>OX621240.1:12306712-22306712 GCA_951640165.1 Pseudoips prasinana
GTTTAGTATAGAACGTGTAACAAGCAAAAAGTAGTCATATGTAATGTAATAATCTACATAATAATATGGCATAATTTGAAATACTCAATAGAACTCTCCACATCCATTTGTTAGGTGACAATGTTAGGTGAGTTTGTACCAGAATCATCATTTCACCAGTGTCACAAAAGGTGAAGGTTTTCTATTCAATTGACCCAAATGTTAAAGTGTTAAAAACTCATTTTAACAAATCTTAAGGATATCCTTTTAAGATACTCCTTTATATTTGTATTAACCCACATAATAATTTTAAATGTATAAATTAGCAATTGAAACATGTTGGTTATGTTTTCAACGTTAATCGTGATGAAATGAGAACGTTCTTTAAGGCAACCCTTTTTCTTTACCAGAACACGACGTCTCTGGGTACAACATGAATTTCCCTTCTTATCTGATCTTATTATTTAAAAAACTAGTAGTTTTAAGTATGACTACCTTTTTTATGACGTTCTATTTATAGGTGGGGCGCTTATTTCGTGTCTAAGTGTAGTTAAAATTTATGTTTCGCTAGACTTTACTCAGCCATCGCAAACAGGCTAGTCATGAAACAGGTTGAAGGTACGACAGGATTATAGGCCAAGAGACAGATACGTTTTATACAATATTTATTCGTTAGATTTTATTAAATTTTTACAAAGAATTTTAAACTGTTGAAATGGTTACGAATTATTTTAGTAAAATTATTTTGGGAGCTTTTGTTCTCATTAAAGAGAAAGCGTGCAGTCTTGCGTATATTCTGGAACAGTAGATAATAAAGCCTACAATGCCGAAGAATGCGTGTCATATAGAACAATTGTAAATAATGGGATTACATTCTATCAGACACAGTCATGTCACATATGATACACATTGCTTAACTGTAACTTTTTATTATATTGGTCCTCTTTCTTTATCGTATAGCTAGTGATAACTTTAGTGTCAGAGTTGTTAAAGCCAGTAGACTGACACTGACATGACTTGCCCTCCAAAACACGGTGAAATCAGAAATTAAACCTCGCTGAATACGTACAGACCGGTAAGAGCAACTAGATGATGAATATATTATAGTCCGTGATGACCTTTAAAAACAGTATCAAATAATTACATAGAAATCATTAAGTCAGCTTTTTTTTTTATTTTTTAACCGATTTCAAAATAAGAAGGTTATAAATTAGACTGCATGCATTTTTCTATATAAGATACGCGATTTCTCCGTTTTTTGAGAACTGATTTTCAATAATTCTTCAATTCGAAAGGGATTACTTTCGAATTTTCAAAGGAGTAATTATTTTATATCTTTAATCCTCATGCCCTCAGGGCATCTCATTACCTCAGCTACCATAAACTAGCAGTAAAATATCAAGCGCCTAATCTATTGTCTGTAGGTAGATACTCTTTTGTTACAATTATAAGAACTGACCATGTCTACAAGTATTATCTGATAATTCTAGAAGAATAGCATTGGTTTTAAGCCATCGATACGAGGGCTTACTATCTCTAAGAATACCTAATCAGTTATTAGGTTACCCTGCCAAAATTCGCAGAAGTTGCGCAAAGGTGCATTGTATGTAACGCTGGTGTATAACATTTGTATAAACTATAGAGCTATAGTTCATAATATCGTTTTGATGTATGCTATAAAGATATTGTAATTTGGATTGAAATAAATAATAATAATAATCTCCGATCAATATGACAAGTGAATATGTTAGCTGGTCTTCATTGAGCGTGACTTCCAGGGCTTAAGGGCATTAGATAGGCTGAATGTGAAAACACAATTTTTCATTTTGTATTAAAATCAGCGACATAAATTCAAAATAATAGTAATATTATATATTTTTATATATATCTCTTACATAAAGCAGTACACTTACCAGATACTACTGTTAACGTTAGTTAGTTAGTAGTGCCTCTCGGTTTTACCCGCGGTAAACTTTACAAATTATAGCCTATGTGTTAATCCAGGATGTCAGCTAACTCCATACGAAATTTTATAAAAATCGCCCCTGTCGTTTAGACGTGAAGAAGTAACAAACATACACACTGACAAACTTTCGTCTTTATAATATTAGTGTGATTCAAAAGTGATTCAATTTTATATCAAATTATCGGCGCTCATAGCCAGTGCTCTCACCAGGCTTTTAGTGATCACACAATAGGCACGCGGTCAACCCATAGATGGGTATTCGCCAAACTGGTTTAATTTCTGAGAGTCTCAGGGATTTGGAGAGGACGTCTAGCTGTCAATCCCGGTTGTAGTAGACATCAGTCGTTTAGGTATTTAGAGACCTTTTAAACGGCTTGAACAACTCTGACAATAGGGTAGCCACAAAACATACAACACGTTAGTACTTGTTCAAATTACATAAAATAACTAAAGCGTTAATTGTTATTTAATTATGTTAAAAAAAATAATGTGCGGGAGATATCACGCAGCATCATCTAGCCCAAACTAAGCAAAAGCTGGTACAGAAGCCAGCACATCCAGCTACCCCAATCAGTCAATTTTTCTCAATTGAAAGCTTATGCTTTTGTTATAACTTTGAAAATCTATAAAAGAAATTTGACAGATTGGGGTAGCTGGATGTGCTGACTTCTGTACTATGAATACAAGATAACGGAAATAATTGTATATTTTATTTGTAAATATATACATACAATTCATAGAAATCACTCAGACCAGAATCATCTGGGTTTTATGGAAGAAAAATAACAAAAACTCAAGTATTATTATATACTCAGTAATTCGAGCAGAATGTTAATAAGACATCGTCTTTCACTTCAATAAGTTCTTTATAAAGCAATTCAATCATGGCACCCATAAAAGAGACACAGAAAAAATTAATTAGCAAAATAATTAATTGGTAACTTTGATTAATATATACCGAGACTCCGAGCCTATATTGTGAGGTGTGTTACACATACCATTAAGTAATTGAAGTAGTGGGTAGTAGGTACTTACTTACCAATTCGCAAATTGCTTTCAGAGTTCGACGAATTTTTCCGTTTTCTTTTGCATTTTATTAGTAGGCGTACATCTAGAAAATAAGTATATTTTTATTTAGACGTTTACAGTCAGCCAAGGAGGCTTTGCCTATTTCACCGGACACAACTGTGGCCCTAGCCAAATTTCAGCTTCAGCGGCCAAACTCCACAGACACTAGCCAACTACGTAGGAAGTTTGTAAAGTACAACCCGCAACGCAGGGTTTCATTTGCATTGTCTTTTAATAGTAAATATTTAATTAAAGTAATTACATAACATAGAAGCTACATACGAAAATATGACAACAGTTATGGTCGTGTGAGTTTTACCCGCGTTAAACTTTATGAATTGAAAACGACTGCACGTGTGGCGCAGCGGCTAAAACAGTCGCCTCGCCGCTTCGAGTCGCGGGTTCGAGTCCCACGCCGGACAACTATTTGTGTGACCCATAAATAGTTGTTCTGAGTTTGGATTGGGTCAGTCTATTATATGTTTGTAAAGTACCGCGCGACACAGGGATTAGGTTCCCTAGTACGGGCGTTGTCTTTTAAAAAAACGAAAAAAAACTATATAGCCTGTCTTATCCGGATATATAATAATATAATATCCTGGGACATTTACTCACGGCCATCTGATCCCAAACCAAACAGCTTGTACTATGGAAACCAGATAACTGATATACGACATAATATATTTCTTTTCTTTTGTAAATACATACTTATATAGAGAATTTCACCCAGACTCAGGACAAACAGACATGTTCATGCACACAAATATCTGTCCTGGGTGGGATCGATTCTTCCTAGGGACCTCCGGCGTGAAAAGCAACCATTTGCGAGGTATATTACTACAAAGTTTCATCAAAAGCCGTTCGGTATTAGTGCATGAAAGAGTAACAAACATCCGTACTTTTCATGAATTAATATTCATCAACCTTAAATAATTCCTTCATAAGGAGGTATCATAGAACAAGAACTAACAATTAATTAAAGTAATCTTATGTATATATACTTAACCAAACTTTTGAGACTGTAGTATCTGTCTGTCTGCACCAGACAGTTTTAGTACGTACTTCATAAAGTTTTGCAATATCACATTTGATGACATGTATTTTAACCTAGGTATTTCCATTCACACTAAACCCGTCTACTATAAAGTTGTAAAAGTACTATTAGGATAACACATTGTAAAACAGTGATTATTTCTTCAATACTTAATTAACTGATTCGATTTTTTTTTGTGTACAATTGCAGCCAACACTTTTCCAAAATTTTATTCACTATGTCTACCAAGAATCCTAAAACTAAACCATTGCATCCATCTCCTACTATTGCTTCTTCTATAAGTAAATTCGCTGTAAGTTTTCTTGAGAAATAAAAAAAACAAAGATCAATTTATTAAAGTTTTGTATCGTTCGTTCGAATTTAAGATGACGAATGGGAAACATTTCTTAAGCTAATTTATGTTTTAAGTAAGAAGAAAATTAACACGTAGCTTAAACAAAATGAACCTAAAAGCCAAATTATGTTTTCATGCGATTTTGTGTTGACGTTCGATCGATTAAATTAAACTTACTCGTAGCTTTTTATAAACCATTCTGTGGCTTAGCCGGGCATGGTAATTTTAAAAGAAAAATCTTTATTGACTAAGTGGCATATTACCATCTGCACTTCACGGTAGGGTAACAAAAATACAATACCACAGAAATGTAACATTTTAACGGAATAAATTAATTTTAAAATCTTAAATATATATTGATATTATGCGAACTTGAATCCGCTGGTTCTCGGGCGAAAAAAGTTGTTTTAATCCTCCATATTCGACAACGGCGCAAACTACTAGATTTTGCGCCGTTGACGAATATCGAGTAGGTAGTAAGTGACGTAGGAGACCTATCAAATTTGATACATTTTGATCACTTGTCGTTCATAGGTCAAGCTGTTATTGACATTTCCTGTTAAGACAGTGAATTAATCAGTGATCTTTTGTTTTAATATAAACAGAATTGAAAACAGCTGAAACGTATGTACAGACGCCAGCACATCAAGCTACACCAATCTGTCAAATTTCCCCAATTGAAAGTGAACCTTATGATTATGTTATAAAGTTGAAAATCTATAAATAAAAGAAATTTGACAGATTGGGGTAGCTGGATGTGCTAACGTCTCTACATACGTTTTCACCTTAACATACCCGTTCATACATACTAACATCACAGGCTTTCATTTCATACTTTACATATTTTATTTTATCATTCCCTAAGAAATATGAAAGTACGCTAAGATATGTTTATACTAATATAAGGCGGTTGGCGTGGTCGGTAGATAACTTGCCTTTCATGACGCAGGTCGTGGATTCGATACCCACCCAGGATAGACATTTGTGAGCACGAACATTTCTGTTTGTCCTAGAGTCTAGGTGTAATTATCTATATAAGTATGTTTTTACAAAAGTAGGTCTGGTTTCCATAATACAAGCTCTTCTAAATTTGGGATTAGAAGGCCGTGTGTGAATAAAGTCCCAAGATATTATTATCTCATAACAGGATCTGAGTAAAAATTGGTTGTTGAGATAAACCCTACAAATAAATAATAAATATAAAACATTTTGCTTTAAAAAAAATACAACGTACTAAATTTTTCTCCACACGAATCTCTTAAGTCTATAATTGAGTTAGTAGAATTAAATACATATAATGTACTATTTTCGATACATACTTTATTGAACTATTTTTTGTTAACTATAGCCATAGTTAACTCCTTAGTTATTTTTGTAATAGTATTAAATCAATTTTGAGAATAACACTGCGAAATTTCAAATAAATGCATTATTTGAAATTTCGCAGTGTTATTCTCAAAATTGATTTAATACTAATTATATATTAATTAATTAACTGTATCTGTTTCACCTATAATTAGAATTGCTTTTTTGTACAATATTATTATTAATTTTTATAATTGTATCTCTAGAATTGAATTTTAATGTATTGTAAAAGTCGTTTGTTAGCTAATATCTCTTTGTTTTGTGTTCACATATCTATTCTTTATATTATTGCATGTGGTGTCAGCCTAGGCGACTTAGCCGGTAGAGCCCCTGGACAGATATTTGTGTGCATGAACATGTCTGTTTGTCCTGATTCTGGGTGTAATTCTCGATATAAGTATGTATTTACAAAAGAAAAGTAAGTAGTATTTGTTGTATATCAGCTATCTGGTTTCTATAGTAGGTACAAGCTTTGCTTAGTTTGGAATCAGATGTCAGTGTGTTAATAATGTTCCAAGATATATATATATGTAGGTATAGCAAGCATGGTGAGCAGTCGTGAAACGGGTACAGCAGAGTAAAATATTAAAGATAATTTTGTTATTCACTTGCTTCCAGAATTGATAAAGTTGACACACATTTTTATCCATTCGTATAGATTCACAAGTAATTATGTTTAATAAATATTAGAGTAATACCGACCTATCTTGAAACTCGGCCAAACCTGATAGTAGATACCTAAGCTAATCTAAGTAATATTTAATAAGAAAATTTGGGTTCTTACATGATCTAAACATGATATCATAATTAGTCAAGATCTTTTGTTTAATCCGTTTATTAGATTTTTAACTCCGTCTAGGGACAGCTAAAATTACTAATTAAGGAGAAAAATTCGTGAAAGACGTAGTAGATCTTTCATTAAGTTTACAACTTGAGCAGACATTTTTTGTATTTATTTTTCTTTTCTGGAAACTGTAGAAAGACAAGTGTTGACCAATTTAACTTGTCTCAAACATTTTGATAGTTGCTGGATTAATTGTGAAATTGAAATTGTTTAATGCTTAATAGTTTATTTGTATATATTTTTTTGTATATCGATATAAGACTTGTTATTTTTATTATTATAAATGTAAAGAGTTTTATAAAATTATCTAGCCATTCGGACTAGCGGTTAGTGCCTTTGACTGGTAAGCTAGATGTCATGGTTCAATCCCCACCCAGGATAAATCTTTTTATGAAGATACGATTATTTATCTATAATACTCGTATGTAAGTATATAACCATGTTTATCAGTTGTCTGGTTACCATACTATTCGCATGATGTTATGATAGGCATGTTTATTTGTTTGGTGTATGGATGTAATGTATGTTATTACTTGTATGGTTTGTATAGTTTGGGATTAGATGGCATTGTGTTGGTCGTACCCAAGATATTTATTATTGTTAGACAAACGAGTATTATTATCCCCTAAAAAGGGATACATCGTCGTACCTTTTCTATAAATGGTAGACAATACACTAATTTATATGTTTACTGTACCTCGATTCTGCCTAACGATACCCGCAGTAAGTTTTAAGATACAGATAATAGATGGTCAGATCATTTGGGTTACATTAATATTATTTATTATTTTCGTTTAAAAAGGAGTGTAAAATAAGTGTTATATAAAATTATCCTTTACATATGAAAACATTAAGACTCTTTTTAATTAAACTGCATTTTTTGTTATATATTGATATATTTGTTACGTGTTTCTGCTGTGTAAGTAAAAAGATTTAGATAAAAAAAAAATCAATAAAGTATGTTTCGAAAATAGCACATTACTATATGTATTTTATTCTACTAACCCAATTATAGACTTAAGAGATACGTGTGGAGAAAAGTTTTGTACGTTGTAATATTTTTAAAGTAAAATGTTTTAATTTAATTATTTATTTGTAGGGTTCATCTCAACAACCAATTTTGACCCAGATCCTGTTATGAGATAATAATATCTTGGGCCATTATTCACACACGGCCTTCTAATCCCAAACTTAACAGAGCTGGTATTATGGAAACCAGACTTTTGTAAAAACATACTTATATAGATAATTACACCTAGACTCTTTAAGACAATTTTAAGATATGGCCTAATACTGTGGGGAAATTCCACAGACATAAACAAAGCTTTTATTTCCCAAAAGAAATGCATCAGAGCGATATGTGGTGCCGGACCAATAGACACGTGTATTTCTCGTCCAATTAAAGTTAAAAATGACTTAATCAATCGTTAAGTCGGCTTCAACGTTGACAATCGATTCTGGACCATTTATGACGTCACATATAATAATAATATATTTTATTTCAAGGTTACAAAGACCCATAACTTATATTAACTTAACTAATTTTACAATAATTATAATTTACTAAACTAATTAAAATAAAATTTAATAAAATAAATGAACATAATAAATTATAATAAAATAAATGAACATAATAAATCTTATGAAATAAATAAACATAGTAAATCTTATAAAATTACAACAATATATACCAATTTAGATTGACTGTCCTTTATATTGTGTTAGTATTTTATTATTTATATAAGGACAATCAACCTTATTGGCTATCATATTTATGCTCATGGAAGCCGACTTAACGATTGATTAAGTCATTTTTAACCTTTATTTATTTGAACGTCATTTAAGAAATCGATGTTCGGCGACTTAGCCGGACACTGGGCGGGAATCGAACCTACGACCTGCGGCGCGGAAGTTCCTCATTCAATAATCAAGTCATTAAACAAATATAGGGAAGACAGCCACCTTGATACCATTGTATGTGGTACAGACGCCAGCACATCCAGCTACTCCAATCTGTCAAATTTCTTTTATACATTTTCAACTTTATCATTAAAGGTTAAGGTTCACTTTTAATTGGGGAAATTTGACTGATTGGGGTAACTTGATGTACTGACGTCTGTATATACGCCACGCAGTGATTCGTTTCATACAAGATATAACATTGAACCTATAATCATCATCATCATCATATCAGCCGAAAGACGTCCACGGCTGGACAAAAGCCTCCCCCAAAGATCTCCACAATTGCCGGTCTTGCGCTATCCACATCCAGCGATTTCCAGCGACCCGCACAAGATCATCGGCCCATCTTGTAGGGGCCTGCCCACGCTGCGTCTTCCGGTTTGTGGTCGCCACTCGAGAACCTTTCTGCCCCAGCGGCCGTCGGCTCTACGAGCTATGTGCCCTGCCCACTGCCACTTCAACTTGGCAATTCTTAACCTATTATAATGTTGAATAAGTTATTTGTAATTGTAAAAATATTGCTACTGCGACATGATCCTTGACTGCTTTGATGACTGCTAGAATCTCGTTTTTTCGGGGTTGATGGGTTCTAAAAACCGAAAATAACTCATTGTAATAGTGAATAAAAAAGCGGCAAATGATTTTTGAATTCTTACAATAGCAAGAATTCAAAAAATCATTTACTTCTACTACTTGCTTACCAGAACCATAAGATACGATCTATTTTAAATTAAACGGGGTCATACTAATTCATTGTTTATTAATTTTACAATACAGTTAATGAGGCTGGACCATACGTACGGTACAAATTTTAATCACTTCCAACCCAAGGGATGCACCGAAGCAATTAATTATTCATTAACCCCAAAGGTCAGTAAAGCCTGTATGTATTAAACATAATTAAATTGAGTGTTTTCATCTAACAGGTAAATGCTAATAATTTATGCATATTCCTTTTTTTGCTAGAAAAAAACGGGAGCAAAATTTGGTGACATTTTGTCATGTGCGATATTTAACAAATACAATGTACTAAGTTATCATATTAAACCACTTGACCGTTATTAGAAGCTTATTATATTGAGATAGGCGTATCCGTTTTCCGTTGTATTTTACCTCTCTTTCTACCTAATTCATCCATCTCTTTTGCACATCCCCTCCTTTCACCAGGTAGGGGGCCCTGTTGAGCTCAGAGCTCAACGCGCCTTGGTTCAACATTGGCTTGAAGTTTTCCGTTGTGTCAACACGTGCTCCTAAGTGCATAGTGACAGTGTACAGTGCCATTATAAATTAAGTGTATATTCACATGTAAGTTGCACAAATATTTATTGTTTAACGAATTTTCGTTCGATATTTGTTTTAACTTTTATTTATTTTTTTATCTTTCTACCGCTTATTCAGTTTTGTTTTCTTCCTTAGAAAATAATGGATAACGATATTGTTAATTCTAATGAGATGCCTTTGGCCGGTACCTCCGGCCTTAAACGGCAAAACAATAATCGAAGTTTAACTAGTAGTAGTTCAAGTTCGTCGAGCACGTCTAGTTCTTCAGAATCTGCGCAAGATTCCAAGAAAAAGAAAAGAAAGACGCGCCGTCGTCATAACAAGAAACATAAGAACGAACGTCGTCTTTTAGAAAAATTATCGAAGGAAGTAGGGGAATTAAGAAGGAACATTGGTTGCCACGATAACCGAAAATACATTCGAAACGATAATGAATCGTATATTTCTGACGTCAGTTATGACCTGTACGATGATTATTGCGTAAATGCATCCAGGACCGATCAAAATTTACCTTCTCCTTCTAATTTAGATACCGGGTTAGTGACAGATCTTACTTATGAAATTGAAACCAAACTTAAAGATCCTGCAGTACCCCCTACTTCTTTGGAATATTTAGAAATGTTGAATGCTGTTCAACGATTTGACAGTAGTGCATGGTCCGATGTGCGTTACCCTGACACCCAGAAACTTTATAATTACAGTTCAGGATTTATAGAGTTAGAAACAAATGATGAGGTGAAAGCGTTTGACAGTGCACGCCATTTAATTAATTCTGATAAAACGTATGCAGCTTTTACTTATTGTATTTTAAATCAAAAAGAAATTTTTCGCAATAGTTTACGTAGTTTATTAGCATGGTCTAAGACATCAAATGCTTCACTTGCTAATCTTAATGAGAAAATCGAAGAATTATTTCTAAAGGGTCATTTTCATAAAGTTTCTTCTGATTTGTTACAAATGGCCTGCGGTCACAGAGCCGAAGCCATAGAAATGAGAAGGCACGGTATCCTCAAATGCATTCGGGACCCTCTTTTAAAATGTGCATTAAACTAAATTCCTCCTTCTAACACTCATATTTTTAACGATAAAGCTTTATCTGCTGCCTTAGAAAAAGCTGGCGGAGTAAGAAAGGCTTTCTGGCCTTCCAAGCAGTCTTACAGTGGTAATGCTTCGCGAGCAAAACCCTCTGATACTGCAAGGCACCCCTCGCAGGGGCATGCCCATCATAATGTACCATCGCGTGGTACCTATACTTGCTGCGAGCCTGCTCCAAGCACTAATACGCATTACCATCGAAACCAACCCTCGCAGGGTTATGGTCATTTGTCCCAATACCCTCCGAAAGGGCATGGAAATTAATATCGTAATTACAATTACATTTCGAACAATAGAGGTACTTCCTTTCGATCTCGAGGATCTAGTACGAAACGAGCGAATCAAAGAGGTCAAAAACGGCCCTTTTCGCCCACTAACAATGCGACCAATAAAAGATACAGACAATGACTCACAGTTCCAAGCGGGGCAATTGGCACAATATGTCAATCGTTGGAGGAGAATGGGAGCTCCAGCTTTCGTTCTAAAAATAATAACAGGTTATCGTATACCCTTCCGACAAAAACCTCCGTTAAGGACACCAGTTTTAAAAACCGATCGTCATCGCACGATAGAATCGACCACAATGTCGGCAATCATTTGTCAAATGAAGCAACAGGGTGTTTTGAAGGTAGCGGATCTCTCTCCAAGCTTTGTCTCCTCTCTATTCCTCGTACGGAAGAACGATTCGACATTTCGCCCGATTTTCAACTTGAAATCTCTGAACCACTTTGTACTCACAGACCGGTTTCGATTAATCAATATGCACCGTATCCCGGATTTCCTTCAACCCCGAGACTGGATGTGCAAGGCAGACTTGTCTCAGGCTTATTCCAATGTTCCAATGCGCCAATCACACAGACGATTTCTCCGTCTTATTACAACGACGAATTACTGGAAATGACGTGTCTTCCATTCGGTCTAAGCACAGCACCCAAGATTTTCGCGTGCCTTACGAATTGGATAGCCCAAACTCTTCGCGAAAAAGGTATAAGAATAATCGTGTATCTGGACGATTTTCTTCTTGCTCATCAAGATCAGAGCGTGTTAACCGAACATGTGAATGTGCTTTTGAACATCCTGGAATATCTAGGATTTCGAATAAATTACGACAAGTCTGTTCTCATCCCACAAAAACATATCACCTTTCTGGGCGTTGTTTGGGACCCGTGGAAAAACCAGAAGCATCTGCCATCAGAAAAAACTACTACTATAATCCAAAAAGTCTCTCAGATGTTACAATCAGGCAAGGCCACATTGAAAGAACTTCAGAGCCTCGTTGGACTATTAAGCTTCGCCAGCTTTGTTGTGCCAAGGGGCCGATTAAATCACCGGGCGACTCTCGGTCATTTGAATTCTCTGCCGAAACTGACAATTTCTGCCAAATACAGTCTACCTCCCAACGTTTTAATAGAAATGGAATGGTGGCTTCAGAATTGCCATCACCCAACTTTGATGCATGCACCACCTACAACAATTTTCCTGGCCACCGATGCCTCCGATACAGCATGGGGTGCACAAATCAACAACCAGACGATATCTGGAACTTGGAGCCGAGAGGAACGGGTTCTTCATTGCAACATGAAAGAGTTGTTGACCATCTTAAAAGTATTAGAGGTCCATGCCCTGAACATGAGACAAAGCTCAATTCTAATACAAACCGACAACCGGTCTGTGGTAGCGTATCTTTGCAACGAGGGGGGGACCAAATCGCAGACACTTATGGATCTGACACCCAGAATCTTATGCAAACTGGACCGAAACCAGATTCATTTAAAAATCCATCATATTCCCGGGAGATACAACAATCATGCGGACTGTCTATCCAGGCACCGTCAACTTCCCGAGTGGCATCTAGTCCCGAATGCCACGGCAATGATCTTTGCGAGGATGGGAACACCGGTGATAGATCTATTTGCGTCCAAAACTGCTCAAGTAGTAGCAAACTACGCGTCACTGGACCTGAACGATCAGGAGGCCATGTTTCACGACGCCTTCAGCATACAGTGGAATTTTCCGCTGGCTTGGGTCTTCCCGCCACCGTTCCTTATACCGCGAGTGTTAATGCACATGAATGTAGCTTCAGGAATTTATCTCATCGTAGTCCCTCGCTGGAAAAGAGTGTTCTGGAGAGCAGATCTCAAATCTCGAGCCATTGCAGCCCCATTTTCACTAACGAACCTGAAACGATCTCTAATCGACACAACCACGGGGCTGCCTCCTCCAAAAGTACAGGACATGGTTTTGGAGGTCTGGAAATGTGGGGGTGGTCTCAGGAAATCAAGTCATGGAACCCTGATCAGGTCTCCCTACTCAAGTCCTCCTGGCGACCTTCCACATGGAAGACATATAAAGTAGCCTGGAATCGCTGGATTTTATGGGCCAATCAACATAATATTAATCCAGTGCGCCCCGAAGGATCTGAATTAGCCCAATTTTTAGATGATTTACATTTACATTCTAAATTTTC
Source organism: Pseudoips prasinana (assembly GCA_951640165.1). Taxonomy (NCBI): domain Eukaryota; kingdom Metazoa; phylum Arthropoda; class Insecta; order Lepidoptera; family Nolidae; genus Pseudoips; species Pseudoips prasinana. The sequence goes on from OX621240.1 coordinate 12,320,128, forward strand.
TTATAATACTATTCTACTTCACAAGTCTGTCATCTCTACGTTGAGTAACGTAGACTTATCGGACAAATTAAGTCAAGACGTTTTGGTTAGGCATGTTTTAAAATCTATATCGTTAAAAAATCCTAAGTCTCCAAAACCACCAGTTTGGGACATCGACATGCTAACTAATTATTTGCGTAACTATTCGGTTGACCATAATAATGTTTTTCAAACAGTTCGCCATACGGCAACGCTATTAATATTATGTTCAGGTCGCAGAATTCACGACCTCACTTTGCTCAAAGTGGACAATGAGCACTGTACCATTGATGATCATTTCATTATTTTATGGCCTCATTTTGGTTCAAAAACAGATTGTAGTGCTTATAGACAGTCAGGATGGAACCTATTGTCAAATTCAGAAAATCAAAACCTGAACCCTGTTTATTGGATTCATAAAACCATAACAGTCCTTAATGAAAGGCGCAATAATTCTAGTTCAACAAATTTATTTATTAACCTACGAGGATCACCATCCCCTGCGTCCCGTACAGTCATCGCAGGGTGGATCAAATCACTCATGAAGGCTGCCGGTATCGTAGCAACGCCAGGAAGTGTGCGTTCCGCCGTTGCCTCTAAGAACTGGATTGACAATTTTCCTCTTGACGACATTCTTGCTAGAGGTAATTGGAAATCGGCGAAGACCTTCCAAAAATTCTATAAGCGTGAAGTTATGGTGACTACATCTAATAATTCATCGATTACAACTTTGTTTAACCCTGTGGACTGATTATAGTTGTTGTTGTGTTAAATCATTAAGTACATAGGCAATTAACATTGCAAATGATTATGTTACTCTCATCATCTTATGAATAAATGTATCTGAATACTTATTTTTTTCATATCTGCTGTTTTAGTTGTTTATTTGATTACATTCATCCTCCTTAGTCACATTGGCGTAATTTTCCTTTCACCAGGCGATAACAAACACGTCTCAATATAATAAGCTTCTAATAACGGTCAAGTGGTTTAATAGACGAGTTTTACCTGAAATAAAACGCATATTAAACTACTTACCTTATTAGAAGCTTAGTTTTTATTACTGCCTGGCATATATTTTCTCGATTTCGACGCAATGTTGAACCAAGGCGCGTTGAGCTCTGAGCTCAACAGGGCCCCCTACCTGGTGAAAGGAGGGGATGTGCGAAAGAGATGGATGAATTAGGTAGAAAGAGAGGTAAAATACAACGGAAAACGGATACGCCTATCTCAATATAATAAGCTTCTAATAAGGTAAGTAGTTTAATATGCGTTTTATTTCAGGTAAAACGCGTCTATTACTAAGTGGTGACGTGACGAAGTGCCGACGGCCGTTGGGGCAGAAAGGTTCTCGAGTGGCGACCACGAACCGGAAGACGCAGCGTGGGCAACCCTACAAGATGGACCGATGATCTTGTGCGGGTCGCTGGATACTGCTGGATGCGAATAGCACAAGACCGGCAATTGTGGAGATCTTTGGGAGAGGCCTTTGTCCAGCAGTGGACGTCTTTCGGCTGATATGACAAGTGGTGACGGCGGTGAATATCAGAACATCATCACCCCATCTCATCCCGTGGTGGGCGTAGAAGTCGCTCCGAGGTAATAACTACCAGAGGACGGGCTGCAGCTTCCTTCTGAATACTATGACCATCTTACAGCGATCACCAACCCGTCTGCCAAGCGTGGCTATTATGGCATATCAACCAAAAATTATTCTTGGGGACGCTTGTCCAACTGTGGACTTGTTGTATCTGAAACTAGCTGTGCCCGCGTTAAACTTTATAAATTATCACAGCTCCTCCCCCGTAGGTGATAGCGTGATAATATGTAGCCTATATGTTGACCCGATCTCTTAATAATATTCATGCAAAATTTAAAGTAAATCCATGCAGTACTTTTTGAGTTTAGCCCGGAAATACATACAGACAAAAATTCTAAAAACTACATTTTTGGCTTCGATATCGTTTGTAGATCAGCCCAAGTATCCTTTAAAAAAAATATTCAATGTACAGTTTTGACTTTCCTACGATTTTATTATATGTATAGATGATGATGATGATGCACTTGATGAATTTGTCATTACATCTACCAACATACGAGTATGTCTATCAAACTTTGTATAAACTAGACACAGAATTCTTTTTACAGAAAAATAAATAATTAGTTGATTAGTTTTTCATACTAAGACAATGCTAGCGATGCTGTCTTTAACCTCTTGTCTCTCTCTCTCTAATATAGCTCTTATGAGAACATGGGCATACACAAAACTGTCAAACTAATAATAATAATAATATCTAGGGACAATGTCACACAGATCATCCTAGCCCCAAACTAAGCAATGCTTGTAGTATGGGTACCAGGCGACGATATACATACTTATATAGATAGATATATACTTATATACATAGAAAACATCCATGACTCAGAAAAAAATATTCGTGCTCATCACATTTGCACTTACCGAGATTGGAACCCAGGACCACCAGCTACGTAGGTAGGAGCACTACCAACTAGGCTACGGTGACCGTCAAATACTACAGCTATATCGTCCCCGTAGTTGGAAAACTAAATAAGTCCTATTTTGGCGATTTTGACTTTTTCCTATTTTCAAAACACCTAAAACCTGCCGCATATTTGAGCCTTACAGGCATTTTCATATCTTATTCCGTTCCAAAGATATAGCCATTTTTGTCAGACAGGTCATGACAGATGGAATAATAAATATCTTCAGACAAACACAATTTTTTTAAAGGAAAACTAAATAACTCAGTAAATAAATCAATAACTCTGGTCAATGACAAGATGAATGTCGAATAAGTTAAATAACTTGAGTTGTTGAATTTTTCCTCAACTTAATTTTTTTTTACAAAACTAACTTAGTTCGAGGAAAACTAAATAACTCTATTTATTTAATTCTGCTATCCAGAATTCTGATATAACGTATCTAATTTATAAATATTTGGTGTTATTTAATTCTTCTACAACAAGATGAAGATTAATTATAAGATGCTAGGCAAATAAAATTAAATAACTTAAGTTGTCATCAAAGGAAATAAGAGGTTCAAGTCCCATTTCGGGTATCAAACCAACGCCACCTTCAACAGATGAAGAATCTTTTGCTGATTCTGGATATACATGGATTCCGGACACAGAAGAAGAAAATAAAAACGAAACTTAGTTCTTTAATAGACATCAATATTTCATTGGATAAGAAGAAAAAAAGAGTAAAGAGATTTGAACGAATAAACCCCATTTTGTCGAGAGATTCTGAAGATGAAACAAGTAATATTATAACAATTCGAGCAATTATTGAAACCCTTATTGAACAAGTCTCACCGGGTTACCCTGAAAAAGAATCATGGAACACTATATTTCGCTGAGACAATAGATTCAGAAATAGAAACAGAAAATAAGGAAATAGAAACCGGGGTGCTAAAAACCCCCGGCAGACGCCGTTTTACCAAAACCAACAACCTCTGGCCCTGGCAACATATAACACTCGCATACAGCGGACCGACGAGAAGATCATCAAACTGGAGGAGGAGCTGAACAGGTTACATTGGGATATCATAAGATTGTCTCAAGTCCGAAGAGAGGGGGAGGGCACGATAATCCTAAAATCCGGGAACCTGCTCTATTTCCAGAACCAACGGCGACCTACGGTCCCAAGGTGGTGTCACCAATCACACAATCAAGGTGGGACAAACACTTGGGACAACGTAGTGAAAATCGAGAGGGTGTCGACCAGGGTGGCGTAACTTATTCTCAGAATTACCAAGCGGTATTCGTTGAAGGTAATACAGGTATACGCGCCGACTTCGACGAACTCCGACGGTGAGGTTGAGGATATATCAAGAGCCATACATAGCTCTAAAACCCTTTCACTGTGGTCATTTGTGGACTTTGACGCGAAGCTGGGCAAACGATTCGGTAATGGGCTGAGAGTGGGGCAATTTGGAACTGGAGACCGGAACCCCCGGGGCCAAATGTTGGCCGACTTTATGGAGAAGGAGGAACTCTTAATGATGAATTCCTTATTCAGAAAGTCGGATCACCGCAAATGGACCTGGGTGAACCCCGATGGTAAAACCAAAAATTAGATAGACTTTATCTTGTCGATGAGACGACAGATGTTCAATGCGGATAAAACCGGCAGCGATCACAGACTGGTGAGAGGCTCATTGAACCTTAATGTCAAGTTGCAGAGGTCCCGACTGATAAAGTCTACGCTCCGATCTTTACCTATCCACGTCCAAAACCCCGAACCATTTTAGCTCTAATTGCAAAACCGTTTCGAATGCCTAGCACTAGGTAATCTAATCTTATAGGTACTTTACAAAACATAATAGACGGACACAAATTACACCCAGGCTCAGAACAACTATTTATGGGTCACACAAATAGCTGTCTGGCGCGGGATTAAAACCCGCGACACGAAGCGGCGAGGCGACTGTCTCAGCCACCACGCCACACATGCAGTCAAGTGGACTTATACTACGACAAGCTTGTAGAAGCTGCCCATACGGCTGGGTCTAAATTCTTCAAGGCCCGCTGTACAAACAGAACTAAAAAGATATCTGACTTTACCCTGCAACTTATGGAAGAAAGACAAATGGTTCTGAACTCCTCAGATCATGCTACCAGATACCGGTGGCTCAAAAGACAGATCTCAAAATCTTTGACTCGCCTCACGCGTCAATTTAATACAATTAGTATGAAAGAGACCATCAAGCGGAACAAAGGCTCTAAAGTGCCTCGGATCCCAGAGCACGACTAACCCGTCATTACACCGAAGACATCCTGGAAGTCAGCCTGTACGAGATTAGAATGGCTCTCAGACAACATAAGAACAACAAGGCGCTTGGTGAGGATGTAGTTACAGCAGAGCTTCTGAAGGCGGGTGGTACACCAATCCTACGGGCCCATCAGAACTTATTTAACTCCGTCATACTAGATGGTCAAACTAACAACAACTCCACAAGCATGGCAACGAAGTGTGATGGTGCTCTTCTTCAAAAAGGGTGACAAAACCCTATTGAAGAATTATAGGCCGACACTGCTGAGCCATGTTTACAAGTTGCTTTCGAGGGTCATTACGAATCGTCTCGCACGCAGGTTTGATGACTTCCAGCCTCCCGAACTAACTGGTTTCTGAAAAGGCTTTAGCACCATAGACCACATACATACGCTGGGGCAAGTTGTGTAGAAGGCCGAAAAGTATAACAAGCCACTGTGTTTACCGTCTGTGGAGTGTGAGAAAGCCTTTGATTCTATCGAAACCTGGGCCGTGCTCAGGTCTCTCCAACGGTGGTAATCGACTACCGGTATATCGAGGTATTAAAGTGTTTGTATGAAAACGCCACTATGTCAGTGCGACACCAGGACTACAATTCGAAACCTATCCACTTACAGCGAGGCGTGAGACGGGGAGATGTTATATTTCTGAAACTGTTCACCACTGCATTGGGAGATGTCTTCAAGCTTCTGGACTGGAAAGGCTTTAGCAATGTCAATGGCGATTACATCACTCACCATCGATTTGCCAATGAGCAGTCATGGCTGAGACCATGGAAGATCTCGGTACAATGCTCGATGACCTCAGCAGAGTTTCTCAACAAGTGGGTCTGATAAATGAACATGGATAAGACGAAAATCATGTCAAACGTCCATATTGCACCCACTCAATTGAAGGTTGGAGACTAGGACATACCATCCAACAAGGTAGGTCCAACTTCGAAAAGGAGATCAATTGTAGAATCCAACTCGGATGGGCAGCGTTCGGGAAGCTACGTAACATTTTCTCTTCCAAAGTACCGCAGTTTCTCAAGTCGAAAGTCTTCGACCAGTGTATGTTGCCAGTGATGACTTACGGAACAGAGACGTGGTCGCTCACTATGGGCCTTATTAGAAGGCTCAAGGTCACCCAAAGAGCAATGGAGAGGGCTATGCTTGACGTTTCCCTGCGGGATCGAATCAGAAGTGTCAAAATCCGCAGGCGAACCAAAATCATCGACATAGCCCGAAGAATTGCAAAACTGAAGTGGCAGTGGGCGGGCACATAGTTTATAGACCCGACGGCCGTTGGGGCAAAAAGGTTCTCAAGAGGTGACCACGAACTGGAAGAGGAGAGAGTGTGGGCAGGCCCCCTACAAGATGGGCCGATGATCTTGTGCGGGTCGCTGGGTGCGAATAGCGCAAGACCGGCAATTGTGGAGTTCGGCTGATATGATAAAGATGATAATGTATATTTTTTAAGGATGTGGCATGATAAGTATCTGATAACAATACACCTTTTATAAACTTTTCTATTTATTCCTTAATATAACTTTATTAATATCATAATACAGCGTTTATTTCATATGTGCCCATCAAAAGGTAAAAAAATATCAAAGTAATAATAACATACAAAGCCACTAAATTTTACATTTAAAAATATTTCGAGTATGATAAATTCAATAACTGCACTTATTTCACCTTTTTTTTTTTTCTTTTTTTTTTTTTACATGGTGGAAATGCATTAAACTTACGCATACCCGCCGCTTGGGGATGCGACGGGTTATGTGGGACTCACTCGGGCTAGTCCCGGGATACGCACTAAAACCACCATGGTAGCCAGCCTCACAATGCCTGTAGCGGGGGGCCTGGGTACTCGTGAACGATCTCGCCAGTACCCCCGCTGTACACTGAGCGTCTGAGACTCTCCTCCGGGGACGGGAGGGGGCCAAATGCCTCCTCCCCTCCCCTTCACGCACAAGCGCGTTTAGGCAACCTGAGCTACAGCAGGTTACCTCTTCCCGGGACCGCTTATGTAAGACGAGTGGAGTTCCCCTCCTCCAAACGCCAGCGGTCCCAGGGGCGACGTCAAGCCGGGGAGAAGCCAGCCGGACGCCGCATACTCTCACGCGCTGAGATTACATCCCAGCGCCGGGCACTTATTTCACCTAATTTGACTCTACCACATGTATTTAGCTTGTAGGAAAACTAAATAAATAGCCGAAATAAGTAGCTAATTGCAGTTACGTTATAATTTCCAACTACGGGGACGATATGTATAATATTTTTTTGAGAAAAAGGCTTCTTTGCCTTCGGCTCGGGTGACAATATCGCGCGGGTTGAAATGTCCTACTTTCCTCCCTTGGGACGTAATGTACTACTTATATACAATGTCATTAAACTTTCGGTCCTGGTATGATGAAAAATAGTATACGCGCCACGGGAAGATAGCAGGACTTTTCGACCCACGCTTTTCTCACCCTCGCCTTCGGCTCGGGTGACAATATCGCGCGGGTTTAAATGTCCTACTTTCCTCCCTTGGGACGTAATGTACTATTTAATTGTGTGGTTAAAAGGTATGTCATAAATAATGGAGGGAACCTAAGGAGCCCTATATACTTATAAAACTGTCTAAATTAAAGATAAAACCAATTCGTAAAGTACTATAAATATATTTTAGCTCCCCATCACAACGCATCGGCTGATCGTTCCTGAAACTTCTTTTTCGTTTAATTTTTATATTCATGTTAAATGGTGTTCAGTTTAATAGGCCAATAATGTTCTTAAATTAAAGAAATGCCACTTATTTTAAACTAGCTGTGCCTCGCGGTTTTACCCGCGTTAAACTTTTTAAATTATAGCCTATGTGTTAATTCAGGGTGTCAGCTAACTCCATACCAAATTTTATTAAAATCGCTCCAGCCGTTTAGACCTGAAGAAGTAACAAACATACACACTCACACAGTCACAAACTTTCGCATTTATTTATAATATTAGTGTGATAAGTAAATACAGATAATTTTACTGTAAATTTTATCGGACAAATGGGGTAGATTTAATTACGTATTTGCTGACAAGTGTAAAAAACCACGTAACCGACATTTACAATAAAAACCATAGACAGGAGTTTAAATTAGTGGGAATATATGGTTTTAAAGATCTTCATAGTTCAACTCATCACCCGTAGATTCAAATGACCAACTAACCGTTCCATTTTTGTTTAAAAATGAACTGTATGTTCTGTCAATAAGAGTTAATATTGATCTAAATTGAAATGACATTTGGCCATTTAAAAACAACGTACAACGTTAACTTTACCTAGAGGCAAGCTTAGTTTACGAGCACTAACGAGATTTCCGTTTATACGAACATAATAAAGTTATTTAGTGTGCTGCAATACATTTCTAAATAAGGAAGCTTTATTTTTGGGGAACGAATATTAAGAAAACAGAGATAAAAAAAAATATACAGGGTGACGCGGTTGAAGTCGTAGCAATTACCTAATCCATAGGATTTAAAATGTTGGGAGTCAAATGCTACGACGTCTGTAATCTTTACCTCTAGGAACTCACTCAATACAAGACCGTTGGTTAGTGGTCTCTTTTTTAGGGTTCTGTAGCTAAATGGCAAAAACCGGAACCCTTATAGATTCGTCATGTCTGTCCGTCTGATTTCTCTTCTGATTTCTGTTCTTATTTTCACACAAAAATAGAAAAATAACAATCATTTTGGGGGTTCCCCATACATAGAACTGAAAATCATTTTTTTTTTCATCGTTCATATCAATATTATTTTTTTCTAACCTGAATAGTTTGCCCGAGAGACACTTCCGACAATACCATGCAAACATCCACCGAAAATTGGTTTGAACGAGATCTAGTAAGTACTTTTTTTTTAATACGTCATAAACCGTAAACCGCAACTTGCCTTTCATTTAATCTACTGAAATACTTGCTGCTACGGAACCCTTCATGGGCGAGTCCGACTCGCACTTGGCCGGTTTTTTTTTGTTAAGGCACGGGGAATGCTTAGATATAATTAAATTAAATAAATAAATATGCCACTTGCAAAGCATGGCAACGGGTGGGTATGTCTGACTCGCACCGACTAAATATTACCTGCTGTAGACTTCCCTCTATGTTGCTCCGATGCTCCCCCTTTTCACGATGCCTCAATAGTTGAGACATATGCCCAGGGAGGGCTTTGGTTTTTCCTCCTAAATCGCTCCTGGCAGTTAGGAACAGGGACTGTGACACAAACAATTGCTGTCTTCCCGAAGCTGCTTGCGCGTAGTGGCATTAGAGAAAACACTAACTGCCACCGCAGCCTCGAGGGGGAGTTGGGCTATGTGCTGCTGCCACCGCCTCAAAGCCTCCTACACATGAGAGCCGGATTGGCTCTCTCCGGATCCCTGATTGTTGGACCACTACTCCCTTGACTACATAGTTGGTCGAGTGGAAGCGTGTGCAATACATTAGATTTTTCCTAAACTTGAGTTGTGAAAAGTGTTCCCAAAAATCCCAGACTGCAACAAAGAGAAGTAATGAGAGTTTTCTGGAAATAAAAACAACCATTAGCAGCTTGTTTACTTCAAACTTACTAAAGTCACTGCCGGTACAGCGCCTGATCCTGGCGCAGTCGTGTTGGATAGCAATTCCATCAGCTTATGAGAGTGAGAAACTATAGGCTATACAGGTGTTTGCGCACACGCACCGGTATTACAATATGTCCAGCGTCGTTTAGCCCAGGATACTCTTCATTGACATTAGCTGTTGCAGTCGCCAGCAGCTCTATTTCAATACTTTTCTTCGTAACATCCAAGTATTTTAAAATGCTCAAAATCATGTATCTAAAGGAAATATTGTGAATAAAATCTAGAAAATATTCGGTTTTAAATTCGTAGTAATATTCCATTCACGGTGCTATGATTCGAAGGCATCGTCAGTTCAGTATATTTTGCTGTTATGACGTAAAATCATACAGGACTGATGGATATATTTCGGGTTGCTGCATCGTGAACGGAATGTAGTTTTATTTAAGTTTTAGAGATAAATCCTGTTACAAAATGTTGGATTGTATAATTTGTACTCCGGAATATGTGTTCTTATTGTTTACAACAAACAATATTCTATCATAACTTTAACAACTAAGCTGACTCTATATTTTTGTGGTAAACATTTTTCTCGTTTAATTCAAAATGGTTTGTCAGAAAATCGATGTTGAATTATTAACAACGTTTTACATTTAAAAAACAAATTGCGCATTACTTCTTTGGTGCATTATAGACTTTTTCTTTTTTGTTTCTATGAACTGTCTTCTTGTCTACCTACTTTTACTTTTTCATTCTAAACCTACGTATATCTGTGAAAACTTGTAATTAGCCTTCATCTTTTGTTCTATGTTTCATTTGTACTCGTAGTCTAGCCGTAAGTTTTCCATAGCTAGAAAATAAAATTACAAAGTAGTAGGTAATTGTTAATTTTGTTTGGCGGCTATGACCCAGTTGGTAGTGAACCTACCTTGTTATCCAAAAGTTGCGGATTCGATTCCCACACAAAACGAATATTTGTCTCCATTATAAGACTAATATGGGTGTTATCTGTGTATTGTACGTTATATATTTACAACAAAAAGTATATCAATATTTCTAGCCACTATCTAGTATCCGTAGTACAAGTCTTGCTTAGTCTAGGCTAGATGGCATTGTGTGATGTGTCCCGGGTATTTATATAAATTACACAAAAATAATTTGTGTCCTCCCTCATAATGAGTTATTTAGTACTGTTATTGGGCCACGGTAAAATAAGAAAAAAAAATAGGACAAGAAGTTTTATTCGATAATAATATTGAAATAATATCCCAAACTAAGCAGAGCATATGTTATGGAAACAAGATAACTGATACTTTGACTACTTCTCTTTTGTTAAGACAAACTTATATAGATAATTATACCCAGACTCAGGAAAAACAGACATGTTCATGCACACAAATATCTGTCCTGGGTGGGAATCAAAACCACGTCCTGAGGCTTGAAAGGCAACCACGCCAACGGGCCCGTCATACATACGTAAATCAACTAATGTATTGCAATCGATGGTTTTGCTGATAAAAATTCTTATGCCGATTTTGATGCTAACGCAATAAACTTCATAATTTTTCCGACAACTATTTTTTTATGTTCAGTTATCATAATATTCTAGGAATTGTAATAAATGTTAACTGTACAGCGTCGACTCTAACTACTAAATATTCTATAGGTGTAATAATACGTACTACAATTCAACGCATAAGCAGTACCTATAAGTACATTGTTAAATAAACTTTTCTTCGACTACCAAATAATACAAAGAGCGTCGATTCCGTATCAATCGAAGTGAATTGAAAGGGAAAATCTTATAAAGCAGTAAGGAAGAAACAATATTCGATGTGAATACGAATCCAACTGAGATTTAGGCGTTGTAACGTCCTTACACGATATGATTACGCGATCGTCGCTATAATAGATGACACAAACCTTTTTTATAAAGCATGATCAGAGACAAATGTCTTGCAAAACACAATTCTAAGCACCATTTATTTCTCAAAAGAAATTCACTAAGATCAAAACATTTTTATACTCCCAACTCAGCCAATAATTATTATGACCTAACCTAAAGCGGTAACCAAAATCTGTAAGTTTTTTAATACTGCACGCGTGGCGCAGTGTCAGGAAGTCGCCTCGCTGCTTCGTGCCCCGGGTTCGAATTTCAACTACATGCATCCATTTCAAGTAGTGTTTTGTTCTTTTTTAACCTCCAACATAAAAATCTAAGTTTGTATCTGGTATTGATTTGCCTGCTTTATCGGTTTTCTGCGTTGGTTAGTGATATTATACACATTCAGAATAGCTTGTATATGTATGATCGTCAATAATCTTTTATGGAGTTAAGTGTCCCTAGTTGATAAATGGATGTTCGCACTCTGAGTCAATTGAATTCTTGAAACTGTTCAAAACCGGGACTGATTTTGGCGTAGGTAATGATTATTTAAAAATAGGGTTACGCGAGCTTCGTATTATATTGCACTGATTTATTTAGCGAATGATTGCGTAATCTTAACGTAATAGGGCGACGCCTTAGGCGTCCCAGGATTTTATGTAAAACAAAGATTGGAGAAAAGATATGCAAAGTTACGGGTAGTGGAAAAAGTGAGTGATGGACGTTTCTTTTGATAATTTGAATTTCTTCTTTTATAAAAGAAATATTTGTACAAATCATTTAAGCAGTTATGGTTTTTAGAAATATAATAAAGTAAATCCGAATATTTTATTACATCAACATTGTATAACTTACAAAAGTATATTACAAATGTTTCTAAGACTAAGTATTTTTATATTTGACTGGCCTGTGGGTTTAGTTATAAGTGACCCTGATTGGTAAGCAAAAGGTCGTGGGTTCGATTTCCACCCAAATCTTTGTGTGATCAACACGACGATTTGTTCTGTATCTGGTTATCGTTTATCAATAATATTTATCTATTTAGAAATATATAAGTATGTTTATTAGTTGTGGTTGCCATAGAAGGCTTTGCCTAGTTTAGGAACCGATGGTAATGTGGTAGTTGTCCCAAGATATATATTTTTATGTATGATTATTATAAGGTACATATATTTAACAATAAAGTTATTTCGCCAAACTGCTCAACAGTGTGTTGGCGAATACTGAGCTCTCACTTTCTGACCTTATTTTATATTACTTATAGAGTTTCTAATTAAGTTATTTATACTAATATTTAATCATTTGTGTATTTAATCATTATAATCATTTAATAAGAGGAACACTCATAGAACTTTTTATACATTTATATTTTTCAACAGCATTTTTACATTATTTTTGGTAACTCAATAGTCTTCGAACTGTATTTAGTTATGTAAGCTTTATCCATCGACTATTATTTAAGTTTATATTATTTTTGGTATATTGATATGTATATTTTTCGTAGATTTTCATATTTTTCGCTTTACTACTTTTCAATGTTTCGTTTAGTCTCGTTTCGATGTGTACACACACAACAAGCCATAAGCTTGTTTTTCTATATTTAATTCCTGAATGTAATTAGTGCAAGTTTTGAAATAATGTATTAACTTTATTTATGCAAAATTAGAATGCTGTAGTTGTCTTTAGAGTTACAGCACTTCTGATTTTAAGAATGTAAGCGCTTTTAAAATTTCATGAGGTTTTGGAACGATGATGATCTAATAAATAAATATTTCTGACCAGAAACTTTCTCTCATTTCCACGGAGAATACACAAAGCTGTAAGTATTGCGGGTGAACTCTCTCTAGGGGTATTGACCAGTGTATCAGTGAAATATATGATTAGTGTGAAATTTAAAATTTAAATTTTCATATGAGTTCTAAAGTAATTTGCAATACAGAAATAAAGCTATAAAACATTACATTACAAGTAGTATGTCACATAGAATGTCTCTATGCGCGTAATCTTGTCAATTCCAACGCGCAATGGCGCAGGTTCTTTTAAACATTGCAAGCAATTCATAAAATACAACTACTAAACCAAAAAGTTATATAAATAAAATATCATATTATATAAAACGTAATGCATGAATATTATCATTGAAAGGTAACGTATACAATGTGTCTGGGTGCGCTTTCTGTTAATGGATGGCATATCTGGGGAGTCCCTTGTGATTTACAAATTCAGTTCCCTGAGCGGATGCTGTCATTTATTTAAATACAACAAAAATTTCACGTGCATCTGTAGAAAATGATTTATCTCCGTCGCATTTGGAACCACTTTTTGTTGCTCCTAAAATCTAGTGAATCGCGAAAACTGTTGATATAATGAAACTCGGTTTAAGACATTGCAAGTCAAATTGCCATAAATCTACTATAATTTACAAAAAGGAACTTCCTTAGACGGTAGCCCGGTAAATATTAAATTCAATTTATACTACACTAGATGAGCCCCGTGGTTTTACTCGGGTTAAACTTTTTTTAATTATAGCCTATGTGTTAATCCAGGGTGTAAGCTAACATCATACTAAATATTATTAAAACCACTCCAGGCGTTTAGACGTGAAGAAGTAACAAACATACACACTCACAAAGTTTCGCCTTTATAATTTCAGTGTGATATATAACATGTACAACTTGCAACATGGTATATAATATGTGGTTATACAATACATATGTAGTACAATATATAATAATAGGTCTTTACCTATGAAATTGCCGTTTTGTATGAAAAAATTTAAACGAATTTTTTTCATGAATTTTTTTATTTGTATTAATCGAAGTAATCACCCATGCAATCAATGCATCTTTGCCATCGCAGTGGCAGTTTATTGATGCCCTTCTTAAAGAAATCAGCTGGACGGGAGGCAACAAATTCTTCAAAGGCATTTTGTACTGCCTCTCGGGTATTGAATTTTTTTCCCGCCAAGAAGTTATCCAAATTCTGGAAAAAGTAGTAGTCTGTAGGTGCAAGGTCTGGTGAGTAGGGCGGATGACGGAGAGCTTCCAACCCCAGTTCTTGCAACTTGGAGACCGTCTGCTGTGCAGTATGAGGTCGCGCGTTGTCGTGCAGGAGCAGCGGAGACGAGCGATTGACCAATGCTGGTTGGAGATGCGCCAGCTTCTCCATCATTGTGCTCAGTTCTTCACAGTACACATCTGCAGTAATGCTCACCCCGTTTGGTAAGAAGCTGTGATGAATCACACCGGCGCTAGACCACCAAACAGTGACCATCACTTTTCTAGGGGTAAGTTTTCGTTTAGGGCATTGTTTAGGTGCTGAACCAGGATCCAACCAACTTGCTGAGCGCTTGCGGTTATCAAACAGAATCCATTTTTCATCGCAGGTAACAATGCGGTTCAAAATTCCTTCATTTGTGTGTCTGTTGAGCAGTGCAAGGCACGTCTCGACGCGTACTTCGCGCTGGCGATCATTGAGTTCGTGGGGCACCCATTTGTCAAGCTTTTTTACCTTGCCAATTTGACGCAAATGGACCAATATTGTTTTGACGCTAACGTCGAAAGCTGCTGCTAATTCAGCCGTAGATTGTGTATCATCAGCTTCCACAACCGCCTTTAATTCGTCATTGTCGACCAAAGTCTTCGGACGACCGCGAGGTTCATTTTTCAGGTCGAAATTTCCAGAACGGAAGCGAGCAAACCAATAACAGGTGGTGCGTTGGTTTGTAGTGTTAGCTCCGTAAACGTCGTTGATGTTGCGTGCCGCTTGTGCCGCGTTGCTGCCACGACGGTACTCATATTCCATAATTACTCGAATTTTTAACGTATCCATGATGACGAAAAAGATTGAAATGCGATGAAAATGTAACACTAATCAATAAAGAAATGACTACTTTTGGAAAAAAGAATCCATGTTTTTAAAATAAAATTAATTTGAAATTAGAATTCTTAGCCAAACAAAAATTATTTTGATTTGAAATGGCCAGTACTGCAGAACGGCAATTTCATAGGTTATTCTACGGTCTTGAAATCAGAAAGCTTCTAAAGTCAGGTTGTTTTACGGGCTGGAAATCAACACATCCGCAAGTAAGACGGTACCTAATGAGTTTTAAAAGCATTAATAAACGTGAGTGAAATAGATATATTTCTTCAGTGGGGTTTTTATCGCCATTTCTTCAGAAGAGCACTAACATACTTCTTTCTTTTTATTATTTGACCTGCGTGTATAATGGAGTTAAATAACTCATGGATTCCCTTATGATCGGTGTACCAACAGCCTTCAGAAGCTCAACTGCTAACCTATTATCACCAGCAACCTAGTTATATTTTAGTCTGGGATATCTTCGGAGTAATATCGGGTTAGTCTTGTTCTGTTGTCAATTAGAACCACTCTACCAGAGGCGCTCATAGCTAGATGCTCTCACCGGTCCGTAGGCTCGCAGTCAACCCTAGATGGGTGACCGCCAAAGTGGTTTCATTTCTGAGCGTCTCCATGCTTCGGAGGGCACGTTAAGCTGTCGGTCCTGGTTGTAATCACTAGACAACAGTCGTTAAGCCATGTCAGGGGTCTACGGGGCGGCTTGAACAACTCTGACACTAGGGTAACCACTATACGATAAGTAAGTAAGTACCACTCTCCCAATAACTCAAGTTCTATCGTGATGATTCTGACATCTTCAATGTTCAGCTTAGTATGTTTTCACAGAACTCTGTAAAACCTTCGTTCCTCTCCATTGCATTTTTAAAATATAAAAAACATATATATATGCTAAATTAAAGCCTTCTGATAGCGGAGGCAGTTAGATCGGTCTTGTAATTCAAGTGTATTTACTACTAGCTGTGCCCCGCGGTTTTACCCGCGTTAAATCTTTAAATCATCATAGCTCGCTCATTTTTTTGGCTTCGTTATGGAATATAGAGCACCCCCCAAGTATCCTTTAAAAAAATATTCAATGTACAGTTTTGAATTTCCTACAATTTTATTATAATTATGTATAGATAGTGACGGCTGCGCTATAAAAATTGTACAGAAGAATATTATGTGAAATTTTCCGTAAGTTCCTAAAGATCTTTGAATTCACAATCAGTTTACGGGATGCAAATCACATTTATATTTTCCTTTATCTTTTGTACTTATGTACCTTCAGCTTATCTGTTTTCCTCGAGTTTTCTCATTCATATTCTCGTTAGTAGATCGTCAAGGATTCTTAACATTACTTCCTGAAAACTAAAGAATACGTAGAAATAAATTACATTCAGCTTTTTCAGCTTCACTTGTAACTATGTATGTAAAAAAATCTTGGAATCTTAAATTGACCCACTTTCCGGTCTCCGATTACGATGAAATTTTGCACACGCTCCGAGTTCTGATGACAATACATGACTAGCTAAGAAACGTCATTACAAATCCAATATGGCGGCCTCCCCAAGATCAAATGGGTACCTGTCAAATAAAAGGGTTTGCTGTCAGGAATACGAAAAAAATAGTCACGTCATTTAAATCCAACATGGCGGACATTTTGTTATTTTTGTGCGTGCTAAAAGCGTGTTTTAAATTTTTTTTTTTTACTATAATTTTTATTGTTTACTAGCTGTGCCCCGCGGTTTTACCCGCGTTAAATTTTATTAATTATCACAGCTCCTCCCCCGTAGGTGATAGCGTGATAATATGTAGCCTATATGTTGACCCGACCTCTTAGTAATATTCATGTAAAATTTGAAGTAATTTATTGTATGTAGATATAGATAAGATATCAAATTGTTGTTGGTCTAGTAACTCTCTATAAAGAATACCTATTAATGTGACCTATATACATACTAATATAGAATTAAAAAAATAGATTTCGTCTTCATTTATTTGTAAACGTACAGTGCTTTTTTACGTTTCATTTCATGACTTAATATTCAGTGAACTGACATGTCTACGCTTTATTAACACAATCGGGGCTTTAATTAGAAAATGAAACCATTTTAATACCAAGAGTTTCTAAATTAAACTGCAGATAGACAGGCAAATTGACATTATGAAACTATAAGGGCTTTTTGTTCTATATAACTAAGAGGAGCTGTGCCAACATGCGTTGTTATCTTATTTTTAGCGAAAAACATTCATGGGTGCACAACTCTCCAAACCGATGGGTGAATTGCCCAAGCAAAAAAAATACACGGCAAACCTAAGAACGGTGGTGCAATGTGCTGATTTTTAATTTTATATATTATTTCTCAACAAAATAAGTACTTCTCTACCTTGACAAAAAAATCATAGATTTCTACCCTCTAATAACCAAAAAAAAATATTTACAAAGTGTTATTTTATCATCACGGTGGCCTGTCCTGAACCCAATTCCGCGCATAAAATATCTTCCCCTGCAAATATATTCGTACTATGGATTTAAATCGATTTTGTTTAGCATCAAATTATAATATATTTGGTCAAATAAAACTATTTTTGTTTGTTTATCTTCTTTCTCGTGGATTTGACAGCCAGTAAATTTTTGTCTGGAAAAAAGTTATCATTTTAGAGGACAGTAAGTTTTAGTAGAATAGCCACGTTAACATTGCGTTGTTACGCCCCTCTAACCTTTCCTCACTTCGAATCAGTCCGGCTCAAGCTCGCCGCTAAAGCACCGGTCCCAACGTCTTGTAGTTTCCCACCAAAAAAAGTTAGTTTATCATTTCAGTAATATGGGGACAAAAATAGTTTCATTTCGGAGGCTGAAATAACTCGCGCTAGATCCGTTTAATTTGTTTCAAAATTGTGTATTAAATTCACCGTAAGTACTGTTTTGTTTGAGTAGTGTTCATATTTTTTTAATAATTTTATTTCGGTCTAAAATGTAGAAAAACCTCTATTTTATCATCTCGGTGTTATCATTTCAGTGGATTCGGTGGACTGTTATACCAATTACCGTCCACCGAAATGAAACGTATCTCCGAAATGATAAAACCATAAAGTTTTAGAGATCCTTGTGTCAAATACTAAGTCATAGTTTTGTAATGTACTTTTACCTAGAGTGTAGATTAGATTATTCGGGTGTATTTGTTGTGTACTATTTGTGTTTAAGATATACATACATGTATATATACATGTATCTATGTAGTTAGTACATGTATATATATAATTTAGATACAGCAGATCTGACCAAATCCCGTGTTCATGCCCGCTTGAGTATGTTTCGCCGGACCGTCTCAACTGGGCCGTGTTGAAACCGGTAGTAGATGAACCGGCTGAGTTTGTTTCGCTGGGTCTTCTCAGCTGGGGCGTATTGAATCCGGTTGTAGCATTAAAGCGCGACCGTCGTTTTAAACACAAGGTCAGTTAAACTAATAATACTGAATTCATACCTTAATAGAGACAGAAAGTTGGTAAGTTAAACTTATTAAAGAAGACTGATGATTATAATAATTAAAGTAAAGAAGTGCTGTGTTGTGATAATTAAAGAAGACTTGTTCAGTAGGTACATATCTAAATTAAAAACCCATATTTATAGTCACAATAAGAGACTGATTAGTGATTTTGAGAAATAATTGTGTGATTTAAAGTAACATGATGAAACAATAATCTTTTTAAGCTACAAACTTGAACCTACTCGTAAATATGTAGGTACTCAGAAATATTGTTTTACTGTAGTAACTATAATTCGCAATTATATATAAGTAATTCGGTAGAACAAAGATATTTAATGTATACTAATAACAATATATAATGTATACTAATAACGCTAGCATGTATATCTATGTACATATGTAAATAATGTCCTCCTAGCCGAATTTTAGCCACGGCGGCCAGTCTCAATAGAGATTTCAGATTAGGGGTATATTATAGTGAATAAGTATGTGCGCAAACACAGGAGCACTTTCTATTCCATCACTCTCAATGATCCGTTGGGACGCCTAGCGACACGCCCGGAAAGAGGTCAGGTACAGGACCGACGGCTTGCCACCTCCCAGACTTCAGGCTGATGCTGAGAATTTTTTCTTTTTACAGACATTTTGGTTTTACGGAAAAATACCAAAATCACTTTTTGGCCCGACCCGGGACTTGAACCTAGGACCTCGTTCTCTGCGGGTGAACACGCTTTCGCTAGACCAACGAGGAAGTCTTTTTTTTTAATAATAATACCGCCAACTCCCAGCCTTCAGGCTGATGCTGAGAATTTTATCTTTTTACAGAAATTTTGGTTTTACGGAAAAATACCAAAATCACTTTATGGCCCGACCCGGGATTTGAACCGTCCCGTTCCCCGTTCTCTGCCGGTGAACACGCTTTCGCTAGACCAACGAGGAAGTCTTTTTTTTTTAATAATAATAATAATATGTTGGGACAATGTCACTAAGATCATCCTAGCCCCAAACTAAGCAAAGCTTGTACTATGGGTACAAGGTGTAACTAGTTTTAGTTTTAATTAATAAAAAACCACCATATGGTACACATTAATTTATTTTTAGAAATTAAAGTTATAGAAGCAAAATAACTCTTAATTTATACTTACTTACTTACTTACAAAAAAAATAGTGGGAGGTTTGTTGATCCGCTCGGCTGGTTTAAGTGTTTTTAAAAAAAAGGTAGAGAAGAAAAAAACTTAGGTTAGGTGACGACCACTGCCCAGCCGGCCGTATCAGGGCACCCCGCAGAACACCAGGGCCAGTGACAGCCAAGGCTGTTCACCCGTATAGTACACCCGTACTGTACACCTCCTGGTCGGGGGCGACAGCTAGCTTCGATCCTGTCCGATCGATAACCAGACCCAAGCACAGCACACACAGCTCACAACCACTTAATAGAAAACGCCTCCAGGTGGATGGACACACGAGGAGCACCGGACACACACACAACAAACACCAGAGCGCCACATTCCACGAGGAACTAGGTACACCTCGTAACGACAACGGAAAACATTTCACCACAGCCACAACCACTTTTTACCGCAAAATAATTAGACACGACTTCGTCCAGACACCGCTCAGAGAAAAAAGAACGTCAAAATGGCCACATCATTCTAGACAGCTCTTCCGCCTCCGTTCACACGATAAAACATACTAAACATACAAAAACTTACTAAATTTAATATTTGAAGAATCTTATTTAAAATGCAACCTAGCTAGTCTAAAATAAAATTGCAGATGGAAGGAATTGAAATGAAATAGAAGTTAGTAATTAATAATTTTGAATAAGAATGTGAAATAAGAAATCGATTAAGTATGGAATGCACAACACTAGATGTCGCTGATACGATCTGTCATCATGGATGTTTTCATAGCAATGTTTACTATAACAAAGTGAATGAATTTAATGATATCTAAATAAGTAATACAAAAACAAGTGCCAGTTGAATGTGAATATGTATAACGTAATGATAAGAGGTTGGTTTATAGGGTTAGTCACCAATATCATACGGAAATACAAGGAAATTGGTTAACCGGCATTTTAAAGGTAAACAAAATGTATTATATAAAAAAAAGTGTTACAAAGGCGACGATATACATACTTATATAGATAGATAAATACTTAAATACATAGAAAACATCCATGACTCAGAAACAAATATTCGTGCTCATCACACAAATATTTGCACTTACCGGGATTCGAACCACGGACCACCAGCTTCGTAGGCAGGAGCACTACCAACAAATCAAATCATTAGTAGTATACATATAGTTTATAGGAAGCGTGGGGTGACGATGACGCGAGTTTCACGCTTTTTGTTCAGCCAAAAATGGCTCAACGCACCTAAAGAAGAACACTCGGTGCTAGACAACAATTAATTTAATTGCCCTTGCAAATTAGGTTCCAAAAACACGTTAAAAACTACATTATAATAAATATACTTAACATATTTAATCAGCAGATTTGTATTTACTTAGACAATGTCAATAGCGGTCTGGAGCACGATGTATATGTACATCTGGAGCACGATGTATGTATATTTATAATTAAATAATTGTAAAAATATAAATTTAAACTGATGTCCTCCAGGCCAATTTTCGACCACGGCGGCCAGTCTCGATGGAGACTTAGGCCGGCGCCACACTTGACGGAAATTACGTCGCGGATCTTTTGCGACGGAACTCCAATACATGTAATTGCATATAAATTACAAATAGCGCGGACAATCGGTCGAACCGCGGCGGACCGCTCGCTCTCTGCGTCTGCTCCGTCCTCCGCGCACCGATCTTCCGTCGGCGTAAGATCGGCAACGTCGCATTCCAAGTATTTACATGTATCGCGCCACATTCGGCGGAGAACTCGCGGCAACGGCGCCCGCACAGGATGTTTGACTCCGATATTGTAGAAGTACAAGCAAGAGTAGTCTGGGAGTCTAGTGAAAAGCTACTCTACACTTTATTCTTGTTTCTTGTTTTAAGGCTTCATGTATAGCTATCACTTCTATCGGATCTATTAGGACTACCGTTTAAGCGTTGGCTGTTAGTCGACGGATAATCTGCCACTAAATATAAAGTGTGGCTGCAACGTATGGTAACGGATTGACTCCCGGGGAAGTTAGGCGTCGGAATTTCCGTTAAGTGTGGCGCTGGCCTAAAAAAGTCAACGCCCGCACTAGGTAATCTAATCCCTGTGTCGCGGGGTACTTTACAAACATATAATAGACGGACACAAATTACATCCAGACTCAGAACAACTATTTATGGGTCACACAAATCGTTGTCGGGCGCGGGACTCGAACCCGCGACACGAAGCGGCGAAGCGACTGTCTTAGCCGCTGCGCCATACCACATGGCACACGTGCAGACTAGCCAAGCGCAGTACATATTATAGTGCACAAGTGTGTGCGCAAACGCAGGGGTACTTTCTATTCCATCACTCTCATGCTTCGATGGGACGATTTCGATACGACCGGTAAGAGGTCTGGTACAGGACCGTCGGCTTTACGCGGTCTCAGAGGCACGGGGATGTTATATAGACTCCCAGACTTCGCGCTGATACTGAGAAATTTTAGTTTTACGGAAAAATACCAAAATTACTTTTTTGGCCCGGTCCGGGATTTGTACCCAGGACCTCATTTTCTGCGTTTGAACACGCTACCACTAGACCAACGAGGCAGTCAAAGGTATATATTATATACACATAATAAACATGTACATATAAACGTTATAGTATATTTCCAAAAATAAAGTAGTATATCAGTTATCTGATAAAAGAAGAAGAATGAAAGTAAAATAAATGCAATGGAAATGAGAGCTGTGAGAAGTATGTGTGGTGTGACTTTGAGAGACAGAATTCGAAATACTGATGTAAGAGAGCGTTGTGGTGTGAAATAATATGTAGTCACAAAGATTGAAAAAGGAATGCTGAGATGGTTTGGCCATTTAGAGAGGATGAATGAAAGAAGATTGACCAAAAAAGTATACCTGGCCTGTGTGAATGGAACAACCGGAAGGGGAAGACCTCGTCGAACACTCTCTGACCAAATCGGAGACTTTCTCAAGAAAGGGCAGGTCAGAAGTACCCTAAACCGGCGAGCATGTATGAAGAATATAATGACAGTAATCGAGGCAAAAGACGTGTGCAAAGATCGTGACAAATGGAAATCCGTTGCCTCTACCTACCCCTCTGGGAAACCGGCGTGAGTCTATGTATGTATCAGTTATCTGGTTTCCATAGTACAAGCACTGCTTAGTTTAGGATCAGATGGTCGTGTGTAAGTAATGTCCCAGGATATTATACAATCGAACCAATGATCTCCTTTTTCAAGTGTTTTAAAAAATATATTATTTAGTTGGGCACCGGAGCAACATACCCGCGTTCCCGAGGCTCCCCCCATCAGGCGCCAAGAGAAGTCCACGGCAGGTTAGGTTTAGTCGGTGCGAGTCCGACATACCCACCCGCAGAAACTCTTGTGGGAGGCATGCGTAAGTAATCCCCCTGCATTAAAAAAAGAAATCGGTCTGTTAAAATTAGGTATTATTTAGTTACTAATTTATTTATTTCAAATGTATGTACATACATACTAATTAAATAAAACTATAATGATATAAATATTTGAAATAGATTAAAGCTACATACAAACTAAAACTCTTATTATAAAACTTAAAATCAAAAAATAAAAAAGTTCATATTAATTATATAAATCAATAACTGTGCAAGTTTCTTAGTTGCCTGAGGTGGATAATATTGTGATTAACAAGGACAAGTGTTTTATAAAGATATAGTGTAATATAAACTAAATTATACAACTTCAACATAAATAGCGTCTTATGAACTACCCTATAGTCACTAAAGTGAAAGTGATATTTACACAAGTACTATAAAGCTTCAGTGTCGTACCTGGATTCGTTCTAATTATACAAGGTACATGCACTAACCTTCCTTGTGTTGTTAATTATATCTAGATACAATATTTTAATAATTATAACACAGACATTGATCGCCTCGCAGCGCCATCTAGTATCAGTTAGATAGACTAACGCCATCTGTTTACCAGCATCTCATAATGTCTAACTGCGCACAATGTGGTAAATTCTTGTCTGTACGTGGAGGCGCCACCTGCAGTAACTGTAGAAAAAAATATCATTTGGACTGTGCCCAGCTGTCTGGAGTACCAAAAGCAGGCAATGCCTGGAAGTGTGGCGGATGTCGCGTATATTCCACGCCCAAAACCAAAACTCTGAATAAAGAGACGGACGCAAACAGCTCTTTGTCACAAAGCAGCCCCAACACCGCATTTGAAGATGCTGGAGATCTGACCGACCTGGAACATGAAGAGGACGCGAAAGACGAACCCATGTCGCAGGTAGATTTGCTAAGACAAATTAAGTCTGAAATTCAGCAGATGAGGGCTGAAGTTAGGCGTGATATAAAGAAGTTGACGGATCAGGTGTCAGCACTAGGGGCGCGGATGTCTAAGTGTGAGCAACGGGTTAATGACTTAGATTCAAGGATTACAATCCTTGAAGAAATTCCACCCAAAACCGCCGATGACACCGTTAAGCAGCTGGAAAATACAGTGGCGCAGCTAAAATTACAGATAAATGATAGAGATCAGGATCTGTTAGCCTCGGATTTAGAGATCACTAACCTCCCCGAGGATAAGGGTGAGAACATCATTCACACCGTAGAACTTGTTGCTAAGAAGCTTGGGGTCACCCTCGAGTCACGAGACATAGTGTTCGCCGAACGGGTGGGGCTGGGCTCCGGGCGAACGGCCGGGCCTGGCTCGCCTGGCGCTGACAGTGGGTCGGCGCCGCGCGCGCGCCGCGTCGTGCTGCGCCTCACGCGCCGCCAGCTGCGCGACGAGCTGCTGCGCGCGGCGCGCGTCCGCCGAGCTGTCGACACTGAGCACCTCGGCCTCGCTGCACCGCCCCGGAGGTTCTATGTCAACGAGAGGCTAACTTACGTCAACAGGCATCTGTTCTACCTCGTACGACAGGCTGCTCAGCGCGTTAATTGGCGGTACACATGGACCAAGAATGGTAAAATATTGGCAAAGGAGTTGGATGGAAAGCGCACCTTTGCCATACGAACAGAGTCTGATATCCGTCGTGTTTTTGGCGAGCAAGCGTTTGACAAAGAAGCTTAATGTAATAAGTAGTTCTATCCATCATACTAATATGATAATTATTCCTAATGTTGTATTTATGTCATATTTACAGTCTAGGCTCTGCATAAGACCTGTATTTTACCTAGTGAAGATGGTATATCTACTGAGTTTAGTAAAAAATGGCTTATATAAATATTATCATTTACATTTTACTATTTATATAAACATAATTATTTTTGTATCTACATTATGTCAATTGTCTAAATTTGTATACATACGTTTTAGCGTAAACAACATACAGTACACATTA
This sequence comes from Pseudoips prasinana, assembly GCA_951640165.1. NCBI lineage: Eukaryota > Metazoa > Arthropoda > Insecta > Lepidoptera > Nolidae > Pseudoips > Pseudoips prasinana. Next base: position 12,345,203 of record OX621240.1, read on the forward strand.
TTAGTCATCACTCAATACACCTCTTATCAGTACACATACTACTTATTATATACAGATGGTTAAACAAAAACAATTGAAAGTTGGACTTTTCAACGCGGGATCACTCGGAACACGGCATGAGGAGTTCATAGTAGCCATGGAGAAACTGGATGTTGACTTGATGGCGATAAATGAAACCTGGATCAAAGCGGGAGAGGAAGGTAGGGCACCATTAGTCCCTAACTATAGATTACGGCACATGCCACGTACGGCTATCACGGGAAGGTCACGAGGTGGCGGTGTTGGGTTTTACGTGCGTCGGGGACTGAGCGTCCGCGCTTTGCCGCACCCGTCTGTACCAACCGTAGAGCAGATGTGGCTCCGGCTGAGCGTGAACACGCACTCAGTAGTCGTCGGCACCGCGTACAGGCCGCCCTGGCTCGATGTCAGCGTATTTCTTGACGCCATTACTGATTCTGTTACTTCTTTCCGGCATGTTGATAAAATATTATTACTTGGAGATTTTAACATAAATTTATTTAATACCTCTGATAACAAGGTGAAGCTACTTAACTGTTTCCTGCACAGCACCAATCTCATTAATGTAATTACAGAACCAACTCATTTTACTGACCACAGTGCAACCTTGATTGACTTAATTTGCACTGATGCCTCTGTCTACGGAGTATCAGTAAACCACATACCTGACCTTGGACATCATGCTATAGTCACAGCTGACCTTAACTTTAAGGTTTATAAACCTGCCCCATTCTGTGTAAGATATCGGCCATTAAATGACATACTGCAAGAACCATTCCAGTATGATATAGGGTGTATAGACTGGGACTCTATAGGCAAGTTGGACAATGTAAATTACATGGTCGAGACTCTGAACAACTACATAACAACATTATTTGACCTACATGCTCCAGTTAAGAGAATTTTTGTTAAAGAAGCATCTTATCCCTGGATCACCACCACTATTAAAGATATGATGCACATAAGGGACAAACAGCACACTAAGTCTAGGCGGACCAAATCTGACATTCATATAGAATTCTATAAAAAACTTAAATATGAAGTAAGAGAAGCCATTGACCGAGAAAAGAGTGCTTACTTTAAGACACACATTAACAGCAAAATAAAACAACCTAAAATATTATGGAAGTCCATTAAGAAAAACTTAACAACACACAAAACCCAAAGCCAAGATTTACCACAGCACTGCAATAATCCTGAAGTTTTAAACAATCACTTCCTCAACATACCCGGTAATGATGAAGTAACTATATCTCATCTAACGCAGTTTGAATTTGACAGGTTTGGTTGTGGCAGTTTTAAAATTCAGTTTGTTAATGAGGAACAGGTATCAAAGATTATCTGTAACCTTAGGTCTAATGCCATGGGAATAGATGACATATCACTGGACATGTTGAGACTGACTCTGCCACAAACTCTGACCACTCTCACGAGAATCATAAATAGATCAGTGTCAACATCAACTTTTCCTGACTTATGGAAGACTGCTATTGTAAGACCAATACCTAAAAAAGATAGTCCCAATGATATCAAGGATCTTCGTCCAATTAGCTTATTGCCATGTATATCCAAAATTCTGGAGAGGGTGGTATGTGACCAATTAAGCAAATATGTAGAACAATTTGGTATTTTACCTTCAAGGCAATCAGGCTTCCGTAAAGGTTACAGCACTTCTACAGCTTTAATTGATGTAGTAGATAATATACTCCAGGCCAGGGATCAGGGCATGGGAACAATATTAACGTTACTAGATTTCTCTCGTGCATTCGAATGTATAAACATTTCACTTTTACTGTCCAAACTGACGTACTACGGGTGCAATGCAGAGACGGTTAAGTGGTTTCATAGTTACCTTACAAAGAGATACCAATTAGTACGGATTGGTGGTAACAAAAATAGTCATGAATCTTCATCTTCACTTCGTCAAGTAAATAGAGGTGTGCCACAAGGCTCCATTCTTGGGCCCCTGTTGTTTTTGATTTACAGTGCTGACATCGTCCATTCTATTACTTATTGTAAATTCCATCAATATGCAGATGATCTGCAACTGTATCTCTCATGCCATCCCGCAGACTGTCTTGACTCTATAAGAAAAATAAATGATGATTTGAATAGAGTATCTAAATGGGCATGTGAAAACACACTAGTCCTAAACCCATCAAAATCTAAATTTATGATTATAGGGTCAAAACACACCATAGATCTTATGGAGCAGTATCACCCCACTGTTAAAATCAATGGAGATTCTATAGAGCAGGTATATGAGGCTCGCAACCTGGGAGTTATTTTCGACCCACAACTACACTTAGAAAAGCATGTAGCAAGTACAGTGCAAAATTGCTTTTACCGCCTCAAACTGTTATATCAAATAAGACCATACATAAACACTGACATACGCATATTGCTATGTGAGTCACTTATCCTCTCTCGTCTAAATTATGCAGACACAGTGTATGGAGCCTGCCTACTGGCAAGAACACAAAGGCTAATACAACGGGTACAAAATGCCTGTGCTCGTTTCTGCTTCAATGTGCCCCCACGAACACATGTAACTTCATACATAAATAGTGGGAACATGTTAAAAATGTCAGAGCGTAGATTACTTCACCTAGCAACCCTAGTATTTGGTGTGGTTGCGAACAAGAGGCCTGAGTATCTTTACGAGAAATTAACATGGTCAATGGATGTTAATAGTTACAGAACCAGGTCTTCAGCTCACCTGATCTTAACCCCGAGACATAAGACTGCAGCATTTCGTGGATCCTTCAAATATGCGGCCGCAAAGGTCTGGTGCAATATACCACCCCCTTTGAAGTGTCTGCAAACATTGCATACCTTTAATACCAAATATAAAAAAGAATTGTTAGACCGACAAAAACTAATGTCTTAAATTCTCAAGCTCAGTACAAGTACTATTTTACTACTTTACAAGGCTGAACTTACCCGTCTTTATGCACATTTTGGTGGGAAGGAGTATCGCAAAATAACCACACACATTTAGCGGCTTGTGTCAGCTCAAAACAACTATGCCCTGACGTTCACGCAGCGACGAAGTCCATGGTAATAGCATCGCCATTACTCCATTAGTGTTGTTTTCATAAATCATCATATTTCAGTTTTATGTCAAAAAATCACAATCACCACTCGTACCTATACACCAAACATATTTACGCTATTAATTTAGTACCTACTGCGTATAATGAACCAAAATAATTTGTTGTGCACATAGATTAATAAGTGATTCAAATTCCGCGTCCCTTTTTCTTTCATCTGACAGTCAGAATCCAAGAGTATGTAAGGATGACAGACAACTCGGCTCGATTAGTAACATAGATTAAATAATTAATGTATATTGTGCAATAGTCGAGTTAGTCGTAATTAGTTTGTTTTTGGTGTGTCCAAATAAATGAAAAACGTGTGACAAGAATGTAGACATAATCACAACATTAATTTTATTTTTATTTTATATATTACAAATTAGTGTTTGTAGTTATTAATATTTTTATTTTATAAGTCTCCATATCCACATATTTAGTATTTAAATTAGTTGTAAGTAATATTATTAGTGTTCAGATACTTTTTTCTTTTAATTGAATTGCGAGCTGTACTGGCACATGAATTGTTATTATTTACCTGGTTCCATCAGAAAACCAGCGCTGCATCAGTAATGTCGCAGCTAGTGCTGAGATGGGACCAATTCGGACTCGCACAGATACCAATTAAGAACTTCGTTATGTGTACCTATATATTATTATTATTATCTGTGCTTGTTTACGGAATAAATATATTTTTCTTTCTTTCTTTCTTTCTTTCAAAATATTAAATAAAAGTGTAGCTTATAGATAAAAAACCGCTTTCAAGTCGCCATCTGCGGGTAAGGTGCCATTACCTTTGGATCGCAAGGCTTATGCGTTGGCCAAGGTACATGCCAGCTCTCTGATCACCAGAGTGTTCTACAAGTCGTCTGGACAACTCCTTGACAATGGACCGCGCTTCTGGGCCCCAAGGACCCATTATTTCGACCCCAAACGGAATAAAAATAATTATAGCCATCACCTATGGCAGCATATTTACTCCGTTTGAGGTTCTCAGCAGCCTCCACTACAGCTCCGCCTGATTGCGAACATACTTGAAGGTGGAAGGGATCCAGTGTATCTACACAAATTGTGTCCCATACCAGTGGTCTCCCACGACTCCTAGGGATCAACGTGATACCATCAGGCCATCGTCACGAGAGATGATATTTAGTAACTTGATTAATCTCTTTTATAAATGTCAAACAAACTCACGTTAGGGTCGCTAAGAGGTCGTTGGAAATAATGCGCCTTATCATTGTAGGTATTTCAAAATTGAGGGAATTCACGATATCAGCCGTGTGTATGTTTATTCATACTTTTCATAAATATATTTTTTATCCTCCTATACAAAATGAGAAGATTTATAAGACGACGAAGTTTTTTTATTACCTTATTAGCTTTGCCCGCGACATCGTTCGCGTGAATGACAAAACTTATCAATGAGTTTGTTTTTTTTCTCTTTATTTTTTTTTCAGAGTGCGTCAAACGAGAAAGTGGGTCCTGTTGTTAAATGATCACCGCCGCCCATGGACACTCGCAACACCAGAGGAGTTGCTGGTGCGTTGCCGGCCTTTAAGAGTCAGCAAACAAGTGTTGCTGACCCTTCCCCAACCCCGATGAGCTCGGGCGACCTTACTCACGTGCAGAAACACAACATTAAAATGATTAATGTTATTATTAAGGAATGTCTTCTCTACAGTGGAGCTACTTCCCGAGTCGGGTTGCTCTTCGAGTGAATGAACGCTGCGCCCTACCTCTCTTAAAAAGCTGTTGTTGCTGTTTCTGTGAAGCACTATTATAGTGAATAAGTACGAGCGCATTTGTGTAGAACGTCATCTATCGAGCATACTCGTATTAATATTATATGTTGTTTGTAGTAGATACCTACTTTAGTAAGTAGCAAAAATACAACAACTAGGTATAAAGAATCAGAAATAAAAGAATAACGCTGATAAAAAAAATAACTGACACTGGCACGTGTGGCGCAGCGGCTAAGACAGTCGCGTCGCCGCTACGTGTCGCGGGTTCAAGTCCGCGCCGGACAACTATTTGTGTGAGCCATAAATAGTTGTTCAGAGTCTGGATGTAATTTGTGTCCGTCTATTATATGTTTGTAAAGTACCGCGCGACACAGGGATTAAATTCCCTAGTGCGGCCGTTGTCATAAAAAAAACTACTTCTACAAAAACAAATGCTATTATAAAAATCTACAGATATATATATTAATTCGATTCGAGTCAAAATTTTCACTCTTTGTGAAATTAGTTCACATTATGGTTTTATTGCAATTGCAAATAAAACATAGGCTATTTTATTTTTATATTCATCATCATCATCATATCAGCCGAAAGACGTCCACTGCTGGACCAGGGCCTCCCCCAAGGATATCCACAATAGCCGGTCCTGCGCTGCCCGCATCCAACGGCTTCCCGCAACCCTTACAAGATCATCGGTCCATCTTGTAAGGGGCCTGCCCACGCTGCGTCTTCCGGTTCGTGGTCGCTACTCAATAAACTTTCTGCCCCAACGGCCGTCGGTTCTACGACCTATGTGCCCCGCCCAATGCCAGTTTACTTTGGGCTATGTAGGCTACTTTTGTTCACCGGCAGATTTTGACGTTTCTGATTCAATCGCGCAGTGTTACTCCGAGAATAGCCCTCTCCATAGCTCTTTGGGTGACCTTGTGCCTTCTAATCTTCTTCTTTTGATTAGATGAGATGAATTCTTCTTTTTATAATCTCTAAATACTCTGACTATTCTGGACTCTAGTGTAATTTCTTGAAATCGGTTAGTTCAACCGCCTACGGTGAACGTACAAGTAGCTACATACTACCAATTATACCCCAACTTATTATATATTTCTCACATAATTTTGTGAATATCCTCACGGAAAGAAAATATAAACTATAAGACTTAGAAGTACCATTATGTAATGGTAATGTCATACATAATTCCTACTAATATTTCCATGCCCCATAATCACCAAATTACGCATTTCAAAATATTTTTTAAAATAACATTTCTACCAACATTTCTAACAACATTTCCACCAACATATCCACCAACATTTTCACCAACATTTCCACCAACATTTCCACCAACATTTCCACCAACATTTCCACCAACATTTTCACCAACATTTCCACCCACATTTCCACCAACATATCCACCAACATATCCACCAACATTTCCACCAACATCCACCAACATATCCACCAACATTTCCACCAACATCCACCAACATTTCCACCATCATTTCCACCAACATTTCTACCAACATTTCTACCAACATTTCTACCAACATTTCCACCAATATTTCCACCAACATATCCACCAACATATCCACCAACATTTTCACCAACATTTCCACCAACATCCACCAACATATCCACCAACATTTCCACCAACATCCACCAACATTTCCACCATCATTTCCAGCAACATTTCCACCAACATTTCCACTAACATTTCCACCAACATTTCCACCAACATTTCCACCAACATATCCACCAACATATCCACCAACACTTCCACCAACATATCCACCAACATTTCCACCAACATTTCCACCAACATTTCCACCAACATATCCACCAACATATCCACCAACATTTTCAACGACATTTCCACCAACATTTCCACCAACATTTCCAGCAACATTTTCACCAACATTTCCACCAACATATCCACCAACATATCCACCAACATTTTCACCAACATTTTCACCAACATTTCCACCCACATTTCCACCAACATATCCACCAACATTTCCACCAACATCCACCAACATATCCACCAACATTTCCACCAACATCCACCAACATTTCCACCATCATTTCTACCAACATTTCTACCAACATTTCTACCAACATTGCCACCAATATTTCTACCAACATATCCACCAACATATCCACCAACATTTTCACCAACATTTCCACCAACATCCATCAACATATCCACCAACATTTCCACCAACATCCACCAACATTTTCACCAACACTTCCACCAACATTTCCACCAACATTTCCACCAACATTTTCACCAACATTTCCACCAACATATCCACCAACATTTTCACCAACATTTCCAGCAACATTTCCACCAACATTTCCACTAACATTTCCACCAACATTTCCACCAACATTTCCACCAACATATCCACCAACATATCCACCAACACTTCCACCAACATATCCACCAACATTTCCACCAACATCCACCAACATTTCCACCAACATTTCTACCAATATTTCTACCAACATTTCTACCAATATTTCCACCAACATTTCCACCAACATTTCCACCAACATATCCACCAACATATCCACCAACATTTTCAACGACATTTCCACCAACATTTCCACCAACATTTCCAGCAACATTTTCACCAACATTTCCACCAACATATCCACCAACATATCCACCAACATTTTCACCAACATTTTCACCAACATTTCCACCCACATTTCCACCAACATATCCACCAACATTTCCACCAACATCCACCAACATATCCACCAACATTTCCACCAACATCCACCAACATTTCCACCATCATTTCTACCAACATTTCTACCAACATTTCTACCAACATTGCCACCAATATTTCTACCAACATATCCACCAACATATCCACCAACATTTTCACCAACATTTCCACCAACATCCATCAACATATCCACCAACATTTCCACCAACATCCACCAACATTGCCACCATCATTTCCACCAACATTTCTACCAACATTTCTACCAACATTTCTACCAACATTTCCACCAATATTTCCACCAACATATCCACCAACATATCCACCAACATTTCCACCAACATATCCACCAACATATCCACCAACATTTTCACCAACATTTCCACCAACATTTCCACCAACATTTCCACCAACATTTTCACCAACATTTCCAGCAACATTTCCACCAACATTTCCACTAACATTTCCACCAACATTTCCACCAACATTTCCACCAACATATCCACCAACACTTCCACCAATATATCCACCAACATTTCCACCAACATCCACCAACATTTCCACCAACATTTCCACCAACATTTCTACCAACATTTCTACCAACATTTCTACCAATATTTCCACCAACATTTCCACCAACATTTCCACCAACATATCCACCAACATATCCACCAACATTTTCAACAACATTTCCACCAACATTTCCACCAACATTTCCACCAACATTTCCACCAACATTTCTACCAACATTTCTACCAACATTTCTACCAACATTTCCACCAACATATCCACCAAAATTTCCAACAATATTTCCACCAACACTTCCACCAACACTTCCACCACCACTTCCACCAACACTTCCACCAACACTTCCACCAACATATCCACCAACATTTCCACCAAAATTTCCACCAACATTTTCACCAACATTTCCACCAACATTTTCACCAACATTTCCACCAACATATCCACTAACATATCCACCAACATTTCCACCAACATTTCCACCAACATTTCCACCAACATTTCCACCAACATTTTCACCAACATTTCCACCCACATTTCCACCAACATATCCACCAACATATCCACCAACATATCCACCAACATTTTAACCAACATTTCCACCAATATTTTCAACAACATTTCCACCAACATTTCCACCAACATTTCCACCAACATTTCCACCAACATTTCCACCAACATTTCCACCAACATTTCTACCAACATTTCTACCAACATTTCTACCAATATTTCCACCAACATTTCCACCAACATTTCCATCAACATATCCACCAACATATCCACCAACATTTTCAACAACATTTCCACCAACATTTCCACCAACATTTCCACCAACATTTCCACCAACATTTGTAGCAACATTTCTACCAACATTTCTACCAACATTTCCACCAACATATCCACCAACATATCCACCAACATATCCACCAAAATTTCCAACAATATTTCCACCAACACTTCCACCAACACTTCCACCACCACTTCCACCAACACTTCCACCAACACTTCCACCAACATATCCACCAACATTTCCACCAAAATTTCCACCAACATTTTCACCAACATTTCCACCAACATTTTCACCAACATTTCCACCAACATATCCACTAACATATCCACCAACATATCCACCAACATATCCACCAACACTTCCACCAACATATCCACCAACATATCCACCAACATATCCACCAACATTTCAACCAACATATCCACCAACATTTCCACCAACATTTCCACCCACATATCCACCAACATTTCCACCAACATTTTCACCAACATTTCCACCCACATTTCCACCAACATATCCACCAACATATCCACCAACATATCCACCAACATATCCACCAACATTTTCACCAACATTTCCACCAACATTTCCACCAACACTTCCACCAACATTTCTAGCAAGATTTCCACCAACATTTCTACCAACATTTCTACCAACATTGCCACCAACATATCCGGGTCAATCAACTATTTTACCGACACTTTGCTGTCTCCGACATTTTTTAATAAAAATGCGCTGATTGGTAATAATTAAACACAAAACTCATATCACTATTGTATCTTTAGTTATTAGGCACAACGGGACACTGACTTAAGTTGTAATGTTTTATTTATTTCTATATAATTGTATGGTAACTCAGGATACTAAATATGCGCGCCATACAAAATATTTCTGTCCGAACGCCATATTCACTCGTTAACTTTTATTAAAAATTTACTATTTCTGCTTACTTAATGTTAACTTTTATTATAGAATAAGATAGTATTATATAGTTTATGGTGTGCAATACAAAACAGCAAAAAGACAAACCAGTTCTACAAAAAAAAAATCTCAAAGTTATGTCCCTTGTTAGAATGATTTCGCCCTTGTATACTGAGTTACCTTCACGAATTCCAAACGCAAATACATGGATGGCTCTGTTATCCGTAAGTAACTTCAGTTCCCTATACTCTCGCTTGCACGGCGCTGCGCCGACCTTTGATCGTGACTATCGTGCCGCCAGTCCACGAAAAACATTTGATGGGAGTGCGTACCTCTTTGTGTCGTCTGCTGAGTGACCGTGATTTCTCGATGTAAGTTAAATATTTTTTCATATTATTAACAAAATCTTGTAGTACCAATCATATGATTTCGGCTAAAGTTCACACCAAATATGCTAATCAAATAATAATGTGTTTTGTTTATGCAAATATACCGATTGTCTGCTGAGTTACATGTATACTGAGTTACTTTGGCGGTAACTCCATAGACATTCTTGGTAACTCCTAAGACATTTCCGTACCTGTGCGTGAATAAGTCATCTACTTGGTTCATCTTATCAGCCGAAAGACGTCCACTGCAGAACAAAAGCCTCCCCCGAAGATTTCCACAATTGCCGGTCTTGCGCTATTCGCATCCAGCAGTGTCCAGCGACCCGCACAAGATCATTGGCCCATCTTGTGGGGGGCCTGCCCACGCTACGTCTTCCGGATCGTGATCGCCACTCAAGAATAGCATAGCCCTCTCCATTGCTCTTTGGGTGACCTTGAGCCTTCTAATAAGGCCCATAATGAGCGACCACGTCTCTGTTCCGTAAGTCATCACTAGCAATACACACTGGTCGAAGGCTTTCGACTTGAGACACTGCGGTATTTTGGACGAGAAGATGTTACGTAGCTTTCCGAATGCTGCCCAGCCGAGTTGGATTCTACGATTGACCTCCTTTTCGAAGTTGGACCTACCTAGTTGGATGGTCTGTCTGAGGTAAATATAGTTTTCTACAACTTCGAGTGCTGAATCTCCAACCTTCAATTGAGTGGGTGCAATATGGACGTTTGACATGACTGTCGTCTTATCCATGTTCATTTTCAGACCCACTTGTTGAGAAACTGTGCTGAGGTCATGGAGCATTGTACCGGGGTTTTCACTGGTATCAGCCATGACAACTCTTTCATCGGTAAATCGAAGGTGACTGACGTTCTCGCCATTGCCATTGATGCCAAAGCCTTTCCAGTCTAGAAGCTTGAAGATATCTTCCAATGCAACGGTGAATAGTTTCGGAGATATAGCATCTCTCTGTCTCACGCCTGGCTGTAAGTGGATAGGTTTCGTGATCTGGTCCTGGAGTAGCACTGACATAGTGGTGTTTTCATAAAAACACTTTAACATCTCGATATACCGGTAGTCGGTTTTGCACCTTATGAGAGACCTCAGCATGGCCCAGTTTTCGATAGAAGCAAAGGCTTTCTCAAAATCCACAAACGCCAAGCACAGTGGCTTGTCTTCTGTATAACTTGCCGCAGCGCATGTATGTGGTCTATGGTGCTAAAGCCTTTTCGGAAACCAGCTTGTTTGGGAGGCTGGAAGTCGTCAAATCTGACAAAATCTGCACGCGAGACCATTCGTAATGACTCTTGAAAACAACTTGTCAACATGGTTCAGCAGTGTGATGGGTCTATAATTCTTCAATAGGGTTTTGTCGCCCTTTTTGAAGAAGAGCACCACCATACTTCTGTGCTATGCTTGTAGCGTTTGACCATCTAGTATGACGGAGTTAAATAACTTCTGAAGGGCTCATAGCATCAATCTGTAAGGGCAGATAAACGAAAGAAGTGAATGTCAAACTTTAGGGATATAATTCTCCAGATTTGTTCTTCATCAGAAGATGAAGTACCGCTTTCTGAACTGAAAGATATTAAAAATATACGACCTCGTTCTAGTATATTCCGCGCAATTGATGGGTCTTCATCTGATAGTGATGGTGAAAAGTCACAACAAAACCGCGGCAAAGAAAACTACAAACGTGAATCGAAGAATGGTATATATCAATATTTTCATTCAGAGGGACCGGTGGCTTCGACGAGTAACCATGAAGTTTCACCACAGGTGTCAGCTACAACAAGAAGAAGTATATGTATTCTTACGTGTGTAAAGCTTTAACAACAATTGAAGAAGATGGTGAAGTGAACGTTGTGTTCCTACGGGTTGTAAAGATGCAAAGATTTTCAGGATTGATAACAATGATATAAGACATTATTAAAATCGTGCTTACACCAGCGTATTTGAGAAAAAGTACAATACAAATATGAAACTCCGATTGTTATTTTCGAAGAATACTTAATTAAAATCTAACGAATCAACAAGTTAAACCAATTGTATTTATTGATGTCTAAGGCGTTACCCATATGTGTCTCTGGAGTTACTTATTGTCCCCTAATTTTAAATGAGATATTTTAACAAAACGTGCTAATTTTTTTATTGCATGTTGATTCATCAGTAGTGCTTTACTCGCACAATTGTTGAGCTTCTATACTTAATTAATTATTATTGTATCACTTTTAAATTACGTTTTATTAAAAAGTAGCCCTACTTTTTTGCATCAATGGTAACGCAAAAGACAAATCAGCAGTTGGTTTTAAATTAAAATGTAAGAAAACTTAAAGACTGATTATGCCAAAATAGTTGATTATATTTGTAAGTGTAAATGAAAAATAATAAGTAATAGTTTCATGTTTCATTCACTATTTATCTAACACTGAATGTAGGTAACACAGGCGACAGTTTGGGGTGTATGTTTTTTAGTTTTTTACTATAACTGTCTTAAATTTCTAATAATTGCGCGGCCCTTCTAGATTATAATAGTTGATTATATTTCTAATGCCTTAATCAAAATTGAATATAGTAATATTACAATTAATATTTTAAAAAAAATATTCCTAGCATGTCCTTTGTGTCGGTAAAATAGTTGATTGACCCATCCACCAACATATCCACCAACATTTTCACCAACATTTCCAGCAACATTTCCACCAAAATTTCCACCAACATTTTCACCAACATTTCCACCCACATTTACACCAACACTTCCACCAACATTTCCACCAACATCTACCAACATTTCCACCATCATTTCCACCAACATTTCTACCAAAATTTCTACCAAAATTTCTACCAACATTTCCACCAACATTTCCACCATCATTTCTACCAACATTTCTACCAACATTTCTACCAACATTTCCACCAACATATCCACCAACATTTTCACCAACATTTCCACCAACATTTCCACCAACATTGCCACCAACATTTCCACCAACATTTCCACCAACATTTCCACCAACATATCCACCAACATATCCACCAACATATCCACCAACATTTTCACCAACATTTCCACCAACATTTTCACCAACACTTCCACCAACACATCCACCAACATTTCCACCAAAATCCACCAACATTTCCATCATCATTTCCACCAACATTTCTACCAACATTTCTACCAACATTTCTACCAATATTTCCACCAACATTTCCACCAACATTTCTACCAACAATTCTACCAACATTTCTACCAACATTTCTACCAACATTTCCACCAATATTTCCACCAACATATCCACCAACATTTTCACCAACATTTCCACCAACATTCACCAACATTTCCACCAACATTTCCACCAACATCCACCAACATTTCCACCATCATTTCCACCAACATTTCTACCAACATTTATACCAACATTTCTACCAACATTTCCACCAACTTTTCCACCAATATTTTCACCAACATATCCACCAACATATCCACCAACATTTCCACCAACATATCCACCAACATATCCACCAACATTTTCACCAACATTTCCACCAACATTTCCAACAAAATTTCTACTTAAATTTCTACCAAAATTTCTACCAACATTTCCACCAACATTCCCACCAACATATCCACCAACATATCCACCAACATTTTCACCAACATTTCCACCAACATTTCCACCAACATTTCCACCAACATTTCCACCAACATTGCCACCAACATTTCCACCAACATTTCCACCAACATTTCCACCAACATATCCACCAACATATCCACCAACATATCCACCAACATATCCACCAACATTTACACCAACATTTCCACCAACATTTTCACCAACACTTCCACCAACATATCCACCAACATTTCCACCAACATCCACCAACATTTCCACCATCATTTCCACCAACATTTCTACCAACATTTCAACCAACATTTCTACCAATATTTCCACCAACATATCCACCAACATTTCCACCAATATTTCCACCAACACTTCCAACAACACTTCCACCAACACTTCCACCAATATATCCACCAACGTATCCACCAACATCCACCAACATATCCACCAACATATCCACCAACATATCCACCAACATATCCACCAACATTTTCACCTACATTTCCACCAACATTTCCACCAACACTTCCACTAACATATCCACCAACATTTCCAACAACATCCACCAACATTTCCACCAACATCCACCAACATATCCACCAACATATCCACCAACATTTCCACCAACATATCCACCAACATATCCACCAACATTTTCACCAACATTTCCACCCACATTTCCACCAACATATCCACCAACATATCCACCAACATATCCACCAACATTTCCACCAACATCCACCAACATATCCACCAACATTTCCACCAACATCCACCAACATATCCACTCACATTTCCACCAACATTCCACCAACAATTCCACCAACATTTGCACCAAAACATAAACTAACGAAAAATCTTGAAATCGGTTTGGATATTTTCTCAAACAGCCTTCCAAAATTTAAAAGCAACATAATGGCATCTTTAAATGTTTCATAATATATATATATCTAAAATATATCAATATGGTGAAGTGGTCTCGAACATGTTTATGTGTTTGTGTTATGCATGCCTAGTTAGTTTCCTAGTTAGTTATAATAAATTAGGTTTTTGGTACTCTTTGGATTTGTAGTAATATAAGTAGTTATAGTAATCTTAAGTTTAGTAAGTAATTAAAAAAGAACTGTCCTTTACCATGCCGTGGCGACTTGTAAGTAAAGCAACATTTAGCACGTAATTTTATAACATGTATGTATTCAATGTATTAGTGTATGTTTTGTAAGTTGTCCTAAATAAATAAATAAATAAAATAAATAAACACTTCCACCAACATATCCACCAACATTTCCACCAACATTTCTATCCCGATGTTCGGCGACTTAGCCGCTAGCCCCCCTGGACGTCCATCGGCATTGATTACAACATTATAATTATCACATTGTCCATAAGGAATAGATTCTAATGTTGATTTAAAAACCATGCACCATATGGGCATGGCTTTAAATGACCTGATGTAACATTGAACTTATTATTTTCGGTTGTTACAGTAATCGTGTCTAGGGTCGAACTGAAAAGTTAAACTCGTTTTATTTGCATATATTTTTCCGGGATAAAATGTACCTACCCAATGTGGTGCCTAGGATGTCAAAGAATAATTATACCAAGTTTCATCGTAATCAGACCGGTACTATTTGCGTGATGCTTGAACAGACTGTTTAAATCTCGTTTTTGGGTTTGGTATCGATCTAATAACACCCCTGCTATTTTTTTTTATATTTTTAATGTACAGAATTTACACTTCTACAGTTTCATTATAAGTATAGATAGATATATCGTATCGTATCGTATCATATCACCAACATATCCACCAACATTTCCACCAAAATTTCCACCAACATTTCCACCAACATATCCACCAACCTTTCCACCAACATTTCCACCAACATTTCCACCAATTATCCACCAACATTTCCACCAACATTTCTACCAACATTTCTACCAACATATCCACCAACATATCGACCAACATTTCCACCAACATTTCCACCAACATTTCCACCAACATTTTCACCAACATTTCCACCAACACTTCCACCAACATATCCACCAACATTTCCACCAACATTTCTACCAACATTTCTACCAACATTTCTACCAACATTTCCACCAACATATCCACCAACATATCCACCAACATTTCCACAAATATTTCCACCAACACTTCCACCAACACTTCCACCAACACTTCCACCAACATATCCACCAACATTTCCACCAACATTTCCACCAACATTTCCACCAACATTTCCACCAACATTTCCACCAACACTTCCACCAACATATCACACCATTCAGACAATATGTAGTAAAATTTAAATTTCAATACGTAATATTAAAAACTTCAACATATTTGTATTGCAAAAAAGAGCTGTAAGAGCCATATATAAACTTGGTCCGCGAGAATCTTTGAGAGAGAAGTTTAAAGAGATTAACATTCTGTAGCATGTCAGTATGTTATGACATATGACAATCTAATTTATATGCATAAATATAAAGACTCCTTCTGTAAAAGGAGTGATACTCATAATATAAATACTATATATAAGCATAACTTTATGTTACATACCACCCGTCTCTACAAAGTAAGTAACTCTTTTATGGGGCAATGTATAAGATTCTATAACAAACTTCCCAGTGATATCCGAGAAATGTCTATGAATATATATATATAGTATATATATATATATATATATATATATATATATATATATATATATATATATATATATATAGGGACAATATCAAGTTTAAAAGAATCATAAAAGCCAAATTGTGTAGCAGGGCTTACTACAAAACTTCTGATTATTTAAGTGACAAAACAGCTTGGAATTGAGTCGCTCTAAATTAACACATTTAAATACAATGTAATTATATGTAAGAAATAAATATTTTAAAAAAGGATTCCTACTGAGTTTTCTGGCAGTGTTTCTCAGTAGCTGCCACGTCATGCACTGCACGGTAGGGTTAAAAAAATTAAAATTGACGATTCCACACAAATGTATTATTTTAACGGAATAAATGACTTTTGATTTAGATTTTTTTTAATCTGCAAATCGTAACAATATTCCCAAATCTTGGAATCATTGAATTGTTGGTTCCTAATACCAGACTACGACAAGGGCCGAGGAATAGGCTGTTTAAAGTTTTGGCGGCTCGTACTAACATCCTAAGATATTCACCAGTGAGCACATCCTTAGGACTCCTTAACAGCGTCTCCAAAAAAATTGACATTTTCACTTGTACATTGGCGGAATTCGAAAGGGTGAGTCTCGAGTACTTGACGTCATTATGAGTATGTTTTTTATAGTTCTTTTGTATACGGGCTTTATAGAATATTATATTGTTAATTTATGTTTATTGAACCTATATATTATTGTGTGAATTGTTGGCTAATTGTCGAATTGGGTGCAAACCTGTAAAGATAATTATGTTGTTGTAAATAAATAAATAAATAAAAAATAAAATTGAAGAGATACGTGTTTTCTATAATTTAAGGTACCTGTTACCGGGTTGGTTTGATACACAGTATAATTATTGCCATCTTCTCCTCGACAGTGCATTAAAGGGTACTGCAAACTATCATAAGCTCTGTGAGTTTCATTAATACACTGCAAGCGGTTTTCTCTATAACGGATCACTGCTCGCTGGAGATCTTGTAGCCATATGGCTACAAGATCTCCAGCGAGCAGTGTCTATATGACATGACTAATTTGTTGAGTTACGTGATCTATCTGTGACTATCTGTAATATGATTGCTAACATATACAAAATTTAAATTTATTGACTCTGTCTCAAAATGAATAATGTTATTGTTGAGATGTTTTTTCTTTTGATTCCTAAATATAATCTAAATTAATATTCATTCAGACAACCGATCGATCAGATATTGTGTTTGCCTACTAAATAATTACTTTAAGTGGACCAAATCCCGTGTTCATGCCCGCTTGAGTATGTTTCGCCGGACCGTCTCAACTGGGCCGTGTTGAAACCGGTAGTAGATGAACCTGCTGAGTTTGTTTCGCTGGGTCTTCTCAGTTGGGGCGCATTGGATCCGGTGGTAGCATTAAAGCGCGACCGTCGTTTTAAACACAAGGTCCGTTATAATAATAATACTGAATTCATTACTTAATATAGACAGAAACATTCAGACAATATGTAGTAAAATATAAATTTCAATCATTAAACCTAAACATAATCTCCTTGACAATAACTTAATACAAGCTAGATAATTATCACTACTATTATAAAATAAATTGTACAAATGTTTTAACATTCCGTGTACCTAAATATCTGTAATATGCAACTAGAAATAATAACTGTATTACTACAAACATGTTCTGACTATTTACAAGCGCTTTTTTGAAGTCTACGTGAATAAAAACCTTTTTTATTTTTTTTATTTTATTTATGATCGCCGTTCAAATAAATAAATGTAAAAAATTACTTAATCAATCGTTAAATCACCTTCGACGGTGAAAATAGATTCCGGACCATTTATGGCGTCACATGTGCTCATGGAAGCCGATTTAACGATTGATGAACTCATTTTTAACCTTTATTAATTTGAATGCCGAGCACCATCTAGATGTTTGGCGACTTAGCCGGTAGCCCTCCAGCTTTAGAACACCCCAGGCGCTACAATGCGCTGACGACTAATGAAGTTGCAGTGGTATTAGTCGACCAAGAATGTGATAGACGAGATATCGTGATCCGTACTAGAGAAAACCGCTTGCAGTGTATTAATGAAACTCACAGAGCTTATGATAGTTTGCAGTACCCTTTAATGCACTGTCGAGGAGAAGATGGCAATAATTATACTGTGTATCAAACCAACCCGGTAACAGGTACCTTAAATTATAGAAAACACGTATCTCTTCAATTTTATTTTTTATTTATTTATTTATTTACAACAACATAATTATCTTTACAGGTTTGCACCCAATTCGACAATTAGCCAACAATTCACACAATAATATATAGGTTCAATAAACATAAATTAACAATATAATATTCTATAAAGCCCGTATACAAAAGAACTATAAAAAACATACTCATAATGACGTCAAGTACTCGAGACTCACCCTTTCGAATTCCGCCAATGTACAAGTGAAAATGTCAATTTTTTTGGAGACGCTGTTAAGGAGTCCTAAGGATGTGCTCACTGGTGAATATCTTAGGATGTTAGTACGAGCCGCCAAAACTTTAAACAGCCTATTCCTCGGCCCTTGTCGTAGTCTAGTATTAGGAACCAACAATTCAATGATTCCAAGATTTGGGAATATTGTTACGATTTGCAGATTAAAAAAAATCTAAATCAAAAGTCATTTATTCCGTTAAAATAATACATTTGTGTGGAATCGTCAATTTTAATTTTTTTAACCCTACCGTGCAGTGCATGACGTGGCAGCTACTGAGAAACACTGCCAGAAAACTCAGTAGGAATCCTTTTTTAAAATATTTATTTCTTACATATAATTACATTGTATTTAAATGTGTTAATTTAGAGCGACTCAATTCCAAGCTGTTTTGTCACTTAAATAATCAGAAGTTTTGTAGTAAGCCCTGCTACACAATTTGGCTTTTATGATTCTTTTAAACTTGATATTGTCCCTATATATATATATATTCATAGACATTTCTCGGATATCACTGGGAAGTTTGTTATAGAATCTTATACATTGCCCCATAAAAGAGTTACTTACTTTGTAGAGACGGGTGGTATGTAACATAAAGTTATGCTTATATATAGTATTTATATTATGAGTATCACTCCTTTTACAGAAGGAGTCTTTATATTTGCATATAAATTAGATTGTCATATGTCATAACATACTGACATGCTACAGTCAGAATGTTAATCTCTTTAAACTTCTCTCTCAAAGATTCCCGCGGACCAAGTTTATATATGGCTCTTACAGCTCTTTTTTGCAATACAAATATGTTGAAGTTTTTAATATTACGTATTGAAATTTAAATTTTACTACATATTGTCTGAATGGTGTGATATGTTGGTGGAAGTGTTGGTGGAAATGTTGGTGGAAATGTTGGTGGAAATGTTGGTGGAAATGTTGGTGGAAGTGTTGGTGGAAGTGTTGGTGGAAGTGTTGGTGGAAGTGTTGGTGGAAGTGTTGGTGGAAATGTTGGTGGATATGTTGGTGGATATGTTGGTGGAAATGTTGGTAGAAATGTTGGTAGAAATGTTGGTAGAAATGTTGGTGGAAATGTTGGTGGATATGTTGGTGGAAGTGTTGGTGGAAATGTTGGTGAAAATGTTGGTGGAAATGTTGGTGGAAATGTTGGTGGAAATGTTGGTCGATATGTTGGTGGATATGTTGGTAGAAATGTTGGTAGAAATGTTGGTGGAAATGTTGGTGGATATGTTGGTGGAAATGTTGGTGGAAATGTTGGTGGAAAGGTTGGTGGATATGTTGGTGGAAATGTTGGTGGAAATTTTGGTGGAAATGTTGGTGGATATGTTGGTGATATGATACGATACGATACGATATATCTATCTATACTTATAATGAAACTGTAGAAGTGTAAATTCTGTACATTAAAAATATAAAAAAAAATAGCAGGGGTGTTATTAGATCGATACCAAACCCAAAAACGAGATTTAAACAGTCTGTTCAAGCATCACGCAAATAGTACCGGTCTGATTACGATGAAACTTGGTATAATTATTCTTTGACATCCTAGGCACAACATTGGGTAGGTACATTTTATCCCGGAAAAATATATGCAAATAAAACGAGTTTAACTTTTCAGTTCGACCCTAGACACGATTACTGTAACAACCGAAAATAATAAGTTCAATGTTACATCAGGTCATTTAAAGCCATGCCCATATGGTGCATGGTTTTTAAATCAACATTAGAATCTATTTCTTATGGACAATGTGATAATTATAATGTTGTAATCAATGCCGATGGACGTCCAGGGGGGCTAGCGGCTAAGTCGCCGAACATCGGGATAGAAATGTTGGTGGAAATGTTGGTGGATATGTTGGTGGAAGTGTTTATTTATTTTATTTATTTATTTATTTAGGACAACTTACAAAACATACACTAATACATTGAATACATACATGTTATAAAATTACGTGCTAAATGTTGCTTTACTTACAAGTCGCCACGGCATGGTAAAGGACAGTTCTTTTTTAATTACTTACTAAACTTAAGATTACTATAACTACTTATATTACTACAAATCCAAAGAGTACCAAAAACCTAATTTATTATAACTAACTAGGAAACTAACTAGGCATGCATAACACAAACACATAAACATGTTCGAGACCACTTCACCATATTGATATATTTTAGATATATATATATTATGAAACATTTAAAGATGCCATTATGTTGCTTTTAAATTTTGGAAGGCTGTTTGAGAAAATATCCAAACCGATTTCAAGATTTTTCGTTAGTTTATGTGTTGGTGCAAATGTTGGTGGAATTGTTGGTGGAATGTTGGTGGAAATGTGAGTGGATATGTTGGTGGATGTTGGTGGAAATGTTGGTGGATATGTTGGTGGATGTTGGTGGAAATGTTGGTGGATATGTTGGTGGATATGTTGGTGGATATGTTGGTGGAAATGTGGGTGGAAATGTTGGTGAAAATGTTGGTGGATATGTTGGTGGATATGTTGGTGGAAATGTTGGTGGATATGTTGGTGGATATGTTGGTGGATGTTACGATATCTCGTCTATCACATTCTTGGTCGACTAATACCACTGCAACTTCATTAGTCGTCAGCGCATTGTAGCGCCTGGGGTGTTGTAAAGCTGGAGGGCTACCGGCTAAGTCGCCAAACATCTAGATGGTGCTCGGCATTCAAATTTATAAAGGTTAAAAATGAGTTCATCAATCGTTAAATCGGCTTCCATGAGCACATGTGACGCCATAAATGGTCCGGAATCTATTTTCACCGTCGAAGGTGATTTAACGATTGATTAAGTAATTTTTTACATTTATTTATTTGAACGGCGATCATAAATAAAATAAAAAAATAAAAAAGGTTTTTATTCACGTAGACTTCAAAAAAGCGCTTGTAAATAGTCAGAACATGTTTGTAGTAATACAGTTATTATTTCTAGTTGCATATTACAGATATTTAGGTACACGGAATGTTAAAACATTTGTACAATTTATTTTATAATAGTAGTGATAATTATCTAGCTTGTATTAAGTTATTGTCAAGGAGATTATGTTTAGGTTTAATGATTGAAATTTATATTTTACTACATATTGTCTGAATGTTTCTGTCTATATTAAGTAATGAATTCAGTATTATTGTTATAACGGACCTTGTGTTTAAAACGACGGTCGCGCTTTAATGCTACCACCGGATCCAATGCGCCCCAACTGAGAAGACCCAGCGAAACAAACTCAGCAGGTTCATCTACTACCGGTTTCAACACGGCCCAGTTGAGACGGTCCGGCGAAACATACTCAAGCGGGCATGAACACGGGATTTGGTCCACTTAAAGTAATTATTTAGTAGGCAAACACAATATCTGATCGATCGGTTGTCTGAATGAATATTAATTTAGATTATATTTAGGAATCAAAAGAAAAAACATCTCAACAATAACATTATTCATTTTGAGACAGAGTCAATAAATTTAAATTTTGTATATGTTAGCAATCATATTACAGATAGTCACAGATAGATCACGTAACTCAACAAATTAGTCATGTCATATAGACACTGCTCGCTGGAGATCTTGTAGCCATATGGCTACAAGATCTCCAGCGAGCAGTGTGCAGGTAGGTGGTAAGCGCCAGGCGTCTTTGTCATCGATGTACTCTTTAGTGGCATAATAACCCCTTGCCATAAGTACACGTTTAATATGTGTCTTGAAACTTGTGTCAGGCAGATCAGTAATATGAGTAGGAAGCTTGTTATAAAACCTAATACAATTTCCTAAAAATGATTTATTCGTTTTGCTGACTCTAAAGCCCGGCTTGTATACATTATTTTTTCTAGTAACATAGATATTTAGGTACATATTGTATGAAAACATTTATAAAATTTATTTTATTATGGCAATGATATTAAGCTAGCTCGTATCAAGTTATTGTCAAGTGATTATGTTTAATTATCTAGTTTAAGTCTAATATTTTTACTACATATTGTCAATGGTTCTGTCTATATTAAGGTATTATTATTATGACGGACCTTGTGTTAATAACGACGGTCGCGCTTTAATGCTACCACCGGATCCAATGCGCCCCAACTGAGAAGACCCAGTGAAACAAACTCAGTGGGTAAACAACTCATCTACTACCGGTTTCAACACGACCTCAAAAAATTATATATGTAATTCTAACTGTAATATTTGTATATTAATGACGATATTAAAATAACTGTGTACTGTCCTGTCTCAGTGTTTATCTAAAATTTGTGGAAATCAAACCTATCAAAGTACGGAACCCTTGCTGCCCGGCACGGTTGTTCTTAGCTGTATCATTTCGTGGATTTATTTCATTCCGGTGCACAGTCTATCATTTCGGTGGCAATTTTTATCATTTCGCTAGACACTTTTCATTTCAGTGGACTCTTAAAATTTATCCTTAAATATTTATGTAAGTTTTGATGATATTTGGTGTCCACTCACACACAATGTTATAAAATAGGTTAAAGTATTATTTATCACTAAAAATATGTAGATAGCATTGTAATAAAAAAATCCACCGAAATGACAAATAAAAAGGTCTTGTTGAAATTCACCCCTATAGCAACTTATTGAATTACGATAAATTTGGAGAATTAAGCGCGTACGTTACAGCGATGCCGAAACAAACCATTTACTTCAAGGTTAACTGTGTAATAAACAAATATTATTAGTTTCATCTTTTTAGACATCTTACTGCTATTGTGATTTATCGTATCGTCACCACTACTCGATTTTCCACCCTAAGTACTATTGGATAGTGGGTCAAGTTGCCAATAGACCCTTTAGACGTAGCTTATACACTTGTGGTCCAATGAATTCAGTTGGGGCCGTCACCGAGTCAATAATACAACATGGAATACGGTATCCATTGACATACTGGTGGGCACTATATATTTTGGGGAACACTAATACAAATAAGCTGTTAGGTGTTGAAAATATAATTAAAATAAAATGATTTTAATTATATTTTCACCTAACACTTAGTACTTTACTGTAGTACTTTGTTTTATTGATTCGCAAACAAACATACCCAGTAGGAATTGATAACATAGGCATTTTTGCCTTTCCCGCTTCTATTGTCTGTTGATTTCATTTCTATCGAGAATAAATATCAGTGGCAAGTAGTATAATCAAAAGCATAATTATGTCCTTCAACCTATCTCCTTGTCAAGTATCATCATCATCAGGGGCTCTACCGGCTAAGTCACCGAACATCGATGTCTTAAATGGCGTTCAAATAAATAAAGGTTAAAAATGACGTATCGTTAAATCGGCTTCAACGTATACAATCGATTCCGGACCATTTATGACGTCACATATGCTCATGGAAGCTGATTTAACGATTGATTAAGTCTTTTTTAACCTTTACTTATTAGAACGCCATTTAAGAAATCGATGTTCAGTGACTTAGCCTGTAGAGCACCAGTTGGGCGGTTTCAATTCAATCTGTAAAGATTTGGTGGTCGTACCTAAGATTGTACCAGCAATGTTCCAGATAAGGCATGGCACACATTATTTATTGCACTAATGCAATCTTATGGCGTCATCTGCAGTATTTTAACTTGTACTGAATGTGCCTCATTTTGTGGTGATTTATCTTGGTAATTTTGTACACGGGAGCTCATTACGATGGAATTTGAATTTGTAAAATGCTTTTATAGCGTACCTGTTTTTAAATATTGTTGCTTTGTACACAACATTTTTTATTTCCTACCGGCGGTTTATTGCCATTTTCATGAGATATTATTATTATGCGCAAGGGTGTAAGAAAGTAAACTCAGATGTATTATTTTACTCTTCACTCTTCCAACCCAGTAATAGACCCGAGATATACGTAAAATAATGTTGATGTCATGTTAATCACATACGAACCGGAAGACACAGCGAGGGCTGGTCCCCTACAAGATGGACCAATGATCTTGTCTGGTCGGACGTATGTATTATGGAGATCTTTAGGGCAGGTCTTTCTCCAGCAGTGAGTGTCTTTCAGCTGGATGGATGGATAATTTTAAAAACAACCATAATAGAATCACTTTATCGGTTTGTTGCTTTTTGGTTTCAATTTTAGTAAAGACTAGCTGTGCCCCGCGGTTTTACCCGCGTTAAACTTTAAAATTATCACAGCTCCTCCCCCGTAGGTGATGGCGTGATAATATGTACCCTATATGTTGAACCGACCTCTTAGTAATATTCATGGAAACTTTAAAGTAAATCCATGTAGTACTTTTTGAGTTTAGCCCGGACATACATACAGACAAACAGATAAACAGACAAAAATACTAAAAACTATATTTTTGGCTTCGATAACGATTGTAGATCACGCCCCAAGTATCCTTTTTAACAAATATTCAATGTACAGTTTTGACTTTCCTACGATTCTGATTCTGAATTGTAAGTGTAGGTATATGCCGTCCTTAACGTACCATATCACGACTGACCTGTCAAACACCAAGTTGCACAACTTACTGTGAGCATTAAGCTGCGATAGTATTATCTCCCACG
This sequence comes from Pseudoips prasinana, assembly GCA_951640165.1. Taxonomy (NCBI): domain Eukaryota; kingdom Metazoa; phylum Arthropoda; class Insecta; order Lepidoptera; family Nolidae; genus Pseudoips; species Pseudoips prasinana. The sequence goes on from OX621240.1 coordinate 12,370,711, forward strand.
TATACAATAAGTACATACATATAAGTATGTGCCTACAGAACGTATAAAACGTGGGAAGAGCTTAATTAAACTGTCACAATGTAGCAAAGTTTAATTTCCGTCATGTATAGTCGGGGGACATTACTTCAGCGGTTACGCACTGTTGTTTGTTATTATTGAGAGAAAACGGTAAACGTTTGGAACTAATATTAACGTTAATACTATAGAAATTGATAATTATGGGTGATACAGTATCAGGGCAACTGAAAGTGGCTAGATACAAAAAAAATACGGGGACACAAGATCACTGAACTAGATCTAAATTGACAAAGAAGAGATAAAAATATGTATGTATAAATACAAGGACAAAATGACCATGTAAAGTTAATTTAAAAATATAAATAATCATTATTATATTTTATTAGAGTTTCAACTTTAGAAATGGTCTCAATCTCATCACACAAATATTTGCACTTACCGGGATTCGAACTCAAGACCACCAGCTTCGTAGGTAGGAGCACTACCAACTACCACTACCCACATGATAAAGAAAAAGACTATCCTTTATTAGTTTAGTTTCGACTTCTTAACTCTTGATTATTGACAAGAAAACACAAATAATTAAGACCATTTCTAAAGTTGAAACTTCATCTTCAGTTTGCACTTCATCTAGGCAGTTTCTGTCTAGATGAAGTGCCTCTTTTCCATTTACCAAAACTAAATAGGAATCGCTAGTATTTTGTATTAGTTGTTTAAAAGTGATTATTTGACTAATTATTTAAATTTCCTTAAAACTCTAACTTAAATTCTTGTTTAAACAACAACACTAAACACTTTGTGTTGTTAGAGTTTTAAGGAACAAAAACATCCTCAGAAATCATCTTTGAATAGCTAAATCAACTTCTCCATAACGGGTCATAATAATTTTGATAAACTTTCCCGGTACAGATTTTCTGGGGCAGAAAATCATTTGGCTTAGATCATATCTACGAAAATTAAAATCACGAACCCAAAGGACATAATAGTCGAACCTTAAACTCTTAGCCGCCGATATTACCAGAATCACTACACCATCCGTTTCGAACACTTTTATTAATTCCTTCCGTTTATACTTCCAAACCCAGCTATTTCATTTTTCCCGTTGCAAGTTTGATACTCTGTATATGCCGCTCCGATATGAGAAACTATGTCAATAGAAGAGCAATATCCAGAGTGCAGTATCGACATCTCGACATAATTAAATCGGGCGCCTACATACGACATCATATCGATTAAAACTATTCTGGCGTATGACGTCACTAACGTATACTCGTTATAGGTTGGGTTAGGTTAACAATTTTAATAGTGGGAGTTGAACTAAAATTCTCCCTTTTTATAGATGTAAACAAATTTTAAAAGCTCAGTACCAGTCTTACATTGATATCTGTAGACATTTAACTGAATGAATATTCTGAAAAATAAGAACTTTATTTTTGATCAGTTATAGTGTTATTAACCAACTTTAAAAGAAGAAAGCAACCAATTCAACAGCAACTTTAATTTTTTATTATGTTTGTTACGCAATATCTCCGTTTTTTGTCGATTTTGATAATTTTTCCAAATATATAGAGATTTTTTTCATTCTATACATTTTGTTTCAATCGATCGTCTCAAAGTAAGCAATTATCTGTTAAAATTTTGGTTTATTAACATTAATCCTTCAACGAAATGAGGTTATCATTAGTGAATAAGGTTTCAAGATATACTTGAAATACAATACTTTGAAATAAATCTTACCTATTTATACTTAATTTTCTAAAACTTTTTCCCATATCATAATTTATACAACATTATCTTCGGGTATGAACGTAAATTACCTTTATTTTTATTTGCCAGACTTCTTCATCAGTTCAACTTAATGATGAATAAAATTATGAAAAAAAATGTTAATAATTTATTCCTGCAAAATATCGTTCACATTCTAAATTCGGGATAGTGAGATATATTTTTGTTATTGTGTATGTTTGTTTTTTATTGTTGTCTTGGAAAAACCATCACGGTGGGTTTTTGAGCATCTTGACATCTTAATTTAAAGACAGATTCAGGAAGTGCTCTGCTTACTTGATGTCCACCCAAAACAGAAGACTCTTGCACACCGGTGAACCTTATGCTTATGTGATAAAGTTGAAAATCTATAAAAGATATTTGACAAATTGGGGTAGCTGAATGTGCTGGCGACTGTACTTTGACCGATTAAGATTTTACAAATAAATATGTCTTATTTTGTATAAAATTTATGATATTTCCTAAATGTGATCTGATCTTCTATCACACATTACTATGTTCTTCATGAAGTCTTATATTTATTTTCATTTTTACTAACTAAATAATTAGATATAAAAAATACGCGTGCCAAGGTACTGCCGGAAGCTAGTTTAGTAATAAATAAGTAACCAATAACTACTCAGAGCACTTACATCACGCGGTCAACTCCCCAATTTCTTATTCACATAAAATAAGAATGACTCAATAAAACATATCAACGCATTTCAGATTTATTACCCTTCCGCAACGAAAATATTTTTGATAAAACCCTAACTTATACGTTAAAAGGGGCTCCAATAAAATGAATAGATTCAGCTATTGCTGCGCTCTCAAAAAAGTTTGAGGGCCACAGATATATCACTGGAATGGGAGGTTAGAAGTTTTTCAATATAATTCCACTGTGGGATGCTGATGAAAGCTAACTACTGTGAATAGATCAGTTTTAGCGGACTTTGGTGTTTGTTGACGATTTATTGGTCAACTGGGATTGGAAAATTGAATGACGATTTGGGTCCTTCTTTTATGGACAAATCCATCCTAGAACGAGATTAATCATTTAACCTCAAAGCATTAGTAATAAAGCTCTATTATAATAATCACATTTTAATCACTTTTATTTTTTAATGTTTTCAATGTTAATCTTAATATTTTGAAATAATAACATTCATAGGCCTTAGTAACCTGTCATGTTCAGGTCGGTGACCGACTGTCACGTTTACTGTGTGAAAAATACAATATGTATACCCAATGGTACACTGCCTAAAATGAATATTTAAAAAACTCAAACACTTAATTTACCCAAGATAATAAATAATATGTAATACAAGGTTTGACCTTTGAGCTGTCCACTGATAAATAACTATCTGTGACCAAGACGAAGAGAAGACTAGCTTAATTACTCTATTTAGAATTTATGACTACAATCAAATACCATTTGGATTAATAAATGCTCCGCAACTTTCCAGCACTTTATTGAAAAGTTAACACTTTGTTGGCGTGTCTACCAGGATCTAGACAAAGGTTTTGACCTACCTTCATGACGCGATAATCCTTTTCTCGACAATTGAAGTCCATATTCTAGTAAGTAGAATATGGATTTCGCATCTTATAATTTTGAAAATTTGTTCACTAAACAAGAACTAAATGGATTTATAACGGGTATTAATTATTATAATATAGTTGCTTATATTTATTTATTTGTATACTATTTCACTTAGACTATAAGCTGTTTTTAATGTTTTCAGAGACTACACCTCACCTATAACTTGCTAAAATACATATTCTGCCATTGATTGACCTAAGGTCTCCAAAGGACGTTTTACGAGTTTATTTATTAAAAAAAACTTCTTCAATGCCCGCACTAGAAAAATATATTTCTATATCAGGGAAGGATTCAAAAACACGCAATTTACGGAGACAGAGCACACCCAGGCTTAAAAAAAGCTATATATGCATTTAAGGGTCATGAAAATACTTGCCCTGTGAACTGTCCATCTGAACCACGAGTGCGCTGAGGCACCCATCTTAAGTAAGCAAAATTAGCCGTGTTAAATTACACGTGTAATCCTACGAATATTATAATTGCGAAATTTTGTGTGTAACATCCATGTATGAATGTTATTGTTACTCTTTCATATATAATTATTACTCGTTCATTCAATAACTACGCAACGTATTTTGATGAAACTTTGTATTAATATAGCTTATATATCATAACATAGGCTATAATTGATTAAGTTTAATGCGCGTGAAATCGCGAGGCCTAACTAGTCAATAATAAATCAAAATATAATTACGCAACTTGACATTAATACGGCAGAAGTTAATTAATATTGGCCGAGCAATTCACGTCCTCCGAAACTTATGTTTATGTGTCTATGTAAAGTAATAAAATAAATGTACACACATACGTCCAATGATTACTTTTATATTTATCATTCTATTGTCATTTGTCTTACCAAACTACTACCTTACACAACAGCTAATTTTAATAATGACTGTTAATTTGTAGATATATCAAACTATCTCGTGATATATGTAGCTAAGAACCATTCTGGTAGAAGAAGTAGCTTTCAAAGAACCTCAACTTTTTTTCAAATAAATAAGCCTGGAAAATAAATGTAGGTGCTACGATTGAACAAGGCGATTCGCAGTCAAACTGACAGTGATAGTATATTTCTACATACTCGTCTCGTAACTGTGATACTAACATACTTCATCTTCTGATTGGGTAAATAATTCTTTGTTCCATAATTCCAAAGTTTAAGGCAGGGTTTTATAAATAAATCACAAGTTTCAGATATTTTTAAAATGAATTGTATTAATTTAAGTGTGGGGTGGGAATCGAGTCCATGATCCACGGGGTATGTGCGTTAATCGTTAGCGTTAATCATAATAATAATACCTTAATATAGACAGAACCATTGACAATATGTAGTAAAAATATTAGATTAACGTAGATAATTAAACATAATTTCTTGACAATAACTTGATACGAGCTAGCTAAATATCATTGCTATAATAAAATAAATTTTATAAATGTTTTCATACAATATGTACCTAAATATCTATGTTACTAGAAATAATAATGTATACAGCTATATTACTACAAACATGTTCTGACTATTTACAAGCGCTTTTTTAAAGTCTACGTGAATAAAAACCTTTTTTATTTTTTATTTTTATTATATTTTAATCGCTCCGCCACCACACCGTGGTTCTCAGACTCAAATTTATACAATCCATTCGATATACATATCTGACTGCAATTAAGATGCTTTTATAATAATTAACAGTTGATCTGAAAAATACCCATTACTAAAACAAATTGTGAACTATACAAAATCACCTCACACAATTAAAGTAAATTACAAAGGCTGAATTTCATCACCGTTAGACCAAATTTAATTGTCTCACAAGCTAATAAAATCCTCCATTTTGCCCCCTTAAAGTCCATTCCCCAGTACAATTACTGAATCATTTCGTTGCGGGAATAAAAAGGCACCCTTTTTGCCATGACTGAATAATTTGTCGCGACAAATCGTGGACCTATTCAAAACAAGCGGTCGTCGGTGTTGCCAGTCTAAGATTTACGACGTTTTTGTGCTTTGTCGTAATTCAGGGGATTTTTTCTGTAGATATGAGAGAACTTGGTATTTTCGGTAAGTCTAGACAGGGTGGAAATAAGTATCCAAATCGTTATACTTTCAAATTTTATAAGTCTAAAAAGCGTTAAACACAAAATTCAACGTAGCTCATCATATCATGTGGCTGAAGATCGGAATTTTAATGTTTTTTTCACGGCAATAGAAATTTTAATCTATAACGGTTTATGAGATAAGTAACTTAAGTATATCCTTCCGTAAGGCTTAGGCGATTGGCGCACTGCCCCGCATGATGCAGCTTAGTGCGTGAGTGCGTGTTCTAAAATGCATCTGCCTATACCATTGACCTATATGTATTCTACTAGACGCGCAATCCCATATTTAGAATTTGCTCACCGAGTTGCAGCGCGGGCGCTGCAACTCAGTAAGCAATTTTGGCCGCCTCGCGCGCGCGCCTCACCTGGCGAGGCTGGCGCACAGCCGGACTGGGACAGAGTTTTTATTTGAAACAGCGTGTCTAGTTATACATATAAGTCAATGGCCTATACGCAACGTTAGTAATAGGGTTCCGTTGGTACCCGCTAAGTACGTTATTGTCGTAACTTTTAGGGGGACCTAAAAATTACGAGAATAACGTACTTTATATAACGTATCACGGAAATAATATTATTATCAAATTTTCATATAATGTGTCATCATGTTTTTAGATTAAAAATCCGTACGTAACTAAACTGATCTTGAAACCTTTAAAAAGTTTTTTACGTCAAAAATAGAAATTGTACCATTGATTGCATATACGAGTACAGTGAGAATGTTATCTAAACCGACAATCGAACAGCTTCGTCTGATTTCTCATCTGTACTCATTACAAAAATAGTTTCTGCTGACTTTAAACTTCTATGTTTAATAGAAAACATATTTTACTTATAATAAAATACCCATAAATAATGAACTACTAACTTCTGTAATAAAAGTTAAACTTATAATACATACTTCGGCTTGCTAATGAATTACATTGGATTCCCTCCAAACCTGTAACTTTTATTGATATCGTGTTAATTTACTGGAGGGGTCCACCTTGATAATATTAACTCTGAAGTTGACTGTGATATTTTGATATTGGCCAAGACTCCTGGCCTGAGATAGAAGTTGCAGTTTACTACAATGAAAAGGTAAAAAATGTCAGTAATTATCAAGTACATAATTTATTTGTATAAAATGCGGGTACCTAGTCTTGTATTAGTGCTAATCCAGGTACGAAGTAGGTTTTGCACATCGTGCAAAGACTGTAGTTGTATACCGGGACCAACAGCTTTTAGTGCATACCGTAGTGTGATTACGGCGACGGTTACATTTTAAACCAGTGGTAATTGGTCTAGCGGTAGGGTTTCACCCGCAGAGAACGAGGTCCTGGCTTCAAATCCAGGGTCGGGCCAAAAAGTGATTTTTGAGACTTTTCTGTAAAAAGAAAAATTTCTTAGCATCAGCCCAAAGTCTAGGAGTTGGCGGTATTATGCTCCCGTGCCTCGGAGAGCACGTAAAGCCGTCGGTCCTGTACCCGAACTCTTCCCGGTCGTGTCGCTAGGCGCCCCATCGGATCATGAGAGTGATGGAATAGAAAGTGCTCCTGTGTTTGCGCACACACTTGTGCACTATAATATGTCCCGCGCACATGGCTCATCTCTATTGAGACTGGGCTTCGTGGGCGAAATACGGCTAGGAGGACATTATTAAACCAGTGGTAATTATGAATTCGTCGCACACATTCATAATAATAATTGGGAACATGAAGGGCCAAAGAGAAATCCTGATCCCAATTACAGGTAAGTATATATACGAAGAATTTTGTTAACCGTATAATATATGTATATATACTTAAACCACTTATTCCCCGCTGATATCGAGCAGTTCTCTTTAGTTCCTGATAATCATATATCATCATCATATTATGTAGGTCTCATGTTGAAAGTCTTCGACTAGTACGTGTTGCCAGTGCTGACTTACGGAACAGAGACGTGGTCGCTCACTATGGGACTTACTATACTTCGAAGTTTTCCTGCAAGATTGAATCAGAAATGTCGAAATCCACAGGCGAACCAAAGTGACCCACATAGCTCTAATAATGCAAAACTGAAGTGGCAGTGGGCGCAGCACATAGCTCGTAGAACCGACGACCGTTGGGGCAGAAAGGTTCTCGAGTGGCTACAAGATGGACCGATGATCTTGTACGGGTCGCTGGAAACCGCTGTATGTGAATAGCGCAAGACCGGCAATTGTGGAGACCTTAGTGGGCCTCTATCCAGCAGCTGTGGGTGTCTTTCAGCTGATATGCTGATGATGATGATTAGTATCAGGAGCTAAAAATAACTACAGTAACACATTAACCATATGTCACGTGTACTGACACATTAATATCAATGATCAAATTACAACGATTATATTTATATTTGACTTTATTATTAAATACTCTCCTTAGTTATAACTATATTTTATACACTCACACTTTTTTAGTTAAAATAATAATTAAAAGAAAACGTATCGCCTGATGGAATTAAACCATAATTTCGTTCAAGTGCATCGTATACTAAAACCGAGATTAGCCAATTGCGCAGGACTTATTATAGTGCACAAGTGTGTGCGCAAACACAGGGGCACTTTCTATTCCATCACTCTCCTGATCCGATGGGACGCCTAGCGACACGACCGGAAAGAGTTCAGGTACAGGACCGACGGCTTTACGTGCTCTCCGAGGCACGGGGGTGTAATACCGCCAACTTCCAGACTTCGGGCTGATACTGAGAAATTTCTTTTTACGGAAAAATCCCAAAATCACTTTTTGGCCCGACCCGGGATTTGAACCCAAGACCTCATTATCTGCGGTTGAACACGCTACCGCTGGACCAACCAGGCAGTCACACCTCCATACGTCTTACGTGACGCAATTAGTATAATTAGCTAAAATTCTATTTGATGATAATTAATAATTGTAGATATCAAACAGATCCTATATCAACATAGAACAAGGAGATTTACATCAATCTCAGATTATTCTATGACTTAATTACTCGCTAATCGACCGCAATGTCAACTATGCTAATGTACTGAGAGCAATTAATTTAACTGTACTAATCAAACCAAGTCAAATTAAATACCAACATAGGTCTATAGGACACTGATAAACAGTGAAGATAGGCGCTGAGGCATCGTCAGGAAAGTCATGTTGTTGCACAGCTTCTAGGACGCTGGCTATAGCATTCTATCTTGTATTATTTCTCGAACTGGCTCAGGGCAAAAGAGTCAATGTGATGTTTCGTTACAGGAACAGCTGGAATCCAGGAAGGTGGCAGTGTTACCGGTACCGGTATTCCCGATGCGATGAACATCGCGTAAAGCAATCGGTCCGGGAAGCTACCAGCTAAGTCGCCGAACATCGGGATAGTGATCAGCGTTCAAATAAATAAAGGTTAAAAATGACTTAATCAATCGTTAGATCGGCTTCCATGAGCACATGTGACGTTATAAATGGTCCGGAATCGATTTTTAACGTCGAAGCCGATTTAACGATTGATTAAGTAATTTTTAACCTTTATATATTTGAACACCGAACACTATCCCGATATTCGGCGACTTAGCCGGTAGCCCCCCTGTGTCTGACCCCGTTTAAAAATACAACTAAGAAAATTAAACCCTTTGAATCTTGCAGTTTAGGCTACAAAACATATCCAATTTTAGAACTATCTATGAGTCTCACAAATAGATTTCTGTACGGGAATCGAACCCGAAACATGAGGGCACCGAAGTAGAAGTGAGGCTACCAGATATAGAATTCATTTAGGATCTATAATAACAGTCGCCAAATGGTAATCTAAAATAAACCATTTAAGTCTAAACTTTTCACGTTTTCCTTTGATTGTTTGTTAGGTTTCAAATTAATTGAAGGAAATTAATATCTAGACTCTTTGAAGTAGCTTCATGAGTAAGATTATATTGACTATCTATTCATTCCACTGCAAAAAGAAACGTTAGACTATGTAATCTTACAACTAGGGTTTTAAATTAGAATATATTATTGGTTTTAAAAAAATAAATAACTTGTAGTTAAAATGCGAATTTTAGTGGTTTCTGTGGTCACAACTCTCTTTCAGTTTAATTAAACAGCCCAAACTATCGAAATACTTGTACACGGAATTACGTACGATAGACAAATAGAAGCGCTTTTGTTTAAAGTTTCACTTTACACTTGTGCCATCTATTGCCAAATTATTCCACTGTATTTGCAAAGAATTTAATAAAGCTTGTAAAATAAAAAACATAACGGTTGACAGTAATAAGATAAAATTTAGTTCTTGGGCAACTCAAGGCATTAGACTGAGTAGAGATTTTTTATATGAGTTGTATGACAGAAGGTCCTATAACCCTGATGTCAATTTTATTAATTATGTTAGAAATTATTCAAAAATTTTTAAAAAGGTTTGCATTCAAGCTAAATCTTTATATATAAGAGATAAAATTAAAAAATCTGATAATAAAATAAAATCAGCTTGGCAAATAATTAATACTGAAACTGGTAAAAGTAGATCAAGAGATCAAACATTAGTATTGAATATTAGTGATGAACTGGTTTCAGACAAACTTACCATTGCCAATTTTTTAGCTGCTTTTTTTGCAAATATACCCGTGGATATTACTAAGTGTCTCGCATCATCACCAGATGTGGCTGAACTCTTTTTAATTCAAAGCGTAAAACAAACTGTACCTAACTTTAGTTTTAAATCCGTAACAAGTGATGATATTATAAAAGCTTTTAAGAGTATTAAAAGGAAAGGCACGGAAGATTTGTGGGGACTGTCTGTTAAAGCAATTGAATCAATCATACTAAACATTGCTACAATCCTTGCAGCCATCTTCAATGGCTGTATAAGTGATGGTGTCTTTCCCGATTTAATGAAAAGAAGCAAGATAATACCCTTTTTCAAGGCAGGTTGTTCAAAAAATGCCACGAATTATAGGCCTATCTAAATACTGCCAGCTTTAAGTAAAATATTTGAAAAGCTGATGCTCAGCCAAATGTTGTCGCACTTTAACGTGAATGAGATATTGCATAACAAGCAGTTCGGGTTTACAAGGGGCCGCTCTACTCAGGATGCAGGTTGCACATTAATTAGGTCAATATTGGAGTCTTGGGAGGGATCTCAGGATGCGCTGGGAGTTTTCTGTGATCTCTCTAAGGCTTTCTATTGCGTTGATCATCGTACGCTCGTTGTTAAACTGAAGTACTATGGAATATCTGGCACTTCTCTTGATCTTGTGATGTCCTATTTATCGGGGCGACAACAGATGGTTTCGATAGGCGGTGTCACTTCGGCACGTCATCCTGTGAAAATGGGCGTGCCCCAAGGATCTATATTGGGCCCATTTTTATTTCCAGTTTATATAAATGATCTCCCTTATCTGGTAGAGAAAGTATCAGACATAGTTTAGTTCGCTGATGATATGTCGCTCATATTTAAAGGAAACAGAAAGGATAAAGATCTTATTGAGCATAATAAAACACTCAGCTTTATATCAGAATAGTTTCCGGCAAATAATCTCTTGTTAAATGCAGGGAAAACTAAATGCATCAGCTTCTCATTGCCGAATGTGACTCAAATTGTACCAACAGTTGCACTTAATGCGAAAATATTAGATTTAGTCCCATCGACCGTATTTTTAGGATTAACACTTGATTCAAAATTGCAATGGGGTCCTCAGATTGAAAAGTTAGCAGGTAAATTAAGTTCGGCTTCCTATGCTGTCTGGAAAATAAGGCAATTGTCAGATGAACAAACTGCTAGATTAGTGTATTTCGCGTACTTTCATAGCATTATGTCGTATGGCATTCTGCTGTGGGGTTCGGCGGCTGACATAGGTACTATTTTTGTATTGCAGAAAAGAGCAGTCAGAGCCATTTATGGTTTAGGCAGTCGCGAACTTTGCGAAATTTGTTTAAAGAAATAAATATAATTACTGTGCCATCGGAATATATATATCAGAATATAATGTTTGTTAGAAAAAATATTCATAATTATAAAAAGAAAAGTGAACTGCATAATATAAATACTAGGAATAAAAACAAACTAGCCATGCCAGGCTTTAGAGTAAGCAAAACTAATAAATCATTTTTAGGAAATTGTATTGGGTTTTATAACAAGCTTCCTACTCAAATTACTAATCTGCCTGACACAAGTTTTAAAACACATATTAAACGTATACTTATGGCTAGCGGTTATTACACCACTAAAGAGTACATCGATGACAAAGACGTCTGGCTCTCACTTCCTACCTGCACATTGCTCGCTGGAGATCTTGTAGCCATATAGACATGACTGATCTGTTGTGTTACGTGAACTATCTGTAAATGATTGCTATCATATACTTATGGTAGCGAGGCGTGTGGTAACTTAGTGGTATCCCGGGAGTGATAAATAAGACACCAAAACTCACGGTTTCCAGCTATGTATTGTCCAACACACTATATCACCAAGTACATTACATATACAAGTTTAGAAGGCACAATGATAGGAAGCACAAGCACTAGTATAGTCGAAAGTTCACAAGAGAGGAAATGAAATATAGTTCTTAGGTATAATAGATAGTACATAAGCGCGTAACATAAAATAAGCGAGTGGCGCGAGTCTATATGGCATAGAAAGGCAGCGTGCGTTCCGCGTGGGATCTAGTCTGTGACTGAGTTGACCTCTGCGCGTGCGCCGGCCGGTGGCCGAGTACATAAGGCGTTATGTACAGCGCAGCGCTAGTGATGGGCGGAGGTCGATGAGTTATGCGGGAATTAACGGGATGTGTAGACATCGACCAACTGATATATATTGTGTAAATAGTGTTAATATTATTATGTGTAAATGAATTTATGTGTAACTTTAATATAAATATATACTGTGTAAATATATAATGTGTAAAGGAGTAGCCTACACCACCCCCCACCAGAGCCCGTCAAGGGCGATAATATTCTGGAAACTTTACATGACGGCCAGAACGAGTCACACGGTTTGGTAGAACATGGGGTGAGGGTTCGTCTATTTGAACGGATAGTGTAAAGGCTGGCTTAAGTCGATCTATAGACACTGTCGTCTCTTTATTTTTAACCATGATCTTAAAAACTTTATCTCCTCTGGCAAGCACCTTATGCGGCCCGGAGTAAGCTGCAGTAAGAGAACCACGTGATGTGTCGTCGCGCAGGAAAACATGATCACAGGTTTTGAGTTCTTTATAAATAAATACTCTGGGCTTACTATGGCGCGAAGTAGGAATAGGTCGCAACTTCTCGGCAAAATTTTTAAGTCTGGCGGAAAATTCGGATACATCCGTCGTACCGCCAATTGAAGGCTCGAAGAACTCGCCAGGAAGTCTCAGCGGCTCACCATACACAAGTTCCGCTGACGAGGCTTGCAAATCCTCTTTAAAAGCGGCTCGTATACCCAACAAAACCCATGGCAACGATTCTGTCCATAGGTCATTCGCGTGACATACAATGGCGGCCTTTAGTTGTCGGTGAAACCGCTCAACTAAGCCGTTGCATGCCGGATGGTAGGCTGTCGTCCTTTTATGAACAAAACCGGTCATGTGTGACAGACATTGGAACAAGGCCGATTCAAATTGTCGGCCACGGTCGGTTGTAATGTCTGTTGGACAACCGAACCGACAAATCCAGGTCGACAGCAAGGCTTTTGCAACAGTTTCCGCTGTTATGTCTTGTATCGGTATTGCCTCCGGCCAGCGAGTAAAACGGTCTACAGCCGTTAAGCAATATCGAAAACCATGCGAGAGAGGGAGAGGACCGATTAGGTCAATATGAACCTGACTGAAACGAGCGCGGGGCAAGTTAAAAGTGCCTAAAGGGGAAGTCACGTGACGAGTGATTTTAGCCCTCTGGCACGGTAAGCATGAACGCGCCCATTCTCTGCAATCCTTCCGAACACCGGGCCAGACAAATCGCTCTGATACCAATTTGGCGGATGCAGTGGCGCCAGGATGACTCAGGGAGTGCAGGCTATCAAAGACCTGCTTCCGTAAGATTTTTGGAACGTAAGGCCTGGAAGTTGAGGTACCGACGTCACAGTACAAGGTAACTCGACTTCCAGGAATAGGGAGTTTTTGAAGTTTGAGTGATGAACCTTTACTCAAAAGCTCCTCAAGTTCAGGGTCAGTAGCTTGATTTTCGGCTAATGTCTCGAGGCTGACAGGTACTCCCAGTTCTTCAATCCGTGACAAAGTATCGGCAACGATATTATCTTTGCCGGATATGTGGCGGATGTCTGTAGTGAACTGGGATATGAAGTCAAGGTGTCTATACTGCCTTGGCGAACAGTTGTTTTTCCTTTCATGGAATGAAAAACTGATTGGCTTATGGTCAGTATAGACAATAAAGTGACGAGCCTCGAGCATATGCCTAAAATATTTTATGGCCTCGTATATCGCCAACAATTCCCTGTCATAGGGCGAGTACTTGGTCTGTGAGGGGCTGAGTTTACGGGAGAAGAATGCCAAAGGTTCCCATGCGTCATCCTTGAACTGCTGAAGAACCGCTCCGATGGCCTTATCCGACGCATCGGTAACGACAGCGAGCTTGGCTGCGCAATCTGGATGAGCCAACAAAGCTGCGTCTGCTAAGCTATCCTTGCAGGCCTGGAAAGCCTCTAAAGTATCACCTGTTAGCTGGATTGGCTGCGTTCCTTTCAACGAACCTGTCAAAAGCGCATGCAGTGGGGCTTGGATTTGGGCGGCTCGCGGAAGAAATCTCCTGTAAAAATTCAGCATCCCTAAGAAGCCTCGTAGCTGCCGCACGTTTGTGGGAGGAGGAAAATCTTTTATAGCCAGCACCTTGGTGTCCAGGGGTCTGCATCCACTTTCCGAGATCAGATACCCTAGAAATTGCACCTCTGGTGCCCCAAAGACACATTTTGACGTGTTAATCAACATGCCGTACTCTTTTAATCTATTAAAGACTGCCCGCAAATGCTCCTCGTGCTCAGTCTCGCTCCTAGAGTATATTAAAAAATCGTCTAAGTACGAGTAAACAAAATCTAGCCCTCTGGTAAGCCCGTCCACAAATCGCTGAAAGGTCTGCCCCGCGTTACGAAGGCCGAAACTCATGAACGGGAATTCGAACATGCCAAATGGCGCACACAGGCGAAAAATCAATAAAAGTCGGACAAAACCTAAATGGGTTTTAATATTATAGGAAACGCTTAAATATGGAATCATATGTAAATAAAACAACGTAGAAAATATTTTGGACAAAAATTATTTAATATCAGGTTCGTCTAACATACTTAATACATCTGTACACAATGGATCCGATTTTTAACCAACTAATTTTCTTAAACCAGTTATAAAAGGATTGGAAGATACCATTAATCTTTTAAATGTATCTTCCATTGCACGTATTACACGTACCTATAGTACGTGTAAAAAAGAACTTTTATTACACAATTTAAATAATAGAGGGTAAAAATCACTAGTCATAGTTTCAAAAGACAAGTTTGTTAAAGCGTCGCGTACGGACGCATTAAAATATGATTGCCTATTATGAATCAATGTTCATATTTTCTAAATTTACTAGAAATATATCCCGGAGGTTCCGTATGGTACACTTTACCCCTTCATGAAAATCAAAAACATGCAAAATAATAGTTAATTTCTTTAACATTTTTTTTAAATATAAAAAACAGAAGTATTTTTATAAAAATGTAAATAAAATACATGTTTATTACCTCCTGGAACGGAATCCATCACAAAAACTTTAACTTTCACGACGCAAATGATGAAAAAGCTACCACTTAAGTGACACTCTGAGCGCCGTAAACACATCCGCTGTTGAATAAGTCAAACTTTGGACTGACACCAAAACCCGTAGGTGACTCATAACCAGTGCCACCTGTGCATTTAGCATGCATTGTTTATCGGATTAGCCGATAAGAACAAGTTCTGGAATTTTTGAATGCTTTTGTGTTTTTTGGTTTTGTCCAACTTTTATGGATTTTTCGCCTGTGTGTGGCGTGGTGATCGCAGTCTTAGGTATATCCTCAGGGCTGACAGGTATCTGATTATATGCTTTCTCCAAATCCAGTGTGCTAAAAATTTTACAACCAGCGATACTGTGAGTAAAGTCGTGGATATGCCTAATCGGATATCTGTCAGGGACCGTGCGGGCGTTAAGACTGCGATAATCGCCACAGGGGCGCCATCCGTTATTTTTCTTTGGAGCCATGTGTAATGGCGAAGACCAGGGACTCTCTGAGGGTCTAGCTGTACCACAGGCCAGCATAGACTGAAATTCGGCTTTAGCGATCTTGAGCTTATCTGGAGGTAACCGGCGCGGCGGGAGGGAGACCGGGGGGCCTGGGGTCGTGCGGATATGGTGGACTGTGTTGTGTGGCGTAACGTGGTGTCTACCAGCTGGTCGTGTTATTTCAGGAAACTCGTCTAAAATTTTATGAAACCGAGTCTCACCAGTCACGACTTTTACAGAGGACACGTTATCTTTACGGTTCACTAAAGTGGCAATAGCCGTTACAGAAGTTAAGCTATCTCTTAAACGCTTATGGCGACAGTCAACAACAAGGCTGTAATAATTTAAAAAATCTACGCCTATAATTGGTTTTGTTACGTCTGCAACAACAAAACGCCATATAAATGATCTGCGTAAGCCAAAATCTAAATTTAAGTTTATATAACCGTAGGTAGCAATGTTAGAACCGTTAGCAGCACATAAGTTATATTCAGTCCGAGAACGACGATCCCGAAGCGCCGATCGTGGGTAGACACAGAGGTCGCTACCAGTGTCGACCAGGAATTGTGTCTTCGAAGAACGATCGGTGACGAACAGGCGACCCGAAGACGGTGAGAGGCAATCGTCAGTCGCCATTATCGACTGCCCCTGGAGTTTTCCGAGTTGAAGTCACACGGGCGGATGCACTTGTTCGCCTTCTCGCCAAACTTGCCGTGGTACCAACACAAAGGAAACTTCCTATAGTTGGATTGAGATCGCCGCCTCGAACCACTTCGAGTGTTTCGGTTGTTGGTTGAGCGAGATTTGGATCTGCTATTCCTGTTTGACGATGCCAACTTTTGAAACTGCTTCCTGAGCTCAGCTACTTCTTTGGTGAGCTCACTGATGAGGGAGCCAGCTTCTGTATTGCTCACGGCAGCGACGCTCGGTGACGAAGAAGCAAGGTCGTTCACTCGATCGGCTAAATCAGCCAGGTCCTCGAGAGAAGCTGTGGCTGGCTGTCCTGCCAGCACCGTCTGGATGCCATGAGGCAGGCGGCTAGTCCAGATAGTTTTCAAAAAATCATTTGGAACTCCCGTACCTGCGAGTCCTTTAAGGTGTCGGAGAAACTGTGAAGGCTTGCGGTCTCCAAGCTCTTCATGCATGAGAAGTTGCTTAATCTTCTTCTCGTTGGATGCACTAAGCCTCTTGACAAGCTCAGTTTTAAGCTTCTCGTACTTCTCCGTGGCGGGAGGGCTGACAATGAGGTCTTTGACTTCCCTGCAGTGCTGATTGTCGAGATGTGCGATCACGTAATTAAATTTCGTGACGTCACTCGTAATCCCGGACATCGCAAACTGTCCCTCGATTTGAGCAAACCATATCTCCGGTTCTTCCGCCCAAAATGGTGGCACTCTTACTCCGACTCTAAAAACATCGCTCTGATTTATCGACATTGTCCCCTCACTAGTGGCGGCCGGCGATGACGTGCTCGGGCCAAGTGCGTCCTTATATTCTTTATCCATGCTCTAAAACGGGGTCACCAGTATGGTAGCGAGGCGTGTGGTAACTTAGTGGTATCCCGGGAGTGATAAATAAGACACCAAAACTCACTGTTTCCAGCTATGTATTGTCCAACACACTATATCACCAAGTACATTACATATACACGTTTAGAAGGCACAATGATAGGAAGCACAAGCACTAGTATAGTAGAAAGTTCACAAGAGAGGAAATGAAATATAGTTCTTAGGTATAATAGAAAGTACATAAGCGCGGGGTCACCAGTATGGTAGCGAGGCGTGTGGTAACTTAGTGGTATCCCGGGAGTGATAAATAAGACACCAAAACTCACGGTTTCCAGCTATGTATTGTCCAACACACTATATCACCAAGTACATTACATATACAAGTTTAGAAGGCACAATGATAGGAAGCACAAGCACTAGTATAGTAGAAAGTTCACAAGAGAGGAAATGAAATATAGTTCTTAGGTATAATAGATAGTACATAAGCGCGTAACATAAAATAAGCGAGTGGCGCGAGTCTATATGGCATAGAAAGGCAGCGTGCGTTCCGCGTGGGATCTAGTCTGTGACTGAGTTGACCTCTGCGCGTGCGCCGGCCGGTGGCCGAGTACATAAGGCGTTATGTACAGCGCAGCGCTAGTGATGGGCGGAGGTCGATGAGTTATGCGGGAATTAACGGGATGTGTAGACATCGACCAACTGATATATATTGTGTAAATAGTGTTAATATTATTATGTGTAAATGAATTTATGTGTAACTTTAATATAAATATATACTGTGTAAATATATAATGTGTAAAGGAGTAGCCTACATACTTAATTTAAAATTATTGACTCTGTCTCAAAATGAATAATGTTATTGTTTCGAAGTTTTTATTTTGTATACCTAAATATAATCTAAAATAATAAACATTCAGACAACCGATCGAGCATATATTGTGTTTGCCTACTAAATAATTACTCTAATTGGACCAAATCCCGTGTTCATGCCCGCTTGAGTATGTTTCGCCGGACCGTCTCAACTGGCTGAGTTTGTTTCGCTGGGTCTTCTCAGTTGGGGCGCATTGGATCCGGTGGTAGCATTAAAGCGCGACCGTCGTTATTAACACAAGGTCCGTCATAATAATAATACCTTTAATATAGACAGAACCATTGACAAAAAACAAACAAATTTTATAAATGTTTTCATACAAGATTACCTAAATATCTATGTTACTAGAAATAATATCTAATGTATACAACTATATTACTACAAACATGTTCTGACTATTTACAAGCGCTTTTTTAAAGTCTACGTGAATAAAAACCTTTTTTATTTTATTTATATTTATTTACTATATATATATATATATATATATATATATATATATATATATATATATATATATATATATATATATATATATATATATATATATATATATATATATATATATATATATATATATATATATATATTAGGTCTTTACCTATGAAATTGCCGTTCTGCAGTACTGGCCATTTCAAATCAAAATAATTTTTGTTTGGCTAAGAATTCTAATTTCAAATTAATTTTATTTTAAAAACATGGATTCTTTTTTCCAAAAGTAGTCATTTCTTTATTGATTAGTGTTACATTTTCATCGCATTTCAATCTTTTTCGTCATCATGGATACGTTAAAAATTCGAGTAATTATGGAATATGAGTACCGTCGTGGCAGCAACGCGGCACAAGCGGCACGCAACATCAACGACGTTTACGGAGCTAACACTACAAACCAACGCACCACCTGTTATTGGTTTGCTCGCTTCCGTTCTGGAAATTTCAACCTGAAAAATGAACCTCGCGGTCGTCCGAAGACTTTGGTCGACAATGACGAATTAAAGGCGGTTGTGGAAGCTGATGATACACAATCTACGGCTGAATTAGCAGCAGCTTTCGACGTTAGCGTCAAAACAATATTGGTCCATTTGCGTCAAATTGGCAAGGTAAAAAAGCTTGACAAATGGGTGCCCCACGAACTCAATGATCGCCAGCGCGAAGTACGCGTCGAGACGTGCCTTGCACTGCTCAACAGACACACAAATGAAGGAATTTTGAACCGCATTGTTACCTGCGATGAAAAATGGATTCTGTTTGATAACCGCAAGCGCTCAGCAAGTTGGTTGGATCCTGGTTCAGCACCTAAACAATGCCCTAAACGAAAACTTACCCCTAGAAAAGTGATGGTCACTGTTTGGTGGTCTAGCGCCGGTGTGATTCATCACAGCTTCTTACCAAACGGGGTGAGCATTACTGCAGATGTGTACTGTGAAGAACTGAGCACAATGATGGAGAAGCTGGCGCATCTCCAACCAGCATTGGTCAATCGCTCGTCTCCGCTGCTCCTGCACGACAACGCGCGACCTCATACTGCACAGCAGACGGTCTCCAAGTTGCAAGAACTGGGGTTGGAAGCTCTCCGTCATCCGCCCTACTCACCAGACCTTGCGCCTACAGACTACTACTTTTTCCAGAATTCGGATAACTTCTTGGCGGGAAAAAAATTCAATACCCGAGAGGCAGTACAAAATGCCTTTGAAGAATTTGTTGCCTCCCGTCCAGCTGATTTCTTTAAGAAGGGCATCAATAAACTGCCACTGCGATGGCAAAGATGCATTGATTGCATGGGTGATTACTTCGATTAATACAAATAAAAAAATTCATGAAAAAAATTCGTTTAAATTTTTTCATACAAAACGGCAATTTCATAGGTAAAGACCTATTATATATGTAGGCTGATATATAAGCCATTATACAATGGCGTTTACCACAGTAATGTTACAGATAGTATTGCAATAGCAGCGCTCCTAGTACTAGCTTGCTACTACATGTCGGGAATGTTAACCAAAGGCCACAGTATACTAAAATGAAAGTAAGACGATTGGCACACTGCCCCGCATGATGCAGCGTAGTGCGTGAGTGCGTGTTCTAACGTTGCTTGTAAGTATCTCCGTTTGTATAGGAAACACGCACAGCCAAAACCACAGAACATGCATCTGCATAAACGCACGTGGATGCATGTTCTGTGTGTTGGACTGTGCGCGTTTTCTACACAAACAGAGATACTTACAAGCAACGTTAGAACACGCACTCACGCAAAGTCAAAGTCAAAGTAAGTTTATTCCGTAAAAATTTTACATTTATGTGGAATCGTCATATTTTTTTTACCCCACCGTGCAGTGCATGACGTGGCAGCTACTGAGAAACACTGCCAGAAAACTCAGTAGGAATCCTTTTTTAAAATAAAATATACTTAAGATTAATTTCAATCATGTGTGTTGACTCAGAACAACTCCATCCCAAGCACTTTTATCACTTAAATAATCAGAAATTTTGTAATATGCCCTGCTACACAATTTGGCTTTAATAATTCCTTTAAACTTATTCGTAGACAATTCTCTAATATCATTGGGAAGTTTGTTATAGAATCTTATACATTGCCCCATAAAAGAGTTACTTATTTTGTGGAGACGGGTAGTATGCAGTATGAGATTATTCTTATATCTAGTATTTACATTATGTGTATCGCTCCTTTTACAGAAGGAATCGATATTTTTATGCACATATAGTAATTTTTTATATACATATATACTGAGATGGTACAGTTAGAATGTTGACCTGTTTGAATTTTTCTCTTAGAGACACTCTCGGGCCAAGATTATAGATAGCTCTTACAGCTCTTTTTTGCAATATAAATATGGTGTCAATGTCAGCAGAGCTACCCCAGAGAAGAATTCCATAGGACATTACACTATGAAAATAACTGAAATAAACCATTCTAGCTGTGTCAACATCAGTCAGCCGTCTAATAGTTTTCACTGCATATGCTGCAGAACTTAATTTGCCGGACAGTTTTTCTATTTGTGGGCTCCATTGTAGCTTTGAGTCAATAGTGATACCCAAGAACACAGTTGATTCAACAGGGTCCAACCTAGCTCCATTAAGTTGTACATTGGTTGTCGCCTGTTTCACATTCGGTGTAGTGAATTTAATGACTTTAGTTTTCTTATCATTAAGCACAAGATTATTGGCATTAAACCAATGAACAACTTTAGAGATTGCATCATTAACATCGTCAAAATTGCTTAATTGTCGGTTTATTTTGAACGTCAGGGAAGTATCATCTGCAAACAACACAATCTCATGCTTATCCCTTACGTAGTAAGGTAAGTCATTCATATAAATTAAAAACAAAAATGGGCCCAGAATTGACCCCTGTGGGACGCCCATTACCACTGGAGATCCCGGAGATATTTTACCGTTTATTTCGACCTTCTGAATTCTATTGCCCAAGTAAGAAGTCAGAAGTTCGAGAGCCTTGTTCCTAATACCGTAGTGGTGTAATTTTCTGACCAGAGTATCATGATGAACGCAATCGAACGCTTTGGACAAATCGCAAAAGATACCTAATGCATCTTGCGAGTCTTCCCACGCCGCGAATATACTTTTTAATAAGTTGACCCCTGCATCTATGGTTGAACAACCCTTTGTGAATCCAAACTGTTTAACTATGCTGCATCATGCGGGGCAATGTGCCAATCGCCGAATTAACCTTTGTACTACGCCTACCTCACGTGTCTGAGATGTGTGAAATGAAACTACATGTGGGGCGCGGCGGAGTGGTTAAAGATACTTCTTTGACGCCCAGTTACGCAGAGTTTGATTTTTGATCATAATAAATATTTCATATTTTATTTAGGTACCTACGCGGTTAGAGTCTACAGATGAGTGACCGCGAAAGTTTATCTTCTCGGAAAGTACTATATGCTGTAAATATTGTTCAATAGCTGTTAAGCTATGTCCGGTGCCTACTGGACGGCTTAAAAAACTGAAAAAGAGAAAAAGAAAGAAGTGACAAAAGTAGTTCTGTAAAAGTAGTATATAGAAAAAACGTGCCGTATTTTTTTCATTTTAAATACACGCCCTTTTATGCACATACGATGTATAAGTATTATACCTTAACTTAAAAAAAAATAGATTTTAAAACTTTTACCTACTGCTTCTTTCTACGTACAGATTACAATTGGCATATTTATGTATATACGTCCTGAAATCACGCTAATATTATAAAGGCGAAAGTTTGTGAGCGTGTGAATGTTTGTCACTTCTTCACGTCTAAACAGCTGGAGCGATTTTAACAAAATTTGGTATGGAGTTAGCTGACACCCTGGATTAACACATAGGCTATAATTTATAAAGTTTAACGCGGGTAAAATCACGGGGCACAGCGAGTGTGCAATACTTGGCACATCTAGAGACGTAATTTCTGGGTAGCTATTTATTTTCGTCTATTCAAACCACAGATTGAATCAAAGTTTATTCGCGTTCTATATAGAAAGCTGTGATAGTGAATCAGTGAGTGGTGAGGAGTTAACAAAAGTTTTACTGACTGGATTAATTCGTTTAGTATTTGGTACCAAGACTACAATCATTATTTGTTCTAGTATTTTAACTGCTATAAGGGTTAATCATAAAGAAAGGAAAAGTGTTATTCATTCACTGCACCGCCATAATATCTGGGGACAATGTCACACAGATCATCCTAGCACCAAACTAAGCAAAGCTTGTACTATGGGTACCAGGCGACGATATACATACTTATATAGATAGATAAATACTTATATACATAGAAAACATCCATGACTCAGAAACAAATATTCGTGCTCATCACACAAATATTTGCACTTACCGGGATTCGAACCCAGGACCACCAGCTTCGTAGGCAGGAGCACTACCAACTAGGCTATGGTGAAGTGTGTACAGAATAGATTTTAATTTTTCTTGTATGCCGGGATATTATTTACACACGGCCACCTGATCCCTAAACTAAGCAGAGCTTGTACTATGGAACCCAGATAACTAATATATTACATATACTATTTTTCTTTTGTAAATACATTCTTATATAAATTGACTAGGGACGAACAGACATGTTCATGCAGACAAATATCTGTCCTAGGTGGGCGTCAAACCCACGACCTGTGGCGTGAAGGGCAAGCATTTACCAACCACGCAAACTGGACTGTTAATTAGGAGGTAATAATGTAAACGGCTATGTCCTATAAATTTTTGATTGATTTACATAACATATTAGGTATGCAGTAGTCCGTGCACTCTGAAGTGGCTAAGCATCAGCATCTTAGCATTATCATCATCATCATGTCAGTGGAATGACTTCAACAGCTGGACAAAGGACTCATCCCAAGATTTTTACAATGAAGTTGTGTCCATATTATACTCTTACGTTTACGTTTATTACGCAAAAACTACGGAACGTATTTTGATATACCTTATAAATCCCAAAAACACATAGACACATACAATTTATATAGTTTGACGCGGGTGAAACCGCGGGGCACAGCTAGTATCCCATAATCGACGGGCTGGCGATCGTAGTATGATGGTCAAAGTACGCAGAGGTATGCTGCTGCCCGTTCTTTAAGTAGTATTCCTTCTGAACTACTTCTACATCTCCCACGGGATAACATGGGGTGGTTATATGCTTTGCCTTCAGCCATACAGCAGATCGATCTCAGCATAGTATTGCCACAGCGTGTAGTATTTTTGTGTGTAATTGCTATGTATATTTAAAGTAGAACTCAAGTTAAGTAATGACTTACCTTTTAGTATATCACGAAATAAAAGAAAAGGCTTTTCAAATATGGTTTGGAATAAAGCTAGCTCTACAGTGCCAGCTGTCAGTCTATCTCCTCCTTGGGGCTGGGGTATCAGTAGGAGAATTGTTCTACAACAAACCAGAGCCCACCCAGCGTACGTGGCCCTACTACTTGGAGCATGGCGCAAAAGAAGGGCACCGGAGCATCACCGCGATCCAAGAGCTCCCCCCATCAGGTGCCAAGAGAATTCTACGGTGGGTTAGGATTAGGCTGTGCGCATTAACAAAGATAATAAAAACAAAAGATGGCCGCCTTGTTACTTCTTCAATGAACCCGTGGTTTCACTGTTGTGGTCGGTTGGTTGAATCCCTGGCTGACGGCACAGAATATCGCCACGCACAGAATAACCCTCACGGGATGAGATGGGGATCTCATCCCGTGAGGGTTGTAGAAGTCATTCCGAGGGAATATATACCGGGCAGCAGCCTCTCTGTCTACTATGACCATCATACTGCGATCATTTCCCTCCTAATGATAGACAGAACTCTATATTTGGAAATCTTTTGGGGAGGCCTTTGTCTAGTATTGCACGTCATTCAGCTGACATGATAATGATAATGCCCTATGAAATAAATCACCATTCTTCATTGTTCGGTCTTAGCCGTTTGTATATCATGTTCGCGTGAATTGACCCTTTATAATTAATAAAATTCGTTAATATTAGAGGCTTCACTGAAAACTCTGTGTAACTCATTACAATGTAAACAATACCCACTTCGTTTGGTTTTAAAATAAGACCAGAGTTGCTATGAATTCTCTTGTTTTGTTTACTTTTGCCGCTGGTTTTGCATATTTAATTAATGTGTAAATTGATTGAAGTGAGCATGTACCTAGAGATCAGCGTAAGAAGTTTTTACTATGAGATTAAACTTGTGGTGCAGTAGTTAATCACTAGCCTTCATCACTACCTACTTATGTTTTTTTGCGGTTACCGTAGCATGCTTAGCCACAATTATTTGAGCTCAATTAAATTTGGTAGCAGCCTGTTGAATTAGCAAGTTAGCAGTCATACAGTTTAATGCTGTTGAAGCACGTGAAGCACTTGACTTCAGGAGTCAGTTGGCTTAACCGTCAAATCGAATTAAGGGAATTAAGAATATATTTTGTAACAGGGTCAATATCTAAACACTATAATTTGCTTCTTTATCGATAGCTGGACACCGTTGTGACTATTACCTTGTTGCTTTATTTTCGATAAGGCAGCGGGAATGACTACGAGTGCCACCCGCAATAAGTGCCTGCGGGTGGGTAGGTCGGACTCGCTGACTAAACCTAAACAGCCATAGACTTCCCTTGGCGCCTGATGGAGCCCTGGGTGGAGCCCCGGGAACGCGGGTTTGTTGTTCCGGTGTTCATCTTTTGCTATAGAAGAATTGAAATATAGCAGCTCATTACTGTCATATCGCAGAGCAAAAGCGCGCTCTCGCAATGAGAAGCCTAGACTATAGTCCATAACGTTGACCTAGTGCGGGTTGACAGACGTCACATGCCTTCAAAAAATTTAAAAGAACTCTCGGGCATGCAGGTTTCATCACGATGTCTTTCTTCATCATTTTAAATACGATATAACGAATTTCTAACACGCACTTGAATTCGATACGTCATTGGTGCGCGAAAAAGATACTCACAATTAAAAATGTCAACAAAATAACTTTATTTAAACAGCGTTACAACTAATATAGTAATTGACTTAATTTAACAATCTATAAACCTTATACAACATGTAACGTAATTAGCGCACACCCTCAAACACCCCAATTAGAATCATCTTCATCATCATCATATCAGCCAAAAGACGTCCACTGCTGGACAAAGGCCTCCCCCAAAGATCTCCACGCTTGCCGGTCTTGCGCTATCCGCATCCAGCGAATTCCAGCGACCCGCACAAGATCATCGGTCAATCTTGTAGAGGGGCCTGCCCACGCTGCGTCTTCCGGTTCGTGGTCGCCACTCGAGAACCTTTCTGCCCCAGCGGCCGTCGCCTCTACAAGTTATGTGCCTTGCCCACTGCCACTTCAGCTTGGCAATTCAATATGTCGGTTACTTTGGTTCGCCTGCGGATCTCAACATTTCTGATTCGATCTCACAGGGAAACTTCAAGCATAGCCCTTTCCATTGCTCTTTGGATGACTTTGAGCAGCCTGATAAGGCCCATATTGAGTGACCACGTCTCTGTTCCGAAAGTCATCACTGGCAACACACACTGGTCGAAGACTTTCGACTTGAGACACTGCGGTATTTGGGACGAGAAGATATTACGTAGCTTCCCGAACGCTGCCCAGCCGAGTTGGATTCTACGATTGACCTCCTTCCCGAAGTTGGACCTACCTAGTTGGATGATCTGTCCTAGGTAAATATAGTTCTCTACAACTTCGACATATTTTTCGTCTTATCCATGTTCATTTTCAGACCCACTTTCTGAGAGACTCTACTGAGGCCTCGAGGTATCGAGGTCTTTTAGGGCCTCAGCCATGACTACTATAATAATGCTGGGGATTCTTAGCACCCCCTGCCCTGCCGTAACCACGGCTTGGAATAGCAGGGCTGCCGGGGACTGGGGGCCGCGGTTTAATTGTGTCCTTCATTTGAGCGGATCTGCCATAGTCGCCACGCTTGGCAAACGGGTAGGCGATCGCAGTAAGGTAGACATTGGTACTCATGAGAACGCTGCTGCCCATTCTCTGGTATATATTCCCTCGGGACGACTTCTACGTCCCCCCACGGGATGAGAGGGGGTGGCGATATTCTTTAGGCCGTCACCACACAGCCCACATTATAAAATTATACTGTAACAATAACACATACACTGAATTTTTGATATAACATGTAAATACATTGTTATTTACTAAATTATTTTCTTAGAATAAAGCTTATTTTTCTTTATTTTGTATGAATACAAATGAATCTGCGATTTTAAAAGTCTTATTACTTTGACTTACAATCCATTTCAATTTGTTTTCATTGTACAGGTACCCCTGTACAATGAAAACAAATTGAAATGGATTGTGACACATATGACAATAATTTCCGTAGTTTGTATTTTTTTAAATTAATATATTAGAAATGATATAAATCAATTCGTTGGTCCTTAACTCGCGCCTTGTGTTTGTACTAGAGAACACGGAGTCCACGAGTTAACGGCCAACCAGTAGAATATCTCGCATCTATTATATTATCACCCAAATTATAGTAATAATTAAAAAAAGAAATGGTTTGATAGAATATGAAACATACCGAATAAACAAACCCCGGGGTTCGAAACAGTGAAATTGTAATTTATTCCCAAAGTTTCTCGGTTTGCATGTTGTCCTTCGCAGATCCGGCTCCAAAAACTACCTGGAATTTTCAATGCCCCTCAGACAGTTAGGTTCTCCACGTGTAACACTTAAACAAAATATAAAATATTAATTTAGCTCCATCCTTCATCCCTCTATTTATTATTCAAACGGCTTTCAAAAGGATCGCCTACCTTCGATAAATTATAAAATCACGCTCAAGTATTTTATGTTGATGAAATGCAAATCACTCACTTTACTAGATCAGCTGTTATCTTTTCAGATGGTTAATATATTCATGATATTGTGATGCCTTAAGCTTTCATGAGATAAGCTTAGATTGATACATTTTACGAGATGTGAGTAATTTTAAAATTAAAAAAATTGGTTGTTTCTGCTCTTATTAATGATCTCCATTCTCTCAATCACTGATAAGTTTTAATATCATAGCATCTGAACAACTATTCCCGTGCAGGACGCACGGGAATAGTTGTTCAAAATATAATTACTTTTATATTTATATTTTACTGAATTGTGAAAACAGTGCAAACAGTGAAACTTTGGGAATAAATTACAATTTCACCGTTTCGAAGCCCGGGGTTTGTTTATTCGGTGTGTTTCATATTCTATCAAACCATTTCTTTTTTTTAATTATTTCTGTTTTTTGGGTGATAATATAATAGATGCGAGATATTCTACTGGTTGGCCGTTAACTTGTGGACTCCGTGTGTGTTCTCTAGTACAAACACAAGGACTTAAGCGAGTTAGAGCGAGCAGTCTGAACATGTTAGCATTTCATGGGATCCTACCGGCACATACACTCCCAACCCACAGTAAAACCTGCCTTGATCACGTGATGCTGAAAACCAAATTATCAGCTCAGAGTCTAGTACTCCATTCCACAGTTACAGATCATAACAGTGTTGCTTTCTGCATTAAAACTAGACTCAGACATAAACCAGTAAGGGTAATCAATCGAATTAACTACTCAAGTTTATCTAAAGACTTAGTAGCCGTGGATTTTAGTCATTTATACACGATAACAGATGCTAACGCGGCAACAAACTTTTTTATTGATACACTTAGAACATTAATTATTCTTAATACTCAAGAAATAAAAACCTCATCACGAAAAAGAATTCTAAAGCCATGGATAACATCTGGTATATTAAAATGTTTAAAAAACCGAGATAATTTACATAAAAAATTAAAAGAGAGCATAACAACGATACACTAAAAATTACTTATAAGAGATATAGAAATTTTTGCTCCTCCCTATTAAAAAAACTAAAACAAAACTATGAAAAACTACAGCTAGTAAATGCAAATAAAGACAACAAGAAATTATGGAAAGCCATAAAAGAGATTACATATACCGTGAAACCAAAAGATACCCCATCTGAACTAATAAACACAATCAATCCTATAAAATCGATTAACAATATCAACAAATACTTTGCAAGTGTTGGTAAATCATTAGCTGAAAAGATATTAAGCACAAATATTCAAGGACAACGAAAAATTACAAAATCATGCCTTCACTCATTCGCTTTTCTACCTACTGATGAAAATGAGATTGGTGGATTAATAACTAATTTAAAAAGCGACAGCGCAGTCGGGCTGGACTTGATTTCCGCAGGAATTATAAAAGAAAATAAAGAGATCTTAATAAAACCGATAACCTTCATCTGTAATCTGTCGGTTTCGACTGGAGTGTTCCCTATAGCACTTAAACAATCTAGAATTCATCCGATACACAAGAGTGGTGATAGAGACTGTGTCGAAAACTATAGACCAATTTCCATTCTCCCAACAATATCAAAAATCCTGGAGCGCGTTATGAATAAGAGGCTAGTTTCTTATCTTGAAAGTAACAAACTATTGTCTCCAGCACAGTTTGGTTTTAGATCTAAAAAGTCAACCTCTGATGCAGTTCATGAAGTAATAAATTTTATAGTAACTAATCTTGATAGAAAAAAGAAAACTCTTGCAGTATTTCTAGATCTCGCCAAAGCATTCGACACAGTCTCTATTCCAATCTTACTTAAAAAACTTGAGTGTCTGGGAATTCGGGACCTTCAGTTGAAATTGTTCGAAAGTTATTTTGACAGAAAGAACTCAGTGTGTAAAAATCGAAAACTATCAAAGTGATGATGAATCAATTCATTTCGGAGTGCCACAGGGAAGCATTCTGGGCCCGACCCTTTTTCTCGCCTATATCAATGATCTTTGTCAATTAGACCTTCACAAAGGCAAAATCGTAACTTTCGCTGATGACACAGTATTACTCTTCAGCGGGGATACATGGGAAGAAGTGTTCTCAAATGCACAAACGGGCTTTAATACGGTAACAGAGTGGTTGAGTGACAACATACTCACTCTTAACGTGGGTAAGACAAAATATGTTCCATTCTCTTTGAGAAATGCTGAGACTGACATTACCCAACATAAAATAATATCACATAAATGTGCCGATTACAATGATTCCATCTGTTTGTGTTCTTGTATTGTAAGGACAGATAAAATTAAGTATTTAGGTATCATAATTGATAAAAGATTAAGTTTCCAGGAACATATTGCTCAGTTAACAGCAAGAACACGCAAACTAATATATATTTTTAAAAATTTACGACAAGTGGCTAAAAAGGATTTAATAAAAACGGTTTACCTAGCTCTTGGACAGTCACAACTTAGTTACTGCATTTCAGCCTGGGGTGGAGCAGCAAAAACCACTATGCTGAAAATTGAAAGAGCTCAGAGAGCTGTTTTAAAAGTAAGTCTCTTTCTACCGATTTACCATCCCACCATTGATGTATATAAGCAGAGCAAAGTCCTAACCGTACGTCAACTTTATATTCTGCAAACTGTTACCACACAACATTCCTTACTTTCATTTGAACCCAAGTTGATTGAAAAAAGGCGTAGAAAAGACATAGTCTGTACTAAACCATCGTTTAAAACCAGTTTTGCACATCGTTTCTTCTACTACCAAGGTTGTAATCTGTACAATAAAATTAACAGGCGCTTGTCAATTTACCCTCAACCAAAAACCAAATGTAAGACTGTAGTTAGAGAATGGTTGCAAAACTTGGACTATAGTTCCACGGAAGACCTTCTTCAATAATATTGACTAAAAGAATTATATAAAAATAGACTCACAAACACCCACACTACAGTCACGCACACATCCAACACACAGCCTCACACTACACACCACACCACACTTCTAACATACTAACTAACCTTCGCGCTAAGAGGCGAATTAGCGTTAAGATACTAAATTAATATCTTGTACCAACTAAATTCTAATATAAGTGTCCCTATTTAAGTTTCTTTGCTAAGTTTTACCGGATTTCGTGGGGGTGAGGACCTGGTGATCTGTAATACAGGTTTATACCTATAATAGACACCAGCTCCGCACATACACTAGACTGAAATTGTTTTTGTTATGTTAGTTAATTTTTATCGTATAAGTCTTGTAACTGTGGGAGAAATAAAGAAAGATAAAGATATTATAGTTAAGGACCCCCAACCTACTAATAACAGTGTAACAACAATATAAAAGTAATTATATTTTGAACAACTATTCCCGTGCAGGACGCACGGGAATAGAACCCGGGACACGAAGTGGCGAGGCGACTGTAGTAACCGCTGCGCCGCATGTGTAATCATAACATTAATAAAAAAAATATTATGTTGCTTATTTATTTTATTTTGTCAATGCTCAACAATGCGGCGGCAGCCCAAATTAAATTAGATTCTAGAATCGAATTAGCCATACATGGTTATACTAATTGAATTAGTTGGCACATGATACGACTGTGTTCGGTTTTGTCGAGTGCATTTGATGTATCATTTCCCACCTACTTTTTAGTGACATATAAATAAATTGCATTTTACTCACTTTAGTTCTATACTATTATATTAAAATATTAATGTTGATTTTATAGATATTTATAATACTTTATGACGTAACTTTTACTCTTTGTTTTATATTTTATGTTAATTTTGTTCTCTTAATTTTAATTTTATTTTAGCTTATAGTATTTTTCGTTTTATATTTAGTTTTCTTGTTATATATTTGTTTTATTTTTATTGATTTCACGAGTGTCATGAATCTGTGCATGTTGTTACAGTTTAAATAAACTGTGCATTTGACTAACTAGTTAAGTCAATGTCTGTTAATGTTTTGTCGCACCTTCGTAAGGTTGGCTCTCGGTTGTGCGATTGCTAGTAAAAATCTTAATAATAAGTTCAGCACGCCTAAGTGTATACATTTTTCAATAAATTATAATTATGTTTCAGTCATACTCCATCCAAGTCACAGTGGCGGTCAAATACACCCTTATAGTCCTCTCCTTGTACGCACCGTCGTTGCATAAACGTCTTAAGGCCTATGCAGACTGGGACGGCATGGCAAGGGATTTACATTTTTACTAATGGACATTCACACGTATCGATACAGAAATACGGCTTTAATTACTATGCTTTAAAATGATGCCGCATAATGCCATGCCATCGAATTGGATTTTCATTGCACGGCATTAAAAGGCGCGCCACAGGCTCCCGTAGCGGGATGCCGTGGCGTATTGTGGCAAGCAACGGCATGCCACGGACTCCAGCGCACGATTTAACTTACCGTGGGCTGCAGAGGCGGTGGTAGAGAGTGCACACTATTTGCGCCCGCTTTACTTGATTCACTGAGGCACATCCACACTACATCAAAACCAATTGAATACTAAAAGTGTATCGGGCAGCACGACTTGCCGAGGCGATGCCGTGGCAAGGCGCTGGAATGCCGCGGTATCTAAGCGTCTAGTGTGCGCTGACTCACGTCAATATCCCTTGCCATGCCGTCCCAGTCTGCATAGGCCTCTAGGCGATTCGCTAACTGCACCGCATCATGCAGCACGGGGGTGCGTGTTCTTACGTTGCTTGCAAGTATCTGTGGTTGTATAGATAACACGCGTAGTCTAACACACAGAAAACGCGTTCATGCGCAGTGTTGCAGATCACCCGCCTGCGGAGAAACATGCAACCCCCAACCTTACACGCAACCTTACAACCTTAATCGCCTTACACGATAAAGTTGAAGGTGTAACGACTTACCTAGAACAATAAATATCTTGGGACAACTAACACAATGCCATCAGATCTCAAACTAGGCGGAACCTGTACTATGGTAACCAGACAACTGATAAACGTACTTATATATTTCCAAATTTATACATTTTATAGATACAGAACAAATAATCGTGCTCTTCACACAAAGATTTGTGAACCTCCGACCTCTTGCTTAGCAGTCAGATTTACTAACCACTAGACCAACAGGTTATTAGAAAATCTTCTGACCCTGTACACAATAATAATAATAATATCCTGGGACATTATTCACACACGGCCATCTGATCCCAAATTAAGTAGAGCTTGTACTATGGAAATCAGATAACTGATATAATACATATACTACTTTACTTTTGTAAAATAAAATAAATAAAAATAAAAAAGGTTTTTATTCACGTAGACTTTAAAAAAGCGCTTGTAAATAGTCAGAACATACAATATTATTGCTAGTAACATAGATATTTAGGTACACACTGTATTGATTGTATGAAAACATTTATAAAAAATATTTTATAATAACAATGATATTTAGCTAGCTCCTATCAAGTTATTGTCAACAGATTATGTTTAAGTTTAATTATCTAGTTTAAGTCTAATATTTTTACTACATATTGTCAATGGTTCTGTCTATATTAAGGTATCATTATGATGGATTATTATGACGGATTTGTGTTAATACATAGACACAGAATAAACAGACATGTTCATGAAAACAAATATATATAATCCTTCGGGGGAATCGAACCCACGACCTGCGGCGTGAAAAGCAAGGATTTACCAACCACGCCAACTGGCCCGTCAGCATACCATGTGCTATGCCGAGAGCAAGACCGCAAACGCGACATTTTTATCGAAACCCTCAATGAACATTAGTTGGAAATCGGATACAATACGAAACTACCTTAAAAATGGGCCCCATCATGCATTGTCAGCAAGTGCCGTGAGCCCTGGTTCTACCGCAAGCTACTTAGCTTGTGTTTCTTTACTGAATTGTTTATTTTATCTACAGTAACTAGACTACCATTGTGTAAATTTAATTTAGGAAAACATATCATACCTGTCTAAGTTAGAGGCTTGGAGACTTGTAACACATAATTAACGTAGTACTGGCTCCAGTCTCCACAACATAATTGTACAACGTACCTGTTGAATATTTGTAGAGAAAATAAACAATATTTGAATTTGAATAATTTTAACAGAAAACGTATTCCTCTGTCTGTCTCGTGATTAATTGTTTATAATTTAATTTTAACTATATAAACTGTTTATATAACACTCACTGTGAATTCAACTAAGTGGCATTACTCAAGGTATTTTCCATCAGTCATTTTACAATTATAGACGGCATACACCAAAGGCGCCATTATGAGGCAAGGACCACAACTCAGGGCACCGCTGAAGCAAAGGGAATATCTAATTAAGTCAACGAAGCTGGATTGTATTGTCTGGACAATAGAATTGAGATTCAATATATAGAGGAAAGCCAAACCGTCAAACAGTTTTTGATCGACTAATGGATTTCAATGCAAATTTTTAGAAATTTACCGGATTTCGAAAATGACAACCAAAAAAAGAAATGCATTGTAGGTACAGAAGCCAGAACATGCAGCTACTCCAATCTGTGAAATTTCTTTTATAAATTTTCACCTTTATCACAACAGCATAAGGTTCACTTTCACAGGTGTAGCTTGTTGTGCTGGCGTCTGTACCTTCTTAAATATGTAAACCCACTAACATAGGTTTCAAACTATACCACTCCATTTATTGTGTCAGGGAGCAGGAATTATTAAACACATAAACTAAATGAAAACTTATAAATCAATGATATTGTGCCAACGACTAACATTAGTTCAGTAACGAAACGTCCACTCCTTACTGTGTGTCAAATTGTTTGTACAGACTCCAGCACATCCAGCTACTCCAATCTAACAAATTTCTTTTATAGATTTTCAACTTTATCACATAAGCGTAAAGTCCACTTTCAATTGGGGAAATTTGACAGATTGGGGTAGGTTGATGTGCTGGCGTCTGTACAATTGTGCCATTTAAAATAATTTCTAAACTTAACGTTTACACTGACAAGCTTCTAAACAAATTGCCAGAATAAATAAAGTACATACTTAGTAGCACGGTCTATTTCACTTTACTGTGTTAAATAACTACCCACATACTCACCTCACTTCCAACGTCGTGTAGTGTTGAAACGGCAAGTACAGACGCTAGCACATCCAGCTACCGCAATCTGACAAATTTCTTTTATAAATTTTCAACTTTATCACATAAGCATAAGGTTCATTTTCAATAAGGGAAATTTGACAGATTGGGGTAGCTTGATGTGCTGGCGTCTGTACAAACACTATTAAGTTAAAAACACAAAGAAACTGCGCACATTTAGGAGACAGTGTAATTGAATAAGAGCAAATGCAAACTAACACACGGTCTGCAAATGCTCCCTGAAGTTTTCAGGCGGGAAGAGAGTCAGATAGGTTTTTGAGAATAGAGATATCGCTTGTGTAAATCAGGACTAGAAGCGGGAAGAACATTGGGGTCTCCTGCTGGAAGCGGAAAGGAAAAAGTCCTTTTTAGAGTTTTTTTATGAGTAAGATTAGGTTATCGCACATTTAATTATTAGTTTTTAAACATAAAAAACTAATAAATTGAGGCCAAAGAATCTATTATTATTCTATAGTGAAGCGTTTGCTTTGCAAAAAATGTTAAGTATTCCGCAAAGGACAATGATAAATTACTCTGTGTTTTACAGACATGTCTGACGATTTATTACGGCCCACATACAAATATCGCAATAAATTTGTAAACATAAGCTCGTCGGTATTGCAAACGCGAAAACGTATAAGCTTGGTATTTCTTCATAAATATCCGATATATGTTTTAACAAACTGAAATTTGGAAGAATAATTATATTATATTATGTATTTTCTTTAATACATTTGAGGATTGATTTGTTGTCTGTTTTTTATATGTAACTTTGTACAAAATCAGATGAGTGGTGAGAAAATCTGAATCTATATTAGATAACTTTGTTCTCCTGCGTCTGTTCATGTCCACACCTTTATTATCAAGAAGGAAGGTGTCCATTCACCACAAGTCATAAAATCACACTAATATTATAAAGGCGAAAGTTTGTTAGTGTGTGACTGTGTGAGTGTGTATGTTTGTTACTTCTTCACGTCTAAATGGCGGGAGTTATTTAAATAAAATTTGATATGGAGTTAGCGGGCACTCTGGCTTAACACATAGGCTATAATTTATAAAGTTTGACGCGGGTAAAACCACGTGGCACAGCTAGTTAGAACAAGGTGTCGCAGTACAAACCTGCGGGTATATTTAGGAGATTACAAACTTACTATTGCAGTAAGAGCATCAAAGGTGCTGAAGATTGATAAAAGGAAAGATATATGTGTTCACAAGTAAACAAGGTCCATTCTAGAGTTTAGTTTGCATTATAAAAATACTAGCTGTGCACCGCGGTTTTACCCGTATTAAACTTTATAAAATATAGCCTATGTGTTAATCCAGGGTGTCAGCTAACTCCATACCAAATTTTATTAAAATCCCTCTAGCCATTTAGTCGTGAAAAAAAACAACAAGCATACACACTCACACACTCACAAACTTTCGCCTTTATAATATTAGTAGGATTTCATAGGTATTTATAAGTTCCTGTCGTACTTGTGGGCTGTAAAGTTTCGATAATTGGTGTTATGTACAAATACTAAAATGAGAAAGAGGCTAGTAGACTCTTTGCAGACTGTTCTTGTAAATTTAAGAAACCGGGAGGAAATCTACCTATCTCTCACTAATAATATTAAAAGTATGCTTACGAAGCTACCCAATATCCAATTTATAGGACTGTAAACACTTTGAGCTTGTTAATTTGTTGATAGGAAACATAGAGATGTAACTGTAGTCCATTTAATTTAGGGCTAGCAAAAAAATATCGTGCTGTGTGGCTAACGGCATAGAATATCGCCAACCACTCTCGTCCCGTGGCGTAGATATCGTCCCTATGAAATATCTATCCGAGGACGGGCAGAACCGTATCTCTGTGTAGTATAACCATCAAACTGCGATCACTAACCCGTCTGCCAAGCGCGGCGGTTAAGTTAGTTGGGCGATTGGTTTCCGCACTTAGAATAGAATAGAAAATTTATTTATTCAAGTAACTATGATTCATATATGTTAGTAGGACTTACAGCTATATTAATAACACACATTATAACCCTGCAACCGTCATCCCTGCGACAAGCCATGGGAGACGGCACAGCAACGACTTATGTAGGCACAATCTAACCTACTTACCATTTTAATCATGTTTAGGATACTGTTAGAGCTGGTCCGCACCCTATGCACCAGAGAACCGCATCTTTTACGCATTGTTGTATAAAAGCAACTTACATGTGCATCTGCGAACATTCCCGAGGCACTACAGAAACGGAGCAGCCCTACCAGCCCCCTAAACGCATTGTTGTATTGTACGCGTAGAGCACTTAACCTCCTGTGTGGCGATTATGGTAAATGAATGCTGGACACAACTCCATTGTGGAAATCTTTTGGGGAGGCCTTTGTCCAGCTGTGGACGTCATTCGGATGACATGATGATTTGATTGAAAAAAAAATAAATCTGCTTCTTGATGTTACCATTTCAGTTTCAAGAATAATTTGGGTTTCGGGTCAGTTCTTATTTGGCTTGAAGATTATTAGGCTCACTTGGCGTTGGTACTAATAGAAAGGGGAAAACAAACGAAAATGATGAATGTTTTCAAGTTTTGCAACATTAACGCTCACATTAACACGTTACGGTAATATTTTATTCTATGTGATTTTATTTTTATTATACATGATTTTGACAAGATTTAGGTATAACTTGCTTTGAAGCTAGATTGGAAAACGTTTTAGCATTTAATTAAACATTAAACAAAGAAATATAAAAAATAGTAATTATTTTTTATATTTCTTTGTTTAAAAACTTTTTCACACTAACTGTACAAAGGCAGACTTAATGCCAAAAGCATTATCTACCAGTCGACTATGTACAGAGATAATTTTGTAGGTGCACAAATGAAAGATTAAGAAAAGTGTAAAGAATATTAAGAGCGTAACCAACATTTGAAGAAATTTTTGAACTCTCATAAAAGTCATCAATTTGATCGTTATTTTTGTGTACATGTTACGTGATATCTTATGTTGTTTGGGAATCAATTTTCATAAAGATTTTATTTATTATTATATTTTATTCTTTCGCAATGGTAGGACCATGTATGCTTACGGATTGGCACAAATTGGCTGTTATAAAGAAACTTGATTTATAGTTTTATTTGTTAGACGGCTTGAGCCCACGCTCGCCTCTATTGTCCAGTGAAGGAGTGAAAGCCTCATAGGCAACTATAAACGTCATGTTAAAAAAGGAACAATGATTCATTCTTATTCGAGCCATCTCACCGAACACCGTCTTACTACTCTCCTTACCCTATCTCAGGTTTCTTTCTTTATTTCAGATAGACATATTATCTTCAGGGTTGATTTACACTAAAACTTACATTTATATGAATTTTTAACATAATATAGGGCTGGCTAATGAGCCATATACGCGAACTAAAACTAAATACCTGAGCAAAAATGTAACACTTCACTTGCCCACAAAAAACAACAATAAAAGAGCTAAAACAATATCCCTCATACATTTGCAACACCTCACACCTGCCATTTAGGCAGTGAAACATTCCACAACTAGAAAATATCACAAAAACTTTTCCTGCTGGTTTTTCCGACTCATTTTCACATTTTTGTGGCGCAAACTTTGTTGGCAAACGGATACTCTACAGAGACAACGATCATC
Source organism: Pseudoips prasinana (assembly GCA_951640165.1). Classification (NCBI taxonomy): domain Eukaryota; kingdom Metazoa; phylum Arthropoda; class Insecta; order Lepidoptera; family Nolidae; genus Pseudoips; species Pseudoips prasinana. The sequence continues at coordinate 12,408,849 of OX621240.1, forward strand.
AGTCAAGGTCATATCCACACTTAGGTCCCCACTAAACCCTTTACATAGGATCGGAGGTAGCTAGAGGCAAATGTCAGTCACCCAATTGCGCAATTATAGTGCAAAATCAGAAACTTAAACATCATAGTAAATGTAATGTATGACTTTCAGTATAGCGAATTGTAATATATAAACACGTCATATTGAAAACTACCTAATTTATCAAAATGAAGTTTAACAGGTAAGTTGTTTACACGTTAAGCAAAGTCCATTTAAGAGGTTCTATAAGCTATCGTAAGTCCCTATGATAGTCCTATTATTAAGCTGCTAGAGTGGAACCGTACACAATGTACTCTTCAAAACACTTATGATAGCTCCTTAACTAACCAAACCGTGAAACCAATCATTGTTTTTAAACAAAGATTATTCGGTGTAGGTCCACCTTTGCATAACCATTACTGTGTGGTTACGGTGGCGAATATCAGAATATCATCAACCCGTCTCATCCCGTGGCGGGCGTAAAAGTCGACCCGAGGGAGTATCTACCAGAGGACGGGCAGCAGTTTCCTTCTGTTTATTATGACCATCTTATTCGCAATCACCAATCCGTCTGCCAAGCGTGGCGACTATAGCATATCCCCCATAATGATTTTTGGAGAGGCTTTTTCCAACAGAGGACTTCTTACAGCTGTTATGATGATTGACTAATTGCATATAGTTTTAAATACTAAAATGTTGAGTCAGTATACATTCTGCAACCATTGTCCTAAATGCACAATTTTCTGCAACGGTTAAACACATTTTCGTGTATTACGTGAACGAAATACATCCAAGCCTAATATAAAATGAAACGGCTACATAATATGTTTCTTTGTAAGGTTTATCACAACTTTACAGTTTCCCGTGTATTACCTAAAACCCTTTATTATACTCGCACCACGGTGAATAGTTAACGGTCCCTCTTTATGCCCTAAAAGAAAAATAACGTTACACAAAAAGGCCTTTTCTACACCCGGATGCGAGTGAATAATTTATTGAGAAGAATGCTCTAAGCAAAAGAGGTTGAAGTGTTTTATGGGCCAGTTTTTGCATAACAGCCTTATTATAGGTGTACCTTCATAACGTGTAACAAAATGTACTGGCAATATTTAAAAAACATATACATATGTATGTACAGACGCCAGCACATCAAGCGACCCCAATCTGTCAAATTTCCCCTATTGAAAGTAAACCTAATGATTTTGTAATAAAGTTGAAAATTTATAAAAAAAATTTGACAGATTGGGGTAGCTTGATGTGCTGGCGTCTGTATATATGTAGCCAGATCTTTTTCTTTCACAAATCATGCCGTGCTCAGCATCTCATTGTGAATAAGAACAAAGCAGCCCTCCACATACCTACATATGTACTATGGGAGTGTGATCTTTGGCAAAACGATCGTGATAATGACTATGTTAATTATCCTACAACGAGTATCCCGTATCCGTTTTAGTTAATTATACAGATATTGTTTTATATATCTGGTTCTATGAGGCTATAACCTTGTTTTATCATTCTGCCTACCGGTTTGCTCTGGAGCAAATTGCAATTAATTGTTCCCGACTTTTTGTTGTGGCTGTTGTTAGACATTTGTAGTCATTCCCTTGGGCGTGCCTGGACCTCACCACTCAGTCTTTTCAGTTTGTGAACGGCATCAACAGTATCCAGGCTTAGACGAATTGCAGTTTTGGGTAAGATTAACATAACACTAACATTTATACTTAGTTGGTAAATGACTTCGTAGTGGTCGTAAAAGTTATTTGCAACTACTTAATTAAAAATATCTTTATTCCAGACCGTGGCCGACAGTTTCGTCGATAGTGTCTTAAAGGAAAGAGATCTTATAGCTAATATTAGTATCTTTATTATTTAGAGATCAGACATCCTGTATCTTTCACTGTTATGGTTGTGATTATATGACATTTTTCGTATATGTGATTGTTAAGTAAGTTCATTTATATTGAGCAATTTGCATACAACATTGTAAATCGATGAATACCTGGCTTAAGACTGATTCTATTGAAGTTTTCATTTGTTTCTGCACTAATGGCAATAGAAATACACAATTCTTTCATAACATGAACATTCTTCAACATCCTTCATGATAATTACATTGCTAACAGGTAGTGGCAATATAGTTGCCACCATATCTTGAACTTATGGGTTTCGTCGGCAGGTCGCTTGCAAATGAAAATAAAGAGATTATTCAGGTAAAATTTCCAACTAATTCAACAAATGTAGGTGTTGGTGATAGTTCCTTTTTTAATATACAACGTTAATTAATTTTATATTTAATTTTAATTTAAAAACAAACGAGTGAATGTTATTAAATATTAACAAGTACTTTTGTTACACCGCAAATAATGATAATAAAATACGGGGACGGGAGTTCCGTCAAAACAATGAGGGTATTGATAAGGGTACTTGTTCATATTTCTTTAGCGTTGTCAATGTTGGGCATTTGAAGTTAATGAAAACTATGAACATAAAATTAATGAATATGCAGTCCATTACTGTCTCACTGCAGGGCGTAGGCCATAGTACAGACGCCAGCACATCAAGCTACCCCAATCTGTCAAATTTCCCCAATTGAAAGTGAACCTTATACGTATGTGATAAAATTGAAAATCAATAAAAGAAATTTGACAGATTGGGGTAGCTGGATGTGCTGGAGTCTGTACACCACGCTGGCCTTGTGTGGGTTGGCAGACTATACTCCTGATATACATGCACAATCAATAGCTACATATCACTGGTATAACAGGTAATGTTAAACATTCTCCTTTATTAGTTTTTTACCCAATCCAACCGTCAGCTTTTCATTATTTTTGCTGTGATTAGTACCTCTACATAAATAAATATTGGTAACATGAAATAAAATAATAATAATTTATTTCAGACTACATGGCCCATATTAAAATGTGTTAGTAACAATGTGTACTAACACAATATGATAGTAAATGATAGAATTAATAACAATCATAATTACAAATAACAACAAAAATAGAACAAATTATCTAACTCCGCATTCCAAAGTATATTCGTCAGGTTATGCGCCCCCACCTAACGGAGTTCGATTGGTTACTATACTAGTATGCAAGGATGTTTCCAAGATCATTCGAAACTCCTGCCTTTCTTAGCTTTGTCCAGAGCTTGCTGTATGACACCAGGTCGAACGCCTTCGATAAATCCAAGAAACATGTGTTTCCGCTGACATAATAATTTACAGTATTTTTTAAAGATAATATCGTACTCTTTGTTAAAAAATGTTTTTGAAAGCCGAATTGGGTATCGTGCGAGCTTATACTTATTTCCATCTGTTTATCCAATAAACATTCAAAAATATTTGCTATTACGGAAGCAAAGACTTAGAAACATGAAACTCTAGCAAATTATAAAAGTACTTACCCAAATAGTCACTAAATAGTCACTATTAATTAGGTAAGTATCTTTATAATTTGTTTCTTTTCAATATATTTCTGAGAACATCTTTACTCAAATAATTCCACATTACAATCGTTTAATACAACAGATACAACCAGATCTATAACACGTCTAATAAGCGAAATAATTATGTTACGTGACGCAATCCGACGCCTGAACAAACAATTAGAGGCGTAGTAATTGAGCAATAAGTTAAGATTCCTATCATGATTACGTATAAAATCCTGATTCTTGGACAAGCTTTATCTTTATACTACCAGATGGTACATTACACGAGGGGTAAGATAATAATGTTTTCACGTTGAGTTTGACCTTTTGTTACTTCGTAAAAGAAATAATCATACTCCAAAAGAAAACTACTGCATTTTTTATGTTATGTATCATTTAAATCCCTTATTTTATCGTATTATATCGTAGGGAAAGATATATCGGGCTCGTATTCGGGCTACTTTAACAAAAAAGAAAGACTCTGAAAAAAAAATTCTTGCTGTGTGGTGACGGCATAGAACATCATCACCCCATCACATCCCATTGGGGGAAGTAGAAATCGACCGAGGGAATACCTGCCAGAGAACAGGCAGCAGCGTTTTTCTGTGAACTATGACCATCAAATCGACTAGCAAACTTGCCTCATGTCAATACGCAATGGAAAGGAGCATGATGAATGTGAAAAAGTCAGACCGACTGAGAAACAGTGCCATAAGAAGCAAAACAAAGGTTGTAGATGTAATGTGCAAAATTAGACGGCTTAAATGGCGATGGGCGGGGCATATGGTAAGGGGTAAAGACAAATGGAGCAAAATTGTGACACGATGGTATCCTAGAGAAGGCAAACAGAAAAGAGGTAGACCGCAAAAAAGATGGGATGCCGACATAAGACAAGTGGCAGGCGTCACATGGAACAGAGTGGCCCAAGAAAGATATGAATGGAAAAGGTTGGAGGAGGCCTTTGTCGACTGGCAAACAGATCCACAGAAAATATGTAAAAATTCAAATAAGAGACTAGGTTAGGTTTACATTAAATTTAAGTTTTCTATGTATTTTTATCATATTATGGATCTGAATAAAAGGCTATATTATTATTATTATTATTTTATGACCATCAAACTTCGATCGCCAACCCATCTGCCAAGCGTGGCGATTATGGCATATCCCCCATTCTTTGGGGAGGCTTCTGTCGAGCTGTGGACGTGCTTTGGCTGACATGATGGCGTTCAGGAGAGCTATAAATCTTATAAAAAAGTCTTATAAATAAATGTGCTTTGCTGGAAACACGAAGACGTCGAGTGAGTGGCAACGTAATTACCATAACCACTGCGCCATATGTCTGGTTTCATACGTAGCATTGTAGAATCCGTATTTATTGTGTACAGATACTGAATGCTGACTCATGTGCCGCTGCGTAGTATTCGTAGCATGTGCGTAGAACATCCGTAGCAAGCGTTCGTAGTATAATTCATAAAGCCAATTCATAATTGCATAAACATTTCCCATTGTACGTTACGGTATAATGATATGTTTATTTTGAATTGTAGTGTGTTTTCTGTACTTTTAGTGGTTCAATTATTCACAAAATAATCTAAACTGGAATTTTAAATAGTTAAATTTCATTTTTTAAATTAACCATTAAGAATATTAACTATAATCATTTTACAGTTATCAGATGTAAAAATTTGTCTGTTTGTCTGTATGTATGTCCGGGCTAAACTCAAAAAGTACTGCATGGATTTACTTTAAATTTTGCATGAATATTACTAAGAGGTCGGGTCAACATATAGGCTACATATTATCACGCTATCACCTACGGGGGAGGAGTAGTGATAATTTATAAAATTATACGCGGGTAAAACCGCGGGGCACAGCTAGTACTAAATATATTTTGGGGAATCTAATGTTACCGCGTCTATATGCTTTCACCCTACACGTGACCCTACGCTTAGGTAGCGTTGAACAAAAAAATTATATCACTAAAATGGTGCTGTTTTAGTGACATCGCTTTTTTGACAGCTGACTGGGGAAGTAGACACGGCTACGTATCAAGCTACATATTTTAAGTATAAGTTGGTTTTGCGTTTTATAGGATTTCCATACAATGATAGGTCAGCTTATATTGGAAATGTAAAGCTTAATATGTAGCCGTGTGTACCTCCACCTTACATAATACACACTAGTGTTAATGTTATGGTCTTATTTGTCAGTCAATGTGCAAGGGATACTTTATCACGTTACAATAACCGCTTAACATCTGGAAGGCCGTATGTTAATTTGCCAAAACGGTAAAACGTTATTCACATAGAAACCCGTGGCATTTTACTTTGGTTTTATGAATTTGTAGTAATAAATTTATAATTTTAAATAATAATAATAATAAAATCTCTTTATTACTCTACACAAAAGGGTTCAGTAGCTACAGTTTGGTAGACTTATGCTAAGTAACAATTTGACTTATGCTATGATTAAACCCGAATTTGTGAGAGACTGGTGCCTGTTATAGGTTTGCAGCAAAACTGCACCAGTGCCCCCCACGCGGTTTAGTTAAGTACAGGTAATTAAAATTGAATTACTAGTTACAAAGAATAAAACAAAAATATATATAACAAGAGAATAACTTAGGAACTAGAACTATAAATATCCAGGACATAACACATAGCGTGGTCTAGCCCGAACTTAACAAATATTGTAAAACAGATATTACTACTTATTTACTTTTTTAATAAATGTAATATGCAAATAATACATACTTATAGTTTAAAATTTCAACGACTTATTACCAACCCTAACTATGAGTACCTTAACTTCAAATTAAAGAATAATTACTTTCATAATCTCATTAAATCCAATGTTTGATTAAGAATACTAAGCCTACGGCGCCAATCTAGTATATAAATCTAATATCCTAAATATTATAAATTTATAGTTAAAAATTTCAACGGCTCATACCACCCCTAACAATGAATACCTAAATTCCAAATTCAAAAATTAAGAAGCAATTTCGTTACGTAACCAAACCCTGCCCCAAGGAGTTTCAGAGCCCGGACGACAGCTAATCATAATAATGAGATAAGAATTTAACTTGCCTGACCTTAGAGTAAGTATGTACCTATTTTAGGTTGCTAAGAAACGTATTTCTGTGTATGAAGCAGTAACATTTTTGAAAATGTACGCTGAAATAAATAGTTTATTTAATAAAAACAAAACTATGTACGATTTTCCTAAAGAAGTTTGGAATGCATTCGAGACTAGCTAGGCCATCACGAATGGGGACTTAAATGGAACATCAGAATCAGTTTAATAATCATTTGGGCATTGGCGCTGGCATGGCATAAATGGGTACCTGATGGGAAGTGATCAGTGCCGCCCATAGACACTCGCAACACCGAAGGAAACGCATTTGCGCTGTAGGTCTTTGAGAAAGGAATAGGCTCGCTTCTTGTGATTGCCATGACATACCAGATCAGAAATACCTGCGCAGTTAAGTGATTCCACGGAGTGGTGGTGCGCGATAAGAAAGTTTCTTATAAAATGCACGGTGGTAGACCGTGCGATTCAAAGAAAATTTTGAAATGAAAACTAATGTATTCTGGATTTTATGATGGTTAGGTTAACCTTTAGTTAACTGGACGATATATATAATCGTACCATCAAGCATGCTAGCTCTATTGATTTTTACAACTCCAGTTTATCCTCACGCTAAGTGAAGAAGTGATGTTTAAAGTCCTCACAGGGGTGTAAAGAAGAGTCTGCTGGTTCTTACGCGTTTAAGTGCATGACTAGCTCCTATCGCCATTAGTTCTGAAGGAGTAACCTAACTAGGTGATTAAACCAAAATAATCAAACGGTTAACTAGATGTTATGTCTCATTTAATGTAAGTAACACAAAATTTTGTCATGGCTCCGAGCGGTAAAGATTCACGAGCAAATATATTTCAAATATAAATCTTAACTGAGTAACGTATTGTTATATACTTATATTAATTAAGAAAATCATGAACAACCCCATGTCTTACTTTAATAGATCTTAATTTTGTCGATTAGAATTAAATACCTTCTTACTAATCCATACTACTAAGTAGGTATTTAATTCTAAGACACATTTCCCGTGACATATTATTACAGTTCGATGTGCCTAAATATAAATTAATATACCTCTATAAAATAATCTCAATACGTCAATACTAGTTTATATACAGGCTGGCCGAGGAGTTGAGGTTCAAACGCAAAATTTAGATACGTTATAATGAGGATTATCCGAATCACCCCCATGTATGTAATATGATTTTGCGTAGTTTTCGAGATAGATTTTTTTAATGATTCTTTTCGTAAATTTCACCAAACATCACTTTTCGATTTTTTTCTCGTTCTGTTGAACATTTCTGGTTCAGTTTTTTTTATGATAACTAATTGTATTGGAAGGTGTTAGGTTAAAGTATACTACTTTAACCTAACACCTTGTAAAGTATGGTTTATCTTAGCATCGCAGAACTGACTTAAAATTAATTGGAAAGTTCAAAATTAGGGTTTGAGCTCAGGACTCATTAATTTTCAAAGTAAAGTTATAACATAACGCAAAATCGTAGAAAATACATAGGGTGATTCGGATAGTCCTCACCATAGAGTCTCTAAAGTTTGCGTTTGAACGTCATCTCCTCGGCCACCCTGTATAACCTACGATAGTGTTATGAACTAGTAAGATCTTGTTGTAAATATGCACTGATTCGACTGTACTGTGTTAATATCATCAATTTTATTTATATATGTTACACGTTGTATCCGTATCTTTTTTGAATTTTAATAAAAGCCTAACTAATTTTAATAAACGACTAACAAATAACAAAATCATTTATTAATGATTTTGTTATTTGTTAGTCTCAATTTTAAAATGGTAATTTCAAAATCTATGTACTGTTACTAAATCTGTGAGACTATATGTTATTTATCTTCTAAAGTCTTCTAAATACCTAACAATCGAGTGTAAATTGACCCCTTTAATGGGTTAAATCTCTAGGCTTTGTGGAGAAATAGACGGCCCTTTCCTCGTGAGCCATTAAACAACTTATTTAAAGAGATTACGCTGTTTCATTGGCCCTATAAAACTCTAATGTCATCTCAGGCTGTTTCGCAGACAGTGCGGGCGAAGTAAAAATATAGTAGCAGTATCGCAACTCGGGCGCATAGGTATTTTTTTATTATATATTTAAATAACGCAAATCTTAAACCGGGGTAGATAAAAATATCCTCAGGCGTACCTTATTGTAACGTTAGTAAATTTCATTTAGGTAGCAAAGGAATTAAACATTTTATGACAGTACATTATTATTGACTGGCTTGTTAGTCTAGTTACCCCAAGATAATTATTTATTACTTAACATTATTTATTCTCAAGTTTTCATTTCAAGTTAAAATTATTTGAATACTGATATCGATTCGAAAAAAACAATATGATATCTAATAAAACATATATGATTGGTAGAAATTCTTGATTCATAGTTTTATAACTAACATTATATTTTTATGCTATGTGGCTGACGGCATAGAATATCGCCAATGCATCTCATCCTATGGGGGACGTAGAAGTCGTCCCGGGGGAATATCTACCAGATAGTGGGCAGCAGCGTCTCTCTGTGTACTATGAGCATCATACTGCGAGCGCCAACCCGTCTGCCAAGGGTGGCGATCATGGCATATAGCTCCAAATGATGGATACAACTCCAAAACTACGGTGCTGACATAAAGGCCGTCAACGAAGATCTTGCAAGAATAGTAAACTGGTCAAATTCTAATTCTCTTATACTTAACCCCAAAAAAACTAAATTCATAGTCTTCGGCACTAGCGGTCAAATAGATATAAGCTACAGACAGAAGGTGATTCTTACACTGCAATTACCGTATTGGGAGAACGCATAGAGCGTGTGTCTGAGGCATGTAATCTGGGCCTGCTCATGGATCAATCCTTAAGATTTGAAAACCATGTAGCAAACTGTGTGCAGAATTGCTTTTATCGGCTAAAGATATTATATAAATTGCGACCACTTTTAAGTGAACCACTAAGAATACAACTAACTGAAGCTGACGTATTATCTAAACTAAACTACGCTGACACTGTTTATGGACCCAGGCTTTTAGCAAGAACCAAGAAACTGTTACAAAGCGTTCAAAACGCATGTGCTCGCTTTTGTTTTGATGTCCCACCGAAGACACACGTTACTCCACATCTGAACAAACACTCTATTTTAAAAATGGAGTCGCGACGAAAATCACATCTAACTTGTCTACTCTTTGGTTTAATAAAAAATGAGAGTCCGTCGTACCTGCACTCAAAACTTGCTTGGTTAAATAAACACCGACAACAGTGAGGCAGGATATGTGCGCAGCAATTAGCCACTCCATCACATAAGTCTGCATCTTTTCGTGGTAGTTTTAGATATGCAGCCTCAAAATGCTGGAATAACATTCCACTGCCCATCAGAAATCCATGTAACGTACATAGTTTTAGACATAACCTAAAGAGATACCTCCTATGTTATCAAATTAAATTTGAAAACGTAAATGTAAACATATCAATTCTATAATCCTTATTTAATTGAAATAGCTGTCTTAAGTAATTCTTATTAAATTTATCCATAATATTATTTTATTTTAATTTTATTTTATATTACTTATTTAATATTCTTTATCCATAATGCCTACTCCCAGTAATTATTTTAAAGACTGTCGTGATCTAGAATGACTTTACATCCGTTAGAGTGTTACACACAAGGTTGCCAACTGAAAACCAGCGCTAGGTGCCCTCACCTAGCTTATGCTGAGATGGTGACCTTTTGAGAGCATGCAGGAGTAATATAAGTAGCAGGTTCTTCTTGTTTAATCTTACTATCTTTTATGTTCAAGTCTGTTGTATTTATGTTTTTATTCCTGTGTGTCTTTGTTGAATAAATTTATTTTTCTTTCTTTCTTTTCTTTCATTATGGAAATCTTTCCGGATGCTTTTACCCAGTAGTGAACGTTATTCGGCTGTCAAATTGGAACCAAATTCCCGACGTCTTCTAAAATTAATTATATAAATTTAAGTGCGGGTGTGAATCAAACCCACAAAAATAAAATTGCTGTCAAAAATTACTATGATTCAAGAAATATTCAAAAAAGAATAAATGTAAAAGCGCCATCTGTTGTTAATGATCCCATGGAAGTTACTTAATTTATACAACACATTTTAAAAGATGTCTGAAACCTGATTTGTGTGAAGTTGAGTTACTGTTTAAACTAATCCCTCGGGTTGTGTGGAAGGCAATGACTAGGTTAATGATGATAAATGGACTTTTTTAATAAAAAAATGTTTCGGGTAAACCAAGACATTTAATCTTTAATGGATGTATGTAGTTTATTGGTGATGCATGAAGTTTTATGAAATAAAGACTTCTTTAGCGGCGTTGTGCACTTTTTTAGGAGAGGTAAAAATTGTTAAACTCGCAACAGAACACGTGTACTCGTAAGGCGAAGGGACTTTTTACTTACACACACATGACCTCAACATTTTTGTAGTGAAAACTTCTTCAGCGGCGTCGTACATTTTTTTTGTTAATTATGTTATATTTTTTACAGCCAACTGCCTAACCAAATTTAGTTCTATTTTTAAATTTTATTGGCCGCATACGGAGGGAAGCAATTACTATGAGTTTTTACCAGCCAAAGGTGGGAAGTTGCATCTTCCACTCGCTACTCGGATCAAATAAACACTACTTTCCGAGTATGAGAAATGATAAAATAGTTTTCACTTCTATCGGCAGTCCCCTCATGCAATCTATCTGGACAATAGATGGTGTAATTGTTGAAAGTATCGAGCAGGCCCAGACGTTAGCGATGCTATCATACAGTTGCCAGCACATCAAGCTACCCCAAACTGTCAAATTTACCCAATCGAAAGTGAACCTTATGCTTATGTGATAAAGTTGAAAATCTATAAAAGAAATTTGACAGATTGGGGTAGTTGGATGTGCTAGCGTCTGTACATTCAGATATTATTAAGGCTATTAGATTTTTGTATGAACTATCCTAAAATAGAATTCAGTGCTTTTTAACTTATAAACCGAATCAGACTGATTTTATGATACAAACAATATGCAAATACAATGTTATTCTGAATATTCTGTATTACAAATCTCCCGAGATGACTAAAGCACATTATTTTGAAAGTACAGACGCCAGGACATCAAGCTACCCCCAACAGTCAAATTGTCAATTGAAAGTGAACCTTATTCTTATGTGTTAGAGTTGAAAATCTATAAAAGAAATTTGACAGATTGGGGAGCTAGATGTGCTGACGTGTGTACATACTATGGGTTTATGGTTTAAGGCGTTTATGTCCCAAATGGAATACATTTATCTGAGAAATACAGGATATTTACTTTAAGCTTATTACTAAACTAACAAGTATTGACAGAGTGATATAGAGTAAGTATGATTAATAAAAAAAATTGATGAAAAGATACATAATTTTTGGTAAAATTGGTACAGACGCCAGTACCAATGTATATCCAATGGATATCAAATTATAATAAATTGTTTTAATTTTTTAATGAATGTACAGACTGTCAAATTTCTTTTAAAGATTTTCAACTTTATCACAATAGCATAAGGTTCACTTTCAATTGGGAAAATTTGACAGATTGGAGTAGCTTGATACTCCAATTTTCCCAATTGAAAGTGAACCTTATGCTATTGTGATAAAGTTGAAAATCTATAAAAGAAATTTGACAGATTGGGGTAGCTGGATGTGCTGGAGTCTGTACATTCATTAAAAAATAAAAACAATTTATTATAATTTGATATCCATTCAAATATAAAAATGCGATAAGTATGTGAATACGTTATATCACTATCTCATTAAATAACTGTATGAGTACTAATTCTACTACTTATCGTATGGGCGGTGGTTACCCTAGCGTCAGAGTTGTTCAAGCCGCCCAGTAGGCCTCTAACATGGCTTAACGACTGTTAACCGGGACTGACACCTTACCATGCCCTCCGAAGCACGGAGACGCTCAGAAATTAAACCACTTAGGCGGTCACCCATCTATGGACTGACCGCGAGCCTAGTTGCTTAACCTCGCCGATCACTTACGGACTGGACTGGACTTCTAAAAGTGCGAAAAACTAAATAGGAAATATTAGTGAAGTAACATTTATTTATGTCTTACGTTATGTTACTCCGTAAGGTTTGTTGACACTCACAAGACATCTTTTAGTCAAAGACTCTTTTCGTTCCTGGTAAGATTTATCTTAATAAACGTAAATAAAGTAGTACATTTTGTCCACAGGAATAACTATGAGTATAGGAACTGGCTTTAAATGATTAGATAAAATGGCATTAATGCGCAAATTATTCTAAACAGTATACCTACATGCGTATGGAACTGTACTGTAACTAAGTAGAACCTACTAATGAAACTGTATTTAACTTAATTCATCAAACTAATAAATAAATAATTAACTCACCTACCTTCTCACCATTACTTAAGCAAGGATGTTAATATCTTATTGTAGGAACTGGTGGAACAAATGATATTTTCCTTATGCATCAATTTATATTTCTTAATGTTGCATTTAAAATGTGTTTACAAAATCTCACGAGGTCTGGCCGGTTTTGTTGATGAGTTAAAATGCTATGCTATGCTATGGTCTATCTTAGATGATTAAATTACGCGAAAATCAATAACATAACGCACGAAGATCCAAAGTTGTTTTACACACACACACCAACATACGTTCAAGTAGTAGGTGAGTTTCTTGTCGGTTGAGTCTATGAAGATAAATACCCTCTTATTTACTGGATAATCCAGCTCATCACACAAAAGTGTATCCTGGGTGGGGATCAAAAGCACGGCCTCTGGCTTAATAATCAGTGTTGCTAGCCAATAGACCCACAAGCCAGCCAATAATATCACTAATAGTTCTTTAAAATGATGATTTTAAAAGTATTGGATAATCAACTGCCTTGTTCTGGTAGTAGCTTGTCCAAATTCCGGGTCCAGATCAAACGATGTTATTGGATTTTTTCTGGCAAGAAAAACACCTAGTAGAATTCCGGAGTCTGGAACTTGGCGGTGTTATGCGCCTTGGAGAGCACGTAAGGCTGATTTCAGAGTCGCGCTCGCGAGCGGCGCCGGCCAAACGCGCGCGCTTACAATTACACTAGATAGTAGTTGCGTTTCATAGTCACGCAGTTCACACGCGCCGCGTGTGAGACGCGCGCCGTCGGCCAGCGCTGCCCGAGCTCCTCTACTGGCAGCTAGCGTTTCAGAGTGACGCGTCTCGCACGCGCCGCTGTTGAGACGCGCTGGCCGCCGGCGCGTGCCGCGCGCGTCACTCTGAAATCAGCCTTAAGCTGTTGGTCTTGCGTCTAATATACCCCGGTCATGTTGAATAGCTGTTTGGATAATGAGAATAAGATATACAGAGAGCACTTGTGTTAGCACACAAACTCCTGCACCATTATGTGTCCTGCATAGATGGCTAGTCTCCTTTGATATTAGCCACCACACACAAGTTGAGTTGGCCAGGAGCACTACAAGATTAGTATTTAATTTTAATGTTATTAAATCATGTTTCCTTTTAAGCAATAGACTACTTTGACGCAAGACATCAATTCCTAATTAGAGGCTGTCTTTATAGTTGAGTGCAAGTCTTAAGATGCGTTGGAGTCAAAGCTTTGCTTGCTCATTAGGACCTCGTTAATGAGGCGACCAGAAGTTCTAGCTCTAGCGAAATAATTAAAATATAAAGTATGGTAATATAAGTTTAGTCCGAGTGTAAAGTCCATGGAAAGTCTTACGTTTTCAAGTAAATTCTAAAGAATGACTTTAACTATAATAAACTAATATTATAACAGAAATAATTATGTATATATATAATACGTTTGTTTATAATGCATAAACTCAAAAACTAATGAATTAATTGTTATTATTTCACATTTAAAAACTACACTGTCAGAGAGTAACATTGTTTATACTTATACTTACAGAAAAAATTGAAATCCTTCAAAAATTGCAATAATAAAACCCAAGGTATCAAAAATTTGGCTGAAGTCATTATTTGGCGTTAAGTACACAGGAATTAGATTCCCTAATGAGGGCGTAGTCTTAAAAAAAACAAACTAAGAGACAGCTACGTATTCATTAAAAATAATAGAAATTGCTTCATAATAAACAAACTTGATTACGTTATTCGGTACGGTGCTTAACCCGTTTTAGAAGGCTTTCCCCTCAGTATAACTAACAGAACCAAAAAAATATTACCAATTATGTCCTAAGATCAACGTCAAAACTTTTAGCCAAGACGGTTAGTTCAAGTGACAGATTCTATAATGTTTCTGACTACCAGTCTATAGAGACTGGTAGTCAGAAACATTATAGAATCTCGAGATGTTTTGTCTATAACAATAGTGTTATAGACAAAACATCTCGACCCCGTGGCCTACACTGCGAACCCATAGTAAATAGCAATACATAATGTGTAGTTATTTACTACTAGCCAGTGTGTGGTACATAACATAACAATACATATTATTATAGTATATAGAATTCGGTATTAGTTCTACGTAAGCACGAGTATGTCAGTACAATTCCATTGGCATAAGCATATAATCTCATCATAACCTATAGTAACGAGGTGCATAGTAAATTAACCAGCTTATAAATTCTATCCCCATAAATGGCATAACATTATACATATTTAATGAAACGCCAGCATCGACTGCTCATAACTAGACGCTCTCACGGTAAGTGATCGGCGAGGTTAAGCAACTAGGCTCGCGGTCAATCCATAGATGGGTGACCACCAAAGTGGTTTCATTTCTGAGCGTCTCCGTGCTGCGGAGGGGACGTTTAGCTATCGCTCCCGGTTGTAGTCATTAGACAAAAGTTGTTAAGCCGTGTAAGAGGCCTTTGGGCTTGAACAACACTGACACTAGTAGTAGTAGAACAATCATTTACGGGGCAACCTATCTTGGGTGTATATGCTACGGCTCGCCTGTGTGGGCTGATAGGGCTACCATCGGAGCTGCTCGCCGTAAATTACTACAAAGCCAGAGGTTGGCGTTGATATTTCTGTGTAAAGCCTATAGAACAGTAAGCACAGAGGCCCTACCTGTCCTAGCGGGTGTACTTCCGGTTGATCTTGAAGTTCAAAGACGAGCAGCGATGTATTATTCTACGCGCGATAATTTAGAAAATGATTTCTTATCATTACGCGACCGTATTAAAATAACCAGGCTATTTATGCCAATAGCGGACTTAAATAACGAACTACTAAATGAATGGCAATGTAGATGGAATACCTCAACCAAGGGTCGCCATCTACACCAGTTCTTTCCGAACGTATGCGAACGGTTAAATAAAACTTGGCTAATCATAGACCATTGTGTTGCACAATTTCTTACCGGACACGGCAATTTTAAAAGTAAATTGTATAGTTTCAAATTAGTATCTTCACCAATCTGTCTGTGCTCAACTTCCAGTAACGAATATGAACAAACTGCTCACCACATCCTGTGGGAGTGTGATCTCTGGCAAAATCAGCGTGATATTATGTTAAACAGCTTGCAACCAATATCTGGAGTAGTTTATTATACGGATCTTGTAGCAACAAGGAACAACTTTCGTGCGCTTAAGCGCTTTTGCCATACCTACTATTGGAATCAAATATAACAGCTCACTTAGGACCCTTAAATTGATCCTCGGTGCTTTTGCAGCTGGCTTCTCTAGTTGCAAATCTCTCATTTTATGAGGCTATAGCCTCTTTACATCATTCTGTCTCCCGCTTTGCTCTGGAGGGAAGTGAAACTATTCATTTTCTAACTCCTCCTTTTTTCTGTTTCTGATTAAATTCGTTGCGGGATCCAAGACAGTTAAAGCGATTCCCCGGGACATGCCTGAGCTTCACCGCTCAGTGTCATTTCATTGTGTGCCACTGTTGATCCTGGCTTACAGGAGTTGCAGTGGTGGGTAAGAGGGAGGGACTAGTCCCGTATTTAAAAAAAAATGACACTAGGGTAATTATGCCCATATTATTAGGTAAGTAAGTATGGATTGGTGCGTTATGTGCATCAAGTATGCTTCATTGGCAACTCAGTAATATAAAATTTATTATTATAATCTAACAATATGAAATCCTACAAAATAACTCAAAATTTTCCTTAGTACGATAAATAGTTCAAGCACTAGAAAGGAAAAGAGGAAACAATCATACTTGCATGGAGACGAAGAAATAGAAATTCTTTATTTATCCTGAAGTGTGGTTATTACAGATAGTGTAAATAAAATACATGCTCCAGTACTTTAAACACTGTCAAATTTCGACATGACAAACCCAAACCTTATCTATAATTAATGTATACATTATCTTAATAGGTATAATCATTATATTTAATGTCAACTATCTTAATATTCTTTCAATGAATACCAATTCTAGTCATACTTATCCAACACGAAACATTATTTTACACACTAATTAAATTATTTCTATGTATCTTTTTTATTACTTAACAGAAGAAGTAACTCTAATTTTGATAACCAGGTAAAAAACTATAAATATTATAATATAGGTATTTAATTCTCGTCTTAAAATTCACAAGACGTTCTAATAGATTGCCAAGAGCACCCAGGATTGTTATATAAATTCCGGGGCCGATTCCTTAAGTTCTTCCGGCCATTTCTTTTACTAATTATTGCTCCACAGAGGCGGTACTGTGGGAAATGGCCGTAATAAGATCTTTTGTAATCCCATTTATTAATTTTCATCTCTCATTATTCTCTTCTCCTTCATAACCTAAACAAGCTGGTGTCGGTCCCGATCGTAATTATATTTCGAAAAGATTTTCTCGTCACAATGAATGCGCTTCGTTTTAAAGCTTACCCTTGTTTGTGGTAAATGGAATGTTCCTTTTTAATGGGCTGAAGATGTCGTTCAAAGGAGTTATAAATATTTTATAAGTGAATAATAGGAATATATATGTTTTTTTATTTAGAATTGTATGTTTAATACAATTGATATAAAAATTGGATAAACGGAGCTTCAATAGCTGAAGAAGTACCAGACATTTTTTGACATACTCGTATTATTCTTTAAAGACTTAATTCTCATCTCCCTATACCGTTGTGTCTGATCATGTATTTATTTGTATCTACTTTCTAGACACATATTATGAAACGCAATAAATGATCGATCATAAAGTACCCAGAGTTTACTATGCACTCTAGTCTCGAAAACATGAAACGCGGCGGTCCTGGAGAGCATAGGCATACGTATTGGGAACAGTCCAGAAAATTCTTTATGAATCTTAGTTATCATACAATTTACATTGTTTAGTGTTTGAAATTTGTTATCAAGATATTATACGTACTGAAATGAATAATAGACAACAAGCCGCTTTACCTAATATCTATAATAAATTCTGCTTTCAACCCCAGCTTTGAAACACGAAAGGCCCTAATCTGAGCGATTTACTACGGCTAATTGTATTTGCCAAGTAAATATCATCAGTTCTCCGCATAATCTACAGACATTTTGTCTACACTAAAACTACATTATTAGACATCTTGCATCTGAGAACAACGCTTACTATCAATGTAGAACACACTCATAACAGCTTAAATTACTCGAGGTATGATCCGCGTATATACGAATGTGAGTTTGTTTATTTTACGCCATAATTAGTCATGTAATTTTACACATACGGTGTTAACGGTGGATAAAAGGACATAGAGTACCTTCAATTTAGACAAAATAAACTACTCCCTAAGGATACTACAATTATTTTTGAGGTCCGATAAATTAAAGAATGATAGCTATTATATCATGAACTGTGAATGAAAGTCCCGCCAAAGATTAGCTGAAACAAACAGACAGACATACACTTAATATCCTTGGACATTATTCAAACACGGCAATCTGATCCCAAACTAAGCGGAACACAAGCTCGCTAGCTAGCTAGCTAGTACAAACTATGGAAACCAGATAACTGATATATTACATATACTACTTTTCTTTTGTAAATACATACTTCTATAGATAATTACACCCAGAATCAGAACACAGACATGTTCATGCACCATACCTGCCCTGGGTGGGAATCAAATCCACGACCCGCGTAAAAGGCAAACATTTAACAACCACGCCAACAGGCCCGTCAAAATGTTCAACTTAAAAGTTATATATTCATATAGTTGGACATCATGATACAAACCTCTCTGTAACCCTTAAACGGGCTGTAGACTATATGAGACCACATCAATTTCAACCTTATCACTTTGGGAGAAGGTTCAAAAACAATGAAAAAATAAATAAAGCATAGCCAGATTAAGGGCTTAATTGGAACAGTTGTTAGGCTTATGGATAACTGCCAAGATCTAATTACAAGGAAGGCTACGTAGATATATGTCGAATACGACATAGCGGATACTGTGGCTTAGATAATAATCTAAGCCACAGTCTCCGATGAAACCACAGCCTAGATACGCTGTAACTGACGGATTAAATATAAGCTCTGTGAAGTTCATCGCATGTATAATTGGGTATGACAATGTACGTAGTACTAAGAATAGGTACACTGATCTAGGTGTGTAATGAACTAGCTGTGCCCCGCGGTTTGACGCGCGTTAAACTTTATAAATTATAGCCTGTGTTAATATAGGGTGCCAGCTAATTCCATACCAAATTTTATTAAAATCGCTCCAGCCGTTTAGACGTGAACTAGTAGGTAACAAACATACACACTCACAAACTTTTGCCTTTATAATATTAGTGTGATTACACTAGATGTAATATTGATATGTGTTATTATGTTAATTTTCCGTACAATTTTTGTCACAAAAACTAAAATATAAATGTATCAAATCTGGCATCACATGAATATTTTATTTCTATTCTTAAACCAAAGTTAAAACTACCACTAAGTATGATTCTAACTTCGTTGATCTATCTTCAAGTTGATTAAGGAAGAAAACATGATTCAAATAATTTATATGGACTAATTTTAATTCCGGGTTCGTTCCTGTTCGGCTACTGATTTCTATTTCAACCATTCGACCGTACGATAGCTATAATGATAATATAATGTTACTCCCTCTCTCCCTCCGTTTCTGCGGTATCGTATCACGGCATTTCCTTAATTAGTGGGACACAGTAGCAAGGTTTTACCATCCGGAAAATTTCACGCACAATGTATATATATGAATAGAATAGAATAGAATATATATTTATTAGACAAGGTACATCAGTATAAATTAAGTAATAGGGGTACAACACACAGAAGAATACATAAAAAAAATTGATACTTATAAATAACAATTAATAAATTTTTCTACTATCCATAATTTTACGCACCTATTCGATGTGGTACCCATACTAAGCACCTTTGTGACGAAAAAGCCACAGTTCAGCATTCTGCCACAGATGACTGTAGCGCTGATTTTCAACTGTGTGTGTGTGATTTTCAAAATGGCAACTGGGAGACAAAGTGGATACTGCGACGACCTTCTTGGTTGTACACCTTCGTTCGTCCTAGAAAACGTTTTAAAAAGAAATAATAAAAAAGAAATCGTTTGAAAATAATTCAAACGCAAAACATATTCTTTTTGGAATTCAGTCTACGACAGAACCCGATTAGCTTCACATGGTGTAACAGTTATAGTAAAAGTGAAAAGAATATAATCTCAAGTTAAATCCACGTATTTTATTCCTGAATATCCATAAGATCCCGAAGGCATCTGGAGTGCAGATCGCCATAGTACTTTGCCGTGGGATTATAATCTCTAGAGGCCCATATTTACTATTGAAGGCAGAAAATCGCAACTAAAAGACAAATAAAAGAAGGAACAAAAGTCCAAGATAGTCAATAGACTACACATCTTGTTAATGTGACATTTATAGTAAGTTTAGGAGGTATTCACTTCTTCAGACCTTCCGGTACATTTTCTTTTATTGAGATATTAGTATTACATAACTACATGATTACTAATTCATAGTTCCTATTCCATTGTACAAGTTATACATATACTTAGGTTTTAGTTATATAATGTTCATATAATTGAACCCTGTCTCTTAAACTATGCAGAGCCTGTATCTTAAGAGGCAGTGCTAATCAAAGCCAGTAATAAAAAAATTGTAATGTCTTAGAAAGCCAATAGTCAACACATCTTTTTAACGTGACCGTTTCCGTAACATTTTTTATTATTGATTTATATATTATAGTTTCTATTCAATTGTACAAGTTATACATATAATTTTTAGTTATATACGTCCATATAATTAAATCCTGTCTCTTAAACTAGGCTGAGCTGAACGCTGATATGAAAATGAGCTGTGGAGCCAAGATTAGTAAAACTACCCCGAGCTGCAACAGGATTCTAGGTCGGGTCTGGATGCTGGCTCTAAAAGTGCCCAAAACAGATTGCAGCAGCTATTACACAGAGGGTACTCCATGAATTGTAGACAGCTACTGACAACTGGAAAAAGGATAAACTACCACAACAATCCTATCGGAGAATGCTGTCTGGATGAGAGAGTCACATTATGGGTCTGGTAGGCATCGTTACCAATACCTTACCAATAAGACAAGCGCTAGTTTGTTCCTTCCTTATAGAGGGATATTTATGAGACAGGTTCATTAAGTTCATGGATCGGAACGGGGGTGAGATAGTGAGTTTCTTGCTCCTTATCTTTGAAAACTGCCATGCATTTCGCGTGGTATATTGTCGACACTCTCATGTTAGCCAGGGAGTGTCAGCTCAGCTAAGCGAAAAGACCCTCCGTCTCGCCGAGCTTCTATCATCAACAGCATTTGCTTCAGGTGGCACAACATAAACACGTTTTAGAACGTTCTCACTTGATTTGGGTGATGTTGCTCTTCGGTTTATTATTATTATTTAATAAAAAAATTATATCCTATAGAACCATTTTTTTTAGATTCTATATTCTGAGTTTTCTAAGTATAAGAGCAAGCTATCGTGAAAATTTCTATTTTGTTTTTACTGTAAAGTTTTTAGTCTTGATAGAAATGCAAAGGTAATATTAAGTAATGATCCTTAGTTATGCAACACCTTGTGTGATAATATGTAAATAATGGTAAGGCAAGTCAAGATAGTTCTGTCATCATAAATTTCGTAGTTTGTGTGTTTTCATCAGTGTATTTTTTACTTCTCAAGGGACGGTTAATGAATTCGTATTAAATTTGGGATGGAAGAATATGTACTACAAATTAACACATAGGTATGACACCTAACACATAAACTGTTTAACTGCAGACAAATCAGAAGGATGCAGTCTGTGTTTCTATATTATTTCGCCGATAAGGATCCTTACTACCGATCCCGTGGACAATGGGTCAAATCTAACTTGATACGACATTCTACAGTGTTAATTTATTCATTCACGTAAAGCGTCACGTAATGGTCCTAATTATCAGAATTATCTCGTTTTACCTTAATAACGACCACAAATGCGAGAATTCTGGATAATACTTTGTACCTATAACATGTTTTAGCGAATTATACAGGTCAGGTAAACTACGTGGATGGTAGAGAGGCTATAACTAAATTATTTACCTTTTAAACTGATAATTTTTTGAATATTTCAATGCGCCTTTTTACTAATACTTGCGAACAATTACTATTTTTTTGTTATTACATAGCTGGTGGCATTCAATAATTTATTTCGTAATCGTTAGGAGCAAGGCTCTAAACAGTAGAAACCGGATATTTTATTATGATCTAAACAATATATTACCTGCCTCTTCTTGTTAGGGCCAAAGGAGCCACGTGATGGTAAGTAATCACCGCCGCCCATGGACACACGCAATATCAGAGAGGTCGCAAGTGCGTTGCCGGCCTTTAAGAAAGGAATAGGCTCCCATCTTGAAGGTTGCTATGTCATACCTTAGTTTATTCCACAGAGTGAAACGCACGGTGGTAGACGACAATTCATCAAGGTCATATGGATTAAATTTCTTTTATAATTGAAGGTGATGAACCCACGTGAAGTATCGCTTGGCTCTGCCAACGATACCCCTCTTTTGGGGGCCAACTTGTCCTTGCCTTTCAAATGACGTCGTCACCGAGAATCACAACACTCGACACTGATGTCAAGGTTACCAAAAAGCAAGCTACTCCCAATACATAACGTCGGAATATTAAACACACTAAAGTATATTCACACCTTAGAGCATTTGGTGTACAGACCAGGCAAGACATTTTGATGAATTAAATAAAATCCGCCATTGTCCACGCTTTCAAATGGTAAGCAATGGAGATATTACATGAAATGCGAAGAGCAATGTAAAGATCGCCTATTTATGTATATAAATAAAACAAATAAATTAAATTACTTTAGTAACGCCGATAAGTATTATATACCTATACACACACATATAGGGTGCGAATTGAAATCTTTCCCCAAAAACTTAAAATACAAAATTATTTTTAATATTTATTTATCCTATTAAGTAAAAAATTTGCGTACTACTCAATTAACTACATGGCTAATACAGTGTGACTTATGAAGTTATGATTTATCAAATTTTGTTATGTAATTGAAATTTCATTACGGTAATTAGTGTCAGTTTAGTAAAAACTAATAAACGAATCTCCTGTAAATACGTAGTTATATATAGAACGGGATATTTCTCTTGCTATTTACCTTGAAAACATTATTGTACCTCTGTAATAATAATTGCCCTGGCCGAATAAAAGTACAGCTTACAATTAAAAGATATCCTTCAATTCGCCATCTGCGGGTAAGGTCTCCAAACAGCTAGGTTTTTGGGGACCTTACCCAACGGGTAGCGATGGGTAAGGTCCCAAAAAGCAAGGGTTTGAATAGCAAGGATGATGTGTTGGTCGTGGTACGTGCCAGCTTTTTTATCACCAGAGTTATATTCGCCAAAACAACTGTAAAAATTGAACCAATAAAAAGAAAGTGTTCATTGGCGTATATGTTTTCCTGTAATTACTCTAAATAACCATCAGGGGATACCATGGTGTAAATTGAAATGGCCGCTGTATTTGGTTAATACTTGGGACAGCCCAACCAACCTGCTTAATACTTTGCATAGCCCAATTGACCTTTTAAAAACTGTGCCTAGCCCAACTGATAAGTTTGCAAGTCGAACCGGTCTATGGAAGGCCACTTAGGTATAATGGTGTGATGCGGCAGCGATATTGGTCTGAATCAAATTTGTATTGGCCACAATATGTTTGGACAATCCATTTAATTTCTAAGCAGCTTGTCAATAAATAACGTCCAAAATCTCTGCTCGCGTATATAAATAATGCATCTTGAAATATTGCAGACGGGCACTATAACGGGGAAATTGTTTACTGTTCTTCGTAGAACTATTTTCGGACTCTTTCTAGGAGAAGCTTATGTGTGGCTTAGTGCATGCTACGCTGCAATACTGCAGGACGCTTCGTACAAGACTATCGGGCAACGTTACTTAAGCGCCAACCTTTTTAAAGTCTTTGTTGTTATCACAAAACAAAGCAACGACGTATTAATAATATTTTCGATACAGGGGACCAAGGTATTGTTATGATAATATATATTATCATAATTCAATGGGCTCGATAGCCTTATGTGCTCTCTCAGACACGGGCGTATAATACGGAATTTGAAACTAGAACCTTATTGTCTGTGGTTGAATACGCAATTATTATTTATTTTATCCAATAACGAGGAAGAGACCGAAACTATAGGAGTGTGTATATATTTTTCACGACGGTCACCGTAGCTTAGTTGGTAGTGCTCCTGCCTACGAAGCTGGTGGTCCTGGGTTCGAATCCCGGTAAGTGCAAATAATTGTGCGAGGAGCACGAATATTTTTTTCTGAGTCATGGATGTTTTCTATGTATATAAGTATTTATCTATCTATATAAGTATGTATAGTATATCGTCGCCTGGTACCCATAGTACAAACTTTGCTTAGTTTGGGGCTAGGATGATCTTTGTGACATTGTCCCTAGATATTATTATTATATATATATATATATATATATATATATATATATATATATATATATATATATATATATATTATTACTATTATATATTATTTTACTTTATAATGTTTATCCTTTAGCAGTATTTAACAAAAAGGTAAACTTCCTATGTTCATCATCATCACCATCCCATACGAAGTTTACCTTTTTGTAAAATTCCTTCTAAATGCGCTTTCCTTAACTAATTCCGCAAGCTATCTGTCGGATTCAAAACATATCCAGTTATTATCTAATCTCTAATATAAACAGTAATGTTACCTCTTCCGTTTTATTCCGTTAAATATGCACTTTAGTTAATGTCCTCCTAGTAAAATTTCAGCCAAGGCAGCCAGTCTCAATGGAGTCTAGCCATCTGTGCGGGGTATATCAAAGTGCGAAGTTTGTGCGCAACCGCAGGGGAACTTTCTGTTCCATCGCTCTCATGATAAAAGGAAGAGTAGAGTCACGACTGGTAAGAGGTCAGGAGATCAGCACCGCGCCGCGACTGCTTAACGTGCTCTCCGAGTAATTAAATGATCAATATCAGACATTCAATACTAATAATTGTAAGTTTGCGTCAAAAAAGCGTGGAGGGGGAATTATTTCTAAAGTATGTGAGTGTTAAGTGTAGGTACTAAATATTAGATCACAGTGACTTTGAACGGATTTGAAGAACGTTTGGTTTACGTTTCGTGATTACAAATTATTAGTCATGCTACTAACTTATACCTACATAGGTTTCGATTTGCTTATAGTATTGATAAATGACCGTATTTATTACTTTTTATTTTCGTTTCTTTTTTAACTTTTATAAACCTCTGTGATTTACGACGGTCGCTTTCATACGACAAGCATTATTATTTATTATTATTTTTAAGAGCCAACGCACGCACAGGGTTAGTTAATCCCTATGTCGCATCGTACTTTACAAACACAATAGACGGACACAAATTACATCCAGACTCAAAACCACTATTTATGGGTCACACAAATAGTTGCCCGGCGCGGGACTCCAACTCGCGATACGAAGCGGCGAGGCGACTTTCCTAGCCGCTGTGCCACACGTACAGTCAAGTTTACAATTCAGTTTGAAATCTTAAATACACTTCACACTTCCCAGCAGTGGCCCTACATGTAAACGGCCGAGACGAACAGTGAAGTCAATTGGGTTTAGGTACCCGCTCGATATGCAGATCGTCCCTCGTTAGTTGCTCGCCCGCTCTTCTGTGCTCACCTTTACAATGCTCCTAATACATTTAGTTGCGGCAAAATTGAGGCAGCCATTTCTAGAACTACATTTATGGGATAGTGGGATTTTACGTACAAAAGGCTGGAAAAATCTGCTTACCTAACAATGCATTATAGTGAAAGAAAACCTCATAAAAATCATTTGGATATATTGCGGATAATTGCTAGCTTGAGATTTTTACTATATTCTACTTACCTATATTGCATGTGGCAAAAGAATAAATTATTGTCTTTCTTTTTTATTTTATATTTTATTAAATTTAAAATATATTATAATAGCATTTTGGATTAAATAATATTTTTATATCCTATTAGTGCCGCAATTTCTGTTCCAATTACCTGGAGTTTAGTTGTATAATAATATATTTTGCACGCCATTTTAAAGCAAGTATGTGCGATCAATTATTTGACTATGTTACGTTTTGCACAGAATTGTAGAATTTATATGTGTACAGCTTCTATTTTGGTTTGAATTAACTTTACTAATAAAGTAAATTCAAAACAAAATAGAAGCTATTTGCTCGCCGTTGAATGGAAAGCAAGTCATGTCAAATACTTGTCTATGTTGCATCTTGCATGCATAGTATGTATACTCCATAATTTTTTTTTATTGACAAAGCAGGGGGAACGTTTAGTCCGGAAAAAGCACCAACTACACCTAACATGCGTCTCTTAGCGCCTGACGGGAGGAGCCCCGGGAACGCGGGTATGCTGCTCCGGTGACCCTCATTTGCTCCATGTCCCAGATGTTCAGGACACGTACACTGCCATATGTGCCTACACATGTATAGAGAGTTGGCAGTGACCATTTTAGTATGACTGCTACCCAAGTGGAAAACTACCTGTCTTAAGCATTTTTCTTAATTTATACATGTATGTGTTTTATCATTGATTGATATTACCATTATATAATCAATTATCACCACCAATGTATGTGAGTATTGGCAATGACCGTCAATTGTTTATATGTAACTAAAATAATAACATAATCATTATAGTACAAGTAACTTTTATATAACTTTAAGTTATCTTAATTTCACAATAATACAAGAACTATCTATTCTATCTATTTTTAAATCTAAATATAAGTATACTCTACCTAGATTAAGATTTAAAAATAGACTATCGGATTGAAAATGCTTTTAAAAATTGAAATACAGAAAATAATACCTGCAATACTTGCACCTCCAAGTGACTGAACTTCAATTGGCCAAATTGCGTTTCCCGGAAACCGGGAATTACTTTAAAATGGTAGCCTCGTCTCCTTGCAAGCAAAGCAAAAGATTTAAGTCAACTCATTCCTTGGAGATATCATTTCACCATCTGTGCTATCTTTTAGCTTATTAATATCCATCCACTTACGACTTTGGTTCATATTCGCTATAGTTGGTTATCTATTATACTAACTTAGTAGCTTTTGCTACGATATTCCAGACGCAAGGCTCAATCTGTACATATTATTTTCTAGATTAGCCGATGCCTCTTCTACATTGTCTTATTTCAATATTTTGCAAGATTTGCCGTGAAACGATTTGGAACGAGAAGTTGTTACGTATCTTCCCGTACGCTGCTGCCTAACCGCGTTGGATTCTAGGATTGAACTCTTTCTAGACAAACCTTTTTTTTTTGGATAAGGCATGAGGAATGCCTACGCATGCCACCCGCAAAAAGTGTCTGCGGGTGGGTATGTCAGACTCGCACCGACTAAACCTAACCTGCCGTGGACTTCTCTTGGCGCCTGATAGGGGGAGCCCCTGGAACGCGGGTATGCAGCTCCGGTGCTCCCCTTTTGCGCCATGTCCCAGATGGTCGGGACACGTACCCTGGGAGGACTATGGATTGCCCTCCCCTATTGCCGACTCCTGCCAGTCCGGCACAGCGACTGCGCCATAAACAGATCGCTGTCTTCCCGGAGCTGCTTTCACGTGGTGGCAGTAGAGGACACTTCTCATACTGCCACCGCAGCCCCGAGGAGAGTTGGGCTACCGGCTGCCGCCGCCGCCCCGTCGCCGAGCAGGATTGGCTCGCTCCCGATCCCGCTCGGCAGCCTCCTTCTGGAGCATGACTGCCTCACAAAAGGAGACCACGGCGTCCCATGACGTCCTAAGTAAATGTAGTTTTCAACAAGTGCAGAGTCTTCAACCTTCAGGCATCATTTTATTCTTATCTAGTAACAAGAATTTTTTTCTAGACCAATCATTCGTCGTCATCAGGCACCCTCCAAAGATTTCTATAACATTCCCATTTGGAGGTATTTGCCGTAGTCACCGCGCTTGGCGTGCGAGTTGGCAACCACAGTGAGGTGGTAGCTGGTACACAGGTAGCGCTACTGCCCGACTACCTGGTGTATCCCTTAGTCGCTTTTTACGACACGCACGGGATGATATGGGGTAACCCTGTTTCTGATTCTTTCTGGGCCGGGAACCACACGGCAAATTATTACTTAACGTCATTTAGTTAAGTTATAATTGGTGTGGTATAATATAAGCTTGTGACTTACGCTTTTAAATTCTGTACTCATATATCGTCAACTACCGAGTTCAATATTAACATTATTAGGTACGCTGATCTTAGCGTTTTATACGGTGGTGGCGATGAGGACTTCACAATGCCTTATTTTAATATTTATACAGAAAGCCATTTTTTATTTAAACTCATGCACCCAACTAACTCTTGCGAAAACTAGGTGTTTGGGTTCAAGGGTAAGACTAGTTACTTCAACCGGGACCAATGCACACACTGTATGTAATAACCGTAATAATTTCAATATTATTTGCTTCTTATACATGCCAATGTGTCTAATTCGCATGTTAAATGTATGATTTTGAAATGAAAAAACAACTATTAATCAAACCAAAATTAGTTATTATCTTACTTACTTTTTTGAAGAAAACACAGTTTTTGACATTGAGTACAAGGGGGGAGATTGTGAGTCCTCTTTATTTATCAGCTAGCTACGCCTTACGATCTACTACTTTCATTTTAATCATAGAAAGTATTTACCCCCTCTATAATGAATTCCTGACTATTCACCTTAATATATACATATATTATGTCAGAAAAAAAAATATATGTATATATTAAGGTGCATAGTCAAGAAGTTATTAAAAGTGCATCTTGTGTGGCTTAACTTTATTTTTTAGGCACGACCGTGTTTGTACTTCTTCTACTACTTCATTAAAACTAAATCTTAGATACAAGAGTTACCAAAAGAAAAGTTACGCATGCCAAATTTACGTGATTATCACATCACGTAAATTTGGCATGCGTAACTTTTCTTTTGGTAACGAAGCCTATACCGTTTTTACAGTTATCTACATCAAATACTTATAAATTCCAGTAGAGCTTGTACGTACAAATTATAACATAGTAAGATTGTATAACGACACTAATGAAGTTACAAAGAGTTACCTATATTAGAATATGTGGTAAAACGTGGTAGACACGTGTATGAAGATAAGTTTTCGCGTATAACTTTGTAACTGCGACAACGCTACGCTTTGATTTATTCCTAACTTTTATTAAATTCCACTTGTTGGCTCCTCAATTTCTTGGAGTAAAATTTGATTAACTCTTTAATCAGTTTCAGTTGTTATATTTGACATGATTTACATACTTCTTACTGAACTAACTCTTCACCACACTAAAGTCCTTTTAGATGAGCTAGACTCGGCATCATACGATATAGACTATTTATCATCGTTTGAAGCTAAACTTGAAAACTTTTCATCTCTATATGAAGAAATACTAATTTTTGGTGACTTCAATACCTGTCTGGTTAAAAATGATGCACGGAGTCGTTGCCTCTTGTCCCTGATCTCTTCAGTTAATATGACATTTTTTTTTGTTTATTTATTTCAACAGTTATCCAGAAAACATATGGGTCTTAAACTAGGCGTAACATAAACTCATTAGAATTTTATCTGTACACCAAGTCGTCGATATTAGTTTACATCTAAATCTATTACTAATATTGCAAGTGTATTGTACAAACAATATAATAATAACGGGTGGCTTGTTAATTTGTGCCGTGCAGACAACAAAAGAACTCAACGCACTATCTGTCTCAGTCCCACGCGCGGGCGATGGGCGCTAATTCTACCACTAGATGCCACCATGCCCCTCATTGTACTCCCCCACTTTTACATCTAAGACCTGTTCCCCAATTTGCCAAAGTTGCAAATTATTAAAGCTTACTACCAACTAAAATTGGGCTGTGTATTAAAAACTTGCAAATTTTTCTTAGGAGAAAAGTACCAATACCACTTTTTTGTACCCCACCTACTTGAAGCCAGAAGCATGAAAGGAAGGACGTCATCATCTGTGGTAGAGCACGTTACTGCTTGACCAATGGAGCAGGCATTATGGAAACATTACAGTATATTAGCCGTGTGGTTTCTGGTCCAGAAAGCATACCAGGGCCACCCCATCCCATCCAGTGGGGGTCGTAAAAGCCAACTAAGGGATACACCAGGTAGTCGGCCCGCAGCCCTACCTGTGTAAGCTACCACCTAACTACGGTCACCAACTCACATCCCAAGCGCGGTGACTACGGCAAACCGCTCCAGATGGTAACCTTATAGAAACCTTTATGGGAGGCCTTTGTCCAGCTGTGGACGATATCAGGCTGATGATGATGATGATGATGACAGTATGTATAATATATGCATGAATATAAGTATTATTTAGTATGTTTACTTCCAATTTAAACCTTGTAT
The DNA here is from genome assembly GCA_951640165.1 of Pseudoips prasinana. NCBI lineage: Eukaryota > Metazoa > Arthropoda > Insecta > Lepidoptera > Nolidae > Pseudoips > Pseudoips prasinana. The sequence goes on from OX621240.1 coordinate 12,439,300, forward strand.
AATAGATTACAAAAATGCTTTAAGAGGCGGCTATGAAGGGTGAAAATAATCTCACAAAGAACCCGTATGTGCGGCACAAAGCACTTTTGTACGAAGGTACTGCAATCCATTTTGTTACATTCCTCTTTGAAGACACAGCACATTTACGCTGCACTCACAACTATAACAGTAGATTAGTTTAATTAAGCCTTCGAAAGTAAAATGCAAGTGCAATCAAGAGAACTAATGTTTTAAAAATTTACTATTAAAATGGGGAAGTTAAAAGGTTTCATATACATACGTACTAGTTACAGGGGGGGAACTGTGATAATTTATAAAATTTAACGCTGGTAAAACCGGGGGGCACAGCTAGTACTTAAATATTAGATACATTTGAACTCATTATTTTGTGATCTTTATATACTGCATTAGATACATACATACATATTATTATACTCACGTCTTTCCCAGAGGCAGAGATAATGAATTTCTATTTTCTTCCTTTTATTGCAAAGGAGTTACGTATTACGAAAGACAAATATTTTGTTAAGTGTTTAATCTAGTTTTTGAAGTGGTGTATTTATATATATTTTTTTTTTAATAATCTATTGGTTTTATTATTATTGGAAATAGAATTTGGAAAGATAATGGGTTTTTTTGTATATTACGCAGATTATATGTTTGAAATGCTATGTGATTATATCAAGCATTTATAAGAGCCTTAAAATTAGTGAGACTTAAAAGTTTAAATAAGCCTGCCATGCTGTGAAATAAGGTTACTATAACTGATTGTGTATTTATTGATTTATTGTATGATTTATTTTTTCAGATGCAACGCAAAATCATTAATAGGTCTTCACGAGAAAGAACCTGTCTAATTATAGAAATCATGTATAGAATAAATTAAAGCTTATAAATACGAACCATCTACATAATTATCATGTTTTACATAAAATCTCTGTGGCAATAATTAAGGCTGAGTACCTGTCTCACTCTCTCTCTCTGATTTATTACATAATATCTCAAAATTAAAACTTTGACTTGTTTATTCAAATTGTTGCCCGCTCGCCACAGTAATGCATTCTGTCTGTAATAAGTTGGCACTAATTGGTGTAATGTCTTACGACTTTCATAGGGACATCAATAGTAATTTTGCCAAGCAACTTAGGACTATTAACTTTCCCAGATAAGATATTAAACCAATAAATTGTATCGGCTATTTCTTGACGCGTTGATAGAGAGAGGATGTGAAAGTGACTGCATAATTTAAAATACTTATCAGGTTTGTATGAAATTTGTGGTAAAAAAGATATGTAAGAATTTTAACTGCACATTTTCAATACGCGAGATATGTGTATCGTAGCTTGGATTCCAGGCGAGGCATAGTCAAAAATGGTGCATACAAATGTGCAATGTTGAATTTTGAATGTTTATAAATGTTGAATCTTGGCTTCTTTAGTGTTATTTGACATCCTAATAACGGGACTGGGATGGCCTTTAAATAATAAGCCCATGCCATTTCGTATACATAATAAATATGTAAATATACAATATATACGTCGTATTCTTAAATTACTACTAAATATTGTCACTTTAATAGTTATTTAAGAATATTTATCTATTATTTATTTTTCATTTCTATTAAGATTGGTTCCCAGGCTTACCAGTTGCCGTTAACTACCAAAGTTATGAAGTGAATGCCATCCCCATTCAGGGTCAGATTCTATTAGACTTCTGACTTACAATACTGATTATCAAGATACTGATGATCAGATGGCAGGGTGTTAGATATCCCAAGACATTTATAAAGAAAAAAATATAGACACAATATCATTTTTTTTTCATCAATTTAATCTTATAAAATATATAAATTAAACATACTAATAAAAATATTTGTCAGTCTAATAACACCTCTTACGAAAGGCAGATGCCACTCTTAACTATTGTCCTTGTAATGCCGCTTAACGTATACACATTTCCTCTTTTGGTATCCGATACACGGAAAGGACACCCTAATATAACTATATCCCAAAACTAATCTTAGCATATACACAAAGACTTTTCGATACGGGAATCGAACCAGTGACCTGGTTGGCAAGTTAATAATTTAATGTTGCGTTTCTGAGTGTAAACTCAGAAACGCAACATTAAATTATTAATAAATTATTAAGGAATATTTTCTGTAAGGTGGAGGTACGTCCCCAGTCGGGATGCTCTTTGAGCGAATGAACGCTGTGCCCTACCTCTACAAAACTGCTGGCTTGGAAATAGATATTGTGTTTACTCATTTTTTAGGCGTTTTATTCTGCTTTTGGGATGGGGATCCCAACAATCATTCGAACCTCTTCTTCAAAAAGCATACCTTATACCTACCAAGAAAAGGCCATTAACGCAGACCTTGTGTACGTCCAAAATTTTCGTGTTATCAAGTATGTAAATTATTATTTACTGGTAGGTGCTAGTTAGGCAAATTTTCGCTTCAGTTAGGAATGATAAGCAAAGGGTACGATTGCGGTTCCCATGCCAAATGTACATAGCAAAGGATACATTATCATGTGTATGTTTGTGTGTTTTGTTAACACTTTATACTGCGAGGTATGTAATATGGTCCTAAACTAACAATCGAGTGTGCATAGGCTGTACACACGTCATCTCTGTTCTGTTATTGTATGGGTCATGTAAAACTGTGGTTTTATACTTAAGTGAAGCTTGTTCGGGTAGGCTTCGTGCTATCTCTTATCTCCTTTGTTTTTCATCGTTATCTATTTGTTAATTTTAATATGAATCTTCTCTGTTAATTGCATGTAAAAGAAAAACCGGCCAAGTGCGAATCGGACCCGCCCATGAAGGGTTCCGTAACAGCATGTATTTCAGTTGATTAAATGTAAGGAAATTGTGGTTTACGATTTATAACGTATTAAAAAAAACTACTCGCTAGATCTCGTTCAAACCAATTTTCCTTGTTAGTTAGCATGGTAATGTACATCATATATTTTTTTTAGTTTTATATTTCTCCTATTTTAGAAGTTACAGGGGGGGGGGGCACTCATGTTACCACTTTTGAAGTGTCTCTCGCGCAAACTATTCAGTTTAGAAAGAAATAATATTAGAAACCTCAATATCATTTTTGAAGACCTATACATAGACACCCCACATATATGGATACGATGAAAATATTTTTTTAAGTTTCAGTTCTATGATGGACATGATGGGGAAATTTTATAGCAATTCTGAACATGCCATGTGAAGGATATACCTACTCTAGTTGTTGCTTAAATACCGTAACCACCGTAATCATTTAAATAATATTTCAAGGATAATCTTTCCAGAGATAAGTAACCTGATTAATTTAGATGGGTGTTCTTTCGCGAGTTTGCGATTATATCACCAATTTAATCTTATAACTTGGGACCAGGACTCATTGGATTAGCGAAAATTCACTAAGTAGGCCCTTTCTAATTACTTAAGCCTCTCTTTTGAAAATATTAATTAGGTTTCTACCTTTAGCAATATTTTTAAGTAGATGAGTAGAAGTATTGTAGAATGAATAAGTTGCATTTTTATATACAATATATTACCTACAAGGGCACAAAGCAAGGTGTCTAGGTTTTCAAAATTAAGTCAATAGCTGCTTTCAATGAGTCACTTCTCCTGTCACTGTTACCGACAATGTTATCGCATTGGTGTATTTGAACTGGATTACTTCAAATACTCTCATACTGTGAGGGAATACCATCCGTTACCAAAAGTGCCTGAGTTTTCTTCGAAAATTTTGACTTGGTTATCTCTGGCCTAGGAGACAAATCTTAAGACCTGCCTGGCAGGCGCAAATTATTCTTGTATAATTAACGGCTAATTCTTGTTCTGTCACCGTATGATACTTTCAGGTGTAAGTATATAAATAAAGTAATAATAAGTCTATTTATATTTATATATGTATATTATTATTAGTATTCTATGTATTGTATGCAAATAAGTAGGTATAAGTAATATATTATGTAAATAATTAGTGGTAGTACTACTATTAAGTAGATACCACTATTAGTCTTAAGTAAATACTTAATCATATTCTATAGTTTTACACCATACACTACCCCTACTCCTAATTCCATACAATATAGGGTTCCAACTTAAGGTTGTCTGGAAGAGATCGCTTTAAGCGATAAGACCGCCCATTGTACCTTTTTTATGATTATTTGAGATCCTGTAACTTTTATGTATAATGGTGTACAATAAAGTGTATTTATCTTATCTTATCTTATAAATGATCGAGCTAAAACTATATTTCGAAGTTTAGCCTTTGGGGACGTGTTGCAATCCGTCATGGCAACAAACGTATGATTGCGGAGTTATTTGTTGGAAAATACACATGTTTTGTAACATTTAGAAGAAGCTTGGTTTCATACCATAATTATTTGGTTGTTGTGTATATGACACGTTATGTTTATGTGTGACGTTTCTTAGTTTCAAAATTAAGGTAATGTAAAACGCATGCGTTAGTCTGGGTAGATCTTAGGTCTTAAGAAGACACCTCGCTCGGTATTTTTCTTTTTAAAAGACAACGCCCGTACTAGGGAATTTAATCCCTGTGTCGCGGGGTACTTAACAAAAACATAATATCAATACACAAATAACATCCAGACTCAGAACAACTATTTATGGGTCTCACAAATAGCTGTCCGGCGCGGGACTCGAACCCGCGACACGAAGTGGCGAGGCGACTGTCTTAGTCGCTGCGCCATGTGCAGTCAAATTCGATAAGTACATTTAGGTCATACAAGTTAATTTATGTGGGGACTTCCCAATAATTCCACTGCCATTCAGGAAAGTTTCTAATTGTTCTCTAACAAAATAAAATATGAGTGGTGCTGGCATTGATGGATATTTTAAATAAACAGAACCACGAGAATTTCTTTTGTCGTATAACCAGTTAAGGTATCGTAGCAATTGTATTGCTGCAGAATTGCTCCGGTTTTTATACACTCCAAAAAAAAGGGAAAGTACGGTTACAGTAGTTTTGTATTTTTAATTAAGGGATGTATCAAATTCTTAGTTTGGCATTTGGAGTTACACCGTTAATTCTATCTGTGAAACTATTTCTTAATCAACTATTTGAATACACATTTCGTGGAAAATCGTTAACCATATTATAAACCTTAAATGCGGAAACGCTTGACTGCTCAGCTAACATATTTCGGGTCATTTTTATTTAGATTAACCTGAATTTCTGTATGCAAACGTTTAAACGCAATATTATTTTCATTAAAAGTCTGGACGTCAAAACTTAAAGCTTTAAAATGTATGACGAATAGATTGTAAAGTATCATTGCTTTTTGTAAACAATTCTCATTTTAATTTGTGTAGCGAATCATTGAACTAATTAAAGGAGATATTAAATCTGTTAAAGATGGTGAAGCGTGAACAAGTTATAAATAGCTCTACATGTCAAGATAACCTGTAAATTAAATTATCGAAATATGTAAAGAACATATATAGAAAACTACAAACGGAGGAATGGGCTGGTGGGGAACTCTATCTTCGATCGGGCGGACTTGAAACTATGAGTAGCACATTCTGTTGACTAAGTTTACTAGTTGTAGCACTACCAATTGCTGCACCGACTCTACCCAAAGTTTTTGATTGTTATTTTATGCTTACTGTATTTGGAGCAAGAATGGAGAGTGCAGTATAGGGTAGGTTCATCCAGTTGCTTGTCATACGATCGGTAGAGACTAGCAGGACTGAGATTGTTTATATATAGATGATGATGACTTACTTATCGTATGGGCAGTGGTTACCCTAGTGTCAGAGTTGTTCAAGCCGCCCAGTTGGCCTCTGACATGGCATAACGACTGTTGCCTAATGACTACAACCGGTACCAACAGCTTAAAATGCTTTTCGAAGCACGAGGATGCTCAGAAATCAAACCACTTTGGTGGTCAGCCATCTTTGGACTGACCGTGAGCCTAGTTACTTAACGTCACCTATCACTTACAGACCGGTGAGAACAACTGCTAATATTTAACAATTTTTTTAAAAATTGTTACTAGCACAGTGGAGCCTATGTAGTTATGAATTGAAGATTTATTATTAGTATATGTATTTATGTGTCCATGGTAGTCTGAAATAAATTACAATAGCTACATATAGCCACCATACATTATACGTAACGTATCAGAACTACTTCAATATTGAGGAAAAATATACATAAATAGTATTTCACTTTACTTACTATTAACTATACATAGCATACTTGTGCTTTAAACATAGTATGTACACTAACAATTATCCTGTATTATCTATTTTAAATAAAAAGAGAAGTCCTGACTGATTGACTGACTCATCAACGCCCAGCCCATACCCTTAGACATAGAAAGCTGAAATTTTGCAAAAATGTTTTCTTTATACTGGAGACAAGGAATATGGAAGGATTTTTCGAAATTCAATCCCTAAACGGGAAAAACGGGGGTGCAAAGTTAGTATGAAACTTTATCGTTTTTGAAGTTAATGGCATGAAAATTGGCATTTGGCCATCCAGTTAAAAGTAAAAAATCACGTGTTTCAGGATTTTTGGAAAGTCTACCCCCAAGGGCGAAAAATAGGGGATGTAAGTTTGTATGAAAATGTGACAATTTGTAAGTTAAACGCACGAAAATTAGTATTTGGCCTATTAGTTAACAATAAAAAATATGTATTTTAGGATTTTTGGAAATTCCAGCCCTAAGAACGTAAAATAGGGGGTGTAAGTTTGTATGAAAAATGTGACAATTTTTAAGTGAAACGCATGAAAATTGGTATTTGGGATTTCAGTTGAAAATTAATAATATATATTTCAGAATTTTTGAGAATTCCATCCCTAAGGGCGTAAAATTGGGGATGTAAGTTTGTATGAAAAATGTGACAACAAGTTTTAAGTTAAACACATGAAAATTGGTATTTGGAATTTCAGTTATGTATTAAAAATATGTAATTCAGGATTTTTGGGAATTTCAGCCCTTTAGGGCGTAAAATAGGGGGATATGAGTTTGTATGAAAAGTGCTTTATTTTGTAGCTAACCACATGAAACTGATTTGGCCTTTCCATTAAAAATAAGAAATATATATTTCAGGATTATTGAAAAATCCACCCGGTAGGGCATAAAATAGGGGATATAAGTTTGTATGCGAAATGCGATATTTATGAAGTTAAACGCATGAAAATGATTATTTGGCCTTTGTGTTAAAATATATATATATTTATTTCAGGATATTTGGAAATTCCACCCGCAAGGGCGTAAAATAGGGTATGTAATTTTATACTGACTGACTGAAATATCAGCGCACAGCCTAAACGGCTGGAGTTAGAGACTTGACATTTTGACAGTAGATACCTGTTATGACATAGGCATGCACTAAAGAAGGGTTTTTGAAAATACCACCCCTAAGGGAGTAAAATAAGGGATGAAAGATTTTATGAAAATCCGTCATTTTGATGTTAAGGCTTTGGTATATGGCCTTGCAGTTAAAATTAAAATATACATTACTGGATTTTTGAAAATTTCATCCCCAAGGGCGTAAAATTGGGGATGTAAGTTTGTATGCAAAATGTGACAACAAGTTTTAAGTTAAACGCATGAAAATTGATATTTGGCATTTCAGTTAAAAATTAAAAATATATGTTTCAGGATTTTTGGAAATTCTACCCCTAAGGACGACTAAAATAGGAGATGTAAGTTTGTATGAAAACCTGTTTTTCTTTTTAATAAAACGCATGTAAATTGGTATTTGGTCTTTTGGTTAAAAATAAAGCAAGCCAGGGAATAATTTGTTGTTAAAAAAGGTAATCCAAAACTGATTCAATAGATCGACACCAACAATTTACGCCAACTCAAATTTTAGAGAAATTCGTTTCTTTTTCAAGTTACTTAAAATGTCGTGGTCGTTGTCGTCTAAATAAAGATCTAGTGTCTTATAAGATTTGTAACTTCTTTTCTTTTTGGTAATTTGTTTAACAAATTAAAGAAACGTAATTTTAATCAAATTGCGATAAAAAACGAATTTACCTAAAATTTGAGTTAGCGTAGTATAAATTGTTCGTGTCGAGATGATCGCACCCAAAAAATATTATCTTAATTTTACTGATCTACAAGTTCACAATGTTGTAACTAGATGGCGTTTATATCGTTTCAGATCGCGGAACTTATTTGGTATATCGGTTAAAATAAATAAATGCTTGGAATAAAAGGTATTCCAACACTGAATCAATAGATGATCGCCTAAATCTCACCCAAAAACTATGCACACATCTTAATTTTACCGCTTTACAAATTTATATTTTTGTTAATAGATAGCGTAATCATCGTTTTAGATCGCGCTATGGTTTCGTTCACAAAATGTGAAATTAGAACTATCAATGCCGTGGTCGCAACCTAATCTAATTGGACCTTTGTGATTAATGCATCGTTGATTACTAACGTTGACTATACTTAAGGACAATTGATATGTATTCTTTGATTTTTTGGTTGATGATATCGGGTCCTTTTTTTAAATAACAGTAGCTAAGTAGTCTTTAGTTTATTTCTTAGTTAGATTATTTATAGGTTAGGTTTTCATAAATTTATTTTGGTTATTTATTTTAAAAGTTATATTTTTTTGGTTAAGCTACAAGTAAGTAGTTACATTGATCATCATTCAAAATTGTCGCGGACGAAGTCGCGGGCGCCAGCTAGTAAATAAAAAAATCTAATAACAGATGTCATTATCGCACGTATATTTAAATTATTTTTACTCTACTACTAGAGTAAAAATCATTTTTATATGCGTTCCTTGATGCTTATTCGTAACAGTATTGATTTAATTTAGTTTGTTTTTATTCGTATTGCAATGATATTGAACATATTTAGCGCATTGAAGTAACCTTTATCTGATTTTGTATTGCTGCTATTACCATATTACGTATTTCGGTAAAATTTGTAACGAATCAAAATGAAAATCATTAACTTCGTTTGCAATTCAAATGATTCTTTGTGAACTAAGTTCTGGTTGTTATTTAATTAGCTGAATTCAAAGAACTTGAACGTTATTCGAAAGTGGTGATCATTTTCGAGATATCTAAATGTTTTGATTTTCGTATTGGAGCTTTCTACAGAATTTGGTGATTTTGCATATTTAGCTTGGCGTAGGCCTAGATTTATTAACATAAACATACATACATATATATTTATTTTAAATTTACAACTGTCTACTAAAATAAAACAGTCGGCATGAGTAATTATTCGAATATTTTTTTATAAGTCTTATATTAGACGGTTTTACCGGAGGTGGTGTTTGCGAACAAGCCTATGTATAATATAGTCTGATTTAATCTTATTCGTAGCGTTTTTCCGAATTTTTGACACCTTATATAGATACAAACATATTTAAATTCATTGTTGACGGGCCTGTTGGCGTGGTTGGTGTGCAATGCTTGCTTTTCACACTGGATGTCGTGGGTTCGATTCCCACCAGGACAGACATTTGTGTGCATGAACATGTCTGTTTGTCCTGAGACTGGGTCTAATTATCTTTATAAGTATATATTTACAAAAGAGAAGTAGTATATGTAGTATATAAGTTATCTGCTTTCCATACAAGCTCTGCTTAGTTTGGGATTAGATGGCCGTGTGTAAATAATGTCCCAGGATATTATTATTATATAAATTTAAGTTAGTGGTTTTCTAAACATACAACTACGGGGTATTCGGCCCCGTGTACTTTAGCCACTGTTCCATCTCACTGCTTCACTAACCAGCTTCTTAGCAGACTTCAACTCTCGTCAATACCTATCTATCAGAGCCCAAGCATCATCCAGTTCATCCCAACATAGCGTTTTGATGAATTAAGGACACCTTACATAGCCTATAGAGATTTACTTACAAAAAGGCAACAACCTTGTTTTATCCGAGTAACTGTTTATTGACCAAAATGATGATCAATTGTGTTACCTATTTTTGGTACACTTTAACACAAATGCAATCTAGGAATGTTTAATCTGTTTCACATTTCAAGTCAAAGCGCTCCAGAAAATCTAGATTCCTAATACTGAGGCTTGGATAAGTCGTGTGTAACACTTGGATATGCTCCATCGCCTATTCTGTTTCTATTTATAAAATTTTGTTTCTATATTGGAACTAGATAATTGGTTTCAGAGAAGAACGTCGATTGTACGTGGCGCATGAATCCAAATTTGATTATTTTACTTATTATATAAAATCGGTATAAAAATTTATGTATACTAGGTACAATGCAGAAAAATAAAAAAAAATATACATGAATTTTCTATGGACACAATGCAATATAATGGTTTCTTTGAGAATTATACTAACCCTTATCCAGATAATTACGGCCATAAATTTTCAACTCTATTTTGTCGAAATAAAAGCCGAAACCGATGAATTATGAACATACGCTATGACCGCGTAAAAGTTTAGATAGTTTATTTTTTAATTTTCGTGTAATAACAAATCTGGACGTAGTTAATTCAGTTCTGAGTTGTTGAGTAGGTTCCTATTAACGCTTAATATATGTCACTTGTCACCATACATTTGCCGTAACAACCGTTGCCGTAACAACCTCCATATTTATTTTTTTACAGGTACTCAAGCCCTGAGGATTAAGAAACCGTCGTTCCAAAGGAGCTTATTTACTCCACATCAGATAGGCGCCAAAACTATCCGATAAACAGTGACGTCGCTGTGCTTCATAAACCGACTAATTCAATGCAATTGAAAATTTATTCCTATTGTTATACAAATAGAATTCAATTTTGTGTTAAATTGGATTGATCAGTAGGGCATTCAAGAATGAACCAGACTGTTTGACATGGGTACGGTACTTGCGTGCTTATACGAAGGGTTAAGAAGGAAATAATGAAAGTTTATGGTGGAAATATTTATAAATATTTGATAAAACTGGGCTGGATTAAAAGTTTTGGGAGGAGTGGTTGTTTAAAGAGGTTTTGGGAAGAAGTCGATGCGGGTTAGGTAATTTGGACGACAGATGAAGTAGTGAGATTTAGGTTTGGTTTGTTATTTGTTATAGTATTGTTTTTGTGCGAGAGAGGTGAGGTTTGTTAATAGAACTAATTTTCACTTGTGCATAATATGACTTAATTATTCTAGCTGTTTATTTGATTTTGGCTCTAATTGTAAGCAATACCTTTACCTTAAAATAATATACTTCCATTAAATTTTTCCCTTTCTTACGTGATTAGACATGTGTGGCATACTGGTTAAGACAGTCGCCTTGCCACTTAGAGTTTCGGGTTCGAATTTCGCACAAAAAAACTAGTTGTGTGACCCATAAGTCGTTTTTCTGAGTCTGGGAGTCCTTTGTGCCTTTCAATGATATTTTTCTAAAGTACCGACACAGGGTTTTAGTGTAGTGAGGGCGTGGTCTTACAAAAAATCTTATGAAAAATCTTGTTCCGTCAATTTAGTTTTGGCATTTATTATTGAGGTACGATAGGATCTGATGTTTAATTATGTGCCTTGGATCTGTGGGTTTATTCTGTTGGTATTATCCATATAATGGAAAAGATTTAGCAACATTTAAATTCAATTCTTGCTGAAAAAGAACAGGATCGCCAGCATTGTCTTAATGGAGCTATACATTTAAATTATCTATAATTACATCAGATACAACTGATAACATAGCGAGCGAAACTTTGCTTAAAATATAATATCTAAAATAGTAAATAAATAAATAAAAGACATGTTACATATAATATGATATTAACACTTCGCGTGTTCTTTATCCACCCACCTCTTGTCAGGAAGAAAAAGCGATTTTGTTTTGCTGTTACAAAAAGTCTACATTATTAATCTCATCGCCTCTCCAACTCCTGATTTGTAGGTTCTAGATAGTTTATTTAATACAACAAAAAAGCGACCAAGAGCGCCCATGAAGGGTTCTCTGGCAGCAAGTAACATAATATAAAAGTTCTTTTAGTAGTTGATTGAATTAAAGGTAAATTTACAATTTATGACGTATTAAAAAAAATACTTACCAGATCTCGTTAAAACCAATTTTCGGTGGAAGTTTGCACGCCAGCACATCAAACTACCCCAATCTTTCAAATTTCTCCAATTGAAAGTCATCCTTATGCTTATGTGATAAATTTGAAAATCTATAAAATAAATTTGTTAAATTGGGGTTGCTGGATGTGCTGGTCTGTACATCATATTAGAAACCTCAAAATGTATTTTTTAAACAATGTTTAAAAAAAATTGAGATTCAGTTCTTAGTATGGGGAAACCCCCAAATTCCTGTGTTTTTTTTCTATTTTGTGTGAAAATCTTAATGCGGTTCACAAAATACGTCCACTTACCAAGTTTTAACAGTATAGTTCTTATAGTTTCGGAAGAAAGTGGCTGTGACATACGGTCTCACAGACACACAGACAGACAACGAATCCATAAGGGTTCCGTATTTTGACATTTGGCTACGGAACCCTAAAAAAAGAAATTTCATGTTACTCGTTGGACAAGCGTTATATAACTACAGGTTAGATTGGTGTAGACCAGACTTGAAAGTTTATGTACTTCATTCAGATTGGTCTGATATTTTACCGCATACTGCCCAAAATCCTCGAACATATAATTAATAAAAGACTTGTTAGGTTTTTGAAAAAAAGCAACATATTATCAATATCACAATTTGGTTATAGATCTGGATACAATCAGGGGATATCAACAGCAAATGGCGTCAACGACCTTAAAAATTTGGTAACTACAAATATAAATAACCAGAAAAAGATCATTGCCCTTTTCTAGAGTTAGCTATAGCGTTTGGGAGTCGAATGTCAATCGTTATTAAAAATTTTAACATTTAGGGTTCAGAGGTACACAATTGAAACTTTTTAAAAGCTATCTGGACACAATGTGTTCAAATAGATAATTCGACAAGTAGTGAATGTTCTATGAATTTTGGCGTACCGCAGGGAAGCATTCTCGGCCTCACATTATTTTCACCATATATAAACGAATATGCCAACTAGTGATCTATAAAAGAACGGTCGGGCTCAGTCGTGGCAGATGTCAATATTGCGTTTAAAGTCTTCATCAGGGTTAGAAATTAGGAATGCAGTAAATTGTAGTAACCGTATTGTAAAAGTAAGTCAATATAAAATCATAAGTAATATTCCGTCAATTTTATTGTAATATTGTTTTGTTAATATTGTAGCCAGACTAGATGCAAAATATAAAATGACTACTTTCTGCTTCAAGCGCTTAATTAATATTAGGGTCTAATATAGACAGCGCAGCGCCGACTACATACATGGAACCGGTAATTAACACCGACGGCATATCTATACCACTATTTTTAATACTGTCTAGGGCATCGTTCACGCAGCCAGATACAATAACATTATTTACACAATCCTTATGTAACTTTACCCATATCGCTGCATGTGTGTCCCGTACAGCTAATAGATCATCATAGTTTTCTTTGCGATAATTATCGTGACTCAAACTGATCTCTTTAAATGCATTAGCGATAACGAAGTAGACAGTTTTGAAACCAATGTCTACGAGGAGCTGGAGAAATGGTTCGGCGTTTCTGTAACATCTAGTGTGGAATATGAGTATTTTCTCTTCTCGTCTGTAATAACAGTATATAGGTTACTACCTCAGTAAATATAATTGTTCAGTACATAGGCAAAGTATGTCTCTTCAAAAATAGTAGTGTGAATAGCCACTATAGCTATTTTAGCTTAGCTATTTTGCATTATTCCGCAATTATGCAAAACAGGGAAATATTTAAAACTTAAGTCACTTTACAATTTGGATTGGCTTTGGCCTAATTCTGTTGGTAATTAAATAAGTTGTAATATAAATTTAAATATATTCTAGCGCTTATACATTGTACGCAGAAAAGTTAATCTGAAATAACATAAAAACAATAATGTCCTCCTAACCGAATTTCGGCCACGGCAGCCGAACTCATTAAAGATTAGCCATCTGCGCCGGACATATTATAGTGCACAAGTGTGTGCGCAAACATAGGAGCACTTTCTATTCCATCACTCTCATGATCCGATGGGACGCCGAGCGACACGACCGGAAATAGATCAGATACAGGACCGACGGCTTTACGTGTTCTACGAGGCTACGGGGATATAATACCGCCAACTCCCAGACGTTGGGCTGATGCCAGGAGAAATTTTTCATTTTACAGAAAAGTCCCAAAATCACTTTTGGCACGACCCGGGATTTGAACCCAGGATCTCATTCTCTGCAGGTGAACACGCTACCGCTAGACCAACGAGACAGTCAAAAATAAGTACGTACCTGCTATTATTTTTAAACCACTCCACGCAAACCCCTATTGATTCGATAGTATGTGCTCCATCCAAATAAAAGTGGGCATATTCCGATGTTACGACTTGACACCTGCCTGGCCACTTATACGTCATCAACCCCTTCACAGTTTCTTCTGTTAGACACTGAACTAAACAGCTATTTCGATCTTTAGGTAAATGAGTTTTAATGTTGTCCTGTCTTGGTAGCTTGTCTATTCGCATCCACGCGTGGGCAAGTTGTATAGCCAGTGACGCGTTTGTCTGGAAGGCTTCTAAATTAAGTTTCGGCAGGTTTGTTGTTCTGGCAGGGTTTAGGACGGTGTACGACTTGTAGTCTAAGACAACTGTCAAGGGACACTGGAACAAAACATAGTCCGATTACGGTTTGGTACCAAACTGGTAGCAAAATACTAATCAAAATGTTTGAATCAGTACCAAAAAAGCATCGGAATTCTTGTAACTTTACTAACTCAACATGTACGAAAACACAAAAGTCCTTGAGCAAGAAAGTATGCTATTCTATGTACCACTCTAATAATATCCTCATACATGACTCCAACCGCATCGTCAGAGAGCATCAAACTCAATATCTGATTGATTTAAAAAATTATTAGTACAAATGCCATCAAATTGTCTCATAGGCAATTAATAATATAAAGTTTTAATATTAACCCTTTACGAAACCAAGATGTGAAGGATTAAAATATTAATTAATGATTAAAGCTGAACTTTAAAAAAAATTAAACCTTATTTCTATTGGCGACGTCTTCAAATACATCCATCGCCTCTCGTGGTTGTTTGACAGTGTAAACCACACACCCAGGTTTCATGATACCTGCTTTGGCAACGGTTATCCTAGATAATGTGTTGCCCAGAATATGCGTATGGTCTAGTGCTAATGAGGTTATGCCAACTACTGGCACTGTTCTGAAATAGGGTGGAATATACGTATATAATACAAAACGTGTCATATTTGTAAAAATTACTAGCTGCACCATACAGTGTGACTTATATGCCTGTGTAATTAATTCTTGGAGTAATCTACCTCCATACCAAATGATGAAAACCACATAGCATGCAAAAGACGCTTATTGTATTTAAAATATTAACTTCAAAGATTCTATTTTTAAATCTCAACTAGAGGTAGTAGTTTTTTTTTTGCGGCAGCAGCCGGTAGCCCAACTCCGCCTCGGGGCTGCGGCGGCAGTCAAAGAAGTGTCCTCTACTGCCGCCACGTGCAAGCAGCTCCGGGAAGACAGCGATCTGTTTGTGGCGCAGTCGCTGTGCCGGGCTGGCAGGAGTCGGCAATTGGGAAGGGCAACGTGTACGTGTCCCGAACACCTGGGACATGGCGCAAAAGGGGAGCACCGGGGCAGCATACCCGCGTTAGGCTCCCCCATTAGGCGCCAAGAGAAGTCTACGGCAGGTTTAGTCAGTGCGAGTCTGACATACCCACCCGTAGACACTTTTTGCGGGTGGCTTGTGTAGGCATTCCCCCTGCCTTACCAAAAAATTAAAAAAAGAAGTAGGAGTTTTAATAAAACGACAAATATCTGAAGGCACCTTAACGAGTTTCAGGCAACAGCTCAGAAGGCCAAGAGAAGGAAGGTAGGAAAAGTTGGAATGGAAGAAAAAGGCGGTGTGGTCATTGACACGGACTACAATCACGGGTTTACAGAATAGGGGTTAGGGCTAGACGAGTATGACGTGTCGGCCGGTTATCGTCATATTAGAGCATAGCAAACGACCCGACCCACATCTCCACCGCTAGCTTACTCACAATGGGAGCATAACCAGCTTAAATAAAAATGTTGAAAGCTACCTAACTTAATCTAGGCCTATTTCCATAGCAGCAAATTTAAGCACACTTTTGCAATGACTTTATCTTTTTGCTCAATATTCTATAGTCTACTTGCTTTCATCCTCCTTTATATTAACCTCCAAATTAACAGTAATCGCAACACAAACATTCCTTTTTTATCTAAATTAAGCACATTTCGGGAAACCTTAATATGTGCTTACTTTAGATAAATAACTTAAGTTTGAGTGATTCTTAATCATTAGTATGAACTTAAGTTTTAAATTTACTTAGAGGCTTCCAACTCCTATTTGATACCTACGTCTTTTTGATTAAGCAACCCACAGCCACCCACAAACCAATCATCATATCGTAGTTTTTACTGTAAAAGCTATGATATGATTATTTACTTGCTTATTAACGCGATCAACACTTGATTTTATTCAATATAAGCGCTTGAAGATTTTGCTTTGTTTTATCCAGTAATTTTTAGATTAGTACGTTAGTTCCACAAGTTTGTAATTTACAAGTGACTGTTCTACTGAACACAATTTTAGATAAATTTAACTTAAATACTTGGCGTTACCTCAAAACATTAGTACAGTCGAAGAACCCACCAATCATCACCTCTACAATCGCGACATCCACCTTCTCCTTGAGGAAAAGGTTGTACGCCATCACAGTCAGGAATTTATGGTACTGGGGCATGTCATCCTCACAACTCTGAGAATAATCAGCTTTTATTGTTATATAATTCAAAACTAAAAATACTTATTAGTGTAACTTTGATGTAATTTAATAAATAATCATGCATCAACCATCAATTATAATTAATTTGACATTCATATTGTATTGAAATTAAATTTTTTATGTATTTTATTTTATTGTATAATATTTTTGATTATTGTTTTTAACTTCATTGAAATATTGTACCTGCTTGGCTGCATAATATTAAAGATAAAAATTAATTGCTGTGCCCTAACAGGGTTCATGTTGATACTAATATGATTTTGTAACACCAATATTGTACACATGATTGCAATAAAGAATTGTATTGTATTGTTATGTCTAGTATTTCTTATGAAAAAAGTTGGAATGTTATATATTGAAATATGTGATCCTTTTCTACTATACAAATTCGCTAGAACTGAATGATTATCAACTTTATGTTTATTGTCATATGATACCAAATATACAGTTTCACTAGATAGCAATTACCGTTTCACTGGAGTGGTTTTGTGTTAGGCAAACCTAGTAACATAGTTTAAAAAGCAATAAATCATAAAGAAGAAAATACTTGAATACCTTAGTCCTCTCCAGCAGATCATAAACTTGATGGAAATATTTCAAGAACATATCTTCAGAAATAACATGGCCGTCCAAACGAAAACGCTCACGCACTGTAACCAGGTGAGGTCCTGAGAAGAAACCCGTGCGATATCCGTGGTGGCGGAGGATGGACTCGCACATCGCGCTTGTAGAACCCTAGAATCAGCATTATTAAGGATTTATCAATAGCAACGCGTAATAATGTACAGACATATCGGCATATGTAGTCCTGAAATTTCACCATAGAACGCTACACGCTAGAACAACGCGTAAGAACCGTTAAATGAAAATTTACAAAAAAATATTAAGATGCGCAATGAACCGCTCGCACTGTTATTGCCAACCGTTATCGCGCAACGATTTTTGTTTTGTGGCCGAGGTTAGATGGTATATGTATATTTCATAAACACGTGATTACAACAAAACTGCGCCACTTTCCAGCATGGGAAAGTAATCTCGCGTAGTGATGACATCAACTTGCCACCGAGATCGGTTATCTTACACCGCTCGACTACACTCTATGTGGCAATGTGAAATCTCTAAAATCAGTCCGAAGCAAATAAATCCGTGAAATTGATCCCATTTCCTTAAATAATAATAATATAATAATAATAATATCTAGGGACAATGTCACACAGATCAACCAAGCCCCAAACTAAGCAAAGCTTGTACTATGGGTACCAGGCGACGATATACATACTTATATAGATAGATAAATACTTATATACATATAAAACATCCATGACTCAGAAACAAATATTCGTGCTCATCACACAAATATTTGCACTTACCGGGATTCGAACCCAGGACCACCAGCTTCGTAGGCAGGAGCACTACCAACTAGGCTACGATGACCGTCTTTGACGGACAGTGGTATTTTCCTAATAGATATAATATCGTTCGGTGTATTCAAGATATCAATAAATACAAAAAGATTTTTACTGACCTTTCCCTTTGTACCAGCTATGTGTATTACAGAAAGTTCTTCCAAATCTGTCAGAGTAACTCCCGTCCTTAACAAATAATTTTCCATATCTTCTAAATGTGTACATCTCTGCAATAATAAACAAATCAAAAATATTTTAAAGAGCAATTTTCAATTAAATTAAGAAAGCAGTTAGATGTTAATAGTTTCTAATTTAATACTAGCATTTTATTGCACTATTTCTCTTTTGTTCTTTCATAAAACTTCATCTTTTAAAATAAACATTCTGTGAAAATAATTTATTTGTAATAATTAAAAGTTCAACAAGTAACGTATGTATGATATATATAGATAGTACGACACCTAATTAAGTTAAAATATATTGATGCTTGTCTTGACTTAGTTTGGGACCACTGGTAAATATAAAGGTAATTTGTTACTTAAATTATTTTTATTTTGAAATACTTAGTAATAATAATATATTTAAATATGGTTCTTAAATACTAATTACTTTAAGAAAATTGGTATTTGTTAAGAATTGTTTACGCGAAATCGCTAAACCGAGCTTTTGTTTCTTTATCTAGCGTACTACGTGTAAAAATTTGGTGCTTATAGATACAGATTACTGCCCAAGCTTATTTCTCGGTCCCACAGGATACATACGGATTTTTTTTTGCTAGCGGAATTAATTCACAATTTTTTTTGCTAGCGGAAGGGCGGTGCACATTGCTTCCCGGCTTGAGTATTATGACAATTAGAATTAACACCTTGTATTTTAAATGTTATGAAATTCCGCAAAGTAACGCCTGGTTCCATTACTTAACAAATATTTGTCTTTTACGAGTATCGAATACTCAACTTTTGGATCAGAAGGCAGATTCACTCTCAACTGCGTCACTGTAGTCGGTTTGCATTTTTCAAATAGCGCCGTTATTCGTCGAAAATTCGGAAATAAAACATGTGTGTCCTTTTAATGAATATAAAATCCAAACCTGATAGTATTACTAGTAGCCACTTAACCATATATAATACTGTTTCAGCGTGGAAATGGCGCCAGCCTTGTGGGCACGT
Organism: Pseudoips prasinana; assembly: GCA_951640165.1. Lineage (NCBI taxonomy): Eukaryota > Metazoa > Arthropoda > Insecta > Lepidoptera > Nolidae > Pseudoips > Pseudoips prasinana. The sequence continues at coordinate 12,458,722 of OX621240.1, forward strand.
TGCCGGTGGATGACGGTGCGGACGAATACTTCGACGTTCGAGGCTTCTGACAAGGTATTATTATGTCTTACTGTCTTATCTAGATGCTCTCGCCGGTCCGTAAGTGATTGGCGAGGTTAAGCAACTAGGCTCGCGGTCAGTCCATAGATGGGTGACCACCAAAGTGGTTTAATTTCTGAGCGTCTCCGTACTTTGGAGGGTACGTCAAGCTTTCCGTTCTGGTTGTAACCATGGGGCAACAGTCTTTGAGCCATGTCAGACGCCTACTGGGCGGTTTGAACAACTTTGACATTACACTGCCCATACGATATGTAAGTAAGTTCGTTTATTTCTGAAGTATATTAATAATTAAAAAGTAATGACTAACCAGCTTTTTGTCTCCATCACCAGACTAGCTCAAGGGTATCATTTTATTATTTCAAACAAAAAATTAAAGAATGTTACCGTTGTTTCACTCATGTCTTGAAATGGAGCTATCTTCTCATATAATTTCTTTAAATCATCATATCGGGACTCTTTTACAACCTGTAGTAAGTTCAGCTTTCGCATTGCATCCTGAAATATTTTTACAGTGTAAATTAATTTGAGGACTATTTTCTTAATGCCAAAGAAAATAGGGAAGTCAATAAAATGATGGTAGCAAATAAGAAGCTTTAAAGTAGTAATTTGGACATGTGTATAGTGAGAATATTGTGGAAAACCTTGTTAAGGACTTTCGATGTCTTTTGATTGATGTGGTAATGATCTTAACAGGTGTAAATTACATCAAGAAAGAAAAAGAAGAAGCAAGGAATAAAAATATATTACTAATGCTATGAACTTGGCAATGAAAGATGGCAAAAATACGGGACACGTAATGTGTACATCCCGGTTCCACAAACCACAAATTTAATTACAAGTACTTATATTGTACATGGGATCGTTATTTAAAACTTTTAAACATTCGCGTATCATAATTAGGTATACAATATTGTTTATAGACACTAAAGCGTCTAACCTTAGAATTGTTTTACAGAAAATCCGATAAACCTGGACAATTGCTTCAGACCAACCGTGTTCGAGAAATAGAAATTGATTATTGATATGATTACATACATGTTTCTTATTAAGTCATATTTGAAACGGAGATACTGTTTTTTTTCTGTTTAAATGCCAATTGCTTTGAAATTGCCAAATATTTACTTTAGTGGTAGGGTAGAATGTTTCAGATTTAGGTACCAAATCACATCATATGGGAATACGGTGTACATCCCGGTTACACAAACCACAAATTTAATTACGAGTACTTATATTGTACTTGGAATCGTTATTTAAAACTTTTAAACATTCGCGTATCGTAATTAGGTATACAATATTGTTTATAGATAATAAAGCGTCTAACCTTAGAATTGTTTTACAGATAATCCGATAAACCTGGACAATTGCTTCAGACCAACCGTGTTAGAGAAGTACAAATTGATTATTTATATACATGTTTAATGTTTAATTTTTATTAAAAGTCATATTCGAAACTGAGATACTGTTTTTTTTTTTGTTTAAATGCCAATTGCTTTGCAAGTGCCAAATATTTACTTAAGTGGGAGGGTATGGTATGGCAATACCTATAAAAAAACGACTTTTTGTTTTAGTACAATGGTTCAAACAACTTAATAATATCTGTTTTTTTAAAGGCAGAAAACCGTTCATCAAAATTTGCTAAAATCTCGTAATCGAAGTAAAACGTATTATATTTAGAATCTACCTGATCATTGGCTGAATTACAATGACTCAATTATTTTTTTGAAGATGAGGTCGCACTATTTTAATGAATCCTTGTTTCGACAAGTGATTATGCACTTGTCGAAACAAGGATTCATTAAAATAGTTTCTACTTTATTATTTATTGTAGTCCACTTACTTGATAGGCCTTATTCGGTGATAACATCCTGAGGACCAAAAAGAATAGTGACATAAATAATCAAACGACAGATTTCTTGTAGCTAGGTGGACAATATTTGTAAAAAGAAGGCTATTTAAACCAAAACTCAAAGTAGTTAATTAATTTAATCATTTGGCAGGATTCGAACATGTACCCTTTACTAATCTAGGGTAGCTACAAGCTGTGAATTATTTCACAGCTTGTGAATTATTTCACAGCTGTGAATTATTTCACAGCTTGTCACTTAGAGATTTTATACTTACGAGGGATTTAGAGGGTAAAGTCTATATTTAGTATAGATATAGATGCCATCTATGGACTATATCTAGAGCCGAGAGTAGGTACGACTGCGAACACGTCGCGCCCTCCAGGGTACATGGGGGTTTAGTTTGCATTCATATCGCTGAAATGCCCTCGCTGCTCGCCATCGGACGAGAGGATTTTCGCGTATTAACGTAAAGCCATAGTTGCACAAATCGCCCTATACTAACAAGCCTCTCATGCGTCTCTGCGTCAGCAACCACCCAGAGATGATGCTCTATCCCCAAATGGAGTCCCCTACGGCGCGGGTACTTAGATTTATACTGCTAGACGGACCGAACCCACGCCCACCTCTATTTATAGGTGAAGCAGTGAACTGCAGTTTTCACATTATAAAATTAATTCCTCAACTGTTAAATTCTGATTGCATAAACATTATAAAAATAATAATAATATCCTGGGACATTATTCACATGCGGCCATCTGATTCCAAACTAAGCAGAGCTTTTACTATGGAAACCAGATCACTGATATACTACATAAAATACTTATAGTTAATTACACCCAGACTCAGGACTAACAGACTTGTTCATGTACGCAAAATCCGTCCTGAGTGGGAAACGAACCCAAGACCTACGGTGTGAAAGGCAAGTATTCACCAACCACGCCAACCGGCCCGTCAAATTCATTTATCGATCCTAGTGTTTCTGATAGATGGTATCTTCATCTTCCGCAAAGGCGTTTACATATTTATTGGGATTCCAAACAACGATTTCACATAACACAATAAATTTAAAGTAAGAAAACTATAAATGATTGTTATAAACCGATAAATACACATAACTACTTCGCCGATACTGGTTGATTATACATAAGTTAAAAAGGAAATTTGCACATTTTATAAGCTACGGTATGTATCGTTCGTGTTTAATTGCAGAGGATTTACCCTGGATTCATAGAGGGTGCTCGCACTAGCAATTGAGAGGACAATCGATCACAAGATGATGTATTTCAGTTTAGAGTAAAAATAGTTGAAAAATGAAGAAAATATATAAAATTCTGTAAGAACTGTGTAGAAATGGCTTCTGAAGTTTTATTTAGATTTATCTATTTAGATATTTTCAGATTATGTATAATATCTGTGCTCATAAAAAAATCATGAATTTTTTACCTAAAAAATCTAAATAGTATATTATTATTTATTATAAGTGTTCGCGTATCAACATAGCGTAAAGTTTCCCCAAATGCAATCACATTCCGTGCTTTCGCAACTAGAGTCTCTAGTTGCATTTCTCTCGTTTTATAAGGCTCCAGCCTCGATAAATCATTCTGTCACCCGCTTTGCTCTGGAGGGAAGTAGAACTATTCAATTTCTAACTCCTCCTTGTTTCTTTCTGATTAAATTCGTTACGAGATCTAAGACAGTTAAAGCGTTTCCCCCGAGCCTTACCACTCGGTGTCATTTCATTGTGTGCCACTGTTGATCTTGGCCGACAGAGGTTGCAGTGGTGGGTAAGAGGAAGGTACTAGTTCCAATAAAAAACATTATTTAAAAAAAGGAAAAATTACACTGCCAGAATCTGAAAGGCACTTACTCTGTTCGTATTAAACTCAATAAAAATCAAGTGTTCTTCTTAATATAGTAAGTAAACAAATAACCACGTATTATAACGTGTGATTTTTTTATAGTATTATTATACACATTAATCACGTATTACAAAATTACAGATAATATACAAATTATTACGGTAAGTTAAATTATGTATGATCCTTAAAGAATCGATTTGTCGTCAATTTCACCAGTATATTTTATACCTGAGTAATTGGCAACCAATTGATTATTTAAGGATTACTCAGGTATAAAATATATCTGCGAAATTGACTAATCGATTATTTAAAGATCGTTCATGATTTGACTTACCGAATTTTTATAGTAAAATGATCGCACTAGTCGGAAAACGGCTTTTATACATGTCTGTATTTCTTATTTAAGCTTCTAGTTGGAATGAAATGTCCAAGTAGATAGAGATATAGAGAAGAGAAGTAGAGAAGCTTAAATAAGAAATATTTGGTTGAAGAAGGCTGGTTTTAACGATTATTCCTAACATTTCCGACAAAAAATATAGCCATAAATTTTTAATTTGGTTTAATTAAATAGATATTATAACGAGTAAGGATGAATGAGTTACTCATCAAATGTCTGCTTTACGCTGATGATCAAGTTCTACTTGCATCGTCGGCGGACGAGTTGCAGGTAATGGTAACAAAAATGTATGAAGCTTTTGAAAGGAAAGGGATGAAAATGAATGTTGGTAAGACGAAAGTAATGGTATTTGAGAGGGATGAACACACAACCGTATGCGACATTGTGATTGGAGGAAAGAAAGTCGAACAGGTGAAAGAGTTTGTATATTTGGGAACATTGTTTACGAGAGATGGGAAATATGAAAAAATATTGTTAGAAGATTAAATATGGGGAACAGAGTGAATAGGGCACGCCTTTATGAGTAGCCGGCAAGTCTCAAAGAACGTTTGGCCATTTAGAATTGATGAATGAAAGAAGTTGACAAAAGAAACTGTGTGAATGGTACAACCGGAAGGGGAAAACCTCGTAAAACATTCACTGATCAAATCGGAGACGTTCTCAAGAAAGGTCAGGTCAGAAGTACCCTAAACCGGCGAGCGTGTATGAAGAATATAATGTCAGTAAACGAAGCGAAAGAGGTGTGTAAGGATCGTGACACATGGAAGTCCGTTGTCTGTGCCTACCCCTATGGGAAACAGGCGTGAGTTTATATATGTATTATAACGATTTTTGTAAAACATTGAACCTATCGGTTATTATAAAGTCAAAAGATAATAATCCAACAAAAAAAATAATAATTTGTCTTGATTCCTTACCATAAATATATTCGCATTTTTGTAAAAATACTAAAAGTGGATTATTCACACACGGCTATCTGATCCCAAACTAAGCAGAGGTTGTACTATGGAAACCAGATAACTGATATACTACATATGTATACTTTTTTTACACCCTGACTCGGGACAAATCAGACATGTTCATGCACAAAAATATTTTTTCTGGGTGGGAATCGAACCCACGATCTGCTGCGTGAAAGGCTAGTTACTACTAACTACGCCAACAGGCCCGACTTATGATTTAATACACACGGCCATCTGATCCCAAACTAAGCAGAGCTTGTACTATGGAAACCAGATAACTGATATATTAACCAGATAACTGAGCAAGTGGGTCACCTGATGGTAAGTGATCACCACCGCCCATGGACACTCGCAACACTAGAGGAGCCGCAAGTGCGTTGCCGGCCTTTGAGAATAGGCTCGCTTCTTGAAGGTTGCCATGTCATTCCGGATCGAAAATACCTCCGCAGCAAATTGATTCCACAGAGCGGTAGTCCGCGGCAAAAAAATTCTTGTGAAACGCACAGTGGTAGATGACCATCCAGGTGATAAGGATGAAATTTCCACTTTTGGCGAGAGGGTCTGTGGCGGAATGTGGCGGCAGGTATAAGCTCGAACAATTCCTCTGAACACTCCCCGTGATAAATGCGGTAGAGGTCACATAGAGACGCCACGTCTCTCCGCAGGGTAAGATGATCAAGCCAAATAGTGGGATTCCCGTCGTCAACGACCATTCGAGCTGCACGACGTTGTATACGATCAAAAGGAAGAAGTTGATACTAATAAATATAAATGTGTCATGCTGTCATGGATACGTATGGCACGTATCCATGACAGCACCAACACTATCCTAAGCGTGTTTGTAGATAGATGGGAGTCCCCTATGATGCGGAGATGGATGCAGCTACATGTTTCTTTTTAGTGTGAGCTATTTATATTTATTAGTATCAACTTCTTCCTTTTATTTTATTTTATTAAGCTTTATTTTATTATGCGATAAATCATTATAAATAGTGTCGAGCTTCTGCTTTCGTAGTATATGTAAGCGTTATTAGTTTTAAACCTTGTAACGTTAGTTAGTTTACTTGTATGTATATTCCAAAATACTTATAGTCTTATGTACAAAGTAGGTAGTGCTTTAAACCATTACAGATACAAATTCTGAGGTTTTTTTTTATATTAGTAATTTTTTTACTTTCCCATTGTTTCTATTAATTAGTCGTAGTGAAATTAACTTATTTTGAACCTAGATCCTAGATCAGCCATCTAGTAAGTGCCACCCGCCCCGTGCTAGGCTTACGGCTAAGATAACTCAGGATTAACGCCGTTTTGGGAACAAAGGCTGAACTCTCCGTTATTTTGCTGTAGCTGTTCTGCTGCCTTTCGCTGCGCTGCCTTTCGCTGCGCTGCCTTTCTGCTGAGCATCGCCGTGGCTGTCTCATCCCGCACCAGGCAGGGGAGTGAGGTATATTCCAGCCACATACGAAGCCGGAACTTATATTTTGGACTGGCCTCCGCCTTGTTTTTTTTTATTATGAGCTTCACCTAATTTAAATGTTTTATTTATAACCTTCCTGAATGCGATGTGTTTACCGGTAGATGGACAGACATGAGGCGAATATGTTTGGTTTTCTGCGAAAGAAAGTATGCAAGGATGTCCAGTATTTTGTATTGAAATTTATATGTAACCCTAAAAATAAGTAATGTAATTGTTTCTATGTTAATTAATGTAACTGGTTATTAACCGTTTAATTTAACTACAAATAAATAAATAAAATAAACCTTTTGAAGGCTTAATTTTGAAAGCTTAGCCAAACGGATGAACTTACTTCATCAATTTGTACAGTTATAGGTAAATATAATTGTTTCATAGATTTCGTTGTGAAATATGTTTCATGAAAATCTATTGAACCTATAATGATTAAACTATAATGATAAGTTTTCTGGACCAGCAGTTTATCGTTGATATTATTGGTTAATACATTTTTACAACTCCTTTTAGTTGTACTCGAAGGATTTAACTAGGTACTACTTGTGGTAAATAATAAAGGTATATTATTTTATAAGTTCATCAGACATTCAATCATTACACTACACTACAAAAATTCATCTTAATAGCTTCGAAATAAAGATCAAAGCGTCTTGAATACTATTCACGCAAATGGACGCGATATTTTAAGTAGTAAAAATAGTAAGACAATCTAGCGGGTCACCTGATGGACAGTGATTACCGCTGCCCATGGAAACTCCCCCTGCACCACACAATAAATAATTCGGGTCATTTTAGACGTGTAACCTGTGGACTAAACAGAGTTCTACGTGTGCAATACACTTAGTATACTGGAACTACTACGTACTAATACTGCTACCGTATTTTCATGCGAAGTAATATAATTATCTGCTGTTTTAGTTCTTATGATTGTAAAAGTACTTAGTCGTGTAAAAGCCTTAGACCATGTGATAAACTAAAAAGAGAAGCAAATTTTTCAATGAAATATATTCGGAATTTCATCTTGGTATGCCTATAACAATATATGTATAATATATATTTTTGAATTTCAAATTACACCTTGTCTTCTGCACCAATAGATTTCAGTGTACCAGGCATTATACTTTTAAAACTTATGTCTATAGGATGTTTAAAATTAAAATGGCAAAGTATTTCATCGCATTATTTATTAAATGAAAGTTTATTTTACAAACCATTTGTATTCATAACATTATGCTAAAGTTATGTTCAACAATTCTGTCTTTCGTTGATATTTTAAGCTAAATCCCACATACAAAGCGTAGCAAAAAGAATGAAAAAAATTAAAGAAATATAATCTATCTATAAATCTGAACGAATTAAAAACCCAGTAAGAAAAAAATAGCGTTTTGGCGACCTATATACCAAACGCGTCAGCTGATCCATCACAATTCATAAGACTTTCACACGTATTTATTTTAAGTTTCTGATATGATGATGATGATTTACATAACATATTATCAGACTAATTTATTCATAATTATCTACTGCATATTGTGATTATATTCATAGGTACAGTTACGGCAGGTTTCTTATCGTAAGCGAAAATAAAAATCGAATAGCACCAAAGTGACCGAGCTCGCATAAACAAAATGTTAATTAGACACGAATTCTTCCAAATTTACTATCCCAATAATCTAATCACTATTTAGTTTACACCGCCAGAATTTATAGCTAAGAAAATGGTTCATCTAAGCCCGCTATACCCAACCTGCAGCACGTGGGCATGTAGCCTCCAGAGCCTTTATTATTGGCTCATCTGAAGATACAATTTTTTCCATTAATAAAGTAACTACATTGTTAACTTAAAATAACGTTTTGATTGGGATCTAAATAATTTTTGCTTACAGCCCTCGACAACATGACTGAAACGTGTTTGGAGACCCTATAAAAAAAGGTTGATTATGACTGATCTAAGCTATAAATTCTCGAAATGTTAAACCAACCATTAGATAAAGTTTTGTGTTAGGCTCCTGTTTCAAGCTTTTTGACAAAATTAGGATCCAAAACAGATAATGCAGCCCCAACAATATACATGGAGCCGGTAATAAGTACCGATGGCATATTTAAACCACTTTTTTTAACACTTTCCAAAGCATCGGAAACACAGTGACATATAACAATATTATTCGGATGGCCCTTTTTCAATTTCTTCCATGTCGTTGCCTCCTTTTCACATTCAGCAATCAAATCATTATGTGTTTCGCTGCGGTAAGTTTCGTGAGTCAGACTCATATTTTTGTATGGGTGGAAGACAACAAAGTAGACGGTCTTAAAATCTATGTCTTTAAGGATGTCGAGAAAGTCTTCGCAATTTCTCTTACTTCTTGTGGTGAAAAAGAGTATTTTTTCTTCTGGTCTGTAATAATATTATATAGGATGAGAGCTTTAAAAGATGATTTAAGATTTGTTTTAAATTTACATGATTTTTGAGCTACTGACATTTGTACAAGCTGACCTGTATTATAGTGAATTAAATAGCCATACATAACATATATTTGTTGTACCTATTTAAACGTATGGAGAAGACTAGAAAAGAATTAAATGAATTAGTATTAGTGTAATACGACGTGTAATAAGTAATCTCAATATATTTTTATAAATTACTTATTTAAATTGCATATTTGTAAATTATCTTATGACTATAATAACAACATCCTAGGACATAATTCACCCATCTAATCCCAAACTAAGCAGAGCTTGTACTATGGCAACCAGATAACTGATATATGCTGGTTTTATTATAATTATACTACTTTTCTTTTGTAAATACATACTTAAATAGATAATGGCACCCAGACTCGGGACAAACAGGTCATATACACAAATATTTGTCCTGGGTGGGAATCAAACCAACCACACCAAACGTCCCGTAAGATATATAAAACTAGCTGTGTCCTGCGGTTTAGCCCGCGTTAAACTTTATCATTCATATACTCACAGACAGTTACACACACTCATACACATATTTAAGTTAATTTTAGTAGTATTAGCAGTAAAAATTATACGCTTTGCATTTGTATAACACGTCGGGCTATGGAAGAGCGAACTCTCCTAATATATAAAGACTCCTTCTGTAAAAGGAGTGATACTCATAATATAAATACTCGATATAAGCATAACTTTGTGTTACATACCACCCGTCTCCACAAAGTAAGTAACTCTTTTATGGGGCAATGTATAAGATTCTATAACAAACTTCCCAGTGATATCCGAGAAATGTCTATGAATAAGTTTAAAAGAATTATAAAAGCCAAATTGTGTAGCAGGGCTTATTACAAAACTTCTGATTATTTAAGTGACAAAACAGCTTGGGATTGAGTCGCTCTAAATTAACACATTTAAATACAATGTAAATTTATTTAAGAAATATATATTTTAAAAAAGGATTCCTACTGAGTTTTCTGGCAGTGTTTCTCAGTAGCTGCCACGTCATGCACTGCACGGTAGGGTAAAAAAAATTGACGATTCCACACAAATGTAATATTTTAACGGAATAAACGACTTTTGAATTTGAATTTGAATTTGAATAATACAGGCACTGTCTGCCTAAAAGGAAGATTCAATCACAAATACTGTTTTAAACCTAAACTTGTTATTATTATAAATTATAGCCTATGTGTTAATCCAAGGTGTCAGCTAACTCCATACCAAATTTTATTTAAATCGCTCCAGCCGTTTAGACGTGAAGAAGTAACAAACATACACACTCAGACACTCACAAACTTTCGCCTTTATAATATTAGTGTGATTAAATAAATAATTACGTACCCAGTGTTATTTTTGAACCATTGCGAACAAACTGCTATAGATTCTTTGGTATGTGCTCCATCCAAATAAAATTTTGCATATTCGGTGTTAATGAAATGACACCGACCCGGCCACTTATACGACCTTAAGCCTTCCACAGTTTCTTTATTTAAACATTGTACTAAATTATCTTTCACCGCCAAGCTATTTTGAGTTGTAAGACTATGCTTTATGTGTGGCTTGACTATGCGCATCCACGCATGTGTTAGTTGTATGGCAAGTGAAGCGTTTGACTGGAAGACTCCTATATTGATGTTAGGTAGGTTTAACATTCCGGCGTTCGGTAAAGTGTATGATTTGAAGTCTGGGACTACTGTTAGAGGACACTGGAACATAATATGATTCGATTACGGTTTGATACTAAGCAGTTTCATCAAAATTCTTGTGAAGTATCATTTGAAAGGGCTAATACAGTATCGATTACGAGGCGCTCACAGCTTGATGCTCTCAATGGTCCGTAAGTGATCAGCGTGGTTAAGCAACTAGGCTCGCGGTCAGTCCATAGATGGGTGACCGCCAAAGTGGTTTAATATCTGAGCGTCTCCGTGCTACGGAGAGCACGTTAAGCTGTCGTTCTCGGTTGTACTCATTAAATAACAGTCGTCAAGCCATGCCGGAGGCCTACTGAGCGGCTTGAACAACTCTGACACTAGGGTAACTACTGCCCATACAATAAGTAATTATAGAAAGTAAGTGTCGATTACGGAGTTTTGTTGACCGTATCAGCTCAATAAATGTACGCCAGCAAATCCACAATCTGTAAAATTTCTTTTATAGATTTTCAACATTATCACCAAATCATAAGGTGCGCTTTTAATTGGGGAAATTTGACAGATTGGGGTAGCTTGATGTGCTTGCTTCTCTACATAAAGTAAAGTAGGTTTTTCGTCTCAACGTCATGTTAACTCAAGAAGCAGCAACGGATGTACAAATTGCATAACAGGAATAAATCTTGTCTTGTGTTGACAAACTTTATTAATTAATTTTCTTTTTGTATATTTCGATACAAAAAGAATAAGATATGGGCAGGGCACACAGCTCGTAGAACCGACGGCCGTTGGGGCAGAAAGGTTTTCGAGTGGCGACCACGAACCGGAAGACGCAGCGTGGGCAGGCCCCCCAAGATGGACCGATGATCTTCTACGGGTCGCTGGATACTACTGGATGCGAACAGCGCAAAACCGGCAATTGTGAAGATTTTTGGGGGAAGCCTTTGTCCAGCAGTGGACGTCTTTCGACTGATATGATAATGATGATATTTCGATAAACTCTGCCAGATTTCAGAGATAATCTTAAGTTTTCATTTTTAGAAGGGTCGCTATAAAAATTCTTTATTCCGAAGTTACAATATTGCTGGCTGTAGACATGTGTGAATTTAAATTAATGCTAACAAACTTTATTAATAACTAGCTGTGCCCCGCGGTTTTACCCGCGTAAAATTTTATAAATTATCATAGCTCCTCCCCCGTAGGTGATAGCGTGATAATATGTAGCCCATATGTTGACCCGACCTCTTAGTAATATTCATGCAAAATTTGAAGTAAATCCAATCAGTACTTTTTGAGTTTAGCCCGGATATACATACAGACAAACAGACACACAGACAAAAACTATATTTTTGGCTTCGATATCGATTGCAGATCACGCCCCAAGTATCTTTTTAAAAAAATATTGAATGTACAGTTTTAACTTTCCTACGATTTTAGTATATGTATAGATTCTAGTTCTTAAAAAAACCTTCTGAGGTCTCGAAATTGATTCCTCGAAGTGACTTAGATTGACTTTAATATTACAAATAATAACTTTTTTCAGCTGATAGATATTCCCTCGGGTCGACTTTTACGCTCCCAACGGGACGAGATGGGTTGATGATATTCTGATATATATAGAGTTGTTTGAAGTGACTACCAACTAAGTTCTTACCTTCATTTTATTAGCAACGTCTTGGAGTACTTCCAAAGCTTCTGGTGCTTGTTTGACAGTGTAGGCCACGCAGCCAGGCTTCATGATTCCCGCTTTGGCCATGGCGATCCGTGGAAGCGTGTTCCCCAGGATATCCGTATGGTCTAATGCTAATGACACTATACCAACTACTGGCACTTTTCTGAAACATCATGGAATGGCGGTTAAATAAACAGTTTTGTTTACGTTTGCAGTTACGGACAAGAATAATAATATCCTAGGACATTATTCACACACGGCAATCTTATCCCAAACTAAGCAGAGCTTGTACTATGGCACTGGTTTCCTTATCAGATAACTGATATATTATATATACTATTTTACTTTTGTAAATACATACTTATATAGATAATTTAGATTTACGTATAAATTGTCGTTACTTACAAAATTAGTGCAAATGCTATGTACGCCGTTATTGTGATGCATATCAGACAATGTATTATAGATGTTATTTAACTGTGTACTTAAAATATGTGTCATGTGGCAGTACTTTAATAAATAAATAAATTTACACCCAGACTCAGGACAAACAGACATGTTCATGCATGCAAATATTTGTTCCTGGTGGGAATCGAACCCACGACCTGCGGCGTGAAAGGCAGCGTATCTACCAACCACGCCAACAGGTCCGTCAAATAGATTCGATAGAGGAATCAAGCCGCCGATCAAAATAAAACTACAAACCAAATTAGCTGTTACAGATTACTTTGAGTTGTAGTTTTAAAACTGAAATTCATTTAGTTTCATTGTCTGTTTGCAATTATTCTAACACCTTCCTTTCCTTTATTTGAAGTTTTACTTTATCTGAATAACATATTGAGCATGATTCGAATTTTATTGGTATTTGCACCACATGTGATCATGCATACAACCCATACAACAAATAATAATAATAATGTCCTCCTAGCCGAATTTTGGCCACGGCGGCCAGTCTCAATAGAGATTACCCATCTGCGCGGGACATATTATAGTGCGCAAACACAGGAGCACTTTCTATTCCATCACTCTCATGATCCGATGGGATGCCTAGCGACACAACTGGAAAGAGGTCAGGCACAGGACCGACGGCTTTACGAGTTCTCCGAGGTACGGGGGTATAATACCGGCAACTCCTAGACTTCGAGCTGATTCTAAGAAACTTTTCTTTTTATAGAAATGTCCCAAAATCACTTATGGCCCGACCCGAGATTTGAACCCAGGACCTCGTTCTTTGCGGGTGAACACGCTACCGCTAGACCAACGAGGCAGTCACACAACAAATAATTTCTCATTGAAAATAACTGTTGACATACCTCACAACGTTAGTGTAATCAAATGTTCCTCCAGTGCTAACCTCGACAATCGCGACATCCACCTTTTCTTTGACAAACACGTGGAAAGCCATCGCCGTAAGAAATTTGTTGTACTTGGGCATGTCATCTTCATCAGCCTGTTGAAAGGGGATTCATATTTATATAACTTAACCCTTAAACTACGATAATGCAAACGAAATGTAGTGGCAATTGTTTAACTATTGTGCTTGGAATATATGCCGCTGAAGGCAGTGGCTATTGCCTTATTATTGGCATTTAGAAAAGATGAGAAAAAAAATAAGAAGGGTTCTTAGCCTGTGTGAGTAGTACAACAAAAAGAGGAAGACCTCGTAGAATATTTTCTGACAAATAGGTTATGATCTCAAGGAAGGCCAGCTCAGAAGTACCCAGCGAGTATGTATAAAGAATATAATGACAGTAAACAAGGCAAAGGTGGTGTGCATAGATCGTCATAAATAAAAAACCGTTGTCTCTGCCTACCCCTTTGGAAAACAGGTGTGATGTATATTTGTTTTTATAATCTTCTTAATATAGAAGTAACACATTTTACGGTGTATTACCTGCCATATCCTCTAAACTATGTAGTTGGCCGGATGAAATCACTTTTACGCGATATCACAGCAAATTATATATAAATGTTAACTTCTTATTTCATGATTTAACGTCTTTTTCGTGGTTATTATAATCGTAATAGAAAGGTACACAGGGCTACACATCAAGCCATACATTTCCAGTATAAGCTGATCTCGCGTTGTATAGGATTTCGATGCAATGATAGGTCAGCTTATATTGGAAAATTATAGCTTGATATGTAGCCGTGTGTACACTTCTATTGCGATAATAATAATCATTTTTTAAACTAAAAAGTGATATATGTAATCAAGAAAAGACGATCATACCTTAGTACTGTCTAGCATATTATAAACCTGATTGAAATATTTCAAAAACTTGTCTTCAGATATAATACTATGTTTATGAACTGCATTGTGAGTTAAACAAGTACAATGATAAGCATTGGTTTGTTGATATATTTGTTATCCTTTTACATTTCAATTACTGAGAAAATATGTTTAAATAATCAAAATATAGGAATTATGCAAAATGAAAAACATAGGTCGCAACTGTTATTGTAAATATCATGTCAATAATTGGCTAAAAATCGATATTTTTTATCATTTGATAGTTTTAACTTTTTAGTTCATGTTCACGGATCTTTTTCCTTCTATCATGTAGCAAAGTAACTAATACATTGAGTGAATCCAGAAACAATCAATATTAATAATCTTAACATCACACAGAATTAAATGTTGTACTGTACTGCCAATTAAATCACATAAACTAAAAAGTGATATATGTAATCAAGAAAAGACGATCATACCTTAGTACTGTCTAGCATATTATAAACCTGATTGAAATATTTCAAAAACTTGTCTTCAGATATAATACGTCCATCTAAGCGGATGCGCTCGCGCACTGTCACCAAGTGTGGGCTTGAGTAGAACCCTGTGCGAAGTCCGTGTTGTCGGAGAATAGACTCGCACATCGCACTTGTGGAACCCTAAAACAACCATAAAATAATGTAAAATGAAATATGATGTTTATTAGTATATTTTAATGATATAATCTTAAATTCAGACTGCATTAAATATATTATAGACGTGTTAATCTGTTGCGTGTTGGTACGGTTCTCGGCACGAGTATCGCGTTGGCCCCTTAGCACGTGATCGGTGATCCCATGCAAGTGATTATACCCTCATTTAGAATCCGATCTTTTTACTTCAGCGGCCACCCTGAGCTGGACCAAACCCCATAAGGGTACCCTCAGCTAATTATTCGCTTACATTAAGCCACTGGTGGAGAGCCTTCTGCACAAGCCCGTGGTCTTCAATTTTTAATATTATTATATTAAAATTAAAACATATATATGTGTACATTAAAATTAAAAAAAAAATATAATATAATATTAAAATTTAAAAATGTAAAAATCGAATACACAAATTTAGTACTAGTACTATTGTACTAAATTTGACTATGTTTATGTGCCTTCTGCACTAGCCAACTACTCGTTGTCTTCAATTTTTAAATGTTAGTATTATTACATTAAAATTAAAAAATATATTTTTATTATTATATTAAAATTATAAAAATAAAATTATTATATTAAAATTTAAAAATTGATGACACACATTTAGTACTAGTAGTCAGTATTATTGTACTAAATTTGACTAAGTTGGTGTGTGAGCTTGACAAGTACTAGTGTATGTTAATGCCAAAGTGCTGAAAACCAATTATTTTTATTATTTGGTATTTTTATTTTACTTGTTACTGGTTTTGTTTAGTGAAGTAACTAATACAATGAAGGATTCTAGAAACAATCAATATTAAAAAAACCGGCCAAGTGTGAGTCGGACTCGCGCACTAAGGGTTCCGTACCATTATCCATGAAAACCAGCAAAAACGTTTGTTGTATGGGAGCCCTCTTAAATATTAATTTAATTTTGTTTTTTAGGCAACATAAATACATCATTTGTGGAAATTTCAACTGTCTTACTATCACGGTTCATGAGATACATCCTGATGACAGACCGCCAGACAGAAAGACAGACAGCAATGTCTTAGTAATAGGGTTCCATTTTATGGGTTCGGAACCCTAAAAACCAATAACCTTGCCATCACACAGACTTGAATTTAGTACTATACTGCCAAATAAAATACGTTTAAAGATCACACAGTTTCACAGATATCCATTAAGCAGGAAGGTATGTACTGTAACAAAAATTTTTGTAATTACAACCATTTTTACTTTGATTCAGATACGCTCCGAGACTACACGAACTCACAGACTTTATTAACTAAAAGTTCAAAGTTACAATTCTATAGATTTAGACTTCAAAAATACGCTTCAAAACCGCACGGCGTGGCGTCATAAAGTTCAAAATAGTAAATTATATAACTTAAACGTTCATATCACCTTTAATTAAGAAAAAAAACAATAGAATATGGGTTGATTGTTTTTACCTTAATAAAGATTATTAGTAACTAAAAAATCTGTTATTTTTTGTGTTTTAACGTATTATTAATAAATGTGTTAAAACACCAAAAACACATTATATTTAGATACGTCCATGAAATCTGTTGAATATCAATGCAATTTAGTTATATTCCTTCCTATTTTTTTTTTAATTTTGAAAATCTCAGATACTGCGGATGGAAACTTTTTCTTTTTTATTCACGTAGACTAAATAGTCAGAACATGTTGTATACATTATTATTTCTAGTAACATAGATATTTAGGTACACATTGTATGAAAACATTTATAAAATTTATTTTATTATAGCATATTGATATTTAGCTAGCTCGTATCAAGTTATTGTCAAGAGATTATGTTTAATTATCTAGTTTAAGTCTAATATTTTTACTACATATTGCCAATGGTTCTGTCTATATTAAGGTATTATTATTATGACGGACCTTGTGTTAATAACGACGCTTGCTTTAATGCTACCACCGGATCCAATGCGCCCCAACTGAGAAGACCCAGCGAAACAAACTCAGTGGGTTCATCTACTACCGGTTTCAACACGACCCAGTTGAGACGGTCCGGCGAAACATATTCAAGCGGGCATGAACACGGGATTTGGTCCAATTAGAGTAAGTAATTATTTAGTTGGCAAACACAATATATGCTCGATCGGTTGTCTGAATGCTTATTATTTTAGATTATATTTCGTGAACTAACAAAAAATATAGTCTTAGTACTTACTTTTCCCTTCGTGCCACCTATGTGTATTAAATATAGGTCGTCCAAATTTGGCAAAGTGATTCCTGTTCTTAATAGATAATTCTCCATTTTACTTAAATTCACACATCTCTGAAATATTAATGAAATAATAATTCACAACTAATTCATATTCGATGTATAGTTTAAATAGGTAAGCAATGATAATAATATTATCATAATAATTAAACACGGTAATTAATAACCTATACATAATAATCTGTGCATAATGGTATTAATAAGCATACATTACTAAATTCTACTGGAGAATGTCTTTATGATTATTGCTGATTAAATAGCTGGCTGCCTTGATGAACGATCCATGGACCTTTTGTAAAACTTGTCTCTACCCGCGAATTTATATTATACTTATATACCTACAAATTTGTTAAGTATGGACGTTGTATATTTAACACCACGGTACGTAGCAGTTCGTAGATTAAAAGAGGGTATTGTTACACCCCGTGCTTCAGAGAGCAGGTTTAGCCATTGCATCAGTCTTGAGCCTAATCACGGAATTAATATTATATCCATCATCATCATATCAGCCGAAAGACGTTCACTACTGCACACAGCGCAAGACCGGCCTTTGTATCCATCATCAACACCATATCAAAGCCCACTGCTGGATAAAGGCCTCCTCAAAGATCTCCACAATTGCCCGTATTGCGCTATCCGCATCCAGCGACTTCCAACAACCCTCACGTGATCATCGCTCCATCTTGTAGGGGGCCTGCCCACTCTGCGTCTTCCACGGTTCGTGGTCACCACTCGAGAACCTTTCTGCCCCAGTGGCAGTCGGTTCTACTAGCTATGTGCTCCGACCACTGCAACTTCAGCATTTCTGATTCGCAGGGAAACTCAAAGCATAGGCCTTTCGATTGCTCTTTGGGTGACCGTAAGCCGCCTGATAAGGCCCATAGTGAGCGAACACGTCTCTGTTCCGTAAGTTATCACTGGCAACACACACTGGTCGAAGACTCTGTATCCACCCACACCGAAGAAAATTTCAATTGTATTATTAACAAAAAAAAAGATTGAATTTTGAACAATTAAAATGACTAGTGATAACTAACCTAACTAGGTAGTCTACTAACTTGATAGTCTAGCTCACTCGTTTTCTTCCCTGCTTCATTATCATATTCGTATTATCAGATTAAATGAAAATAAGTATTTAAACCAAAATGGAGTTATTGGTACCCATTCAATCTGTTACTCATAAATTTATCAAAAGTCTAAACACATCAAAAGATTTTATAGTCATTCTAATTATTACTATAATCTCGAGTATTATGTATCTCGACAATTTACTAATTAAATAGATTTATATATAAATATGAAATAACGTTACCATTTCTTCATCTATGCCCTGAAATGGAACTACCATCTCATATAGGATCTTTTTCCCTTTAGAGAACTCCTCATATGAACCTTGTAGCAAGTTCAACTTTCGTATGGCGTCCTGAAATATTAGAATTTTTTTAATTTGTTTTGAAGTTTCTTTTTCGTCAAAGGCAGAATCAATCTCAAAAAATCATTGGCAAATTAAGCAGGCGCTGGGAGATGGAGTTACTTTTCCAAGCGAAATTTAACCTTTAGAACTTCAGAACCCAGCAAAGAATTTTTCGGTAAATTCTCTGATGATATAGACCGATGTCAATAAAAGATCCCCCAGTCTACCAAAAGGGTATGTTGTTGCTAGGCTCGGTCGTTTTCGGATGGAATCGTCCGCGTCCGTTTTCGTGCGTCCGATGCTGGCGGGTGACTCAACCAAATGCACCGTGGTCTCCTTTTCGAAGCCGTAATGTAATGTAAAGTGGCCATTGAGGGGATTGAGAAAAATTTCCCGCTCGCTGGCGAAGGAGGTGTCAAGGCGGTGGCGGTAGCCAATAGCCTATCAACAGCGACAGTAAGGGATGTGTCCTTAACTGCCGCTATATACAATCAGCTCCAGGAAGACACCGATTTGTTTGTGGCACAGTCTCTGTGCCTGACTGGTGGAAGTCGGCAATCCATAAGGTCAAATCATATCTCAGGTTACATTTCCCAACCACCTGCAGCATAACCGCATTCCCGGGGCTCGCCCCATCAGGTGGCAAGATAAGTCAACAGCAGGTTAGCTGAAGTCACTGCGAGCCCACTCGCAGAAACTTTGGGAGTGGCATGCGTAATTAAACCCGGTCATTAGGGCCATACTTACAGTTAAGTAAAATTTTATAATTTTAACTTATAACAAGTTTGTAAAACTTAATTATTTTTTTATCTATTGTCAAAAAGTGCCAGATGTGGCCATACTTATCAGGAACGCTGAAGTATATCAGTTAAAAAAAAAGATATAAGAAAAGATTATATTGTACAATCCAAATAAACCTTCACTGGTTACTAATATGTTCAAAATGTAGTTCTTTTTACGCTAATAATGCAACGCACTTTTAATACCTATTGATAGATGCCGACAATTCTTTTGCAGAATTTAAGAGTGTAACTAGAGCTCTTCTCGCTCTCTTCTTACTTCCTATCCAATCAACGAGGTAGTTTTGGATTTAGTTGCCTGATAAATAGATAAATCCCAAAGCTAAGAGAGAGAGAGAGAGAGAGAGAGTGAGTCATCATTCGATTGTAAGAGTAAATCATGTCGCCGAATGCTTGCTCAAAAAACGATTCGATTATTTTGATTCGGATTATTAATAATTGAATCTGTTAGCGCAGCCTTAAGTATTCTTGTTTGTGATTAATGCACTTACCTGAAATGGTGTCGTCATTGATTGCATCCTGGGGACTACAAAAATAAATTTGTTATTACCATAAATAAATTAAAAACTTTGTTTTTTAAAGGCAATTTCCGCATTTATCATTAAATTTCAGTAACACAAAGTATACCCAGTCTAAGCACAATGTCGGTGGCCTACTGAGCGGCTTGAACAACTCTGACACTAGGGTAACCACTGCCCATACAATAAGTAAGTAAGCACAAATATAAGTCGTCACACATATATTTGTTCTTTGCGGGACTTTAATACATAAGGGTGTAGACCGTAGACACATGTAGTCATTATAATGATCAAAAACAAAAATTTCGTCGAGAACGAGTAAGCGAGAGCGAAGAATATTACAAAAGTATATAATTAATGTTTAATAATATTGGTTTTGTGGTTCAAAGAGATGGCTACTTAAAGATGTGTTCAGCTATAAACCTCAACTGTACCTCAAAGTCGTGTTTATTTAGCACTAGCTGTGCCCCGCGTAAAATTTTATAAATTATCACAGCTCCTCCCACGTAGGTGATAGCGTGATAATATGTAGCCTATATGTTGACCCGACCTCTTAGTAATGTTCATGCAAAATTTTAAGTAAATCCATTCAGTTCTTTTTGAGTTTAGCCTGGACATATATACAGACAAAGAGATAAACAGACAAAAATTCCAAAAACTATATTTTTGGCTTCGATTTCGAATGTAGATCACGCGCCCCAAGTATCCTCAAAAAAAAATATTCAATGTAATGTTTTTACCTTCCGACGATTTTGTTTTCATGTATAGATTTTGGTAACGATACGTTTTTAACACGTATCAGAGTCTCGTAAAATAAATCGTCCAGCAACATTCTAATCGAACATGCATGAATATGTGGCTATGTGCCTTATCTAAGGGGAATCAAATTCTCGCAGGTCCTATCTACTAGAATCGTTCAATAAAAAATTAGTGCTACAGGATACTTTTATTTAATGTTATTTTATTTTTAACATAGACAACTCTTAGCTGAGGTTTTTTAAGCTAGTAAGTTTAGCTGCTTTTTGAACTTAGTAAAGCTACTATACATTTCTGAGCTAACATAAAACCCTTTTTATAGTTCTCCATCCCAAGCAAATCTTTATTTTTCTGCATTCAAACGTACCGTGACTCAATAATTTACTATAAGAATTTTAGAAACATATTAAGATTTTTAGAAGATACTGTCACAGGACGCCGAATACGTAGATTGTCTTTAATGGATGTTCTTTAAATTAAATCTCATATATTTAATTTAAATTTTTTATATTTAAATTAAATATGATTTTTCGGACATAGGTACTTCTCTAATAAACTAGCCAAGATTTCATAAAACTTGAAGCTGAACTACTGATAAACTGATTAATTGAAATGTCTGATATGGGAAATCAGATGTAGTTATAATTCGGAATGTTTAAAATTGTAATTATGCTCTTCACATATTAATTGCAGTTAAACAATTTACATGGTAAATACACGTTTTTTGCATATATGTTTCATTTATACCTTCTAGAGTGAAACCATAGCACAAAACATTCCTAAAACGATACGACCCTCTCACGAATCTCCCCGTCAGTAACCGCCCAGTGTCAAGATTCGGTCCCCAAAGGAGGTGCCCTAGCCCGCGCTAGGGCACCTACTACTTAGTTTGTAGTTTTATTTGCTACTTTTTCTAGACGGCTTAAGCCTTCGCTTGCCTCTAACTGTGAAAGCCTCCTAAGCTATCTGTAAACGTCATGTTAAAAAAAACTGTGTGTATGACGAGTTTGAAGCGTAACTACCGATTTAGTACATAAAAAAGACTCACAATCTCACTTTGTACTCAAACTGAATAAAAAAACGGGTTATCTCCAATAAGCTTAGTAAGCAAATGTCTAACTTTTATATAAAATAATGCCTTAAATAATTTAATTTCAAAGTACATTTTACTATTTAAAATCAAAACATCGTATTTAACATGCGAATTAGACACGTTGGCATGTATAAAAAGCAAATAATGTTGAAATTATTACGGTTATTATATACCTACACTAGCTTTTGCCCGCGACTTCGTCGGCGTAGAAATCGGAAATGGTACTAATAGAATTTTAAATAAGTTTTTTTATGTTATTAAATTTGTCCATGCTTTGAAGGGCACACTAAGCAGTCGACCCCGGTTGTTGCTATACAAGAATCGTTAAGCCATGTCAGAGGCCTACTGGGCGGCTTGAAAAACTCTGACACTACTCTGACAGTTTTCAATATTTAATAAAACATCGCTATGTAATGTCCTCCTAGCCGAATTTCGGCCACGGCGGCCATTCTCAAGAAAGATTAGCCATCTGCGCGGGACATATTATAGTGCTAAAGTGTGTGCGTAAACACAGGAGCACTTTCTATTCATCACTCTCATGATCCGATGGGACGCCTAGTGACACGACCGGAGAGAGGTCAGGTACAGGATCGACGCCTTTACGTGCTCTCTGAGGCACGGGGGTATAATATCGCCAACTCCCAGACTTCGGGCTGATGCTGAGAAATTTTTCTTTTTACAGTAAAGTCCCAAGTTCACTTTTGGCCCGACCCAGGATTTGAACCCAGGACCTCGTTCTCTGCGGGGGAACATGCTTCCGCTAGAAAACATCGCTATACTATATTTATAATAAAACCAAATTTAAAAAAGGTGGTTATGAATTTTGTCGCAACTGCAATTATCATGCCTTAATGAATTTTCCTAACTAAAAGTTGGACGTTAAATACACAATATACAGATATAAATGCCGTTATCCGACTAGTACGATCATTTTACTACAAACAATCGATAAGTTAAATCATTAATGACCCTTAAATAATCGATTGCTAATTACTCAGTAGTAGAGTCAGAGTAATTGACGACTAATCGATTATTTAAAGTTCGTTTAGAATTTAACTTATCGTAATAATTTGAATATTATCTGCAATTTTATAATACGTTACTAATGTCTATTATAAAACTATAAAAAGTAGCTCACTATTTTAAAGGTGATTATTTCTTCACCTACTAGGTATATTAAATTTGAACTACTACTACTTTTCCATGAGGGGGGCCTGGTGACCTGTGGCACAGGTTTTCGAAACCTATTTCAGGCACCAGTCCTTCACAAATGTAAATAGTATTCATAGTTATAATCTAGCCTTAAGTTACAATTTGTGGAAGGACAAATAAACGTATTTATTATTATTATTATTAAAGAGAATACTTGATTTTTTATTGAGAGGGAATGTTTACAGTTAGCATTTTTTTTGGGGAATATTACTGTTTTACCAGACAATATGTTTTTTTTTTAATTGTCAATATGACGGACCTGTTGGCGTGGTTGGCAAATGCTTGCTTTCCCAAACGCCGGAGATCGTGGGTTCGATTCCCACCCAGAACAGATATCTGTGTGTCCTGTGTCTGGGTGTTATAATCTTTATAAGTATGTATTTACGAAAGAAAAATAGTATATGAATATATCAATTATCTGGTTTTCATAGTACAGACACCAGCACATCAAGCTACCCCAATCCTTCAAATTTCTTTTATAGATTTTCAACGTTATGACAAAAGCATAAGGTTCACTTTCAATTGGGGAAATTTGACAGATTGGGGTAGCTTGATGTGCTGGCGTCTGTACGAGCTCTGCTCAGTTTGGGATCATATGGCCGTGTGTAAATAGTGTCCCAGGATATTATTATTATAATAGAGGCTCATACCGTTTAGGATTCGGACTTCATCTCTATGCGGTTCCGGACGGGGAGATGCATGAGAGAGTGAATGCATTTAGGGAAGCAATTTTGAGCAACTGTCAATCTACTTTCGAACATGCGGGTCTCTAATCCGTTCGAGGAACAGAGAGGACATTAATTCATCGATGCGAATGCCTACAAAGGGTCGTGGCCGATGCTGGCAGTGTGGAAAACTAAAACCATTAACTCAAATTATTTTCTTTCTTT
Source organism: Pseudoips prasinana (assembly GCA_951640165.1). Lineage (NCBI taxonomy): Eukaryota > Metazoa > Arthropoda > Insecta > Lepidoptera > Nolidae > Pseudoips > Pseudoips prasinana. Next base: position 12,482,940 of record OX621240.1, read on the forward strand.
TTTCGGCCTTATATATATAACCAGTGGAAATTAAAAGCAATTCTCTCCCAAGACTTTCCTAAACTATCTATAAACGACATTATATTTGTGTTATTTAAAAAAAATATCTCATACATATGAGTTGTTGATATTTTGAATTTTAAGTATCGTTATGGGTTAGTAAATTCGGGAATGTATTGCTTGCAACTTTGAGTGTCATACTGTTTTGAGTCATACAAACTAACGTTGTCGACATCATTGATTAAATTATGATTCATTCTGTAAAACTACATCTGTTCTAGTGAAAGCTAAGAAACAAAATAAAATTTACGGCGCTCTAGGCGCCCTTATAATAATATTTTTTTTTATATCACAGCTCGACAAACGAGCAAGTGGGTCACCTGATGGTAAGTGATCATCGCCGCCCATGGACACTCACAATAGCAGAGGGTGCGTTGCCGGCCTTTAAAAGTGGAATTAATGTACCTAATTTCAGCGTTTTTTTTAGCGGGGCACTCTGCCATTAAGTGCCCTGAGTCGCCACAATACCCGCACGTGGAAACCGTATAACCGTGATAAATTTTCTTTAGTATCCCAGAAGCAGAAAGTAGACGGTTTCCCATGCCAAGACTGACAGAACGTGAAGCATCCTCACTCTCTATCGTGTCGTGTCCAATAACATTATCATAGCTAGCAAATAGTGATTGCTTGTCCGCTTGGCTGTAGCTTTTACACTTTAATATTCCTTGCACAGATAATTCACCGTAGCCTAGTTGGTAGTGCTCCTGCCTACAAAGCTGGTGGTCCTGGGTTCGAATCCCGGTAAGTGCAAATATTTGTGTGATGAGCACGAATATTTGTTTCTGAGTCATGGATGTTTTCTATGTATATAAGTATTTATCTATCTATATAAGTATGTATATCGTCGCCTGGTACCCATAGTACAAGCTTTGTTTCGTTTGGGGCTAGGATGATCTGTGTGACATTGTCCCTAGATTAATTAGCCGCGTACTGAGTATGACTGCTATGGTCTAAAATCATTCATCACCTTGAAGTATATCGATACGAACCCAGGAATTAGATAGGTCCAGTTAATTGATTCTATTTTATAAATCAAATTGAAATCCACTCGACTTTCCTATATTAAAATTCACTTATTGCCCTTCCGCGTTGGGCTTCGATCAGCTGGAGAGCTGACCCGACGTCGAGGGCTCTCTATGTGTTTGCGATTCAAGAGCCGGTCATGAGGGGCGTCAACGCGCACCATTACCTTTCTAGTGTTTAAATCATGATCGTGGAATTTATTTTTATATAAATATTTTTACGCATCTGCCACACACATCATCATCTAGCTAAAGCTGTTTTAATTTTTTAACAATCGGCTCATATATGTATGGCCGGCCAATATCACATAACCATACCATAACATGATATGGTTTTCTCAGGTATTCATTTCTATGAGTAATACCCGTGACACCCCCTACACCCATATTTTAAAACGATATCAAGCAACAGCTATTTGACTTTGTCACTCATAGGAAATTAGTACCAAAGATGTTTTACCTAGATGAGCGAGCGAGTCACTTGTTTTTGAGCCACTTGATTTAATACTTGTTATAAATATAATAGATACATATGTATCTATTATATGTTTATATATAAATATTCGTACATAGTACCTATGTATATATATGTAAATTTATATAAGTAGATGCACTGTCAACTAACACTTTGTCTCCCTGCATTGCTTTGGTTCATCCAATGGTTGTCTGGAAGAGATTGCTATATTAGCGATAAGACCGCCGTTTGTACCTCATAATATAAGCTAACTTATGTTTCAATGTATGTTCCGATTTGGTGCAATAAAGTATTATCTATCTATCTATCCAAAAGAAAGACTAATCATTATTTTATGAAACAAGGTTAACACTTAGTGCGCACTACTTACAATCGTTATTGTAAATAGTAAAACTTTGGTAATATAATGTGGTAGATGAGTTCGGACACTTATTAATCGGTAACTAATTATTTTAGTGATTTTTCATGGTTGAACAACTTACTTAAAAGTCCAATAAAATGTATAAATAATAAATATTCGTGACATATTACGCAGCGCCATTTGGTCCAGAACAAGCAAACCTTGTAATATGGATCCTAAACAGTGCACAGAAATAGTTATATGTTTTGTAAATATACATGTTCATAAACAGAAATATATGTCTTCTGCGAGGGTCAAAGCCGCAACCTTCGATCTTTAGCTTCGATCACCATGTCACAGGCCTACTGGGTAGCTTGAACAGCTCTGAAACTGGAGTAAGCAATACGATAAGTAAGTAACTCACATCCTTGACAGCCGCTACACTGACTGTTGTACCATACTGCAGTCTAAGGGGGAATGTTTTTTTTTTATATATTTTTTTCGAGTATTTTTTTTTCCCCTGCGTACAGAAGATTATTAGCGTACTTAAAGCAGTCTTAAATATCGTACTAATATGCACAGTAATAAATAGGATCTAGGTGAACCCTGTGCTACACCGGAGGGAACATCAATAAAGTCGGATTTAAAACCCCTAAAACCACTGCCTGTGACCTGTTCGAGAGATAAGAACGGATCCATCGAAGCAAGTCACCATGAATACCGAGGTTAGTTTTGCCAATAGACTTAAATGATCGACGCGGTCGAACGCTTTTCCGAAATCGGTATATATAGCATCCTGCCTGCGCTTTCCATCTCACATAATTTTTTCTCACATGATTAAATCGATAATTTCCATTTTTTGAATTATAAGGCCAATGTTCAATAATTAAAATGCTTATACTGAAAGAAGGTTTTAGACGTAATAATATGTTTTAAATATATGTATTTTATCATGTACTTACTGTACAATTGCCATGTTTTTTGGGACATTACCAGTCCCTTGTCCGTTAATTCGGCAATCAAGCAATTGCCTGGAATACAGTTACAGTCGCTCGGATCAAGTTTGAAGCTTTCGGTCCACCGAACAGATCTTATTATGGCTTGCTGGCTTGCCCAGCTTTAATCTGTGCGTGTCACAAACAAAAGTACGACGCCTGAATTTGAGGTCTTTTAACGCTTACTACATATTTGAAAACTGTGATCCACGGGTTTTATGGCCTCCATTTCATCATTTGTTTGTGCGAATATAAGTTAAAAAAATAAAACCTGGAATCTCATCTCCACTCTCCACCGGATCCAATTGTAAATCTAAATCAATGAGGGACCCATCAAATGCACAAAATAAATTCTTCGAAATCAGTCCGGCCGTTTAGAAGGGTGCACTGTCGAGATTGTGTTGCTTATATAATTTTCCAATGCGCGTCGAAACTTCTCGAGACCGATACAAACAAAAAATACATCTATATAAGTTTTCTACTTTTGATGCTATGCAATATAATGAACAGACGCCAGCACATCAAGCTACCCCAATCTGTCAAATTTCCCTAATTGAAAGTGAACCTTATGCTTATGTGATAAAGTTGAAAATCTATAAAATAAATTTGTCCGATTGGGGTAGCTGGATGTGCTGGCGTCTTTACCTATCTATCTATTATTTTATCATTATTTTATCATGGTATAAAACAGAGGAAGTTTTACTTAAAGATCACATTGTGATTCTATACTTACTTATCGTATGGGCGGTGGTTACCTTAGTGTCAGAGATATTCAAGCTGCCCAGTAGGCCTCCAACATGGCTTAACGACTGTTATCTAATAACTACAACCGGGACCGACAGCTTAACTTGCCTTCCGAAGCTCGGTGACGCTCAGAAACCAGACCACTTTACGAAACTTAACCTCGCCGATCACGTACGGACTGTGAGAGCATCTAGCTAATAATATGCTAATAATATTTGTCCTGAGTATTTAAAATCCAAATGACTTACATCTTGCACCAAAGAATTTGCACAGAAACTTTTCACTTTTCTTTCTACAATAAAGTAACAAGTTCAAGAACTAATGTTCCTTCTTTCTAACGCCAAGTAATACGGAACTTGATAAGAATATTACCTTCTTATATTAGCTGCGATAATATTGTGTGAACTCGCAAGTTTTGCCTTTATATAACAAACTTCCTGAATTAGTTCAGATTGCTTGAATAGAGAGAACTACTTTCTTTGCTAGTAAGGATAATAAGATGACAACATGAACGATCAGTTCTTGTTCGTGAACATGTTAACATATGTACATAGTTATATCTACACATATACATACTTACTCAAATTTATAAATTTATTTTGCTTCGCGTGAAGAAAATGAGTAAATGAGATAGTAAAAAGGTGTAGGCCGTCTGATTCGAGGGGCATACACCAAGATAATGTCTGTTTATTTACACCAAATTTCGTCAAACATGTGGTACGAATATGTAATAATTTTAGCAAAATGGGCAAGTCGGAACTCTTAAGTGGATGTAGTCTTAATTAGATGGACTAATTATCTATGACAACTACGCGTCTCAAATTACTGATTTCCAATTTTCTGCTTGTCTAGAAGAGATCACAATTTTGTACAGCGTTAAATTAAATGTATTCAGCACTTGGATGGAGGATGGATAATACGAAAAACTGTTCGTCGTTTCCCTGAGAGCTAAGCGTTCTCCGTTATTGAAATGGGTGCTGGTTCGAGACCTGCGAGACGATTAAATTTATGATTTTCCCATTTTTGAGATTCACGCTTTGCATTGTGAATAAAGCTATAAAACTAAAATTTAATTGTTTGGTAATATTGTGGTTTTGAATAAAACATTGTCCATAACAGCCGTAACACAAAACAGAGAAATGTTTATGCACTATGTATGCAAATTTGGAAGACCAGACCAGAAACAAAGGTTTTTTCGCGCAAAATCCAATTAACGAAATGCAGACACTAGCTAAACAGACACATTTGTATTAAAACATTGTAGATTATTTGTTTTCTTCCAGTACGAATAATCTGTTAGTTTCTTCAGTATTTGTTATTGTATTTTATATATTTTTCCTGACTCAACTTTAATTTTAAATATCATATCTGTTACATTCAATATTAGATTACAGTACACCCTTTTTTGTTTTTTTTTTACGTGATGGAAATGCTGTAATCGCACGTTGTGTAGGGCTCGACCCACTAAAACCACCTCGGTAGCCAGCCTCACAGTGCTTGTAGCAGGGGCTCTGGGTTCTCGTGAACGAGCACGCCAGTATCCCCGCTGTACACTGAGAGTCCGCGAGACTCACACCCGGGCAGGGGAGGGGCATGAATGCCTCCCCCCTCCCCAGCAAGCACAAGCGCGTTTAGGCAACCTGAGCAGGTTACCTCTTCCCGGGACCGCTTATACAAGACGAGTGGAGTTCCCCCGTTAAAATATTGCAATGTTAATCTAGTGCTTAATATTGCAATATTTTAACGGAAAAGAATAAGGTTAGCGATTAGTACTAATAAACATAATGTAACGTCTTATATGAATTCATCAAGATCAGAATCTATCCATTTTATAGACACTAGTAGATTGGAAGCATGCGTTGTTTGCACTTCCAAATTGAGTGAAGGGGTATTCAAAGCTAGTGCGTTAGTTAAGCCAGTTAACGGAAAAATACCTTTTACAAATATTAAATACTATATAGAAAATACTAGTTATTAATAAATTACAACCTATTTTGCATAGCGCGTTAGAATATAGCGTGTCTAGTTTTAGACATCTTGTAATATGGAATGTACACACGATACATAGGGTAACCGGCCCCATGTGCGTTAACTAAAATAATAATATAACAACCTAAGTGATATGTTTTTTGTATAAATTGTAAAATGTCTGTATATAATCGTTTGCGTAAACACCGCTTTAAGTAATTGTTACATTGTTATAAGTTTATTGATAATGTGTTAGATATAAGAAGTAATGTAAACAATTGTTGGTGAACCTTAATTAATAAAATAAAAATAACTGTTCCGCACCGCGGTTCTCAGACTCGAATTTATACAATCCTTTCGATACTCTCAAACGCACTTAAGACGCTTTTTAACGCGATCTTACCGAAAACCTACCCGGCTAACAACGGCTGGAATGCCAATATTTATTTTGGACAATTTCAATAGATGGCGGTACATTATTAATTTTCAAATACTTCTTAAATCATAGTTTTAATAATAAATCATAGTTTTAATAATATACTACTCTTTCTCTCTTATATATTATGTACTTCGTATGAAAAGAACAGGGCATACATATAACTTTAAAATTACTTATAGTACGCGCACCGGGCGTATAAATCTTTTCATGGTTCTAATATGTCGATTAGTACCCCATTATATAAATACAACTCAACTAGTTTGAGACAACTAAAGATGCATGGTCCTTCTAACAAGAAATATTTTAGCAAAATGCTGTGATATTAAAATTTCGTTTTTATAACATAGAATAGAGTCCATTGTTCACTTCTTAATTTCTCACTAATTAAATCTCAGACCTGTCTGTAAAATATAGGTACAGACGCCAGCACATCCAGCTACCCCAATCTGTCAAATTTCTTTAAAATATTTTCAACTTTATCACAAAAGTATAAGGTTCACTTTCAATTGGGGAAATTTGACAGATTGGGGTAGCTTGATGTGCTGGCGTCTGTACATACTCTACAAACCATAATGAAAACTACGACTATTATCTTAACCGACTCTAGTCGGGTAAGATAATAGTAGTACACATTTGTATACAAAATAAATATCACATGTCTAGGACTAATACTCAGTCTCTTACTATCCAGACCGGTAAGGGTTGTCACCCATCCCAATCTCCTCTTATATTTTAGACCATTACATAGATTTATTGCCTGAAACGAAATTATTGTTAAACTAAACGTTCAGGAATGTTAGTAAACTATGACATTAAATCATTAAGTGTATACTCAATTTTAAAATAAAAATGAAAACAACTGCAATTTCCAGCAATAAGTAAGAAATACAAAAAAAATGTTCTTTGTATCTTTCACAACATTCCAATAAATTTTATTAATTTAAATCTATTTCATTAGCTATATTATAACTTTATCCGTGTGCCATTTCAAGCGTCGCCTCTAGCTTGAAAATCGGCGTAAGAGTTGTCTGTGGGACAATGCTAAACTGTGGATTTTTGGGCACAATTTTTTTTTAGTATGGGTACCAACTTCATCGAATTTTATGTCAATTTCGACCATGTATTAAGTAATTTAGTGAAAAATAATGAGTATGTATTACTCACGTAATTAATTTTATGTTGGATTCGGTCAACATAAATCGTGCGGGTCGCATTTGATCTGTCGATGATCTCCTTAAGAGGACGAATCTGTCAGCCGAATCTTACACAAAATGAATTACGTGTGATACCCGTTACTATTTTCACGATGTTGGCTTCTAATGTCAGTTTTTATTGTAATATTTAATACTATATTATATATATACTATACTATACTATATTTAAACTAATTATTCTTCGTTTCTCGTGATGACTGTCGATTTCGTCTTCACCTTTTTACTTATTGTTTTTGTTGTCTTATTGTATCTAATGTTTACCGTTAAAGAGTTTATCATTTAGTATTGGTTAGTAAAGTATTTTTCATTATCATTAGTGTTAGATGTAGTTTGTTTAATTTTAGTGTTGAATCAATAAAATATTTATTTAATGTTTATTATTACACAATTATCATACATAAAATACATTACGTTATATTAAACCTACATAAAATTATAGGCATCGGTCTAGCGTAACTTAGAAATGGCTGACATGCTCAGGAAATGTCGCTAGTCGCTGGAAAAAGACACGAAGAAATGAGGCTGCAAAACATCAGAGCATTTACACGAATCACGAGCGTTGCATAACTATCCCCTCTCACGAATGAGAATACAGAACGCTATTCCTTCGATATTAATTAACATTAACCCAGTTCATATATAACGAAAACCGAGTTTTAAAGTATGCCTTATGCATTCACAAGTGTTTGGGATATACTTAGACATTTGCCAATCACTCAAATATAATCACGTATAATCTGCACAGTTTTAAGAAAAAGTTCCCATTTTGCCACAAAATCCCTGGATTTTTGATACTTTCTTCTGGGGTCATCAATTACAAAGTTGGCAGCCCTAAGATAGATGCAAGTTAAACGTGATCCACAGAGCATGAAATAAATGCAAGTCAGTTCCACAAGCCAGTGACACAGGTGTGCTAGTTCAAATAATATTCCCCTCTGTCGTCGCGTGAACATTTTAAATATTGTTGCAGTGAATGAAATGTCTCCTGAAATTCTTTGTTGTTCACGACTTTGTGTGGAACATGAAGTTGGGTGGAATAGAAAGGTGGGGTCATTCTATTGCATCCCAATTTATCTGTCCGTTATATTGTTGACTGCACGTGTGGCGCAGCGGCTAAGACAATGGCCTCGCTGCTTCATGTCGCGGGTTCAAGTCCTGCGCCAGACAACTATTTGTGCGACCCATAAATAGTTGTTCTGAGTCTGGATGTAATTTGTGTCCGTCTATTATATGTTTGTAAAGTACCCCGCGACACAGGAATTAGACTACATATTGCAGGCATTGTCTTAAAAAAAAAAATCTTCCTAACAAGATTAGTAAAAGGACAGGAAATTTTCCGATCTTTCAATTTAGTTTAGTCATGACTCATGACTGTTTCTATCTACTAAATTTGTACTGCAGATAATCAATTGAACCATTTCGATAGTTCACTCGACGCTACGTTGGAGAATACATTTTACCCTAGACAAGTGTCTTTATTCTATGACGACGCGACAATGACTTACAAAGGCTGCGTGGAACAAAAACGGACAAGTACGAGTACGACTCGCCCACCCCCTCGGTGGGCGAGTTTGGTAGAAATAAAAAAAATCAAGATTTGCTTTTTGAGCGAACAAACCTCGCCTCGGGCACAGAGTTTATTCGCTCAAGGAGCAGCCTGACTAGGGAGTGGAGGTACACTAGGAGGGTACTGTGTGTCCCCTCACAGAGGAGATTCCTTAATAACATTAATCATTTTAAGGTCACCAGAGCTCATCGGGGCTCAAAATTACCGTAAATACCAATACATAGTACTCTGTGGTAAATACACTCAAAATGTATTTGAGATATAATAATCTCAAATACATAGCATACTAGCTGCACACTTAGGTTTTACCCGCGATAAACTTTATAAATTATAGCTTGTGTGTTTTCGGATATACATATTATAAGCTATTTTCTTACGTAAAACAGTAACAAACACCCATACATTCATATTCACAATCTTTCCCATTTATAATATTAGAAGGATTTTCAATGATCTCCCTCAAAGACACACCTACTACAAAGTAAGAAGACTAAAGTAAACATCTTCAGTAATAAAAGGTAAGTGGGGAGTACTAATTTCAGTTCAACATTCCATCACATAAGTTTGCTTACCCGTTTACACTACGATATTACGCTTCAACTTGGTAAACAAAATGCTCGTTATAATGTACGTAACGAGTGATGCACGTAAAACTAAGATCGTGTGGCGTTAATAAACCGGTGCAATATCTTGTAGAAACTTATATAGGTCCCTCTCACAATTTATTAAAACTGGTATTGTACGATTTGCTGTTAATATTTATATTATGCAATAGGAAACAAAATGCTCGTTATAATCTACGTAACGAGTAATGCACGTAAAACTAAGATCGTGTGTCGTTAATAAAACAGTGCAATATCTTGTAGAAACTTATATAGGTCTCCCTCACAATTTATGAAAACTGGTATTCTACGATTTGCTGTTTCCATATATATTATGCAATAGTAAACAAAATGCTCGTTATAATGTACATAACGAGTGATGCACGTAAAACTAAGATTGTGTGTCGTTAATAAAACAGTGCAATATCTTGTAGAAACTTATATAGGTCTCTCTCACAATTTATTAAAACTGGTATTCTATGATTTGCTGTTTCCATTTATATTATGCTATAGCAAACAAAATGCTCGTTATCATGTACCTAACGAGTGATGCACGTAAAACTAAGATCGTGAGGCGTTAATAAACCGGTGCAATATCTTGTAGAAACTTATATAGGTCCCTGTCACAATTTATTAAAACTGGTATTCTACGATTTGCTGTTAACATTTATATTATGCTATAGCAAACAAAATGCTCTTTATCAGGTACCTAACGAGTGATGCACGTAAAACTAAGATCGTGCGGCGTTACTAACCCAGTGCAACATCTACGTCCAGTTTGACGGTTCCTGTTTGTAATAAACTATTTATTAATATCGTTTGCTCGTGATTTAGAATGCAGCAGACCAGTGTTGTATGATAAGATAATTATCTAAAATTTGTAGAAACTAATAGAAGTAGGTCCCTGTCACTTTTTAAAAATAAACTGATATTAGACGATTTGCCGTTTCCATTTACACTCTGCGATAGTACGCTTCAGGTTTACAAACAAAATATCTGTTATAATGTACGTAACAAGTGATGTAACTAAAACTAAGATCGTGTGGCGTTAATAACCCAGTGCAACCTACGTCCAGTTTGATGGTTCCTGTTTCTAATAAAGTATTAACACCGTTACGTGTTGATTTCGGAAACAGCTGCAATAGTTCAGTGTTGTATGGTAAGAAATATTGCCAAAAAATATGTAAAATTTGTAAAAACTCACAAAGGTCCCCTATCACAATTTACTAAAACTGGTATTCTACCATTTGCTGTTTCCGTTTACACTATGCGATAATATGGTTCATTCCAAAATATCCATCATAGTATACGTAACGAGTGATACACGTAAAACTAAACATCTCCATGCAGTTTAAGGCCCGGCGCCCGCTATCGGTGGGCATTGGTGGGCTCGGTACAGCTCGGGCGCCTTACGGCTTCGGGCTTAAGGACGCCGTAGCTGATTTTGGGTAGCCTCAGAATAGTTCGGGCGGCAGAAACATCGCAGAACAATCGTAACGTTACGTGAAAACAGTTGTGCGTGTGTATTTATAATGGTGGATAGGGACTTAGTTCTCATTTTTCATCTTGCTGAAGAAGAAGAGAAACTTGGAGCCTTAAGGCAAAGAAGAAGATTTTGGGTGCTTACGGCTGCCGAGGCAGCCTGAAGTCGCCCGACGCAGCTCTCAGGCGCCCGGAGCCACCAGAGCCAGAAGCCGCGGTAAAGCGCCTAGCTACAGCTCGGGGCCTTACTGCGTGGGTATCGGTGAGGTTCGTTATACCGAGCCGCACGGATACCCACCGATAGTGGTTGCCGGGCCTAACGGTTCTTGATCCTAATAAAATATTAACATCGGTACTAGTGATTATTATTCTCACATGTTTATTACCAATATTATTTACAAGATATCATACAAGGGTATTTTAATAACAATACAACTCATACAATATATGAGCTACATGGAGAGAAATTTTCGCACAATCCTGGCATTCGTATTATTATGATTATAGACGTGGATATTATGTGTAACCTGGGCTACAGTAACCACTTACCATCGCCACATGCTTGTTGGCACAGATGATATTTCAAAATGGCTTCAGAAAGTATGATCGACTTTGACTTCTGAGTCGCGTTGATCTCAATAGGAAAATAATCAAATTGATTAACAATATTTAAAGAAAATATATTAAGCGAAACAGTTGTCTGAAATGGTAACCCCAGTATTGTTAGTGAATAAAGCCAGCAAAGCTCGGGAATTACATATTGCACACAAAGTACACGGTACTACGTGATACTGTTAATGTTTGAGCAACCAATGTTAACAATTGAAATGATATTTTTTTATTAAAAGTGGTATGTCTAAATGCGCTTGCGTTAAAAAAAACAATTATAACATTTAATTCAGCGCAACCCCAGGCTGGCACAAACTTCCAGGTATAAATCACTCCAAAAAAACTATCAAGGTCTACGACTGCAAACTGCAAATGAGGCCCTTGCGCTTAATAGGAGGAATGTATGCATCATAACTAGGAAAAGAAGATCTTATCATGGAACAGATGAGTCGTAATAAGTACTTAACCACTGACGATAACCGTTAAGAAAAATCCTAGATTAGGCGGTTTTAATAATTTTGTGTGTACTCAATATCTATCTATCAAGGACCACGGTTTAATGGAAACATTTGCATATGAGAAGAAATAGCTGCACGTGTGGCGCAGCGGCTAAGACAGTCGCCTCGCCGCTTCGTGTCCCGGGTTCGAATCCCGCGCAGGACAACTATTTGTATGACCCATAAATAGTTGTTCTAAGTCGGGATGTAATTTGTGTCCGTCAATTTTTTGTTTGTAAAGAACAGGAATTAAATTCCCTAGTGAGAGCGTTGTCTTTAAAAAAAATTATAAAAGAAAAATTCGCTCGTAATTTAATTTAATAATTATTAGAAGAGACAGCAATGTGACTTTACATGAGCCAATGGTGAGTTGCGGGAATTCATTGCGGGATCCAAGACAGTTAAAGCGATTCCCCGGGACATGCCTGAGCTTCACTGCTCAGTGTCATTTCATTGTGTGCCACTCTTGATCCTGGCTTACAGGAGTTTGCAGTGGTGGGTAAGAGGGAGGAACTATTCCCGATAAAAAAAAGAGCTAATGGTGACCGTAGGTATGTGTTATGAATTTAGTAAAATACACATGTACATATGTAAGTATTTCTACTGGTAGATGTCAGCATATCTCAGCGGAGACTAGCTAAGTGGCAACTTGCAGGACATCTTATTATGCAGGAGTACGTGTGATAACACAAGTGCACTGTCATACTTATTTGATTTCATTTAATTTATTTATTGATAACAATAGTTACAAGTCAGAGCATCACAATTTACAATTAATCATTTCAATAATTTTATAAATAAATAATAATAATTCGTGTACAAACAAATAATTTATGTCGCAATCCTAACTAATATTATAAATGCGAAAGTAACTCTGTCTGTCTGTCTGTTACTCTTTCACGCCAAAACTACTGAATGGATTTTAATGAAATTTGGTATACAGATGGTCTAGACCCTGAGAAAGAACTTAGGTTAATTTTTATAGTTAGGATAACACATAGGCCATATTTGATAAAGTTTAACGCGGGTAAAACCGCGGGGCACAGCAAGTATTAAATAACTAATAGGTAGTAAATTAAACGATTTTGACTCGGAGTAATTTCATAAACTCCGAGTCAAAATCGTAGAATTCTTTATCTACCAGCCAAATTTTGAGCCTGCTTTTGAATATCATGGTGGAAACTGCATCTTTGATCTGACCTGGTAGTTATAAACGCCAGGTCCAATTACTTGGGCCGTTTTTTCTGACTTGCAAAGTTTATGTTTATTTGTACGTAGCCTGTGCCTGTGTCGAGTGTTGTAGGTAATTATGTGCATCCCCTATTATATCAAACACATCCTGGTTTCGCCTCACATACATTATATATACTTATCACTCGATATTATTCGACTGCCTCGTTGGTCTAGCGGCAGCGTGTTCAGCCGCAGATAATGAGGTCCTGGGTCCTAATCCCGAGTCGGGCCATAAAGTGATTTTGGGATTTTTCCGTAAAAAGAAATTTCTCACTATCAGCCCGAAGTCTAGGAGTTGGCGGTATTACACTCCTGTGCCTCGGAGAGCACGTGAAGTTGTCGGTCCTGTGCCTGACCTCTTTCCGTTCATGTCGCTAGTCGTCCCATCGGATCATGAGAGTGATGGAATAGAAAGTGTTCCTGCGTTTGCGCACACACTTGTGCATTATAATATGTCCTGCGCAATTGGCTATACTCCATTGAGAATGGCCGCCGTGGCCGAAATTCGGCCGGGAGGACACACGCTTATCCGTCTTATGATCCGATGGGATGATATCGTGGTGAACCGCAGATAAGAGGTACGCCTCATCTCCTCGCCGCCTCTCCTGTTGCGCGCCTCATCTCTTCCCGGCCATGTCAGATACACGGCCGGGAAGATATGAGACGCTAGAAGGCTAGAAGATAGACGGGCGTATAACAAGGCCAACTACCAGACTTCGGAGATGTTATCTGAGGTGCTATACCAACGAGGTAGTCAATAGTATTATGGTAATATATAAAAGATAAAATAAATAGCTTTGATTATGATATTTTACTATTTTCTTTATTGTAAATATGGACATATGATTCCCAGAAAACACCCATACCTAGACTAATAGATATGTTCGATAATACAAACATTTGTCTTATGCGAGGATTGAACCCGCAAGCTTGGGACCAGAAGCACAGAATAAAAAGTACTTACGTACAGAAGCGGCTCTTCGCGGAACAATTTATAGAAATAGCGACTCCTGCTACTAAGCAACTAAGTGCAATTCAGCTTGCATACGCGATCAGTGTCTACCGCGATAACGCTGCCGCTCTCTTCTAACGCATTACACTGTCGCTGTCGGACACGGAGTGTCCTGGCGTAGGGTTACCGGCTTGCCGCTGTTACTGTGATACCTATTCATCGTCTATCTACTTATTAACTACATAATGTATCTTATGTTTGATCCGTATGATTACACGGTCAATTTTTACAAATGTGATATTTTTGTTAGGTTATTTAAGCTGGCTCGACGAACTTTACTATACTTATTCATAAATATCTCCTAAACGTGTAGACCGATTGGCATGACTCAAACGGATAAAATGGTTTTAGACCTAGATCTTTTATTTGACACCAAAATCGTTAAGATATCTCCACAAACAAAAAATCACATTTTCAAGTTGCTCTCGTAATTATCTTACATGTTTGAAACTCATACCAATTCTTTTAAAAACTATCTTGGCAAACAAAAACGTTAAAACTAGAGTCTATACGACTAAAAACACATTATTTGTAATCTCATTATAAATAATGAGCACCTACAAAATCCCTACTTTGGTATTTAAAATAATAATTTGAACTAACCTTTCCGCAACTGTAGGTAATGTAAAAACTGATAAAACCTTGTCCCCTTTTTTCGACCAACATCCAAATGAACAATACCTAGCACCAGATTTGTGATGATGAGACATTTTTGTTGTTCAATACTTATAGTATTAAGTAGAGAGCTGCCAGTACTTTTTAATCCGTGGCGTATAGCGCTGCGCGCGAGCGGTCGGCGACGGCCCTCTGGGCTACGCCACTGCCAAGGCGCGCGAAAGTGTAGGTAATTATCACCGTAGGTATGGCCGAGTGAAGGGGCCCTGCCAGAAGGTTCACCGCCAACATGGTTGTATTAAAGCATATCTCAAAGTATATACTTGACCGGCCTGTTGGCGTGGTTGGTAAATGCTTGCCTTTCACGCCGCAGGTAGTGGGTTCGATTCCCACCCAGGACAGATATTTGTGTGCATGAACATGAGTCTGGGTGTAATGACGTATATAAGGAAGTATTTACAAAAGAAAAGTAGTATATGGTTTCTATAGTACAAGCTCTGCATAGTTTGGGATCAGATAGCCGTGTGTGAATAGTGTCCCATAATATTATTGTTATGAGGATAAATATAATAATTACATTAACAAACTCTTTACTATAACAACGTGTATATAGAAAGCGTTTTCTTGCAAACATTGCCACAGCACATTTTCCGCTGCTCAAACACATTTTCCGTGTGTACTGCATAAGCATACACGGTAGCTAATTAAATATCGGACAAAACATTATTGTTGATGAGATAAAACTTAAGTAGGTACAGGGGATGTTAGTGGGTACAGGGGATGTTACAGTATCACGTCCTCCCCTTGCTTATTTGAATGAAAAAGAAATAAATATAATGGTTATCTTTATGTTTAATTCTCGACGCTGAATTTGCGGAAATCTTCGTTTTTATGTTAAGCTTGCGACCTTATTTTGGTTATCATAATGGAACTATTAACAAGTATGAGCCTAATGCAAGGTTCTGTTTATTTACAGCGGTTGGTTTTGTTCACAGGAGGGTAATTATGCGAACCGCTCTTTCTTTTTAACCGCCTTAAAAATAGGAGGTTCTCAATTTAGTTATATTTTTTTTTTCTATCTACGAGTATGTAACACGAATTCTCTGTAAATTTTGACTGCACGTTTACGGTTAAGACAGTCGCATCGTCATTTCGTGTCCCGGGTTCGATTCCCGCGTAGGACAACTATTTGTTTGTGGGCCCATAAGCGAGACAGGGATTAATTCCCATTTCTCTAGTTTTATTTAATAGGAAATATTAATAACTTCACTGGCGTTCCTTATAATGATGAAATAATTAAATTTATCCAGCACTTGGGTTTTAACATACACTTGTACTTATCAAACTCACAATGCAGTACATAAATACAGTCAAATTCGGTACTACAATAAGAATTATTTTATTTTTAATGTTATTAAGTCAGTCCGTGCTGATCAGTTGGCTGGCGCAGAAAGTTCTCAATCAGTTACTTAATTTAAGCGACTAATACCTGAGGGCACCCTTATGAGTTTCGGGCCACAAATCAGGGGTAGAAAACTGAAATTCTAAATGTGGGTGTGATCACTTGCACGGGATCACCGATCATGTGTTAAGGTGTCAATGCGATCCTCTCCGCCGAACCTACCCTAGCTAACCTGCGGCGTTCCCTAAATGACGCCAGTTGTATATTTTGTTTAAACCGTCATTATTTTAGAAAATAGTTTGAGCCCCGTGGACTGTATTTGAAATTACATTAAAACAACCAGTTGCACTCTCAAATTACTTTTTATTATGTAATATAAGCACAGTGTCACCTAAACAAAGTACAGACGCCAGCTGCACACCAACTATCCCAATCTGTCAAATTTCTTTTATAGATTTTCAACTTTATCACATAAGCATAACACTTTCAATTGTGGAAATTTGACAGATAGGGGTAGCTTGATATGCTGACGTCTGTACATCGTTACAAGTAAAAAGCCGCGAGGGCGATCGGCATTGACGCACTAAGATGTAGACACTTCCCATATCACCGGATACTGAAATATTGTACCAAAAACATGAAGTTTAAAAAGCGCAGCTTGGCTCACTATTTTACTTTGTATCGTCGACGAAATAGAATTTATTTCAATTATATTGGGTATAGCTGTGCCCCGCGGTTTTACCCGCGTAAAATTTTATACAGTATGACAGCACCTCCCCCGTAGATGATAGCGTGATAATATGTAGCCTATATGTTGACCCGACCTCTTAGTAATATTCATGCAAAATTTTAAGTTTTTTTAATTTTAATTTTGCAGTACTTTTTGAGTTTAGCCCGGACATACATACGGACAAACAGATAAACAGACAAAAATTCTAAAAACTATATTTTTGGCTTCGATATCGAAAGTAGATCACGCACATAGTATCCATTTAAAAAAATGTTCAATGTACAGTTTTGACTCTCCTACGATTTTATTATATGTATAGATAATAAAAAGCTAATTATATTATATTATAAGAACTAAATTAACATTTTCAAAATCACACGTAGATATAACATGGAATGCTATTAAATAAATTAAAATAGAAAGTAAAGTGTAGTAAGTAACGCATATGAGCGTGTCAGCGAATACTAAATAGAAGTGTAGATAAATATAGATATAGCCAGATATGCCAATCTCTAAAATATAAATTGTTATAAATAAAATTACTTTATATCGTTAACCAACAACAAAGCATCATACTTTATGTATGATGGAGGTGTTATATGTGTATAATGAAAACCAGGTAATCTATTATAAGGTATATTTATTAACCATATAGGGAAATAATCATTTAAATACAAGAAATACAAGGTGAACATATTATTTAATAAAACAAACCACGTTGAGACAAACATAATACAAAGTTTACTTAGCTTTTAAATCACTCTGTCTGTTCAGTACGGCAGTTCCAATAGAAACGATACAAATAGCATTACTGTTAATTTAAATTTGTTCAAACTGAATCGTCCCTCCAACCACCGAGAGCTCCGCTCCGGTCAACGTTTCCAACAAGAATGATTCTCAAAGCGATCGGGACACACGTTTTATAATAGACGACAAACAACTGTGAAACGTGTTTATGCAACAAACAAGTATGACGTACACCCGCCCGTCGCCACCAAAATGTTATACTACCGCCTTTTTATTAATACCGTATTTAATTATAAATCTACAATTATTTTATCTACCAACATATATTTTTATTTATTTATTTAATTAATGTTCACCAACAGTTGTTACAGATTTATATAGAAATAAATAATTTACATGCATTGGGTCTTAAGTCTAACTGCACAACCAATTATAGGCAAACACTACTTGCAAAATGTTTTTTGTATCACCAGTTTAATTTTAAAAATGAATATACATACCTATTACTTACTTAAATTCTAAATACTAAAAACTAGAAACTAATCACTACTGATCACAGTTCATGCGTTTGACTTCTCGGACAAATGTTGATATTGAGTCGGAGTGGACGTCAACCAGGTCGCTGTACTGGTTTATAAGTTTACACATGCGGGGAATTGGCGAGTTAACACCAAACACTGTACGACGAAGAGGTGGAGCAAGGGGTGTTATAGGTTTTCGAGGTGGTCTACGGGGTACTCTTAAATTGAACATTTTTAATAATTGAGGGCAGTCAATGTTGTTATTAAGGACTTTATGCGCGAATCTCAATTCCAAGAGCTCCCTTCGGGCTTCCAGGGTACTCATTTTGTAGTAGCCTAGTTTATCAAGGTAAGAGAGGTTTTTAAATTGCCTGCCCTTTGAGTACCCTAGATGACGGATGAACCTTTTTTGGACTCGTTCTAATCGCAGTGAGTGGGTTGCGTAGTGAGGTCTCCATACTACACTGGCGTATTCCAAGATGCTTCTTATAAGGCTATTGTATAGAACTAATTTAGTGTAGACGCGTTGAAATACCTTTCCATTGCGAATGACAAATCCAAGCATACGCTGGGATTGCCTGATAATATTTTCAATATGTGGTATAAATGTGAGTTTAGCGTCCAAGATGACTCCCAGATCCCGAACTACATCTACCTCACGTACGGTCACTCCGTTTATTTGGTACAACGAATTAACTGTATGGACTTTCCTGGTAAATTTTATGTAGTTACATTTCTGAATGTTCAATGAGATTTTATTATGGCAACACCATACAGATAATCGGTCGATATCTTCTTGCATTAGATTTACGTCCTGTTGAGACTTAATGGCTTTTGAAATTTTTAAGTCATCTGCAAAAAGATATATGCTAGTATTATAAAAGGCAGATGTGACGTCGTTTATATAAATGTTGAATAATACTGGTCCCAGATGAGAAACTTGAGGGACGCCAGAGGCTATTGGATATTTGTTCGATTGGAACCCATTGACCACAACATAAAACTCTCGACCAGCTAGATAAGAAATGAACCACTTTAGAAGGTTACCGGTGACACCGTAAGCAGCTAGTTTTTTAGCAAGAAGTTCGTGTGAAATCTTATCAAACGCCTTGCTAAAATCTGTATAGACAGTGTCAACCTGCATACCTTCATCCATGGCTTCATATGAGGCTTCAACAAACGATACCAGATTTGTACTTGTGGATCTATTCTTTACAAAGCCGTGCTGATGGTCGGTTAAGTACTTAGCAAAGTAGCGTTGGATATGTGGACAGATTAGCAATTCCAATATTTTACCGAAGATTGAGAGAATAGATATTGGTCTGTAGTTCTTTATGTCACAAGGGTCTCCACTCTTTTGCACTGGTACCACCTTCGCTGGTTTCCACATTTTTGGGAATTCGCCAGATCGGATGGAGGTGTTATATATCTTTGTTAATGGTAGAACCAGACTTTGTGCACATTTGACAATGAATATTGGAGGTATATCATCTGGCCCTGCCCCCTTAGAACTATCAAGGCTTTTTAATTTTTTTTCAACATCTTCATTTTTGATCTCGACGAAAGCTATACTGTCTGATTGTGTGGCTATTGTTTCCAAGTACTCGGAGCTCACATAGTTATGACCGGGAGTCGATGTAGTTTCGTCTTTATAAATGTTGCTATAATTAGAAGCAAATAGCTCACATATTTCTTCCCCATTCGAAGATGTTATCAGACCGTTAGTCATTGATGCCGGGTATGAGCTTTCTCCGCCACGCTTATTCTTAATATATGACCAAAAAGCTTTAGGACTTATGGCAATAGATTTTTCTGTACTATCTATGTAAGTATTATAGCACTCCTTAGCATAATTATCACATCTTTTAGAGATCAATCGAAGGGAAAGTACGTCAAGGGGGTTCTTGTATTTTTTATATCTTATACGAATTTTGTTCTTTTCCTTCAATAACTTAACAAGTTTTTTATCAAACCATATTGGATTATTTTTGTTTTGCTTTCGACTGACAGGTACAAAGGTTGTGATGGTTGATTTAATGATGCTGTAAAAAACTTCTACCATTTCGTCAGTACTACTGCAACATCCCAGCTGTTCTTCCCAATCCATGTTCTTCAAATGCTTGTTTATTATTTCATAGTTAGCCTTATGAAAGTTTCTTTTGGCAATGCAATTGGACTTTAGTTTTAGCGGTTCTGTCAATTTTATTTGTATGTCTAATGGGGGATGGTGAGCATCTACAACACTTAAAGGATCCGCTTCGGTCACGCAACAACCTGGAACGTCCACCAACACAATATCCAGCTGTCGAGTGTTTTTATTTTTAACATTATTGCATTGTCGGAGATTATTAACAGATGTAAAGTCTATAAAAAGTTGATCGATACTGGTAAATTGCTGATTTTTGAGAGGATTATTTAAGTCACTCCATATTATATTTCTTAAATTAAAATCTCCAACAATGCATGTGTACGCATTATGATTATCCTGATAAGAATTACAATTAGAAATAAAATGTTCCAACATTGATTAAGAGACAGGTGGCGGCAAGTAGACTGCACAGAGATGAAGATGGCGGAGTTTCTTTGTGCGTTCGCACGGTATTTCTACAGATACCCATAGATCCTCACAATTACTTTGTCTATGTAATAATCTTTTTGAAACTAGTTTTTTATATACTGCAATTAATACACCTCCGCCATCCTTATGCCTATGGTAACCTGAGCTTTCTCTGTCTCTTCTATAGACCCAGTACCTATTATCAAACAGCTCATTATCACATACACTACAATTAAGCCAAGTTTCTGACAAAACTAGAATATCGTAATTACAAGTTGCTATTTTACATGATAAATCGTGCGTTTTCGTCCGAAGGCCTCTTACATTTTGATAATATATCACAATGAATTTTATCTGTGTGTTCTAGTTAACATGCATAAAAATCGTCTACGAAGCTTAATTTAACTTATCTAATGTTGCTAAATCTTTTATCACTATGTATTCCGATGTAACGTCTTTACGCATCAGAACACGGCCGTTTCTGATCCACACAAATTGGAATCCTTTTTCTTTAGCTTTGGTTCTGGCTGCGGCGTGGATTGCTTTATTGGTCTGCGACAGGTGCTCCATAACGTAGATAGGTTTTCCTGGTCCAGACAATCCAATATGAGAGGAGTTCAGTTTATCTACGTTTTTCTTATTGAAGTTGATCGCAGCTGCCAAAAATTGGTCACGAAATCTTGGGGAGCTGAATTGAATGATGATTGATCGAGGCCGGGGCGAATCACGGTTTACTTTTGCGATTCGTGTGCAGTTAAAAATATCTTTATCTTCAACAGCGCAGCCAATGACCGACCCCAGCTGTTTGGTCAGGCTTACGACATTCTCTGATTTCTTTTCTGGAACGCATTGTATCTCAATATTGCTGGATCTAGAATGTTGTTCCATCTGGTTTATGCGATTCGTTAGTTTTACAATGGTGTTCGACATTTGCTAATTTTTATTTTCAAGGTCTTTTATGGTTTGCGTAGATTTTTTGGCTTCCAAAATGGCAGATTCATACTGAGTATTCATATATGATATTGCCTCATTTACTTCCTTCAACTCATCCCTGACTGATTTAAGCTCTGAGTTCATATTAGAGTTTAATTGTGCAAGCATGTAAGTCATTGCAGTTTTTATTACTGCCTCTACTATATCGTGGATATCAGTCTTAGACAAAGTGCTCGAGCTACTAATCGGTGGTGACGACAGAGCTATTCTTTTTTTGGAGCGCGAGGTTACATTATCTTCCGGTCTGATGGTGGTTGCAACATTTTTTGCACTTTCTTTTGAAGGTTGAGATGCTGATTCAGACATTTTAAAAAACAATCTATGGTTCTTTTATATTTTTTTTTTCTTTTTCAAATGTTCTCAGAAGACTCAAATCAATTCGGTATTATACTATGCTTAACAATGAGTAATTTCTGTTACTGGAACGCGCCCTCAGTGACGCTTAGGTTGGTAGTACTGTCCAATACAGCTGTGATTTGTTTACAATTTGAATGGAAAAAACGGTAATATATTTTATAAGTTCAATTCACTGGGCACTTTTATATAATTGTATGATTCGTTTTCCATAACATGCAACAATAACTATAGTGTTATTTTAGTCCACTGATTGGTTAAAAACACTGTTAATTTACTTTTTGTCCTTATGTTCACTTTACACTTTGAATTACAGTTAATAGTTCACAGAGTTTTCTGATGACTGCGAACAAGATCACTAAAAGTTTTATTCTTTTGGAATGTAATATTGATAGTTGTATCGCATATTTATTGGTTTTTCTGTACTATTTTTAATATTTAATTACGGAGCTGTTGTTGATGACACTAATGACACTTGACATTGGACTTGATATATAGTTATATACTTATTATGTCGATTCCAAGCTAACAAGCGCATTATGAGGACAACGCCATGTGGCGGTCACCAGTCTAAGATCTGCAAACAGAGGTTAATGATGAATTGATTGGGTAAATTTCTCAGAATTAAACTAAAAATATATAATTTTATATGTAACGGCAATGATAATACGTATAATATTTTTGGTAAAACACCCTATACTTATTTACTAACTTGTATATTCTTAGTCCTTCTCAGTGAGACATCTAGCAAGATAAATCGTCTTACGGTCACATGGACGTGGGGTAATTAGAACTCGCCACGGACATCCCCTTAATTGCTTGTCAAAAGTTGACAAATGATAGCAGCGAGTCACATTTGTCTACTCCATCATAGAAAGAGATGTAGGAGGCAGTTTGAAGTACTTTGAAGTCTATATCTGTATAATAATAGTAATATCTAGGGATGATGTCACACATATTCGTGTTCATCACACAAATATTTGCACTTACCGGGATTCGCACCCAGGACCGCCGGCTTCGTAGGCAGGAGCACTACCAACTAGGCTACGGTGAATAATTTTTTTATTTCTAAAAACGGAGTACAACACAATGACATGTATAAAATATACAATATTAATACTACTATGTACTACTGATTGTACCCCGCGTCACAGGGAGTCACTCTATTCTGTGAACGCTAAATTAAAAAAACCGGCCAAGTGCGAGTCGGACTCGCGCACGAAGGGTTCCGAACCATCTATAAAAACAAGCACAAAAATTCACGTTTGTTGTATGGGAGCCCCCTTAAATATTTATTTTATTGAAGTTATACTTCTTTTGGCGCGATGGAGAAAAATGATGAGAGTGAATGTTTACGATGTGCGCGCACACCGACACCAAAAAATTTAACAGCATGAAGTTAGTTCTAGGTGGTATGAGAGTGAATTATTGCGATGCGCGCGCATCGTAAAAATAACAGCATGAAGTTAGTTCTAGGTGGTATGAAAATGTATGAGAGTGAATTTTTACGATGCGCGCGCATCGTAAAAATAACAACATGAAGTTAGTTCTAGGTGGTATGAAAATTGATAACTATGTTCAAGTTGTATATTAAGAAGTATAACTTCTAACGCGTGTACATAAGTACACACAAGTATTTTTTTTGGTTTTTAGTATTTGTTGTTACAGCGGCAACAGAAATACATCATCTAAGAAAATTTCAACTACTACTCACTACCTGCATTCACACTCCCCGACCAACTCCACGACGTAATCACCATATCAAACAGAATACCACTATTTTACTCCGAGAGACAGATACCCATTGATAAAAATTCGGCCTCGGCGAAATTTTTGCCATTCCCACAAGATCGCGGGCAATTACGAGCTTATCTTCTATGCGAATTTTCTGAGCGACTTTAAATAGCTATCATTTTCCCTCGTGGCTTGGCGCCGGCGCCGGCGTTATTCTCAAAAACATTATGGTGCTCTTATGTTTGTTTCGAATACGACATTATAACGTTTTTATGCTACTACTAGCTGTGCCCCGCGGTTTTACCTGCGTTAGATATTATAAATTATCACAACTCTTCCCCCGTAGGTGATAGCGTGATTATATGTAGCCTATATGTTGACCCGACCTCTTAGTAATATTAATGCAAAATTTGAAGTAATCCATGCAGCACTTTTCGAGTTTAGCCCGGACATACATACAGACAAACAGACAAAAATTCTAAAAACGATATTTTTGGCTTCGATACCGATTGTAGATCACGCCCCAAGTATCATTTAAAAAAAATATTCAATGTACAGTTTTGACTCTCCTACGATTTTATTATATGTATAGATTACCACCTGCAGTTAAGAAAGAATTAATTTTAACGCTAGCTAAAAAAATACCACATACAACTTTTCTTAGAAGTTAAAAAGCAGTATACAGTATGTTAATATATATATATATTGACCTCTTTTACATTCACTGTATTTTTTAGGGTTCCGTATCCAAAAGGTAAAACGTGACTCTATTATCAAGTCACTGTCTGTCTGTCCGTCTATCACCAGGCTGTATCTCATGAACCATGATAGTTAGACAGTTGAAACTTTCACAGATGACGTATTTCTTTTGCCGCCATAACAACAAATACTAAAAAATAAATATTGAAGGGGGCTCCCATACAACTAACGTGAATCTTTGCTCGTTTTTATAGATAATGGTGCGGACCCTTCTTGCGCGAGTTCGACTCGCACTTGGCTGGTTTTAAATAATTGATTTTACTTGAATTTTTGTTTTATTTAAAATACAACGCCCGCACTAGGGAATCTAATCCCTGTGTCGCGGGGTACTTTACAAACATGTAATCGACGGACACAAATTACATCCAGATTCAGAACAACTATTTATGGGTCACACAAATAGTTGTCCGGCGTGGGACTCGAACCCGCGACACGAAGTGGCGAGGCGAAGCCGTTGGGTGTGTTGGGTCTTAAGAGAACCGAGGACGGTAATCATCAATACACACCTGTATGCGATCTTGTCAACACACCTGTGAAGAAAATAATATTAAAAAAAAAGACGTGTGGCACTCGGAGACTGCCGCGGTAAAGCTATTGCATAGCATTTTTTATCAACTTATGCAATTATAATTATTTATTTATTTTATAATACTGTATTTGTGATAATAATAATAAAATGAATGTATATAGAGTACTAACTCATTTTCTTTCACTATTTTTTCGTGACTTTCTTCATTAATAAATGCGCTTTGTTTATTCATATTTAAAACACTTTGTACACAAATTCTACGAGTACAGATATTCACTGTTGTACGTAGATGATAAATACCTATACACCTATATACTTTGTCACAAACAGCTGATTACGGTAGTTTTCCAATACAACCAATGCCACCTAAAGGCGGGTTGCTGAACTAAAGACACAAGCGTGATATTTCAAAAAGTCATTAAAAGTTCTGGTATTTATCCATAGATGGCGGTCGGAGTGAGGGGTGTTAGGTTTTTTTCGTTACGGAATTTCTGGATTCGGTCCCCACGCTCAAGGCCCGCGATAGAAGCTATGCAATAGCTTAATAAATATAATTTCAACAGTGAGAACGAGTTGAGAATTTTTTGTCGTTGTGGCGGGAATAATGAATATGTTTTCCAATGCACGCGCATCTAACAATCACTTTCGATATGTTTGCCGGTACCCCAAGCTCACGTAGCACAGTGCTTTTCTAATTACAATATTTTAACGACAAACTGACATGCCAGTTGGCATGATTGGTAGAAACTTGCCTTTCTCGCGCATGTCGTGGGTTCGTTTCCCACCCACGACAGATATTTGTGTGCGTGAACATGTCTGTTTGTTTGAGTCTGGGCGTAATTATCAATATAAGTCTGCATTTACAATCGAAATTCTACAAGTACAAGTTATGATTGATTTGGGATCAGATGGCCGTGACTGAATAATGTTCCAGGATATTATTATTTATTATACCTAATATGTTGTTTTTACCACCGATTCGATTGAATTCCGTTTGATATTTTCTTCGTCAATGCCAAAATTGCGTGTGTTCATATTGACTATTATGATTAACTAAAAAAGATAATAAAATTATCCAATTGGAATAGCTTTCGATATCTTCTCGCTCAATTCAAATAACCTGAGATCCCAAAATATAATGTCTACTTCAACTTCAACTCTTAATTGTGGCACTTGTGGGATAACCACCACAATTTCGCCAATGTCGAGTTATGATAGGCCAACAAACGAAGGAAATCAACAATCAGTAAAAAGGCCAAGTACTAATTTGTGTTTAAGTAGATGGGTAGAGGCACGTCGGAATCTACAACAAACAAAATAGACACACACATTTATCAACCACCAACATAAATAAGGAAATAAAATTCTAAATGTACTTAGATAGATAATTAAAGTTTAATTTTATTAATTCTTATATATTTACATAGTATATATATATAAAAGGAGTATATACTAGGGACAGAAGGTATTTGAAGGAGATTGGACGAGGGATATGGGGCGGAATAACATCATATAACGAGAACTTCTGATTTTTGCAATTAAAGAATATATGGTCAACATGTCCTTCATCCAAACCACATTCACAAAGTGAGGAGTCCCTAATCCTAAGTTTAGCCAGGAAGACAGGAGTGCAACAATGGTTTAAGCGGAGGCGACAAATAGTAGAAGTGGTGACTTTATCAAGATTTTTAAATTTGGAAAACCAGGGTTTATTAGGTATAGAAGGTTGAATGTCACCATAATATTTACCTTTAATTGATTTAGAGATTTGCCATGCCTTAGTCCATGAATTGTACAAATTTTGTTTTAACGATGAACATATATCATGGCTATAAATTTGAGAGTGATCAAGAGAGCCTGATTCACTAGCACCCCTGGCATAGGAATCGACTAATTCATTGCCCACTATACCTGAGTGACCAGGTATCCAAGCTAGAATCACTTGAATATCAAGATTGTGACACTGAGACAGCTCCTCTCTTATCTTAAGTATTATGGGAAACCTAGATTTTGAACGGAAAGGGTTTGAAAGGATGGCTTGTAAGCAGCTTTTGGAATCAGAGAAAATTATAGACTTTTTCAACTTATGAGACCGAATAAAACGAATAGCCTCTAGAATGGCAATAGATTCCCCTGTAAACACAGAGGTTGCAGAAGGGCATTTATAGCTCAAGATGATAGAGGTAAAGGAAATCCACACTGCAACACCAACTGGACCATCATTAGAGACTTTGGAAGCATCAGTGTAAAAAGGGAGCCAGTTTTTATATTTAGATTTGATTAGTTCAATAAATACCCTGTTTGCCTCCATGGTGTTTTTGTCAATGCCAAAGTCCAGAATAATGTTGGGTTGAAATATTAGAGACTCATAAGGAGCTGAATAGAGAGGGTTTAAAATCTGTTGAAAAAGTGGAGCAGAAAGACGGGAGAACTGTAGATGGGCACTGAGAAGACAAGGCAATCTCAAGCGGGACTGGTTTTCACGCAAATTGTAAAGGGCAGATAGCTCTTCTAATCTATGAAGAAGCGGGTGACCTGGATTTTGGACAAGTTTAAAATAAAAACGATTGGCTAAAAGTTGTCTGCGCAGAGCAAGGGGCGGATCACCACATTCCACTTGCATAGCATTTATTGGTGATGACTTCATAGCACCCAGGATAATACGCAAACATTTAGCTTGGACCTTGTCAAGCTTTTGAAGACCTGCCTGGTTGCAAGGATCCAGAAGAAATAATCCATAGTCCATATGACTACGGATTATAGCATTATATAAAAGTCTCTGAGAAGTAGGGTGAGCACCCCACCAAACTCCAGATAGGGAACGTAAAACATTGATATTTTTCTCGCACTTTTGGACTATATAATCAGTGTGTGCAATACCAGAGAGCTTAGAGTCTAGCCATACCCCCAAAAACTTTACTTTGTCTTGCTGGGGAATAGTTTCATCGCCAACTACAATTAAAACAGGAGGAACGTGTCTCTTGTTCGTAAAAACTACAGTCCTGCTTTTGGAAGCTGATAACGATAAACCATGCTGGAGAAGCCAATCAGTTAAGTAACCAAGAGCAGAGTTCAGCCGGGTTACAGCCACATCTAGAGACTTACTGGAAATATATACTGCCAAATCATCAGCGTACTGCAAAATTTGGCAGGAAGGCTCCACTGATAGTTCTAGGTCGTAAGTGTACAGACTGTAAAGTAAGGGACTAAGGACTGAACCTTGCGGAAGACCTTTCCAGACAGTTCTAGAAGAAAGAATTGAGTTGTGACATTTTATGGAGATAGATCTCTCCATAAAAAGATTGCAAATGAAGCGTACCAACTTCACAGGGATACTCAGCTGGTGAATCAGTTTATTCCTGAGAACCGGAAGGAGGACATTATCATAAGCAGAAGAGATATCTAGAAAGACCCCAACTAGATATTCTTTCTTTAATATGGAGAGGCGGATATCGGAGGAAAGTAAAGAAAGGCTATCCATTGTGCTCATACCTTTTCTAAAACCAAACTGTGATTTTGCCAATACATTCCCATTTTCAATAAACCACTCAAGTCTATGTTTAATCATATGTTCAGTAAGCTTAGCCAAAATGGAAGATAGTGCTATAGGTCTGTAGCTGTTAGGGTCTGAAGGGATCTTACCGGGTTTAAGAATTGGGATAATAATTTGAGACTTCCAAGATATTGGCACTACACCATCTTCAAAAAATTTATTTACTATTTCAAGATAGTATAAGAGACATTTTTCAGAGGCATTTTTAATAAATGAATATGGTATTCCATCAGCTCCAGGAGATGAGTCAATTAGACCAACAAGAGCTGACTGAAGTTCAGAGAGGAGAAAAGGACTATCCATAAAGTTTGTACTTGCTAAAGGGATTGGGGGGGATGGGAAATAGTCCACATTTGGGACAGATGGTGGTGACATTTTATTTGAAAAGCCTTCAAGCCAAATGGAGGGGTCATTAAATGATATGTTCTCCCTGTTGAGTGATCCCCTATATCTCTTAATTTGTTTCCATACTATGGAAGAAGGAGTTTTTGGGGATACATTTTCGCAAAAGCGAAGCCATCCTTCTCTCTTCTTCTTAGTAAGGATTCTAGTTGCTATGGCAGCTTTTCTTTGGTAAGTATTGAAATTACTTTGGGACATATCATCATTATATGCCTCTTCGGCATTCTTTCTATCTTTCACAACAGTAGTACAATCTGAATCCCACCATGGGGTAGAAACTCTAAACCTATAAGTCCCCATACCTTTCTTAACAGGGAACTGTTCATCTGCAGTGGATATAATTGAATCTACAAGTCTTGAGTAACTGTCCAACTTATTAATACTGTCAGGTGTAGGTAAAGACTCCAGCTTAGCATTAAGTGATGAAGAATAAGAGGCCCAGTCAACATTGGATAAACGGTATTTAAGAGTAGAGGAATAATTATAGAATGGAACTGCTCTGTTGGGGAGGGAAATGATGATAGGAAAGTGGTCGCTCCCATAGGAATGGGATAACACATTCCATGATAACGTAGAAGCTAAGGATGGAGAGCAAATGGTCAGGTCTACGGCACATTTGGGATTTTGATTGGGGAGAACTCTTCTGGTAGGGCTACCCGTATTGATGACACAGAGATTTAAATCATCAAAAGATTCGAGGAGTGCCAGACCAAACAGGTCATCATGACTTGAGCCCCATGAATCGTGGTGAGCGTTAAAGTCATCCATCAGAATGATGGGCTGGGGAACAGAGGAGATGATATATAAAATATCAGGAATCAGGGTAGAGCAAGGGTGTGGATATATAAACAGAGAGATAAGATATGCCATCAGCCCTAATGGCTACAGCATTAATCTTTGAGGAAAAGGAGGGAAGGGGAAGCTGAGAAAAAGAGAGGTAACGACTTACAAGTAAGGCGCTACCTGCATATCCATCAGCCCTGTCATCCCGGAGGCAAGAGTATCCCGAAACACCAAAACGGGATCCAGGCACCAACCATGTCTCCGAGATGGCAATAATTGATGGATGAAATTTATTTATTAAATATAAAAGTTCAGGTTTTCTTCTTGGGAGGCTTCTAGTGTTCCATTGAATGACGACTTGGGCCATGGCAGTTAGTAAGTGAGTTAAGGACAACAGTAAGCTTTTGGGCAACGTGGGACGGTAAGTTAGAATTTTTCCGGGATATCAGGTCAATAATTATATTAAGGAGGGTTTCCAGGAGATCAACATCCTGCCTCAATCGAGAGGTATTAGGTTGTTGAGCTTGAATGGCACAACCATTGGGTAAAGCAGAAGGCTCATTGGATATCAACTTTTGATGGGCAGATCTGTCAAATGACTTACCTAACGTAGGCCTAGCGCGAGGTTGTGTGAAAATAGTTTTTTTGTAACTCAGAGGAGAAGATGAAGAGTTGTGTTGAATCATTTCACTGTATTGAGAAAAGTTAGGTTGGCTAGGTTGAGTATGGAATGGTTGGGAGGGGGTAGTTCTTTGTGCCATTTCGGAGTAAGGCCTATTTACCTTTGGGCATAGAGAGGAAGCCTCTTCATATGAAATATTTTCTTGGGACATAAGAATTTTAATAGCCTTTTGTCTCCCCTGCTCTGGGCAATCCTTGCTAGTAGCAAAGTGGCATCCAGAACAGTGAATACATATAGCGTTACTAACAGCTACATCACATTCAGCTCCGGAGTGATGATTAGTACATTTAAAGCACCGGGGGCTAGATCGACACTGTGTCTGAATATGGCCAAATCTGCAGCATTTATTACACTGGATGGTTGGGAATTGATAGGTCTCCACGGGCAAAGATGTGTGAAAAGAGAATACCCTATCAGGAAGGAATTGTCCTTGAAAGGTGAGAACAACAGTTTGAGTGGGGATCCATGTGATTTTGCCATCTTCTGAGGATTTTCTGTTGAGGCGGCGGGCCTTCAAAACCTCACCACAGCCATTTGGTACAGTCAAATTTTCTACAAAATCATTCATTGACAAGTCTACAGGTACCTGACGAACAATGCCCATTTTAGAAATGTTGTAAGTAGGGATTGTTGCTATATATTTATTAGATAATAAAACTGGATTGTCCAAGAATGAATTAGCGTCAGCACAGCTCTTGAATTCAACTGATATTTTGTTTCTGCCCACTTTTTTAACACCTCCTGAACAAATATTTCGAATATTATATCTTGTTAAAAATTGACCAAATTTAATAGGGCGAATAGTTGATCCTGCAGAAGGGTCAGGTTCCGATCGAGACACATGGACTAAGAAAGGGCCTCTGTCTAAACTCGAGTAAGCTTTAACACCTACTACCAGGTTTGGGTGCATATACACTTCCTGTATAGAGGCATTAGGCATCTCCAGGTTTGTAACCAATTTTTTTGCATTATGCTCCGCTGAGTTACTGTTGACCGATGGACGTTTTGTTGCGCCTGAAGACGATGGTTTACCACGGGTTGGTTCATCGACTGGGATGTCGGGAGGACTAGGAGGGGGGAGGTCGTCCATGACGGACGCCTCCACCGAACGGAAAACTTACAACACAAACACTAGGTACTATCTTACCAAGAAACACGAAGGACAAGTTGTTAATACGGTTAATAATACATAAATCTACTCAAAACACTTAATATTATTACAATTACACTAATTCTGACAAACTTTCTTAGAAGATTCTCTAACACGTGTATCGGCTATCAATACCCGCGAGCGAAAAAAACAAAATATAATGTCAAAACGTTATTTGACTGTTTCGTTCTGATTGTCCTGGGGCTCTACCGGCTAAGTTGCCGAACATAGTTTTCATGAATGGCGTTCAAATAAATAAAGGTTAAAAATGACTTAATCAATCGTAAAGTCGGCATTCATGACCACATGCGACGTCATAAATGGTCCGCTATTTATTGTCAATGTTGAAGCCGATTTAACGATTGATTAAGTCATTTTTAACCTTTATTGAAACGCCATTCACGAAAACGATGTTCGGCGATTTAGCCGGTAGAGCCCCTGTATACCGATTGTGAAAGCGATTAAATTGAAATCTCTGATCTAATTATTCAATTTCCTAACATGTTACTAGAAATAATTAGATGGAAACTACGTTTAAAAAACGGTTCCCGAATAACCCAAAGAAAGTAGGGAAATGTAATTATTTTAACAACTTGCATTACACCGTGGCGCGCCTCGGATTAACGGATTTTTCCTCCCGCGGGCAAAACTGCTGAAATATTTAAATTCTCATTAGTGGTGCCCTCTAGATGCTAACAAGATACAACTTGATATAAAATTCCTTTTACTTACCTTATTACTTTGTATCGTGTTCCTTTAAAAGGAATGTTTTTAATTTTATTTTGAAGGTATTGTTTTACTCGTGGGAAGATATTTTATAGATACAGTACAATATGAACTGAAACATTACCCACGTTTTAAGACTCAACAAAAGACAACAGTGGTTGTATATAATTATGAAATGCTATAACAACTATTTTATCATCATTATCATCATTTCAGCCAAAAGTATGTCCACAGCTGGACAAAAGCCTCCCCAAAGAATGGGGGGATATGCCATAATCGTCACGCTTGGCAGATGGGTTGGCGATCGTAGTGTGATGGTTCACAGAAAAACACTGCGACTGTTCTCTGCTAGGTAATCCCTCAGACGATTTCTACGCCCCTCACGGGATGAGATGTGATGATGATATTCTACTACTATTATATAACCAGTGGTTATAAAACCAGACAGTCAACGTCGGTGCGATACCATTATAAATTTCTATAGTTACTATTATCACAAACTACAATAGTAGCCATAGCATTATATCATTATATTATATCCAACCGTTGTTGACTGCTGGATACCGGTTATGGTAATAGCTACTAATCTCAATCAAAATTCCAATGCTTACAGTTCCTCTACGGGTTATGTTATACAAATACATTATAACAGCCTTAAAATTAACAACTTGTAGGTCGTCAGTTCAAATACGATCAAAAAGTGACAATGTTCTATATATAATAATAATTTAACAAGTTAAATGGTCGTTTTGATATTGACTTTATTGATCTGTTTACTAATAGTAAAAATAATTCTACCAGATCCAAATTAACTAGATATTTTATTGACAATGTACACATATTTGTATAGTATTATTGGCTCAATCTTACAAAACCATTTGCAAAGTCATTATTGTAATTAATTAAGTAGACCGGAGATGCCACATTTTGTAAACTAGTTGGAAGCCTGTTATTGGCATTTATTTATCAAAATTTGTAACCAATTTTATTTAGCTGTAAGCTTCCCAAATGAAAAAAATCAAAGTCAATATTTTCTTCATAATACAAAAGCTAAAATATATAATAATTAGTATCAAACTAAACATCATAATAATCTGGGTAGTTCGGGCGCTCATAATCATCTACCCTCACTGAACTTGCGGGCTTGCGGTCAGTCTGGGATAACCGCAATAGTGGTTTAATTTCCGAGTGTCTCCGTGCTTCGGAGGTTATGTTAAGCGGTTGGTCCTAGCTGTACTAATTAGTCAGTTAGACTGCCTCGTTAGTGTAACAATACCATGTTCAACTGCAGATAATGAGCTCCTGAGTTCAATGAGCCAAAAGTGATATTAAATTTTTCTGTTGATAAAATCTTTCTCAGTATCAGCTCGAAGTTAGAGAGTTGGCGGTATAACATTTACGTAGTTTGGAGAGTACGTAGAGCCTAACCTAACCCCTTTCTGGTCGTGTCGCTAGTCGTCCAATTGAATAGAGTGATGGAATAGAAACGGTCGCCAGACCGGCGCTTTTTTAACTTCAGCACGGGGCACTGCCACGGACATGAATCCTCGGGCGACCACCAGGGTGTCCGGAGAATTCTACTTCGTTCGCGCCCATGTAACAAGATACCGCAGATTGTACGTTAACAGGATGTGCTCTTTGGGGCTCAGATGGTAGTGTCAGCAACATATGGGGATTTCTGAACCATCTAACCATCTACTAGCCATGATAACCACTTAATATAAGAAAGAAAGAAAAAAGAAGAAAGAAAATGTTTTTATTGAACACATACACATTAAAAATGAAGTTTGTACAAATCTTATACTTACTTATATACTACTACAACAAAACTAAATATGATTAAAAAAACATTATAAAGAAACAAATAACAAAGATAGCTAATAATTATATAATCTGTTCAATTGGTAGGCAGCTCAGCACACCGTTGCAGCCAGAACCCAACTGCAACGCTGATTTTAACCATGGTGAGTCACAGATGTGCAATTCAGTTTTTGCTTTTTATTAACTATAGATAATACTACTATAATACGGTAGAGTACTTGGTTCTCTGATAAAAAACAAAATCTATGTTTGATTGACGTACTACTTCTGTTCTCAATGCTCGACCAAGGTTATGTGAATTTTATATGAAATAGGAATATTTCACAATTTTTCACTGTATTAAACTTCTTTAGCCGTTCGTTTAAAGTTACTAGTAACACTACAGAACAGTGATTCAGCTCCACCTCAATCACGGATCTTAACTTAGTCGTATAAGGACTAACAAATATCGAATAACGCCAGACGTGACACCAACTTGTAAAGTTAAGTAACTGCATCTTAAGTGATGTCCTCTAAGTTATAAGCAGTATTTGTCAAAAGTTTTCTCTGTGCAAAGATCTTGGTGAGTAGTAGTGTAGTACGTAGATGAGTTTCAAAACTTGACCTTTCTTAAACTAATTCCCTTGCATATATAGCCTTTAGTTTATTCTCTAGCCCCATCTGCCTATTGGAACAGAAACCCATATCTTACATATATGTAACAATGGATCTACAAAATAACCAGTAGCAACCAGTAGTAGTACTAATAATAGCAATCTAATTTCGTCACTATCTCAATTGATCTCAATTTTTGAATTGTAACATTTTTCCTTTAGATTTCTAGATATTTTTGTGGGAAAGACTTTGGAAAAGGGACAGAAATGTGTTACAGGAAACCGGGGAATTGCGCGCTATTTGGCGGCCATAGTGTAGGCACGCGATCGATATACGATCAATCACAATATTTATTTATTTTATAAAAAACTACGCCCGCTCTAGGCAATCTAATCCCTGTGTCTCGAGGTACTTTACAAACATATAATAGACGGACACAAGTAACCAAGTTACATCCAGACTCAGAACAACTATTTATGGGTCACACAAATAGTGATCCAGCGCGGAATTCGAACCCGCGACGCGAAACGGCGAGGTGACTGTCTTAGCCGCTGCGCCACACGTGCAGTCAATAAATTAGCTTCACATACATTCCATCTCAATGTTATTATACAAAATGATAACATTTCAGATGTTAAACATCATAAATGAATACCACCCGCTGTTTTTTGTTTTAGACAAAAACCACTCCAGTGACATGTGTCCCTGTAGCGCGGAGTATTTTACAAACCCAAAATCACGAAGCTCATCGAACACGGCACACGAAGTGACGACAGGTTTAACCGCTGCGCCACTATAACAAAATCGTGTGACTCTTAATACTTAGTACTACTACAAATAACCTCGAATGTTTCTTGCAGGTGATGTTGTAAATATGTAATACTAGCTGGTGCCCGCGACTTCGTCCGCGACAATTTTGAATGATTACCAATGTAACTACTTACTTCTAGCTTAATCTAAAAAAAATACTTTTAAAAGAAATAAGCAATATAAATTTAAGAAAACCTAACCCAGTTAAGAAATAAACTAAAGACTACTTTGCTACTGTTATTTAAAAAAAAGACCCGATATCATAAACCCAAAAATATCAAAGAATACATATCAATTGTCCTTAAGTAAAGTCAGTAAGTCAAATAAAGTAATATAATAATCAACGATGCATTAATCACCAAGGTAACTCCCATTAGCTTAGGTTGCGACCACGGCATTGATAGGTCTAATATCACATTTTGTGAACGAAACCATAGCGCGATCTAAAACGATGATTACACCATCTACTAACAAAAATATAACCTTGTACAGCGGTAAAATTAAGATGTGGGCATATATTTTGGGTGAGATTTAGGCGATCATCTTTTGATTCTGTTTTGGACTACCTTTTACTTCAAGCATTTATTTATTTTAACCGATATGTCAAATGAGTTCTGCGATCTGAAACGATATAAAAGCCATCGAGTTACAAAATTGTGAACTTGTAGATCAGTAAAATTAAGATGATATTTTTTGGGTGCGATCATCTCGACACGAACAATTTATACTACGGTAACTCGAATTTCCACAAGTCCACAAGTCCCTCGTCCACAACATAGTGAAAATCGAGAGTGTGTCGACTAGGGTTGCGTACCTTATACTCAGAATTACCAAGCGGTATTCGTTGAAGGTCATACAGGTTTACGCGCCGACTTCGACGCACTCCAACGATGAGGTTGAGGTCATGTATGAGGATATTTCTAGAGCCATACATACCTCGAACTCTTATTTCACTGTGGTCATGGGGGACTTTAACGCGAAGCTGGGTAAACGATTCGGGAATGAGCTGAAAGTGGGGCAATTTGGAACTGGAGACCGGAATCCCCGGGGCCAAATGTTGGCCGACTTCATGGAGAAGGAGGGACTCTTTATGATGAACTCCTTTTTCAAGAAGTCGGTAAACCGCAAATGGACCTGGGTAAGCCCCGATGGTAAAACAAAAAACGAGATAGACTTTATCTTGTCGACGAGTAGACAGGTGTTCAATGACGTCTCAGTGATCAATACGGTTAAAACCGGGAGCGATCACAGACTGGTGAGAGGCTCATTGAACCTAAATGTCAAGCTCCAGAGGTCCCGACTGATAAAGTCTACGCTCCGACCTTTACCCATCCACATCCAAAACCCTGAACCCTTTCAGCTCGAACTGCAAAACCGTTTCGAATGCCTAGCAGATTGCGAGGAAGTGGACTCATACCATGACAGGCTCGTAGAAGCTGTCCATACGGCTGGGTCTAAGGTCTTCAAGTCCCACCGTACAAACAGAACCAAAAAGATCTCTGACTATACCCTGCAGCTTATGGACGAAAGACGGAAAATGGTTCTGACATCCTCTGATGATGCTACCAGATACCGGCAGCTCAACAGACAGATCTCAAAGTCTTTGACACGCGACACGCGCCAATTTAATACAAATTGTATTAAAGAAGCCATTGAGCGGAACAAAGGCTCTAAAGTGTTTGCAAGAGAACTGTCTGTTGGACAGAGCCAACTGACGAAGCTGAAGACTGAGGATGGCAGAATCGTCACGTCTAAACCTGAGTTGCTGGGAGAGATCGAGAGGTTCTATGGACAGCTGTATGTGAAAACCCAGTCTCCTGTCGATAGTTGTGCCTCAGATCCCAGAGCACGACTAACCCAACACTTCACCGACGACATCCCGGACGTCAGCCTGTGCGAGATTAGAATGGCTCTCGAACAGCTTAAGAACAACAAGGCGCCTGGTGATGATGGAATTACGGCAGAGCTTCTGAAGGCGGGTGGTACACCAATCCTACGGGCCCTTCAGAAGTTATTTAACTCCGTCATACTAGAAGGTCAAACGCCAAAAGCATGGCACAGGGGTGTGGTGGTGCTCTTCTTCAAAAAGGGCGATAAAACCCTCTTGAAGAATTACAGACCCATCACACTGCTGAGCCATGTTTACAAGTTGTTTTCGAGGGTCATTACGAATCGTCTCGCACGCAGGTTTGACGACTTCCAGCCTCCCGAACAAGCCGGTTTCCGTAAAGGCTTTAGTACCATAGACCACATACATACGCTGCGGCAGGTTATACAAAAGACCGAAGAGTATAACCAGCCTTTATGCTTAGCGTTTGTGGACTATGAGAAAGCCTTCGATTCGATCGAAACTTGGGCCGTACTGAGGTCTCTCCAAAGGTGCCAAATCGACTACCGGTATATCGAGGTGTTAAAGTGTTTGTACGAAAACGCCACTATGTCAGTGCGACTCCAGGACCAGAACTCGAAACCTATCCACTTGCAGCGAGGTGTGAGACAGGGAGATGTTATATCTCCGAAACTGTTCACCGCTGCATTGGAAGATGTCTTCAAGCTTCTGGACTGGAAAGGCTTTGGCATCAATGTCAATGGCGAGTACATCACCCACCTTCGATTTGCCGACGATATAGTAGTCATGGCTTCTCAGCCATGACTACTATATCGTCGGCCCTTGACGACCTCGGTACAATGCTCGATGGCCTCAGCAGAGTCTCTCAACAAGTGGGTCTGAAAATGAACATGGATAAGACGAAAATTATGTCAAACATCCATGTTGCACCCACTCTAGTTAAGGTTGGAGACTCTGCACTCGAAGTTGTAGAGAACTATATTTACCTAGGACAGACCATCCAACTAGGTAGGTCCAACTTCGAGAAGGAGGTCAATCGTAGAATCCAACTCGGCTGGGCAGCGTTCGGGAAGCTACGTAATATCTTCTCGTCCCAAATACCGCAGTGTCTCAAGTCGAAAGTCTTCGACCAGTGTGTGCTGCCAGTGATGACTTACGGAACAGAGACGTGGTCGCTAACTATGGGCCTTATCAGGCGGCTCAAGGTCACCCAAAGAGCAATGGAAAGGGCTATGCTTGGAGTTTCCCTGCGAGATCGAATCAGAAATGATGAGATCCGCAGGCGAACCAAAGTCACCGACATAGCCCTAAGAATTGCCAAGCTGAAGTGGCAGTGGGCAGGGCACATAGCTCGTAGAGCCGACGGCCGCTGGGGCAGAAAGGTTCTCGAGTGGCGACCACGAACCGGAAGACGCAGCGTGGGCAGGCCCCCTACAAGATGGACAGATGATCTTGTGCGGGTCGCTGGAAAACGCTGGATGCGGATAGCGCAAGACCGGCAATTGTGGACATCTTTGAGGGAGGCCTTTGTCCAGCAGTGGACGTCTTTCGGCTGATATGATATGATGAACTCGAATTTTGGGTCAATGACTTTTTTATCCCAATTTTATTAAATTGACGTTTTTTAATATGTTATGAAAAATACCAAAAAAAAGAAGTTACAAATCTTATAAAACGCTAAATCTTTACTTAGACGACCACAAACACAACATTTTAAGCAATAAGAAACGAATTTCACTATAATTTAAGTTGGCGTACATTTTTGGTGTTGACCTATTGAATCAGTTATGGATTACCTTTTTTAACAACAAATTATTCCCTTGATTGCTTTATTTTTAACTGAAATATCAATTTACATGCTCTTAACTCCAAAAAAAACAGTTTTTCATACAAACTTACATCCCTATTTTAGTCGTCTTTAGGGGTGGAATTTCCAAAAGTCCTGATGATATATTTATAATGTTTAAATGAAAGGCGAAATACTAATTTTCATGAGTTTACCTTAAAAAATGTCACATTTTTCATACAAACATCCCCTATTTATCACCCTACGTGGTAGAATTCTCGGAAATCCTGAAACACATACTTTTTTTTTAACTGTAATGCTAAATACCAATTTTCATGCGTTTAACTTAAAACTTGTTGGCACTTTTTTCATATAAACTTACATCCCCAATTTTACGCCCTTGGGGGTGGAATATTCAAAAATCCTGAAATATATATTTTAATTTTTAACTGCAAGTCTATATACTAAAGCCTTTGACATCAAAATTAAGCACTTTCATAAAATATTTCATCCCTTATTTTAGTCCCTTAGGGATGGTATTTTCAAAAACCCTTCTTCAGGGGATGCCTACGTCATAAAAGGTAACTACTGTCAATATTCAAGTCCTAACTGCAACCGTTTAGACTGTGCGTTGATATGTCAGTCAGGCAGCATAAAATTATATCCCCTATTTTCCGCCCTTGGGGGTGTAATTTCAAAAAATCCTGAAATAAATGCTATATATTTTTAACAGAAAGGTCAAATACTCATTTTCATGCGTTTAACTTCAAAAATATCGCATTCTTCATACAAACTTACATCCCCTATTTTATGACCTTCGGGGTGGAATTTTCAAAAATCCTGAAATATATATTTTTTATTTTTAACTAACAAGCCAAACGCTAATTTTCATGCGTGTAACTTAAAAATTGAGACTTTTTTCGTACAAACTTACATCCCCTATTTTTTGCCCTTGGGGGTGAAATTTCCAAAAATCCTGAAACATATAGTTTAAAATTTTTAACTGCAAGGCCAAATACCAACTTTCATGCCTCTAACTTCAAAAACGGCAAAGTTTCATACTAACTTCGCACCCCCGTTTTACCCCCTTAGGGGCTGAATTTCGAAAAATCCTTCCTTATTCCTTGTCTACATTATAAAGAAAACATCTGTGCAAAATTTCAGCTTTCTAGGGCCAAGGATTTGGGCTGGGCGTTGATGAGTCAGTCAGTCAGTCAGGACTTCTCTTTTTATTTATATAGATATTATTTTTCGTATCATCAATACGAGCTAATGCTGCCGGCTTTTTGAGGAACCCTCCCCGCAGATGGTGACAAGGTTACTATTCTTTAATTGTAATTTCTTTTTAATATCACTGTATTAATATATTGACATAATTTTACTCACCTATTCATAATTTAAGTGTTAATAAAACTTTTAAGTGAAAATAAATATTCAGTTAAGTAGTTTTAGATTAAATATCTTAATCTTTTAACCAAAGAACTATATAAATTAAATTAGAACAGAACTAGAAATAAAAACTTAAGGATCTAAATAAACTTATGGATATATGTACTTAACTAACTACATTAAAGAAAAACTAAAACTAAAAAAAAGTTAATTATATACATAGATAAATGTTGACTAACTACAGATGGCGTCGTAGTATTCCTCCGAATCCAGGCCATGAGAAAAGGTGCCCAGAAGAGTGGCCACATTACCACG
Source organism: Pseudoips prasinana (assembly GCA_951640165.1). Taxonomy (NCBI): domain Eukaryota; kingdom Metazoa; phylum Arthropoda; class Insecta; order Lepidoptera; family Nolidae; genus Pseudoips; species Pseudoips prasinana. The sequence goes on from OX621240.1 coordinate 12,524,000, forward strand.
TTGAATTGCCAAACTAATTCTTTGGTCGAAGAAAAAGCCAGACCTCTGGTTTTAGATTTCATACATTATAGATGAACAATCATACAACAAATCGAATATCTTCTCTTTATAATATTACGTGTAGTTCAGAAGTCTAGACGCACTGTCTGAATAGTTCTAATATGTTGAAGTAGGAATATATTATGATTATCATGTTAAACCTTACGTTACGGTTATATATATTATGTTACCTAAAGATGAGCTCCACCTGTGAATATACCCAATGCCTACGCGTAACTTATAAATACTTCTCTATCAGTATCCAACTAGGTATTTCCGTTACATTTAACATCATTATAGCCCAGTAAGTACTCGTTCCTGGAAATATTTGTATCAGATCCAGGTGTATCTATCAGATATTTTCAGGAACGACTTGTACAAAGCCTTAGTAAAACTGTTATAAAATATAACTAATATTAAATACAGTTCAGGTACAGTTCATAGGCTCTTTCGTTTCTTATCCTCTATTACAAAATAGGAAATTATTAGGAATTGTTCAAACTTATACCTGCTGCTACGTTCCGCCACAGACCTTCTCGCCAGAAGTGTAAATTTGATCCATATCACCTGGATGAATGTTCGTCTACCACTGTGTGTTACACGGGAGTATTATTACCACGCAGTACCACTCTGTGGAATCAATAAACTGAGGAGGTATTTCTGATTCGGTATGACATGACATCCTTGAAGCGTGGTGTTCATTCTTAACCGGCAAGACATTAGCGGCCTGTCTGGTGTTGCAAGTATACATGGGTGGTTGTGATCGCTTACCATCTGACTTGGCTGCAATCTTTTTAAAGCAATGTGTTAAATCAATAGTGCCCAAATTAAGTTTGAGAGCATTAAAAAAAGAGCGCAGTAGATTTATGGGGATTGTCTGTAATAGCAATTGAATCAGTCAAAACATCGCTACCATCCCACTAAAGTTTGTACTACAAATGGTTCAGATGCCAGCACATCCAGCTACCCCAATATGTCAAATTTATTTTATAGATTTTCAACTTTATCACAAAAGTATAAGGTTCACTTTCAATTGGGGAAAATTGACAGATTGGGGTAGCTCTATGTGCTGGCGTCTGTACAATGAATTAAGAAACCTCATTGGTCACCACACCCAATTAAAAACCATGTCAGAAGCCTTGAGCCTTTTACCTTGTTTATTTTTGTATTTATGTTCCGATATTTATTCTTTGTTTGTTAGTCCATTTAAGTAATTATTTTCTATTCGATGTGAAATGGTTGTATAGGTATAATTTGGTTGTTGTGAAGATAAATGAGATGTTTTTTGGGTTATAACGATAATGATCTGTGGGCTAATAGTAAACGACATTTTTATTGAATATTTTTTAATTGGGTATACATATTTTACAGAAAAAGAAAACTGTTGATTGAATTGGATATGTCTGTAGTATCTAATATGGTATATGAGTACTACTATACGATAAGACAAAAATTGATTCAGACAGTGACCGTTACAAAATCATCGGTCTATCTTGTAGGGGACCTGCCCACGTTGCGTCTTCTGGTTCGTGGTCACCACTTGAGAACCTTTCAACTCCAGCGGCCATCGATTTTACGAGCTATGTGCCCAACCCACTGCCACTTACTTACTGCCCAGGACCCCCGACTTTACAAACATGAAATCCACAGACATAAAGCTGAACCAGACTCCGAACAAATACAAATGCGTCCAACAAATATAAGTTATGTGTGGGGATCGAAACCTAAGCACGAGGGTATCGAGGCAGTACCCAGGTACTTACTTCCTTAACCACTAAGCCACATGTGCAATTAACTACGACATTACAGACACTATTATTACTTACTGGTTTAATTGGGACAATGTACTACAAGCAATTCGGTTTTTTTAAAGATACTTTCTTTCACGTGCACGTGTGGCGCAACGGCTAAACAGTAGCCTCGCCGCTTCGTGTCGCGGGTTCGAGTCCCGCGCCGGACAACTATTTGTGTGACCCATAAATAGTTGTTCTGAGTCTGGATGTAATTTGTGTCCGTTTATTATATGTTTGCAAAGTACCCCGCGACATAGGGACTAGATTTCCTAGTGCGGGCGTTGTCGTTTTAAACAAGAGAAAGAGAAAATTACTGTTTCTCCTTTAGCGCCAAAATTAATAAGGAGAGATAATATCATCATCATTATCATATCAGCCTAAACACATTTATTACTGGACATAAGCCTCCCCCAAAGACTTCCTGTCGCTGCCCCGCCCACTGCCATTTCAGCCTTGCAATTTTTCAATTCTTCATCCTTTTCTTAGGATAGATAATATAATTTGTTACAATTAATAAAACGGTGTTAGATGGACGAAGGTCTCGAACGAAGTAAGAGAGATAAGAACAATATTAAGACATGTACAGTTTTCTTCTGGGATAATATCGATTCAATGGATTTTGTAGCAAAGCTTAAACTTGTTGTTGTTTAGCTGTGTTTCGTGCGGGCAGTGATTACCTTTGCGTCGGAGTTAGCCAACAAACTATTAGTCCTCCAACATAGCTTTTAGGCTGCTGTCTAATGACTACGTGTACGAGTCTGGTGCAAGAGCATGGTATGACAAAGCCATTAAACAACTCTTGGCGGCAATTATGTACGGACAGGTGAATACATTTGACTATAAGTATAGCTTGACTATAATAACGATTATTAACTTATGACAAATAAAAATATTAATAGTTTTCAACACCGTCATGCGTCATGGAGATTCGTAGTACTACGCCGTAGCATCGTAGCATTCAGATTTGAATAAAATATTGAACTAGGTAATTGACTTACTCTCTCCAAATAACTATACGTACCTAACGCGGGGTGGTAGGTTATCATCTTGTAATATAAATACAATATTAATTAGGTATAGCAATATTACATTTACCAAATCTTAGTTCTATATGATAAAACCCTGCTCTGAAATAAGACTAGAATAGTTGGTCTAAATATAAGGGTTTCCTCCCCTTTTTTATGACACTACGGAGAGGCATAGAAATAGACTTGCTATTATTAAATGACTACAGTTAAGTCGTATTCCTGTCATCTCACAACATTTACTTGTCAAATACACGTATATTTTGTCAAGACATCGATTAGTGAACTCAATAAGGAAAAATCAAGGCTCCTATATTTGGTCGCTTGTTTATTTATTCCAAACGAGCGCCTCCGGAAATAAGTCTGGATGGAGTTCTATTCGTTTTGATGAACATTGCGATGCAGATGAGATACTACTTTGAATTCTTACGGCAATATTCTGAAACAACACTAGCAGAGTATGTTGAACATATCCTGTTTATCGAGTTGGACTCGGGATATTTTAAACTATCCGGACATGCGTCATACAACCATATTCTTAAACAATAATTGGATGTGCAGTTTAGTTCTATGTTTAAAGATATTTTTTTTACATATTCATTATTAATTTTATTTTTAAAGACAACCGCACTAGTGTATTCAGTTCTTGTAACACGGACATAAATATGACGGTAAGATAACACAGCTAAGTACAGCTCTAGTTTTAAACAATAAAAAGCAAAGAACCACAAGACTCGGAACAACTACGTATATGTGTTACACAAATAGTACCTTAACTAGTGGGCGTTAGTAGTACCTTAACTTAGTGCATTTAACTTGCAATATTTCTCGATAACCTAATCAATATTGAAGGATAGTCATTCTGTATAACGACTGTAAAATGGCTTACTTATTGCGCTTATAATTATGTGCTCAGACAACATTTGTTGTTCAATTAGCAAATCAGATTACTATTGGTCTCTGTAAATATACGAGTATATTATATGTAATATAAATAAAGTGAAAGTTTTATTTAAAGACTGAGTATATCTTTAAATACAAACTTTGGTAAATTTATGTTGCACACCTACAACTAATTTCATAGTTCATCATCATATCAGTCAAATAATGTCCACTGCTGGACAAAGGTGCCACGAAATTTCCACAATGGAGTGTGTTAGTTATTTGAAGGGATGTACCATAATCGCCACGCTTGACCAATGGGTTGGTGGTCGCAGTACTATAGTCAATGTACTCAGGGAGACGCTGCTGCCCGTTCTCTGAAAGATATTCCCTCGCGACGACTTCTTGTCGTGACGACATGGGGTGGTGAAATCAATGTTCGGTTACATTCAATTATAAAGGTACCTGGAAGAAATTGCTTGATGCGATAATAATGCGTATCCTAGGATTCTTCCCCAAGGATAGGGAAAAATGCCATATTCACCAGTCGACTTTTGTCCAGCTGTGGACGTAGCGTGACTGACATAATGAAGTTTTAATTACATCTCTTCTGTAACTAGTATAGTCTATGAGCAAAAGCGGTTCTTCAAAGATTAGTGTTTGCGAAGCTTCGCGAGCCCAAGATTAAGGCGCGCTGTTAGGTACATCGGCTAACTGTGCCAAGCAATCTAATTTTTAATATTGACATACCGAACACAACGTGTACAGACAAGATATGTTTTTATAAATTAAATATTTTACATCGGGATCGCTATAAAATGGGTTAAGCAATTTATAAATCTAAATAATTAAAAATATCAGTAAATAATAAGGGAATTTTTCATTTTTACCCAAGACTAGAAATGATTTGTGTAAAAAAGAGATTCCCTTTTACTGTTTTATTATTTACTGATATTTGAATATAGCCACATATAGTTATTAACAATCATATCTCAATGGAATTAGAGTTTATTGCACACTGATTAACAATATAATTTCTGTATTATTTTTACTCTATATGCACTTCAAGACTCACATACAGTTTCTTCTTTAACCTGCTTATGCACTTTTGGAAGCATACTCCACATAAAAAAAAACCTGTGAAATCCTCGGCGACATGCTGTTTAAATAGCATCTTTGTTATTTTGATTCCAGTTACTTCCTCGGCGCTCTTGCATTTAGGGTATGAAACCCGCAGAGCAATACTATTTGTTCAACCCATAAATAATTGTTACAAGTCTGGGCTATGTTTTGTGTCCCTGTTTGTAAAGCATGGATGAGTTTTGTAAAGCACATGGATTTAAATAGATACTGCATGCATTGTCTTACAAAAATATTAGGTACTACGTATTTGACGAATAAAGCATCATGTAACAATTATTCATAATTAATGTTTTTTAAATAGGAAACGAATGAAACTTTGTGATGTGTTAAGTACGGTTAACTGATTACATACTATATTAAATCAGTTGCTTATATTCGTAATTCATTTGAATTGATCGACGGCTACTCGTAGGTGCTACATGTACCTTTCGCGTCGTTCAATCAAGGACCTGATGACAGGTTGCCGAGCGAACGAACAGAATGACTGATGATGCATCGGTGTACGATATTAACATGCAGTGACACATCAGCACTTGTTACTTAAGTAACACTTGATATATTAGGTGTACCGTGTAAGGGCGTGTCTTTTTAAGTATTTACCGATATTAAAATGTTGTTATTGCTACGTTCTAAAGATTAAATTAAAAATAAATATTTTGGGAAAACTAACACACTGCCATCTGATGCCAAACTAGGCAGAGCCTGTACTATAGTAACCAGGTAACTGATAAACCATCACACTAATATTATAAAGGCGAAAGTGTGTGAGTGTATATGTTTGTTACTTCTTCACGTCTAAAAGGCTAGAACGATTTTAATAAAATTATGGATGGTATGGAGTTAGCTGACACCCCGGATTAACAGATATTGCTAGATTGGCTATTTGGAAAGATTAACGCGGGTAATATCGCGGGGCACAGCTAGTATTTATATAATTCTAAATACATGCACTCTGGGCGTTGGTTCTAATCCGCTACCATATTTCGTACTATATTGATCTACATTAACAACTTACATTATAAAAAGAGAAGATTTAATTTATTTGTAATGGATGTACCCAAAAATTACTTAACTGATTTTATTTACAGGAAGCTACATTATCAGTGAGTAACATGAGAAGTACAATATTTAACAAAAAAATTAGATCCTTACATAAATTACAAAAATGTTATTCAAGGTACCAAAATTGCCTATAAAAGTTATTATTTAGTTTGCACTGCGAAAACTATTAATTATACATAATATATAAAACAAAGTAGGTAGGTACATGTTTATAGAACATATTATTACCCACCAAAAATTCCATGAATGTATATGGCTAACTATTATAGACAAGTCACAAAAACCGTTTTCTTGAAAAAACTACTAATTTTCTTTTCTACCCATCTATCCGTGCGAAGCCGGGGCCGGTCGCTAGTTTAAACTAACATTCAAAGCAGAAACAAAGAAACATTAATAAATATCTTGGGACAACTAACACACTCCTATCTGAACCTGTGCTATTGCTAACAGGCAACTGATAAACATACTTATATATTTCTAAATACATACATACGTTTTATAGATAAATTAAACCTAGACACAGAACAAATAATCGTACTCGTCACAGAAAGATTTCTTTTAGGGTTAACCCTTATTGCGATACATTATTTTTTAAATATACGGGCGTTACCATGGTCAATATGGATGAACTGATATACCAAATTGACTTCAATCATTGTTTTGCCAATGATATTCAATCTCAATAATATTCCAGCTCAGTATCGAAACAGAAAGAAACAATCTTATAAGCCCCGACGAAACTCACCACAGAGAATACGTAATAAGATGTTGTCTACAATTCGTCATGTCGCTCAAGCTAAGTCGTCGCTGAAATATGAGCGAATGGTAGACATTCGACACAGACAAAGATATAAAGATTTATGTAGATTGCACAATTCTATGATAAAGGAGGCAACTTTTTCTTGTTCTGCCCGAGGCTCCGTTCGCGTGTGCAGCGGAAAAGGATAGCGTAACGACAATAAACATTTTACGCAAACTTTTAGATTATTGTGGAGATCTTCGGGGAAGGCTAATATCCAGCAGTGGAATTGTTTCGGCTGATATGATGATATAATATTCTTAATTTAAATTTATTAATTTAGTGGCTGAGCCCTTGGAAGACCTCGGTACAATGCTCGATTACCTCGACAGAGTCTCTTAGCAAGTGGGTCTTAATACAAACATGGATAAGATCCACAATTCCACTGCTGGAAATAGCCTTCCCCAAAGATTTTTATGTTGCACTCACTCAAAGTATGGTTGGAGACTGTGCACTCAAAGTTGTAGAGAACTATATTTACCTAGAACAGACCATCCGACCGAGGTAGGTTCAACTTCGAGAAGGAGGTCAATCGTAGAATCCAACTCGGTTAGGCAGCGTTCGGGAAGTACGTAAAATCTTCGCGTTTCAAATGCCGGAGTGTCTTTAGTCGAAAGTCTTCGACCAGGTGACCAGGACCGGTGACTTATTGAACAGAGAAATGTTCACTCACTATGGGCTTTATCAGACGGTTCAAAGTCACCGAAAGAGCAATGGAGAGGGCTATGCTTGGAGTTGCTAAATCGACAGGCAAACCAAAGTTACCGACATGGCCCGAAGAATTGTCCAGCTGAGGTGGCAGAAGGCAGGGTACATAGCTCGTAGAACTGACGGCTGCTGGGGCAAAAATAATCTCGAGTGGCGACCACGAACCGGAAGATGCAGCGTGGGCAGGAAGATGGACCGATGATATCGTGAGGATCGCTAAAGCCGCTGGATGCAGGCAGCGCAATACCGGCAATGTGCAGATCTTTGGGAGAGGTCTTTGTCCAGCAGTCTTTCAGCTGATAAGACAATTGATATGCTCTAAACTATTGGTATCATTTTTTGTTAAGCTGTCTCGTACACTCACTATAATCTGACCTACTTATCTGCTTATCTATATATCTGTGTTCAGAGTGCACTAGGAATCTCTTAGAAAAGGCGATTGGGAGACGAGCGTAAGTCAATAAAGATCGCAGTCTTTGAGCGAGTGACCTCGGGTTTTTAAAACGCAGACACTTGTCTGTCTATCGCCAATACTTTTTGATACCTGACGCTTAAAAAGAGTTAGAGAAGTTAGATACATTTAACTTATATCCCATGTGTCTGTGCATCTGCTTTTGGGTTAAGAATATACAGAATGCAATACTGTTTTCATATTTTAAAACTGGCTTTTAAAAAAGAAGTAAGTAGGTTCCTTATAGCTTGATAACGTACGGGTGTCGCAAGTCTCCAAATATAGAAGGTACTGCTTATATCGGGCAGGATTTTTGATGAGTTAGTGGTATTATAAAATACCACAATGGGTCTAATTATGTTTCATAAAATTGCTTTTGCTATAGAAATCTTATATAAAATGCAATCAGTTATCATATTCTCTGGGATTAGGAAATTTATCAGAGTATCATGACCCCATCTCATCCCGTGGGGGTCGTAGAAGTAGACCCGGAATATTTACCAGAGGACAAGCGGCAGCTTGCTTCTGTATACTAAGACCATCTAACGCGTTAGCCAAGCCGTCTACCACTACACTACTACGCGTGGCGATTATTGCATGGCAAGATGATTCTTGGGGGAGGCCTTTGTCCAGCTTTGGACTTTTTACAGCTATTATGATGAGGAAACTGAAGTCTAGAGCTTGTATATTATATATCCAAATGGTGAAGAATATGTAATGGAATTTATATTTGTGTGATAACACTTCAGGTTACGTACAGACGCCAGCACATCCAGCTACACCATACTGTCAAATTTCTTTTATAGATTTTCAACTTTATCCCAGAAGCGTAAGGTTCACTTTCAATTGGGGAAATTTGTCAGATTGGGGTAGCTTGATGTGCTGGCGTCTGTACCAAAAGGAATACCAACAAATAATGAAGGACTGGCATATGCACGATGCAGTGTTTGCGCGCACATTCGGGCAATACAGTTTACCCTTCGTAGTTGGCTAAGTTCGGCAAGGAGCAGTATTAATATTAAAGTAATAATAATATCCCCGGACATTATTCACACACGGCCATCTAATCCCAAACTAAGCAGAGCTTCTTGAATTTCTCGATTAGTAAATATGGATAAAATACACATAGGTTACGACATAATTATTCATGGCAGAATAACTAATCATATCCTAGAGTATTATTCACACATCTGCCATCTGATTCCAAAATAAGCAGGAATATATACTACTATGGAAACCAGATAACTGCTATACTACATATATTTTTCATTAGAAAAAACATACTTATACACATTATTTACACCCAGACTCAGAACAAACAGACATGTTCATGCACACAAATATCTCGGTGGGAATCGAACCCACTATCCGCAGTGTGAAAAGCAAGTATCTACCAACGACGCCACACGGACCGTCATCCATTATTGAAATGAATTTGGTAGCCATTATTTTGGTAGCCACGAAAGGTATATCGGTCCGTAAATGTAGAGAAAAATAATCTACCCGTAAATATTTGGATGCAAAATATCTTTCTGATTATTTGAATATAAATTATAAATGAATAGGGTTCAAAATATGATGACAGCGTTGCTGCCTAGTAAAATGAGTCCGATAAACACTTTGCGAAAGGTCATGGCCCATAATCCGACCCGGTTCAAAAATGTTTTTGTACAAAAACGAAAATGGTGGTAAATAATGCAAGCATAACCGACTTTTCATTATATGTAAAAAGAAAAAAAATAATTCGTTGGAGAAATCTTGCAGCAGACCAATAAAAATTGGATAATAATTAGCGGTTTCGCCTGTCTGTAAATTATTTTATCCATGGAAACATGTCACTTGGGTAAAAAGTATACTATGTCAGACTCCAAATCAAAAAATATATCTATACACGGCAATTTAATCAAAATCGGTTCAGTTGTTTAGACTTGAAAATGAAACAAACAAACTTATTTTGCCATTGTTTTGTTAAATAAAAATATCATCACACATAAAGCAAACTCGTTCGGTCAGGTAATATAATACACGTATATTGCTGTCTCTGTCTTACCCGAGTTGATAACCAGCTTTGTTGCGCTCACGCAATAATATAATGCACACATCCGCAGCAGGTAATAAAACATCGGTGGCGCCTCCCTGACCTCGCCCTTCGCAGTCCTTCGTCATTCGTCGTTGTGATCTGTGCTTTCTCCGTGTTTCTATATTATTCCGATACAATTAACTACTTTGGCGTGTTTACTTGAGTGATTGTTTGCCACAAACCACAATGTATAAGTTAAGTTTTCATACTAGGTAGATTACATTTTTTTATTATTATTCTTTCATGATCCCCCTGAGCCACAGCAATGCGCCACTTATCATTGAAAAGTATAATCATTTGTCTTTGATTCCCGCCATATTTTATTTCTGTACGCCGTGGGTATATTTTTCACACTAAATGGGCCATTACCTGTAATGATTCCATTGATATAGTATGAACCAATTGATCGATTAATATTGAATTATCCCCTCTTGAAGCACTTTTACATTTACAAAGTTAAGGTAGCTTCTTTAAACGGCCATAAACAAAGAATGATTGGTTTGAAGTTATGATAGGTACTGCACTGATTACTATGAAAGTTTTAGAATACCGGTAGCATCTTATCAATGGGATAGTCGACTTATAGACAACTCAGGAAAATCCACTAACTTATTACACCTACCTAAGTTCCACTTCAAGTTTACAAATTTATAATGCTATGAAATGTATTTATAACTAACGACAAAAGCAAAGGATATTATATGAGTTTTTATGTTCGCCTTTTCTAACACGATCATTAGATATTTTATTTCATTAATAAGAACAATGTAAGACCCATATTTTTGCAAATAAAATACAACTGAATGTATTAACACTAAAGAGTATAATACTATCGACACTTTACTCTGGAGCGCGCTACAAGTTAGTCGTGGCAAATTAAGGTGTCGCTAGGGTAACCTTATTTTGAATTGCACTTGATTATAAAAGTGTTGTAATTGATACCTAATTATTACCTCTATATGGAGTTTTATTACACAGTCACTAGTCACAGTTTTTTGGCAATAGGCAGATTATTATCCATCGTACCGAAAACTAGTCATAGGAGACGTTAAAAGCTAATTGCAAAAGGAGTACCTCAAACCAACATAAAGTAAAAGTCACTTCAACCTCAATCACGACTGCACTATACGAACTTCAAAAATTCAAAACATTCCCGTCATCGTGTATCGGAAGCTGAGCAGAGTATGTTACTGACTGCATGCAAAACTATATGTATGACTGAATTCTCTTTGAGCGGGCAGACGAGAGTAATGTCATTTCACCAATCAAGCCTGCAAAGCCTTCAGTAACACTATTAGGTTTGTCTAACTTAAATATGGCTCGGGTCAGGTTTTGACTACCTTTTCAGTAATATATACTACGAGCTGTAATTGACTGGCCTATTGGTTGGTGGTTAGTGGCCCTGGCTGCTAAACTAGAGGTCGTGGGTTCGATACCCACCCAGGACAAATCTTTGCGTAATTAACACGATTATTTGTTCTGTGGCTGCATGTAATTTATGTATTATAATGTCCTCCTAACCGAATATCCGCCACGGCGGCCAGTCTCAATAGACGTGAGCTACTCGTATTTGCGCGGGACATATTATAGTGCATAAGTGTGTGCGCAAACAGAGGAGCACTTTCTGTTCCACCACTCTCGTGATCCGATGGGACGACTAGCGACGCGACCGGAAAGAGGTCAGGTAAAGGACCGACTGATTTACGTGCTCTCCGAAGCACGGGGGTGTAATAACGCCGACTGCCATACTTTGGGCTGATATGGGCAGATTTTTACTTTTTACAGAAAAGTCCCAAAATGACTCGTGGCCCGATCCCTGAGATCAAATCAGAAATGTCGAAATCCACAGGCGAACCAAAGTCACCGACATAGCCCGAAGAATTTTGAAGTGGCAGTGGGCGGGGCACATAGCTCGTAAAATCGACAGCCGTTGGGGCAGAAAGGTTCTCGAGCGGCGACCACGAACCGGAAGACGCAGCGTTAGCAGGCCCCCGACAAGATCTTGTGAAGATCTTTGGGGGAGGATCCAGAATCTTCCGGCTGATATAATGATGATGATGATTATGATACAGTTAGAAATATAATGTTATTAGTTGCCTGGTTACCATAGTGCAAGACTAGTTCTGGATCAGATAGCAGGGTGTTAGTTGCCCCAACATATTTATTTATTATTATACATATTATCGAGACAATAAAAATTCTTAAAGTAATTTTATAATCCCGCTTAGGTCGCACGCGGGGATATATTAGAAGGTATTTGCACTGACGTATGAAAATCGTCCCTGTCCCTGAAATTAGACTGATCCCGTTATATTTTCTACCGATTGTACTCACATGAGTCCTCTTCTCTGTCCTTACGCTCTTGGCAGAGCGGCCGTGGTCGTATCGAGGCATCCACGTCTGTGTTAAAGGTGGACACAGCTTTCCGCACATTGTCCCGCCATCTCTCTGTTGGCGGACTGTCTGACGCAGTCAGATACGCAGCTTCCTACTGCGGTTTTTACTTGGTGAGTCAAGCGCAAACTGGTTCCCTCCGCTTATCCTTGAGCCCACTCACATAAGTCCATATCGTTTAAAACTTCCATTCATCTTCTTAAGACTTCGCAACAAAACTCCTCTGTACTTTCTACTGTATTTTTTAAGTTCTGATGTTCTAAATCCACTTGAATTTGAAGCAGTTGAAACTTGGTAAAAACAAAAATTAAATAAGTTTAGCTACACGGCTTAAGTTTCAGAATGCTTGAATAGACAATTGTAGCAAACCTTGAAATGTAGAGCCTTTCTCAGTTGTTACTAAACTTCGTAATAATCACGTCTTGTCCTAGTTTTTATATCTTTAGTGACACTACGTACTTATTCTGCGTGGAAAATATAGTACGTCCGTGAGTTATAGTTTTAAAAGTCTTACATGAGCCTCTGGCTAGCGATAAACAGTTTCAAAAAATGATTTATAATATTTTTCATTATCTGTTGAAGCAGTGAAAGCCATCTACTCTGTGTCATAGGGTTATATAATTGAATGTCATGTGTTTTCCGGTCTTGAAAAAAATACAGAGCCATCCCATACCAACACGCGGGTGTCGTAAAAGGCGACTAAGGGATACACCAGGTAGACGGGCAGCAGCCTGTGGTCGCCAATTCGCATGCCAAGCCCGCAGACTACGGTAAACCCCCCAAATGGTAAAGTTATCGAAACATTTGGAGGAGGCCTATGTCCAGCAGAAAGATAGCAGAAACATTACATTAAATCGTGCCATTAAGATGCGGATAACAGCCAAATTATTTTTATTCAAGGTTACTGTGGCAAAACAAACTCTACGTCGTTAATAAACAGACAGAACTTATAAATTAATATTAAAAATAAAGTTAGAACTTGGTAGATACATATCTAAATCATACAACAAAAATTAAATTGTCATCTTTCAATGTGCTGTAGGAAATTTATTTTGTATCTGGGTAGAAGTTATTTATAATTGTATGTATTTCGAAATATATAAGTACATATTCATATGTATACCCTAAACCGGCGAGCATGTATGAAGAATATAATGACAGTAATCGAGGCAAAAGACTTGTGCTAAGATCGTGACAAATGGAAATCCTTTGTCTCTGCCTACCCCTCTGGGAAACAGGCGTGAGTCTATGTACGTATGTATGTATATTCATATGTAACAGTTGCCTGGTTGCCATAGTACAAGCTCAGCCTAGTTTAATATCAGATGGCAGTGCCTACGATTTAATTTTATCCAAGGTTATTTTTAAAATAGTGTTCATTTTTCCACGTTATAAAATTTGTTTAATAGAAGCCAATTTTGAAGCATGTTTTATGCTTCGAAATTGACTTTGAATCTATTGACAAATTCGTACGAATCTTGAATTTTGATTGAGGTTACAATTTCTACAGAGATTTTAAGATGAAAACGCAAAATGTACTTTGTTTCTTATCAGTAATTCAATTTGTTACTTCTTGATACAATCTTTTTTGTGACATTGTAGTAATTCCTAACACGTGTAAGTTACAAAAATTCTAACGATATAGATTCTTTAAAATAGACCCTATGATTCAATTCAATCCCTTCCAACCCTATTTTTAACATTAAAAAGTAGCCTATGTTCTTTCTCATGCTTTAGACTAAATGTGTACCAAATTCCATTTAAATCGGATCTGTAGTTTTGGCGTAATTTAAGCTTTATCAAAGTAACATTCGCATAATATTAGTAAGGATTTATGATTATCTTTTCTTTTAAAAAGACAACGCCCGCACTAAGGAATCTAATCTCTGTGTCTCGGGGTACTTTACAACCATATTATAATAGACGGACACAAATTACATCCAGACTCAGAATAACTATTTATGGGTCGTGACACAAATAGTTGTCCGGCGCGGGACTCAAACCTACGACATGAAGCGGCGAGGCGACTGTCTTAGCCGCTGCGCCAAACATGCAGTTAAAGTTAGTGCATGCGCGCGCCAGATTTAGATTCAGATACTTTTTTTGGATCATAGGTAGGTACAAAATACAGATGGTGAGCAATGTTTTTGCAGCCACCAGCAGACATTCCATAGACCATATTTTAGCGTTGATTTTTATTTCGGTTTTAATTATTTTCAAAAAAAATTCAAAGCATATTTGAAGACACGTTTTATTCTTCATAATTGGCATTGAATCTATTGACAAGCAAAAGATCGCATTCGAATCGTCGTTCGAATCTTGAATTTTGATTGAGGTTACAATTTCAATAGAGATTTTAAGATAAAAGCCCAAAATGTACTTCCAGATTGCATGTCGAACCAACCAGGCAGCAACCAACAAGGTAAGTGGACCAATACATCGAACCATTTAACAGTAACTAAAGACTTGGTCTTTAGTTACTGTTAAATCTGGCTAAACGCCCTTGGTAATGTTGAAACACATTTTTAATACACTACTTTTACAGGGTGATGTGAAAATATATTACATCCCGTCCTCAAACGTGAGAAATTTACATAATGGTACCTCTCATGCTAAGCCAACAAGTGGATATCAAGCTACCCACAACTGTGTTTACACATTCAAAATAGCAATTAGCAGCGTGTCGATCAAGAGTGCTGACGATAGAGTAACCAGGTGAACGGATTTTTACGGGATATGTATAGGATTTCCGTTGAGAGCACTCTTTGAGAGCATTCTTGAAAGCTGTTATTGGCTTAGTTGGTAAATACTTGCCTTTGGTTTACTGGTGGTGGTGCTTAATTGCCGCAGGTCATGGGTTCGATTCCCGATATTTGTGCGCATGAACATAGCTGTTTGTCCTGAGTCTGGATTGTCATTTCCCGCGCCGTCATCCGTCAGCGCGCGGGTAAGTACCCGTTGAAGTTTTAGAGCCAAGATGCATAAAACAATTTAAGTTTAATAAATGATCAATTAGCTGAACAGGGTCCATAGCTATATCATCTCCAGTTATTTGGAACTTCCAATATAGGCCAAACATTTCACCAAAGATCTATCGTTAGTCCCTTAGTAATAGAAGGCCGATAATTATAATTATTAGGGCTTGGAACCTAACTTAGCAATCCACTATCTTATTTGAATTTGCGTCTCCCATCTCAGACTTTGCCTTCTTATTCAGGGATTCAATACAACTACCACTCAAGAAACTTATTACATAATTTTACTAATATTATAAATGCGAAAGTTTATAATTATGGATGGATGTTTGTTACTCTTTCACGTAAAAACTATTGAATGAATTTTAATGGAACTTACAAGCTATAGCTTATACATCAGAATAACACATAGGCTATAATTTATAAAGTTTAACGCGGGTGAAACTGCGGGGCACAGCTAGGCTAACATAATTTGACTGGCCAGTTTTTCTAGTGGTTAGTAATTCTGACATCTAACACTGCTAAGCTAGAGCTCGTGGATTCGATCCCCACCCAGGTCAATTATTTATGTGATTATCACGATTATTTGTTCTGTATCTGGGTGTAATTAATCTGTTATAAGTATGTATTCAGAAATACATAGGTATGTTTATGAGTTGTTTGGTTTTCATACTACCGGCTCTGTCTCAATTGGGACCAGATGGCAGTGTGATAGTTAACGTCCTTTCTCTCAATAACTTCTGTCGAATTCCGATTTGTATTAACTGCCTTAAATATTTTGACTTAGTTGTTTTTCTTTTAGTAATTTGCTACTCTGTGGTTTCAATATAAGAATTTTAAAGCACAAATCCCCATTTTAACACTAGACTTGGTAACAGTAGCTGCCAACTCTTCGTGCCTCATCATTAATATCCCTTTCTCCCGTCTCCTATAATACACATTAATCGAATATGTCCCCGTAAACCTAATCAAATAAATGTGCTCGGAAAAATGAGCTCACCTCGTATTTTTCCAAACGAATGCTGATTGGATTATTCGCAGGTAATCAGGTCATCAATTTTGTTCAAAGGGTCAATTCATTTGGGTTTGAATTGGATGAGTGAAGTTCGGTGACGAGAGATTTAGATTTGCATTAATCAAGCTTTTTGTTTCGTATATTATTATGTAAACGGGTAGTTCAACTTTTTCGTCCCGGGCATTTGTCTTAAATTTGATTGATTGAAATTGAATGAGATGAAAATTGTCCTTGAGTTTGTCAGCACAATTATACGTCCCACGATTTTATGACGAGTACATTCGTGACCAAAAGACAAGGAGAGTGCGATAAGGTGGGCCAATGAACTTGTGAAGTTCTCGGAGAGTCACTAGATTAGGGTAGCGTAAGCTTCGGCATTGTAAAAAAAATGTTGCTCCACAGGACTTTTATCCAGCAGTGGATGTCTTTCGGCTGACATGATGATGATGATGATTATTATTATTCACTCTAGAAGAAAAATGAAGCTGTTAAGGTAATCTCATAAAGTAGGAGTCCAGCTAAATCATTAAGTTATGTAGGTATAATTGACTAGGAGATACAAGCTAAAGGCTTGTCAGTTTAGTCATTTCTGAACCCAGACCACATTTGTAAAATAAGTATATAAATATATTCCTATGTCCTTATTTCTCATTTTCTATTATCCATGAATTCTTATTATTTAAGTTACCTTAAGTTTTCTATTATCCTTGAATCTGTTTACCTAAAATAATAAGATTTCAAGGATAATTTAATATCTGATAATAAGAATTGAAGTATAAATTGTTTGAAAAGATTTGAATATATTCTATATGGTTCCTGTGATACAAATTCTATTCCTAGTGTAGGAGAAAAAAATTGAATATTAAGAACTTATCGTAACAAAATGCAATTGGTAACAAAATGCAAACCGAATTCAACCCACTACCCGATCGTCCATATCGGTGCAGTTTGTGATGCCATCTTCATAATCTTTCTCATACTGCCAACAAAGCTCCCGGTCGTATCTTTCAATTTCTGCAATGTTTTGTCACTGTGCTACTAGATGGCCTTACTACATGCTTTAATGTCAGTTAGTTTTCTGATATCGTCCCGACTCAGTCGGTTGTAGTAAAGAAGCGCACACATAAAATCGTCCACATTAACATTATTACAGTCTAACACACAGAACATGCATCTTGCTCGATTGCGCGTGGATGCATGTTCTGTGTGTTGGACTGCGCGTGTTTTCTATACAAAACGTAGATACTTACAAGCAATGCTAGAACACGCACTCAAGCATCATGCGGGGCAGTGTGCCAATCGCCTTAAAAAAACTTACATAACTTGGTAGGTGGCTATATGTGTAATGGGCACGATTATTTTTTCTGTGACTTATATGTATGTATTTACAAATATATAAGTATGTTTCTCAGTTGTCTGGTTACCATAATGCAGGCTCTGCCTAGTTTGGGATCAGAAATCAATGTGTTAGTTGTTCACTCAGATTAATTTGTGCAAAGATATTTATGTATATATTATTTATGATGATGGAAAGGACATATAACTGTCACGGTGCTTTTATTTGAGGAGTTCTTAATAAAACAAGAAACTTCGTGGTAGATGCATCATTTAAAGCTTACTGTCGTCGTTTGAGATCGTTTAATGCTCTGCGTGTCCAACATTTCAATGAAATCAGGATGTTGCTGGGGCTGCTTTTGTTATGCCTCTAAAATAGGACCAAATTAATAGATCACATTTGACACTTCATCAAAATTCAATAACGTAACCTTAACCGACAAGCATAGAATATTATTTATTTTCTCGTAGTTAGAACTGCACCTATGTTCAATTTTTTTTCATTTACGATTTATCTTTATTGTGATAATTACCAAATAGGGTCATTTTACAATTCACTTTACTAGTAACTGACAGATGTCAAATGTGATCTATTAAATTGGCTCTACTATAATATATTTACTGCCGCAGGAATTGAGGGGTTGCTGACTACAATAATAAGCAGGATTTGACGCAGCACTAACATCAGTCTGAAGATCATTGCAGGCAAGCAGCATTTAAATATCCTAAAGGCATATGTTCGTGCTCAAATACGATATATATTTTATGTATTTATCATCATGTGGACTTTTATTTATAGACTTTGTCTGAAATAAAGATTTATATATTTTACAAGCTATCAGATATCTAAAAATGTTTCTTGCCTGCATATTATCTTTGTGGCTTTCTTCTCCGGGTCGTCCACCTAGGTAGCTAGAGAAAGCCGCAGGTTAGCTAGGGTAGGGTTTCGCTTTTCGTTTTGGCCCCTTAACACGTGGTCGGTCATCCCATGCAAGTGATGGCACCCTCATTTAGAATTCCGTCTTACTGCTTCAGCGGCCTCCTGAGCTGTTGCCCGAACCCCATAAAGGTGCACTCATGTATTAGTCGCTTAAATTAAGCTTCTGGTTGAGTAGCTTAGCCTTCTGCCCTAGCCAACTGCTCGTTGTCTTCAATTATTTAATTTTAATATTATTTTATTATTAAATATATTTTTTATTATTTAGCATATATATTTCGTATTTTTAAATTTAGTTATACTCAATTTAAAAATAATAGCTTCGAAATTTATTATTTATTTAAGGATTTATTAAATATATGTGATGAAACACTGACATGGACGGACTAATGAAAGCCGAGCCTAGCCGTGCCAATTTCCTCGCCACAGGTATTGCAGGACTTTTCTTGGCTTTTCCCCATGTACTAACTTACTTTGGTCGGGTAGGGTCATATTGTAAGAAAAAATCCGCAAAGGATTTGAAGTTTATTTATTTCTTGTTATTAATATCATGAGGTAGTTAGGATACTTACACGTAACAACAGGCGAAAGGAACTATAACCATGATACTCAGAGTCGTACTTATTTAATCATGGATTAGCTTAATTAAGGCTTTGTGCCACTCATTCCAATATAAAATTACATTCGAAAGACAAATACTATATTACTAAACCCAATCAATAATTAAACACGTCTCTGAGTGTGGCAGTTAGTGTGTTATAATCTTTAGGAATTGGACTAAAACGGTCTAACTAAGTCGGTTTCCAAAAATCGAACTACGTAATATACGTGTAATGCATGGTTTTTTTTTTCGTAAATGCCTTATACAAATTTTAGTTATTCATATAATCTTTTCTGCTGTGATGCCCTGCGAGCGACTCGACTCAGCCCTTTATCTATTTCTCAGTTCAAGAATATTTAATTTGTAATAGAACTGTTAATGGTACATTAATTGCACTACTTATTTTCTTGATTCCAAATAATTCGAGTCCTTATTACAAATAATAACTTAAAATAACTGCAAAATATCATGAATCAGAACGGCTTTTCCCATTCCGCATATCTTTTAATTCTTCTGTTGGATTGTTATTACCGTTAACGGTTATTTGATTCAATTTCTCTCCTTCTTCTTCAGTTTCGTCATAGATGTTGCCTTGGAGTTCAATTTGTATTTCACGTAAAGTCTTTCCTTTTGTTTCTGGTATAACATAATAAGTAAAAATTCCTCCAATAAGGCACACAGATGCATAATACCAAAATACTCCATGCACTCCAATCCAGTCTTCCATATTTTGATAAGTCTTGACCAATGCAAAACTAAAGAATGCTGTGGCAATACTTAAGAGAGTCATAGCAACAGATCTAACATTTAAGGGGAAAATCTCGGAAGGAATTATGAAAACTAAAGTGTTAAAACCCATAAGACTTATAGAATTGGCACAGATGAGGCCAACAAAAAAGAGGTACCGGAAGATACTTGTAGTGTGTCCCGTAAAGAAGCAAAAATGAACACCAACAAGAACATAAATAATACTGACGCCGAAGTATGAGATCAAAAGTAAAGGTCGGCGACCAATTTTATCAACTACGAATGGTGTGCCCAATCCTGGAAAGAAAAACAATTTTATAATTAGGGCAAAATATAAGGTGTTTTCACCATTAAGGAAATATAATATATCTAAATGGTGGCAAACAAATTGCCAAGTATCATTGTAGTTAGCCAAAAAAGAACGAAAAGACAAGTCATAAAGGATTTAAAAAATACATAATGTATATGCTTACCAACAACAAATCTAATTGAGCCAAATACAACAAGGCCAATTGCCACGTCAATTCCAGAATTGCTCTCCTGTATTATGTGTCCCAAATAATGCTGGATGGCAATGGAACCCGCCATGATTTGCGTAAATCTTAAGACTAGGAACAGAAATTTCAGATTAGTGATTGGAAGACGTAGTCGTGCCATTATTTATTAGCCAATAGCATCATGTTTATGGGTGGATGACAATTCGAAACCAAGTGGAGTAGGGAACCTTACTCCACTTGGTTTCAAGTTGTTAGTCCACCCATTGTCAGGCCTTTACGTTCGGGCCGTACGAGCATGTGAGGGAAACTGGAACTATTAGCGAAGTTGCGAGCCGCTTCAGGTTAGACTGGGAACCGACCCTTATTAACGCGGGCAAAAGGCAAAGGAGGAGAGGAAGCCAATATACTGTAATCTACTAACTCACCTACACTTATGATGCATGCTTTGCGGTACTGTTTTCCACTAAGTAGCTCTGTCATAGTACTCGAATTCAGCATTTCCTTTTTCACATCTGATCGCATCAACTCTAGATTCTCTTCTACTACCTGTTAATTAAACGTAAAGTTTGTTTATGTTACTTATTGTTTATTGTTACTTGCATGAAGATTTAGCTCATCGCCAATTCAAACAGTAATAGTTTGCTATAATCGAGAACTCAGTTGTTGAAGCACCATATAAATCTGTAACGGAACGAGATTGGAGTATAAGATTTCAAGAAGCGAGCTTCTGCCTCTGGTGTTGCGAGTGGCCATGGACGGCGGTGATCACATACCATGAGGTGACCCGCGTGTTCATTTACCTTCATATTATATAATATTTGCATTAACCCGCCATGATTTGCGTAAATCTTAGCCTAGGAAAGAATTAGTGATTGGAAGACGTAATCGAGTCATTATTTATCAGCCATTTGGCCTTTGTTCAGCAGTGGGCATCTTGCGGCTGATAAGATGATGATTCCCTTTTAGTATATCAGAAAATGTTTGTATCTAAATACGTATGTGAAATTATAATATGATCATTAAAATATTTATAGTTTTAAGTATACTTTTTAAAATTATTTCTTTTATTTCTATTTTTGGTGTACCACACTTTGTTGCACCGTTCCCCGCATTTTATACTTTAAATTCCTATCCATCCAAAGGTTGCCTAGAAGGAATCGCTTAATGCGATAAGACCACCCATCGTTGCTATATTATAAACAATATTTCATTGCAAAGTGTCTTTTTAGGGTTTCGTGGCTAAATGGCAAAACACGGAACCCTTATAGATTCGTCATGTCTGTCTGTCCGTCCGTATGTTACAGCCACTTTTCTCCGAAACTATAAGAGCTGTAGTGTTGAAACTTGGCAAGTAGATGTATTCGGTGAACCTTATTAAGATTTTTACACAAAAATAGAAAAAGAACAATAATTTTGGGGGGTCGCCATACATAGAACTGAAACTCAAAAAAATGTTTTTCATCGTACCTATACATATTGGGTGTCTATGGATAGGTCTTCAAAAATGATATTGAGGTTAACTAATATCATTTTTTCTAAACTGAATTGTTTGCGCGAGGACACTTTCAAAGTGGTCAAATGTGTGTCCTCCCCCTGTCCCCCCTGTAACTTCTAAAATAAGAGAATGATAAAACTAAAAGAAATATAATTATGATGTACATTACCATGCAAACTAACAACGAAAATTGGTTTGAACGAGATCTAGCAAGTAGTTTTTTTTAATACGTCATAATTCGTAAACCACAATTTTCTTTCATTTAATCAACTGTAATACTTGCTGCTACGGAACACTTCATGGGCGAGTCAGAATCGCACTTGGCCGGTTTTTTTTGTGTTCAATAAGTGTATTTTATTTTATAGCCCGAACCCTTTAAGGGAGTCCTCGGGAATTTGTCGCTTAAATTACACTACTGGACGAGAGCCTTACTAACTGCTCTGTATCTTCAATTTTTAATATAGTAGTAGTAATATAATAGTACTTATTTAAGGATTTCTCAACATTTTATGTGATATAAAAGACTTAAAATCTAGTTATTTTAATATTGTATATGACCATATTATGTACTGCTTTTTAATTTGTTCAATTCAAGTGCTGAATAAATATTATTATTTAATTATTTTAGGACAACTGCTCATACTTTAAAGTAACTAAGCAAACAAATTAAATTAAATGACGTCGGTCATAAAGCAAAACCGCGTAACTAAAATTTTTTGCTACACCATTTTAATTGTTATTTCGTCCTCTTCATAGAAATGATAAATGCGGAACATATATTTTTACGTTAATTACGCGGTATTGCAGTGTCACCGATGATAAACATTGCGCATCTGCTATTGACTTACCTTTTCATCTTTAACTCCACAAAGACGCATATATTCTTTTTTGGCTTTGTCCACTTTTCCTTCCTTCAGCAAATAATATGGGGACTCCGGCATTGCCCAACAAGCGACAAAGTAGGATACTGGTAATACTAATATTAGACTTGTCAGTATTTGAAAAGAAACATAGGATCCAACAGTTATGACTAAAAGTGCTCCCAAACTGAACATGAATCTTGTCCCCGCTGTCAATTTTCCTCGAATTGTTTTATCCGCTATTTCTGATATATAAATGGGGGAAACCTACAAATCAAATAAGCAACAGTTATTAAACAGGTATTTCCAAAATATTTATTCTGAGAATAACAAATTTAGATCACGGACAGGATTTTAACCTGCATTCTCTAAACCTCCAATGCTTTGCCAATTTAACCTACAGTGAATCCTGTTTATTCATCGTTTATTATTCTCTTCCCAATACATTTTGCGTGGAGTATTGGCGCCATCTATTGGTATCACTTAACATCTTATCTCCTGACGGTTATATAAATTTGTGATTTTCAGAATAGAATAATTGGAATATAGCTAACATTCCAAAAATATTTCCATTAACAAGTGTTTTCTAATTAGTGAATATTTATGTGAACAGAAAACTTCTATTTATTTACATAAAAAATGTACAGATAACTGTGTGTAGGCAAAGTTTGTAGTATTAAATTACACTTTATTTAGTCATAATAAAGTGAACCATCGTCAGTATTGTCTTATTAAATAGTTTTGGGGATGGATCATTTGGTCAATGATCAAATGATCCATCCCCAAAACTAGTAGAAGTAGAAGTTATTGTCCCAAATATTGGCAAATAAATTGTGAAGCTGAATCGTGGCAATACCTATAAACAAATATTTGGAAAGTTATTTAGAAGTTGATTCAATTTTAATGTTTAATCAGGAATATAAAATGTACAAGTCTCATGGGATTCTTTGTTCTTTATAATGCTTCTACTTTGATGTTCCTCTTAACTAATGATACTTACTGATGAAATAATTCCTTGTCCAGTTCCCCAGAAGAAACGAGCTATGTACATCATCCAGGAGTTTGTTGCACATAGCATTATGACCTGAAAGTATATTACACCCATCATTAACCATCCTCCCTGACGCGAAGACCTTTAACTTTTAGTTTACTTTCTTTACCTGCTACAAGTTTACTTATCTTAACATACTGCGATAAGTTATCTGATGACGAATCGCAGTAGTATATTGCTGTTATATTTACTACGTTTATGTCAACATCCCCGCAATTAATTAACTAAAGAAAAAATTTGTAAAGTAATAACTCGTTGTATAAAATTTGAAATTCAGGGTCTGAAGATTTGTGCATCTGTGCACATGTGTGTATATTTAATATAATAATAATAATTTAATTTTATAATGAAGCGCTCATAGCTAGATGCTCTCGCCGGTCCGTAAGTGATCGGGAGGTTAAGCAACTAGGCCCGAGGTCAGTCCATTAACATAACCGCCAAAGTGGTTTAATTTCTGAGCGTCTGCGTGCTTCGGATTGCACGTTTAGTTATCGGTCCCGGTTGTAACCATTAGGCAACAATCGTTAAGCCATGTCGGAGGCCTACTGAGCGGCTTTACGATAAGCAAACGAGCAATAGAATAGAATTATTTTTTTCTTTATTCGAGTAACCAAGACTCAACTGAGAGTGATAGTAAAATTTACGACTATGTTAGCAAGCACAGACATAGATCAAAATCAGTAAATAAATAATGTTTGAGTCACTGTTGCGACATCCCATGTGAGACCGCACAACAGTTTATGAGAAGTTAGTTTTTACTGCATAAATAAAGAACCATCAACCCTAATGAATAGTAAGATTTTAAAATACAATAAAATAAAATGAAAAAGGTTTTTATTCACGTAGACTTTAAAAAAGCGCTTGTAAATAGTCAGAACATGTTTGTCGTAATATAGTTGTATACATTATTATTTCTAGTAACATAGATATTTAGTTACACATTGTATGAAAACATTTATTAAATTTATTTTATTATAGCATTGATATTTAGCTAGCTCGTATCAAGTTATTGTCGAGAGATTATGTTTAATTATCTAGTTTAAGTCTAATATTTTTACTACATATTGTCAATGGTTCTGTCTATATTAAGGTATTATTATTATGACGGACCTTGTGTTAATAACGACGGTCGCGCTTTAATGCTACCACCGGATCCAATGCGCCCCAACTGAGAAGACCCAGCAAAACAAACTCAGTGGGTTCATCAACTACCGGTTTCAACACGACCCAGTTGAGACGGTCCGGCGAAACATACTCAACAGACTATATACAGCCTATATCTATTAAAAATGTTGATATTTCAGACAAGTTGATCTATGAAGATAACAATAAACAAAGTGTTGCAAACATGTTCGTACAATAAGATTTTGTAAGTATATTCTAAGTATATACTTAGAATATACTTACAAAAGCTTATCGTACAACAGACGGTCACCGTAGCCTAGTTGGTAGTGCTCCTGCCTACGAAGCTGGTGGTCCTGGGTTCGAATCCCGGTAAGTGCAAATATTTGTGTGATGAGCACGAATATTTGTTTCCGAGTCATGGATGTTTTCTATGTATATAAGTATTTATCTATCTATATAAGTATGTATATCGTCGCCTGGTACCCATAGTACAAGCTTTGCTTAGTTTGGGGCTAGGATGATCTGTGTGACATTGTCCCTAGATATTATATTATTATTATGTTTGCATATTCTAAGTACCTATATACTTAGAATATACATGTTTGCAACAGTTTATTTATGAGTTCAGAATAATTAAAAACTATTTACCGTTCCTATCATATATGGGAGAGCACTTCCCAGCATCGACGCACGTCGTCCAAATCTGTCAGACATTTTGGCAGAGAATAAGCTGCCAAATACGTGACCCGGGGATATCACTGCCACCATCCAGGATATCTCGCTCTGTGAACATGGATATGAAAATATACACTTTTAAACTTTCGCGTATCATAAATTATATATGAACATTGTTAATAGGTATTAACGCGACTAACCTTATTGTTATTTTCCCGACGTCGACTCGATCGACGACTGTCTCCTCTGACGGTCATCCCGTTACCACGATCAATGCAACTTGGTCGAAACGTCGGGAAAATAACAATAAGGTTAGTCGCGTTAATACCTGTTAACAATGGTCATATATAATAGATATGAAAACTTGCCTATAGACAGGTATTATACATATAAGGTATGCGGAAGGAAGGAAGCGTCTGTTTGTAGACGCTTCTTGTAACACCTATTGACTTGTGTGATAATTAATTCTTTTTACAAATATTGTCACTACCTAAGAATTAAATCTACAGTGCCAGCAGGATATTTTCTTTTCTTTTTTTTTAAAGGGCCACGGCCTCGCTTTTGTATAAACCGGGGGGCATCATAAACATCTATATAAGTATGTATTTACAAAAGAAAAGTAGTACATGTTCTGAGTTTGACTGCCTCGTTGGTCTAGCGGTAGCGTGTTCAACCGCAGATAATGAGGTCCTGGCTTCAAAACCCGGGTCGGGCCAGAAAGTGATTTTGGGATTTTTCCGTAAAAAGAAATTTCTCAGTATCAGCCCGAAGTCTGGAAGTTGGCGGTATTACACCCCCGTGCCTCGGAGAGCACGTAGAGCCGTCGGTCCTGTACCTGAACTCTTTCCGGTCGTGTCGTTAGGCGTCCCATCGGATCATGAGAGTGATGGAATAGTAAGTGCCCCTGTGTTTGCGCACACACTTGCACACTATAATATGTCCTGCGCAATTGGCTAGTCTCCATTAAGACTGGCCGCCGTGGCCGAAATTCGGTCGGGAGGACATCATTAGTTATCTGGTTTCCAAAGTTCAAGCTCTGCTTAGTTTGTGATCAGATGGCCGTGTGTGAATATTTACCCAGGATATTATGGAACATGAGCTATATGTAAACTGTGTGTGTATATTTAAGAAGAAAATAATAATAGAAATACCTCAGAGCATAATGTATACTTATGACTGTAATACAGTCATAAGTATACATTATATTAAGACTAGTATTAAGACAAGTATCTA
Source organism: Pseudoips prasinana (assembly GCA_951640165.1). Classification (NCBI taxonomy): domain Eukaryota; kingdom Metazoa; phylum Arthropoda; class Insecta; order Lepidoptera; family Nolidae; genus Pseudoips; species Pseudoips prasinana. The sequence continues at coordinate 12,550,922 of OX621240.1, forward strand.
CAAACTAGTATTATATAATGTATACTTATGACTGTAATACAGTCATAAGTATACATTATATTAAGACTAGTATTAAGACAAGTATCTACAAACTAGTATTATATAATGTATACTTATGACTGTAATACAGTCATAAGTATACATTATATAATACTAGTTTGTAGATACTTATTGTCTTTTACGCCGCTGGTCGTGGGTTCGATTCCCACCCATGAAAGATATTTGTGTGCATAAACATGTCTATTTGTCCTGAGTCTTGGTGTAATTATCTATATAAGTATCTACGTATTTACTAAGAAAAGTAGTATATGTAGTATATCAGTTATCTGGTTTCTATAGTACAAGCTCTGCTTAGTTTGGGATCAGATGGCCGTGTGTAAATAATGTCGCAGGATATAATTAAAAAAAACTTTGGCACCATTGGAGCCGTCCTTCAATTAATCAATAAACCTAAACATAATCTCCTTGACAATAACTTAATACAAGCTAGTTAAATATCAATACTATTATAAAATAAATTGTATAAATGATTAAACATTCCGTGTACCTAAATATCTGTAATAAGTAACTAGAAATAATAACTGTATTACTACAAATATGTTCTGACTATTTACAAGCGCTTTTTTCAAGTCTACGTGGATAAAAACCTTTTTTTTTATAATCACAGTTTACATAATATCATCAACTTTGATTAAGTTGATGATAATCGCACGACTATAGAATGTGGGTGCAATTGGAGCCACCCCTAAGTTACCAATACTTTGGGTGCAATTGATAACTTAGGGGTGCCTAAGTTATCAATACTTACTTAATATAATTTGATAATCTTCTTCTTAACGTGTCAAAAAAGTAATTAGTATCCCAATTACTTTTTTGTGGCCCAGGACGTGGCCACACTGACTGCTCTGCTTGTGGCATTCCTAAGTTGATGGTAACATTGTTTTTATAAAACTTTGGAGCCTGCGTTATAAAACTTTGGAGCCTGCGTATAAAACTTTGGGACTGCGATATGTTGTTGGACAACATGTCGCAGTTTATATAATATCATCAACTTTGATTAACTTGATGATAATCGCGTGACTATAGAATGTGGGTGATATTGGAGCCATTCTTAAGTTATTCGTACTTACTTTAGTTAAGTTGAAGCTAATCTCGTTGTTATAGAATTTTGGTACCATCGGAGCAGTCCAAAAGTTAGCCGCGCTCGTAGTCAACACTGCCACTGACACTGAAAAGTAATATCATTGCATTTTAAAAGTCATAATATATATAATAATAATAATAATATCTGGGGACAATGTCACACAGATCACCCTAGCCCCAAGCTAAGCAAAGCTTGTACTATGGGTACCAGGCGACGATATACATACTTATATAGCTAGATAAATACTTAAATACATAGAAAACATCCATGACTCAGAAACAAATATTCTTGCTCATCACATAAATATTTGCACTAACCGGGATTCGAACCCAGGACACCAGCTTCGTAGGCAGGAGCACTACCAACTAGGCTATGGTGACCGTCAACTAATGCCTACTAATGCATTGAAACTGGTGCTACAGCAGAACATTTTCAATATATTTTCATCATCATCATCATTACAGCTGGAAGAAGTACACTGCTGGACAAGCCTCCCCCAAGAATATATAGTGAGATATTCCATAGTCGCCCGCTTGGCAGACGTGTTGGCGCAGTAAGATGGTCATAGTACTCAGAAGGAAGCTGCTGCCCGTCCTCTGATAGATATTCCCTCGGGTTGTCTTTTACGCATCGTATAATATGTATATTGAAATTGCTCTCCTTTCCTCCATATAAATAAAACAAAATTTTCTATCGAAAAAATAATATAGGTAGGTAAATCTATACCTATAATAAAATCGTAGGGAATTCAAAACTGTACATTGAATATTTTTTAAAAGGATACTTGGGGCGTGATCTACAATCGAAGTCGAAGCCAAAAATATAGTTTTTAGAATTTTTGTCTGTGTGTCTGTATGTATGTCCGGGCTAAACTCAAAAAGTACTGCATGGATTTACTTCAAATTTTGCATGAATATTACTAAGAGGTAGGGTCAACATATAGGCTACATATTATCACGCTATCACATACGGGGGAGAAGCTGTGATAATTTATAAAGTTTAACGCGGGGCACAGATAGTACATAAATAAAATAAAATTATATTTTATTCAGAACTTTGATACTTCTATTCGTTGGAATCACTCACACCCAGGGTCCTGAATAGGGTCCCCGGATTTGAATATAACCTCGAGGTGGAATAATTTGCAACTTCCCCATCGTGCTGCTCATTGAACGGAAGATCTCTTTTTAATGAAGTTTACAACCTAGGGGCCTTTCACTGCGTCACCGAACAAGAACGAAGTATCGCTAAACCTTGAATGTTATCGTTCAGCGCTACCCAGGGCTTACGTGTTAAGATAATAGAATGAAATCGTGCGTACGCGAAACGCACATTGTTTAATCATCAGAAAAATTAAGAAGATATGACGTACCAGCCGTTAATGCTAGCAAATAATGTCTTTCGACTCCGCTCGCCTTATCAAATAATAAGCTTTAGCTTTACCAATTTGTATTGGATTACTATCTAATTACATGTAAATAGAATGTTTATTTTATAATACATATTTTCATTTTCTATGACATGCGGTCGGTGAATCGCTATCTTCTATAGATACAAACTATCTTAGTTTAGGAGTTAGGTGATATCATATTGGGACATTGTACTACGTTGTATATACTCATTTCATAGTGTGATTTTTGGTACGTTTTATAAGACCTTAATAATATATCACAGTTTCTAAAAAAAAAACCTTAGAGTAATGATACATTTGAAATTCTATATGTATATATATATATATATATATATATATATATATATATATATATATATATATATATATATATATATATATATATATATATATATATATATATATATATATATATATATATATATATATATATATATATATATATATATATATATATATATATATATATATATATATATATATATATTATATATATATATACCTATATATATATAATTTCTGATTACTTTCAAACGGTATCTTTGCTTTCTAGCACTTTTTTTGACTAAACATATGGCGCAGCGGTTACGACAGTAGCCTCGCCACTTCCTGTACCAGATTCTATTCCCGCACAGGACATCTAAATATTTATGCGACACATAAGTAGGTGTACTGTGTCCGTAAATAAAAAAGTTATAAAATACCTACCCATACAGGTCCTTACTAATTATTAATGCGAAAGTAGGTATGTCTGTCTATCTGTCGCACTTTCACGACAAAACTACTGAACCGATTTAAATTAAATTTAGTACACAGATAGTCTAGAACCTGAGAAAGGAGGTAGGCTACTTTTTAGTGCGACATAGAGGTTGTAAGGGGTTGAAAAGTTGTATGGAAGTATCGTCATTTTTAGAGCTAGAAGCTTTTTAGGCTGTTCATTCTATAACAAATATGGCATTCAAAATGTTACCCTCAAAGTGTAAAATAACAATAGGGACTAAGGGATAAAAGTTTGTATGAAAATATATAAGGTTTATATGAATGTTTGATAAGTTTGCGACAAGGTATAAAATATTAGAGCTATTCTGATGTAACATTTACGGAGTTTTTACACAATGTGAAACAGAAGTTAAATACAAATTCAAAATTATTTTATTCCCTAAAAATATGGGCACAGACAGATTGATGGAGAGGAGAGTCTTAAAATAAGTTCCACATATTTTGTCGTACTGACATCCAAAAAATAAAAAAAACGGTTTACATAAGAAGTAGCTTAGTTCAATTATTTGGGTACCACTATTACATGATATACAGTAGCTAATAATTATATTTATATTCAAAAAAATCCTTAATATTATGTACAAGCCATTCTTTCTACACCTTCTTCATTTGAAATAATGGCAGTTCTCTGATACTTTTGGGGACATTGTTAAACACTTTTATGCACATCACAATATAATGCGAGTAAGAGACTTGCCAAGCACGCGTCGTCCACAATGAGCGCTAGGCGTAGAACGGTGCGGTTTAGGTGTGGAAATATGCCTAAGTGTGCTTAACGGAACTGGCAGACACGTGAGGGCAGACGACTGTCCCACCCGCATGCGAATACTGATTTTAGAATGCTACCCATAGAAACTATTCCACGCAGATGAAGTCGCGGGCACAGCTAGTAAAATATATAACAATTTATTAACATTTTATTTTTACAAGAATAAATCATGTATTAAATACACAGTCAGATTAAGTACCTACTTTTCATAAAAATAGGATTGTGAATTGAGAGTTATGAAATGAAATGTCATTAAAGTTAATGTCTAAATTGAATGAAATTAATTAAAACTAATTAAAATTAATGAGTAATTTGAGATAAGTTTTAACTTTTACAGTTTCATTAGATAATTCATTTTGTTATTATCCAATTTTTGAGGTACTATGTGACCAATTCATTTAACGGTCGATCATTCCTTAATTCGATGTTTTGAACAATTGATTGTTTGATGAGAAGTTAATTATTTTGTCTTTACTGTTTCTGTTTATTTATATTATAAGTGTGTTACCTTATCGCTAGTATCTGATTCCTTTCAAAAACTGAAGGATTTTATTTGGTATCCATTAACTTTCTTCTTTTTTCGGTGTCGTTGATTTCATATGTCACCGTAGCCTAGTTGGTAGTGCTCCTGCCTACGAAGCTGGTGGTCCTAGGTTCGAATCCCGGTAAGTGTAAATATTTGTGTGATGAGCATGAATATTTGTTTCTGAGTCATGGATGTTTTCTATGTATTAAAGTATTTATCTTGCTATATAAGTATGTATATCGTCGCCTGGTACCCATAGTACAAGCTTTGCTTAGTTTGGGGCTAGGATGATCTGTGTGACATTGTCCCTAGATATTATTATTATATTCGATCAACTGGCATTCGTCTATAGCATAAGAAACCCGAAAAAAATACTACTTATAGACACCGTCGTTTACTTCGATAATTTTTCATTCAACTCTTGACTGACTTTCCATTTCGTCTCAAATTATAATCAATATTAAATATTTCGTGAAATATCGCCTATTCCGCTTAACCCTCAAGTATTTTAACTAGATGTTTAGAGTTGGCGTAGTGGGATTTAACTGCTTCACCGGACAATAAAGGCGAGCGGGAGTTTTTTTATTTTTTTTTGCCGGGGTGGAAAATCCTGCATGGATGTCCTCCGCCTTGGGGGAGGCGGAGGGGTCTGTCAAACTCCTACTGACTAAAAACCACCCCGGTGTTCCATCTCACACCTGCGCCGGGGGTCGCGGGAACAAACGATACTTCCGCAACAGCGGGAGCTTAAGCCAAGTCAACCAACTACGTAACCCGCGCCAATAGTTCGAACCTGAACTCAGGGCGGTTATTAGGTTACAAACATGGACGTAGATGCATGAGGGGGTCGGATTTTAGTACTTTTTGTGCAAATGTTGCTCCAAAATAGGCCGCCTTATAAAGAAAATCGCAGGGGCATTTCATCGATACGAATACAAAATGACGGGCCTGTTGGCGTGGTTGGCAAATGCTTGCTTTTGCCGGAGGTCTTGGGTTCGCTTCCCACCCAGGACAGATATTTGTGTGCATGAACATGTCTGTGGTCCTGAGTCTGGGTGTAATTATCTATATAAGTATGTATTTACAAAATAGAAGTATTATGTGTAGAATATCAGTTATCTGGTTTTCATAGTACAAGCTCTGCTTAGATGTCCCTGTGTAAATAATTTCCTAGGATATCATTATTATTATTATAACTGTTATGGAGGGTGTCACTGTGAAACTTGAAGAAGTCATGTATAAACTTTTGCACACATTCTAGATACAATAGTTAACAATAGCGTCTGTATTATGTATTAAAAAGACACGTTTACTATTTTTTTTTTTTTATTGTTTTACAGTCTGCGGAACCCCGGTGGATACACTTGCACTACGTTCTTACTACCAACATAGCAAATACACCGTCAAAGTCAATGTGTATTCCTATGATTTTTATTAGGTTTTTTTGCAGTTCACACTTAAGAGCTTTTTTTTTTTTTTTTTTTTTTTAATTAAGGTTCACCAACAGTTGTTACAGATTTATATAGAGATATAAAATTTACATGCATTGGGTCTTAAATCTAACTGCATGACCAATTATAGGCAAAGTAGTGTTTGCCAAGTGTTTTTTGTATCACCAGTTTAATTTTAATAATGAATACATACCTATTACTTACTTAAATTCTAAATACTAAAAATTTGAAACTAATCACTACTGATCACAGTTCATGCGTTTGACTTCTCGGACAAATGTCGATATTGAGTCGGAGTGGACGTCAACCAGGTCGCTGTACTGGTTTATAAGTTTACACATGCGGGGAATTGGCGAGTTAACACCAAACACTGTACGACGAAGAGGTGGAGCAAGGGGTGTTATAGGTTTTCGAGGTGGTCTACTAATAAGCGTATATGATAAAGTGGACATAGCAATCATAACTCGGTACAGCAATTATATGGGTAACATAAATAAGACAACGCGGCCCAAGACGTTGAGAAATTTATTATATCTTCCATTATTTGAAATACCTCTAACTACAAATGTGTATGGTGAAAGGGTTTGGAATTACATTCTACCCAAAACACTGAATAAATTACCAATACCCATAGTACAGAAGTTAGAAAACAGAAATAGTCGACAGATAAGCAACATATTAAAGCGACACTTTTTAAATAAAACTTAATTAGAATATAAGCGGCAACATCTTAACCATATAATCTTACACTTTTAAGATTTAGAGTTATGACTTAATGTAAAACAATTGTATTACTTTAATTGAAATAAACAGATTTTTTATTATTATTTTATTATAAAAAGGTACTCTTAAATTGAATATTTTTAATAATTGAGGGCAGTCAATGTTGTTATTAAGGACTTTATGCGCGAATCTCAATTCCAAGAGCTCCCTTCGGGCTTCCAGGGTACTCATTTTGTAGTAGCCTAGTTTATCAAGGTAAGAGAGGTTTTTAAATTGCCTGCCCTTTGAGTACCCTAGATGTCGGATGAACCTTTTTTGGACTCGTTCTAATCGCAGTGAGTGGGTTGTGTAGTGAGGTCTCCATACTACACTGCCGTATTCCAAGATGCTTCTTATAAGGCTATTGTACAGAACTAATTTAGTGTAGACGCGTTGAAATAACTTTCCATTACGAATGACAAATCCAAGCATACGCTGGAATTGCCTGATAATATTTTCAATATGTGGTATAAATGTGAGTTTAGCGTCCAAGATGACTCCCAGATCCCGAACTACATCTACCTCACGTACGGTCACTCCGTTTATTTGGTACAACGAATTAACTGTATGGACTTTCCTGGTAAATTTTATGTAGTTACATTTCTGAATGTTCAATGAGATTTTATTGCGGCAACACCATACAGATATTCGGTCGATATCTTCTTGCATTAGGTTTACGTCCTTAGACTTAATGGCTTTTGAAATTTTTAAGTCATCTGCAAAAAGATATATGCTAGTATTATGAAAAGCAGATGTGACGTCGTTTATATAAATGTTGAATAATACTGGTCCCAGATGAGAACCTTGAGGGACGCCAGAGGCTATTGGATATTTGTTCGATTGGAACCCATTGACCACAACATAAAACTCTCGACCAGCTAGATAAGAAATGAACCACTTTAGAAGGTTACCGGTGACACCGTAAGCAGCTAGTTTTTTAGCAAGAAGTTCGTGTGAAATCTTATCAAACGCCTTGCTAAAATCTGTATAGACAGTGTCAACCTGCATACCTTCATCCATGGCTTCATATGAGGCTTCAACAAACGATACCAGATTTGTACTTGTGAATGTATTCTTTACAAAGCCGTGCTGATGGTCGGTTAAGTACTTAGCAAAGTAGCGTTGGATATGTGGACAGATTAGCAATTCCAATATTTTACCAAAGATTGAGAGAATAGATATTGGTCTGTAGTTCTTTATGTCACAAGGGTCTCCACTCTTTTGGACTGGTACCACCTTCGCTGGTTTCCACATTTTTGGGAATTCGCCAGATCGGATGGAGGTGTTATATATCTTTGTTAGAGTTAAGTCAGTACTATATTTATCATACGTATAATATGAATGAAAAATTCCGTGACATAATCTGTTTACTCAAGCGTTGGATTGTAAATATTTCATTATCTGAAACAAGTCAATAAATCATATGTTGCAATATAATTGCAATAAGGTATTATTATTCTTCAACCTATTGCAATAAGTTATATAGATAAGTAGGATCGTTGTGCTCGTTTCTAGTAGAAATTATTGTATAATTTTATTAAATACTAGCTCTGCCCCTCGGCTTTCCGCGTTAAACTTTATAAATTATAGCCTATGTGTTAAGCTAGGGTGTCAGCTAACTCCATAGCAAATTTTAATGAAATCGCTCCAGCCGTTCAGACGTGAAGAAGTAACAAACATACGCACTCACACAGTCACACACTCACAAACTTTCGCCTTTGTAATATTAGTGTGATATAGAATAATTTTCTTACTCCTCCGATGCCGTATCTCTTCTAAACTGACCCTAGATGAAATATTTTGCCAAAGAAGATTCTTAAAAAAATATCCAACGAAATGCAACAATTGTTATATCCAGCTTCCAATAACAAGTAATTGCCCAAGTATTTTACATAATTTTCTTAAGAATAAGTACACATACGTACACAACATTAAACATTTGACAGACACTATAGTACAGTTACAACTAACGCCTGTTCTATATTATTTTTGAAGTTATACTTCTTTTGGCGCGCGCGTTGGAGAAAAATGATGAGAGTGAATTTTTACGATGCGCGCGCACACCGACACCAAAAAATTTAACAGCATGAAGCTAGTTCTAGGCATGCGCGCGCATCTGCGCGCGCATCGTAAAAATAACAGCATGAAGTTAGTTCTAGGTGGTATGAAAATTGATAACTATGTTCAAGTTGTATATTAAGAAGTAAACTTCTAAGGCGTGTACATAAGTACACACAAGTTTTTTGAAGTTATACTTCTTTTGGCGCGATGGAGAAAAATGATGAGAGTGAATTTTTACGATGCGCGCGCACACCGACACCAAAAAATTTAACAGCATGAAGTTAGTTCTAGGTGGTATGACAGTGATTTTTTACGATGCGCGCGCATCGTAAAAATAACAGCATGAAGTTAGTTCTAGGTGGTATGAAAATTGATAACTATGTTCAAGTTGTATATTAAGAAGTATAACTTCTAACGCGTGTACATAAGTACACACAAGTTTTTTTTCCTTCTCCATCCAACGGTTGTCTGGGATAAATCACTACACACAGCCATAAAACCACTAATTTTCAAATCATGTATTGTTTTTCTGGCGCATTAAGGAGTATTCTATCTAAACATTGAACATTAATAGAGAGCCACTGGATGTAGGCAGCGTAAGACCGGCATTTATAGAGATCTTTGCGGGCGGCCTATTTTCATCTGTGGACGTATTTCGGCTGCCATGTTGGTGATTATGATGAATTTTATTTTATTTTAAAATTATGCAATGTAACAAAATTTAATTTTTCATCCACAATTTCCTTGCGGACTCAGAATTAAAATATTATATTTATACGCATTTTAATTTCTGGTCCATAGGAGTTTTGATCTAAAACAGCTGTATATCTAAGCAGGTAATACTAGTGAGTTTGAAAGTGTTATGTGTCGCTTACCCACACTGGTTGTAAAAATTCGTCCGGAAATTAAATAGCATGGTTATACATGAATTTAGGACTTAATTTTTTAATCTACTGAACTGTAAAATATACTACACTCCCAATGAATATTATAGGGACTGGAATTCAAAAACCTTTAATACTATTTTACTTTGACGTTTTGTTCTATCTTTATACATACACAGACATATGCATATTTTTGTTACTGTTTTATTATTTTATTACAATCATCATGTTTGACGAGAAGAATATGGAACCCATACCGCAGCAAGATGGACAATTTAAATTTAAGTAGGTATAAACAATCGAAGTGAACGTTTAATTAACGTAAAAGGTGGCAACACCGATTATTAACAATTAGATTTCATAAGATTTTATAAATATAAAATATATTCAATTTTAATTTAATCACGATGCTTTTGTTATTAAACCCCTTAAAATAACCTATAATTCTTCCATTTACTACGTATATTAGAAAAGTATTCCTGGATGTTTTGAAATTTGATGTCATATAACATATCTCCAGATTCTGTTTATGTGTGTTTATTTTCTTTGCTAAGGAATTAAAGGAAAGCTATCACTTCAAGTGGTATATCATATAATTATTTTTATTATGAGCTACGTTGCTTTAGATTTACCTACTACAAAAAATAAGAAAAAGATATATTCCCTATGTATTAAACATATGATCTAGAACCATATATAGAGCTCTTTACGTGATACCAATTCCTGAAGCCCTTGGACTTTAACCGTCAAGATTCAATACCGCCGCATTTCAGTGATTTTGTGACTCAAGCCACGACTATTCGGAAAGAAAAATTAATTATATTCTGTTGTTAAGGAGGCTGGTTGTTACTAAGCTGATATAATATCTATCTCTATGTATGTCTGTCACCAGACTGTTTCTTTTTAACCGTTTTGGTGTTATTAACATTTTCTCATTATATTTTCACACAAAACAAGTCAATGCAGGTGGCATTGACTTGTTGATTTGATCACTGAAATGCGGCAGTATTCGTAAAGCAACAGAGTATCTTTAAAAAACAAATTTATATCATGTCTGATTTGTCAATGCAAAGAAGCAGCGAAAATTGGTGGTGTAAGACGTTTATGCCTCGGAAAGCACGTAAAACTGGCGCCTATTCTCTCTTAAGTCTTGTCTGATACGTCTCATTTAATTATGAGTGTGTTTCTTGTGTTTAAGTTAAGAACACACTCCTGCTCTATAATATGTCCGCCGTATTTGGCTAGTCTCATGAGAATACTTTTTGGATGGCAGTAAAATAGTATACTAAAATACCAAAGATTTTTACTAAAATTTGTTCATAAAACTCATAAGATAAATACTTATATTATATTTAGAGACTTAAAATATCTCTTAACTGCTTTTCGTAACCTCCTTTTTCAAAACTCATATTTTAATAGATGCATAATATTTTGTATATATAGTATATTATTATAAGTAGTATAGTATTTAAAATATAAGTATGTTAATGTAAACTAAACTAAACTAAAACTACATATTTCTTGAAAACGTAATTTATCTAATGATTATGAAGATCTGTTCACTTTAAATTTAGACGCATATCTAATATATAATCCATAGACTGAAAGTCACCTTCCATGACAAAAAAGAAGAAACTTCTTTATTTCATTGCCAATTCTAATTTGAGTAAAACTAAACATTATTTTCCCACATGGGTGTCAAATTCAGCAATATACATGAACACCTAAAGGTAATGATTTGCCTTAAATCGTTATCGCGATTGGGTCTCAATCGCGATAACGATTATGTCTACGATATGTCCACAATATATAAAAATTTACATGAATATGATAAAAACTCATAAAATAATCATATGTAGATAACGATTACATAGGCATGAGTAGATAACAATTAAATAGGTATAATAAGATAGCGATAAACGGCGGCGTGCAGGTAAACAAAATTTTAGCAAAAATTTTTTTGCTAAAATTAAAAAAGTAAAAAGTACCTTAAAGCTAAAGAACAATTACGTAATTTTTGAGAAATCATAAGTTAATTTTTGACGAATTGTAGTATTTGGGTCTTTTACTACTTGGGTACTATCCGAAGTCTGCGTGTCATTTATATATTCGAAAAGAGATTACGTTTTTTGAGTCCTCGCACGAACAAACCCTCAAATAAGCATCTCAGCAAGTTATTATCTACGATTACAGTATTGACTGTAATTTTGTTCTATTAAGATCAAAATTGAAAAGGTGGACATCTCAATAGGTAGGCAGTAACCAATAAATTAAATAAAGAAGCCCAGCGTTAGATAAAGGTGCCTATCACGGAAGATAGATTGAGCACCAAGCACAAGTTGATAAAAATGTCTGGTATATAAGATTAGATTAATTTAAAACGATAAATTTTGTCGGAGTCATTGAACACCGGGAAGTGTCTTAAATTTAGATATTAAAAAGATCAGAAAAATACTTGAACAATAACTTAATTTTTGTTCATCGTCAGTCACCTAAGACCTAATTCTAACATTCCATGGATCACGATGCGAAAACCGGGTCCATCGCGTGTCAGAGTAGGGAACACTAGACAGAGTCTGAGACTTGCGACCAGACGTAGGTTTAAGGGGGCCCAATGTAATTATAATTGCAAATATAATATCATTATATTTGAAATTATAATTACAACGCTTAGCAAGAAATAAATTTAAGTATATTTAGAAAATTATACAATTATTGGGACCATACAAAATTTGGCTAGGAAGTGGAGGAACACTGAGAGACAGAGAAGGTGAGGGTTGATGCAACACTATAACGATATTATATTTGCAATTATAATTACAACGCTTAGCAAGGTATAAATTTAAGTATATTTAGAAAATTATACAATTATTGTGACCATACAATCTTACACCTCAATACTCTTACAGATACAATATTGATCCATTGATCATGATTGTATCTGTAAATGACTTGATTAATATTATACTTCTATTGTTGGTGAAACTAATTCTATCGAAATGGAAAGTAATCCGCTCTGTTATAATCTTAAGATTTGATTCATTCTCTTATTAAACTTTACAAAAGACATACTGAAAATAACTGTTTCTTAATTTTTAGGTCAAAAAAATCGGTGTTCGGTTTAAACTTGGATGAGTTTAATTCAAACCATGGAACATGAGTGATGGATGAGTTTAATTCAAACCATGGAATTCAAATTCAAACCATGGAACACTAATGAGGCCACTTAAAGTGCACCTTACATTAATATTAAATATTAACATACAAAATTGCATTAATGTTAAAGTGTAGACTTACCAGCAACCGCTGATAGATATTGTATTTTTTTACTTTCCGTCATTGTTTATTTTGTAATGAAACACTTTCTTTAATTACTTCACTAATGAAGAATAATACACTTTTTATTGCAAATTAATTGCATATTTTCAAACTGTCATCAAATTTCAACACAGATATGATGTATAGGTATACGCTTGTGCGGTGATCAAGGAAAATGATTATAATTATTAATATTTTATAAATAGATATCTTATTTGAATTTTATGTCCATATTAATATAAAAGAGCAATACGTAAAACTAATAAAGTAAAAGATAACACGTCTTTTGCAGACCACAGTAACGCAACAAATAGTGTACATAACTGTAACTACATTCAACGTCTCGTTAATCGCATGTTGTGTTAGCTATATCGGTCGATTATTTTACCGATGGCGCCCAAAAAACTTAATTTAATCTATTACTCACATACCTACAAAAGTAATTACATCATCATATCAGCTGAAAGACGTCCACTGCTGGACAAAGGCCTCCCCCAAAGATCTCCACAATTGCCGATCTTGCGCTATCCGCTTCCAGCGATTTCCAGCGACCCTCACAAGATCATCGGTCCATCTTGTAGGGGGGCCTGCCCACGCTGCGTCTTCCGGTTCGGGGTCGCCGCTCTAGAACCTTTCTGCCCTAGCGGCCATCGGCTCTACGAGCTATGTGCCCTGCCCGCTGCAACTTCAGCTTGGCAATTCTTACGACTATGTCGGTTACTTTGGTTCGCCTGCGTAATGGTAATTACATATATATATTGACGGAAACAAAAAAGCCAAGGGCTTAGGCGTTCTTCAAATTTACTGGCCTGTTGCTCTAGTCGTTTCGATTCTGACCTAGGATAATATCACCACCTAGAACCTATCATGCTATATGGTTGGTCTAGTGGTTAGTGACCCTGACTGCTAATCCAGAAGTCGTGGGTTCGATTCCCACCCAGGATAAATCTTTGTGTGGTGAACACAATTATTTGTTCCGTATCTGCAATATGTACAAAGGTATGTATTAAGAAATATATGTAAGTATGTTTATCAGTTGCCATAGGCTCAGCCTAGTTTAAAGATCAGATAGGCAGAGTATTCGGTAACCAAAGATATTTCTTTTCATGTATTTGTTTATGTCTTAAAATCGCCCAAGGTTCAGTTTTCCAAGTTAGAACAGTTTGATTCTTATCAGTAATTCAATAGATCCTTCTTGATAAAGTATTTTTGTGGCATTGCAGTAATTCCTGACACGTGTACTTTATTAAAATTATAACGATATTATTTCAGTTTTCTTTAAAATAGAGGATTTTCTTTAAAATAGATAAAACTAAAACTGATTCAATTCAGGAATAGATTACCTTAAAATATAGACAATATTTGTGAAGGTACTCAGCGTCGCCGCATATGTAAAGACCACAGATATCTAATGCTCTGAGGTAAAGACCAATCTCATATAATGGGTTACCAAACCGGATTACAGACGGCATATCAACAATATAAAGAGACTATTTTGTGTCTATGTTGGTAGGCTCACATTATAATCTTAACTATTTTTCTAGTTTTACTACTAATTTGTGTTTATAATAAACACTCTTTATAATTTCTTCGTCATACTTTTACGTTCATCATTTTTTATTACTACCAGCGGAACTCATAACAGACAATTATCATATTTTTGTTGATACTGTAATTTTTGAGAATACTGTCATTACTAAAAACATAAGGCATTTCAGAGTGTTTTATCTGAAATCGTTATATTCAAATAATGAACTCAAATCTAGTACTCTACAGACTAACGTTATACAAATGCCTCTTTAAAAAAAAACCGGCCAAGTGCGAGTCGGACTCGCCCATGAAGGGTTCCGCAGCAGCAAGTATTTCAGTTTATTAAATGAAAGGTAAATTGCGGTTTACGATATATGACGCATTAATAAAAAACTACTTACTAGATTTCGTTCAAACCAATTTTCGTTGTTAGTTTACATGGTAACGTACATTATATATTTTTTTCCGATTTATCATTCTCTTATTTTAGAAGTTACAGGGGGGGACACTCATTTTTCCACTTTGGAAGTGTCTCTCGCGCAAAATATTCAGTTTAGAAAAAAATGATATTAGAAACCTCAATATCATTTTTGAAGACCTTTAAATACCCCACATGTATGGGTACGACGAAAAAAAAAATTTTGAGTTTCAGTTCTATGTATTGGGAACCCCCATAATTATTGTTATTTTTCTATTTTTGTGATAAAATGCGGTTCACAGAATACATCTACTTACCAAGTTTCAACAGTACAGCTCTTATAGTTTCGGAAAAAAATGGCTGTGACATACGGACGGACAGACAGACAGACAGACATGACGAATCTATAAGGGTTCCGTTTTTTGCCATTTGGCTACGGAACCCTAAAAAGCAAAAAGCTTTTTATGATACGGGTTTCCTTAGCGAAACGACACCATAGACATGTACGATTTATTTTTCTTAAATTATTTTGATTCGACCAAAGTGACTCTTTGTCCCTGTACAACTACATATAACCTCACTATAACATATTTACATTTTCGTATTTATACGATTGTCTTAAAAGTTGTACAATCTATACATATAATAAAATCGTAGGAAAGTCAAAACTGTACATTGAATATTTTTTTTTAAGTTTAGTTGGAGCGTGATCTACAATCGACATCGAAGCCAAAAATATCGTTTTTAGAATTTTTGTCTGTGTGTCTGTTTGTCTGTATGTATGTCCGGGCTAAACTCAAAAAGTACAGGATGGATTTACTTCAAATTTTGCATGAATATTACTAAGAGGGCGGGTCAACATATAGGCTACATATTATCACACTATCGCCTACGGGCGAGGAGCTGTGATAATTAATAAAATTTAACGCGGGTAAAACCGCGGGGCACAGCTAGTAATACATAAAAGTGCCATAGGTATTGGCCACGCTTATAACATACATACATACACATATTCAAACATTAACTATTAATAGTATTACTCGCAAATTCCAACCGTAAATCGAATGTCAAAAATGGGAAATTCATAATTTTAATCGTCTGGCGCTTTTCCAACTAACATCCTCTGGCCGGTCCGGTGTAGGCACTCTGCGCTAAGCTACGAACAATACAAACTGGCTGGACACACTGGCAAATCAAATTTAATCCCCGTCAGAGGATATAAGTGTTATCCATCGGCTTTGTTTTTCCAAAAACATGGCTGTATAGTGTAAGTTACCAGTACAGTACAGCCTAGGCCTAGCCTAGTAATAGACACAGATCAGACAACTTTACAGGTTAAAATGAACCATAACGTATGTAAGAGTTCTAAATGGTTAATATCAAGTTTCCAGGTAGAGTTAAAATTTTCGTGTCCATGAATTACATACTACTCTGTGAAGAAAAACCGGGAAAAAATCAATAATATACAAAATGTTTGTTATTCATCCAAATTTATTTTATCACCTTCAAAGTATGTTTCTTCAGAAACGATACACTTACGCCAACGAATAATCCATTCATCAAAACATTTTTTAAACGCTGCTTTCGGAGTTGAGTTCAGTTCTCGCCGCGAATTCTCCTTTATGTCTTCTACCGATTGAAACGGGTACCACGAAGTGGTAATTTGAGTTTAGGAAAAAGAAAGAAGTCAGCTGGAGCCATATCTGGTGAATATGGTGGGTGCTGGATGGTATTTGATTAGTGTTTGGTAAAAAATTCGTTCACAATGATGGCCTTGTGCGAAGGCGCATTATCGTGGTGCAAAATCCAAGAATTTTCTTTCCACAAATCTGGCCTTTTCGTTGAATTTAAACGCCGCATAACGCTCAAATAATATTCTTTATTTACCGTTCGACCTTCCGGTAAGAATTCAGAGTGCACAACACGCGATAGTCAAAGAAAACAGTCAACATGACTTCGACTTTTGATCGACTTTGGCGTGGTTTTTTCGGTTTCGATTCAGTTGGAAGGCGCCAGTCCGAAGCTTGTTGACTAGTTTGCATGTCAAACTCGTAAACCCACGTCTCGTCACCAGTAACAATGCGTTTCATGAATGTTGGGTCGGAATTGACTCGTTCTACCATGTCCTCAGTGACTTTCATGCGATTGAGTTTTTGGAGAATATTCAGATCTTTTGGGACTAGCCAAGCGGCAACATGTTTCATACCCAAATGATTAGTTAAAATGGTACGAATCGACTCGTGAGATACAGAAAGTTCGGCGGCTATCTCTCTCAGAGTTGAATGAGGATTTTCAGTCACTATTTCCTTCACTTTTGCGATGTTAACTTCAGTTGCAGACGTTGATGGCCTACCAGAGCGAGGCAAATCTTTCATCACATCTCAACCGCTTTTGAACGCTTTGAACCACTCATAAGCACGAGTTTTTGATAAAGTCGATGCATCGTAAGCCTTCTGTAAAATTTTCAGTGACTCCGAACACGAAATTCCATTAGCGATGCAAAATTTGACAATAATATCGAACAAAACTCTTTGTTCGATATTTTTGTCCATGATGAAATTCGCAATACACATTATATATGATATTACTAAAACTAGCACTGTATTTAATATAAATAACAGATGCTACTCAAACTCCGCGCCTAAATGGAAAACAGTTGTGCCAATCTAAAAACAACAATAAAAATTGGTAAAAAAGCTTTTTAAGTTAAATAGTAGGTAAGTAATTTTCTTACCGTCGGTGGGCCAACTGCCTAACGACGAATTAAACGATTCTTCTATCGCACATTTTAATCAATAATTGTAGACAATTGACGGGCCCCACGGTTTTATTTTAGTCTAGTCTATGCATATGTTTATAATGCCCACGACTGTATCTATTTTATTATTTTTTAGCTTTTAGTACATATCTTAAAAATTACAATGTATTTTTAACATAAAACCGTTTAACTTAAAAAGTTTTTATACCAATTTTTATTTTCTAGTTTTTAGTTTTTATTTCGCATTCTGTTTAATTCATTTAGGCCGTTTCCTGACTTGTCGGTGCGGTAGCGGCGCGACATCGGTATGCTCTGTATACGCGGTACAGAAAACTTACCGAGCGTCTATATTTCAATGAGCGTTTCCTGATTGGCGCGGTATGTGCGGGAGCGGGGAGGGATCGGTTCGGTTTACCGCGTCTCGGCGCGCTCGTCCAGTCGCCGCTCGGGATTTACAACAGCGCACGTCAAAATGGCGGACATACATTTAACTTTAGTTTTGGAAATTGATAAGCATCCGGTGTTGTTTAATTATAAATTACCTGAGTATTCTAGAAAGGATGTTACAGAAAGGGCCTGGAGTGAAGTCTCTAATAAAACACAACTATCCGGTATGTATACAAGTTTAATTAATTAATACAATTAGTTAAATACAGTGATTGTTTTGCCATGGAAGTGCCGCTTCTGGTGTAATAAAATAGTTTGTCAAATATTTCCGGACTGTTGCTCCGGATGATGTAGGATTTACAGTTAAATTTTGTTCTGTTGTTAAGTTAAATGATCGGGTTTGTCTAGTAGTGTTTACAAAATCAACAGCAGAATATTGTTCTCCATCTTTCTGCCGTATAAAATTGTGTAGGACACACGCAGATTTCACTACATTGTTTATTGTTGTGTAGTTCGAACTACGAATGGGTGTCAAAAATACTTGAAACTTTTGAGTCATCATACCAAAAGCACATTCGATGGTTTTTCGTGCTCTAGAATGTCGATAGTTGTAAATTCTTTTTTCATTCCTGATTCTTGACATCGGGTAAGGGCGCAATACCCTGCGTGTCAAAGGAAAAGCATTATCCGCGACGAAAAAGTATGGCACTTCTTGTTGCGTATTGTCGTGAGGTAATGACGCCGCAGTAGGTACATTAATGCCATCTCGCTCCAGCCATTAGCTTAAAGAAGAAGCTCTAAATACTCCGCCATCGCTATTCCTGCCAGCATAACCTGTCTCAATCATTGTGAATAAACCATCGGCATCACAAACGGCAAATAATATGATTGAATGATAGTTTTTATAATTATAGTTCGTCGATCCAGAGTTTGGTAGTTGTTGAATCCTTATATGCTTGCCATCCATTGCGCCCAAACAATTGGGCATATTCCAAATTTCATAGAAACGATTTGATTGTTTCCATTTTTCTGTTGAAGGTATCTCTATGTAATCTTTTTGTAATATTGTCCAAATTGCTTCAGTAGTTTCAGCTATTATGTCGGATACTGTGCTAGTACCTCTAGCAAAATAAAGTGCCAAAGCGCTAAACGTACTTCCACTGGCTAGATATCTGAAACAACATCGATATAATTTAATTTTCAATATAACAGATGAAATAATATGTTATGAACTAAAAAGTCTAATCTATTTTTTTTTTCAGTTAACGAATGCAAAGAGAAATGGCGCAATATAAGATCAACTTTCTTACGAAGTCTGAAAACGCCATCCAGTGGTTCTAAAGCGAAAAAGCCATACTATCTCAAAGAATATTTATCTTTCATTTTACCGTTCGTCAAACCAATCAACGAATCGCCGAACCGTGGTAACATTCCACCTATTGAAGAACGTGATTCAAGCTCAGTTGATACAGAAGCTGAGGAACAACAATCAAGAGATGTTGAAGATCAAGCAACAACTTCCGCTGATGAAAATTCACAAGGCGCAATACAATCAAAAAATTGTACACTAGAGGAACCAGTAGCCTCGCCAAGTAAAATTCAGACATCAAAAAAACGATCCAATAAAATGATATTGATACTGCGATGTTGGCATTCCTAAAGAAAAAAAATGAGGAACCCAAGCTGACAACTAATAAAAACCAGACAAAGATTGATTTTTTCTTTAAGAGCTTACTCACGGAATTTGATGATATGACAGATCAGCAGATAAGAACATTCAAAATAAAAACCTTACAACTTATTGATGAAATCAAACAAGGCCCTCAACTAACAAAGCCTTCTACATCAAGAGACTCATTGCAGTCTACGTCTAGAGAGTCATATTATTCGCAATGCTTAAGTGATGCTTATTCCCCGATATCAACTGCCGAGAGTCCTGCGCCTGCGCAGCTGAGTAATGCTCCTGACAATTTTTCAACACAAATTCAACCAATTAATACACCTTCAGTGGTCCACGTGCCTTATGACTTAAGTGTTAATTTTAATAACCCCGAATGTACTTATGAAGAGTTAGTTTAATTTAGAACTTTGTAATTAAAACACTACTGAAATAATGAAGATATTTTAATACCCACTTACCTTAAAGTAATCAGCAACCTTTCTTCAGCACTCACGCATTCCCTAAATCTTGTATTTTGTTTTGTTATTGCAGGAGCAATATGGTTCAAAAGCTGCTGTTATGTTTCTTTTGACATTCTATACATAGATAAAAATTTTGTATCATCATGCGAAAGTTCTTTAGCCGCAACAAATAGTCGACAGTTAATATTATTTTCAATATAAGGATGACGCCAGTAGCGCTTTCTTTTTTTACGTAAACGGAGATAAACATAACATGCTAAAATATCATCATCACTCGTAGATGACATTATCTCGCGACGATACAAGCGGTACTGCAGGATTTTATACCGAGAATATACCGATAGGTTCGTAGATGAAAGCGATGCAGTATCGTTTCGGTACAGAGCATATCGATGCCGCGCCGCTACCGCACCGACAAGTCAGGAAAAGGCCTTAGTGCCTCATTGGTTTCTTGCCCGTTAGTTTATTGCAGTCCAACTCCTCTATACGTAGTCCCTACAAAGAGAAATTTATAAATTTGAGAATCCTATTATAATATGCCATTTTGTGGCAGCGCCCATCTTAAAATTTTGAGGTTGTATAGTGCACTGTATTCTACTTGTCAAGCCCTTTTATTTGATACCCATATTGATGGGATTGATAAAAAAATAGGTTATCAGCCATTTGGTAGCGGCGGCCATCTTAAATTTCAATTTTGCATAGTAAATTGTATTCTACTTATTGAGCCCTTTCATTTGATAGGTACCCATATTGTTGGGATTGATAAAACCTAGGTTATCCGCCATTTTGTAGCGGCGGCCATCTTGGATATCAATTTTGTATAGTACATTGTATTCTACTTGTTGAGCCCTTTCATTTGATACCCATATTGATGGGATTAATAAAACCCGTAACCTAAGTTATCCGCCATTTTGTAGCGGCGGCCATATTGGATTTACAATGCAACAGAATTTATTTAATTGTATTGTCACCAGAACTAGAAGTGTGTACCAAATTTCAGATCAATCGGTCATCAGGAAGGGGGACAAATTTCAGTTACTAAATTTGACCCAAGAATAAAAAAAAACAAACGGGGTAAGCTATATAAAACCGTCTAAAAAACAAAAATTTGAATTTGGAACCATAAAAATCATCCATTCCCGATACTTTTTTGACTGAATGTATTTCTTAAGTCCCTCGGAATACTATATTTCATTTCTCTAGTGCACCGGTGCCTTTATAAACGAACCGATCAGAACAATAAAATATTATCTTTCAAATCCAACGGGCCTGTTGGCAAGGTTGGTAAATACTTTCCTTTCACGCCGCAGCCAGGTCGTAAGTTCAAATCCCACCCCGGACAAATATTTGTGTACATGAACATGTCTGTTTTTCCTGAGTCTGGGTGTAATTATCAGGTATGTATTTACAAAAGAAAAGTAGTATATGTAGTAGATCAGTTATCTGGTTTCCATAGTACAAAGTCTGCTTAGCGTGGGTTCAGATGGCCGTGTGTAAGTAATATCCCAGGATATTATTTATTTACTATTAACATAAAGCGCTAACGTACAGACGCCAGCACAACCAGTTACCCCAATCTGTCAAATTAATTTTATAGATTTACAACTTTATCACAAAAACATACGGTTCACTTTAAATTGGGGATATTTGACATATTGGGGTACCTTGATGTGCTGGCGTCTGTACTAGGTACCTAAAGAAGGCTAGTTATTACGCGACAAGGTATAGGTATACCTATGTAAGTACGTAATACCAATCTGACCCACTGATCCAGTGACATATTGATAACGAAATATCAACATATATAATTTCTCCCTTATCTGGATATATATTTTAATGACTAATAAAGATAACAAATAATGCCATGTCTGTGGCACTCCGCACATTACTTACCTACGTATCGTATGGGCAGTGGTTACCCTAGTGTCAAAGTTGTTCAAGCCGCCTTTAGGCCTCTGACATGGCTTATTGACTATCGCCACAACTGAGACCGACAGCTTACGTGCCCTCCGAAGCACGGAGTCGCTCAGAGATTAAACCACTTTGACGGTCACCCATCTACGGACTGACCGCGAGCCTAGTTGCTTAACCTCACCAATCACTTACGGATCGGTGAGAGCTTCTGGCTATGAGCGCATTGTTCAGCACACTGATAAACACGAACAACTACAAGGTCCTGGCCTACGTTGATATTACTTGAGATATGGTCTAGTGCGGGTTAGCATAGTTCATGTGCCATCAAGAACTTTTATGTTGAAGAATGTTCAAGCATGCAGGTTTCTTCTCTATGTACTCCTTTCACATCTATGTAATTTTTTCGGAGGTTTAATTTTGTTCTTACTAATACGTAAAATATCATTTCAGTGTTTATCAAGAAAATGTTTAAAATGTATTATGTGCCACAAACAGACATATGATGGAGCCCAATCTTGTCCTGCTGGACTATAGTAAAATAAAATAAAATAAAAAAATAAAAAAGGTTTTTATTCACGTAGACTTTAAAAAAGCGCTTGTAAATAGTCAGAACATGTTTCTAGTAATATAGTTGTATACATTAGATATTATTTCTAGTAACATAGATATTTAGGTACATCTTGTATGAAAACATTTATTAAATTTATTTTATTACAGAAATGATATTTAGCTAGCTCGTATCAAGTTATTGTCAAGAGATTATGTTTAATTATCTAGTTTAAGTCTAATATTTTTACTACAGTCAAAGTCAAAATCTGTAAAAATTTTACATTTATGTGGAATCGTCATATTTTTTTACTCTACCGTGCAGTGCATCAGCTGGCTTATGCATAGGGCCATAGTCCACCACGCTGCTATAGTGCGGGTTGGCAGACTTCACATGCCATCATGAACATTTTTGTGGAACTTCGGAATGACCGGGTCCGGGTTAACGTCGAGGGGTACTGCATGGATTTACTTAAAATTTTGCATGCATGTTACTAAGAGATCGGGTCAACATGTAGGCTACATATTATCGCGCTGTCACCTTCGGGGAGGGAGCTGTGATAGTTTATGGGTTTTAACGCGGGTAAAACCGCGGGGCACAGCTAGCTTTTATTATGTGTTAATTAAAACATGTCTGAATATCCAAATCAAAAATATTTAAATAATAAATAAAATAAATAATATTAATTTAAGTAAGAAAAAAAAAAAAAAAAAAAACTCTCATGCAGGTTTAGGGTTGCCAACTATACTGTTTTGAACACTATTATACTGTTTTTCACTAAGTTATACTTTTTACTGTTGAACAAAATTAAAGTACCTATACAAAATACTGTTTGCATTTATTTAGTCATAGGGTGTTCACTGGTCACCGGAGCAGCATACCCGCGTTCCCGGGGCTCCCCCTATCAGGCGCCAGTAGAAGTCCACGGCAGGTTAGGTTTAGTCGGTGCGAGTCCGACATACCCACCCACAGACACTTTTTGCGGGTGGCATGCGTAGGGATTCCCCCTGCCTAATCAAAAAAAAAAAGGGTATTCACTGGTCAGTGCAGTGCAGCCACAAATATTGTAAATTTGTAAGTTGTGCGAGAAACTCAAAAAAATATGTATTTAAAACAATAAATACATAAAATACAGTTAGTTTTTCTAAAATACTGTTTAATATTCTTCATAGACCTGAATATACTTTAGTCCTAGTAAAAAAGTTGGCAACCCTATATGCAGGGTGTCGTACGATATTTTACTTCATCGTTTTAAGTATGAGATAATTAATTTATAATCCGCAATTGATTGAATACGATAAGTCAGTGGTGGACTTGAGTTTGATCCCCGACTCTACGGTTCATCGGTCTAACCACTAGGATATCTTGACTTACACACAAACATATACCTAAATACTTGAGAACAAACAACCTCGTACCCAAAACCTATAATAATAACAATCTTATCTCGTCTCAGATATAGGTACATATATAGAATTTGAAGGTGAATAGTCTATTAATTAAAATATTTAAATTGTAGCCATTTTCTTCGTTGCACGTTGCAAAAACCGGTTAGAGACCACTCGGTCACACAGATATCGAATTCGGTCCAGTAAACAAAAAGTTCCAAATAGCGCCAACTTTATTTTTAATTCTCACAACGGAAATATGTTCTATGACCAAAATAATATAAGTTTCAAATACTTATATTATTTGGCCATTGCCTTTTTTAAGTTTTATACACTCTGGTGCTGGTTACGTGGTTTAAAGTTATATTTTACTACCTGCCTGGAGTCTTCGCTCTCCTTTATTGCACATTGAAGACCTCCTAGCGAAAATAAATTATTTAAAAAACGAACAATTTTATTCGTGTTAGGGTCAATTCATACTAGGGCAGAGTCGAAGCGCATCGAAACGTAAAGTTAATATTGAAAATTCACCTGTATCTTAACGACATACTTTCCCATATTTCTGTTGAGATATAAAAAATATGTATGAGCAATTACGTTATTTAAATAAAGGAGAGGGAAAATTTCTATATTTACTTTTAGATTAACGCTTATGATGCCCTTACACTCTTCGCTAGCTTGAATTAAATCTAAACAACATAGCAACCGACGATTTAATGAAACAAATGATTTGGTGCTTTTATTTTAAATTCGTTTTAAACCCAATCAATATAGACGGTGAACACCAATTACCTAAATCCTTTATGTGTCATTTTATTAATTTATTTTGCCATTTTGATGTTAGAGATCCCTTAGCCAAAACAATATTGGGATGTATTGTAAAAACAAACGATATTAACTTTTGACAGATCTCTCGTGATGTAAACCTTAGACACATACTTACATCCTCGGCCTGATATCGTCCACTGCTGGACATAGGCTCCTCCAAAGGTTTCTATAAGATTAACATTTGGAGGGATTTGCCGTAGTCACTGCGCTTGGCGTGCGAGTTAGGGTCAGCGCAGACAGAGAGGAGCGCAGCGGAGAGGATTTTATTAAGGCACTAGAAAATCAACTTTAGAGCTATAGGAATAAAGTGCATATATGCTTGAACCTGACAAAATGCTCGCGCAGTCTCGCGCATTATAATGTTCAAGCATACATGCACTTTATTTAAATAATTTTAAAGTTGATTTTCTAGTGTCTTAATAAAATCCTCTCCGTTGCGCTCCTCTCTGTCTGCGCTGGCCCTTAGCGACCGCAGCTAGTACATAGGTGGTGGTGCTGCCCGACTACCTGGTGTTTCCCTTAGTCGCCTTTTACGACACCCACGGGATGGAATGGAATGGCCTGTTATTCTTTCTTGGCCGGAAACCACACGGCTTAAACCTTAGACTTCCTATATAATTTATAATAGACCGAAATAAATGGAAACCTAATATAAATAGTAGACATTACTAAGGAAGCTTAATTAATAATTAAAGAAACAGAAAATATCTATATCTAATATTTGTGCATATGAACTTTATTTGAAAATTAAGTAGGTATGGAACCCTCACACGCGGGTTTAACTCGCACTTATCCGGTTTCTTATTATTATATATATTTAATATAATTCAAAGAAAAACTACAAAACTAAAAACATCGTTAATTATAATATGTACTTTCAACCTTGTTTCAATTTAAAATATATATGCTTGGATACGTCAAAAAATGTTTTGTGCTCATGCATGGAAGATATTACCGGCAGTGAATTTCTATTTAAATCAGCAGTTGTAAAACTTTCTCAATTTATATTTTCCTACCTTATTCATAAGGTTTTTGGCATAATTATAACTTTTCATGGTTGAATTGATTGATTGCATATACTTAAATCTGTTTAAATAATTTTATTGACATTGTGAAAGTATTTTGGTATTTCATAGGTAATTGTTTTGGCGCGAACAACCCTTCGACACAAGTTATATCACGCCAACATCATGCAAAGAATGCAATGTAGGTTTGCCCCTGGCCATGCTTATATTTAATTATCAATGCATCGCCTTAAAATAGTAAAAACCTGAGTATCAATTTCATACGGTAATACTAATTGTTGAACGCTCTCAAACTCCTAAGGTTACATTTTTTTGATATTACTGTAACCACATTCTACGTCCATTATCAGGACAACTCAATGACATTGTAATATTGACTTACAGAAAATGCTGGGTTGCACTAGCACCTTTATAACGTAGGCAATAAGGGCGGTGTTCGGAGTTAGTGCTGCCATCCCTAAAATTTGGCAACAAGGACTCGTGTAAACGCCGGTTTTTGGAGCCCAGAACCCGGATATGTCAACAGTCATAACTGTCCTGCGAATCGCTGCAAGGTCCAGTATCGGTTCGTCGGCTGTAGCAGTATTAGTATATTCACCGACTGTACCTACGTTTTATTGACTAGTTAACATTTCCAAAGACAAGCAAGCTTCAGAAAATACTTAGAAATCCTCATAAAAGTAATCATAGCGCATGCTGTAAACGAGTTGCGTGTAATTATTGTAGACATTCCTCGCTTTTATTAGATTTATTTTCCCGCCAAATCTACGACCATCTGAGGGCTTAGCCACAGAATAAGAAGTACCTACTGCTTAGCGCTGAAGGCGCTGAAATCAGCCACTTAGTGTTTTAGCCTATCAAGGTTCAACTTTTTAAAACATATATCTACGCCAAATTTGACTGAATTAGAAGGCAGTGAGGCGAGCACAATAGGTTATCGCTAGCTGCAATGTATTCTAGGGACTGGAAATGTTTCCTCGAAGCCGCCACTAGAAGAATAATATAAGGAATATTTTTGACCGGATTGTTCCTGCCAATGAGATTCTGCAATGCAATGTTTCAGAGTTAGTTTAGGTAGAGTGGCGAGCACAATAGGTCATCGCTAGACGCAACGCCTTTCTGGGACTGGAAAAACGCCACTAAAAGCGTAATATTTTGAACGAAATGTTCCCTGCAAAAAGATTCTGTAATTCATCTTTGTTTGCAGACTTAGACAGTAAAGTTCAGGTAGAACGTTGAGCACAATAGGTAATCAACACAATGTCTTCCGAGGACTGGAAAGCGCCACTAGAAGAATAATATTGGCAATGTTTTGCCCGCAATGTTCCTGTCAACAGACAGCAACTCCGTACCATGTAGCAGAGTTAGAGTCCATTTCAGGAAGAGCGGCGAGCAGAAAAGTTCATCGCTAGACGCAATGCCTTCCGGGGACGTAATAACTCTATAAGAAGCCAAATAATAGTTTAGTTCATGTGCATACATTGTCATAATTTTGGACCTCAATTCTCAGGATCAGAACGACGAACGCTATTACCGGCTAATAATGTGGGATTGATGTATATGTGAGTGATTATTTTTCTTCTTTTTTTCTTATAAAAAGACAACGCCCGCACTACGTAATTTAATCCCTGCGTCACGAGGTACTTTACAAACATATAATAGACGGACACAAATTACATCCAGACTCAAAACGGCGCGGGACTGGAACCCGCTACACGAAGAGGCGAGGCGACTGTCTTAGCATTACATTCTTATTATCTTTTATTATTCAATTCTGCATTAATTTACGGAATATTGTTGTTGAAGCTGCGCCTGGAATCTTTAATGATTTCCCTATAACCATCCAATTAAATGGAATGTATGCAAAAGAAATCGAAATGATTGGGTCTTCTGTGTACTATTGTTTTCTGTTCATACCATGGGGCATAAACGTGCACACATCCGACTGACACTCTTTTTAAGACCTTTGACCTAAATAGAACTTTGTCGATGTTCTCTAGTAAGCGCATAATAAACAAATTTATTGCAATTTTGCAAACACCAACACATCATCAACATCACCCATGCAGTTTTCTACCAGTTCTCCAATAAATAGCAACTATCGTTATCGATAAAGTCATAAATGGCCATAGAAATTAGTCAAGCCAACCAAGGAGTCAGTATCAATATACAAGTGTAAACACTGCCGTTAGTGTATATACTAGCACTCTGTAAACCGACTATAAATGCCGTATGTCAAATAAAAAAAGTATATTTCACTAATAATTTATTATTCATAATCCAATACAATGTATAATGTCACAAAATATTATCGCAGCTTAAAAAAATAACAAATGCTATGGTTACCATAAATTTGACGTTTTTTTTTTTAATGTTTTGAAAACATTCTCATCATCGCAATTATTATAAAAGCCTACAAATACAGCACCATAGTATCCTCCCTACTTTTTAGCCACCAATCAATGATACTAATAAGGCATGCGATATCCGATACGACAGACGCCATTGCTTAATTAATGGATACTCTATTGAGTAATGTGTTACGTATTAAAGCCAAAAAATGCGTCGTTTTCGGACATCATGATTGTCATGACACGAATCAGCCAGGTGCTCTCACCGGTCCGTAAGTTAAGCATCTAGGCACGCGGTCAGTCTGTCAGACGGGTGACGTCAAAACTGGTTTAAATTCTGAGCATCTCCGTGGCTCGGGAGGGGACGTTAAGCTGTCACTCCCGGTTGTAGTCTTGAGATAACAGTCGATCAGCCATTTTATAGCCAGCCAGTAAGCCTCCTGGTATTAAAAACTCAGACATTCTCTTTTTAAAACTGACATAACATGAATTTTGAGATTTATAAAACCCCAGCGTGATCGGAGCTGTTTTATCACTCTATGAGCATTTTGATATTATATGTATTGAAGAATAAACAGTCCAATATAATAATTTCTTCAAGGCATCGACGTTAGATTGATTCTAAGAATCATAACTATTTACTTATCACTATGAGTAAGAGCCTCTTCTTTGTTCAATAACATCAAGAACAAAGTTTTACCGTCGTAAATGTGTCACAATATATTTATATATAAATAGTACAAGTTATCAAAAGTCGCAATTGTATGTATATAATGAATAATTTTTGGTATTAGTTAGGTAAGAAATGTTCACCATCCGTATGGGTTATTCAGTATAATTATCAGATTTCGATAGACATAATGAACGTTTAAAAACATGAGCACACTTAATCTTTTCTCTATAACAACTGTTCGGAACAATATTTATATGAGAAAAATAATTATTAAAATTAGTTCACAAACAACAGAGGAATCTAATAACATAATATATACAAATATATAATGTTATAATAATATCCTCTTCCCCGAATTTCGGCCACTACGGCCAGTCTCAAAGGAGACTAACAATCAGACATATTATCGGGCACAGGTGTGCTCACACAGGGGCACTTTCTATTCCATCACTCTCGCGATCAGATGGGATCACTAGTGAAAGAGGTGAGGTCCAGAAACGTGCTCTCCGAGGCAGGGGGGTACAATACCGTCAACTCCCAGACTGCGGGCTGATACAGAGTTGTTTTACAGATAATTCCCCATAGTCACCCAAGACAAGATCTTGTTATCTGCGGTTGAACACGCTGCCGCTAGAACATAGAGTTATATATAAATAGAGTCGAATTGATAACTTATTTTTTATTACATTGTTTTAAAAAATAAAATCACCTTTGATTTTTCTTTATGACAACCCTGATCCTATAGAAAGCTTTTCCTATCGAATAAAAGAAGAATTATCATAATATTTTTAGAAATATCGGAAAAATTACTTATCAGATAATAAAATCATGCGGTCAAATGAGGAGGTTATTTGACCGTATGTTATTATTTTAAACAATCGAAAAATAGAAGTTACAAATACAAATTACCTACTACCAACTATTCTGCGTACAAACGAGGATACTTAACAATCAATATGGACGGTGAACACTTTACAACACATAACATAAATAGCTAGAAGTAAACAGCTTGTTAAACATCAGTTTGCGAAATACATACATAGGGACAAACAAGTGCCTCTCTTCACACATAGTGCGTCTGATGATCAGTATATTTGTATGGCACTTGAGTATTGTTTGTGTGTATTTTGCTTACTGACGTGTTTCTAGTTTTTCAATTTAGAACATAAACATATTTGTTATGTACAAAATTAAAATATAAATCTATCTTATAAAAGATTCTTGTTATATCTAAAAATAATCTAGAGAGGGGCTACCGCCCATCGTGATCGTGATCAACGTTCGAATAGATGAAGATTAAAAACTACTTAATCATTCAGGGAACGAATGATTTAGTAGTTTTTAATCTTGTTCTTCGTAAAACATTTAAAAAGCCAATTAACTATTCAAATCTTTTTCTTCTTTAAATATTAACAAGTTCATGCGTCAAATATTTTAAACAGAATTGTTTATATTTTCTCTAAACAGCAAGCAAAAGATCTTACTAATTATAATATCCTGAGACATTATTTACACCCATTTACGCCATCTGGGCCTCTACCGGCTAAGTCGCCGAACATCGATTTCTTTAATGGCGTTCAAATAAATAAAGGTTAAAAATGACTTAAACAATCGTTAAATCGGCTTCAACGTTGATAATCTATTCCGGACCATGTATGGCGTCACATGTGCTCCTGGAAGCCGATTTAACGATTGATTAAGTCATTTTTAACCTTTATTTATTTTAACGCCATTTAAGAATTCGATTTTCGGCGACTTAGCCGGTAGAGCCCCTGATCCCAAACTAAGCAGAGCTTTTACTATGGAAACCAGATAACTGATATACTACATATTCTAATTTTTTCAATACACACTTATATACACACTATATAAGTGTGTATTTACAAATGAAAAAAAAAGGAAAAAGAAACCAGACTCAGGACTAAAACATGTTCATGCACACAAATATCTGTCCTGGGTGGGAATCAAACCCACGACCTCCGGCGTGAAAAGCAAGCATTTGCCAATGACGCCAACAGGCCCCGTCAAATTATAAATGCAAAGTTTGAAAGTTTGTGAGTATGAATGTTTCTTACTCTTTCACACATAAACTACGGAACGGATTTTAATGAAACTTTGTATTATAGAGCTTATATATTGATTAACACATATCCTATATAGTATAAAATTAAACGCGAGTGAAACCGGGGGGCACGCCTAGAACTAAATAAGTTTTAAAAATCACGGAAAGCTATTTCAGGCCCGTATTTCAGCGTGCAGCTATACGGAAATGAAATAATTGTATGCAATTGCCAACAATTTGTTTCGATGATCTTCTCAGATAGTATTCCAAAACATTCAGAAGTTCGCACTTTTATTCATTTTTTACGCACCAAAATAAATAATAAAATCAGTTGTTCCCATATAAATATGACCTTTCTAAAAGTTCCAATCAAAATTGTTCGGAATATTATAGAATATCAAGCACATTTTTAGAAAGTGCTTCCAATTATTTATAGCATATAAATTATCTCAATTTACTAGCGAGATGACTGTGCGCAGAAGTCTTAGTGTTAATCTATACATATTATAAAATCGTAAGAAAGTCAAAACTGTACATTGAATATTTTTTGAAAAGGATACTTGTGGCGTAATCTACAGTCGATGTCGAAGCCAAAAATATAGTTTTTAGAATGTTTGTCTGTATGTATGTCCGGGCTAAACTCAAAAAGTACTGGATGGATTTACTTCAAATTATTCATGAATATTACTAAGAGGTAGGGTAAACATATAGGCTACATATTATCACGCTATCACCTACGGGGGAGGAGTTGTGATCATTTATAAAATTTAACGCGGATAAAACCGCGGGGCACAGCTAGTTAGATTTAAAGGAATAAATGCTTATACGTACCTATATTAAATATCAAACGTTTTCATATACAACGTATACATAAATAGTGTGGTAGTTATCTTTACCCATGAATCACAACATTGTGTATATTGTAAAATACACCAATTGTTCAGTAACATATATGTCCAGTATCCAGATAAATCAATCAGCTGACTCTCCTTGTTGGAAGATTGGATAGCTTTATTGCATATTTCAATGTTATGTTCAACAAGTTTTTTTCGATTTCATTGGTATCTTAACTATCCTACACTTTTTATATGTCACGTTGTATAATTCTAAAATACATCAGTCTTTTCCAGTAGTGTATAACATCTACGAATAATATTAATGTATATAAACTAAGTGTTTGTGAGTCGATATTCTTAAACGTTGGACGTAATCTGAATTGTTTCTGTACAATAATTCAGAAATAGTACAACTTTTAACGATCATTACGTCTTTTATTGTTTTTGGGTGATAACGGAAATCTACAAAGTGGACAGAAAAGTATTCGGTCGTTATATTCACTTTTAGAGTTTTTAAAAGCCATAATTACCTATATAAAACTAAAGAAGGTGTAATCGTAAAGTTTGTCTAGGTTTTCCCATAAATATAATAGATATCAAAAATACTTCAAAAGTGCTTTTAGTATCCCCAAAAGCACTTTTAATAATGGATATACAGAATAGAGATCTTTTGCATTATGAGTAGTTATTTTATTTCTATTTAAGAATAGAAGATTAATTCAATTTTAAAAATAATCTTTTAACTTGCAGTATACATTCCACGTAAATGCAATCAATTACAGATAATTTAGTGGTCCTGATTGTAGGTAATAACACCACCAGGGCTCATCGTGAGAAAGCAGGGGGTGGCTATAAGTAAATAATACTATGTATGTTTCAAGCCTTATAAGCTACTGTAATGGCTCCCCATTTAGACTTAGGAATATTAAAATAGAATGAAAATATCATTGATACCATTTTATGAACCTCAATAAAGCTAGCGACTCAGTCATTTACACCTCTAAACTAATTTAAATGGCATATCTCTCTCTTATATCTAGCTCTGTATTTCTTTACATAATACTTGTATGTACACCAAACCTTTGTGAAAGAGATAAATAAATACATTATTATTATATTATTATTATTATATGGCCCTATGAAAAGAATTCATTCATAGAACTGACAACCTACAAAAAGGGCTTATAATATGCGCACCAATTATCCACACAGTTTATTTATTATTCGTCGACTGGTTCTAACATAACGCTTATTTTCCATTAGTATTACGCGCCCAAAACTAAATTGACACAACTTAAAATGACAATCGGCAATTAATATAATAAATTGGTTTAGTTGGAATTGCATAGAATCGGGACTTAGATTTAAGTTTCAAGTTTTTTTTAACTGCTGCTGGTAATGGAATTATCACCTAGACGCGCTTAACGATTACACCCTCTATACCTATAATTAAAGCTTTGAATCAACGGTATTATCGATATCCTCATTCTCTGTAAGACCTTTCAATTCTATATCATCATCCTTAACGTCATCAGTAATACTGACTACAGTTTTCAAATTATCTTTAGTCTCGACCACATCATAACCATTACCTTGCAGTTCCGCTTGTATATCTCTCAACTGCTTTCCTTTCGTTTCAGTTACAATAAAGTAAGAAAACACTCCACCACCAATGGCAATGCTGGCAAAAATCCAAAACGCAGTATACAAACCAGAAATGTCTACGACTGGTTGATACCCTCTGCCTACAATAAATCCAAGAAAACATCCAAAAATATTCAAAGAAGTCATTGCGATAGCTTTCACGTTTAGAGGGAATATTTCAGCTGGTATCAGGAAAATGAGGGAGTTGAAGCCTAGCGTTGAAATGACCTGAGAGAGAATGATGCCAATGAAAGGAACGAAAGAGAATATCTTCAATGTGTCGGACTCCACGTGGGCGAAGTCTTTGAAAAAGAAGTAGAAGCCCACAGCTCCTAGACATATCCCCGTGCCGATGCAGGAGTATACGAGGAGTGGACGCCGTCCTACTCTGTCCACTAGCACTGAAGTCATGAAACCTGAAAAATATACACTGTGAAATAAAAATGTATATAAGCATGCAATATCGAAGGAGAATGAAATAAGTAAGTATTCTCCTCTTTAGCAGTATAAAATCCATTCGACAAATTTTGTTAATACAACTAAATTTGTCGAATGCTTTTTAGCTTAGCAGTCGGTTCATTTGATTGTTAGTGCAGGGTTCCCTTACGCGTTACCCCCCAAAATTAAGGGGTAAATAAGTGAGATGGGACTTTTTAGGGGGTTTTATATTTACAAGGGCAAACCTTGACTAATCTTCTTAATACAAACAATGCATAAAAGTAATTAACTTTGTCAACTCTTCTCATAAACATAAAAAGTACTTTAATAAGCTTGCACGTATTACTTGACACCTAAATCTTAACCTAAAAACTAATAAGGGAAAGCCACGGGTAAGATGTTCTTTAAGGGTTAATAAAGGTAGGTAATCTTTAATGTTTATTTTTATTTAAGGTTGTAGTAGACAGAGTTTATCATTAACATTATGGAAATTAACATTATTTTTGAGAGTTGAAACTTTCTACATCGTCATTTCTGGGGAATTTTGAGTATTGGGGCTAACTTTCTTCCTTGCTTAAATTGCCTGGTAGAGATTACAGCAGTGTTACAATAACGCTCACGTTAAAATACGTGAGAGACGATCTATTCTCATGTTTATCTCGCTCTATACTTATGTCTTTTAATTTTAAGTTGTCGAGAAGAATATTGTGCGGCTTACATTACTAATCAATAGCTCTCCAACAAAAACAGACGCTACCATCGTGGTGTACTATAGACCTCGGAGGCTTAGGTGCGATGACTTAGCCGCTTATAACATGAAATGAGTAGCAAGCTACACAAATGGCATAAAGACAATTTATGGGACAGGTTTATCAGTTCGACATTAATACTAATTACTAAAAAAAATCTCACCAACAATAAATGTGATTCCTCCAAATATTATGAATACGATCGACAACTTAAGGCCCAGTTCGCTTTCTTCTATGATCCTGCCCAAATACTGTCGTATTACAACACCACCAGTCATAATTTGAATAATTTTAAGACCTGGAAACAACAAAAAATACAACGTAAAAAAATATTAATTAAAATAATTATTAATAAAAATAAATTATAAACTAAACTTAATAAAATAAATTCTATTAATAAGGCGTATGGTCAAACTCACAGATATCTGAATGTTCAGATATCTGTGGTCAAACTTTTTGGTTAATTTTCAAGAAAATGGAAATCGCTTAGGTCGATGGTCCAAAAGTGTGTAAAGGTAATGGGACCTCAAGTGGGATGTGTGTCTGTTTGCTATCATAATTAAACAAAAACACAATATTTATAAAGATAAAAAAGTTTTTATGTTAATATATACAAACAAAAACCTTCTTTTTGATGTGAAACATGCCGTGGCGACGCGTCACCACGCTATACGATAGTAGTGTGTACGGTGTGGCGACGCGTCGCCATGCGCAATCGACTTTTTATTTTATCATTATGACATATTTAGTTCCTATCACAATATATTCTTTTCTGCATATTTCTTTTTCAAAATAATGTCGATGTTTCACATCTGCCAGGCGTCCCGTGACGGCTCACATTTTTTTATTTGTTTATTCAAATATCTGTATTGCATTAAGTTTATCTGACAATCCTATAAAAGTCCTTTAAAATAAGTTAGAAGTTTCTTCACAGAAATAATGTCGAATTGAAATGAACGGTTAAGGTAAGTAAAGGAGTACTTAAATATTTACAAGGATGGTTTAAACTTACCACATGCTATGGCTATGGCCTTTCTATACTGTGCGCCTGTCAATAACTCTGTAATAGTGCTCGAGTGACTCATTTCATTCTTGACATCTGCTTGTATAGCCGTTAATTCTTCTTCTAAGACCTAAAACACAAAATAAAATGTCATTAGTAAATTTAATTAGTAAAGTTAATTAATTATAAAAGAGGTTTGATGTCCCACTCGTCTTACAAAGAGTGTATAAACAAATAGATAACTAACACAGTGCCATCTGATCTCAAAGAGGTAGAGCCTCTATTATGGGAACTAGACAACATGCTCATGTATTTCTAAATACATATTATATATATAAATTACACCCAGACGAAGCAGAGAGCGAGTGCATCAAACGAAGGTCTGTCCTGGGTGGGGGTCAGGCCAACGACCTCTGGTTTAACAGTCACTAAGCACTAAACCAACAACAGGCCATATATTTCTAATGTACTTAGTTTCTAAGTCTGTAAATACGTCTACAGCCAGAAAGCAGTTAATCTAGTAGCCTATGGTACTTGCAACACACATCGCTAACTTGTGCGTTGAATGCCTTGACGTACATGTTCCGGCTTTTGCCCCTTTGTGAAGTAGCAAGATCAGAAGCTCTCAACCAATAGTTTTACTGACTAAGGAGAGTCCAAATATGGGTACGCCTGAGAGTGCCCTTAAAGTTATGAGACCAGAGAGTTTGATAGCTGCACAATCGTAGAGAGATTATCATCATTTCAGCCAAAGTACGTCCACTGCTGGACAAAAACCTCCCCGAAGGATGGGGGGATACGCCATAATCGCCACGCTTGGCAGACGAGTTGGCGATCGCAGTTTGATGGTCATAGTTCAAAGAAAAACGCTTCTACCCGTTCTATGGTAGGTATACCCTCGGATGAATTCTATAATGAATATCATCACTCCATCTCATCCCGTGGGGGGCACGGGATGAGATGGAGGGATGATATTCTTTGCCGTCACCACATAGCAAACACAGAGAAAATATGCAGCCCACTTAGGACCCTTAAATTGATCCTCGGTGCTATTGCAGCTGGCTTCTCTAGTTGCAATTCTCTCGTTTTATGAGGCTATAGCCTCTTTTCATCATTCTGTCTCCCGCTTTGCTCTGGAGGGAAGTGGAACAATTCATTTTCTAACTCCTCCTTTTATTTCTTTCTGATTAAATTCGTTGCGGGATCCAAGACAGTTAAAGCGATTCCCCGGGACATGCCTGAGCCTCACCGCTCAGTGTCATTTCATTGTGTGCCACTGTTGATCCTGGGTTACAGGAGTTGCAGTGGTGGGTAAGAGGGAGAGATTAGTCCCGACAAAAAAAACTGTATAACGATCATTACATAAGAACTAGCGCTAATAATCCGACGCAAAACCTTATCAACGCACAGAAATATACCATTAATAAGTGAAGCTACAGAAATTGACTTCCCATGCAAATGACGATCAGCTGACGAATTTGTATGAATAGCCATAAAAGTATTACATCGTATTTCACGAACGGGTTTCCCTAATTTGTCCAATTACGAAGGTAGATGGCGCTCCTTATTTATCACCTTTATTATATTACGCCTTGTATAAAAGCGGCGTGCTTCTGTGTCAGGATCCAAAACCGTCCAATCAACGTCAACTCTCCATAATAAAAAAGAAACTTACCTGCTCATCTTTATATCCTCTCAGTTTCCGCAGCGATTTCCTGGCGCCTTCCACGTTACCAGTTTTGAGTAGATAATACGGCGACTCCGGAATCCACCAGCAGACGACAAAGAATATTATAGGTAGAGCCAGCATTATACAGTTAAGAGCATAATAAGACAGGAATGGACCAATGGTCATGGTAAGAAGGTTGCCTAACTTAAACATGAACCCTGTGATCATTGTGAGAGTCCCTCTCACGTCTTTGTCCGAGATTTCTGTTAGATAATAGCCGATCACCTGAAAAAGAAATACATAACCAAGTGAGAAAACAAGTATTAGTGTAGTTATAAACGGCTTAAATGTATATGATAGATAAGTCTTTTTAATGAAAAACACAAATATTTATGTAATTACACATACTAATAATTAGTATGTAAGTGTATTATAGACCTAAACACGTTATTATGGCCCTTATAATTTCTCCTGTTGCGGGTCTGCTGGAAGAAATTTCTTGCGAAATAAGCAATACCTTAGTATATAGTAGCATTTCGTCGTACTTGTCTCTATCGATTGTACGTTTTGTATGTACTTACAGACGCCAGCACATCCAGCTACCCCAATCTGTCAAATTTCTTTTATAGATTTTCAACTTTATCACAAAAGCATAAGGTTCACTTTCAATTGGGGAAATTTTACAGATTGGGATAGCTTGATGTGCTGGCGTCTGTACAAGTATAAATATATATAAAAAATAAAGAAAACACTTATCAATCTGAGCTGTGAGATAACGGTATTTTAATTTTACTGCAAAATGTTAATTTATTGTTTCTATTTTTATAATTTACACCTGAAAGGAAAACAACTTGAGTCAATATTAAATTATTTAGAATAGGCAAAACCAACTATGGGCATTGAAGTAGTCCTTTTCAACAATTCGGCGTCTACTGTACCACAAATATCTAAGTAAGTCATCTTTATTTCGCTCAACGAATACTTACAGTGCTAACCATACCAGTTCCGCAGTTCCAGGCGATCGCTGTTATGTATAGCGGCCAAGCCTTCGTAGCGCCAATGACGATAATCTGGGAATGGACATGAACGCTTGGTTAATCCCAGTGGACATTTACAACTGTCTTCGATTGGCGGGAAAAACAAGAGACTTCTCTTTAGAATAAAAATGATGTTGGAATAATCAGAGCCGCATAACACGAGAGAATTACAATTAAAGAAGCCAGCTGCAAAAGCTCCTATTAAGTACGCTGTTATACTTAATAGTTGCATGATCACTTTAACATATTGAGCTGTAAAAGAGTTCGGTAATTCTAAAATAGGTACCAGAAATATTAATTCATAATAATATATCGCTTGCGACGCTCTAACGTTTTAGAAACCAGAGCAAAATCTCTCCTTTGTTATTCCAAGACGGAAGATATGGTCCACATTTTTTCAATATATGACTAATAAAGTGAGCCACTTGAGTGTTCATGAAAAACCACTCTCAAGGACTTATACCGCCCTTTCCACTCCGTGTGAAGCGATAAGATGTGAGTAACAAAGTTGACTAAGGATAGTAAAACTTAAGTGTAATTAATTATGAATGCAGTCATAAAATTGATAAAATATAATAATAATAAATTGTAACTTGATGGCTGTAGTTATTAGAACCAAAATTACCATGCCAGCAAAACTTATAATCTGCCGTTATGTTTTATCGGAATTGGTCCAATTAATTTCGAGATGTTTTTGACCCCTAAACTGAATAATCTATACATATAATAAAATCGTAGGAAAGTCAAAACTGTACATTGAATATTTTTTTAAAGGATACTTGGGGCGTCATCTACAACTGATATCGAAGCCAAAAATATAGCATTTAGAATTTTTGTCTGTGTGTCTGGTTGTCTGTTTGTATGTCCGGGCTAAACTCAAAAAGTACTGTATGGATTTACTTCAAATTTTGCATGAATATTACTAAGAGGTCGGGTCAACATATAGGCTACATATTATCACGCTATCACGTACGGGGGAGGAGCTGTCATAATTTATAAAATTTAACGCCGGTAAAACCGCGGGACACAGCTAGTTATTTTTTAAATAGCTTTATTCAAAATGCCGTTGGTAAATCTAAACTTAAAACGTAGCAATTCCAAATTGAATCACCCGGTTAGTACCGAATCAGCACCGTTCACTTATCCGGGA
Organism: Pseudoips prasinana; assembly: GCA_951640165.1. NCBI lineage: Eukaryota > Metazoa > Arthropoda > Insecta > Lepidoptera > Nolidae > Pseudoips > Pseudoips prasinana. The sequence continues at coordinate 12,590,577 of OX621240.1, forward strand.
AAGGCGCTCTACAGTTAGGATCACATTTGCGATTCCCTTCACCGTTAACCTACAAACGTTCGTAGGTAAACGGCAGCACCTATCCCAATTGGGAAAGGAAGCTTCGATACCCATCATATGATACAAAATTGATATGCTATAAAACAAAAGATTTGATAGCTCGGGGGGAGTTATCAATATGGTATGATCTTCAAAGTGCAACTGTGAACATAACATGATTGAAGTTTTGAATTTGTATGACGATGGTTAGAACTAGGGTTGTAACGGATCTTCGCCTCCGCTTCCGTTACTGCGGAAGTTCCGCATGAAATCGTACCTTCGCCTCCGCCTCCGCTGTTTTGCGGAGTTATAACGGAGGTTTATTTACGGCATAATCATATATCTCTGCATCACCCAAAGGTCGGCTGGCAGAGAATGCCTTTGGCATCAATTCCACCTTTGTCATCATCATCATATCAGCCGAATGACGCCCACTGCTGGACAAAAGCCCCCCTACCCCAAGATATCTACGATTGCCGGTCTTACGCTATCGGCATCCAGCGACTTCCAGCAACCCGCACAAGATCATCCGGTTCGTGTTCGCCACTCGAGAACCTTTCTGCCCCAGAGAGACACTGCGGTATTTGGGTCGAGAAGATATTAAGTAGCTTCCCGAACGCTGCCCAGCCGAGTTGGATTCTATGATTTACCTCCTTTTCGAAGTTGGACCTACCTAGTTGGATGATCTGTCCTAGGTAAATAATATAGTTCTCTACAACTTCGAGTGCAGTCTCCAACCTTAAGTAGAGTGGTTTCAACATGGATGTTCGACATCATTTTCGTCTTATCTATGTTAATTTTAAGACCCACTTGTTGAGAGACTATCCTGAGGCCATTGAGAATTGTACCGAGGTCTTCTAAGGTCTCAGCCATGACTACTATACTGTCGGAAAATCGAAGGTGGGTGATGTACTCGCCATTGACATGGATGCCAAATCCTTCCCAGTCCAAAAGCTTGAAGACATCTTCCAATGCAGCAGTAAACAGTTTCAGAGATATAACATCTCCCTGTCTCACACCTCGCTGCAAGTGGATAGGTTTCCAGTTCCGGTCCGGGAGTCGCACTGACATAGTGGCGTTTTCATATAAACACTTTAACACCTCGATATACCGGTAGTCGATTTGGCATTTTCGGAGAGACCTCAGTACGGCCCAGGTTCTGATCGAATCAAAGACTTTTTCATAGTCCACAAACACTAAGCATAATGGCTGGTTATACTCTTCAGTCTTATTTATGTGGTCTATGGTACTAAAGCCTTTATGGAATCCGGCTTGTTCGGGAGTCTGGAAGTCATTAAACCTGCGTGCGAGACGATTCGTAATGACTCTCGAAAACAACTTGTAAACATGGCTCAGCATTGTGATGGGTCTGTAATTCTTCAAGAGGGTTTTCGTCTTTTTTGAAGAAGAGTACCGCCACACCTCTGTGCCATACTTGTGGCGTTTGACCTTCTAGAATGACGGAGTTCAATAACTTCTGAAGGGCCCGTAGAAGAGCTAGAAGCTGTAACTTGCTGTAACTCCATCATTGCCAGGCGCCTTGTTGTTCTTAAGCTGTTTGAGAGGTATTCTTATCTCGCACATGCTGACGTCCGGGATGTCTTCCGTGAAGTCTCGGGTTAGTCGTGCTCTGGGATCTGAGGCACAACTATCGACAGGTAACTGGGTTCTCGTATACAGCTGTCCATATAACCTCTCGATCTCTCCCAGCAACTCAGGTCTAGACGTGACAATTCTGCCATCCTCAGTCTTCAGCTTCGTCAGTTGGCTCTGTTCAACAGACAGTTCTCTTGCTAACACTTTAGAGTCTTTGTTCCACTCGATGGCTTCTTAATACATTTTGTATTAATTGGGCGCGTGTCGCGAGTCAAAGACTGTCTAGATCTGTCTGTTGAGCTGCCGGTATCTGGTAGCATCATCAGAGGATGTCAAAACCATTTTCCGTCTTTCTTCCTTTAGCTGCAGGGTTTAGTCAGAGATATTTTTTAGTTCTGTTTGTACGGCGGGCCGTAAAGACCCAGCCGTATGGACAGCTTCTACGAACCTGTCGTGGTATGACTCCACTCGGTTTTGCAGTTTGAGCTGAAAGGGTTCCGGGTTTTCGACGTGGATGGGTAAAGGTCGGAGCATAGACTTTGTCAGTCGGGACCTCTGGAGCTTGACATTAAGGTTCAATGAGCCCCGCCTGTGATCGCTCCCGCTTTTAACCGTATTGATCACCAAAACGTCATTGAACATCTGTTTTATCGTCGACAAAATAAAGTCTATCTCGTTTTTTGTTTTACCTTACCCAGGTCCATTTGCGGTTATCCGGCTTCTTGAAAAAGGAGTTCATCATAAAGCGTCCCTCCTTCTCAATGAAGTCAAATTGAAATTGCCCCACTTTCAGCTAATTCTTCATTTATTGAGATTAAAATAATATTAATATCTACTATATAAAAATAAGCCGGGTTTTCCTTCCTGACGCTATAACTCCAGAACACACGAACCGATTTCCACGGTTTTGCATTCGTTGGAAAGGTCTCGGGCTCCGTGAGGTTTATAGCAAAGAAAATTTATACAATTTAACGCGGGTAACACCGCGGGGCACAGCTAGTTACTCATAAAATACTATTTTTTCACATCCACTTTCACCTTCGCATTCGCATCCGTTAACCTCCGCATCCGCGGAGGTGAAATCCGTCACCTTCGCATCCGCCTCCGCCTCCGCTAAGAGGCCTCCGTCACAACCCTAGTTAGAACGTACAGGTCTTATTTAACTGGGTAAAAAAACCTTTTTGATTTAATTTTGACTAATTCTCGGGTACAGCTAGACAGCTAAAAATCTCTTGATCTTGCATGGATTTAATGACATATCACATTACCTAGGCTATCCTGACGACGGGATCACGGCTTGCCTAAAACAAATCAAGGCTAGTAGAAACTCCCGTGACACACAATTCGACATAACACACGAGGCGAGAGCACTAATGTAATCCTCTATGACCCCTATTTGGCCTTTGCACATATATTTTATTTGAATCAATGTATTGTCCATTACTTTGACCTTTATTTTAATGTGAAATCTATAGAAGATAAGTGAGCATTTATTCCTGGGCAATCAATTGAGTTGAATAATGGAAACATATATTAGTTTGTAGTAAATAGGAAAGATAAAGGTATTATTGAGCATAACAAAATACTCAGCCTTATAAATCATTTTTAGGAAATTATATTAGGTTTTATAACAAGCTTCCTACTCAAATTACTGATCTGCCTGACACAAGTTTTAAGACACATATTAAACGTGTACTTAGTAGAGCTGTAGATCTCGGGGTGCCGACCGGTTCAGTCTATGGTCCAGTAGGATACGTGATGCACGTCAACAGCGTGTCAAATGTGGTTAAAAGGTGTCGAGTGTACATGTATGCAGATGACATGTGACTGATTTATGCTTCAAAGGAGATATCAGAGATCCAAAAATATTTACAAGACTTCGAGAGTATTACCAAATAGGCACATGATAATGGGATAATATTAAACTTATTAAAAATTTTATTATTTATTCCGGGGGAGGCTGTTTACAGAATTATATGACGTAATGGGAGAAAATGGGGCATCAGCAACGACAATCCAAATCATAAATGGACATCGAATACCTGTTCAACATATGCCACCTCTTGCATCTCCTGGGGAGGGGGTCACTCCTCTGTCTCCAGAGATAGACTTAGTTGTACAAAATTTAATAAATCGCAATATTATAGAATATGTTTCCCTAACACGTTGCATTTTAATTTTTTTTTCTGATACCTAAGTGCGACGGCACTCTTCGTCAAATATTCAATCTAAAAAAAATTCATTTTTATTTAAAGTAAGCAAATTCCGTTTAATTTAGGTCAATCGGATCCCGGGTCAAAATCGACATCTAACAAGCCTACCATCATGTAAGCGTTGCACCAGCACATCGCTATGTTCTGCGCCTCGTATACCGGGGCCAGATATTTCAAATGGTTTGTTTGCCCTTTGGCCTGGCGTCAGCTCCAAAGGTGTTTTGCTTGGCTAAACAATTGGACAGCGGAGTTGTCCAATTGAAAGGAACTAGGAATTCGAGTGATTGTATTTCTGGACGATTATCGAGTTTTAGCACAGGACAGAGACATACTGCTATAGCACAGGGATATGGTAATCATATTCTAAATCGGTTAAGCTGGCAGGTCAGGAAAATCTATTCTAGATCACAGAAAGAAATAGAATATCTAGGTTTGATGTGGGATCCTTGAGAGAAATATTTGCCAGAAAACAAGATTTTGAATCTGCGTCGAATGTTATCGAAATATTTTCGTCGGAAGAATGCGTCAATGCGAAGTTCAAAGTTTCATGGTCGTTCTAAATTTGGCAAGACTTGTGGTCCCAATTGGTCCGCAAATTTTTCGTCACCTTGAGACTCATTGCAATTCTCTCTTAAAACTACCGTTTCGGGAAACTTATGCCATGCCCGTTCAGGTCTTGAACGAGATGCAATTGTGGATGGAGCATTGTGTCAAGTCCACCAGACTTCATTCCCCACTAGAAAAATGTCTTACGGAATTCGCTCCTTGTCTGAGTCACTCTTAATTCAGTGCGACAACAAGTCAGTTGTGGCGTATCGCAGGACCAAGGAGGAAACAAGTCAAAAACCATGTTGCATTTGGTTTTCCACATTTTTTCCTCGTTACAGATAAACGACATTCACATAAGCCTTATCATATTCTGGGGCGTTACAACAATGTGTCAGACAGTTTTGTCACGTCGATCGATGATAGCAGAATGCATCTACTTCAAGAGGTAACAAAGATTGTGTTGCGAAGTGGGAGATCGCACAAATAGATCTCTTTACGTCAACCACTGCACACATGGTACCTATGTGTCATTGGACCAAAGGGATCACCATGCTTGGGGACACAATGCAATCAAGTGGGACTTCAAGCTGGCGTGGATCTTCCCCCCACAGAGCTTAATGCCTCAAGTACTAAGGTACATTCTTAATTGGAGCACCCCGATGGAATCGGGCGTTCTGGAGGGCCGACATGAAGTCACGAGCAATGACACCACCCTTCACGATTCACAGATTCGAGACAGTTTTGGTAGACACGCAGACTGGCCGACCAACGCCTCAGGTGGAAGATTTAGTTCTGGAGGTTTGGAAATGTGGGGGTGGTCTCAATCTTTAGGGGATAAAAACCAAAATCTACTTCAGGGTAACTGACTAGTACTATTAAAACATATAAACCAGCGTGGCTTAGATGGATAAAATGGTGTTCAGAGTAAGGTATAAATGTGTCGAATCCATCTGAACAGTGATCTGGCAAGATTTCTGGCAGATTTGCACCTTAAAGGAGGTTTATCTTATTGCACTATTTTTCTCAAGAAATCTGTAGTGTCTACGCTTAGTAATGCTAATAACGAAGCCCGATTAAGTTCTAACCTGCTAGTTAAACATATGCTTAAGTCAATTTCATTATTAAAGCCTAAACTTCACCCAGTGCCTATTTGGGATCCAAAGTTATTAGTTTCATGGTTAAGTAAGCAATCGCTTGCAAAGTTGACCTTATTTGAAGTGTCACGATTTAGTGCACTTTTGTTATTATTATGTTCGGGGCGTAGAGTACATGACTTGACCCTTTTAAGTGCAGCTGCAGATAGGTGCATTATCGAAGATAATTCTGTAGTGTTTTGTCCACATTTAGGTTCCAAGACTGATTCTGCAACAAATCAATCAGGATGGAGATTGTTACACAATTCCCAAACTGCGGCGTTGGATCCTGTTTTTTAGGTTAAAAAACTAATTGAGTTAGGATGCGCACGCCGTTTGCTTTCTCCAACATATCGCTTATTTGTAACAGTTGCAGGAAAAGTGAAACCAGCTAATAGGACAATTTTTGCACAATGGATTAAAACTATTTTAAAAGAAGCAGGGATAGATGCTACTCCAGGTAGTTTTCTTTCTGCGGTCACGTCTAGTAGTTGGCTGGATAACGATTGCGTTGAAGATATTATGGCCAGAGCGAACAGTCTTGTAATACATTTAAGAATCACTACCGAAGGGAATCATACGTTCACAAGGGGACTCCTTAGTTCGTCTTTTTCAGCCTTTTACCAACTAAATAAAATTTTACAACAATAATGTACATAATTGTTTATGTTATAGCCACGCAGAGTTGAGTATTGAAAGTATTTATAACAAAAGTTTCTACGATATACCGTATATATTTTAATTTAGTAAATTTATCTAATTCCACAGTTTATTCACCTTTCAATCACATTGGCGTCCTGGTTCACCAGGCGATAACAAACAATGCCTCAAATTTATGTTTATATGACCCCGAATAAGGCCGCAGGACACAATAGCAGCGTTTTACCTACCATTAACACGCATGTTGTGTCCGGAGACTTATTCGGGGCTTTATTATCACTTTGTGTGCTGCCTGGTGTTCATTTGTTATTATTCCAGGGTTTGTGGCCACAATGAGTTAGTATTTCGTTAGAGTACAGCCTAGTGAACAATATAGCGGAAACATGTGATCACCACGTGGTCCAAGGAGCTTAGCTATATGCAGCTATAGAGATGTAAGACGGAGACGGAAGATGCTAGACTCAAATTTATGTTTATATGACCCCGAATAAGTCTCCGGAGACAACATGCGTTTTAATGGTAGGTAAAACGCTGCTATTATTGTTTCGAACTTTTGCTTTTGTGTACCTAAATATAATCTAAAATAATAAACATTCAGACAGCCGATCGAGCAGATATTGTGTTTGCTAAATTACTTTAAGTGGACCAAATTCCGTGTTCATGCCCGCTTGAGTATGTTTCGCCGGACTGTCTCAACTGGGTCGTAATGAAACCGGTAGTAGATGAACCCACTGCGTTTGTTTCGCTCGGTCTTCTTAGTTGGGGCGCATTGGATCCGGTGGTAGCATTAAAGCGTCGTTATTATTACACAAGGTCCACCATAATAATAATACAGACAGAACCATTCATACAATGTGTAGTAAAAATATAGCTAAAACTATAAATTTGGATAATTAAACTTAATCATAATCTCTGTGACAATAACTTAATACAAGCTAGTTAAATATCATTGCTTTAAAAAATAAATTGTATAAATGCTTTCATACAATCCGTGTACCTAAATATCTATGTAACTAGAAATAATAAATTATGCTTGTTTTAAAGAAATTATTGTACACGTCTGTTTTTGTTCTATTACACAGACATAAAGAAACTACCGTCTGAGATACAGGCTCGGCCTAGTTTAGACGTTAGTGTCACTTAGAATAATGGCATAAGTATAGAAACATACTCTTAGATTAAGAAGAATGTAAATGTATCACTTAAGTCAATAAAGATTTTTATTTTTATGTTTTTATACTTAATTATAAGACTACAAACATGTTCTGACTATTTACAAGCGCTGTATTAAAGTCTACGTGAATAAAAAACCTTTTTCATCACCCCATCTCTTCGATATCTCAGTGGAAAAGTCATATTTATCCTCTAGAGGTTAAAGTAAATTTGAATTTAGAACATCGTGTGCACCAAGTTTGTGAATGCAAATTAAGTATATTTACTTCTACCTCTATGGTGCCGAATTTATCATACAACTTTTTTAATTTATTATGTAAGGAATAGACTCGGTTCTTGAAGGTAGTCATGTTATATTTTTCCTTTCCTGTTGGGGTTTCATTTTCTTATTTATATATTTTTTCTCTTTTAGCCCTAGGGTAACGAATCCCTGTGTCACAAGTTAGTTTACAAACATATAGACTGAGAAGAATTGCTTATTAGCCACACAAATAGTTTTCCTGTGTGAGGATCGAACCTGGGCTACGAAGTGTCGAGGTGACTATCTGAACCACTGCGCCACACGTGCAGACATTGTTTAACTATTTTATGAGACAGCATAATGCACTAACATATTTCTGTACAATAAAGCAAACAAGCAACTTTGTATATACCCTGACAAAAAAGAAAAAGCCCAAAGAATAGTCATCAACAGGCTTCGATATCATCAAGTTATCATATGATGATATCGAAAACCTAATAAACATTAATAAATTAATCTCAAAAATAAATTAGTACCAAAACTTATTAAATATACAGGATTACGTGATCTTACTCTCATACACACACACACTATGTCATAGAACAAAATGTTTAGACTCTCACAAGGACCGATTTATAGCAACGAAAATTGTAAACTAGATTTTTTTATTTGGAAATTCCTTGTGAGATGTAAATAAACATATTATTATTATTATTTTAAAGTTATCTGTCATGTCAACTTAATAACAATATGGTTTCATTCAATGAATTTCATTCAATTTGACCAAAGGTATGTAAAAAGCTACGAATTTAACTAAAATTACAGCATGAGTAGCTTCTATCCTTATTCAGGTTCCAATTAATCTGCAGCCAAATTCAATCAAGATCTTGTGTTGAAGTGGTTCAGTCATAAACACTCCTGTTTTAATATGATACAACCAACTTTCACTTTTTTTATACATGAAACCGGAAATGAAGAAATTTCAATGAATGGTGGCGCTTCCGGGAAAGTTATATGTGTAAAGATACAATATTCTATAATTCCTAAACCTAAAGATAAGAAAGAACTCTGCTCGTTGGTGTGGTATAGTCGAGAAAGACAGTAGCGAATCATTGCAGCCAGAACCGAACGGTAGTATGGAATTCGAAAATTGCGATGATACCAGTGCTAAATCTATCTATTAAAACGCAAACAATTAAGAACGGAACGGAGACTCTATAAAATAATTTTATAATTTTGGATTTATTTCTCTAGTGCCGTTATCTCTATTAAAAAAAACATCAATGGTATAGTCAATTAAATGTAATGTACTGTATATAAGTATTATTCTTACACATATACGTAACCTATCTTTTCTTATTTCCAATAAATTCATGTCATTAAATTCTCGTCCATCCAACCCAAATAGGTTGCCTGGTACAGATCGCTTTTAGTGATAAAACTGCCAATTGCAAACTATTGTTCTATGCATATTGTATTGTTAATATTCCTTTTGCAATAAAGTGTACTTCTTTTTCTTCTTACTTAGGGATATATTATTCAGCTAGAACTTGGCTTGCGATTTGGCGACCGCGGTTAGTTGTTAGCTAGTACCCAGATGGCGCTGCTGACTGACAACCTGGTGTATTACTTAGTCGCCTTTTACGACACCCATAGGATGGCATTCGTAAAAGGCGATCTGAACCAGGCAACCTATTTGGGTTGGATGGACGAGAATTTAATGACATATTAAATTCTCGTCCATCCAACCCAAATAGGTTGCCTGGTACAGATCGCTTTTAGTGACAACTGCCAATTGCAAACTATTGTTCTATGCATATTGTATTGTTAATATTCCTTATGCAAAAATTGTTCTTCTTCTTACTTAGGGGTATATTATTCAGCTAGCACTTGGCATGCGAGTAGGCGACCGCAGTTAGTTCTTAGCTAGTACCCAGATGGCGCTGCTGACTGACAACCTGGTGTATCACTTAGTCGACTTTTACGACACCCACGGGATGGCATTGTTGAGTGGCCCTGTCATTCTATCAGGGCCGAAAACCACATTTCTCGCAGTTCTCAATAGGTAAAGTCTATAGATATGAGACGGTATACTCACCGATCCGATAGATATAGGTAAGGCACTTCCAAGAATAGTGGTCCGCCTCCCGAACATGTCTGCTATGTACCGGGTCGCGACCGACCCGATCGCAAACCCCACCGGGTACAAGGATAACATCGTTGAAATCTCATTCTGTAAACAGAATCAATAAAAATCAATTTAAATGTTCAAGAATTCTAGATAAGCATTAGAAAATCAATCTTAATTGGGAATCTTATGTTAGAACTTGAGAAGCTCAAACAATCACATCCATACACTATACAACATGTAACGTAATTAACGCACACCCTCAAACATCGCAATTAGAATAGAATGTTGTAATCATAATACATACACTGAATTTTTAATTTAACATGTATATGCATTGTTATTTACAAAATTAGTTTCTTATAATAAAGTTTATTTTCTTTATTTTGTATTGAATGATGGATTTTGTATGAATACAAATAAAACTGCGATTTTAAAAGTCTTATGACTTTGACTTACGGTCCATTTCAATTTGTTTTGACTGTACAGGGTTAATATGAAAATAATTTCCGTGGTATTAATTATATTGGAATAAAAAAATTACAAGAATTAAAAATGATATAAATCAATTCAGTAAACGATTCTGAAGAAACTATTTTCAGGAAGTGCGTTAATTAAGTTATATGTTGTATATATGTAGGTCGAGGCAGCTTCGAAGGCTGAAGTTGTGGACGACTCCAATAGGTCCTAACTTTTGTAAGCTTGGTAACAATCTACAGGAAACTAAAAGTATGAATAAATTCAAGGTCACGAAGAATGAATTGTGATTGGCTAAACTTATCACGTGCTCACGACCACGACAGTAAGTTGTTGATGTTCTGTTTTTGCAAATTAAAGGTTCTTATTATGGGATTTTATTAATTGCCATAGAACCCAGTGGTATTGTCGTCTTCTGTGAGCTGGAAAACTACAAATATTAAATCAATTAAAGCAAAGTATTTTGTGAACTACGAAAAATATTTTTACGTCATCCATCTATAGAGGAAATTTAAGGAGCACCAATTAAACCAGACCAGTATGCGAACCGGAAGACGCAGCGTGGGCAGGCCCCCTACAAGAAAGACCGATGATCTTGTGCGGGTCACTGGAAACTGCTGGATGCGAATAGCGCAAGACCGGCAATTGTGGAGATCTTTGGGGGAGGCCTTTGTCCAGCAGTGGACGTCTTTCGGCTGATATGATGATGAGTATGTGAAATACGAAAAATATATTTTTCGGCATATATTATAAGTATTCTACATATGATACATCAGTGGAGGAAACTAGAGGAGCGCTATTACCCCTAAAACTGAACCAATTAATGGATTAATTAATTTTAGTTTAATCCATACAAAATGCATCAGCTAAGAATTACTCTTGTATGGGAAGTTGATATATTCTTTTCGTATTTTAACGCCGCGCTGTGTCCCGCGGTTTCACTTAAACTTTATAAATTATAGACTATGTGTTATTCAGAAATTTAGAAAATATAGACTACGTCTTAAAAAAATGTAAGCTATAGCGTGAAAAAGTGAGAAACAACCATAGATATATATATATATATATATATATATATATATATATATATATATATATATATATATATATACACACACACACAAAGATATAGAGGGATAGTAGAATACATCCATACTCACAAAATATAAAAAATTCATATTTATGTATAATATTCGTAGGATGTAGATGTTGTCAAGCTTCATGGACAAATTAAGTTCCTATTATTTATTATCTTGGCACAGAGGGATGTAATAATAAAATTCGACAAAGATTAGCGTAATTCGGTTGGAACTCCTTACATAGCCGAGTTATCTGACATACGTACTCGTATTTCCTGCCACATTTATCATTCAATCATCAAAATTACAATTATTTCAAGAGGAGCCTGAATGATTTTGTGTCGAAGTAACTTCGACACAAAATCATCAATAAGTTAAGTACCTGCTCTAGTAAAACTACACAGTTTCAACTTTAAATGTACAGACGCCAGCACATCCAGCTACCCCAATCTATCAAATTTATTTTATAGATTTTCAACTTTATCACATAAGCATAAGGTTCACTTCCAATTGGAGAAATTTTACAGATCGGGGTAGCTTGATGTGCTGGCGTCTGTACGTGTGACGCAGTAGTTTAGGTTATCGCTGCGCTACTTTGTCAGAGCCCTCGCTTGTATCTAGGGTTCGCTCCACGCACAAAACAAGTAATAATAATAATAATTTATTATCAAAAAGCAAAGTACAAATTTTCCGTCTCATCTACACATAAATGCACAAATATAAACAATGATGCTAAAAAAAAAAGAGATAGAGTGAACGTCAGTGTCTATGATAGTATTAACTGTGTTACAGACAATGGCGCCTTCCTCTTACAATTTATTTGTTAAAAATAGTCTTAGTACTGATGAGTTGCTGTTTTATACCTAATTTTAGACCTTGCAGTTTTAATAATATTCAGTAAATAAAACTTATGATTAAGACATCTTAAATATCGTACAACTACAATATACAAAGATAATAGTGTGTTTGAGGTATGTGTAAGTTTATTTGAGTCTAATTGAGTTCGTGTGTGTGTGTGTGGGATTGCGTGTGTGTTTATGTAAATTTTGGGGAGTAAGTATATCACCGGGCTGAATTTCAATTCTACATAGGAGTTATGAAGGTTTTTTTGAAAATAATTGCTCATTCTTCTCGTAGGTTAACTTCTGTAAGTAATCATTGACCACAAGTTTACATTTCACTTTAGGCAAAGGATATATACTGCATAATCTGTTTATAGTGTTGTATAGACGAGCGCTAACAGTTGTATTTGTGTGTCCTATATATATTTGTTCTGAGCTTGGTATGCTTGGTGTCCGTGAATTTTTCATTTATAAAGTTTCCCGCGATACGGAGAAGGATTTCTAAAACGCGGGATTTGTCTTCTTTAAAAAAATATAGTCGCAAATTTCGTATTTAGAATATTTTAATTCAAATCGAAACCACAATTTACTTTTTTTATGATCCGAATTAGAGAATTGTGTATGGGTAGTGGTGACCCTAGTGCCAGAATAGTTCAAGCCTCCCTGTATCCATGTGATATGGCTTCCTTTATAACTGTTGTTCTACGACTACAACTGATAAACATATTTAAAAAAAATACAAAATGGTGTAACGTACGTAAAAAAAAGTTTTTCGGATAGTAAATAATTTGACGGGCCTGTTGGCGTGGTTAGCAAGTACTTGCTTTTCACGCCGGGGGTCGTGGGTTCTATTCCCAGCGAGGACAGATATTTGTGTGCATGAACATGTCTCTTTGTCCTGAGGCTGGGTGTAATTATCTATATAAGTATGTATTTCATCATCATCATCTGTGGAAATAACGTCCCAGGGTATTATTATATAATATTAATTTTCTTTACTAATAATAGCATCAGTGCGTCACAATTAAACATACTTATGTTCCGATAGCATGTACCACCGATGATGATTCATGTAGGTATATAAGTATTACTCCGGTTAATATTTCAACGCATTTACATTGTTACCTAAAACCGCAGTTTCAAGTTTTAATACGTTATGAATAGCTTTTATTTATAAAATTATAGCCATTAAAATTATTCCAAATCAGTTAAGTATAAAATAAAAATAGTTTATATTAATTTATTCAGTACTTGAGTAAACATTCACTACATCATTTACTTTGGGAATAGTTACTCGTCTCTTACCCAGCATTGGAACTCCCATCAGTCAATTTCAACGAATGAAGAAAGAACGAATGATTTAGTCATTTTTAATCTACATCTATTTATCTACTATATATCTACAACGCCGATCACAACAATCGGGGGGTTTTGGCGCCAACGCGGAAAAGGACGCATCGAGGCTATGTTTTATTTTCAAAAACTGGTGTAAATTCGAGTTTTTATGTGTAAATATGGTGGATTTTTAGACATAACATCTTCGACAACGTACACAAGTGGAGGAAAGTGCGATATAGCCGTGAATTGTGATTTTCCGTGTTGAAACCAAAACTCCATAGAAGCCTCTAGTAAAGTCTCCACTGCTTTACTGAGGTGGGACTATGACTTGACTGTGACGGACGTGTTGGACATGACTGTGACGGACGTGACGGACATGACTGACTGACTTTAAAATATAAAATTAGAAATAATACAACTGAAGACGAGGCGGTATGGTCACAGACCTTAGCCTGCGCAAAGAGGGAAAAAACAATAAAAAAAAAAATATCACAACAATCGGCTAATTAGGGCGTAGGTTCCCTGTACCTGGAGTAGGACTGACTGGCAGCGAAGCGGATGCGTCATGAGTCATTTAATTTATTTAGGCAGTGTCTACCTAATGGACCTCTCTTATCTCTGCACCACCTTAAGTTTGACTGAGAAAAAAATACCTTAATCAATAAGTCCGCCATTCTTCTGATTCATGCAAAATAATATATTCACCATATCATTACGGAATGGTCGCATATTCTGCATTCCCAGCGTGAAGAGTACATACAGGCAAAACTCATTTAACAAGCTCTCTTGTGAATGTGATTTAATACCAGTGTTTCGAAGCTTAAACATACATTAACGCAAATTTATTTCTCGTAATTTCGCATTTTGTAACCGACCTTTAACTTAACTTATTAATGTATTATCTATCAGCGGAAACTTGTAAATGGCATTCAGATTACTATAACTTATGTTTATGGTACCTGCTAGCTGTAAGTATCCCAAAAAGTGTAAAATAAAATAAAGTTTCAATCGATTAACTAGATAGATATAATTAAATAGATTTATTCAATTGAATTCGCTTTACTATATATAATATGTTACACGATTTCCCTTGTTTTTGAACAGATTTTGATTATTATTTTTGTATAAATGTTAACGTTGGTTTTATGTTTTTTAAACAGTAATTTTATAGAGTTATTATTGCTTTATTAAATAGTTTAGGTAGGTACTACTTACTTTGTTAATTTCGACATAAGTCTCAGTTTGGTTGAACTTGACGAGAACTGGTGTGGGCCACGCGGAGGATACTCCTAATGACACGAAAGCGATCGACACTGAAACAAAAAGTCGAGACCTTAATGTTACTTACAACATCATGGTTTACAATAAATACTTATAATTACAATTTGGCTGTATAGTGACAGCAAAGAAATCGTCACTCCGTCTCATACCTACCGTCGGAGCCGTACAAGTCGTACCGAGAAAATGTCTACCAGATAAAACAACCATATCAATGCTACAATTTTATAGATGCACATATCCCCTAATAATCCCGTGCCCCCAGATAATTACACTTAAAACTATTTGAAATAAGATTTACCATAGATAATACTTTTTATTAGTAATTTTTGTGAAGAGTCTTTACAGTCGGTGGGTAATAAACGTTTTTTTTTCGATTTAGGGAGCCTTTTGCGGATTATTAGCTGTAATCTTAGTTAGACGACAATGTTTTTGGTTTCAAAGTTTTACCATGTCATCTGAAGGGGATGGGAGGCGTGATTGCGTTCGCTGAGCTCAGCGGTGCTGAGCTATCGATGCACTCTTTCTCCCACGTCTACGTCATCCACCCTAGAAATGCTCAAATGGACGAGCAAGCCAAAACGTGAATCGAAAGAGAAATACGACTCCTAAAACCACGGCGAGGGGCACACAGAACGAAACAATGTACGATGAGTACTATTATTTGTTGTGTCTGGGTGTAATTTATCTAGAGTACAAAACGTGGCTGTTTAGCTGAATGGGTACGATACCTTACCCAAATTTAAAAAAATATAAAATACTCCAGATTTTATATTGTAGTTAGTATAGATCTGTGGACATAAATTAAAGAAAAGCACCATTGAATCCAAATATAAAACTTATAGTTTTAATATTTTATGTGGCCACCTTAATTCTCAGTCTCATACTACTCTGTATTACAAAAAAAATTTTTTGTGTATTTAGATGATTAGGCAATCATTTATTTTGATGCCAGGCATAGCAGGCATTGTTTTAGTCATTTGATAGTAGTAGTATATAAACCAATTAAGATTAACTGTTTATATTTCATATGTCGGTAAGACAACACAGGATATAATTACAGTTCAGGAGCGTGTGCGCAAACGTATAGCATATACGATACGACGGGTATCCGGCACGACCGAGAGTCATCATTGGAGTGACAAAATGTTCTATAAACACTTCCAAGTTCCAGAATCTGGGGCTATTACTGGGTCTTGCGGCTACCGGCGCCGCGGCGCTATGGCCACTATATACCAAACATTTATCAACTACTTATAGGTACATATAAACATTACATGCCTCGTTATTCGAGCGGTGGCATGTTCACCTACATATAATGAGGTCTTGGGTTCAAATCCCGGCTCAAACCATAGAGTAATTTTGTGATTTTTCTGTAAAAGAAGAATTACTCAGTATCAGCCCGGAGTGTGCTGCAGATATTTACACCCCCTAGACTCGGAGGGCACGTAAAGCCGTCGGTCTTGTGCCTGACCTCTTTCCGGTCGTGTCGCTATTCATGCAATCGGACCTTGAGTGATGGAATAGAAAATGTCCCTGTGTTTGCGCTTACACTTGTGCACTATAATACGTTCTGCGCAGATGGCTAGTATCTATTGAGACGAGCTACCGTGGCCGAAATTCGCCCAGAAAGTCATTAAAAGTATATGGATCAAACGAGTAGTTCCATTAGGGGAATCAAACAAGTAGAAGCATTGAGCCTACGTTGCCACCCGTGTAGTCATTGAGTATAAACTTTTTGGTTGAAATTCATCAAAATATCGACATGAAATTTCAGCTTAAAGCGGTCCAGAAGAACTACCGGTATCAGTTTTCGGCAAATCATCCCTTACATCCAATTATAAACTCAATAAAACTAAAAGATACTAATAAGAAAATTAAATAATAGCGTAGCCGATTCAAAATTTCCCGCGTAAACTAGTGTTGTCAATATTAAATATGCTACTTCATTACAGGGAATACTTCAAAAATATTTCCAAAAACAAATGCTAAAAAATATTTAAATAAGATTAATAAATACATATTACTGAGTTATTAATTATTGTGGTAAATAAAAATTTTACTAACCTGATAATGTCACCAAGTATAACTGCCTTCTATTTGCTTTCTCCATTCTCTGAAATAATATATTTTGATTTATAGATAATGTAAGTACTTATCCACCTATTTACACTCAATGATTGAGACCCCACAAACAACAACAATAATAATTTTCAGTCTATTTTATTTGCAAAAATCGCAACAAATTTCAAGTGTGGAATGGAACGCACGCAAAAATTGTTAATGCTAAATTTAGGTTATCTGTATATTCGTGTGATTGAATCCTAGTTGGTTGAATGAATGATTCATTAAATTATTATTAAAACAGTATTAACATTTACAACATAATTAAAACCGGAAGTTATAAGTACATTACTTTTAAATTTAGGACTTCCAGTGAATGAAATATTGAAAATACTTTTTATCAGGTACATAAACCAAAGAATAAATGTTAGGTTATGTTTACAATTTTGAAAACTACCAATTTTCATTATAAGAAATACAAGGTGAACAGCATTTTAATGATATCAAAAAAATATGGATGCATGGATACATAAATATATCCTTTTATTTAATTATCGAACGAAGAGCTTAGTGAAGTAGGTACTAATTGTTTGTAATTAGATCACTTACCCAAGAATATAATGTTATCTGTAAACTTGAGTCGGCTCCCGTAGCAAAACCTAAACAATAATTGTAATTTTTTTAGGTAACGTCAATTGTAACGAGTTGTTTTTCTTTTCTTTTGTTAACTACATTATATTTTAACTTCTATTCAATAACAAATCATAAGCATGTCTTTAGGTACTTCATAGCTTATCAGTCATTATTATAAACAATCGGTAGTGCGCCAGACGTCTACTCATATTGAGCGAACTCAATAAACTAAGCTTGTGTGCGTTTGCGTACGGGTGGAATGGTTGATGAACCTAGTAGACCGAGCGTACTCTTTGTAAGTGCCAAAATTTAATCGAGGCGAACAAAAATCTCTATCAAAAGCTGTTCGAAAACAATACATTCGACTGATATGAGTTCCAAGTATTATTAACGTCGCAAAAATAGTTTATAATAATTTAACAAATGAGTTTAGTTTGTTGTTAAATAACAGATTAGTTTGTATTATAACTATGCCCTGTAGTGTTACAGGTCGGAAGGTCACCACCACGATTTATAAGTACCTACTTGTAAGCTACGATATTAAACACTAAGTAGTATACATTGTTCATTGAAGTTTAGAAACTGAACTTAACTGAAGTTTCCACACTGAGTCTTTTCAGTGTAGAGCTGTTGTTTGTATGAAAATGCTCACGTTCTTGTACATTTGCGGGGATTTTGTTCTTATTATATTACTTTACAAAATATATGCTTACCATTTATAACACTTGAACAGTATAGAGGTAGGTATATAGACGCGCATATTTTTTATATTACATGTTTTTGAATATCCAAGCTTTTACAATGTGGCATAATCTCGTTAATTTCTTATATTTATGGGTGAATACTTACTTTTATCTAAAATCTTATGTATTGTATGCAATAGGTATATAATATCATTGATTGTATGTCATTTTTATCTCTATCTTATTGTGTTATATTTATAATACAATTAAAAAGTGATAAAATTTTACGAATTAATTAAAAAAAATATATATTTTAAATTCATTTTTTTTATATTAAAAAGACAGAGAGAAGAGAGAGCAAGAGCTCCTGCAACGGTGAAAAATAAAACTCCATCTGTCCGTTTGTAACAGTAGTATTTGTGTATCAATCAATAGATCTTGATTTTATTGTAGAAATATTATTTTTATATCAAACTAACTACCTATGGGTAACGGATAAAATAGGGTATCCTGTGAAGGGTTTCATTTTCATGTTCTCAAATAGGCTTTTTTTTATGCTATTCGATTATAAAAAAACATTATTATTCCTGAAGTTAGTGAAGTAAGAAATCTCAAATAATTAGAGACAATCGATGATTACGTCAGTACTAGAGAAAAAAAAATGTTTACTCTTTATAATGCAGCTTTTTTTTAAACATAAATATCCTGCACAAGAAAGCTTAGTTAATCTGTCCGTTTTTTAGTAAATTGCCTTCTCTAAGTCTAAATCTAAATAGGTTCCGGAACTCTCGGCGCGTGATTTCGAAGTTAATTTATAAATACTTACCCGTATCACGAACAATTCTAGAGGCACAAACGATCGAACGAACATAAAAAATTTTGAACATAAGTCTCATAATGTTTTCAGTGGAACCACTTGATATTCGTGCTAAGAATTCATGGTACAAAAAGTTTAATGGTCTATTCACTATTCTATCGATTGCGAAAATACTTCAGAATTTGTTGGCTATGGTAGTGTATGATACCTGGCTTACCTACTGTTTGATAAAATAGATATATTATCCGAATATAACAACGTCATCGCGTCAAAACACTAAACAAAAAATGAACAACTATGTAATTTTACTAGGATATTATTTGTATTATGAAAACCTTGTTTACTTCTAATAGAAACATGTAATATGCACGTTTATCCTACTAATATTATAAAGACGAAAGTTTGTGAGTGTGTTTGTTTGTTACTTCTTCACGTCTAAATGGCTGGAGCGATTTTTAAAAAAATTGGTAGGGAGTTAGCTGACAGTGACACCCTCCAGGCAGGGTGTCCAGGGTGTAACTCCATACCAAATTTAGATTTTTTTATATTAAGAATTTATATAATACTAGCTGTGCCCCGCGGTTTTTCCCGCGTTAAACTTTATAAATTATAGCCTATGTGTTAGGCTATAATTACTATTTAAGTTTCATCAAAACTCGGTACTTTTGACTCCAAAGAGTAAGAAACATCCATACATCCATACTCAAAACCCAAAAAAATCGCATTTATAATATTAGTAGGTAATAGTATAAATACTTTACATAGTTGCTAAATTAAGTACTTTAATAATCAATTTACCATTTTACTTATTTACTATTTTACACATATTTATTATAAAAAAAATTATAATGAAATTATACAGTCCATGCAATAAGTATTTTTATATTACAAATATTTATTTATTTCACAGACATTTTATTGCTACAGAAAAGTCTATGCAATAAGTAGTACCTTACTTATTGCATAGACTTTTCTGTAGCAATAAAATGTCTGTGAAATAAATAAATATTTGTAATGATACTGAACCCATACTGTGCCACTCCGAATCACTGTTGGCCGGTTTTATGTAATCTAGTACAGATACCCAACTTTCCTCTGAAATTACAATCACAAATTTAATTTAACCGCATATACTTACAAAAATCAACTCCTTCGTCAAACACTATGATATATAATAATTAGTTAGTTTGAGAACCAAATTTTGTCTATTAATTAAGTAATTACACTCCGCAACTAATTTGAACTGATCCCGCATAAAGTCAAGTAACTACTAACTTAAAATTAAAATACACGAACGTTATATAACTTTGCTTCATGTCATTATCGTCCCGGTTCTTCCAACAGAAGTAAGCAAAAGTACCGGTATCTAACCAAGAAACAAAGACCATTTAGAAACACCCCCGACTTATGAAATTATTCCACGGTAACTCCCGCACTTGTCTCATCGTCATGGGCGTAAGACCTCGTAACGAAAACCTGTTTCGCGCGTAAAATAAATGCACTTTCATGATTATGATAATATTTTATCGCATCTACTGTGCAGTATTATCTGTTTTATATCGTAGGAAAATCAGATAAAGCCCAAATAATAACTCCCTAAAATCTAAATGCAAGAATAACTCGTATTACTGATATAAACATTGACATATGTCACCGTAGCCTAGTTGGTAGTGCTCCTGCCTACGAAGCTGGTGGTCCTGGGTTCGAATCCCGGTAAGTGCAAATATTTGTGTGATGAGCACGAATATTTGTTTCTGAGTCATGGATGTTTTCTATGTATTTAAGTATTTATCTATCTATATAAGTATGTATATCGTCGCCTGGTACCCATAGTACAAGCTTTGCTTAGTTTGGGGCTAGGATGATCTGTGTGGCATGGTCCCTAGATATTATTATTATATGAATAGTTTAACCAATGAAAATGACGGGCCTGTTGGCGTGGTTGGCAAATGCTTGCTTTTCACGCCGGAGGTCGTGGGTTCGTATGCCACCCAGGACAGATATTTGTGTGCATGAACATGTCTGTTTGTCATGAGTCTGGGTATCATTATCTATATAAGTATGTATTTACAAAAGAAAAGTTGTATATCAGTTATCTGGTTTCCATAGTACAGACGCCAGCACACCAAGCTACCCCAATCTGTCAAATTTCCCCAATAGAAAGTGAACCTTATGCTTTTGTGATAAAGTTGAAAATATATAAAAGAAATTTGACAGATTGGGGCAGCTGGATGTGGCGTCTGTACCTACAAGTTCTACTTATTTTGGGATCAGATGGCCGTGTGTAAATAATGTCCCAAGATATTATTATTATTATTAACAATGTTGAATCATTTATTTTAATTATGTTTGCAATAATTGTAATATTAAGTTTCTGTATAGCCTTTTTCTACATAATTGATTTGTAGTGATTATTGTTTTGTAGTCTATGCCATCTCAGAGATAGTCGAAATTGCCAGTCTTGCGCTATCCAGTATCCAGCTGATGTACCAAGCGACTCTTACAAGATCATAGGTCCCATTTCTGCTCTAGCGGCAGTCTGTTCTGCGTGCTATGTGCCCTGCCTACCAAAGAGTATTTAAACCTACTGCCTACTGCAATTTCTGTCTCAATTCCTCGGGCTATGTGGGTTATTTCGTTTCGCCGGTGGATTTCAACACTTCCCTGCCTTGGCGGCCTTTGTCCAGCTGTGGACGTCTTTCGGTTGATATGATGATGTACAAAACGTCCTAAAGACCTGGCATCTATTGCAGGGTTACTTAGTTATTACTTCCGATAAACGTCATGATATTAAACTGACTGACTCATTGGTTGAGCGGCAGCTCAGCCAAAGATATAGAGATCCTGGATTTAATACCCGGGGCAGGCCACAAGTGATTTTGGGACTTTTCTGTCAAAAGAAAGATTTCTTAGTAACAGCCCGAAGTCTGGGAGTTAGTGGCATTTCTCCGGGGCCCCGTGCCCCGGAGAGCACGTAAAGCCGTCGGTCCTTTACCTGTCCTCTTTCCGGTTGTGTCGCTAGTAGTCTCATCGGATAATGAGAGTGATGTAATAGAAAGTGCCCCTGTGTTTCTCCACACACTTGTGCACTATAATTGTCCCGCGCAGATGGCTAGTCCATAGAGATTGGCCGCCCGTGGCTGAAATTCGGCTAAGACATTAATAAAAAAAAATAAGCAGATCGAAGTATAACATGTAATAGTGAAATATTAATTATATTATAAGATATATTCATAGTAGGCAATATCAAGGCGCACAAATATCATGAACTTATATTTGTTTAATGCGTTAACTGGACGATGCGATTACATGCATCAAAACCCATACTAAGTACCAGTAGCTATTAAAATAAAAATATAACTGTAATGATAATATGAAATATAATAATCGCAAAGAAAACATAATTATATTTAAATTTAATTAACAGAAAATTATGATGATATAAATAAAAAATAACAATAATAATAATTCGTGTAGTGCAAAAAAATAGTTTTTATTTATGTCATAAATGTCATAATGCATATGGCAGACGCTAATATAATTTATTTTGTCTTTTAAATGAGTGCTGCATAATATCACGAAAAATAAGCGCGTTGATTTCTAATCTAGACAAGTATAATTGGTTACTATACCATACGATTTTATTGTCTACGACACAATGAATTAGTATACATACTAAAATGGAATAATGTATTTTAATGAGGTTCTAAGATTTCCAAGATGGCCACTGCCATTCTTAGAAACGGTAGCTTTAAACAGCCCTATTGTA
This sequence comes from Pseudoips prasinana, assembly GCA_951640165.1. NCBI lineage: Eukaryota > Metazoa > Arthropoda > Insecta > Lepidoptera > Nolidae > Pseudoips > Pseudoips prasinana. Next base: position 12,613,289 of record OX621240.1, read on the forward strand.
CATTGGTTAAAATAACAATGGCTCTTTATTATTTCTGATAAATAGAACGCGATGACTGTCGAAATTAATGACGAAAGCTTAAAAAGGGGACTCCCGGATTTTCTACAACGCTGCAACAATTATACGTTCGGCTATTATGAGGTTAAGTGCATCATTAAAAAATAACGGGCCTGCAGGCATGGCTGGCAATTGCTTTTCGAGCCGTTCGTGGGTTCGATTCCCACCCAGGATAGATATTTGTGTGCATGAACATGTCTGTTTGTCCTGAATCTCGGTGTAATTATCTATATAAGTATGTATTTACAAAAGAAAAGTAGTATAATTATATAGTATATCAGTTATCTGCTTTCCATAGTAGGTAGGTACAAGCTCTGCTTAATTTGGGATGAGATGGCCGTGTGTAAATAATGCCCCAGGATATTATTATAACTATGTTATCAAGTGTATAATTAAAAAGTAACCATGTGTATGACCATCAAACTGTGATCGCCAACCCGTCTGCCAAGCGTGGCGATTATGGCTTTTCCCCACATTCTTAGGGGAGGCTTTTGTCCAGCAGTGGACGTACTTTGACTGACATGGTGATGATGATAGAATAGCAAACGAGATTGACCCCATGAATACGGATTATATTCCCTTTGCATGGGCACGCGCAACACCAGAGTGGCCGCAGAGTGCTGCTTTCCCGAGACTCGGCCCCGCGGTTTTACCCGCGTTAAACTTTATAAATTATAGCCTACTATCGGCCCGCTACGTGCTTCGCTACGTATAAGGCATAGTAATAAAATATACAAACAAAAAAATATTTTAATTTGCTAAAAGATGTTGATTTTACACTATTACAAGACTTTTTTAAATTTTCTACGTACACACACACCTTCCCTGAACTTCCACGAATAATTCAAGACCAAAATTAGCCAAATCGGTATAGGCGTTGTTGAGTTATTTATAACATTACAACGAAAAGTGGCATTGATTTTTATACATATAGATATGTTAATCCAGGTTTACCTAGTACCTAGTGACTAAAGTTGTTGAAAGAAGCATTAGTTACGTAAATGATGGAGAAATTATAACATTCTTACCTACACGATTAGAGAAAATTCAGATTGCCTTTGGCCTCTTAAGTGATATCAATTAATAGGACTCTTTTATAATGAAATAATTATGGGATTTCAACCATGTTTATGCGCATTTAAGGATTTTGCACCAATTGTGTTCATTTATCATTATAATAATAATGTCTTCCCGACCGAATTTCGGCCACGGCGGCCAGTCTCAATGGGACTAGCCAATTGCGCAGGATATATTATAGTGCACAAGTGTGTGCGCAAACACAGGGGCACTTTCTATTTCATCACTCTCATGATCTGATGAGATGACTAGCGACACGACCGGAAAGAGATCAGGAACAGGACCGACGGCTTTACGTGCTCTCCGGGGCGGGGTTGTAATACCGCCAACTTCCAGACTTCGGGCTGACACTGGGAAATTTCTTTTTACGGAAATATCCTAAAATATTTTTTGGGCCGACCCGGGATTTCAACCCAATGGGGTCCTGGGTTTAAATCCCGAGTCGGGCCAAAAATTTATTTTGGGATTTTTCCGTATAAAGATATTTCTCAGTGTCAGCCCGAAGTCTGGAAGTTGGCGGTTGAACACGCTACCGCCAGACGAACGAATCATTTATCATTATGATACTTCTGGATACCCTAAATCACCTCGGTGATAAAAATTTTGGACGTTTTATAAATCACTTCCTCCAGTTAACCCTCATACTTATAAATTTATACTGAACCAGTCTTCGAGCATTTAGCTGTCAATGGAGACGTCATCGTTTTAAATTTCCAAACATTATATTCTACCAATTTTCACGGGGGACGAGGTAAACGCGCATGGCACACGCGCTAGCCAAAATCTTATTCGTGTAAACGCACACGATAACTATCCCGCACACCAACTTAAAATTTGCGCACATTTATAAAATGTAGTAACGCATTGTTTAGACTCACTCTAAGATAATCTCTAGTGATGGGCATTCGTTAAGAATAGATAAATGGGAATGATTTGCTGTGTGGTAACGGCATAGAATATCATCACCCCATCACATCCCATGGGCGAAAAAATCGACCGAGCGAATAACTAGCAGAGAACGGGCAGCAGCGTTTTTCTGTGAACTATGACTATCAACCTACGATCGCCAACCCGTCTGCCAAGCGTGCCGATTATGGCATATCCCCCACGTCCACTGCTGGACAGAAGCCAGCTTTGCTTCTGGACGTACTTTGGCTGAGATGATGATGATGATGACGAGATAAATAAGTATCATCTTAGCTTTCACGAGAGGTAATTTAAAACATTTAATTAGATAGTAATATTATTTTATGTATTATTTATTTAATTTCCAATTTATCCAGATCGAAAATATATCACCTGGACAGACATTAAAAAAATAAAAGAATTGAATGTAGTTGGTAAATATTATAATTTCAAGAAATTAAAATCAAGTCTGTACTGATAAAGTTATATGTCCAAAACTAACAACTAACAAAACTTCTAAAACAACTTATCATTCGTTCTAAAATAAGAATCCAATATATACTAACTACTAACATATAATTTTAAAACAATGTACTGTTACGTTCATTCATTCAACCAAAAATTGCAGGCAGTTTGTCCCCGCACTACGCCTTCTACCAGCCCCGGATCTTCAATATTTTCAGGCGGGGCAAAAAGTGATTAATGCCGCCCCCGCCCACTTATATTTATTTTTACATTTAACATCTTTATCATTTCTTTCAGAATTCGACGGCGCTTAAATCTCGCTCGTATTTTTGCGACAGATCTGCTCCGTACCTTTGTAGTTCTTCAACGATTAACATTTTCAAAAGACCACTAACCACCATTCAGAAAACATTCCTTCGGTAATAATTGCATAAAATCAGTAAAAAATCAATAGTAATAACATAAGATAAATACTCTTTATTGCACACCAATTACAGATAAAAAATATAGGAAACATTGAAAGCAAATTGTATAATAGGCGGCCTTATCGCAGTCAGCGATCTCTTCCAGACAGCCTATGGATGGAAAAGAAGATTGTATCGGTCCAATTGATATGGCCAAAGCAAAACAAGAGTGACATTTCTGTACTTGTATAGTACAAGTAAATAAACACAAGTGAGTTTATTCTGTGGTCAAAGTTAAGTAAATGATGAGTTATCCATTTGTCTCTAAAATGAGAATTTGGCCGCCCTCTGAACTTGCCGCCCTCTGAACTTGCCGCCCGGGGCATGGTCCCCGGCTTGTCCCTCCCAGATCCGGGGCTGCCTTCTACCAAGATAATGGCGTCGTAGAATTGTCGCTAATCTGTCGCAATTTGTAGTTCATTTGAATAAAAATTATAAAACATCACAAACACAATTGACATAAAATAACACTTACTTGTGATAGGAAATACCGTAAGTAGCGTGTTCCCGTAAGTTTTATGTCGCTGATCGCCTTTTACACGAAAATACCGCACCATTCACCATTTTTACGGAGCACTACTTCGCGACAGGAAATGACACCAAATGGCTGAGTTTCGAGTGAAACAGTTTTATATAACTTATATGGCCGAGGGGCAGGAATGGTCGGCAGAGTGGTTCGCCTTGCGTTAACATCTCCATTGACAGCTAAATGCTTGAAAGGACCAGTTCAACAATACGAGACTATCCAAAAAGGCCAAAAGGCTTGTTTTGCTTGTCGTCATGGTAGTCAAGTCATAAAAAAAATAATTTAAGTGTTGCCAGACCGTACTAAAAGGTACAGTTTTCCGTGCCTTTTATGTTTTTTTTTACCGAACCAACCTTTCGCATGTGTTTTAGCATGTGATATTCATAAGAATTGGTTCGATGTTCACAATTATTGGCGACTTAAGGTTGTTAATTCCTTTTTCAGAGCCTAACTATTAACCTTACTATTAAACTAACATTAAGAAATCGTAATATTGTATTATCATAATATTATACACGATAAAACCCTATGAAGTTTATTTTGCGTCATTATATCTAAGCATATAGTGTATATATGTAAACGAAGAAATAAAATATTTTAATGGTCTTGCGGGGTTGAACTTGCTCTTTAAGCTTTCAGGCACCGAGGCAGATTAACCCGGATTGGTCCCACTAGATGATTAGATAGCAAGTAGGTACCTAGTTTTTGTGTTTATATTTACACTTTACAAAGTGAAAAATGTTATAAAAGAATAAGTTTATCCAAATATTTATCTTCGTTTTGAAATTAATATAGTACGTTCTGTAAAATATTTTGTTCATACTGTGATAATATTATAGTTACCAATAGTAATAGTACAATGATTTTCTTGGTATATCCGGAAAGCGTACTATTCTGGACACTGATCGTCCTAAATGGTCCTAAATTTATAGCTCGAATAAGGAAGTGGCAACATTGTCCATTTCGAAAGTGTCGTGTGGCATTGGTGCATCAATGTGGGATTTTCGCTAATATTTAGAATTCCACTGAATAGTTACGATGTCGGAACATGTGTTACCGGCTGAGGAGCCGATTAGATTCATATCGCCAATAATACAAGACAATCCCACAGGATGGGGCCCGTGCGAAATGCCGGAACAATTTAGGGACATGCCGTATCAACCTTTCAGTAAAGGTGATCGCTTGGGTAAAATTAGTGATTGGACTGTAGTGCAGGACAAAAAATATCAAAGTGAGTTCATATCTTTTGCTTTCTTCATACCATAAAACAATGCAATCTGTTAAAAATGACTATTCTTTGAGGTTATGATGACGTTTCTTTGCTTCAAGTTATTCTACAATCTTGTTAACCAAAGTGCATAAAAAGTAGTGGTTGAGACTAACTCAACTTGAATCTAAGTTATCGACATCAGTATATAAATAATGCATAAATAATCAGCTTAATACAATAATAGAAAAGATTCCCTTGAAAGTTGTTTTCACGTTGTCCAGACAAGTATGCGTCCCAATTCGGCGCTGGTTCGTCGTACGCGTACTTCCACGATGAGGACGAGAGCACGTTCCACCTGGTGGACACGACAAGAGTGCAGAAGCCGCCGTACCAGCGCGGTCGTGCCCGCGGTCAGAGGGGACGTGGAGCAAGGGGAGCGCGCACTCCTGGTGGCATGACCACTTTGAACAAGGTAGAGTTACAAGTATTATTAGTTTCTTTGATACAATGAGACCTAAAAACATTAGTATAAAACATAGTCAATTCTGCATTGTAGACAAGTTTAAATAATGTGATCAATATGTAATGCATATATTAATATGCATTTCGTATTAATCAAAAATACAGTATACCTGTCTGTATACTGTATTGACACATTAATAAACAAAAACAAACATTATACATCCCAACGTTTGGCTATGTTAGTTGGTATCATCATATTTTGTCTAACTCTAATTCACTTTAGTTACTCTGTGACAGATGACAAGAGCACATTTATTCACTAATAGGACTTTGTCATTAAATATAGCTAAATGATACCTTTGATGCAAATTGACTTTTTAGTATAAAATTATTGCTCATTACTTGGCTTGTGGTCAGTCCATAAATGGGTGAAAATCAAATTAGTTTAATTTCTGAGCATGTCTGTGCTTCTGAGGACATGTTAAGCTGTCTGTCCCAGTTGTAGCCATTAGGCAACAGAAGTAATGTCAGAGGCCTACAGGGCGGCTTAATCAACACTGACACTAAGGTAACCACCAGTGCACCAGTACCACTAGGTAGTAACCACTTAGTTACTGTGTCAGTGGCCATCATTGACTGACTTCAATGGGCCAATAATCACATCTTGCTAATTCACTAGTACATCATAAGGCACAGCTAAATAAAGGCAAGGCTGGGTAAGAATGAACTTTTTACTGTGTACCTTATTCCGTCTGTCTCAAGTCTGGTTACACTTGTATTGGAGTTATTAAGCCATGCCAATAGTCATCTGTCATGGCTCAACGACTTTTATCCAGTTACTACAATTGGGATTGTCACTGCTACATGTCTGTCAAAGTAGGGAGATACTCAGAAATTAAACCTTTTTAGGGTGTCCAACCATCTATAGAGTGACTTTCAGTGTTTAACTTTGCCTATCCCTTATGTACTAGTAAGGACACCAAGCTATGAATTCCATAGGTGATAAACTGAAGGCAATTTGTTCACTAGATTCCTCTTTAATGTTAGGGCATTATATTCATATTCAGTATTACAATTTTTACATAATTTTTCTTAGCAAATTTGTTGATGTTCTGTTTCAGCAACGTGATCGCAAGCTTGGTAAGCGTTGGGGCCAGAGAGGTGCTCCAATGAAGATCCGTGATGCATCTGTCACTGTTAGACCCACCTGGGTCACTATTGAGGATATGGATTTCCCTCGTCTTGCCAAGTTGTCACTCCCTGGTATTAAAGAAGGTAAGTGTGTGTAATTTAATTAAGTAAAATTTTAAGCAATATTTTGACAGGCCTGTTGCGCGGTTGATAGATACGCTGCCTTTCACGCCGCAGGTTGTGGGTTCGATTCCCACCCGGGACAGATATTTGTGTGCATGAACATGTCTGTTTGTCTTGACTCTGGGTGTGAATTATCTATATAAGTATGTATTTACAAAAGAAAAATAGTATATGTAGTATATCAGTTATCTGGTTTCCATAGTACAAGCTCTGCTTAGTTTGGGATCAGATAGCCGTGTGTGAATAATGTACCAGGATAATAAAAAAAAAATATGAAAGTAGCTAAATTATTAGCAATCTAAGTAAGTAACCAATTATGTTTCATTATTACAATATTCTATCTAAGTAACTACTATGTTTCTTCTTGACTTGAGTTTACCATAAGTCCATTATGTATCCTGTATACTCAAAGATGCCATTGCCATGCCATTTGAATGATTTTTACACAATAGGGCAATATGTAAATTATGCTTAATATAGATTAGTCACCCATTTATTTCCTAACTTAATACTGTTATTATGGCCAAATATACTCTTCCAAGATTATGAATATAGTAAAAGTAAGTAGTATAATATATATATATGATAAAGGAATTTAGAGACATTACTATTAATTCAGACAGCTGGGAAATCTAGGATAGGCATAATTTTATGCTTCCAAACCAAAAGGTGTACCAATGGAACAAGCAAGCAAGTTGGCAAGCTCTAACTCGTGAAAAATAATAGGTAACCTGTTGAAATTTTCAGTCTGTGTATTGCCACTATAACAACAAATGTAGTAATAATAAGATTAATAAAATGTTAAAAATTAAAAAATATAATAATGAATAGTCTCTCTATGGAAGGAAACCTTTTGTGTGCTTATGTGGTTTGAAAATACCTTAACTTTAATGCTAAAATACTCGCAAATTTTCATATCACATGGTACAGTACAAGACATGATAGGTTTTTTTGAGGTGCTTGTGAAATGGTTTGTCCGTTGATATGCATAGGTATTATGCTAAAGTCCCGTCACAAGAACTCGTCGTGAAGACGCGGACGCTGTGGCGCTAGTTGAATTCAAATGATGTCCCTATACAGTCATGTCTATTTAGAACTTAATATGTTACCTTCTTAACACATAATTATACTCTTTCCGAGCATATGAGCCAGCATCAATTAGCGTTATTGTTGTTACTAGCTCGGGAGCCCGTGCGAAGGTCGGTCGCGGGATGCTTTCCGCGTTTGGCGTTTGCCACTCACAACTAATATTTATTACGTGTATTCCTTCCAGGTGAAGATATTGTGTGTTGCGGTACATTGGAATACTATGACAAGGCTTATGACCGTGTCAATGTTAAGCATGAGAAGACACTGCAGCGTATCGACCGTATCTTCCATACGGTAAATATACATTTCCTCTTATTTCATTCTATAATAATGATGTCATTATTGAAAAGTTGTATCCCATATAAATTCATTTCAAATATTTAACGAATTGGTTGAAATTTGGAATGGAGATAGGTCTGACCTAGAATGAACACATAGGCTACAATAAAATATTGGGGGTAACATCTCAGAGCGCAGCTAGTTCTTTATAAAGTCTAATAGGGTTTGAAATCATTTAGAACATCATTTCGACTTCTTAAACAACTAGAACTAATATTTCTTGCTTCAAGTTTATTAACACTTGAGCCAAAAAGTCTTTCGAAGTCAGTTAGAAATATCAAGCGTATTATTAACAAACTTCAATATAAATAAAAAATCCAAAGTCTTCATTGATTTCGAAGTCAGTTAAAAATATCCTTGATATCTTCATCACTTGTAGAGTCATAATTTTTTATGTTTCTCTGTAAACCATCTTAATAATTCTTTTTTTTATTGTTATGGAATAATTTCGGAACTTAGTTACAATTGGGTGTCCAAAAGAAAAGTGGATGTCTGTTTTGTTATCTGAATTCAAATGAAGATTATTGAGTCTTTTTTATTGGATGTTAATTTTTTTTTATTGGATGTATATTACCCGATATCTCTGTAATTTTTTAATCGATCTCGAACATTAATAATGGTAATTGATTGTAAATGCTTTCGGAAAGGTTATATATAAATTATGTATCAATTGGTTATCTTAAAGAAAAGTTAACATTGGTTATATGTTTTTAAACAATAATAATATACTTATGAAGTTTCAAAATATTATCCTATATTTCTAAAATGTTTATGTGCAACAGGTGACGACTACAGATGACCCTGTGATCCGAAGGCTGAGTAAGACTGTTGGCACTGTTTATGCCACCGACGCTATCTTGGCGACTATTATGTGCTGCACCCGTTCCAACTACTCATGGGATATTGTTATTGAGAAGATTGGTATGTCATTTTTTGGCATATACTCCTGTTAATTTTAAAGGTTTAATTCCAGGTTTTATATTTTCAAAATTAGGTATCTATGACGATTTATTATAATACTAGTAGGTATTATAAATGCGAAAGTTTGTGAGTGGATGTTTGGTATTCACTCACGCAAAAACTACCTAATGGATTTTGATGAAACTTTGTAGTAATATAGCTTATACATCCGAATAACACAGGCTATAATTAGTAAATTTTAACGCGGATAAAACCGCGGGGCAGGTCTAGTATATAATAATTGATCTAGTAGCATCAGTTCCAAAGAAATTCTATCCATATTTAACTATTTGTAATTTATACAAGACATTGTTTGAATATAAAAGACCAGTTCTATGTTATCATATAGATAGGTGTCACCATTCTCAATACACATTTTTCCACAAAATTATAATAGTGATAGGAGCACCATAGATTAGTTATGGTGGCTACACCCAACGGGCCTATTATAGCGTAGTAGCGCCAACGTAAAAACATGTGTATTCTCTCTCTGCTTAGAATGTTTGCATTGAGATTGAGCGATGTTAATGTAAATGTACTTATATTCTTGTTTGTGGTAAGGTGACAAGTTGTTCTTCGACAAGCGCGACAACACGGAATTTGACCTGCTGACGGTGAACGAGACATCAGTGGAGCCGCCCGCTGACGACGGCAACTCCATCAACTCGCCCCGCAACTTGGCGCTCGAAGCCACCTTCATCAATCATAACTTCAGCCAGCAGGTAACTAACTAAAATTACGATACACCATATACCGGCCTTAGGCTCTAAGGCCGGTATGGTCTAAGCTAAGTCGCCGAACATCGATTTCTTAAATGTTAAAATAAATAAAGGTTAACAATGACTGAATTAATCGTTAAATCGGCTTCAACTTTGACAATCGGCTTCCATGACCACATGTGACGTCATAAATGGTCCGGAATCGATTGTCAACGTTGAAGCCGATTTAACGATTGGTTAAGTCATTTTTAACCTTTATTTATTTGAACGCCATTCACGAAAACGATGTTCGGCGACTTAGCCGGTAGAGCCCCTGAGCTTGAAAATTCAAAAATATTACCTTCTTTTCTTGTAATTATCAATCATATTTCCAATTAAATTCAGTATTATACTTATGCAGGCGTAATATATTGAAAACCTTTGCTGTCGATAGGTACAACAAATCTTAACTGCAGCATAACTGAGCTGCTTGTTTTTCGACACACAACACAAGCAAAAGATTAACTTCGCATACAATAACTGCGATGATGAGATGCATTTTGTAAAGAAAGCCCAAAAAAATAAACTATTGTTTCTATTTTAAACAGAATAAATGAATGACTGAATTCGAAACACATACACAAGCCCAAATATTATGAACTGAATTTGAATTTGGAATCCATAACCAAACGTCAGTTTTGCGATCAAGTGGCCAGTGTCCACCACTATATAGAGGTAAACATTTACCATATTGAACATTCATTCTTTAAATTCAGTTGTTTGTGTGTGTATTTTTTACTAGCTGTGCCCCGCGGTTTTACCCGCGTTAAACTTTATAAATTATCACAGCTCCCCCGTAGGTGATAGCGTGATAATATGTAGCCTATATGTTGAACCGACCTCATAGTAATATTCATGCAAAATTTTAAGTAAATCCATGCAGTACTTTTTGAGTTTAGCCTGGACATACATACAGATAAACAGAAAAAAGTTCTAAAAACTATATTTTTGGCTTCAATATCGATTGTAGATCACGCCCCAAGTATCCTTTTTAAAAAATATTCAATGTATGGTTTTGACTTTCCTACAATTTTATTATATGTATGGATTATGTTATTTTCTTTCTATCCCAAGTTATTTTTAACCGTAACATGATCTATAGAGTTTTGCCTTTAGGCGGCCATATGCCTCGAAGAACAATGTGAACAGGTTTAGGTGATAAACACGAAGCAAATAGGAAATCTTTAGCTATGTCAATTGTCGAGCAATTGGACAATAGCCGCCGCGGATCTTCGGTCTATTATTATTATTTATGGAATTTATGGAGTACTATTGTTATTTATGGAATCTGCTAATCATAAATCGATTACACAACCAGGTGCTGAAATCGGGTACTACCGAGGCTAAATACAAGTTCCCTGAACCAAACCCGTTCGTGTCCGAAGAGGAGGAGGGTGAAGTCGCGTCCGTCGGCTACCGGTACCGCAAGTGGAACCTCAACAACGGAGTGGTGAGTAATCACAATGTTTTTACAACTTTGATACCAATGTTTCAGATGTTTTTCCATGAAGTATATGAGTGTGTTCTTAATTTGCATTGTTATTGAGGAGTGTGCGTAAAAGTCTCGCTCAGGTTGGTGATGCTAAATCAGGTACACTCGGCATAAAGCGCGCTCGGGTCGATGACATAATTCCTGTCCATTAAGCAGCATTTTTACTTCCTGGCCATAAGCCACTCAGTTTTTAGAACTAAGTGTTACTTAATTGGGGTTGTTTTACTTATTATCTGTGGGTGTAATTACTAAAGCAATGATGTTCCTATGTTTATGTTCCTTGGGTAACTAAGTACTGGAAGCGAAAGTCAGTATGCTAAATAAGATGATGGACATTTAACCCAGTAATGCCTAGTGTGGCCATTTGGCCACACAAATAGGGGTAAAAACAAATCATTATTGTGTCCATGGTAATTATTTTTTCTTTAATCTATTTATTTCATAGAATGTTGACAATGTCAAAGTTTTAGTATTCGTGACTGTGAAAACGAAAATGACATTCATTTGGCGGGTATTCGCATTTCATTTTCGTCTTTCAGAAAAGCATTGAAAAAATGGATCCATGACAAGAGTAAGTAGAATAATTTCCAATATATTGAGAATTTCCAGTTTCTTATTGCACTAATTTACTAAAGGATTATTTATTTATAATTACGTAACAAATTATTTCAGTTTGCATAAAAGTAAGTATGAGTTTTTGTACCCTAAACTTGCCGTGTCCATATGGCCACCCTAGGCTTTAGGCATAGCAAAATAAATGTATCTTTATTCTAGATATAATGATTTCGGGCAGTTTACTAGAGTCTGGGCACTAAATATTGGATGTTCTTTATGAAGAAGGCGAAGATAAAATGATGGTCGAGTGCCGGAGTCTATTCATAGCGCCTTCAGATCCAGCTGTTTTGACGGACGAGGACTCTGGCGATGAAGATAGTGGAGGAAGAGCAGAAAACATTTCACCAACCAACTTCTGATGAAGTTCCTCGTCGTTTTGATGATCTTATTGGTAAAACAGCTAGAACATAGTTAGGTCAAGGGAGATCTAGAGCCTTTTTTAGGATAGTTTCCTGAATTTCCAACTAACAGTGCTACACAGTACAGTGGTGAGTGGTCTGCTGTTGATTCATTTGAGCGTTTGTTATAGATGATGATGTTAGAGATATGTTTGTCCAACAATCAAATGGCTACGATCTATGGAAGAATGCATCTGATCCTAAGATAACACCTCCAGAAATGAGCTGCTTTGTTGCTATATTGATTTTGAGTGGCTATTCACGTGCTGCTAATAGACGGCTTTATTGGAGCATTCAGGCAGATACGAGGAATGAGCTTATTTGCAACTCTATGCGACGAAACAGGTTTGAAGATATTATGCTTTTATGCATTGTGTTGATAACAATAGTATCAACCTAAATAATAAAATGTGTATGATAAAATTATATGATGGCTTGACGATGTGTAGGACCAAATTACAGGTCCAAAAACTCCTCTATCAGAACCGAATGTATGATATGCGATGTACGACTGTGTGTACCCTGTGTTGTTTTGTACCATCCTAAACAATAAATTCCTATTCCATGCATAATATGTGGTGTGTGCACGGTACAACATCGAATTTCATACATTAGCATTTTGTTATTGTAAGTGCCTAGCGTGTCCATTTGGACACGTAATTTTTTTTGTACTTGTAATTAATAAAAAAATATGTAAATTTATTTTTGTATAATTTAACCCCAAAAAAAATTATAACTATTAAACTACTGGGTTAATATACCTTAAAAATTGAAATGAGCCGTTCAAAATAGTATTCAGGTCGAAGTTATTACAGGAGGCATATGTCGCAAGACAACTAGGGAACTCAAGTTGCTGATGTATGTACATATTGTCACGTTCGACCTTCGAACCCAAGTACCAGTAACCAGTACCCTGCTCACCACAATATATATAATTCTGTGCGTTTTATTTTGGTTATATGTTTTAGTTCCTTGATTGTTTAGATTCACAATTGGACTCGTAACATGCGATCAAATTCTAGGATTTTGAGCAAGCCAGCTAGTTACAATATACCTCATATATCAATATGATTCATTGCCAGATGTTCTCTCCGATCTGTAATTAATTGGCAAGGTTAAGCAACTAGGCTCGCGGTCAGTCCATAGATGGATGAGCGCCAAGGTGGATTAATTTCTGAGCGTCTCCGTGCTTCGGATGGCCCATTAAGCTGTCGGTCCCGGTTGTTGCCATCAGGAAACAGTCGTTAAGCCATGTCAAAGGCGGCTTGAACAACTCTAACACTAGGTTAACCACTCTCCATACGATAATTACAATATTTACTTATGTTCATGCCAATAAGAAATTATTTATTTGTCCTTCAGACGTTAGTAGCCCGTTGTGAACACGACGCGGTGATGCAAGGCCCACAGAACGAGACTCAGTTCCTGAGTATCAAGGCGCTGAACGAGTGGGACTCCAAGCTGGCCAACGGCGTGGAGTGGCGCCAGAAGCTGGACACGCAGCGCGGCGCCGTGCTCGCCAACGAGCTCCGGAACAACTCCTGCAAGCTCGCCAAGTGGACCGTGCAGGTACGACAGATCGTTGACGTGTTTTTTGTATTTTAGTATGCTGTGAAAGTTTACCACTTCTAAAGTCAAATGTGATATGTCATTCAGTATCATCATCATCATCATCATCAAAGTCAAGTAAAAAAATATTATTCCGTAACAATTTTACATTTATGTGGAATCGTCATATTTTTTTTCCTACCGTGCACTGCATAACGTGGCAGCTACTGAGAAACATTGTCAGAAAACTCAGCAGAAATCCTTTTTTAAAATAAAATATACTTAAGATTAATTACAATCATGTGTGTTGACTCAGAACAACTCAATCCCAAGCACTTGTGTCACTTAAATAATCAGATATTTTGTAATATGCCCTGCTACACAATTTGGCTTTAATAATTCTTTTAAACTTATTCATAGAGATTGTCATATTAGCTATACTCTTGTCGGTGTAGCTTCTTCCAATCGTCTCGGCTTTCGGCGAGCGCTTTGACTTCTTGATGCGACATTACATTTATCTTTTCCTTTATCTGATCCATATAGGTCTTTCTTGGTCTTCCTCGTCCTCCCCTTGCCTTCAATAATATTCTTCATAAAGGTGTCATGTCGTATCAAGTGCCCTAACATCTTTCCCCTTCTGTTTTCTATGGTTCTTAATACGCATCTCTTCTCATCTACCATTCGTAAAACTTCCACATTTGTTTTTCTTTCCGTAGTTGGACGGAAAGAATCTCATCTTCATCTGTGAAAGTTTACCACTTCTAAAGTCAATTGTGATATGTGATTCAGTACGCAAGACATGTATAGTGATAAATCGACCTATCCGCAGAATAAGTTACTTGTGCATAATTGTTACTTAGGGGAACAATTTGAAATTTGTCTAGGCAAAATCAGCTATAACATTTTACACAATCTTTCTAGCAATTTTATTATTTATCTATAAATAAATCAGCTATAACCTTTTCCTGCAAAATGTTATAGTTGATTTTGTACTAAACAAATTTCAAATCACTCTCCTCTAAAGTAGCAATTAGGCAGTAGTAACTTTATTCTATGGATAGGTCAAAATAGTTAACCTGAATGTAAAGTTTTCCTAAATTGAAAGGAATCCAAAACTTTATTTAAAATGTCGATAACACACTTTCCACTTCATAAATTCGTTTCACCATCGCCATTGCAATTTCACTCATAACGTTCAAGTACTACATAACGCAATTTTTGGAGATTATTAACGCCCCACTTCCGCCTTGTAACGCGTCGTAATGTTTTACAAGACCGTCCCTCCCCCAAAATTCATTCAAAATACTTGAACGTCCCCATTGCCATTACAATAGGAGTACCAAAATTTATTCCAATTACTTTGTTCTTAAAAAATATCATTTGTGACTGTTATTTTTTTAATTTCGCTTTATTACACTTTAAAAGGCGACTGGTAGTGGCGCGTTTATTTACTCAAAGATCAGCCCGACTGGGGAAGTACCTCCACCTTCCAGAAGACATTCCTTAATAATAACATTAATAATTTTAATGTTGTGTTTCTGAGTGTGAGTAAGGTCGCCAGAGATCATCGGGGTGGCTGGTGGGGAGGATCAGTAAAATTTATTTGCGGACTCTTCGAGGCAACGCACTCGCGACATTTCTGGTGTTGTGAGCTGTCCATGGGCGGCGGTGACCACTTACCATCAGACGACCCACTTGGTCATATGTCGTCCTCTACTATAAAAAAAAATTCTAATATAACCTTGACTATTATTAGAAAGTCGGGTCCTCGACGAACGAATTGTCTAAGACGTTTTTGGGATGAAAACTTAATGGAAATAGAAAATAGTGCTATGTATCATCATCATATCAGCCGAAAGACGTCCACTGCTGGACAAAGGCCTCCTCCAAAGTGCTATGTATAATAATGTGGCAATGTCGCAGGCGCTGCTGGCCGGCTCAGACCAGGTGAAGTTCGGCTACGTGTCGCGCGCGCAGGTGCGGGACAACTCGCGCCACGTGATCCTCGGCACGCAGCAGTTCAAGCCGCACGAGTTCGCGGCGCAGATCAACCTGTCCATGGACAACGCCTGGGGCATCCTGCGCTGCATCATCGACATCTGCATGAAGCAGAAAGATGGTAACCATTCTAACTACACATAAATAACTATAAACATTTTGACTATTTGGCCTAGCTGTAGTTTTCTCACCCGCAGATAATGAGGTCCTGGGTTCAAATCCCGGATTGGCCCAAAATGATTTTGACATTTTTCTGTAAAGTTAATATTTGTCTGGGTATTAAACACCCGTGCCTCGGGACGCATGTAAAGTTGGTCCTGTACCTGACCTCTTTCCGGTCGCGTCGATAGTCTTCCAAACGGATCATGAGCCTAATGGAATAGAAAGTGCTTCTGTTTGCGCGCACACTTGTCCCACGTAGGCGAATTTTGTCCACGGTGGCCAGTCTCAATGGATACTAGCCGCCGTAGCCGAAATTCGACCACGAATCTATCCAGGACCAGGATTATCACACTAATATTATAAAGGCGAAAGTTTGTTAGTATGTTTTTATTTCTTCACGTCTAAACGGCTGGAATTGAACGATTTTAATAAAATTTGGTATGGAGTTAGCTGACACCCTGGACTAACACTCACTTTATAAAGTTAAACGTCGGTAAAACCGCGGCGAACAGCTATACATTAATTATACTTTAGAAATTTTCTTTTAAATAAGTTTCAGATTCTGTTTGTTTTACTGCATTAGCCATATACTTACAGTGGAACCCAAAAGAGTCCAATGACGCCGCCTTAACCTAATATGTTATCCTAACTTGATACCCTTATTTCCAGGTAAATACTTAATCATGAAAGACCCCAACAAGCCTTTGATCCGTCTGTACGACATTCCGGACAACACGTTCGAATCCGACGCGTCCGAAGAGAGCGGGGACGAGCCAGCCGACACGCCATTCGCACCACTGTACTCCTACGGGAACGCCAAGAGGATTTAACCAGAAACCAGTTACTGTATCTTCTACACCAGTAGTACTGTTATCTTATAATAAAAAACATTGTTTAGTTGGTGCCACAGTATATTGTTAATTCCGGTCGTAAGGTTGCGATAAATAATTTAAGACCATTCAGATTATCACCATGTATTTCATATTTTTATTCGGCAGAATACAATTTTATAGTCACATTTTGCTTTTTATTTGTACTTTGTTCATTAATAATAATACATTTTTATTTAAATCTGCGTAACACAGTATAGGTAAATATTGATTTTATATCAGGTACATACAATTAGGTGATAATATTTTATAATAGTGGGTTCGTTACCGTCAGGATAGCTGGACCAAACGAGATATGAACATGAGACCATATCCACTGTTTACTACCTATTTACTAAAAATAAATGCTACTTTTGTGTTACCAAATATATCAAAGAAATTCAGGTCAGCCATTCTGACGTCAGGTTAACACAAAGGTAAGGAAATATTTAATTGCTGGTTGTAAATACGTAGTAAACAGTGGACATGGTCACATGTTCATATCTCGTTTGGTCCAGCCATCCTGACAGTAACGTGGGTTCTGGTTATTATACTTATAATGTAATGGTTCTGGCAGTAATATTTACTAATTTTACATTGTTTATTAGTGATCTATTTTTGATTCAAACTAGTAAGCCATTCTGCACGTATAGTAATAACCACAGCAGGTTCCCTCGCGTGATAGCGGATGGAAGTTATCATGTTCTAGTACTAAAGTAGTTTTTGGGGACTTAATTCGGAGCAATGGTGTCTAAAAGTGCGATATTATTACGGCAATATCAATGACAGATGACAAAAGTTTAATAGTATCTATAAGCTGCGTTGTAATTTTCTCAGTATTTCACATTGTATGTCTGCAATGTGTAGCGCCGCGTAGCGAAATAATATGGCGATTTCAGACACATTTCCTTATTCCTACAAAGTACCTACGCAAGTTCCAGATCACACTGTATGCCTAGTTTCCCTCGCATGGATGACGTGTTTAAGACAAGTTTCCAACGAAAAGGAAAGGTAGAAGTACTCTCTTCCGCATATCCCCGTTTAGCTAAAAATATGCTTTGACTTGATTGCGTAACAAATATCCGAACACGCAGCAATTTTAATATTAGTAATTTATAATACTAATATAACACTTGTAACAAAATATAATTATTTAAATTTACACACAATCCGTATCAAAATAGTACAGATACCAAAGTAAGTTACAATATTTTTTCCGTAATCTTTAGAGATATTTTTTATTGAACAGAACAGAATTGAATAGATGACATAAATGTCCATAAACGTATATATCTAAATGAATAAAATAAATTAAAACCCTTTTAAATGAGGCTACCCTGACTGTCTCCACAGCTTGCCTATTGACATAAATAATATTATGAATTAATAAATATTTAAATGAACAAACGCATCTTAGGCACTTGAGATATTGTGTAAACATTTACAGTATAAATATAGAAGAAAACGGACGCGCCTCTTTTGACATACAACATTCTCTACAAATATAATACTGATCTTTTAAATAGTATGTTCTATCTTTTCGCTATTTAATGCTTCTTCTTCAGGTTTTTTCTCCTGAATGTTATTCAATACCTCTTCCAAAGTCTTACCCTTAGTTTCAGGCACATAAAAGTATATGAAGAATAGGCCAGCATATCCTACGGCTGCGAAGGACCAAAACACGACGTAATGACCAAAAACATCTTTCACTTGTTGATAGCATTTAGTGACTAAGAAACTTAATATACAAGCTAACATTGTCGCTGTGCTGGAAGCAATGCCTTTAACGTTGACTGGAAATAATTCAGCTTGCATCACATATGGAAGATTCCCAATTCCCGTAGCATATAAAACATTGAATCCTAGAATACCGACTAAAGGTAGGAACGATATTGCTTGCAATGTCTCTGCGCTGACTTTGACAGTGTCTTGTAATAAAAAGTATAAGCCCACAAGAGTCATGGATATGGAGACTCCAAAACAGGATATGAACATTAGAATTCGCCGTCCAAACCATCTTGATAAAAATGTTGCTCCAATGCCTGTAATATAGAAATATGAAAATAATATGTAGGACTTTACTCTTACTACTCACTTGTAAGAATAAGAATAAATTATTATCCAAAGCAAAGTTAAAAGCGTCTTAAGCATGGTTGCCAGTCGACTGGACTGTAAATACGTTGGTCACTGTTGTGTAGTCTCCCATGGGATGGCACAACAGTAACACAACTTCATTTATTTATTTACATGTTCCTTGTCTGTGATTACTAACATAGTCGTAAGTTTATACTAACAATCTTGTTGAGTCTTGGTTACTCGAATAAAGTAAGTAAAAGTTCTATAAATTCTTATATCTAGTTACTAAAATACAATACAAAAATGAGCATAATATTTTATAGCTTTCACACTAGGCCAAAAAATGTATAACCGATGTCTTTTAAGCTATATATCAATAAAATTGTTGTTGTGGTAGATAATTCCTTGAGATAAGAGAAGGAAGCCTTGTCTACACAAGGAAATTTTATACAGCCGACCTCGTCAGTGGAGACACTTGCATAAAACCACCTTTATTATCAAGACTTCTTCACGGTGAAAGTGTATCCACCGGGGTGGTGTTCGGTTTTCGGTTAGTTGACTAGTATTGTAAGCAGTATCAAAGTTGAAGTTCTCACCTGCTCCCAACTGTACAAATCCATACACGATGCTTGCAACGGAGCCGGCCACGAAGTTGCTCTGTCTAAATATCGGTTCCAGATATGATTGTATGACTAGTATACCAGTCATATATTGCAGAAGTTTTAAACCTATAAAAAAAATTACAAGTTACCTACTTCAAACGCCATGAACCCATTATTGACAGCTCTTTTGGTCTAGCAGTTAGTGACTGACTGCTAAGCCAGACGTCGAGGGTTCGATCCCCAGGCCAAATCTTTGAATTATTATTAATTAAATTACATCTAGACACAGAACAAATAATCTTGCTCATTACAGAGCAAGATTATTTGTTCTGTGTCTGGGTGTAATCTATATTGACTCACTAACATATGTATATATCAACGCAGGGCCGAAACTATAAGGGTTAGAAACTTGAAATTTTGCACAGGGTTTCCTTTTATAACGTAGTGGAGCAATAAGAAAGGATTTTTGGACATTCATCCCCTAACATATATATCAACGCAGGGCCGAAACTATAAGGGTTAGAAACTTGAAATTTTGCACAGGGTTTCCTTTTATAACGTAGTGGGGCACTAAGAAAGGATTTTTGGAAATTAATCCCCTGAAGGGGTAAAATAGGGGATACAAGTTTGTATCAAAATCCGCCATTTGTGAAGTTGAAAGCATGAAAATTGGTATTTGGCCTTTCAGTTAAAAATAAATAATATGTCGGTATTTTATGATTTTTGAAAATTCCACCCCTAAAGACGTAAAATAGGAGATGTAAGTTTGTATAAAAAATGCGATATTTGTGAAGTTAAACGCATAAATATTGGTATTTGGCCTTTCGGTTAGTTTAGTTTTGAAGTTAAACGCATGATTTTGTAAAATAAATTATTGTTTTCTTGCTCGAGATTATCATGTGGAGTAAGAAGCTCAATTTTCCGTTGACACTGCTTGACAGCTAATCACATGCATCAACAATCGATAATTTTCTCTTTTTTTCTTTGATCTTTTGGTGCCAACTTTCAAAATTGTAGGCCAATGGAAAATTATCTGAAAACCTATACTTATGTGTTAGTGAGTCAGTGAAACCTTTATTATGAAAATATGCTTTAAAAGGCCGTGATTTTTTCTGTTGCGTTAAACGTTTTTTTCTGAGCGTTGTATGAGCCTCTTGACATTAGTATCATTATTAATTTTAATTGGATCATTTCTCAAACCTTTTCTGACAAAAATGGCATACAGAATTTTAATGAACGGCCGTTCTTTATTTATTCACATTCATTTTACAGTTTCTAAAAGTGACTTTTTCACGTAGGTATGTTTGGACTTTTTATTGTAGGTTACATTGGTCACCATTCAAAATTGTCGCGGACGAAGTCGCGGGTAACAGCTAGTTATTGATAATACTTAGAATTATGCAAATCGGTGCACTAACATCGGAGAAATCATGTAACTTTATATACCTACTTATGTAGGTAAGTATGTTAAGAAAAAAACCTAGTCGGATTGTTAACCTGCCTCTTTTGAAGTCTGTTAAACGTAAAGCGTTAATTTGTTTTCTCATCCATTATACTTGAGGAAAGAAAATACAACAAAACCGGTGCCGGCTTATTATCTTATTTGTTCATTCAATCTCTTGGTAAACTGTCTGAATCGTAGCATTTAGACAACGTTACGAGGTAACGACCTTCATATCTCATTTGATATCGTTGTGGATGAAGATACTAGGTACAGTCGACGCCGCGTCAGTATACACTTGCACTACGAAAATCAATCTTAACACCTACGTGATAAAGATATTGTCAAGGTCAAGGTGTATCCACCAACTGTAATAAAGCTGTTACTCTACATTATATAGTCATTATCAGCATCTATGAAGGATGTGAACGAAGATAGTATACCGTGAAGATAGCAATGTCAAGTCATATCAATGTTGCACCTAAGTACCGGTCAATCCTACTAATATTATAAACTAGCTCCGCGGTTTTACCTGCGTTAAACTTTATAAATTATCACAGCTTCTCCCCCGTAAATGACAGCGTGATAATATGTAGCCTATATGTTGACCCGACTTCTTAGTAATATTCATGCAAAATTTGAAATAAATCCATGCAGTACTTTTAAATAAGTTAATTTTAAATAATTATAATAGACAAAAATTCTAAAAATTATATTTTTGGCTTCGATATAGGTTGTAGATCACGCCCCAAGTCCATATCATCCATTAAAAAAATATTCAATGTACAGTTTTGAGTTTCCTACGATTTTATTATACCTATGTATGTATAGATGCGAAAGTTTGTGAGTATGGATGGATGTATGGATGTTTGTTACTCTTTCACGCAAATACTAGGTACCCAACGGATTTTGATGAAACTTTGTAGTAATATAGTTTATACATCCGAATAACACATAGTCTATAAATAATACATTTTAACGCGGGTAAAACTGCGGGGCACGGCTAGTATATAATAATTTGAACAAAATATGTGTAAATGACATCCACAATCTCAGTGTGTGTAATGTTGATATTCTTTGATAAATAAAATAAATATTCAAATGTTGAAACTCTCAAGTGCTTTGCTCTCATTTCGGTGACACGACGGGTGATATCTAAAACTAATATTAAAACGACACATAAAAGATTAAATTTTCTCGTAAGTATGTTTATTTGTAATAGATACCTAAGCTCGACAACGACTTAAGTGATTAAAAATATCTTCCACCTATAGAGAAGGCTACATTTACAGCCAGTATCATAGGCCGTAGATACCTACGGAAATTAGAATGTTGTACCCCAAGGTATCAAAAACCTTTCTCTATAAACTTATTTGGCGTGCGCTGCGAAAACCATTGATGATAAGTATAACAAAATAAAATATTACATGGTGTGTTAGAGTTTGTAGATGGTTTTAATTAATAAGTGTTTATGACAATTATTTGGGAACACAGTTATCTTTTTTTAAATAAGCTCGGTTTGCGTTAGCAACATTGAGTTGCGATTAATGAATTGGAAAAGAAATACATTCTTTTTATTTTATTGATAGTTAACCATCGTACGTAAATAGCTAAAATCCCGAAAATGCTATCTAATCAATAACTAAATTTGAACCAGAATTTTTAATAATCACAATATACCTAGATACATTTTAAACGTCAAGCAATACTTATAGGTAAAACACAAACTCATTTTCAACAACCGCTTGGGACCGTAAAAACTATTTATGATTTCAAGATCTTTATCCAGTTGTGAGCTACTTCCAGCTGATATGATGATTATGACGACCTTTCCCTTAGAAAACCCTCAGAGAACAACATAACAGTACAGTGTACTTCGA
Organism: Pseudoips prasinana; assembly: GCA_951640165.1. Lineage (NCBI taxonomy): Eukaryota > Metazoa > Arthropoda > Insecta > Lepidoptera > Nolidae > Pseudoips > Pseudoips prasinana. The sequence goes on from OX621240.1 coordinate 12,635,997, forward strand.
TTGTATAGTGTAGGTACTTTAATGAAATAATTCCTAGGTCTAGCTATTCATTGAATGAAAGAATGCTATGATCGATCTCTCTTAAACATAACTGCCATTTAGCGCCACATATTAAGGCTCCCCTTTAGGGTTTCTAGAGCTAAATCTTCCGGACGCGGCAGCATTATGCGTCCACTGACGTAATTATTCTAATATTTTAGCAGAACTGAGGCATCGAGCAAAGAGCATAGTAATATTTCGCTCTATGAACAGTTCGCCTAGGAAAGCAGCTAACAGAATTCACTGCATTTTTTTGTTAATGTTCAGATCTTGGTCGTACGTAAGGTCCCAGGAAGGCAAACGAATCGTAGTACGAGTATATGTCATCACCATTACAAGCTAACTAGCTGGTAACTTAGAAGGTACTTACACAATTACCTGTCACTATGTATATCGCCTTCCTGTATTTCATGTTAGTGAGCAACTCTTTGAGTGTCGTCTTGTTTTCCATACTTTCCCTTACGTGTGCTCGTATTATATTAATTTGCTCCTCTATTACCTAAAATATAGCCGAAACATACAATAATTATATTATTAAAAAAAATATTTCCATTCTTAACTAAACATCTTAAAACATCGCCTGATACCACTGTCTGCGTGTGATTTCCGAGCCAGAAAGTATAACACGGCACCCCATACCATTCCGTGGGTGTCGTAAAAGGCGACTGGGATACTTCAAGTAGTCAGGCACCTGTATACTATAGCTACGACCTAACTGCGGCCTTTGGAGGAGGCCTATATCCAGCAATGGACGATGTTAGCTTAAATTAAGTAGGTATCCTGTATTTCTCAGATAAATGAATTGTATTCTTTATTAAACATAAACCACAAATGCAGTTAAAGCTAAGTCTCTCCCAACAATATGTACAACTTTCTTACTGTAGGATCTCACTGAGGACTATTCTTGCTAGAACCCTACTTTTACCTCAGTGGTCCAGAGAAATTGAAATAGGTTCCGCACTTTTTAACTTAATACTAAAGCTGTAATAACTTGTAATCGCATACCCGATAAATAAAGAAATACCCAGTAAGATATACACAACTAATGTATTACCCGTTCATCCTTTGTCCCTTTGAGTCTCATAAACTCTTTCCTCGCAGCTTCTATTCTCCCGTCCTTCAGATGATAGTATGGAGACTCGGGTATCCACGAACACAATAAGACATACACTATCGGTATCACAAGGAGTATGGAGTTTAACGCAGAGTAAGACACAAATGGACCGATGCTGTACACTGTAAGACTGCCTAAGTTGTTCATCACTTGGACAGTCATGCCCAATGCACCCCTTATCTCTTTGTCCGCTATTTCCGTTACGTATATCATTGTCACCTGAAAATATCAAGCTTTTAATCCAAGAGTATTAAGTCCACAAACATGTACCCTATTTCAGAATAGGTATATATTGTTAAGAAATTGAATCTACGTTATGTTTTAAGTGAATAAGCGCCGATGTTTTAGCAAATATAAAAGAGATTTCTTCTTTTTAAGTGAATAAGCGCCGATGTTCTAGCAAATATAAAAGAAACATTTCTTCTTATGCACGAAATACAATGGTATGGATGATGAAATGTTAAAGACCCCAAATTACACAGAATATAATAGAGATAAGGACGATAAAATGTTGCACAATTAGATTTAGCACATTTTATTTACACAGTGGGAAATACGCCGTGGTCTCCTGCTACCTACGCGACGTCAAAATTATCAACAGTCAAATGATGGCAGGTGTAATTTTTTATCAGCAATGTGTTCATCTATACTAATATTATTAATAAAAAGGTAACGTTTGTGACGTTGTAAGGGGTAGATAATCTCTGGATCTACTGAACCAATTTCAAAATTATTTCGCCAATAGAAAGCTACGTTATTGTGGAGTGTTATAGGCTATAATTCATCATCATATTTTATTTATTCCGAACTTTTAACCTGAAATATTACGAGGGACAAACGGGCAGGGACTAAAAATTTTTATAACGCGGAACTAAGTTCGCGGGCACAGCTATTTGGACATAATAATCTGAACCTAATCCAGAATTTACTCACAATTTAGGACAAAGACAATCAGAGATCTTAAAAATAACAATTCTTACCACAGCTATTATGCCAGTCGACAAGCCCATCAGAAACCTTGCAACATACATCAATTCGGGCAGACTTGTGTTCAACATAATCACCTAAAACAAACAACAACAAATAAGATGCATGAAAAAGCTGGAGATATACGTACTTACTAACACAGTTTTAGGTGACTAGTTATTCCCCATACACTTTACACATTTAGATCACGAGAAATACAAAAATAAATTCTTTTATATTATTCTTTACTCGCCGATGATCATACCGGCCGGCATATTGAATTTTGGCACGTCTTTACCATCGATCAAGATCAACCGCCAATATCCCCACTAATACAGGTAGACCTGTATTAGTGGGGATATTTCCGGTATATATTCCTGCACTGATTTCCCCAAGAATATCAAGACCAAGCGTTGGCTTCGTAGCCATTTATGCCTCAATGGAAGGCTACCATTGAGGCATATCACACAGGCAAGCTGTAGTTTATATCTACCATCCAAATGTCAGAATCTATAAAATGTAAATGATTCTTAAAGTTATAAAAATTAAAAGAGTTTTTCCACAAATGATTTAACATGTACAAAAAATAAACTAAAACTAGACCCGAATTACATGTTAACAAACATCTTGATTTTAACGGAAACTTTTTATATTTAGGTTTTGTTGGAAGCTTACTGTAAGGTGATTTTCTACCCCATTCACATACCAAACCTAGGAAACTTTAAGCTAGATTCTCCAACTCTCTCAAAGAATTTCCTTCTATAAGCAAGAGGTCACCACTGGCAAATGCCATTAGAGAGCAGCGTAACAGCAAGGGTAATGTCAGGAAGTCATCAAAAGTTTGGTTCCAAAGAGACAATCGCCATCGGCCTCGTCCGTCCATGCAGTTTGATATATCACATGATGACGGCTAATAACTAATTTCTTTAATAATGTAGGTATTAGACTTTACTGCTGCTTTATGGGCTTGACAAGGACAAGTGTAGGTATATTAATTAAAACCTAAGTGTATTTAATCTAGTAACTCGATGGCGTTATTATGTTTTTCAAATTGCATACCACAGAGTACCACTGACACTCCATTGAACATTCGTTAATCTGCTACGAAGTATTTTATCAATAGATACTACTGGCTATAGATATAGGATATAGATAGACTGCACGTGTGGCGCAGTGGCTAAGACAGTCGCCTCGCCGCAGTGTCGGTCAGTGTCGCAGGTTCGAGTACCGCGCCGGACAACTATTTGTGCCACTCATAAATGGTTGTTCTGAGTCTGGTTGTAATTGTGTCCGTCTATTATATGTTTGTAAAGTACCCCGCGACACAGGGATTAGATTTCCTAATGCGGGCGTTGTCTTTTAAAAAAAACTACCTAATAAAAAAAACTGGCTACCTTTGCACGGTCCGTTAGTGAGCGGTGAGGTTAAGTCAGTCTATGTAGTTAAATTTCTCAGCGTCCCACGCTTGGGAGTGCAAGTTATACCGTCGGCCCCGGTTGTGAACATAAGAACAAAGTCGTTATGCCATACAAAAGGTATACTGAGAGGCTTGAACAACACGGTTTTTGTCATAATCATGATGAGATTGTCAAGAAAGTTAATAGACTTGGGCCACAAATGGAAATCTGCAAGTGTAACGTACTGCACCTATAACTCCTGGAACCGCAGATCCGAAGAAGGTGCGCCGACGACCAAGCTTCTCGTTGAGGACCTGTCCGAAGTAACAGCCGAGGAGAGCTCCCGCAGAGTGCAGAGCCACCACCCATGACAACTGACTCTGTTTAACATTTAATAAACATTGTACTGAAACGTAAAAATGACTATATTGGTGTCAATAATCATTATTATTATTATTAAATAATACCGTTAGAGGGTAAATTAATTTTTTATCAATTTGATATGCACCTTTTGCGGGCAAACAAAATGAATCAGCTGATCGATATTTTTGTAAGGGAAGTAATTTTTATTTGATGTCTATCTTGGCTATTGATTTTCAGACTGGACAATATAAACACTTGGAGTATCAACTATATACTTATTTATGTTCATCTTGTATCTATAAAGTGAATCAGCAAATCGATTGTAAAGTGAATTTTTCATGAATACAAATTCTACTAAATTGGGCCTATGTAACCTTCATGGGCCACCATTACCTAGTTACATTAGCCAGCCAAGTTTGAAAGGGAGAATTGACTTAGTACCTACATCTTACTATATAAAATACTAGCGGCCCGGTACGTGCTTCGCTACGTATAAGGCATAGTAATAAAAAAATGATTATTAAGTTCATTTATTTAAACTAAAAATATTTTAAATTGCTAAAAGATGTTGATTTTTCACGTATTCAAGACTTTTTTAAATTTTCTCTACGTACAAACCTTCCCTGGACTTCCACGAATAATTCAAGACCAAAATTAGCCAAATCGGTAAAGGCGTTGTTGAGTTATAACATTACAACGAAAAGTGGCATTGATTTATATATATATGTAGATAGATATAGTGCGAAACAAAACACAAACAAGGGACCCAGTATAGGTTCCTTGTATGGGTCATTAAACATCCATGAAACTAAACAACTTGGGCATGACGTTGCAGATTATCTATATAAATAAAAAGAGAAGTCCTGACTGACTGACTGATCATCAACGCCCAGCCCAAACCCTTGGCCCTAGAAAGCTGAAATTTCGCACAGATGTTTTAGACAAGGAATAAGGAAGGATTTTTCGAAATCCAACCCCTAAGGGGGTAAAACGGGGGTGCCAAGTTAGTATGAAACTTTGCCGTTTTTGAAGTTAGTGTCATGAAAGTTGGTATTTGGCCTTGCAATTGAAAATAAAAAATATATGTTTCAGGATTTTTGGAAATTTCACCCCCAAGGGCAAAAAATAGGGGATGTAAGTTTGTATGAAAAATGCGATATTTTTGAAGCATGAAACGCATGAAAATGAGTATTTGGCCTTTCTGTTAAATTCAGGATTTTTGGAAATTACACCCCCTAGGGCGGAAAATAGGGGATATAATTTTATACTGCCTGTCTGACATATCAACGCACAGTCTAAACGGCTGGAGTTAGGGACTTAAATTTTGACAGTAGTTTTAGTTGTACCTTTTATGACGTAGGCATCCACTGAAGAAGGGTTTTTGAAAATACCACCCCTAAGGGACTAAAATGAGGGATGAAATATTTTATGAAAGTCCTTAATTTTGATGTTAAAGGCTTTAGTATATAGATTTGCAGTTAAAAATTAAAATATTTATTTCAGGATTTTTGAATATTCCACCCCCAAGGGCGTAAAACTGGGGATGTAAGTTTAAATGAAAAAAGTGCTAACAAGTTTTAAGTTAAACGCATGAAAATTGGTATTTAGCATTACAGTTAAAAATTAAAAGTATATGTTTCAGGATTTCCGAGAATTCTACCACGTAGGTTGACAAATAGGGGATGTTTGTATGAAAAATGTGACATTTTTTAAGGTAAACTCATGAAAATTGGTATTTGGCCTTTCATTTAAACATTATAAATATATCATCAGGACTTTTGGAAATTCCACCCCTAAAGACGACCTAAATAGGGGATGTAAGTTTGTATGAAAATCTGTTTTAGTTTTTGGAGTTAAAAGCATGTAAATTGGTATTTCAGTTAAAAATAAAGCAATCAAGGGAATAATTTGTTGTTAAAAAAAGGTAATCCATAACTGATTCAATAGGTCAACACCAAAAATGTACGCCAACTTAAATTATAGAGAAATTCGTTTCTTATTGCTTAAAATGTCGTGTTTGTTGTCGTCTAAGTAAAAGTTTTATAAGATTTGTAACTTCGTTTTTTTTTGTATTTTTTATAACATATTAATAAAACGTCAATTTAATAAAATTTGGGATAAAAAAGTAATTTACCCAAAATTTGAGTTAGCGTAGTATAAATTGTTCGTGTCGAGATGATCGCACCCAAAAAATATCATCTTAATTTTACTGATCTACAAGTTCACAATTTTGTAACTAGATGGCGTTTATATCGTTTCAGATCGCTGAACTCATTTGACATATCGGTTAAAATAAATAAATGCTTGAAGTAAAAGGTAGTTCAAAACTGAATCAAAAGATGATCGCCTAAATCTCACCCAAAATATATGCCCACATCTTAATTTTACCGCTTTACAAGTTTATATTTTTGTTAGTAGATGGTGTAATCATCGTTTTAGATCGCGCTACGTTCACAAAATGTGATATTAGACCTATCAATGGTGGTCGCAACCTAAGCTAATGGGAGTTTGTGATTAATGCATCGTTGATTATTATATTACTTTATTTGACTTACTGACTTTACTTAAGGACAATTGATATGTATTCTTTGATATTTTTGGGTTTATAATATCGGGTCTTCTTTTTAAATAACAGTAGCAAAGTAGTCTTTAGTTTATTTCTTAACTAGGTTATTTATAGGTTAGGTTTTCTTAAATTTATATTGCTTATTCCTTTTAAAAGTTTTTTTTTTTATCAAGCTAGAAGTAAGTAGTTACATTGGTAATCATTCAAAATTGTCGCGGACGAAGTCGCGGGCACAAGCTAGTGCATAATATTTTTAGGTGTTTATGACGTAGTGTGTCAATCACACATACACGCATCACACACCTTACGATGGGAAGTTAATTTAAGGTCGCGTATCTTGCAAATGAAGTTCAAAAGATGTCCAATTTGGTAAGTAACTAGGTATATTGAGCACCGCATTCATGTTCTTACTAGTTGGGTGTTATAGTAGTTAGCTATAAATATTAGTATTAGGTATATATATTAGTAGGTATTATTCATTCCTATCCTGCAAGTCACGGTAAAACAAATAACGCGTATGTCTACGAAAATACCTATTTTAAGCCTCGAACAATTGCTCAGATGTATGATAGATAAGCGATAATAAAACCAGCAAATAATCCAGTTGGTTAATACTCACGTCTGTGATATCTACGCTTATTTCGCCTCGTTTGAACTTTGGAATTGCCGGTGACGACCATGCAAGAGTTGCTCCAGTAAATGTGAATGAAAATGCCGCTAAAAAATAATATAAATTTAAAATTTAAACTATTCTTTAAATTTCCCGCTAAAATATTGTTTACTCACCGCATACACCAGCCAGATATTGTACTCTTCTATTACTTGTTTGAGACATAATTACTAATTCAATTAATACACAGCGATTAAATGTAGGTATTATTAGATACCTACTTATCTATGAATAAAGTGTCATTAGGTAAAACAAATAATGATCAACGAACGCTATGAATAACAGACGCTGCAGTAGTATGCCGATACATAAACTAATGCTCACTGAGCAGCCCGGACACTTGCGCGGCCGCACGCTTATCAACTGAACTTACCGTCAGCACAACACTGTCAGCAGAGTTGACTCTATGGAGTAGTAACTAGTGAGTGAGTGAGTCACTCGAAAGACAATCGCACTGACACGATAACATGAACGAATGACAACTGTGACGTGAGCTAGCGAGTAGTTGGAAGTGAAATAGCAATAGAGGCAATGAAGACGTTAAAATAATAATGGGTGGCGGACGGCGCATTTACAAACAATAAATCTAGCGCGTAGGAGTTAAACTGCAATCAAAAACGCGCGAAAAATAATGACAATGTGATGTAGGTACTTACTTTGTTATCGTATAAACATTAAATTTAACAAATCCTAGGCTGACCTATACGAGTCAATTGCATAAAAAATGTACGTAAATACATATTTATATAGATAACAAGCTGCGCCCCGCGGTTTCACCCGCGTTAGAGTAGTTTTGGCGTAAACGAGAAACGAACATACATACATACATCTATACTCACAAACTTTCGCATTTATAATATTAGTAGAATGTGTACCTCTAGCGGTTTTGGCAGTGCACGCCGGAATAGCTTGCAAATGGTAGATTTGTTCCTATACTTACTTGACACTTATCGTCATATTTTGGACAATTCACACAATATCGTTAATAAATTGTAGCCTATGTGTTATTCTGATGTACATAAGCTATATTATTGTAAAGTTTCATTAAAATCTATTCACAGCAACTCGTACTAGAGGCACAGTAGTTTTTACGTGAAAGAGTAACAAACATCCATCCATACTTATAAACTTTCACGTTTATAATATTAGTACTTAGGAAGTAGGACTCAGGACAAACATGCATGTTCATGTACACAAATATCAGTCCTGGTTGGGAATCGAACCCACGACCTCCGGCGTGAGAAGCAAACATTTGCCAACCATGCCAACAGGCCTGTCATTATGAATTTTCATTTGTATGACTTAGATTTTTTATGCAATTACCTCATACAAGCTGTAACTTAAATGTGAAGTGAAAAATATTTATTGAAGTTATACTTCTTTTGGCGCGATGGAGAAAAATGATGAGAGTGAATTTTTACGATGCGCGCGCACACCGACACCAAAAAATTTAACAGCATGAAGTTAGTTCTAGGTGGTATGAAAGTGAATTTTTACGATGCGCGCGCATCGTAAAAATAACAGCATAAAGTTAGTTCTAGGTGGTATGAGAGTGAATCTTTACTTTTGTTAGCTTTGCACACAAAATATTATTATAAAATATTAAAAAAACTGCTGTTATTATTATTGTATGGGAATTAATATCTTTTTTCATTTTGTTCAGTCTTATGGGCATCCCATACCTAAATTAGTTTTATACTAGGTACCACCTTTATGTACTTAGATGATCTCCAGATCTACAGTCAAGCATCTCCCGATAGCTCGAAGCTATTTGTAACATAAACACAGATCTTGCACATATTTCTGGAGTAATATCTATGGGCTTACAGTGAACCCGACCAAATCGCAAGCTATTGTTGTCGGCAGTACTAGAATACGAGGTAGAGTGGACTGGTCACAAATTCCCAATATTGCTTTAAATAATACTGTGATACCACTGGTTCAGAAAGTTAAGAACTTGGGAATCTTAATAGACCATGATCTCTCATGGATTCCGCAATTACAGGAAGTCAGCCGTAAACTCTTTGCTTCAGCAGGGTCTTTGTGGCGTCTTCGTAATTTTTTGCCTATTACCACAAAAATTGCGCTTGCACAATCTCTCCTTCTTCCTATTCTCGATTATGCCGACGCCAGCTATCTCGATTTAACCCAGGAACAACTTTACAAACTTGAGCGTCACCAAAATTTCTGCATTAGGTTCATATTTGGACTCCGCAAATATGAGCACGTTTCAGAATTTCGTACTAAACTCAAGTGGCTTCCTATCCGCCTTCGTCGGAATGCACATATCTTGTCTCTCTTGTACAATATTCTGTTTAATCCCTCAGTGCCCTTTTATCTTAAAGAACGTTCTAAGTTCCTCAATGATACGCATTCAAAGTCACTGAGATCATCAGAAAACCTGCAATTAAGCTTACCAACACATTCCACCAATTTCTTCAGCAAATCATTTACAGTTCTAGCTGCTCGTCTTTGGAATGCGTTACCAGTAACAATAAGACGCGCTTAAACCTTAACTTCATTTAAAACACTTGTGATGTGATGTCGTTATCATGTCCACCATATAACCCTACTAGATATGATTAATATTTTCATCGTAACTGGTTATATATATTAATTCATATTTTACTTTACAGGTATTTATGTATATATTTTATTTTTATGTATGTATGTATATATATGTGTTAGAATATTAGTTATTTATTATTATTTGTATTTAGATATAGATAGGTTTTAGTATTAGAAGTATTTAATTAGTGGTAGTACTACAACTAAGTAGACATCACTATTGGTGTTAAGTTATTATCACCTAAATTCTTACACCATACACTATACCCCTATTCCAAATTCCTTACAATATGGTCCAACTGAAGGTTGTCTGGGAGAGATCGCTGTAAGCGATAAGACCGCCAATTGTACCTTTTTTTAATATAATTAACTTTATCATAAATTGTGTTCTGTAAATGGTCTACAATAAAGTGTATTTATCTTATCTTATCTTATGGGCAAATAAAAGCTTCTTTCCTTTCCTTTTTAGGGTTCTGTACCCAAAGGGTAAAACGGGACCCTATTACTAAGACTTCGCTGTCTGTCTGTCCGTCTGTCACCAGGCTGTATATCATGAACCGTGATAGTTAGAGAGTTGAAATTTTAACCGAGGAGGTATTTCTGTTGCCGCTATAACAACAAATACTAAAAGACCAAATAAAATAAATATTAAAGGGGGCTCCCATACAACAAACGTGAATTTTTTGCTCGTTTTTATAGATACATGGGTACATGGCACTTGTCGGGTTTTATTAAGTTATGTCCACTATTTATGATACCTACACCCCTAGGATATATGAATATCACAAAGTTGTACTTTAAGAACAAACATTAGGGTTTACGGATATATTTACAGAACAATCACCAAGACACGATTCTCTGTAGTAAACCACTACATGCTTTATAATTTATTGAATAGTATAGCTAAATATAATGACATAACATTCATATTATTTTAAAATATCATGTTTTGCGACAAGACTTAAGCATTCCAGATTAGTAAGGTAATTGTTTTGGAGACTGATGATGACAGTAATGGCTATCTCTTCGTTTGATGGAATTATTGCTGGTAATTTTTTTTATAAACCTACTCATATTATAAATGCCTAAGTTTGTGAGTATGGGTGTATGGATGTTTGTTACTCTTTCATGCTAAAAATACCGAACAGATTATGATGAAACATTTTAGTATTTAGATTGTACATATATCCAAATAATATATAGGCTACAAGTCATAAAGTATTACGCGGGTTAAACCGTGGGGTTGCTTGTAATTAAAATATTGGATCAACTAAAACACTTCTATGTGTTTCCAATGGAGGTAGAGCCTGCAGTATAGCAACCAGACAACTGATACAACACACACAGTTCAGAACAAATAATCATGCTCATTTCACTAACATTTTTCCTGGTTGCGTATTAAACCTACAACCAGGCTCTATTTTGCAGTTATGTTCACTAACCACCGGACTAACATTTCAATCAAAGAAAAGTCTAGTTAATATAAAAATTCCTTATATAAAGGACCATTTCTTCAGAATGTCCGACTCCCTTTTGATTGACATATCCTGGATCCAGGGGGATTAAAAGATTTTTAATAAAAATAATAATAAATGGAAGGTAATAAAAATCTATAATAACTCAATATACAATGATCATGTTGGTTCATAGTCTTCTGGCATACTTTCTATTATTTTCTTAATTTGCATTAAAACTATAGGATTGTCTGTATATAAATCTAAAGTATCATATGGAGGTAATATCCTAGCATCTCCTATTACAATTATATCATCTAATTCGGAAACTGGCAGCAAATTGAGCTTGAACCAAGACAACAATTTTGTTCTTCTTTTTAAAATGATCTCTGGTGAATAAACTAGGGCATCCTTCCTTGTTGGTAGCCTAACATTGTCAGGAGTTGGTTCTTTGGTGACATCCAATATTGCATGACCTGGTATCAGCACTGTTTCATAAGCATCTTCTTGTGGTACTGACAGTATTATGCTGAAAGATAATAAACAAGTGGCTTAATGTTGTGTTTTTTAACAAACAAACATAGACTCGTGCCAGTTTCCCAGAGGGAGGGGCACAGACAAAAGTTCCAGTGTGCAGAAATATAGTAAAATGAAAGCTATCAATTCATATTAAACTATGTCATGGATCATGAAAGTAAAATAGTCAAACAAAATTTGATAAAGCTAAATAGGATAGGCTTTTAGGATATCATATAAACGAAAAAGATTTGGCTTCCTTTAGGGTACAAGTATTCCACACCTGGAAAACGCCAGCTAGGATAGTTGCATTATAATGATATGACAGTGCGTCAATAAGGTCAATCTCTCAAAAAAGTCACCTTCATTCATAAGTGAATGAAGGAGGAGGGGTGGAGGTGGGGCTACCTCCCTATACCATCCCCACCCCGCGGAACCCCATGATTATGGAGATATCTATGGTTAAAGTTTTAAGCTTAGATTAAAACTAAACTAGGTAACCCAAATTATTTCATAAAAGTACATTTTTGCAAAAATATCATGATACACACTATTGATTCATATTCTTTTTAAAATGTAACTAATGGTAAGAAAAATCAATCAGTAGTTCCATCATGGAACTGTTAATGGTTGCTACTAGGGACAAAGAACAATTCGGTTTTGAGTATTTTTCAGATATTCAAAAGCAATGTTTTTACTTTGTTTTACAACGCAGTAGGTATCAAAATGTATCAAAATTACAGTTTGTATATTGTAGTCTTATAATTTAAAAAAAAAAAAATATTTAGGCGCGTCTCCGGCAGAAAAAAATGGGTTCCTGGAACCCCCTTAACCCCTCCTATACACACCTGACTCAAATTCAGGCCACTCGATATGAGATCCAACCCTATATCAAGCAGCAGCCCCATCACCAGTGTAGATACAGGCTTCTCTAATATATATAATCAAAATCAATTTAGATAGTCGACAATGCCATGTAACTCTAATTTTATATAGCTTTATTAGAGGATGGTATAGTTATAGATTTTTGTTTAGGGAACTATTTGTAAATAATGTAATTACCTCAGAGTAATAGGGTCTATGGAATGTACAAAACCGGAGAAAGAACAATTCTTGATAACTATAACTTTGACGTAAGTGTCCACCAACTTCAACAAAGCTTCCATATCATCACGCAAGGAATTGTAAGCACTGTTTTCCATAATTTGAGAATCATCAATACTGTCCATGAATAAACAGTATGTAATAAAACTAACAAAACAAACTAAAAATTATTTAAAAACATAACATAACCTAATCTAATCAGTATTGCCAAAGAGAATAATATAACTTTTATTAATTTTATTTTTAATTTCAGTTTTACGGCTCGGCTTCTTCAGCTTTATTAGCCGTCTTCAGTAATATATATTTTTATTTAATTTATTTTCGTCACTAAGCCAATGTCAGGTAAAGTCCATCACAGTCAAGACATAAATAGTCCTTGTCTTACCCCAGTAAAGCAGTGGCGACTTTACTATGCTTATATGGAGTTTTAGATCCAACACAGAAAATCACAATTCATGGCAATATGGCACTTTCCTCCACTTATGTACGTCGTCGAAGATGTTATGACTAAAAATCCACCATATTTACATGTATAAAATCGAATTTACTCCAGTTTTAGAAAATGAAACAATGCCCCGATGCACCTCTTTCCGCGTTGGCGCCAAAACTCAAATCAATATAACAATGAGTATTTATTGCCAGCTCCAGTAAAACTTCAACACATAATTCCTTTTTGTAATTCAAGAATTTAACATACATAGCTACATACATTGCTGGGTAGTGACGGCGGCGAATATCAAAACATCATTACCCCATCTCATCCCGTGGAATCGCGTAGAAGTCAACCCGAGGGAATATCTATCAGAGGACGGGCAGCAGCTTCCTTCTGAGTGCTATGATCATCTTACTGCGATCTTCAACCCGTTTGACAAGCGTGGGGATTAGGTATGCCATATCCCCCTAAGAAGATTCTAAGAAGCCTGTATCTGAGATAAGGGAGGCTTGTCCAACTGTGGTCTTCTTTCAGCTGTAATAATGATGATTTATATTTAATCACACCTGTTTCCGAGAGGGGTAGGCAGATACAACGGTTTTTCATTTGTCAATTTGTCACGATCCTTGCAGCGCTCTTTTACTCTCATTGTATTCTTAATACTACATGCTCGCCAGTTTAGGGTACTTCTTACCGGGCCTTTCTTGAGAATATCTCCGATAGTCAATAATTTAACATTAACATTATTTTAAACTAGCTGATACCCGCGACTTCATCCGCTACAATTTAGAATGATGACCATACAAAAAATATAACATAAGCAATGCAATATAAATTTAAGAAAACCTCTACAATAACCTAACTAAAAAAGGAAAAAAATACTACTTTGCTACTGTTATTAAAAAAAAAGGACCCGATATCATCGACCAATAAAATAAAAAAATACATATCAATTTTCCTTAAAGATAGCCAGTAAGTCAAATAAAGTAAAATAATAATCAACGTACCTTTGTGATCTAATGGGAGTCACAAAGGTAACTCCCATTAGATTAGGTTGCGACCACGGCATTGATGTCTAAAATCACATTTTATGAACGAAACCATAGCGCGATCTAAAACTAAACTAACTTACTAAGACGACGACGACATTTTAGGCAACTTGGCATAAAAAACGAATTTATAAAGAATTCGAATTGGCGTAAATTGTTGGTGTCGATCTATTGAATCACTTTTGGATTACCTTTTATTAACAAAAAAATATTCTTGCATTTTTTTATTTAAAAACACGTACTTACTTATTGCTTTATTTTTAACTGAAAGGCCAAATACAAATATTCATGCATTTTATTCAAGTCTCGTTGAAGTGGATTTGATGTCAACATACTTATTAAAATGAATAACAGTTAACAACTATTAATAAAAACGAAAATAATTATAATAGTCATTTCATCCGCGAAATTAATCGTGAATAGGTGCATTCTGAAACCATTACCCTAAATAAATTGGAAAAAAAGACATAAACTAAAATAAGGTTAACTTTTTTACGTGTTTTTAATGATCTTAAAAACTAAGGGTATTTTACAGATATATGGCATATTGGGAAGCTATCGTTTCAGTTGGCCATCATTCTTTCTTGGTCTCATTATTGATTAATCAAGAAAATAATATTTTTAATTGCTCAAATAAGTGAGTTTATATTTTTATATAGGTGTAGGCGAGCCATATATAGACAAGAATAACATTTCAGGCAAGCTCTGCATCTATTAAGAATCCTTAATTATTTTTATAATCTATCTCGTAATTTTAAATTTGACTAATTATTTTGTGTTCATTTGTTATCATTTTAAGTCGTCAATATTTTCGGACATGACATTCCACAAATACTTCCAATATTGTCTATTCATAGGTCAGTCTGGCAACATCGAAATTCAACTTATGGAATACCCTTAATTTTATTTAAGTTGGAGAATCTATCAAAGTAATTTCAACCCTACGTAGTTAAAATAAAGTGCTTAAGTTAAGTACGTGTTAGGTCATTTTGTTATATTTACCTTGTTGGACGCGAGACACGTCACTGATAAAATGCAATTAAATATAAACCATCCGTCGTAGGCCGTAGCCATTTTGTAAAGGACTCATCGAGTTAGTGCACGTTTGATCATTAGTGATATTTATTTGTGTAGTGTATTTCTCTCCTTTTCCTAAGATTAAAGGTAAGATCATAAAGTACTTATTATATTAGTTTCCACTATTAATCTCTTGCACCACGAAGTAATGTGCCTTCGTATTCGATAGCAATTTATCACCATTGTCTAATTTTACATACACGGTATGATTATAGATAGTAGATAAAATTCTATTTTAAGTAAGAATACCCACTGACCAAGTTATAGTTTAAGTCGTAGGTGATTACATTTATTGTATTTTAGACGGAGATTTTCAATATGGGCGTTTCTCATATTTATAAAGTAACCTATCACTTAGATTTTGGTAAGCTATAAAAGAGCTCAACGACGGCTTGTTTTGTAGATACTTAATTATATACTTGGTAATACATTATCATTATACACTACTGTAATTATTACACTACGAAGAGTATCTACATTATAATCTTATAATAACGCGTGTACCCCTATACTTACTTATCATATGGACATTACCCTGGTGTCAGAGTTGTTCAAGCCGCCCAGTAGGCCTCTGACAGGTCTTAACGACTGTTGTCTAATAACAATAACTGGGACCGAATGTTTAGCGTGCTTTCCGAAGCACTTTAGTGGTCACCCATCTACGGACTGGCTGTGAGCCGAGTTGCTTAACCTCGCCGATCACTTACGGACCGGTGAGAGCATCTAGCTATGAGCAGCCCCTACGATATACTTAGCATTCATCTATAGGTAAGACCTATGTGTGATACGTAAATACTTTTTTACTTCAATTCCAATCAATACTCAGTTCATGATACTCGTATTAAATAATTACTACCTAAGTATTATGTCATGCCAGGGTACAAATAATTCCAATTTGTGAAGTTTATCTAAACTAGTTAATACCTATCACCGAAAAATATAAAATTTAGGTATCTAATAAGTAGTTAAACTATCTCCTACAGTAAGCCATTTATCACCGAGATTCCATATCCATGAAATTTCCGCAAAAATTATATCTCTTGGATTCAAAATTGGCCCATTAAAAGGCATTATTTGGCATACAATACTAATTTATATCTATCTACCAGTGCCAAGCTAGGGCAGCAGTAGGTACTCAATACAATTAAAACCACTTATTTGAGGAGCGATTATTATAAGTACCTATTTAACATTATACTTTTTGTCATTTACAGATAACAATTACAATTACCCATCGCATTCAAAATGGCGACGGCTAAAGCAAATAGAAAGTAAGTAGTACATTTTTTTTTTTTTATATGGCAGCGGGGAATTCCCTCGCATGCCACCCGCAAAAAGTGTCTGCGGGTGGGTATATATATAAACCTACCTGCCGTGGACTTCTCTTGGCGGCTGATGGGGGAGTCCCGGGAACGCGGGTATGCTGTTCCGGTACCCCATTAGTAGTACCTATATAACACAGCACCTAACAAGGATCTTATATGTTTGAATTGTATTGTAGGTATATGTCTGTGGCATCGTAGGCACCAAATGGGTTGACTGATTTCGACGAAAAAAGGTATACCATCGATAACATCACACTAATATTATAAAAATGTATTTACAACTTGGTAACAATTCGAATCTTCTTACAACAAAATTTTACTTGTTTTTTTTTGGTGTATATACAGAACACTATAGTACACAATTTCTCTATTGGTCGTTAAGGGATTTTGTTTCTTTTTTATTCTATATGCAATGCTTTCGGAATGTCTCCATATAATTTTTTTCCGGTTCGGTATCTGTTATTATTTTATTATACAGACTTAACGCCAGATGTGGGCGAGCATAAATTTGGACAAAAACGCCTGGGATTGCCTGCTCTAACTGGTTATTTAAAAATATATCTCTAAACATAAAATAGAAATACCGTAGTATCTAAAGTCGAAAGTCTTCGACCAGTGTGTGTTGCCAGTGATGACTTATAGAACAGAGACCTGGTCGCTCACTATGGGCCTTATTAGAAGGCTCAAGGTCATCCAAAGAGCAATGGAGAGCGCTATGCTCTGAGTTTCCATGCGGGATCGAATAAGAAATGAAGAAATCCGCTGGCGAACCAAAGTCACTGACATAGCCCGAAGAATTGCAAAACTGAAGTGGCAGTAAGAAGTAGAACCGGTGGCCATTGGGGCAGAAAGGTTCTCGAGTAGCAACCACGAACCGGAAGACGCAGCGTGGGCAGGTCCCCTACAAGATGACCGATGATCTTGTGCGGGTCGCTGGAAATAGCGCAAGACCTGCAATCGTGGAGATCTTTGGGGGAGGCATCTGTCCAGCTGTGGACGTCATTCGGCTGGATGATGAAACATAAAATAGGTACTAACAATTAAATCGGTTCCTGTTTTTTGAGAGCTAGTTACGATGCCACAGACATCAGAAACTAGTTTAAGGAAAAGGTTGTAAAGGAAAAGGAAAAAGGCAGAAAAAATATCTTTATCCAAATTAGTCAAAACCGAAGGGAATACACCAAAAATTTGTCTAAGCAGAAATAAAGAATTTATAGAGGTTTTAAGTTGGCCGCGCGAACGTAACGTGGAGGATTGCGGGGCCATGTAAATATCAGCACCTACTTGGGATATCTATTATATATTCTTTTATTTAATAATTGAACATTGAATTTGCCAACAATTGTCGAAAAAAGAAGTTTAAGACTAAGATCGTTAGTTCAGTCGACTTAAAACCCTTACAACTTCTTTATTTCTGCTTTGACAAATTTTTGATTTGTTCCCTTCGATCTTGACTACTTTCGACATTAGCGATTTTTTTTTCTGTTTGTATACCGTGGCGGAGCAGTCGTAACACACACGTAAAAATAAGGGCTACCCCTTACCACTAATACTAGTTGCTTTGTATTCTATAACATTAATAATTTGAATGTTGTCTTTCTGCGTGTGAGTAAGGCCGTCAGAGCTCATCGGGGTGGCAGAAA
The DNA here is from genome assembly GCA_951640165.1 of Pseudoips prasinana. Lineage (NCBI taxonomy): Eukaryota > Metazoa > Arthropoda > Insecta > Lepidoptera > Nolidae > Pseudoips > Pseudoips prasinana. The sequence continues at coordinate 12,654,281 of OX621240.1, forward strand.
GGGTCAGCAACACTTGTTTGCTGGCTCTTAAAGGTCGGCAACGCACCCGTGACGCCTCTAGTGTTGCGAGTGTCCTTGGGCGGCGGTGATCACTTACCATCACATGATCCACTTGCTCGGTTGCCTCGGTAAAAAAGAATATGTACATACATACATAGACTCACGCCTGTCTCCCAGAGGGGTAGGCAGAGACAACGGACTTCCATTTGTCACGATCCTTGCACACCTCTTTCGCTTCGTTTACTGACATTATATTCTTCATACATGCTCGCCGGTTTAGGGTACTTCTGACCTGACCTTTCCTAAGTACGTCTCCAATTTGATCAGAGAATGTTCTACGAGGTCTTCCCCTTCCGGTTGTACCATTCACACAGGCCAGGTATACTTCTTTTGTCAGTCTTCTTTCATTCATCCTTTCTAAATGACCAAACCATCTCAGCATACCTTTTTCAATCTTTGTGACTACATCCTCTTTCACACCACAACGCTCTCTTATATCAGTATTTCGAATTCTGTCTCTCAAAGTCACACCACACATACTTCTCAGAGCTCTCATTTCCACTGCATTTATTTTACTTTCATTCTTTTTCTGTCATACCCAACTTTCACTTCCATACATTAAAGTTGGCACTAACACTCCATCGTGCACGGCCAGTCGAGCCTTCTTTGAGACTTGTCGGCTACTCATAAAGGCGTGTAGTGCCCCATTCACTCTGTTCCCCGCATTTACTCTTCTAACAATATCTTTTTCATATTTCCCATCTCTCGTAAACAAAGTTCCCAAATATACAAACTCTTTCACCTGTTCGACTTTCTCTCCTCCAACCACAATATCACAAGCTGTCGTGTATTCATCCCTCTCAAATACCATTACTTTCGTCTTACAAACATTCATTTTCATCCCTTTCCTTTCAAAAGCTTCATGCATATTTGTTACCATCACCTGCAACTCGTCCGCAGATGATGCAAGTAGAACTTGATCATCAGCGTACAGCAGACATTTGATGAGTAACTCATTCATCCTTACACCACATTCACTTTCTTTCAAATCTTTTAAACAGCTATCCATGAATAGGTTAAACAACCACGGTGACGCTACACATCCCTGTCTAACACCCTTTTGGATGCTAAACCACTCAGTGTATGACCCGTTAATCCTCACGCAAGCTCTGGAATCCCTATAAAGAGATTTCAGTGCTTGAACAAGGTTGTCGTCTAACCCATACATGGACAGTACCGACCAAAGCTCATTCCTCAACACTCTATCGTAGGCCTTTTCTAAGTCTACGAAGGCACAGTAGACCTTTTGGCTTTTGCCCAAAAACTTCTCTACTATGCTTCGCAGAGAAAAGACCTGATCCGTGCATCCCATTCCTTTTCGAAAACCCGCCTGTGCATCCCATATTTTCGTATCGGTTTCTTTCACAACTCTTTCAACCAATACTTTCGCATACAACTTACCAACGACGCTGAGCAGACTAATGCCCCTATAGTTTTTACAGTCTTGCCGTGAGCCTTTTCCTTTGTAAAGAGGTACGATGACAGCCTTGCACCAATCACTTGGCACTTGGCCGGTGTTATAGCACAGATTGAAAAGGCTGCACAGCTGACTCGCTATGACGCCATGTCCAGCCTTCAGCATTTCGGAAGTTATCCTGTCATACCCTGGTGATTTACCCGAGTTCATACTCTTAATAGCTTTCACAATCTCATCCATTTCAATTTCATCCTTACAATTATTTTTGTCTATACCTAATGAACTACGTTCACTCTCTGTTACACTTCTATCATACAAACTCTCAAAATACTCCTTCCAACGTTTTAACACGCATTCTTCCCCTTTCACTATATATCCATCTTGGTCTCGGATGGAGTTCAGTTCTGAGGTTTGGGTTATGCATCTTACTGATCTAACGGATTTCCAGAAAAACTTAATGTTCATCTGAAAATCCTTAGACAACCTTCTATCAAAATTATCCTTTTGTTCAGTTTTCTTTTCGTTCACCACGTTCTTTACTATTCCTTTCATCCTCTTATAGTCATTCCAGGCTCTTTCTATATCTTCATTCGTCGCCTTATGCATTCGTTCGTTTGCTCTGGTGGCTAGCCAATCTAACCACGCTTTCTTCTTTTCACATACAACTTTTTGTACACTTTTATCCCACCAAATATTCTTCATCTTTCTTCCTCTTCTCCTCTTTATTACACCACATACTTCACTAGCTATACTCACCACACCTTCTTTGACTGACTTCCATAGCTCTTCTACTTCTCTTATGTCTTTAGATCCCTCAAACTTATCAATCAACTTACTTTTGTACTCATCTGCCACTCCTGCCTCTTTCAGTTTCTCTACTTTTATTCTCTCTAGTACACTCTGAGTCTCAGGGATTCGGTGGCGCCATCCTTTGAACAGACCACTTATTCGGCTCATCACCAGGAAGTGGTCTGTATGGATTGCGGTCCCACGATAGACTCTTGTGTCTAGAACATTCTTTCTCAATCTTTCATCTACGATCACAAAGTCAATCATACTCTTTCTCACATTTTTTCTCTCCCGTGTAAACGTATGGATTTTTTTATGTTCAAACATAGTATTTGTAACACAAAGACCCCATTCCAGACATATCTCAAGCAGACTATTCCCATTCTCATTCTCACTCTCATCACCAAATTGACCTAGAACTCTTTCAAAACCATCACGCTTTACCCCAACCCAACCATTAAAATCACCTAACATTATTACTCTTTCATTATACTGACTTATTCGTAACACATCTCCCAAGGTCTCCCAGAATGCCTTTCTTTCCTCTTGTTCTCGCTGTGACACAACTGCACCCATATCTACAGGAGCGTACACCCCTACTAGGAAGATACGGGTCATACCGACTTTCATTCGCAACCAAATAATTCTTGCATTCAAGCATTCGAACTCAGTCACACATTCAGACAGTCTTGTGGAAAGAATGAGACCCACACCCTGGCAAGCTCTGGTGGTGTTCGGTACTCCAGACCAATATGCCGTGTAAAGTCCGTGTTTTGTAGTATCACATCCTTTCCGCTTCGTCTCATTCACACACAATACATCGATCCGTTTTTCACTCATCAGCTGACATACTTCGTCTAACTTACCTTCCATTCCTCCTCCTACATTCAGCGTAGCAAAACGGCTTTCCGTTGGCCACTTTTCGCCTCTCCGGGTAACGAGACGTGACGGGTGGCGGACCACGTCGCCGCCATTCGAAGTATTAAAATTTCTTATCTCCATTGAATATGTATATATCAAAAGAATATGTAAAAAAAGAATATGTATATATCAAATTCGAATTTCCTATAGGTAGTATGAAATGGATAACGGAGCAGTAAACCAGCTGATAGCGATTATTTAGAAACCTCTTTGTACAATAGGGCTGCAGCAGTAGCAGTGGAGTTACCAGAGTGTCCGGTGTGCATGGAGACTATGAGCGCGCCTATTTTCCAGTGTCAGTCGGGGCACAGCTTGTGCAACTCATGCACACAGAACCTTATGCCACCCATCTGCCCTATTTGCCGCCAACCCCTCACTCAAATGAGGAACTGGCAGCTAGAAGAAATTATTTTAAAGGCAAGTAAATATATACCAGCTCCCTACTACCTAAAGATAATGTACTTACATTCAGTAGTTAGACATAAGCTATATAAGTGAGAAGAAATAAACGATTTATTATTATTAAGTAATAATAATAATGTCTTCCTAGCCGAATTTCGGCCACGGCGGACAGTCTCAATAGAGATTAGCCATCTGCGCTAGACATATTATAGTTCACAAGTGTGTACGCAAACACAGGAGCACTTTCTATTCCATTACTCATGATCCGATGGGGCGACTAGCGACACGACCGGAAATAGGTCAGGTACAGGACCGACGGCTTTACGTGCTCTCCGAAGCACGGGGGTTTAATATCGCCATTAGTACTGAACTTTCTGATCAGCACACCCTTTAAGGTTATAGGTCACCCGCCTTACAGCCCTAACTTGTCGCCGCGCCGTGTGACACTTTTTTGTTCCTCAAAATAAAAACAACATTTTAAGACATTATTAATGTAAAAGAAACGCAGTTTTCATCGCCAGAAGATGCACCAGCGGCTTCGAGTGAGCTGTAGAAGAGTCGTTTTTATTTTAGTTGGTGTACAATAAAGAGATATTATCAAAAATACTATTTTCACTCTATAGTCTTAACATGAATCAAATTGCTATTATCTTCTACCAGAGCGTGCGTTGTAAACTGCGTAATATAATTTGCATAATACATAAATAAAATGACAACAAAACCAAACAAAACAATTTAACAAAAGACCAACACCACTAGACGATGCCTGCATTGAGGCAAGGTATCTATAGAATACATTTGCATTGTGGTACCAGAACACTATTCATATAACAGCATAAACCTAATGTGCACAGATAGGCACAGACATCCCCAAATTTCCAAAACGTTGCCATTTGCCGTAGTCTTAAACTTAATCTAGTATCTATAGATTTAAAAATAAAATATAAAATTTAATTTAGTTTCACTCTTGCGGCCTTTTTTTGATTCCTTAATTTGGAGCATCTGTTGAAGTGATTAAGCTATAATATGTAGTTAATATATACATAGATATTTTGTGGGTAAAGATGAGAAGGTAGGTACACGGCTACATATCAAGCTATACATTTCCAATATAAGCTGACCTCTCATTCAATGGAAATCCTTTACAACGCGAGATCAGCTTATACTGAATATGTATTATATAGTATTGATGTAGCCGTGTGTACTCTAGACCAAAGATATTATAAATAATATCTTTGCTCTAGACTTGTAGAATAAAAGTTGCCAGGTCATTATTTTCAAAAGCCATTTATTATATAAAATAATTTACGACATTAATTTATGTGTACCTACTGAATAGCTTTTGCAAATAATAACTTTGCTTTTTAAGGCCATTTTTTATATATTGGGTTATATTGTTATAATTTTCGTAGGGTTTACAGAACCCAAGTTAATTTTGTAACAGCGTACGACACACGAAACTGATGAAATAACGGCTATATTTCAGGCTAAAGTCCCATGTCCGAACAAGTCGTCGGGATGCGTATACACCATGGTCTCGACTGACTTGGATGAGCATCTCAAGGAGTGTATCTTCCGAGAGATGGATTGCCCCCTTGGCCTCGTATTTGGAAAATGTTCATGGACTGGTAAGTTACTGTGCACACCAATCCATGTTATAGTCTACTGATGTTGGACAAAATATTAAAAACAGATTTGACTTTTTTCTATTGCGTCTTATACAAAAACCTTAATAAAATGTTGGGAAGATATTTTAACGCCTTTATTTGCAACACAAAATAGACGAGACCTTCCAGTTCAGTTTTATTATGTTTTTCCCATGATCAATATGGCCTAGTAAATTATTCATGTAAATATTTACGACTAGTAGATCGATATGTTTTCACGCTATACAAGGTGTAACATAAATAATGGACGTAATTTAAAAAGCTTATTTTGCTGTTGAAACTGTACAATATCTAGCTGATCTACAGGCAAAATAAATTAAATAAAGGATTCATTTGCTATACAAAAATTAAGATCACCTGATGAGTATTGTAGGGGGGATTTTTTATTTTTTCAAACTGTTGATTATTTTTATATTATGGATAGATGGTCCTTAATTTTCCTCCATTGTTTATATTACACCTTGTATATTCAACATATCAGCCAAAGTCAGCCACCGCTGCAAGACCTTTCCCAGCAAGATCTCCACAATGGCGGGTCTTGCGCTATCCTCATACAACGTGTTGCAGTGACATCACAATATAGTCAACCTTTTCGTTGTTGTGATAATTTAATGTTTTTTTTTTTTTGTTTTAAGGCAAGTTGAAAGAAATGATGGAACACTTCAAGGAACGTCATGCGGCCCACTGCAATGTCAGCACAGACGAAGAAGTCGAACTTGACAACATCAATGTTAAAAATGACGATCGTCAATTTTACTTGGTGGCTCAAAGCAAGATGCTTTTTATCATTACTATGAAAATTGACACTCTGCAAAAGATGGCGTTTTGGACAATTCAACATATCGGCGGGAGGAAGGCAGCCCACGACCATATTTACGAAATACATGTGGTCAGCAAGCAAAATTCGAGACGCAAAATAGCTTTTACTGAACACTGCTTCAATGATGCCTTAAAAGCTGAAGAAATATTCCGTATGGGCAAGTGTGCAGTTGTACCTTTGGATGTGTTGGCCCATTACGTAAAGGATAAAAAAATGTCCTTTAGATTCTTCATTAAGAGAATCCCAGCAGGCCCGAAGAATAACAATGATGGCAAAAACGAAAACAAGCCACCACCTCAAGGCCCAAAGGGACCTGGCCCTAAAGGACCCGGCCCTAAAGGCTCAAAGAATCCAGATAATAAAAATCCAAACGCACCTTTTAAAGGGCCCAAGGCTAACAAGGCTTAGTTACATTTATGAAATGTACCGCACTCCAGTAACTCGGCTAAATGTAAAATGCTGAAAATGGAGGTACCGAAAACTTAGCCTAATCTATTTTAAATATTATGTATAATCTTCTTATGTATTATACAACTATTTTGAATTGTGTTTAGTCCAGGCCTATAAGAGAGGCTCATCCTTGTGATTACATTAACCGCATTACGCTTCATAATATAATCTCAGTGATCAAAATGGTGGGCACTAGATTAATCCAAGACACTTCAACACTTTCAAACTAATCGCACTTAAGGATGGACCTTTACGTCTTAAGCTTCTAAAAATATTGAGACAGCCAGCGATTCTACATTCAAAGTAATAAGAAACCACTTTTCAAACAGCTCTGTGTGTTGATATTTTTATAGTTTCAGGGCCTAGTGCTTATTACACCTACAAGTTTAGGTAATAACGAATGGCGTAGGTATATGCACTGTTTTTATTCACTGAATATCTACAAGGGTATTAAACGAACATATAAAGTAAAACTTGTCTTTTTAAGACATTATTAATGTATGTAAAACACACCAAATGCCTAATTAGTATTATGAAGTACTGTTGTGGTAAATGAAAAGCAAGGGTCTACCTCTTACCAAGGTCTACTAATGACGATCAAAGTGGTTATAGTTTTTTTATATACTTGGGTATACACGTGGAATTCAAGTAACATAGTTGGCGTAATTTATGGCTCCAAATGGTTGTAAAGAATGAACTTTGTTTCCGCGTTATATACTTTATTGCTATTCTATACAGAAGCAGAATTGGCATGGCGACCAAGACTCATGCTAAATCCTCAGACAGATGCCGTACTCAACATTTTTTTTGTATGGGCCACAACACGTCACAGTCTTGTTGTCGAGGGCCGTAAGCAAAAATTATTTAGGTCTTTATCAAAGCGTAAATTCAAGTGAGCGTCAAATGGCTGGTTGCCTATGGCAGGCGGCTCTGAAAGTATATTGAACATGTTACATTATTAAAGAAAAACTTGTAACTTCAGATGCCAATAACAAAGGCCTTGCCGCAGGTTGAGTATACACACATCAACACAATCTAGGGATATTGAACATTTCATTGATTATCTAGAAAACTATAAACATTTTGTTATGACTGTAAATGGAAGAATTAAAGATAATTTCATGGCCGATATTTAAACATTAACAACACGATGCGATTTTGTTTTTCTAATTAATAAAAGTCTTAAATTAATTAAGCCATAGAAAATTACTGAGTGAACAAAAACATTTTATTCTTATAAAATTATTCAATCGAATTAAATGAATAAAAATCTTACCAAATCTGATAATCAGTAATCGGTATTTCCTCCTCTAACATTAATCACACAGCGGCAACGATTTTCCATACTTAAAATTAAGGTGTCAATGTCTTGCTGGGGTATGCAGTCCCAAGTTCTTTTTAAATGTTCGAAAAGTTGTTCTTCTGTTGTCAAGTTGGGCGGAAAATCCCTCAATGCTCTTCGCTGTAACATGTCCCAGGCGTGTTCAATTGGGTTTAAGTCTGGCGACTGTGGAGGCCAATCTAATACCTGAACATCGTGTTCTCGAAGGGCGGCCCTCACCAGCCGCGCTGTATGGGAAGGTGCATTGTCATGCATGAGCTGAAATTCTTGCCCCGTTAGGGCCCTGAGCGGGACAATGACACGTTCTACTACCTCCTCACGGTATCTATGGGCAGTCATGCTGCCCTGAATCCAAATGAGTTGGGTTCGTCCGCCGATTCGTATTCCTGCCCACACCATAATTGTCCCGCCTTGGTAAGAGTGGACCTCCTGTGGATGTCGGAGACGGCTGACCCTGCCTGGAGTTCTCAAAACGGGTGTTCGTCTCGAATCTGGATGAAATCCATAGCGGGACTCATCAGTGAACAGCACCAATGACCATTGTTGATCACTCCATGTCAAATGTTCTTGAGCCCATAAAAGTCGCCTACCGCGATTGCCACGTCGCAGCGCTGGGACTCGTAGCGGTCTGCGAGCATGAAGACCAACTTCATGCAGCCTCCTTCGCACGGTTTGGTCGCTCACCAGCAGCTGCTGACCCTCCTGGAGCCTTTGCACTAGTTGCATCGCTGTGATATTGGGTAGTCTTCTGGCGGTCATTTGGAGAAATCGATCCTGTCTCTGAGTGGTAACACGATATCTACCTGTGTGCCGTTCTGCCACATCTCCAGTAGCGCGATAACGTGACCACAGCCTGGATACCACATTTTGGCTTGTGCCCAGAGACTCAGCAACGACGCGTTGAATAGCACCGTTTTGTAACATGCCAACTGCCCGTAACATTTCATCTCGACTCAAATGATGGCGTGGCATGACGCTAAAAAGCTTACACAACCAATTGAGAAAAGAAAATAAAACAATTTATCAGGTTTTCTTCAATTAACACGCAAAAAAAATTTTAATGCAACTTCTTGAAATTAGATACAACTCAAGATTGCGCTGTGCTTTGCGTGTTTTCATTTGTTTCTCATTTTAATTTTTAAATTTTGAATAAAGAATAGACAAGGTTTAAATCTGTAAATAAACTTTTTAAGGAAACTAAATAGGTTTTAAACAATAAAGCCATGTTTGATTTCAAAATAACGTATCCCTAGACTTTGTTGATGTGTGTATGTTCTCTATAGTTTCTGATCAATGAAATCACGGATAAACACGCGTCTATGATTACGAATATGGAGGTAGATCAAACTCCTAAGTCATGAGTCGACGTCGTCATGATAGTTTGACAGGAATAGCATCTCAGTATAGACTTGTCTCTCTAGTGTGTTCCGTCTATGATATAACTTGAGAGCAGGTTATAGCTGCATGGCTACCACAAATTCATGTAGTTTTCTTCCTCGATGATACTTGGAAGTTTTTCCAGTAGATTAACTTGCACCGCCCCTAGCGTAAACTTCAATAAAATGTCTATATGTACTGAAAAACGCTAAGTGCAATCGAGTACCTAAAGTATATGGAGTCCTGGTTGAGGTACTGATCTGATCAAATACTTAATTGGTCAATTGGCAGCAGAGAGTAACCTATAAGTAGTTATTAATTCTAAGACAAAATCTATAAACTAGATGAAGACTAGAAGTCTTCTTACTAAGTATACCTACCTGTCCAGCTTTGAGGATATTGTGCTGCTATGCTTCAAATGAGGCTGATAGTCTATTGCGTTCGTGTACGTAAATCTCAGTAGTTGACAGCGATGTATGGCCAATAGAACCTTTGTTCAGAAACTTTAAGAGTGTTCAATCAATTGCTATGGTTACAATAGCGAGACCAACTAAACTGAAAGAATAAAAATACAAGATAAATACTCTTTATTTACATGTTTAGAAGTCCATTGTATTAAATAACTTATCGCTAACGGCGATCTTTTCGCGACAACCATAGGATGGACGAGATCAGCAAGTAGAATAAAATAATCAATATAATAAATCTTCAACTTTTCCTTATTAACCTGTACTTACTGATAGAAATATATATATATATATATATATATATTTTTTTTTTTTCAGCTCAAACAAGTTCTTAGATATAACTTACCAGCGTTTATATACACGAATCTCAACATTTTTGGAGCCCACCTATCTACAGGGAATATTTTATAGGCTCAGGCGACGCGCGTTATTTTCGCTGCGCTTAAGAAATGTTAAGATTGCAGCGCGTTTTAGTAGCGTTAGACGCTCGTCGTATGCATCTAATAAAATAAATACCTAAGCCATGTATAGCGTGGAATGTAATAGGTAGCTACTTTGTTATACTGGAACAAAGGGCATTTGCAGTTCATTAGCTCGTTGGTTACTATGAAGAAAATACACACGGACGCTGTAGGCTGATCGGCTTATTCCGTTTATCCACCCTAAAAAAGCCACCCTAAGGAGGATACTCGGAAACGCGTGTCCTTCTATCCACCCTGAACGGGGTGGATAACCGTAATTCATATAATATGTTTCTTCCGTTTTTCTCACCTGCCTAAGTACAGTCATTAACACAAAAACATACACAAACCCAGTCCAAGAAACTTCGTGAACATTAAAATACTTTAGATGTACATACTTACCTTCTTCTTTGAGCTGAAAATAGTTTTGTTTACTATAATATACATTAAAAGGGACGAATTTATCCAGGATACGCAACTACGTCTACTCAATAATGAAATAAGCGTTGGTCATTTTCTGGACATATTGCAAAATTTATAAAAAACCACCAGCCCCGCTTCGGCTTTCTATCTTATAGTACCATGTACCTACAATTTAGATTTTAAGACTATTTTATGTTATTCGCTTAACAATAAATATTAAATTAAAACTTAAAAGATATTGATTTGATTCAACTGTACTTGGGGTAAAAAATCGGAAGAAACATATTATATGAATTACGGTTATCCACCCCGTTCAGGGTGGATAGAAGGACACGCGTTTCCGAGTATCCTCCTTAGGGTGGCTTTTTTAGGGTGGATAAACGGAATAAGCCGGCTGATCATGCAATTTGAGAACCACATGTTCTCATAGTATACTAATTAACAAAGTTAGTATAAGTTTACTAATACTTTAGGATTAAGGTTTAATAGAATTAAGTTCCTATAACTCTAGTTATTCAATATAGGTACCCAGATACTCTGAACATCAGGATGTAGCCTGTCAATGGTCTGCAGTTCTTTACCGTGCATTAGTAGCAAAAAGGTTTACCTAAGTGTCTATGTCGCGATGAGTGAAGACCCATCCTCATATTAACCTCGCTTCTGCTACATAACCCAGATACCTACTATGATCATAAGTATGTCACCTGTAACTGTTCTCCTTTAAAACATGCAGTAGGTAGAGGGTTAAGGGCCTACCTCGAAATTGGATTGGACATGTCTAAGGGTGCGGTTCTGAGCAGGATTATATAATTATCTTACGGAAGTGAGGCTTCACGAGAATGGGCAAGTTCACGAAAATCAACTTGACGAAAAGCTACGTTAATGAATCTAAATAATGCTTTTGGTAAATGCCTGTTATTATGCACATCTTTAACCTTTGGACCGCAACAGTCATGGTGGTAAAACAAAAAATGTCCAGCAAGCTACATAACAACAAAAAAGTGCCATTCTATAAATACTGTGGCGGTCAACATGTTAAATTATTTTTTAAGGTGGTATCACAAAATTTACTGCAAATGTATCTTGATACATTTGCAGTAAATTAGGGTTTAGGCTCAGAATGTCAAATTTGGAAGTTTACATTCTGAGCCTCCCTTTCCCAAAATAGGTTAGGTTAGCAACATTTTGGGAAAGGGACATTTTGGGAAGTTGACTTTTTGGTACCAGGAGACATTTTGGGAATTTGACATTCTGAGCCTCAATGTAAATTAGTACCTATATTTTATTGTATTTTTAGTAGTGTCTTATATGATGAAGTGTCTGGGTTGATTGCTTATATCTACTGAATATTGCACTGTGGTGACGGTATCTAGGTGCATAGGTGGAGGAGATTATTAATTGATAATATTGTGTGGTATTGATTTATTTGGAAAAGTCAAAAGTATTTTTTTGTAATTAATAAATTATAGGCTTACACTGCCCTGTTTTGCGATTTGAAATCAATTTAGTTCATATAAACCATAGGTAAAGTTCCGATTTAAATGTCTGCGTATTTTGCTATACTATTAGGCCTACGCCTGCGACGCGTATCTATGCGCGTTTTAAACTTTTTGTATGCTGACCTTCAGTGCCCGACGATGCGTCTGTACTATTGTTATTTTTTAATTATGGCATCTTTACTAACAAATCGTCTTAACGCACTGATGAGTCGATGGGCACAGGACTCATATACTTGGTACAGGTCACGTTACTGAGTTGTGGGTACACCGTACCAAGTGGGCAGCGAATGTGACGGAACTGTGTTTGAAAATCGCTAAAACCGACAGGTCAAAGAAAGAGCTAGTGACCTAAGATTTCATGTACGTACATTTATTTTAAATAAAAGATTTATTGGAAACTTTGTTGTTTCTCTCTCACATTAATTTTAAGCACTATGGCCAATAATAATTGGTATTAAAAACTAACTAACTATGTATATAATCTTAAATTGTATTCTTGTATTGATTCGTGACTCTCAAAATGGCGGAACCAAGATAAAAATTGGTTGTTGATTAACATAAAGTGAACGTTATTACACTTCGGAAAAGTCGTTGGAGGCACAAGAATAGATGAGTTCCGCTAACTCGCTCGCAGCGCAAAATTTCATACCTACAGCGTGGAAGCGTTTTAAATTTTGCGTTGCGATTTGAGTCCGTTGAAAATCCGCTCAACTCGGCGACCACTTTTGTAACTCGTTGTTCTCTTTTGATCCGTTCTGTCCGCTCATTCAGTGGAAGCACTTTCATGAAAAAAGCCGTTGCGATTTAAACGGAGTCCGTACGGAGCCGGTCCGCTCGGAGTGGAAGGCGGGCATAAATTTGAGGTCCCTAGAATCACGAATGTATACGGAGATAGAACCCTAAATAAACGTATCTCCTACATACTTAACAGTAGGTATACCAGAGGACATCAGAAAAGAATGTAATTAACCTAAGTTTAAAATTAAATTAAAAAAAAGTCAAACTGTTTGTACAGTAGGGTAGACCGGGGACAATAGTAACACGGGTTAATAGTACCATCATCGATATTTCTACTACTGAGCTCAATTTTGCATGTGTGAGTGCGCCAGCATACGCGCTACTTGAGTCCCGAGGCGCCCCTCAGTCGCCGGCGCGCGCGCTGTGAAACGGACGTATTAGTGGAGAATTTTTGATTTTCGGCAAGCCGTGGTAAGTTTGTACGTAAAATATTATTGGCTGTAACTCCTACTACCAGAGTCTTTTCGACAAGTAATTGTTGTTGCTAGTTTAGACGGATATTAAACTTTTGATTTATGATAAAAATGGAAACTATAAGTTTAGAATTATGTGAGTATTAGATGTTTTTTCTAAATTAGTTACTTTGGTGCAATTGTACCAACATTGTCGGGGTCAATAGTACTGGTACAATTCACCCCATGGTAGAAATAACCCCGTGGTAATAATAACAGAGTAAATAGATAAATAGGTACTTAAAATATGCAATTACTTATTAGATACGTTTTTGTTTTAGATGCCACGAAATAGAATAAAAAAGACGGACCGTGGGTCAAGAGATACTTTGCTGTATGAACAAGCATAATAATATGATGAGATTTTAAAAGGGCGTAGCATTCGCGCCGCTGCGAATATGTTCAACGTTTGTCACGTGTCTCTCATAAGATATAAACGTAAAAGAGAAGCTAATCCTAACGAATTTATATCTATGGGGTATAATCCAGCAACGAAAGTATTTACCGAAGAGCAAGAACAAAGCATAGCGAAATATTTAGTGAGAACAGCAGATATTTATTATGGTTTAACGCCAAAAGAAGTAAGACGCTTGGCACTTGATTTGGCTATTAAATTTGATCTGAAAAGACCACAGTCCTGGGATCAAAACGGAATGGCAGGGCCTGATTGGTTTTCATCTTTTATGAAAAGAAACTCTGAACTTTCGGTAAGGTGTGCTCAAGCCACTAGCCTTGCTCGTGCTACGAGTTTCAATAAGACAAATGTCAACGCATTTTTTGATAACCTGACCAAAGTAATGGATCGCTATAATTTTGATGCTAAAGATATATACAACATGGATGAGACTGGCATTACGACCGTCCAAAAACCCAATCGCATTATTGCTAGGAGAGGACAACGGCAAGTAGGAGCATTGACGTCAGCGGAGCGCGGTACACTTGTTACTGTGGCTATGGCTGTAAATGCCATTGGTAATGCTCTGCCTCCGATGTTTGTGTTTCCACGCCAGAGATACCAAGATCATTTCATCAGAGATGGTCCAATGGGTTGTGTAGGTGCTGGTAATGCATCAGGTTGGATGGAAGCGACCCAATTCCTGAAGATTTTGAAACATTTCCAATCATTTACCAGGGTGTCTCTTGATAACAAAGTGCTGTTACTTCTTGATAATCATCCATCGCATATAACAATAGATGCGTTAGATTTTTGTAAAGAAAATGGAATAATAGTTTTATCGTTTCCACCGCACTGCTCGCATAAGTTGCAGCCACTTGATCGTTCTGTACATGGTCCTTTGAAAAAACATGTAAACACCGCTTGTGATGCATGGATGAGGAACAATCCTGGTCAAACCATGACTATTTACCATATTCCATCAATTGTTGCTACTTCATTTCCTCTAGCTTTTACCCCTCGAAATATTCAGTCTGGCTTTCGTTGCACAGAAATCTGTCCCTACAATAGAGATATATTTGATGATGCCGATTTTGGTCCTTCTTATGTGACAGACCGACCTTTACTTGCTGTAAATAGCATCCAAGAGCCTCCTCCCGAATCAGGAACTGAAAGTATTACCTTTGAGTCAGATCTTGTGCCTGTAATTCCACAAATTTCATCTCCACGTGAAGATCAAGAGACGCCAAACGAAATCCGTGCCGTACCAAGTCCATCGTCAGAAGCAGCCACTTTAGTGCCTGAAATCATGCCTGGAGACACTTTGGCATCAGTTGATCCTTTGGATATAGGACAGGAATCCCAGCAAAATACATACTACATTGAATCTATGGAAATACCTACAAGGTTTGACACACCATTACGTGAAATAACAAATATTTCATCCGATTCAACTCCTGTACTCGACCCCAAACCGTCTACATCTAAAGGAACTAAACCCTTTATTTTCTCTCCTGAAGTAGTTCGTCCTCTGCCAAAGGCGCCGCCACGTAAAACCACGAATCGCGGAAGAAAAAAACGACAAACGGCTATATACACCGATACCCCGGAAAAAGATGCTATACAAAAAGAAGCCGAGGAAGCTGAAAAAAGAAAGAAAGCTAAACAAATTAAAAAGAATCTACACCCGGGAAAATCTAAAGGGATAAAATGTGATTCCAGCCAGAAAAAGAAGACTGCAGCAAAAAATGACTCTGAAAGCAGTGAAGAAGAAGAAGAAGAATGGTTTTGTATTGTATGTATGGAACCTTATAGTGCCAGTCGCCCTAATGAAATGTGGATCCAATGCGCTCAATGCAGATTATGGGCACACGAGGAATGTACACCTCAGGAGTCAATTTATGTTTGTCACAATTGCGAATCTGACTAATATTTTTATTATCAGTAATTAATATTCAATGAGGGTCAATTGTACCAGGGGTCAATTGTACCTCCATACTAACATATTTTTGTTGATTACTTCTATTTTATAATTGTTATAATGCTAGATAATAGCTAATATGCAAAGTGTGAACCAAAGATGATTATATGTTAATAAAGACTTATTTTATTTTTGTTCGAAGTGAAGAATTGTTATGTTAATGTTATTACTTTACATTTGTGTTGATTTAAAACACTGATCTCACAATATTTTTGTTCCTAATTTTTAAGAATGATTATAAACCCATAAGACTTCAAATAAATGACTGAGAAAAGGTGATTAATACCTTTATCCGAGTTTTATTACCCTATGCAGATTTGGTACAATTAACCCTTACGGGGGGTCATTTGTAGCACTAGCCATCATTTCATTCAAAGTCAATTTTGACGAAGTTATGTTCAATCTAAGCCAACTTTAGATTTTTTCTTCGGTAGATAATAAACTAAGGCTGTAAAATAATAATATTTAAAACAAAAAGCGACAGTTGAATTTGTGTAATCAACAGATGTTTAGAAAATGGTACTATTGTCCCCGGTCTACCCTACTGTGAGACTGTTTAATTCATAAGGTCAACACATAAATATCTCTTCGTCTCCTAGCTCATAGCCCCGCGCCGCTGGCAATGGAAGGCAAACAAATCGCTCATCTGACCCCGCTCCTTTCCCACCTGACTCGCTCCACAAAGCCCTCTGGCTGTGGAAGTCAAAATCTGAAACTCTTAGTGGAAGTGTCTATTTTTACTCCGGCCCGCTCAGAGCATCAGTTCATTACCCTATTTTAGTGGAATGCGGGCATTAAAGCTGGAAAGTTTTGCTAAATGCACCGTTCCACTGACGACAGTCTCCCCGACCACGAGATGCAACACCCAAAATGGAGTGTTTGTGGCGCATCCGTGCATGCATGGCCAACTGTACATTCTGTGCAGCCTTCTCTGCTACATGTTCATGGCAGGATCTTAAGAAATCCACGAGTGGAGCAATCAGTAAAGCCAGGTTCTGGGCCACAAAAAAATATTTTGATTGCCCAAGAAGGATGAAGGTTCACTAGACGAATAATTTAACATTGAGATTATATACCCAAAAATTTCTCCTCCATCAGGGCCTCTACCGGCTAAGTCACCGAACATCGATTTCTTAAATGGCGTTCAAATAAATGAAGGTTAAAAATGACTTAATCAATCGTTAAATCGGCTTCCATGAGCACATGGGACGTCATAAATGCTCCGGAATCGGTTGTCTACGTTCGAGCAGATGTAACGATTGATTAAGTCATTTTGAACCTATATTTATTTGAACGCCATTTAAGAAATCCATGTTCAATGACTTAGCCGGTAGAGGCCCAGGTCTCCAATTCAATATATAAATTATTTAAAACAAATTTGAGGAGGGCCTATGCACACCACATTTTTTAAACGCGCTTTTAACCTACAGAGCAGTTTGATTTGTTTGTATCAATACAAACGGGCCGGGCGTGTGTATCGCTAGAAACGCGCGTCAACGGTTGTAATGTTATAACTCAACAACGCCTTTACCGATTTAGCTAATTTTGGTCTTGAATTATTCATGGAAGTCCAGGGAAGGTTTGTACATAGAGAAAATTATAAAAAAGTCTTGTAAAAGTGTAAACTCAGCATCTTTTAGCAATTTAAACATTTTTTTGTTTGAATAAATGAACTTAATAATCATTTTTTTATTACTATGCCTTATACGTAGCGAAGCACGTACCGGGCCGCTAGTAGGTTACTAAAAAAAACTAGTAAAGAGGTTTTAAGTTTTTATTTCCTTACAACTAGATGTTCATTTCTTGGCCTTAGCTTCCCGCGTGGCTTTCCTCTCGGCAGCGCGCGCGACCTGCTTGGCGGTTTTCAGGTTGCCTTTCTTGCAGAACCTCTGGTTCCTCAGGAACTTGGGGTCCATCTGAAAAATACCACGAAAAGCTTGTTAGTTATGGTTCTTGTGATTAACATGTTGGTAATACTTTTCTCAATATGGTTTTATTGAGTCTATAGAGATACTGGAACATTAATAACAGGAACCTTCCCTGATCAATAAACTAATTCCTATTGTATGTATATCCAAATCCATCCAATAATTAGGAGTACTAATGCTACATAAACACAGGCACAACATAAAAATTAGGCCTTTTCATGTTCAAAAATTGTTATACAATAAAAGAGATCCCTATTGGTATGCTGTGACCGTCATTTTCTCAATAAAATATACAGTAAATGACACAGCCAAATATAGTCACATTACTACATTATTTCAAATTGTTTTATTCGTTTGAAAGCTAGTTTAATGAGGGCTGTGCTGAAAAAAATGTTCTATGTAGGCCAAAGACAATTCAGTGGCTTTTTATATTAATATAAAAAATTCCCCAATGGATAGGGAAAATGTTAGCAAAAACAATCTTTTAGAATAATTTTATTATCTCAAGTTAAAGTACTCTCACATACTATTACTACCTTTGATTGGAATCTGAACTAAGAGAAAAGATATGATATTTCAGTCTTAAAATGTTTTCAATGATAGAAAGCTACATTATCAGCATGTAACATGGACTGTTTTTTACAAACATTCTTCACTGAATTTAGCTTATAGTTCATCATTTTACATGAAGCCAAATACTTTTGTCAATGGGTTGTCTTAGGGTTATAAAATTACTGCAGAATCTGCTGCTTAGCTAAGTAATATGAGACACCAAACATTCCATATCTAAAACGAGTCTAACCCATAAGGTAGTACCCAGTAAAAGGGATTCACTTATAGAGAGGAACTCACATGCACAAGCCTCATGGCATGCTAATAATAACTGTTCCATATTTCTTAAATTTAAATACATCAGGTTCCAGTTTTCTCCATCTTTAGAAACAAAGTGTATATACCATGTCCACATAATTTAGCAGTATGAATAGATTTGTCTGAACAGGACAGGTACAAGTCAAGAATAAGTGGAATTGGTACTTCTTAGTCACTTGGTACTTCTTAATCGTGATAATGAGCCCCATTGAAAAAGGGAAGTACGTATTAAAATTATCATAGAAAACCAGTTTGTGGGTAAAAGCAAGTACTGAAAATCAATTCTTGCTCAATTAATTGGGTGGGTATTTTTCATATTATTTAAATCTTTATAGAAACAAGAATAACTTAAAATTCAATATGGACAGTGCCAAGTTTCATTGACAACAACTGTATTACGTTTCCTTACAATTATTTACAGTTATAAAAATGTAAACAAATGATATACTTACACCAAGGGTGGATTCGTGCCTCACATTCGTGGGTTTTTTGATACCATTCCTGTGCGCTTTGCGGTCTGAAATTAAAAACATCACGTTGCAGTAATATTTACATTTCGCTTAACTGTTTGAACTACCACACTTCACTTAACTTTAAATTGAAATCACATTCAATAAAGCTTCTTTAGAGAACCTGCAGATTAATAGTTATTTACTCACTTTGGTTATGATTTGTGTGATTCTTTGACTTTGCCATTGTTTTTTAATAATGCGCTGAAAAAGAAAATAACACTATAAATAAATGAAACACAAGGACGTAATACGAATTAACGATTAAAACATACAAAATTCAGTGGGATCTGTGTGATATTTCAAGAAATATATCAAAAGTTCCCGGACACTAACCTACGACAGCGAGAGAAAAAGAAAAGAGGAAAACAATCTTTTGTCACTTGTCAGTGGTATTGGCAGTTACTAACTGTCAATGTCACTGCTAATCACTCAGAGGATGAAAAAAATAGAGTAAACACGCTTAGTAGCTTAAGAGCAGCACAGCAAGTAGCAGCGGACGTCTTTCGGCTGATAGGATGAGACCCGCCCATGAAATGAAAAGTGGAAACCTATGTTTCTATTACTATCATTTAAAAAAAAAATTAACAATCATTTGATGTAATATGTCGGCCACCTTTTAATATTATCGATTGAAGTGCTCATGGCCAGCTACACTCACCGGCCAGTAAGTAATCGGCGAGCTAAAGTTCCTAGTCACGCGGTCAGACCATAGATAGGCTAAAGTGACTTATTTCTGAGCGTCTCCGTGCTTCGAAGGGAAGGTCAAGGTGTCAGTCCCAGTTGTTGTCTTAGACAACAGTCGATAAACTATGTCAGAGAGCTACAGGGTGGTTTGAACAAATCTGAGGTCATAGTAACCACTTCCCATACGATAAACAAAGAAAGAAAGATTGCTCATCGTTGACGCTTCAATATACAAGCAAAGAAATTAAAACCAATACAAATATTGCAATATAAACTCGGATCGCAGTGCAAATTTCTACAGAAAAGATAATCTATACATATAATAAATCTGTAGAAAAATAATTTTTGTACATCAAAAGAAAATCCAAAAAAAATTGCCAGGGTATTAAAGAACAACCAATAGAACCCATTTCCAGCCTTTTTAGAATTTTTGTCTGTTTGTCTGTGTGTCTGTTTGTCTGTTTGTCTGTTTATATGTTCGGGTATCACGTAAAATATACTAAAGCAATGTAGATAACTTTTATACACAACGATTGAGCGTAACTTGAGGTAACATTTAGTTTTTGTTTTATTGCAATCCGTTCAGTCTATCAAAAGATATTAGATTTTAAAGTAATCATGAAGAAAAATAACACACATTTCATTACTTCAAGATGAACTAATGTTTATAGTTGAGCTACCTAACTGTCCGATAGATGTCATTGTGCATATTATGACATCTCTTTTCTGAATGAACTAGGTTGATAGTTGATTTTTATTTCGATAGATGTCGTTGTGCATTTCTTTTGACTCGCGGTGTTAAGATTTGCCCGTGTTTGCTGATTGCATGATTACGTAGGGTTTTGAATGTACTGAATTGTTTCGAAATAAGGTCTTGGTTGCCTAGAAGTATGTCGTTGTCCAAAATTGGTTATTAAAATATTCTGTTTTCTTTGGGCAAATTGAATTATGTACAAGGTTGGATTTGTTATAATTTAATTTTAAATTATAATGTCAGTGGATCGAAAGTTTGTGCTGTCGATTCGTTTGTAACGCGAATGTACAGACGATTCGAATTTTATTGAGCCTGTCCGATTGAATGTATTTGAATGTAGTAAATTAACCCTGTCTCTCATAATTTTCTCAGCACAAATCTATATACATACCTATGTAAAAGAGGAAACTGACTGACTGACATATCAACGCACAGCCTGAACGGCTGTGGCTAGAGACTTGAAATTTTGCCGGTAGGTACTTTTATGACGTATGCATACTAACCCTAAGGGGGTAAAATAGAGAATGAAAGATTGTATGAAAATCCGTCATTTTTGTAGTTAAAGGCATTGAAACTTATATTTAGTAGCTCAGGTAAAAAAAAAAAAATTAGAATTTTTGGAAATTCCACCCCAGGGGCGTAAAATAGGGGATGTAAGTTTGTATGAAAAGTGTGTAATTTTTTAAGTGAAAAGCATGAAAATTGGTATGGCCTTTCCGTTAAAAATATAAATATGTATTTCAGGATTTTAGGAATTTCCACCCCTAAGGGCGTATAATATTCCAAATAATATTTCAAATTCCTCAGAACCATTATAGGTATACCCACTCGCAACATACATCCCCTATGTATGTTGCGTGTGGGTATACCTATAATGGTTCTGAGGAATTTGAAGCCACCTAAACTTTGCAACGGCACTAGGCTTCAAGTCAAAGCTTTGTATCGTGTTATAGAGGCTACTATTATGCCTGGATCCGCCCAGGGAGAAACAGTGTTCGTGTCACGTATTCCGTTAGTGCCAAATGATCTCCCTTTTCAGTTTAAAATACTGTAGTTCCCTATAAAAGTGTGTGTCGCGATAACCATCAACAAATCGCAAAGTCCAACTCCTCTCAAGTTAGCTGGAATTGACTTAAGGAAGGCGGGCAGGTTCACCTGGCGTGCTCACGTGTGAGTTCATCCCACAGTCTGGTCCATCTAGTGCGAGGACCTACGTCTTTAGCTAGCTCCGTAAAATGGATGATATTGAACATCCCACATACCAGGCCGCTTGCCGAACACGCCATTTATTAGATGGAGGTCAGCATTGGGATGACGCTCTAGCGGAAGGATGCGTGAGCGATAGTCCACATCGCTTGCGACATTTGTTTGCCATCTTATTGACCTTTTGTGCGTTATCGGGTGCTAACCAGTTATGGCAAAAGTACCATGACAAGTTTGCTGAAGATTTTATGAGACATGTACAACTAAATACTGATGGAGAAATTCCTGACAAGGTACGTGAAATTTGTCACAACAGGTCCTTATTGGCTATTCAAGAGATAGTTATAAGTATAGGAGGGAACCTGATCAGTCAGAGGCTAGAAAATGCACAGGAGTTTGCCAATTTATTGTAAAAAAAATAGGCGATGGCACATACCCCGTACAAGAAGATGGAAAAGTTATATTGATTTGTAATCTCTGCTCTTACGTTACATCACAGCTGGAGCTAATTTTTTCTGTGTACGGAGATACCACAAACATTGGCAATCAAGCTGGTTCTTGGCTATGTCAGCGAGCTATTTTGACTCCCCGCAATGACCAAGCTGCGGCAATTAATTTCAAAATATTGACTCATGCGTCCGGGAATAGTAAAGAATATAGCTCAATAAATACAGGTATGGAAGAAGATGACGCCACGCACTACCCGGTAGAATTTTTGGATTCCCTCAGCACACCGGGACTTCCAGCCCACAAAATAGTTTTAAAAATCGGTGTACCAATAATTCTCCTCAGAAATTTATGTCCCCCCAAACTGTGTAACGGCACTCGGCTCAAAGTCACAAATCTGCAGCAAAACATTATTGAAGCTGAAATATTAACAGGTTGCGGCGCCGGTGATATTGTTTTTATTCCAAGGATACCTATAATTCCTTAAAACTTTCCTTTCTCTTTCAAACCAGTGCAATTCCCAGTCAGTCTCTGTTATGCCATGACGATTAATAAAGCTAGATATTATTCGTTGCGGGGATGGACCTAAGTATTGGATGCTTTTCCCATGGTCAACTATACGTAGCTCTTTCACGCGTAAACAACCCCAATAACGTTTTTGTGTACGCTCCAGATGGTTCCACAGGTAAAATAAAGAAGCACTAAATTAAATAAAAAAAGAAATTGTATCGGTATCCTCCCACAGAGCTTTACACAAAAAAATACATTGTTAAGTTCCGACATCCACGCGAACGAAGTCGCGGGCACAGCTAGTATTCAATAAATTGTGCATTTAACCTCAATACTAATTATAAGATCTGTAGTTTACAAACCGTGATTACAATTGTTATCTTTAATTTGTTGACGCTACACTTTCATAAACTTACTAATTTGATTTAAGTTTGATGAATTCACATTATATGGTGAAGTATCCTTGAATAACTTTTTAAGCTCGAATGTTATATTATTTGAGTAATTCTCATTTCATATTAATAAGAATGGTATTCAGGTCCCGTTATCATTGTGTTTCTAAAGTATTCGCCTATTTGAATGGGGGTATCCGTTGATTAGATAGACTGGTGGAGACTCCGAGCCGCTAAGTACTGTGACAGGTGGACATACTGTGTGATATTTGCATAAATTGGGTAGGTATTAATTTAAAAAAGTAGGAACTTACTAACATAATATGATTCCTTTAATTGATGCTAATTCTAATTTATTTAATTGTATTTTTAAAGATACTTGGCATAATAAATATTGATAAAATAGACGTGGGCGGTGAGTTTCGTACATTACAATCACAGAATAGGTAACAAATTACTATGAGACACCCGCCCAAGACACCAGTATTCTGTATTACCAACCTTGTCAAAAGTTCTAGAGAGGATAATGAACATTAGGTTAGTAGATTACCTAGAAAAGCACAAACTTTTATCCCCATCACAATACGGTTTTCGGACTGGCAAATCTACTTCCGATGCAGTTCACGATTTGACAAATTATGTCGTTACAAATCTAGACCAAAGGAAAAAAGTAGTAGGCATATTCTTAGACCTGGCTAAAGCCTTCGACACGGTTTCTGTGCCCATTCTCTCGCAAAAAATGGAAAACATAGGAATCAGGGGGATCCCACTTGATCTTTTTAAAGATTACCTATGTGAGCGTATCCAATGCGTTAAGATAGATGAATACCTCAGCGATGAGCAGACCATCTTATACGGCGTGCCCCAAGGAAGCGTGTTGGGCCCTACTTTATTCCTCATCTATATTAACGACTTGGGCATGCTTACACTTCCTAGAGGTACAATCATAACATTTGCAGATGACACAGCTCTCCTATTTAGCGCTGACATGCACAATCCGGTTTTAATACTGTTTCAAAATGGCTACGTAGCAATTTCTTAACGCTAAACGTTGATAAAACCAATTATATGATCTTTTCTCTAAGAGCCACTAATAAAGTTCCTAATGCCTCACCTCCCCACACAATAACATCAAACAGTTACACGAAACAAAAGGGTTGCTTCATGTTATCAACTACGTAATGCAAAAGATGTCAAGTACCTTGGAGTAA
Organism: Pseudoips prasinana; assembly: GCA_951640165.1. Lineage (NCBI taxonomy): Eukaryota > Metazoa > Arthropoda > Insecta > Lepidoptera > Nolidae > Pseudoips > Pseudoips prasinana. The sequence continues at coordinate 12,678,512 of OX621240.1, forward strand.
TTAATTGATGACACCCTTAGATTCCATAAACATATTGATACGCTGAAAACCAGGTTACGTAAGCTTATATATATCTTTAAAACCTTGAGGCAAGTGGCTGACGATAAATTAAAAAAGTCTGTTTATTATATACAAAAACTACCATTATTGACTTGGAGAGAGCCCAGAGAGTCATTCTGAAAGTGTCCTCTTTCCTTCCGTATCGTTACCCCACGGAACTTCTGTACAAGGAGGCTAAAGTAATGACAGTGCGTCAACTCTTTATTTTAAGTATCATCCTAAGACAGCACTCATTACTTTCATATGATCCCTCCGCCTCACATGGAAAACGTCGGTACAACCCCGTAGATCGTACAGTAAACTATTCAACTCAATTCTCGAATCGATTCTTTTGTCACCTAGGTGGCTTTCTATATAACAAAATTAACAGAAAATTACATCTAGCTAAACTAACAAAAAACGTGTGCTAAAAGAAAGTTACTGCTTTCCTTCATGAACACAATTATGAGGATACTGAGAAACTGCTTGCAATAATGTTGTAATACTCAAGCGACAGCAATAACTAGCTACCTATTGATATATGAATTCTTACACAAACACACACACACGCACACACACATTGTTTTTGTATTCTTTTTTTCTCTTTACTTTGTTAACTTAATTATTCTCATAAACCAAATTATGTAATATGCATGTGATCCTATTATTCCTAAGAATGTATAATAAATGTATCTCTTCATAAAGCGTGGAGACCTGGTGTCCTGAAATACAGGCCTTGAGCCTAGTTTAGGCACCAGTCTCCCACAATATTATAATTTCTACCTATAACTAATACACCTTATACAATGTATTCTGTAATATTGTGGTGAGAGAATAAAACATTATTATTATTATTATTCTGGACTGAATGATGCGCGTGGTAATCCTTAATTTCTTTTCTCAATGGACGTAGAATGTCAAATTGACATCCATGTGTGACGTGCCAACCAAGTTAGCCTCGTATCAAAAGAAAATCTACATTATTAGCATAAGTTGTTCACTATCTTCTTTACTGTGCCCTTATTCACAGTTAATGTGAGTGAGCAACAAAATATTATTTTATGCTTAATACTTCAAAACCAAAGAGATGTCGTGTTGTCAGAATAATCGTCTGAACTCTAAGTGGTTAAAGAATTATAAAATTTGTCGAAGACATAATAATTTATTTTGTCGTATTTTAATTGCACGTCTTTAAATAGTAACAATGGTGGTTGCGGAAGGCGATTCTGGAGATGCAAAACAAGTATCTTCTGAAGAAATGGAGAAGGACGAGAAGGCACCAAGACTATTAACATTAGAAAGTATCCTTTTAAATCTGAATAATAAATGAGATTAAAACGCGTGATAAACAGTATCCCGCTCCCTATCATTCGTCTATATCATATACCTTTTTATAAAGTAAATGTGAGGTAGGTACTGCATTTTCTTTTGCCTTTAATATCATACCATATTTTGTCACTTAAAAGTATAAACTGTATTCGCTGTGAAAAAAGTAATAAATAATCCTACCACTTTATTAATGTGATAACCTATGTACTTCAAAAATCAGCTGATAAATGTTACTAGCACCAAAGTTGTTATTTATTTAGCTTAAAATTTGCTGATTTCATGTATTATTTAAGGTTTTAATTTGTGGTGTGTGTACATGTTCTAAATTAATGAAATAACCCTTTAATTATTTAATCCAAATATTTACTGCACCATATACTTATGCATTATTTACAATATTTGCAACTGAAAATTAAGTTGCAAATATTGTCTTATTTTGTAAGTAACTGACATTAACAAATTTGTCTAACAAGGCAATGTAATGACTTAGTAACAGTTACTGGCAGACACTTGCGTAAGATTGCACTCATACATATGCACCTGTAGTATCCCATAGTGTTGTAGACAGCTATAAACTGAATACATAACAAGATAAATCTCTCATGACAACTTTTTAAATATCATTCTCAAACACATATTCTATGAGATATTGTAATAGTATTATCTTGACAATAACTTAACTTAGCTAAATATTGTTACTATTATAAAATAAATCTTATTGTAAATTATTTCCTACAATCCATGTACCTAAATATCTATATGTACCTAGAAATAATTATATATTACTACGAACATGTTCTGACTATTTACAAGCGCTTTTTTAAAGTCTATGTAAATATTTTTTTTTATTTTATATTTATTACTGACCATTAGCCTACATGTGTGTACTGTAACCACTGGGTATATTTTATGTTTGGGAATGGATGATGAGAACAACAACATATAAAACAATCCCATACATGCATATTTCATCACTAACTACTATTTTTACACAACTACTACTTCAGAAAAGTGATTGTAAATAGACAATATAAGTTTGTAGTAACTAACTGACACACACAAATGACACAATATTATTTTTACCACTGCTTTCCACCAACTTCTTTAGAAAATGTTGCACATCTCTGGAATGCCCTTCAATTATTAATGAGATAAAAGCCCTACTTAAGAAACAATTAATACTAAATAGTATCATTACAATAATTCCACACACTTTTTGTTAGTTAATATGTAATTCCATACTGTATTGTTATTGGGGTTATATATGTCTGTATATATTTAATTACATAATATATTATTAATGGCCACACATGAACATTATAACCTTCATGCCACCCATACAAGCACATGCCACAAGACAGTTGAAACTGTCTTCCTCCCACACCCTGCTACTGTACAGAATACTTTTTGTACCACATACAACCTAAAAGCTACATTTAATTGTACCATCCTAGGTTACATGGTATTGTATTAAGGACTAGTATTACAGTCGGCTATTTATGATATTTCTTAATGATTAAGATAATACCCATAATTTTTTTATATTTAATATATCTATTTTATAAAATATGGTTTTGTGTGTAGTTTTATCCCAGTATTTTATTAATAATAAAATGAAAAAAATAAATAAAATAGGTTTTTATTCACATAGACTTTAAAAAAGCGCTTGTAAATAGTCAGAACATGTTCGCAGTAATATATAATTACAATAAGATTTATTTTATAACAGTAACTATATTTAGCTAACTAAAATTAAGTTATTGTCAAGGATCAGTGTATGTTTAATTATCTAAATTTTAGCTATATTTATACTACATATTGTCTGAATGGTTCTGTCTATATTAAGGTACGAATTAGATGTTATCATTATGGCGGACCTTGTGTTTAAAACGACGGTCGCGCTTTAATGCTACCACCGGATCCAATGCGCCCCAACTGAGAAGACCCAGCGAAACAAACTCAGCGGGTATTATTATAATAAGGTAGAACTACTATTATGTAGACACTATGTAGTATGTTTATTGATTCCTTTTGCTGTGTGGTGACGGCAAAGACTATCATCACCCTATCGCATCCCATGGGAGGCGAAGAAATCTCTGAAATCACCAACCCGTCGGCCAAGCGTGGCGATTATGGCATATCCCCCCATTGAAATGTAATTTGGCTGTCATGATTGATTCTTTTTATGTATGTTATTATTTCATACCATTTTCTTTACCATGTATTCTCTAATATATGTTTCACTACTAGACCATCCTAAGGTTGTCTGGAGGAGATTGCTGTAATATGCCTATTATAAATGTTTGTATTGTGATTCTGTTCTCTTGTATCATATGTTTATTTTTGTTTGTTTCATTGGTGTGCAACACCATATACAGTGGAGTATTTATCTTATCTATACATAAGTATTTCTAGGTACATATGGGTATATAGATCTGCGGTTTAATAAGGATAAGATACAGGTTAAGTTTATGACAGTCCATAAAAGTCTATGTCTGTTCCCTCATATTTAGAATTAGATTAGCAACTTCATAGTTATAACAACATTTTTCTAAAATTTACATGTTTATGCATAAAGAGTACCAATTTATCTGGATGTAATTATTTTCCTGAACCACAGTACCAGTATTCCGTATCACAAAGGATGGTCAGCAACAACATGGTCTCCGTCATGGAGACTACCAAAGGTATCGTGGATACTGTTCCCGACGCATCAGGAGGTTGAGAAAAGTGCTCAAAATCCCACAGGTAAGATAAAAGTGTATCCATTAAGCGTGACACATGCATTGAGCGATGTTTACAGAATTATTCTCTTTATGTTTGGTTGAAACCTACTATGACAAGAGAAGTTTATATGTAGTGTTGAAGATTACATACAATTATTTAACACAAACCATACCCTCCTTGAAGAATTTTCCTGCAACACGTGGCGTTGCGAGGGCGCAGACCACAGATGTAGCAACTGCCTTAACCATGGCAACACATGTGCACTCATATTGCAAAAATACTATAGGAATTTTAGATTAATTTTTCCGTAAAAAAAATTTCACAGTACCTGCCCGAAATCTGGGAATTGGCGGTACTACACCCCCGTGCCTCGGAGAACACGTAAAGCCGTCGGTCCTGTACCTGACCTTGTTCCGGTCTTGTCGCTAGTCGTCCCATCGGATAATGAGAGTGATAGAAAGTGCCCTTGTGTTTGCGCCCACAAAAACTTGTGAACTATAATATGTCCTGCTAGTCTCCATTGAGACTGGCCGTCGTGGCGGATATTCGGCCTAGAGGACATTATTATTATTATACTTCAACAGTGATTAATTATTACGGTAGCCTATTATTGAATGTATAAAGGTCAAGCTAATTTAAAATAATAATCGTACAGCGCCCGGTTGGACTAGAATTCACTTTACATGCGTTTGTCTCTGACAATAGAAAGATAAAATATGGCTTAAGTTATGGTAATTGCCAAAAATGGAATAATATCCTGGGACATTATTCACACACGGCCATTTGATCCCAATCTAAGCAGAGTTTGTACTATGAAAACCAGATAACTGATATAGCTACATATACTATTTTTCTTTTGTAAATACCTACTTACTTATATAGATAATTTACACACAGACTCAGGACAAACAGACATGTCCATGCACACAAATATGTGTCGCGGGTACCTACCATCTAGTACCAACCACGCCAGCAGGCCCGCAATGAATGAACTTAGTTTCAGCTTTCCTTTTCAGGGCGACAGGCGTCATTATCGTCGGCGTGATGTGACGACCGTCCATCTGACTGCATCGTCAGCTGAGAACCGTCTTCTATGCGTACCTCTACTGCAGGCCGAAAGAGCCTGGGCCCACGCTATGCAGCTACGTCAGGAAGCTAACACTGAGCCAAGGAAAAAGTTCCATCTGGTCTCCAGACTGAAGAAGGCATATGCACATGCTCAGACTTTGTTGCAGTTGTGCGAGGTAAAAAAAAATACACTATATTTTATATATAATATATTTTTTAAAAAGGCTACGATAGTATTTATGGCTAACTAGCTGTGCCCCGCGGTGTTACCCGCGTTAAATTTTCTTTGCTATAAACCTCACGGAGCCCGAGACCTTTCCAACGAATGCAAAACCGTGGAAATCGGTTCGTGCGTTCTGGAGTTATAGCGTCAGGAAGGAAAACCCGACTTATTTTTATATAGTAGATGACGTATGAACAACTATATATCTGTGATAATTCATGTTTTGTATAGTAAACATTGTCCAAGACTAAAAGATAAATTTGGGCTAACGATAATTTACAATAGCAAAATCTGCGCATTATGAAATCTGTACCATGTTATATGTAGACATGGCAATTTCGTGATATTTGCCTGTCTTAAGGGCTTTCCATACATGCGTAATAGTAAAATAATTCTAAATAAAACGCATTTTTTTTATTATAGAATTGTATGAAATATAACATCACAAAGTAACCAAGGAGCACAATAATTATCCAACTTTGAAAAATAGATATTGCTTTTTTACATAAATTTGCTAAACGTAATATAAACAATCTAACCGTTAGAAAACCCCTGACACCAACAATAATTAGATAATTTTGGAAAAGAGCTGATACTCTTACATTGCTGGACCGATGTTAACCAAACATAGTTAACCATTGCAAGGAAAATTGTTTTCAAATGAAAAAAACCGCATCGAAATGCTACGATGCCACAGACACACACACAAACACACACACACACACACACACACGCACACAGGCGCACACACACGCATATGCGCGCGCATCCACACACACATCGCATCGCCGTCGAACTCATAACAGCCCTCTTTTAGCGTTTTGCAATGTGATGCATCTTCTATTTATTTGTAATGGTAAACTCAACATCTAACAGCAAAGTGGTGTTTGTGACGCCCGCACGCAACTCGAAGCGGGCGCCTACGCGGCGTGGCTCAGCGGAGTGCTGCTGGTGGAGCTGCAGCAGTGGCGTGCGGCTGCCGAGAGCCTGCACCGCGCACAGCTTGTACTGGAGAAGCTGTGTGCGGCGCTGCCTGACGATGAGCGCGCAGTGTATAAGCAAAAGGTAACATTTTAAAGGATCGACCTATATAATTGTGTGTCTGTCTAAACAATACTTCTGCCAATCTATTGGAGGTACAAGTGGATCGAGTATTGGTTTCTATAGGCGACACGCTGGTATTAAATGCGAGTGGCGTGAATAACAGAGGACGAAATGGATGCGTACACTTTCGTCAAAAATGGTTTTTTGCACGAAATCCCTTTGTTTAGCGTAAGTTTGTCAGTACTAATCTAATTTGGCATAACTATTATTTGAACTATATATTGGTCTAATTATGAGTCGCATAAACTTATAAGACACATTATTCGAAAAATATTTTTATGCCGATTAACATTATGATTTAGAATAATATACTTTAAGTCTTTAAACTGCCTATGTAATAGTTAAGCTAAACAGATAACATAGTATTTATAAAGTAATATTTATGCGGAAGTAACATTATACGTTGCTATTATTAGGACGATTAAAAGGCTTCGACAATAAATTTTATTCGACTCTAATCATTATTTTCTAGGTAGAGGAACTGAAGCCAAGTCTTCGGTACTGCGCATACAATATCGGCGATGAGTCCGCTGCCGGAGACCTCGTTGCGATGCGGGGACAAGGACTTATCGAAAACTTGGATTCCCTGATGGCACAAGCTAAGTTAGTATATTCCTTTCTCTCACTTATATTTATAACTAGCTGTGCCCCGCGGTTTTACCCGCGTTAAATTTTATAAATTATCACAGCTCCTCCCCTGTAGGTGATAGCGTGATAATATGTAGCCTATATGTTGACCCGACCTTTCAGTAATATTCATGCAAAATTTTAAGTAAATCCATGCTGTACTTTTTGAGTTTAGCCCGGACACACATACAGACAAACAGACACACAGAAAATTCTAAAATCCATATTTTTGGCTTCTATTTCAATAGTAGATCACGCCATAAGTATCCTTTTAAAAAATATTCAATCTACAGTTTTGACTTTCCTACGATTTTATTATATTATGTATAGATCACAAAGTATTTTCGAATATTTGGCTGTAATCGAGCAAGGTTATAATCATGGTGTTTTCTTTAGGGAATCCCGTTCCGGTGTGATGCATGAAGTAGAATGGCGCGGTCGCCGTGTGACTGTGAGGCCCGAAAAAGTGAGGCTCTTCCTCATTGCCCTTCAAGACCTAGACAAGTCTGTCGCCAACGCCGAGAGCGTCCAAGCCAAGATCGACATCCTCGAGAACATCCTCATGGATTGTAAGGACGCTATCTCCGCGATCAAGGACGAAATCAAGAGCGATCCTAAATTGAAGACTGCGTCGGAGTCTCAAATGTCTAGCATTAACTATCTACTGTCGTACCTGATGTACTTGCGCCTGATGCGTACCATCGAAAGGAACAACTTGCTCGTCCAGCACGCTGAAGAAGCACGAAAGAACAACATACAGATCGACGGCAAGAAAGTCCGACCTCAGGACCTGACCCGGCTTTACGAGATCATCCTGCAGAACTTCACTGAGCTCCAGCAATTACCCGGCTTCGAGTCTGACGCGGCTTACCAGAAGGAAATTGAGACGCTGACAAAAGCGTATCGCGCCTTCCGTTGCTACTACATCGCGCAAGTACTAACGGGACTCCGTCGGTTCAGGGAGGCTCTAGCGATGTTGGAGCGTTGCAGCAACTACACCGCTGAGTCCCTTAATAGCAAACTCAACGACAAACAACTGGTAGGTAAGTTGCAAGTGTTGAAGAAAGACATCGAGAGTTGCAAGTTTGAGGTACACGCTGATTCTGTGCTCGAAGACGATGAGGACCAAGACGAGGATATGAAGTATACGTCCAGTGGAAAATATAAAGATAAGAAGCCGCTTGTCGACCGACTGGACGAATACAGGGAGGACACTCAAGTTCTCACGAAGAATCCTAACATTTACAAGCTACCTCCATCTATGGAAGCCATTCCCTGCAAGCCATTGTTCTTCGACTTAGCATGCAACTTCATTGAGTTTCCAAATTTGGACGACAAGACTGGAGCGGCGGACGCTAAGAAGCAAGGCGCTGGTTTGACCGGACTCGTCAAAGGTTTCTTGGGTTGGGGCAAAAGCGACAAGTAAATACAGTACCTATGTACAATTTTATTCCTTTTATAACTGCCAGAATTTGTTTTTGTATGGTTCATATTATACATATACCTGAGGAAATTGAGGTTTTTTGAAGTGGAAACTTCTTTAGCAACATTGTGCTTTTTTTGGGATGGCTGAATTTTTATTAAATTTATTTAAAATCTCGTGAGGACAGGTGTCCTGATCATATATTGGTAAGACAGAGGGTCTTTTTTTAATTCAGACTGGCTGTTTATACACTCACATGACCGCAGCATTTTTTAAGTAAGACTTCTTTAGTTGTGCACTTTCTTTTCTTTATTATGTTAGGTATATTTTTTACAGCCGACGGCCTAACCAAATTTAGTTCTATTTTTTATATTTATTCCCACCATAGAGAAGGAAGCAATTACTATGAGTCTTTATCAACCAAAGGTGGGAAGTAGCATCTCCCACTCGCTATTCGGATTAAACAAACACTACTTTGCGAGTATGAGAAATGAAAAAATAGTTTTCATTTCTATCGACAGTCCCCAAAGATTGCCCCGCATGTTTTCTTTAATGGCGACGAAGGCATTTAGCCGTATTATAGTATTGTCAGACATTGCAAATAGAAGTAAATGTCCAGTCAGAGAAGGGTCTCATATAGGTAGGGGAAACCTAGGAGATTAGTGACAGAGGTAAGTTGTGACAGATGCGATTTCTCCCTAACTATGAAAGTGAGCGTGCTGGTAAAAACGCTAGATTGACGCTTTAGAGACGCGCTATTTCACTCAATACCCGCCGGCGGTGCACGCGAAGCGGTTGCGAAGTTATGACGTCCAAGTGCAAAAAAATGCGAAAAGTAAGTATTTCGTCAAAACTTTAATTGTATTTATATCATATCTTATTACGTGTGCGTTGTTGTGTTATTTTTTCTTAAGTTGTGTGGTTATTTAAGTTTCAAAACGTATCATTGATTTTTTGTGTTTCCATCGTGTTTAGAAAATTTGAATTATTATTCGGACCAAGTCGTAATTTTGAGCACCTAGGAGAGTTGTGACAGTCTGTCACAACTCTCCTATTTGACTTCATTTTCTGCTGGGTTATTGTAACTGGGTTATTTTTATTCATTTGCAATGTCTGTATGTGTGTTTGTACATTAGTATATTAAAGACAAATCTTGCAAGTACATTCCACAATAAAGCTTGTATCGAAAAAATAATTTTCGATAAAAAATATACTCGGTTGGTGGTGTGATGTTACATGCTGGATGGCTACATTTTTTTTCAGAATGCCTAATAAGTACGTACGAAAAACTGATATTGGAGATATATTATATTTGGAGACACCGATTTCCTGCCAAGTCGAGTGACTGATCGTCCCAAGCCATAGCAGAAATAACCATAACTCCAAATCACAACACCGGCACAGTTGATAACGTTGAAGCAAGAGTCTAGGTTCATCTATGGCATGGTATGTTCAATAGAACATACCATGCCATCTAGAAACTCATAAGTTGTGAACAATAATGCCAATGAACCTGTTGCCTTCACGTCTACAGCTCATACCCTGGTTCAGAATAATAATGCCATTTAACCTGTTCTTACTGATACACCTACTAAGGACGAAATAGCTGCTATAGAGCCAATAGGAAGGCGAAGAATGTGAAAAAGCGTCTCTTAAGCGAAGATAAGAAGAAACTTAAAAAGCCAAGAAGTCTAATAAGAAGAAGAGAACAGGTGATGACGAATGAGAGGCAGAAAATAATTGTTTTTACTTGGTTTGCCCTGAAACCTATTCAAACAGCAGATCGAATGAGGAGTGGGTGCAGTGCCTAGAATGGAGAGATTGTACTGGAGGCGAGCTGCAATACGTTTGCCATTATTGCCTATCAGATTAGATTAAATTTTTTTACTAATTATAATATGATTGAGCTCTAAACGATCCCATAATCACTTGTCACTTGTCACAATGTTATGGAAAGGTTAAACGCTGTGTTTATTGGAAATCGAAGTGCTAAAAGATGATTAAACTACTTTTTGCAAAAAAGAAACATATTTCATGTATTTATAATACGTATAATGGTATTTTTAATACTCAAACAGTCTAAATACATAGCTGTCACAACTTTCCTCGATACCTGTCACATCTTACCTCGGTGGTAGGGGAGTTGTGACAAATGGAGTAGTCTTCCTTTTTGTTGATTTTTTCGGAAACCGTATTATTTTACTTAATTTTGATGATTGTTTTGGAAAGAGAAGGAATGGTGCTAGATTTATTCACATAGGTCGTAACCGAGGAATGTTTCCGAAGCGAGATATTCCCCCAAAATTAAAAATTGTCACAACTATCCTAGGTCTCCCCTACTTATTTTTGGTAGGGTGTACTTGCGTACAGCACTTCGACTTTTTGTACTATATACTTACTCTGAACACAGTTAGTCTGAGGGAAACCGAAACTACTTTATATACTAATAATCAATAGTGGTCCTGACTCAACTTCGGCTATGGCCAATGATAAAAGAGACTAGTCAACTACGTAGTATATAGTATGGTTCAGGAGTGTATGCGCTGCACGGGTGCACTCTGTTCCTCTTCGGCTATCCGCCGCTTCTTGTTGTCCCGGGTTCGATTCCGCGCTGGACAACTATTTGTGTGACCCATAAATAGTTGCTCTAGGTCTGGATGTAATTTGTGTCCGTCTATTATATGTTTGTAAAGTACCCCGCGACACAGGGACTAGATACCGTCGTGCAGGCGTTGTCTTTAAAAAAATCATATTAATAAATCAAAATAACGAACAAGCGTACGGACGACCCTAATTACGCAAAACTTTGTATATCAATGGGTTCATTTAACTTTTTTAGAAGTATTGGAGGTAGTAGTAAAACGAATCTCAATTTTAAATAGATATTTATTTTAAATACAATAGAATTCAATGTCCTTCATCGATGGTCATGACGTAGCTACCCGGCTCGTAGTCGCGATCGATTATACGGGATTTGATTATCTCTTTGTACACAAACGCAGATTTCCTCGGCGTGCGAGTGCGAGCAGGATCTTCAAAATCTACTTCGTACAGTCCGAATCGTGCCCTGTCGAAAACAAATTACCATAGAATAACAGACTATATTAAACCCGTCACTATGGTTACTGTCCTTTTCGGGGTTCGAACCTCGACTCAGTATGTTCGAGTTACTTATTATGTAGTTTTATTTTGCTAGACGATACTTTTGTACTGTTAGAGACGAGTGAGGGCTTATACCGTCTAGCAAATAAAATTAGCCTGTATTGGGTTCAAAATATCGGCGGTTACTGGCGTGGAGATGTATGAGAGGGATGGTGGTCTGGTGAAGCAGTGACACTATCTTTGGCTAATTGCATAAGTCATGTTAAGAGTAAAGATCTATATTTTGCTATTCAAGTGGGAGCTGGTGAACATCCACACTACTATATAATTGACTAGCTGTACCCCGCGGTTTTACGCGCGTTAAACTTTATAGATTAAGTACAGACGCCAGCACATCCACCTGCCCCAATCTGTCTTTGTTTTATAGTTTTACAACTTTATCACATAAGCATAAGGTTCACTTCCTATTGGGGAAATTTGACAGATTGGGATAGCTTGATGTGCTGGCGTCTGTACATCAATATACATGTCCTTTTTTTCGTAATACAGTAACAGACATTCCATCGGCTGTAAGAATCCAGCCGATGGAAAGCGGTAATGATATAGGTACACAGGGCATCGCTAAACTCATGCATTGACTGCCTACACGAGTTTTTTTCCGATCGATTGTGAATATAATAACAATATCCTGGGATATTATCTACACACGGGTATCTGATCCTAAACTAAGCAGAACTTGTACTTTGGAAACCAGATAACTGTATACTACTTTCTTTTTGTAAATACATACTAGGTAGGTATAGATAATTACACCCAGACTCAGCACAAAAAGACATGTTCATGCACACAAATATCTGTCCTGGGTGGGAATCGAACCCACGACCTCCGGCGTGAAAAGCGAGCATTTACCAAACACGCCAACTTAACAGGCCTGTCAAATTAGGAACCAGCAAGTAGCGTCCAGTGTACGGACGTGACTTCATTTTGACGAAACATCGTACACGTTTCGATGCATGTAGTTACGTCAGCGGGGGCACGGGAGATGCGAAAGCGGGATTATTAACCCGTACTCAACTTATCGACATAATATAATATCAATTGTCGACGTATAAATCATTGCATAGATAGATTGTGGCTTAATAATAATAGACACAAGTTAACTCGTTACTGGCTTATGAAAGAACCAAGTTTTAGGTACTTACTTATCGTATGGGCAGTGGTTACCCTGATGTCAGAGTTGTTTAAGCCGCCCAGTAGGCCTCTGACATGGCTTAACGACTGTTGCCTAATGGCTACAACCGGGACCGACAGCTTAACATGCCCTCCGAAGCACGGAGACGCGCAGAAATGAAACTACTTTGGCGGTCATCCATCTAAGGTCTGATCGCGAGCCTAGTTGCTTAACCTCGTTGATCATTTACGGACCGGTGAGAACATCTGACTATCTGGTACTTACGTGTATCCCGCCAACCATTCAAAATTATCCATCAAACTCCATGCAACGTAGCCTTTCAGGTTGACACCCTCATCTAAAGCGTCTAACACACTGTTGAGGGCGGCCCTGTAGTAAGTAACTCTGCTCTCGTCGTCTGTGCCCACGTGTGTGGACCAGCCGTTTTCTGTGATGTAAATGGGAATATCGTCACCGTACCGCTGTTGTACCCGCTTTAGGACTTTGTAAACGCTGTTCGGCATTTGCTGGAAAACATGAATGTGAGTCTTGAGTTAGCTACACTAATACTGGTATTTGCGTCTATTGTTCATTATATTTTAAATCGACAACATTTTATTAATATTTGGTTTATTTTAATTGCAACACTAACAAAAAACACTATTGGTTATCGTTTCTAAGAGGTGAAACATCTACACCAGAGAGTACTTTTGTAGGTATATATGTATACACCTACAAAAGGTCCATCCAATGTGAACTAGCCTCACCACATGGCCATTTTTTACCGAGTCGTTAAATACAATATGAATTTGCAGGCGGAACTTATCAGTATAACATAGACATCGCGTGTTATTTATTTCCTACTAGCTGTGCCCCGCGGTTTTACCCGCGTTAAACAAATTAAGTTTATAAAATATGGCCTATGTGTTATCCTAACTATAAAAATTAGCCTATGTTCTTTCTCAGGGTCTAGAACATCTGTATACCAAATTTCATTCAAATCCGTTCAGTAGTTTTGGCGTGAAAGAGTAACAGACAGACAGACAGAGTTACTTTCGCATTTATAATATTAGTTAGGATATAGGATGTAAGCATATGAAGTAGGAATAGCACGTATAACTCTTAAACATATACAACGCGTGCTGTCTCGGTATTAGCAGGATTCCTTCCGCCAGCCAAAACAAACAACATGAAAAATACTTCAATAATTCCAGTGTGGAACACGCAGGTAAACGGGGTAACTACCAGGAATTTCTGTGCGTACTAGGAATTGACTCGTAAGTACCTAAAACTACGAAGGAAAACATCGTAAAAACACCTGCATGCCGCTGAGTTCTAAAAATGTTCTTGATGGCAAGTGTAGTCTGCAAACGCGCATTTATGTCCTTTCCTCTCTCATTGTGAGAAGACGCCTTTGCCTTGAAGTAGGACAGTAATGGGCTGCATTATTTAATCAGGGCTTGTTATGGAATATACGATGGAACTTACTTTTAACCATACTGAAGCTGCTTGGGGCCAATCGTCAGGAGAATACATTCCAATTTCTACATCATCGTGAGCCGAGGGCACGGCATATTGCGACTCATAGAGAGACCGCGATATATAGTTGCCACTGTAATGGTTGAAGCCGAAGAAATCGCTCGTGCCCCGAACATAATCTTTCTCCTCATCCGTAAATTCTGGCAACCGAGATCGAGGATAACCTTGTTCGGCACTTTTTTGAGCTACACGCTCTGTAAGTTCTTTGGGGAAACCACCTTCCTTTGAAAATATTGGATCTGTGTGGATGGCCCACTGGAAAGGAATATTAAGTATAAAAACACTATAAATATACGAGTAGATATAACTTCCCTAAAGCGTAAAGCGAGCTTACTAAAGCTGTAAATACGTTGCATCGCAGATATCTACAGTATAAACTACTCAATTCAAGATAAAACATTTTTTTTAAATAGTTTACACAAATGGAGAGTACCTACACCAGCTATCCTGAGATCAGAACGTCTGGTCATTATGAAGACTTATTTCTTTGTTTCAAAATTAGGTTGTTTTTCATTGACTATTGAGTAACAAGTAGCAATTAGTTAGCAATTTTTGGTCACCAGCCTGATGCGAACTTATACAGACAAATAGCCATTTAGATGCACACCGAAACTTTACAGGGAAATAGGTATGGTCTGAAATTATTAATCAATCTCTACTCGTAGTTCGCTTTACTTAATGCTAAAGAAGCTGATTAACCAAACGACTTTTAGTTGAGCTCCTAGCAAAGTCATATCCTCAAAGTTGATTTCGATTTAGAAATACGAATCAATACTTATATCGACCGCGTTTGTTATGCAGCAGTCTTTTAAATCTCTGCCAATTATTATTACCTACCTCAGCCTGATCCCACAACTCAACAGCATATCTATCTTCATCTGTATCATGGAGAGGCTCAGTCGCACTAATAGCGACCGTGTACCCTACAATTCCTCCTTGAGACGCCTTGAAGTCGTTATTATAAGCGTGATATGCCGCCGCGTGCGCAATAGCAAGGTTTTTAGCGCAAACATACTCGCCGACACCCGTTGCATTAAGCCTCGGAGCCTTCGTCACTGAACCGTATCCATCGTTACAAATTTGATAGCCTTCATTGAAAGTAATCCAATATTTAACTCTATCACCAAAGTGTTTGTATGCTACACGAGCGTAATCTTCAAACCATTTCGCCATAAGAGGATTCATAAACCCGCCCATTTCTTGTAGCTTTTGCGGTAAGTCCCAATGGTATAGAGTAATCATACGTTGGATGTTGTATTTCAGCATTTCGTCGATGAGTCTGTTGTAGTAAGCTATGCCGGCTTCGCTGACGTAGTTGGCAGCACCGTTGGGTAGGATTCTAGGCCAGGAGAGGGAGAATCGGTACATGTCTAGACCGAGTTCTCTCATCATTTCCACGTCACGTTTGTAGTTGTTATAGGAATCGGACGCAATATCTCCGTTGCTGTAGTCTTCGACAACGTCGGGCATGGTGTGCGTTAAGTAGTCCCAAATGCTTTCGCCTTTGTCTAAGTAATACAAAGCA
This sequence comes from Pseudoips prasinana, assembly GCA_951640165.1. Lineage (NCBI taxonomy): Eukaryota > Metazoa > Arthropoda > Insecta > Lepidoptera > Nolidae > Pseudoips > Pseudoips prasinana. Next base: position 12,694,389 of record OX621240.1, read on the forward strand.
CTGTTAAATAATCAATATTGTCCCAGACTGGACTGGTGTAGGATTAGATGTATTCTTATTAGTTGTTAGAGTTCAGAAGTACATACGTTGATCAGAACATGGACAGGCCAATCAAACATGTTAGGATGGCTGGGTTTAAAATGTTACGTATGAATTTTAGAAACATTATTAGGAAATCCTTAATTTATATGAACATTTATACAACGGTATACCATTAAATCAAATAGTATATTTAAACTTATTGATTGTTCAGTATCATAGGCAAATTATAAGTTATTTAAGTTACGTGCACTGATTCTGTTACACGTTGCTCTTAATTAGAAACTTCAAATGTAGGTAATACTTAAGTATGGATAGGTACCTAATCATAAATAAAACAATCACATAAATTTTTCGCAGTTCATTGAGGTAATGTTTAAAATTACGTACCGTCAGCATCCCATCCTCCTTCGATTTGGTAAGCCGATGTACCCGTACCGAATATGAAGTCATCGGGAAATTTTCGATCTAGCCTGGACACGCCGCTGCTTATAGCTATCACAGAACTGTAAATGACAATTGATTTTTATGTCCTTAAGGAGGAGCCACTTTTCATATCATAAATTAAATTATAGGAAGAAGGTACCTACATAGTACATACTCAATTCGTTGCAGGATCCAAGACAGTAAAAGTGATTCCACGGGGCATGCCTAAGCCTCACCGCTCAGTGTCATTTCATTGTGTGCCACAGTTGATACTGGCTTACAGGAGTTGCAGTGGTGAGTAAGTGGGATGGACTGGTCCCGATTTAAATAAAAAAATACTCAATTCGGTCAGTATTTCTTCTCGAGTATATACACCGATTGCTCCGTCATGTAAGAACCGATTAAATAATTTTATAAAATAAATTCGGGTTATTTACACCCATTTATTACACAAAAACGACTGGACCAATTCTTAAGAATTTTGATTGTTGTGTCGGTCTCGGCTCCCAATAGCAGAATATGTATTAAATTGAATTCGCAGTTTCCTTTTGTGATTGTTATTAAGCCTTTGACTGCCAGTCATGTTTAGATATCAAATCAAAATGTGCCCAGCACGCCACGGTTGCTACTAAGGCTGAGATCTATAGAGCGTACTTAGACTTTGCTTAGACTTTACTTAGACAGAAGTTAATGCATGTAACGAAATTACAATTGGTGTTTTGACTTTGTCTGTCTTAGCTTATGCTAAGCATAATCTTAACTTCAAAAAGTCTATAAATACCAAATCAAAGTATAAGCTTAGCATACAACTAGCAAAGTTTTACGTAAGTAAAGTTTGAGCAAAGTCTAAGTACGCTCTATAGATCTCAGCCTAAGAGTGTGACTGTGGCGGCTACAATACTTAATAGTAATAAATGTTTATTTCAGACAAAAGTCCATACATAGAAGGATTACACAAAATATGAATATAATAGAATACAAGAGGCACTATCTTATTTGAGCGCGAATATACGCTTTTAGGATATTGGAATCCTGTTTATCTGCAATGACTTTTTGACTTAAGAAACAAACAACTTTTATATATTTATTTTATTATTTAAAATTCTCAATTAACTTTTTAACTGACCTCCGAAGCAGAGTCGTTAGTAACCAATATGTTAGTTGAACTTACCACAAAAAAATGGCCGTAATCTTCATAATTGTAATTGTATGTGTAATTGTATATCGTAGACATATTTGACAAATGCAGTACCACCCGCGAATGTGTTTTCTTATACGGATAATAATAATTTTATCTTGAATTATATTGGATAAACGCCTCTTACAGGTGTCTAGATAGATACTTATTATACAGGGTGTCCGGTGGCAAATTTCACATTTAAAAAAATCATAAGAAAAGAAATAATAAAGTTTCCTTTAAAATCTTTATTTTTATAACAAGTACATTAATGTGAGTTTTACTTTTTAAAGATAACGTTTTCTAAGTGCCGACCTTCTTGACGCAAACACTCTTCCCATCTTTGACGCATATTTTCAAACACACGTCCGCAGAGATCACTTGAAATTCCCGCCATTTCAGTTCGAATATTCTCTTTCAGTTGCGCAGTGGTGGTAGGTTGGTTTCGATAAACGACGCCCTTTAGGTAGCCCCATAAAAAAAAGTCACATGGACTCAGATCCGGTGATCTTGCTGGCCAGGGTATGTCACCAAACCGAGAGATAATTTTTCCCGGGAATAATTCCCTTACAGCAATCATGGACGCTTGTGCAGTATGCGCAGTAGCACCATCTTGTTGAAACCATGTGTTTCTGTTAGAAAAAGAACTGTTGCAAAGCTTTTCTTTAAAAAAACTATTGATCATCTCACAATATCTGTCAGAATTAACAGTCACTGCCTGACCACGATCATTTTCAAAAAAATACGGGCCTATAATTTCTCTACCCGAAATAGCGCACCAGACAGTCACTTTTTCGCTGTGCAACGGTTGTTCATGCATTTCTCTGGGATTCTCCGGACTCCAGTAACGAAAGTTTTGTTTATTTACGTACCCTCCTAAATTAAAATGTGCTTCATCACTGAAGAAAATGTTTCTTAGTCGCGTCTCCGTAGAAAAAGTCGCTAACATTCTTTCTGCATAAGTTAATCTTGTTTGATAGTCATTTTCGTTCAACTTCTGGATTATTTGGATTTTATAGGGATGGAACTTGAGTTTTTTCCTAATTATTTCGTGCAATGTTGATCTGGCGATTCCTAAACCCGACGAGCGCGCTCTTAGTGACATCCGTGGATTTTGCATAATTGAATCACTAACACGTTGGATATTTTCTTCAGTAGATACAGACGGAACTGGGCCTTGATGACGCGTAGATTCAGCTGAGCCTGAAGTTCTAAATCTTGCTACCCAATATCGAATTAAACTTTTTGACGGCGCATCTCTTATTCGTGGGATATTGAATCGATTACAGAATTTACGCTGCGCCGCAATGAGCGAAAAACTACTCGTTAAGTACGCCTCAATTGCAAAAGCGCGCTGCTCTCCCGACCAACGCCCCATTGCGACTAAAAAACTCACGACACTGGCGCTACGAACGCCCCACCCCGCACCCTTCTAGCTGCCCGCGTTCAAAAGTAATAACTTTTTAAAATGTGAAAATTGCCACCGGACACCTTGTATAAGGAGTAAATGACAGCATAACGAAATATTGATACCCGGGCATAGGATTAATAGACGCTCCTTCACCTCCTAACACTGAAATTACACGAAATTCATGTTTATTTTGCAATTTACCGTATTTTTCTTTGTATTGATCGTTTTAATAAAACCGTTAGCAGCTGCCAGCACCGTTAACGTAGGTGGCTTATTGGATCTTCGGCTATTCGTTACTAAACCGTCCATGACCCCTACTTTGCATTCGTTTCCAGGGGCGGATCGTGAATTTGTGGGGCCCTGGGCTGAAACTACTTAGGGGCCTATCTAAGTACTCAACGAATAGCCATGTCAAAAAATTGTTTCTATATTGATATATTATTGTTATATATTCTTTATGGTACAAAAAACATAAATATTACTTATATCTACGCAAGTATTAGTTGTACAAAGGGCGACCTTATTGTTGTGGTAGCAATCTTTTCCAGGCAAGCTTTGGGTGAGAGAGAAACAATAAAATTATTTTATTTATTTATTATGAATTTGTAATAGAAATTGACAAGTTATGTGGGTGACAGTTATGGTATACTAGCTGTTACCCGCGACTTCGTCCGCGAAAATTTTGAATGATGACCAATGTAAGCTACAACAAAAAGTCCTAACATACGTGAAAGAGTCACTTAGAAACTGTAAAATGAGTGTGAATCAATAAAGAATCCGTTCATTAAAATTCTGTATGCCGTTTCTGTCAGAAACGGTTTCAGAAATGATCCAATCAAAATGAATAGTGATACTAAAGTCTACTGGGTAATAGTGTCAAGTTATGTTTTAAGTTCAACACTCAAAAAAAAAAGGATTAACGCAACAGAAAAAACACGGCTTTTTAAAGCAGATTTTCATTATAAAGGTTTCACTAACTCACTAATTAACACATAAGTATAGTTTTTCAAACAATTTTCCATTTGCCTAGAACTTTTGAAATTTGGCACCAAGAGATAGCGAAAAAAAAAGAAAAATCTATCGATTTTTGATACATGTCAGTAACTGTCAAGCAGTGTCTACGTAAAATTAAGCTTCTTACTGTTTAAGACCAAAACATATACATGCAAGAGAGGTAAAAATAGGCATGATAGTATAATATATTTTACCCCCTTAGGGGTTGCATTACCAAAAATCCTGAAATACATATTTTTAATTTTGAACAGAAGGGCAAAATACCTATTTTCATTCAACTTCAAAAACGTCACATTTTTCATACAAATTTACATCCGCTATTTTACGCCCTTGGGGTGGAGTTCCCAAACATCCTGAAATACATATTTTTTTATATTTAACAGAAGGGCCAAATACCAATATTCATGTGTTTAACTTGAAAAATGTTTTTGTTGTTACATTGGTCATCATCCAAAATTGTCGCGAAAGAAGTCGTGGGTAACAGTTAGTTTACATACAAACTTACTTCCCCTATTTTACGCCCTTAGGGGTGGATTATCGAAGAATCCTAAAACTTTTAACTGAAAGGCCAAATACCAATTTTCATGCTTTTAACTTCATAAATGACGGATTTTCAAACAAACTTTTATCCCCTATTTTACCCCCTTACAGGATGAATTTCCAAAAATCCTTTTTAGTGCTCCCCTACGTTATAAAAGATACCCCAGTTCAAAATTCAAGTTTATAACCCTTATAGTTTAGGCCCTGCGTTGATAAATAATAGCTTTATTTCTTCTCTCACACAGAAAATAGGTACATGAAAAATGTCTTATTAACAATTAATTCATTAATGTTTGCTTAACATTGTAGAGGTGAAATCTGTGTGAGAGACTGGTATCCGTACTAGGTGGTAAACCTGTATGACAGATGACCAGCCTCTCCTAACTCTAGACATGAAGGTGTAATTTGGCATTCAATGATTAAGTTGTGTTGAGGAAGTATATCAGTACTCGAGGTGTGTGTGTGTGTGTGTGGTGTGTCTATGTGTGTGTGTGTGTGTATGTGTGTGTGTGTGTGTGTGGTGTGTGTGTGTGTATGTGGTGTGGGTGCGTGTGGTGTGTGTGTGTGTGTGTGTGTGTATGTGTATAGTGTAGTGCGATCTTAAATATGAAATAACTATGATGGGATAAATAGAAGATTTTCAGTTTCTTCATAGTTAAGAGATTTTAGCCAATTAGAAATTTTTTGTTTGCATTGATAATTAGTTAGGGAGTAAATATTTAATTTTTGATTAATTTTATTATATAGATATCGTCCCCGAAAACTGAAAAATTTGCGTGCAAATTCTGTGTGCCAACGATTGTCAGTTGAAGCGCAAACCCTATACTTACGACGTTTGTTAATGATGGAAGAGTCATATGGAAGAAGAGAGTGTTGCTTTAGGACAATATTTAGTATATATAGTTGGCGCACTGTAAGAACATCCGAGATTTTATAAAGGTCAACAGTTGGGTGTAAAAAAGGCAAAAAGTGGCTAACCTTAAGTACTGCCCTTTGAGCTCTTTCCACCTTTATTAAATTAGTCTTACAGGTGCCACCCCATATAGAAATACAGTAGGATAAGATGGGTTGGCATAGAGAGATATAGACCATTTTGATGATCTTCTTATCAGCTATGTGGCGCAGATTTTTAAAGATGAATATGAGTTTGCGTATTCTGGCTGAAAGAAGATCTATATGGTAGTTGAAACATAGGGAACTATCCAATATGACGCCGAGGTATTTAATATTAGTGGTTCTTTTTAGATGGCTACAAGCACAGGAGTGATACTCTAGGCAGGTATGGGCTACAATGACGCCATCATTTGGTAGGTTTGTTGGAGTATTTTTGATCGCGAAACAAATGTAATTGGTTTTGTCGACATTTAGTGTTAGTCCATTATTCCTGAGCCATAATGAGACTGCATTGAAACCCATCTGTGCAAAAGAAAAGGTGTCACTCCAACTATCTCCGTGAAATACTAGTGCAGTGTCATCCGCGAAGGTTACGATCTTGCCATTTTTTAGCTGTAAGTCACATAAATCATTTAGGTATGTAAGAAAGAGCGTAGGGCCGAGTACGCTGCCCTGGGGAACTCCAAATGTAATTGGTAGATCATTGCTAGTGATATCACCAACTCTTACTCTTTGGTATCTATCACTGAGGTAATCCGTCAACAATTTGTGTTGCACATCACGGATGCCTAGCTTCTCTAGTTTTTTCAATAGGAGTGGGACAGAGACTGTGTCAAATGCTTTTGCTAGGTCTAGAAAGATGGCTATTACTTTTTTATTATTATCTAGATTGCACACAATATGATGAGTTAACTCATGCACCGCGTCACTTGTGGAGATACCTGCTCTGAAGCCAAATTGCGATTTAGATAAGAGGTTTTTGGACTCTAGATAATCTATCAAACGTTTATTTAAAAGCTTTTCTACTAATTTTGAGAGAGTCGAAAGAATAGAGATGGGTCTGTAGTTGTTGACACAGCCTCTGTCCCCACTCTTACATATAGGAATTACTTCGGCGAGTATTAGTTCCTTGGGAAAAATTCCGGTGTCAAACATAAGGTTAAAGATATACGTTAGAGGGGGCACTAATATATGATGATATCGCTTTAGGAAGGTTCCCGAGATGTTGTTCCGTCCAAAAGAGTTTATCTTTTTAAGGTTGAGTATATAGTTTCGAACCTCAGCTTCGGTAGTCGGAGTTAAAACAAATGAAAAGGGACACGGGTCAATGGACGAGACATCAGGTACAGAGGAAGGGATTTTATCGGCTAAAGTTTTACCCAATGATGCGAAAAAACTATTAATGTTGTTAATTGAGGATATTGGATTATTAGGTGTTATTAAATCTGTAGTTGAGTGTGATTTTGTGTTATAGTGTGTAACCGTTTTTATAGTGTCCCACAAGGCCTTACTATTAGATTTTGCCGAATTTTTTAGTTGCTCTTTTTCATAATTTACTTTAATCTTTTTAAGTAGGGAATTACAGAAATTTCTGTATCTACGATAAGTAGTTTTTATTATGTCGTTGCTGGGATTTTTCTTAGCTTTAATGTGCAATTTGTCTCGATTTTTAATGCACCTTAAGAGACCAGTAGTCATCCATGGCTTTTTAATACGCCTGCGATTTGGGACTCTAATCATATGCGTGTTAGATTTGATTAAGGAGTTAAGGATAGATATTAAAAGTGAAGTAGCTTCATTAGCGTCATGTGAGTTATAAATACAGTCAAAACCTATATTACTCATGTCAACATCTAATCTGTTGTAATTGATTTTATTTATGGTTAAAGCCTTAGTATGTTGAACCTGGAGTTTCAGTACAATTATTACGGCGTCGTGATCAGTAACCGAGGTCTCTGCAACAAAACAGTAAGCTGGAAGTGTGCTTTTTAGCATGACATGGTCCAAGCAGGTTTTACTATGAGTGGGTAACTGATGTGCAGGTAAAACGCTGTGCGAGGCAAGCAGATTCAGGTAAGTCATTGAATCGGGATCTTTATTATTAGGCGTTATGTCCACATTTATGTCTCCTATTATTATGATATTAGGACATTTTAGATTATTAAGAAGCTCGTTAAGAGAATCTAGGAACGGTTGTAAGTCTTTATGTCCAGGGGGACGGTAAATAGCAACCACGATTGTATTTCTATTCACTTTTATTGTAACGCAGTTGGCGCATGGCGTCGCGCAGGTTGGAAGTCAACACAGTTACTCGCATAGTGCTTTTTATGTAGACAATCACACCTTCATTTTGCGTTAGGTTATTTCCGCTTTGAATGTAATTATAGCCATCTAAAGGGGGGATGAAGTGAGCATGACGCAGCCAACATTCAGATAGCACAATCAGATCCCAATCGATACTTGATCTTTGAAGTGTTGTTAGAAATCCTGGGAAGTTGCGATTAACACTGCGTATGTTCTGATGTATGATTTTTAAGCTCAGGTGAGGGGTATCAATAAGTCTTGAGCAGTCATCTATTTCGCAGTTTGATGATTGTGCAACTTGAAAGTCGTCAATTATTTCGTTTATATTATCGAATGTTAACAGCAGTATTACAGATAGGCGAGTTCTGATAATGTGCGACAGGCATGTTAGATAATTTTTTGGCGTATTGTGCGATTGTCATGATTTTTGGTAAAGGCAAGTGGATATTAGAATGTAGTATAGTAGTGTGGAAGAGACCATTTTGTAATGATGTGATTGGATAGTGAGTGTATATAGGAATTGAGTGTAGAGTGTGAATGTGTAGATACAAAAGTAGTGTGTGTGTGATGATCGTGCGTTGAAATGGAGTAGAACATAAGATTTTACATGGAAAAACAAGTATTACGTAACAGAATATAAAACAAAGAGTACATAATATAAGACAAAAAGTTTACAATTACTCAGGGATAGTCATTTCGGTACTATTCTATTTAGATCTTGTTCACAGTTTATACGTATGGCTGGTGAGTCTTGAGTTCGTTTTATGTATATTTTCCCATATGAAGTCCAGGTACCATGGTAGTTATTGTCTTTGACTTGTTTTCTGGCCAGATACGCAAGTTTTCTTCCGAGGCTCGTTAAAGATTCGAGGACAAATACAGGCTTAGCGGGGCCCTGTAATTTGAGGTGTGTGGTGCTGAGTTTATTGTCTTTATTGGCCTTGTTGAAGTCTTTACATTGTTTTAAGAAACCATCTTTGCAAAGAGTTGAAGAAAAATTTACTATTATATGATTTCCAGAGTATGATAAATAAGTCAGTGAGTCAGGTTTGCTTTTTATATATACTATATAGATAAATTATAAACCTACATTTCTGCATTTTTGTGCTGCAAATTCTTTTATTTGGTTATCACATTGCATGTAATTTGTTAGATCACAATTTATGGAAAGAAGTGATAAATTTGTTGTTGTCCTATATTTATTTTCGACAAAGGACATCTTGGAATTTAAAAAATCTTTAAAATAGTATATCAGTTAGGGAACACGCCAATAAGTTTATTATCATGCAATAAAAATGTCACTGCAAGAGGTGTAAGACTCTGGCTTAGATTGGATTATTCACTAAATGCATCTGGATAGTAATAATATGACGTGCACTTCCTAAATCTATGCTTTTTTTATTTTTTTGGTTTTGAATTATCGCCTTTTTAGTGGGGTCTGGGGGGGCCTTGTAACCTCGGGGCCCTGGGCTGCAGCCCAAGCAGCCCTTAGGTAGATCCGGCCCTGTTCGTTTCGATGAAATTGGGGCATTATTACACACGGCAGTCTGATCCCAAACTAAGCAGTGCTTGTACTATGAAAACCAGATAACTATTATACTACGTTTACTACTTTTTTTTTGTAAATACATACTTCTATAGGTAATTAGGACAAACAGACATGTTCTTGCACACAAATATCTGTCCTGTGCCGGAATCGAACACACGACCTGCGGCGTGAAAGGGAAGTATCAACCAACCAAGTCAACCGGCCCTCAAACGGACGAGCGGCCCGCTTCTTGCGCATTAACGTTGAGCGGCAGATGCACAAAAAAGTCCCTAAAAACCAAACCCTCCCTCCCTCACATCTCCGTCAGTAACCCTACAGGCGCGGTTAACTTAGTTGGTAGTTTTATTTGGTAAACGCCTTTTAGTCCATTGAGGCAGTGAAAACTAGCTAAAAGTGGTCCTAACAAAAAGGCTAACTGAAAACACGAGCGACACTGCTTTAGACCACACGACTGAACTAAAACTTAAGATCATCATCATCATATCAGCCGAAAGACGTCCACTGCTGGACAAAGGCCTCCCCCACGGATCTCCACAATAGCCGGTCCTGCGCTGCCCAACTTAAGATATACTATGATGGCTATGATAAAAAGAGAGAAACAAAATATGTGCTCTCACCCCTCTCTCTGGACCTCAGTAACAATATACGAAACGTAATTCTCTTTCAATCTTCACTAACTTGTATCTCGCTCGTTCGCCTCGCCCGATCACACTTTTCGTAACGCTCTTGCCACCCAACAGCTTAGTCCCCACGTCAAGCGTGCGTAAAGTATTACTTCAAAAAGAAAACCTATCCCTTACACTCCATAAAGACTTTTCTAAATGTTATAGATAGTTTGAAAAATAAACTCCTAATCAGGAACAAAGATAAGCGATTGGAGATAGCTCATAATATTTTTCATATACATGTCATCTTCTCATGTAATCTTTATCAGTGATCTATATGTAAAGTGTTTACATTATGTAATGGATGAACTCTTATCGATACATTCAAGGTGTCATAAAAAGTGGACGTATCGAGTTTAATTTAGTTAAGAAACTGAAAAACACGTAAGACATCAATTTTTTCAAAATGCATAATGAATAGATTCCCACCCAGGACAGATATTTGTGTGCATGAACATGTCTGTATGTCCGAGTCTGGATGTAATTATCTCTATATAAGTATGTATTTACAATAAAACCCGGCCAAGCGCGAGTCGGTCGCGCCCGTGAAGGGTTCTGTAACAGCAAGTATTTTAGTTGATTTAATGAAAGGTAAATTGCGGTTTACGATTTATGACGTATAAAAAAACTACTTACTAGATCTCGTTCAAACCAATTTTCGGTGGAAGTTTGCATGATAATGTACATCATATATTTTTTTAGTTTTATCATTATCTTATTTTAGAAGTTCCGGGGTGGGGGGGGGACACTCATTTTACCACTTCGGAAGTGTCTTTCGCGCAAACTATTCAGTTTAGAAAAAATATATATTAGAAACCTCAATATCATTTTTGAAGATATACCCCACAGACAGACATGACGAATCTATAAGGTTAGTATATGAATACTTCAAGTTATGCGCCAAATTTCACATTCTTCCCTTGGCTTAACGTTGTGATTTAGCTGACCTTACCTGTCTCCTAAAAATAATTAGTGGAACAATTGATTCTCCCAAACTTCTAGCCAAATTACCATTTAATGTACCAAGGTCGTCAGCAAGACATTACATTCCCATCCATCTTCCTTTGGTTAACACAAATTATCAACAAAATGCATTTTTTCGGAGAGCGAGCAGTTATTTAAACAAGGACCATAAAACTCATGACTTTGATATTTTTAATACTAGTCCAGGAGCAGTACGACGGTTGATTAGCAAAGAATTCTTTCTGAGACTTCTAAAATATCCATTTGTTGACTTGTTATTATTAGTGTCCCATACAAATCAGCTGATTCATTTTATATGGGGAGGCAAAATATACTTTTAAGTATTTTACAAAAAGATTTTTTTCTTTATTTTTTAGGTTAGCTTTTTAAATTTCCTCCACTGCTTATGTTATACGTTGTTTATACTTGAAAGGTATAAAATAATAAATAAAAGCATATTTTTATACAAATAGCAAGTTGTTTAATTTTCATATCCGCTGTTTTTTAATACACTTTATATTCGATTTCTTTAGTAAATTATAGTCAACTAAATAACTTAAATATACTCGTCTTCTACTCATATAGAATACAATAGTAGGAATCATACGTCCAAGTTAACAGTTATAAATAGTATCTTAGGAGTAATGCTGGCAATTCTGTTCGTAACAAGACTACTTCAAATATCATTCCATCTCTTCTATTATAGATCATATGAAAAGGACAAGTTACATTTAAAACTGTGAACCCTCATTTTATTTCGCCGCATAATCTTGAGGGTGAACCTTAACCCTTTAAATGCGGTGACGGAGATATCCCGTCCATTGAAATGTCCATTCACTTAATAATGACGAGATAATGCGTCCTCCAGAAACTGTAATTGTGATCGGAGCATTCATATACAAAATCGCTCACCCAGACGGGACCAGCTCTAAGTGTTCCGACGGTATTTAAAACTACTATTTATAGATGAGTATAGTAGTAGTGTCGTATTACTGCATACGTCTCGTAAATGTGGTACCACTTTATAACCAGTGCTTCAGAATGCTTAGTAATCGAATCACAAATAAAATTCCTTTACCTTCAATATCATAACAAAAGGACCACACGTCGATCATTTTTGTAGCAACACTGCCTCCATTTTGAAATATTAGCTATATATTGTTTTGACGAGATTTATACGGGAAGGCGTCTTTCTGGCGAGATTACAAACGTTTGTAGTGTAAGATTTTTCAGACGAGATATCTCGTCGGTAGTACATAAATGGTGATTTGGTAACTTTACAGCCGTACAGGGCAGCCATTTTTATCACGTGCATTGAAAGGGTTTATATTATGCGGCAATTAAATTGACACAGATATAAACGCTCTGTCCTTAATATAATGATTTTGTAAGAGAGAAATTCAATGATGATAAAGTTAGTATTAATCGTATGGGTAACAATTGGCATTGAAACATGAAAATCACTCAACTGCATGTATAATTTAGCACAAGGGATTACAATAAAACCCATAACATCGTATCCAACAAAATATTTTACACAAACTAAAGAAATCGTTCCGTTCGCAAGTACAAAAATATAATAAAATTTAACTTTGAAACAATATATTTTACATTACAATAACATTAACATTTTACAAAATCACATTTCAATATGATCCGGCACTGTCGATTCAATATGTTCACATAATAATGCACGGCCAAAGAAATATCGACCTGGGGTACAGAAAACTGCGGGCGCACATAGCTTCAGACCGATCTACGTACAAGTAACAATCGTCTATGAAATAACTACGTATATACAAAACTTAGGGGCGAAGGTTCCGTGCCGTCGAGACGGAGAGCAATATTACAAGAAAATACGTAAATCAAGCGACGGAGGCACTAGCTATCCGGATTAACTCAGTTCGGTCATTCACTAGGACAGGCGGTGCCTAATGTCGGGTAATGCTGAACACAGTTAGCGCGGCGCGGGCGGCGCCAGCGGCGGCCAGTGCGCCGCGTTGTGCGCGTCCGTGTCGCGCGGCGCCAGCAGCTGGCCGCACGTGGCGCACATGTGCAGCTCTGCCCCGCTGCGCCCCACCACCAGCTCCTGCTGCTTGGCGATGTCGGGCAGCAGCGCCACCAGCTCGGGCAGCACGGCCTCGAACTGCGCGCCCAGCGCCGCGCGGCAGTGCTCCAGGAAGTGCTCGGCGCCCACGGAGCCGTCGCGGAAGGCGCGGGACGCCACCTTGAAGCGCTCCAACGCGGGCGCGGCGCCCAGCGCCGCCGTGAACCGGCTGACCAGGGCCCGGTTGCGCTGCTCGAAGTCAGGCGGCGGGATGTAGGCGTGCAGCGGCGCGCTGAACGTCTGTCCCGATGAGTTCGTGAACGTAATGCCGTCGCACGTCGGCCGCGCCTTAAACCCGGGCGGAGCTAACCCGGGCGGAGCTAACCCGGGCGGCGCCCCGTTGGACATCTTCTTTGTGGGCAAGCAGTTATCGCTGCGTGGGTTCAGCGGCGGGTAGTCCTTCGCGGCGAGGTTGAAGTCCCCGTTTCCACCGTTTCGGTTCTTGTCACTCCCATCAGTTACGTCTACGGTCTTTACCTTTTTGTCGTTGACGGTCACGTTATTGTTCGCGTTAACGGACGCGTACGACTCCCGAAGCAGTTTCATGTCGTTGGTGCCGTTCACGTTGTACGCATCGACCAAGTTCTCTTTTTTACTATTCTGTTTTTTCTTCTCCTTTTTACTGAGTTTCGCGTTATCTGTTTGGTTTTGGACTGGTGCCGGCGGAGGTTGCGACTGCTGTTGTTGTTTCTTTGCTTTGGGTTTAGTGTTGTTGATGGGAAGCGTGGGGAAGTCCGCGACAGCGTTGAAGGCGGGCTGGCGGGGCGGGGGCGCAGGCTCGGGCTTGGCCTGCTTGTGCTTGTCCCGGGGCTTGGCCACGGTAATCCACTGCGGCGGGGACACTGGCGCCGCGGAGCCGGAGAGGGCGGGGAACGCCTCCGAGCTTAGCGGAGCTTTCTTCTGCTGAGAGGTACTGTGGTTATTCTTTAGGGCTTGCATCTCTTGGCTATTGATTAGCGTCACCTGAAATAAGATTATATTATTAGATAACCGATATAACCAACCAACAACCACCGAAAGTAAGAGTTCTCTTTTTACTTTTCTTAGTCAGTCCCATCGCAAAATATTATAGTAATTTGGGATCAGATGGCCGTGTGTAAATAATGTCCCAGGATATAATTAACTCATTCCACTTGGTTACCTTAGGCGGCTGCACGGTGGCGGCGCCGAGGCTGGGGTGGTCGTCCCGCGCGCCGCCCAGCGACGGGAAGTCGTCGTCGCTGAGCGGCTGCTTCCTGTGCGGCGGCGGGATGGTGATGCCGCGGTTGCCGCTCGTCTGGGTCAGCCGGAAGTTGCTCGCGCTTGCTGGCTGGCTGTGCAGTTGGATCGAAACACTAGGTTTCGCTGCAATGGATGGATGACAGCAATGTACTAATCCAGTTACAATTTTTGACAAATATTAGCTCTATAATCACTAGCAAGGCGTCAGGTTATTAAATTTCGAACAAGTAATAAGAAAACAAAGTAATATAATTCTGCAGTATATCACAAAATAAAGGAAAAGTTTGCTAGAATGTTCTTGCAGCATGTAGTACTACAATACTACAACTGTTATCCATACGAGCCAGTCCCAACATGCCTATATACACTACCTATGCTAATAGCGCACAAATTGTGTATTGTGTTCCAGTGAGTACTGTTCCTCACGATCGACTTGTACTCCTGGCACAAAAGTCAACGTCGTATGGATGGAATATAGACCTACAAATGTTTCGATAGTACAACAAAAACTTATATATATTTATTTTTCCATATATTGTGTTACGTCCGAACTCGTAGAATAAAAGTTGTTGCTTATAGTGTTAGCTATCTAGCCCTGCGAGGTTGTTGGTGTTTAATAAGCAACCTATAGTAGTATAGTGTGATGCAGTATGTGCTACTGGCGTGCTAGCAGTGTACTATGTGATGAGAATGTATTTGTGTGTACCATTGACTTATATGTATAACTAGACATGCTGTTTCCAATAAAAACTCTGTGCCAGTCCGGCCCGGCGGTTGCATCGCCCGCGCTGCAACTCGGTGAGCAAATTCTCAATATGGGATTGCGCGTCTAGTAGAATACATATTGATCAATGGTGTGTACGTAGTACTTACAGTTCCGCACGATAGTAGCGGCGACGGGCCCGTTGGAGGTGGCGGGGCGCGGCGCACGCGACGGGCCCGCGCTGCCGTCCAGCGCGGGGAAGTTCTTGTCCGTACGGGCCAGCCCCGCCGTGCCTGACCACAACAAACTCTATCAACTCATTTTTATTATCTTTACAATACAAACAATTCATTTAAATACAATAATTAAAAAAATAAATTAGAAATTTAGCGATCTACATCATAGTTACACGTATCAAAATGGGTCATATGTTGAACGAATTGGAAACACGAATCCAAATTCATTGGCGATGCCGCATCAGATAATAATAATATCTGGGGACAATGTCACACAGATCATCCTAGCCCCAAACTAAGCAAAGCTTGTACTATGGGTACCAGGCGACGATATACATACTTATATAGATAGATAAATACATAGAAAACATCCATGAGTCAGAAACAAATATTCGTGCTCATCACACAAATATTTGCACTTACCGGGATTCGAACCCAGGACCACCAGCTTCGTAGGCAGGAGCACTACCAACTAGGCTATGGTGACTAAGGACTTCTATAGAATTGTTTAAATTTATCTAAGGAGGATTGCGTGACAGTTGTTAGTTACCCTTCGACGCAATAACGGATTTTGATGAAACTTTGTAGTAATATAGCTAATATATTACGCGGGTGAAACCGCGGGCCACAGCTAGTAAAGTAATATTTAAAACTTAAAAGGATTTAAGTAATTAAATAAACTCTACCCTCTAATATCTTGCTGATTCCTTGGTTAAGACCTGCTAAATATACAAATTGTTATCAGATTACTAAAATAAAGTAGTAATACACATTTTACAATCAATTCGAAACTTATTCCATAAAATAGTTCTAACGTCTAAAACTCCCGTATTTTCAGCGACTACATGATAATGTTATTCACGAATAAATGAATAGGTGCTTTTTAATATGTGTTATTCGTACAATTTGTATAAACCCACAAGATTAATTAAAGGTATCAAATATGTTACGTCATTTTGAACCTAGATTTAATTATATAAACATCATCCGGCTTAAGGAAAATAAAACGCATTCCACCTTGAAATGGATCTTTGCATTTATCTCAAACAATATCGCTAGCTTTACAAAATGTAATCTCGATTATTTGTTCTGTATCTGAGTGTAATTTATCCATAATATATAATTAGGCATTTAGAATGTACATATGTTTATAAGTTGTCTGCTTGCCATAGTATAGGCGCAGCCTTGTTTGGGATTAGATGTCAGTGTATTAATTATCCCAAGATATTTGTCACATTCAGGCAACCAAACTATAGAATGAAGAATGGAGTCTGTGTATATGAACACGGGTCACTGTATTAAAATATACAGTTAACAGTACCTATTAATTTCGCCAATTGTTATGGGATCTGTGACGGCTCATGGCTATGAGTTATTCTGCTTTGCTTTCACCCAAGTCTACTCGATACGTGAGCTCGATAAATGGATGTGAGATTAACGCTTATGCGACTAAACTGTACTGCGACTCACCTTAGTTTGAATGTACGCTTGTGCGACATACTGAAGATCGACATCACGCTAAGCGATCAATAGGTTTAGGTTTGGTTCGGTTCGGTTAGATTAGGTTAGAACTATGATGTACATATTAACCGGATCGAGAACATTCAAAGGAAATTTGTTAAAACAATTATAGAGTTTGTCAAGTCGACATTGATTATGAGAATTCACTGAAGCGTCACGGAATCACTACCCTGAAACTTCGTCGTGACTGTGTTGATTCTATTTGCTTTATAAAATTATTCATAATATAGTGAATGCCTCTTCGCTTCTGCATAGCATTTCTTTGAGTACCTCGTGGACAAGAGCGTCAATGCGTAAAAAAGATTTATTTAATATCCCCAAAAGTAGAACCTGTAATTGTAAGAACATGTTTGTAAGGCGTGCCTGTGAACTTTATAATAATAGCGAAAAACTAGCAGACATTGATGTTTTCTGTTGTACAGTAACATCATTGAAACAATGTTTTTGTCTTTAGTATAACCTTTTTAAATTTCATAAGTAACTTAGAACTTCGCTCATCAACTAATACTTTGTTAATCCATGAGGAAACTATAGATCTTTAAGTAAAAAATGAAATATTTAAGTTCTTTTGTATGACCGATTGTTTCTTATAAAAAAAAATAAAAAAACATGACCAAACGAGCCGAGCGAGCGAAGCGAAGCGGCAGCTGCCGGCGAAGTGCCAGAAAGCCAATCGCTTTTTACGTGTTGTCGATCTTCAGTGTGTCGCACTAGCGTGCATTCGAACTATGGTAAGTCGCAGTACAGTTTTGTCGCATAAGCGTTATTCGCACATCCATTTGTCGAGCTCACGTAGTACACTCCTATCACCCCATTTCTATAGCGGTCTGCTTCCTGTCCTAGCCTTTTCGGCTAGCTACCTTGACTTCGAATCCTACGTGATACCAATAACCAAAATTGTCAGACCAGGAGTAAGATTTTATTAGGCTTTTGACTACTAGAGACCTCCTGACACCGGGCTTTTAACTACCATGAGTCCGACGGCGTAAAGCATTACTTAGCTGTAGTATTATTTGCTAGACGGCTTGAGCCGTGTTCGCCTCTATGGTTCGATGAAGCAGTGGAAGTCGATAAAAAAAAGGACGGCTTACACAGACGAGACACTCCAAAAGAATTTCATTTCTATAGAGTGCTTCTTAGTAAAAGAAAAAAAACTACCTTTGTAAGCTCGGTTCGGTGCACCCATCATGAGTCCGGGCTGCGCGGGCGCAGCAGACAGCCTCGGGAACTGTTCGTCGCTACGAGTGTCGATGTTGGCTTGCACCGGCGGCGGCAAGGGGGGCGGGGCCGGCTCCGCCCGCTCGCGGTTGTCCCTACCAACGTGGAAACGCGATACTTCAATATTAGTCTGTGAATTTTATAATAATGGAAGGCCAACGGCAGATAAGGTGAAAGTTTACTGTTTTTATCTAAGCCTTCCATATGTTGACATTGTATGCTTTTGAATTTATTTACATAAAGTGCGCGTGCACTTATAGAGATGATTGTTCTTTGTTCAGAATAATCATTGCTGATATTTAAAGTGCCGAGTCCGCCACGTGTGCTGATGGTAATTACAGACCCTGCATGTGTTTACTATCCGCAGGCCTGATTCAAGTGAATATAGATAAAACTGCTTGAATTAGATGTGGAGTATCCTACTACCTAACTGTGCTGGTTTTCTTTTATTATTTTCTTACCCTACAGTGAGAATTACGTGAAGATAGATAATAACTATGGATTTTAGTTAGAAAACACGACCACAACAGAACAATTACTATTAATGTTCTGTTGTGATCGTGCCTACTATTGTGTTGTCAAGAAGCATAAAAACATGGAGTATTAAAATTGACAGATAATAAATAAAATAAATACAAATCCGTTTTAATTCACATTAAGTTAAAAATAAATGTTTTTAACCTAATTTAGTAAAATTATCAATCAAATAATTTCAATGCCTATTTGACACAGAATATCTATGTAAAAAGTCCTTAAGACAGAGTAGATGACATTCTGAGATTATTTGCTTTACAAAGAACCCTCAGCAGCTATGAGCCCAGGGGCAGGTTAGGAGGCGTACCTGGGCGTCCGCTGCACCACGGGGTGCGGCGTGATGTTGAACTGCAGCTCCAGAGTGCGGGCCTGCCGCGCCGCGCCACGCGCCAGCCCGCGCCCGTGCACCGTCGCCTTGTGCGCTGTACCAACATAACGGTTACACTTTATTTCTCGTGACATTATGTTCTAACTGCGCTACATTCAGGGCTTCGGCATTTGAGATTCGTGTCGGCATCTAAAATGAGAATTTGACGTAGAATGAAATGGTTTTTAACTTTCTTCGGACTAATTCCTGCCGTGCAATCACTAGATCGCCGTAACAGAACAACATCTATTAAGGTAAATCACACTTTAAGACGGTTTTTAGACACACATTTTAATTTGTGACGACACTTAGCCTATGCATGGCAAGCTGCGGCAAAATGTCCGAACCATCTGGGACACGGCGCAAAAGGGGAGCACCGGAGCAGCATACCCGCTTTCCCGGGGCTCCCCCCATCTAGCGCCAGAAGAAGTCTACGGCAGGTAAGGTTTAGTCGATGAGAGTCCGACATACCCACCCGCAGACACTTTGCGAATGGCATGCGTAGGTTTTCCCCTTGCCTTATCAAAAAAACAAGGTGGTGATTTTATCGATACGAATGCGAAAGCGATGATGTAAGTGCCGCATTCGCGATGGAACTCTCGACCGGCGAGACCTTTATATCGGATTATGGATAGTGTTACGAGAGTATCTAATTTGTGACTTGTTGTAGGATATCGTCATTTGAATGGTTTAAGACGCAGGTCAGCATTTGTTCTATGAGCAACATGACTTTGGAAGTAAACAGTCTTTATTACGTTAGCTGCAGGGTTTACCCATAATACTCAGACTAAAAGAATATTTCTGAGGTGTTTTTGATACTTTATATTAAAATTGTATTTGTGTTCAATATCAATCCCAAAGTCATGGTCAAGGTCGCGCTGCGTTATCGTACAATCCAATTGTCGATTCAATATCGTACAATCCAATTTTTCTGTGTCTTAAACACCTACCGAAGATATTTAGTCTTCTCGTTTAATAAAAAGAAGGTATATTATACCTGATCTACATATAAATAACAGTTACTTAAAATACCTTAACTGCAGAATTTGATCACAATTGATCTTATCAGAGACTAACCAACTACGCAGTATATATTTTGTTTGTGATTAGAGGTTCACTCTCTATTCCCACTCTCATAAGCTGCTGGGAGAGTAATCGAGGACGACCAGGGATACATCAGGCGCTTGAGACTCACCTTTACGTACTATCCGAAGCACGGAGGAAAGTGGGGTAATATCCCCACCTTCCTGGTTACTCGGAAGCAATCCGTGCAATCCGTAGGCGGTAGATCAAGTTACTGCATCTCTAACAAAGTTTTATCCAACTAATAATATTTCTAATGAGAAAAGTTTGTGAGTATGGATGTTTGTTAACCTTTCAAGCAAAAACTACGGAACAGATTTTGATGAAACTTTATAGAAATATAGCTTATATATAATTTATTAAGTTTAACGTGGGTTTAAAAACATACCTTTTAAGTCAATTTCACTCCTAAACACAGCTGTCAAATGTTGTCCGGCACACTCCCCCTCTTCACAAAGGTAATGGTCTGTGCGGAAATGATGCGCAAGCGCCGAATGCGACGCATAGTACAGGTTGCGCCCATCCGCGTCACATAGATGGCAGTATAGATGTTCTTTGCGCAAATGCCGATATAATTCATCAGCGTCCATAAATCGCTCCTCGCAGAATTCGCAAAGCGGATGTCCTCTGTGGGGAAATGGAAAATGTTAAATGGTTAAAGTAGATACAGTATCTGTTTACCCTGTAGCAGGCCTGGCTATCGGTTGTAAGTTTCAACCTTATTTCAAAGTGATAAGGTTGATATTGATGTGGGAAATATAGGGGAGTTTACTGTTAAAAACCATCGTACCCACTCACTCAATGAATGGTTCTACGGATAGTCTTACAACATTTCAGAACAATTCTTAGTTGCCATTCCTACACAATCGGATTCCTCATTTTCCTTCCTAGATTCTAAGACAAGAAGACATGATTATTCATGACTGAGTGACTGTTTTATTTATTTGTTTTAAGTTGGCAGATTTGGTGTCCAGTTATTTTTCGCAAAAAGGACAAGGTCGGGCAAAACTGTCACAGATATTTTGTGTAAAAAATATTTGCCTATTTTTAAAATATGGGAAGTGAAATAAAAAAATATGGTTCTATGCTGAAAATACATACACAAAAGACATTACCCCATAGCCAGGCTCAGCTATATTATCTTTCATTGTTTTTAAACCTTATATCAAAGGAATAAGGGTTGATATAGATGTGGTGTACAGTTCAGCGCTTCTTTACGGGCCTGTTGGCGAGGTTGGCAAATGCTTGCTTTTCACGCCGGAGGTCGTGGGTTCGATTCCCACCCAGGACAGATATTTGTGTGCATGAACATGTCTGTTTGTCCTGAGTCTGGGTGTAATTATCTATATAAGTATGTATTTACGAAAGAGAAGTAGTATATGTAGTATATCAGTTATCTGGTTTCCATACAGGCTCTGCTTAGTTTGGGATCAGATGGCAGTGTGTAAATAATGTCCCAGGTTATTATTATTATTATTCGGTATGGGTTAATCTGATGGAATAATAATGTAAACAAGTTTATTTAGACTTCGCTTACATCATTCGTTTACGAGATGATACGTAGTCTAACATAATAGCGTGTCTATCTGATAGCGGCAATACTTGCCATAATGGACCTTTATCAATAATTACACTGATAACGAAAAGCACTCTCATTGTTAATGTATGCTAAATTACCTATATTTATATCGATTTAGATGACGATAGAGACAAACGCTCCTCCGACCTATGTCCCACCATATCAACTAAGTTAGTACAGTCCACACCAATCGTAGATGATCAAATTCGGAAGAGAGGTTTGGGTTTATGAATAACTAGCTGTGCCCCGCGGTTTTACCCGCGTTAAACTTTATAAATTATCACAGCTCTTCCCCCGTAGGTGATAGCGTGATAATATGTAGCCTAGCTATATGTTGACCCAACCACTTAGTAATATTCATGCAAAATTTTAAGTAAATCCATGCAGTACTTTTTGAGTTTAGCCCGGACATACATACAGACAAACAGACAAAAATTCTAAAAACTATATTTTAGGCTTCGATTTCGATTGTAGATCACACCCCAGGTATCCTTTTTAAAAAATATTCCATGTACAGTTTCGACTTTCCTACGATTTTATTATATGTATAGATCATGGATATAGGGCGGCAGTATCAGTAGCTAATATTTTTTTCCACGCTCACACACTTTAGAACACTTCACCGGCACACAATTTATGATAATTATTAAATATTCAACTTTGATCATCTACTTTTGCCGGTGACTGTACTTATTTTGACATAAATATCTATAGTAATGGATTAAATATTTTAGTTAATTGATGACTAGAATCAAGCAACACAATTCTAGAAAAAGATCATGGTTACTTTAAACTAACACATCTGATCGTTTATATATTTTATCATAAACACAAAATATCTTAAGTTCTTAATTGACCAATCGATTTTTTTGTTTGTTAATTATTTAGTTACTCATAGTATTTATTGTAGTAGATAATCGGCAGACAAGCACACGGTAGTAGAACTAGTGGCCATACTTGTGGGTGCTTATATCTAATTTACTTCATAAAAATCGAACACACCACGGAATAATCACCGAAAGAAACAAATTTCCCATTGAAAACAATGTAAAAGTATAGACATCTGCTTAACTACACCCAGCTTAACATTTGCAAGCAGCAGAACGCCTTGCAGATCCAGTTTAGAAAATTATATCCAGCTACCCAATCTGTTAAATTTCTTTAATAGATTTTCAACTTTATCACTAACACCTAAGGCTCATTTTCAATTGACTTGACAGATTAGGGTAGCTTGATGTGCTGGCGTCTGTACATCTTCTACTTTTAGTTTATTTCCATCTGAAGTTTCAAAATATCTTCACCTGTATTTGGACAGATGGCAATTAAATTTACAAATATGTTAAACAAATGTCTTGGGACTACTAACACATTACCACTACCATCTGGACCTAAACTAGGCAGAGCCTGTACTATGGCAACCAGGTAACTTATAAACATACCTACATATATATTTGTAGTTTGTTCTGCTCACACAAACTGCTCACCACATCCTGTGGAAGTGTGATCTCTGGCGAAATCAGCGTGATATTATGTTAAACAAGCTGTTTAACATAATATCACGCTGATTTCGCCAGATATTGGTTGCAAGCTGCAACCAATATCTGGATTAGTTTATTATACGGATCTTGTAGCAACAAGGAACCACTTCCGTGCGTTTAAGTGCTTTTGTCATACCTACTATTCGAATCAAATATAACAGCTCACTTAGGACCCTTAAATTGATCCTCGGTGCTTTTGCAGCTGGCTTCTCTAGTTGCAAATCTCTCATTTTATGAGGCTATAGCCTCTTTACATCATTCTGTTTCCCGCTTTGCTCTGGAGGGAAGTGGAACTATTAATTTTCTAACTCCTCCTTTTTTCTCTTTCTGATTAAATTCGTTGCGGGATACAAGACAGTTAAAGCGATTCCCCGGGACATGCCTGAGCTTCACCGCTCAGTGTCATTTCATTGTGTGCCACTGTTGATCCTGGCTTACAGAGTAAGAGGGAGGGACTAGTCCCGAAAAAAGAAACATTTTATATTTGTAAATACATACTATAGATAAATTACACAAAAATTAATCGAGCTCATCACACAAAGATTTGTCCTTGGTTGGAATTGAACGCACGATCTCTGGTTTAGACCAACAGGCCAGTCGGTAAGTTTTGTTTACATGCCTATTGTGTAAAGTTTTTTCCCATTACCTGTGAGAAGTGTCGTCTACATCTCCTCTCCGTCGATGGTGACCTAGCTCTTGACGTGTGTAGCATTTCCTCTCATTGGTGAATATCTGCAACATAAATTAACAATAACAATCTTTTGCCATACAGATGACAGTACGTTCAGGTTTCAAATTATTTAAGCAATAAAATAAAAGTCATCATCATAATCATGTGAGCCGAAACTTTCACTGTTGGAAAAAGGCCTCCGCCAACGATCTCCACAATAGCCGATCTCGTGCTGCCAGCATCCAGCGACTCTTGCAAGGCCGACGGTCCCACCATGAGGGACCACGTTGCGTCTGCTGGTTCGTGATCGCTATTCAAGAACCTCTCTGTCCCAACGGCTATCGGTACTATTAGCTATGTGCGCCCTGCCAGTTCTGTTATATAATTCGTCGGATTATATCTGTTACTTTGGTTCGACTGCGGAGCAATTTCTGATTGGTGCTCACAGAGATACTCCAAGCACAGCCCTCTCCATTTCACTTTAGATCCCATAGTAGGCGAGGCACAAAGTAAACGACCACGTCTATGTTCCGTAAGTCACGACTGGCAACACACACTACTCGAAAGCCTACAACAAGTTTTTTGGACCAAGATCTTACGCACATTGGATGGCAATAAATAACGATACAAAAATAAGAAAATTAAAAACATACTGAAAAGTATGAAATGTGTTCCCGCCAAAAAATATTTGTCCTGTATTTCAGCCGTGGTATGAGGATGAATGAAAAAATATTGAGAAATGCACCTGGCCTGTGTGAATGGAACAATCGGAAGGGGAAGACCTTGTAGAACATTCTCTGAACAAATCGGGGATGTTCTCAAGAAAGACCAGGTCAGAAGGACCCTAAGCAGGCGAGCATTTGTGAAGAATATAATGACAGTAAATGAGGCAAAAGAGGTGTGCAAAAATCGTATTCTTTATAGTTTAGGAGATATGAAAGAACAGATAAACTTACACACATACATATAGGTACTGTTACAAAATAAGCAGTCCTTTTCCATAGTCGACTAAAAATAAATTGTATGCGGCGTCTAACTGTCGGGTGAACTAGTGAAAGGCTAGGTGTAATCGTCATAGTAAGAAAAGTATCATCACATAGAACTCACGTCATGGTAATGTAATATTAATAAGTTCTTATCAATTAGTATTAATAGTAATAAAATTTACAATTAGGCAATTACCTAATTACTATAACCATATTGATTTAATGACTACAATTGCTACTTATGGCGTAATCAATGCAAAAAAAAAATACTTTTAAATACTATATACTACAGGATGTTTTAAAATGTACATCAAGGAATTTATCGCCAACAATTTATATTCAGCAATTAAATTACATTGATCTTAAATATACTGTTGCACAGCGAATTTAACCGGGCGTAACTCAAAATGTATTTCGCTACTAAAAAGTAATCTTTAATGTTATTTAGGTTAGGTCGGAACTGCGACTATACAACAAATTAATTTCCATAAAAAATTCACTTTCAAATCAATAGCTATGCATGATGAACTTAAATTGCTGCTAAGATTATAATATTTTGGGATACTTAACGATTTTGCTGTGCAATCAGGACTTTTTGCTTAAGATCAGTTTTTTTTTGTAACATAGGAAGATTTCTGATTTGCAGTTAAATATTACCCATATATAACTCTTGCGAGCTATGACGAATTTCATTAATAACAGTTGCAATAGGTCCACTGCTGGACAAAAGTCTCCATGGAAAATCATCTTGGGGATATGGCTTAATCTCCATGTCTGCTGCAATCGCAGTAGATCGCAGCAGCTGCCTTCTGAGCGTTATGAGCACCTTGTTCATAGCGCTCAGAAGGTAGCTGCTGCAAATCCATGCTCAGGTAGATATTCCCTCGGGTCTCCTTCTACGCACCCCACGGGGTGAGATGGGGTGATGATATTCTTATATTCGCCGCCATTACCATACAAAAAAGCATTTAAAAATAGCAGATGCATTATAGCTACCTACTTTTTTGTCACACATTTTGTACAAATATTTTCTTTTAATTGCAATGAAGACTTCAGATAGGTAATTGATAAAACAATTACAGTGCTCATTATGATAATGGTAAAATAATTGAACTTTGACCTTTTTTCCTATGGTTAGTGGTAAAAAATAATTATTTCTGATTTAGTAATGTTATGTAATTTAGGGCAATAGTTCACAAATGCATATAGAATTCATGCTCAAAGCAAGTTCACACTAATTTAAATGACGACTGTCTAAAATGTAAGGGGGTGGCAATAAAGTACAGGTATTAATAAATATTGTTTTGTGAAAAAATTGTTTTGTGACACTCAATTAATAAATTTCCGGAACAAATATTTACCAGAGAATGAGCAGCAGCATCTCTCTACACACAGACCATAGTGTGATCGCCAAACTGCCATAGTGGTGATTTAGGCATGTCCCCCATGTCATAATCACCACTATGGGGTTGTCTTAAGCAGTACTATCAACCACATATACCAAACAAAATATTAATATTTCTTTACCAAAGGCAAAATTAGGTATGGATAATTTGAATTGTTATAAAATGAATTAATGTTATAAAGTATAACTATGACTGTCAAAATACTACAGAGCAGTAGCAAACATATTATTATGTAACAGAAACTGTCAGATTAAGACTGCCATGACATAATTTTAGTAAAAGAAGAATTAGAAGAATAAATTCAGTAAATGACTGTTATGTATTACTATTCCACAATAATAAAAACCGGCCAAGTGTTAGTTGGACTCGCGCACTAAAGATTCTATACCATTTATAAAAACGAGTAAAAAATTCACGTTTGTTGAATAGGAGCCCCATTAAGTATTTATTTTATTTTGTTTCTTAGTATTTTGTTGTTAGAGCGGCAACCGGAGCACATCATCTGTGAAAATTTCAACTGTCTAACTATAACGATTCATGAGATACAACCCGGTCACAGACAGACAGATAGCAGTCTTAGTAATCATAGGGTCTTGTTTTACCCTTTGGGTATGGAACCCTAAAAAGCAGTTACTTCCTGAATTTATTCCTCTAATAGTACCCAGTTAGTCTGTTAATAAAAACTGTATATATTCTGAACTATTGACCTGCCCTGCCTGACCTCATACAAGTAGATTGATAGAATGATAAATTAACTAATTTTAAACAAAATATGGTTACTGTAACCTAACTATAATAGCCTCATGGACTTTTTTCTGCATAATGATGAGTACTGTTTACATTTTTGATGCCTTGGGTTCCATTATTGTAATTTTCATTGAGATCTCTAATTCTTTTAAATAGCCATTTTACTGTCTGATAATATAGCTTTCTAGAGATTATAGCAAGAGAACTAAAGACAACAAATTAAATCTTTATAATATTAGTTTAGATGAGTGTGATATAAAAAAATCTTACCCACCCATAAACAGAACAAATTAAAACAAACTCTTTTGTGTAAAATGATAAAAAAAAATTGACTCCTCATATCATATTATTATGTATCAATCAGCTGATCATTAATTATTATTGTATGGGAAGTTACATCTTTTTCTGTGTATTATGTTGACATTGATGTGTTACACATTCCTAATACATGCATTATTATTATTATTTTAAATTCATCACAGAGGCTAATGACATTGTTTTACTTCTGTGTCCATAATGGATGCTAGCAATAATATGTTTTATTGGATTTAATTTAGATTTATGTTTCTAGAATAAAGCCTAGATGGCATAAATCCTCCATAAAAGTGTGGTAGTAGCCAAAGAAATCCTAAATATATTCACCTGATGTGTATTGTTTAGGAAAAGCATCTATCCTGCATTAAACAATTGAATTTATGATTTTACAGTTTGGGATTCAATTTATAGTTTCTATTACAGTAAATGAATTAAACTAAAATTACGACTTTAATAGACTGCTCTCTAGTAAAAATAACAGCTAATGTACCAATATCTATATAATGGACATGATACAGACTACATCACCAAACATGTATGGTATTTACAAACAATATTTTCCTTAAAGATTTATGTAAGAATATGGATTACACACATAACAGGAAGGACATACTTACATTAACTACACAGAACTAACTCAATAAATCATGTAAGGAGTAGATGTTTTCATTGGTCATTCAATGAAAACATCTCACACCCTCTAGACAACTTTACATTGACCAAATATGCTTATAGTAAAAACTGATTGCAGATAGAAATAAGAAAAACAAAAACACACACATAACTATAAATTAATACTAAATCTATTACATAACAATTATGTATTATGTTATTAATGAAATTTCAATACTCATAATCATTCTAATTTGAATTTATTTATTAAGTACTATTCAATATTTATCCACACAGTATGTTCCGGACATCAAATGGTAGTATTATTACTATTGATATTCTGGATGGTATTATTGATTAAGATGTTTTAATAATTTTAAACAAAATTAGACTACTGGTTTTAAACGCAAAAAATAAAACTGGCTATGTTTTGTACCATAAATTAACTCATTCTACATGTTTGAATCAAATGAGCACAATTCAATTAACAAGACACATATTATCTAAACCACAAGAGACATACCTTGAGATGTTTGACACAAAGATCACAGAAGTATCTTTCATGCACTTTCCTCATGTGATCACTGAGCATACTGAATGTACGGAATGGAGGTAGCTTGTCACATATTTTGCAATGGTTTTGTAGCAATCCTTCATATGCCTGTTTTATCTCTTCAGTGCAGAACCCAATCTTGTACTGCCGCTCAAAATGTTGATCCGAGAACACCCTGTTACGAAGCTCTTTGTATGGCTGGACGGAGTCCGTAAAAACGACCTGGAACACCTCTCAATTATTATTTACTCTTATGATAATTGTTGTTCTTTAAATTGAAGGTAGTATTTATAAAATGTTACTTTCCAATATGAATTAAAGTGTTCAGCTATCTATATAACATATAATACACATAAAAAAAGGTACATCCTTACTTAAAAAAGTATTGTGACTCTGATTCTGGTTAGTAACATTTGTTCTCATATTTAAAATAACAATTATTTGAACAGCATTGTCAATTCAGACAAACAATTAAGAATTTTAATCATTAGAGTAAGACAATATCTTTGAATGTACTGGTACCAACTTTATTGGGTTTTGATAACTATCACAAAGTATGTTTACTCTCAGCATGCTGACAGGAAGTATTGTTTTCTATCCTGCCTGTGCAGGTATTTATAATATACAAAGTTGCACAATGAATTCTTTTCAACTTGATGTGAGGAACTTAACATTGTATCACACAACTTACCCTTGAAAGATCCTGCCTGCAGATCGGGCACTCATTTTGCAGGCAGAGCACCCGCATACGAGTGGAACACTCGAAACATACGGGATGGTCACATTCACCAACCGAATAGTATAAAACGTTCTTGAAACACACTACGCAAGTGTTCTCGTTTAGGTGCGAGTCGGCCATGGTACCCAACTGTGTTCTGGAAAATTATAAACAAGATAATTTCCCAATTTGGTGAGAACAGACTATTGCTAAATTATCAGAAATAAATACATATGTACCCACGTAAGATTGATAAAAAGGAAGGACAAAAATTTCGTGTGCTGCTGATGTGACAGCTCAATAAAATAATTGCCATATATTAAAAAAAGTCTTATAAAACTATGTAAAGCTATGATTACATTTTCTAACTACATAGGTGTGTACAATGACCGGCCCGTTGCTTTAGTGGTTAGTGACCCGGACTGCTAAACGAGAGGTTGTGAGCTCAATGCCCAGTAAGGACAAATATTTGTGTGATGAGCACGATTATTTGTTCTCTGGTTATTATTTAGTTATGATATGTATGTGTTTAGCAATTTAAAATTAATTTTATCCAACTCATAAACATACTTTTATATTTCAAAATACATAAATATCATAGATAATTTGGTCGACCTGGTAGGCATAGATGGGATCAGACTATAGTTTAAATAGTCCAATAAGACAAATATTAAAACAATATTTTTACGACAAACAACATCATCTTACAAAGAAAAACGACATACCTACTTACTACAGCGCGTCTACAGCCTACATACCAAAAATGGTTTTCATCTTTCTTTAGAAGTACCTAATTTAAAAGTAATTCGCGTTGTAATGACACCTCCATTTATTCAACACTAGCTGTGCCCTGCAGTTTCGCAAGCGTTAAATTCGATAGGTAAATTATCACAGCTGCTCCCCCGTAGGTGATAGCGTGATAATATGTGGCCTATATGTTGACCCGACCTTTTAGTAATATTCATGCAAAATTTGAAGTAAATCCATGCAGTACTTTTGAAGTTTAGCCCGGACATACATACAGACCAAATTCTACAAACTATATTTTTGGCTTCGATATCGATTGTAGATCACGCCTTCTTAGTATCCTTTTTAAAAAAAATATTCAATGTACAGTTTTGACTTTCCTACGATTTGATTAGAGGTTTGTATCTTCGAGCATTTAGCTGGTATGTATAGATTATCTTGCAAATATCAAATTGTACCATCTATTTTAAGAATTTAACCCTTTTGGGATTGCCTCTATAATTTAAAAATACAATGCTCTCTCCAACTCTAATTGATCTGAGGGAATTCTCGGCATTCAAATTTCTAGTGACATTCGATTTCCAAATCATCTTCGGTGTCGGTAATTAGGCAGCTCAAAAACTTGAATGATTCGTATATTAATCTGAAAAAGAGACTACTACTGTCTACAGACACAAGACCGTCCAACCATATCTGGAATACCTACTATTGTCACCTTTGAGTGGGACTATCAGCTTGGGCCTAATGGCTTAGTCCAAAGATGAGCCGAAACGACTGTCAACTTACGAACGTAGTTATACAGTATCCACTAAGTTTTGTTTGATAGGAATTTGACCTTCTTGTGTGTATTATATCGCTTCGCGCCGCTTGCACAATAGGTATAAATCTTGTATAAATGTATGGCATAATATACATGAAAAAACTGATAAATTTCGTGACTTCCTATCGTTGCATTCATTTTTATATTCAATCTTTTTTCTTACTGGCTCAACTTTTGTAAATTTTGTTTTTATTTATGAAATTTTGTACGTTAGGGATATAAGTAAATGAGTTTGTTTCGCTGGGTCTTTTCAGTTGGGGCGCATTGGATCCGGTGGTAGCATTAAAGCGCGACCGTCGTTTTAAACACAATGTCCGTGATAATAATATTACTGAATAATTCAACCTAAACATAATCTCTTTGACAATAACTTAATACAAGCTAGCTAAATATCACTACCATTATAAAATATTTTTTATAAATGTTTTAATAATCCGTGTACCTAAATATATATATAATAAGTTACTGGAAATATTATCTGTATTACTATAAACATGTTCTGACTATTTATAAGCGCTTTTTTAAAGTCTACGTGAATAAAATCCTATTTTATTTTATAAGAAGTGGATTAGTAAGTAAACAATTATTTCTAATTTCTAACAATTATTTCAAACAAAATTTCCAACAAAAATCTTCATATCTCTATAAGATTATAGATAATCTGTGAACAAAGTTATTGTATGCTCTTTGAATAAAAGGAATTCTAAGAATTCTTTTCGGGTCGGGAGTTTTCGAGTTTTGGCGCCAACGCGGAAAAGGACGCATCGAGGCTATGTTTTATTTTCAAAAACTGGTGTAAATTCGAGTTTTTATGTGTAAATATGGTGGATTTTTAGACATAATATCTTCGACAACGTACACAAGTGGAGGAAAGTGCGATATTGCCGTGAATTGTGATTTTCCGTGTTGAAACCAAAACTCCATAGATGCCTCTAGTAAAGTCTCCATTGCTTTACTGGGGTAGGACTATGACTCGACGGTGACGGACGTGATGGACATGACTGTGACGGACGTGACTCACGTGACGGACATGACTGACTGTCTTTGAAACAGAAATATTAAAACTGAAGACGAGGCGGTATGGTCACAGACCTTAGCCTGCCCAAAGAGGGCAAAAAATATTTAAAAAAAAAAATCTTTTGGGTCTGTGGTCATAAACGGTAAAAGATTTGAAGTTTGAATTGAATCTGTTTGAACTAAAATTAATCCAAAAGTTCGTTTGTTTCATGTGCATTAAAAATAATATATTTGTAGTTATTTTGTTAAAATGTGTGTAAAAAAGTGATATTGAGCTACTATATGTTGCACATATAAATCATGTTTTTCCAAGTGGGTTTTATACTTGCATAATACATTCGTATAATAAATTCTTGAGATACACAATTTAGTTCTTTCCACGGATAATTTACACCCGATTATTTCCTTATAGATTGAGAACACTCCTGAGCATATTCGAAAAGCACGACGTGCTGTAACTGCACCAAAAGGGTCACCTAAAGAAGAATGCCCACGTCTCATACTAGCTCCGTTTACTAGCTCTCCAAAAGTGGTTTTCGAGAATGTTCTTATCGGTTCATCTTGTGAGAGGAATTTGGAGGTTTTCAATCCATCAAAGCAAGTGCAACAGGTGACGAGTTGATTATTTATTAAAACTAAAGTAATTTTCATATCATGGTATTATGTATCAGTTGCCAGCTTTGTTGTATTTACTTAAGATGTTTCATTTTACACAAAGATACGGTCAGTGGGTATTCTTAGGGGTACTTAATATTATCTTCGCTGCATTGGTGTTTATTAATGAGTGGCGTTAAATTTAGGCTACTACAATTTAATTAGTACCTAATATGTCTTGTGTATGTCCACAGTTTTATAGTAGTAATACAATATATGAATGACTTTAGTACTCCTTTGTGAATAGTGATGTAGCATTGTAAAGGGCATATAATATTAGTTGATAACTGTACAGAACATGGATTTTGAATTAACTTTAGCACAACAATTTTGTAACATGGCTTGCAGTATTGTAAATTAGGATTATCACATGAACTTTTTGAAATATCATAAACTACTATAGACACTATAGAGTATTTTATTAAGCCTCTATTGCCAACAAGGATGAATAATCTTACAAAGTATATAATGTTTTCTTACAATATAATCACACTTATATTATAAAGGTGAAAGTTTTTGAGTGTGTATGTTTGTTACTTCTTCACGCCTAAACGGCTGGAGTGATTTTAATAAAATTTGGTATGGAGTTAGCTGACACCTCGGATTAACATATAGTAAAACCGCGGGGCACAGCTAGTAAGATATACATATATAAGTAATTGGGTGTTGGTGTGTCTTTGCGACACAAAGGCATTCTCCAGCACTTTCCAATCTACTCTCTCTTGAGTTGTTCTCTCGCATAGCTGACCTGTAATCTTTTTAATGTCCTCAGACCAATGTTTTCTTTGTCTTCCTCTTTGATTGGAATCTGGTAGTCCATTCTGTTATAACATTTGCCCATTTATTAATTTTTAAAATACATACACAATTTGAATATAATTGTATGATCATGAACCCTTCATTAGCAGTCTCAGGATGTATGACTTATTAAAAAAAAACTACTTACTAGATCTCGCTCAAACTAATTTTTGGTGGTAGTGTGCATGGTAATGTACATCATATACTTATTTTAGTTTTATCATTCTAGAAGTTACAAGGGAAGGGGGCACACATTTTACCTCTTTGGAAGTGTCTCTTGTGCAAACTATTCAGTTTAGAAAAAAAATTATATTAGAAACTTCAATATCATTTATGAAGACCTCTCCATAGATACCCCACATGAGTGGGCTTGATGAAAAAAAATCTTTGGAGTATCAGTACTTAATAATAATAATAATATCTGGTGACAATGTCACACAGATCATCCTAGCCCCAAACTAAGCAAAGCTTGTACTATGGGTACCAGGCGACGATATACATACTTATGTAGATAGATAAATACATATATACATAGAAAACATCCATGACTCAGAAACAAATATTCGTGCTCATCACACAAATATTTGCACTTACCGGGATTCGAACCCAGGACCACCAGCTTCGTAGGCAGGAGCACTACCAACTAGGCTATGGTGACTTAGTATGGGGAACCCCCAAAATTTTATTGATTTTTTTTCTATTTGAGTGTAAAACTCTTAATGCGGTTCACAGTACTTACCAAGTTTCAACTTAATAGTTCCTATAGTATCCAAATAAAGTGGCTGTGACATATGGATGGACAGACAAACACACATGACGAGTTTATAAGAGTTTCGTTTGTTGCCATTTGCCTCTACCCTAAAAATCAAGAGATCATACAGATTCTGACTATTAGACATAAAAAACCTGGAAATAAATTCCCCAATGAAATTTTCTTTGCTTCCTTTTTTTATATTTGTAAATAATTAAGTAATGTCTAATATAATTAATAAATATGTAAATTGATTATAAATTCTTAACCATTAAATAGTATTGAATAACCTGAGGGTAGAGCCCAGAGGGCCCATCATTCAAGAAGTTTTGCATCCATTACTCTGTTTGCTCAGTTAATGTTAACCATTCTACTGCTAACAAAACATTATTTTTTCCAGATAACTCTTGGGAAATCCTTGCCTCCTGGTCTAGTGATCCATTTGCCACAAAAATGGCTGGTACTAGAGCCGGAGACTTGCTACTGTTTATCCATGTTTTGGACACCCACCCAGCCAACTGCCATGAGGGAAACTATACGGTTCACAAATGAGAACAAGGGTCGCTACGATGTTATTGTGATACTGAAGTCTGTAATGGTACGTACCATTGCATGTTTTAGAAAATAATTTACTCGAGTATTTCTAGATAAGTAAGAGCCTGTGCACACAACATTCTTTAAACGCGCCGTCAACGGGCGTTTTAGAAACGCGCGACGCGGGGCGACGGCGCTCTTTTATCCTACAGAGAAGTTTGGTGTTTGTTTGAATCGATACAAACGCGATGCTAACGCGCCTCTGTATCACTACAAACGCGCGGCAACGACGCGTTTAAAAAACGTGGTGTGCGTAGGCCCTAAGATATTAAAATGAAGTAAACATGTAATGCTCTTTTTAGTCTACATAACCTTGGTATTGATTTTATATTAATGTGACATAGTTTAGCCATTTCATATCAATGAGCCTTAGTTGCTTTAAGAGCCATTTCACAAAATGACTACGCTCGAGTTTAGGTAAAAGACTGCATCATTGTTTATGTGTGCGTGTCTACCCACTCAAACGCAATGTAAACTGTGTAATACACGTGTCAAGACGGACGAGGCTATCTTGAGCCGTAATCGTAATGTGAATTGATAAGAGATTTATAAAAAAAAGTGATATTTACTCTAACAAAGATTTCTAGCTAGATTAATATATTCTATAAAAGAAAACACGGATAGGTATGTTATGTAAAATATTTAATAAAAGTTTATACAAAAACGTACATAGTATTTTTAATATGCTAAATGCATATTTGCCGTAAAGGCATTGATCTTGCCTTTCTCGGATCTATTATTTCCGGCAATACGCAGTCTTGGTAAAACCGAACCAATTTGGGTAGCATTTTCGCCTGCCAAAAAACGTCGTCTTTCTCTACTCTTACTACTTTCAATGGAAAATCAGGACCTGTCCATACAGCAAATACACAAACGTTTTTTTTACGATTTGCGATTTACGATTGAGTCTGAAAGTTTCGTTGATTCGTCTAGGTCTCCAGGGTCTACTGCACCATGTTCTTTCTCCTATAAATTTTTATATAATTATTGACAAACACTAAATAAACTTCTGATTCAAATAAATAATTGTTAAAATGTTACGTACAACTTCTGTTGCCGAATCTGAATTATCACTTGTACGGCTAGTACCTGGCACCGCGTCTGATCTAAAGGCGCTACCCTCCTCTGTACGTTTTAGACGATTATTCATTCTAAAATAGCTGTTAATTTTCAATATCTACGTATAAGTTACATATTAAATCAATAATAATCGGTTACAGTAAATATGAATATTGTAAATAAAAAAAACCGGGCAAGTGCGAGTCGGACCGCACATGAAGGGTTCCGCAGCAGCAAGTATTTCAGTTGATTAAATGAAAGGTAAAGTGCGGTTTACGATTTATGATGCATTAAAAAAAACTACTTACTAGATTTCGTTCAAACCAATTTTCGTTGTTAGTTTATATGGTAATGTATATCATATATTTTTTTTAGTTTTATCATTCTCTTATTTTAGAAGTTACAGGGTTTACTCATTTTTCCACTTTGGAAGTGTCTCTCGCGCAAACTATTCAGTTTAGAAAAAAATAATATTAGGAACCTCAATATCATTTTTGAAGACCTATCCATAGACACCCCACATGTATGGGTACGATGACCAAAACATTTTTGAGTTTCAGTTCTATGTATGGCGACCCCCCAAAATAATTGTTCTTTTTCTATTTTCGTGTAAAAATCTTAATGCGGTTCACAGAATACATCTACTTACCAATTTTCAGTAGTACAGCTCTTATAGTTTCGGAAAAAAGTGGCTGTGACATACGGACGCACAGACAGACAGACAGACATGACGAATCTATAAGGGTTCCGTTTTTTGCCATTTGGCTACGGAACCCTAAAATGATATTAGGAACCTCAATATCATTTTTGAAGACCTATCCATAGATACCCCACATGTATGGGTACGATGAAAAAAAAAATGTTGAGTTTCAGTTCTATGTATGGGGAACCCCCAAAATTATTATTATTTTTGTGTGAAAATCTTAATGCGGTTCACAGAATACATCTACTTACCAAGTTTCAACAGTACAGCTCTTATAGTTTCGGAAAAAAATGGCTGTGATATACGGACGGACAGACAGACAGACATGACGAATCTATAAGGGTTGCGTTTTTTGCCATTTGGCTACGGAACCCTAAAATAGTTATCTACCTCACTTCTGTTGCTTTTTTTAAAGCTGCAGAATTATCACGTTTCCTTTTTTTTTACGCAACGGTATACACATTCCTCGCGCCCCATAGCTAGTAATGAAACAAAAATATATAATTATTCTACAAAAAACTAAAATCTTACATACATACATACTTCATAATAAATAAAACCGTACCTTATGAAAAAATACAAAACGAATCAAAACTATGTGGTCGCAGTATATGAATTACTTCACTATACGAGCGCTCGAAAGTCGGGACGCGGGAAAAATGGCACAGGTCCTACCACGATGGGCGC
This sequence comes from Pseudoips prasinana, assembly GCA_951640165.1. Lineage (NCBI taxonomy): Eukaryota > Metazoa > Arthropoda > Insecta > Lepidoptera > Nolidae > Pseudoips > Pseudoips prasinana. The sequence continues at coordinate 12,731,315 of OX621240.1, forward strand.
TCGCGCCGTACTAATCGGTACCCACCCGTGTATCGTAATATATTGTAATTTAAACTGATGTTCCAATCAATATTATGACAAATTAATGCCAATATTAAAAAAAAAAACTGTAGAATTCGATTCTCCAAAGAACATAGTTTATGATGGTATAATTTTATTTTAGTAATTACGCTTTATTTAAACCAAAAATCACTATGAAATTCCAAGAAAAAACTTAAAATTGGTGTAAGGATTTATTTTTTTACTAATTAATGGTAACAAAATTCAAGAATCTGTTACATTAAACGACGAATAAAATATATGTCTCATGCTGAATGTATTTTTTTTAGATTAGTTTATAAGTATTATTGCTAGTTACAGGACTTTGAAATTCACTCTACGGCGATATTTCATTAAAATGGTTCTGGGAGATGAATCACTACAGAACAAGCAAATTTTTGTTGGTAAATGTGATACATTAAACGTCAACAGAAACGATTTTTCCATATTTAACATGTATTAAATAATTTCTGGGTATTACTTAAGATGGTAATAGAGGAGCCCAAAATCTTAGAAATTCGCGCGAAAGCGTGAAATGGCTCTTAAGGATGAGGAGGATTATCCCACTATGTTATAGTAATTAACTCATATGAATATGTATGAGTCAATTGCATAAAAATTGTACGTCACACAAAGGAAAATTCGTAATGTCGATTCTTAATCTCCCTTATGAATTCCTTTGTGTGATGTCACACACATACATGTATACTCCCAGGTAAAGCAAATTAATTTAATGACAACCTGAAATTAAAACTAACTATTTTTTCTTTATTACATTTTTCTTTTGTAATTATATGTTGTCACAGTAACTAAAATGAATTTAAAATTTAGGGAGGGTAAGGTGACGAAGATGTTTAAATGGAAACTACCCACTCCTAAATTCAATCTTTATTTTATAATAATAACAATGAGTTAATGATGAATAAAGAATTATGAAAAGTTTGTTCACATACTGAAACAGTCTAATATGCTTACCCTAGTGTTGTAAAAATGAGCGCTGAGCATGGAGCGTTGAGCGCTGAGTCGACGTTTTGGAGCATTTTAGACTCGAGCGTTAAGTGCTTGAGCATTTAAGGCTGCACTGAAGGCTCAAACTTTCACGCGCGAGTCACGCGCTCAAGCGTCCGAGCGTGGTAATTTTTAAATGCGGGTAGCAATACAATATGGTACCTAAAAATCTTAGGAGTTGTGGCGGTACAGTTAGTATTATTAATCTGTTGACTTTAGTCGTATAAGCAAGTCCTGTAAGTGTACGAGCAGAAACAGTAATATTTTGCGCATTTTCTATTATTTTCCTTGTTGTTTTACGTTTATAACTTGGAAAAAGAATGCGATGTTAAATAAATAAAATAAAATAAATAAAAAAGGTTTTTATTCACGTAGACTTTAAAAAAGCGCTTGTAAATAGTCAGAACATGTTTGTAGTAATATAGTTGTATACATTAGATATTATTTCTAGTAACATAGATATTTAGGTACATCTTGTATGAAAACATTTATAAAATTTATTTTATTACAGAAATGATATTTAGCTAGCTCGTATCAAGTTATAGTCAAGAGATTATGTTTAATTATCTAGTTTAAGTCTAATATTTTTACTACATATTGTCAATGGTTGTGTCTATATTAAAGGTATTATTATTATGACGGACCTTGTGTTAATAACGACGGTCGCGCTTTAATGCTACTACCGGATCCAATGCGCCCCAACTGAGAAGACCCAGCGAAACAAACTCAGTGGGTTCATCTACTACCGGTTTCAACACGACCCAGTTGAGACTGTCCGGCGAAACATACTCAAGCGGGCATGAACACGGGATTTGGTCCATTTAGAGTAATTATTTAGTAGGCAAACACAATATATGCTCGATCGGTTGCCTGAATGCTTATTATTTTAGATTATATTTAGGTATACAAAAGAAAAACTTCGAAACAATAACATTATTCATTTTGAGACAGAGTCAATAATTTTAAATTAAGTATATGATAGCAATCATTTACAGATAGTTCACGTAACACAGCAGATCAGTCATGTCTATATGGCTACAAGATCTCCAGCGAGCAATGTGCAGGTAGGAAGTGAGAGCCAGACGTCTTTGTCATCGATGTACTCTTTAGTGGTGTAATAACCCCTAGCCATAAGTATACGTTTAATATGTGTTTTATAACTTGTGTCAGTCAGATCAGTAATTTGAGTAGGAAGCTTGTTATAAAACCTAATACAATTTCCTAAAAATGATTTATTAGTTTTGCTTACTCTAAAGCCTGGCATGTCTAGTTTGTTTTTATTCCTAGTATTTATATTATGCAGTTCACTTTTCTTTTTATAATTATGAATATTTTTTCTAACAAACATTATATTCTGATATATATATTCCGATGGCACAGTAAGTATATTTATTTCTTTAAACAAATTTCGCAAAGAATCACGACTGCCTAAACCATAAATGGCTCTGACTGCTCTTTTCTGCAATACAAAAATAGCACCTATGTCAGCCGCCGAACCCCACAGCAGAATGCCATACGACATAATGCTATGAAAGTACGCGAAATACACTAATCTAGCAGTTTGTTCATCTGACAATTGCCTTATTTTCCAGACAGCATAGGAAGCCGAACTTAATTTACCTGCTAACTTTTCAATCTGAGGACCCCATTGCAATTTTGAATCAAGTGTCAATCCTAAAAATACGGTCGATGGGACTAGATCTAATATTTTCGCATTAAGTGCAACTGTTGGTACAATTTGAGTCACATTCGGCAATGAGAACCTGATGCATTTAGTTTTCCCTGCATTTAACAAGAGATTATTTGCCGAAAACCATTCTGATATAAAGCTGAGTGTTTTATTATGCTCAATAAGATCTTTATCCTTTCTATTTACTTTAAATATGAGCGACGTATCATCAGCGAACAAAACTATGTCTGATACTTTCTCTACCAGATAAGGGAGATCATGACGAGATGACGTGCCGAAGTGACACCGCCTATCGAAACCATCTGTTGTCGCCCCGATAAATAGGACATCACAAGATCAAGAGATGTGCCAGATATTCCATAGTACTTCAGTTTAACAACGAGCGTACGATGATCAACGCAATCGAAAGCCTTAGAGAGATCACAGAAAACTCCCAGCGCATCCTGTGATCCCTCCCAAGCCTCCAATATTGACCTAATTAATGTGCAACCTGCATCCTGAGTAGAGCGGCCCCTTGTAAACCCGAACTGCTTGTTATGCAATATCTCATTCACGTTAAAGTGCGACAACATTTGGCTGAGCATCAGCTTTTCAAATATTTTACTTAAAGCTGGCAGTATTGAGATAGGCCTATAATTCGTGGCATTTTTTGAACAACCTGCCTTGAAAATGGGTATTATCTTACTTATTTTCATTAAATCGGGAAAGACACCATCACTTATACAGCCATTGAAGATGGCTGCAAGGATTGTAGCAATGTTTAGTATGATTGATTCAATTGCTTTAACAGACAGTCCCCACAATAAATCTTCTGTGCCTTTCCTTTTGATACTCTTAAAAGCTTTTATAATATCATCACTTGTTACGGATTTAAAACTAAAGTTAGGTACAGTTTGTTTTACGCTTTGATTTAAAAAGAGTTCAGCCACATCTGGTGATGACGCGAGACACTTAGTAATATCCACGGGTATATTTGCAAAAAAAGCAGCTAAAAAATTGGCAATGGTAAGCTTGTCTGAAACCAGTTCATCACCAATATTCAATACTAATGTTTGATCTCTTGATCTACTTTTACCAGTTTCAGTATTAATTATTTGCCAAGCTGATTTTATTTTATTATCAGATTTTTTAATTTTATCTCTTATATATAAAGATTTAGCTTGAATGCAAACCTTTTTAAAAATTTTTGAATAATTTCTAACATAATTAATGAAATTGACATCAGGGTTATAGGACCTTCTGTCATACAACTCATATAAAAAATCTCTACTCAGTCTAATGCCTTGAGTTGCCCAAGAACTAAATTTTATCTTATTACTGTCAACCGTTATGTTTTTTATTTTACAAGCTTTATTAAATTCTTTGCAAATACAGTGGAATAATGTAGTGTACATATCGTTAGGGTTACTTTTGTTTGGCAATAGATGGCACAAACTATTCTCCAGGTTGTTACTGAACTTTCCCAAATTACATTTTGTTAAAGGTCTAAAACAAATTTTTTGTTTATTTATATTTATCTCATTTTTTATCTTTACTATTTGGCATTTATGGTCAGAGCGAACACCAGCCACCAAACACTTCTCAGAGACATCAAAGTTGGTAATTATGTTATCAATGCAAGTAGCAGATGTGGGTGTGACTCTCGTGGCCTCAGAGAACAAGCATTTAAGGTTAAAGGACCGAAATACAGATAGAAATATGTTTATTTCAGGTGAATCTGCTAAAATGTTCATATTAAAATCACCACATACAAGGATTTTTTTTTTACTTTTAATTTTCCTAAGAATGTCTTCTATTGTTGCTGTAAAAAGCTTTAAATCGGATGCTGGTGGTCTATACACACATATTATACAATAAAACTGCGTCTCTACACATGCCACCTCACACACACGCTCAATAGATAGTTGGCATATATCTTTACGTTCTTTAAATTTAATTTGGTCTCGAAATAGTATCAGTACTCCACCACCCTCTGCCGAAACCCTATTATAAAAGCTGGCGACCCTATAGCCACAGACACTAAAAGCCATCTTGTGTGCCTTCAGCCATGTTTCTGTAAAACAAAGGATATCTATTTCATATTTTTCATTAAAAAGTTCTATGTCTAGAATTTTGCCAGAGAAGCGGTTTATATTTTGATGTGATAGAATTAGAAAGTTATCACACTTCTCTATTGTCATGCTTACATGTTTAAACTACTAACTAAATTGATTTTAATAACATTACTAAAAGATGGTATAAAAAGTGACTTCATCATACTACTTATGACTGAGTTAATATGTGCCGCTACTAAACTTGCAAGTATGTTCAAAAATTTTCTTGAGACAGTAACTGTACTCATGGTTACCCTACAAGAATCTATAAAACTATTTGTGTCCAAAAATATAAATTTATCACTATAATGGCTAACCAAAAACTGTAGGTGCATATTTAGCTTGTGGATATAATTATTTGTACTATCAGGCACATTGGACACATAGGGGAAGGCACACAATATTATCTTATTACAGTCTAATTCTAACATCTCAGTGAAACTATCTGTAATGTCTTTTTTCTTTAAGTTTTTACAATTTCCTACCATTAGAGTTATACATGATTTGGCACTGTGTTTATTCTGAATTAATTTATGTATTATATCTTTATAATGTAATCCTGGCATACAATAGTTGACAAAGGAACAACTCAGCTTATTACAAAGCAAGGTACCAAGGCCCTTACCCATTTCATCGGAATACAGTATGGAGCTATGTTTAGTAATGTCATTTTGTGGAGATACTGGTGACTCTGATCCCAGCTGTGTGTATGACTCCACTACTGCACTACTGGTGTTAATCGGTTCCAATGTCCTATTGTTATTAGTGTTAGCAGTGAAAATAAGCAAGATACGATGGAATTAAGTACGGAGTCAATGAATTTAACTAAGTGTGATAAAAGGCTTCTATTACTATAATATTTAGTTTAGGCACTGTCATTTTTGTATTATAATTAAAAATATACTTAAACTAAAACAATTTTATTTTCCATATAATACTTTTCTTACAGTAGCAATCTGCAATACATAGCTAGATTGTGATCTAGACTCTCACGCTCAAGCTCGAGCCGAGCGTTGACTTCGGCGCTTGGAATAGACTTTTCACTAAAACGCTTAAGCCTCTGCTCGAGCGTTAAGCGTCTTGGTCGCGTCCCAACTTGAGCATTCAAAAACTGCTCGAGCGTTGACTCAAGCGTTTAAGCGCCGACTCGAGCTTTTTACAACACTAGTTTAGCCTAGCCTGGAATGCGTTTTCTTAAACAACCTACTAATGTTTCTTTTCTCTTTCACCCTTACTTTGAAACAATGAAGGATAAACAATAATCTTAACCAAGGCTTCAAATAAAATGTTCTTTAAAAGTATGATGTTAATTGGTTTCAGAATATTAAAGGGAAAGGTGTTCAATCAAAGGGCTTCAAAATATCTCCAGGTAAAATAAAGAAAAAGGCCACAAAGAAATCACCCATAGCTATGTACAAGACGAAATCTGAATTAATTTACAACACCACCCAAATAAAAAAGACATTCAGTGTTATTCATTCTCAGCAGAAATATTCTCAATTATCAAACAAAGAAAATATGTCTGTTAACGATTATTATAACGATTCGCGCGCTGAGAAGTGTCCATTTGACTCTCCAAGTAGTGGTGACTTTAATTTTAATACTTCTGAAGTATTTTCAAACTTTAAACAACCTGATGTCCTACAACAAACTTATGACAAGGCTTACACAAGTAACAGACTAGATGTACCTCAAAATGTTCTAAAACCATCGAATAGACAACCTTGCGATGTCTCAGCTACGGAACTATTTGATAATCTCACTTTTACACCCCTAAAAGATGCGCATGGTAAAGGTGACAAGCTAGACAAGGGCCCTAAAATCATCCTCAGTATGAACTCTGAAAGTGATTTAGACGATAGTATAGAAATATGTAATAAAGAAAACCAGACCCATTCTATAATAACCGTTACGTCCTCGCAACCGCCTAATAAATGGTTATTAGTAAATCAAACCCAAGAAACGCCTAATATACCGGTAAAAAAACACCCAAACACTTCTTCACCGAAAGAAATGAATAGCCCCAATTTCTCTATTAACACTGATTTTTCGCGTATCAGTGAGTTGTCATTTTACCCACAAAGATTTTCAACAGAGAGAAAATGTTTTCCGAAATCTAATAATGACACTCATGAAATATTTGATGATCCTATAAAATTGAGCTCTGATACTTACACCAAAGATTCACCGAATACACCAATGGAGGCCCATTTTAATCAAATGAATGAGATGCGACACTTATTTTTGAGAGACCAACCAAAACTGTGCAAGCAATCTCTCTTCAAAGAATTTCATCACCAAAAAGAAATGTACGATGAGAACAACTTTATGAATAACTATGAACATAATGTTTGGAAAAATGGTGCGCGTGCAGGTATTCGATCAACGCATAATGATTTACGAACCGATGTTCGATCTTTGCAAAATGATATTCGAACTGATGGTCGACCTTTGCGGAACGATGGGCGTACTGATGTTCGACTTTTGCGAAACGATGGGCAAACTGATGTTCGACTTTTGCAAAATGATATGCAACCAAATGTACGGTCTTGGCCTTGGCATAATGATATGCAAGCTGATGTTCCATTATTGCAAAATAATAGGCAAATGAATGTCTGTTCTTATCAAAATGAAATGCGAACTGATGGTCGACCTTTGCGAAACGACGGGCGAACTGATGTTCGACTTTTGCGAAACGATGGGCGAACTGATGTTCGACTTTTACAAAATGATATGCAACCAAATGTTCGGTCTTGGCAAAATGATATGCTTGCTGGTGCACAATCTCCGCCACGATCGATCACTCCTCCACTGCAGTCCATTCCTGAAGAGAGTGTTCAATTCTCTGATACTCAGATTCTAGATAGAACTGATAGACAACAGAGCACGTTCACTATGAATCGTACTTTTGATAAGGCTAGCGACAGGTGCACAATTAGTAGAAGAGCGTCATGGTCTAAGAAAGCCGTTAGAGCTGAACCCGACCTTTGGAAAATACCCATTACTCATGTCAAAAAGATCATCAAAAATAAATCATCGACGAAAAGTAAAGATTTATCGGTAAATATATCTGACACGGTGTTTGATACTAATAAAAGTATCATACAGAATATGTCGGTGAACCAGCTCGGAAATGTATATTCTCAATCTACCACTGTGGACCCATTCTTGTCCAAAACGTACTTCTACGATGAAGAAGCTGTCGAGAAGTTTGAAACAGAGTTCAAACGGTGGCTCAACTGTATACTGACTCCGCCAGCTGATCTAGACTGTAATATTGAGCAGAAAATTGATGTGGGCAAGGCTTGGATAGAAAATAGAAACAAAGAAGTTCCTGCAGCCCCTACAAAGGAGCAAGTGTCATGTGCTTATCACAGTAGTCATAGATTAGTAAGTCTTCGAAAATCCGCAAGGGCATTGCTAATGAGTCCCGAAATCGCTCAAGTATTCCAGAAACTAAATGCGCAAATAGAAAAGAAACTGATAGTTATTAGGAATGACCGAAATCTTCACTTGGACATTGGATTACAAAAGACTATTATGGAAATTTTGCTGTCCTACAATCCATTGTGGCTTCGTATCGGTCTTGAGGCTATCTACGGCATTGTGTTGCCTCTGAAGTCAAACAGTGATATTGAAGGAATCACAACTTTCATAATTCATAGAATGTTTAAGAATCCTTTTCTAAAAAATAAACATTCAAAGTCAAGTGCCCCGAATATGCTTCTACCGGCTTATATGGAAGCCATTAAAAAGTTCACTTTGAAGAAATTTTTCATGCTCATTTTTTTCTTAGATCAAGCTAAACAAAGAAAGCTAATATCACACGATCCATGTCTTTTCTGCAGAAATGCCCCCTGTAAAGAAAGCAGAGAAATAATTATAAGATTTACCAGGGAATTAATCGCAGGTATTGGTGATATCACGAAACATCTTAGACCGCTTGGTTATATTGTATGCCATAAACAGACGTACTTAGACGAATACAAATACGCTGTTCACAATATAGCCCTAGACATTAGAGATGGCGTCAGACTGACTAAAGTCATGGAGATCATTTTGATGAAAGATGATTTATTGAATCAGCTTCGTGCGCCCGCTATATCTCGACTACAGAAGATTCATAACGTTCAAGTTGCGCTAAACGCTTTGAAAGAAGCGAACTATGTAATCGTTGGTGATATTTCTTCTAATGATATTGCCGATGGGCATAGAGAAAAGACACTATCCTTGCTGTGGCAAATCATTCACGTATTCCGCGCTCCGTTATTTGAAAGAGCTGCCAATGTTATCCAAATTTGGTGGAGGAGGAAATATGCAGTTATCGCGGAGCAGAAAAAAGAAGCCGAAAGGATACTACAAAAAAAGAATAATGCCGCTATTATTATCCAATGCTGGTGGCGTCAAATCCAGAACAATCGTTATCTGGAATGGCAAATGCAACAAATTACTAATGCTACCATCGTTATACAGAGGTATTGTAGAATGTGGCGCTGTCGTACTCGACTTATGAAGGTGAAGAGGAGTGTTTTGAAGATTGAAGAATGGTATAGGTCCGTGAAAAAGATACGAGAAGCTAAAGCAATCCTCGTACTATTGAGATTAGAAAGAGAAGAATTACAAAATAGGTCAGCTATTATCTTGCAAAGTTACGTAAGAAGGTGGTTATGTGTGAGACATTACACGTCACAATATAAGAAAATTGTTGTTGTTCAAAGTTTGGTTCGGCGTTTCCTTATTAGAACAAAATACATTGAAATAAAGAAAGCTGTCCTTTGTGTTCAGCAAAGATATAAAGCTAAATTATTGATGAAAAAGCAGATAGAACATTTCGCTAGGCTGAAAACTAGCGTGGTTCTTATACAAAGCTACTATCGCATGCTAAAACACCGTAAACAATTTCTGAAACTCAAACACGCCGTAAATGTTTTCGAAGAACATTACTTAGCGTTAATCCAAATGAGGACAGAACGAAACAAATATTTGGAACTTAAAAGAAGCACCATCATAGCCCAGGCACTTTATAAGAGAAATAAGTGTCGCAAAGAGTATCTCAGGCAGAGAGATTTATTAATATACATGCAAAGAAAGATCAGAGCTAAGCAGTTAATGAAAAAGGATAAAGAAGCATATTTGAAATTGAGAACAGCAACAATAACTATTCAATCTCATATCAGGTCATATATTTTAATGATAAAGTTGAGACAACAATACATGACGCTACGTGAAGCAACCATTAGAATTCAACGGTACTTCCGCTCCTATTTGTTGTGCAAGTCTCAAAGAAACTACTATTTACGATTACAAGATGCTGCCATTAAGTTGCAAATGTTTTATAGAAGTGTAATATTAATGCGAGAACAGAGGTCGGCCTATTTAAAACTTAAAAAGTCGGCTATTGATGTGCAAAGGAGATATCGTGCTAAAACTGCAATGAAATCGCAACTGAAAGAATTCACAAAGTTGCGTCAAGCAGCGATTACGATCCAAAATAGATATAAGGCTCAAGTTAAAATGCGTCTGCAAAGATCTCGCTATCTTAAACTTAAATCGTCATGTACGACTATTCAAAATGCATATCGAGCTTTCAAATTAGGTAAACAGCAAAGAAAAGATTACCTTAAAATCAAAAACTCTGCAACAAAAATACAGACCTGGTACAGAACCTGCAAGAAAGGTAAAGAAGTGAAACAGCAATATCAACAATCGAAGCAAGCTTGCGTTACTATTCAGAGAGTCTACCGAGCCTATATCATTGGCAGAAAACAACGACAAGAGTTCATTCGCATTCGAATTGCAACTATCCTTATTCAAACATATTACAGATCGTACATAGAAATGAAGACTGTAAGACAGCAGTATATTCATCTTAAGACAGCTACTATAACTATTCAAAGATACTACAAATCCCATTTGGAAACTAAGAAACAGAGGCAGTCGTACCTGCATTTGAAGCACGCAGCGGTGTTGATCGGGGATTATTATAAGCGTTACAGAGAAACCAAGATGATTCGGAATAACTATTTACGACTTATAAATGCTACGTTATTCTTGCAGAAGAGATACAGAAGTATACGTGCGATGAGAACAGAAAAGGAGAAATACTTAAAACTAAGGCAATCAATTATTATGTTGCAGCAGAAATACAAAGCTTTGCTTCAAATGAGAAAAGAAAAGCAGGCTTATATACAAAAGAGAAATGCAGTAATCACAATTCAGAGAAGATTCAAAGCATACTCGCTCATGAAATTACAAAAAAATACCTATTATACAATATTACAGTCATGTATTAAAATTCAGAGGTTCTACAGAGCTTATATAGCCGGGAAAACTCAAAGACAAAAGTATCTACAATTACGAGATTCAGCTGTCTCTTTACAAAGAAGATATCGAGCTTTACTTACGATGAGAAGACATAGAGATTCATACTTTAAGATAAAATCTGCAGCAATGCTAATACAAAACAAATATAGAGCACATTGCCTTATGCTTAAAGAAAGACAGACCTACGTAAATACAATTAAAGCTTGCATTACCATTCAAAGAATGTTCAGAGCTTACGTATGTGGTACGATGCAGAGATCTGAATATATAACAATAAAAAAGGCTGTAATTTTGATTCAAAGGCGTTTTAGGAGTGTAAAGGAAACCAAGAAAATCCAAAGCTATTATAATGAACTAAGGCGTGCAGTGTTACTGATACAAAGACGATTCCGTGCTTATAAAAATGCTCAATTAATAAAACAAAAAGCAGCTGTTCGAAAAATCCAAAATTGGGTTGTGTCTATTAAGAAGCGTGATGAATGCCGCCAAAAATTTATGACAATAAAAAAGAACGTAATAATTATTCAATCTATAATCCGAATGAGATTTCTTCGGAAACAATTTATTAGAATACGTAATGCTACATTATCGATTCAGAGATATTATCGAGGTTACAATCTGACAAACTATCAAAGGATGCAATATATTAAAACGATTACTTCTATTATAACCATTCAAAGCTATGTTAGAAGATTTATTATGACAAAGCGATATAATAGAATACGGTCTGCTGCATTGACAATACAATCTGCTTATAGACTTAAGAAGCTCAGAGACGTATCAAAACAACGTAGACTAGCTGCGGTACTATGTTTACAAAAATATGTAAGACGATATCAAGCAAGATCACGGTATCTCAACTTTTTGGAGAAAGTAAGACTCATACAAACAATATGGAGAGGAAAATTAGTAATAAGACTGATGCGTTGCGAATATCTGCAGAAAAGAACAATTATTATTAAGTTCCAAGCAATTCTTCGAGGATACTTGGTTAGAAAGCAAATGGAAGCAAAGAAAGTACAGATACAGAAAACTAGGCAAGAACAAATACAATATTGGGCTGCTTCAAAAATACAGGTAGAGTACAATATTATGTCTCGATTTATACACCGCTTATTAATAAATTCAGTCAAATTTTAGTTTATTACCTTCTAACGTAATTGTGTGCTTCTAGGCTCTTTGCCGCGGCCACATTGCCAGAGTTAACATAGCTCACGACATACGTGTAGCAGAACTCAGGCAAAGATGGAGACAGGGCGGTCTGAAATCGACGCAAGAGTCCATGAGACAACGTAACGACGAAGCTATGGAGGTGCTTCGCAATATAAGTAGTATTGAGGCTGTGATAAAGGCTTTTAGATCTCTTGGTAAGTGAAATAGTTGATAAAATTTGATATGGAATTTGAATATGCAGCTAAATAGCTAAACAACCATTCTCGATGGTGACGAACCACTGACGACACCAATGACAATTTTACACGAGCGGATAGAGATCAGCCACAAGGATCGCAGTCAAAATATAGAGTCGTAATTAGCGAATTCATTTTCAATATACCAAATGCAGAACTTGTAACTGGTGTACCTCCACTTGCCAGAATTTTATTTGCTATAGATAATACTCACCTGAGGTATTATTGTTTCTTATAATTTTATATGTCATATTCATTGTTTACTATATTAGTCACGTGCTAGAAACTTTGTTTCCCATAAAGTTAATTTCCATAACATCATTTGCTATAATCATTGTTTCCCATAAAATCAATTTCCATAACATCATTTGTTATAATCATTGTAAGCCGTAATTATCACATGCCATAACATCATTTCCCACCGAAATTGCTTTAAAATAGGTTAAAATAATTATAAAAAATAATAGGCTAGGTTAGAAACATGAAAGACAACGCACGAGCCGATAATTTGGGTTAGGTTAGAACTGCACGCCACGATAGTGGCGGTAAGACCCGTCATGGAAGAATGGCTGGAGAGGAGGCACGGCGCCCTCACTTATCGGCTTACGCAGGTAATCTCGGATCATGGATGCTTCGGGGAATACCTGCATCGGATAGGCCGAGAAGAGACGCCCGGTTGTCACCACTGTGGTAGCCCCGTTGACACGGCGCTTCACGCATTGGTGGAATGCCCAGCTTGGGAGACACAGCGCCGTGTTCTCGGTGCTGCAATGGGTGCGGCTGATATCTCGCAACGGTGATCGAATTCATGGTTGTAAGCGAGAGTTCTTGGGATATCGTCGCCACCTTTTGCGAGGAGGTGATGATCGCAAAAGAGGTGGCGGAGCGAGAACGGGAGACATCATCCTCCCTGCCAAGCCGCGCCAGGAGAACCGGGCGTCGGAGGGCGCATATCGCCAATCTCCGGCCTCCATAAGGAGTGGCCTACGGGCGGTGGACCTGGAGTAGTCCTCCGTCCGACCAGAATAGGTCTGAGACGGTGGCGAGCCGAGTTCCGCGCGCGCCTCTCTTGAGGAGAGGGGCATGGGTGCCCCCAACGGAAGTGGGGCTCTCTGAAAAGTGGGCCAGCGCCTGTCCAGACTGCGGTGAATGCGCGAGCGAATCCCTTGGTCCGGACTGTAGGTGGCTGAGGAACACCGTGGGGTTTTAGTCGGTAAACCCAGCACTCGGTTAGAACTGCGACCATTTAGCTAGATACACTATTGTTGGTGAAAAGGGGCGAGGATGGTACATGGATAGATTGGAAATTAATTTAGTATGGCGTTTGAAAATTCTGTTGCATAATATTATTGCAATTAAAAGTATGGATATCAATACGTATGGCATTCGAATCATTATGAAATCAAATGTTAGGGCAAATAACAGTATGTCACATGTCTTTTATGGTTTACAAAACATTCGGGCAATTGAAATTCGGGCATATGAATATTATGGCATATATTTTTCGGGCAAACAATAGATAACCCTTGTAACTACTCAGTCGATCGTGCTAAACCTGTGTTAACCCTAGAGGAAATTATTGCATGAATCGTCTAAAGATTTCAATTCTAGTTGTCTTTATATTATTACATTATTTATACTGATATCATGGTTTGTGTATTATAAGTCTAGTTCAAGGAGCATAGCATCTAGGTTAAAACTAATATAAATCATTTCATTTCTTTCTAACACAAGTCTTATAGTAAAAACTGTTCTAAAACTCTTATTATCAATGCATTGAATATTTTGTTATCCTTTCAGAATTATTAACGGAAGTATTTCCAGCGATGTACAAGGACAATGCTTCGTCTATTGTCCACCGTGTGTACACATACATGTCTGTAACAAACAGATCCATTTCTAGCATAGAAGTGCTCAAGTCTGCTGCGGCAGTGCTTGTTAATCTGACACGTTGCAGTCTCACGGGACCGAAAATATATTTGGTGAGTTAAATTAACATAACAGTTAGCACAAAAAGCTATAACGATATGTATATAATTATTGTATTATTGAAGTGAAACTATAGCACCGTTGTGATTTAAATATTCAAATTAAAAAATTCAAAATGGAACGAAAAAGCGACGGTAAAAGAGACAACCATATCCAAAAGATAGGAGTTAACCTGAGAGAATAAGATACGAGTAGCTTACAATGCTATTACGAATCTCTCCACCAGGCCCTCGAAAAATGTGGTAATATGACAAATCATTTTTATTGATACCTCTCGTGTTATTTAAATATGTTAATGTATGAAATGTAAAATTTGCATTAAAATTTAAACACACATACGCAAACACTTGAGGTGTTAGCTATTAGGAAAGCACTTTTTTATCGAAAATATCCTGCGATCCAAGTTTTTTTTTTATTTTCCCGGGAGATGTAATAAACCCAATTTGTTATAACGGAGTATGGTTAAACATGCGAGCATTACTTATCGTATGGGAAATGGTTACCCTAGTATCAGTTGATCAAGCCGCCCAGTAGGCCTCTGACATGGCTTAACGACTGTTGACTACAACCACGACCGAAAGCTAAACGTGCCTTCCGAAGCACGAAGACGTTCAGAAATTGAACCACTTTGGTGGTCATCCATCTATGGACTGATCGCCAGTTAGGTGCTTAACCTCGACCATCCCTTACGAACCGGTGAGAGCAGCAAGCTATGAGCGCCTAGTTAATAATCTAGCATTTAAAAAATTAGCGTAGGACATTTGGCGATCTCTGTGTATACTTAACCTACATGCTCCTCGTGTAGCTTTGTCAGAAAACAGTAACTTCGTTTTTTTTGTTGCATCGTGACTACCTGTCAGTCACGATGCAAAACCTGCCAAACCTGCAGGCCAGCGTATAACTCCTGATCGCCATTGCCCTGCGCTCTCTTTCAAAGTCCACTTGGTTACAAAGGTCCTCAGTAAGGCAGTGGCCTAGATATTTAAATTGTTCTATTCGCTTCAACTCATAAATGCCACAATGGATGGATATTTACCAGAGGCTCAAAAAGGAAAACCAAGTATTCACTTTTCAAACAGTTACATATTAACAGCTATATACGAGGCCATGGTTGTCTACCTATCTTTCACAAATCGCTAACAGTGTTCTCTCAGGACTAACGCGGAGCGAGCAATGTTATGTCATCGGCGTACCTAATGTCATTCATCCAAAGGCAACGGGGTCTTAACTTTCTGTGTATGATCGCAGCCTAAGGGTGTACAGGACTTATGTATACCAGCTGTTTTTTTATTTACTTTTATTTTAAGACCTACTTTATATTTTTATTTATTTTATTTTAAACTTTATGCACAACAATGTACAAAGGCGGACTTAATGCCGAAGGCATACTCTGCCAGTCAACCTTGGGGTGATGCAGAGATTACATCGTAGGTGCACTAGAGCTTAAAGAGTAAGACTGAGAGTAAAAATGTAGATACTTCATACAATTACATAAAATACACAATACCTATATTATAATATACTAATATATATCCATATATAATATACATAAAAATAATACAAATAAATAAAATAATACTAATGTATGATTCTGCCAATAACTTTTTGGTTATAATTATGCTCCCGAGTTTTCTTTTTGAAAGAATATCAAGGCGAAGACTGACTTTTGATTGTAAAAACAAGCTTAAAACTTATTTGAAATTTGTTCATTAATTTGACTGTTCGTTTTCAAGAAATGGTGCTTAACCCCTCATTTTCTTCAAATCTAATAGTCATTTAAGTAAATAAATTTAATCAGTTAAACATATTCTGATCGTTTTGATATTTTAATTGCAGAGGGATCGCATTCAACCGATATTGAAGTTCATGTGGAGATTCAGCAACAGTGAAATTCAACTGTTCTGTATAATGGCGACATATCTCTGGTTGTTCTCTAAATATGAACAAGTAAAGGAGGTAAGTCTTTGTTTTTTGTATACCTTTTTTTCTCGGATAGTAACCACAGACATAAGCGGAGATACATGCAAGTGGAGATATATAAAAGAGAATGGTCATCTACTGACTAAACACGAAATCTCATAGACTACTTCTACTTACTCTTCTTCTCTCATTATGACGTGTATACTTTATGAGTAGGAGACTTCCAGCTTATAATAATTAATCATGTCACAATTACAAATTAAGGAGATCTAAAGTATAGGACCGCACTCATACACAATTACATCAACTTGTGGTCACCAAGCATATATAACCTGCGCTATTAGAATTTTTTGTTTCGATCAAGTGATGCCATAGACGGAAAACACGAAAGGGACAAGTCTGAGATGCTATCCTTATCAAACTACCATGACGACGTAGACTCATGACTACGCGTTCGATCTACCTTCATATTCAAGCCCGCACTAGCGATATTAATTCCTGTATTAAAACAGGAATTGATATCGCTAGTGCGGGCGTTGTAATAAAAAACTTTTGTTGTGTTGCATTAACGCCAGTCAAACCACGCCACGCCACGCCAGTTCAATAACTGTATTCGCTGGCAGGAATCGCGCCCCCAGCTCTTAGAAGGGAAGTAGCTAGTGGTGTTGAGAGGTATAAGCAGGAGACAGATAAAAAACACCCTCTTTGTAACTGTACTCTACCTCCCCGCCGACTGAAAAGTCGTAAAAGTTTCCTGGCCACTACCACAGCTACTATCGATGCACAGAAAGCAAGGTCAACCATATGGCGAGATTTTGCTCCTCCTTTGTTTGTCCCGCCAAAGGAAAAATTACCTCTGGGACATAATTCAGACAAAATTTTACCATGGCCAACCTGGAGAACTCTTAATAGACTATGTACCCAGGTTGGTAGATCAAAAGAAAATATGTGCAAATGGGGTTACATTCCCACATCACAAAACATCTGTGAGTGCGGCGTGTCACCCCAAAGTATGACACATTTATCCGTTTGTCCCTCCAGTCCAGTCTCTTGTTCCCTTCAGGACTTGTATGACGCTTCAGCCAAAGGGGTCAGCGTTGTCCAATTAAGGGAAGATAGAATATAATTCTTACCATCGACACGATAAGAAGAAGTTGCATTAACTGAACATTTTTATTTCTAGGATTTAACAGAGCTCCTCAACACACCAGAAAACCATAGGATGCTAATGACAATTAAAGGCAACGTCGACCGAACGAAAAGGATGACTACAGCCATAATGAAAAACAAGTTCCATACACCTCAATCGACCAAATTTGTCTCCCATACACACAACCTGTCATTGAACGCCAGTGTATGGAATGTTAGTAGTATTGTGTTGCCTGCCTTAGAACCTGATTACGGTATTGTTAGAGTAGATAAACCCCCTTACTTCGAGGATGCGCAGCAAGCCATCCATTGCCTATTCTATACGTACAAGTTGTGAGTTATTATAATATTATAAGTTGTAATATCTTTAGGGGCAGTGTTAAGGTAATATATACACTTATATTGTTAAATACTTATTTAATATACAGGGTGAAAAATTTCCTTAGTTTCCTGAATATATAAAGAGAAGTAGCTATTATTTGTCTTATCTTCGGGGAAATAACAGTCTACCTACAGAATTCGTCAAAATATTTTGGAGTTCAGATTCAGCTGAAATTAACTCTATACAACTATCTACACTAATATATTAGGATACTAATATATTAGGATATATTATATTCTAATATATTAGTTTATGAATAATAAAATAAATTGAGAAAAAATATTGAAGCACTTAAGTGAAAGGGTGTACTAGGTAAACGCCCGATTTCCGTTTTCGCTACGATGTTCGATCCCGTATGTCACTGATTATAATTCCAACTAAACAATTATATTTAGTGGTATCCAACAGTGAAAGCAAATACGGCTCAAATAGTTAAGTAATTGTGGTAATACCTTATTCCGAAAGTGAATATTGCTATTTATTATGAACTAATGTCAACACACATTTAAAATGACCTTTCTCAAGGCGACTCATTCTGTAAATAGATTTTGTTTTATTACAAGTTGTAACTTGTAATAAAACTAATAAAAATATGAGTTCGTTCGTCGAAATATAAATCGTATAAAAAAGTATACAACATGTTGAAACTTTTTTCTTTCTTTCTTTGTCGATTTTTTACTTATAAATCTTTAAATAATTGTTGATTTTACAACTTGCCATTGTTTAATCATAAGTACCTATCTTATTGATTTCTTCATCTTGATACTAGATCGCTTGTTATAATAATTCTAATTATAATAAGAAGCGATCTAGTATCAAGATTAAATTCGTAATAATAAAAATTAAATAATTAAATTCGTGCGAAATTGTTTTTTTTAACAAAGTAAAATATGTAAAAGATTTACTTTTGCGAAAAATAACACTTAGTATAAGGTAATGTTTTATTATTAGCAGATGGTCAAATTTAAGGCATTGCCAGATTGAGGCACCTTGAGAATATGTCGTTATAAAACATTCAACAACTCTTTTGACAATTGGCTATTTCAGAAAATTTTCGAGGTAAGCCACACGAAACCCTACAAATAGTCATATTAGTGTTGTTATTGAATTACATTTTTGTGTACACTTTAAGAATGTTGTTAGCCAGTGGCCGGGATCCTAAATCCGTGCCATGGCGTGGATGTCAGCCATAGCATGTAACTGTTTGTTTTGTATTATTTGATATCATGATTTTTATTACATGTCGACAGACAACAGAAAAGAATCAAGTTTTCGTATGCATTTGAATAAATTTTAATGACACTTATATTTTGTATTCTGAAACGTTGAAGAATATTATTTAAAGAATATTGACATTCATTGCTTCTTCACATTTATAGTTTTAACATAGATGTAGATTGATACGTAATACTAACGTGTTATTAATATAATATTATGACCCCATTAACTGACTCCCAATGTATAAAATGATGGTTGATATGATATACCTAATATATGTAATGTTAACTGTTTAATTATAATAATTCCATGTTTCATTAACTTACCTTTATAAACTAATTCTACGAATACTGTTTAATCTGATATTTAAATAAAGCATTTTTTTGGTATCTGTATTATTTCATTCATTAGTAATCTAATACACTCCCTCATAAGTGCACCTACCTTATTTTTACCTATGGACAGCTTAAAAAGATCAGCATCTCCTATTGGTACAAGAACCTACAAATGGAATAACCTTTTACAATTTAGGTTTTTAAATATTACATCATTTCAAACGTTATTTTTTTATATTACCTATATGGAATTCTCAAAAATATGTTTTACTAAAGTAAAATCTATATATTAATCAAAAAATATTCCATTGAAATATCAATATAGCTGACAATTTGGATGGCAAAAGGAATAGATTTCATAGCAGCTGTAAGTATAGAACAAAATGGGATGGATGAGTATTTGAGCAAGAGTAATACTGGTATTCAGGGGCAAAAAGTATAGAAAACCTCTCAACGTGTGGAAAGTGAAGTGAATAATTTGGTCATTTCAGTAATATGCCTTCCATAAAACAATAATCACATTACGATTGGCCTGCTCATAAAGTTAGTATAAACTTTATGGGCCTGCTACTTTGCAATGCTGTGATCACGGCATCCCATTTTTTAGGGTAAGTACCACCATTATCCCACTCATTCTGTTACTTTGTTGTTTAAATGTTAGTGTTACGAATAAATTTATTTTCTTCTTCTCACCAAACGCGACCATGAGCTTTAATTCATTAGATGATAGTGTCCAAGTCTCTTAAGGCAACAATAGCTACAGTCGACCTCATTTTCTTTGGGATGTTGATGGAATGGTAAAAAAACTAACCAACTTTCATTTATTACTTCTAGTAACTATCCTCTTCGACCATTTTTCTAAATGCTCGAAGAACTGAAAATCAGGTTAATGTTATGAATAATCTAATGTTTTGCATAAAATAATAATCGATATTATTCGTTTGCTTTTCCATATAGGATTTGGCAACATAGGTAAGTCATCCATCAAGTGTCAGAAAAATATTTGAGGTTATATTTGTGTTGATTTGCTATTCGTGCTGATATTTTCCTGATTTTGTCCTGAATATTCTACAATTAATCTGTCACACCGATGGATGAGTTGGTGAACTATCTACTGATATTATTGGTCATACTGCCCGTGCTTCTATTCTTCAACTTATGGGCTGGTATTGGATGGGAGCTATTCGAAAACAACTAATTCCTACTTAAGATTGAGAAGAAAATGTTCCCGAGTAAATAAAGGAAAAGACTGAATAGCAATTAAAATTTAGTTGTACGACTTCTATAATGTAGTAATAGTTATGATTAATAAATAAAACAATTTTTCTAAATACAAATATATTTTTATGATAACTCATTTAATATCTTACTTTTCTAATCAATATCACAATTCATATCATTAGTTCCAAATTTTTCACCTAAAAGTTATCACATCAATACAATTCCGCCACAAATCCATCAACCAACTCTCTTTGCAGCATTCATAATTTACAAACAACACATACATGTGCAGGAGCTACACTTAATATTGTGGACTAAAACAAAGTGTAAAGTCTGTAAGCCAATACTGTTATATCTGACTCCATTCGCTCAATTCACGCATGTTTAATCCTAATAGGTAAGTTTTTATTAATATGTGAACTTAGTCAACCTTGATAGTCAACATGAATAGGATTGAAGCCAGTACAAAGACCAAGTCATCACTGGTCCTGATAGATAAAAAAAACTTGAGACACTTGTTAGTACAAAACCATTTTTTTATTGTAGCCCCATGTGAATCACCTGACATTACTTGCTTGTTACTAACTTTTACTCATTCTCTATAAGGTCAGGTGATATTACTCACATCCAAGATTGTTAATCTGTTTATCATCATCAATTGTTAGGATCTCCTGTATCCAAAATCCTGCCTCAAAAATCTCACAACTGTGGGCATTCCACTACCTGGCTTCTGAAACCCTCAGAATAATTGGTCCATCCTGTAGGTGCTTGCCCATTCTGAATCTTCTGGTTTGTGGTCACCACTTGAGAACCTTTCTGCCCCAGCAGCCTTCGGTTCTATGGGCTATGTGCCCTGCCGACTGCCACTTTAGCTTGACAATCATAGGACAGAAGAACTATACATAGATTATTACAAGGTCTAACATAAACTGTGGATATAAGAGTTAAGGAGCTTAACACTTTCAGTGCCCAGCACCCAACTAGTGGGTAGAGCGATAGTTCATTCACAACTCAGAAAGTGTTAGTTTGCCTATAAAATTCATCTATGTACGGGCTGTACACATGGAAAATACAGAAAAAAAATATAACTCCCCATACTTGAATCAGATCAGCTGATGCGTTTTGTATGGGGTGCCTAAACTTTATTTTCATATTCACAAAGGGATTTAGTTTAATTAGTTTTGTTTCAGTGTACATAGCACTCCTTAAGTTATATCCTTTATAAATAATTACAACTTACATGAATCTAGCTTTAGCCTACTGCCAATCCTTTTAAACGTGCAGTCTGTGGGTTAACTTTACGCAGAGGGTATACAGTAGCTTGCGTATACAATATAACAACACGTTCCGGGTGTTGATGGGGATGCCGCGTTTTGTAGCGCGTCCGGAATGCTTGCCGACGCGGCCGTTGATAGTTTTTCGGCCATCATGCGTAAAAGGTCCGCATCTCTGCTATGTCATATGCGCGCCAGTCCCAACATCATTCTTAAAACGTTGGTCGATAGGTGGGACTCTCCGATCTTGGGAAGGTGGATACGACTCTACGACTGCACGCAGTAAAGTAGACATTTCCCAGGGTCGGCGAACTCTGCCACGATGCTCACGCAGCAAGAAATATTTTTTTACTAACACTAGTTTATAAGTTGTCATTGTAACTAACACATATGGAATTTATTCTGAATTAAATTAGAATTATTATTTAAGCATCTTCTACATGGTTGCAAACCAACATCCCAACAGATGTTATCCTGGTGGTTGCCATCCATCTGACTGCACAACTGCAGTCTAGGGTGACCTTTGTTGGGACGTTGGTTTGAATGATGATGCTTTAGTGTTATTCAAGGCTGAAGTATAAGGGAACTAGAGCTAAAACCTATGGACTTGTATGTGTTGGTAAAACTTAGTGTGTTGCATTTATTTGTTTACACAACATATATTTTCAACAATTTTGATGTTTTTTGGTTACAAATTGTATTTTGATGGATGTTAAACTATTTTAATTAGATAAATCATAAGGAACTTATTATATTTTACAAACAATAAAAATTAATTGTCCTATTTATTAATAATATAAAATGATATTTAATGATAATAGTAAAAATTTATACAAATCTCTTCCTTCATAAGTATGTTCACTTGCTACCAATCTATAAGTTCAGTTTAAGAAAAGCAATAATACTAAAAATCAACAATTCCCCAATTAAGTCTAACATTATTTTACACTACAAATAAATAAATAATTTCTGGATATTTTTTTCTTATAACTAATATTACATATTTGGTATTACTAATACATTGATCACATTGATCATGTACAGACGCTAGCACATCAAGATACCACAATCTGACAAATTTCCCCAAATCGAAAGTGCATCTTATGCTTTTGTGATAAAGTTGAAAATCTATAAAGGAAATTTGACAGATTGGGGTAGCTGGATTTGCTGGTCTCTGTACACTAAAAAAATATTGAATAAATAAACCACAAGTGCTATACAAATACTCGGTTAAATTCAATTGTGATGGAAACTTTGCAGAACTTATAGTAAAAATTAAGTCATTTCCATACTCATTGGAAATGTGCATGATTTTAGTATTGTATTTTTGATGTACAAACGCACATCAAGCTACCCCATTCTGTCCAATTTCCTCAATTGAAAGTGAACCGTATGCCTATGTGAAAAAATTGAAAATCTATAAAAGAAATTTGACAGATTGGGGTAGCTGGATGTGCTGGCGTCTGTACTTAAAATAATATCAATAACAACTATTCCTGCAGAAATTTACATGATAATTTAATTTAACCTTATATAACTCTAGTCATAATAAATTTGTTTACATTTCCGGCTTCATTTATTGTACTTTTCATGATAATTTGACTTAAGTCGGTAGACATGAAATTTATATTTTTGAATAATGTAAGTAAATTGAAGTCCATTTATTATACAGGTAAAAAATAAAGTCACTTAAAAGACATTATGTTTTTTTTATTTTGTAAAGAGGTTCACACCTCGATAATGAACAAAAATCTTTATAATATTATAAAATTATATTATTGTATTTTTCAAAATGAATCATTAAGAGTGCCTTCAATGAAATCCCGTAACTTATTTTGACTAAACAATATAAAAATAAAATAACTACTTACCTAATATCCTTTGTCATTTTATTGCAAGTCTACTAAGATGTTATAAAAACAAGTAAGTAACATCTAAACAAAGAGATCTTTTTCATAAGTCGAATATATAATTCCAAAAGTTTCTATTTATTATGCGTATTTCAAGTTATTCACAAGTAATATCTTGAAAGTGGCAATATCTGCAATCATATATCTAAGTTTAAATTTCACTAGAGAGTATCAATTCTTCCATGCCCATGTGTCCTCGATGTCGCCATACTCTGTACCTCGCGATGTCTTTTCTGGTTACCATACCAACCACCTGTGCAAAATATAAATACAAAATCAATCATATTATCAAGAATATAGCAATAACAGGTTTACATTTAGTGTAAACCGTACAATAAAAACGAATTCAGAATTGTAACCAAACCTCATTTAGAAACATTACTAATAGTACTTAAGTCCGGTCGGTGCGTTAGATACAACAAACATCTTATGAAGAAATGTGAACATAATATCAGACGTCCACAGCTGGACAAATGCCTCTCACTATAATCTACAATGGAAGCCGTGACCCAACTTTGGCTAAGATATTAAGCTGTCGGTCCCGGTTTAGACAGATTAGACATAAGTTGTTAAGCCGTGTCAGAAGCCTAATTGATAATTGAGGGACGCTTTCGCTATAGATTATTATTTATATGATACTAGCTGTGATCCGCGGTTTTACCCGCGTAAAACTATAAATTATAGCCTACTAGCAGTGCCCGCGGACTTCGTTCAGCGTTATATTTTTGTCTCGCCCGTTTGTCCCGCGCGACAAATAAAAATTATGATGATGAATCATATAGCCTATGACACTCCACATTAGCTTTCTATTGGTGAAATAATTTTGAAAATCGGTTCAGTAGATCCAGAGATTACCCCTTACAACATCACAAACGTTACCTCTTTAATATATTAGTATAGATGTGTTAATCCAGGGTGTCAGCTAACTCTATACCAAATTTTATTAAAATCTCTCCAGCCGTTTAGCCGTGAAGAAGTAACAAACATACATCACAAACTTTCACCTTTATAATATTAGTGTGATTGAACATCATTATTTTTTTTATCAGAACCTTAAGTAGTACTTAAAGCATGTGCAAATTTTTGCCCAAGGCCTTAGGGGAACATTGAATAATTTGAAAAGGGCACTCGAAGGTTAAAAATATCCGAAGATCGAAAGACTCCCAAGTAAGATAAAAACAAAACTTTTGATTAGAAGCAACTAGGAAATTTAGTAATTTATTGACTTAACACGTGATATTACCAGTGTTGTAACTTGCACAGAAGTATTCCAAACAGTGAAAGCCAGTTTATAGTTAAGAATGTTACATCAACATACCTCATTGACATCGTTGACTATCGGCAGATGACGGAGCCCGAGTGCCCGGAACAGGCGGAACAGTCGCGGTAAGGACGCCCGGTGCGGCAACGTGTACGGAGACGGATTCATAAACGGACGGAGATCTATCGTGCAGGTCTTCTCCCAGTCCGAGATCTCCAACTAGGAAAATATTGTCGTTTATTATTGGAATTAACTTTTATCATAACAACGGTAGCGTGTTCAACCAAAGATAACGAGGTCCTGGATTCAAATTCCCGGTCAACAAAACTAATTTTGGGATATTTCTGGTAAAAATAAATAATTCTCAATATCAGCCCAAAGTCTGGGAGTTGGCGGTATTATACCCCCGTGCGTCGAGTTATAGGTCGCCGTCGTTCCTGTCTGACCACTTTGCAGTCGTGTAGCTAGTCGTCCCATAGTATCATGAGAGTAATAGAGTAGAAAGTCCCTCTGTGTTTGCGCACACACTTGTGCACTATAATATCTCCCGCGCAGATGGCTAGACTCCATTGAGAATGACCACTGTTGCCAAAATTCAGCTAGGAGGACATTATTATTATATCATAACGATACCTATCAGTATTCAACTCAGTGCAATAACCTGCAACGTCTTACACATAAACATGGCAAAAATTTGCAAACAGCAGTTTTCAATCTGCAAATTCCATTTGTCCCATCACCCATGTATATTAAACTAGTTGTGCCCCGCGGTTGTACCTGCGTTAAACTTTATAAATTATAGCCGATGTGTTATTATATTCACGATTGTGTTATAATATTATATGCACGTGTGGCGCAGCGGCTAAGACAGTCGCCTCGCCGCTTCGAGTTCGGTTCGAGTCCCGCGCCGGACAACTATTTGTGTGACCCATAAATAGTTGTTCTGAGTCTGGATAATTTGTGTCCGTCTATTATATGTTTGTAAAGTACCCCGCGACACAGGGATTAGATTGCCTAGTGCGAGCGTTGTATTTTTCAATAAAAAAAATAAAATCGGATATATAAGCTATATTACAACAAAGTTTCATCAAAATCCGTTAAAGTAGTTTTTCCGTGAAAGAGTTACAAACATCGATGCATCCATACTCACAAACTTTCGGATTTAAAATATTGGATAGGTAAGAAAGATCTGTAACACAATGAGAAGTGTCCTCTACCGCCGCCGTGCAAGCAGCTCCGGGAAGACAGCGAACTGTTTGTGGCACAGTCGCTGTGCCGGACTGGCAGGAGTTTTTTTTTTTTTTTATTAATTGTTGTTTTACTATTTGATTCTCTGGCAAAGGTCAGAGACATTATATAGCGAAACATATTTGGAGGCATATTTGTTTTTTTTTCCATGTTTACTCTGTAAGGTTGTTTCAGTAAACTCATTTGAGGTTACTGGTGAATTCGACATTTTCTACATTATTACTTAGTTTTTATCTAATTTAACATGTTCTCTTAATTTTAACTAATCTAATTATATATTTATACTTATATACCTACTAAGTTTTTACAATTTTAGTATCCTGTTTTCCATAGCAATATTGTTAATCTATATTTGTTTATGCATACAGTTTCTTTTTATGTGTATATATATATGTATATATTTAAATATATGTATATATATGCGATTTCTTATTCTATTTTAAAGTAGCTGCTTATATATATTACTTAAAATACTTTATGCACATATTTATTATGCACCTAAAATATTTTGTGGACTATTTATTACTATTCCTATTCCGTACATCGGATGTCACCATTTCAAGGAATCTTATAAGGATTTCTCTTTGATTACTTGCAAATATTTTAGCCAAGTTGCCTTTACTCAGTGTTATTTCGATTTGTATTTGAAGCTCTGTTCGTTTTAACTCATATTTTGGACATTCCAACAGTAAGTGGGTAATTGTTTCATCGATGTCAGTGTCACATATGCAGGCTGGGCTATCTTTGCACTTAAACCTATGTAAATAATGACCAAAACCCCCATGTCCTGTCAGTGCCTGCACCAGCGTGGGACTCAGCCTAACCTTGGGGCCAGCATTGGGTCATAAGGACGTCGCTAAGGATGGTGCAGCGACAAGTAAGATCACCCAAAACAGACCCAAAAGGGCCGCCTCCGCCAAGAAGTAAATTCATTCGTTTTGTGATGTTTTTGTATCTTTTTGTATCGAATCTCGCACTGTGTTTACGCTGTAGTCAAAGTACCTATGCCCACTATACAACTTTAACTTTCTCAATCTATATTTTCATAATATCTACCCTCAAATTTATTAGTTATTAATCGCGTTCCATTTTATAACATTATATAGTTAGCAAAACTTGACAATATCTATGGTACTTGACGGTCCGTGTGAACGTAGGCCAATGCCGCACGTCGTGAGTCTTTTGAGCCTATTTTAAAACTTTCCATTTTATTTTAATTTTGTTTATGTTTAAAATTATTATGTATTTATTATTATTAATTGTATATTATGTTATTTATTAATTACTACTGATACGTGGGTGCATAAATATCGAACTTTGCGTACATTGTTCTAACTAGTTAGCACTGAAGTGGTAGGATTTTGTTTTTGTATTTGTAGATATTCTAATAAATTAGTTTGTTTGTGTGTATGTTCATATAATATTATGTTAGATGCTCATAGTTACGATTTTGGTAGTGATGTTGAAGATTTCTTTTCGGCTAATAGTGATGATGATAGTTTCGTTAGCATACCCTCCCTTGCAGATACTATACAGGGTCACTTTGCCGACGTGCCAAAAAATTTCAATGTGATTCATATCAATGCCCAAAGTATTCCGGCCCATTTCCCTGATATGCTGGCAAGTCTCAATTATAAAAATATTCATGCTATTCTTGTTTCCGAGTCCTGGCTCAAACCCTGTCTCCCTACGGCCTCGTATACACTTCCTGGTTTTCAGCTCATCAGGAATGATCGAACTGGAGCTGGAGGTGGTGGAGTTGCTATTTATCTTCGAAATAATATTAATTTTTCTATGGTTAGTATGTCTTCACAGCCGCCACCGCTGGATGCTGGTGAACATCTATTTATTGAAGTAGAGCTGCATCACACGAAAGTTCTAGTTGGTGTATATTACTGTCCTTCTCTTCGTATAAACTTTTTTGCTTCTTTCGAACTTTTACTTGAAACCTTCCTTCCATCCTATAGTCACACCATAATAATGGGTGATTTCAATACTTGTTTACTAAAGAAAGACTCTCGTTGCTCCTCACTTATATCTGCAATAGAATCTAGTAACCTATCTCTTCTTCCCCTTAATCCTACACACCATTTTCCTCATTCTACGCCTTCTCTTCTTGACTTAATTCTAGTCTCTTCAAGAGGTCATGTTGCTAAGCATGGACAATGCTCAGCAGATGCCTTCTCTTACCACGATCTCCTTTTCGTTTCTTACAAAATTCGTCCTCCTAAGGCAAAATCTAAAGGTCTTCTACAACGTAATTTTGGTGGGATGGATCTTAGTCATCTTCGTGCAGATGCTGGCAGCATTGACTGGTCGACTCTTATTGCTGCTGAGTCAATTGACGAACAAGTTGACATATTTAATATCAAGCTCATCCAATTGTACGACGTTCATGCTCCCATTCGGCCAATTAAAATTAAGCATTTGCCAGCACCGTGGCTAACTACTGAAATAAAAACTCTTTTATCTAAGAAATCATCAGCTAAGTCTCGGTACGCTGGTCGGCCTAATGATATTAACCGTGAAAAATATATAACTCTGCGAAATCACTGTAATAAGGTGTGTAGGAGTGCACAACGCCAACATATTCACAGTTCAGTTGAAAATGAAGATCCTGGAAAAATATGGAAGTTTTTACGATCTTTGGGAGTTGGAAAATCTCAACCTGATTCACTTCCAAACAATTTAGATATTAATTCACTAAATAGTCATTTCTCTTCTTCGCCTATTTTTGACAGGGCAACTAAAACAAAAACCTCTCCCAACTATTCTTCTTTCAATTTTAGCCAATTTTCTGCTTGTGACATTAAGAAGAGTATTTTGTCCATAGCATCAAATGCAATGGGCAACGATAATATCACCCGTAATATGGTTCTTCCTATACTTGACGAGATCCTTTTCCCTATATCTCACATCCTCAATACCTCTATATCCAGCGGTGTATTTCCATCTTCATGGAAAGATGCACTAATCATTCCCCTTCCGAAAAAATCCAATCCTGCATCGTTTTCCGATTATCGTCCTATATCGATATTACCTTTCCTCTCCTAAGTCCTTGAACGGCTTGTTCACAATCAAATCAGTAGTTTCCTCTCATCTAATAACCTCCTTAATCCTTTTCAGTCTGGTTTTCGCCCTGGACATAGTCTACCTCAGCCTTGGTCCATATTACGGATGATATTAGAACTGGCATGGAACACGGTAATCTAACGGTGCTTGCATTATTAGACTTTAGTAATGCTTTCAATACTGTAGACTTCGACGTGTTGCTGGGAATTTTACGTACTCTTAATGTATCTCCAACGGTAATTGGCTGGTTTCATAGTTACCTGTCTGGTCGCCGGCAACGTATACGTATTGATAACTCTGTCTCTTCTTTGGTTCACGAATGCCGGCGTGCCGCAGGGTGGCGTTTTGTCTCCTTTACTCTTCGCAATTTTCATAAATTCTATCTCAGATCGACTTCTCTCCTCCTACCACCTTTATGCAGATGATCTACAGATATACTCACAGGCCCCGCTTAATAGGCTGTCGGATGCTATTAGTATCATTAATAAAGATTTTATTAGTATTAATGAATGGAGTCGTTCGTACGGTTTACAAGTTAACCCCCTTAAGACTCAGGTAATTATTGTTGGAAGCTCAAGGATGATGGCAAAGATTTCTTGTTCTCAACTACCTCAAGTTATCTTTGACGGGAGTATATTGGAAATAAACCGAGTTGTTAAAAATTTGGGTGTCTATTTTGATAACTGTCTCTCATGGGGTCCGCAGCTGCAGAATACTAGTCGTAAACTTTATGCGTCAGTGGGATCTTTGCGAAGATTTCAAAACTTTCTGCCTATTCCCACCAAAATTGCGCTTGCCCAGTCCCTTCTTCTTTCGATACTAGATTATGCAGATGTCAGCTATCTTGATCTTACTGAAGCCCAACTGGATAAACTTGAGCGTCTCCAGAATGTCTGCATAAGATTTGTATTTGGTCTTCGCAAATACGATCATGTCTCTGAATTTCGCAAAAAACTCAAGTGGCTACCTATACGACTTCGCCGGAATGCTCATATTCTGTCATTTCTATACAGTATTCTGTTTACTCCTTCTACTTCCTCTTATCTGAAAGATCGTTTTTCTTTCCTACATGAATCACATTCGAAAGCCTTGAGATCCACTAACAATCAGCGGTTAAAAATACCGACGCACTCCACAAAGTTTCTCGATAACGCATTTGTTGTACAAGGTGCTCGTTTGTGGAATGCGTTGCCATTGTTTATTAGGCGTGCACCATCATTAAATACATTCAAAAGACTTGTTAATGATCACTATTTGAATACTACATAGTTCACATAATGACACGTATTATTATTATGAATGTACATATAATTAGTAAGTAGGTATAAATAGTTTTAAGTATGGTACAAATAGTACCTTATAATAAGTACTTTGTACACTTGCAACTGCCCCATCTCTGTAACTCCTTTCTCCTTTCACTACCTAGGTTGCCTGGAAGAGATCACACTTAGTGATAAGGCCGCCAATTGTACTATAATAATTTGTATGTTGTCGCTTTTGTATTATTTCTTAAGGTGTACAATAAAGAGTTTATCTATCTATCTAACCTTTTTTAATAGACTATAAGCGTCTGTCGCATCGGGTAGGAATAACTTTGTTATAGCCGCAGTGTCGCCTTGTAAGTATCTCTTGCACCATTGTGTTTGTGTGTCCACTCGAATTGATTTTTTAATGAAAGACAGTGGGCAGCGTTTGTATTCCGACGCTGACTTTTTATACAGTGCTGCTTCTTTGGCTAACACATCAGCACGCTCGTTTCCCTTAACCCCAACATGTGCTTTAATCCAAAAGAGTCTGAGTGTTCTGCTATTTCCGTTTATTTCTGCAATGTTTTTTCTTATTTGGCATGCTATTGGATGGGAAGTGTATGGGTCACGAAGGAGTTCTAAGCATGATCTGGAGTCACTAAAGATATTAATGTTTTGTTCAGCCTCTTCTAAGGCCAGTTCCGTAGATTTTAAAAGGGCAAGCATTTCCGCTTGGAAAACTGTGCAAAATGAATCCAGTTTGTACTTTTTGCATCGTATCTCTGCCCCATCCCGCCAATAAGATAATGCAGCTCCAACCTTGCCTTGAATTTTGCTTCCATCGGTAAATATATAATCTCCAATCACATTATGGTTTAACAGGGTATTTTGATCCATATCTTCCAAACACGCAAAGTCGATTTTAATAACCGCAGCTGGGTGTGATGCCATCAAATGAGATACTCTTTCTTCAACCTTTTTGCCTCCTAACACTTCTTGCGGTTTTCCACGTTTTGCCTCATAAAGTCGAGCAGCTTCTTGAATCCTCATGTCCAAGGGGAGTAGTCCAGAGAGAACAAGGGCGGCGTTCAGTGACACGGTTCTATAAGATTTTATTATTTTCTGTGCGAAACCCCTTTGAACGCTATTCAACTGCTTTTGCACTGAGACCTTTTTAGAAGCCGGAGCCCATGCACTTGCTGCATACATAATAATTGGTTCTATTACTGATATATACATCGTCTTGATAACCTCCGGGTTCAGTCCCCATGAAACTTTTGCGGCTCGACTCAATTGGTGAAAAATGCCAGTTGCTTTCTTACACACATGGCTCACGTGTTGCTTAAAGGTTAGTTTTTTATCAATAATCAAGCACAATATTTTAATTTCGTCAACCATTCGTATTTCTGTATCTCCCATCTGGATGCGGGGGGTTACAAATTTTAATTTATTTGTAATAACCATCGCGTGGGTCTTATTCGCGGCAAATTTCAATTTATTTTTATTTCCCCATGCCTCCACATGGGTGAGTGTTTGGTCTGCTCTTATCTCTAATTCTGAGACCGATTCTCCCGAGAAAACCAAAACGATGTCATCTGCAAAAGCCTGACAATAAATCCCACGCTCATCCAATTCATCCAGCAGAGGATCCAACAAGATGTTCCAAAAAGTTGGCCCTCCTATTGATCCTTGTACGCATCCTTTGTTGGTCTCTTTTACAAATTCCTTGTTGGCATATCTGACCCTGACTTTTCTGTTTTCCAAGTAGCTATCCACTAAGCGCCGAAGATTTCGTGGACACTTCCCTTCTTTCACCGACTGAAAGAAGGGAAGTGTCCACGAAATCTTCGGCGCTTAGTGGATTTATTGCAGGCCACCAGGCACTATTAAACGCACCTTCAATATCAAGTGAAACAACAATATTTATTAGTTTCTTTTTCATATTACTCAGAATATGGGTCATAAAGTCGTAGAGTGCGTCTTCAGTGCATCGTTGTGGTACAAATCCATATTGTCTGCAATTTGCATGCGGAAGAAAGTGCCAACGGATTCTTCTAATCATCATTTTCTCCAAAATTTTCCCTAGGATAGACAACAATCCTATGGGCCTATATGATTTCACTGCAGTATAGTCAGTTTTGCCAGGCTTCCTTAAGACTATGACTATGGCCTCTTTCCACGGGGTGGGAAAATATGACAACTGCAAGCACCTGTTAATAATTTCCAAGAACAAGTCTGCGTTTGTTAATATTGCTCTAGCACATATGTCAGCCGTGAAGCCATCTGGTCCAGGTGTCTTTTTAGGATTAAAGCTATTTATTGCTTGTTCGAGTTCCTGCATTGTGAACATAGGGTCATCTTTGTCACTAGGCAACGTTTGCTTTGTATCTGCGGCTAGTATTCTAGTTATTTTATGACAATCATCATCATCTACTATGCTGTCTATTGGAAAGAAAGTATTGGCCAAGAGTTTGACTGACTCGTCAGAAGTCAGCGCTGCCCCATCTTTAATTAACGCAACATCAGGTTTTCTCTTGGACTGGCAGGAGTCGGCAATTGGGAGGACAACTCAGAGTTCTCCCAGGGTGTGTGCCGACCTACTGGGACACTGCTCAAAAGGGGGGCACCGGAGCAACATACCCGCGTTCACGGGGCCTTCCCCCATTAGGTGCCATGAGAAGTCCACGGCAGGTAGGTTTATTGCAAGTCTGACATACCCACCCGCAGACATTTTTTGCGGGTGGCTTGCTTAGGCATTCACACTGCTAGATCAAAAAAAAGGTATGAACAATCTAAGTTGGTACTGACCTCATCTATAGACGGATACCGCGGATACTCCTTCCTAAACATGTTCATATCGACTTTGAAGTTGGACCACGTAGTGTTCGCGTTCTCATTGTACAACTTGTTCTGCAGCAGCACTATTAGCTGCGATCGTAGAATTAAGCCTCTTAAGCGCTTGTATGTTGTCACTTCCACCTGGAATAATAGAAAATGTAAGAATTTGCTAAACTATACTACTATGTCTGGCTGGTTGTCTGGAAGAGATCGCAGTTAGCGATAAGACCGCCCATTGTACCATATTTAATATAACTGTTTACTTTAAATGTAAATCTTGGTGTACAATAAAGAGTATTTGTATTGTATTGTATTGTATTCTACACATCTGTATAACACTGTAACAGGTTTTCTACTAATTTGACGGGCCTGTTGGCGTGGTTGGCAAATGCTTGCTTTTCACGCCGGAGGTCGTGGGTTCGATTCCCACCCAGGACAGATATTTGTGTGCATGAACATGTCTGTTTGTCCTGAGTCTGGGTGTAATTATCTATATAAGTATGTATTTACAAAAGAAAAGTAGTATATGTATTATATCAGTTATCTGGTTTCCATAGTACAAGTTCTGCTTAGTTTGGGATCAGATGGCCGTGTGTTAATAGTGTCCCAGAATATTATTATTATTATTATTATTATTAAAAATACTGTGAATTTCATATCCACTCGAGGAGTTCTCTCCACGCAAGTTGCGAAAATCAACAAAATATTAAAATATCTACCTAAAGTATAATTTAACTT
Source organism: Pseudoips prasinana (assembly GCA_951640165.1). Classification (NCBI taxonomy): domain Eukaryota; kingdom Metazoa; phylum Arthropoda; class Insecta; order Lepidoptera; family Nolidae; genus Pseudoips; species Pseudoips prasinana. The sequence continues at coordinate 12,765,680 of OX621240.1, forward strand.
ATCTAGTGAAAATCATCGTTACATGTTAGACCAGCTATAAATATTTATTTTATTTATTTATTTATTTTTGGTTTACCAACAGTAACTTATACTAATACATAAGATAAATTCGGTACACAGAACAAATTCCAGTATAGTTACTACTTATAGGCAAGCACCACAAGCTCAATATAAACAATTGTTACTTAAACTAAAATAATTAAACTAAATAACAAGCTACAATAAGTTAAGAAAAATAATTTAAGAATAAAAAAAAATAGTGTATGTTATGTCAAGCCTCGACTCAAGTTTGATGTATTTTTTTTTTATTCTTATGTCATTTATTATCAAAGCCATTATAATTATTAATTTTAAAAAAAAACTAGAGTGCTTTAGGCCACACGACTGAAGTAAAACTTCAAACTGGCTATGAGAGAAAGAAAATATCTGCTCGCACCTCTGTCTCTTATCCCTTCAGTAATAAACGAAACTCTCTTTCTATCTTCACTAACTTATATATCCCTCTAAACATCCGTCCGCCTCGCCTGATCACACTTTTCGTAACTCTCAATCAATCATTTATTTATTTGCTAGAATGTGGTTACAATAGCAGGTAGTAATACATAGAATACAGGATCGAACACATACTGCCGCTTAGGGCGTGCAAATTTAGTAACAATACAATAACATAACTATAAAACATTTACATTATTAATATTATATTTGAAATGTCCTATCTTCTAAGAATTCTCTAGTATTATCTCTCGACATGCATTCACCAGCTTACTCCCCAAATCAAGCGAGCGTAAAGGAAATTTACTTCATAAAATTGCTGCTGTAACGTATAAGTAAGTGATGCCAGTCTACACGCGGAGCGGGCATTTTTAGAAATAACGAAAATTATTATACTTTTTGTCGTGTGTGCATGGTTAGCTTTATGTCAGAGTTGTTCAAGCCTTCTAAAAGGTTTCTGAGATGACTTATCGAGTGATGTGATGTGACTACAGGGGTATCGACGAAACTTGACGATAAAGTTAACGTAGCACGAAATATATGAACTATTATCTAATTATACTTACATCATCAGCTAAAGGCGGATCGACGACAGGGAAGCCGTTATAAGACACCAATTTGAGGAGTTCCACGATGTGGCCCACATTCTCAACGGTGCGGAGCGTGAACACAGGGTGGGACATCACTTCTGATGCGTATATGTTGTGCGTGAGCGGTGGCGGCTCCCACGGCAGCAGCGGTACACCGGCTAGCTGGATGTGGATGTCGTAGATACCCTGGAAAACAACATTTTTTTATTACATACACCAATACTTCAAAAATTACCCATATCATGCCCGCTAAACAGTCTGCCAAGCGTGGAGATAATGGCATATCCTTCGTAATTATGGATACAACTCTTTGAAAAACTTTTGGGAAAGCCTTTGTTCAGCAATGGACGTCATTAAGCTGATTGTTAAGGTCCCAGAACTAAGCTAAAACTGTCGCTTTAAATCAGTGCTTAAATTAAGTAATAATAACTCTTACTGACCTCATAGAAAAAGTCACCGACCCACTTGGCGACCACTAATGTGATGATGATAGGCAACGCGTTAGATATCTGACCCGTGGTCTCAATGATGATTACTGTTAATGAAATCGTCATTCGCACTACTCCTCCAAGTTGCGCCGCTGCACCAACAAGCGCATATTTAGCTGGATTGATGGCCTGTAAGAGATACAAAATTGACCCAAATCAGTTAATTTCATAATAATTGGCTTTTATAACTATTTATTTCTAACATTTGCTTCAAAAATTGTCTAGTCGTCAGCACATCAAGCTACCCCAATCTGTCAAATTTCCCCAATTGAAAGTGAACCTTTATGCTTTTGTTGTAAAGTTGAAAATCTATAAAACAAATTTGATAGATTGGAGTAACTGGATGTGCTGGCGTCTGTACTTGCAAAGGAGAAAATGCTGTTGCTCAAAAGTTGATAATTTCATTCAGTGTGCTAGTATTTCTTTATTTCTTTGCTTACGACCACATTTTTTTTAAATATTTGAAATAATAATTGGATCTTCCTATTGGGAATACTAGCAAAACTTTCGAGAGTAAGCTCCTTAACCTAGCTCGATTCTAAACAAATAAAGCGAACTAAGACACTTAAAGATGTATAGCAAAAAATCAACTCACACAAGAAGGGACCACAGTCTGTATGACGATCGCCAAGAGCCTTCCCCAAGCAGCTCCCGTCAACAGATTAGGGATGAACAGCCCGCTGGACACCGATAGGCCAAACGTCCAAGAAGACAGCAGGAAGTAGCACACTACGAACACGAGGATAGACCAGGGCTTGTAGGAACCCATCGGGTCGTGTAGGAACGATCGGACGGACGCTTCGGGCGTTTGGAACCAAATGGCTGCCAGCGCATTGTACTCACCGTCGGAGCAGAATAGCTGCGGACAAAATGTTTATAGCAATTTTATTATTAACTTTTGACTTTGTCTATGGACAGCTCGAAAGACCAGCAGTTTTCAAGCACTGCATTTAGCTAATATCGTTCACTTTATTGTAACGTACTAAAAAATCTTATACCAGACTGTATTAAGGTGACAACTTGATTATAATAAATATCCTGGGACATTATTTACACACGGCCATCTGATCCCAAACTACGCAGAGCTTGTACTATGGAAACCAGATAACTGATAAACTACATATATATACCACTTCTTTTTTTTTGTAAAACATAGTTGTAGATATTTGTGCACACAAATATCTGTCCTGGATGGGAATCGAACCCACGACCTCCGGCGTGAAAAGCAAGCATTTGCCACCACACCCGTCATTGATGATTATTATGACGAAATATATTTATTTATTTTTCGTCATCCATCACCCACCCGACTGTAAATATCTTACGGTATTTGGGCCAAGGAACTCGCGTAGCATATTAAGATAAAGAAATGCAAATTAGAGTAATATTATGGTCATAAAACGACTCTTTTCGGGTTGGTGTAAATTATTGACAGATGAGTTTGATTCGCCCACTTCTGATAACGATGAATAATTTCTGAAAGCACAGATGCGTCCTCTGCTTAGTAATGACATATTTAAATTATCATCATCAGCCTGATATCGTCCACTTCTGGACATAGGCCTCCCCAAAGGTTTCTAGCTATTTGGCAACACACACTGGTCGAAGACTTTCGACTTAGACAATTTATTTCTACAGAATTCGACGTACAACATAATTTAAACTATGTTGTAGGTCGAATTCTGTAGAAATACATTATCTAAGTCGAAAGTCTTCGACCAGTGTGTGTTGCCAGTGATGGCTTACGAAACAGAGACGTGATCAATATGGGCCTTATCAGACGGCTCAAAGTCACCCAAAGAGCACTGGAAAGGGCTATGCTTGGAGTTTCCCTGCGAGATCGAAGCTTGCAACTTATATTTACAATATATATTTTTAATGCGAGTATAGCGTCAGTAAGATGAGCGCTGAGTATTTCAATAATTATCTCAATGTTTAACTTCCAACGTAGGCTTTATAATTCTCCCTTTTATAAATTAGATTTTATAAGTTACTTATTTTTTACTTTTTTTGGTTAAGTGTATTTATGTACTAACTGGTAATATTTTTCCTGTCCATATTTTTAACTAGATGTTTAAAAATGAAGACCTGTAATTGGCTATGTGTTGCTTATAACATCTATTTATTTTGTATTTGTTGCTGTTGATTTTCCAAATAAATAAATAAAATATACTTGCAAGGATCGCAGAAAGCCGCTAGATGCGGGCAGCGTAAGATTGGCTATTGTGGAGATCCTTGGTGGAGTCCTTTGTCCGCAGTGGACGATTTCCAGATTCAAGAATATTTTAAATGAATCTATGGTTAAGGTAATCAACCACTTACTTGTAACGGTACTTTGGTTGGGTCTTCTCCGAGCGGGCGACAGTCGTTCAGTAGAAACATCATAAGGAAGCCGCACGTCGCGCTCGCCGCTGCTACTAAACATGCTTCTACCACACGTAGCCATGGCGCACCTATGTACCTATATTGGTCATATTTTTAACATTATAACAATTAAACCAATGATTTGATAACGTTTATCAATCATAGGTTATACGCCTTTCGTTGTAATTTATCTTAGTCGTTAAATATTTTGCACGTATACATTCATATGATTTAAATACATGCTTAAATATATACTTCTATAGACGTAAATACATGTACAAAAAAAATACAAAAATTGATTAATTTTATGTTATGAAATCTACTGAACCTATAAAGCTAAAGCTACTATATTTGTTAAGTTAGACACTAGATTATGAAACTACTTGCCGTATCACGGAATAATAATGGCAATAAAAAAATCCAAGTATGGTGGTAATTGGCTAATAATAATATAACGGTCACCGTAGCCTAGTTGGTAGTGCTCCTGCCTACGAAGCTGGTGGTCCTGGGTTCGAATCCCGGTAAGTGCAAATATTTGTGTGATGAGCACGAATATTTGTTTCTGAGTCATGGATGTTTTCTATGTATTGAAGTATATATTATATATCCATATAAGTATGTATATCGTCGCCTGGTACCCATAGTACAAGCTTTGCTTAGTTTGGGGCTAGGATGATCTGTGTGACATTGTCCCTAGATATTATTATTATTAATATAAAAATATCTAGGGATATGTTTACGCACTCGACTTCTTAATTGAGCCATTGTGCGTAGTTGTATCGATTTCATAACTTAAACGCAATGTAACGTTGGATCAAAATGCATTCAAAACTACAAAAATATGCACTATTATTGCAGCTAATTACTCAAAAAAGTACCTACCTAGTAATAGTTGTACAGAAACAGAGGTAACCTGCATAGAAACCTTACCTTATCCTAAACACAGCTAGTCTATAATTGATATAGTTCCACAACGCGCCGAGTATTCCTCCAACCACACCGAAGAACATGAATACAGGCAACTCGTAGAACTGGAACGGGAAAGGTTCCATCTTGCCCAGGTTGAGAAGACCTGGGAATATAATAAAATAACCGTTAGAAAACCCCCGACTCCAACTATAGTTACATCATTTTGGAAAAGAGCTGACACTCTTAACACTACTGGACTAATATTAACCAATCGTAGCTAACTGGTAAGAACTGCATTCAAATGAAAAAAACCCCGTCTAAAGATAAAAAAACTGTCATTCAAATGAAAAAACCCCATCGAAATATAAAAAAAGGCTTTCAAATGAAAAATTCCCATCGAAATATCCAAAAAACTGGCTTTCAAATGAAACAACCCCACCGTAATATCAAAAAAACTAGCTTTCAAATGAAAAAACCCCATCGAAATCGTTCCTTCCGTTTGAGGGCTACGATGCCACAGAAAAACACGCACAGACCAATATATACATTCGACAATGTGTGAATCGATGTGGAATAGTTTCGCACTACCGTGTATCGCGGTGAGAAACATTCGAAATTATGTGTATCTTTCTTTCTTTTTCTTTTCTCTTATTAATATCTGTCGCAGTAACTCTCTAAAGTAAAGTTCATCTCTACGACAGTCTTAAAACGTGTAAGTGCATCGCATAAATAATGATTTAGTTGTAAGTAAACTTTATTCTGTAAAAAACGTGCTGTAACAATTAATGTCGACGACCCTAAGCTCACAAGCCGTATTGAATCTCTTAGTCTATGACTGCCTCCTTGTGTGTTGTACCGTCTGTACAAAAAGCTGTGTTCAGGACAACTGTTTGATCTGATGCCCACGGCTACTCTTACATTGCACCTCCCACCAGGACATTCATCCTCCGATCCTAAAAGCATTACGATCTAGTATTAGGTTTCAGCGTAATTTCCTCCCATATACGCTTTTCTGATAATTTTAGCCCTCCCATACCAGCAAAATACGGCAGTCGCCATTATTTAAAAATTATGCCTGTAAAGTATGCCGTTTGCGGTACTATGCACAGTTAGTAGTAGGTACTTGTATTTCATTAGTATCAATCCTGCCAATCGGTTGGACAAAACCATTATTAGATCATAATAACAGTGCAAAATTGTACCGTTTCCATTAATTCACGCATACGCGAGCTGCGAGCAGTACCTATAGTTATTTCACAATGCGCATTAATTAAGTAATTATGTCATGTAGCACAGATCACACGTTAAGACGTATCCCTCCATATTCGAGGTAGATCCATAATCTATAAAAATAGAACAACTTATTTATAACACCCGTAATGTATCAAATACCTGAGACGTTTTGACTTTTCATACAATGCGTCTTGGCCATTTATTATGGGAAGGAACACTGTCGAGCATTGGTATAGTTTCATGAGCAAATTGAAAACATTATATTACCAAACATCTTCATCAACATGTCAGCCATTAAGTCCACTGCTGGGCCAAAGTCTCCCCGAAAAATGGGGGTATATGCCATAATCTCCACGCTCGACCGACGGGTTCACGATCGCAGTTTGATGGTTATAATTCACAGAAGAACGCTGCTGCCCGTATTCCCTCGCGATGGGATATCCAATACCAAATGCAAAAACTTAACCAGAGGAGAGCATCATTAGTATGGAATTAATATTGACTTACCCGAAAAACTGAGTTCTCCCGGTCGTCCGTGGTACGCAGACAGTGCACAGTTTAACGTGAACGTTGACACAACTGTGCCGAAGAATGTTCGCCATGTTAGAGCTTGGTTCCAGAAACTTGTGCCTTCTTCTAGGGAAAATAGCACTCCACCTGCACAAAGAGACATGTATACTACTACCTATTACTATATCAAAGGGCTCATTATCATCATAATCATCAAATCAGCCAAAAGACGCCGACTGCTGGACAAAGGCCTACCCCAAACGTCCATCATTTGAAGGGATATACCATAATCGCCATGCTTGGCAGACGGGTTGGCGACCGCAGTAAGATATTCATAGTACTCAGAAGAACGCTGCTACCCGTTCTCTGGTACATATATTACCTCGGGACGACTTCTACGGCCCCCACCGGTTGAGATGGGGTGGCGATATTCTTCTTGGCCGTCAGCCACACAGCCAGCAAAGGGCTTATCAACATGTAACTTAATTAACGCACATCCTGAAAATAATTTGTTCAGAATCGTTTACTGAATGATTTATATCATTATTAATATAGGTAATTTTGGTTCTTATATAATTAAAACTACGGAGATTATCGTTATATTAACCCTGTGCAGTCAAAACAAAGTGAAATGGACCATAAGTCAAAGTAATAAGACTTTTAAATAGCAGTTTTATTTGTATTCATACAAATTCCATCATTCAACAAAAAATAAAGAAAAATAAACTTTTTTCCAAGAAACTAATTTACTAAATAACAATGCATATACATGTTAAATTAAAAATTTAGTGTATGTATTATGATTATAACATAATATTCTAATTGGGGTGTATGAGAGTGTGCGTTAATTACGTTACATGTTTGTTGTAAAATAGTGATTTTACTCCTTATTTAATAAATCTGATAGTAATAATAGACTCCAAAACCTAGCCTGATAATAATAATATCTTGGGTCCTTATTCATAAATGGCCATTTAATCCCAAATTAAGCAGAGCTTGAACGATGGAAACCAGATAACTGATATGCTACATATACTACTTTTGTTTTGTAAATAGATATAGGTAATTACACCCAGACTACGGACAAACAGAAACGTTTATGCACACAAATATCAGTCCTGGGTGGGAATCAAACCCACGACCTGCGGCATAAAAGGCAAGTATCTACGAACCACGCCAACCGGCCCGTTTCATTAACCGACTTCAAAAGGGAGGAGGATTCTGAAGTCGTAACGTAATTTATTTCGTGTCTGTAGTACACCGATTACTCCGGCGTTTGTGAAGCGATTTTAATTATGACAATTTTATTTAAATGGGCGTACTCTTTATTACATCAGCTACCTATCAATAAAAGTACCGTCCAAATTGGTCCAGCCATTTCAGAGATTAGCCGGAACAAACAGACAGACAGACAAAAATTGAAAATAATGTTATTTTGGTGTATGTACCGTATATATATTCATATTTATGTAGTATTCAACGGTTATTTCAATATTACAAACAGACACTCCAATTTTATTTATTTGTATAGATGTAGATAGGTGCTTTTCTGAAAATAAAGAGGTTAGATAAACAGTATGCTGCAGTAGCAACGCTGCAGAATTATTACGCTTATATGAGTTACATAATTAGTGATTACAAACATTGAAACTGTAACACTTGATTTATGACTAACCAAAATAGTTGTTTTGAGTAAATCGTAATCACGCGACAGCGAAAAGAAACAAAGAAAAATAATCCTTAATTATATTCAAGTAATGCGGTATGCGGTTGGTATTATCAACCGAAGTAGGTAACTAACTGAATTATTTCGCTATAAAATCCCGGACGATAGGTTGATTTAGAAATTGTGAGCGTTAGTTTTTTTTGTATGTTTATTTTTTATGTGTGTCCACAAAATTCTTCTAACCTTTTCGTTACTATTTCTATCTCGAAGACACTGCAGCATTAAGGGATCTGCCACTAATGGACTATTTAAGATTTGATCGTTATTTCTAAGCAATAAGGTTCAAATTCATAAGGTTTAATTATCATGGTCGCCATTCATATTTACTGAATTCTATACTAAGTTGCATATATATTTACCGATGGGAGCGCCGAAAGCTGCAGACACGCCGGCAGCCGCTCCGGCTGATACGAAGTCCCGCTTCTCATGGTCTTCCCGGAAGTACTGAAAGATCTTGAAGTCCTTGTTGAAAGTCGTGCTCTTTCCCTGCGATATACCCGCAGCTACCACCGCGCCGCTGTGAATCATCGGCCCTTCCTATATGGTAAAACTTGGTTAAAAGACTGCAGGAGCTGATTTATTTATTAAGACCAGACGAGGATAACGTAGTACATGAGCTATGGTACGGTTATCTATCACACTTTCAATGCATTAACTTCAAATCTGACTGCACGTGTGGCGCAGCAGTTGAGTATGTCGACAGTCGCTGCACCACTTCTCAATCCGCAGTCAAAATTGACAATAAACTAACAAGGGCAATTGCTATCGAAATGAATAGTCGGGCACCACTCTCCAATTTGCTCTATTTGAAATAATTCCAACGATTCCTCGTATATTTGTGGTGTTCTAATGTACATTTATGTTTTATATGTTATCAATTAAGTGATGTGACGTTATGATGTAAATGTTTTATATGTGTTGTTTCTTTATTTATCACCTTATGTTGTATAATTAAATAGACATTGTAATTTAATATATTTTATATATTGTATGTATACGCGGACAAACCGATTTTATATTAGAAGTGAGTTGACTGGAGCGGCGCGAGTTTACGTAAGATCCCGTCGGTGCCGAAATCGATCAACCCCTAGGTGCACCGTAAATATCCCTGATGGTACAGACGCCAGCACATCCAGCTACCCGAATCAGTCAATTTTTTTTTTTTTTTTTTTAAATAATAAAAAGTTTATTTCAGAAACATACAACTGCTACAGCATATCTTATGTAGGGGTCTCCTTTTAAGTATTACAAATACCTGTGCTAGGAGGCCCCGCTCTTCTTAACTAATATATAATAATGTGTAGGAGTGTGTATGTAAAACAAAACAGAACAAAAATAAAAAATATAGTTAGAATTAAAATACCTAATATCTAAAAGAAAATGAATGAAAGAAAATTTATACAGCACAATAGGGAATCAACATTATCGTGTTGTGTGTGAGTTAGTGTATGTATGTGTGTGTGTGTGTAGGTGTGTGAGTTAGTCTATGCGTGTGTGTGTGTAGGTGAGTGAGTTTAAACAATCGTGTGTAAAAGGCTCTCTATCTCATCGTAAGTCTTGGTTTTTAGCCATCCCGTAACAGTAATTTTGCATTCCCGATGAGTTAAAGCAAATATATTGAGCAATTTATTTATTTTATTATACAGGGAGGCGGATTGACTGTTATACTGCCTTTTTGCATATGCTGTTTTTACAGATACAATTGGTGCCACAACGTATTTTCTTCTTTTATTGCCAGTGGTAGGATTATAAGGCAGGGCTTTGTGTAATCTTAAAACAGCATGAAGAATATACAATTTTCTAACCGTGAGTAGACCGCTTAATGAAAAGAGACTTTCAGTGGGAAATTTATACGGCTTGAAGTACATTACCTTCAAAAGTGACCGCTGTGCTCGTTCCAGTTCAAGAAATTTGACTTTTGTTGCTCCACCCCACACAGGAATACAATAGACTAGCACTGACTGGGCCAATGAGACGTAAATCTGATTTAAGAGTGTCTCTGTGGTAACATGAAATTTCTTTTATAGATTTCAACTTTATAACAAAAACATAAGGTTCACTTTCAATTGGGGAAATTTGACAGATAGCTTGATGTGCTGGCGTATATACCAAGAGCACCCCTTCTAGTACTCTAACCAAAGCAAGAGTCGTTGTTACTCACTTTTCCTCCAGCCAAGCCGCCCACGACCGCAGTGATCACGCCAATAGCCTTCACTATAAGCGTCTTGATGCGCACCACACGCGGCACCTTGACCCCATTTAGGTAGCATTTCACTTGCGGTATCCCACTACCAGCTGCTACGGGCTAGATTGATAAAAAATAATATTAGTTCCTCGGACACTATTTACACACGGCAGCTGATCCCAAACTAAGCAGAGCTTGTACTATGGAAACCAGATAACTGACAATATTATACTACTTTTCTATTTTAAATACATACTTATATATATGGTCCCGGGTATGACCTTAAACTGCCTCTATCGGGGGCTCTAGAATCTTAGGATTCATCAGAGGCCTACGATAGCATAGTTACTATCAGTACAGGATAGTAACTTAGAGCGGCGGCGGAAGAGTAGGCATAATTATGCATACCAACGGCGGCGCTCACAGGCCGAGTTAGCTGGCTTACTGTACGCTCACCGAGACGCAGGGGACGAGCACAAGTGAGCTATTTAGTCCGAGGGAGCACACCTGAAACAAAACCCCGATCCAAAGTGTCATCCGACCCGTGCTGAGGGATCCATGGCCAGAGGGTATTCTGGTCGATAACGGAGGGTGTCTATGTTGGCGGTCATAGGACACAGCACGGATCCGCCTTACCCCCGTATAGGGCTCTGCGAGGGTGGACCGTTTAGTCCCTAATACTCGTGGGAACGCAATGGAGATAAGAAATTTTAATCCTTTAAATGGCGGCGACGTGGTCCGCCACCCGTCACGTCTCGTTTCCCAGAGAGGCGAAAAGTGGTCAACGGAGAGCCGTTTTGCTACGTTGAATGTTGGAGGAGGAATAGAAGGTAAGATGGACGAAGTATGTCAGCTGATGAGTGAAAAGCGGATCGATGTGTTGTGTGTGAATGAGACGAAGCGGAAAGGGTGTGATACTACAAACCACGGACTATACACGGCGTATTGGTCTGGAGTACCGAACACCACCCGAGCTTGCCAAGGTGTGGGTCTCATTCTTTCCACAAGTATGTCTGAGTGTGTGACTGAGTTCGAATGCGTGAATGCAAGAGTAATGTGGTTGAGAATGAAAGTTGGTATGACCCGTATCTTCCTAGTAGGAGTGTACGCTCCTGTAGATATGGGTGCAGTTGTAATACAGCGAGAACAAGAGGAAAGAAAGGCATTCTGGGAGACCCTGAGACATGTGTTGCGGTTAAGTCGGTATAATGAAAGAGTAATAATGTTAGGTGATTTTAATGGATGGGTTGGGGTAAAACATGATGGTTTTGAAAGAGTACTAGGTCAATTCGGTGACGAGAGTGAGAATGAGAATGGGTACAGTCTGCTTGAGATATGTTTGGAATGGGGTCTTTGTGTTACAAATACTATGTTTGAACATAAAAGAATCCATACGTTTACACGAGAGAGGAAAAATGTGAGAAAGAGTATGATTGACTTCGTGATTGTAGATGAAAGACTGAGAAAGAATGTTCTAGACACAAGAGTCTATCGTGGGACCGCAATCCATACAGACCACTTTCTGGTGATGAGCCGAATAAGTGGTCTGTCCAAAGGATGGCGCCACCGAATCCCTGAGACTAAAAGTGTACTAGAGAGAATAAAAGTAGAGGAACTGCAAGAGGAAGAAGTGGCAGATGAGTACAAAAGTAAGTTGGTTGAGAAGTTTGAGGGATCTGAAGACATAAGAGAAGTAGAAGAGCTATGGAAGGTAGTCAAAGAAGGTGTGGTGAGTGTAGCTGGTGAAGTATGTGGTGTAATAAAGAGAAGAAGAGGAAGAAAGATGAAGAATATTTGGTGGGATAAAAGTGTACAAAAAGTTGTATGTGAAAAGAAGAAAGCGTGGTTAGACTGGCTAGCCACCAGAGCAAACGAACGAATGCATAAGGCGACGAATGAGGATATAGAAAGGGCCTGGAATGATTATAGGAAAATGAAAGGAATTGTAAAGGATGTGGTGAACAAAAAGAAAAATGAACAAAAGGATAATTTTGATAGAAGGTTGTCTAAGGATTTTCAGACGAACATTAAGTTTTTCTGGAAATCCGTTAGATCAGTAAGAGGCATAACTCAAACCTCAGAACTGAAATCCATACGAGACCAAGATGGAAATATAGTGAAAGGGGAAGAATGCGTGTTAAAACGTTGGAAGGAGTATTTTGAAAGTTTGTATGAAAGAGGTGTAACAGAGAGTGAACGTAGTTCACTAAGTATAGACGAGAACAAATGTAAAGATGAAATTGGTATGGATGAGATTGTGAAAGCTATTAAGGGTATGAAATCAGGTAAGTCACCAGGGTATGACAGGATAACTTCCGAGATGCTGAAGGCTGGACATGGCGTCATAGCGAGTCAGCTGTGCAGCCTTTTCAATCTATGCTATACCACCGGCCAAGTGCCAAGTGATTGGTGCAAGGCTGTCATTGTACCTCTTTACAAAGGGAAAGGCTCACGGCAAGACTGTAAAAACTATAGGGGCATTAGTCTGCTCAGCGTGGTTGGTAAGTTGTATGCAAAAGTATTGGTTGAAAGAGTTGTGAAAGAAACCGATGCGAAAATATGGGATGCACAGGCGGGTTTTCGGAAAGGAATGGGATGCACGGATCAGGTCTTTTCTCTGCGAAGCATAGTAGAGAAGTTTTTGGGCAAAAACCAAAAGGTCTACTGTGCCTTCGTAGACTTAGAAAAGGCCTACGATAGAGTGTTGAGGAATGAACTATGGTCGGTACTGTCCATGTATGGGTTGAACGACAACCTTGTTCAAGCACTGAAATCTCTTTATAGGGATTCCAGAGCTTGCGTGAGGATTAACGGGTCATACACCGAGTGGTTTAGCATCCAAAAGGGTGTTAGACAGGGATGTGTAGCGTCACCGTGGTTGTTTAACCTATTCATGGATAGCTGTTTAAAAGATTTGAAAGAAAGTGAATGCGGTGTAAGGATGAATGAGTTACTCATCAAATGTCTGCTTTACGCTGATGATCAAGTTTTACTTGCATCATCGGCGGACGAGTTGCAGGTGATGGTAACAATGATGTATGAATCTTTTGAAAGGAAAGGGATGAAAATGAATGTAGGTAAGACGAAAGTAATGGTATTTGAGAGGGATGAATACACGACAGCGTGTGATATTGTGATTGGAGGAGAGAAAGTCGAACAGGTGAATGAGTTTGTATATTTGGGAACTTTGTTTACGAGAGATGGGAAATATGAAAAAGATATTGTTAGAAGAGTAAATGCGGGGAACAGAGTGAATGGGGCACTACACGCCTTTATGAGTAGCCGGCAAGTATCAAAGAAGGCTCGAATAGCCGTGCACGATGGAGTGTTAGTGCCAACTTTAATGTATGGAAGTGAAAGTTGGGTATGGCAGAAAAAGAATGAAAGTAAAATAAATGCAGTGGAAATGAGAGCTCTGAGAAGTATGTGTGATGTGACTTTGGGAGACAGAATTCGAAATACTGATGTAAGAGAGCGTTGTGGTGTGAAAGAGGATGTAGTCACAAAGATTGAAAAAGGCATGCTGAGATGGTTTGGCCATTTAGAAAGGATGAATGAAAGAAGATTGACAAAAGAAGTATACCTGGCCTGTGTGAATGGGACAACCGGAAGGGGAAGACCACGTCAAACATTCTCTGACCAAATTGGAGATGTTCTCAAGAAAGGGCAGGTCAGAAGTACCCTAAACCGGCGAGCATGTATGAAGAATATAATGACAGTAATCGAGGCAAAAGAAGTATGCAAAGATCGTGACAAATGGAAATCCGTTGTCTCTGCCTACCCCTCTGGGAAACCGGCGTGAGTCTATGTATGTATGTACTTATATATAGATACTTACTCAGACTCAGGACAAACAGACACATTAGTCAGACTTAGGATGAGGCCTCTAAAGTTGAAATAAAACTAACGTGAATTTTAAATAAGGAGATAAGCATTTATGCTTCACAACCTATAACTCCTTAAACCTGTTAAACTTTGCAGGAAGTCGGGCTTTTTATCAGACTGAAGTAGATAATGACAACGGGGACCGACAGCTTAACGTGTCCCTCGAAGCAGGTATACACTTAACAATGAAGCCACCTTCGATATTCATCTATAGACTAACCGCACACCAGAAGAAGCAGAAGAAAATGTTTTTATTGAACACATATACACACACATTGAAAACGGTACACCACGGTACTTAATGCGTACAACGCCGAATGTTTTTTATGATAATAACAATAAATATGTTTTTGCATTGAGGCGCTCATAGCTGTGTGCTCTCACCGGTCCGTAAACGATCGGCGAGGTTAAGCAACTAGGGTCGCGGTCAGTCCATAGATGGGTGGCCACCAAAGTGGATTAATTTCTGAGCCTCTCCATGCTTCGGAGGGCACGTTAAGCTGTCGGTCTCGGTTGTAGTCATTCATTAGACAACAGTCGTTAAGCCATGTCAGCGGCCTACTGGGTGGCTTCAGCAACTCTGACACTAGGGTTACCACTACCCATGCGATAAGCAAGCATTGCATTAATTCAATAGGCTAAAAGCGATGTCTTCCAGGGAACCAATGATATTAAATACTAATAAAGTTTATAATCGTTATCTAACATTTTTACGACCTCTCTAATTTAATTTAAAGTTTATCATACAACCGCAAATATTATAGGCAACATTTTATAAAACCGTTATACCTAAACACAGCCTAATTAAAAGGCATTATATCCAATTTGATTTATAACATTAATTATATTTACTAATTTTGTTCAATAATTATGCAATGAGCCGTAATGGGTTGTTTCATTTATCGCTAATGGAGGGTATCCAACGCTAATGAGCGATTACTTTCCCCTAATGATAAATTAAAACGCATTTTATCCAATTGGATTTATAAAAATAATAATAATCTCGCCATCGCTTCCGATTACGTCGCCGCGTTTTAGGAGGTAAGGTCGGCCTCATATGAAATATATAGTATTTTTGCCAGAATATGGTGGTCTCCTTTTAATATGTTTCTATTTTCCACTAAATTATGTATTACCTCTCTACCTTAGAATCATGAATATTGTTTTTTTATTCACCTATAACATTACACAACAGACCACACAACCACATTACATTAAAAAAAAACATAAAAACTTGAGAGGTGTCAAGGGACACCCGGATGGAACGAAGTTATTTCTTATTATTTATTATGTACAAAAAACCTGTATACACTCAACAAAAATACTCGTCGCGACACCATACTGTTCAATGCGAAATAGAAATGAAAATATCTGGCTTGCTTTCTATAAGAGAGAGAGAGAGAGAGACAGACCGAGAAACATGCGCACGCCGCACAGCTGCAAAAAGTGTCGTGACAACTTTTCGTAAGAATTTTTGCGTCTAGCCCCCTTTCACAACGCGCGATAAGAAACTTCGTTCCAATTACGTTATATATTTTTTTAGGGAACCGTTAAAGTTGGTTGTATGATTTTTAAACACTACTGTTAATATTGCCTTGAATTGGTGAAGCGCTAATTTTCCAGACAGTTACTAGGGATCAAATAACATAATGCATTATTTGCCACTTTACAAAACCAAGCTAATAGCTAGATGCTCTCACTGGTCCGTAAGTGATCGGCGAGGTTAAGCAACTAGGCTCACGGTCAGTTCACAGATGGGTGACCGCCAAAGTGGTTTAATTTCTGAGCGTCTCCGTGCTTCGGAGGGCACGTTAAGCTGTCGGTCTCGGTTGTAGCCATTAGTCAATAGTCGTTAAGCCATGTCAGAGGCCTGCTGGGCGGCTTGAACAACTCTGACGCCAGGGTTACCACTGCCCATACGATAAGTAAGTAAGTAAGTACAAACCCATGTAGACACATAACATGACACTGGCAGTAATTACTGAAAATTCAGCAGATTGCCATTAAAAATAAAACAATGATAGTCTTACCTCTACGAATGCAACGAGCATGGATCCAACGAAGACGATGCATATATTTGATAGCACCCATAGTAAGTAAGGAATGTACAATCTGTCTTCTATCATGTATTTATCCACAGCTATTTAGTATTGAGTTATGGAAAC
Source organism: Pseudoips prasinana (assembly GCA_951640165.1). NCBI lineage: Eukaryota > Metazoa > Arthropoda > Insecta > Lepidoptera > Nolidae > Pseudoips > Pseudoips prasinana. The sequence goes on from OX621240.1 coordinate 12,782,227, forward strand.
AACTTTTAAATTAACATTAATGTCATTTAACAAAGAAGCATTACAAAAGCAAAATAGCAGGCATTCCTAACAAAATAGTAAAAATAGATTATTTTTTATAAAATAGCATGGCAAACGAGGAAGTGGGTCACCTGATGGTAAGTGATCACCGCCGCCCATAGACACTCGAAACACCAAAGGAGCCGCAAGTGCATTGCCGGCATTAAGAAAAGAATAGGCTCGCTTCTCGAAGGTGGCCATGTCATACCGGATCGGAAATACCTCCGCACCGCAGTTAATTGATTCCACAGAGCGGAAACGCACGGTGGGATAGATGTATCCAATAACAAATTAAGCTTTATTTTTAAATTAAGGATATTTTACAACTTTCATGTTTACCTGTTTAATACATTCACAACACTAATGTTTAATAGTTATACCTACCATATAAGTACTTAGGGTTGCCATCCGTCCGGGTTTCCCCAGATTTGTCCAAGTTTAGAGGGCATCCGGGGAGTGTCGGGTTTATAAAATATGTAAGGTCTTGGGCCGCCACGACGCTGAGCGACGCGACTCGTTTGCCGCGATGTGCATGTTTTTGTATGTGTGTGTGGTTATGTATAACCGTTGATATGTCCGGGTTCGCGGCTCCAAAATCCGGGCTTTCGACGCGTCTTGTCCTAGTTGCGAAATTTTAGAGATGGCAACCCTATCACTAACTTACTAGTATTCTTTTTTTGGGAACGCGCCATTAAGATAAGAACATGTTTACAATATGAATTAAATGATCATGTTTTAGTAACTGAGCGTTATCATATTTTTGGCGTTATAGATGATATAGCCGATTTGTAAGCCGCGCTGATGCTTATAATGACCCTTTTAAGCATTATAATTATTCATGCATCATATATGCATAGCATGGAAAACGACCAAGCGGGTCACCTGATGGTAATTGATCACCACGGACCATGGACATTCTCAACATGAGAGGGGCAAATGCGTTGCTGGCCTTGTAAGGAAGGCACGCATATTTAGGGTTCCGTACCCTAAGGGTATTTCATAAACTATGATAGACAGTTGACATGTTTACAGATGCTGAATATCTATAATAACAACAAAAAATTAAAAACAGAATAAAATATGTTTTAAGGGGGCTCCCACACAACAAAGAAAGTTATTTTATTTGTTTTTATAGAAAATGGTATCGCACTTGGGAAAATGGTATCGCACTTGGCCGATTTTCAATGATGTCATGAATAATTGTCAGATTGAAAGACAGAGGCAGCAAACATTCATATCTGTGAATTAGCCTCATGAAATAAATTACACATTATGGTGAAGATCTCCACATATTTGGTTTAGTTATATGACGTAAGATTGAACCAAGATCTCATAGGAGATGAAACTTAGTATAGATAATAATTGTTTTCTATGCTAAATATCACTAGGCACGCAGTATATATAAAAACTTTATCATGAGCATCTACCCATGTTAGATTTTAAAATAATAATACTTTCATTGTTATTGTATCTGCCAATGGAAACCATTAGGTGTTTGGGTCAAGAACTAGATTAAAAAATCAGTGCTTTTGGACACCATGCCATTGGCAGGAGGTTCCAGTCTCGGGAGCCATAATCTCTGGTAGCATGGATGCTGTTGGCTCTGCTGCTGCTGGTGGGATACTCTATTTTCTAATAGTTTTAAATGTATATTATATTTAATACAAAAGAATATACTTAATAGGAAAAATATTTATAAAGAAATAATGTCATTGAGAAACCACAAAAAGGGAAAGTAAATAATAATATATGTTCACTGTTTTCCTGTATTAGCTGTAGAGCCTAGTTACTTACAATTACACTTAAATTATGTTTTCAATTACTTCAAGCAATAACAGTACATACATTTTTTTTAAAGGATACATTTTTTCAGCTCTCTATATTTTATTTTAGTGAATTCTTCTATGCATATGTCTATAAAAAATGCTATCAGTGCTGTGATTATACCAATCTGTAGAATGATAAACCATCTTGCTATGTCTTTCCATACAATGTAAGGATAACCCCGTTTTCGTTCCTCATCCAGGAGTAAATGGTTTTCACATGTGTCATAATCTAAACTCTGAAACAAGAAAATAAATGCTTATATTTAAATATTACGTGTGATTGGTGGTAGTGGTAGCAGTAAACCAATTTGTTTCCACCATTTCAAATCAAGCATAGCTATACAGTAATTGTAAGTCAGTATGTCATTAGATTATATACACCACATTAAAAGAAAATTGTACCCATTCACAAGGTCATAATTATATATCTTATATAAGATAACATAAACATTATATTATATGCCAATTCTAATTTATTTATTGACACACATGATCTGTATATGATTTAGCCAATGTCAAGTGGCATGTTTAAAGATATTTAGGTTACGTAATATGGTTTATATACATATATAATTACAACATGACTATTTGTGAATAGTCATGTTGTAGGATGAAATCCTGCATTATCTCAATTATTGGCAAAAAACAGGGTTCAATATTGTAATGCAAGTTGACCACCATATAAAGTGAAAGATTCTGTCTTAGAGATATGTAAAGACTTATGCCCGGTTCGGTTAATATCTCAAATCAAGTCGCCTTCAAACGTAAGTAAATTGAGGGGGGAGGGGTGGAGGGGAGAGGGGGCTACCCTCCTGTACCATCCCCAATCCGCGGAACCCTATGGTTATGGAGATATCCATGGTTAATGTTTTTCTACCGCTCGGCGGCCGCTGCCGCGGCACGCTCGCTTATTCTGTAATATTATGTGAGTAATAGTACAAATTACCGTATAGTTACAGTAATAATTTAATTTGCGTTTTAGGTTTAAAATATATTTATAAATCATTAGTATTGAAAATTTGATGTTACGCGTGCATGGTGTGAACAAAACGCGTAACAGGAAAGCGCATAGCGCATGCGTCTGGCGTCTGACATCTGTCCAGGAGTATTCCATGGTTTCTAAATAAGTTTTTAAATTGAGTATTTGATCTAAGGTTTGTAGTTATGAAATCTTAGAAGATATTATTATGTACAAATCGTCTTCCTTTCACTTTCAATTATGGAAAAATTTCATGGAATAGTTCTTCCACAGCTGGTTTATGGAGCCGAAATCTCAACTGGAATTCTTTGCAATCATGCACGGAAAAATAATCAACCCTTTCTTTATAAACTCTTCTTCCCACTTCTTGATCATTCACCGTCGGAAAACAAAGCCATGAATTCTCTATCAGTTTCACAGCTAGACATTACGGAAATCTCCTCAAACACTATGTTAACTACCAAAATAAAATACAAACGACTGGTAAACCGACCGAATTCGACTAGTAATCAAAGCAGTAACGCCTCGTTATTTTGACAGTTCCGTGACAGTAGAAAATATTTATAGGAACACTTTCGAACGCATCTTCATACAATAAGCTTACTAACGTCCTCCCATCCGTTAGTAACCAGACGTTCGTTATTTGAATAACGACTAGTATTTTTTAGGTACGGTTTTGCGTTACGCCTGGTAGAAATTCTAACTATTCGTAGTAGAAACGATTCGTTTTTGGAATATAGGAACCGGGCATTAGTGTTATTTTGCATTAGCTGCCTTTGGTTATAATATAGTATATTGTTTGCCATACGAATTATGGAGACAAAACAAAGGGACTATTAAAATGAATATTGAATAAAATAGTAGTTATGTCACAAGTTGAATCACTCTATCATTGTAAACCTTTGTAAATACTGTAATGATATTGACCTGATAATGGCCTCCTATGAAATAATAACTTTTTTGACAGTAGAAACTAGAAAATACTGTTCATTTTTAAAAAATAGCTGGACATAGGTTTTTAAATTAGAATATAAAATGAATTAATAAAAAATTATAATTGTCAACAATAAAAAAAAAGTGAAGTGCTAAAGAATAGTAATGTATTGCGAAAATAGTTTATTATTATAAAATAAAATATGTGATTGGTGTTTTACCTGTGTATTATCATTTTGAAGTACTTCCCCTAGAGCCCAGATGCGAAACCCTAGCTGCTGCGAGTGTTACAATACATATTGAAAATTCTCTTCTAAAGCTAACAAAGAGGTCATGTAATTATAATAAATTTCCACAACATATCACTCAGCGCCATCCAGCCCAAACAACTCAAAGCTAGTTAGAAATGCTTATATACTTTTTGTAATATATGTATGAAGACCAAGGCAAATAGACAATGTTCATGAACACATATATTTATCTTGTGTGATAATCAAACCTGCAACCTTTAGATCAGAAGGCAGGGCCACTAAGAACTGAGACACAGCAGTCAAATAAAATGATAATCTAATAAAACTTAGTAATTAAATCATTCATCAAGTAAAATTTTCCACCAACCAAACCAAACATACACCATATGCAGTATATTATTATGATGAGTACTATCTTACATCATCTTATATGTGGTTATTGAGATCAGGAGATCTACTAAAACCTTAAATTTTGTCTTTTCTGGACATTGTAACCAAGACACTTCCTAAGGAAGGCTAGCAAGGTAACTTTACTAACAGACCTTGAATAAAAATGTAAAAAAATTGCAGTATTACATACTTTTATATATACCCAAAAACCCAGAGTAATAAGCAAAATAATGATGATTTAATTGATATGAAATCTTAGCATAGATAAGTTTACATTACACTATTTCCTTTGTATTTCTATATTTACAAATCTCAGCCAAATAAATACTTACTTCATATTTTGCAGAAAGAATGTTCATAGAGCCTGGCTCTATCTTTTGATCTGGATGCCTTCTTCTGACACCATGACTGCCATAAAATTCATCATTATTAGGGTCCTAGAAAAAGAATAGTCCTGGAATAAAAGAGTCTGCACGTGTTTTTATGTAGATCTTTTATTCTATATAAATATATTTTACTATTTGAAAATGTCATGTCTGTCACAGTATGATTTTTCAGTTGTTCAAGAAAAATATATTAATGTATAAACAAGTTTTACCTACACTAGATTTATCTTTTATTATTAACCTGCGCAAATACCTACTAACAATATATCACCTAAAATCTACTAGTCTAGTTGTTAAAACGCAAAAGAACCTAAGTTAAATAGGTGTAAGGATGGTAAATATTGAGATTGTACACACGGCTCAACATCAAGCTATATAATTCCAGTATAAGCTGATCCCGCATTGTAAAGGATTTCCATACAATGAGAGTTCAGCTTTTATTGGAAATGGCCGTGTGTACTACTCACTGACATGTGGGTCATAGGTCAATATAAATAAATAATATAAATGTCTGGGGCACTGCCGATTAAGAAGATTATTGATTAAATGCAATATGATTACACTATAAAATAAGAATCATACAATAATATAATATTTTAATAAAATTGACATACCTCATAAGCCACAGATTTATTAAGTTGAGTAAAATTAGAAGTGTTAGCCTCCTCTTCGCTTACTAACAATGCAGTGTCAGACGTAGTTTCCACACAGCTGATAGAACTAACTGTCCCGTCAGTGGCCGAGGTTGAACGATGGCTCATGTTGTTATAATCAACAGCTAATACAAAGGAACACAACACTGAATTTACATTAGATTTAGTTACATATCAAAATCATTGCAAATAGTTAAATAACGAAGTTAGGAGGTAGTATATCTTTTAGTTATTAATACACTCGATACACGCACGTAATTTGTATCTTATAAATGTCTTTATAGGAAATTTTTAATGATAAAGATTAAATAAAACTATATTTCTTTTCACGATTGGTACCATCGAGTGTCGAATGACATATGATCGAAGAATCAATTGTCATTTCTTAGGCATTGTCAAACTTGACATATGTCAACATGAAGTGATGCCAAGAAATTAACTGGAAATCCCGCAAGGCGTTAATATTAATCAAAATTTTACCTATGCCGTATTTAACACGAGCCGTACCAACCATAGAATACACACATCATCAGAATCTAGGGATATTTTATCAAATTAAATAAATCTAAGGAGAATTTTGCGGATATAGTAAATTGAAGAAAGATACGTTCTTAGGTCTTTAATAAAAATAAAACATTTCGTGAATTTTGCTTTGAATACAATTTTTATTTTTATTATTATTATTCTAATTTGTATAATTGAAAACAATGAAAGCAAACAATTGTATCCATGCGGGTTCGTCCGCCAGGACGAATTCCTGCCCACACCATCATTGTCCCGCCCTAGTATGAGTGGACCTCCTGAGGGTGCTGTAGACATCTAACTAGCTCTGGAGATCTTCAAACGCGTGTTTTTCGTGAATCTGGTTTAAACCCAAACCAAACAACACCAAAGGCCATTATTAGTCACTCCATGGTTGATGCCCCCGAGCCCATGAAAGCTGCCGACCGCGATTGTGACGTAGCAATTTTGGAACACGTATTGGTCATCTAACATGAAAACCTACTACATGTAACCTCTTACAGTAAACATTCTTCGCACCACTATTAGATGGGTGGAAAATATGCTCTCTAATAGAACTGCAACAATTTCATTAAATGAAACATTGCACGCATTTCAGACAACGAGAGGATGTCCACAAGGAGGCGTACTGTCATCACTACTATGGAGCCTCGCCTGGGACCAACTCTTTACAGTGATGGCAGACCTAAATCATGACACTAAAGGTTATACAGACGACCTCGTAGTCATAGTCAGAGGATTCTGTCTCCACACCATCTCCACACTACTGCAAGGAGTTCTTAACACCATTGACAAATGGTGCAGAGACAACGAACTATCAATCAACGCACAAAAAAAGGTTATAGTACCTTTCACAAGGAAAAGGAAGGTGGAAAGACTGGTAAATCCAAAGCTAAACGTTGAAATTCTGTCCTTTTCAAGTGAAGTAAAGTACCTAGGGGTCACTATCGACCAAAAGTTGACTTGGAAAATGGCTATATGAATTTTTTGTCGAATGGCTGGAGCAAGATGAGGACTAAAATACAGCTCAATAGACAATTCAAACTAATTAAACAGTCTTCAACGAATGGCCTGCTTATTAGCAACTGGCACTCTCTCTACAACGCTGGGTGAAGCCCTAAATTTAAAATAATATTAAATCCTAGTTACTCCACTTAACTTGTTTTTGCAAAAAGAGGCACAATCATGCATATACAGATTATGCACACAATCGAACCCAAAGTGGCAATCTAGAGCCCTAAACTCATTTAAAGAGTCAGTCTTCGAAACTAAATATCTGAAAATGCCCTTAGACAACATACGAACAGGATAAACTGTATACCATGGACATACCAGCCAGGGACGAATAGCTAAGCGGTCAAATGTCCCACAAAACTGGCAGCACATTTGGTTTACAGATGGCTCCAGGCCATAATATAGGATGTGGCATTTACGGACAACGGCCCAAACACATGAGCAGCGTTAACCTGGGTAAAGAGGCCACCATATTCCAGGCTAAACTTTTCGCCATTAACAGATGTGTGGAAATTAACCTGGATAGAAAACTAAAGCAACAAAACATCTACATTAACTCAGACAGTCAAGCGACGCTATTAGCACTGCACTCTTTTGAAACCAACTCAAAACAAGTACAGGGCTGCAAAGAAAAACTGAATTCTCTGGGTCAATTCAACAGAGTCACACTCAGATGGGTACCGGGGCACACAGGAAGCAAGTTCATCTGCCTTCTCATGCCCATCTAGGTATGAGAAGGCAGATGAACTTGCGAGACTTGGAACCGTTAACCCTCAAAAGGGACACGAACCATTTTGTGGTATTACCAAACAAAGGGCCTACTGTATTCTAAACGATCAATGCACCTCAGCAGTCCATGGCTGCTGAGGTGCATTAATCGGTGGAAATCCTCAGCTGGATCTCTACACTCTAAAGGATGTTATTAGGGGCTACAACAAAAATTGTCGAAAGAATTACTTGAATTCAAACGTTACAAAACATGTGCGGTAACCCGAATCCTCACCGGACACAGCAAGCTGAATAAGCACATGTTCAACCTAAAGTTGGCCGACAGCACAATTTGCAGATTCTACCAAGAATCAGAGGAAACACCTTTGCATATTTTGTGCTCGTGCGAGCCGCTAATGTGTTGTAGTAGTGTCTACTTAGGAAAGCATATTATGCAACTGGAAGAGATAAAAACACTCACTCCAAAATCAATCTGGGAGTTTTTAAAAGCTATAGGAGTAAGCAGTGAACTTTAACAAAGCCAAGGAGCTCTGCTACAACAGATCTGTAATGGTCGAGGTAGCAAGATGCCATCAAGCCCCAAACAACAATAATAATAATAACCTCCTTTGCATGGTTTGGTCGCTTACCAGCGGTGGTCCTCCAGGAGCCTTTGTACTAGTTGCATTACTGTGGTATTGGGTTGTTTTCTGGCAGTAATTTGGATAAATCTCTCAGAACCTCTCTCTTTGTAGTGACACGATATCTACTCGTATGCCTTCAGCCACATCTCCAGAACTGCGACAACGAGACCACAACCTTGATATCGTTTTATTTAATGCAACTATGCGCTAAATCCCGTTTTGATTTATTATTTTAGATGATTTCTATAATTACCCTTCAAAACATTAAATAATAAACTGTTTTTTAAACAAAGAGCTGATTTCACCTATATAGTGAACTTAATCAATAATAATAATAATATGTCTTTATTTGAGGAATTAGATTTTATCAATAATTCACTTTGTAAAGCAATTAACAGCTACACAAATAATACTGATTATTAGCACTGTACAAGTACTTCACTGGTTCTGTGTGACACCATTCATAAGCAACATATTATTATGTATATTATGTGACGTGACATGTCGATGAACTCACCGAAACCTTTCATTCGATAATAGATACGACTTGTTTATCTGCAATTTTTTTTTATATCAGAGGGCGACATACGAGCAAGTGGGTCACCTGATGGTAAGTGATCACCGTATTCTTTGAGGATGACCGTTTTCGGGAATTTTCATCACAATTCACCACCTTAAATGGCTATACATTTTGATAATAGGTGAACATGTTGGGTATGTATACTGTTGATGTGTTTATAGTAAATAAATAAATAAACATTGAAGACTGGTCTTTGTTTTTATGGGAGCGACGGTGAAGACTCAATACCTTTTAATTACACACACACTAAACATAATTCCCATATCCTTTCATATTTTTAGTGAGAACTATGTGCGCTTAAGTCTTAATCTAATAATCACACATGTATAGGTACGTAAGTTATGATACAATAAATACAGTCTATACATGTAAATGATAGTATAGTATAGTTAAAATCTCGCTGCAGACTCGGTCATAAATCATTCGAGTGTTTCGCTCTCTTTCCCACTCACGTGCCTTATGGGCAGGCCACGCCCACACGTAGTCCTGTCCATTACTGCAGTTGAGGAGTGATATCGAAGTCGATGAGTGATTAGTGATATGATGGAATTAATAGTCTTCAAAGTTTCAGGATCATCTTTTATATTTGTCAGAAAAGTTAAAAAAATGTTGATAAATATACGCGCTTGAACAGCAATGTTGTCGCCAACAGGTAAAACGGCACTTTGAAAAGCCATTGTGTCACTCTTGTTATCCAAAATAGGAATGATAATTTATTTTTGTAGCGATTTATATATACTTAATAGCACGGCGAAACTAGCCGGTAGCAAAGGAGACAAAAACATATTTGTTAATTACCCTCTTTTTATGTAATTAAGAACGTAAAAACATATTAGTTTTTATATAATTACCTTCTGTTTATAGAATTAACTAATGGATACTAATGTGTTCTTACGAGAAGGAAGTCTCGTAAAGACACATTAGTACTCATTAGTTACCCTGCATACTTAATGAATGCAGTATGTTTACGTGATAACCTTAATGATTCTGTTATCGATAATGGCCTTGCACGCGCGCAACTAGCGCACATCCCTACTCCGATTATGATTTATGACCAAGTCTGCAGCGAGATTTTAACAATACTATAGTACAGTTTATCTCATTAATATTTTATTTATAATATTTTCATGTTTCAAGAACAGCAATCTGTCTAATAATGTGATAATTATAACTATAATATTGAATAACGATAAGGAATTTTTGGCATTTTTTGTAAGCAGAATCTTACTTACCTTAACCAAACCAGCCATGAGTCCAAGTCAAGCACACTGTCCAAAGTTAAAAAAAATACCATTACATTTTACAAAGTATATCTAATGTTTATGTAAGTTTTGTCTTGTGACATTCTTGTAATACCTGATTTCATCATACCCAAGTTTCTTATTGGTATTCATAACTGCAATCTAGAAGTCCAAATTAAACAATCCTTTTTTTAGAAAACTTGACTTTCTGTACATCCATACACTGTTGCTTATATTTAGAAGCAATATATGTGTATGCAATAGTGTCAACCAGCGGAAACATCAATTTTGGTAAGTATTAAATAAAAACACAGACATTATTGTGTGTCTTTTATTCCCATATTTTTCCGTGACACATTCCGTGACACACTTATATTTTAAAAATCTTTTTTTATCCGTCATGTCAAGTCTGTTCCTGTTGGTGACAAACGTCATTTCAGTCTAAAAAGTCCGTAACATCAAGCATATAATAATGTTGAGTCTTATAATTATGATAGAACCCAAACTGTCACTAAGATTTGAAATTTCGATGTGTACATTTTCTTGGCACTATATATTGACAGTAGTTGTCGTTTTCATGTTACTCGCTTAAGCTGTTAGTTACTGATTGACATAATTAGGTAATTAACAGATCAGTCCCTGTCCACTGTTTGTCTGTCTTCAAGTGCTTGCCCAGAATCGAGAGGGTTCAAGCTCAATCGTTTTTGTAAACATGTCGCATGTTTTAGTATAAAGTAGAAGAACTGCACTTAATATGTCATCTCTTTGGAATTAGAACTTCGACTCAGGGCGGTTATTGACGGGGAGATGCATGAAAGGGTTGGTTGAGGGTCGAGTCGAATATTTTAATTATCACTGGCTTAGGGAATTCGCTTAGTCTGGCTACACTGAAAATAAGCAGTTCAAAATAAGATTCAATCATAATATTAAAAAGAAAAAGATTCTCGATAGCCTCATCGACAAGAAATATAAACATTTTAATCCTTGTAATTATTCTAATACATTACAAGTATATTTGATTTTTATTTTATAGTGTTCATTCATAATATTTAATCATTACGTCTATGCAAATAAATAATTTGATAATACAACATAAATTGATAAGGTTATCAATTTTATCAGACTTTTGCAGCTCACACATACGACGCGTTCATCGCTTCGTAAACAATAGTGTTTTTCAATGTGTGTGTAGCTTGCTCGTTCGTTTGGTTGACAATCGCGATGTGATGTATTCTACATCATCGCATGCTGAGTTATATTTTCAACAAAACCTTTTAATTTTTAATTAAGTTACTTGATTAATTTCTAAATGTTTTCTTTCGTTGTGAATACCTTTCTCTGTTTTAATTTCTAAATATGTGTAATTTGCCGCCGAAGTTCCATTCAGTGTGTCGCCTTTGTTTATCATTCTGTGGCGATAATTGCAGTGATGTTAAACTTCCAATTTTTGACCGTGATAAGGATAAATCACGGCTATCCGAGATGATAATGGCAAATCTGTCAATAATGGTAATGATTTTAGACTATTTTATGGAAAGAACTGTACGAAGGAGGAGTTTTCTCGTGTGAAAGTTTAGCGTAAGCGTATGAGATTGTGGATGCTGATAAGCGCCATTAACTTTCTCGCGGGTGTTGGGTATTTTCGCATTGTGATATCATATTACGGCCCACGCGTCGATCGCTCGGCCGTATGACTAATGTCATTCGTGGAAGTGATATGCGAGCGTGTGGCAGGCGCCGAGAGCGCTGTATCAGCGCGGTGCGTCGCTGATAACAAAGGAGATCTCCTCGCTCTGCCCCCCCCGCCGCCTGCCCCGACCCTCACATGCACTACTCTCTGTATTGTGCTTATCCACATTATGCTATGCCCTGCTATTTTGAGATTCCCATATTATCTATATTTAGATTTATATTTTAAGGGAATCAAACTGCAGGGGGACTGCATATTCCCCTTTTTTGTCACTGTCTGTATGTTAGAAGTTGTGAGAAACAAGTTGTGGGTTTCTTTTAATGTGGTTTGTTATCAGATTGGCACCAATGACTCATCATCTATGATTACACTTGCAAAAGGTCACTGGCCACATCAACTCTGCTAATGACTGTGCTTGTGAAACTAACATAGGTATATAACTTATTTTGTGAATAATATTTTAGGTGACTCCAGGAGACTCACTGCCCCAAGTTGTGTGTGGGAGCTGTGCACAGAAACTTGATGAATTTCATACCTTCAGAGAGTTGTCACACAAATCTGAACGGCTTTTGGAACAGTTTGTGCAGTATGCAAACTCATTATCAGGACCCAAAGACGTGAGTTACACTCGTTAAACTAAATTAAACAATAAGAAGCAGGTTCCTAGATAATTCTTTTAAAATATATTTCAAAAATAATTTCATATATTTCTATTTACATATCACTGAATCTTTATACTAAGACCTAATGTTTACAAAAAAAAAATATAGTCCAAATGTACTCCACTAGACTTTTTGGATGTTGATGTACCGAATAGGTGAAGTGAATTTGTTACTGTATAAGGATTTAACTTTATTGATCATCAAACCGAGCAGCATGCCAATGGCCACAATTCCTGCCACTCCCACAATACTCCAGATGACATGTTTGGCTTTCATATTGCTTAAGCTGAACTTATGTGTGTTGTATGAGTTTTCCAAAGTGGGACAGTAAGTTAGAGACATATTTGTGATTTGAGCTCCACTTAGCCTCATAGGTGCTGCACAGCTGAAAGAAAAACTTAATGTTACTTCAAATAATAGATATTGTGTGTTGTCATTTAAAAGCAAAGTAGAGTTTATTTTCATACAATGTGTCCTATATGTTATTGAGAGTTTGTTTTGTTCCAAGATAATTTATTGAACTATAATCATTTATATTAGATTTTCTATTGTTTCTTGTTGTTGTTCTATGTATATATTTATATAGTATATCATATATACCATTGTAGTTTTGTGCTCTATATATTGATCAATATGCCATATTTACCGTCTTAAAGCCATAGTTTTACTTTATATTCTTCTTATAATCGAGTTCTTCTCACTCAATTGTTAATGAGTACTGTTTTATGTGATTATTATTTATTTATCTACTCACTTCTAGTGAGGTTTTTGTTATTTTTGTGTACTGACATGACATGTTACAAATTGTGACATTTACCAAAGACTTATGCATTATGGTGTTATACCTCCTTATATTGAAAAAGGTTTTATACACTTACTAAGGAATCTCTCCTGCCTTGAACCTAGTGCCTGCTTCTTGTCTGGTGACAATGTTGTACAGATCACAGTTGCACAGCCAGTTGTTGCCAGTCATACCTAGTATTTCCAGTTTATTCCATGGCATTAAATCTGTTGGCAGTTCACTCAGGTAGTTGTCATCTAGATACACCTGTTGATATGAGACAAGTTAATACCTAAGTTTATAGTATTGACTTTATTACCACCCCAATAAAAATGAGCTATTCTTATGATACATTATTCTCTAGGGTATAGACTTGGCATTGGCGTAGCTAGTATTATTTTCGGGCCTGAGGCCCTTGGGGCACAGGGCATTCAGCTAACATTTTTTCTTTACAATCAGTCGTCGACGACTCTACCTACTAGTCTAAGTACTAGTCAACCCTAAACACTAAAACTTGTATGGCCTTAAAATGTGAAAGGCTCTTCTGAAAAAAAAAAGGGTTAAGCAACTATGTATGCGGTCATATTATAGATGGGTAACCACTTGAGTAATTTAATTTCTGAGGGTCTCCATGCTTTGTTTAGCTGTCGGCACATACTAATAATTAAAAAAGAATAGTAGATTGAGTTCTTTCGTGAAATTTTTGTTAATGATAGTATTTACGTCGTAAATGGCTTATTTCGAGCAATTTAAAAATAATTTGTAATATGATCAAATATTGATTTTATGTGATGTCAACCTCCAAAACTGCCAAAAGACCCCGGTGGTTGGCAGACTACAACCTGTCGGCTAACAATGGCTCACAATGGGCCTTAATTCGGTCCAGCAAAGTCCTTACGGAGGTCGGACTAGGTAGCAATTATGACGTATATATTTCAACAGATTGACATTCTCTATTATGAAGATATGGAAGCAGCTCCCAGTGGAATTTCATAAGCCTTGTCCTAGACTAGCGGATCATATTATGCGTGTTCTGGTAACGTGGTAAATTGCTTCTGAAATCAGCTCCAGAGCCCAATACAACGCAAAGTGCGTCCTACAAGCAGGGATATTAATTCATGATTTTATAAATGCCACCACGTCTTGGCGACTAAGGCTGAGATCTATAGAGCGTACTTAGACTTTGCTCAAACTTTACTTACGTAAAACTTTGCTAAATGTATGCTAAGCTTATACTTTGATCTGGTATTTATAGACTTTTTGAAGTTAAGATTATGCTTAGCATAAGCTAAGACAGACAAAGTCAAAACACCAATTGTAATTTCGTTACATGCATTAACTTCTGTCTAAGTAAAGTCTGAGCAAAGTCTAAGTACGCTCTATAGATCTCAGCCTAAGTCTCATGTCTATACAGCTACCCACCGTAAAATTTAATACAGATGGAGAAAACTAGGGCCGTGTTTTGAGTCAAATCCGTGATTCAGACCGAATTTAGTGAGTACACTTCCGTACAAATAGTTCTACGGCTACTTCGCACTGTGTTTTTACGGATTCGGGTCGGACATAGTGCGCAACCGCTCTTAATGTTTTATCAGTAAATCTCGTTAAATACTTTGTTTGTTTGGGGTTTTCCGATACTAGCCACTCATACAACAGTACCTACTTACTACAGTTTATATGAAAAACATACGAATAGCGTATGTTTACGCTTGTCGTCCATATCTCGGTCGATAGTAATACGTGTATATAATCTGTAGAAATGTTATTATGTTCCAATTTTAGGACAAATATTGTTATGTACCGATGGATCGCACATCAAAACATAATACTAAACTGATTACTAAGCTGACCCCGATTGGCGAGTGTCATGCAAGCAGTTAAAACTAGGGCGAATAAGATTGCATATTTAGCTGATGATCATAACTGATTAACTAACATGAAAATGATAAAACACATTTAATTTCGATAAGACTTGGTATCACCTACTAATAATAGAATAGCTGTAATCATACCACGGTGTCGTCATCCCACATATCATTAATCTTTCTGAGGACAACTCGGTTCTAACATCGGACATGTTTTCTTGGCTAAAAAGAAACCTATTTGTGATTTCGCTCTGATTGTGATAAATGAAACCCGTGTGTGAAAGGATTAGATTAGAATACTTCCTAAACTAATGCTGAATTCTTATTATATGAACAACGAGCGATCATAAGCGCGTTGCTGACCGTTTAGAGACCTTATAAGCCCCTTTTTGAAGGGCGCCATGCTGTAGTCTCTTGTGAAAACTTTAACAGGCAGTTCGTTCCACAACCTCAACGTACGTTCATTAGGCGAACGCTGTACAAAATTGAATCTTCATCGCCATGCTAGTTCAGCTGACTTGCTATAAACTATAACCCTTACAATATGAAATCGCGAGTCCAGCATCAAAAAGTTTTTATTGTGTTTGTGAGAGTCGTTGGTTTATCGAGCCTTCGGTATGCCCTTCCTTAAATAATGCTCGTAATTATAACTTTTTATTAGTTTCTCTGCATGGATCGCGATCGTATAGACATCGGGGTCATTGCAACACCTGATGGCTCTGGCATTCTTACCCGAAAAGATACGAGTGACGCTCTAGTATTTCAGACATCTACATACTAAAGTAACCGCTTACCATCAGGAAGGGCTTATACTTGTTTGCCGAGTTGATGGAACATAATAGAAACGACGTAGTAATAAATTGGTCCAGATAGCGGGGATATTCCGTATTTGTTCTCTTATCTAACGTAGCGGTCGTCGCGCGATGAATCACTTACCTCTTTCAAGGCCCATTCGTCTTTTAAACCTCGGAACGCGTTGTGGCTGATATACTTCAAGTTTTGGTTGTGACAGAGATGCAGAACTCTCAAGTTCTTGAGCGGAGTAAATGTGCTACGTTTCACTTCTTCCAAAAAATCGTTTGCGCCGACTTCCAACTCGATCAAATTGCTTAGACCTGCGGAAAAACTGTGTCTATTATTATTTGTATTTCCGCATTTACTAGTTGGTTCATTGTGTTCGTAACACATAAAGATAAACGTTTAAGGCAAATATTTTTTCTGCTATCTGATTAGCAAGACATTTTTAGATCATTACTTATGTATATTCTTTGTATCTACGACTAATAAGTGGGCATCTAGTATACATGGCCACTAGCTATAATTGCTCTCTATGCCATTAGGAATTACAATATTACATTAGTTTAACTTCTCACCAAGTGCATATTGATTGCTCAAGTGAAAATTGCAGCGATTATAAATGCTGTCCTGGTATAGACATCTCCTTTATTGACTGTACTTGCTTCTGAACCTAATGTTTGCTGAAATATCCCTTCGAAATTTCCATAAGCTACACGGCTATTCTGTGTTATATTAATCAATTCTATTTTATTATATTTATAGTAGTTATTGTCGTTATAGGAACTGGTGCCTTATAGTATTTGGGATTTACTTTCTGTAAGGACCCTGCAAGTCCAGGCTATAGTAGGTATTTAGAAAAGGCTTAGACTTGAATGTGTCGCTTACGGTACAAAGGAAACCAACTCTTTACGTCATATAATTACTGTTTTAAATAATATACAACTGACTTTAATCTTTCCGTATAACAATCGATTTGAACAAAATTCAATATTCTCTATTGAATAAAAAGAGATCAAAATCCGTTCACAAACAATGAAGAAATCGCGTAATATACATACAATAAAAAATAACTATACATTCTAATTCATAACATCCGTCTATTTGAAGTTGGTTATTAAAGTTATCTATTATGTTTATCCTACGTGTATTAAAAAAGAATCTTTGGTCCTGAAATAAATTCAAAGAACTTTGATAGTTAAAAAGTTGTTAGGTGCCCTAGATCTAGTCTATTGGGCCCATTTTAAACAATATTAATGGTTTAGACTCTGAACCGTTATAACATAACTCTCAACTTCAGAGTTGCAAAGCGTTTAACGGTACAGCAGTTCATTGATAGATTTACTGAGACACGAGAGTGATGGCGTAATAAAAAACGCGAATATTCGCACTCCCCGTGACTCGTTACTTTAGTACTAAGATAGATATTTATTTATATTTATGGAACTGATAAGTCATCGACATTCCTTTTGTAGATACGGTACAAATTAGTAGTGAAACCGGACAATACGACATAAGCTCTGAGATCTTTGATTCCTTATAAACACTCTATTAACAAAGTCTTACTTTACAGAATGTTTATATTGTAAGTCAACCTATACATATTTTAGGTCGCTCTATACTACACAACCCAGATCATACGGAGAGCATAAGCTTTGTTTTAGCTAATCTTCTATCCTTTATTTACTAAGCTACAGTAAGCGGGTTAAAGAAGACTATGAAAACTAACTGAATTTCATCACGATTTTTTCGACTTTTTATTATCATCGTGGTTAAAACTTTTTATAGGTGTCCCCGTCGCACACTAGACCCTAGACCCTAGACTCCAATAGTCTATGAAACTCGATTTTCCATTCAGTGTGCGCCGATGGTGTATGTGGTAGTCCCACGGGTTACCCACTAAAAGCATCACGATGTTCCTGCAGCCTTCAGTCCCGACAGCGGGATTAACTGGCGCATTCGCCGCAGTCCAGACAGAGGCTATTATTTATTATTCAATAAATCTGGGATAGCCTTCCAAATCTATACGTTATTATTAGATAAAACTAGGATAGCGTTCAAAATCTACGCGACATCTTGACCTTGACCTATAACGAGACGTGAAATTGACTCTTACGGGCGGATTTTCAGTAGCCTGATTGTCTTGGCCGTAATCTTAATAGTGGTAAATACAGAAAGGCGTGGATGGTATAGTGGTTGTTGAGAATCTTATTATGTCACTATAAATATATCTATGTTTCTACATCTGAAGTTAAAGGTAATATTAGTTAAAAATCTAGGGATTAAACTTATATTGTAAAGTACTGGTTGCCCTAACCGATACTTCCTTTTGATAGTACTCAAGTTATATAAATAGTGCTCCTGCTGAATTTCGGCAACGGCGGCCAATCTCAATTAAGACTAGCCAACTAAGCAAGACATATTATAGGACAGCAGTGTGTGGACAAACACGGGGGACACTTTAAACCGTTCATCTTATAATCTAATGGGTTGCTTTCCGTCACGATCGGGGGAGACCAGTCGTAATACCGACAGCTTTATGTGCTCTCCGACGCACGGGCGTATAGCACCTGCAACTTTCAGATTATAGGTTGTTACTTGATTTTGTTGAACACGCTACCGCTAGATAAACGAGACTATAGTAAGTAAAGCTTGTAAATTTAACAAAAATTCATGGGTTATAATAACTCTAATTTAGTACCGTTGCTGTCGGTAGGGGTGTGCCGAGTTTTATAATAGCAAGATACTGTACTCTCAGCGACCTTCCACGGGGTATCATAGGGTTACATGATAGGTATAAAGGGTTAATTACCTACGAAACTGTCATCATTGAGCTCCACAATAGGATTGTTGTTAAATGTGAGATACTGTAGGGACGCCCCCACGAGGCTCAGACTCTCTGGCACAGTAACAAACTTATTGTCCGACAAGTCGATCTGCTGCAGATTGGTCATGAATTTGAACGCATCTAGAGGTATGCTGTCGATGTCAGTTTTCGCCAAGTCCAATACCTGAAATGCAAAACAATACTTAACATAAGTAGAGAAAGGAAGTCATATTCGAAAAGTCACGAGAGAAAATCATGAGTCATGCTTGGTGTTTTAAGACGCTTGCAAATGAGTCAATGAATGACTATCAAGTTGTACAGACCAGACTGAAAGTTATCAACGAGATTATGATTACCGCAGTGTCGTAATTCTGGGTGGACAGCGCTAATTGGCTGGTAAAGTGATGATTAACTGACTGTACTGGCTGTAGTAATAACTAGTTTAGAAAGTAGCCATAAAATTAGTAAACTCCATAACATCCTCGAAAATAAGTAAGGTAATACCAAAAGTCTTAAGATTTAGGATTAGGGCATTAGAGAGTCTTTAACCTAAATGCCGAAACGAGCGACTAACATAATAACATTATGACGACATTTCCCACTAGTCTGCTGACGTATGAAAAATGTCGCTACAATAAAACAATGTAAATTTAGGGTTCCGTACCCGAAGGGTGGAACGGGGCCCTATTATTAAGAGTTCCCAGTCTGTCTGCCCGTCTGTCTGTCTGTCCGTCTGTCACCAGTCTGTATCTCATGAACCGTGATAGTAAGACAGTTGAAATTTTCATAGATGATGTATTTCTGTTGCCGCTATAACAATAAAAAAATAAATATTTAAGGGTCTCTCATACAACAAACGTGAATGTTTTGCTCGTTTTATAGATAATGGTACGGCACCCTTCGTGCGCGAGTCCGACTCGCACTTGGCCGGTTTTTTGTATATGTCGGTGGTATCACCTCCAGGTATATCAGTTAACTGTAAACGGCGAAAGCGATAAAGTTAAAAAAAAGTTATTTTCATATCTAAGCTAGGTATGACAGGAAAACCCTATTCTGAGAACCTACTTCCACTTAACAAGCACTGTAGTGACAAGCGGATAACTTAGTGTCTGAGATGAGCTCCCACCTAATCTCATATTGACGTCATTTTATGTTACTTAACACAGATATATCGAGCGTTATGACGTCAGTTCTCACTAGGCTGCTGTCATATCAACGGACCGCAACTATAAAACAGTAGAATTGTTTGATTATTTCGTCGGTTTTCTTCAACATCAGCACCACCTTCTCTCAGCTGAAGGTAAAGAGCTATAACAAGTTATTATTGTTGTCTAGGCCAATTATGGCAGAAAAACCTTAGCTCTCTTCTAAGAAGTACATCCGATCAATTGCAGATCCTGTTCAATAAATGTAACAATATTTTAAACTATCAATCAACTAGATTTACTTTGAAGATTGTTCCGCGTCATTTGTCCCAATCATTAATAATTTATGGTTATCTTTTATTACTATTACCTATATTATTTGTGAAAATATCTTTATTATTATTGGAATAAAATTACATATGATATTGTTATCTTTATAGCCTTTAGTTTACAATCCTCTGGATGGGCGAGATTTACCCGTAGAAGGAACAGCGATCGGGATGAAATCAGATTATATCAAAAATCCGTTATAACTAATATGCGGGTAATTTCACCCTTTCTTCCGCAATAAATTACACAATTGCTACCCTATTCTCGTTTTTAGGGTTCCGTACCCCACGGGTAAAACGGGACCCTATTACTAAGACTTCGCTGTCTGTCTGTCTGTCCGTCTGTCACCAGGCTGTATATCATGAACCGTGATAGTTAGACAGTTGAAATTTTCACAGATGATGTATTTCGGTTATCGCTATAACAACAAATACTAAAAAACAAAATAACATAAATATTTAAGGGGGCTCCCATACAACAAACGTGAATTTTTTTTTATCGTTTTCCGACCAGCACTTTGCCGGTTTTTCTATTTTTGAACGATTGTATATGAGAACTTTTCATTCAGAAACATTCAAACCAACGAGATAAATTTTGTTATTTTTTATATATAAGTTAGTCTTATTTGTCTTCGATTTATTCTAGATGATAAAAAGGATAGGAATTAAGGCTGAAATGCCACCTGGTATTTCAGCCATAATTTACTCAACAAGAAACTTCACGTCGGCATCTTTTAAAAGATCATAGACGGTGAAAAAGGTTTCACTGTCTATGATCTTTTAGAAGATGCCGACGTAAAGTTTCTTGCTGAGTCACTAATATTACTCACCTCCAAATTAGTAGCAGTAGAGAGAGCAAGTAAGGTGACAGTGTCCAGGATCTCGATAGGGTTGTGGTTAAGATAGAGTCGCGTCAAGTTCGGCGTGTACTGGAACAGGTAGCGGTCCAACGAGTGGATGTCGTTGTGGCCCAGGTTGAGTGTCTCCAGTGCAATGCTGTCGTACAGGCCATTATCGTACGGCCCTTGGAAAATCTCGCTTCTTAGCACATCACCTGAAAGAGTATATTTGTTAATTTATTTATAATGTAGAAATTACGCCAAGGCAGACTGAGAAGAATTCAAAATGCATTAGGGGATATGTACCCAGGCTTGTCGAATGTTAGCATTCGAATTCGCAATTTGTGTATCCGGAGCTGCATGTCGTTTGCCGACTCGGTTCTATAATAAAACTGCTTTATGTAAATTAAACTTAGATATGGGAGACACAATTTAAACATTCCGTTTCATTGACCACATTTCGTGATCCTAACTATTATTATAAATGCGAAAGTAACTCTGTCTGTCTGTCAGTCGCGCTTTCACGCCAAAACTACTGATCTGATTTAATTGAAAATTGGTACACAGTTAGTCTAGAGCCTGAGAAAGGACATAGGACATATACTTTTTAATGTGAATAAAGTGTTGTAAGGGGTTGAAAGGGGGGGATGAAAATGAATATGGAAGTATCGTCATTTGTAGAGCTAGAAACTTTAAACTTATTTTATAGGCCGTTTTTTTATATAAATAAATATGACGTTCAAAGTTTGTAAAAGTTTTATCCACAGGAGTGTAAAATAATAATAGGGAATTGGGGATGAAAGTTTGTATGTCAATATGTTAGGTTTAGGTGAATGTTTTAAGCGAAAATAGAAGTATAGCGAAAAAGTATGCGCCAAGGGACAAATTATTGCAGATATTCTAATGCAACATTTACGGAGTCATAACAAAATGTGCGGACTAAGTCGGGGACACAGCTAGTAACGTACAGTTCTATCGAATTTAATGATAAAATAATTTGTAAAAATAATATAGTGTTAATCAGTAACGCGTTCATATTTTTATCAATAAAAATGTATGCTGAAAATATTTTAGGAAATGATCCTTCATGTATGGTCACTTTTGGGGTGAAAAGCGTGAACTCGCGTCATCGTCACCGCACGCTTCCCATGACCTATATGTATACTGTGTATACTCGTATATGTACATAGATTCTCCGTGCGTTATTAGTATTCATTATATATATTACTAGCTGACCCGGCAGACTTCGTACTGCTTCAATCGATAAATAAAATACCTAAAATTTTGTTTTAGAAAACGTTTATATGGGAAAAAGAAAAAGGTTTGTTTCTAGGGTTTTCCCGGCAATTATTCGAAATTTTCTCGCCTTTTAAACCTTCCTTAGACCTCCACAAATATTTCAAGACCAAGATAAGATAAATCCGTTCAGCCATTCTCGAGTTTTAGCGAGACTAACGAACAGCAATTGATTTTTATATATATAGATTATGTATACAGAGAGACATCGGTTTATGAAGAAGTGTCTATGATCAAGGATTCAATTGGTCATAATCACTTCGTTACAAACCAAAAATAATAATCTAATAGCTCGACGTTATAATTCACAAGATACTTAGCTTCTATCGGCGGTCCCCAAACACTGTCCCGTATGTTTTTTTTTATTGGTCGGGGATTAATAACCTTACCTTGACTGGAGTTCGAGATTCGTGAGTCGATACTACTATTCATTATTAAGAGACTATTATCAGCTTAATTCGTTACTAACGGTTAGATTTTCTTATCCATTTGTATGCAAATATTTGAGAATATTATTGCGCCATAGTGTAGAATATTTACATATATACATAAACACCGAATATTACCTAGGAAAAGTTGGAGATTATCTCGTGCCGTATTTGATATGAATGGATAGAATTAGGTGCGTGCATATTCGAGCGAATTTACTTTCTAATGAGCTAAACAAATCGACAGAATATTTTCAGAGATTAGACTCAGTACGTACATACACTTTCATCATGTTTATGTATTTATGTTTATTAGATAGAAATATTTGCCGTAAACTCTACAATCTGTGACTCCTACGTTTGTGTATAATAATATATATAAATTTCATCCTACCGACCTCTTATATTTTTGCTAATAATTCGTTGAAGGGGATTTTACTTGAGATATATTTGACCTGAAACATTTAGCTCAGATTTTTTATTCAGATAAAATCTAGCTTTCGATTCCCTTCGTGTGTTCGAATTCGTTAACTCGTTCCCACGAAGCATTGTGATAGGCGAAACATGACATCATCAAGATATCAACCAGTGATAGTGCCGGATTCTGATCAAGAGCTACTAAAACTTATTTGTACGTTGCGTTTTATATAGTGACCTCCTGGTCGAAATTCGGCCATGGCGGCCAGTCTCAGTGGTAACGAGTGATCTGCGCAAGACATAGCTACTACAATGTTTAAGCGTGTGCGCAAACACAGGTGCTATTCACCCACTCTAATAATCTGATGGGACAGCTTGTTGAAACGACCGGAAAGAGTTCAGATAATGGACGGCTTGGCGTACTCTCCGAGGCACAGGGGTGTAAAACTGACAACTTGACAGACTCCGGACTAATGCTAAGAATAATTCTTAGCAGAGAATCCCAATATCACTGGTTTTTGGCCCGACCTAGTTTTTGGACTCAGGACTTCTATTAAAAAACGAAAATAATCTACCCAATTTAAATTATTGTTTTACTTAGAGCGTATTATTTGATTAGGAAAAACATTGATGTTTTCGGTTTTAGCGTTCCGGTGTCATACAGTTTCCTCTGTATATCTGTCAGCGGGCTGAATCTCTTAAACCGTGATAGGTAGACAGTTGAAATGTCACAGTGTGTATTTCTGCCGCTCTAACAACAAATAATAAAAATAAAATAATTTTAAAAGTAAAAAATTAAAATAACAGATGGATTCCTCTTGGTGTGCGTGTCCGACTTGCACTTGAAATGTTCTTTTTTAAAACTAATTAAATGGTTCTTTCAATTTTACCCTATTTTCTCAGAATTCCGTTTACTTTATTTATAGCCATACTCTTTAGCGGGAAATGTGAGATTTCCGGTGTATTCAGCATATTATATTTAACGTTATATATCTGATACACAACGTTGATGCGTCATCAAAAAACTAGTTTTGTTGTTTTAATGGGCGTATCCTACATTTAATTTCAAATCAATGTGTCGGTTCACCATAAGTACATAAATCTTTATTTATCAAATTGTCTCTCAAACTTTAATAACGGATCATTGAACTGATAATGTGATTAAGATCTCTGTATTTCCAAGGACACGTTTACTGGTAGTTTTTTTGGTTCATTAGTGATAAGTATTATTTTTTGTTGTTAGTATATAGTTCTATTCTGCGCGTTTCCACTTTGTTATTCTTATTCTTAAGACAGCTTGACGATTAACGAATTTAGTGGAGCGATTGACCACTAATAGATATAATTCGCCTTGTAAACTACAATGAATTTTGGTATACAAATAGCGACGCGACGTCCAAAGGAAAAAAAAATAAAATTGTATCCTTTTACGAAATGTTTAAGAGAAAAAATGACGGAAATGGTACCGCAATTTTTTAAACGAATTAAGCTTTATTTACTTTTCTGTTTTCAATACTTTTGCAATGTGCATAGTAGGTATTATTTTCCGTATGATTTATTTATATATTTATTCATTGAATGTGGGCAAAACACAATTTTTATTTTGAGCCATAATCAACAACATTAATTAATAATGTCAAAAATACGACTATTAAAGATTAAAATCAAACTCAACTAAAGGGATTGGGCTACAATTTGTAATAATAAAACCTACTTGTAAGCAGCAAATTATACGCAGCCTACAATTTACTAGAAAGTTATTATCCTTTAGTATTTCTTTTTTAATCTACACTTAATTCTGTGTATATTTTTCATTAATGTTGCTGATTTTGCTAGAAAAAGTAAAATGTCATTCAACATGTCTACTGGTCTTCCTGTATCAACCAAGTAGTGGAATTTATTAATTTTGGTTAATATTTATTTAATGGCTATAAAAGATAGAGATGGATGGATTGTATTTAAGAGCCGCACAAGAAAGGATGGCAGCAAGAGGAGATGGATAGAAGTACATATAGCGCCGACCCTAAGTACTGAATTATTATGATTCTCCGGTACTTATCCAAGTACCGGAGAATTATAATAAATCAGTAACGGGAGAGATTAACTAATAATATCGACCATGAAAAACCACAAGGAACCAACTACGCAAGCGAATGCAATTTATATAATATAATCTATATCTCTAAAAATACGTGCGAATCCGTTAATGTACCACAGTACTTATATTCTCATTGAAATCAAACGCATAATCTGATTACTCATCAAAATTGTTATTTCAAGGAAATAAACTGGGGCCACGGTTGGAGTGTGTATGACGAAACCGTGTGTAAAAGTGCTTTCAAGTGCATTATGAAGACGCACGTATAATCTTATTTTTAAGTTTATTTGAACTTGTGTAATATTACCAAAAACTGATGTAAACCATTGAAATTTATTATTTCTATTTTTCTTATAGTTATAGTACTATTCTTAAGTCTTCCTCAAACTACATTTGTCTGTGTTTATATCTGTCTCCTTAAGAGCAATATTGTTTTCAATGGGGTGACCGATCAACGAGAGTAAACACCTTCAGTAGAGGACACTTCTCATACTGCCACCGCAGCTCCGAGGGCCTCCTCTGTCTGCGAGTGGGATAGGCTCGCTCCCGAACCCGCTTGGCGGCCTCCTTCAACAAAACATCTAGGCGCGCGGTCACTATAGATTGGTGACAGCTTAGCCTAGTTTTTGGGAGTGTGTTTTGGAGGACATGTTAATCTTCAGGTTCAGTTCTGAGCATATGACCACCCATGCATAAATGAACAAACATCGCTTTAAATTAACGATGTAGTCAATTTAATGTCTTACTGCAGAGCAAGAGCCTCTTCTCACAATGCGAGAGCTTTTGCCATAGTCTACCAGTCTGGCCTAGTACGGGATGGCAGACATTACATGCCATTTTGGAGAACTCTTAAGGTATGCTAGTTTCCTCGTGATGTTGAGTAATGTCATAATGAATTCATAATACACACATGAATTCGAACAGTCAGGGGTGAGAGCCTTGCATTTGAACTCGAAATTCCACATAACTACTATAGTTTTGCTTTTAAACCATAACCTGAAATTGAGTTTTTACTGGGAATCCTCATTTGGTGGTATGGTTATACAAGATTAGTGAAATACGAATATAAATATGTTTTTTCCCCATACAAAATGCGATGGATGGACGGATAGACGTTTTCGTACAGGGTGGTAATCCTTCTTTTTCAGTTTGCTGCAAGCGGATATTAATTTTAAAAGTCATAGGTAAAAAAAGTTTCTTCAGTTTCATATACTATATATACTATTTATGTTACATCTTGTATAATAACTGTTTTTTCGGGATTTCATTTTGTGCGTTTTGGGATAAGGATTTTGTTAGTTCCGTTTCTGTGTGGTAAAGTTGTTAATTTATTGTCCTTTTAAACTGCAAATGATAAGTACTTACGATGATTCTCGGTCAAACTATTGTTAGATGTTGTTTACGATATTTGTGTGTATCAAAGTGTTGCAAGATTTCTTGGCGTTCTTCAAAGAAACCATGTAAATAAATGTGGGAGTTCACTGTGTCTAATATTATGTAAGAGCAGAGTGATGAGCGATGAGTATCGCCTTAAACGTGGATGTTAGTAATTTTGTTTACCACATTAGTTATTTCACTAAGTTAACTGATTTCATAGTTTAAAATTACTACTTTGTCAAGAAAGTACCGGGAAAAGATTAATAATATACAAAATGTTTTTTGTAAATTATTCATCCAAATTTATTTTATCACCTTCAAATTATACTCCTTCAGAAACGATACACTTACGCCAACGAATAATCCATTTATCAAAACATTTTTTAAACGCTGCTTTCGGAATTGAGTTCAGTTCTCGCCGCGAATTCTCCTTTATGTCTTCTACCGATTGAAAACGGGTACCACGAAGTGGTAATTTGAGTTTAGGAAAAGGAAAGAAGTCAGCTGGAGCCATATATGGTGAATATGGTGGATGGTATTTGTTGAGTGTTTGGTCAAAAATTCGTTCACAATGATGGCCTTGTGCGAAGGCGCATTATCGTGGTGCAAAATCCAAGAATTTTCTTTCCACAAATCTGGCCTTTTTCGTTGAATTTGCTCTCTTAAACGCCGCATTACGCTCAAATAATATTCTTTATTTACCGTTCGACCTTCCAGTAAGAATTAAGAGTGCACAACACCGCGATAGTCAAAGAAAACAGTCAACATGACTTTGACTTTTGATCGACTTTGGCGTGGTTTTTTCGGTTTCGGTTCAGTTGGAAGGCGCCAATCCGAAGCTTGTTGACTATTTGCATGTCAAACTCGTAGACCCACGTCTCGTCACCAGTAACAATGCGTTTAATGAATGTTGGGTCGGAATTGACTCGTTCTACTATGTCCTCAGCGACTTTCATGCGATTGAGTTTTTGGAGAAAATTCAGATCTTTTGGGACTAGCCGAGCGGCAACATGTATCATACCCAAATGATTAGTTAAAACGGTGCGAATCGACTCGTGAGATACAGAAAGTTCGGCGGCTATCTCTCTCAGAGTTGAATGAGGATTTCCAGTCACTATTTCCTTCACTTTTGCGATGTTAACTTCAGTTGCAGACGTTGATGGCCTACCAGAGCGAGGCAAATCTTTCATCACATCTCGACCGCTTTTGAACGCTTTGAACCAATCATAAGCACGAGTTTTTGATAAAGTCGATTCACCGTAAGCCTTCTGTAACATTTTCAGTGACTCCGAACACGAAATTCCATTAGCGATGCAAAATTTAAGACAAACTCTTTGTTCGATATTTTTGTCCATTATGAAATTCGCAATACACACTATATATGATATAACTAAAACCAGCACTGTATTTAATATAAATAACAGATGCAACTCAAACTCCGCGCCAAAATGGAAAACAGTTGTGCCAATCTAACAACAACAAAAAAAAAATTGAATTTGGAACCATAAACAAATCCTCCATTCCCGATACTTTTTTGACTGAATGTATGTTCTGCTGTTTGATTTCGAAATTCGAATGACGTCATTTAAATTAATTTTTGTGTTCGTCCATGACCTTAGGTTTGCATTGGTAACGATGAAATGCCCCCTCCGATTCTATACAAGGTTTAACATAAATAGGCGAAAGTTAAGAAGCTTAATTATGACTAAACAAGTAATACCAATATGACATGCAAAATACACAAAAGAAAAATTTACTTGCAATACAAGAATTACGATCAGCTGATGTATTTTATGCGGGGAGGCAAATTAATTATTTTTTGTATTTCACAAACTGGTTTTGTTTAATAAATATTATGGATAAATAACGCTCCCTAATTTACGATCTTACACCCTGTATAGCGTCCGATTGGATATATTATCATATACTATCGGACCAATGGCCCACATCTTCCCGCATTAATGTAGGGATCTAGTAATGATATGGAGAGCAATAGTTGCGTATTGTGCAACTGAAAAACCGACCCTTTCATGCGTCTCCACGTCAGTCTGTCAGTCAGCTCTGAGTCTACGTTCAAACTGCTTAGTTTTACTTTTTTTTGTAGGTTGCTTGAACCTCCACTTGCCTCTATTGTCCAGTGCTTGTATTTTAAGCAAAATATATTTATATGTTAAAAATACCATTAAAAAACCACAAAGGCTTGTGCGTACTGTAAAGTTAGTGCGTATTAAAAAATTCCGCGCTGACACTTAGAATCCAATGCGGTCAGATCATCAATATCATCATCAATCAAAACTACGATTTCTTCCATCCCACCAAGTATGTGGATAAGCGAAAGAAATTAACCTTTCTTAGATAGGTGTAACAACAGGTTTAATTGTTATAAGCTTATGTTAAATATTAAAAATAAAACTCTTACATAACACTTCAAAAGTTTATTTCTCTATTGGTGGTAATAAAAGCCAGTTAGTTCGTTAGTTTTATTAAGAATCCACCCGCGGATATGTGTATAAGCCCCTTCGGTTGAACTGCTATCGAGCGTAGTTCAATCTTGTTAGGCCTATTAGGTTTGGTAATCAAATATTTGCGTGCCTACTAAAGATAAATGTATTGAAGAAGTATAATTATGTACTTAGCCCCTTATATAACCACATTTTATTTGCGCGATGTTTACAGTTAGTCTAGGAGGTTCTCCCTGCTTATCCAAACAATAGGGCCGAGCGGAATCTCGAGCCGTCTAAAAAATTAAACTAAGTAACCTGCACCAGAATAAGTTTTATTAGAAATATCTAATAAATGGGATTCAATCATAAATATTCGGGATCCAACGTCACAATTTCTACACTTTATTATTTAATTAAATTCGTTTGTGTTGGGTTTCCAGTAAAAAATATATATTCATACATAAGTAATGGAATCAGGCGTTACTTTGCGGAAATCCATAACAATCAAAATACAAAATCAATATTTAGTGTTAATTCCGCTAATTGTCAGTTTAATCATGCTGGGATGCAATTTGCACCGCCCTCCCGCCCGCAAAAACGTGCACATGCAAGAAGGACAATACAAAAAGCAAATTACATGCGCCAGTACGATACCCAACACGTGTTTCGGTCCTCCACGGACCATTCTCAAGGGCTGCTAACTCGTCGAGTGCTCGAAGGAGGTCTCCTTTTTGTATTGTCCTTCTTGCATGTGCACGTTTTTGCGGGCGGGAGGGCGGTGCAAATTGCATCCCAGCATGATTAAACTGACAATTAGCGGAATTAACACTAAATATTGATTTTGTATTTTGATATATTCATACATGTTGAAATATTTTGTTATTAGTTAGGTACCTCCCTTAATTTTAACTTGTCTATAGTAAAGAGGATTGGATAGGTTTTCTAAAAATATTGCCGATGTGCAGTAAACATGTTTCCATTCAGTCCAAAAAGTGAAGAATTGTGCAACCTCCACTGTCTACCGTTATGTAGTCCTGTATGTATATTTAGACAACTTTTCTGAAATTGTTGTTTGTGAATTGTGGGCTTTTAGTGGTATCTAACGAAGTTATGTATGGAAGTTTGTCATTTAGTTTATCCTAAGCGGATATACGGATCTTAATACATTTATTTTTGAAGTTATACTTCTTTTGGCGCGATGGCGAAAAATGATGAGAGTGAATTTTTACGATGCGCGCGCACACCGACACCAAAAAATTTAACAGCATGAAGTTAGTTCTAGGTGGTATGAGAGTGAATTTTTACGATGCGCGCGCATCGTAAAAATAACAGCATGACGTTAGTTCTAGGTGGTATGAAAATTGATAACTATGTTCAAGTTGTATATTAAGAAGTATAACTTCTAACGCGTGTACATAAGTACACACAAGTTTTTTTTTCTGAAATCTAGTTCAATGGAAACAAAATGAATCCATTCCGCGTTTAAAACCAAATCTTCGTGCCGGGGATATGGAGTATTTTTGAAGGTCAGGTTATTATTTGTTGTGAACATTGTTGGTATCTTAGAAATGGAATTACTAATGTTGGTACTTATCTATTTGCCAGTAAATTCCTATCGATTGAAGATAACCGTTTTAAGGATTATGATAAAGAGATACATTGATAATAATGATGCTAAACATACGCTGCACAATGAAATCTTATTGTGTTATGCTATAAAATTAAATAACATCAAAATTTAGAATTATATAATTTTTGCGGATAATATCACTGAAGTCAGTCAACCTAATAATGGAAAGGTAGAAGAAAAGAGGTAGTTTTACTTTACATTTTATGCTACCACCAAAATTATAATAGAAAGAAAGAAAGAAAAATAGTTTTATTAGACACAACATAACTTATATACTTTAAACAAAGAAATAAACAAAAATAGCGAGAACAGGTATAGGTAAGTACATAAAAGCTCCAATACAAATATAAAAAGGTATCCTTACGGTGGGAGATTGTTCGTCTGGCTGTCTCAGCAAAGTCAGAAATTAAGAATAGTTTTAAATGATCAAAAGATTTTAATCAAAAAGTTCGTAATTTTTTAAGAGAAATTGGATCAGTAAGTTAATATAACATAGTACGTACTGCAGGGGAAAGTTGTACAGCATGGTTTAAATTTTTTCTACATAAGAATATAACAAGTAACAATAATATAATATCGGCATGGGCGTAGCTAATATTTTTTTTCTCCGATGATCTGGACTGGAGGCTAGGCTGTATGGATTGTGGTATTTATTAAGCCCACGCAATGAAGATAAGGGCGGTCATTTAAACTTTTTTTTAAACGCTTGGAACTGATTATTTAGTTAATTTTGGTCTTTGGCATACTTTTGGAGAACGCTTGACAAGATTGGTTAACTTATGACTAACTAACGAGAAAAATAATATCAAAAACTGCTTTTTAAAAACAATTGCTTATATTTTACAAGGTAACGAGAAGGAAGTCTCAAATTTTCGAATTAGATAATTCTAAACGCATTCTTATATCTGTTTAAAGGATTTTATAAAAAAAAATTTGAAGTGTAGTCTCTTCGACACGAGCTAGATCGCGCACGGATTTGAATGCATTCTAGCGCCGCTCACTGCCCTTCAGGTATTTTATTTTACATTTATCAAAGCGTCGCCTTAATTATAGTAGTCACAGTCCATTAGTTGCAGGAATGCGAGCGAGAGATCAATAATTGTTTATATTATTTTCACTTTGTTCGGCAGTTGAAACTAGCCGTGTAATAAAATAAAACAATCCTACTTTTATGCTTTTTTCAGATATCATTGTTGTAAATATTTTTAATTAGGCACTACGAAATCGCGTTTGCAAAATGAATAAAAGTCCTGATCTGTGATGTCTAGGCTGTATTTTTTTGACGCCATAAGTATGCCGCCGGGGATTTGTTGTTCCCAATAAGCCTTCCCCGTTAGTCAACTGCTCGGTGTCTTCAATTCAATAAATATTACTAAATACAAGGCCTTTGTCCAGCCGTGGACGTCTTTCGGCTGATATGATGACTAAATGTAAAAATATGAAGTAGCGAAATAACTTGTTGTTTATTTAGAACTAGCTGTGCCCCGCGGTTTTACCCGCGTTATACTTTATAAATTATCACAGCTCCTCCCCCTAGGAGATAGCGTGATAATATGTAGCCTATATGGTTACCCGACCTCTTAGTAATATTCATACAAAATTTGAAATAAATCTATGCAGTACTTTTTGAGTTTAGCCCGGACATACATGCAGATTAAAATTCTAAGAACTATATTTTCGGCTAATATATCGAAAGTAGATCACGCCCCAAGTATTCTTTTAAAAAACTATTCAATGTACAGTTTTGACTTTCCTACGATTTTGTTATATGTATAGATTACGCAACAATTTATGTGATAAGACAGACCACACGGACGGACTTGGCCTATAATCTAGTTTCTTTATTATTGTTTTTGATTTTACTGCTTCATATTGAGTTAGACAAGCGCAAGTGGACGTTTATACCAAAGTACCGAATAAATTTTACATTTTATTACTAATATACATATATATAGAAAAGTTAATAGTGACCGCCATAGTGGTTTCATTTTTGAACGTCTCTGTGCTTCGGAAGGCACGTTAAGCTGTCGGTCCAGGTTGTAGTCATTAGACAACAGTCGTTAAGCCGTGTCAGAGGCCTACTGGGCGGCTTGAACAACTCTAAGACTAAGATAACCACTGCCCATACGATAAGTAAGTAAGTAAGTAAGTTAATATTTAGGAGAAGAAAAACGTTTTCTCTCCTTTCTATTGAGAAGTTACTTGGTAGTCTATTGTCTTAATATTTATGTCGAGTCGTTAATCTGTGATATAGCATAGTAAAACAACGTCATGTTTTTGTTTGTTTTGTATAACGATACTAATAGGTTTGCTTTTATCGTGGGCGTAAATATCTGACCCAGATGCGTCCTCTGTGGTCGATAATCTCGAGTCTAAGCTGCGCTTATGCTATGCTTCTCAGTTGAAAGTTCACTAGTACAAACTGTTGCACAAATTAGTATGCCTTACCTTTTTGTTTTTGTATCATGGGTAATTTTGTAAAAACTTCTTAAAGGCAAAACGACTGTTAGTGGAAATAAATCTACTGATGTGACTATTCTATCCTTACTAATATTATAAATGCGAAAGTAACTCAGTCTGTCGCGCTTTCACGCCGAAACTACTGAACCGATTTAAATGAAATATGGTACACAGCGAATTTTTTATGCGAAAATATGGGGGATGGGGGAAGTTTGATGAAAAGTTAAAATAAAATAAAAAAGGTTTTTATTCACGTAGACTTTCAATAAGCGCTTGTAAATAGTCTGAACATGTTTGTAGTAATATAGTTGTATACATTCATTATTATACATACATTATTTCTAGTTACATAGATATTTGGGTACACGGATTGTATGAAAACATTAAAAAAAAATATTTTATAACAGCAATTATATTTAGCTAGCTTGTATTAAGTTATTGTCAAAGAGATTATGTTTAAGTTTAATTATCAAAATGCATAGTTTGAGCTATATTGTACTACATATTGTCTGAATTATTTATTATTATGTTGGATCTTGTGTTATGTGGAAGTATCGTCATTTTTAAAGCTAGAAGCTAGAAACTTATTTTTTAGGCTGTTGATTCGATGTAAATAAATATGACATTCAAAGTTTGTAAAAGAGTATATAGGGCCCCCAATAGGGAATAGGGGATGAAAGTTTGTATGAAAATATGTAAGGTTTACGTGAATGTTTTATAAGTATGCAACAAGAAACAAAATATTATATAATATGATGTAATATTTACGGAGTCATTACAAAAGGTACGAACGAAGTCGCGGGCACAACTAGTATACGATAAAGATATGGCGAGGCATGATATATTATTATGTATTTCACAAGGGGCTTGCAGTACCTACATTAAATCTAATCTCATGCTGATTAAGTCAACAAAGAAACGCATGTCTTGGGTCTATGACGCATTTAGCTGATACACGCTATATATAGATTCACAAGTATTTGACTGGCCTGTTGGTTTATCGGTTATTGACAATGACTGCAAAGCCAGAGGTCGTGGGTTCGATTCCCATCCAGGAAAAAAAATCAATGTGATGAGCACGATTATTTATTGTGCCTGGGTGTAATTTATCTATAATACGTATGTATTTAGAAATATACAAGGTGAATATAATGGAATTGTTTTGAGGCCCCTCTTGTAAAAAAAAATAGTATGTATTTTATATTCACTTTAGGCAGCATATTTGGAGTAGTCGCTATGGTAGTCGCCTCGCTACTTCCTCATGTTTTGGGTTCAATCCCCGTACATTACAATTATTTGTGTTTTGGTGGTTTGAGTAGTTATCATACCTGTGAAGTCTTGTATTTATTTTCTTAGTGCGGTTGTAGTTTTTACAGAAACTTTTTTATCCAATTGTATGCATCGGTAGTTTTGTGGCATTAATATTCCTAAATTTTTAGGGGCTCTACCGGCTAAGACGCCGATCATCGTTTTCGTGTATTGCGTTCAAATAAATAAAGGTTAAAAATGACTTAATCAATCGTTAAATCGGCTTCCACGACCACATGTGACGTCATAAATGGTCCGGAATCGATTGTCAACGTTGAAGCCGACTTAACGATTGATTAAGTCATTTTTAACCTTTATTTATTTGATCGCCATTCAAGAAAACGATGTTCGGCGACATAGCCGGTAGAGACCCAGAACAAGTTTCCATTCTCATATTATTTGTTTGGATCTATAGAAACAGTGAAATCAGTTTTCGTATTTATTTTGTTCTGTACAAAAATATGGAATTGTTTGAATTTCGACCTCATATCCCATAACATTTGTTCTTGCGAGAGTGAGGTAGCTACACGTTGAGTTCTAGGCCTTAAATTCCACGACACTGCGATTTAATAGTGTGCATTCAGCAAAGAAGATATGTATACCAGACCTATAGTTATGACTGCTCCCTAATTTGTTAAGAAGTACAATGCGACATTCGATGGAAGTGATTAGCGGTAGATCTAAATGCATTCTTGTAGACCTATCATTTAGGCCTAAAACTGCGTTAAAACGCAGTTTCAGGCCTTACCGTCCGCTTAATGCGTTTCTTGGCAAAATAGATGCAATTTTCTTTGTTGGCCCGGTATAGATATCACGTATGTTCACTGTACGTTTATCATTAAAATATTCTACATGCGATACAAACTCAATGTTTTCCTGTAATAAATGATTTACTTACCGGATATGTAGTTGGAGCTCAGGTCCAGGTAAACCAAACCTTCGACGTTTCTGAAGGCATTGTCCTCAATGTCAACGATCTCATTGGATTTGAAACTAATAGCGATCCTCCTGCCCGGCACGGTGGGCAGAGGCGTCAAATTGGATAGACTGTTGTTGAAAAATGTTATCAACAAGTGGCCATCTGAAAAGTAGGAAATCTCTTTACTGACCTCCTTTCTATCAGAAGCCGCAGCTATAAAAGTTGCTCAATATCTATTTTGTATACATTACATTATTACGAAGTTTATGGTTCTGTTAACACGTCATTAATATTCATAAAATTAGTGACTATTATCATAAAACCTAATCCATTCCACCCACTATCAAATTGGCTTCGTCCATAAACATATAATACATATTATCTTTCTATATTGAATACATACTTATTTTTTATAAAAAATCTAAACTCCAATGAGACGGTAGTGTTTGTATGTAGGCCATGTTACTATACAAGTCGGATATCTAAGTTACACCTATTTGTTTTGTTTACGTCATAGTAACTTTTGCGCGACTGTATGCGAGATGATAAATGGGCACGATCTCCGATAGCGACGCCTTTACCTTTGTCTATGTTATTCATTTGCTCCGGCCATTTCTCAGGAATTTCGTCTATTCCGCGACGAGAACAGTTCAACGTTAAATTATCGTCTTTTATGAAATCACAGGGCGCGCTATCCGCGTCAGATTGCTCGCCGCGGCTCGACGAAACTAGGACGCATAATATCATTAACACCTACAACAAAGAAACACAATTACTTATGTAATCCACAAGGTACACAAACAATCGACTCTGCCTTATATTTCGGACACTCGCACTCACTTTGCATAACGTTTGGAAGTACATTTTTCACGAAATTAGAAAGGATACTGTGAGAGCACCTTCGAATCACAAAATATGTTTATCTTATCAGGTAGTCGGCGGCTGATATCACGAGTGACAAGAAGGCGCGAGCCTCTCATTGGACAAGTTTATTTGTTATCACGCTACTAATATGGAGCGAGTGATGTTCAAACATTATCTTTTATTTACAGGAGATCCTGAACATAACGGCGGCAAAGTTAGAAGAGATAATCAAACCGTTGAGCGACAACGAGTACGAGCACGACGCGAAACACAAATATGCAGAGATCGGTTCACCGGATTCCACCGAGGAGATGAAAAATATGGAGAGCCGACAGGCGGCGGTCACACTACTGCAGATAAAAAATTACGACCCGAGTAAATATGTCGTCAAACCGGAAGACGAGCCTCACATAATGTTCAATAGCGTGCCGGGTTTACCGCCCTCCGACAGAGCGAGAGAGGTAATGCACTGCAATACCGTCATCGATATTATAAGCAAGGCTGTGGCGGTGGCGCAGCAGGAAAACGAAGAATCTCAGAAGTATCCACCGAACTATACGAGGGTGATAGATAGGACGCACGCGGCCAGCGCTGACCCCTATCCGCACGAGTACCAAGACGACCAGTACGCGGTGTACAGCGCCTCGCAGGCCGCCGCCAGCCCCTGCAGCAACGACGACCAGGACAACAAGGAGATGGACCTCTCGCTCTACAGCTCCGTCAAGAACGAACCACACGAACAAATTGACCCACAGGAACACACCAACCCATATTACTCAGCACACAACCCGCTAACACACAATAAGTCTACGAATTTCGCCGATGAATACAAGCAACATGTTTTTGGTAGGACAGCGAGCAAAATGAAAACGTCTAAAGAAAATTCATCAGTATACGAGGATTGCAGTCAGAGCAGTAGTGGGTCGGACCCGGACAGGCTGCAGATGGATATATCGCAAATGTCGCAGGTTATTATCGTTCATTATTATATGCAGCTTACTATTGCCTGTCAATTTAGTATTTCAAGAAATGCTATTATATACTTTAAACTAGCTGTGCCCCGCGGTTTTACCCGCGTTAAACTTTATAAATTATCACAGCTCCTACTCTGTAAGTGATAGCGTGATAATATGTAGCCTATATGTTGACCCCGCCTCGTAGTAACAATCATGCAAAATTTGAAGTAGATCCATGCAGTACTTTTTGAGTTTAGCCCGGACATACATACAGACAAACAGACAAAAATTCTAAAAACGATATATTATTGTTTTGATATTTATTGTTGATTACGCACCAAGTATCCTTTTAAAAAAATATTCTACGTACAGTTTTGACTTTCCTACGATTTTATTATATGTATAGATTATTAGACAAATAAATATACATACTCCTGTGTTTGACCTACACATATGATACATATATACAACGTGTAAGTAGTAGGATGGATACTTTAAGTGCATTTCACTTATGAAACTGAACAACTGGTAAAACACCTCTTAGTTTAACACATATTTGCTTGCTTGCTTATCGTATGGGTAGTGGCAACCCTAGTGTCAGAGTTGCTCAAGCCGCCCAGTAGGCCTCTGACATGGCTTAACGACTGTTGTCTAATGACTACAACCGGGACCGAGAGCTTAACGTGCCCTCCGAAGCACGGAGACACTCAGAAATTAAACCAGTTTGGCGGTCACCCATCTATGGATTGACCGCGAGCCTGGTTGCTTAACCTCGCCGATTGCTTACGGACCGGTGAGAGCATCTAGCTATGAGAGCACATACTCAAAACATTTTATACGGCCCGTACAAACAAGGTTCCGATCAACTGTATTTATATATTGTAATATATTTTTGTATTTGTACAAAAATGTACACTTACTAACAAGTAAACTATTTTTCTTCCGTAAATTGGACCCTAGATTCTACAAAAATATTCTGTTACATACGTAGATATGAACTAATTGAATATTACTTATTACTAGACTGCCCTATTGGTATAGTGGTTAGTAATCCCCACCACTAATCCAGAGCTCGTGGGTTCGATTCCCACCCGGAACAAATTGGACTCATTTTTATTAATCTGTAGGTATGTACAGATGTACCGATTACCGACAGAGCATTCCACAGGGGAATTCCATAAATACCAAGATTGATATCATTGACAAGTCTTATCTTGTGACTTGTGGTTTGGTATGTAAACATATCGAGTAAATTCGCACACCTGTTAATTCAGGCTCTTTGTAAGAACGATAACACGCGCCACACAATTTGCGTGTGAAATATTCGGTATGATAATATTTGCGATACAAAATCAACAAAACACTGATAGATAGAGATTTAATCATTGATAACAGAATTACGTCAGATAATCCTTTATGGTTTAATTATTTAGTAAAACCCTACTTAATTACTTTGGTATTAAGCGTTGGCGACCAGTCCAATGACATTACACGTACAAACTAAATAAAATAATCATTCTAGTTAAAATAACTTAACGGTAAGAAGACTCCTGACTCCAACTATAATTACATAATTTTAGAAAAGAGGTGATACTCTTACACTGCTGGACAGATATTAACCAAACATAGCTAAGAACCAACGCAAGGAAACTGGCTTTCAATGGAAAAAACCGCATCGAAATCAGTTCATCCGTTTGAGAACTACGATGCCACAGACACACACACTCATACACACCCATACACACACACCCACACACACACACACACACACACACACACACACACACACACGGGGATTAAGAAACATGCATGATGAATTGTAAACGCTCAAGATCCGACCGTCATGATCATCTCTTCATGACTTTTCTACCTCTGCTAATAACCCAACAATGACTATAGTGCAGTCTACCCACACGTTCTCACTCCGAAAGTCCAAAACGTATTACACAAATATTGTCCACGTGACTGAGGGATGGACGCCGGCTTTGATCTAGCTGCGCTAAGAACCGCAATCTTGGAACGGCGGCCTCAAAAACCACCATCTTTGATCTGGTAGCGCCAAGAACATACGCTTGCTGGATTTAGACGCTCAGTGTGTCAATTTATGCAGTAATCTAATCTTGGACTTTAAAACAAACATTGGTTCTCAAGTCTCAAGTCAATTTATGTCTTAGGTAATAGTATAATGTGTTGCAGGACGACCCAGAAGAGACACAATCTGCCCGGTCTACACAGTCATCGCCCCAACCACAAGAACGCGAGCCAGATAAAGACTCACTTTGGCAAGCTCTACACAGACAGAATGGTGAGAAGAATATTCTAATATATTATTAGCTTTTAGCGCACTTCGCTCACGTTTTTCCTCCCCGTAAAGGTATTATTATGTCCTTTTCCGTACCCCTCAAAACGGGTGTACATAATTCGCTTGAGTATTAAGACGCTGAGAATGCCCGGCGGCTTCCTCCCTGACGTGTTTGTCTATTTGCCCGCATAAGTGCATATACTACTCTGTCAAGAAAGTACCGGGAAAAGATCAATAATATTCAAAATGTTTGTTATTTATCCAAATTTATTTTATCACCTTCAAAGTATGCTCCTTCAGAAACGATACGCTTACGCCAACGAATAATCCATTCATCAAAACATTTTTTAAACGCTGCTTTCGGAATTGAGTTAATTTCTCGCCGCGAATTCTCCTTTATGTCTTCTACCGATTGAAAACGGGTACCACGAAGTGGTAATTTGAGTTTAGGAAAAAGAAAGAATCAGCTGGAGCCATATCTGGTGAATATGGTGGTTGCTGGATGATATTTGTTGAGTGTTTGGTCAAAAATTCGTTCACAATGATGGCCTTGTGCGAAGGCATTATCGTGGTGCAAAATCCAAGAATTTTCTTTCCACAAATCTGGCCTTTTTCGTCGAATTTGCTCTCTTAAACGCCGCATAACGCTCAAATAATATTCTTTATTTACCGTTCGACCTTCCGGTAAGAATTCAGAGTGCACAACACCGCGATAGTCAAAGAAAACAGTCAACATGACTTAGACTTTTGATCGACTTTGGCGTGGTTTTTTCGGTTTCGGTTCAGTTGGAAGGCGCCACTCCGAAGCTTGTTGACTAGTTTGCATGTCAAACTCGTAAACCCACGTCTCGTCACCAGTAACAATGCGTTTCATGAATGTTGGGTCGGAATTGACTCGTTCTACCATGTCCTCAGCTACTTTCATGCGTTTGAGTTTTTTGAGAAAATTCTGATCTTTTGAGACTAGCCGAGCGGCAACATGTTTCATACCCAAATGATTAGTTAAAATGGTACGAATCGATTCGTGAGATACAGAAAGTTCGGCGGCTATCTCTGTAAGAGTTGAATGAGGATTTTCAGTCACTATTTCCTTCACTTTTGCGATGTTAACTTCAGTTGCAAACGTTGATTGCCTACCAGAGCGAGGCAAATCCTTCATCATATCTCGACCGCTTTTGAACGCTTTGAACCACTCATAAGCACGAGTTTTTGATAAAGTCGATTCACCGTAAGCCTTCTGTAACATTTTCAGTGACTCCGAACACGAAATTCCATTAGCGATGCAAAATTTAAGACAAACTCTTTGTTCGATATTTTTGTCCATTATGAAATTCGTAATACATAGTATATATGATATTACTAAAACCAGCACTGAATTTAATATAAATAACAGATGCAACTCAATCTCCGCGCCAAAATGGAAAACAGTTGTGCCAATCTAACAACAAAAAAAATTGAAATTGGAACCATAAACAAATCATCCATTCCCGATACTTTTTTGACTGAATGTATGTACATAGCTCTAGGGTCATGCTCTATAAGTTCTGAATGACTGGCACAACCGAAACGATGCTCCGCGGGTTTTCATACGCCATCAGCATATCCGCAAGGCAAGGCAAAAACACGTCCCGGCATAGGTACGTGTCTTGATCACCCAAAATATCAAATTCTAAAGTAAGTTATATTAGAATTTTATTGCCCGCTATCGTGTTATAAAAACTGTTCTGACGCGACATCCAAAACGTGGGAGAAAATCTAAACCATAACTGATCACAACTATCTGATAACTTATATCGAATGCTTAAGGCGGGACAAACTCACATTTCTTTTAATGTGACGTTTACAGTTAGAAGTGTTTACTACAGTGTTTGCTACAAACTAAGTGGTTTCTTTTTGGGGATTTAGATGACCCATAATTTGCATTCTAGAGGGTGATAACGATAAATAGAGGGTGATGTAGTGCAGCTTGCATCTTATATATATTATAATATTCCCAGGATTTTATAAGACTTTCAACCACATCCTGAGTAGTACCTGTTGTAGTGGATAATAGTAAACTGACTGAATGTACAATTCGCTATTTCAAACATCATTATATAGATATAATTAAAATAATTATTATTTCTAGGTAAACAGGTTGGATATGCTATGATATGTAAATATGAATATAAAATATGAATATACCCAAATGCCATTACTTTTATTACCATTTAAAACATTTTCTACCGCTGGAGAGATCAATCTTATTCAAAAAAGTAAAAGGGGTGGGATTTGGGGTTATACATTAATTTCTCTATCACATTGTGCGCATATAATATAATAAGGTTAGCATAACAAACCTAAACCGAATGCATTCTTGTTGTGAATTGTACCCAAAAGGTTGGGCTTTAGGGTACAATTCACAACAAATATGCTGACCTTAGCCTAATGTTAAATTGAATATAATATGTATTTCTCAAGGAATAAAAAATTAAGTTCTTCTAATAATTATGATTTTTACTCTTTTTTGGCCGCTATATCGTATTGGATCGATCGCTGATGAAATGTAAATGTACTTAGACCACAAAAACATGCTTTAAGCTAGTTATCTGTGTACACAGGTCGCAGCGGCGAAGCAACACAGTTACTCCGGCGACTAATCAATAGCAAGCAACTTGGAATGACGGTGTCCCCGCTCCGGACGGCCACCTCGCCCCTCACCACCACGCTACAGCAACCGATCAATGGCTCCGTCTCACCGGTCAGTGCTTGTATTATTTGCTTTTTCGTTCCGTTACGCGTTTATCGAGTTCTCTTATAGAGTCGCTTTTTTTCGGAGTGTTTTGTCATTTCGGTTCGCTGAGGCGGGCATTAAATCTTAGCCATGGTGCGAATGCACGTATTGAGTGATGCGCTATCTATAAATCTATTCACAATGCCGAGAAGCGCGGCAAACGTCAAGTGCTCATCAGGCCTTGTTCGAAAGTAATCGTCAAGTTTCTGACTGTGATGATGAAGCATGGCTACATTGGCGAATTTGAGATTGTCGATGATCACAGAGCTGGAAAAATTGTGGTCAATCTCACCGGCAGACTGAACAAATGTGGAGTTATCTCGCCCCGCTTTGACGTTCCAATCAATGATAT
This sequence comes from Pseudoips prasinana, assembly GCA_951640165.1. Taxonomy (NCBI): domain Eukaryota; kingdom Metazoa; phylum Arthropoda; class Insecta; order Lepidoptera; family Nolidae; genus Pseudoips; species Pseudoips prasinana. Next base: position 12,824,950 of record OX621240.1, read on the forward strand.
TGAGAGGTGGACAAACTTATTGCCCTCCCGACCGTTCGGTTATCTTGTCCTGACAAAGAGTGGAGGTATAATGGACCACGAAGAAGCAAGAAGGAAACATCTTGGAGGAAAAATTCTAGGCTTCTTTTTATAAGGTTACACAATATATGAAAAGGTCTGTCTGTCTGTCAGTCCGTATGTCACAGCCACTTTTTCCCGAAACTATAAGGACTGTAATGTTGAAACTTGGTAAGTAGATGCATTCTGTGAAGCGTTAAGATTTTCATAGAAAAATAGAAAAAAAAAAGCAATAAATTTTGGGGGGTTCCCCATACATAGAACTGGAACTAAAATTTTCTTTTTCACTAAACCCTAACATGTGGGGTGTCTATGGATAGACGATAGATAGTCTTCAAAAATCATCTTGAGGTTTCTAATGTCAGTTTTTTCTAAACTGAATAGTTTGCGCGAGAGACACTTCCAAAGTAGTAAAATGAGTGTCTCCCCCTTGTAACTTTTAAAATAAGAAACTGATAAAACTAAAAAAAATATATGATGTACATTTACCCTGCAAACTTCCACCGAAAATTAGTTTGAACAAGATCTAGTTAGTAGTTTTTTGTTAATACGTCATAAATCGCAGCGCGGGTGCACGTAGGTCAACTCAGCCAACGGGAACTGCGCTCAGCGCTCAACCACCTCAAGCCCAAGCACTCAGTGGGGCCTGATGGGATACCACCGTATATCGTGAAGGATTGTCGCGAGGTGCTCTGGAAGCCCTTGTTGCACGTATTTAATCTCTGCTTAAAGAAAGGCCTATATCCAGATCGATGGAAAATTACCCGAGTAATACCAGTCCCGAAGGGTAGTGCAAGTGTTGACGGTAGTGGTTATAGGCCGGTAGCGGTGCTGTCGGCGTTCGCCAAAGTATTTGAGTCTGCATTACACGCGTGTATTTACACGCAAATCAGCTCCCAAATGACGAACGCGCAGCACGGTTTCCGGCCAGGACGAAGTACGGGGAGTAACCTATTGTCGTTTATGACGTACCTAGCACCTGTCATTGATGCATGAGGGCAGGTAGACTGCGCGTACTTCGATTTCCGAAGGGCCTTTGACAACGTTAATAATGATTGTCTGCTGTCTAAGATGGCGGCGCTTCGATTTACGTCGCACTTACTCAAATTCTTCGCAAGCTATCTGGGAGAACGCAGACAATACGTGGAGTATGAGGGATATAAATCTAGGCCATACTTTACTCTTTCAGGAATTAGTCAGGGGTGTAACCTAGGGCCCCTGGAATTCATTATTATGATCAATGATCTGCCGGCAGTTGTCCAGCATGCCGACTGTCTGCTGTTTGCAGATGACCTTAAGGTGTATCTGCCGATAGTAGACGACGCGGACGCTGGACGATTGCAGGGAGACATCGACCGGTTAGTGCAGTGGAGCTATGCCAACAAGCTAGGTTTTAATGTAGCTAAGTGCGGAGTAATGAGCTATAGTCGGGCCAGGGCTCCACAGCATTATACATATAAAATGGATAGTGCGTTGATTCCACGCTTTAATTATACTCGAGACTTAGGGGTCGAAATGGTACCTGAGTTAACGTTTCGTAAGCACATTATTGACATCTGCAACAAGTCATTTAGAAATTTAGGTTTCATTTTGAGAAATTGTAAGGATTTCAATAATCTTTTAGTTGTAAAGATGTTATACAACGCCCTCGTTCGGAGTCATCTCGAATCAACATCTTTTATTTGGAACCCACATGAGGCTAAATACAGCCTTATGGTGGAGAAAATTCAAAATAAATTTTCTCGATTTTTATACAACAAAGAATACGGAGTGTACCCCATGTACCCACTGATGTACCCAAGCTTGTGTGTGCTTGGTATGGTCGGATACGAGCGGCTAAGCGTGCGGCGCGATGTGGCACTAGTCATATACGTATGGCGCGTACTGCGCGGCCATCTATACCACCCAGCCGTGCTCTCGGAGCTGCGACTGTGCGCCCCTGATGGCTACGTGGGCGCGCGCCGCCGCCCCGCTACGCTCAGCGTACCGGTAGCAAGAACGAACTTACTCAAGTTCGCCCCCGTGTCGCGTGCCATACGACTCATAAATTTAATAGCAGCGGAAATTGACATATACTACTGTAGCCTGCCAAAATTCGCAGAAGTTGCGCAAAGGTGCATTGTATGTAACTCAAATGTATAAATTTTGTATGTAATTTTAATTATAGCTTATAATATCGTTTAGGTGTATGCTGTAAAGATATTGTAATTTGAATTGAAATAAATAAAAAAAATTACCTTTCATTCAATCAACGCAAATACAATCTATACATATAATAAAATCGTAGGAAAGCCAAAACTGTACATTGAATAGTTTTTAAAAAGGATACTTGGGGCGTGATCTACAATCGATATCGAAGCCAAAAATATAGTTTTTAGAATTTTTGTCTGTGTGTCTGTTTGTCTGTATGTATGTCCGGGCTAAACTCAAAAAGTACTGCATGGATTAACGTAAAATTTTGCATGAATATTACTAAGAGGTCGGGTCAACATATAAGTAGGCTACATATTATCACGCTATCACCTACGGGGGAGGAGCTATGATAATTTATAAAATTTAACGTGGGTAAAACCGCGGGGCTCAGCTATAATAAATTAAAAAAAAAGTTACTTGCTCCTACGGAAACCTTCATGGGCGAGTCCGACTCGCACTTAGCCGCTTCTTTCCGGAAGGTTAGAAGGTTAGATTAAAACTTTACAGTTTTGCGAAATATTAACTTTCAATGACGACTTAGAAGATTTTGACGTAAAAATCTATCCCTTATTGTTTTTTAACGTGGCGGACAATAAAGGCGGTCTACACACAAACAACCTAAAAACTAAGTAACCCATGCTGCCGCGCAAGTTAAACGCAGTAAAGAACATGACGTTCATATTTATAAATAAATTACAGAACGGGGTATTTAAAATTCTATTCAATTAAATTTCTTTGGTTCCTTGAAATATCTATTATAAGCCACTGAATTTCAATATTTATACCATTTAAATAAGTTTTCGTATTTGGTTTTAAAGTTATATTAGAGTACTTATAATTAGTTTAATGATACTATTATTCAAAAATGTAAAGACTAACTATAAACAGCAATTTATGATAATTTCAGACATTATCATTATGGATAAATATTGGTCGTAACTTTTAACTTCGAAACAATTATATTTTCCAAAAGTTAGAGCTAAATTAAAAACTCAATGTAAATAGAACATCTGTTATATGTATATAAAAAGAATATTATATAAAAATTTAGAGACATGCAGGGTTATGTATTTAAAATTTTAGTTCTTAACTGCTTCTCTGGAAGGTAATGTTGAAAAAAATTGTTTTTAATCTATATATATATAATAAAATCGTAGGAATGTCAAAACTGTACATTGAATATTTTTTTAAAGGATACTTGGGGCGTGATCTATTATCGATATCGCAGCCAAAAATATTATTTTTAGAATTTTTGTCTGTGTGTCTATTTGTCTGTATGTATGTCCGGGCTAAACTCAAAAAGTACTGCATGGATTTACTTAAAATTTTGCATAAATATTACTAAGAGGTCGGGTCGACATATAGGCTACATATTTTCACGCTATCACCTACGGGGGAGGAGCTGGGATCATTTATAAAGTCTAACGCGGGTAAAACCGCGGGGCACTGCTAGTAATTCAATGCTCAAGCCACTAAATAAGTTTAATGCTAAATAAGCAATGGCACGAACCGAGAGCTAACTCGTATTTTAAACCACATCATCGGTTACCCATTATAGACTGACCGCGTATCTTCGTTCTTAGTTTCGCCAATCTCTTACCTCTAGAGTTTTAGCTCGAATTTTAACTTAGTTAAACGATCCCCATTCATTAAATTGTATGCCGGGGGTTTTATCAAGGGAAGAAAAAGTATATAGTGGCGGTTCTTTATAATTTAATAACCAATAGATAGAACTTCAGGGTTATATTGATATTATATAGTCCTTCAATTAGACTCGTAAAAAAATTGGTAAAAAATTCATGGTAAAAATTTTATTTATGTATGTTTATTTGCATAAAGCTTTTAAATAATTAAATAAACACTGAATCTTACGTGTACACACGGCTATATATCAAGCTATACATTTCCAATATACGCTGACCTCACATTGTATGGAAATCCTATACAACGCAAGATCAGTATATACTGGAAATGTATAGCTGGATGTGTAGCCGTGTGTACATACGTAATAGAACTAATATATTCTACTTTTCTAGTGTTCATTGACAGCAAATATACGATTAAAGCTACTTACAAATAATATTCGTACATTGTCCATCTGATCTCACTGTCTACCTTCAGAAACAATATTAGATATGAACACAACACTTCGTCAAATGCTCAAGATTAGAATAACAAGAACTCACGACTTGGCGAATAATGCTTATTACCAATATAAGACACATGACAGCATAAATTTGTTTCTGTTATGTTAATTCACATCTACTATAGTATTTTCCTTGAGTTGAGTCTATTTACTCCATTGTTATCGACGTGTTTTATCGACATTTCTATCGACGTGCGATAAGATGGTATGAGGAAAATAGTTTATTTGTCATTGATGAAACAGTTTTTTTTAGTAATTTTACTTGGCGTATATAATATTGCATTAAGAGTGCGCCTTGCAAATTTAACACCATAAAATGTTGAAAGTTGATCATAAGGTGGGTTATTTGTATCGTTAAAGAATATTCTACTTAATTTTTGTCACATTCTAAATTTAAATAATCCTTGAAGAAAATAATTAACCAATATTTTTTTGTTTTGCACAAAAGTATGTGTTGAAATGTGACATCTTGATGGTACTACGGAGAATGTTAATCACTTCGGCAAACATATTGAAATAGTGATATTCCTATTATTCTTTTTAATTTGAATCTTTCAATAATACCTAATGGCAAGAAAAAGTCGGTAGGAAGTTAAAACTTTTTTCTAATTGAGATTGAGAACAAAATTTTACCATTAAAACAACAAAAAATTTAAAAAAAATGAGTTCTATTCTATCTAGCAACTAAGTATACAATCTATGAAAATACGAGCGGCAAGGGTGCTCTTAAGCATACTTTCGTCCAATTTAATGTTCAAACCTATATTTTCTTACAAACGAATATTATGATGTTAGATATTCTTTTAAAAATATTTTTATTGGTACATTTATTTACCGACTTCAAAAAGGAGGAAGGCGCTTTCAATTCGGTGCGTAATTATTTGTTTCGTGGATGTGCAGGGATTACTGCTATTTTTATGAAACCATAGACAACCCTCACACTGTCTTAATTGGATTCCATGGCTGTGGTGTAATAATAGAGCAATGTTGCAGAATGGTGAGTGGCACGGGTCGGGGCGCGGCGCGGGTGGGGGGGGCACGGCGCGCAGAAAACAGAGCTTCCCCGCGCGAGCGCAGCCGCTGCCGCTCGACAACACGCCCGCCAACCAGCAGTGGCCTCAACCAGCATCGGAAAATGTACGTATTTGTTTAATATAATAATGTCCTCCTAGCTGAATTGCGTATAGCATACGCATAGCATGCGCGAGACATATTATAGCACACACACACTTGTGCACTATAATATGTACCGCGCAGATGGCGCAAACACTGGGGCACTTTCGATTCCATCGCTCTTATGATCCGATAGGAAAACTAGCGACACGACCGGATAGAGATAAGGTACACGGTGGCTTTACGTGCTCTCCGAGCCACGAGGGTATAATACCGTCAATTCCCAGACTTCGGGCTGATACTGAGAAAATTGTGTTTTTACAAAAACACCCAAAATCACTTTTGGCCGTGTTAATTTCTATTGCCGGTATGAAAAAACAAAAAATAAAATAACGTTTAATTAAAAATTGTATTATTTATATTGGAGGTATAAAAACATATAATAAAAATAAAATAACATTAAAAATAAAAATGATACTGTAGTTTCAAGTGGCAACACAATACTTTTAATTTTTGGTAAATTTCAAATTAAATATATATCGACTTAGTAATTGATTAATATTATTGCTATGTTATACAGCAGGAACCAACAGAAGCGTCATCAACTCCAGGTGGGGCGGGAGCAAGGTCAGCCCCGCGAGTAGAACTATCATGTAGCAACTGCGGCACTCACACGACGACAATATGGCGGCGCGACGCACGCGGTGAGATGGTGTGCAATGCGTGCGGGCTGTACTTCAAGTTACACGGCGTGCCGCGACCCACTGCCATGCGACGCGACACGATACATACTAGACGTCGGCGGCCGCGACACGACGGGAAACACACTAAAAGCAGTGAGTATTGTCTTATGCACGTAGGTCTTATTGGCTGGTTGGCGTGGTTGGTAAATGCTTGTTTTTCACGCCCCAGTTCGTGAGTTCGATTCCCACCCAAGACAAATATTTGTGTGCATGAATGTCGGTTTGTACTGAGTCTGGGTGTGTATGAATTTGCAAAAGAAAAGTAGTAAAATTCAAAGTCATTTATTGCGTTAAAATATTACATTTGTGTGGAATCGTCTGGAAAGTGGACGCTACTGAGAAACACTGCCAGAAAACGCAGTGGGAATCCTTTTTTAAAATATATATTTCTTAATATAAAATTACATTTTATGTACAGACGCCAGCACATCCAGCTATCCCAATCTGTCAAATTTCTTTCATAGATTTTCAACTTTATCACAAATGTATAAGGTTCACTTTCAATTGGGGAATCAGATCGGGGTAGCTTGATGTGCTGGCGTCTGTACTTAAATGTGTTAATCTAGCTAGAGCGACTCAATCCCATGCCGTTTTGTCACCATGCCGTTTTGTCACTTCAATGATCAGAAGTTTTTTAGTAAGCCCTGCACACAATTTGGCTTATATAGTCCTTTTAAACTTATTCGTAGACATTTCTATAGTATATGTAGTATATCAATTATCTGGTTTCCATAGTACACGCTCTGCTTAGTCTAGGATCGGATGGCTGTAAGTGAATAATGTCCCAGAATAATATGGTGACCGAACTGTAAAAATGTAAATGTTGTGTTGTTCTCAGAATCTCGTCGGAGCGGTGGCAGTGGCGGCGGAGGTGGGGGCGGCGGGGGCGGAGGTGCAGGCTGCGAGCCGGCGGAGGGCGCGGGGTCGGGCGGCGAGGGCGCGGAGGAGGCGGTGCTGGCGGCGCTGCGGCGCCAGCTGCAGCCGCACCTGCTGGCCGCGCTGCACGCGCACAACACGCGCACCGTGCGCCACCACCGCCCCCAGGCGAGTGCGCACTACCTACACACTAAGCCTTTTACACACCCAGAGTGTGCATCAGAAGTGGGATGGCTTACTAATGTCAAATGACTACAACCGGGACCGATAGCTTAAAGTGCGCTCGGAAAGAAGCTCGTAAATTAAACCACATTTTCGGTTACCCATCTATGGACTGATCGAGAGCCTAGTTGCTTAGCCTCGCCGATCACTTACGGACGGGTCAAAGCATCTGGATGAATCTGCATCTCATTTATACCGTTACAGAACCAAACTATATTCGTTCCTATTAACAGATAGTAGTCTCTGTTGTATGGGACTTTATTATAAAACCGTAAATGTATAATGGTCCCCAATTTTGTAGGCTATTATACAAGCAAGTTGTATGGCTTGTATTTTGGAGACGAGTAGCTTGTGCAACAAGGTTTAATGGAACTGAAATCTCTTTGCTGATAATGTGAATTGGATTTTCCTAATTCATGTACGGGTGGTATTTATTAGACATATATTATTCGTTGAAACGTCTATTAGGTATGTGACCGGAACTTAAATCTCTTAGTATAAATATGTGTGGGACGCAGGGATTAATTTCCCTAGTACGGTTCGGCGTTTTTTTAATCTCCAGTAGAAATATGGGTGAGAATTCAACCTCCTACCAAATGTACGGGTGGGACTGCAACCACCAAGCAGGTATATGGCGGGGTTTCAATTTCCTACTAGTGGTAGGACTTAAATCTCCTAACAAGCATATGGCTGGAACTTTTAATGATCTAAAGAGGACATACAACAAATCGACCGGTCTATGTGTTTATTTTCTAAAAAATAAAAAAAGTTAATTTATTCTTTACTAACAATTCCCCTACTTTCTTTAGATTATTAACCATCACTACTAGAAGATATATAGATGGGACTTTAATTTCTTATCAACAATTTTAGGCCACAGATGCACAATTTTCGAAGTCAAAATCTGTTAACACTTAGGTACGAAGAGATGGGATAGCTCTGCCGTAAGTATGCAGAATATCACAGCTCAGTAATCGAAACTAATTAGCAATTTATCCGCAGGTGGGTATGGCGGCCCCCGAGTACGACGAGGCGCCGCTGAACCTGGTGGCGAGCCACGTGGCGGCCGAGGAGACGCACTGACTGCCCTGTGATACACCGCCACACGCGCCCGGCGACTTATAGCTCTCTTCCTACCTACAAGTATAAAGTATCATGGCGAATGCTTCCCAAAAATTGCTACTACAAACATATTTCACAATTACGATTGTACAACCAATTTTCCCATATGAACAATTACTAATAAGTTTTCATAAGTGACTTAAACTCTTCAAAACCCTATTTTATACCATTTTGGGAAGCAGACGCTGTTATACTCGTTCCAGTATCTATTTCAAAATCAAAATTATAGAATTAATCAATACAAGCAATAACATTCTTGATATAACATAGTACTAAAATATAGTGATAGTTGAGGCCAGTGTTTGATGACAATAGTGGAAAAATATACATTTAAATCGTTCATTCCTCTCGCCAGCTCGGCGTTGAAATGTTAAATGTGAATTATTTTTATATATGAGATCGTACATATTCACAAATTCTCGCTTTGCAAGTTCTCATAGTATGGGCTTGACAAAATGATATTGCAGCCATCTTTAAATGATGCTGCAATTACAGTTCTTCAGGTCCAAAATACCGGGTGCAATGTTCTCGCTCAAGCATTTGATGATTTTATAAATTTCTGTATACACTTTCTGTGAATGTGTCTCGGTTATACGGTGAGATTATTCGTCTCCATAGAGTTCCTCGAAAAAACAATATCAAGGCGAAAAAAGCAAGATAGAAAAGGTGCAGTTTGAGCACTTTCGCTTCTTTTCGCACTTCATATTTTATGTTTTCAGCTTTATAAATTTACGGGTAGAAATCAATTGGATATATACACATAGGTATTGAGCTTAATTTTACTAAGGTACTTTATTAAAATAAAAAATAACGTAGATTTTCAAAGTTAATTGAATTTATTGATATTATGAACCCCTCGGTTTAACAAAAATTTAAGAACTCCTGAATCAAGGAACATATGAAGCCATTGCTTGATGCGCTATTTAAAAATAATGTGCCGAGTTTTCATCTTCATGGATAAACTATTTGTCCCATTAATTGTAGCCAATACAAAACACAAACATGTTTACTTTGAGTCATAGACGACCAAACCACTTTTTAAAGTACATATAATAGTTTTGTTTGTTATAAAAACATCAATTGCGAGAACGCTATACCGAGTATTTTGGGCGATAGAGCGATATTATTCTGGTTGTTTTTGCGTACGAAAGCAGGGCATTACGTATTATAACTTACTATGACTTGGTCGCGGGAAACAATATACATTCATTGTATTAGTGCCTATTTATTGTATAGAAGAGAAATGGTTTCGCAGTGGATGGTATGTGAATGAGTATGTTAGTACTCAGCTGTGTACATATTTTCCTGACTTGTGATATGTATGATTGTTGGTCAAATGGTCATGCATGTGAAAGCATTGTGCAATTAGTGTATGGCAACTCTGGATAACACGTATTCCTAGTAGCCATAGTAATTCGGCATAGTTTGGTTGGAATCTCGCTGAGGCGCGCATTTCGACGTGTAATTATAATCTCAAAAGATAATGACACTATGATAATATCGGGTTTTATTATATTAAGCCTTGCCTTAGAATGCTCTCTTGATATTATGAAATTATTATATTTACGGTTACCTATTGCAGGACGCAAGTATTCTTTTAGCTATAGGTCGTATTGTAAATGTTATTGTTTACGTAGTAGTTGTAATGCTTAAATTCAGTAAATTATAAGTGTCTAATTTATTTCCCATTTCGGTCAGTATTTGCAATGTAAGTATTTTTTTTTCTGTCTAGTATTTTCATTAGTTAAGGTAACAATGTAAGATGAAGCAATAATGACAAGCACATACAATAATTCTGAATATATATATTATAAAATACACCCCCAACGGCTTGTAAATTCGATTTCTAATGGATACCAAGCACCTTTGGCGCGTCAAATTTATAGAACTTAAGTAGTTTTTGTTTACTATGCTTACATGCATTGTCTATGATAACATATGAATCTCAAAGGAAATTCTTTTTGTGTAAATCTTTATAACAAGTCCTGTACTATTATTATAAAACCCATTTACGTGATGTTGCTTTTATGCGTTCATAATTAAATAGTAATAAATCCTGTAACTTTTGGCATTATTAAAATAGATAATATTATATGTACATGGTAGGTAAAAGTTTTATTTTAAGGAATATAATATTTCAATCCATATATTTATTGGGCATTTTGGTCGTTAAACGTGTAACAGAACATTGTGGCATTATATAATGTACCGGATCACCTCATGTATGGTCAGTGTTATGTGTATATTGTAGCAGAAAGCATTTACGTTGTCTGTATGTACCTTGATGGGCTGTTTAGTTATTGCTTCCACTCGACTTATGTACTCTGTAACCGTCCTTTACTTGACGTCTTACTTAATTTAGTGTTAGTTTGTTTTATAATCGAACCCCCTCGGGCCAGTAACGTACAGCAGTCTTTGAGACATTGTGATAATACTTAGCTAGAGACGCTCGGCTGTAGCGGCCGAGCCACTGCGCCGTGTGATTCTGTTGCAGCTAACCATTCATATGTTGTACAGGGTGTTTCCTTGAGCGTGTCAATGTCTTAAACCTTGTTATTTACTACTGATATCGACCGTCGCTAAATAATATTCTTCAATATGTAAACCCTGCCGTCGGAGAACCTCCGTCAGGGACAAAGTTTTACTATTCTGTCTCTCTCTCACTGTGTAATGTGTGTAAATTATTAATGACAAATACTCCAATCAAACCTTATTTAAAACTTATTTTTATTAAAGTAAATACAGTTATTGTATTACATACGCTGCATTTTCCATTTCTCCAGTCGTCATTGTAATAATGGGACATAAAAATAAAAACACGCATTATTAATTAAAGAAAACAAATAATCTATCTACATTTTAATGTAATGTCCACGCGTTCAGTACTGAGGTTATACAATCCGCCGCGAATAATTCAACTCCACTCTAATATCGATGCTCTTATGTACACACACAAACACACTCGGAAAGACATAGTGAGAAAGAGTCTGAAGGAGGGGCATGACGCATATTCCTAACGTGACAATTTCTACCAGTGAACTCATATCTCAAGCCGCGTTAAGAAATATCTTTCCAAAAAACCTTGCAAAATATTGTATGAACATGTTATATTATACTTCTATAGCAGACCCTATAATTATATCCATAATAAACGACACGGTTTAAGGCTTTCATGCGACTACATCCATACCCTGTAAACGTCAAGCTTATCGTATTTAAAAAGCTTTAAAATTGAGATTATTTATTCATTCTTATTGGGATCACTGGGTAGTTATCGGTGTAGTACCATTTAGTATTGCTATATTATTATTTCGGAGTAGCAATCTACCTTGACAATAAAGTTTCTCACATATTTATAGTGATTCTATAATGTACGTAAATTCTAAAATTAATTTCGCTCTCTACTTAAACTTAGCTCTCTGTGTGATGATATTAAATTGAAACTTTGAGAATTATTTAAACTTGATATTATAGCGATTAAGGCGTGTTTATTTTTCTAAGACTACATATAACTTGATCGAATTTGAATATTGGATTTGTTTGACATTCAATCTGGCAAAGTTTGCTCATGATTATTGTGATCAAGGAGATTATTACCAGTGTCCAAGGAACAAAGAATCTTTGTAAAAATTTTTTGTTGCAGACTGCTGAAAATACCTCATACTCCCACTTAATATTATTCAATACCATTAGTATTTTATTATTTACTTACACCACTGAAAATCAGGATGGTTTATAAATTCTTGAGATTTTTCATTTGTATTAATTGATAATGTAGACGGGTATAGTCGTGTCCTGGCGAAGTGCCAGTTTTTTACAGACGCCATTGTAAAACTATTATGTGGAGCTAGTGCCGTGTAACTTATTCTAGAAAATGTAGACATGAGATATAAAGCTCTTTACGTTGATTCAGATTGGTGGACGGACTTGTGAAGCCGACTCGTAAGGTCGTAAGCTGAACAAGTGAAACTTGGGCATTGGATAGGCTGAAAGTATACGAAACACATATTTCTTTTTCTGCCAAAAACATTTATTAAAAATGTTAACATTAGAAAATTTGTGCTTTGAGATTGGACGACTTTTGATAAATTAAAAAAAACTACCGGTTTCGCTATAAAACAACCTACTTCTTACGAAATTATATCGTAATTCATTAGTTTAAATAAAAACCTAAATGATCAAACGTCGTCGTCTAAACGCAATGAAAACTTTTCTAATTCTTACTTTTTTAATTAATGTTGCCAATGTTGGTATATAAAGAAAAATGTGTTTTACACACACTCGGCCTATGCAATACACTTAAACATCTCCTATTTAAGCTGTGTATGTTATGATGAGCTTAGTTCGCCGGATTGTCTGTCAGAGCAGTAAATCTCCATTAACATTGCTGCTAGCAGTAGTAATACAGTATTATTTTTTATTGAACTCTACTCTGTACATTTGTGTTAGGTATATTATTTTTGTATTTTTATAGTTTTTATCTAGATTGACTACCGAATTTAATGTTTTTTTTTAAAGTTGTCTATGGTTTAATTGAAATCACTTCATCATGTAGTATCTACTCTTAGACCAATTCGTTTCGTGTTCTTCAAATAACAGAATCCAGTTCTGATATAGATCTTCCAATTTGGTTATTTATTATGTTAGGTTAACTTATGGATATATCGGTATTAAGAGTTGATGAACAATGTATATCGTCGTTTAGTTACTAACAAACCGGTTGTGTTGTGTGTGCTTACGCTCTAACAAGCATGTGTTTGTGATTTTTTGTTATCCGTAGAGCTGCGGACAATACCAATACGTTGTGTATTAATTATAATTTATGCTGGAATATGAGCTTCGTCATCATATCCTAGGAATTCCATTCGACATTGTATGAAACGTCATTTTTCGAATATTAAAGACTGACAAGAACTCTCATAACGTCTTCTGTTTTTGTAATATCTCTTATAAAGCTATTCATTCGAGTTGTAATCGAAAAATGATAAATTTAAAGTATTTTAATTGATTGTGATATATTTTTTTTTGAGGATGTAGTGTGTGTTTCCGAAAAGCAATAACATTGTGATAAGTGGTGTTGAGCCATGATTGTATGTAAAACTGAACAGAACATTCTGAATAAAGTAGAATGAATGTTGTCAATTATATTGTGTGAGCGTTCGATGGTTGGACTCGCCGCCGATGGAGATGTGTTTAATTTTGAATTATTTTACTAGCGGTAACATTGATAAATAGAAGCAATAGACCTGTGTCGGTCACATGCCTTATAATCATGAAGAAATATAGTAGCGATAATTATAATTAAGATAAATGTTGTATTTACCTAGGTGCTGCGAGTTCAATCCTCCAACGACAGAACTTTAATACCGATAAGCTCGTTTCGAAAGTCAAACTTCTACTTGTTAAAAGTAACTATAAGCAGATGTAATTCTGCAATAATTTCTCGTAAAGACATATTCATAGTTACGACTGTAAAGCAAATAATCTCCAATATAGAAAGCTTGAAGGACCATTTGTTAATTGTTGTTGTCAAATTACTACTGTATTATAGTAAGTTTCAGCATAAATTATCCGTTTGAGATTGTATAGTATGAACATGTGGCCGGAATACTCATTGTGAAACATTAGTTATTGTTGTATAGATGATAAATAATGTGACTTACGCAGGGATGGATACTTAAATTATTAAAGTTTTAACTGATATATTGGCTATGTAGTGAGTAGAATATTTTTTTACAAATAAATTATAGCAGCTATCTTTTTGTTTTACTCGTTATAACCTTACCATGCACATTTTAAGGGTAACGGCAGATATTCAAAACCCCAGAATATTTAAATTACCCCATGACAGTTAGTATAATTGTATTCTTTGCTAATACACTAATTAGTACACACGGCTACACATCAAGCTATACATTTCCAGTATAAGCTGATCTCGCGTTGTATAGTATTTTCATACAATGACATGGGGTGCGTCCTAAACACACATTATACACAACTACATGTTTTTGCTACAGTCAATGAAAGCTTATCTTATTCGGTCCCCTTGCAATAATTCTCCAGCACCACCTCTGGAAGAATTGTACCGATCACGTTCAGGTTATAATTACACGTGTCTTGAAATATAACTTACTCTTCTAGATCCGGGTACGTATTTACAGGGTAACTAAATACCCGAGTAGTGGCAGAGGAAAAGCCTTAGGTGCTTTTAACACCTCAGCTATAATGTGTTTCTCTGACACCAAACATTTAGCTCCTGCTTTTTACTTTTACTGTAAACAACTGTAGGTGGTCCACCTACAGTTGTTCCGCGAGGCTTTCTGTCATTTGTATATAGGCTTTATAATGTTCGCTTTATGTGTAATTGTGCATTTACAAAACAAAAGTAAAAAGCATGTGCGTCAGAATTGAGGGCCCATTTATTGAACTTTTATGAAACCAAATAAGACTTAGGAAAATTCGTTAAAAATAGTTAAAGCTGACAGCAAAGGGCCACGAATTTCTTAAACGTGAATTAAAACTGTTATGATTAAATAACTTGGGCCCTCAATCCTGACGCATGCATAAAGTGGCATAGTCTAAATCTCTGTAAGTACTATCTCTGGGATTATAATTTTTATTTAAGAATTTCTTAAATATTTTAAGAAATTCTCAAATCTGCACAATATTTTATTACCGATTTATAGCGGTATATATAGGGCCCTCAATTTACTATTGCAAAACATGAATTTATCTGAAGAAATACATAAATACGACTTCAACATATTTTACTTAGATGGTCAAGTGAATTAGTTAAAAAGAAAAAACGATACAAAAGTCAATTGTTAAGAAGTACATGAAAGTTGAATTTTACTATAATATCAGAACTGAGAGCCCAGTATTTTCAACTTTATTGACTAGGCTCCTGTTAGATTAGCGCAAATTATAATAAATGTTTTAACTATTTCTTAACTAAAACATGACATATCGTTCGTTCCTCTAAATTACATACTTTAAGAGAAAAATTATTTTCAAATTTTTCTCGTAGAAAAATTTGTAGGTTGTTTTTAAGGTGCAGCGCAGACGGCACACTTTTTGTGCGATCGAGTCTGCGGCGCACAAAAAGTCTGCATGGCGCGCAAAAAGTCGGTCGCGGATTTTTCACAGATTCAACGCACACGACGCACATCTTCGATCATTCCGTTGGCAGAGTTGTAGGGACGTAGACGCTATGGAAATCGTGCAGAGATCGCGAAGTATTATTTTGTACATGAAGTACAGAAAAGCAGAAGAAATAGAGAATTTTGGGTACATCCTATACTTTCGGAAAGCCGAAGCTCCTTAGAAGCTTGGTCTCAAACAGGAGCGGAATAAACATAACAGCACACTTCTTCCCACATTTTTAGGGTTCCATAGCCAAATGGCAAAAAACGGAACCCTTATAGATTCGTCATGTCTGTCTGTCCGTCCGTATGTCACAGCCACTTTTTTCCGAAACTATAAGAGCTGTTGGTACTTGAAACTTGGTAAGTAGACGTAGTCTGTGAACCGCATTAAGATTTTTACACAAAAATAGAAAAAGAACAATAATTTTGGGATGTGCGTGTCCCCAGCTTCCTCATTGTTATAATCGAAATTCTAAGTATGCCATATTTTAGAGCATAATTTGAGCAATTTAAAGTTTCAGTCATAGAATTAGAGCAATCACAACTTCATTTCTATGATTTGTTAAATATGTGTAAGCTGGACAAACGTGTCTCCAGGTGACACATGCCGTTGGGGCAAAACCTGAGATGTTAGGGTTTTAAAATATAGTCAAAAATTTAGCTCATAATTGGAGCAATGAGAACCAAAAAATCTAGCCATCTTACTCTAAATATTATTTAAACTACGATCATAAAACCATGTGCGAGCTGGAGACACGTGTCCCTGGCTTACACATGTGTATCTTCGTAATTATTTAAGCTACGATTATGTATTATACCTCAAAATTCTGAGCAAAATTGCAGTATTAGGCTCCAAATTTTTCAAAACCTTAGCTCGAATAGTTTTTGAGCTACGAAGCAATAAGTATATGTAAGCTGGGGACACGTCACACGGGCTTACACATGGTGAATTACGATAACTATATAAGATGCAGTTTTCTTTTAAAGATCAAATAACATGTTATAATTGGAGCACACACGAGGCATAATTTCAAATCTCTAGGCCTTTTACTTTCACAATTATAAGCCAAATACGGTTTTCCCGCCAAAATTTTTAAAATATTCGGTCGTGAGCGGTCAACCGCGATGTTGCCGTTCCGTGCATTATACAATTGCTATCGAGCCTGAACTTTAGCTCTGACATTATAAGAGTTATTTTAATTCGTTCTCACTCATTTAAGCTTTTGTACTGACATATGGAAAATATTCTTAGACTAGGAGCTACTGTCTCTTAACAATTACATGTATGAGAAACATTTCGATTTTGACTTGTATGTACACTTATCAATTAACTATATGTATTTATTGTAAGTATGTGTACCTATACAAAGTATAGTTCCATCATAAATTAACGACTCAAAAATAAATCATCTAGCTTAAAATTTTGTTATAGCGTAAATAAAATACTTGTTGGGTTGAACTTCTTACAGAGCGCGCGCGCACGGCTATAACAGTAATTTTTTAGTGCGCTAACAAAACGTTTGAATTATTGTTCGAGTATCATCGGCTCTCGTCAGCTGGCAACTATAGAAACGCGCGGAACGGCAACGGCACACTGTATCCCTTCCGAGCTATATTCAAAATAAAAAATACAAGTATCTACTTAGTTACGACACATAATGCAGTGCGGTGCAACGATAACCTATTTTGACAGAAATTACAATTTAATTTGGGTCAGCGTGGATTGATAGCGTGAATAGAAAGTAAGTTTGTATAGGCAGATTTTTCTCTTGTATTTTAATGTTAACAACTAAATTTTAAAAATTAAAGGCTTATTAACGGTTAGGATTTATATAAAATAACTACTTACATATATCTTTTGGAAAAAAAGTAGTACTGTATTTTTAATATAGAAAAAATCCTGAGCAACTCACTATTTTTAATAAAACATTTTCTCCCAGATGTGTATACACTGTAATGTTGGATACTCAGAATGGTTAACGTACGATGATTTGGAAGTAAGTATTGAGAAACAAAATGGTAAAACTATGGTATTATAACATTACATTAAATTTAAAATTAGTTAGGGTTATTTATTAAATACTAGCTGTCCCGACAGACCTTGTCCTGTCTTAACGATGACTATTAACGCACGCTATCTGTCAATACTACGTCAAATGAAAAAAAGTTACATTAAAAAAGGTTATATTGTCCAAAGCGCTAAGGTTAGATTAGAAATAATATTTGGTTGTGAAGTATTCTTAAATTTTATTATTTTCCGCGCAATTTTAAATTCTTTTTTTTACATAAGAACCTTCTCCTGACAATAACAAACACAATAAAAAAAGAAATAGTGAAATCGGTCCAGCCGTTCACGCGTGATGTCGTGACAACGGAAAACGGGTTTCATTTTTATATATATAGATAAAATAAAACATGTCAATTTATACAAGATGTCAAAAGAGTATTAAGAACTGATTATCAATCGTAATATGTATGTAGTTAAAAGTTGATTGATGTGAAAATTGTAATTGAACAATTTAATTCCTTTTATGAAATATACCGTTATTACTGTTGTTTTAATAAGTAATACCTTAAATATTTGTCTCTGAATTATAAGTCTATTTATAATAAGTCGAAACTGATTGAGACAAAAAGCTCTGGTGCACAAGCAGAGTTATTAGGTAGTGAAACTTTTATTATACCGTCTAGTGACCTGTGATTGTGTACGTAAATACCCATAAAAATATTAATAATAAAACTATGATAATTGAACGGTTTTCGTTACGAATCCATGTTTTTAAATAAAGCTATTCCAATTAAAATGTCTTTATATTATTACATAACAAAGTAAAAATGAATGATAAATTAGACCCAGACACAGAACAAATAATCGTGTTCATGATATAACGACTTGTCCTGAGTGTGAATCGAATCCACGACCTCTGGCTTAGCCGTCATGGTCACTAACGACTAGACCTATGTCTAAATAGCTATGCTAGCGACGGAGAAGAGACTTTGTTTTTGTAGCTAGCATAGTTGGTAGCATGCGACAGAGCTTTGTCCTCTGTATTGTACACAATGTCAAAGACATGAACTTGACTATGGGTGGCGTGGTGGTTATTATTTTTCATCAGGTGAGCCACAACCTCGTCTGGCACCTTTGGAAATATAAAAACAATAACGAATAAGTAGTCCTTCCTACTTTCCAGTCGTTTGTAGTATACAAAACTGTAAAATATAATACTAGTGGAGTGTGTGTAACACTAATATATGCATTATGCCGACGAGAGCCAATTGTACTCGAACAAAAAATCAAACATTTTGTTAGCGCACTAAGAAATTACTGTTATAGCCGTGCGCGCGCGCTCTGTAAGAAGTTCAACCCAACAAGTATTTTATTTACTTCGGCACGCTATAACAAAATTTTAGGGTAGATAATTTATTTTTGAGTTGTTCATTTATGGTGGAACTATACTTTGTATAGGTACACATACTTACAATAAATACATATAGTTAATTGATAAGTGTACATACAAGTCAAAATCAAAATGTTTCTCATACATGTAAATGTTAAGAGACAGCAGCTCCTAGTCTAAGAATATTTTCCTTACGTCAGTACAAAAGCTTAAATGATCGAGACCGAATTAAAATAACTCGTATAATGTTAGAGCTAAAGTTCAGACTCGATAGCAATTGTATAATGCACGGAACGGCAACATCGCGGTTGACCGCTCACGATCGAATTTTTTAAAAATTTTGGCGGGGAAACCGTATTTGGCTTATATTTGTGAAAGTAAAAGGTCTAGAGATTTGAAATTATGCCTCGTGTGTGCTCCAATTATAACATGTTATTTGATCAAAATACAAAATCAATATTTAGTGTTAATTCCGCTAATTGTCAGTTTAATCATGCTGGGATGCAATTTGCACCGCCCTCCCGCCCGCAAAAATGTGCACATGCAAGAAGGACAATATAAAAAAAAAGCAAATTACATGCGCCAGTACGATACCCAACACGTGTTTCGGTCCTCCACGGACCATTCTCAAGGGCTGCTAACTCGTCGAGTGCTCGAAGGAGACTTTTCAACCATTCTGATAATTTGCCGATTTCAACGCATACATTTTATCCCCGCGTCAAAAATTATTCTAATACTCAGTTTTCACCAAATGAAATTTCTTTGTTAGAAAAAGGTTTGAAATATAATATTCAACCTAGGCCTTCCCAGAAATCCCTTGAAACTTTGGCGGTTGACTCGGAAATTGCTTGCTTTAAAAGTAAACAGGATGGCATCATTAAGCATCAGATAGCAAATCAAAAAAGCTTTAAAGACACCGGTTATTCACAGTAGGTCAGAAAATATTCTTTTTCGTTCTTTAAATGACATAATAAACCAGAATAACCTAGTAATTTCAAAAGCTGATAAGGGTAACTCAGTCGTAATTCTGGATAGAATTGATTATAATCTGAAGGTTAATGATGTCATCCAGGGTGACGATTTTGAATGCCTTGATTCTGATCCCACCAAAAAGTTTACGATTGATTTAAAAGATGCTATTAAGGGTACGTCTTACATCTCTCCAGATCAATTAAAAAATATTATCCCCATGAACCCACGATCACCTGTTTTGTATGGGTTGCCAAAAACTCATAAAGAAAACGTTCCTATTCGCCCTGTTGTCTCTCATATTGGTGCCCCCTCGTATAATTTAGCCAAACATCTTAACGTCCTTTTAAGTAAAAAAGCATTCTTTCAACCTCAATTCAGTTTAAAAAATAGTTTAGACTTAATTTCAAAAATTAAAGATACTCAAATTCCATCTTCCGCTAAGTTACTGTCCCTAGATGTTGATAGTCTATTTACCAATATCCCTCATGAGGAATGTTTACATATTCTGGGTGAACACTTTGAGAGACAACGGTTACATCCTGGAGAGATGTATGATCTACTTAAACTCACAAAAATATGCATGCAACAAAATTCTTTTCGTTTTAACAATCAATATTACCGCCAAAAGGAAGGGTTGGCCATGGGTTCACCGTTAAGTCCACTAATGGCAGAGATATTTTTGGATAATTTTGAACGTAGATATATAGTGGGCGAACCCAACATTTTATTTTATTATAGATACATTGATGACATAATAATCTGTTGGTCTGGTACCAAACGTCAAATTGATTCATTTGTTACTAAATTAAATAATCTCCACCCTAAAATAAAATTTAAATTGGAATTAGAATCACAAAAATCCCTTGATTTTCTTGACCTCACCATCACTAATGTCCATAATAAATTAGAATTTCAAATATATCGGAAACCAACACATACTGATATGGCTATTCCAGCTTCACCATGTCACCCCAATCAACATAAACTAGCTGCCTTCCGCAGCTATGTTCATAGGTTAATGTCGGTCCCCTTGTCTAATGAGAATTACATAAAAGAACTTAATATTCTTTATGAAATCGCGTTATCAAACGGTTATCCAAAATCTATTATTGATAAAAAAACAAAAAATAAAGAGTCTCCTTCGAGCACTCGACGAGTTAGCAGCCCTTGAGAATGGTCCGTGGAGGACCGAAACACGTGTTGGGTATCGTACTGGCGCATGTAATTTGCTTTTTTATATTGTCCTTCTTGCATGTGCACATTTTTGCGGGCGGGAGGGCGGTGCAAATTGCGTCCCAGCATGATTAAACTGACAATTAGCGGAATTAACACTAAATATTGATTTTGTATTTTGATTGTTATGGATTTCCGCAAAGTAACGCCTGATTCCATTACTTATGTTATTTGATCTTTAAAAGAAAACTGCATCTTATATAGTTATCGTAATTCACCATGTGTAAGCCCGTGTGACGTGTCCCCAGCTTACACATACTTATTGCTTCGTGACTCAAAAACTATTCGAGCTAAGGTTTTGAAAAATTTGGAGCCTAATACTGCAATTTTGCTCAGAATTTTGAGGTATAATACATAATCGTAGCTTAAATAATTTCGAAGATACACATGTGTAAGCCAGGGACACGTGTCTCCAGCTCGCACATGGTTTTATGATCGTAGTTTAAATAATATTTGAGTGTGATGGCTAGATTTTTTGGCTCTCATTGCTCCAATTATGAGCTAAATTTTTTACTATATTTTAAAACCCTAACATCACAGGTTTTGCCCCAACGGTATGTGTCAGCTGGAGACACGTTTGTCCAGCTTACACACATTTAATAAATCATAGAAATGAAGTTGATTGCTCTAATTCTATGACTGAAACTTTAAATTGCTCAAATTATGCTCTAAAATATGGCATACTTAGAATTTCGATTATAACAATGAGGAAGCTGGGGACACGCACATAATTTTGGGGGGTCGCCATACATAGAACTGAAACTCAATTCTTTTTTTCATCGTACCCTTGCATGTGGGGTGTTTATTTATTTTTATTTATTTATTTTGATAAGAAACAAACGGTCATACAGAAGAACTTAAATATTTCATTTTTTACTTAAAGACCTATAGTTTCCTCATAGATTAACAAAGTATTAGTTGATGAGCTAAGTTCTAAGTTACTTATGAAATTTAAAAAGGTTATACTAAAGACAAAAACATTTTTTCAATGATGTTACTGTACAACAGAAAACATCAATGTCTGCTAGTTTTTCGCTATTATTATAAAGTTCACAGGCACGCCTTACAAACATGTTCTTACAATAACAGGTTCTACTTTTGGGGATAGAAAATAAATCTTTTTTACGGCATTGACGCTCTTGTCCACGAGGTACTCTAAAAGAAATGCTATGCAGAAGCGAAGGGGCATCCACTATATTATGAATAATTTTATAAAGCATAATAGAATCAACACAGTCACGACGAAGTTTCAGGGTAGTGATTCCGTGACGCTTCAGTGAATTCTCATAATCAATGTCGACTTGACAAACTCTATAATTAAGTGTTTTAACAAATTTCCTTTGAATGTTCTCGATCCGGTTAAAATGTACATCATAGTTTGGGTGCCATACAGCGCACGCGAATTCAAGTCTACTCAAAACAAAGCTGTTGTACAATATTTTGTAGGTTAATGCATTCTTGAAAGGCTTACCAACTCTTAATATAAAACCTAATTGTTTGTATGACTTTTCCACAATTGTATCAATATGAGGGATAAATGTCATCCCCGAATCCATAATAATGCCCAGATCACGTATTTGTGTTACTCTTTCGAGACTTCTGCCACCCAGTTTATAATCAAAGTTCAGAGTATTTTGCTTTCTAGTAAAACTAATAACGTAACATTTATTGTAATTCAAGAATAAGTTATTATCGTTGCAGAATTTTTCGAAATTATTTAGATCATCTTGAAGTGCTTGACAATCTGAACTGTCACGAATTATCTTGTAAATTTTTGTGTCATCAGCATATAATAATATTTTTGAATGTGAAACGACTTTATCAATGTTATTGATATATAACGTAAACAGCAAAGGTCCCAAATGAGATCCTTGGGGAACACCTGAGCTGGCAATTTTTTTTTGTGACATGAATCCCGCAAGGACAACACACTGATTCCTGTTCTCGACATAAGACTTGATCCAACGGAATAGATCTCCATGCACTCCGAGCCGCCAAAGCTTGAGCAAAAGAGTTTTATGACAAATTTTATCAAAAGCTTTGGCAAAATCGGCATACACAGCATCAATACTGAACCCGTGATCCATGGCGTTGAGAATATCGGAGGTAAATATCAACAAGTTACTATCAACTGAACGTCCCCTGTAAAAATCATGTTGATTTAATGTAATATGACGCCGCACTTCGTCAAATAACTGTTCAATAACTGTTCAGTAACTGTTCAGTTCAGTCTCAAAAATCTTACCGAACTGAGAGAGCTTAGATATGGGACGGTATTTTTCAATATCTTTAGTGATTGGGCCCTTAGGTATAGGAGTAATCCACGCCTCTTTCCAGATTACAGGGAAACAACCCTCCCTCATCGATTTAATAAAAAGTTTTGTGAGTTTATGGATAGGTCTTCAAAAATGATATTGAGGTTTCTAAAATATTTTTTTTCTAAACTGAATAGTTTGCGCGGGAGACACTTCCAAAGTGGTAAAATTAGTGTCCGCCCCCCCCCCCCCTGTAACTTCTAAAATAAGAGAATCATAAAACAAAAAAAAATATATGATGTACATTACCATATAAACTAACAACGAAAATTGGTTTGAACGAGATCTAGCAAGTAGTTTTTTTTTAATACGTCATATACCGCAATTTGCTTTCGTTTAATCAACTGAAATACTTGCTGCTACGGAACCCTTCATGTGCGAGTCCGACTCGCACTTGGCCGGTTTTCTTTTTAAATGTCTATCATGATAATCTGCCTTAGAAGTATCATAAATTGCTGGTCTGTTTTGTATTTCTTGAATTAACATAGTTTCATCGACCTCTGGCGCCATAACAATAGATCGCGTTACGTCCACCCCTAGCAAATGCAGATGGCCGACTAAAGTGTGCGCCGTCTGCGTTAGCGCGCGTTGAAGCAAACGTTCAATTTTATTTCACACACTTTTTGTTCCGAGCGCCGCGGCGCGGCGCGGTGTGGTCTGCCCGAATTTACACGGATTTTATGTGCGCTGGACTTTTTGCGCGTCGTGTGCGTTACTGCATATAATTGCATAGCTTCTATTTTCAAAGACTAAAAAGTGCGTCACGGATAGTCTGTCGTCTGCGCTGCCCCCAATCATAACAGATATATATTTTTGTTTTTTTTTAATTTTATATGTAATCTTTAATCAGTCGCAAGACTATAAGCGGATGAGTTAAGTGGGTATGGCTTTCAGGCGACGAGACCAGTGTCTCGACTGCCATCCTAGAATACATCCCTCCTTTTCAGCCTTTTCATCGCTACGGAGGGGATTAGAAGATCATTGGCCAAGGTATTTGGATGGACCGAGAGGCGATCAGCATATTTCCTTTTGAATTTCTCAATTTCAGACTGAATAGTGGGAACACCAAGATATTCGTGGATCTCGTCATTTCTGGAGAACAATGGGGCAGCTGTGATGGTACGCAGAATGTTGTTTTGGACACGTTGAATGAGCATGACATTGCTTTTACTAGCAGAGCTCCAGAGTGGGATTCCATAGGTCCAGATGGGCTTAAATACGGCGTTGTAGATCAGAAGCTTGTTATCCGTTGAAAGAACAGAGTTTCTACCCATAAGCCAGTGGAGGTTTCAGAACCTATGATTGATTTCATCCCGTTTCTTCATAATGTGATAGGTCCAGGTAAGCCTTCTGTCTAAGTTAAAACCCAGATATTTTACAGTCTCAGACTCTGGTAAAACATCAGGACCAAGTTTGACAGGAGAGCAATTTCCCCTTCTTAAAGTAAATGTGATGTGGTTCGATTTTTGAGCACTTGCCCGGATGCGCCACTTACTCATCCATACATAGGTCTCATCTAGCAGGTTTTGGAGCTTATTACTAGCTTGTGCTGGGACCTCATCGCTTGCAAGATAGGCTACATCATCAGCATATGTTGCCACAGTCACATCTTCAGATACTGGTAAGTCTGAGGTAAATATGTTATAAAATACAGGGCCAAGTACGGAACCTTGAGGAACGCCAGCTTTAATTTTTCTTAGTGTAGATCTGGCATCTCTCTGTTTCACTTGAAAAAGCCTGTCTTCAAGGTAGGACTTAATGATGAGGTAGAGAGAATGGGGAAGTTTATTTTTCACTTTGCACAGTAGCCCTTTGTGCCAGACTCGATCAAATGCCTGCTGAACATCTAGGAATGCCGCTGAGCAGTATAGTTTCATTTCAAAGCAACGTCTGATCTCATGATGAACCCGGTGCATTTGCTCAATTGTCGAGTGCTGTTTCCGAAACCCGAACTGGTGCCTTGGAATAATGTCGCTATCACTCAAAAATTATTTCAAGCGAACTATAAAGACTTTTTCCCATAACTTGGATATTACTGGAGCTTATTGGACGGTATGATGAAGCTTCATGAGGAGGCTTTCCAGGTTTGTGGATCATGAGGATTTCCGATACTTTCCAGATCATGGGGAAATATGAGGTCCTTAGGGTTGCATTGAAGGGTGAGGAAAGAAATGTTATGCATTTTCTGGGGAGATTTTTCAGAATCGTGGGAGTGATTAAATCAAATCCGGGAGCCTTGTTGGAATTCAGTCGCTTAATCTCACTCGCGATCTCCTTTGGAGATGTGGGTTTGAGTGGCAGGCACAGTTGGAGATCTTGGCTAAGTATTTCATCAACCTCAGATTCGTCGCCACCATCATTCGGCTTGAATACATTTTCCAGATGAGTTGCAAATACTTCCGCTTTCTCAGCATCTGTTCGTGCCCATGAGTTTGAGTTATTTAGGGGGTGGAGATGTTCTTGCGGCTTTCTGAAGGACTTAGCAGCTTTCCAAAGTGACGTTTCGCCCTTTCCCTGAGGTGACAAGCTTTCCAGGGTATTTCGGAAAGAAGAGTTTGCCGATTCTTGCAGTAGCGTCTTTAACTGTTTTGCGGCTTGGTTGAAAGCTGTTCTATCTGCAGGATGTCGAGATTGATGCCAGATTCTTCGAAGTCGCCGTTTCTCTACAAGTTTTTCTTTAATATCGGCTGATTGTGATGTCGTTTGAAGGCGAGTTAAAAAGGGTGAGTTTTTCCATGCAGATACCTGGATCAGGTTTGTTAAGTACATGCAAGCATTGTCAATATCTTCTGGGGTTTTCATGGGAATGTTCAACTGGATATTTTCGTCCAAGAAACTACGAAAGCCCTGCCAGTCAGTTTTCCGATTTGATAAGGAGTCAGATGGCTCGGTATATATGACTGAAGTACTCAAGATAAGGATTACCGGCGTATGATCAGATGAACCATCGAGGCTCGATTCTACAGAGGAGTAAAGATGACTGATCCCTTTGGTTACAAAGAAGTCCAGCAAGTCAGGTTTCTTTTTATGATCAGTTGGCCAACTCGTTGGTTCTCCAGAGGATATTGGAGTAAGGTGGTGAGCATCTAGACAGCTTTTAAGTGAACGGCCTCTTGGCAGAGTCATACGAGAGCCCCAGTACGTATACTTTGCGTTCCAGTCCCCTCCCGATATGAACTTGGATCCAAGGTGAGAAAAGTAGTCTTCAAACATTTGGTGAGTGATCTTGTGTTTAGGTGGACAGTAAACAGCAGACAATATAATCGAGCCTGCTCGATCGTCTAGTCTTATAGTAGTAGCCTGTATATGTTGCGTGGCATATTCCTCCAGTATGGTGTGCTTAAGGCTTGATCTTATCACTATTGCAGTACCCGCATGAGCTTTGCCATCGCCAGGATGAGGGGTAAAGTAAATTTTAAAACCCTTTATTCGATAACAACTATTTTTTGTGACGTGAGACTCAGAGACTAGAACTATGTCAAGTTTATTTAATCCATTGATGTTCCATGTTGCAATACGTATGGGTATTATGAATGTAATTTAGTGACAACGGTCGTCAATAGGTTCAGGAGAGTACTTATCTGTTGGATGAGTTGGTCTATCTTTTCAGATTGTTTTATTAGAATTTGTTCTATCCGACTTTGTTGAGGGTTGTTTTTAGAATCACCACAGTCAATGTTGGTGCTGCTTCTATTTGCTGCGATGTCAGAGTAGCTTCTCTTGTCACGGAATAGGGTGGCATTTGATGGTGGCAAGGTTTCCTTGGGGTGATCTTGTGGGTCAGTTGGTGTAATTTTGTTCACCTCGTTCTTTGTAGGTCGAAGGGGATGCTTTTTGTTCTGGTTTGCCTTTCTGGACGCGATCTCCAAGTAGACCTGACAGCCTTTAAAATTAGCAGGATGATCACACGAGCACAAAGCACACTTGGCAGGAGTACTGCGATCTTTCTTTGGGCATTCTGCGGTTTTATGACCTTCCCCACATTTAACGCATCTATACGGTCGCATGCAGTTATTTTTATAGTGACCATATTGCTGGCAGCGCTGGCATTGAACAATTGTTTTTGCTTTATGAGGGTCTTCTATTGTGATTCGCTGATGGTGGATATACTCTATGTTTTTCACTGCTTTGTTATTGGCATTTGGTTCTAAGTTGACAAAAAATGTAATGATGGACTTTTGTCTGGACCATATCGGGCATTGATGATTTCCCCGCGGACTTTATTCCCAGTGGCTTCAATCGCATCGATTATTTCATTATGTGGTGTGGTATAGTGAAGTTTCTTTATAACAATGCGATATGCCTTCTTTTCTTTTGGGGTGAGTGTGACCAATCAAGCCTTTGGCCCTAATTGCTGAAATCACATCTTTATAAGTTTCTGGGCAATTGACTAGAACTCGGAGCAAGTTTTTGTTTGCTATTCTTATTTTAAAGAGTTCAGGATCACATACTGATTCTATAAGTTTTGACAGTTCGTTGACGTCTTCTATTCCATATAGAACAATGGGGGGAGGTTTATTTGTATTTAGGTTCGGGGTGGCATTATTTCCATTTTCAGAATCTACTAAAGCTAGGGGAGTAAAGCTGTTTGATACTGTCACAGGATTGCTGTTTGGGGGAGAATCACTAGTTCTTTTTCGCTTATTAGTACCTGGTACCCGCTGCCATGGTGGAGGTACTTGCAGGGTGCATGGGTTGTCATTTGGATACACTATGTCTCCTGATTTTAATTCTGGTCGGGATGCAGATTTAGACATGTCACTTAGAGAAGCTGAGCGTGGTCTATTAAATAGTCCAGGATGGAACACTTGTTGAGTGAGGGTTTTCTGATTTGTTTTGGGTGAGGTATTTATTGGGTTCATTCATATTTGTTCCTACGAGTAGGGTCGAATTAAATGGTCACTCTCAGGGTGACGCCTATTCCTGAGAGAAGGCATTAATTCAACGACACGTCGCCTAGTGTGTCGAGGTTGGTCGCTAAAGACTGCGTTAACCCATCAGTCATTCATCCTCTTGGCACGTCCCTCACTGTAGGATTGGGGGATTTATTAGAGAGGTTACCTTCCTCGCGGTCCAAGTGGCGAAGCTCAGACCCCCGTGCCTGCGAAACATGACCACAGGTTTGCGGTCTGGGACAACCTCTTCAGGTTGCACACTGGTTTTTCTGTCGGGGTTGTCTCCCTTATCTAGTAAGTTGGTTATAAGGCGCCAACAGTTCGCCTGTGCCCTTCATACTTTGCTATTACAGTCATGAGGTAGGTGCGACACTCACATGAGACTGTAACATTGCCCGGGGTAGACGAACCACATGAAAGCTCACATGGCTCCACCTCTAGCCTGTACGTCGGCAGAACTAGGGGCAGCGAGGACGTGTATGATCGGACTGGATGATGCGCGCCAGTAGCCCAGTGCCGCAAATCTGGACGTACGCTATCGGCTCTATCTCAGCATTTTATAGATGCATATCGCCTAGAAAAGATATACACCACCGAGGCCTGACATCACCTTCCCCCCAAAATATTTAATTCACGTTTAAGAAATTCGTGGCCCTTTGCTGTCAGTTTTAACTATTTTTAACTTATTTTCCTAAAAGTCTTATTTGGTTTAATAAAAATTCAAAAAATGGGCCCTCAATTCTGGCGCACATGTAAAAAGCAGGTGCTAAATGGTTGGTGTCTGAGATGTCCCCTCAACTATTGAGACAGTAACTAAGCATTTAGTGCTATATGAACCTGTACGTGCTTCCTTAACCTTTCCAATAAGTGACAGTAATCGAACGGACACAGATCAGTAATACTTCACTGTTGATTGAGTTAGTTCGTAGGTATGTACTGGTACTACACCAATTTTTTTATTGAA
This sequence comes from Pseudoips prasinana, assembly GCA_951640165.1. Classification (NCBI taxonomy): domain Eukaryota; kingdom Metazoa; phylum Arthropoda; class Insecta; order Lepidoptera; family Nolidae; genus Pseudoips; species Pseudoips prasinana. Next base: position 12,854,344 of record OX621240.1, read on the forward strand.
CAGATAGAAATAAAAAAGACACATTAATCTCATAACATTTATTCCTAAGTAACAGTAACGATAGGTCGCTTGACGGCTTGCCGCGCGCGTCGCTTCTTGTCCCGCGTGCGTTTCTCTGTGAGCGCCTCGCGGAACAGCTGCTCGCTGTCCGCCGCCTCCGCCTCGCGCCGCATCCAGTGCAGCGCGTGCACGTTGTAGCCCACCATGTCCTGGGGACATCGGCGAATGAAATAAATATATTGAATATAATTTAATATAGATTTTAACGACGGTCACCGTAGCCTAGTTGGTAGTGCTCCTGCCTACGAAGCTGGTGGTCCTGGGTTCGAATCCCGGTAAGTGCAAATATTTTTGTGATGAGCACGAATATTTGTTTCTGAGTCATGGATGTTTTCTATGTATATAAGTATTTATCTATCTATATGAGTATGTATATCGTCGCCTGGTACCCATAGTACAAGCTTTGCTTAGTTTGGGGCTAGGATGATCTGTGTGAAATTGTCGCGAGATATTATTATTATTTAATTTAACTCATAAAATATATTTTTAATTTTAAGTTTAAATAACATTCATTACACGTGATAATAAATTTAATAATAATCATAATATCTTGGGAAATTATTCACACATGGCCATCTGCTCCGAAACTAAGCAGAGCTTGTACGATGGAAACCAGATAACTGATATACTACATATAATACTTATAAACATAATTACACCCAGACTCGGGACAAACAGACATGCTCATGCACATAAATATCTGTCCTGGGTGGGAATCGAACCCACGACACGAAGAGGCGAGGCGACTGTATCAGCCGCTGCGCCACACGTGCATTGTTTGGGGCATGGGTATGCCAGGAGTGCAGCGAATGTGTTAAAACTGTCTCTTATTCCTAAAAACAAACATTAGCTACCAAGTCAACGTAGTAATGAAAACGAGACTTATTACGCAAAAGCAAATCGCACTGAACAGTCGACACTAATTGGGTACAAGTGCAAACTTTGAATTATTGCGTTATTTTTGATACTTATGAGTGTATATCTTAATAATTAAACTTAAGCTAAAATAAATGGATGTTTCCCGTTATAGTGCTATGCTGTCCAATTGTTATGAGTCATGGTTTCATTGCCCCTTTTATATGTAAGATCAGGTGTAAGGCCGAATATATTGCTTAATAATATTTAGGATATCTTAGTATTTCAGGGCAATACGTTTGTCAACGTATATAAGTTTCATTTACACTACATACATTTTTACATGTACTGTACATTATACTGCCGTCCGTTAATGTAAGAACCATAGGTAAAAATATGCCACTTAAAAACCATAGGTATGGTTTTTAAGTGGCATATTTTTCATATATTTCCTGCGTTTTTCGCTCATAACTCAATATTTGATTTTGTGGCTTTGCGCCCTTTAAGTTAACGGATGGCAGAATATGCGTCAACACTTAAAAAAAAATACTCACTCTCAACTCATTGAGCCGCATGCTCGCCTTGGCCTGTATCTGTATGATATGCTTGAGCAGCGCCTGGTTGGCCACCAGCGGCGCGTGGTGTATCTTCAGCAGGAATATGGCGAGCCGGCAGAACAGCTCCGCGTTGTCGCCCCTGTCGAGCAGCTTCGGCAGCATCTTGACGATGTCGCACGCAACACTGAAGGGGATAAGCAGGAGAGCTTCTTCCAAGTCACTGGAATTAAAATACGTGGTGTAAATTGTTTTGCAACGCCCAATGCATACTTTTAACAGTAATGGAGGCAAAGGTTGGAAATTTTTGCTAATATTTAGATGGGAACAAAGTAAGCGAAATTGCGAATTGAATCTTGTTGAGTTTAAAATGTAACTTTTGAAAGACTGAATACAGATATTTTATTTTATTGGATTAAATATTCAGAATGCTACCTCTGACTCGAGATATGTTCTGGAGTAGAGCAAGCAGTTAAAGGTTTAATAAACTACAACAGTAGCCAGTTATTCCAAAGCATCATCACACACACTACAACTCTGAAGACAGGTGCCGCAGAGTTTGGTTTGATGGTAAACAGAATCAATACTATAACATCTAGCTTGTTCGCGTCAGCCACAGTCACCACAGGACATCATTGCTGGAGGGAATACATTAAAAGGAGTGAAACGTTTCAGGTACCTAGGCGCTATACTATAAGACCGGTTGTCTTAACTGGACTTTTACGGTGTTCTATGCCAAACAATAGAATATCGATTAATCGATCGCTATAAATCTAATGTCTAAACCGAACATTTCCTACTAGAAAAGTAGATGAGATTAAGTTAGAAGCGACCATACAACGCACGAGCCGAGCGAACGAATGAGTGTGCCACGGGACTACTAGCGAGTGATAGAAACAAAACAATCGTATCTCACTCAAAGTTACATTCGATTGAATATTTGTTTTATTAACCATTCAATATAATGTACGTCCGAGTATTTAGACACTCGATTTATAGTGGCCGATCAATTGATAATCAATTTGGCACAGCACACCCGGACATTTCATTTCATCCAGTGTTGGATAAATCTGATTTTACAATATAATAATGATATGAATCAGTAAACCTGTCAACCTAACACGATGTTAGCCATAATTGGGAAGTATGCGAAGGAAATATTTTATTTATGAGTTTGAACAAGAACTATGGCCATTCCTGACGGAGTATGTAGATGGTTAATTATGTGAAATAAATCAAAAAAATCCTAGTATAATCTTTAAGTGTACCTAGAGCGGATCCTCTTGACGGTTTCGACTAGGAAGTCTTCGGACGTGGCGCAGTTGTAGGCGGCCATCAGCAGCGGCGGCTGCACGGGCTGCCCGCGCGCTTCGGACAACTCGCGCTTGTATTCCATCCCCACTGACAAACATTCCATTATGGAGTCCGCCTATAAAAATAATTAACTTAAATATTACATATTAACGTTAAAACTTGCAATATTAAACATTGTAACTAATTAATCTAATCGACATGTATGTGGAACAACGAAACTGGATACTTGGACTTTGGCCACTGTGATGGAGATGTATGTATGTGGAGTATGTACGAATTAAATTGTTTAAATATTAATTATACTTAAAAAAAATGAGCGGTATTGCCGTCACTAAGAAATATCGGAAAGCTTAACTTTATAATTCGATGTCTAAAAGTGGAAATATATGATCGATATCAAAATTATAAACTTTACGATCGACATCGAATTTAGAAACTATTCGGCCGATAAATAGATGTGAAACTTTCTATTAAAGAAATACCCATCAGTTTGACATTTTTGCAAGGAAATCTTGTTACGATATTGAAAAATCGTTGCGCTTGCATCAATATGAAATAATACTTCCCTTACTTTATATCTTAAAAACATGCTATTTAAATTGCGTATGGGAATGATAAAATACTTACAGCTTTCTCTGCGCCAATCGTTTTCTTTGTTGGCATAGTTAACCCAGGTAGCCCGGGGACAGGAGCCTGTAATAGATAACAAACAAATCAGTACCAAACAAATAAATCATTAGTTCCTCCTCTTATTCGTCAGTATCGTCTAATACTAGCGGTTATTCAGAGCTTAAACGGCCAGTAGAGACACAGTATAAATAAAAAAAATATGTGAGCCGTCACGGGACGCCTGGCAGATGTGAAACATCGATATTATTTTGTAAAATTAATATGCAGAAAAGAACATATTGTGATTGAAACTAAATATGTCATAATGATAAAATAAAAAGTCGATTGCGCATGGCGACGCGCCGCCACACCGTACTATCGTATAGCGTGGCCACGCCAGAAATCTGTTTTACGTGCGGCTATAGATGTTTCACATCAAAAATATAGACAGTACAGAAACTACCTTCAAACGCTCAAAACGGTTCACTCACATAAAAAATATGCGCATCGACTAGACCCTTAAGCGGATCTCACGGTGCTGTCAATTGTGAGTGCCACGCCAAGATCCATCTGCCATCTGTTCCAAACTAAGCACAGCTTGTAGTATGGAAACCAGATAACTGATATACTACTTTTCTTTTGTAAATACATACTTATATAGATAATTACACCCAGACTCGGGACAAACATACATGTTTATGCACACAAATATCTTTTCTGGGTGGGAATAGAACCCACGACCTCCGGCGTGAAAAGCAAGCATTTTCCAACCAGACCTGTCTAAATCCAAACTAAGAGTTTTGAAGAGCGATGGTGGTCGTAGCAAATGGCAAAACGCCATATGTTTACCGGCCCTACCCAGACATATTGACGGTCACCGTAGCCTAGTTGGTAGTGCTCCTGCCTACGAAGTTGGTGGTCCTTAGTTCGAATCCCGGTAAGTGCAAATATTTGTGTGATGAGCACGAATATTTGTTTCTGAGTCATGGATGTTTTCTATGTATTGAAGTATTTATCTATCTATATTAGTATGTATATCGCCGCATGGTACCCATAGTACAAGCTTTGCTTAGTTTGGGGCTAGGATGATCTGTGTGACATTGTCCCCAGATATTATTATTATTATATATTGCAACGCTCGCCTCCAAGACTTATTACAGTAATGTGTTAAAAACATACGTGTTGTTCTCCGGTGGCGAGTCCTTCCTCTTGCTCATCAATATCGCCCAGCACTAGCGGCTCTTCGGTCCGCGCGTACAGCCGCAGGGCGCGGTCGCTGCCGCACGACGCTACGTGCAGGCCGCCCGCACCCACGTTTAAGTTCCAACACTCGCCCGCGTGACCCTAATAAAAACAAAAAAACTTGAGAGGTGTCAAGGGACACCCGGATGGAACGAAGTTATTTCTTATTATTTATTATGTACAAAAAACCTGTATACACTCAACAAAAATAATCGTCGCAACACCACACGGTTCAATGCGAAATAGAAATGAAAATATCTGGCTGGCTTTCTTTAAGAGAGAGAGAGAGAGAGAGACAGACAGAGAAACATGCGCACGCCGCACAGCTGCAAAAAGTGTCGTGACCACTTTTCGTAAGATTTTTTTCCGTCTAGCCCCCTTTCACAACGCGCGATAAGCAACTTCGTTCCAAAAGAAACGAGTGTGCTTTAGACCACACGACTGAAGCAAAACTTCAAACTAGGTTAGGAGAGAAAGAAACTCTCGACGAACGAAACATACCTCTCACTCTTTCTAGCTTCTATAACTTCTAATCTCCCTCTCAAATTTCGTTCTCTTCACCCAATCACACATTTCGTAACTTTCTCACCGTCACGCATTCACCAGCTTACTCTCGGAGGAAACATTTACTTCAAAAGGAACAGTTTAATTCATTAGTTCCTTTTTTCTGATTTCCAGTAAAATAATAAGTTTTACTTAGGCTTACTTCTCTAGTATTTTATTATGGACATCTGTCTTTCCAGATAACTTGGTACAAAAGTACCGCTGGTATGACGCACTCCAAAAAATCCCGAGTGCCTTCAAATTAATCGATTGGCTAGTATGGCACAAGGCAATAAAACTTGGTGAGCTCCATGGATTGCTGTGCCAATGTAATAAGTTATTTTTTACTGTATAGGCAGTGGTTACGCTAATTCAAACAGGTCAGTAGACCTCAGATAGATTTTAAGTACTTGTCTAATTACAACTTAACGTGCACTACGAAGCATGGAGACGCTCATAAAATAAACCTTATATATGTATAGCTAGATGCTCTTACCGCTCCGGAGATTCAGCACCTAGCCTAGACGCACGATCGATCTATAGGTGTGTGACCGGAGGCACATAACATGTTAGTCTCAGCTGTATGGATTATGATGATGTCCTCCCGACCGAATTTCGGCCACGGCGGCCAGTCTTAATGGAGACTAGCCAATTGCGCAGGACATATTATAGTGCACAAGTGTGTGCGCAAACACAGGGGCACTTTCTATTCCATCACTCTCATGATCCGATGGGACGCCTAGCGACACGGAAAGAGTTCAGGTACAAGACCGACGGCTTTACGTGCTCTCCGAGGCACGTGGGTGTAATACCGCCAACTTCCAGACTTCGGGCTGATACTGAGAAATTTCTTTTTAAGGAAAAATCCCAAAAACACTTTTTGGCCCGACCCGGGATTTGAACCCAGGACCTCATTATCTGCGGTTGAACACGCTACCGCTAGACCAACGAGACAGTCAATTCAATGGTCAAGTCAATGGATTATACAACAGTCTTAAAGGCCTACTGGACCTACGAATAAATCAAAAATATACTCACATTCAAAGTAATAATATTATCATAACTATCCGCATCCCACTGCTTGACCTTTCCATCTTTCGACGCGGTGAAGAAATAATGCGTGCTCGGTACAAATTGCAGTGACGTCACGGAGTCGTTGTGCGCAAATATGGACTTGTGGCAGTCTCCGAAATCCATGCCCCAGATCTTAACGTTGCGGTCGGCTGAGCCCGTGGCAATGATGTTCGAGTCGTAGCTGATGTCCAGGCACAGGACTGGGAGTTTGTGCCCGTAGAGGGAGAGGTAAAACTGTGAAATGTTATAAATTGGAGCCAGATTTAAACGCTGATACGAAATCTTATGCGATTATGGAAAGAGAAGTTTCGCGGAATGGGCAACGGCCGGCACTCACCCCAGCACCAGGGCGCGATCGAGAGCAATACTGAAAGCTTTGCATATTATGGGAGACACGAGGATCTTACACCGCTAGACCCGCGACTCTCAGCAGAGATTTTCTTAGTAGAAAAATCACAATAATACATCTTTATCTGCGGTTTACAATGCAACCAGTAGACCAATGAGGTAGTTTGGAGTAACGAAACAAGTTTATTATTTAAAATATTAATGGCATTGACATTATGTTTTATTTAATCTGAAAATCCTACTTGCTGAACTGAAACGTTGGAGAAATGGCCCGACATTTTCCTCCAAACGTAACTTTTCATCTAAATATTACTTCTAAAAGACTGTTCATGTTAGTTTACTCATATAACTAGTAATATTTCACATCTAACATTCGCCTCGACGTTCTAGTTAATTTTGTTTACAATATCCGTATTTGTTAGTACTTTTCTTAGTATCATTTAACCGTCCCAGAGCATATGTTCAACACACTCAACAAGAGGTCCTGGAACTAAAGGTTTAAATGCAAGCTACCAAGTCAACACCCCACATTTTATCCATATAACCTCAATGTTCCATATGAATCTGGACGCCATCTATGGGAGCCATAAAATTTAATCGCCTTCCATCCTAATTTATACTCGTCGGCTTATGTATAAAAGAATAACTTTGTTAGTAAACATCGTAATTGCTAACGCGTATAATCCTAGGCTTTTTCCGTCTACTCATTTTTTTTTTAATTAAATCAGTTTGTCATGATAACATAATAAGAGTATAATGATTCTGAACAATTACTACTTAGGATATTAAAACTAAAGAGCTCACCTTAAATGTATCAAGGAAAAATATTTTGACCGTGGCATCTAATAACGCTACTGCTATAAATTTATTGTTAGGGCTTATTTTAACTGCCAGCACTGCTTCTTCTAGCTCCAGAGTTCTTGTGTGGAGTAGAGACAACACCTGCAACATGTTACGCGAGTTAACTTAAATAAATCATTACCAGGGAACACAATGTTAATTAGGCACTAAAAAAATAACATTTCACTTTGTGTTGGTCAGCCTTGATTAAGATTAGGGTTGCCATTTCTAACATTTTTCAACTAGGATAGGACGCGTGAAAACCCCGGATTCTGTAGCCCAGAACCCGGACATGTCAACAGTCATAATCGTCATGCGTTTGAATTTTTTGAACCCGGACTATAAATGAAAGACGCCTTCTAAACTAAGACAAATTTGGAGAAACCCAGACGGGTGGCAACCATAATTAAGATCGTCATCAACATTGAGTTATCTTGGCGCGATCACTCCTGTTTTACACAGAATGAGTAAGACATAGCGAACCCCCAGTGATCAAAACAAAATAAACTCCAATCGGTAAAAAGGATTCTGTATATACCTACTAATCCACATCAAACTCGATCGAACTTTACTGCCCCACAACATGAGTCGCTGTTCATTTAAATGGTTCAACGTAGTGAATCTCTAGTACCTAGTACTAAGAAAATAATTCCCAAAATACACGTGTAAGACTGTCTTGCGACTAGGCGAGTGGTTGAAACCATATTATCCTAAATATAAAAAAATAGTTTAAAAATAACGTTAAAGAGGTTATAATTTCGAATTCCATCAACTGGTACCAATAAGTTAAAATAACTTAAACCTGTAGTCAAATTATATGTGCAATAAGGTTAGGTTAATTTTTTCTAATAAGTTGTATTATAACGCGACATTTACCTTTGCTTTGGATTCTCCTGTTGGGTCTGGTATCAACTCAAACTGCCACAACTTGACAGTTTTATCTCCTCCACCGGAAAAACAGCCACGCTATACAATAGACATTTTAATTTATTTTTATTTTATTAATAACTAGCTGTGCCCCGCGGTGTTACCCGCGTTAAATTTTATAAATTCTCTTTGCTATAAACCTCACGGAGACCTTTCTAATGAATGCAAAACCGTGGAAATCGGTTCGTGCGTTCTGGAGTTATAGCGTCAGGAAGGAAAACCCGACTTATTTTTATATAGTAGAGATAATATCCTGGGACATTATTTATACCCGGCCATCTGATCCCAAACTAAGCAGAGCTTTTATTATGGAAACCAGATAACTGACTACTACTTTTCTTTTGTGACTACATTCTTATATAGATAATTAGCAGTGCCCGCGGACATCGTTCCGCGTTATATATATTTTTGTCCCTGCCCGTTTGTCCCGCGTAATACTTCGGATTAAGAGTTCAGGATAAATAAAAATTATGATGATGAATCATAGCCTCTTTATAATAGATATAAGTAAAGATTCACCAATGCTGTAATATATAGGGAAATTTTAATCGAAATAGAGCGAAAGACATTTACAAAAAAGACGGATAATTGATCAGTTATCGAGCGGGATCAAAAATGTTAAATTACTAAAAATACAATTAAAAAATAGGGGCTGGTGATAAAAGGGTAAAAATTTAGGGTTGTATGTATTTTTAATGCCACATTATAGAAACACAAAAACAAAAAAACTTGTCCAAAAATTAAAAAAATATCTTAAGGGTGAACAACCCTTATCACTTAGGGTTATGAAAAATAGATAGTAGCCGATTCTCAGAATATGCATATAAAATTTGGTAAAAATCAGTAAAGCCGTTTTGGAGGAGTAACTAACATTGTGACACGAGGAATTTTATATATTAGAAGATTACACCCAGACTCAGGACAAACAGACAGAAATGTTCATGCACACAAATTTCTGTCCTGGGTGAGAATCGAACCCACGACCTGCGGCGTGCCAATCAAGCATTTGCCAACCACGCCAACAGGCGCGTCAAATTAATAATTATTCTTTTACTCGCCATTAAAAAACCGGACAAGTGCGAGTCGGACTCGCCCATGAAGGGTTCCGTAGCATCAAGTATTTCAGTTGATTAAATGAAAGGTAAATTGCGGTTTACGATTAATGACGTATTAAAAAAAAAACTACATAATATATCCCCAAAAATAATGGTTATTTTTCTATTTTTGTGTGAAAATCTTAATGCGGTTCACAGAATACATCTACTTACCAAGTTTCAATAGTACAGCTCTTATAGTTTCGGAAAAGAGTGGCTGTGACATACGGACGGACGGACAGACAGACAGACAGACATGACGAATCTATAAGGGTTCCGTTTATTTCCATTTGGCTACGGAACCCTTAAAAAGAAACATAGAATTCTATTATACTAACCATATCAGGAGTAAGCCCGACAGTGGAGCACTCGCCGGTATGAGCGGGCACTTGCTCCAGCACGCGGCCGGCGGCTACGTCGATGAGTAGCAGCGACCCGTCCGCACAACCCACCAGCGCGTACCGGTCGCCCGGCGCGAAGCTAATACTGCACGGACGACTTGAAGGCATCGGGATTGACCGAAGACAGGTTTGTGTCGACCTTTGGGTATTGTAGAACTAATGTTAGTTTACCATGTAGAATATTTTTAAAAAACCGGCCAAGTGCGTGTCGGACTCCCGCACGTTTGTTGTATTGGAGCCCCCCTTAAATATGTATTTTATTTTTTAGTATTTGTTGTTATAGCGGTAACAGAAATACAACATCTGTGAAACTTTCAACAATCTAATTTCACGGCTCATGAGATACAGACGGACAGACAGACACACAGCGAAGTCTTAATAATAGGGTCCCGTTTTACCCTTTTGGTACGAAACCCTAAAAATTAACAATGGCAATGATTTTGCATTTATTTATAGACCTCCAACAGAGGATACACACAATACAATGTCGTTCATTAAAAAGGTACAGGTTTTGTTTTCAATGTGCTCCTCCAATTGCACTATGCATGCACTATGTAATACCTACGTAAACATTTTTGAATACACACATCAACACAATCTAGGGATATTGAACATTTCATTGATTATCTAGAAAACTATAAACATTTTGTTATGACTGTAAATGGAAGAATTAAAGATAATTTCATGGCCGATATTTAAACATTAACAACACGATGCGATTTTGTTTTTCTAATTAATAAAAGTCTTAAATTAATTAAGCCATAGAAAATTACTGAGTGAACAAAAACATTTTATTCTTATAAAATTATTCAATCGAATTAAATGAATAAAAATCTTACCAAATCTGATAATCAGTAATCGGTATTTCCTCCTCTAACATTAATCACACAGCGGCAACGATTTTCCATACTTAAAATTAAGGTGTCAATGTCTTGCTGGGGTATGCAGTCCCAAGTTCTTTTTAAATGTTCGAAAAGTTGTTCTTCTGTTGTCAAGTTGGGCGGAAAATCCCTCAATGCTCTTCGCTGTAACATGTCCCAGGCGTGTTCAATTGGGTTTAAGTCTGGCGACTGTGGAGGCCAATCTAATACCTGAACATCGTGTTCTCGAAGGGCGGCCCTCACCAGCCGCGCTGTATGGGAAGGTGCATTGTCATGCATGAGCTGAAATTCTTGCCCCGTTAGGGCCCTGAGCGGGACAATGACACGTTCTACTACCTCCTCACGGTATCTATGGGCAGTCATGCTGCCCTGAATCCAAATGAGTTGGGTTCGTCCGCCGATTCGTATTCCTGCCCACACCATAATTGTCCCGCCTTGGTAAGAGTGGACCTCCTGTGGATGTCGGAGACGGCTGACCCTGCCTGGAGTTCTCCAAACGCGTGTTCGTCTCGAATCTGGATGAAATCCATAGCGGGACTCATCAGTGAACAGCACCAATGACCATTGTTGATCACTCCATGTCAAATGTTCTTGAGCCCATAAAAGTCGCCTACCGCGATTGCCACGTCGCAGCGCTGGGACTCGTAGCGGTCTGCGAGCATGAAGACCAACTTCATGCAGCCTCCTTCGCACGGTTTGGTCGCTCACCAGCAGCTGCTGACCCTCCTGGAGCCTTTGCACTAGTTGCATCGCTGTGATATTGGGTAGTCTTCTGGCGGTCATTTGGAGAAATCGATCCTGTCTCTGAGTGGTAACACGATATCTACCTGTGTGCCGTTCTGCCACATCTCCAGTAGCGCGATAACGTGACCACAGCCTGGATACCACATTTTGGCTTGTGCCCAGAGACTCAGCAACGACGCGTTGAATAGCACCGTTTTGTAACATGCCAACTGCCCGTAACATTTCATCTCGACTCAAATGATGGCGTGGCATGACGCTAAAAAGCTTACACAACCAATTGAGAAAAGAAAATAAAACAATTTATCAGGTTTTCTTCAATTAACACGCAAAAAAAATTTTAATGCAACTTCTTGAAATTAGATACAACTCAAGATTGCGCTGTGCTTTGCGTGTTTTCATTTGTTTCTCATTTTAATTTTTTAATTTTGAATAAAGAATAGACAAGGTTTAAATCTGTAAATAAACTTTTTAAGGAAACTAAATAGGTTTTAAACAATAAAGCCATGTTTGATTTCAAAATAACGTATCCCTAGACTTTGTTGATGTGTGTATATGTGTTATTGTGTAAGAATATATAAAATGAGATTAAGTGGATATAACATTAAACTGAAATATAAATTGTAATGTAATTCAGGTAAATAACTAACTTAAATTAACTAACGTACTTCGATAGAAGACTCCGCTGCCAGAGCCGATCAAACACCTTTGCCATGTCTAGGCTGATAGCTAATTGCTCACTTTGACTCTCAATGGCCAAGGCCCATCGGTGTGTGAGATACGCTAGAAGATCACCAGATGAGCGACCGTGGCCAAAATACATATTGTCGGTCGCTAATCAGATCGCGTCCCTCTAGGTATCTCAGGAGCTGGTTGTTGATAATCCGCTCCATCACTTTGGAGAGGAGGGACGTTAAAGCGATATGCCTGTAGTTTGATGGGTCTCATCTATTGCCCTTTTTGGCCACCGGGTGAACGAGAGCGGTCTTTCACGAAGATGGTACTTGCCTTGTAGAGATGGAAAGTGTGAAGAGGCGTGTTAATACAGGACACAGTTCAGGGGCACACTGCACACGGAATAACTATAGAAATTCTACTCACCTACTCCACAGTTTGACTGAATCTGCAGAGCCTGAGATAACGGCGAGGTTGTCTGAACTGATGGCCACGCAGCGAGGTTCCTTTTGGTGGCCCGGTTGAGTGATTTGTTTTAAACATTGCACTGCAACAGAATACCCGTATAACTAATGTACAGTCAATTCAAAAAAAGAATGATTAAAAACATATTTATACATATTAAGAAATCAATGAATGGGATCAGAGGCATATTATTTAAATATATAGACAGACTAGATTATAAGAATGATTATTAATTAAGCATAGTTAACTATATTATTATAAATATGTTCAGCCTCTTTACAATTGCCTTTTTAAAGTCTTCGTGAATAAAACCTTTTTTACATTATTTATAGATCAAAATTGTATTTGCTTTTCTTAATATTAAATTAATGTTATCCTACTTCCAAAAAGAATGTTATCAATAAGAATATTTGCTTTTTATACAGGTACGAGTATGTTACACGATTTTGATGTTGAGTTGAAGTCAGAAAATTTGATTAGATTTGACCTGGGGGGCTACCGGGTAAGTCGCCGAACATCGGGATAGTGATCGGCGTTCAAATAAATAAAGGTTAAAAATTATTACCTACTATCCCGATGTTCGGCGACTTAGCCGGTAGCCCCCTGGTCCAATAATGATATTCAAATCCAAACATACCTTCACTCCCGTCCCCTATCCTCAAGCTATGGAGCTCCACAGTATTATTAGCGAGCGACACTCCCACACGCAGTTCCCCCGTAGTACCCAGCAGTAGTGTGGTAGACTTTAATTTTGCATCCAATTTGATGGATGACAGCCGTTTCACTTCATCAGTTAATGTTAGCAGCTCAGGTACGTCTGTAGTATCCGCGTCTACTTCGCCGGTTTCTTTTAACTTACTAAAATGTAAATTTAATATTTATTGAGTTACGGTAATGTGAAAGAGTTATGTGAACATAATACACTGTAATTTCTTGTAGACTTTTGGTAACAAAAAACATAATATAAGTGGTAAAATTGTGTGGACATTTTATCTTGAGAATTCGATTTGAGTTTAGAAGGGAAGTCAATATCATATAACTTTTAACATGCAATTGTCTACATATCAGTCGGATGATTCTTGAATATAGACGGCATTTATGTCCTCCGTAAGTGTTTTACCAAGCGAACTCGTAAATTTGATCGGCCGATGTGTATTGTTTATGACTTAACGCTAGTCAAAGTCAAAGGTACTTTATTCCGTAAAAATTTTACATTTATGTGGAATGGTCATATTTTTTTCCCTACCGTGCAGTGAATGACGTGGCAGCTACTGAGAAACACTGCCAGAAAACTCAGTAAGAATCCTTTTTTAAAATAAAATATACATAAGATTAATGACAATCATGTGTGTTGACTCAGAACAACTCAATCCCAAGCACTTTTATCACTTAAATAATCAGAAATTTTGTAATATGCCCTGCTACACAATTTGGCTTTAATAATTCTTTTAAACTTATTCGTAGACAATTCTCTAATAATAGGTCTTTACCTATGAAATTGCCGTTTTGTATGAAAAAATTTAAACGAATTTTTTTCATGAATTTTTTTATTTGTATTAATCGAAGTAATCACCCATGCAATCAATGCATCTTTGCCATCGCAGTGGCAGTTTATTGATGCCCTTCTTAAAGAAATCAGCTGGACGGGAGGCAACAAATTCTTCAAAGGCATTTTGTACTGCCTCTCGGGTATTGAATTTTTTTCCCGCCAAGAAGTTATCCAAATTCTGGAAAAAGTAGTAGTCTGTAGGCGCAAGGTCTGGTGAGTAGGGCGGATGACGGAGAGCTTCCAACCCCAGTTCTTGCAACTTGGAGACCGTCTGCTGTGCAGTATGAGGTCGCGCGTTGTCGTGCAGGAGCAGCGGAGACGAGCGATTGACCAATGCTGGTTGGAGATGCGCCAGCTTCTCCATCATTGTGCTCAGTTCTTCACAGTACACATCTGCAGTAATGCTCACCCCGTTTGGTAAGAAGCTGTGATGAATCACACCGGCGCTAGACCACCAAACAGTGACCATCACTTTTCTAGGGGTAAGTTTTCGTTTAGGGCATTGTTTAGGTGCTGAACCAGGATCCAACCAACTTGCTGAGCGCTTGCGGTTATCAAACAGAATCCATTTTTCATCGCAGGTAACAATGCGGTTCAAAATTCCTTCATTTGTGTGTCTGTTGAGCAGTGCAAGGCACGTCTCGACGCGTACTTCGCGCTGGCGATCATTGAGTTCGTGGGGCACCCATTTGTCAAGCTTTTTTACCTTGCCAATTTGACGCAAATGGACCAATATTGTTTTGACGCTAACGTCGAAAGCTGCTGCTAATTCAGCCGTAGATTGTGTATCATCAGCTTCCACAACCGCCTTTAATTCGTCATTGTCGACCAAAGTCTTCGGACGACCGCGAGGTTCATTTTTCAGGTCGAAATTTCCAGAACGGAAGCGAGCAAACAAATAACAGGTGGTGCGTTGGTTTGTAGTGTTAGCTCCGTAAACGTCGTTGATGTTGCGTGCCGCTTGTGCCGCGTTGCTGCCACGACGGTACTCATATTCCATAATTACTCGAATTTTTAACGTATCCATGATGACGAAAAAGATTGAAATGCGATGAAAATGTAACACTAATCAATAAAGAAATGACTACTTTTGGAAAAAAGAATCCATGTTTTTAAAATAAAATTAATTTGAAATTAGAATTCTTAGCCAAACAAAAATTATTTTGATTTGAAATGGCCAGTACTGCAGAACGGCAATTTCATAGGTAAAGACCTAATATAATTGGGAAGTTTGTTATAGAATCTTATACATTGCCCCATAAAAGAGTTACTTATTTTGTGGAGACGGGTAGTATGCAATATGAGATTATTCTTATATCTAGTATTTACATTATGTGTATCGCTCCTTTTACAGAAGGAATCGATATTTTTATGCACATATAGTAAGTTTTCATATATATACTGAGATGGTACAGTTAGAATGTTGACCTCTTTGAACTTTTCTCTTAGAGACACTCTCGGGCCAAGATTATAGATAGCTCTTACAGCTCTTTTTTGCAATATAAATATGGTGTTAATGTCAGCAGAGCTACCCCAGAGAAGAATTCCATAGGACATTACACTATGAAAATAACTGAAATAAACCATTCTAGCTGTGTCAACATCAGTCAGCCGTCTAATAGTTTTCACTGCATATGCTGCAGAACTTAATTTGCCGGACAGTTTTTCTATTTGTGGGCTCCATTGTAGCTTTGAGTCAATAGTGATACCCAAGAACACAGTTGATTCAACAGGGTCCAACCTAGCTCCATTAAGTTGTACATTGGTTGTCGCCTGTTTCACATTCGGTGTAGTGAATTTTATGACTTTAGTTTTCTTATCATTAAGCACAAGATTATTGGCATTAAACCAATGAACAACTTTAGAGATTGCATCATTAACATCGTCAAAATTGCTTAATTGTCGGTTTATTTTGAACGTCAGGGAAGTATCATCTGCAAACAACACAATCTCATGCTTATCCCTTACATAGTAAGGTAAGTCATTTATATAAATTAAAAACAAAAATGGGCCAAGAATTGACCCCTTTGGAACGCCCATTACCACTGGAGATCCCGGAGATATTTTACCGTTTATTTCGACCTTCTGAATTCTATTGCCCAAGTTAGAAGTCAGAAGTTCGAGAGCCTTGTTCCTAATACCGTAGTGGTGTAATTTTCTGACCAGAGTATCATGACGAACGCAATCGAACGCTTTGGACAAAGCAAACCTAATGCATCTTGCGAGTCTTCCCACGCCGCGAATATACTTTTTAATAAGTTGAGCCCTGCATCTATGGTTGAACAACCCTTTGTGAATCCAAACTGTTTCTGGTGTAGTAAATTATGTATATTAAAGTGTCTGAGCAGGTGGCTAAGCATAAGCTTTTCAAATATTTTACTAAGAGTGGGCAGCACGGAAACAGGTCGAAAATTTGAAGGGTCTGAAGTATCACCAGCTTTAAACAAAGGAATGATTTTACTATACTTCATCAAGTCAGGAAATACACCTGATGCAACACAGCAATTGAACACAGTAGCTAAGTGTGGGGCGATTATAGTAATAATTGATGAAACAGTCTTAACAGATAGACCCCACAGATCCTTTGTGTTTTTCATATTAATACTCTTGAAAGCATTTAAAATATCTTTAGGGCTAACCACCGAAAATTCAAATACTGTGTCACACGACCCCACGCTTTGCTTGAGTATCTGCTCAGCAGATGTAGAAGAATATGAAAGAGAGTTAGTAATTATGACTGGAATATTCGAAAAATATTTTTCAAACTCAGTCGCAATCTCCAAATCGCCTTTAATATCTATATTGTTTATTACTAAGTTAAAATCACGACTACGTATTTTTGTTTTACCTGTCTCAGCATTAATTATCTTCCAAGTAGTTTTGATTATATTTGTAGAAGATTTAAGTATATTCTTTATGTGCAAAGATTTAGCAGCGGTACAGGCTCGTCTAAATGTTTTGGCATATTGTTTCACATATTCTTGAAAAGCTGTATTATGATTATGGGATCTTTCTTCATACAATTCATACAACCGATTCCGACTTTTATAGATGCCTGGAGTTGCCCAATCACTGAATACCAGACGGTCACTTACAGACAGTTGTTTGGGTGTAAATATTGTGCAGAACTCATCATTAATCAAATTGAATAAAGAGTTGTACAAGTGATCCGGATTATCATGGTAGGGCAGCCATGCTATTTGTTTTACCATATTACATTAAAATTTTTCTAAGCGGTTTTCACTAAATGGAATATAGCTTATAAGTTTTCTTTTATATTTTGGAGCATTTGAATAAGTTACCAACTGACCTGAATGATCTGACTGAATTTTATTGATTATTGATTTAAATAAAGGTTTTACAGTGCTAAATATATTATCAATGCATGTAGCACTTGTAGCAGTTACTCTAGTTGGTTCTGTAAAATTGTGATATAAATTATAGGATTTAAACAAATTTAATAAATTGCAACTTATTGTGCTTTTCTCCAAAATGTTTATATTAAAATCTCCACAAATGATAACTGTTTTATGGCTGTTAGATAATTTATTTAATGCATCCTCCATAATATCTGAAAAAGTATCAAATGGCGCACAAGGAGGTTTGTAAAGACTCAAAACAATAAATTGCTCCAACTCAACACATGAAATCTCTACAACTCGCTCAACAGAGAGGCTCACAACATCACTTCTTTCTTTAAACTTTAATAACTTATTTATTAGAATTAGAGAGCCACCATGAATATATTTTTCCCTGATGAACGAGCTTACAACCTGGTGATTATTGAAGCTGAAAATGAATTGATGGAGTTTTAGCCAGTGCTCAGTTAAACATAAAATATCTATATTGTTACAATTCAAAAACAGCTCCAATTCTAGCTCTTTTCCCATCAAACCTTGAATATTTTGGTGCACCAGGTTAATACAATTTTTTTTAGTATATTTATTGACTTTATCATGTATGTTTGATGGGTTCACATTTTTTTTTATTACACTACGTGGATCTGTCTTCCCACTTAAACTCACATTAAAACCATGACCAGAATTTGGTATTATGCAAGAGAAATCCTCTATTGTCACACTATTTAATTTAAATTATTTTGAATATAAATGTCATCAGTAGTCATACAACTGGCATTATTTATGTCAACGGTACATTGCTCAGTACTCAGTACGTGGCCAAACACCTTACTTCTAGCTAACGGTTTAGCCAAGTTCCTGGCTGAAATGTCAAAGAAATAACATAGCGATGAAGCTATTTGTCTTGTACAATAGTTAGGAAGATAGCGATAGTTATCTTTTGTCAGGTAAATGGTTTCTTAACAAAGGTGTTAATGTCAATTACATGTAATTTCTCCTGCATATAGGTTGATAATGTGTGTAAAGTCAGATTCAAGTTATATCTAATCATATTTTCCTCCTGTGACAAACTAGCACTATAGGGAAATGAGAATATAACAATTTTCATTATATCTAAACAATTTAAATGATTAATATACTGTACAAGTGATTTTTTATTCAAATTACCCCTATTTCCCATTAAAAGAATCAGATTACCAGGATTATTAAATTTATGTTCAAAAACTTTTTTGAAGATATGGTGGCTAGAGGCTCCAGGCATACAGAAATTGATATTTGAATGTCCTGCTGTTAATAATAACCGCCCTAAGTTTTTACCAATTTCATCACTGAATATTGTCACTTCAGACTTAACATTTATTTTTACATTATTTGTGTGTAGTCTATGAGCTAATGGCCTATTATGTGAAGTTTCAGATTGGTTAGGGGAACTATTACTATTATTATTATTTGTTTTCAGTAAATTAGGAGACTGTTTTTCTAGCAAGGAACAGGTAAGCGACTGTTTTTCGGACAGTTCATACTTTATTGTTATTCTTTTGAGTTCATCTTGAAAAAAGTCAAGTTTTTTTTGTTGACTTTCTATATCACAATTTTATTTTAAAGTACTATTTTTTAATTTTAGAGTATATAAATTCAACTTTTCTATTAATTCCAATCTTTCCCTGTTTTGACTATCATATTTGAAGAAGAATTTATGTCTTTTTACTAATTTTTGGGAATTTTTAATGAATTTGTTAATTTTTTGGTATTTTTTAAATTTAGTTTTGCTACAGCCATTAAATGCCATTGATTTTATTTTAATGAAATCCTCATCTCTTGTGGGGAGTGATGTGATATGGGGCTGGTTATTGGCTGCAACAGAAACCATGGACGCATCCTTGACCACCAACTCATCATAAAGTGTTTGGTTCTGCGAGGTGATTAAGTTGTTATTTAATTTTCCCAACTGAGATCTTAATGCTGTTATTTCATTATTGGCCTCTTGCAGTTGTTGTTCCAAGCGATAGGATTTATTCAATGCAAAGTCATATTCAATACGACATTGATCAAATCCATTTATGATGTTTTGGAGCTGATCCCGGGCTTCAATAGCATCCTTATATTGTACATGTAGCTGTGACAATTGACTTTTTAATATCCTCACCTGTTCAGATGACTCTAACAGTATTCTTTCATTATCTTCACGCTCTTTCTCATAATAATCACACAATTGCTTGGAGTCCTGTAGCTCCTTCAAAGCTTTTAGTAGGTTTTCTTCAGCTTGACGGGCCAAACCCCACGAGTGGTAATGCCAGACATTGTTTATAATTAAATGTACTTATAATCAACTGGAATGGGGTTATGTCAACTGTGATAATACGCAATAAATTTGATTGAAAGTAACTTTTATCTATAAAAAATGCCAAATAAAATTAATGTTAACACGCTTTGTTGTTAGATTGCGAGTAAATACAGTGGATTTTACCTTAGGAATCCATGCAAATGTGCCGGTAACTGTCACAATATAATCACAAATTTAACAAATAAAACACTATAGATAATTATTTTAACACGTTAACTATACTAATTACTCAGTGATTTAATTAGATTTGGGCTTTTATACAATGAAAATTAAACAAAATTCAATTATTAATTAAAGACATTCAAAATCAGCTGTTAGCGTTAGTGTTGCCACAGTAGGAAAAACTAGTAGAAAAACTAGGCTAGTGCGCCTACCCTAGATTGGTAGAAAGTGTAGGTTCAATATTCGCCGCCCGATTAATTTGTATATACCAGATTTGAGTTTAGGTGTATGTTTTGCATTGCAGAAATGTTGTAAAACCAAAAAAAAAATAGTCAAGTCATCTGTAGTAAGTAAAAAATACCTCTCCCAAGCTGATCAGTTATTCGATATTTTCTAAGTTAGGGAGCAAATAGGCAAAAATATGTCAGACCCAATAGTAAGTAGCGAGCGTACAAAGTTATTTAAAACAGTGTATTAAGGCCGATCGTTTTGGCTAAATGGCTTTTGGTATGTTAGGTTCAGACATAATAGAAGACTAAAATAAGCTGTTACTGTTGATGGCCGTTCATGCGGAAATAGTCATCCGAAAATAATATAACTATACCATTTATTATATAGGCGTCGTATATAGGGTCGTAAATAAATAAATAAAAAAGGTTTTTATTCACGTAGACTTTAAAAAAGCGCTTGTAAATAGTCAGAAGATGTTCGTAGTAATATATAATTAATTTATAATTATTTCTAGGTACATATAGATATTTAGATACACGGATTGTAGGAAATAATTTACAATAAGATTTATTTTATAACAGTAACGATATTTTACTAACTTAAATTAAGTTATTGTCAAGGATCATGTGTAGGTTTAATTATCAAAATTTTTATATATTTAGCTATATTTTTACTACATATTGTCTGAATGGTTCTGTCTATATTAAGGAACGGATTAAATGTTATTTCGACGTACGACCATGTCTATTTGTCCTGAGTCTGGGTGTAATTGTCTATATAAGTATGTATTTACAAAAGGAAAGTAGTATATGTAATAATAGGTCTTTACCTATGAAATTGCCGTTTTGTATGAAAAAATTTAAACGAATTTTTTTCATGAATTTTTTTATTTGTATTAATCGAAGTAATCACCCATGCAATCAATGCATCTTTGCCATCGCAGTGGCAGTTTATTGATGCCCTTCTTAAAGAAATCAGCTGGACGGGAGGCAACAAATTCTTCAAAGGCATTTTGTACTGCCTCTCGGGTATTGAATTTTTTTCCCGCCAAGAAGTTATCCAAATTCTGGAAAAAGTAGTAGTCTGTAGGCGCAAGGTCTGGTGAGTAGGGCGGATGACGGAGAGCTTCCAACCCCAGTTCTTGCAACTTGGAGACCGTCTGCTGTGCAGTATGAGGTCGCGCGTTGTCGTGCAGGAGCAGCGGAGACGAGCGATTGACCAATGCTGGTTGGAGATGCGCCAGCTTCTCCATCATTGTGCTCAGTTCTTCACAGTACACATCTGCAGTAATGCTCACCCCGTTTGGTAAGAAGCTGTGATGAATCACACCGGCGCTAGACCACCAAACAGTGACCATCACTTTTCTAGGGGTAAGTTTTCGTTTAGGGCATTGTTTAGGTGCTGAACCAGGATCCAACCAACTTGCTGAGCGCTTGCGGTTATCAAACAGAATCCATTTTTCATCGCAGGTAACAATGCGGTTCAAAACTCCTTCATTTGGGTGTCTGTTGAGCAGTGCAAGGCACGTCTCGACGCGTACTTCGCGCTGGCGATCATTGAGTTCGTGGGGCACCCATTTGTCAAGCTTTTTTACCTTGCCAATTTGACGCAAATGGACCAATATTGTTTTGACGCTAACGTCGAAAGCTGCTGCTAATTCAGCCGTAGATTGTGTATCATCAGCTTCCACAACCGCCTTTAATTCGTCATTGTCGACCCAAAGTCTTCGGACGACCGCGAGGTTCATTTTTCAGGTCGAAATTTCCAGAACGGAAGCGAGCAAACCAATAACAGGTGGTGCGTTGGTTTGTAGTGTTAGCTCCGTAAACGTCGTTGATGTTGCGTGCCGCTTGTGCCGCGTTGCTGCCACGACGGTACTCATATTCCATAATTACTCGAATTTTTTACGTATCCATGATGACGAAAAAGATTGAAATGCGATGAAAATGTAACACTAATCAATAAAAAAATGACTACTTTTGGAAAAAAGAATCCATGTTTTTAAAATAAAATTAATTTGAAATTAGAATTCTTAGCCAAACAAAAATTATTTTGATTTGAAATGGCCAGTACTGCAGAACGGCAATTTCATAGGTAAAGACCTAATATATGAGTAATCTGGTTTCCATAGTATAAGCTCCGCTTAATTTACGATCAGAAGACCCGGGATCAGTATCACATAATTTCACATTTCATGATAGTTTTTACTTACGCCAGTTTTTTCCTCTGTTTCTTTATGCGTTTGTCCATCCTAGTCTTAGCTTCATCGTCGGAACAAAACAGGAAGAGTTCGAGCAAGGAGTCAGTACCGTGACACGCCAACACACTCTGTCCTGGATCTGTAGCGAGACCCACCACTCGACCTTTACCTCCTCTAACTAGCGTACCCACTTGGTGGCATTGCAGTACCTGGAAACATATACAGAAGGCTTTCTTTCAAAACATTTTTTTAAGGACCTACCATGAATATGAAAGGGGCACATCCCCTAGTTTTCACATTGAGCTGGATTATATAATTACTTTATGAACGCGTATTGGGTGATGGCTATACTGCGAGTGGATTCACTAATTTATATAATATACATTATTATAACAAATGTTTCAAGTAAAGTAACTTTGATTGAAACAGTATTGCGTTGACAAAGAAAGAAACAAATAATAATACACTACTTAACAATTATTTTCTATAATAAAATTCAAGCAGTAAGTAGCGAATAATTTTTCTTTTAGCAATACTAAGTCATAATATATATAATCACGAATCAAGTTCCTAATCTACAAGGTATAAAATAAGGATTCGATTAACTTAAGGAGCTTAATTTAGATATGGGACTGAATAACGTGTAGAACGTCAACTTGCAATATACACAAAAAGAAATACAAAATATCTGTATCAATTTTGTATGTACTTCAAAAGTTTTCTGTAATTTGTTTAGTTTGTGCTCTCTCAAGTCCCTCCACTTTTTATATATTAAAATCGTATATATTAAAACAAATACAGTAAATGACAATCCCAACATTTATATCAATGTAGTAAGAAAAAATATTTATTCCCAACAATCAAAGACAATATAACTAATTACATTTCGTTTACATAGGAGTTCATTTGGAAGCATGCAACATTATCAGTACAAGCTTGGAAAGACGTCTCTACCTCAGCAAATGCTACCGTAAACAATTAATCAAATCAAATCCTTTATTTCATTACATTTTGGGTAATACATGATAACAAAAAATAATTAAAGTTCCACCAAAATCTGCCTAACAAGACATATGAAAATAATTTAAATACATTTTTATTATTGCGCACATACATACAAATTCATTATTATGAACATCATATCATATCATCCATTTAATTTAAATTAATCTCTAAGATGTTGTCACTACTTAAAACAATAATAATAAAATGTCAATAATTAGGTACTAAAATTATATAATTAAATGTCCAAATTAATTAAAATAAATTATTATCAGTTAGAAATTCATTAATGCTGTAATAACTTTTACAAATCAAAACCTTTTTCATTTTAATTTTAAGAAAACTTGTAGTATGAGTCTTCATAAATTCTGGTATTTTATTATAAATCTTTGGAGCAATACAAAGCAAACAAGGTTTTTGCACTTTGCACACAGAGTTTGTTGTTATTATTGTAATTTTTGCGTCTATTTCGTTTAACAACATCAGACACGCGTTGAAATAACTGTGGATTACTGTGAACAAACAATGCAACCTCTAGTATGTAAAGAGACAGAAGTGTTAGGATCCTGTGTTGGACAAAGTAGGGTTTACAGCTGTCTGTTAATTTCAATCCGAACATTGCGCGAACACAACGTTTCTGAGATTTGAAAATATATTCATTATTTGTTGAATTTCCCCAGAAAATGATTCCGTACCGCAGAACTGAGGCTACAAGACCATGGTATGCAGTGATTAAGGCATCAATGTTTACCAATGAGGCTAGTTTATACAAGGCATATGCAGAACTGCTGACCTTTTTACATAATTTTGTTATGTGTGCCTTCCAGTTTAGTTGCTTGTCAACAGTAATACCTAAGAATTTGCCTGTGTCCACCTCATGTATAGCGTAATTATTGAATTGAACATTAATATTATGTGGCTGAGGTCTATGGTTGAAATGCATGACTTGGGTCTTTAAAAGATTTAGTTTTAGGTTATTTTTTTCAAGCCATCTGACAACTGATGCCAAAAAAGTATTAATATCATCTTGATAAAGTTCTGCAGCTCTACATTGTATTGACACAGTACTGTCGTCTGCAAAAAGGGACATAGGATGTTTCGTGCAATTTGGTAAGTCGTTTATGTACACGATAAACAAAAGAGGACCCAACACGCTGCCCTGTGGCACACCGTACGTATTAGTGCGCATTTCTGATCGATATGATTCTTCATGCTTTGTTTTCATATTTACTTTAGAGATGTTAGTAATTTGTGATCTATTGGACAGATATGATTTAACAAGATCTAATACGTGGCCGCGGATTCCATATGAATGTAATTTATTCAATAATATACCATGATCCACACAATCAAAGGCCTGCGTCATATCGCAGTATATAGAGCAGACAGGATTCCTTTTATCAACATTGAGTAGTATTGCAATACTGATCTTCCGATAGCCCTTCAAAACAACGAACTATGAATAAAGAAGATAATAATAAGAAGTAGTACTTACGGATGTATCCTCAACATTATCAGTCTCCTCTAGTTTGACAATTTCCAGCTGTCTCGTCAGTTTCTCCTCGTCTTTCACATCAGATGTCCAGTTTAATTTCCATACACGTAACTCCTGGTCCATACTACCAGTTACTAAATATCTCTCTTCTTTTAACAAAACTGCTGACCATACCTATGGAAAAAATGAAAATGTGTGTACTCATGTACACGCGTTAGAAGTTATATTCTTTTGCGTATGGAAAAAAAATAACTAAAATGCAGTAGTGATTAACGATAAATATTAAAATTAATCAAAAAGATTTTATTTAAATAAAAATACTAGAATATACAACTTAAACATAGTTATCAATTTTCATACCACCTAGAACTAACTTCATGCTGTTAAATTTAGGTGTCAGTGTGCGCGCGCATCGTAAAAATTCACTCTCATCTAGAACGAACTTCATGCTGTTAAATTTAGGTGTCGGAGTGCGCGCGCATCGTAAAAAATCACTCTCAGCATTTTTCTCCATCGCGCCAAAAGAAGTATAACTTCGAAAAATGCTATTTATTTTAAACTTTATATTAGGTCAAAAGCCTAGCCCGATATTGAGCTTTATATAGGAGACGATGAAGACACTTGTCTTCAAAATAAAAATAACTTTATAAAAGCTTTTTATAAAATGTTATGACGACAAATATGTATGTACAATCGACGCCACATCAGTAAATACACTTACACTACGATTGTGGCCCTTACTGCGTACGTAATAAAGATTAAAACATATCCTACTTGGCACCGGCTGTACTATGTGGCCGGCTGTAAATGTTGACGCCAAATAAATGTGTAGATCAAAATTCTCACACATTCATTGAATAAGGACACCGACAATTGCTTAAAAATTAAAGGTAAAGATGTAATAAAATATAATCTTTACTCATATTATAAGTAACTCTGTCTGTCTGTCGCGTTTTCACGCCAAAACGACTAATGCGATTTAAATGAAATTTAGAACACAGACAGTCTAGAGCCTGAGAAAGTACATATGCTACTTTTTAATGCGAACAAAGGTTTGAAAGGGGGGGATGATTAGTTGTATGGAAGGATCGTCATTTTTAGAGCTAAAAGCTTGAAACTTATTTTTTTGTCTGTCGCTTGGATATTAATAAATATAACTACTCCACAATTCCACATGACAATACCATATTTTCCTACCTGTTATAAGCAATGAATAAATTTGATTGATTGACATTCAAAGTTTGGAAAAGGTTTACCCTCAAGAGTAGAGCTAAAGTAACAATAGGGAAAGAAAGTGAAAGTGTGTATGGAAATATGTAAGATTTGTGTGAATGTTTTATAAGTTTGTGACGAGACAAAAGATTAGAGATATTCTGATGTAAAATTTATGGAGTCTTTACAAAATGTGCGCACGAAGTCGCAGACACAGCTTAGTGTTAAATATAACTTTATCTTATTAACGCTAGATTCTTATAAGCTTTGTTACTGTGTACTGTTACTACTGTGCGTGTGTGGTACTAAACCAACAATGGACTAATGTTGTCCAAATTAAAGCAATTTTAATTTTCTTTTTATTGGCTTACCTCCATCTGATGTCCACCTAAAGTCTTGAAGCAGTGTTTAGTCTCTATATCCCAAAACTTAACAAATGTGTCTTTAGAAGAGCTCACAACACAGTTCTTGCCATTGATGAAGAGAACACTAGTGATAGCACCCTTGTGGCCACTGAAGCGGGCTTTACCCGTTTCTGATACTACATCCCAAAGGATAACTTCTGTGTCCTGCGAGCATGCCAAATGGAATATCAAGGATAAAAAAGTAAAAATTACAGGTTTATTAATTATATTTAAAAATCAATTACTACAAGCAAACCACATTGCACAGGCCGCGAAAGGTATATAGTAAAATCCCTTACGCGGCTCAATTTTTAAATTATGTACTGCACTTACGTAGTAGTGCATATGCGTATGCCCGTATTTGGCTATTACCGACTGCGCGAGTTTTAATTCAATAATACAATATGTCACGCACAACAAAGGTTAAAGGTGTATAGTTATTCGAAGTAAATACCAATAGTAATTGCCATATGCGCGGGGTTTTATGCAAAGAACCAAATTATAATGCTCAGGTTTAAAGTCTATAGTTATTCTCAGTATAGTTAAAGCTGGATGCGCGGGATTTTATGCTACGACCAAATGTATATCGCGCGTAGGGCATTAACAATTTTTTTAAATAAGTATGCCCGAAGGCGGGAAATGAGTCCTTGTGTCAAAGGGTACTTTACAAACATATAATTGACAGACACAAAGTAGATCCAGACTCAGTACAACTATTTATGGGTCACAGTATTAGTTGTCCTGCACAAGAATCGAACCCAGGACATGAAATGACGAGGCGAATGTATTAACCACTGCGCCATGAGTGCTTGAACTTTGAATTGTTTTTGTATTTATTTTAAACCTATTCCAATAATATTTTAATCTGAAGCTTGGAAAGAAAATTAGAATTCAAAAGTAGTGTACCTTGGCTCCAGACACTAATTGGTGTCCCTGCTCGTCATACTCCAAACATGTGACAGCAGACTTATGGCCAGCAAAAACACAGATAATATCATTGTTGGTAAGTTCAAACACATTGATATTGCCGTCCACATAGCCTACCGCTATGTGGTTACCACTGGGACTGGCTGCTATTTGCGATACCACCACATTCTCTCCAGGAAGCACTTGAGCCTGGAATAAAAGGAATAACGCTTACTTAAAACAAGCTTAGAACTCACCTGATTACATATGCGATGCTGACTCAACTCGATCAACATGATCTGACCTTGACAGAGCTCAAAGGAGAAGGCTTAACTTGTCCTTGGGTGCATAAATTAAAAACAAATTTATCATAGTAAGTAACAGAAAACTCACTTTTTCACCTAATCTTAGATCCCAGATGATAACATGCTCACAAGCTCCTACAGCCACGTATCTTCCGCTAACTCCATTTAATGCCACATGAGCACAGTTGCAATCTGCACTAGCAATCACATTGAAAGTCCCACTTGGTGCATAACGTAAGTACTGTTTCGTGAGACCCATTTTAGTTCATTAGTTTCTGTGGAAATAGAAAATAGGTTTAATATTTCTGGTAAGGTAAGAACTTATTTTAACTATAACTGGGAGCTTAACAACACCCACTTGCACACAAATTTTCCCCATCAAAGATAACAACAACAGGGGAAATTTGTTTTTAATGCTTTTTCTCATGGATTAGTGCAATAGAATGGGGAAGGGAACTTATGCAAATCAAGATGTTTTATTTGTGAATTTGCACATGTACGTATCCAGTAGAGTCACCACTCAAAATGCATAGAAATTATGTCATCTTGCTATGATCACATGCAGAAACATACACCTTAATTTTCGAGGTACACACACAGGATACAAGTACAACCTAAGCATAATATTATGAACTAATATACAAGACATAAATCATTACAATACTACTGTATTTTAACAGTTAATATTTAACATAAATAAATGTGACCCAGCACCCAAATAAGCTCTTCCAAACATAAAACCTAGTCCGATATTATTTATTTATTTAATGATTTTTAGCAAAAAAATAATGTCTGTTAATTACCTAGCATAAATTGCCTTGTTTGTATAACATATTCGACATGGGTGGCCTGTTGATCTTAAAAACTGTTATGTTATGATAAAACTTAAGGTTAATTTACGTTAAGGTGCAATAAATAATTCATTTTTATCTTAAATATTAAGATGGAATACAGTGTAGTGCAAATAATGAATCTGCTATTGTACTTACGTTTGGCAAAAGTAGTACCTAACATAAATTATTACCTATTAACCGATGATATAACTGTATTTATATGCTATTAATTAACACGTGCTACAAACAAACAGCAAAATAATATTTTTTAAAGGTGAACTTAACCTAAAACTGAACACACTTATTTGTTATGACAGATGACACCAGAGAGTGTATACCAAACAATAATGATAATAATTATTATATCCGAGAAATGTCTACGAATAAGTTTAAAACCAAATTGTGTACCAGGGCTTACTACAAAACTTCTGATTATTTAAGTGACTAAATAGCTTGGGATTGAGTCGCTCTAAATTAACACATTTAAATAGAATATAATTTTATGTTAAGAAATAAAAAAATTAAAAAAGAATTCATACTGGGTTTTCTGGCAGTGTTTCTCAATAGCTGCCACGCCACTGCATATTATATTTCTCTGACTAATATATAGTTATCTGTGATTATATTCATGATTTCACACACATGTATTATTTTTATGGAATAAATGAATTTTGAATTTTATTATTAAACCACTTGGCATGGCACTAACCAGTCAAAGTGATACTCATATTGTCCAAAGACTACTAGGTATACAGATAGAGATTACTGCCCTATTCTAAACTGGAGTGTATCTGACTCAACTCTGGAATTTATTTACACAGAATGATTTATAAACACGTTCGTAAGAGATGATGATGTTAACTATTCATTCATAATAATCTACGATTAAAGAGAACATAACAAAATTTGTTATCAGTAGTAAACGTAATTTAATTACGTTTACTATTGATAATGGGGATCTGTGACGCTCTGCTCTATGGTTCTTTGTCTTTGGAATCTATTGGAATCGGCAATTGGTGATTCCTTGATTCAATTAAATTCGTCTCGTAGTTCCTTGCCAAGAATCCGCTCGCCTAAGCTAAAAACAGTGTGTGGTTCACTTGGATACTAAATTATTTACTGTTCATCTATTACTCTGCAATACTAAATACAAGATTGCCTTCAGGTTATTATGTTACTCAACAAAACCAGGTTTATTGTTTTTCTAGTTGTTCCAACGTGAAGTCCGTTCCTGAGTTGATCATATTTACATGTGGCACTCAAGTGACCAACAATTATGAAAACGTGTATGGAATTTTTTCAGACTGGTGGGTTTTACTAACAAATCTCGCAAGAGCAATATGGAGGGTAACCCCACGTCAGACATTATAATCATAAGCGGCAACTCGCACCCTGAACTAGCAGAGCTCATCGCTAAGTAAGTTCCAGTATGCATTCCTCAAATATATTAGTAATTCAAGGTTTGAAAGATTGACAGTCTTTGACACTTGCAGAGGTTAAGTAGTTTGACCTTATTCAAAATAAAGTTTATATTGGTTAATACAATGGTTGTCTATATGTGGCATGTTGATGAAGTAATGATTTCTTCCAGCCGGCTTGGTGTTAGAAAGGGAGGATGTTCCGTTTACCACAAAACCAACAGAGAAACCATTGTAGAGATTGCCGATTCTATCCGTGGCAAGAATATTTACATTGTTCAGACTGGGACTAAGTGAGTATTAATATTTTATTATTTTTTCATAACATAATAAGGTAGGTGAAATATAGCACTATTTCTAAATATTAGATAAGATTTCATAAACTCTTGCCATAAAGGTGTCAGATGGACACTATCAACTATATATAAGTACTTTTAATTTAAAAAAAAGTCACTCCCTAAATTTAATATTCTATTTATAAATTTTTTATATGCAACTTGACATGTTATGAAAATTTATATAGAATAAATAGAATTAAAAATTATTTTATGTATTTTTTTTATTGTTTATATACAGTTTATGAATAGGTAGTTTTTCAGGTAATATAATAGGCAGGCAGTTGGAATTTTCACAGAGTGTATTAAATAATAATATAAATTAACTCTTGTTGTAATAAAAATAAATAATAATCTTTTGATGGTATGGAACCGTTGCTGAATGAGTCTGACTTGGATGAAGCTGGTTGTTCACAATACCAGTTATCATCCATTTCAGCTATTTTCTTATTATAATGAGCAAATATGCTAATGATAATGAGAAAACTATGCAAATATGTGATATATTTGCATATTTTTGTATTAATAGAGCACATTGACTGGACATGTGTTATGCTAATAAAAATTCCTAAACATGATTTCTTGGTAACATAATCAGTGTAATGAGAATACATGAAGGTTTCATTGTTCAGTCACAACATAATAACATTATTATAATGACTGTGACTCTTGTTCATTCACTACTCCAACAACAAAGAGGCTAATAATAGTTTTATCTGGTTGTTTTTAATTGTATTTTTGTTAATTACATGAAACACAAAGTGTAAAATAGTAGAGAAACCTTAATAGATGAAATTGATGGACACTCCAGCTTGATAATCTGATATTTGGCAACCCTACAATTCCGTATTTTCTTCTGTGTTGTTAAGGCTTTTATATAATACATATAGTTTTTTTTACATATTGTACTTATAGTACACATAATTTACTAAGTTTCCTCCACTATTTAAGTTTAAGTTAAATAGTGTTGTTTCTAAAACATTTAACATTGCCTTTCCAGAGATGTAAACAACAATATTATGGAACTGTTGATAATGGCCTATGCCTGTAAGACATCTTCAGCAAGGTCTATTGTGGGTGTGATCCCATACCTGCCATACAGCAAACAGTGTAAGATGAGGAAACGGGGTTGCATTGTCACTAAACTCCTTGCCAAAATGATGTGCAAGTCCGGATTGACACATATCATCACAATGGATTTGCATCAGAAGGAAATTCAGGGTTTCTATGAGTGTCCAGTTGATAATTTGAGAGCATCACCCTTTTTGTTGCAGTACATCCAAGAAAGTGTAAGTAGTTGTTTTAATAAGCTAAGTTTCTATTATGGGCGACTAGTGATTGCAATCCGGCGTCATTTTCAGTCCGGCCGGATACGACCGGATTCCCATCAATCCGGCCGGATCCGGATTGGTGGGATTGATTAAATCAAGATGATTTTCGCTTTTTAGTACAAAATAAGTGAGTTAATCAAGTGTCACTGCACTTATATGTAGGTAGCTTATAAAAAATAAATCACAAATATATAAAATCGACTTTATTTCCTAATTTAGTATTGTAGGTAACTAGCAATAATTTTACGACGTAAGAGTAGCTCAGACTTTCTAGATTTCACTTTCACAGATAGATCAATTTATAAGTAACAATATTAATTATCAAGTAACTATAATATCTAATAAATACAATTAACCTTACGTAATTAACTGAAGTTAGATCAAAATCATTATTAAAGTATTTGAGAATGCTAACAAACAAGTCTTATAGGTATTTATTAGGGTTGTAACGGAGGCCTCTTAGCGGAGGCGGAGGCGGATGCGAAGATGACGGATTACACCTCCGCGGATGCGGAGGTTAACGGATGCGAATGCGAAGGTGAAAGTGGATGTGAAAAAATAGTATTTTATGAGTAATATTAATCATTTTTTAATCTTTTTCCATAAAATCACTTTCATACCTCACTTGTTTTTGGCTTCGTATGACTTGAGTAAACAATAACAATTACTTTGCATTGCAAAGCAAAATTCGGCCGTACGACTGAGTCGTAATCGGGCCGCGGCTCGCGCATTATTATTATTCTATGATTTATTTTTATTTTATTGAAATTTATTCCACAAAACTACAAAGGCGGACATTTTTGGCTGTGTGGCTGACGACCATAAAGAATATCGCCACCCACTCTCATCCCGTGGGGGGACGTGTCTATCTTATTGCGATCGCCAACCCGTCTGCCAATCGTGGCGATTATGGCAGATCCCCTCAAATGAAGGACACAACTAAACCGCTGCCCCCAGTCCCCGGCAGCCATGTTATTCCAAGCCGTGGTAACAGCAGTGTATTCGGCAGGGCAGAAGGTGCTACGAATTCCCGACAGATTCCGCGTTACTAAAACTGACGACCACTGGCCCTGGCAACATACAACACACGCACACTGCGAACCGACGACAAAATCATCAAACTGGAGGAAGAATTGAGCAGGTTACATTGGAATATAATAGGATTATCTGAAGTCCTAAGAGACACGATAAACCTGAAATTCGGGAACTTGATTTATTTCCGGGAGGGCAACCAACAGTCTCAAGGAGGTGTTGAGTTCATAGTCCACAAATCCCTCGTCCATAACTTAGTAAAAATCGGAAGTGTGTCACCCTAGTCGACACACTTCCGCGTACCTTATACTCAAAATTTATTCGTTGAAGGTCATACAAGTATACGCGCCGACTTTGACGCTCTCCGACGATGAAGTTGAGGTCATGTATGAGGATATATCTAGAACCATACATTCCTCTAACACTTATTTCACTGTGGTCACGGGAGACTTTAACGCGAAGCTGGGTAAACTTTTCGGGAATGAGCTGAGAGTGGGGCAATTTGCATTGGCCTTCATGGAGAAGGAGGGGCTCTTTATGATGAACTCCTTTTTCAAGAAGCCGGATAACCGCAAATGGACCTGGGTAAACCCCGATGGTAAAACAAAAAACGAGATAGACTTTATTTTGTCGACGATAAGACAGAAGTTCAATGACGTCTTTGTGATCAATACGGTTCATTCCTCATTGAACCTTAATGTCAAGCTCCAGAGGTCCCGACTGATAAAGTCTACGCTCCGACCTTTACCCATCCACGTCGAAAGCCCCAAACCCTTTCAGCTCGAACTGCAAAACTGAACTGCTCGAATTGCGGGGAAGTGAAGTCATACCACGACAGGCTCGTAGATGCCGTCCATACGGCTGAGTCTAAGGTCTTCAAGGCCCGCCGTAAAAACAGAACCAAAAAGATCTCTGACTATACCCTGCAGCTAAAGGAAGAAACACGGAAAATGGTTTTGACATCGTTTGGTGATGCTACCAGATACCGGCAGCTCAACAGACAGATCTCAAAGTCTTTGACTCGCGACACGCGCCCAATTAATACAAAATGTATTAAAGAAGCCATTGAGCGGAATAAAGGCTCTTAAAGTGTAACTGTGTGTTGGACAGAGCCAACTGATGAAGCTGAAGACTGAGGATGGCAGAATCGTCACGTCTCGACCTGAGTTGCTGGGAGAGATCGAGAGGTTCCATGTACAGCTGTATACGAGAACCCAGTCACTTGTCGATAGTTGTGCCTCAGATCCCAGAGCACGACTAACCCGACACTTCACCGAAGACATCCCGGACGTCAGCATGTGCGAGATAAGAATCACTCTCAAACAGCTTAAGAACAACAAGGCGCCTGGTGATGATGGACGGGCCCTTCAGAAGTTATTTAACACCGTCATAATAGAAGGTCAAACGCCACAAGTATGGCACAGAGGTGTGGTGGTGCTCTTCTTCAAAAAGGGCGATAATACCCTCTTGAAAAATTACAGACCCATCGCAATGCTGAGCCATGTTTACAAGTTGTTTTCTGCTGGCTGGGCAGCATTCGGGAAGCTACTCAATAACTTCTCGTCCCATATACCGCAGTGTCTCAATTCGAAAGTCTTCGACCAGTGTGCGATGCCAGTGATGACTAACGGAACAGAGACGTCGTCGCTCACTATAGGTCTTATCAGGCGGCTCAAGGTCACCCATAGAGCAATGGAAAGAGCTATGCTTGGATTTTCCCTGCGAGATCGAATGAGAAATGCTGAGGTTCGCAGGCGAACCAAAGTAACCGACTTAACCCGAAGAATTGCCAAGCTGAAGTGGCAGTGGGCAGGGCACATAGCTCGTAGAGCGGACGGCTGCTGGCGCAGAAAGGTTCACGATTGGTGACCACGAACCGGATGATCTTGTGCGGGTCGCTGGATGTCGATAGCCCAAGACCGGCAATTGTGGATATCTTTGGGGGAGGCCTTTGTCCAGCTGTAGGCGTCATTCGGCTGATATGACGATGATGTTGACAAAGGCGGAATTGATGCCAAAGGCATTCTATGCCAGTCGACCTTTGGGTGATGCAGAGATATATGATTATGCCGTAAATAAAACTCCGTTATAACTCCGCAAAGAAATTGCGGAGGCGGAGGCGGATGCGAAGATACGATTTCATGCGGAACTTCCGCAGTAACGGAAGCGGAGGCGAAGATCCGTTACAACCCTAGTATTTATGATTACACAACTATATTATTTTCCCACAAACTGCTAGCACCGGATCTGGTATATTGGTACCGGATCCGGTAACCATTAAATGATGCCGGATCCGCCGGATTACCGGATCCGTTTTTCCGGATTGCAATCCCTATGGGCGACGTCTTGTTCTCACACAGACCTTTCTAGAATTCTATTTTATCTATGTCAGTTGTAGTTCATTTGAAACCTAGTTTAAATTGTTTTTGTTACATGAAAACTACAAATGGGTTACTAATGCTCCAAAATATTTATCATACTAAACATTCAAGATATTTAATTTTAATGCCTGTATTAATTATTTTTCTAAGTACATTTTGCTAAATAGAGGATATATGTTTTTAACCCCCGACGAAAAAAGAAGGGTGTTATAAGTTTGATGTCCATGTTTGTGTGTCTGTGTCTCTGTGGCATTGTAGCTCTCAAACGGATGAACTGATTTCGATGCGGCTTTTTTCATTTGATAGGCAGTCCTTGTGGTTTGTAGCTATAGGTTAATATCGGTCCAACAGTGAGAGTATCAGCTCTTTTCCAATATTATGTAATTATAGATGGAGATGGGGTCTTCTAATGGTTAGATTAGGTTACGCACACTGAAAATGGTTACTTCTAAAGTAATTAAATGTCAATTTAGATTCCAGATTACCGTAATTCTGTGATAGTAGCCCGTAACCCAGGATCTGCTAAAAAGGCTACATCATATGCTGAGCGACTGCGGTTGGCTATAGCTGTCATCCATGGAGAGCAGAAAGAAGCTGAAAGTGATGAGGTGGATGGACGGTACTCCCCGCCGTGTTTACCAAAGTAACTATCTTCAAAGTATATATTTTAAATGAGTAATAACATTTTGACGGGCCTGTTGGCGTGGTTGGCAAATGCTTGCTTTTGATACCGGAGGTCGGGGGTTCGATTCCCACCCAGGACAGATATTTGTGTACATGAACATGTCTGTTTGTCCTGAGTCTGAGTGTAATCCATATAAGTATGTATTTACAAAAGAAAAGTAGTATATGTAGTATATCAGTTATCTGGTTTCCATAGTACAAGCTCTGCTTAGTTTGGGATAAGATGGCCGTGTGTAAATAATGTCCCAGGATATTATTACTATTATTTTGCACAGCTGTATTCTTGGAAGTGTATGAGTATAGTTAGTAAGTTTCATGGATGAAATCATTTATAAACTAAATAAATTCATCCAAATAATCTGGTAAATATGGTATTCATGTGTATTTTGAAATTATTTTAGGCGTCATCCATTAATTTCGTAAGTCTTTTTATATTATTTTGCCCCTTCCGTGGTGAGATTTTTTTGTTAGTAGATATCAAGTAATATGTTTTTTATGAATCTCGCCAATATATGTGATTTGGAGTGTAAAATTCGAAATTTGAAAACACAGCACCTTTAACAAATGTTTTTAATATTCAACTTTATGCATGTTAAGTCAAATTGATTTAGTTCCTGTGATTTGTAAAGTTTGTGTGAGATTGTCCCAAATATCCCCATCCTTTTAAAAACAATTATTAGGGGGTCTACCGGCTAAGTCGACGAACATCGGGATAGTGATCGGCGTTTAAATAGATAAAGGTTAAAAATAACTTCATCAACCGTTAAATCGGCTTCCATGAGCACATGTCACGTCATAGATGGTCCGGAATCGATTTTCAACGTCGAAGCTGATTTAACGATTGATTAAGTAATTTTTTACCTTTATTTATTTGAACGCTGTTCACTATCCCGATGTTCGGTGACTTAGCCGGTAGCCCCCCAGACCCCACCTTCCGATCTCCTACATACATGAATTATTAGTGGATGCCACATACTAATATAACTAACATCACAGGAAAGAAGAAATGCACTGCATTTGTTGTGGCAATGGTTGAGATAATAATAATTTTGCAATTGGATCCTAATTTTCCCTTTCCCTTCTGTATTTTCGACAGTAGATCGCGCACCATGGACGTGTCAGTTGGGGTGCCTGTGCACCCCGCTAAGGAAAAGCCGCCGATCAACGTCGTTGGTGATGTGGGGGGCAGAATCGCCATCATGGTCGTAAGTAGATAGCTTTATCAATAAAAACGATGAAATGTGTATCAAAGTAATGCGAATATTAATTAGAACAATACTAGTGACATTAGTGGCTAAGAGTCGCATCTCATTTAAAAGAAAAGTTCGCGAGCATTTACTTCGCAAATTGTTAACAGAAACCCCCCAGTTATAAATTAAATGCATCTGATTTTATAGTATAGTATCATATAGTATAGTATTATATGGTATAGTATTGTGTTGTCCAGTTCTTACTATTTTAGCAGTTACTTACTTTTTGATAATTGTATTATCCATGTACCACCCTAAGGTTGACTGGCAGAAAATGCCTTGGTTACTAAGTCCATCTTTGTACTATTTGATGTCCATAAAATTATAAATAAAATAAATAAATCAGTAATAACTTCTCGGAAATGGTCAGATAAGAGGTAAGCACTACACAGACGATTTAGATTGGATGGATTGGATGCCGTACCATGTCTAGTTATGTAAATGTGTTCTATAAAAGATTATTACGAATTGATGTTTAAATTACAATTCATTAGAATCTCCAACCCGTCTGCCAAGTTTCGCGATTATGGTATATTGCACTATTCTTGGGAGAGGCTCATACCCGCTGTGGACGTCTTCGGCTGACATGATGATTAGATATTAGATTAGATTTTTTTAAATAACAAAGTGTTAGTTCCTTAATATCAACTGGCAACTCATTAAATAAATGTCCACTCATCACGTAGCTACTTTTCTTGTATAAAGTTGTCCTAGCAATCACTGGCTATTCTGTCAGCATTTCGACTATTTCTAGGGAATAACACATGGGCTCTTCTGAACAATTCAGGATTTTCTTTGACCAATTTTCTACATTCAAATATATACATAGACGGTAAAGTCGTCATTTTATACTTCTGAAAGATCGGTTTACATGATTGGCACGGGCATAGACCAGAAAGCGCAAATCTAAATACATAACATACACATAGATAAATTACACCCAGACACAACAAATATTCTCATTCAATCTTGAAAATATGCAATCTTTTTCCTCATTCAAAGATTTGTACCTGGTGAAAAACGAACCCACGACTTCAGGCTTCGCATTCATAGTCACTAACCACTAGACTACCAGGCCAGTCTACTATATATTGTGTTCTTACACATAGGGCTATAAAATTGTCGGAGAAATAAACTTAAACCTTTCCAATTCCTAGGATGACATGATCGATGACGTGCAGTCGTTCGTCGCTGCAGCGGAAGTGCTAAAGGAATGTGGAGCCTACAAAATATACGTGCTGGCGACCCACGGGCTACTCTCATCGGACGCACCGCGCCTCATCGAGGATTCGCCCATCGACGAGGTCGTGGTCACCAACACCGTACCCCACGAGCTTCAGAAAATGCAGTGTAACAAGATCAAAACCATCGACATATCAGTGCTACTTAGCGAGGCTATCCGGCGCATACACAACAAGGAATCCATGTCATATCTCTTCAAAAACGTCACCCTCGAAGATTAGTGCACGCCTTTAGCTTTCCATGTTCTAATGATAAGTATTAATTAAGTATTAAGTTCCTGTTCGAGTTTTATAATCATTGGATTTTAATATTGTTCTTTTTTCTTACAGGGACCTATTTATATGTAATTATTATTTGTGAACCAATCGACAGTATTGAATTTTATATGCAGTAAAGAAGCCATATTCAACCTTTTTTTATACGGGGCCACAGACACGTTACAGTCATGAGCAAAAATAATTTCAAGCTAAGGATGTACAGACGCCAGCACATCCAGCTACCCCAATCTGTCAAATTTCTTTTATCAATTTTCAACTTTATTACAAAAAACATAAGGTTCACTTTCAATTGGGGAAATTTGACAGATTGGGGTAGCTTGATGTGCTGGCGTCTGTACTTACTTAATTACTTTATTAACGAAAAAATTTGTAACCTCAGATACTACAGGTTGATTGTAGCGGCAGTAAAATGTTCCCTAAAGTATTATTATATCGAAGCAAAACTTCGTAACGTACGCTCGACTTTGGAAGGTAGCTGGTGTATGCGTGCCGAGATCGTTACGAAAAGTGTGATCGGGCAACGCGAACGAAAGTTGAGAGGGAGGTATAAGTTAGTGAAGTTAGAAGAGACAGGTACGTTTCCTATATTATTGTAGCGGAAGAGGGAGTTGCGAGCCTACATTACTCTCATAGCCAGTTAGTTTCGTCTATCTAAGTTTTACTTCAGTCTTGTAGCCTAAAACACACTTGTTTTTTTTTAGAATACGAAAATTCTCAGTGATTATAAAGGTCCAATATGGAATAGTTACGTAATTCCTTGTTTTGTGTATTATTTTTGTGTATCTTATTTCTATAAGCTGCTTATAATAATGTTATTTTATACATAATGTAAAATATTAGCATCACTTTGTTTTCTGACTTTAATTGGCTGTTGTTGATTTTTATTTAAATCGCGTATTTCCCTAAAGCAATAAATTGCATTTTAAATGCATAGAGATACCTCGTTAGTGTTCCGCACCAAAGTTCCAAAAAGACAAATGTAATGTATTGTTATTAAAATTCCAACATACTTTTCCTTATATAGAATTATATTTGCTAATCAAGTGATATATGGGGTATATAAAATAGTGAAAATATATTAGAGTTACCTAGTGGAAATTATGATAGAATTTTATCATTTGTTTTGGCCAACAAAATTGGCCAATAATTGGTGATACGGAACATTAATCATACTCAGTCACGCAACATTTTTATGTCTTTTTATTATCACGAGGTTACAATAATTGGTGGAAAATATGCCTTGCATTTTAATAGACTGAAAGCATTATAATTATGTTCCGTAATCTGTGAATAACAATTACACAAAAATTTAAGGGAGATAGCTAAAAAGCAAAGCTTGTTAATTCTGTAGTATAATGTTGGAAGAGTTCCTGCCGATGATCACATAGAAAATGTTAATATTCTACGAGTCTATATTTTTTCTTACCATGTTTGTTAATAAGTATACCTACTTTAGCATAGCTTTCGTGATTGCCTATTAGGCGAATAGTGGATATAGCAATTTATTCATTTAGGATAATTAAAATAATGTATTTGGATAGTCCTCTTTTGGATATATTGTTATATTCTTTATGTAATGTCTTTGGAATTATAGTATACAAATAATTGTATGGATAAGAATAAATAGTGTATTACTAAGGTATAGACTCTATATTAAATAAATATGAATTGCATATTTCTAATTTTATTATTTATGTCCTTTAATTCAGATCCCCTTCGGTGTACTTTAGATTGGTGACTAGATGATGTTAAAGTGCTGAACGTAATGGTACTGTCTATTACCAGTGCCCCAATGGAACATGTTATTGTTTGGTAGAGTAGATAGATAGATAGATAACTCTTTATTGTACACCAAGTAAAATAAAATAGAAAGAACAAGGATGCATTACAGAAATGTACAATTGGCGGCCTTATCACTAAATGTGATCTCTTCCAGACAACCTAGGCAGGGATTGGAGTATGGAATAAAAAGAGTTTGGGTAGTTGCCAGTGTACAAAAATGATGAAATGGTACGCACTGGTACCATGACTAAAATAGTGAACTTAATACGCTACAAACTTATACTTAACTTACATATTACATACCATCTATACTATATATAACTATATACAAATAAATAAATACACACATATATACATATATAAACAAAAAGAAAAAATATATACATTCTTGAAAATTATAACCACACACAAGAGCTATTTTTAATGTTGAAGAGACAAGTAGTGTTCTTTCACAAGATTCTGAAACTGTCGAAGTGATTTCGCTTGACGAATTTTTAATGGCAGTGCATTCCACAGCCGGGCACCATGCACGGCAAACGATTTGTCAAAAAATATTGAGGAATGCTCTGGCATTTTTAATCGAAGATTTTGCGCTGATCTTAGTAACCTCGAATGTGACTCATAAAGGAAAGAAAAGCGATTTTTAAGATAAGAGGGAGTAGAAGGAGTAAACAAAACATTGTATAGAAGTGACAGAATATGAGCATTCCGGCGAAAGCGAATGGGCAGCCACTTGAGCTTGTTACGAAATTCCGTGACATGATCATATTTACGTAGACCAAATATGAATCTTATACAGACGTTCTGGAGACGCTCAAGTTTATCAAGCTGGGCCTCGGTAAGATCAAGATAGCTGACATCTGCGTAATCTAGTATTGGAAGAAGAAGGGATTGAGCAAGCGCAATTTTGGTGTTAGTTGGGAGGAAGTTTTTAAATCTTCGCAAGGATCCAATCGACGCAAATATTTTGCGACTGACGTATTGAAGCTGAGGGCCCCAAGATAGGCAATTGTCCAAGTATATGCCCAAATTTTTAACTTCGCGACATAGCGGCAAAACATTGCTACCAAAACAAAGTTGTGGAAGTTGAGACCAAGATACTTTAGCTATCATCCTCGAGCTGCCAACAACAATGACCTGGGTCTTCTGAGGGTTAATAAGTAATCCGTGCGTGCGACTCCATTCACTGATAGTAACCAGATCAGTATTGATATTGCTAACAGCTTCTGCCAGCCTATTTAATGGAGCCTGATTGTAAATCTGAAGATCGTCTGCGTAAAGGTGGTAGGAAGAAAGAAGGCTTTTTGAAATGGAATTTATAAAAATTGCGAATAGTAATGGAGATAAAACGCCACCCTGAGGCACGCCTGCAGTAGTATGGCACCAAGAAGAACATAAATTCTCGATACGAACACACTGCCGGCGGCCAGACAGGTAACTACGAAACCAGTCAATAATAGTTGGAGATACGTTAAGAGAGCGTAATATCCCCAGTAACACATCAAAATCCACAGTATTAAACGCGTTACTAAAATCGAGCAGTGCAAGCGCTGTTAAATGACTACGTTCTAACCCGGCTCTAATGTCATCCGTAATATGAACCAAGGCTGAGGTTGTACTGTGGCCAGGACGAAAACCAGACTGGAAGGGATTAAGGAGATTATTTATCGTGAGAAAGCTACTTAGTTGGTTGTGGACAAGGCGTTCAAGGACTTTGGAAAGGAAAGGCAGGATTGAAATTGGGCGATAGTCGGAAAAGGATGCTGGATTGGCCTTCTTTGGAAGGGGAGTAATTTGTGCATCTTTCCATATTACTGGAAAGACACCGCAGCTTAAAGATGAATTTAGGATGTGGGTAATGGCAGGAAGAATTTCGTCAAGGATAGGAAGGACCATATTACGGGTGATATTGTCATTGCCTACTGCGTTAGATGTAATGGATAGAATACTCTTCCTAACGTCACAATCAGACAACTGACTAAGAGAAAAGGGAGAGTAGCTGGGACAGGGAACTGATGAAAGGTCACGTAAAGTGTTTAATTTTGTTGCCCTGTCGAAATTGGGCGAAGTAGTGAAATGCTTATTAAGTGAATTAATATCTAAATTGTTAGGAGTAGCATCATTTCGAGCTTTCCCAATTCCCAATGACCGCAGAAATTTCCATATTTTAGCTGGATCTCCATTCTCAACAGAGTTATGGATGTGTTGGCGTTGTGAATACCTACACACCTTATTGCAGCGATTTCGAAGAGAAATATATTTATGCCGATTAAGATCGTTAGGCTTACTCGCATACCGTGACTTGGCTGCTGCTTTCTTAGCTAAAAGAGTTTTAGTTTCTGGTGTTAGCCAAGGTGCAGGGAGATGCTTAACTTTTATTTTACGCAATGGGGCATGCACATCGTATAACCCAACAATACTGGTGTTGAACATCATAACTTTCTCGTCGACCGAATCAGCAGAAATCAGAGGAGCCCAGTCAATGCTGCCAGCATCTGCTCGAAGACACTCCAAGTCTATACCACCAAAATTGCGTTGCATAATTATTTTAGATTTTGCCTTAGGAAGGCGAATTTTGTAGGAAAGGAAAAGTAGGTCATGGTAAGAGAAACCATCAGCTAAGCACTGTCCGTGCTTAGCAACGTGGTCTTTCGAAGAGACAAGAATAAGATCAAGGAGGGAAGGAGTGCAATTTGGAAAATGATGAGTGGCGTTAAGAGGAAGTATAGATAGGTTACTAGATTGCGCAGCAGAAATAAGGGATGAAGAACGAGAGTCATTCTTCAACAAACAGGTGTTGAAGTCACCCATCACAATTGTATGGCTATAGGAAGGTGAGAAAGTTTCTAGTAGTTGTTCAAAAGAAGAGAAAAAATTTATCCTAAGAGAGGGACAGTAGTACACGCCGAGCAAAACTTTAGTGTGGTGAAGCTCAACTTCGAGAAAAAGATGCTCACCAGCACTTGCAGGTGGCGGCTGCAAGGACATACTTAGGATAGAAAATTTAAAATGATTGCGTAGGTATATGGCAACTCCACCACCTCCTGCACCAGTTCGATCATTTCTGATTAACTGAAAATCAGGAAGTGAGTAAGAGACAGAAGGGAGACAAGGTTTTAGCCATGACTCGGAAACGAGGATAGCATGGATATTTTTGCATTGAAAATTTGCCAGCATATCGGGGAAATGGGCCGGAATACTTTGGGCATTAATATGAATCACATTGAAGTTCCCAAGAACATCAGAAAAAACACATTCAAGATTGTCAGCGAGCGAAGGTATACTAACAAAACTGTCATCATCACTACTAACTGAAAAGAAATCTTGATCAGTATCAGCATCTTCAGCATCAGTCATATAATATTATATACTATAACAAATATAAATAAATATGCTTATAAATAATTTTAACAACTAAACTTATATGCACTAATCTACACTCAATACCCGCCAGTGCAGTGCTAAATATATTTTGGTCACACCAATTAATAGAAAATAATAAAAACAAAGATAAAAAACAAATGAAATACAGAAAAGTTTGACTAACCAGCTAAAAATATTTTATTAAAACTATACAATATAGTAGGTACAAATCTATAATATTGTATAGTTCTAATTCATGATAAAACCTCAAATTATGTATTATCTTATACTTAAAAATGACATCAATATTAGAAATAAAAGGCTTAATGCTTATTGGACATAGAGAAAAGGAGAAATAAATTTACTCAAAATACTTACCAATAAAATTGGTATACTTGTGTCACAATAGACTGCAATAATATTAATATATTATTCAAATTTACTGAGAAACCAAACATTACACTAACAGATTATTTCCTAGGTTTCAGATACTTCTCCTTTTCTTGACACTTCGATAAAATAATGATATAAAAGAGTAATGCAACTATAATCCAAAATATAATCAAATCAAGGATATTGAGAAAGGTGGTAGTTTTGAGACTTATTTAAATAAGAAGGTAATGGGGGTGTTCTATTTTACGTAAACCTTACACATACTATCATTATTACATTCCATTACCTATATTTCCTAGAAGTGAACAGAAGCGGATAGACGGTATCTATAACCTCTGTAAGGATGTTAGCAAAAGAACAAACAACAGTAAAACAAACGGTAACATACAGTATAAAATTATTTGCATAAACAAACTAAAGTATAAATTGACTGGCATTCACAACGTTATCCTCAGATTATCAATTAATGAAAAAGTGCTAGCTTCGCGAGTACCTCATGGTTTTTGGGGTCGATCCCCACACAGGAGAACTATTCGTGTGTACTCTAAGAAGAGGTCTTGTGAGTCTAGGTGTGCTTTAATTGTATTATTGTAAATTCAAGTACACAAAGCACACCCTTCTCGTCGTGATTTTAAAAGATAAGTAAAATAATTTGCCGGTAAGTATCTTTAGCGAAACAACAAATCGCATA
The DNA here is from genome assembly GCA_951640165.1 of Pseudoips prasinana. Taxonomy (NCBI): domain Eukaryota; kingdom Metazoa; phylum Arthropoda; class Insecta; order Lepidoptera; family Nolidae; genus Pseudoips; species Pseudoips prasinana. The sequence goes on from OX621240.1 coordinate 12,899,149, forward strand.
TCCTAAATGGTAGGTGGTGCAAGTTTGATCTCGCCGGCAATTAAATTTTCATTGCGGAAAATGTTCTTGTATTCATTATTTTGTCATAGCATTTCTATCGAGTGGATAATGTTATTTATGTCGGAAATATATTAAAGTTCATAGAATATGCCAATGTTGCCAGACCGCACTAAAAGGTACAGTTTACTGTACCTTTTTAGGTAAGCCAAATCATCCTATCAACGTGCTTTTTTAATACTCGACTGAAAGATGTGTCTGTTGATCTATATATATATGAATCTAGTTGCTGCCGGGCATTATGGAATCATTCGAATTACACGAAGTTAATTCGATTTATTTTATTTTATAGACCAGCTATAACCAGTTCACAACCGAGGATTGCAGTGTTCGCGGAGACAAGTTTCAAGAAGAGAGATTAATACCGCATACGATTATCTTCATGTAAATATTCTAAAAAAACATTGCTATTGTAATATTCATTTACCATAAGGAACTATATTGAGATCAGTAGGTACAGTCTTTGTAGTGAAAAACTGACGCAAACAAACTTGCACTACCAAGTATTAATATACTTGGTAGTGCAATTTTGTTTGCGTCAGTTTTTCTTATCTTCTCACAAATATTGATTTTAAAGTCCGATTCAGTTACTCATAACTTTTAACTTGCCTAAAATTACCTAATTAAAGTACGTCAATAGCGGTTTTGAAATAAATCAGTCCAGTAAGTATAAACTATAACATGCCTGGCAATTAATTGTTTTAGATATAATAGATACGTATTATTCAGTGGCCACTGGCTCTGATAGATATTGATTTAATCTCTTAAGTTTCTAGAAAGAAAAGCATATAAAAGTGTCTCCGAAATTATGTAAGTAAGAGTCAAAGATATATCGTAATATTTGTATTTATATCGTAATACATTTTGTTATCTTTTTATACAAAATCATTTTGATGTGACCGTGAATAATATTTGTTTTAATTTCAAAGCTATAAAGTATAGCTATGGAATTGGTTCCAAACTTATCTAGCATGCGCTTTGGTGCACGAGGTTGGAGGAAACAAGGGGTTCATAACTCTGACATAAAATTCGACACAGAGATAAAAACTTTAAACGTTTGATTACTGCATCTGGGACAACAATGAACAAAAACCAGAACTATCGTCTAAACTCAAGTAATGCATTCATAATCTCTTTTTTTTAATTTTATGTACATCATCATCATCATCATATTAGCCGAAAGACGTCCACTGCTGGACAAAGGCCTCCCCCAAAGATCTCCACAATTGCCGGTCTTGCGCTATCGGCATCCAGCGATTGCCAGCGACCGGCACAAGATCATCGGTCCATCTTGTAGGGGGCCTGCCCACGCTGCGTCTTCCGGTTCGTGGTCGCCACTCGAGAACCTTTCTGCCCCAGCGGCCGTCGGCTCTACGAGCTATGTGCCCTGCCCACTGCCACTTCAGCTCGGCAATTCTCACGGCTATGTCGGTTACTTTGGTTCGCCTGCGGATCTCAACATTTCTGATTCGATCTCGCAGGGAACTCCAAGCATAGCCTTTCCATTGCTCTTTGGGTGACCTTGAGCTGCCTGATAAGGCCCATAGTGAGCGACCACGTCTCTGTTCCGTAAGTAATCACTGGCAACACACTCTGGTCGAAAACTTTCGACTTGAGACACTGCGGTATTTGGGACGAGAAGATATTACGTAGCTTCCCGAACGCTGCCCAGCCGAGTTAGATTCTGCGATTGACCTCCATCTCGAAGTTGGACCTACCTAGTTGGATGGTCTGTCCTAGGTAAATATAGTTCTCTACAACTTCGAGTGCAGAGTCTCCAACCTTAACTAGAGTGGGTGCAACATGGATGTTCGACATGATTTTCGTCTTATCCATGTTCATCTTCAGACCCACTTGTTGAGAGACTCTGCTGAGGCCAAATATAAAAATTCTAGTTTATTTTTGAGAGAAACCATCTTAAATTGGTAGTTGGAATTGGCATCATTGGTCCGTCAAAGTTGTCAAAATGACTTGTTTCTCGTAATTGTCGTAATCGCAATTCTCGCAGTAATTTGGTTGTAATTTATTCCAAGATTTATGGAAAGAAATAACGCCAAAAATAAAATAATGTCGGTTACATAATTATTAGAATTACATTTGTGTTATGACAATAATTATAATAAGCAACTTCTGAATATTTCTTCAGTCGGTTTATTTATTATTGAGGTTACGTGAGCATAGTTTTGAATTTCACGTTGATTTTGAAGATTTAATCATGAAATTACTACAGCAACTGTTAGATGTTTCTAAGAAGACTTGGGTGCAAACTAGTAAACGTTATTATGCCAGTAGAAATATTCTCAAACTTAGTGAAAGAGGAATGCTTCAAGATATGTTCCCAAACACTTCTGCGTGAGTATAAAACACAATTATTTTTACCTCAACGATTACAGTTAACTTAGGAAGCTTTTACTGCTTCACCAGACACCAGGGAGCCTAAGGTGCATAGCAATTGAGACTAAAATCTACATGAATAAGTAACTTTGGCCTAGGGTGGAACCGACATGTAGATGCATGAGAAGGTGGGTTTTTTGAGTGTCTGATTGAGAATGGGTTGGGGGTATTTCATCAACACAATTGTAAACTCTTGGAGATATAAACATAGTGCGCCTGGATGATGGGAAATGCTTTTATATAAATTGTATTAATTTTATACATATTGCTGTAGGTACTAGCAATTATTTGTGTAACTGCTCACTAATTAATTGTCTATGACATTAAGTGATTTAAGTGACTGTTTTATGGCTCACATACCTACCGGCAAATTGTTAATCCAGTGTCTTACTTTCTGCTACTTGTATAATTTAAATATATTGAGTAGATCAATAGCTCACATAGTGTATAATGGTGGATTAGCACCCAACATATTTACATGTAACTTTTGGCAATAAAACATTATTGTGAAGTCTGCAGCTTTTGTCTACTAACATCCAACAACTCAACTACATCTAAGTGACCACTCTGAGCCATACCACTATTGGTCAAAGACTCCCAAGCCATTCTAAGCTAAGTTTTATTTTCTCCATAAAAAAATATGTTTAAAAAAAAAATATAGGTGTCCTACGTGTAACCTGCGTGTCCGTGTGGGAGTAAGTATGTTAAAAACAAACTTTAGATAGCTCATAGATTAAAATCACCATCTCTTTAATAGAACAGTTCAACTCTTTAATAGGTTAGCCATCCACTTTATTGAATGGCTAACCTATTAGGTAAAGAGTTCTATTTTTATGACTATTTATGACCATTTATGCTCTCCAAAGGTTGGAGAGTTTATTAATTCCTAATATATGCTGGGAAGGGTATTAGTGCTGAGAGCACCCTAGACTTCCTTAACCAAGTCAGTATTTTATAAGCCCAACCCTAACTTCAGCATTTAAAATCTACATTCAGTAGTATTGTATTTATTGAAAAGGCTGCTGCTTGTTATCTACATACTTGTGATGGTAATAATAATAATGAGCCTTTTTATTTCCATGACATAATGACGATCACCGTAGCCTAGTTGGTAGTGCTCCTGCCTACGAAGCTGGTGGTCCTGGGTTCGAATCCCGGTAAGAGCAAATATTTGTGTGATGAGCACGAATATTTGTTTCTGAGTCATGGATGTTTTCTATGTATATAAGTATTTATCTATCTATATAAGTATGTATATCGTCGCCTGGTACCCATAGTACAAGCTTTGCTTAGTTTGGGGCTAGGATGATCTGTGTGTCATTGTCCCGAGTCCCGAGACATATATATAAAGTAGGTATTTCAAAACATTATATATGTCATGGCCCCTTTTGGGTATAGGCTTCCACCAATTGCCTTGGACACTAAGTGATGGCACTTGCCTATAAACATTTTTGCCATCACATGGTATCTAAATAATATCCTTGTATCATATTGCTTGACTAAACTAGTACATTATGTTTCCAGTTCAGAAATACGTGACTTATTGAACAAGGCTCCACAGTGTGTGTATGCTGGTTTTGATCCAACTGCCAACAGTCTACATGTAGGCAATTTATTGGTGATAATCAATCTCCTTCACTGGCAAAGAGGAGGCCATAATGTTATTGCTTTGGTAAGAAAACACTTAACTTAATTTAATCCATGGATGTATAATATAATTTTGGAATAAAAACTTAAGAGACCCACAAAGGATAATCTTATTGGTGTGGAGGTACAATTCATATCTTACTTATTTAAAGCTTTACATTGCCCAATAGGAAGTAGGAAGGGCCAATTTTTCCCTACTTTGTTGGTTGCCGACCCTACCTACTACCTACTTGGCTATGTTCTCTTTGTGACCCTACACTATGGCAATAAAAGGCTATATCAAGATCCCATATGTTTAAAGCCAAACTAAACATATTTCCCATTGTTAAAGGACAAAGAGTTCTGCAAGTATAAAATGTCTTAGTAAATAACATTTTAAAATGTCCTAATAAATAACATATTGATTACTACTATAGATATAATACTATTATTGATAATCAGTATTAATTGAAATGTTATAAAAGTAAGGGTTGATTAATTCTTCTGAGAACTGACACAGACCTCATATTGATGTCACCCATTTTTTCGAGTACAGTTAAGAACAGATTACTTTGTTTAACACAAATATATAGAGCTGTAAGACTTGTATGTTCTGTATAATTAAGAATAAATTCCATTTATTAACACAGTGCAGTAAGACCATTAATGAGTATGATCTTTATAATTGTCCAGTAAAGTAGTGTAAATGTATTGTTAAATAAAAAAACAATTCATCTATTTCTTTAATTTTCAGTTAGGTGGTGCCACAGGCTACATTGGGGATCCTAGTGGCAGGAGTACAGATCGGGTAGCATTACAGAGTGATATCATACAAACTAATATTAAATGCATTAAAAACAATCTTGAAACAGTCTTTGAAAATCATAAGAAATACATCTGGTCAGGTGAAGAAAGTAAACTGAAGCCTATAAGGTACATTCTGTTTTATTTTATTTTTGTTTTTTTTGTCTGCATTCTAACATAATAACCATTCATTTCTATAGTGTGTAGCTGATTTTATAGAGAGTAAAGGTTAGCTTATTAATGAAATAGTATTAGCAAATCAATTATCAGTGTATTAAATTATAATATCCTGCTATATGCATTATAATTTCTCAAGCCATCGCATATTAAGAACTGAATCCACAAATCTATTAACCTCCTTGCCATAAAAGAGTGCTTGCTACTTGTAGCATTGTAGTAACATGTATGAGAATTAATTATCTATATTAATAATTAATATAGAATTAATCTAAAGTGTGGTTGCCAAGAAGGAATAATTATCACCTGCCTTTTTTGTTTTGTTTTTCTTTCCTTTTTAATGAAGCCACTTATTATAGTTACTTAGGCCTCTTATAGATCTTTTTATTCTCAGTGTTGCATTAACAGCATGTCCTCACCTATACATTGGCTTTTCTTTTAATGTTGCTTAACTCCCACAGTGAAGCAGGAGTATATCTTAAGTTTCCTTGTTTTCCAGAGTAGTCAACAATGAAGCATGGTACCGAGATATAGACTCCATAAAGTTTGTTAGTGAGATTGGCCGAAACTTCAGAATGGGCACAATGTTACTAAAACAAAGTGTACAAGCTAGAATCAATTCAGAAGTTGGGATGAGTTTCACAGAGTTTGCATACCAAATATTCCAGTCTTATGACTGGTTGCATTTACTGAAGGAATATGATTGCCGGTTTCAGGTGATAAAAATTTTACTCTTTTACTACTGTTACCTCTAAAATTCAAATGATTGAATGGCACTCTACCACCATGCGTTTCTCAAGAAACTTTTACCGCTCTGGAATCAATTAACTGATACAGTGTGACAAGGCATCCTTCAAGAGGCGAGCCTATTCCTTTCTTAAAGGGGGGCAACACACTTATGGCCATTCTGGTGTTGCAAGTGTCCATGACCACTTACCATCTGATGATTCACTTATTTGTTTGACTACATTAGAAAAAATAATCTTAGATCCACTCGACTCAACTTCAAAAAGCTTCTCTATTGTAAATCCTCTTCTTAAATAATAATTTTCGTTTAGATAGGCGGAAGTGATCAAATGGGCAACATAAGTGCTGGACATGAGCTGATCAGTAGAACTGTGAAGAAAAATGTTTATGGTATGTTAAAACTGCATTTATATCAATAATTTTCTTTTATAGAGGCTCTTGTCAAATTTAACGTTAACTGGCACATACTATGAAAGCATTCTTATAGCGGCCGCACAATCGTTCGATGCCCCCTGCACATGTCAGTAGTTAATGTGGTTCAATCCCACAGGACATCTATTTGTGTGACCCATAAATTTATTTATTTTAACTGGTTAACATATCCATTATACAGGTATTATACAGGTTTACACCCAATGCGATAAAAAATCCGCTGTCCTATGTCAGGGGGTACTTCGCTTTCAGAGATAGGTGCGAGCACATTTTTTTTTCTTTCGTTTCTCTCATAGCCAGTTACGTTTGAAGTTTTACTTCAGTCGCGTTGTCAATCACTCTTGTTTTTTTTTCAATCATGTCGTTGATAAAACGCTCAAGTCTTTCACTGCATAAATGTACTCTTGTATCCTCCGTACTTAGGCGAACTCGTTAACCTGTGTCGGTTCTGGCTGCATATTTATCTGACAAAAGCCATTAAGAGGAATACTTACCGGGTAGCTTAAACAACTTTGATACTAAGTTAACGCTTGCGTTATGCCTACTAGTGGAATCGAGTATATGACCCATCACAGCAGCTGGCTTCTCTGGTTGCCATTACAATTCTGTCTACCGCTTTGCTGTTGGTTGACTTAAGATATTTAGTCACTGAATCAGTATGTAGATTATGTTTTTATATAATTGATATAATTTTGATACAACTTATATAAATTGTCACAACAGGTTTTGCTATCCCTTACTAGAAGGTGATAGAAGTTACTGGGCGTAGTAGGTACCAGTAGTAATAACAAATGAGTATCGCTATTAACGCATTTAATCTGAGATTTTTTATTGTTTTTAGGTTTAACACTCCCCTTAGTGACAACCGAAGAAGGCGATAAATTCGGGAAGTCTGCAGGCAATGCTATTTGGTTGGACGCTACAAAAACTAGTCCCTACAGCTTATACCAGTTTTTTATTAGGACTAAAGACTCCGAGGTGGAGAAACTACTCAAGTTATTCTCATTTTATAGTTTAGGAGAAATAAAAGATATTATGTTCAAGCATCAGCAGCACCCTGAACAGAGATATCCTCAGACTTGTTTAGCAGAACAACTCACCACCTTAGTACATGGAAGTAAGTAAAATCAATCCTTTTCTCCAAGGTTTAGTGAATTACCACACAAAGTTCAGTGTATTGGTCAGTCTCGATATCTTGAGTATGCCACCACGATACTTTTGCGGTCTGAGCAGTTGCCGGGGATGTTTCTGTACATATTTAAAATAACTGCGACCAAATATCACTAGCCCTTCTCATCCTGTGAAAAGCATAGGAACCTCACAAGGGAATATCTACCAGAAAACTGGCAGCAGCGTCTCTGAGTAGGTACTATGGAGCCCGTCTGCCAAGCGTGGTGATCATGGCATATTCCTCCAAATTGAGGAGATTTTTGGGGAGGCCTTTGTCCAGCAGTGTCCATCATTCAGTTGGCATGATGACTATAATATTTAGCCATGTAATTTTTCTCTTTCAGAGGAAGGTCTAGAACGGGCGTTGAAAGCTACGGAAGCGATATACAGTAAGGACGTAAAGTCTTTAGTGTCGCTGAATGGCACTGAACTAGAACAAATATTCGAGGGAGCCACGGTGACCACGTTGCTCCTGTCGCCCGGCATCACAGTGTTGGAGCTCGGCATGAAGGCCAAGTGTTTCCCCACAGAGAGTAAGTCGTCAACTAGATCAAAGTTTATTGAATCAATTGTATAAGTTATAATAAGCAAGCCTTTATTATTTTATTAATTGCTTATTATAGCAAACTTATTATCATAAGGTATGGATAGATATGATAATTGTTTATTTCACCACATAATATAAAACTATAACAATAATAGGTGCGTACAGTTAAATGCAATATATTTTTACGTATAAAATTGTTTGCTTGTTACAATCGATCTATAATCTTGGCCCGAGAGTGTCTCTAAGAGAAAAGTTCAAAGAGGTCAACATTCTAACTGTACCATCTCAGTATATATATGAAAACTTACTATATGTGCATAAAAATATCGATTCCTTCTGTAAAAAGGAGCGATACACATAATGTAAATACTAGATATAAGAATAATCTCATATTGCATACTACCCGTCTCCACAAAATAAGTAACTCTTTTATGGGGCAATGTATATGATTCTATAACAAACTTCCCAATGATATTGGAGAATTGTCTAGGAATAAGTTTAAAAGAATTATTAAAGCCAAATTGTGTAGCAGGGCATATTACAAAATTTCTGATTATTTAAGTGATAAAAGTGCTTGGGATTGAGTTGTTCTGAGTCAACACACATGATTGTCTTTAATCTTAAGTATATTTTATTTTAAAAAAGGATTCCTACTGAGTTTTCTGGCAGTGTTTCTCAGTAGCTGCCACGTCATGCACTGCAAGGTAGGGTAAAAATAATATGACGATTCCACATAAATGTAAAATTTTTACGGAATAAAGTACCTTTGACTTTGACTTTGACTATATTTAGCAATCTTTGTGGTGGCTAGCACCTTAGCTAAGTTATTCGGACATAACTTGTATTAAAGGTGCTAGGCCCAACTTTGTTTATATAGTTCCATCATTACAATAATAAGAAAGCTTATAATAAGCAAATGTTGATTATTGCCATGTTGGTCTGGCGTCGCTATACTCAACCCGCGGCCCGCCGGAGCTTTGTTATTGGCCCAGTTGCAGTTACAAATTCTTTTTATTAATAAAGTAACTACATCGTTATCTTGAAATTTCATTTGAATTAAGACCTGAATAATTTTGAATTGCGGCCCTCGACAACATGACTGTGACGTGTTTGTGGCCCCTAAAAAAAGGTTGAGTATGGCTGGTCTAGCGGCAGCTTTTTCAACCAGACATCTGTTGCCATACAGAACAAATAATCGTGCTCATCACACAAAGAATTGTCTTGGGGGGGATCGAACCCACCTCTGGCCTAGTCCGGTCACTAAGCACTAGAGCAACAGGCCAGTGAAATAATATATTAGTAATAAGGCCAGTGATTTTGAGATTTTTCTGTAAAAAGAAATTTTTAGTATCAGCCCGAAGTCTGAGTTGGCGGTATTACACCCGTATGCCTCGGAGAGCACGTAAAGCCGTCAGTCCTGTGCCTGACCTCTTTCCGGTCGTGTCGCTAGTCGTCCCATCGGATCATGAGAGTCATGGAATATAAAGTGCCCCTGTGTTTGCGCACACACTTGTGCACTATAATATTTCCTGCTCAATTGGCTAGTCTCCATTGAGACTGGCCGCCGTGGCCGAAATTTGGTCAGGAGGACATTATTTAACTAATTAATCTACTAAAAACAGTCATAAGACTGTTCAATAAATTGAACTGTCAATAGAAAGTCACAAAATTATGAACGATTTGTTGTTGTATGAAACCAGATATCGAAAGAAGCGTTAAACACCCTTCATTTTAGATCTGGTTGCAAAGGTTTCGGTTGAGCACTGAAATTATTTCAACGTGCTTTCTTTAGAAGCGATATTTTTAAATCAAAAGTATACATTTATTTGGTCAATACTTTTCGTCTATATGTATTTAGCTACCCCTACATTGACATTTATCATAATTACAGATGATGCGATGCGGATCATCCAAGCTGGAGGGTTCTACATCAACCATCAAAAGATACAGAAGATCGATGAAGTTATCACACAGTCAGCACACATACTGCCTAACTTGCTGTCTTTGCTAAGGGTCGGAAAACGGAACTACTACATTGTGAAGTGGCAGACGTAGAAATATACTGAATTACTTATAATTTTGTTTTATTTTTGCATTTACAGTCTACGTCTTAGCACTCGTTGCATTTGTACTGTAACAGTCCTTACCACCCACGAAATGAAGACCCTGTGTTGAGCATTTGTCTAAATGCTCCAAGACCTACATTATGCTGTGTTTAAATTAGAACTTGAAATAATCAAGACTACGTAATATCGCTTAGAATTTCGATACGTAGTGGATGTTTTTAAAAACAGTGATTTAATAGTATTCACTAAGTGTAAAGTAAATAACCTCAAATCATTCAAATTGCATTATCATTACGAGTCCAAAGTTCAGTCGAATAAAAAATTCAGCAACATCTAACGGACTATGCAAGAACCTCTATGACACTAAGAACCATAAATCGATAAGCAAGTGTAGCAAGTTTCGCTACTCGATTGACAGAGGGCGCTCATAATAAAATTACAACTAACTACCGCTAGAGGCCGCCACCTAAACCAATGCAATAGTCCCAGAACAGAAAAATAGAGGGCGCTAGCAGTTGTTATTTCTATTTAAATTGTAAAGATTAAAAAAAAATGGAAGAAATGAGAGCACTGCTGTTAGAAATAAGGGAAGAACAAAAAACACAAAAAATAGCTGTCCAAGAATTAAGAGAAGAAATTTTACAGAAAATAGACTCTACAGTCAATGCCAAGCTTCAGGAAATGTCTGAAAAACAAATAGAATTAGAAGAAAACATTACAAAAACAAGAAAGAACTATAGATTACATGGAAAAAGGAATAGAAGAAGGCCAAAGCTTTGAATTACAGAAAAAAGTACTAGATATTATAAATGATGAATTTCAGGTCAGGTGTGAAGATATGGAGATACAGGATATATACAGAATTGGAAAAAAAAATGAAAACCCACGTCCCGTGGTGGTTACTCTGACTACATTTGGCAAGAATTTAACTATTCTGAGAGAGTCCAGAACTAACAAAACTATACATTATGTTAAAGAAGACTACCCTCCAAATATACTTTCGAAAAGAAAAGAACTTCAAAAAATTGCTAAAACAGAAAGAGAGAAGGGAAGAAAAGTAGCTATCAGATATGACAAACTGGTATACCTAGACGGAAAAATAAGTGAGATTTCTGTTCCGACACCTGCTCATAACCCAAGTTCATCTAGAAGCCTACAAGATAGTGGGGAAACCATAAACCAGAAACGCAACATGTCCACCTTACCAGAAATTATAAAAAATGATAACGGAGAATACAACAAGAAAAACCCAAAAAAGAAACTAAATATGAAAGATTTTGTTGCTCATACAAAAAAGTAGCAATCAGCCGCCCCCCAGACACGTCTTCCAGCACGGCTTGTCACCGAGGAAGAGTATGACAACAACCCTCCAGGAATATACCCTCTAAAAAAATTAGTCACAACAAACCACGCTTCAAATACTAAACAAGAAATCTACATATGTAGTTACGCGTGCATATATTCCCGAAGGTTCCATGCGACCTGGTAGACTAAACATCCTTTCATAGAGTCAGCAGTCTGTCGGGACTCAGGCTGCATCCGTCAAAACAACTTTTATGCATACGTTGCTCATCCCGGTGGTCTGTTCCACCTCCCACTCTGTTTTAGAATAAGGTTTGCCATATTGTGTACTGGCACTTGATGTTCGATCGTCGAACAATAAACTCGTCTCTACAATTAATATTTTGTATTTTTTTAAAGTCGCTCTTGCGCGCCCCCGATTAAACTGGCGCAGCCGTTCGGATTAACGTAAAACGCCGAAAAATCGTGCTTCAAGAACACACAATCGGTTCGAGCTTGAAAATTCGGTTACGGGAATCCTTCGAACCAAATAAATTTGTTTAATTGTTCAACGTATACACTGCAAACGTAAGGCGACGCTGAGCTGACTTCTGGAGAGAATGGAGAACCTGTGAGTAGACCCAAATTGCTATTCCTTGTCTTTCGTTCGTATTCCGATAGTTTATAAATAAGATTTTGTGATATTACGGGACCGACCATCGCCCACGCAATAGAACGTTATCTTATTTGCAACTCTATACACCACATCGGTATAGTAAGCATTTAATTCTAAGAACTGTAATTAAATAATTGCAGATAGTAGTGTAGTAAAATTAACTGTGTATTTTTATTGTTCGCAACATAATTATACAATAATTAAGATGTCTCTAAATATGATTCCTAGGGAAATATCTTCTATTATCCCGAAATTTGACGGGGATGAAAAACTTTTAAATCTTTTTATAATTAAGTGTGAGTATGTAATTAATAGATATAGAGATACCGGAAATGCGGACCAAGATTTATACGTTTTTCATACCATAACTAGTAAGTTAATCGGTAGAGCCGCCGCGCTTATTAGTGAACGACAGGATATACAGTCGTGGACTCAATTAAAAAATGTTTTCACCCAACATTTCGCAGATCCTCGTTCCGAAGAATGTATAGCCATAGAATTAGAAACATTACGAATAAATAGTACTGAGTCTTATCTTGATTTTTGTAGTAGAATACAACACGTGAAAAGTACCCTATTGTCGAAAGTAAATTTAGAGAACGACATAAATTTACGTAATAGTAAAATCACGATTTACGACAATATGGCCATGAATGTTTTTCTATACAACTTGCCGGAAGATTTAATTCGTATTGTTCGACTAAAAGGATGCTCTACATTGGAGAAAGCTCTCATCATAGTGCTAGAAGAGGTTAACTTCCAATATCAGTATACATCTAGGAATAAAATGTTAAAACCAAATAGTTCTATTAAACTACACACACCTAACGATAGTTCAGTGCCACATAACCCCTATGTAGAAAAGTTTGGCTTAAAACAATTTTATACCGCCAACCCTGTACAAAATTCCACTTTTAATAAAAACCCTCAGCCACAGAACTTTAAATTTAACGCCCCACCTAATATACAAGGTTATAAACCTAATATTCAGGGTTACAAACAAATTTTCCAAATGCAGCCAACAGGTTTTAGACCTAACTTTAATCAACAGCAATTTAAATATGGCATACCAAATCAGCAACAATTAGTTAAGTTTGGTACACCAAACCAAACACAATTTAGATATGGTACACCAAACCAACAACAATTTAAATTTGGTATTCCACCGCAGCATCAAGGTTACAAAACATTTAATAATATCCCTCCGCAGAATAATTTGAATAAACCTCAACCCAACTTTGGGTTTCGACCTCAAAAATTAGATACTGATGTATCAATGCGCACTGCCGCTCCAGCCCCAAGGGTAAATAATTTATATTCAGGTGGCAACGACAGTGAATACTTAAAAATTTTGATTATAACAAAAATGAGTTCAATGAAAATTACGAATACACTGAAAATATAGAGCCAAATTGTAATTTTCCTGACACCGATCTGCAGTTCGATACAGCAGGCATATCTGAAGATGAAAATTTTCAAATCGCGGCCTCCAGTACGAATCGGAGATAATTAAAATTAATAATAATAAATTAGACCAATTACCCTATATTTTGATACCAGAAATAGAATCAAAATTTATGATTGATACAGGTAGCACTCGATCATTTATCAGTCCTCGAAAAGCTGATGAATATTTTTCAAATTATAAATATATAGAGCCTTTTCAAGTGATCAGCACGCACGCTCGAAGTCAACATGACAAGGTAATTTATATTCCTCTTTTACAAACGTTTAAATGTGATTTAAAACATAAATTCTTTGTGTATGATGTAGATTCCAATTATGATGGCCTCATTGGTTCCGATTTGTTAACGCAATTAGGTGCAAACATAGATAGGACAACCGTGTTCTGCGTACCCATAATACCGAAATACCTATTATATATAGGCCTCCAAGCCAAGTTATTTTGGAACCTCGATCTGAAACGAAAATTAAATTACCTACTAACCTATATAATGGAGACGCCATCCTCGATTACACCGATTTCGGGAAGGGTGTACGAATGCCTTCAGCTTTAGTTACATGCAAAGATGGGTCTGCAGAAACTATCATTCAAAATACTTCAAAATGCCAAGTAAAATTAACATTTTTAAAAAAATTCAAGGTTCAAAAATATGAACCTGATATTAATCTATTGCACTGTCTTACGTCGTTGAAAGATTGCGAATTAGATAACATTTTAAAAGAGAATTTGCAAAGGTTGCGGACTGATCATATGAATGAGGAAGAACGTGCTGTCATTAGTAAATTATGTTATGAATATAGAGATATTTTCCATTCGGACCTAATACCTTTATCCTTCACTAGTCAGGTAAAACATCAAATTCGAACCAAAAATACGTTACCACCGTTAGACCCAATATACGTTAAACCTTACCGTCAACCTCAAGCTGTTAATACAGAGATAGATAGCCAAGTACAAAAACTATTAAAAGATAATGTCATACAAGAATCTCATTCGCCATGGAACGCTCCTGTACATCTCGTACTAAAAAAATTAGACGCTTCTAATGAAATTAAATATAGGCTAGTTATCGATTATAGGAGACTGAATGAAATAACTACCGATGATAAATATCCTTTGCCCAATATCTCAGATCTTTTTGATAAATTAGGCAAATCTACTTACTTCACTACAATAGATTTAGCCAGTGGCTACCATCAAATAGAAGTAGAAGAGTCTGATCGTAGTAAAACAGGATTTAGCACGCAAGCAGGACATTTCGAGTTCAAAAGAATGCCTTTTGGCCTTAAGACAGCTCCAGCCACGTTTCAACGGGCTATGGACAGCATTTTGCGTGGTTTGCAAGGCACGCACTGTATGGTATATCTAGATGACATAATTGTCTATGGGTCTAGCCTGCAAGAACACGTAGATAAGCTCAGAAAGGTTTTCGATCGTCTAAGAGAAAATAATCTAGAAGTTCAACTTGACCAAACTAAATATCTTAGGAAGGAAGTTTTATATTTAGGCCATACTATAACCAATAAGGGTCTTAAACCCAACGAAGATAAAATTAAAGCTGTACTAGATTTTCCTGTACCAAAAACTCAAACCGAAATTAAGAGCTTTTTGGGATTAATCGGCTATTATAGAAAATTTATCAAGGACTTTTCAAAATTAACTAAACCCTTGACAGCATGCCTAAAGAAGAATTGTAAGGTAGTAATTAATGAGGATTTCATATCAGCTTTTGAAAAATGCAAAGAACTATTAGTTAATGCTCCCCTTCTTCAGTATCCAGATTTCTCAAAACAGTTTGTGCTAACCACAGACGCATCAAATATGGCGCTTGGAGCCGTATTATCACAAGGTCCTATAGGTAGCGACAAGCCCATAGCATACGCAAGTCGGACTCTAAATGATGCCGAAACTCGCTACAGTACAATAGAAAAGGAACTTTTAGCGATTATTTGGGCAGTAAAACATTTCAGGCCTTATCTATATGGACAAAAGTTCTTAATATATACTGACCACAAACCATTAGCTTGGTTACACGCCCTTAAGGAACCAAACAGTAAGTTAACACGCTGGCGCTTATATTTAGCAGCCTATGATTTTCAAGTTATTTATAAAAATGGATCACAAAATACTAACGCAGATGCGTTATCCAGAATTAGGTTAAATGCAATAGATAAAGATAGTGTGTCGGATGTATCTATGGAAGTAAATCGACCTATTAGTATATCATCAGATTCAGATGGCGTAGAATCTAGAAAACATAGCTCTACTTATTCTATTCCTTCACCATCAAGTGGGACAGATACTGCATCTGAAAACCCAGATACCATTCACTCTGTTGATGAATTAGAATCAACGGGTATCCCTATTTTAAAAGAAGCCATAGACACAAAACCAAATCAAATTCTAGTCTATACACGGCACCGAAATCAATTATCAGTCAAGGATATATCTACGAATAGGCAACGAATTCTCGAAGTGCACTTACCTTTAAATAACTCGGAACTAGTGAAACAATTTTTAAAAGAATATATCAGAAATAATGTAAAGTATTTTATCTATTTTGAAGATAAAGAACACAGACGTCAGTTCACACAGATAATAATTCAACTTTTCAAAAAAGACTCCGTTCAATTTTTTGAGTGTACCGAACGAGTTGTACTTGTTCAAGATGAAAATGAACAACGCCAAATCGTTCTTAAATACCATACAGGAAAAACGTGCCATCGGGGTATTAAAGAAACGTTAGTCCGTCTTAAGCGTACATACTATTGGTTTAATATGGAAGAATCAATTTCGGCTATTATAAATAGTTGCGAAACCTGTAAAAAAATTAAATATGATCGAAATCCTTACAAACCTGCATTACAACTTACTCAAACTCAGAAAAAACCATTCGAAGAAATATTTATAGATCTATTTTCCATCGAAGGAAAATATTTTCTGACTGTATTGGATGCTTTCAGTAAATTTGGTCAAGCTTTTGAAATAAGCAACCGGTCTACTCCTGAAGTTGTAAAAGCTCTCATAAAGTATTTTTCATTTTATGGAACTCCTCAAAAGGTCAGTTCTGATGCAGGCTCAGAGTTCAATAATGCTCTCATCAAAGAATTATTATCCCTACACAAGATAGAAATGCACATAGGAACACCAAATAACATAAATTCAATGGGACTAATTGAAAGATTCCATTCAACTATATTAGAAATATACAGACTAGCCAAATATGAACATAAACTTACGGATATTGCATCTGTCATGACCTACGCCATTATGGCATACAATCAGACTATTCATTCAACTACAGGGTTCACACCCTTCGAAGTTGTCTTTGGTCATACAGACTCTAATAATATATTTGATAAACAATACATGCAAAAACTAATTAATGATCACAATAAACGCACTAGACATTTATATAAATTCTTAACGGACAAAATCACGGAGAAAAAGCAAGCTATAATAAACAAACGGGGTGGAGAAACGTCTTTTAAAATAAAACCTGAAGAAAATGTATTTGTTAAAGGTACTAACAAACGTCGTAGCAAAGATAAACCTCGCTACACCAAAGCAAAAGTTTCAAGTGATCTTGAAAGAAATATTGCCCCTGTAATAATACATAAACGTGACACACGAGTGCCTGTTAAAGACATTAAACGTGTTCCACAGAAACCTCCCGATGTTCCTGCTGATAACAACAGCGACCCAGTTGCTGGCCCTTCAACTTCAGCCCGTGAATGATAATCCGGGAATTCTACCCATACGGGAAGGAATCCATTAGTAACGATAAATGGATATTAATTAAGATTTTAGATTTTAAGAATATTTACTCAGACTTAGATGGTAACATTCAATTTTACTCTCAGTTAAACTATTTAGTTGACAATTGCTTAAATATTAGTTTTAAGAACGATTATCTAGATTCTAAAAACCAAGTAGAATATGTATATAATATAACTATTAGCAAATATAAGCAGTTAGTACCGTCTTATAAGATAAAGAGAGGTCTCTTAAACCCTTTAGGATCAATCATAAAAATAATCACAGGGAATTTAGATAATGAAGATGCCATTAAATACGACAGATTGATAAAAGAAGTAAAGACTCAGCAAAATATTAATAATAAGAAAATTACCTTGATATCCGAAATGGTGGGAAGCTTAGTAAATGTTACCCAAGTTATAAATACTAACCTTAATAAGCTTGATGAAAAGATAAAACATTTAGATGAAAAAATAAATTCAATTACAATAAAAGGACAACAACTAAACTATATAGGAAATCGTATACTGAACACTTATAATTTATTACTACATAATTTTCAAAATATTTACATCAAACTTAATGAGATAGAAACTGCCGTAGCATTCAGTAAGTCAGGCATCCTACACCAGTCTATCATTGAGTCAGATAATTTGCTTTTCTTGTTAAAAAAAATTGAAAATTCTGATAAGCTTATATACCCAGTTTTGCCTGACAACCTTGTAAAAATTGAAGGAACTATAGCAATTAAATCTTATTATAGCGAAAGTAAGATAACGTTCATCTTGGAGATTCCACTTGTTAAAACAGACACATATTCTTATTATAGACTATTGCCCATCCCAATATTATCTAATAATCGTACCCTTATTATTATACCCAAATATCCTTACCTAATAGCAAAAGGGTTTGAGGTCAAATCACTTGCCAAGCCTTGCAAAGAAATCGACAGATCTCGTTTCCTGTGCATCGAAGAAAATGGTTTTCAACTCAACGAAGATTTTTGTATAAAAGACCTAATGCAATACATTAACAACATCAGCTCCTGTAAACAAACTCCTATAGAAATTCAAAACTTTCGAATAGAACTTTTCCAGCCGAATCGATGGATAGTATATACAAGAATGAATGCCGTACCTACTAAGCAGAATCTGTGAGAGTGAGGTGTCTCGACAAACTCTTCGAGGTACATATATACTTACGATAGACGATTCATGTACTATCCAAATACATAATGTGACTCTAAGAATGCATAAGATTGAAACAGAACAAATCACCTATGAAAAACTATCACTAATTAACTTACCTGCAATTAAGTCACATGTGCCAAATACTACAAAGCTCCTGAACCTGGAAGGAGTGGACCTTAAAAACCTGCGGTTCCTCTCGTACGCTCTACACAAAAGTGAAGATAATAGTGCAAGTGAAAACAAAGGCCTTTCCCTAAATGTGAAAAGTGTTAGTGTCTGGACCATTGTTTTATATATAATTTTAATTATAAGCCTTTTTATTGTCGTGTATAAAAATAAGTATAATCTATCAAAAATGTTTAATCGAAATTTACCGAATCCTATATCTTCGGTAAATGTCGATCCTGATGAGGGAGGAGTTACGCGTGCATATATTCCCGAAGGTTCCATGGGACCTGGTAGACTAAACATCCTTTCATAGAGTCAGCAGTCTGTCGGGACTCAGGCTGCATCCGTCAAAACAACTTTTATGCATACGTTGCTCATCCTGGTGGTCTGTTCCACCTCCCACTCTGTTTTAGAATAAGGTTTGCCATATTGTGTACTGGCACTTGATGTTCGATCGTCGAATAATAAACTCGTCTCTACAATTAATATTTTGTATTTTTTAAAAGTCGCTCTTGCGCGCCCCCGATAAACTATGTACTTACAATGTGAGATCACTTAAAAAAGAAAATAGAATGTTACAACTAGAACATGCCCTTGAAAGGGTCAAATGGGACGTGATAGGACTGTCCGAAGTGAAGAGAAAAGGTTTAAAAATTGAAGAACTAAATTGGTGCATATTTTACCACTATGGAGAGACCGAAGGACACAGAGGTGTGGGCTTCTTAGTAAAAAAAGAACACAAATTAAATATAATTCGTTTCTATGGAATAACGGAAAGAGTCGCAGTTTTGAACATAAAATTTGGAGGTACCCAAATTTCAATCATACAAAGCTACGCCCCGGAGAAGTCCAGTGAAATAGAAATAGATCAATTTTATGAAGATTTAGGTAGAGCGAAAGAAAAGTCAACGGAAAATATAATTATAACAGGAGATTTCAATGCGAAGATCGGTATTTCACCCATACAAATAGGTTCAGTGATAGGAAGATATGGATCAGGCGCCTCTAATGAACGTGGTGAAAAACTAAAACTATTCGCTATAGACCAAGAGTTGACAATACTAAATACAATGTACAAAAAGAAAGAAAACCAAAGATGGACCTGGCTTTCACCAGATGGATACACTAAGAATGAAATTGACTACATCCTATCAAACAAAAAACACTACTTCACAAATATAGAGGTGCTGAGGAAACTAGCGTTCCCTTCTGACCATAGATTACTAAGAGGAACAATAATAATTAATGAAAAACTAAAAAGCAGAAAGAAATATACACAACCAAGATCAAATTTACAGTCAATAAGAGAGCAAAAAAGATATAAGAATATTTTGCAAGAGAAACTTTACAAACGCGAATCAACCGACAAAGTAAAATTAACAAT
Organism: Pseudoips prasinana; assembly: GCA_951640165.1. Lineage (NCBI taxonomy): Eukaryota > Metazoa > Arthropoda > Insecta > Lepidoptera > Nolidae > Pseudoips > Pseudoips prasinana. Next base: position 12,919,092 of record OX621240.1, read on the forward strand.
ACAACAACTCTATGATATCTTAGAAAAATCATTAACAGTAAGCATAATTGAATCACAAGTATCAAAACCGAAAGAAACCTTTACATTATCCGATAACATCAAGTCACTCATATCGAGACGGCTCACTTTACAACAAAAATCAGATAGAACAATAGAAGAAAAATAGAGTTAAAATAATTATATAGAATAATACCAAGAACAATACAAATTACGGATACCGAAATTGAAAACATTACAAGCAACTACAGAAGATAGAATAGATCTAGTACAAATGGCCACAGATTTCTACCAACACCTATACAGACAAAAACAAGAAACAAACGAAAGAATAATTATTACAGGATATAAAAAACGTCAAACTGAAAACGAGAAACCACAATATTTTACTGGAAAAGAAATACAGCTATCTATTAGAGATCTAAAAAATAACAAAAGCCCCGGACCCGACTTTATTACAAACGAAGCGTTAAAATTAGGAGAAGAACAAATATTAGGATAATAATAAGATTATTTAATGAAATACTAAGAGAGGAGACGGTTCCAGCTCAATGGAGTGAATCGGAAATAATTCTACTCTACAAGAAAGGAGACCCTTCTTGTGTATCAAACTATAGACCAATAAGCTTAATGTCGAATCTTTACAAACTATTTTCGCAATGTCTCCTGAAAAGGATCGGTCCACAAATTGACGTCAAACAACCAATAGAGCAGGCCGGCTTTAGACCAGCATTCTCCACCATTGATCACATCCATGTGCTATGCCAGTTAGTAGAGAAATACAAAGAATTCAATATGCCTCTATACCTAGCCTTCATTGATTATAAAAAAGCTTTCGATTCTATCTCCCACAGCGCTATAGTCAAAGCACTTAGGTATCATGATATTGAGGACACTTACATCAATATAATAATGAATATTTATAGTAAGTGCAGAAGTAGAATAAGGTGGGACAGAAAGGGCCCACGGTTCGCAATTCAAAGAGGAACCAGACAAGGAGACCCACTGTCGCCAAAAATATTCATTGCAGTACTTGAGCTTATACTACACGATATAAACTGGAAAAGGGGAGGCATCAATATCAGAAATAAAAGGCTAACCCATTTAAGATTCGCAGACGACCTGGTTCTTCTAAGTAATACCGCTAGAGACCTACAAGACATGCTGACAGCACTACATCGGCACAGCGAGAAGGTCGGTCTCGAAATAAATTTCGAAAAGACAAAAATTATTACAAACCATACTAAACCTACTCTCAGCGTCGAAGGCGAAGTAATAGAGTACGTTGAAGAGTACATTTATTTAGGCAAACTGATTTCGTTCAGAGAGATTGACTCGGAGGAAATAGATAGACGAATGGCGCTGGCATGGAAACGATACTGGTCCCTGAAAAATCTTCTTAAATCTAAGTTACCTACTGTCCACAAACGGAGACTCATGGACTCTATCATTCTACCTACACTAACCTATGGCAGCCAGACTTGGTCTTTAACAGAAGCGAACGCAAATAGACTGTCGGTATGCCAAAGAGCCATGGAGAGAAGTCTCCTAGGGATAAAACTTAAAGACAGGGTCAGAAATGAAGAAATTCGGAAACGTACCAAAGTTAGAGATGCTATACAACATGTCAGAAGACTAAAATGGAAGTGGGCCGGTCATGTAGCGAGACTTGAGGATGGGCGTTGGACGAAAGTGGTCACAGAGTGGAAAGGACCAGAAAGTGGAAAGCGCAAACATGGTCGTCCGCTCAAACGCTGGTCAGATGATATACGCGAGACCGCAGGCAAACACTGGCTTGGTTTGGCACAAAATAGGGAAAAATGGCACAACCTGGAGGAGGCCTTAACCCGCACGGGGGTTCCTATGGAAGAAATTCGATAAATATTACCTTACTAATAAATACTAACAAAAATTACTTTTATTCCATTATAATTACTAACCCACTAAACAAAATGTACTGTTAATGTTAGTTCATAGGAGCAAATAAAAAGGCTTTTTATTTTTATTTATTTTTTATTAAGTGCGATTGTGCACCGAACTCGTTTTCCCGGAATAAGTAGCGGACATATTTAATAATATCTAGGGACAATGTCACACAGATCATCTTAGCCCCAAACTAAGCAAAGATTGTACCATAGGTACCAGGCGACGATATATAATAAATTTTATAAATGTTTTCATACAATCAATACAATGTGTAGGTACCTAAATATCTATGTTAATAGAAATAATAATGTATACAACTATATTACTACAAACATGTTCTGACTATTTACAAGCGCTTTTTTAAAGTCTACGTGAATAAAAACCTTTTTTTTTTTGTTTTTTTTTTTTTTTTTTTTTAATATTCATACTTAATAGTAATATATAGATAAATACTTAATTACATAGAAAACATCCATGACTCAGAAACAAATATTCGTGCTCATCACACAAATATTTGCACTTACCGGGATTCGAACCCAGGACGACCAGCTTCGTAGGCAGGAGCACTACCAACTAGACTACGGTGACCGTCAATTTGAGAGAGATTGATTGTTTTTTATTCTGTCTACTGACACACGTCTAGAAGTGAATGCTGACGGTTATAATATCGATTTTGAATAGGATCGGCACAGCAACCAAACAATTAAAAGTAGCTGTCACTTTACTTAAGACATTCTTTACTAAACTATCAGTTCAATTTGTAACAGATTTTACTTTTATAACTTTTACGACAGAGCGTTTACTCGGCACTTTATGTTACATAAACCGTCAATAAAAATTGGATATTAAAGTAAATGGAACTGGCTGGGTACCTATGCTACAAATGTTTTTAAAAGTTATATGAGATCATTTTGGACTTTGGGTTAAGTAGCATGATGTTAAGTTTACCATAGTCAAAAGTCAAAGTCAAAAATTGTTTAGTCCGTAAAAATTTTACATTTACCTATGTGGAATCGTCATATTTTTTTACCCTACCGTGCAGTGCATGACGTGGCAGCTACTGAGAAACACTGCCATAAAACTCAGTAGGAATCCTTTTTTTAAATAAAATATACTTAAGATTAATTACAATCATCTGTGTTGACTCAGAACAACTCAATCCCAAGCACTTTTATCACTTAAATAATCTGATATTTTGTAATATGCTACACAATTTGGCTTTAATAATTCTTTTAAACTTATTCGTAGACAATTCTCTAATATCATTGGGAAGTTTGTTATAGAATCTTATACATTGCCCCATAAAAGAGTTACTTCTTTTGTGGAGACGGGTAGTATGGAATATGAGATTATTCTTATATCTAGTATTTACATTATATGTATCGCTCCTTTTACAGAAGGAATCGTTATTTTTATGCACATATAGTAGGTTTTCATATATATACTGAGATGGTAGGTACAGTTAGAATGTTAACCTCTTTGAACTTTTCTCTTAGAGACACTCTCCCAAGTCAGAAGTTCGAGAGCCTTGTTGGCTTAGTAGCGGTTTCGCATTAATTTCGTTCGCCTAGCCTCGTTCGAATCGGGCGAATGAACTACTTTCAATTTTGACTATTTTTAGGGCCGGTTTCGCCCGAGACAAATTTAATGGCGGGCGAATCAGGTTCAGTAAAATTTTGTAATGGACTATTCGCCCAAATACTATTATACCTCAGAAAAAATAAGTAGTACAGTCGAGGGCACCATGTACCTACAAATATTTTTAAAGAGGACAAATCGCAAAAGGCACCTAATGCATCCTGCGAGTCTTCCCAAGCCGCGAATATACTTTTTAGTAAGTTGACCCCTGCATCTATGGTTGAACAACCCTTTGTGAATGCAAACTGTTTCCGGTGTAGTAAATTATGTATGTTAAAGTGTCTGAGCAACTGACTAAGCATGAGCTTTTCAAATATTTCGCTAAGAGTGGGCAGCACGGAAACAGGTCGAAAATTTGAAGGGTCTGAAGTATCACCAGTTTTAAACAAAGGAATGATTTTACTATACTTCATCAAGTCAGGAAATACACCTGATGCAACACAGCAATTGAACACAGTAGCTAAGTGTGGGGCGATTATAGTAATAATTGATGATACAGTCTTAACAGATAGACCCCACAGATTCTTTGCGTTTTTCATATTAATACTCTCGAAAGCGTTTAAAATATCTTAAGGTGTTCTACATATACATAATTAATCATATTTAGAACTCCTGATAGATGCTAAAGATCTGAAGTTGGTGCCAATTATAACGCCCATTCGTTTCCTATTTTGTTAGCACTTTATAATTCTAAATTTAATCTCGAGCTGAAATTATTTTATATTATTTTAATATACACGGGGACTACCGCATATTACGTAATGTATAAGTAAAACAAGATAAAAGTGCTAATCGAATAACCCACCCCTAACTGCACTCGGTGCAAAGGTACCCATCACACTCGCCGCATTTCCACGTTGAATGGCGATGGCCAACTTCTGCATCAGGTACGAGCCAGAGCGGGGCTCACGTGTGGATTCCTTTAATTTGTGCCCTATGTCGCCGATGAGCTGCTTGGCCTCAGAGGCCCAGCATCCCATGGTCTCACCGGCAATAGGGACAAAATGGTACGTAGGCTCCAGAGCGGCGTACATTTGCCTCTTTTTAAGTCCGGCGTCTTCAGTTGCGGCTGACGGTGAGTGGACGGTGCGCCTCAAGTGGCTAGCGGCGCCAGTATTGTCGCACGTGGCATCCCATATGAGGCACTTGCCGTTCTTCCAAGGCACCAGTGTCAGCTCGTCCGGTCTCTTGCCATCTGATCTGCTCAAACTCGGAGACTCCAGCACACAGAGTACGTTCGCCGACACTATGGCTCTACGGATGATGTCGTTGACGGCATGGTGACGGTGGAAACTTCCCTGTGCAACGACGACACCTCATCGCATGATGGCCATCGGCCTCTATGGAACCGCAAATGCATCTGCAGTGTTCACACATTTTGCAGCCCAGGCGGAGAGCCACCACTACACGCAAAGAGTCAACGTCAAGTAAGGTGCCCAGGTGAGGCGAGGGCAGTGCGTATAACCAGGCCCTGGATTCTGACTGCGACACCGCCCGCAGTACTTATCAGCACCCGTAGCCACCTCACAAAAGTTGATCCTGGATCCGTCTTGCTCACACATCGTCCCACACCCACCTTTACAGGGACCTTCGCACCCGAGTTGAGAGCTGCCCAGGCTGCAATGGCATCCGTCACAAAGGGTATGTTCACCTCGCCGCCATTGGATCGAAAAATAATAGCAACAAGGTTCGCAGCCCCATGTGCGGACGCCAGAAAAGCCGGCGGACCCATATCACGCGCCCAACGCACACCATGACCACCGTACCGTATCGGAAGAGCGGCTTGGCTCCACTGCACTTCAATTAGGGAGACGTTCAGAACAGACTCAACTTATACATAGGTATTTAGTTAACTGGAGAGAGGCAATGTTTAGAGGCTAAAGGTGTTCTAAATATAAAAAATATATGTACATGTTTAGAATACCCAAGAGAAGTAATATTTGGACGCTAAAGGTGTTCTAAGTATAATTAAATTATATTTAGAACGTTTCTACAGCACAGGATGTATTGGAATTCTGTAGCATGCATTTAGCAATTTTGATTAGTTGGTTGTACTAATTGTGTGTGATATGTTTGTGGTACATTTATCTATTCATTGGTACTGCAAGAACAATTTAAGAACATTTAATTGATACGTCTATAAATTACGAAATCGACTGTGGCCGGGCTGCGTCGCAAAACAATTAATTAAGGGCCTTCGCTGCGTTAAGCGCCCACCTCACGCAGCGCTGCTCTTGAAATGACGTGAATCAAGCACTCGGAGCCGACGCAACCCGCGCCCGCTCAACGCAGCGTTAAGCGGGCACCCACGCGGTTTCATACAAAATTGCCCCGTCGCGGGGACCTGTGCGGGCGCACGTCACGGAGAGGCGCGCCCCGCACCCACGCAACGGGGCCCGCCTCCGTGCGACGGAACCCGTCTCGAAGCCACGCGCGATGCCCGCTAGCGCTAACACACACGGGCTTGTTCAGTTAATAACGCTACTCACTAGGTGCTACGGGTCGCACGCACGCTCGGAGAAAATCAGGGACAATGTCTTTCGATACAGAAAGGGTAATTGTGGATGTGCGTTAAAAAGAATAATCCGGTGACCGCGACGGGTCCCCGCGCTGGGCACCGTCGCGTTCCCACAGAGCCCACCCGCGTGTCCACGGACGGTTGCCCGTCGTAGGCGCCCGCTTGACGCAGTTTCAGGCCTTACTGACACACTAAATCACTGAACACAAGTCATCCTAGACACTTTATTTAACGTAGGAAGTCTCGTCTCTAGGATAACTTGTGTTCAGTGTTTACACTAGGATAAGTTACTTTAAAGCTCAATTTCCTGTGAGTAGATATTGACTCTTCTTAACCGTTGATTTACAGCAGGCTGGTTTAAATTAAATAAGTTCTAATTGAAAAGGAAATGTCTAGTTAGCTCCAGGAATTTCAGGGATTTAGAAATAAAATAATATATTATTATTGTTTGGGCTATTTTATTAATACTTACAACAGAAGCTGGTATACTTGTAGTATATAATAATAAAATGCATATCACATAAAAGATTGTAAACACTACATAACATACTTACAGCTAAAATAATAGTCATAGAAACAGCATTGCATTGATCACTAAACCTAATGCATCGACGACGGCGGCCTGCATAGTTCAACATCAAGTCGAATACAATTCGACTCTACTTCATAAATATAAAAATAAATTATATTGAGTACAACAAAATAGAAGTGTATTTGAAGCCACATTGGTCTATACACCACGCCAATGACTAGCCAGCACCGAGCCGAGTGCGGCCGACCGAGTCCAACGCCGGAGGCGCGCCGCCGTCCACTTCCTACGAATATGGCTGCTCGTTACAATTACGTTTGTGCATGCTCCCGCTATGGGTCATCGACCGGGAGTACTCATATTTTCCTAATATCACAAGTATTAATTGCAACATTCACTCATCGTATGAACTAGTTTACAACGTTTCAATATAATTAGATCGCATAAAAAAGCTAGACAATCTAAGCGATATGTCTTCGGGAATATGATTCCCGGGGTCAACGATTAGTTCTGCCTCCCACGACACTCGCGAAAGCAGGAATCCATAATTTGGTAAGAGATAATATTATTCAAATCGTCACACGTTATCTTATTAATAAGGCTACACTTTTACAAAAATAAATACATAATACTCGTTAGATGCAAAGAAAAAATTCTTTCAAATACGTTACTCTACTACTAGACCGACACGCGGTCGTCACCGCGGGAAAGAAAGAGCGAACATCAGTCTCATTGCGACTTCGGGAACGATCGCGCGACGCCGGGAGCCAGCGCGGCGCGGCCGCGTCTCAACCTCGGCATCGGCACGGGGCTGTACGGCGCCTGCTAGAGGTCGGTACTCTCGTGCGTGGCCAGCGGGGGCGCGGCGGGGCTGGCCGCGGCCGGCTCGGCGGGCACTGGGCTGCTGGCGCGCGCCGGCGGCGACGCGGGCGCGGGTTGGACGGCGGCGGCGGGCGCGGGCACGGGCGGCGGGGGCGCGGGGACCAGCGGGCGCGGCGGCCGCGCGGCAGGCGGCGGGCGCGGGGAGGGCGGCTCGGCGATGTCCCCTTCAGATTGTGATAGCTGGCGGCTGGCCTGCAGCGTGCGGGGCTCGTCGTCGGCGTCGCGCCCGCCCGAGCTGTGCGTGCGCTGCACGGGCGCGCGCGCCTCCTCCTCGCGCTCCCCTCCCACTTGTATCACTGTGGGGTGGTGCTTGTCTACGGAGTAAATATGCGTGCGTTCCAGCACCGTTGGCGCCGCTTCAGGCGCATCAGAGAGCGAAGCACGTCCGCGGAAGCTTTGCGGGCGCAGCGCTGCGGGCCGCTCAGGCACGGCTGGTTTGTGGCGCAGGGTCACGTCGGGTTCGGGCTCGGGCACTGGCAGCACAGTACGGGGCGCAGCGACCGGACGCGGTGGCGCGCCGGCCGGACGGGGGGCGCCGAGCGAGGCGGGCCCGCTGTCGCCCACCACCTTCATGCGGCTGACGACGCCGGTCTGCGCGGTGACATTCTTGACGATGAGCGTGGTCTCGCCGCGCCCTGCGTCGGGGGCCTTGTCGAGCTCGAGGCTCTGGCGGCGCGCGTCGAGTTCGGCGCCGCGTGCCGCGAGAGCTTCCTCTTTGAGCGCCTTACTCTGTCGATAGGTGGAGCGGTTGATGGTCTGCACGCCAGTGATCACTTTCCCGGTATCGGAGATCACGGGTCTCGGAGGTTTCGCAGGTTTGTCGTTTTCGAGTTTGACTGTGCTCGGTTGTTCTTTTGTGGGCTCCGGCATCGATGAAGGCGGTGTCTGGGTTTCGACTTTCTTGTTTTTGTCAGGCGTGAAATTGGGCGGCACGGGCGCGAGCGGTTTGTTTTTTCGCCGCAATATAGGTTTGGGGCTGCCGTGCGGGGGACTAGATTGATCGGACAGCGAACTGTTCGATTGCGCCTTCTTCATGTCATTGTCGAGCAGGATAAGGCTGGTGTCGTGACTATTGCTCCTGGAGTGCCGGCCCGGACCGTCCAAACTTTTGAACTGGTTCTGCTGGTTGTAATCGAACATGGACTTGCTCATGCTGCTGTAGTCGCCATTGGGCGGGTCTTGATTTATCGAGTTCAAATCGTATTGGTCTCGGAGCAATTCCTCTTTGGTGAATGTGATGAAAAAAGGTATATCCTCCTGGAAAAACCAGTCGGCGTGTTTGATGAGCAGCTCGACGATGCAGTTGACGGCGGTGGTGACGTTCATGTCGAAGGTGTTGCCCCCCGTCGCCCACAGTAAGTTCGGCGCGATTACTATGGCGAGGTTCGAAGGCGTCATTTTGTTGATACTTTGATTTTGCGTTAAAGTAGACAAAAACTTAATAAGATACCTAAGATTTTGGAAGTTAGCCTCGGGTAGTAAGTGTATAGCTTCCCACACGGCGTTCAGTCGAGCTTGCTCCGTGGGTTGTCGCGAGGCGTTCATGAAGTTCTCATAGAGCCGATATGTCAGAAGGGGTTCTTTTAGTTCCCTTAAGTATGATTTGAGTACGGAGGCTACGACGTGCATATCTCTGTAGTCAGGGGGCAAAGGTACGTTATAAAACCCTGCGTCTAGAGACAACTTCATTCGTCGCACTTTGGTCGTACCTGAAATAATCGATGTTATTCTTTAGTGTACAAATTATGAAAGAATATATTATGTTTATATATTAATAAGTATATATTTTTTTATCAGAAAACCATATGAATATGTAGTGTTAATTCCGCTAATTGTCAGTTTAGCAAGCCGGGATGCAATTTGCAACGATTTCCGCCCTAATGAAACCACCTGAAGGTCGATGGGAGAAAATGCACATGGCATTTAGTCCACCTTTAAATCCAAATATTGGTACTGATATGAATTAAGCGTCTTACTAAAATAAATAGTTCCACATATTTTGCCGTACTGACCAGTTAGCGTATGTTAGATGTGTAACAGCTATTGCACGGTATACAATAATACTTTTTCACTGGAAAGATGACTTGAGAGTTTTGGCGCCAACGCGGAAAAAGACGCATCGAAGCATTGTTTCATTTTCAAAAACTGATTTCGAGTTTTTATGTGTAACTATGGTTTTTAGGCACAACATCTACGAAAACGTATACAAGTGGAGGAAAGTGCCATATTGCCGTGAATTGCGAATTTATGTGTTGAATCTAAAACTCCATAGAAGCCTCTTGTAAAGACTCCACTGCCTGGCTGGGGTAGGACAAGGGCTATCACTTGACTAATGACGAAAAATAACGATATGAAAATAAAAATACTACTGAAGATGACTCATAAGACTGAAGAAGCCAGAGCCGTAAAAAATAATGAATAAAAAAAAGAAAACAAGAGGAAAGATGATTCTGGGAACATTCTTAAACACTTTTATTCACATCACAAAGCAAATGTACAAACATTGTACAGTTATACAGGGTTTAAATAAAAAAACTTAGATTACATTTCGTTACCAAATATAGTCAATTAACCATAAATGACGGTTAGGGAATTAAATTTATCAAAAAACAACAATATAAGTAATAAAAGGAATATATTTTCCTGTTGGGAAATTTTATACATACTTCCCGCGATTCTGAACAGTCCTTCTTCGTTCAAGGCGAGTTCGTGTAGCGTGCACACGCACAGCTCCATGGGGAAGGCGATGGTGCGGCCGGAGACGCGCAGGTGTTCCTCGAGCGGTAGCCCGAATACCGGCTTCACTGAGCTGTCATCTGCAAACGAGGAAAGTTCTGTTATTGAAACACATTGTGAACAGTGCCGACAAAATATTGTGATCACGTTTAGAGGCTGATTTTAGTAAGTAGTCTAATCTGTTTTTTGTTTGTTTTTGTTACATCGAAGTATACGACGGGACGGTTGCCGTGGTTGGTAGACACTTGACTTTCACGCCGCAGGTCGTGGGTTCGATTCCCACCCAGGACAGATATTTGTGTGCATGTGCATATCTGTTTGTCTTGATTCTAAATGTAATCTATATATATAAAAATCAATGCCACTTTTCGTTGTAATGTTATAACTCAACGACGCCTTTACCGATTTGGCTAATTTTGGTCTTGGATTATTCGTGGAAGTGGGAAGGTTTGTACGTAGAGAATATTTAAAAAAAAGTCTTGAAATAGTGTAAAATCAACATCTTTCTATACTCCCATATACAAACAATTTGTACTAATACTTAAAAGCGTAGCGAAGCACGTACCGGGCCGCTAGTTATATATATAAGTACGTATTTACAGAAACAAAGTGGTATCTATGTATATATAAAGTCTCAGTTATCGAGTTTCCATATTACAAGGTATGCTTAGTTTGGGATCAGATGGACGTGTGGGAATAATGTCCCAGGATATAATAGGTCTTTACCTATGAAATTGCCGTTTTGTATGAAAAAATTTAAACGAATTTTTTTCATGAATTTTTTTATTTGTATTAATCGAAGTAATCACCCATGCAATCAATGCATCTTTGCCATCGCAGTGGCAGTTTATTGATGCCCTTCTTAAAGAAATCAGCTGGACGGGAGGCAACAAATTCTTCAAAGGCATTTTGTACTGCCTCTCGGGTATTGAATTTTTTTCCCGCCAAGAAGTTATCCAAATTCTGGAAAAAGTAGTAGTCTGTAGGCGCAAGGTCTGGTGAGTAGGGCGGATGACGGAGAGCTTCCAACCCCAGTTCTTGCAACTTGGAGACCGTCTGCTGTGCAGTATGAGGTCGCGCGTTGTCGTGCAGGAGCAGCGGAGACGAGCGATTGACCAATGCTGGTTGGAGATGCGCCAGCTTCTCCATCATTGTGCTCAGTTCTTCACAGTACACATCTGCAGTAATGCTCACCCCGTTTGGTAAGAAGCTGTGATGAATCACACCGGCGCTAGACCACCAAACAGTGACCATCACTTTTCTAGGGGTAAGTTTTCGTTTAGGGCATTGTTTAGGTGCTGAACCAGGATCCAACCAACTTGCTGAGCGCTTGCGGTTATCAAACAGAATCCATTTTTCATCGCAGGTAACAATGCGGTTCAAAATTCCTTCATTTGTGTGTCTGTTGAGCAGTGCAAGGCACGTCTCGACGCGTACTTCGCGCTGGCGATCATTGAGTTCGTGGGGCACCCATTTGTCAAGCTTTTTTACCTTGCCAATTTGACGCAAATGGACCAATATTGTTTTGACGCTAACGTCGAAAGCTGCTGCTAATTCAGCCGTAGATTGTGTATCATCAGCTTCCACAACCGCCTTTAATTCGTCATTGTCGACCAAAGTCTTCGGACGACCGCGAGGTTCATTTTTCAGGTCGAAATTTCCAGAACGGAAGCGAGCAAACCAATAACAGGTGGTGCGTTGGTTTGTAGTGTTAGCTCCGTAAACGTCGTTGATGTTGCGTGCCGCTTGTGCCGCGTTGCTGCCACGACGGTACTCATATTCCATAATTACTCGAATTTTTAACGTATCCATGATGACGAAAAAGATTGAAATGCGATGAAAATGTAACACTAATCAATAAAGAAATGACTACTTTTGGAAAAAAGAATCCATGTTTTTAAAATAAAATTAATTTGAAATTAGAATTCTTAGCCAAACAAAAATTATTTTGATTTGAAATGGCCAGTACTGCAGAACGGCAATTTCATAGGTAAAGACCTAATATTTCAAAAGTAGCAAGGATACAATTTTTACATCACGCCTTATTGTATCAAGTTCGACGGTTCGACCGTACGACCACGAGCACGTGCAGGTTATTATTTTACGGCCGCCATGCGCCATTCACAAAGGAGTCCAACAACATTCTAGGTTAACTGCATCAGTGTGTGCCTAAATTCAAATTACATTTATTCCGTAATTGTTTTTTACATTTGTGTTTAATCGACATTTTTTACCCTACCGTACAACTGAGCATAGCGTGGCAGCTACTGAGAAACACTGACAGAAAACTCAGTAGGAAACCTTTTTAAAAATATTATTACTTAAGATTAATTACAATTATGTGTGTTGACTTAGAACAACTCAATCCCAAGCACTTTTGTCACTTAATTAATCAGATTTTTTTTAATATATGCTACATAATTCGGATTTAAAAATTATTTTAAACTTATTCGTAGACAGTTCTCTAATATCATTGGGAAGTTTGCTATAGAATCCCCCATAAAAGAGTTATTTATTTGGTGGAGACGGGAAGTATGCAATATAAGATTATTTTCATATCTAGTATTTATATTGTGTATCGCTCCTTTTACAGAAGGAATCGATATTTTTATGCACATATAGTAAGTTTTAATATGAGATGCTAAAGTTAGAATGTTAACCTCTTTGAACTTTTCTCGTAGAGACACTCTCGGGCCAAGATTATATATAGCTCTTACAGCTCTTTTTTGCAACTTGAATATGGTGTTAAGGTCAGCAGAGCTATCCCAGAGAAGAATTCCATAGGACATTACACTATGAAAATAACTGAAATAAACCATTCTAGCTGTGTCAACATCAGTCAGCCGTCTAATAGTTTTCAATGCATATGCTGCAGAACGTAATTTTCCGGACAGTTTTTCTATTTGTGGGCTCCATTGTAGTTTTGAGCTAATAGTGATACCCAAGCACACAGTTGATTCAACAGGGGCCAACCTAGCTCCATTAAGTTGTACAGACGCCTGCACATTCAGCTACCCCAATCTGTCAAATTTCTTTTATAGATTTTCAACTTTATCACATAAGCATAAGGTTCACTTTCAATTGGGCAAATTTGACAGATTGAGGTAGCTTGTTACGGCCACCAATTTTTTTTGAGGAAAATAGTAAAACACGTATTTTTACTGACCAGTAGTCGGCGTAGGTATGTCATTTAGGACGAATGACCTCAAAATTATGGCTTAACATGGACTTACCGCGGTATTCCGGGTTTACTTAATTAACATATAGTATTATTTCACAATCAACCAGGAATTTGCGAAAGAAGATTTGTATTTAACTGTGAATGTTTCTGTTCTCTGTCTAGGATATTTTAAGATAGTATATGTCCCGGTTAAGGATGGTATTTTCGGGAACTACAATGCGGGTAGTGCTGCGCTAAAAGCTAATGCAAGGCTAGATTTACGCGATTATGACGCATTGTCATTAATAATAAAATTACTGACAATAATAAATGTAAAGATAGTAGTAGATGTAGTAGAAAAGTCTGAAAACTGTTTGGGTTATTTGAATGAAACTGCTATTCTTTTAACAAAGGCACTTTCATGATGCGGATTCAGGTGAATATTTAAGATGAGAGGGTATGTCCACGTTTAGACACCTACGCCGACCACTGCTAATAGCACTAACGCTTTATATACATTTTTTTAGTCTGATAAAAACTGTCAGTACTAAAATTTACGACTTTTTGACCTTCATATCTTTATACCCGTTTGACCTAGCTTCATGAAATTTGGACTTCTAGATGTCCTTGTGGATATAATTAAACACACGTAGTTTTATGTGTTTACCTTAAAGAGGTTTTGAGTTATAGAAGGGTCAAAAGTGGTATCAAGTGGTTCGTGTAATATTACACTCGGCGCTGGCTAGCCAGTTCCTTTGCTTGAACTTGGCTTGACACGCTACCACGTGTCTAGATTTACTATTTGGGAAAATGGAGGATAATTATGAAATCTACTACCCAAACATAATTTTGATAGAGAGAAAGAGAGAGAGAGAGAAAAATTATTAATTTAATACAATTTTATTAATTTAAGGCGTCACACTTAACTGGAAAATACAATTCAATAAATATCCGGGATATATCACACACCGCTATTTAGCCCAATATAAGCAAAGCTTGTAATAAGATAGAAATACATATTAACTTTTTTTAATACACAGAGAACACTCATCATCGTCATCATATCAGCCGAAAGACGTCCACTGCTGGACAGAGGTCCTTGGGGGAGGCCCCAAGGATCTCCACAATAGGCGGTCCTGCGCTGCCCGCATCCAGCGGCTTCCCGCGACCCGCATAAGATCGTCGGTCCACCGTGTAGGAGGCCTGCCCACGCTGCGTCTTCCGGTTCGTGGTCAGAGAACACTCTGACCAAGACAAATAGACATCAGAAATTCACGTCGGTATTACTTCTAATGTACCAAAGATTTCAATTCAATAAATGTTGTACAAATTATGTTAGTAATACAACTACAACTATATAAAATAATACAACTACAACTATATAAAATAATACAACTACAACTATATAAAATAATAAAACTACAGCCTTACATTAACATTATTCAACAATAAGTAACAGGAATTATTCAACAATAAGTAATGGTAAAGGTAACTATTACTAGAATTCTATGTATCAAGAAAAGGTAACATAAAGAATACTATTAAGGAAAACTATACATTCTTTCTTTGTTTCAGGCTCGATGACGACCAGCACACCAAATTAAAATATATTTTATTATAGATCCTTGAATTCTAGTGAAATTTCAGTAACTAATTCAGTTCAAATTTATATAAGTTTTCTTATATCAAGCTTGCAATAAGCATGCCACATGCCAATCTTTACAGATTCGCTCATTCATTCTTATGGGCACTGTTTATGCTAGTGTCAGAGTTGTTAAAACTACCTAGTATAGGGAGGCCTCTGACATGCCTCATCGACTTAAAGTGCCCTCCGAATCATGGATACCCTCAAAAATTACGTTAAATTTATTCGCGGTTTAAAGTCTGACTGCGCCCGGTTGCTTCACCCTTAATCGGACAATGGAATAATAGTTACCAACCCTTTTTAAACTCACTAATGTAATATGTAATGTAATAAGAGCTAATATCAATTAATTATGAACATACGCTATGAGCAATTAAGGATTAACCTCGTCAATCGTTTTCAGATGTAGTCTTTACCGTTATTCAGTACAATCATTGGTATAATGATTTAGACGGTCACCGTAGCCTAGTTGGTAGTGCTCCTGCCTACGAAGCTGGTGGTCCTGGGTTCGAATATTGTGCTCATCACACAAATATTTGCACTTACCGGTGCAAATATTTGTGTGATGAGCACAAATATTTGTTTCTGAGTCATGGATGTTTTCTATGTACAGACGCCAGGACATCAAGCTACCCCAAACTGTCAAATTTCTTTTATAGATTTTCAACTTGTATCACATTAGCATAACGTTCACTTTCAATTGGGGAAATTTGACAGATTGGGGTAGCTTGATGTGCTAGCGTCTATACATAAGTATTTATCTATCTATATAAGTATGTATGTCGTCGCCTGGTACCCATAGTACAAGCTTTGTTTAGTTTGGGGCTAGGATGATCTGTGTGACATTGTCCCTAGATATTATTATTATTATGTATATAAAAATGAATTTTTGTCTGTATATCCTTTATAGAATCGTAAACTATGGATTTGATCATGTGGTGATCTTCAGCAAAGTGTTGTGCATGAGCCTACGAAGGTTTCTGAGATGTTACGACCAGTCTTCCTGCAGATGGCGCCATAGTTTATAAATTTCAACGCGGGTACTGCGGGGCACATCTAGTAAATCATAAATATTGGCTTACAGAGCCCAGACAAAATTATGCAAACATACCACCTGTTTAAAAGCCCTAAACACTAGGTTCGAGTGGTTACCTCTCCATACGAATAAAGCCGGTATAGATTAAGGTTTTATTGATAACAATTGAAACAAATTTTGTACCTTATGTACAAGATCATAACGATTAAAACGTTCCTTGTATATTATTTCCACAACAAGTTACTGGTCCCATTCAATTTCAGGATAAACTAGTTATGTCTAGGTCAGTGTAGCCTCCACAAGCGAGGTTTACAAATATGTTATTGACGGAGCTCTACACACGGGTGCGGGGTCTCAAGGACCTCAAACTACCGTTAGTCCCAGATTTCTCCGACCCTCGAATTGATTTTAATTTAGGAAGTAACTACTTATAGTTTCTACGCGAGGAGAATTCTGCTATGAACAGTACGATAAGTCCGTGTTAACTCATGTTCTTTTATAGACTAAACTTAACTACTACGTACGTTTGGATGAATAACTTTAACCTATACTGCTGTCCAATCACTTAAATGCCGTTTCAGAAAAGCATATATCAAAGTAAAATACACTTTATTACTTGTATACAGAGTAGTTTTATCCGTGGCAAATTTCACTACATTCCGGCTATTTAGTATATGTACAGCAATATAGGCCAACCAACATTATCCTGGAATCGGTTTTGAACGCTAATATATATATAACACATACTTATATAAAAGAATGTATGTTGCATGTTGTTATCCTGCTTGTTATCACGTTGCTTTAATAGAATCCGTGATATTTTCCTTGTATTTTAAATACTTATTGCGATTAAAAATATGTTGGTATAATTTATTTTTTGATTACGTTGAAACATGGACTCCAGTGCTTTTACTTTGAAGGGATTATTATATTACATTTTCCGTTATTTTTAACAAATCTAAATAGAAACTGAGGATTATAAGGGCGTTTGTGCTCAGCGATTTAATATTGATTTCGTACCAAGACATATAGGTAAAAAAAAACATGCGGGCCAGCATTGGGGACTCCCGATTAAAGTAAAAAAGTACGCTTTTGGTTCACCCATGAAGTACACAGTATACATATAGCACATGGGGAGCTTGACGTGACCATAATGGGAGTTTCACACTTTTTGTTCACTCAAAAAGTGCTCAACGCGGTTGAAGAAGTTTTCACTACAAAATCGTCTAATAGGTAATACGCTAAAGGTTAATCTGTCTGAGGAATCAATGTGGTCATCATTAGTCCTCCTAGACTTTGTTCATTGTGGGGACAAAGCTAATCTATACATATAATAAAATCGTAGGAAAGTCAAAACTGTACATTGAATATTTTTTTAAAAGGATACTTGGGGCGTGATCTACATTCGATATCGAAGCGAAAATTATAGTTTTTAGCATTTATGTCTGTGTGTCTGTTTGTCTATATGTATGTCCGGGCTAAACTCAAAAAGTACTGCACGGATTTACTTCAAATTTTGCATGAATATTACTAAGAGGTCGGGTCAACAAATAGGTTATTACCTACCTTACATATTATCACGCTATCACCTACGGGGGAGGAGCTATGATAATTTATAAAATTTAACGCGGGTAAAACCGCGGGGCACAGCTAGTACATAATATGTTTTTTTTTTTGTAAAAAGAAGAAATCGGCGTCGAGGCTATAGCTTATTGCCTAAGACTACAATATCATAGATGAATCAAGAGATCGTCAGCTTCAAACGTGTCCATGACACTTATGACGCGCAGCCACTTCGAGCGTAAGTATCTAAGCTTCGAGGAGTTTACAGAAATAATATCCGTATGGATAAACACTTACAGGTACTTCGTAAAATAAATTAATAATATATATGTATTAGTAATCTATACATATAATAAAATCATAGGTAAGTCAAAACTGTACATTGAATATTTTTTAAAAAGGATACTTGTGGCGTGATCTACTATCGATATCGAATCCAAAAATATAGTTTATAGAATTTTTGTCTCTTTGTCTGTATGTATGTCAGGGCTGAACTCAAAAAGTACTGCTTGGATTTACTTCAAATTTTGCATGTATATTACTAAGACGTCGGGTCAACATATAGGCTACATATTATCACGCTATCACCTACGGTGAAGGAGCTGTGATCATTTATAAAGTTTAACGCGGGTAAACCTGCGGGGCACAGCTATATATAATGTTATTATTAAATATCACATTCCAATATCCTATAACAATTAACGAGTCATATCTAACGATGTAAGAGGACATTGTAAATTTTCAGAATGAGGGTTTGAGGGGTAACAGTTATCTTAGAAAACTAATGTTTGCGTGATGATACCCAATAGTACGAGATATGTACTACAGCACTATATCTACAACCACGTGTCTTTGCTTGCCGGAGGGTGTGGGTTCTATTCCACCCAGGAAAGATATTTGTGTGCATGATTCTGGGTGTAATTATCTATTTAAGTATGTATTACAAAATAAAAGTATTATATATGTAGTATATCAGTTATCTGGTTTCCATTGTACAAGCTCAGCTTAGTTGAGCCGTTATGGCCGTGTGTAAATAATGTCCCTGGATATTATTATTATGATTTCCATCATAAATGGTAATTTTCATGGGTTTTCCATGAAAATATGGGCCAATGAAAATTTTTGTCGCTCGATTTATTCAGTGGTTACACTTAAACAGAGATAATAAAAAAAATATAACCCCAACTAGGCAGAGCTTGTACCTACTATGACACAACTGATAAATATACTTACATATATATTTTTCAATACATACATATTATAGATAAATAACACCCCGCCACAGTACCAATAATCGTGCTCATTATTAAACAAATTGGTACTGGGTGGGGATCGAACCCAAGACCTTAGGTTTAGCAGTTATGGTCACTAACTACTTGACCAACAGGCCAGGCACTAAGACTCTTATCATAATTATTATCATAACCTCCCGAATTATGATACAAATGTTCAAATGAGAAAAAATATAGCGAATTATCATATTCCTAATTAGAAATACGAATAACCTACACAATATACGATATTGAATAGTTTAGCAAACTATTATGTACAGACGCCAGCACATCATGCTACCCGAAACTGTCAGATTTCCTCAATTGAAAGTGAACCTTATGCTTTTGTGATAAATTTGAAAATCTATAAAAGAAATTTGACAGATTGGAAACTTGATGTGCTCGCTCTGTACGTCGCCTCCCCCTTTATTTGCATGAAATCGATAAAACCAATGCCAACTTGACGCACATGCTGAAGTCACCTGAAGACATGACCTATTTATTGATTGTTCAGTGTTCACAATTTCAGTAGGTAGTAATACATTGTAAGGCGTAGGTAGCAAAACATTAGGTGGCCGCGCAGAACCAATCCCCTTTGAAACCTTCCCACTGAAGTTTCACCGAGCTATCATCACAGGCTTCATCATGTCAGCCAAAGTGCGTCCATCGCTGGACAAAAGCCTCCCCAAAGAATGAGAGAATATGCCATAATCGCCACGCTTGGCAAACTGGTTGGCCATCGCAGTTTGATGATTATAGTTCACAAAAAACGCTGCTGCCCGTTCTCTGGTAGGTAATTCATTGGGATATTTCTACGCCCCCCACGGGATGAAATGGGGTGATGAAATCTTATACTTTGCTCCTGGCATATACAGCTGATTTTATATCCAAGTCTTCACAACGGTGGCTTATGATGTGGGCACTTAGGCAGTGTAAGAGTTGTACTAAAAAAGGCTGCCCTATTGGAATGTAAATTCCCTAAAATTTACGTTAGATCAATCGAGTTGACGATATCTGGTAATTAATGTGTTGTTAGAGCAGATAATGCTTACGCCTTAATTGATAGTGAAGTTGTGTGTGTTTAAGAAAATTTATTGAAATGAGTCCGCTTAGAATGACCATTACTTTCAAACTGCTTGGTAAATAGCTTTTGCAGATAATTTTGGTACACCAAGCCGTTATTGAAATGAGTCCGCTTAGAATGACCATTACTTTCAAACTGCTTGGTAAATAGCTTTTGCAGATAATTTTGGTACACCAAGCCGTTATTGAAATGAGTCCGCTTAGAATGACCATTACTTTCAAACTGCTTGGTAAATAGCTTTTGCAGATAATTTTGGTACACCAAGCCGTTATTGAAATGAGTCCGCTTAGAATGACCATTACTTTCAAACTGCTTGGTAAATAGCTTTTGCAGATAATTTTGGTACACCAAGCCGTTATTGAAATGAGTCCGCTTAGAATGACCATTACTTTCAAACTGCTTGGTAAATAGCTTTTGCAGATAATTTTGGTACACCAAGCCGCTGTAATAATAGTTTAGTTCACCCTAGGCTATAAAACCTAGTACTGAACTGTAAGAGCAGAAAATATCATTGTTTATAGAAATGACCACAACTAAAATGGTAGTCATGGTACAAGTACGAATTAATTAGTTTGCCTTTGCGGATAACAAGTGTCTCCTAAAAAACTTATAGATTAGTTTACGTTACTTATAGATTAACCGATTCGTTGCGACGCCCATTTTCAGACACTTCCATCTGTGGCGGCGTACAAATATTTAATGACACGACTGTCGTGTTAAGCGCCAAACAAGTTTATGACACGCCTATTGTGCCATCAGCCAAATAACACAATGTTTTTATGCTTTCTTATACATCATATTGGGATTGAAGCTTATGATTTTTTTTTACATTCTTAGATAATGTAATTTCTTGTGTTTAATATATGTATCTAAATCGCGCACAATTAAGAACTGAGGTACGACGTAGAACAAACAACTTATCAAGGTTGTTAATTCCTGACATTATCCAATTCACACTATATCCAATAACAAAGGCTGTAGGCATGATCTAAGATTCAAAACAATGATGTTTAGTTCAAGAAGCACCCCTTAAATTCTTAATTTTAGCGAGTTATAAGGAATTTCAAAA
The DNA here is from genome assembly GCA_951640165.1 of Pseudoips prasinana. Lineage (NCBI taxonomy): Eukaryota > Metazoa > Arthropoda > Insecta > Lepidoptera > Nolidae > Pseudoips > Pseudoips prasinana. Next base: position 12,940,146 of record OX621240.1, read on the forward strand.
TTATACGACACAAGTGTCACCCGCCATATAAAAAAAAATAATGTAACTAATCGGTTAATTAGTCACAAGGTTAAGACAGCATTAAGGTTTTGGTTCTGGTTATTAACTCTTAATTTCATAATTGGAGTCGGTTGCGAAATTAAAATGGGAGCGAAATTTTGCTTCCATTTCAAAGTTTAAATCAGTACGCTTAGGATAACTAATAATATGACCTTGTTATGTTGAAACCCAAATGCTAGGAGCTCTCATTCAATTGAGACCCTCATTACCACTTCAATTGGCAGTGATTGTAGGAGCAATATAGATAGGTGTTAGATTAGGTAGGTTAGATAAGAACGTTTGTGACTCAACAATAGCTTCTGCTAGTGTCTTGATTTTAATACATTGTCAATAAATCTGGGTGAACATTGGTTGTATTTATTAATAATGTAGGCTAATCTTACGATCTTATGTACTATTGGTTGAGCATTGCAAGCTAAACTAGGTCAGCATTTTACAGGTTTCCATGTGTAATAGTTAGCGGCGTCCAAGATTAAATAATAAATCTAAAGAGACATATATTTCGTACTACCTGGGACATTTCGACGAATATCAGAGGGTTGACTAAATGTCTTTGTTTTAGTGTTATGTTCGTTCAAGGTCGCGGCGGGTCGTGAGACGTAAAGGTCAGTGTCAGGCTAACCCAACTTATACAATGGGTAGATAGTTTAGGTGAACAGACTAGAAATTGCTTGTTCTAATCAATATTAGCTATTTTAATCTATGATTTAATAGACAATCCTGATATTTTTTTGTTTGGTTTGAAGTGAAAACTTCCTTAGCGGCGTTGTGTAAAATCGCGTCAGGACACGTGACCTGATCGAATATCCGTAGGAATTCTTTTTTTTAATGCACACTGGCCGTTTATTGATTATTGGCCTATTTTTTGATTCTGTTAGATTTTTTACAGCCACCAAAGGAGACGGGGATTCTGGGCCTGACTGTAATAAGTTGAGATATGGTTTAAAAAAAGCGTTATATTTTTCTATTTCAAACTGTAAAAAATTTACCCAATTTACAATCTGGAAAACGAGAATGCTCAAAATAAGTTTAAGATTCTAATTAAATTTGGTCGTTGATTACTATAATCGATTAATGGTAATGAGTTCAAACAATGTAATATAAAAACTCTTGCACCAGACACCAGATAACCGGTTTAATCATAATAATTATTAAATACATTAACATAATGTCAACAGTAAAAAATAAAATATCAATAAAATAAATGGAAATCATAATATCGGTTATTGTTCAAATCGATTTATTCTTAATTGGCTAAATAACTCTATTTTTAATCTATGCTGACAGTGACTGGTGACAGATTTTGAATCCTAATCTGTGATCGGTCACTCGTTTCTCGTATCGTTTAGTGCGTGTGTGATTTGAGTATTTTTTATTGTTTTGTTTATATATCCCTCGACAACTGTATTTTCTCTACGGACTTCTGATATTGCTTAACGTGTACGACTTTTGCTAACATACTGGACACGGATAACTATTAAATAGCAATCACCCTTAAAAATCAGCTGTTTAGTTTAGGTTGGTACATAACCTCTCTATTAAGTACTAAATCTTTTATAACTCTGCTCACAGATTGAAAAAATCCATGGAATTTTTAGTGATTGGCTGATAATTTATAGACCCATCAATTGACACTACTTTTATCTTTTTAAATTCGGGCCCAATATTGTATGAAGACGTATCCGTCTCCTTTAGTCCTTTTTATAAAATTTAATCCCACAATGGGGAGGGAAGCAATTAGTATGAGTCTTTTGCCCAAAGGTAGGAAGTAGTATCCTCCACTCGCTACTTGAAACAAATAAATACTACTTTTAGGCTGAGATCTATAGAGCGTACTTAGACTTTGCTCAGACTTTACTTAGACAGAAGTTAATGCATGTAACGAAATTACAATTGATGTTTTGACTTTGTCTGTCTTAGTTTATGCTAAGCATAATCTTAACGTCAAAAAGTCTATAAATACCAAATCAAAGTATAAGTTTAGCATACACTTAGCAAAGTTTTACGTAAGTAGAGATAGAGCAGACCCGCAATACTGCCCCGCATTTATATTTTTATTATGAATTGATCTTCATGCGAGGTTACATCCTGATGATCGGAGTATATAGGTTAAGAGAGCGTGAGGTCAATATGAGGATGTGTTTTCGCTCATCAATTATTCATCATAGACACTTTAGTTAACCATTTAGCTACTAATGCACGTTATAAAGGACAGCAGACCAGAGGATTAGTATGAGTTTGCAAAAAACAAAAAGTTCGTGCTGTCGACGAGTAGGTACCTATACATCGTTAAACCCTGTTGGTTCCCATCCATCTAGACTGCACAACTGCAGGGTTGCAGGGTGACCTCTGTTGTGACGTTGGTTTGCAACCGTGTAGAAAATGCTTTATATTGTGGTGATTTTGTCAATCACAATTCTTCGTTTCATTCAAGAGCTCAAATTCGTTTGTACATTTTGTTCTCTAGACTTGTACTAACGCCTACACGCTTAGTACGAGTCTTCGACAATAACTGATCATAGGGCTCCATCTAAAATCTGGATTATGGTAGCCGCCCCGCTTCTACCTCGGCCTCCTCTTTTCTTTATTTGTTTTTTTAAAAATAAGCCATGTAGTGCAAACGCGCAAGTGGTTCACCAAATGGTAAGTCATAACCGCCGCCGCCCATGGACACTCGCAAAGCAGAGGAGCCGCAAGCGCGCTGCCGGCCTTTAAGAAAGGACTTGCTTCTTGAAGGGTTCTCCTCGTGTTCCGGGGTATGATTCCCGCACAAGACAACTATTTGTGTGACCCATATGTAGGTGTCCTGAGTTTGGGAATGATTCGTATCCGTGTATTGTATGTCCGTTAATTCCGTCGCAATACTGGGATTTAAATGCATAGTACGGCCGTGGTATATTTAAGAAAAAAATACTATAGATTCTGAACCTGAGCAAACAGTTTAAAATTATGTGTATCTCGATAAGCCTCAGTATGAATTATAAATTCGTACAAGTAGTCGTCAAACGGAAGCATTATACGTAGCCGTATGCCGTCGACGGATGTACACATTAGAATGATTCAAACATGCATTATTTATTAAAGGAACATTTGGCGTCTTACTAAGGTCGAGCGAGTGCTTGGATCCTTCATTACTTTGTTTGAATTTAGTCGAGTATATAGGTAAAATACTTTCTGTAAAATCCTCATGATAATCTACACATATGTAGGTATAATAAAATCGTAGGAAAGTCAAAACTGTACATTGAATACTTTTTAAAAAGGATACTTGGGGCGATATCTATAATCGATATCGAAGCCAAAAATATAGTTTTTAGAATTTTTGTCTGTGTGTCTGTATGTAAGTCCGGGCTAAACCACAGAATAAAGAGTACTTACGGCTAAACTCAAAAAGCACTGCATGGATTTACTTAAAATTTTGCATTAATATTACTAAGAGGTCGGGTCAACAAATAGGCTACATATTATTACACTATCACCAGAGGAGCTGTGATAATTCATAAAATTTAACGCGGGTACAACCGCAGGGAACAACTAGTGCATAAATATTCAGTTAATAATTCACCATTATATTTTTTGTTACATTTATTTTATGTTTATCCGTGGAACAGAGTATTTTACCCAGGTGCTGGTGCTTGAACTAGTAGGCTTCTCCCCCTCCGATCCTCAATAGTACGACCAACCCGCGTCTTTGCGTATAAACGTAGAGCGACAGTTGCACGAAACGTACTTAAAACCCGACCGTCGGTACCCAAAGCCTAAGGAATCCCCTATGGCGCGTGTTACTTATTTTGTAGTCTTATTTGCTAGACGACTCGAGCCGTATCTATAAAGCATCTGGTAAAGTAGTGAAAGCCACTTAAGCTAATTTGAATGGTCTTTAAAAAAATAAAACAGTAAGTTTGTCAGAGTAACGTTGTCTCATGACTACAGCATGGACCCGAAATAGATATTCCGGAGACGCGACGGAGACGGAGGTGTGTATGGAGACGTACATACATAAATTAAAGCACGTATGTTGAGAGACTCACCTATAACCGCACGGCTAAGAGCTTAACCTCGATGATAGACGTCCATATAATATAATGAACCTATAATTGTTGACTATTTACAAGCGCAGTTAATAAAAAATTAATATTTGTCATTCACTATCAATATTATTAATGTATTTGTTTAGTTTGACGGGCCTGTTCGCGTGGGTTCGATTCCCTCCTAGGACAGATATTTGTGTGCATGAATATGTCTCTTTGTCCTGAGTCTTGGTGTAACTATATGAGTATGTATTTACAAAAGAAAAGTAGTATAGGTATGTAATATATCTGGTTTCGATGGCCGTCTCTGAATAATGTTCCAGGATATTATTATATATAGTTGCGTTTTAACAAACTGTTGAAACGCTGATAACGCAGCAAATTAAGAGTAATTTACTAAACAATAATTAGATATATGTAGATATAGTTGAATAAACTGAACACATAACATATACATTTTGTAATGTAACGTAGGTATTAGAGTTCAATGTTATAATTCTACATCCTGATTTAGTTTATAAATTACATATTATATTGATATCAGTAGTTGGAATATTCCGTGTTTTTCTATAGTGATGTGGTAAATTAACGTGCAGATCTATTGATAACGGGGCGTCCAGTGGAAAAAGAAGCTTCAGTTGAAATCGGCCGGTCTCGGTGCAGTGCTGAGATTAAGAAGTGAAAAATAATAGTCGAATTGAGAAACCTCCTCTTTTTTTGATATCGGTTAAAAACGGAACGGTATATTTGAATGTAGTAAATTCGTTAAAGAATCTAATAATATATATTTAAATGTAGTAAATTCTAAAGTATACAAAAGAGAATTAATTATTAGTGTGAATTATTCCCTAGAAATGGTCGAAATCCCAACAGAATAATTTTACCATTGATTCCTAGTACAACTTTATAAAAGCGACGATGTTTAATGAGGTGCCTGTTGATATTAAGGAACTACCACTTCAGTAATTTAAAAAAAACTCAGAATATGATAAGAACATTTTACATAGTAGTTGACTTTTACACCGGGGTCTGTTTTAATATCAAGACCAGATTAAATGTAAAAGTACTGAAAAAGTACTACCTAAAATAAAAATATATATTGTTATATAAAAAAAGGTATAATATTTTATACACATAAATATATAACGTGTATAAAAGTAAAAAGTAAGAGCGTCATTATCGCCAACAAACTGGCAATAGCTTGTGCGATTTTGTTACATTGTTTTAATGTGAATAATTTAAGAGAATAAATGATTTAAAAAAAATACATATGGGTAACAAATAAAAGGGCTTGACTAGTAGAATATATATTTTTTTTAATTTTTAATATTAATTATATTTAATTTATATTAATTACCTATTTTATAAAGCATAGCCAAGAGATAGTATTGTTCACAAGAGATAGTAGTATAACAGTTCTATGCATATCCTGCTTTTTTCATATAAGCTATAAGTATTAGAGAGCAATGTATGGCATTTCAATTTGTTTATTGGTATAAAAGTGTGCATGAGTGAATGTAACGTTGACAATCCTTAAATAAATAGACCAAAACTAATTTTGTATATGAAATTAAGGAATGGTAATGGTAAGTACAAAATAAATTAATCTGTATGATAATAATTTTTCGTGAGCCACTTTTCCCTAATGTAACAATAAATTTTACTAACAATGACCTATGGGTTTCTCCAGACAACATTTCAGCAGGATTACCCTAAACATGATACATGAACCATATCCAGCTCCTGTATAAAAGGGTACCTACTTAAATATCTTAACCTACATTTAAACTGCTGACTAAAATATGTTAACTTATCCAAATATTTGTTTGAGTATTTGTCAAGGAAAAAAAATATTCTGGGTGGTATTTCTAGAGATATTTACATACATACATAGACTCACGCCTGTTTCCCAGAGGGTTAGGCAGAGACAACGGATTTCCATTTGCCACAATCTTTGCACACCTCTTTTGCCCCGATTGCTGTCATTATATTCGTCATACATGCTCGCCGGTTTAGGGTACTTCTGACCTGCCCTTTCTTTAGAATGTCTCTGATTTGATCAGAGAATGTTCGAACAGGTCTTCCCCTTCTGGTTGTCCCATTCACACAGGCCAGGTATACTTCTTTTGTAGAGATATTTGCTACAGTTAATCACACTAATATTATAAATGCGAATTTTTGTGAGTGTGTATGTTTGATAGTTCTTCATGTCTAAATGGCTGGAGAGATTTTAATAAAGTTTGGTATGGAGTTAGCTGACGCCCTGGATTAACACATAGGCTAGGATTTATAAAGTTTAACGCGGGTAAAACCGCGGGGCATTACTGGTATAAACTATATCCCAGTGGCTCATTTCTGACTCACAATGTCCCCATTCATGAGACAAGCCGTCGAGATTGACTCAACTATTCACAAATGAACATAATCTTTTTCATTTTCATTAGTGGATTGGGCAACTATCTAACACCATCCAATTATATGTTACACTTAGTACATCATGTCAGGTTTTAGAATAAATAGTTGAAAATAAACTTCACAGGGAACTAGTACTAGTAGAACAAATAAAATAGAAAAAAAAATGTATAGGGTCAATGTTTTGCACACAAATTTAATATATATATATATATTTTGACTTCAATTCAATAATTATAAAATCTGTGTTTCTTTTAAGCTTAACTTTTTTAACATTATTTTACTGAAAATAAACATTTTATAGTGACATAGGCGTCTGCCCAAATGTTCCATTGGCTTTGGTCCTTTGTAAAGAAGCAACATCTACTCACAAACCATTTGGGTTTGCTATGATGAGCTAACAAATTGATATCAATGCCTGACCTGAGATTGAGTCACCTAGCTAGTAGAGAACATAAAAATCTACTCCCAATGCTAGATTTTTTTTTGTTTTTCTTTTATTGGCAATCAGTCAGTCGATGGTGTGTCACAATGGAATGCTAGGATAATGCTCAATTGTTTTCAATTATGTATAATGTAGTGAAAGCCCATATTATCCTGATTAAATTTTATGTTATACTGATGTAATTTTATACAAGACAGATTTTTTAATAGTATACTCACTGATAGTTCTCTCAAGCTCTGGCACAATGTCTTGAAGAGAATGCAATGCTGACTCATGGTATGCTCTCTGTAGTTTGATATATTGTAAGAGTGTATGTGCTAGTTCTGCCTCTTTAGCAACAAGTGCAAACATGTCTGCAGCGAGGGCATCTGTAGCAGCTTCCACACGGATACAAACATCCTCGAGTTCCTCTTTTGCAGCATTTAATTTTGTTGGATTTTCATCTTTTTTCTGTTCTAACAAGTGCTGAAATAGTGAAAAATAAATTTGGATAGTTGATAGTGATGTGATTCTACTTTTCAGCTTTCTTTACATAACATACATTTTACAAGCAAATTAATATATATATATATATTATTATTAGTTTAATCAAATTTTAATTATTCACTAAATAATACCAAGCAACTGATTTACTCCTAAACCTACTGCTTGTTATGATTTAGTAAAAAGATCCCTTAATTGTTTACCCATATTTCATTCCAAAATTAATGACTTCCAGTTGGCCTGAGTAATTTCTATTATAATTTTAACTTCAAAGTCCTATTCATAGTTTGTACATATAACAAAATACATTTCCCTACTTGTACCTAATAAAGGGCAATGCTCAGTAATAATTTAAAACTAGAGTCAAAAGATGACAAGGCAATCACCTTAATTACCATTAAGGTGGTGGGCTCACTCATATTTTGAGTTTGATCCTCATAAAGTATAAGAATTTTTATGTTCTGAGTCTGGCTAGTGTAAGCTGTGTGGTTTCGGGCCAACATAGAAGAATACGGCCTCCCCATACCCATAGACCAGGTAGTCTCGCAGCAGTGGCCTCCTGTGTACTAGCTACCAGCTAACTACGGTCATCAAATCGAATGCCAAGTGCACAGACAACAGCAAATCTCTCCAAATGACAATATTATAAAAACCTTTGGTGGAAGCACAGGGTTTTAGGGAGGTTTATAGGTCCAGCAGTGGATGATATCATGCTGATGAAGCCAGACTCAGTCTGGGTGTGCCAGCAAATGCACTTTGGTAAAGTCGCCCATAACCTGCCAGGTCTCTTCAGGGGAAGAACTGCACCAGTTACTTTTTCCATGCATAATATTGTATAAAAAAGTCCCGGCAATACCAACAATCCCTCTTTATATCTATGTTAACTGCTAGCTGTTCTTCTTATGTATCAACATATAACTTTTCAAATAAACGTAACTAATGTTTACTCATAATTTGTACGCAAAAAAAGTAAGAAAAAAAGTAAAAAAAAAATTTTAGGGTAAGCCTAAAGCAGTATTTAAATGTATTAAAATAATGATGTTACTCTGAAGATCTACAAATTTAAAGTATAGTTTGACAACTTTAGATAAATATGTCAAAACATTATGATAAAATCAGATAACTCACATGATATCGACTAGTAGCAGACTCCTTCTCATTCTTGAGCCTGTTAAGTTGTTTCTTTGCCTTCATAATGGTTGGCAGGTCCTGCTCACTGATCCTGGTCAGTGGCTCACAAACTAACTGTTCTACTTTAAGCTCATGTTCTGCTATTTCATTTGCAAGAAACTTTTCAACTTTACCTGAAAGACAATAAATATTCATTATTATTTATAATAATTATTGTTTATTATTATGATTATTTATCCTTAAAATATTTAATGATGAGGCAAATTAAAACTTTGAATACTGACCACATTCTGTTAATATGTACTTTAAAATGCTATCATCATCATCAAAATTACTAGCTTCTAACATAGATAGTCCAAGAATGTATTCTGGTAGTTTTTTCAGCCTTTTTTCTCTAGCAGCTGGATCCTGGCCCTGGGTACTCCCGGCTCCTGTTGATAGCCGTTTGCTAACCAATTGTATGGCATTTCTGAGATGATCAACTTTTTTGTCTGCTGTCTGAAGGTCATCTTTTAGGTCATCTGATTTTCCAGACCTGGTAAAACCGAAGTAAATTAATATTTATAGTAAATGTCACTAATCTTCACAAACTAATAACAAAACTTGCATATCACATACAAACGTAAAATATATTTTTTTCTCATGATGTTAGCTGTTACATCGGCTCTGAAAGATACTGGTGCAGGGAAAAAGATTACAATAACAATGAGCTTACTTACAAAGAGGTGAATCTTATCTGATAGGTAGTCGAGATAATATAAAGTACTCTAATACCTTGAAAATGTTTGGTCGGCGAGTTGCTTCACTCTGTAGAATTGTTTCTTCATCTTCACTGATCGATACCCAGGAAATTATTTATAAGTTACAAGGTCATTGGACCCAGAAGTAAAATAATAAAACGATCAAGATTTAGCTAAAAAGAACGTAATGTCAGAACGTCAATGAGATCATCCTCGACGAAGAACGATGCTTTGGAGGTATGTGTAAGTAACACCAAATATTAATAAGGCACTACATTTCCATTTAAACACTTATAACAACAGTGCACTACACTTATTTTTATTGTATTTTTAACTATGGATTCAACAATAAAGTAACCCCGATGAATCAGAAAAATAAAAAATACGCACAGACAGGCACTGACAGACAGTAGAAATAAATCACAGATTATTATTGTTAATTTGTACTTGTCAACAAAACGCGAAATCAGATTTGATTATTGATAAACGCGCGTGTGAATGAATATCGATAATTAAACTATAAAGTTTTTATTTTGTTCATAATGCTAAAAGTTTTAACACAATATTTACTAGAATGTGTTTCCATTACATTATTTTAATTCAAACTAAGAAACCTTTTTTCTGTATATATATTTAAATCTGGAAAACTAAATCATAAATAATCATAAATGTACATCCAGACTCAGAACAGCTACACAATCCGGGACACGAAGTGAGGAGGCCCGCCGCCACTGCACTACAATATGTGCAGCGATAGTGAAAAAAATTAATAAGTAAGTGAACAAATTTAACTTAAATGTTAAAGATGTTTATAGTCTTGAATAATATTGTTTCCACTATTAAATACCTTTAACAGGTGCACCTTTTATAGAAGACATTGCTTCCATTTGTTAGTTGACGTAAATAAATGTGTGCAAGTGGATTTCAGGTACAACACAAGTTATTTATAAGTTAAGTTATTTAAGTACAAGTTATTTCTTCTATAGAATCACCTAGATAGAAGGAATGTGGCAATTTTATTAATTCTTATTGAAGTTATACTTCTTTTGGCGAGATGGAGAAAAATGATGAGAGTGAATTTTTACGATGCGCGCGCACACCGACACCAAAAAATTTAACAGCATGAAGTTAGTTCCAGGTGGCATGAGAGTGAATTTTTACGATGCGCGCGCATCGTGCGCGCGCATCGTAAAAATAACAGCATAAAGTTAGTTCTAGGTGGTATGAAAATGTATGAGAGTGAATTTTTACGATGCGCGCGCATCGTAAAAATAACAGCATAACGTTAGTTCTAGGTGGTATGAAAATTGATAACTATGTTCAAGTTGTATATTAAGAAGTATAACTTCTAACGCGTGTAGTCAATCGTAGAATCCAACTCGGATGGGCAGCGTTTGGGAAGCTACGTAACATCTTCTCGTCCAAAATACCGCAGTGTCTCAAGTCGAAAGTCTTCGACCAGTGTGTGTTGCCAGTGATGACATACGGAACAGAGACGTGGTCGCTCACTATGGGCCTTATTAGAAGGCTCAAGGTCACCCAAAGAGCAATGGAGAGGGCTATGCTCGGAGTTTCCCTGCGGGATCGCATCAGAAATGACGAAATCCGCAGGCGAACCAAAGTCACCGACATAGCCCGAAGAATTGCCAAGCTGAAGTGGCAGTGGGCAGGGCACATAGCTCGTAGAGCCGACGGCCGTTGGGGCAGAAAGGTTCTCGAGTGGCGACCACGAACCGGAAGACGCAGCGTGGGCAGGCCCACAAGATGGACCGATGATCTTGTGCGGGTCGCTGGAAATCGCTGGATGCGGATAGCGCAAGACCGGCAATTGTGGAGATCTTTGGGGGAGGCCTTTGTCCAGCAGTGGACGTCTTTCGGCTGATATGATGAGATACAAAGGCCAGCTTAACTCATTGAAGACTTCTCTTTCGGCAATCATCTCGTAGAGATAGTTTTTGAAGAAGGGTGAAAACAGTATCCAACATCACTCAGAAAAGAATAAGATAGTATTTCTTACTACTTCCGACTGGCACACATTTCTACATATCTAAATAATAATACTTCATGTAAAGGTATAAATCCATATCCAAAAATCCATATCTATATACAAAATATACTAATTAATTAAAAAATAAAGTAGTATTATATTTGGCCTTTCTTCAAAATGTATACCGATAAATATGTATGTCAACATACACTGCTTTATTAGTTTATATAGATCTGTCAAAACGTGGTAAAGAAATCAAAAATTGGTGGAAATAAATGATCATAATTATAAACCTTAGTAATGCTTGTAGTTAAGTACATACATACATTTGAACCATTAATTGCAGCTCATTACTGTACCACTGCCGAGCAGGAGCCTCCTCTTACAATGAAAGCGGGTGGGCCGAGGTCCACCACGCTGTCTTAATGCTTGTTGGCAGAGCAATCATTCGTATAAGCTTTATAGTTTTTTCATAAATTTAAACATATTGTATGACGCGGTAAAATAGCGCCTGTGTGTGGATCATTTCTTTTCGAATACTGGTAACCCAGCAATTTTGCCAATGTCAATGTCAGTAAAGTTTTGACGCTTTGGCTTTGACAGATGTCATAGGGATTCGTGTCGTAGTTGGTTTATTTTATTTACATTTTACTCAATAAGAAAACAATAATTTCTTATTTAGCGCCACATTTAGCGCCGCTTGTATCGTCGGTGGTGGGAGTTCGTAGGATTGAACTTCTATTATCTACCATTGTAAAACATCGTCAACATTTCAGTTTTCTTTTAGATGTCGGGCTGTTGAGTATTGTGTTAAATTTTCGTATATGTTATTGTAATTTTTGGTTTAGTAGTTTGTAATTGTAATCAGCAATCATGAATCGAAAATTCTTAAACGTAATCCTCCTTGGATTTGGTTTTATGTTTGTTTTTACTGCGTTTCAAACTATGGGAAACATAGAGGTAAGTAAATTTAATGCATTTTTTATGTAAGTACCTTTCATGTTTTGCGACTTTCTAAGGTATTTTTATTTTTGTCACGGTTTATTCATTTCTTTAAATATAATTACTTGTAATAATAACCTTAAAACCTCTTAATAAGAAGCAAATAGTAATAATGCATATTAATAACAAAGCAGTTGTTTTGTTAGGCAATATTTTTATAGATTTCTTAACTTCAAATCGTTCAATATTGAGATCGATATTAAACCATATTAAAATATTTTATATATAATAAAATAAATATATATATGCATATTTTGTACCACATGTTTTGAAAATTATATTTAAGCATCATATCATCATAACTATTAAATTCATAATTATGACAACAACAATTTACAATTGTTTATATGTCTATTTAAAAAGTACACACTTGTTAGAAAGGTATAAATTCCATTATGCTGCATAAATGTTGCTCAGTGCCCTTGAAATAGTAATGTAATGTCAACTGCTGTGTTTCATTGACCTGTTAATGCCAAATCAAATGCCAACATAGCTGAGGTAAATTAACAAATTAAAGGTGTGTCTAATTCTGTAGTAATTTTTTATTGTTAAATTCTGTTATTATATGGGATATGAGTCCACACAGTATGAAACAAAGCAATTTATTTTTAATGAACATAAATACTATTAAGTATATATCTATACATTTCTGGAACTATAATATTATTAAAATTATAATTATACTTTGAAAACTGACTTATGAGTATAATTTTGTTTTTTCTTCAGAATCACTGTAATCAATAATGTAATAAAAGGTAATTGAAATACTGTTGTCTGGTAAAATTATGCATAAACAGTTCTTTATATATTATTATTTCCTATTTCTTTCAATATATACAGTCTATCATTGACAAAATATTGAAATACTAGCTCTTCTGTACACTATCTAAACACATATTCACTGGTACAATAAATTAAAATTCATCATTATAAAAATCTATCAATGGTCACCATAGCCTAGTTGGTAGTGCTCCTGCCTACGAAGCTGGTGGTCCTGGGTTTGAATCCCGGTAAGTGCAAATATTTGTGTGATGAGCATGAATATTTGTTTCTGAGTCATGGATGTTTTCTATGTATTTATGTATTTATCTATCTATATAAGTATGTATGTAGTCGCCTGGTACCCATAGTACAATCTTTGCTTAGTTTGGGGATAGGATGATCTGTGTGACTTTGTCCATGTGTATTATTATTATCATATTATTGTAAATCCATTCATATTGGTGCAATTGGGATGGTACATGATTAATATTATTAAGTCCAACAGTGATAAAATAATAGTCCAAGCTTTATTCTTTGAAAGATATATATTGTTGTCATAAAAAACCTGATTAGTGTATGGTCCATTATAATCAGTTTAAAAAAATATAACCAACTCTTAGCTTGTGCTGGATTCATGTAAAAATATGGCATATGCTGTTATTTCTGGAAGGAAGTACAAGTGAAGCTATATTAAAATTTTCTTTCATTCCAAGTCATAGTAGTTAGGTGCTAGTACAGAAAATAAAAGAAAACGCCTTTAACAATTTGAATTTAAAAACAAAGTAGTTTAAATTTTAGATTACTATCCATTTATTACATATTTATACAAATGTATTCTTTGTTTTGTACATATCTATTTGATACCAATCGTAAATAAAAAAATCAGCCGGCATACTTTTCTTTGGTCATATTTAATTTAGGTGTAAATTTTATGAATGCAGCTATTAGGCCATGATTTAATGGAATACTATTAATCCAACTTGAAATTCTTACAATTTGTTTTACATGGGGATAATCTGTTTCAGTCTGTTATTTATGATGACTCTTTGACAAGACAAAAGGTATTATATGGTGGAATTTCATTTAATATTGCATGACTAATCTTTGCCTTTCTGTCTATTTGTTAGTAATCTTAATATATATTAGTCATTATGAAAATGTCTTCAAAAGTTTAAATTAAATATTAATAGGTATATAGAATGCACCACCACTGAGGTCTTTCGTACAGACCCTAGGTTTTTGGATGATGGATTTTGAAAAGCCTTTTAATTGAAGCCCATCAAACAGTGCTGAGTATAGTATATCTATTTAGTATATGAAAATCTTGGCACAACTAACACACTGTCTTCTGATCCCAACATATGTAGAGCTTGTAACTATGGCAACCAGACTACTTAATAAAAACATCCTTATATATCTCTAAATACATAAATATTACAGATAAATTACATGCAGACACAGAACAAAATATTTGTGCTCATCACACAAAGATTGTTTCAATTCCCACCGGATTAAACCCACAACCTCGGGCTTAGCATTCAGGGTCACTAACCACTAGGCCTGGGCTAGGTAGTTTGTAAACTTATACCTAAGTTAAAAGAGACTTTAACCCACTTGTAACTACAGCATTTTTAAAGTGACAGCAAAATAGTGAGAGGTTAAATCCTGACGCTACTAAAATCTGGGTTATATAAACATACAATAAGATAGGATACAAGAAGAAGAAGTACACTTTATTGCATAAGGAATATAAACAGTACAATATGGGTAGAACATTATTTTGCAATTGGCGGCCTTATCACTAAAAGCGATCTATTCAAGGCAACCTATTTGTGTTGGATGGACCAGAATTTAATTTCAATGGATATTGGTAGCAAACGGTGTATAGGTTTATAGGGAGGATTATAGAATAAGACAGGATCGATATATGACAATGTGTTGTCAGTTGGCATGTTGGTTTACTTAAGGCAAGGTTTAATGAGGAACATCCTGACTAGTGAGACTACATCCTGTCTCTTGTCGTGCAAATAACCGTAATTAACATGAAAAATAACTAGCCGCGACATAAACACGAGAGTAGATAAATTACTATCTTATTGTTTTAATTAGACTGTACTATAAACAAAGGTTAAACAATGCATACCTACTACGTCGCGTCGCGTCGTGAAAAACGTAGATAGATACCATTGACAACAACAACGACAAAAGAAAGAAAACAACAGTTAGATATTTATTTATGCACTAGCTGTGCCCGCGACTTCGTTCGCGTAGATGTCGGAACTTAACAATGTATTTTTTAGTGTAAAGCGCTGTGGGAGGATACCGATACAATTTATTTTTTAATTTAATTTAGTGCTTCTTTATTTTACCTGTGGAACCATCTGGAGCGTACACAAAAACGTTATTGGGGTTGTTTACGCGTGAAAGAGCTACGTTTAGTTGACCATGGGAAAAGCATCCAATACTTAGGTCCATCCCCGCAACGGATAATGTCTAGCTTTATTAATCGTCATGGCATAACAGAGACTGACTGGGATTGCACTGGTTTGAAAGAGAAAGGAAAGTTTTAAGGAATTATAGGTATCCTTGGAATAAAAACAATATCTCCGGCGCCGCAACCTGTTAATATTTCAGCTTCGATAATGTTTTGCTGCAGATTTGTGACTTTGAGCCGAGTGCCGTTACAAAGTTTGGTGGGACATCAATTTCTGAGGAGAATTATTGGTACACCGATTTTTTAAACTATTTTGTGGGCTGGAAGTCCGGGTGTGATGAGGGAATCTAAAAATTCTACCGGGTAGTGCGTGGCGTCATCTTCTTCCATACCTGTATTTATTGAGCTATATTCTTTACTATTCCCGGACGCATGAGTCAATATTTTGAAATTAATTGCCGCAGCTTGGTCATTGCAGGGAGTCAAAATAGCTCGCTGACATAGCCAAGAACCAGCTTGATTGCCAATGTTTGTGGTATCTCCGTACACAGAAGAAATTAGCTCCAGCTTTGATGTAACGTAAGAGCAGAGATTACCAATCAATATAACTTTTCCATCTTCTTGTACGGGGTATGTGCCATCGCCTATTTTTTACAATAAATTGGCAAACTCCAGTGCATTTTCGCAGCCTCTGACTGATCAGGTTCCCTCCTATACTTATAACTATCTCTTGAAGAGCCAATAAGGACCTGTTGTGACAAATTTCACGTACCTTGTCAGGAATTTCTCCATCAGTATTTAGTTGTACATGTCTCATAAAATCTTCAGCAAACTTGTCATGGTACTTTTGCCATAACTGGTTAGCACCCGATAACGCACAAAAGGTCAATAAGATGGCAAACAAATGTCGCAAGCGATGTGGACTATCGCTCACGCATCCTTCCGCTAGAGCGTCATCCCAATGCTGACCTCCATCTAATAAATGGCGTGCTCGGCAAGCGGCCTGGTATGTGGGATGTTCAATATCATCCATTTTACGGAGCTCAGCTAAAGACGTAGGTCCTCGCACTACATGGACCAGACTGTGAGATGAACTTACACGTGAGCACGCCACGTGAACCTGCCCGCCTTCCTTAAGTCAATTCCAGCTAACTTGAGAGTTGGACTTTGCGATTTGTTGATGGTTATCGCGACACACACTTTTATAGGGAACTACAGTATTTTAAACTGAAAAGGGAGATCATTTGGCACTAACGGAATACGTGACACGAACACTGTTTCTCCTTGGGCGGATCCAGGCATAATAGTAGCCTCTATAACACGATGCAAAGCTTTGACTTGAAGCCTAGTGCCGTTGCAAAGTTTAGGTGGCTTCAAATTTCTCAGAACCATTATAGGTATACCCACACGCAACATACATAGGGGATGTATGTTGCGTGTGGGTATACCTATAATGGTTCTGAGGAATTTGAAATATTATTTGGAATATTATACCCCCTTAGGGCGTATAATATTCCAAATTCCGTAGGGAAATTCCTAAAATCCTGAAATACATATTTTTATTTTTAACGGAAAGGCCATACCAATTTTCATGCTTTTCACTTAAAAAATTACACACTTTTCATACAAACTTACATCCCCTATTTTACGCCCTTGGGGTGGAATTTCCAAACATTCTAAAATATTTATTTTTATTTTTAGCTGATCTACTAAATATAATGTTCAATGCCTTTAACTACAAAAATGACGGATTTTCATACAATCTTTCATTCTCTATTTTACCCCCTTAGGGTTAGTATTTCCAAAAACCCTTCCTTAGTGAATGCATACGTCATAAAAGTACCTAACGGCATAATTTCAAGTCTCTAAACCCAGCCGTTCAGGCTGTGCGTTGATATGTCAGTCAGTCAGTTTCCTCTTTTACATAGCTAGGTATATAGATTTGTGCTGAGAAAATTATGAGAGATAGGGTTAATTTACTACATTCAAATACATTCAATCGGACAGGCTCAATAAAATTCGAATCGTCTGTACATTCGCGTTACAAACGAATCGACAGCACAAACTTTCGATGACATTATAATTTAAAATTAAATTATAACAAATCTCAATTTGCCCAAAGAAAACAGAATATTTTAATGACCAATTTTGGACAACGACATACTTCTAGCCAACCAAGACATTATTTTGAAACAATTCGGAACATTCAAAGCCCTAATCTTAACACCGCGATACGTAAGTACTTTTTATTCTGTGCCGCGAGTCAAAAGCAATGCACAACGACATCTATCGAAACAAAATTCAACTATCAAGCACAACGATATCTATCGAAATAAAAATCAACTATCAATAATTTAAAATTAAGTTATAATAAACCCAAACTTCTACATAATTCAATTTGCCCAAAGAAAACAGATTTTTTTAATAACCAATTTTGGACAACGACATACTTCTAGGCAACCAAGACCTTATTTCGAAACAATTCAGTACATTCAAAACCCTACGTAATCATGCAATCAGCAAACACGGGCAAATCTTAACACCGCGAGTCAAAAGAAATGCACAACGACATCTATCGAAATAAAAATCAACTATCAACCTAGTCCATTCAGAAAAGAGATGTCATAATATGCACCATGACATCTATCGGACAGTTAGGTAGCTCAACTATAAACATTAGTTCATCTTGAAGTAATGAAATGTGTGTTATTTTTCTTCATGATTACTTTAAAATCTAATATCTTTTGATAGACTGAACCGATTGCAATGAAACAAAAACTAAATGTTACCTCAAGTTACGCTCAATCGTTGTGTATAAAAGTTATCTACATTGCTTTAGTATATTTTACGTGATACCCGAACATATAAACAGACAAACAGACACACAGACAAACAGACAAAAATTCTAAAAAGGCTGGAAATGGGTTCTATTGGTTGTTCTTTAATACCCTGGCTATTTCTTTTGGATTTTCTTTTGATGTACAAAAATTATTTTTCTACAGATTTATTATATGTATAGATTGGAATTTTGCAGGCATAACGCTTGTCTAAGTATCAATAAAGTCTTATTATCACAGAAAGAGAAGAGTGAGACTTATGGCAAGATTTAGAGCCTAATAGGTATAGATTGTGAGCCGTAGAAAAAAGATCAGTAGTTTTTATACGGTTTTAAAAAAACCGGCCAAGTGCGAGTCGGACTCGCGCACGAGGGGTTCCGTACCATTATCTATAAAAACGAGCAAAATTCACGTTTGTTGTATGGGAGCCCCCTGAAATATTTATTTAATTATTTTTTTAGTATTTGTTGTTATAGCGGCAACAGAAATACATCATCTATGAAAATTTCAACTGTCTAACTATCACGGTTCTTGAGATATAGCCTGGTGACAGACGGACAGACAGACAGCGAAGTCTTAGTACTAGGGTCCCGCTTTACCCTTTGGGTACGGAACCCTAAAAAGAGACGTATATTTTTTTGTATGTATGTGACCCGATTTCTCCCTAGTTTATGAACTGATTTTCCTATCTCTATTCGATAGAAAAACCGTCGGAGATGGAGGCGCCATATAAATATTATTTAAATTGGTTGTTATAAAGAAAATTTAAAGGTGATTGTATAATAATAATAATAATATCTATAATATCTAGGGACAATGTCACACAGATCATCCTAGCCCCAAACTAAGCAAAGCTTGTACTATGGGTACCAGGCGACGATATACATACTTATGTAGATAGATAAATACTCATATACATAGAAAACATCCATGACTCAGAAACAAATATTCGCGCTCATCACACAAATATTTGCACTTACCGGGATTCGAACCCAGGACCACCAGCTTCGTAGGCAGGAGCACTACCAACTAGGCTACGGTGACCGTCGATGTTTATTCAAACATTAATTGCTCAATAATGCAACACAAATACATTGTAAATAATCAGTTAAGTAATAACCTTTGTGGACTTATATCATAGCCCCTACGGTAATAAACAGAGGTTTTTATCTCTGAAAATATTACCGAGTATAAGGTGCACAAAAAGATCGTAACTTGGTGCGTGGGTGTATACGAAGCTGTCCTTGCAAAAAATACGCAATCAATCATTGCGTATTTTTTAGTAAACAAAAGAATGACAAGAGATTTGGTAACAACTTATGTCGCATAGAAGTGTATGTAGGCGAACTCTATGTCATTATTACTTCGTTATTTAGGATGCGTCTCTGTTGTCAGGATGCGTAACTACTAGGCATTGCTCTAACTGTGGAATAATTCGTGTTTTGTATTCATGAGCATGATCTATAAACTAAAATAATAACTATAGCACGTATAAAAGTATAAAATTTTTATGTATTTTTATGCCTTAAGATTTGACATGATATTTGTGATTCGGTAGATGAAACTACTATACAATAGTACGATACGATAGGTTTCGGTACTGGCCATAATATACTTAGATTAATAAGATTTGACGAAAGCTTCTGGATTTGTTTGTCAGGATTATTGTATTATTTTTAGCAGAAAGAATAATTTTAGCGGGATATAGTATTTTACTATTTAAAAGAAAAATCCGTACGAATCTTATAAAGTTATTGGGTTATACACTTCTACTCACTCGGTACACTAATGAAAGCAAGAGTTTCTCAGGGTCGTATATTAGTGACGTTTGGGCTCAATTATTTCTAATTATATATATTTTAATAACACTAACGAAGAAATACCCTAATGAATTCGGACAAATAAAAAAATTCGGACAATTCTTTATATTAATTTGCTAGAGCTTATTCAAATCGTAATTAAGTTCATAAGAGTGATAATATCCGCGATATCATACATAACATTTTAGTTTTGCCGCGAAATACTGAGTAAAAATAGACGACACATAAGGAAATGTCGACTAATTATAGGGCCGCTGCGCGTATGAGGGCGCAGTTTCGGTTGATTAACAATTATATGTATACCCTGTTCTTTTCTTACGAGGTATATAAGAGCAAGATGTAATGACATTTAAATTGGTTAAGTGGTCTGACAGAATCACCAGCAATAGTGTGACTAGTCTAGCCATATCGCACGTTCTGTAATGTAGCTAACAGCTGCACTTGTAACACTTACTTATACAAAACGGATACTCTCCAATGACATTACCATATGTAACTGATATTTCGTAACGCATTGAATAACCAATAATATAATTATATTTACGATGCGTAAGGATTTAACATTAATATTTTATGTGTTATGCAGTTTATAAACTTGAAACTGTTCCGTGTATGATTCGCTTACGTAATATGAATTGGGATTATCGTCCGAGATTGGTAATGCATGTTTATTGTGTAAGGAGATCTCCTATGGCGGTAATGCCCAAATTTCGTTGTGATTACTTATAATCGCCTCACTGGTCAATGTGAATGTACTGTGCATGCAAAGTAGTAACAATAACTTTCCATTGACAAATGATAACGCTAATCTTTTCTGAATCATAATGCATTAAACTTTATCTGACCTAATTATTGTACATGCTTTTTCAATACCCTTGGTAGCTCAATAATTCCAAGTTTTATGCGGTCGGAGGGAACCTATTAAAATGGGCACATAATAACCATTTATGGGCCACCGATGGAAACACCTTAAATAACCCGGACTACATGGGGAATATTGCGAAGTCGAAGAAATATGAACCACCAAACTTTACAAAGTATGCACGTGTTTACATTGACTTATATGTAAGTCAATGCATGTTTAGCATATATTTACACCGATACGTGATAGATATGATAGTGGCCACTCAAAAAAAAATATGATCTAATTTTAATTCTTATTTTGGATTGAGGTTAAGAGGTATCATCAATGCGTAATAGCTTATAATTTTCACCCTTCTAACACCAACCCCTTATTTTATCATCAGTGGTCAGTAACTGATCAATTATCTATCGATCAGTTAACCCCGCCAGGCGTCTACAGGCGCGGCGGAGTCACTCCTCCTCACCCAGCTAACAGCACGCGGCGAAGAGATGTGAACAAACCCCGTCTCCTGTCTTTCTCACAGAATAAGCTTACTCCCATACACAGTCTCTCACTCTCACTCAAAACAGCTGTCAAAAGTCCACTGCTGGATAAAAGCCAAGAACTTCGGGGGCTAAGACATAATCGCCACACTTGGCAGACGGGTAGGCGATCGCAGTATGACGGGCATAGTACACAGAGAGACGCTGCTGCCGGTCCTCTGGTAGATATGCCCTCGGGTCGGCTTCTACGTCCCCTACGGGATGAGATAGGGTGATGATATTGTGATATTCGGCGCCGTCACCACACAGCTAATTCGCCCATTATTATTGTTTGTGCATCGATCGTAGCAGTGCCGTTTATACTGATCATTTTACTTTCTCAGTGCAACTCTCATGTTAATTATATTCTCATAGTAAATTTTGCATCAATTTGCAGAATAAATACAATTAATTTAAAAAAAGAATGGTTGATGTTTTGTTATTTTATAGGCTGCCATCATCCACAGCGCACCTTTCCTCTTTCAGCCATAGGCCACATCTCCACAAACTTACAATAAGTTAGTTGTTTTTAACTACCAACATATTCACTAGTAATAATTTATATGGCAAAACAACGCTAGCAGAATATATAAACGTTTTATCAATCGACCATTTCCGTGATACTACAACATCTGTTGTACTAAACTGTGTATGTAACTAGTACTAGTATGTGTAGATAACATTATTAATATGATGTTTTTGCAATTATGGTTACAATGACTACTTATAAATTGGTAACCGCTCTGAGCCGAGGGTCGGAACCCAAGAGGACCCTTAGGAGCCGGTTACTTAATTTCGCATGTTTATTTGTTGAGCCCTCCCTCGTTCGCCTCCATCGTCCGGTCAAGCAATGAAAGCCTTCAAGGATTTCTGCATACGTCATATATAGAGTAAAATTACTATGACTATGACAAGACTTGACACTTAGGAGAAGCAGGTTTTAGTGCAGTGTACAAGTGCAAAGTTATGGTAAACCATAACTTTGCACCTGCGTTTTACGTTGCGTATATCACTTAACTAGCTGTGCTATGGTTTTACCCGCGTTAAACTTTATAAATTATAGCTTATATGTTAATCCAGGGTGTCAGCTAACTCCATACCAAATTTTAATAAAATCGCTCCAGCCGTTTAGACGTGAAGAAGTAACAAACATACACACTCACAAACTTTCGCATTTATAATATTAATGTGATACATGGCACTTGCCAAAAGCTATTACCTCTCCATATTACTGAAGTAAAGCACTGTGACGCGCGATCAGTCTATAGATGAGACTGCGTAATGGTTGAACGTCGTAGCGTCTCCGTGCTTCGGAGGGCGTGTACGCTACAGGCCCCGGTTGTAGTTACTGGACAGCAGTCATATAGGTCTACTGGACGGCTTGCACTAATCACACTAGTCTTGATAAAAGGACCTCACAAGAAAGAAAGAAAACGTGACCATGTGCATGATGGTTTTAGTGCTTAATCATTTAACACGCTCACAACTTACTTGCGATACCAGACCTTAACGAAGTTAACCGGGTATCGGCTAAGCCCATACTTCGCAAAAAACCGTAGGTCTATCTATGATTGATATTTTTTATGGTCTGCTTTCACGAAGATTCCTTCAATATCAGGCCGTGATCGTGAAGAACATTCTGTTATAATCAATCTTTTGTTATAGTTTTGTTAAAATATGTAAGTCGAGCCGAGTCAATGCTTCGGTCTTCAGTCTACCGTAGAATGTGCAATACAGGAAGTGTTGTGTAACTATTTCGTAATTGTATGGATTATGAACGAATTGCAAAGTTATCGAAAGTCGATTATTTTCTTAGTTGTTATTTGAATTGGTTCTATTAATTAATATGTGGGATAAAACGTTCACTTACATTTATATTTAGACGGTCATCGTAGCCTAGTTGGTAGTGCTCCTGCCTACGAAGCTGGTGGTCCTGGGTTCGAATCCCGGTAAGTGCAAATTCCAAATAGGTTAATCTCAGAGAGTTTCTACTTAGAGTTCATGTTCCTAAAAATAACTTCTAAATTATATTTTTTAAAACTTAAATAATTCCAGAACACGATCACCTTTCACGGTTCACGTTTTTTGCTTGGATACAAAAATATCACGGTATCACCTCTATAACATACTTTACACAAAAATTTCGAAAAATTACCACTGAATTTTTATTATTATCTTGTACTCGTATATATAACACTTTATGATTAGGAAAAATTTACATGTTTACAACACTTAATGGTTTTGTTCAAAATCCCCCTGTTTTTAAAGTTTCGTACCCAAAAGTTCCAACGGAGGCATACATATGTATAACTAAGCATACGCTGTCCGACGGTCTGGCTGTTTGTCTGTCAGTGGGTAACATTTCTATTGCCGTTAAAAGTAAAAATAAATAATAAAAATAACAAAAAATAAATAATCCTCTTCATGTGCAAGTACGACTCGCACTTGAATGGTTTTATTTTAATTAGTCCAAATCGATGTTATAAAGAAATCTTGAAGTTGATTGTTGGTTTTAAACCAGTAAATAAATAGCGCAGTTCGATATTTTTGACGATCACTTTGCTTTTAGTAAGATGATAAGTAATAAAAATGAACTTTCTAGAACATTACAGTTTGTAGAGACCATTGACCTCCATTGTCTGTATTCTCTGTTACCTACTGTTATGTCACTTGAGCATTATCAATTAATCATTAAACTAGGTTGATGTACTTCGGATCATATCTGTCAAGACGTCTACTTATACGTGGATATGAACGTATGTGTGTAAGTAGAATAACTATTAAAAGGGAAAGTACCGACTTGAAGTAACACTTTCATGTCTTATCCATATCTTTGGAATCCATTTTTATAGTTCCGTACATGGAACCTTCGTTGTTCATAGGTCCGTCTGTTTGTCAGCGGGATTTATCTCATGAATCGTAATAAGTTGACATTTGAAATGGTTAGAGTTTATTTATATTAGCTCTTATAAGAGAAAATAACTAAATTAGTTGGTTGATGCGAATAATTTATGTTTTTAATATTTGTTATCATTACATTATGACCTAAAATGAATGTGTTGTTTCTTTATTCGTCTAGATATATTAAACCTTCGGCAGTATGTATCTCAAGTGTGTATGTCGAAATAAACGGTCATTATTCGGCGGCATTGTTTTTAACTTTTCACCTTATTCTGTAACCTTATTTGGATTTTACAATTTATGTTTCCTTGGTGTCTTTAACTATTCGTAATGGTAACCATACTAAAAATAATAGTATCGAAATAATCCGTAGTTAAAATTCATAATCCAGACGGCATGCGGCATCATACATTTCTTAGCAGACACAGATTTTATTGGATTTTTTTTCAAAATCATAGTCAAAAATTCTTTATTGCGAACATAGGTAGGTGCATACGGTAACGGTAAAGGTATAGTGTAGGGATAATCTATACATATAATGAAATCGTAGGAGAGTTAAAACTGTACATTGAATATTTTTTTGAAAGGACACTTGGGGCGTAGCGTCATCTACAATCGTTATCGAAGCCAAAAATATAGTTTTAGAATTTTTGCCTTTTTGCCTTCTGCATGTATGTCCGGGCTAAACTCAAAAAGTCTTTTTAATTTACTTCAAATTTTGCATGAATATTACTAAGAGGTCGAGTCAACATATAGACTACATTTATTATCACGCTATCACTTACGGGGGAGAAGTTGTGATAATTTATAAAGTTTAACGCGGTTAAAACCGCGGGGCACAGTTAGTAATATAATAATTAAGGGTCTACCTACATCAAAATGAAGGAGAATATCCTCGTGTATACTTATAATGAGCAGTAATTAAACACATATCAGGATATATTTCGGGCAATTTAGGCATATACTTATTTAAGTACGAGATAGGCTTGTGGCCTCGAGCACAGAACCGGGCACAACTGACTTTTCGACTTCCCGTACGTATTATTATCTATCCACATTGCCACGGGCCTTTCCCGCTTTTATTGCACCTAGTTCCACCTAACTTGACTTGATATGACATGGAGGTACAAGTCGCTCAAACAACCTGATTCAGACCAAATCTTCGATTTTACACAAATAGTGTTTGGCGCGGTTAATGCACTCGTGACCTTCGGGGCGCAAAAGCCTGAACGGACGGCCTATACCGCTTAGAAATAGAGGTTATCAAAAATGCCACGTAATTCCCCAAAAAATAACGAACATTTACGCGGCCGGTGTTCAGTGCAAAAGCAAGGGAATACACACATCAACACAATCTAGGGATATTGAACATTTCATTGATTATCTAGAAAACTATAAACATTTTGTTATGACTGTAAATGGAAGAATTAAAGATAATTTCATGGCCGATATTTAAACATTAACAACACGATGCGATTTTGTTTTTCTAATTAATAAAAGTCTTAAATTAATTAAGCCATAGAAAATTACTGAGTGAACAAAAACATTTTATTCTTATAAAATTATTCAATCGAATTAAATGAATAAAAATCTTACCAAATCTGATAATCAGTAATTGGTATTTCCTCCTCTAACATTAATCACACAGCGGCAACGATTTTCCATACTTAAAATTAAGGTGTCAATGTCTTGCTGGGGTATGCAGTCCCAAGTTCTTTTTAAATGTTCGAAAAGTTGTTCTTCTGTTGTCAAGTTGGGCGGAAAATCCCTCAATGCTCTTCGCTGTAACATGTCCCAGGCGTGTTCAATTGGGTTTAAGTCTGGCGACTGTGGAGGCCAATCTAATACCTGAACATCGTGTTCTCGAAGGGCGGCCCTCACCAGCCGCGCTGTATGGGAAGGTGCATTGTCATGCATGAGCTGAAATTCTTGCCCCGTTAGGGCCCTGAGCGGGACAATGACACGTTCTACTACCTCCTCACGGTATCTATGGGCAGTCATGCTGCCCTGAATCCAAATGAGTTGGGTTCGTCCGCCGATTCGTATTCCTGCCCACACCATAATTGTCCCGCCTTGGTAAGAGTGGACCTCCTGTGGATGTCGGAGACGGCTGACCCTGCCTGGAGTTCTCCAAACGCGTGTTCGTCTCGAATCTGGATGAAATCCATAGCGGGACTCATCAGTGAACAGCACCAATGACCATTGTTGATCACTCCATGTCAAATGTTCTTGAGCCCATAAAAGTCGCCTACCGCGATTGCCACGTCGCAGCGCTGGGACTCGTAGCGGTCTGCGAGCATGAAGACCAACTTCATGCAGCCTCCTTCGCACGGTTTGGTCGCTCACCAGCAGCTGCTGACCCTCCTGGAGCCTTTGCACTAGTTGCATCGCTGTGATATTGAGTAGTCTTCTGGCGGTCATTTGGAGAAATCGATCCTGTCTCTGAGTGGTAACACGATATCTACCTGTGTGCCGTTCTGCCACATCTCCAGTAGCGCGATAACGTGACCACAGCCTGGATACCACATTTTGGCTTGTGCCCAGAGACTCAGCAACGACGCGTTGAATAGCACCGTTTTGTAACATGCCAACTGCCCGTAACATTTCATCTCGACTCAAATGATGGCGTGGCATGACGCTAAAAAGCTTACACAACCAATTGAGAAAAGAAAATAAAACAATTTATCAGGTTTTCTTCAATTAACACGCAAAAAAAATTTTAATGCAACTTCTTGAAATTAGATACAACTCAAGATTGCGCTGTGCTTTGCGTGTTTTCATTTGTTTCTCATTTTAATTTTTAAATTTTGAATAAAGAATAGACAAGGTTTAAATCTGTAAATAAACTTTTTAAGGAAACTAAATAGGTTTTAAACAATAAAGCCATGTTTGATTTCAAAATAACGTATCCCTAGACTTTGTTGATGTGTGTATGCCCTAAAATTAAAAAAAAAATCCCGGGTATGCACATCACGCAATATTTCCTCACATCAACACCTAACACAATGCACCAGGTCAACGGACAATTAAACATAGTCGTCTTGTCACTAACTCGGCACCCTAGCCTCGTTTTCCGGGACTCATAAAGTCCTCCGCGATTCTTTAAAGCGCGGGTATTGATTTCAATAAAAAAAAAAATACTAGATCGCACCTTACTTTAAAATATCTGTTATATTGTAATGTGACTGTTTTGTCTGTGTATATTGATATCTAAAGGTTATCCGTATAAATGGTGATATTGTGTAAACTAAAGTCCGTTAATTATTTAGTCGCACTCTTACGGAGGCATAAGTGGGTATTTATCGCTGTTTGTCTATATTCGATAAACCCAAGGATTTGTTTGTGTTCAATTTAGGTCAGATAGATCTTGCTGGCGAGATATACTTTTTCAAGGGTTCTTTCAATGATGTCGCGTTCAGATAAATCAGAAGGTTAGAAATGACGTATTTATATGTTCATTGGAAATGTAGGCGTGGTGTGGGAATAGGAAAGTTTTTGTTGGATTAAACTAATTTTTATGTTATTATTCGCTATGCAAAGCGTAAATGTAAACTCAGAAGTGGGAAATAGTACGATTAAATGTCCGTTTTTATATTTAAATCACTATCTAAGAAATGGCTAATCTACAATCAAATATATTACAACTTTTTTGAGCAATAGTAAAAGTTTAAATGTAAAACAGTTTTTTTTGGTTAGTTGCTTTTAATTTATCCGCGTTAGAGAGTCTATTATTATTATTTCTTTGAATTGATTATATATTTTAGATCCTAAGAAATATTAGATTATTTTTTCTGGAATGTATCAATAATAATATTGTATTAAACAAGTAAGTACGTAACATTTGTACGCCGATTGCGGCAAAACATGTGAAACTTTGTTTTTACTATTTTATAAACCATGTTTTATATGACTACACTACACTATGATTCTAAAAACAAAGCCAATCGATGTCACCGACATACCCTATATGGGTGTTAACAAGGGCACTGGTAAATCTACATCTGCACTTTGATTCATCCAACCGTTCTCTGGAAGAGATTGATATATATATATATATATATATATATATAATAAAATCGTAGGAAAGTCAAAACTGTACATTGAATTTTTTTTTTAAAGGATATATGGGGCGTAATCTACAATCGAAATCTTTGCATGAATATTACTAAGAGGTCGGGTCAACGTATAGGCTACATATTATCACGCTATCACCTACGGGGGAGGAGCTGTGATAATTTATAAAATTTTACGCGGGTAAAACCATAGTCAGCGATAAGACCGCCGTTTGTACCTCGTAATATTAGTTAATTTATGTTTTAATGTTATGTTTCGATTTGGTGCAATAAAGTGTAATCTATCTATCTAAATTGATCTGCTGGTGGGTATCGTTCGTAACTTAACTGTCGGGCGCCTACTCCTCATTGGTATAGGTGTTGGTTCAACCCCCACCAGAAAATGAAATGTACGATGGCCCAGTTTTGTGCACTAGTATTATTTCTGGTACGTACAGTTTTCCTGTTCTGAATGTTATCAGTGGTTAGATCGCTGTTCACTGTCGCAACTTGCATCGCAAGCGACTATTACAAATCGATTTACGCCGTTCAATAAATAGGTAACTTTTTTTTACAACGCCTGCTCTAAGACATGAATGCCGGTGTTCCGGGACATTTTACACACATATAATAGACGGACACAAAGTACATACAAAGTTGTTTCGTGCGGGAATAGAAGGACACTGCGGGGCAGTGCGGGGACACGAAGCGGCGAGGCGACTGTCTTAACCGCTACGTACTTAAAGTTTGATTAAAAAAGACAACCAAGTCGGTAAAAAGAAATAACTAGAGGTATTAATTTAATAGAATGTCGTAAATAGTGTTGAAAATGACTAAAGTGACTGAATGAGACTGACTCATTTACGGTCAAATTGGTCATTAACTGTCAAAAATGGTAATTTTCAGTCAATTTGATTGTACTAATGTTTTAGTACCTTTTAAGTTTTTGTCGTAAATAAAAGTCTACAACTTCTAAATTGATACAAAAAAGTGGTTTTTATGACTTAAAGTATTATTATATAGTGTTAATCATTTTACATTTCTAATCATGCGTGCATTTAAGACAAAATGGCAACGTCGCATCGCCTCTCATGATATGATAGAAAATAAAACATTGCTTCATTTAAACTTGCATATAAATTAGGTACTTAAATAAATAAATAATTGGGTGGTAGTCGAGAATAGACATTTGAGTCAAATTGACCTGAATTTGACAGTAACTGAACGGTCATTTGTGACTGGTCAGATTCAGTCATTTTACATCTCTAGTCATAAAACACATCTCTATTTCATGACCATAACCACAAATAACAATCCAGCATGACATAAACGACAATCCTTTCCTAGTAATATTATAAAATTAAATGTGAAAGTAATATTTGTTTCGCGCAGTACGCACGTCTAAACGCCTGAATGGACTTGCATGACTCTTGCTACACAAATAGACCATTACCTGAAGAAAAGATCATCGCTTTTCTGGACTTGTTTGTTACCTACTACAATATGATTGTGTAAGCTTCACTAAGTGTCCAAGGAATCATACTAATATTAAAAAGGCGGAAGTTTGTGAGTGTGTATGTTTTATAAATCTTCACGTCTAAACGACTGGAGCGATTTTAATAAAATTTGGTATGGAGTTAGGTGACACCTTGGATTAACACATAAGCTATAAATTATAAAGTTTAACGCGGTTAAAACCGCCAGGCACAGGTAGTAAGTAATAATACTAAATCGTAAGCCACACTTTAAAATACTAATATTTTGTAACTTTTGATCAATTGCCCGTGTGGCGCAGCGGTTAAGACTATTTGTGTGACCCATAAGTAGCTATACTGAGTCTTGGTGTACTTTGTGTTCGTGAATAATACAGACAGATAACAAAACAGAAGACACAGACAATTTTTTTCTCGTGCGGGCGTTACCTTCAAAAAATATATAATAATATCCTGGGATATTATTCACACACGTCCATCTGACCCCAAACTAAGCAGAGCTTGTACTATGGAAACCAGATAACTGATATATTACATATACTATTTTTCTTTTGTAAATACATAGGTACTTATATAGATAAGTTACACCCAGACTCAGAACAAACAGACATGTTCATGAACACAAATGTTTGTCCCGGGTGGGAATCGAACCCACGACCTGCTGCGTGAAATGCAGCGTACCTACCAACCACGCCAACAGGCCATATATTGTACTTCTTGGAAGCATATTCTATCAAACCAAAAATAGGTATTTGGTAGGGATGTTTAACCGCTTTGTTCCACATTTGCCCCACTTTTTCGTCCTACATTCCAAAGAATTCTTCTTTTGCCCCATGTTAAATTTGATTCCTGTTTCGCCCTACTTTATAGTACCAACCAAAGTATGGTTAGCAAATTAAAACGTGTTATAATATTATTATGAAAGGCCTGTTGGTGCATTGGTTAGATAATATACATACGTAAGGCTAGGCCAAAATATGTGGTTTTGGTTTCCATTCAAGACAAATCTTAAATGGTAGGTAAGGTGGTATTTTGTTGTACGGGTGGAACGGATATATTATATGCAGAAAGTTAGAAATGTATAAGTATCTTTGTCAATTTTCTAAGTACCATATTTTAATCATAATATTTATCATAGTTTTCAACTTCTGTTTCTCCAATACCAAGAAGGCCACTACAAAGTCTACCATAGTATCCTAACTAGTTTATGATCAGACAGCTTTATTTAAGTAGTTCCCAATTACATAGGTAATAAAATTAAAAACCATGTAATCAATCATATTTCTTTTAATAACAAGTAAATTTCTTTTGAAACATTATAGAACTTAAATAATTGAAATCGCGGTTTTCATTCAATTTTGAAAAGTAAAAACTGCCAATAAATACGATTACTTTATGAAAAGGAATGTACGCTCTTAAACATTTATGTATTAATTTTAATAATTACGACATACCGTATTCAGCTCTTTAAAACACCCTTCTGTACTTTAACTATTTTATAGATCACACACAACCAACAGAAAATAACGAATGAGTAATATTCATGTTGCTTACATGTTGCAATGTATATTCGCCCGGCCATCTCCCTTACTGATAAGATAATGCTTCCTGATTGGTCGGCCATTTTGTTGGCCTCGAAAAAGGGTTTGCAATTCAATCTATAGTCTAATTTTTACCTGCTCATAGGTTTGAAGATATTAAGTTTGAACTAATTACTAACTGAGACAAAAATATGATTGAATAAATATTGTCTTTAAAAACTTTGCATGCTGTCTGTACTAAAAGTCTATTAATTTGCACACAAAAAGTGTTCGAGGCGAATAAGGAAAGAAATATTGAACGAAACAGGAATAAAATATTAAATTCAAAATAAATATTACATTTGGGGCAAAAACGGAACAAAATGTATGGCGAATGCGGAATTTTTTATGTGGGGCAAAACCTCCCGAGGCGAACGCGGAACAAACCGTTTAACCTGAGCGTGACGGTTCACTAAAGTTCACTCGTCAACAAAACCCATATAAATAAATCTTAATTTAAAAAAAAAACAATATTTTGATCAGAATACAAGTATTGGAGAAATCGCGAACAGATAGGGCGATTTATTTTTATTGCCGTCAAAATTTACATATCCTTGAGGAAAATCTACGGAGCATGCTAATTCTTTAGGTATTTGCATTTAATATTATTTTTTTAATACAGATGGATTTACCTGATCTTCAGAAAACATTTCTATAGAGGTAAAAAGTATTTCTGTATAAAAAAAATTAAATAAATTGATTTGACAATCTCCTTCTATTTAATAATAATTCCCAAAAGTGCTTAGTACTATGGAAACCAGATAACATGATACATTATTATATATATATATATATATATATATATATATATATATATATATATATATATATATATATATATATATATATATATATATATATATATATATATATATATATATATATATATATATATATATATACCGGGTGTCCCAAAACTCAACGTCAAGCCGAAACGGGGTGACAGGATTGATCATAACCATCACGAGAAAAATCTGAAAAAAAATCTATCCCATGCAGTTTGAAAATTATGGGCATTTTAAGAAAAACCTAGAAATTTGATCAAACTGTACCATTTTTCGGTTATTGTGGTTATTATTTTTTATTTTTGTTCATTTGAACTTTAGAAACGTAATCCTAAATAACATTTCTAGAATCCCAATAAAAAATAATGACACAATTGCCTTAAGTTCCCGAGAATTGAGACTATTTGTTAAACTACGAATTTAAAATTTTCAAGATTCGTCGACTTTGACAGGCCCTCCTATAAAAAAAATGTACTAGAGTGCCTTGGCAAGTAGCATTAAAAGTTGGCGCATTTAATCAGAATTCTAAAATGGTACAATACTTGTTAGTTCCATACAATAGAAAAGAGTAAAAAAATTAAAACCTCAAGTAACCCGATTTTTGCTATCAGATTTTACTCAGTTAAAATGTTTTTAATTCGCACAAGCTCTAGGTAGGTTCTTAATTTTAAGGCAAAATGATGAGAGAGATGGATAATGGGTATGTTTGCCATGAGTGGACGTACCACTAGCAGATCTTCGCGACATGTGGTTTCAACAAGATGGCTGCCCAGCGCATTTCGCAGTGCAAGTAAGAGATTTCCTTGACCAGGAATATCCGGGAAGGTGGATTGGACGTTCGGGCACTATCTCGTGGCCCGCCCGTTCACCAGATTTAAATCCCCTGGATTTTTTCTATTGGGGAGTTCTCAAAGAAAAAGTTTACTCAAAGCCCATTGAGAACGTAGCCGACCTGCGTGAACGCATTTCTCAAGCAGCTGAGGCGATCAACTCTCGAAGATATGCCCGACTAATAAGTAGATCTTTTTTAAGAAGATGTAGGGCTTGTATTGAGGCTGATGGTAAACAATTTGAACATTTATTTTAATAAAAAACGTTATTTCTCTATCATCTGACTTTTATTCCAACAAACCTAATTATTTTACTAATTTTACTAACTTTTTTTCACTTTGGTAAAAGTGGCGTCACTATCTGTCTCGCTCACTCATGGCGAACATACCCATTATCCATCTCTCTCATCATTTTGTCTTAAAATTAAGAACCTACCTAGAGCTTGTGTGAATTAAAAACATTTTAACTGAGTAAAATGAGATAGCAAAAATCGGGTTACTTGAGGTTTTAATTTTTTTACTCTTTTCTATTGTATGGAACTAACAAGTATTGTACCATTTTAGAATTCTGATTAAATGCGCCAACTTTTAATGCCACTTGCCAAGGCACTCTAGTACATTTTTTTTATAGGAGGGCCTGTCAAAGTCGACGAATCTTGAAAATTTTAAATTCGTAGTTTAACAAATAGTCTCAATTCTCGGAAACTTGAGGCAATTGTGTCATTATTTTTTATTGGGATTCTAGAAATGTTATTTAGAATTACGTTTCCAAAGATCAAATGAACAAAAATAAAAAAGAATAACCACAATAACCGAAAAATGGTACAGTTTGATCAAATTTCTAGGTTTTTCTTAAAATGCCCATAATTTTTAAACTGCATGGGATAGATTTTTTTTCAGATTTTTCTCGTGATGGTTATGATCAATCCTGTCACCCCGTTTCGGCTTGACGTTGAGTTTTGGGACACCCTGTATATATATATATATATATATATATATATATATATATATATATATTATATATTATATATAATAGGTCTTTACCTATGAAATTGCCGTTTTGTATGAAAAAATTTAAACGAATTTTTTTCATGAATTTTTTTATTTGTATTAATCGAAGTAATCACCCATGCAATCAATGCATCTTTGCCATCGCAGTGGCAGTTTATTGATGCCCTTCTTAAAGAAATCAGCTGGACGGGAGGCAACAAATTCTTCAAAGGCATTTTGTACTGCCTCTCGGGTATTGAATTTTTTTCCCGCCAAGAAGTTATCCAAATTCTGGAAAAAGTAGTAGTCTGTAGGCGCAAGGTCTGGTGAGTAGGGCGGATGACGGAGAGCTTCCAACCCCAGTTCTTGCAACTTGGAGACCGTCTGCTGTGCAGTATGAGGTCGCGCGTTGTCGTGCAGGAGCAGCGGAGACGAGCGATTGACCAATGCTGGTTGGAGATGCGCCAGCTTCTCCATCATTGTGCTCAGTTCTTCACAGTACACATCTGCAGTAATGCTCACCCCGTTTGGTAAGAAGCTGTGATGAATCACACCGGCGCTAGACCACCAAACAGTGACCATCACTTTTCTAGGGGTAAGTTTTCGTTTAGGGCATTGTTTAGGTGCTGAACCAGGATCCAACCAACTTGCTGAGCGCTTGCGGTTATCAAACAGAATCCATTTTTCATCGCAGGTAACAATGCGGTTCAAAATTCCTTCATTTGTGTGTCTGTTGAGCAGTGCAAGGCACGTCTCGACGCGTACTTCGCGCTGGCGATCATTGAGTTCGTGGGGCACCCATTTGTCAAGCTTTTTTACCTTGCCAATTTGACGCAAATGGACCAATATTGTTTTGACGCTAACGTCGAAAGCTGCTGCTAATTCAGCCGTAGATTGTGTATCATCAGCTTCCACAACCGCCTTTAATTCGTCATTGTCGACCAAAGTCTTCGGACGACCGCGAGGTTCATTTTTCAGGTCGAAATTTCCAGAACGGAAGCGAGCAAACCAATAACAGGTGGTGCGTTGGTTTGTAGTGTTAGCTCCGTAAACGTCGTTGATGTTGCGTGCCGCTTGTGCCGCGTTGCTGCCACGACGGTACTCATATTCCATAATTACTCGAATTTTTAACGTATCCATGATGACGAAAAAGATTGAAATGCGATGAAAATGTAACACTAATCAATAAAGAAATGACTACTTTTGGAAAAAAGAATCCATGTTTTTAAAATAAAATTAATTTGAAATTAGAATTCTTATCCAAACAAAAATTATTTTGATTTGAAATGGCCAGTACTGCAGAACGGCAATTTCATAGGTAAAGACCTAATATTATATAAACTTATATAGATTATTACACCCAGACTCAGTAAAAACAAAAACGTACATGCACCGAAATATCTGTCCTAGGTGGGTATCGTACCCAGGACTTGCGGCGTGAAAGGCATGCATTTAACAACCACCCCAACCAGGCCATGTCGTTTAGAATCGGTTCAGGATAAATAAACCTACCAGCGTTACATTGTAGTAAACGTCGCATTTTCTCCTGCAGTAGAGAAAATAATCGTGCAACGTGGTTCGTGCACAAACCCGCCTGTCAACAAATTGAAACCGCGGTTGTAATTATTAGATATTAGGGGCTTCTAACTTGATACTATGATTGGTAGAAAATCCAGCAAAAACGTAATTGAGTAAATCATTTCTCGCTGGCTTCACGGAGTAGATAAGTATATAGGTAGGTTTGCTATACGTCCCGTGAATACGGGACAGTCACCGTATTGTTACTTGTCCCGTATTAGTCCCGTTTATCAATAATTCTATATTGGGATATGCCAAAACACAAAAAGACATAATAAAGTCTAACCCAAAATATGACTGGGTGCAGAAACAGGAACCCCGTCTTCTCTTCGATTAATTTATCAAGATTGGATTGAGTTTTTTATGTTGTCATTGTTTTCCATAGATTTTTCACTATGATAAACCGTTAATACCAGTTTTACTACCACTAATAAGCCCCGTATCTGTCAGTTGTCAACAACAATGGCAACCCTATATATGGGTACTATTCTGTAGCTCTACCCTTGATTAGTCTTAGCGTGTGTACATAATTAATTGATTTTAGCTCTGATAACATCATAATAGAGTTTATAATGAGTTGGCTACTATTATATAATTATCCGATTACGGGTTAATTCGGAAACCAGCACGTATTGCAACAAATTTTGGCTTCACGGAAATTAACCTGGATGAATGGTCGTCTACCACCGTGGGTTTCACAATTAATTTTGGCCGCGTACGAAGACGTGGAATCAATATACTGCGCAGGTATTTCCGATCCGGTATATGAATATGACATGGCAACCTTCAAGAAGCGAGCCTATTCCTTTCCTTAAAGCCAGCAACGCCTTTACGGCTCCTCTGGTGTGATCACTTATCATCAGGTAATCCACTTGCTCGTTTGCTATTATATGTATATATTAAAAAAAATCAATGGTTTCCAAAAATTTGTGGATAGACAAGGATATCAATAAAAGTAATGCAAACATATCGGATTCGAATTTGGAATATTGTTTTGGTACCTGTACAAAAGTTTTAAAATTACTCGGTAGAACTAAAAATCCTATCCATTACTCTGGATTGAGGCGCTCATAACTGGCTATAATGTTCGTCGATCATGGTTCGTAAGTGATCGGTGACCTACGCAGGGCACGTTAACCTGTCGGTCCCGGTTGTAGTCGATAGACAACAGTTATAGCTATACCATGTCAGTGGCCTCCTGACCGGCTTCAAAAGCTGGAACACCAAGTACCACTGTCCATTCTATAAAAAAGACATACTCTAGATTTTGAAGTGTGTGACATGTTAATACAGGCACTTTAAACTAAGTACAATTTAAAGAACACCCAAAACAATTCTGAACATTGTCAAATGTGTAATGCCGTTTTAAACCTTATTTTAATGGGGAAACATGTCGTACAAAGCCTTATGTTTTAGAGCCTGCACACAGTACAA
This sequence comes from Pseudoips prasinana, assembly GCA_951640165.1. Taxonomy (NCBI): domain Eukaryota; kingdom Metazoa; phylum Arthropoda; class Insecta; order Lepidoptera; family Nolidae; genus Pseudoips; species Pseudoips prasinana. The sequence continues at coordinate 12,977,319 of OX621240.1, forward strand.
TGACCTTACGATATATGACGTTTATTGTTTACTAAAAGTACCTGCGACTTGGCGTGTGGTATCCGCACGTGTGGAGAGAGTAATCATACATAAACAGAAGGACAAATATTTTATAAACTTTATATTTGCTATCAATCGCGTTCCCCAAACATGTAGCAATTATTTTATTTTAGGATTCCTAACGAAATAGGTAATCCTTGTAGTGGAACTTCGTCGATCTGTGTCACCGTCTGTCTGTTTGTCAAAGCGATATATCCAGCAAGAGCGATTTGTGAAATTTAAATGAAAAAATTATGCTCATTTGACTTGCAAATAAGTGAAGAGGCTACTTCTAAATAATAAATAAATATTTTAGGACAACAAATACCCTACCAGGCAACCAGACATCTGCTAAACACTACATGTATATTCTCACACAAATATTAGTCTTGGGTCAGTCTGACCGACTGTCAGGATCAGTGACTGTAGACCAACAGGCCAGTCGAATGAGTTAACCTCAAAGATTACTTGATTTAAAACGAGATAAATATGGAGCAATAGGTATATTATGTACGAAGTTTGAGATAGGTAATTTAAAATATTTACCGTCGATAGATGCATGGGACAAGAGTCGCTAACCATTTCTTATGCCTGTTGCACTTCTTCAAAAATGGAAGTAAGAAAAGTGAAAATAAAAAATATATCTATACATATCTATACAAATAAATAAAATTGAAGTGTCTGTTTGTAATATTAAAATAACCGTTTTTTACTGCATGTATATGAATGTATATACGGTACATACAACAAATTAACATTTTTTTCAATTTTTGTCTGTCTGTCTGTCTGATTGTTCCGGCTAATCTCTGAAATGGATGGAGCGATTTTGACGTGACTTTTATTGGCAGGTAGCTGATGTAATAAGGAGTAACTTAGGCTACTTTTATTTTTGAAAAATATTTTATTTATAAACAAAAACAAAAATAAAACAAAATAAACTAATTAACACGCGGACGAAGTCGCGGGCACAGCTAGTTGTATATATAACATGAAACACTTCTCATGAATAGCAGACGAGGGAGCGTGGAAGAGACTCATGTTTCTCTATAGCTTCCGAGCTTCTCTATAGCTAGACAGGCTACGCAGATTAAACGATTAAGTTTGGACAGGAAAAATATTCCGCCGTATATTCTGTATCATCATCATATCGAGGGCGTCCGTTAAAAGTGGTAACTTAAAAAGGTAGCATCCCAAAATCAGTGCCATTAAATATGCGAGTGGTGTAAATTCGTGTTTTTGGACGGGACACCGTTTTAATGTAAGATAATATTTATGCAAATGCTCTTAAAGGACCATCTTTAGGTATTTCGTTAATGATATTGAATGCTAAATATGCAAATATTTTCTGCACGCATTAAACTATTTATATATGGACGCTGTTTTTCAGTTTACTTGGAACATTTTTGAACCCGCCGCCGAGGCGCCGTTATGATTCATTGTTTGTTTGTTAAATATTCTTGACTCAACTAATGAATAAACCGATCTACCTGACACTGCAGGTTAATCAGTCATATAATTTGGAATTATTTATTAAAATAAGTTGATAGATCCTAACATAAATGCGCTGTTTTACTGTCGAACGGTTTTTACTGCAACATGGCTAATTCTCAATCGGATGTTCGGCTTTCACGTTTTATCCATCTTATAAACAGACTGCCACAGAATGCCACAGATAGTACACGTATTTTTCTTTTTTTAGGACTAGCCCTACCCTCTTACCCACCACTGCAACTTTTGTAAGCCATGTTCAACAATTTCACACAATGACATGACACTGAGCGGTGAGGCCCAGACATATCCTGGGGAATTGCTTAGACTGTCTCGAATCCCGCAACAAATTTAAACAGAAAGTAGTTCCACTTCCTTCCAGAGCAAAGTGGGTGACAGAATGATATAACGAGAAGACCCTCATGAAAAGATAGAATTGCAACTGCAAAAGCACAAGTTTAAGGGTATAGTAGGTAGTAGCTGCAAAAGCGCTTAAACGCACGGAAGTTGTTCCTCGTTGCTACAAGATCTCTATAATTAACTAATCCGGATATTGATCGTAAGCTATTTAACATAATATCGCATTGTTTAGGTATGCCAGAGATCACACTCCCAAAAATGTGGTGGGCGATCTGTTCATATTCAATAGTTGAAGCAAAGGCAGATCGGTGAAGGTAACATTGAAATTTACTTTAAAAATTTCCATGTCCAGTAAGGCTAATTGTGCCTCAGAATGGTCTATGATTAGCCAAGTTCAACCGTTCGCGAACGTCCGGAAAGAAGTGATGCAACAAGCGGCCCTTGGTTGATATATGCATCTACATTGCCATTCATTTAGTATTCTGTCATTTACGGCAGCTATAGGCATAAACAGCCTAGAAATATTAGCACGTGATTTGATACACATTGGTATCATCATACATAGGTCTCCCCCAAAGATCTCCACAATTGTCGGTGTTGCGCTATCCCCATTCAGTGGTTAACAGATACGTAAAATGTTACCCATGCAGTGGAGGCAATTTAAACTGAAACTCAACAAATAAAAGTAAATTAATTTGTGCGATACCAAAATAATACGTCAGATGCTCGACATTTTTGTACGAAAAGTTAAACTGTTTTTCATGTAGTTTGTTTGTTCATTTGATGTCCTTCAAGTGGTTTAGTTACATGGGCAATGGGAGAAACTTACGGATCATCCGTAAGTTCCTCCGACTATTTTTGTTGTACAGACGCGAGCACACGAAGCTACCCCAATCTGTCAAATTTCCCCAATTGGAAGTGAACCTTATGCTTATGTCATAAAGTTGAAATTCTATAAAAGAAATTTGACAGATTGGGGTAGCTGGATGTGCTGGCGTCTGTACGTTGTATAAAGGCTTCTATTTTATAACATCCCTCTTGATATAAATTTTCTGCAGTTACAAAATTTCACCTCTATGTTAAGTGCGTCTTTAATGTAGGTGTAGTATTTATGACTGTTTACGAAAATGTTAATAAAGTCGCATTCACTCCTTATACGGCATTATTTTGGAAATATGCATCAGAATCCTTGTGAAACCAAATGCAGATGAATACTGGGTTTGGTTTATTAGCATTAAAGGAACATTTCGAAATCGAAAGTATTGTCCACGGCCGAGATTGCCACATTAGTGTTTTATCAGGTGATAAATTGTTTATAAAAATGTATTTATAATCGATTTACGATATTTTCGAAACATATGTATATAAAGTAATATTATTTTAGCGCTCATCCCACGCTATCTGGTTTCGAAAGTTGCATCCCAACTTTGGCGAAAACGGATTTTGAGTGCATAATGACCATAAACTTCGCATGTTAAATATCGCGATTTTTTGGGTAGATAGATATTTTATAGCGAGGTTTCGGTCGTTTATTGTATTCTTAAAATGTTAAACGGCTATTTGCGACGTAACGCATCGTTAACATTGGATCTGCTCATAGATATACTGTTCAGTGGGACGTGATATGGAACGAGAAAGAAATCGGAACTTGCATTTATTATTAAATGACTTCAATATTTTTAGATTATCGATACTTTTGTGTATGTCTGCTACACGATCTCTGCGTTGCTTTGGAGTTGTATAACCGTTTTCTGTACCTAGTTCCTCAAATCGGTTGTCATAAAAACATTGGAAGTCAGGTGTAATTAAAATGAGTAGGTACATTATTTCTATGAACTTTAATTGATGGAAAGCACAATATTATTATGGACCATTGGATTTAGGATAATAAAATGGGATTTATGATTTTTTTAAACTATGCTGGAACTATTTAAATCATTTATTTTTAAGAATACTGCTTTGAAAAAAATACACTAAAAATATTCTATTCCTAAAGCTTTTTTACATCGAGATGGGAGTCAGGTATACTAAAGTCTATCAATGTCAGATCTAAGGTTCGTACTTAGATATAAATGAACCTCAACTCGGACAAGTGCCTAGTTCACAGTTCATCATCCATTCGTATGGGCAGTGATTACCCTAGTGGCATTGTGGCAGCAGCGCCACCTGTGTACTAGGAACCTTCTATGTAACTGCCGTCCCCAACTCGCATGTCAAGCGCGGTGATTACGGCAAACCCTACAAACCCCTTCAAATGGCAATGTTATGGAAACCCTTGGGGTGGCCTATGTCCAGCAGGGGGCAACATCAGGCTAATAATGAGTGATATTGGCTATAAATGCCTTCACTCTTAAGGATGGTCTGATTGACTAATTAGATTTCAAAATTAGCTCATCGAGTGCAAAGTTACGCAACAACTCAAGAGTTCAGTTTAGTTATTAGTAAATACGAATAACATTTTTCTTCGAGACTGAACTATCTTAGCTAGCATAAAGAGAAGTCAAGTTTCTCTATAACGTTTAACATCGTTATGGTGAAAACGTTTACGTTACCGTCTCCCCGTGGTCCGTAGTGTTACTAGTGTGTTTGTATTGGCGTGACTTTACATGTAATCATCAAGATGCCGTCCTTACAGTATATGTTACATCGGTGCTTAGATATGGTGTCTAATTTTGGGGCAACTCATAGGAAAGGGAAAGAGCATTTAAGGCGCAAAAAGTGTTTAAGGGCGGTATTTCACCTCAGACAGACAGATTCTTGCAAACCTTTATAAAATAAATAAAGGATATTGACATTTCCTTGCTGTATATTTAAGGTTAGGCCCAGGTCTTTTTGAGTCCTTAAAAAGTAAGAGCCTAAAGAACAAGTCTTTACGACAGAAGCGTTTTCCGTATGGCCCCAAGCCCCGAGGATACACAATAAATTACCTCACAACCTGGTAGATTTAGATTGTAATAGTAAATTTAAGAAAAGGCTTTCTGAATACCTTTTAAGTAAAGTTTTTTACAAATGCAACGAATACTTTAATCATATATTAGGTAAAGCTAAAATATATTATGTAACTTACTATTAAATAAATCTAAATACCTCCGTTATTTACATGTAGTTTGTAAATAAGTTTAAATTAATGATTATATTTTGTAAAACATTGCATGCCGAAAGGCTAATATGGAACGGAATTTATGATTAGAAATAGAATAATGTAAAACATATATTTTTGCAAATAAAACGATTTGATTGATTGATTAAACTTGTAGAGCGAAATGTGACTTCGTCGGCATGTTTGCTACGTATATTTAGTTCACTTTCCATTTGCCACCGTAAGCCGCAATAATACACTTGACTATTTATCATCGTTGTACACTAACAATATCTCACAATGTCAAGTACCGTGTTCGGTCTTGATCTTTTGATTATGTGAAACTGTTTCAAGGTCTACGATGACATGTCTATGAATATTATTGTTTTACATAAATTAATTTACTCTGTATAAGTTTATGATAATTTTATAGCTAAATAATTAGAAGTAGATGCGATTTGACAATAACTTGCTAGCTAGATAATACAAGCTAGCTAAATATCATTGCTTTTATAAAATAAATTTTATAAATATTTTCATCCAATACGTGTACCTAAATATCTATGTAACTAGAAATAATTATGTATACCTACTTAATTATATTACTACAAACATGTTCTGACTATTTACGCTTTTTTAAAGTGTACGTGAATAAAAACCTTTTTTATTTATTTATTTTCTACTTGTGTTCTAAGCATTAACGCGATTCACTATGCACTTTTTCATTTTATTTGCATATTGTTAATTATAATTAACAATATGCAAATAATATGAAAAAGTTAAATAAGATGTCCTATTTATAAATAGGACATCTTATTTAACACATAACATCTCCTTGAACTCATAAAACATTTAATTCAAATAACGCTAAACATTCGTATCAAAAGAACAATCTAGAATTATGGATATATTTATAACACTGAGTCATGACGTCACTTACGTGTTGTAGACCATATCCCCGTCCCTGATAAACTCTGGCGACCTTGCTGAAACATATATAAACGGTGTATCTCCACACCACGACTCCATAAAGATACTTAATCGATTGAACCTACCGTTTTTAAGTACAGATGACATTTTCCGCTGGGGACATTGTTACTTAATGTACTGAAAAAGCTGCAAGTATCATACTGGCAGTTTTGAATACCACCACCCCCAGCGGGAACTTCAATGAACATAAAATGTCTGTACTTAAAAACGGTAAGTTTCATCGAGGGAGTAAACTAAATGAACTTGTAGTAGACGTCCAGGTGTGTATTCTGACGGCCTGCCCCAGTCAAGATGCTAATAGAACGAAATAACGTAATGTTCAAATTTTATTTAATATTATCGTTTTTCATAAAACCTATAAAAACACAGACAAAATGATATCGCAGAAGCACCTTATTTTCAAAATATCTGTAATGAAAATTTAAAAGGTTCCTGATATGATGACATTTAGAATAAGAACATAAAAATGTAGAAATATTGCCACTTCAATTATCTCGTTCCCGTGATTCTCTTCCACTCTTCTCCTCATGTTGTAGCACTCCACCTGACTCGTTTCTTCTATTTGTTGCTAGAAAACGGTATTGGACAGCATATCACAAGATGATCCATCTTTCACTGGTGACGGCTACACATCGCTGGCCATTATCTACGCGACCCTGGCTATATGCAACTGGATGGCGCCATCCATCATCACCATCACCGGGCCCAGGGGGGCCATGGTTATTGGAGGACTCACTTATTTGTAAGTATATCATACATTGGTACAGACGCCAGCACGTCCAACTACCCCAATCTGTCAAATTTCTTTCATAAATTTTCGACTTTATCACAAAAGCGTAAGGTTCACTTTCAATTGGGGAAATTTGACAGATTGTGGTAGCTTGATGTGCTGGCGTCTGTTCCTAATTTTAAAGTATAGTACGGCTCCAGGTCGTATTCTAGAATACAGCGAATACAATCTCAAAGGAGACTAGACAGCAGTAGGACATAATATAGTAAAAAAAAGAATGACATTTATTCCACACACAAACGAATACATGGTAAAGAACTTTGTAGCTAATAAGACTACACAACATACAAATGCATGTGCGAGTGTGGTGCACTCTCTATTCGACGCGGCTGGGGTAGACCAGGCCCAGGAGACCTACCGCCTAATTCGCCAATCATCGTGTTCGTGAGCGGCGTTCAAATATATGAAGATAAAATATTACTAAATCATTCGTTCAATCGGCTTCAACGTTGAAAATCGATTCCGGACCATTAAAGACGTCACATGTGCTCATGGAAGCCAATTGAACGATTTCATAACTTTTAACCTGTATCTATTTATTAGGCGGTAATTAGGCAGTAGAATCCCAGATTCTGTCGGCTTTACGTGTTCTCCGATGCATGGTATAACATCGTATAACACCTCCAAGTTAGGTACAGACCGAATTTGGATTTTATTCGATATTCGAATTGTCCCATATAATTTTTGTACTAATCGGTTGTCGTATAATAATAATAATATCTGGGGACAATGTCACACAGATCATCCTAGCCCCAAACTAAGCAAAGCTTGTACTATGGGTGCCAGGTGACGATATACATACTTATATAGATAGATAAATACTTAAATACATAGAAAACATCCATGACTCAGAAACAAATGTTCGTGCTCATCACACAAATATTTGCACTTACTGGGATTCGAACCCAGGACCACCAGCTTCGTAGGCAGGAGCACTACCAACTAGGCTACGGTGACCGTCAAACAGACTCGTACAGACAGAGTGCAGTCGGTTCTTTGTATTTTAACGCGGTAATTATATAGTTATATCTCTGGGTTCTGTGGTCATAGCGAGATAAAATATGGGTAGTAAAAACAATGACGGACGAATTTTTTTTGTTGGACTCTGCCAAAAATTTGTGCGGGTCGCATTCAGGTTTAAAGGAATGTTATTATTAAAAAAGACTTTATAAGTCACATAATAATAGTACTTAAAAATTAGTAATTATAGTTTACGTCGTTCGATAACAATAATTTAACAACCATAAACAGTAATAGTTTTAACATCGTTAATTAGGCCCATTTAATTATCGTTCGATTTACGTTATATGAGTTATGTGTATGTTTCCACGACGTATTGAGCAAGTTTTCGTTTGTATGCATTAAATAGTTCATCCTGAATAGATAGAAATTGTTAGCCGAATCCAACTAAAGCTACTGGCCTCGTGTCAGTTTTAGCTATAATAAATATTAAACTACCAGTTTGTATGTCCAATGCAATAATAGCGTTTAGGCACAACATTTTACTACGAAACTAACAGAAGGAACATAACTCATAACATATCCTCAATCCGATAGGTTAGACTCAAGGATACAACTGCAACTGCAACCTTATATTGTAAATATCTACAACGTACAGACACAGTTCTGATATGGTATTAAAGTAGCGTAGAATTAACCTAGTTTTGTTGGTACGACAACTAGATATATATAATTATTTTTACACTATATTGCACCTTCTGCTGCAATCTGCGATTTACTCTCACTAAAGTCATTCAGACAATGCGCTGTAAATCGTCTGTAACAGACGCAAAGGCCAATGACTTTATATATACATACATACATACATAGACTCACGCCTGTCTCCCAGAGGGGTAGGCAGAGACAACGGACTTCCATTTGTCACGATCCTTGCACACCTCTTTTGCTACTTTATATATATATATATATATAAAGTCATTAATGACCAACCAATGGTATCTAACTGTTACACCGACAAGTTCCCCCCTTAAATAATTATTTTTCCTGTTCCATAGTGTGGAAGAGATCGCATGTTAGTGATAAGCCGCCAAATGTATATTTCTATTTATTATATGCTCCTGTATCTTACAATAACAAGTTAATCTATCTATATCTTACGCGTACACACAACCTTCACTATAATATATCAAATTCTCACAAAATGCGCCGAATTCCGTATAAAGTACGCTAACAGGAGGCATATTTCACTTTCATTCTGCGCTTAACATTACTCTTGAACGGAGTTAAGTAGTATCAAAGTGTATGTATAATGTGGCATAATAAAAACCAGTCTAAAAGAATACTGTTGGTCAACTGAAGGCACTGAGGCTGATCTAATCTTAAGGTGATTACATAAAATTCAATAAAACTGTTACATAACAATCTTATGATGCTAATTGAAGAATGCAATACATTGCTGATAAAAAAGATTGAAGATCAATCATCTGTCAATTATTAAGTAGGTCGTAGACTGCTATTGGGGTTTGTAGATCACGATGATCTATGGTTCTTTCACCTCTTGATATTCTTTTTTATCGTATAGGTACTGGTTACCGTAGTGTCATAGTTGTTCAAAAAAATAAAACAAAAGTGTAGTCTATGCTTTTGAAATAGGAGTAGTTTCGTTCTATGCGGCAGCACTACTAGGGAAGTATTTTACGGATTACGTTGTAAGACTTTTTTTTATATTTCCTTCTTCGCACGGAACAGCTAAGGCTTCAAATAAATTATGAATAAAACTAGAGTAAGTTAAGTAAAGCTAATTACATATTCTCACTTATAGGTATGTGTATAGGTAAGTTTATTTTCTTCATATTTTCGTAATAAAAACGCAGAGATCCCGGTACCTCGGAGGACTCTACAAACAATGTAATTCAGTCTAGTTTTTTTGTTATTCTAATATTGTATTTGGGTATAATGTACACTTTTATTCCATTTGCTCATTGCCTTCAATTCTTTAATTTTAATATAGTAGAACTAAATTTCAAAATAATAGATTAGTAACTTGTTATTTATTTTAGGATTTAAGAAATTGTATCTGATAAAACATATCGCACGGACGGACTAATTAATTTTTTGTAACTTTTATACTGTATTAGACTATGTTTATGTACTGCATTGTGAGCTTGACAAGTACAAGTGTATGTTAATACCCAAGTGCTGAATAAATTTTATTATTTCATTATATCTTGTCAAGCTCAGAATACAGTAGATACAAGTGTATATGTGTATACCCAATTAGTGCTGAAAAAATTTCATTATTTCACATTATTCCACCTTAGACACTATAAATGGAAATCATTTTATTCTTACCTTTCGTATATTTTACGAAAATTTCTACAATTGTAGTAATTTAAGTAAAATATACGGAACGAAAGATACAATGTTTTCCACCTATACAAAGCTAGGAAAAGCCTGTCGCATATTTTACTGCAATAAAAACATCATCGTTATAGTCAATAATTAATAATATCATTGTTCATTGTTTTTTCCGTTAAATTGCAAAAAAGAAACAACTAAGTGTGAGTGTTTCGCATTCTTTACAAGACACCACAATAACACGGAAAATCAAATGTTTGTTTTGGTCATCCGTTACAAACATCATACTGAATCATAATTTCTTTGGGATTTTAATTTGGGATCAGATGGCAGCGTGTTACTTGCCGATATATTACCGAGATATTTAGAATAGAATAGAATAAACTTTATTAACCAAGAATTTAACACGTTTATACAGAGTTGTTATAATAAAGTATACAAATTTTTATTGCCAATATAAATATGAAAATGGGAAACTCCCTGCACTAGGCTGAGCCTGTCCTGCGGGGAGCTGAGCTGAGCTGCATTTATTTATTAACATACATATATTATGGTATATAATATATCACTAGCCGCCGACTATAGAAGTTACCAATTTTAATAAATGTATTCCAATGTCCCGTGTTTGGTGAACGTTCCACATAATAGAATATAATAAGACTGCACGTGTGGCGCAGTGGCTAAGACAGTCGTCTCACCGCGATGATTAGATTCCCTTGAGCGGGCGTCGTCTTTTTAAGAAAAAAATAAATATTATATCCAAATTTTAGATTTATAGCCGAAAACAATTAGATAAAGGCAAACCTTCTTCACCGGGCTCTCCGGGATTTGATGAGTAAATACTCGTGAAAATCTAATATCCAAGAAATTCCAATCAAATTAAATTTATTTCAATCATAATGTTCGATATTTCAGTTGATTATAATTCCGTAGGCATTAGTTGTTTGCTAGTATTTAGTATTGCATCGCAGTGTGCTAGGTCTAGACGTTTTACGCAACTAAAATCAGAGTGATAGAGCCATTGCAGCTGCCGAGAGTTTCGTTCAATACGTGTGAATATGAAAAATATTAAAGTGACGAAATCGAATTTTTATATTTCACTCATCACTCATACTCATCATACTCATCACACAAATATTTATCGTGGGTGGGGATAGAACCCACGACTCCTGGCTTAGCAGTCAGGGTCAGTAAACATTATACCAGGCACTGATTCAGTGTGATGTTTGTAAAGGATGACCAAAACAAACATTTGATTTCCCGGGTTATTGTGGTGTCTTGTACAGAATGATAATACAGCGAAACACTCACACTTAGTTGTTTCTTTTTTGTAATTTAACGGAAAAAACAATGAACAATAATATTATTAATTATTGACTATAACGATGATGTTTTTATTGCAGTAAAATATGCGACAGGTTTTTCCTAGCTTTGTATAGGTGGAAAACATTGTATCCTTCGTTCCGTATATTTTACTTAAATTACTACAAGTGTAGAAATTTTCGTAAAATATACGAAAGGTAAGAATAAAATGATTTCCATTTATAGTGTCTAAGGTGGCAAAATGTGAAATAATGAAATTTATTCAGCACTAATTGGGAATACACACATACACTTGTACTGTATTCTGAGCTTCACAAGATATAATGAAATAATGAAATTCATTAAGCACATGGGTATTTACATACACTTGTACTTGTCAAGCTCACAATGTATTACATAAACACAGTAATTAAAGCAACAAAATATTTTGAATTAGTCCGTCCGTGCGGTCTGTTACATTATGTATATGGTAATACCCCCTCGTGCTTCGGACCTAAAGCTGTCGGTCTTGCGCCTGATATCTTCATGGTCGTTTCAGTGTACCGTCCCATCGGTTTATGAGACAATACCCCTGTGTTTACGCAAATACTCGATCTCTATAATATGTCCTGCTTAGTTTGCGTATCTCCATTGAGATTAGCCGCCGTACCCGTAATTTGGCCCGGAGAACTGCGACTACATAATGTAGGTAATAAAAATTGTAGCGGAATATAAGATAGTGTCTGTGTCGACAGTTGGAAAAGTAAACAATACCTCAATAATTTCTTTCCACGGTTATACTTACAGACATTATTATGTCAGAGGTTAAACAATGATAAACGTATGTAACTGTTACATAAAGTCACATCTTTTGTAATCATATAACAATATAACAAGCAATAAATTAATACCTCTCACTCGCCAACTGTTTATTACTTTGATGACACGTATTTAGCAAATATAGGAATGTTCTTGCGTTCAAGGAAAATTCCATCAAATCCCAACTTATATTATTATTGTTATGATATAAATAAAGAGGAAACACCAAATTTTGTGGCTTATCCCAATCTCAACCCGTATAAGCTATCGAATACGACTTTTAATAGAGTGAACTGAATATTATCTAAACGGAAAAAAAATCAACGTTAACATTTATTACGTGCAAAATATAAATGAAGAATCTATGTTATCAAAGTTTTTTTAATAATGAAATGCACTGTATATAAAATACTATTTAATATATATTTTTTTCGAGATTCTTTTGTTTTTAGCAGTTTTCAGAGGTGACTGCGTTTTTATTCTAGCGAGGTAAAGTTCATTCGTGTTTTGGTAGGATCAATGAAGTTATTTAAAAAAGCTCGTATAGTCTAAATTAACACAATATGTTGTTTTTTTTATAATAAATTGGGTACCATTTGCTAAAAACCAGCGGAAGAACAATTTAATAAAACGATGATACTACTTACTTACTATATTATAACGATCTTATTCAACTGCAGATTTAAGATTTTCGCCTCGCTACCACCCCGTTGCTTTCGTGTTTTGGGTTCGAACCCCGCACGTGATAACTATTTGTGTGACCCATAAATGATGATTTGGAATTTGGCTTTGCAGTGTTTGGAATGTCCCACGCGATACAGAGATTTATTTCCTGTACCTATCCTGTGTCCTACTTAGTCAGACCATTTTTCAATATGCATAGTTAATAATATGCTTTTTCCATACTGGTCTTATCACCCGGTCCAAGTCTCCCGCCTCAGATACTTCTATTTCGTATCATAGTACAGTAATATCTTTAATACACTTGCCTTGTTGCTGTCTATCTACTGTGAGCACTTTCACTGTCCATTTGTGTGTAAATCCGACGCGCGTTATTATCATATCGGTGCAAATATCGGTGCCTGCGCTGGCGCATAACATAACTCACCTCGGTACAATTTCGCTATGAAATCGCGTGATTTTCTGTCCTCTTTTCCTTAGTATGTTCTTAATAATATGTTACGTAAAATAGGAATGGTTCACGTATGGAACTTAGAAAATGTTTATTTTGTTATGTTGTTAAATTAACTAGTCAGCATTGAATAAGTAATTGAGCTGAAACCCTGGACAGATATTTGTGTGCATTAACATGTCTGTCCTGTCTGTCTTAAATTAAATAACATTTAATTTAATTGTTTTAAGATATGATCATTTTATTTGCATTATGTATTATAAGTATTATCTATATAAGTACGTATTTACAAAAGACAAATTCTGGTTTCCTTAGTACAAGTTCCGTTTAGTTTGTGATCAGATGGCCAGGTCTGAATAATGTCCCAGGATATAATTTTTTTAATGCCGTAACTTGACAGATCATAATAAAAGTTCTCTAGTAGTAGTGAAGTTAGATAAATGTGAACTTACAAACTGGCTCGTAGAATACGCCCAGTGCTAGATCCGTTACGTAGAGGTGGCGTCATGCATTTTAACTAACTTACCCATTGTTTTGGTATGGTGCTCGATATAATTACAAAACATTTTGGAACGAATGCTTTAAGACATTTTTGTTAGTAAGAAATATGTATTTACTGTCAGGGCGTAGCACGAAGTATATGAAATACTTAGGAACTGTGCTTCGCTTTTAGTGCTCACGAGCTTTTTTACCCGCCACGGTTTTACCCGCGTTAAACTTAGTAAATTATAGCCTATGTGCTAATCTAGGGTGTTAACTAACTCCATACCAAATTTTATCAAATTCGCTAGAGCCGTTTAAACGTGAAGAAGTAACCAACATACACACTCACAAACTTTCGCCGTTATAATATTAGTGTGATATTTCTACAAAGATTCATCAAAATCCGTTGGGTAGTTTTTGCGTGAAAGAGTAACAAACATCCATACATTTATACATCCATACTTACAAACTTTCTCATTTATAATATTAGTAGGATAACGAAACGCGAAATTTAAATTTATCCAGACATGACATTGCCCACCTTACTATGCTATCGAAATCGTTAGACAGTTTTTCAGGCCCCGATAACGTATGCAAAATTCACTTGTGTAAATAGAAAAGAATACGCAGATTTTTACTGTTTTTGACGTAAAGCAATTTAGATTAATTAAGTATTAGATAATGGGTATTAAATATCAGTTTAGAGGTCGAATGCTACTGCGTGCATAGTTTCAATTTCTTGTATTCGGAGCAGTAAATTGATTGTAGAATGCTCAAATAATGTGAACAACTTGAAGATTAATGTCCCGCCTAGTAAAATATATTATGGTTATCATTATGTCATTCCTGGGTACAAGTGAATAGTAGCTAATTTAAGTGTAGCGTTCTTTCGGCATATGGGCACCTGGAGTGCGGAAATATCTTACCGAATACACTAGAGGTAATATTACGTAATTATGGCGAACTAATTACTACTATTACTACGAGTAAACCACTTTAAACATACCCAGGTTCACATCATTAGGCTGTCTGCCCACGTCCGTAGGATAATCGGTGGCCGTTTTTTTTTGTAGGAGAAAAATAGAACTTTTTGATTGCAATAACGCGCGTTGCAATTAGTACGTTCTATTTCATGTCCTAAAAAAAGTCGGTCAGTCAAATATACAGAATCGAAAATCAGCCCGATTATCGGTCCTGACGTGGGGGTGGCGATTTAATGTGAACCTGGATGTGAGTAAGGTCGTTTACCACCTATTGGCCAACTTGGTGATAAAAAGTCATATTTTAAAAACCGTCCAAGAAGACTTGGACTCGCATACGAAGGGTTCCGTACCATCTAGAGACTAAAGTAATACTGACTCTGGGTGTATCTACTTATTACGCTTCCAAAGATACATCCATTATTAAGATTTAACTAAAACAATAGTTTGTTGTATGGGGTTCCCTTTTTATTTTTAAGTTTAGTCCGTCAAAATTTAAACTGTTTACTGGTTAATTTCCATGAGTTACAGCCCGCTGATAGAGAGACGGATGAACAGTAGTAGGGTATGATAATATGGTTCTGTTGGCGATCTTTTGGTACGAAACCCTAAAAATTCATTTGCCTTTATCTGATACATACTATAACAGCCAGCATTTCTACACGTTTCTAATTTATTACGATTTGTATAGTATAAGAATCCTTGGTAAGAAAATACACGTCGATAATAAATTCCAAAGGTGCAATGCTCTGGGGACGAGGCGAAACTATTATATGATATAGAGAATGTGAAATATACTGAATACAAAGCAAGAACAATGAATACTCATTCATAATAATTTCTTCCTTTGTTTTATTATGAATGTATTTCATAACTGTAGGAGATTAGGTTTCATACATCTTGTTTTCTAAGTTATTGTTCTTAAGCGGTGAAAGAAGAATATTTAGATTGGAGCGGGCTGGTAATATCGTAAGGCAATACAGCTTATGGTGAAATAGCTATGATATTACAAAAGGTGGCTGGCAGACCACAGATTCGTTGGATTTCGATGTAATTGTAGGGACGGAGAATCAAAAATTTAAATAGCCACGCGTCTGCGAAAATAAAAGAATAAGTTATAAATCAAAATGAATACAAAATCTTGTAACATTGAATGCTTTGTACCAATGTTGGATACTGCATATGTCATGGCATTTCTGCCAACATTCATTGGTTGGCTGCCTTGAATTTGTCAACGAAAATTTTCTAGTTGCTTAAATCTAACAGTATGCCTTATATCTTCGAGGGACGTAATTTCGTGCGGTCTTGGTAATAAGGGTGTTATTTACACATATTTACTCTTCTTCCCAAAAGTTTCTTATTGGAAAAGCTTACTATAAAGATATAATAAAAATAAAAAATTTAACTGACGTAACAACAACTTCACAATTAAACGTAAAATTGCTCGTGTGTCGCAGCAGCTAAGGCAGTCGCCTCGCCGCTTCGTGTCCCGGGTTCGACTCCCGCGCCGGACAACTATTTGTGTGACCCATAAATAGTTGCTTTGACTCTGGATGTAATCTGTGTCCGTCTATTATATGTTTGTAAAGTACCCCGCGACACAGCGATTAGATACCGGAAAGCGGCCGATGTCTTTAAAAAAAAATGTTAACTATTTATTTATTAATACCATTATTTTAAACATCATAACAATAAATAATAACAAATTGAAATATTTAGACTAAGGCTATCCAAACGTTTATTCTTTCCTGTACCCTAACAGGATTAATGAAAAACGACTACCCTGTAACTCATGAATGCAACCTAGAACTAACATTCTTCCTAAGACAAATTATATACCTCGATCGATTGCGACTACTAAAATGATAGTTTAAAAAACCAGAAACCAAGATCGGAACCAAATTTAAATAGAAGTATTCCGAACGTGATCTTTATCGATTAAAAAATAATTATCAAATTCCGTAGACAAATAAGGAGGAAATCCGGTAACATACATACAAAAAGAAAACATATGGTCGATTTCATAACTGCTTCTTTAGAACAGTTAAAAACACACAACTGGCTTTTCTTTATACTTACACCTTATGAAAATCGGTTCCGAAAGCATTTGGATATAAGTGAGAACTATTTTTTCATTTCTCATACTCGCAAAGTAGTGTTTATTTCCGAGTAGCAAGTGGAAGATGCTACTTCCTTGTTTTGGGCGGTAAAGACTAATAGTAGGTAATTGTTTCCCTCCCTCCTTATGGTGGGAATAAATTTTAAAAATAGAACTAAATTTGGTTAGGCAGTCGGCTGTCAAAAACCTAACAAAATAAAGAAAGGAATGCTGCGATCATGTGAGTATCTAAATGGCCAGTGTGAATTAAGAAACAGATCCTCCGTCTTGCGAATATTCGATTAGGGCACGTGTCCCGACGCAAGTTTTAAATATTTTACCCGTCGCGAAAAAGTGCACAACACCGCTAAAGATGTTATAACTTAAATAAGTTGTTGAATTGATAAAGTCCTTCTTTTGAAGTCGGTTAAAAAGTGAAGCACATTAAAGCACTTCCCTTAAATGGCGTGTCTTAAAATATCGTGATATAAAAGAATAATGTGCAATTGTTGTTATTATAACGAATTGTTATCGGCACATTCCAATTATGATGTAGTTGGTGTATCGAAATATTTTGCGCTCACAAACCTTCACTTTACTAGATCACGCCCCCTCAAGGTCGATCGTTGGCTTTGTTGCATAGTTTCAACTTACCTTTCATTTATATAACTATATGTTATAAATAACTACATATCTATTGCATTTTGTACAATTTTTAGGGGTCCGTGTACAAAGGGTAAAGCGGGACCTTATTACTAAGCTGTGTGTCTCTCTGTCTGTCTGTCCGTCACCTGGCTGTATCTCATGGACCGTGATAGTTTGAAAATTACGAGAGACCCGGCCAAGTGCGAACCGGACTCGCGCACCGAGGGTTCCGTACAAACCTGTAGGGTACTGTAAGCTTAAAGATATTATAAACCATAGTATTTGTTTGAATTTTAATTTAATACTACGCGTTCATGAGGAAAGGGATTGTAATTTTAATAAATAAATTTTAGAGAACGCTCGCATTAGGCTAATTTATCCCTGTGTCGCGGGGTACTTTACAAACATATAATAGACGGACACAAATTACATCCAGACCCAGAACAACTATTTATGGATCACACAAATAATTGTCCGGCGCAGGACTCTAACCCGCGACCCGAGGCGGCAAGGCGACTGTCTTAGCCGCTGCGCCACTCGTGCAGTCATAATTTTATTATATCATGTAACTAAAATGTATGGTTTTCGCAATTTTTCCTTTATCTGTGCTATAAGACGTTGCTTCGTACCAAATTTCAAGATTCTGAAATCACGGGAAGTACCTACCCTGTAGGTGTTGATTCTTGCGATAAACGGTTGTATCTTTTGATTGCGCTGGTTAGAAGTTTGGGTTTTTCATAGCCCAAGGAGAGGGACAGTAGAGTTGAGTATTTGATATAAATTCCAACTTGATCCACGAGTTAATGGAAGAAGGGTTTTGACAGATAGTCGGACGGGCGGACAACAAAGTGATCCTATAAGGGTTCCGTTTTTTCCTTTCGAGGTACGGAACTAAAAACATCTGTTTACGCTTGTTTCCTGGTCCCTTCGAGGGCGTTTGACATCGTCTCATATAACATCCTTTGGAAGATGAGGGAATCCCAAATACCAGAAGTCCGTTTAGGGAGACTCTTGAGATGTAGTGGGACAGTAATGCACTGCATTATTCCATTTACATATTTAATATACATTTTCGTGTATCCGTGGCTCTTCTTAGTCCAGTTGCTGTTTATTCTTTGGCAAATTGTCTAGTTTTCTAAATTATATAAATAGTATCATTAGGGTAGTTGTTAGTATTTCCGTCTTGACGAGTGTGACCCTGTAACAGAAATTATCAAAGTACTTATTAGCATATAAACCTAGAAACTTGAAAACTGTAACAAGCATGTAACAGTCAACTGCACCAATCTTCGTATGTTCCCTATGGACTCCTGAAACGGGTGAAATTGATTTTTTTTTTAATTTTTTTGTGATATTCACCATACAAATTTAAATATTTTGTTATTCAATTACGCAAAAACGGCTGACCGGATGTCGATAAAATTTGCAATGAGATAGGTTACAATAAATTTATGTATGAAAATGATGTTTGTATAAATGTCCTCTATGGGCTCCAAAACGGTTATAAATAACTCGGGACAATTGACACACTGCTACTGATTCCAAACTAGACGGAGCTTGTACTATGGCAACCAGACAACCTTACGTATTACCTATATATTCATGAATACATACATACATATTATAGATAAATTACACCCAAACACAGAACTAATTATCGTGCTCATCACACAAAGATTTATCCCCATTTATACCTACGACTAGTATAACGTTCAGGGTCATTTACTATTAGACCAACAAGTTAGGTTGAAGCTATTTTAATTAAATTTTCCAATAATCTTTTCTTTCTTTCAAATAATTCTTTCTTTCTTTCTAGGGGGTAAAGCGAATAATAACGATCTGATCGAACGATTAACGCCCGAAATTAATAAACGACCCGCAATCTGTCAGTCAGTCCTATCTCTAGATTAGCTCTATCGCTATCTTGATCTTTACCTGCGTGCCAATACCAAAGCATATCTATCCATCCATTTTTTGCCCAGAGATTGGGGTGCGATCCTTTCCCTCTGCAGCGTTCCGTTTTATGCAGAACTCGGTATCTCAGGACACAATTATACCATTTAATTTAAGAAGAAAATTTATTTTTAAATATATTAATGATATGTCATCAATACTGACTTATTTATAGCTAGCTTAAAATGTTTTACTAGACGACTAGGGTATATAATAATAAAATGAAACTTAATTGGTCAAACATTATGTTTTAGTGGAACGGAACGTATCAAAATTTGACAAGCAAAACGAATCGGATCAAAAACAAAAAAGCAGTAAGTTGGTTGTTTGTTGTTGTTGTAAAGCATTTATAACTAATATACAAATAATTACTTATTAATAAATATAATACCTATAATGGATTGTGATAAGCAATAATTTTATTATTGATTTCTGTGTTTGTTTTACAAATAATTTAAACAGTGACGTGAAGTGGTTGCCGCCTATTTTGTAAACAAAAAAATATTCTTATTATTAATTATTTATATGCAAAGGCATTTTGGAATATAATGAACTATTTCACCAATTTTATCTGTAGAACCAATCGTCAATCCACTGAATTTCAAGGATTGCAACTTTAGATTGTTTTGGCTATCGAAGCTTATGTCAAAATTAATGGATTGGTTATTGGCACGTGCAAACTGTCATTTTAGTACAGAGGCCTATCTTTTTCTATGATCCGTCCTCCCAAAGATCGCTCGTTCGGAAAGATTGCTTTTTCAAACTGTGGATGCTTTATTGGCACGGTTTAATAGACAAATGGATCGAAATTGCTATCGTAGATAGGATAAAATGGATTAGGATCGTTTATTAATTTCGGGCGTTAGATTTTATTTTATTTTCCTTTACGTGACAATGAAAGGCATACTGGGTTTTAGTTTTTTTATTTAGTATCATCTATCAATGAATACATACATCCGTATGCTGACTATTATTACACTGCCTCGTTGGTCGAGCGGTAGCGTGTTCAACCGCAGATAATGAGGTCCTGGTTTAAAATCCCGGGTCGCGCCAAAAAGTGATTTGGGATTTTTCCGTAAAAAGAAATTTCTCAGTGTCAGTCCGAAGTCTGGGAGTTGGCGGTATTACACCCCCGTGCCTAACCTCTTTCCGGTGGCGTCGCTAGTCGTCCCATCGGATCATGAGAGTGATGGAATAGAAAGAGCACCTGTGTTTGCGCACACACATGTGCTCTATAATATGACCTGCGCAATTGCCTAGTCTCCATTGAGACTGGCCGCCGTGGCCGAAATTCGGTCTGGAGGATATCATTATTACACTTGAAATTCAATTTAATTAATCATAATTGTTGTCATCGGTAAAAGTAATTGGGCCCTATTGCTTAACTTTGCAATTACGAGTATAGGTTACAGTAATTGCATCATTAGATAGTAAAACAAGTGGCCGTAGCGTGGTGCGCTTAGCTGCGTTTTGCTATAGAGTTCGAAGTCTGATCTAATTCAAATCAGGTTTGCCTCTCGCGACATATGCCCTTGTGTCGACTAACATGATTAAACTGACACCAAACAATCGCTATTCATTGTAATAAGTTGTTATTATATGGTACTAGGTATGCCCCGGTTTCACCCGCGTTAAAGTAGTTTTGGCGTAAAGGAGTAACAAACATAATATGTACATCCATACATCTATACTCACAATCTTTCGCATTTATAATATTAGTAGGATGTGTACATCTAGCGGTTTTGGCAGTGGACTTTTTCGTACTTCCTTGACAATTATCGTCATATTTTGGACAATTCACAACATATATTTATAAATTGTAGCCTATGTGTTATTCTGATGTATGAGCTATATTACTGCAACGTTTCATTAAAATCCATTCACTAGTTTTTACGTGAAAGCGTAACAAACATCCATCCATACTTACAAACTTTCGCGTTTATTATATTAGTAGGATAAGAATAAATCTTTCTTTATTTATATAAAGATTTATTAGTACTAAAAACTCGCAATTGTTTTTATTTATAAAACAAAGTCGAGTTATTTACACCATTTATCACTCAAGAACGGATGGACCGATTTTTTTTATTTCTTAGATCGGTCAACACCCCAAATAGCAGAATAACTATCAAAACAGCGTTGAAATTCACGCAAGTGTTTTTATTAATATAATTAATTTTTACAACATTCTGTATGGAACTCCTCTTTGATCCTTTTTGGAATTACAATAGGGCCCGATAGGTGGCGCTGGGTTATGATGCCAGGTTCTTCTTTTTATTTCCTGAGCAAGACAAAGTCTGCCGGGACAGTCAGTTTCTTTGCAGAAAACTAATAATTACGTTAAGTGTTCTCAAGATTCTGAACATTGTGAATAGTACTTTAAAACGGTAGATTATGCTTTCTTTGCGTGTTCATAAAATGTTAGATCTTATTTATATATATACTGTCCATACGACAGTGGTTACCTTAGTGTCAGAAGTTGTGTAAGCCGCCCAGAGGCTTCTGACCTGGCATAAGTTGTTGCTGAGTTTTGTCTGACGAAAACCACTGAGACCGGCAGCTTAATGTGCCCTTTGAAGCACGGAGACTGTCACAATTAAAACACTTTGGAAATAACACATAGATATAGGGTGATCGCTGACGCACGTGTCCAGGTGTTCTTTCCTCGTCGATGACTTACGGGCCGGTAAGAGAAACGGGCTATAAACGTCATTAGGTGATGACACTATTATTCATGGATGGTATTATAAGTCATTAGTGTGTGAAAGAGTGCGAGAATGCGTACTAGCGTAATGTTTCATTACAACACTATTTACACAAGAGTTGCCGTTCTTAAACTGCCCAGAACTTGTATTTACACTATAGGAAACTGTTGTTATAAGGTTAATTTACCACCGATGCAAAATATCACCTGGATAAAATTATATTAAGTCTTGAATAATTTTACTATCTCCATATTATGATCTCATTATACGAAGCTGGATTTCAAAACTAGTGAGTTGTAGAATTAAAGGAGTGACCCGGACAAAAATATATTGATTCTTGAATAGTTTCGATATGTCTTTATTATAATCGTATTATATAAAGCTTGATTTGAAAACTACTGAGTTGTAGAGTTAAAGGAGAGACTTAGACGAAATTATATTGAGTCCATCCAGTATCTTCATGTTATGATCGCCTCGTATAAAGCTGGGTTTGAAACTACCGAGTTGTAGAGTTAAAGGAGTACGTACATATATGCCTAACATCTACTAATCTTTCATTAAACCATTAGACGTCACGCTTGTCTCCATCGCTTTGTTAATGCCAACCCCACCCAGCCGCACTCAGACTTATTCTTAATCTTTTCTGGTGGGAACTCCTATGGGCTATTTAAACCTTTATAAACAGATAAGTGAAATGTAATGGTCAAATTAATTTACATTTACACCTTGTACCTATTTGTCCAGCTCTCAATTTAGTAGTAAAGTCTAATATAATTAAAAATGCTTTATAAGAAACTAGATTCTAGCGGATGATCTAGTCCAACCGGTCTATAAACGGGCATATTCAAGGTCATAGTATGAATGCGTCTTTACCTTAGACCATACTTAACTATTCACAAGGTGAGATTTTGGTAAAGCGCAAATGCATCGCACAAAAATAAACACGCTTTGTAAATCTGATCTAACTTCAACATATCAGCTGTTTACTAAATTAATTTTAATTATATACTTATAGCTCTCCCGCTACTTTTACTGTAATTAATTGTATTTATTATTACATACTTACACTTATCAGAATCGCAATGAAGAAATTAAATTTGAACAACGAATAAATAGGTAGCTGCCATAACTAAAATATTTTGATGGATAACTCAGTCCATCCGTCAGACATTGTTGAATAATTACTTTAAATAAGTTTATTCAATTGGATAAATTAATGTGAGAGAGCGACCACGTGGCAAAACAGAAGTCTCCCAAACAGTAATTTTACATATATGTCTTGTCTTTTGTAAATACATACTTAACACTCAGGACAAACAGAAATGTTCATGCACACAATTATCTGTCCTGGGTGGGAATTAATCCCATGGCCTGCGGCGTGAAAGGCAACTGTCTACCAACCACGCTAACCGGCCCGTCAAAGGTAGGGCATCCTTGGCCCGTCAAAGGTGGCAAGGAACACTACTTAGGGTGTCGCTTAAGCGAATAGACAGATTTACACATAGAGGTTTTTTATGGTTAGCACATACATACATGGGGTCACTGATCAGTGACTGGGGGACCCAACGCGGTTCTCGCCAACGAGGATTCCAACATAACTAAACCGACTACGACGAGTCGACTACTACGGTAGCTGGTGAACTACCGTAGTAGTCGACTCGGAAAAGAAAAACAGAAAGTCTTAACGATTCTATGTAAGATGTTTTTTGCCGAAATGTGTTTAATTTCATTTATTGTTATTTTATTATGATAGAAAGTTGCATTCTATATAATAATAATATCTCTGCATTAATATTGATGCAAATCAGTGTGCTAATTACATAATAATTAATCTGGATATTTAGCTTATACGCTTCGAAGGTTATTGTGCAAGAATAATTTGAATGAAGTAGTTACTACTTGTTCTGGTAATTTACCACACCTAAATGGGATATCTATTTCTTTGGGCCTCGGAGTCGAATCTAACCCTGTGGCGGTCTATAGGGAGCCATTAATCATTGTTAGAACAGGCCTCAAATTCTATTGATTATAGGCGCTAGGAAGGCTAAGCCGTGTATCCGAATGACATCCGACCTGATGACGAATGAGCTCAAACTAATCTTCGTCTGATTCGATCTAATAACGATCCTGAAGAACTTATTTAGACGATGAAAACTTTTTACCAGCGTTGTATGGTCCTTTAATTGAAAATTGGCACCACAAGCTCTATATGACAATCAAGGACACAATAGTGCAAAGCGTATATAACTCGCACGTCAGATTCAGATTGATGCAGTTGCGAGTTTATGACGGTCAATACAGGAGCCAAGATATCCAGACATAATAAGTATAGGTGGCGGCATCAATTTCAACTTTATCAGTTTGAAATAAGGTTCCTAAGCAATGAAAAAAACAGCATAACCGATTATCATCAGACCTGGTGTCATCTAGATTTGAAAGAAATCTTTGATTGTACAGTTCTGTACCCAAAGTACCGATGGAGCCCCTAAAAGGCCTCCGCTGTCCATCCTCTTGTCCGTTAGCGGGCTATATCTCATGGACCGCAATAGGTAGAAAGTTGAAAACTTTAAAACGTGAAAACGTTAAAAACACACAGCGTCCATTTCTAACAAAATTTAATTTTATTTCACAATAAAATAAAATAAAGTTAAATAAAAAGGCCGGTTTTTATTACAATAAGTTTTGCAAAATAATAAAAAGAGTACAAATACTCTTTATATTATTTTAACTACATTAGTATCCCAGTCACGTGGTCGTCCAGTTGGGCCCAGTGCCCAGCAAAACGTAGATTTTCATCTCGCTCCATGCAAAACTTATTGTAATAAAAACCGGCCAATTTTATTTAACTTAATTTTTTTTTTGTGCGGCGCGCTATATTTATCTATTTTCTAATACATTATTGTCTAATCGGTCTAATAAAAATTGCGTTCCGCAAACCAATCATTTGCTTAAAAATATTGTGCGAAATTCCTTGCTTCGTATACACAGTTCAGGTTGTGGGGCGTTGTCTCTAAGTTAGTGTTAGATTTCTATGTAAGAGATTGTAGATTTCTTTCGACAAGCTATAATGACGAAATAATGGTATAGTTCAATATTTGTCAATAACATTTCGCCTTATCGATCGCACCTAGTTAACGATAGTAGCTATTTAATCCGCGCCGAGTAATTTAGTGCATTACGCAATTCACGTCTGAACTAGCTCTATTAATCGAATGTCTAGTGTTGGTGGTCACTATTAAGCCGTGTCATAATAGAACGCGATTACGCGTGCATCGCCTTTTGGCGCGCAGTTTGTTCATTGCGCCTTTAGCCATACGGTATAATTTCCTCTTCGAGGACTATACAGAATTGTTAATAAACAGAGTTTTTAAACAAAATGGTATTCACCGTTTATAATATTGTTCAGAGTATAATAATAATATTCTGGGACATTATTTACACACGGCCATCTGATCCCAAACCAAGCAGAGCTTGTACTACGGAAACCAGATGACTGATATTACTACTACATATACTACTTTTCTTTTGTAAATGCATACTTATATGGATAATAACACCCAGACACAGGACAAACAGACATGTTCATGCAAAAAATATATATGTCTTGGTTGGGAATCCAACCCACGACCTCTGGCGTGAAAAGCAAGCATTTACCAATCACGCCAACGGGCCTGTTGCAAATGCTTGCTTTCACGTTGGCGTGAGTGGTTATAAGATCAACATACATATTCAAAAACATACAAAATTTTAAAGGTACAGAGTTCCTAAAACAATTTTGTACAACGAATTTGGTCTGTGATATCAATTAACTAACATTCTAGATATAGATATTTTTCAATTTGGCAAAGCAAGTAAATTTTAATTTGCCAATTTTAAGTGACGTGTTAGTTCGACATAAAATCAAAATGTTATTTAACATAACTGCGCCTCGATGCACTCTTGATACACATGTGTTAAATCAAACAGCGCAAATGAAATAGTATGGTACTTTCTATGTGCTATTAAAACACTCGATTTCTGAGATAGTGCGTACGTTCCGATCGCGTATTCGCGTTCTATTAGGACAACTCTTTAGACATAACGTGCAGCTGAAGTGTTGTAACGTAAACACTAAACTGTTACGTAACACGTTGCATGTTTACATCTTTGTTGTATCACTTTTGTTACTTATTTTTGTGGTAGCTAACTGTGTAGCGTGTCATGTCACGGTTGACATTTGCTGTAGAAAAATTAAGGCTCGTCTCACTTCTACCTACTTGATCACGTATTGTTACCACCAACGGTGCGGTATCGCGATGCTGAGGAGCAAACTTACGTATAAACCCATTTAGGTAAACAGCTAAGAATAAGAACTGCGACCAAAACCACAAGATGATCGGATGATAATCGTATGAGCAGGGGGTACCCTGGTGTTAGAGTCGTCCAAGCCGCCGCGAACTGTTGTCAAAAGAAATAAAACCTGGAGTCTGCAAGTTGACGGTGGTACGCCCTAGCCACGAATACAACGTAAAGCTGATGGCCCTGCCCCAGATCTTATCGTTTAGCAAAAAAAAAATTCAGAATATTTTTTCTGAAATCGCCCGGCTACAATGATCACGTTCTTCGGTGGAACTCAGTAGTAGAGACTCGAGTCTGTACAAGCAAGTCAAGTACAGCATAGGATAATAGTTTATCTTTGTAAGTAAAAAACGGCATAATCAGGTAAAACGTTCGTAATACTTTTTAACGGTCGTCTTTTTTTGTCTGGTTGATTTATTTTGTCATAAATGTTCGTGAAATGAATTAGCCGAGCTTACGTCTAACTTAGTGAATTGACGATGTCGTTTACCGGAATTGATTTTATTATTTACTTTTTATATAAATTTTTCTTGCATTTCAACATCAGTTTATTTTTGGATGTGTATCTTCACTATTTGATCTAGTATCATCATCATATCAGCCAGAAGACGTCCACTGTTAGACAAGGGTCTCCCTCAAATTTCTCCACAATTGTATCGAGAAGATTCAAGCTATTATGTATTTATTCCCTTTTTGGAACAGGGAATAAATACATAATAGCTTGAATGTTCTCGGTAAAAAATAATAGCTAATAATTATTTTCTTTATTTTTCATTGCCACTACGACATACGAAATAATACAGATTAAATGTTATAATCACGTTTAACGCACAGTATTTATCATTTTAATTTGTTCATTTTATTGTAAATAAATATAAGTAGTTTTCGTCAAAATACACACCACAGATCTCACGATACTAAGATGTTATATTTATCGATACAGAAGAGACAACCTATCAAGAAATTATACATTCTCCGATTGCATCGAGGATATGTGATATTACGATCTGTAAAAGTCGTTTTTTTCTGAAATTTTATTGCAGACGGGGCCCTTTTTTCAAAGATGCCTTTAGTGGTCGTTATCGCGAATTTCACCGGACGCGATGTCACGAATCGCCGAAACAGCGACTTATTAACAATATTTTAATTCTGAATACAACTTTACTTGATATGCGGGTAAAATAAATTAAAGTCTAATGCCGTATAAAACCGAATATTTAAAAAATAAAAACACATAATAAACTTAATTCTATTTTCTCCGATGACACTAAAAGTGTAGTAAATTTTATTAACTGCTAATCTATTCATTTTATATTATTATTTTTGTCGTTGATTTTAGTAGATTTCTTATGAATATCATTATCATTCACTGTGTATACAACAATATGTGGAATATGAATACCCTGTAAAGTTAAACATGGTAACTGTGCTCAATTGATTAGTTAATTGTAAAAATAAAACTATACAGTATTATATAAAACTATATAATTATACAGTAAAGAGAGGTAGCTAAACTATATGTCTAAGGGTAGAGGTTTTCTTTTACCACTACCAAAAAAAGTGACTCTCTTTATTAATGTGTTGTGCATGTATGGCTGTTTTCCTCTTGTTTCCATCTAGCGTCGAAAGTGTTTATATACCCTGGCAAATAAGGCAACGATGCGCGGCTAATGGTTAGAACTAGTTGCCATAATAAGGCCATTGAAGGCTAACTTCAATTTCATCATTTTAAATACAAACGTATTATTGGAATATCACCATAATTGTTTTTATCATTTACCTTTAACATTAAAGATGATATTCATCATATCAGCCGAAAGACGTCCACTGCTGGACAAAGGCCTCCCCCAAAGATCTCCACAATTGCCGGTCTTGCGCTATTCGCATCCAGCTGTTTCCAGCGACCCGCACAAGATCATCGGTCCATCTTGTAGGGGGCCTGCCCACGCTGCGTCTTCCGGTTCGTGGTCGCCACTCAAGAACCTTTCTGCCCCAACGGCCATCGGTTCTACGAGCTATGTGCCCCGCCCACTGCCACTTCAGTTTTGCAATTCTTCGGGCTTCGGGTCGGTGACTTTGGTTCGCCTGCGGATTTCGACATTTCTGATACGATCCCGCAGGGATACTCCGAGCATAGCCCTCTCCATTGCTCTTTGGGTGACCTTGAGCCTTCTAATAAGGCCCATAGTGAGCGACCACGTCTCTGTTCCGTATGTCATCACTGGCAACACACACTGGTCGAAGACTTTCGACTTGAGACACTGCGGTATTTTGGACGAGAAGATGTTACGTAGCTTCCCGAACGCTGCCCAGCCGAGTTGGATTCTACGATTGACCTCCTTCTCGAAGTTGGACCTACCTAGTTGGATGGTCTGTCCTAGGTAAATATAGTTCTCTACAACTTCGAGTGCAGAGTCACCAACTTTCAATTGAGTGGGTGCAACATGGACGTTTGACATGATTTTCGTCTTATCCATGTTCATTTTCAGACCCACTTGTTGAGAGACTCTGCTGAGGTCATCGAGCATTGTACCGAGGTCTTCCATGGTCTCAGCCATGACTACTATATCATCGGCAAATCGAAGGTGAGTGATGTACTCGCCATTGACATTGATGCCAAAGCCTTTCCAGTCCAGAAGCTTGAAGACGTCTTCCAATGCAGCGGTGAACAGTTTCGGAGATATGACGTCTCCCTGTCTCACGCCTCGCTGCAAGTGGATAGGTTTCGAGATTTGGTCCTGGAGTCGCACTGACATAGTGGCGTTTTCGTACAAACACTTTATCACCTCGATATACCGGTAGTCAATTTGGCACCTTATGAGAGACCTCAGCACGGCCCATGTTTCGATAGAATCGAAGGCTTTCTCATAGTCCACAAACGCTAAGCACAGTGGCTTGTTATACTCTTCGGTCTTCTGTATAACTTGCCGCAGCGTATGTATGTGGTCTATGGTGCTAAAGCCTTTTCGGAAACCGGCTTGTTCGGGAGGCTGGAAGTCGTCAAACCTGCGCGCGAGACGATTCGTAACGACCCTCGAAAACAACTTGTAAACATGGCTCAGCAGTGTGATGGGTCTATAATTCTTCAATAGGGTTTTGTCGCCCTTTTTGAAGAAGAGCACCACCACACTTCTGTGCCATGCTTGTGGCGTTTGACCATCTAGTATGACGGAGTTAAATAACTTCTGAAGGGCCCGTAGGATTGGTGTACCACCCGCCTTCAGAAGCTCTGCTGTAACTCCATCATCACCAGGCGCCTTGTTGTTCTTGAGTTGTTTGAGAGCCATTCTAATCTCGTACAGGCTGACGTCCGGGATGTCTTCGGTGTAATGTCGGGTTAGTCGTGCTCTGGGATCTGAGGCATGACTTTTGACAGGTGGCTGTGTTGTCGTATATAACTGTCCGTAGAACTTCTCGATCTCTCCCAGCAACTCAGGTTTAGACGTGACGATTCTACCATCCTCAGTCTTCAGCTTCGTCAGTTGGCTCTGTCCAACAGACAGAGCTCTTGCGAACACTTTAGAGCCTCTGTTTTGCTCGATGACCTCTTTAATACTAATTGTATTAAATTGCCGCGTGTCGCGAGTCAAAGACTTTGAGATCTGTCTGTTGAGCAGCCGATATCTGATAGCATCATCTGAGGATGTCAGAACCATTTTCCGTCTATCTTCCATAAGTTGCAGGGTAAAGTCAGAGATCTTTTTAGTTCTGTTTGTACGACGGGCCTTGAAGACCTTAAACCCAGCCGTATGGACAGCTTCTACGAGCCTGTCATAGTATGAGTCCACTTCCTCGCAGTCTGCTAGGCATTCGAAACGGTTTTGCAGTTCGAGCTGAAATGGTTCGGGGTTTTGGACGTGGATAGGTAAAGGTCGGAGCGTAGACTTTATCAGTCGGGACCTCTGGAGTTTGACATTAAGGTTCAATGAGCCTCTGACCAGTCTGTGATCGCTCCCGGTTTTAACCGCATTGATCACGGAGACATCATTGAACATCTGTCGTCTCGTCGACAAGATAAAGTCTATCTCATTTTTAGTTTTACCATCGGGGCTCACCCAGGTCCATTTGCGGTGATCCGGCTTCCTGAAGAAGGAATTCATCATAAAGAGTCCCTCCTTCTCCATGAAGTCGGCCAACATTTGGCCCCGGGGGTTCCGATCTCCAGTTCCAAATTGCCCCACTCTCTGCTCATTACCGAATCGTTTGCCCAACTTCGCGTTAAAGTCCCCCATGACCACAGTGAAATACGAGTTAGAGGTATGTATGGCTCTGGATATGTCCTCATACATAACCTCGACTTCATCGTCGGAGTGTGTCGAAGTGGGTGCGTATACCTGTATAACCTTCAACGAATATCGCTTGGTGATTCTGAGTATAAGGTATGCAACCCTCGTTGACACACTCTCGATTTTCACTAGGTTGTTCACGAGGGACTTGTGGACTATGAACCCGACACCACCTTGGGATATTTGGTCACCCTCCCGGTAATAGAGCAGGTTTCCGGATTTCAGTATTATCGAGTCCTCCCCCTCTCTTCGGACTTCAGATAATCCTACAATATCCCAATGTAACCTGCTCAATTCTTCCTCCAGTTCGGTTATCTTCTCGTCGGACCGCAGTGTACGTGTGTTATATGTTGCCAGGGCCAGAGGTCGTCGGTGTTGGTAACGCGGAATCTGCCGGGGATTCTTAGCACCCCCTGCCCTGCCGTAACCACGGCTGTTACCACGGCTGGGAATAGCAGGGCTGCCGGGGACTGGGGGCCGCGGTTTGGTTGTGTCCATCATTTGAGGGGATTTGCCATAATCGCCACGCTTGGCAGACGGGTTGGCGATCGCAGTAAGGTGGACATGGTACTCAGGAGAACGCTGCTGCCCGTTCTCTGGTGTATATAATTCCCTCGGGACGACTTTTACGTCCCCCCACGGGATGAGAGGGGGTGGTGATATTCTTAGGCCGTCACCACACAGCAAGACAAAGATGAGATTAACGAATGATAATTACTAAAATAGGCAATTTTACTCAGAGTAATTATCATTCGATAGATGGGTCATACATATAATAAGACGTAGATCGTAGAAACAAATGTTTATGGCAAAGATAAATATAAAGTGGTTTATCATATGAAATTTATCTTAATGTAGGAATGATGTAGATAAACTGATTAAATAATATGTTACCTTTATAAAAAATAATGAAAATATGAAGGTATTTTTACTTTATCTTATAGGCAATAGTTATCCTAGAGTCTGAATTATTCAAGCCACCCAGTACACTTCTGACATGGTATAATAACTGCTCTCTATTGACAACAGCTGGGATCAACAGCTTATCGCGCCTTCCAAAGTACATTTAGTTGCTACCTTATATCGGAAACCTATGGTGACTTCCAGGTTTTCGGAAGCTTAGGCCTCCGGTAACAAATAACATACGAGGGGTGATCCAAAAGTAATGATAATCAATAATAAACACAATGAATAAAATAAAAAAATAAATTTATTTCTCAACATAGTCTCCTAGCAAGTCTATACATTTAGTCCATCTCTTTTCTAAACCTAAAATTCCCTTAGAAAAAAAATCTTTATCTTGACTCTCAAAAAAGTCCTCAACCGCGGCCATCACGTCGCTATCATCGTCAAATTTCTTGCCTCGGAGGTGTTCCTTGAGTCGTGGAAAGAGATAGAAGTCACTGGGGGCTAGATCTGGTGAAAAGGGGGGGTGTTCCACCAGCTCAAAGCCCGCTTCCTGAATGGCAGCCATGGCAATTGCAGCTTTGTGAACCGGTGCGTTGTCTTGATGGAACAGTACTCCAGCCCGCAGTTTGCCTCGCCTTTTCTCCTTAATAGCCTCCCGCAATCTTCTTATTTGTTCTGCATAATAGGAGCCTGTAATAGTGGCCCCCTTTTCCAAGTAGTCCACCATGATTATTCCTTCAGCATCCCAAAAAACAGACGCCATAACCTTCCCTGCTGAGCTTGACACTTTGAATTTCTTCGGCGTCGGTTCATCGGGTCGTTTCCATGTCATCGATTGTTGTTTTGTTTCAGGATCAAAATGGTGGATCCAGGTCTCGTCCATGGTCACAAAACGTGACAAAAAATTATCCTTGTCTGCCTGGAACTTTTCGAGATTTGCTCTTGACATGTCGACTCGTTTCTTCTTTTGCTCGTCGTTTAACATTTTCGGTACCCAACGCGCGGAGACCTTTCTCATATGCAATTCGTTCGCAAGGATTCTTTGAATGCTGCCATATGAGAGCCCTGTGACCTCAGCTACATGCCTGATAGTCATTCTTCGATCTTCCAATACAACTTCTTCAACTTTTTTCACATTTTCTTCAGTGAGGGACGTCGATGGGCGTCCTTCGCGGTGTTCGTCTTCCGTCGATGTTCTTCCCAGCTTAAACTCCTTAGCCCAGCGTGCAACTGTGGAATATGGAGGAGAAGAGTCCCCTAATGTTTCCACCAAGTCGCTGTGTATGTCTTTGGTAGACATTTTTTTCAAGCAGAGGTATTTAATGACAGCTCTGATTTCGTTTTTTTCCATTTTGATGTTCACTCCTTGACAGTCTGTATTCAAATGAATGTAGCTCCCGGGAATCGTGGCCTATTTATATGATTTTTTTTTCCTGAACTAGTGGGTAACTGAACAAGTGACTGATATTTTTTTTGTATTTTTGTGTGCACTAGAAATAACTGATTATCATTACTTTTGGATCACCCCTCGTATTATGGGCCATTTTAAGCTGTTGGTCGTTGTTGCTGTTAATAGTTAATTTTTCTTATAATTCATGAAACTGACAAGTGAACTCTCGAAATAACCTCAACAAGTATGAAACTAACTAGTTTTCTAATATCTACCTACATCAATCTAACCAAATTTTCTGTTACAGGTTCTTCATAATAACTTTCCTGTTCCCCCGAACGTGGTTACTGTACGTGGCCAGCGTGCTAATAGGCGCCGGAGCAGCCGCGATATGGACCGGTCAAGGCAACTACCTGACACTGAACAGTGACGCTGATACTATATCCAGGAACTCCGGTATCTTCTGGGCTATGCTACAGTGCAGGTAAGAGACATGCTTCCGGCATTGTGATAATGGCGTTATAGTTGACTCAAGTGGCATGCCAAAGATATCTTAGTTTGATGATTGCAGCTGCAAATAGGGTTGCCAACTATGCTGTTTTGAACAGTATTATACTTTTTTTCACTAAATTATACTTTTTACTGTTGAACAAAAATAAAGTATGCAGAATACTGTTTACATTTATTTAGTCAGAGGGCGTTCACTGCTCAGTGCACGGCAGCCACAAAGATTGAAAATCAGTAAGTTGTGCGAGAAGCTCTAAAAATATGTATTTAAAACAATAAATAAATAAAATACTCTTCATTTTTCTAAAATACTGTTTAATATTCTTCATGGACCTGAATATACTTTATTTCTAGTAAATAAAGTTGGCAATAAAAAAATAAGCAACAAGGCAAGGTTGTT
Organism: Pseudoips prasinana; assembly: GCA_951640165.1. Classification (NCBI taxonomy): domain Eukaryota; kingdom Metazoa; phylum Arthropoda; class Insecta; order Lepidoptera; family Nolidae; genus Pseudoips; species Pseudoips prasinana. Next base: position 13,011,330 of record OX621240.1, read on the forward strand.
TTTGCTATGTTGGTACAGAACCTTAAACCTTATTATATAATGCCCGTATTATATAATGGGAGGAAAAAATGTATGTAACATTTTTTCCTCCCATTATATAATACGGGCAATTATTTATTAAGTAATGTAAGAAAACAATTTGCAATCCGTCACGCATTATTCTTTATCTGCTGTCATCTGATTCCGCTTTCGTGCCGATATAAAATATGATGACACTTGAACAAGGAAATAAACAATTGAAACATCACAATAGTTTGAAACAGGGCTGCAACAATAGGATGTTAAAATTTTCTGTCAAAAGGCTAAGAAGGCAATCTTTTTTTTTGATTTCTCGGGGACACCATAATCCTCCATTCATAAGTATGGATAGGAATAAAACAATTGAACCAGTTTTCTCATTGTTTTTCATAATGACGTCATTACCAATATTTCAAAGATACTGATATTCAGAAAAGGTATGAGAGTATAGTAATCCTTGTTAAATGAAATATGAACCTGAAGTAGTTAAAAATAAGCCAAATTACCTTGTAGGCATTTATCACTTTAAAATAAAAAGATATGTGACAAAATGTACCTACTAAAGTTACGATTTTGTAACTGGTTACTAAACCCTGCCAGAGAACAGAGGGTTAATATTTTTTAATTATTAAGCCTGTATCTGGAAGTATATCAGTCTAGCAACGCGACCCAATGGATGGTCCAATATCTATACGGGTTTTAATCTGGTAGGAAATTGAATGGTTGTGAGCAAGATGTTTTAAACTCATAAATAGCGTACTCATGACTTACTCCAAGTAAATATATTATTTATGGTGAGCAAAATCAATGAGATCTTAACTTGTCTGCCTTATTGGTTCAGCGGTTGCGTTTTTAACTGTAGATAATTAGGTTCTGGGTCAACAACCTGTTTTCATGATTTTGAGAGGAGTCTCCGTAAAATTGATATTCTTGAATGAAAAAAAAAAAGAATAAAGTACGGACTCTAAAGTATTGAAATGTATTCTTAAACTTATGGTTGTTATAGCTTTACACACTTTTTTAAAAAACGCCAGCAAACAAAACAAATTATTGAACGTTTGTTCTATAGTTGTAGAATCCCTCCTTCAACCGATTGTTGTAACAACAAAAAAAAATTGTGTGTCGTTGGTTTTTCAAATAGTAGTTTTTGGCAAAAACATCCTCGTGTATCTTGTTAGAACTGAGTCCTTCTTTCCACGAATAAGTATTATAATGTCTAATGTCGGCTGACTAAAATTATTAACTTGTCACATATTAATATATTAGCATGATAATTTTACAATATCACCGGTCTATCTTGAATTCAAATTGGCTAATTACCCGTTGACTGCACGTTTGGCGTATCTAAAGGTTAAGACAGTCGCCTCGCTTCTTCGTACCCGTGGATGTAATTCCTCAGTGCGGGCGTTGTTTTTCCCCGATGAATAAAATATCGTCTATATGGACTTTTCTTATGGCTTTTTAACCCCCTACGCAAAAAGAGGGGTGTTATAAGTTCGACGTCGATGTCTGCCGGTGTATGGCATTGTAGCTATATAATGGATGGACTGATTTGTTGCGGTTTTTTGTCATTGGGAGCGAGTTTCCAGTATGTTTGGTTAATATCGGGCCAGCAGTGTAAGAGTATCAGCTCTTTTCCAAAATGATGTAATTGTAGTTGGAGTCGTCGGTTTTCTAGCGGTTACGTTATCATTGTTATGATTTTTTACGTGATGATGAAAGGATTTTTATCCTTCTCTATATGAGATAGATAAGTAGTTTATAGCCAGTTGTACCCGTCAGTTCGTGATCGGTGAGTTAAAGCACCTGGACACGCGATCAGTCTATAGATGGGTCATTGACAAAGTCGTTTAATTTCCGAGCATCTCCGTGTTTCGGATGGCACCTTATGCTATGATGCTAGACCCGGTTGTTGTATTTAGACAACGGCAACGACAAAGGCCTGCTGGGCGGCTTGAACAATTCTGACACCAGAGTATCCACTGCTCATAGGATAAAAAAGGAAAGATTTTAATTAATTGGTGATTATATTTCTTACCCCCTAAGGGTGCTCTCAGTTATTAGTCGTAGTCGTAGTTAGTTAATTAAGGTAGGTACTGGTTGAAAGCCTCCTGTGCTAGCCATCTGCTCGTTGTCTTGACTACCGTTAAACTTTAGATATGTTACTGGAATTTAAACCTACGGGCGAAGTAGCATAAGACCTCCAAAATATGCCAGTTCAATCAGACCTAAAATTAACCATAAACTTCCGAACGAAATAGCAGTTTCACTTGGAAAAGGAAGTATTCAGATAATTATTACCTCAAAACGGGTCAGACGACATTTCCAATTAAAGGTTTCCTTGACTTTCAAAGGCAAGTTTGTTTTCTTCGTATTTAAAGTTTATGTCTTAATATATGGGCAATGTATTTACTGACGTAGTGGCAACTTGCTTTTATATAAATAAAAACTAAAGTTCATACAAGATTTTTTGCTGGAGCTTGTTGGGATTTGCTGTAAAATAAGTAAGGGAATAGAACTCTTTCCAATGGCTGACTTTTACAGAGAGAAGTATTTTGATTTCATCATCAGGGTCTGTTATAGTTTCCGTCCATATGCAGTCAAATAATAATAAATATATCACACAGCGGCATCTAGTCGAAACTAAGCAAAGCTTGTACTATGGCTAGTAGACCACGTATATTATTTTCTTTAAATATACATGATAAATAAATATTTTAGACAACCCCAAGACAAGATCCCATATTAGACAGAGCTTGTACTATGGCAACAAAACGACTGAGAAATATACTTCATCATAACAGTCTGAAGAAGTCCACTGCTGAACAAAACCCTCCCCCAAGAATCTTCTTTAGGGATATGCCATAATGGCCACGCTTGGCAGACGGGTTGGCGATCGCAGTAATGTGGTCATAATAATCAGAAAGAAACTAATACCCGTCCTCTGGTAGATATTCCTTCTGTTAACTTCTACGCCCCTCACGGGATCTGTTAACTTCTACGCCCCCCACGGGATGAGATGGGGTGATGATATTCTGATATTCGCCGCCGTCTCCACAAAGCAGCATACGCTAATATATTTTTAATTAAATATATACATTTTATAGATAAATTAAACCATGACACAGAACAAATAATCGTACTCATCACATAAAGATTTATCCTGGATAGGAATCGAACCCACAACCAGCTTAGTAGTAGCTAGATTAACGGGCCACTCAATTCCAATTTTGGCCTAAGCAGTCAAATAATGACATTCATGTCAATAAAGTCAAATTATACACCATTAGTATTTATAGAAAATTTAATCATTTTATTTATTAAGTCTTTTTGTCCTTTTGCAGCATGTTCTTCGGGAATCTGTTCGTGTTCATAAAGTTCCAAGGCAAGACGCACATAGACGTAGAGACCCGTAACGTTGTGTTCGGCGCTCTGACCGGAGTATGTGCTGTCGGCATGGTGTTCCTCGTCCTACTCCGACCTATCAAGCGCATGCCCTCCCTCGAAGATGCCAAGGTAAACTGGACTTTCCTACATTGACGTAATACACATAATACAAGCTTGACACGGTTAACCAGATCGTAAAGGAATGACCTGTCCAGATAAAATGTTGACATTTTTGGTATTGGTTCAATTAAATATATTGAAACGAGGCTTATCTTTATAACCCTGTTCTTGAGTTCCCTTGGTCCCGATTTCTTTGCAATCAATTGTAGCGGAATGTTTTATTAAGTACCTACTTAGTTATTGCAAATAAATAAAAACAATTTGTAATCGCTTGATTGGCCATCCATTAGGAAAATCTTGTTTCATCATATTTATTTTAGACTTCGTATGTATAGTTCATGTAAACTAAAACTGACGACTAGAAAAATAGAAAACATGATATGCATATTAATGTTTTTAAAGTTCCGCGATTTGTACACATTTTTATATATTGTGAACACGGGTCTCAAGTCGACCCGTGACCACGGCTGGTGCAATCCATGCCGAAACGTCGGGTATCCACAATATATAAAAATTGATGTGCATATATGTACATCATCAACCTGTAATCGTCCACGGCTGGACATAGGCCTTCTTTTTAATGCACAATGGGTTTGCTCTTGACCACGATCTCACCTGGGGCTCTACCGGCTAAGTCGCCGAACATGGTTTTCGCGAATGGCGTTCATATAAATTAAGGTTAAAAATGACTAAATCAATCGTTAAATCGACTTCAACGTTGACAATTGATTCCGGACCATTTATGACGTGGTGATGTGTTCATGGAAGCCAATTTAACGACTGATTAAGTCATTTTTAACCTTTATTTATTTGAACGCCATTCACGAAAACGATGTTCAGCGACTTAGCCGGTAGAGCCCCTGATGGTAAGTGAAGATGTGGTTGAAGGTGGACCGCCCGTACACATAAGATGACTGTTCACTCTAACCTTGAATACCCATGTTATATGAGTCTGGCAACACGTCGTTTGGGTGCTCCCATAACGATGCCATTTGGAGGGTTTTTATTTGCCGTAATCACAGCGCTTGGCATGCGAGTTGGTGACCGCAGTTAGGTGGTAGCTAGTACATAGGTGGTGGTGCTGCCCGACTTCCTGGTGTATCCCTTAGTCGCCTTGCACGATACCCAGGGGATGATATGGGGTAGCCCTGTTATCCTTTCTGGGCCGGAAACCAGACGGCTTGGTGTGCACATATTTCCACTAATATACTATACGTAGTGTATATATAATATACGTAGTGTCAGCACCAAACACCAACATATTTAAGAACAGACTAGACAAGCACATAATAACAACAAAAACGACAAGCTAACTCAATGTACTAGATACAGGCAATTATCAGTTGTTTCAACTGCCTGCCTGATTAAAAAATAATAATATGTTTTAATAGCCACGATTCTTAACTAAATTGAAATAACAATATTATTACCGTCCACATTACAATCTATAAGGAAAACGAAAATACCTAATATGTTTTTACTTGTAGTATATAACGTCAGTACTAAAATATTGTGATACTAGCTGTGCCCCGCAGTTTTTACCCGCATTATACTTTATAAATTATAGCCTATGAGTTATTCGGATATATAAGCTATATTACTATAAAATTTTATCAAAATTCATTCATTGCTTTTGCATGAAAGAGTATAAACATCCATACATCCATACTCACAAACATTTATAATACTAGTAGGAGGTTTTTCTGATTGCAACAATAACAATGTATATTTTATCTTTTAATTTTCCTGTTGTCCTATCTAACAGACATACAGACAGACTCTAACAATATAGTAACAGTAAAACAGGTATCCTTGCAGGGAGACACCGTGACGCCGGAGGTGGCCGAGGGCCCTATGGAGGCGTTCAAGGGAGCACTCAAGTTATTCGGCACTCGAGATATGCTGTTGTTGAGTGTCACCTTCATTTACACTGGTAAGTTCCATTTTGATCTTTATTGCAATAGACAATAAGTTTCAAGTCAGTTGTATTTCTTCCCTTCGTTAATGTACAGACGCCAGCACATCAAGTTACCACAATCTGTAAAATTTCCCCAATTGAAAGTGAACCGTATGCTTTTGTGATAAAGTTGAAAATCAATAAAAGAAATTTAACAGATTGGGGTAGCTGGATGTGCTGGCGTCTGTACAGTCAGCAAAAGAGATATCTATCTACCGCCTTGAGCCGTGGGCCGAATCCTTAATGGGTACTCTCTGGTTACTTAATCTTCTTTGTTAGTCCGTCTGAGCCGCCGCTCGCCTATATTTGTTGAAGCACTGAAAATGGACAAATGATTTAGAGCGGTTTCAGTTGAGACGTTTCGCGTCGGACCGCTGCGGCGCGTTTGTCATATTGGACGGTCATTCGTTTTCATACAATAGTCCGGTGAATAGGTGCAAGAGCTAATTTCATCGATGTTTTTATTTATCCATTTGCTGACAATGGATGATATAAACGTGGAAGAATTCAGAAATGATTTTGAAATACGTTCTGAACCATGAAACTCTTAAACCGACAAAGAGAAATTTTAAAAACTTTTTTGATGTTTCTTTCCAGAGACTACGGCTTAACTGCTATCAAATATATAATATATATATATATTTGATATAATATATATATATATATATATATATATATATATATATATATATATATATATATATATATATATATATATATAACATCTCTAGAATACAAATGCACGGTAGTCAGATAGGCTCATCACTAATTGTACCTACTCTGTGTTTTAATATTTATAAGCGCATATAAATAATTTTTCCTTTCTTTCTTTTCTTATAATATATGTGTTTGACATCGAACTGCTACTGTACCTACTACATACAGCGGCCTGGCAGCGGGTTATGACACGAAACGACTAAATTAAAAGCGCCTTTACCCGGTATAGAATGCATAGCGTTAGTTATAAATACAGGAATAGTATCTTTATTTAGGAGACTAAAGATTCTTAAGTCCTGTTTCAGCTTGAATTGCCTTCACATCCTCAATTGACGTAACTTCAGCACAGTCGTCACGTAGGCAGGATACACTTTGTCCGCGTCAATGTCTTTATTAGTGAGGTTGTTAGAGCTGTTTCCGTAGAGCAACTGTATCCACTGACATGGACACAACTGTACAAGTAAACTGTCACGATAGTTTACACTAGGGTTGTAACGGAGGCCTCTTAGCGGAGGCGGAGGCGGATGCGAAGATGACGGATTACACCTCCGCGGATGCGGAGGTTAACGGATGCGAATGCGAAGGTGAAAGTGGATGTGAAAAAATTGTATTTTATGAGTAATATTAATCATTTTTTTAATCTCTTTCCATTAAAACACTTTCATACCTCACTTGTTTTTGGCTTCGTGTGACTTGAGTAAACAATAACAATTACTTTGCATTGCAAAGCAAAATTCGGCCGTACGACTGAGTCGTAATCGTGCGTCGCGGCTTGTGCATTATTATTACTCTATGATTTATTTTTATTTTATTGAAACTTATTCCACAAAACTACAAAGGCGGAAATTTTTGGCTGTGTGGCTGACGGCCATAAAGAATATCGCCACCCACTCTCATCCCCTGGGGGGACGTGTCTATCTTATTGCGATCGCCAACCCGTCTCGATCCGATCCACTCAAATGAAGGACACAACTAAACCGCTGCCCCCAATCCCCGGCAGCCATGTTATTCCAAGCCGTGGTAACAGCAGTGTATTCGGCAGGGAGAAGGTGCTACGAATTCCCGACAGATTCCGCGTTACTAAAACTGACGACCACTGGCCCTGGCAACATACAACACACGCACACTGCGAACCGACGACAAAATCATCAAACTGGAGGAAGAATTGAGCAGGTTACATTGGAATATAATAGGATTATCTGAAGTCCTAAGAGACACGATAATCCTGAAATCCGGGAACTTGATTTATTTCCGGGAGGGCAACCAACAGTCTCAAGGTGGTGTTGAGTTTATAGTCCACAAATCCCTCGTCCATAACTTAGTAAAAATCGGGAGTGTGTCGTCTAGGGTTGCGTACCTTATACTCAGAATTTATTCGTTGAAGGTCATACAAGTATAGGCACCGACTTTGACGCACTCCAACGATGAGGTTGAGGTCATGTATGAGGATATATCTAGAACCATACATTCCTCTAACACTTATTTGACTGTGGACACGGGAGACTTTAACGCGAAGCTGGGTAAACTTTTCGGGAATGAGCTGAGAGTGGGGCAATTTGCATTGGCCTTCATGGAGAAGGAGGGACTCTTTATGATGAACTCCTTTTTCAAGAAGCCGGATAACCGCAAATGGACCTGGGTAAGCCCCGATGGTAAAACAAAAAACGAGATAGACTTTATTTTGTCGACGATAAGACAGAAGTTCAATGACGTCTTTGTGATCAATACGATTAAAAGCGGAAGCGATCACAGGCGGGGCTCATTGAACCTTAATGTCAAGCTCCAGAGGTCCCGACTGATAAAGTCTACGCTCCGACCTTTACCCATCCACGTCGAAAACCCCGAACCCTTTCAGCTCGAACTGCAAAACTGAACTGCTCGAATTGCGGGGAAGTGGAGTCATACCACGACAGGCTCGTAGATGCCGTCCATACGGCTGAGTCTAAGGTCTTCAAGGCCCGCCGTAAAAACAGAACCAAAAAGATCTCTGACTATACCCTGCAGCTAAAGGAAGAAACACGGAAAATGGTTTTGACATCGTTTGGTGATGCTACCAGATACCGGCATCTCAACAGACAGATCTCAAAGTCTTTGACTCGCGACACGCGCCCAATTAATATAAAATGTATTAAAGAAGCCATCGAGCGGAATAAAGGCTCTTAAAGTGTTAGCAAGAGAACTGTGTGTTGGACAGTGCCAACTGACGAAGCTGAAGACTGAGGATGGCAGAATCGTCACGTCTTGACCTGAGTTGCTGGGAGAGATCGAGAGGTTCCATGGACAGCTGTATACGAGAACCCAGTCACTTGTCGATAGTTGTGCCTCAGATCCCAGAGCACGGCTAACCCGACACTTCACCGAAGACATCCCGGACGTCAGCATGTGCGAGATAAGAATCACTCTCAAACAGCTTAAGAACAACAAGGCGCCTGGTGATGATGGACGGGCCCTTCAGAAGTTATTTAACACCGTCATAATAGAAGGTCAAACGCCACAACTATGGCACAGAGGTGTGGTGGTGCTCTTCTTCAAAAACGGCGATAATACCCTATTCAAAAATTACAGACCCATCACAATGCTGATGTGTGTTGTTTACAAGTTGTTTTCTGCTGGCTGGGCAGCATTCGGGAAGCTACTCAATAACTTCTCGTCCCATATACCGCAGTGTCTCAATTCGAAAGTCTTCAACCAGTGTGCGATGCCAGTGATGACTAACGGAACAGAGACGTCGTCGCTCACTATAGGTCTTATCAGGCGGCTCAAGGTCACCCATAGAGCCAGGGAAGAGCTATGCTTGGAGTTTCCCTGCGAGATCGAATGAGAAATGCTGAGGTTCGCAGGCGAACCAAAGTAAACTTAATCCGAAGAATTGCCAAGCTGAAGTGGCAGTGGGCAGGGCACATAGCTCGTAGAGCGGACGGCCGCTGGCGCAGAAAAGTTCTCGATTGGCGACCACGAACCGGATGATCTTGTGCGGGACGCTGGATGCCGATAGCCCAAGACCGCCAATTGTGGATATCTTTGGGGGAGACCTTTGTTCAGCTGTGGGCGTCATTCGGCTGATATGACGATGATGTTGACAAAGGCGGAATTGATGCCAAAGGCATTCTATGCCAGTCGACCTTTGGGTGATGCAGAGATATATGATTATGCCGTAAATAAAACTCCGTTATAACTCCGCAAAGAAATTGCGGAGGCGGAGGCGGATGCGAAGGTATGATTTCATGCGGAACTTCCGCAGTAACGGAAGCGGAGGCGAAGATCCGTTACAACCCTAGTTTACACAAAATAGTTTAATTGTGTGTTGTGTGGTGACGGCGGCAAATATCAGATTATCACCGCCCCATCTCATCCCGGGGGGACGCCCTCCACGGGTTGAGATGGAGAGGTCGATCCGAGGGAATATCTACCCGGGGACGGGCAGCAGCGTCCGTCTGAGTACTACAACCATCTTACTGCTATCGACAACCCGTCTGCCTAGCGTGGCGATTATGGCAGATCCCCCCAAGATGATTCATAGGGGAGGCTTGTCTAAGAAATGACTTCTTTCAGATGATGAGAATTAATGTAATTATAAATATTAAAAAAAAATGTACTTAGTTTGGGAGTAAAAGTAAATAATTACCTGTTTTTATAACAATATAAGTAAAATGTTATCGCAGTTATTAAAATACAGTACAAATAAACATGCGACTTGTATTTTTTTATTTAATATTGTTTGTAAAAACCGGACTTTGTGTCTCGAATCGATAAAACGAAGCCGTGTTTACAATAAATCTGACGCAGTTGAAGCGGGGATAGTAAATGTCTTTGGGTGAACATTCGAATCATATGCGATCATTGACTTCTGTATACCTTCTCTGAATACTAATATCAAGAAACTTGTATCGGTTGTCTTTATATCAATTATTGTTTGTAGCGGGCATTTCATCATACTATAATACGATTGTTTAAATTAGGCGAAGTATTTTGAAGTAAAACTTTTTACGCACTTGGGGAGTACTTAAGCTGGTGAATTAATGAAAAGTGTAATCGGGCGAGGCGAACGGCAGTTGAGAGGGAGATATATGTCAGTGAAGATAGATAGAGTTACGTTTCTTATATTACTGTAGGTGCAAGAGAGAGAGAGAGAGAGGTACGAATACACATTTTATTTCTCTCTTCCTCTCATACAGCCACTTACGTTTGAAGTTTTACTCCAGTCGTGTGGTCTAAAACACACTCGTTTTTTTTTAAAGACAACTCGTTATAGAAATTACTGTCGGCGTCGTGGAGGACTTTATAAACATGCATACACCCAAACTTTAAAAACAACCACTCCGTCATTTATAAAGCGATTTGAAAGAATCTTATTTTATTTAAAAGATTATACTTTCAATTCGGTCACATTTTATTTTCATATCAATATTAATTCTGATCGTGGGGTTCTTTAACTTTTTAGTGGTGCTTGCTATATAGTAATTTTTGGAGTCGGGTTTTTATATAAATTTTACAAACATATAACTAACGGGAACATAGCAGTCGTAGACTCAGAATGACCATATATGGGCTACACAGATATTTTATCTGTGCGCGGGTCTAACCCGAAATACAATAGTGACTACTTTAACCACTGCGCCACGCGTGCAATTAAAATTATCAACTTATTATTGATCAACGAAACATTGGTATGAAAAAACACCGATTATCGCCATTACCTAAATTTCTTTTATTTTTCTTTATTATTTATATTAAATAACATTTTATAGAAGACTAGTTGTGCCCACGACTTCGTCCGCGTGAAATAGTGACTTTGGGTAGCATTTAAAAATCAGTATTCGCATGCGCGTGGCACAGTCGTCGCCCTGACGTATCTGCCCGTTCGGGAAGCATACTTAGGCATATTTCCCCACCTAAACCGCGCCGAATCACGCCGCGCTGTTATTTTACACACATGAGGGTAAAACTTTGAATTAGGGTTGTAACGGATCTTCGCCTCCGCTTCCGTTACTGCGGAAGTTCCGCATGAAATCGTACCTTCGCCTCCGCTTCCGCCTCCGCTGTTTTATTGCGGAGTTATAACGGAGGTTTATTTACGGCATAATCATATATCTCTGCATCACCCAAAGGTTGACTGGCAGAGAATGCCTTCGGCATCAATTCCGACTTTGTCATCATCATCATCATATCAGCCGAATGACGCCCACTGCTGGCCAAAAGCCTCCCCCAAAGATATCCAGGATTGCCGGTCTTACGCTATCGGCATCCAGCGACTTCCAGCAACCCGCACAAGATCCGGCTCGTGTTCGCCACTCGAGAACCTTTCTGCCCCAGCGGCCGTCGGCTCTACGAGCTATGTGCCCTGCCCACTGCCACTTCAGCTTGGCAATTCTTCGGGTTCAGTCGGTTACTTTGATTCGCCTGCGGACCTCAGCATTTCTGATTCGATCTCGCAGGGAAAGATACTCCAAGCACAGCCCTTTCCATTGCTCTTTCGGTGACCTTGTGCCGCCTGGTAAGACCCATAGTGAGCGATGACGTCTTTGTTCCGTTAGTCATCACTGGTAACACACACTGGTTGAAGACTTTGGACTTGAGACACTGCGGTATTTGGGTCGAGAAGATATTAAGTAGCTTCCCGAACGCTGCCCAGCCGAGTTGCATTCCATGATTGACCTCCTTTTCGAAGTTGGACTGGACCTACCTAGTTGGATGATCTGTCCTAGTTAAATAATATAGTTCTCTACAACTTCGAGTGCAGTCTCCTACCTTAAGTAGAGTGGGTGCAACATGGATGTTCGACATCACTTTCGTCTTATCCATGTTAATTTTCAGACCCACTTGTTGAGAGACTTTCCTGAGGCCATTGAGAATTGTACCGAGGTCTTCTAGGGTCTCAGCCATGACTACTATACTGTCAGAAAATCGAAGGTACTCGCCATTGACATTGATGCCAAAGCCTTCCCAGTCCAAAACCTTGAAGACATCTTCCAATGCAGCGGTGAACAGTTTCGGAGATATAACATCTCCCTGTCTCACACCTCGCTGCAAGTGGATAGGTTCCGAGTTTTGGTCCGGGAGTGGCACTGACATAGTGGCGTTTTCATATAAACACTTTAACACCTCGATATACCGGTAGTCGATTTGGCATTTTTGGAGAGACCTCAATACGGCCCAGGTTTTGATCGAATCTAAGACTTTTTCACAGTCCACAAACACTAAGCATAATGGCTGGTTATATTCTTCGGTCTTATTAATGTGGTTTATTATACTAAAGCCTTTATGGAATCCGGCTTGTTCGGGAGGCTGGAAGTCGTCAAACCTGCGTGCGAGACGATTCGTAATGACTCTCGAAAACAACTTGTAAACATGGCTCATCATTGTGATGGGTCTGTAATTCTTCAAGAGGGTTTTTTCGCCTTTTTTGAAGAAGAGCACCGCCACACCTCTGTGCCATACTTGTGGCGTTTGACCTTCTAGTATGACGGAGTTCAATAACTTCTGAAGGGTCCATAGAAGAGCTAGAATCTCTGCTGTAACTCCATCATCACCAGGCGCCTTGTTGTTCTTAAACTTTTTGATTGGGATTCTTATCTCACACATGCTGACGTCCGGGATGTTTTCGGTGAAGTGTCGGGTTAGTCGTGCTCTGGGATCTGAGGCACAACTATCGACAGGTGACTGGGTTCTCGTATACAGCTGTCCATAGAACCTCTCGATCTCTCCCAGCAACTCAGGTCTAGACGTGACAATTCTGCCATCCTCAGTCTTCAGCTTCGTCAGTTGGCTCTGTCCAACAGACAGTTCTCTTGCTAACACTTTAGAGCCTTTGTTCCACTCGATGGCTTCTTAATACATTTTGTATTAATTGGGCGCATGTCGCGAGTCAAAGACTTTGAAATCTGTCAGTTGAGCTGCCGGTATCTGGTAGCATCATCAGAGGATGTCAAAATGATTTTCCGTATTTCTTCCTTTAGCTGCAGGGTTTAGTCAGAGATCTTTTTGGTTCTGTTTGTACGGCGGGCCTTAAAGACCCAGCCGTATGGACAGCTTCTACGAACCTGTCGTGGTATGATCACTCGGTTTTGCAGTTTGAGCTGAAAGGGTTGGATGGGTAAAGTTCGGAGCATAGACTTAATCGGTCGGGACCTCTGGAGCTTGACATTAAGGTTCAATGAGCCCCGCCTGTGATCGCTCCCGCATTTAACCGTATTGATCACAAAGACGTCATTGAACATCTGTTTTATCGTCGACAAAATAAAGTCTATCTCGTTTTTGTTTTACCTTCGGGGCTTACCCAGGTTGAAAAAGAAGTTCATCATAAAGAGTCCCTCCTTCTCCATGAACTCAAATTGAAATTGCCCCACTTTCAGCTCATTCTTCATTTATTGAGATTAAAATAAATATTAATTATACTCATAAAATACTATTTTTTCACATCCACTTTCACCTTCGCATTCGCATCCGTTAACCTCCGCATCCGCGGAGGTGAAATCCATCATCTTCGCATCCGCATCCGCCTCCGCTAAGAGGCCTCCGTTACAACCCTACTTTGAATGCCGTATTTGTTTATATCGAATAAACAGCCTTAAAAATTAAACTTCAAGCTCCTAGCTCTTAAAATGACGATAATTCCATACAACTTTTCTTTCCCCCCTTCGACCCTTACAGCTCTTTTTTCGCATTAAAAAGCAGTCATATCCTTTCTCAGGCTCTAGACCAGTGTACCAAATTTCATTTCTACCTACTTGTATCACACCAGATCAGTCTATATCGAAGAGTACTACAACCAGTTAACTACAAATTGGTTCAGTAGTTTTGCCGAAAAGTGCGACAGATAGACAGACAAACAGAGTTACTTTCGCATTTATAATATTAGTAAGGATTTCCTTCTGCTATACCCGGTTTTTACATCTACTATTATAATAAGTTTATTTTGAGGTAAATAGCAACAACCGGTTAAGCTAGCAAGTTTTATGTATCTGTCCTTGTAAATGTCATGTATCAAATTAAGTACCTATTCCACTACATAATAAGGTAAGAATACATTGATACCTATGGGTCGGGACTAGTCCCTCCCTCTTACCTACTACTGCAACTCCTGTAAGCCAGGATCAACAGTGGCACACAATGGAATGACACTGAGCGGTGAGGCTCAGGTTGGTCCCGCGGTATCGCTTTAACTGTCTTTGATCTCGCAACGAATTTAATCAGAAAGAAACAAGGAGTTAGAATATTGATACCTATGTAGGTTGTGTAAATTACCTTCATAGGTATCAATATTAAAGTTCCGTCGTAATAATAATATGGAATTCTTACCTTCATATAGACAGAACCATTCAGACAAGATGTAAGTAGTAAATTATATCTAAATCTTCGATATAATTTAACCTATATATAAGATTGACAATAACTTAATATAAGTTAGGTAAATCATAAATTAAATGTTATATCTAAATTTTTCCGCGTTCTTTAATATTTATATGAAGGTAAATAGAAATAATTGTGCTAACTTAATTATACTACAAACATGTTGTGACTATTAACAAGCGCTTTTTTAAAGTCTCCGTAAATAAAACCTTTTTTATTTTATTTACTAATTTTGATCTTATGTTTTTGCTATATCTATTGGTAAGCGATATGCGTTCAAAGTCAAGACAACGTAATTACCAATGTAAACACGTAAGTATTGCCTATGACCTTTGTAGAATTGCCAGGTTGTATGTAAATAGCATAGATCTAGTAGCAAATTCAACGCTAGAATTATAAGTACGTTAAAGCAGCCTTGAGTCGACCCAGTCCGAGATCCCTTGATATGAACCAAATTAATGGAGCTTAATTTGCATATGAAAACTCAACGACAACCATAAATAAACAAATATCTTGGGGCAATGAGGGCTACCGCGTATCAATTTGCCGCTAGAGGCGCTAGCATCGCGGCAGGTCTACGAAACGTCAAAATACACTGTTTTTGTTCGGATTACGCTGTTTATTTATAAAAACTGCGATTATAACTAAACATTTTGGTTTATAACTAAATAAAAAACAAAATGAGTAGCAGCTCGATGACTGTAATAAATATTTGAAAAAATATTTAAAATCCTGTTAAAGTGTTTCATAAATAGCATGCCGCAGTGTTGTGCGGGGACTGCACAACACTGCGGCATGCTATTTATGAAACACTTTAACAGGATTTTAAATATTTTTCGTAAAAACATTCGTCGCGTCCACAATAACAATGATTTTGATCAGCTATAGTGGACCTTCCGCGACAGTGGCGCCGACTGGTGAGCACAAAAACGGTAGCCCTCATTAACAGACTGACTTGTAATCCCAAACTAGGCAGAGCCTGTACTATGGCAACCAGACAACATACTTTAGTTCTTTATTCATGAACAAATTACATTGTGTTTGAATACATTTTATGCTATAATAAACTCTTATATTACATTATTACTACATTACATACATTATTATTAACAATATAATTAAATTTGTGACCGATGAAACACAAGAAAACCCAACATATACAATAAACTGTGTCTAAGATGTCAAGAAAGTAAATATAAATATCTATAATCAGATAATCTAATACATATAATTCAATATTAACATGTCAAGAAATTCGTTATAAATAACATCAATTCAAATCTGGAGTACAAATAAATAGTCAATAAAAATTCAAATAATAAAATAAAATATAACAGTAAACTGAAATAAGTGACTCTATTTAAACAATTAAAATCAAAAACTCTTAACGCTTCTTTTCTTTTCACTTATTACAAACATACTTATATATTTCTAAATACATACATATTATAGATAAATTATACCACGGAACAAATAATCGTGCTGATCACCCAAAGATTTGTCCTGTGTGGGGATTGAACCCACAACCTCTGGCTTAGCAGTCAGAGTCACTAACCACTAGAACAATCGGCCATTTTGTCAAATGTGCATCAAAATCATATTTTCGTATTTCATGAACTGTGCCTCTAGCACGAGTTCCTGCAGTTTACTTACTCGATCACACGTACAGTTTCTCCCATACATTGAGCACCAGCGCCTCTCGCGGAAACTATTAAGAACTAAAAATCTGGTGCTCAATGTATGGGACGAAACTGTACGTGTGATCGAGTAAGTAAACTGCAGGAACTCGTGCTAGAGGCACTGATTTTCTTTAATTTCATGAGTAGTCACCGTAGCCTAGTTGGTAGTGCTCCTACCTACGAAGCTGGTGGTCCTGGGTTCGAATCCCGGTAAGTGCAAATATTTGTGTGATGAGCACGAATATTTGTTTCTGAGTCATGGATGTTTTCTATGTATATAAGTATTTATCTATCTATATAAGTATGTATATAGTCGCCTGGTACCCATAGTACAAGCTTTGCTTAGTTTGGGGCTAGGATGATCTGTGTGACATTGTCCCGAGATATTATTAGTTTAAATTTGGTTTTAGGCTGTACCGGACACGGGTACTTATCGTTTCTTTAGAAAATCGGACCCTAGTGAAATAAAGCTGCCGAAACGCTGTATTGCTCTCTATAACCCTTAGTTTGCATACGTGCCGATAAAGTCTTTTCCAATCCGCATTCGGGTGAGCGGCTTCACGTATTGTTTCACAAATCGTACCTCTTATGCATTTAACCCTCAGGAACCGCTCTGTGTCACGGATCGAAATTCAAACGGCTGTTTGCCTTTTGACGCGGGTCACTTTATTCTAGATAGATGGAACTCTGAAAGCCACCTAGATTACTGGAGAAGTAAGGTTAAAAGAAATGGAATCTTCCAAGTTCTATTTTATTAAGATATCGAAGGTCTCATCAACTTTTTTCAAAATTTCAACCTTTCTCACTCCTTGTGGCGCAAACTAATAAAGCCTTACAGCTGAAACCTAATAACCTAAACTCGGTTGTGTCAGTGACAACTGATAGATCTTCCAAATGTTGTTACGCACGTATCTTCTTAAGAGTGCGCGTTCGTAGCATAACATGCGATAAGGAAACTTAATATCATTGTTATTTTAATTGAGACTCCGAAACTCTGACTTATCTATAGGACTAATAATGCCAGTAGAAAACAAATGAGTAATTTTACGAAAATATAATGAGTACTACGTACTCTTTCAGAGTCAGTATGGTACGCCAGTGAACTTTGTATGTACCTAGCACAGAATGGTCATTGGCACATATATAAGACAATATTTAAGTACTTGAAGTGAAGCGATTTAATCTCCATACTAACAGCCGTAATGCGAGAATGCGACAGAGCATCGGCACTTTAATCCAAGAACTTTAAACGCTTATATCTATATCGATTATCAGCCGATTTTTTAACACGATTGTATTAGCTTCATACGCATGTCATTATGTAACAGAAACTTTGAACATGATTTGGACCCTTCAAAACCTCGGATTAACTCAAAATTTGGCATACCTACTTATCAATGACGGATGACAACTCAATATTTTTAACAGTTTAGACCCGTTATCCTTTCTAAGATGATTAGGATTAGCGATTAATTGCTCCCCCATAACTGGTACTGCATTTGTGCCAGGCAAGTGTTATGAGGTAAATTAAATAATAGTCTAAAAAACAAAAAAAATGTTCTTTTTATAGAAATCGATCTAATAAATAAAAATAAATAATACCTTAATAAAACTAAAAACACACTTTTAAAGAAAACGAAACTAAAAATTGGATAATAAAAATAATGTATTTAATTCTAAATATACATAATTTGTCATGGCCAACCTGGAGGACTCTTAATTTTTGACTTGTTATGTTGAGTTGATACCTCAACTAAACATAACAAGACACTGTTCTCAGTATCAAAGCATAGAATTATTTAATAAGTTACCAATGCATTTAAAATCAATAATTTATAATAGTAGCTTATTAAGAAGAAAACTGAAGGCTTACCTTTTAGGCAAATGTTTTTATAATGTGTCTGAATTTGTAAATTGTGAGAAAACTTAATTGAGTATTGACTACCGTTTATTTTTTTGTGTGTTGTAAAATTGACGATATATCTGTTTTATGTTTTTATATTTTTTTTTAATTATGTGATTTTAATTTTGTATAACTTTTTTTTTCTTTTTAGTTTTAATTTTAATTAATTTATGTTTCTTGATTATTTTATCTCCCAATTATTATTCTAATTGTTTTCGTTTGATTTATAAATTATGCTTTTATTTAAGGAATTGTATTGTAAAATTCATACACAATGTAAATTGTTACTGAATAAATAAATACAAATAAATAGACTACGTACCCAGGTTGGTAAATCCAAAGAAAACATGTGCAAATAGGGTTACATTCCCACATCATAAAACATCTGCGAGTGCGCCTGTCACCCTTAAGTATGGCACATTTTGTTCCCTTCAGGAATTGTATGACGCTTCAGCCAAAGCGAAAACCTAATTATTACCATCGACACGATAAGAAAAAGCAGAAGATAAATGTAAAAAAAAGTTGGGGTGCTTCCACTCATGTCTGTCAATAAAATATTTATAACTATTGACACTATCTATACATATAATAACCGTCACCGTAGCCTAGTTGGTAGTGCTCCTGCCTACGAAGCTGGTGGTCCTGGGTTCGAATCCCGGTAAGTGCAAGTATTTGTGTGAGGAGCACGAATATTTGTTTCTGAGTCATGGATGTTTTCTATGTATTTAAGTATTTATCTATCTATATAAGTATGTATATCGTCGCCTGGTACCCATAGTACAAGCTTTGCTTAATTTGGGGCTAGGATGATCTGTGTGACATTGTCCCTAGATGTTATTATTATAGATGTTAATAAAATCGTAGGAAAGTCAAATCTGTACATTGAATATTTTTTTTAAAAGGATACTTGGGGCGTGATCTGCAATCGATATCGAAGCTAAAAATATAGTTTTTAGACTTTACTAGCTGTGCCCCGCGGTTTTACCCGCGTTGAATGTTATAAATTATCATAGCTCCTCCCCCGTAGGTGATAGCGTGATAATATGGAGCCTATATGATGACCCGACCTCTTAGTAATATTCATGCAAAATTTGAAGTAAATCCATGCAGCACTTTTTGAGTTTAGCC
Source organism: Pseudoips prasinana (assembly GCA_951640165.1). Lineage (NCBI taxonomy): Eukaryota > Metazoa > Arthropoda > Insecta > Lepidoptera > Nolidae > Pseudoips > Pseudoips prasinana. The sequence goes on from OX621240.1 coordinate 13,030,588, forward strand.
CGGACATACATACAGACAAACAGACACACAGACAAAAATTCTAAAAACTATATTTTTGGCTTCGACTTCGATTGTAGATCACGCCCCAAGTATCCTTTTTAAAAAATATTCAATGTACAGTTTTGACTTTCCTACGATTTTATTATATGTATAGATAGATGTCTGTTTGTCTGTATATATGTCCGGGCTAAACTCAAAAAGTACTGCATGGATTACCTTCAAATTTTGCATGAATATTACTAAAAGGTCGGGTCAACATATAGGCTACATATTATCACGCTATCACCTACGGGGTGGAGCTGTGGTAATTTATAAAATTTAACGCGGGTAAAACTGCGGGGCACAGCTAGTTATATATAATAATAGTGACAATAGAATTTGGTAGCTTACCTTTCACACTATGACATCCTCTCGGCATAGCTGCGTAGGACATTTCTGTAGTAAAAGCACCCTAAGGGATATCTAAGCTATTATGCCAACAAAAAGTAAACGGTATTGTGTTGGAAGTAGCGAGTCAGCCCCAACACAAGTACTTTTAGTCACTTAATGGGGCTGCCTCAATTTGTTTTGATTTGTACTGTATTGAGACACAATAAACATATTATTTTTTTTTTTTTTTTTTTTTTTTTTTATTAAATTGTGTGCCGCTAAACTTATTATTCGATTTTTACAAATATTATTGATATATTTTGTTTTGCTCATTCTAGGTGTGGAGTTGTCGTTCTTCAGCGGCGTGTACAGTCCCAGCATTGGCTTCACGCTGGGGATGGGTGAGAACGCGAAGCAGCTGGTGGGCTTGTCCGGAGTATTCATCGGCATGGGAGAAGTGCTCGGTGAGTCACACAACCACTGTAAATTCCTTCTAATTCTTTGAAAATTTTAGTTTTGAACCATGTTTTGTTAATATAGGAAAGTATAGTTTGATACTAGTCTTGTCTATTAGTTTGACTTGCTTCATTGGTCAATCGGTAGCATTTTCATTTAAAAAGTTTCATTTAAAAATTTAATTTTTATATGGACATTCCGCAAACATAGGGAATGTTTGCGGAATGTCCATATAAAAATTAAGTTCAAATTTGTTGTTATAAAAAATGGAGAATACGGAGGTTTTTTTTTTAAATGAAAATGCTACAGATCGAATAAAAAAAATAATTATCAAAATCTGTTACCTATAGGGATATCACGTGAAATACATACAATACAAAAATAAAATGTACAGTGGAATTTATAACCTCTCTCTTTGATGACGGTTCACAACTTCAGTGTAACAACGTTTGCCAAATCAAATCAAAATCAATCAAAAAGGTCCTGTTAGTTAAAGTTAAGATTAAGTGCATAGGTACTAAAAACTATCCTTGTTAATTACTTTTTAGTCAGTTCAAAATACATGCTTCCTTATTCTTCTCTATTGCATTGGCTTACAGTTACAAATACACAGACGAATTAATAAACTCCTTCTGTTTAAGGTAAGTTAAATAATCTCAAGTAGGCAGTGATAGAGGCTTATGTAAGAGTTTTAGGGAGTACATAAAATCGCAATTCCTACACTTCTTCTCTTCATTGAGCCGGTAAGCACAGGCTTTGTCTTAAAGGACCCATCGGATATAAGACAGACAGAGTTAATGAATACTTACTGAATCTGTTTACACACAGACTTGTGCAGTTGTGCACTATAATAAGTCTCTTGCAGAACAGATGAGCAATCTCCTTTGAGATTAGCCGTAGTGGTCAGGAATAGGTGTAAGACATTATTATTGCTAATGGCAACGAAATTCAAGTAGTATTTTTGGAGGTTGAGCTAGACCGAACGCTTTAATGAAATTAAATATACGAGACGTATCACACAGCGCCATCTAGTCCAAATTAAGCAAAACTTGAACTATGTTCTTAAAGGCCGGCAACGCACTTGCGGCTCCTCTGGTGTTCCGCCGTCCATGGTCGGCGGTGAACCAATTGCTAGGTTGTCGACCTCTTATATAACTAAAACTATGGATACTAGACAACGGATCGAAATTCTAAAATTACTTTTTTTGAAAAAATATACAACAATAAACTAAAATCACCCAGACCAAGACAAATAGACTTGTACATGAATAGAAATATTTGTCTTGTGCAAGATCAAACCCGCAACCTTTAGATCCGAAAGCATGTTTACTGCCAACTGAGTCAAAGCGGCCACCTAATACTATTTGCCGACAAACTTACACTCGACAAAGTTAGTTAGGATCTCCTGCTATCATACGATTTCGTAATAAATAAGTTATCCTTCAATTGTTTTTATTTATAAAGTACATCGACGATCACTCCTTGATCTAGTTAATAACTAATGAAATCTTATCGTGATGTTGGTAATCCATTATTTTATTTGTAAAACGTTGTATTTATTAAGAGTATTAGTTATCGATAGGTACAATCATTGATATTATCACTGTTTACACTAATTATGTTTCCTCACAATTCTGGTATTAACAAGGATTGTGTAAACATACTTACTGTTATATATAATTAAAACTGACGTTAGTGTCTAACGTAGTAAAAAGCCGAAGTCATTAATTTAATGTTGTATTCGGCCAACGATTTCCATTTCTTCAAGAGATCATCTTCAGGGCGAACTCGTACAAAGTAAAGGTTGAAGGCGGTCGCACTTCTACTTTTTAGGGTTCCGTACACAACGGGTAAAACGGGACCCTATTACTAAGACATCGCTGTCTGTCCGTCTGTCAACAAGCTATATATCTCATGATACGTGATAGTTAGACAGTTGAAATTTTCACAGATGATGTATTTCTGTTGCCGCTATAACAACATATAATAAAAAATAAAATAAAATAAATATTTAAGGGGGTTCCCATACAACAAACGTGAATTTTTTGCTGGTTTATATAGATAATGGTACGGAACCCTTCTTGCGCGAGTCCGACTCGCACTTGGCCGGTTTTTATTTTAAGTTGTGGATCTGATGTGGCGTAATGACTGTAGTCTTAGAGCATCAACCGGGAGCGATAGCTTCACCTTCCAAAGCTCGGAGTCAGAAATTAAATCATTTTAACGGTTATCCATCCACATGTATATTCCAATTGACCGCGTGCTAGGTGCTTTACCTTGCCGATCATTTACGATACGTAGTAGTTCTAACATAATTCTTATAAAAAGGACAGGACATGTTTATTTGTTTTTAGTTTTGGCGCGTATTACTGAAAAAAATAAGCGACACGTTAGTACAGGCCTGTCGACCAATTATGTGCCCAGTGCGCAGTTTTAGTTGTTTGGCAATCCCATATACAGGGTGGGCCAAGAATTCGTTAACATTTAAATGTAACTTACCGCGCAAACTATTGCCGCGCGGGACGCGGGCGCGGGCGGGGGCACTAGCTCGCTTCTTGGAAAATTAGTCGCAATGGATCGCTTCACGGGGCCGCAACGCGCTTACTGCGTGAAACAGTTTTATTTAAACAACTTTTCGCTCATTACTGTGAGACGCTTATTTCGCGTTGAATATGGTTTACACGACTTAAGTCAGTGTCCAAGTGCTCCTTTAATAAAGAAATTGGTGAAGAAGTTCGAAGAGACGGGATCTACACTAAATGTGAAACAAACCGGCGGCCCGCGGACTTCTCGGAGCGAAGAGAACGTGCAGCAAGTTTCCGCTTCTGTTCGGCGTGATCCAGATTTATCGACACGCAAACGTTCGGCTGAATTAGGATTATCCCGCACATCATTACGCCGTATTTTGAAATTAGATTTGAAATTACATCCATATAAGATCCAGCTAGTGCAAGAACTAAACCCTAATGATTTAAATTTGCGTAAGTCACATGCCGAAACAATGGTAACTCGATTCAGTAATTTTCACAACATCTTATTCTCTGACGAAGCCCATTTCCACCTAAATGGACATGTAAACAAACAGAATTGCAGGTATTGGAGCAGCGAAAATCCTAAAGCTAAACATGAGAGGCCACTTCACTCTCCCAAGGTAACTGTATAGGATGCAATTTCAGCAAAAGGAATCATCGGACCTTACTTTTTTGAAGATTCTCGAGGCCGTTCAGTTACTGTTAATTCTGCCGAGTATGTGAAAATGTTACGGGAGTTCTTAGCACCGATGCTATTGGAATTTGCTGGCTATAATCGTAAAGCCAGCACCACATGGTTTCAACAAGATGGAGCCACGTGTCACACATCGAACGACTCCTTGCCGGTGGTCAAAGACATGTTTCCGGAAAAGCTGATATCCAGACGGGGTGACATCCCATGGCCACCCAGAAGTCCAGATCTATCACCAGCAGACTTCTTTTTATGGGGTTATTTAAAGAGTCGTGTCTACATTGATAAACCGAATACACTGCGTCAACTTAAAGAAATAATCATCGAAGAGATGTCGGCGATCTCGCGGCCTCTTTGCAGAAGAGTATTCGAAAACTTTAGGACTCGCTTAGATGAGTGCAAAAACCGAAACGGTGGTCATTTAGACGAAATAATTTTTAAAAAATAAATTACAACTAATTAGCTTTCTCGTAAATAAACGATTTCTAAAATATGTTAAATGGTTTTTTTATACGATTTTTTCAAATGTTAACTAATTCATGGCCCACCCTGTATATCCTGTTCTTTCCTTACTAGCTAGAGATGTATTAGAGAGATATATAAAGACATTTAAATTAGTTTAGTGGTGTAAAAGATATAATCGTCAGCATTATTGTTACCAACATAAAATCTTTGTTTTAATGACTGTGAACGAAATGAACACGTATTCTTAAAATATAAAATACGAACATTTATAACTGTTTTCAATCACGACAACTACTGTCAAATAATACAGAAATCTCTATTTTGAATATTATTGCACTTGGAATACAATTCAATTTCATTCATCAATAAATCTAAACGTAATAATTTTAATAGCTTTTGTTATGGATGCAATTAAAAAGCGTAACGAAGTGCCATTTTGAAATAGTAGTTGCTGTTGTTAATTGCACACGAGTAAACCACAGTTTTAGAAAATGTTTATTTTATCCCTACTGCACTCTTTAAAACATAACCGGCCATGTTAGTATCGGACGTCGCGCAATGGTGAGTCCCGTAGTTGCCCATATAATGCGGACTTAGAAGAGAGCTTCTTGTTGTTTCTTACTGTAATACTTTGCTGAGTACTACAGGAAAACAGGCGACACGTTAGAACCAGTTGACTAAAAAGTGCGCGTATTATATTATAACCAGTTTGGCAGTTCTATGTATAGTCCTGTTCTTTTTACACGAACTATATTAGAGAGAGAGAGAAAAGTAAATTAGTTTAGTGATCTAAACACAGAATGTCCCGAATATATCGCATAATATTCATTTTAATGAATACAACGCCGTTTAATCATTTCAAAGAACCCAACGGTATTGCATTGTGTATGTCCACGATAGTTCCACTTTTCTCATTATTCTATTGTGTTGTAATTTTCGCAACATTACTCTGAATGATCAGGGTGGCAGTGACCTATAAAGGATTCCTTCTTATTGCTTATTAAAATAATGATTATTTCAGGGAGATATATAAAGTCAAGTCATCAATGATTTAAGTAATGGAGTAAACTTATCAGTACCAACATAACGAAAGTACCTACCAACAATGAAAACAATAATTAACCATCTTAGCCAGTGTTGTAAACATCCCAATGTTATGTCTATGATTCGGCTACTTTACGTTTAGGATTATTGGTAAACAAATCCTTATCGCATGTTTCAGGGTTGTCATAAATTGGAGTTTTAACTTTTATTTCTTCTAACTTTTATTCATAAAAACCTAAGGGAATATCATTTCGACTGTTTCTTTATGTTTTGTGTGTGTATGTTATGTATGTTTCGCGATGTCTAAGTTGTTTGTGAACTGGTTTTGAATATTCTTTTAGAATTTCATTTTATTTCTAAGGAAATACTTTATGTATGGTTCCGTATGCAATTTGTTCTACATACATACATACATAGACTCACGCCTGATTCCCAGAGGGGTAGCCAGAGACAACGGATTTCCATTTGTCACGATCTTTGCATACTTCTTTTGCCTCGATTACTGTCATTATATTCTTCATACATGCTCGCCGGTTTAGGGTACTTCTGACCTGCCCTTTCTTGAGAACATCTCCAATTTGGTCAGAGAATGTTCGACGTGGTCTTCCCTTTCCGGTTGTCCCATTCACACAGGCCAGGTATACTTCTTTTGTCAATCTTCTTTCATTCATCCTTTCGAAATGGCCAAACCATCTCAGCATGCCTTTTTCTATCTTTGTGACTACATCCTCTTTCACACCACAACGCTCTCTTACATCAGTATTTCGAATTTTGTCTCTCAAAGTCACACCACACATACTTCTCAGAGCTCTCATTTCCACTGCATTTATTTTACTTTCATTCTTTTTCTGCCATACCCAACTTTCACTACCATACATTAAAGTTGGCACTAACACTCCATCGTGCACGGCTAGTCGAGCCTTCTTTGATACTTGCCGGCTACTCATAAAGGCGTGTAGTGCCCCATTAACTCTGTTCCCCGCATTTACTCTTCTAACAATATCTTTTTCATATTTCCCATCTCTCGTAAACAAAGTTCCCAAATATACAAACTCATTCACTTGTTCGACTTTCTCTCCTCCAATCACAATATCACACGCTGTCGTGTATTCATCCCTCTCAAATACCATTACTTTCGTCTTACCTACATTCATTTTCATCCTTTTCCTTTCAAAAGATTCATGCATACTTGTTACCATCACCTGCAACTCGTCCGCCGATGATGCAAGTAAAACTTGATCATCAGCGTAAAGCAGACATTTGATGAGTAACTCATTCATCCTTACACCGCATTCACTTTCTTTCAAATCTTTTAAACAGCTATCCATGAATAGGTTAAACAACCACGGTGACGCTACACATCCCTGTCTAACACCCTTTTGGATGCTAAACCACTCGGTGTATGACCCGTTAATCCTCACGCAAGCTCTGGAATCCCTATAAAGAGATTTCAGTGCTTGAACAAGGTTGTCGTTCAACCCATACACGTTCGTTTGCTCTGGTGGCTAGCCAGTCTAACCACGCTTTCTTCTTTTCACATACAACTTTTTGTACACTTTTATCCCACCAAATATTCTTCATCTTTCTTCCTCTTCTTCTCTTTATTACACCACATACTTCACCAGCTACACTCACCACACCTTTGACTACCTTCCATAGCTCTTCTACTTCTCTTATATCTTCAGATCCCTCAAACTTCTCAACCAACTTACTTTTGTACTCATCTGCCACTTCTTCCTCTTGCAGTTCCTTTACTTTTATTCTCTCTAGTACACTTTTAGTCTCAGGGATTCGGTGGCGCCATCCTTTGAATAGACCACTTATTCGGCTCATTACCAGAAAGTGGTCTGTATGGATTGCGGTCCCACGATAGACTCTTGTTTCTAGAACATTCTTTCTCAGTCTTTCATCTACAATCACGAAGTCAATCATACTCTTTCTCACATTTTTCCTCTCTCGTGTAAACGTATGGATTCTTTTATGTTCAAACATAGTATTTGTAACACAAAGACCCCATTCCAAACATATCTCAAGCAGACTGTACCCATTCTCATTCTCACTCTCGTCACCGAATTGACCTAGTACTCTTTCAAATTGTTCTAAGCGGTTCTATAAGGAAAGTTGAATTAAATTGTTCTTATTTTCATAAATCTTTTGATTTCAGGTGGAGCTCTTTTCGGTATCCTCGGCAACAAGACTACCCGCTGGGGCCGCGACCCGATTGTGATCATGGGCTACTTCATCCACCTCGGCAGCTTCTTCCTCATCTTCATCAACCTGCCGAATGTCGCCCCCTTCGGAGACACGCACGAGACCTCATACCTGACACCCTCGCCGCAGCTCGCGATGTTCTGCAGTTTCCTCCTCGGGTTTGGTGATGCGTGCTTCAACACTCAGATCTACTCGATCCTCGGTGGAAACTACTCTGACAACAGTACTTCTGCGTTCGCACTGTTCAAGTTTACTCAGGTGAGCTAGCAATTTTGAGTATCACAATAGGTTAGGTTACTATGTTGAACAATTGCACAACAAATTAAATTAAATTATATTTATTGAGTATATATATATGAGGGTACCAGCGAGTCCAGCCGACTTCGAACGGGTAAATAGATAGAAAGATAAATTAGTATTTTATGCAAAATAATGACATATATATTGGCAATTATTTTTAAAACCTTAGTTTCAATTATCACAATTTTTGTAGGGATGTTTATTTGTTTTCGTTATAAAATACACCTACAGCATTCTGTAGGCGAAAGCATTTTAAAATCGGCTAAGTAAATAAATAAATAAATATGCGGGATATATCACAAAATGCGATCTAGAGTAAACTAAGCTAGGCTTCTGCCTTGGATACTAGACAATAGATAGTAATGCTTTTTTTAATATATGCCCATAATACCGACAATACACTCAGACACTAATAACGAGGCGAAAGAAGTATGCAAAGATCGTGACAAATGGAAATCTGCCTATCCCTCTGAGAAACAGGCGTGAGTAAACTAAGTGTATGTATGTATGTATACACCCATACCAAGACTCATGTGTTGGTCTGGGTGTTACAGCTTGTATATTGGGTTGGTACATTTTCAGTTACTTGTGATTATATCATATCATATGTTTAATTTGGACTGATGTAATACTATAATATATTAAGTACTATAATAAAAACAAATACATAAGTAATTATAATTCTCCATAATTCTTATCAGCTTTGACGCGAAGTAATTGTTTATATTAACTTTTGTTTTAATTGCCTTCATAATTATTTTAATCTTGTTTACACACTGATTATAGCGAATTTAGTTTATAGGTATCAAAAGTGCTAATTACCAGCAATGAAGCCACTTTATCGAGCTCTAACATTAAACTTACCGTCATAATTGAGCATGTATCACAATTTCCTTAATTATCGTTTCATCATCATCATCATCATCATATCAGCCGAAAGACGTCCACTGCTCGACAAAGGCCTCCCCAAAGATCTCCACAATTGCCGGTCTTGCGCTATTCGCATCCAGCGACCCGCACAAGATCATCGGTCCATGTTGTAGGGGGCCTGCCCACGACGGCTGCGTCTTCCGGTTCGTGGTCGCCACTCGAGAACCTTTCTGCCCCAGTGACCGTCGGATCTATGTGCGACGAGCTATGTGCCCCGTCCACTGCCACTTCAGTTTTGCAATTCTTCGAGCTATGTCGGTGACTTCCCAAGCAGCAAAATGTGGTCTAGTAATTGTCCTGGAACCACCATTTCATTAGGACTATAACGGAATAGTAAGCAATTATAACCACGGAAAAGGGCCCAATTTATAGGCGTATTTTAGCTAATTAAATATCTATAGTAGACTTGGTGAATACCATTTTGACCAATAACGGCCATATAGTTGGACTATGTAAAACTATTTTCTCCCGCGAAGCCAACTATCAGCGCTTAATGGAACCAATCACGACAATAATAACCTTATAGTTAGACCACGTAGAACTATTTGCTCTCGCGAAGCTAACTAGGAGCGCTAAATGGAACCAAACACGACAATAACGTACACAGTGAATATCTTACAAGCTCATACAAAGTGATGTGAATTGGTGAATGTTGCTATGCACATTTGTAAAGATTAATTAATATTGATAAAGGTAAGTTATTATATTTTTATAATAAATATTATCTAGAATAAGAGTAGGGTGTTAGTTAACAATAAGTGAAGCCGTGTTTGAATGTGCATGGCGCAAGTATATTTTCGGTGAAGTGTAATAAGTTTTTTGTCAAAATTTTTAAACGCCCCTCGAAATTCACGTTTTCATTAAGTTGAATTTTAAATTAATGTTGGTTTCAGTAAGACATTCAACGAAAAGTCGCCATCTTGACAAACTTGGTCTTCCCAAATACATTAACAAACCGTTATAGGCGTACTTTGTTTAAAAATGGTAAATATCAGAACTATTGCTTGGCCATATTGTTTGGAATTAGAGTTCCGCAAATATTGTAATGTTACTCTATGTTGTTATTAGGTACCGATGTCTTATTTTCATATTTTTGTCTAGGTGTCAGGTGTGAAAATGGAAATGTTTCTGGACGTCGATAGCTTTTTAAATATGGGAATTTCGAGCTTTAAAAATTGTTTGAAATATTTTCTACTTCTATTTTTGTGCTTTCCCTTGCTAACTTGGTTTATTGTTTCACAGAATCGTGATCAAGACCAAATTAGTGAGATGCCAACAGTCTCTCGAGAAGATACTCGTTCAAATACTACAAGATCACTTCATTTACAACAAAACTCGGCTACCATTCAATCCGGTTCAGCAATTTTACCTCTATCTTCTTTTGTCGCGCATAAATCTCAACTTGTCATAACAGAAGCAGAAGAAACACTGTCAGATGTCAGTTTAAATGCTCAACATTTCGTTCTTTACAACACGGATAACCAAATACAGCCTGTCGAGGATGGTCAAATTCCACAACTTCAACATGAAGTAAAGTCAATCAAAGAAGACATTAAAATCATCATACCAAATCAAAATGCACTTTATGAAATACAAACTAACATGTGCTGAGTGCTGTGTCGAAGAGAGATTCAGAATGAATTAAACTCGTACATCCAATGACCGTTTCAAGAAAGCAAGAAGACGTAGATGTAGACATGTTATAAGAAATCTAAGAGAACTTGAAGAATTTGAAATAAACTTAACAAATACATTTATTAAAATTTCTAATAAAGAATTGAATGCCGCATGTTGTATTGTATTCTACAGCCCATTTTCTAAGATCGCTATGTAGTTGAAAATTGGAATAGTTTTCAATATCGCATTCATCTTCTTGTACAGGTTCCTCACTAACACAATCTTCCAAGTCTACATTTAAAATTGATTTTATCGATTAAACGTTTTTTCGTTGCAGAATCATTAAAATAAACATTTTGTCTTAAATTTTCACAATAACAATTTTGTACGGAACCTTCTCATATTTCTACGATTTAACAAAATCAAAATATCCGTACTGAGACTATAACAGAATTTGCAAGACCATTATAAACCAATGTTTTCTTGTTCAGGACACCACGGATATAGTTTTGGATACTAAGTATATTATATTAAACCTTTATAAGCGTGTTAAGATTATAACGATATTGGTTTATACCACTATATAACCGCTCCATTTTACTGATAATTGTTCTGTAAAGTAAATTTATAAACCCTTATAAAACCAAGTAATAAATGCAAATAGTATCCAGAATGTTTAGTTCTATTTATCACTCTTATTGGTGTACTTTACTTATAGTGGTTCTATAATGTTTCTTGTTAGTAGTTATAAGCATAGCTTACCAGTTTATCTGCTCTTGAGTGCGTTTACACCCTCGCGACACTTTTATAGGTCACCCAAGCTTATATTTGACCTATAATTTCGGCCTATAAGTAATTATAAGTTAATGTATAGGAGGAGATATACTATAAGGCCCAACTAACTCCATGCTTGCTATTATAAGCGATGCAGCAAAAACTAGAACCCTTAAGAGAACATTAAAAGTGCTGGAGTCCTATAACGTCTGCACTATAGGATAATTTTGCTGCTTGGGTTTGGTTCGCCTGCGGATTCTGACATTTCTGATTCGATCCCGCAGGGACACTCCGAGCATAGCCCTCTCCATTGCTCTTTGGGTGACCTTGAGCCTTCTAATAAGGCCCATAGTGAGCGACCACGTCTCTGTTCCGTATGTCAATGTAATTATCGATAAAAATAATTAATTCTCACATAATTATGGAGGTAAATTGTGTATCATTGTCATTTCGGATATAAATTTGGGTGTCGGGAATTATTCAGGTAGTTTAATTATTTTCTGGCAGAATTATCGCTTTGAATCTGAAGGAAATGTAATAATCTAGCTTGTTTCCCATGAAGAGAGTGGAACGGACAAGTACAAAACAGCCAATGGGTTTAACCTGCTTGATTTGAACAGGAGTTCCCCAAGGCACTGTACCCGCCCCAGAAAGACCATCTGACGATACTGCATGGCGGAAAACTTTTCCGAATACCAGCATCAGAATTTAGCAATGTTAAGGACCTACTGAACGGCTTGAAGAATTCTGCAACTCATGTTCATATGTTGCGTGTGAGATGTACTAGGGGTGATCAAAAAGGATAAATCACCCTTCGTACATATACGGCATGCGGCATTCTAAATCTTGTTGTATGAACTTTCTTTGGTCTGCCTTCGCAGCGGCGCATTAAATTGCTCTCTTTCTCTTTACGTCATATCTTTCTGCTCTCACCTTATGAAATGTCCATAATTTTTTTGTGTTAATTCTCGGTCATTTAAAGATTTTCGAATAGGCGCGGCCTGTATTAGAGTGGGATGTATTTTTACAACGTAAGAGTAGATTATTAGCTTCTATTCGTTCTTTTGGATATGTGTCCTGTTCTAACACGGGCCGTTGTAATACACTTAGTAAATACCTGACTGTCACCGTAGCCTAGTTGGTAGTGCTCCTGCCTACGAAGCGATGAGCAAGAATATTTGTTTCTGAGTCATGGATGTTTCCTATGTATTTAAGTATTTATCTATCTATATAAGTATGTATATCATCGCCTGGTACCCATAGTACAAGCTTTGCTTAGTTTGGGGCTAGGATGATCTGTGTGACATTGTCCCTATATATTATTATGTATTATTGTCCCTATATATTATATAAAGACGTTCTATGTTGTCCACAGTCCTTGGCAGCAGCGGCGTGTTTCTTCTACTCGTCGAAGGCGCTGCTGTCGGTGCAGCTGATCGTGCTGGGCGTGCTGGCGTCGCTGGGCACGGCGTGCTTCTGCCGCGTGGAGTGGGCGGCGCGCGCGCGGGCCCGCGCGGCGGCGCTGGACGCGGGCGACAAGGCGTGCGCCACCACGCACGCGCTGGCCGACAACGCGCTGCACTACGACTGAAGGAAACACGGCTGCAATGGGCTTGTTTGTGAAGAGATATAGGCATGGTGGGGCGAAAACATTCCATATTTATCTAGAATTTCATAAAAGCTAGTGAGCTTTAACACGCTCGACGCCAGTGTATCATTTTTGAATCAAAATATCCAATCGTGTGTCGTATCGTTTTCGATACACAAGCAACTTTTTGATTTTGGTTTTGGAAAAAGAGGGGAGGGACCACACAATAGTGTATTACAACATAAAAAGAAACGCAAAACACACAGAAAATAAGGTCCGGTTAAAATTTAGAGGAATTGGCTAATATGGCGTGGCCCTGAGCGTGTTAAACCACACAGCTGAAGAAAAACTTAGATATATGAAACGTATGATAGAAAGAAAATCGCACCTCTCCCTCTTGCCCCTACAGTAATATACGAAACGAAATTCTCATTCTATATTTACTAACTAATTTAATTCAACTTCCGTTCCTCTGGTCCGATCACACTTTTCGTTACGCTCTCTTGACCCATTCACCGTCTTACTCCCCAAGTCAAGTACGTAAGGCCGTTTTACTTGATTGACCTAGTTGTTGCAATAACTTAATAATGATCTATGAACAAACGGGACTATCTAACACTAACTTGTAAAATATTGAGATCCGATGATGTTACCTTGGCTGGTGAACCATCGAAAGCTTTCTAGACTAGCTGTAAATATTAAATTTAAAGACAAAAAACAGATCACGTTAACTGCTTTATTTCGTTTACTCCAATGTAAAGTAACATTTGAAAGATAAAGAAAAAACGCCTCCAAAGCCTAAAGATGTCTCGTTATTTTATATGTGGGGGAGCTATACCAATTGATATTTTTAAATGTATTATCGCATGGAATAAATCTTCTTTCAAATACTTGAAATTCTAACTTATTACGAGAGTAATTGTCACTGTTGCCTTGTTTTTAAATTAAAAACATACTGATATAATATTGAACGAGACACGAGCAAGTCGCTTTCCAAATATTAACCATCTGTCAATTAAAAATAAAACTTTTATGTCTTTTCAGTCCAATGTCTATGACAAGACTACAATGACAGCGTTACTTTAGTTGTTATTGAAGTAATATTAATTCAAATATGGAACGCCATTAATTTGATTTGTCTTCCATCAAGATTCATAAATAATCTCCCTACTTAAGTGAACCTTTATGAAATTCTCCCCCACCATGTCTTTGCTTGTTGTATTTATGACGTTACATTGTTACGCTATGAACAGACTGTCGGCAGCGCTTTTTATTTTTAGTTGAATACTCTAAGATATTTTTAACAAGAATATTAATATTGTTACGCGGATATATTGTATAGTGAAATCGGCGCTGCGATACTGGAATTAATAATATGGTAAACTTTTAATGTTTTTAAACATTCGCGATTTGTACACATTTTTATATACTGTGGACACGGGTCTCAATCGCGATAAAGATATAGGCAAATGGTGCAATCCATGCCGAAACGTCGGGTAACCAAGGTAATGATTTGCCTATATCTTTATCGCGATTGAGACCCGTGTCCACAGTGTATAAAAATGGTAAACTTTTACTTAATTCCTACTGGCCTGTTAATATCAGAGTTATTTATGTTGTCTATGTTCTGTAAGGTGTATTTGTTGTTGACCCTTAGCACTCTTCTTTGCAACAGTTATGTACTTGAAATCTATCCAAGCATATACAAATAGAATTTACGCATTAGACTATTCCATACACCTACATATCCAACACACAGGCAATTACTAGAAAATTTGCTACTTATAAAGTTTCTGATCTCTTGGAGCTGTGGTTTAGGAACCGCCGAGATATATAGGCGGAATTCCACCGGGGCAAAACTTCGAGCACTAATCTAGTGCTAGAATTCGTAGAATGTTTTAGAAAAAAATATATAAGAATCAATATCAACTAGTTGATATGATATGGTTACTGAGGTACCATATTAAAACAAATCTTAACATTATTATTTCAGACCCTAACTACCACCATGATATTCTTTTTTGTTATAGACAATTAAGCCCGTAAAAGATAGCCTATGGACGATTCCAAAACCGAAAGAATTGAAATTCACCTTATTACTGAATTTTAGAAAACCCAATGGTGTAGTCTCTTGGAAAACCCGTGGCAGGGAGTTCATTCCACAGCCTTGTGGCAGGAAGATACGCTGAAACCGTACCATACGAGATAATTCCTGTGACACATTTGGTCTTTATGTCTATACATGGCTTTTGGTAATTAAATCAAATAAATATCCAAATAATTCAGAATCGTTTCTACATCACGATAGAGGGATTAAGCCTTTGCAACTTTTATTGTTTAGCATGCTCTTATAACAATAGACTGTCTCGTTGGTCTAGCTGTAGCGTGTTCAAGAAAGTTTTTTTTTTTTTATATAGGGACAATGTCACACAGATCACCCTAGCCCCAAACTAAGCAAAGCTTGTACTATGGGTATCAGACGACGATATACATACTTATATAGATAGATAAATACTTATATACATAGAAAACATCCATGACTCAGAAACAAATACTCGTGCTCAACACACAAATATTAGCACTTACCGGGATTCGAACCCAGGACCACCAGCTTCGTAGGCAGGGGCACTACCAACTAGGCTACGGTGATCGTCATCATCAGATAATGAGGTACTGGGTTCAAAATTATCGGCCTGAAGTCTGGGAGCCTCGGACAGCACGTAAACTCATCGGTCCTTTGTCTCTGTGGCCTCTTTGCGGTCGTGTCGCCAGTCTTCCCATCGGACTACGTGAGTGATGGAATAGAAAGTGCCCTTGTGTTTGCGCACACACTTGTGAACTATAAAAGGGCCATTGGCTAGTCTCCACTGAAATTCAACCTTGGAATAACCAATTGTAGCGCCAAAAAAATTAGGCAAGCAGTTTCGTATAGGCTTTCGGTGTTATTGGAGATGTTTCAGGTGTCGCGACTACCATCTCGAAAGCAGGTCCTACTTTACAAATATTCTGTCTAACTCCTCTTAGAATGTTTCAAATTGTAAATATAATTTATTTTTCAGTATCGCAGCAATAGTTACAAGTCATATGAGTATTCCTATTGGTACTTTCAAAAATAAATTAATTGGTTAGTATTTGACTCATCTTCCATAGTATTGTAATCATATTCTTTTATAAATCGTCTGATAAGACATTGGAATAAGAAAGTATTATTATTCAGAATCTTAAATTCGAATATGAGATTGCTTTTATTAATTAGATAAGTAACTCTATGTAAGTTATATTTCGTAGCGTCTAGGCAAATACTGTAAAATTATATTATGCACAAATGGTTAGATTTTACCGGTAAAGCATTGACCATCATTAATTTCCAAATTCGAGTGTTGCCAAATTTGGAAATGAATGTGGTCAATCACATCGACCTAACAAATCATTACAATAATATGTATATAAATAATATGGAAAAGCTGTATATAGGTATATTTATATAAAGTTATTTAATGAAACAGGGAATACTGAAATTAACGCAAAATGTATGACTAAGATTTTAATTAGCGGCGTTGTCTCAACCAATGAGGTTACTATCATCACTAGGAAATGATTTTTGTTGGCCGATTGACACATGTGGCACAGTGGTTAAAACATTTGCCTCGCCACTTCGTGTCCCGGATTTGACTCCCGCTCAGGCCAACTATTTATGTGACCCCTAAAGTCTGGGTGTGCTTGGAGTCCGTCAATTACGTCGACATCAGATTTGACAGCGCAATTCCTCGTACCAGCTTTATTAATAATTAATCTGTTCTGTTAATATGTTTCACCATAATTTAGAACAGAGACGGCGCCAAGTAGTGAAATAGTTACGTATGAAAGATGAAGTGAGGTGCTTTACAATAGTACTAAGAGTAAGGAGTGTAAAGAATATTTTTGTATATAAGAATTCTAAAATATTTTCTAAGAACTTCTAGTCACAAACTCGAGGTTTACAAATTATATATATAAAATCATTTATTATACATACATGAAGTTTGTAAAACATTCCTTTGTTTTTGTTCCATTTTGATTTAGTTTATAGTTGTTATTAGATTCAGGTAATTTTAATAGCTATATTTGTATTTTAAGCAACTAATTTTTATTTCCAAATGCCTATTAAAATCAGTTAAATGTCTTCATATAGTCTTTCGTCTATTTTAACTTTCTTGAGAGATTAACAGTAAGCCTATAACTTACAGTATGTTAAGTAAAACTGTAAAGTATGTAAAATAAAATATTTTAATAACTAATGTGATGTTTTACTAAAGAAAACACGAACATATGCCAATAACCCTACTTTTTGGTGATCCAGTGAAGAACTTCCAGGCTAACTGCAAACTTGATAGGTTTGCACTTGAGCACAATCTCATCTGATGGTAAGTAATGCAAAAATAGACCATGCGTACCCATAAGATGCCTGTTTGTATATATAGCACAGGTTTTCCTTTATTAAGCACCAGCCGCACTGACTTTAGTCAGTAAATATACCTCTACGCCCACAATTACAAATAATGTACTTACTCCAATATTATGTATGTTGCAACTAGGTAATATATTCAACCGAATAAAGTTGCATTATTTGTTATCTGCATATAATTTTATTTTATATATTCCATACATAATATCAACATTCACTTGAAATGTTAAATTAAGGGATAAAAAATATGTTGCCATAAGTATAAAATAATAGTAAAAAATTGTCACATAAAACATTATTTAACTGTAAATTTGTGCCGCTCAAATATTTTTTGTAATGGTGATTATCAACTCTCATGTCTCAAATGGACACATTCAATTCCACAAGCAGGTTGACCAGACTTTCTGGTCTTATTAGAAATTATAAAAACTAGCTTTCCCAGACATGAGCATGTATAATGCAACCACATTTTGACCTAATCTTTCTTTTGTCAAAAAGGTGGAATGGAAGAATTGGTATCAAAATGATAGAGATTAGAATTAAATTCAAAGAAAATCTGAATAACATATGATTTATATAACATTTGTACAACTACTTTAATAAATAACAAAATTAAATTAATAACTAGGGCAAGTTAACCTATTTAATTTTGCTCTCCTCCTCAGGTAATCCCAATTTGAAGTCCATAGGTTTGTCATATCCCATTATTTTGGCATAATGCATAGGATTATTGAAATGCCTGGCTTCAATGAACAGGGGAACTCCCTTGGCATTCAATGTAGTGAACATGCCGGGAATATCAGGAACATCCACATCTTCAACTTTGAAGTCAAGCTGAAAAGAATAAATAACACATTGAAAACAGAGAGCTCTCTTATTAAAATGGCATTAATGAGTTGGCATCTTAATTTTCACTTTTTAAGAAAGGAGTAACAAAAATAGTGCAAGATTTTGAAGGAGCACAATCTACCTATAACATCATCATCATCATATCAGCCAAAAGGCGGCCACTGCTGGACAAAGGCCCAAAGATCTCCACAATTGCCTGTCTTGCACTATTCACATGCAGCTGTTTCCAGCGAAGTATAAAATTATTTTTATGTTATAAACTGTCACACATGTAAAGGAAAAGCAGGTGTTTTATGGTCATGTAATATGATTTAATTATTCTGTCAAAATTATATGAAGAACTAACTTTTTATAGCCGAACTAACATGGCTTAAACCAGATTATGAAATAGAAATATTGGGATGGGGTCCAAGGCAAATAATTAATTCAGAAATAATGATTGATTACTGAATCTTTAGAATTGAATAATATTTAAGCAAAGAGAAACTAGTACCTCTTTCCTCGCTAAGAAGAAGTTGATAGTGGTGGCCTTGTATGTAGATGTTTCAGGATCATAATGTATTTCTGTGACATACTTCTTAGTGATGACATGCAGCAGTATAGGCGTAATGAACGTGAAGAAGCCAACTACTGAACATATAGCCACCAGCAGCGATGTGCTCCCTATTGTCGCGGCTTCTTTTATTATGATCGGCTGAGCCAATAATCCTGCCATACTGGAGCTTAATGAGAACACTTTTACACCCTTTATCTGTGGCGTGAGAGGACCGTAGTATATTCGCTCCAACTTATTCTTGTCATCTGTTAATTTTACTGAATAGTTCCTGAGTATAATGTTGTGGAAACTGTTCATGCATTTTAATTTTGAGGTTATCTCTTGGTGTATTAGTGGTTGTAATAAAACTTTACTCTGACCGAGTGTGCTTTGAACACAAAACCGCAACATTTTTGTTATATTTTATTGAAAATTTTTGATCGTCAAATTAGAAATTCAATAAAATTGAAATCTGATCATTTTAGGGATGCCAATTCCAACTTTTTAGTACCCCTATTTTTCATTTGTAATAATTCCCTAGTTTAATAATATCAAAAGCCCATGTGTCGTACTTACCGGTTGCCTGTGTGATTTTCACGGAAATTTCTCAGTTACGTCCTGTTATTATTCAGATTATTAAATAAATAAATTATATGATAAAATTATCCAAAATATTATTTAAAAAATTATGGAACTTTGTTTCAAGAATTTTGAAAGATCAAAATCAAAATGTTTTATTTCATTATTACACGTGTTTCATTTTACAGTTGGTGGCGTTTCCTTTTAAGCATAAAGATGCCTGTGCCAGGAAGCGCCGCTCCTTACAATTCTAAAATTTCGTGTAACATGTAACTAAACAAGAAAACTAATAATACATATTTATTATAATTAGTCTGTGTGTGTTGTGTGTGTGGGGGGGTGTGTGTGTGTGGGTGTGTGTGTGTGTGTGTATATGTGTTATTAATTTATCCGGACTCCTTTTTACATTATATTTAATAGGAGATTCTCTACTTCATCGTAGCATAACTTGTTTATCCACTCAATCAACAATGACTTGCATTCTTTAAACGGTTTATTATAAATATCTAGATGTTTATTTATTTTGTTGTATAAAAAAGAGGAGCGTTTTTCGTACTGAATATTTATAAAATCTGTTTTTACGATAGTAGTGGAAGCAATATTGTATTTCCTTCGTCTAGTTAATACATTAGGATCATAATATATCATAATAAGATAGGTCGCTCATTTTTATCTTGATGGATTTATAAAGGCTTTTCTCAGGCTGGCGTTTACCTAGGTCAGTGGTGTATTTTGCCTAAAACATGATACGACTTTTTAAACTTTTGGCTATTTGGAAGAGAAGGATTACAAAAAGATTTATATTGAACGTCGTTTTACATAAGAATAAAAAATGTGAGCCGTCACGGGACGCCTGGCAGATGTGGAACATCGACATTATTTTGTAAAAGTAATATGCAGAAAAGAACATATTGTGGTAGGAACTAAATATGTCATAATGATAAAATAAAAAGTCGATTGCGCATGCGTCACGGCATGCGTCACCACGCCAGAAATCTGTTTTACATGCGGCTATAGATGTTTCACATAAAAAAAACTCCCATTTAAGTTATAATATGTCTGAATTTTATTATTCAGTTCTGACAGTTTCGCTGTGTAAGTATACCTTATAAGATATCTGATTTCCCAAACATCAAGGAATTTTTCTATAGCCGGTAACTTGTTATGAGACCGAGTGACATCTTTGTCATTCATTTTCTGACATTTAAAGTTTCGTTCTAAAATCATAAATCATTTCCATATCCAATGGGTCAGAGGATACCACAGATTCCGATAGACTGTCTTTTATTATTTCTCTTATATAAATCTGTCTGTAATGTGGTGACTGTGTTACTATAGTCAAGTCAATAGAGAGCATCAATTCTGGAGTAGATGGATTCGATAAAATAGTTCATATAAATAGGTTTAAGTACCTACAGATGCAGTAACATTTATTCACTATCGTACTATTTTGATATACTTATTGAATAAAAACACTGGCAATGTAATCCCCAACCGCCAACAGTAACATTTAGTCACTATTGTACTATTTTGATATACTTATTGAATAAAAACACTGGCAATGTAATCCCCAACCGCCAATATAATACTATTAAGGTCAATATTAAAGACAGGTGTCAAATATGTTTGTAATTTACCCAATGTCAACAAATTTATGTTATCTGACAACCGGTACTGTTTACCGGCCAGCAGGTAGCGTTCCTGTATATGTATCTCTATGATGACGTAGCCCCACCATAAAGCTAGTCGCTAGGGAAGCTAGGTATACTAACTTTATGGTCTGGACATAGGACGGTTTTCTTCGAGCATTTAGCAGAATGCTCGAAGGCTGATTTCAGAGTCGCGCCGCCGTCCAAACGCGCGCGCTTACAATTACACTAGATAGTAGTTATGTTTCATAGTCACGCAGTTCAAACGCGCTGCGTGTGAGACGCTCGCCGTCGGCCAGCGCTGCCCAAGCTCCTCTACTGGCAGCTAGCGTTTCAGAGTGACGCGTCTCGCACGCGGCTGTTGAGACGCGGTGGCCGCCGGCGCGTGCCGCGCGCGTCACGCTGAAATCAGCCGAAGGGCGGTTTTAGACGCCATGCCACTAGACTGCCATTTACAGTGACGCGTGCAAACTTTCGGTAAATGCCCTTTTCGACAGTTAACATCGAATGTATAAGCTGTATCTTAATCTTATGTTAGATTTCGCCAAAAGGGCAATTATATTTTGGTAGAAGTTAATTGACTTTATTCTCTAATACAGATCCTAGATTCTAGAAATAAAATGTGATTTTATGAATTGGGGAATAACTCCTTCTACTCTATTGTAATTATTTCAATATTGAGGCAGCGCTGGCTTGGATCTCTGGTGATATTGAGAGGCTTTTAACTGCAGTAATGTGTACCAAGGAAACTACTCAGATGGGCTAAAAGATTTACTTTGTACTGCAACAATTTATTACTGGTGATTGTCCGCCTGCGTCTGGGCCACGTTTGATCTTTTGCTTTTGGAGAAACTATAAACTCGCGATAGCTCTCTAATGAATGTGGGTTGGAGAATGGTAACTGTAGACCATCTTTAAGGTTCCGTACCCGTAAGTTACTAACGGATGTCTGTTACTAAGCTTCCGCTATCCGTCCGCCTGTCCGTCTGTCCGTCTGTCAGCGGACTATATCTCATGAACCGTTATAGTGAGGCAATTTAAATTTTCAAAGAGCGTGTATTTCTATTGGCGCTATAAAAACAAATGAGCAAACTTAATCTGAATTAAATATTATTTACCACTGTGCCCGCGACTTCGTCCGCGTGTTAATTAGTTTATTTTGTAGTTTTTTCAAAAATAAAAGAATGTTCTAAAACAAAAGTAGCCTAAGTTACTCCTTATTACATCAGCTACCTGCCAATAAAAGTCCCATCAAAATCGGTCCAGCCATTTTGGAGATTAGCCGGAACAAACAGACAGACAGGCAGACAAAAATTGTAAAAAAAATATTTTAGAGTATGTACCGTATATATATTCATATACATGTAGTAAAAATCGGTTATTTCAATATTACAAACAGACACTTCAATTTTATTTATTTGTATAGATCTCTCTCTATACAAATAAATAAAATCTCTCGATGGTGACCCTTCCTGAGTTAGTCAAAATCGCACTTGGTCGGTTTTATTTTTACATGTCCACACCTTCATAATAACATTGCTCGTCACCTATTGTTAAGTTCTTGTAGGTCTTTCTTTCTTTCTTCTTATTTGTTACAAGCTGTGCCCCGCGGTTTTACCCGCGTTAACTTTATAAATTATCACAGCTCCTCCCCCGTAGGTGATAGCGTGATAATATGTAGCCTATTTGGGGCAACATATTATGTTGCCCCAACCTCTTAGTAATATTCATGCAAAATTTGAAGTAAATCCATGCAGTACTTTTTGAGTTTAGCCCGGACATACATACAGACAAACAGACAAAAATTCTAAAAATATATTTTTGGCTTCGATATTGATTGTAGATAACACCACAGGTGTACTTTAAAAAAAAATTCAATGTACAGTTTCGACTTTCCTACGATTTTATTATATGTATGTATAGATATGTTTGCGAAAGGTACCTACAGTTAAAAAAGTTTCATTGTCAGTTATTTAAATGGTTTAAAAACTCCCTGTGTGTTGTTTTTATCAGTCTATGTAATATTTGTGTATTATATTGGTAAATAATATGTGAAGACATAATCCACATTATGTACTTACATATCATGTAATTCTTGTATTGTATGCCCAAAGGGAATATTTCACTGAACATCCGGTTATACCTACTAACTTATTTAGCATAGCTGTGCCCCGCGGTTTTAACCGCATTAAATTTTATAAATTATCACAGCTCCTCCCCCGTAGGTGATAGCGTGATAATATGTAGCCTATATGTTGCCCCAACCTCTTAGTAATATTCATGCAACATTTGAAGTAAATCCATGGAATACTTTTTGAGTTTAGCCCGGACATACATACAGACAAACAGACAAAAATTCTAAAAACTATAATTTTGGCTTCGATATTGATTGTAGATAACACCCCAGGTATCCTTTAAAAAAAAATTCAATGTACAGTTTCGACTTTCCTACGATTTTATTATATGTATAGATATGCTTGCGAAAGGTACAGTTAAAAAAGTTTCATTGTCAGTTATTTATATGGTTTAAAAACTGCCTGTGTGTTGTTTTTATCACTCTATGTAATATTTGTGTAGGTATTGGTAAATAATATGTGAAGGCATAATCCACATTATGTACTTACATATCATGTATTGTATGCCCAAAGGGAAATTTCACTGAACACCCGGTTATACCTACTAACTTATTTAGCATATGGGCAGTGGTTATATTGGTGTCAGAGTTAACGACTGTTGCCTGGATACAACCGGGACCGACAGCTTAACGTGCTCTCCGAAGCACGGAGAGGTTCAGAAATTAAACCTCTTTGGCGGTCACTACGAGCGACTGACTACGAGCCTAGTTGCTTAACCTCGCCAATCACTTACTGGTGAGAGCATCTGGCTATGAGCGCGTTAAACACCCGGTTGTAATTGAAACTGATATGTGGATTACCTACTAAACTAAGTTCAACCTAGCCATCTTATTTTGAACTAATATTGCGGTCGAGGTCCATTATTATAAATAAGTGAAAGTGAAATGGAAAGCAAAGTCGTGAAATTCCGACAAATTGCTGAATACTTCTTTTTATTCCCTTTCGAACTAAGTAGTCTTTCGAACGGTACCTAAAGGTATTTTGTTGCTTCTTTTTTGTTTGCATGTTTCAGGTTCTTTGTGTTCCAGGTTCAATTGCCGTGCAAGTCTCAGTTTAGGTGTTTTGTGTCGGTGAATTGCAAGTTTGTAAAGTACCCACAAAGATTTATAGTAGTAGTGCGGACGTAATCTTTTTGGAAAAAATGAAAGATTTTATTGTGGGTAATTTTAGAGAGCTATTTAAATTTAAATATTATGGGATACTTGAGGACCTGAGTCTAACTGAATAACTTAGATACAGAATAAAAAAATGTTTGCCAAAATATGAAAAATAAAATACTATCTATGCGTTACACGACTCACTGCGTATTCGAATTTTAATCCATGTCTCATAAAACGTGGATTAAAATAAGAATTGGAAATCAACCATCTTAACCATCTTATTAACACGACATCATAGTGTGTAAATTTACGACAGGATATTGTTAATACATTTATTTGTTAAAACATGTAATTTATATGTTTTGTGATTTTTTTGTGACAGGGACACGTCGGCGAATGATGTTTATTTGTTTACGTACCTCCATAAGAACGTCTTCAGTAGAATAAGTTAAAAGAAATACTTAGGTAGATTTTAAAGCTGGATTTAAAAATTTAAATAATTAATACTTCATAAAAGTAATAAAATTGAAGTCATTCAATCTTATACTTAAACTTTATCAAGTCTTTTCGTGATGACTGTCTGAGAGCTCTGCAATAAGCTCTCAGACAGTCATTATAAAAAAATTTAACAATTTTTTTTTGTAAATAAGTACCTACACATTTATTCTTCTAAGTAGGTATCTAGGTCATTCTGAATCAGACTGTAATATCGAATAGTTAATATTCGATTACATTTTACATAAGTAAATCTAACTTCAAAATAGGAATTTATATATAGAATCATCCGGCAGGAATCGAACCTCATCTCGCAATCTAGGAATAAAAATAAAGGTCTTCTCAAGCAATTTTAGAATGAAGAATGAAACACGTGTACCTATTTGAAGTTCCAGTTGGGTATTGTTCGTTGAATAATGGGTATAGCATCTAACTTGGTGCAAGCAGGTAGGTACATTTTCAGTTTCTCACGAAATTTTTACCGTTAATTATTTTTCGTGAGCTATGTACAAACAATAACTCCAATTATGATCTACTTAATATAAAACAAAAATAGTTTTTCAAAGTTTTTTTGTTAAAGTTAAGTTGGGTTGACGTGGCGGTAGGTACCTAAATATCACACTAATATTATAAAGGCGAAAGTTTGTGAGTGTCAGAGTGTGTATGTTTGTTATTTCTTCACGCAAAAGCTACCGAACGGATTTTGATGAAACTTTGTAGTAGGTAATAAACACAGGCTATAATTTATAAAGTTTAACGCGGGTAAAACCGCGGGGCAAATCTTGTATATTATGAACGTAAGTAGGTAGGTATAACTCAATTTATATCAAACAAAAATGTAGACTTTATTGTTAGGTATTACACAATATGTTTGGTGGGGCAATTATCTTCATCGTAACAATAACCGGTGTCTGTGTCCATCACCAAGGGATCAGGGCAGTCGCACCTGGCGAAGCCGCAGACAGTCCCCACTAGCTGTTGTTCCGGGTGGTCGCAGGTCCTTTGAGCTTGCCAGTAATTTTGCTTGCAGTCGCTCCTGCGAATGATCAACCATTCAGGACAAAACTGAACACCTGCAAATCATTAAGTTAACTTGTTAAAATATAACCTAACTAAAAATATACCTCCAGCTTCGACTATCAAAAATTTAAGGGCTAAAACAATATTGATGCCTTTTGTACAGAAGCTGCATTATACTTAAGAAAATACCACCACTGTGAGTCGCTGCTGCAAGCTGTCCACCTCAGTGTTGGGATGGTGGCAGTGATTGTGTGTGTGTTGTTATTGGAGTACTGATATAGGTGTAAGAATTATATATATTCGCAACCCTGTTGCTTGCTAAATTATTATATAATACTTATAGTAAAACTTCAGCGCAACTTGGCTACTCTTCAAATAGAGAATTAGTTACATCAATGGCAGGGTAGGTTTGCCATTACATAAATTCCTGACGCCAGACAAAAAAACATTGTTTCGGCGACCGTTTCGCAGTTCCGCCCAACCAAATAGCGATGATACGAAGGATTCATTCAAATTAATGGCGAAAATACAATTGTTTAGGATATATAGGACTGACATAAACTATGCGTGTAAGTCAGTCCCTTTAAACAAATGCTGGCTATCCAAATGTGCCCCCAAATTCTGAAGAACGATGACCTCTGCTAGCGTGTTCACTTTATTATATTCTGACTTTAATATGATTCGTTTCTAAGTCAATTTTATTTGAGTGAATTTTATCATTCACACACCATAGTCCCAATCTGTTTATACCCGTTTTTAGCATGTTAATGTCGGATTTGTTATGTATTGAATTTCAAATCGTCCGCGAAAATATTTGGGGTGGAAAATCCGAATATAATAAAATAAAATAGCCTTATTGCTATACAACTATTGAATAATGTGTTAAAATGTTTGCCTACTCTGAAAATACGAATATAAGTAGGTATACGATTCTAAATTCAAACCCTACGATACCCTGGAGGGGGCACATAGGGGTCGGATCTTTTATCTAGATATGTCATGTACCACTTGTATAGGTAAAGAGTTCGTAATGCCTAGTCATTGAAGTTTATGTAACAGCATTGCTTGATGGACGTTGTCAAAATGAATTTGGTTATTATAATCTGTTACTCACATGAATTGTTGTGCCATAAGCATCTTGTCACTGGCGACACCATCTCCTGAGCCGAAACTACACTCAACCATAACATTGCAAATCTCCACTCGAACATGTTCCAAGTCTCTGAAATAGATAAAGCAGTGATTGAACAGTAACATGTGATAGGAGTACTTGTACAGTACTCCTATTCCATTTTATACGTGCTTATCAGTGTCTTAAAGAAAAATATTTAAATTTTAAAGGACAATGCTAGGCTGAACAATTGCCATCATAATTTACTAAACTTACCTATCGTAGCGATCCGTCAAACAATAGATGCCCATGTTAAAACAATGGATCTATCGATGTCTATTTTTTCCAATTGATCTATTAATTAAACACAGTTACAAAGTCCAAAACACGCCTGGAAGGAAGTTTTAGATAAAAAGATAAACAAGTTGTCATTTTATCTACAAGTCCAGAAGTACTTACCTATTTAATTAGTATCTAAGTATAAGAAGATCGAGCGCGGGCGAGTGGGCACGAGCATCGCGTGGGTAAATCCTTAAATTAAAAAGGCACAATCTGTGGACGCCGAGTCTATCGTTTGAGATGGGAAAGCCTAATACTTAGATGTGACCCTTGTCTGAAATTTAAAATGCTTGAAAATCGCTTCATGCAACGTGCTGTAGGCCCAGTGGTACGTTCGCAATGAAAACCTTGTATAAACCAAGCGTCTAAACGCTTATTCGACCTAGCCATGCACCATCCACCTGATGGGATTTAAACGAACACACGTTTCCTCCAAGTTTATACTACCGTCTAATTTAATAAATTATTTTATTATTTGTTAGAGTAATTATCTTAGTTTTTCACTAAACTAATTTATATATTACATCTCCCTCTAATAGTTCTCGTATGAAAGAACAGGTTATACGTAGAATTGTCAAACTATACCGCACTAGTGGCGTACCATGCTTATGTCTCTTCTCTACTTAGATATGGAATAATCGTATGGGGCAACTCAGTAGAAATAGATAAAGTTTTCATAGCACAAAAGAAGTGCATAAGAGCCCTGTGTGGGGCTAGTTTCTTGGAAAGTTGCAAACCTTTATTTAATAAATATAACATTCTTCCATTACCGTGTGTATATATATATGAAATATGCATTTTAGTTAAAAAACATCCGAACTTATTCGAACATTTTGATATCATGTCTAGACATAAAGACAAAATTAAATTACCTAGAATAAGACTAGAGATTTTAAAAAAAAATGCATATTGCAAGGCAATAAAAATATATAATAACCTTCCGTTACATATAAAAAAAATGACATTACCTCAATTTAGGAAGAGTTTATTTAATTTCCTCAAAGAGAAATGTTTTTATAGAACTAAAGAATATCTAGAATATAAGTAATAATGTAATTTAATAGATTAATTTATAATTACATTAAGTTTCTAAACTACATATATGTACTCGTATATTTGCACGACCTCAGGTCAGAATATGTTGGATACCTTTTCATTAAGACCTTATGTGCCATATTTGAGCAAATAAAGATTTGATTTGATTTGATTTAATAAAACTGCTTTAATGATACTCACGTATGCTCATCGGGCGCATAATACCGGTCGACAGGTGTTAATGTGTGCTTCAATATTTCGCGCTAAAACTAAATTAACACAGCTAACGTTGCCCTATCCTTTTCTTAAGAAATAGGTATGTAAGAAAAATATGCAAAGATATCAATGTAATTTCATACGTATCAGGGGCATAAAAAATCAGAAACAAAGGTCATGGCCCATAATCCGACCCGGTTCAAAAATGTTTTTGTACAAAAACGAAAATAATGGTAAATAATGCAGGCATAACCCACTGTTCATTGTATGTAAAAAGAAAAAAATAATTCAATGGAGAGATCTTGCAGTAGACCGATCAAAATTGGATAATAATTAGCTGCACCAGCGGTTTCGCCCGTCTCTAAATTATTTTATCCCATGGAAAAATGTCACTGGGATAAAAAGTTTACTATGTCCATCTACAAATCTAATATGTAGGTATATACGATATATTTTTTTGTCTATTCATAGGAATTTGACATGACATGATATCATATCAGCCGAAAGACGTCCACTGCTGGACAAAGGCCTCCCTCAAAGATCTCCACAATTGCCGGTCTTGCGCTATCCGCATCCAGCGTTTTCCAGCGACCCGCACAAGATCATCGGTCCATCTTGTAGGGGGCCTGCCCACGCTGCGTCTTCCAGTTCGTGGTCGCCACTCGAGAACCTTTCTGCCCCAGCGGCCGTCGGCTCTACGAGCTATGTGCCCTGCCCACTGCCACTTCAGCTTGGCAATTCTTAGGGCTATGTCGGTGACTTTGATTCGCCTGCGGATCTCATCATTTCTGATTCAATCTCGCAGGGAAACTCCAAGCATAGCCCTTTCCATTGCTCTTTGGGTGACCTTGAGCCGCCTGATAAGGCCCATAGTTAGCGACCACGTCTCTGTTCCGTAAGTCATCACTGGCAACACACACTGGTCGAAGACTTTCGACTTGAGACACTGCGGTATTTGGGACGAGAAGATATTACGTAGCTTCCCGAACATTGCCCAGCCGAGTTGGATTCTACGATTGACCTCCTTCTCGAAGTTGGACCTACCTAGTTGGATGGTCTGTCCTAGGTAAATATAGTTCTCTACAACTTCGAGTGCAGAGTCTCCAACCTTAACTAGAGTGGGTGCAACATGGATGTTTGACATAATTTTCGTCTTACCCATGTTCATTTTCAGACCCACTTGTTGAGAGACTCTGCTGAGGCCATCGAGCATTGTACCGAGGTCATCAAGGGTCTCAGCCATGACTACTATATCG
The DNA here is from genome assembly GCA_951640165.1 of Pseudoips prasinana. Taxonomy (NCBI): domain Eukaryota; kingdom Metazoa; phylum Arthropoda; class Insecta; order Lepidoptera; family Nolidae; genus Pseudoips; species Pseudoips prasinana. The sequence continues at coordinate 13,060,327 of OX621240.1, forward strand.
TCGGCAAATCGAAGGTGGGTGATGTACTCGCCATTGACATTGATGCCAAAGCCTTTCCAGTCCAGAAGCTTGAAGACATCTTCCAATGCAGCGGTGAACAGTTTCGGAGATATAACATCTCCCTGTCTCACACCTCGCTGCAAGTGGATAGGTTTCGAGTTCTGGTCCTGGAGTCGCACTGACATAGTGGCGTTTTCGTACAAACACTTTAACACCTCGATATACCGGTAGTCGATTTGGCACCTTTGGAGAGACCTCAGTACGGCCCAAGTTTCGATCGAATCGAAGGCTTTCTCATAGTCCACAAACGCTAAGCATAAAGGCTGGTTATACTCTTCGGTCTTCTGTATAACCTGCCGCAGCGTATGTATGTGGTCTATGGTACTAAAGCCTTTACGGAAACCGGCTTGTTCGGGAGGCTGGAAGTCGTCAAACCTGCGTGCGAGACGATTCGTAATGACCCTCGACATGATAGATAAAAACTAATTAAGTAATGTATTTTCTTAATCTATGCTATGCACCTAAGGTATTAAACAAATACTCATTCTTTACATGTATACTACGGGGCAAGCAATTTAACCAAAATCGGTTCAGTAGTTTAGACTTGAAAATGAAACAAGCAGACTTACTTTGCCATTGTTTTGTTAAATAAAAATATCATCGTGACACTTAATAAGCAAACTCGTTCGGTCAGGTAATAAATAACACGTATATTGCTGTCTCGGTCTCACCCGAGCTTTGTTGCGGTTGCGCAATAATACAATGTATTATATTTTATTACATGATCCCCATCGGCCACAGTAATGCACCACTTACCATTGAAAAGTATAATCATTTGTCTTTGATTCCCCCCATATTTCATTTCTGTACGCCGTAGGTATATTTTTCATACTAAATGGGCCATTACCTTTACTAAATGGCTGCTTAGAGTTATTTTGTTTATTTTTAGCCTCCTAGCTTATTTTCCTAACATCAGTGTGTTTAAACATGGTATAAACTTTTCGAACCTTCAATTTTAGTATAGTATAAATAAAAGATTAACATGTTGAAACGAATTGGGTCACACAATCATTAAAAGTCTATTGTTATGTGACCTCAGTGTACTATGATTAAAAAAAATAAGGCTAAAGCTAATTGGAGTCCACCGGAAACATTTAGGTACTATGTGTCATTGGCGGTAAATAAATGGTTTTGCGTCGAAGTAAGATAAGAAGTCGATTCATCGGCCTAAACAAGCGAGTCAACGACGACAATGCGGCTATCTATCGCTCGAATAAACACCGCCTATTGATTTAGTTTATCTGTTCGCAAACATCGGACGCGAGCCGACAGGCACGGAGGACATGATCCCAACCGAAAGGAACTATACCCTAGTTATTTAGTGTTCTGTGTTATAGTTTTAGTGTAAGGCCGAGCAGTGAAAGCTTCCTATACAATCCGCAAAAGTCGGATTAATAAAACAGAAATAGTTTTACTCCATAATTGCTTTTTAATAGCCAATGCTGGCGACTCTGTCTAATTCACCACTAAGCTAATTAAAAAGTCATTATATCTCTCTCTAATATAGCTCGTATGAAAGGAACAAAGCATATATAAAATTGTCAGACTACTAACACTGCACATTTATGAGAAGTCGATGTATCCTAAATTATTTTCTCAGTAGGTATTTTGCTCCAAAACTAAAATATCCTAACCAAAAAGCTATGTCATTGTCCGTCTACTAATAAATATTATAAACGCGAAAGTTTGTGTGTATACATGTATGGATGTACGGATGTTTGTTAGTATTTCACACAAAAACAACCGAAAGGATAATGATCAACCATTTAGTAATATTGCTTATGTGAAACCTCGCGGCACAGCTAGTAAGAACTATTTGTAGAAAAAAATGCATGATATTAAAATTAGTATATTTTATTTGATTTATTTATTTATTTATTAGGTCAGTCTACAATTGTTTACACGTAACATTTACAAATTCTTAATTAATAATAATACAATTTTAAGTGCAACAATTACTTACAGACTAACACCACTTGCATAAATTATAGTTAAATATGTAATAATTATTTTTATATTAGTATAGATTTAATATAGACAGTAGGTATTGCATAGAATTGGTGCAATATATCTGTCATTTTTGATTTTATGATTCCCAAATCTGCCACAACCATGCCCGACCGTTGCCTTAATGTGAAAACATAATTCTTTGTAGAAGTTATGACGCTTCTAAAATTAATGTGGAACGTGTTAGGGTACAGCTAATTAGATATGTATTCGTTTTTCGGGTATGTCACCCACTACGTGATGATCTAATCGGTTAATTAGCTTCCCAAAGGTTAAGATAGACGCTACTCCGACTTTAGTTTATAATTCTGCACCAATGCATTTCTAACATAGTTCTTATTAAAGGACAGGGTATACTTGATAATGTGAATTTAGTTTCGGTCGTTGGCGCTATATACTGAGGGACACGTTAGAACTACAACCTCTTGTTCGATGCCCGGTGCGCAGAATTGGTGCAAGTAATAAGCAGTTTCAATCGTTTGACTTTTCTATGTGTGCCCTGTTATTTTCGTAATAGAGAGATATTTAATGGCATATTAGTTAGCTTAGTGGTGTAAAAGACAGAATCGCCAGTATTAGGTACCTATATACAAACAAATCACGACTATATGATCACGACTCGCACTTGGCCGGTTTTATATACATATATTGTGATTTCGTATTGGTTTCTGTTCCATTAAATTGAGGCTTGTCAAACCTCAGATAAATCCACCATATTCTTAAAAGTCATACTCTACGCTTATCTTTCGACTTAACTGTCACAAAAACACTGATTCTTGGACTAGATAAAAATCTGTTCAATAACTTTATTAATGTGCATCGATGAAAGGCACCGTAAACCACGTTCCAGGAAGAAATAAGCGATGCCGTTAAATTAAAAAAAGAAGACCATTAGAATTAAGAACAAAACTATTAATAAATTGCTAGTTTCTTGTGCAGAATTTGAAAAAAGTAGAGATGTGCCAACTCACAGCCTCAAAACCGTATTAAAAAGGGCAGGTAATTATAACGTTTAAAATATTATACCTTTTAATGCATTATTTTAACTTAAAGCTTATGGTTGCTATTAGTTTAAAACTACCTGTGTTAAAGAATGAATTTGCTATTCTATAGATATGATTTATGGTGCCTAATTGGGTGATCTTAAAGTAGGTATTTAACTTTTATTTGAAAGTTTGAAGTTCGACCTTTGTATTTTCGGTTGTTCCTATATTTAGTCGCTGAATGTAGGTACAGCATGCACACAGTCAATATCATAAAACTGGGATAATTCGAAGGAGTCAGAAAGATTACCACTATTTTGGGTTGACACCCAGTATATCAACAATTTATATTCGAATTTGGAACCCTATACGATCGTAAATCGGGAGGCAAAATACAACACATTAGCACTTTTTATTCTGTGACATTAGTTTAATCATCAACATGCGGAGAAATTCAAAAAAATAAACAAATTAGGTAGGTACTCGCTGTCATCAAACCTTTCCCGCCAATTTGAAAAGCTTTAAAAAGAGGTTAAAGCATTTGTTGAATTAACTTTGTACCTACATTCTATGTAAATAAAGATGAAATTTGAATGTATTTAAAGTTTCGAGAGACAGTGACAGTGATACATCTCGCCATTTCAACCTACTAAATTGTTGTTATATCCATCTCTTTTACGCGTCACAACAAATTATCGATAGAGAGGTGCTATCTCTGTCGCAACTCATGTTAGTTAGTAGAATTTCTGAGTTGCTATGAGGTTGTCGTTTGTCGCGAGAGCGCGCGAAGTTTGTTTACTTCTGTGTCAAATCTGAATAAACTGATCTGAATGACCTGACATATAAAGATTGTTCTGAAGTGATGTGTTTGGAGTAGTGTTACTTTTTATTGTTGTTGTTTATACCATAGACGTTGCAATGGAGATGTGGCGATTAATTTGGACTGTAGTTTTGGGAGCCGTGTTCGCGGAGGCGGGCATGATGGGTGATCAATGCGACTGGACGGGCAGGTATGTTAAAGTCTAAAGAAACTTCTATTGTTTGACATACTTTTTACTATCATTAGCAACGAACTAGTATCAATTCTTTTATTGTGTACCAAATTACAATTTTCTTATTCGATTTCTACTTACATATTTAAATTTCGCGCCACTTTATGTTTACCTTATAAGTTAAAGATAGATGAATATTTAATTTAAATATTTAACTTAATATTAACAATAGCATATAGTCGGCTACGTTCACGTGATGGTGCAGGTGTTACAAGCGTCAATAGGTTACGGTGGCCGCTTATACCAATATTGGTATAGTTGGTTAAGTTTTTATAGTTTGTAAAATCAGTTGCATGCATCGCATATTGATTTTGAGTAATATGTAATTACCGTTATAAAAAATATAGAACCGACTCTGTTTTTAACCGATTTAAATTATTATAGGACCATTTCGAAAGGATTCCATATCAAATAAACAAATATATTTCAAAATCAGTTTGCACGCAACGGATAAAAAACATACACTTAAATTAATAACCTGCTTCTTTTGAAGTCAGTTAAAATTAAACAGTAGGTACCTACTCCAACAAGAATAAATTTTTACATGATAAAAAATTAGACCAATTTGAAAGTTTTCAAATTAGTTTATAAATGGTGGAGTTATGGAGTAAAACATTTTAAAAAATACTGCCGAATTGAGAAACTCCTCCTCCTTATTTTTTGGTGTCGGTATAAATTAACGATGAGAACTAAATTAATAGAAATATAATATATTTTTATATTTTCCTACTGTTAACCTAATCCTTATCTATGTTTCAATAATATTTATACAATTTAGCATAAGCTTACCGCATAAGTTATTCATGTATTACATGGATAATTCACTATCTATCCAACCATCTAAGAGATTAGAGATTGTTTGTAAAAACCTAGTAATAAAAATTTTAATAAATTTGCCCTAAATATAAAACTAATAAAAAAAAATTCAAAACACTACAGTTACCTGCTAAATGAAAAGGATGACTATGCCTTATAAGAATGTTAATGCATCAGTAAAATCCCTACAATTTATAAAATTAGTGATGAAAATACGAATAACACGAATCCCAACAAAAAATATATAAAAGAATCCAATAAGTATCAAGAACGTTTGGAATCCATCACAATCTGCAGGTTTGAATCCTACCCCGAGGCAGTGAAGCGAGTCCGAGGTGAAGCAATTCGCTAATAAACCAAAAGTTATTTCCATAAACATTTACGATTGCATGTCCCTCGTTATTATCATCCTTTTGTAGTTATTCAAGAATTCATTCAAATGCATCGACATTTTTATGATAACTACCCACATTGTTGATGTTATGCCGCGAAGAATACCCGCCATTGTTCTTTATTGAGCTTTCAATTCAGTACCTTTGTGTTTGAATCTTTATGTTAATTCTATACTATTTAGAGCAATATTTATATACACGGTATTATTTAAATTCTGTCAACACTCTAATCGGTATTTCGTATTATTTATTAAATCATGATTAACAACAAAAATATGAAAAAAAATATACTTAGTTCTTTTGGGCACACCACCCGCAGATTGTGAATTGTTAAATAAATAGTGTATAATGTATAATATATATAATGTCGTACTTATAAAAAAGTTATAACTGCATCTAAATAAAATAGTGAAACCTTTACGTTTGCCGTGATATACTTAGAATGAAGCCATATCCCATATCTAGGAAAACTCGTAACAAGAGCAGAGCTCGTCTGCCCTGGTACTGTAATCTGAGTTTGGTGATTAACAGGGTTGACTAATAAATAACGAACGAGAGAGCGAGTGCGTCGGGAGCGGTGACGACCAAGGTGTAGATTCTTGGAGATGCGATAACCTTAGCGTTAGGTATATACAATTACGCGAGGAAAACAGTACTCTATAGTTAGTAAAGGAGCGGAATTCTGATTTATAGGTACTCAGTATAATTAAAAGTACTGCACGTGTGGCGCAGCGGTAAAGACAGCCGCCTCGCCACTTCGTGTCCCGGGTTCAATTCCCTCGCCGTACAACTATTTGTGTGACCCATGAATAGTTATTCTGAGTCTGTATGTTCTTTGTGTCCATCAATTATATGTATGTATATTGTCTGACAGACATTCAAATACAATCCGCGGGCGATATCTTTAAAAAATAAAAAGCATCCTTTAAAAAGTCTTACTTATAAAGCATTTATGGACGTCATGTCCATAGTAATTATATTATTTCACTTACTTTATTACTACAAACACGTTCGGACTCTAACAAGCGCTTTTTTAAAGTCTACATGAATAAAAACCCTTCTTTATTTTAATATCTCTCCGTACTCTATAGGTATTGAGTAGGTACAGACGCCAGCACATCCAGCTACACCAATCTATCAAATTTATTTTATAGATTTTCAACTTTATCACATAAGCATAAGGTCCACTTTCAATTGGGGAAATTTGACAGATTGGGGTAGCGTGATGTGCTGGCGTCTGTACATATATACTATAATATTGTTATAGTTTGATAATGTGGAACCGATATGATAGATTTTGACCCGTTTTGACATAACTAAATAAGCTTGATAACAAAAAAGACCTAGTGTGACATTACAATCAACTGTCCTAGAAATCAATTGCTAACATCAATCTATTTCAATCAACTGTATTGTAGAATTTATATTAACTATCAAGATATATTTGATTCGCTAAATTTCATGCGACGCTTAATCAGAATTAATTCTGACGTACCAAATAATTGACCTCTCAACATACAGTACACATTGTTTCATTCAAAGGAGGCCAAGTAGAACTTGCTGGCCGTTATGAATAGTGAGCCGTTCGATCTTGGAATTGTTTTTATGAAATTCATATCATTTGCTTTATATGTTTACCTAGTTGGCCTAGCGGTAGCGTGTTCAAACTCGGATAATGAGGCCCTGGTTTCAAATCTGAGCCGACCAAAAGAGCGCCACTGGGGTTTTATAGGCATGAACAAGACCTAAGAACAGCCAGGAGTCAGGAGGTCCTCGGAGAGCATGTAAAGCTGACGGCCCTGCTCTGCTCGTGCAGATAGCTGTTCCATCGGAATTTGCGGGAATAGAGAGCGTATCCGTATTTTTCGTCCCTGCTCTATATTCTATCTATATATCTTTATTGAGATTAGCTGCCGTAGATAAAGTATATCTTTAAAATCAAATAATCGGTCTTATAATCTATTAATAGTCCAGATCCATAGTTAACCAATGTTTCGTGCATAAATATCAATATTATATGATTTCAATTGGGTATCATTTTTATTTCTTTAAATTGTTAGACTATTATTAAAATTATAATTACAATTACTGATTTTATATGAGATAAATATCAATTTTTTACAATATTATTTAGTACTAGCTGTGCCCCGCGGTTTTACCCTCGTTAAACTTTATAAAATATGGCCTATGTGTTATCCTAACTATAAAAATTAGCCTATGTTCTTTCTCAGGGTCTAGACCATCTGTATACCAAATTTCATTCAAATCCGTTCTGTAGTTTTGGCGTGAAAGAGTAACAGACGGACAGACAGCCAGAGTTACTTTCGCATTTATAATATTAGTTAGGATTAGGATAAATAATACTTTAGGGTTTAGTTAAGCAGTGCCTCTAGCACGAGTTCCTGCAGTTTACTTACTCGATCACACGTACAGTTTCTCCCATACATTGAGCACCAGCGCCTCTCGCGGAAACTATTAAGAACTAAAACTCTAGTGCTCAATGTATGGGACGAAACTGTACGTGTGATCGAGTAAGTAAACTGCAGGAACTCGTGCTAGAGGCACTGATCAGATATAATTATTATAACTGCTACTGCTGTATATATTAGGTATAACTGCCAACTACCATCTAGATATTCCTGTATTGTGTAATAATAGCGCTTTATAGTAAAATAAAATGTAAAACTTTTTAATTTTTTTACTAACGATCTCTGAGTGTTTTAAATAATTTGTTTTATATTAGTCAAGGTTTCTCGTAGATTGCTATAGGATATACAATTCAAGCCTTGATGAGATAATATTTAACACACCATTTAAAATTATGATAGATCACAAAGTAATCGAGTAAACTACACCAGAGCTCATTAACAACACCATTCATTTACACCCCATCATAAAAGCGCTCCTAATCGATGTTCCGACGTCGACACTTAATAACATTAAAACAAAATAATTGTTATTGCTAATGCCATCCGGAAATGATGTCAAATGGGGGTTCCATCACGGAACGAAAATCAACAAGTAGGGTTTCCCAGGGGTGGCGTGGGAAACCGATGTGGAAACTGTTCTCGTGGCGACCCTTCCGGCTATTGGGGTGAGCCACCCTCGACATCAATCCTATTGATTTAGGAGAAACAATATCTGATAATGTTTATGAGTACTTTGCAAAACATTCGGTAGACAGGATCAATCACCGAAGTGTACCTATTTAAATATGATGAGGGTTATAACTGGGTTGTTTTGGGAAAGCTTAAATGTGAACGAAGTTCTCAGCCGTAATTGTTTATTGATGGAGTAAACAAATTGATGGTATCTTTCCCAGATGAATGAATCTTCGACAGCGGCGTTCTTGTAAACATTTATATTAGTTTGAAACGTGTTGCGTCTAAATAAAGCCGACAGTAAAATATAAGCGCGAGAAAGTAGACATCAAGATTATCCGCGAACAAGATATCTGTGGCGGCTGCAAAAAGCAAATTGAGTGTCAATGTACCAGCATTATTCGAAGCATTGTGGAGCATTCAAGTTCATACATTAATATTTATTAGGGAGGGCGGAGTGAGCCGAGGGGACCGGGATCTGTTTATTATAATATCCTCCTATTATAACGCGTTCGCACGATATGCTCCAATCACGCTGATTGGTAAATGCTCGACGCTGCGCTGGTTCTTGTTTTGCCTTCCATATCAATCAGTACCCTCTGATTTATGACACTAAATAGATTTTGTTACTATTTATCTGGGGTAATACAGCAGAGATTTTGGTGTGTTTTTTTTTTGGTTTTGATATGGAGGGCGAAAACGGATGAGATTTAAAAAACGTTTCGCGCATAATAACTGAATACGATAGTTTTAGAAGGCTATAAAGATATACCTAAGAACTTCCACAAAAATAGTAATTGAGGTGAAATCGGCAAAAATGTCATTTCAACTTAAGTAGTTAACGAGAATGCTTAACCCTTAAATCATGACGTCAATATGTGTACTGAATAATTGGCTAATTAAATTGTCCCCACGCAAATGCATCTGACAACGGATGTGCGTAATAACTGTGACAACGAAACATCACGAAAAATAAGAAAGGAACGCTCTGGGTGTCTTGTTGAGAGCATACTTATCTTGCATGAACAACAAATTCCAGAGGATTTGTAATCTATTCAAAACTTGTTTACTAAATACCTTTATCAGTTACTCTAAAACATCAAAAGCAAGAGACCCAGAAAAAATGAATGCTTTGATAAGAACTGAAGCATGCCCATGAGATTTTTTTTTTGTCGTCTGGCGCCTCCTCACACCAAATACACTTGACTCAGAACAACAATGGGCGGACGGTGCATTTAGTGGCACCGCGGTGCCACTAAATAGATAACAGATTAAAGCGTAATAAATTGGCAGACAGCTATTCCTTTAGAATTTTTATTTCCAGTCAAGCAACTTTAATGTACACAGAGAAAAGATTTAGTAGCAATTAAACGGCACTTTTATATAATTACGTTAGTATGACAGGAGATTAAATGTAGTTTATTCTTAGATACCGCTGAAACTAACCAACGAGCAAATGTGGTGTGAGAACGTTTCATTAATGACATAATTGAATGCCATCTTGATAAGTTTGAATAAGTCTTTTGATATTTTTGGCGTCTCTTTGTAAGATTTAGGTATAGGTTAATCGTTCTGTAATTTGACTGCTCGTGTGGAGCTGTGGTTAAGGTTAGGTTAGGTTTCTATCCCCGCATAAGACAAATAATAGTGTGGTTATTTTTAATCTGAGCCTGGATTTTTATTTAATAGCATATTTGTATATCCTCCTCTGCGATATATGGGAAAAAAAAATAGGACAAAAATCATACTGAGGCGGAATATGTTAACCTGTCGTACAAAAATTAGGTTTGTTCGATGAAATTGTAGCAAATGTTAAAATACGATCACATTTTGGAATGATTTCGTAATTTTATTGGTCACAGAAGGAAGACCTGAGTTTAAACTGTTTTGAAGGCTTATTTATAACATGATTAAAAAAACCGGCCAAGTGCGAAACGGACTCGCACATGAAGGGTTACGCAGCAGCAAGTATTTCATTTGATTAAATGAAAGCAAATTGCGGTTTACGATTTATGACGTATAAAAAGAACTACTTGCTAGATCTCGTTCAAACCAATTTTCGTTGTTAGTTTGCATGGTAATGTACATCAAATATTTTTTTTAAGTTTTATCATTCTCTTATTTTAGAAGTTACAGGGGGGGACACAAATTTTACCACTTTGGAAGAGTCTCTCGCGCAAACTATTCAGTTTAGAAAAAAATTATATTAGAAACCTCAATATAATTTTGAAGACCTATCTATAGACACCCCACATGAATGGGTAAGATGGAAAAATATAATTGAGTTTCAGTTCTATGTATGGGGACCCCCCAAAATCATTGTTCTTTTTCTATTTTTGTGTAAAAATCTTAATGCGGTTCATCGAATACATCTACTTAACAAGTTTCTACAATACAGCTCTTATAGTTTCGGAAAAAAGTGGCTGTGACATACGGACATACTATAAGGGTTCCGTTTTTTGCCATATGGCCACGGAACCCTAAGAAAGGTTCACACAATAATGGCTAATTAAAATTAAGAAATTCTAAATGGCTACTTACCTGTCTTGTTGTTTCAGTGCAATCAAAAATAAAAGTAGCTTCACACGGACAAAATTGTAATCGCTCCCTATTCATATCAGGGTTCAACAACATAAAGTGAAAAGGTGGGTCGAAATTCACCGATGATGTGATGCAAATTCCAAAATTGTAAGCGGCAGATAATAGTTACCTACCCTACTGCACTCCATAGTTACCAACTGTGATTATAACAGAACGATAACATTGCTATTTATGGGAAAATAACAATTGCGGTTTTACTTCCTGAATTTGACCCATTTTTACATAGGTATCGTCAACCGCTAAATGCGGATGTTCCTATCTCACGAAGCATTTTGCTGTTAGTTATGATAAAACATATGGGCAAATGGCAAATCACTAGTTCTTACTACAATATTAGTATTAAAGTTTTATTCGTTTTTGAAAAAAATAACAATCTATATCTATTGAGCCGAAACTTGTAGAATTACTGATGATTATCCAAGAGTTCCGTTCCGTTACCTATATTTTTTCTCATTGATCGGACCAGGTAAACGGGCTTTCTTGCCAGCTATAGGATCTTGCAAAGCTTAATTCTTTAATATGGTTGGAGCTTCATTTTCGGGTGGCATAAGTGTTGCAAAATGTTACACTACGTAACGAGAATCGGTTGTTTTCAAAGTGAAAGTAAGGATAAAACAACACCTAAGCGACGGGAGTTAGTGCCCGGATCTCGGGACACTCCATATGGTGTGACTGAGAAATGTGCGTTACGCTGTTTTACGATTCCGCCGGTTCGTGGAAGTTCCCGTTCCATATTCCACAGACGAGGTTCATTATCATTAGCGATTCACAGCCGCGATTCTACAGCGTATGGGACCGCCCAGCCAGGACATTTCACATGGGATGATGCTTATGGGAACTTGTGGGAATTACACGCTACGCTGAAAGAAAACAAGCATCACATGTTGCGGGATGAAATCACGGTTATTTTTAAGCGACGATTGTTTTTATTCGCTCGCCAATTGAGGGCAATCAGCGCCACGTGTTCCGTTCGAGACGCTCGCCTTAACATCTATTGAGCTAGTTGATGTTACTACGTCTACTCAATAAATGTTTATGAAATCATCCAAGACTAGTTTGTTTAAGAATGCCACATTTATTAAAGTTTAACAATGAATCATAATCTTCATTTAAGGGGCAGTACCTAAGTGTAGGGAGTATAGATCTCGCGAGGTTTTTAAGTGCGCGTCAGGCCATACGTGGTTGTTAATCCAAAAACGATATAGGTATACCATTTATATGTTCATTTAACTCCATTCCTCATAAAAGAGATTCAATAGTAATACAAAAGAGACAAATATAAGTATATATCTTCTTTTTTTTTTTTTTTTTTATAAGATATATATATATCTCGGGACAATGTCACACAGATCATCCTAGCCCCAAACTAAGCAAAGCTTGTACTATGGGTACTAGGCGACGATATACATACTTATATAGATAGATAAATACTTATATACATAGAAAACATCCATGACTCAGAAACAAATATTCGTGCTCATCATACAAATATTTGCACTTACCGGGATTCGAACCCAGGACCACCAGCTTCGTAGGCAGGAACACTACCAACTAGGCTACGGTGGTCGTCAATAATCATAAGTGAGTCACCTCTACATTTAACGTACTAGTTGCTACGACAATCGATATCAAATAATTCTCAACAAAATCATTGTTTGATTTCATATCGGTAATAAACCTTGTGAAGTAAGAGTAAGAACAAAGTTAAGCGAAATACATAGCACGAAATTGTTTGTCTAATCTCGCGAGATTTCGCATTAGTTTAAATCTCGCGACATTAGACATCCTGTTACTTGCTTACTATACCTACCTATGGCTGTATCTACCAGTGTCTTTCATGAAGTAATGAAACTAGCTACACCGCTGTTACTAGCCTAATTTGAGAACCGTTCCCAAGGCACTTCACTGAACCCATTACAATTACTATCGTCTTCAGTCCCCATATCAGCATGTAACTCTACTAAGAATTTTATTACGCTCTTAAGCTCGGATAGGAGATAAGTCATGCACGTTGGTTGGACGCTGGAGTAACCCAATGCTAGTGCCATGTGTCCACATATATTTTAATTTTTATCTCGTGAACCAGAATAAAATACTTACCACAATCATATGCTAGTAAAATGTTTACAGGTAATTATTTACTTCATAATATTTGAGTCATTTGTGTAAGGGCCATATGAATTTAATGAGTCGATCGCCTTCGCAACTTCACTTTGAGCAACCCGACTGGAAAAATCCCCCTTTTGCAGAATACGCAGTAATATTAACAATAAGGTAAACAAATCAGGGAGAGTTAATTTATTTGCAAACATTGCAAAGCGTGGCAAAGAAATTTTATGCGACCCAAGGCTGTCTATCTATGGTAACTGCTTACATTATGCTTATTTGTATAAAAATATTGGTAAATGACAAAAGCCCAATATCAAGTCTTAGCGTTAGATATGATTGTGATAGTTTTCATTGGTGGAAAAGGGATTGAAGGCAATACGAATCAAATCGTTTCATCGAAAGCCTCTAAACAGTGGAGTGCCAACCATGTAAATCAAGGCCCCGACATGACATCAAAGAACCTTGCTGTGCTTAGCCCAACTCGAACAGAGTCGAACGCATCAAGACTTGAAAATCCTCTTTGACTGAATGCTATGCTTTCTCGTCTCTTTAAATCATCAAGCAGCACTCGTGTAGGGCAGCGGTAACTTAGGTAACCCCTAACATTCACAATGTTATGGCGTTGCTTGCTATAATGATTATGACCTACTTCGTTTGAACTTAGCCAGCAAACACGCAATTTCAAATTTAGAAAGTACCTACCTAACTATTCACCAGCATTTTGGTTTCTTAAGAAAATTTTGTGGGTCTAATAAGCCGGTAATTGTTCGAGTATAAAGCTAATTGTTTCGTTTACATTGAACACGGAGTTCTTTGAATGAAACAGAACTAATTAACGGCGAATTGTGGCTTGTGGGTCGCTATTGTTGATGGGTCAGATGAATCCTCTCTTTGTATACTCGCTACTGTTTATTTTTACAATTCGTTCTCGGAGTTGTTTAGTTACGTTAATTATACAGGTGATAACTGTAACGTAAGTGGAACCGATCGCGGGACATGTTTGACCAATATCTATTTTTATGACTCTCAAACCACGGTTAATGCGACGTATTGCATACAATGGATATCCAGTGTATTGCGTTTACTCATGTACTTCATTGTACTTTTGAACCTCAGATACAGGAAGCGGGGTATATGGGTCTTCCTTTACTAATTTAAAAGGAATTGTAAAAACTAACCCAACTTTGTTATTTATGATACCTACCTGCTGCAATCAAATCAATCTTTTAGGGCTATTGGAACGAAGTTCGCGCGTTGCGTAAAGGGGCTAGACGGAAAAAATTAAGACGAAAAGTTGTAACGACACTTTTTTTTTTACTTAAATTGACTGATTAAGTTTATATTACATTATATTTGTTAATAGTAAAAAAAATATTATTATAACTTTAAAAATATGAAATTTTATTACAATTCCTTCACTAATTAATTGAAAGGAATTTCGTTCCATCCGGGTGTCCCTTGACACCGCTCTAGTTTTTTAGGGTTCCGTAGCCAAATGGCAAAAAACGGAACCCTTATAGATTCGTCATTTGTCTGTCTGTCTGTCCGTCCGTATGTCACAGCCACTTTTTTCCGAATCTATAAGAGCTGCACTGTTGAAACTTGGTAAGTAGATGTATTCTGTGAACCACATTAAGATTTTCACACAAAAATAGAAAAAGAACAAAAATTTTGGGGGTTCCCCATACATAGAAATGAAACTCAAAAATTTTTTTTTATCGTACATGTGATATCTATGGATAGGTCTTCAAAAATGATATTGAGGTTTCTAGTATAGATTTTTTCTAAACTGAATAGTTTGCGCGAGAGACGCTTCCAAAGTGGTAAAATGAGTGTCCCCCCCTGTAACTTCTAAAATAAGAGAATGATAAAACTAAAAAAAATATATGTTGTACATTACCATGCAAACTAATAACGAAAATTGGTTTCAACGAGATCTAATGAGTAGTTTTTTTTTATTACGTCATAAATCGTAAACCGCAATTTACCTTTCATTTAATCAACTGAAATATTTGCTGTTACGGAACCCTTCATGGGCGAGTCCGACTCGCACTTGGCTGGTTTTTTATATCTAGGGCCTAGAGCTAAAGACTGCAGACAGAGTATTATTCCAACAATTGCTAATAAACAGATAAGACAAATTTTGTTCCATGTAATATCTTTCATTATGTTAGCTCTTCACTTCAGTTTTAATAATAATAAAATTGATAAAGTTTCTAATTAACAAAAATTATTTTATTTATTGTGGTTTGGTTTGAGACATTTTAGCAACTAAATATCGTTATCGTTATAAATTCCAAGGGGTTGTACCGATTTCAAGTATTTAATATTTTTAAGTATTTAAAGATGAAGTTTACATTTTGCCTTAGAGGCTGTCACTGCTTCTTTGGATAATAAATCGTCCCTGTGCATACTTCACACTTGGAAGTTGATTTTTTATTCTGAATGGTTTAATCAGTTCCTCAAGTGTAAGAGTCGTCGTTGGGTTGAATTTATCAATACAACGAAACCAACAATTTTAATTGAGAAATCAAAGTCACACATCTGTTAATATAATCTCCGTCATTATTCAATTGTTTACATAGTCTTCACTTATCTATGGTGGTTCAAATTCAGATAAGATGCTTAGATTCTTAGAGACCGAGTGTAACTCATGCCAAAGTGTGAGAAATACTCATCGCCTTCTTAGAATTGTTGTCGCAAAAACGCATTAAGTTTTGCCGAAAATATAAAATTCGGGATCAACAGGACCTTTTGAATAATGTATTAGACGCGTCTGGTCCATTATTAGTGAGGTGCGCGGGCGCAGGGTCGCCTCGCCGCACGAGCTGCATATTAATGCGGCTCAAAATCGTCGGCGCGCTGTCAAATTACAATATTTCATTTGAATGTATTTCCGAAATACATTCGTATGATATATCCCCTTGTCACATAAAGTCATGCTAAGAATAAATTATGTTAGTTCACCTCTACCTTTTATTTATAATTGTTGCCTGCCTATACTTACACATGCATCTAATAATGATGCAAATGTTAAAATTCCAATTTCAAATCAAGCAGATTCAAATCCCGAGTTGGACGTAAAACTGGTATTGGCACCTCTCTGCCTTAAAAACTCTTAATGGCAGCCCGAACTGAAAGGTGGCGGCGTACCTCCCCCATACCTCAGAGAGCGCTGTGAGTTCTATCTTTAATCTCTTACCCGTAATGACAGTTATGAGACAAAGGCTAAAGATAGTTGAAATGTAGTTACGGTAATGTGTAGATAACATTACCGTGGCGCGGTTATTTATTCTCCGTCGTACCCGAAATTCCGCCAGGAGCACTATGATTTGTGGTGAACTCGAAATTTAATACGTGAACTGAATGCACGCAAAATAATAATTAACGTTAATGCGTCGCTAACGAGGCGGCACGGGCCGGTTTTGAGGTAATTTGATTCTGATCGTGCGCCGTGGTCCGGTACAGTCTCCGGACGTTCGAAGGACCCGTCATCTGTCAATCTGTAATACATGTGTTGCGGACGTGAAATGCAGGACTGCTTATAGGAAGGAAGCTAACATCAATGATCTTGCCAGCAATGTTAAATACATATAATAATTTCGTGCAAGGGGATATTTTCTTTAGTCACCAACATTTGTGGTATCAAATATTAATCTATACTTATCTATACTAAACTATACTTCCTTCGAATTGCCATTTCCATCCATTTTCCATATTCTATCAAAATCATTGGAGCGACTGATAACTGACCATGATACGCCTAGAGGGAGACAGTATTAGTATGATGGTTAAACCACATGTCAGGTTCTTTTTGGCTACTAACTCGACAGGTAGATCGATTACCATAGACGTTACTATAACAACCGGGCCAACAGCTTAAGGTGCTTTCTGAGGCACAGACGGTAGTCCTTAAACCAACCAGACGCCGAAACAAATCTTTGTGTTCACACTAATATTGTTCAGTGACTTCTTGGATGCAATGGCTCAGCTAACCAGCTTACATCGTTCGGATACAGTAAAAAAAACACGGAATATGAATCTATAGGTACTACATTTTACCATTTAGGTCCATCATTGGGTGACCAAGCAAAAAAGAAGTGAGCAGGGACCGAACGATTATAATGTAAAAAGAGGTTCGCGGTCGTTCCATAACCGATTGCAAATGGCAACAGCCGCAGGCTTCACCGCGCCATTTATAGCTTCGCAATCTCAACCGCTAAAAAACCATGCAATAATTTTCTTCAATGTATATCGCTGCCTATCTATCGTCCGTTTCAAGCTTATAATTAAATGAGATAAGAAACCGAGAGACAATGAAAATTCGGGGTCACAAAAACACCCAAAACACTGCGGCTCCTCTACAAAATACCTTCGCGTAAAATGTGATTGCGTCTTCGTTTTTCCTGGCCTTTTATATATTTGCGAAAACCACTACCTTAATTGGCTTAAGTCCGTCGGTCGGCGCCAGTATTTAAAATATATGCATAGTACCTACGTATTGGATACTTTGAAAGACCTCGTTTATTGTTCCGCGAGGACATAACGAAGCGACATTCAGGAGTTATGACTTGGCATATGAAACCGCTCTTAAAATTGAGACTGGAATGCCATAAAGTGTGCTTCGCCTCTCATATAATAACTCGTTTTGTTTACACAGTGACTTGAGCCCCGTAGTCAAGGCGACACTACAATGGTCCGCCGGAGAAACGCCTTAGCTGAGCTTTTACCGACGCCCGTTAAGATTTTGTCCGATAATGGACTAAATTGGCCCCAGTTCACTTAATAAGGCGTATTACCTTTAAATCAATGACAATTGCGGCTTGGTCCAGTCTAGTGTTGAAAATGACTACTACTGAATTAGACTGACTGTCATTTACGGTCAAATTGGTCATAAATGGTCATTAACTGTCAAAAATGGTCATTTTCAGTCAATTTGATTTCAGTAATATTTTAGTACCTTTTAAGTTTTTGTCGTTGATAAAAGTCTACAACTTCTAAATTGAAACAAAAAAGTGGTTTTTATGCAACGTCGCATCGCCTCGCGCATGGGCTTTGATGTCGTCTTATGCTCTCATGATATAATAGAAAATAAAACGTTGCTTCATTTAATCTTGCATATAAATTGGGTACCTAAATAAATAAATAATTGGATGGTAGTCGAGAATAGACAATAATATTTGAATTAAATTGACTGAATTTGTCAGTAAATGACCGGTCATTTAAGGTTTATGACAATTGTGACTAGTCATATTCAGTCATTTTACATCTCTACCAGTCTATTAAAATATTCCCTCTTTATTCAAAGATTTTAAGAATAAATCCTGGTTACTATGGCGTATGTTATTTGAACCTTTATTAGGCCTCTCGTATCCGTAGAGATGCCTTCACTTCCTTTTATGATTTCATGTTAACTTACTTAATTCCGCCTGAATGCGCTCAGGCCACGCTTGAAAAGTAGGTGTAACATTATACGCGAACACGCGAAACGACACACGATACTGCGGGACGAAGGGACCATTTTGTCGTGCTGGTTTATAAATATGTTATGAAAATTAATGCACAGCTTTATGGAATGTTATTAGAACTACGCCTTTAGAGGTTAGCATAAGTAGGTATAGTAAGCATTAAAACGCAGTCTGCTGGATAATATTATGAAGGTAACGACACCGGTTTAGACGCTTATCAAATCAAGCACGACTGCGGCAAATACACGAGTACCGATGTGATTGTATAGGCTGGGACAGGCGTTCGGATTTATGGGACTGGACCGGTAAGCGGCTTAACAGCTACCACAATAAGAACACCTCGAACACCGGGGCTTTTCACACCTCCTTGTTTGGTCCGCGCGTTAGTGTTCACGCCTCGTGTGTACCTACCCCTAAAGTTCGCGCCTTGGCTTTACATATCACATATACATTATGTAAAGTTTCTTTTTTATTTCGTCCATCCACTGCCCTTTTAGACCCTTTAAATCCTTTGCGGTTGTGTGGTACGATCACCTTAAAATATGCGGTATTGCTTCTTGGAATGATGACTCTAAAACGCATCTAATCTTCATTTCTAGATTTATGATCCTTCGAATTGTATTTTTGAAGAAAGTAGACTTCGACGAACTTATATAGACTGGTCATTTAATTAATTTTTAGTATTATACTAACGAGTACTGCAGTTTACGTATTTCCTTTTATTGCGATCGCTTGCTTGCACCTTCCTGTTGGCAACGTCCATTTCTCTGTTTGTAAACAGCAACGTGTCGCGAGAGCGACCTTTCAGCAGTAATCTATCAGATGGCGGAGTTGGGTGTCGAAGTTGCGTCCTGCGTGACTCGGAGTCGTGCTTGTTAATCGTGAGCCGACCTCTATTGTTCAAGTGAAAGTTCATGTTACGTATAACGTTTTGCTTTACGAAAACATCATTAAGTAGGTATATGAGATGACAATAATTTGTACTTCAACGTCCGTATCTAATACTTCGGATCTTGATTATAAGCGACAGTAGCTATGTGTGATATGGCATACATTTCAATACATTCTACGCGAAATATACATCACCTATATAAGTAATTATCTTTTTTTTTAAAAGACAACGATAACTAGGGATATGAATACCTGTGTCGCGGGATACTTTATAAAAATATAATACACAAAGTTAACGCAGACTCAGAACAGCTACTTAGGAGTCACAAAATAACTGTCCTGTGCATGAATTGAAGCCGGGACCGAGGTGGCGAGGCGACTATCTTAACCGCTGTGCCTCATCTGCAGTCAATTAGTTTTATTGCATCAACTTACACTAAATATGATAGTTAGACTACTGTACTGTACACTATAATAATAATATCATGATGCAAACGTGTGCAGGCAAATTCAATGTAGGATACGCAAAGGCCTTCCTCTCAGGCCACTACATTCACTTAACCGTCGAAAACTCGGATCAGAAAATAATATTACTTTTCAAAATATACACTTAATCAGCCTTGTTAAAGTAACTTTCCGATAGCAAAGATCGCATTGTAGTGGATTCATCCAAACAACATATGTCGGTGCCATAGTCAGAAAAACAGACATAGGCTTCAAACTTATTGTTAACCATATTTGTGTCTGGGTTTAAGATATATTTTGACTAACAAGTTACAACAATATTGATGTTTAATTTTACCGCTATTATAATCACAATTCGAGAGACTAAATAACTCGTGAAACGCTTGAACAGAGCCTCCTTAACAAACAACTGACACACTTATCATCGTAATGGTTCTTTATAATATTAACGATGAGTAATGTCTCCATCACTGTGGAAGTAATTGCGAGGTTTTGTAGTCGCGAAGCTCCCGGAGTTAATCAAAATTGCATTACGTGTCGTTTCGTCACGGGCCCTCGCCGACAATCGCCGAGAAAAAAGTCCCATTCATTTGACATACCAACGTATCGCTATTGCGAATCTTTTCATGATTGATGGGACAATTTATTGAGACCGAGGCTTGTCTGTATGTGAGCTTGTAACAGCTGAAATTTGTGTTTGCTTGACAATCTTTCTAGTTTTTATTCGTGGTCAATTACCTGCAAAGTACCTAATAATAGGCCTGTTGCATTCGTTCCCTGCGAAGAGTAAGAAGGTAGGTAATAAAATTAACTTGTTATGAGGTATTGCTTGTATTAAGTAGTTCAAGCTAGGCATATCATTATTGTCAATATGTTGCTAGCAAGATAGAGCACCTGCGTGACGGCACAATAGGGCATTATCGAGTGTTTACTGTTAATATTTAGATATATCCATCCAATGGCGAGGCTGTAGCGTGGGCGGCGCAGGTATGGCGTCTAACGAGTTATGTAAACACTGCTCCGAGGAGTGACCACTGTCGGCCTATATGCGCGCGCGCCGACACCGCACACTGCCTTTAAGTAGCCACGCTCGCTGTTGAGGGTGAGGTGTCATTTCTCCAACATTTAGAAAGTCTACACTGTAGGCACACATTGTTATGTACTACCATGAAGGTATATACTCAGGACACCAACATCCTGTTCAATATTGGAAATATCTACAACATCGATCCTCTACCGTGGAAATTTATTAACAACACAATAGTATCATGAGCAAAGGAAACATGTTGCGTATAGAATAACGGCACCATTCCTTAAGATAGGTAAGAAAATAAAACACGAGTGTTTGCGTAGGACGCGACGTGGTCGGACACAGTCGCGGCGAGCGGTCAAAATATTTTATTTGCACGGCCTCTCCGGACAAAGGCACAAAGCCCTGTTAGTGGTTCACCATTGTGTCGAGGTTTAGTGGTTTCTAAACAACCAACGCCATGCGCCACGGACGTGCTACGGCTTCGCCCATTATTCCAAGCCATACATACAGAAATATAAGACCAATTAAAACTAATATCTCCCATCGTTTCTTATAAAGGTATTTATAACAATAAATACTGCTAAATTACATATTTTTTCAATCTTGAAGCAATTAAATAATTTTTAGAACCGCTAGCTATCAATTTAGATATGATCTAAGTTATGAAACGTAGAGATCAAATTATTATTCGAATGTCAGTATCTTTTGATCTACGATATCTTTAGAATTTCGTTGAGATACAATGTTCCAAATCTTTATCATTGTACCTAATCTGGAAATCTATTTGATTATGTAAAACTAGCAAGTTTACTATAGGAGTTCATTAAACTTTGGTGCCAGTCGTTCAATCAAAACTGAAATCAGACACTGTTTGTACAACACTCGAGACCACCTCCACTACATTGGCATTATGTCTAAATCATAATATTTTCCTTTCCGAGCCAACTGCAGTACAATAACTATCGGAATTGTACCATCTAAGGTATGGTAAGTTTCCAGTACCGTATTTTATAACGAGTAAATCGAGACATAAGCCGCACAAACTCAGATAAAAATAAATTCGTTTGAATTTCAATAAAGGGATTGGTAGATAGATGCTCCTATTCGGATATCGTCTATATATTCAATGCATTTGTATGGATGCGGATGACTAAGCATTAATAAAATGTGATAGATTTAAAACCTTACATTTTTAAATAAAAGTACATATTGGATATGCTTTGTAACATTAAATCACAACTAGAGAAGAACATAAATCACAATTAATAAGACATTGTGTCGGGTTGCAAGAAAAGGATGCAAATATTTCTGTGGCTGGCAGAGCAGTCATCTTTCTTAATTTACGAACTCGGCCTTTGGTA
This sequence comes from Pseudoips prasinana, assembly GCA_951640165.1. NCBI lineage: Eukaryota > Metazoa > Arthropoda > Insecta > Lepidoptera > Nolidae > Pseudoips > Pseudoips prasinana. The sequence continues at coordinate 13,082,666 of OX621240.1, forward strand.
CCGCACTAATTGGGTCCAAGTTCTGACTAAACGGGCACTATGTTTCTATGTAACTCATTTGCATACTGCTCGTGTATCTGAATAGAACAGTCCGTATGCCTTTTCAAATATTTCCTTATAGGAACAACTTTTAAATCCTTCGGATCAAAGTTTCTTTGAGCAATCAACCTTTTATGACTTTATAACCATTTAGTGTTACCTGCGCTTTGGGTTTATTGGACATCAGTTTTACGTTTGTTATGGAGCATCTGTGAAACAAATTATTTTAAATGAAAATGTTAGAATAGACGCTCATATTATCATCTCCTTATTTATAGCTATCAATTAACGCTGAGTGTGTCGGTGGAGCGCCGGCCGCGTCATTAAAGGTAATTATATAGGCAAATAGCAGGAATATGACACCCAAGATACCACTACGTAATCTGACGAAGTACTTTTTAGATTGAGACCATAATTTATGTTATACGTTTCTAGGCAGTTGTGAGACTTTAAAGTGCGGCCGTTGCGACAATAACGTATATTTAAATAAACGTCTTATCCGTGGCGCTTGCGACATGGTCATTTTCCATTCTCCTTGTATTCCGACGAGCTGTCGATACTATCTTTAGTCTGATTTTGTTTGTACATAATCTGATATCCTATTTCACGAGAGTATAGAAATGTAAAGGTATTATAATGAGGTCGGTAAATCAAATGAAATAATACGAGTGGGCAAGGCGGCGCGTGCCACAAGGCCGGTCAACTGAAGGAGTCAGATATCCTGCTGCTCTCGCTCGCACTGCGCCCGCGCCGACTGGCGATGTCGCGCTCTATAAGGAACGGCGAGTATTATGATTATGCTTTAATGGAGATTTGACCTGTTTTGCAATCGCGACGCGTCCGTCATTGCCATCGTTACACCATATCGAAGCACGTGGCTCAGTAAGGTATTGCATACGACACCGGACACCGCTATGACTTTATTCAAATCGTGCGAGAGATAAAAAATAACCACTCCTTATAAAGCGCGCTGCGAGCGCAATTTGAATTACATATTTGGCAAGATGTCAGGGTTTGGTGTTCATTTACCTATATACAGACGCAGCAACGTTATTTCGGTCAATTAAGATGGAGAAATCTGTATACAGAATCTCGCTAATTAACTGAGATGAGTGAGATGGTTCTGCATAAATCAAAAAACTAAAAGTTTGTCGAGCATTCGTTTTCTTAGTAATAAAATAATAGTTGGACGTTTAACAGGATCGTATTGGCAATAGCCGGGGGCGGCGTCTGTCGGAGCTGCGGTCCACCGTTAAATAATAACAAGCATGTACGTAGCGAACTGAGCTATAAATTGCTTGCTGCCGGCGGGCACGAGGCACGCAATCCGAATGCGGAAAATATTATGGTGTAGGTTGTATAGCAAGCTAGAGCGCAGCCAGCCTGCCTCGGGCCATGTACAGCCTACTATTGTGCTGTTGCTCCGTACTTGTCATGGCAGCCGTTGCCAACCCGCTTTAGAATTCGAACGGCTGTTACATGGCCAAATAGTTAACTTCGAACTAGACTATAGGTTTTATATTGAAGGAACTTTAAGATATAAATGCATTAGATAGGCCGAGTATGTTAAACTTGTAAACAATAAAAATGTTGTGGAATATATTTGCATGAACTTTGATAACAAATTAATATCTTGGGACAACTAATACATTGCCATCTGATTCCATACTGGGTAGAACCTGCACTATGGCAGTCAGAGAACTGATAAACATACTTGTATATTTCTAAACACATTCATATTACACGTAAATAACACCCAGAGACAGAACAAATAAATAATTGCGACTCATGACATAAAGATTTGTCCAGGGTGGGAATCGAACCCACTACGTTTAGCTTAGCAGTTGGGGTCACTGACCATTAGACTAACAGGCTAGCCATGATGATTATGATGATGTGATGAGTTTACATTACAAAAATAAATAAGGCTAAAATCTGCCAACAAGTAATGGTTTTATACCCGATCTTGAAAATCTATTGCACAACTTGTTACCTGAATGAAATAAAAATAAATAAATAATATTCCCACTCGTGTTAATCTTTGAAAGAAAACTGCTATACTCTCCTTAAAATTTGGTCCCGTTTTCTATGTGTTTACAGTGGAATAGCAAAACCCGTGCTTTACCGAAAGTGTAGCCGTGTAAGCTATAATATACCTACACGAACTTATAAGAACTCCTTCCAGGCGGTCGGGCATCCGTCTCGCATTCCTGTCATTGTGTCTGGAGCACAACGCCACGCTCCACCACGCCGCATTACACCACTTATTGATTCCGAAACACTTCAGATACGCCAGTGTTTTTGTCACCACAACATTATCGGTGATCTATGGCTTGATGTCACGTTGTTAATCAACTACTTACCTCACGAAAATAAATTAAAACAAGCAAGTACTGTAAAAAAATTTAATTCTTCAGAAACAAACTTTCAAGTCACTTCAGTAAAGTTTTTGTCCCAGAATACTTAATGGCATCTTGTTGCTTTTCGTGGGAGGACGGAACTCAACGCAATACTTCTTAGACTCACATTAAAGCAGCTAGAAGAGTTTAATGATCTGTTAGGTTATATTTGTCAGGACAACTTAGAACGTAACACGTCTTCTCCACACACTGGGTTGAGATACTACCTACTGGCTATCACGCTCAGGTGGAAATTCTGCGTTAAGTAGTTTTAGTGAGTTTTGTCTTTCTAAAACTGAGGGATGTGCGATCTAGTAATTGAAATAGTACTTTAACTTGATTTTGCATCATCTTAGATTTTGCGTGTGCTTACCATCAGGGAGGTTGAAGATTAACTCAGTTGAGTGTCCCTAAAAAAGTAGTTTTAGTTATTTTTTTTATATTTTTAATACCGACCATCAACTCGTTGATGTCTTTTGTACCGAGATAGACTAATTAAAACATTTTTTTAAGATGTATGTTCTATGATCAACAATGATCTTACGAGAGTTTTTCTAATCATGTATATGTTTAATTGTAAACGTTTATGTTATTAAACAATAAAGTGTACGATTAAAAACGCGCCTGCGCAATTTACACGCGTAAAAGAAAGTTTGATTGCGCAACAATCCCAAAGCTTTCCATAGAGCGTTGGATAGAATAGAATATATAATAGCTAACAGATAGAAAGTGCTACAAAATATATAGGGCAATGAAAATGTAAGTGAGGAGTTTAGTATTCAGTTCGCAAACCGCACGACTCTTTCTCACGCCTGTTTGCGTATTCCACAGGCATCCGTGCGTGAGAATCCTTCCCAAAACATGCGGGTTTCCAAATCTAATCTCACAGCATTGCTTGCTATTCATCCATTCTATTAGATACCTTTGAAAAATTAAGTTATGATTTAACAATTATTTGTTTGGAAAATAATTTGATGACAATAGGTACCTAATTTTATATAAAATTGACACGCTGCCTGATGCCAATTAAATTTGAGGTATAAGTAGTAGAAGTAAATATTGATGTAATATACGCGATCACGGCATATATTTATTTCAACATTTATGGAGAAATTGGAGTACTGTCTTACCGAAACCAGAAAAAAAGTAGATTGACAAAAATGTGAGTGTAAATAGTCAGTCAGTTTCATATAAAATCTTACCGATTTAGGGTAGGATTTAGAAATGAACATCCACTTTGTATTTATAATTGAAAAGAAATCTGTAAATCTCATTAATCAATCTTAATTTAGAATTATTATTAATTTTAGAAGTCAGTTAATAGTTGACGCATAATAGTTTTTTTACATTAGTGATTGTGAGTTTTTAGGATTGTTTTGAAGGAGACTGACAAAAAAAAGATAATTGAATTCGTATAGCAGTTGATTCTTTAATATGGTCTCATTCATTTCATATCCTAGAGTTATGAAAACTTAATAAAACACTGTGTGCACTTAACGTTTTAAAGTTGATTAAACAACTACGTTGTATAATTTTGTTGAATAATCTGTAGCAGAGGAATCAACTAAACGATACCGGCAAGTACACACGGCTACATATCAAGCTATACATTTCCCATGTAAGCTGATACCGCGTTGTATAGGATTTCCATACAATGAAAGCTCAGCTTATATTGGAAATGTATAGCTTGATATGTAGCCGTGCGTACAGACAATGGTTATAACACCAAGCCTCTTTGTCGCTTTTGGATTTCAAATGGTTAAAATACTTCCGTGATATTAAAAGAGTTTCTTTACAATTATAGTTTACTTAAGCATTCCCAGTTACTGGATAAATTTTCTAATCAATTACATCGTTAGGAAGTATTGCTGTCTATGGGATATGTAAAACGATTTCACCCAGTCTATTGCTAAAGTGAGCCCGTTAGGAACTGCTAGATCTGCAACGATATGCAATAACTGGTCCAATTCTGAATGTACCTACGCTGTAAATAGAGCTTTCCAACATTTACATAACGTCGTACTACTATTTGAGTAGCCAAATGACCATTTGAATTTAATTCTAAATTGAGTCTTATTGTAAAAACAATAAGAGTTCATTCTAAAGTCTGTTCGAAGTGTCGATAGTCCGTTCAAGAACGATGACGATGACAAGCCTACAATCACTTTTAACATTGGGTAACCTAATATACTCGTAAATCATGGTTTTATCAATCAACATTACTTATACTCATGTTTTACAACTACATAGCTTGTAACAAACTATAGAAAGTCAAGAGAGCGGCCATTTTATCTCACTAATAATTACCTGATATAAATTAATTACTAGCAATTTATTCTTCAAATATAATCTACAATCTCTTATGTTGTATGTCAATAGCTATCTAAAAAATAAGTGGCCAAGGGCGAGTGGAACACGTTTGCCGAATATCACTTAAACAACTTTTAATTGTTGTTTTAAACATGTGTATTTTTATTATGTTTAAGGCACGGTAAGTGGGCTTTTTTAACATACATAGCTACGCGTTTTTATTACATTTTTGTAATAACTATAAAATATATATGTTCCATACCTATTAATAAGGAGATAAATAAACACTATATAATCCTGAGCACACCATATAATAAAACATAAACTATAAATTATTACGGCTTAAGGCGTATAAAATATAGAAGTAATCGGATGAGACAAACATATGGACAGCACACTTTAAAAGCTTTGTTGTACCCTTTTTGAACTCCTAATAAATCTCTGACGAAACGACGAAATCGTATAATATTTTAAATGTGTAATTTATTTTATCCGAATTTATGTCAGATTATTCGGAGCAGGATCTCTGTGTGATAAGTACATATTGTCTGACAGTGATATGTTGACTGCCCTCTTGAGTTGTCATTGACAAGTGTCACAATTGACAGTTGTCAGATACTATCGTGTGAACTACTTTTATCAGCTCAAGCGATGGTTAAGAGGCCAGAGTAAATAAGATTTACCTAAATGTAAGAATTATTTTATATAATGGATCTGATTTAGGACACTGCTCGAATCTGTCACTTGCCTGTCAGTCACTCAAGATATAAGTACTCTAACATTTTATATTTATATCCTCAATATCGGTATTTACAAAAACATTACTGTTCGCTTCATTTTATTGATTACGTATTAGGCTTTGATCGAGTTTTATACCACCTCACCGCAGTTGCGACATCACTAATAAATGTTAGTAGCTGATATCATTGATTTGATTGCAAATTGTAATTGCGCCATGTTAATTTAATATCCTTATTTTCAATACGTTATATATCAATGCGTTTATGTAATTTGTATTATTCAGGTCTAAATTTGTATATAAGACGTTGTATACAAGGTGAACTACCTTGTTCACAACGTATTTTATATAATTTAAGATACAAAAAATTATAATACGAATTTAAACAAATATTTCAGTTATTAGCAAAGTAATTATAAAAAAAAATATGTAGGTATAGCCGCTTAGAGTAGAAAGACGTCACGTGAACATTTGTTGAATGGGGAATTTGGTTGTATTACGAATCTTTGAATCTCAAATACATTGTATTATACTGAATGGGTGAAACGTGTGGTATATTAAAATATTACACATACTTGTATTTTAAATGCAAAAGATTACGTATAATTTAGCACTTCTCGTTGCCTACAGAATCTTTTAGTCGATATTGTTATATTATGCAGTAACCAATTCTTTAATCTTCTCTACGTATAGACGTGCAATTGAAACTTAATTTCGAACATACAAACTCCAACTAGACTGAAAGACCTCACTTCCCTAGGTCAAAAATCTGTTAGCAACTATAATTTGGAGTCATTTATTGACAGTTCACATGTCTCACAGTTTCTTATCAAAATTTTTACGACAGGCTTATAATGGCGGGATACAATTTAAATGGATCATCGGCTAAATTCCCACGATTCGCAGGCTGATGTGAAAGTAATAGATATACGTTAAACTGCTATCTTTTATCGATATGTTTTCCCATACCAACTATTCTTTACGATTGGTTTTTTTTGACGTTTATTTGCATACAATTTGATATGATTATCGTCCATCGATTTATCTTGTGTTGGATAATTTGATAACAAGGAATTTTGTTTTGATTACATGTAGGTACAGCCGACTACACTTGCATTATGAATACCTCCCTTACTGGGTACTTAATAAAGACGATGTTTTTGTCAAAGTGTTACCACTGATGTATAAGTACACGTAACTTTTATACTATGTATTCTGGATGAGAAAGAGTACTTTAGGAGATATGACTTACTGGTCTGATAATAAGAAGGTGTATAGTGGAACTCCTGGATAGTCTAAATTGTTACTAATAAACCTTGCCTGTTGTCTGAAATCTTATTTTTCCTGGACCTGAATTTGGTTTGACGAGTCCCATTCATATTGAACAAGGTTCTGGCGATAACGGGTATTTGTGAATGCGTGTTTCTTTACTATTCTCCAATAAGATCCAAAATGGAAAAGTAGAAGAGGTCGTGTCAAGAAGTCAAAGTGAATGTTGAAGATAGGGAGGAATGGCCAAAGATCCACAGATAAGAACATAGAGTTCTTAAATTGGATAGATAGATACTATACTACAAGACTTTTTATCATTATATTTTTTTCTGGGTATTTGAAATATTACTTAAATAAAGACCATAGGTAAAATAAATCAAATTTGAAACTTTGACTGGTAAAAGATACTGAAATATATTGATTATCACTTAGTGAAATATCTTGGTAACTTTGACATGTCATATTGCAATAGTCAAAGAAAAAAACACTTACTGTATTGTTTGAAAACCATTCTGTTTATCTATAATGACCTCGACAGCGTCTTTATTACGTAGGTAATAAAGACGTAAAGCAGTTTTCATCGAGCAAGTGTTTCTACCGACGCGACGCGGCTAATATACTATAGAGTAATTGTAAGTAAATACCAAGTTCCTTCCATGCTTAGAATCGTGCCAATTAAATATGATAAAGCACCTTGTCGATATGAATGAATTTAAAGTAACATTAAACCATTTTTATAAAATTTAAATGTACACTGGTCCATGATCTCTGAGACATGCGCAAAGAATGAGATATGTCGCCCCTCGGGCTCCGCATAATTGCGAGCTTTCCAAATTACACATAATTGAAGCGGTGTTTTACTGCGCTTGCGTGTTTTGTCTTTTAAATAATTTTTGTGGTTTTTGCCTAGTTATACTTTGTAATGATGTCTAATCACCTGTATAAAAACCGGCATAGTACAAGTTGTGGGTTCCGTACCTTCCTTGGTCGTTTAAATTGTTTAGTTATTCATGTGCAAACATGCCCTACAATTGATTTTGCTTGTTTAAAACACTAAAACACTACTATTTTTTGCGTAGTAATGTCATACACATTTATCAACAGTAATTATTCCAGATATTTCAACAAACATGGGGACAGCAAATATATTAAAATATATAACCAACCAAATATGAAATTGAAACTCGTATCACATTTAACCGATATCAACAGAGGAGTATCAATTCGAGTATATGGTTCTTTTTGCATGTACCATAAAGTTAGTATACCATAAAGTTAGTATACCTACGGAATATACTAACTTTATGGCATGTACATATATAATGCGTTTTGTCTATTGTTTTTGAACTGATTTCTATCCTCCTTTTTGTTATTCGAAAGCAAATACTCTCGGTTGGTATAAAAAACAACTGAAGTCGGTTATAAGTTAAAAAAAAAACTTATACCTACTTTATTTAAACTTTGAGCCGAATATCAACTCGATAGAATTTCTAGGTGAAATATATTGCTGTGACGGAAGGGTTCTTTATTCATTTAGGTACAGAACCTTAGAAACATACTTAGGTAGGCAGCCTATGTAATAACAGTATCTTGCACAATGTCACATGTTATTAGGTGCCTACCTACGTTCCTGTGAATAGCAACGCTTATTTATGTTGAGCAGAGGCAGAGGTCAGCATGTTTTGAATAAAACAGATTATTTACAATGTTTGTCAGCATGTGTTCACATGTGCTGCGTCGGCGCCGCCTACGTCACCGGCGCCGCTACCGCATATGCACACCCAGCCTAATTCAAGTATCATAGACAAAAAATCGTTTAATGTTGTCCACGGTTTATTAGTCATACTGTGTCCTACAATAATTTGGAACGGATACTCCATATAATTGCACCTTTTTGCTAATATATGCAAGTCCATATACCGTAGTGGGACTAATAAGCATTTTATTAGATAAGTATATTTAAATATAAAATGTTATGCCTTATAAGTTAATTATTCTGGTTTTATTTGCATTATTGAATATAGATTTATGTAGGAGCGGCTGGCACTGGCCAAATTAGTACTTTTGTCTAATCCCTTCGAATACACTATAAACACAACTAAAACAAAGTTAATGACGGTTTATGTTTAAAAAAACATATATATCACTTTAATATATACGACGGGCCTGTTGGTGTGGTTGGCTAATGCTTGCTTTTCACGCCGGAGGTCATGGGTTCGATTGCCACCCAGGACAGATATTTGTGTGGATGAACATTACTGTTTGTCCTGGGTCTAACTGAAAAACTGTAGTTGTTGGTTTATCAAATATTTCTAAACATATCTGTAAAATAATTTAAATGTTAATTTGTACATTCCTTGATTACCTTAATAACTTAATTAAATACTCTACTTACAATTACAATCAGAAAAATCATATAAGTGGTTATTCTATTATTCGTCATCTTTTTTTTATTACAGTCCTATACATTATTTAATTACACAAAATCACTTTTGAAAGAAATGAGTACTCAGTACGAAAAATAAACTGAAGATTTATTTTAATAATTATATTTATATAATGATTTTTAGCTGAATGGTTCTTATTTATTTCAATTACGCCTTTATGTTATACCGCACTTCAAGTGATTTGGAATTAATAGTTTTACTACTGTTCGCAACAATTAATTATGGCTTGTTACATATGTACTGCTAATAGTAACCTCAAAGCCAGTCCAAATAACACCAGGTGCCAAATGTACTCAGAAATGAGTTACCAACTAGTCACGACACATGCAGAGAGTAAATACACGGTATATGTCAGTACGTGTTGTGTCAGGCTTGTTTATAGACCAGTTAGCCACTGATTGGGCGATGGCTTAACATAACACCTATATGGAGATAGTAATGTGTTTGCTAATGCATGTATCAGGTACCAGTAGTCATGGATAGCAGGCACTTTATAAGTTTTATAAGCTACTGAGCTCCGTGAACTCTACGTATCTTCAATATAAAGAATAAAGTAACTTTGACCTGTTCATTAAGTTAAATCGTATGTTGCTAAAGAGAAATAAGTCTTATGTTCATCAACATCATATCAGGTGAAAGAAGTCCACTGCTGGACAAAGGCCTCCCCCAGTCTTATGCAAGAATGCTACATATTATATAATTTTCGCTAACCAGTTGGACAGTGCTGAAATTCCTTTCCTATTTGTACCTCTATAATACACGTGGAAATGAAAGAATGACAAAAAAAATATTCCGTTTTAATATATATTACCATATACATATTATTTCTTGTACTAAAGCATATTTGATTTGAATGGACGACTTAGGTTATTCAAGAAATAATAACTAACGGTGTGTAAAAGCATTTCCAAAGCGTGACTCTTCCTAAGTTAGTTATTATGCATTACCTTAATTTAATCAAATTATTATAACCAAAATTTTTGTTTTGACAGAATTTTTAAATTCAAGGAATTTAAAAATACTGTCAAAACAAAAATTTACCTGCCAAAAAAAAAAGATAGATATGGTTAAGCATTTACGTAGAGTGTAAGGTAGAGATCGATTAAGTAGAATTGTAGAGTTTATTTCGAATGTATCTTATTTCTTTATAAAACTTTAATGTATAAATAAATCTAAACTACATTTTCCAAATAACGGGATGTATATATCAACACTATCTAAGTTCTTGCGACTAGAACAGAAATTATTTATTACCTATTCAAGGGAAATGGTTTCCGTAAGTGTCTTGTCCTTTACTCCAAGCTAAATGCATTTCAATTTTGTTTATAGTCTTCAATTGATTTACAAGGTGCAGAATAGCAATTACCTCCGTATTTCTTAGCGGTTGTCAGAGGGTCGCCCACGCCACGCGGCCGCCGCACGAGTTCTGCCCTATTATACAATCAGGACGAATCACCACATGGGACACTGCTCCTGCCACCTCCCTCAATAACTAAGGTCACTGTGACTGAGCACGATCCAAGTCTAGCTCGCTTAGGGAGTAATGAGGCACTTTCAAGTCTCAACCAACAATCTAAAACGCATAAACAATTTGGCTCACTATCCATTGATGTTTGACTGTAAATAATTACCGGTAGATTCTACTATCAGATCTCTGCTGCGCATCAAACAATTTCCTAGGTCTGCCCACGTCAATTACACTATTTTACACTAGATCGTGCGGTGGTACGTCATTATTGTGATTGTTTCCAGGTAATTTTATTTCTGTGGAGTTGTAATTTAAAAAAGACAATCTCTAAAATGATTTCAGTTGTTACGCGCTGGGAGAATTAATAATGATTGTTCATAATATCAAAACTGATTTAGTTATTTTCATCGCAAGCTTATTGCAGTGGACTGGAAACAAATTCTGTGTTCTGGTTTTAATCGTGCGTAGCCGGCGGCGGGTTGAGTTTCTCCGACTCGATGATCAATAGAGTCGATCGCGAGTGGGCATTGTGGACCAGCGCGTTATAGGCATACGAGTACATGAATACAATGGTACGCACGTGCTGCGCCGTCGCCCGCGGCGTCCGCCTCTACCATTGTCCGACCGGCCATTGTTTCACGGAAATCCTTCTAACTACATGCCTTGACACTCACAGTAATATCCTATTTTGATAATATGTCCGCTTGATACCATCTGAGGTACTCGTAATAATATGTTGACGACAAGGCCCGTCATGTCAAGGAAGAAACACGCACAGCTGTACGGTGACCTAATTACGAAACAATTTTGTTTTGTCTCCTGATTCCTATTAGAGCTGCGTAGCAGTTAAAGCAACATCAATTACTTAGTACTGAAAAACCTTGAGTGTCAAGTAGATAAATGTGTTTTTGTGTGATTGTTCAAACGCCAAGCCCAGTTGAACACAATAACGATCGAACACCCGTCGATTAGGCAACTTACAATGCGGTTAGACAACTAGATCACGGAACTATTTGATTATTTAGCTGTTCCAACGTTCGATTATGACTGACCTGAAAAAACTGACTAAGAATAATACCATTGTGCGCTGTAGCATTATATTCTTATAAGATTAGAGCACAGCTGTGTGGGTGAGCTTGAAAGCTTATAAATCTTTGGTTGTAAAGGGTTTCTGTATGTGTGTGTGTGACGGGGACTTGACAAGAGCAACTCGATAGCGACACAATGGCTGAACGGCATATTACCATAATGTAAGAGCTGCCAGCGAAACCTGTTTTATCTCTGCATTTAGAACAAGGAAAGAACTTCGGAGATTTAAAACATTATATAAAACTTGAAACCGAGTGACAATTTATATTGTTTTAAATAATCCACTTTATAGATTACGTTTAACCTTTTCATAGTTTTCAATTTGTGTCTCGTTCCATTATCATGCATTTTGTCGACAATGGTACAATAATGGAATTTATGTTGGAATACAAATAGTATCTGTACGGAAACTACAATGCGCGAGTGGCGCGTGGGCAGGGCAGGCTGCAGGCACGGCGCACGGTTAAGCCTATAGGGCTGCTAAAACCCTTACTCTATTTTACGATCAACTTACAATACTATGTTCTATATTGCCCTAAACCTATAGCTAAATTGCATAAACTATAACGTCTATAACAATAACCTCTTTCTTAAAAAAAGTTCTATTTATATTATTTTACAATGGTACATAGCTAAGAATCATATTGATCATACTGGCATATCAGATTTAATAAAAAAGTATGTGCATTACACACACGGCTGAATTGAAAGTTCAGAAAAGTAGTCTACAAAAGAATGAGAAATATAGACTATCAGCATAATAAAAAGGTTTATTACATATTATATAAGATATATTATTCAGAATCCATGTTTTCACGTTGAACGAATGACACGAGACGTATAAATAAAAAATATTGGTCAAATTAACACAGATGTGTTAAGTAATTACCATAAATTAATTAAGTAACGAATTTTATTACGCAAATGCAAAAAAATAAATATACGTTAATGATACCACGTTGTTGTTTATGACATGACACATTTTCCGAAGGCTTCGTTGTACGCAGGCGCATGCACGTGATAGCATTGTAATCTAGCTCATTCTATCGCAGGCTAAATCCTATTTATGAGAAAGTTTGTCTCTTTTTAGTGTTGCTTTTTCGTCTCATCCAATTTTTAAATCACAACGGTGTTGAAGAAGTTTCTGTTCAAAATCTTATTTAAAAATAAAACATCCTATGTCCAGTGCAAATGACCATTTAATTTTTTACATGATATCTATTTTTAGTTAGCCTATGAGTTTCCCTCTGAAGATAGAATATATTCATTACCTACCATTTTTAATTAAAGAAACCCTGTGGCGCGAGTTACATAATAATATATATTAAAAATATTATTGACTGACACAAGGTACACCCAGGGTGAGAACAACTTCTTAAGGGTCCCACAAATAGTTGTCCTGTGCTAGATTCGACCCCAGAAAGTGGCGAGGCGACTGTCTATTGGACTCGTACCTTTTGGGGTTTAAAAATAAAGCTATACGTCATGTATACTGGACATCATCTTCACCACAAGTATTTTTTGAGAAACCGTTTTTTGTGGTAAAGTTGAATATTTTCAAGTATCTACAGCCCTACAAGTGACGGAGGCAGAGGTTGAACGCACGCGACATTGTTATCTCGACTAAGGTTTGGGCGAGAATAAATAAAACTCTTCGTAGAAACACACACATTTATTTTATTATTCCGTCGAGCTGTTGTAATGTCGCGATAGCGCTTTATGGGACCTGTTATCGCTAAACGAACTTTCTACGAGCATCAGAAAGAACATCATCATAAAAATATCTAACAAAGTATTGAGAACTTACGCCCGTTATGATCTATTCGCGAATGCTTTTAACCGACTTCAAAAAGAGGAGGTTATTTCGGCTATAATATTTTTATTTCATTTTTTTCTGTATTGCCGTATTAATATTTTTTTCGAGATGGTGTCATACCTATATCTTTTTTGTTTTAATCGGCTTCACAACTTGGGATTTATAAAGACATTGATTTTGGTTGTATGCTATTATAAATACAAATTGCTCATTCAGAATCATGATTATTCAATCCATGTGTTAGATGATGGAACCTGGTTCGATTCCCGTCATTCTAACAGAGTCTAACAGAGTATTTATAAAATATACAAATAAAGGAATTAAATTGGGGCAAAAACAGTTACATCTCCATGCCTGGGAGTATATGTAACCCTCTGTACTCTGTATGAACTCTTTGCAGTTCTTTCAGCATGCTCATTTCAGCTTAAAATAAAAGTGAGGGAATAAATAGTGCGACTGAGCTTACATAAATACCTACTTATGCACTGTAATATCGCACCGCAATACGTTAGACCCCATTAAATAGCAGCTATGTCCAAAATTCGTTTAAGACGACGTCATAAGGAACGTATTACCATAACTTGTTTGATTGTTATTTTTTGTAATATCGATCCTAATGGAATTGTAATTCTTAACGTATCTGTCCGATTTTGCAAATTAACATGCATACGTTAAAATTTATAATTTATTGGTCAGTAATAATCTTTTATGTCGATTAATAAAATAGTAGTTTTATGGTTACTAAAAACATCTTTTATACAAAGGTTTTAAATATAAAACATTGTAGTTTTAACAACATCTTCATTTTCCGAGAAGACTTCGTTCGATACCGGTTTTCCACCAATCAAACTTTTATATCTTTACATACATTAAAGTCAATAATTTTAATTGATATACAAATCAATATTAATTGATCTATAGACATTGAAACTGTTTCTAAATTTGATTAACTTTTCAAATTGCAATACCCACTCATCCCAACGCAACTTAATAGAATAAAATTATTGAAACACTAATTGGACCGTGCGCGTGACTCAATTTTATCCGTAATTCTTCAGAAGTTTTTCGTATGAGACGGATGGATGCATAAAATGTATTGTGCGAGAGAGAGACCAGTATGATAGGGTGACGTTAAGGTACATTAGCAGCTTTTAAGTTGGTATCGGCGCCCGTCATTTGCGTGGTAATGGCTCGGGATTGCCTCAATTTGAATCTGCCGACCATATTTTTTTTGTACTGACGATCTCACGTCACAGGATACATTTGCTGTACAAAATTTATGCTTGCTGCCTACGTAATAAAGACGATGCTAAAGGACAATGTGTATCCACCGAAGTTGCGTTGTGTTGATTGTACATTGCTGCCTAATGGATCATGGTTACACTATAGTCTTTGTAGTCGTTTTATACATTTATACAAGTATGGAAAACATCGGGCAATACTATAAGCAACATTTGTCCTAATGTGTTTTGGGACAACGTTCTAACGATTTCGATAAAAAAAATTGAGTTTTAGGGACAAAAATACGGGACAACTTGTTTACCTCCTCTGAATTTTTTCAAGTGAATATTTTTATAATAGGAAATTCGATTTAATTTCATAAATCAATACATTTCCTGAGATAATTATCTTTTCCCATAGCAACTCTTAGATGTCATATTTCAATAATTAAGTATTGAGTGATTCTTCAAGAAAATACACATGTTTTGATTCTTTCAAAATGTTTAAATTTAAAGCTGATAAGATGAGCACTCCCGTGCTTATATTAGCGTACTGCGGAGTCAGTGATCTCGAGTTCAAAGTCAAGGCGCGCCTCATTAACTTTTCGAATTCATGTGCGTAGGTATTAGATATAAATTATCTCGTCATTGATGAACTGAAAGACTGTAATAAAAATCGTGCGAAAACCTGCATGCCTGAAAATTATCTGTTTAGCCACATTCCTGAAAAAACCAGTTTCTATTTATTTTTTAATTATAATGGTACGTAAATTTAATTATATGTGTTCCAATAACCCCAAGCCTAAAACGTATCGTGAACGTTGCAGTTAACACCCCTCTACACAGATTTTTTGTGCCATAGAAAGAAAAAATCTATGCGGTTTTTATGGAATTGTTTTTATGTGTTTGTCTTAGCGCGAGCGATAACGAAGGCGACAGTGTTCCAGGGCCGCAGGGTTGCTTCTAAGTTGCAATAAAATTATAAATAAATGCTATTTATAACGGACCCATTCAATTTCATGGTTTACCTTAATAAAAAAAATAGGGATTTGCAACATTTTGCTGGCGATTCTATATTTTAAACGGCGAAAGTACTTTAAATGTCATTGTGTCTCTTGCTATTACAGCTCGTATGAAAAGGACAGGGCATACTTAGAAATGTCATGATAATAATAACTGCTTGTTCGGAGGTAATATTATAATATAACGTATCGATAATTTTCCCTCAGTACTACAACTTAATTGACAGATTTAAACATGTCGCTTCATAAAAACTAATTTAATTGGAAAGGAAATGGAAAAAGTTAACAATTCTTAGAATAGATCCTATTATATCTTCGTGTTACGAAAAGGACCGATTAGTTTACCGATGATTTCTATATATTTTTTATATTCATATTTACATATATAAGTGAGATAAAATGGAATCCACATAATGACCTCTTCTTTTTAGAGTTCACATAAATCATTATCACTACTTAGGTATACTTAAGTAACAAAACGAACACTGAGTGGATAAAGCCATTAAGCCGAAACTGACACAAATATTTCCATACGGCGACGCTACAAACATTCAAATTATCCTGTTCTTTCTTAATTACGTCTAGCCATTTAAAACCATTTACACAAATATCCATAATTGTATTCGGCTTTGATATGAAGTAAGCATCAAAATAAATCGGAGCTTAAAATCCAGGTAGTAACCCTTTTGTCGTGTTATAAGGTTGTTCACCCCTGGAGACGCAGACGAGGGTAGTATAGTGAGACAACCTTGTCGTGGGGTGCGGCCGATGCACGTGAGGACCACTTGTTGCTATTAGTTAGTAATTTACAACACATATTTTTCAACATTCGCCCATTAGTAGGGATTAAGGAAGGCTCCCGATGGAAGTAGGATATGACGCGACAAATTCCACGTAGCTTTACCGTCACTAATAAACAAAATCGAACAGTGATGCCTTTCTGTTGTCCGCTTGATTAATGTACGTGTCGTCGGGACGACTCCGATTTATTCACCTCGTCTATGTGTAGGAGTTCATAATTAAACATCTCCACAGCTCACGTTCCATAGGCTTTTACAAAGGAATAATATCGTCAAGTACAAAATCATACATAATCCTTTTAATGACTGTTAATCAGCATTAACATAACAATGCCGGGATGCATCGCGCTTTCCGCCGTCAATTTATGCATTGCACTGAATATAAATAAGAACTCATTTACAATCTGAAGTTGAAGACACAACGCGAGTCAAGGAAGTGTCGACGCACAGCATTAAACGTTGTCGTATAATGGAAAGACGAGGGCCACACATACAATGCACTAACATAAAAGCCGAGTCTTGCTTTTATTGGATGGCGTTGGGCCATGTTAAATCTTTACGTGGTATCTTTTATAGCGTGGTGTGTCGTATATCTTAGGTTTATGGCGTGTGTTGCGCGGTGCTGCGGGGGCCGGGGCAGCGTGGGCGCTACTCCAGAATCGCGGCCCACGTGCCACTGATCGCAGATACAATTGTCCGCTCGCGGCTTGTTTATGGGAGCACTCTTGAGATACCGACGAGAAATGACACCTCCATCGCAAACCTTAATCTGCAGCCACTCCCTACCGACTGTTACAAACTTTAAATCTTGATTTTACTTTGATCTAATTCAGTAAAAACTCTCCAGAATGAGACCGGTTTGCAACATTTGCGAAGTTCGTCAGAACAAGTTCGTTTTTGCCCGTAACTTTATTAAGAATCATAAAAGGATTTCACGGACGACAGCCTATATTTGTTTAACAATTTATTAAACATAATATAATATGTCCTCCTGGTCGAATTTCGGCCACTTCGGGACATATTATCATGCACAAGTATGGCGCAAACACAGGGGCGCTTTCTCTTCCATTACCCTCATGATCCGATGAGACGACTATCAACACGATCGGTAAAAGATCAGATCAGGTTCAGAAAGGACACCTTTACGGGCTCTCCAAGGCACGGGGGCTTATATACTTTTTACATTCCAGGCTGATACCGAGATTTTTTTCCAAAATTTATTTTTGATGCAACCCGGGATTTAGACCTAAAATCTTATTATCTATGGTCCAACACCGCTGGACCAACAATTCAGTCTCAACGTATACATATACTTACATATTCACGTGACATTAAAACGACATTGTAACAGGACAAGTCGGCGATGTGGATCACCATAATATCAGACTTTGTGGTATATAATTTTGAAACAATAAAGAGCAACGCTCGTTGATACAGAAGTTGCCCCGTGTATAAGCGTAGTAGCTCCAAGCGGTGGCAATTTATAAGTTTTTAATAATTTTATTGGAGAGAATAAATGAACCGGTTGGGTGTCGCGCGCTGGACACGGCATACGTAATGAGCTTTCTGTTTATAATCACTTTGATGGTCAACGTTCCAATCAAATTGTACAAATATGAATATGACAACTTCGCGACAAGAGCTGACACAGCTATTTATATCGTTATTGCGCGTAGAAAAGGTAATAATATAATGAGATATATCTATGTGGTATATGGCAATAAATTGAACGCTCATTAATATTCTAGTTTTTGTTGAAAGGATTATTATTGTTAGATTTTTAGTTAATGTCTTCGTTTACCCATTTTTCTTCAAGTGAATCAGCGAATTAACACATTTTGATACGCAGTTCTTACTAAAATATCTCACACTCTTATCAAACTTTAAAAATTGCTATGAGTGTGAGTGAGAAAGAAGTGAGTGATTGAATAGCGCATAATAACAAATTATTCCTTTCTTTGACAGTGGCTTAACGTCGCCTACGGAACGAGGGGTGACTCCCGTCTACCTCAGGTGTAGAGAGGGCACGATCTCCTGGGTGTACCCTCGAGGTGCGCTACGGCTGCTCCTTCGTCCATCCTTGCCGGTTGATGAGCGGGACTTCAAAGTCTGCGTGCGGGTGATACGGCGACCTGATCCACCTGACTTATTCCATACCTTACGGCTTAATGATACAGGTATGTCTAGTCAGTCTTTTAAGTTTTTTACATTACATATGGCAGTAACAACATATATTTAGATCCAAATCCGTCGATCTAATACATGCATGAACTAAGCTAGTCTGGCGAAAACATATATGTCTATCACTCGGTTAAGTGCAGCTTAAAAGACAGTTTGATGGGCTCGTCGTTTCAATGCCGATTGCGATTTATTGTTTTCAATTGTCATCGACATTTATAGTCGATCGTTAGACCTTTCGTCTACTTTGTTACTTTTATTTCAAAATCAAACAAAATCGAGTGAAAAAAAAACATCCAAATGGCGCGCTAAATATGGGGTTAGGGATGCTGTCAGATGGCAGGCGCTCCCAGTAAATTACAGGTTATGTACTCCACTTTGGATGCTAGGATTAAGTTATGTTTACGTAATAAGTAGCAATTTTATTTACAGAAGTCGCGGAACGTTTCCCTGCTCGTCTATTTGTGGAGGGTGCCCACCGGCTGGTGCCGCTGTATGCACCCAACGACGGAGACCCACGAGAATTGCGCTGCTTTCGAAGCAGGAAGGGCCGCGCAGCTATCTACGTGGAAGCCGAGCCAGAAGAAGGCCCCCAGAGAAGGGAAGCCACTTTCAAGTACGAGGCACGGCCCCTCGTGCGGCGCCATTACGACCCAAGCACGGCGGATTGCCGCCCCTGCACCGAATCGGAGCTCGAACTCGCCTTTTGCACTAGCGATCTAGGTAAGACCACACACGTTAACCATTTAATTTTACCTATAGCTATCTCTTCGGTAATAACGAGTAATGAGAAATGCAGTAGCAACGGCGCGGCGGTTTCTGAATGTTAATAAACCCGCGCCGCCGACCGCACGACAATTTGACGCCATCGTCAAGATTCCTCGCGCCTGAAATTAAATTAAACGCTGCTCGAATATAATTTTTCTTCACTTAACTATTACGAAGTATTTACATGGTGGCCCGGCCATTTATTATTCTGTGGACTCATTATTTTTAAAGCATCCTAAAAGTTAACGCAAACGGTTGTCGCAACCGTAAGTGGCAGACATATTGTTTGTTCAATCTTTTGTATAGCCGTGAATTGCCATTTGGAACCTCAGCTTTGGCGGTCATGAAATGATTGCATTTCATACCGGTTATGAGTCACGGAAGCTTTCGCATATTAAGTGACGAGCCGGAATCCCGGGAGCTTAGATACGAGTACAATTTACTTTACTACTAGTTACGAGCGTGGTCGAGTGCATACCGGATAGACTAGTCCGGCGCTAGTCGGCACGCGACGCGGCGGGGAGTTGATGTTAATAGTTTTTCTGGTTTGATAAATTATAATAGTTAAGGAGTTATGTCACTGCAGCGCTGCAGCGCACAGTGGAACGAATGTATGGGAGCGGTTGGACGTAGACATGTCCGAAAAAAAAGAGTAAAATTATGCCAAACTAATGATGCCATCTTATTCGATTACTTAATGCCTTCATAACTTGTGGTGATGAATTTCTTCATAACTCCCATATTTCGGGAGTAATTTGAGAAAATGTGAAATTTTACTATGAAAATGAGTGTATCGAGCTCTCTCCCTCCTGATTCCGGGCTTGTTTCAAGTAGCGGTCTCTAATATCATAATGCTAATACTAAGAGCTATATTTAATACTAAGACACATAGTGCGCCAAATGTGCACTTTCTGGGATAAAGAGTGATGTTTATTTTATAACACAATTTTTTTATTTTTTGTTTATTTTGTTGATTAAAACCGTTTTTCTAAAGGTTTACCTTATTACAATAACATTTCTGAGCAGCCAATTAGAGAAGATATAAGCTAATTAGGATATATAATTAGGGACTTAAGGTTTACATATAAAACTGATGCACTAATGATTACTGATAAGAACATTGCTATTATTTAATTACTAAATGGCTCTTAATACACTAATTTAGCATGCATCATTTACTAATTATCACAATAACTAATTACCTTGCAATATTTAACAAAGGATACCTGGGATACCTGGATTTTATATAAATAGGTCACTATTAGTAACTTTAAAATCAGTGTTGATTTACACCTCGTTGTATCCAAGCTAATCTCGCAATGTATTTTCCAAATTTTAATACAAATCTTGATATTCACGTTGCTTTATGCGCACGCGCACATAAAGATTTACGCGACTTTAACTATTTGTTCAGTGTTTTAAAAGATAACAGTTGTGTTCAGTTATGTGAAAGTGCTGAAACAAGTTTAAAATACTGGTGTCGTCGATTTTGCTACCGCATTTATGCAAAATGGACAAAGTCTGGAAGAAGCACAGATAAGTTTCGGAAGAAACATGAGATTTGGCTACAGGCTGCAATTCAATGGCCGGAATTACAGAATGAAAATATGGAACCTTCTACAGAAAATATAAGTGACGTCATCGAGCCCATAATTTCTCCTGCTAAATCTGATGCTTCAACTTGTACACATCCTAGTCCTCGTAAATCTTCAACTTACTTAAAAGTCATACTCTCATCAGTTCTTGTGAATATTTTTGTTAATATATATTTCTGTATATATATAATATATTTATAGACCTCTTAATAAGTCTGTCTGCGGTTTAAAGTAAATACAAATGGGGAAAAAACGTTTTTTTTTTTAATTTTCATTTCCTTTTATCCCAGAAAGTGCACATTTGGCGCACTATGTGTCTTAGTATTAAATATAGCTCTTAGTAATAGCATTACGATATTAGAGACCGCTACTTGAAACAAGCCCGGAATCAGGAGGGAGAGAGCTCGATACACTCATTTTCATAGTAAAATTTCACATTTTCTCAAATTACTCCCGAAATATGGGAGTTATGAAGAAATTCATCACCACAATTTATGAAGGCATTAAGTAATCGAATAAGATGGCATCATTAGTTTGTCATAATTTTACCCTTATTTTTCGGACATGTCTACGTCCAACCGCTCCCATACATTCGTTCCACTGTGCAGCGCCCCGCCGCGTCGCACCCACGTTATTATCCGCCTCCGACACGTATCATTGATTTTTTGTTTGTCATGCATCTAAAAACTAGAAATTTTCTCTGATGGAGGCAACGTACGCGTTAAGGTTCTTTGTCAAATAAAAATGACAAGCCATTGTTATATCGTCGACTAAACAGGAATTATTAGCCGATTGTTTCTATGGTCCGATTAGAATTATAATTTATGAATCATCTGTTGCCGAATAATGGGTATTTTATTTTAATTTGGTTGAAAAGTGAACAGGCCCAACGTTCGTGTTCCGAGAGTCAAAGAACCGGCTACTAAGTCCCGCGAGTTATTAATACCACACATATTTCGTAGTCGATTCTAACACTAGCTTACAATTAAATTAACAGTTGTCTTGATAACATAGAGGCCAGTAAGACTAATAACACCATAGCTCGTTAGTGAAACGTTCTTTAATTATCGGTTGTCGAGGTCGGGTCGACGACCCTTTACCAAAGAGTTGGACTTCACTTATCTATCTCAAACAAAAGCTTGGCGTAGAAAAAATACGGGTACATTTGCGCTTACTCATGGAGCGGACAAAAAGTGTATTGCGCGAACAATGGCGACACAGTGATTAATATCTGAACAATAAATCTGTCGCTGGCTTGAGATGTGAAGGAACCGGTGCTGGAGCGAAGTGGGCTGGCGAGACATAATGTACAATAGCTATATCACTATTCTCTACTGGCCAGGCTCGGTGAAAGGAAAGCTTTTCATTTAACTTATTGACTCGCAGGAAAATGAGAGCTTGTACCTAATCTAAATAAAGACATTGTAAACGAATCTGAACTGTGAGATTGGATCTCATATGATTAAGTTGAAATTTAATAATATGGATAGGCCGTTTGGGTTAGGGTAAATGCTTGCCTTGCACGCCGCAGATCGTGGGTTCGATTGCCACCCAGGTCAGATATTTGTGTGTATGAATATGTCTGTGTGTCCTGAGTCTGTCTATGTATTTTAAAAAAAAGTACCTAGTAGGTATTGTAATATATCAGTTATTTGGTTTCCGTAGTACAAGCTCTGCTTAGTTTGGGATCAGATGACCGTGTGTGGATAATGTCCTAGGATATTACTATTTATTGTTATTATATTTTTGTTTGACTTGGGAATACTTTGTTGTTAAACTCTCAACCGCCCGTTCATAAACACATGTATGCTATTATTGGTAGAAATCCCATACATAACTCAAAGCTAATTATTATAATATGACATGACATGTATGTAAATCATAGAGCGGTCGTGACAACATTTTTTTATTCACCATAACAATGATACGAGTGATAAACATCTCAGTGGTGACTCAGTTTTGTTCTCGAAACGCTGAGTTATTAAACTTTACAACTTCTAATTTGTTTTCGTCGAGCAATTACTATAATTAACCAAACTTGGAATTGGATAAACCAAAATATTTTTATATAGGTACACACACCAATAGGCACAATCAGCGTCGCCTAGGTAGTAACAGTGGGGAACCTTAAATCTTTAAAGATTAGGTTCATAATCCAATGACAACTGTGACTGTATCTGTACCTGATTGACGTGGGCGTACATATAATTATTTTGTAGATTTGAATAATGAATAAATATGACATTTAATAGGGATATTTTGGATAAAAAAGTTGAACGCTGGATCCGATAGTTCTAGGTTAGCAACAAAAGTGGACCTCCTTTTATTATTGTTAAGTCGGCAATTGGTTCTCCTAAAATGTTATATCTCATCATTATCATATTAGTTGAAAGACTGCTGGAAAGTTGAAATGCCCCAAGGATCTCCACAATGATGGGTCTTGTGCTGCCCGCATCCAGCGTCTTCCCGCGACCCTTGCAATATCATCGGTCCACCTTGTAGGAGGCATGCCCATTGCCATTTTGTGTCTATTTAAAATTAAATAAACTACTATTATGCCTGCGTTATTTTGAGTACGAGTTGCAAGTTTATTTTATTTATTATCTATGAATATAAAAATGAATGTTTATCTTTAGAATCGTAAACTATGCATTCGATCATGTGATGATCTTCAGCAAAGTATTGTACCTGTGCCCACGAAGGCTTCTCTATTGGTACGATCAATGTTCGACAGATGGCGCTACTATCTATGAGTTAAACGCGGGTGAAACCGTGGGACATAGCTAGTATAGTATATTTCCTAACGGTTTTCCAAAAAAATAAGCAAATTAGTCAATATCTTAAATTACAATATGAGTGGGAAGGTATTATTTCGATTCTTATGTAGATTTTTGCGTAACAACGTATTTTAAGCCCAAACATTTAATAAACCTGTTATCTGAATAATAAAATATTTATGTGGTTTTTAACAAAATTATATATCAAAGCTCTAAGGAAAAATATCAACTATTTTTATTATTATTAGATATTTATACAATAACGTGTGTTATTCCATTATTCTGGGAATGCTGAGTTGATTTGTATTTTTTGGAAACATGTAAATTATTATAATGTTGAAAAAACTAACACCGCATTTATTATGTCTGAGCTGACTTAAGATTCTTTGCTGATTACGGAATGGTCTTTCAACTGCTGCATTTATTTTTAGTAAAGACGACGCAACGTCATTACAAACCGTTACACAAAGCAATCCCTTATAGCCTCAACCGTACATACAAAGTAAATAATATTTGTTTATGCAGGTAACTACAAATTTATGGATCTCGGATTATTCGCTTTACTTATGCTATAAGACTTCTTACTCAAATTTCTTTCTATAGGTTTTTACTCCCTTTTCAGTGTCGAAATATTCGGCTAACCTATTTATATATATTAACCTAATACATCCAGGCATACATGAGAAAAAGGGTCTTGAAAGACAGGCAGTCGGACTATGAAGCGATTTTATTTAGGTTTCATAGAAGTAAATACATTTTCAGTCTTGACTTTCTTTTCAGAACCTCTAAAAAGAGCGAACACCTGTTCTGTAAATAGAGCAAAATAAAATAAAAATAAAGTGTATCTACATGAAGATGTAGTTAAGAAAAGGTCTTAAGTCACTTTATAAGTGAATCTCATAATGCAGCCTTCCTTAACTTACCTATAGAATTTTATGGAGAATTCTGATTATTTGATATATTTACGGAGCGCTTCACATTAAAAACTTTTACTAAAAAAATATGTACGAACGAACACCCAGATTATTAGTTGAGTGCAATATTTTAATCGTCTACTGGTCATGGTACGTTTACTTGGCATGATTGTCAATCCCGTCGATATAATTATAGAAATGGATCCGATATTAATTCTCAGTAGGAACGTTATTTCCATATAAACAATATTCAGGATGCTATAGATGTCTATTATCTTATTATAATATTATTAATAGCATCAGACACACGTTATATAAATTACACGTATGTGTGCATCCATCCATAGTTGTACACAAGCGGGCAACAACGGGGAAAATCCTAAAATATTTACGGCGAACAAATGTTCTGCTTTACCCGCGCCATCGCCGCAAGTCCAATTGCTCTCCTCTGTGGCAGTTTAAATATAAATGTGTAGCAATAGAACAAGGGTTCTTGGTTATAACGAGATATATCTTATTGTTCCCAGTTTCCCGTGGTGTGATTGTATCGAGCGAGCCTCGCGAGGACCTGGACACGACGCAGCTGACGCTCCGGCTCACCAAGCTCATCCGAGCGACGGCCGGAGACCAGCCAAGAGACGACTCCCAGACAAGCCCTGAACTAACAGATCAGGACGATTACTATAGGTAAGGATATTAACATTTTAACTTTTACTGCAGGAGTTAAGGAAACGTTTCTTTCCTGGATGTAATATACTTGTGCTATGTGTTTGTGTAGAGGTATATAACTCTTCACTGTGTTTTTTCAACTGCAGTAATCATATCTGCCGGTGTACTATACGTCTACCAAGTACAAACTAAGAATAGTACTTCAGATCGCGAAAATTTTTTTTCGGTTATGTACCTTCTTTCTTAAAATCATAAGGACTGCTGCTAGCTAGATTGAACTTTCTTTCCTATAACTTAAAATAGCTATTGAGTGATATCACTCAGAGAACGGGCAATAGCGTCTCTCAGTATCCAATGACCATCATATTGCGATCGCCAACCCGTCTAATAAAAGCGTGGCTTATGGCATATCACCCAAGATTATTTTTGGGGGAACTTTGGTTCAGCAGTGGACTTCTTTCAGCAGTGCGAATAACAAATTATTTATTCTGTGGTATTATTAAGAATCTTACAAATATTAATAAATAAAAATAAAATAGCCTTTATTGCTGCTTCCTTATCACTATTACATAATGCTTACAAAGTTTGCCTACTCACTAAAATAAAATTCATGCAATATATTTAATACAATCAAGCATTATCGGTAACTGGATATTTATCTGGAACAGCTTGTCCATTGACAAAGGCCTCCTCTAAAGATTTACTTATACTTATATTACAAATATTAGTAAGTTATTAATAAGTGAGGTGGTTCAGGCATATAGGTCTACTGCGCAATAATTAAATATGTATTTATTGGACACAGCAATCCTGAGTACAGCAGAAGATTAGCGACATGTAGTTGGTGATTTCAAACAACCAACTCACAGATAGCATTGCTTTTTTTTAATTTGAATGTTTTTAGTCGAGTAGAGTCTAGTTAATATACCACAATACGAGTAAGTCTTATCAGATAGTATTTTTAAGAAAATGTAAGTATAACCTCGCCGATGATATCTCGCGGAGCATTACACGAGCTTGTCTCTTGTAATGTTGTTAAGCTTATCGTTAAGTACATCTCTCGGACAATGCTCCTCAATTGGGGACAGACACTGAGCAAATGATCCTTAATTTTGATAGTTGTCTTTGGAAAATCCTAAGCGAATAATAGTAAATTTATATTCTAGAGTCGCAATTTTTTATGGTTTAAGCAGTATCTAATAAATAGACCTTCGTATGATGTTAGGCAGGAATATAATGTTATTGCCTCAGACTGATGTCGTCCACTGTTTCCCAAAACGTTGCCATGGAGGATCTTGCCGTAGTCACCGGGCTTAGAATGCGAGTTAGCTACCGCACTTAGGTGGCAGCTAATGCATAGGTTACGCTGGTACCTGACTACCAGGCGTAATTACTAAGTCCACTCCATCTCATCCCGTGGGGAGCGTAGAAGTACTCAGAAAGAAGCTACTGCCCATCCTGTCTACCAGAAGATGGGCAGTAGCTTCTTTCTGAGTACTATGACCATCTTAATGCGATGGCGATCGCCAACCCGTCTGCCAAGCGTGGCGACTATGACATATCCCCCAAGATGATTCATGGGCCTCTCCATTTGTCCAGTAGTGGATTTCTAACAGTTTATGATATTCAGCATCTTTTCTTCTTTCTCAGGTACGAAGTAGACAATACGCTGGAGCGCACGACACACCGCAACCACCGGCGGCGGAAAGCGCGCAGCTTACACGCGCACGTGCACGTGTCGTCGGTGTGCGGCGCGGCGGCGGGCGCGGGCGAGTTCCTGGTGATGGCGCGGCGCCGCCTCGGCCGCCTCGCGCTCGTGTGCGCGCCGCGCAGCGCCGACTGGGCCGCACTCGTCGCGCGCCGGAACGCGGACGGCACTGCGCACTGCTTGCTACAACACTAGCCGAAAAACTACCCATCGATATGTGAAGAACCAGATACCTTGAAGGAAGAGGAACTATTCATTTTCTAAGGGTCTCCGCAGTTATCGACGCAGAATCGGCTTAAGCCGAGTGCGTATCACTACACTACTCAACTTACCGTACGGATGTGATCGGCTAATCGAAAAACGGCTCGTTGCGACGATGGTATTAGTAACACCCTTATTTCATAGACATAAAGGATTTATTAATCGGTGTTAGCCGATTGCGCGTCTAAAAATGTGGGGAGACACTAACTCCTCCTTGTTTCTTTCTGATTTAATTCATTGCGGGATCCAAGACTAAAGCGATTCCCCGGGATTTCCATTGTGTGACACTGTTGATCTTGGCTCTTACCTGACCTCTTACCCACCACTGCAACCCCTGTAGGGTGCAGTAGTGGGTAAGACGGAGAGACTAATCCCAATACCTTGAAGGAAATATCACTGCCGTCCCTATAGTATGGTAAAATGGAACACTCAAATCTACCATGTTCTACCAACAAATTTTCCAGACGCATTAAAGATTTAAGGGATTATAGATTGAATGTGTAGAAAACACAATCTATCCAATGTAAGCAATGTAGAAAAGTTGTGCACAACTTTTCTTTTGCTGAAATTATGTTTTCAAACCAATGAATTAGGCTAACATTTTCCAACAAGTAAGTTGTTTCATAATAGTTGCCCAATCCTTTAGTTTTGAAGTAAAACTCCTTTTCGCACGCTTGACTTGCGTAACAAGCGCGTTACAAAAATTATGATCGTGTGCGGCGAACAGAAGTTGAGAAGGAGATATAAGTTAGTAAAGATAGAAAAGGAGAAAGTTTCCTTTCGTATATAACTGTAGGGGCAAGAGAAAGAGAGAGGTGCGAGCATATATTTTCTCTCTCTTATCTCTCCAGATACATTTAGATGGAGGTAAAGAAGTTTTACTTCAGTCGTGTGGTCTAAAACACGCTCATAATGTTTTTTAAATTAACTTAAGTCGTGCAAATATTACTGTTATAAAGAAAATTGTATTTTGCACACATTCAGGCCTATCCAATGGCCTTGAGTGTAATGGCTATGGTATCGGGAACAGACAGTCTTTGATGGAATCCTTTGCAAACTCTTCAACAATTCGGAAAAGTGCCTTTAAGCTATGTTGTGATAGATTTATAATAGTAGTCGCTCATAGAGGATTACTTGTGTTAAAGGACGCTCAGTGCAGTGAAATTATATACAGACATTTGTCTGAAGTACTGTATCCTGGTAACTATGATGGTGACACTTCAGATTTTATATCCCAAGCAGATATATCTGTTGATCGCGAAGAAAAGTGTTATCTTCAAGTTAGTCGGTGCAATTTATATTAATATGTTCGAGTTGACAATGAAGCATTGTCAATTCAGATCCTATTTCACAGTTATAAGTATAGATTCTATTCTGCTTGCCATACAATCAGCTTGCGTATTAATGCAATAATGTACAAAGTTCTAATGTTTATTTATGTATCAAATGTTTATATTGTGTAGTTTAATAAAGGAAATGTGGTCCCGTGTGCCAAAATATGTAAGATCTTCAGTTAGACGTAAGGTTGATCTCAACTGTACATATTATATTTAAGTGGGAAATGTTGAAAGCCATATTAATTAAGCACCGTAGATATACGTTATAATATATTGCAGTTTGTGATTTAAATATCTAAACACAGTTATTTTCAAATATTTCGGCTTTATATTTATTCATTTTATAGATTTTTTTAGAAATATCAATTATTTTTGTTTTGCCATTTTGCAATACTATCTAGTAATAATAAATAGGTTGCTAGTAAGATGCAATCTTTTTGTCACGAGCCAGAAGCTGGTCGACGGTACTATCTTGCATCTTGTGCCAAACAGAATACTGTATTAACTCACGAGCTAATTAACATATTCTTATCAGCTCACTTGATAGGACTCTTAAAATATTCCCTTGGAACCATTGCAGATGGCCTCTCTAGTTTCATGAGGCTCTAGCCTCTTTATATCATTCTGTCTCCCGCTATGCTTTGGAAGGAACTAATTTTTTGTCCAACTCCTTGTTTATTCCTGATTAAATTCGTTGCGGGATCTAAAACAAGTCCCTGTGACATGCCTGGGCCTCGCCGCTCAGTGTCAAGTCATTGTGTGCTACAGTTGATCTTGGCTTACAAAAGTTGCAGTGGTGGCTAAGGACAGGACTAGACTCATTAAAAAAGAAAGAAATAAGATATACTGAAGCAATTTGGCTTCTTTGGCATTATATATCAACTGCTAGAGCAGTTTTATTTTAATAGTATTGTGCTTTTTCGTCATTAACCCAATCTTATGTCAATAGTATGAAAGCTGACTTTTGTTTAATATAAAAGCCGAAGTAAGTTTAAAACAATTCTAGTTATAGAGTAATGGGAGTTAGCCCCCTATTAGCCTGATTTATTTGGATGTGTGTAAAAAAGTAAAAATTCTGTCGCCAATATAGTAGTATTAAAATATGGTGCTGCAATACAATGTCTTCTTATAGTGCTTCCATATACAGATCTATATTATGAACTATAATAATATATAATTATATTTGAACCACCATTCAGCTATTGTGAATACTAGTAATAATATATTTGTACAAAATTATAAGTATAGTTGTCGATATGTGATATAGTTTACAACGAATATGTTATCGAGCCTATTGTATATATAAATTTATATAGATATTGACGCAGTGTTAATAGATATACGTATATTATGTAGAAAAGAAAAACTGTTAAATAAAATAGTTTAAAAATACTTTTGGTTTTATTGAGTTTCTTGAGACCGCTGGCGATTCTCTCTGTTACATCTCTAAATTTATTTAAATGTTATTATTTGAATCTCTAATATAGCTCGTTAAAGAAGAACAGCATGGCTACCACAAGTTCACGTAGATTACAGTGCCGCAAACTTATCTGACCCGCTGGCAGCGTCGCTGTTATCGCATTTAGTGTTGCTAGTAACTATTTTTTGCAATAAAGTGGGTAAAAATAATATGCACATTGTAACGTAAATGTTACTTCACTAAAAAGCAAACAAATACTGTCATTACAAATCTTTATATTTTTATACAATAATTATGATCATTTACATAAAATGTATGCTGAGTGTTCTCTAACGGAGATACTCCAGGTATTATTATGTCACTGGATTGGTTTAATTCAGAAGTCATTTCATCATCATCATTATCGGAATCACTGCTTTCACTTTCACTATCACTACCTAAATTAATGATGAAAGGCTCGTCTAAGTATCCATCCCTTTTTCGATACATATTTTCAATATTTTTTTACATGATTGCAATGCTTTTGCCATTCATTGACTGTTATTTTATCAAAAGCTTCTGCAATCAATGATAGGATTACAGAATTCGATGTACCAATATTCTGATCTGCTATAAATTTTTTCATCTGCTTGCTCTTTTTCTTTCACAAGTTTTCTTACAAATCGCTCCCGGACACCTACAAAGGAAATAGCGAAAATTAAATAAATAATGAATATTTTAAAATAAGTATTTTAATTTAAAGTGCGAGGGGGAGTTTCGTATTTTTTCAGAAGCTGACAACACTAACCTGTAGCAGCAGCTACGCGTTCATACAACTTATTGAATGGTATAATTGGTGTCTGAAGGCGTTTTTCTTCCTTCATATAATTCAATACTTGTAATATAACGTTCCTCGCATCACTTTTTAAATCATTCGGCATTTTTCACAATTAAAAACCACATAAAGAAAAATAAATACGCGCAACAAACAATCAATGGCAGGAATGTCATGGAATAACAGGCCGATTGACATTTCAAACTGGCGTCGTTAGTTCTACTTTTGGCCACCGGGCCAGATAAGTTTGTAGCACTATACTTCCTCTGTGATACCTTTCATTTTTCCAGTAGTTACAGACACCATCACATCCAGCTACCCCAATCTGTCAAATTTCTTTTATAGATTTTCAAACTTATCGGAATAGCGTAAGGTTCACTTTCATTTGGGGAAATTTGACAGATTGGGGTAGCTTGATCTGCTGGCGTCTGTACATTAACTAGCACTGCCCCTAGCGGAAACTTCGATGAACTTAATGTCTATTCTCACAATGAAGCTAATAGTTCCGAGTGGGAGGGCTTTGGGCAGCCTCACGAAAAAGTAACGCTTAAAACAATTTCTCACAATGAAGCTAATAGATCCGAGTGGGAGGGCTTTGGGCAGCCTCACGAAAAAGTAACGTTTAAAACAATATAAAAACCACCCAGATATGCACCCAACATCTGTAAGTAGTAGATACGCATTCGCCCTGAAGATGACTTCCTGAAGAAGTTGAGCCTAATCCAACATAAAATTTATATATGAGTTACCCGTTACTATATTTCATTGTAGTAAATACAAGTGAGCCACAACGGCGAATAGATCCAACAACATTGCTTAATTCATCTATCCTGAAGCAAAATATATCTCGGGACAATGTCACACAGATCATCCTAGCCCCAAACTAAGCAAAGCTTGTAGGTACTATGGGTACCAGGCGACGATATACATACTTATATAGATAGATAAATACTTATATACATAGAAAACATCCATGACTCAGAAACAAATATTCGTGCTCATCACACAAATATTTGCACTTACCGGGATTCGAACCCAGGACCACCAGCTTCGTAGGCAGGAGCACTACCAACTAGGCTACGGTGACCTCGAATCACGAATTACAGATTGAAAGCACATGTATGAACCGAGGTTGTTGTTATCAGGTGGGGGAATCTGGATTACGTGAGGCAAGTCGCTATCATATGATTGCTTCAGTATAGATAGAGCAGTGTGCAGGTCCAAATCTCGCGAGGGTTCGGTCAACGCCGTTTTTGACTACCGTCGCAAAAAGAAGGTTGTTATACGTTTATCGTCGATATCTGTCTGTGGCACCGTAGTTCTTAAACGGAACGAGTTCTTCATTTGAAAGCCAGTTTCCTTGAGGTGGTTCTTAGCAATTTTTGGTTAATATCGGTTTAGCAGTGTAAGACTATCAGCTCTTTTGGGGGTTTCCTAACGGTTAGGTTATTAGTTATGTCTGCAGCATTCTTATTTGCATCATAGCTTGATTTATCCTGAATGTCGGGAATAAAACGGGTTATCTAAGTATGAGACTGTTAAAGATAACAGCATTATATATTAATTATTATAAAATATTAAAGGAATTAGATTATTTTTAATCGAAAAATATCATCAATAGGTGATTTTGTAAAAATATAAACTTCAGTTAAGTAGTGGATAGTATCTTAAGTTATTATTCATCCACAGCCCAAGGCCATCTGATCCCAAATTAAGCAGCGCTTGTACTATGGAAACCAGTTAACTTGAGATGATGATATGATTACTTCGGGATGAACTAACAAGAGAAGAATGTACTGTAATTATGTCGGACACTTTTACCTACTGTGCCGATATTGCCATAGGCCGCATCCCTATCACAAATATTCGAAGATGCGATTGGTGGAATAACTACTTAATTAAAGTTCGCTGTGAATTCCGGAGAAATATAAAATTGTAGGCGATGTTTTAAATAGTGCATACATTCAGTCAAAAAAGTATCGGGAATGGATGATTTGTCTATGGTTCCAAATTCAAATTTTTGTTTTTTTTATTGTTGTTAGATTGGCACAACTGTTTTCCATTTTGGCGCGGAGTTTGAATTGCATCTGTTATTTATATTAAATACAGTGCTGGTTTTAGTAATATCATATATAGTGTGTATTGCGAATTTCATAATGTACAAAAATATCGAACAAAGAGTTGGTCTTAAATTTTGCATCGCTAATGGAATTGCGTGTTCGGAGTCACTGAAAATGTTACAGAAGGCTTACGGTGAATAGACTTTATCAAAAACTCGTGCTTATGAGTGGTTCAAAGCGTTCAAAAGCGGTCGAGATGTGATGAAAGATTTGCCTCGCTCTGGTAGGCCATCAACGTCTGCAACTGAAGTTAACATCGCAAAAGTGAAGGAAATAGTGACTGAAAATCCTCATTCAACTCTTACAGAGATAGCCGCCGAACTTTCTGTGTCTCACGAGTCGATTCGTACCATTTTAACTAATCATTTGGGTATGAAACATGTTGCCGCTCGGCTAGTCCCAAAAGATCTGAATTATATTTTCGCATTATCGCATGAAAGTCGCCGAGGACATGGTAGAACGAGTCAATTCCGACCCAACATTCATGAAACGCATTGTTACTGGTGACGAGCCGTGGGTTTACGAGTTTGACATGAACTAGTCAACAAGCTTCGGAGTGGCGCCTTCCAACTGAACCGAAACCGAAAAAACCACGCCAAAGTCGATCAAAAGTCAAAGTCATGTTGACTGTTTTCTTTGACTATCGCGGTGATGTGCACTCTGAATTCTTACCGGAAGGTCTAACGGTAAATAAATCATATTATTTGAGCGTTATGCGGCGTTTAAGAGAGCAAATTCGACGAAAAAGGCCTTCGCACAAGGCCATCATTGTGAACGAATTTTTGACCAAACACGCAACAAATACCATCCAGCAACCACCATATTCACCAGATATGGCTCCAGCTGACTTCTTTCTTTTTCCTAAACTCAAATGACCACTTCGTGGTACCCGTTTTCAATCGGTAGAAGACATAAAGGAGAATTCGCGGCGAGAAATGAACTCAATTCCGAAAGCAGCGTTTAAAAAATGTTTTGAGGAATGGATTATTCGTTGGCGTAAGCGTATCATTTCTGAAGGAGCATACTTTGAAGGTGATAAAATAAATTCGAATGAATAACAAACATTTTGTATATTATTGATCTTTTCCCGGTACTTTCTTGACAGAGTAGTATATTAATCTCAAAATAGCTCGTTCACGTTACCGCTCGTCAATAGGGAAATCCAAAAGCAATCTTTTTAGAAAAATAGTCGATAAATTAGACAAAGAAGGCCCGTGATCGCCCCTATACCATGAGTTTAAAGCAAATAGGTCTATAGATTTAGCTTATATTCAAAATATAAAAATCAATAATACCTACACCAGTGGCATAGAGGAGACCACGGAATCCTTACTTAATTCGCTCATACCTGATGATAGTTCCTTGAACGATAATGACTACCACAAGCAGATTAGACAGTGGGCAAACAATCCACCCGCTACGTGGATGTCGAGTGTTCCTACTATAAATGAGTTTATGAATATTGTCAAATCGCTACCTGTTAACAAACCGTCAGGTGAAGATAAAGTATCCAACAAAATGATAATAGGAGCCACAAAACAATCCGGACATTTAATACTGAAAGTTTTTAATCTTTGCATATCTGAAGGGATTTTTCCGCGAACTTGGCGAAGCGGTTTTATTCGTATTATACCAAAAAACTGCCTGATGATCCCTAAGTCGACAAATATCGACTAATAACGTTACTCCCTTCCTTAGGCAAGCTTGTAGAACGACTTATGCTATTTATTATACTGCGGGTAAATCGACAGTGGACGCAGCAGCTATCTCAGTGAGGAAAGCTGTAAACTCGTCCGAATGTAAATACGTTTTGGCCATATTCCTAGATATTTCAGGGGCGTTTGATAATACTTGGTGGCCAATTTTGTTACAAAAACTGAAGTTACACGGTTGTTATAGTAATATATATTCGATAATCACATCATATTTTGTACATGGATCTGAAATACTTAAGCTTGGCCACTACAGGGTCACTAAATCGTTAACCATGGGCTGCCCCCAGGGCTCAGTGCTCGCGCCGTATCTTTGGAACTTGGGATTTGATGATATCTTGACATTGCACACGCTTGCCATCGCGCTGCTCTCTAACGGCATATGCCGACGATGGCCTCTTACTTATACAGTGTGACTCCAGGAGAGAGAATTGGAAAATTTGGCTCAAACTTGCTTAGGGTGGTTGCTTGGTTGGTGAGCATTTGTGAAGCCTATGCCAAACTTCATGGGTTGGTATACAATGCGTGTAAGAGTGAGCTCATGGTCTTTGGTTCCGGCGGTGGACTATGTCCAGAAACTATACCACAAGTCAGCCTGAATGGAACTCCGCTCACACGGCTATATAAGATAAAATATCTTGGACACGTCTTGACCGCTGGCATGAAAGACGATGAGGATATTGACCGTGAGCGAAGGGCGCTGTCGGTTAGGGCAAATATGATAGCTCGCAGATTTGCACGTTGTTCACCGGGTGTTAAAAAAACTCTGTTTCGTGCATACCTACTGCACTTCGTTTTACACGGGCGGTCTGTGAGCTCATTATACGCAGAAATCGTACAGCGCCCTTCGCATACAATATAATAATGCGTTCAGGATATTGATGGGGTTACCCCGCTTTTGTAGTGCATCAGGGATGTTTGCGGATGCTCGAGTCGATTGTTTTTATACAACTATGAGAAAACGATGCGCTTCCCTGGTGCGCCGCGTACGGGTCAGCCCCAACATTATCATGAGCTGTGTTGCCAGCAGTTATGTGAATCGCTGCTGCAAGCTGTCCACCTCAGTGTTGTGATGGTGGCAGTGATTGTGTGTGTGTTGTTATAGGAATATGTACTAATATAGGTCTAAGAAGTATTGTTACTAACAAATGTGAGTCATGTTACTTGAAATAAATAAATAATAATTATTATTAGTAAGTATAATAAGTGAATGGGGTAAAAGAAACCGCCGTTCATTTGCTCCCCATAAAACCTACCAACTACTTCTTAAGGGTGAACTAAAATCTCCCCCGAGCGTAAAACTGAATAATGTTACTGTAAAACGCAACACATCAACATGTTATTTGGGTTTAGTTTTAGAAAAGAACTCGTTTATATAACATATTAAATCAGTTGGGGAAAAAGCTAAGCGATTTTTTTCTGCACTTACAAGGATATCTGGAACCTGGGGCCTCTCTTTTAATACTCTTAAAATCATTTACGGGGCAACCTATCTTGGGTGTATATGCTACGGCTCGGCTGTGTGACTACCATCGGAGCTGCTCGCCGTAAATTACTACAAAGCCAAAGGTTGGCGTTGATATTTTTGTGTAAAGCCTATAGTACAGTAAGCACAGAGGCCCTACCTGTACTAGCGGGTGTACTTCCGGTTGATCTTGAAGTTCAAAGACGAGCAGCAATGTATTATTCTACGCGCGAAAATTTAGAAAATGATTTCTTATCATGACGCGACCGTATTAAAATAACCAGGCTATTTATGCCAATAGCTAACTTAAATGACGAACTACTAAATGAATGGCAATGTAGATGGAACACCTCAACCAAGGGTCGCCATCTGCACCAGTTCTTTCCGGACGTATGCGAACGGTTAAATAAAACTTGGCTAATCATAGACCATTGTGTTGCACAATTTCTTACCGCACACGGCAATTTTAAAAGAAAATTGTTTAGTTTCAAATTAGTATCTTCACCAATCTGTCTGTGCTCAACTTCCAGTAACGAATATGAACAAACTGCTCACCACATCCTGTGGCAGTGAGATCTCTGGCAAAATCAGCGAGATTGTTAAACAGCTTGCAACCAATATCTGGAGTAGTTTATTATACGGATGTTGTAGCAACAAGGAACAAATTCCGTGCGTTCAAGCGCTTTTGCCATACCTACTATTGGAATCAAATATAACAGCTCACTTAGACCCGTAAATTGATACTCGGTGCTTTTGCACCTAGCTCATCTAATTGCAATTCTCTCGTTTTATGAGGCTATAGGCTCTTTACATCATTCTGTCTCCCGCTTTGCTCTGGAGGGAAGAGGAACTATTCATTTTCTAACTCCTCCTTTTTTCTTTCTGATTAAATTCGTTGCGGGATCCAAGTAAGTTAAAGCGATTCCCCGGGGCATGCCTGCGCCTCACCGCTCAGAGTCATTTCATTGTGTGCCACTATTGATCCTGGCTTACAGGAGTTGCAGTGGTGGGTAAGAGGGAGGGACTAGTCCCGAAAAGAAAGTAATGATATAATACTTACATATACTACTTTTCTTTTGTAATGTAATACATAATATGTACCTATATAATTACACAGGACAAACAGACAATATGTTCATATAAACACATATCTGTCCTGGGTGGCCGAACCCACGACCTGCGCGTGAAAGGCAATTATCTACCAACCACGTTAACTACACGATATTTGAAAAAAAAAAACACTGAATAAATAAAATCCTCATGAAATATAGCAATTCGTTTATTGAAAAAATCACAACTGATACCACATAGAAAAACTACTCGGCACGGTTTAACTCTTAACTATATATAATATCACATAAACACTTTATAATTTGATAGACTATATACATAAACATTTATTCGTATTTGGTACACTTTGTGATAATACCAACCACTTGGTGATCGCAGGTATAAATAAAAAACAAAACAAAATACATTCTTGGAATAAAGTGTTTAAAATAAAAAAAAAATTGCAGCAGAATCAACAAATAATATACATAAATTATATGATAGAAATTAATAGCGGATCGGACGAGTGGCTTATAATAACAAATTTACAGTCGTTATAAATCGTACCAATATTACAATACTTCTCATTCAGTGACATATGAACACAATAGCTTATAAAAACCCTTATAAGGACTTGCACAATAAAGAGTAGTCTTTAAATTGAAAATTAGTACTAAGTTTGGCAAATAAGCTGAAGAATATTCCACGGGTGTTAGCTTAGAGCCAACTAAAGATAGTATACGTGCAATTCAGTATGAACACGGTCGACTGTTTACAAAAACCAAGAAACAGGTACGTTGTTCACAAGTGTGATATGTATTTGCTGTCTTGTCAAAATGTTATGTCTTCACTATACTCTATGTCAAAGACAAACTCAAAACACCCACCGGGCTACCCAGCCAGTGAGCGGTTCCTCTTTATCCGGAAATTCACATTGCGAAGCCGTAAAACGCCCAGTGGGCATAAAATAAATTGGCAAAAGAACTCCACCGGGTGGTTTTACGGCGTAGCAGTATAATAATACTGGAAACTGACCAATGAGGGCAACCTGGTGGATAATAATGGAATACACCTTTTAAACTTCGAACTACCCACATACATATACAGAGTGCAATAGAAGATTTCGCAGGATTACTCAGTAACGAATAAAAGTGTAATGTGTTTATTTTCATACAGTACTATATTAACGCATTCCGTACTTTAGAAATTTTATTAATACGCTATAGAAACAAAGGAAAGAGAAGAAAGTTGAGTATATGGAAAAATGGGTAGTTGGTTGTTTATTGTTTGTGTTTTGTAATTTTGAAAACAGAATAAAAAACGATAATTCAAACCTACACCGAGCTTTTACAATACATATTAATATAGTGCTTTAGAACATCAATATAGAAAAGTTTAGAATTTTCATTATTAAAACAATATATCCAACAGTGGATGTAGGCAACAATATTGTTCCAAACATTCATAAGACTTTACATTTACGTAATACAATACCATTTATGCAAAAGAATTCGTATAAAATAACAAGTGTCTATATTACAAATCGGATTTTTGGCATTCTGTGAATACATTCATAACAAGAGCAATATAAAAAATAATTAATTAAATCTAAGCAGCACAATATACCATAAATTCATATACACGATAAATTTACAATGATTTGCTATTTATCGTGTAATTGTATCTAAATAGGGTCACAAAAGAGATATAGCACTTAATATGTAAAAAATTACTATTACTTTGATTGTACGGTCAGCAACGAAAGTGACTTCAGATAGATAAAGAACAAAATTTGTTTTCTAGTAAGAAATTTAAGAAGTCAATAATGTGGCGGTGTAGCCATTTTTTTTTAAATATTCGCTAATAGTATATCTTAAGTTGACAGTTAATATGAAGAGTTATTGATTTAGTCTCTGTTAAGCTTCAGTTGCCAACTAACAACACAGATAATATAGCATAAGCTGTAAATTCATTCATTCAAAATTGAATCTTGTGTGACGCAAATTAAGCACACATTGCTTTAAATACATTAGGCGCTTTATCTCTTCTGTAGCCTCATTACCTTTGCCCAATGAATTCGATCCTTAAGTAAATTCGTACAAGTTAGCACTACGCTCCGCGACTTGCCGTACATGAGCAAGTTACATCAGCCTTCATAGTTCTACCGCAGCTTCTAACCCATCACCTTATGTTAAATACTCCTTGATAATCACATTCATTAAAATACCATCAATAATAAAAGCTTGGGAACATGTTCATCATATTAATAAGTTATACTGTGTACCTTCTGTTTATCTTGATTATTCTGTATTTCTTGATTAAATTGTATGAAGACGCAGCGGTTCTCTACTTTCGAGTTTAATTCCGGTTTGTATGACTCTATAAACTAAAAAATAAATAATATTTAGTGAGAAAAACAACTTGGCCAACAACAGTTTGGCCGTTGAAAGAATGTGTTCCTGTCGTTTGTCAGTTGGTGATGAATTAGTGATGAAAATTAACATATTTTTTTAGTAAAATAATAACATTTATTGTGAGTTAAGAGGTTAGGAGCCTTCAATAACTCTGATACTACAGTAATTACTGCCCATTCCAATTCTAGAAAAGTGTACCACTGGTTATACGAGTGAATTAAAAATGTCCCAGCTATCTTGAACGAAATACGTTGTTTAA
Organism: Pseudoips prasinana; assembly: GCA_951640165.1. Taxonomy (NCBI): domain Eukaryota; kingdom Metazoa; phylum Arthropoda; class Insecta; order Lepidoptera; family Nolidae; genus Pseudoips; species Pseudoips prasinana. The sequence goes on from OX621240.1 coordinate 13,122,748, forward strand.
TTATTTTTATGATCATTTAAATATATTATTATGATGAACATATTCCTCCTTAATTAATACATTAGAAAAGTTAAAATGCAATTTAATCTCCTAAACAAAATGATTGATTGAAAAACTGAACGTAGCGATGTGAATACATATAATGCTTTACAAATTTTATTGTGCGACAAATTTTGATAAATTGTTGATGAATGTAGAATATAATATCAATGTAACATTCCGAGAAAAAGCCAATATAAATATTTATTTAGATTGTCGTCTACTAGAAAAATACTAACGATTGTTAACAACTATTCAGATTATGTCAAAATTTTTCAAAATATTAATTTAATTTTCATAGACATACAATTTTCATATTTTTTATATAGTCTCGATTATTATAAAATCTGATATTGTGATTACTAATAACAGGTAAAGACGGAATTATTGTCGAAAACATTTATTCATAACGCGGGGAAGCTCGTTAGTTTGATGCAGTGTGAAGGAGCGAGGGGGGTCAACTTAGAGGGGAGAGGTGTGGGAGGGGAATAAACTTATATTTTGTTGAAAGAATGAAATTGGTTGATGAATGCTTTACGACAAACGACTGTCAAAAAATAGAATGGCCCCGATTCCAAACAAACTACCGACGAAGTAATGTTAATTGCAGTGCATTTTTTAACGCATTTCTTATAAAAAGGACTACGTATCTTTAGTTCTGTCAATTTAGTTTTGCCATGTAATACTGAGGGTAAAAATAAGCTAATAATAATGCTCATTAACAAACAGTTTTAGCAGTTTGACAGTTCCTTGATGCCTGTCCTTTTCATATGAGCTATAACAGAAAGAGATGTTATATCATTAAAAATTAATATTGCCGGCGATTCTCTATTTTTCGGAATCGCTAGCAATGTCGTTTCGTTCGATACCGCGTCAGCTACAAAGTAAACATTGACCAAAAGCTAAAAAATATTCTGATATTTTTTATCGATATTTGGTTTTAACGAAAGTCAGCTTAAGCTTTAGCTTTCTTTTTCAATATTTATGGTGGGGTAAATAACAAATATAATAATACTAAATATTGAGATACAAATAAACCTGAAAACATGAACCCTTCTATTTTTGGGCAGTCGTCGCATATAAGCATATTATACAAAAATACTTGCTACAACTAAAGTTAAAATAATTAACTAAACGTTACATCACAGTTCACAAATTAATACAATTACATATAAATCGTGATGAACATACATTAATTTCTAACTCAACATAATATACATAAAACAATTCTAATTTATATAAATCATCCCTATAGCGTGACTATTAGCAGGTAGAATATAAAATATGTATTTAAATAATAACAGATAAAAAAAATAACAGAATAGCAACTCATATTGACTCGCAAATTTATAGTATCGTAAAGTTGTAAATAAATGAAATGTCAAGAGAACACTTTCCACAAGAATTTCCGTAGTAGTAAAGGGTAATCGTGTTCATAATCAAGCAATACCAACTTAACCAATATTAACATCATTGCTCTTCTTTCTAACGTAGTTCTAATGAGAAGGACAGAACATTTTTAATTATAACCAATTGTCAATTTAATTATAAACACGTGATGTTAGAACATCTGTCAGTCAGTCCATGGAATATACACTCCAGAGAACCAGTTTCATTAGTTTGACAGTTCTGAGTTGTTCCAATCCTTTTTATACAAGCGCTTATAGATGTAGTGATATCTTAATTAGTTTAGACGTGGATACCAATCGCTAGCAACGTTGAAAATTAAAAATATGTTTCATAATTACATAAAATTAATTTTGTAAAAATGCATTTGCGCAAAGTTCGGTGCTCGCATCTATTTTCAAACCATTGGCGAAACTAAGCACCTAGACCCGTGGAAATTGCAGATATGGGTAACCGTTACGTGCTTTAATTAAAAGGCAAATCCGACATGGAACTAGGACCTCATTTCTTTTTTGAAATATTGATAAGCAAGGGTACTACGTTAAATCAGGTTTGCCTTGAGAGACCCGATTGAAGATTATACTTGCCTATGAAACTTAATATGCAATATACACAAAAAAAGAAATTTTTCGTATTTCACAAACTGATAATGTTTAATTTCAGTTTTTTCTACTATTTTTATTACACCTTGTGTATTAATTAGGAATCAAATTACATACATTCCAAATTTGACGTATTACCATTAATGAATACAAGATTACCCTTCAATGTACAACAATGTACAACGTCCACACTTGCACTAAAGTCGTCCTTATTCACTAGGTAATAAAGATGCTGTCAAAGTCAAAGTGTATCCACCGACGTGCCGTCAACTGTATTATGAAAAACCGTTTAAAAACTTTAATTATAAGATGATTTGACTGCAGTGTTGCCTCTACGGTACATTCTATTGTTATTTAACTATTAATATATAATGAATCCTATTTAGCATTGTAAGAAACTCGAGTCCTGGAGTCTTATTTAATAAAACTTGAGCTATTTTTGGAGACTCGAGTCTTATCATCTTATCATTCAGAATTTGGAGTCTTTTGTATGTGGCAAGACAGCCAAAAAGGACTCAAAGACTGAGTCTCTGACCTCTAAATCCAAAGTTGTAACTAAAATAAGTCCATTTAAATGTTACAAAATTTTATTGTGCTATTTATTTTCAATCCGTGAATAAATAATAAAAAAATCTCCCAAAATTACCTATTATATTAAACAAACTCAAGTTCATGACTCAGCCGGGTCAAAGAACTTTAAAGACTCGAAAGGACTCAGATTCATGTGACTAATGAGTCTTAATCTTGAAAATCTACTCAAGTCTCGAAATTAAGTCTAAAAGACTCGAGGCTCTTACAAAACTAATCCTATTACTGTGATGGGTTCTAAGAGTTAATGTTGCGCCTATTTATACTATAGGCAAGATACTATGTAACATTATAAAAATCAACATTTATATTTATTTATACTATTTTTTTGTTTCAATTGTTAAACTGGAGTAATGAGTAGACGCGCGACTTTTCATCCATTGTTGCAAAAACGCCACTTAAAAGGTTCCATACATTTTCTAATACACACACATCTAGCTAAATGGGATGATTTAAATATGGATGTTTCTTATTATCCAGACACTGAAGGCCCTAAATAGACTCTGGCCTCAAGTGGGCCGAAGTAAAGAAAACATGGACTGTATTTATGGGGCATCGATCCAATCCATGGCTTATCTAACTGCGTACCCAACTTGCCCTGCCACATGTTCATGGCAGGATCTTAGAAATGCCATAAGCAGGGCAATCAGTGTGGTAACATTCCGGGCCACAAAAACTTAATGAGTTTCAAAACGCTAAGAAGAAGACTTAAAACTCGGGTCGTCTAGTACAACTATGCAACCTGCGCCATGGGGTACATCTTTTGGGGTACCAAAACCTTTTGGACCTCGAATCAGGGCGGTTGCATGAGAGGGTGATGAGGGACGTTCAGATCAACAGTTCACTCTACGTTAAATGTATCTCTGCAAGACTTCAATCCGTGTAGTTATAATCTCTATGTTTTGTGTAACTTGGAAAGGTGTTAAGCACCATAAATGGCATGGATGTGCGAGTTTAGTGTAGAACCTCTGTACTTGCTTTCTAATGTCGTTTTCGCTTAGTCAATGTGAATCAAGTCGTCCGTCTACTGTATAGTTTTTTATTGTATTATAATCTACTATTGTTACCTCTTATAAGATATAATCATATTGTTATGGTTTTTTATATCTAACCATTGCACATAGTTGATTGCCATCAATTCCAAAAAAAAACCTCATATTAGATTGCTACACACGCTTTGATATTACTCGTCCTAGACGGTACTAGGTAATTTTAAACAAGCTACATCGACCTTAACCAACATTGGTTAAAGTTTAATAATCATATTCTGAAATTGAAAACTTAACATTTTAAATCGCATTTCATTATGAACCTAATGTGACATACAACTGAGTTCAATATAGTCTGTACGCAACTATCCCGTCGCGTAGAGGAAGATCTAAGCCGCATTACGTATACGGAGATTTTTAAATATATATCAAAATGTAATTTTAATTTAGTTCAAGATTTTCTATGAGTCGTTAAAATGGCAATTTAACAAAAAAATATTACGGTGATCTAAAAAGGGCAAGATCGTTTTAATACAAATTTATTTTGGCTTTATTTGGCAACTTAAAATTGACTTTTACTAAACACTGCTTTTTGAAGTTATAAAAAAATATATAAAAAGTAATTTAGAAAATTAGTTTTTTTTTTAATATTATTACAGCAACTTCGTGAAGGAGGATCGTAAATATCGTTTAACTTGCAGAATAATTATTTTAACGCAACGTAAACAATACAAAGTTAAGCGTATTTTGAATCGATGAATAGGAGGAGTAGCCCAGACCCGTTAGGCCCCCAATCGAAGAGCCTCTGGATGTATTCCGGACTTGACAGTAGGAAATATGGTACAACTTTATTTATCCTCTCAACTTCTACTTCCCCAATTCGTGGGGCACCATTAAATTTAGCAGAACTTAAATTACCAGCGACTCCGTTTCCTAACATTCTTGCGGAGTTTTTCAGTCTGTTTAGAATCATTTCCACGTACGCTTAAATCGTAAGTAAGTCATACAAAATACTAGAAATATCTAGAACATAGTTAACATACTTTATTCATAGTCGACGGGCGTCGGCGTCATGCAGTCTACGATGATATCCTCCATGTTGGGTAAAACTAGAACTTTCTCGAACTCTTTAAGGAGCTTCTGTTCGATCCAGTTGCTGATGTGTGCGAAGCGGAGCGTCCTCGCCCCTACTGCTGGTCGCGCTTTAAGTATGAGCTGTGGGTTCTGCCGGAATCTGAAGTGATAATAGAAAACCAGCTTTATTACGTTGTTTTAGAGACGAAACTTCGAGTGAAGGGGTACAATATCTACAGATACATAAGTTTGTAATAATGTTTGACAAAGTTTTACACAGTAAAAGCAATAGAAGAGCTTTACAAGTTGGTTGAAGACAATTCAATTTTTTAGTTCTGTATTGCAATATAATTCTTCCTCACACTCAAATTCAAAAGTACAGATAGTTCTCAATTCAGCTTTGCATTTTTGGAAACGAACAGTAGTTTCTATATGAAAGAGTATGGTTATATATTTTTTTATCTGTGGACAACCGTTTTCCTATATGCCATACTATGTTTATTATTACAATATTAAGTCACTGGCACCAGTTGACTTTATGGAAAATAGACTTTATTAGACAGACCGTAAAGTTGACTTTTTCACAACTAGTTCACAATTAATTAATCAGTCGACACAAATTTGACAGAAGATATTTTTTTTGATAGTCTTGAGTATATATGAACTGTATATATTATTCTTATGTGTGTAGTATGGTACAGACCCGATCCACGCCCGGTCGTGCGGCGGCGGCGGCAGGTTGAGCGCCAGGCGGCCCTCCAGCGCGTGCACTTCCAGGTGCAGCTTGATGTCCGTGTTGGACAGGCCTTCCATAGCCCGCTTTATGTACTTGTAGTCCGTCACCTATGGCAAATTAAACATTTGAATTATGGATTTAAAATACTTATGCTTTAAATATATTTTTTATGTTAATAGAACTAGTACAAGAGGACGATTATCTCTATGTTCTCTCAATTTTGAGTTTAATTATTCTCATTTACTGTTTTATTTTTTGAGTAATTTATGATGATTTATGTATGTGATAATATATTATCATAAATTACACGAAAAATAAAACAGTAAATGAGAATAATTAAACTCAAAACTGAGAAAACATAAAATAATCGTCCACCGTCCGGTCCAATCCTTGAACCCTTTACATATTTAACATACACGCACTGCCGTCACGCTACAAACTATACACAGATTACGGCAGATTAAATTGGCGCAACAGCAGTGCGTATATGTTAAATAGGTAGAGGGTAAACATATTTCAACGTGATTTATATGATTTAAACCTATCATTTTTGCACAGTTTCATTCTCTAATCCAATCTAACTGAGTAAAGACAACAAAAGTAAAAATGGTGACGTTGAAAATGTTGCTCATAATTGAATCTACAGATGATACACACACAATAACATTTGGTTGCACTCGTATTCCAAAATAACACACGGGTATATATATATACGGTCATTAGACCCAGGACCGAAAGAGTGACGTCGTACCCTTCGAAGCCCGGAGTCGTTTAAGAATTAAACTACTGAGGCACCTAGACGATCACCGTAGCCTAGTTGGTACTGCCTACGAAGCTGTTGGTCCTGGGTTCGAATCCCGGTAAGTGCAAATATTTGTGTGATGAGCACGAATATTTGTTTCTGAGTCATGGATGGTTTCTATGTATTTAAGTAGCTATCTATCTATATAAGTATGTATATCGTCGCCTGGTACCCATAGTACAAGCTTTGCTTAGTTTGGGGCTAGGATGATCTGTGTGACATTGTACCTATATATTATTATTATTATTACCTAGCTTTGAGCTAAAGGAATAAACGAAGTGATATGATTGATATTGACTTACTTGTTGAAAGTATTTGTTAGTAGCGATCTTGTCAACCATGCGCAGGAACTTTTTCTTAGACGACCCGCCCTCGGGAGCCGGAGAAACAGATCTAATGTAAACAATACAGGATACTTAAATTAGATTGAATATTAACTTAATTACAATTAAAATAGATAACTCTTTATTGTACACCAAGTAAAATAAAATACAAGAAACAAGGATGCATCACAAAATTGTACAGACAGATATTTATGTGCATGAACATATCTGTCCTGAGTCCGGGTGTAATCTTCTTGGCGTGTCGATGCCAAACTAAATTAAGTCAGCCCAGAATTCAGCTACGAGTTGAGCGTTGTCAGGAGCGTGCATTAGTTCTTGTAACGTGCAGGCATTAGAGCACGCAGGACATGTTAATCAGTGTGCCATAGTTTGAGGGACAGAACCATACTTGCACCCTAGGTTGGAAACGTTTCAAAATCAATTTTTGGGGTTTAGTGTAATTATCTATATAAGTATGTATTTACAAAAGAAATAGTAGTATATGTAGTAGATCAGTCATCTGGTTTCCATAGTACAAGCTCTGCTTAGCTTGGAATCAGATGGTCGTGTGTGAATAATGTCCCAGGATATTATTATTACTCACCCGCTCTCAGAGACGGTGACAGTCTCGTTGCTGTCGACGGGCTGTATAGGAGGCGTCTCGTCATCGCTACTTGACTCCGCAGAGTCTTCCATGTCTGAGTCGTATACAGCTGGTTTCCGCTTCTAATGGAAATTAAATTTTATATTTAAGTCATAAGGTTCAGATTAGACGACTCCAGGCTAGCCAATGAAGACTATTTCAATTAGGGACCCAAGCGCGGAAAAATGGTTTTTATCTGTCCTATCACTATAGTATTAACGGATGGGTTAAACAGACCATGAACCTTATAATATATTACATTGCCGTGTGGTGTCGCCATCATATCCCGTTGGGGGCGTACAAATCATATATAATACCTACCAGACAACAGGCAGCAGCGTTTTTCTGTGAACTATGACCATCAAACTGGGATCGCCAACGCGTCTACCAAGCGTGGCGATTGTCGTATATTCCCCCATTCTTCGGGGAGGCTTTTGTCCAGCAGTGGACGTACTTTGGCTATCATGATGATGATGATGAACCTTATCATGTCGGGTCTTACCCGAATAATGTATCAAATAGTATATATAGATAATTGTAAATTGTATTGGTTTGACAAATTACTTACGAACATCGATTTGCGGATAAAGCTAAGTTGTTACTTAGCTGTATCAGCAAGTGGAAATTGCAGCTTTAAGTTAGGTTGTTACCTAATTAGGCCGCACACTGCGCTTCTTTCTTTATAGGAAACCAATCGACAATTAGCTACTAAGGATAATTAGCCTAATAGTACTAATATTCAAAATAGTTCTATTTTAGAAGTGGTTTCTCTAAGCCACACTTTCCACAGCTAGTCGTACATACCAGGTAAAGACCTCTCGAATGTTCAGCTTTCCACTTATTAGCTTGTATTAAGATAGAACAAAATGAATACAAAACGTCTATACGGACATAATAAATGACCTAAATCAACGTTCGAACGCCCTTATGGTTGCCTCTAGCGGCTCTAGCACACAAAAAGTATGCTTCATCAGGCAATAGGTGCGAGCGAACTAAATATGCGGCTAAGTTCTCTCGCTTCTGTTGTCCGATAAAGCTGTAAAAGTCACCTATGTTAAAGAATGGGCTAGCGTAATTCCACTTCAAAGCACATTAATAGATGTACCTATAATTTAACATATATAATTATGGCTATAACACAATTATAGTTGATATGTGGCTAAGGGCTTACCCGTAACGTTTTCTCGGAGAAGGCATTATGTAATCGACTGACGTTATCGTCAATACTCTCTTCCGACGTCATTAATTGCTCTTCTAACGTCATATCTGTTGATCGAATACGAATATTTTTTAATAATTTCTTTTACATTTAAGTCCGTCACAAATCTGTATGATTGCATAACCTTAGACGCTCAAATCTTGTTACCTCCATAAGACAGTCGTGAACTTTTATTTAAGGTGGCGAAAAAAGATGTTTATTAACTTTCATTTTATTATATTATTGATATGCGAACGTAACAAGCTAGCTTAGAACCATGTTACGTCATGTCCAGTTGACTTATTTTCGAACGGACTAAGTAAGTAAAATGTCTATATAAAGGAAGGGACAGTTAGCAATGTATTCACATACACATTTCCTGGGTTATCTACTGGAATTTGGAACTGGAAATGTTTTCCAATCCAATGGACTAAACTGACTGAGCACAATATGCCTATTAAAATGATATAGAATCTGTATTAAGATCGTAAACTTGGAAAATACATGAAAAATACGATTAGCTTCCCGTGCAAAATGCCGATCAGCTGTCGTCGATAGAATAACCACTGTTTATGCGTAAAGTAAATATCTACGGGGATTTATAATTATCACCGACAGTACCTTGAGAAAGCTAGTAAAATACGTGTTTTTTTGCTATAAGTTAGTTGTAACACATTGAGATATAGCTACGTTATTTTTTTTTTCTTTTTATATCAGAGGGCGACAAACGAGCAAGTGGGTCACCTGATGGTAAGTGATTACCGCCGCCCGTAGACACTCGCAACACCAACGGAGTCGCGGGTGAGATGCCGGCCTTTAAGAGTCAGCAAACAAGTGTTGCTGACCCTTCCCCCCCGCCGATGAGCTCTGGCGACTTTACTCACACGCAGAAACACAACATTAAAATTATTAATGTCATTATTAAGGAATGTCTTCTATAAGGCGAAGGTACAGACGCCAGCACATCAAACTACCCCAATCTGTCAAATTTCCCCAATTCAAAGTGAACCTTATGTTTTTGTGATAAAGGTGAAAAATTGGAAAAATACAGATTGGGGAGATCCAGCTATGTGCTGGCGTTGTACTTCCCCAGTCGAATACTTCGATAGGTAGGGCACAGCATTCATTCGCTCACAGTGCAGCTGTGAGCGAATGAACCCTGTGCCCTTCCTCTCTAAATGGTACTATGGAGAAGTCAAATTCTTCCAAATGCCAATTCCAAAAGTAGTTTTAAAATATCCTTACTCTTCTCCTTGAGCTTCATGAGGTTGATCTGTGTGAGCAGCGCGATGAAGGCGCCGCCCTCGTAGCGCAGGTCGAAGTCCAGCCACACGCCGCGCTCGTCCCACGCGGGCGGCTGCACGCGCTCCACCAGCGGGCACGCGCCCGCCAGCGACAGCTCCGTCACCACCAGCGGCGACATGAACGACGGCAGCTGCACATACAAACTACAACAGCTCAGCTTTCCATAGCCAATATCATAATTATCGTTGATCCACAGCTGAACAAAAGCCTTAAATCCTAATGTTAAGGAGTTTGTCCCACAGAGCCAGGATAAATCAAAGTCACCAGGATAAATTGACGGTCACCGTCGCCTAGTTGGTAGTGCTCCTGCCTACGAAGCTGGTGGTCCTGGGTTCGAATCCCGTTAAGTGCAAATATTTGTGTGATGAGCACGAATATTTGTATCTGAGTCATGGATGTTTTCTATGTATATAAGTATTTATCTATCTATATAAGTATGTATATCGTCGCCTGGTACCCATAGTACAAGCTTTGCTTAGTTTGGGGCTAGGATGATCTGTGTGACATTGTCCCTAGATATTATTATTATATTATTTAACAACAGCTTGGCTAACCATAGCCAATATCATAATTATCGTTGATCCACAGCTGAACAAAAGCCTTAAATCCTAATGTTAAGGAGTTTGTCCCACAGAGCCTGGATAAAATAAGTGACCAGGACAAATTAACTGACCATATAAAAGTTTAGCTCCCGTAGTTAGCACTGACCTGCACTTTTAAATATATTGGTTGGTTTGATAATGATATGAAAGATAAGTTTTTAAAAGATATATTAAAGATATAAAAACTATGATTATTTAATTGTTTAATACTAAGATTTATAAAATGATATATTAAGAGCTAAAATTATTTGATTTGATGATTTGCGCGGCAAACGGGACGGTTTCCGATTGCTTTGATAGTGTATCGATCGCGAGTTACTTACGAACTGACTTTATTTGCTAACAGCAGTGATTTTATACAATGAATAACATAAAAGTGCTGACCTGTTCGTTCAATGCCTGAACAGACAAGGATAAATTAAGTGAAAAAGTTACTGAAATGAAGTTTGAGGAAATAGCCAAAGTTGACTTGATAACATCTAATGTCTATGAAGACGAACTTAGCAAATTAAGGAACCAAATCAGCGACGCTTCGAAGACCGATACATATGAAGCTAAAAAAACAAAAAAATGTAGCCATAGCATCGCTTCTGCATTTGTGTTCGTCCAACAGTGCAGCACCAAAGCTTTTGACTCCTGAATACTTTGAAAATATCCACAACGACAACGAAGACTCCTAAATCTTCAATCACACCAAATCATCTAACCAGGTCAACTTGCACCAGCTAGTCGTCACTTGTAATAGGATTTAATGTAGTACCTTCATCGTCTTTTGTTTCTACATAGGGGTTTCTACCCAACCCAAGACAATATCGTCGAAGTCTTTGACGGGGAAGACCTACACAGTTAGCAATACTTCGACGCCAACTTGCCAATCACATTCAAATGATCAAGATACCCCTGTAGCTAAAGATATTAGGCGGGATATGCAATAATAGCCAGGCTGCGCAGACTGGTTGGCGACCGCATCGTAGTACTCAGATACTAACTTACGAGAACTCGTTGGGGAAGTCCCCCATGAGATGAGATGGGATGGTGTTATCCGTCGCCATCGCTAATTAGTCAATTAGAATCATTCTTAAAATTACAACAAAACATTTCTTCGAGCCTTTTTTTATTTCTTTTTTATCCTGGTCATGGCCCTAACATCAAAGCTCCATATAAACTCGTCAACAGCAAATACCTCGTAAAAAAAACATTGAACCCAAGGTGTTTATGTGCCAGCTATGTGTTTTTTATTCCAATTTCAAAATTGAATACATTTGTCTTCCATCTATATACAATTTCAAAACCGTATCAAGAATAAATATATAGGTACAAAAGCCAGCACAACCCACTAAAGCTACCCCAATCTGTCAAATTTCTTTAAAAGATTTTCAACTTCATCACAAAAACATAAGGTTCACTTTCAATTGGGGAAATTTGACAGATTTGGGTAGCTTGATGTGCTGTCGTCTGTACAATACACTCAGAATTTCTAGGAAAAAATGTACTGATATGTTTAGTAACAATTGGTTTTGTTTTCCATACAAACCTTAATCGTGTTAAGCTTCCTCTGTATCCTATTTTGCACTTTCTTGACCATGATCGGGTCCCGCATGGCGTCGTACGCGATGCGCGCTACCACCGTGTTGAGCCACGTCACTTCCGTAGGAAGCATCCGACATTGGCACGTGGGTGAAGTTGTTCCTTTGTTTTGCTGGAGAAAATCAAAAGCATATCAATTATTATAGTCTGAGGAAATTATCTTTTTAGTACTATACAAGTTACAAGACTTAAAGGCGTTTGGTGCTTGTTTTACCTGGCACACTTTAATTTTTATGTGCCAAGCTACAAGTACATTCGCGGGCTTTCCTTAAGCCCACCAAGGTTTAGGCAGGCTAATATTATTTATCTGAGCGAATGAGTTTGATCAATCAAAACCATAATATACTTTGATCATGTGGTTGCTGTTTTATAGTGTTTTCTAATATTGTAGCGGGATAATTTGTTTTGTTAACAGTTTGAATCTGTACTATGATTATCCTGTGACCTTAAATAATGGTAAGCATAGATAGGGCACGTCAATTTAATAAAATTCCTATTAAGCACTTTCCAGTCAGACTGCTTTACACAGGGCGGATAGGATGGTAAGTTGCGAGGTTGATAGATTATACCAAAAAGTGTATTGGGCCTTGTTCATTACAACAAAAGTTTGTTGTTTGTTACAACGTGTGTCAACGGTTTTCTATGACTACCGCATGTTCCAGTAACTTTGTAGTGTAAATCTATTAAGACATTCTACATTCGAACAAACTGGGAGTTTAGAACAATATACTAAGATGTATTTTAACTTGGGTTTCTTTTGTAATCGCATCTATTTCTACTATTGTATCCGTTATAGACAACATAGCTATATAATAGAATTTAAAACTACCTACGTTTAGACAACAACACTAATAACTACCAACTCAATAAATATTACGGATAAATTAAGTACAACAATTTTACTTTACAGCAAAAGCTTTTTTGATTGGGATAAATCCTAATTTCTATCTTTTTAAGTTCAAAATGAAACAGAATGTTCTTAAACTCAACTATTGTACGTAATGCAAACAGAAATAGAACAGACTTCTTTCCTCTTCTTTTTGTTCTTAGATCGGTCGCGGGGCGTGGGTTCTATCTGACACATAACGCTCGCTTCAGAGGTTGGTTTCAACGATGTCTCGTGGCTCTGTTTTAATTTCGTTTAAAGTTATTTTAGTAAGTAATAAAAAATGGAATTCCCAGGTAAGTATATCTTCAATGAGATACGTATTATAATCCTTACTAATATTTTAAATACGAAAGTAACTATCTGTCTGTCTTTCCGTCACGCTTGCGCCCAAAAACTACGGAACGGATTTAAATGAAATTTGGTACACAGTTAGTTAGTTTAAAGCCTGAGAAAGAACATAGGCTATTATTAACGCATAAAAAATGCGAAAAGAGGATGTTGTAACGGATTGAAAGGGAGGATTTGAAGTTGTATGGAAGTATCGTAATTTTTAGAGCTAGAAACTTGAAGCTTATTTTAAGGCTGTTGATTCGATATAATTAAATATGACATTTAAAGTTTGTTTAAGTTTTTCCCGCAGGGGTGTAAAATAACAATAGAAAATAGGGGATGAACGATTGGGATATGGAAGTTTTATGTGAATATTTTATAAATTTGGTACAAGAAACGAAATGTTAGAGATATTCTGATGTAAATAAGTCATTGGAGTCATTGCAAAATGTGCGGAAGAAGTCGCGGACACAGCAAGTATAGTTATATGTTAATTAAGTAAAGATAATAGACGAGAGTCGCTCATAGCCAGTGGCTCTCAGTGGTCCATAAGTGATCCGCCAGGCGGTAAGTCACCAGATCCCGATTGTAGCCGTTAGACAGCATTCGTTAAGCCATATCATAGATCGACTAGGCGGCTTTCAGAACTAGGGCTCAATAGGGATAACCACTCTTCTACATAAAGAGAAAAAGAGACAGAGTAAGTAACGAGAGTTCCTGCTATTACCGAGAATTTTTACGGTAGACCACTCTACCCAGAAATCTATGGCAGTATTTAAGATGGCATTTTAACTTTAAAAGAACCAATTACCGCCATGGGCACCTCATATGCCTAAAAGATTGGAGAAAAGCCTGAAGAGAAGACTACATTTAGATAATTGGACACCCATTTAAACCGAAACCGGTTATCCGTTTTGGCTGCTGCCGCTTCAACCCAACTAAGCTTTATAAATCCCATAATAAGGCAAAAGAATACCTGTATGATCTTGATAAGGTAAGGCCAGAAGTTCTCGTAGGATTCTTCGTGCATCAGCGTTTGTGAGAGCGGCGTTAGTACCACTCCACCGCTTTCCGATATCGAGAGACCAGCGTTCTCCTTGTCCGATGGTTTAGCCTGTTTGAAAACAACTTAGTCTTATTTAAAAACGCTACTTAAATTTAAGCCAGCGGCTTAACTATGGTTTATCAAATTTTTCATTTAAAAACACGATTTAACTCTGACCCGCTGTTAAGCCATTTCAAAATTTAAACCACGTCGGCCCCTGGTTTAAGCCTTGCTTAAATATGGCGGCTTTTATTTGCATCGGCTGACGTTTTGTTTGACGTTTGTTTGTGAATGGAGCTTTTATTGAAGTTACTAACCATTTTAATTTTTAAATAAATACTGACTTCCAGTTGGAATCTTATCACAAACTTCAAAATCCACCGAACAAAATCAATAGACCTTGAAAATGCACTGTTACGATCATAAATCTATCATTCCATGTCTACCATAGAGCAAAAATCATAAAGTTTTGATACATAATCCGATTTAGTCGATTAATTTTGGTCAAGCTCTATACCAGTCCCAGAAATGTTGACAGTGTAAAATAAAATGACGTTACTTAGCTGAGAAACCTTTAAGTAGGGTTTTTAAATAAAGAAATAGTTGAGTGGGGTTTAAGTGGTTGAGCAGGGATTAGCTGAGACATGGTTAAGCGGCGGATCACGGAATTATTTTAAATAAGAGTATTAGTGTTTAAATAAATAGAAAAAGTATTTATTGTACAGAAATATTACATATAGGACGTAATAATTACATAGTTGACAATTGGCAGTTTCAGTAAGATGGAGTTAAAGCACCTTAAATGTGTTAAGAAATATCGAATGGATTGTATAAATTCGAAGTGTCAGTACCACGGTGCGGTGGCGGAGCGGTTAACGCACATGGGGCCGGAAACCCTGTGGTTGTGGGTTCGATTCCCGCCCGCACTTAAATTTATGTAATTAATTTTAAAGATGTCTGAAAATGTTTTAATTGACGATGTACTTAGACTTTATCAATAGTACCAGCTGTTGTTACTATTGATAGTGTCTAAGTTGTTTGTGTGGCTGATGGCGGCGAATATCTGTGGAACTTTGTAGCACCTATATTTAAATAAATAAAAAAGGTTTTTATTCACGTAGACTTTAAAAAAGCGCTTGTAAATAGTAAGAACATGTTTGTAGTAATAAAGTTATTATTTCTAGTTACTTATTACAGATATTTAGGTACACGGAATGTTAAAACATTTATACAATTTATTTTATAATGGTATTTAGCTAGCTTGTATTAAATTATTGTCAAGGAGATTAAGTTTAGGTTTAATTATTGAAATTTATATTTTACTACAAGTTTTCCAGAACATATAAGTACAGTCACTTAAGTCTGAATCTCTCTGCATTCATTTGATTTTGTTTACTTACCGAAGTTTTACTAAAGGTAACAGCCTCCGTCTTTTCGGCGGGCTTGTACAGAGCCATCTCGATGCCGTCTTTGTTCTCCGAGATGTCACTACCAGTCTTATCGTCGGCCGCTGACGACTCTGCTGACGCGTTCGCTTCCGTTATCGCCGCTACGAAGCGTCTATACCTACAAGTAAAAAGAAAATTAAAAACCTGAGGAATTATGGTGTTTCATTCTATAGTTCTAAAAAGAAATAAGATCCCAAACTGATTTAGGCCTTTGAAATTTTATGCTTCTTGTAAATTGAGTCCAAAATTTTGCCACCATTTTATTAGTCTAACTTAATACTACAATCAATGACAAAAAACCACTTTACGGACCGCCGAACCACCGTATTAAGTTTAACTGCCAACTATACTATATTTCTAACAATTAAAAGTGTATTGCATTTCATTAAAATATTGAATAATGTTACTTTGAGTGTTGACTGCCTATTTTTGGGAGAGTGGTTATGTGATGTCAATTTGAGATATATGTTACTTTAAAGAGGTACAGACGCCAGCACATCAAGCTACTCCAATCTGTCAAATTTTTGTCACTTTCAATTGGAAAAATTTGACAGATTGGGGTAGCTTGTTGTGCTGGCGTCTGTACATCCCCGGGACATACATAGAGATATGAGCATAGACATACGGCATTGGCTTGCTTTTATCCAAAACAATCTTATACGTGTAACTTAATTAAATAAAAGTAAAATAGTAACTTAATTAAATAATGAACAATTAAAATGATAATAAACTTACCACTCATGTTTCTCTCTGCCAGTTCGCGCGAATAGATATAGATGTGAGCTGGTGTGTTTGACGTGGACGCTCCATTCGCCCTCAACGGTACCCTCCGCGCCGGTTTCCATCTCCTGGTAACACATTATTTACATAGAAAAAACCGGCCAAGTGCGAGTCGGACTCGTACATGAAGGGTTCCGTAGCAGCAAGTATTTCAGATGATTAAATGAAAGCAAATTGCGTTTTATGACGTATTAAAAAAAACTACTTGCTAGATCTCGTTCAAACCAATTTTCGTTGTTAGTTCGCATGGTAATGTACATCATATATTTTTTTTAGTTTTTTCTCTTATTTTAGAAGTTCAAACTATTCAGTTTAGAAAAAAATGATATTAGAAACCTCAATATAATTTTTGAAGACCTATCCATGGACACACCACATGTGTGGGTAAGATGAAAAAAATAAATTTGAGTTTCAGTTCTATGTATGGGGACCCCCCAAAATTATTGTTCTTTTTCTATGTTTGTGTAAAAACCTTAATCACAGAATACATCTACTTATCAAGTTTCAACAGCCACTTTTTTCCGAAACTATAAGAGCTGTACTCTTATAGTTTCGGAAAAAAGTGGCTGTGACATACGGACGGACAGACAGACAGACATTACGAATCTATAAGGGTTCCGTTTTTTGCCATTTGGCTACGGAACCCTAAAAAAGAAATGTCAATAAACAATTGCCAACATAATGATTTTAAATAAAAAACTTGTGTGTACTTATGTACACGCGTTAGAAGTTATACTTCTTAATATACAACTTGAACATAGTTATCAATTTTCATACCACCTAGAACTAACTTCATGCTGTTAAATTTTTTGGTGTCGGTGTGCGCGCGCATCGTAAAAATTCACTCTCATCATTTTTCTCCATCGCGCCAAAAGAAGTATAACTTCAAAAATGTCAACAAAATATTAATCAATAAGATTTAGTAAAAATCTGTTAAAATTTGAAATAAATTTTAGTAGCAGTTAGAACGAAATAATTCAATAGTTAAACATGCTCACTGTGCCACTATCACAATGTAGGCGACCGTCTCTTTAAATCATTTTATCACTGGTCCTTTAGAATGTAGACAATTTTTGGCTACGGTCGAACGGACGCTTTGGCCCTTTCAGACTAAATACACAACAATCTATTGACTTGAGAATGGGTATGAGTAAACGCAATTTAGTTATTGATATTCTTTTTAAAATATTGACGTAATTTTTAAAAACCGGCCAAGTGCAAGTCGGACTCGCACTCGAAGGGTTCCATAAAAACGAGCAAAAAAATCACGTTTGTTGTATGGGAGTCCCCTTAAATATTTATTTTATTTAGATTTTTAGTATTTGTTGTTATAGCAGCAACAGAAATACATCATCTGTGAAATATTTCAACTGCCGAAAAAACGGTTCATGAGATACAGCCTCGTGACAGACAGATAGACATACAGACAGCGAAGTCTTAGTAATAGGGTCTAGATTTACCCTTTGGGTACCGAACCCTATAAAACCTTTTATAGCGATCATAATTCTGATAGAATCCAATATCCTCGATCATTCAGAATGTTTGAAATTGAATATTTATATTTCTCACCGTCTCCTCCAAAAAATCTTTGATCTTAGACAGCTCAGTCTCGTCAAAATCCTCCTCATCATCTTTGGTGCTGGTTACGGACTTGGAAATGAGTTCATCTGCGTCATGGAATGTTTCTTCGCCTGACTTCTCTAATGGACTTAGTCCTTGAGTATCTACTGGCTCTGTGGTCGTGGATACGTTATCTGTTTTCTTATCTGTCACAATAATAATATCGAATGTTATTAATAGAACGCATAACAGGTTGTTTTTAAGTAGCAAAGTTATACGAAATCTTAATATGGACATGCCTTTGCAAAATATTATGTTATTATATAAAAAATCCCCCGTCTCAACAATATTTAAATAACTATAATAAGCAGACAAATAAGCGTGCTAATCACACAAACTTTGTCTAGGGTGGGAATCGAACTTACGACCTCTTGCCTAGCAATCAGGGTCTAATCAATCACTAACCTAACAGGCCAGTTTTAAAAAACACTATGATATTTCATAATTAACATCATTAATAACTATTCATTATAAAACGAATAGCAAAAAAGCCTTATTCTATACTAGCTGTGCCACGCGGTTTTACCTGCGTTAAATTTTATAAATTATCACAGCGCCTCCCCCGTAAGTGATAATATGTAGCCTATATGTTGACCCGACTTGTTAGTAATATTCATGCAAAATTTGAAGTAAATCCAAGCAGTACTTTTTGAGTTTAGCCCGGACATACATACAGACAAACCGACTAAAATTCTAAAAACTATATTTCTGGCTTCGATATCGATTGTAGATCACGTCCCAAGTATCCTTTTGAAAAAATATTCAATGTACAGTTTTGACTTTCCTACAATTTTATTATATGTATATAGATTGTCTACAGTAGGTAACATTCTCAGAATACCAGCAACATTGCTACACTGTATGGCAATGCTAATGTTATCCTGTTTCTTTACTAATTTTCGTATCATTATTATATTTTACTGAGGAAGATGTGTGTGTATCTTGGATGGATACTTTACTTTAAATTAGGAAATTATAATTTTATACAATTCATTCATATATCATGTACGTTTTAAAGAAATTGAGTAACAGAAATAAAAGGCGTTCTACGACTTTAAGTAATGGTCAATGAGTTTTTTTTTTATAAAATTATTCAGCTTCTCTTTATACAATTATTCGCCTTCTTTAAAATAATAACAAACTGTGTTATTAAATACGCTAATTAGGCCATCGATATGTCATTGTCATAATAAGAATTTATGGCAGTCGACTGCACACGTATCTAAGTAAACAAAACACTTTATATTTAAACCTACTTCATACTTATTAAAAAGCAATAACACCGTAATTATTTTTTATGACTTTTTAAGTACAAATAAATCGCTAAATTACTTCCATGGTAACGAATGGTTGCGTCAAAAGTCATAATACAATATTGTTATCTCAAGTGTTTTAATACAATTAGTTTGTGTTAACATTACTACTGCAGTTGTTTTAATATTTGTACAGACTTATGTGTATTGTATTGGCCAACACTCACCTCTGTGCATTTTTCTAACAATTCTATGTCTAAGGCCTTCTTTTCCCGGTTCGGCTTCAGTATGTAACACACTGGAACTGATAAAAACATTATTTTAATGATTTAATAGTAGTTTAGGCTAATATAAAATTAATAATAATAATAAACCAAATCTATAATAAGTATAATCTAATAATAAGTCAAACCTCCCCACTGGAGGACATCAATTTTTTTCATATCTATTTATATATTTTTGTTTTCTTTTTTATTTCAATTTTATAGATATAAATATGTTAAAAATAAGAACTATAAATAAATAATTTGGAATAATAATAATATCCTGGGACATCCACACACGGCCATCCGATCCCAAACTAAGCAGAGCTTGTACTATGGAAACCAGATAACTGATATATTACATATACAATTTTTCGTTTGTAAATACATACATACATAGACTCACGCCTGTTTCCCAGAGGGATTTCCATTTGTCACGATCTTTGCATACTTCTTTTGCCTCGATTACTGACATTATATTCTTCATACATGCTCACCGGTTTAGGGTACTTCTGACCTGCCCTTTCTTGAGAACATCTCCAATTTGGTCCGAGAATGTTCGACGTGGTCTTCCCCTTCCGGTTGTCCCATTCACACAGGCCAGGTATACTTCTTTTGTCAATCTTCTTTCATTCATCCTTTCTAAATGGCCAAACCATCTCAGCATGCCTTTTTCAATCTTCGTGACTACATCCTCTTTCACACCACAACGCTCTCTTACATCAGTATTTCGAATTCTGTCTCTCAAAGTCACACCACACATGCTTCTCAGAGCTCTCATTTCCACTGCATTTATTTTACTTTCATTCTTTTTCTGCCATACCCAACTTTCACTTCCATACATTAAAGTTGGCACTAACACTCCATCGTGCACGGCTAGTCGAGCCTTCTTTGATACTTGCCGGCTACTCATAAAGGCGTGTAGTGCCCCATTCACTCTATTCCCCGCATTTACTCTTCTAACAATATCTTTTTCATATTTCCCATCTCTCGTAAACAAAGTTCCCAAATATACAAACTCATTCACCTGTTCGACTTTCTCTCCTCCAATCACAATATCACACGTTGTCGTGTATTCATCCCTCTCAAATACCATTACTTTCGTCTTACCTACATTCATTTTCATCACTTTCCTTTCAAAAGCTTCATGCATATTTGTTACCATCACCTGCAACTCGTCCGCAGATGATGCAAGTAGAACTTGATCATCAGCGTACAGCAGACATTTGATGAGTAACTCATTCATCCTTACACCGCATTCACTTTCTTTCAAATCTTTTAAACAGCTATCCATGAATAGGTTAAATAACCACGGTGACGGTACACATCCCTGTCTAACACCCTTTTGGATGCTAAACCACTCGGTGTATGACCCGTTAATCCTCACGCAAGCTCTGGAATCCCTATAAAGAGATTTTAGTGCTTGAACAAGGTTGTCGTTCAACCCATACATGGACAGTACCGACCATAGTTCACTCCTCAACACTCTATCGTAGGCCTTTTCTAAGTCTACGAAGGCACAGTAAACCTTTTGGTTTTTGCCCAAAAACTTCTCTACTATGCTTCGCAGAGAAAAGACCTGATCCGTGCATCCCATTCCTTTCCGAAAACCTGCCTGTGCATCCCATATTTTCGCATCGGTTTCTTTCACAACTCTTTCAACCAATACTTTTGCATACAACTTACCAACGACGCTGAGTAGACTAATGCCCCTATAGTTTTTACAGTCTTGCCGTGAGCCTTTCCCTTTGTAAAGAGGTACGATGACAGCCTTGCACCAATCACTTGGCACTTGGCCGGTGGTATAGCATAAATTGAATAGGCTGCACAGCTGACTCGCTATGACGCCATGTCCAGCCTTCAGCATCTCGGAAGTTATCCTGTCATACCCTGGTGACTTACCTGATTTCGTACCCTTAATAGCTTTCACAATCTCATCCATACCAATGTCATCTTTACATTTGTTCTTGTCTATACTTAGTGAACTACGTTCACTCTCTGTTACACCTCTTTCATACAAACTTTCAAAATACTCCTTCCAACGTTTTAACACGCATTCTTCCCCTTTCACTATATTTCCATCTTGGTCTCGTATGGATTTCAGTTCTGAGGTTTGAGTTATGCCTCTTACTGATCTAACGGATTTCCAGAAAAACTTAATGTTCGTCTGAAAATCCTTAGACAACCTTCTATCAAAATTATCCTTTTGTTCATTTTTCTTTTCATTCACCACATCCTTTACAATTCCTTTCATTTTCCTATAATCATTCCAGGCCCTTTCTATATCCTCATTCGTCGCCTTATGCATTCGTTCGTTTGCTCTGGTGGCTAGCCAGTCTAACCACGCTTTCTTCTTTTCACATACAACTTTTTGTACACTTTTATCCCACCAAATATTCTTCATCTTTCTTCCTCTTCGTCTCTTTATTACACCACATACTTCACCAGCTACACTCACCACACCTTCTTTGACTACCTTCCATAGCTCTTCTACTTCTCTTATGTCTTCAGATCCCTCAAACTTCTCAACCAACTTACTTTTGTACTCATCTGCCACTTCTTCCTCTTGCAGTTCCTCTACTTTTATTCTCTCTAGTACACTTTTAGTCTCAGGGATTCGGTGGCGCCATCCTTTGAATAGACCACTTATTCGGCTCATTACCAGAAAGTGGTCTGTATGGATTGCGGTCCCACGATAGACTCTTGTGTCTAGAACATTCTTTCTCAGTCTTTCATCTACAATCACGAAGTCAATCATACTCTTTCTCACATTTTTCCTCTCTCGTGTAAACGTATGGATTCTTTTATGTTCAAACATAGTATTTGTAACACAAAGACCCCATTCCAAACATATCTCAAGCAGACTGTACCCATTCTCATTCTCACTCTCGTCACCGAATTGACCTAGTACTCTTTCAAAACCATCACGTTTTACCCCAACCCATCCATTAAAATCACCTAACATTATTACTCTTTCATTATACTGACTTAACCGCAACACATCTCTCAGGTTCTCCCAGAATGCCTTTCTTTCCTCTTGTTCTCGCTGTATTACAACTGCACCCATATCTACAGGAGCGTACACTCCTACTAGGAAGATACGGGTCATACCAACTTTCATTCTCAACCACATTACTCTTGCATTCACGCATTCGAACTCAGTCACACACTCAGACATACTTGTGGAAAGAATGAGACCCACACCTTGGCAACCTCTGGTGGTGTTCGGTACTCCAGACCAATACGCCGTGTATTGTCCGTGTGTTGTAGTATCACACCCTTTCCGCTTCGTCTCATTCACACACAACACATCGATCCGCTTTTCACTCATCAGCTGACATACTTCGTCCATCTTACCTTCTATTCCTCCTCCCACATTCAACGTAGCAAAACGGCTCTCCGTTGGCCACTTTTCGCCTCTCCGGGAAACGAGACGTGACGGGTGGCGGACCACGTCGCCGCCATTTGAAGGATTAAAATGAATTACAACCATTGCGTTCCCACGAGTATTAGGGACTAAACGGTCCACCCTCGCAGAGCCCTATACGGGGGTAAGGCGGATCCATGCTGTGTCCTATGACCGCCAACATAGACACCCTCCGTTATCGACCAGAATACCCTCTGGCCAAGGATCCCTCAGCACGGGTCGGATAACACCTTGGATCGGGGTTTTGTTTCAGGTATGCTCCCTCGGACTAAATAGCTCACTTGTGCTCGTCCCCTGCGTGTCGGTGAGCGTACAGTAAGCCAGCTAACTCGGCCTGTGAGCGCCGCCGTTGGTATGCATAATTATGCCTACTCTTCCGCCGCCGCTCTAAGTTACTATCCTGTACTGATAGTAACTATGCTATCGTAGGCCTCTGATGAATCCTAAGATTCTAGAGCCCCCGATAGAGGCAGTTTAAGGTCATACCCGGGACCATTTGTAAATACATACTTATATAGTTAATTTACACCCAGACTCAGGCCAAACAGACATGTTCATGCACACAAATATTTGTCCCGGGTGAGAATCGATGATAGATGACAAATCGATATTTTTTTAATACTTATTTTCAAAATCTGCTATAAATTAAATTGACAGATGTTTTTAAGACTGTTTAGTTGTAGCGATCGTGTAGTTGGACCGTGATGTGCTAAGTACGCCAGCACATCAAGCTACCCCAATCTGTAAAATTTTCTCAATTGAATGTGAACCGTATGCTTATGTGATAAAGTTGAAAATCTATAAAAGAAATTTGACAGATTGGGGTAGCTGGATGTGCTGGCGTCTGTACATTTTAGTTTTACTTCTATGATAAACTAAAATGGGCCCAGTACGCATTAAAATATATGCATTAATACGCATTAAACTAATTACGGATCAGAATTTAGTGAAGATAAAATCATCTTTGTGAGAGAGAATAAATTACTTATTATTATTATCTAATCCAATAAACAAAATATAGTGAACGAAAATCTTAACACGATCATAAATGGCCATAAGTTAACATGCTTTATATAACACATTAAATGGAGTGGTAAGTTTTCGATATAATTTTGTATATCGTTGTGTAGTGTGTGTACGTGGTTTTAAGACTTTTGTTAGAAGTTTTGATGAGGCAAAGTAGTTGATGAGCATTTTAATATCAATGAAGTTCTTTAAAATGTAGTCAAATTTACTTATTATTTTGGAAAAAGAAACTAAGTAGGCGAAGACTGGTAAATACAACTTATGTCAACCCCTTAACAAGTGGTAACCACTGATATAAGTATTTAACTCAGCCCAAATATAGTAAAAGCTTACCTTTTCTCCTTTCTCCTCCACACAAACTTCTTCTTCTTCTCAGGACTAGTGTTGGTCTCAGTATCGACTTCATGTGGAATGCTTTCCTTTTTTCTGTCTGATGGAGAATCTGTCACTCTCTTCTCAACAGAATTATTTTCTTTCTCTAATACTTGAACCTTCTCTTTGTCGCTTAGAACCACGCATATTGGATATTTTTTGCTCCATTGTCTGAAGAAGAAATTGATATTTTAATTGCCTGTGCATATAAGTAGTGATGGAGGCTGACTTGAAAATTTATCACCTCGTAATTCACCAGATAGTTTATCCCAGAATATCAGTATGACTATAATTTACACTTTTACGAAAGTTCATAACTTTAAAATCATTGGTTGGACATCGATGTATAGCACTACATTTCTCGCAATTAATACTTAATCAAGACTACAGTCTGATAAATAATGTTATATTTTTTGTCCGTTTATTAGCCAACTACACTTTTAATGTTATTCTAAGGAAAAACTGTCATTGGCCTTCCCTTTATACTGTATCCTGTACTTTGTGTTATTATCTGTATCGCAGTTGGTTTTCTTAAAAGTAAATATTTTTAAATAAAATAATCGCAATTAAATGATTTGCCATAATGGCCCTCGTAGCTAGATGCTCTCACCGGTCCTTAAGCGATAGGCGAGGTTAAGCAACTAAGCTCGCGGTCAGTCCATAGATGGGTGACCACCAAAGTGGTTTATTATTTGAGCGTCTCCGTGCTTCGCTAATTCTTAATATTATGTATTCATTTAATGAATTGCAAAATCATCATAATTTGGCTATTAAAAGGATGGCATTTTAATAGTATCTATAATAAGATACTATTAAAAGGATAGCATTTTAATAGTATCTATAATAAGATAAGAGATTCGTTTCTGATATGGTTTCATAAAACTTATTATATACCTATCACCTCAAGTAATTTTCGATTTGTAATCATCTAAATGGGTTTAATAATTCGGCCGTGATTATTATAATAATAACATCCTGGGATATTACTTACACACGGCCAGAAATCTAAAACTAAGCAGAGCTTGTACTTTTTTTATAAAATTTATGCGGGTCAAACCGCGGGGCGCAGCTAGTAAAGAATATTCTCTGAGTTTGTATATGCTTTCTAACAACGGCGTCATTCGCGAAGTCTACTACATCTGAACAGGAAGGTATGGTGAATAGGCACAAGTATCTGACAATCTAGATTAAACAAACACTTCTTTATTGTAAAGCTTGCATTGTTATTCAGGAAACACCAGCACACGTACTTTTTTTATTTAATTTTTAATTCGGGACTAGTCTCTCCCCGTTACCTACCACTGCAACTCCTGTAAGCCAGGATCGACAGTGGCATGCAATGAAATGACACTGAGCGGTGAGGTTCAGGCATGTCCCAGGGAATCGCTTTAACTGTCTTGGATACCGCAGCGAATTTAATCAGAAAGAAAAAAAGAGGAGTTAGAAAATGAATAGTTCCACCTCCCTCTAGAGCAAAGCGGGAGACAGAATGATGTAAAGAGGCTATAGCCTCATAAAACGAGAGAATTGCAACTAGAGAAACCAGCTGCGAAAGCACCGAGCACACGTAAACATGGACTGCTAATTGTACCTAAACGATCTCAAGGCACTCGAGCATTCTCGAGGTCTCGAAATTCTAGATTGCCTACTCGCACTATTGTAGTTATTTAATTGCAATAGTGCGAGTAGGCAAATAAGGTCACGTAAAATCCGTGTGGTTTCCGGCACAGAAAGAATAACAGGGCCACCCCATACCATCACATGGGTGTCGTAAAAAGCGGCTAAGGAATATACCAGGAAGTCGGGCAGCAGCGCCTCCTGTGTACTAACTACCACCTAACATCGCGTCGGTCGCCAAGTCGCATGCCAATAGCGGTGACTACGGCAAACCCCTCCAACTGGCAACGTTATAGAAAAACTTTGGGGGACACTGTCCATCAGTGGACGATATCAGGATGATGATATAAGTCGCAGTCGAAGTCGAAGTATAAGTCGCAGTCGAAGTCGAAGTATAAGTCGCAGTCGAAGTCAAAGTCGAAGTCAAGTCGAAGTCCAAGTAGAAGTCGAAGTCGAAAAGAACATATTGTGATCTGTTTTACATGCGGCTATAGATGTTTCACATCAAAAACTTCCTACTATGCATAGACATAAATCCATGTTTTAAATATATTTTTTATGGCGACTCACTGCGAAATTAAAACCACAGTGTGGGAGTGCCATTAAAAAAATGTAGTTATCATAAAAAAAGCCCAACCGCGATAGTGAAGATATGGTAAGATTAGATCCTCTATCAATGTGATAAAAATGCTAATTCAAATCTTAAATGCCAAGCAACCAATTTAACCTTTTAAATTTATGATGCTGGGGTAGTCCTCAAGAATGTATCAGATACGTTAGACGGAATAATAAATTGTAGTTCTTATCTCTTACATAACATTTAAACAAACGGCTAATTTAAAACGTTCAGTTATTCGCAACCTTCCTTGTTCATATTATTTAACGATAAACGAAAAGAATGTCCTTAACAAACACCAATTTAACCATAATTAAAAAGCGGCCAAGTGAGAGTCGGACAAGCGAACGAAGGGTTCCGTACCATTATCTATAAAAACGAGCAAAAATTCACGTTAATTGCATGGCAGCCCCTCCTTAAATATTTATTTTATTTTGTTTTTTGGTATTTGTTGTTATAGCGGCAACGGAAATACATCATCTGTGAAAATTTCAACTGTCTATCACGGTTCATGAGATACAGTCTGGTGACAGACGGAAAGACAGATAGACAGCGAAGTCTTAGTAATAGGGTCCCGTTTTACCCTTTGGGTACGGAATCCTAAAAACGGCAAGTACGATATAACATAGTGATCGAGTTCAAACCCAAGGTTAGGTTAGAAATTAATTATCTCGTACTTAAAAAGGGTGAATGACAACATTGTGAGGAAACCCGGAGGTTTTCCGAAATTGCATGTGAAGTCTGCCAATCAGCACTAGGCCAGCGTGGTGGACTATGCCCTACCTCTCATTGTGAGAGAAGGCTCTTGACTCGCAATGGGACAGTAGGCTGCGGTTCCACCGAGGCGGAGCGGAGATGAGCTGTGCCGCGATTAACCAATCACATGGCTATAAATCCACATCTCCTCTCCTTTCAAGCCCATGTGCTTAGTGAATCGCAGGTTCCATGAAATGCAGCCCATTTCACACAACCTTTGAATTAGAAGGCAGGTTCACTAATAAATAAGTTACGGCGGTTTAGTTGTGTATTTATAATGAAAGAAATAATGAAATTTATTCAGCACTTGGGTATTTACATACACTTGTAATTGTCAAGCTCACAATGTATTACATAATCACAGTTTAAAAACAGTAATTAAAGCAACAAAATATTTTGAATTAGTCCGTCCGTGCGGTCTGTTTCATATATATTCCTCCTACTGCGTTTCTGGCAAAATAGGCTACACATAATATTGTGCCTAGAATATGCGCCACATGAATTACCATACAGTAAAACGGTTGAATAAAAGTTTAAGGGTGGATAGAAACTGGACAAAAATTGAGAGAGAGAAGAGAGAAATCTTTATTAATAATAATAATATCTAGGGACAGTGTCACACAGATCTTCCTAGCCCCAAACTAAGCAAAGCTTGTAATATGGGTAACAGGCGACGATATACATACTTATATAGATAGATAAATACTTAAATACATAGAAAGCATCCATGACTCAGAAACACATATTCATGCTCATCACACAAATATTTGCACTTCCGGGATTCGAACCCAGGACCACCAGCTTCGTAGGCAGGAGCACTATCAACTAGGCTACGGTTACCGTCAAATTATTCACTCCTAGCTTGCTATTCACCCCGTTTTACCGTTACCGTATTAGACTATGTCATTTATGGTAAAATACCTAAGATTAGTGCGTATTGCCTATACCTTGTGTCGACGAAGGTTGTTCCTCGAATTATGTTATCAACTGCCAATGACCTTTCGGGGAAAACTTCGGTGACGGCACTATACAACGTTAATCATTATGTATATACGGAATTTAGCACATGCCTTTGAATTTGAGTAAGTACTACTCAAAATGTATGCAGAAGCTAATGTATACAAAAAATGTAAATTGTTTGTTATCTGTAGAGTTTATTTAAATAGAATACCAGTTCTGGTTTATTGATTTCTGATAAAACGGGTATGTATCATGTTTTGATAATGTCATTAAAGTTGTTTTGACTAATGATAAGATCACTTTTTAAATAATTACGACTATTGGTTTTTGGGTAACTAGCCAGACCCTTGAAATTAGTTGTTTGGAAACTATATTATATCACGATACACACAGAAAAAAATGGAAAGTCTGGTAGCAATAAAATTTCGACGATTTTTAGAAGAAACGTCAGTTATTACTGCTATTTTCGAACAAGTTATCGTTTTCCCATTCTTTTGTTTTCCCTTTATTTGCGCCTAACTTTTTACCATGAATAATCTATACAAATATATACATATATATACAAATAAATAAAATTGGAGTGTCTGTTTGTAATATTGAAATAGCCGGTTTTTATCACATAAATATGAATATATATACGGTACATACACCAAAATAACATTTTTTACAATTATTGTCTGTCTATTTGTTCCGGCTAATCTCTGAAATGGCTGGACCGATTTTGACGGGACTTTTATTGGCAGGTAGCTGATGTAATAAGGCGTAACTTAGGCTACTTTTATTTTAGAAAAAGTATTTTATTTTACTATAAAACTAAATAAACTAATTAACACGCGGACGAAGTCGCGGGCACAACTAGTAAATAATAAAATCATCCGCGCTATTTTTCTGAGAAACAAACATTTGCGTAACGCTTGACATGTATGTATATATAATATATAGTTCTCTAATCACGTCCAAAGAATCATTTATCCAGTATTACATATGGCGTCTATTGAAGCCAGTCTAAAAAAATATACCTTACCTAATTTTGAGACCTGTTCAAAATCTTTCGTAATTTTCTAACCTTGTCAGAAATTCCCTAATTGTAATACCAATTCATAATGTTATAATAATATGTTGTTCCTAAATAAAAATCTTTCGGAATTTGGAAACTTGGTTAAAAGATTCCCTAACTTAGGTAATATTTTGACATTACAACATATTATTATAACATTATGAATTGGTATTACAATTAGGGAATTTCTGACAAGGTTATTATTATTAATGATGTTATGTGTTTATATGTTGTTCCTAATATAAGTTCCATTCTAAATGTTCCCTAATTTTCAAATTTTTACTAAATCTTACTTAAATATAGAACTTAAATGAACTCTTACCTCCTTTTAACCAATCCTTTTGGCAGCAATATAACTCGAGCCCCGCTCAGATTATACAACCTATGCTGGTAGAACGCTACTTTATCTATTTTCTCGTCCCATAACGCTCTCTTCGATATCTTCGTAGTCGTATACGATATCCTGAGGTTGCATCCTACAAACAAAAGGTAAATGACTTCACTAATTATGATAACGCATGACAAGATTAGATAAGTACAGTCAACAACTAAGTGGACTAAAGTTTTCAATGCTTTATCATACGTTATATCTACGGGGTCAGGGTCAGCCTGGTAATTAGTGTCCACGGAACCGGGGTCCGAAAGTTATTACATACATATAAATTTTGGACCGTACCGTCATAATCACATTAATATTATAAAGGCGAAAGTTTGTGAGTGTGTGAGTGTGTATGTTCTTCACGGCTAAAAGGCTGGAGCGATTTTAATAAAATTTGGTATGGACTTAGCACATACATAGCAGTAAAACCGCTGGGCATAGCAAGTATTATATAAATCCTAGTAAAATAAGGACTGGCTCAGCTAGCCATATTCGGATAGTGACGCAAAGCTTATATTTGTGAATGTTTGCTATGCACACATCTTCCCGTTAAGGTGGCTGTCACTTTATATAATTAAAAAACCTTTGCGGTCTGTGGATCGCCGTTGTTTTTTCGTGTTCGTCAATTAAGAATGTAATTCGAAATGGAGATTAGAATGTTTATAACTTACGTATACTTAAAAACAAAAGCCAATCCTAACTTTATATTATAACAAATATTCCTAAGTACTTATTATCGAAGTCACACAACTAAAGTAGGGCCAATTTAATTGATCACATTTGACACATCAAAATTCAACAACGTAACCTTCACCGGCGCGGTTGGGATAGAATATTATTTATGTTTTCGTAGTTAGAACTGCATATTTGCTTAATTGTTTTTCAATTACGATTTAATTTTATTGTAATAATTACCAAATAAGGTCATTTTACAATTATCTTTACTAGTAACTGACGGATGTCAAATGTGATGTATTAAATTCGCCCTACTATATCTGCGTATGAGAGAGAGACATCAAGATGAAAGAGAACACTCTATCAGGCGTTTTTGGCTTATCCTCTTTCTGGTATCTAATTTCAAATAGGGATCGTTTGCGTTGGAATTTTTCTAGTATCGTACATTTGTCAAGTGTCATTAAAATTGATATAAATGGAAATAAGTGGCGCCGCGTAGCGGAATATCATTGGGGTTTTAGACACCATTTAATAAGAGATTTCATATTACGTTTGACATGGGCCGTCGTTCATCATAGACACTTATAACCCGCTTTACTACAGCACTTTATAAGAGCCAGTAAACTAGAGAGAGGTTAGATTATAATAATCGTAGTATCTGGGTTAAGGCATTGGGTCTCACCCATATACGACGACAAACAATAAAACTGATCCGCGTAGGATTTCACTATTAATCTAGATACCAAAGGAGCGTATAGCCAAGAATGATAAGATTATATAACTAAACTCATTATCGCCTGCGTGCGTTAAGGACGCTGCTATCGCGTTCTTACAAGCCTAATCATCAAACATCTACTGCAAGCCCTAAAGCGTATTAATACTCAGCCCTTATCACGGTAAACGCAACTTTAAAACTGAGAGAAAGAACACATTTTACCATAGTCAACGTCACACTGTTACGCTGGTTCAACATGTGCTATATGATCGGTGTGATTCAGATGAGAAATTTTAAAGGCTGTCACTTAACAGTTAAGTAGGAACAGACGCCAGCACGTCAAGCTACCTCAATCAGTCAAATTTCTTTTATAGATTTTCAACTTTATCACAAAAGGTTCACTTTCAATTGGGGAAGTTCGTCAGATAGAGGTAGCTTGATGTGCTGGGGTCTGTAGATCACAGTAGTAAAATAAGTGCACTCGTTAGTCTTACCTTCGAGTTTCATGAATGCTGTAGTTGTCTTATTGATGTGATAAGTGAAAGGATCGTACTCTGGGAACCTGTAGTGGTTTATCCAGCTCTAAAAACGACAAACATAACATTAATTTTGATGATTAGTGATAAAAGCGTGTATTCAGTGTTGAAGTGCAATTTTATAGATATCAGGACACTATGTTGCCCTGAATTCTTAAGCAAATACAACAACAAAATTCCGGTCTACCTACTAAATGACACAAGTTTCTTGTATATGCAAAAATCATTATGGCTCTTCATACAAAGTGCTTGGAGACAGCCAATTATCTGAAACTCACTTGTAGACATCTGGATGGTAAAAGAATTTGTACATTATAATTGAACCAATTTAAATAACGAAATAATGAAATTTAATCAGCACTTGGGTATTAACACACACAATGCCGTATATAAATATAGTCATATACAATATTAGTAGTAACGAACCTTTTTATGTTCAATTTTACTTTTCGATAATTACTTTAAACTTAATTTTCGTATTTGTATCCATTGCTTTTTTTGCCAATGACGTATTCTATTATTTTCCTTTCAATCAAAACGTTTACCCTGCCTTGGCTTATTTGATCATCAAGATGGCTTAGATGTCCCTGTAGATTTGCCTTTAACAATCTTTTGTTAGCAATCCGTATTGCATAAACTGTGTGTTGCATATAGTTGAGTGTGATCCTTTCAATAACTTAAGCAACCGATCATTTAAAAGTTTTGTTACGGGCCTATATTTTGTCACATCACTTTTCGCACGTTTCTTATATATAGACGTTATAATGGCAGACTTATCAGTTCAATTAATCAATAGGAAATCTCATTTGACTTCTCATAGGAAATCATGTATTTGGTAAGGATCTCATGACTAGTTTAAGGTTTTCTACAAGTAGTGTTCAATACAATTTTTTATCAGAGGGCGACTAATGAGCAAGTGGGCCATCTGATGGTAAGTGATCATCATCCGTATGCGGCGGTCCACGGACACTCGCAACACCAGAGGAGTCGCGGGTGCGTTGCCGACCTTTAAGAGTCAGTAAACAAGTGTTGCAAACCATTGCCCCCACCCCAATGAGCTCTGGCGACCTTACTCATACGCGGTAACACAACATTAAAATTATTATTAAGGAATGTCTTCTGTAAGGTTGAGGTACTTCTGAGGGCTGCTCTTTGAGCGAATGAACGCAATGCTTTACCTCTTTGTGGCGTTTATGTTACGCCTTGTAAATATTATTCTCAGATCATGAGCCACAGATGCAATCGTATGCATTCACACTTGAGCTGGAATCATTGACACGGAAAGCTGTTACGGGCCACCAGTCTCTACGGTGAAGGTGTCACCTCTCATTTTATCAGTTCAAAAGTACATACATACATACATAGACTCACGCCTGTTTCCCAGAGGGGTAGGCAGAGACAACGGATTTCCATTTGTCACGATCTTTGCACACGTCTTTTGCCTCTATTACTGTCATTATATTCTTCATACATGCTCGCCGGTTTAGGGTACTTCTGACCTGCCCTTTCTCGAGAACGTCTCCGATTTGGTCAGAAAATGTTCGACGAGGTCTTCCTGTCCCAGTTGTTCCATTCAAAAGTTGTTCTGAGCAAAACTTTGTGATGACTGGCCTGTTGGTCTAGAAGCTAGTTGCCCTTATTACTAAGCCTGAGGTGTGGGTTCGACCCCCACCCAGGACAAATCTTTGTGTGATGAGCGAGATTTTTTATTCTGTGTCTTAATGTCTTTTTTAAATGTCTTAAAAGGTGATTATCAGACATTAATTAGCAGAATTCGGGATGAGCATTGTGGTTCTCGTAATACTGTTATGAGATTTGGATATTTAGTTTGATCGGCCCAAGCCGAATGACCCTCGGGCCATACGACCGTAAATCGTCTAAGATCCAAAGGATCGGTGATAAAAAATTGTAAACCAATTCACTGTCATATACATCAAGTACATTCTGGTGCAGAAGTAAAAACGTTGAAATAAAAGTTCTAACTTCTATATCTTACTTATAAAAACAATCAATGTTTACAAAATTAAAATTTGGTAGGTACCTATTTAAAGAAAAAAATGACAACATAATATTAAACAATAACATTTAGTAAAAATCTGTTAAAAGTTGAAATAAATGTTAGTACCATGATGGTCCCTGCGGTTTGTATTTACGCACAAACTGTTTTAACCCTTAATCTTTCATAGCATATATTCATAATTCATTTATTATAGCTCTTATTACAACACAACACAGTTTACAATGAGATGGCAACTATTATACAAGTGTCCGATTAAGGGTTAACTTGTATCAAGTGTATTTATCTCTTACCTCATATTTCTTCATAGGCCTATGCTCCTTGACCGAAGGTATTGTATAATGCATGGGTACAGCGCTGCTCCTCTTCAGTTGCAAACGGCTGGACTTCTCCGCAGGTCCATCAGTAAAATAGTTATCCAAGAACCAGCTCTGGAAGTGACTCGCCAAGCAAAAGAACCATAAACCCAGCATAAAACCCTTCCATATACTCGAGTTAGGGAACAAAACAAAGTTGATAATTAAAAGGAAAGTCAGGAAATACATTGTGTAAGTGAAGAAGTATGTTCTCGATTTCGTTTTATCTTTCGGTTCTTCCTTTGGGATGTTCTTGCTTGGGGGTAGTCCGAAACTTGTTGTTGTGACAGGTTGTATAGATTCGGTGTCTAATGGTTTGGTGGTGGACTGATTGTCTATATCGTGAATGTCCCCAAACCCATCTATCGTGTCTTCTAAAGCTTCGATGCCAGATTCCACTTCCAAACTGTTGTCGTAGTCTTTTGTAACTTCTGATTCATTGAATACTGATAAAATAAAAAGTAACAATATGTGTAAGTACAGACACCAGCACATCCAGCTACCCAATCTGTCAAATTTCTTTATAGATTTTAAGCTTTATCACAATACCATAAGGTTCACTCTCAATTGGGGAAATTTGACAGATTGGGGTAGCTAGATGTGCTGGCGTCTGGACAATATTTGTCCACGCGGATTTTTTATGTGTATGTGCTTAGCGCTTAAATGTATAGACGTCCCCTAGGTAATCGGTAGAATTTTCTTGAATTGTGCAAGGAGTTTATGAATAGTCGTAAAATGCTAAACCCTAGTTTCACTGGGACAGAATTTTTTTTTTATTATGTTCTTGGCAAGAATCTAGTCTCTTCAGTCCTGGTCATCTTGCGAATCGGATTTTAAGCTCTATCTTTCCACAACAACACTTGCTCACTATTTTATCATACGATTATGTGCTAAGGAAAAAAATACCGAAACCATGGTTATATTTGTTTTATGAGTTTGCGATAGTGGTTTCCTGTGCTATCGTAGGTAATCACTTACCTACTTATTGCCAAGGTTCCATTACGCCAAAACAAATATTATAACGATCAATAACCGAAACAGCTAATACGAAACTTGTATGTTTGCTTATCTGTATTAGATTATTATGCCTGTCGAAATGGCAATTTGAACACATATAATTTATTCTAATTGACGTAATTAATAGTATAATAGTAGTAGGAAGTTCTTAATTACTTGTGTCCATCATTGACTTACCTAAATTTTTATGTGTATCGTCGCTAGAATCTGAATAGTTTTTACAATCGACGGGAAGACTCGACTCTCGCTCAAGAGCTTTGGCAGTTAGTGGCTGCGTCATCTCTGATAAGTTCTGTATGCTGCTATCTAGTGAAGATACCTGGAGATATGAGATAAGTTAGAAAATGACCAAGTACACACGGCTACACATCAAGCTATGGATTTCCAGTATAAGATGGTCTTGCGTTGTATAGGATTTCCATACAATGAGAGGTTGTGCACACGTACAAGGGATGTTCATATCAAGAACAAACATAATGGAGGTTGTAGCACATTGCAGCAAGAACTCACCCAATATATACGGAGTAGAATATAAAATAAAATAAATATAAATAAAAAAAGTTTTTATTCACTTAGACTTTAAAAAAGCGCTTGTAAATAGTCAGAACATGTTTGTAGTAATATAGTTAGTAGAAATAACTCATCCCCTTTTTCTTAACCTCCACAGTATTTATCTATTGCTAGCGGCGGTATTAAAATACCGCCGCTAGTAATAGATATTTAAAAGATCCTAGATTTCCTTTATAGACATAGATCTTAAACATTTTGTAATAAAAGTTGAGTAAAGCTATCGCTATCTTAAACTTCATTATAACCTAACCGTTAGAAAACCCCCGACTCCAACTATAATTACATCATTTTGGAAATGAGCTGATACTCTTACACTGCTAGACCGATATTAACCAAACATAGCTAAGAACCATTGCAGGGAAACTGGCTTTCAAATAATAAAAAAAACCGTATCGCAATCGGTCCATCCATTTTGAGATCAACGTTGACACATACAGACACACACAGACAGACATCGACGTCAAACTTATAACAGACCTCTTTTTGCGTCGGAGGTTAAAAAAGCTTAACTAAACTGGGAAAAGTCAGTGTCAACTATGGAGTGTATAAATAATGTCTTGACAATAACTTAATACAAGCTAGCTAAATATCACTACCATTATAAAATAAATTGTATAAATGTTTTAACATTCCGTGTACCTAAATATCTGTAATAAGTAATTAGAAATAATAACTGTATTACTACAAACATGTTTTGACTATTTACAAGCGCTTTTTTAAAGTCTACGTGAATAAAAACCTTTTTTATTTTATTTCATTTATTTGGTATTGTAGCTCACAAAACAATGATATCAAAGCTCTGCTTGAAGAATTTCAGCCATGGTGACCAGTCTATGCGGGACATTTTACAGTGTAAACTAGATGGGTGATCGTGACGGCTAGCTCGTACCATTGAATCAGGATTGTAAGAACAATGAAAGTACGCACTATCCTGGCTCCGCTAATATCCAGTTCCGGAGTGCAGATGAAGCAAATGATACAGATGGGCCAATTTCAATCAGGTGAACTTACTTAGCTTACTACTTTAACTCAGGTTAAATTTCATAAATATCCGTTGAGTTCCTACTTAACGCCTACGCCTACGGTCTTCGTGCTTGACCATTGTTACACCTAATAAAGATTACTAGTTTGCCGTATGTTGAGTTGTTCTGTACAAAATACAAAGTGTCGGTGGAATAGGATAGGAGTACCTACATTAATTTAGCCAAGTAGTTCGATTATTAGGAAATAGCGTAAGTACGAAAGGATAAATTCACATTATTCTTTCGTACTTACGCTATTTCAGTATCTGCTTAAATAATATGAAGGCAATTTAGACGCTTACGATGGTTGAACTCTGCCACCACAGGTACTTATTTCTTTGGTCTAGTAGATCTATGATAGCCGATGCAATCTAGCAATATAACAGTGTTGAGTGTGTACGATATGAAAAAAAATATATATTCTATATGGCATACAAATTAAGAAGAATCAAGATAATACTCTACATCGTATATATTATAGATAAATCTTATACACTATTGCGTTTACACCCTGGTATACAGGAAAAGGCATGCGTCAAGCAATCCATGCTAACTAGGGCCGGACTTTATATAACTCCAATTAGGCCAGACTTAGTAAATAATAGATATTGGAACGTACACCACCAAATTGTTGAAGAAAGTGGTAAACTTACCCGTATCCCTTAATCGGTGATAGCGTATGTTCATAATTCATTTGAATTTAGCACTTATTTCATAGCAATAGAGTTGAAAATGACGTGGTAACTATTATACCATTGTCTGATTAAGAGTTAAATCAAGCTGTCTCCTACCAAGTGCAGTGTTTGTACCTGCACCCCACGGTGTTTCTCGCAAGTTAACTATTTATTGTAGGCCATGTCGCCTACAAGCCTGATATCGTCCACTGCTTGACATAGACCTTCCCATAGGTTTCTATAATGCGGATAGATATGATCGCGGATCGATTGGATTGTCCCTATATCCAGCACTGCTCTCAGAGGCAAGTCATAAAGTGTGGGATATAGGCGTAATTTCAATATTTCTAAATATAGCGTTATTTAATTTAAATTTAATTATATGTATATTTATCAATTAGTATCGTATGTGTTATCATTCTTTTGCTGTTATTTTTCATTATTAATTTTGTTATTGTATTTTATTATGTTTGTATTTTCTGTCGTTTCTATGGGTCGCAATTAGTTACCCGAAATAAACATAGGTATATATTTTTCTTTTTATTTATTTATAACGTTGCCATTTGGAGAGGTTTGCCGTAGGCACCGCACTTGGCATGCAAGTTAGCGACCGCAGTTAGGTGGTAGCTAGTACACAGATGGCGCTGCTGCCCGACTACCTGGTATATCCCTTAGTCACCTTTTACTACACCAACGGGATGCTATGGGGTGTCACTGTTATTCTTTCAGGGCCGGAAACCACACGGCTATATTATATTCTATCTCCTCCAAACTTCATCTAAATCCGTTCCGCCGTTTTGGTGAACTTGAGTAACAAACATCCAAACATCCTGACATACAAACTAGAATAGAATTGAGAATAGAATTTGCATTTATTTCTCTCATCACAAAAGTAGATTACATTTTTTAAATAAGATGACATTTAGGATTGTACATTTTAGCAGTTATAAATGCAACTCAAACATTGGTAGGATATAAAATCGGAGTTGGCCGGTAACATATGTAGACATAGTTGACTATTCGGTCTTTAACCACCACTAAACTAATTCAATTATCATTACATCTCATTCTAACATAGCTCCTAATACACGCACCTGGTGCCTAATTAGTCGGCGAGTTCTAACGTATCGCTTATTTTGACACAGTATTTCGCGCCACAACTAAATTGACACAGCGAAAAATGCCATGACAATATCACGAGAATTATGTTAGAAAAAAAATGCGTTGATATTTAAATTAGTTTATATGGTACTGCATATAATACGAGGCATAGACTAATGATCTAAATTAATAATTTAGATCTCTAGATGCCCAACCCTACTTAGCACAAAAGAAAAGTGTTGAATAGTGTTGTGCTATGAATTCTCGTTCATTGACTCTATTTATAATCAACTTTATATGCAAACAATCTACTATATAAAAATAAGTCGGGTTTTTCTTCCTGACGCTATAACTCCAGAACGCTCGAGCCGATTTCCACAGTTTTGCATTCGTTGGAAAGGTCTCGGGCTCCGTGAGGTTTATAGCAAAGAAAATTCGGGAAAAATTTCAACAGAAAAGCGGGAAAAATTTCAACAGAAAAGCGGGAAAATCTTCTTTAACGCGAGTGAAACCGCGGGGCATAGCTAGTAGTGTATAAGTCTATAAATTATGTATTAACAAAAATGGATTTTAACTATCTGAAATGTATTATTATACTTACACTTAAATAGTTTATGATGCATAAGAATAAAATTATGCACTAACGACATTGTACCAAGAGCACCTAAGTCCTACGAGGTACGTAATTTTAAAAAATACAAGACGCTATATCGTTTGTGGGCGCCACTTAAGGAGCTTAATCTGCCTATGAAACAAAACAACCTTTAGCGCATCAACATGCAAAATACTCAAAAAGAGATTAACTTCTCTAACAGGGACCGATCAGCTGATTAATTAATTATACGGGAAAGCAAAATAAAAATATTTTATTTATCACCAACTGGTTTTCATGCACGTTTTCAGTTTCATGGGTACATATCGCTCCTTAAGTTTGCTGCAATTTTTATTTCTTATTATTTTTTTTTAAATACAACGCCCGCACTAGGTAGTCTAATCTCTGTGTCGCGGGGTACTTTACAAACATATAATTAGGCGGACACAAATTACATCCAGACTCAGAACAACTATTTATGGGCCACACAAATAATTCTCCGGCACGGGATTCTAACCCGGTACACGAAGCAGCGAGGCAGTGGGCGAGTCTTAGCCGCTACGCCACACGTGCAGTCAAGAGCTCAAGTTTAGGTTACACCTTCTACATAAACATGCAATCGTTAAAAATGAATGAAAAGTGTTTATTAAAAGCTACTTAGTAATGTACTATACATTACTGTTTATAAATATAGCTTCATCACCATGTCGCAAACATAGAGCAATTAGGGGCAATTATATCAGTCATAAGCAGCATTGCACGTAAAGCCAATTTTACATTAGTACAATTTCACAAACATTTAATTTCCAGCGGTTGTTTTTTTTATCTGTCGTTTATGGTTGGCGTAGGAGGTTTTCACTGCTTCCCCGGAAAATAGAGAAAAGCGTGGGCTGTAGCGGCCTAGTAATAAAGACTGTTGGAATTCGAACCTCTCTCTGGATGTTTAATGACGCGGGGATACATGAGAGTCTGTGGTATTTAGGAACGTTTTCTGAGATAAGAGTGCCATAGAGTTATGA
Source organism: Pseudoips prasinana (assembly GCA_951640165.1). Taxonomy (NCBI): domain Eukaryota; kingdom Metazoa; phylum Arthropoda; class Insecta; order Lepidoptera; family Nolidae; genus Pseudoips; species Pseudoips prasinana. The sequence goes on from OX621240.1 coordinate 13,162,775, forward strand.
CGTGTTCGCGGGGGTACTCTCGGCCGACGAGAATTACGACAGTAGCTACTCGCGTAAAGTTCCTAGTTTTTGGGATGAAATTCCTTAATGTGGCTTGGTAGTAGTTGGCTTGAGGAAATTGTCATGAAAACAAAAAGCGTCATTCACCCTCTACGTGAATTTCACTCCCTTTTCTCTTTTATATGCGAGTCCACGTGTCCTTGCCAGTATAGAAATGATTCGTGCAGACGAGCATTGTTTGCATACGGTTGTATAACCTCAATCTTACATTCAATCTTACGTTCCTGACCTGAGTATCCCAACCGCGTAAGTTTTTCCTTATGTCCAAAATATTTTCACATTGATTAAGTTTTTATCTTACAATATAGTTTTAAGTTGTAGAGCATGGAATTTGTTTTCTCTATGAACAGCAAAACTGGGGAAGTACCTATACCATATGTAATATGTTGGAAGTAATATAATTATTCCAAGCGAAGGTAACGTGGCCAGAGCTTAGCAGGTGCCATGCTATCACATGCCATGTGTGTTGCAAGCGACTAAGGTCCTGTGACATTATTCACACACGACCATCTGATCCCAAATTAAGCAGAACTTGTACTATGGAAATCATTAACTGATATAATGCATATACTACTTTTCTTTTGTAAACACATACTTATATAATTACATCCAGACACAGGACAAACGGACATGTTCATGCACACAAATATCTGTCCCGGGTGGGAATCGAACCCACGAGCTGCGGCGTGAAAAGCAAGCATTTACCAACCACGCCAACCGTATTCATGTTTGGGGACTCGATAGTATAAAAAGAGCATACGCAACTGCTCCTTGTAAAGAAAGCATTATGACTTTTCAAGATTGGCCTTTGGTCTATGGTCTTGTAGGACCTAAGTTTATATAGTGCGATAAAAGTTGAATCACTGTGAATCTATGTACTTGTATTGTTAATGTTATGTCAAATGTAAAGTAGGCATAATAGTCCTTCAGGTGATTAACCACCCAATATTGCATCGTCGTCTAACTGCAGCCTTCAACCTTACATTCATAATAATACGATAGCGTAAGAACCAACTGAGGTGCGAAGTTATCTTGCTTGCTTAATATCAAAATTAGCATTTATAGCGATAGCATTAGCATACCCACTATGTGTCATTTCCAAGCGATATGCAATACAGACGGGGAATGTTCCTATTGTTATATATATTTAGGCAGTACAGACACTGACAATGCATCAACGCAATTATTTACTTGTAACTTACATGATCTTCTGCATCAATATTGGCGTCCTATTGCAGTGTTACCAACATAAAGATTACTTATAACATACCTATGTATAACATTTTAGTCATCTTAAGCCTCACACCATGTAGTACGAGATAACTAATAGTTACCATTATTATTATTATAGTTTAAAATCCGAGATAAACAAATGTTTAGGAAAAATAGCATATTATATTATAGCAATAACAAATAATACAAATTGAAATGATTAGACTCAGGCTATCCAAACGCATACACGACTACGTAGGTACACCTTCGTAACTCATGAATGCCATAAAGAACTTACTAATAATTTTTTGGCAGATCTGAAGGACCGCAGATCAACTAGACAAGATTACATACTAATTATTGTTTTTTACGCATCAGTAAACGTTTTATTTTACAGACAGACGGAAAACTGAGTCGTCGTAAGAGCTTTTACTATTTACGTACGTTATACGGTAACGTACGTAAATAGTTAGCTTAACACTTTCTATGTCGTAGTCTTCTATCGATTTTATCTAATAACTAAGATTAGTGGTTTTATTAGCCTTCCACCTCCTAAATAAACTGGTCGTCGTGGTAAATTCCGCGAGGTTGAGACGGGAAGTTTTATATGAAATGCGCACAGCGATCTCCCGCTACGCTTGGGAACAATCCCTTCATTTTCTTGACAATTAAATATGCATGCGTCACCACCACTTGAATCCGCAGTCTGATAATATTTTAAGTTCTATATTTATAGCGTGTCTTTTTAACTATTGGATACACTTACAAAGTAACAAATACCTTTGCAGAGAATAAATCACATGGTTTAAGGCTTCACGACAATTAAAACGTCACTTGCATATAGTAAAATAAAATTTTATGTAATAAATTGTGGCAAAAGTAATACACATAATTAGAAGATCTCTCAAACAAATAACTACTTTACTATCAGGCCATAAGGTTTAAAATAATTCTCTAATTTCAAAAAGATCAAGTTACTAATAATGATATGTACCCTAAATGCTTTTGTATCTTGAGCAAATTGGAATGATCTTATATGTGAATGAATGCAATAGTGAAACTTACTTGATTGTCAGTATCTCCCACACTCTGCTGGTCCAAATCCTTGGTTGCTGAGTTTTCCTCTGAATCAGATGTTGAGTTCTCTCTGACCACTGATTTTTCTTTAGACTCTGATAACAAAAAACCAGTCATTGGCATATATGACATAATTATTGGAGGGTTAGCCCAAAGCACTTAATATTATGAAGTGTTGATTCAAAACTGATTTGTTATTTTTTTTTTTATCTGGGTTTAATGTCACACAGATCATCCTAGCCCCAAACTAAGCAAAGCTTGTACTATGGGTACCAGACGACGATATACATACTTATATAGATAGATATATACTTAAATACATAGAAAACATCCATGCCTCAGAAACAAATATTCGTGCTCATCACACAAATATTTGCACTTACCGGGATTCGAACCCAGGACCACCAGCTTCGTAGGCAAGAGCACTACCAACTAGGCTATGGTGACCGTCAATACATATTTTAACAAAATCGGTTTTGTATCTAGTGTCCTAAGTCGTAATATAACCTGTTATAAGGAGGACAATCCAATGGAGTGAAAAAGTTTCTTAATTATTTGTTTTATTATTGTGCCACGAAATAGAGAGTTAAATTAGTGAGTGTACCTTAAAACCTGTTCAAGATGGTTGTAAACCAATGTCCCTGTGACACCTGTAAACAGCAAAACCGTCTAGAACATGCTTGTTGCGTGTTCTGCATTTTATGACATGTCATAAAATTAAATGTGCTGAGTTTGCTCTTCCAGTGAGAGCATCTACTCAGTTTTGAGGCCAAGAGCTAATGTCTGTCTTGTACTTCTATGATGTTGTGGCGCTTCAGAAGTCTAACATAGTTCTGAGTAGTTAGATGGCATGATATTACATTAGTGGCTCCTTATATCTCTCTGATATATCTCAGATTTGTTTCTTCACTGTTTTCACTAACAGATGTTGATATACAGACGCCAGCACATCCATCTACACCAATCTGTCTACAATAGACTTTCAACTTTATCACAAAAGCATAAGGTTCACTTTCAATTGGAAAAAATTGACAGACATGGGTAGCTTGATGTTAATATCTGCTGGTGCTGCCCCTCAATTGAATACTATACAATAGACAACATGTGAAAACATTAATAAAAATCTGAATGAGTCTGTCTTATGTTTTAAAGACAAATGCTATAAATCTTTACAATACATTGTAACATAGTATTTATTATATGAACTTGCAATAAATTATATAACTACAACTATTGCTCATTAATATTGTGCAATATTGGGTAATACTAAACTACAAATTGATAATATTTAGCTTTAAAATCGGGTCTAGTAATTCTGATAATAGAGCAATAAAGTACATAACAAATGTAACAAACTTTTACACAAGTTTGGTCAGTTGAAGCAGGTAGGAGGAACATAAGGACTTGTGAATTATATTTGTAATAGTTAACCATTACACCAATCTGTTTGTGCCTGGCAGATAAGCTCTTAATACCCTACATATTATTCAGCATGATGTTGACCTAGCCTAGGCTTTTACTACTTCTCCAGACAAAGCTCTTTGTGTCTATGCAAGAAAGTTAGTAGGTAATATAAATATAAACCAACAGTTAACAAAAAATTAAAAATTATGAAATATTACCCCATTATGAAATAAGTAGTTATTGTATTCAAGTGAATAAAACATAAAGAGTTAATTTTTTTCAATGAACATTATTTAGAACTTTAAGTTGCAAAATACATTTAAAAAAATAACCTTCCCTTACAAAACGGATGTATTTCATATGGTGTAGAATAAAAATAAACAAAATAATTTTCTCCGCTTTTTATTTTCCACCTTGTATAGTTAAGAATAATGCCAGAACCTCAGCTGGTCAATCATGGTATTCAACATTAATTCTTTATGCAGAAACCCAGTAGCAACATATGTGTTGGTTGGGTTCTTCCCTAATACCACCATTACCAACATTTTTTATAAAACTTATTTGGCAAACAAGCATGGCCCACCTGATGGTAACTTGTAACCATAGCCTGTGAATGCTTGCAACACCAGGGGCATGATTAGAGTGATCAACCAATACATATGTACATATGTACACCAGCACATCCCGCTACCCCATTCTGTCAAATTTCTTTTATAGATTTTCAACTTTAACACATAAGTGAAGTGAACCTTATGTCACTTACAATTAGGGACATTTGACAGATTGGGGTAGCTTGATGTGCTGGCGTCTGTACTTTTTTTTTATTATGACACATACCTTCTAAGGACCTGGTTTTCATATCTTCAACAGCCTGAGCAATTTTAAACTTGAAGTCATGAAATATTTTCCATGTTTCATTGGTGCTCTCCTTAACATCTGGTGATACTTCTGATGTGCTTCTCTTGCCCAATCGGTTCAGATATTCTTTCATAGGGGAAGAGCTTACTTTCTCTTCTTTCTTCTCTTCTTTGGGAGGTTTCGGTTCTTCTAATATTTTTGTTTCAACAGGTTTGGCATCATCAAGTTTTTCTGCTAGCTTTTCAGTACGAATGGATTTAAAATATTTGTCAATGATTGATGCAGATCGCTCTCCTCGCTTGGGGCTAGCATTCTCACTCTGTGATGTCGCCGGGGGTGGATCACACTGAGGTGTAGGAGGGTCATCCTCACATACATTGTATAACTCCTCTAACTCCTCATTATTGGCATTATACCGAAATGATAAAGATGAATTAGGTGTTTTACCTGTAAACATAAGCCATATTAAATAAAACTATATAAAATATTTGGACTAACTGTTAAAGCTACCTTAATAAATTACCGTTGTTACAGTCACTTTGCCACCATGTGACTCATAAGAAGAATCAAGGGCACTCAAAGAGCAATGATGAAATCAAAGTAGCTGATATAGCCAGAATTGCCAAAGCTGAAGTGGCAGTGGATGGGTACATAGTTCTTAGAACAAACCACTGCTAGGTCAGAAAGGTTCTCGCTGGATACAGGTAGTGCAAGACTGGCAATTGTAGAGATCTTGGAGAAGGCTTTATCCAGGAGTAGTCATATGGCTGATATTTTATGATGATAGTCTGTTTATCATATTATGGTAATTGTTATTTTTTAAACTGAACTGCTATCTGACCACTCATCACTAGTCAATGAAAAAATTAAAATATATAATAATATAACTTTTTATTTTCTATATGATAAATGTTGAGAAAATACACGTAAATCACGACACTACTGTACACAAATGGATAGGTGAGTGTAATCAGCTATTGTCATAAAAAATTCACTCTAAATATAACACAACAAAGAAACCACGCACTATGTTACGTACGAAATTAACTAAAACACGTTTCGAGCGGCTGAATGGCAATGAATTTGTAGCAGATTGTTTGTATTCGTCTTTGTTGTCAAAGAAACAATATGTAGCAAAACTTTTGAAGTAATCGCTACTTACTAATAAACTACAGTTAGTACAGAAGCACTTGTGTATAACATTTATTTATTCAAATACAATTCCGAATCCATACGTTAAAATTATTATGTTAGTAAATTGTTGGCAAATTCGATACGTACCAACACCCGAGAGCTCCATTTTATCTAGTTACGAGCAAAAACTATTTCACGCCTAACATTGTTATACTTATTATGCCTGACAAATGTATGGCACAATCTTTTAGCACTTTGTATTCAATTATAAATTGTCCTTTGAGATTTTCATGAAAACGTCTCACTCAAATCAAATATTTTTGTCAATCAACAAATTGACAACTTGTGACAGTTGTGACTTTACTACTTGTCAGAATATAAGAAATGTCACTCTTAGGGACACTTCAAGAAAGACCAAGAAATCAACAACCATACAAAGTCATAAAAAGTCGGCTGCATGTAGACTATGATTACTTTCACATTTATAGTCCGCATGGCCCATGTGGACTATAAACACTTTAGTAGTGTAAGTGAAGGGAAAAGGGGCCAATGCCTCATTTGGGTATTTGATCAATATTATATAACTAAAGGAGATGCATAAGCCGCAACAAAACTATTTCATTTGGGCATGCAAATTATTTACAAAACTATATTTACCCTTTTTGTACTTCAAGCATTTAGACAGGAGACGTTAACGCAAGGCGAACCCCCCTGCCAGCCATACGTGACCCATGGCCATACACGTTATAAAAAACTGTTTCATTCGAAACTCCGACATTTGGTACTCTTTATTCTGTGATTTGGTGTCGCTTTGTGTCGCAATGTAGTGCTCTGTAAAAATAATGAATGGTGCGGTATTTTCGTGTAAAAGGCGATCAGCGACATCATACTTACGGGAACACGGTATTTCATATCACAAGTAAGTGTTATTTTTTCTCAATTGTGTTTGTAAAGTTTCATAATTTTGATTCAAATGAACTACCAATTGCGACAGCGTAGCGATTTTATAATTCTACGACGCCATTGTCTTGGTAGAAGGCGTAGTGCGGGGTCATACTGCCTAAAATTTTAGGATCAATGAATAAACGTAACATTGTTTTAAAATGCTGTGTTAGTACATATTGGATTCTTATTTTAGAATTAATGAAATTGTTTAAGAAGTATTTTTCAAACATTTGTACATCTTTTTTGTTCCTAAATTTATCTTATTTTCGAAGTTATTCAACGACTAACTTTATTAAATTTTAACAGGTTTCCGAATAATCCAGCTGAATGAACTATGGACAAAATTTTATGCCAAAATTCAAACTAGAATACAACAAGAGCCAATGTGATTTGCTCAGAACATTTTACGCCGGAAAATTTTCAAACTTTTGTGAATTACACAATACGGGACATAAGAAGGTGCTTATAGCACTATATGTCGACGATGGACTGGTTGCAGCTGCTTCGGATGCAGCTACAGCAAATAGTCTTATGCATGACCTACAAAGTCGTCTTGAAATAACAAGTCAAGCAGCTTGGTTTTATTTAGTACTGGAAATTAAGTGATCCAAATGTGATTCTGTTTTCATTGGACAAGAGTCTTACACTAAGAAGATTTTGGAGCGATTCAACATGAAGGCCTGCAATCCAGTTTCCACTCCGATTGAGAAAGAATGGACTATCTTAGCTTGCATGTCGAATATATGTTGTTGTTTATCCATATAAAGCATTAAGCATCGTACGCTGGGACCCATGGGCTTAGATATAATGCATCAAAAAGTGAACTCATGATATTTAAAGCAGGCAGTAAATGCTATAGTACAATTCCACCCGTAATGCTGTGCGACAGACCTCTAAAAAGAGTCTCTATTTTTAAATATCTGGGTCACTGGGTCTCAGACGATCTAAAAGATAATGTAGATGTAGAACGTGAGCGCAGGTCGCTGGCTGTTCGTTGTGGGATATTGGCTCACAGGTTTGCGCGCTGTACGGCTCAGGTTAAGGTGACGCTTTTCAAAGCCTACTGCCAATTCTTTTACACGTGCAGTCTGTGGGTCAACTTTGCGCAGAGGGTATACAGTAGCTTGCGCATACAATATAACAACACGTTCCGGGTGTTGATGGGGCTGCCGCGTTATTGTAGCGCGTCCGGAATGCTTGCCGACGCGGCCGTTGATAGTTTTTCGGCCATCATGCGCAAAAGGTCCGCATCTCTGCTACGTCGTATGCGCGCCAGCCCCAACAGCATTCTTAAAACTTTGGTCGATAGGTGGGACTCTCCGATCTTGGGAAGGTGGATACGACTGCACGCAGTCAAGTAGACATTTCCCAGTGTCGGCGGGCTCTACCACGATGCTCACGCAGCTGCAAATTCATTTATTTTTTATTTAATTTTTTTACTAACACTAGTTTATAAGTTGTCATGTAACTAACATATATGGAATTTATTCTGAAATAAATTATTATTATTATTATTATTACATATTTATGTACCTAAAAATAATTATGTATAGTTAACGTTTAACGTTAAAGTTTAACTATATGACTACAAATACGTTCTGAATACTTACTAGCGATTTTTAAGCCTAGGTGAATAAAAACCTTTTTTTATTTTATTTTTGTCGCCAATTGCCTTAGTGTCTGCTGTTGAAAATATTACTTTATCAGTACAGGCTTTATTTTAATTTCCTAAAATTATAATATGTATCAACTATATTCAGTTCTTTTATTTTTTACTGTCTGTTCAGGTAATATATTTTTGATCTAGATAAATAAGATATGAAATAAGTAATACATAAAATAATGTAACTATCTAATTCAATGTTTTATATTAAGGCAAACCTCTCGTGAAAGCTAAGATGATACTCATTTATCTCATTATAATCATGTCAGCCAAAGTACGTCCACAGCTGGGCAGAAGCCTCCCCAAATAATGGGGGATATGCCATAATCGCCACGCTTGGCAGAAGGGTTGGCGATCGCAGTTTGATGGTCATAGTTCACAGATAAACGCTGCTGCCCGTTCTCTGGTAGGTATTCTCTCGGTTGATTTCTACGCTCTTTGGGATGTGATGGGGTGATGATATTCTATCCGTCACCGCACAGCAAATCATTCCCATTTATCTATTCGTAGCGAATGCACATCACTAGAGATTATTTTAGGGTGAGTTTAAACAATGCGTTGCGCTCTGTTTAATACATGTGCGCAAATTTGAAGTTAGTGTGCGTGTTTACCTCGTCCCCCGTAAAAAACGCCAGAAAATAATGTTCATAAATTTAAAACGATAACGTCTCCATTGTCTATGCTCGAAGTTTTTGTAAGATGTGTTTATACACATCTTACAAAAACTAGTGCATAGAGCCACTATATCTATATGTTGGCTCTACATACTAATTCCTCTATACAAAAAGGAAAAAGAGGGGTAAGTCTTTTATCTCTCAATTGTTCTATCTTCTCAATTTGAGTTATTACGTTGAATAAATAACACCGGCCAAGTGCGAGTCGGACTCCGCGCATGTAGGGTTCCGTACCATTATCTATAACGAAGAGCAAAAAATAGGAGCCCCCTTAAATATTTATTTTATTTTGTTTTTTAGTATTTGTTGTTATTGTCGATATGTGAGTCATATGCGGTGACTCATGGACTCAAATATAATGTTGGGAAGAGTGAACTAATGCTCTTCAAAGCCCCTGGTTTTTCCTACTCAGCTATTCCAAATGTATCACTGTGTGGCACTCCTCTGTGTAGGGTGTCTAAATTTAAATATTTGGGCCACTGGGTCACCGATGACTTAAGTGATAATTTAGACATAGAAAGAGAACGCAGGTCGCTGGCTGTCCGTTGTAACATGCTGGCCCGCAGGTTTGCACGGTGTACGAATTCAGTTAAGATTACACTTTTTAAAGCATATTGCCAATCTTTCTACACCTGCAGCCTGTGGGTCAGTTATTCGAAGCGGACATACAGCGACTTGCGTGTCCAGTATAATAATGCACTCAGGGTACTGTTGGGGCTGCCATGGCGTTGCAGTGCGTCAGGGATGTTCGCTGAGGCGCGGGTGGATGGCTTTGCCGCAATAGTTAGGAAAAGGTGCGCCTCCCTACTCACGCGCGTTCGTGGCATGATGGCAGTACCAATACTATTCTGGGTGTTTTTATAGATCGGTGGGAGTCCCCCATGCTGCAAAGATGGGTGCGGCTTCACATAGATATTTAATTTTTGTTACCAATTACTAACATTAGTTTTTAAGCACATTGTTACTAACAAAATATGGACCTTGTCTGAAATAAATGTTTATTATTATTATTATTATTATAGCGGCAACATAAATACATCATCTGTGAAAATTTCAACTATCTAAGTATCACGGCTCGTGAGATACAGCCTCGTGACAGACGGACAGACAGACAGCGAAGTCTTAGTATTACTAAGACTTCGCTGTCTGTTTTTCCCGTTTTACCCTTTGGATATAGAACCCTAAAATATAAATATATATAAGTTTTAAGTTGTAATTATACTACTTATAAGCCATCGTAAGTATTTACAAATTTAGATTAATAATAATAAATGAAATTTGTAGTTAGTTGAAGGTTTATCACATGTCAAAAATATTTCATTCGATTCCATTTGTATTATAATGTTTTCTCAAGGCTATAAGACAAACATTAACTCTCTGTCTTACATCTTTGCTTCGCTCACCAACATCTTGAAAATTTTGTTGGTCTTGTCGGTAATATGAGCACGTCAAACACTCTACAATAATAAATAATAATAATAATGTTTTTTAGGAATCAGTCAAAACCTGGTTACCCTGACACAGTGGAATGTGATTTACGATTTACTCCTTTGCACCTGTCATATTCTGAGGTCGATCTTCCAATTATAAGTATAGGAAACCTAATTGAAACCTGGAGAAATAAAGAGCTTCATGAACGATTTTATCATGTTCTGAAGGATCAACCACGGACCTTAAGGCCTCCGTACACTAGCTACAACATAGTGATTTGTACGGAGAAACCGAGGGATTCTTGTTGGCGATGCAAGACCAAGTGGTTGCAACGAGAAACTTTTTTTTATGGAAAATGGGTTTGCTCTTGACCATGATCTCACCTGATGGTAAGTGAAGATGTGGTCGAAGGTGGACCGCGCGTACCCATAAGATGCCTGTTCACTCTAACCTTGAATAAACTCATGTTATATGAGCCTGGAAACACTCGTTTGGGAGGTTGTTCCACAGCTTAGCCGTGCGTATGATGAAAAAGGAAGCAAAACGTTTCGTACGGCATAGTGGGATGTCAACAAAATAGCGGTGGAGAGTCTCCCTCCTTGTAGTCCGATGAAAAAAGGGAGATAAAGGGATAAGATGATGGAGGTCTCGAGCGCATTCTCCATGAAACAGCCTGTAGAAAACCGATAAGCTTGCAAACTGTGCTGTCATCTGCGTACCCATAAATACCGGGTAAAAGCAGGTCATTTAATGTGCAGCAAAAATAGCGTAGCTGAGAGAACAGATCCCTGAGGAACACCGTCATTAATGCCCTTGAGATCTGAAGAGCAGCCATCAACGATCACTCTTATAGACCACCCAGTCAGGAAATCCGAAATCCAGGTGCACAGGTCAGAAGGTAGTCCATATGATGGAAGCTTGTTGAGCAGACTATTATGCCAGACCCTATCGAAAGCCTTTGAGATGTCAAGTGAAACCGCTAAGGCTTCACCGTGCTTCTCAATTGCTTCGCCCCAGAGGTGAGTCGCAGGCACTTGAAGATCTCCTGTAGATCGATTTCGACGAAAGCCGAATTGGCGATCACACAGAAAATCATTGTTCTCGAGATGCTTGAGGATTTGGACGTTCAGTACACGTTCCATAATCTTACATTGCAATGGGTCTGTAATTCGATGGGTCTGAACGACTACCCTTCTTGGGTATGGGTTGAACATTTGCAAGCTTCCATGATTTGGGTACACGAACCCAACTCAGAGAGAGCTGGAATAGGCGTGTGAGTATAGGGGACAACTCAGGTGCACATGACTTAAGCACTACCACTGGGATCTCATCGGGTCCACTGGCCTTACTCACATCTAGTCCACGCAGCACTTTTAGGACCTCTTTTTGGTGTATGTGGACATCTGATATTTTAGAGCCACAATGAGGAATCTGTGGTGGAGGTTGGCTGCATGTATCTAGGGAAGAGTTGCTAGCGTAAAGGTAATAATAATAATAAATAGAGTTTTTATTGGAATAAAAATATTTTTTTGGTTGATATAACCCACCAAACTGCGCAAGAGGTTGTCGGCAGGATTAGTGCTTGTTTTATCTTTCTTAAACTAAGTACAAACTAGGTGAATACATATAATTGTGATTAATATTTGTACTGTAGTAATTTTGTCAAACCACTTACAAAAATATCAGCATTCACAAAATTCAGTTAGGAGTATTTGTCTTACTTTATGTTTTAGGGATGCTTTACTTATCGTACCATGTTGTTTCCTAAGCCAAGAAAATTGATTATATATAGTTTGCGAGTAATTCAGCTTTTTCTTTTGCATTGTCGGCCAGCGACCCATGATGGGGCTTTGTTAGTGGAGGTAGTGAAGAACGGCAAAAGTTCGTTTCAACCGATATGGCCAGGGACCAAAAAGCTTTGCTACACTTAGGTTAGATAGATAGAGTACACTTTATTGCACCAAAAGAAACAATATATAACTTACAAATAAGCAAATACAGGTATAATCGGCGGTCTTATCGCTTTGTAGCAATCTGTTCTAGACAACCGTTGGGTGGACAAGGAAAAAGTAAGACAGAAAAGGCGAAAGAGTTATGTACAGACGCCAGCACCTCCAGCTACCCCAATCTGTCAAATTTCTTTTATAGATTTTCATCTTTATCACATAAGCATAAGGTTCACTTTCAATTGGGGAAATTTGACAGATTGGGGTAGCTTGATGTGCTGGCGTCTGTACTTATATACTATTTACATAAACATACTAAATTTACATAAACATAGCTAGCTAGTTTAGTACCAATTCGGGTGATGTGGTTGAAACGGGTTCTTCTTAATACTTTTTTGCTTATTTTGGCGGATTTGTTAAATGCTTTCTTTTTATTGCGTATATCTGACGCCCTAGTACTTCGCGCGTGTGCCCACTTCACGTACGCCGTCTGCTTAAGGGCCTCACTAATGTGGCACTCGGTATTGTACCATGGACGGGCCGCACAATTGGTGGTCACATCAAAGTATGGGATAAAGTATTCCATACCCTGACGTATAACTTCAACTATAGCATCGGCGCAAATTGAAGGGTCGTCAGATACGAAGCACGTCGCGTGCCAAGGATACGAAGCAATCTATATCGCCACATCCGCCTGTTTCCCTTTGGGCTTATATCAAGTGGAGAAAAGAGGGATACAGATTTCACCAGACAGTGGTTAGAGCTCCCTAAAGGGGACGTTACCCTGACCGAGTAAGAATCTGGGCTAGTCGTCAGCAGAAGGTCTAGGCAATATGCAGTGTGGCTCTCGATATCAGGTATACGTGCCGGTTGATCAACAAGCTGGGTGAGATACTACCATAAGTATATCATGAAGGATAATACGGTGGACAAATGTAGATCCTGTGGCATAGCAACGGATACTCTGCGACACATACCATCTGGATGTTCTTCTCTTGCAGCCACTGAATACTTGTATCGCCACTATTCTGTTGCTAAATCATCCATCAGCAACTTGCTTTAGATCGCCAACTTTTGCCGGGCCCAAGGGTTCCGTACTTCAAATATAATCCTGAAGCGGTCTTGGAAAATGACAGGTTTAAAATATACTGGGTTCATCCCGTGCTGACTGGCCGAATGGTAGGTGCCAATCGACCCGATATTGTCGTCATTGACAAACAAATGAAAAAGACATCCTTTGTGGATATAACAATACCTGTTAATGCCAATATGTGTTGAAAACATCTCTAACGCAGAAAAAGAAAAACATCAAAATTCCTTGATTTGAGTTTTGAATATGCGCAATTATGGAGAACCGAAAGGCCTGCGATCATACCTATTGTTATATCAACAAATGGAGTTATTCCTAAATCCCTGAATATCAACCTTTCAAGTTTAGGACTTGATATCTGGCTGGAGAGTTATATGCAGAAGGCGGTTTTGCTGGCGAATGCCAGGATTGAGCGGAAATTTCTCTCCGTGTAGCCCATATATTGTATGAGTTGTATTTATATTAAAATACCCTTGTATGATATCTTGTAAAAAATATTGGTAATATACATGTGAGAATAATAATAATAATATCCTGGGACATCATATATACACGGCCATCTGATCTCAAACTAAGCAGAGCTGAACTAACAGACATGTTCATGCACCAAAATATTTGTCCTGGGTGGGAATCGAACCAACAGCCTCGTCACTAATCATTAAGCAAAGCATTAAGTATGATCTCGTTGCAAATACAGAAAGCAGTAAAATATAGACATTCGCTGCTTTCTGAATTTGCAACTAAATCATATTTGTTTCAAAATTTGCTTAGTGTCCGTTACCTCTTCTTCAAATTTAATTTAATTTAAAGCCAGCTAAATTAGACACACAAATAGGCGCCGGGTTTTTTAAGCCAATGTTTTAAAGGATGCTTCAATGTTAAACCATAGGAATACCGTTTAGTTATTCTGTATCTATAAATATTATATTCTATATCCTCATGAAAAAGTCATATTATTTTATACTTACAATACCAAAAGTAAACTAAGAATTTTAAGATTTATAAAATAAAGTGTTCTGAAAAGATTGGATTCATAACACTGTGATGTTGGTCTTTCTTGTAAAGTCTAGTAGCTTCTTCATTCGTCTGTGTAACTTTATGGTTTTCAATGCTATTCTAGTTTGTTATCACAGAGTATATTATTTATTAGTATATTAAAATAAGGTGTTTGTTATATTCTCTTTGTGCAATGCCAGTCCAGTCGATTTGCTGTCATTTAGCCGTCAAAAATTACATTCGCAAGCCTCCTATTGTAGTGTTTTGGTTTTTGCGTGCTTACTATACGAACAGAAATAATGGAATTTATATACATGATAAAATACAAAGTGAATTAATGATAGTGATAAACATGAAGTGTTTATATGTGCTGTTGTTTTTATATGGATCATACGGCGTGGGATCTGTAGTAAAGAATAATGAGAAGGTGAGTCGTGAGATAGCACCGATTGCAGGTCATTGATTAGGGGATGATTAAATATGTATATACTAGGTGCAATAGTAAAATGTGGGTTCTAGAGTGTTACTATTATTGTTGTAGGAAAGTACAGAGTTGTCACGGGCGTTGGACGACCGGCCTCTGTTGTTTGCCACGTTAGGGGGCGGCATGGTTGCTGTGGAGCCTTTGGCGGGCAATATTATTTGGAAATTGAAAGATGGTGAGTATCCCAAATTTCTACGTGTTTGTGTCCACATTTTGTGGTGAATGAAAAATCTTGCATACTACTTACAAAGAAACTATTTTTAGTTCTTTACAACAGAGTTATTAAGATTAAGCGCACTTAAGCTACGACACTAACCTAAGTCTGTACTTTTTGTAGTAAAGCAGTTTTTTATTATAGAATTTAAATGGTATATAATATATGTACCACAATTTTTGTATGTGATTGTATGCTAATAACATAATAGTGGCTATATTAAGATATGAAGGTCAACAAGAAAAATAATAACAATGAAAGTACTAATCTCATCATTGGATGATCTTCTTCTTCTTCTTAGCGTGTCGATGGCAATCTAAATTAAGTCAGCCCAGAATTCAGCTACGCGTTGAGCGTTGTCAGTAGCGTCCATTAGATCTTGTAACGTGCAGGCATTAGGGCACGCAGGACATTTTAACAAGTGTGCCATAGTTTGAGGAACAGAACCACACTTGCGCTCTAGGTTGGAAATGTTTAAAAATTGGATTGAATTGGATGATTTGTATCAGTAACTTAGCTTAGTAACATTGTTTACACTTGTATTCGGAAAATTGCATCAGTACTGTTTATCTGATGCCTTCTTTACTTTTGATTATATATGATATGAGATTCTTACTATGTTCAATCTATAAATGAAATGCACTAACATATACAGGATTTAGCTCTTTTGAAATACAATCGAAAGTTGTGGTTCAGAAACACTATTAGATCATGATTATCTCTTTAAAAAGAACATAAGTATATTCATGTAATTTATTTTTTATTATTTTTATTATAATCTTTTAACAACTTTATTACATGCTACCCATATGTATAGTGATCACTAATTATCTGAAACCCTAAGTTTCATTATCTGATTGGAGAGAATTTTAACCGTCAACATGCCAGTACATTTTACAGCCTTATCATAAAAATATGATCTCTTCCAGACAAATCCCACAGGGATAATTATCATGTGTAGTACTTAGCTAAAATGAATAAGCTCTGCTTTCATGTTACTTAATGCTACAGCTTTCTGGTGCAGTTATTTTAATGAATGAATATTTAATACCACATTATCTTTTAATTCTTTTTTATTATCACCAACTGTATTACTAATCATTAAATCCCTTCAGAATGTATATCAGATAAAAGATAAAATATTTTTTATTTAATTGAATAACTTACTATATTTCAAACTAGCTGTGCCCTGCGGTTCTACCTGTGTTAAATTTTATAAATTATCACAGCCCCCGTAGGTGATAGCGTGATGATATGTTGACCCGACCTTTAAGTAATATTCATGCAAAATTTGAAGTAAATCCATGCACTACTTTTTGAGTTTAGCCCGGACATACATCCAGACAAACAGACACACAGACAAAAATTATAGTTTTGGCTTCAATATCGATTGTAGATCACGCCCCAAGTATCCTTTTTATAAAATATTCAATGTACAGTTTTGACTTTCCTACGATTTTATTATATGTATAGATTATTTAATAGCTTTCCATATAATCCAGATACAGTTCTGTCTAATGTCTGGTAACAACTGAAATTCTAGATAGTATTATTCTAGAATAATGTCTAGACAGTACAGTCAGTAAAGATATTTAATGCAAGTAGAATTAACAAAACTAATAACTGCAATGATAATAATAACAAAACTAATAAAATGATGATGATGATGAATAACTGCAAAATAGTGGACCATGTAATTATGTAAGTATAAAATAAGGAAACAAACCAGCAACCATATAAATATAACAGTTATTTTATGCTATATTATAAAGATATCGCCGTCCCCGGAGAATAAAATGATAATTACTAAAACTCCACTTTTCAGGAAAAATAAAAAACATGTTTTTGTCGATTACTCCTTAACTACTGGACGTAGACTGATGATTGTTAGTTTGGAAAAAAAAATATTTTTTTAATGTTCGAAATGTTTTAGTGAAAGACGTCTAATTATTGAACTATAGATATTATAAAAAAAATAAGAAGTTAGTCAAAATTAATCACCATCAAAGTTCTATAATGTCGAATCAAATATTGCACTCTTTACTTATCATTTTATTCTATGGGTTTTTAGGATGCAAGTGTTGATGATAATAGTTTCATATCGTCTTCTTCTTGTGAATATTGTATATATTTTTTTCTGCAAAGGATTTGAATTTGATTTCCCAATGAAACTATGATATGGTAATCAACATTAGTTTTATTTAATACATGTGTATGAAAATTAACTTTGTATATTAACTTTTTCCAAATCGTTGTTTAAAAAAGTCATTCTCATTCCAAAAAATGAAAACATAAAAAACTAAACATTAAAAATAAATAGTATTTTTCTTAACTTTACACTTTTCTACCTTCATTTAGTATTAATATTAAAGTCAGCCTTATGATCCATATAATCTGAATTATTATTAATACAAAGACATATTGTTATTACACGAAAAAAATATTAATATAATCATAATTACTTACATAATTTGTCTCCAATATAACAGCTTTGTAATCACATGTATCATATAAAATCAGTTCCTTATAATTAATAATGTTCATAAATAAAATAAAGATGGGTGACCAATCGTAATGATGTTCCTCATTATCGTTACTGCTACCAGAACAGCTACTGTCATAAATCAAGGATTCGTAAAAACCATGATAGTAAATTGGAATATCTTAGTGTAACACGTTTGGAGTCCGCGCACATAACCAGGACTTGGGACTGGTAACTTGCTGGTACCCCGTCTGCTTCTTATTCTTCTGACAGACTCTGTATTTAATTGGAAAATTCAGAATCAGTAGAAAGAGTTGTATTTATATTTTAAAATTGATGGATTTTAATGTGAGGCATTTACTTCCATGATTTGAGTCCATGATATTTTTGGCTCCTTGTTTTTTAACCAGTTCTTATTGTCTATTAACTTCTTATATTGTAAAACTCTGCTTGCGTCATCTCTTTAACTTGATATTTTTTTCCATGTAACTTCGCGTTCATAGTGATTGTGTACATCTAATCAGGCGTTTATACAAATGTTGGAATGCTAAACTTTTCATGGCGAAAGTGAGTATGATTCCATCCCCTCAGTTTAGCTATGGCAAATTGTAAAGAATCGATGTGTAATTCAAGTAAAGCTCTGTCTGTCTGTTTCTGTTTTTATTTTGTCCGCGACAACCGTCGGAGTAAAATGATAGGTTATGGGTGTCTCTTTGTTTGTTATTAAGTAGAAATTGCGATAAGCAACTATCAATTTCATTTGCCTCCCTTTTAGCAATCTGACCATGCCTAACATAACAATAACCTTTACTCTGAGTAGCATCATATACAGTGAAACTATAAATGGGATACTTCCTTTTGTAGTGGAACGATCCAACTTCAGATTGTGGGATGTTCAAAACTTTTTCCAAAACGAAGATTGCTACAGTTGTTTCTAAGGGATCAATGGTGTAAATAATTAATCATTAAACTTGGTGGTGAATATTGTATCGTATTGATGTTTAGTGGCCAAAAGGAAGTCAAATAATTGCTGTCCAAACCAGGCTCTATAGAGGTGATACATTTTGGTTATATTAAGTAGTTCCGAGAGGTATTTCCTTTTAGAATCTTTTCTTAAAAGATTCTACAAGGAAATAACATAGGGGAACAATTCAATGTGCTTTATGATACTTTCTTTCGTTGCAATAGGCAATTCACATAGCCTATTTTAGTGTCACCCTCTTTTGTCCATATTTTCGTCAGGTTAAGAGTTTTCTAGCACTATATAAACAGTTTGATGTGAAATGCTTAGAGTATTTATGAAAAATGTTTTGCATGCTTGGTCTTTTTTTAATCTATTGTAAGGTAGGGTCGCCTAAGATCGGATGTGACCTAAGACCGGAAGCAAAGAATTTACCGCAAATGAAGCGACATTTTTCACAGATGGCAACATAGTCAGCTCCGCCATTTTATTCTGCACCTCCCTTCATACCTCGGTCGGCGTTGCGATGAGTAAGACGTGTGTGCTGGTGATTCAAAATAATTTTGTGAATTTTCGAGAAATTATCGCGATCCGATCTTTCTTCCAAAATTTTGTCGAGAAATTATGGTAAGTATTCATCATTTTTTTGCTTTTTAAGAAGAATTTCTCGCGGAATTAGCAAATGTTCTCGAGATCTGTATACTTTGTTTAAGCCTAGGACGTATATAGGTCTAGATCCGGACTTTTCTCCCGTTGCCTAACATCGGACTAAAAACATCTGATCTTAGGTTTCATAATAAAATACAGTGGTTCTCAAATATTCATACTCAAACCCTAATAATATATTACAAAAGTAAAAACTGCCTGATTGCTATTTGTCAAAGGCCTGACCGGATGTCCTTATGTCACTAATGCCTTATGTCTGTTTATCTACATGTAATAAAATAATACAGGTGTGTTAGTACTAGAGTAAAAAGTATAATTATGATTTGGTATAATTTCAAGCATTTATTTTTATTTTTTATATATTTTACTTACAGATTAAGTAATCATGCCTACAAAATACCAAAGACATTCGCTTCGAGCGACCACCTATACCGAAAAGGACTTAGAGGAAGCTGTGAAAATGGTAAAAAATAAAGAATGATCTAATTATGCTGCGTCAAAAATATATTGGAACGAAGTTCCTTATCGCGCGTTGTGAAAGGGGGCTAGACGGAAAAAAATCTAACGAAAAGTTGTCACGACACTTTTTGCAGCTGTGCGGCGTGCGCATGTTTCTCTGTCTGTCTCTCTCTCTCTCTCTCTTATAGAAAGCAAGCCAGATATTTTCATTTCTATTTCGCACTGAACAGTGTGGTGTCGCGACGATTATTTTTGTTGAGTGTATTCAGGTTTTTTGTACATAATAAATAATAAGAAATAACTTCGTTCCATCCGGGTGCCCCTTGACACCTTTCAAGTTTTTTCGTTTTTGTTGTGGTTTTAATACTTTTAATTTCATAACTATGTATAAAAACGATATTTAAGATTTTTGTTAAAAGATGTTAAACAGCTGTGATAAAAGATAATTGTGATCTTTGTAGTAAGTAGTTTATAAAAATTGTTTTTAGATGTTTTCATTTTTTTTAAGTTTTCTTGTCCTAGCACAAAGGCTAAAAATAAAAAAAAAAATAATAACAATAGATTGAAGTGCTTCTTAATTAGGGTATTAAATGATACTTAAAAGTTGATAGTATTAGGATTTTATCCATGACTGTCTATGCCTTACTATACTTAAAATACTAATGAAAGACTGTAACAAGTTAAAGATACTATATTAAGTTAAGAGTAATATAAAATTGATTTAGTTTACTACACGTATTTTTATTTACTTATCACTTTAATGAGAAGATATATATTTACTACTTAAATATTTCAGAGATATTATCAGTAATACCTATGGCTTCAGTACACATCTGATCTTACCTAATTAACCCAAAATATCCTTCCTGCAGAGTTAATAAAGTTTGACAAGCTCAGTCACGCTTAAATTAGCCGGAGGAGGGAAGACCGGACTAAAAAAATAAAAATATTAAATAAGTATATGTTCAGGGTACACCATGCAGAATTTCAAAACCATTTTTTATTATGTTATGGTTAACTAAAGACCGGATATTTCTATTTTATGCACTCTAACGCCGTAGCTACAGAGTTGAAATTAGACAGTAGTCCGAACTTCGGCTTCGTTGACCTTTTTTGAAGGACAGTCAGAAAAAATATACTGTCACTTTGATGCCGTGTCTTACATAGACTATTGCGTTTATGAAAACAAAAAAAAACATGTGAATAGATAATGTTTTATTGTTGATAATTCACACTCAAGTCCATTAAGAAAATAACGATAAAAGAGAAAAAATATTTTTTGTAACGTGCTCCTAACTTACAGAAAAAGCGTCCGATCTTAGGCGACCTTACCTTAAAGAAGTAATTGATCGATCGGGTTAGGGTGTGTTTTTGGTCTACAGTGAATTGCTTAACATCTTTGACTAATGTATGATTTACGATACATTGCCACTGTCTCTCATGATCTCCTTTTTTATAATATTGCGTTGCTACTCTCTTTGCTCATGAGTTATCTTTTCGCCACATTTCTTCGTGCACTTACAACTAACTTTTAAAACATTTTTGTCGTACATGTTCTTGGATCTGCTGTCGCTATAGGTTTCTCCAGATTTTTTTTTAATTTTTTGTAATTAACAACTTCGTTCTTTCTTCTTCTCGTTTT
Organism: Pseudoips prasinana; assembly: GCA_951640165.1. Taxonomy (NCBI): domain Eukaryota; kingdom Metazoa; phylum Arthropoda; class Insecta; order Lepidoptera; family Nolidae; genus Pseudoips; species Pseudoips prasinana. Next base: position 13,184,173 of record OX621240.1, read on the forward strand.
CGTTCTTCCGAATCTTGTTTTCGTTTTCTCGTATTTTTCTCCCTGTGTCGATTTTTGAACTGTACCTACTTAATGAATTAATTTCGGCTTGGTCTTCTCCACATGGTCTTCATTATGATCAGGGTTCTGATAGTCGGCTATGTTACCGTTTTGTCTTGTTTGTGTCAGATTTTGAAGACTTACTGTTATGCTTTAATTGATAATAATCGTTATATCCGACAAGATAGAATCAGAAATATTTTCAGGTTCTAATGTTGCATCCAAATCAATAAGAGGCGGTGTTGGTTGTCCTTCTTTTTCACCTTCGCGATTATTAAGAGTATTACGAGTATTAGAGGTTGACGGTTGATTATCCTTTTGAAATATTTGATTTAGGCAACTTTTTGATGACAGCTTGGCCTTTAACCTCTATTTTCCATTATCTTCATGTAGTGAAGTAGGTTTCAAATGAAGACAATATGTCTTACTATTCAAAACTATAAACGTAGTTTCACTAACACATCTTTATACTAAGCGTCTTTTTGGTTTTGAACGAGAATAAAATGATAACTGCATTTATCATTTTCTAGTAGAATTTTTTCACGAGAACATAATTCTATGAATGTTTATCATACTAATAAGTAGGAATACATTTCGATAATATTATATTAACAGTTTTTTCTCGTAATTTAACGCCTGCCTTAAATCTTTGAATACTATTGTAATGTTTTGAAACTTCGTAAAATAACTGTATAAAAATTACAATAAAAATTGAGCTGATGTATTGCCACCCACAGATCCCAAAAATGACATAACACTAACACTAAGACAATGGCAGTTATCATTTTATTCTCCGGGGACGGCGATATATAGTGTTGATTTATGGATATTTTCATATCATGAAATTTCCTTTTGCAATTAAAATTTCATTATTCTACTTAATTCTTATTAGTAAAATTTACTGATATAATTTTAATTTTTAATAACATTTTATGATCAGCTACTTAATAATGTTTATTTAACATATTTTTAAACCTATCTGGAGTACACTAGCTCTAGTCTAGGCTAGCCTGTCATGGAATCATTTGATAAAAATCAAAAAATTACTTTTAATTTATGGTTATAATTGATTTGGGTTATTAATTTATCTTTTCAAATCTAATATGTGAATGGATCAAGAAACAATATGCTTCAGATATTATCTCATATTCAATCATCAATTCATGATTTAAATAGAAAGGTCATCTTGATAAACAGTTGTTGTTAAATTGTATTACATAGTATTCACACAATGTTATACATAATCAATGACACATATGTTAAGTCAAACTATTATAACAAGGCCTTTACATATTCAAAATAGCTTAGTGAAATAAACTGATAAATATGGCTGTATTAGCATTTCAATTGGTTCATGCCATAGCTTATTAAAGATTAAGAATAGATTAACAAGAAAAATATGTTATTGGGTCATAGATAGCCACTTTATCAGCGTGAGTGTCAGACACATGTACCTATAGTTTCACTATCTTCTGAAATTCATATTTAAGTATTGTCATATTTATTAAAGTATGTTTTGAATATAATATAATCTTTATAGTCATTTCAACAAGAGTTATTGTATTTGTAGTGAAGTGCCAGTGCTGCATTAACTCATAGCCTTGTTAAGGGCCAACCCTACCTCAATAACCTTGGAACCACCTCTTGTATGTAACAATTACCTAACTGTTTTTCTATAGATAATAATATAATGATGTAGCAAATAATCTTTGGTTTTTTAAGCCATGAATTCTTTAAATTAACCCATCATTTGATAGATTTTCATATATGTATATTATAATAATCCATAATATCTATATATATAAAAATCAATGCCACTTTTTGTTGTAATGTTATAACTCAACAACGCCTTTACCGATTTGGCTAATTTTGGTCTTGAATTATTCGTGGAAGTCCAGGGAAGGTTTGTACGTAGAGAAAATTTAAAAAATGTCTTGAAAAAGTGTAAAATCAACATCTTTCTATACTCCCATATAGAAACAATTTGTACTAATACTTAAAAGCGTAGCGAAGCACGTACAGGGCCGCTAGTATTTTATAAGTGTAACTCACCAACGAGAGGTGCTTGCATTTGTACAAATTGGACAAACTTAGAAAAGAGTGACCTTTAATACCATGGTGAATAGTACCTTTTTCTAATATTTTCATAATTTTATTAAAACATTTTTACCAAGTTCAGTGTTTTAGTAGGTGGCACATTTCATTTCATTTTTCTCCCTTTTTGAAATTTGATATAACCATGTACAAATATGTACATACAGGGTTAAATAGGTAAAGTAGGTGAGGATATATTATTTATTACACACTATTAGTAACCACAATTACAGCTGTTAATTGGGTAGATTTTGTTATTAAATATCAAGAGAGGTTGACACTGGACGGTCTGATTTATTTTATCGTACCTTGTTGATAAACACTTAGATTTGACAGAATGATACTACGTATAGAAGATTCACTATGCTAACACCGTTTAGTTTAAATTCATTCCTCATTAAAACTGTAAAGTTTAATATAGCCCGAGCGGCCAAAATGTGCCAGCAATCATGTTTACATAAAGATCGCATAAGTGTTACACAAGAATCTCTTTGCTTTGACCATTGTCGATTTCGTCAGCTGCAACAGGCATGCCAATTTAATTGTAGCTGCGCTTTAAAAGTGTCCGGAGAGTCTGCCCATGCTTATAAAAGCTTATCTCGCACCAAATGTAGTAATTACTCTTAGTAGACTTTAATCAGTAGTATAACCTAGTGTGTCAAGCCAGTGTCGTTGATTGTTTACATATCTGGAAAGTTCTAGGTGATTGGTACTGATATTAAGTAATAAAAAAGAGTAGTTTTGTGATAAATGTATAATATGTAATAATACTCTTATTAAGAATGGAAGGCAAATAAGATGGAATAGATAACTGCAATTTTTCATGCTGCTAAAACACCAGTTGTATCTGACAACAAAGCACCCTTAGGTCTTAAGCTAAGAAGGTTCACAGTGCTTTCATGCAGTTTTGCATTTTCTACAATGTTATCTCTCTCTCACATATTTCTCTCCACATCATATCCCGCACCTTATTTATTTTAGATCTTGTCAATGCTTACCATCAAGAAAACAATTTTTTAGTTCATTTTAGTCATTTAGTCATTTATTCATAAACTAAATAATTTGTATCTGAATTTGCACACATAAATAAAATACACAATTAAAATTTACAATACAAATAATATAAAAATAATGTCATCATTTATCAAAAAATTACACACAAATTTAAATAATTCTATAAAAATGTTAATTACAGTTAAATTAGAAAGAGTAGTCAAGAGTTAGTTAACATAACAATTATAAAATTTCTGGTCAGATCAATAAATAATAATCAATTAAATTCACTAAAAAGTAACATAATTATAAAATACAATTTAATTGCAGAACTCGACTGTAGACAGTACTTTTTGTGTCTAGAGGCTAGAGCTTATCTTTGAGAAATTCTTCTATGCTGTAATAACATTTCCTCAACAACAGTGACTTCAATTTTCCCTTAAAATCGTTTGGAGTCATGGATTTTTTTAATTGTACAGGTAATTTATTGTACATTTTTACTGATTGTACTGTTGAGGCATGTTTGACGACATTAAGCTTAGGCTGTATGAGATTAGGTAGATCCTTCCTTCGCGTCGTTATTCTGATTTGTCTCTGTTCTTCTTTCTCAAACTTATGAATGTTTTTAACAAAATGACTAAGCAGGACCAGAATATAGAGGCATGGTACTGTGAGAATGTGCAGTTTCTCAAAATGATCTCTACAGGACTCCGTTTGTTTAATGCGAAGCATAGTTCTCAAGGCTCGTTTCTGTATAACGAAAGCAGCATTAATATTGTATTGATAGCTATTGACCCAGAACTTTATACTATACCTAAGTCTAGACTCTATGAGAGCAAAATATAACATTCTTAGATGAGAAATGGTTAATTCATCTCTAAGACTCCCGAGAGCATAACAAGCACTACTCACAGTGTTAGTGACCACTTCCAATTCCTTCTTCCAATTTAAAAGTGCATCTATTTGTACCCCCAAAAATTTTACATGGTCCACAATATCGATTTTATTCCCCAACAAATGTACTTTGACAATATCGCTGTTCTTCGCAGTTGTTTTAAATAATAAGCATTGCGTCTTTTTTAGATTTAGTTTTAGATCATTCATAGTGAACCATTTCTCTAGAGAACATAGGATAAAATTAATCTTTTTTTCTAAATTATCTATATTGTCGCTAGCTATAATAGCGCTTGTGTCATCGGCAAAAACTACAAGTTTAGTGTCATCTGAAATAGTTTTCATGTAAGTTATTAGATCATTTATAAATATTATAAAGAAGATAGGGCCTAGCACTGATCCTTGTGGTACGCCTATATTTATGATGACCGTGTCAGATTTGTGTAGCTTTTCATACCCATCGTCTCGGACTGTTTTAATTTCAACATACTGTGCTCTATTGTGTAAATAGGATCTGAATAATTTCAACACATTTCCCCTAATACCATAGAAATCTAACTTGTTCAGAAGAATACAATGTTCCACTGTATCGAACGCAGAACTTAGGTCGAGGAAAAGTCCTGCTACTTTTAGTTTAGCATTCAACTTACACACCACATCATCAATTAACATATCGATAGCGTCTATTGTTCCCACATTATTTTGATAACCAAATTGTTGGTGGGTTATAATATTGTGTTTATTCAAATGACAGACGAGCCTCACTTTCATAATTTTTTCAAATATTTTAGAGCATACCGGCAACAAGGATATAGGCCTGTAATTCCCTGGATCTGTTTTAGAGCCTTTCTTATGTATAGGTAGTACTCTAGCTAATTTAAATTGTTCAGGAAAAATACCTTTATTTACGTATTCGTTGATTGAATCGGCCAAGGGACTCGCCAATGCTTCAATGTTTTCTTTTATGATTGTCATAGGAATTTCATCATGACCAAAAGACTTTTTACTTTCCATACTCTTAACTAGTTTAAAAACTTCGATAGGGGTAACAGGTTCAAAAATCATATCCTCCTCTACTCTTATCTCGTGATTTTGCAAATACTCTTTTGCTCTATTAATGTCACTCACGATAAAATTCGATTTTTTGCAGAACTTTTCTAGAAAAATATTAGCAACTTCTGAGGGATTATTTACTATTTTATTGTTATCCTTAAGTATCAAATTGTTGTTTACATATTTTTTCTGATTCCTCTTACTATTTACAATTTTCCAAATGACTTTGCCAGAATTCTGAGCTAGATTTATTTCCGTTCTTACTACTAATCGTTTCGCATATCGTACTACTTTTCTATATACCCTAAGATAAGTACAACGATATTTGACTATTGAGTCGTCACAATTATCTTTGTCAACAAAAAATAGAAACCGTTTCATTTTACTAGCGACTCTAATTCCCGTAGTTAGCCATTTACATTTGTTGTTGTCTTTGGTATTTATTTTTATTTTCTTTTTAGTAAATGTGTTAGAATGTAGTTCACCCAGTTTGTCAAAAAATGTACTTGCGCACCAGACTTCTTGTAAAAGCTTTTGCCTAAAACAAGACTTGTTCCCTTCATTGTATAGTCTCCTTTCAATATGCATATAACTTTGTACATTCCTATAAGCCACTTTTTCCAGTGTTAATGTGCAAAAAAAGGCCCGCGTGCCCATCAGATAGACCATTGTGGTCTGTGTCTACACTTATTATAATTGTCTCATCAATATTAGTCAATATATTATCTATACACGAACTTGAATTATTGCGTCGAAATGTATCTGAGTAAATTAGGTGTCGAAAATTATAACATGTCAAGAGTGATAGAAAAGATTGTCGTTTTGGGTCATCTTTTGATAAATTAATATTGAAATCACCACAAATTATGCACTGCTTGTTGATGAAATGTTGTAACAGCTGTTCAAGTCTCTGCATAAAATTATCTATATTACCATTCTCAGGAATTCTATAGCAACAAATAATATAAGTATTTGTCTCCAAATCCTTTACGCCACAAACCTCAAAACAGTTAATTTTATAAAGTTGTTTACAAATTTGTAGATCTTCAACTTTTTTGTCATTTAGTGCCAAGATCAAAGTACCTCCACGTTTTTTATTTAATCTAGTATTATAGGAACATAAGTTATAATTAATTAAACTAAACTATATCACATGGGTCGCAAGCTTCCAAGGCTACGGTTTGCCGCTTCCGAGTAGATGAGCCATATTGTAGTTTGCGAACTTGGTAGAAAAATAATGATACAAATTAAGTAAAAACAGATAACACGGTTGCCGACTGTATAAATAACAACCATGTCCTAGCTTTAATACGCTGACATACTTTACATCCAATATTTGTATTATTTTTTGCTTGCTTACTGTTTTGTATTTGATATATTGAAATAAAGAATACTGGATATTTTTGTGAGTCCATAGGTAGGTCTACCCCTACCGAATTTATTACCACTAAGTTGCACTTAGATAATTATACCCACCTCTTTAAATAATTCCGTGTCTCACCTTCTGCTTGCTCTGGAGAAAAGTGCCGATACTAACGAGATCAGAGTCATTTTATTGAATGTCCCATTTTACCCAATTTATTTCCTGTGGTTTTTCACAGTTTGACTGCAGCCTAGAAGGAGATATAATGAGGCTATAAAAGTAGGAGTAACCCCATTTAAAAAATGCTTGCCTGAAGGATAAAAAACCGTATAATAATATTTCCTATATATTTAAATTTAAGCTAGCTATGAGGAAAAGACACAATTCATTATAATATTCCAATTCTTATCAAGATATTAAAATTAATTTAGCTTGTTATTATTTTTAATAACGTAACCTTCAGTTAGTAACCCCCCCTCAAACCTACGTCTGAGTCGCAAGTTTCAGACTCCAGAGACCACGCGATGGGCGCGATTTCCGCACAGTGAATCCATGGAATGCTAAGAATTAGGTCTCTGAGAATAAAAAAAACTAGTCGGAAGGGACAGGGTGTGCATGTAAATCAGCTATATGCATGAGTGATGCCAGCGATATTGCAAGCAATCATAAACTAGGGGGTAACTGCTATTTTAGGCTCTCCATATGTTTTGACAGAAGACATTTAAACAGAAGGATCAATTCAAATGTATGTTTGTTTTTGTGTGTTGTTCCTCGATTTTGTATAATATTCTTCATCCATTAGTGAAGGGTTTTAAATGGGCTCATATAAATTTCGGTCAACTTTATTGTTATAAAAAATATTTGTAGAGTAGTTCAAAATATAAATTATTTTCGGACTCCTTTAACCCTTAATCGGTCATAGAATAGCGTATGTGCATAATTAACTAATTGGTTTTAAAATGGTTTGGTTAGTTTTAAATGCGGTGGTTACTATCATACCATTCTCCGAAGACTACGTAGTCTACTGATCCCGCTCAAACTGGTCCCGTGGGATTAGTTAACTAGTTAATTTAAAGAGCCGTCCGAATGAGGGTTAAGGTTCCGTACTCAAAGGTACCAACGAAGCCTTCGCTCTCCGACATTCAGTCCTTTAGTAAAAAGTGAGTCCAGCCGTAACGTACATAAAAACATACAGTCGAATTGATTATCACTTATTTTAGAAGTCGGTTATAAATAATAATATTTTTTTTCTAGAACCTGTGGTCAAAGTACCCAACCAACAAGCGGATCTCATGCCTCAGTTCCTGCCAGACCCTCGGCACGGGTTTCTTTACATGTACGGGCCGAGGGGAGACCAGCAAATGTTGAAGAAACTGCCCTTTACTATACCGGAACTAGTGGCGAATGCACCATGCCGCTCTACTGATGGTATACTGTATACGGGGAAGAAGAGTGACACGTGGTTTATGATAGACCCTTTAACAGGCTCTAGGGAACAGGTTTCAGGTAAGTGTATTTAATCGTAAGTGTGTTGCCACTACATACCAAGTGAATGACCGCGTCATTTATTTTGAAGAGAACTACGACAAATTCAATGGCTTTTTTATTATTTTGTTTCCTTCCAAATTTAAAGAAAACTTGAGGAAAATAATCAATTGAAATTGGTCTAAAAGCTTTCAACATTTTAATTACGTATAGCATAGCGTCCTTCGGCAGATCGACTGTGGGAGTAATTCTTACTACCAGAAGGCATTATCAAAGTTATAACGCTATTTAGATAATATTGTGGTCCTAGGTTCTAACTTGTATGTAAGGTCGCCAGAGCTCGTTGGGTGGGGAGAACGGTGGGCTTCCTGTGAGTTGCCAACGTCATAAGCTACGATACCCGCTTACAATCAAGTGTACGGCATGCTTGCTTTTCGACTTACTACTATCTTTACAAAGTATAAAATAAAGGCAATACCAATGTCTGTGCGCTTAGGTCTTTTGAACTACGCAAGCGATAAGTTAAGGAATTCAAGAAGAAGGTTTACATGTAGAAGTCGTGGGTGTCATGTCGTGTTAAATATAAACAACAATTTTCCTTTAGTAGGTATCACTCCTTCCTAAAATATTTTGGAAAATTGATTGAATTGTGTAACTTTTATACTTTCTTTCCTTTTATAAAAATTTCGGATAAATTAAAACTGAATACTTACTTAAAATTTAGGAAATCCTTAAAAAAGGCGTTTGGATTTTTTTCCGAATAATAAATGTATATTAATAACGTTACTTATGTCATATTTTTAAATAACATGTTTGGATGCTTCGTTAACACTGCAGGTCTGGCCCAGTGGTTGAGACGGTCGCAATTTTTTCGACGCTCACATGTTCCGATTCCCGCTTACGACATGATTGCGATTATACCTATAAAGTCTGTTCAGCTATAAGAGAAATCGGTCATTAGTCATTTGAACAAATATATATACAGTTGCGGTTAAATGATCATCTAATTCAACGCCGCTTTTAAAAATATTGTATCTTTACATAGTAGGCCTAATTTTTTTACGTTTTGTCGATGCGATGATGTAGCTAATGTAAATGCGTGGGACTGTGCCCACCATATGGTTTGTGATTATTATGTACCTTTCTCACCTGGTAACCGTGTTAACAAACACGTATCTATATCATAATATTTTAAAAAAGAGTAATTAATGGTAACAATACAGCAATATTCCAATACACATAGAGTATAAAGAAAGTACTATCCATGGTTGATCCATATTGATTAAAATAAGTGGTGCTGTCCGAAAATAGGGAAATACCCAGGAGGTTAATTGATTGACAAGGTGTAAGGGACAATGTTAAGAAAACTGATTCCAGGAACTCAGTGCTTGTCTCAATAATATGAAGTCTTCAATCATGTGACCATTAAATGGAAAGAATAATATTTTTCTAAATTATTATAGTAATTTCCGTTGAAGATACTGAACCCTTTCCGTTCTTTACCCCGTATTTTATACCGAAGAAAGGCTTATAGAAAATATCTTGATTATAAATAAATAATTCTCCTATTAATTAATCGTAAATTTGTTCACAATTTCTGGTATCGAACCCGGAAACGTGGCGATGCGACTGTATAACCGCTGCGCTATACGTGCACGTTTAATTAGTATTTCTTTTTAATATAGTTCTTATGATATGGACATCCCAAGTTATGTCAATTTTATTTAGGTGATATAGTGAGGAAAATAAGCGACACGTTGGAATACGTAAACCAATTACAGGCTCGGTGCGCATAATTGGAGCGCTTAATCAGCAGTTTTTGTAGTTTTACCCTTAGTCGCACGATGGTATAATAGTTACCACCTAATTTTAAACTCTATCGTGTTGTAATAAGTACAAAATCAATTAACATAAGCTATAACTGGTTAAGGGTTGACAGTTTTATGGTTGCTATCTCTTTTTATTTCATTCTCTCATTTCATTCGACCTATATAAAAGATAGAAAACACTCACTGCTCAAGCAATCTGGAAGTTCATTGAAGCTATAGGACTAAGCAGTGAACCCGCTACAATAGATCAGTAATGGTCGCAGTAGCATGATGCCACCAACGCATTATTAAATGTTTTAATAATGCCAATTAATAAGGGCTTGCGTTCAAACGCCTACTAGAAAAGTATTGTCTCACCAAAATATTCTTTTTCCCTACCAAAATGGACCTCACCAAATTGTGTTGCGTGAAGTATTGTCAAATTGTGTTTGGTAAAGTATTTTAGAAAAAAAAAATAACTAACCTCACCTATCCTAGTCGGATTGCCCTGAGTCAGGGTGTCGGTATTAATGTTAGTATTTCATTCAGCTAAACAAGATTTGGCGAGCATTTAACTTGTACCCATTAATAAGGGCCACTAAGGGATACTTCTACAACGTATTAACGGCCCGCACGAGCACAGAATGTGCATTGGTGTTTCCTCTGCTTCTTCGCAGAACCGGACGATTGTGCTGTTGGCCAATAGGTTGAACATGTCTTTATTCAGCTTGCAATATTCGGTGAGAGTCCGGGTTACTGGACATGTTTTGTATTATATAGTATATATTACGTTTGAATTCTAGTAATTCTTTCGACAATTTTACTTAGCTGTAGTGTTATTCGCTAGACGGCTACGCTCACCTCTATTGTACAGCAAAAATATATACCTATAGTTAGGGTTGCCATACGTCCCGTATATACGGGACTGTCACCGTATATAAGTATCACCTCCCGTATTGTTACTTGTCCTCTTTATCAATATGTCAATGTACACGTACTAAAGGCTCGAAGCCGACGGTGAGGGAGGAGCGGTACGGACCGCTCGTTTGACCGACTTTTATTGTAATAAACCATTGCTACCCTCATTTTCAGTTTCTATTTATTTGCCTGCTGTGTGGTGACGGCATAGAATATCATCACCCTATCTCATCCCGTGCGTGGCGTAGAAATCGACCGAGGGAATACCTCCTAGAGAACGGGAAGCAGTGTTTTTCTGTGAACTAACCATTAAACTGCGATCGCCAATCATTTTGCCAAGCGTGGCGATTATGGCATATCCCCCCATTATTTGGAGAGGCTTGTGTCCAGCAGTGGACGTACTTTGGCTGACATGATGATTTTTTTGCCACTAATAAGTCCCTTAACAGTTCTCATCAATAATGGCAACCCTACATATAGCGTGCCTTACACCCGGTATTGGTACTAACATGCACAATAGTTACTTAATAAACGAGTACCTATAAATAGTTAAATATCCAGCATATAGGTATATATATATAATTCAATATAACACACTCAATGTCATAGAGACCAACAAGTTTTATTAAATACTTCATGGATATATCTAGGAATTATAATGTGTATTTAGAGCGTATAATATTGAAGTGAAATCGTATTGTTGATTAAAAAAACGTAATTATGTCGGTAGGCTTATCGTTATTGGTTTACGCTGCGGGTCGCGGCTCGGTAATGATAGTCGGTAATATTGATTAAAAAAGCAATGCCAATAAATAAATGACATAACACTAAACATAAAATCATCTGGGTCATTACTTTGCACTGCTACGCTTTCTAACAGGAAATCTTACATTGTCCGTCTGACTCATATATTCTTCATATCAGTCAAAAGACATCCACTGCTGGAGGAAGGCCTCCACAGGAATATTTACAATGGAATGGTGTCCATGACTTGGATGATATGCTATAATCGCCTAGCTAGGCAGACGGTTTCTTGAAGTGAAAACTTCTTTAGCGGTATTTTTTATAAGATGGATAAAAAAGGTTAAACTCTCGTCAAGGAGACCTGATCGAATATTCGTAACACGGAAGGCCTTTATTTTTTCATTCACACTGGCCGTTTATACACTAACATGACCGCAGTATTTTTGGAGTGAAAACTTTTATAGCGGTGTTATGCACTTTTTTTTCTTAATTATGTTAGATTTTTTACAGCCGACTGCCTAACCAAATTTAGTTCTATTTTTAAAAGTTTATTCGCACCGTAGGGAGGGAGGCAATTATTATGAGTATTTCCTCCCCAAACGTGGGAAGTAGCATCTTCCACTCTCTACTCGAATCAAATAAACACTATGAGTAGGTATATTTCCGAGTATGAGAAATGAAAAAATAGTTTTCACTTCTATCGGCAGTCCCCAAAGCCTAAAAACATGCGGGGCAGCCGCATGTTTTTATAAGTCTGTTTCATACCCATGTCTGCAACTCCTGTAAGCCAGGATAGAGAATGGGCCACAAAGAAATGGCACTGAGCTGAGGTGTCGCTCAGGTCCGTCCCGGGGAATCTCTCTACTTGCCTTGGATCCCCCATCGAATTGGGTCGGGAAAAACCAGGAATTAAAAAAAAGTAGTTAGCTGACGGGTTGGCGACCGCCGCCGTATGGTGATCATAGCACTTAGAGAGATGCTGCTGCCCGTTCTCTGATAGATATTCTCCTCACAACGTCTTCGGCCTTCTCGCGATACATCTCCACGAGTACGTGTGAGGAAGAAAGCAGTAGTATAATCGATAAAATCCCCTATTTCCTCCTACTCGAAATAAAACGATTTTAATTTTTTTTCAGTAATCTAAGCTATATCTACTCGCTTAACCCATAGATGGCTTTGTCCATATATTGAACAGACATATTTTGAACTCTATTGTGAGTTGAGTCAAAATTCAAAACCAATTATTAAGAAACATACGTACTGCCCGTTAAAGGGAGGTAAATTTACTTGTATAACTGACCTTAACTTATGTTATCGACTTAGCGGCGCGCGGGAATATACGTGGGTATCTCCCTGTACAATATATTTATACTGCGTAAAAAAATGCCTCGTCTTCAAGTGCAGAGAGGAACATTTCCATACACTCAAGTTGAATAACTATATTGCGTAAAAAATGAATTTGGCTTAAAATTAAGAAAGGGAAATAATAGGAATAGGAAATAAGTTGAATGTAGATATAATGCGTCAAAAAATGCCTTGTCTTAAAATTCAGAAAGGAACACTGTCGTACCCTCCAGTTGAATATAGATAAAATGCCTCAAAAAATACCTTGCTTAAAATTCAGAGAGGAAAACTGCCTTACCCTTAAGTTGAATGTAGATATAATGCGTCAGAAAATGCTTTGGCTTAAAATTCAGAAAGTAACATTGCCTTACCTTCCAGTTGAATATAGATAAAATGCCATGTCTTAAAATTCATAGGGGAATATTTCCTTGCCCTCAAGTTATAATTAAGTACGTCTCGTCGTTTAATATTCATAAATATTCAACGAATCGGTTTATTTTCCTCGAAGGTGACACTGAACGGAGTTACACGTAGATTTATCGAAACCAGCGTATCGTGAAATTATATTCTTCCTATGACGCACTTTCAGTCTGTACCTAATCGATTGTGATCAGTGAACTAAATGGGTATTTTCATGCGACAAAATAACTCATGTTATTATTTTTAACCTTCGACACACGCGAGAGGTGTTCGTTTTAAGCCTGTGTTTGCATCGAAAGTACTAGAAAAACAGGATTTCTTATTTAAAAGCTATTTAAATGGGGATCGTTTCTAGGTCTAGTATGGTAACAAATCAATATGGTCAGTCGTTCAAAAACTACTGTTCTTACTTTTTTTGGTCTTGGAGGGTTTTGGACAGAAAGTATCGTGGAAACTTTTACGTGGACTTAGATGGTGGACCAATATATTGCTTTGTTGACGTAATATCCACGTTTCTATCCAGTCATGACGGTGAATGGCGTTTTTTTGGAAGTGGGCGGCGAAATGATATGGAAGAAAATTGCACTAGCGGCCTCGCGTCTGCTGAAGTCAATACGTTTAGGTAAACTTCTTCAGTTTTTAACCGACATTTAAATGAAGAAGCTTCTTTCCATTGTCTATCGCTGGACATCGGCCTCCCCAAAGGTTTTTTATAAGGTTGCTATTTGGAGGGATGTTGCCGTAGTCACCGCGTTTAGCATGCGTTTAAATAAATAAAAAATAAAATACACTTTATTGTACACAAAAAAAAGAACATTAACAATGAAACATTAATTATAATGTACAATGGGCGGTCTTATCGCATAAAGCGATTTCTTCCAGACAACCTTTGCATGGATAGGAATTAATTGTGTAAAAATGCCGGGGACGGTGCAACAAAGTGTGGTACATAGATAAAAATAGAAAGAAAAGAGTTATTTAACAAGGTATACTAAAAACTAAAATATGTAATGATCATATTATTATAACAAATACATAATATACGTAAATAAAATACTATATTATACTATACCATAAATATAATACTATATTAAAATACTATATTATATATTATAAATTATTATGATAGAGACAGATAGTGGTCTTTCACAAGTTTTTTGAAGCTTACTATAGTCTGAGAGCATTTAATAGAAGTTGGTAACTCATTCCACAAACGAGCTGCTTGGACTGCAAATGATTTGTCCATAAAGGTGGAAGAGTGCGCTGGAATGTGCAATTTAAGGTTTTCTGATGATCTTAAAAGCCTCGAATGTGTGTCACAAAGGAATTCAAAGTCGTTTAGTTGGCGACTGCAGTTAAGTGGGAGGTAGAATACATAATATGGCGCTGCTGCCCGAGAACCTAGTGTTTCCCTTAGTCGCCTTTTAAGACACCACGGGATTGGATAGGGTGGCCCTTTTGTTCTTTTTAGGCTACAAACCACACGGCGTCAGTTTTTAATTTATATTAAGCGATTTCTCCTTTGTCCAATATTGTTTATTTTAATGTTCTAAGATAAGGGTCTAATTTAAATGTTGATGTTACAAGTCGGTTACAGTTATTATAGTTAACGAATAATGAACACAAAAAATACTATCCAGTCCTGGAACTAGTTCTCGTATAACTTAGTGGTTAATATATGTACAAAAAATTATATGGGACAAATTAAAAAAAAAAAATCTAGTCTCAGTTAGTATCCAGGCGATAGATAGACCCACTATAGGTCTTATCACACAGCATAAAGCCAACGGCAAAAGTAGATGATGCAAATCGGATATTCAATACAAATTCTCGTAAATTGCCTCAAAATTGTTTGTTGTTGAAGTGTTTTAAAGTGTGTGAGTGTTAAGTGTAAAAAATATTAGTTAGTGTTACTGCCGCCCAGTATCCATGATCATTCATAAACCCAACCTTTCGTCTAATTTTGATCATCTACTTTTTCAGTTCGCTGGAGCAATATAGCAGCAAAGCAAAGAAGCATTACTTTTCGCTTAACAGTCGTATCTCCTAATATTTGCCCCGATTCTGTTTGTGTGTTCTCGCCGTCTCCATTGTTTGTGAACTGAATTTAATTTTTTGGCTTTCGGAATGTTCCCAAATAAATTTGTTTTAAAACATTTTCGACGAGAGAATGTTGAAATCGGTTCTATTTCTTTTGATATCAATTTCTTAGTCTATTATAAAAAAGGCAGGGAAGGTAAGGCATAATACTGCAAATTCAATTCAACTATGGGTTACTCTGAATAAAATAAGCATCACGCTAGAGCTGCCTAAATGTTTTGCAGTTCGAACGCGTAAGAAAAAGAGATAACGAGATTAAACTTGATCTAAAAATACCACCTAAATAATAATACAAAATTAACATTTCAAATAGTCTGATCTTGATTCGTTGACTTATACAACACTGTAAAGCGTGCAATGGCTCCGTATCGTATTCTGAGTCCCGTTTTGATTCCTAAGATTTCAGAACATTCCTAAGATTATATATATAAGATGTATGAAAACATCTTATATACGAAGAATAATATTTGTTTTTATCTTTTGTAGGTTTTGACAAATCAAAGATCTTCAAGAACTCTGACGACAATACCTGCATGCCCGACAAGAAACGAGGCATCTACGTTGCTCGTACGGAGTATAACATACTGATGCATGATTCCAAGAACCAGAATCATAAGTGGAATGTGACGTTTTTTGATTACACGTCTCTTGCGATGGGCAAAGAGATGTTGAACGATTATGGTATGTAACAAACGTATTTACAAATATTATGTAACAATAGCGCATAAACAATGAAAGATTTAAAAAAGTCTGGCTATTTAATAGCTCAGATTCTGCAAGTAGATTTAAGATTAGTCGACAAATATTTTTTTTAATATACGCTCTCGAATAATTTATAATAAATAATATTTATAAAAAAGAAGATATTGTTTATGGTCCCATAATAAGCACCTGGGGACTACCGGCTAAGTCGCCGAACATCGGAATAGTGATCGGCGTTCAAATAAATAAAGGTTAAAAATTACTTAATCAATCGTCAAATCGGCTTCCATGACCACACGTGACGTCTTAATGGTCCGGAAGCGATTTTCAACGTCGAAGCCGATTTAACGATTGATTAAGTAATTTTTAACCTTTATTTATTTGAACCCCGATCACTATAACGATGTTCGGCGACTTAGCCGGTAGCTCCCTGGGTTTAGTAACAACTCAAAGGGGAACTGTTCCCTTTTTCTTGTAAGAATTCCGGCTAGCTTAGTGTTAGTTCTAACCAAACTTAGTATTTAAATATATTCCATCCAGTGAAGAACCTTTATACAAAATCTATCGCAGAGAACAGTGCTATTTGCTCCTCTGCAGCCTTCAGCTACAAAGCAGCAAAGCAAATAAGCATTACTTTTCGCTTAACAGTCATCTGTCCTAACATTTGCCCCGTTTCTCTGTGTGTTCCTCGCTTTCTAGTAGGTTGTGAACTTAATTTCATTTATTGGCTTTCGGAAAGTTCATAACTGAATTTTGTTTAAACATTTGCCACGAGAAAAAGTTTAAATCGGTTCTATTTCTTTTGATATCAATTTCTTTGTCTACTATTAAAAGGCAGGACAGAGAAGGCATAATACTGCCTATTCAATTAAATTATGTATTACTGCGAAGAAAATAAGCGTCACACTAGAGCTGCCTAACTGTTATGCAGTTCGAACGCGTAAGAAAAAGAGATAACGAGATTAAACTTGATCTAAAAATACCCCGTAAATTATAATACAAAATTTACATTTCAAATACTCTGATCTTGAAAATGCTCTTTGCCCCGTAACGTCAGTAGCAAATAAACTCAGGTACAGACGCCAGCACATACAGCTACCCCAATCTGCCAAATTTCTTTTATAGATTTTCAGCTTTATTATCACTAAAGCTTAAAGTTCACTTTCATTTGGGGAAATTTGACAGATTGGAGTAGCTTGATGTGCTGGCGTCTGTACTTCAACTGGCATGACGCAGTAGAAAACTTTTCCCTATATTCGAATAAACACACTAATACTGAAATGTCCCTATTCAGGTATAATCCACTTCACATCGACCTCAAGCGGCCGAGTGATGTCCTTCGACCGCAAAACCGGGGACCTAGTGTGGTCACATAACTTTGAAACGCCAGTGGTGGCAGCTTACATCTTAGACAGAGAAGGACTTATATCTGTACCATTCAATTCTATCGGCGATGACACGCTTGATCACATCATGGAGGATGCGACGACGCTTACCAACGGACATGGGATTAAGAATTCAAATATTGAGTTGTAGTAAGTACCATTGCTACCATTTAATTCCATTTTAAGAGCATGAAAAATTTGCACTTTACGAGTGTACTTGTCTTTACTTAGGACAAATCCGTATTGTTAACTATCAGATCCGATCACTTTTATTTTTCCTTAGAAAGACAATATTTGCTTGGCAAAAATGAATCTTTACCAGAATTTAAACCCCACAAAAGTATCGCCGTGCTCTTTTGGCAGCTGAACCTCTTTCCATCAATTGAACCCGTTCAATTTTTCAGTGAGCCTATCTTGGGAGAGGAATGCTATGTATTTGGGTGTGACTCTGGACCGAAAAAATGTGCCACATTTGCTCTTAGTCCATTTCACTGTATCCTGAATGCGCGCAGTTAAATGCCACAATTTGGTAATGTGTGCAGTTCGTCATCACCCATAAGCACCGTCCTAAATCTTACATTATATCGAACTAACCAAAGCTATTAGAAACTCTCGTGACACTGTACACAATTCGATACATCGCCGCATCGTATTTGCTAGCCTAGAGTACGACCGCGAATACGCTGCGAGCACCATCGTTCTCTCATGGCTATTGGTTGTCATTTGTATAGATGAAATTCCTCCTCCGGTCCTCATTCGGATGAAGGCCGCACGTATGTATACGCAATACGCATATTAACGTAGAGACGAGAGTTGCAAATAACTTCCCTAATACCAACTCACTCATTAACTCATAGACGATGCCCTTGGGCATGGATTACTTAGTTTGTAGTTTTATTTTACTATACGGCTTGATGGCCGCCTATATTGTCCAGTGAAGCCGGGTAATCATCACAACTAAAAACGCCATGTAAAAAACGTCTTATCTTATTTTGTAATGTACCTTTTGGTGGGCGTTATACATTTCACCAACCCATATGGCCTGTTTATCTGTGAATTTCAATTTGTAATTAACCATATGGTAGATAGATAGATGGATCACAGCATTTTGACTGGCCTGTTCGACTAGTGGTTAGTGACTCTGACTACTAAGCCAGGGGCCGTGGTTCTATACCCACCAAGGATAAATCTGCGTGTGATGAGCATGATTATTTGTTTTATGTCTGGGTGTAATTTATCATAACTAGCTGTGTCCGCATGTTCTATAAATTATAGCCTATGTGTTAACTCAGGGTGTCAGCTAACTCCATACCAAATTTTATTAAAATCGCTTCAGCAGTTTAGACGTGAAGAAGTAACAAAACATACACACTCACGAAGTTTCGCCATTGTAATATTAGTGTGATATGTATGTTTTAGGAATATATAGGCATGTTTATCAGTTGTCTGGTTGCTATAGTAAAAGGTCTGCCTAGTTGAGGATCAGATGGCAGAGTTAGTTTACTATAAAGATTTTTAACTTAATTATCCATAATTGCATCACTAGCTGTGCCCCGTGGTTTCACCCGCGTTAAACTTTATAAATCATAGCCTATGTGTTATTCGGATCTATAAGCTAAATTACTACAAAGTTTCATCAAAATCTGTTCAGTAGTTTTTGCGTAAGAGTAACAAACATCCATACATCCATCATACTCAAAAACTTTCATATTTATAATATTAGTAGGATAACGTACACGGACAACGGTAACTGGTAGTATACTGCCTCCATTATTTTGACTAACCCAAATCTGCAAAGGGAGCCCGCAGGAATGCTGCTCCGGTGCCCCCTTTTACGCCAAGTCCCACATGGTGTAGGACACGTGTCCTGGGGGACAATTGTATGCCCCCTCGGATAGAAAATATACATATACTAACATATTGAAAATAAATGAAATATGTATAAATAAATACGGCAGATACTAAATTGAAGCAGAACCGTAGAAAGTAATATAACCGTATTCCTATAACAAAGACAATGTTTTATCTGTGGATTCCAATTTATAATCGTATGAAATGACTTATTTGTGTGAAATAAGGCGATAAAACTATCAGTTGACAATTAAAAATGGGTTTTACGGCACTGGAAACTACCAGAAAAAAAGCATCGCTCTATAGTTGTCAGTTTGTAATAAATATTTTAGTCACAAAAATTGATCCAATAAATTATAAAGGAGAAAACGAGTTCTACAATAAGCGATGTACACAGGGCTACATGTCAAGCTATTTCCAGTATAAGCTAATCTCGCGTTGTATTGGATTTCCATACAATGACAGGTCAGCTTATATTGGAAATGTATAGCATGATATGTAGCCGCGAGTACCGATAAATAATTGCAGTATGGTCTATTTTAATCATAGATAATAACACAGCTACCATACGACTCATATATATATGGTAAATAAAAAAGATTCATCTATTTGCTATCCGATTACACCTTTAACGCTACGATATATGTAAATTTAAAATTCATTGACTGGTCCTTGCAAATGAAAACTCTCATGCAATTAGCAATAATGGAAGTCATTTATGGCTATTACGCTATTAAAGTGTGCTTTGGAACTTTATCAGCAGGATTATGATATTATTATGTTATTTGCGTATTAATAAAACGTATAAAATTGTTTTTATTGGTATATTAATACCGAGACTCATTTGAGTCGCAAAAATAACAAAGGAGCACATAGCGCTTCCGCCCAATTATTTTTGACTGATTAATATATTTTAAATTAGGCTTGCGTTATAGTCTAGTTTCCATTAATTGAAGTATATTTGGTAGCTTGTGACTATTGATATGACTATGTTTCGTTTGACGTATTTGTACGTGACAATTTTGTAGCCATTTAGAAAAAGAACAATACAAATAGTGGATATTTTTAATTGTTCATTGGCGGAATGCGTAAGGGTGACTATTGATTTACTTATTAATAATTAATAATGTTATAATATTATCGAATTGGGTGTGATTTAATGATAATGTTGAGTAGTTTAAATAAATAAATACTTACCTACAGTTGTTTCTAATTGGGTCACTCGTTCATACAACTCGAATGTGACGTAGATGGATCTAGGCCTGGAATGACGGGTGCAAGCTATCGGATCGGTAAGCCCTAGTGTGCGGTACATGACACAAAAGGGGGGCACCGGAGCAGCATATCCGCGTTCCCGGGCCCCCCATCAGGCGCCAGAAGAAAACGGCAGGTTAGGTTTAGTCGATCAGTGCACGTCCGACAATTCCATCCGCAGACACTTGCGGGTGGGATGCGTAGGCAAATGGTAAATGGCGATGACGGGGGCTAGCTATCGGATCGGTAAGCCCTAGTGAGAGGGTAACGGGGTTGCCTTGGCGCTACTTAATGTTTTTGCTCTTGGCATGTGAAAGCTCGGGATGGAATACACTTCCTAACTACGGCAGGATGATCTTTTGGCAATAATGGACTAGCTACTTCCTTGGCCCAAAACAGGCGGCTAACTGTTATATTGTGATGTCGTTTGTAGTGAATATTCCAATCGATATTGACCTTGTCCGTGCATTAAAATCGATGCCCGGCTTGTGTCTAAAGCGCGGCAATCTCACTTTGAAACTTAAATTCTTGAAGCCATTTAGCAAAAGTAAATTCTCTTATATTTATTAACTAAACGTTACAAACAATTAAAAGTAACATAAAAGTTTAACGGGCATCACACTAATATTATAAAGGTGAAAGTTTGTGATTGTGTATGTTTGTAAGTTACAAACATACACAATCACAAACTTTCACCTTTTCTTCACGTCCAAACAGATGGAGCGATTTTAATAAAATTTGGTGTGGAGTTATAATATAATTTATAAAGATTAACGCGCTTAAAACCGCGGGGCACAGCTAGTATAAAATAAAAGTTATTCGACTTGAAAATAAATCGAAATTATCAAGGACTCCGAGACATAGCGCGTCTAGCTGGTGGGAACGGTCCCATCTGTGTTGAAATTATCCTACTAATATTATAAATGCGAAAGTTTTTGGGTCAACATGTATGGATGTTTGTTGCTCTTTCACTATTAAACTACCGAACGGATTCTGATGAAACTTTGTAGTAATATAGCTTATATATCCGAATAAGTTATAAAGCTTAACGCGGGTTGAACGGCGGAAGAATTATTAGGTATACACAAATAAAATGTCGATTAGGTGCACATTGTGGTATTTTTTGTTTATTTATTAAGGACACAAAAATAGTGGACTATTTAATTTTTCTGTGTACCCATAGGAATCACCCAAATACTTTCTTGATTATAGCGCTGTATCTATTCATAAGTTATAAGAAGTGAAAATCAGATACTTTTAGGGTTCTATTCTAAAATTATATAAAGGAACCCTTATTGTTCCTCTTTGTGTCAAAGCGTTATATCACACCTATCAATGCTCTTTCGAATTTTAGAATAGCTAAATGTTTTTAAAAGTGATAAATATCCTTTCTAGGAGTGCTAGGGGGAGTATTGGTTGACAACATATTAAAGTAAGATTAACTGTTTAAGTGGGACATCATGTGTCGACTAACGAAGTTCTATAATAGTATTATTTATTTCCAGTCCTACGTTATACGTCGGCGAACACAACCATGGCCTTTACGCCCTCTCGTCGCTAGTAGACAAAAATACGATCACAATATCAACAGGCCACGCAAAGCCCTTACTTCTAGAGGGGCCATCAGAAAACGAAGTCAAGACAGACCAACACATGTATGAGCCCATGAAAAACGTACATTACAATCTCAAAGACTTAAATCTTCATGTGTCAGCGCCATATTTACTACTAGGTCACTACAAAATGCCCGAGTTAACGACAACTTGGATGCCACAACTGCCGAATTCAAACTTTTTGAACGTCCACAATTCTCAGAACAGTGCTATTAAGTTGATCAACGGCGAAGTACATGCTGAGACGCAGAATGATGGAGAAAATGAAACTAATCTGAAGGTCTCGGTATCAGTACAGACAGAGGATTTGTTTGAAGGGTTTGCCTTTAGGCCTGGATTGTGGTACAAACAAGCGTACATTTGGTTCCACCAGCAAGAGAATCAAGTTCTGAAGGTGGCGCTCATCATATTAGTGGGGCTGGTTGTTACCATGTTCTGGTATCTGCGCTCTCAGGTAATTATTGCATTTCTACATTCCCTTAGTGTAGTACCGATATCATATCCCGGTTCAGGTTGAAGTGTTATTGTTCTACTTTCCGTGTAGTAGCCTAGATTCAGTGAGGTTTCAAGTGCCTTAGACAGGCAGAATATGTGAAAAACGCTTATTTTGTGTACTAGAATTGAAGAAAGCATGAAGTGGATAGGTCTTTTATAAATAGTGTGGCTGTGTGATGAACATTTTTCAATTCACACATCTGTTTGCGACATAATTTTTATAAGTATGTGTATAAAACTAAAGTTAAAAATCATTAGCGAATCGCAACTAATTGTTGTTGAGCTCTGCTTAGTTTAGGGTCAGATGGCGATATAATTATTTGTGTGGCTCTCGAATGCTTGTGTCTGAATTGGCGATAAAATTATTTCCTTCGCGCGGGTGTTTAAAGATAATAATCAATGGAACCCAATACTGCGCGTGGGCAGACAAGCACTTGACCGGTATTTTTGTGATAACGATTCTGAACAAACTATTTGGAGCGTGGACACTAATCACCTAAAACTGTATTGTTTATGTAATATTATCGTTTGTATGACGCATTCTTATCGCCACATGGCTAGTTCGTTGTTGTGAACACGCCGCCCTCCACGTGATGCCAACGCAACACTGTGCATTTATAATTCCTACCTAAATTGCGTATTTTATCAGATACGCAAATCGTAATACATTCCACTCAGATTATTTGATTTTTATTAGTGTAATCGTTAGTCACTGGGGCAGAAAGGTTTTCGTCGCGACCACGCACCGGAAGACGCAGCGTTGGCAGGCCGCTTACAAGGTGGACTGACGATCTTGCAAGGGTCGCGGGAAGCACAAGTCCGGCCATTGTGGAGATTCTTGTCCAGCAGTGGACGTGTTTCGCCTGATCTGATGTTGATGATGAATCGTTAGTGATACTATGACCTCCGTGTGTGAGCGGTGTAAACTTATCCGCTCGGGCCTTTGTGCCCCCAAGTTCGTGGGTTTACATTCCTAGTCTGTAGGTATGGCTGATTGAGGGACTCTGAAGAGCACGTTCAGTCAATCCATGTTGTCTTGAGAATATCTATTACGATACTAACACCTACTGGCTCAAAGAACTTTTTTAAAAATGATTTGATTTCACATTAACTATTAAACACTCAGCCATCAAATCCCAAAGTAAAAGTAAAATACTCTTTATTGTACAGAAGAAAAATACACATAATTTACCTACAAATAGATGTAAAAATACAATGGGCGGCCTTATTGGTACTGCGATTTCTTCCTGGCAATAGTTTGAGCATAGTTTGGGATCAGATGGCAGAGTGTTAATTGTGCCAAGATATTTATTTTTACCAGTATATAATATTTACTTCGGTAAGCTAATTGTAGGCATGGCCATAAAAACATAATTTGTGGGAATGCGTGCTTGGAAATACCACGCTGATAACCTTAGCGATAAAATTAACCTAAACAATAATAAAAAATATTGGTAGATTAACGAAATTTCTCGACTTAAATCCCGAACACAAAGATAGTGTATCTTTCTGTGGCATCGAATGTAATGTGTGTATGTATTAAGGCGGCGGTTGCTCTAAGTTAAGGGGCCGTGTATAAATTTGCTAAAAAGTATTTTTTATCAAGAGTGTGGGTAAACGGAAATTAACAATAATAATTTTAAAAATACCGTACTGTAAAAAGGGTTATGTTAAGTTAAGACGGAAAATGTATTTACTAAACACATCGTTCTAAATTGTTTGCTAATTAGGTACAATGAATCTAAAAAAAAAGAATGCTTTAAAATATTGTATGGAACTATATAATTGCCTTACTGTGCCAAATAAAAGGCTATAACCGACCTGTTTACTATGGTTATTAACTTCAATAATAGACCATAAAATAGAAATCACACTTTTAATAGATCCATAATTATGTTATGAAAAACATACTGACCTAAATTTCAACCGACTAAAATTTTATTTCATAAATCATTGCCTTTGATATTCCATATCATCAATTACCTAGGTATCACATCGTCCCTAGCATTCCATATCTAATAAAAAAATAATAATCAAAATCGATATATATGTATATCGGTCATAGCTAGATGCTCTCACCGTCCCGTAAGCGATCGGCGAGGTTAAGCAACGAGGCTCGCGGTCAGCCCATAGATAGGTGACCGCCAAAATGGCCTAATTTCTGAGCGTCTCCGTGCTTCGGAGAGCACGTTAAGCCATGTCGGAGGCCTACTGGGCGGCTTGAACAACTCTGACACTCGGATAACCACTGCCCATACGATAAGTAAGTAAATAAGTATTAAAATTGGTCCACAGAGACGCAGTAATCGCGTCACATACTATTGGTTAAAAAGGAGAAGGATCGGACAAAATAATTTAAATTACTTCGTAATGATCCGTGACCGCGAATAGATTTCGTTTAATTTAAAAACTCTTTAAAATCTTTACCTCTTTATTGGGTCGCTACCCAATAAAGAGGTAAAGATTTTAAAGAGTTTTTAGTTTAAGTTTTAACTTGCTTATCGGTGTTGCGATAGTGTAATATCATGAGTTAAACATAACAAGAATGCAAATTACTTGCAACATTGTTGCTAGCGAATTATATTGGGAGTTTTGGCGCCAACGTGGAAAAAGACGCATCAGGGCATTGTTTCATTTTCAAAAACTGGTGTAAATTTAAGTTTTTGTGTGTAGATACTGTGGATTTTTAGACATAACATTATGGACAACGTACACAAGTGGAGGAAAGTGCCATATTGCCGTGAATTGCGATTTTCTGTGTTGAATCTAAAACTCCATATAAGCCTCTAGTAAAGGCACCACTGCTTTACTGGGGTACGACAAAGACTACGTATGACTTGACTGTGACGGACTTTACTTGACATGACGAAAATAAATGAACTAAAAATATCTTTTACGGAAGGCTCATAAGGCCGAAATAGCCAGGGCCGTAAAATTAAATTTAGAAAAAAATACGAATTATATTATTTGTTATAGATACACACATACAGTAACCTATCCTCACACTTCGGTTATTTCTAAATGAATTTATTTAAGTTATTATTTAATCCATTGTACCTACCTATTGAGTTAAATTTAATTATTATTTTTATAAATCTAATTTAATGTCCTTTCCATTTAATTTAAATGCAATATGTAACTATACTCAAAGTCCTGACTTGTAATCGTATCGTATCACATCAATAGCCTCGATACAGGCATTCCCTAGTGAGACTATCACTGTAAGTAAACTACTTGTAAAAACTAGACTGCTATTAAATTATATATATTTTTTTTATTTATGGCTGTAATAGAAATACATACTATGTGAAAATGTCTACTATCTACCTGCGAATCGCTAGGTCTTTGTTATTGCCCATTTGAAGTTACAAATGTTTTCATTAACCGATTCGTTGCGAATGGCACCACAGGCGTGCCATAAAATTATTTGCAAATGGCGTGTGACACGGGTGATTCTTATTACTCGCTACCCGTGCTTCTTAAACCAAACATTTACGTTTATATCTGATGTTAAATGTCTACTGAACTTGATCGAGACTAAAATAGTAAAAAACAAGTAAGGAGTATAACGTGGTATATGATATATGGTAGCATTAAACCGCGACCGTCGTTATTAACACAAGGTCCGTCATAATAATAATACACTAATATAGACAGAACCATTGACAATATGTAGTAAAAATATTAGACTTAAACTAGATAATTAAACATAATTTCTTAACAATAACTTGATACGAGCTAGCTAAATATCATTGCTATTAAAATAAATTTTATAAATGTTTTCATACAATATGTACCTAAATATCTATGTTACTAGAAATAATAATGTATACAACTATATTACTACAAACATGTTCTGACTATTTACAAGCGCTTTTTTAAAGTTTACGTGAATAAAAACCTTTTTTATTTTATTTTATTTATTTTTAACGCTTGACACGACAGTAATATTTGTTAGCCGCCACAGATAGAAGATTTCAAAATTGGGCGTCGCAACGAATCGTTTAATAAAAGTTACTACATCGTTAACTTGAAATTACGTTTTAATAAGGACCTAAGTAATTTTTGCTTGCGGCCCTCGACAACATGACTGTAACGTGTTTGTGATCCCTATAAAAAAGGATAGATCAGCCATACTCTAGGCTAATCTACCTACCACTACTCTATTAGGTACGGAATACTTATTTGACAAACATTCACCCCGCTGAGGTAGACGACTGGCAGTAGAGGCTACTATTAAGTAGGGTTCCATTGGCACCTTACGGGTACAGAACCCAAAAATAAAAGACATGGCCTTGTCATTTGTTTTGTTTGCAAATAAAATTTAGACAGCTGGTTTCAACCGGCACAAATCAATCGGCGTAAACGGTTTGAATTTCCGTGTATAGCATCCTCAAGTGCTTAGCTACAATAAGTGTTCATTCTCATATGAGATGGTTCTTGAGGAAATGATTCTGTTAGGAGTTAACAGTATTTTAATTAAGGTAGGCGGATCATCGACGGAGCGAACGACGGCGCATCCTGTCTTGCATTAAAAAAGCGTGTACAGAGTACGAAATTCTTGCAAGATTGTAATAATCGGACGATATAACTAATGGACGCTTTAAAATCAAAGCAGAACATAGAACAGAACAAGTTTTAACGATAATCATTCGCTCAAAACTTATACCTAGCTCCTGCTTATTGGCGAATTGAATGAAGAGTGACGGTTCTGTGATTAAGCTACAGTTATATGTAAGCAGACATCAGATAATCGAATGCATTTTTACCTACAGTTGAGATGTGGTGGCAGTTGTGGAATGCACTTTTTATCGGAAAAGTCCCTCGATCCTGGGAAATTCAAATTTAAATATGTATACATTTAAATTAGAATTTCCGTGAGAAGTGATAGACCCAATTTGAAAATAAATGAAAGTTGTCCTTTTACAACGACATGTGGTTGGTTTTCTTTAAAGACATATTAAGACAAATATCCTAAGTACCTAAGTAGACTCTTTCATTATTTGTAAAACTTTAGGTAAATATGTATCTGAATATTGGATCTCAGGTTTTAAGTTAACGATACCTTAATTGTTTGTTTTATAGACCATGCTTTTGGTAATTACAGGCTCGTGAATTTCAACAATTGTCACAAGGTGGGTCCCGATCATCGAACGCGTCGACTTCATCGAATGGCGAAGTGACGGGCCAACTGATGGACATTGGGAACGGGGAGGTTCGCATTGGCAGAATTGCTTTCAATACGGAACAAGTACTGGGAAAAGGATGCGAAGGCACTTTTGTTTATAAGTAAGTGTGTAATGTAAAAAAATCTGTCTTGTTTTATTTCGCCACTTGATGATAAGTGATGGGTGACGGACCTGCGCAAAGTAAATATTCTGGATCGCGTTTAATACTCTTGTGTGGCGCAGTATTTAGTGACTCTGCCTCAGCAGCCACGTATTACGGGTTTAATTCCTCTACAGAAAGAAAAAGTTCTCTCACTATACCCTGTAGCTTATGGAAGAAAGACGGAAAATGGTTTTAATATTCTCTGATGGTGCTACCAGATACAGGCAGCTCAACAGACAGATCTCAAAGTCTTTGACGTGACACGTCGTGCTAATTTAATACAATCTATCTAGGGTCACCATAGCCTAGTTGGTAGTGCTCTTGCCTATGAAGCTTCGAATCCCGGTAAGTGCAAATATTTGTACGATGAGCACGAATATTTGTTTCTGAGTCAATGATGTTTTCTATGTATATAAGTATTTATCTATCTATATAAGTATGTATGTATATCGTCGCCTGGTACCTATAGTACAAGCTTTGCTTAGTTTGGGGCTAGGATGATCTGTGTGACATTGTCCCCAGATATTATATTAAAGAGGCCATCATGTTGGACAGAGCCAGCTGACGAAGCTGAAGACCGACGATGGTAGAATCGTCAAGTCTAAACCTGAGTTGGTGGGAGACATCGAGAAGTTTTACGGACAGCTGTACACAAAAACGCAGTCACATGTCGAAAGTTGTACCTACTTTAGATCCCAGAGCACGACCAAACCGTTACTACACCGAATATAACCCTGATGTCAGCCTTTACCAGATTAGAATGGCTCTCAGAACAACAAGTTACAGCAGAGCTTCTGAAGGCGGGTGGTACACCAATCCTACAGGCCCTTCAGAAGTTATTTAACTCCCCCATTCTAGAAGGTCAAACGCCACAAGCACGGCTTAGAGGTGTGGTGATGTTCTGTTTCAAAAAGGGCGATAGAACCCTCCGACCCTAAACCGATGAATTACAAACCTATCACACTATGCTTAGTCATATTTACAAGTTGTTTTAGAGAGTCATTACGTATCGTTTCGCGTGCCGTTTTGACGACTCCCCCCAGGCTCCCGAACAAGCCGGTTTCTGAAAAGGCTTTAGTATCATACACTCTTATTTAAAATAATTCCGTGATCCGCCGCTTAACCATGTCTCAGCTAAACCATGCTCAACCACTTAAACCCCGCTCAACTATTTCTTTATTTAAAAACCCTACTATAAGGTTTCTCAGCTAAGTAACGTCATTTTATTTTACACTGTCAACATTTCTGCGACTGGTATAGAGCTTGACCAAAATTAATCGACTAAATCGGATTATGTATCAAAACTTTATGATTTTTGCTCTATGGTAGACATGGAATGATAGATTTATGATCGTAACAATGCATTTTCAAGGACTATTGATTTTCTTCAGTGGATTTTGAAGTTTGTGATAAGATTCCAACTGGAATTCAGTATTTATTTAAAAATTAAAACGGTTAGTAACTTCAATAAAACCTCCATTCACAAACAAACGTCAAACAAAACGTCAGCTGATGCAAATAAAATCCGCCATATTTGAGAAAGGTTTAAACCAGGGGCCGACGTGGTTTAAATTTTGACATGGCTTAACCGCGGGTCAAAGTTAAATCGTGTTTTTTAAATGAAAAATTTGATAAACCATGGTTGAGCGGCCGGCTTAAATTTAAGTAGCGTTTTTAAATAAGACTGTTAGAGCACATATATACGCTGCCTACCTGCTCGGCACGCGTCAAATATAATAAATCTAAACAATTAACACAAATAATAACTTCTTTATTGCTTACAGGGGCACATTCGACAAACGCGCTGTAGCAGTCAAACGTCTGCTACCAGAATGTTTTACGTTCGCTGACCGCGAGGTGGCGCTGTTACGAGAGTCCGATGCGCATGCGCACGTAGTACGATATTACTGTACAGAAAGAGATAAGCAGTTTAGGTATGGTTATAACTTTTAGAAATATTATTTGGTACTTAATGGAGTCAACTTTCAATTATTATTTTATTTATGCTACTATATTTTTATTATGCTACCAATTGTTATAATTGAAACCGGACTTGGGACCTATGATATAAAGTACCGACGCCAGCACATCAAGCTACCCCATTCTGTCAAATTTTCCCAATTGAAAGTGAATCTTATGCTTATGTGACAAAGTTGAAAATCTATAAAAGAAATTTTACAGATTTGTGTAGCTGGATGTCCTGGCGTCTGTACATGTCGTGAAGTCTAGGTACTATTCGTACGTCTATAAAACTTTTTGGTGTTTTTCAGGTACATAGCATTAGAATTATGTTCGGCTACATTACAAGACTACGTAGAAAAGAAGTTGAACTTCGATTGCAAAATAGACGCAGTCGAAGTATTGAGACAAGCCACTATGGGGCTATCGCATTTACATTCCATGGATATAGGTAAGTTTTCATTTTCACCAATAAGTAAGTAATATAATAAATATATGGGTACCATTGAACTGGTTTAATCTCGGAACGTCTTCGTTCTTAAGCTGTCGGTCTCGGTTATTGTCATTAGACAACAGTCGATAAGCCATGTCAGTGGCCTACTGGGCGACTTGAACAACTCTGTGACCAGGGTGTCCACTTCCCATATGATAAAGAAGGAGTCGTTCCTCAATTATATAGATCGATACAGCTAGCCGTTGCCTATGGACAGTTACCTAGACAAGAATAGGTACAGACGACAGCACATCCAGCTATCCCAATCTGTCAAATATGTTTTATAGATTTTCAACTTTATAACATAAGCATAAGGTTCAATTTCAATTGGGGAAATTTGCCAGACGGGTAGCTTGACGTGCTGGCGTCTGTACCGTTGCGTGGAACACAACTTTATGATATTGGTTTTTGGCGTCCTGTAATGGTAGTTCATTATGCATGAGTGAGTTTGGACTTTGTTCATGATGACATCCGCAAGACGTTCACTGCTAGATAAAAGCCTCGCCAAAGACCTTTAAGGGATATGCCATAATCGACACGCTTGGTAGACGGATAGGCGACGCTGTTCTCTGGCCGGCCATTAGGTACCGGCTTTTGTGGAAATCCATAAGGGCCGGTCTTGTGCTATCAGCGTCTAACGGCTTCCAGGAGCCGTCACATAAGCGTCGGTCTGCTTGGAGGGGGACGCTTAGTTCGTGGTCGCCTCTTTGGAACTTTTCGGCCCTTGGTTCTACAAGCTATGGGCCCTGTTCACTGCCACACCAATTCTACGGACTATGTCGGTTACTTTGGATTGACTACGGGTTTCACCATTTGCGATATTATCTCTCATAGAAACTCCGAGCAAAGCCTCCATCCATTGCTCTATAGGTGACCTTGAGCCTTCTTACGAGACCCCATAGTAAGGGAATCTATTCCGTTAGTAATCAATAGCAAACACACTGATGACTGAATTTAAGTATGAACTGTTTTCAGTTTAAATTCAATTCTTAGTAATATTCATAAACACTATATACATATACATACTATTATAATACTACTAATTAATATATAATATAATACTATTTACATCAATGAAATATATGTTACAGCGGATAGTCTAGTTCGTCTATGAGTTTTTGAAAGTATAATTTATTAGACATATAATTTAGGTTGTAAATAATATTATAAATAAGGCAAATAATTTCATTATTTACAGTGCATCGTGATATAAAACCGCACAACGTCCTTTTATCAATGCCGACCGGTGCTGGCGAACTTCGAGCAATGATATCTGACTTCGGGCTGTCTAAGAAATTGAATATAGGACGAGTGAGCTTCTCCAGACGGTCGGGAGTCACGGGAACTGACGGCTGGATCGCGCCGGAGATGATTAATGGCGAGAGAACGGTGAGTACGGAAAGATGTCCTAGTTCGAGTAATGTTCTTAGATTACAACGTCCTAACTGACCGTAAAACAAAAACCGGCCAAGTACCAGTCGGACTCGCGCACGAAGGACCATAATCATTAAAAACGGGAAAAATTACGTTTCTTCTATTAGGTTCCCTTAAATATTTATTTAACTTATTTTAATTATTTATTTTTAAAATGTCTACATGTTGCTGTTTTCAATATCGTGCAAAAACGCGCGAATAATTCACGTTTTTTTTGTATGGGAACCCCCTTAAATATTTGTTTTATTCTGTTTTTTCTTTGTATTTGTTGTTATAGCGGTAACTTACGTAAAACTTTGCTAAGTATATGCTAAGCTTTGACGTTTTGACGTTAAGATTATGCTTAGCATAAGCTAAGACGGACAAAGTCAAAACACCAATTGTAATTTCGTTACATGCATTAACTTCTTAATTACTCATTGGAAAACATTTAAAAACAATCATAATTATATATAAAACATGGTGCGCATCGATCCTCTGTGTATTATTATTATTATTGACAAACTTTCGCATTCATCAGTCCGCGAAGTTTCTATAACAAAGACAATAGATGGCACTACTATCTCCCGTAAGGGTGTTAGAAACAAAAATGGTAAATTTCATCTGCCGGTGTGTATCGTCCGTAGCTTTTTGCATTACCTGAATTAGTACAGGTGCAACGATTAAATTTATGATTTCCCAGTTTTGAGTATTCCTTTTGTTTCAGACGACATCAGTTGACATATTCTCACTCGGCTGCGTGTTCTACTACGTGTTATCGCATGGTCACCATCCGTTTGGTGACATGCTCAGAAGACAAGCCAATATACTTACTGGAGATTATAATTTGGAACAATTAGAGTGAGTATTTTAAGTCTTATAAAGTTCTCGTATCCATTCTTTTGGGGCTGGTGACACATTTATTTAAACTACAGTCTGCTCCAACGTCGCAAATTGATTCTGGACCATTTATGACGTCACATGTGCTGTTGGAAGCCGATTGAATGAATGACTTAGTCATTTGACGGGCCGGTTGGCGCGGTTGGTAGATGCTTGCCTTTCACGCCGCTGCGCTGGTCGTGGGTTTGATTCCCATTCAGGATAGATATTTGTGTGCATGATCATGTCTGTCTGAGTCTGGGTGTAATTATATTATGTAATATATTCGTTATCTGGTTTCCATAGTACAAGCTCTGCTTAGTTAGGGATCTGGTGACCGTGTGTGAATAAAATCCCAAGATATTTATACATTTAGTTATTTATTTTTAACCTTTATCTATTTAACCTTTAGCTCTTGTAATTATAGTCTACTCCCGCGAAAAGGTTTCGCGTTGGACATGTTGCTGCTGTTAATATGTATATTAACTAGCTAAAGTGCATAGCCATATTTGCGGTACTATAATCTTCCTTTACTCGTTTAGGATAAAATAATTTCGCTTTATTTGGTAGAACGTAGACTGTAGTTTAACAAAACAACGTCTTAACTGTATACATACTGATTTGTTTAGTCTAAAACTGTCTCTACTAGATTGACCGAATGAAGTAATATTATATTTATTGTGTAATTGTTAGCTTGTGGTATTGTTAATATTTTGTTCTTATTATACCTACATTTTTATAAATTGTGGACACGGGTCTCAATTGCGATAAAGATTTAAAGCACATCATTACCTTTGACCACGGCTGCTGAAATCCATGCCGAAACGTCGGGTATCCAAAAAGGTAATGATTTGCCTTAAATCTTTATCGCGATTGAGACCCGTGTCCACAATATATACAAAATGGGTACAAATCGCGTAAGTTTGAAAAACATTAATACCTACATTGTTTTTATTGAATGTCCTTACCAATTTTTACCAACATATTATGTATAAAATCACTTTTCTTTGTTAATCATACTTACTCAATACGGCTTTGTTAATTCTTTTTAGTATAGCAATAAGTTTAAGTTAAGTATCCTGTATTTCTCAGATAATTGAATTGTATTCTTTGTGAGAAATAAAGATCTTAAACCATAATTTTAGACATAATATCTATTAGTATTATTATTGACCTACTCTATCTTCTACAGCAAAATCCTGCCTGAAGAAGAAGTCCTAGTAATAAAGATATTAATCCGAGCTATGATCTCTGCCCGACCCAGCGCGCGGCCGCCCTGTGAAACTGTGCTCAAATACCCAATGTTCTGGGGAAAACAGAGCATACTCAACTTCCTACAGGTAATATCAATCTTCTATGATATAAACGAATATTTGAAGCGTTGGCCTGGATTACGGATATTAGTACTATTGGCCTACTCATCATATCAGCTGATGCTGCGTTGGTCTAGCGGTATCGTGTTCACCCGCAGAGAATGTGGTCCTGAGTTCAAATCCCGGGTCGGGCCAAAAAGTGTTTTTGGGACTTTACTGTAAAAAGAAACATTTCTCAGCATCAGCCCGAAATCTGGGGGTTGGCGGTATTATACCCCCGTGCCTCGGGGAGCATGTAAAGTAATCGGTCCATGCCTGACCTCTTTCCGGTCGTGTCGCTCGACGTCCCATCGGATCATGAGAGTGATGAAATAGAAAGTGCTCCTGTGTTTGCGCACACACTTGTGCACTATAATATGTCCCGCGCAGATGGTTAATCTCTATTGAGACTAGCCGCCGTCGCCGAAATTCGGCTAGGAGGATATTATACCAGCTAAAAGTAGTCCACTTCTGGACAAAGTCCTCCTTCAAAGATCCCTACAAAGCCCGTCATTTGCTACTCGCATCCAGCAGCTTCCAGTTACCTTTACAAGATATTCGTTCCATCTTGTAAGAGGTGTGCCCACGCTGTGTTTTTCGTAATACGTAAGACATGCACAAGTGTGTGCGACAACACAGGTATAGGTGGGTGAAAGAGTGAGAAACTGGATGGAGCAGCTATCCTAATTAGTGAAAAATTATAAGACAGACCGCACGGACGGACTAATATATATTTTTTTGTTAATTTTATATTGTTCCTACTGTATACTGTATAATCGTGAGCTTAACAAGTACAAGTGTATATATGTAAATACTCAAGTGCTGAATAAATTTCATTATTTCATTTCATCATTATTACTCGTCAAATATGTAATAATATTTAACTAGTAAAAACAAATGACTTGGATACAATACACTGATGTACCATACTGCAGGATCACGGACCCAAACCCGGAACCACTATTAAACCCGGAAAATATTCTAAAGACGTATTATCAATGTATCATATAATAAAATGTTTGATTTTCAATAATGACGAAATCCCGTGGCTCCCATATTAGTTCTCTTTTGTGATAATATTTTGTGTTATTACTACCTACATGTTAATTGTAAAAGAGCATACACTTTGGTTTCCTGAATGCGACCTTGAGACGTAGGTAGTAGAAGCGATTTTAGTAGTGCAAGTGCCACTGACGTGCTTGGACAGTACTTTTTGGATTACACTTTTAAAGAAATTGCTTTCACATAGGTATGTGAATTGGTTCGTAACGCAAATTATAAATATTCGTTGTATTTATTGAGTGTAACAGACTGGGTTCATGACCTTACTATCAGTGTTTTGTAATTATTATTGCATCTGAGTCATAGTAGGCATATAGTAACGGAAGGTAACAGAGAGGAATACTGTTCTTATTTTAAAGAGGGCTAAACTACTTTCATTTCATCCGCTGTGAATTCAGTTACATAATTACTACTGGTTCATTTGTCCGGGCACCTAGCAAAGTAAAGTACGTAGTCATAAGAAAAGATGATGTTCATTGAATACTTTATCATTTCCTTAGCGGTTGTGGAGCATTAAGGCTGAGATCTATAGAGCGTACTTAGACTTTGCTCAAACTTTACTTACGTAAAACTTTGCTAAGTGTATGCTAAGCTTATACTTTGATTTGGTATTTATAGACTTTTTGACGTTAAGATTATGCTTAGCATAAGCTAAGACAGACAAAGTCAAAACACCAATTGTAATTTCGTTACATGCATTAACTTCTGTCTAAGTAAAGTCTGAGCAAAGTCTAAGTACGCTCTATAAATCTCAGCCTTAGACCTATGAACAAATAGGTCAATGTTCGGGAGCCTCCGTTGTTTTTGCTTCTGTGAATTCTTTAGACGATATGGTACTGGCTTATCAGTCTAGGCCTCTACTAAAAATGCGGTATGATTAATAATGAGATTTCCTTCCAGTACCCCGTTTTTTTTAGTAGTCGCGGTATGACGCTTCTAAATATGAATGCACGTAATGGGAATTCAAAATTAAATTAATAAAAAAGATTATCAATAAGTGTAATGACCGAATATAAAAAAAGGTTTGGTATCTGTACAATAAATACGCATACGACTCAATAAAAGTAAATTCTGCGTCCAAAAATCTCCGGCTTTTCGGTTCTTAAAAAACCAAGACAGTTTTTCTTTATCTATTTTGTACAATTTAAAGAAAACCTAAAAAATACTTATTTCTCTAATAAAATATCGTGCTTGTCGATGAGCTGTATGCGTCAGAAATAATTTTACTCTTATAAAATCCTGTATAAAGATTTTTTAGTACGCATTTAGAATCATCTATTCCGAAAATTTTGAGATTTCATTCCATCTCGTTACCTTTAATGACTGAATTTTGTAAAGCTTTTATAATCAAAAGTACATACTTTTGATTGAAATACCTGAAAAATATGATACATAAATATTATTTTTGAAAGGTTATAAGTATTACTGGCAATATCTGAATCAATAGGTCTATATATGGCCTTTGCGTCTATTACAGACGATTTACGGATTTTTAATGTCTGAGACACTTAAGTGCATCTCTAATTGTTGTTCAAAAGTTACTATCTGTAACTCGTTGTCTGTGGTGAGCGCCGCTATTTATAAGTATTACTAATACATACTTTATATAGTATCATTGTCGTTTTGATAGTCGGTTAATGTGTAACATTTTGAATAATCTAAGTAGAGCAATAAGTTATTGATTATAGTGTAGGAATTAAGCTAAAAATAAATGTTCTTAAATATTTATCGGTTATATCCGTCATAAGAAACTTACTGAGAGTAAATTGCGGAATTAAAATATCTCTGTTTATCACAGCGTCATGTAATTTTGAGGTCGAACCAAATATAGTTATTGCGATTGTAATTCGTATTGTTAACAAAAATTTTAAAAATGCAGGGCTAAGTCAGCATAAGCTGTCAATCCTAAGTCTCATATAATTTCTCTCGTATGTATTTATTTTTATTTATTTATGAAATCTTCACTACACTTACAGTTTTGGAACCCAATCGTGTAGGAAACTACAAAGTAGGGAAATCAAGCATTATTGTTATTATGATATTAAGAATTAATTACACATCATTAAATAAAATTTTCAAAGGCGCATAAATTGATTTACATTACTATAAATAAAATCAGCATCTGGTTCACTGACAATAAGGCCATTAAGCAGGGTCACAGTTTGGCTAGTGGGAGCGTATTGAGCAGTGCATGTCCGTACCTGTGGTGCAGCCAGCAACAGGTGCGAGCGTAATCTAGTATACAGATTTGGAACAATACGGGTGCTCTCTCAACACCCATAGCAGGTACACCTGCATTTGCACACACACTTATGAACGATGTCTTGCGTAGTTTGCTCCGGTTGTTTTGTCCACCGTGACGACTACATCCAGAAGCACAGTTGTTTTTATTACAACGTGAACCCAATACATTATTCATTAATGTAATGTAAATTTTTAGAAATAAAATCTAAGTCGTAACTGACGAGATAAAATGGATATTGAATATATAATTAAACCTTACATCGTAGTCTCATAAATGAATACCTATTGCTTTATAATTTAAATAATACCTTGCACGATCTTTTGTTTACACATGTACGACGTGATGTCTAGCTGCGTAAGCTTTGGCGCGGCAATTTTACAAAATTATTATTTTTATTTTAGGTACATAAACCTTTATATGAATTAATTTGTATTTTTCCTGCTACATGTGTTCGTTATGGTTCATTTCAATTAGATTTTGAAAATTTGTCTGAGTCCCTATGAAACAAATAAAATAATTAACGCACCATCTATAGATCAACTGTGCAATGGAAGTATTGAAAGCGTTTACGCAGAATAACATTTTAATGTTAACTACCAAGTCACAAGCCAATTGAATCAAATTATGTTAATGTCTAATAATACTATACATAAGGTCAGCTCTGTAGCTCTAAAATAATTCTTTTGACTTTAAGACTGAAGTGGAATTATTGTAAATTTTCTATATAAACAAAAAAAATCCTGTGGAACTAAAATTCCCAGAGCCCAGGACCACGTTATCTGTGGTTGAACACACTACAGCTAAACCAACGAAGTAGGTGTAGTAGGATAGGTCGAGATCAATATGAGATGTGTCGTCGTTCATTATAGACACTTAGTTAACCCGTTTATTCGTAGTACCTTGGTTAAATCTTGCGAATTATTTAACGATAATTTAGAGCCACTGAATGCCTAATTCAATGAGATTTTTCATTGTCTATAGGATGTTAGCGACCAAGTTGAAAGCGGTGGTGGCGGCTCCGAAGCTATGTTAGAGCGTGGAGCCCGTCGGGTTGTTCGACGCGACTGGCGTGTGCACGTGTGCCCTGCTGTGGCCAATGACTTGCGCGCGAGGCGGACGTATCGCGGCGATCGGGCCGCTCATTTACTGCGAGCTATACGGAATAAGGTATGTTATTGCAGTGACTTGGATCGCATCGTAACTAAAGAAGAAAATACAAAGAGTAAATAATGACAATAAATAAGTACCTAGTAATAATGGCATAATCCCCCTTTAGTATCTCTATTATATGCTGTATGTTTGGCACCTTTTAATTTGGATGAGTTTGGCTTTATCGGGATATAATATATGTGTAAAAGAAATAGTTCTGGCATCATTAGGTTGTGTAGCATTATAAACCAAATATACATTTGAGTGTTCGCTTATATTAACATATTCATTTGCACAACATAAATCATGTGCACAAAATACTCATTTGCACTAATGAAAATGCACTTATCTAGGATGTCATCTAGACGTAGATTAATACTTACGTCATAGATGTTACTTATATTCAACTTTGTTTTTGTTTTCTAACAGAAACATCACTATAGAGAACTAGAACCAGAAGTTCGGGACAGCCTAGGAAAGTTGCCCGACGGGTTCATCACTTACTGGTTGCGCCGGTTTCCCCTCTTACTACCCCACGTCTGGATTCAGATGCAACACTACAGGCATGAGGACATCCTCCAAGCATACTACCCCCATGCCTTCACATTCAACAGAGATGACGTCCCAGAACTAAACGACGACGAGGACACTGACGAAGACTTACCACATGAAATGTGTAACCCAGAAGTCAACGGTCTATTTATTAAGAGTAGGGTATTTTATGATGAAAATGTAGACAATTATAGAAATAAGAAAGAAGGTTCACCGCGGAAACGGAGTTCCTGGAGAAGTGAAGCGAGACAGGATGATGTCAGATTACGAGATAAACATCATTACAAGAAAAAGGAGAAGAAGCGGGAAGAAATCCCAGTTTGGACATTGCCACAACAGTGAAGTGTAAAAGTAGTTGATAGTTATGCGCAAATTTTGTACTTGAGCAAAAGTTATATATATATAGATAAGGGGAAAGAATTGTTATAGATTGCGAGCCAGGGTTAAAACAAGCCTAAAGTGTTTGACATACTGGTAGTGGAAATGCACTATTGGTGTGCTAAGCGTGCAATATGGTGTGCCAAATATTCTAGGGGACAATTTGGTTCTGTGAATCTTAAGAAGGGAGGGAATTATATTTTCCTACGAAAATTTATTGTAGATGCCCGTGTACAGTAAGATAATATCGCGGAAATTAAAAGGGAATGGGCCATTAAATTTTAGCACAGTGTTTTGTCAGATATTTCTGGCGAAGATTGGGTCCCAAGACCCAATTAATAAAACAGCAATTAAAAATCTGTATATTTCGTTCGGCAATGCCCCAGATTTTATTCAATACAAGTTAAACTAATTTTAATAAGATAGCATTTCTTTCTAAAATAAATGGCAGGGAAAGGACATCTTTAGTTTTGGCGTTGAAACCTGTCGAGAGGACAAGGAATAGGAGTTCGGACAACTTTTTAGAAACTGACTTGAAATGTACCATAATAAGGGTGTTATTTAATTCTGTTTAATTGTATATCTTTTTTCGTCTGTTCTAACGCCAAAACAAAAGAAGTTCTTTTAATAAGATTTTACGATATTGTTTCTGGCATCTGACAGTTGCATGTTGACACTACGGCGAATTACGTGTGTTTATTTCCTTGTATATGATAATGGTGTTTGATGGACGTGAAAAATAGGTTAACAATATTAGATTTCATTTGTTGTTGGATTAAAATTATAAACTAAATATTTCACATAAATGTTTAAATTAAGGTAAGACCTTTATTTAAACATTTATGTAATCTTATCAACATTCTGCCTAACCTAGTTTACGATTATTTATGATTGTCTATTGATGCATCTTGTATAAGAAGTTTTAGAAGATTGATAGTTCTATATATGCCCTGTTCTTTTCATGCGACCTATATTAGAGAGAGATGTAATCACATTTAAATTAGTTTAGTTGTGTAAAGGACATAATCACCAGCATAATTTTAATGAGAATGACCGTAAAAAACATGACTAATAGCATTGCTTTCTCATATTTCTAAAAAGTAACCTTATTGTAGTTTTGTTTACAAGGATAGTTTTAACGTACTGGCTCTTAGGTCATTAGACGAGGTTTAAAGTCGATTCCATAAAATGTAAACGTGAGATGTAAAAGTATTAGAACTAATTTAGTGAACTGTTTTATGTGTTCGAAGTTTCTTCGTTGTGAATTTTGTTCATAGTTGGCTATTTTATAGTTTGAATAATGATCTAAGTAAATTTAAATGGCAGTATAATGTCGCTGCATACGTAACTTTTATACGTCCCGGACGGGACATGGTTATTCTGTACCAGTTATATTGAACTTGAAAAAACGTGATATAAAAATATTGAGTGGTTCAAGTGAAATAAATAATAATTTATAACAGATAAATTACATAACGGATATGAAACCTATTTTATAAAATAAAATTAAAATTATACTACAGAGTGTTCAGAGTGAGATTCAACTTATTAAAGGGTGATAATGGAAAGTTGATAATATTATTTTACAAGTTGTAACTTATATAGTGGAGGACTCTTAATTCTAGATCGAACCAGTTTGTGAAATACCAAACTATTTATGGGCTCCCCTTTTAAAATGCATTTGTTGATTGTATGTCTTGTGGGAGAAGATAATATCTTTTGTGTATTTTCTTGTTAATGTGGTACTCGTTGTTCAATATAATCGATTAAGATCCTTAAGTACCATCTACTAGGTATATGTTACAGTCAGGCCCTAGTTGTGAACTTATTTTCTTACATGAACTTTATCTAGGGCATAGGAGGCTTTCACTGCTTCACCAGACAATAGAGGTTAGTGTGAGAAATACAAATTAATTATTAACCCGCGCCAGAGGGCACTCCTTTTGGAATTTGAAACTCTACTCAGGGCTATTACTGACTGAGATGCAAACTAGGGATGCTTTTTAATAATGAACTTAAGCTAGTATAAGATTATGTTCAAAATCCCTTGCGCGAAATTTCCTGTCCGGTCCGGTCTGGTATAAGAGAAACTACGTTACGTATGCTGTGACTTTTAATGTTGTTAGATTTTTGTTATGTTAATGTTATCGGTCTACTTTTAGTTATAAAGTTTAAAGTTATGCACAACAGTAATATATTTTGTAATTATTATTTAAGTTATTAGTTTATAAGAAACAGGACATTATATATATTTATTTTATGGAAGTATAGTCTCTTATAGATTTTAGTTAGATCATTTGACATTTTAGTTGACTGTTGAGAATGCATAGTGTTGGGACCAAGAGGAAAGTTTTTTATTGCATTTTGCTGCTTTTTAGAAGAAATGTATAATGACTCAGTGATAGATAAGAAATGAATTAATGTAGGTTTTGTTACATATTTGTTCTGTGCTCGTCATGCAAGCTAACTGATCATATATTCTATATATTATTTTCTAGGTGTGCCCCGCGTGCATTCACCCTATTACTACGAAGTTTCATCCAAATCCGTTCCGTAGCTTTTGCGTGTAAGAGTAATAAACATCCTTGCATCCATACTCACAAACTTTCAGTAGGATATTATTAGAAAATATTAGTAGGATAAGTAGAGAAACTGGGTTTTTAAAACTTCTTTCTGCTCTACTTTAGTGCGTGCAGAATGTTTCTTCTTCGTAACGTTATTGCATACGTAATACTTTATTTGATTTACGTGATTGCCATGAATTTAATTTGTTGATTGTTATATAATTTGTGGGATAAGATGGCAGAAATAACATTACTGTCATCGTGAGCCCAAAAAACTGAATATACAGAAATGTATGGCAAATTACTTATTAACTCATTATGTATTTGAGTCAGCTGTAAACGACATATTTTAAATTAACAAATGAAATATCTTTTAACATAAAAATTTAAAAAAAAAAGTTTTCGCTGAATCTGATTAGCACCTTACTTTTTACTAGCTACTTTGGGAAAGTTCTACAATCTGAATATTTCTCTATAAAACTAGCCAAAATCATCCTTACGTAAATAATAAATAACCTTTTATTTATTAAAAAAAAAATTATATCAAGGTTATTACGCGCTTGGTCCTGCTGTCGGCGCGCTTGCTCCTGTATTATAGGTGTCATGTGTTGAAGCAGTGCCCTCATGTCGTCAGCCGCAGTCTGTTGTGTCTGGTGATGCTCCTTTATCGCTGCTGCTGCCCTCGTCGTCTCACCTATCTCGTTACTTGCCAACAGCAGTATTTTCCCAATCCCACTTCTGATACCAGTTGTGGCAAGCGGTGGCTCAGGGTATTGGAAAAGAAACTAGTGTTTGCAAAGGAACTTTTATTGAAATATCTAATCTATTTTCACCACTCATATAACTATCTACTATATAAAAATAATTCGGGTTTTCCTTCCTGACGCTATAACTCCAGAACGCACGAACCGATTTCCACGATTTTGCATTCGTTGGAAAGGTCTCGGGCTCCGTGAGGTTTATAGCAATACAATTTATAAAATTTAACGCGGGTAACACCGCGGGGCACAGCTAGTACTATATAATTATATATAAATTTATTAATAATGGAAAGTTTGTCCTGAATCTGCTTGGCACCTGATTTTTTATGGGCTTCACTCTGAATATTTTATGTAAA
The DNA here is from genome assembly GCA_951640165.1 of Pseudoips prasinana. Classification (NCBI taxonomy): domain Eukaryota; kingdom Metazoa; phylum Arthropoda; class Insecta; order Lepidoptera; family Nolidae; genus Pseudoips; species Pseudoips prasinana. Next base: position 13,227,222 of record OX621240.1, read on the forward strand.
ACTGGCTAAAATAATCCTTACGTAAATAATGAATAACCTTTTATTTATTAAAAACAAAGTGTATATCAAGGTTATTTAAAACAAGCTATAAATGTTTCTGGTAAAATCAACAACAATATCATCTTAAATTAAGAATATTTGATTCCGGCAATAGTGGTGAAAATAGATTTAATTCGAAACCCGTGTAATATCAATGTTAATACCCATTCTATCTCATTTTTATATCGGAACGTATTTACATACATAATGTATGAATATGAAGTGGTTTTATTAATACAAGTGTCGACTCATTATGATTAATACCGACAAAGCTAGTTCCAGGCATCTTAAATTAACCTGTTTATTTTTTTATATCGCATCAACAAACAACTATATATGCACATATAATATACTTAATTAATATGTGCAAATCAAATATTGTAATTAATTGATACAGAAAAACTAAATAAGTTGTATTTTAAAATGTTGCAACATGGAGGTATTTTTATCACGTGTTCTGATTCGGTTTTTTACACTTGTTTTGTGAGGTTTAACTGCGATCTTGAACCTGCTATTGAATCCATTAACTAAGATCGAGATAAACAAGATTTCGATGGGTCGATTGTTGTGATTGGCAGATACTTGCGTTTCCCACCGCAGGAACCACCCAGGACAGATTTTTGTGTGCATCAACATGTTTGTTTGTTCTGAGTCTGGGTGTAATTATCTATATAAGTATGTATTTACGAAAGAAAAGTTATATATGTGGTGTATCAGTTATTTGGTTTCCATAGTGCAAGCTCTGCTTAGTTCGGGATCAGGTGGCCGTGTGTGCATGATGTCCCAAGATATTATTATTATTTAACTTATGGAGCTTAATTTGGCTAAGAAGCTGAACAACGTGGAGTGCATTGACTTGTGAATTACCCTAAAAAAGTTATCATTTCGTACAAACAGGTCAATCAGCTAACGCATTTTGTATGAGGAGCACAAAATATGTTTTTTATTTCACAAAGAGGTTTACTTTGCTTTATGCAGTGTTTAGATAGATTGCGCTCGTTTAATTATCTTTAAATTTCCTTTTTTATTTTATTTATTTTTATTACACGTTGGTTTAGTGGTTAGCGAACTAACTAGCTGACTGCTAAGCCAGAGGTCGTGAGTTCGATTCCGACTTAGGATAAATCTTAATCGTTGTGTGATAAGCACGATTAATTGTTTAATCGTGCTTATCACACAATGATTTGTCCTGCGTCTGTGTGTATTTCAAGATATATAAGTATGTTTATCGGTTGCCATAGAACACCGGTAGGTCTGTCTAGTTTGTTTAATTACATATAGTTTGTATAGACGGAGCTTTCCTCGTAATAAACTAAACGAACAATGCGATTATTGTGACATTTAGAGAGTGTTAACTATTGTAAAGGCCGTATATTTCTAATTGATTCATTTTGAACTTTATGACAAGCCAATATAGTTAATTGTTCAATAATAAAATACACATGTGTTTGTAAAATCGCCGATAGGAGCCTTAGTTTGCTGGAATAATATTAAAAATCATAAAACAATTATGCGGAGCAAGGCCGTCGAATTATGAATTCCGCCGATATTCGAATGTATAATTAATTATCCATTCGAATATACTACTTTCCCTTTTGTACGATGTGTTCTTTTGATGTACAATATAGTGCTTTTTCAATCTATTTATATTATAAGGGGGGCTGACATATAAGATTCTAATGTACAATTGTTATCGCATAATTAAGGATGCCTTTTTTCCTTATCAGCCGAACGTCGCTGCTGGACAAAGGCCGAGGATGCCTTTGTCCACCTGTGGACGTCGAGTACGCAAAGGATATCTTATAGACTATATATTTTTTTTCATTGTGTAATCTAATAAACTCTTAGTTAAATACTTGTCATTTAACAGTTCACAGAATTACACAAGATTTATAAATGAAACAAATTGCAAAAAACGTTTAAATGATTTTAAAGAAGAAATTTAAGAATGTTATACGAAATAAATAGGAAGCTTTATATTTTCCTGTAAAGCTTTCCATGAAATTTTTTGTTTCCCTGTAGGGCTATGTATCTCTAAAAAAAAACATAATTGCAGAAGATTTTTAACCTCTGATAAAATATATGACGAATAAATATAAAGTTTACAGATTTTCTATGGACAGATCTATCAACATTGATTATTGATTATCTTTACCTAGAAAAAGCACGGTTGAGTAATTCGCTAGGTCCATATTAAATCAATTTAATTTTAAATAGGTACCGCAAAACCTTCAAAGTGGTTTCTCAGAATCTTTATTAGATAAAGTCAAAATAAAATAACAATCCTAATCGTCGTTTTTCTCTTTACTAATTGAGCCTATTTTTCTCACCTGAACCAACAATTTGCAATGTCAAATACCGCAAAACCTTCAAATTGGTATCTCAGAATCTTTATTACATTAAGTCAAAAGAAAATAAAAAGAAAATAGTCTTTTTTTATCGACGAAAAGGATTTTAAGTTATTTTAATTACAAGTTGTGTATTAATAGCTATGTCTCGTGCTATCATTCTGTCAATATAGAGTGGAAGTGACAATATTTGTATATTATTTAGATATGTTATTAGAAAACACAATAGGCCATTTAGATAATATTAGATCGGTGGGTAATAAATACAATATTTGTCCGCGATAGAAGTTTCTTGATTGTGAGTCGACCGTGTGAAACTTCCATTTTATATATCACTAGCTGTGCCCCGCGCTTTCGCCTGCGTTAGAGTTTATAGATTATAGCCAAAGTGTTATAGGATAGAATAGATAGATATAACGGATAGAACCTGCTAATATTATACATGCGAAAGTTTGTGAGTGGATGTTTGTCACACTTTCACGCAAAAGCTACCGAACCGATTTTGATGAAACTTTGTAGTTATATAGCTTATATTACCGAATAACACATAGGCTATCATTTATAAAGTTTAACGAGGTTAAAACCGCGGGGCAAAACTAGTAATCAACATTCACATACATCAAAATTAGGTCCGTAGAATATGCGTGAAAAAGTAACATACATACATTCATTCATGGTAGAATTTTGACATTTAAATAATTTTAACCACAATTTAGAAATGTAAGACGATAAAAAAACGAATGTATTTTAGTCCACACGCCGGAAGTTAAATTTAAATATATGAATCTTAACTGACTATGAGAGAAAGAGAGAAGGAAAATATGTGCTTGCACCTCTCTCTTGCAACTACAGTAATATACGAAACGTAACTCTCTCTATCTTCACTAACTTATATCTCCCTCTCAACTTTCCTTTGGCCTCGCCTTGGGCATTCACCAGCTTACAAGCGTGCGTATAGAAGTTTTACTTGAAAAATACCGCTTTGAAAATATTTGAAGGTCAAGTTAGTGTGCCCACCATTATTGTGAAGTCGAATGTAATGTGTATGGATACTTATATTTCACAATACATTACACATTTGAGCCAGATTTTATTCAAATGAAAAGTATAACAGTCTTTTAAGTTCGATTGTTAAATAAACGGTGGTGTGCGCGGTAATTCGAATGATGTATTTTTTAAAAATTTCCTGTTTGACATGATCTAATATTAATCTGAATAATAATGAGGTTTGCCGTGATTTAATTGATGCACGTTGTCTATGTTTAAATTACTAAGTTAGTTTAAATTCGCATCAATAATATGTAAGTATCGATATAAGGCTAACTAGCCTATTATTCTTGATGCATTATTTTACGAATTATTTAGAAGATATTAATCAGTGTGGAAAGTATTTTCTTGTGAAGATATTAACTTAAAATCTTGTACAGTTATCCAACTGCATTACATTGAAGTAAATAGAAAATATTGGTTATGAATGCAAACCAATTTAAAATTATTGTTCGTTTAAATGCGTTCGTGCGATAAATGTTGTACATTACAATGCATTAAAATAATTATTAATTTTTGACGGAAATACCTATGGCGGTATTAAGTTAGCCGGGACAGCTAGTGTTATATAATAACATCTTGCTTTAGGAGATAACAAGTAACGCGCTCATTTCCAGTTGCCCTAACCGGTCCTTAAACGATCGGCTATGCAAAGCATCTAGGCGTGCTGTCAGTATGAAATGGATGAAGTTTAATTACTGACTGATCGTGCTTTGAAGGCCACACTAATCTGTCGAATCCGGGTGTAGTCATTAGATAACAAACGTTAAGCCAGGTCAGAGTGTCACTGGGCGACTTAAATAACTCTCACACTAGGGTGACCATACGAAATTTTTTACTAAAAAATAACTGGTGCAGGTAGGAGGACCCCCGTGATATACAAAGTTCCAGTACGATGATAATTTGTAATACTGACACTATATAATTTACGTCTGATTTAAAATTAAAGCAAATAACAAATAAGTTTAATCGAAATTTCCACGCGTTCACACACACACACAAACATTCTCTCTCTCTCACACACACACACACACACACTCACACACACACGTGTGTAATCGAATAAAACAGCAGCATAGAGGGGGTATAACGCTTGTTTCTTGACGATTTCTATCAGTCAATACATAGTGCAACCCGCGTTATTTCGTTCCAAATATGACAACTCATCTCCATCCAAATATTTGTTATCAAATATATTGAAACAACCACATTTCTTTTACTTTCCGATTATGTCAGAGTAGTCTAATATTAGCATTCAATTCAAACACCTTCTCTCATATTAATAAAGCACTAATATTTAGGTGCATAATTTCTGAAAAAGGCTCTTAACGATTTTGATGACATTTACAGTATGGGGTTATCGGGGCAATACATTGTGTCAAGGCAAACTCGTTTTGGGCAATACGAGCTACATTTTATATATTTGCTGTATTCAAAAACAGAACTGATTTCAAGTTTTCAATACAACTACCGGTTTTTATATTGTATCACCCAGAAAGCATCGAATAAAAAAGAATTTGCAAACTCGGTTTACAAACAGCAGAACAACCGCGTAACATACATAAAAATAAAAACTGTCGAATTCATTAATTTTTCCTTTAACGTCTTTTAACCCTTAATGGGTCATAGCCATAACGTATGTTCATAATTCATTAGTTTTAGCTCTTATTACAAGCCTATAGAGTTTAAAATAAGGTAGTAACTATTATACCATTATCCAATTGAGAGGTATTTTCGTCCCACGGGTCAATGAGTTTATTCAGTAAGATTTGAGATTTATTTATATTACAGCAGCAAGCATGATTAAACTATGTGTATTATGTCGATTGGTAAATTATTTTAAAGTATAATTGTATTGTTGCCGGAAATGTTACTATACTAGGAAGTCATAGGTGTGAACACACCTGTCATGTCATTATAATTGTGAGGTTGCATGACAACAGCAAGCGCTAGATGTAAAATAAAATATTGAATTATAAACCTTATGAGGTAGAAATAAAGTCATATTTATGTTGTAGGTAAGCGTCTTGAATCACCACCTTATATGTTAGTGATTAAAAGTTACAAGGTAAGTTCGCCTTTGTACGTACGACATAATGGTTCAAAATCCAACAAACAATACGTTTATGCGGAGCACTTAATAGTCATTGGTATGCTATGCATGCACAAATTTGTTATTTATACTTAAGTTTTGTAGATACTTAATGACCCAATCACATTATGTACGAATTTATGTTCCTGAAATAGTAAATAATTAGTAATTAAGATAGATAATATATGAATTAATGAAAAGGAAAGAAGAGTTGGTTTCTTAAATTTGGACCTTTAAACAATAACCATTAAGTCCATATTACAATCATTTTAGTAAATACTTAATTAAGTTTTGTTTATGTACGATAATGCAAGCGATAATCGCAACATTTTATTATAGTTTTATTTTGTAATTAAGTTGAGTAATATATTATGTATGCTTTGATTGGCATTTTATATACAAGATTTACCTAGTGATATTTTTATATATTTTTATTTATAAAATTGATCCCGAATTAAACAATGCTCAAAATTGTTTGTATATTTCTACCGTAAATATCGAATAAACTGTAATACATTTGTAATATGCGTTGTTTCATTTACCTAACATCGCACAGTGGTTCGTGTAGAACAAGCTAGCTGGACAATATTATTTGTTTCGATTTTTATTTATAAATGAGGTTATTAAGCAAAGATATAAGGGTCATAATACTATTTGAGGTCCATTGGTCGTTTGAGCAGGTATAGTGAAATAAAAACACAATATTTTTTTAAACAATTTTATAAATAAATTTAACTATAAATGTAACTATAAAATCTAATATCAGATACATAAAATACCTACTTAAAAACTAAATCGATCACTCATCATCACTATCATCAGATGAATCATCCATTGAATAGTCATGATCATGAGTGGCAGAACTATGAAAACTAGAAACTATATTAACATTTTGTTCCTTAAAGCTAGGTTGAACTAATAAATCTAGGACTTCGATAGGGAATGAACCTATTTTCTTCCGGGGAATTTCTCTTAAACCATTTATTACAGGGTCAGATGTTATCAATAACATATTAAGTAAATCTCTATTCGTAGCTATTCGCGATCGTTTTCGTGTGTTGTGTTCACGAAATCTTCTGCAGTCCTTATTCCGAGCTTCCTGTGCTTCCTCGGAAAGCTGGCCTATAGGCAGAAGTGACGATTTAATTACCTCGCCACTGTGCAGAAGTATTTTGTGAACAGTCGCGGGCATATAATACCATGGATAGAGATTTACGTAAAGTTGTCTGGTTTCTTGAGCTAAGGTTACAAATTTTTCAATATTTATGTCATATCCTGATGATAAAGTACGAAGTAGTATGCTAAATTTTTGTATAAGTGAAACATCTAACCCTGTAATATCGGCACTTGCCTCGGGATTTTCAAAAAATCTTCGCGCGGTATTTCCGTCATTAGTGTTACCGAACCCTGGTTTTGGTTTGTCTACAATCAAGCCCATCTCGCTTTTAAAACGCTTTTTAATGTCATCTGAACGTTGCTTCACACTAGCTTTGTCTTCGGCTGATCTAAGTTGCCATTTTTTTACATTAAGTCGATAGCTAATGTGAAGCAAGCATTCAAAGCACCTAATCCAAGCGTGCAACGTAGACAAACCAAAACCAAGATTATCTTTATTCGCCGTAAACTCTTTTGACAAATCATTCATCATTGATGGAGTTGCCCCACAAATAAAACATTTCTGTGAAGAAGAAGTTTCGGTCAAAGTATTGCAAACCTTCCCGTCAATCATTGTCAAAAGCATAACATGTGTGACAGATACTTCGGTCTCCATCACCTTGCAAGTTGTCGGCAATAAAGCATTTATCTCTTCTAAAACCTTATTGGTTTCGGTTATCGTTAAATCTTTGGTTTCCTTAGAAAAGATAAATTTTATTGGGCGACAATGCATTATAGAAGAGGGCCGAGGATTCTGCCACACAATATTACCTTTTTCGTCTCCCAATTGAAGGGGAACGAATGAAAATACAAACAAAAACTCATCACTGTTATCACAGTTGGTGAATTTTTGTTTGTACAAACTGTGACCGGAACTTCCGTCACAACCCCACTTACTGGTTAATGTGAATGATGTGCAAGGTAACAGACTACTGACAACTTCTTGTTGCGCTGAAACTAAACGTTCCGCAGTTTTATCAAGAACTGCCTGAACTTTGATTTCAGCACGCGTTTCGTTAACAGTAATCTGTTCATCTGGAGGATAGCAAGCTACTTTTGCCCTTCTAACACTGTATAATGACGGAAATACCTTATGTCCGGCTTTGATGCTCCACTTCCGAGTCTGCTTATAGCTATGGCTACTTGATTTACTATCAACATAGTATGCTAAAGCTTCCTCGCTTGTCAGACACCTGGAGGCACTTGTTGCACTCTCTTTATGGGCTATTGAAGGGTCACCAGTTACATCTTTAATTTGACGTGCTACACTTCTCTGACCCGACAAACGCGCTGACACCTCAGCAGCGTATATTAATTCACTAGCACTCCTGGACTGTAAGAGGTCATCTATGCGTCGTCTTTTCGTTTTGAGACTAGAATCATCAAACTCTTTAGAGGGTCTTCCAGGTCCCGGTTCAGTAGATGTACTTGGCATACATAAATAAACGGACACAGCGAAAGATATGTCAACTCCCTTCAGCCACGTTGAATTCTTCTCTAGGAACCGCTCTCGGTTTCTTGCACAGCTGCTCCACTTTTCAGCCAATTTTGAAGAATATTTTGAGATGATGACCTTGACGTCTCTCAGGGACTGCTCCGTAACACCATCAAAGTCATGTCTCAAAGATATAAACCGAAAGAGCTCCACGTTTCGCGTTTCCTTCGGGTGTTTTAGCCATTCTTCAAAAAAGTCCATTTTTGAGACGGTGAAAACTGTTTAAAGAAAAAAAAAGAAAAAAATTAGTTGTGCAAATAATTCGCAATATTTTTTTCTACTAATTACTACTAGATACTTGTGAGAATCATATAAAATAGATTTTACAGAGTGGACATGAGTGGACATGTAATATTTTGACTATTGAATTCAAAAATATGGGTGAAAAAGTCCACTTTTATCGAAACATTTAATTTAATAAAATTAAATAATGAAGATCCTGTGATAAAAATTAACTAAAACAAAACTACTTACCCTTATGTACACAATCCATCACAAAAACACTATCACAAATTTCTTTTAGTGACTTAAAATAATGTTAACAATATGGTGTAAAAATGCAAATGAATGCACTTTGAATTATCAACACTTTATATACTTACCTTAATGACGGGCCTAATGAGGGTAATTACGAAAATTAATAGATGTATTCCTTAATGTATAGGGCTAATGAGTTCATCTTAATAATTAACTATTAGGAATTGAAGAGTTGTTTTTGTCCAGCTAGTTTGTTCTACGCGAATAACAGTGCATCGTGATGTTTTGTCTGTCATTTTAAATTCGAGCAAATGAGGCAAAACATTTCTCAAGTTAAAACGTGTGTATGAGTAAAAGGGATAGGTATAACAAGAGTAAATTTTGTTATAAAAGTTTATTATCAGTCAAAACTTATAAATAAAATAACAAACATCGTTGAATGAAAACTTAAAAAAATACTATTGTTAATGATCAGTCTTAGAGAGTCCTGTGTCAAGGCCTGTTTTAATTTATACATTTATCTCACATCATAGTCGGCAAAGAGTAGCTAGGCGACTCGTATCGGATCTCATTCTATGACGACGACGATGATCAATTCGATTGTTAGATCGATAGGTAGAACAGATATTGAAAGGGATTTAAATGTAATAGCCCTTACCCACGATGCGGGCTAAATAAGTTTCCATTAATTTTAAACTTTCAATAAAAGTTCCAAAACCCATAAAAAAAGAATGAGAGCCAGACCTCAATATGAGGCTGTATAGACAAGATTTTGTCAAAATCAGTACACTTGAACGTATGTTGTATGATAAATTAATAAATGAAATGAGCCATTTGTGGTCTGGTTGCGTAATTTCGCTCGCCTACGGAACACTGAGTACTTGCAATCACTTGTGACAGTTGATTGTAGAAATGTACGTTGGTATTTAATAACAAATATTAATAATACCTCTAAAAGCGATTTGTGGCCCCTGAACACATACAATAATGGCACGAAAAGTTGATACAATATTTGTGCAAAAGCAAAGAAAAGGAAAGTTTCTCACAAAAAGTCATTACACTCAACGCCATAATAATATCATTATATTCATTGCCTTATTCCTTTTTATTGAAGTCTGCTACTAACTGATCCGTCCAGCTTATAAAAGCTTCCATCAACCCACAAAACGAAACGAATTTTCTGAATAAACCTGATTGCTTCTAGCTGGTGAATGAAGGATCCCAGAAACAGAAGTGACAAGTTACAAGTTTTTTCATTCAAGTTCTGGGTACATTAAATTTGCGAGCTAGGAGCAATCAATGTTCGAATCATCCTATACACTTTCTTTAGTCTACAAAACTGGTTGACTAAATTATTATACAAAACAAAGTAATGGACTACAATACAATGAACCCAAACGTCAGATTTTAGTAGGCTACCTGTAGTTATTGCTATGAATGTAATTATGACTACCAGCATGATGATGGATTAACCAGCCTTCCGAAGCTAGACTCCAAAGCAAATTACATATATTAATGGCCCCATTCTCAAATAAATCTTCATGATTACATCTTGCATTAAAATATATACTTTTTTTTTATCCAATATTTACAATTTAAGCCATCCAAGTGGTGTGGCCATGTACCTGCACTATGGAAACTGGTCTCCCTATTTATGTAACAAAAATGCTGTCACAGTCTAAAAGTATTTACCAAAGATGTGGTTGAATGTACAGACGCCAGCACATCCAGCTACCCCAATCTGTCAAATTTATTTTATAGATTTTCAACTTTATCATATAAGCATAAGGTTCACCTTTAATTGGGAAAATTTGACAGATTGGGGTAGCTTGATGTGCTGGCGTCTGTACATACCATCAGACTGTGGTACAAGCGTATAACCTCAATGCATATTTATTATTATGGCATCCAGTTCTTACAATAAACTCACTGACCTTCATATTTTATCAACTTCAAAAGTTCAATAAAAAATGTTACATGTGGCAGTTGTGACTCAATAACATAAATGTAATGTAAGGAATCATAAGTTTGTATTTATGATTTTATATTTATATGTCTAGTTCCTATATCATTTAAAATACTTGGAATGTTATGTGTGTAGAATATAGAAATGTAATATCTTGTTACAAAAATAAATTGGTATTATAATTAAAGCTATGAAATACAGTTATATAATAATAAAATTCCTCTGGTTACAATGGATGAGGAGAGTGCAAAATCTAATATGATTTGTATTACTAAATATACAATGTGCAACATGAATAGTGTCATATCGTCTATTCTATCATTTATTCAATATGAGATATAAAACATATTTTAATTCTTACATTGAATTAAAACTTAACTGCATATAAACAGTACTTGGATGCTAAATAAAATGGGTTATATTGCTCTCCTGAAATGTTGCGTATTTTGACATCCACAGTGTAAGAACTTAAACGACAATATGTAAAAGACTGACAACTGCTATAAATACTACATAAGTTTATCAAATAGAAGTCCCCATTCAATAAAGTCTATCTGTCCATCTTAAGCAACTGTTTTCACATTAGATGATGTTTTTCTCTATATAATAATAATATCCTGGTACATTAGTTACACATGGTTATCTGATCCCAAATTAAGTAGAGCTTGTACTATGGAAACCAGCTGATATACTACATATTATAGTACCTACTTTTCTTTTGTAAATACATACTTATATAGATAATTAGACCCAGGCTCAGGACGAACAGACGTGTTGATGCACACAAATATCTGTCCTGGGTGGGAATCGAACCCACGACCTCCGGCGTGAAAAGCAAGCATTTGCCAACAACGCCAACAGGCCAAACTATCAGCCAACTCTCTATTAATATTGTATTGTGGGTTCATACTAATGTTCTACATACAAGTAGTCCAGTTTCTTAGATAGATTAAGCACTTTAAATAAGAGAATACTTGTTTATGTTATTTGATTACACCATCTGTAACTATTATCTAAGTAATTAACCTGTATGACTGTCATTAGGTACTATTGGCATTTTAAGGAGTGAGGCCCATGTCGCATTATTATACTTAGTATTATGTATGTTTATATAAGGACACCTTGTAGTATTTTGTTATTGAGTCTGCACATTGTTCCATAAGTTTGTGTGCTTATATGTTTGGGTGGATTGGAATTCTGTCTTTTATGTCTATGGTTATTTAATTGTGGGCATGTTTGAAATAAGAGACTATTTATGTTACACTTTGTATAGACACACACCACCCCACCACACCACCTCCAGTTTGGTAATGTAAGTATGCTAATATTGGGTTCATTAACATAAGAAATCATTAAGAGGAAACCAGTTTATCCAAATCATGTAAAGGTATTAATCACTTCGATTATTTAGGTTTTGTACTCTCCTCATTATGACTCCTGTAACTATATATAATATAATATAATATCTAGGGACTTACCATGATTATCTATGATAGTCCTGTAAAGCCAAAAAGTTGGTAACTTTTCACATAATAAGATGGATGAGCATATTCAAAAGTATACCAAGATTTAAAGGTTTTTCCTTTTATTTTTATTTATTATACATGACAAGCTATGCCCCGCGGTTTCACCTGCATTAAACTTTATAAATGATAGCCTATGCATTATTCTGATGTATAAGCTATATTATTGTAGTTTCATTAAAATCCATTCAGTAGTTTTTACGTGAAATAGTAACAAACATCCATCCATACTTACAAACTTTTGTTTATAATATTAGTAGGACTATAATACTCTAGATGACTTTTTATACATCTTTTATTAAAAGTCTTGTCATGTATGAAAACATTTATTTGATTTATATGAATATGTATAAAAATACAATTAAAAGTATGAATTTAGAATTGGCAGTCAATATGTGACCATTGTGAATTGGTGATATATAAATAAATTACAATGAAACATGATATCTATATATATAAAAATCAATGCCACTTTTCGTTGTAATGTTATAACTCAACAATGCATTTACCGATTTGGCTAATTTTGGTCTTGAATTATTCGTGGAAGTCCAGGGAAGGTTTGTATGTAGAGACAATTTAAATAAAGTCTTAAAAAAGTGTAAAATCAACATCTTTCTATACTCCCATATACCAACAATTTGTACTAATACTTAAAAGCGTAGCGAAGCACGTACCGGGCCGCTAGTATATTATAGAATTATGACTGGCCTGTAGGTCTGGTAGTTAGTACCTAGACTGCTAAGCAAGAGGTTGTGGGTTTGATCCCTACCCAGGACAAATCTTTGTGTGATGAGCATGATTATTTGTTGTCTGGGTGTAATTTATCTATAATATGTATGTATTTAGAAATATATGTTTATCAGTTGTCAGGTTGCCACATTACAGGCTCTGCCTAGTTTGGGATCAGATGGCAGTATGTTGGTTGTCCCTAGAAATTTAATCTTTTTTAGATTTTATGGCAAATGTAATAATACAAAAAAAAAATGCTGTTAGCATTCTGTCCAAAGTGAAAGCATGTATAATTGCATTTATTTTTTTGGTCATAAATACAATCAAAAATTTATGTGTTTTTGATTACACCTGTAAACATAGGAGCTTCTGAAACTCATTACTCTATATCTATGAATATGTAAGACTATATTCTACTTGCATATTTTTCAATTAAATCTATAATGGTTAAATGAACTTTTTCCTTAGCTAATGTTAGAGCAGTTTTATCTGCTGCATTTAATTTGGATATATCAGGCTTATAACTAATTAATATTTTAGCAGCTCCTATGTTACCAATGGCACTGACATCATGTAATGGTGTGTTTCCAGCCAAATCAATTACATTAATATTGGCACCATTATCAAGCAACAATCGTATGACATGAATTTTATTATTCAATGCAGCTAAATGCAAAGGTGTTTGACCTTTCTTGTTAATGCAATTAATATTAACATTATTAAGTATCAATATGTTACATAGTTCGTCCAAACCATACCGGGCAGCATAGTGCAAAGCAGTGAAACCATTTGTATCTGAGAAATTCACATCATAGTCCGAAAAGTATGATTCAATTTTCTTTTTACACAGTTGACACTCACACAACGGGTGGCACAGGGTTGCATCTGGTTTCTCTTTCAAATCTTTATAAGCTGAATAGTTGATGCCCATATAGAAGCAGGCAAGTTTTACATCCCCATATGATATAGCCTTTAGAATCCTATCAATAAGTTTCAAGTTTTCCACAGCTTTTAACACATTGTTATTTTCATTGCATTTCACACTAAACTTTTGTAGCTTAGCAGATATTGTGTTATCCTGTTTGCAGTTCAACTCTTTCACATTGGAACTGGATATGTGAATGTACTCATAGAGATTAGGAGTGCAAGATTTTAGCACTCTCAATATTTTTAAATTGTGAGCATAATCAAATGCTGTTTTACTATTTTTGTTTAGTAGAGATGGTTCAGCTCCATTTTCTATTAACAGTCTGGCAATACCTTCATATCCCCACTTAGAGGCGAGATGTAATGGTGTGTTCCCACTCTCATTCATGCAATTTACTTTAATTTTCTTCCTACTGTGTTCAGCAAAATATATAAGTGCTTTGACACAATTTAAGTGGCCATTGTTGACTGCCATGTGAAGCGGTGTATTCTTATCTATGTTGGTTTGATTTATATCTGCTCCTGAGTGTAGGAGCAGTAGTAATGCATTTTGATGTCCTCTCAAAGCAGCATAGTGTAACGGTGTACACTCATTAAGATCTGTAGCATTGATTTCTGCCCCCATTTCTAACAAACACTCAACTACACTAGCTTTTCCATGAACTGAGGCCACATGCAATGGTGTGAGCCCATGACTATCTCTTGACGTCACAGTAGGGGAGGTCTTTAAGAGATTTTTTGATATTTTGCAGCAACATTTCTTGCAGTTACACAGTGGATGGCAAAGTTTATGATATATTTCTGTGTCACTGTCATCATCATCATCAGTTAGGTTGATCTCCAGGGTTATTTTGAGGATGTTATTTTTTTCATTTTGGTGCATCTTCTGCAAATGTTTTTCATTTTTCTGCAGTATTGCCTGCACTTGTTCACAATGATTTGCTTTGATAAGATCAAAAATATATTCCAAAGTTTCTTCTTTTCCATTTGTGTCTGATGTGGAAATAGATTCTGTTAGGCTATTTCTTCTTGTTGTAGTGCTTTCTCTGCTTAAATTGTCTTCAGTAAGATTGCTCTCATAGTAATATGATTCAGGGTCAGGTGGGCCAGCTAGTGCACCAGACTGTATGTGTTCAATAACAGCTTCTAAAGTAGTTATGAGGAAAGCACTTTCATCACCATCTCCTTTGCCAATGCCACTGAAGTGAAAGTCCTTCATATAAGTCAGTTGGCTGTACCAGTTGGGGAGTCCAGACTTGATAACGAGGAACACAAAAACTGGGAGAAGATCGTCAGCTGTTAGTAGAACAATATTGTTGCTTGCATCCCTTCTACTGATTGCATTCAATGCTTGTTTAACACATAAAACCTTTTCTAACACAGTATTGTATGTGTCTATTTTTGAAAGTATCTGTTTAGCTTTTGGAACAGCATGGTAGAGTTCCTTCTTAATGTCCAAGTCTCTCAGTTGTATATCACACATGTTTCTAATCTTTTTGTTGAGATGGGAGTCTTCATAGGCACAGCAAGTACAAATAGGTTTGAATAAGGAATTAAAAAGTAAGTGTTGCATGTAACATTCTACAGCTAATTTTATATTTTCTAGCACTTGTTTGCAGCACTTGGATTTGTCTCGAAGTCTTCTGTTTTGTAATGCAATTTGTAAGCATTGTGTATATAGTTCACTCACTGTGTCTCTCAGAGGTCCGATGGCTACAGGTAAAGTTGGATGTTTCTTCAAAAATGCTTTAACACTGTTTTCAATTTGATCCAAAACTTGTCGACCGGCTGCTTGGGTCCAAAGTAAGTCTATGCAGTCATTGATTGATGACAAGTATTCTTTAGATATAGTATGGTCACTAAAATTAGCAGTTGGCTCTAGTGGAGTTTCAATACACCACACTTTGTATTTAATAAAGTCTTCTGTGTAAAATGTTTCTTCAAATAAGATATGGCTTTGAAGAGGCAGTCCTTTTGTCACTTCTAAAGTGATCACCTTATTAGTGACCGTCACTTGTTTTTCTGTGAGTGTGCTGTAGTGGGTCTCCGGTAGTTCATCACTAGGCACTAGCAAATGAGCACAAAAGTCTTCCACAGTAAATACACGCGTGGTTAAACTTCCAATTCGAGGCACACAAATTACCCAAGATTGTGTTATACAATGTTGAAATAAATTAGCATATTCGGTCTTCAATTCCACAAAGAATGGGTTATCTGAGATAATTTCGTCATAGGATCCATCCATTTTAATGTAAGTTTAAAATAATACGTATTTTGTGTTTAAGCAGATTCACTTACAAAAACTAGTCTAATTCACGGTTGCAGTTCGGTGTCGATTTTACCGTGTAGTCCGGTCGCTAATTAACTTTTAAGCACAAAAACCTGCTTCTTTGTAACCTTGCATCGTTTTAGTTTACCGACTGACATTGGAGACACTAATTGCGACACTGACAGAGGATACTGTCAGATTTCTTTTTTTAAATTATATCTTGACCATGGATATTAAATCCTACAGTCGTAATAAATAATGTTCTCATTATAGAATGTATGTAACGTTATTAAAATGTAGTCATTATCAAAGTTTAGTAAATAAATTCCGCTCATTCAAGTCAAAGTCCTAACCCAGTAAGGTAGTGGAGACTTTACTAGAGGCGTCTATAGAGTCTTAGAATCAACACGGAAAATCAGAGTTCTCGGCAATATGGCCGTGAAATCCGTAGAACGTTTTTGAAGACGTTATGTCTAAAATCCACCAAATTTATGGTACGTACGGTCCATTGGAACTATAGACCAGGGTCGATAATTTTTAAAACCAAAAAAAATAATAGTAGGATGAAACCCATTAGAAAAGGAGGGGAATATTATAAAAATGAAAGGAAAAATAATTTACGAGCGATCTGAGGTCGGGAAGGGGATGGGGGTGAGTTTTTAAGGGTAAAAAACGGTTTTTCTCGATTTCCGGCAAAACTAAAAGTCCTATCGAAAAAAGTCAAAGCGCAAAGTTGTAGGTATTAAAAAGATCTAAAACTTTTGTATTTACACTTTTTTCACATAACCTCAAAATTTATGCGAAAACTTCAAAAAACCAAGTTTTTGGTTTTTTATTTTTATCTTATACAATTTTTTTTCTTTTTTAACTAAATTTGGTGAAAACTTACCTTTTTATGTCCCAAATACGCTGTAATTTATTTGATTAAAAATATTTGTTTTTTCACCTTATTTTTTAATTAATATCGAAAAACCACCCTAATTACCAATCGAAAAGTCACCCGTCAAAATATCAGCTTTTTTCAAAAAGTTGGTATGTTTTCTGTTCGTTGAAATCTCTACTTTCCGATGGTGAAAAAAAATATATATGTTACTATAGTAAATCTTCTCAGAAAATGCAAAAAAATTATAAAATATTTTTGAATTAATATAAAAAATTTTGAGCTCTTTATTAAAATTAACACTTTAATTACTCGAAAAACATTAGATAACATGTTACATTGATAAAAAAAAATGCAAATAAAAATATACTACTATAATTAACAAACACATAAGTTAATAAAATTAATATTTAATAAGACATCTACAATATTTGGAGAAAGTTGTCGAATCTTCTTTAAATTATATGCGTAGATGTCTATTTATAACTATTTTAAGATAAATTATATACCTGAGTGACTTACGAAAAATAGTAGCCCATCAAAAGGTATTTCATGGAGAAGTGGGGAAGGGGCTAGGCGGGTCTGGGTCTTACTACATACATACTAATAATAATCTCCTTAATTTTGCACAAACAAATTTAGTGAATCCCATGAAAAAAATATATATTTCAAAATACATAAAAAATATATTAAGTCTATAAAAAGTATATAAAATATATATCGTAAATGTATTTATAATAACAAACGTTTGGCCGATTTTCATATATATTTTATACATTTCAAATATATTTCAGATATGTTCAAAATATATGAAATATACATGAAAATCAGCCAAAAGTTAGTTATTAAAAATATATTTACTATACATATTTTTTTATATTTATAAATAGATTTCTTCATTTTTCATTTTAAATAGATTTCTTTAATATATTTTTGTTTAAAAATATTGTAATGAATAACGTAATCAGAATAAAGTATCTACATTTAATTGTACGATTTACATTTATATATAATGAGATTTTCTATGACATAAATGTAACTAGCATTAAATAAATCAACTTTTTAATTGAAACAAATTGCAGCAATCACATTTTTAGATGAAATTTTTTATAATAATTAAAAAAAAAAATCGAATTCGAGTATTTTTTCGATTTTTTGCATTTTCTGAGAAGATTTACTATAGTAACATATATATATTTTTTCACCATCGGAAAGTAGAGATTTCAACGAACAGAAAACGTACCAACTTTTTGAAAAAAGCTGATATTTTGACGGGTGACTTTTCGATTGAAAATTAGGGTGTTTTTTCGATATTAATTAAAAAATAAGGTGAAAAAACAAATATTTTTAATCAAATAAATTACAGCGTATTTGGGACATAAAAAGGTAGGTTTTCACCAAATTTCGTTAAAAAAAAAAAAATTGTATAAGATAAAAATAAAAAACCAAAAACTTGGTTTTTTGAAGTTTTCGCATAAATTTTGAGGTTATGTGAAAAAAGTGTAAATACAAAAGTTTTAGATCTTTTTATTACCTACAACTTTGCGATTTGACTTTTTTCGATAGGACTTTTAGTTTTGCCGGAAATCGAGAAAAATCGTTTTTTACCCTTAAAACCTCACCCCCATCCCCTTCCGGACCTCAGATCACCCGTAAATTATTTTTCCTTTCATTTTTATAATATTCCCCTCCTTTTCTAATGGGTTTCATCCTACTATTATTTTTTTTCACTTTTTATTATTTTTAAAGGCTTCTACCCTGATCTACTATGCCTCGATGCGTCTGTTTCAGCTTTGGCGCCAGAACTCACACTGTCAGATAGAGTTTTGTAACTTAAAACGACTAAAAACTATGGAGTCTATAATTTGACTAAATCTTTTTGGGTCCATATTGGCTCACATAAAATTTTTAATCATATTTTTTTTCTTACTACCGCTTTGTATTCATAATCATCACTCTTCATAATTTTTTTTTTATTCATACATTTTTATTAATATCATCGGAACTCATAACCAACCAACAAAAGTGTGAAATCATATATTTTTTATTCAGAACTTTTTTCTTCATAACATTCTATTATCATATTGCTTTAATTAATAAATATATATAATACTGTCTATCTAACTAAACTTTGTTACAAACAAAGATTCGTTTCTGGCGCTTCGCCGGCCGCTGCCGCGGCACCAAAATTCTGGTACCAATTAGATTTTCACTGGAGTCGCATTTTTAACTTCACCTTATAATTTATTTATGCTACTCTTATAGTACCTTTTATTTAGTATAAAACAAATCTATGAATATAATAAAAAACACTTATGGTTAAGAAATTTATGATAACAAATATCAGGATGAAACACGTTTACGATTATCATTGTTATGTATTCGAATGATTATGAATTTTAATTATTAGTACCTAGACCTAAACATAAATATGAAAACAAATAGTAGTAAAAACAAAGTGTAGGTATGATTTATGAGATTATGAATTTAAATGATTATGTTTTGTAATCTTTAGTTGTAATATTTTTTATGAATAACAATCATTATAGCTTGAAATGGTATGAGAAAAATTTTCGATCTTCCGATGATAAGAGTTAAAAAGTTATGTAAGAAAAAGCGCACCCATCTCTTTCACACTGGAACTAGATGTGCACGTTAACTAAACTATTGGCAATTCTTAGCTTATTCATTGGAATTCACAGGTCAATCCAGACGTTGCGTTTTCTATAGTCAATGAGGAATTGTGCATTCGTTTTGTACACCATAAGTATGTTCTATAAAATACTTTGCCACTGCGATTAAATAACACTGGTAATGGAATTAGTCAAAGCATGTTCCTCATTATCTAAAATAAATATAGAGTATCAAAGCACATATCTGCCATCGATGCTTAAGAGTAACCCTAATTAAAGCTTTAAGTGTCCCGTGATTTATTAATTTTTTTTTCACAACATTTATAACTACCATTTCAACCTTCCGGATTATTTATTTATTTCCAGCAGGTCCATAAGTCAGGATATTCATTAGTAGCTATTCTTCAAAAAGCTTGAATCCTTCTGAATAAGAGGAACAGCCTTAAATTGATTTGAAACGTATCTAACGAACCATAAAAAACGCGTTAAACATGATGATCGACTCAGTGATAGGGTTTTGCCTTACTACAAGATAGCGCCATCGGCTACCTACTACTTACTGCTGTATCGATGATGTACTTCGTATCGAATCGTGATTAGTGACCAGATCGTGACCAGTAAACCAGCAAATTCCATGCACCTATGCATTATTGCTTGAAAAAAGTTTGGAATATGAAGATGGTTTTCCTTTATCTTCACATTGCACCCGTTTTTTTTATACAAGAGCGTAAATTCTTATTTTATGGACGTAGTTTGTACCTACCTACAAATGAAGATCAATTTGTGCCTCATATCAATTTAGAACTTCAGTCAATTGGTATAGAGTCAGTGGGTATGTCATCGTTAGTGTATATAGTACCTCATCTGCGCTTTCAGCATTACACACGAACGTCACTATTTTTTTAAATATGTTCAACGTTTGCACTAGGGAATCTAATCCCTGGGTCGCGGGGTACTTTAAAATCATATAAAAGAGGGATACAAATTACATCTAGACTGAACAATTATTTGTGGGTTACACAAATGTCCGGCGCGGGAATCGAACCCAGGAGACGATGCGGCGAGGCGACTATCTCAGCCGCTACGCCACACTATAAATGACATAATATGTCAAATGAATTTTTCCTTTTTAACACTCAAGTTAGGGTAGCGGTCTGCCTGTTCTGGCGGTTACCTATAATACGTTTGAAAAATATTTGACCGATTTTCACTTCACCTAAAACGTTTCAACATTTTTCGTTTCGTTTTTTTTATTTTCCCCGAAGTCACGTCTGACACCGTATCAGTTAACCTATTATCAATTCGTTTTTTTCGTTATTCCTATGTTTCATTTGGAGGAAAAACTTTTCACTGAAGTTAAACATAGCCGAAATAACATTTAAATTTTATAGCATTATTCGCAATGCAAAGCGTTTATCTATTCTCAAAAATGGGAAATCATAAATTTGATCGTCCGGCGGGTCTCGAACCTGCACCATCTACCAATCCGGGGTAGGCGCTCCGCGTTAAGCTACGAACGATACACGCCGGCAGATCAAATTTAGGATTCCGTTGCTAACACCCTTCCGGAGGATGTAGGTATTATCTATCGGTTTTGTTTTCTAGAAACATGACCGACTGATATGTTCACAGTTGCATGTGAAAGATCATATCATATTGATAATACCTTCCAAATAATTAAATTTAAAAAGCCTTCATAAGTTTATGAAACTCATAAAAAGTTGTGACTTACTTTAGGTCTATGATATTGTTTCTTTTTATTTTATTATCTTCCTGTATTGTTATTATTATTTTTTCAATTCTTACTTATATTTCATAATTTACAAAAAAATATAACTCTAATTTAAAATGTTTAACGCATGCTGTGGTAACCTGTAATTTGTAAGTGCAGTTAGCCTAGAATAATTTAAGATTTAATTTTTTTATGTGTCAAGTTATGCTGTACTTATGTTGGTAACCCTATTAAATTAATAAATAAATAAATAAATAAATTTAATAGCATTATTCGCAATGCAAAGCGTTTATCTAATCTCAAAAATGGGAAAGCTTTGCATTGCGAAAATTGCAAATTTGATCTGCCGGCGTGTATCGTTCGTAGCTTAACGCAGAGCGCCTACCCCGGATTGGTGAATGGTGCAGGTTCGAGACCCGCCGGACGATCAAATTTATGATTTCCCATTTCTGAGATACGAAATAACATTTGTTCGAAGTATTGTGTTTCCGAACATTCATTATACAACTATTTTAATTACTATATTTTCATTTCACCAAACGCCTAGAAAGTTTGTGCACATTATTTCATCTCTTATTTTTAGTGTTGCTGCAGCTTGTAAACAGGCGTGCAAGATGCAGCAGGCATGCAGCATGCAAGCAGGCATGCAGCATGCAAGCAGGCATGCAGCATGCAAGCAGGCATGCAGAACGCAACATGCAGCAAGCATTGATTCTGTCACGGCTCCGTGGTAAGGGCGGGCCCACGCGAGCTTAAATAACACACTACGGGTAGGGCAAACAAGACTGTGTGAAGTCGGTTTTGCAGCAATTCGTTTCTATTACGAAATTTTATAGCACAACGTATTGACTTTTTATGACCCTATTTTAAATTAATTTTGAAAATACTACCATGTATCCGTCTATATATTTGACCAAAATTCAGTAAAATGTTATTTTGGTGTGGTGAAAATATGGCAAATAAAGCATTTGTCAAATGAAATGAAGGGGAAAGGCCTACGATTGGTTTAAATCTTACTTGCATAATAGAGAACAACAAGTAGAAGTCGAATACTTCAATGAAATATCAAAAAAAATTACGCTCGTTCGCTCCGATAGGCAAAAATATTACGGCATCAATACCTCAAGGAAGTGTAATTGGATGCCTCTTATTTCTCATATACATTAACGATCTTCCAAAATTCGTAGAGGGACAATGCGTTTTATTTGCTGATGACATTTCTCTTCTGGCCTCATGCCGAACTGACATTAATATAAATAATCAATCTACACTCGCGAGCAACCAAATCGACTCAAGCCTAGACGGCGCACATATACATTGATTTTCCTAAAACGATAAATGGTAATTACAAAAGTGATATGTCATTCGAAAGCTGAAGAATTAGGCTTTCAATTAACATCAATACCTTAAAAAAAACTAAGCGCTGATTTATTGACACATTTTAATTGGCCGTCAGCGTAAATTACCTCTTTAGGAATCCACGACTTGCGCTACCTGCTCCCGCTATAAAACCCCCCACTTCCGGTTTATCTTATCAGTTGCTTGTTACAGGTTGACCGGTACACATCTCCGTAAATTGCATTCCTTGTTTTCGCTAACCCATGGATACCACACCAGAAGAAGCCGCTCAAGTTGTTGCCTTGTTGCAACAAGGGTTAAGTCAGCGAGCAATCGCTGCCCAGCTCCACTTGAGCCAGTCTTCTGTATCCCGAGTATACAGACGGTTCCAAGAGACTGGTGCCTTCAATCGGAGACCAAGAACGAGCCGCCACCGGTGCACTTCAGAGAGAGACGACCGCTTCATTGTCTCAACCTCGCTGCGCAATCGACACCTTACGGGCGTTGATGTGCAGCAAGAACTGAGACGTGTACGACAAGTGGCTGTCAGCGAGTGGACAGTGAGAAGACGCTTGAAGGAAGCCAACTTGACGCCAAAAAGACCTGCGACGGGCCCTAAGTTGACTGCAGGCCACCGACAAGCGCGCCTTCAATTTGCTCGAGAGCATCTCAATTGGAGCGTTGCGCAATGGCGATCGGTCCTGTTTACTGATGAGTGCAGAATGTGTCTGCATGGCAGTGACAGGAGAGGCCGAGTCTACAGGCGTCCGGGAGAACGATTTGCCCAATGTTGTTTCGCTGAAACAGTGGCATATGGCGGCGGTTCCTGCATGATGTGGGCTGGTATCTCTTTAGAGGGAAAAACCGAACTTGTTTTCGTGCCTGGGGGCGGCCGAGGAGGCGGGCTAACAGCTGATCGGTACATCACCGACATTCTACTGGATCATGTTGTGCCCTACGCAGGGTTTGTCGGTGAAGACTTCGTGTTAATGCACGACAATGCCCGCTGCCACACGGCACGAGTCACTCGACAGTTTCTGCAAGAGGTCGAATTACGCACGATGGACTGGCCTGCGCTCAGTCCTGACATGAATCCCATCGAGCACTTATGGGACGAGCTTAAAAGAAGAGTTCGGGCCAGAAATCCAGTCCCTTCAAGCGTAGACGAGCTAAAGACAGCATTATTAGAGGAGTGGGACGGCATTCCTCAAGAAAATGTCAAAAAATTGATAAGGTCCATGAAAAACAGACTGCGGGATGTAATTAGGGCTAGAGGGGGCAATACGAAATACTGATTTAAATAAAATAATTTTATTTTTAATTTTTTTTGTTTAATTTGTCAAATACGAGACACATACCCTTTTTCCTAAATTCCCGTTTTTCCTACTCTTGCATTCAGACATCATTTATTTCAAAAATGATGGATGGATTTCAATGATAATGATATCAAATTAAAGCTGACATCTTAAGCTTTCGAATGACATATCATTTTAATAATTTCCATTCATGATTTTAGTTGTATCAATGTATGTGTGCGCCGACAAGGCTTGAGTCGATTTGGTTGCTCGCGAGTGTATATAAATATAAAGACAAGTCCTGACTGACTGACTGACTCATCAACGCCCAGCCCAAACCCTTGGACCTAGAAAGCTGAAATTTTGCACAAATGTTTGCTTTATAATGTAAACAAGGAATAAGAAAGGATTTTTCGAAATGCAACCCCTAAGGGGGTAAAACAGGGGCGCTAAGTTAGTATGAAACTTTGCCGTTTTTGAAGTTTAAGGCATAAAAATTGGTATTAGGCCTTCCAGTTAAAAATAAAAAATCACGTATTTCAGGGTTTTTGGAAATTCCACCCCCAAGGGCGAAAAATAGGGGATGTAAGTTTGTATGGTAAATGTGTCAATTTTTAAGTTAAACGCATGAAAATTGGTATTTGGCATTTTATTTAAAAATAAAAAGTATGAATTTCAGCATTTTTGGAAATTCCAGCCCCAAGAGCGTAAAATAGGGGGTGTAAGTTTGTATGAAAAATGTGTCAATTTTAAGTTAAACGCATGAAAATTGGTATTAGGCATTTCAGTTAAAAATTAAAAATATATATTTCAGGATTTTTGGGAATTCTACCCCTTAGGGCGTAAAATAGGGTATGTAAGTTTGTATGAAAATGCGACTTTTTTGAAGTTAAACCCATGAAAATTGGTATTTGGCCTTTCAGTTAAAAATAAAAATATGTATTCCAGGATTTTTGGAAATTCCACCCCTAAGGACAACTAAAATAGGGGATGTAAGTTTGTATGAAAATCTGTTTTTATTTTAGAGTAAACGCCTGTAATGTATTTGGCCTTTTAGTTAAAAATTAAGCAATCCAGGGAATAATTTGTTGATAAAAAAAAGGTAATCCAAAACTGATTCAACAAATCGCCACCAACAATTTACGCAAACTCAAATTTTAGAGAAATTCTTTTCTTTGCCAAGTTGCTTAAAATGTCGTGGTCGTTGTTGTCTAAGTAAAGATTTAGGGTTTTATAAGATTTGTGACTTCTTTTTTTTTTGGTAATTTTTATAACAAACCAAAAAAGCGACATTTTATATTTTATATTCGAGTTAGCGTAGTATAAATTGTTCGTGTCGAGATGATCGCACCCAAAAAATATCATCTTAATTTTACTGATCTACAAGTTCACAATTTTGTATCTAGATGGCGGTAATATCGTTTCAGATCATGGAACTTATTTGGTATATCGGTTGGTATTTCACCCAAAAACTATGCACACGTCTTAATTTTACCGCTTTACAAGTTTATATTTTTGTAATAGATTGCGTAATCATCGTTTTAGATCGTGCTATAGTTTCGTTCACAAAATTTTATATAAGACCTATCAATGCCGTGGTCGCAACCTAATCTAATGGGAGTTACCTTTGTAATTAATGCATCGTTGATTATTATTTTACTTTATTTGCCTTACTGACTGTACCTACTTTAGGACAATTGATATGTATTCTTTGATTTCTTTGGTTGATAATATCGGGTCGTTTTTTAAAATAACAGTAGCAAAGTAGTTTTTAGTTTATTTCTTAGTTAGGTTATTTATAGGTTAGGTTTTCTTAAATTTATATTGCTTATTTGTTTTTAATGTTAATTTTTTTAGATTAAGCTAGAAGTAAGTAGTTACATTGGCCATCATTCGAAATAGTCGCGGACGAAGTCGTGGGCACCAGCTAGTTGACTTATATTTTTAATACAATTATGACTTGGATGCACGAACATAACTTAGAAATTAATTTTGACAAGACGAAAATTATGACATTCTATCCTTACCAAAAAACACCCCTTAACGTAAATTTTATATAGGTATAATAACTTTAAATTAGAGGTTGTCAATAAATTCACGCTACTTGGTTTAATAATAGACAAACACATTAGGTGGAAACAGCATATACAAAAATTACGGCAAAACTCTCTAAATTCACGTATGCCCTCCGAGAGATAAAGAAAACAACGGACTTTAAAACCGCGCTCACAACCTATTACGCATATGCGTTTGCATGGCTTAGCTATGGCATAATCATGTGGGGAAATAGTACTGACGCACCAAATATATTTACACAACAAAAAAAACTTATTAGAATTTTATCAAATATAGATCAAACCGATAGCTGCAAGCCTCACTTCCAAAACCTCCAAATTCTTACTCTACCTAGTATATACATCCTCGAAATATGTAAATTCGTCCGTAAACACTCAGAATTATTTAATAAACGTGAAGATCTACCAATAAAATACTCACTTCGACATAAGAATAGGCTAAACCTTCCGATGTCACGAATAAAAATGCACTCTTGCAGCCCCCTTGCTATGTCGGTAAAGCTATATAATAAACTACCAGACTGTATAAAAATTAACACAAAAATTTCAAATTTATAAAAAAGTTAAAATTTGTTGCCACTAAATAAAAGTTATTATTCAATAAATGAGTATTGAAATGATAAAACTATGTAATAAATATTTATTAAATTTATAACCTATTTATAAAATCTATCCAGTTAAAATAATAGTAAAAATGTTTGACATAAATACATAAATAATATAAACACTAATAAGATACAGTGGTCAGTAAGAAAATAAATCCTAATTAATAATTCCCTTCATAATAATATATATTTTTTTAATAACGTTATTACATCGCTGGCTATTTAATAAAGAAAAAAACATAAAAAGCACACTTTACAGATATTCACAATATTTTATTGTATTCATTTTAATTTAAGTTTAACATGTGAAGTTTTTGACAATAAAATATTTGTAAGTATATTGTATTGTTGTAGTGCCCTTACAGGGTTCATGTTTGGTACTGTATTATAATCTAAAATACCTATGTAAAACCCATGAAAGCAATAAATAAATTGAAATTGAATATTGAAATTGAAAAAAATTCAAAAAGGCTTCGGCCAATAGCAAAAAGTTATTTTATAAATCAGTGAAAAATAATTCGGTAAAATAATACTATAAATTAAAAATAAGCAAGAGTTTGCTTATAAACGTGACATGTCAAAAGAAAATAAACATAAATTTAAATACTGCCTAAAACAGTAATCATTTTCTGAAATTTACTTAGAATCAAATGTAAATAAATCCTTTTCTCTATTCTATAACGAGTGGTGTCTGTTTTTTTATTTATGTTTTCCAGTTGTTAAAGTGAAAATGAATAAAAAAAAACTTAACCAAAGTGGCTCACTAAGGGTTTAAAACGATCCTTTGAAAATAAAAGTAAACTTCAAAATAGTATTATCAAAATAAAAATGCTGAAAATAAACACAATTATAGACCATATAGTAAAATACTAAGGAAATGTATGACATGTACCCAAAAAAAAGCAACGAAAATTTCATTCAAAGAACAGAAAACAAATCGAAGGCAACATTGAAAATAGTTAACGATAAATGAAAACAAAATCATTTACAAAACGAAATTGAAGAATGACGGTAAAAATGTAATGACAGATGGTAATGCTATCGCAGCATTACTTAACAACTACTTTATTAATATTTCTAGACTAAAACATATAAATTCGCATAGTAAGCCTACAAATGTAAGACAAATAGTTAACTCGATCGTTATAAAACCTGTAAAGCTCATAAAGACATTTAAGACCACGATGCAACTACGAAATACTAATTCAGCGGGATATAACAATTTAATTTCAAAAAAATAAAGAAAATATATATTCCATAGTCCAACCCTTATCATACATAATGGATTTCATTATCATTGGAACATGGTATATTTTCAGATAGCTTAAAATTTTCCATTGTTAAACCAATCTTCAAAAAGGGTTCTAAATCAGATGCAGGCAACTATAGACCAATATTATCAAAAATATTCGAAAATGTAATGAGGACTAGGTTCATGAACTTTTATGAAAAAATGGTGTTATGAGCAAGCAACAAAATGGTTTTATAAAAAATAAATCCACTACGCTGGCATGTTTTAACCTTGTAAATGAAATTTTAAATGCACTTGATAAAATAAAATCCCGGTAGCAATATTCCTAGCAAATCATTTGACATGGTGTGTCATGATATCCTACCGGTAAAACTAGAACGGTATGGCATAAGAGGTCCTGCTCTAAAATGGTTCGAAAGTTACCTAAGAGATAGAAAACAATGCCCAGAAATTAAAAAAAGAAACCAAATATGTAATTTAGAGGAAACTTTCAGGTCTCCATACTTAAAAGTACAGCACGGCGTACCACAAGGAGTGTACTTGGTCCCATATTGTTTATTATTTACATTAACGAATTACATCACTCCACAGGGCGATATACAGTACTGTTTGCAGACTGTAGTATCAGTCTTAACCAAAGAAAACACAATTGAGAATGCCATTAATGTAACAAATAAAGCTTTAAGTGACATAATTGAATGGTTAGATAATAATAATTTGGAAGTCAACATAAATAAAACTTAATTTGTAAGATTTTTGACCTATAACAATAATTAAAAAAAAACATTGACATATCTATAAGATATAACCATATTGACATTTCAGAAACACATGACACACACACACAATTTTGTGGGAATAAATATTGAGTGATTTTGTTACTGGAAAATTCAAGTCGATAAAGTATGGGAAAAACTAAACAAATTCGTATTTGTACTAAAGAAAATAAAAAATCTTACAAATAGTAAAACAGCCCTAATGGTGTACCATAGCCATGTATGCTTTGCTCTAAGATATGGGATTATTATATGGGGAAATTCAACTGATACCCAACGGGCGTTTATAACACAAGAAAAGTGTATTAGGTCAATATTCAATTTAAAGTGGACGGATTCATGCAGACCAATATTTGTTCAAGAAAAGCAGCTTACGCTATCCATTACTTAGCTATTACATTTTTGAAATGTGCAAATTTGTGAGGAAAAATATTACTCTTTTTGAAATAGATAAAACTGCTCCTTTCAAAAACCATTAGTCAAACCAAGAAATAGACTTAGGCTTAGTGATAAAAATTGTTATAATATGGCCATAATAAATAACATATAAGTAACTTCCGGAAAGCGTAAGAAAATTAAACTACATGGAATTTAATAGGTCCCAGTACAATTGGTTAAGTGACAGATGCTTTATTCAACAGATGAATTTCTTAAATATAAATTTTAAAATTTGACACGCTTGTAATCTGTTTTTTTTTACCCATGTTTTTATCTAATACTCTTTTAATGTTTTTACTTTATTATTTTGTATCGTATTTTTGTGTTTGACATTTTATTGGTTTAAAACCAATAAAATGTCAAACACAAAAAGATTTAAGGAAAATTTTAAGCTATCTGGAAATATGCCATGTTCCAATGATAATGAAATTCATTATGTATGTTAAGGGTTGGACTATGGAATATATATTTTCTTTATTTTTTTGAAATTAAATTGTTATATCCCGCTGAATTAGTATTTCGTAGTTGCATCGTGGTCTTAAATGTCTTTATGAGCTTTACAGGTTTTATAACGATCGAGTTAACTATTTGTCTTACATTTGTAGGCTTACTATGCGAATTTATATGTTTTAGTCTAGAAATATTGATTTTGTTTTCATTTATCGTTAACTATTTTTCATGTTGCCTTCGATTTGTTTTCTGTTCTTTGAATGAAATTTTCGTTGCTTTTTTTTGGGTACATGTCATACATTTCCTTAGTATTTTACTATATGGTCTATAATTGTGTTTATTTTCAGCATTTTTATTTTGATAATACTATTTTGAAGTTTACTTTTATTTTCAAAGGATCGTTTTAAACCCTTAGTGAGCCACTTTGGTTAAGTTTTTTTTTATTCATTTTCACTTTAACAACTGGAAAACATAAATAAAAAAACAGACACCACTCGTTATAGAATAGAGAAAAGGATTTATTTACATTTGATTCTAAGTAAATTTCAGAAAATGATTACTGTTTTAGGCAGTATTTAAATTTATGTTTATTTTCTTTTGACATGTCACGTTTATAAGCAAACTCTTGCTTATTTTTAATATATAGTATTATTTTACCGAATTATTTTTCACTGATTTATAAAATAACTTTTTGCTATTGGCCGAAGCCTTTTTGAACTTTTTTCAATTTCTATTTTCAATTTCAATTTATTTATTGCTTTCATGGGTTTTACATAGGTATTTTAGATTATAATACAGTACCAAACATGAACCCTGTAAGGGCACTACAACAATACAATATACTTACAAATATTTTTTTGTCAAAAACTTCACATGTTAAACTTAAATTAAAATGAATAGAATAAAATAGTATTGTGAATATCTGTAAAGTGTGCTTTTTATGTTTTTTTCTTTATTAAATAGCCAGCGATGTAATAACGTTATTCAAATTTTGGATTATTTATATTATAAATGACATTGTTTAAAATTTCATTTCATGTCATTTCATATGACACATGACACTTCGACTATATTAAAATATGTCAAATAATGCATATAGCAAAAAAGACGTCGTCGGTCAATAGTTTTCAGTAAAATGAAAATCGAACAAAAATAAATCAGTAAAGTGATCGGTTCCCCTGTTCTGGCATTAAGAGTTAAATTTATGGCAATTATTTAATTACAAAATTGGGTAAAAAAACGAAATGTCGGCTGCATTAAATCGTATATTTCCTTTAAGTTAGTAAGTACTTATTAAAAATAAAATAAAAGTATAATCAGTTGACGTAGGAAAATCTACCCTCTTCCACCTCCATGACCACCACCTCCGTGAGCTCCTCCGAATCCTCCATGGCCACCAAATCCACCACCGCGTCCTCCAATTCCTCTACCGCCGAATCCCCTGCCACCGCCAAAACCGCGACCCCCAAAACCGAAGCCACCTACAAGTATGGGTATAGGGATGGGCCCTGAAATGAAAAAGCAAACAACAAATTTAATATGATAAGTACCTATAAATAATAGTAGCGTTAAATAGTTCTAGTATCTAATTCCCTCCTTGTTTTAATTTCGGCTATGGCAGCCAGTCTCAATGGAGATCAGTTAATTGATTCCCAAGATACAAGTTTACTTAGTTTGGGAATCAGGAACTACAACTTTTTAAATGATTTGTTTTGTGTGAAAATAAACAAGTTTTATTTTATTTATAATTTTATTAACTGCGCGGGCTTGTTATATAGTGCACAATATGTGCTCCAGCAGAAGTGTGAAAGTGCACTTCCGTCAAATTCCGTCACTCTGGTGATCCGAAAGGACGGGTGTATAATACTGCAAACTCTCAGACTCCGGGCTGATACTGAGAAATATTCTTCTTCGAAAAATCCAAAATCTAAAATTTTTGGGTCGAACCAAGATTTGGACGCGCAATTTCATTAACGGCTGATGATCACGCTACTTAATTAAGTGGACTATGCTCGGAGTATTCCTGTGAGACCGAATCAGAATGTCGAATGCCGCAGGCGGGGGTATAGCTCCTAGAACCGACAATTGATGGGGCAGGAATTTTCCTGAGTGGCGATCGAACTGGAAGTCTCACCGTGGGTAGGCACCCCCACAAACACCATAACTTTGGAATTGAAAACTATTCCGAATTACAAGGTCAAAGAATTGCTTGTGTGTGACAGACGACACTGGCATCTTGAATTATGTCCTTGGTACCTTTTTGGCGCAATGTTTAAACGAATAAAAATATTAAAACAAAGTTACTTACTACGATAACAAGGTGGATAATAACAAGGGTATTGCCGTTTCATTCTCGACAGATTCTCATTTCTGTGGTTTACATTGTGGCTTGCGTTTTCAATTTCGGTTTTACTTAGCATTTGGTTCATTGACGGACTCGAATTTCCAGTCAGCTGTGTTTGTTTCTGTACGGCTAATTTAGGAGCGATTTCTTGTACTCCTATGAGAACTATGAGGAAGATAGAAAGTGTTGTCTTCTGGAACAGAAATAACATGCGATAAGTACTAAGTAGTAGGTAGTATAATTTAGTTCACATTCTTTCTAAGCAAGGCTATAAAATATATTAGAAGGTAGATACTTGGACAGTGCATATATATAGGTGGCTACCGCCTAAGTCGCCGGTAATCGTGATCGGTGTTAAAATAGATCAAGGTTAAAAATGAATCATTTGTTTAATCAATTTGTTTAATCCTCTTCAACATTGAAAATTGAGTCTGTACCGTTTTTGACGTCACATGTGCTTATGGAAGTCGATTGAACGTATGATTGAGTCAGTTTTAACCATCATCTACCTATATTAACGTTATAATCACATTTGACTCCAAAAGAAAGAACAGTTTTCAAAGAAGTGGTAACGAGTTCTCCTCAAGAATAATTGATTTAATTACAGAGCACTATTTCATTGTTCCTTTGCTTTTTATAAGACTAAAATGTTTCCTATATTTTCGTGATTATTTTTCTCAAACCTTAACATAGGTGACGAGAAGCTGGCGCTTTTAATTCCAAAATAGTTTTAGTTATAGTATCCAATATTCCATTAATAGGTTAATAAGAAGTTTTGATTGCGGATGTAATTTAATAGAGTGATTGACCTATTACATCATTTTGAGGCATTAACGATAACTAGTCTCATTTATGGATTGACAAGTTGGTACATAATGTTGACCCATTTGTTAATGTCGAATAAATCTATAAATATTATGGCAGGGCATTAAAGGCGCTGGGTTTTTCAACCTTATGAAACTACACGCAAGGCTTCACTTGAAAATCTTTCTGGTTGAAACATAACTAGCAAGTATAATTTATATCATCATGTCACCAAACGAAATGCTATAATCGCCAAGTTTGGCAGACAGGGGCTCTACCAGCTAAGTCGCCGAACATAGATTTGTTAAATGGCGTTCAAATAAATAAAGGTAAAAAATTACTTAATCAATCGTTAAGTCGGCTTCCATGAGCACATGTGACGTTATAAATGGCCCGGAATCGATTGTCAACGTTGAAGCCGATTTAACGATTGATAAAGTCATTTTTAACCTTTATTTATTTGAACGCCATTTAAGAAACCGATGTTCGGGTACTTAGCCGCTAGAGCACCAGGTTGGCGATCGCAGGATGATGGTAATACTTTAGAGATGTTGTAGCCCGTTCTGTCGTAGGTATTCCTTCGGGACGACTTCTACGCTCTACGCGTGGGCTAAGAGGGGTGATGATATATTTATAATATGTACATATATCAACATTATACTATACGGCCAGCAGCACCATTTCATCACGCTTCTAAAAATCCAGACAAAACCATTCGTGGTGTCCCACTGTATTATTTAGATTTAACTGAATTTTATGCTATTGTGTTTTTAGTGATATCTACATGATCATAAATGATAGATTAACCAGCCAGGATAAAACTCAAGTTAGTCACCGACTAAAAAATCTACTTTTCTTGTAATTTTATTAGGGACACGTATTTAAATAAAACAAATAAAAGAAACTCACAGTTATTTCCATTTCGATTGCTATGTTTTTCTCGTTAGAATGACTGAAAATATTATTGCGTCTCTATAAATATGTTCGAATATTATACCGAACATGCTAATTAGTAGTTCCATGACTTTCATGAGTCATTCATTAGGATTGGTTGTATGATGTCTTTGTCGCCATTTACCGGGAGTTCCCATGTACCTGATCACGTCTAAAGGTCATAGCATAGCACACATATCAAATCGGAAACGGATCGTAACCGTATCAACTCGAGCAGCTCAGTATTCTTTGTATGAAACTCCCTACTGCAAAGCATACTAATCGGAATCGTAACGTAAACGACTCGTCTCGGGAAAAGCTAACCGTAAGCGCGGCGTCGCGCGTCTCCTAGCCGTAGCCGATGCGTCGCCTATTACCAATATTTATAGTACTCTTTGGTCGCCTAGCCGT
This sequence comes from Pseudoips prasinana, assembly GCA_951640165.1. Classification (NCBI taxonomy): domain Eukaryota; kingdom Metazoa; phylum Arthropoda; class Insecta; order Lepidoptera; family Nolidae; genus Pseudoips; species Pseudoips prasinana. The sequence continues at coordinate 13,261,255 of OX621240.1, forward strand.
AGCAGAATCCGAGCTGCTGATCCGATTTGGTTACGTGCTCACGTTAAGTTGACGCCTGTTTGACGGTAAGACGAAAGGCGATACGGCCACGACCCCTTTCGGATTTGATATGTTGTGTGCTGACTCCTTTATCTAAACTACTGCACCTCAGCATGTGTGGCTCAGTTGTTATGGTAGTGTTTCGATGCTCTTTTTTTTATTTTTTGCGCTATGTGTACATGGACTGTATGTTTGTAAAACTCGCATCGATAGATATAGGAATTTATTTAGATAGTAGTGAGGAGGAAAAAATAATGTACTTATCATTTTAGCCTGAATTACAACACAACACTCACATACTTTGGAACACCTTGATCCGTTTCCGCATGCGGTAGTCGGTAATGAAAATTCGAATTTTCCAATAACAAATTTCCCTCCATATTTTTATACGAGCTAATTTGCGAAAAAGTGTTTATATGAAAAATGTAATCTCACTGAGAACATTTTCTCACCGTGGTTTTCGCCGGTTTTGGGCTAGCCGCATCCAGCTAAGATGGTCGAGCTACCTTGGCTTGGCTCTGGTCTCACTGCGTCGTTCAATTTATGAATCGCCACTCAAGATACTTTATGCCCAAGTGACCTACAGTTTTACAAGTGATATGCACCGCCCACTACTACTTCAGTTTAGCAGTTCAACTGCAGATTTCAACATTGATGATTCGATCTCAAGGGTTCCAGAATATTTTTGGGTTATATTGAGCCTTCTCTCTCATCTCTGTCTCTAATTTGTAAGTCATCACAGGTCAGAAGTACCCTAAAGGGCGAAAAATATAATATATAAAGAATATAATAAGAATAAACGAGGCAAAATAGGTATGCAAGTATCGCGACAAATGGGAATCCCTAGTCTTTGCCTACCCCTCTGGGAAACAGACGTGAGTCTATGTATGTATCACTGGCAACCCTGAACACCACAGCATGAGACAGTGGTATTTGAGATGAGAAGATGTTATATAGGTTCATTTAATTGTGTGTCATATTATATTGAACAGATATCGACAGCATTCCAAGAGGAAATGCATTGGACAATATTATTATATTGTAATTATCTGCTTCTTGAAATTTAAATGAAAGTAGGGGTTATTAAGGTTAGTTTAGGCCTCGTTTCTCAAATTATTTGTTTATGTCTCTTTGCAATCCATAAAAAGTCTCTGCTTAACTAGACTTGCAAGCAGAAGAATGCCTAGCAGATTTATTTTCATTTAAAATCAAATTTGACGGTACCGCCCCGTAATAAAAAATTACATACTTATTTATGGGTCAATTATAAATTTACTTTATCCAATCGTTTTCTTGTGTTAACGCAGTGGGAATGCCTACACATGCCACCCGTACGAAGTGTTTTTGGGTGGGTATGTCGGACTCGCACCGACTAAACCTGATCTGCCATGGACTTCTCTTGATGCTATATGGGGAGCCCCGGGAACGCGGGTCTGTTGCTCCGGTACTTTATCCCAACTAAGTTTTGTGTTTTTTTTTATCTAATTTCAGTTATACAACAGTGTAATTCTGTTAACGACAGGATATGTAATTCTACAATAAAAAATAAAGTTTTTTAATAACTTGTTTTTACGCATATCTAAGCAAATAAATGTCTACTTTATTTATTTACACATTTTAGCTTAGCAAAACCATACCTCTATTTATCTATATGTAATCTGCTTTTTATACATATAATAAAATCGTAGGAAAGTCAAAACTGTACATTGAATATTTTTTTAAATGGATACTTGGGGCGTCATCTACAATCGATATCGAAACCAAAAATATAGTTTTTAGAATTTTTGTATGTTTGTCTGTATGTATGTCCGGGCTAAACTCAAAAAGTACTGCATGGATTAACTTCAAATTTTGCATGAATATTACTCAGAGGTCGGGTCAACATATAGGCTATATATTATCACGCTGCTATCACCTACGGGGGAGGAGCTGTGATAATTTATAAAGTTTAAGGCGGGTAATACCGCGGGGTACAGCTAGTATATAATATACGGTGTACTTGTAACTATTAGTACTTGAAACGTGGTACGTGGTATTTACTGAGCTACCTAATTAAATTACCAAGACTAGCACTATAATTCCTCTCCTTGGGGCCCTTAGCGGCTAGCGCCGCGGCTTCAGCGCCCTCGAGTTCAAATTCAAATTCAAATTATTTTATTTGCAGAAATATGGGTCTTACAATGTTCTTATTTCTAATTATTATTACCGTTCCATATTAGCCTTTCGGCGTGCAAATGTCTTACACATTAAAATATAATTTTAATTTATTAAACAAACTGAATGTAAATCGAAGTCTTTAAATTTATTTAATAATTACACAATATGTTTGCTTAACCTAATTTATCGTCAAAATATTCCTTGATTGTGTAAAAATCTACATGCACCCACGACGACAAGGAATCAACGTCATTCCGTCCGGCTTTTAGAAATACGGGACGAGAAGGTAAGGACGGCCCGGCAGATGACGTCATTGACGGCGCCGTGACGCAAATTTCGTCCGGACGTTTGTGGCGGTAAGATAACCCATGATGGCCGAAACTATCCACGTCGCCTCCACAGGGACAGTTCTTTTGACAAGCAGACCTACCTAACTACCACTTTGGTAATGGAAATGAGGTGTTGTTCAACATTATAAAGTAAGTTAAGAGTAGCCAAGAATATTTTCTATATGGAAAATCGTACTGTTTTAATTATTGGTTAAATCAGATTTGTCTCAACACGAAATATTAGCTTACGTGTAATAATAGCATGAATATTACGTTTACATAAGTTCCAAAAGAATTGAAGTAATGCATACATTAATTTGATTATTATTTCTATATATGCGGAAATGCTCTCATAATAAAGCATTTCCGCATTTATAAAATAATAATCAAATTCAGTTCACAGACAACGGAGACGACGCGTAAGATTGGTACTCAAAATTACTCCTTTTGGAAGTTGCTTTCAAAAAAGAAAAGGTTATATGTTCTTCATAATTTTCTCATGTCAATTTTGTTAAAATCGTTTGTCATAAAGTAAAGTTAGATTTGGTTTCGTGTTTTTAACGCAGTAATGATGTATACTTCTTTGTGATAATAATTTATCTTTATCATAAAAAAATATTTACTATGGAGAGTAGGTATATTGCAGCTGTCTTCAATTACGAAGTCGCGTGACGTGTCAACTATGGATAATCTTTATATTATGTTTAAAAGGCAAAACTGACTCACTGACATATATATCAACGCAGGGCCTAAAAGGGCCTTTTGCACAAGGGTCCCTTTTATAACGTAGGGGAGCTCTAAGAAAGGATTTTTGGAAATTCATCCCCTAAGGTCATCCCCTAATTTACCCAACTTAGGTATAAAAGTTTGTATGAAAATCCGTAATTTTTGAGTTAAAGGCCTGAAAATTGGTAATTGGCCTTTTAGTTGGAAAGTAAAAATATGTATTTCAGGATTTTTGAGAATCCTTCCCCTAAGGGCTTAAATAGGGGATGTAACGTTGTATGAGAAATGCGACATTTTTGAAGTTAAACGCATGACAATTGGTATTTGGCCTTGAAGTTAAAAACTTTAACTATATATATTTCAGCATTTTGGGAATGCCACCCCTAAGGGCGTAAATTAGGGGATGTAAATTTATATGAAAATCTGTCAGTTTTGAAGTTAAACGCATGATTTTGTAAAATCAATTAGTGTTTCCTTGCTCTTGTCATGTGCGGTAGATTAGAAGTGAATTGATATATAAGTATATAATGTCTATGTATACTATCATGCCTATTTTAACCTTTCTTGCGTGTGTATGCTTTTGCTCAATTTTACGTTGCCACTGCTTGACAGCGAATGACATGCATCAAAAATCGATAATTTTCTCTTTTTTCCTTTAACTCCTGTGCCTCTAGCACGAGTTCCTGCAGTTTACTTACTCGATCACACGTACAGTTACGTCCCATACAGATTTTTAGTTCTTAATAGTTTCCGCGAGAGGCGCTGGTGCCCAATGTATGGGAGGAAACTATACGTGTGATCGAGTAAGTAAACTGCAGGAACTCGTGCTAGAGGCTCTGGTGTCATATTTCAAAATCTTCTAAAAAACAATACTTATGTGTTAATTAGTGAGTCAGTGTAACCTTTATTATGAAAATATGCTTTTAAAGACTGTGTGTTTTCTGTTGCGTTTTTTTTCTGAGTGTTGTACTTAAAACGTAACTTGACACTATGAGCCTGTAGACTTTAGTATCACTATTCATTTTAATTGCATCATTTCTCAAACCATTTCTGACAGAGACGGCATACAGAATCTTAATGAAAGGGCTTTCTTTATATGTTTACATTCATTTTACAGTTTCTAAAAGTGACTCTTTCATGTATGTTAGGATTTTTTTTGTGTATAGGTTACATTGGTCATCATTAAAAATTATCGCAAACTAAGTCCGAGTAACAGCTAGTAGGAATATAAACAGATAGGCAATTATTGCACCAATTCCGTTACCGCTTGGATTTATCGAGAAGCATAGTAATACTAAGTATCTACATCATTTAGTTATTTATCACTTATTAACAGTCCTGCTGTTCAGTAATCATAATGAGGAAGCCATTACAATACCATTATCTACATAAATTATGAATTGACTTAATTAATATTTAAGGATTCGATGATAGCTTCCATGCACTCGAAAAACAATGGATTAATATATATTTTTAAACACTGCTTGATAATGTTAATATTTTGGAATTCAGTTAAACAACTAAATAGATTTATAGTCATAACTTCAATATAAGTACCTAATTATATTGAAAGTAAGTAACTCTTAAACCTTTATTCTGCTTGTGCAGTTTTAGGCCTATAAGAGTTTTAATAATAACTTGATACTTATGTTATTTTATAATAACGGATCTAGTAGTTGTTACACCTTATAAAGGACATTTTTTTTAATATTGGTTATCCATTATTAAAAAAAACAGGCCAAGTGCTAGTCGGACTCGCCCATGAAGGGTTCCGTAGCAACAAATATTTCAGTTGATTAAATGAAAGCAAATTGCGGTTTACGATTTATGACGTATTAAAAAAAAACTACTTTCTAGATCTCGTTCAAACCAATTTTCGTTGTTAGTTTACATAGTAATGTACATCATATATTCTTTTTAGTTTTATTATTCTCTTATTTTAGAAGTTACAGGAGGGGGGACACTCATTTTACCACTTTGGAAGTGTCTCTCGCGCAAACTATTCAGTTTAGAAAAAATTATATTAGAAAACTCAATATCATTTTTGAAGACCTATCCATAGACATTTATGGGTACGATGAAAAATAAATTTTTGTGTGTCTGTTCTATGTATGGGGTCCACCAAAATTATTGTTCTTTTTGTGTAAAAATCTTAATGCGGTTCACCGAATACATCTACTTACCAAGTTTCAACAGTAGGTACAGCACTTATAGTTTCGGAAAAAAGTGGTTGTGACATACGGACGGACAGACAGACATGACGAATCTATAAGGGTTCCGTTTATTACCATTTGGCTACGGAAACCTAAAAATGCGTTAAATAGTTGTGTTAAAATATGATTAAGAGTTAAAGAGTTTATGCATTTCTATGTGAGATGAATTTTAGAGTAAAATGGAAATATTAGTTATGAAATGTAAAAAGGAATATATATTTTTTTCATATATCTCATAGACATTTAGGAAAACACGCGTGTAGCCAGAAAGTATAGTTCAAATTAAAAAAAAAAACATTTTCAGAAGGTATTATTTTGTTATTATGAATGCATGAATGACCCTGAGGGGTTACCGGACTCTTGACGTTATTGTATTGTTTCTATAACTGGTTAATCTAAAGGAAAATATTGTATTTGTCGATCAATTAGCGACAGTGCTCTAATTCTAGTAGAACGTAATGTTCCTTGTCGATCTAATTGACCCTTGTAATATTCCGTTTCATACTGTAAAATCTGTATGGGATTCTTGCTTATTTACTTATCGTATGATCGGTTATCCTAGTGTCAGAGTTGTTTCAGCCGCCGAATAAACCTCATACACGGCTTAACGACTGTTCCTTAATGGCTACAACCGACATCGACATCTTAACGTATCCGTTAAGTTGTCAGTCCCGGTCCGCAGCACTCAGACGCTCAGAAATTAAACCACTTTGGGATGGTTACCTGTGGTCACCCATCTATGGACCGACCGCGAGTCTAGTTTACAGCATCTGGTTATGAGCGCGCGATTTTAGATGATTATTAGTAGTAAGTATATTATTTAATAATTAGTTAATTTTTACAGTTTCATTGGTTGTTTGTTTTGTATGAACCAAGACAATTGATAAAAAAAAGCGATTGACGATCTTATCATCCAAACAACGAAACGTAACCGAAAGATAGACGACGGTTACGTTAATTATCGACTTTAAAAAATCGTTATAGATTAAGGAAATTAATATTCCACATTTGGACGGAGAATTTTAATTACCTTAAGCCCTGTATATTTAATCGTACTGCCCATTACGAGTATAATGCACTTTAGATAAATAAAAGTGAGTCAGATCAAACTTGTGTCTAAAATCGAGACAACTTTAGACCAAGTCTCATTCATATCAGGCGAAGTTGGGGGCGGCGACGACGAAGGCGACGTCAAATTCTGCGGTCATCTAGAAGAAATCGCAAGGTTGACCTTCAAATAGATGGTTGTCCTTGGTAGAGCTGGGTAATATTTCGGCTCATCGCTACCAATTATATAAGGCCGCATATGGTATACTGCTGGCAACTCTGGGCGGCCGGGGCACCACATTAATATTTTTTTTCTTTTGATCGTATCCAATGTCAAGAAAGAATCAAGGACCAAGTGTCCTTGATTCTCTGCCCTGCGGAAAGATGTGGCGTCTCTATGTGCCCAGTACCACGTTTATCAGGGGGAGTGTTCTGTCGTTCAAAAAGTGAAAATTTCATCCATATCATCTGGAAGATTCGACGACCCCATGCGTTTCACAAGATGTTTTTACCGCGTGGAACTCTGGGGAGTAAATTGACTACACCGTTCCGGTATGACACGGCAACCTTCAAGAAGCGAGCCTATTCTTTTTTGAAAGGCCACGCACTTGCGGCTCTTTAGATGTTACGAGTGTCCATGGACGGCGGTGATACTTACCATTAGGTGACCTATTTGGTCGTTTGCCTCATTTTAATATAAAAAAAGAAAAACTCCAGGAGTGCCAGGAACTGACTATCTAGCTTAATTGCCTTTTTCAACAGACAACGTTCAGATCCACTAAGTACTCGGGCAACTCTCGACAATATTGTAGTAGATGTAATGTAGTAATTGAGTCATTTCGGACACATAATTCCATAATACAACACATACATTATCCTACTTCCCTTGCCCCATGTCGTCAGGATGTCAAACCATGAGACCTTGTGTTTTTTTTTCTCCCGTTCTTTTCGGGAGCAATGGCTCGCACGTTTTGCGCATCCGCAGACCTTGTGTTACCGGAGTTGTTAAAACTATGCAAGCGCCATCAATCCCAAACTAAGTAAGCTCGTAATATGGACAAGACAACGGGTAAAAATACTAAATTACTTTCTAAGTTCAGATGTAAAGAGGCTATCTTTAATGCTTAATTCCATAAGAACACTCTTGAATGGGAAGTTAGAAAAATATAACTGCCTCCTCGTTTGCCTTATACCTTACCTTATATAGCTGGTTTAATGCCATAGGCCATGTTCCGGTTTTTTTGCACTAAAAGTCTAATTATATTGTAACCATCTTGTGTTAAGATTTTTTAAACCTGGTAACAATATTTTAATAAAAATGTGAAGAAAGTTAGTTTTCTGTTCTGTAACAATTACATAATTATGAAATCGTTGTTAAGTATTTTATTTAAGCACCCATCGATACAATACCTAATGGATTGAAAATATTTACTAATGAACAATTACTTAAATTTAATTGTATACAAGTTTACATTTAGTATTTAGGATCTAATTTCGAATCCAAACATTTATTATATAATATTGTCATTGAAACCAAGAGGGCTATTATCTATGATCTCAATCATTTTGCTTTCATACACTCTGATCGAGAAAAAAAGAGGCGATAGAAGTTTTCATATATTCCCCAACTCTTTGATCCCGGCAAAGCAATAATAAGAAGATAGATTCTGATGAGCAAAATTTAATTTAGACAAAAAGTTATGGCCTTGTTATTTTAATACAACGGTTTGATGTACATATATACCGTGTGCCGTATAAATATTTCATCACGTACAAACCGGAATATGAAGTGGTTAATTTAAATTCTCTCTCGTCTGTGTTGCGGTCGAACGCTCGGTTTTATCACTTTTTATTTTTTCATTTATCATCTTTCCACATCCCCTATTTCTTTTCGAATACCAGTGGTCGTTGCACTCGTCGGTTTTATTGCTGAAGTTTTAGAATCAGGCACGATTTTTCTGAACAATCCGCTATTAGTAAAATGCGTGCGATTTCTTTGACGGAAAATGGTTAGCTTAAAAATAAAATGTAGACTAATTATGTTAAGTAGATTCGTGTATTTATTTTTTACATTTTTGTACTTACGTAGTAAGTATATTAGCTTCTAAACGGTAGGGCCACTTTAGTAATGCTTAAAAATTACGGTACGGTGTATTTAAAAAAAATACAGAAATAACTTGTTCCGTCCAAATTGCTATCGAAAGCAGTCGCGTATTCAGTTAATCCCGATAATTATACCATTAGATATTGCAATCTAATCACTATAACCAGTGCAATAAGTTTTAATTTCCAAATGTTGTGATATAAATAATTTATGCATTTTCGTATCGTAGCAGCGTCCCTCACACCCGCGCGGAAAGGAGAGGTACCTCATAATTGCCATCCCGCTCCTTCGTGCCCTTCCACTTGCTACGAGCTCTGTCCACGCCTCCTCGCCTACGCATCGTTCTACGAGTGCTACGAGTTACATTACCTCACGTTTTACGCTTTTTATTTTGGTAGTTATAAAGTCCATTTTATTATTACAAACAAAAGATACAGTCGTTAGTTATGTCTACTACGGATGGAATAAAGACTGGACAGTCGCATAAGTTGTTGTTTGGATGCTGTAATAGGAAACTAAATGATGAGAAATATGCTAAATGCAACATATGCTTGAAAGCATATCACTTTCTTTGCCTGTCTCTAAGTGATAATTACGACTTACCTGCTGCTTGGTTTTGTGCAGCTTGTTTGAATGGCGACACTAGAAGTTCAAACGCCGAAAATAAACCTTCGCGTAACGTTACAACCACCAGAGGCAGTAAAAAGCAACTCGCTAATTTGCAACCGCAGGCGCAGCAGCAATTGTCCTCCGAGGATATTCGTCAGTTAGTCTGTGATGTTATGAAAAATTAGTTAAAGGAACAATTATCTTTGTTCAGTAAAGACTTAAATGTCACTATTAATAGAGAATTGCTTCAGGTCAAAGAAAAAATGGAAGAAATGAATCAGTCTATGACCTATATGAACAGACAATACGAAGATCTATTAAAAGAACATTTAGCTGGCAGGAAAGTTATAGCTGAATTACAGAGAGAAAACGCAAATATGAATAACACAATCAACGACTTAAACACTCGGTTAAATCACTTGGAACAACAAACGCGATCAAGCAATCTTGAAATACAATGCCTGCCTGAAAAAAAACAGGAAAACCTAATGCAAGTGGTCAACGAATTGTCTAAGGTAGTGGGCTGTACTATCCTCGATCGTGATATTATACATTGCACTAGAGCGGCCAAACTTAACCCCAACAACACACGTCCACGCTCTATTGTGGTGCAGCTAGCTTCTCCACGTGTTCGAGACCAATTACTCGCAGCCACCAGCAAGTTTAACAAATCTAACCATGAAAATAAATTAAATACTACACACCTTAACTATTCTGGACCTAAAACTCCCATCTATATCGCCGAGCACCTCTCAGCTTCCAACAGGATGCTACATACTGCCGCAAGATTGAAGGCCAGGGAAATGGGGTACCAATACGTCTGGATTAGAGGAGGCCGTATTTTCGTGCGTAAAACCGAAGAATCTGAATATATCCTGATAAAAAACATGGACACACTCAGTAAATTAACTTAATCATTTATATTTCTGGTTTACATTTTGAACGTTTTGGTATATTGTAAATATTTTCTTAAACTCCGCCAATTAAAAATTTACTACCAAAATACACTGCGCACTAAAACACATAACTTTATCCGTGCGTTATCTTGCGAGTCGCATGACATTGTTATGTTGACTGAAACATGGTTGAACGACTCTGTCCTGAGTACGGAATTATTTGATGATAGGTACGTGGTATATAGACGGGACAGAGATAGTAGAAAAAAAGATGGGGGAGGGGTACTGATAGCTATTTCAAAAAAACTAAAGTCAAAACGTATATTCCACTGGGAGAGTAATTGTGAGGATATCTGGGTTACTATAGACATACCTACTGCAAAACGTAACCGTTTAATAGCTTTGTGCGCAGTTTACTTACCACCTCCCGTGACGCGTTCAGTACTGGAGGACTTTTTAGGTTCTTGTAACCGTATATTTGAAAAACCTTTGCACACGTGCATAGTAGGTGATTTTAATTTAAGTTGTATTGATTGGAGCATGGCAAGTGACCCGAATAATGGATACTCGCCACCCGGCGTGAGTCAATTACTTACTGACTTTATTCATGCACACAGGTTCATACAACTAAACCATGTTACCAATAAGTCAGGACGTATATTGGATCTTGCACTGACTAATTTAACATCGTGCACAGTTGATGATGCTTTAAGTTACCTTAGCGTTGTCGACTCGTTACATCCACCTTTTGAGATAGTTATAAAATTGGATATTGACGCCAGGCTACCTTACAAAAATGATAACCACAGATTAAACTTTCACAAGCTTGATTATGAAAGCATTCGTAAAATTCTTAACGAACTCGACTGGGAAACATTATTTCATGACTTAACTGATGTCAACGCAATGACTAGTATATTTTACGATGTTATTAATAAAACAATAAAAGATCAGCAACCACCCAAACGTGTCACGAAACGCAAATTTCCTCCTTGGTTTGACAAAAATCTGATAAGAATGCTAAGAGAAAATGAAAAGATAAGAACGCGATATAAAATATATAAAAATCCAATGGATGCACTGGAAATTAAATTACTTAATTAGCGATGCTCATTTAAATCCACAAATTGCTATAATACTTATATTTCTAAAGTTGAAAGCGAAATCTGTTTAAACCCAAAACATTTTTGGACCTATATTAAGGATAAACGGGGCGGTGCGAGTTGTTTCCCGCTTACAATGTCTGATAATACGACAACATCGTCTAGCGGAGATAAAATATGCGAAATGTTTGCTTCTCACTTTGCTTCCGTTTATACTAACTTAACTACTACACACAATTTACCGGTTCCAGATTACCTTTCAAACATAGCGAATAATAGTCTATTCCTAACAGCACCTACCCTTGAGCATGAAACCTTACTCACTAAGTTAAAGGCTTTGGATAGCAGAAAAGGTGCTGGCCCGGATGGCATCCCTCCTATCTTTATTGTTAAGTGCGCTGATTCATTCGTGGTTCCATTATTAATAATTTACAATAAATCTCTCCATACTGGCATATTTCCTGACATATGGAAAAGAGTTAAGGTAGTCCCTGTTCATAAAGGGAATGAGAAGGATCTCATAGCCAATTACAGGCCTATATCCATTCTATCCACACTTGCTAAAGTTTTCGAGTCTCTGGTATGTCCTCACTTACAATCACACCTCAAACTTCATTTAAGTGACTCTCAACATGGATTCATGGGATCTAGGTCCACATGTACCAATCTTGCCGTTTTTACAGAAACTTTGTTTGAGGCTATTGACTGCGGCAAGGATGTGGACGTTATTTATACGGATTTTAGTAAGGCTTTCGATCGCGTTTCTCATCCAATCTTAGTGGACAAACTAAGAGCGTATGGCATTACTGGTACTCTCCTTAATTGGTTAAACTCTTATCTACAAAATCGTTTCTTCTTTGTGGCAGCTAGTGGATACCAATCTAGTGTCTTAGAAATTACTTCCGGTGTTCCACAAGGCTCTCACATCGGTCCAATTTTATTTAATTTCTTTGTTAATGATATCCCGCTCAATTTAAATTTTTCTCAATATTATATGTACGCGGATGACCTTAAATTTTGTAGAACTATTGAATCAGAGGATGATGTACGACTGCTTCAAAAAGACATCGATATGCTGGTCAAATGGTGCGCTGATAACAATATGAGCTTAAATATCAAGAAATGTTTCCATGTTAAATACTCCAGGAAAAGAAATTCAGTCCTGTCTGCTTATCACATTGGTACTGATGTCATTAAAAAAGTGGATGAGATCATAGATTTGGGTGTTCTTTTCGACAGTAAGCTGACCTTTGTACCCCAGGTAGAAAGGGTAGTCAAAAAAGCTTCTCGAATTCTTGGTTTTGTCATTAGAAACATAAGCGGTTTCCGGAACAGTAGGATGAAAATAGTTCTATACAATTGCCTTGTCCGCAGTATTTTAGAGTACTGCAGTACCACCTGGAGGCCTCACTATTCCACTCATAAGTTAAGGTTGGAAAGAATACAGAAAAGGTTTCTCTGGCACTTATCATTTTCCTCCGGGATAGCCAAGAAGAAAAAGTCGTATGAAGCAAGACTAACTCATTTCCAAATGGTATCCCTGGATAAACGTCAAAATATAACCGATTGCCTTTTCTTATTCAAAGTGCTCAGATCAAAAATCGACTGTCCACCTTTACTTGAAAAAATTAAATTTCAAGCTCCCGCTAGATGTCCGCGTGCTCCAATAACACCCCTGCATCCTCCCCTTCGTAGAACCGTAATAGGAGCTAGTTCCGCAATTCCTCGAATCTGTAGATTGCTTAATAGCTACAGTGACCTGGTGGATATACATTTTGACTCGTTTTACAGTTTTAAGAAAGTTACACTAAATGCGCTATAACACCTAACTTTGTATGTTTACCGGTTTTGAATTGTTATCTGCGTTTATTTCTTTTGTTTTGTATCTGTTTTGTTTAATTTAATTTAAAGTAATTTTAATTTTAATAGCTGAATAATTAGATTATGTCTGTTTTCTTTGTTTTCTTAGTTTTTCTTTTTGTATCTTTTTTATAATGATGTATGTTTTATTTATACATGCGGTGCTTACCTGTCAGTGATTCTTACACTAGACTTGTTTGTCAACATATGTATCCTGTAATCGATAATAAGTGTAAACAATTGTTGGTGAGCCAATAAATAAATAAATAAACTTTGGTAATGATGATTAAATAGTTCCGAAAGAGTAATAATATCCTGGGACAATATTCACACACGACCATCTGATCCCAAACTAAGCAGAACTTGTACTATGAAACCAGATAACTGATCTACAACATAACATCATCATCGTAATCATATCAGCCGAAACACGCCCACTGCTCCTCCCCCAAAGATCTCACAATTGCCGGTCTTGCGCTATCCGCATCCAGCGACCCTCACAAGACTCAGGACAAAGACAGTCGCCTCGCCATTTCGTGTCCCGGGTTCGATTCCCGCGCAGGACAACTATTTATGTGAACAATAAAAAAGTTGTCCTGAATCTGGATGTATTTTGTGTACATCAATTATGTGTTGTAAAGTACCGCGCGACACAGGGTATAATTTCCCTAGTGCTTTGGTCTTTTTAAGGAAAAAAGAATACATACATGTTCATGCCCACAAATATCTGGCCTGTGTGGAAATCGAACCCATGACTTGCGGCGTGAATGCAAGTATCTCCCAACCACGTAAACCGGCCAGTTATTAATAAAATTACTTCTGGCCAAATTTCGGCTACGGCGACCAATCACACATAACTTAAGGATCCATGAGGGTACCAAGGCAACGGTACTCCTGGTTAGCGCTTAACGATACTAACATTTAAGTGAGGTAAAGCAAGGACTGCGGATCTACGCCTAGCGTGCAGAGTATAGGATCTCTAGCATATTTATATTAATGTTGTGGTCCTGAGTGTAATGTACTCTGAAGAAGTCTGGTGACCACCTTATCTAGTCAGTGTCGCGTGAATAATGCCAAATATCTAAGCTAGTAGTTGACGAAGAAAAGAAATAGTGCGGAGCCGTTTAAAAGCCGCCTAAAGCAAGAATATCCCTACCCTACAGTACAGTTTTAGGCACCTTTTAATATTACAGAAAGTAATAACATTGCCTTTTTATCTGAAACCTGACTTGACAATGTATAGGCCGTACAAAGTTCCAAAGGTTCTCTTGAACTAGGTAGTAAAAAGCGTCCGCCCTCCCGTTTATGTTCCCACGAGGGTTTCGGTAAAGTGCGGGGTGAAAATATTCAAGGATTTTGGGCTTTCTTCGAGTAGGTAGTATTATAAACATAAGTAGGAATTGTATTAAATACATTGTATGGAAGAAAGAAAGGTTCAACCTTTTTATACGTATAACATGAACAAGGGACCTCGTAAAATAGTTAAATTAAGAGGAAAGTTGACTGCGCAGTATCGTTCGGAGTAAGGAAGCATGTTCAGGTACTCATCTTTTCATTGATTTTAAGATAGCATGGTTTTTTACTGAAAAGTAAAAACACTAAACAAGTGAACGTACAAAAGGCCTTCGGCTACGAATATCTTGATGGACCGGTTGGCGTGGTTGGTAAATGCTTGCCTTTCACGCCGCAGGTCGTGGGTTCGAGTCCCACTCAGGACAAATATTTGTGTGCTTGAACATGTCTGCTGTCCTGAGTCTGGGCTTAATACCTATATAAGTATGTATTTACAAAATAAAAGTAGTATACACAATATGTAATACTAGTATACAAAATATGTAATACTAGTGGTGCCCCACGGTTTTACCCGCGTTAAACTTTATAAATTCTATAATTTATGGTTATTCCTATGTGTTATTCCGATATATGAGCTATATTAATACAAGGTTTCATCAAAATCCGTTCGGTAGTTTTTGCGTGAAGAAGTAACAAACATACCGTCACCGTAGCCTAGTTGGTAGTGCTCCTGCCTACGAAGCTGGTGGTCCTGGGTTCGAATCCCGGTATGTGCAAATATTTGTGTGATGAGCACGAATATTTGTTTCTGAGTCATGGATGTTTTCTATGTATTTAAGTATTTATCTATCTATATAAGTATGTATATCGTCGCCTGGTACCCATAGTACAAGCTTTGCTTAGTTTGGGGCTAGGATGATCTGTGTGACATTGTCCCGAGATATTATTATTATTATTATACAAATTTACACACACACAAACTTTCGCCTTTATAATATTAGTGTAATATCGATTATCTCGTTTCCGATTAGCTCTGCTTAGTTTGTAGTCAGATGGCCGGGTGAGTAATGTCCCAGGATATTATATGACTAGCTGTGCCCGCGACTTCGTTCGCGTGGATGTCGGAACTTAACAATGTATTTTTTAGTGTAAAGCGCTGTGGGAGGATACCGATACAATTTCTTTTTTAATTTAATTTAGTGTTTCTTTATTTTACCTGTGGAACCATCTGGAGCGTAAACAAAAACGTTATTGGGGTCGTTTATGCGTGAAAGAGCTACGTATAGTTGACCATGGGAAAAGCATCCAATACTTAGGTCCATCCCCGCAACGGATAATGTCTAGCTTTATTAATCGTCATGGCATAACAGAGACTGACTGGGAATTGCACTGGTTTGAAAGAGAAAGGAAAGTTTTAAGGAATTATAGGTATCCTTGGAATAAAAACAATATCACCGGCGCCGCAACCTGTTAATATTTCAGCTTCGATAATGTTTTGCTGCAGATTTGTGACTTTGAGCCGAGTGCCGTTACAAAGTTTGGGGGGACATGAATTTCTGAGGAGAATTATTGGTACACCGATTTTTAAAACTATTTTGTGGGCTGGAAGTCCGGGTGTGCTGAGGGAATCCAAAAATTCTACTGGGTAATGCGTGGCGTCATCTTCTTCCATACCTGTATTTATTGAGCTATATTCTTTACTATTCCCGGACGCATGAGTCAATATTTTGAAATTAATTGCCGCAGCTTGGTCATTGCGGGGAGTCAAAATAGCTCGCTGACATAGCCAAGAACCAGCTTGATTGCCAATGTTTGTGGCATCTCCGTACACAGAAGAAATTAGCTCCAGCTGTTATGTAACGTAAGAGCAGAGATTACCAATCAATATAACTTTTCCATATTCTTGTACGGGGTATGTGCCATCGCCTATTTTTTTACAATAAATTGGCAAACTCCTGTGCATTTTCGCAGCCTCTGACTGATCAGGTTCCCTCCTATACTTATAACTATCTCTTGAATAGCCAATAAGGACCTGTTGTGACAAATTTCACGTACCTTGTCAGGAATTTCTCCATCAGTATTTAGTTGTACATGTCTCATAAAATCTTCGGCATACTTGTCATGGTATTTTTTCCATAACTGGTTAGCACCCGATAACGCACAAAAGGTCCATAAGACGGCAAACAAATGTCGCAAGCGCTGTGGACTATCGCTCACGCATCCTTCCGCTAGAGCGTCATCCCAATGCTGACCTCCATCTAATAAATGGCGTGCTCGGCAAGCGGCCTGGTATGTGGGATGTTCAATATCATCCATTTTACGGAGCTCAGCTAAAGACGTAGGTCTTCGCACTACATGGACCAGACTGTGGGATGAACTCACACGTGAGCACGCCACGTGAACCTGCCCGCCTTCCTTAAGTCAATTCCAGCTAACTTGAGAGTTGGACTTTGCGATTTGTTGATGGTTATCGCGACACACACTTTTATAGGGAACTACAGTATTTTAAACTGAAAAGGGAGATCATTCGGCACTAACGGAATACGTGACACGAACACTGTTTCTCCCTGGGCGGATCCAGGCATAATAGTAGCCTCTATAACACGATGCAAAGCTTTGAATTGAAGCCTAGTGCCGTTGCAAAGATATACCCACACGCAACATACATAGGGGATGTATGTTGCGTGTGGGTATACCTATAATGGTTCTGAGGAATTTGAAATATTATTTGGAATATTATACGCCCTTAGGGGTGGAAATTCCTAAAATCCTGAAATACATATTTTTATTTTTAACGGAAAGGCCATACCAATTTTCATGCTTTTCACTTAAAAAATTACACACTTTTCATAAAAACTTACATCCCCTATTTTACGCCCTTTGGGTGGAATTTCCAAAACTTCTAAAATATTTATTTTTATTTTTAGCTGAACTACTAAATATAAGTTTCAATGCCTTTAACTACAAAAATGACGGATTTTCATACAATCTTTCATTCTCTATTTTACCCCCTTAGGGTTAGTATTTCCAAAAACCCTTCCTTAGTGAATGCATACGTCATAAAAGTACCTACAGACAAAATTTCAAGTCTCTAACCCCAGCCGTTCAGGCTGTGCGTTGATATGTCAGTCAGTCAGTTCCCTCTTTTACATAGGTAGGTATATAGATTTGTGCTGAGAAAATTATGAGAGACAGGGTTAATTTACTACATTCAAATACATTCAATCGGACAGGCTTGATAAGATTCGAATCGTCTGTAGGTACATTCGCGTTACAAACGAAACGACAGCACAAACTTTCGATCGACTGACATTATAATTTAAAATTAAATTATAACAAATCCAACCTTCCACATAATTCAATTTGCCCATGAAAACAGATTTTTTAATAACCAATTTTGGACAACAACATACTTCTAGGCAACCAAGACCTTATTTCGAAACAATTCAGTACATTCAAAACCCTACGTAATCATGCAATCAGCAAACACGGGCAAATAAATCCATGGGCAAATCTTAACACCGCGAGTCAAAATAAATGCACAACGACATCTATCGAAATAAAAATCAACTATCAACCTAGTTCATGCAGAAAAGAGATGTCATAATATGCACAATGACATCTATCGGACAGTTAGGTAGCTCAACTATAAACATTAGTTCATCTTGAAGTAATGAAATGTGTGTTATTTTTCTTCATGATTACTTTAAAATCTAATATCTTTTGATAGACTGAACCGATTGCAATAAAACAAAAACTAAATGTTACCTCAAGTTACGCTCAATCGTTGTGTATAAAAGTTATCTACATTGCTTTAGTATATTTTACGTGATACCCGAACATATAAACAGACAAACAGACACACAGACAAACAGACAAAAATTCTAAAAAGGCTGGAAATGGGTTTTATTGGTTGTTCTTTAATACCCTGGCTATTTTTTTTGGATTTTCTTTTGATGTACAAAAAATATTTTTCTACAGATTTATTATATGTATAGATAAAAAGAAAAAAAAAACACCCGCATCACCAGAGGACCGCGTTGCCGCGGCGGCCTTCAAGAAAAGATTAGGTTCGCATCTTGAAGGTTAGAATGGCATACTGAATCGAAAATACTATTTAATCTACTTAAGAAATAGCTTCCAACTACAAATATTAACTTGAGCTACATAAAAAGTAAATTCAGTAGTAATAGCTGGCCAACCTTAAACTAATTTAAATTTTCTTTGAATGTGTACTAAAATCCAAATGGTGCCTCTGTAGAAAAGCCACTTAAATCATAATCGATTTAAATAAAAGAGTGGTCTTTTCGTCTCGTTTAGACTTATTCATAGCTATTAGGTACTCTGATGTTTTTTTACTACCACGTTGGCTACTACTAGACCACACACACTCTACCGAGTTCAAGGCACCAAGTTCTCTAGTAAGTCCAAGCGCAAATGAGTTCAAATGGGTTCCTGGGTTCAAATCCGACCTGGCCAAAAGGTAAGAAAAACGCCCAAGTGGAAGTTGGAAGTCTTATACACCCGTGCCACGAAGAACAAGTAAATCGGTCCTACGCCTGATCTCTACCCGGTTATGTTGAATAGCCATCTTATCGGTTGCCAAATACTTGCTTTTTACGACGGAGGTCGTGGGTTCGATTCCCACCCAGGAGAAATATTTGTGTGCATGTCTGTTTATCCTGAGTGAGTGTAATTATCAATATAAGTATGTATTTACAAAAGAAAAGTAGTATATGTAGTATATCAGTTATCTGGTTTCCATAGTACATACAAGCTCTGCTTAATTTGAGATCAGATGGCCGTGTGTAAATAATGTCCCAGGATATTATTATTATTATTTCTATACTATAATTTACCATGCGAAGTCGGCAAGCCTCCGTTGAGATTCGCCACCATAGGCCAAATTTGGAACACTATGCATGTGATCGTTCTGTGTAGCATCAATTTTAGGGAGGTAATCGTTGAAATGCGCTATTGACATGCCAATTGTGACAGGCTGTGACTTCGGTAAGCCATAATATTACCAACTCCCTACCCTTTAAATAAAGAAGAATCTAGCGTGCATGCTTTTATTTTTTTTTAACCTCCAGTTAATGCATCTATTCATTTTCTAACTCCCCCTTGTTTCTTTCTGATTAAATTCGTTGCGGGATCCAAGACAGTTAAAGAAATTCCCCGGGACATTGCCTGAGCCTCACCGCTAAGTGTCATATCAGTGTGTGCGACTGTGGATCCTGGTTTTCAGGAATTGCAGTGGTGGGTTCTTACCCACCACTGCTTCTCCATTGGGACTAGACACTCCCTCTTGGGAGTCTCTAGTCCCAATTAAAAAAAAGTTAATACGAGATTTTATTGCGACATTCTGTTAAATAATAGTCAAGGGCCTACCTCGGAAATGAAACTGCTATACGAACGCGTGCTGTGTGATAGCATAGCTTAATCTTTTATTATTAAAAAGAAAACTACTTCACGAATTACATCACAGCTTCCAGCGTATTTAGCTACAGACGCCAGAACATCAAGCTACCCCAATCTGTCAAATTTCCCCAATTGAAAGTGAACCTTATGCTTATGTGATAAAGTTGAAAATCTATTAAAAAAAATTGACAGATTGGGGTGCTGGATGTGCTGGCGTCTGTACATTAAGTACTCTGGTTTGTAGCTAACGGGAAAAACCACCCATTTCATCTCGTGGGAGTCGTATAAAGTCGACCTGAGCGTATATCTCCCAGAGAACGGGCAGCAGCCTTTCTCCGTGTATATGCCCATTACTGCGATCACCAACCCGTCTACCAAGCGTGGCGATTATGACATATCCCTCTAAAGGATGGACATTCGTTATTGGCCGATAACGAATATCATCTCATTCAATACTACCTGTTGCCCGTTAATACATCATCTTTACTAATATGTTTAAAATTTTTGTACAGACGCCAGCACATCCAGCTACCCCAATCTGTCAAATTTCTTATATAGATTTTCAACTTTATGACATAAGCATAAGATTCACTTTCAATTGGGGACATTTGACAGATTGAGGTAGCTTGATGTGCTGGTGTCTGTACATTAATACACTGAACGAATATCAACACCCAATTCATTTCGTTGGAGGCGTAGAAGTCTATCCGAGTATATCTCACAGAGAACGGGCAGCAGCGTTTCTCCGTGTACTATGCCCATTACTGCAATCGCCAACCCGTCTAACAATAAATAAATATTAAAAAAACAGCCAAGTGCGAGTCGGCCTCGCACATGAAGGGTTCCATAGCAGCAAGTATTTCAGTTGATTAAATGAATACAAATAGCGGTTTATGACCTATTAAAAAAAACTACTTGCTAGATCTCGTTCAAACCAATTTTCGTTGTTAGTTTACATGGTAATGTACATCATATATTTTTTTTAGTTTTATCATTCTCTTATTGTAGAAGTTAGCCCCATTTTACCACTTTGGAAGTGTCTCTCGCGCAAACTATTCAGTTTAGAAAAAAATGATATTAGGAACCTCAATATCATTTTTGAAGACCTATCCATAGATATCTATGGATGCCCACGTCATGTATGGGTATGATGAAAAAAAATTTTTTGGGTTTCATTTCTATGTATGGCGACCCCCCAAAATAATTGTTCTTTTTCTATTTTATTGTAAAAATCTTAATGCGGTTCACCGAATATATCTACTTACCAAGTTTCAACAGTACAGCTCTTATAGTTTCGGAAAAAAGTGATTGTGACATACGGACGGACGGACAGACAGACATGACGAATATATAAGGGTTCTGTTTTTTGCCATTTGGCTACGGAACCCTAAAAAGCATTCCTACTGAGTTTTCTGGCAGTGTTTCTCAGTAGCTGCCACGTCATGTACTGCACGGTAGGGTAAAAATAAATGACGATTCCAAACAAATGTAATATTTTTACGGAATAAATGACTTGAATTTTGAAGCGTGATGATTATGGCAAATCACTCCAAAGGGTGGACATTCGTTATTGGCCAAGAACGAATATGATTTGGTTGAACAATAACTGTATTGGCCAATAACAAATATCATCTTAATCAATACTAACTGTTACCTGCCAATTCATCTCCTTTACTAATGTTTCAGATTTTTATACAGACGCCAGCACATCCAGCTGCCCTAATCTGTAAATTTCTTTATAGATTTTCAACTTTATCACTTAAGCAAAAGGTTACTTGCAATTGGGAAAATTTGACAGGTTGGGGTAGCTTGACATTCTGGCGTCTGTACATTGTCATTGCCCGACTCTTTATGCAGACCGGATTTCAGATGCGGATCCACCGGAAGTATAGTATATCTACCATAAACATCTACACATTTTTCTTTCTTTTAATTATTTCAGAGATGTTTTGTGTTTTAAGTATGTAAGTAGTTTTAAGAAAACCGCAACATTTTGAGATTCCATTCTTAATAAAATTTATATGGGAAGTGGTCCCATATAGATCTTGTAACACACACAACTCTAGTAAAAAAATAATAACCATTAGTGGTTATTAATTTTTAAATGAAGGAATAATAATCATTCGCGGAGACATAATATTTATTATTATTTCATTTATTATTTCAGAGATGTTTTGTGTTTTAAGTATGTAAGTAGTTTTAAGAAAAGCGCAACATTTTGAGACTCCATTCTTAATAAAATTTATATGGGAAGTGGTCCCATGTAGATATTGTAACACACACAACTCTAGTAAAAAAATAATAACCATTAGTGGTTATTAATTTTTAAATGAAGGAATAATAATCATTCGCGGAGACATAATATATTCGGTTGTATCAATGGTCTTTATCGTAGTTAATTTTTATCTGTATGTCTGTATTGTACTCATTCTTTAATCTTCTTTTACCTATTCACGAGAAACTTTGAGAGACTTGAACGAAAATGCATTTTACATAATATTTCTGGCACGATCCGATCCAATTGTTTCAATTTGTATTCCCGGTACTGAATATTACTAGTGTAGTTGGATTTCTTCGAATGAATCGTATTATGTCTGTAAAAATGGTAAAATGATTAACTAGCGTTGGTAAAGGATATACAGCCATACTGTTAAACGGTTTTACTGCTGAAATCAATATTGCAATAAAAATGTAGGTCATGTTAAGAGTTCATACTTAAGAGGATGGTAGTAACCAAATTAGTTTTTGACTAAGTTTTATGCCGAGATGGTTAGTCAATTACCTAAATACCTATATTGCCTAAATACGGTTTCATTGAAAAAGTATCAAAACACTGATCTACCATTCCAGTGCAACTGCAAAGACTTTTAGTGAAAGCTTCTGCTTGAGCTTCAAATAGGATACGTTCAGATTTATATTATTTAATATTAAAAATTTAGTTTTTTAAGAGACTTTTTAGCGCTTAGTTTTAAGTTTAAAGCTCGAACGTACTCGATATGTGTAATAAAATAATACACCGTTCCAAAATATCCCTACACAAAACAAAATTTTATGTAATATAGTCTAAAAAAGTACCACTCAATTCATTTTACATCTAGTTCGAATAAAAGATTTTGTTCTATTTCACTCGGTTGAAGAAAATCCTTGCCTGCAATTTTTTTCCATACACAATATTTTGAATGTTCCTTAAAATTTCTACTAGTGACATCTGCCTAGTATAATTGACTCCCGTCAGCCTCTTATCTACCTACTTATGAAAATGTTGCATAGAAAGTGGTAGATGTATCGGTAATAGTTTCTCCGCGTTGCGTACGATCACAGCTCAGCTATAGTAGGAAACAATATACGCGTCGGTCCCAAGTGTCACTCTGCTGAATAGAGGCCATTAGGCGTCTGAGCCGAGCTTCGCGCGGGGGAAATCCGACGGAAAATACCCCTGTAATGTATGTGATGAGTGAACTAGGGTATTGTGTTTGTGGAGGTGTTGGGACCAACGTTGGCAGTTATTATGTATCTATAATCGTACCTCATTTTAAAACGGCTCCAGGCTAAAGTTGGCTACGGTGGCGGCCAATCTAAGCCAGGATCAGCCAACTACGCAGAGAATATACGTGCCGAAGTGTGAGTGCAAAAACATGCATTCTGTTTTCACTCACTCTCATAATCTGATGAAACGTCACCTACGCGATTGGGGAGGGATCAACCCCAGGACTGACACCTTCATACGCTCTCTAAGGAACGGGCGTAAAAACGACTAATTTTCAGATTCCGTGCTGCTAGTTAGTGTTTTTTCTTGCCAGAAGAATTACAATCGATTTGGGCCAAACTCGGAATTTCAACGTGGGACTATCTGCGGTTAATCAAGCTTCCCCTAGACTAACGAAGTAGTCTATGCTGTTGGTAGTACTACAATCATCACCAGCCTGATATAGTCCACTGATGGACATAGGTCTCCCGGAAGGTTACTATAACGTTGCCATTTGAAGGGGCATACCGTATTCACCACGCTCGGCACGCGGGTTGGCGGCCGCAGTTATGTGGTAGCTAGTCCACAGGAGATGCTGCTGTCGTAAAATAGTTGTATAATACTTCTATATAATACACTACAAAAATAATAATAGGGTCCTGCCCAAGCCTGCTGCAAATTTCGGCTACTACGATCATATTTCTCTACACCAGAGCATGGTGCCGTCTCTATTTCCTCTTTCTCATATTTTTTTTAAATTTGATGGGACGTCGATGCGACACGACCACGAAGAGAAGTTTCAGGTAAGACAGCTTTACGTGGTCACCGAGGCACTGTAGCTCACTCCAATAGCACCGACTATTACCGATCTCCTGACTTTTCTTGTCACATATCAAATTCATAGAACACTCGTTGGTTTGATTTTTGAACCCGGAACTTTACTATATATGTATGTATATGGTTGAACACGCGAGACCAATAACGCCCACTAAAATACTTCACTAAGGTCTTGGCACAATAGGAAGCGAGGCATCGAAAGGTCATTAAATGAAAACTTGCATATAATGTAGATATACTGATTAAAAGCATAGCTTTGTTGTTCATATCTATATATATAGCTTATATTAAGTATGTATAGCTTATCTGGGTTTTCCCCAACGAAGTTGCAAGTAATCTCCAGATAATTTTCATAGCGTCCTATCTAAAACAGAAAACGTAATAACTGCAAAACAATACCTTAGTCTAATTTATTCACTCATAAATTTACCTAAGTTATACAAGAATTGAACAAAAGAAAAAAGGTTTATTCTCAACCAGCACTGATAATACAAGTCCTCAAATTAATATAGTTTACATTGGAGTTCATTTGGAGCTATGCAGCGTTATCCGTACAATCGATGTAAAGGTGCCTACCTCAGCAAATGCTACAGTAAATAATACCGTAAGGCTGATCTTCCGATAGCGCCGCCACAGAGTGGTTTCACGGATATTGGAATAATTAACTTGCCGAGAAACTAGTAGGAAAAGAATACTAGTTCTAATAATGTTAAGACTTTTTGTACTAAAGCTTGAATGTCGTATTTTCAAAGAAATTAATTAAAATGATCCATAATGATGGATAACTTTGAAAATTATATGAGTTATCAGATCATGGCGGTCACATTATGTTGTAAAAATATGTAGTTATCATGTGTTTTTGAGTTTATATTAGGTTTTTTAAATGGTGGCACTAGATAGACAGAAGACAGAAATTCAAAATGGGATGCTTTATAATGTGAACGAACTTTTTTAAATAAAAATGAAGTTTTGTAATGCCCCTTTCATGCGATTTTTCTCTATCACTCTGTTTCTTATGTGTTGGAGCGAGGATCGAAATTCAAGCAGACTAGTAAAATGGATATGATTCTCAAGACAATTGCAATAGAATGAAGACAAGACAATTGCAGAATAATGTTTGAATATTGTCTTGGGGTTATAAAAAGAAATTTTTTTCGGTGTTTTGGTGGAGTTTGATTGTGACAAGAGACTGCACCAAATTGGTGAATCTTTCTTTTATGTGGTCGCCACTCGAGAAACTTTCTGCCCCAGCGGCCGTTGGCTCTACGAGCTATGTGCCCTGCCCACTGCCGCTTCAACTTTGCAATTCTACAAGATGGACCGATGATCTTGTGAGGGTCGCTGGAAGACACCTGATGCGGATAGCGCAAGACCGGCAATTGGGGAGATCTTTGGGGGAGGTCTTTGTCCAGCAGTGGGCGTCTTTCGACTGATATGATGATGATGATTAGAAAAGTGAGTGTGCGAATGAGACTGAAGACTGTGAGACGTGGTTTTTTTGGGACGTTTTTTCTTCGGGACTATCTGTTTTCTTTCCGGAAGGAAAATCCAGAAATGTGTTACATGACAATGCATTAAAATAATTAATAAAATATTAGAATTTAGCCAGTATTGACCGCCGTGACAGCTACTATCTAATAGATTAAGGTTTAAGATACAGAACAAATAGTCGTGCTCAACACACAAAGATCCCCACCTAGGACAAAGGGATCGAACCTACGACCTCTGGCATAAGATTCAGGGCCACTAGCCTTAGGCCACCGGACCAAATTCAATAAATTGTGGTTTTATAATTGGGTTCTCCTGAATACTCTTGTTTAATATATTTTGAAACGAGTGTTGATTTAATAAAAGGAAAACAAAATAAGATGGTTTTCTCCAGTTATTGTTAACGGGAAGAAAACTATCCTCTTTTGTTGTCCTTTTGATCGTTCACTTGTAAGTACAACAATATTTTTCGCAACATAATTGTGATAATTGTCAGCAGTTGTATTGCGCTGGTTCTTTACAAAATGGCAGTCGCCTTTGTGACAAAGCGTGCTTGTAAACTGACGCCAGGCCTGAGGAATTGTTAGATCTCGGCGCAAATGATGTCCTTTGTTGATTTTTCGCTACTATTCTATATAGCGGTATACCAAATGTTGTATAAATGATTCCAAGGACTTTCTTAACAAAAATAAAATATATTTAACGCAGCCTATCTCAACACGAGCAATTTATAAAGGACTGCAGACTGGCTAAAGCATAGCATAGCATAGATAAAATAATCTTATATACATAACAAACATTAAAAAATACTCTTGAATTTTTTACTTAATTCAATTTAATTTTTTTAAATTATTTTAACCTCCTACTTTAATCGCATTTTGAAATATTTCTTCGATCTTTCTATTATTCAAATGACTTTAGACATATTTCTTA
Source organism: Pseudoips prasinana (assembly GCA_951640165.1). NCBI lineage: Eukaryota > Metazoa > Arthropoda > Insecta > Lepidoptera > Nolidae > Pseudoips > Pseudoips prasinana. The sequence continues at coordinate 13,287,776 of OX621240.1, forward strand.
TTGGGATCTATCTTTATGAGGATTTAAAGACACAAGAAAACAGCAACCTATCATTATTTAATACTTAAAAATAGATAATATATTCATAATTTATAAACAACAAATGCCTAATATTTTACATAAATATATATATTAGATACATTAGCATAAAACATAAGTTACAATAGAAGTTCATATCTTTGACTAAAGCCCTCCTCTTCTACATTTGCTGTGCTCGACAGGGGCCATAATGATGCCATCTTTACGAGTATTATAATACTTAATTAACATTGTGAAATGCAAATATAACATTGAGTATTTTAATTAAATGTTGTGCAAATTTCTACAAATTGATGATGAATTTACTATGAGAAAATATTAACATGAGAGTTGCCCTGAGAAAGTAAAATGATAAATTTAAGCGTCACTGCTACGACCGGAGTATGTTTGATTTCAACATGAACATAAATTTCTTAAGCCCTGTATAACTCTCATTAACTGTTAATATTTTAGTAGTTAAAAGCTAAATTGAATAAGATAAGCAGAAGTAAACAACCCCTACATCTTTAGCAGGTGATCGGTTCATTTTAGAGTCTCTTTTGGTCCAGCCCACCATTTCAAGTTTTAATTTCGATTAATATTTGATAAGTTGGGATCCGGACAGTGGTTTTAACATCAATATATACAATGGAGTTAAAACAAAGTTAACATTTAAAAAAATATAGAATATTTTTAAACCGAGCTTTATCAAAAACTGGGTGGGCACACTGTTAGCACAGATATAAAATAAGTGGACATGAACACTGAACCGGCATTAGTAGATTTTTCTAGACCTCGTATTGCGAAGATTAACTTCTAGAAAATTATATAGAGCGGGAAAAAAGGCCCGAATCCCTAAAGCTTATTTTTCTTTACTGGACGTTTAACGTATCTTGAAGAAGCGGTATCTACTGACTCAAAAAAAATGTCAGGAATCCAACAGTTTTAGCTAAAATTACATCTTGATTTTTAATAGAACCCAGTGATATGGTTTAAACATTAATATAAATTACAGATAACCTAACCTTTATAAAACTTCTGATTCCAACTATAATTACATAATTTTACTCTGCTGGGCCGATATTAACCAAACATATATGTAGCTATGTTATTAAAATGAAAAAAAAAACCGCATCTAAATCGGTTCGTACGTTTGAAAGTTACGATGCCACGGACAGACACACAGCCACACACACACCGAATGAAATCGACGTCAAACTTATAACACCATTTTCTTTGCGACGGGAGTTAAAAAGGAGCGAAATAGAAATAGGTAAAGATGTATAATTTAAGTTCATGAAAATCTATTACGATATCTAGGATTAATTAATCATTTATTAATACGCGAAAATTTTAACGAAAACCTCTCGCCTTTTCATAAATTTCTTGTCAAGCTTTGGCATTCTGATAATGTTGATGGGCAACACTATCCTCCCAAATGTCACTAGGCGTTTCAATTGCAACAGCTTTTTTTTGTTGCCGTCGGCAATTTTTAACGTTTGGTTTATTTTCTGTTGCATTTAAAATGGCTGCCACTGTTTGCTACAAACAGCGGCTGAAATCTGACGCCCGTAGAATTGCTCGAGCGTTACAAATAAATCCTTTGTTCTCCGCTCATTTTGCTCCGCTTTTTGATGTCTGTATGTTGGTATTTAAAGGGTCTATCATTTACTTACCAGCAATTCGCCAATCTCAATACTGATTGGAGAAAAATATGTTAACTATTTACGGTAAGTTGATTATCCTCGCGAAAAATATCTGTAGGTATTACCAAAATTTACCTTTCACGCAGTTCGATTCCCACCCGGAACAGATATTTGTGTGCATGAAAATGTCTGATTGTCTGAATGTCTGATTGTCCTGAGTTTGGGTATAATTTTCTATATAAGAAAGTATTTACAAAAGAGAAGTAGTATATGTAGCATATCAGTTATCTGGTTTCCATAGAACAAGGTCTGCTTAAATTGGGATCAGATGGCCGTGTGTGAATAATGTCCCAGGATATTATTATCATTTACACTTGGATATTAAAATTATATATATTAAAATAATTAAGTTGTAAATTCTAATGCAATAATAAGCTTATATAACAAGAAACTAGACTTAACCCAGGCAGCCTACCTGCATATAAATGCCTGAGTCCGTCCGTGCTGTCTGTCTTATCACATATAATATTGTATACTTAAATGAGTAACAGAGAATTATTGTTCTACATTGTTTCGGAATTCCTATGTTCAATAATTGATGTAATTTGCAGAAAGAGTTGACTTTTTTTGGAGATCTCAAAAGTTTAATTAGTCGATTAAAAGCTTTGTATATTTGACATTGGCGGAGTGCCAATACGTGACACTTCGCCGTTGTTTACTTTTGTGTCTAGAGTGTGTGCAGTTGGAGATTAATCAGTTGTAGGTAATTAGTATCCATTTAGGAGAATAATTTCAAAAGTCTTCAAAAGTGTTATAAATCCTACTAATATTATAAGCATGAAAGTTTGTAAGTATGGATGGATGTTTGTTACTCTTTCGCGTAAAAACTACTAAATGGATTTTAATGAAACTTTACAATAATATAGCCTATACATCAGAATAACACATAGGCTACAATTTATAAAGATATTATGTGAATTGTCCAAAATATGACGATAAGTGTCAAATAAGTATGATAATATCTACCATCTGCAAGTTATTCCGGCGTGCACTGCCAAAACCGCTAGAGGTAGTCATCCTACTAATATTATAAATGGGAAAGTTTGTGAGTATAGATGTATGGGTGTATGTTAGTTACTCTTTTACGCCAAAACTACTTTAACGCGGGTGAAACCGCGGGGAATTGCTAGTTTAATAATAAACAGGTGTGAGATTATGACCACGCAATAGAAGTGAATTTTAATTTAGTGTCGGACTGTTAATGTAGCTGATGTCGAGCCAAGCATCAAAGTAAAGCAGCAATGTACATCAAGAGTCAAAATAACCATTTATGGTTCATACAGATAGTATCATCCATTCATCAATACTTACTAACTTTCGCAATTATAATATTAGTAGGATAATATTATGGTATACTTAAATGAGTAATAAAGGATTTTACTACTTATTATTTTTTGCAATTCCTATGCTTAATATATTTAGTTTATATCACACTGAGAATAACTATTTATGGATCACACAAATGGTTGTCCTGTGCGGGAATCAAACCTGGGGCACGAAGTGGCGGCAACTGTCTTGACTAGTGATGTGCCTGGTGGCAATATTGCCACTACCGGCAATATTCCCAATGTTGCCACTGCCGGTAAAATACCAATATTGCCAGCAGCATTGGCAATATTGCCAATGTTGCCTGTCAAATTAATATCAATATATTTTATGATTACTGCAGGTGTAATCATCTTTTATTTATATTTGTGTAGTATATCGATCTAAAATATTTGAAATACGCACACGCGTGTCGTGCACAACTGTTATAAAGTGTATAACACATTCTCATATTCTCAGCGCAGAATATAGAAAACTAGCATTAGATCGATAACAGCTTCACTCTTGTTACCTATGAAAACTAGATGGGGCAGTTACTTAAATTTGCTTATGCAATTTCAACAAACTAAAAGTCGTTTTACAATTACTAGTTGTTAATGCAGAACATACAGAACTTGGAAAATATAAAGCAAAAATACTAAACGAAGATATATGGTCGGATATAAGCGGACATATTGAATTAATAAAGCCTGTTGTTGACTGGAAAACAAAATAAGAAGGTGACTATGGAACAATCCATTTAGTGCATCGAGCTCTAACTGACATCAACGCTGTACTGAATAACAACGCCACTGAAACTTTGTTAGGGGAGCAATGTGAAAATAATCGAACTAAATTTATACAAAGAAAATTAAACAGTTTGAAGCCTGTGCATTATGCTGCAACCATCTTAGACCACAATAATCAAGGCGTAAATTTAACCGAGGATGAAAACTTGGATGGTTGTCAATTTATTATGGACCATTCGCAATCAGATGGACAAAGAGGAGTGGCTGTGTTCGAAGAATTAGCACATAATAAATCAAGAACCAACGTTTATGGAAGAGATTTTATTTGGGCGTCATGTTCGGTTGGAGATATTTCACCATTATCTTGGTGGCAGTTGTTTTTTCCTAACACGAGTTTAGGGAAAACTGGCGTGAAAATTGTATCAATTCCTTCGACGTCTGCTTCTGAGGAAAGGAGTTTTTCTACATTTTCAATATTCACACGCCTAAAAGAAATAAACTCACAACGGAAAGGGCCGGCAAAATATCCTTCATAGCGCATAATTGGAAACACTTATCAAAATCAACAGCCAATGCCTGAAGATTTACCCGATGAAGAATGTGCCGACGGTGTGGAATTCAATTTTGTCGACGAAATATGTGATGAACCACTGAACGATTTCAGACCAGAATTAGACGAAGATCCATTGTCCATTAATTAAGAATTTAATTCGCTAATTTTACTTTATGTATAAATTAACGTAAAAGCTCCTATTAACGACCCCCTAAAAAGTGTACTCTATTAACGATCTAATTTTTAAATCACTCATATTAGACATAATATAGGGTTCCAGAATGTGATACTTAAAAAATTAGTTATTTATTTTAGTTGGGCAGCAAAAAGATTAAAGTTTATGTGTGTAAATAGCAAGTAAAAGAAATAATTTGACAATGAGTAGGACGCACCCGAAATTGACGCACGTTTCATAGTGTCGCGTCTCCGGCCACGTAAGTACACCTAAATATTACTTAAGGAAAATAACACACTAAGAATGGATTGGTCTTCTTGCTATCACATTACAACTGTAACGTATATATTTGTTTTCTAAATTAACTCTTGATATAATACTTCTTATTGGTTTTTGTGTTATAAAATCATGTTTTAATTTAAGGCGGTAATAGAACCCGAATTTCAAAACTTGATTCTAATAACGACCCATGGCGTTGTCAAATTTTGAGAACATTTAGTATTTTTAAATAATATCTATTATAAACTACCTGATTCGCTTTTACTTTTTTCTTGTTCAATTCTAAAAATTATTTTTCTTCGTTAGCTCTATTAACGACACAGCTATTTCTTTAAGATTTTCTGTAAAACTCGATTCAACGTTAGACAATATCCCTATTATTATAACGATATTATACTGTAAATAACCATTATTATCTGAATTAAAGACTAACTGAGACTAAAAAAATAATATAGTAATGAGATCGAATTTAATAGTATTCCATAAAACGGATATTTTATCTGTTTATTATTAATTTTATTGGTCGCTAATAGAATATTGTAACCTTCATACGTGATTCTATTACCGACTCGCAGCTATGACGATATTTTTGGTAGTATTACAGTACACAAAACCAAAATGTATATTTTTGAACAAATTGGCTTATTTCTTGCTAACGTGACGTTTTGAGAGATTTTGTCACAGGCCATATTATTAATGTAAAATAATATTTGCTATCCAGTTTAATTCATGGCTTAATGGCATTGGATATATTTCATATGTTTTCAAATCAAATAAAATTGCGGGACGGAATGAGGGCCATGTAACTTTTTAAATCTTCTTTATATATAAGATATAGAATTCAGTTCTTCTGAATTCTATATCGTTGATTAATGTCTGTCTCTCTCTTCTCTTAGCCTTATTAATCCCAAGCATCTTGGGGTCGGCTTCTGTATTAAGCGAATTATAAATGTGTTATTATAAAATTAACCTATTATAAAGGTATTTTGTGATTGTATTACAGATACAATATTTTTTTTATTGATTTATAGTACATAATTAGTATGTAGGTAATGAAAAAGTAAGCTTTTAATTATTTGAAGACTGTTTTCTGAGATTGGTTACATTTTTAATTAATTAAAATAACAAAAAGTAAGTTCTCTAAGCGTTGCAATAAATAAATATGTTCATATTGTAATAATGGTGATCTCATAATATTGTTATTATATAATATATACCTTAAAAAACATTTTTTATTTTATTTAATGGTAGAGAAGAAGTGACATCTTCGTAGCGGTCGGTAAAAGAAGTAGAAAAATCGGTAATAGAATCTTGCCGCATACTATGGGTCGGTAATAGAATCAACTACTCTTTTGGATTAAATAATTATTTAGAAATTATTGCCTTATAGAATATTGAATTTAAGTACTGAATTGCAAAGAATACTTTGTTGAGATTAAATAAAAATTATAACATCTTTTCTAACATAACAGCTTATATCTATTTTTTTAAAGTGAATCCTAAGACAGCTAAAACTGGCGGTAATAGGAGCTTTTACGTTATAAACAAAACGCTGTGATTATCAATGACTGATTACTACTAAGATTTAGAAATATAAGTATTAACAAGAGCTGTGATTTTAAAATGATTATAAAAACTACTAAGTTGTTGCTCGAAACGGTGATTTACTGATTATGTAAGGATTACCAAAGTAGGTGCATTGAAATATTATAATAATGTTATTTTTGTAGATTATTTGTTGTTTTGGTAGAGATTTGTAAAGAATTACGCTTTGTTATTTCCATTTTATATACTTATAATCATTATTTTTGTCATGTGATTTTACATGAAAAACAAGTACAACATTAAAAGAAATGATTCGAATTTATGTCTTTTATTCAATATACAACGATCGTCAATTCTTACCTTAATATTTATGTGGTATTTCATATATTCAGTATCGTGTGCAGCAACATGGGAATATTGCCGGTAAAATACCGGGAATATTGCCAAAAATGCTGGCATTATTGGCAATTTTACCCAAAACTATATTCTATTGTATAAAATGTAGATTATGGCCTTTAAATGCTAATTTTAAGTGTTGTACATTGTTTCTGTACTTGATTTGATTTATAATTAATCAATATTCCCAAATATTTCCACTCCCGGCAATATTGCTGGCAATGTTGCCACCAATATTCCCACTTCGGGCAATATTGCCGGCAACGGCACATCTCTAGTCTTGACAGCTACGCCACACGTGCAGTCAAATTACCGTCAAAAATTTCACGAACTAAAATAGGTTTATTTTATATGTGTACCTACTTAACAATTCTAAACAACCAGTTTGGAGGGTGGGCCTATAAAGCTTTGAGTTAATACTAACCTAACCAGTATCTACAAATTGCCGTAATAATTGGTTTCACGTCTCGCCCTCAGCAATTGATGAATATTCATTACACGTTTACTTGAACTCGGGGTTTAAAAGTGAATCGTGGTAGTTCCGTATTCCGACCGCAACGGATGCCGCTACCGGCCCCTAAAAGCGTATTCATGTCCAACGCTAAAGTTTTTCACGCTAAACAGAAAGGCGTTACTGTGCACTTCAAGCCTCCATTTGAGGTAAACCTTGCTCGTTGTTTAGTAGACACATTTATATATAGTGTAGGAAGATCGTGAGAGAGATATTTTTCTTTTTAAAGCTGTATATGGCCTTCTAATAGTAGGGGCCACAAATATGTTTTCGCGGGCTTAAAAAGGTGGAAGGCTTTTGACTGCCTCTGTGACCCAGCGATTAAGATAGTTGCCTCGCTGTTTAGTAGACATATTTATATATAGTGTTGCAAGATCGTGAGAGACATATTTTTCTTTTTAAAGCTGTATATGGCCTTCTAATAGTAACCCCTTACTATACACCAATATGTCTTTAGCAGGCTTAAATAAAAAGGCTTTTGACTCCCCCTGTGACCCAGCGATTAAGATAGTTGCCTCGTGTTCCGGGTTCGATTATAGCACAGGACTAGTAGTTGTGAGACCCATAAGTAGTCGTTCTGAGCCTGGCTGTGCTTTGAGTCCGTCAATTATTTGTTTGTAAAGTACTCCACGACACGGTGATCCATTTCCTTAGTGTAGGCGTTGTCTTGTTGTTTAGTTTTTTTCTATATTAACAGAACAATGAAACCAATAGAAATAAAAAAAAGAACAAAATCTGCTTATATTTATACACTTTTAAACTTTCGCGTATCATAATTATATATGAACATTGTTAACAGGTATTAACAGGTATATTTGCCTATTTGTCTGCTTATATTTGCTTAAATAAGTGTTAAACATCACATTTGTTAATCATATAAATTGAGTTTGATATAAAAACCGATTATGATATGATTTTGTTTATTCGGGGGGTGTGTCCGTTAATTACATGTTCCAAAGGTCGACTGGTAGAGAATACTTTTGGCATTAAGTCCGCCTTTGTACAGTTTGTGTACAAAAGTTTAAATTAATAAAGTACTCCGCGACACAGGAATTGATTTGGCTAGTGCCATATGTATATAGATAGATAAAATCTTTATTGCACACCTAAATTTAAACAAAACAAAGCGACAAAATATATACGAAAAGAGATAAGTATTATCAGGTTAACGTATATATGTATATTTTGTCAATCTACCTTTTTCACAAGGAAAATTCGGTCATTCATACTGAATACCTGGAAGAAACAATGGGTTATCCAGTACTAAGCTGCGTGGTGAATTCGCTGAATATCATCATCCCATCTCCTCCATGACGAGGCGTAAAAGTTGTTCATAGGGTATATCTACCAGGGAACGGGCAGCAGCGTCTCCGGGTATTATGAGATTTTACTACAGGGGTTGGCCCGATCGGTACTTCAACGAAATATGTAGTCTAGATTTTTTAAGAGATCACTCCCGCACTAGAGAAGCTAATCCTGTGTCGCGGGGTACTTTGCATACACATAATGGGCGGACACCACTCACATTCAGACTCAGAACAACTTTTTATACGTACATTTTATGAACAAAAGTGTTAAAATATTGTTATTATTATGTACCGTGACTTAATAACGATTCCAATTTGGAGCCTGGACGGTAATGACTGTATAGTAAGAGCTCTAATAATTCGTTTCACATTTTCTGCATATTTCTAGCACACTTTGTATCTGGCTGATTGTTGTCATCCTTGGAAAAAGAAGAAGTAAGATGCTGCCAAGGTCAATGACTGATGGATATGTAGGTACCATTTTAAGTGTATACCACTAATTTTTGTAGTAGGTAATAGCGGTTACTGACATGAAGATGCATAAGTGCTGACTCTCTTCCTAAAAACTCATGATTTGACTATCTTTAAAACTCCTATGATTGAGGCATTCCATCGATACAAATGTGATTATGAAACGATGCGAAAGGTGTTAGTAATGTTTACATACTAACAGTAGGTACGCAGGTAAATTAATTAAGAATTCACCGAAGCTTTGTTGTAACAACAAAGTAATTGGAAGCGATTTTATAGAGCCTACATGTAATCGAGAACTCGACTGTATCTGTAATATTCAGAACCTTTTGTCTTACCATTGTTAACAACGCTACCATTAACAGCTGTACATAATTTATGATATGTACTAGTTAATTATTATTGGCTTGTTCATTATTCATCAGTTGTTGGTACCGCCGTTCAATTATATCAGTTGCAGGTCAACACTTTGTGAGGACGATCCCTCACTGTGATTGTGAGCGCCTTGCAAGTGAATTTAAGACATAATTTATTTAAAAAAAAACATGTAGTTTTTGGGGACTGCCCATAGAAGAAAAAACAATTTTTTCATTCATTTTAATTACCTAATGTTTTTTGAACCGTGTAGCGAGTGGAAGTTGCTACTTGTCACCTTTGGGCGGTTTAGGCTCATAGTAATTGCTTCCCTGCCCTATGGTGGGATTAAATATTAAAAAATAGAACTAAGTTTGGTTAAGCAGTCGGTTGTAAAAAATCTAACATAATTAATAGTCCGGTCAAATTAGACTAAAAATAGGTGTTAAGTTACAATAATTCCCATTAGGCTGAAAATAGATAGGATCGTTCATTACACTATTATAAAGGAAATGTGAAAAGTCCTCATCGATACGACACGTGCAAAAAATACTAGGGGTCAAAGGTCACAAAAATGGGTTTTTTGCGATTTTCAGCAAAACGGTAAGTTTTAGCATAAAATTAGGATAGATAAAATTGTGGATTATATAATTATCTATAAAAAATGTCCAATACTTTTTACCTAAGAGCCACCGTTTTTTTAAGATAACGATTCACAAAGTTGAAAGAGTTGTAATAGTCATAATATGCGCACGTTTCCACGCCACATTTGAGGTAGTATACTAAGCGCGTTTTTTTAAATGTGATTACCTCGGTAGGCCTATTCCACTGATCTGTTGTGATTTTGTTTAATTTGGAGCTATTGAATGACTATAGATATTGGCAAGGGTAGAAAATGATAAAAGGGGTGTAAATTGTAAAGTTTGAACCTGGCTATAATGAATTGTCGACCAACTTCCAACCCCAGTCTTTTGGGTCTAACTGATAACCATTACGTAGTATACACACCAATAGATTCTACCAATTTTCAATAAATGGGAATTATTGTAACCTTGGATGTCTAAATTGACCGGATTATAAGAAAAAAAGTGTACAACGCCGTTAAGAAGTTTTCATTTTAACAATGCTACGGTTATGTGATAAACGGCCAGTGTGAATAAAAAAAAGACCCCCCGGCTTACAAATATTTGATCAGGTCACCTGTCATGGCGTGAGTTTTTTTTTTTTTTTTTTTTTTTTTTTTATGCATAATGGCTTAGCGCTTGACCACGATCTCACCTGATGGTAAGTGAAGATGTGGTCGAAGGTGAACCGCGCGTACCCATAAGATGCCTGTTCACTCTAACCTTGAATAAACCCATGTTATATGAGTCTGGAAACACGTCGTTTGGAAGGTTGTTCCACAGCTTAGCCGTGCGTATGATGAAAGAGGAAGCAAAACGCTTCGTACGGCATAATGGGATGTCAACGACATAGCGGTGGAGAGCCTCCCGACGCCTTGTAGTCCGATGAAAAAAGGGAGATGGAGGGATAAGTTCATGGAGGTCTTGAGCGCATTCTCCATGAAACAGCCTGTAGAAAACCGATAAGCTTGCAACCTGACGCCGATGATCCAAGTTTTGCAGCTTTTTACTTGTTAGGTCTCTATCGTCGATTATCCTGCGAGCGCGTCTGTCTATCGAATCCAAAGAGTCTAGCTGATACTTTGCGGAGCCGTCCCAAAGATGAGAGCAGTACTCCATGCAGGGTTGGACTTGAGCTTTGTATAGATTTAAAAGCTGTTCCCTCGTGAAGTACCGTCTCACCTTATTAAGTATACCAAGCTTTTTGGCAGAGACCTTAGCTTTGGACTCGATAGACTGGCCGAAGTTCAGGTCGCAAGATAAATTGAGACCCAATAAGTCTAGATGATTGGATATCGGTACAGACACATCACGGAATATAGGTGTCCGATAGAAAGGGGTCTTCTTGGCGGAAAAAAGACACGCCTGTGTCTTGGTGGCGTTGAAATCGACCCGGTTTACAATACCCCAATCAGATATTACCTGGAGAGTCGAGTTCATCCGTTTTACCATACTCTCTCTGAGAGAATCGGTTGTGCTGCTACTAGCCCGTGGATCGGATATGTAGCTCTCTGAGACTGTGCTGTCATCTGCGTACCCATAAATACCGGGTAAAAGCAGGTCATTAATGTGCAGCAAAAAGAGCGTAGCTGAGAGAAACAGAGTTTGACATTTATTACCTATCCCAAAAAAGTGCACAACGCCGCTAAAGAAGTTTTCACTTTAACGAAGAAGTTTGAATTTCAACGTTTATTTTTCTGCGTACCGAAAACGGATGGACTAAAAGCCAGTTTTAGTCGAATAATTATTTACTACTAGCTGACCTGGCCAACTTCGTACTGCCTCAATCGATAAATAAAGGACTTAAACTTTTGTTTTAGGAAACGTTTATAAAGGGCTGTTTTTAGGGTATTCCCGGCAATTATTCGAATTTTTCTCACCTTTTAAACCTTCCATAGACCTCCACAAACATTTCAAGAGAGAGATAAATAAATAAATAAAAAAGGTTTTTATTCACGTAGACTTTAAAAAAGCGCTTGTAAATAGTCAGAACATGTTTGTAGTAATATAGTTCTATACATTATTATTTTAACGAATAACAATAAATATTTTAATCAATTAATATAATTGACAAAATAACTAAGTTGACAAAAGATTTTATATTATTATATTAGCTATTACTATGTAAGTAAAAATTAAAAACTAGATTAAACCTACATAGATATAAAATAAACTAAATCACAACAGCGTCAAAAATTCTTCATCGTTGTCGGGGAACGTACCCAGAAGACTGGCAGCATTGCCACGTTGTATGGCAATACTGATTCTTTGACCAAAATAAAGGCCAGCCTTCTGGTCACGTGAAGTGTCAATGATCAATTTTGAAATATCCCGAAAATGGCTGCGCGCATTTGGACCCCATGGGCCAAGCGTTTCGACCCCAAACGGCTCAAATACATAACCTCCGCCGAGGTTGGTGTATTTGCGCCGCTTGAGGGCCTCAGCCGATGCAGCAGCAGCAGTACCTGCAGACTCCGTAACAGCAATTGATTTTGATATATATATAGATATAGATAAGATGAGCAATATTAAAGACAAATTAAAATTCTATTATCTAGCACAGTTGTAATTAGCTTACCCTATTTAAGAATATCATAGATGGACTATTGTAATTTAATAAGTTTCTTTTCTTTTTTGAAATAGATACGTATAATATTTGAATAAATTTACACACTACAATGAACTGATCACCCATCAATTTATATTCATCATCATACCCGAGAGGGTCAAAACAATATCAAAATTCTTATTAGAAATAAGCCAAAGGGGCAAGATGTAAACGTCGGAGTCGATCAAATTTAATAAATTCTAATTCAAACGGCGCTAGGTTGATTGGGCTCTGTGTAGTGATGGTGTTAATTGATATATTAAATTTACCAGAAAGCGCAGTGAATAATTTTCTAATATAGATTTAATTTGCTTTACAGTTGTTAATTTTGGAACTAAAACAGTATAACATGTTATTAATTTGACATTTTCTAACAAAGGATTGATTCAAAGGATGTAATTATTACGAAGTGCGTTAGAAGCTTTGTGTGCATAAACAATATCGAAAATATAATATCTTGGCACACAATTCCCACACGGCGCTCTGATCTCAAACTAAGCAGAGCTTGCACTATAGATAACTGATATACTCGCATTACATAAACTACTTTTCTTTTGTAAATAAATACTTATATTATTACACCCAGACTCAGGACAAACTGACATGTCCATGCACACAAATATTGGTCCTGGGTGGGAATCGAATCCACGATTTGCGGCTTGAAAGGCAAGCATTTACCAACCACGCCAACCGTCCCATCAAATAAATAAAAATATTTAATACAACTAGCGGCCCGGTGCGTATAGTAATAAAAAAAATATTATTAAGTTCAATTATTCAACCAAAAAAATATTTAAAATTGCTAAAATATGTTGATTTTACACTTTTTCAAGCCTTTTTTGACATTTTCTCTACGTACAAACCTTCCCTAGACTTCCACGAATAATTCAAGACCAAAATTAGCCAAATCGGTAAAGGCGTTGTTGAGTTATAACATTACAACGAAAAGTGGCATTGATTTTTATATATATAGATTTGAATTTTCAAAAAATGGGAATATAAAAAATAAATTACTATAGCAATGGAACATAACGTCTAAGCTCAATATAAGAATTTCAACTCTACAATTTAAATAAAATGTCCCTATTATTTTTGTATATTTATTATTGATATTTTATACTAATCCCGATGGAGAAGCGGGACTGAAGATCTTGTGAGGGTCGCTGGAGGTCGCTAAATGCGGATAGTGCAAGACCGGCTATTGTGGAGATATTTGGGGGAGGCCTTGGTCCAGTAGTGGGCCTCTTCGGCTGATGATGATGATACTTGTACCCGGAGCCTGCTTTATACATGAACCATTTTGAACAGGTTTATTATGGCTAAGTTGCACTCGGTACAATATATTTATGCTTGATGCAATTTATGGACCTTAATATTACAGTGGCCATTCCAACGTCATTCATTACGCCAGATACAATAGCGAAGCTCAACAGGATACACGAATAATTCAGGGCTCTAGAGTAGGTAGACCATAGATAACGCGCCGGATGCAGAGGAAGGTGTCGCACGCGAGCCGGAAGTGGCGCGATCCGTGCGTTATCGCCGCCGCTTCCGGTGTGAGCGAACCAATGGAATTACTCTGAGTTATAGTATTTAAAGTTTATAGATAAGCGGATATGGGGGCTTATTTGAGCTTATCAAGCGTATGAGGAACGATGTTGGAACATAATCCGGTTTTATACAGAGGGTTGGCATTTTAATATAATTTAAGTTATAGGTACACGAAAAGGTGTGTATTCTTTAAATTGGGGTCTGTAATTATTGTATATTCCTGGACTTGAAAATCTACAGATTGTATAGTTTCTACAGACTCTACAATTTGTTGAGGTCTCTAACTATGTTTCTGAATATTCGTATGCGATGATTTTTAAAACCTCCACTTTTATGACAATTTATGAATTGAATATCATAAATTGAATCGTCCTGCGGATCTTGAACCAGCATCATCTACCTATCAGGGGTTGGGGCTCTGCATAAGCTTCGAACGATACACACTGGCAGATCTAATTTAAACATCTTAACACCAAAGCGTAAAGGTTCTGCTTTACTCTGTGGTACTAGAAGTTACTTAGATATAAAATATAATATAAATATCAACTCTCTTTATGGCTAAATACATTTATGAGAGGGTTTGAAATTTAAGGCTACAACCAAAAATTTCATGTACTTAAATTAAAGTACAAGTGCCAACTAATCAATTAATAAAAGTCGGAACTTGTACTTTAAGTAAAAATTATTAATTTCTTACTGTTGGCTGCATTCTTCTTTCTCTTTTGATCGCTAAATTACGACAGTTAGCGCCCGGCCGCGACAGAGAATCTCGATATACTCTCAGGGTGGCATTGAGAGATCTAGTGAAACTAAGTAAGTTAAGAGAGGTTGGGCACTGCATTCATTCCCTCAAGGAGCAGCGCGACTGGGTAAGTACAGAAGACATTCCTTAATAATAACTTAATGTTATTAAGGTCGCCAGAGCTTATCGGGGTGGGGGGAAAGGTCAGTAACACTTGTTTGCTAACTCTTTTAAAGCCAACAACGCACCCGCGACTCCTCTGGTGTTGCGAGTGTACTGTGGCGGCGGTGATCACTTACAAACTAAATGGTTATTCTGCCTCTTTAAAAAAAAGTGACATAAGCTACCCTTTAAAATGGAATGTTTGTGTCATATTCATGGGTAATTTAAGTCCCTTAAGTTAATTGCCCAGCGGAAAATCCCATTGACTCTATTTATTTTATAAACTGTATATAAACCGTGCATAACACGATCTCCATTTACACGTTGGCCAGTGCTATACATTCGCTTTCGTTAATGGGAAAAAGCTAAAATATTACCGACATTGTAAAATACTGTCGAAAACTGTCGAAGTACGTACTAAACATTGTAATAGATAGAGAGACCTTACTGTAATAGATACTACGGTGTAATACATCACATGATTATCCCGGTATCGTCCACTGCTTGACATAGGCCTCCCCCAAAGGTTTCTATAACGTTGCCGTTCGGAGGGGTTTGCCGTAGTCACTACGCTTGGCATCTGAGTTTGCGACCATGGTTAGGTGGTAGCTAGTACACAGGAGTCGCTGCAGTCCGACTGCCTAGTGTGCCTTAGTCGCCTTTTACGTCATCCACGGGACGGTATGAGGTGGCCATATTGTTTTAAGGCCGGAAACCAGACGGCTTTAACCCTACGGCGTAGTAACCGACGATCAATGTAAAATGTTGAATAATATAGATTTAGCAAATACCAAAAAGAAAGATAACTCTTAGAATTACAAACTTATTATTTAAATAATATGATTTACAAGGTAAAATGGCAATGTGGCAGTAACACAGTATAACGTCCGTCTATCGGCGATGGAACAAGAAGGCCGGTCGGCAGGCGTGCGCGCCGCTCGGAGCCTCCACGTTCGATCACTCCACTTTCGATGACGTCACAAGCTCCGCCCGCTGCTTGAACCTGGACTCTGCTAACCATAGTATAATAAAAACATGCAGGCATGTTTTTATTATACCAAGTCAATAAAAAAGAATAGGTATAGCCCACCTAAAGATAGAAGAATAGAATAGAATAGTTTATTTGCTCGAGACATGGTTACAAAGTTGGTACAAAATACATTTTACAATAGGTACAGCATGTTTCACCGATACTTCGGTATGCAAATTTATTGAATAATATTGTTTTAATACATAATTCACTAATCAACACAATCAAATAGAAACACAGAAATATAACAATTATAATACACAATACAGTCTACAGTTAAATTAAGTTAAAAAATGTCAATAATATAAGTCAATCACCACTACACAATCTACAATGTCAATACTTATTTCTAAAGTTGAGTGCAATACTATTATTAGTTGAATAAATATCATGGTCTTATGTCAGAAATTCCTTTATAGTATAATAACATTTTTCTATAAGCCATTTGTTTAGATGTGTTTTAAATTTTCTTAATGGGAGTTCTCTAATATCTCTAGGGATTTTGTTAAAGATTTTAATTATCATAAATGTACAATTTCTTTTGAAAAGAGTTGTTGATGTTTTAGGTAGTTGTAATTTAGTTACATCTCGTGATAAATATTTTTTATTTTTGCTTACTTCTTCGAAAAGGTCCGGGTGTTTTTTTACAAATAGGTACTCCTATTTCCAGAATGTAAAGAGAGGTCAACGTTAACACCCTAAGTTTTCTGAATAAAGGCTTACACGTGTCTATTGGACCGGCACCACATATCGCTCTGATGCATTTCTTTTGGGAAATAAAAGCTTTGTTTATATCTGTGGAATTTCCCCACAGTATTAGGCCATATCTTAAAATTGAACTCACGTAACCATGGTAGGCTAGTAGGGCAGTTTTTTCACATGTTTGTTTTCTGTTTTTTTTAAGGGCGAATATGAATTTGTTAATTCGTGTATATAAAGATTTTATGTGAGCTTTCCAATTGCAGTTTTTATCTAATCTAATACCTAAAAATGTAGTTTCGTCTATTTCCTCAATTTCTTGGTCTAAGTATTTTAGTGTCAAATTTTTGGTCACGCTGTTGTAGTTCCTGAATTGAACGAACTTAGTCTTTTGAATGTTAACTGTCAAGTTATTTTCACCTAACCATTCTGTAATGGTTTTAATCGTCCCATTCAGTGTTTTTTCATAAATTTCTGGGCTACAGTTTTCGGGAATCATCACCGAAATATCATCAGCAAATAACGTACACTTATGGGATGTAATTTTAGGCATGTCATTTATATAGAGTAAAAAGAGAAGTGGCCCTAATATACTCCCCTGAGGAACTCCAAATTCGTTTAATTTATTATTAGATTGATACGTAGTTGAAGTTAGTTTTTCGTCTACACGAGTAATTTCTACGAATTGTTTTCGTTCTTTCAGATAACTATCTAACCAGTTGAGAGCTATGCCTCTAATACCATAACGCTCACATTTGTGTAAAAGCACTTTGTGATTCACAAAATCAAATGCGCTGGACATATCAAAGAATATTGATGCTACCCGTTTTCTTTTATTTAAATATTCGTTTATGGTTTTTACTAATTGATACCCAGCTAAAGTGGTAGATTTATTTTTCTGAAAGCCATTTTGTTCTTCAGACAAGATATTATGTTTGCTTAAGAAACTGGTAAGACGAGGATGCATCAATTTTTCAAAGACTTTCGCTATTATTGGTATAAGAGTGATTGGCCTGTAATTTGCAACTTCTTCTTTGTTGTCCTTTTTATGCAATGGTTTAATAATTGAAATTTTTAATTTGTCGGGATAAATACCCTGGAAGAAGGATAGATTCACTAGATGGCATAAAATTGCTGCAGGTTGAAAACCACATTTTTTTAGTATTTTTGTTGCTATGCCATCGTAACCTACAGCACTGGTATCTTTTAGGAACATAATAGTTTTTAAAATTTCATGCTAGAAATATTGTGTGGCTATTTAACTGTATTTGTTTATAGCTTGGTATTTTGCTACAGGGTTTGTTTGTCTTTGATATATAGAAGTCGTTAAAGTTGTTTGCTATCTGAGTTGGATTCCTAATAATCTTATTTTGATAATAATTTTTTTTTTATGTCATCATTTATTTTAATATTGTCAACTTTACCTTTTATTATTTGCCATGATGCTCTGCACTTATTTTTTGCCCTTTGAATAAAATTTTTATTTACATTCCTTTTTGATTCAACGAAGCATTTTTTAAGGAGTTTGGCATAAGCGGTGAAAGTTTGTTTATTTTGTTCATTACAGCCCTTGTAGCATAAAAATCTAAGCTTCCTTTTGGTAATAGACGATAGTTTAATGCCCTTCGTTATCCATTTTGCAGTAGTTATTTTCGTGTCAATTTTAGCCTTTATCAAGGGAAAACACAGATTGTAGAAGGTTAATAACTCAGTGTGAAATATGTTAAATGCGTTGTTGCAATCTTCTTCGTTTAATACATCACGCCAAAATAACTTACATATACAATTAATAAACTTTACTATATTTTCTTCACAGTAGTCCCTTTTCATCATATAGATGTATGGGGCCATTGGTTTATTATTCTTAATAGGAAATGCTAAACTTTGTCCCGTGTTGTGGTCCGATAGATATAGTTGGTGAGTGTTACCTTGGGCATCTTTCATGTTGCTCAAAATATGATCTATGCAGGAGTTTTGGCGCGTAGGTGTATTTATGTGAAATTCTAAGTTATGTGTGAGAGTAAAGTCTTTTAGCAGGTTTGTGGGTGTGTCTTCTCGAAGAGTATTAATATTAAAATCTCCCGTAATAATAAGTCTTTTATTATCTTTAATATTCAGTTTATGCATTAAAAGTTCAAGTTTTTCGAAAAAGAGATGCAAGTTTGAAGTAGGTGTTCTATAGACACATATAACTACACATTGCAATGTTGGAATTTCTACACCATAGCATTCAAAGGTCTTTTCAGTGGATATTTCATTACAAACTCGAAGAATCCTAAAGTCTAGAGACGTGTGTAGTAAAATACAGACCCAGATAAGCGGTTACCATAGCCTACCCGACATAGGAGTGAACTTAGACACACCCAGAACTAAACTTAATAATGCCATTACACGTTACATATTCTGTGATACCGTTATAGCATTTAACAACTTAAAATTATCTTATTTTCTTTTATCTTAATGTTTTTTTTTTTTTTTTTTTATGGGCCCCTAACAGAGGATACACACATACAATGTCTTCTTAAAACAAAAAAATACAGGTCCTTTCCAGTGTGCTTCTCCAATTACAGGAAGCCACAGTTTTACTCTTCTTTGCCTCTGTCTTTGCTTAACGACTCAAACGAACAACCGGAACCGACACCTTAACGTGCACTCCAAAGCATGGAGACACCTAGAAATTAAACCACTTTCGGACCGTCAAAATGGTTTTAAAAACTGATCCTCTCCGTTATTTGGACGGACCCATCTACATTTACTGACCGCTTACTTAATAATACTTATATCCTGGGACAATAACACACGACCATCTGATCTCAAACTAAGCAGAGCTTGTACTATGGAAACCAGATAATTGATAACTACATAATAATATACTATCTACTTTTCTTTTGTAAATACGTAATTATATAGATTATTACACCCAGACTAGACAGGACAAACAGATATGTTCATGCACACAAATATCTGTCCTGGGTGGGAATCGAACCCAAAACCTGCGGCATGAAAGGCAAGTATCTACCAACCACGGTAACCAGTCCGTCTTCTTCGTGCTCCAATTACTTACGAACCACCAAGTGTACTGGCTATGAGTGTTTTTTTTACTATTCTATGTATGCTCTCAATCTATTACTACTACCTATCATTTCTGCGAAGTTTCACTCTGCGATTTATTCGAAGCCAGTATAATCATCTATACCTTTCATTTAATACCAAATATGACCATTTTCTTAAATAGCATTAAAATAAGACGACTTTTAGAATCTGCCATTTTGAACTTATTTCATCACTAGGACTTTGTTCCGCTTTATAAATATTTTTGTCCCTGCCCGTTTGTCCCGCAACTTTATTACATTATTCAAAATTAAGTTAAGATGCGTTATTAATTTTTGAATTTTTCATATCACTCCACAATAATGTAGCTTTCTATCGGTGAAATAATTTTGAAAATCCAGAGATTACCCCTTACAACGTCACAAACTCACAAACGTTTCCTTTTTATAATATTAGTATAGATATGCAGTCAAAAGCATCATAATAATATTACCTTTAGTAGTAGAGTAGCAGTAGATATTTGCATTTAAATAAATGGAATAAAGCGTTGCCGTTAATATAACATGGAATTTCGGAGATAGCAATTATATAGTGGAATTGATGCGCTGCTGGAATGTGCAAGCATGCGTGATAACAAATTGGTGGCTGTGCCTGACCTCTCACGGTGCATCCGAGCTACGAAACATGTTGTATTATTTTACCACTTCTATAAGTATACATATTGAAGTTTTTGCATATGTATCTGTTGAGTAGTAGCGCATACTTGAGTAATCGAATTTCAATAAAGCTCATTTCGCAGGTGTGGGTCAAGAAATTCTAGTTCGAGTATATTTAATAAGTTACACGGCACGCAATCCAATCTCAATAATAAAACAATGGCCATAAAAATCGACTCTTCACCAGTTGAAGGATAATATGTTTGCCAATTTTAATCTCTTTTTGACTAGCGGTTTTATGACAAGCTATAATTAAATTAAGAACATCTCCGGCTATAGTCTAGGCTAGATATTTATATGTAATTGGACATGTAGCGGGTAGTCTGACAAAATTATGTCAGTTCTCTATGTCAGCTGCGAGTTGAACTTCGAAACAGTGGAACTGTTGACACTGGTCCTACCTCGATAGACTTGGGACTAGCAATTGTATTCCGTCATTGTTTACAGTTAGCAGACAACTAAAATAACTAGTGTGGACATGGTGGCATTCGCCTTGCTAGTGAGAGGCAACAAGGTCCTTTTACTCGGGCGGTGCCCAGAGAGCTTAACTAAACAGTGGTGAAATGAGAGTAATACCCATGGTCTGCCTATTTGTATCTTCCCGAGAGTCGGCAATTGGGGACGGCAACTCACAGTCTTCCCCGGGTGCGTGTCCCGACCATCTGGGACACGGCGCAAAAAAAGGGCATCGGAGCAGCATACCCGCGTTCCCGGGGCTTCCCCTATCTGGCGCCAGAATAAGTCCACGGCAGGTTAGGTTTAGTCGGTGCGAGTCCGACATACCCATCCGCAGACACTTTTTGCGGGTGTCATGCGCATCCACCTGTTACAGTTGGATGATTAGGCATTCCCCTGCCTTATAAAAAAAAAGATACCTTGCCGATGCTTATGGCTGTCATGCGAGAGGCGTCTTTAAACGTAATCAATATCAAGATCTGACAACTCAATTGACATCTAATTCTGCAGAACATGGAATACTAAACAGCTATTGTGCTGTTAATTGCCTAATCAGAGCTAAACAACAATGATTTTCCCTTTTGTTACCGGTTTATCGGAGCCTGGGGCCGATAACAACAACGTGTAGTTAGTGACATTAATGACCTATATCGGTGCCATGAAGCTAATTTTATTAAATATATCCATATTAGTTTATGTCCTTATGCAAAGTAGGTGTATAAACGCATTACATATAAATTAGTATAGCGTTCTTTTGTTTGTTTTTTTGTTAAAGTAGATGGAATGCGTACGCATGCTACCCGCAAAAGTGTCTGCGGGTGGGTATGTTGGACTTGCACCGACTTAACATAACCTGCCGTGTACTTCTCTTGGTACGCGAACCGGGGGAATGCTGCACCGGTGCCCCCCTTTTTTACCATGCCCCAGGTGGTTGGGACACGTATGGCGTCCTAGATCCGTATGGGAACAACGTTCTAGATATACTTAAGATGTCTGATCAACGTAGTGTTAGATGTATCGGGGACATGTGTGGAATAATGCATCTAAGGTATTTGGGTTGAAACGGCTTGCTTGAGCTTAGTAATCGAGTTGTCATTGAAATGGTTTTGATGGCGCAAATCCAATCAAAGCCTTTTTATTTTATTATTCATCGAGTCGTTTAGACTGCAGGCCATCCCATAGCCAAGCAGTTATATATATCCTCTTACACCATGGTGAGGATGGCGACGAATATCATGAATATTTTAAGTAAGGCACACATAGACATCACATCACGCCGACTAATTTATGTGATATAGGTACAAATAAGTCGATATTTCTTTTATTTTTTTTTTATTTTTTTTTTTACAATGTCTCACAGATCATCCTAGCCCCAAACTAAGCAAAGCTTGTACTATGGGTACCAGGCGACGATATACATACTTATATAGATAGATAATACTTAAATACATAGAAAACATCCATGACTCAGAAACAAATATTCGTGGTCATCACAGAAATATTTGCACTTACCGGGATTCGAACCCAGGACCACCAGCTTCGTAGGCAGGAGCACTACCAACTAGGCTACGTTGACCGTATGATGGCTATGTGTATCGTACTTATTATACATATTTTTTAATCGCGTGTAATGTACCTACGATGTGCGGTCGACGTGACGTGATCGTTTTGATGTATCGGGGACAAAAAACCTTATTCCATCTCGTGGGGGCGTAGAAGTAGTCCTAAGGGAATATCTAGCAGATATTATGGGCAGCAACGTCTCTCTGAGTACTTCTTCTTCTTCTTATCGTGTCGATGGTAAGAATTATATTTTATCTTCCCAAAATTGGGCAACGCTGATCGCTTTGGCTGAAGCGTCATACAAGTCCTGAAGGGAACAAGAGACTGGACAAGAGGGACAATCAGATAAAAGTGCCATACTTTGGGGTGACACGCCGCACTCGCAGATGTTTTGTGATGTGGGAATGTAACCTCATTTGCACATGTTTTCTTTGGATCTACCAACCTGCGTACGTAGTCTATTAAGAGTCCTCCAGGTTGGCCATGGCAAATTATTATTAGTGTGATTTAACATGCATTAAACTCAATCCAACATAAAATAAAGAAGTCCCATTTCATGGTTCAACTTCGGTAACTAAATAGTGAATCTCTCTACGACGACGCAATAATTTTTCACAAATATTCTGAGTACTAAGACCATCTTATTGCGATCGCCATTTGCCAACCCGGCTGTGTCAGCTTGGCGACTATGGCATATCATAGTGTCATCCCCAAGATGATTTTTGGGGCAGACTTTTATCAAACAGTAAGCGTCTTTCGGTGGTTTCAATATTGATGATGATATAATAATAATAATAATGTTCATTTATTTTCTCTCAAACAGGCAAGTACAGTAGTACAGTATCATGGTAGGGGTTCACACTTAGACCTTAGTGAGAGCTGGAGTCTGTACTAGGTTCGAAACCTGTATGACAAATCTCCAGGCTCTCCTTTTGGTACCTATAAAGAATTGATACATAAAGACATATGTTGAACGAGACACAATCTACATGCACTTTGAAAAATAAAAGAGAATACTACAAATAGAAACAAATAACAAAACAGGTGTATGTGTGTGTGGGAGAGTGTATGTGAGCGCGTGTGTGAGTGTGTGTGTGTGTGTGTGTGTGGGTGTGTGTGCGTGCGTGTGTGTGTGGGTGTTAGTGAAGTAAATTAATGTTAATGTATGAGTGAGCGTGTATATAGTTAGCCAGGCCATTATTTTAAAGTGAGAATGATCTCTTCGGTTTCGACATAGTCCAAGTCAAGTAGCCAACTAGTGACTGCTTTTTTGCATTCTAGTCTACTCATTGGATATAAGTTCAGAATTTTGTTAGCTCTATTGTACACATAATTACCGAGGAAGTAAAAACACCGTTGAGCCTGACTTGTCCTAACAGAGATCGGGGGGCAGACAGTATGTTTTCGGCGGACGGAGTTGATTTTGGAAGGATCATACGGGGTCTGCGAGTGCGTGGTAAGGATAATATTCAGGACAAACAGTTTACGAACAGTGAGAACGCTACAGGTTTTATAAAGTTCAGTGGTAGGAAATTGATACGGCAGCTTCCAACCGACCTTTAAGAGAGCCCTTTGGGCACGTTCTAGTTTAAGGAGGTAGGTTTTATCTGTTCCTCCCCAGGAGGCGATGCAGTATTGGGTGAGTGATTGGCAGAGAGCAAGATAGGTGAGTCTGAGTACTTTTGTATCAACTACATTCCGGAGAGTCTTAAAGATGAAGATAAGTTTACGCAATCTAGAGGAAAGTGTATCAATGTGCTGGTGGAAGGAGAGTACGTCGTCAATATGTACCCCCAGATATTTTACACAATCTATCCTGCTCAAAGCCGGGCACATACATGTTACTTGGGGTGAGGTAATACAGGAATGGGCGGTAAGGGAGAAGGGTAAAGAAGAAATTTTTCCAGATGCAGCAAGTGAAAAAGTGAGAAAATTACTTTTATGAACATTTAGAGTAAGTCGATTTCTAGCCAGTCAGTATCGAAACTAGACTGAGCGCTCCCAAATGCCGACTCCCATGAATTGCCGTAGGATATGAGGGCAGTATCGTCTGCGTAAGTGAAGATAGTGGTATTGCAGAGCTGTAACTGACAAAGATCGTTGATATAAATCAGAAACAAAGTAGGACCAACAATACTACCCTGCGGCACCCCGTAAGTTATAGGAAGCTCGTCACTAGCGAGGTCATTGATCTTAACATATTGCCGTCTACCCGTGAGGTAACTTTTGAAAAGGGAGAGTTGCGTACCTCTAATTCCTATTTTATCAAGCTTAGCGGAAAGGATGGGGACAGAGATCGTGTCAAAAGCCTTTGCTATATCCAAGAAGACTCCAATCACCTTCTGTTTTTTGTCGACCCTTGAGATAATTTCGTTGCACAAATCCAGGACAGCGTTGCTTGTTGAGATTCCGGAGCGAAAGCCGTATTGTCGAGGTGACAATAGTTTATATTGCTCCAGAAATCTCACAAGCCTGATGTTCATTAGTCGCTCTAATATTTTGGAGAGCGTGGGTAGAATAGAGATGGGTCGATAGTTATTCAACTGATCTCTGTCTCCTCCCTTATGGATCGGGTGCACTACAGCTAGCTTAAAGGCTTCCGGAAATGTTCCTGAAGTAAAAGCTAAATTACATAAGAATGTAATAGGCGACGTTAAAATATGTTTAAATTGTTTGAGGAATTTCCCGGAAATGCCATCATGGCCCACCGCACAGTTACTTCTTAGATTATTTATCAGGAGCTCGACTTCGGCCTCATCGGTTTCCAGCAGGACAAATGAGTGATCGTGGTTAGGGATGTGATTAGCAGGATGCGTGGTTTTAATTCCAGGTGTTTTTTCTGAAAGTGAACGTCCTATGTTAGCGAAGTAGGAATTAGCTTCATTTATCGAGCGCCTGGGTTCTGAGGTAGAAAGAAGTTCTGATGACTGCGCGGTTTTTTTTGTTGTGTGTGTCATCGTTTTTATAGCTTCCCAGAGTTTTCTATTGTTGCCCTGGGCGCTGTTGATTTGAGCTTTGTTATATTTTATTTTGGAATTTTCAAGCAGATTACAACAATAATTCCTGTATCTTTTATATGTTGTTTTTAATATTTCATCATCCGGCTTACTTTTTAGTTTTAGGTGTAGGTTATCCCGATTGCGTAGGCATTTTAGTAAACCTGGTGTCATCCATTGCTTTCTAAGCCTTCTGCGGTTAGGGACTGATTTTAATATTGAATTCGCGACTATTACTGAATTTAGAGTATCAATGAAATAATTAGTTGCATCGTTCACATCAAGAAAGCGATACAGAGGTTTGAAGTCAGTTAAAAGAAGGTCTGACTCTGCCTTGTCTAAGTCAAGAAAGGTAGTAGTTCTATACTTATGTGAATTGATATGATTTGACCTATCAGAGGAACGTAGGAAGAATAAAACTGTATCGTGGTCGGTGATTGAAGTGTTGGCTACATAACAATACGCTGGTAGTTTGGTTTTTAAAATTAGATGGTCAAGACAGGAACGGTAGTTTCGCGTGTACAGGGTATGCGCCGGCAGCATACCGTGATATGCGGTCATGGTGAGATATTCGGTAGTGTAAGAGTCGTTATTCGCAGCTGAGATATCAATGTTAATGTCACCAGTCAAAATAATGTTCTTATAAGAAGAGTAGGATTTTAGAAGATCATTTAGGTAATTTATAAATGTCGTGATGTTGTTGTGTTGAATTGCTGGGGAGCGATAGATAGCAATCACTACAGTGTCCTTGTTTAGTGTTAGACACAAGCAGTTTGCGTCCGATAATAAAGGTTCTTCTGTAGATATTAGAAGATGGTTCCTGAAATATACCACTACTCCTTCATTCTGCGTACTCAGTCGATTTGTAATAGCAAAAGAGTAACCATCCACTGTGGGTATGTGAGGGGAATTGAGTAACCAGCATTCGGTAAGCACTATGAAGTCCCATTGCACATTACTTCTTACAAGTAGCGTGAGTAAACCATCAAAATTTTTATGAATGCTCCTTATGTTTTGACATAAAAGTGAAAATGAGCTACCAAGTGAGCGCGCAATTTGTTGACAGTCCTCTATCATGCAAACCGCTGACTCAGCCACGGTTAAATGATCTAAATCTATGCAGAAATCTTGAGGATTATCGAATGTTTATATTATAAGTTTTTAAACGTGAAGTGTATGGGTTAAGTTGGAAAATTGGAGTGATAAGTGATAAAAGACTGGTCAATATCTGATCAAGTATAATTTGTGTGGCTGAGCTCATACTGTATGGGCAGTGGAATAAGGTAGTTGTTATATATAAGGGTAGTTGACTGATGCTACAAGTATCGAGTAGGAGTGTTGGGTGGAAACCGTAGGTAGGTATGGTATCGTGTGTGTATTCATTGAGTAGTGTTTGTGAGTGTAGTGTAATCTGAGATACAAATGAATAATCAAAACTAAATAACAAGGTAAACAAAGTATGGAAAACATTAATTACGCCCAACGGGTAGCATAGTCACTGAGAAAGAGACATTGCACTGTTTAGGTCTTTCTCAGCGTGGATGCACTGCGGGATTGAGCCGGGCGTCTTCTTTACATAAATCTTTCCGTGACTCGGCCAACAACTGTCGCATTTCCCTTCTTTTTGAAGCTTACGGGCAAGATAATATAAGTGTTTGGCGTGCGAGGTTAACGATTCCGTAATATAGACTGGGACCGACGGGCCTGGCAGGTGAATAGTCGCGGTTGAAAGTTTTGTTTTCGGGTTGCTCTTATTATATGTTCTAGAAGCTTTCAATATATTTTCCTTCAGGGTGGCTTAATTAAACTCCACTACTACTGTGCTGATGGTAAGCGAGTCTTTCTTTGATTTCAGTCTATAAATATTTTTGATGTCACTTTCTTGTACTGGTTGTTTGATCGCTGTACCAATTTTGTATAACTTCTCGGTTAACGATTGCTTACTCTCCGGCGCAGTGACAGGGAGGTTGTTTATCTCGATCATAGCCGAGCGGGTGTTTCTCTCCAAGAGGTCGATTTTCGATTCCAATGAGGTTATTTGCTTTTTTAGACTAGAGTTCTCACGTTCAGTTGCGTCCAGACGGTCAAGCAGTTCATCATATTTTTGTGAGAAAAATGTGATGGATTCCTGAATTTGCGAATTCTGTTCCACTATGCCGGTCATTGTAGATGTCAACTTGTCAAGTTTCAAATTTTGTTTACATTCAAAACTGTGAAATAGTTTTGTTATTTCGGATAGGAGTGAACGATTATAATCCTCATTCTGTTCGTAGGAGTCCTCGTCGAGTCTACGCCGCGTTCTACGACCCAGGTTTACGAAAATATCCTTAGCTTGACCTTCTAGTGACTGCGAGTTTAGCATAGGGTCGGATAGTGCTGACTGTAGATTCGTCGAGAGCGGAGAGTTGTTCCTATTCATCGGAGAGCCCATAATAAACCAGTGAACAAAATTGGAATGTGGCAGATATGCAGAATTAAAATTAATAAGAAAAATAATAAAGCGTGTAAAACGGGGGGTTGAAATGGTGAGCGCTCGTAGCCAAGAGTACCAGGCGTCCAGGCGGCGTAAGAGGTAGCGGGCACGTCGCAGTCTCGTACAGGAAATATGATTATTCCTATTTGTAGTACCAGGCGCACAGGTTGCGACGGAGATACAGGCGCGTCACAGTCTCGTAGCGGGGGATGGAGCGTAGCTGGCAGTGTTCAAGATGGAGCCGGGGAGCCCGCGCTGGTAGTTGCTGTGTTGATTCTTAACCCGTAGTACCAGGCGCACAGACGGCGATGGAGATAGAAGGCACGCCGCAGTCTAGTGGCGGGGGATAGGCGTAGCTGAGAGTATCCAAGATGGAGTCGGGGAGCCGGCGCTGGTAGTTGATTTGATGATTCTTAACACGTAGTACCAGGCGCACAGGCGGCGATGGAGTTAGAAGGCGCGCCGCAGTCTCGTGGCGGGGGATAGGCGTAGCTGGGAGTAACCAAGATGGAGTCGGCGAGCCCCGCGCAGGTAAGTAATTTGATGTTTCTTACTCGTAGTACTAGGCACACAGGCGGCGACGGAGGTTGAAGATGCGTCGTAGTCTCGTGGCGGGGGTGGGCGTAGCTGGCAGTATCCAAGATGGAGTCGGAGAGCCCCGCGCAGGAAGGTAATTCGAAGTTTCTTACTCGTTGTACCAGGCGCACAGGCAGCGACGGAGGTAGAAGCGCGTCGCAGGCTTGTGGCGGGGGATAGGCGTAGCTGAGAGTATCCAAGATGGAGTCGGGGAGCCGGCGCTGGTAGTTGATTTGATGATTCTTAACACGTAGTACCAGGCGCACAGGCGGCGATGGAGTTAGAAGGCGCGCCGCAGTCTCGTGGCGGGGGATAGGCGTAGCTGGGAGTAACCAAGATGGAGTCGGCGAGCCCCGCGCAGGTAAGTAATTTGATGTTTCTTACTCGTAGTACTAGGCACACAGGCGGCGACGGAGGTTGAAGATGCGTCGTAGTCTCGTGGCGGGGGTGGGCGTAGCTGGCAGTATCCAAGATGGAGTCGGAGAGCCCCGCGCAGGAAAATAATTCGAAGTTTCTTACTCGTTGTACCAGGCGCACAGGCAGCGACGGAGGTAGAAGCGCGTCGCAGGCTTGTGGCGGGGAAAAGGGCGTAGCTGGCAGTGTCCAAGATGGCGTCGGAGTCGCCCGCGCAGTTATTTATTTAGGTAATGTGATGATGATTCTTACTCGCCCGTGGTGGTGGCCCGTAGTGGGGGTGAGCGTACCACAAGTACCAGGTGCACAGGTAGCGATGGAGATATCAGGCACGTCGCGCCGGTGTAGTACTAGTAATATATACACCTCCTCACTGATATGCACTCCTATTTTTTTCAATGATTTAAATATAACTAAAACTAGATTTTATTTATCAAAACGAAAACAAATATAATTGTGAGCACGTCAACACCTTACGGTGGTCCGGGGGGAGAGGGGATATATCTTCGGTATAAGGTATTTATAAATACAAGATGTTCAATAATGTAGGCACAATACGTCAATATCGTGAAAAGACAGTTAAAATGTTAATGCTGTTTTTGTTTTTGACTTACATAAGCAAATATATCTTTTTGATATTTTGTTTGCCGTAAGGTAGAATGTACAAGACGCTACTTATTGTATTTAAATTTAAAACCTGAACTGTTAACTTTTATGTATAATGGTGTACAATAAAGTGTATTTATCTTATCTTTATCTCTATCTCATCTCATCTCATCTCATCTCATTTCATCTCATCTCATCTCATCTCATCTCATCTCATCTTATCTTATCTTTATCTTGACCTACATTCTATCTAAGCAAATATATACTTTATTGATTACTAGCTGGGCCCCGAAATATTACTTGCTATAATATGTGTATTCAGGGAATAACATACCTTCGTTCTCCTTGAAACCAAATCCTTTTTTTTTAAATGAGTGACAAACATATTCAAACACTTAAACTTTCACGTTTGTAATATTCGCAGGATACGAGGTATTTTGCTAGCTTGTGGTGAGGAAGCATTGTGTTGACCATGTCCAAACAAATACCAGCTAAAATGTTTCGTAGCTCACATTTCGCATGTCACACCCGCCTCGCTCGCTGCATTTTCGCAGCAGAATTATTGAGGTTCATTAAAATTTACCTCTTTGCTTAATATTCAGTTTTGTAGCGGATTTATATTCCACATAACGTAGTGCGACTCTAATTATGGCGTAATGTGGTTTCCAGTACGCCGAATGATTTCGAATCGTACAAATATGATTATAATTTAGTATTACCTACTCTCTTTCGTTAGTGTTAATTGGATATTGAGAGATAACAATGTTAATTGGAAATTACTATGTTATGGGCTAGAAATAATCGTACTAGCGTGATTTAACATGTAATGTTGACGGGCGGCATGTAAGGTTGGCCACATCCCAGGACAGACGTTTGTGTGCATGAACATGTCTCTTTGCCCTGAGTCTGGGTGTAATTATCTACATAAGTATGTTTTTACAAAAGAAAAGTAGTATGTGATAATATCAGTTATCTGTTTTCCATAAAACAAACTGCTTAGTTTGGAATATGATGGACATGTGTGAATAATGTCCCAGGATATTATTACGGATATGATAATTTTAAAAGTTAAAAGAAAGAGCCCATATACTGCATGACAGGCATATTGCTCTTGCGGGAGTATGATAGGAGTATATATAATAAACCAAGATAGGAAATGTAGAGATTTTTATATAAAAAAATATTGCAAAGTACCTACTGCTTTTTTAAATAGGTCGATTCGTATTCAGGGCAGTTATATTAATGTAATTGAATTTAAATTCTGCATTTCACTGAAAGTTTTCCTTGTATTGTTCCCGTACGTTCCAGTACGATATCGTAGGAACAATAAAAGAACCTGTTTCTATTAAAGCTTTCTTCTGATAAATTGTGGAGGTAACTTAAGGGAGCACTATCTAACCATGAAACTAAACTAATTTGAAATAAACAGATTTGAAAAATAATTGCGTCGTAGCGAGAGACACTATTTAGTTACCGAAGTTGAACCATAAAATGGGACTTCTTTATTTTATATTGGATCGAGTTTAATGCATGTTCAATCACACTAATATTCAAAAGGCGAAAGGTTGTGAGTGTGTATGTTTGATACTTCTTCAAGTCTAGACGGCTAAAGCGATTTTAATAATATTTGGTATGGAGTTAGCTGACACCCTGGATTAACACATGGGCTATAAATTATAACGTTTAGCGCGGGTAAAACCGCGGGGCCCAGCTAGTTTGAAATATTGACCCCAATTGACTAAATACTCACTGTGCCTACTATCATTTTCTAACTCCTCCTTTTTTTTCTTTCTGATTAAATTCGTTCGGGATCCAAGACAGTTAAAGCGATTCCCCGGGACTTGCCTGAGCCTCACCGCTCAGTGTCATTTCATTGTGTGCCACTGTTGATCCTGGCTTACAGGAGTTGCAGTGGTGGGTAAGAGGGAGGGACTAGACCCGATGTGCCTACTATCAGGCAAGACTGCGTACCAATCAGGTTTAAGGATAATTGTTACTGTTACCAAGGCAAATTAGCTTATTGCCTGCCTTATAGCTTATAGCGGTTACAGTTGCCGATGATATTAATGGTAACCCTCATGCATTATCAACCCTCATAACCCTCCGCAGGAACTCCTGTGACCTTCCTTACACCCACACATGTGACATTATAATATTTTTACCTGCAGCATTTATATAAAACGTTGTTTCTATCCGAAAAGAGCTGCTTAACATTTAAAATAAAATCCTGTGCTTTATTTATTTATTATTTATTTATTGAGTAAGAATTGTTATACACATAGAAACTATTATAACCATGGTCACTGATTTAATGACAATAACGGCGTACATAATAATCACCACATTTAACAGTTATATAAGATTAAATTAAGTAGATACAAAATAAGAATTAAAATTAAGTATATATTAAATTTACAAATTACGAATGTTCTAGACTCGTAGCTCGTTGGTCTAGTGGTAGCGTGTTCGAAGTAACGAGTTCCTGAGTTCACATCTAGGGTCAGGCAAAAATGATTCTGGGATTTTTCTGTTAAAAGAAATATTTCTCAATATCAGCCCGAAGTCTAGGATTGTGCGGTATTATACCCCCGCGCCTCGGAGAGCACGTAAAGCCGTCGGTCCTGTACCTGACCTCTTTCCGGTCGTGTCGCTAGTCTTCTCATCGGATCATGAGAGTAATGTAATAGAAATTGCCATTGTGCACTATAATTTGTTCCACGCACATGGCTAGTCGTGATGGAGACTGGCCGGCGTGGCCGTAATTGGCTAGGAGGACATTATTTTGATTTTTTTATTATATTCTAGACCTAAAACATACCACGCGATGGTATCATGTGTTAAGTACGAGAATGAGCGCTATCACATGGCATATATTTCCCAATTAACAACTAACAACTTAATAGAGAACACTCGGACCAAAGCAGAACAAATAAAGATTCGTTACCGGTGAATAATTCTAAATCTAGTGTTCGTAAAAAAGTACGTTCCAAATGGAAACGAAGTTTAGTGCTTCTACTGCTCGATTTGGTTTGCGATTGCGACGGACATGAATTGGACAAAGTGAATTTCATTACGGTTTCTACGCCATATGCCATGACAGTCTTTGTTCAATAATAATAATATGGAATTCTTACGTTAATATAGACAATACCATTCCGAGAAGATGAAGTAAATGATATCTCAAACTTTAAACAATAATTAAACCTATGTATATATAATCTTGACAATAACTTAATATAAACTAGCTAAATAACTAACATCCTACATTAAATGTTAAATCGAAATTTATTCATACACTCCGTGTACTTCAATATCTATTTGTACCTAGGAATAATTACTTAATTGTACTATGAACAAGTTCTGACTATTTACAAGCGCTTCTTTAAAGTCTACGTGAATAAAATTATTCACGTAGAGTTCATTCTTTTTACTTCATTTTTTTTATTTATCTATACTATTAAACAAATCAAATGTTGATTTTTATATATTAGACTAGCTTTTGCGATCGACGCATAGACGACAAGACAACTTCAAATATTAATTTCTACCACATGGAAAGTTTTAAAAAGTCTAGTCTTATTCTTTATATCATCACAGATCAGAGATCATGGGGGAAACCTTTGAGCACCAATTTATTTTTGTAGATGTAGTAAGTGAGTAAAAAAAAAATCACGATTAAACACACGCATTATCTTATTAAGTGACACTTAAACCTAATTGGTTTGAGTGTGCCACTTTACAGTTTGAGTCTGGGTGTAATTATCTATATAAGTATGTATATGTAATATATCAGTTATTATGGTTTTCATAGTACAAGCTCTGCTTAGTTTGGGATCACATGGCCGTGTGTGAATAATATAATATATTATTATTACAATATATGCCCTTCGCAGTAGGTCAGTCTTCGTTCAGAATAGTTCTTTTTATTCAATTTAAGTCATAGATTGGTCGCTGTAGCCGAACTTCGGCAAGGAACACTATTATAATTACAGTTATTAATCTAACAATGCCAACAGAATAGTTTCAGTGAAAAATTACAGTAGTTTCGTACAATGGACGATGTGGTCACAAGTGATAGTCTAGCGAGCGGAAGTGCTGCGCGGATAACGCGCCGGAACGTGTCCGTTTCCGTCCGAAGCGCTGCAGCGCGTCCGGTTCCGTAGCACTGCTGTTAAGTACCAATAATGACCAATTATTACGTTTTCCGTCGCTTGGATACAGTAAATAGGTGTTGCCTACAGAAATATAGTTTAGTAAGAATGAAGTTTAGTATTGAAGATTTAAAAAAATACGTACTTATTTAATCATTATTGGTTGTTCTTTTACTCTTTTTAATTTTATAGTGATGTTAAATTAGTTATTCAAAGTGTATAATAATCAGTAAGGTTCTACGTAGCCGATATCAATTGTTCTTTTGTCTCACTTAAGGATAAACTAAAAATATTACTGTAGTATTTTTGCTAATCTAACTGTAGGTAATAGTTTTGTTTAAACTTAGAATAAGTACCCCTTAAGATTAGTTAAGGTTTTGTCTAATCTAGCAAGCTGTGTCTACATATGAGTAGGGTTTAGACTTTATTTTTTATAAATCGATGTTGTCTTATCCAATTTAGTCTAAATCCAGTTTTGTAGACCAATAAACGGAAAAAAAAATCATTAAAGAATATATGAATTAAGTACGGGTGACAATTTATACCGTATGAAATGTTTTTTCAGTCAGTAATAAGTGTCTGTAAAATGCACGAGAGAAGAGCTTTAGATCATAATATAATGCATTATCTACGCGCGTCCGTTGTCTAGAACTTGTATGGAAGTATCCATACAACTGTGTGTTTTACTAATCACTAATAACTTGTACTTTTTACTTAACTAGGTTACGTGACAGATATAATTATGTATGTCATTAAAGTCTCAAACACATTTGAACCCAGTCTTACCTGGTGGAAAGTACAAATCAGCTCTAATTTTAAACAATTTGCAACTCTTGGGATATTTTATCATTATATCCATAGCACAAAGGATATGAAGGGTGACAGCCTGGTTTCACCACGCGTTTTCATGATCTACATTCTCATCGTATCTGACGGTCACCGTAGCCTAGTTGGTAGTGCTCCTGCCTACGAAGCTGGTGGTCCTGGGTTCGAATCCCGATAAGTGCAAATATTTGTGTGATGAGCACGAATATTTGTTTCTGAGTCATGGATGTTTTCTATGTATTTAATTATTTATCTATCTATATAAGTATGTATATCGTCGCCTGGTACCCAGAGTACAAGCTTTGCTTAGTTTGGGGCTAGGATGATCTGTGTGACATTGTCCCTAGACATTATTATTATTATTATTATTATCATCTCATCTTCTACCAACCTGATAGGTAAATCCATAATATTCATAAAGGTGTAAAACATCTCCCTATTTTACTAATGAGTTAAAACCTTTCATCCATCAGTCCTAATAATCCTATACACACAAAAACACTTCATCAAAGAAGGAGGAAACAAAAGCGGTATACAAAGTTGTTTAAATAATCGTTGGCGTCTCATTTTAGTTGATTGCTGCAGGTCTGTGACCTGGCTTTGTTTCGCGCCCTCCTTTTGCACGACGCTGTACAAGCTTTTAGGTTATATATGGCAAACCTTTTAAGGGTGACAGAGTGCATTTTCCTATAGTAATAGTGTCAGACAGTTCAATGGTGAGTTACCAGTGCAATTTGGGGTGATATGGGAGGTAGTATTGTGACTTACACATACACACGGCTACAGCAAAGCAATACAAGTATAAGTAAAGCAATACATTTCCAATATAAGCTGACCTCGCATTGTATGGAAAACCTATACTACGCGAAATCAGTTTATCCTGGAAATGTATAGCTTGATGTGTAGCCGTGTGTACCCGAGATCTCCTTACGTTCGTCATTCGATTTGGAGTATATTCTCTTGTCTGTTTCTTATGCAGATGTACTATCGCAGTATGTATAAAGCCACGCTCTAGCTTTTGTACTGTGGCAATTATTTAGTATAAAAGATCCTGAAGGGTCGAAGTGCTGTACGTAAGTTCACCGCTACCAACACAAGACTATGGTAATTTATGTTTAAAACCACAATATCTTTAAAAAGGAAGGAATTTCACACATTCGTAATACCAAAGTTTGACTACAGTTGTTTCAATTATAGTTAAGTCCATTCTAAACATGACTGCAACCACAACAATAAGTTAAATATAATTACAGTATGATTACCACATTCTTTTTCTCTGGAATTGGTACAACGGCATGCTTCTAATAAAAATGCCACATGAAAGTCAGTCCAGCCTTCCTGAAATTATGCCCAAAATTATGTTGGAACTGACCCACATTATTCGCAGCATGGTATGGAAACTCGTTCATGGTCGTGAAAAGAAGTCCATGTGTGCCTTTGCAAACATTCCCGTTGCTCTGCAGTAGCAGAACAGCTCATATAATTGGCAGCTGTGTTACTAAGAGTTAAAAAAAGCAATAAAGTATAAAGATCACATGTTTATTTTATATTATTAAGACTGTAAATAAGCGTACACTACACACCAAAACCTGTAACACCTCGTTCTCACTTCTAGCTAGGTGTGGGTAATATTGCCAAAGCTTAGTAAGCATGCTAAGCTTTGGCAAAATTACCCACACACATAAACGTAACGTTTTTCCGTAATACTGATATTACCTGGTGATACCTACCAGTCCAGCATCCCTTAGAGCAAAGAAAATCTGCCTACTTGTTGACTTGATGGTTTAAAAAAATTTCGCTCTGGTTATCAGGTTTGCGAACAGTTACTCATACACTCATTTCATATTATCATAATAACACCTTCATACCTAGGCGTGATGTTATAGTGTGCTTGTGAAATGACTAGCTTTTCAGCTTTAGTTCGCCGGAATTGCGGTATACATTTTTAGTATATAATTCTTAGACTGTCATCTACCTTATAGTATAAAATAACTACGTATTTATGTCGATTCTGTTACGCTACCTTATCTGTTCTATCTTAAACATAAATTTAGCATTTATCATAGCCTATGATGTTCTAATCGCAACATTAGTTTTGTGGCAGCGTGTTAAACTTTATATTTCTTTCTGAATACTGTACGACTAATTTATGACATTGGGATATCGTCGGATTGTCTGAAGTCCGAAGTCCGAGTCGATGGATTGATTTCTACATTTTATGGGATCCATCGACTCTCTCTGATCGCATCTGATAATGGGAATTCGTTCTCTAGGTATATTTGGGAATATGAGAACAAAACTCAAACCGTCGTTTTCGGATTTCAGTGTTTATGTATCTCTTCAGACTTCAGACAATTATATGATATACCAATGTAACCTGCTCAGCTCTTCCTCAAGTCCGATTATCTTCTCCTCGGACCACAGTGTACGAGTTTTACAAGGTGCCAGGGCCAGAGGTCGTCGATGTTGGTAACGCGGTATAGGTATACCGGGGACTAAACGGGGAAGATTAACGATTTTATAAATCTTAGATATCTAGTGGGTTCTATAAATTTAAATATTGATTTATAAATAAAAAGTGAGGGCACCGTATGTCTTTATATAATACCATCACTTGTACAGACGCCAGCACATCAAGCTAACCCAATCTGTCAAATTTCCCCATTTGAAAATGAAACTTATGTTTATGTGATTAAGTTGAAAATCTATAAAATAAATTTGACAGATTGGGGTAGCTTGAAGTGCTGGCGTCTGTACCTAAGATTAAGTTTTTAAAAATCATAGACATAAATATTTCAGTGGAGTGTTGCACAAACAAATAAATCGATCGCTTCCCGCGAGTGGCCATTAAGAAGACTATTTGAGCACCCTCGTGGTTTCACGCGTTGAGCGTCCTTAATACGAGTGCTTTGTCTCGACGCGGCTGTAGTCTACAATACGACCCTACATGTCACTACTCGATTTTAGAGGCGTATTAAATTTTGTTAAGAGCCTCACTTGACAGCTTGTTTGGTGACAGACTTTAAGACCCTTTAAAAGAGGGGCCATGTTTTAAATTGTGCAATGGGGAGCAGTGATATTTTTCATCATGTGCAAATGAGGGCTCTTACGTCCTCCGTTTCACCAAAAAGTCTAAGAAATTGGACATTATTTACAGACGGCCATCTGAGCCCAAATTAATCAAAGCTTGTACTATGGAAATCAGAGCTGATACCACATAAACTACTTTTCTTCTGTAAATACATACTTATATAGATAATTACACTTAGACACAAGGTATTCGATACCATTCGATATTATGAACCTTCGAGGATTTAGAAATTCGATTTATAGTGGTCGAAGGATTGATATTAGATCATTTGAAATTGAGACAGTATACCTGTATTATAATTAGTAGCTGAAAGAAAAAGAGTCGGTTAGTATTCATTTGCTTACCAAAATCCAAACAATCAAAATTGTTTGGTTTTCGATTTAGAATAGTACACAGTTATATTTCAGACTGTACTTTTTGTTGAATTAAAATTGAGTGGGGTGCTTAGGTGACACACCCACTAGTACTCTGCAATCTCCATCACGGCTGGATTGTTAGGAGCCTATTAAATATTGTTTAGCTTCATGCTTCACAACTTGTTCGGTGGGAGGGTGCGCGTTATAATTTTTGTTTGATGTATGTTGCTTTGAAATTTTGATAAGTTTGTAATTGGACACTTATAAGTACATATTGTGTGACTGCCTCGTCAGTCTAGCGGTGACGTGTTCAAACACACATAATAAGGTCCTCAGTTCAAGTACTTGACCGGGTCAAAAAGTGATTCTTGAATTTTCTGTTAAGTATGCGAACAGGATGTTTCCTTCTATTTTATTATAGTCATTTAAGTAACACGTTATATTTTTATGAATTTATTGTTAGAATATTTACCCATTGTTATATCTAACATACTTTTATCGCTAATTAATACAATAAAACACAGATAATAAGGTTTGGGTGTACTTTTTGTCCGGCTATTATAATGTTTTTAAAGTACGTGGCACATTGGTTTAGTTAGAGGATTGGTGCGGATTTTTCATAAAAAAAGATATCAGTATAAAGAAAGCCTGAACTCGCTTCAGTCGTTTTGCTTGTCGACTAATTGGAACTTGTGTGTGATGGAATAGAAGTGCACCTGTGTTTGCACAGACACTTGTGCACTATAATATGCCCCGGATGGATAGCGACTCTGCCTTTTGTTTGATTGCCGTAGTCAAAATTGTACCAGAGTGACATTATTATTGTTGAAGTACACGGCCATCGCAGCTGGGCTTCCAGTGCTAGTTTCATTTCGATCCTCTTGAAGGTGGTTCATATCAAATCCGCATTCTGTTGAATTTGGGGATTTTCCAATTCGATTAAACTCGACCGGTGGACAAAGACCCTAGTTTTAGGAGTAGTAGTTTCACGGTATCATAATGTTCAAATTGATATAAATTAATACTGTCTGTATATTGACTTGCCGCCTTTACGACGACCTCAGTCTCCAGAACAAACTATGTCTTTCACTAAGTGTCACTAAGAAATTTGGAACAGTGGAGGGCGTCATTTTCATTCTATAGACTTTTACAGCCACTCAGCATTTCCGCGATTCTTTGCTGCTCATAACTAATGCACATAAATTACTATACAAGTGTACTTAACCGCGAAAATATGCAAAATTACGTGTAACGTGGAGAACCACATGTGGGGGTTGTTAGTAAAAGTGGAAATTGTAATAAGGACCTACTTAGAGTTTGCAGGCTCCATAGTGACTCATACATGTTCATTCGCGCTGAGCCGAGTGCCTACTTTATATATTCCAGGAAAATAAATTAGTTTTTATGGAGGTTGAATTAATTTAACTTTAGGTCATAATTTTAAACGATGATTTCTCGGGTGTTTTTTATTTTTAATTACACATTAATAATAGCTGTGGTGATAATGTTTAAAAACTTTTTAAATTTATCACGAAGTTTAGAAATAAATTTAAAACCTATGAAGATAATTTTTATAGTAGATTTATGTTTTAGCCATTTATATATTATTTTGTCAATTAAATTTCCATCATAACACGTTCGTTTGAATAAATGTCCATTGAGTATGTATGCATAAAATATAATATATAGAGGAGTAAAATGTATAATTAACTTAACACAAAATTGTAATTGTTTTTTTAATGTTTAGGTATCGGAATCTAACTCACACGAAACAACCAAACCATAAATTGCATATGTACTCCACAGACATACACACATCATCATCATCATCATTACAGCTTAAATAAGTCCACTGCTGGACAAGCCTCCCTCAAGAATCATCTTGAGGGGATATGCCATAATCGCCACGCTTGGCAGGCGGGTTGGCGATCGCAGTATGATGGTCGTAGTACTCAGAAGGAAGCTGCTTCCCGTCCTCTGGTAGATATTCCCTCGGGTCGACTTCTACGCCCCCCACGGGATGAGATGGGGTGATGATATTCTGATTCTGATATTTGTCGCCGTCACCACACAGCAGCATACACACACTACAAATAAATAATTTAAACATAAAAGAAGCTTTTTTATTGGACTAATATAACATCAAGCTATGTTTTAAATTATCATCATCATCATCATGTTGGCCAAAGTACGTCCACTGCTAGACAAGAGCCTTGGCAGACGGGTTGGCGATCGTAGTTTGATGGTCATAGTTCACAAAAAAACGCTGCTGCCCGTTCTCTGGTAGGTATTCCCTCGGTCAATTTCTATGCCCCACACGGAATGAGATGGCGTGACGATATTCTATGCGTACCACTCAGTACATTTATATGAGAATCTATTATATTTCATGAGTATATACTAAAACAATTTATATTTTATACACATTTTCTCTTTGTTGGAATTGTATGGTGGCTGAAGTTTAACGAGTTACAAGCTGGTAAGAAGTGGTTTTTAAACGTGTAACTGAAAGCTCTTGAAATGTAAATAAGTGCCCTAGAAACAGGGATATTTAATAAGCAAAGTTAGATATTATTTATCACATGTAGTTTTTGAAACGATTATACAGGGCTGGTTGGCGTGGTTGGTCAATGCTTACTCACCCAGGACAAATATTTGTGTGCATGAATATGTCTGTTTGTCCTGAGTCTGGGTGTAATTATCTATATAAGTATGTATTTACAAAAAAGTAGTATACAGTAGTAGTAAAACCTCTGCTTAATCTCAAAAATGGGAAATATTGATAATACCTTCCAAATTATAATATGATCTTTCACATGCAACTGTGAACATATCAGTCGGCCATGTTTCTAGAAAATAAAACCGATAGATAATACCTACATCATCCGGAAGGGTGTTAGCAAGGGAATTCTAAATTTGATCTGCCAGCGTGTATCGTTCGTAGCTTAACGCAAAGCGCCTACCCCGGATTGGGCGGTTATACGGGTCGTACCATTTCACGGATGTTTTACGCAACTTTCGTTCTACGTTAATACGCGACGCGGGTCTCTCGTCCGATTTAGGATCGGATAGGGCATTTTATCGATTGTGTGAGTGCAGTTTGCACTCGAATCGATAAAATGACCTCTGTATGGTCTGTTGGAAGCCACACTGCCCGTATTTACCGCACGCGGTGCTATTATATTTGTGTGTCACTCTACGGCTATAAAAAGCAATGTTTTAGGACGATACATTTATTACAATCCAAAAATTTGTGGTGAGTAGTGACGGCATATATATGTATATAGTACCAACCCTTCTCATCCCGTGGGGGGGCGTAGAAACCGTCCGAGGGAATACCTACCGGAGAAAGGGCAGCAGCGTTTTTCTGTGAACTATGGCCATCAAATTGCGAATGCCAACCAAAATTATTGGGTGAGGTTTTTGACCAGCGGTGGACGTACTTTGGCTGACATGATGATTCGTTTACTCATTCGAATTTTATTTTCAAGAAACCTCCAAAAACATACCACCGCTAGACCAACAAAGTAGTCTTTAACCAATAAATAAATAGATTTCTTTGGACACTTAACACACTGCCATCTGATCACAAACTAGCCTGTACTATGGCAGCCAGACAACCGCTATACATACTTATATATGTCTAAATACATACATATTACAGACAAATTACACCCAGACACAGAGCAAATAATCGTAATCATCACACAAAGATAAGACACGGATAGGAATCGAAACCACAACCTCTGGCTGAGCAGTCAGGGTCAGTATGCACCAGTTCAGTCATAACAGCTGTAAAAAATCCACTGCTGGACAAAAGCCTCTCATCTCAAGGACAAGAATCATCTTGGGGGAATTGGCAGACGGGTTGGCGATGATAATGAATTCCTTAATGCAGCATGTAAATATTTTAAATATTAAGAAACAAACTAATAATTTATATATATAAGTAGGCAGACTTAATGCCGGAGGCATTCTCCCCCAGACTACCTTTTTGGATGGTGTAGAGATGTTATTCTTTGTGGACTACGATTTGATCTGTGCAATTGGACTGATACAATTTTTACTGTTTTACTATTTACCAGAAACTTACATTTCACACCGCAGGTCGTGGTTTCGATTGCCACTCAGGACAGATATTTGTGTGCATGAACATGTCTGTTTGTCCTGGGTCTAGGTGAAATTATCTATTTTAACTAGTTTTTTTAAAAGTAGCATATGCAATGCTTCCTTATGTAAACATTCTTAATTAAAGATAATTAAGAATGTTTACATAATTCTATTCCAGTATTTATTGCTAAGAAGCAATAAATACTGGAATAGAGACCAAATTAATACGATCATTAATTTATCGTCAGGGGGTCCTATCAATCGATTGGAGTGCAGAGACGCTGGACACAGATAAGGCACGCTTCGTTTCCCTTAAGGATGGACAATAGTTGTAGTGGTCGTCTGAGAGCCAGCCAGTCTTATTGAGATCCTAATCATAATTAACAGAATAGCGATAAAAGCGTATTGTTTTGTCTATACATTAAATACAAAAGTGTCTGTTATTGTGTAGGTATATTTGTTCACGACTCGTGTTGATACTCATACTTCAAACAGTATAATTTATATGTATAGTATTTACATTATTCACACACGGCCATCTATTCCCAAACTAAACAGAGTTTGTACTAAGGAAACTAGATATCTGATATACTACATATGCTACTTTCATCTTGTAAATACATGCTTATACAGATAATTACACCAAGACTCAGGACAAGCAGGCATGTTCATACACACAAATATCTGTCCTGGGTGGGAATCGAACCCACGAGCTGCGGCGTGAAAAGCAATAATAGTCAATAAGTTTTATGTAAGAATTATATTATAGCCTTCGCAATTTCCAAAGCTGTAAGTTCTTATTTTATTCTTCCGAAAATTTTTGACAGCTAAATGTTCGAAGATAAATTTTACTTGTTGCGTAGAAACTATCCATCGAACATAGGGCTCTTCCATGACTGTTTTAGGAGGTACTTAATAATAATCATATATTATAACTAGCCAAGTCAGACCTTAGGCTTATATTATCCTAGGATATTAGGAAATGATCACCAATTCAGCGTGGTAATAGCCAAGCTGAAGTGGCAGTGATCCGGACACAAAGCTCGTAGAACCGGTCGCTGCTGGATGCGAGTAGCGCAGGAACGGAAATTGTGGAGATCTTTGTGTGAGGCCTATCTCCAGCAATGGAGATTAAATTTAATCATATCTTTAGTATTTTAGATATAGGTACAGTTATTGTCAGGTATAGTCAAGCATAATTATAAGGTTAAGCATCTTCTACACGGTTGAAAACCAACGTCCCAACAGAGGTCACCCTGGTGGTTGCCATCCATCTAATAAGAAGATGCTTACCAACGAATGATTAATATGTATTCAAAGCAGTATTTAAATAGGTTTCCTTCACATAGTAAATCATCATACTATCCTACTAATATTATAAATACGAAAGTTTGTGTATGTATGGATGTTTGTTACGCTTTCACGCAAAAGCACGAACGGATTTTGATGAAATTTTGTAGTAATGTAGCTTATATATCCAAATAACACGTAGGCTATAATTTATAAAGTTTAACGCGGGGAAACCCACAAAGCAGAGCTAGTTGTAATTAATAAACACAGCCTTTTAACAAATTACAAACATTTATGCAAATAAATCCATAGCACTCAATTCTCGACCACTTTAACATCGCATAATTACGCGGGTACTCATTGCTGGCATTTAAAATAAAACAGGTGAGTGAGATTTATTTGTAATTTAACAGTAGTAACATAAAACAAACATTCGTATAGAGGGCGGGAGCGGGCAGCTAATTGACACTTGAATGCTCGATGTTACAAGCATTGTGCTCTTATGTTACTTGTATGTAGCATTGTAGTGTTGCCAGATATAATTGTTTATTACATCAAACAAAATATGAAACTAATAATATTAATCAATTATCAATCGACTCAACTATGAAATAAATATAATCGAGTCGATTAATAATAATCTAGTTGTTATTAGAATATAAAAATATATACTATTTATATATAAGTACGAAACAGCTTAATGATTAGAATATTGGAGTATGGAATCAGCGTCTGAGAAGGTCGCTGATATTTTGTGAAGGATTTGCATATAAGAAACGAATAATATGCAAATAACAATAAATATTATTAAGTAGCTCCTAAAACAGTCATGGAAAAGCCCTATGTTCGATGGCAAGTTTCTACCAGCAATCCAAAATTTTGGAAGAATAAAATAAGAACTTACAGCTTTAGAACTTGCGAAGGCTACATAAGGCTACATTTAAAATTACCACTTCCTTTTTTGCTTAGTTTTTATTTAATTTGTATACCCAGGTAGTTAGTTATGATACATAGGCAAGTATTATCACTGAGTAGCAGCGCAGGAGTGGATTATATAGGTATGCACCTCCCACCATAACTCACAACACATTTATAGGTATATTTGGCTATTGTAAAGTTATTTAAATTTGTAGTATTTAAATGAACCTACTTAAGACGACTACAGAAACTGTCATGTTTATTTTTTTTATTATATTATCACGTAAGTTACTGTCTT
The DNA here is from genome assembly GCA_951640165.1 of Pseudoips prasinana. NCBI lineage: Eukaryota > Metazoa > Arthropoda > Insecta > Lepidoptera > Nolidae > Pseudoips > Pseudoips prasinana. Next base: position 13,332,450 of record OX621240.1, read on the forward strand.
GAGTGATAATAATAATAAAAAAGAATGTGTGTACTTATGTACACGCGTTAGAAGTTATACTTCTTAGGCGTATGGAAAAAAAATAACTAAAATGCAGTAGTGATTAACGATAAATATTAAAATTAATCAAAAATATTTTTTTAAATAAAAATACTAGAATATACAACTTGAACATAGTTATCAATTTTCATACCACATAGAACTAACATCATGCTGTTAAATTTAGGTGTCGGTGTGCGCGCGCATCGTAAAAAATCACTCTCATCATTTTTCTCCATCGCGCCAAAAGAAGTATAACTTCAAAAACCTTTAATTAATTATAATCATGTACTCAAAACGGTAAATTTCAGGAGGAAACTTGCGAGTTCTCCAAAATGTTCTTAATGGCATGTGAAGTGTGTCAATCTCCACTTGGCAGGTGGACTATGGCTTAACCCCTCTCATTGTGCGAAGAAGCTCTTCCCTTTAAATGGGACCGTAATAGGGTGCATTATTATGTACTTTTTGTACCTACATAAATATAGTGCACTATTAATTTGATGCCGCCACCCTTGATCTATTAATAAGGTTTTGGACTGAAAAACTGTGTTGGACATTTCTCACTTAGCGACTACTGAACTACAGCAGCCAAATGTGTAAATAAAAAGAAATAAAGATGAACAGGTCTCTATTGCCACCTCACGCCATCCCGTGGGTGTCGTAAAAACGACTAAGATACACCAGGTAGTCAAGCAGCAGCTCCACCTGCGTACTAGCTACCACCTAACTGCGGTCAACAACTCACATGCCAAGCGCTGTGACTACGGCAAAACAAATCGTAACGTTATATAAACCTATGTCCAGCAGTGGACGATATCGGGCTGATGATGTATTACTATAACCATCTACCTTATTCTAATAATAAATCCTTTTCAGTTGTTGGTTTATGATCCAAAAAACATTTTATTTATTTATTGTTATTTATTTATTTTGGCTTCCCAACAGTAACTTATACTAAACATAAGACAGAATCGGTACACAGAACAAATTCCAGTATAGTTACCTCTTATAGGCAAGCACCATAAGATCAATATAAATCATGTGGGGTACAATTTTTAAAACTAAAATAATTAAACTAAATAACAATCTAAAATAAATTAAGAAAACATAATTAAATTAAATTGAATGTAAATTATATAAATTGTATAAATAGAATATAAGTTAAAAATTAAGAGTACTCAAAAATAATATTGAACAAAATTAAAATGTCATGCTAGAGTGTTAAGTATATGTTTACGAAATGAATTGAGTGTAACAGCGTGCACATCAACAACGTCGCTGCAACCGTTTAAGAGTTTGCACAGCCGAGGGATTGCGGAGTTAGCTCCAAAGACGGTTCTTCTGAGTTGTGGGTAAAAAGATGTGATTGGGGCACACGGAATTCTGGCAGGAACTCTATATCTAATTCTCGCTAAAAGAGGTAGACAGTCAATTCTATGCCGTAATAATTTATATGCAAAAAGAGCATCACTTACGTTTCTGCGTTTTTATAAAGACGAGATATTAAAGTGCGCTAGCCTCCCCGAATATGATTTTATCTTTTTATTTAGTCCCGAGGAGTAGGCTAGGTGCCAGAGAAACCGTTTTTGTATTCGCTCCAGTCTTAGGACATGAGATGCATAGTGCGGCCGCCAAACAGTGGAACAATATTCCAAGCCACAACGTACAAGGCAGTTATACAGAATAACTTTAGTTTTTGCACTTCGGAAATTCCTGATATTCCGCAACACGAATCCCAGCATTTTAGACGCTTTCAAAACAATACATTCCTGATGTGGTAAAAATGTAAGTTTCTCATCAAATGTTACTCCTAAATCCTTTATTTCTTTCACTTTTTGAATGATCTCATTTCCAATACGATAGGTAGTTAGTAATGGATGTATTTTCCTTGTAAAGCATACGTAATAGCACTTTTTAACGTTTAATGACATATGATTATCTTTGCACCATTTCATAAGATGATCAAGGTCATCTTGGAGCAGTTTGGAGTCTTCGTACGATTCTATTACCCTACAGAACTTCAAATCATCGGCGTACATAAAACATTTGGAGAAGTGAAAGCTGTGGAGGACATCATTGATAAAAAAATTAAAAAGGACCGGCCCGTCGTGGGACCCTTGTGGCACTCCTGATGTGATGTTGTACGTATCAGATTGGTAGCAATTAACTGCCACAAAGAAACTGCGACCTCCCAGATAAGATCTAAACCAGTCAAGAAGGGTGCCCGTAATTCCATAGGCAGATAACTTGTTGAGAATTATTCATTATAGCATATCAAAACGACTAGCTATAAATCATCACAGTTATAAACAATCTTATATCCCAATTGCATACATTGGGTCTGGCAACACTGAAATATTCGCATACCAGTTGAAATGCTGCAGAGGATTGTACAATACTCCACTCCATTGCTCTTCTGTGTTCGTTATTCCCAACAACGCAATCAATTATTGTTTAAAACAATTGATACCGTATTTGGGTATCGATTCCAGCTCATCCAATTTGTTTGTCATTTAAGAAGTATTCGAGTACGTAATACTATTGAGATGAGACTTTTTTACTGTATTGTTTCATTTTTTACAAAATGAAGAACTTGTTTTTATTATGGCACAAATGATTTATTTCTTTCGAGAATACAAAGGTTTTTCTAGAGGCAGAACGAACGTTGTGTCAAGTATTGTGAAGCACCAATTTTCCAGGTACCTAACGTGCGTCAAAAGAAAAAGTTGAAGTGGAAAATTAGTCCTTTAAGAAACAGTCCTCTTTGCAGCACACCTCTGGAGGATGTGACAAATAGCGGGGCATGTAAAACAGGCTGTTCAAGGGCCGCACAAAGAGGACATGAGAGCCCTTTCAGAGAACAGGCAACCTCTAGCTCCCGGCTACCGCAATCCCCTACTATGTTTTATACGCGCTGTAATCGATGTACCAATTAATGTGTCAATTATGATGATGATGGCAATTTCAAAAGTCTATTTTTTTGTTTATTTTATTTGTAGTGTGATTTTACAGCGTTCGTGTAGTTTTCGTCCGTTCCGTTTGCAAAATCACATAGTGGAAGTTTTGTATTGGGGTGATTATGTTATGTATTATGTTTGCTGTGTGGTGACGGCCTAAGAATATCACCACCCCCTCTCATCCCGTGGGGGGGCGTAAAAGTCGTCCCGAGGGAATATATACCAGAGAACGGGCAGCAGCGTTCTCCTGAGTACCATATCCACCTTACTGCGATCGCCAACCCGTCTGCCAAGCGTGGCGATTATGGCAAATCCCCTCAAATAATGGACACAACCAAACCGCGGCCCCCAGTCCCCGGCAGCCCTGCTATGCCCAGCCGTGGTAACAGCCGTGGTTACGGCAGGGCAGGGGGTGCTAAGAATCCCCGGCAGATTCCGCGTTACCAACACCAACGACCTCTGGCCCTGGCAACATATAACACACGTACACTGCGGTCCGACGAGAAGATAACCGAACTGGAGGAAGAATTGAGCAGGTTACATTGGGATATTGTAGGATTATCTGAAGTCCGAAGAGAGGGGGAGGACTCGATAATACTGAAATCCTGCTCTATTACCGGGAGGGTGACCAAATATCCCAAGGTGGTGTCGGGTTCATAGTCCACAAGTCCCTCGTGAACAACCTAGTGAAAATCGAGAGTGTGTCGACGAGGGTTGCGTACCTTATACTCAGAATCACCAAGCGGTATTCGTTGAAGGTTATACAGGTATACGCACCCACTTCGACGCACTCCGACGATGAAGTAGAGGTTATGTATGAGGACATATCCAGAGCCATACATACCTCTAACTCCTATTTCACTGTGGTCATGGGGGACTTTAACGCGAAGCTGGGCAAACGATTCGGTAATGAGCTGAGAGTGGGGCAATTTGGAACTGGAGACCGGAACCCCCGGGGCCAAATGTTGGCCGACTTCATGGAGAAGGAGGGACTCTTTATGATGAATTCCTTCTTCAGGAAGCCGGATCACCGTAAATGGACCTGGGTGAGCCCCGATGGTAAAACTAAAAATGAGATAGACTTTATCTTGTCGACGAGACGACAGATGTTCAATGATGTCTCCGTGATCAATGCGGTTAAAACCGGGAGCGATCACAGACTGGTCAGAGGCTCATTGAACCTGAATGTCAAACTCCAGAGGTCCCGACTGATAAAGTCTACGCTCCGACCTTTACCTATCCACGTCCAAAACCCCGAATTTCAGCTCGAACTGCAAAACCGTTTCGAATGCCTAGCAGACTGCGAGGAAGTGGACTCATACTATGACAGGCTCGTAGAAGCTGTCCATACGGCTGGGTCTAAGGTCTTCAAGGCCCGTCGTACAAACAGAACTAAAAAGATCTCTGACTTTACCCTGCAACTTATGGAAGATAGACGGAAAATGGTTCTGACATCCTCAGATGATGCTACCAGATATCGGCAGCTCAACAGACAGATCTCAAAGTCTTTGACTCGCGACACGCGGCAATTTAATACAATTAGTATTAAAGAGGCTATCGAGCGGAACAAAGGCTCTAAAGTGTTCGCAAGAGCTCTGTCTGTTGGACAGAGCCAACTGACGAAGCTGAAGACTGAGGATGGTAGAATCGTCACGTCTAAACCTGAGTTGCTGGGAGAGATCGAGAAGTTCTACGGACAGTTATATACGACAACACAGCCACCTGTCAAAAGTCATGCCTCAGATCCCAGAGCACGACTAACCCGACACTACACCGAAGACATCCCGGACGTCAGCCTGTACGAGATTAGAATGGCTCTCAAACAACTCAAGAACAACAAGGCGCCTGGTGATGATGGAGTTACAGCAGAGCTTCTGAAGGCGGGTGGTACACCAATCCTACGGGCCCTTCAGAAGTTATTTAACTCCGTCATACTAGATGGTCAAACGCCACAAGCATGGCACAGAAGTGTGGTGGTGCTCTTCTTCAAAAAGGGCGACAAGACCCTATTGAAGAATTATAGACCCATCACACTGCTGAGCCATGTTTACAAGTTGTTTTCGAGGGTCGTTACGAACCGTCTCGCGCGCAGGTTTGACGACTTCCAGCCTCCCGAACAAGCCGGTTTCCGAAAAGGCTTTAGCACCATAGACCACATACATACGCTGCGGCAAGTTATACAGAAGACCGAAGAGTATAACAACAAGCCACTGTGCTTAGCGTTTGTGGACTATGAGAAAGCCTTTGATTCTATCGAAACATGGGCCGTGCTGAGGTCTCTCATAAGGTGCCAAATTGACTACCGGTATATCGAGGTGATAAAGTGTTTGTATGAAAACGCCACTATGTCAGTGCGACTCCAGGACCAGATCTCGAAACCTATCCACTTGCAGCGAGGCGTGAGACAGGGAGATGTTATATCTCCGAAACTGTTCACCGCTGCATTGGAAGACGTCTTCAAGCTTCTGGACTGGAAAGGCTTTGGCATCAATGTCAATGGCGAGTACATCACTCACCTTCGATTTGCCGATGATATCGTAGTCATGGCTGAGACCATGGAAGACCTCGGTACAATGCTCGATGACCTCAGCAGAGTCTCTCAACAAGTGGGTCTGAAAATGAACATGGATAAGACGAAAATCATGTCAAACGTCCATGTTGCACCCACTCAATTGAAAGTTGGTGACTCTGCACTCGAAGTTGTAGAGAACTATATTTACCTAGGACAGACCATTCAACTAGGTAGGTCCAACTTCGAGAAGGAGGTCAATCGTAGAATCCAACTCGGCTGGGCAGCGTTCGGGAAGCTACGTAACATCTTCTCGTCCAAAATACCGCAGTGTCTCAAGTCGAAAGTCTTCGACCAGTGTGTGTTGCCAGTGATGACATACGGAACAGAGACGTGGTCGCTCACTATGGGCCTTATTAGAAGGCTCAAGGTCACCCAAAGAGCAATGGAGAGGGCTATGCTCGGAGTTTCCCTGCGGGATCGCATCAGAAATGTCGAAATCCGCAGGCGAACCAAAGTCACCGACATAGCCCGAAGAATTGCCAAGTTGAAGTGGCAGTGGGCAGGGCACATAGCTCGTAGAGCCGACGGCCGTTGGGGCAGAAAGGTTCTAGAGTGGCGACCACGAACCGGAAGACGTAGCGTGGGAAGGCCCCCTACAAGATGGACCGATGATCTTGTGCGGGTCGCTGGAAAATGCTGGATGCGAATAGCACAAGACCGGCAATTGTGGAGATCTTTGGGGGAGGCCTTTGTCCAGCAGTGGACGTCTTTCGGCTGATATGATGATGATGATGATGATGATGATGATTATGTTATAGTACGGTGTCGATTACGCTTCCCAAGGTCCCATCATCTAGATACCAAGCATTAAATTTTGCAGGAGGGACGGCGGTGCATATTGCATCCCGGCGTGAAGTAAAGTGACAATTAACGGAATTAACACTACATACATATATTAATTTTGTATTTTGAATATTACAACTGTTGACCGAGGCCAACATAACATTAATTACGTGAGTTACTCTTATTAGGTCCTTACCTCAGTTTTAATTTTAAGATTACAATTCTTGTGCCATTAAAAAAAATGCTCGGAGGAGAATGCGAATAACGACACTCAGCATCGGTCAGAACGAGAGATGCATTCGAATTATTCCGTCGATCGAATCGATTAATCCGGCGTGTTGTTCGCAAACACCGTGGTTGGACGCACGGCTGCGATTCCACGCATGGCCACCCTCCGCGTCGCTTTGTCGCTTACTGTATGATTTACGAATGCATGTTGGCTAGCCAAACTCTCTGCAACGTCTCATAGCTATATTGTGTTGAATATTCTTTAATTCTTTTGCTCGGAGAAGTTAAAGCAAATTTTTTGTATAAGTGATGATTTTATTTTTAAAATAAAACCAATAGGCCTTATTTTTTGTATAGCTTTTAACAGTGAGATTTGCAATTTGTTAATAGTATTTTTTATAACTAATGGAATCAAGCGTTACGATGCGGAAATACATAACATTTAAAATACAAAATGAATGTGTACTGTTTGGATTTTGAGTATTTGTTTTATGTTTTATGGCACGGTGTAAACTACTTAGGGATTAAAATAAAAACAATATATGTATGGGAAACGAATGGAGGCTAACTTATTTTGGGCGCATTACGGGACAAAACGGTGCATTACAATCATCATCACCTTGTCTGCCAAAGGACAACCACTGCTGGATAAAAGTTTCCTTAAGGATCTCCATTCTTGGGGGAAGCCAAGTTTTAGCATTGGATTTTCATATATGGCCATTTTTAATATGAGATAAAACCTCCTACGCCGCATATTTAAAAAGTAACAATATAACATTTGTTTGGCAAATATCTTTATATAAGAACATAAAATACGCATATTAATTGAAATAGGGCAAATTCCGGTAGTTCGCTGTTATAAATACTATTAATATATAAACATATAATAAATAAGGATATGAATGAATTTATAAAGGAAATAAAGACAAAAATACATGTGGATACATGTAGATAGCTACCAAATCTGCATACAAGGTATTATTATAAATGTATTTTTTTTAGTTTTGTAAAAAGCATTCTACAATTACAAAAATATGATTACTGCACTTTATTGTTTACTACAAATTAATTAACATTTATTAATGTACAATTATATTTAAAAAATATCCACCAAAACGTGTGTGCTCATAACTTCCAAACGACTGCATCAAATTGATAAATCTTTGTTTTTGTGTTCGTTATTTTCAGGTTCTCCTGACGATAACAAACAGATAAAGGAAAGATTGAGCGTACAAACATTTCAGTGATTTTCGAACAGAAGGTTTGTATAAAAATACATTGCAAATATTTTTTAATAACCGTAAACTGAGTGTGTGAATGAGACATTTTTTGATGGTTGTGTCTTCAGCACTATTTGTGATAAAATTGCATTAAAATAATGATTAGACTTTACACCGTATTGAGGAGAAAAAAAAAACGGTACGATGTTCGTCGGGACAGATAGTAATGTACAGGCGCCAGCACATCAAGCTACCCCAATCTGTCAAATTTCCCCAATTGAAAGTGAACCTTATGCTTATGTGATAAAGTTGAAAATCTATAAAAGAAATTTGACAGATTGGGGTAGCTGGATGTGGTGGCGTCCGTATAAAGGGAGAGGTCTGATCGCTAGCTGCAAATTGTTCCATACAACCTTAAAATGGACAAAACTAGTTATGAATGAAAAATGGGCAGTGTAAATGTGGAACAAGCGTATACTATAAGAAAGAAGATAAAACTAATTTAAAAGCAGTAATGTAGTGACGACAGCTGCAATAAGTAGATACAAGAACTTAGCTAAAGTCATACATAATAATATGTATAGACGCCAGCACATCCAGTTACCCCAATCTGTCAAATATCTTTTATAGATTTTCAACTTTTTCACCAAAGCATAAGGTCCACTTTCAATTGGGGAAATTTGACAGATCGGGGTAGCTTGATGTGCTCGCGTCTGTATCTACGGTTTGCAAACCAAAATAAATGAACCGACAAACATACAACTTTGGGTATAGATATAGATAATCTTTAATGGGATTGACCACAGCGCCACCTATTCTGTAGATATTACATTAGTCTTGATGTCAAAACAAGTTTATTAGCCACCCATGGAATATGCTTGCGACAAGGTCCGTCATGAGCAAATACACCTCCAACGCATTTCATCCTGAAAAAAGGCACATTCGAATTACAATTTGCATGATATAATTCAATATTAGTTAACCTTCCACCATTTATGGCATCGTAGTCACTAAACAAGCCCAGCTCATTTATATACTGTAAACACATGGATTTACTCAGTAACAACTACTAATTTGAAAGGCCAGAATGTTTCACGCATTTTTGCCGAGTATGTGTTATGAAGAAGGAGGCTTACACTGAAAAAGAAACATTCCATAAAGTCAAAGTTTTGAAATATGATCCACCTGCCACTTAAATATTCTATTCAAATATTTTGTTCACCATATAATGAATAAAAAAAATATTTAATAAATAAAAAACCCAACTGCGTAAATAATGAACCAAACTACGTACATAGACAAAGAACTGAAAAGAAAAAAACAAGCACATAGATGGCCGGTGGTCTAAAATTATATTGTATGTACTATTGAATGAATACTATTGAAGAAAATAAAATATATTCTAAGAATGGAACATAACAACTGAACAGTCGGGATCCATTGACAAATTAGATTGGCTGTCGACTAATGGATCCCGACTGTTCAGTTGTTATGTTCCATTCTTAGAATATATTTTATTTTCTTCAATAGTATTCATTCAATAGTACATACAATATAATTTTAGACCACCGGCCATCTATGTGCTTGTTTTTTTCTTTTTAGTTCTTTGTCTATGTACGTAGTTTGGTTCATTATTTACGCAGTTGGGTTTTTTATTTATTAAATATTTTTTTTATTTTGTTCTTTTTAGTTATGAGTTCCTAGCTTGTTTCAAAAATAAGTTAACCATATTATATATTATAATTTTTGTTCTTAATATTTATGTTTTTTTTTTATATTTTTATCATTCATTATCTAGATTTAGTTATTAAATATTATTCATTCATTTATTTATTTCACTAAAAATAGAATACAGTGGTGGTCTTACTATTAGGTTAGTCTCATCAACTTTACTCATAAACAGCATGCGAAATGTGTGATTGTTATATGTCAAATTTTACACAAATAATATAATTAATTAATTAAATCACAGTTTTTTTAAAGACAACCCCTGCACTATGGAATCTAATCCCTGTTGTAGGGTACTTAACAACATATAATAGACGGATACAAATTACATCCAGACTCAGAACAACTATTTATGGGTCACACAAGTAGTTGTCCGGCGCGGGACTCGAACCCGTGACACGAAGCGGCAACGCGACTGCCTTAGCCGTTGCGCCTCACGTGCAGTCAAAAACTTGATTTGATTGAATAGAATGATTTTTCTAGGAGCCACAGTCTGAGTTGGGTTTTGAACTTTGCCGCTGAAAAATGTCGAATATTTTGCGGCAAAGCATTAAACACTTTCACACATACAGCATAGGAACTTTTTTGAAATAGTGTTGTATTAGTTATCATGTTGCGAGGAAAAACATCTTTAGCTCTAGTAAATACTATGGCTGCGTTTTCACAAATACATCAATTTGAAAAATGTACAAACACACTAGTCATAATTTTTTGTCCTTTTAACAATGATTTACATGAGACAAACGGATGAGTACCTGTAGTTGCTTTAACGCATTTTTTTGCAATAGAAATGCTCTCGATTTATCTGTTGAATTGCCCCATAGAGATGCCATCAATATCGATTGGTAATAAGGCTGTTTTGCGAAGTCGTGACAAAACGTATACAAACCTATTGATTCTGATGCATATATTTTGATCAATGTGCAAATTCCAGTCACAATAACGATCAACTGTTATTAGTCCGATTAAGGAATGACTCAAAGGAGGGTATAGAGTGCGTGAGCGGGAACCTAAGGGATATTTTCAGAAACTTGTTCAGAGTATTTAGAGGGAAAACATACCAAAAGTACTGACGTCTAGGAGGTGAGGCGGAGGGAGGAGGGGGAAGGGGGACAAAGACCTCAATTTTAGGTTTTTTGCTAATATCTTTAAAAAGGTGCGTTTTAGCAAAAAATATTCTAAGATAAAATTAAAGCTTACAAAATTCACTATAACTTTGATCTTATATACTTTTTCATATTTCCATTCGTTTATGAGCTACACGCTCCAGAAATATAGAAAATTTAAGTTATTCAGCGGAACTCTTACAGATGCCTTGAGAAGTTTAGGAGACCTGATATGCTTCTGGAGGGAGGTGTGCTGGATGGAGTGAAGGCCGTCATGGCTCACATACAATAGTCCTCATCGGGACTAAGTGCGGAAACCAAACCCACTAGCATATTAGTGGGAACAAGATAATCATGAGTTATTCAGCGTGATGACCATTACCTGATGCCTGAATTATCTCTAAATTTATTTTAACATAAGCTGGGAGTACCTCTACGAGGTAAGGGCGGTAACAGTAAGATATCGCGTTTTTTTGTAACAGCAGATAATTGAGCTTAGGCGGGAAAAACATCATGAAGATTGCTTTTCGCTCAATGCTCACTGTAGGAAACGCAACCTTACTGGCTAAAACTGAAAAATGACGATGAATGAATGAATAAATAACAAAAAATGAGATGCAATAGCATGGATATGAACACATCCTCTTCTTACACTCATTTACCGGCTACGATACAACATCAACAACGTTTAGAAGAAGCAAGGTGGGTTTCTGTAAATTGTATTTAAATTCGGAAATTATTCAGGAAGCAGCAAAGATCTTTTACAACCCAAGCTCCAGCCATAATGATGTTGCAGAAGCTGGGAAGGTGTGCTTCCTGAAATGGTATGGAACACCAGCAAAAGTGACCCTTCTCAATGTAGTTCTTCAAGAGGGTTTTATCGCCCTTTTTGAAGAAGAGCAGCACCACACCCCTGTGTCATGCTTGTGGCGTTTGACCTTCTAGTATGACGGAGTTAAATAACTTCTGAAGGGCCCGTAGGATTGGTGTACCACCCGCCTTCAGAAGCTCTGCCGTAACTCCATCATGACCAGGCGCCTTGTTGTTCTTAAGCTGTTCGAGAGCCATTCTAATCTCGCACAGGCTGACGTCCGGGATGTCGTCGGTAAGTGTTGGGTTAGTCGTGCTCTGGGATCTGAGGCACAACTATCGACAGGTGACTGGGCTTTCCTATACAGCTGTCCGTAGAACCTCTCGATGTCTCCAGCAACTCAGGTCTAGACGTGACGATTCTGCCATCCTCAGTCTTCAGCTTCGTCAGTAGGCTCTGTCCAACAGATAGTTCTCTTGCAAACACTTCAGAGCCTTTGTTCCGCTCAATAGCTTCTTTAATAAAATTTGTATTAAATTGACGCGTGTCGCGATTCAAAGACTTTAAGATCTGTCTGTTGAGCTGCCGGTATCTGGTAGCATCATCAGAGGATGTCAGAACCATTTTCCGTCTTTCGTCCATAAGCTGCAGGGTATAGTCAGAGATCTTTTTGGATCTGTTTGTACGATGGGCCTTGAAGACCTTAGACCCAGCCGTATGGACAGCTTCTACGAGCCTGTCGTGGTATGAGTCCACTTCCTCGCAATCTGCTAGGCATTCGAAACGGTTTTGGTTCCGGGTTTTGGATGTAGATGGGTAAAGGTCGGAGCGTAGACTTTATCAGTCGGAACCTCTGGAGCTTGACATTTAGGTTCAATGAGCCTCTCACCAGTCGGTGATCGCTCCCGGTTTTAATCGTATTGATTACTGAGGCGTCATTGAACATCTGTCTACTCGTCAACAAGATAAAGTCTATCTCGTTTTTTTTTTACGATCGGGCTTACCCAGGTCCATTTGCGGTTTTCCGGCTTCTTGAAAGAGGAGTTCATCATAAAGAGTCCCTCCTTCTCCATAAAGTCGGCCAATATTTGGCCCCGGGATTCCGGTCTCCACTTACAAATTGCCCCACTCTCAGCTCATTATCGACTCGTTTAACCAGCTTCGCGTTAAAGTCCCCCATGACCACAGTGAAATAAGAGTTCGAGGTATGTATGGCTCTAGAAATATCCTCACACACAACCTCAACCTCATCGTCGAAGTCGGCGCGTAAACCTGTATGACCTTCAACGAATACCGCTTGGTAATTCTGAGTATAAGGTACGCAACCCTAGTCGACACACTCCCGATTTTCACTATGTTGTGGACGAGGGACTTGTGTACTATGAACCCAACACCACCTTGGGACAGTTGGTCGCCCTCCCGAAAATAGAGCAGATTCCCGGATTTCAGGATTATAGTGTCCTCCCCCTCTCTTCGAACTTCAGATAATCCTATTATGTCCCAATGTAACCTACTCAATTCTTCCTGCAGTTCGATCATCTTCTCGTCGGTCCGCAGTGTGCGTGTGTTGTATGTTGCCAGGGCCAGAGGTCGTCGGTTTTGGTAACGCGGAATCTGCCGGGGATTCTTAGCACCCCCTGCCCTGCCGTAACCACGGCTGTTACCACGGCTGGGAATAGCATGGCTACCGGAGACTGGCGACCGCAGTTTAATTGTGTCCTTCATTTGAGGGGATCTGCCATAATAGCCACGCTTGGCAAACGGGTTGGCAATCGCAGTAAGGTAGACATTGGTACTCATGAGAACGCTGCTGCCCATTCTCTGGTATATATTCCCTCGGGACGACTTTTACGTCCCCCCGCGGGATGAGAGGGGGTGGCGATATTCTCTAGGCCGTCACCACACAGCCACTAAGAGAGTAGCTAAATATAATTCCTGAAGCACATATCACCAAGTGCAGCAGTGGCTTGGGAATGAGCTGCTCCCTCAAGAGTGGGGGTGGAAAAATTTATGGTGATATCTTGGCGCCAAGAACAACAAAAGGTTTACCGGCGCCCCAGGTTTTACTAAAAACATTATTTTGTCGCTGCACAAAGGATTGTAGCAGCAGCAAATGTGGATGTCGCAAAGCTATGAAAAAATGCTTTTATACAATTCAGGAGTTTTTTGACATTAAGGCATACTAATAATAATTGTGATTTGTACCTGTGTGTAATTGTGTATATTTGTATTTTATTTGTATAATTTTATGTTTACTGACATTTTAGTATTGTTTGTGTACCCATTTACTAACTTCTTGACGTAATTTTAATGATATATAATTGTAATTCATTAGTGGACATAAAATAGTGTAATGTAATACAGCTTAATTAACAGTTTAATATTTGTATACCAGTCTATCTGGTTAGACATGTGGACCCTATTTTATTTCTAAGACCTGTATAATTACCATGCCTAATGCAAATAAAATGATCTTATCTTATCTTATCTATGCTGAAATTTTCTACTGCGTGCCTTCATTGCCAAGGAAAATGCTTCAACGGCGTGTCTTTTAGCGAGGAAGACGACGAGAATGACCATAAAGATGATACAGAGCCCTCTCAGCAAGAACCACTTACCACTGAGGAAGGCGAGGAAGAAGATACCACAGAAAACGACCTTTTTCCAGGACCCTCACGACCTAAGAGAATAAAAATGTGAATCATTCACAGAATTGGACTTAGAAACTAATATTTCAAAACATTTTTTGATTGCACTTTTCCAGAGCCTGTAGTTTGAAAACGGATGGGATATGGAAAAGTATCAAAGTTATAGAAAATTTTATAAGCTTTCATTTCATCGCGCCATTTTTGAAATATTAGCGTAAAACCTAAAATTGAGGTCTTTGTCCCCCTCCCCTTCCTCAAAGTAAAAGCAAACAAAGTGCATGTATAATGAGTTATATCTGGTATGACATTAATATAGAAAAAGAAAAAGAGTCCATGCTTATTTACGAGATAGTCCGATTGGCAATATTTAATTAGAGTTCGACTTTCCAGAGTGGCATTTTCTTTTACAGTTTTCTTTTTAATCTATATTTTTTAATCTGTGATATGATAATGAATAAATAAACATCCGGGTCAAATATCACGTTAATACAAGCAGCTCTATAAGCTGAGAGATAAGTCAGTCATTGTTATTGTTATATGACTGCAAATTTCGCAATCTCGTGATTTCATTGAGAGATTTGATATCATGAGGATTGTTTAGTAGCTGGCGGTGGTACAGAGTACTATTAATTAAACCATCTAGTGAAGTTAAGTACTAAATCGTTTGAAGTTGGAGATGGGCGACCGTGTTAGAAGTTAGATACTTTAGTATATGTCCATCAACACTCACACGCACAGTAGACAGAAGTTTTCGTCTTTTCATCGTAAATTTCTACTGTTTTAAAACCTATATGTGAGAATAGTTGTTACGTAACTTTAAATCGATATAGCTCCTAAACGGCCGGTCAAATCGAAAAATGTTGAAAGAAAACTAAAAATGTTTTTTAAATACCTATTCAACGATACCCCACATGACATAGTTTGTTGACTTTAATTTTTTAAATTTTCACTATATGGCGTCCAGTAGTCGCCATATTGAATTTTCAGTAACGTCATGTCTTTAGTGACACTTTCCGGACTGAAAGGAATCGATTGACGTGCGAATCATTAAAATCGGTCCAGGCGTTTGGTCTGTATAGTGCTTCAAAGGAACATACATAGCCTGATAAACACATTACCCTTTGCGTCCCGCAGTCGGGTAAAAAGTCGTAAATACGAGTGACCATGTGAGAGCCTTAAAATCAATGTGAAATAATAATAATAATAATAATTTATTTATTTCAAGTAACATGACTCACATTTGTTAGTAACAATAATTCTTACACGTATATTACTATTCCTATAACAAAACGTGAGTACACACAATCACTGCCACTCTCCCAACCCTGAGGAGTGGAGTCTGCTGGTCACACAGCTCATGATAATGTTGGGGCTGACCCGTACGCGGCGCACCAGGGAAGAGCATCGTTTTCTCATAGTTGTATAAAAACAATCAACTCGAGCTTCCGCAAACATCCTTGATGCACTACAAAAGTGGGGCAACCTCATCAATAGCCTGAACGCATTATTATATTGTATAGGGCGCTGTACGATTTCTGTGTATAATCGGCCCACAGACTGCACGTGTAAAACGAACGAAACGAAACGAAATGCTTCTGCAGAACGAATTCTGAAATTATGTAGAAATATAATCTGAATTTCATTACTCTAGGAAGTAACAGTACGATATCACAATAATTGAACAACCTAACAATAAACTTTCACAAAACACAAATTTAAAACAGCAACTTAGTCGCTCAGATGTCCGGGTTCAACTAAAACTTAAAAATAACGTCATATTGCACTCAAACATGATAAATTACCCTCTTGAACTAAAGGTAAACATTTTTTAGACCAACCTTCATAATAAATACTCATAGGAAACACTTAAAGCTCTTGTTATCGCGAAATACGCGCTTGGCCAAGATTCCGTGCCGGTGAGTGTATTAATGTGTAAGTGTCTGATGTCCCAATAAAACAAAATAAAAATAAATATACTAACATGCAAATATTAGTGTAAGTTTTACCATCCTTTCCACAGACTGGAAAATATTCGGAAAAACATGGGCATTCTTTCTGATTAGTGAACACAGCGTTGATCAGAATTAGACATAAGATGAAAGCTAAAAAATAAAAGGTTATACTCAATTCTTAAACTTTTCTTGGGTTTGAAAGTCTAAAACGAAAAAAAATGCATATTTAGTGAAACCCCTTCAATATAGGCGTTCGTACGGTTTATCAAAAATGCTGTATCTATTAAAGTCTAACTGATCAATGTATACTCTGTCAGTGTAGATACTCAAAAGCTGTTCATTTTCCAATTTTACAAAGTTGAGCGTACATTGTATAGCCAAATCATCATCATCAGCCTGATATCGTCCACTGTTGGACATAGGCTTCCTCCAAACATTTCTATGTTTGCCATTTGGTTTGCCGAAGTCACCTCGGTTGGCATGCAAGTTGGCGACCTCAGTTAGGTGGTAGCTATAGTAAGCAGGTAGTGCTGCTGCCCGACTACCTGCTGTATCATTTGCAACCTCATAATAATAATAATAATAATAAATACGTTTATTTGTCCTTCCACAAATTGTAACTTAAGGCTAGATTATAACTATGAATACTATTTACATTTGTGAAGGACTGGTGCCTGAAATAGGTTTCGAAAACCTGTGCCACAGGTCACCAGGCCCCCCTCATGGAAAAGTAGTAGGTTATAGGTACATAGGCTTAAATTTATTGTTCTAGCGAGATAAGGGATGCAGAAGTATGTGTGTGACAGTGTGTATGTGTGGTTGTGTGAATGTACGTGTGAAAGTAGAGAGTTGAGATGAGTCTGTATGTGTGGGAGTGTACTTGTATGTGTGTTATGTGATGATATTGTGATGTGTAAAGGTGGCTGGAAGTATTATGCCTTAGTATTATGTCTAGTATATAGTTTTACTGTGGCGGATGGAGTGACTTTTCAGTGTTCTCATAGTTTAGAAGTTTTAAGTGCAGGATAACCGCTTGCTTGCACTTGTATTTAACAAGAGGGTAAATATTGAGGGCTGCATTCACCTTATTGTAGAGGTAGTCCCCAAGAAAGCAATAAAAATGCTGTGAAAATGCTGTTCTTCTGCGCTGGTGTGTATAGACCGTACCCTTTCGACGTTTGCCTTCATTCTTGTTGGGGTAATATTCGGATTCGGAATGTTTCAGGAGTATGACTCTAAGTATGTAAGTTTTCCTGATGGATAGTATGTCCCAGTCATTGTAGAGCATATCTGTCGGGTGT
The DNA here is from genome assembly GCA_951640165.1 of Pseudoips prasinana. Lineage (NCBI taxonomy): Eukaryota > Metazoa > Arthropoda > Insecta > Lepidoptera > Nolidae > Pseudoips > Pseudoips prasinana. The sequence goes on from OX621240.1 coordinate 13,349,795, forward strand.
CGGTAGGGTAGGCCAGCAGCTACCTTGAGGAGTACCCTTTGGGCTCTCTCTGCTACCATCATGTGTGACTTGGCAGCTCCTCCCCAAGATGTAATGCAATACTCTATAAGGGAGTGGCATAGAGCATAATATACCTTCTTGATTATGTCTCGAGTGGTAACGTTTCTTAGGGTCTTAAATATATATATTAATTTGCGTAGCCTTACTGTCAGGATATCAATATGGGGTTTGAAAGTCAGGGTGTGATCCAGTGTTACTCCTAGATATTTGATTGTTTTAGTTCTTTCGAGGGTAGGGCAAGTGCAGGTCTCTGTGGGAAGGCGTCTTGTGCACTTATGTGCTATGATCGAGAAGCTTTGTGGTGGAAGTTGATTGGTCCTGATAGCGAATGGAATGTATTTGGTTTTGGCTATGTTTAATGATAGTAGGTTGCTTCTCATCCACTTATTTACCCTATCGAATCCCGTCTGCGCATTTGAGAATGCTTCCTCCCAGGTGTTCCCTCGAAAGAATAAGGCCGTGTCGTCGGCAAACGTGAATACCTTTCCACCAATGAGCTGTGTCTGGCAGAGATCATTGATGTAAACGAGGAATAACGTAGGAGAGATTACGCTTCCTTGAGGAACCCCATAAACCACCTCAGTCCCATCACTCACCCAGTCGCCTATTTTAACCATCTGCCGTCTATTGTGTAGGTAGTCCTTGAAGAGTGTAAGTGGGAGGCCTCTCACACCGACCCTTTCTAGCTTGTTTAGTAGGCGGGGAATAGGTATTGTGTCGAATGCCTTTGCAATATCGAGGAAGGCAACTACACACTTCTTTTTGTCATCCAGGTCAGTAACAATGGAGTGTATCAGGTTATGCACTGCCTGGGAAGTCGAGGTACTACTTCGGAAACCATACTGGGATTGAGATAGTATGTTGTTTTTTTCTAGGTATGTGATTAACCTCTCGTTCATTACTCTCTCCAGTATTTTCGAAAAGGTGGGCAGGATGGAAATTGGCCTGAAGTTATTTATGTCACTCTTGTCTCCGCTCTTATGGATCGGTTTAATTAGACCGGTTTTGAAAGCAGAGGGAAAAGTTCCAGTTTCGAAAGCAAGGTTGCAGATATGTGTGAGAGGAGCGACCAAGTAATTCACGTATCTTTTAACCATTATATTGGATATGTGGTCAATTCCTGTTGAGTTTTTGTCTTTTAAGTTGGCGATGACTCGGGCGACATCGATCTCGGCTAGAGGAGCCATAACCAGTGAACCGAGGGGATCGGAGTTGGTCAGGGTTGCAGTATCACTAGTATTAGAAGTGGAGGATAAATCAGTATCAGAATGGTCGATCCTTTCGGCTATTTCTCTGCCGATGTTCGCGAAGTAATTATTGACTTCATTAATTCGTTGTTGTGGAACCTCATTAGTTAAAAGTGATACCGAGTGGTCAAAAAAGTGGTTAGTGCCTGTTACGTCTTTGATCGTCTTCCAGAGTTGTTTTTTGTCTTTACCAGCTTTGTCGAATTTTTGTCTGTTGTAGGATTGTTTAGCGTTCTTTAGGATGGTGGAGCAAAAACTTCGATATCGTTTGTATGTCTGCTGTAACACTTCGTTCTCTGGATCCCTCTTCAATTTTTTGTGTAGGTTGTCCCTATTTCTCATACAGCGTAGAATTCCTTTAGTGATCCAGGGTTTAAGTATTGTTTTTCTCTTTGGAGACTTGATTGGTACGGTACTTGCTTTTATGGCACCCGACAGATACATAATTAGGGTATTTGTTGCATGGTTAATGTCGGCACTGTCTATGATCACTCGAAAATCAATTTTTTGTACAGCGGCGTCAAGGAGTAGAAAGTCAACTTTAGTACGTTTCTTATCACTGCGATGTAATTTATTATGCCTGGCTTGGATGTTTAAGGCTACCGAATCGTGATCTGTTATAGAGGAGGGAAACACGTAGCATGTAGCTTCGAGTTTAGTTTTTAAAATTATATGGTCAAGGCATGTACGTCCATGTGTCGGTATAGTATGCCCAGGGAGCATGGAGTGGCTAGCTAAAAGATTTAAGTAGTCCTGTGCTCGTCTATCAGAGGTCTTTGGGTGAATATCAATGTTTATATCACCGCATAGGATGATATTTTTAAAGCTTCTTAGCCTTGTGAGTATTGTTTCTAAAGAGTTTATAAAACTACTTGTATCATAGCAGCCGGGCGGCCGGTAGATACCAATCACGCAGGTATCATTACTTAACTTCAATGTGAGGCAGTTGGCATCATTTAGGAGTAGTTCCTCCGTAGTCCCTTTTAGTAATTTACTGTAGTAAATTACTACTCCCTCATTTTGGGTTTTATGCTTAGTGGTCGTAGCGAAGTTATAGTTTTCCAAGGTCACTATGTGCTTTACTGAAGGTAACCAGCATTCAGATAGTATTATTACATCCCATCTGAGCTCGGATCGTTGTAGTAGTGTCGTGAAGCTATCCATATTACGTTGGATGCTACGTATATTCTGCGAGATAATATTAAGGGCACCTTTATTTTTAGGGATTTGTTTATTTATATCGTCAACGTCACAGATGATCGCCCGTGCAGGAGAGAGGGAGTCGAGATCGAGGCCTATTGATTCAATATTATTCATAATGTTTGTGATTATGTAATTGAATAGGTATGGTACTCGTCACTAGTTACAAGTGACGTAAGGAATCTTTGATATTTTGAATAAGATAGGCCACGAGTCCCGCTCCCACCCATCTCCGCAAAGGCGCCACTGTACTGATTCAGGTGTAGTATGCGAGTGAATGGGTATATACGAATGAGAATGTTATGTTTGTATTGTGTATATGTTGTGACTTGGTTGTTAAGTTTTAAAGTTGTAAGTATGGTGAGTTTAATGTGAGAATGTTGTGTCTGCTTTATACATCTTAGTAAATATCTAGATATAGCGCTTAGGGAAAACAAGTAAATGAGCACTTGGTAATTTTTAACTTTGTTAATAACATGCAATAATGAAATACACGAAAAAGAGAAATATAATAATAAACATAGTAAACAGAGAAACCGTGACATATGGGTACATAATAGTATACCTAGTCACAGGTTCATCAGGTGTTCTTCCTCAGTAATACGGGTGGGGGTAGACCCCTGATCCTTCTTAACATAAAGCTTTCCATATGAGGTCCAGGCCGATGCGATCTTATCGGTTTTCACGTTCTCACGCGCTAAGTAAAAAAGGCGCTTTGTTTTACTCGTCAAGGCTTCGGAGATATAGATCTGATGGGTGGGTCCCGGTAGCTTTAGGTGTTCTGTATTTAGTCCAGGTTCTTTAGATTGTCTCTTTAGTTTATTGAAGGTTCTGTAGCGTGAAAACAGGTTTTCTTTACGTATGGTCGATGTAAAGTTCACTACTAGGCTGCCCGCTCTGTTGCGGTGAATATCTCGGAGCTCATTCTCGCCGAATGGTTTGTTGTCGCCCAAGGTCGCGGACAGGTTTTCCATGAGCGCTACTAGTACTTCCTTGTCTTCCTCTTTTTGTTTTGGGACGTTGCGGATCTCTAATGTTGTGCTACAGATATTTTTTTCCATCAATTCTATTTTGTTTTCTAGCGCTGTAACTCTTTGTTTGTAATTAGAATTCTCCTGCTCCAGTGTATTCATTTTAGTGAGAATTTGCTCGTGTTGGGTTTTCATTATTCCAATCGAATGTTGGATGGCCTGGTTTTGGTCCATAATTGTTAACAAAGTGTTATTTAACGATTCGAATTTCGAGTCAAACATTGTTTTCAACTCAGATAGTGGTGACCCAAATTGTGAGGAGAAGTTCTCAAATGTACGCTTAGGGCGCTTTGTAATATTGCAAAAAACCTCTTCCGGAGCATTACAAGTAGATGTGTTAATCGCAGAGTCCGAGTTAGCATGCGTAATGTTCGATATTGGTAGGTTTAAGTTGCTCTGAGCGCGTTGAGGCGACCTTTGTACGGACATGTTTGTTACTGTACGCCTAAATGATCCGACGGCAAACGCTCGTTAGTCGATTGCGTGTCAATCTTGCATATGCGGCTATGCGCCACTCCGCTCAAAGGTCGGGGCACGCGTGGAGGTCCGGTCTCACTTGAATGGTTAGTGTTAGTCTCTGCGCATGCGTTGTGACTCACGCTAGTATTACTCGTCATTCATCATTATCATTTCAACCTCGGGATGGTACGGGATGGCCCTGATATTCTTGCTAGGCCAGAAACCACACGGCCAAAATCCATAGGCCATATCACCAATTCGATACGGACAATTCAAGTAGGACTAAAAACTCATATGGGCATTTAGTTCACTATTGTTATATAAACAGATATATATTTAGCATTTATTAATTGCAGGTGAACTTTATCAAATGCTAAGTTCGGTTCAAATATTGCACATTATAGCACTGTGTGTATTAGGTAATTACTGTTGTTTTAATCTTGCAATTGGCAAACCAATAAGTTTAATTATTTGAAATGATTACCTTGTATATAAAGTGCATTTGGTTTCTACGAATGTTGTATTTTTCTTCTGTGCTAAAATGGCGTTGTGAGAAATTATACTATCGCTAACTATCGAACTACGATGTAAATCAATGTAATCAATGTTACACGAAGTGTAAAACATGTAAAAAGTGCGAACATTATACGTGCTACTCAGCCTCAGAGTACAATTTTAGCAATTTTATTTTTAAAAAATTCAATATTTCCACTTGTATTACCTAATTAGTAAATTAAATCGCTATCTTTATCGATCGTGACAAATGGAAGTCCGTTGTCTCTGCCTACCCCTCTGGGAAACAGGCGTGAGTCTATGTATGTATGTATGTATTCATTTTATTCCTGATCTCGTTAAACATTCTTACTTACCGAAACTATGTTTCATGTTTTCTGCTTATCTGTGAATGCTTATCTCAAATGATTGAAATTCACAACGCATAGATTTAATACGCATAGATACTTATTTGTTATCTAAATGTTTATTGATTTTATTGTTAGCGATGTGAAATCAATCTACATTAGATACACATGTCAATAGCAATCTTACAAATCAATAGCGAAACTTGACTTACAAGCCTATTGGTCTAGTGGTTAGTGAACCTGACTGCTGAGCCTGAGGTTGTTGGTGCAATCCCCACCCAGGACAAGTTTTTGTATGGCCACAATTATTTGTTCAGTGTCTGGGTGTAGATTCAGATTCAGATTCAGATACTTTATTGTGGATCATAGGTAGGTACAAAATACAGATGTTGAACAATTTTAAGATCAGCCATGTCCCGCCCTTTGGGCATACAATAATTAACACAAAATTAAAACAATAATTACATAACACAATGTCAATAAATTAATTAATAAATATATGTCAAATTTAATAATTGTTAAGTTAATTAAAAGTAATGTGTAATTTATCTATAACATGTATGTATTTAGAATTATATAAGTGTGTTAATCAGTTGTCTGGTAGCCATAGTACAGTTTCTTTGGGATCAAATGGCAGTGTGTAAGTTGTGCCAAGATATTAAAATATTATTAATTTTTTTTTATTAAATACTTTCTACATTAAAGATATGTACGTACATTAGCAATAAGCAATTTTTTTTTATTTGTGTCATTGATCGTTTTACTATCCTAATCAGATATGAAACCACCAAGAAATTCCCGGGACTCAAAACCACCAAAAAAATCCCGGGACTCAGACAAAAAGTATGACTCAGATCTTAGTGGTGAACCAGCTGTCATTGCCGACGCCAATAAAGTTCCCTTGCAAAGACAAGTTTCTTTTCGAATTCCCTGACCCACCGCTCGCCCCAATAATAATAATAATATGATGCAGCTAGAGTGACCATCGGCAAGCTAATCTGCTTCAGGTCGGGAAACAATCGCCCGAGAGTTATGCGTTATGTGACACAGGCATTCGCCGGTACAGGTACAATGCCGCGCGATTATACTGCCTGTGTCACGGAACGCATAGACTACCTGAAGCAGAAAGTTTCTGCGTGGGCTAACCGTATACGGCGGTACAAGGAACGGGCGGATAGGTTTCACCAAAATCGATCTTTCCAAAGTGACCAAAGAAAAGTGTATCGAAGGTGGGAGGGAACTTCCAGTAGTGTGACTGATGGCTGTTTACCAAATATGGACGAAATGTCCTCATTTTGGAAAAATATTTGGTCAGCGCCCATACGTCACACCGATGGACAATGGATTGATATAGTCAAGCGCTCATGTGAACACTTGCAACCTATGCAAGCTATTAAAATTACCCCCTCTGATGTGGGAAATGCGGTTCGTCCGACTCATAACTGGAAAAGTCCTGGGCCGGATGGACTGCATTATTTCTGGCTAAAGTTCAGCTCAATTCCAAGAAGCTATCGATACTGGCTCCCTCCCACCTTTTATGACAAACGGTATCACTTTTCTGCTCCATAAAACTGGTAGTACCACGGATCTAAAGAATTATCGATCCATCACGTGCTTACCCACTATATATAAGCTCCTTACATCCATTCTGGTGTCAAAATTAAATGAGCATTTATATGCCAATCATGTTTTAGATCCTGCTCAGAATGGATGTAGGGTTGGGTCCCGTGGTACGAAGGAGCTCCTCCTCATAGACATGGCCGTTAGCCAACAGGTTCGCAAAGGTCGAAGAAGTCTCTCCGTTGCCTGGATTGACTATAAGAAGGCATATGATTCGGTGCCCCATACATGGTTAAGACGGGTACTAGAGTTGTATAAAGTTGATGCAGCTCTATGCGCCTTTCTTACCTCGTGTATGGGACAGTGGACCACGGTTCTCCGTCTTTCAGGAACCGGAGTGACTCCTTCGATATCCGAACCTATAAGGATTGAGCGAGGCATATTCCAGGGTGACAGTTTGAGTCCCTTGTGGTTTTGCCTGGCCTTGAATCCTCTGAGCGCTGTGCTGAGGGATTCCGGGTTAGGTTATCGGTTGCGGAGAGGGAGTGAGACCATTTCTCATCCTCTGTATCTGGATGATCTCAAGTTATATGCTCCGAATCAACCAAACCTGATATCCCTACTAAACCTCACAGAAAGATTTAGCAGTGATATTGGAATGGATTTCGGTGTAGATAAATGTGCGGTCATACATGTACAGAGGGGTAGAGTTGTAAATTCTGATAATTTACAAATCACCGAGAGTATGACTCTCAGATCCCTCTCTGAAACTGAAACCTACAAATACCTTGGTATGTCTGAGTGTCTAAATATCCTAGATGGGGACATTAAGCAGTTGGTGAAGGAACGCTTCTTTAACCGCTTGACAAAAGTACTGAAAAGTCTATTGTCAGGTGGTAATAAAGTGCGTGCTGTCAATGGCTGGGTAATGCCTCTACTGGTTTACACCTTCGGCATACTAAGGTGGACTCAAACCGAGTTAGATGCCCTGGATCGAAAAGTCCGGAAACGCCTAACGACGTACCGTATGCGCCATCCACACTCTTCACTAATGAGATTGTATATCCCATGGAAGTGTGGGGGTCGCGGCTTCCTCAATGCCAAGAACCTACACAACCGTGAGGTATGCAATCTCAGGGAATATTTCCTTGGTGTTGAGTGTGGGATGCATCGAGACGTCGCCGCCGTTGACAACGGACTCACGCCCCTCTCTTTGGCTAAAGAAGACTGGAGAAAGCCCGTCGTACTTAGCACTCGGGATCGAATTGACGTATGGAAGAGCAAGGTGCTTCATGGTAGGTTCCACCAGGCCCTACATGGTGCTCACGTGGACCTACAAGCGTCTGTGGCCTGGCTACGGTTTGGTGACCTATTTGGGGAAACTGAAGGTTTTGCTTGTGCAATTGCTGATGAAGTTGTCAAGACGAGGAACTATCGGAAGCACATCTTCAAGGACGGTACCATCGACATTTGTCGGGCATGTCACCGTCCCGGAGAGTCTATCAGACACATTGTTTCCGGTTGTTCCTATCTTGCCAACGGCGAGTACTTGCACAGGCATAATCAAGTTGCCAGGATTATCCACCAGCAGCTTGCTCTTCGGTTTGGTCTTGTAGACTCCGAAGTGCCGTATTACAAGTACGTACCGGAACCAGTTCTAGAAAACGGTTGTGCCAAGCTCTACTGGGACCGCTCTATCATTACGGACAGGACTATTGTAGCCAATAAGCCTGATATCGTTTTGGTAGACCGGTTGGAGCAACGGGCATTTATTGTTGATATCACTGTCCCGTTTGACGATAACCTCGTAAAAGCCGAGAATGACAAGTTGTCAAAGTATTTAGATTTGGCTTACTGAACTCAACAATAATTGTCCCAATAGTCGTCTCCGTAAACGGTCTCATAACAAAGAGCCTCGACCAACATCTTAAGAGGCTCTCACTAGATCACTGGGTCAAGGGCCGGATACAGAAGGCGGCAATTATGGGAACGGCACACATCGTGAGGAGGTTCCTCACTCTGTCGCCCTGACCACCGGCGACCTAGGGCGTATAACCCCGCCGCCGCGCGCCGGGGGAGCTCTGTTTTACGTATTTATTTGTGTATTATTGTTTTATATATCGATTTTATAAGAATAAATATGTATTAAATATGAAAATAAATAAATAAGTTAGAATAATAATAATAATATCTGGGGACAATGTCACACAGATCACCCTAGCCCCAAACTAAGCAAAGCTTGTACTATGGGTACCAGGCGACGATATACATACTTATATAGATAGATAAATACTTAAATACATAGAAAACATCCATGACTCAGAAACAAATATTCGTGCTCATCACACAAATATTTGCACTTACCGGGATTCGAACCCAGGACTACCAGCTTCGTAGGCAGGAGCACTACCAACTAGGCTACGGTGACCGTAATAGATTTAAAGTTAGGGAGTATATATATATATATACTCCCTAACTTTAAATCTACTCACCACGACCTTTATTTGGTTGAATTAAATAGTTTTTTTGTTCCGTAGTGACTAGAAAACACGCCTCAGAGGTGTCGTATCTAGTGTCTATGGACTCTGAAGAGTGTTCTATTTGTTATCTCATTTCCATAGCAAAAAAATGTGATATTATAAACTATATTATTCAGGATTACGTAAGACCACTCATCTACAGACTTCAAATAGATCACTTGAAAGAACACTCAAACAGCTGAGCATGTGATTGGCCAAAACTTGGCTCAGAGCGTTCATTTTGAATTCATGATATAGCCAACATTCGAGATATAGAGATACTGAATAGTGTAGTGCTTTGAGCGTTGATTAAACTTCATTGTCCAAAAGGGTGATTATCTTAATATACAGATGTAACTGTTCTATGTGTAGACCAAATTGCGATTCATACCTAAGTAAAGCGCAGTATTAATAGCCCATCCTGTTATTTATACTAACGAAAGTGCTTGCAGGGCAAATAGCATAGTAAAATGTATGATAATAAAAAAAGAGTGTGTGTACTTATGTACACGCGTTAGAAGTTATACTTCTTTGGCGTATGGAAAAAAAAACTAAAATGCAGTAGTGATTAACGATAAATATTAAAATTAATCAAAAAGATTTTATTTAAATAAAAATACTAGAATATACAACTTGAACATAGTTATCAATTTTCATACCATCTAGAACTAACTTCATGCTGTTAAGTTTAGGTGTCGGTGTGCGCGCGCATCGTAAAAATTCACTCTCATCATTTTTCTCCATCGCGCCAAAAGAAGTATAACTTCGATAATAATACATAATATCCTGGTACATTACTCACACTCGGCATCAAAATGAAATGAAAAGTCATTTATTCCGTTAAAACATTACATTTGTGTGGAATCGTCAATTTTTTTTACCCTACCGTGCAGTGCATGACGTGGCAGCTACTGAGAAACACTGCCAGAAAACTCAGTAGGAATCCTTTTTTTAAATATTTATTTCTTACATAAAATTTCATTGTATTTAAATGTGTTAATTTAGAGCGACTCAATCCCAAGCTGTTTTGTCACTTAAATAATCAGAAGTTTTATAGAAAGCCCTGCTACACAATTTGGCTTTTATAATTCTTTTAAACTTATTCATAGACATTTCTCGGATATCATTGGGAAGTTTGTTATAGAATCTTATACATTGCCCCATAAAAGAGTTACTTACTTTGTGGAGACGGGTGGTATGTAACACAAAGTTATGCTTATATCTAGTATTTATATTATGAGTATCACTCCTTTTACAGAAGGAGTCTTTATATTTAAGCATATAAATTAGATTGTCATATATATACTGACATGCCACAGTCAGAATGTTAATCTCTTTAAACTTCTCTCTCAAAGATTCTCGCGGACCAAGTTTATATATCGCTCTTACAGCTCTTTTTTGCAATACAAATATGGTGTTAATGTCCGCAGCGCTACCCCAGAGAAGAATTCCATAGGACATTATACTATGAAAATAACTGAAATAAACCATTCTAGCTGTATCCACATCAGTAAGCCGTCTTATAGTTTTAACAGCATATGCAGCAGAACTTAATTTGCCTGATAGTTTTTCTATTTGTGGGCCCCATTGTAGTTTTGAATCAATTGTGATACCCAAGAACACAGTTGACTCAACAGGGGTCAATCCAGTCCCATTAAGCTGTACATTGGTAGCCACCTGTACACCATTAGGTGTAGAGAATTTGATGACTTTAGTTTTCTTGTCATTTAGCAAAAGATTATTAGCATTAAACCAATGAACAACTTTAGAGATTGCGTCATCTGATCCCAAACCAAGCAGAGCTTGTACTGTGGAATCCAAATAACTGATATGCGACATTTTCGTTTATAGATACAAACGTATAAAGATAATTACACCCAGACTCAGCAAAAACAGACATGTTCATTCATTCAAATATCTGTCTTGGGTGGGAATCGAACCCACGACCTGCGGCGTGAGAGGCAAGCATTTACCAACACCGCCAACCGGCCCGTTAAATAAATATAAAATTTATTTTTTAGTGTAATCCAATGCCACTCCATTAAAACAAGTTCCAGTGTACCATCCAGAGTCTATTAGACTTCTGACGCTAACTAATCGTTGCCAGCGCTATACAGTTTTTCACTTTAACAGCCGCCATAAATAATAAAGTATTCAGTAAATATTCACGTCATATTCGCGCCCAATATTCTGCGCAATAGCTCACCGCTACAAAGTTTTAATAGCATATCATAGTGGTCAGAGCCATTCTCGGATTAAATGTTCTTTATATGCGGTGCGATGACATTTCATTTACACGGAACAGTAATTCAGGTGGCTTTGCCAGGTTAAACAAACGAGCGTGAGGAAAAATGACAACTCACATAATATGGTCCCAAACTACGGAGAGAATTTTTTGACAATTTTATGGTTTCAATAAGTCCAAGAAGTTTTCACATGACATTTACATGGAAGAAAGCGATAAGACTGCCCTTTATACATAATTATAATAACTGTTCTGGTGTACAATAAAGAGTTTTGTTTTGTATTGTATTGTATTTACATTGACATTTTAGCGAGTCTCAATCCATCTTAAAATAAACTACATGTGCCAAAGGCCACCTTTGAAATTCGAATATAGACTCAGGGCGGTTACTGACGTGAAGAAATGAGAGGTTTAGGTTTTAGGAACATGTTGTGCAACTGTCGCTTAACGTCAATATGCGAAGACACAGTCTTTCATTCGATTGACTCAGGGAGGGCATTTGATCGGTATAAATGGAAATTATAGAGGGTTTGGTGATCACGGCGTATTTCACGGTCGTAAATCTAGGTATAGTTAGCAAACCAAAAGGTCTGTTCGATAAATAATGTATACTTTTAATTATATTGCTCGTAATTCAGGATATGGTGTAAAAGAAAATGGCGAGGCAATGACAGCAATGGATACGCTTGCACTACGAAAATCCTTCTTAATTTCTAGGCAATAAAGACGCTGCTTTTTGTACAATGGAGGCATAATCTGTGAAATTTGACCTTTAATTTCACAGATTATGCCTCCATTATACAAAAAGTATTTTCACATAGATCGCTGGCTTATTTATTATACGCTATATCGGTACGTACAGCCAATAACAGAAGAATATATTTGTATTTATTTTCGTTCTACGTAATAGAAGTCTGTCAGTTTAGTGGGTCCCTAACTGCTAAGCCAGAGGACAAAATTAAATCTTTGTGTGATGAGTACGATTATTGGTTCTGTTTCTGGGTGTAATGTATCTTTAATATGTATGTATTTATTTAAAAACTTCATGCACATATAACTCAACGACTTTTATTACTCAACGTCGCGTAAAGATTCTTCTTTTTCTTTCTTTCTTTGACACAATGAAGTTAAAATACAAATTCAGAGTCTGTTAATGAGAACATCGTGCATAAACATGGTAAGAAAATCTATTTAACTATAAATATATAGGTACTCCATGCTCAAAATCTATGCGAGTATTTAATTAATAAGGCGAGAAGAATTTAATAAAGAGGTTTGCTTATTATTTTATTCTAGGAAATCTAGCTCGACGTATAAAGGAAAGATTAAATTTAATGCTTACTTCAGACAATTACTGAATGGGTCGTGCCTTAATCCATATGTATAAACACTAAATCCAAACACGACCTGGTATTTGCTGTTCATCAATTAAGTCGGGCGCTCGGTAACAGCTATCTTCAAAGCATAGATTTGGCCAATTGTTTCAGAGGCGGAATCACAAACCACAGCGTTACGCTCATAAATTAATTTAATTTATTCTTGTACATTCTTGTACATGCTAGTTTATATTTAAGTTATTGACTAGAATTATAGTATATTTATATTATGAAGAAGTTAAAAGGTAGTTAGTATTTGGTGCTCTTATATAAAGCCGCGTACGCACGTACGAACAAATTTGTTGAGTTGCATGATACGCAACAACTTTGTTCGCATGTGTGTACCACTAACGAATATCGAACACGATGTTCATCTAACATGTTTGCGGTGACCCTATTTGTATGTTCCGTGTAGACAGTTTATTCGCTTTAGGAAACAATATATAATAAAATTCAAACATGCAAATTTTATTGTCCTTCTTGCATGTGCATATTTTTTGCGGGCGGGAGAGCGGTGCGTATTGCATCCTGGCTTGATTAATCTGACAAATAGCGGAATAAATACTACATAATATTAACTTTGTATTTTGAATGTAATATGTAAGGTAATACAAATGTAATAGATTGTCGCATATGAACGCCTAATTCCATTACTTTGAAATCGCTGTTAAAAGGAAAAAAGTATATTTACAAAAATCTACTTTCCCAAAGCACTATTCGTTTTGTGGTTTGTGACATCACAATACTCTGCATAGTCTTTAAACATTATGTATGGAAGCATTCATATTCTTCAGCGGAATATTATCGATGTCTGATTTTGGAGCTCTTTTCTGCTTTATTTTTCAACATTTTCCATTTGCGCTGCCATTAACGCGGCACCACAAACGCTCGCTTCCACAAATACAGATTGCGAACCCACAAATTTTCTACGGATTTATAACCAATCACAAAGATATATTGGACAGCGATTGACATTACTTATTCAGGATTATCTACCATGTAGGTAACTTCGTAATATCTGTAATAATAAATTATTCGTTTGAGGACTTTTAAAATACGTTTTGAATAACATCTCCCAGCCTATTTAATATTCAAATATTTACAAGCGGTGTGCGTAAGTAACAGGGAGGATCCGCGAAGCTTACGTACGCACCTATTTACATTGTAAATACATAATATTCTGAGATCAGGGTAAGCCAGATATCCTTGGCTTCTACAGGTGACATTTTCATTCATAATACCACTTCTCATGTGGCCGTTATCAAGCAGGATAACTGTATTTACATAAAACACTCGTATTCAGCAAATTATGCGGGTATTTGAATGTTTTGATCGTGGAATCCAGATGAAGCCGGCATAAATCTCGCTTTGAGCTCGACCGGCATTCCTGCCAAGTTACCGAACAACAGTAATGAAGGTTTAATCTGCTAAATTCCTGCATAATCCGGCAGCTTCTTAGAACCAGTTTCTTCTGTACAAATAACTATGGCGTTTGTTAGATACGACCTTATTAATTCATGAGTATTGAATATAATGGATTTTAGACACGAAAGGTACTAGTGGAAAAATGAACAGTCTATAGAACATCATTATTTTCATATAACCTACAAATTCATAATAATTGTTAGCTCTGATTTGAAGATGAAACAGTTTTTGATCACATAAAGGTTTCTTGTAAATAGTCAATACATTATTGGTCCCTTTAAAACGTATTTATGTTATTTTAAAACTTTAAATGTAGTCTTTTATTATTTACGCTCGAATTATTTTCAATATGTTTACATTACTAAGTTATTAATAAAACATAATAAGCTTCAGTAAAATGGAATTACTTGATTCTAAATAATGATAAACTTAAATTACATAACGTATATGTCCAATATTCGCTAGCTGTTATTTATAATAACAGTAATAGTATTAGTAGTTATTTATATTGTATTAAGACGGGCATATGACGTGGTTGGTAAATGCTTGCTTTGCACGCCGTAGGTCGTGGGTTTGATTCCCACCCAGGATAGATATTTGTGTGCATGAACTTGTCTGTTTGTCCTGAGTCTGGGTGTAATTGTCTGTATGTATTTACAAAAGAAAAGTAGTATATGTAGTAGGTATATCAGATATCTGGTTAACATAGTACAAGATCTTTTGGGATCAGTTCACCGTGTGTGAATAATGTCCGAAGATATTATTAAAACGGTATTACGTAATATTTACATAAAAATAGTTTCGATGGAATTTTTTGTCATTGATAGGCGTTATTAAATAGGTGTTATGATTATATTGATTTTTCAGAGTAATATCAAAGGTTTGTTCTCTATATTGAACTGGACATTCAGCGTATAATTACGTAAAAACCCCGCGATACATTAGCTCAGGATTAGTTAACAAAACCGTGAACAACAAGCCAATGTAATAATATCCTGGGAAGTTATTCACACACAGTCATCTGATTGTACCATGGAATCCAGATAACTGATATATTAGATATACTACTTTTCATTTGTAAATACATGCTTGTATAGATAAGTACACCCAGACTCAGGACAAACAGACATAAATATCTGACCTGGGTGGGAATCGAACCCGCGACGCACGACGCCAACCGGCCCGTGCCTGATGGTAGCGGTTCCCGTTGCATAAGGACACTTACAACATCTAGGCGATCAGTTCCGCGTTGCCAACCCTTTAGAAATCTGAAAAGAAAATTGTGTCAGAGAGCTCCACAGCCTCAGCGTATGTGGAAGAATTTTCACTGAAGCCGTACTAAGTATACGTAATTGTATAGGTTTTAGGGTATGAGGTTGTAGTCCCTGCTGATGGCGAGAGGTGCGATAGTAGAAAGTGGCCGTGGGCATCAAATAGAACAATTTCTCAGAACACTTATCTTTCGAAATGTACAGATGCCAGCACATGAACCTACACCAATCTGTCAAGTTTCCCCAATTGAAAGTGAACCTTACGCTTATGTGATAAAGTAGAAAATTTATAAAAACATATATGATAGATTGGGGTAGCTGGATGTGCTGGCGTCGGTAAAATTTCTCCCCACAGGTAAGTACCTATTTACGATGTAATACGTACAAAATACCCAAACGTTAAATATTAACATCACGGTAATAAACGCATTTCTTTTGATAGCCAGGCTCCTTTCGAAAGGGAGCATTTGAATCATAAGTACGCACCTTTAAATGGTAGATCTAAGTACTTTATCTCATAAATTATTTTTATTTCGCTCAAACAATACGTCAAACTGTATCTACCCCATTCCATTTGCCGGTGTCTTTTCTCGACAAAGATATTATTGTAATAAATGTTAATACTTTTCGTTGTGCCATTATAATTTGAGCAACGGGAGTGCCTAAAAGGCAAAAGCATTTTAAGTGGTCGCCTGAATAATTTCCTCTAGGGCCGGTGCTACTTACTTCGTCGTAAGTATAGTTAGCGAACTGTAGAACTAATGACTTCGTATTGTTTTAAGCCACTCGTGGATTAAGCATTTGTTTTATTAGACAAGATAAAGTACTTTTCCCTAATTGCCGTGCTGTAGTTATTTCTAGAGAGGAAGTACAGACGCCAGCACATCCAGCTACCTCAATCTGTCAAATTTCTTTTATAGATTTTCAACTTCATCACAACAGTATAAGGTTCAATTTTAATTGGGGAAATTTGACAGATTGGGCTAATTTGATGTGCTGGCGTCTGTACAATATTTATATACACTAATTAATTGCTGTGTCGGGACGGCATAGAATATCATCATCCCATCTCATACCATGGGTGGCGTAGGAATCGTCCGAGGGAATACATACCAGAGATCGGGCAGCAGCGTTTTTCTGTGAACTGTGACCATCAAACTGCGATCGCCAACCTGCATTCGCCTCCTACTTTGGGGAGGCTTTTGTCCAGCAGTGGACGTACTTTGGTTGATATGATGATGATGACACTAATTAATTAATTAATGTTATCCTAGCTGAATTTCGGCCACGGCGGCCAGTCTCGATGGAGACTGGCTGTGCGAAACATATTATAGTGTACAAGTGTGTGCGCATATTAGCGTGTGGGCATTTTATTAGTGGCTATTTCATCACTGTCATGATCCGATGGGACGACTAGCAACACGACCGGAGAGAGGTCAGTTAGAGGACCAAAGGCTTTACGTGCTCTCCAAGGCACGTATAATACCGCCAACTCCCAGAATTTCCTGTTGCGGGTATCACATGGTACACAATAGAGCAAGATGATTTATTCGTCCTGGCCTTTTAAAAAATATGGACACGATTGGCAACTTATGAGTATCAAAAGTATGGACTCGATCGGCTAGCTATGACTATTATAAAACTACAGCTTGGGAAAGAAATCCCTGAATTGCGAAGGAATTACAAGTGTGTAATTTATTCGAAACAAAAGTAGACTCTTTTGTATATAACGGACACATAGATTTCCCGTGCGGGAATCGAACCCGTAACTCGTGGGCTCCGAGGTAGAAGCAAGGTTACTTCTTCAACCTTTGCCATACACGAGTAGGTTTAGCATCTGTGTAAGACTAACGCTTGTTTACCGATATAACTGAATAAAAATATAAATAAAAATACAAGTTAGTTCAGCCGCGTGTATAACGTGAAAACTTACTTTTACATTTAGTGTTGCTTTTGTGAAATCGCTTCTAAAAAGAAATGATAAGAGAACTCAGATACTACGACCGGTGCGTTACTATGGCATATTACCTCTTTCATTATAATGTGCAGTAGTACTTACCATGCGGGTTAGTTACAAAAATATGAAGCATATACTCAAAATACATTTTGTATCTAATTACAACGCATCTTTGTATATTATGTGTACATATTTTATCGTGAATGATATTAATATATTCTTTGATCGCCTTTATTGTTCGTGTAATCGTGTAATCGATTGATCGACGCTTCCTGTGATCAGAGAACTGGCTTTTTTTAGGGTTCCGTAGCGAAATGGCAAAAAACGGAACCCTTATAGATTCGTCATGTCTGTCTGTCTGTCTGTACTTTTTTCCGAAACTATAAGAGCTGTACTACTGAAACTTGGTAAGTAGATGTATTCTGTGAACCTCATTAAGATTTTTACACAAAAATAGAAAAAGAACAATTATTTTGGGGGGTCGCCATACATAGAACTGAAACTCAAAAACTTTTTTTTCATCGTGTCCATACAGATGGGGTGTCTATAGATAGGTCTTCAAAAATGATATTGAGGTTCCTAATATCATTTTTTTCTAAACTGAATAGTTTGCGCGAGAGACACTTTCAAAATGGTAAAATGGGTGTCCCCCCCTCTAACTTCTAAAATAAGAGAATGATAAAACTAAAAAAAATATATGATGTATATTACCATGTAAACTAACAAAGAAAATTGGTTTGAACGAGATCTAGCAAGTAGTTTTTTTTAATACGTCATAAACCGCAATTTGCATTCATTAATCAACTGAAATACTTGCTGCTATGGAACCCTTCATGTGCGAGTCCGACTCGCACTTGGCCGGTTTCTTAGTATACAGCTGTACAGTACACAGTGTGGCACTGTGGCCAGCCTTATAGGTACTTTACCTCTCAACGATGCGGAGGAGTACATGGCGACAATGACTAAGGGATACACCAGGTAGTCGGCCAGCAGCGTCACCTGTGTACTAACTGCTGTCACCAACTCTGATGCCAAGCGCGGAGACTACAGCAAACCACTCTAAAACACCAACGTTATAAAATCCCATGGAGGAGGCCTATGTCGAGCAGCGGACGATATCAGGCTGATAATGATTCCTAGGAATTTTACAACACCCATTAGTTAAGTTCTAGAATTAATTAATTTTGTTGATATGTTTTTTTTCCTTTAATATTAGTAAGTTTTGTTAAAATAGTCTTATTATAATAAATGTACTTAAATTAATAATCATTGTAATTGGTATCGTTTAACTCCATCCATCTAAAGATAATATTACGATTTCTTTCACGACAGTTATTAATTATTGAAATTATTTTACTCAAATAATTGTCTCATCTAGTTACCCCACAAGAGACAACTATTTGTCTTTAACACTTGGGCCCCAAGGTATGTGTCATGTTTAATATTAGGAGGGTCGTATAAATGTTTGCTGACCGAATAAAACATAAAGAACTCACGTCGAAAGTGTAAGTGCATAATCTGATAATGAAAAATTAATTGTTAAAGGATTGCTTTAAAAATACTTTACTTTTTACTTTATAATAATATATTGCCCAGGGTGATATCGACTGTCCGGAACTACTTTCAAAAATCAAGTAACAAATTTACGTTAAAATCTCTTGTTACACTGTCCTCCATGCCACACCAATTGCAACACCAATTGCCTAGAGTATTCAATGATGTTAACATGTTAATCGATGACAGTCGTTTTGATTTTATTGATCTGTTTACTACTAGCAAAAATTCTACCAGATCCAAATTAACTAGACATTTCATTGATAATGTATAAATTTTTGTATAGTACTATTGGCTCAATCTTTTAAAACCATTTGTAGAATTGTCATTACTGTAATTAATTAAGTAGACCGAAGATGCATCCATTTCCGAAACGAAACGAAACGAAAATAAGCAAAGCAAAGCAAAGCAAAGCAAAGCAAAGCAAAGCAAAGCAAAGCGAAGCGAAGCGAAGCGAAGCGAAGCGAAGCGAAGCGAAGCGAAGCGAACCAAAGCAAAGCAAAGCAAAGCAAAGCAAAGCAAAGCAAAGCAAAGCAAAGCAAAGCAAAGCAAAGCAAAGCAAAGCAAAGCAAAGCAAAGCAAAGCAAAGCAAAGCAAAGCAAAGCAAAGCAAAGCAAAGCAAAGCAAAGCAAAGCAAAGCAAAGCAAAGCAAAGCAAAGCAAAGCAAAGCAAAGCAAAGCAAAGCAAAGCAAAGCAAAGCAAAGCAAAGCAAAGCAAAGCAAAGCAAAGCAAAGCAAAGCAAAGCAAAGCAAAGCAAAGCAAAGCAAAGCAAAGCAAAGCAAAGCAAAGCAAAGCAAAGCAAAGCAAAGCAAAGCAAAGCAAAGCAAAGCAAAGCAAAGCAAAGCAAAGCAAAGCAAAGCAAAGCAAAGCAAAGCAAAGCAAAGCAAAGCAAAGCAAAGCAAAGCAAAGCAAAGCAAAGCAAAGCAAAGCAAAGCAAAGCAAAGCAAAGCAAAGCAAAGCAAAGCAAAGCAAAGCAAAGCAAAGCAAAGCAAAGCAAAGCAAAGCAAAGCAAAGCAAAGCAAAGCAAAGCAAAGCAAAGCAAAGCAAAGCAAAGCAAAGCAAAGCAAAGCAAAGCAAAGCAAAGCAAAGCAAAGCAAAGCAAAGCAAAGCAAAGCAAAGCAAAGCAAAGCAAAGCAAAGCAAAGCAAAGCAAAGCAAAGCAAAGCAAAGCAAAGCAAAGCAAAGCAAAGCAAAGCAAAGCAAAGCAAAGCAAAGCAAAGCAAAGCAAAGCAAAGCAAAGCAAAGCAAAGCAAAGCAAAGCAAAGCAAAGCAAAGCAAAGCAAAGCAAAGCAAAGCAAAGCAAAGCAAAGCAAAGCAAAGCAAAGCAAAGCAAAGCAAAGCAAAGCAAAGCAAAGCAAAGCAAAGCAAAGCAAAGCAAAGCAAAGCAAAGCAAAGCAAAGCAAAGCAAAGCAAAGCAAAGCAAAGCAAAGCAAAGCAAAGCAAAGCAAAGCAAAGCAAAGCAAAGCAAAGCAAAGCAAAGCAAAGCAAAGCAAAGCAAAGCAAAGCAAAGCAAAGCAAAGCAAAGCAAAGCAAAGCAAAGCAAAGCAAAGCAAAGCAAAGCAAAGCAAAGCAAAGCAAAGCAAAGCAAAGCAAAGCAAAGCAAAGCAAAGCAAAGCAAAGCAAAGCAAAGCAAAGCAAAGCAAAGCAAAGCAAAGCAAAGCAAAGCAAAGCAAAGCAAAGCAAAGCAAAGCAAAGCAAAGCAAAGCAAAGCAAAGCAAAGCAAAGCAAAGCAAAGCAAAGCAAAGCAAAGCAAAGCAAAGCAAAGCAAAGCAAAGCAAAGCAAAGCAAAGCAAAGCAAAGCAAAGCAAAGCAAAGCAAAGCAAAGCAAAGCAAAGCAAAGCAAAGCAAAGCAAAGTAAAATAAAATAAAAATATCCTGGGACATCATTCACACACGGCCATCGGATCCCAGAGCTTTGAACTATGGAAACCAGATAACTGATATACTACAATACGATTTTTTTATACATATTTCTATTGATAAATTACACCCAGACTCAGGACAAATCGACATGTTCATGCACAAATATCTGTCCTGGGTGGGAATCGAACCCACGACCTCCGGCGTGAAAAGCAAGCATTTGCCAACCACGCCAATAGGCCCGTGGAAAATACCCCACTGCCTCTTCTTCAGTCCTGGTCCATTCAACGGTTGCCTGGAAGAGATCGCACCGCGATAATGCCGCCATCTGTAAAATCTTGATAACATGTTCATAGTTCTCTATATGTAAGTAATATTTTTGCTGTACAATAAAGAGTTACCTACTCCCTTAACTGATAATACGATATCGTTCACAACAATTATTAATTATTTAAATTATGTTGCAATATCTGCTTTACAATTAAAGACTTGTAAATACAAATTAATTGGTAATAATTATCCTCAACTAAACGAGTGTTGATGTTAATACTGCCGAAATTTGATACGCTTGTATCGCGGTTGTAAAAGCCTTACTATTAGCCAGTTGCGCAGTGCCTTAGTGTTTGGCCATGACAATTACCCCACAGAGGACAAGTGTTAGTGTGGCCCGCATATATTATGTTCTATATTATGTTGAGTGGTTGGGCTGTGTTTTGTATCCATTAATTGCACGTTTTGTAAAGTATCCGATATGGAGATCAATTTTACATCATTTATTGAACAATATTAACAAAATTATTCTAAGAAAGCAGTCTGTCAATGGCACTGAAGCACTTATTAATATCGATTACAAATTTTAATCGCAGCATACACAAATTTCTTTTGAAGAGTCAGCAGCTTGTTTTTTCTAAAATTAACAAATTAAAAATTCATAATAATAGGCATTATCCAGTCAATATTTCATTTTTTATTTGTGACGTACATGAAGAACGTTATTTATTTAATTCAAGGTCAAACTCAAAAGAGTACCTGTTTAAATGAAAAAAAAAAATCCGGCCTAGTGCGAGTCAAACTCGCGCACGAAGGTTCCTGTACTATTATGACAAAGACAGCGAAGTTTTAGTAATAGGGTCCCGTTTTACCCTTTGGGTACGGAACCCTAAAAAGGAAAAGATATGCAATTTATACTTTCTCACTCCCCTGAAAATACCACCGAGCGGGACACAGGTCTCACTCCATTAGTGTTTCGGACATTGCAATTAAGTATGAAATGAAAGTACATGTTATATAATATCATTATGTAAACGTACCATATTGTGTCCAGTTTAGCGTTTGCGATTGACTTGATTTTTAACTACACGAAAATGGTCTATAACTGATTATTGAAGGCATACCTAAATACTTCCTTATTTAGATATTAAACCCCTACTTCGTGATTTTCCGTAAAGAAAATAATGATATTAAAATTTCATCTATTTATAATAGGATTGGGTAAACAAGCGTTATTAAAAACTATTCTAATTTCTAATAGTTTGAATTTGTAATTGTTAAGTAATACTATTGTGTCATATGGGTGGAATCTCATCACAATGGAACACAAAAACTGTACAGTATACTATCTGACAACACCTTTAGAGCACGTATTTAGATAATTGCGGGATAGGAACTTTGTTGTCAGCGTTGTGGTGTCGGCGGTCGCTTTGTCCTGCATAATAACTCGTATATAACTACTGAAACTCGTATAAGTCGTATAATGCGTCGCAATGACATGCTGACGTCTGCGGTCGCTGTATGCTTTCATTAAAATAATGACGCAGCGGCTGTGTGGTGTTAGAAAATATGTATTCATAATTTTTTTTAGTTCCTACGGTCAAAACTTTATAACCTTTTATTGTAGAAATTAGAAACTATGTTATGATGGGGTAGGTAGTTACGTATAGTAGTTGAAAATGTGCTGGGTTCTACAGCGCTACGGCTATATAACAAGTACTACGTCGTAGGACATAATCACGATAAGTAGTAGTATTTATTATCTCTCGTGCCTATGCTGCTGATCAGTATTGATATTAACGTTATGTATATCGTATCATATGGTGGTTAAAGTAGTCACCTCTCGTGGGTATAGACGTTAAAGATTACCCAGGCTTAGAAAAGCTACATAAAGGTCACACAAATATTTGTTATGAGTGGGGGTGAAAGCCGAAACACGTAAGGGCCAGTCTTGGCACCTACGTGTTTCACCTTTGACCTCCGTTACATCGGCATCCACAAGATCGTTTACATTATGGTGGCCTTGCAAACGGTGCATATTCCCATTCATGGTCGGCACTCAACTCAGAACCTTTCTGCCCTAACGACAGTTGCTTCGGTTCTGACTTGGAACGTCGACACTGCTGCTTCAGTTTGCAAATTCTTCGGGCAATGTCGATTACTTTGATTTCCCTACACATGCTCGGTGTTTCCCTGCGAGAGCGAATCAGTACTGAAGAATCTGTACGCAAACGAAAGTAATCGAAATAGCCTGAAGAATTTCCAAGCTTAAACTGAAGTAGCAGTGGGCGGTCATATTGCTTGTAGGCTGATACGGCAGATAAGATCTTGAGTGGCAATGGTGAACCGGAAGATGCAAAGTGGGCAAGGTCCCAATAAAGGAAATGATCTTTTAAAGGTCGCCGGAACCCACTGGATGGGGACACTGTAAGACCGGCCATTGTGAAGATCCTCCATAGAGCCCTTTGTCCGGCACTGGACCTGTTTCGGCTGACATGAGGGAATAAAACATTATAGGTAATATTTTTAGAATTGTATACAAATTAATGAAACTGACTGTTTATATTACTTACTCGGTTTTAATTTTACGATAATTGTAGATAGAAGGCTGCGGTTGAAGCTCATTATGTCCATATATCGGACGTGCTCATTAAACCATCCAGCTTACTAATATAATGATGTGGTCGGTGTCGTCATGCCTGAAATATATTTCACAAGCTTTTACCCGCGGCTTCAGAGCAGTATTTTTTTTCGGGATGTGTGGTACTCTACGTTCTTTTCTATACCTCTTACAACGTGTAAGCAAAATTGTATGATGATCGGTTTCGTGGTTAAGGCGTGAAAGCGTACAAGCAAACACACATTTGCATTCCGTATAGAAATAATGCTGCAATAATTTAACTTTATAGATTTTTAGACCTATTATTAAAACAAATGTGTAAGCCGAAGGCTGTTAACGACTTCATTATGAACTCCCCTTTGTAAGATCGTCATGCACCCATTGTCAGTTAATGCTTGCGTTGGCGTTGTGGGTCAAGTCGTTTCCTTCCCTCTAATATGGCGAAGGAGGCGATGGCTGGCCCACACGTCATACTCGTGAACGGATGCTGCTTGCGGTAACTGGTCGAAGTGCTGTTGGGGTACTCATATTTTTTTTTTCGCCTCTGGTAGACTTCGTGTGACTTGTGTGACTTTTGTAAATGTACGCGGATGCACCCACCGTTTTTCGTCTAGCAAGAGGATATTCTAAGTGCTTGAGTGAAATTGAATGCTATTGCTTATTTATTTTATTATGATTCACTGGATGACAACGGTTCTGTGCGTGCATTAGCCTACATAACAACCAATCACAATGTAAGTAAAATACATGACAGAAAAGAAGACGAAAAAAGCAAGCCCGGAGTTTCTTTGTGGCTTTCTTCTCCGGGTCGTCCACCTAGGTAGCTAGAGAAAGCCGCAGGCTAGCTAGGGTAGGTTCCTCATCGGCGAGGATCGCTTTGGCCCATTAACGGGTGATCGGTGATCCCGTGCATGTGATCACACCCTCATTTAGAATTTCGTCTTTTTGCTTTAGTCTTCCATTCTTTAATTTTAATATAGTAGAACTAAATTTCAAAATAATAGATTAGTAACTTGTTATTTATTTAAGGATTTCAGAAAATATATGCCATAAAACAAACCGCACGGACGGACCATTATATTTTTTTTGTAACTTTTATACTATCCACTATGTTTATGTACTGCATTGTGACCTTGGCAAGTACAGGTGTATGTTAATACCCAAGTGCTGAATAAATTTCATTTCATTAATAATATAATTTGTTTAGGGGCATATAATTGTATTGTACTTAGATAAGCACTCTATCGCATTATTCGCATTGGACTTATACCTGTAACGATAGATGAAATTAAAATATATATATATATATATATATATTTGTATATATATTTGTAGTGTGTTTGATTGTTTTCTTTTAGTGAATTCGTGAATATGTTTATATATTTTATATGAACGCTGTAGTTGGAGGATTGTATATTTATTAGTAGTAGTAGATCCAAAAGATGGCACAACTTTGCCAGATTCAAAGATTAATGTCTTTTGAAATATGTACAGAAATTGTTTAATTATTAATACCTAATAATAGCTGTTCCATTTCAATGGGTTAGTGTTACGAAATTGAAATTCCTAAAGGTGGCGAATTTTCTTCGTATGAACTTTGTCGCTGAAATGAGAAATCACGAATACCGTTTGGTAACAACCAAATTGGAACTGATTACGTAGAAATATAGAAAAATACTACAGCCTATAAAATGCCGCATTATAGGCATTATAGGCAGTAATATTTTTCTATTTACTTCATGGAAATAAATATTATTAGCTACAGTAACGGCTAGTATTAAATTAAATTTCTACTTTAAGAGACTTAAATTATTTAATTCCTACTTTAATGTTGAATAAGTACAAATACGTTACTAAAATCAAAGTTATATTTCTCCTGTATAACTGTACTGATTTCAGATTATTTTCATTAATAAAATCCAAAACTAAATTTGCTTAACAGATATATTGGATGTACATTTTTATATACTGTGGACACGGGTCTCAATCGCGATAAAGATATAAGCAAATCATTACCTTGGTTACCCGACGTTTCGGCATGGATTGCCACAGTCCCGTGTCCACAGTATATAAAAATGTGTACAAATCGCGTAAGTTTAAAAACATTAATATATTGGATGTAATTTGTGTCCGTCTATTATATGTTTGTAAAGTACCCCGCGACACAGGGATTAGAATCCCTAGTGCGGGCGTTGTCTTTTTAAACGAAATTAAAAGAAAAATATTTTCCAGCAGATTTTTTTCTTAAAAAAGGCGCCTGACATAAATACCTTCTTTTTTTATTATATCTTCAACGTCGGTTACTTTGGTTCGCCTGCGGATCTCAACATTTCTGATTCGATCTCGCAGGGAAACTCCAAGCATAGCCCTTTCCATTGCTCTTTGGGTGACCTTGAGCCGCCTGATAAGGCCCATAGTGAGCGACCACGTCTCTGTTCCGTAATTCATCACTGGCAACACACACTGGTCGAAGACTTTCGACTTGAGACATTGCGGTATTTGGGACGAGAATTCTACGATTGACCTCCTTCTCGAAGTTGGACCTACCTAGTTGGATGGTCTGTCCTAGGTAAATATAGTTCTCTACAACTTCGAGTGCAGAGTGTCCAACCTTAACTAGTACCTACTTTGTATAAATACGTAAGTTTCACCACTGGACTTCAACCTATTATTGTACGGTGAAATTGATGATTACTTTACAATTATATGTATGCCGAATGGTATAGCCATTGGTAATTTTTTATCCTAATAAGTCGTTAATAAGCACACCGCCAATCTGACGGTAAGTGGCTAAAAATCGTAACGTATATGACTAGTCTCCAGAGTACAGTTCTGCATAATTTGGGCTAGATGGCACTGTGTGAAATGTCCCGGATATTTATTAATATTATAATATGTATGTAATATTGTTCTATGATAATCCGGAAGAACATATCCATTTTGCGGCTGTGAAACAGGAAACTCTTCGCTACCGAAGAAATATGGAAAATCTGTCAAGCAAGATGTCTAAAATTTAATTAAAAGCAGAAATGATAATTTATCATTCAAGTGACAGTTAAAACCTTCTGCTTTTGTAATTTAGAAATAAATCGCAACTGAAGAATATAGGTTACATTTTGTGTCATAATATTTATCGTGAATTGGGTTCCTTTTTTTAAAGGCTCAGTATGGCCTGAGGATTGGTATTTTTTACTCCCTAGACCTTCCATCTCGTATAAATTTTGTGGTAAACCTGGATCTGATAAATAAATAAAAAAGGTTTTTATTAACGTGGACTTTAAAAAAACGCTTGTAAATAGTCAGAACATGTTTGTAGTAGTTAATACAGTTAATAATTCTAGTTACTTATTATAGATATTTAGGTACACGGATTGTTAAAACATTTATTTTATAATAGTAGTGATATTTAGCTAGCTTGTATTAAGTTATTGTCAAGGACATTATTTTAAGGTTTAATTATAGAAATTTATATTTTACTACATATTGTCTGAATGGTCTATATTAAGGTACGAATTCAGTATTATTATTATAACGGACCTTGTGTTTAAAACGACGGTCGCGCTTTAATGCTACCACCGGATCCGATCCGACTAGTTGATGTGAATGTGAATGTGGAATGGGACTTTGTCACGCAGAAGATAAAGCTCATTCTGAGAAGACAGAAGTCAGTCGATCCTTTTTGAGTGGAAGTATAATGCAATGACATTTTTTACTCAAGGGTAAGTAATCTTGATATTAATTAATCTAAGGGCCTGAGTCATCACTCCGTCTCCCGTGTCTGTAATCAACCGAGTGATGCAGACATCAAAGATGTTTATTTCCTCTAGCTATGAATAAGTAATACCTTTTTAAGTAGCAATATTGAAAAGGTAGTCTTATGTACGGGTTTTGCGAATAAGATCCAGGTTTTAATCACTTGTTTATTTGTAGTTTTGATATCTAGGAAGACCGTCTGTAGACTGGTTATACAATTCATAAGAGTCTATATTTACATAAATAATAATGACATTTATCTGTACTTACTCAATTCAAAATTATTATTATAATAATTAACTTTACACCAGATTTGATATTAAAACAGATAGTAACAATTAATAACTACATCCTAACTATCCTAACTAATATTATAAATGCGAAAGTAACTCTGTCTGTCTGTTACTCTTTCACGTCAAAACTACTGAACGGATTTGAATGAAATTTGGTATACAGATGGTCTAGACCCTGAGAAAGAACATAGGCTGTTTTTTATAGTTAGGATAACACATAGGCCATATTTTATAAAGTTTAACGCAGGTAAAACCGCGGGGCAAAGCTAGTTATATATAAATTAACTTGAATCTAAACGTTGTCAAAAATAATTCTCCTCATCGTTGTCGGGGAACGAATCCAAAAGGCTGGCATTATTGCCAAGTTGGATGGCAACACTAATCAGTATTGTATCCATTTGACCAATAAAGAGTCACGTGAAGTAATCAATTTTCAATCATCAATTTTGCGACATTCCGATAGAGGATACGATCTGATGAAACGCTCTAGCCGACACAGTCTACGAAGAGTAGTTAGGAGTAATAATAATAGTTTAAAAAGCTAAAAAACGCGCTTTTAGCACGCATTAAAAATTACAAAATTTAAGTCACGTGACTATTTTTTTCGTATTCCTGACAGCAAACCCTTTCATTTAATACCCATATCATGGGGGTGGATTTCAAACAGCCAGTCCGCCATCATGGGGAGGCCGCCATATTGGATTTGTAATGACGTTTCTTAGCTAGTCATGTATTGTCATCAAAATTCAGAGCGTGTGCAAAATTTCATCCTAATCGGAGACCGGGAAGTGGGTCAAATTACGATTCCAAGATTTTCTTACATACGTAGTTATAAGTGAAGCTAATAATAAAAGCGTGTTCAAAATCGCAATAACACTTTTTGGCCTGGATATCAACTCGCCCTGGGTTCAAATCCAGAGTCAAGGTAAAAAGTGTTATGGTAAATTTGACATTGACAAGCAATACATACGAAGAATAGATATTATTTGATATTTTATGTGAATTAATTTATAGGGCATTTAAATTGTAATTGAAATTATTTTAATCAGGGTGTGACACAAAGGATTTATTATTGTAATTATTATTATTATTCATTTTATTGTTGACTTTAATTATTGACAATTTAAATTTGCATGCCTAACATTAGATTACATACTTACCCAAACATTTTGCACAACATATGTATGTTGAATATAGTGAAACTATACTACAATGTCGCCAACTACTTTGTACCTATATTCTGGCAAATAAATATTTCATTCATTCAATAGACCAACTGGATAGTAAGTAGTAGCATCTAACATAGTGTTTGTTGGTCATGAAACTAACCGCTACACCATGTTCTATTGCAAGAAGCGTTGTATAATCACAGTCTCATTTACAATGAGAGTATAGTTGAACCAAGCTCCTGGTAAATCTCTTTATTGTATCGAAGAAATATCAACAGCTGAAGGCTTTATAGCTTCAGACGACAGTAAAATGTAAATGGGTCGTAAAATATTGACGACCGTAAAATTTTAATCTCTATTAAAAGTTATTTCCCGATAATACGATAGCTAAATACCGAAGCTTTTCTAAAATCCATACTTTAATAAAATGTAAGGGTCGAAAAGTATGTAGGAACATAAATTTATGTAATACGTAGGTACAGACGCCAGCGCATTCAGCTACCCCAATCTGTCAAATTTCTTTTATAGATTTTCAACTTTATCACAAACGCATAAAGTTCACTTTCTCACTTCACTAATTGGGGAAATTTGACAGATTGGGGTAGGTTGATGTCCTGGCTGTTCTTTTGTTGCTGTACATTCTTTTGCACAAAAATTGCTTTTTTGTACTTATTCCAAATTTATGATTTCTGCGAAGCTTTAGTCATTAAATTGATTCTATCCAATAAATTCATAAATACATTTTGGAGCAGGTTCAAATAATCTTTGCCTAAACAGATTTTCTATCTTTCTGATTTTTCGTCAATGTTAACACGGTTGCGTGGTGGAACTATTGATTTTCTGAGAATTCTCGGAGGCAGAAAAGCCATTCCTTGAACACTGGAAGCAGCTCCACATATGTTATTATATGTTCAAACCTGCTAAATATATAATGTATAGCTTATAATTTTTCTAATCTAGCAGGTTTTATTAATTTACTTTGCTATGTTGGTATTAATACTATGGCATTGTTGTGGCTAAAATAAAATATTTGATATTATTATTATTTACTACGACCAACGTGAAAACACATTCGAAGATTAGCCAAGGCAATGCAGAAGGGAAACTCTATTGGGTGACGACTGCTAAGGAAAAAAAATACACAAGGGTAACCACAGCCTATACGATAAAATAAAGTAAGCTATTGACTTTAGTTGGGTGGTAAATCTCCTTAAAATACTGACCTGATACCGAATATACACAAGTAAATAATCGTTTATGTTCTATCAGTTCTATTCATCATGTCCGCCAAAGTACGTCTACTGCTGGACAAAAGCCTACCCAAAGAATAGGGGGATATGCCATAATCGCCACGCTTGGCAGACGGGTTGGCGATCGTAGTTTGATGGTCATAGTTCACAGCAAAACGCTGCTGCCCGTTCTCTGGTAGGTATTCCCTCGGTCGAATTCTACGCCCCCTACGGCATGAGATGGGGTCATTATATTCTGTGCCGTTATATGTTCTAAATTCCCAGCACATTTATAAACTAAATTATACATTTACTTGCATCTAGATTTGTTAGAGTAAATTTAACAATAGGCATGTTCCGAGCCATTGGGCATGCAACACTACGGATCGATGAGTGGACATCCAACTGTACAAACGACAACCATGTGTTTCCAACCCATTATCTAATTTAGTTTTTTACACCTTGCATTAAACGAATATCGCTAATAAAACATCGGTACAGGATCATATATTTTGCAGTTAACTTTAAGTTTCTCTATGTGGTGCTAATTTAATAAGATGACTGAACAAAGCGAGGTCTTTGAGCTGGTCTTGGTCATGTCTTGTCTTGAGCAAGCAATAAATAATGCATTGAATAACATTATTAATTCATAATCAAAATCAAATTAATAATCACACTAATATTATAAAGGCGAAAGTTTGTGAGTGTGTATGTTTGTTACTACTGACAAATGTTGAATTGAATGAATTGAATTGATCGATTTTCAATCAATTTTTCAATGTCTTGATGTTAACCAAGCTACAAATCTACTAGTTCAAAACCTTTCCTCGGCTATCAGTAATAACATGAAAATTATTAGTACCTCCAACCGCAAAAGGATCAGTAAACCCTGGGTTACCACAGGAATACTTCGTTGCATGAAGAATAGGGACAGTCTTTACAAGAAACTTAAACGAAATCCCGACAATGAGATTGTAAAAATAACCTACAAGAGGTACCGTAATATGTGTAATTCTATTATTAAAAAAGCAAAAAGGAATTATGAGAAAAAAGAGATTGAAAATGCTAAGAGTAACAATAAAAAGTTATGGGAAGTTATTAAAAATATCACTAATTCTAAAAAGACAGTGGATCATTCGCCGTGTCTTCTAAGTCCAGGTAATTACGATAGTGACCTAAATAAGGTTAACAGTTTTTTTGCAGAAGTTGGTAAGAGTTTATCAGAAAAAATCATGTCACAAAACCAAAACAATCAATTAGATCCCTTTTTTACCAAAAATACTGACGAAAGAGAAGTATTTTTGCTTATTATGGAGTTAAAGGAGAAATGTGCCGTAGGTTTCGACAAAATACCATCTAAAGTAATTAAAAGATATATTCATATACTTACCGGACCTATTACTTTCATTTGTAACTTGGCTATCTCTACCGGAGTTTTCCCGACTGCATTTAAAATTGCTTTGATCAAACCCATTCATAAGGGGGGGGGGGGGGGGGGGGTAAGGGACTGTGTCAATAACTATAGACCTATTTCAATTTTGCCGGCTTTGTCAAAAATCCTGGAACGCGTCATAAATAGTAGGCTCATCCACTACCTCGAAAAAAACAATTTAATTGCCTCAACTCAATTTGAATTCCGCCGGGGTAAGTCGACTAATGACGCAGTGCATGAACTGCTTAATTTGGCTATAAATAATATTGATACCAAACAGAAATGTCTAACAGTGTTCCTCGATTTAGCCAAGGCATTTGACACAGTCTCTATCCCGCACTTACTGACTAAATTGGAGGGACTTGGAATTAGGGGAATCTCTCATGACTTAATAGAGAGTTATCTTACTGGTAGAAGGCAAAGAGTTGTAATTGATAATAGGTCTAGCAATGAACTTCCAGTCACTTTCGGGGTGCCACAAGGCAGTATACTCGGACCAACTCTATTCCTGGTATATATCAATGATCTTTGCAAAATAGATGTAAAAGGGGGGCGGATAATTACGTTTGCTGACGACACTGCTCTCTTTTTTCGTGGTTCCACCTGGGATGAGGTCTTTGATGCTGCACAAAAAGGTTTCGATACCGTAAAAAAATGGCTGCAAATTAACATTCTTACCTTAAATATTACCAAAACGAAATACATTACATTTGCACAGAGATCAAACTTACTCCCACCTTCTTCTTTCACAATTACTGCGCATGACTGTAATTCTGCGACTTCAATGTGTTCTTGCCCCGTTCTTGAAAGAACTGAGAGAACTAGATATCTTGGAATAGTTATCGATCAATTTTTAAACTTTATACCTCATATACAATGCCTTGTGCCAAGACTACGTAAGCTCATCTACATTTTTAAGAGTCTTAGAGTTGCCGCAGATTACAATACAGTAAAATTAGTTTACTATGCCTTATGCCAATCTATTATAGACTACTGCATAACTTCTTGGGGAGGTGCAGCTAAGACCCATTTAATAGAAGCTGAAAGAGCCCAGCGTGCAATCCTAAAGGTGGCTGCCTTTCTGCCGTATTGCCATCCCACTGTCGATGTCTATAAGAGATGGAATGTACTCACGGTAAGACAAAGATTTATATTGCTTACTGTACTCTTTAAACATTAACAATTACCTTACGACCCAAATAACAGAAAAGATAAACGTAGAATAGGTCATGTATGCCCTCCTAAACAACTTAATACTGCTCTTTCCCATAGATTTTATTGCGTTTTAGGTTTATTTTCTATATAATAAAATAAATACTAACCTCAACATATACTCCTGCCATAAAAACCGCTGCAAATTTCTAGTAACTAACTACCTCAAAGGTTTGGACTATCTTGAGACTAAAAATTATTAACGCCTCTCATATAAAAAAAAATTTCTTTGGTACTCGTTACTCGCTAGCACAACTCACTCACACCGACACATAGTTCAATTCCACTAACACGTCTTTCTTTTTGATTTTTCATACCTGTAGATGCAGGTGTGAGGGGACAAAAAAAAGACACAACATACGACCGTAATTTCAATAATTAACACTCTATCACACACTCACAATTCCCTCTTTCTTGACACAAATATTCACCATTCACACGCTCTTCACTCTTCACTTTGATTATAAGGATGGTTATCTTAGCAATAATAATTAGAATTAAGTTTTCATAGTCTCTCTGTAATTACTAGTTATAGTTATATAAGTGTGTTTCACCTTACTTATTCCTGTTACAACGCTGTTCCATACGACTTGTTCATTTTTTGCTGTATTAAAATGGCTTAACCGCGGGAGGGTCCTGGTGACCTGTAATAGAGGTTTTGTTAAAAACCTAAATCAGGCACCAGTCCCTCACAAAGTTGAACTAATTAAGATCGATGTACATTAAGTTAAATATGATTATTGTAACGTTCATCTTGTGAGGAGAGAATAAATGCTTTTTGTTATTATTATTATATTATTACTTCTTCACATCTAAATGGCTGGAGCGATTTTAGTAAAATTTGGTATGGTACCTGAGCTGACATCCTGGATTAACACATAGGCTATAATTTATAAAGTAAAACCGTGGGGCACAGCTAGTATTAAATAATTTGAAATTTAATCTCGAATTTATGACATTTTGGAATAGAGTAAATAATTAAATTAACATTCATATTAATTACTTTATATAGAATGGAAATAGATAACGGAAAAAGTTGATTAGTAAGTAAATATAATAATTAGTATAAGCGCCACTGCTACGATCGATGCAAGAGCCATAATAATGGCAGAAATCTGTGAAGGGTGTAGGATTATGTGAGAAAGATAGAAGACCGGCTTCGTTCTCATCCCTACTCTCCGTGCTGTTTGCTGGGTGAGAAGTGACACCGGTAGACCCCTGGCGGTTAACCCGCCGTCGACCACTGTGAGTTAACAGTTTTATTGAATACTAATATCGCTATTAAAAATGGAGGTTGTTGGTAGAAGGGAGAACATTAAGAGTTATTTGTATTTTCAATGCCAAATTATAAAAGGAAAAGATTGTGATCCATAAAATAAAAACTAAAATTGTGGGGCGGGACAGTCTTATCACTTTTTGGGGTTTACAAATAGTTTACCACCTATTCTTAGGTCTACCAAATATACTACTACTACACTTATATACTCTTATGAGTTTAAAGGTATAATAATATGCTGGGACATTATTTATACACGGCCATCTGATCCCAAACGAAGCGGTGTACAATGGAAACCAGATAACTGATATACTACTTTTCTTTGGTAAATACATATTTATATAGATAAATTACACCCAGACTCAGGACAAACAAATATGTTCATGCACACAAATATCTGTCCTGGGTGGGAATCGAACCCACGACCTCCGGCGTGAATACATTTGCCAACCACGCCAACAGGGTATATAATTTTATAACTAACTAGCTGTGCCCGCGACTTCGTTCGCGTGTTAATTAGTTTTTTTTTTGATTTTTTTTTATTATTGGTTTTTTTCTAAAATAAAAGTAGCCTAAGTTACTCCTTATTACATCAGCTACCTGCCAATAAAAGTCCCGTCAAAATCGGTCCAGCCATTTCAGAGATTAGCCGGAACAAACAGACAGACAGACAGACAAAAATTGTAAAAAACAATATTTTGGTGTAGGTACCGTATATATATTCATATTTATGTAGAAAAATACGGTTATTTCAATATTACAAACAGACACTCCAATTTTATTTATTTGTATAGATTAATAAGAACATTCGACATAAACTCATGGTTGTGTGCCTGATTTCCATCCCATTGATCTCGCTCATGCTCACATCTCGTAAATAAAATGCAGTTTTAGTTCCTTTGTTTATGGTTGCCACTATAAATATATTGCGCTGTTTGTTTTCAGCAATATGATATGAATATTCGGTATTGTTATAGAGTTATACAAGCTTGGGCCTTGGTTTTGGAAGATATTACAACAGTAAGTACAGTATGTAGCGGTATCAAATATTTAAAGTTATGTGTTTGTCTCTGTACTATTTGACTTTTATAATATTTTTATAATACAAACTAGGTGGTAACATCAATAATCTTTCACAGTTGCAAATCACATGTTATAAGGATTATACGTATAAATTTACAGCTACGATTATGTACTATACCTCAAAATTCTCAGCAAAATTGCAGCATTGGGCTTCAAATTTTTCAAAACCTTAGCTCGAATAGTTTTTGAGCTACGAAGCAATAAGTATGTGTAAGCTGAGGACACGTCACACGGGCTTACACATTGTGAATTACTGTAACTATATAAGTTGAAGTTTCCTTTTAAAGATAAAATAACATGTTATAATTGGAGCACACACGAGGCATAATTTCAAATCTCTAGGCCTTTAACTTTCAAAATTATAAGCCAAATACGGTTTTCTCGCCAAAATTTTGAAAATATTCGGTCGGGAGCGGTCAACCGCGACGTTGTCGTTCCGTGCGTTATACTATTGCTATCGAGTTTGAACTTTAGCTCTAACATTATAAGAGTTAATTTAATTCGGTTTCGATCGTTTTAGCTTTTGTACTGACATAAGGAAAATATTCTTAGACTAGGAGCTGCTGTCTCTTAACATTTACATATATGTGAAACATTTTTAATTTTGATTTTGACTTGTATGTGCAATTATCAATTAACTTATTTCTCATTATCTTTGACGGGCTTGTTGACGTGGTTGGTAAATGCTTGCCATTCACGCAGCAGGTCATTGGTTCGATTCCCACCCAGGAGATATATTTGTGTGCATGAACTTGTCTGTATGAGTCCGGGCGTAATTATCTACCTATATAAGAATGTATTTACAAAAGAAAAGTAGTATATGTAATACATATATTAGTTATCTAGTGACCATAGTACAAGCTCTCATCAGATGGCCGTATGTGAATAATGTCCCAAGATGATAGAGATAATAACAAAATATATAGATAGATTAATATTTATTGCAGACCAAAAAGGTATTACATAGTTCGTAGAAAATTAATTAGTAGTTAACTTATCTATTAAGCGATCATTTTCAGACAGCCATTCCAATGACGAGGACATTAATTGAGTTTGGCTATGCAAACAATATAATTTTATAAGATTATCCAACACTCAAAATATGTCCATACCATTTCATAATTCTGTATAAGTATTGTGTATTCAAATATTTCTAACTGTTTGAAGTAAACACCGGATATATTAGATTGGCCTTGACGTCTATTTTGCCACACAGAAATACAATAAAATGCATTCTGCTGATTCACTTATGGCATAGACTAGAACAATATACCTTTGATCATACAAATCAAAACTGAAAATCAAACTACAAAACAGACTATACAGCCTTCAAATGTGTGTGTTTGTGGACAATGAGCTGGCGACAGCAATATTCGATACATATATCGTGCCTATATAGGCACGATATATGTATCGAAAATGGCATTCCGATTAGTTAAAGTATGAGATATAATTTTCATCAATGCTTAATGGACACAACTAAAGGTTTTGCCCTGAAATGCCCTGCTTCTAATAAGAAATATGTCACAAAAATAATATAGAATGATATTGAAATTATTTTATTTGGTTTCTTTTTTGGAATCAGTGGCAATATCAATTTTTCTCAAACCAATTATAAAACTTGATTAAATATTTAGTTTCCTTATTACTAAGACATGAATGTGCTGAAAATGCATTTATTTCTGTCAATATGTGTATTAAATTGTATCTTTTTATATGAAAATAATTATAATTAAACCAAGCTATAGACAATTGGTGCCTGTACCAGGTTAAACCTGTACCACAGGCGTTCTAATTGCTTAAAAAGTATGCTTATCTATTTTAAATCATTTAATTATAGATTAGATAAATTATTTGACCTAAAATACACAGTTTAAAAATTTACTTATATAAGTAGGTATATTAAATAACTCATCAGTAAAAGGTCAGATATTGCTCGATTTTAAAGGCCTATTAGAAATCTCAATACTCACTGAACCCGTTGTTATAACATTTGTATTTTTTAGGATATTCAAGGATTGAGTCATGAGCTACTTTTAATGAACAGGATTAAATTTGGTATTCATGTGTGTGTATATTATTACGATGGTCAGAGGTTTAGCCATATGAAAATATAGGTACATCCAGCTACCCCATACTGTCAAATTACTTTTATCGATTTTCAACTTTATCACAAAAGCATAAGGTTCACTGTCAATTGGGGAAATTTGACAGGTTGGGGTAGCTAGATGTGCTGGCGTCTGTACTTATCAAAATACTATGATCATGTATATACATTATTTATATCCATCATTGACGAGAAAGCTCCAGCGGTCACTCCTCCTGACCGTCCCTAATTTTTTATTCATTGAGGTTATTTTTTTGTGGTCCACATACGAAGATATACGCTATCTTAACGCTTGATTCAAGATAATGATAATATCGTGGTTTAATATATGACATTTTTCCAAAACCAAGCCTTGTCTTGACGAAACCGGTCCCTTGATATTGCTGTCAGGTCTTTTAGGCTGTCAAATGCCTAACATTTAGCCTCTGAACATTTGGCTGCAACCCTCCTCAAATATGGCTGGCTTTTATGATTTTATCTACCATTTAACAGATTGCTAAACAGAAATAATAATACTTTAAGAAATCAATAAAATAAGGTATTACAATAAAAAAATATCTATACGATATTTCGAGCCGATATTAACTGTCGGATATTCACATCACAAAAATTCCACCGAGTAAATCATTTTGAAATAACTTTTTAAACACAACGGTACTTTTAAAATTGTCCAGTAACATTTATAAATGATCATAACCTTTGCCGTTTTGTGTTTTCTGATAAGTAGGTAATATAAAAATAAATTTTAAATATAAACAAAAAAATATGAATGGACACATAACCCTAAATATTATGGACTCCACGAGCACTGCTTCAGCTTGTTATCTATCCGTTATTAACCGATTTCAAAATAGGACTATATGTGTTGCTTTTTGTATGTATGTTACGTACGCGTTACCTCACGAACCTATTTTGATATATTTTTATCCGGTATATAAAACGATTCGAACGTAATTTATATAGTCCCATATAAATTTTGTTCAAATCGGTCGTTGCTAAGACAAGTTGAGGCCACAACCAAATTTATGGTCACAGCAATTATTTAGTAGGCGGACACGATATTTGATCGGTGCAATGATCTATAGGCCTTTCTGGTGTTATAGAACCTACTTCGTAGTTTATAATGAAAGTAAAATACTCGTAGTGTTCTATAATCATATTTGATTGACCGTTTAATAATAATAGCTGATGCGCTAACCAAGCCTTTAAGATAAATAGCGCACCTTAGGTGCATAAAAGATATGGGCTTGATAAATGCGTAGTTCATTAATTTGTTTCGCATCAGTTAATGTCATTTATGGTATGTAATTTATTTCCATTAAGGGAGAATGTTATCATCGCGGCTAAAGACACCATGTACAAAGAGATCGAAAGACGGATAGCCAATACATGGAAGAGATATTGGTCACTCAGCGAAGTCATGAAAAACAAGGACATGCCTATCAAAGAGAAAAGAAAAGTGTATAATATGTGCATTTTACCATGTTTAACTTATGGTTGCCAAACATGGGCATTGAATGATACCTTAATAAACAAAATAAAGGTATGTCAAAACGGAATGGAGAGAAGCGTAATGGGCGCCAAGAGGAAAGATAGAAAAAGACTAGAAAAAATTAAAAATACAACTAAATTTAAGGATGCAAAAAACACATGTAAAACTTTAAAATGGCGATGGACTGGACATATGATTAGAGATACGAATGGAAAATGGACAAAAACCATAACAGAATGGTATCCCAGGGATGGGTAGAGAAGTAAAGGGCGTCAAACAAAAAGATGGGAAGATGACCTCAAAAAGGTAGCGGGTTCAGAGTGGACGAGAACAGCGAGAGACAGACAGAAATGGAAAGCTTTAGAGGAGGCCTTTGTCGGAAGACAAGCTGTGCAGTGAAACCGATCGAATAATAATATGTAAATTTATTGTTTTATGGAACAGCAATAAAGGCTTATTTTATTTTATTTTATTTAAGGGGGAATGTTATAGAACCTACTTTGTAGTTTAAAATGAAAATAAAATAGTGTTCTATAATCGTATTTGATTGACCTTTTAAATATAATAATTGATGTGCTAACCAAGCCCTTAAGATGAATAGCATACATTAGGTGCATAAAAATATATCCTAAAACCTAATTATTTCTAAGAAAACTAAATATAAAATATAAAAGATGTTTTGACTTTATAGTCAAAATATCTTTTTATATTTAGTTATTGCCTATTGGATTGCCTTTAGTTAGTTAGTTTATTTTATTGCGCTCCGCATCGGCATCAAAGGGTATCGTGCCCAGAAGACTGGCAGCATTGCCACGATGTATGGCAATGCTTATTTTCGGTGCAAAAAAAGGACCCGCCCTCTGGACACGGGTGGCGTCGATAATTTTTTTAGCGATTCTCCTGAAGAGTGAACGAGCACCTGGGCCCCATGGCCCTAGCGTTTCAATCCCAAATGTTATATGGTCTTTAGTTTACTTCCATTAAGGGGGAATGTTATAGAATCTACTTTGTAGTTTAAAATGAAAATAAAATAGTGTTTTATAATAATGATATTTTCAGTAATTCCAGCCCATTCAGTAATAAATAATATGTAATTTTCTTTAATTATTCCAACATCTGCTGCTAAGATACATATGATGTCGTCACCACGTCCTATGTTTGATTCCATGGGCATTAATTTGAGCTGTGTCGATATATTCAGATAGATCTTTTAACCGTAGTGTTACTATACATGTTATTGGATATCCAATATATGTTCGTCAGGGTCCTCGTTTGTTTAATAATAATTGGAAATCGGATTATGTCGCATGCCGCGTTGTGTTTGCTTTCATCAACGGCTCACAGCCAATTCTGTTATGCTGACAATGTGTTGTTTTTAATAAACAAGGTGCAAACATAATCGTGTTAACGCCATAAATGTTTACCAGCTGCTGATAAAGAATCTCTTGCAGACGAATATTTAAAGGTATTAATGATAAAAATAATAATAATTATCAATAATATTTTTTATTTTGTGCGCCCGAAATAAACACAGGTAGACCAAAACTTAAAACACTTGTTCTTGGCTATAGAGATCATATAATAGAGGCATATTTTCTGATACCCGAAACTTATAATAGTAATAATATCCTGGGACATTATTTACACACGGCCATCTGATCCCAAACTAAGCAAAGCTTGTACTATGGAAACCAGATAACTGATATACTAAATATACTACTTTTCTTTTGTAAATACAAACTTATATAGATAATTACGCCCAGACTCAAGAAAACAGACAGGTTCATTCACACAAATATCTGTCCTGGGTGGGAATCGAACCCCCGACCTCCGGTGTGAAAATAAAACATTTGCCAACCACGCGAACAGGCCCGTCAAACTTGAATTATGTTTAAGCTAAAATGTGTATTAAACATTAATAATTATTGAATTTGACAAATAAAAAATTGAGGTAAGGGGTTTTATAATAAATAGTCTTATTTTCACCGAATAATAATAATTATAACCTACGCGTCAAATTGAAAACCTTCGGCTGTTCGTTAATTAAAACATAAAAAGGTTTTACTCACGAAGACTTTAAAAAAGCGCTTGTAAATAGTCAAAACATGTTTGTAATACATAATTATTTCTAGGTACATATAAATATTTGGGTATGCGGCTTGTATAAAAACATTTAATTTATGATGGTTATTATTTAGTTACTTAGCTGGCTTAATTAAGTTATTGTCAAAGATATTATTTATAGGTTTATTTATAGAAATTTATAGTTTTAGATATATTTTACTACATCTTGTCTGAATGGTTCGGCCTATTAAATATCAAGATCTTAATACAACTCCGGTTGAAGGTAAAACCATGCATAATATGTTTTTTTTTCTAAATACGACCATAAGTAATGCACCATACATCGTCGATGAAAAAATATTCAAATTTCGAACGGTTAATTAAAATTTTGCAACGTAAACTGCTCCGTGATGTGATCGTAGAGAGCTGTAGTTATTAGAAAAAAATCAAATCTCATTAGATTATTTGGATTGTATCTATGTTTTTTTTATTTTATTTTTTAAAAGATAACGCCTGCACTAGGGAGTCTAGTCCCTTGCGGGGTAGCGGGGTACTTTACAAACAAATAATAGACAGACACAACTTGCATCCAGACTCAGAACAACTATTTATGGGTCTTAGCTAGTCAGCTTTAAATGTTATGAATTAAGTATAGCCTATTTGTTAATCGTATATATGAACTGGTAGTTTAGGCGTGAAGAAGTAACAAACATACTCACAAACTTTCGCCTTTATAATATTAGTGAGATTATAAATTGTTATTCACATATTCTTTAAAAAAGCGCTTGTATATAGTCAAAACACGTTATATTATTATATATATATTACAGCTTATTTTATTTGTCTATGGTTATTCAAAAGTTATAATACCCATATTGACGATGGGCTTTTTTAAAGAATATGTGAATAACAATTTATAATCACACTAATATTATAAAGGCGAAAGTTTGTGAGTATGAGTGTGTATGTTTGTTACTTCTTCACGCAAAAAGTACCAGCTCTAGGCTATACTTAATTTATAAAGTTTAACGCGGCTGAAACCGCGGGGCATAGCTAGTAATATTCATATATTTAATTTCTGTATCGGTTAAGCTAATTAAACTTGCTCGAGGCCACTTTTCTAGTTTTTTTCTTAGAATAATGAATTAACTAAGACTTCCCATAGGATTCGAATTTCAAATACGCCTAACTTATGAAAGTGTTTAATCGAAAAGTTTTCTTTCTACTAACTGTAATCTTTGTAAGTTCTCAAACTATGAAAAATCGCTGGAATTGATTAAGCTACTTTACAGATTTCCATTCCCGAAGTATTAACAAAGTTCGATGCTAATTCCATCCTAGACAAGTACATGAATGGATAGGGGCTTTAGTTAGAGTTTGCGGTAATCCGTTTTCCATTATCGTTGGCGTGACCCACTCTCACACAAATCCGATTCCTGATGGACGCCCAGCTTTGTGAACTGTGTTGCCATGTTATCTATTCAAATCAGACTATTGGCCAGAAAAAGCCAAACTAGAATGTGAATAACCAACAATTATAATCTATGTCTATAGTTGTAAATAAACGCTGTAACTTTTGCATGACAGAAGGGATCTTTTTGAGAGGTGCCCCGTTAACAAATGATTTCTTGTGTTTATGCTCCGCGGAGTTCAATTTGAGTATGCGCCAGAGTCAGTCGAAGACACAATGAAGCGTCGGCGAAGTCCATTACAAAGAAAAGTGGTAGATACTTGCCTTTCACGCGGCAGGTCGTGAGTTCGATTCCCACCCATGACAGATATTTGGGCATGAAAATGTCTGTTTGTCTGGGTGAGGGGGAGAATCTGGGTGTAATCTATTCATATAATAAAATCTTAGGAAAGTCAAAACTGTACTTGAATATTTTTAAAAAAGGATAGTTGGGGCGTGATCTAGAATCGAAGTCGAATCCAAAAATATGGTTTTCAGAATTTTTGTCTGTTTTTCTGTATGTATGTCCGGGCTAAACTCAAAAAGTACTGCATGGATTTACTTCAAATTTTGCATTAATATTACTAAGAGGTCGGGTCAACATATTATCACGCTATCACCTACGGGAGAGGAGCTATAATAATTTATAAAATTTAACGCGGGTAAAACCGCGGGGCACAGCTAGTTATCTATATAAGTATGTATTGACAAAAGAAAAGTAGTAGGAGTATATATAGTATATCAGTTATCCATAGTAAAAGCTCTGCTTAGTTTGGGATCAAATAACCGTGAGTCAATCATGACCCAGGATATTATTATTATTTAACATAAGGTAATATTAAAACTAAAAATTTAACTAACTAACTTAAACGCATTAAATTGGCAACATTGGCTAGTATTTTGAATACATGTGTAGCCTTTAGAACGACGTCAAATAGGTTATTAACTTGCAAAACAGCTGGGCAACGTATGTACACCGTACAGTGTAATCAACCTAGCTCTCGACGATCTCAGT
This sequence comes from Pseudoips prasinana, assembly GCA_951640165.1. NCBI lineage: Eukaryota > Metazoa > Arthropoda > Insecta > Lepidoptera > Nolidae > Pseudoips > Pseudoips prasinana. Next base: position 13,392,883 of record OX621240.1, read on the forward strand.
GTACACAGAATTGTATATGAAACTGTCTACGATGTTCAGAGGATTAACAATGACACTGAAATGATAACGGCTTGTGTTGCGTAGAAGCTGAGGTGTTTTTACTCTACCAAGTTTGTATAGCAGATTGAACCGAATTGGACAAATTTTCATTTTTTTATTTATTTTTCGCAAGTTTTTAGCTAATATCACAAGGAATATTCTTTACAGCAAAGAGTTATCATAAATATCTATTATATTATTTCCTTTATTCATGAATTTGTTCCATTGTTAATGTTTTTCATTGTCGTTCATTTGATCGTTTTCTGTTCGCTTTATTTAGATCCATATTGCTTTGCTTAATATGTGATCGGTCTCTTATGCCGCGATTGGCGAGATACTATCAAAAATATCGTTGGCGTCTTTATACAGAGGTATAATATCTAGACCTCTTGGGCGATATTTGTTTTTCAAGAATTTACTTTAGTCTTTACTTTTAGTTTGTAGCATCAGAATTTTAACAGAACGATCTAAAAGAAAATACATAGTCCCACAGAGTATTTTAGCATTGAGCAGTCCACGAGATCTTAAAATAGGATGAGAGACTATGTTTCACTGCTACATCTGACATAGGAACCGAGTGTGGGCTAAAGCCGTTTAGTAAGGCAAAACTACAAACCGCATAACCTATACATGCCAGGACGTCTACGTCGTAAATGCCCCGTCGGGTATTTATATAATTCGGGGTTCAAATCTTGACGCAGCAATCACTATAATAGTCAAGATGTTCTTGGGACGACAGTCCTTATGAAGGCCGTTTGACAGAGACATTATGAACTGTTACAACACTTTACATGCATTGCAACCTGCTGCATAATGTCTTATCTGTTCTGGTGAATATGCGCAAGTTTATTTTAATTTGTTATTTGTTGTAGTAGCATGCCACCCGCAAAAAGTGTCTGCGAATCGACGAAACCTAACCTGCCGTGGACTTCGCTTGGCACCTGATAGGAGGAGCCCCGGGAACAGGGGTATGGTGCTCCGGTGCCCCCCTTTTTCGCCATGACACGTATCCTGGGAGGGCTCTGGATTGCCTCCGCCTATTGCCGACTCCTGTGAGTCCGGCACAGCAACGACGGCGCGGCGGTTATTGCTTGTCCTACTTGTAAAACTTTGTGAGAGAAAGTAATATATACTATACATATAATAAAATCGCAGGAAAGTCAAAACTGTACATTGAATATTTTTTTTAAAGGATACTTGGGCCGTCATCTATAATCGATATCGAAGCCAAAATATAGTTTTTAGAATTTTTGTCTGTTTGTCTGTATGTATATAGGGGGGCTAAACTCAAAAAGTACTGCATGGATTTACTTCACATTTTGCATGAATATTACTCAAAGGTCGGGTCAATATATAGGCTATATATTATCACGCTATTACCTACGAGGGAGGAGCTGTGATAATTTATAAAGTATAACGCGGGTAAAACCGCGGTGTGCCCCGCGGTTTTACCCGCATTATGCTTTATAGCTAGTGTATAAATAAATAAATAAATATTTTTAATAAACTTGAACAATAACACAATAGTAACAACATTTTTTAATGTTATATGTATTACGTATTTCCATTTCAAATAACAAACCACATTCAAATAATATACAGGTTGGTCAACCACTCATGATACAAGCTATAATATGTATATGTCAGTAATTTGGTATGAATTTTGTTCACCTACTCGTGTATATACGGTACCTAATGCATCGAAAACATCATTATTGTGGCTTACGTTTCGAAAGTCTAATTAATATTACAATTTAGTTCTAAAACATGCCATTTTGAAGTTGAAATGTTTGTTTACGAGCTGGAACTGTTAATGTATTATGTAGTTATGTACCCTTCGGTTCCCACCCAGGACAGATATTTGTTTGCATAACATGTGAGTTTGTCCTGAGTCTAGTGGTAATTATATAAGAATGTATTTACACAAGAATATAATAAAAATAGTACCTATGTGTAGTGTCAGTTATCTGGTCATTCATCCCGCAGTACAAGCTCTACTTAGTTTGCGATCAGATGGCTGTGTGTGAATAATGTCTCAGGATAGTGTTACAGCACGATTATTATTATTTACTGGAGAATATAAAATTTTATATTGTAATTTTTTTTTACACGTTGCTGTAGAGAGTGAGACAGTCCCGCCAGTAAGTATGCCTCCAAAAGTTCTAATACCTACAATCTCTTTCTGTGTTGTTTACCGCAGCGCTGTACTGATTAATAATAATGGTCCTCATATTTTACCAAGTTTATTGAAAAATATTATATTTACGTAACATTTTTTAACCAACGTAACTCTTTTACGCTAAGTTAAATTAGTCAAACAAGCAATGAAACTAGAAAACCGTAATTTGATAACGTTTTGTAGTCTAGTTGCTAAAATAGTCTACATTCGATCATGAATAGTTGTGGTACAATACGACGTATTCACAATACCGTCTTAAGCATTAATTCTAATAAAAACTGACAAAATCGTGGGTGGATAATGTGCAATTTCAAATCAATCTTTAAGCGATTTCTAAAAGGGAAGATTCTTAATTCGATGTTTAAATTTTTAACAGTTGTAACATTCGAAATGGGTGTAATAATAATAATTACACCCATTCGTTCTCTATTCATAATAATTATTTTATACTTTTTAATAGTAGTAAAATTGATGTTTTGTTTTATTAGATTATTTTTATCAATTTTGCTTTTCAATTTTATATGCCTGTTCGGTCATTATGTAAGTGGAGATTGTATGTACCTGCCTCTACTTTCTGCATCAGCGGTGAGCTATAGTTAATGTTTTTAAAAGCATAGAACCGCCTTCACCTTTTCTTTTCTATAACTGATTTGAACAAAATTTATATGAGACGGTAAGCATTTTCTATCATATAAAACTTAAATTTTGTTCACAAATAACGTAGAGAAAAAGTAAAGTTGCAAGCAGTCAGATCAATAACCTCTTTCTTTTCTTCTACGTTGGTTAAAAGTCAAATAGCCCACAGTCCTAAGTAAAATTGCCAATGGGCATTGATGCCCCTGTTACAAAGGTGAATTTTTCCATAAATTTGTATACCTACTTGATACGTTTATGCCAGTATGTCGAAACCTAACCCAGCGTATGAATAAATAAATATTTTAATTGAAAACGCATTCCGCATCTTGGTCTACATTCATAAATTTAGAATACATATTAACTTACGATAAGCCAGGCTTTGATTGCTATCGAATGGCAGGTAGATTTTAAATAATAAATTTGATATTAGGCTCATCGACTGTTTGCATATGAAATAGAAATTTATGAATTGATTGTCTAAATTTAAAATATTGAACAGTGCAGAATTAGAAATTACATTCTCAGGCATAATACACACAAATGAAAAGGAAGAGAAAATAAAATGAGAACATGATAAGTATACTCAGCAGAAGATGTAACTACTTTCATTATTCATTTTCAAAATATTAAAAAATCATTAGCATAAGAGAGTTTTTTGGTTTTGTCACTCAAAAAAATAACAACACTGCCATCTGATCACAAACTAGACAAAGCCAGCCATATGATGACCTGACAACTGGTACACATACTTATATATTTCTAAATCCCTCCATATTATAGATAAATTACCCCAGACACAGAATAAATAATCTCTCATCGCTCGTCGCACAAATAGTTGTCCTCATTGGGGATTGAACCCACAACTTCTAGCGTAGCAGTCAGGGTCAGTAAACACTAAACCAATAGGCCAGTCTATATTATTCTACAGTTGAGTGACTGAAATGTTATATCTCAATCAAGGTGATTAGCATAGTGCTTTTATAAGTAAGGAAACTGAAATCAATTGATGTGCAGTCCATTACTGTCCGACTGCAGGGATAAGACCTCCTCATAAAATGAGAGGGCATAGGCCCAAGTTCCCTACCTTAGTCTAGTGCTGATTGGCAGACTTCAAATGCCACCAAAAACAATTCAGGCATGCAGGAAAATATCGTGAGAATGTTTTCTTTCACCAAAATAATTAATTGCTAATACACACTTAAATTAGAAAAGTCGTTGGCGCACCACTGACTGCCGCTGGGTGGCAGACTTTATATGCCATCACCAAGCAACTGCTCATAGTATCTCAAAGTTGTACTCGCTGCTTAACAAATGTACACACACCAGCACATCCAGTTACCCCAATCTGTCAATTTCTTTTATAGATTTTCCACTTTATCACGTAAGCATAAGGTTCACTTTCAATTGGGGAAATTAGACAGATGGGGGTAGCTTGATGTGCTGGCGTTATAGTGCTATATGCCTATGTAGCGTACCATAACATACGCAATGTAGTCAATTAATCTCTTATCAACTTTGTATCAAGTACTTAGACCAAATGTGGGGATTAAGATAAGCTTACTTTCCGCCTTAACGATTTGAGTAATACATTATGATAATGCATTCTGCATTATGATAATGTGGACATTTCGTAATACCATACCATTAACGGAAAATTAATATTAGTGGCTTGATAAGTTTCATTATTTTCGATAAGCGTATAAATAAAAAATAAAACCGGCCAAGTGCGAGTCGGACTTGCGCACGAAGGTTTCCGAACCATCACACTAATATTATAAAGGCGAAAGTTTGTGAGTGTATGCGTGTGTATGTTTGTTACTCTTTCACGCAAAAACTACCGGTCGGATTTTGATGAAATGTGAATGGCAAAAATCGTACCGCCTACTTCTTTTGGTGTTCAGCTTTATAATTTGTACCACTTATTAAGACAACTAAGGCATTGATTTTCATGTATGTATAATATTTTTAGAACTTTGGTATAATTAATAAAATCAAAAATAATATTTCAATTATGTTCAATAAATAAACGTAATAAAATAGTAAACTAAACGCAGTTACGTTTTCAGAAATTGCCATATGTATAATAATATAAATATCGAAATAATAATTAATTATTTTTAAATGGGAACAACATTGCATATAAATCATATAATTATATACTTATTTATTATACCTAGAAAAGCACAGTAGTTACATTAAATCGTAATAATTAATAATTTTGAATCGGAACGATTTTCGTCGTCAATATTTTTTTTGTTCATGGCAATTATTTATTGACAGGCAAAGACAATCTGTCAGGTATTTATTGCTGTTGTTTTGATACATGTCATCAATTTAGCAAATTATCTTGCAATTTTTACGTTGAGTTATCCTCCGTACTATAATATATATCTGTTGACAGTGGATTCGTGAAAGGACGCTTTATCATTTAATTAAAATGACGAGTTTGCAATGTGTTAATTGCAACATTCGTTTGCCCCGACTAAGAAGACAAGCATTATTCGAAGAGAGTGAAGTTCTCAATAAACCAGCAATAAACCCAATGTTGCTTTGTGTTATGTGATAATTATTGTTTGGTACTTATATGAAGATATTCTTAGATGAAGTAATACTAAGGATAAATTAATAATAATATCAATAAAATTAATGTAGTTACAAAAAACAAAGAATCTATTGTTTTATTTACCTCCACTCAAAACCTCATATATAGCCCCTCGCAACCTCACACAAATGTACACTGGGTTATGAACTATGTAATTAATGGAAATAAATAACTTTTCATTATTTCAACAAATAATAGTTTTTTGCATCTTCCTAACCTAACTCGCGACCCGGTTAGGGTTTTCGGGGCAGGTTCGGAATAAATCCATGTTAAAGACTATAAATAGAGCTACAACATTTACTTTATCACCATAACAATGTTTATGTAAATATAATATGTAACAATCTTCACACTAGTTAACACTAGCATTTCATTGCCACATCAGTAGACACACTTTGATATTTACAGTATCTTTATTACTTAGGTAGTAAGAGTGATTTTCGAACTGCAATGTTTCCACGGTCATGGGGTTGACCCACAGATTACCAAACGTAACCTTAAAATAAAACGGGCTATAACTTTTATATCCCAAGTTCTAAAAATCTAAGAAATTAAATATGCCTTTTCTATCACATTGACCACCAATTAAAACATAAAATACCCCGTAACACGAAATTTTACTAGCGGTACAAAAGTCCCATACATTCTTGCCGTTTACCTTTGTAGTAATATAGCTTATATATCCGAATAACACATCACACTAATTTATAAAGGCCAAAGATTGTGAGTGTGTATGTTTGTTACTCTTTCAAGCAAAAACCACCGGACAGATTTTGATGAAACTTTGTAGTAGTATAGCTTAGATCTCCGAATAACGCAAAGGCTATAATTTATAAAGTTTAAATACGGGTATAACCGCGGAGCACAGCTATATAAAACCGGCAAATAAATCTCGTTTGTATGGGAGCCCTTGTTAGAACTTGTTTTAATTCAGTTTCAGATTTTGCCGATGGATTAGTTAGTTTTCTGTTCAAAATGTAGATTTTGACCCGTACTAAAAATATTATAGATAAATATTGGCGTGAAGCAATTTAAAGCACTATTTGGTTTAACCATACAATTCTTTTAAAGATTTCTAGAATCTTTCCAACCCGACCATTTGACATCATATCATGCGGAAAGTTATGTCTTACCAAGATCTGAAGCTTAGGAAGCTAAGATTCAACAAATATGGATCACAATAATTAATCTTCTTTGGCCATGATTTGTCGTTCTAGTTGCTAAACTCAGCAGAATACCTAATATACTCAATTAAGCATAATTACGCTCTCCATATAACAGCCGACGTGTTTGTCGATACGTGTAATATATCTAAGACTTTGTCAGCTTATTCATCCTACTTGAATATTATTATCGTAAAAAAGGCAAGTCCGCTAAGAGCTGTTTCATGCGAAAATTGTGTACACGTGAATTTACATCTTAAGATATGCATGTTAGAGTTGAAAATTGTATGTAGTTTTTAAATTAATTTACGTATTTTCCTGTGTAGTAGATAACTGGAGTGGTCTCGCTACGCCACATTATGTTATAATTAGAAGAAATTGTAACGGTATTATAGTTGAAACACACTTGGAACGCTAAGAGGATTCAAAACGAGGCAAGTATGTTGGTAAGCCGTATAAAGACGTAAAGGAGAATTCATATTGTTATAGCTTCGCGTCTTTGATTTAATAACGTTATATACATCTCATACCCTTGACGGTTTTGTTATTATAATGGTTATGAAGTCGACTTGAATTATCTGCGATAAAACTTGCTGTTTCAGAGGAACCATTATACATATATGAACAAATTTTAACTTGGCAGTTATTTAACGCATTAAATAAATAAATTATTATTATACGCATTTAATAAAAAAAACCAATCTTATGCCTCCGAGGTCGTTTCCTTGAAGTGAAACTGCTTTTCCGCATGAGTGCTTGAACGTGTGTGGGTCAATCGCATTTATCTATAAAGCATCGTGAGACCCGTTCTATGTGAGATGCACGCTAACCTTTCTTCGTTTTCCAAATTATTATTCATATCTCGTTTTTGGGGTTCTGAAACATGAACATGGAATTTTTATTGATGATATCACTCTTGTATCTGTCTATAACAAAGAATTAAATAGGTATTTTAATAGAAGAAATACTTTACCCAGATAAAGAAGTTCCACCATAATATTAAACTTTACAAATTGTAGCCACTAACATCGCTCACGCAGATATACACTCATTTCACATCCTCCTGTACAACACCTATATTTTTATATATAAATAGTACAAGAACCGATCAACAATCTATGTTCCTCGTAGATATATATATATATATATATATATATATATATATATATATATATATATACATACACATATGTATCTTTTAAAACTCTACAATGCCTGACCTAAACAAATCAAATTTAAAATATAAAAATATCTCTAATATACACAAAGTTTGCACAGAGACCTACCTCTGTGCAAACTTTGTGTATATTAGAGAGATTTTCCTAATGAGCGCATTGTTTGGTTTTATAATTCAATATTAATAGATTATCAGCTGTGAAGAACCTAATGAAAAAATAAATACCTAAATAATAAAATAAATAAAATACCTTTGGGGATTGCTAAATGAGTTGTGATGGTTTTAGATTCTCCATTTTACTGTAATACTAATATATAAAAACGTTAAGTTCAGTTCTTCTTTTTCGTGACACGTAATTAATATACGTTGATACATGATTCAAAAGAGGTAGGGCAAAGAGTTTTTTAGGTCTTTGGATAGACTATACGCGTGGCGTAGTGGTTATAGCAGTCACATCACTACTACCTCATCGACCTCATTATGCTCGGGTTTCGGTTGCAAGTACAGCATAGGACAACTTTTTGTGTAGCCAATTTAAGTTGTTCTGAGTTTAGAGAGGTACCTCCTACAGAATCATCATCGTTATCAACCTGGGGCTCTACTGGCTAAGTCACCGAACATCGATTTCTTGAATGGCGTTCAAATAAATAAAGGTAAGTAATTTTTAACCTTTATTTATTTGAACGCCGATCAATCGTTAAATCGGCTTCAACGTTGACAATAGATTCCGGACCATTTATGACGTCACATGTGCTAATGGAAGCCGATTTAACGATTGTTTAAGTCATTTTTAACCTTTATTTATTTGAACGCCATTTAAGAAATCGATGTTCAGCGACTTAGCCGGTAGAGCCCCTGATATCATCCACTGCTGGACATAGTCCTCCCCCAAAGGTATAACGTTGCCATTTTGAGGGGTTTGCCGTTTGCAACGCTCTTGTTATGCGAGCTCGTGACCGCGGTATCTAGTACACAGATGGCACTGCTGCCCTGGTGTATCCCTTAAACACCTTTTACTACATCGGTGGGATCGTATGGGATGACCCTGTTATTATTTTTAGGCTAGAAACCACACGGCAAACAGATTACGCTGCATATAATATTAATATTGCGGTCCTGGCGTCAGTTAAGGTCGTTAGAGTTCATCATGCATTGTGGTTATGGAAGCGTCATAGGCTTCGGTAACTATTTACTGTACGGTGTGACGTATACTAGTATTTTTTAATGGCTTTTGTAATACTAAGCGTAAATAACACTGGGGCTACTTCATAAATCGCGTAATGGGTGTAAGCAAGCCAGTTGCCAAATAATTCACAGGAAAGTGCTATAACGGTTTGCGGGTGGAATAAAAACAATAAAAAGCTATAAAAGTTCACGGCGAGAGTGATTCTACCGCAACGGGGAAACAATTATACGTACCGCATTATTATATACATTTTATTTTAATATTCTTAGGTGTTTTCGATGAACTTTATTGTTTTAAATCTATATTGGCCCCCATTCTAAGCATTACAACCATGCTCATTTGTGAATACTATAGTTACATTATGAAAAGGGCTGGGCTTTTGTTGTTCTGTTTTAATAGTATTTCCGCGTAGTACTCATATTGATACAAAGTCTAATAATGCTAAGACGTGTAATGACGTTAGTCGTGAAAATACATAATCAATCAGCATTATTTTTTACTTTCTCATATTACAGAGTCTGTCGACATTGCAAAAATATACCACCATTCTGCACAACGTAATTAATTATTCTTGCATAGTAGTCTACTACTCTGTCAAGAAAGTACCGGGAAAAGATCAATAATATACAAAATGTTTGTTATTCATCCAAATGTATTTTATCACCTTCAAAGTATGTTCCTTCAGAAACGATACACTTACGCCAACGAATAATCCATTCATCAAAACATTTTTTAAACGCTGCTTTCGGAATTGAGTTCAGTTCTCGCCGCGAATTCTCCTTTATGTCTTCTACCGATTGCAAACGGGTACCACGAAGTGGTAATTTGAGTTTAGGAAAAAGAAAGAAGTCAGCTGGAGTCATATCTGGTGAATATGGTGGTTGCTGGATGGTATTTGTTGAGTGTTTGGTCAAAAATTCGTTCACAACGATGGCCTTGTGCGAAGGCGCATTATCGTGGTGCAAAATCCAAGAATTTTCTTTCCACAAATCTGGCCTTTTTCGTCGAATTCTCTTAAACACCGCATAACGCTCAAATAATATTCTTTATTTACCGTTCGACCTTCCGGTAAGAATTCAGAGTGCACACCACCGCGATAGTCAAAGAAAACAGTCAACATCACTTTGACTTTTGATCGACTGTGGCGTGGTTTTTTCGGTTTCGGTTCAGTTGGAAGGCGCCGCTCCGAAGCTTGTTAACTAGTTTGCATGTCAAACTCGTAAACCCACGTCTCGTCACCAGTAACAATGCGTTTCATCAATGTTGGGTCGGAATTGACTCGTTCTACCATGTCCTCAGCGACTTTCATGCGATTGAGTTTTTGGAGAAAATTCAGATCTTTTGGGACTAGCCGAGCAGCAACATGTTTCATACCCAAATGATTAGTTAAAATGGTACGAATCGACTCGTGAGATACAGAAAGTTCGGCGGCTATCTCTCTCAGACTTGAATGAGGATTTTCAGTCACTATTTCCTTCAGTTTTGCGATGTTAACTTCAGTTGCAGACGTTGATGGCCTACCAGAGCGAGGCAAATCGTTCATCACATCTCGACCGCTTTAGAACGCTTTGAACCACTCATAAGCACGAGTTCACCGTAAGCCTTCTGTAACATTTTCAGTGACTCCGAACACGAAATTCCATTAGCGATGCAAAATTTAAGACAAACTCTTTGTTCGATATTTTTGTCCATTATGAAATTCGCAATACACACTATACATGATATTACTAAAACCAGCACTGTATTTAATATAAATAACAGATGCAACTCAAACTCCGCGCCATAATGGAAAACAGTTGTGCCAATCTAACAACAACAAAAAAAAAACTTAAATTTGAATTTGGAACCATAAACAAATCATCCATTCCCGATACTTTTTTGACTGAATGTATTTAAGAATTAAGGCTCATCATAAATCACATAACTACCTACATTTATTAATATTTACATTCACCAGCTATAATAGATGTCAATAACAAAAACAACCATGGGTGTGTCGTGTGCGTATGTGTATGCGACGAAGTAGTGTGCGTGGCTTTTGGTGTTCAAGCAACAATCACGGTCTCTGAATTTGTATTAATAATAATCTTTTAATACCATAACATAAATATTGATGATATTGTGGTATTTTTAAGACTACTTATTAAAATTATATGATAAATAAAAAGTAATAAAATTTTAGTATTCTCGTATTTATCTGGAGGAATATTTATTAGTGAACATATATATTATTTTTGTTCTGCATCTAGGTGAAATTAATCTATCATATTTATGTGTTTAGTGTATATGAATATTTATCAGTTGCCCGATTTCCATAGTATAGGCTCTGCCTAATTTTGCTAATTATATGGCAGTGTAACAAAAAAAATAAGAAGCGGTTTTCAAGGGGCGAAATCATGTCCACCGAATGACGTACATTGTTAGACAAAGCGCTCTCTAAAATATCTCCACAATCGTGCATTATAATATGTCGAATTCCTCGCTCTAGACATTATCGTTAACTCAGAAATGATATGACTTATCTTTCAACGGGCGGTCGACCAAAGTGGTTAATTTCTAAGCAACTTTGTCGACGGTACGTCAGTTGATACATTTTTACTACGAAAATTAGCCTTACTGCTTACTTAATAAGCCACTGTCAAGGTCGAAATGTATCTACGTAACAACGTGAAACTGTTTGGCATGACGTAAGCGTACTAAGGATTGAACCACTTTGACATAAGGCCCCCGGTGTCCACTCCAAAAAAGATATAAATGTAAATGAACTCTGGTGAGTCGTCGTAAACATTAAAGTGACTGGGACGCAATTCCTTTAGCGTTTTGTAGCCAAGACTGTTTAACATAATGGACTCAGAGGTCAAATAAAACTGTATTTAAAATTTTAACTATCCGCACTATCTGTTCTAATTGAAGAAATGTCATAATTTGCACCATTTTATAAACTCTGTGACTTAAGTGACCAACAATTTTTGTTCTTTTCGTAGATTTTTATATATCTCGATTTACATGCAGTAGTTAAGGATGTAAACGAGACAATTTCTCAATTTTACAATTATATTTTTCAAATATTTTCGATATATTTGCGATTTCGTTGTTGTATCTGATTTGACTTGATAAATAATTATTTCGATATAAGTTTTCTTCAAATCGGATTGCAAATTTAGGATTCATAAATAACAGTTGAAATCGGTTTTAATTTTTCTTTTACTTATTTAATCAACTTCTTCAAACTACAGCGTATTACTCTCCGTAATGCAAATTTTGAGACCTTAGCTCGAAGTAAAAGATAAATACATAAAATTCAGCACTCATACAAATTTAATTTTAGGAGGATGAATAATTTCAAATCCCTGGTGTTACAGTCACTAAGATTTAAAGAAAAAAAAAAGATAGAACGCACGAATCTTGGCTTTTGTATTTGCACAGAAATGTTGACGGCTCCTTACGGATTATGAGGATTTACCGTTGGAACAAAGTATTGCGGAGAACAAAGCGACGTATATTTTAATAAAAAAAAAACTTTGGTTTTGTTAGTACGGTGCATAAATATAGCAAGCTTAAATTGAATGTAGATGTATAGATATTATCATGGTCATGTAAATGTCGGGCTAGATACATCATTTATAACTCAAGAATATATTTAATAATTATTAATTTGTTAGATTTGTTTCTACCTCGAATAGCAGAACAATAAGACTTAGAAAGGTATCGAAAAAATTAACATAAAAGGAAAGGAAAATTAATATTATTTTGAACACAACGCCGCACTCGGGATATTTTTCCCTTTATCGCGAGGTACTTTACGAACATATAATTGCAAGATACAAAGCTCACCTAGACTCTGAACCACTACTTACGAACAAATAGTTGTGCGGGAATCGAACCCGGGAGACGAAGTGACGAGGTGACTGACTTAACCGCTGCGTCACATGTTATTTAATTTATATATATTAAGTGGTTCAACGGTGTTTGTAAACATTTGAATTAGATACAAATATATTGATAAAAATTAATAACTAACAATTCAGAAAGTTGCCATCAGTATTAAATTATTAAGACATTCAATTACCTGTCAAGTTTTATTGGGGTTATATCCCAAGCATCCGTTAGGAAGATACGCTTCAAAGACTTGTTTTAAAGAAGCATCTTAAAATGTGTAGTCCGATCAGACTTTAAATGAGTGCCTTTTGTCTTTATCAGCATAATAGGCTGAAGTATACCAGCTTAATATGCTTGTGACGTAGTCCAAAAATTATTCTCATTAGCTTATCTCTCCACCGAAATTTTGAATTTATCCTTATCTCTACGACAGGGCTAAACATTGGCGCGACGAGAGACTTCGGTGTCGGCTTCAGAGCCGTATCTTTATATTTTGCTTGAGGTAAGTGTTAACTAATTTCCAGAATAAAAGGAAATAGGACGTTAATAAGATGGCTACGTGGATGTAACACGTAGCCATCTGATGCCACGTGCTTTGATAGCTCAATCTTAAATACATATTTTTATAAGTATTTAAGATGATACCGTAGATTTAGCGGTTTAGATGCGCATAGATAATTCGCGGAACTGATATAGTATTAAAGAGATATGTATAAATCAAACGTCAGGAGTGTGGATTACTTTAAACGCTACGTGTCGTAGCTCAGTACGTCGTAGATGGTCACGCCGTAGATAGCTACGCCGTAGCCTCCTACTACGGATGGTTGGATGATGGATAATGGTGATTGCACCATTACTATCATGTAGTAAGGATAAAAGTTGTTCAAAAAGCTGACTACGGAAAACTTTAACTGAAAAGTATGAAGACATGAGGTTCCCGCGTAAAACTATTGGTCATTATTTTTATCTTGAGAACATTTTGTAAACATTATAATGAGATTATAGTGGCCTCTCGGATAATGAATAAGACATTGTTTGACTGAAAAAAATATACTACGTATGTATTATTCAAATTACTTAGTATCTTCAAATTGGTTTCTTAGAATCATTATCTAAATGGGTTACATTAAAAATAAAACCTGAAAATTGTTGTATTTTTGTTTGTTTGTGTAAACGCCTGTAATTTGCCAAAAAACTCAAAAATATTTAGCAATCCAGTTCATTTTATTTATCATTTAATATGATTCTAAGCGACTTAGTTTCAGGTTGTATTTATGTTAGTTTTTGTAAACGCCTGAAATTTGCCAAAATCTCAAAAAATATTTAAAGATTTTCAGTTCATTTTATTTACCATTTAATATGATTTTAAGTGACTTACTTTCAGGTGTTGCATAGAACTAATTACACGTTCTATAAATACTATAAATGATATCGTTCCTCGCAGGATCTTTGCGCCACTTCCGAAGTCCGGCCCTGTTAGCTATTCAGCGCCGAGAGAAGGTTAAAATGGTACGTGCCCCTGTTGTTGAACATGCCTCACATTGATAGCGTTTTGGCACTAAAAGTTTCCGCGAGTATCAGATTCTACATGAAGGCCTTGAAAAATATTTTGACCCGATAAATAACAATAAATTTGTTATTTTTAAGAACTTACCAATAATTAACCCACCTCAATTTATAGATTTATTCTGGTTGTTTCGTAAGGATTTTGATTGTTGTTTTTTTATTCAAAACTGTATCCTTGCTTGATCAAAATATATTTATAAACATTAGATTGGAATGAGGAATTTGAAGTCTTATACGTTTAATTTATAAACATCATTCAAATGTGAAGAATAGTCAGATGCCGTGCTTACGAGATGACCAACTTGGGAAGAATTCTTTGTTACGGTCATAGTTATTTAGTTGGCGGTTGGATTCCGAACTTATGCTGTATAAGTTCGGAATTCAACCTCCAACTAAATAACTATGACCTTGATTATATATTCGTAAATCATTTAATCTTACTTGTCCTTGTCTTTTGGCAAGTTTGTTAAGAATCAATGAAATGACGTCTATCTCATTTTACAGCATTTTGACTGAATATAAGTACATAATATACACAAATAGCAATTCACACATTCTAAAAAAATCTTTAATCCATGAGCAAACAGTTTTACACTTTTCGCGTAAAATTTTTGAGAAGAATTCTTCTCAAATATAATAAGATAATAACTATAAGATTTGATTGTTGTATTTAAAATAATTCTTAATTTAATATATTGATAAATAAATGGAACTGCAGCACAAGGGTTCATTAATACTTTGGTAAACGATCCTAAAGATATGAATTAGGATTGAGGAACGGGCTTTGGCCATTAAACTCCGATTAGGCACACAGTATCCTCACTCTGTCCTATTAAGGTTAAGTATGCCATTACAAGAGCCAAAATGAGATCGGTTATCACAAAAACATAATGTCTTAAGAACCCCTAAGACATTATTTTTTTGTTATAACTAATTCACTGGTTTCTGTTATACATGTAATAAAATCTAATTACAATACTTCACCTTATTCAATTTCTTTTACCTCTTTCGAAATCTTGTTGCGGGATTTGACGTCATCGCTAAATTAGGGCAATAATATCCGCAGGCACATTTGACAGTAATCTCATTGATGAATGTTCAATTTAGATGGCAAATGGGAAAAGTATTCAATAAGTAAAGTTGGGGCAATAAATGTGGTTATTAATCTTATAACCCTTATCCGCTTTCATTGCTTGTGAGTTTATTTAGGTACAAAAATGTATGTTTAGAAACAATATTTAAAGAACCTATTACCTATAAGTTTATTACCCAATTACGGATTTTGAGGAAATTTTGGCATATGGAATATTATATTACCAGGATTAACACATTATATAATGGACCGATGATCTTGTGAGGGTCGCTGAAAGACGCTGGGTGCGGGTATCGTAAGACCCGCAAAAGTGCAGTTCTTTTGGTACTGCCACTGTTCTTTTGGTTCTACTGGTATGTCCAGCAGTGGACGTCTTCCGGCTGATATGACCATACTATTTATCCCAAAAGATTATCAATATATATATATATATATATATATATATATATATATATATATATATATATATATATATATATATATATATATATATATATATATATAAATATATGGACCCAATTCTAACTTCAATATGGACGATGTCGATAGAATAAAGAATCCAATACTTGTTACATGTACAGATGTTTAAGGTTTAATTTGACAGAGATTGTAATCAAAGAAGTAAGTACAATATCTGTTATTGTATCTGTTAAACATGTCTTTATTATTAAACAGGATAAAATTCTATTAATCTAAGTTATAGTAATGTGTATTTGTAGATTAAACAATATTAAGTATAAGAATGATATTATTTTTAATGATGAACTTTTCAATTATGTAATATTTATAGTTTAATTATGTACAAATATCTTGTTTCTCCTCGAAGTGATTGTAAATCTTTGAGAAATAAAGAAATTCCAACCGTTTTATTTAATTATATCATCATCATGTGAGATGAACGACGTCCATTGCTTCATAGGAGCTTCCCTCAAGAATAAGGGGATATGCCATAATCGACAAGCTTGGTAAACGGGTTGGCGATCATAGTATAGTGCTCATAATACACAGAGAACGGCTGCTGCCCGTTGTCTCGTAGATCTCTCCCTCGGATCAACTTCTACGCCCTCCACGGCATAAGATGGGGGGGCTATGTATATTGCATGCCGTCAGCCATTCAGTTTAATTATATACTCAACATGTATTAATATCTAGATAGAACTTATTGATTTTACATAAAAGAAAACCAAATTAATTTTAATTAATATGTGTTTCTTGCTTATTCATTTTGCTGCATAACTAGGTATAATAATGAAGTAATAAGAAACAAATATATACATATTCAAAACGGTTGGCAACGCGCAATTGATGCTTTAACTGGAGTTACACCATAGCTTGGACACTTGTACCACAGGCTACGGTGACCACTTCCCATCAGGTGGACTGTACCTTGCTTGCTGATTCACTTTTACAAAAATAAGGCAGATTTGTGTCACCTTGTATCATATTAGCTACTACTTATCTATGTATGTCCTTAGGCAAACTATTCTAGACTAGTTGACCAGATTTTACGATGTATTTGCGGCAAGTACTTGAGCATGGGCGTAAACGTAGTTGTTACAGAAGCAGCCATTACGTTCGAGTAACTACTGCGTTAAGTTACAAAGAAACAAGGATGGGACTTCATTTGTGATAGAAGAGTCTTTTATTTTCTACTTTTATATAATATTTTATAAACAAGTTGTACAGAGGGCGGTATTATTGCATAAGATGATTTGTGTGGGATTAAATTTTATTTGATTTTAAAGCATGATAGAATCACAATTATTGCTGATTTTATTCTGTCCTGAATTTAAAATAAAATGAGAAACGATCAATAAGCTGAGTAAAAAATTGTAATGGATTATATTTAGTACACATACCGAAAACGATAAATAAAGTAATCTAAACAAAATTTTCACCGGTATTTTAAAGTTATTTTAATAAAGTAGTAGTTTCTTTCAAAGTTAGTCAAACATTAAACATATAATTATAAACTTAAAATTAAACTAATTGTCAAAATTCCTGACAAAACTTAAAAAAATTGCTGGAACTTACAAATAACAAAGCGTTCTCTCATGAAACATAGCTAAGAACGATTTGAACTTGACTGGTATCAGATGAAAAAAAGGCCCCGAAAATAGGTCGAGCTTCTAATTCCCCTTTTCTTTTAATAGAGCTTTAAAAAATGCCGACAATATAAATTGCTACACTTTTTTTACATCTTTAATTCAGTCATACACTTAGCATCACTAGAGGGAAGCAAAGGTAATGAGATCGAATTTATCGCGCGAGTTCGTGCGTTTACGACGCGACATTACGGTTCGCTCTGATGGAGACGTTCACGTTGTGGTTACAACATGTCAGCGTGGCGAGGTGTATATGCTTCCACAGAATAAGATTAAGTCTCCAAATCCGTATCTCGTGTTTATTCTTTTACGGGATTATTGGGATTAGCTACGAGTATACTTAGTATGTTGCGTTTATAATTCAATCGTATCTTTTCAAGATAAAATTTTTAATGAAACTTTGGGATGGGATAGAAAAAAAAAATAAGAAAGGGCAGCCTTAAATGGAAGTTGGCTTTACATAACTTTCGCATTGTTTATGTTTATACATTGAGATATCTATCGAAATCAAGTTCAATTATTATTTTTAATACAAAAAAAAGGAAACGGGAATAAATAATTATATTTTACAGATATTTAATGAGCCTTTTGCTCGTAATACTCTCTACTTGGATCGGGATGGCAATAGAGAAAAAAGCCTGTCATTGTTCTGTTCCCTACGCCTTTATATATCGGATGAACTGCAACTATCTTGTAACCAAGTTGAAAAAATACTAAGGTATTTGTTATAGGTGTAATAAGAATGTGTTTGAAGATTTAATAAACATACCGGAGATCACGTCGCTCCCTACAGAACAATGACTCCTGAGGTTGTCTATAAGCACCTATATCTATAACCTCGGTTTTATCAGTTCCAACCATGATGAAGATGTGTAGGAATAATATAAAGATGTTGTTTATAATAAACCAACTAAACTCATAAACCGTTTTAAAAAAGGTCACTACTAAAAAGTTCTATTAATTTTTCAACGATTCGTTTTATGCTATCGGTTTTCCAAATATACTTCACTATAAAAGTACTTAGAATGCAAATTATTTTTGCTTTTCATGCACCGACGGGAAATGAAAAAGAGTATTAAAACGTAACACCAACTAATTCAGTACACCAAGCCATGTTATTTTAATTCTAAAAGAGCACTTTTTATCCCTTTATAAGGAACGTACTACGTACGTATATTTTAATTAACAACGTTAGTTACTTAAGTATACGCTGCAATGTTAACTTTGAATCTACACTTCTGGTGTATAGTAGCAAAGAGTATTAGCCCCTGAGTTCTTTTTAAGGCACGTTTCACTGACATGTTTACTTGGATAGCAAAGCTAGATTTTATCTGTGGCGTTCGCCACTTGTGCGCCAGCGTGCTTCAATAAAAAAACCTCTTACACGTTCGCCCGACGGTTCAATGGGATATTCTTATACAAGAGATTATTTCCACATATTTTATACGTATTTTGAACTTATTCTGCGCAATTTTTCCCACAATAGCCTTCCTTAAAACGCTACTTTCATTATCTTTTATTTACCTCAGCTTTGCTGTAGATTGCGTGTATTATAAATGAAATCGTATCAATACAGCTAGTTCCTATTATTTTAATGTTTCAGCACTGCTAACTATATTGTACATGTTTGTTTCATATTTGTGTATTCTGATGCAAAAAGTGGATTCATACGTTCATAGATAAGAAATAAAATGGGAAATTATAAACTGTATGTACCAGATTTAAATAACATAACTGATATTTTATTATCAAGCACTTCAAGCATTGTAGTTAAAGATTTCATTTTATGCTTCAAAGACAGCAAATAACACAAACAATTATATAGACTCATATAATTGATGCATACACGTAACACTATCCTGGGACATCACATCATTCTCCAGGTTGGTGTTAGCGCCCAGTTTGACATAAAATATCTGCAATTTTCTTACCGGATTATTTTTGCAAGGCTAACGAACAAGCAGGTCACCTGATGGTAAGTATTCACCGCCGCAAATGAACACTTACCAAGTTTAGTTTAGTTTGGGTACAGGATCACCAGGACTTCTAGCATCTGTAAATAGCCGAAACCAGAAGAATTGGAGGAACATACCGTGGTGCTAGCGTCATATTGGTTACTCTCTAATAGTTATTCTATGGCTGTGTAGCTGACGGGCCAGAATACCCCATCTAATTCCGTCGTTGGGGGCGTATAATTTAACCCGAGAGAATATCTACCAGAGAACGGGCAGCAGCGACTCTCTGTGAAACTATGACCATCATACTGCAATCGCCAACTAGTCTGTCAAGTTTGGTGATTATTGCATAAAACCATTTTTGGGGGAGGCTCTTGTCCAGCAGTGGACGTCATTTGGCTGACATCATGAATTCTTAGGCACGGTATCTATACCTATATGTATATCACGGTATATGTCACTCGGACGAAGGTATGCTGGAAAAGATCTCTTAGTTGAATTAAGCTCTCTTGTGTACGTGATGTATTTAATTTGTGGACTTACTATATACTTCTGTACATGCTGTCTATGTTAGGTATTAGCTTGTACACTGGTAGCGCTGCTGGCTAACTACCTGGTTTATCACTTAGTCCTTATCCTGGTGTATCGCAAGTGTATGGGATATTTTTGTTAGTCTTTGTAGACCGGACATCGCACTATAAATATGTCTGTGTCATTTATTGTTGAAATTTATTTTTTCTCTAAAGTAATACACAATGGACTACGCATAAAAATACGTTCGCACAAATAATCAACCCAAAGAGGCTTTTGCTGTTTTTTCTATGTATCGTAAATTTAGAGATTATATCACATCTCTAACCTACTTAGCGGTATTCATCGTGTGTCGGATTTTGTTTGCGGTCGGCACTAGCTCTGGCGATAAAAGCCTCTTTGTGAGACCTCTATGGAGCTGGAATAACTCTTTCAATGCAAGATTGCGCGCTCGGAAAATAGTCGGCGTGGATTTTGAATTTACCCTGCAGTTCTAAGTGGGGTATACAAAAGTGGCTTTATTGTTTAGAGGATTATGACCCATATTTTTACATTTTGATTGGATATTCAAAAAAGTCGATTGGATTGAGTGGAATGTAGTAATATTTTCATAAAAATGTTAAGTTTAGTTTTGGGATCGCTCAGGTAGAAGCATATTGGAATATGAATTTTATCGAGTATTGTAATTGACCTACGAGTGATAGATATTATTTTATGACTTTTGAAACAAAGTACTACATTGTCATTTAGTTTGTATATTCAAAATTGTTTGTAGTTTTAGGTAATGACTTTGGAGCCAAAGAACTATCACTGTTACGTAGTATCTTTATTCAAAATTTATTGTTTTGTTAGGTTAGGTTAGCTATCAGGTAACCTCTCTCAACGGATTTTGATTAAACTTTGTATTAATATAAGTAAGGCAAATATATGTTGTTTAATGAGAGGAAAAAATCTTATAATCGATTTGGATTTATTTTCATTTAACACACCCAGTGAAAAGTTTAAATCCCTGATTGGTCCTTTGTGCTTGCAAGAAGTACTTAAAGAATTCAGTTGTTGTAACAACTAGACAATATTCTGCAACGCTACGTGCATTATTAAACTGAAACCATACTCGAAATGTTATTTCTGGGTAGATATTGAAAATAGAAATTTATATTCTTTAAAGCACGAGTATATTCTATAAACTCTAAAGTGGGAATGATAATTTTATTTTCAGTAGGTAGTTTATAGAACATAGATATATATAAAAAAATTACAAGTAACTTATTGGTATATTAATGTTGGGTGGAAGGAAGGAAGTGGAACTACTTTTACCAATTCCTCCTTGTTTCTTTCTGATTAAATGCATTGCGGGATCTAACAGTCGTCTTTGACAGTCGATACGATTATCCAGTACATCCCTGAGCCTCACCGTTTAATCTCATTTCATTGTGTGCTCGCTAAAAGGGAGAGACTGGTCCCAAGCAAAAGAAGAATTATTTACATCCTTTTTAAAATTATTCTTTCCCATAATATTGAACTGTATGTATGATGCGTAAAAGAACATCTTTTTATAACTTTTACATGGTCTATATTGTATGTTTCAACTACACACACACAAATAGACGTAAAACGGTATACGTGAGTCAACCACAATCCGAGTGCCACGGTTGCTCCCCTCTCCCGTAAGCAACTTAGCCCCAGATACAATTTAGATGATCAGGATGATACGATCGATCACGACTTACAAAAAACAGGTAAAGATTATTAGACACTCTCATGATGTACGCAAACTGTAAATATAACAAGGAAGTAAGCACTACTCATACGTAGGTATGTTACTTTTAACCTCATAATCGGCTTTTAGACCATTACTGTATACATGTTTTATTTAATACGACTTAGAATTTCATTTACATTTATAAATTGGTAGAAATGATATAAATATACCTATAAACTATTAATGTGCCGTAACTTAAAGCAAAACAGCTGCTTCGACAATAACCAGTTACCCTACAATAAAATAATAGGAGGTCTAAAATTCAGCGCGTGGCGTGGCGTACAATCTAAATCAAAAGAACGAACCAACTTTGCAGAACATACTTCAGAGCAGAAGGTTGTAATATGAATCTGTTTGCCTAATGGTTAGTGATCTTTACTGTTAAGCTAGAAGTCGTAGGTTCAGTCACCACCAAGGAAAAGCTTTGTGTGATGAGCACCATTATTAGTTCTGTGGATGTAATTTATCTATAATTTTAATGCATTTAGAAATATACAAGTATGTTTATTAGTTCTCTTGTTGCCATGGTACAATGTTGTTTAGTACATGGTAGTTTAGGATTAGATGGCAGTGTGTTAGTTGTACCAATATATTTCTTTATTTCCTTAATCTAATAATCCGTAAGGACTGTAATCGTCGAAACTGTGTCTAATAATAATAATTAGAAGGAGTTTCGATAGATTTATATGCTTGCTGAAGCATGGTGGAGAAACAAAGCTAGCAGTAGGTATTTCTTGCCAAAAAATCCTAATAACAATTTTAGGCTTCAACCGCGATTTCAATCCACGACTTCATTATCTGCGATTGATTACGCTGCCTATATACAGTATGTTAGTTTAAACGAGGGACGTATTCAAACCCACAATAGTGTATGCTTATATGATACTAATAAAAATATAAACAAAAAAAAAACACTGATAAATAACAAACAGAACCATACCAAAAATTACGCAAAAGTCTCACAACGTGTATACACCCTTGCGTTAACATGTTAGTATTATCGCAGAACATGTGCGCAGGTCAATGACCTTTCTGCAGGATCGGCGCGTGTTTTGCCACGTGATCACTTTAGGTACAAGTTCACTTCTTGCGCACTCAGTGTTCATGATAATGTATTTTATAGGACAATTACGTCAAAAATTTAGGTTATGGGTTTTTTAAATATTTGGGACGAGAATCGAATACTGAACACCCTCCCTTAATATGTCCCTCGTTTAACCTAACATACTGTATATAAACAGTAATAAAACAACAATACAGAATCAAAGTGAAACCTGAATAATACAATAAAAATGCGCCGTCCAAACCTCCACATAAAAACCCCAAAACACGTCGGAATAGCATTTTTACGGACTGTGAAACTAAAAAGGTACTTAGTTAGCGGTAATGTATGCCGCATGAAAACTCAATGATAAATGTTTGATACGCGCCGGGGCGTTGTGCGCTCGACACGAATCAGCTTTTAGCGGCCCTGTCCACCTGTACCTTATTCTGCACACCGACTGTATTTTACATTCACTGCGCGATCCCGACGAAAAGTACGAAAGTGCCCATCATTCGGCGCTTTGACGTTCACCGAATTGAAATAAGACCTGTCGTTATTTTGATTATGCCAACTTTATTCCTGTGAAGTCGTCGATTTATTTCAGTTTATTTTATTCCCGCGAGGAGAGGAAGAATGTTACGTGAATATTTTGTATATAAAATGGTTTCTATTCATTTTTAAATTTGAATTTATGTATATTGAAAAATATATGATAGTCATTATATTAATTATTATACTAGAATAAAAAATGACACATTCAAGTTTTTCGTACATAAGGTAGTTTCCAAATTTCTTTAGAACACCGCACCGATAGGTTCATCATCATCATCATCATATCAGCCGAAAGACGTTCACTGCTGGACAAAGGCCTCCCCCAAAGATCTCCACAATTGCCGGTCTTGCGCTATCCGCATCCAGCGATTTCCGACAGGTTAGAGCAATTTATTTTTTTATTTAAATTGAGCTTCTAAATTTAGAAGCATTATTTGTACGTAAACTAACAGGAAGTATATATTGACAAGGAATTAGGCGTTTTACTCATTGCGACGTATCCAATTTGGTGCACTCGTTTGGAAGTTATAAGCGTACAAATATTTTGGGGATTCATATTTATTTATATAGATTAATTAATAATAATCTTATTTAGATATAATTTGTTTGCTTGGTAAATGAATTCAAATTTAAATTAATATAGTTAATTAATATAGTTATTATAATATACTTCTAGTTTACTTTATTTAACATTTCAGTTATTATTATTTTCTGGTCCAAAGTAACTGAAAAGTTTTTCTTATTCTTTTCTCTAGTTTGCTTATTCTAAACATAACAAAATCTAGGTCAGCCCGGAAGGCCCAGTATATGACGATAAACTCTGCTAATTTACTGAACAGATGACCGTTTTACTTTCAAGCAATTTGTAAATCTGCTGTTTTCTGTAATTCCTTGTTAGCTGTGAATAAACATTTATTATTATTATAGTTAAAGTTATTGTATATTCAATTAATATAATTGCATTTGGCTAAACCTTTTGGGTCACAGGTATAAATAGAAATGTTTGATTTGATTTGATTGATCTGGTCACAGGTCATAAAAGATATAATATGTGTAAGGTTTTGATTTCCCCAATATGTTGGACCCCCTAGGTTCAATGCTAGAACGATTCGCGTTGTAGATCGATAGAGGTCTAGTAGAGGAGAGGTTAAGAACAGGACCGGCAGCTTTACGTGCTCTCCGAGGCACATATAATACCACCAACTCCCAGACTTCGGGCTATTAGCCCGAGACATTTTTCTTTCTACAGAGAAATACCAAAATCACTTTTGTCCCGACCCGGGATTTGAGCCCAGGACCTCTCTGCGTGTGAACACGCTACCAACAAACCAACGAGGCATTCTATATGTAACGTTGTATTGATTACATTAATTTGCGAGCTGTGAAAGTCATATTATGTTACTTAAGGAGACTGGATACGTTTTGCATATTCGTGTTACATTTACCTAAATAGCGAGAGATGCATGCAAATGAATGAATGTCGTGTATTTTCCTTATAGTACAAGATCCGACAACATTAATCTTATGTAGTATATAGTCATTTAGTTATTGTATAATAAAAAAAAACATGTATATATATTTCCCAATGAATATAATTGGCGTGGGCAGGCCCCCTACAAGGTGGACCGACGATCTTGTGCGGGTCGCGGGAAACCGCTGGATGCGGGCAGAGCAGGACCGGCTATTGTGGAGATCCTTGGGGAGGCCTTTGTCCAGCAGTGGACGTCTTTCGGCTGATATGATGATGGTGATGATGAATATAATTATTAGAAAGACAGACAATTTTGTGTATTGTATATCCTAAGTAAGTATAAATATATATCTTTAGATATGAACAGTAAAAGGCGTAAAATAAAGCAGTTTCTGAGATATTTAGTTTAGTGTAAGTTTCCTCTTTGATGTAACTTAAGAGTGGAGTCTAGTTGTTTGTTAACTAAACAGGGCCTTTATTATATTATATTACTTTGAAGTTTACAATTAAGTAACGGCAAACGATTAATTTTAAAAGTCTACGTAAACCTAATAATATATTATATCTATTTTAAAAAATCTATTTCAAATGCGATTTACTCTGCAAACATTGTATAATATTTTTTTTTATTCTTCGTAATTACCTTATTATACTCATAGTTATATTACTAACTAGTTGTGTCCTGTGATTTACCCTCATCAAACTTTACAAATTATAGCCTATGTGTTATTCAGATATAAAAAATAATTACTACAAAGTTTCACCAAAATCATCATCAAGAAGTAACAAACATACACATTCACAACTTCCTTTATAATACTCTACTTAACTCAGCTTATCTAAATTTATTCTATACTAGCTGGGCCCCGCGGTTTAACCTGCGTTAATCTTTATTAAATTTTAGCCTATGTGTTATTCTGATATATAAGCTATATTACTACAAAGTTTCATCAAAATCCGTTTGGTAGTTTTTTCCGTTAGGTAGTTTTTGCGTGAAAGATTAATAAACATCCATCTATACTCAAAAACTTTCGCATTTATAATATTAGTATGATAATTACAAAAACGATTTAAGGCTTCTTATAAAGGGCGGATTGGCCACTAATACTGGAGATACTATGTGCATAGTGGCGTAATAGAGGTACACGGACATGGAAGTTACGATGGAACACGTTATTTAAAAGTGTAAGAAAGAAATTGAGGCTGTGTACTTGGTGGTCAAATAGGTCAATTTGTAGGCCAACCTTGCATCGTTAAGGATTCTGGTCAAGATAAGCTTACTTATTGTATGGGCAGCGGTTAACCTAGTGTCAGAGTTGTTCACACCGCCCAGTGGGCTTCTGACATGGCTTAACGACTGTTAACTAATGGCTACAACCGAGACCGAAGGCTTAACGTGCGTTATATTTGTGTCACAAATTAAACCCCTGTGGTGGTCACCCATATAAGGACTGACAGCGAGCCTAGTTGCTTTTCCTCGCCCATTACTTACGGATGGATGAGAGCATCTAGCTATGAATCTTAAATAACTTTAATTTGCTTAATCTGGTGTAGTGCCAATTTGTCTGGATTTAGTGCCTAGGTAACTTATGTAGTTTGAAGATAGCTTAAGATGAAGGTGGTCAACTCAACCCCCAACTATTGTCATTTTTATTGGTGTTTTTAATTTTATTTCCAGTCGTAAACCTTCAATAAAATTAATTTTCGTTAAAAAATACAATTCATATAAAAATTAGATGGGCGAAAAGAATCTGTCGTCGTATCTCTTTCACAAAATAAGTTTCATGTAACTCTAATATGGAGCGTGGAATATTCCATGAAGAGTAATGTGTTAAAAGTTTGTAACGATGACAGATTACCATCGTACTGCTACGTGTAGGTACAGTGTCCGTGGATACATTGGTACATTGAAAACCATTCTTACTACCTATGTTATATGTCTATCTTATTTATTGTTATTTATTGTATATGTCTTCATTGCACTAAGAAATATTACTCATTCTTATTAATTTACTGCTTTCATTTTTGTTTCCAATTGAGAATGTTGTACTTAATTAGAATTAGTCAATTATTACTACAATTGCTCTTAGTTTTTATCAAGAGTAGCTTACATTTAATTATGATTATTTTACAAAATATAAAACTGACTAAAACTCTTCTTTATAAAAACCAATTTGTATTAAATGTATATTAGAGCATATCAAAAGAATTCCCTAACCAATAAAACTCAAAATAAAAAAACGGTTCTTAAATAAGAGTAGAATCGTATAGCAAATAAAAAAACCACAGCAGAATTCATAAATTCCTTCGGCTAAAAAGTCTGCTTAAATGTTTTAGTTTAGATAAAATAATATATAAAAAACGAATCCAAAAATGGTCCATTTGTCAACTATCCAGAACTATAATTATCAGGCATTATGAAGCAATCTTCAGTAGACAATGTTCTGTTGAGTTTAGTACAAATTACTGTAGTTAGTTTATATTTACGCTTTTTTTTTACCGACTAGGTGTTAAATTGGTCGCCAGGACAGAAAATAGGTCGGAACGATCACCATCATTACTTAGGTCCTATTGAATTATAACTCAACACAATAATAATAATCAATATCTTGGGAAATACTAGACAGACTCTGTTCTTACCAGAAAACTGATAAGCATGCTTATATATTTTTAAATATATAGGTATTATAGATAAATTACACCCAGCCACAAAACAAATAATTGTGCTCATCACATAACAAAACACACATCCCATCACATCACAAAGCTGAGTGGAGTTCGAAGCCACTACCTCCGACTAAGCAGGATCACTAACCACAAGATCGACAGACCAGCCAAATATAACATATTTCTTTATTACCACGAACTGGTATCCATTTCAAGTATCCATTGTTACCAAACTTTAGTAGGTTTTGTATAGTTTATATCTAAACTAAACTGGTTTGTATCATGACTATGCACTATAGCACACTCAAAACTGAACTAAATCGTTGTGCTAAATCACATAATAATGCTTGAAGCTATTAGCGGAGAACTAGGTTAAATTTGAATATACTTATACTAATGTGTGTGTTGGATGTCTTAATAATCAAGGCTTACGATGTGTACTATTGTACGTGAGCCACGGTGGCCTTTACTCCATCCAGCCCACCTCCTTCCAGAAGCATATTAGGTCTCCCAAACTTCTCAGGGCCTCCGGAAGAGTTCTTGGTGAACCCAAGGTTTCTCTCCGGATTTTCACGATGCCTGTGCACTCGAGGAGCACATGTGCGACCGTTTCGTCAGCGTCCATGCACGCTCTGCACAGAGGTTATGCCAATAGTGTGAAAGTGTTTGTTGAGTGAGCAGTGTCCAGTGATGGTCCCCACCACAACGCGCAGGATTTTCCGTAGTAGACGCAACTTCAGCTTACCATCCAGGCATGGCATTGCTTCTTTGGATAGTCTTTGTCTTTTTGTAGGTCATTTAGGTATTTTACATGGCAGGCCCCCTACAAGATGGACCACCGATCTAGTGAGTCGCTGGGTGCGGATAAGGCAAGCCCGGTACTTGTATAGATCTTTGGGGAAGGCCTTTGTCCAGCAGTGGGCGTCTTTTGGCTGATAGAATGAGGATAATGATTACGACTTTCCCACTTCAAAATATTGCATAATCTCTCTTCTGTGATAATTCGAAAGACATGCCATTTACTATTGTATTTGTCTTAAGTTACTATTACGATGTATTTCCATGTGAGTTCTATTATTAGTACGAAATTTAGATGATTTTAAATTAATTTAATACAAGCTGTTCTGATTTAATTTACTCATTACTCTCTTAACCTACAAATGGGCCAGAAAAACCTCTCGAGGCCGAGACGAACAAATATGCATAGATATAAATCAGCCAATCTGTTTTCATGTTACTTATGCGAAATGAATTATTTTTATTTGTTTTAAATTTCCGATGGTTTTTAGGTGAATATAGTTTTCCCTTCGAATAGCAGACTTTTCGGATAATCTAGTAGGTACTAAAAACCGGACAACCGCACAATGAAATTGTAACCAAAAATAAGAAAAGTGGAATAACACGTCCGTTCTCTATCAGACTGTCTCTATCTATGTCGGATTGTCTCTATCTATGTCAGACTGTCTCTATCTATGTCAGACTGTCTCTATCTATGTCAGACTGTCTATGTCAGACTGTCTCTATCAGACTTTCTCTCTGTCAGATTGTCTTTGACTGTCTCTGTCTCTGTCAGACTGTCTCTATCTATGTCAGAATGTCACTGTCTTTGTCAGACGGTCTCTATCTATGTCAGACTGTCTTTTTCAGACTATCTCTCTGTCAGACTGTCTTTCTGTCAGATTGTCTCTATCAGACTATCTCTCTGTCAGACTGTCTCTGTCTCTGTCAGACTGTCTCTATCAGACTGTCTCTATCTATGTCAGATTGTCTCTATCTATGTCAGACTGTCTCTGTCTTTGTCAGACTATCTCTATTCATGTCAGACTGTCTTTGTCAGACTGTCTCTGTCAGACTTTCTCTCTGTCAGACTGTCTCTATCTTTGTCAGACTGTCTCTGTCTCTGTCAGAATGTCTCTGTCAGACTGTCTCTATCTATGTCAGACTGTCTCTGTCTTTGTCAGACTGTCTCTATCTATGTCAGACTGTCTCTGTCAGACTTTCTCTCTGTCAGATTGTCTCTGTCAGACTTTCTTTCTGTCAGATTGTCTCTATCAGAATATCTCTTTGTCAGACTGTCTCTGTCTCTGTCAGACTGTCTCTATCAGATTGTCTCTGTCTATGTCAGACTGTCTATGTCAGACTGTCTATGTCAGACTGTCTATGTCAGACTGTCTATGTCAGACTGTCTATGTCAGACTGTCTCTGTCAGACTTTTTCGCTGTCAGACTATCTCTCCGTCAGACTGTCTCTATCTATGTCAGACTGTTTTTGTCAGACTGTCTCTGTCTCTCTCAGAATGATTCTGTCAGACTGTCTCTATCTATGTCAAACTGTCTCTCTCTTTGTCAGACTATCTCTATTAATGTCAAACTGTCTCTAACTATGTCAGACTGTCTCTGTCAGACTGTCTCTATCTTTGTCAGACTGTTTTTGTCAGACTGTTTTTGTCAGACTGTCTCTGTTTCTGTCAGAATGTCTCTGTCAGACTGTCTCTATCTATGTCAGACTGTCTCTATCTATGTCAGACTGTCTCTATCTATGTCAGACTGTCTTTATCTATGTCAGACTGTTTTTGTCCGACTGTCTCTGTCTCTGCCAGACTGTCTCTGTCTCTGCCAGACTATCTCTGTCTCTCTGTCAGATTGTCTCTGATTCTGACTTTTCCTTACCGACTCACAAGGAAGTAGACGTGTCATTGGTTTATTAAATTATATTTGCAAAATATTAATTATTCCGTCGATCTAATCTAGTACCCAATACTAGTCAATTAAGCTCACAATTGATTCATAGGAGTGTTGCATTGTGCAACCTTTAAGGGTAGCAAGTGGTTTTGCGCGAACGGTACCTGTTAGCGCGGGGACGGCCCTTTCACCGCTGCGATCAGAGAAGTCCCTCATAATTGCCATCACTTTCGCACACTCGCCGGAATACAATACACGAAACGTTAAAACAATTAATCACTGCGCAGCTTGTCAAGAATCCATACAAAACGAAGAATACTTAAAATGTCAACGTTGTATGCAGTATTATCACAATTTATGCCTCAATTTCGATCGCAAAAACAGCGAGCTTTTATCTCCGGAACAATCCTGGAAATGCCCTAACTGCATGTGCAAGCAAAAAAAGGTTATAATTCGAATGATCCAGTGCGACCTTCTACACCGGTTAATCAATGTGAATTTGCGTTCAATGTGACACGCCGTAAAACACATAAAGCTAGCGAGTCGGGTCGATCTTCGCCGATAGTGTTCTCCGATAGTAGCACCATACGGGTCATGGTACGTGTAGAAATGCGCAAGGTGTTAAGAGAATACATATCTGATTTTAATACTTCAATGAAAACACACTTCAGAGAATTATCTGACCAAATAAACGAATTCTTTACCCATTCTTAGTACACAGTTTGATAAATTGAACTCTAATATATCTTCCAACAATAGTGAAATCAAACATTTGCGTAAAGAAAGTGAAAGCCTTCGCTCAGATCCCAATAACTTGTTAACACGTTTTTATTAACTCGATCAGCTGACCCGCTCAACTAATCTCGAGATTCAATGCGTGCCTGAATATAAAACAGAAAACGTTGTAAACATTGTCAAACAGATTGCAACTAGGCCTCTACCGGCTAAATCGCCGAACTTCGATTTCATAAGTGGCGTTCAAATAAATAAAGGTTAAAAATGACTTTATCAATCGTTAAATCGGCTTCCATGAGCAAATGTAACGTCATAGATGGCCCGGAATCGATTTTCAACGTTAAAGCCCATTTAAAGATTGAATAAGTAATTTTTAACATTTATTTATTTCAACGCCATTTAAGAAATCGAAGTTCGGCGACTTAACCGGTAGAGGCCTAGGTGCAATCTGTTTGACAATGTTTACAACGTTTTCTGTTTTATATTCAAAAGTATTGACATCTTTATTTACGGTACATGAGACAGCTAATGGAAGGTCTCGACTTCCGCCTTCCATTAGCTGTCTCATGTACCGTAAATAATGTTGTCAATACTTCTTTTTTAGATTTTATTACTGAAAACGCACTTAATCAGTATAACAACTTACACAATCACCTAAAAAAAATATTGGACTTGATACTTACAAATGATCCTATTGTTGACATAAGATTATCAGAAAACCCTATCACAAATATCGATAGCTATCACCCTGCCATTGAATTTTCTATTATGACTTTAGAAAACATTAATAAAGGTTTAGGTGTTAATAATAGCTCTCAAAAATGAACTTTTATAAAGGTGATAACAATAATAACAATAAAATGGGCGAATATTTTGATGGTATATGTTGGGACGATATATTGAGTAGTTGTGTAATGGTAGATGACATGGTAAGCTGTTGCTATAAAGTTATCAATGAACCTATAAAAAAAATTATCCCCTATACAAAACTTAGGTCTCTGAAAGCCCCACCAGTTTGGTTCTCTCGAGAATTGAAAACAAATATGACAAATATAAAAATCTTTTAGATAAAATAGTGTATTCGACCTTAAAGAAAAGGAGTATCACGCTTATTAATCAATGTTATAATAATTATATTACACACATTGAATCACCCATAAAAGATAACCCTAAGCTATTCTGTCTTAAGCTAGTCTTACATAAAGCAAAAGAAATCTAATAAAAGTTCATACCCATCAAAAATGTTCCATAATGATAAAATACGTACAACTGGTGCTAGCATATGTGAATTACTTTCATCCTTATTCTCGACTGTGTATGAGTCTGCTACCCCTCCTAATTTAAGTTCTAACGCCAGGGTTAAGGTATTGTCGCCTAACACGCTGAATAATATTACTCTCACTGAGGATCTGATCGTCAAAGGCCTTAAAAAGCTCGACAATAATAACGGTCCTGGCTCAGATGGGATACCCTCAGTTTTTGCAATTAATTGCGCTAAATTTATATTCTACTCTTTAACTGTTATATATAATAAGTCTTTATTCAGGGGTAAATTTCCTACTGCCTGGAAAAATGCTATGATTTTGCCTATTTACAAGACTGGTGATGCGGAACATATAACCAGCTATATGCCAATATCTATTCTACCCGTTTTTGCCAAGTTATTCGAATCATTACTGCTTCCGTTTATTTCCTGGCATATTAAACCTCTAATCACACCAAATCAGCATGGCTTTTTTAGCAGTCGCTCGACTACAAATAATTTAGTAGCTTTTACAAATGACTTAATCGCTTCGTTAGACAAAGGCACTCCTGTAGACGTTGTCTACACAGATTTTGCAAAAGCCTTTGATAAGGTAAATCATAATATCCTAGTTAATAAGCTTTTGAAGTTTGGTATTGATGGCTCACTTCTGGACTGGTGTTAGTCGTATCTGAGGGTACGCACTTGTTATATAGAAATTAACGGATTTACCTCTGAACCTTTTATAGCATCCTCGAGCGTCCCACAAGGATTGCACCTCGGCCCTACATTTTTAATATATTTATCAACGATATCACTACATGTTTTCATAATTCCCTCAGCTACTTGTGCGCTGATGACCTAAAAATTGTCAAACCAATAAACTCAGCGGCTGACATTAACCTTCTTCAAGATGACTTAAATCGTCTTGTCAAGTGGTGCTCTGACAGTAAAATGACTCTAAGGCTGATTTCAGAGTCGCGCCGGCGAGCGGCGCCGTCCAAACGCACGCGCTTACAATTACACTAGATAGTAGTTGCGTTTCACAGTCACGCAGTTCAAACGCGCCGCCGGTGACACGCCCGCCGCGCCGTCGGCCAGCGCTGCCCGAGCTACTGGTAGCTAGCGTTTTAGAGTGACGCGTCTCGCACGCGCCGCTGTTGAGACGCGCTGGCCTCCGGCGCGTGCCGCGCGCCTCACTCTGAAATCAGCCTTAATAGTAATAAATGCTACCACATGCACTTTACTAGAAAAATAAAGAAACTTATCCAAATAAAATAAAGATGCTTATCCAATCATAGAAACTAAAATTAAAGAAGTAAACAAATATAAAGATTTGGGAATAACTTTCTAAAAATTAGATTCGATGTACATATTAACGACATAACCTCAAAAGGGTATAAACTTCTCGGATTTGTGGTAAGAAACTGTAAGCACTTAAAAATGAAGCAACGAAAATAATTATTTATAATAGTATCGTAAGGTCTGGTATCCAGTATTGCAGTTCGGTATTGTCACCGCACTACGAGGTTCATTCTAACATGGTTGAGCGGCTACAAAAGCATTTTGTTTATCATCTTGCGTACCAAAGCCAAAAGGCCAAACCACTCACATCCTACAATAAGCTTTCATTTTAGGGAAGCGAAAAGAATATCTTGATCAACTATTTTTGTTTAAAATAGGTAATAGTGTGATTGACTGTCCACAACTGCTGACTAAATTACGGTTCAATGTACCTTTTAGACTACCGCGCAAAAATAGATTTCACCTTTTTACTCCTTCACGCTCACGCACCTACCTGGGTCTTATTCTCCATTAATTAGAATAGAAAAAGCTTACAACACTATGTCTATTAATAAAAACTGCGATTTGTTTATGCACAATCTTGTATTAATATATCCTTATAATTCTCCAGGTTATTTCTATTGCATAACATTAAGATAATTGTGTATTTACTGTTTATACATTCCAAAATCAGCAAGTCTATATACCCTAATATTATTATTGTTCACAATCTACTACTCTGCTCCTTAATTTGTTTCCGCTATGAATAATTGTCTAAACTGCCGATGTTATAGATTTAACAATGAATCAGGTTAGGAAAATATTTGGTACCAACTTAGTTTTAAGCGATTGTTAGAAATTAGTTAAGTGTTTCTTAAAAAATATTTCAATAACATTGTTTGCTCATATACCTTGTTAATTTTAATGCATGTCGTGACAATTTGTAATTGAAACAGCACTATTGCTTGAGCCACTTATAACATTGTCCATGACCCTTTCCAAAGTGTATATTTTGTAAGTTGATAATAATAAATAAAAAAATAAATGTAATGTATATTTAATAGGTAGGAATAATAAATTAATATATTTAATATTTAATTAAATTTAATAATAAACATTGCCATTTTACTTGTATTAAATAAGTGTGGTCAACATAGTCCTCCTGCTTATAAAATTCACTTGTGCGTTAAATAATTTTAGCATATTGTTCATTTTTGACGTCATCTACCATTATTCAGATCCTTCCAGGCCATATCGTTTTACATACACATTTGTGGGCCTCAGTCTATTTTAGAATAATTCCCACTAGCGAAGAGTGGTAATATTTATTTATATAATATTCAATACGCATTTTGGGTCCCGATTCTAGATGTGTTTTTAAAGTGGAACCCATTAGAGAGATTATATTCGGCATTGTTTTTTTGTATCTATGTTTACATACGCCCTTGCTTCTTGTCATTTATGAAAACATTTGGATAGTTCTTATTAAACATAGTTTTTAATGAAATTTAGTTCTTATAAAACGTAGTTCCTTTGAATGATAAAGAGAAGGAGAAGAAAAAGAAAAAGGATTTCAAGAAAAAGTGACCATCTACCTTTGAACGTTCGTTATGTAACGTAGTTAAGTCCAAGGATTTTAATCTTTATACAATATTACGAAACTTTAGAAACCTACTTCTTATATTGTAACTTACTACTCACCCAAAATTAACTAAATAGTTAATTTTACAATTGCTAAAATTACACATATTTCCATCATATTTCGGCTAAGACTTAAAAAAATATTTATAAAGAGACTGTCACTTGGACTGACTTATTTCTAAGAACTAAATTACTAAGGTTCTTTATAGTAAGTCAACAAAACTGCGCGGTATTTAATACATAAATGGCCAAATTCAATAATTATTTGGCACAGATTTTCATTTGCAACGTTGAAACATTCGCGTAAATTTTGAACAAAACTTCAATATACGTTCCACAGCTAAACAGAGTCTCATTGTCGCAAGTTGAGCGCAAATAAAGCAGCATTTTCGTCGATAAAACGGTGCTCGTCCACTGGCACGGATTGTTAGCAGTTGTTCAATGTTCTGTTCATTTGAGCGCGACGCGTGACAACCCGTTGTCTTGCAGAAACGAGAGCTGTACTGTATATTGTTGGGAGCAATAAAAACTATTCATTGAATAGGGCTGCGGACTATGTGTTAGGATATTTTGTGGAAGAGAATTTAAATAAGTATTTCAATAGATGTTCACTAAATCTACCTAGTTAGTCAGTCCGACTCAGGTACGAAGGGTTTTGTACAGACGCCAGCACATCCAGCTACCCCAATCTGTCAAATTTCTTTTATAAATTTTCAACTTTACCACAAAAGCATAAGGTTCACTTTCAATTGGGAAAATTTGACAGATTGGGGTAGCTTGATGTGCTGGCGTCTGTTCTATAGTCCTGCGATTGGTGAATTCGTAAAGAAACTTCGTAAAAATTACGTATTTTGGGGTCCCCTTAATTTTTTGCCATTTGTTATTATAGCGGTGACAGAAATAAACGGACATTTGCTTCATGAATTTAGATTAAAATAACTTAAAAAAACCTTACGATTACAATAGATGCAAAATATAATTCAAACATCGGTGAACGTTACGTGGATGAATACATTTTGAATTTAACACCATCTCTGTCACGTACGAGGCAAAGGCAAATTTACGTGGTTGATTACAGTAGCTACCAAAATTACTTAGGTAGCATATTAAAATATTCATACTCATACTTTACGCAACATAAATATTTCCATTTTACTAACATAGCTATCTTCAAAATGTAAACATTGTCCTCAACTTCAGAACTGCTAATAACTAAACATCAGAATACGAAATTATGACGGGCAAAAATGCAGATTAACATCACGTCCCAAGGGTTCGCTGTAAAAGGACTACTCGGGAAATGAAGGTTGTCTGTAGGGCTGTGCCATTTCCGCCCGGTCCGGACGCAGTCGCTTAACAGCGAGCTCCATTATCGCGGCTCTGTCGACTGTCATCTGCGATGCGCTAGCGTCTCGAGCATCGCCTCTATTGTACACCCGCCTTTTGTCTGAAAGCCTTTACTTATATGTCCCCGGTTCATGTGATGTAAACAGACGTTTCCGTGGTCCTTACACTCCTGATCTTTGTGGTGTGTTTGCGCTATTGAGCAGACTCACTAGGCCGTGTAATTGTAGCCTGTGTACGGAAATTTAAACTTGGAACTAGGGATGGTGTAATGAAGTATTGCGATTAGGAGGGGATGGTAAATATAGATAGGATGCTAGAAAGTTGTCATTGTTGTTATACATTAACTTGATGGCGCCTGTAGCGCCCACTGCTTAAGGTTGTCAGTATGAATGAATTTCGCAACAGAGTGAGTTATTATATTTATGTCAATCCTATTGGTTGTCTGTTGCTGCATGGATAAAAAACATCTGCGTGCTCAGATTTGAATTCATCCTGCTATCATTTTATACCAGTTTTAAGACGTTCAATAGGAGCGAATTCTCAATGCACAGACATGTGTGACTGCACTAGACGCTCTAGGGGTTATTAAAAAGCATTTCAGGTGATGACGCTTGTATTCATTGTGGTAATTCATTGTTTTATATTATATTAAAATAGAATTATAGGAATAATAGAACGATGTTGAAACTAGTATGTTTTTGTATCAGAAATCCTTCACAAACGTCCCCTAATTTTATTTAGTGTATGAAAAATAAAATAAAATAAATTACTTGTTTTTATGTCTGCAGGATTAATTAACGCGTATTTAGTCATTATATGCATACAATATTTCTCTCTTTCGGCTACATACTCTATACAATATACTTACTCGCGAGTATGTATAATATAATATAATCTCAGTACTCATTATTACTCTTGGAAATTGAAAATTCCGTTAAAGCTTAGTATTTATTTTTCTTAATTCGATATGTTTTTTTAATATAGTAGGAATCCAAACGAGCAGTTAAGACACTTGATGGTAAGAGATCGCCACCGCGCATAGACATTGGCAACAGCAAATAGACCACAAGTGTGTTGACGGCTTTTCAAAAAAGAATTATCCAGTTTTCATTCGTTTCTTTTAATTTAAAACTATTTACTTCTTTAGAGTAAACAATAATATTGTTATTATATTTAAAATCCTATATTCGTAGCGATCTGAATAGAAAACATGACATCATTATACAGATTGTTCTACGACAAACAACAGAGTTTCTAAGTTTAGGTGACTTGAAAACAAAGTTTCGTCATTGGAGTGGGTCAAATTAAATTATGAGAATGTTTATGACAGAAACTCGATGGGAAAAAGACTGAAAAACAATCAAATTACAGGTAAATAGAAGTGGTTACAAATTCTCGAATCTAAGAATACAATTAGTTCCAAACGGATAGTTCGGAATATTGTTTTAACAGACATTTTAAAACAAGGATTTTAGATGGTTTTTTACAAAAGAATAAAAGTAATTTTGATGGTATTTTATGATTTGCTGACACAAGATTTTTATTTACTGGCTTCTATTTACAATTTTCCGTTAAGTAAGTAATAATAATAATATCCTGGGGCATTATTCACACACGTCCATCTGATCCCAAACTAAGCAGAGTTTGTCCTATGCAAACCAGATAACTGATATATTACATTATACTACTTTTATTTTGTATATATATAGGTAATAACACTCACGAGAAACAGACAATATCACAAATATTTGTCCTGGGTTCGATGCTGAATGTCCTTTGTTTTTGAAAATCTAACAAAAACCAAAAGGATTCAGGATTTGCTTTTGAAAACAACGACCGCATTGCGAATACTGTTCTTTCTTTTAATCCAACCACATATTTTTCTTGGTAAACATACCTATTGCCTTAGAAATAGCCAAGGGATGATTTTTTATGTCATTCAGTAGGCCGTTCTTCAAACGTACCCAACACAACCTTTTAAGTGTGACAAAATGAATGTGTTCAAAGTCCCCGTAGGTTGATCCTTAAAGGGAAGGTATAATAGAGCACAACGGGCTACGACGGATACAAGCACAGCTTATCTGCCGGATGTAAGCCGAACCGTGCTCGATATTACGGCGCTGCGTATCGAGCCGAGATTTACCTAATACGAGAATAATGTGCACCGCTTATTACGTAAATCGGCGCTACTGTGTTGGGAGAAATGTTCTATTTTTGATACGCACAGAGCTTTATAAATAAAAATAATTAAATTTATTCATTACTAGCTGTGCCCGCGACTTCGTCCGCGTGTTAATTAGTTTATTTTGTTTTATTTTTGTTTTTTCAAATATAAAAGACTTTTTAAAAATAACAGTAGCCTAAGTCCCGTCAAAATCGGTCCAGCCATTTCAGAGATTAGCCGGAACAAACAGACATACAGACAGACAAAAATTGTAAAAAATGTTATTTTGGAGTATGTACCGTATATATATTCATATACATGTAGTAAAAATCGGTTATTTCAATATTACAAACAGACACTTCAATTTTATTTATTTGTATAGAGTATATAGATATATAAACTTAAAGTTATGTGCTAAGGTTTACAAATTCACTGTACCTCACACTGGGATTTCCTGATCAAACATGATCCTTCTATGCCATGGCTATCCTGTGTTTCGTGGATCTAGCGGTACTGTGTTAAAGTTCAGAATAAGTAGGCCCGGGTCCAAAAACTAGCCAGCCAAAAAACCTAATTGACTTAGGTATATATTCTGTGACGCACATAGCTTTACCTATATAATATGTGCGTTACAGAATGTGTAAGAGGAAAAAACAGGACACAATTAATTTAAGAGAATATTAAAATAATATTTTAAATTTTGACTGAATATAAGTTATATGATCTTGTGCGGGTCGCTGGAAATCGCTGGATGCGGATAGCGCAAGACCTGCAATTGTGGAGATCTTTGGGGGAGGCCTTTGTCCAGCAGTGGACGTCTTTCGGCTGATATGATGATGATGATGACGATGATGACGATGAAAAGTTATATAACTATCAAATATTAATGTATTTATTCATATGAGCAGTGGTTACCATGGTTTAAGTAATTCAACTGCTCACTAGGCCCCTGACATGGCTTTACGACTGTTTTCTTTTGGCTAAAACCAGAACTAAACGCTAACCTAAACTTGCTGATCGTTTTTATATAAGACAGCTAGGAGTGCATCATTAATTAATTAACGTTAATAAAGCATTTTAAGCGTCCCAAAATTAATTAGTAAACTTCCTACGTTAAGAATTAAAAGCTTTTGCGGCGTGGACTTATAAAATTTCCAAATAATATTTCATCTCAACACTTGTTTCGGTTTCGATCTGCGTATAGACCAACTACATATCTGTATATTGTTCTGTGTTTCGATGTGATTTGTATCCGCGAGAAACATGTTTGTAAATACCCAGCATTGTTGGAATGCATTTAATTTGAACTGGCGTCATGTATTATAAGAATATTTTTGTGAATTTGGAATTGCAATTCGATTTTGATTAATTACGATACTTTATGAAGAATGTTTTTTGGTCAATCACGGTCCTATTGGATTTGTTTTTGTAATGAATTACCCATATACTTATAGTTGTACTGAGTGATTTTTATCTGTAAGTTATACGTTCATAAAATTCCAGTGCTGTAGAGATTTATTTAACTTGAGCGGGCATCGCCTATTCAAAGAATTTTTTTATTTATAATTGAGCGAAGATTTCGGTCTTGATTGTTGATAAACTGTAGACTTGTTAACCCCCTTACAGTTAGTTCTTCCCCCTCCCATCGTCCCGTTATAATTATTTACATTCATACTCACACTCACGTTCCTATCTACCGAGTCTATAAATATTTTTACTACCTATTACGTAATTGTCTTAATGTATTAGCTAATTTAAGTAGCCTTGTGCGCAACAAAACCGCGTGGGAGGGCTCACAATGTAGAATTTCAGCTTTGTACTAAGTTGTTATTTTTAGCATAAGCCTACTATGTTAATAACTCCTGTTTGTGGAGAGAAAATAAATCGATTTTATTATTATTATCGGATTGCCACTTAAGAACTCAATCTTGTAAGATTTACTAAATACAATAAATCAAGATTTTATCCAATGATTTCACATTTTAACATGACTAAGGAAACACCATGTACAGACGCCAGCACATCCAGCTAAACCAATCTGTCAAGTTTCTTTTATAGATTTTCAACTTTATCACATAACCATAAGGTTCACTTTTAATCGGAGAATTTTGACAGATTGAGGTAGCTTGATGTGTTGGCTTTAGCCTCTGTATGTATCCTACTTCTTACCTAATTTATACAGTAATTATAATAATATCTGGGGACAATGTCACACAGATCATCCTAGCCCCAAACTAAGCAAAGCTTGTACTATGGGTACCAGGCGACGATATACATACTTATATAGACAGATAAATACATAGAAAATATCCATGACTCAGAAACAAATATTCGTGCTCATCACACAAATATTTGCACTTACCGGGATTCGAACCCAGGACCACCAGCTTCGTATGCAGGAGCACTACTAACTAGGCTATGGTGACCGTCCAAAGTCCGCATGGTAGTTTAAAGTAAAACTTTTTACGCATGCTTGTCTTGCGTGACGAGGGCTTTACAAAAAAGTTATCGGGCGAGGCGAACAGGCTTCGAGAGGGTGAGATATAAGTTAGTGCAGATACAAAGAGAGTTGCGTTATGATGCGTATATTACTGTAGGCGCACAAGAGAGAGGTGTGAGCACACATTGTCTGTCTCTCTTTCTCTCATATTTACGTGTTATATATCAAAGTTTTACTACAGTCGTATGCTTTTACAGCACACTTTCTTTAGTGTAAAGGTATGTTCTCAATCTCAAAGAATCTTTTTCTTTTTTTTTTGATAGAATCATTTGACGGTCACCGTAGCCTAGGTGGTAGTGCTCCTACCTACGAAGCTGGTGGTCCTGGGTTCAAATCCCGGTAAGTGCAAATATTTGTGTGATGAGCACGAATATTTGTTTCTGAGTCATGGATGTTTTCTATGTATATAAGTATTTATCTATCTATATAAGTATGTATATCGTCGCCTGGTACCCATAGTACAAGCTTTGCTTACTTTGGGGCTAGGATGATCTGTGTGACATAGTCCAAGATAGTACAAGATATATATTATTTGTTTATATAGTTTTCATTCAAATCTAAAATTTCATTAAAGTATTTATCCCAAAACTTATTATTTCTAAGAATACTAAATATAAAATAAAACTATAATGCTAATATAAACTAAAATAAAAGAAACTCAATTTTCAAGTAAAATCATACCTATACCTACCTACCAAATTGTTACCAACTCAGCTTTACATTTCCAATGGCCGTCACATCTCTTTGTTTTACTAAAGCCGAGATTTAGTGAGACGAAGGACCGGCATTACTGGAATTAGGTACGAGCATTACGCTATTAATACCAAATGAATAAACGTTCACTTCAGCACTTGATACTGAACGGCTTAATAGATATTAAACGACTAATGGAGAAACTCATCTTAAATCTTGGGAAGTGCGAGGAAGTATTTGCCTTTTTTAATGAATGTATAAACATTGTTATGTTTACACATTCATTAAATAAGTATATAATATATATAAGAGTGTATATTTTGTGTAAAAGACATGTTCAAAACGTGACTTGATTGAAAAGAGCTTCTGAGTCTTAGGCCATCGAGGTCTTAAAATGCATCAAAAAAAGGGGCCTATTACATATGGAAGCAAATAAACAAAATAATAAAAAAAATTACACAATACAGCAACGGTATAAAAACTATAGGAATATTTGCAATAACCTGATTCAAAATAAAAAAAATGAGTACGACAGAAAGACTTTAGAAGATTCTAAAGGTGACAGTAAAAGATCTGGACAGCTATAAAAAATATATGTAGTATAAAAAAGGATAAGACAAACAACTTAGAACTATTACACACCAGTTCGGACCCTAAACAATCTTTAGATAGAGCAAATAATTTTTTCAGCTGACTGGCTCAATTAGCTCAGTAATTCTATTGAGTAACAATGGCTCATCTGAGTTGATTCGAGTCTGAATTAGTGTCTCACATAACATAAACCAGGTACTTGATTTCAATAGATAATTATTTAAATTATAAAAATTACTTACTTATCGTATGGGCAGTGGTTAGAGTTGTCCAAGCCGCCAAGTAGTATGCATGGCTTGGGGGTGTAAGCTGGAGAATGCGTGACGAAAGCGTTACAAAAAATTTGATCGGGCGAGACGAATAGAAGTTGAAAGGGAGATATAAGTTTGTGAAGGAGAGAGAGAGATACTTTTCGTATTTCACTGTAGGCACAAAAGATATATACTGAACGGCTTAATAGATATCAAACGACTAATGGAGAAACTCATCTTCAATCTTGGGAAGTGCGAGGAAGTATTTGCCTTTTTTAATGAATGTATAAACATTGTTATGTTTACACATTCATTAAATAAGTATATAATATATGTATAAGAGTGTATATTTTGTTTAAAAGTGTGTGAAACACATGTTCAAAACGTGACTTGATTGAGCTTCTGAGTCTAAGGCCATCGAGGTATGTATCACTCTTTTAGCTGACTGGCTCAATTAGCTCAGTAATTCTATTGAGTAACAATGGCTCATCTGAGTTGTTTCGAGTCTGAATTAGTATCTCACATAACATAAACCGTAGCCTAGTTGGTAGTGCTCCTGCCTACGAAGCTGGTGGTCCTGGGTTCGAATCCCGGTAAGTGCAAATATTTGTGTAATGAGCACGAATATTTGTTTCTGAGTCATGGATGTTTTCTATGTATTTAAGTATTTATCTATCTATATAAGTATGTATATCGTCGCCCGGTACCCATAGTATAAGCTTTGCTTAGTTTGGGGCTAGGATGATCTGTGTGACATTGTCCCAAGATATTATATTATTATAAACTAGGTACAAAAAGCACAGTCCAACTCACCCTAAGGAACCATTGCAAACAAGAAGCTGTTAAACGCTGGCACAAACTTCCAGGTTTAACTCACTCCAAAAAAGCTATCAAGGGCTACGACCGCAAAACTGCGAACGAAGTCCTCGCGTTTAATAGGAGGAACTTATGCATCATAACTAGGATGTTAACGGGACATTGCCGTCTCAGGAAACACCTATCCACGGTGGGCATCGGAGACTGTAGAGTGTGCAGATTCTGCAATAACGCAGACGAAACACCTCTACACCTGCTCTGCCACTGTGAGCCACTGATGCATAAACGTAACACCGTCCTGGGCCAACACTTCTTGCACCAGGACGATGTTATCGACACTCCTGCCAAAAAGATT
Organism: Pseudoips prasinana; assembly: GCA_951640165.1. Lineage (NCBI taxonomy): Eukaryota > Metazoa > Arthropoda > Insecta > Lepidoptera > Nolidae > Pseudoips > Pseudoips prasinana. The sequence goes on from OX621240.1 coordinate 13,436,792, forward strand.
CTGCAATTTATCTATGTTGCAGGGTTAGACAGGGAAGTTTAGTTGGAGCGGCGAGCACAATAGTTCATCACTGGACGCAGTGTTACCAGGACCTCCGGAGACTGGAAATAGCCGCAACCAGAAGAATAAGAATAAGAACTAGGTACTTGATTTCAATAGATAATTATTTAAATTATATATATTACTTACTTATCGTATGGGCAGTGGTTACCTTAGTGTCAGAGTTGTCCAAGCCGCCAAGTAGCATGCATGGCTTGGGCGTGTAAGGTGGTGAATGCGGGACGAAAGCGTTACAAAAAATTTGATCGGGCGAGACGAATAGAAGTTGAAAGGGATGTATAAGTTTGTGAAGGAGATAGGCACAAAAGATAGAAACATAATCAACGCACATCCTGAAAATAGTTTGTTCAGAATCGTTTACTGAATCGATTTATATCATTTTTAATGTAGGTAATTATTTTTTCCAAAATAATTAAAACTACGGAAATTATTCTCATATTAACCCTATACAGTCAAAATAAATTGTAATGGACCGTAAGTCAAATAATAAGACTTTTAAAATTGCAGTTTTATTGGAATTCATACAAATTCCATCATTCAATACAAAATAAAGAAAAATAAACTTTATTCCAAGAAACTAATTTATATACATGTTAAATTAAAAATTCAGTGTATGTATTATGATTACACCATAATATTCTAATTGGGGTGTCTGAGGGTGTGCGCCAATTACGTTACATGTTGTATACTGAACGGCTTAATAGATATCAAACGAGTAATGAAGAAACTCACCTACAATTTTGGGAAGTGCGTGTCATATTATTTCGTGTTCAGAAAGGTCCAATTAATTCTGCAAGAAATGTGTAAACATTGATCCTACTAATATTATAAACGCGAAAGTTTGTAAATATGGATGGATGGATGTTTGTTACTATTTCACCTATAAATTACATAATGGATTTTAATAAAACGTTACAATAATATAGCTTATACATCAGAATAACACATAGACTACAATTTATAAAGATTTTGTGTGAAATGTCAAAAAAAAGGGTCACGTATGTAAGAAAAAAATACCATCTGTGACCTATTCACTGCCAAAACCGCTAGAGGTGCACATCCTACTAATATTATAAATGCGAAAGTTTCTGAGTATAGTTGTATTGATGTAAGTTTGCTACTCTTTTACGCCTAAACTACTTTAACGCGGGTGAAACCGCGGGGAATTACTAGTATAGTTATATTTGTTTAACTCAATGTGTGTAAAAGACAAGGGCGAAATGTGTCACTTGGTTGAAAAGAGGGACATGATACTAGCTCATCGAGATATGTATCACTTCTTCTCTCTCTTCTCTTCTTTTAGCTGACTAGCACAGTTAGCTCAGTAGTTATACAACAATACACAAAAAATACAAAATATTTTATTATCATTCAGTGTTTACAATTTTTGAGTAATAATGATTATTTTCAGCACTTGGGTATTAAAATTAAAATAAAATAAAAAAGGTTTTCATTCACGTAGACTTTAAAAAAGCGCTTGTAAATAGTCAGAACATGTTTGTAGTATTATAGTTGTATACATTATTATTTCTAGTAACATAGATATTTAGGTACACATTGTAATGATAGTATTAAAACATTAATAAAATTTTTATTAACATACACTTGTACTTGTCGAGATCACAATGCACAATTAGTCCGTCCGTGCGGTCTGTTTCTTCAACTATATTTTTATTAAATCCTTAAATAAATAATAAATAGCAAGTTACAAAACTATTATTGTTACATTTAGCAATACTATATTAACATTAAAGAATTGACGATAACTAGCAGTTGGCTGGCGCAAAGGCCTCTCATCCAGTAGCTTAATTTAAGCAACTGATGTCTGAGGTCACCCTTATTGGGTTCGGGCCACAGTTCAGGTGGTCACTGAAGTTAGAAGTAGTGTAAGAAGATTCCTTTTAGGAAAATAATGCCTGTGTTAGGCGCCTACGCTCTTCCAATAATAAAAATAAAATAAATATAAATGTGCATAAATTATCAGCCTTACAAAATACAATAAAACCAAAATAAGACTAAAATTATCGCTAAGGGGTGTATGTATGAGGGCGCGCGTGTATATGCGTGTGCGCTTGAGTCTGTGTGTTGTTACGTAGCGTGCCCCAGAAAAATATACTGAATATCAATGGCTCATCCGAGTTGTGTATTTTTTCTTTATTTGTTGTCTTTGTTCTTTAATTTTATTATAATTGTAACTTGACGAGTAATATAATTTTTTAGTTTCCAATAAAATGAATATGAATATCTCATTCTACTTGATATAAAACTACTTGATTTTAAGAGATTAAAATTATTACAATAAGTTTGAACATTTTCAAAATATATATCCATTGTAGCATATGGGTCTCGATATTTACAAATGTTTACTTCGCTTTTGTAATCGCTGCTGTCAACTTTGTACAGATTCAAATCACTCGGTCGCTGCGTTTCATCGCGCGTTGCTACGCTTCTTTCCCATTCTAACGCTATGAAACTGATCAGTCCGTCTGTCTGAGCCAGAGCGCGTGAGCTAAAAGATTTAGTGTCACATTAGAATCCGAACAGAGCTAGTGATTTCGTGAACTAAAGCAATTGATATAGCTCTTTAGAATAACTCACTCGATCGCTACTCATGTCTAATGGGTATCGTTACGCCCGCCTTAAAGGCCGTGATCTGTTTTATTCTAGTACACAGCAATATGCAAAATACGTACAGTAATTTCGAATGTAGAACGCCGCACGGACGCGCGGGAACACTCAGATTTTGTACGAAGAACAAATGAAAAGCGTACTTTATTCTTCCACCAACTGACGTCAAAACTGAATTTTATAGCGATAATACTTTTGTTATGTGTACAAAATGAGTTGCTTACTTGCTGGACGAACTTAAAACTACATTTATAAAATTCAGGAAATATTCAATTAATGTACAGACGCCAGCACATTATGCCACCCCAATCTGTCAAATTTCCCCAATTGAAAGTGAACCTTATACATTTGTGATAAAGTGGGAAATCTAAGCAATTTAACACATTGGTGTAGCTGGATGTGCTGGCGTCTGTACTTTCCACAAATATTAATGTGATGGAGCACTTAATGAATTTTTTACCAAAAATCCCTGTAAGTTTTTTAGTCTTGGTATTGTATCAAGACTGAAATATCGAAGTTGAGTGAGTTGAGTGTTTAGAAATAATTGTGTGTATTTTATTGTATTGTATGTAATGTATTTAATTAAGAGTTGACTTAGTTTAATTTATATAATTCAATTGATCAAATAAAATCAAATTTTACTAATTTATTAATATTATGTAATTTTTATGTAACCTTTTGCATGCCGCTGTGTCGGTGAAACATGCTGATCGATGTATTCATAACAACCTTGTACCCTGTTTCTGGCAAATAAATGTATTCTATTCTATTCTAAGTATCTACATTGCGTTGCGGTAATGGAATATCGTATGGATTGTATTATTTTGAGTCCGAAAAACGCACTTGAATTTATACAATAAATTTTAAAGATATCTAAAATATCGAATATTTAAATGCAAGTTTAATGAGTAAACTTAATCAATTTTTAATATTATATGTAGGTATACGTTCTATTCTATACTAATAAATTATGATTTTAATTTAACTTATTGAACTTGAATTGTTGAACTTATATGAATTTATTTGCGCAATATTCTGTACGCTTAAAAGCAATTTATGGAGCTCTTCACATACTATAGTACCTGAACCTTGATTCCTGAAGAACGCCCTTCCGCTTGACCACCTGTACTTTGTTATAGCCGAAAACTAAAATCAAATGAGGGAGGGAAAAATCCTGAAATTGATTTCTGTCCTGGAATCTCTTTAACTGAGTAACTTGGAATATTACCAAATTATCTCATAGCTAGATGCACTTACTGGTCCGTAAGCGATCGGCGAGGTTAAGCAACTATGCTGGCGGTCTGTCCATAGATAGGTGCCGCCAAAGTGGTTTAATTTATGAGCATCTCCGTGCTTGGGAGGGCACGTTAAGCTGTCGGTCCCGATTGTAGTCATTAGGCAACAGTCGTTAAGCCATGTCGGAGGCCTACTGGGCGGCTTGACCAACTCTGACACCAGGGTAACCACTGTCCATACGATAAGTAAGTAATTACCTCAATGTGGTTCTGGGTTGAACGCTCGGTTGACTTTGCGCGTAACAAACACTGCGAGAAAGCCGTTTATAAGTCCTGATAATAAAAATATTTGAACATAAATTACCGTGGCCGATTTTGATTATCGATTTTGACGATATTTCGGCCTGAGGTTGGTCGGAATGAGAGAGATATGCTCTAATTAAGATTCACGGAATATATCTGCGATATTTGTGCGATATAACGCAAACGATATCTCACTTGATATAATGCCCTGCGTGTCCCAACACCTACAAGTATGAGACTTGACCGAGATCGTTTACAATGTGGTGTTCTAAGCTGCAACAATATAATCTTAGAGGCATTGTCATTGAAATCCTATTCTCCTATTGCAAGTACGTAAGCTTGCTACGGACGTGAGTAACATTGGCTGCTAATAAAGTACTTTGATAGGGTTGAAATTAAAATTAACTTGCATACAGCAGACAACATCGAGTATTTTCTACAAAATCCAACTCTTATAATCAATAAAAATAATAAATCAATAATAAATAAATAAATAAATATGAAAGTGTATTTAGATGTGTGGTTGTTTGTTGCACAATCAAGCAAAAACGGCTATACGGGTTTGGTTGAAATATGCAATGGAGTTACATTATAATCTGAATGAATACCATATCGCTGCAGTACGCAGCAGGTGTTACGACAAAACTAGCTAATAGATTAATGTACGTTTCAAAAAATTAAATTTAGTTTTTATAAAACTTGCGATATATATTCTTACAACTCTTTAAGTAATGGTCAAATGTTGCAAACATGTGGAACTCAGATAGAACTACACAGCTTGCAACGCTAATAAATGTTTAATAGCATGTGAGACAATGCTTATTGTTGTACTGTAGTTAGTGGAATATGAAATGACTGAGGTAATTATACTTTCGTTGACAGCTAGTTTTTCAGATTTAAACGTACTGTACGTTTAAATCTGAAAAAACACAGACTTACAGGGCAGAAGTAGGCACATATACTATTTGACTAATAGTATATAATACTAGCTGCGCCCCGTGGTTTTACCCGCGTTAAACTTTGCAAATTATAGCCTATGAGTTATTCGGATATATATGCTATATTACTACAAAGTTTCATTATAATCCGTTCGGTAGATTTTGCATGAAAGAGTAACAACAACATACTCACAGACTTTCGCATTTTTAATATTAGTAGGATTGAAAAATTACTCTTGTTTTCTATTATATAAGGCGGTAGGCGAAATAAAATTAGGTACTGAAGGTAAACTGTTTTCGCCTAACCATTATAGAGGAATACTGAAGTAAAAACTTCTTTAGGCGCGTTGAGCACTTTTTTGTTGAACAAAAGTCATGAAACTCGCGTCACATCACGCTTTCCATGAGCTATATGTTTATTGTGTACTAGCTGTGCCCTACGGTTTCACCCGCGTTAATCTTTATACATTATCACAGCTCCTCCCCCGAAGGTGATAGCGCGATAATTTGTAGCCTATATGTTGACCCGACCTCTTAGTAATATACATGCAAAATTTGAAGTAAATCCATGCAGTACTTTTTGAGTTTAGCCCGGACATACATACAGACAAACAGACAAAAATTCTAAAAACTATATTTTTCGCTTCGACATCGATTGTAGATCACGCCCCAAGTATCCTTTAAAAAAAAATGAAATGTACAGTTTTGACTTTCCTACGATTTTATTAATAAAAAGCGTAAAACTCGCGTCATCGCCACGTCACGGTTCTTTAGATTTTTCATTTAATCGTTTCCTACCTGTAATTGAAGGTTAACAAACTCTCATGGCATCTCCACAACAGTTAAAAATTTATTTCGATACATAGGATTGTCTAAAAGGTGAAATAAATCTTAATCTTGTATATAAAAAATGCTTTAGACGTTTCTACTAGAAAAAGAAACAAGCAAATTCCACGTCTTTACGTCCTCATTATAGTAAGTACTCGTAGTTACCCCAGCTAATGAACGGGGGCACTGCTTAAGACTTGCTGATCGAAACCCTTTAACCGATTAGTTCTAGCAAATCTTACTCACATATTAAAACACATAATTATCCTACTAATATGTCGGTAGACCTCTGTTCGCTTTAAAGAATGCACCAAGCGGGATATGGCCGTTTTCAAAATTGACTACTGTATCTGGAAAAAGCTCGCTGAAAATAGAGTTGAATGGCGCAAACGTGCAGTGGAGGGTCGTCAGATCTGTGACGAAGCCTGGTTCGGAGTACTTGCTGATAAGAGACAGAAGCGACATGAAAGCGGCTCGGCACCAACCACCGCAAACTTCTCTCGTCAGGCCTGCGGCAGGCTGTGTGGCTCTCGCATCGGTTTGTTTAGCCAAAAAAAAATGTCTCTCAGACAATGCGCCGTAAATCGTCGGTAACAGACGCAAAGGCCATATATATTATAAATGTGAAAGTTTGTGAGTATAGATGTATGGATGTTAATTTCTCTTTCACGCAAAAACTACGGAATGGTATTGATGAAATTTTGTAGTAATAAAGCTTAAATCCATATATATATATCGGCGCAACAACATTACTTAACCAAAAACAAATGCGTCATAGGAGTAGTTTTAAGTCTTTGTTTAAATTACTCTTAAATAGTTAGTTAAACTTAATGAATTTAGTGTTAAAAATCAAGTTACGATTTATAAACCATCTTAACATTTGTACAATTGATGATTTCAATAGTTTAATTTACATTCGTTCATCGAACAAAGTAAATACGTAACATGTTTGTCACCGCACATTTCGTATAAATACGGCCGACGTGTCGAGTACAAATCCACGTAAACACCGTCGTCCGAAGAACGTCATAGACGAATCGGACGACGAGATCACCGTTTACTTAAACCAAATCAACTCGATTAGAGACTCTCGCAACACTGCACAACCGATATTTCGTACTCGCCGGATGCGAGTACGACCGCGAACGCGTCGCGACCACCAGCGTCCTCCATGACCCTTAGTTTGCATATCGTACCGATAAAAAGCCCCCCTCAACGCGGAAGGGGGGCCGCGTCATGTCATTAACGTAGAGCGAAAGTTGCACTAAACTCCCTAAAAACCATGATCTCTCGCCCTCTCCCCGTCAGTATCCGCCCAGAGCCGAGGTTCGAGCCCCACAGGGGGTGCCCTCCGGCGCGGGTACTTAGTTTGTAGTTTTATATTTGCTAGGCCGGTTAGAGCCCACGCTCACCCCTACTGTCCGGTGAAGCAGTAAAAGCCGAGAGGCTAACTGCACGCGTCACGTTAAAAAAAAAAAAAAAAAAAAAAAAAAAAAAAAAAAAAAAAAAAAAAAAAAAAAAAAAAAAAAAAAAAAAAAAAAAGAGTACAAATCACTTTCGCTCGAGCCGTCGGACCGTACGGATCACCTTGTATCGAAGATTGTTGTGGAATAAAACTTCACGAAACATATTTCTGGTTTTACTATCGCCATGAGTAAACAACCTTCAGTGGATAACCAACGTGCAGATAATAGTGACGTCAGTCTTGCTGACGTCATCATGACTAAAGACAACGGTACCCCTGTTTCTCCGTTATCAGAAGTGGGATTCAACCCAGAAGATGACCAGCGTGAAAACACCCTTGATGACGAAGATAGTAAATGGCGCTTACTTGGGGAGCAGCTAAATCGTAATTTTATGGAGCTGATAGAGGCAATGAGGTTGCCTTCTGCTAGCCAAAACATTCAGAGTTAAACCCGGATAAGGATAACGTGTACGGCCGCAGACATGTGTATTGTGGATCCGGACTTACAAAGGACTGCTTTCATGATGTCTTTGAGTCAGGCGGGTTTCGGCGTGGCTGTCACACGTTTTTGACTTTTTGACTTTGTCGGGGTGTACTTACGTACAGCATTTCGACCCTTCAGGATCTTTCGTACTAAGAACCATTATTTTCTATTCTATCCCTAGTGCCCTGAATGCAGTCTGCACATACTTCAGTACATTTATTAGGAGTAGCTCATTGTAGTCTCCTGGTGCTGGATATGCCAGCCGCAGGTTGGCTATTCTGTGTCATACCATAGTGGTGGTACTGCTACTATTATTCGTAGTTGGTTCCACCTGTACTTCCATTGGGTTTTGAACCAGCTCTTCTCTACTCCTTTTATGAGCTGTTTGGAGTGTTCCTTGATTTTGGTTCACATTTGGTTGTGATTAACTGTGGATTTATCTTTGGGGACTGCTCAAGGGCTATCACAAATTAGTTGGTTGACTGATTTGTTTTTCGCATTTAGCCTCCTGATTGGGCCATTGTGCGTGGGCTTGTTTGGCTCCTCTAACCATTCTGGTTCTGCCCGCAGGTATAAGACGCCTCGAAGGTTAGGTTTGAGTACTTCCTGTAGTGTCTACGGATCATTTAGGAACTTTGCCCGTTGGCAGGAAGCGCTACTGCATTCTGGCGGTATGTTTGCTGGTGATTCTTCAAATTCAGTGCATCCTCTGCAGGGGACTGTCTGTCGCTACTCTGAAGTAGTGTTTGTTTAGTGTGCAGTGCCCGGTAATTGGGTCATACATGGTTTTAAGCACCACTTCTACCCTATGAACCTTCTACGTTGCCAGAAGGTTGTTTGGGCTTTGTTAATCTTCACCTCCGTGTATTTCTTCCAATTTAGTATTGAATCAAGCGTTATTCAGTACCGTAGAATGACGTGGACCAGCTTTAAAAAGATATTTGCTGGCAGCTGCGGTACTGCGAGCCACGAAAAACTGTCCTAGCCATAGCAGCAAGGAAGGCAGTACCAGCAACGTGACTGGTTCATTGCTGAATAGGCACGTTAACGTCTGTGTCGTTGACACACCAAAGGGCTGTACAATTTTTTAACTTACGCAAAATGATTATTTTCAGGAACATCACACAAGGCGTGTGAAGAATGTAGTAAGATTAAACAATCGAGCACCCAAACTGCTACATCAACTCATCATCTGATAAACAGAAACCAACCAACACCCAGCAGCAGGAATCTGTGCTGCGCCATGCTCTATAACCTGGTGATCAGTTAACCGTATCGGCGGGAAACGAATAGTCTTCTCACCGGAATTCTGTTACAGAACCAACCAAGCCAATTGCATCAACCTCACGAGACCTCATAAACCTTCATAGTAAAGGGCAAGTAACTTAATTCAATAACTCTAAATAACTCTACGAGAACTACTAATAAACCTACTCTCACCTTCCTAACCTTATTTCCTTGTATTGCGCTACTGTATGCCACTGTATTAACAAGCTCCAGAGCAAAATATAACACCACTCCTTTTTCCTTAATCTACGAGAAATCTACGAGAACTCTACGAGAAATCTACGAGACCTCTACGAGAACTAAACCTATCCTCACCTTCCTAACCTTATTTCCTTATATTGCGCTACTGTATGCCACTGTGTTAACAAGCTCCAGAGCACAATATTACACCACTCCTTTTTCCTAAATCTACGAGACCCTCCGAGAACTCTACGAGACCCTCCGAGAACTCTACGAGACCCTCCGAGAAATCTACGAGACCCTCCGAGACCCTCCGAGAACCTTCGAGAACTCTACGAGACCCTTCGAGAACTCTACGAGACCCTCCGAGAACCTACTCATTGATATTACGAAAAGACAGCAACACAAGTTGCTTACAGACTCACTACTCAGAGAAAATTTGTTTTGTTCTTTTCAGGTCTACGAGAATCCATAACAATCTACGAGTATCCATAAGAATCTACGAGAACCAACGAGTCTGGTGCAGAGCGCGCACCGCCTTTCAGAATGGCCGTATCGGCGCAACAACATTACTTAACCAAAAACAAATGCGTCATAGGAGTAGTTTTAAGTCTTTGTTTAAATTACTCTTAAATAGTTAGTTAAACTTAATGAATTTAGTGTTAAAAATCAAGTTACGATTTATAAACCATCTTAACATTTGTACAATTGATGATTTCAATAGTTTAATTTACATTCGTTCATCGAACAAAGTAAATACGTAACATGTTTGTCACCGCACATTTCGTATAAATACGGCCGACGTGTCGAGTACAAATCACTTTCGCTCGAGCCGTCGGACCGTACGGATCACCTTGTATCGAAGATTGTTGTGGAATAAAACTTCACGAAACATATTTCTGGTTTTACTATCGCCATGAGTAAACAACCTTCAGTGGATAACCAACGTGCAGATAATAGTGACGTCAGTCTTGCTGACGTCATCATGACTAAAGACAACGGTACCCCTGTTTCTCCGTTATATACAATATCCGACAAACATATAGGTTATAATTTATTAAGTATAACGAGGGTGAAACCGTGGGGCACAGCTAGTACTATTATAATTACGTACATTCTGTGAGTCGCGCTTCTTCTCCAGTTAGGCTAATCCTTTAGTGAAAGAGAAATAGGTATAATGTCTTACTTTCCGTTGATGAGAGTTAGGAGTGTTTTTTGCCACTGCTTTTATACGATGCCAACAAGTTATAATTTTTAAAATAAGCTAATAGGCGGGGACATTGTCTGATCCATACGGGTTGGAGTGCGGGGTAAGACAAGGAGGTTTGACCTCACCAGTACTCTTTAACCTCTATATAAATTCACTGATCGTCGCACTCAGCAGCCAACGAGTCGGCTGTTATATTGACGATGTCTGCGTCAACAATCTGAGTTACGCTGATGACATGATACTGCTCAGTACGTCGGTCTGTGGATTAAAAAAACTACTAAACTTGTGTGAGACCTATGCCGAAACACATGGCTTAATATATAATGTGGAAAAGAGCCAGTATATGGTTTTTAAGGCTGGCAATGAACATCCGTCTCATGTGCCCCCTATTCGACTGAATGGTACTCCTCTAGCAAGGGTAATGCATTTTAAATATTTAGGGCACATAGTTACAGCCGACCTTAAGGACGATACTGACATTGAACGGGAGCGGAGGGCACATGATAGCACATAGATTTGCGCGCTGCTCTACTGAAGCTAAAATTGCCCTATTCAAGGCTTATTGTACTTCGCCTTACACCTGCAGTCTATGGATCAAGTTCACTTTAAAATCCTACAGTGCCCTCCGCGTACAGTTCAACAATGTATTCAGGGCTATGTTGGGACTACCTCGCTACTGCAGTGCCTCAGCTATGTTCGCCGAAGCGCGAACTGATTGTTTTTATACAACAATACGCAAGCGCGGCACATCGCTGGTGCGGAGGGTGCGAGCTAGTTCCAATATAGTGCTGAAAATGATAGCGGACAGGATTGACTGTCCGTTTATAAGAAGGTGCTGCGACATGCATATCGTAGCGGCGGAATGCAAATAATATTATATTTTATTACTAACACCTAGGCTAAGTTTTACTAACAATTATGAGTTTTTAAAAACTTGAAATAAACGTTTTATTATTATTATTATTAATAAGAAGAGATCTCTCCTGCTGTTTTTTAAAGACAACCTCCGCATTATGGATTTAACTCAGAGAGAGTTGCGGGGTACTTTACAAACATATAATAGACGGACTCAAATTACATCCAGACTCTGAACAATTACTTATAGTAGTTGTTCAGAGTCTGGTTAGGCGAAAAAAGTTTACCTTGAGTAATTTTATTTCGGCTACCGTCCTATATAGTAGAAAACAGGGGTGATTTTTAAATCCTACTGATATTATAAATGCGAAAGTTTGTGAGTATGTTGTTGTTACACAAATAGTTGTCCGGCGCGGGACTCGAACTCGCGACACTAAGCGGCGAGGCGACTATTTTAGCCGCTGCGCCACATGTGTAGTTCCATTTTCCATAGTTGAAGTTATATACCAATTCAACAGAAGTTTAGTGTAGTGTACCAACTGTCGAAACCTAGACGTCTCTGTTACCAACTGTGATATTACTAACTCTGCTGTATATTGTACAAGTTGGAGACAATACACAAGTTAAAATGCTTGGTTTCGGGATATTAAGTTACGTATGGGTTGATACGTGACTTGTGGATGTTCTGTTTCTTAATTTAAAAAGTTTTGAACACAAAATCGTGGAGGCTGGATTATGTATGTGGACCAGGTCTCTTGTGTCTGGTGCCAAAACGTGTAAACATAAAAAGAACACTTGCCCGTAATGATATTTTTATTATAAGTTATTATTTTACTATCACTCACTGCATTCCTTTCAAACCTATTTTTTTATCCCGACGTCTGAAACGGACGGTCCGATTTCGATGCGGTTTTTTTATTTGAAAGTCAGTGTGTTGCGGTGTTTCTTAGCATTGTTTAATTAATATTATCGGTATAGCATTGTAAGAGTATCAGCACTTTTCGAAAATGATGTAATTATGGTTGGAGTTGGGGGTTTTCTAACGGTTAGGTTATCATGTAAAAGGTTTAAGTTTACTTTGAGTCCTTTTCATTAAGTTTTTCCACTAAATCTGAGTGTATTGTATCGATACACCTCGGACAAGCAGGTTTAATTTATTTGACAGCTAATATTATAGAATGCAATGGCATTTTCATTAGTTAAATGGTGCAAAATTTAGAATGATGAGCTTAACGCTTAAACAATAAGAGTAAACTGTACAAACTTTAAAAAAAAGAGCTGTAAGAGCGATATATAAACTTGGTCCGCGAGAATCTTTGAGAGAGAAGTTTAAAGAGATTAACATTCTGACTGTGGCATGTCAGTATATATATGACAATCTAATTTATATGCATAAATATAAAGACTCCTTCTGTAAAAGGAGTGAAACTCATAATATAAATACTGGATATAAGCATAACTTTGTGTTACATACCACCCGTCTCCACAAAGTAAGTAACTCTTTTATGGGGCAATGTATAAGATTCTATAACAAACTTCCCAGTGATATCCGAGAAATGTCTATGAATAAGTTTAAAAGAATTATAAAAGCCAAATTGTGTAGCAGGGCTTTCTACAAAACTTCTGATTATTTAAGTGACAAAACAGCTTGGGATTGAGTCGCTCTCAATTAACACATTTAAATACAATGTAATTTTATGTAAGAAATATATATTTTTTAAAAAGGATTCCTACTGAGTTTTCTGGCAGTGTTTCTCAGTAGCTGCCACGTCATGCACTGCACGGTAGGGTAAAAAAAATTGAGGATTCCACACAAATGTAATATTTTAACGGAATAAATGACTTTTCTGAATATTTTTATTAAATCATAGTTTTTATTATAAACTATGATTTCTTATTACTTTTAGCATTTTAAACATGCTATACTGAAAACAATGTTTCAGAAATCTTTAAAATGAATTGTATAAACCACGGGGATCCGGCCCATGTGCGTTAACCGCTCCGCCACCGCACCAGGTACTGAACACTTCAAATTTATACAACCCATTCGTTCGATATTTCTTAACGCACATGGGCCGGATCCCCGTGGTCGTGGGTTCGATTCCCACCCGCACTTAAATTTATACAATTCATTTTAAAGATTTCTGAAACATTGTTTTCAGTATAGCATGTTTAAAATGCTAAAAGTAATAAGAAATCATAGTTTATAATAAAAACTATGATTTAATAAAAATATTCAAAAATGAATAATTTAAAAAGCGCCATCTGTTGGAATTGTCCGATCTAAGTATTGGCATTCCAGCCGTTGTTAGCCGTGTAGGTTTCGGTAAGATGGCGTTAAAGCGACTTAAATGCGTTAAGAAATATCGAACGAATGGGTTGTATAAATTTGAAGTGTTCAGTACCTGGTGCGGTGGCGGAGCGGTTAACGCACATGGGCCGGATCCCCGTGGTCGTGGGTTCGATTCCCACCCGCACTTAAATTTATACAATTCATTTTAAAGATTTCTGAAACATTGTTTTCAGTATAGCATGTTTAAAATGCTAAAAGTAATAAGAAATCATAGTTTATAATAAAAACTATGATTTAATAAAAATATTCAAAAATGAATAATTTAAAAAGCGCCATCTGTTGGAATTGTCCGATCTAAGTATTGGCATTCCAGCCGTTGTTAGCCGTGTAGGTTTCGGTAAGATGGCGTTAAAGCGACTTAAATGCGTTAAGAAATATCGAACGAATGGGTTGTATAAATTTGAAGTGTTCAGTACCTGGTGCGGTGGCGGAGCGGTTAACGCACATGGGCCGGATCCCCGTGGTCGTGGGTTCGATTCCCACCCGCACTTAAATTTATACAATTCATTTTAAAGATTTCTGAAAAATGACTTTTCATTTTCAAAACCCCTTTCACGAACAGAGAGAAATATACCAATACATTGAAATTAGGCGTTGATGGGTACTGCAAAATAAAGCTATGCTATAATTCTATAGGTTTTAGAGTGTTGTTCATTTCAGATATGAATTGATTTTAATGAATACGATACTGTTTTGGATTTTCGTAATCCTGAAATAATTACCACCAACATCATTATTAATGGGGAACCAGCGGGTAAAATAATAATTTAGTTCTTAATCGAATATCATCATCATCATCATATCAGCCGAAAGACGTCCACTGCTGGACAAAGGCCTCCCCCAAAGATCTCCACAATTGCCTTAATCGAATATCAGAATGTCATTATCCCATCTCGTCCCGTGGGGGGCGTAGAAGTCGACCCGAGGGAATAACTACCTGAGCCGGGCAGCAGCTTCTTTCAGAGTACTAAGACCATGGAGCTATTACAAAGAGGAGACGGCCTAAGCAACTGAGCACTGTGATTTTCAACTGAGTCCAAACGTCATCATGTAGGCGTGGCCTAAGTCAATGTATTGTTGGCGTTCGTCCTGTGCACAACTACGTGAACGTTCACAATTTACAGCAATATTTGCGCTAGAAGAGAAAAACAATGAAGTGTTGTGTTTTATCTTGTAAAAACTACTCGGACAGACGTTCCAATGATATGAATGGCATCAAATTTCATTTGTAAGTAATTTTATGCGATTTTAATCAAAATAGTTCTAGAAAATTCCCTTAACGTCGGCGTTTCGAAACATAAAATTCTACACGAAATTAGATGGCGACACTTGGGGTCAGGGGAATAAAAAATATTTAGGTACGCAGAGTTCAGTACTATCATAATCTAATAATCGTATGTACTGAAATTTGTTTTACATTAATTCGTAAAACCCCTTTAATGGCCAAAATACATTTTTTGTAGCTTTTAATATCATTTTTTTTAATAAACCGCCATCTATCGAACAAATATGAACATAACAAAAAACAGGGCCGTAATTAGGATCCACTTATTTTACCTAATGTCCCGCAGCTGTATCATAAATAGAAAGTACTTAAAACATGGAATACACTGCACAAAAAAAATACAATCTCCTATAAATGAAATATTCTATGTACAATAATTTAATTAAAGTACCTACTTCGCTTCGTTAGTATGCTCGTTGTTTACTTAATTTAAATTAAGTACTTCAAGTTTACCTAGTTTATTTAGTCAAATTTTAAATTATGAATGTTATAGATTGCCATCTGTAGATAACCTTAGACAAAAATGGATAGCAAAAAATAACAGACAAGACTGGTCTCCCTCTAAATATACAAAAATTTGTTCTTGCCATTTTAACGATGAAGACTTCGTAGTAACAAAAAAAGGCCTTAGAAAATTAAAGAAGGGAACTTTACCTTGTTTAAAACTGGATATATCGGTTCGTAACAATGCAGTTTTTTTACCCATCAAATATTTAATTTTATTTCCAATATAATTATGAATAACAATTCGGAATATTAATAATAAGTCATCGGCCATCTATAAAGAAACGGCAGCTCGACTAGTAGTTCTAGAAACGACACGTTCCTGAACTGCTGGCCTGTATTTCGCTCAACAACTGAACATTGCTATTCAACGTGGCAATGCTGCCAGTATTCTAGGAACGTTAAACTATTATTAATATTCCGAATTGTATTCATAATTATTTTGGAACAAAATATTTATTTATTTGTATGCAGTTTTTATTTACAAGTTTCACTTGTTTTGGGAAAATTAGTAAATATCATGTTCAGTATTGTATTATCACACAAAAATAGAAAAACACCAATAAATTGTGGGGTGAATAGGTCTTCAAAAATGATATTGAGGGTTCTAATATTTTTTTTCTATACTGTATAGTTTGTGCGAGAAACACTTCCAAAGCGGTAAAATTAGCTCCCCGCCCCTATTAACTTCTAAAATAAGAGAATAATAAAACTAAAAAAATATATATGATATACAATTCTATGCAAACTTCCACCGAAAGTTGGTTGGAACGAGATCTAGTAAGTATTTTTTTTTATACGTCATGAATCTTAATCCGCAATTTATCTTTCATTCAATAAACTCAAATACTTGCTCGGAACTCTTGATGGGCGAGTTCGACTCAGCCGCTTTTTTGTAAAATAAGTCATTAACAAAATCCCATAATCTTCAATCGTCATTCATCAATGACCTTTTTATTCTAACATTTATTTTATAATAATATCACTGTCAATAAAAAAAAGGTATCATAATGGTTCGCAAAAGTAAAAAAAAACAGTACTCCCTGGTACGAAGTTATGAGTCCGGCCCTGTTGCATCCTGTGACAGTGACATCTAGTGTAAGAAAGTTACGTTACCTACTACTAATTGTAGTCGACAAAATATGCGAATAGTTTACCTATTGACCGGTATATGTAAAATAAAGAAGTAGGCGGGATCTAACACCCTCTCCCCCCCGCAAATTGTCACGCGTTGTTTCATAGAAAAATCGAATTACAACGTCTCCTCTTTGTAATAGCTCCATGACTAAGACCATCTTACTGCGACCGCCAACCCGTCCGCCAAGCGTGGCGATTATGGCATATCCTATTATTCCCCTAAGATGATTCCTGGGCAAGGCATTTGTTCCGCAGTGGATTTCTTACAGCTGTTATCATGAAGTTAATAATTTGGTCCTTGAATTAGTTTTCAAATAAACATACATTAACATTTAACTTTACATATAATTATTTTTGTATTACCTATGTATAATAAAACGGCTAAGTGTAGGTAATAATATTTATACCCAATGATATCGAGTCCCCATGGAGAACCACACTCTTAGTACCAAATCTTTAAGTATTTAATAATACTAAAGTTTGGATCTTGTGTAGCACTCCAAACTGATATCAATTTCCACCGCATTAGAAAAATATCCAACAACACATCACGTAACTGAAACTGGGAAGGATATGCCAGTTTAGAGTAGAATAACTTTACTCTTACTAGATTACTTCAATACGGAGAGTACGATCTAAGCTCACGGCGACATTATTAAGTACTTAGTTGCGAGCTAAAAGGATTGCCATCGATACGGGCGATACAGCTACTAAAGTACTAGGAACCGAGTTTTTCCTTAAAAGCAGAATCAGTATAGTTTCATCTCTAGTTTGCTCAATTAACCATTCAAGTTGCATTCAAACTTGAATCTTACTTGTTTAACCATACGAATGAATTTTAAACTGAAACGCAAGCTCGGTTGGCCATGAAGCCCTAGTTTTACCTGAGTGGCATTAAAGTAGCAACTAAGTTACTAATGTGTTGTACATTACGAAGTTGGAAAAGTGGAACTTCTAAATTTGCATGGAACATGATTGCAGGCAGAAACTGAATAAGATTCATGAAGTTTCGGTTCATGGTGGAAAATATACTCACCCTTACCCAGTTAATGTAGAATGATTTCAACTGATCGACTACTATAAATACTTGAAGCTTTATAATATCGAATGGTTAATCAATAGAACTATTTTATTATATACCATGAAAAATAGATTATATTAGGTTAGACCTGCGACCATAGAATGATCGCCAGAAACAAACATTTTTGTCGCTAAAGGATACATTCGATTGTCGTACTGCCGCATGAAGTAGTGTCGATCTACCGTCGCATATCCTTGCATTCCAACTATGGTGAACCGCAGAACTGTTTTGTTAACGCTTGTGTGACGAAAATTAACCGCACATTGATGTGTCTAGCACACGCAGTGCACTCTTTCTACCTGCACAATCAATAATGTAAAAATTCAATAGTTTAGAGACGTCATTTAGTGTCGCACCATCGGACTTAGTAATAGTTGTAAGTATAAGTGTTATTATTGCGTCACGATCAATTAGATAAGAATATAACATAAATTACTTCCTATCCGCATTATAAAGATTAATTAACGAAACCCAGTCCTTCAAATTGAATGATCTGACAGGTTGCCTCTCAACTTCTCAATGTTATTTATTAAAGCCTTATAATTTTTAAGTAGTTTTCTTTTTGAAATATAATCATTTATTAGCACATACGCAGGTAGTATAGCAATCTCCGAACAGGAGTTTACTTTATAATTGTGTAACAACATTTTAGTTTCGTAGTAATGTTGGCTACATATAGCGTAACCTGTGAAATCATAAATCAGTGTAATCGCATAGCATATAGCCTATGAACGATACACACCGGTAGGTCTAATTTATTTCAGTTCCCTTGTTAACACCCTAACGGAAGATTTAAAAGCCATCTAAATAGCTGCCTGATGTGATCAGAAGTATATGTGACAAATTATATAATATTTACAACGCTTCCAAAACTATAAAATTTGAGCTTGAAGTATAACATTTTCCGCGATAAAAACGAAGCGTAAGTATAAATTTCAAATAATCATATATTTCAGATAACACACTAAACACCGCTAAAAATTCTTTCAGCTCACGATCTACTTGAAAAAAAAACCAGGTAGTAACTTAAGTCATAGCTCCAACATCATAATATAGCTTCATGGTAAAACTGCTGCATGAAAGAAGTTTAACTCGGTTGGCAAAATTGACGAGCGCCGCCTCTTACTTGTGTCGCGTTTCGCGTAACTTTTGCTAATGTTACAATTACTCGTGAACGTGCTATATTTTGTGTTGAAGGGATAATTGATTAATTTAAAGTATATAATACGTATTGTATACTTTTTGTACATATATGGCGCGGATAAAACTTCGCTACTAGCACGTTGTCCTCGTGTTTCATTCGGTTCTTGCACAGGGCAGCTATTTGTGTGACCCATATTTAGTTGTTTTAAGTCTTCGTGCCCATAAATGGCACGTTTATGAAGCCTTTGACTTACAAAATGAAGTTCCTGAGTTAGTTATAGTTATGATGAAACTATTATTTATATGAACTTGATAAATGTTTCGTCCAATCCGTGTACTTAAATATATAAATGTAGGATCAGGGGCCAAGAGCGGTATGTCAGGGTTTGGAGTTCCCATATTGCTGGGATTACTAGATGCTGATATATACTAAGAATTAGCCACAAATTAACAAACAAGGTCAATTAATTTACACACTAATTACAATATTACAATAAAAATAAAGAAAGCAAAATGGAGGTGAACAGAATCTTAATTCTACGTTCGTATAGTGGCAATACAACCACCCAAATAGCGTATTGTCTAGGCAATATAGCTATAGCATCGGGTATCGCGTCAGCAATTCCGCGCATGCAATATACAGTGCAAGACTGTACCAAGTAGGCCAACAGTTCTGTTGGCAGCAGAGCTCTTGATCGAGTCTAATCCGAAGATAGACTGCCTGTACAATTTTTTTTTTTTTTTTTTTTTAACGTGACGCGTGCAGTTAGCCTCTCGGCTTTTACTGCTTCACCGGACAGTAGGGGTGAGCGTGGGCTCTAACCGGCCTAGCAAATATAAACTACAAACTAAGTACCCGCGCCGGAGGGCGCCCCCTGTGGGGCTCGAACCTCGGCTCTGGGCGGATACTGACGTGGAGAGGGCGAGAGATCATGTTTTTAGGGAGTTTAGTGCAACTTTCGCTCTACGTTAATGACATGACGCGGCCCCCCGTCCGCGTTGAGGGGGGCTTTTTATCGGTACGATATGCAAACTAAGGGTCATGGGTCCGGCGAGTACGAAATATCGGTTGTGCAGTGTTACGAGAGTCTCTAATCGAATTGATTTGGTTTAGGTCCGATTCGTCTATGACGTTCTTCGGACGACGGTGTTTACGTGAGAGTCGGGAAGGAGTGTATTTGACCGCCTGTACCACCAATTTACTTGGATGGTGAGTGGCAGAGTCAAAGTACCTTTTGGACGCATGCTTCATCCATTGCCTGATGGTAGGCAATTGGAGATCGGCATGGAGGCTTTTGTTACGGACGAACCACGGTGCGCCCGCGGCTCGTCGCATAAACTTGTTCTGGACTACCTGGAGGAGGTGGATGAATTGATCCCTAGCCTGCGCGAAGACCGGGCTCGCATAGGTCATCATGGGTCGAATGCACGTCTTGTAAATTCTCACCTTGTTTTCAAGGGACATTTTACTGCGTGCATTCAGGAGGCCGTGTAATCGATAAAGGGCAAATGAGGCACGGTTACGAGCGTATCTCAATGGTCCTTGAAGTTTAACTTCCGATCGAGGATCACTCCCAAATATTTGGTTTTCTTCTCCCAGGGGATCGGTTCACCAAACATTCGGACGGGATCGGCGGTGGGGGCGGGGTCTATCCTAGAGAAGAGCACGGCTGCGCTCTTGGTGGGATTGACTTCGATCCTCCATTTCCTGAACCATTCGCCGAGGGCGTCGGCTGAGGATTGGAGTTCTCGGTGGATGGCTGACGTGCTCCTACTGGAGTAGTAGAGAGCTGTGTCGTCAGCGAAGAGGGCTAGATGAGGCTTATTGGGTCTGGGGATGTCGCTGGTGTACAGCGAGAATAGGAGCGGGGCAAGGACTGAGCCTTGGGGAACTCCTGCGCGTATCGGTCTGAGGGAGGAGTAATTTCCCTCGACGCGGTAGCTAAATGTTCGGTCCGTAAGGAAGTCTCGTAAGATGTGCACGAGACGGTCGGGCACTTTGAGTTCGAACAGCTTATATAATAAGCCGTTGTGCCAGACCTTATCGAACGCTTTGGCCACGTCGAAGAAGAGTGCTCCTGTGTGGGCTCTTTGACGGGCAGCTTTCACTAGGATGTGTATGCCTGTACAAGCCAGTGCGAGCTCTTATATAGGGGTAGGCCACGCCTCCTATTCCCTCTAAATAGCTCTGTTCAATGGCGTACGGAAATACGTCATGTGTTTACTCGATACAATTTACAAAAAGGATTTAAATCTAACTCTTATAACAGTTTTTTGAACAACTATAATCTTATTACAATATCAAAATATATCCTCAACAATGTTTTGTACAGTACCAACTAAATGTCGAACTTGGTTGGCGAATTTAATTTTTAACTATCTTCGACATATATAGAAATAATTATATTTACTTAAATTTATTACTATTATTCTGACTATTTACAAGCGCTTTTATAAGTCTACGTGAATAAAAACTTACTTTATAAAACGTAAGTCCTGTATGTTAAGAAAAGTACTAAACAATAAATAAATACTACAGTGTTAGTTACGCTATACTGCAGAATGTAGTCAAATTTTGCGTATCAAAATTTGACTACATTCCGTTCCCCCAAAACATAATGTTTGACCAATTAAGTTTCATTTTATTATTATATAGGTACCCTAGTCATCTAGTAAAACATTTTAACCTAGCTATAAATAAGTTAGTATTGATGACATATCGTTAATATATTTAAAAATAAATTTTCTTCTTAAATTAAATGGTATAATTGTGTCCTGAGTTACCGAGTTCTGCATAAAACGGAACGCTGCAGAGGGAAAGGATAGCACCCCAATCTCTGGGCAAAAAATGGATGGATTGATATGTTTTGTTATTGGCACGCAGGTAAAGATCAAGATAGCGATAGAGCTAATCTAGAGATAGGAGTGACTGACAGATTGCGGATCGTTTATTAATTTCGGGCGTTAAACAGTGACGTGAAGTTGTTTCCGCCTATTTTGTAAACAAAAAAAATATTCTTATTATTTATATGCAAAGCTATTTTGGAATATAATGAACTATTTCACCAATTTTATCTTTAGAACCAATTGTCAATCCACCGAATTTCTAGGATTGCAACTTTAGATTGTTTTGGCTATCTAAGCTTATGTCAAAATTAATGGATTGGTTATTGGCACGATTGTAGTACAGAGGCCTATCTTTTTCTATGATCCGTCCTCCCAAAGATCGCTCGTTCGGAAAGATTGCATTTTCAATGCTTTATTGGCACGGTTTAATAGACAAATGGATCGAATTTGCTATCGTAGATAGCATAAAATGGATTAGGGGGTGAATATTTCATTTCGTGCATATTATGATCTTTTGGAGAATAGTCAAATAAATGTGGCTAATCATGTTAATTATATGTTTTTTTGGAAGTGTTTAATGATGATAAGTGAAAAATAACAAAGGGACGGTAATCGGAGTTTTATTTTTGAAGATATTGACGTTTGTTTTTTTTTTGAAGGAATGGTAATGAGATTTGACACAAACGGTAATTAGATATCTATAAATGGTAATGAGGTATAAAATATGGTAATTAAAAATTTAATGACAGTTTGATAAATCAGCCTTTAATTGCAAAAAAAAAAAAACTATTAATTATCTTCAAAATAGGAACATAATAATAAAACTATAAAATAATACAGAAACAAAACATAATCATAAAGGAACTCTAAAATAATCTTTGATACTGCAGCTTGGACTAATAATTTGTGCAATCGATAATTTTATATATATAATCAATTTGCATTGACAAAATAGCATAATAGCGGTAGTTATTCTAAGACTTTAAAAACCAATAATTTATAGCTGACTTAGAGACTTAGCAGTACATTTCCCAGCCTCAACATGGTAAATTACTGCTGTATGAAGAGTCAGTTCATCTCTGCTTCCCCCAAAATGGAATGTTTGTACTTCAGAGGCGTACTTTAAGGCGTAATTATCACTAAAATCGATGTTTCCTTTTTGCTTCGGACACAAAACTTTTTTACTTATGACAAAATTCGGTGATCTTTTAATATTGATTTATCCCCGGTTAATGCATCGGTAAATTCGTTTTTGCCTTTTTTCGATTGTTTTTTATAGTTATTTTCTAAAGTCTTTTTCATTGCTTTACAAAATAATATCTTTCCTTTAAATTCTGACAGTTTTGATTTATCTTTCAAAAGTTCATTTACTTTCGAATTACGACTTTGCAGTCGTTTTTTCAGCCTTATTATTTGTTTTTTATAACTTTTAACTTGTTTCTCTATAGTATATATCTTACTTTTAAATGCTTAGTCTTTTGTAGCATAATGTATCTTAATCTTCTTATCTTCTTTTTTAATTCTGCCTCAGTGGATGTTTCTTGAGCTGCTTGAGATGTAGATGGTTGTAGATCTACCATTACGCGCTGATTCTGTGAACAATTGTATCTTTCTTCGGAGTTAACTTCAGCATCGTCTACTCTAGGTAAATCTTCACTATCACTACAACTTGAGGTATTTGCATTCATCAATTCGACATCACGATTATGTAAAAGTTTTTTTTTGTAATATTTATTGAAGTTTTCCCTTAATTTTTTCTTTGCTGTCTCTTGGCTCTTGGGGTCATATCGCCTATTGACAGATTTTTTTATATAATTTCCCGCCAAAAGACGGCTCGCAACTGACTTCGAGGTGCATAGTTGGCATCTGTGTAGCCGAAACACAATCGACGGATGGAAACAAGTTCCCACCAATGTGACCTCTGTTGGGACGTTGGTTTACAACCGTCTAGAACAGGCTTTACTTTACTTACTTATCGTGTGGGCAGTAGTTACCCTAGTGTGAGAGTTGCTCAAGCCGACCATTAGGCTTCTGACATGGCTTAACGACTGTTGCCTAATGGCTACAACCGGGACTGACAGCTTAACGTGCCCTCCGAAGCACGGAGACGCTCCGAAATTAAACCACTTTGGCGGTGGGTTTGGGTCATAGATGGGTATCTATGACCGCGAACCTAGTTTCTTGACCTCGCCAATCACTTACGGACCGGTGAAAGCACCTGGCTATAAGCACCTCTGGCCTTTGCTTGAAAAATAGAATGGTGTGCTGGTAACCAAACACAACTGATAGCTGGTAAGATTGAGAAATTAATCAATATAATGACTGAATTAATATACTCTATCATATTGTAAGTAATTATTATATTCCATATAATACAAGTTTGGAAAAATACAGTTTATACAGAGTTAAATCACAGAATATAATCATTACCGTTCGTTTCTTCTCATTACCATTCGAATCAAGAAGAATGGTAATCGATGGTAATTAGAAGAATGGTAATTAGATTCATAAATATTTTTGAAAATTATCGTTATTTGGAATAGATATAGCATTGTTAAGTTTATCTGCGGAAAATAAGACTTATACCGAATACATCTGACAAATAATACTTTAATAAAAATAATTTTATCTACCTTTTAAAACACGAACGGTATGCAGCAATTTTCCGAACCACGTCACTTTTCGGACACGAGAACTTTAATTTTCGTGGTTAAAATCAATCTTTCACACGTTTGTTTAGCTCGGTGGTCAAGCTTTGATCATCGTCGAATACTTTATGCGAAGCGCGGTGCACAGAGATGCGTAAATATTAAAATATCGGATCAAACATTCCGTCGAATGGTAATTATGGGAAAGGGTAGGGACATTTTTCAAAGTTGTATGAAACTATTTAAATGTGTTCTTCCTACAATAATAAATAGTCTCCGAATTAAGTAACTATCCTTATATCCTAATACGTAATAAAAATGTCGTTCTTCAAACACATTTTTTTACAGGATGTGCCAAATTACTAAAATCTGGTAAAAGGGACACAGATGGTAATTAGATTTTCGATCCTTTGTAGGAAATTTTGTGCATTTCTAATTTAAAAAAATATTTTTTAAGGGTTGCTCCTAGTAGAACACTTAACTATATAAAAAAAACATAAGATTCAAATTTTTTCAGTGTTTCATATATTATTTATCGTCTGCCGTGTAATATGCACGAAATGAAATATTCACCGGTCGTTTATTAATTTCGGGCGTTAGGCGCGCTTGACTTGATGTGTAAGTGTGCTTTACAAAAAGTGTCTTGGGACGAGGACCGAGAACCGCAGTTGAGAGTGAGATATAACATAATGAAGAGATAAAGAGAGAGAGAGCGATATATCATAATTATTTGAAAATAGTAAAGTTTTTTATTGTTGGTGAATATGCGCCCTATGCCTGAATAGCCTATGAACGCTCTCGACGACAAACCAGTATATGAACCACTTGATGTTAAGTGGTCACCGTAGGCTTTGGACGCTCTGGACACCAAGAAAGTATACGGACCACCTGATGTTAAGCGGTCAACGTAGCATGGAGCTAAATAAATTGTACTTCAGTAGATCCTGCAAAAAAAAAGAATAGTGCTTCATAACACAGTATGAAGCACTATAATTTTTTTTGCAGGATGTTTTTCAAATTACGTTTAAAAACACTACAAAACCATTGTTTATAATAATAATAATATCCTGGAATATTATTTACACACGGCCGTCTGATCCCAAACTAAGAAGAGCTTGTACTATGGAAACTACTTATTCTATTTTCTTTACTTATAATAATCCGTTCAACCATTTAAAAGCTTATTCTGCGAATTACTGTACTGATATTCGAAATCGAACCATTCTTGATCTAAACATCAATATGCACGTAAAATCTGTACTGGCAATACGAAACAAAGCCAATTATCGATGTGGGCTTAGGAAACGTGAATTTGGACAACGGTGGGGCTAAGTAAATGAAAATATACGACACCTCGTTACTGTTGCGGGTTAGTTACAGTTAGCCAGTGCTACCAGATTTTCTGGGCTTCGATTATTATTGGCATTGTGATGCAGATTTCAGAGAAATCTCTCGTCTAAATGTAAACAATTCTAAAATCAACTAGTCGAGGATTCGTGTTGTCATATTTACTACTTCTCTTTCAAAAACTTAACTAATTTAATTAATTTTAGTAATTAAATGTCAAGAAATAGGTACAGTTTATTCGTCGCGTGATATGGTTACAACTTACAAGACAATTATTTTTGGATGTTTGAAATAGGCTTTTGTGTTGATTTTTTTATAGTTATTAATTTTACAAAAGTATTTTCAGAAAAAAATGCATGGGACAGTGAAGGAACATTAAAAACATGAAATCGGATATAACTATTTGTCACACAAATAGTTGTCCTGCGTGGGAATTGAATAACAAGGTGTTGAAGTAGTAGCGGGCCTATCTTAACTACTGCGACACACATCTACATGAATGATCAAACTTTATCATCATCGTCATCACTATAATCCAAAGACGTCCACTACTGGACATAGACCTCCTCCAAAGACGTCCACTATTGGACATGGACCTCCTCTAAAGACCTCCACAAATTTCGGTCTAGCGCTACCCGTATCCAGCGGATCAAACTTATTTCAGCTTATTCCGTTTTCTTTAACTAAGTAATACAATAATAATATTCAGGAACATTGACACTCATTGCATTATGGAAACCAGATAACTGAAATACTACATATTCTACTTTTCTTTTGTAAATACATACTTATATAAATAATTACACCCAGACTCAGGACAAACAGACATGTTGATGCACACAATTATCTGTCCTGGGTGTCAATCGAATCCACGGCCTGCGGCGTGAAAGCAAGTATCTACCAACCGGCAAGTTTGTCGATCCTTATATGATTTAACTTAAAACCTTAATGGCCAAAATACATGAAAACACTCATTCTTGTATCCCAGACATATATACCAATCAGCTGGTATTCTTTGTATGGAGAGCCAAAAATATGTTTGCTTATTTTGTAAACTGATGGTCTACAAGAATCTTAGTATTTATGATTTAAATGCAAATATTATAAGGAGTCCAACCAAGTTTGTACCTATAGAAGATTTATTCTTCGTTTCTTCGAAGTGAGTTTGTAATTTGAGTCTAACTACAAAGCCGCAGACGGGAAGCCAGTTGAATACACAAAGGACGTCTTGAAAACCTAGGTTCAATATTTTATTAATAAGTTTGTTTCTTGTGGTCCACGTAAAATAATGTCGCATCGCTCAAGAAAGTACACAGTGGCTCGCAGCTGCTTACAAAGTTAAGACTAACGATACTACAGTTTTGGCGTCGAAACTTTTGCATAAACCTGCACTTAGCACCGACGAGACCGACTTGACTCTTAAATAATAAACTTTAATGGACTTTTGGTCATTTCAGTTTATTGTTATTATTTTTTTTAAGGGAACATGAAGGGGCTCGAGTCATGAGTTTCTAAATTTTTAATGACACCCACAAACTTTTAACAAGGATACATTTTAGGAGGTTTTCAAAAAATACGGCATGGCAGTCATGAAAGTTAAGCAGAATGAGAAATAAAAGATTCGAGTAAGCTTCCTTTTTGCTGAGTGGTTCCGGGCTTAAGTACATTATATTCACCTCTTTATTCCCAAGAGTGTAGTGAAAAGGGTCTAAAGTATAACTCGTATAAGTCTCACCTATACATTATTTAATTAGGAAATAGGAAAAAGAAGCTATTAATGTTAATTTAGCTACTAAATACTTCGAACATACGAGAGTGAATTTAACGATAGCTATTGATAATTTCTGGTTGCCCAAAAATTGTTTAAAGAAAAGTATTATTCGCAATCCGACCGCAAATTGTTTATTAATTTTAATTGTTATTGATACTTTTATTATTATTATTTTTGATTTAATAGTGTTAAATATTAATTGAATTAATGCATATCTCATTCACATTAATGTATGTATGTACATATATATTATGTGAGATGTGTATGTATCTGTAGATTTAGTGTAGTGTAGACTATATACAGTTTGGATGAGGTTGGCGGTGTGATGGAGTTTATATATATATATATATATAAACTAAACAATTTATATCCATTGCACTGTTGGCTTCATTTGCATTGAATATAGTTCCGTACGTTAATAATATTAGATAAGTCTCATCTACCTCATAAAGCAATGATGTGGAACTCTGGCTTACTATATTTTTATGTTAATGTATAATCTCTAACAAGTGAGTAGACTTTCCTTAAATAAATAAACGAGTTATTTGTGGAAAATTGTGGCGATTGCTAAACGTACAGTTGTTATTGGATTTTATGTGGAGCTGTGTGGGTGACGGCAAATAATGTCATCATCCCATTTCAACCTCTCTCGCAGTAGTTAGACTGCACTCTAGGAGACAAAAGGCTCCGTCATAGAAAAAGAGGTAGGTTAAATATTTCAAACCTATGTATGCGTGTATCTGTGTCTTTTTGCTTGTACGTAACAAGCAGTTAGTTTGTTCATAGTACAAGATAATTACTCCTATTAAGGACGTATTTATATTTTCGTTGGTACGTCGAAGCTCATTAATACACTTAAATATAAATTTGGGCCATTGTCTATTTTCATTGAATAATAAAATGACGTATCGAAGTTCAAATAAAACGTATTTTTTCACGACTTTCTTTTTATCTATTTTATATATAGATCCTTATAAAAGGATATAGACGAGGGATTAACTATCAAGACTAATCCGCTTACTTGGATTTATCATTATATAATACTAGCTGTGCCCCGCGGTTTTACCCGCGTTAAATTTTATACATTATCACAGCTCCTCCCCCGTAGGTGATAGCGTGATAATATGTAACCCATGAGTTGACCTCTTAGTAATATTCATGCAAAGTTTGAAGTAAATCCATGCAGTACTTTTTGAGTTTAGCCCGGACTTACATACAGACAAACTGACAAAAATTCTAAAAACTATATTTTTGGCTTAGATGTTCACTATGATCACGATGATCACGCCCAAGTATCCTTTTAAAAAAATATTCAATGTACAGTTTTGACTTTCCTACGATTTCATTATATGTATAGATAATCATAAGTTATATGGAATGTCTCACAAAAACTTTTGATTGAAGATCTGATTGAAATTGAAGAATTATATAAATCCTACACTGCCGCCTTCAGATTATAATCATCTAATAGCGGCGTAGGCGTAGGAGATGTTCTCAAGAAAGGGCAGGTCAGAAGTACCCTAAACCGGCGACCATGTATGAAGAATATAATGACAGTAATCGAGGCAAAGATCGTGACAAATGGAAATCCGTTGTCTCTGCCTACCCCTCTGGGAAACAGGCATGAGTCTATGTATGTATTTAGGTTTATATACCGGCCACTTATGTGGTAGCCCCCTAGATGGCAGAATGTTTGTGTGTGTTTGATTACTGAATAGTTTTGATTTTAAATAGTCGAAGTTCAGCTATGGTGCCACTCGCCAACTACTTAGAATATATTACAGAGCTTGCCTTCACGACCGTAAATGGGTTAGGTGTAGGACAAACTTTGTGTTCTCTGAAGCACGGGGTATATATACTAAGTTAAATATTTTATGTACAAAAACACCAATGCTTTGTGGAAATTATTACATTGTTCAACTCATGTACAATTCTAGTTACATGTTAATACGTAATATACATTTTAACAACCAACAGAAATGGATATTTTAATATTCATTGAAATAATTGGTGCCGAAATCGTTATTATAACGTTCAAACGCAATATTACCAAATGCAATGAAAATGGGGCTGTCATTATGTTACTCCCCAATGAATAATTTCATGTTCAATTGGCATTCATTCCACATTAACACTATAACAGCTGTAAGGCTACGGACACGGTAGAAGCGGAGCGGTTAACTACAAAGGTGTCCTAGTTTTGAAATAGATAAAGGTTTTGATTTCTTAGGTTATTCGAATATCATTTTCGTAGGTCACCGTAGCCTAGTTGGTAGTGCTCCTGCCTACGAAGCTGGTGGTCCTGGGTTTGAATCCCGGTAAGTGCAAATAATTATGTGATGAGACCGAATATTTGTTTCTGAGTCATGGATGATTTCTATGTATTTAAGTATTTATATACCTATATAAGTTTGTATATCTCTTCACTCAACTTTTGATCACAACTTACAAAATATGTTAATGAGTGCCGTTTTACAAATATGATAATGTATAAGTATATAGTAAGCATGTAAGCATATTTCAACCTGCTGAGTTTGTTTCGCTGGGTCTCAGTTGGGGCGCATTGGATCCGGTGGTAGCATTAAAGCGCGACCGTCGTTTTAAACACAAGGTCCGTTATAATAATAATACTGAATCCATACCTTAATATAGACAGAAACATTCAGACAATATGTAGTAAATTATAAATTTCAATAATTAAACCTAAACATAATCTCCTTGACAATAGCTTAATACAATCTAGCTAAATATCACTGCTATTATAAAATAAATTATATAAATGTTTTAACATTCCGTGTACCTAAATATCTATAATAAGTAACTAGAAATAACAACTGTATTACTACAAACATGTTCTGACTATTTACAAGCGCTTTTTTAAAGTCTTAGTGAATAAAAACCTTTTTTATTTTATTTTAAAATGAAAAAATCTTAAGTATGGGAAGTAGGATTTCAAGAAGAAACGAGTATTTTAAAATTAACAAAGTCCAGTACGTATTCTGCTACATTTTACAAATCATATTTACTTATTATAACTTGAAGGTTTTCTGTATTTGATTGTGTATACAAGAATCCTATCTACTGAAACAAGGAGTAGTAAACACACACACATCATGCTTACAGTTTGATCACACCGTAATTATTTTAGGAAAATAATTACTTACTTAGGTACTTATCGTACGGTCAGTAGTTACCCTAGTGTCAGAGTTGTTCAAGTCGCCCAGTAGGCATCTCACATGGCTTAACGACTGTTGACTGATGACTACAACCGGGACCGACAGCTTACCGTGACCTCCGAAGCACGGAGACGCTCAGAAATTAAACCACTTTGGCGGTCACCAATCTATGGACTGACCGCGAGCTTAGTTACTTAACCTCGCCGATCGCTTACGGACCGGTTAGAGTATCTAGCTATGAGAGCATCAATTAAGGAAAATAATTTGTTTAAATTCAATAAAAGTGTTATACTCGATATCCGATATATTATATGATATCGATATATATGATATAGCGGGGCGATATAGTTGGATTTGTTCATATGACTAGAAATTTAAATGATTGTCATTTAAATTTCTAGTCATATGAACAAATCCAACTATATCGCCCCGCCTTTTAGTAGATTGCATCCTAACATTAGGTTTGTAGGTATTTTGCAAACACAGGTCTACAAACACATTTGCATCATCACGCGTTTGGCAAATTTCGATTACTGACGATGCTTGCAAATGAGGAAATCATACGGGTATATGCGTACTACGTACAAAGTCTATCGGTGCTAACACTAATGAATGAGTAGGTACAGCCGCAGCGCAGAGAGGCACTCATCGCGACGGCGGATATGGAAGTTATTTCATTTGTAAATGTCTCGCAATAGATCAAAGCTTTGGATTGCGCTTATTCAGAGACGATTTGCATTACTAAACAGCTAGCCTGTTCAATGTATGATGTTTTAAGGGTAGGTTCCTTTGTATAATTCAATGTATTCTTCACCATCTTGGTTGAGGCAAAAATTGTTATTGGGAATTTGTAACAATTAAAATTATGCTTAGTAGCAGTCTGGAATCTGAGAGTTGACTGTTTGTTTGTTGGATAGCCTTATGAGAGTGAGAAGGAATCAGTATTTGCGTGTACACCCCTATATAGTATAAAATATCTTCGTTGAGATTGCCACCCGTACCTGGCATTTTGTCAGTAGCACTTATTATTTTAACTATTATTTTTAAGGTGCCCATGTGCTCTTAGCAGAAAATATCAACGTATTTACATGCTTTGTAACACTCCGAACCCTCTTATACCAGGTTGACAATAAAAGCTTTTTTTTGCCAGTAAAACTACTGTAACAACAATGTAGATA
Source organism: Pseudoips prasinana (assembly GCA_951640165.1). Taxonomy (NCBI): domain Eukaryota; kingdom Metazoa; phylum Arthropoda; class Insecta; order Lepidoptera; family Nolidae; genus Pseudoips; species Pseudoips prasinana. The sequence goes on from OX621240.1 coordinate 13,468,735, forward strand.
TAAATTACTTTGTTGAGAAATCGGTGAGATTATTTTCATTCGCTACGCAAATAATTTTCTTCAATTCTTTAATTTACCTAAGCATAGCTATAATGACAGGGAAGATATAATACGCAAATTTAGTCCAACCCTTTAGGGCAGAACCTGTAAGGGACCCACCCTTACAGGTTCTACTATTCTTTACTTCAGCAGATCACAATCAAAATCAGTAAATGTTTCCAGAATTCAAAATAATATTTATATGTTATTTACAAAGAATATTAGTCCATAACGATTCTACTAATATTATAAATGTGAAAGTTTGTGAGAATGGATGCTGACTCTTGCACACAAAAACTACCGAACGGATTTTCATGAAACTTTGTAGTAATATAGCTTATATATTCAAATAACAAGTTTAACGCGGATAAAAACGCAGGGCACCACTAGTAAACAACAAGTTTTATATACATAATATTATTTATATTACATAATATAGGCAGGCTTAAATAATTCTTTTGAAAATACTTGTCTATGAGTTTTCATGTCAGAATATGAAAAAAAATACCCGGAACTTTATTGATATCTATTTAGCTAACTGTACATATGGATAACGATTGAAAACAACGTTTAAAGTCCAAAAAATATATAAGGAGATAAATATCTACCAATTTTGCTAGATCCACGATTTGCGCTACTCACGTTAGCGAAGCAAATACTTCTCACCCGCATCGATAGCATATTACTGGCTACGTACGAGCTACGCTGAGTCAGCCTCTGAGGATTCCTTGTTTCCCGAGAGATCGTTTACAATTCAGCGAATATTGGCGCCAAATTGAACTTTCGTTAACATAGAATAATAAATCACAAAGCAACTTAAGCACCCAGTAATACTGGGTGCTTAAGTTGCTTTACGGTACGCTTATAATATATATCTAACATAATAATGAAATGGGAGGTAGGTATTTATGGAACTGATAAAACCTAAACTGGTGGTAGTATTAAAGCGCGACTGTCGTAAGAAATACAAAGTCCGCCATAATAATAATATTGAATTCGTACCTTAATATAGACAGAACCATTCAGACAATATGTAGTAAAATATAGCTTTAACTATAAATTTCGATAATTAAACCTAAACATAGTCTGTTTGACAACAACTTAATACAAGCAAGCTAAATATCATTATTATTCTAAAATTAATTTTATAAATGATTTAACAATCCGGGTACTTAAATATCTGACCCGTCGGGCCTGGTGGCGTGGTTGTTAGATTCGCTGCCTTTCACGCCGCAGGTCGTGGGTTCGATTCCCACCCGGGACAGATATTTGTGTGCATGAACTGCACTGTCTGTTTGTCCCAAGTCTGGGTGTAAATTATCTATATAAGTATGTATTTACAAAAAAAATAGTATATCAGTTATCTGGTTTCCATAGTACAAGCTCTGCTTAGTTTGGGATCAGATGGCCGTGTGTGCAATGTCCCACGATATTATTATATTATTATTATCTACATATATGTAACTAGAAATAATTATGTATACTTAAATATATAACTGCAAACATGTTCTGACTATTTAAAAGCGCTTTTGAACGATTACGCGAATAAAAACATTTTTTAATTTATTTTATAAAAAACAACATAAAATAAGATCTTATTTCCTTTACATCTGGTTTCATATTGAGATAGGTACTTGATTACAACATCAAATCAAGGAACTTTTTTTTACTCACTTAGCAGGCATGCAGTTAATAATAGGTCTTTACCTATGAAATTGCCGTTTTGTATGAAAAAATTTAAACGAATTTTTTTCATGAATTTTTTTATTTGTATTAATCGAAGTAATCACCCATGCAATCAATGCATCTTTGCCATCGCAGTGGCAGTTTATTGATGCCCTTCTTAAAGAAATCAGCTGGACGGGAGGCAACAAATTCTTCAAAGGCATTTTGTACTGCCTCTCGGGTATTGAATTTTTTTCCCGCCAAGAAGTTATCCAAATTCTGGAAAAAGTAGTAGTCTGTAGGCGCAAGGTCTGGTGAGTAGGGCGGATGACGGAGAGCTTCCAACCCCAGTTCTTGCAACTTGGAGACCGTCTGCTGTGCAGTATGAGGTCGCGCGTTGTCGTGCAGGAGCAGCGGAGACGAGCGATTGACCAATGCTGGTTGGAGATGCGCCAGCTTCTCCATCATTGTGCTCAGTTCTTCACAGTACACATCTGCAGTAATGCTCACCCCGTTTGGTAAGAAGCTGTGATGAATCACACCGGCGCTAGACCACCAAACAGTGACCATCACTTTTCTAGGGGTAAGTTTTCGTTTAGGGCATTGTTTAGGTGCTGAACCAGGATCCAACCAACTTGCTGAGCGCTTGCGGTTATCAAACAGAATCCATTTTTCATCGCAGGTAACAATGCGGTTCAAAATTCCTTCATTTGTGTGTCTGTTGAGCAGTGCAAGGCACGTCTCGACGCGTACTTCGCGCTGGCGATCATTGAGTTCGTGGGGCACCCATTTGTCAAGCTTTTTTACCTTGCCAATTTGACGCAAATGGACCAATATTGTTTTGACGCTAACGTCGAAAGCTGCTGCTAATTCAGCCGTAGATTGTGTATCATCAGCTTCCACAACCGCCTTTAATTCGTCATTGTCGACCAAAGTCTTCGGACGACCGCGAGGTTCATTTTTCAGGTCGAAATTTCCAGAACGGAAGCGAGCAAACCAATAACAGGTGGTGCGTTGGTTTGTAGTGTTAGCTCCGTAAACGTCGTTGATGTTGCGTGCCGCTTGTGCCGCGTTGCTGCCACGACGGTACTCATATTCCATAATTACTCGAATTTTTAAAGTATCCATGATGACGAAAAAGATTGAAATGCGATGAAAATGTAACACTAATCAATAAAGAAATGACTACTTTTGGAAAAAAGAATCCATATTTTTAAAATAAAATTAATTTGAAATTAGAATTCTTAGCCAAACAAAAATTATTTTGATTTGAAATGGCCAGTACTGCAGAACGGCAATTTCATAGGTAAAGACCTAATATGTATCTACATATTAACTGCGGGCCCGTTGGCGTGGTTGGCAAATGCTTGCTTTTCACGCTGGAGGTCGTGGGTTCGATTCCCACCCAGGACAGATATTTGTGTGCATGAACATGTCTGTTTGTCCTGAGTCTGGGTGTAATTATATATATAAGTATGTATTTACAAAAGAAAAGTAGTATATGTATTGTATCAGTTACTGGTTTCCATAGTACAAGCTCTGCTTAGTTTGGGATATTATTTATTTATTATTATATGTATTTTTATATAAATAGCTTTGTAGTTACGTAAGTAGTTTAGTATGAACTATTGGTAAGCAGGTTTATGTAAGTATATATTTATTTACCAGTGGTAAACTCTGTTTTGGTATTTTTTATATTATTTTCATTTTCTTAGTAACATTTTTATTTAAAATTGTTGTGTAATATCTGTAGCCTGCTACATGTGACCTGTAACTGTGACAAAAAGGAGACGGGGATTTCTGGGCCTAACTGTAATAAGTTGAGATATGGTTAAAAAAAGCGTTATATTTTTCTATTTCAAACTGTAAAAACATGACCCAATTTACTATCTGGAAAACGAGAAATCTCAAAATAAGTTTAAGTCACGAATTAAATTGGTAGTTGATTACTATAATCGATTAACGTTAATGAGTTCAAACAATGTAATATAAAAACTGTTGCACCAGACACCAGATAACCGATTTAATCATAATAATTATTAAATACATTAACATAGTGTCAACAGTAAAAAATAAAATATCAACAAAATAAATAGAAATCATAAAATCGGTTATCGTTCAAATCGATTTATTAGTTATTGACAACTATATTTTTAATCTATGCTGACAGTGACTGGTGACAGATTTTGAATCCTAATCTATGATAGACTCATTTCTTGTATCGTTAAGTGCGTGTGTGATTTGAGTATTTTTTTATTGTTTTGTTTATATATCCCTCGACAACTGCATTCTCTCTACGGACTTCTGATATTGCTTAACGTGTACGACTTTTGCTAACATACTGGACACGGATAACTATTAAATAGCAATCGCGCTTAAAAATCAGCTGTTAAGTATAGGTTGGTTCATAACCTCTCTATTAAGTACTAAATCTTTTATAACTCTGCTCACAGATTGAAAAAATCCATGATTTTTTTTGTGATTGCCTGATAATTTATAGACCCAATATTTGAAACCACTTTTATCTTTTTACATCCTAGCCCAATATTGTATGAAAAGGTATCCGTCTCCTTTGCTGGAAGAGAACTCATACTTGAGTTAATTTAAGTTAAGTTAAGTATGTACATGAGTTATCGGATCTATTACATTAATATGAATTTCTGTGTGCAATAAACGCCTAAGTTCTCGATACATCTAGCTATAGTGGGATTGCGAATAATTTATTTATTAAACACATTATGCATATAAATATTGTACACACAATTGACGGCACATATACTTTCAGCGCGACAAATCACATAACTTTGACAATATTTTTAATAAGTGACGAACCGCTCATAGCCAGATTCTCTCACTGGTCCGTAAGAAATCTGGGAGGTTATGCAACAAGGCTCGCAGTCAGTCCATAGATGAGTGACCACAAAGTGTGTTCCATGCTTCGGAGTGTAAGAACCGGAAGACGCAGCGTGGGGAGGCCCCCTACAAGATGGACCGATGATCTTGTGCGGGTCGCTGGAAATCGCTGGATGCGGATAGCGGAAGACCGGCAATTGTGGAGGTCTTTGGGGGAGGCCTTTATCCAGCAGTGGACGTCTTTCGGCTCATATGATGATGATGATGTGGCAGAAACAACGCATTTCCATTTGTCCCGATCGTTGCACAGCCTCCTGTCGCCTGTTTAGGGTACTTTTGACCTGGACTTTCCTTTCCGGACTTGGTCAGAGAATTATTGACGAAGTCTTCCCTTCCCAGTTGTACCAGTTCACGCAGGCCAGGTATACTTCTTTTGTCAATCTTCTTTCACTCATCCTTTTTTAATGTCGATACCATCTTAACATACTTTAAATAATGATGATCGAGAAAGGTCTCGATTCACTGTACCTAAATATTAGTTGGGAAACTCAATTTTCGACCTTTGTTTGAAGGATGGTCTTAAAATTATAATGAACCACGTTTATTTGAAAACTGCAGAGTTATTTACAACTAAATAACTTAAAATCCGAGCATTGTAGAGAAGAGATAAAAGCAATAAATATACAATGTGAAGTTGCATAGCGTGAAATGAAAAGGAATAAGATGTTTAGAGATGACTTACAGCTTCGAAGTAAATTGAAACTCTAAATGTAGTGTTTATTTATTGGTTATCTTTTAACAGTTTATATTATTTTATAGCCTTTATATTTATATACACGAATATTGAAGGAGAAATTAGAAAGAAAACCAAACATAAAATGTGAAATCTTAAAATACTAATATGGACTAAGTATACTCTGTATAGGCATCAAAAGATAACGTACCCATAAGACTGGCAACATTGCCATGACCTATATAATAATAATAATATCCTGGGACATTATATACACACAGCCATCTGATCCCAAACTAAGCGGAGCTTCTACTATGGAAATCAGTCTGATATACTAGATATAATACGTTTATTTTGTAAATACTTACTTATATAGATAGTTACACCCAGACTCAGGACAAACAGACATGTTCATGCACACAAATATGTGTCCTAGTTGGGAATCGAACCCACGACCTCTGGCGTGAAAAGCAAGCATTTGCCAACCACGCCAACAGGTCCGTCTAGCAATGCTTATTCTCTGAGCTAAAAATAGGTCAGTTCTAGTCACGGGTAATGTAATATTTTTTTACTCTTGAATAGAGAATTAGTACTTGGGCCTGAATATCATATGATCTCCCCATCTCATCTCGTGGGGGGCCTAGTTGACTCGTGGTAATATCTACAAGAGGACGGGCAGCAGCTTTCTCTCAGTGCTATGACCATCTTACTGCGATCGCCAACCCATCTGCCAAGCGTGGTGATTATGGCATATAATTCTAGGAGGAGGCTTGTCTAGCAGTGGACTTTTTCCAGCTGTAATGATGATGATGATGATATAGCTAAGTTAAGACCCCATTTTGGGTAAGTATGATAACCAACAACAATACATTATCTTATTAATTTCAATGTAGATAAAGTGATATTTAAGTAATGTGTAATGTTATTATTGCAAACTCGGCGGTAATGCGACGTACGATATCCCTGCTCCCACACACAATAATATGAGTTAAGTAAACATACAATCGAATAACTTCGCTCCTACTTGCTGACACTCGGTTCATCGCGACTTTGATGTACATCACTAAGCAGCCCGGTTTTATTATTGTTAGAGATTGTTTTAATCTTATTGTTTCGTTGTTGTTATATTTGTTTCTTTGTTTAATTTTCTTATGTTAAAGTTTTGGTTTCATTAAATCATTAACAACATTTTATTCTTTTTATTCTTTAGACCGGTTATGTTTATCAAAACATATAATTGCATATTTAGTTAAACCTGACAGAATTTATCAATATAACTAAGTTTTAAGTCGAAAGATGGAATGAGATGTGGTCGCTAACTATGAGTCTCATGAAAAGTTCAAGGTCACGGAATGAGCAATGGTTTAGTGTGCGGATGTCCCTGCGAGACAAAATTTTCTAATTCGCAAACCAATTTAACAGCCAAGCCCGAAAGCTTGCTATACTGTAGTGGACGTGGAGAACCGACGGCTGCCGGGACAGAATAATTCGGACCATGAATAGGAAGACGCAGCGTTGTCTCCTCAAGGAGGACTCGTGATCTTGCGAGCATCGTAGAAATCCGCTGGATCCGGGTAACGAAAAATAAGCCACGGTGGAGATATTGATTAGTCAAACAGCCCAGCGTCTATTGCCCATCATTAGACGTCTTTTGGCTGACATGATAAACTAACTTCTAATAAATATTATAACAAAAAAGAAATCAAGATTTTCGGAATTCAAATTTGAAACACGTCATTATATCATTTTTTTGCCACAAACTTTCAGTGGTTCCCATAGATGGAGTGGAGAGTAATACTTTTTTTTAAATTCTAAACAAATAAACAAACCTATTGCCCAAAAACAGATATTTTAACCCTCAAATTAAAATAGAATAACTTCCCACACGATTGGGTAATTATCATGTTTAATTGAAAGACATTGTTAAGTTTCATAAGCAAATTAAGCTTTTTAAATTACGTACACTATTTTTGTTACACTTCGTATAGATATCTGAGTAAAAGACTCTCAAAAGTCTAATATAAAATATACTAACTATTTGGTGCTAAAGAGCAGGGACCGGACAACCCCGCTTCTGAGTTAAGCCGTTTGATAGGGTAACCCGTTCATTGGGTAACTCGTATCGCAGTGTTACCCTTTGATTGACTTACAGCCTCGAAACCCAGTGAAAGGGTTAACACTTTTTTATGGTAACCACGGGAAGGGGTTAACCCTTTCAATGACTTAAGCCCTTGAATAGCTTACCCTCTTGAAAAGGTTTTATTCGAGTTACCCTGAATTACCCAATCAACTTAGCAGCGTGTAGATGGGAATAGGTATACTCGCACCCGTGCGGTGCCTCATTGCCTAACTACTTTTAGGTAGGTACAACAAATTTGACGAACGAACGACTTTTTATATTTTAAATTTGAAAGTTTAATGACAACAAATAATCGAGCTAATAATTAACGTGTTATTTAAAGAACTGACTTACTTTAATCTTAATATTGTGACAATCTGTATGATGTGATTATATTTTGTTAAATAATTATAATAATATTTTGCTGTGTGGTGACGGCATAGAATATCATCAACCCATTTCATCCCGTAGGGGGCGTAGAAATCGACCGAGGGCATACCTACCAGAGAACCGGCAGCAGCGTTTATCTATGAACTATGACAATCCAACTTTCTTTCGCCAACCCGTCTGCCAAGCTATGGCATATCTCCCATTCTTTGGGGAGGCTTTTGTCCAGCTGTGGACGTACTTTGGCTGACATGAGGACGATGAAATAATTGACGGGCCTGTTGGCGTGGTTGGCAAATGCTTGCTTTTCACGCCGAAGCTCACGGGTTCGATTCCCACCTAAGACAGATATTGGTGTGCATGAACACACCTGTTGTAATAGTACAAGCTCTGTTTAGCTTGGGATCAGATGGCCGTGTGAAAATAATGTCCCTGGAAATTATTATTATTGAAATTATTGTATGAAATGAACTGATATATTATGTATATTCATTGACGTGACTAAAATGATTATTATCATGAAGTGCATATCACTTTAAGAATTTTCAGAGTCAACCAATCATAGGCTATGTAACTGTCTATATATTTCATATATTAATTTCTGGCAACCTTTGTCTGATAAAAATACATCTAGGCGACCACCTAGGTACAAGTTTTCCAAGACTTATTCTGTATTTAATAAAGTTCTTTACCGTAATTTTATATTAGTTACTAATTCATTTGCAAATATAGTTGACATAAAAATACGGCTTCTATGGCCTTATTATTTGGCTTAAGGCAACTGCCTGTGTTTTTGTGCCAAGAAGTGGTCTGAAAAAATGACAAACTGGCTATCTCATATATCTTAGAAACCAATGGCCTTAGAATTTGAAAAATGGATGACAATCTAGTAGGACAATCAATCATACGGTTTTTAGGGTTCCGTAGCCAAATGGCAAAAACGGAACTCATACAGATTCGTCATGTCTGTCTGTCTGTCCGTCCGTATGTCACAGGCACTTTTTTCCAAAATTATAAGAGCTGTATCTACTGTTGAAACTTGGTAGATGTATTCTGTGAACCGCATTAAGATTTTCACACAAAAATAGAAAAAGAACAATATTCTAGTGTAGAACAATAGTAAAAAAAGAACAATAGTAAAAAAATTAGCTTCAGTCTATGTATGGGGAACATACATAGACTCAAGCTAATTTTTTTTGTCGTACCCATACATGTCGAGTATCTATGGATTGGTCTTCAAAAATGATAATATTGAGGTTTCTAATATATATTTTTTTCTAAACTGAATAGTTTGAGCAAGAGACACTTCCAAAGTGGTAAAATGAGTGCCCCCCCCCCTGTAACTTCTAAAATAGGAGAATGATTAAACTGAAAAAAATATATGATGTACATTACCGTGCAAACTTCCACCGAAAATTGGTTTGACCGAAATCTAGTAAGTAGTTTTTTTTAAGACGTCATAAATCGTAAACCGCAATTTACCTTTCATTTAATCAACTGAAATACTTGCTGCTATGGAACCCTTCATGGGCGAGTCCGACTCGCACTTGGAAAGTTTTTTTAAATATTGAGTGGTTTTAACGTTTTTTAAAAAAAGTAGTTTACCGCCGCTCTTGCAAGTAAATTGCAAGCTATTAGATTTACCAGCGTGTTCATTTCTGATTGCATTAATAAAGATATGGACGTTTGTATTAGTAGTTATAGTATTTACATATCTCTCAGTCACCAACATTTTAGTCATCGATCATACCAATTCAATCATTATCTTCTATTATTCTAGAGGAATGAGCTGCCAAAAATCTTGTAATTTTTTATAATAACTGCCATTGTCACTAGTGATTGAATATATGAGGCATCGCTATTATAAAATCATTCAACACCTCTCAAATTTTATCTTTTAGGAAAACGCCTGTTTGTTGTTTCAAAATTTCCAAACTGCTAAATTTCTAACTTACTCACTTGGCCTTGTCTGAAATATTGTAACTTAATGCCTAAGACCTTTTAAGATTAGATTAGCATGGTTCTTAAACAATTTAAGAACAATAAGGCTCCTGGTGATAACAGAGTTACAATAGAGCCTTTTAAGGCGGATGGTATCCAATCCTACGAGCTTTTCCGAATGTATTTAATTTCGTCATACTCACGTGGTCAAACGTCACAAGGATGGCACATATTGGTGTGGTAGTGCTTTCTTCAATAAGGGCGATAAAAACTCTTTGAAGAAATAACAGACCCATCTGGTGGCTGAGCCATGTTTACAAGTTGTTTTCGAGAGTCATTATGAATCGCCTCACGTGCAGGTTTCACATCAACCACCCTCCTGAACAAGCCGCTCGCCGAAAATGCTTTAGTACCATTACCACATACATACGCAGCGGCAAGTTATACAGAAGACCGAGGATATATCCAGCCATTATGCTTAGCGTTAGATTGAATCGAAACCAGGATGTACTTTGATCTTTCCAAAGGTTCCAAATTGTCTACCGGTAAATTGACACTAAATTGATACCTCGTCAAGGTGTTAAAGTGTTTGTTTGAGAACTCGCAACCTATAAAATTGCAGCGAGGCGTGACACAGGGAGATATAACATCTCCATCTCCGGAAATATTCATCGCTGCATTGGAAGACGTCTTTAAGCTTCTGGACTGAAGGGCTTTGGCATCAATGTCTATGGCGAATACATCCCTCACCTTCGTACAATGCTCGAAGACCTCAGCAGGGTCTCTCTACTAGTGGGTCTGAAAATGAACATGGATAAGACGAATATCATGTCGAACATTCAGGTTGCACCCATTCAAGTTAAGGTAATAGACTCTGCACTCGAGGTTGTGGAGAGCTATATCTATACCTAGGACAGACCACCCCACTAGGGAAGCGGTCTAACGCGGTGGTTTAAACCGAAATCTGCGTCCGCCAGGAGAACGGGAGGGCGCCAGAACAGACATTCATTGAGTACCGACGGGATGTCTACCGGCACAAATTAGTGCACTGGCGCGCACTGCTAGAGTTACGCCTAAACGCGTGCCAGCGTGCCGTCAGTGCCATCCTACCTCACCTCAAGGCCTGGGTGGGAAGGAGGAGTGGTTGCGTAGGTGACGCAACCACTCTAAGAGCTGGTTCACATTAGGTCGGACCGACAGTTTTACCAGCCCGACAAACGTGTCGGATCCATATTGGCGTATGTATGTCAATAGCGCCGTTCACATTAGGGCGACCCAACCAAACTGTCGGTGCCGACACTTTTACCGTACGTCCAGCCACGATTTCTGTCGGATCGGACATAATATTGGCGTACTGGCAAGTATGGCGCCGTTCACATTTGTCAGCGCGACACCAGCTTTAACTTTTGCGATTAAAGTCATCCTTTGATGACTTTAATCGCAAAAGTTAATGATTACTTAAGAATGTCTATTCGTTCCTTTGAACGAATAGACATTCTTAAGTAATTATAAAACTTTAGTTCCAACTTCATTTCGCTCGGCAATTATTGGATGCACCCAATATTTCCTTTTTCTTTTTTTCTGCCTTTTATTTAAATACCGCATTGCAATGAAAATCGTCGTCCATCCTATACTTTATTTTGTGACGACCCAGTCCGGGCAGTAAAACGACCGTACCGACAGTTATATTCACATTAGGTCGGGTCGGCGGCGTAGAGTGTGAACAGCAACACCCGGCAGTCGGTGAACGGCAAACTGTCGGTCCGACCTAATGTGAACCAGCTCTTACTCCCACCCAGACCTCAGACTGACTCAGACACTCACCGGACACGGGTGTTTCAGTCAGTAGCTGAACCGGATCGGCCGAGAAGCGACAACACACTGTCACCACTGCGTACGGGATCTGTCCCTGCCGGCAATCTTAGGGGCAATGCTGGTGTGTGACTCTTCTAAATGGCCGTGGTCTCCTTTTATGAGGCAGTCATGCTCCAAAAGGAGGCCGTCGAGTGCGAACGGGAGAGAGCTGATCCTGATCGCAGACGGAGGAGGCTCCGGAGCGGCGGCTGCAACCGGTAGCCCAACTCCCCTTCGGAGCTGCGGCGGCAGTAAGAGAAGTCAATGTTACCAGCACCAAGAAGACAGCGATTTGTTTATGGCGCAGTCGCTGTGCCGGACTGGCAGGAGTCGGCAAATAGGGAGGACACTCCAGAGCCCTCTCAGGGTACGTGTGGGACCATCATACCATCTGGAACTTTTCGGATAAGGGGTGCACCAGAGCAACATACCCACGTTCCCGAGGCTCCCCACATCAGGCCCCAAGAGAAGCCCACGGCAGATAGGTTTAATCGGTGCGAGTCTGACGCATCCATCCGTAAACACTTTTTGCGTGTGGCATACGGTTGCAGCTTGCAGATTCTACGGCCGCTGGGGCCGAAAGTTTCTCAATTGGCGACCATGAACCTGAAAACGCAGCGTGGGCCCCCCAACAAGATGGACCGATGATCTTGCGAGGGTAGATGACAGCCGCTGGATGCGCGCAACGCAGGATCTACAGTTGTGGAGTATCTTTGGGAAGCGATGGGCTTTACCCAGCAGTACTTTCGGCTGATATGATGAAAATGTGATGGTGATGATGATGATGCATCTATTCAATGACGGTGTACGCCACCACGCCTCCGCGGTTTAACTTTAACAGAATGATAATTAAATTCTTTGTTATAATATAATTATATCCTCCTAGCCGAATTTCGGCCCCAGCGGCCAGTCTCGATGGAGACTGGCCGCTATGAGTATGCACTCATAGCGGCCAGTCTCCATCGAGACTGGCCGCTGGGGCCGAAATTCGGCTAGATGGACACATGCGTGAGCGGTACATACCACAAGTGTGTGTGCAAACACAGGGGCACTATCTATTCCATCACTCTCATTATCCGATGGGACGACTAACGACACCGGAAGCTCAGTTTACGTGTTCTCCGAGGCATGAAGCTATAATACCGCCAACTCCCAGACTTCGGGCTGACATAAGAAATTTTTCATTTTACACAAAAAAAAATCTGTGTGTACTTATGTACACGCGTTAGAAGTTATACTTCTTTGGCGTATGGAAAAAAAATAACTAAAATGCAGTAGTGATTAACGATAAATATTAAAATTAATCAAAAAGATTCTATTTAAATAAAAATACTAGAATATACAACTTGAACATAGTTATCAATCTTCATACCACCTAGAACTAACTTCATGCTGTTAAATTTAGGTGTCAGTGTGCGCGCGCATCGTAAAAATTCACTCTCATCTAGAACTAACTTCATGCTGTTAAATTTAGGTGTCGGTGTGCGCGCGCATCGTAAAAATTCACTCTCATCATTTTTCTCCATCGCGCCAAAAGAAGTATAACTTCGAAAATCTCATAGACATTTTTGGCCCAACCTGGGATTTGAACCCAGTACCTCGTTATTTACGTTTGAACACGCACTAGACCAACGAAGACACATACTTAAAAAAAATAACTGCTAAATTGTTTTTACTTAAGTCCGTAGTACCTACGGAGTTCCAAATTAAAAGAAATGATGACAATAAACAAGAACAGACACGAAAAATTGTAGTGTTTAGCGACAAGCAAAATTGAACTTTAAAATCATGCATACAAAATTATTACGACTAGATGTCACGTGCGGTGGTGGTTATGCAATTATCAAACCAATTTCGATACGAAAGAGTGCATATTACAATGTCTTGGTTGGAATGGCTTACCCTGTTACAGTGTTACAGGGTATTGAAAGGGTAACCCGTTCGGAAGCGGTTCATTACACCCGTTCGAAGGTGTAACTCATATCATAGGGTTTATTTTTTAAGCGCTTAAAAATACCCGTTCAAAAACCCGTTCAACGAGTATCCGGACGGTCCCTGCTAAAGAGGTACTCAAGAGGTCAAACTACTCCTTTTCATGACGTTATGATCCACGTAATAAATCCACGCAAATATCCTTTTTACCTTCAAAAGCAAATGTTCATTCATTGCATGTTTTTTAAAACATTTGTATCATTATATCTAGGTACATTTCGTATTCAATAAACGTGAAAAAGTAAATATAAAAGAAATGCTCCTCTCCATTCCTGCCCTACTATAGCAGGTGGAATATCTCTGCGAATACAGATAACGCATTAGTAGAATTAATGTTCCGCTTTTCAACTTTGTCCGTCCATTTTGAGGCAAATCGGAGGCTTTGGATTCAATAAGAATCGATAATCTTGAGGGATCGCTTAAGCCTACTTATTAGAAGAGATGGAGATCCGTTATTGGAAACTGTGCCCCTGATAGCGTTACATTCAGATATTATTGATGTGAAGACTATTTTTTGTGAGCTATCTGTACATTATAACATAGCTGTACTGAATACAGCTTTATAGAATTTGGACGAAAATGGCGTGGCTGGTATTAGGCTTTTCACGCCGCAGGTCGTGAATTTGATTCCCACCCATCATGTCTGTTTGCCCTGAGTCTCAGAGACAGGACAAAAAGACATGTTCATGCACACAAATATATTCTGTCCTGGGTGAGAATCGAAACCACGACCTCCGGCGTGAAATGCAAGCATTTGCCAACCACGCCAACAGGCCCGTCACTATGCCTGGCCTTGAGACTTGCTGCCTGGCCACAGCTTTATGAGAAATATATTGAAAATTTTAATGTATTGAAAATTTTAAAGTATGGAAAATTTTAATGTATTGAAAATGTGATGTAGAGTGCTGTAAACAAGATTATACAACATTCTGTTAACAACATTTTAGGTATTTAGTGACTATAATTCTGATTGAGATTTAAGAACAGGTGAATGGATAAAAATGGTGTATGAATAATGGTGTACGTTAATATTGGCAAAACTTTAAATGTAGTAATTTAGTTTATAACTGAAATTATTTCATAGCTTTTAGTTAATTTGTAGTCAGTGTAACGCCTTCAATTATTGCAGAGCAATGAAATGGAATCTTATAAGACTACGATTTTAAAACTACAATCTTAAACCTATTACGGTAATGTTTGTACCAATTTAAAACTTATTATAAGACCTAATTAAATTTCTAAAATAACAGAACTGTAGACTTAAACCTACAACTTACCTTATTATACTAATTAATAATAAAGAAACATTAGTTACTTTTTATTTTTAATCTGTGTATCGCCTACGCTGTATTCATTGAGTGAAGTGTTGTATTACCGTCCGTTCACTCACAGGTTCCGCTCATCGTGACATTTTTTTGCATATCATGCACTCCACGGAATACTACGCTACTGCTGAGTTGTTCCTATTTTTTTTTATAAACTCATAATTTCAATAAAAGTTTAAATAGTACCAACGCGTACATTGTTCTAAAAAACGCCGTATATCTATAAATATAAAGTGTGTTAGTGTTTAAACCCCACTTGGGGTTTCTTTTCTACGGAGTAATCTTACCGCATATAACTACTCCACGTCTCCGAACATCACTCCACCTCATCAGTTCCGGAACTCAATCTACAGCCTTAAGACTGCGCCGGACATCACTACACTACTACCAGGGGAGTGGTATTTTAAATTGTCAGATCGTACCCGCAATCGTGTGATAAACCTACGACCCTCCTACCTAACTTTTCTATCTTGACACGCGGCAGCGTGTCGGACCAAGTTTATTTTTTTCTTCGGCAATTTTTAAAATTGCTCTTTTGTCTTTTTCTTCTTCTATCTACCTACAAAATTTTCTATACTTCGTGGAAACGCGACACAGTGCTTTGGATTTTAAAATAAAATATTTTATTCTTTGTAATCATTAGTCTACTTTATAAAAATAAGTCGGGTTTTCCTTCCTGACGCTATAACTCCAGAACGCACGAACCGATTTCCACGGTTTTGCATTCGTTGGAAAGGTCTCGGGCTCCGTGAGGTTTATAGCAAATAAATTTTATAAAATTTCACGCGGGTAACACCGCGGGGCACAGCTAGTTAGATATAAATTAGGTCTCGATCATGAACATAAAAAGGTGCGATCAACCTCTTGAAATAGTTAATTTCTTGGTAAATTAATCCAATCTAACTAACATTTATATGGGGCCATGACATGCCCATTTAAAATATAAAAATAGCTATTAACATAGATTTTTGAACGTTGCCTGAAAAGTAGGAGAGTTACATAGAGCAAAAGAAATACGCGTTGAATTCGGAACAATCCTTCGGTCAGTTTAAAGTAAATAAATTTAATATTATTATAACATTTGTATTAATGCATAGTGACCACAAATTTGTAACTGATGCCTAAACAAATGATTCACAATAACGATCAGAATAAGTAATCCAATTCGAGTACATTGGTACAGTATTATTAAGTTATTTTCAATAATTTTATTTTTAGAATGATAATAAGATATAATGACAGGCAGTTGAGTTATATCATCGGAACGCGGCCCAACTCGCGCAGCTTGAGTTGGTTTATCGAGAAATATGTAGGCGGGGTATTGGAAACAATTTTAATTGAATGAGTTCTTGTTAATATAAATTGATGCAACATCACTACTTTTCACTAAGGAGCATAGTACGGGAGTATAAGATTTGTTTTTTTCAGATACGGATAGCTGGCACTGATTAATATTGTGTTTGATGGTCGACAGAGGACATTTTAGTAAGACTGACCCGTACACAAAACGGAGTTAATCCAGCGGTCGGATTTCATCGCCCCAGAATACCTGATCTGAATACCTCCGATTAACTGATCGTTTGTTTACTGTCTACGGTATATTTTAGTGGAGAAGGCCTGCTCAAAAATTCATCGATATATTGAAAGGCGAGGACATTTAGATCAATGCGTTTAAGCTGAGCTTTACATTTATAAGAGGGCAATCATTTATGGAGACGAAGAGTTGTATGTAAGCGACTTTGGAAAAAACATCTCTGACGATTTCGATGAAGTTCTCAGTAAGGGGATTTTGGAGATAAGTCTCATAAGAAAACTCGCTACGTGAATATAACGAGTATATCTTGATGGCTGAGGGGGACTATCTCCTAATTCATCAGTCATCCTGATCGTAATCGGCGTTAAAATAGATGAAGGTTAAAAATGACTAAATCATACATTTAATCGGCTTCTATGTGCTCATGTGACTGGACATAAATGGTCCGGAGTCGATTTTCAACGTTTAGGTTCATTTGTAAATTTGGATCTAAATTATAACTTTTAACCAGTGAAAGTATATACATTTCTAAACAACCCCAATAAAGTAAAAGAAATATACTGAAACTTTGGTTTGGAATATAAAAAGCTTTATGAAAGAAATGTCGTACAAATTATTCCGCAAGGAAAAACCGTGGATTATCGCGCGGCCGTCGGAATTAGATAGGATTAATCTGATTTTCTAACTTGCTTGCTTCGACTCTTTATTTCAAAATAAAGTCTGGTCTAGGTTTGGTATGGAAATTATATTCATGTAAATACGGCGACCAGAATATAATTTGAATAGAACACCTTCAGTCTCTAACGTTATACGAGTAAAATTCGTTCAAATGTTAACAGAGTCAGTTGGTTTGAAGAGACAACGTGAACTAGTTTACTATGTTCGTATTTAATATCACATTGCGTTATTTATTACATGTATTTAATATCAAAAGGAATAAAAAAATGCCTTTGAACCTAGCCTTCATCATGCCAGCCAAATGACGTCCACTGCTGGACAATAGCCATCCCCTAGAATGGGGGGATATGCCATTATCGCCAAGCTTGGCAGACGGGTTGGCGATCGCAGTATGCTCACAGTACACAGAGAGACGCTGCTGCCTGTTCTCTGGTAGATATCCCCTCGGGTCGACTTCTACGCCCTCCACGGGATGAGATGGGGAGGTGATATTCTATGCCGTTAGCCACACAGCAGAATAATACTAGTAGTACTAGCCTTGCTTACCTTTATTTTCCGGCACCATAAAAACCGACTATATTTCCATCGTCCAAAGAGTATTGTAGAAAATGATCCGTATTTTTCAGCACTGCTTCAAAACCATTCAAAGGTTTGTCTTACTTTACTGCTATTGAAATGGAAACATTTAATTGCAACGGGCAGCGCACACTGCGCACGGTTGCATTCAAATCGCCTCATACCGGTTATTACTGGACTAAAGTGCTTTTGGTTGTAATCGCATTGCAAGTGGACGTGTACATACATATTGCAGGTCACATGTGGGAGCGCTATACTCTCTATAGAATTTTTGGAAGCTTGAATACGGTACAGTTGACGCAGATCAAAAGTTGCTGCGCAATAAAAACCGCTCTTACCGCCTTTGTAATAAATACTTCGTTTGTAAAGGTGTATCCATAAACGTGGCGTCGACTGTATTCGCTTTTTTAAACTATTTATATTTCTACGAATATTTAAAAAGGTTCTTACGAAAAGATTTTGTTGTATACAACGTTTAAAATGTATTGTGCATTATACCGTGTATATTGTGGTTAAGTTACTCCTCGAACTCTCGTGTTTTGGGTTCAATCCCCTCATAGGACGACTGTTGTGTGGACTATATATATAGTTGTTCAAAGTCTGGGTGTGCTTTGTGTCTGTAAATTGTATGTTTGTTAATATTTCCCTGAGTATGAACTCATCTTTAAATATAAATGAAATTGAAAAAATGTGGAATAGCACCTAGATACACCGCCAGTTTATAGATGTGACCTCCACAGTGGTTTTATTTTTAATATCCGTGCTTCAGAGGGAGCATTAGGTTGCCGGTTACAGATGTTTGACAACAGTTGGCAAGCTATGGAAGAGTTCTACTGGGTGGTTTGAACAACTCTGAAAACGGAATAAAACCACTTTACTTACGGAATAGTAAATATCAAAATCATTTAAGGAAGAAAGGAAAAGCCACGTGGTTTTTCAGTTCTTCGTTAAATGTAAACCAAAATCAATACCATAGGTCTATTGATATATCAATTGAATTGGACATTTACTACCTTCTTTTTGCACTCGGTTAAAAACGGACGGATGCCAGTTTTTTAGCAAACTAGCCATGCCCCACGGTTTCACTCGCGTTAAAGTAGTTTTGACGTAAAAGAGTAACAAATATATGTACAGACGCCAGCAAATCTAACTACCCCAATCTGTCAAATTTCTTTTATAGATTTTCAACTTTATCACCTAAGCATAGGTAAGGTTCACTTTCAATTGGGGAAATTTGACAGATTGGGGTAGCTTGATGTGCTGGCGTCTGTACATCCATACATCAATGGTTACTCACAAACTTTCGCATTTATAATATTAGTAGGTACCTACCTCTAGCTGTTTGGCAGTGCACGCCGGAATAACTCGCAGATGGTAGATTTTTTCGTACTTACTTAATACTTATCGTCATATTTTGGACAATTCACTGATCTGATGTATTGTAAAGTTTCATTAAAATCCATTCAGTAGTTTTTACGTGAAAGATTAACAAACATCCATCCATCCTTCCGTACTTATAAACTTTCACGTTGATAATATTAGTAGGATTGTAGTACAATCTGTCATGGTTACTTCCATACTTAAATTTTTATTTCATGTTGCTGATTTTGATTCAATAAGAAAAATGTGTTTTGCCTACAATATTAAATAATGACACTATTACTTGTCTTGCCAATAATAATCTAAGAATACTATAAATTATGCCACGATGCCATAAAAGCTGGAATCGATCACATTCTATCATTTATTTACTTAAAAGATTCATTTTATATCCAAAGATATTTGAACACAGACAACATATAGAAGTTAGAGTAATAAATCTGTTTTGTTTATTACGTTGTTTTTCCGATTTTTATGGCTTTCCTACACTATCAATCTAGTCAGGGGACTTCAATCAGTGCTGCGGATACCTTCACATTTAGATTTTACTTTCAGTTCAACAACAGTTTTCACCGTAGCCTAGTTGGTAGTCCTCCGGCCTACGAAGCTGGTGGTCCTGGGTTTGAATCCCGGTAAGTGCAAATATTTGTGTGATGAGCACAAACATTTGTTTCTGAGTCATGGATGTTTAATATGTATTTAAGTATTTATCGATCTATATATGTAAGTATGTATATCGTCTCCTGGTACCCATAGTACAAGCTTTGCTTAGTTTGGGGCTAGGATGATCTGTGTGACATTGTCCCTAGATATTATTATTATTATAAGTTTTCAATCTTAGCTTGAGCCGCTCATAGCTAGTTGCTTTCACAGGTCCGTAGGTGATCTGTGCGGTTAAGCAACTAGGCTCGCGGTCGTTCCATAAATGGGTGACCGCCAAAGTGGTTTAATTTTTGAGCGTCTCCTTGCTTCGGAGGGCACGTTAAGCTGTCGTTTCCGAATGCAGTCATTAGACAACAGTCATTAAGCCATGTGAGAAGCCTACTGGTCGGCTCGAACAACTCTGACAATAGGTTAGCCACTGCCCACGCGTTAAGTATGTAATAGGTAATCTTAGCTTTACTTGACAATAACTTAATACAAGTTAGCTAAATGTCACTACCATTATAAAATAAATTGTATAAATGTTTTAACATTCCATGTACCTAAATATCTGTAATAAGTAACTAGAAATAATAACTGTATTACTACAAACATGTTCTGACTATTTACAAGCGCTTATTTTAAAGCCTACGTGAATAAAAACTTTTTATTTTCTTTTTATTTGTATTTTGAGTTCACTCCTCAAAGAGCCAATAGTTAGTGGAGCGATGATTCCGCACTTAACCTCTTGATTGCGCCATTGAGCGTGACCTTATTTGGGAACCATTTCAGTTATATCCAGAAGTTCAAGAGTCTTCGAAGGTGCTTAAGTGCATCCTGCTACGTCTTAGGATTGTTCAAGAACTTTGACTGCTGGCAGTCCATGCCTTTGCAGTGCCATCTACTCCAATGCAATCTCTGTAGCTGTCCGCAACTGTCTAACATGGTTATTGTATGTGATAGGATTTACCGGCTACAGCGTCCGGTAAAAGTGTCTATCGCCATGCGTAGATGCTGCCTGTTTAGGTGTATAAGTTTTCGCGAAAGGCGTTTGTTTGGGTATAATAGTATCCTATTTTTTAATAATAATAACAATATCCTGGGATATTATTCACACACGGCTATCTGATTCAAAACTAAGCAGAGCCTGTACTATGGAAACCAGATAACTGATATACTACATAAAATACTTTTCTTTTGCAAATACATACTTGTATAGATAATTACACCCAGACTAAGGGAATCAGACAGAGAAATCAGACAGGACAAAGAAACATGTTCATGCACACAAATGGGAATCGAACCCTCGACTTCTGGCGTGAAAAGCAAGCATTTGCCAACCACGCCAACAGGCCTGTCAAATAGTATGTGTAGTAAGTATGGTACTATTTTTTTGTCTGTCTACATTATTCTGGATTAATTCGAATTTTAGCGTTCTTAGCCATATTAAATTAAGTTGGTTTAACGGTTTGGTAATCACTGGTTCTAGTCCCATTAATAATAATTTCCCTCGTTTCCGAGCGCTGTTTTGCACCCTGGTCATCAAGAAACCAGTCGAAGTCGAAGAGGTTCACCTGTTCGTCCGCATGTAGAATCTGGTCACACCGTTGAACTTTAGTACCGTCACAATATTGTTTAAAGAATTTATCATATTTAGATATAGTTGTTAAAATATATTGTTACTCTAGAACGGATAGAAGTATCCGGTTTTAAGAATAATATTTTTATAGCTAACTAGCTGGTGTTACCCGCTTTAAATTTTATAAATTTTCGTTGCTATAAACCTCACGGAGCCCGAGACCTTTCCAACGAATGCAAAACCGTGGAAATCGGTTCGTGCGTTCTGGAGTTATTGCGTCAAGAAGGAAAACCCTACTTATTTTTATATAGTAGATAGTCTCGGCAGAAGTTGTCTTGCTCTGAGAATAGAAAAAATACCTGGAATGTACTCGCAGCGCTAATTATCGATTAAAATTGTAAATAGAAACTATCCAGAGAACTGCTCAAAAGATTTCAGACCGGCCATTAAGGAGTGCAGTTTCAGCTGCTCTGTTACCAAACCTCCTTACTGTGTCCAACTTATAAAAGATGGTGTTTTGTACCCATTTTATTTTATATTCTTATTTTTACAATTTGCAAGGAAATTTGTCGAGGCTGAGATGCTAAAAATAATATGAAATCATATCTAATATCTGTTTATTTTTAGATGTTTAATCTAAAAATAAACATTCGATGTGGAAATCTTAAGATCATATATTAAGCTCTGACGGTCACCATAGCCTAGTTGGTAGTGCTCCTGCCTACGAAGCTGGTGGTCCTGGGTTCGAATCCCAATAAGTGCAAAGTGCATTTGTGTGATGAGCACAAATATTTGTTTCTGACTCATGGATGTTTTCTATGTATTTAATTATTTATCTATCTATATAAGTATGTATATCGTCGCCTGGTACCCATAGTACAAGCTTTGCTTAGTTTGGGGCTAGGATAATCTGTGTGACATTGTCCCATATATTATTATAGATATTATATATTATTATTATATAATAAACTTCAACGCTTTTTTTCGAAAACATTCTCAGGTACCGGAAGACGCAGCGTGGGCAGGCCTGCGACAAGGTTGACCGATTATTTTGTGATGGTCGCTGGAAGTCGCGGGTTGCGGATAGCGCAACATCGGCAATTGTGGACATCTTTGGACGACCCAAAACGCCCAAACCTGGGCAATGGTTTCCCCATTGCCCAGTTTAAGTGACACGTTCTAAATAATAATAATGTATACGTAAATAATGAATATATATGTACTAAGATAAGATAATTGTTTCTTAATAATATATATATATAATTGATAATAATAATATTTATGCTAAAAATAACTATACCTATATAATTAAATGAAACTGAAGCATGCAATCTATGTAAATGCTACTGCATTATCAATAAATATGAATTTGATCAATACATTATAATTTAATATATTAACTTAATAACTGATCAATGCATTATAATTATACTATATTATATATTAAAGTAACTAAGTTTAATATAAATGTACATTAAATGGCTGAAATAAATCCTCCTCTCTCCTACTTTGCTGTGGCCGACAGGGTCCATGATGAACTTTTCACTTGTACCTGCCACCTAGACATACATTGTGGAATGCAATAAAGAATTGAGTATTGAGTATTGGGCGTCTTTCGGCTGACATGATGATGACGAAGAAGATGATTCTCAAGTACCACTTTAAACATTTGCATCCTTCTAATGCGTACCCAGTTTAAATATAAAAGGCTTATTTATATTAACACTTCTTAAATTTACAAAAATTCTCACGTGCTCATAAAGAATTACCAGTGCTTTTACACTAAATAGGAAAGAATGTTAAATCGATTTAATTGTGTCCCTAAACTATGTGTGATTGAATTGTTTTTTTTCTATCCATAGAAATACTTTTAGAAAATATAGCATTGTTAATTATAGTGATTATCGTTGCATTATATCGAGACAAACTTTTAATTACTAATATTTATATCACCCTAAAAATAGAATTATATAATCAAATAACGTAATTGAGATAAAGGACATTTATTCCTAATTTTAATAATTAAACTTGCAATGCCTGCAAAAGGCCACTAAGAGCGAAATTTGTACCTAATATTATTATTAGATAAGGACTGTACAACACTTAGTCGCAAATAAACTTTTGACTTTGACTTTGACATATTTTTTACTACATTTTTTTGGATATAACAGATAAAACTAAGTAAGAAACTGAACTACTAATCGTACCACAGTACCTAAAGATGTGTTTAACTAGGTATTTTATATCTAAATATGTGAGTGTATTCGTCACCGGTTGAATTCTTTTAAAGGATAGCCCAATTCAGGAGCCGCAATTGACCGCGCGGACGTTCCGATTCGCACATAAAATCAAACTTCAGTCGCTATTAAGTTGAGTATCAGTTTGACACCCGAGGGTGGTTGTCAGCCTCCCGAGCTCTCCGCCCAGTCCGCGTACGAGCGTTGCCAGAGAATCACGTGTTGATTCGCCTCCCACTTTTGGAGGGAAAACTTTAAACGAGAGGCGAAAATGTTGGACGTAAAATGAAATGGTTCTGGAACTGCAGTGAGAGTGGATTTTTATGACTGTGCAGAATCATGACTTAGATAAATTATTGTTTGGTGGGTGTATTGTGACCGAGGAACAATGAAAGGTTTGTACTTCTTTTGTTTTTTATAACGATTGGATGTCAACCTCTGCCATTGCCAGGCGTCTAATGGAAAAACATAAAATTAGATAAAAAAAATAAACGACACAGTCACATATTAATAAATATTTGTAGCGTGTAGTTTTTGTTTATATGATTAGTTTTAATCGTTAATACTAGCATTGTATAACTTTAAACATATTAATAAAATATTTTCGTAACATAAAACATCTTAATTTCTATTTATGATAACTAGCTTTGTTAATTAATTAGTTGAATCGTTAAGAATATTTGTTGAGGAAGAACATACTTCAAACAAAATTAATATTTAACATCCGAGAAAACGTTTGAATTGTCTGTATTTAAAATATGGAACGTTCTGTAAAGATTTAAATAGTGTTTTTAAATATTTACCTACAAAATAATGTATACAACGTGTATCATACAAATGGTGGAGATGTTTGAGTAAACTTAGCTACTTCTAGGACATCATTATGGGACGAGTGAATTATATACGGCTTTTTACATTTCTCATAAAAACAAGTCTATAAGCTGACGCAATATGCATAAACGGGCATAATATAATTAATAAATAAAATTAATAAAAAAATATTATTTATTTATTTTGCTTATATACAATATGTATACGTTGAGTTAAAAAGGTATACTTAAATGTTTATTCTAAACATTGTACTTACACAGTAAATCAGAATAAAAGGAACAACATACAAAAAAGTATGCTTAGCATGCAATAAGGAAACAAAATAAATAACATTATAGAATAAATAAAGTCTAAATCATGCTTATTACTATCAAAAGTTAGTTATTCCCGAGTGTCGCTAACTTTTCGTTTCTCATTTTGTAGCTCAATGTAATTTTCGAGGTTTGAGGTTTCTACTCTCTGGAGCTTCGCTGTTAACACGTCTCTCTATTTCATAACAGTAAATTGTGTTTCAGTGATAAATTGCAGTCATGAAGCTTTAAATTTATTGTGCCTTTGCGTTTTCCGCAATTATTTTGCAAAACATGGCTTCTAATTTGACCTGTATTGAATAATGACCTATTTTATATTGGAATTCATTGAATAATCTAGAGTAATGTGTGTATATACATATTTTTTATTGTAATTCAGGTGTTTATTTTTATTATACCGTACAGAATAACAATAAAACAAAATGAATTCTATTCGAATAAAGAAATGAGTTTAAGTTAAGACATTTTTGTTTGCAATACCTTCGAGAAAGTGTCCTAACTAATAGTAGCAGTAGTTTTGACAGCATGTGGTATGGTAATATAGTCGCCTTATTGATAATCTGGGCCCTTGTGTTTTGGGTTCGTTCCCCGCCAAATTCGTGTTGTTGTTTTGAGTCTGAGTGTGCTTGGTGTCCAGAAAAGTTATAAGTCGCCTGAGATCCAAATACTTATTAAATGAATGCGGGCTTAGTTTTAAACAAGCTGAACAGATTTTAGAGAACACCTAAGAGCTAAGAACTTCCCGATGAAATACAATTGGCATAGAAATCGGTCCATCCGTTGGAGAGCTTTGTTATACAAATAGAAATACACAGAGATAGACAGTGACAACAATATATTCATAAAACTTACAAAATGAATTATATTGGGGGTTTAAACTCTAATCCACTACTTTGCTTAGTTATCTGTAACTAAAATTTACAAACTTATTGTCATTTATTAATAATTATTATGTTAAACAATATAAAAAACATCAAGTTTTGAATATAGTTAATTTAATAAACTATAGTTTCATAAATATTAGATACAGCACCTGAAGTATATATAAACATAATCATTTTTACACCTACCTAACAATGTTATTTAGCGTTAAAACATACATTCTCAATGCGAACGACTATACTATTTCTTTGAACTATGTATAGGCCCGATTCTAGTCAATCCGAGGAAGCGATGCCTCTATCCTCGCCAACGTTTTGTGTCATGGAAATATATTCTTGCACCACAATAATAAAAAGTGCTTTATTAAGTTGATTAAAAGGTTTGTGCACCATAAAATAATGTATTTTAAATATCATTCTACTCCTTTTGTACCTGACTTCTTTCCGGTCGTGTCGCTAGTCGTTACATCGGATCATGAGAGTGATGGAATAGAAAAGTGCCCCTGTGTTTGCGCATACACTTGTGCTCTATAATATGTACTGCGCAATTGGCTAGCCTCCATTGTGACTGGCCGCAGTGGCCGAAATTCGGTCGGGAGGACTTTATTATGACTCTTTTTACTTCTGATATTGCAAATCAGTTTTTATAAGGAAAGGTTACGGTGGATCTATGTCAATTTAGCAATAATTAAGTCCAATCACGTCGGCTTTTGTTACAAAAAATAATAGTAAAATTATATGTTTATTCTTTTTAATTTCATTATTTACTTATTTTTTTATGTAAAAATGGCCGATATGGTCGCACATAACTACATTGATTAATTAGACAAAATTAGGTACTTAGTAAAAAAGAAAACAATCATTTTCTCAATTTTATCACCCATATTGCCAACTGTTAATTTCCTTGTTTATTAAAAGAATAAATATATCGAAATAAATTCTCTAATAACTAGTGAAACTGATAACTCTTGCAAGTTAAAAAAAGTACTAGCTTCCCAATTCACAAATAAATTATTATGATTAATATATTATGCGCGTCTTTATCATGTATTAATCTTAAAAACTTATTCGTGAATTGGGATGATGCTTTTTTGAAGCTGCACGAACAATTTTAAAAAGAAACTTAATTAACGAGACTAATATGTTCTCCTCAGCCACATAGTAAACTGAGACGTCTCCTCTCAATCTGTATTTTAAACCTGTAAACTTCTGTAAGTGGGTCGAACCCGCTGGCAGTAAGTAAGTGGCAGCCACGATAGACGTTCGCTCGGCCTGATTTATGTTATGACCCGCTATCAACGACACCCCGACCAATCCAGAAAATAACTACTTTTGTTAAGAACAGCTATTAATGTCCTTTTAGTCGAATTTTCGACCAGTGACAAGGCATAAAACACAACTTGCTTTCTTTGCGCGGGGCATAATAAATAATATTGCAGTGTAATGGGCACGACGGCACGACCAAAATCCTTGCGCACGATCAAATTCAAATATTTATTAAAATAATTAAGTACATGTCACTTTCAGCAATAGTTTCTGCACTAAGAACGTAGGATTGTCTTGTAGGAACCATATATTTTATAATAATAAAGAATTACATACAAGACTTAAATGTATCGCTACAAACAAGATAAAAGTAAAAACCGAGACAACGTAAAACAGAATATAGAACCTTCTTGAGTATTCTTTAATATTACATAGATTATATTAGATCAATGGCTGTACATGCTCGAAACTAACCAAATTCTGGGTTGCTACGAAGAATTTTGCGTGCCAAATGAGTTCATTACCATCTTTGCGGGGGTATACGCGTTGTTAAAAACGTTAATATTTAATTTCATATATAAAGACAGATATATTATAGATTATTATGACAAATGATAAATGAACAGAATTCATTGAATAATTTTCATCATTCAATGAATTCTATTCATTTAACACATCTACAAGCTTAACGCAATTAACAAAAGACAGCCAAATCTTTAAAAATTAACCGTATCGATTAAAAAGAAATGTCTATTTTTTGTCTTTGTGTCAAACTGAATTAATATACATGAATACTGGGATTAATTAATCATTTATTAATACGCGAAAATTTTAACGAAAACCTCTCGCCTTTTCATAAATTTCTTGTCAAGCTTTGGCATTCTGATAATGTTGATGGGCAATACTATCCTCCCAAATGTCACTAGCAATGACACATAGCTGTCATTGTTCCCTCCGTTTTTCCTGCTGGTGAATAAAGACATGTGCTGCATTAAGTTACAACAATTTCCTAGTTTTATTTTATAATGACATACAACAAGAACAAACAGATAACAAGGTCTTTTTCTGCTCAAAAAAAAGGACATTCAGAAACCAAAAAATTTACATAACATAACAAAAAGAGATCAAATAAAAAGAAATATTATGCGTACTTTTTAGTGCTAGTCCAAACATTTCCATGTCGGCATTCATTACAAAATTTTAATATTGAACCGTTGATAATTATGTTGGTGCCAAGTGACTCTCTTGGACCATTACCAAACATTTACGTAACGACAAATTGAGATGTCTCACAAATTAATAACATAAATGTTTAATTTATGTTATGCAATTAAAAGTTTCAAACATAACTAAAATATAAATCATAATTAAAATTGGACAAAGTTTAAACACAAAATGACATTGTGTGGGTTGTTGGTACTTATTCGCTAAACCACATTCAATTATTATTAATATTAGAATATTCGACTAAAAGGACTGGTTTGTACGTGGCACATCGCTACCATGCATTACATATTTTTAGCCTCTGCCGCGAGCGAGTCAGTTGAATGCATTTAATTATATTTCTGGGCATGGAGCTATTACAAAGAGGAGACGGCCTAAGCAACTGAGAACTGTGATTTTCAACTGAGTCCAAACGTCATCATGTAGGCGTGGCTTAAGTCAATGTATTGTTGGCGTTCGTCCTGTGCACATCTACGTCACGTTCACAATTTACAGCTATATTTGCGTTAGAAGATAAAAATAATGAAGTGTTGTGTTTTATCTTGTAAAAACTACTCGGACAGACGTTCTAATGCTATGGATGGCATCAAATTTCATTTGTAAGTAATTTTATTCGATTTTTTATCAAAATAGTTCTAGAAATTTCCCTTAACGTCGGCGTTTCGAAACATAATTCTACACGACATTAGATGGCGATACTTGGGCTCATGGGAATAAAAAATATTTAGGTACGCAGAGCTCAGTACTATCATAATCTAATAATCGTATGTACTGAAATTTGTTTTACATTCATTCGTAAAACTTCTTTAATGGCCAAAATACATTTTTGTAGCTTTTAATATAATTATAAAAAAAAAACCGCCATCTATCGAACAAATATGAACATAACAAAAACAGGGCCGTAATTAGGATCCAGTTATTTTACCTAATGTCCCGCAGCTGTATCATAAATAGAAAGTACTTAAACATGGAATGCACTGCACAAAAAAAATACAATCTCCTATAAATTAAATATTCTATGTACAGTAATTTAATTAAAGTACCTACTTCCCTTCATTAGTATGCTCGTTGTTTACTTAATTTAAATTAAGTACTTCAAGCCTACCTAGTTTATAAGTCAAATTTTAAAATTATGAATGTTAATAGATTGCCATCTGAAGATAACCTTAGACAAAAATGGATAGCAAAAATTAACAGACAAGACTGGTCTCCCTCTAAATATACAAAAATTTGTTCTTGCCATTTTAACGATGAAGACTTCGTAGTAACAAAAAAAGGCCTTAGAAAATTAAAGAAGGGAACTTTACCTTGTTTAAAACTGGATATATTGGTTCGTAACAATGCATTTTTTTACCCATAAAATATTTAATTTTATTTCCAATATAACATGAATAACAATTCGGAATATTAATAATAAGTCATCGACCATCTATAGAGACAGCTCGACTAGTAGTTCTAGAAACGACACGTTCCCGAAATGATGGCCTGTATTTCGCTCAACAACTGAACATTGCTATTCAACGTGGCAATGCTGCCAGTATTCTAGGAACGTTACCCACTGGCACGAATTTTGAATTAGATATTTTTTTGAGTTTAGGTTTTAATTAAGCGTTAACTATTATTAATATTCCGAATTGTATTCATAATTATATTGGAATAAAATAAAATATTTATTTGTATGCAGTTTTTATTTACTAGTTTCACTTGATTTTTGGGAAAATTAGTAAATTTCATGTTCAGTATTGTATTATTGTTTTATCCTTTATATTACAGTTAAAAAGAAAATTTACAGAGCCTACCACATCTACAAGTGTTTTAAATGAATTTTTGATACTGAATGATACTCCAAGAGAGAAGAAGTTAAAGCAAGATATAGCACAACTTCGATCGAAAGCAAGAACAGACACATTAAAGATCAGAAGACTTCAAATGAAAGTGAATCGTTTGAAGAAGAAGGTACCTATCTATTGGTGCTATTTTCGCCTAACGCAGTGCTATAAGATGCTTTTTTCTAATTCAAAGTTTCTTCTTATGTTTCAGGTTAAAAATTTAACTATCTTAATTAAAGAATTGGAAAACAAACGTTTCCTATTGGGAGAGGAATCGGACATTTTGACATCAATAAATATACAGTTAAAAGAATTGGTTGGGCGTCAGTTGTCAAAAAATAAAAAAAAACCCTTGAAGAAGGAATATTCTCCAGCTCTCCGATCATTCGCTTTGACACTCCATTATTTTTCGCCAAACGCTTACTCATACGTCAGAAAAACTTTTGATACTTGCTTACCGCATCCGAGAACTATTTCTAAATGGTATGAAAGTGTGAATGGTGAAGCCGGATTTACAGCTGAAGCTTTTAATATACTAAAACACAAAACTAGCTCCTCAGGCAAACGCCCTTTGTCTAGTCTTATGATGGATGAGATGGCTATTAGGAAGCATGTTGAATGGGATGGCAAAAAATATCATGGTTATGTTGATCTCGGGCTTAATGACGTACAAAACGATAACTCGGATCACGCTTCTCAGGCTCTAGTTTTGTTGCTTATATCCCAAACTGAACGCTGGAAATTACCTGTGGGGTACTTTCTTATTCGTTCTATGACCGGAGAACAACGCGCTTCAATAGTTAAGCAATGTCTCTACAAATGCCATGAAAATGGCATTGACGTTGTTTCGCTTACGATGGATGGCTGCGCTGCAAATATGACTATGCTTAAAAAGTTAGGATGTTCGTTAGAACCTAAGAATATGATCACTACTTTCAAACACCCAAGTACTGACTACGAAGTAGCAGTATTCCTTGACGCATGCCATATGCTGAAACTTGTGCGTAACGCATTTGAAAATAAACAGAAGTTTCTTGATTATCAGGGTAATCTTATTGAATGGTCTTATCTCGTGAAGCTCAATAACTTACAAAAGTCACAAGGCTTACACCTGGGAAACAAGTTAAAAGAAAAACATATACATTTTCAGCGACAAAAAATGAAAGTAAAGTTAGCCAGTCAACTTTTCAGTAATAGCGTAGCAGATGCACTTCACGTTTGTGAAAAATATGCCATATTTAAAAATGTGGCGGCTACAATTACTTTTATTCGTTTAATAAACAATATCTTTGACATTCTCAACTCACGAAACATGCGTCAGTTTGAATTCAAAAAGCCCTTATTTGAAGATAATATTTTAAGAACAAGGGAGTATTTAGAATATGCCAAACATTACATAATGTTTATAGTAGCTCCCGATGAAGAGAAGCCCGTTATCACTACAAATCGCAAAACTGGTTTTATTGGGCTTTTAGCATGCATTAATAGTACACTTTTCTTGTATAACCGCCTGGTTGAAAAAGAAAAAGTCCTTAAATATTTAACTATGTATAAATTTTCGCAGGATCATTTGGAGCTATTTATATATTTGGGGTATTAAGAGCACATGGAAGGGCCAATAATAATCCAACATCACGTCAGTTTAAATCGGCTTACAAAAAAATCCTGATAAATACAGAACTGAAAGAGGGTTTCAGAGGAAATTGTATTCCTTTAGAGGATATTCCCATTTTAAAAGAATCCTCTGTAAACAAAATAAATGCTACTTCAGCACGTTATCGAATTTTGAAAGATGACTTGAGCGAGGCATCGTTAGATGAAGAACCTATGCCTGATGATTTGTTATTAGAATTTGATGAGCAGTTAAATACAACGATAGGTGATTATTTGCGCCGTCAAATAGTTGCATATATTTCTGGATTTGTTGTCAATTATTTACATTCCAAAATCAAATGTGAGACCTGCCTTCATGAATTGTATGCTGTTAAGTACGATGATGATGACCTTTATTTGATAAAAACTAAAAATAAAGGTGGTCTTACTTTCCCATCTAAAGATGTAATAAATATATGTTTACGAACTGAATGTAGCATCCGTTGTGTCAAATCGCAATCTTTGAATTCTATTAATTTCCGTAAACATAAAATTGTATCGATTACACTAAAATCCCTTATTGGACAAAATTATTTTAAACAATCAGTGAATCATATGTTCGACCAATCACCAATTGATAATCATATTATTCTTCTGACTAAATCTATAGCTGAAAAGTATATAGATATTCGTTTTAAGCATTTTGCAATATTAGAAAATGATAAAGCAACCAACCGTCAACAACTTACCAAAGATGTTATTTTTGCAGGAAATTGAAGATTTTGTTTAAGATGACAAACTATATTTGTAAAATATGATGTCATCTTAAATCGATGAATTTTCTATAGTAAGGTTAATTAAGCTTGTCTTATGGTTGTGTTCAATACCCCCAGAAAAGACATCCTTTTCAATAAATTGCGTTTAAAACATTGCGTCAAATGAAGTGTTTATCATCTTTTTTATTGTTTTGCCACCCTTCTTGCGAAGACAATTGCGTATTACACGCTCGGTTTTCATAGATATGTCAAACATCTTGTTTGAAGCATAACATTAACCACCCATGTCTCTAACATCAATCAATTTGTGAAACCATAGCATGTCTTTAGCCCATAAATCCATTTAACAGGCCTCACAATTAATTTTCTTACCAAGGCTGCTGACTACAAACCCTTTCTGGGTTATAACCTACTATTTTATTTATCCAGTTTTCCACTAATTTCAGTACAATTTGTCTGATATTTATTAATCGAATTTCTGCAGGACTCAATCTTTCTCCTCGGTTTCTTCGAAACGGTAACCTACCGAAGAGTTATTAATTTTGTTGAGTGATGATGACTCGGATAAAATTAGTATGTTATCTAAAGGTATACAATTTCCGGTCAATTTGGAGCCTAATTCAAAATGTGAAATCAACTTTTTAAAACTGGCTTTAAATTGTCCAGTGTTGGGATTATTATTATGTCCATTTTGACTCTGTGTGTTCCCAAAAAATAGTTTGACATGGTCTTGGCGGAGTTTATATGTTATTAAAAAAGATAGAATTTTAGTTACAACTAAAGCGTTATACAAATAAGTCATACTGTTGATGCACACTAATAATCCTAATAAGCCAGTATTATTATGTGTTTTGATTGGTGGGACGCTTTTGTTTGAAAACACAGTTCTTCTCTCGGTACCGACTTTACACGTTGTTTTAGTATTTAGAGTATCAAAAAGATCATTTAAAAATCTTGATATATTCTGCTGTGCTTTCAGATTCTCTAAATGCGAGAATATTTAAGATCTTATTGCAAAAGTAGGTATATAACTTCAGCAATTATAGCATCTCAGTATATATGTGAAAATCTACTATATCTGCATAAAAATATCGATTCCTTCTGTAAAAGGAGCGATACACAAAATGTAACTACTAGATATAAGGATAATCTTATATTGCATACTACCCGTCTCCACAAAATAAGTAACTCTTTTATGGAGCAATGTATAAGATTCTATTACAAACTTCCCAATGATATTAGACAATTGTCTACGAATAAATTTCACATTCATTATTTTGTTTTTAAACTGGATATGTCGATGTGAAAGTTTATTTGCCAGTTGTAAGCAGTTTTCTTCTTGCAAGTTAATTCCGATAAATATTGCCATTGCATTGATTTTGCACCAATAGTTTAAATTACTCTCTTAGATTCAAAGGTGTTCCGCATCAGTTTTAACATATGACACGCGTCTAAAAATACAACTACATTATAATCAGCACTTTGGTGTTTCAATCAGTGTTTAAGTTTTTTATATCATCCAACTCTCAACCCAGTGTTTTCATTGTTGCAATGTTGCTTTTACAGTCATCAAATGTCACAGAACGAATTTGTACACCGATTTGATTGCATTTTTCTATTTTTTATGTGAATCTGCTTTAATACTGTCAATAAAAAATAAGCTAATGGTAGTTTCCAGGAATCATTGATTGCAACTAACTGAAAAACATAAGCTTGGGTAGCCATTTGGCTTCTATCAGCGCTACCTAAATCCATATCTACTAGGCCCTCATAGCTTTTACCTGTCCATATCTTTTGCCTCCCAATAGACTTTTTATCACTAGATTTTACTTTTTCCTCGAGCCTATTTAAAGTTTCGGTACAAAACCCTGGTTCCGCATTTACACTTCGATACCATTCATATAATGTATGGAGGTGAGGTAAACATCTATTAAACATTTCACGTACATATTTATAAGCAGATGGCGAGTAAAAATGCAGAGTTAAGGTAAATTTTCTAGTACCCGGAGAATTTTTTTTGAAGGCCCTCGTACAACTGTTTTTGAAGTTATACTTCTTTTGGCGCGATGGAGAAAAATGATGAGAGTGAATTTTTACGATGCGCGCGCACACCGACACCGAATTATTTAACAACATGAAGTTAGTTCTAGGTGGTATGACAGTGAATTTTTACGATGCGCGCGCATCGTAAAAATTCACTGTCATACCACCTAGAACTAACTTCATGCTGTTATTTTTACGATGCGCGTGAAAATTGATAACTATGTTCAAGTTGTATATTTAGAAGTATAACTTCTAACGCGTGTACATAAGTACACACAAGTTTTTTTTATTTTTAATGTACATTCCATTAAACAATTTTTTAAAACACATATTAAACGTATACTTATGGCTAGGGGTTATTACACCACTAAAGAGTACATCGATGACAAAGACGTCTGGCTCTCACTTCCTACCTGCACATTGCTCGCTGGAGATCTTGTAGCCATATAGACATGACTGATCTGCTGTGTTACGTGAACTATCTGTAAATGATTGCTATCATATACTTAATTTAAAATTATTGACTCTGTCTCAAAATGAATAATGTTATTGTTTCGAAGTTTTTCTTTTGTATACCTAAATATAATCTAAAATAATAAGCATTCAGACAACCGATCGAGCATATATTGTGTTTGCCTACTAAATAATTACTCTAATTGGACCAAATCCCGTGTTCATGCCCGCTTGAGTATGTTTCGCCGGACCGTCTCAACTGGGTCGTGTTGAAACCGGTAGTAGATGAACCCACTGAGTTTGTTTCGCTGGGTCTTCTCAGTTGGGGCGCATTGGATCCGGTGGTAGCATTAAAGCGCGACCGTCGTTATTAACACAAGGTCCGTCATAATAATAATACCTTTAATATAGACAGAACCATTGACAATATGTAGTAAAAATATTAGACTTAAACTAGCTAATTAAACATAATCTCTTGACAATAACTTGATACGAGCTAGCTAAATATCATTTCTGTAATATAATAAATTTTATAAATGTTTTCATACAAGATGTACC
The DNA here is from genome assembly GCA_951640165.1 of Pseudoips prasinana. Lineage (NCBI taxonomy): Eukaryota > Metazoa > Arthropoda > Insecta > Lepidoptera > Nolidae > Pseudoips > Pseudoips prasinana. The sequence continues at coordinate 13,504,034 of OX621240.1, forward strand.
TAAATATCTATGTTACTAGAAATAATATCTAATGTATACAACTATATTACTACAAACATGTTCTGACTATTTACAAGCGCTTTTTTAAAGTCTACGTGAATAAAAACCTTTTTTTTTATTTTTTTTTTATTTTACAATTCTGCAACCTCAATTTTTTTAGTCAAATCGGAAAATATTGAACTATCAATCGATTGTTTCTTTTGAAGTAAATTAATTATATTTTTAAGGAAACATTTTTCTTGGTCAGTCTCTTGTTTACTTTTTGTAAATTATGACGTTTTAATAAAACCTTACATCTAACACCAACTATTGTAATACTTTATGATTACCTGGAATTTGGGAACCGCTGTTTTTAGTGAACGTTTCCGTCCGTATATTTCCACTTTTCCGAAACTATAACAACTATACTGTTGAAACTTGGTAAGTCGGTGTATTCTGTGAAACGTATTAAAATTTTCACACAAAAATAGAAAAACACGAATAAATTTTGGGGGTTACCCATACTCAGAACTGAAATTCAATATTTTATTTTTCATCAAACCCATACCATACCTATTGTGGGGTGGATAGGTGGCGCGAGAGACACTTCCAAAGCGGTAAAATTTGTTCCCCGCCCCTATTAACTTCTAAAATAAGAGAATTATAAAACTAAAAAATATATATGATATACAATTCCATGCCAACTTCCACCGAAAATTGGTTGGAACGAGATCTAGTAAGTAGGTTTTTTTATACGTCATGAATCTTAAACCGCAATTTATCTTTCATTCAATAAACTCAAATACTTGCAGGTAAGGTAACGGAACTCTTGATGGGCGAGTCCGACTTCCGTTTCTGTAAAATAAGTCATTAACAAAATCCTATAATCTTCAATCGTCATTCATCAATGACGTTTTTATTCTATCATTTATTTTATAATAATATCACTGTCAATAAAAAAAGGATATAATTATGGTTCGCAAAAGTAAAAAAAAAACAGTACTCCCTGGAACGAAGTTATGAGTCCGGCCCTGTTGCATCCTGCACTGTGTGACATCTAGTGTAAGAAAGTTACATTACTACTAATGATAGTCGACAAAACATGCGATTAGTTTACCTATTGACCGGTAGATGTAAACAATGAAGTAGGCGGATCTAACACCCTCTCCCCCCCGCAAAATGTCACGCGTTGTTTCATAGAAAAATCGAATTACAACGTCTCCTCTTTGTAATAGCTCCATGTTTCTGGGTGTCAAAAAGGACACGGTAAATCCAATGCTTAAACCAAATAGTTTCAATTGAAACTCCATAGGGACAATACTTATACAAATCAGAGTAATCGTTTGGACAGTTGGAATACATAATCTGTTAAAGTAGGTACTGTATGTGTGGAATATTGCTATGTATCCTCCGGACAATTTCAGCCACGGCGGCCAGTCTCAATGGAGAGTCGTCAATTGCGAAGGGCATATTATAGTGCACAAGTGTATACGTACACACAGGGGCACTTTCTATTCCATCACTCTCATGATCCGACGGGTTTACTAGCCACACGACCGGAAATAGGTCAGGTACAGGACCGATGGCTTTACGTGCTCTCCGAGGCACGGGGTTATAATACTGCCATCTTCCAGAGTTCGGGCTGACACTGAGAAATATCTTTCTACGGAAAAGTCCTAAAATCACTTTTTAGCCGGACTCGGGATTTGAACCCATGACCTCATTATTTGCGGTTGAACACGCTACCGCTAGATCAACGAGGCAGTCAAAATTGTTTATATATAATATAGGTCCACCATGTGTATTTCTTTCCATAGTCCGATTGGACGGATTACGGCTATGCAAAGTACACGGGTGTATGCCGCGAACGTCCTGACTCCGGCGAAATAGGCCCCATCCAAAACATTTTGCCTGATATTCTTTTAGGGTTACTTTTTTATTTGATCTGGTTCTAGGTCATTGTATAAGGTTGAACATTCTAATGTTACAACCACCAGGATCTCGGTTCCAATATCATGTTACTAAGTGTAGGAAGGACATACGAATTCAAATAAGATAAGTATTAATACTTTCTCAAGTATTGCAATTCGATATTTGAGTTGGCTTCCAATATGAATACATATGAGGGTATATAGTCTCAGTGCATGACTTCTCTTGCACTTGACTAGAAAACTCAAATCTGAGCGCATCAGCACATTACTCTTAAAGTATTAAAAACGTGGTTCAGCATTCGATGTTGGAGATGATTCGTTTTGCTTCACTTTTGATGGATTATTCCAACGTCCTCGGATAACCGGAACGCTGAAATTTGAAACCTGAATTCAAGAGGAATAAAGGATATTTTGCAGACACTGGAAAATATAGGCCACTAGGTTAAATTAAAAAGCGCTGAACTAAAGCAGAATTGTGTCGATTTCGATGTCGTACTTTTTGTTTTTTTTTTATTTATTTAAACCAACCACCAAACAAGTATAAAACCGTTTTTCTATACTACCAAGCCAGCATAACCATACAGCCTTCCTGACTGTATGTCGTTACAGTAGCCTATGACGCTTGGAACACGTATGCTTTAACTGCTCATAGAACGAAAACGCGCAGTGCCCGACATCACTGTAATGTTGGTACCGATTTACGCGAATAAATATCCTTTTGAAGCTAAAACCTGCTTGAAAGTAGAATGCGCTACTTTTATAGAATTTGGTTAATAATTATGTTCTCCGAAGCTAGTCATGTTTCAACAATATTGTAAGGAATGCTAAGTTATCACGTCCACGCAGTTGACTAGTCTCCATTGAGATTGGCTGCTGTAGCTAAAATTCATCCGTGTACCTAAATATCTGTTTTAAGTAACTAGAAATAATAACTGTATTACTACAAACATGTTCTGACTATTTACAAGCTTTTTTAAAGTCTACGTGAATAAAAACCGTTTTTAAGCCCTTGACTATTTAATGTACTCATTATAGATATGACAACACAAGAGGCACCTCTTTCTTATACAATACTTTTAGGAATTAAAAAGGATTTAATTATAAAAAAGAGGTTTATTCACATTTCAGAATAAATAATTTAGAAATCAACAACAATTTCTTATGACAAATCACTTATAATGACAAACACAACTTACAATGTGTTAAATAAAGACTAATATACATTCAGTCAAAAAAGTATCGGGAATGGATGATTTGTTTTTTTTTTTGTTGTTGTTAGATTGGCACAACTGTTTTCCATTTTGGCGCGGAGTTTGAGTTGCATCTGCTATTTATATTAAATACAGTGCTGATTTTAGTAAAATCATATATAGTGTGTATTGTGTATTGTGTATCATAATGGACAAAAATATCAAACAAAGATTTTGTCTTAAATTTTGCATCGCTAATAGAATTTCGTGTTCGGAGTCACTGAAAATGTTACAGAAGGCTTACGGTGAATCGACTTTATCAAAAACTCGTGCTTATGAGTGGTTCAAAGCGTTCAAAAGCGGTCGAGATGTGATAAAAGATTCGTCTGCAACTGAAGTTAACATCGCAAAAGTGAAGGAAATAGTGTCTGAAAATCCTCATTCAACTCTGAGAGAGATAGCCGCCAAACTTGTCTCACGAGTCGATTCGTATCATTTTAACTAATCATTTGGGTATGAAACATGTTGCCGCTCGGCTAGTCCCAAAAGATCTGAATTTTGCTCTAAAAACTCAATCGTATGAAAGTCGCTGAGGACATGGTAGAACGAGTCAATTCCGACCCAACATTCATGAAACGCATTGTTACTGGTGACGAGACGTGGGTTTACGAGTTTGACATGCAAACTAGTCAATAAGCTTCGGAGTGGCGCCTTCCAACTGAACCGAAACCGAAAAAACCACGCCAAAGCAGTAAATGTTGACTGTTTTCTTTGACTATCGCGGTGTTGTGCACTCTGAATTCTTACCGGAAGGTCGAACGGTAAATAAATAATATTATTTGAGCATTATGCGGCGTTTAAGAGAGCAAATTCGACGAAAAATGCCAGATTTGTGGAAAGAAAATTCTTGGATTTTGCACCACGATAATGCGCCTTCGCACAAGGCCATAATTGTGAACGAATTTTTGACCAAACACTCAACAAACACCATCCAGCAACCACCATATTCACCAGATATGGCTCCAGCTGACTTCTTTCTTTTTCCTAAACTCAAATTACCACTTCGTGGTACCCGTTTTCAATCGGTAGAAGATATAGAGGAGAATTCGCGGCGAGAAATGAACTCAATTCCGACAGCAGCGTTTAAAAAATGTTTTGGTGAATGGATTATTCGTTGGCGTAAGTGTATCGTTTCTGAAGGAGCATACTTTGAAGGTGATAAAATAAATTTGGATGAATAACAAACATTTTGTATTTTATTGATCTTTTCCCGGTATTTTCTTGACAGAGTAGTAAAAAGTACTTATAGTTACGCACTTTGATCCCTGTTCTCATTTACAACTACGTGTGTTCGATTTATTATTTAAAAAAATTAAAATTTCATTGTCAAATTTATAAATAAACAGGTCTACGTGTTGTAAACACCGTGGCCGGTATTACATTTTGCTTAAGACTAATGACAGATTTTTAGGGCTCCGTAGCCAAATGGCAAAAAATGGAAATACAAAATTTTTTTTTTGATCGTACCCATGCATGTGGGTCTATGGATAGGTCTTCAAAAATCATATTGAGGTTTTTAATATCATTTTTGGCTAAACTGAATAGTTTGCGCGAGAGACACTTCCAAAGTGGTAAAATGAGTGTCCCCACCCTGTAACTTCTAAAATAAGAGAATGATAAAACTAAAAAAAATATATGATGTACATTACCTTAGAAACTAACAAAGAAAATTGGTTTGAACGAGATCTAGCAAGTAGTTATTTTTTAATACGTTATAAACCGCAATTTACTTTCATTTAATCAACTGAAATACTTGCTGCTACGGAACCCTTCATGTGCGAGTCCGACTCGCACTTGGCCGGTTTTTTATGTGTTAACTTGAGTAACTCGATACACTTTCTGAATAATCACACTTTTGTCCCTTAAATAATCAGAAATGAAATTTCGTAATATGCTTTACAATTTGGTTATTATATATTATATAAAAAATTATGGTCCATGGAGCAAGGACATCTAGCATCTAAGAAAATGTAACCCACTTTCCGATCAAATGACATTCCAACAATAATACTGTGAAAATCTCTGCTTGTTAGATGGATTCGTTGATTTACTTATAAATACCTAATTATTTAGATCAAATTACTCCTTTATAACAATATTCAATTTGGCCACCAGAATACACGCTGCCATGGATGGTGATCACGCTAGCGGCTCTACAAGTGGTAAACGCAAGCGACAAGCGGCCACGGTTCGTCACCGAGCCGTCTTCACGCGTCTTATGGCCCTCTACGCGAGGCGCCCACGCTTTGTGTAGGGCGGCAGGCCATCCAGCTCCCGAGGTTCATTGGGTCACTGCTGAAGGGCAGCTATTGACTACTATACCAGGATTGAGGTAAAACGATTGTTGTCTGAGATTTACAAAATAAGGCATGGACACCTGAAACATTTTCATCAGCTTACTTTAAATACACCTTTGTATGATGTGATATTTAGTTATAGCTAAGTAATTACTGCGTATTTTATTGAGAGTTTCTTCTATTTGTGTCCGGGAAGAGAAGAAGACACACTTAACACTGGCTATTTATACATTTCCAGACATAAAAGGCAAGAAAGAACTTAGCCATCTAGCAAACGTGAAAGTACAAACTTAGTAATCGAGTTAAAAGGTAATGTAATCGAGTTAACAGATAATGACGTTGCTGTGGTTTGGTGTAATAAAAACTGGATCATTGCTCTCTAAACTTTTATAGCGGATTGCGGATAGTATGTATCCCACCAGTGTATCAGCTAACGATTCCGCAACGTACTACTTCGGGTTTAAGAGGCAGGTTTAGACATAGTGCTACTAAGTATTGGAACAATTTACCATTGAAACAGTTTCTTGACGCCTAGAAGGCTTATTAAAATATTTTGCTCTAAACCTAGTCGAATTAAAGTGCCTCAGATATTGGAAGTTGTAGCAGTTGTTTGTCTGACGTATATATACAATAGAACGGTAAGGAACTCTACTGTCGAAAAAGTGCTAAGCGATTGAAAATCCTTATGTAAGAATCCACCCATATCTGGTTGAACAAGAGACATAAAGCATAACGTATTTGTGATCCAGGGATAGCTTGACTGCGGAAGTATCTCCTCCACGTTACAGAATATATATGGTAATAAAATTATAGTTTTGCAATCGATTGTGCGAATAAAGTCATGAAAGCTGATCAGGGCGGATAATAGGGTCGAATCAAAATCAGACAGTATGTAGTAAAATATAGCTTAAACTATAAATTTCGATAACTAAACATAAACATAATCTCCTTGAAGATAACTTAATACAAGCTGGCTAAATATCATTGCTATTATAAAATAAATTGTATGAATGTTTTAACAATTCGTGTACCTCAATATCTATATGTAACTAGAAATAATTATGTATACATAACTATATTACTACAAACATATTCTGACTATTTACAGGCGCATTTTTAAAGTCTACGTGAATAAAAACCTTTTTTATAAAAAAAGAAAGATTGCGACAGAGGAATAACGGTGACGTAGAGGTTAGGGTAGCAGCTTCTTTACAACCTAGTCGCTCGCGTGTTTCCAGTTTGACCCCCATATAGGACAACTACTTGTGTAACCCATGGATAGTTGTCATGAGTATGGACACTTTTTAATCAATTCGAATGACATGTATTGCATCTTTGTGAATTGCCCCATAATAAAGACGTTATTTTAATAGAAAAGATGTATCTTTAAATAAAAAAAAATAAACATTACGATACTTGACATGTTCATAATAAGACGAGAATTTGTAGTAGCAGCATCTATATGAAGCACGTAAATACTTGCCAGAGAAGTTGAGACTACGCAACTGATCGTTTGATCAATCTTTAGATTGCTTCGAGATTGGTTGGTGAAGTAGGGGTGAAAGTCGACGACGGGTCCATTAAATAAACTACTCTAACTTCACCTATATTTTAGTAGAGGCGATACGAGAGCAAGTTAATATTTACTGCGAACACCCGAGGCGAATTCCTTCAGTACGCTTAAGCACGACTTTAAGTTGAATATTTTACGTTGAAATATCTACGCTTTTGATAAATCAATTGGTGTTAGAAGATAATTTATTAGGTAAACTTCTAAGGCACTAACATCGATATTATTTTATTATAAGGGAATGATATATTCAATAATACGTACGTACATAGACTCAAACCTATTTACCAGAGGGGTTTCTAATTTTGTAAATGATCTAAGAGGAACAAGGTCCAGGCGTTGCAAACTTCCGTATGCTATGGTAACCGCTCACCATCAAGTGGGCCGCATGTTTGTTTCTTCATGAAGTTGCCTGAAAAAAGATGATAGGTAATTAAAACCGGCAAAGTGCGAATCGGACTCGGGCACGAAGTGTTCTGTACCATTATCTATAAAAATGGATTTGCATTCATCATCATCATCATATCAGCCCCAAGACACTCACTGCTGGACAAAGGCCTCCCCCAAAGATCTTCACAATTGCTGGTCTTGCGCTATCCACATCTAGCGACTCTCAGCGACCCTCCCAAGATCATCGGTCCATCTTGTAGGGGGCCTGCCCACGCTGCGCCTTCTGATACGTGGTCGCCACTCGAGAACCTTTGTGCCCCAGTTGCCGTCGGCTTTACGAGCTATTGTTTGCATGATTTTAATGTAATTATTTATTTTTAAAGTGAATCTGTTTCAACTGTCTAACTATCATGGTTCATGAGATACAGTCTGATAACCGAAGGGTAGACAGATAGACAGACAGACACATAGACAGTGGAGTCCTATAATAGGGTCCTGTTTTACCTTTAGGGTAAGGAAGCTTTAAAATATAATGAGAAAATGCTATAGCAAAAGGAGGGACGGATGTCGTGAAACTATACAATGAAAAAGTAATAACTTGTAATTTTTAAAGCTAAGCTAAAGAAAAGTCATTGCAAATTTTATTAATTTTGTCAAAATATTATTTTGTTAGGTAAGTGTAATTGGACCATGGTGTCCTTTTGAAGTAAGCTGTCCAATATGATCTGCCGTGAAAGTCAATGATGAAGATGGGTCGGTTTTGATTCATCTACCAAACAATCTTTTAGTGAAATCGATGATTTTTCCAAAATCTGGTTGATTACCTTATGAGCCTCGGAGTCTACGTTAAACCATCAGCCCCGTTGTTATGAAAACATCTATGACAATTATTAAAGGTAGCTAAAATAATAATAGTAATATCCTGGGACATTATTTACCCACGGCCATCTGATCCCAAACTAAGCCTAGCTTGTACTATGAAAATCAGATAACTGATATACTACATATACTACTTTTTTTTTAATTACACCGAGACTCAGGACAAACAGAAATGTTCATGCATACAAATATCTGTCCTGGATGGGAATTGGACCCACGACCTCCAGCGTGAAAAGCAAGCATATGACAACCACGCCAACAGGCCCGTCAAAAAGGCCTTTTAACATATGCTACTTTGGCATAACCATCTTGATTAATGCTATTTATTATATCTAATAAATAAATAAATAAATAAAATAGCCTTTATTGCTGCTTCCTTATCACTATTACACAATGCTTACAAAGATTGCCTACTCACTAAAATAAAGTTCATGCAATATATTTAATAATGTTAAGCATTATCGGCAACTGGATATTTATCTGGAACAGCTTGTCCATTGACAAAGGCCTCCTCTAAAGATTTCCAATTATTTCTGTCTCTTGCTATACGGGTCCATACCGGCCCAGCTATTTTCTTCAAATCATCTTCCCATCTTTTACTCTGTCTTCCTCTTTTTCTTTTGCCATCTCTTGGGTACCACTCTGTTGTTATTTTAGTCCATTTCTCTTTGTTTTCTCGTAGCATATGTCCAGCCCATCGCCATTTTAGCAGTCTGTAAGCTACGTGTACATTTTTAAATTTTGTCTTCAATTTAATTTCGTGTAATTGTACTCTGTCTCTTCTTTTAATTCCTAAAATACTCCTCTCTATACTATTTTGGCAGACTTTTAATTTGCTTTCTAATTGTTCTGTTAGCGCCCACGTTTGACACCCGTATAGCAAGCATGACATAATGCATATTTCAAATAATTTCTTTTTGCCTTTCATAGGCATATCCTTATTCTTCATTACTTCACTAAGTGACCAAAATCTTTTCCAAGTATTAGTGATTCTTCTATTAATTTCTTTACTCATGCAGTCTTCTGTTGATATAAGCTGTCCCAAGTAAATGTATTCATTTACATATTCTATTTCTTCATTATTTACTATCAACTTTTCTCTTTGTTGGGAATTGGTCATAATTTTAGTTTTAGTTAGATTCATTGATAGGCCGGCTTTAACACTTTCATCAGATAATTGTTGTAACATTAGTCTGAGAGTTTCTGCATCCTCTGAGAATAAAACTAAATCATCCGCGAAGCGTAGATGGTTAAGATTTTCACCATTTATATTAAGGCCTTTTCTAGTCAAGTCTAGGTTCCTAAAGATTAACTTCAAAACAGCTGAGAATAGTTTTGGGATACAGGATCTCCTTGACGCACACCTCTGCTGATAGGAAATTCGTTGCCAATAGATTCGAGTTTAACTTACGCTGTGCTCGCTGTGTATACGTTTTAATTAGTCTAATGTATTTTTGTTGCACTCCTTGTTTTACAAGCGCGTCCCATATAAACTCATGTTCTAACGTATCGAACGTTTTGTTGAAGTCTACAAATCCTAAAAAAAAATATTTTATATACTCTCTATATTTTTGTAAAATTTGCCTTAGCGTGTGTATATGATCTACGGTTGAAAATTTGCTTCGGAAACCAGCTTGCTCCCTAGGTTGGTTTTCTTCCAAAGTATTGGTAATTCTACTTAATATTATTTTAGAAAACACTTTGTATATATTAGACATTAAGCTTATCGGTCTATAGTTCCCAATATCGTCTTTGTCTCCTTTTTTATGTAGCAATATGATTGTTGATTTAGTCCAGGCTTCTGGGATGTTTTCTGTGTCTAAGATTTCATTGAACAGGTCTGTTTATTATATTTAGTACTTTATTAATAATAGTAATCCTTTACCTTCTAGGTTTTTCGGGTTCCGTACCCAAAGGGTGGACCCTAATACTAAGTCTGTCTGTCACCAGGCTGTATCTCATGAACCGTGATAGTTAGATATTTGAAATTTTCACAGATGATGTATTTCTGTTGCTGCTGTAACAAATACTAAAAAATAAATATGTAAGGGAGCTCCCATACAACAAACGTGCATTTTTTTATAGATGCGAGTCCGAGTCGTACTTGGCCGGTTTTTAACTAACTCTTCAAAGATGGAATTTTTAATGAAGGATCAAATATCTTTAATAAAAATGGCCATATTTATTTTACTATCATTATTTTTTCTTGATTTTCATCTTTACTTTAGATTACATCTTTTGTAAAATTTTAGTTTATTAATTTAGTTTTGTTTGTTTTATAGTATTATAATATTAATAAGGCTAGGAATTTATTTAAGTGAAATCATCTTTAGCGACGTGTGCACTTTTTTAGGATGGGTAAAAAATGTTAAATGTTGCTAGCGTCAGGACATGTAACCTGATCAAATATTCGTAAGACGGAGAGTCTTTCCTTTTTAATACACACTGGCCGTCTATACACTCGCATGACTGCACCAATTTTAAATTGAAAACTTCTTTAGCAGCGTTGTGTACTTTTTCTTAATTATGAGATTTTTGACAGCCGACTGCCTTACCAAATATAGTTCTATTTTTAAATTTATTCACACCATATGGAGGGAAGCAATTACTATGAGTCTTTACCACCAAAAAGTGGGTAGTAGCATCCTCATCTGGAATTATTTGATATTTTATGTGAATTAATTCATAGGACATTTAAAATTGTAATTGAAATTATTTTAATCAGGGTGTGACATAAAGGAATTATTATTGTAATTATTATTATTATCCATTTTATTGTTGACTTTGATTATTAATATTTTTTATATATTTTAATTGTATAACATTTTAAGATAGCTCTTACATATTATTATTATTATAGTAAATAAATAAAAAAAAATATATATATAATATTATGCACTCAATAAATTTGCATGCCTAACATTGGATTACATACTTACATAAGATTCTATAACAAACTTCCCAATGATATTAGAGAATTGTCTACGAATAAGTTTAAAAGAATTATTAAAGCCAAATTGTGTAGCAGGGCATATTACAAAATTTCTGATTATTTAAGTGATAAAAGTGCTTGGAATATAGTGAGTTGTTCTGAGTCAACACACATGATTGTAATTAATCTTAAGTATATTTTATTTTAAAAAAAGGAGTCCTACTGAGTTTTCTGGAAGTGTTTCTCAGTAGCTGCCACGTCATACACTGCACGGTAGGGAAAAAATATGACGATTCCACATAAATGTAAATTTCTTACGGAATAAATGATCTTTGACTTTGACTACCCAAACATTTTGCACAACATATGTATGTTGAATATAGTGAAACTATACTACAATGTCGACAACTACTTTGTACCTATATTCTGGCAAATAAATATTTCATTCATTCATTCACTCGCTACTAGGATCAAATAAACACACTACTTTCCGAGTATGAGATATAAAAAAATAGTTTTCACTTCTATCAGCAGTCGCCAAAGACTGCCCCACATGTTTTTTTTTCTCAGTGTACGAATACCTAATAGAATACTAAATTTATTCAATTAATTTCGCATACAATTTGCCTAAAAATGTAGATTATCTACAACAGACACCCGGTGTTCAAACTTTTGTGTCTAATGACTAACGGCACCCGGCTCCAAGAGTTTTGTATTTTTAATAAGGATCTATGTAACTGTGTTGGAGACTTTGCTGACTTTACTCAAGAGATATTTAAAACTTCGTAGCAAAAGTTTCACTTCAGTTTACTTACCAAGTACAGGATTTTTGAAGGTGGCATTAACTATAACTTATCTAACAGATAGACATGAATTACCTTCTCTAGTAGTATCTGTAAGCAATTGGATATGAGACTGAAAAAATAGATAATGCTCACACAATGCCCTCGTGTTTTTCATTCTATCACCACACGGGACAAATATTTGTGTGATCAATATACTATACTAGCTGTGCCCGTGACTTCGTCGCCACATTTTGTAATGACTCCGTACCTGTTACATCAGAATATCTCTAATATTTTGTCTCTTGTCGCAAACTTATAAAACATTCACATAAACTTTACATATTTCCATACAAATTTTCATCCTATTCCCTATTGTTATGTTTCACCCTTGAGGGTAAAAAGTTTTACAAACCTTGAATGTCATATTTGTTTATATTGAATTAACAGCTTAAAAATATCATAAATATCAATATTCTAGCTCTAAAAACGACGATACTTTCATACAACTTATCATCCCCCGTTTTCAAACCTTTACAACCCTTTTTCGCATAAAAAAATGTATATGATATGTCAATTTTCAGGCTCTAGTCTATCTGTATACGAAATCTCATTTAAATCTGCTCAGCAGTTTTGGCGTGAAAGCGCGACAGACAGACTGAGTTACTTTCGTATTTATACATAATATTAGGAAGGATGTGAGGGCATAATATTTACGCATATAATATCTATATTTCAAAGTAGGTCATTAGTAGACCTTAGCGCAGAGCGTAGTAGCAGACCTCTTTACGACTCTACAGCAGTAAAAAGCAAAATGAGCGGTCGAACAATAAACATTAACAGGGACTAGTAACTACACTGAAGTCGAGATAGCCTAGCGGTTAGAACGTTGGATTGAGGAATCAGTGGTATCAACTTCAAACTCAAGCTGATGCAAATGAGCATGAGCAGAAGCAAATGATGATGAAGCAAATGAGATATTTTCTAATACGCACAGGAATTCGAATCCAGTGGTGTGCGTATTACAATATTATCTCCTTCTCAAAACGGTGAAGGAAAATATAGTGAGGAAACCAGCATGCCTGAGAGTTCTCCAATAATAATAATATCTAGGGACAATGCCACACAGATCACCCTGGCTCCAAACTAAGCAAAGCTTGTACTATGGGTACCAGGCGACGATATACATACTTATATAGATAGATAAATACTTATATACATAGAAAACATCCATGACTCAGAAACAAATATTCGTGCTCATCACACAAATATTTGCACTTCCGAACCCACCGGGATTCGAACCCAGGACCACCAGCTTCGTAAGCAGGAACACTACCAACTAGGCTACGGTGACCGTCCCATAATGTTCTAGGTGGCGGCTGAAGTTTGCCAACTCACATTAGGACAACGTTGTGGAGTATGGCATATGCCTTTTTATTGTTAGAGACGGCACCTGCCCTACACTAGGGCAGTATTGGGTTGCATCATTAGTTACTTCATCAAAAATAGTCACAGTTATAAAATTATCGGGCTGGTTGGCGTGGTTGGTAGATAGATACTAATTAATTGCTTTCACGCCGCAGCAGAGATATTTGTGTGCATGAACATGTCCGTTTGTCCGGAGTCTGGGTGTAATTATCTATATAAGTAGGTATTTACAAAAGAAAAGTAGGTAGTATATGAGTTATCTGGTTTCCATAGTACAAGCTCTGCGTAGTTTGGGATCAGCTGGCCGTGTGTGAATGTCCCCGCATATTATTACATTAGTATCATAAAGCTATATGCTTTACCGTATTACTACCGTCAGGTCCTACTATTGCTATGTAGGTTGACGGCAAAGAATATCACCATCCCATCTCAACCCGTGGGGGGTGAAAACCTTGTTATAAACGGCTTGTTATAAGATACATATAAAATATAATAATATACTAATAATTGCTCACCTGTAACATGCTTATGGTACAAAGAAAAAATAGTGCGTGAAATAGTACACACGGCTACATATCAAGCTATAAATTTCCAGTATAAGCTGATCTCGCGTTGTATACGATATCCATACAATGAGAAGTCAGCTTATATTGGAAACGTGTAGCTTGCTATGTAACCGTGTTTGCAAGTGGCGGCCTTATCGCTTAATGGAATCTCTTCCTACGAGTTGGTGTGAGAGTGCGGGAATAGAGTGTGCACCTGCTTTTCTTATAATACAACCGTTCAGAGTGGTCACCGTAGCCCGAATTCACTAAGCAACGCTATAATAATTCATCGTCTTCATATCAACGGAAAGACGTCCACGTCCAAAGATATCAATTTTTTTTCATAAAATAATTAACTAAATAAATATCTTGGGACATCTAACACACTACCATCTAATCCCGGTACCTGTAATATGGCAAACAGACAACTGACAAACATACTTTTATATTTTTAAATACAAACAAATTATAGATAAATTACTCGCAGGTACAGGTAAAATAATGGTGCTGATTACACAAAGATTTGTCCTGGATGAGAATCGAACCCGCGACCTATGGCTTAGCAGTCAGAATTAGGTACTAACCACAAGATTAAGAATCCTGCCATTACCAGTCTTGCGCTACACAAATCCAGCAGCTTCCAGTGTAGCTTCCAGCTATAAGCATTAGCATTACAAAAGTAATACAAAAGGCTCTATGAGAATTTCTACGTAATATTGTACCGAATACTGAATTAATTGGAAACTGTTTGTTTAAACAGTGTAACAAATTCGATTTTCCCGCGCTGTTCCTCCAATAAATTGCCAGAGATTCCTATCAGATTCCGTAAGTGTAACTTGTGAGGAAGGACGTGTCAGTTCGACGTACCTAAGTGTCGAGAACTTTGTCGATCTCCAAAGTCGATACACTAGGAGGACCCAATTACTAAAGTCTTCAGCTTTCGCTAACTTGACATTAAATGTACCAAATTCTCAGCTAGTGTTGACGTTCTTGGTTAGTTTATTGAGAACTTTGGATTGTTTATTAAGTGAATGTTAAATTAAAACTATTTTTTTTTCATGGAATATAATATCTTGGAACAATTAACACACTGACATGTGGTCTCAAATTAGACAGAGCCTGTGATAAAGTAAAGTGGTATCTGCAATATTAGTGAAATAAGAAAATTCAAACTTTACATGTAGTGAACTGAACTCAGTGCCTTCAACAATTGTTCATCTCTGGCACAATAACTTCTATGGAAGTTACCAAGAGTTGTTACGGAACCGTACTTATTTAATAAAACCGCAGACTTTCCAATATATTACAAAGATAAAAGTAAAGTGAAGTCAATGCAACTTTGGCGTCCAAAACATTTTCTGCATTTACAGGTTTTATTTAGCATATTAAGATATTTGAATTTTATTAAAAAGTTGTACGTGAAGGCAGACGTAAATTATGGTAAAACAAAACAGTAAGTAGGTAGTTACTTCCCTTTTAAGCGAAAAGGAAGAGGTTCTGAATTCGGCTATATTTTTCTTTTTCTGTTCTTGTTACTTCATAACTCAGTAATTTTTAAAAACCCTTTTTTATTTGAAGGAATATACTTCTTTTTCATATCAAATATTAGTTCTTATAGTGGGGATCTTTTAATTTCTAGTAGTGCTTGCGATTGAATTATAATTTTAGGAATCTTTATTTTTGTTAAAAAAGTTCTTTTGAATATTAATGGATTGATTTCTATCATCATCGTCATGTCAGCCTACTGACGTGCACAGCTGGACCAAGGCCTCCTCAAAAGATTACCACAATCGCCAATTTGCAATAATCGCCACGCTTGGCAGGTGGGTTGGCGATCGCAGTATGATGGTCATAGTACACAAAGAGACGCTGCTGGCCATTGTCTGGAAGATATACTCTCGGGTTGACTTCTACGAAATGAAATGGGTAGATATTCTAAGCAGCCACACAGCCATCATGACTCATTATTACTTTTTTTTATTGATTTACTCATTATTTATATATAATAATAATAATATCCCTACAAGATGGACCGATGATCTTGTGCGGGTCGCTGGAAATCGCTAGATGCGGATAGCGCAAGACCGGCAATTGTGGAGATCTTTGGGGGAGGCCTTTGTCCAGCAGTGGACGTCTTTCGGCTGATATGATGATGATGATGAATATCCTGGGATATTATTTACACACGGCCATCTGATCCTGAACTAAGTAGAGCTTGTACTATGGAAATCAGATAACTGATATACGACATATACTACTTTTTTTTTGTAAATACATAATTATATAAATAATTACACCCAGGACAAACAGTCATGTTCATGCACACAAATATCTGTCCCGGGTGGGAATCGAACCCATATCCTCCGGCGTGAAAAGCAAGCATTTGCCAACCACGCTAACAGGCCCGTCCGATATTTCCGTAATTTTTAAACGCCCATGTTTTCTTTAACCGTGGGATATATCCACAAAATGAAGCCGGTACGGTAGGCTATAGCCCTATATATAGATAGATGTCAATATTGCATAAAAAGATTTGGTCTAGCCCTAAAACCAGGTAGAAAAATGTTGAATACGTTTGTATTTGAAAACCAGCCTCTAGTAATGGCTCTTAAAACCATCGATCGAATACGGATCAGTAAGCACACTTGGCTGCGCCTCTCGGTTATAGCCAAAACACAAATCCCTTACTCCGACTAAAAATGCCCAGTTACCTTTTGACGGCTAACTGGATTTTTATGAAAAATAACCTAACTCATTCCGATTCAATTAGATTCGAGGGAAAATTTAATATACTGGGCATATCGTTTTATATGTATGCAGTTAGCTTAAGAAGTTTTAAACTCATGAAGGCTAAGCCGTGAATCAAGTAAGACTACGAACTGAATACCACTCTCACACGCTCACAAGGACTTTTTCTAGGCTAAGGGCGATTGCTTACATAAAATTGTTGAGAGAGTTAGTTTTGTGCAACTGTTTCTCTACGTTAATACGTCAAAACGTAGATAAATCATTCGACTGATGATCGGATGGGGCTTTAATCGAGCAAAGTGAGATCGCGAACCGCGCTCCCAGCCATACGGGAAACAACGATAACAAATATAGAAACACAAACGCGATTTAAAAATATAATAATAATATCCTAGGATATTATTCACACACAGCCATCTGATCCCCACCTAAGCAGAGCTTGTATTATGGAAAACAGATAACTGATGTACTACATATACTACTTTTCTTTTGTAAATACATACTTATATAGATAATTACACCCACACTCACGATAAACAGTTATGTTCATGCCCACAAGTATCAGTCCTGGATGGGAGTCGAACCCACGACGTGCAGCGTGAAAGGCAAGTATTTATCAATCACGCCAACACACCTTTATTTTTACGGGTGTAAAATATCAAAGTGGAAGGTGGAGAAGTAAGTAATTACATCAAAGGTTTCAACTTTATTAGAAGTGTGGAACCGTCCCAAACGTGACACAATTACAAATTAATTTTTGATAGCTACTTTTGAACTCAACGTCAAAAAGTAATTTGAAAATAATCCCCCTTTACACCGTAATTTATTGCGCTCCCATCTAGTTATTCTGTAGAAACGTAACAGGGGCAATAGGGACTTGTTCTCAGAGAAAGTAATTTTATATTGCCATATAATCCAGTCACGGCACCGCAAAGTGGGCATGAAACAAACGATTATGGTGACAGTTGACTTATGGCGTGAGAGCAGCGATGTATGACCGTACCACGTACGCTGCAATATATTTTATAGACACACTGAGTGCTCTTGTTTCAAATAGATTTGTTCTTTGTATTACGTTCTTTTCATACGAAGCATTTTAATTTGGGTAGTATTGGTTAAAAAGCGGCCAAGTGCGAGTCGGATTCGCCCATGAAGGGTTCCGTAGCAGCAAGTAATATTTCAGTTGATTGCATGAAAGGTAGATTGCGGTTTACGATTGAATGAAGTATTAAAAATAAACTACTTATCGAGATCTAGTCTCGTTCAAACCGATTTTCGGTGGAATTTTGCATGGTAATGTACATTCTATATTTTTTTTAGTTTTATCATTCTCTTATTAGAAGTTACAGGGGGGGGGGGCACATTTACCACTTTGAACTTACGCGAAAACTATTCAGTTTAGAAAAGAAAAAGATTTTAGAAACGTCAATATAATTTTAGAAGACCTATATGTCTCCCCAGATTTATTGATTGTTTTAAAAAGGACGCAAGAAGGAAAGAAGTACAATCGTACTTTTTTTATTAGCATTATCTCTAGTCCAGTCTAACTTGCCTATTGTACGTGTTTTTATCGTTATTCCGTTTTCATGTATCGTATAAGAGTACTTTACGCTTCTACCACTAATTCCCATTTTTTAATAGTGATATATGTAGTGAAATTTATCTGCAACTCTTAGTGATCGATAGGCTGACCAATTTTCAATCAATCAGGCGTCTACCGGTGTCACTTCTCATCCAGCCTACAGTACGGAGTAGGGATGAG
Source organism: Pseudoips prasinana (assembly GCA_951640165.1). Lineage (NCBI taxonomy): Eukaryota > Metazoa > Arthropoda > Insecta > Lepidoptera > Nolidae > Pseudoips > Pseudoips prasinana. Next base: position 13,522,527 of record OX621240.1, read on the forward strand.
ATCGAATCCGGTCTCCTGTTTTTCCCATCCAATACGTGTTCTCTCACTCGTACCTACTGAGTAGAGTAGGGTAGGTGTGAGAAAGCGTACCTATTGAGAGTATTCGGCCATTGTTAATGTTCTTGAATCAATCGTGGCAGTGACGCTTATACTTATCATTTTACTTTGTCAGTGCAACTCTTATGTTGTTTATATTCTCATAGTAAATATATCAATAATTAAAAAAAGAAATTGGTTGGTGTTTTATTATTTTTATAGTCGTCATCATCCACAGCGCTTTCAGCCATAGACTACATCCCCACACACGTCAATAATTTAGTTATTTTTTACTTAATTCACCATCATCAATTCACCAGAAATAATATATATGGCAAAACAATTGCCTGCTCAGCTAGTAATTTTATATAAATCAAATTATATTTTAAAGGAAATTTAATGACGTTATGTCTGGAATGTAATTTCAGTCCTCCGATGTTGGTGGTGTATCCTGGTGGACCAATTTTGAATGGGATCTTCGCAAAAAAGGGGCTGAATTTCACAATGAACGCCAGTTGTTGACGTTTAGGGTGGCAATTGACTGTGGTTTCTTACATACATTGGATATTTTACGTAGCTCATAGAAAGTAAAGTAAATTGGCTGCAACGCTCAGAACGTTAGGCGATCAAAGCACTTTTTGATAATAAATTTAACAATTTCTACGCGTTGTTGGAGCGTGGAACGTTCCACAGGGAAATGTTACGACGTTACGTTAATATTTTATACCAAATGTTACAGATATCGCTTTACCAAGATGGTCGATAAGCGCTGTCATATAAACGCATCGCTATTGAAAAACCCGTTACATTCATTTTGTATTTTCTTCACAAGTTGATGTGATGACATGTTTTTAGTTTTTATTTCGTATTACAACTAGCTTGGTCTTAATAAGTAGCCTATAGCCTATATTTTAGCTATAGTCTATATTTTATATTTTAAGAGAGGTAGGGCCCAGCGTTATTTCGCTCACAGAGCAGACTGGGGAAGCACCTCCACCTTACAGAAGACATTCCTTAATAATAACAATAACAATTTTAATGTTATGTTTCTGCGTGTGAATGAAGTCGCCAGAGCTCATCGGGGTGGGGGCAAGGGTCAGCAACACTTGTTTCCTGACTCTTAAGGCTGGCAACGTACCCGCGACTCTTTTGGTGTTGCGAGTGTACATGGGCGGCGGTGATAACTTACCATCAGGTTACCCACTTGCTCGTTTGTCACCATCTGATATATTAAAGGAAATAAGCCTATGAGTCGATTGAAGATATAACCTATCTCCATTCCAAACAAATCCGTACAGACGCTATTGCATGATTGGATAAGAAACATCCAGACTTAACACACTTTCATATTCGTGTTTTATATGTCAATCAATACAAATAATACAAATTAAAATATCAATATATTATAATACATAGATATAGAACATTCTCTGACCAAATCGGAGACGTTCTCAAGAAAGGCCAGGTCAGAAGTACCCTAAACATGTATGAAAAATATAATGACAGTAAATGAGGCGAAAGAGGTGTGCAAGGATCGTGACAAATGGAAGTCCGTTGTCTCTGCCTACCCCTCTGAGAAACAGGTGTGAAGCTATGTATGCATATTTTAATACGTTCAATAACAACTTGAATGTTCACAGTGCCGTATTTTTGTGCGAAAATAATCTTGTTAGACTAAGTAATTGCGAGTACTTACTCCTCCTAAGCTAACTGAATTAATGAATTCATTCTGAGCTTTCTTAAGCCATCTACCATAGTATAAATAGCTGTTAATACTACAGAAGCTCGAATCCCAATTGTTATAACGCTAATGGAATCTATTGTTACAGAGGTGATAGTCGGTAGACAAGAGAGATTTCGTTTAACGTGATTCGACATTCCATTATCGATGTGATTATATTTGGTCCCTTGGTAACTGGGGGATATTTCGTTTGTTTAAAAAAACATTAAAGGCTTTTCAACCACAGTACTTACTATGCTACTACTAGTCATATCTCTAGTATAGTTAAGTATAGAGATAGTTTGGCATTAAGCTCCATACTTAGCTTTTAGATTGGGCCATTGTTGGGCGACTAGAATCATTTTAGTTCTTTCAAGAAGTCCCAAAGGCATCGAAAGTACTCGATTGCAACTACAACTTACCACTCACATGTTGGCAACTTTGCGATGAGCTTTAGTGATCTTACTGACAGCCAGTACCACATTAACATATATTATCATTCTAACATTAAAATCTGTGGCACAGAGCTTAAGGTACAGACGCCAGCACATCCAGCTACCCTAATCTGTCAAATTTCTTTTATATATTTTCAACTATATCACAGGTTCACTTTCAATTGGGGAAATTTGACAGATTGGAGTAGCTTGATGTGCTAGAGTCTCTACTATTTATCCCTAATTGTATTGGTAAATGTGATGGGTATTTGATAAATATACCTTTAGGTAACCGTTGTTTCAAATTCATGTAAACATTTATTTATTTTACATTTCGTAAAAATAGATTATTTATGTTTTTCATGTACTATATTGTGTTAAGGAGGAAAAAAATTGAAAGCGAATCAATACCAACAAGTTACCTGAATTACTTACGGTACGTCGCTTGCCAGCAAAAATATAAGGGTGTTTTCTATATTCCGTTCAGGAAAATAAACGTAGTTTGGGTTAGTTACGTATCACGTTCAACTTGTGTCAGCACTAAGTAGTAACAAGGCGTTGTTTACCCTCGCCGAGTTGGAAAGTTTGGACATCTCAGCTGTGAACTTACTTTAAGGTGCCATTCGTGGCGACAGTATAGGATCCGTGCATACGGAGAGTATTGTGACATTTAGAAAGAAAGAAAAAAGTATAAATTTTATTAATTGCAAGGACACAATTGTAAATCTATACATATAATAAAATCGTAGGAAAGTCAAAAATGATCACTGAAAATTTTTTTCAAAGGATACTTAGTGTGCGATCTATAATGGATACCGAAGCCAAAAATATAGTTTTTTGAATTTTGGTCTGTTTGTCTGTATGTATGTCCGGGCTAAACTCAAAAAGTACAGCATGGATTGATTTAAAATGCATGAAGATTACTAAGAGGTCGGGGAAACATATAGGCTACATATTGTCACGCTATTACCTACGGGGGAGGAGCTGTGATAATTTATAAAATGAAACGCGGGTAAAACCGCGGGGCACAGCTAGTACAGAATAGATTAAAATTTTTGTAAGTAAATAGTTTATATGGCTAGTTAGTATCTTATATATTTTTGTCTTTAGATACTTACATAAGATATTATTATATATACATAGTAGTCCGTGCACGCAGAAAAAGTTTCTATTTAAAAGAAGGCAGCCGCAATATTGCCATTGATTTTTTATGGAAAATAAGCGCAGTCATTAATAATATGATAGCGGCTATTTTCTATAACAATAATAATTGAATACAAAAACAAAATATTACACCCCGACACAGGGCAAACAGATATGCTCATGCCCACAAATATAATCAAACCCTCGTCCTCCGGGTACACCGGGACCGCGTAATGCAAGCATTTACCAACCACGCCAACTGTCACACACTCCAACCATCTTACCAATCTTATATGAACTTATATGTACAGACCAGCCAGCACATCAAGTAACCCCAATCTGTCAAATTTTCCCAATTGAAATTGAACCTTATTCGTATGTGATAAAGTTGAAAGTCTATAAAAGAAATTTGACAGATTGGGATAGTCGGATGTGCTGGCGTCTGTACTTACATCTAGTTCCTTCAGAGATAATTTGCTTACGGTAAAGATTCTATAATATGCCACTTGTAACATATGACCGTGGTAGTTTTAGATTTTGACTTTAGTTAGGCAGTTTCTTTGCTGAAAGGATTACCTACGTGACTAACTCTATTTTTACTTAAAAAGAACTGTGAAATAACTACAAATTTCAAATAAGTTGACCATGGCAAAGACACATTATCACCTGTGGATATTGTCCTAAGTATCCAGATCAAATGTATTAATTTAGGTTCTTGAAAACCTAAATCAGGCACCTGTCTCTCGCAAAGTTGGTTCTACGTTGGCAGTATTGTCGTATCATTAGTTGTTATTAGATACTCTTTGTGAACGGAAACTAAATATATTTTGAATAGAAATTAAAAACATGGCATCTGAATAATTGAAATTGAGGTCTAATAATATATAAATAAGAAGCAATAATGAATAATTAATGATGCAAAAGTTAATTTAGTTCTAGTTCCATCATATCGTCATACTATTTGATTTTCTTATTAAAGGTACAAAAACTTCAGTTTAGTGGCTTTGCTTCAAATGAAGCACTTGGTATTATCTGAACTTCAATGAATGGGTTTTAGGGTTCCGTAGCCAAATGGCAAAAAACGGAACCCTTATAGATTCGTCATGTCTGTCTGTCTGTCCGTCCGTATGTCACAGCCACTTTTTTCAGAAACTATAAGAGTTGTACTACTGTAACTTGGTAAGTAGATGTATTCTGTGAACCGCATTAAGATTTTTACACAAAAAAATAAAAAGAACAATTATTTTGGGGGGTCGCCATACATAGAACTGAAACTCTATTTTTTTTTTCATCGTACCCATACATGTGGGGTGTCTATGGATAGGTCTTCAAAAATGATATTGAGGTTCCCAATATAATTTTTTTCTAAACTGAATAGTTTGCGCGAGAGACACTTCCAAAGTGGTAAAATGAGTGTGTCCCCCCCCCCCCCCCCTCTAACTTCTAAAATAAGAGAATGATAAAACTAAAAAAATATATGATGTACATTACCATAGAAACTAACAACGAAAATTGGTTTGAACGAGATCTAGCAAGTAGTTTTTTTTTAATACGTCATAAACCGCAATTTGCTTTCATTTAATCAACTAAAATACTTGCTGCTACGGAACCCTTCATGTGCGAGTCCGACTGGCACTTGGCCGGTTTTTATTCTTAATTAACTTCATAAAACAATGCAGATCTCAATAGCTATTCATACATACATACATAGACTCACGCCTGTTTCCCAGAGGGGTAGGCAGAGACAACGGATTTCCATTTGTCACGATCTTTGCACACGTCTTTTGCCTTGATTACTGTCATTATATTCTTCATACATGCTCGCCGGTTTAGGGTACATCTGACCTGCCCTTTCTTGAGAACGTCTCCGATTTGGTCAGAGAATGTTCGACGAGGTCTTCCCCTTCCGGTTGTTCCATTCACACAGGCCAGGTATAATAGCTATTCAAATATGATTATTTAAGGTAACTTTCACAAAACGAAGCTATGTCTAATTATTACATCATGGCAGCGAAGATTTCCTTTTCACGATTGATGAGAAAACATCAAAACATTGGAGTAGAAAATTACATTTCCATGTCAATATACACACATACAGTGTATGTATGTTTATGTCAGGGGAAAATTGGCAATGATCGAATATCGTAGACATCTGTAGATAACCTGTCACGAAACGGCGGGGAAAGAAGGAAAGATTGAATATAATGGGTTCTCTTTTATATTCTTTATATAGCTTCGATGCGTGTTGCGTAACGTTCCCTTTATGTGTCCGGAATTGACGATATTTACGACAGAATTATTGTTTAGTATTATTGGCATTATTACAAGTTCATATTTATATTTGAGGTTGTTTATCTTTGGATAATTTTATCTGTGTCTTTATTTTGTGTCCGAACGATTTAAGCTTATGTAGGTTCGATTTCGGTACTGACCAATCGATGTGTCATTGACTCCTCCGTGTCTACGAATCCGGTTAAGCTGTCAGTCCAGGGTGTATTTTTTTTCAAACAACCTGTACGATGTAAATTTGTTTTGTATCGCGTGGTACTACATTAACATGTAATTGACGGACACAAGACTCTAATTAGTCTTTAAGATAGTTTTTTCTAACACTTTCTGGTTACTATGCTGGTCTGTCCCTTTCCTATTTATATGGTATTTTACATTCCATCGGGTTTCTAAAAACCGCATCATACAATTTGTATTGAATTGGAAATATGGTGTCTACCGCTAACGTGGTAAACGAGCGAGTACCGTTTGAACATGAAACCAAGAGGGAATTAATCCAAAGCGAAAATGACCTTTAACTTTACGTGCTCGCTGAGGAACGGTGATCAAACACCGGCTATTCCTAAAGGGCTACTATTGAAATATTTCTTCTTAATAGGATTTCTGAAAACTACGGCCTATTATGTACAAAAGTATAATTCTACTTAAAAAAATAAATTATGTTAATAAAAATCCCTCCATGCCTTTCATTTCCTTATACCACATGGAAAGAGATTTTAATTCTTAGAAGTCATTAATTTTATTCAGACGTTTGGTTTCTTTATTATACAGTCTTTAGGGTCTGGCTGCTTTGGTCTTTTGAGCCGTTGGGGAAACATTTATTTATTAAATCGAGAATTAATTATCACGCGGTCTTTGTTAGAAGCATTATGATTACAATGTATAAAAATCTATATTTTTGCGTAAAATCCATATTTTTCTCATTAGTTATAATAATTTAAAACAATAATATGTATAGATTTCATTTACGACTAATTAATAAAGCCTAAAAATTAATAAAACCGGCCATGTGCGGGTCGGACTCGCGCACGAAGGGTTCCGTACCATTATCTATAAAACGAGAAAAAAAATTCACGTTTGTTGTATGGGAGCCCCCATAAATATTTATTTTATTTTGTATTTTAGTCATTGTTGTTATAGCAGCAACATATATACATCATCTGTGAAAATTTCAACTGTCTAACTATCACACGGTTCATGAGATACAGCCTGGTGACAGACAGACAGACAGCAAAGTTTTAGTAATAGACCCTTTAGGTACGAAACCCTAAAAAGTACAGGCTTTAAAGTTAGTGACAAAAGAAGTTTAGTGTGTTAAGTAAAAAGAAGGAAGAGAATATGTTCATTTTAGTCCCATTGGTTAGCGATTGGTAAGCTTAAATGGCAGCTAAAATCGCCAATATTATTTGTTCGTACATTAACCGTTACGACTCGCAAATTAAGTTAATATGAACTTCCCAACTTGGGTAAACAAAGTTACGAAATGTTGACATGTAGAATACTGAAATGAGGGATACCCTCATTTCAATATGTTCCCTTGAGGAGCTGTTAGTCGATATTCAACCGTTTGATTACCAAAATTTATGAACGTTCTATGTTTGAAGTTTGACCCGACCTGGAATAGAGTTCACAATTAATTTAGGTTTAAGTTGACGTTGATAACTTTATAATCCGAATTCAGTGGAGTTTAGTTACTGTTAAATATTAAATCATTTCAATAAGTAGATAGATATTGGTTTGCAAGAAACAAACAATGTAACAAAAAACCTAGTTAAATACCAACTCAATATAAAAATAAAACTTGAGAGGTGTCAAGGGACACCCGGATGGAACGAAGTATAAAAATATTATTATAATCCGGTCAAATTAGACCAGAAAATAAGAGTAAAGTTACCTAAATTCCCACCAAGCTGAAAATCGGTAAGATCGAAGAATCGCTCGTGTTTAAAATATCATTAAAAACAAAATTTGAAAGTGCCCCATCCTTCCCCTGTAAGGAAAACATTTTATTCAAGGTCAAAGGTATTAAAAATGAGTTTTTGCGATTTTCAGCAAAACGGTAAGTTTTATCATAAAAATACCTCCGACAAAAATTGTAGATCATAAAATTAACTACAAAAATGTTTTTATACTTTTTTCTCTACGAGCCACCGATTTGAGATATAATGATTCAAAAAGTTGTAATCGTCATAATATGCATGAGTACGCCAGGTATTACATCTCCATAGTTGTAATATATGTTAAAATATTTTTCTATCGGTCATTGTAACTTACACTACTAATATAAAATATACATAAGTTATAACTATAAGAACCAAGTTCAAGTGTGGCTTGGTTATCAGCTAGACCCTACAGACTGGGGTTGGAAGTTGCTCAACAATTCATTAGAACCAGTGCACACTTAACTTCCACCTGCGCCGGAAAACTGCTGAACTCGATTTTTTGCAACTGCAAAAAGGGATGTAGTGCTAAATGTGGTTGCAACAAAGTCGGACTGTTCTGTTCTCCGTCATGTACACATTGTCAAGGCCGGTTGTGCTCTAATATTGAATCACCAACAGTAGAGGATCCGTTGGATTCCAACGAGGCAACATGCGATACATCGCTATTAACGCACTTTACATGCACTCAGGATGAAGATAAGAAGAACAAGAAGAAGATTTTGAAAGTTCCGACTCGGACGATTAAAGTTCACAATTTTTTTTAACTTAAATTCCTGTTATCTTTTCAATCTCTGCTAATATCCATTATTTTTCATAGTTTCGAATTAAACAGGATCAAAACTGACCCGTGGAATAGGCCTACTGGGGAAATCACGTTAAAAAAACGCACTACGGAAACATGTGCATATTATGACGATTACAAATTTTACAACTTTTTGAATCGTTATATCTCAAAAACAGTGGCTCGTAGAAAAAAAGTATTACTAATTTTTTTGTAGATAATTTTTTTGATCTACAATTTTTGTCGGAGGTATTTTTATGATAAAACTTACCGTTTTGCTGAAAATCGCGAAAAACTCATTTATTTGTCCTTTGACCTAGAATATTTTTTCCTTACAGGGGGAAGATGGGGAACTTTCAAATTTTGTTTTTAATGATATTTTAAACAATGTTACCGATTTTCAGCTTGGTGGGAATTTAGGTAACTTCGAATGTCTAAATTGACCGGACTATTAACAAATATAATGTTATATAAACTTAATCAGTGGGTTCAATTTTAGTAATAAAAAAAAAGAAAAAAATGTCGTTACAACTTTTCGTCTTATTTTTTTCCGTCTAGCCCCCTTCGCAACGCGCGATAAGGAACTTCGTTCCAAAAATCATGTATCCACTGAAAAATCAAATATGAAGTATTTGTCAACAAGAGCAGTGAGCGCTTTTTTATGTTCAGGCACTTACTTTAAATGTTATGATTTAATGTATAGCTTGCTTGAAACTGTAAAGTTTGCTTCCAAGTGGTGGTTTGTTGTTTGAAACAATGTGTTTCGATGAAGTTTCGATCTCAAATTCTAAGAAAGGAAGGTACATTTTATTTGTTACGTTTGATTCCTTATAAGTCCTTATATTATTTTACATAAGTACCACGTAGAATAAATTCGTCGTTATTTCAAACAAGTACATTTATCATCTAAATATAGTAAAGTTTTCCTAACTAAATTGTTCTGTTTTAATGTTATATAACTTTTATACGCCGAAAAATCCATCAAGAACCGGAACCCTAAAGCATTACATATTAGAAAGAAAGTTATGACACTCATACATCACTTGTGAGGCACTTGTTCGGCATTATGGATAAAGTTTCACTATTTCCCCATCATTTAACGAATGCTACATTTAATACAATAAGTTGCAGTAGCTTTTTATAACTTTGTGCAACGGCAGACGTGTTTACGAATAGTGATTATGGTAATCGTTTTCCTGAAAAGAAGTTAATTTCATTTGTACCACGTTTGATTAATTATATTAGTTTTTGATTTAACATGAGCACCTAGTAAATGAATTAGTCCTTATTTGGAACAAGTACATTTATCATGTAAATTGAGTAAAGTTGCCCTAGCGAAATTGTTCTGCTCTAATGTTATATAACTTTTATACGCCCAAAATTCCATCAAGAACCGGAACCCTAAAGCATTACATATTAGAAAGAAAGTTATGACACTCATACATCACTTATAAAGCACTTGTTCGGCATTATGGATAAAGTTTCAATATTTCCCCATCATTTAACGATTGCTACATTTAATACAATATGTAGTAGTAGCTTTTTTATAACTTTGTGAAAAGACAGATGTGTAAAGAATACCGATTACCATCATGATGCACGTTTACGGGATAAGTTTTATCAGACGGGCGATGTTCCGGTTCTATGGCCAAAGTTTTAGGTATCATAAAAGAGGCTACAACCTAATATTTTATTTGTTTATTATAAATTGAAGATTGCCATATATTTTATACTTGTTGGAATAAAGATTAATTAAGTCCTTAGGGTAAATTAGGATATGAATACACAAAGCATATGAATTACGGCGAAGTCGGATTGGTAACTATTCGAGTTTATTACAAAATTGGGAGACGTGATCATATAAGTAGAGTCTAAATACTATTTTTTTTTTGAAATGACACTCCCGCACTATGGTATCTAATCCCTGTGTCGCGGGATACTTTACAAACACAGTAGACGGACACAAATTACATTAATAATTTTAGAGGCGCACAAGTTTATCAAATTTGGCCTCTGTAAGGTAAAGATAATAGTCAGCATAGTCAAGGATGGAAAAAGTAGAGAGAAGACCGCCACCAAAATGGCACCAGCTCAAGAGGAAATTAACTAAATTGGAAATGGATAAAATGCTCCAGTGTTTTCGAGAGGGAAGGTCATATGGAAATGGGCCGATACTCAGAAAATAAAGAAGAGTTAGGATTTTAGGTAGAGTAGTAATTTGCGTAGTTTTCCAAGCAGGCGGAAAAGTATCACTGAGAATTGTGAAATTTAGTATGTGAACAAGGACTGGAAAGATCTCATTTAGTATGTGAACCATCATATTACAACTAATACGATCACTTTACAAAAAGAGAATTGATAAAACTGAAATTGTGAGGCAACCTGAAGTTAAACTGCCAAGTGTTAATTTTTGTAGTGCTATCAAAATTAGCGGACTGAGAGAAATCAAGATTTAATTAATCAATTTCTTAATCTTTATGAAGTTTGCCTTGGCTTACCTTTACTATCCCTAAATCTCAAGTATCTTTATTTTTAACTGTACATTTATTTTGCGAAAAAGGTTTGTAAAAACATATTTTATAATGACAATTACAACGCCCGGACCAAGAAAATAAATACTTCACGAGGGAATTTACAAACAAACAATTCACAATGCATATCGGACTCAGACTCGGAGAACTATAATTATATGGAGCACACAAAACCGAGTAACAAAGTGACTACCTTGACCACTGTGATACAGCTTCTGAAATTGGTAGTTTAGATACGATATTAAAAAGTGAACATAACAAACTGTATATTGAATTCAGTTTCGGTTAAGTTCTCGAGTGGCGACCATGAACCGGAAGACGCAGCGTGGGCAGGGCCCCTACAAGATGGACCGATGATCTTGTGAAGGTCGCTGGAAATCGCTGGATGCGGATAGGGCAAGACCAGCAGTTGTGGAGATCTTTGGGGGAGGCCTTTGTCTAGCAGTGGACGTCTTTCGTCTTTTGATACGATGCCATTGACAGTTTAATGAACATTTTTTTGCACTTTTTAAGTGTATCGTAATCTTTAAGCTTAACACAATTATTTAAAACTTTGCTATAATATATACACTAGTCAGGGATTTTTATTTTACGTACCAGATTATAAATATCCCTGACTGGTGTAAATATTCCTTGCAGTAGGTATATCTCCAAGACAGCCTCCTTTGGAAGCTCGAATAATCCTTTTATTATAAAACGACAGCATTTTTCACTCAACTGCGGGAATGGAAATGATTAATCTTATGTCAATCATGTTCGTAAATGTAATTTAACCTGTTAGATATTTATGTGCATTTACATTTTTCTTCACCGCCTTGCATGAGTGATAAATTGTGTTGTGTATGCCAGGGAAATATGTTATAACATTTATTTAAATTTTGCTACATATATAGAATATAATTTAGATCGTGTTTAAATGATGAGGTTATGTATTGAAGAGTAAATTGTTTTGCATGATATATTATATGTCGGTATGTTGTAGAACACAATTTGCGCAATTTATTATACAATTTTAGCCTTTTGTACGGAAGATGTCAGCTGACAGTACAGGATGCATGCTTGTTTGGGAACGATCCTATGTCTCGGGATATACTTTGAATCCTTCTGTGTATTCTACTACCGGTGTAACGGATTGTATTGAGTAGATTTTCAGCCAATGTAATTCGGTCAAATTAAGGTTTTAGTCATGAATGAAAGAAAAATTAGGATTTTATTAAAAATGAGCCCCTACCCTTAATTTGATGCTTAAAGTTAGTTCACATTATTTAGATTCTAACAAGTAACACTGTTAGTGGTAAACATTTCTCAACCACGGCCAGAGAAAATATTTTTTTTACAAGTCAAATGATGAACTTTTTGACCATTTTTAGATATGTCTTATAGTTGTAAATAGTTGTTCTTATTTGGGTGTGCATTGCGTCCGCGAACTGCTTTTTTGTTAAGGCCTCAGGCAGGATACAGAGACTTAATATAGTCCGAACATTGTCATACATTAAAAACATTAAAGTTACCACACAATTGACACTGCTTCTTATTCTCCAAGATACGAGTCTGTAATATCCAATCTTATCAACTCCTTTCTAGGTAACTCCATCACATTCGCACAAAGTGTACTTACTATCTATTTCATCCGGATAATCTATCATAAAGGATAATTGAAACTTCTTGGAAGCCTTTCAATGGTTTATACCATTAAAAGGCCTACAAGAAGTTCCAATTACTAATGTTAATTATAACGTTACTCTTTGTCACTAGGCACGTGCTGTCTGATGGACGCCTGGTGGTTGGGGCGCGACGGTCACTAATGGACGCAGGCAGCAGCGCCGGTGCATTACTTCGGTGTCGAGCTTCGAACCGTGTTGGCACTGTGCTTTCTAGGCCCGTTATGTTGCAGCCAGGTATGGTTTTTGTTATAAATCTATGTTTGCATGCATAACAATAAAGGTGTTAGGTAAAACTAATTGGTAAGCTCTATTAAAAGTAGTAGTAAAAAAAACGAGAAATTAATTAATTAATTGTAACGATACCAAACAAGAATTCAATTTATTAATAATTAATTGAATTCTTGTTTGGTATCGTTAATTTTTACCCGTAATACTTAAAATAATATAACCAAATAAGCCTCAATTTCAAAAAGCTTGTAGGAAACCTTTTAGCGCTGCAGTAGCAAACGCCGTATTAGATGCAATTGTATTGTATGTATTTGGATCGAATACAGCGGCTTGTGTATTTGTTATTTATTTAGGGTCACTTTTTAACATCTAGGGTCATTAGCAACAACTTTTGACAATACAGAATACAGATATATATGATATAAACAGAATGTCAGCAATAGTATAATTTTGATGTATTGTCTGTCTTTTAATAAGCCTGAGTTGATAGAAACTATTTGTAATGAGCTTATAATTTTACTGGACTGACCTGTTGCTCTAGTGGTGGCCTTGACTGCAAAGCAAAGAAGAAATCTTTAATTGATGAGCCCTTTCAGAAATTTGGAAATATAAAAGTATGTCTACATTTGCCTTGTTCCCATAGTACAGGTTCCGTCTAGTTTAGCAATGTGTTAGTTGCACCGAGGTATCATTTGCATCTTCATTTTTGATTTATTCTGTATTGAGAGTCTTCTCATGGTGACTTTAATGAGATATTTGCTTACAGCTTAGGGTTATTGGTACCGACCATGGTCGCGATTATGATTAGTTTTATTATGTTGCTAAACTAATCGTGACTCCTCTTCACTGTGTCGCTTATCAGTATCACATAAGATCAGGTGAATACACAATCGATTGGTTAATCGTTATGTTATGTCTATGCCACCATTGTATTTAACGTAAAAGTCGTTTAAATATTTGCGGTTCAATATATGTTTAAGATAACGAAGAAATATAAAAAGTACACATAATTTGATGCGTTAATAAGAATGGCAGAGTCAATATTAATAACGGCACATAATATTAACGATTCAAATAAAAAAATATTCTTGTATCATGTATACGGGCTTATTTTCGTAAACAAGTTATCAAAAAATCATATGTTTCGGGTATGTAATACATAACCGAAAGGAAACCAAAATAAATTGGATTTTTTTATAAGTTATAAACATACTAAGAAACTTTGACGTATTGCGTATTGCTTGGGATCTTACTCTCTCTTAACGTATCTCCAACAGTAATTGAGTGGGTCACAGTTACCTGTCTGGCCGCCGGTAGTGTATTTATATTGATGACACGTTCTTCTTGGTACAATACTACACCAGGTGTGCCTCAGGGTGGTGTATTATCTCCTCTTCTTTTCGCATTTTAGTATAAATTTCATCTCTAATCAACTTTTCTCCTGTAACGTCCTCTATGCGGATGAGCTTCAACTTTATTCATACCAAGCAGTTTATAAATGCAGATCTTGATAAATAAATAAATGGAACAATGTTACAAGTCAACCCACTCAAGACAAAGATCATGTTGTTGTTGGTAGTTCTAGGATGATATTTAAGGTCACAACTTCTTCAGCTTCATTTTGATGGAAATATTATTAACTGATCACGTCAAGAACTTTCATGTTTTTTGTTATTGCTGCCGATTCTAATGAAGAACGTCAGTCGTAGATTACACGTTTCATTTAGATCTCCACGTAAATTAATATTTTTTCTCCCAATACTAGATTATAATAAATTGAGCATCTCCAGAACGTCATTGACAATGTTTCCGTATTTCATACTTAGCTCAAGTGGCTCCTCTTCCTCTTATCTCAAAAAACGGTTTTCATCAGTTGTCACATTTAAAATCTCGAACTAAAAATGCTTGCTCATTCCACAAATTTTCATAACAGATCGGTACAAAGTGTTCTTCTTCTCAATATCTACATTCATCGATCTTTACTTTGGTTGTTTGGAAGAAATTTTGTGATAAGACCGCCCATTCTATACTTTAAGTGTTTTAATTTATTATACAGTAAAGAGTTTATCTATCTATAAAGATAAAATACAAATAAAAACAATTGTATTGACTTTATAAAAGTAAACTAAATAACTATACTAAAGACAATTACTTTTTTTTAATCTTAATATTTAAAATTAATATCGGAATTAACAAGTTTCTGACTTCCTCTACGGTAAAAATTACAAAAAGAAAGTCGAAATGAACATCTTCAATTGTTATGATAATCTTTCTGTTATTTAAAATTTACAACGTCAGTTTAATATAGCTTTTTACTTTCTGCAACGAAGGAATGAAATTTATTATGTTGGACAAATAAAAAGTAAAATGTTCAGTCGAAATCCTCCCCAAATTAATTGTTCAAAAATGTAAAAAGACTAAGCCTTGACGTTCTCTTGGTAAACCGTTCACCGATTCTAGGAAGTGGTTATAGCAATAAGCGTTGAATAGATTACCAAGAATTTTATTTTACCCACATAGTCAACGAGCTTATTTTAAATTGAAGTAAAGAAGAAACTGAAGACGGGCTCGTTTAGTACTTACGTACCCGCAGATATTATATTCTGATTACAATCAAAATCCAAGACATTATGTGTTCCTGATTAGTATAGTTAATTAAAATACAAAATTAGATGCTTACTGAACAGGCGGAACAAAGGCTTATTTATTATAACAAAGAGATTTATTCCAGACCCTCGAAACGCTAAATTTGTAATGAATAAATAATTGCGAACCCAAAGTAAGAATATAATTATTTTTGATCGCCGTTTGTGCGTACCAATGGCATAATTCAGGCCTGCTTCCCCATAATGGATTATAAAAACTGTAAGCGGCAGACTTATGTAGTAAACAGATGTACGGTATAAGAGCAAAACAAATTACAACTTCGACTCGAGTTGGACCAATTAACTTTCCGTTACAGCCAGGGAAATATGAAATAAAATGAAAAACAGCCCACGGCTCTCCGACTTTTTTATACGGAAAAACTTTTAATTAAGGGATTAAAAATGACATTAGAGTGAGTTTGCAGCAATGTAACTTTGCTTTTGTTACGAGAATGTCCGTAAGGAAAAGTTGAACACGAGTAAAAATTACGATTAGGTAAATAGATAACAACTGAGCTCGCTTTTTTCCATACTAAAGGTTGTTAAAAGCGTATTCCTGACCTTGAGGACGATAAAAATACCAGCAGGCTAAGTTGTGTTACATTAATTGAGAAAACTGGCGTTATAAAGTTGAGGGTAATTTCGAGGGGTGCTATAAACAGAAGTGGGTTAGTCAGAGATGAAATTACTTAACTCCTTTAAAGTTATCACTTTCTTTGTTATTGTAAAATTTATATGAAATCCAATAAAGTTTTGATTCTTATTTTAAATGGGTAATACAATTTAATAAGTAGGTATATTAATTATATCCTGAGACATTATTTACACACGCCCATCTGATCCCAAACTAAACAGAGCATATACTATGGAAACTAGATAGCTGATATACTACGTAAGTATACTACTTTTCTTTTGTAAAAACATAATTATATAGACTCAGGATAAACAGACATTTTCTTGCACACAAATATCTGCCTGGGTAGGAATCGAACCCACGACCTGCGGTGTGAAAGTCAAGTACCTATCTAACGACCACGCCAAACGGCCATCAAATTCTGTATTCGTTTGTTAATAATTTTAATTATATATTTGTTTTTGTAGAGTTTAGATTTATACTTTGCACTATGAATGTAGGTTTATACTAGGTAGGAGCGTAAATTGTATTTCGGAGTAATCCTTATTTTACATACATATAGTAATGACTACCTACTCAGAGCCGAATAAACAACCAGCTCTAATAAACTCCAGGAAAATTAAATCCATATCAAAACTTTTTGCCGCATTAATCCTATTAGGGACAGCTTTCAAACTTATTTTTGGAACCGATTTAACTTACAACTGATCAATACTAATATATTATTCATAATAAATTTTCTATTCGATTTGATATTAGGCCTTTATAGAAGCAATTTGAAAAGATGAATATTTTTCACTCCAATTACTTTTGCCAACGAGGGACGGAAAGTTTTAATTAAAGATTGAGGCGACATTATGTCTCTCATCTCGGAAAAATAACCATGTCAAAGCGATATGGTTTCGTTATTGGATTGTTATTTTTTAAAACTTACGCGAATGGATTTGGAATCTATTTCAACACAATATAAAATAGTCTTTTATTATTAGTTTCTTTAATTTTTACCACGTTGTCTGCGAGGTTTTATTATATTTTTTAGTATTTCTGTAATTGTACAGACGCCAGCACATCAAGCTACCCCAATCTGTCAAATTATATTAATATTATTAATAATTATTCCCCAATTGAAAGTCAACATTATGCTTATGTAATAAAGTTGAAAATCGATAAAAGAAATTTGACAGATAGGGGTAGCTGGATGTGCTGGCATCTGTACATATATTAATAATATTAATGTCCTCCTAGCCGAATTTCGGCCACGGCGGCCAGTTTCAACAACGATTAGCCATCTGCGCGGCAAAGGGAAGTGCTCAAGTGTGTGCGCAAACACAGGAGCACTTTCTATTCCATCACTCTCATGATCCGATGGGACGCCTAGGCGACACGACTGGAAAGAGGTCAGGTACAGGACCGGCTTTACGTGCTCTCCAAGGCACGGGGGTACAATACCGCCAACTCCCAGACTTCGGGCTGATGCTGAGAATTTTTTCTTTTTACGGAAAAGTCCCAAAATCACTTTTTGGCCCAACCCGGGATTTGAACACAGGACCTCGTTCTCTGCGGGTGAACACGCTACCGCTAGACCAACGAGACAGTCATAGACTAGACATATAACTAGTCAGCCAGTCCAATCTTCAGCCAAAAATATCGCCTCCATGCCCCAAAGAATATATCCATATGACAGCAACTTTTTTTATTTTTTTGTTTTTGATCTTGCTGCTTCATGGCAATCTGTTTTTCAACAATATGCCACTTTTTTGGTTGATCTCTCAGTTTATGTTTTCCTCGAAAGCCATACGTGTATGAAAATTCATTTCACACGACTCTCTTGATGTCAAGTGGTAAATCTTTTATGTAGGCTCGGTATGTCACTTCTTTTTAGCCGGGTATGCTGAAGAGCGCCTCCTCCACTCAGAGCGTGCGCCAGTTTGTTTACATGGACGGTCAGTTTCTCCTGGTATTTCAGACTGTTTTGAGCTATTTCCTGCCGAAATGTTTTAAGGCCGAGGTCGTGGTATATGTATCTATTACTTATACAATGAGGGATGCTAAAAATTGTTCACAGAGCTTTGGTCTGGAATGTCTCCAGGATATCTACAGTACTATTTTGTTCAGATTGGTTTTATGGTAGTTTTGTACACCAGCATCTTGTTGTTGGGATTTAGTTGTGATTGGCGTCCTAATAACCAGTTCAGTGACCGCAGTTTTCCATCTAGTTGTTTGCGCTTTGTCCATATATGTTTTTGCCACGTAAGTTTCCCGTCCAGGTGCATACCCAAGTATTTTGCGTTATGATATTGAGGAATAACTTGCAGTTTAGCGTTATCGGTGGACATGTTTCTCTCCTAAGTGTAAATGTTACATGTACCGTTTTGCTCTCATTGGATTTTATTCTCCAACGCTTCAGTCACATCTCAACATCTGTCAGGTGGTTTTGTAACTGTGATGGTGCCGTTTCTGGGTTGCTATGATCCGACAGTAGCGCCGTGTCATCAGCGTATGTCGCAGTCGTGGTGTAGTCAGTTGTTAGGATATCTGCTGTAAAAATTTAGGTATAGGATAGGGCTCAAGATGCTGCCTTGAGGGACACCCGATTTTATTTCGTGTACTTCTGAGATATCATCGCTGTACTTCACTTGGTAGCATCTTTTATCTAAGTAGAATTTAAGTATTTGGAATAGACAATGCGGGAGATGCTTGTTTAGCTTGTACAGGAGGCCGTCATGCCATACCTTATCAAACGCTTGGCTGAATTCCAAAAAGACTGCAGAGCAATATAATTTGTTTTCAAGGCATCTGCTAATGGTGTCTATTATACGGTGTACCTGTTCGATTGCCCCGTGTTTTTCCCGGAATCCAAATTGGTGGTTTGGTAATATTGTGCTTAGATGTTCTTTCATCCTGTTAAGCAATATCTTCGCAAACAGTTTGCCAATAACTGTACCAGGCTGAAAGGTCTGTATGATGTAGCTTCCTGTGGGGGTTTACCGGGTTTCGGTACCACGACTATATTTGCAATTTTTTCTCCGCTGTGTATTGTCCTCCAAAACATACTATATCTGCCAACGACTTCGAAAAATACTTTTTTACACTGGGTAACAGATTCATATGTTCTGGCAACTGGAACTCTAAACATTTAAATTGCACATCCAGGCTGACCAATACTAGACGAAGACAACTTTGTAAAGCCACAAAAATGATGATGTTTGAATGTCATTTCGGCAGAGAACCTACCTATTGGCCTACCGACAGAAAAATAATCCCAGATTTATTGGACTTTTTTTATTGTTAAGAACATAGATAGTAACTACCTAAATATAGAATCACGAATAGATCTCACATTTGACCACACACCAGTTATACTGAATGTTACTACAACAGTTAATCTGGTAGCACCGCCCCTAAGAATATACAACTTGAAAACCACAGACTGGACAATCTATAAAAATATAATCACGACAGAGACAGAACTAAAGACCAAAATTAATACAATAGAAGAACTAGAAAGACAACTGAAACAACTTAATATGACCATCCACAACGCTGCCAATTCTGCAACCCCAAAAATGACAGGTAAAGGACAACCTCTGAAACATAATTCATATCCAAAGGATATTAAAGAGAAAATACAAGAACGCCGTCGTCTCAGACAAATCTTGCATACTACAGGATATCCAAGTGATAAAAGTGCATTCAATAGTTTCTCAAATGAACTCAAAGCCCTTATCAGCACCCTAGAAAATGATAATGTTTAACAATGATAATGAGAGACACAAACTACTCGTGAAGGCTACCAAGAATCTAAGGCGCCCGAAAATCCACATACCATCTATCAATGATGAAAAAGGAGAATGGGCTAGATCCGATAAAGAAAAGGCAACAATCTTTGCGGAACATCTGAAACGGTTTTCCAACCACTCCCTGAAAACAATCTCGAACATACTAAGGAAATCAAGGAATACCTTCAATCAGTGAGTCAAATGTGTCTTCCACTAAAAAGTACCAACCTAAAAGAAATTGTGAAAGAAATAAAGAACATCAAGGAAGGTAAAGCAGCTGGCTATGACCTTATTGATGCCACATTACTTAAAAATCTGCCTCATAAAGGTGTAATGAAATTAGTTAACGTCTTTAATGCCAGCTTAAGACTTGAACATTTCCCTGGGCAATGACAGCAACTAGCAAATGAGTGCCTTAATATGATTAGTAATTTTAATTTTTTTAGTTTTGGAATTTGGTTAGGTTATGTTAGCTTATGGCCTTCGTTTTCGAGTAGTACGTTAAGCCGTCGGCATTGTTTGCGATGAGAACATCTATGGCAAGCATTACAAGTACTGTCACTTGAACTGAAGACGTATAAATAAAGTTGATTATTTTATTGACAGCGGAATATATTACCTTATATTTACTAAATGTTGTTCTGAACGAATATTGCGTTACCTTTCGCTGTGTAATAATACGATAAATAGACCTGTAAAATACTATTTACGAATAAAAAACTTGGAGCTTTGATTTAACATCTGGTTATTAGTATAGCCGTACAATGTTCTCCACAATTAGCGGCCTCGGGTTATCTGCATCCAGGCCTTCTCGTCGGTGTACCTTTTAGAGGAACT
Organism: Pseudoips prasinana; assembly: GCA_951640165.1. NCBI lineage: Eukaryota > Metazoa > Arthropoda > Insecta > Lepidoptera > Nolidae > Pseudoips > Pseudoips prasinana. Next base: position 13,543,191 of record OX621240.1, read on the forward strand.
ACACGGCTGTCTACACTGCATCTTCCAGTTCATGTTTCTACTTCTAGTAATTCCTTTCAATACTCCGTATTTTTGGAATTTTTTAGAGCCTCTGTAATAGTTTAAACGATTATTTTAGTTTACCACTTACACTCACATGGTCGAAAATCCAAAAGAAACGTATCATCATCATCATCATATCAGCCGAAAGACGTCCACTGGCACAAAGACCTCTCCCAAAGATCTCCACAATATATTATAGAAACGTATATAGTATCCTTAATCAATATTTACACAAAACTGTAGAAAACAAATAACTAATTACTCATTTCCTTTCTCCTCCCTTCCATCATACTAAAGAAACCATTAATCAATTGAGTCTGTCAGTTAAGACAAGTCCGCAAACAAATTCAAAGCTCGTTAACTCATGAACTTCATTAATTCAAGTATCGAAAATACACAACAGGAAATTTATGTCGAACTACCCACTATAAAAAGTTCTACAATCGATTGTAGATGTAATAAGAACGTCCTTTTTCAAACTCATGAACTAGCTCTTAAGTTACAGATTTAACTTAACATATTTTAATATTTTCTCCTACAATGAACCTGACTACAAAGGGAAAATTGAAAGGCAACAAATGGGGGCGCAGAAGCTTATGCTCATTCAAATGAGTTTCGAAGAAAGTATTCGACGCTTTGATGTCTCATATTTACTGCTAGTTCAGCTCTAGGAGTGTCTTTTTTAGTTTCTAAAATAGCTACATATTATCTTACAAGAATGTAGCTGAAGTCTTGGTATAAATATGCTTGTTTATTATAACATTTCTAAGACTTCAGCTTGAGCTTTCTTGCTGTAGAGGTATTTTACGTTTATTTAGGTGATTACATTTCTATTTATCAATCAAAAACCCGTTATACCTCAATTTGGCAAGAATTGACTGTCATTCATACTTGACCAATGTAAGTAAGTTCTGAAAGTTATCAAGGAAGATATCTTCCTAAGTAACTGTATACATCCTGTATACGTACGTACGTAAGTATAGTAAGTAATCTTCCAAATAGGTGGTTTAGAATAGAAAGTAACCTACTTAAGATGAAGTTACTTCCCCAGTGTAAAATCGATAACTTTTAATATCAACATTTTAATAATATTTTTTTATTTAAATTTTTTAATTTTAAATCATAACGTAACGAAATTATTATTATTAATTTTTATTACAAATTTTCTCAAACTATGTTTTCCTTTACCGCTTTAACGGTGAAGGAAAATATCGTTAGGATACCTGGTGAGCTGACAGTTCTCCAAAATGTTTTTAATGCCATATGAAAGTTGCTAATATTAGCCCAGTGTGCTGGACGATGGTCTATCCCTTCTCATTGTGAGAGAAGACCCTTGCTATGCAATGGGTCCGTAATGCTGGCTGCATTATTGTAATTTTGAAATGCAAATATGTACCAAAATGACGAATTGTATCGATACTTACCATTAACAGTAGAATTCAATGTACTGACGTCATATTATGAAGTCAACTTGGTCAATATGGTTTCGAAAAAAATATTGCGATAAAGTTAAATAATGAAAGAGAACCTTAGAAAAGTTGCGATCGTAAATTTTAATTATAACAAAAATGGCGTTCTCTCGGTCTCTTGGTTAACTTGACGGGGGAAATCAAATTAGGTCCACCTTACTGAATACAAACTAAGATGGTAGAGTAGGCAATGAAAATGTTGTGGATCTTGTGTTGGAAACATGTTTGGGATGCACTTTGTATCGCAAGTAACATGGAATGTAAGATCACTTATCATCAGCCGCATGCTTGTTCTCTGACTTAGTAGTAACAAAAATAAAAGAAAAATAATAAAAAAATAAATAAAAATATGATTAATTTCTCTTTATAGAAGTTCATAATTATATAAATTACATTGCGATGTATTGACAGTTAAAAGTAACAAAAATACTTTGCAATCTTCGATTATCATTATCATTATACTAGCCGAAATGCATTCATTGAATTACTGAATGACAAAAGCCTCCCCCAGCTCATCGCTGTACTTGGCAGACGGGTTGGTCATAGTCTCTCTAGAAGAAATTCTTCGGGACGGTATTCTGATATTCGTCACGGTCACCACACAACAAATTAAATCTTATCGTTTATTTGCATAACACAAGTTATAAATGGTGGTAACATTATAATAGATGCGTTGAATGGCGAATATAATATAATATTATCTGTTCAGAATGTTTAGACTGTTCAACTGTTCAGAATATTATCAGCCTCAAAATTAAATACCTGATAAACAGTTAAATTAAAAGTTATAATTATAATTTTAATATTTTTTTTTTTTTTTAAATATATATATTTTATAAATATTATAATCTCCAATTGACGGTATACACAATGAAGTACATTACCTCCCGTGCTAGTCAACAAGACTGTGTTACGGCAAGGTAAGGTTCTCGCTTGAGATATCAATCTTAACGTGGTGAATATAAGACGCATATTAATTTGATAGGCCTTTTTAGTTGTGCATAAAAAATACTGATAAGGAATTACAAGTTTTAAGTAAACAACTAGTATAAGTAAAAAAGTCAGAGAATTCTTACAATTTACATTTCATTTTATAATTAGTAACTTAATATAGGTACTTAGAATGAGATATGTTTTGTTTTTTTTTTTTTTTTTTTTTTTTAGGGTATATAATATTAGCTATGTGATATGAAAAATATACCGCATTATATATATAATAATAATAAGTATATATGTATAGTATTATATAGTGAATAATAATTATACTAACGTATATATAGTACATATTTATACATAATATAAATTAAAAAGATAAATAACATTATATTAACTGTATATTTGTATAAACTTTTCGGTCCGATCATAATCTAAATCTTTAAGAAACTCTTCAAGCGCCCTCTTGCATACAAATCTCATCATTTGCTTTATAGGTTTGATTTTGCTGATACGATTATATAGAAAGGGCGCTAAGAAGTACGAGAAACATTGTGCAAAAGTAGTCTTACATGCTGGGACATCGTATACTTCATGCGCCCTTCTAGCTGATTTATTAATTTGGATTTGACAGGAATGTTGCCTCAAAACGATGTTTTGAATGAAGACTTGACGAATGTTTAGTACTCCAAACTCTTTGTATAACAAAGTAGTTGGGTACCTAAATTTTTTAAGATTAATTACTTTTAAAATACATCTGTGTGCTCTTTCTAATTTTATGACAGTACTTTTTCTAGCGCCACCCCAAGCAGATATACCATAGGTAACTATAGAACGACATAGTGTATAATATACAGTTTTGTTCGTAACTTTATCTTTTAAGTTTCTAATCCTTTTAAAAATTGGTATGAGTTTACGTATTCGATTTTTCAGATTATTGATATGTTGTTTCCAATTTAGATTTTCATCGATATCAATGCCGAGATATTTAATATAACTAGTTGGTAACAAAAAAGAACAATCACAGTTTCCTGTGCCCAAACAACTGTAAGAATGAGGTTTTAAATTAAAATTAGAGGGAGGTTGTAAATTATTTTTTATACTGAATGTCATATATTTAGTTTTCTTAAGGTTAACAGTTAATAGATTACAGTCAAGCCATTTAAAAACTTGCTGGAGTCCCTGTTCCGCCGACATTTTTACATTTGCCCATGTTTTCTGCTGGAATAAGACTACAGTATCATCAGCGAAAGTAATGATTTTTGCGTCAGGTATGTCAATATCACACAGATCGTTAACATAAATCAAAAATAACGTAGGGCCCAAGACTGACCCTTGCGGAACGCCAAATTTAACGTTTAATTTAGAGCTAATAATGTTATCAATTTTTACGCTTTGTGTTCTATTACTTAAATAATTTTTGAAGAGTTCAAGTTGTATGCCTCTAATTCCTATGACCTCTAACTTGCGTATCAGCAGAGGGATCGAGACAGTATCAAAAGCTTTTGCTAGATCTAGGAAGACACCTACGCACTTTTCTCTTCTATCTAGATTACCAGCTACATGAGTAACTAGATGTTCGACTGCATCTTCTGTTGATTTTTTCTTTCTGAAGCCAAATTGGTTATTAGAGAGGAGATTGTTTTTATCTAGGTAATTTATAAGTCTAATGTTTATTATTTTTTCAAGAATTTTAGCTATGGTAGGTAACAGCGATATTGGACGATAGTTATTGATACTGTCTCTTTCCCCCGATTTAAATATTGGTACAACAATAGAGTGTTTAAGGCTATCTGGAAACTTTCCTGATAAAAAACATAGATTGAATATGTGTGTTAAAGGTTTCACTAGAAAATATATATATTTCTTAATAAAAATTGACGAAATACCATCCCAGCCAGTAGATTGTGTATTTTTCAATGTCATGACTATATTGTAAACCTCTGCCTCGTCAGTTTCTAATAGTACAAACGAATTTACTGGGCTGTGTTTGCTTTTTAATTTATTAGTGAGTATCTCTTCTGTAAGATTTAGTTTTTTTAGTATGTCCACTGATAGTTTAGAACCCGTATTAATAAAGAAATCATTAATATACTCAATCGATTCTCGTGTTGATGGCTTTACTTTTAATAGTTCACTATAATCTTGCGACTTATTAGATTTGTTTAAGTTGCATACCCGTTTAATGACCTCCCAAGTTCCTTTTATGTTGTTTCTGTTTGCATTTAAATCTGATCTATCATATTCGTTTTTTAAAATTTTAAAATTATGTTCCGAACTTGTTCGAATGTACTGTAATCTATAATCATTTTTACCTTAAAAATAACAAAAATTGGTTTTGGAATGAACAAATAAACTCCATTTATATAAAACCTCACTTGATCTGATGTTATGATATTTCCTTTATTATGTAATCAGTTTCTGAAAACACCGTGAAACTTAAAGTTCGTCCATTCTGGGGATCAATAATTGATATGGCTTAGTTTCATATCTGGGAATACTCATTTTCACGAGTTATGGGCAAACTGTTCACGTATACCAATGCAAGACACATGTTTAAAGGAAAAAATCATTGTATTAATGCTATCTTTTTTAGTAAAATGTTTAAAATATATTTTTAGTTTCCGGTCCATAATCAATAAAAAATGGTTACATATTTAATTTTTATTTATATAAATTATTTATTTTAACAGAGGTGATAGATACATATGATATTGATAATAAGTTGATATCAACAGTACATACATATTCTGCTTGTTAGGCATACAAAATAAGAATATATAAATTTATTGTTAGAATAAGAATACATTTATGAATAACATGCACATAACCCGTAGTTATGGTTTTAACAGATCACCTCCGTTTTTGTAAATTAATTATTCTGTCAATGGAAACCACATTACTGTATTTATAATAACATAAATCATAATACCGAATACCGATTTCAAATGAAAATGATTAATACTTGTCATACCTAGTTGCACTGATCATCACTCACTCATGATAACCATACAATGTATTTTTAAAATGTTGCAATTTCGAAATATTTAATATAACCAATGGAATATAGAATTTTTTTTGTGTTGTTTACTTTACAACATTTTAATATTATATTTATAATTTGTCATAAGACTTATATTCACTTACAGAAACAAGACTTTTAACATCTTATAAAATATAAGTCGCCAAGCGTAGCTTTGACACAATATAAAAATACTTTATTAATTTACAATTGACACAATTAATATACCCTAATACTTCATGTAGGCAATATTACGACGTCCATTAATGCCTATATATCGAAATGAAAATTAATAAAAGAGAACAATAATTATACTGAATAAGAAAGTAGATACATAACATTTGTTTTCTATACACATTATTTGGTCCAATATTTCAATTTATTTCTGAATACAAAATAAGGGCGCAATAAATATTACACAAAAGGCGAAACTTAAATATGGCTTGAAATTGACGGAGTCAAGTATAAGATGGCTTCACAAACAAAGCCATGTCGGACGCAATTATTCTTTTATTTATTATTCCATCTCATTTTTGTTTCGTTATTTCTTTTGACAAGTTATGAAAGAAGTCTCAAGTTACGCATTATTATTATAATAAAATGAACACGAACTTCGCAAATATATTTTACGTACCGATTCAAATTGAAAAAAATAGATGCTCGAACCCAGTTTCAGCTAAAGTCAGGAAAATATTACGTTTTGTACTTGTTGGTATATTAAAAACTTCTACTGTTTTATTTTGGGATAACTCTTAAAGCCGACCCCGCATGGGCTAACAAAGAGAACATTTTTATATTTCAGCAGTCAAAGTTTTTTTTTATGGATTTAGTATTCGTTATTTTGTTTTAGCATTGAATTTGGATAATATTGATTTAAAAATACAACAAATTGGATACAACCGTAAGTTATGGCTTACCTTAAAGCAGAATTTTTTTTCATATCTTTGGCATTGACATAATGATACGAATTCCCACGGCTCATCACGATGTGTAAAGTAGCTGGTAAAAAACATGATGGAGGCATTAAATTTTATTTTATTTTATTTATTTATTTATTAAAAAATCTGACTATCTGAGAGTAGACAGGTATCGCAAGCTCTGCAGAACTATTGCGCTTTCCGAGTGACAAAGAGAAATAATATAAGGCTGACAGTCAGCATCATATATTCTTCTTCATCTTAAAGTGTCTCTAGCACTTTTATAAGAAGAACAATATAAGACCAACTACGACTTTCCCAACTGTTAATAAGTGCTAAGATTATAACCTGTTAAGAATAAAAAATAATATACGATCTCAACAGTAAACTCATTCGAAAAATAAATATGTAGGTACCAAAATTGACTACCACCGAAAAGGGTGGTAACTTATACATAAAGATTGCGTAACGTTGAAGTCTGTTTAAAACGTACTGGAGCCAAAAGAAAACATTCCGACTCGTTCCAGATTGTAACTCACAAGTCATAGCGAAGGGGGGATACTAGCTACGAGTCAGCCACTCATGTGTATACGATTGGGTAGCATAAACAATGAAATATACCGGGCTGTATACACTATTGAATTCAAGAATCATTATTGGATCCTAGAGTTAAATATAAAATCTTTATTTTTTAATTTGTTCGTATTTCATTAATATGTGATTTTAAAATCTTTACTCAAACTACCCTTAACATTTACAATTTTTTGCAGTGGAAGACAACGCACTATCCCACAACGCCAGACAGTTGACCCCGGCGAAAATCGGGGGAGCCGTAATTCTGAGGTGCGAGCTCTCACCGCAAGTTGGCATCGTGGACATTACGTGGCTGCAAGATGGACTACCCCTAGCGTTAGGCTATTTGACTGGTGGTAAACATTATACACATTATACGCATACCCACTTTTCTCATTTTAACTTACCAATCATCGAAAATTGGATGAACTAATGTCTTAATATTATGATAAGAAAATGAAGATTCATGTGGAGTTTTAGTTCTAAACCTGTCTTCTTAAAACCTTTATAGCATGTATATTTTTCTAAAAGTCCCTATAGTTTTAAATATTAGTCAATTGTAATGTACTGGAGGACGCAAGAATATCCGTAGGTACCTACATTTTTACCTTTGCAATATTTTTTATATAAATAAGAACTTATAAAACTGTCTCAAAAAGCAAAACCATACACTCAATTATTATAATAATTGATAGATTTGATTTGATTGATTAGTAGCACCTACCTGAAATCTAAAATATACTGCTGAAATTATTTAACACATTTTAGTTGGTTTTAAGTGCGGATTATGTTTTTCAGAACCATTTTCAGTAATAGGTTTAAAATCTTACGATTGCGTAATCTATCAACGGATTAGTAACCCTTACCCATCAAATATTAAGATTATAATCCGACCTTAATAAAATAAAATTATATTTAGAACGGATTATCTTCCCAAGCATGTCCATTTTAATAGAAAAATAGGCATAAAAATTGTTGTTTCATATTCACTGAAATAATCGATGTAGATACACGGAAATAAATATCTAATTGAGAACCTTCTTCGTTTTTGAAGTCAGTTCATTTAATGCAATATTTATGGAATTAATTCGTCACATAATTGGTTAAGTACATTCATCATCATCATCATCATCATATCAGCCGAAAGACGTCCACTGCTGGACAAAGGCCTCCCCCAAAGATCTCCACAATTGCCGGTCTTGTGCTATTCGCATCCAGCATTTTCCAGCGACCCGCACAAAATCATCGGTCCATCTTGTAGGGGGCCTGCCCACGCTGCGTCTTCCGGTTCGTGGTCGCCACTCGAGAACCTTTCTGCCCCAACGGCCGTCGGCTCTACGAGCAATGTGCCCTGCCCACTGCCACTTCAACTTGGCAATTCTTCGGGCTATGTCGGTGACTTTGGTTCGCCTGCGGATTTCAACATTTCTGATGCGATCCCGCAGGGAAACTCCGAGCATAGCCCTCTCCATTGCTCTTTGGGTGACCTTGAGCCTTCTAATAAGGCCCATAGTGAGCGACCACGTCTCTGTTCCGTATGTCATCACTGGCAACACACACTGGTCGAAGACTTTCGACTTAAGACACTGCGGTATTTTGGACGAGAAGATGTTACGTAGCTTCCCGAACGCTGCCCAGCCGAGTTGGATTCTACGATTGACCTCCATCTCGAAGTTGGACCTACCTAGTTGGATGGTCTGTCCTAGGTAAATATAGTTCTCTACAACTTCGAGTGCAGAGTTACCAACTTTCAATTGAGTGGGTGCAACATGGACGTTTGACATGATTTTCGTCTTATCCATGTTCATTTTCAGACCCACTTGTTGAGAGACTCTGCTGAGGTCATCGAGCATTGTACCGAGGTCTTCCATGGTCTCAGCCATGACTACGATATCATCGGCAAATCGAAGGTGAGTGATGTACTCGCCATTGACATTGATGCCAAAACCTTTCCAGTCCAGAAGCTTGAAGACGTCTTCCAATGCAGCGGTGAACAGTTTCGGAGATATAACATCTCCCTGTCTCACGCCTCGCTGCAAGTGGATAGGTTTCGAGATCTGGTCCTGGAGTCGCACTGACATAGTGGCGTTTTCATACAAACACTTTATCACCTCGATATACCGGTAGTCAATTTGGCACCTTATGAGAGACCTCAGCACGGCCCATGTTTCGATAGAATCAAAGGCTTTCTCATAGTCCACAAACGCTAAGCATAGTGGCTTGTTATACTCTACGGTCTTCTGTATAACTTGCCGCAGCGTATGTATGTGGTCTATGGTGCTAAAGCCTTTTCGGAAACCGGTCTGTTCGGGAGGCTGGAAGTCGTCAAACCTGCGCGCGACACGGTTCGTAACGACCCTCGAAAACAACTTGTAAACATGGCTCAGCAGTGTGATGGGTCTATAATTCTTCAATAGGGTCTTGTCGCTCTTTTTGAAGAAGAGCACCACCACACTTCTATGCCATGTTTGTGGCGTTTGACCATCTAGTATGACGGAGTTAAATAACTTTTGAAGGGCCCGTAGGATTGGTGTACCACCCGCCTTCAGAAGCTCTGCTGTAACTCCATCATCACCAGGCGCCTTGTTGTTCTTGAGTTGTTTGAGAGCCATTCTAATCTCGTACAGTCTGACGTCCGGGATGTCTTCGGTGTTGTGTCGGGTTAGTCGTGCTCTGGGATCTGAGGCATGACTTTTGACAGGTGGCTGTGTTGTCGTATATAACTGTCCGTAGAACTTCTCGATTTCTCCCAGCAACTCAGGTTTAGACGTGACGATTCTACCATCCTCAGTCTTCAGCTTCGTCAGTTGGCCAGTCCAACAGACAGAGCTCTTGCGAACACTTTAGAGCCTTTGTTTCGCTCGATGGCCTCTTTAATACTAATTGTATTAAATTGCCGCGTGTCGCGAGTCAAAGACTTTGAGATCTGTCTATTGAGCTGCCGATATCTGGTAGCATCATCTGAGGATGTCAGAACCATTTTTCGTCTATCTTCCATAAGTTGCAGGGTAAAGTCAGAGATCTTTTTAGTTCTGTTTGTACGTCGGGCCTTGAAGACCTTAGACCCAGCCGTATGGACAGCTTCTACGAGCCTGTCATAGTATGAGTCCACTTCCTCGCAGTCTGCTAGGCATTCGAAACGGTTTTGCAGTTCGAGCTGAAATGGTTCAGGGTTTTGGACGTGGATAGGTAAAGGTCGGAGCGTAGATTTTATCAGTCGGGACCTCTGGAGTTTGACATTAAGGTTCAATGAGCCTCTGACCAGTCTGTGATCGCTCCCGGTTTTAACCGCATTGATCACGGAGACATCATTGAACATCTGTCGTCTCGTCGACAAGATAAAGTCTATCTCATTTTTAGTTTTACCATCGGGGCTCACCCAGGTCCATTTGCGGTGATCCGGCTTCCTGAAGAAGGAATTCATCATAAAGAGTCCCTCCTTCTCCATGAAGTCGGCCAACATTTGGCCCCGGGGGTTCCGGTCTCCAGTTCCAAATTGCCCCACTCTCAGCTCATTACCGAATCGTTTGCCCAGCTTTGCGTTAAAGTCCCCCATGACCACAGTGAAATAGGAGTTAGAGGTATGTATGGCTCTGGATATGTCCTCATACATAACCTCGACTTCATCGTCGGAGTGTGTCGAAGTGGGTGCGTATACCTGTATAACCTTCAACGAATACCGCTTGGTGATTCCGAGTATAAGGTACGCAACCCTCGTCGACACACTCTCGATTTTCACTAGGTTGTTCACGCGGGACTTGTGGACTATGAACCCGACACCACCTTGGGATATTTGGTCACCCTCCCGGTAATAGAGCAGGTTTCCGGATTTCAGTATTATCGAGTCCTCCCCCTCTCTTCGGACTTCAGATAATCCTACAATATCCCAATGTAACCTGCTCAATTCTTCCTCCAGTTCGGTTATCTTCTCGTCGGACCGCAGTGTACGTGTGTTATATGTTGCCAGGGCCAGAGGTCGTCGGTGTTGGTAACGCGGAATCTGCCGGGGATTCTTAGCACCCCCTGCCCTGCCGTAACCACGGCTGGGAATAGCAGGGCTGCCGGGGACTGGGGGCCGCGGTTTGGTTGTGTCCATCATTTGAGGGGATTTGCCATAATCGCCACGCTTGGCAGACGGGTTGGCGATCGCAGTAAAGTGGACATGGTACTAAGGCGAACGCTGCTGCCCGTTCTCTGGTGTATATATTTCCCTCGGGACGACTTTTACGTCCCCCCACGGGATTAGAGGGGGTGGTGATATTCTTAGGCCGTCACCACACCGCAAGTACATTCAGCATAATAATATCTAACAAATCATGAAAGAGGAGTATCGAGTGCCCCCCACTCCGTGGATTTCATGATATATGTAAACCTGTTAATAAATGAAGTATAGCTAGTAATCGAATAATAAACAGTACTTTTCCGTTTTGTAGTATGTTCTATAAAGTGGAGATACTTTCCTTGTTGCTATATGGGCCGTACAGCGAAAGTACATTATTCGCTACCTTGCCTGAATGCTACTTAATCTGGGTCAACTGTTCATTAATATGTATCATATATTTAGAGTACATAAATTACGGTAAAACAGTATGTAGTCGTTGTTAATATATTTCAACAGCATAAAGCTGTGTGTCTTTAGTTAGATAGTTAAATTCACCCTCACGTTTCAATGTTAACGATACTTAACATTATAATTCAGATAACATATAATAATATATTATATTAATCAATATGAAATATCATATACTGAACGATTCCGCGCACTAAGTTCTGTGTGTGTCCATGGGCGGCGGTGTTGATTTTCCATCAGGCCAACCACATGCTTGTTTGCCTTGCTATAATATAAAAACTTTTTTAATATACTAAAATAAATTATTCCTTCACGAAACTCACCGCGTCAGCAAATTTGCATACAACATTGAGCGTCTTAAATATTCGACTTTTTAAACTTTATGTAACAAACAATTTACTATCTGTATTTTTTCATATATTTATGGTCGATAATATAAACGTATATGTCGTTGGCATATACGTATGTCGCCCATGCGCATGTGACCACCCGTAATATTCTGAATATTCATGAAAAAATATCGAAAATAAACTTCAAAAGGTGGGGTCTATCTGTAACATTTATCATGTTATTCAATTTTGAATTTTTTAAGTAGAGTTTGTAGACTTGCTTTCTATTTTTTGACACATCTCCGAAGTTTATGGGTCGATTTGTATTTTGTTTATTATTTCCAAAAGCTTATGAGTTATTTTAACAGGTTAATTAGCATTTTACTAAAAATTATCGACTACGAAAAAAAAAAACGGAATCGAAGTAATTTTTTCGGTAAAAAATTGTGTATTTATTTTAAAAAAACTAGTGTAAGTCCATAAATTATCCCCATAGGACCACTTTTTTAATCATTATTTGTAATCTACTACATAACAGCTAAAAATTCACAGAACATTACTAATACCTATCTCTAAAAAAAAACCAGCAAACAACTTGTTGAACATTTGCAACTATTCAAATAAAAAGGGTCGCTCAGGTAGAAACCGGTTCCTAGAAACAGCTTTTTAACAATTGCGTCCCTACCACGTGCACACCCTTGTCGGCTAGCGTTACTTCATTCAGTCGCTTGATTACTGACCCCGTGACGCTACGTGTTTTGTGATTTGTGCACTACTTAATCTTGTGAGGAAAGTTTGTTAACTACTCGTATCATTGCAATGGTACGATTGCGTGATCTACCGCCGTCTCATGTGGCTGACATGCATTTCATTTACGGTGTTTGTAATGGAAATGCACGCGCTGCTGTCGAAGAGTACAGACGTCGATATCCAAGTAGACCAGTACTTGGGTACCGATCCTTCATTGCCGTACATCGTCTTTTTTGCGAAAGAGGATTATTTCCGCAACAAAATGAGCCCGGCGTGATTGTTGATGTAGACGTGGAAGAGGATGTGTTACGATTAGTGCGCGCTAACCCTATGCTAAGCATTCGTCTCCTATCGATAAGAGTAGGTATACCAAGAATAAGAGTTTGGAGAATTCTCAAAAAAGAAGGCCTGCATCCTTATCATTTCCGACGTGCACAACATTTGGAAAATGTCGATTACGGTGCGAGATCTGTTTTTTGTAATTGGATAATTGCACAGCAAAGAGCTAATCTCAATTTTATGAGGAAGATTTTGTGGACAGATGAAGCCACGTTTACAAGGGCGGGTATAACAAATCATCGCAATCTTCATGTGTGGGCCACTGAAAATCCACACGTCATTAGAGAAACAACTTTCCAGACTCAATTTTCCATAAATGTATGGGCTGGAATGATTGACGGTGAACTTATTGGCCCTTTCGTGTTACCAAACAGACTAGATCAACACGCATTTTTAGATTTTATAGTCAATACGTTGCCGTTGCTTTTGGAGGAAGTACCGCTGGAAACAAGAAGGCGGATGTATCTGCAATTAGATGGAGCTCCAGCACACTTCGCACGACTAGTTCGTGATTATTTAAATCAAAATTATCCGCGATGGATTGGCAGAGGTCCCATTGCTTGGCCGCCGCGATCTCCCGACCTTACACCCTTAGATTTTTATCTTTGGGGCAACATGAAACAAAAAGTGTATGCCGTGCCCATTGAAAGCCGCGAGCAATTAACGGCTAGAATTTTTGCTGCTGCTGCGGAAATTAAAGAAAACCGTGAAGAATTACGTCGTACAATAAAAAGTGTTGCCATGAGAGCTTTAGTTTGTTTACAGGAGGGTGGGGACCATTTCGAAAATCTAATTAATTAAAATTCTTGTATTTTTTATTTTTTAAGTAAAAATCTGGCTATTGCTTGTTTGTTTTTATTTCCATTATCATCCTCCTTATTAGTTTAACCTTTTAGTACTCACTGCTAAAAGCGGGGACATTTAATTGACTTTCACATTTTCTTTTCCTAAATTTGACTCTTAGAGTTTTAGAGTTTTACTTTGGATTTAGTTACAGTTTGGTTTAATAATGTTCTGTAAATTTTTAGCTGTTATGTAGTAGATTACAAATAATGATTAAAAAAGTGGTCCTATGGGGATAATTTATGGACTTACACTAGTTTTTTTAAAATAAATACACAATTTTTTACCGAAAAAATTACTTCGATTCCGTTTTTTTTTTTCGTAGTCGATAATTTTTAGTAAAATGTTAATTAACCTGTTAAAATAACTCATAAGCTTTTGGAAATAATAAACAAAATACAAATCGACCCATAAACTTCGGAGATGTGTCAAAAAATAGAAAGCAAGTCTACAAACTCTACTTAAAAAATTCAAAATTGAATAACATGATAAATGTTACAGATAGACCCCCCCTTTTGAAGTTTATTTTCGATATTTTTTCATGAATATTCAGAATATTACGGGCGGTCACATGCGCATGGGCGACATTGTATATAGGTCACCTGGAGAGATTAATATTACATAATATAAAATAAATAACGTTATACCTCATCTATGACCTCTAATCCTTCGTTTAATAAGTCTTTTGTTTAAGTTGCACGTTGAAAGTTATGTATCCATATCAGAATACTAGAACTGCTAATATTGTTGCAGAACCTCGTTGGGTAACAGGTGCGAGTGGTATTCTGTTAGGGCTCGACCTGACTCAAGCGGACATTCAAGCGGAATATTCATGTGTCGCACTCGACACCCCTTCTCCACCTTTGAAGCTCACCACAGACGGTCAGTAATAAATTTTTGTACAAACTTAGAGCTACATGATTATTCTTGATTAATCTAAAAAGTACCACAAAGTATTCTATGCGGCATTACAAATTAGATGTTTATTAGTGGTCCAAGTACCATAACGTGTTATATGCGGCATTACAAATAAAAATTTTATCTGTAGTCCCAATAAGTACCACAAAGTATTCTATGCGGGATTACAAATTAGATTTTCATTAGTAGTCCCAATAAGTACCACAAAATATTCTATGCGGCATTACAAATGAGATTTTTGTTAGCAGTCCCAATAGGTACAATAAATTACTCTATGCGGCATTACAAATTATATTGTTATTAGTGGTCGTAATAAGTACCACAAAGTATTCTATGCGGCATCACAAATTCGATTTTTATTATTAGTCCCAATAAGTACTACAAGGTGTTCTATGCGGCATTACGAATTAGATTTTTATAAGTAGTCCAAATAAGTAACACAAAGTATTCTATGCGGCATTACAAATTAGATTTTTTATTAGTAGTCCCAATAAGTACCACAAAGTATTTTATGTGGCATTACAAATTATAATTTTATTAGTCGAAATATGTGAGTATCACAAAGTAATCTATGTAGCATTACAAGTTTCAATTCAAGTTTTTTTTTTAAAGTTAGAGCTCCTTATTTGTTTAAAAAATTTTATGTAAGTTTATTTTACCGTCTGTGCTAACTTGAACACATTTGACTTATGAGCACCTACACTACATGATGACGGCCTCAACGTCCCAATCGCCATTATTCGATGAAGTGGCGTTACCTTTGAAATATAATTGTATTAACAAGCAATCAACCGCATCGTTTTGATAGTGTATTGAACGTTGTGCATTTATGCGTCACCTTAAACGCATATAACTGGCCTGTTGGTATTATGGTTAGTGACCCTTAGTGATAAGCGGTTCAATCCTCTGCTAGGACAAATCTATGTGCGATGAGGATCATTTATTCTGTGTCTGTGTGGAATTTATCTATATCGGTTGTTGTACATATTACCAGTTGTCTGGTAGCCATAGTACAGAAGCTGCCTAGTTTGGGATCAGATGGCAGTGTGTTAGTTGTCCTAAGATATTTTAGATAGATGGATACGTAAATATTTAAATTGCCTTAAACTTCTAGTCAAATCTCTTTGTTGAAAAAGTACAGATGCCAGCACATCCAGCTTCCCCAATCTTTCAAATTTCTTTTATAGATTTTCAAATTTATCACATAAGTATTAAGTTCACTTTCAATTGGGGAAATTTGACAGATTGGGGTAGCTTGATGAGCTGGCGTCTGTACATTGGCACTGCGCACCTGCACTAAACAAATAATTGTACTAAGGATTTACCACCGTAAATCCTTAGTACAATTATTTGTTTAACTAGAGATTGTGATACGTTCATGCAAATATTTTAGTGAACACTTGAAATAGATACTTTAATTAATGAAAACATTTCCGAGAATTCAACGAATTAAACTTTATGTTTAGATAGCAGCTGGTTGGAAAACATAGAAATGAATTCAGTGGAAGCACGTGTCGGGGATACGGTGATATTGCCTTGCATTTTACGACATATGACGGGGCATACCGTGAGGTGAGGTACAAACTTATTTACACTTAGGGAAAATAAAAGGTACTCAAGCGTTGTGTAAAATGAGGTGCGTTAGGCAACTTGTGTTGTTGTCATATCTGGAAAATTTTTGCAACTAAATGATAATTCCCATTTCGTACATTTTCACCCTTTTAAGACACGTAACGTAGTTTTGAGAGGCATATGTTCGATGAACGGAAAGTCGACTGAACGATTGTTCGGATGGAATTTATTGCGAAACAACCTGTATCCAAACGCAGCTTCGATTGAACGATTCATCGAAAAAATATTAATCGATGGACTGCTCTTTCGAAACTTAAAACTATTTATATTCCTATGATAACAATAATGGTCTACTATGTAAAATACTTCGTTAGCCATAATATGATGCTTTAAATTAAGTTTTACTGCCTGTTTGCTTTTGCCAACTAAAATTAATTTTATTCAATTTTAGTTGGCAAAAGCAAGAGTCCGGTGGCGCATGGGCAGCCATTTCAGGAGATGGCACAGTCCGTGGTGGTGCGTTCGTAATATCAAGTGCACGCGCCCACCACGCCGCAAGATATGCTTGTTCATCTAACCCAGATTCTCCTACAAGGGTTCTTGTCAAACTGGTCGTCTATGAACCGTTGACTGTCACTGTTGCTCCTAATCCCTTGGTGAGTTGATTTAAGATAAGTTCAAGGTGCTTTGTTGCTATAGAAACCATTCAACAATTTTAATTCGATTATTAGTTATTTTACTATACACATTGTTTAGTATGTAAAAAAACATTATAATTAAACAAGCTGTTGTTAAATTTGAACAGTTATCATACTAGAGTAAAGTAAAGTGATCTCACCCTGATGAAAAAATAAATCAGTAGTATTATTATTTCAGTGTTATAATCAATGTATTTTCATGTTAATTACATGCTAATTTAAATTGCTGCACTTGTCATTATTGAGTGGTGGCTTATTGTAGATGATAGGTACAGGCGGGTCGGGGCACTTCAACTGTTCCGTGCACGGCGGGCGCGGGGGAGGGATCACGCTTAGCTGGCAACACGAAGGACGTCCTCTCCACGCACCCCAATCACGCCTTGCGATAGGACCTGTGAGGTCACACCATGCAGGCCTTTACCAGTGCACTGCACATGACCATACGGATTCCGCTGTTGCTGGCGCTGAGTTGATTATTGCTGGTAATAAGAGCACTTTAATTGTTTGTGGATACAGGATGATTGGTTGAAAGAACTTTTTCACTTCCTGTCACTGCATGCTGTTGCTTTAATTTATTTTGTATCCTAAGTCACTTTCGAATTAGTGGATTAAAATCCACACAATTATTGTTTCCATAATCATGATCAGGTATGAATGATGATTCTATTAGAGGTCCTGGCAGCAATTAACTAGTTTTCGTTTCCTACCCGCACTTAAATTTAGACAAGTCAGTTTAAAGATGTCTGAAACTTGTTTTTGTAGTTTTCAAACAATTAAGCCAATAACCGAAGCACTATCCAACCATACTTCTTTTGTAATGAATAGTTCCTCTGGCAGTGCGTAGAGTGGTGACCAGGTCTTGTAAGAGATCAAAAATCTAGGTAAACAAACGACATCTACGGCTGCAATTTATTATTTTCTCGCCACTGCTTTCATTTAGCTTATCACGAGTTCTCTAAACTCTTTACTCTCCCCATTTATCTGGCACTAGAGAGTAATCGATACTCTCGTGTCACAAAGGTTGTAACTCGAAGTAGTTTCTTAATGTGTGCCCTACCATTTTATGGAAAACTTTGACAGGCTAAAGGCCAATTAATACGTGAAAATATTAAGTTATGTACGCCATTTCTCCCACCTTTAGAAAATCTCTACGGATTTAAACTGACTTGGCTAACTTAAAATCGTCAAATATACTCCAAACTCCAGTTGGCTATTAGTTAAGAAAATCCATTCAAGTGGGGATATGAAGATGATTCTAGCCTAGAATACAAATTTTCAGCTTATCGTTGACATGCTGAAGGCATCATAATGGACGTTATTGACGATACCTTTAGTTAGTTTTAGGCCGGCATAATATTAAATAACATTTCATTCATTTACTACGAATATAGTAAATGAATGTTTGATTTACGGTTTCAAATTCAACCAGTCAACTTGTATTAAGGTTAAAACAAAGCGAGCATCGTCAAACCTTTACAAACCATTTCAGACAGGCCGCCAAGACTTGTGTCAACATTTAGTGGTGCCGTGACAAGGATAGGACAGAGTATAGTTATAAGATGTGCCGCTACTGGAGTACCTTCACCTAGAATATTATGGACTTTAGATGACAGACCATTGCCCGCAGCCCCAGATAAGTAAGTTGTTAGATTATTAAGACTTAGCTACAAATATACATAGAAAAAATGTGATACATTCTAATGGCTGACTTTATATAATATATTTATTTATAATCGCTTAAATTATGTTGTGTTTTCGTTATATGAGTTTAAGCTGTAATAAATTTTCGTTTAAGGTAAAAAGCTTAGAAGCGGATCATCTTATTCCTGACACAGTAATATAGGTTACAAGTATACTTGTATGTTTTTTTTTAAATTATGTGTGTACACACAAATAATAAAATAAAACAACAGTAAATAACAAAAGAAGGAAGATAAGGCATAAAGGTACTGCTTATTTTACCTGATTTATTATATTTTACCTGCGTGTTCAACCGCAGATGAGTGAGTTTGAGGTCCTGGGTTCTAATCCCGGGTCGGGCTAAAAAGTGATTTTGGGATTTTTCTGATAAGAAAACTTCTTAGTATCAGCCCGAAGTCTGGGAGTTGGCGGTATTACACCCCCTTGCCTCGGAGAGCGCGGGAAGGTCGTCGCTAGTCGTCCCATCGGATCATGAGAGTGATGGAATAGACAGTGCCACTGTGTTTGCGTACACACTTGTGCACTATAATGTGTCCCGCGCAGATGCCTAGTCTCCATTAAGACAGGCCGCCGCGGCTGAAATTCGGCTAGGAGGACACTTTACTATCATTTTAATAGAATGTCTTCCAGCAGATCAACGAGAGCAGAAACTAAGTTCGAAAGAGTATAGTGTATGTAGTAAGTTGCCATCTAGTTTAGTGTCAGAAAATTAAAGTTTAATTATACTTAAAGCTAAGATGCGAACGGTACAAATGGACAAGTAAGCAGATTGTTAATATTTAAAACATGTATTATGTTTTTAATTTAACACTGCGGTAATACGAGGTGTTGAAGGTATGTCACTTAACATTAAATCTCACTTGCAGATGAAGATTATTCGTAGCACGTGAAATATGAAATACATATTATTTACAGACCAATTTCTCTAATTAAAAGTGAACCTTATGCTTGTTGATAAAATTGAAAATCAATAAAAGAAATTTGACAGACTGGGGTAGTTTGATGTGCTGGCGTCTGTACATTCAACTTTGTAACGCTTAGCTTATACAGTCAGTTAATACGATTAACAAATAAGTACAGTGTGTGCTTAGGATAAGATATAATTGTTTTGATATGATTTAACTATTTGTTGAATACTTGTTTCGTAGATATAGTGTAAATACGAGGGCTGAAGCGACGCCGGGTAGTGAAGAGGGTACTATTGTATCTACTCTAAGTGTAACAATAAGAAGTGCCGATGAGGGTGGCAGATATGGCTGTAACGCTACAAACTCTCAAGGATCACATGCTCATCAAGCAAGATTAAACGTATATGGTAAGTTTAAAAACTTTAATATCCTCCACAATTCTACCGCCATTGCTTTATAGAATAGCAAAAGAAGTTTTTTCTAACTCATTATTATGAATCATAATAAATACAGTTCTTGAGATTCTAGATTGAATATTGTATAATAAATACGGTGTACTGGTCCTAGAGTCGATTATCCACACACCATCCCATATACAAGCTGGTTGTAATATTTTCTTTCCTTCCCTTATTTTGGAAGGAGAAGTGTCGCATAGATTAACTTAATAGCATAGATTTCTAAAAGTTACAAAATATTTAGCAAGAACAATTAGAAGGTTGCAATAGAAAAATGATTGACACTTATTTCACAGTTTGAATTTTAAACAGGATAACTTTTACGAGGTGTATGGTAGCAATAGATAACTGTTTATAGCTATATAAAGGCGAAGTGCTACTTTTGAGTCTTGTTTTTAGGAGCAAATGTGTAACAAGTTAGAACTAGTCCCGTAAATAAGAAATAAGTTTTTAAATTTTCGTTAGCAGACAAAGGATGACGATATAATGATAATCACTTTATTCTTTGCTTTGTTTTTTATTGTATGGGCTGTGGTCAACTTAGTCTCGTTATTTTCCAAACCGCCGAGTAGGTCTCAGGCATGTCTTAATGACAGTTATCTAATGACTATAACCGGGGCTGACAGCTTAAGGTGCCCTCCGAAGCACGGAAATGTTAAGAAATTTAGACCACTTTGGCGGTCACCCATCTATAGACATTTATTTATCTATTTAGCATAATTGATTTACAAATCTCGCAATTTTTGTCGATTGCTTTAGTTTCTTACATAGAAACACTCGTACTGATACAGGCTGACCCTTTCGTAAAGAAATTCTGAATGAATTTTTTTTCAGGGCCGCCAAATATTAGATATTTGCCAGCGTTACATGTAAAGACTGACACAGATGTGACAATATATTGCCCTTATTCAGGATATCCAATAAAGTAAGTATCAACAAATTCTAAGAACGGCTTATTGTTGTAAATTGCCGTATTGTATCAAATTACATAGAATGGAGTACTAGGAATGGAGATATATAGACACTTATTTTTTTCTATTTACAGGTGCTTGATTTATGATATAGTCAAAGGGCAATTTTTATTGTATTTAATTAGGAAGGAAATAAATTTCATATATGCAGGAACAAACTGTTTATACCATACTTAAAGATTTTAAAAGCTGGCTAAGTGGGATAATCACCTTATTTAGGGCAAATTTACCCAGCTTTAAAATTTTATATTTGTACATTCAATTTTTCTGGGGTTACAGAGAAACATTAATTAGTGGGCACATTTTATTGCTTCAAATAAGTTACTATAAAGAAAAATAAAAAATATTTTTATGCAATAGGTGGCCATATCGCTAACGAAATGTCCTTATAGTATGGTAAATTTCACTCAACGCCATCGAATCAAAATGTATTTAGATTATTAAAGGGATAAACTATAATGAGCAAAATAATATTACAAACAATTCTGGGATTGATATTGTCTATAAAAGTTTTGTAAAAAAAAGCAATATTAAATTATAAGTTAAACTAATGGTAAGTGACGTATAACCTACTTGACAGTCCTAGCAAAGGCTGTCCAGCAGCAGAATATCTATATGTATATTTCTTTATGTGTTACTTACTTTAAGTGATCGGCTCGTTTTGTTTATTCGTAATCGAGCCAAGTGGCAAATAATTGGCTTCATTTCTAACAAAGTGGCACAAGAAATAATTATGCTATATTTTGTATCGAAATAAACATTATTTTCTATTATTATGAAACCAAATGTTGCATTGATATAAAACAAGAACGTATCATTATTTTGGTTACTAACTAAAAGAGCTATGTTAGTAAAAAATGCTTAATTTTTAGAGAAGTTGTTTGGCGTCGTGAAGATGGATCATTAGTAGAAAGTGTATTAGAAGCAAATGATGAACGAGGAGTTTTAAGACTGAATTCAGTAAGGAGTGCTGCAGCAGGGAGTTATACTTGTGAAGTTAGGGCCGAAAGTGGAGAATTAGCCCGGAGAACAGTACGCCTTGAAGTGCATAGTAAGGTCTTTTATACATTTAACAATAACTGTTTTAGAGATCTGCATGACTTTAAATTTAGTTATATCCAGTAAAGGAAGTTGAGACAGTAGATCTTTGTGGTGAAACAGGCAAAAGAGATTGATAATTAAGTTATCGCTATACTATCAAACTTTAATATACTTTCTTTTAAAGAGATAATAATAGAAATTCGAAACTAAAACCTGATGAATTATAAATTTAGTCATCTAGTAGGAATTGATATTGTATTCAATTCCAAGTGAAATTAATCCGCTAAGCTTTGAACAATTTACAGTTACCGATAAAATCTATGATTTGTATTCGTTATGTTATACAAGGAGAGGCTATAATTATTTTTAGAAACATGGCCGACTAATTTCATAGCTGTTTAAAAAATCATAACATATAGATAATACCTACTCCCAAACGACGAATATTTCAAACAATGTGATAAAATAGAAGACAATTTAATGATTAGTTTCAGAAAATTTATTTCCAATATCTTTAACTGT
The DNA here is from genome assembly GCA_951640165.1 of Pseudoips prasinana. NCBI lineage: Eukaryota > Metazoa > Arthropoda > Insecta > Lepidoptera > Nolidae > Pseudoips > Pseudoips prasinana. The sequence continues at coordinate 13,565,764 of OX621240.1, forward strand.
ACAATGTTTCCCATAGAACCGCCCAAAATAGCACCTTTCCAATTCCCTGAGGAACTTGAAGTGGGAGGGAGTACGCAAGCAACTTGCAGCTTAGTGTCTGGAGACAAACCTATACAATTTACTTGGCATAAAGACAATTTGCCAATACCATCATTATTAAAGGTTAGTAAAAAAAGTTACAAGAATTAGTTTTAAAATAAATCAGGATAGTTAGAGTGCTGTAGTTACTTATTAGATGGGCATTACCATACAATAAGTAAGTTGTCATAGTTGTTCAAGCCGCCCAGTACGCTTTTGACATGGCTTAACGTCTGTTGTATATAGACTACAATCAGGACCGACAGCTTAACGTGGTATAGACCTAAGTAGGTATAGACTTAAAGTGCCCTCTGAAGCACGGAGAGGCTCAGAAATTAAACCGCTTTGGTTGTCACCCATCTATGGACAGACCGCGAACCTAGATCCTTAACCTCGCCGATCGCTTACAGATCGATGAGAACAATTAGCCATGGGCTATAAGTAGGATGTAATATAGAGGTGACTAATATAGACACTGAGCTTAACTCTTTAGTTATCAGAGTACTTTTTAAGAGACGTCAGGCTATCTAGAGTAGAGATTGAGTATTTCGTAATACAAGATTTATAGCGTTTGGTTTATTTTTAATAATTTATACTTAGCCAATTATGTAAAAATTTCTTTTCTTAGGTCGAACAGAAAAACATGGATTTTTTCTCTATAATGATTATACAAGACCTAACATCGGCTCACAGTGGTGAATATACATGCAGAGCTACTAACGATTTCGGAACAGTCAGTCACAGCGCTTCATTGATTGTCAAAGGTATTTACTGTCTTACCGTTTTGTTTACTTAGGTTCAAAATTGGAATTGTCAATAGGCACCAATACACCTATAAAGTTACTTAGTGCGAACGTTTAAAGGCTCCGTTGCAGAAGCATTAACATTATACTTGATAGGTAGGTACGCACGGCTACATATCAAGCTATAGATTTCCAATATAAGCTGACCTGTCTATAGGATTTCCATACAATGGAAATCCTATACAACGCGAGATCAGCTTATACTGGAAATGTATAGCTTGATGTGTAGCCGTGTGTACCACATAAAATCCGTGATAAAGCATTTTTTTATTTGTATAGCTTGTGAACGGGTTGAGTTTGAAAAAAAATAATATTTGCAGTATTTATAGAATCTTATCATTTTATGCTTTTTACAAACCTAATGGTCAAAATCATGGTATAGGAGTAGTGCAGACATGTAAAACTGCTTCTGACAGCTTTTGTATCACATGTAATTTCTGTATCTGGTTGTGAATTATCAATAATATGTATGCATTTTGAAATATTTAAGTATATCTGTCAGTTGTCTGGTTACCATAGTACTGGTTCCCTTTAGTTTAGGGTCAGATGGCAGTGTGTTAGTTATCCCAAGATATGTATGTATATATGTAAGTAAATCTTAACAAACTAATACACGTGCCCAACATTTTTCACTTTTGTATTCATATTTTTCAGGGGAATAAATTCATTGTATTACATAAGTAATATGTAAACGGTTTCTATAAGCTTCTATTTCATAAAACGTTCGTGTATAACCTTCAACCTTATCAGTTTTATCTATCTTTATTTCTGTATACACATACAGTCGTACCTATGTTATTTCTGTCAGTGAGGATCGCATTAAATTTCATATATTTACCGATACGGAATAAACAAGACTGCCTCGTTGGTCTAGCGGTAGCGTGTTCAACCGCAGATATTGAGGTCCTGGGTTCAAATCCCGGGTCAGGCCAAAAAGTGATTTCTGGACTTTTCCGTTAAGAAAAAATTCTCAGTATCAGCCCGAAGTCTGAGAGGTGGTCATGGAGAGCACGTAAAGCCGTCGATCCTCGACCTCTTCTCGGTTGTGTCGCTAGTCGTCCCATCGGATCATAAGGGTGATAGAATAAGTGCTCCCGTGTTTGTGCAGACACGAGTGCACTATAATATATCCCGTGCAGATGGCTAGTCTCCTTTGAGACTGGCCACCGTTGCCGAAATTAGGATAAGAGGACATTATTATTATAATCAAGAACTCATTATATGATATACTACGAATAGTAGCTTACGTACACATATTGTACTCACTGAAAATTAATCAATCCTAGTGGCTTTACATTTCTTTTATATTAAAATTTGTTGCTAATATGCCTGATGAGAATTGTTTGTTATAACCATACAAAGTCTTATTAATCTTTTTCGTAATAGAAAAGAAATTTCATCTTTCTACTTATATCTCTATCTTTTCTTCTTCTTTATTAACAGCGTAACATATAAAACAGTCTCTCCACACAGAATCACCGACGTGGGTGTGGCGTGCACAGAACACGTCGGTGTCTGCTGGGGCGGCTCTGCTGCTCCCTTGTTCTGCAAAAGGACAACCTACGCCTAGAATATCATGGGAGTACTCTACAGGTAAAGTAGTCGAACATTTTTAAACAAAGCTTAGTAAAAAGTGGTAGCAATTGGATAAGAACAAGAAGCAAATTCTTCAGAGGGGTACGGGACCAACTAAAGGACAACTACGCTTAACAACTATGACTGACTTCAGCATCATTAGCTGTGCCCCGCGGTTTTACCCGCGTTAAACTTTATAAATGATCACAGCTCCTCCTCCGTAGGTGATAGCGTGGTAATATGTTGACTCGGCCTCTAAGTAATATTCATGCTAAATTTAAAGTAAATCCATGCAGTACTCAGCCCGGATATACATACAGACAAACAGACTACAGAAAAAAAATCTAAAAACTATATTTTTGGCTTCGATATCGATAGTAGATTACGCCCCAAGTATCCTTTTTAAAAAATATTCAATGTACAGTTTTTACTTTCCTACGATTTTATTATATGTATAGATTCCTATCACTTCCCTCTCAACCGTATATAGACATTAATGACACGTTTAATTTAATCGGCTTGTGCTTCTTTTTTTCTTTCATACGGGGACACTGGCTCCTACTTTTTGTGCATCGGTCAGCACGTCATCGTTGTCAATGATATAATTGAAATTCTAAGTTTACCTTTTTAAAGCATTCAAACGTTTCACTCATAAAATTGTAGCAACCACAACTTTGTTACTATGAGTTGTTGTTTGTGTGTAAACTGGACAAACTGACTCACTCTGACTTACTTTTTTTAAATTCGCTACCCAATATCGTTAAAGTATCACACTAATATTATAAAGGCAAAAGTTTGTGAGTTCGTAAGTTTGTTACTTCTTCACGCAAAAACTACCGAACGGATTTTGATGAAACTTTATAGTAATATAGCTTATATATCCGAATAACACATAGGCTATAATTTATAAAGTTTAACGCGAGTAAAACAGCGGGGGACAGCTAGTATGCCATATTCGTCACGTTTGGCAGATGGGTTGGCGATTGCAGTATGAAGGTCAAAGTTAGCAGAGAGACGTGGTTGCCCGTCCTTAGGAAGGTATTCCATCGGGATAACTTCTAAGTGCCCACCGAAATGAGAAGGGGTCGTAACATTCGTCGCCGTCGGCCACGCAACAAATAAAATGAACACATAGGATACATTAAATTCATTAATTTATAATAAATACAACAAATCGCAGATAACCCCGGGGGAAGCAGGCAGTTTCAAATGTATCTATGCATATAATAAAATCGTAGGAAAGTCGTAACTGTACATTGAATATTTTTTTTAAAAGGATACCTGGGGAGTGCTCTACAATCGATATCGAAGCCAAAAATAGTTTATAGTATATAGTTTTTAGAATTATTGTCTGTTTGTCTGTATGTACGTCCGGGCTAAACTCAAAAAGTACTGTATGGATTCACTTCAAATTTTGCATGAATATTACTAAGAGGTCGGGTCAACATATAGTCTACATATTATCACGCTATCCCCTACGGTGGAGGAGCTGTGGTAATTTATAAAACCGCGGGGCACAGCTAGTTAACAATAAAAATGTCGATGAGTAAAACATTTTTTCTCTCAATCGTCGATTTATTTATCTTAAATTATTTTATGTTTGACCTTTAACAACAATTAATTTCTGACATTTGATATTTTGTTATTGAGTAAATAAAATTAAAACCAACTTACCTACCGACTCTGTACAGATTTGATTAATTTTTCTTTATAAAATGCCGAGTCTTACTCAGAAAACTTGACTAATTCTTCAGTGACATTTTGCTTATTTATAGTGAACAAACATATATATTAATTATACGACCGCCATTACTTCGTTGGAAGTGAACCTGCCTTTTGATCCAAAGGTTGCGGGTTTGATCCTTGCACAAGGCAAGTATTTGTTTTCATGAATATTCATAATTATCATGGTCATAGTGTTGTCTATGTATTATTGTACATAAAGAGTTTTTCAATAAGAACTTTGTTGTGTATTTCAAAATAAAACATTAAATTTAGTTGACAATTAATTAGGTTTGGCAATTATAAATGATATGTGATAAATTGCCCCCATCGCCATGGCTCAACCCGTTGGTTTTTCTCAACTAATCTTTTTATTTATCTCCGAGGAACGTGGGTGTATACCGCCCAGACGCCCGGTTGATACTGAGAATTTTTATTTTTACAGAAAAATCCCAGGATCACTTTTTGGTCCTACCCGGTATTTGACACGCTACCACTAGACTAACAAGGTAGACTAGTAGAATAGAATTTATTTAGACTTAATAGAATACTTTGGGAACGATGCCCCGCGATTAGGCCGTTTTATATATTTTTTATTCCACTGCTAAACAAAGGATAACCTAGCTGTTGCCGTGTTTCTATGCCGCCATTTCTAATATACAATGTTATTCGTACAGAAGCTTTGTATTATTTCAATCAAAATTTGCTTTTCTATCAGCGTTGTTAAAGATGAATATTTTGTATATAATGAATTCAATCAGAACAACAACTTAACATGCCCTCTGAAACGTACAGACGTTCAAAAACTAAAGCATTATAGCAGTCATACGTCTATAAGCTTCCCTTCATCCATAAACACGGTGCTAAACCTTGCCGAACGCTTATGACTCAAAGAGGCCAACTGCAATATAACAATAGTATCTTATATATCGGTTATCAAGTGTCGTATAAGAAATATTATTAACGTTTAACGGCAATGACGACCTGTCTCTTATGCACGGCTTGAAAATTAAATTACGGTTGGCGGCGTTTCTATAAGAAACACAGTTACGTCTGAAAATGAAGTTAAGTATGAATAATTTATTGGTATCGTCCTCCTAGTAGATTCATTCAATAAAAAGTAAGATTGAGTATGTTCCTTTTACCAAATGTATTCTATTTTTAAACCTCGAGTGTTTCTGCATACACTTGTAGTACTTTTTAGGTTTCCGTAGCCAAATGGCAAAAAACGGAACCCTTATAGATTCGTCATGTCTGTCTGTCTGTCCGTCCGTCCGTATGTCACAGCAACTTTTTTCAGTAACTATAAGAGCTGTACCTACTGTTGAAACTTGGTAAGTAGATGTATTCTGTGAACCGCATTAAGATTTTCACACAAAAATAGAAAAAGAACAATAATTTTGGGGGTTCCTCATACATAGACCTGAAACTCAATTTTTTTTTTCATCGTACCCATTCCTGTGGGGTATCTATGGATAGGTCTTCAAAAATTATATTGAGGTTTCTAATATCATTTTTTTATAGTTTATATATTTTAATAGTTGTATATTTTAATAGTTTGCGCGCGAGACACTTCCAAAGTGGTAAAATGAGTGTCCATCCCTGTGTAACTTCTAAAATAAGAGAATGATAAAACTAAAAACAATATATTAAATTAAAATTAAAAAATTAAAATATCATTTATTAGCAGTCGAGTAATTATACAATTTGATTTACAGTGATAGCCTCACTAGGCAAAGCCTGTATCGAGGCTGTCGATGTGATACGATTAATAGCTAGGACTTAAAATAGACTATAATAAAATATTGGAACAATTAGACATTATAATAACATAAAATTAATTAAAAATTGATTAAATTAGGTTATAAGGATAATTACAAATGATTTAATAAATAATATAGCAATAAATAAATGAATTAAAATTATATTATATTTGCCGAAACGTATACGTCTAATGTGTGTGTGAGTGTATGTGTGTGTGTGTATGTGTGTGTGTGCGTGAGTGCCGACTGCGCAAATTGAGTAGACTTGTAAGTTATGTCAAATTAATGTTCTCAGAAATTGCTCAGTTTCGTTATAGTCAAAATTTGCAATATAGTTTTTTACCTTTATTTGAGCTTCTCTTTGTGTGTTTAACCTGATGTCACATTTGGAGACGAGTTTGTTGTATATAAAGGGGAACATATGCTTTTGGAATCTTTTAGCGAATGAAGTTTTGGTTTTACATTTCGGGACTTTAAATGTTCTAGAAAAAACCATGTTATGGTAATTCGATGAGGTTTTTACAGATTTATGTGTGCACATGGCTGCATTCAGTAGATACAATTTACGATATATGATGTACAATACCATATAAACTAACAACGAAAATTGGTTTGAACGAGATCTAGTAAGTAATTTTTTTTTAATAATTCGTAAACCGCAATTTACCTTTCATTTAATTAGCTGAAATACTTGCTGCTACGGAAGCCTTCATAGGCGTGTCCGACTCGCACTTGGCCGGTTTTTCAACCTTTGGCCGTCAAAGGAAAATCGCAAAGCCGTATCCTCAGCACCTAGCCTCTAATTCAGTGAAAATGGGTACAATATGCTGAGTGGCTGATGGCAAAGAATATTACCACCCCATCTCATCTCATGAGAGACGTAGAAGTCGTCCGAGGGAATATATACCAGAGAATGGGCAGCAACTTTGTGTACTATGAGCATCATATTGCGTTCGACAACCGATGAAGCCGCTAGATGCGGCTAGCGTAAGACCTGCAAATGTTGAGATCATTGGGATTGAGAACATTTGTCCAGTAATAGAAGTATTTTGGTCGGCATGGTGCGTTACAAAAAAAAGGGTTTTCAACACTTCTATCCAATATTTATTTTGTGTTATGGTGCACCAAAAGTTTTCGCTTGTCACGTATTTGAGACAAAGGCTTACATGAGGTTTTTTAAACTACATCTTTAAGGTGATTTCATAGAATTATTTGCAATGCAAAGCGTAAGTTTAAACTTAGAACTTCCCTATTATGAATTTTACTGTCCGGCTAGGATGGAACCGGCAACCAAAATGTGGGAAAGGTGGTCAACCGTTAAGCTACGTACGCTACACACCTATCGGCTTAGTTTCCAGAAACATGGCCGCCTGATATATTGACATTTGCCTGCGAAATATTATGTTATTTGTTTATTATGGACTAGCTGGTGCCCGCGACTTCGTCCGCGACAATTTTGAATGATTACCAATGTAACTACTTACTTCTAGCGTAATCTAAAAAAAATACTTTTAAAAGAAATAAGCAATATAAATTTAAGAAAACCTAACCTATAAATAACCTAGTTAAGAAACAAACTAAAGACTACTTTGCTACTGTTATTTAAAAAAAAGACCCGATATCATAAACCCAAAAATATCAAAGAATACATATCAATAATTGTCCTTAAGTAAAGTCAGTAAGTTAAATAAAGTAATATAATAATCAACGATGCATTAATCACCAAGGTAACTCCCATTAGCTTAGGTTGCGACCACGGCATTGATAGGTCTAATATCACATTTTGTGAACGAAACCATAGCGCGATCTAAAACGATGATTACACCATCTACTAACAAAAATATAACCTTGTAAAGCGGTAAAATTAAGATGTGGGCATATATTTTGGGTGAGATTTAGGCGATCATCTTTTGATTCAGTTTTGGACTACCTTTTACTTCAAGCATTTATTTATTTTAACCGATATGGCAATTGAGTTCTGCGATCTGAAACGATATAGAAGCCATCGAGTTACAAAATTGTGAACTTGTAGATCAGTAAAATTAAGATGATATTTTTTGGGTGCGATCATCTCGACACGAACAATTTATACTACGCTAACTCGAATTTTGGGTCAATGACTTTTTTATCCCAATTTTATTAAATTGAAATCAATTTTTTAATATGTTATGAAAAATACAAAAAAAAAGAAGTTGTAAATCTTATAAAACGCTAAATCTTCACTTAGACGACAACAAACACAACATTTTAAGCAATAAGAAACGAATTTCTCTATAATTTAAATTGGCGTACATTTTTGGTTGACCTATTGTATCAGTTATGGATTACCTTTTTTAACAACAAATTTTTCCCTTGATTGCTTCATTTTTAACTGAAATACCAATTTACACGCATTAACTCCAAAAAAAAAACAGTTTTTCATACAAACTTACATCCCCTATTTTAGTCGTCTTTAGGGGTGGAATTTCCAAAAGTCCTGATGATATATTTATAATGTTTAAATGAAAGGCGAAATACTAATTTTCATGCGTTTACCTTAAAAAATGTCACATTTTTCATACAAACTTCCATCCCCTATTGGTCACCCTAAAGGGCTGGAATTCCCAAAAATCCTGAAATACATATTTTTAAATGAAAGGTCAAATGCCAATTTTCATGAGTTTACCTTAAAAAATGACACATTTTTCATACAAACATCCCCTATTTGTCACCCTACGTGGTAGAATTCTCGGAAATCCTGAAACACATACTTTTAATTTTTAACTGTAATGCTAAATACCAATTTTCATGCGTTTAACTTAAAACTTGTTGGCACTTTTTTCATATAAACTTACATCCCCAATTTAACGACCTTGGGGGTGGAATATTCAAAAAACCTGAAATATACATTTTAATTTTTAACTGCAAGTCTATATACTAAAGCCTTTAACATCAAAATTAAGCACTTTCATAAAATATTTCATCCCTTATTTTAGTCCCTTAGGGGTGGTATTTTCAAAAACCCTTCTTCAGTGGATGCCTACGTCATAAAAGGTAACTACTGTCAAAATTCAAGTCCTAACTGCAGCCGTTTAGACTGTGCGTTGATATGTCAGTCAGGCAGTATAAAATTATATCCCCTATTTTCCGCCCTTGGGGGTGTAATTTCCAAATTTTCTGAAGTAAATGCCATATATTTTTAACAAAAAGGCCAAATACTCATTTTCATGTGTTTAACTTCAAAAATATCGCATTTTTCATACAAAATTACATCCCCTATTTTATGACCTTCGGGGTGGAATTTTCAAAAATCTTGAAATATATATTTTTTATTTTTAACTAAAAAGCCAAATGCAAATTTTCATGCGTTTAACTTAAAAATTGGGACTTTTTTCGTACAAACTTACATCCCCTATTTTTTGCCCTTGGGGGTGAAATTTCCAAAAATCCTGAAACATATATTTTTTATTTTTAACTGCAAGGCCAAATACCAACTTTCATGCCTCTAACTTCAAAAACGGCAAAGTTTCATACTAACTTCGCACCCCCGTTTTACCCCCTTAGGGGTTGAATTTCAAAAAATCCTTCCTTATTCCTTGTCTACATTATAAAGAAAACATCTGTGCAAAATTTCAGCTTTCTAGGGCCAAGGGTTTGGGCTGGGCGTTGATGAGTCAGTCAGTCAGTCAGGACTTCTCTTTTTATTTATATAGATTAATCGCCATGTAAAGCACAAATTTAATTAAATATATCTATAATAAATATGAGAAATTTTATTTTAAGGCTAACTCATCTGTGTCATGGGTGTGAGGATTTGATCTCAATGTACTTTATTGTTATCTGATTTGAATCCTTAACCAATATCTCGTTATTTTTTATGTATAATTTAAACAGATGGTGATAACTGGCGCCACGTGCTATGGGGTCAGACGGATGCCACGGACACGAGCGGGGGGTCCATACTGATCGATGGTACTGTTTGGCTAAGAGCCGCTAGTCCAGAACACGAGGGGTGGTACCGATGTACAGCACGGGTACAACACTCGTTCCTGCATCATTCGTTTTATCTTGATGTTAGAGGTACGTAAACATAGAAAAATATCATCATCATCATATCAGCCGAAAGACGTCCACTGCTGGACAAAGGCCTCCCCCAAAGATCTCCACAATTGCCGGTCTTGCGCTATTCGCATCCAGCTGTTTCCAGCGACCCGCACAAGACCATCGGTCCATCTTGTAGGGGGCCTGCCCACGCTGCGTCTTCCGGTTCGTGGTCCCCACGAGGAATTGCAAAACTGAAGTGGCAGTGGGCGGGGCACATAGCTCGTAGAACCGATGGCCGTTGGGGCAGAAAGAAGAAAAATATAGCTAGATTTATTTATTGATTTAATAAATAAATGTGTTAACTTAAATTGAATAACTGAATGCTTTAACTCGTAAACACGTGAAAGACGGGTGCTGTATATTTGGCATTGGAAGCACGTGTGGCGAAGCAGTTATGGCAGTCGCCTCGCCACTTTGTATCCCGGGTTCGATTCCCATCCAGGAAAACTATTTGTGTGACCTGTAAGTAGTTGTTCTGCGTATGGGTGTGGTTTGTGTCAATCATATGTTTATAAATAAGCCTCGGGAATCATTTCTGTACTGCTGGCGTACTTAACGGACGGCATTGAAAAAAAATTAAAGATAGAACGGGCATATTGTTTTACAAATACACACCACCTTCACCAAAAGTATTCGTGCATCATAAAGTCTAATCATGTTTAGCCATAGATTGGTTTAACACGTGACTAGATTCACAATCTTGCTGAATACACGTACTTGGCTGTGAGCGCGTCCACTCTAGCGATATGCGCATATAGGATGTTTTGTGAGCCTTTTACAGTGCAAAAGAGTAGTAGCTAAGAAATATCAACTAAATATGAACGGCAAAGTATTGAATGTTAATTTCTGAAGCTTACCTTATTTCTCTCTACGATTCGCGTTCATAAGATTCCTTTCCAATCCAGTTTCGTAACCAAATGTTATTAAATCATTAACGGCTTTTAAATTAGGTTAAGCATATTTTCTTAAAAGACAAGACCGCACTTCTCAACCCTATCTTTGTATCGCGGGGGACTTTACAAATGTTTTTAACCAACACAGCCAGAAACAGTAATTTGTGTGTCAGACAAACAGATGTCCAGTGCGAACCTGAAACTCGTTGAGGTAGTACGACAACCTAAATCACTGCACCATACGTGTAGTCTTATTTTGGAATTTACTATATTACCTATATAGTAAAGATTTTCATACCGTGTCTCCATTTTGTGACATAAACAATATGTCACAAATAAATATAAAAAAAACTATATAATAAATATCTTTCTAGGTTTTAAGTGTGTTCAAAATGAAAAATCAAAATGGTAAATGAAAAATTAAAATAAATAAAAATTAACCTATTTTTTCACAGATAATCTTGCTACACATGATATGAGTAGCGCAAAATCAACCATTGTGGTGATCCTTGGTTGTGCCCTTTGTCCAAAAGTAGATGTCTTTTTGTCGACCGTTTCGGATTTTTTCTGTATTTATAACGTGATAAGGTGTCTACCAATTACAACGCTGAAGACTAATTACCTGCTGTTCTAATTTATAATAGAGCCTCCAAGACTGAGTAGAAGTGGTAGTGGTGAAACTAGATGGGTGGTACGAGGGTCGACGGCGCGGCTTTCTTGCACAGTGAGAGGCGAGCCAGAAATACATCTCCATTGGACTCACGACTCCAGGCCCTTAGCTTTGCAGTAAGTTTTCTTTTTTTTACTTATCAGAATTAATCTTATTTGATATAACTCTTTGAGAAGGTCGACCGGGAAAGTATCTCTACCATGAGCATACTCCAGGTTTAACAAAAGCAGTCTTATGTAATCCTTGAATGAATTTAGGTATTATTTTTAATGAAATTGTCTGTGCAATGGAACGGTGAAACTTGATCAAAGATGCACATTTAAGAGGCTGACAATATTTAGTTTTATCGGTTCCGGCCGATTGCACCCAAATAAACAACTTCAACTTTTGTTTTGCAATCATAAAACGCACTATTTTAATTTTGTGTATTTTTAAAAATGTTATTTTATTTTAAGTATCGTTAGAGGTACTTTGTGATTTGTCGAAGGAAAATATTTGAATTTTGTTTAAGGAACAATGAGATTGTTCAAAAGTACTAAATTACATTGTTTAACCCTTAAACTGGCTATGGACAATACGAGATCACACCAATTTCAACCGTATTGCTTTGGTATAAGGTCCAACCACAATGAAAAATATATATAACAAAGCCCGCTTTAATATCAAGTTAGCATTCTATCCGGTGACAATCGATAATAAACAAATGAAATTTTTATTCGAACACATATTAAAATGTCACATAATGACAGAACAGCCCATTTTTGTACATAATATCCATACAAATCTTTCTGTTCGTACTCGTTTTCTATCAAAGTTTAGTCAGTCGGATTAATTCAATGAGTTCTATACTGTACGCAGTCTACACGATTTAATTTCCGGCTTTGATGGTGAAGCGAGTTTTATTGTGATCATATTAATACTTACAAGAGTTGTATTTTTCTGGTATTAAATTTAAACAGAATTTCAGTCTAATGCTCAGACTAGTTTTATTTTTATATTATGCTTCTTCTTCTTATCATGTCGATGGTAAGAACTAAATTTTATCTTCCCAAAATTGGGCAACGCTGACCGCTTTGGCTGAAGCGTCATACAAATCCTGAAGAGAACAAGAGACTGGACAGGAGGAATAATCAGATAAATGGGAGGACATTTTTATATTGATTTATATTAACTCGATTTAAGTCACTCTAATAAAGCTTGTCCGTTAATTATGCGGGCCGGTTGGCATGGTTGGTAAATGTTTCCCTTTCCCGCCGCAGGTCGTGGGTTTGATTCCCACCCAGGACAAATATTTGTGGCCTGAACATGTCTTTTGGTGCTGAGTCTGGGTGTAATTATCTATATACATACTTATATAGATAACTAGCTGTGCCACGCGGTGTTACCCGCGTTAAATTTTATAAATTTTCTTTGCTATAAACCTCATGGAGCCCTAGACCTTTCCAACGAATGCAAAACTGGAAATCGGTTGGTGCGTTCTGGAGTTATAGCGTCAGGAAGGAAAACCCGACTTATTTTTATATAGGTAGGTAGAGATAACACCCAGACTTACTTATTTAGAAAAGAAAATAGTATATCAGTTTAGGTTTCCATAGTACAAGCTCTGCTTATTTTGGCATCAGATGGCCGTGTGAATAATGTCCCCGGGTATTATTATTAATTATAAGTCCGTAAATCTATCTCAATCACTAGTGGTTCCGGTGGAGTGGAAAACAGGGAAACTGGAACTGGTGTGATGACCTCTGAAGTTACGATACCTCACGCTGGGCCCGAGCATGCGGGGGAGTACCGGTGTCTGGCGCGAAATCTTTACGGGAACGATGAAATTGTCTACCGCCTTTTTGTTAAAGGTTTGTATTATGTGTGTATGTGTGTGTGATATTTCGTTACTTAAAGTTATTGTGGTGCACGTTTAGTACAACTACAATATAAATAGCTTAGCGAAGATGAAAATGGAAAACTATGAAATAGATTATTTTTACTAAATACTAGGTTCCAACCACAGCTACGCATGCCTTAGCTATTAGGCCGTCTAATATTTACTTTTTTACCTGAAGAAATTAAGACCAAAAAAACAACGTCACTTTTTGGATATTTTTAAATATTTGTGACTTTATTTCATTTAAAACCTTCTCCTGTTAATAATTATCACATAAAAGAAATATATATTTGGTGCAGTCGTTTCGAAATTATGAGCGTAAAAAACATTTTAGTGATTCATTTTTATTTATATTGACAGCTACTATAAACCATAATTGTTTGCAATCTTAAAGGTATCTTTTGTCAATAATTAGCTTTTCAACCTAATTATAAATTCAGCTGAACCTGTTCAACACTCATGCATTTCTGATGAAAGAAAACTGAGAAATAATTGTGGAAATCTCAGACCCAAAAAACTACAGCTGATATAAAACACGTTTATGTACATATAATTTCACCAAAAAGGTCGTTATCTATTGTGCATCATCTGTTGTGTACTGTGCAGGCCAATGGCATACAGCGGCGACCAAGCGACCATAAACCGTAATATGCGCTCGCGATAATACCGTCCTGTACTGTAACTGCTAGCCTTGCATGTAATTTATGAAGGACATGTTTCACCCGTTGTGTGTGTTAATAAAATACGACACAATTTTGTCTCGCAGTTTGTAAAATAAATATCATGAAAATATTTTGCATTTTAAAATTGTGTAGAATACAAATTTGTGAGTGTAGATGGCATATGCATAATGTTTAATGATGGTCATATTTTATAAAACATTATTATTGTAATATTCCTTGTTTATAAACCAGGAGATCTTGGGATTTTTTTATTCAATTCCACGTCCGGGTAAAAGTGCATTCTTATTTAATCGTTAAGTCCAAATATAAATACACATAATTAAATAAATTGAAAATACGCTATGGGTTTGAGTACAAAAAATACTTTATTATCGGGTTAATAGATTCCGAAATAAAAATAAACAATTTACAAAACGCTAAGCAAAACCAGAGATATAAGATAACTTTTTATGAAATCTATAACAACTCGTGCTTTTCATGAAGGAATAGGTACATGTCCGATGATGATGATGAGTAAATTACCGTTTTCTTTATTTTTTCATATTAAACAGATTTTTTTCTTAATTTTTAAATTAGGTGATCGTATTCTGAGTTCAATCACAGTTCTTGGTGCCCCTTGTGCTAAAATTGTTATTTAAAAGAAATACCATCCAACGTTAACCCTATTTCTAGACTATAACAACTTTACTATAATACTTAATTTGGCTAGGTACTCAATTTTTTATTATTTTTGCACGTTGGACGTTGTTTTTTCTAAACAACGTTCAACGTTTTGTAATGTTATTACAACTTAGCATTTTCAGGTTTAAATAACCCGAAAATGCTAAGTTGTAATAATAAGTTTTTATTTTTTTGGGTATATCATGTTTTCTTTATAATGTAGGCTAGGTATAAGATTTTTTTTAATTCCACCGAAAATATCTAGTATAAAATGGAAAACATAGTACACTAATATAAAATATACATAAATATAAAACATACATTTAGTACTCGAGTAATGAACCTAGAAATTCTATTTATAAATTCTATTTTCCTATTTAATCCTTAGGCTGCAATCCGATTTAAAAAATAGAACCAACCTGAAAACATTACCTATCGAATGAATAAAAATAGATATTAAAAACGGTTCACAAACAACAATCCTTTTTAAAAGCAGGTCTGCATTTATTCGCGTTAAATAAAGAGTTCGGGCCTTGGAACACGATTAATTTTAGGAAATGATTCCCTCGCGCTTTATAATTTTTGTATAGAGCAACATTATGACCGCTTCACAAATTAGGTCGCCTAGTATTAACAAGCTCTTTTCCGTGTGAAGCAAGCGGTATCACAATCACTTCAAATTACCAAAAACTAGTTTTTTCTAAAATTTCTGCATTTATTGTGTGTGAGCAGTAAGTGAAAAATTATATACATGCTCTGCCTGCAATTGCGTCTATGACTAATTTATTTTGTAAACAACCGATACCCATGCTAGCAATCCTAGTTTACTTTGCGTGTTCCACGTCTCGGGCCTGGGGCATGCGCTTGTTGTATCCGGTATAGTACAGCAACCATTTTCCAGAACCAATCTTAACAGTTCTCGGTTATATCTGGAATAGTGGATCGTGGATAATTTTAAGGAGGACCTACGAACTCTCCCCACTTTCAAAAAAGATCTTGAGTTCATTAAGAGTAGTTTCAATTAGTGTAATATAATTTTTTCAAGCCAAGTTTAAAATATATGGTTATTTTTTGTACAGTTTTTTTTTATTTAATTTACCAATGTTTTTTATGGTATTTTTATAGAAAAATATGTTCACCATAAAATGTTGTTAATTGATTATATAACTACGATTAATTATCAAGATCTAAGAAACATCTACCGGTTGTCTATTGGTAGTCTATAACTATGTTTTATTTTGATTTCTTAGGCCGAACGCTGTAGAAAGACTCGTGTCTTTATAGCTAAACTAGCCACCCTTGAGTAATCTAAAGAATTTGGTTGCTTTGAAGCTTTATATAGCAAGGATTTGGAAAACGTTTTTCTTTCTGAATTAGTCTATTTTATGTTATTATTGGGTCGACCTTGACTATAGAAACCATTTAGATCCTAAGACGGGCATGGTCTTAAGAAGATCCATGATCAACAATTCATCAATGCGTTAACGTTTGTAAATATTTACTCAGATATATTTAACCATGAAGATGGGTGTACTGTAAATTATTTTTTTGCAGAACGCCCCAGCGTCCCTGAGGAAGTGCGTGTCTCAGAAGTTTGGTCTCGTAAGGGTCGGGTCACATGGCGAATCGCGCGAGGAGCTCTAGTGTCACACTACTCGTTGCAATACCGGGCGCTAACACGCGATTTGTCTCACGCGCCGATCGATGCACCGATACCTGCGCTTTTGGACAATTGGGATACGCAAGACGTGCTGAATCTTACGTTGGCTAATTCGGATCTGCTACATGTAGCGTAAGTGTGAACATTTTATTATAAACATTAATTAGAAAAAGACGCAGTATATCGGTGATATCAGTAGTGTATGGCAATACTATTTCATAAACATATGATTATATAAACTTTACGTTAAAAGTACGAATACTTGCATCTATAATCTTAATGTTAACTCGATGTTGTTACATGAACTGCAAAATTTACTTCTAAATTCTTCGCATGTCTTTTCAGAGCAGAAACTACCATTAACTGATACTTGTAGCGATTTTGTGGGTTCCCTTTTCGCTAAATGACGCGTGATTTTGACAAATTAAACTAAACTGTGAGACGACCATACTGTTTATTTATCATTGGTACGGTTTGAACATCTTCAATGTCAGAACAGAATTCTTATTCGAGGTTCCATGAGAGTATTTTATTCATTTGAGATTTTTATTCAAATGTGTATGATAATGTGTGTTCAAAATTTTAAAATTATATATTTTCATATATTTTTATTGAATATTTCTAATAAATCATTAATAGTGCTTCAGTGTGCCTACTGAGCGTGTTTATTTGTATATTTTAGACTCTTACTATGTTACAGTTATATGGTTCACGGTTCAATTGTCTTATCTATTAGTACAAAACACCTTTTTCCCTAAAAAAAGAAACCCATTGGAAATCTTTCTCGCACTTCTATTACAAGGCCCATTTATTGTGACTCCACTTGAATAGCTACAAAATCACCCATAATGGCAAAAATACAAAGTAAAGAGGGAGCTGAATTTGTTCATTGTGGGCGTAAAATCAATTACCATAATGTACAATTTGTTGAGTCGATTCTCCGGGGAAAAACGCAATGGGAAAAATATGTTTGCTAAAATGGTCTTTTCATCTAACAATGTACGATTGGGTAAGTAGTTGTAACGGTTTATACTTTGTTAAAATCAGGCACCATGGTTTGGTTTTTGTTTCAATACAAGTATGATTTTCAGGCCATTTTGGAAGGCTAAGCAGGTACTGTAATAAGGCTTATACAACATAGACAACCTTTGAATGGTTTTAGATTGGAAGTTTCTTAGATTAAGTATTTTCGGAGGCCATTGTTATATCGAAATTAAATAGAAATTAGAAGTAAAATATAGAAAATAAAATATAGACATAATGGAAGAGCTCGAGGGAATAAAAGTAATAATTACAAAATAAAAGTAAAATTATGTTATCTATCTAATAAGTAGATAGATAATATATTTTTTTTAGAAACTGAACCAATTTAAAGAAATCAGTTTGTGAACTACGGAAATATTTTTATTGACTCCCAGTATACATGTAATCAGCTGATCATTATTCTTCTTTAGGAAGATATTATTAAACTGATGAAATGTATGCTGTCATTTTCATAAAAAAATCCAATGCAACAAAGTTCTAATAATCATAAAGTGTAGTATATATTAAAATAACAATTTTGAAATACAGTACTATTTTCCTAGATATTTTGTAATACGCATTTTTAGAGGTGTTTTTTTTCTATCCAGCGAAAACAGTTGAATCGTTTTTCGGGGACAACGATGTTCTTTAAAATATAGTCAAATTCACCACATATGTTGCATTGGCAAAAAACAATAATTTGGCTGATGTTGGGTCTTAATGGCCAAATATTCAAGATATTCATAAATCCATTTGATTGAACTACGCTACGGTACGTCTAATTCACATATACTGATACCGATCTGACCCTACCGTATACCTAATGGTTTCCTGAACATCATGGCAATTAAAAACTTTAATTCATTCATTAAATGACGCAGGAAAATCAGTATAAATTTTCCCTAAATGAAATTAACGGGCTCTAGGGGAAATGTAGCTTTAAATATATACTTTGTGCTTATGTCCAACGAGAAATAGGGATATTTTTAACTTTAACTGAAGACTTATAAAAATCCGTTTCACTTAATTAGTGTTAGCTGGAAGCCTTAACTAAGTTTGTTATTTTATTTCTTTTATATTGTTTACGTATTTCATTTTTATTTATAAGCCGGCTCTAATTAAATTATATTCCAACTACTGGATTACAAATAATTTCGTAGAATCTCGAATTTAATATTGTCTGGAGAAGCAGTGAATGCCTAAACAAAAATGTATTTACCATGACATTTACAGTTTGCCTAGAACGCTCCTAATGCATCACTGGATAAATGACGATATTAATAAATGTTTTAAAAATCGACTATATAATTATGTGGGGCGTTATTTTAATATAATTAAAATGTCAGTAATACATTGAAAATTTATTTGTTGTTGTTTAGGCATGTAGGTCAAGTAGTTATTTTGTGTGGGATTATTTCCAGTTGCTTTCATTAAAAGCTACTACGCCTTTTAAAAGTAATAGCTGTCATTTCTAGCTTTAGTAATATCGAAAGTACATAAATGACTCTTTAACTCCTGATGACGCAATTATTTCCCTTGTTTAGATCTGAAGGGCCGGGGCGCGCGGGTGCATCAATATCAGGTCTCTCTCCAGACACTCGGTACGCACTCCGGATGGCTGCGTTTAATGATGTAGGCGCCTCGCCTTACACTACTCCCCTACATTTCACAACGAGAGAAGAAGGTATGTAACTTAACTGTAATATTGTGTTTTAACACACAACTTTAAAAAGAAATGCTTATTACCACAGCTATGTATTAAGTTATTAATTATGAAGTAAAAAAATATAGATAAAATATTTGATTTAATTACAAAGGAGCATATAAGCATGGGGACATCTGTTGAAGCGGTAACTGATTATAGGTAAGATTCGGTTGTTGTTTGATTGTCCGATTATATATTGTTCCGATATATTGTAAAAAAATGTGACTTCCAATAGACAATGGTCGTAACATTAAAAGGCTAGGATATATTGTTGGTGTACAGGGCGATTACAATAATGTCTCTTTAAAGCTACAGATTGCACCACTAGTAAAAATTCTACTCTTTATCTTAGAATACGTTTCTATGAATTTTGGCATGTATTTTTTGACTTTCTCGTTTGTCATGTATATGGTAACATGCTCAACTGCAGATAAAGATTTCTTTAGTCGGAATCTCGCCTCGGACTAATAAAAAGCCTTGTGGGGATTTTTATTAATATCAAAATTCTCTAAAGCAGCCCGGGACAAGAAGTAGATGGTTTCACACTGTCATACGGAGAGCATAAGGCTGTTGGTTCTACATCAAACCTTTCTGTGATCATGTCTGCTATCCGTTTCCATTGGATCGTAAGAGTGAAGGAATAGTATGTGCATTCATGTTTGCGCACAAATCTTTTTAAGCTGCCTAAATTCCACTTGTTTGTTTGCCACGCAGAAGAGGTTGGTTTAGCATAGAAATGGCGTTCACAACACTTTCAGCGGTAAATATTTTTCCAAGACATATAAATAAAAATCTTCTGAGGCTCATACCTATAATTCATTGCTGAAAATCAAATACTCAAGTTTACATGTATTATATTGAAAGCCTAAAGGCTCAAACGACCCGGGAAGTACCGGGAATCGGAAGTCGTTGGAAAAAAGGTTTTTTCAGAAGCCCTTTTGCTCAAGAAAGTTGACTATATATAAAGGCTTTACTATAAAGTATTTTCTCCGTCAGATACAGTCGCTGTTTATAGGTATTTTCATGCTTCTGAGAGCAAATTAAGTTGCCGGCACATATTGTGTTAGTCTCAAGGCACTAATCCTCAGTTTAAATGTTGCAACCTAGCCAAGAATCTTTCCTAGGTTTCTAAATATATTTAACTAAATGACAATGGGCATATTATTTAAATGAGTTTTACTAGCTATTTGAAAAAATTAACCCTATTTATGTACAGACGCCAGCACGTCCAGCTACCCAAATCTGTCTAATTTCTGTTATATATGTTCAACTTTATCAGATAAGCATAACGTTCACTTTCAATTGGGGAAATTTGACAGATTGGGGTAGCTTGATGGCTGTCTGTACGATTTCCCTATTTTTATATGAAGTTCTCATAGCTAGTTGCTTTCACCGGTCCGTAAGTGACCGGCGAGGTAATGCACCTAATCATTCGGTCTGTCAATAATGGGTGACGCTTTGGAAGGCACCCTAAGCTGTCGGTCTCAGTTAACAACAGTCCTTAAGCCAAGTCCGAGGCCTGGGCGGCTTGAACAACTCTGACACTAGAGTAACCACATTTAGGATAATGAATGTTTCAATATGTCCTCCTTTAAGGACACGTGAATATTAGGTACATAATTTGTGCTGATAAAATGGTTTTATATGTCATTCATAAATAATATCCTCAATGCATACTATCTTTTTCGAAAGAACGTTGCTAAATTAATAATTTTATAAAAATACACGTGGCACCTAAAAAACCCAATTCTTCGTTCACTAACTGTGCCAACAAATATCCAACTACCTATTTTTAATTCTGGTCCATTCAAGGTTTTCCTGGAAGGATCGTGCCTAGCGATAAGGCCGCCATTTATGCAAATTTGTAAAAGTGTTAACATTTTATTGAGGTAATAAGTTTAGTTCACGATAAAGAGTTATTTACTTCATCAAATACTGTCTAATATTGGTTACCTTTACATCAAATTGTCAGAGAACATTTCATCTCAAGTAACTAGATATCCGGTGATAGGTACTATTTGTATTTTGTATGTATTATATAAATCACGCTCACTCAGCTGAACGTGATTTATACGACAATGGCAAAGGCAGAATAGCTATTCTGCTTTGGATAGTTGTGTTTAATCAATGCGTATTTTACAGATTGACTTAACATAAGCAAAAACGAAATTTCATTAAAATATAATTAATGAATATTTTATGAAACAAAAATGACAAAAAAATATTATTAAAAGAAAAATTTCAACTAAATTAAAGCAGTCTCGTACTCATCGTCGGCATCGAAATTCAATACATTCGATTTGTAATTAAGAAACCATGCTTAATTCGACCCATCGTTCAGGGATGTATCTATTATTCGACCAGTTATCGATGGGACATGGTTCTCTTGGTAAAAAAACTGATGGTATAATAGTGCCTATAACGGTTATCAAAAAGTATTGTCATTGAACTTAAAATGGCCAGGGAAAATAGCAAGAACTTTATTATTTCCCTAGTCAGTCTCCATCTAATGAGTGAACAAAACATAAACTTGTTTCCCGGGGCCATTATATTACAAAACGAAATTTTCATACAGCTCTATTGATTCTCTTTTTGTGTCATTATAATTTCATAAAACAATGGAAGCGGTACCAGGATATAGCATCAAAATATACCAAAAGGTCGGTTCCAGCTGAAAACGACATCACTTCCCGCCCATTAAAAAACAGCGCTGAGCAATTTCCGCAGGAAACTTCGCAAATGCGTGTGTGAGAACATGCTCTTACTTCGGTCATAGATAAAAGAGATTTCGCTCAATTGAATTTGAACTTTATTTTTTAAGCCATATAGTCCTTTTTTTCTTTTGAGAAAATAAGGGTGTCGATGTTGTATATGGATCTTTTTGTAGTGTACTGAAAAAAAGTGCATTATTTTTTGCTAGCCCCGGGAGGAGTGCCGCGCGATATCACTGTTCGGGCACTTAGGGCGCGCGAACTTCATGTAACGTGGCAGGTAAGTCTCTGCTTTTATACATTGTTTAAAGTAGACACGAGTAATTTCCCGCATGTTAATACTCACTTTATAAAATAGTGGCTTTATAATAAACGTGTAATTATTATACGGTATAATAATATGCTTATTTACTATAAAGGGCGTTTTGGCGAAAAAAATATTTAAATGTATGTCTTGTCTCCTAGAAAACTACTTATTTCTGGTTATCAGTCGCTTTATCCCATACGTAATATATAACAGTACTTTTGAGGTTCCATACTTTAAAAAGGAACCACTTCAACCTCCGTTAAATATGCAATAAGGAAGGTTTTACAGTATAAGTAAAACACAAAAAAAATATTTCCTCAATGGAAAATAAGGTGCCTATATCGAAGTAAGGAAGAACATTTCATTCATTTAAAAATTTTAGGCGGGTTGTTTTTGTTGTATTTATTTTTTGTCACAAAAAGACAATGCCTGCACTTGGAGAATGATGTCTTGTTTTGAGGGGAACTTTACAAACATATAATTATCAGATACTGAGCACACCCAAACTCAGAACAGCTAATCACGGGTCATATAATAGTAGTTCTGGAGGCAACGTTGAGAATCATGGAATTGGACAGCAGATTGAAAGAATGATTTAGTAATGTTTAACCTTCATCTAATTATTCGCTGAATAAAGCGAACGGATTTCGGTTGCCAAGGTAATATGAGAAGTCTTTGGCTCACTTTATTATTTATCTCTTTATTAGGTAACGAAATGTAACAATCTATGGTCTGCTTTTAAAACGTTCAGAGGTAGCAAGCGGGTGAAAGTTACGTAAGCTGTAAAATAGCTTTTTTAGTTTTATAAGGAGTATAAAATATAAAATATTCTTGTATAAAATATAGATTATATTTTATAGTTACATAGTTAGTATAGTATATAGTTTCCTGGCGGCCGATTGTGTACTTCTGTAATTCAAATATCCTATATGTAGTGTTTTAATTGGTGTTTAGTACAGACGCCAGCACATCAAGCTATCTCAATCTGTCAAAATTCCCCAATTGAAAGTTAACCATAAGCTTTTGTGATAAAGTTGAAAATCTATAAAAGAAATTTGACAGATGGGGTACCTGGATGTGCTGGCATCTGTAAAAATTTTATCAATCTTACTACATTTGATGATGTTATTTTGCAATTAGAAACCGATCCTTCAATTTCATTTATTAGTATAGAAACTTTATAATTATTATTATACTATATTACAGTATCAAGTCGCTTTACACCGGCCTTTACACATCAGATTCGCTTATAAAATATATCACCCCACGCCACTGCTTTAAAGGATTTAAAAGCCATTACTAACATCCATTTTCGAATAAAAATGTATTTCTTATTTTCCTCCCGGGATTTTAAAACTACTCCAATTTTATTTTTGTGGCTATATAAATTTCTGCCATGTCTGTGTTGCACCGTTTCGACGATGTGGGTAAACTATTTTTTGTGAAAGTTATGACCATCGAAAATCGATATCGCAAGCAATACAAATTTACGTAAAATTTGGAGGCGGAAACATAACCTCAATTTTAGTATGGTGAACTAGCCTGTTGGTCTACTGGTTAGTGACCCTGACTGCTAAGCCAGAGGTCTGGGATTCGATCCCATCCCAAGAAAAATATTTGTGTTATGAGCACGATTATTTGTTTGGTCTGGGTGTAATTCATTTAAAATATAATAATATTTTTTTAATTAATAATAATTATAATATCTAGGGACAATGTCACACAGATCTTCCTAGCCCCAAACTAAGCAAAGCTTGAACTATGGGTACCAGGCGACTATATACATACTTATATAGATAGATAAATACTTAAATACATAGAAAACATCCATGACTCAGAAACAAATATTCGTGCTCATAATAATAAAATAGATATAAGTTTTTTTTATAAAATGACAACTCCCGCATAAGGGAATGTAATCTCTGTGTCGCGGGGTACTTCTGAAATATATAATAGACGGACATAAATTACATCCAGACTCCGAACAGCCATTTATATGTCACACAAATAGTTGTCCGTCGCGGGACTCGAACCCGCGACACGAAGCGACGAGGCGACTGTTTTGGCCGCTGCGCCACACGTGCAGTATGAGTATATAATAAAATGATATAAGTATGAGTATTTATAGTATAATTATATAAGTATGTTTTTCAGTTGTACAGGCTCTGCCTCGTTTGAGATCAGATGTTAGTTTTCCCATGATTATTGTTAATTATTAGTATTGTTTCTGTTTCGCAGTATTCCGTGGAAATCGAGATAATTTCGGCAGTATCTATTCCTTTAATACGTAATTATCGTTTTTCGTTCAAATGGGCTGCTCACAATTATTATATGATTGTGCATGCTACAAAAAAAAAACGATTTTCATCTTTGTTCGTAAGGTTTTTTATTTATTGGAACGAAGTTTTGGAACAAAGTTCCTTATCGCGCGTTGTGAAAGGGGGCTAGACGGAAAAAAATCTTACGAAAAGTTGTCACGACACTTTTTGCAGCTGTGCGGCGTGCACATGTTTCTCTGTCTCTCTCTCTCTCTCTCTCTCTCTCTCTCTCTCTTATAGAAAGCAAGCCAGATATTTTCATTTCTATTTCGGATTGAACAGTGTGGTGTCGCGACGATTATTTTTGTTGAGTGTATACAGGTTTTTTATACATAATAAATAATAAAAAATAACTTTGTTCCATCCGGGTGTCCCTTGACACCTCTCAAGTTTTTATTTGTCAACTTTTCTCTTTTTAAGTTACTTATCGTAATCTTACATTATAGTATATATATATATTATGTCTGAGCAAAATATTTTAACGGTAAAAATTATAACATGAAATTACAATTCAAATTAATTATTTTTATAAAGGCTGTTTGGTTATATCCGACTGTAAAATTTCATATTACCGAGTAGATAGCTTTCCAAGAATTCATGTCACCCGTTCAAACAACAGTACAAAATTAGTTTTATCTAGAATATAAAGTTATTCAATTGGAATATATTAGTTGGAAACATTTAATTAGAAGTGCCTATCTGATAGACATTTTGATTATACAGAGCTTTTGATAGCGATGATTAGTATCATGACTAAATTAGATATCGATCTAATAAGTTTAGACTTACTATATAAGCTTTGCAAAAAGTCGTAGGGTTATCATAAATCCATTATCATGTATATACTATTATTGCTAAAAAGCATTGCCAAAATTGACTCCCAAGCAACTAAGTAATAACGTAACATCCAAACAAAAAAATACAACAATACTCCTTTTTCTGAAAGCGGTTAAAATAAAATAAAAAATAAAATAAAAAAGGTTTTTATTCACGTAGACTTTAAAAAAGCGCTTGTAAATAGTCAGAACATGTTTGTAGTAATATAGTTGTATACATTAGATGTTATTTCTAGTAACATAGATATTTAGGTACATCTTGTATGAAAACATTTATAAAATTTATTTTATTACAGAAATCATATTTAGCTAGCTCGTATCAAGTTATTGTCAAGAGATATATCAGGTTGAATATAAAAGTATAGGTAGGTCACTTAATAA
Source organism: Pseudoips prasinana (assembly GCA_951640165.1). Taxonomy (NCBI): domain Eukaryota; kingdom Metazoa; phylum Arthropoda; class Insecta; order Lepidoptera; family Nolidae; genus Pseudoips; species Pseudoips prasinana. The sequence goes on from OX621240.1 coordinate 13,591,514, forward strand.
ACATTAAAGAAGTTGTTTAGTCGACGTATGACTTAATTTGTATCAAGAGTGGTCAAAGCAAGCAATTGTTCCAGATTTTGTTTAATAGAAAATATGAGTTTGCTTGAGAATTTTCCATAGTTTTAAAACTCAAAACTCCTGTGGCAGGACCGGTAACTTGTAATATTTTTGGTTGCCAACTCCCAATAAAGTTTGGAGATTAAAAAGTGGAGTAGCATACCTTCTGTTATCTGTAATTTTATGTAAGATAATCACAATATTTGTAAGGTTATTCAAAGATTAATTTCTTCTAGCCTCCGCCAAGGGAAACATGGCACGGAACTTTATTAGGCTACACAATTCGATGGTGGGAAGTATCAGAAGAGGGTAAAGGAACATTGAGCGACAGCCCCGGGTCGGAGAGTGGGGCCAGCGCAGATGCCACCAGTACAACGCTCAGAGGTTTGAAGGCAGCGACGCGGTATGGAATAACTGTGAGGGCATATAATGCTGCAGGAACTGGACCCTTATCTCAGCCACATTACCGTCACACCTTAGAATCACGTGAGTAACAGAAGCTGCACTTCTTTATTCCCCATAATTTCAGAAGTCCATCCAAATTTTGTAGGAGCATCTACATACATATATTCAGTATGCACGAGAAATTATGTTTCCTCTTAAAAATATTCTGTGCAATATAAAAATGTTTATTTATTTTTTATGCTTAATTATTTAGAGAAATATAGGAATTTAGGAAAAGTTAATACAATAAAATATTATCTATATAAATAAAAAGACAAGTCCTGACTGACTGACTGACTCATCAACGCCCAGCCCAAACCCTTGTACCTAGAAAGCTGAAATTTTGCACAAATGTTTGCTTTATAATGTAGACAAGGAATAAGGAAGGATTTTTCGAAATTCATCCCCTAAGGGGGTAAAACAGGGGCGCTAAGTTAGTATGAAACTTTGCCGTTTTTGAAGTTTAAGGCATAAAAATTGGTATTAGGCCTTCCAGTTAAAAATAAAAAATCACGTACTTCAGGGTTTTTGGAAATTCCACCCCCAAGGGTGAAAAATAGGGGATGTAAGTTTGTATGGAAAATGTGTCAATTTTTAAGTTAAACGCTTGAAAATTGGTATTTGGCATTTTAGTTAAAAATAAAAAATATGAATTTCAGCATTTTTGGAAATTCCAGCCCAAAGAGCGTAAAATAGGGGGTGTAAGTTTGTATGAAAAATGCGACTTTTTTGAAGTTAAACCTATGAAAATTGGTATTTGGCCTTTCAGTTAAAAATAAAAATATGTATTCCAGGATTTTTGGAAATTCCACCCCTAAGGACAACTAAAATAGGGGATGTAAGTTTGTATGAAAATCTGTGTTTTTTTTGGAGTAAACGCATGTAATGTATTTGGTCTTTTAGTTAAAAATAAAGCAATCCAGGGAATAATTTGTTGATAAAAAAAGGTAATCCAAAACTGATTCAACAAATCGACACCAACAATTTACGCAAACTCAAATTTTAGAGAAATTCTTTTCTTTGCCAAGTTGCTTAAAATGTCGTGGTTGTTGTTGTCTAAGTAAAGATTTAGGGTTTTATAAGATTTGTAACTTCTTTTGGTAATTTTTATAAAAAACCAAAAAAGCGACATTTTATATTTTATATTCGAGTTAGCGTAGTATAAATTGTTCGTGTCGAGATGATCGCACCCAAAAAATATCATCTTAATTTTACTGATCTACAAGTTCACAATTTTGTATCTAGATGGCGGTAATATCGTTTCAGATCATGGAACTTATTTGGTATATCGGTTAAAATAAATAAATGCTTGAAATAAAAGGTAGACCAAAACTGAATTAATAGATGATCACCTAAATCTCACCCAAAAACTATGCAGACATCTTAATTTTACCACTTTACAAGTTAATATTTTTGTAATAGATTGCGTAATCATCGTTTTAGATCGTGCTATGGTTTCGTTCACAAACTTTTATATAAGACCTGTCAATGCCGTGGTCGCAACCTAATCTAATGGGAGTTACCTTTGTAATTAATGCATCGTTGATTATTATTTTACTTTATTTGACTTACTGACTGTACCTACTTTAGGACAATTGATATGTATTCTTTGATTGATGATATCGGGTCGTTTTTTTAAATAACAGTAGCAAAGTAGTTTTTAGTTTATTTCTTAGTTAGGTTATTTATAGGCTAGGTTTTCTTAAATTTATATTGTTTATTTGTTTTTAATGTTAATTTTTTTAGATTAAGCTAGAAGTAAGTAGTTACATTGGCCATCATTCGAAATTGTCGCGGACGAAGTCGTGGGCACCAGCTAGTATTATATAAATACGCTGGATGCGAATAGCGAAAGGCCAGCAATTGTGGAGATCTTTGGGGGAGGCCGTGTTCCCGCAGTGAACGTCTTTCGACTGATATGATAATACAATAATAATATATTTCTGAGCCAACTGAAATATATTCTCGTATACACACGTTACTATAAATTATGTGTGTGTGTCTATATTATAAAAGTCTCTAATTTTCAAAGTGTAAAAAGAGTATTTTTTACGTAAAACTGCTTGTTGATTTTTAAGCCTTTCAACTGTTTACGAGTTAAATTCAAAATTAGAATCATATTCTAATATTTCGAAAAATACAATCAAAACTGTTTTGAAAGGTAGCTGTACAAAATACGAAGAAATATAATAATATTTTATCTTAATAAATCAGTTCATTCCACCGAGTTTTCTTAGTAAAACTTTCCCAAAGAACGTTAATAACAGCAAATAAACAAAAGTTTATGAAGATTATCCTTCTCGTAATAACCGGCTTCAAAGGAAAAAACTTGGAAGATTAAAGAGATCAATTAATTTTATTTTTCCGACAGTCAGGAGTATCGAAGTCGGGTAGGAACAAAGCGTAAATGAAGTTCTGTAGTGGCGTAAATAACTGAGCAACGCTATCGACGAGTGACGGTCGTAAATTTTCCCATCAAAATGCAAAATGGCTTAATTGGACTGTGGCCTTCGGATCTAGGTCAAACGATTCAGTACAAATTGATGGCACTTTTGTATTCTACGTTTGTTTCATTTTTATTTCCACATGCAAAAATAGAAATTTGAAGCAATTCTTTTTTTTAAGCTCCATCTTTCGTTGTTAAAAGGTATATATAGTTCAATTGTTCGTTGGTCCATCTGTTACATTTGATCAGAAAGGTTTGCGGTTCACACGCTCTTTTTCTATCGAAGAATGGATTACTTGGTGAAATATATCTGAAATGGATTTTATTGTAGCAGGTAAATGGAATCTCACCTTTGTTTAGGAGTCTTTTATACTATAAGTTATATTTATAAGTATAATAATAGTTTATTTATTTACATACAAACATAAATATTATAATTATTTATAATAGATAATGTCCACATGATGAATGCCCTTTATTGCCGTTACTAAGAATTTAACTAATGCTTATTAGAAAAAGACTGGCTCTTCGTCTATTGTTTGCGTGTTCATCTGCAGATAATGTTCCGGGTTCAAAACCCAGGTTAGGTTTAAAAGTCTCATTGGGGATTTTTGAAGTTGGTGATGTTAGAGAACGTAAAACTGTGCCTGACCTCTCCTATTCATGTTGGATTGCCGTATCCGACTCAGAGTCAGTGAATAGCTTTGTTCCATCGTTTGTATTTACTCAAATAAATCAAGAAGTGGGCTAAGAGTAAACTTACAAAAAGAACTCCTGAATAAGAAATACGATTTCATACTAACAAATACTTCATTAATCAAATAAATTAATTCACCAATTCGTAAAAGCATTAATGTGAAACCAAATTTCCTTTACCTTTCGCAGCGTCTGAGTACTACGAATGAACATGATGATACAAACGAGATGAACGTGCGTTTTTTATCAAACAAACACTCTGTTTGATTTAATTAAGCCTAAAGAAATCTATTGGTCTATATCTGAGTGTCTCTTGCTTCAGAGAGCAATAAAGCCATTTATTTGTGCTAGGCCATAATAAAAGCTCAAAGTCTATTCGGAGAACTAAGGGAAAGAGTAACGTAATAAATAGAAATAAAGATATATAATAATAATAAGTAGAAATAAAGATATATAATAATAATAAATAGAAATAAAGTATACGTAATAAAAACAATGTGACTTACTAGGCGGCTTGAACCACTTTGACGCTAAACCAAATAAAAAAAAACAAGCGGGGCAGTCTTTGCGGACTGCCGTTAGAAATGATAACAATTTTTTACACTTGTAATATGAATAATCTACAATATAATAGTTGGCACTTCACATTGAGATATACTCTTTGGAAGTTTATATATAATGTATACTAATATCGCACGGAGGTACATATACAGTATACAATAGTTCATGGGAAGCGTGCGGTGAAGATGACGCGAGTTTCACGCTTTTGTTCACCCAAAACATAGACATACTTATATACATAAATAGCTCATAGAAAGCGTTTGCTAATGATGACGCGAGTTCCACTGTTCCCCCAAAAAGTGCTCAACGCGCTAAGGAAGATTTTGCTTCAAAAATATATTTTCATGTATTGGAATGCTTTAGCACCAACGGGCAGTGCAGAGAGCGTCACTTGCATATCCAGTGGATCTACGTCTCTCCGAGTATCATGGCGCCCGCCTGCGGTCGACACTCGCGGAGGACTCATTACGCATTACACTCTGCAATATACTAGGAAAGATGCCGACCCTATGCTGCCTACACAGGACGCGTATTTAAGAATACAAGTAAGTTGAAAATACATTAAATAAGTCCTACTACTAATTCCTTCTAATCCCATCAGTTTCATTAGAGAACACAGATTGAGTTAGAAGAGAAAATAATTTTGGCAGTCTAATATCTAAATCTGAAAGTAAGCGGGTAAGATCAATAATGGAATGGTTACACAACTTAACAAGTGGTATTTAAATTTGAGCTAAGGATTCAACATATTATAGCGAATTAACATTAACGTAGAACGTGATTCAAATTTAAAATCCTTAGGGATGTAGAAGCGAAGAGGGCAAGAGAAACGAAACTCTTTGTTTCCACTCTTTTTGTGTGTAAAGAATATTAATTTTCATTTCACTATCTTGAAAATACAAAGAGTAAGAAATATTTTTATTTGTCATGTTTAAAGGTACCTATTTTATTCTACACTTAATCATATTTTTTGTTTGTATTAGAAGTGAAAGAAAATATCTTTCAGGTAATTTGCTAAGAATTGCGCACTTTTTTCAATGGTTTTTTACAGGGAATTTTTAAGGCTCTCTTTTATATTTAGTCAGTCGAAGAAAACATTAAATTCACAAATGGTGTGCTTTGCTGCTTAATAAAACAATTATGTAACACGTGTGTAAAGGAGGTTATTGAAAATTAATGACAAATATAAACACGAGTGTTATCGGGAAAAGTAGTAGGCGTAGTTGATAAATGCTTGCCTTTTACGCCTTGGAATAAAGTCGTTGCATGAACTTTTCTATTTATTATTATTTTATATATATATATATATATATATATATATATATATATATATATATATATATATATATATATATATATATATATATATATATATATATATATATATATATATATATATATATATATATATATATATATATATATATATAGGTGTATATATATATATATATATATATATATATATATATATATATATATATACACAGCAGACTACTACTAGATAATGAATAAGTATTTCTCATCATCTAAACCATAGCGGTTTAGATTGCTGACTGTACCTAACAAATCTTATGGACCTGTTAGGAAACAAAAAGCTTTTAATTTACTCTGTCGTGGACCCGCTGGGAAATAATGTATGAACTTAAATTTTTCCGAAACAATGGAATCGTGGACCTCTAGGAATAATATACAAATTAATCTTTCTAATATCTAACTGCTGCCACCGCTTCACGCGGTGTCCCGCGTGTCACAGTTCGTATATTATGCAGGAAATAATTACGCTAGACTACTATATCAATAGCAGATCGTATGGATTAAGGATTTTACATGACCTAGTTTGCACTAAAGTAACGTGCTCCCGAGAGGGTAGACAAAGTGTTCGACATTATCCTTTTCGTACGATAGCGGGCGTGGCAAATACCTAGTTGGAAATCTTTCCATCTTACATCATCACTTTGAAATTCAAAGTGATGTCACCGTAGCCTAGTTGGTAGTGATCCTGCCTACGAAGCTGGTAGCCCTGTGTTCGAACCCCGGTAAGTGCAAATATTTGTGTGATGAGCACTAATATTTGTTTCTGAGTCATGGATGTTTTCTATGTATTTAGGTATTTATCTATCTATATAAGTATCTATATCGTCACCTGGTACCCATGGTACAAGCTTTGCTTAGTTTTGGGCTAGGATGGTCTGTGTGACATTGTCCCTAGATATTATTATTATTATTTGTATACTTACTGTAAGACGGAGAATTATAAATAAATCTAAACGGGCCGGTTAGCGTAGTTGGTAAATGCTTGCCTTTTCGCCGCAGGTCGTGGGTTAGATTCCCACCCAGGACAAATATTTGTGTGCATAAACATGTCTGTTTGTCCTGTGCCTGAGTATAATCTATACGCATCTTTACTTAATTTTGAATAATGTAATCCAAGTTGCGAGACAAACGGGCAGGGAAAAAAATATTAATAACGCGCTACGAAGTCCGCGGGCACTATAACTTCAAGTGGAATAAGTAAAAATGAAATGAAAGTAATAATAATAATAATATTTCAAGCCCCAAACTAAGCAAAGTTTGTACTATGGGTACCAGGCGACGATATACATACTTATATAGATAGATAAATACATATATACATAGAAAACATCCATGACTCAGAAACAAATATTCGTGCTCATCACACAAATATTTGCACTTACCGGGATTCGAACCCAGGACCACCAGCTTCGTAGGCAGGAGCACTACCAACTAGGCTACGGTGACCGGAAGTAAGTAGATATAAAAAAAACTAAAAAATTACGTTTGTTAGGTGGAACAAAGTTCGGCGGTTCAGCTAGTTATCTGTATAAGTATGTATTACAAAAGTAAAGTTGTATATGTAGTAACTATATCAGTTATCTGAATCGCATAGTAGAAGCTCTGCTTAATTTGGGATCAGATGGCGGCGTGACATTAAGCTGTCCCTTAACCTTTTCGTACTACACGTATAAGACAGTCGCCTCGCCTCTTCGTGTCGTGGGTTCGAGTCCCACGCCGGACAACTATTTTTGTGACCCGTAAATAGTTGTTCTGAGTCTGGAAGTAATTTGTTTCCGTCTATTATATATTTGTAAAGTACCCCGCGACACTGGGATTAGATTCCCTAGTGCGGGCGTGATCTTAAAAAAATGAACTTTTGGTATAGTCTTCAGATCAACCGGCCAAGTCAAACATTAAACGCATTAGACGCATGTAAATGGGGATGGAATTTTAACTGCGTGAATACAGAAGTTTTGTATTCGAAATCATAATTTCCATTACAATATTCTTTTATTATAACTTGTTGATTCTTCTTATTGTGCTGTAGAAGTTTTACGGGGCCTCAGAATGTGCCGCGGGGTCATTCGCTCCTGATGTTGAAGGATCCGGTTAGAATACGCTGACGGCTTATCATCACGATTGTTTTGGTATTTTTCAATATCACTTGCGCTATAGTTTGTCCAAAAAATAGTTATATGTTTAACTGGAATGAACATTGAATAATATAATAATATCTTGGGACTTTATTCACACACGGTTACCTGATCCCAAACCCTAAGCAGACTGCTATACTACATATACTATTTTTTTTGTAAATTCATACTTATATAGATAATTTTCACCCAGATTCAGGACTAACAGACATGTTCATGCACACAAATATTTGTCCCGGGTGGGAATCGAACCCACGACCTACGGCCTGAAGGTAACGTATCTACCAACCACGCCAACAGGCCCGTCGTATATGTTTAGGGTGCGTAATATTTGAAACATACAATTCTCAATAAGAGAGAGTTCCATAATATGACATCATAAAAGAAGTTGACAATTTTTTATGGGTTATTTATTTAATTCAACGAATAAAATAATACAAATTGAAATAATTAACTTAACTTTTTTTTATTCTTATTAACTTACCGTACATATATCGGAACAGTCGCCGTCTCTTTATCTGTAATGCGTAATGTGCTCAATTTTTTTCCTAACTAGTTTCGGGCACTTATTTATGTATTTAAATATTTTTTAAAGACAACGCATGCACTAGGCCTGTCCCTCTGGGTCCAAAAACATATAATTGACGGTCATAAAGTAACTCCAGACTCAGAAGTACCTTAATATAGACAGAACCATTCAGACAATATGTAGTAAATATAAATTTCAATAATTAAACCTAAACATAATCTCCTTAGCAGTAACTTAATACAAGATAGGTAAATATCACTACTATTATATAATAAATTGTATAAATGTTTTAACATTCCGTGTACCTAAAGATCTGTAATAAGAAACTATAAATAATAACTGTATTACTACAAACATGTTCTGACTATTTACAAGCGCTTTTTTAAAGTCTACGTGAATAAAAACCTTTTTAATTTATTTATTTTTATTATTTTATTTTATTTATTTATTTCTAACAAATATGTATAAGTCACGCAAATAGTAGTCCTGCGCGAGAATGGAATCCGGGACACAAAAAGGTGAATAGGCATCTTACTCCACACGTGATATTTGATAGAAAAATAAAAAATGTAAAAAAAAACAATATTCATTATATGTTTATCTTACTACAAGAAAAATCTAAATATCAGAATTCCATTGACGTACTAGATACCTGAAACCCAGACAACAAACAGAAACGTTACCGCAATAGGGCTCCGCCAGTTCCTTCTTATACGTAACCATAAATAATCAGGAAAATTAAATTTAGAGACTTCTTATTACAATTTTATCGCTATTTATCAACGACTTGTTACTATTAGGGGGAAGATGCGACGGTGTCGCGGCTGACGCCTTATGCGGAATACGAGATTCGGGTTCGGGCCCATAACGCTGCGGGCGATGGACCTCTGTCGGCACCCCAAGTGTGCAGAACTGATGAGGACGGTGAGTAAATGCTATTGTTTCAAATATAAATCCAGCCTATTTTTTATTTCTTTATTGAGTTACCAAACATTATTAAATTTTGTATTTTATAACATTATTTTTAGCTAATTTATTATTAGCAATGCAAAGCGTTAATCTAATCTCAAAAATGGGAAATCATAAATTGATATCAGTCGGCCATGTTTCAAATAAAACATTGTGTACACATGATTTGCAATAAATATATTAACATATAATTTACTAGCTGCCCGGTACGTGCTTCGCTACGTATAAGGCATAGTAATAAAAAAAATGATTATTAAGTTCATTTATTCATTTTACACTTTTTCAAGACTTTTTTTAAATTTTCTACGTACAAACCTTCCCTGGACTTCCACGAATAATTCAAGACCAAAATTAGCAAAATCGGTAAAGGCGTTGTTGAGTTATAACATTACAACGAAAAGTGGCATTGATTTTTATATATATATTATATATCTATATAGATATATAATACCTACATCCTCCGGAAGGGTGTTAACAAGGTAATCCTAAATTTGCTCTGCCAGCGTAAATCAGTCGTAGCTAAAGCGCCTACCCCGGATTGGTAGATGGTGCTGGTTCAAAACCCGCCGGTCGATTAAATTTATGATTTTCCATTTTCGGGATAACCAAAATTTATTTACGCTTATTAAATTATAATTTATCTGAACAATATTTATTAATATGCTAAGTTTAACTATTTCTTAAAGGTATGCTCCTCGCGCACTATAAACTAATAATTAATCGCTACATTAGCTATACAATAATAATAAACACTGTAATGTAATAATATGCAGATTTACAGGAAATTAATAGGCGATATGAGCTAAATTTACTTATCTAAATATTTACTGTTTTGCCGAACTTGGCAACTACTGATAAAATAACTTATGGTAAATACTTCTGGCTTTCTTCGGCACGTAAATCTATTTAATAATTGATTCAGCAAAACCATTGTACGATCTCTATCAATCTAAAAGGTAACAGCGTTTAATTGGTGATCATTCATTATTAGTGCGTTAGGTAGCAGCGAAAGCCTCCATCGGAAGATCAGCGCTGCAGTAATATAACAATGTGTTGCCGTTGCTAATGCTGAGATAGGGGCCTATTTATACTCTCAACTAAATTTTTGTTTTATTTATGCTATGAATAATAATAATAATAATAATTCTGTATTTGCATAGAATGTAGGTGATTACAATGTGTGATGTTAGAAATAAAAACATACCGAGTACATTCTGCCAATTTGGCATACAAACATTGCAATGACTTAAAACTAAATAGGGAATCAAATAAATTAAATTTCTATTTAATTAAGTAACAAAACTATAATTCGAATGAATCATTTAAGTAATCCGTAACTGAGTAGTAGCACCTTTCTAGTAATAGAGTAATCAGTCTATTCTTAAATGTGTTGCTAAATTAAATGTTGCTCTTTGATTATGAATGATAAGATATTATTTTGTCAAAAATAAACATTTTTCATTTTATTTAAAATGTAGAGAAAATTAAAATAAATATTGTTCGTGTACCTATATAAAACGTTGAATAATAATAGACCAGTAAGTATCAATTCGTAAATATCGAAAATATCGAGGCAAAGAATACTTTCTTTGTCTCGATATTTCCGCCAATATTCCTAATATCTAATACAAAGATGCTCCATTAACTCTAAGAAAAACACTCTGTTCCCCGTATAGGCTGTACAACTGTTTAATATTACATTGATATCGTCAGTGCCAAGTGCTCCCGGCGGTATGAAACTGATAGCGCTCGGCGAACGATCGCTAAGAGCCTCCTGGCTTCCTCCGCCGGAACCTAACGGGAAGCTCACGCACTACACCCTCTATGTTAAAGACCTCTCAGGGTAAGTTATGATGTTATATATATATTGCTAATATTATGTTAGGTTAGAATAAGGTTAAATAATTATAGGAAGTATATTTGAAGTATGCCATAAGTAAGAATGGCGGTCACCGTAGCCTAGTTGGAAGTGCTCCTGCCTACGAAACTGGTGGTCCTGGGTTCGAATCCTAATGTTTTCTATGTATTTAAGTATTTATCTATCTATATAAGTATGTATATCGTCGCCTGGTACCCATAGTACAAGCTTTGCTTAGTTTGGGGCTAGGATGATCTGTGTGACATTGTCCCTAGATATTATTATTATTATATATATTGCTAATATTATGTTAGGTAAGAATAAGGTTAAATAATTATAGGAAGTAAATGGCATTCGACATTAACACGACACACAATGATTGCACGTGTGGCGCAGCGGCTAAAACAGTCGCCTCGCCGCTTCGCGTCGCGGGTTCGAGTCCCGCGCCGGACAACTGTTTGTGTCACCCATAAGTAGTTGTTCTCAGTCTGGATGTAATTTGTGCCCGTCTATTATATGTTTGTAAAGTACCCCGCGACACAGGGATTAACTTACCAAATGCGGGCCTTGTCATTAAAAAACAACATTTGCCATTGTTAATAATCATCATCAATAATATGTGAGTGAAGCGTAACTTTGAAAAGAATTTGTTGTATATTATTGTATTGAATTGTTTGCTGGAAACTTTTATATAAATCATAATTGTATTACTTACTTACTTATCGTATAGGCAGTGGTTACCCTAGTGTCAGTCAGTAGGCCTCTGACATGACTTAACGACTCTTCCCCTAATGGCTACAACCGGGACCGATAGCTTATCGTGCCCTTCAAAGCACGGCGACGCTCTGAAATTAAACCACTTTGTTGGTCGCCCATCTATGGAGTACCACGAGCCTAATTGCTTGACCTCGTTGATACGTGAGAGGATCCGGCTATGAATCGTATTAATACCCTAAATTTATAATACCTTAATTTTAACTAACACAATTCAAACAGTTCTTATAATTACGTAATTAATAAAATGTCAATATTATAACTTTTAATTACTTAAGCTACCCAATCAGGGAACTTTATTACCTACTTAGCTAAAAGTATATTAAATAATTCTCAGAAGCATTTACATTAACCGGCTTGTCCTAAATCTATCCCCAAAGCTTTACGGGAGCCATTAAGTAATTTAACCCGAGTAAGTGCAAGTTAATAATTGAAACAGTACTGTCTGATAAGGGAATAAGCAAAGTTAGTAATCTAAGTTGAATACAGCTTGACTTGAGCCATTTCCAACCACTTGGGTTAGTTGTTTTCATAATTACTTCGGACTGTAGTTAGTTTCGCGTGGAACTTGAAATATGGCATATGGGGTCAAGTCTGTAGTTCTTATTGTAAACTATTAAAATCTACAATTGCTTAGTAACCTAATCCATGAGATAAATTTCATTTGACTAATGCTTTTGGAAATAATTATAGCATTGAGTTGTGATACAAAACACGTTATCACAGTTCATAGTAGGTCGATTAAGTACGTAAACGTAAACTAAGTAAGTAGACTAGGGATTAATATTGTGTTAAAAAAAATAAAAAAATAAATAAAACGTAAATATCTTTAAGTAACACACCGCCATCTGACCCTAAATTAGGCAGAATCTGTGCAATGGTTGCCTAATTTGTGACTGATAAATATACTTAGGTATATATTTTTAAATACATACATGCATACATATTCTTCCATATCTGATTTATAAATACCTTGATATCTCTGTGATAAGAACATTGGACTTGAGTAGTTTATTGTAGGTATATTTGCGACCAAGATAAGCTATGTTAATAATAATAATAAAATTGAAATGATATACATATATTAGTGCAAATATATAAGTGTTTTTTTATCAGTTGTCTGGTTGCCATAGTGCAGGCTCTGTCTAGTTTGGGATCAGATAGCTGTGTGTATTTGTCGCAAGATATTTTTTACCCGCGTTAAATTTTATAAATTATCACAGCTCCGCTCCCGTATGTTCTAGTGTTATAATATATACCCTATATGTTGACCCGACCTCTTAGTAATATTCATGCAAAATTTGAAATAAATCCATGCAGTACTTTTTGAGTTTAGCCCGGATATACATACAGACAAACAGACAAAAATTCTAAAAACGTTTTTTTTGGCTTCGACTTCGATTGTAGATCACGCCTCAAGTATCCTTTAAACAAATGTTCAATGTACAGTTTTGACTTTCCTACGATTTTATTATATGTATAGATTGGGCCAACCTTACGCAAATAAGAAATTTATGGCTTTGCATTATAAGACTTATTACGCTGTGTCCAAAATGACTAAGATGTTATTAGGGTAACACAAGAAATTTTTTAATAATTTTGTATGATTTCTAGTTTGCCGGAAATTCAAACGTTTTAATACCTACATATACATGTCCCCTTTATCCTGCCTATCCCGTGTTAAGACTTTACTCAAATAAGAACTTTATGGCTTTGCATTATAAGACTAATTACGTTGTATCCAAAATGACTTAGATGTTTATAGTTTTAATACCTTTACATACATGTCCCCTTTATCCTGTGTATCCCGTGTTAAAATGTCGTAACTTACAGATCGCAAGAACCGAACATAACCCGTGTTAATGCGTGTGTTGAGAACGAGGGTACTACTACAGAGTGTATGCGAGGTCTCCGAGGTTTGCGCGCTGGACGAACATATGAGGCATGGGTACGCGCTGCTACTGCTGCAGGCGAGGGGCCACCTTCCCCCGCTATGGCATGCCAGACTAGTGCTCTTGGTAAGAACGTAATAAATGTGTTCATTTTCCCTATCATAATTGTTCCTATATTTAGATCATAGTATTGAAAGTGACGGCGAAGAATATCATCACCCCATCTCATCCCGTGGGGGGCGTAGAAATCGTTCAGAGGGAATAAATACCTAACAGAGAACGGGCAGCAGCAGTTTTCTGCGAACTATGTCCAACAAACTGCGATCGCCAACCCGTATGCCAAGCGTGACGATTAGGGCATATCGCCCTCATTTTTTGGGGAGGCTCTTGTCCAGCAGTGGACGTAATTTGACTAACATGAGTTCCGTGTGTAATAAATCACCTTACATCTTATGAAGCCACCAATGAATCTAGGCAAATTAAACCGCTCCTCCTCTGACTCAAATTGTTAGTTTTGGCAAAGTATGTTTTCAAAAAAGTTACATGAGAGTTCCTTATGAAGGCCACAGGATATCCCCACTACAAGAATCGCCTTCAAATTGGGCTTACCATTACGCTCTTTTATAAAGTTTTGAACCTATTTATACGGTCTATAATTATCTTATGTATTTTGTTAGTCCAGCCAACATCATACTACTATAATTTAGCCACGTTACGCTCTTTTATAAAGTTTTGAACCTAGTTATACGGTCTATAATTATCTTATGTATTTTGTTAGTCAAGCCAACATCATACTACCATAATTTAGCCACGTTACGCTCTTTTATAAAGTTTTGAACCTAGTTATACGGTCTATAATTATCTTATGTATTTTGTTAGTCCAGCCAACATCATACTACCATAATTTAGCCACGTTACGCTCTTTTATAAAGTTTTGAACCTAGTTATACGGTCTATAATTATCTTATGTATTTTGTTAACCCAGCCAACATCATACTACCATAATTTAGCCACGTTAAAGTCCTACTGGGTGAATTAAAATAACGTTGATACAACGTCTTCCACTGCCCACACGGACAAATAAAATAAGTAAATAAAAATAATTATTTATTTAGGTCGAAATGAGTTTGGTAAACAGTGTTTAACAGAGTATGAACAGGAAAATACTGTCGGTCCCGAATTATCTATGTAACTTTTCGTGGAATAAGAAAACAATTTATTGTTTTTGGATAAATTTTCCACCAAATAAAACAGCCCTATCGAAACATTTGCAACAAATACATTTTCAAATTTATCAAAATGGTTAACGAAGAAAAGAATGTTAACTGATTTATTTGGTTGATATTTATTTAGTGCCTATATTTAGAAATTTCCTTATTTATGAAAACACTAGTTTTATTAAACTTTATAAATTGTAGCCTACGTGTTAATCCAGGGTGTCAGCTAACTCTGTACCAAATTTAATTAAAATCGCTTCAGCCGTTTAGACGTGAAGAAGTTACAAACATACACACTCACACAGTCACAAAATTTCGCATTTATAATATTAGTAGGATAATATTTACCGTGGTTATCTGTCTAGAAAGAAAAATATTAAATAAACATCCTGAAGTTGGAGTTAGACTTGCAAACAGCAGGTTCCGTATAAAATGTGTATGGTATGAAGTTATAAAAAATCTACATAATAATATACTACCGAGCTTCTACCCGCCCCGACTTCGCAAGAGTAGAAATAAAAAAAGATAAGTTAATATTTTGAACAAGAAACGGTTATTGTGACTTATCTGTTTGTACAGACGCCAGCACATCAAGCTATCCAATCTGTCAAATTTCCCCAATTGAAAGTGAACCTTATGCTTATGTGATAAAGTTGAAAATCTATAAAATAAATTTGACAGATTGGGGTAGCTAGATGTGCTGGCGTCTGTACACTGATGCTGTAGTTTGGAATAACCAACTCTAAGATGTAATATGTTAATGTGAAGATTATTTACTGAATATTAATTATGAGGTGGAGATGATACCTAGGCCGAGTGAAGTTCCAAAAAATTTAAAGTAATATTTGAAGATCACTCACTATAATTGCTCTTCGGCGTTGTAATGAAAAGAAATCTCTATGAGTAAGACATATAACCTTACGGTCTTTTTGTGTGTAATTATGAGTATTATTCATTTAACGATTTATAAAACTGATCGTATCTGACTTCTTACTAATATTATAAATTATGGATGAAAAAGTATGGATGTTTGTTACTTTAATGCAAAAGCTACAAAACTTATTTTTGATGAAACTGTGTAGTAATATAGTTTATATATCAGGATACTACATACATAGATTATAATTAATAAAGTTTAATGCGGATAAAACCACGGGGCGCAGGGACGAAAACTATCCTTTACTTTTTATTGACCTGATTTTACTTGACCAGAGGTTTAGGACTAGGACCAGATTGAAGAAATCGGGCCTTATAGCTCTGTTTGCTGTGTGAAACGTCTTTGATCTATGGATAACCTACTGTCAACTATACATATGTATGTCTCCATATCACACCTAGAACGAGTCGATAGGACATTTCCAAATCCAAATCAAGCATTATTATTGCCTTAGCTCCTGCTCGAATCTCGTCGTTTGGAGGGCTGGCGATGGGTGCGGCAGGGGGGTCGTTGTCACTGCGCTGCGTTGTCGGTGGAGCCCCGCCCCCAGCTAAACGCTGGCTGAGAGCCGGCAGTCCGTTGCATCCACGCCCGCCTTTCCATCTCGATGGAGACGCGCTGCTGATCAGAGGTAATTGACCGGAGGATATGAGGATTGGATGCGGAAAAAGTGTGCAAATATGGTGTAATATTTTAGCAGTTAGGACATATTCCATGCAGTGCTTCACTTGTTATTTCAAGGAATTCTTCGCAAATAAATTAAGTAACTTTAATCAAAAGTAATTTATAGTTAATTAAAAGTTGATATTACCTACACACAATTTTTTAAGATATATTTTTTTTACATATTAACCTTTTATAACAATATTGAGTCACAATTAAACTTTTCTTTGGAATGTTTTTTATTTTCATTTCGATTAAGCTAGTATGTTGAATATTTGATTATAAGAGAAATTAAGAAATTTTTTATATTTCGTTGAATTGCTAGAATAAAAGATCACCTCTGCAGTCAACCTAAGGAGTATACAGTCTATGATCGCATTATATTATTTTTAAGAAATCTGTGGAAGCCCCTCATAAATCGTTACCTAACTTCGCTTCGCTAATGGTGTATTAGAAAATTGACTCCAATTTGAGGTGTGATTGCATAATTAACTCCTTACGTGGGAAGTAAACATGGCTCCAACTTAAGATGGATTTATAAATATCAAATCTACATTAATTTCATAAAGTTTAATTTCTTATAACAGGCCTAGAACTAGCACATGCCGACAACTATACTTGCGTGGCAGAGAATCCCCATGGTTCAGACTCCGCCACATGGCGTGTAGTGGTCTTGCGACCGCCCGCGCCTCCAGGTCTTGCATTATTAGAAGCCAGGTCGAGAGAATTGGAGCTGGAACTCAGGCCAACACCTAGAACCCCTGGGCATGCGATTCCAAAGACATATAGCTTACATTGGAGGCTTGCTTCTCCAGAGGTAAGGAAACCCACATTTTCCACGTTGGATTAAATTAAAGTACACTTGTTTAAATTTAACACCTCTAGTCAGACTCTTATTTTACATCTAATCACTTATCTTTTATTCAACCGTCTGAAGAATACCAATTTCAATTTGTCTTTAAATCATTTGAAAGCATTTAATTGTAGTAATGTCAAAGCGCTTTTGCAGGGTGAATGGCGTATTCAATTAGCATCACCAGGCCCCGTTACTTTAACTGGTCTCCGCTGCGGTTCTGCATACCGTGCTTACGGTTCTGCTGGCGGAGCCCCGGGGTCAGAACTAGCAGTTCGCACATCCGGAGGTCCCCCAGTAGCGCCACCAGATGCAAGATGGATTCGGGCCAATGCTACACACGCGCGATTTGATACCAGTGTTTGGAGCGATGGGGGGTGTGGTCCTGTGGCTTTGAAATTAGAGTGGGCTGGATCTGGAGTAGCTGGGGCCAGAGACGTGCCTGTTGGTGGAGAAGTTATTTTAGGAGGTAAGTTGAATATCTTACCGGTTATTATCTGTACTTAACTTTAAATCCCTTGTAAGTTGTCAAAGTAGATTTTTCTATACATTTTTTTTAAGACAACGGCCGCGCAATTCAATCTAATCCCTGTGTCGCGGGGTACTTTACAAACATATAGTAGACGGACACAAATAACATCCAGACTGAGAACAACTATTTATGGGTCACACAAATAGTTGTCCGGTGCGGGACTCGAACCCACGACACAAAGCGGCGAGGCGACTCTTTTAGCCGCTGCGCCACACGTGCAGTCAATTTACATGTAAAGTGTGTGACATACATATGAAGAAGCTGGAGGAGCTAAGACGAGTGCATTATCATGACTCACCTACAATGGCAAAGTTTTCATTTCTAATGCTGTCTCGCTAACGGAAGCTTAGTTGCTAGACAGAACGGTTTATAATAATTTTCAGCGTTTGTTTTGAAGTTTTCGTTAATTCATCGAGTTGACTTTAAGTTTACTTTATGACAACCGATTTGAAAAATATATGTATGGAACCATATATAGAGCTTTTCTTATTAAATTATTAACGCTTACAAACAATGGAAAAATCGTGTAACGTATAAACATACATTATTTTAATTAAAACTGACATGCCGAGCTTATGAAAAATATAACGGGTAACTCACGTGATTAATTTTATGTTGGATTTGGCCAACGTTTCTACCTTTTCAGGAGATCATCTTCAGGGTGAATGTAATCCGCACGACGTCGTTAAAATGAATTACTTGAGTTACCCGTTATAATTTTTCACCCTATTGGTGAACATCCAGTCCAAACAAATTATTCCTTATTTTTGAAGTCGGTTAATAATACCTCTCTAATGGTGCAAGAGTTTGAAAACCTTATTCACTGTCATTGCCTATTTACTAAGCTCATGAGAAGCTAGAACTTTATTATCAAGTTAAATATTTTTTTATTGGTCTCAGATAAAATACATTCTTAAGTGTTAATAAATTTGTAGGCAGGTAAATTATTTAACCAAAGAAAAATGTTCCGTCGTCAATCGTGACACGGTTGTTCTTAAGAAATGGAATGTATTGCACTATCACACATTATAAATATCAAATTTTCAACTATGGTACATAGTTAAATTAAATTCAACCTGAAATCCAACCTATTATGTTTGCCGCTCCCTGTGTGTGTGTATTAGAGTGTTAACTAACAGCCAGCAGTTGCCACCTAGCATAGGTGCTGATAATTTTATGATTCTTCAATAAGTTAAATTTGACCACCACTACGTTTTTGACCTGTTAAAGAGGTTTCGAAGAAGAAAAATCAAAAATGATTTAATTCATCAACTTATCTCAATCTTCATACAAAATTTTTGGGGCAGCCCTTTTAGGCATAGGAATGCCTGTATTAGGAGGCTGCGCTATTACACCAAAAAGAAAGTTTCTACTGATTAAAAACAGTTTAAGGAAGGCAATGTAACATAAAATTTACATACATAGTGCTAATGTTACATGGTGCTAAGCTACTGACCCCAAACATGATATTGATAACACTTTGTTGCAAGCCAAAGATAAGAAGTTAGGTAGAAAAACATTAGGTAAAACTGAAAATGGTATAGAGATGGCCTTATCGCTAAAACCGATTTCTTCCGGGCTTGCTGAATGGTGGTCTAAAAGCACTTGAATGTAAATATAATGAGTGTATATATATAGTGATATGTTATATGTTTAATATCATCATCAAAATTCATACATTAATGATTATTTCCTTAGGTCTGTCTCCAAGTTCTCGGTACCGCGTCGCAGCGCGAGCGTCTAACGAAGCGGGATGGACTCGCGAAGTCTTTGAATTTGCTACTCAAGCATCTGATGGAGGATTGGCAGAAGAAGTGGATGCGCCCTTTCCAGCCACTGCGGGTGAATTGGCGTTGTTATTGGCTTTATGCGCAGCACTGTCAGTTGCCGCATTGACAATATTAGCAATACTATTGAGAAGAAAGAGGTAAGTGGCTGTAGCAGTAGAACTGATGCTGCAGTAGTGCTTAATCCACTTGTAAGAAAAACCTGTAAGACAATCTTAAATATAAAACTTTTGCTGACACTGCAAAGATGCCATGATGATGATGTTTGGTATACATTCGAACATGATCCTTTTGAATCTGGTAAACATGACATTGCACCAAGCGACGCGGTCCGTTCTTACAGCCTCAGTTAAATTGCGAGGGATCCAAAGGAACAAAGTTTTCTCTCCCTAGTAATTATTTTGAATTGATTGTGTCTAACCTTTGTCTAAAGGTGCACAATTCACTTGTAGGTCATATGTGCATCTGTTGCATACAATGTAGATCATCGACGTTTTCGTTATTCATATTGGACGACCATCGTGAAATGCGTCACTGTAATGGATAAGACCGCACTTGATTCTATAAGTGCATTATCGCCAAAAGCAGTTTAAAAACCGGTTTAATGTAAAATATAGTTTGACGCTTCAGCCGACTCTAAGGCCTCAAACTACACTTTACATCATAACAAATCATGCAACGAAAATTTTCGCGAATTAAATTCATGGCGTCACGTAATATTTCAAATAGCGCTAAAATGTGTAAATATGTAAATTAAACAAACGGCATTTTACAGCCAAAGTACCAAAAATAATTTTCAATTTGTGGAATTACATTCGGAATTCTGTTATTATAATGATAATGGCCATGCAGTTACGTATATAGTTATGTATTAGTAGGATTTAGGTCAGTTTTGGCTAGCAGTTGCGATGTGTAAATCCGGCCTTCATTTAAGTGAAATATACTTGTTTAAATAAATAATATTACATAAAATAGTGACTGACTTATACTAAAGCGTTTTCATAGTCAACCTACAAACAATTAAGTTTCTTAACTCCATCACCTTGTCTGTTCTAATTAATTCGCATTAATTTCCATTTGCCTGTCAAGGCATATTTACAATTTGTCTGCAAAAGTTCTATCACCATTTGACTTTAATGAAACCTGTCTGGTGTAAAAAAATAAATGTACGCTAACTTCGAAAAAGTAATATCGCGTGATTCGAATTTAAATATAATATAGATCTGTCTTCATGGACAAAACATGATTAAAATAAAGTGAAAGTGAGAGTTTACCTAAAATTATTTTGTAATTATGGATAAGCTAATAAACATGCTTTATTGAGACAAAAAATACTAACAAATTTTAGTAACATCCATGATACACAAAGTAATAAAAATTAGACATTGGGCAAATTTAGAATACATACATACATAGACTCACGCCTGTCTCCCAGAGGGGTAGGCAGAGACAACGGACTTCCATTTGTCACGATCCTTGCACACCTCTTTCGCTTCGTTTACTGACATTATATTCCTCATACATGCTCGCCGGTTTAGGGTACTTCTGACCTGACCTTTCCTAAGTACGTCTCCAATTTGATCAGAGAAAGTTCTACGAGGTCTTCCCCTTCCGGTTGTACCATTCACACAGGCCAGGTATACTTCTTTTGTCAGTCTCCTTTCATTCATCCTTTCTAAATGACCAAATCATCTCAGCATACCTTTTTCAATTTTTCAATCTTTGTGACTACATCCTCTTTCACACCACAACGCTCTCTTATATCAGTATTTCGAATTCTGTCTCTCAAAGTCACACCACACATACTTCTCAGAGCTCTCATTTCCACTGCATTTATTTTACTTTCATTCTTTTTCTGCCATACCCAACTTTCACTTCCATACATTAAAGTTGGCACTAACACTCCATCGTGCACGGCCAGTCGAGCCTTCTTTGAGACTTGTCGGCTACTCATAAAGGCGTGTAGTGCCGCATTCACTCTGTTCCCCGCATTTACTCTTCTAACAATATCTTTCTCATATTTCCCATCTCTCGTAAACAAAGTTCCCAAATATACAAACTCTTTCACCTGTTCGACTTTCTCTCCTCCAACCACAATATCACAAGCTGTCGTGTACTCATCCCTCTCAAATACCATTACTTTCGTCTTACCAACATTCATTTTCATCCCTTTCCTTTCAAAAGCTTCATGCATACTTGTTACCATCACCTGCAACTCGTCCGAAGATGATGCAAGTAGAACTTGGTCATCAGCGTACAGCAGACATTTGATGAGTAACTCATTCATCCTTACACCACATTCACTTTCTTTCAAGTCTTTTAAACAGCTATCCATGAATAGGTTAAACAACCACGGTGACGCTACACATCCCTGTCTAACACCCTTTTGGATGCTAAACCACTCAGTGTATGACCCGTTAATCCTCACGCAAGCTCTGGAATAAGGCCCTATAAAGAGATTTCAGTGCTTGAACAAGGTTGTCGTCTAACCCATACATGGACAGTACCGACCAAAGCTCATAGGCACGAAGGCATAGTAGACCTTTTGGCTTTTGCCCAAAAACTTCTCTACTATGCTTCGTAGAGAAAAGACCTGATCCGTGCATCCCATTCCTTTTCGAAAACCCGCCTGTGCATCCCATATTTTCGTATCGGTTTCTTTCACAACTCTTTCAACCAATACTTTCGCATACAACTTACCAACGACGCTGAGCAGACTAATGCCCCTGTAGTTTTTACAGTCTTGCCGTGAGCCTTTTCCTTTGTAAAGAGGTACGATGACAGCCTTGCACCAATCACTTGGCACTTGGCCGGTGTTATAGCACAGATTGAAAAAGCTGCACAGCTGACTCGCTATGACGCCATGTCCAGCCTTCAGCATTTCGGAAGTTATCCTGTCATACCCTGGTGATTTACCCGAAATTTAGAATAACGCTCTTAATATGTAATATCCAGAAATGTGCACTGGGATCTAAACTAGACTGAGCCTGTAGTTAAATTTAGTCCAATGTCAATGGAAGTTAATGGGACCTACATTAACTTTCATTGAGATTGGACTAAATATAATTATTACTTGACTATATATTTTACAATAAGCGGTAGTTAGGAATAAATGAGCGCCACTGGTTGAAATGTAACTTAAACTCAAATAGTATATCCGTTTATACTATGGTTAAATTGTAATCTAGTTATAAATATGTTTACTAATAAACATATTTATATTATACTCCAGTAGTTCTATAAAAATTATACTCCAGTAGGTCTATAAAACTGTCCAGAAAGAATCTAAGATTGGGCAGTTACATTGAAGTTTGGTCACTAATACTAGTAACTTTAAAATTAAAACAATAATCGCAAGATGTATATATAGTTTTTAATTTTATTGACTGTTTTAAAAATTGTCTACAAGATTCAATTAAAAAAATATGATTTACGGATAATGTTTACTCCCGCATTCTATAGTAGGTTAAACAAAACTATATGTAATAATTAACGCCTGGAAACAAAACTCAAAATGTCTGCAATCAATATTTGGTATGCTATTATTTACAAGATTTTTGAAATAAAGGTGGATCGTTAGCTGCGATCTGTGTCTGACAAAGTGCTGACATAAGGGGCGCGCTTCATCGACCCTTTTTACTCATCACCTTTATAAGTGTTTGGTGACACTCCATTCTCTCAGAAAACTTTTTAAAAATTGAAGATATACCACACAAAATACAAAAAAATTTTTGTCTAAAAAGACTTGTTGGAAAAAAATCTAAAGACTGTGCAATATTGCAGCATGGCAATTTTTGTATACTTTTAGTTACAAACATCAAAGGTTCACGCCGGTTTCCCAGAGGAGTAGGCAAAGAAAACAGATATCCATTTGTCACGTTCTTTATACACCTATTTTGCCTCGATTACTGTTAATATTCTTGCATGTTTAAGTATACTTAAACGTGCATGTATTTTTATCTTTTTATCTTTGTCCAACAAAGATAAACACTATAATGTATTGGTAGAAATTAAACAACAAACACAAAACTTCAGTATAGGTATTAACATACACTTACCCTTGTTAAGAGCACAAGAAGGAAATTTATACTAATACAATATTAAGCATACCTACATCATCGGAAGGTATATTTTACTCCAAAGTTGAACGACAGGTTTGTAGGGGACTTTCGTACCGCTAGTAAAATTTCGTGTAACGGGATATTTTATTTTTTAATTGGTAGTTAATGGTATAAAAAAGGCATTTTTAATTTCTTAGATTTTTAGAACTTGGGACATAAAAGTTATAGCCAGTTTTATTTTAAGGTTACGTTTGGTAATCTGTGGGTCAAACCCATGACCGTGGATAAATTGCAGTTCGAAAATCACTCTTACTGCCTAAGTAATAAAGATACTGTAAATATCAAAGTGTGTCTATGATGTGACAATGAAATGCTAGTGTTAACTAGTGTACCAATGAATTATTACATATTATATTTACATTAACATTGTTATGGTGATAAAGTAAATGTTGTCGCTCTTTTTGTAGTCTTTTACATGGATTTATTCCGAATGTGTCCCTAAAACCCTAACCGGGTCGCGAGTTAGGTTAGGAATATGCAAAAAGCTATTATTTGTTGAAATAATGAAAAGTTCTTTATTTCCATAAATTAAAAGTTCATAACCTAGTGTGCATTTGTGTGAGGTTGCGAGAGGTTTTATATGAGGTTTTGAGTGGAGGTAAATAAAATAATAGCTTCTTTGTTTTTTGTAACTACATTTATTTTATTGATATTATTATTAATTTATCCTTAGTCTAAATTCATCTAAGAATATCTTCATATAAGTACCAAACAATAATTATCACATAGCACAAAGCAACATTGGGTTTATTGAGAACTTCACTCTCATTGGATAAAGCATGTCTTCTTAGTCGGGGCAAGCGAATGTTGCAATTAACACATTGCAAACTCGTCATTTTAATTAAATGATAAAGCGTCCTTTCATGAATCCACTGTCAACAAATATATATTATAGTACGGAGGAACGTAAAAACTGCAAGACAATTTGCTAAATTGATGACATGTATAAAAAAAATATTGACGACGAAAATTGTTCCTACTTGAAACGATAAATTATTACGATTGAATGCAATTACTGTGCTTTCATAGGTATAATAAATAAGTCTATAATTGTATGATTTATTTGTAATTTTGTTCCCTTTTATAAATAATTAACGACATTTGTATTATTTTACAAATGGCAATTTCTATAAACGTAACTGCGTTTAGTTTACGATCTTATTACGTTTATTTATTGAAAATAATTGAAATATTCGTATTGATTTTATTAATTAATCCCAAGTTCTAAAAATATTATACTATCATTAAAATCAATGCCCTAGTTGTCTTAACAAGAGGTACAAATTATATAGCTGAACAACAAAACACATTTACTTTCAATGGCGTTGTCTTTTACTCACTCAATACAGAGACTAGACTTGTGATCTAGAAATAACAGAACATTAATAAAATAATCAACAGAAATTGTTAAGTAGGTAGTTGTTCTGAGTCTGGGTGAACTTTGTATCCATTAATTATATATTTGTATGGCGAGCGACACACACGTCCGGACTATATATATATATATATATATATATATATATATATATATATATATATATATATAAGCGGGTATCTTCCAGCGACCCTCGCAAGGACATTGGTCCATTTTAATTATCTGTGATTATTAAAAAGTACTTCAGAAGTATCAAGGAACCTCTCGGAATGACGAACAAAATTTCATATTGTAAAGTAGTGAATCTAAACTCAAAGACTAGCTTCACTAAAATTATCAAGCTAAAATAGCTCGAGTATCTTGAGTACTTCCGTTAGAACGGCTGTAAATAGAATTTCGTAGCATTAAATGGTCCACTAAATCGCAGAACAGTACAACACATAATGGTCCTCCAACAAATGCACAGTAATTATCAAACTTGTTATACATTGTAGAACCACTGAAAATGTAGCTGCATAAATATGGTAATGTGTAGCATATATTCAGTTCAGAACAATAAAGGATTTCTAAATTATAGCGGAGTATTCAATGTACCCCTTTACGTAAAGACGCTGTAACAAAGATTGCACTAAATTAAACTATAATAATAATATCCTGGGATATTATTCACACGAGGTCATCTAATATATATAGGTTATTACACCCAGACTCAGGAGAAACAAACATGTACATGCACACAAATATCTGTCCTGGGTGGGAATGGAACCCACAACTTGCGGCGTGAAAAGCAAGCATTTATCAACGACGCCAACTAGCTACCTAATAGTACAACCTTTTTTTCGTACATTAATCGATTAGTAACGCCAAAATGCCTCTTTGTACTTGCGGTAGTATGTTCTTTCGCAGATAATGAGATTAAAAAAGGGTTACTACTGTATTATTGTCAGTCTAGGCAAAATCTTAGTAGCCTCAAAGTTAAGAACAGGTGTTCTACAAGTCGTTCGGTTCTATGTATAGGCCAATCTTTTTATATCATTATATAAGACAAAAAACGTCCACTGCTAGACAAAGGCCATCCCAAGATGTTCACAATTGCCAGTCTTGCGCTACCCGCTTCCAGCGACCCTCGCAAGAACATTGGTCCATCTTAACTATCTGTGATTATTCACAAGTATTTTTTATATGTATTACTAGTTGTGCCTCGCGGTGTTACCCGCGTTAAATTTTATAAATTATCACAGCTTCCCCCGTAGGTGACAGCGTGATAATATGTAGCCTATATGTTGACTCGACCTGTTAGTAATATTCATGCAAAATTTGAAGTAAATCCATGCAGTACTTTTTGAGTTTAGCCCGGACATACATACAGACAAACAGACACACAGACAAAAATTCTAAAAACTATATTTTTGGCTTCGATATCGATTGAAGAGCACGCCCCAAGTATCCTTTTATAAAATTTTTCAATGACCAGTTTTGATTTTCCTACGATTTTATTATAATATGTATAGATTACGTTATAATTATTTTATCGATAAGTACGAGTAGTTTGGGAAACAGCTTATTGTATGCGACGATATGTTTAATGTTTACTAGCTGTGCCCCGGTTTCACAGTAGTTGTGGCGTAAAAGAGTAACAAACATACATGCATACATCTATACTCACAAACTTTCGCATTAATAATATTAGTAAGATGTGTACCTCTAGCGGTTTTGGCAGTGCACGCCGGAATAGCTTGCAGATGGTTGATTTTTTCCTACTTACTTGACACTTATTGTTATATTTTGGACAATTCACACAATATCTTTATATATTGTAGCATATGTGTTATTCTGATGTATAAGCTATATAATTGTAAAGGTTCATTAAAATCCATTTGTAGTTTTTACGTGAAAGAGTAACAAACATCCATCCATCCATACTTACAAACTTTCGCGTTATAAACGCGATATTAGTAGGATTTTTCCAAAGTTTTAATTTTAAACCTGATAACTACTATGCCTGTTGGTCACGAGACCATCTAGTGGTTAGTGACCCTGATTGGGTAAGCCATAGGTCGTGGGTTCACACAGGACAAATATTTCTGTGAATTGACGAATATTAAATAAAAATCAAATAAAATAAATAAAAAAGGTTTTTATTCACGTAGACTTTAAAAAAGCGCTTGTAAATAGTCAGAACATGTTTGTACTAATACAGTTATTATTTCTAGTTACTTATTACAGATATTTAGGTACACGGAATGTTAAAACATTTATACAATTTATTTTATAATAGTAGTGATATTTAGCAATAAATAATGGATCACATTGTCTAAATAGTTACTAGGTTTTAAAAATAGAACAGTTTTTTTTGTAACGGATTCCTATAATCAAAGTCATATAGCAATAATAGTATATTGGACACCTAGTCCAACCGTCTTGCTTTTTGTTCACAAAGGTTTTCAATCCTAGATGCCAATCACCCGCTTAGTTCAGGTAACTAGCCGCAACAAGATAGACTAAGAGCGAATCCTATATAAATACATTGGAAAAGGAAGAACAGTACAGGGGCTCTACTGGCTAAGTCGCCGAATATCGATTTCTGAAATGGCGTTCAAAGAAATAAAGGTTAAAAATGACTTAATAAATCGTTAAATCAGCTTCAACGTTGACAATCGATTCCGGACCATTTATGACGTCACATGTGCTCATGAAAGCCGATTTAATGATTGATTAAGTCATTTTTAACCTTTATTTATTTGAACGCCATTTAAGAAATCGATGTTCGGCGACTTTGTCGGTAGAGCCCCAGAACAGTAGGAAAACTGCTTGCACTCGGCTTGCTTCTAAAATAAAACTATCGTAAGCTAAAACGTTAAAACACATAAAATATTTCTCCGGTGTAGTAAACGTACGAATCGATAATGAACGTACTCGTTATAAAGCATTTGCATTAGTGGAAGTGCTTCCTCGTTTCAACGTAAAAACAAAACAAACAGCAGGTAACATTTTCATATTGCAATAATGCTTTTAATCCGTTAGAGAATGCGTAATTTTATGCAACCTGTGACTAAAGGACATCAAAATACAAAATCAATATGTAGTGTTAATTCCGCTAATTGTCAGTTTAATCATGCCGGGATGCAATTTGCACCGCCCTCCCGCCCGCAAAAACGTGCACATGCAAGAAGGACAATATTAAAAAGCAAATTACATGCGCCAGTACGATACCCAACACGTGTTTCGGTCCTCCACGGACCATTCTCAAGGGCTGCTAACTCGTCGAGTGCTCGAAGGAGACATCAGTCTCTTTTGTATTTTGATTGTTATGGATTTCCGCAAAGTAACGCCTGATTCCATTACTTAACTAAAGGACATGTTTATACCATGGCATATCTATAAACATTTCTATTTTCCTTTTAAAAAAGGATTGTTTTGAATGGGAAAAGGGCAAGGGATATGTCGGTGTATACTAAATCGATTATAGAGTACCTGTAATTTTTATTACTGATGTGAATTAAATTAAGTAATTGCTGCAACATAGCTGCTGACTAGGTATTAATCTCTTTTGCTGACTGTACAAGAATAATCCGACTAAAATTAGAATAAATGTGGAAGTTTGGACGTTTGTACTCAATCACTCAAAAACAGCTATACGGATTTGGATGACATTTTGGACGCGATTATTACCTGGATAAAACCAATGCCTTTTATCTTAGAAAAATATACTTCTCTTATTCTAGGTTCGAATATTTTTATTTTTCTTCAAATTAGAAATCTATGAATAAGGTCTATGTGCAATTATTATTTCTACAATCGATAGTGTATTTTACGTGATGTATAATAAAATTCTGTAGTGCTCACACAGTTTTGATATAGTCAGGACAAATGATAAATGTAGTTAATTTACATCCCTATCTATTTATTAAGTTATCACACGTTTAAGGAAACTAAATAAAGAATAACTGACATAATAAACTCCCCGATAAAAAAAATATTTCCCATATTTAATTTCTGGATAGGAGTACATAGTTGGTATTGAGCTTAGAGCTAACACTGACATTTTTTTATTCCCATTGTGGTTTTAATGAAACACCCATAAGTATAAATGACGAAATGATTCCTTTTGAGTTTGTCGATGTTTAATCTTAAACAGGACGGATGGTGCTGCAGCAAGAGTTTCCACGAGTGCCGAGAAACCTTCTTGTGGAACATACAGAGCGCCCCAACATCAAGCAACGAAATTGCCACCGGATCCCCCAGGTTTGATTGATTTGATACCTAAGTTTTATAAAAGCAACTAACAATAATGTTACACCGCAAAATGGTGTCATTTCTACATAACAGTAGGTGCATAACATTTTGACTGCACGTGTAGTGCAGCGGTTAATACAGTCGCCTTACCACTTCGTGTCCGGGTTTGATTCTTACGCAGGGCAACTATTTGTGTGACTCACAGGTAGTTGTTCTGAGTCTGGATTTACTTTGAAACCTCCAATTGAATATTTTTAAAGTACTCTACGACACAAGTACACATTTATATAGTCTGAGCGTTGACTTAAAATACAAATTTCGTTGATTATATCTGATGGCCATTGAAAAAGTGAGGTGATGAATATGGTTTGAATCTATCAATTATAATATTGATATCCTTCTATTTTTGTTGAATTAGACCCTTGTTGTTGGACAGGAAAGAGATAAATATTGTAAGAATACGTAGACCGGAATGCCTTTATGGAATTATTGGGGCTATTTCCTCGAACATACACGTGTACGCACAGTTAGGTTAAACTTAATGTTATAAACATAACGATATTTGTATGGGAAATATTATGGTTAAGTTTAAGCATACAAATGAGCCCTGGTGACTCATAGATTATATATAGTAAAGCTGTCAGTCTTGCGCCTGCCATCGTACTGATCATGTCGCATAACAGTCTTATCCAATTATGAGAGTTAGAAAATAGAAAGTGCACTTGTTTTTGTTCGACGTTATTGACTACTCTCTGTTGACAATATCTGCCGCAACTGGAATTCGGTCAGGTGCACTAAAAAAAGCAACAAGTACCTAAAATACAATAACGTCTTCAGAACGTTGTTGTGGTTGCCGCCGATCTGCAGTGCGTCTTCGATTTTTGCAGAAGCACGTACGCACGGCATCATATCAAGCTTTACATTTCCAATATAAGCTGACCTCTCATTGTATGGAAATCCTATACAATGTGGGATCAGCTTATACTGGAAATGTATAGCTTGATGTGTAGCCGTGTGTACAGATGATTTGTACGCAATAAAACGCAAGCTAGTATCGTCACTGTTGGGCGTTGGTTGTTGCCGCGTACTCTGGCAGCAGCAGCGACATTCTGATGATATTATTAATCAGTGTCAGACAAACTCATCGCGGTACGCATCGTGGTTTGGACAGTAAAATAACGTTATTGGTATTTTTTTTTAAAGACAAGACCACGTCCGCACTATGTATATAAATTAATCCATGTGTCGCGTAAATAAAGATCTGAAATATCATTGTTATTTATATTTATATACGAAATTCCCGGCAGGACCGGCTCAGCCTAGTGCAGGGAGTTTCGTATTTTCGTATTTATATTGGCAATAAAAATTAGTACACCGTATTCTAACAACTCTGTATAAACGTGTTAATTCTTGGTTAATAAAGTTCTATTCTATTCTATATTTAAATTCTTTACTTGTATAGTTTTAAATATTATATTATTTCATTTATTTATTTCATTCAACTTACATTCATCTTTCTTGTCTCATGGTCTCACCAGATACAATTCAAAAACCCATGTTATCAGCGTTCCATGGTGTTGGATGTGATTTTTGAGCAATAATTTAACCATAACCACCTCTATCTCCATCATAGTCATCCTATAAAATAATTTTCGGAATTAATTATCCGTTTATTTTAAAATTAGATGTGTACGAGATTAGTCCATACGCGACATTTGCGGGCGGTCCGGGAGTGACTCCGGGCGGAGGTGCGCGCGCCTACACGCTGCAGTTAAGAGCTCTCGCCCGGCACGATGATGACGCCGCGCCACCACAACACCCCGCCTGCTGTGACGGTACTACATTTCATTTTTTTTATATATATTCATTTACCAAACACAAAAGATACATATTATAAATTATATTCTTATCTAAGGTACTTAACATTACAATTCACAACATCTAGGTATTTATTTATTTGATTAACCAACAGTTATTTACACCAATAAAGACTGTTATTCGTTTCTGTACACAGTAGGCTTGCTTAAATGTAACAATCACTTACTATTTAACAAAAACCATATGTAAAATTCAGTGAACAGAAAAAAAATATAATCAAAACATTATTATAATAATATAAATAAACGTTAAAACATAATTAAAATTAAGACCAAAACAAAATCATAACTCAAAATAATACAAAATTCAAATTAGATATAGTTAACATTAAAATTAAACTAAAATATTACGATTATTTGTATACAATGCAATTAAAATCAAATAATAAAAATATATTAAACAAGGTGTATAATATTCTTGATATACTTACATTTAATATGTATAATAATATCATAATTTAAAATAACTCCTTTTAATTATTTTGTTAATAAAGTTAAATCTATGATATATAAAAAACTGGACGGACATCGTCTAGATATACATTTCAACTCTATTCTATTTAACTTGCAAATGGGTACAAATAATTATATTCTATTACTTCAATGGTTACTAAGGGAGTCACAACATTCAAATTGTATATTTCTGTAACTTTTAGCCAATACCTACTTTGAAGTAGTTTACTAAATAACGTTAATATCATTAGGAAACTGCTTTTTACGAATACGCAAAGAATAGGCACCTAAAAATTTAATACGATTTTAGTTGAGAAGATAACAACTCAATTTAAGGTGTTATTTTGTATTAAGTTTTTGTATTAAGTGCTTTATATGATTAGAACACACTTTATGTTTTAGACTTTTAATGTTGTGAATCGTTATAAAAATCGTCAAAATTATTAGCCATTTACGAGGAATTCAGCAGTTCACAGATTTACATAGATATGAAGAAGCCGTCATAATGTTATTATAAATTTAAGTGAATAGAAAACATTTTGTTACTATATATTTAATTTATTTTACAAGTCATTAACCCCTTCTAACGAGTATCACTAGGTACTTGTTGTATGTTGGAATTTGCTAGTAAAACATAAAAAACTAAAACGATATAATATTTTGACATATAGGCAAACGTAGGGGCAATTAAATGTTTGCAAAATTCAGTATACAACCCTACAGTATATATTTCTAGCGAACGCTTTTGTTAGTAATCAAGACGTTACGTTAGAAATGCAGTGTTTCTATCGATAACATAACGTTGATACCGCACTTGCCAGTACTGGTCCAACATAAATTGATCTCGTGTCTACTACGTCAGCTCGTAGCACTTCGTAGCGCGCCAAATTCCGTAGTCATTAAACTACGGCTGTGCTACGACTGCACAAGTGTACACAATTTGGGAAATGTGTTGGTAGTATAATTATAGTGATGAATACACAGTATTTGTATTTACACAGAGGAAACGTGTGTGGATGCATGCGATGCTCAACGGAGACGGAGACGCCGACGACATTATTGCCCCGACCACGGTAAGATACGTCACGTTATATTCTGATATTATATATTTGACTGCCTCGTTGGTCTAGCGGTGTTCACCCGCTGGTCCTGGGTTCAAATCCTGGGTTGGGCCAAAAGTGATTTTGGGACTTTTCTTTAAAAAGAAAAAAATCCCAGCACCTGGGACTTGGCGGTATTATACCTCCGTGCCTCGGAGAGTACGTAAAGCCGTCGGTCCTGTACCTGACCTCTTTCCGGTCGCGTCGTTAGGTGTCCCAACGGATCATAAGAGTAATGTAATTGAAAGTGCTCCTGTGTTTGCACACACACTATAATTTGTCCCGCGCGGATGGCTAATCTCTATTGAGACTGGCCGCCGTGGCCGAAATTTGGCTAGGAGGACATTATATAAATATTTTATGTATTTTATACGATTTCATGAAAAGAAAGTGTAACAGTTTCAATCTCTGGTTTATATTACATAATTCCATCAAAGCGTTTGTTGTGTCTTTATATGATATATGTGCATTCGTCATTATCCACGACACATCTCTACAGGCAACACCACGCCGGTAGATACACTTAAACTACAAAAAGCATCATTACTCTCTACGTAATAAAGATGCTGACAAGGTCAAAGTAAATACGTATAACCTACAAGTATTTGAAACTTACAATCTTGTACAAACGGCTACATATCAAGCACAAATTTCCAGTATAAGCTGATCCCGCGTTGTATAAAATTTCCATACAATGAGAGGTCAGCTTACATTGGAAATGTATAGCTTGATATGTAGTTGTGTGTACCTTATACTTAGTCATTAAATATTTGTATTGCAAAAGGAATAGATATTTATATTATCTCCATTAATATTGGTTTGATCGTGGCCTAAAAGAACCTCGTGTACAATTTCTATTCAACCCCTAAAGACAAACATATTTCAGGCTTATCTTAATGGCGTATTGGAACTATTCGAAGTTTATTCGACGGTAACAGAACCCTCATTATATCAGTCTCGTGACCGTCTGGCGTTCTTTCTTGTGGGTTTTTCTCGAAAACTATGCTATATAATAATAAACACTAGTATTAGTAATGTTCAATTCTGACTGATATACGTACGATTAAATGAAGTGTGCTTGTTATATAATTTATTTACTTAGTGTCGCATCTAGTCAGACTAATAAATTATGATTTTATGACTAGACTATGCTAAGTAGGAATAAACACGTAATTAATGTTAAATTTTATTTCAAGCACTGAATAATATACACAAAATTTAACGCACTATGCCTGTTATCGAAATTACTTACTTAGTGTCGTATCCTGTCAGACTAATAAATCATACTTTTATGACTAAACTATGTACGTAGGAATAAACACGTCAGTAATGTATATTTTATTCAAGCACTGACTTATATACACACTATTAAACTCAGTCCGCTTGTAATCGAATTTACTTACTTAGTGTCGTATCTAGTCAAACTAATAAATCATACTTTTAAATATGGATTTTAGTATATTCAAATCCTGTTAAGGGTAGCAAACCACATAATTTACAACATAAAAGTCACTCGGCATTAAAAGAGTACCACTTTATATATCGTCTATTAAAATATTTAATCCAACCAAATGGATCAAGATTATTGGTAAAATCACCGATGGCGAATTTTATATATATTTTTTTAGGATACTTGTATGAAGGGTCATAAAATATTTACTCATATTTTTTACTCATATTTTAAACTAAAGTAGGTACTTTGTATGTATACTTAGATAGAACTATTTATTTGTTAACTAGCTGTGCCCCGCGGTTATAACTGCGTTAAATTTTATAAATTATTATAGCTCCTCTCCGTAAGTGATAGCGTGATAATATGTAGCCTATATGTTGACTCGACCTCCTAGTAATATTGATGCAAAATTTGAAGTAAATCCATGCAGTACTTTTTGAGTTTAGCCCGGACATACATACAGACAAACAGACAAAAATTCTAAGAACTATATTTTTGGCATCGATATCGGTTATAGATCACTCCCCAAGTATCCTTTTAAAAAAATATTCAATGTACAGTTTTGACTTTCCTACGATTTTATTATATGTATAGATGACTTTAATTAAAAGCTGGCTTTTTAAATAAGATTTTTTTAGAACAACTATGTTAAGCATATCGTCCAGCTGACGGTAAACGATCACAGTAGCTTATAGACGCTTGCTATACCCACGATAACCATCGCGCGATTTTGACCCTTAAAAACATTAATGCGCCTTGTTTAGGGGCTCTAAGCTGTAGTCTCTTGCAAGGCCAAAGGTGAATTTGGCCTAACAAGACTTACCTAATTTCAAAAGACAAAAAAAAAGTAAGAATCAGATG
This sequence comes from Pseudoips prasinana, assembly GCA_951640165.1. Taxonomy (NCBI): domain Eukaryota; kingdom Metazoa; phylum Arthropoda; class Insecta; order Lepidoptera; family Nolidae; genus Pseudoips; species Pseudoips prasinana. The sequence goes on from OX621240.1 coordinate 13,626,654, forward strand.
GCTGACTTTAGAAACCCTCGTCTCATTAATGTACTAAATTATTGAATAACAGAAAATGATAATTTAAATAACGTTATGCAAACTGTGGATAGACTAAATGTGTGTCTGGTGCGGCTGTGATCGTACGCTGAGTGAGCCATGATCCTATGAGAGCGAAAAGAGTACTAGCATATACAGCCTTTTGTCTCACTCGTTTTTGTCGACGCTCATATATAGGTGCATACTTAACATAGACAAAGATAATTTATACTTATACGTCATATTAAGCAGTGTACTTTACTAATCGTTATTTTCGTTCTAAAAATAAAACTGAAATTAATATACTTGGTATTTTCAGCAATGTCATGTTTATTTATATTTTAATATTAGATTTTATCTATGAAATAACTAATGAATAGGTACTTCATAAAACAGTCTTTGTTTTAATAACATTACAAATTTAGCGAAAGTCCTATATTGGTATTCATTCTCACGTTCAGTTTTTTAAATCTGTTCCATATTTTAAAGTAAAAATCTAAAGTATAAATCTTTACGACTCTAACGAATATGACATGTATAATATACCTTTTTTTGTCCGCAGGTTGCTCACAAGATTCAGGGAGTTGAGAAACGAAACCGCCAAATCTTTTAGTGAAAAGTATCTAGTCTTGGTAATAATAGTTAATTCGGTTATACATATTAATATGTATACAAAAATTTATACAATAATATTGTCTATTTATATTACGATGTTTTCTTTCCATATGGATTTTTCCGAAAAATCTTTCTTCATTTCTAACTTGTGCATAAAATGTTTAAAGAGACCACACCACCTTATCTCCAAAGATTGTTACCCTGAAATAATTACAGTTGATAAATCTTTACCTCAATATTGCAAGAAACATAGAACAAAAGTTCCAACTACCTAGCTTATTATTTTTTTAATCATCATAAATCACACAACTGTCAGTGTCACTAACCACTGGACCAATATCCACAAAATTTTTATTGATTACTTAAAATATGAAAATGAAGGACCACCAAAATGTCCACTACTGCCACAAATATACTCAAAAATGCCTGGTTGGTCTAGCGGGAGTGTGTTCGAATGCAGATAAAGATCCTGGATTAAAATCCCGGGTTGGGCCAAAAAATGATTTGGTATTTTTCTGCAAAAAATATCTCAGTATGAGCCCGAAGTTGGGGAATTGGCGGTATTACACCCCCGAGACTCGGGAAGCATGTAAAGTCATCGGACCTATGTCTGACCTTTTTCTGGTCGTGTGGCTAGTCATTCCAAAGCATCATGAGAGTGATGTAATTAAAATTTGTATTTGCGCACACTTGTGCATTATTATATGTCCAGCACAGATGACTAGTCTCCTTTGAGAATGGGTCACATAGCTGAAATTCGACCTTCTGTTCGACATTCTTATATAATAAGAATGTCGAACAGAAGGTCGAATTTCAGCGTTAAAAATGTTTCAAAAATAAGCAAAGACATATTTTCTCCATTTTAAATGTTTGCACAGTACGATATTTCACAAAAGTATCTATATTAAAAAAATGGCTTTTATACCACTCTGCGATCTTAAACTCCAACAGGTAATAGCCTCGCTCGAACAACTTCTCACGTAAAAAGGGAAACGAATTGTACGTGAAACGTAAGTATGTGAACCGGTTTGTATATTACATAAGAACCTATATACTCGCCTCTACGTAAATTTAAGAACCAAGCATTTATGTACTTACTTTAAAGCAAGTAAGGATAATTGGTTGAAAAGTTGAGTTTATGATTCGTTTTATTAACCTCTTTACCGCCACAGTCATATGCGGAAGAACAACAAAGTAGTCTTGTTTTATTACTTTCATGATGTTAATATAAATGCAACAGAAGCAGTGCATATGGGTATTACCAAAGCAATACTGACTCTGAATACATGAATATCTGGATTATCCTACAATCATAAGCGTAGGCCACGGGGTTCCTACTGTTTGGCTTGATCATCTTGCCCTGTGAAGAGTCGTGACGTCTCTATTTATCCTTTACCGCATGTATCACGTGGAGAGTTCTGAGGTATTGTTCGAACCTTTAGGCCACGTTCCGCCACAAAGCCTCTCGCCAGAAGTGGTAATTTCGTCCGTTACACAACAAAATTTTACTTTGCTAAGCCTCGCTAAGCCTTCGGTATTACCGATGCTGTCTGACATGGCAATCTCTAAAAATCGAGCGTATACATTTCTTAAAGACCAACAAGGCACTTGCTGCCCTTATGTTTTTGCAAGTGTCCGATTGCTGGTTTCCCTTGCTTTTACCTAAAAACCATCTGATCGAACCTTCTGAGGAGGTAGTTAGCAGGTTTGATGCCCACACTTAAGAAGTTTGCGTGTAACCAAAAATTGTTTCGAGGCATGGTTAGTTGAGGTTCTACCCTCCTGAAATACGTAAGTTAGACTGTGCACGTTAAGCATCCTCATATAATATGACAATTATTACAGTAATTCAGAAGTCAAATAGAATCTGAGAGCTGTGGTAACCCACCTTAGGTACCTATTGGTTTCCTACGGGTTTCCGGGTCAGACGATACTCTCTCGAATAATTCTGGTACCTGCTGCAAAAGGTAAGCTTATAGCATTTCCCTATAGAAATAAGTAAAGATTAAGAGTATTGGTATTTCGGAAACATAATTCATCATCATCATCATCATTACCGCTAAATAAGTCCACTGCTGGACAAGCCTCCCTCAAGAATCGTCTTGGGGGGATATGCCATAATCGCCACGCTTGGCAGGCGGGTTGGCGATCAAAACATAATTATATTCAGATTAACTAGGAATGGCCTGGCCTACTCTGCTCAGCCAGAGGTCGTGAGTTCGATCCCCACCCAAGATAAATCTTTGTGTGATGAGCAAGATTATTTGTTTCGTGTCTGGTTGTAATTTATTTTTTTAAATTACGTGTAGGTATTTTTTATCAGTTGTCTTGTTGCTTTATTACCGGATCTGCCTCGTTTGAGATCAGATGGCAGTATCTTAGTAATCACAAAATATTTTATTTAACGAATAAATAAAAACAAATTGTTTTATTTTTATGTGTACATCCAAAATTATTTTTTCAGAACTCTGATAGAGTAATAGGTATTATAGTTCTTTAAAACCAAAGAAAGTTGTATTAATTAAACTTATTAAGCTACATATGGATTTGAGCAATATAGTAAAGGACGTAGCAATCACCTAAAGAAAAAAGTACAGGTATCTGAGAGATAGTGTAACAATAATAATACTGATTGACCCACTACCTTTTATCTCATAGCCCATATATCTAGATAAGTAATAACTTATTCAATCCGTTTATGTCTATATAAGTAGGGGTCTCTTATCCTCACAAGATTATCCAGTTCTAGTAACTGAAGCAATAAACTAGTAATTAAACTATTTATAACTACGGAGGTTTAATCCGGGCAATGAACAATCAGTGATCTTCGCTCTATGTCTGAACCCCTGGTCTCTTTGTAGGACAGGCACGATTATACGTTCTGTGTCTGGGTGTAAGTTATCTATAATATGTTTAAAATATATATTTATGTATCAAGCTTTGTCTAGTACGGGATTAGCTGGCAGTGATTTAGTTACCCCAATATATTTCTTTATTATTATTTATTTCTAGGCAAAGATGAAAGACGAGGATGGAAACATACTAAATTTATACCGTTCGTACTGTCTTGAATTTCCTGTGATTTGAAACTGAATGTGACTAAAAATAGCTCTAATCTTTCATCTCTTTAGCTTTTTTTTCCATACTCCAATCCCTGCCTAGGTTGTCTGGAAGAGATCACATTTAGTGATAAGGCCGCCAATTGTACATTTCTGTAATGCATCCTTGTTCCTTATATTTAATTTTACTTGGTGTACAATAAAGAGTTATCTATCTATCTATCTATCTCATCCAGCTCCTTATACCATAAACAACATAACTGTTAAGAAACACACTTTCACGGTCAAAGAATCCGTTCAAAGGAAGCTCTGTAGTAGTTATACAAAGTATCTCATATTTTTATAAATTATTAAATCTGGTCTAATCATATATTGATAAGTGGAGCATTCAAATAAAAGATGGCCATGATTTAAAACTCAGCAACCCTGATGAAGATAATCGGTCCAACTTGTTGGGGGCTTACCCACGCTGCATCTTCCGGTTCGTGGTCGCCACTCGAGAACCTTTCTGCACCAACGGCCGTCGGCTAAAGGAGCTATATTTATACTGAAACATTTACCCAAGTGGGATATTTTCAAACAGGGTTTTTTTTTGTATTAATTAATTAAATTTCGTCTTACAATTAATCATAATAACGAACAATTAAACTCTATTAGTTTAATTGTTCGTTACATTTGTACATAAAACCACTGTACACGTTTGAATAATCACAAACTACAAACATTTATTCACAATCCATTATCCAATAAATAAAATAGCAATAGTTTTATTCGCATATACCTCTTCTTTCTTCTCTTTTTATCGTACGAACAGTAGTCACTCTGGTATCAGAGGTCTTAAAGGCCTACTTACTGCCTCTGACATGGCTTAACGACTGTTTAATAACGACAATTGGGACCGGCAGCTTAACTTGCCCTCCGAATCACAGAAACGCACAGCAATTTTGTATAAAAATTATAAATAAAAGCTCCTAGGCATGTAGTCAGTCTGTAGATACAGAGAGCTTTATCTCGCTGTTCACTTATGCTGTTCTCAGCCAGCTGCACTCGCCGGCAGCTGGCTGAGAACGCCTCATTACAAACATAAACGAAGGCATTTCGTTGACATGATCGCAAATATTTCTGATAGTCTACACCCAATTATTAGAGCATTGCCATACTTGAGTACTAAAATAAAATCAATGCAACGAATTTTATTAAATTGTAGTGAGCTAGAACTTATTTGTCGCGGACAGGTAGAATAGAACTACCTTTGACCTATTTCCAACAATGTTAGTGACGCAGTTCTGTTACTATTGTTTAAAAAAAAGTGTAGCTAAATTGGCTCAACCGTACGGTAAAACGTTAACATTTTCCAAAGCGCCGTGAACTAAAAGCAAAATGGTTTCGGGACATGACTACACTGTTTTCTCATTTTAGTAAGTTCAGTCGATGGTTACATTTTGTGTAGTGTTTATTATGTAGGCAGTAAGAGTGGTTTTCGTAGTACCTGTGTATCCATTGACGCTTGACGTGGCGGCAATTGTATAATGCACTGTACATATATATTACTTTTATTCTCAAACGACCATCCTACACTCTTTCAAGGCCAATAGGGAATATTTGGTCGTCGCCTTTAGTGTTACTTAGGGTTTTGTCGAGAATATTCTGTTAGTCCTAAATTACAATTTCTGCAATTTTCAAAATAAATTGCTTTCAGAAATATTCATGAAAGCCAGTCCTAACCGCCAATTTTCCATACATCCTTATTTTAATATCGATTTAGCAATATACGTATTTACATTTCTATCTAACTACGCCTTCTCCCCCTAGATATATTTACAGATAAGTCAATTTTGTAGAAGTTATGACCCTCGAAAAATCAATAAAATGCTATCAGCCAAAACTGTCTGCTAAAAAAATCGTGCATCGTAAACCAAAACACACAGCCAATCTCCTGTTACACAACAGTGTTTACAGATATTAATCTAAAATCAAAATAATCTAGACGACGAACCTCATTTATCAAATTTGGCATGTATGTTTTGGACAAGATCACAATAACCTCTTTTAGAAGTGACATTGTGATTTTTTTTATTGAGTTTTAATCTCAATTATCTCGATAATTGCAACTCAATTTGTAATATTTACACTTTCGGGTGTCGAATCCTAGTAGCAATCAGAAGTCAGTAAGTTTATATTTCTACTATAATTTTTTATTTTCATAAAAAACGAATTGGATTTTTGGCCCATTGTGCATACATACGAACTATGAGTCCGACGAGCTATTACAAGTATTATAGCATGAAAAGAAGCTCACCTATTAATGTGCACACATTTGTGCATTTTAATATGTCCGACACCTATTGAAGGCTCAATGGAGCGTTGCAATAGGTGTCGGGTTTCAGGGCAGAACGCGGTTATAAGAACGTTACTGTTATAAACATCATGGTCAGTGTTTAATTAGTTCTTCGTATAGAGATGAGGTAGTTTATTCTTATGGATATGCCATAAGAATAAACTACCTCATCTCTATACGAAGAACTAATTAAACACTCGAGCCCACTATCATCCGCACGCAGTACTCAAGCGCTAAGTCAATAAACTCAACCATAGGCAGAACTAATTCACACAAGTTTCACTGTGAATTATTTCACCGCAACGCAATCTACAGTCCGCAGAAGGGTTCCGAGTATTCCGACAGTGGCAATTAAGAGCCGGCACTCCATATGGCAGCCACACAAAAATGTAAGTAAATTGCCCGGCCGCACATATAATACTTGCCTTGATATTAGCCGCGCAAACTTTTACGGTTTTGCCACTTGTGTATCGTTTCTATTTCGTTACGTAGGTTGAGTAGGTCAGAATACTGACTTGTTTAATATTTGTTGCAAATAAATATACGTGGTTAAAAAAATCTAAGGTCGGTAAGAGTATTCAACCTAATATGGGGTCATATTAGGTTGAATACTGTTAACGACCTTAGATTTTTTTTATCGCAACTGTATACCAGTCCGTTAAAATGATAGACATTATTTTTTTTGGTCAAAGATTAGAACTGGTAGGTACAGTGTTCCTGTGCATGACTACGGCTAACAGAGTGTGTTGATGAGGGAGAAATAGGTCATCGATATTTAAGTCTTCACCACCGAAGACTAATTTTGTTTGCGTGGATGAAAGTTAACCAAGCGTGTTTGAAGAAGTTTAAGGGTTATTTTTATTAAAAACTAGCTGTGTGCCGCGGTTTTACCCGCGTTAAACTTTATAAATTTTAGCTGTGTTAATCCAGGGTGTCATCTATCTCCTTACCAAATTTTATTAAAATAGCTCCAGCCGTTTATACGTGAAAAAGTAACAAACATACACACCCACAAACTTTCACCTTTATAATGGTAGTGTGATTACTAACTATGTCATAATGCATGTTAATGTCTACAGTATTTAAAAACGATTTACCGATAAAAGTAGTATTCAAATCACGGTCACGGCGAAGTCACGTAGAAAACGTACGGTCAAATTGATAAATTCCTTATATTTAAAGTCAGTTAAAATAGTAACTGACTGATGACTGTTGATCCTTTTTCCTATTATAACTAAAATGGAAACCATAAAACACTATTTTGAGTAAAGGCTGCTTCGCAGACGAAGTTCCCAATCGAGTTTCAGTATATTACCGTATATAACACGTTTGTATGTAAATTTTATTCCCTAAATCCGTCCTGATGGAAAACGGTCCCTTCAGCTTGGTATTATCAAGGCGGGACCACGGGATCCCGAACTTTTGGGTCGATTTGATAACATATCCGAACACAACACCCACTCTGTCCATTACCTTATCATACAAACGGAATTATTTGAATCCCCTATTTACATAAACGTCGTATTACTATTTTGTAGAATACACGGTCAGCAACATAAGTTGTTTCACGCAGACTATAATAATTAAAAATAAAATATAGTTTATCGTACACATATTGGATCCGGTGGTTGCATTAAAGCGCGACCGTCGTTACTAACACAAGGTCCGTCATAATAATAATACCTTAATATAGACAGAACCATTGACAATATGTAGTAAAAATATTAGACTTAGAAATTACTAAATACTAGATACTAAGTAAACTAGATAATTAAACATAATCTCTTGACAATAACTTGATACGAGCTAGCTAAATAACATTGCTATAATAAAATAAATTTTATAAATGTTTTCATACAATATGTACCTAAATATCTATGTTACTAGAAATAATAATGTATACAACTATATTACTACAAACATGTTCTGACTATTTACAAGCGCTTTTTTAAAGTCTACGTGAATAAAACCTTTTTTTTTTTTTTTACTTAATTACATAAAGTAGATATTTTGACTGGGCTGTCACTTTAGTGCTTACTGATCTTGACTGCTAAGCCAGAAGCTGTAGGTTCGATCCCCACCTACAGGTGGGATCGAACCCACAGCTTCTCGCTCTAGCTCGAATACATTCGTGCTGTGTAATTTATCGATGTTATATATGTATTTATAAATAATAATAATACTTTTATATTATTACAAAAAATAGTAATGGTTTAATTCACGTAGACTTTAAAAAAGCGCTTGCAAATAGTCAAAATTTGTTTTGTTGTGAGTTCGGTCCCCATGATTATTTGTTTTGTGTATCCGTTTAACAATATATCTACAATATATATGTATTTAGAAATATATAAGTATGTTTATCAGTTGTCTAGTTGCCCTAGGGATCAGATGGCAGTGTTATTGCAAGATATTTATTTTGTAATAATTAATTAATATAATATGTATGAGATTAATCGAAATTAATCATAAATATCAGGACATATGAATGTACATATACTGGATGTCTGTACATTAAGTTGACCATATGATCTGGGAGTTTCCCAGAAAAATGTAGTAGCTTAGTATGAGGTACTAATAATGTATTTTATTGAAGCTAGGTACTTTTGTTGCTTACTGTACGATCAAAGAATAGTTTTTTTTTAGCCTCTATAGAATGTTGTCTTAGGCCCACTTGCCCCAAAAGCTAGGCTAAATAAAGTAACTCGAGTTAATTAACTTCGGGTTAATTCGTTGAAATTTTAACAATTCATTCTGTTGCGCCAATGCAAAAAAAATGTGAGTCGTCACGGGACGCCTGGCAGATGTGAAACATTGACATTATATTGTAAAAGTAATATGCAGAAAAGAACATATTGTTATAGGAACTAAATATGTCATAATGATAAAATAAAAAGTCGATTGTGTATGCGTCGGGCATGCGTCACCACGCCAGAAATCTGTTTTACGTGCGGCTATAGTTGTTTCACATCAATAACAGCGAGTCACCTAACTCCGTGTTCTCTATTTTATGTTGGTATCATTAAAGAGGTTTTATTCCTTAATGTAATCCAACCAAATATGAATGAGTGAACAATGAGTGAACCATACACCTCTCTTTGTCACTAGAAGACTTTTTATATGACTGTCTCATGTGTTAAGTTTTTTAAAGACATTTCTATTTGATCGTTTGTTTTTGAAACCAATCTGTCAATTTAGACACATGACACGTGGAATTTTTTCATTTGTTATTTAAATTCCCTTTTACGGCTCTGGCTTCTTTGGCCTTATGAGCCGTCAGTAAATATATTTTTATATCATTTATTTCCGTCATTGTCAAGTAAGGTCCATCACAGTCAAATCATACATAGTCCTTGTCCAACCCCAGTAAAGCAGTGGAGACTTTACTAGAGGCTTTTATGGAGTATTGGTTACAACACGGAAAATCACAATTCACGGCAATATCGCACTTTCCTCCACTTGTGTACGTTGTCGAAGATGTTATGTCTAAAAATCCACCATATTTACACATAAAAACTCGAATTTACACCAGTTTTTGAAAATAAAACATAGCCTCGATGCGTCTTTTTCCGCGTTGGCGCCAAAACTCTTGTCAATTTAGAGTTTTTAAAATATTGTCATGTCAAAGTTGACATGACGGACCTTTTTGCAACTCTTCTATTATAAAAGTCCGAGCTAATATATTCGACGATTTCTTCATCGTCATCAGATAATAAAAAATCAATCATACTTGTTTAGGACACAAAACTGTTTTAAAATCTATGACTTTCATTTCTGCAACCCAAAATAACCTCTCAAACTAAATAAATTTGAAATCACTAATCCGGAGTTAGTGATTTAACCCACCAAAAAAGGTGGGTTTAAATTTAAGTAAAATAACCTAAGGTTTTGGTGGTGCAAGACGTAATTGTAATTTAACCAAATATTAGCCACTAACTCTGAGTTAATTCATGGGGTGGAGCATGAATCAACGACTAGTTTGACGTATTTGTCTGTCATTAATAATAATTTTATAATAATATAATAATTTTATTTATTGTTCTCTCACACAGATTACAGAGTAGGTACATATTATTCTAATTAATACATCAGTTCGATAATCTATCTATGTGAGAGACTGGTATCCGTACAAGGAGACCTGTATGACAGATTACCAGCCTCTCCAGACACTGGACAAAGTTTAACCTTAACTAATTTATTAATCAGAGCATAAATATCTGTGTGTGTAAGTGCGTTTATGTGTGTGTATGTGTGTGCGCGTGTGTGAGTGCGTATGTGTGTGTGTGTGTTATGTTTTATAATTTATAATTTATTTATCTAAGAGCCTACATTAAGCACGTTTTCCGTATCTTCGTAGTTCAAAGACTTGAGCCATGTTGTAAGAATCTGCTTACATTTAAATTTAGTTAGGGGATACACAGTAAGCAACTTATTTATCTTATTATATAAGTATCCGCCTAAAAAACCAAAGAAGTTGTTTGAGAACTTGGTAGTCCACTGTTTAACCGACAAGCAGACTTTATGTTTGAGCCGTTTGTTATTGTTAAGTAAGGGAGTAAATTTTGTGAGAGAGTGTTGTTTTAAAATAGTGTTTAGCAAGTACAGTTGCCGCACTGTAAGCACATCCGCGAGTTTATATAATTCAGCAGTGGGGAATTGAAAAGGCAGCGATAAACTAACTTTTAATACCGCTCTTTGCGCTCTTTCGACCTTTAACAGGTTAGTTTTGCATGCGCCACCCCAGGCAGTAATGCCATATGATAAGACGGATTGACATAATGCCATGTATACCATCCTAATGACTGATTTATCAGTTAAATGGCGGAGACACTTGAAAATAAACATTAGCTTGCGAGTCCTGTCAGATAATAGTTCCAGATGTTGATTAAAGCTTAATGTATTATCAATCATGATGCCGAGGTATTTTATACATGAAACTTTTTTTATCAGTACACAAGTACAGGGGTTTCTAGGAGAGCAAGTGTGTGCGATGAGTGCGTGGTTATCGTGCAATGAAGTTGTGCATTTTTTAATAGAGAATGGTATATAACATGTCTTATCAATGTTGAGTGTGAGACCATTAGATCGAAGCCAAGATGATACATCGTTAAAGCCATTTTGGGCGGTAGTGTATGTTGATTCCCAAGTATCCCCGTGGACGATAAGGGCTGTGTCGTCGGCAAAAGTCACAATCTTACCATTAGGCAGTTGCATGTTGCATAAGTCGTTTATAAAGGCCAGGAACAAAGACGGGCCGGTCACTGATCCCTGGGGCACACCGAAGGACACATGTAAGTCATCACTAACAACATTATCAATTCTTATTCGTTGTTTACGGTTAGATAGGTAATCCTTAAACAATTGAAGTTGAGTGTCACGGATTCCTAAGCTTTCCAGTTTGCTTAACAGGAGTGGGACAGAGATTGTGTCAAATGCTTTTTTTATATCGAGAAATATTGCCAGTACCTTTTTTTTAGCGTCTAGTTTGGATACAATGTGATCAATCACAGCATGTGCTGCATCAGAGGTTGAGAGCCGAGCTCTAAAACCAAATTGAGAGTTGGATAAAATATGTTTGGATTCAAGATAATTTACAAGCCGTTTGTTTATTAATTTTTCTGCAATTTTAGAGAGAGTGGGTAGTAGAGATATTGGCCTGTAATTGTTGACACAACCTCTGTCACCACTCTTGTAGACAGGAATAACCTCGGCAAGCTTAAATTGCTGCGGAAAAACACCGGTAGTGAACATAAGATTGAATATATGTGTTAAGGGAGAACTTAGATGTTGAAGATACCGTTTCAAAAAGACACCTGATATATTGTCGCGTCCAGTAGATGTATCCTTTTTTAGGTTTAGTATAAGGTTACGTACCTCTGCATCATCAGTGGGGACCAACGCAAACGAGTACGGACATGAATTAATTTGGGGGGATTCTCTACAGGCTGTGGTACTTTGTATTTTTAATGCAAGATCTTGGCCAATCGATACAAAATAATTGTTTATATTGTTAGCAGAGGACTGGGGATCACTTTTTGATAGGAGTTCTATAGCGGGGTTATTGATTTTATTGGAGTAGGATACTTTTTTTGTAGTATCCCACAGCATTTTATTATTATTGCTGTTCACTGCTTTATTTATTAAATTATTTTCATAGTCTCTTTTTATCTTTTTTAATAACCAATTACAATAGTTTCTATATCTTTTATATGTTAGTTTAATTATGTCATTGTCCGGGTACTTTTTAGATTTCATGTGCAATTTATCGCGATTTTTCATACATTTTAACAAACCAATAGTTATCCATGGTTTCCTAACTCTCCTACGATTTGGGACACTAATAGAATGTGAGTTGGATTGAATTTTTGTATGTCATTGATATTTATCTAAATTTAATAAAACTGGCTGAAGTAAAACCACAGAATAAAGAGTACTTACGTAGTAAAACTAAGATATAAGAAACTTAAAAGATTGTGAAAGAAAGAAAGAAAGAGTGCTTGCACCTCTCTCTCTCTTGCCCCTAGAGTAATATTCGAAACGAAACTCTTTCTCTTTCTATCTTCACTAACTTATATCTCCCTCTCAACTTTCATTCGCCTCACTTGATCACACTTTTAGTAACGTAGCTCTCGTCACGCCTTCACCAGCTTACTCCCCAAGTCCAGTGTAAAGAAGTTTTACCTCAACAAGCACGACATATTTCTGCACTATAGCTGTTGAGTTATTATTTTTGTTTGAGTATGGATTTGCGGCAGATTTCAGTGAAAGTAATGGAACATACGTAAATGATTTAACTTAGTGGAAAATAAAAGGTGAATAATGTGATCGTTTAGCACGGTAAATACAGAAATAGTGTACATCGCATAAAATAGCAATTCTGTATTCGTTTTATAAAATTAAGATTATTTATAAATGTAAATGTTTATTTGGTCAGCACAGCTAGTTATTTTTAACAACGAAATCTACGTGCAAAAATGTCATATTTAACGGAAACAGTAATTACTTTATAAGGAACATGTTTAAAAATATAAAATAGTAAAATAGCGCTTTGTTATTTAACATACACGTAAACACACTGTTAAGCTTACAATTAAAGTGGAAATAATAATTACATTATAAGAAATTATAATAACTGACAATATAAAATGACAGTAAACAGGCAAAAGATCGTAACAGATTTGAAATCTTTAATTAAGTAACAAGGTATTACTTACTACTGCATATTTTAAATTTAAATAAAATAATGTTCTTCGTGGCGATCACGAACCGGAAGACGCAGCGTGAGCAGGCCTTGCAAGATGGACCAATTATCTCATGAGGGTCGCTGGAAGCATCTGGATGCGGGTATCGTAAGACCGGCAATTGAAGAGATCTTTGAGGGAGGCCTTTGTCCAGCATTGGGCTTGTTTCGGCTGATGTGATAAATTTCGAAACACCGACATAGTGGCAAGCGCAGAAAGACCTATCAGCCAGTAGTATTTTAATTTAATTGACAATCGCCCAGCGGGCACCCTTATAAGGACCCTTATAACTCTGGGGACCGTTAAAATAAAAAGAAGAAATATTACATTGACTACAGGCTGGGGATCATAGGTCCCACCTTAGCTAATCTCCATTTTCTATCAGCAGAGAAAGGTACAGATTGAAGAAAATAAATAAAAATCAACACATATGAAGTATATCTACTACTTATATAAAAGAACACTTAATAAATACTGATATTTATATTTTAATTAACCTTTTCCCACTGTTGTTACATTGTTTGCCGAATTATACATGTATATAAAATTTTTAAATTTAATATATATGTAGGGTAGGTATTAAGTTAAGGTATTATAATGTTGCCGATTATTTTATTTATAAATTGTTTAAAGACAACACCCGCACTGGGAAATTAAGCCCTATGTCACAGGGTACTTTAAAAACATATAATTGACGGACATGTAGGACATCCAGACTCAGAACAACTATTTATGTTTCTTACAAATTGTTGACCTGCGCGGGATTCAAATCCGGGACATGAAGTGGCGAGGCGACTGTCTTAACCGCTAGCCACATGTAGGTCACATAAGTTTTGACGTTTAAATAACCCCGCGTGAGGTTCTAACATAATGAAATATAGTAACGGGTAAATCACGTAACGTGGTCGCATCCAACATTAATTTAATTACGCGAGTTAGCTGTTACTATTATTCTTTATGTTAAAATAACCATTAACTCCTTACATATGGTGTTGACCAAACTGCTTAAGTATTGTAAGTTAATGTCCTTCAATTAAGCAATAATATGACCAACCGCATATAGTTGGACTATATTCATTACACGTTACTAACTAAATATAAGTCAATAGCTATATATATTCCTCAATGTATAACGGTTATTCGGTATCAATTTTGTAGCACTTTGTAAAGAGATACGTTAGATTGAGGCCTGTACTCAATAGCAGATTATCCCGTCTTATGTGTCCTATTAATCACAGATTTGGAAACTAACACCTATCTTGAGGGACTGAGTTATATTACTGAGATGTGGGTATTATCGAAACTTAAACTTTAGGAAATTTGTAAGCATTATACTGTACCAAGCTTTATTCTATTGATGATGTCCTCCCGACCGAATTTCGGCCACGGCGGCCAGTCTTAATGGAGACTAGCCAATTGCGCAGGACATATTATAGTGCACAAGTGTGTGCGCAAACACAGGGGCGCTTTCTATTCCATCACTCTCATGATCCGATGGGACGCCTAGCGACACGACCGGAAAGAGTTCAGGTACAGGACTGACTTTACGTGCTCTCCGAGGCACGGGGGTGTAATACCGCCAACTTCCAGACTTCGGGCTAATACTGAGAAATTTCTTTTTATGGAAAAATCCCAAAATCACTTCTTGGCCCGACCCGGGATTTGAAACCAGGACCTCATTATCTGCGGTTGAACACGCTACCGCTAGACCAACGAGGCAGTCGTTATTCTATTATATGTGAATTAAATAATAATAATAGATAAAGTCAATAAAATATCATATTTGATTGATATTGCCGTTCCCAACACGTTGTTACAGAGAAAATACAGAAGTATACAGATTTAAAAGAAGAAGTAGTAAGAATATGGAATATGGAGAAAGTATTCATTGTGCCATTGGTGCTCTGTAGTACTGGTATCATTCCAAAATACTTACATCACTCACTCCGTTTGTTAGATTTACCAGCAAATACATACATAAATACGCAAATAGCAGAAATTAACACTTGCCGAATTGTAACGAAAGTTTTTACAGGATAACACCAACAATAATGAATCCCTGCAAGAATATGATGCTGACTTGGCGTAAGCCCGTAGGAAGTATTACTAACCGAAAAATATATTTCGAGAAAATAAAAGTCAATAATAATAATAATAATCTACATCTTGCGGGAATGCGGTGGTCGTGGCTTTTTTCTTTTTTTATTTAATTTAAAACTCTACATAATGTAGGCATGCATGCGGATGTACATAATGAAAAAAAATAAAATAATAATGATCATCTTGCGGAAATGCGGTGGTCGTGGCTTTTTTTTTTAATTTAATTTAAACTCTGAATAATATAGGCATGCATGGGGATGCACATAATGATAAAAACAAAAAAAACCCTCTCACTACTCTATCTTTAGCCAAAAATAACTGGCGTAAACCTGTGGTACTAAGTACCAACGACCACAGGGAGGTATGGTAGTGCAAAGAACTTCATGGCAGATTCTATAAAGCCCTGCGTGGGCCAGGTAGATTTCACAGCCTCAGTGGCCAGGCTACGGCTCGGTGACCTATTTGCGGAAACCGAGGATTTTGTCTGTACAATTATAATAATATAGCCTTTTATTCAGATCCATATTACAAAAATATGATAAAAATACATAGAAAACTTAAATTTAATGTAAACCTAACCTAGTCTCTTATTTGAATTTTACATATTTTCTGTGGATCTGTTTGCCAGTCGACAAAGGCCTCCTCCAACCTTTTCCATTCATGTCTTTCTTGAGCCACTCTGTTCCATGTGACACCTGCCACTTGTCTTATGTCGGCATCCCATCTTTTTTGAGGTCTACCTCTTTTCCGTTTACCTTCTCTAGGATACCATCGTGTCACAATTTTGCTCCATTTGTCTTTACCTCTTACCATATATTATGCCCCGCCCATCGCCATTTAAGCCGTCTAATTTTGCACATTACATTCTTATGGCACTGTTTTTCAGTCGGTCTGACGTTTTCTCTTACATTTTCGTCTGTACAATTACTGACGAATAATTATCGCAGATTTCCTGAGAGATTTCATTTCATTTCATTTATTTATTCATGTTATCTTACAAGCTAACAGATGTAACATCCAAAACACTTATTAGATTGATTTCATTACAATTGAACTACACAGATTTATATAAAACTAGCGGCCCGGTACGTGCTTCGCTACGTATAAGGCAAAGTAATCAAAAATGATTATTAAGTGTATTTATTCAAACAAAAACATATTTTAAATTGCTAGCTAGTAAAAACTTAAAAATAAAAAAGAATTGGGTACCTACTCTTACTATGGTGGGTCTATATGGGTTAGTCTAAAACATTTGGATAAACAATATTTTTTGTTTTTCAATTTTGAGCATGAATAAATAAACAGTTGGGGGTACCGACTCTGGAACAGGCAACATAAAGTTGGCCATGTGAAAAACATGATTCCTCAGAGTTCACACCACAAGCGTGAAGTGTTTGCCCTTGGGCCTTGTTTATTGTCGGTGCATTGAATCGCCTTGCATGTTCTCCAAAAGGTGTTCTATCAGCCAATTTTGTGATTATCAGATGGCATACGATCGAGAGAAATTTTGAACAATTGAACTAATGCGTTATGCTGATGGAAAAACCTTAGTAGCTCACGAATAATTTCACGCCTTGTATTTGAAACAATTGCACAACGTTGATGCAATTCACGATTTTCATCACCAATAAAATAAATTTGCAAAAGTTTATGATCAGCGTCGGGGTATGGCAATAACGAACCAGCTTGATGATAAATCTGGCCCTGAATCTGTAACATGTATGCAATTTTAGGTAGATGTTGGATCAGAATTTTTAAGACTTTATGATTCTAATTGATATAAACATGGGACAATCCTGTTGAGGTATTTACCTTAAAAGCCGGCATAAAATTATCTGTAATAATTTTAGTAGCACCAAAAGAAGTCATTTGAAATGCCGAATTGTATTGTTGAATATGACTCAAGAACTGCTTCGACGTTTGAGATTTCCCAAAAATAAATGAATACAATGGTTCGGGTGGAGTTTCTAATGTTGGCAATCTCACTTTACCATTAGCACAACACATGCCGGGCGTTTCACCTGGGAAGTTAGCCGCATCACAATGTGGACATATTGCGTCCATCATTCCAATGTATCCGTACATACTGTAATCAATCTGACTGTTGTAATTAAAAACAGCACGCAGCATTTCAACCAAAACAGCACAACGTATTCGTGATTGCCGTGCAAGATTCAGTACAGGTACAGGGTCAACAGATCTATTCTGTGCATTACGTTCACGCTGCGATGCATTAGCTTGTGCGCGTTCATCTGCAGTCTGAGATCGTCTTAATTATTCCACTTTATTTGCATTACGCGTTCGCCGGCCTATGTTTGGTCGTCTGGTTCGTGGCATTTTACCTTCATATATAAAAATATCATTAAATAATTCACTATTTAACAATTTAATTTTACTCACCGATTGTTTGAATAAACTCAACAATATTTTGAAAAATATAAACACAAAGCAATAATTATCGCTGCTAAAATGAAATGACATATGATGACATTGAATGTGTTTGACAGAACTATCGTCACTATTTTTGTCTTCGTTTTTTTGCCTTCCCGAAATCTCTTCACTAATACCTACTTGAACTTTACAGTATGGTATTAAGGTTCAAATTGGCTTTTAAGTATTAGTACAAATTGTTTGTATATGGGAGTTTAGAAAGATGTTGGTTTTACACTTTTTCAAGACTTTTTTTAAATTTTCTCTACGTACAAACCTTCCCTGGACTAACACGAATAATTCAAGACCAAAATTAGCCAAATCGGTAAAGGCGTTGTTGAGTTATAACATTACAACGAAAAGTGGCATTGATTTTTATATATTAGGTCTTTACCTATGAAATTGCCGTTCTGCAGTACTGGCCATTTCAAATCAAAATAATTTTTGTTTGGCTAAGAATTCTAATTTCAAATTAATTTTATTTTAAAAACATGGATTCTTTTTTCCAAAAGTAGTCATTTCTTTATTGATTAGTGTTACATTTTCATCGCATTTCAATCTTTTTCGTCATCATGGATACGTTAAAAATTCGAGTAATTATGGAATATGAGTACCGTCGTGGCAGCAACGCGGCACAAGCGGCACGCAACATCAACGACGTTTACGGAGCTAACACTACAAACCAACGCACCACCTGTTATTGGTTTGCTCGCTTCCGTTCTGGAAATTTCGACCTGAAAAATGAACCTCGCGGTCGTCCGAAGACTTTGGTCGACAATGACGAATTAAAGGCGGTTGTGGAAGCTGATGATACACAATCTACGGCTGAATTAGCAGCAGCTTTCGACGTTAGCGTCAAAACAATATTGGTCCATTTGCGTCAAATTGGCAAGGTAAAAAAGCTTGACAAATGGGTGCCCCACGAACTCAATGATCGCCAGCGCGAAGTACGCGTCGAGACGTGCCTTGCACTGCTCAACAGACACACAAATGAAGGAATTTTGAACCGCATTGTTACCTGC
The DNA here is from genome assembly GCA_951640165.1 of Pseudoips prasinana. Classification (NCBI taxonomy): domain Eukaryota; kingdom Metazoa; phylum Arthropoda; class Insecta; order Lepidoptera; family Nolidae; genus Pseudoips; species Pseudoips prasinana. Next base: position 13,645,474 of record OX621240.1, read on the forward strand.
GATGAAAAATGGATTCTGTTTGATAACCGCAAGCGCTCAGCAAGTTGGTTGGATCCTGGTTCAGCACCTAAACAATGCCCTAAACGAAAACTTACCCCTAGAAAAGTGATGGTCACTGTTTGGTGGTCTAGCGCCGGTGTGATTCATCACAGCTTCTTACCAAACGGGGTGAGCATTACTGCAGATGTGTACTGTGAAGAACTGAGCACAATGATGGAGAAGCTGGCGCATCTCCAACCAGCATTGGTCAATCGCTCGTCTCCGCTGCTCCTGCACGACAACGCGTGACCTCATACTGCACAGCAGACGGTCTCCAAGTTGCAAGAACTGGGGTTGGAAGCTCTCCGTCATCCGCCCTACTCACCAGACCTTGCGCCTACAGACTACTACTTTTTCCAGAATTTGGATAACTTCTTGGCGGGAAAAAAATTCAATACCCGAGAGGCAGTACAAAATGCCTTTGAAGAATTTGTTGCCTCCCGTCCAGCTGATTTCTTTAAGAAGGGCATCAATAAACTGCCACTGCGATGGCAAAGATGCATTGATTGCATGGGTGATTACTTCGATTAATACAAATAAAAAAAATCATGAAAAAAATTCGTTTAAATTTTTTCATACAAAACGGCAATTTCATAGGTAAAGACCTATTATATAGATAAGAATGAGAATAATGTCAAAGCCAATAACAATAATAAGTAATAGTAACAATAAAATGAATATGATACACACGGCGACATATCAAGCTATACATTTCCAATATAAGCTGACCTGTCATTGTTTGGAAATCCTATACAAGGCGAGATCAACTTAGATTGGAAATGTATAGCTTGATATGTCGCCGTGTGTACTGTTGACATTTGTCGGGCATTTCACCACCCTGGGGAATCCCTCAGGCATATATTTTCCCGTTGTTCTCGTTCGCTAATGGTGAGTTTCTGCACAGGCCCAACCAAGTAGCTAGTTTTATATTATACTAGCTGGTGCCCGCGACTTCGTCCGCGTAAATTTTGAATGATGACCGATATAACTACTTACTTCTAGCTTAATCTAAATAATATAACTTCTCAAATTTAAGAACACCTAACCTAAAAATAACCCAACTAAGAAAGAAACTAAAGACTACTTTGCTAAGGACCCGATATCATCAACCAAAAAAATCAAAGAATACATATCAATTGTCCTTAAAGATAGCCAGTAAGTCAAATAAAGTAAAAACCTAATCTAATGGGACTTACCACAAAGGTAACTCCCATTAGATTAGGTTGCGACCACGGCATTGATTAGTCTAAAATCACATTTTGTGAACGAAACCATAGCGCGATCTAAAACAATGATTACGCCATCTACTAACAAAAATATAAACTTGTAAAGCGGTAAAATTAAGATGTGTGCATATTTTTGGGATTTAGGCGATCATCTATTGATTAAGTTTTGGGATACCTTTTATTTCAAGCATTTATTTATTGAACCGATATATATACCAAATAAGTTCCGCGATCTGAAACGATATTAACGCCATCTAGTTACAAAATTGTGAACTTGTAGAGCAGTAAAATATTTTTTGGGTGCGATCATCTCAACACCAACAATTTATACTGCGCTAACTCGGATTTTAGATAAAATCGGTTTTAGATAAAATAATAAAAAAAAAGAAGTTACAAATCTTATAAAACGCTAAATCTTTACTTAGACGACGACAACTACGATATTTTAAGCAACTTTGCATAAAAAACGATATTATGTATAATTCGAATAGGAGTAAACGTAAATGGTGACGATCTATTGAATCAGTTTTGGATTACTTTTTTTAACTACAAATTATTCCCTGAATTTTGACTTAAAAACATGTGTTGCTTTATTTTAAACTGAAAAACTAAATACCAATTTTTATGAGTATAACTCCAAAAAACAACAGATTTTCATCCAAACTTATATCCCCTATTTTAGTCGTCCATAAGGGTGGAATTAATTTTTTAGGAAATTGTATTAGGTTTTATAACAAGCTTCCTACTCAAATTACTGATCTGCCTGACACAAATTTTAAAACACATATTAAACGTATACTTATGGCTAGGGGTTATTACACCACTAAAGAGTACATCGATGACAAAGACGTCTGGCTCTCACTTCCTACCTGCACATTGCTCGCTGGAGATCTTGTAGCCATATAGACATGACTGATTTGCTGTGTTACGTGAACTATCTGTAAATGATTGCTATCATATACTTAATTTAAAATTATTGACTCTGTCTCAAAATGAATAATTTATTTTTATTTATTTATTTATCACTTAATGCACATTAAATTGTACAAAGGCGGACTTATTGCCCTAGGCATTTTCTGCCAGTCAACCTTAGGGTGGTGCAGAGAGAGCATGGTAGGTGCACAGATCGTAAAGTAACGATTAATGGTAAAAAAACAGGATTATACAATACTATAAAATACTATACAATGCAATACATACTATATTATACTATATAAATATATATATATATATATATATATATATGAAATAATGAAATTTATTCAGCACTTGGGTATTAACATACACTTGTACTTGTCAAGTTCACAATGGAGTACATAAACATAGTCGAATACAGTATAAAAATTACAAAAATATAATTAGTCTAAAAAAATTAATCTATTATTTTGAAATTAGTTGTACAATATTAAAATTAAAGAATTGAAGGCAATGAGCATTTGGCTAGCGCAGAAGGCTCTTAACCAGTAGCTTAAATTAAACGATTAATACCCGAGGCCACCCTTTTGGGGTTCGGGCCACAGCTCAGGGGGCCGCTGAAGCAAAAGGACAGAATTCTAAGAGAGGGTGTGATCAGTTGAATCAGAATCGATCCTCACCGCTGAGGAGCCTACCCTAGCTAACCTGCGGCTTTCTCTAGCTACCTAGGTGGACTACCCGGAGAAGAAAGCCCCAAAGAAACTCCGGGCTTGCTTTTTTCGTCTTCTTTTGCTTTTTGTTTTCGTTCGTTTTTTTTTTATATCATGTATTTTCTTACAATGTGATGGGCGTTATGTAGGCTAATGCACGCACAGAACCGTTGTCATCTAATGAATCAAAAAATTGTGAGATAATAAACAATAACATTAAATTTCACTCAAGCAATTAGAATAACCTCTTGCTAGATGAGAAAACGGTGGGTACATCCGCGTACATTTACAAAATTAACAAGTCACACGAAGTCAACCAGAGGCAGGACGAGACTGTATGAAAAAATATTATGAGTACCCCAACAGCAGTCATATATCTATATATATAAAAATCAATGCCACTTTTCGTTGTAATGTTATAACTCAACAACGCCTTTACCGATTTGGCTAATTTTGGTCTTGAATTATTCGTGTTAGTCCAGGGAAGGTTTATACGTAGAGAAAATTTAAAAAAAGTCTTGAAAAAGTGTAAAACCAACATCTTTCTAAACTCCCATATACAAACAATTTGTACTAATACTTAAAAGCCAATTTGAACCTTAATACCATACTGTAAAGTTCAAGTAGGTATTAGTGAAGAGATTTCGGGAAGGAAAAAAACGAAGACAAAAATAGTGACGATAGTTCTGTCAAACACATTCAATGTCATCATATGTCAGTTCATTTTAGCAGCGATAATTATTGCTTTGTGTTTATATTTTTCAAAATATTGTTGAGTTTATTCAAACAATCGGTGAGTAAAATTAAATTGTTAAATAGTGAATTATTTAATGATATTTTTATATATGAAGGTAAAATGCCACGAACCAGACGACCAAACATAGGCCGGCGAACGCGTAATGCAAATAAAGTGGAATAATTAAGACGATCTCAGACTGCAGATGAACGCGCACAAGCTAATGCATCGCAGCGTGAACGTAATGCACAGAATAGATCTGTTGACCCTGTACCTGTACTGAATCTTGCACGGCAATCACGAATACGTTGTGCTGTTTTGGTTGAAATGCTGCGTGCTGTTTTTAATTACAACAGTCAGATTGATTACAGTATGTACGGATACATTGGAATGATGGACGCAATATGTCCACATTGTGATGCGGCTAACTTCCCAGGTGAAACGCCCGGCATGTGTTGTGCTAATGGTAAAGTGAGATTGCCAACATTAGAAACTCCACCCGAACCATTGTATTCATTTATTTTTGGGAAATCTCAAACGTCGAAGCAGTTCTTGAGTCATATTCAACAATACAATTCGGCATTTCAAATGACTTCTTTTGGTGCTACTAAAATTATTACAGATAATTTTATGCCGGCTTTTAAGGTAAATACCTCAACAGGATTGTCCCATGTTTATATCAATTAGAATCATAAAGTCTTAAAAATTCTGATCCAACATCTACCTAAAATTGCATACATGTTACAGATTCAGGGCCAGATTTATCATCAAGCTGGTTCGTTATTGCCATACCCCGACGCTGATCATAAACTTTTGCAAATTTATTTTATTGGTGATGAAAATCGTGAATTGCATCAACGTTGTGCAATTGTTTCAAATACAAGGCGTGAAATTATTCGTGAGCTACTAAGGTTTTTCCATCAGCATAACGCATTAGTTCAATTGTTCAAAATTTCTCTCGATCGTATGCCATCTGATAATCACAAAATTGGCTGATAGAACACCTTTTGGAGAACATGCAAGGCGATTCAATGCACCGACAATAAACAAGGCCCAAGGGCAAACACTATAATAATAAATAATAATAATAACTTTATTTCCAGAAAGTACAATTTCACTTAAGACTAAATCCATACATTTGGTTATTTCTAATCTGTAAAAATTGTACACTACGCAGGTTGTGATCCTCTGACACCCAAGCTAAGATTAAACTTGTGTTATGGGTGCCAGGGCTCTCTCTTAATCCAATTTCCTAATGAATACAATTATTATTAATTGAGTGTCTGCGAATTTAGGAATAATCAATTAGTTATGAGTGTATTTAGAAGAAGTGAAATTAATATTAATAAATTAATTAATACGAGATTTTTACATATAAACTAATTAAGATTACAATAAAGCCTCTATGCTTAAAAGTGTGTATGTAAGGGTGTGTAAGGGGGTGTGTGAGAGGGTGTGTACATGTGTGTATGTGTGAGGGTGAGAGGGTGTGTTTGAATGTGTGTGAGGTGGTGAACTGTGACTGGATATATTAACTTAAAGAGTTTGAGAAGAAATTTTCTACGTCGTCATATGTAAGGGTCATAAGCCAGTCAATCAGATTTCTTTTACAAAGATGGAGATTGGTTCCATATATTTTGCAAAATTTGTTTGCTAAATTATATAATTTGCTACCCAAAAAGAGGAAATGTCTTTCCGCCATTTTTGTTTTGCGGCTTTCAACCGTACAAACGTTTGTATTACGACGTCTTAATGTAAGGAGTGGGTCATAAGACAGATACCTATGTCTGCGCAGTACTGTGTTGAGCTCGTAGAGCTTTCTCACGGTCAGAACTTGGCAGTCTTTGTATAATTGTGTGGTACTGTACCGAAAGTGTTTGAAAGTCATGACCTTAAGAACGGCTCTCTGCGCTCTCTCTAATTGCAGTAAGTTTGACTTAGGAGCTCCACCCCAGACCGTTATACCAAAAGACAGCACTGACTGGCAGAGCGAGTAGTAAACCATACGCAGTGTATGAAAATCTGCACTATGACGGAGATTTCTAAACACCCCGATAAGTTTCCTCACCCTGCCGGCCAGCGCCCTCAACTGGACGTTCCACGAGATGAAGCTATCTATAAAGATACCCAGGTATTTGACGTTGCTAGACTTTGCCAAGGAGCGGCAGACACAAGTGTCGAAATGACCGTTGCAAGTATGTGCTCTAATCGTAAACTGGTTATCTGGTTGAGAGGATAATTTATGTGAAAAAGTCAAATAAGTTGTTTTGTCCACATTAAGTGTTAAAAGGTTGTGAGAAAGCCACGCCAAGACTATGTATAACGCGAATTCTGCACGTTCGCGCACTTCTACCCAGTCTCGTCCATGTACAAGAAGAGCCGTATCGTCTGCGTAAGTATATATATTACAGTGAGGTAGGGATAAGCTACATAGACCGTTTACATAAATAAGGAACAATGTAGGGCCTAAAATTGAGCCCTGTGGAACTCCGAAGGATATGGGGTGTTCATCACTTATTACAGAACCAATTTTGGCACATTGTGTCCGTTCTGATAGGTAGCTTTGAAGTAACGCTAACGCCGTGCCCCTCACTCCGATTCTTTCCAACTTGGATAATAAGACAGGGACAGAGACAGTGTCAAACGCCTTAGATAAGTCTAAAAATATGCCCAGGCATTTAGACTTCCTGTCAAGTGTCTTAACGGCGTCATCTATAAGAGCAGCAGCGGCATCTTCGCAAGACTTCCCAATACGGAAACCATATTGATTTGGCGATAATATGTTTTGTGCTTCTAGGAAGTTGATGAGACGGTTGTTAATAACTCTTTCTAAAATTTTCGACACTGCAGGAAGAACAGAAATGGGTCTAAAATTATTGACACTGTCCCTGTCACCACTTTTGTGGACTGGGTGTACAACAGCCTTTTTGAGGACACGGGGAAATATACCTTGAGTGAGGCACAAATCAGTGATATGAGAAATAACGGGGACCAATATCTGGCTGCTGTTAATTAAAATGCCAGCCGTTATACCGTCCCACCCCGCAGCAGAGTCTTTACGGAGGTTTAGTATTATGGTCTTTACCTCGGCTTGCTCGGGTGTTAGCAGGACAAGTGAGTTGAGTCGTCTGTCTTCTTTAGTGTGAGGTAAGTGGTGAGTGGGAGAAATGGAGTGCTGATTCGCAAGATTTTGTCCAACGTTTGCAAAATATTCGTTAATGTAGTTAATTGAGGATAAAGAGTCGCCAGCAATAGATAATAGCTCCAAGGGAACGGATTTTGTTTTTTTTTTATGGATAATGTCATTAATTACTTTCCAGGTAACTTTGGGATTATTTTTAGCTTTAGTGAGTTCGTTTTTCTCATAATTGTGTTTTAACCGGGATAATAATTTATTACAGAAGTTACGATATCTAATGTAAGTTATTTTCAAAGTGTAATTTTCCGGCGATTTTTTGTGTTTTTTATGCAAATCGTCTCTATTCCTTATACACTTTAATAAGCCAGGGGTAATCCAGGGCTTGAGAATTCTAAGCTTTGACGGAATGATGCGAATTGTAGTATTACTATGAATTATGAATGAAATTTTGTTTATGAAAAGTTCTGTTGCCTGATTAGGATTGTTATTTAGTAGTATCAAATTAAAGTCTGTATCGGCGATGTCTAAGGCTACTTTTCTATAATTAATTTTAGAAATAGTTTTAGTGTTTTTTTGTGAATTAGAGACCTTATTTAAGCAAACTAACACGGGAGCATGATCAGTAATATGGCTGTCTAATATGAAAAAAGTTACCGCACCTGTGGCCCTTAGCATTGTGTGATCCAGATAGTTATTCTCTCTAGTTGGGAAGGTATAACCCGGTAACAGTCCGTATGTAGCGGTGAGGTTCATATACTCATTATAGTGAGGATCACTATTGGCAGGGCAGATATTTATGTTAATGTCGCCAATCAAGAGAATATTTTTATAATTTGACATTGACTCTAACAGGTTGTTCAGGCTATTAAGAAAGTTATCTATGTGACGGAAAGATGGCGGCCGGTAAATAGCGATTATGACGGTATCAGGGCTCAGTATACAGACAAGGCAATTAGCATCCATAAATTTGGGTTCTGTGACATTATGAGTGCGATTTCAATTTATATATAAGACAAGACCATCATTCTGATTAAACGTATTGGTAGTGTAATAGGAGGAATAACCCTGGAGATAAGGAATATTATGTAATTTGTTAAGCCAGCATTCTGAGAATATTAGGACATCACATCTAGTTTGTAGGGAAGTTAGGAGGACTAACACGTTGTTAAAATTTTTGTTAATGCTACGTATATTTAATTGTAGTATTTTTAAGGAATGTTCAATGTTTTTATCCATTAATAATTGAGTGCATTTTGCTGGGGAACAGTGATAAAATTCATTATTCCCTAAAGAGTCTAGGTCTTCAAGGATATCATAAACATTATTCATCAAAACACTTCACGCTTGTGGTGTGAACTCTGAGGAATCATGTTTTTCACATGGCCAACTTTATGTTGCCTGTTCCAGAGTCGGTACCCCCAACTGTTTATTTATTCATGCTCAAAATTGAAAAACAAAAAATATTGTTTATCCAAATGTTTTAGACTAACCCATATAGACCCACCATAGTAAGAGTACCCAATTCTTTTTTATGTTTAAGTTTTTACTAGCTAGCAATTTAAAATATGTTTTTGTTTGAATAAATACACTTAATAATCATTTTTGATTACTTTGCCTTATACGTAGCGAAGCACGTACCGGGCCGCTAGTATATATATATATATATATATGCCTTATACGTAGCAAAGCACGTACCGGGCCGCTAGTATATATATATATATATATATATATATATATATATATATATATATATATATATACTAGCGGCCCGGTACGTGCTGTAAGGATATCATACCCATCATCATACCGAAGGTGATCAGGTATAATCCTGTTTTCTTCCAAAAGTGGTTTTAGTCTTCGTAAGAAGGCTTTTTCGAACACCTTAGACAGTGTAGGAAGAAGACTTATAGGTCTATATGAGCTAGGTTCATTTGGAGGTTTCCCCGGTTTTGGAATCATGATGATTTGTGATACTTTCCAGAGCTTTGGATAGTAATGTATTCTAAATATGGCATTATATTTAATGCCATATTTAGAATACATTACTAGCATTATTAGCATAGTTAGAAATACAATTGCTTTTCTGGGTAGTTGTTTAAGGATCTCACCCGTTATTAAATCAAAACCAGGAGCTTTTTTGTTTTCCAAGTACCTGATTGTTTGGGTTAGTTCTCTTGGAGTGATAAGTTTTAGCGGTAGCGACAACTGCTGGTCACTATTGATCATTGCATCCACTTCCTCCTCAAACTCGGTCATGAACGATTGGTTTGGAGTGAAGATTTGGCTTAGGTGTTTAGCAAAAAGTTCAGCTTTTTCACTTCCGCTTCTAACCCATGGATCGTTAGAAGATATCCTTATAGGTGGGACATGGCTATATGGTCTTTTGAAGTTTTTAGTCATCTTCCATAGTGAATAGTTATCTTTCTTATGAGCTGAAAGTGTTGAGAGCTTTTAATGAAAGGTTGAGTTCTGATTTTCTTTTATTAGCTCTTTTAGTTCTCTAGATAATCTATTGTATTCTGACCTATCTACATCTGATCTGCTGATGTGTAATTGTCTTCGTCGCCTCCGTTTCTCTTCGAGCTTGTTGCGTATTTCCAGTGGTATATTATTTCTTTCAGTGGAAAAGCTCAGTGTCGGTGTAGCACGCCATGCTGCAACTTGTATGAGATTTGTGATGTAAAATGTTGCCTTGTCTATGTATTGAAAGTGATAAAAATAAAGAAACATTTGACAGATTGGGGTAGCTGGATGTGCTGGCGTCTGTACCACATGTATATTACATATAATATAGTAATATAACATCTTAGGATATTATTCACACACGGTCATCTGATAACCAAACTAAGGAGAGCTTGTACTATGGAAACCAGATAACTGATATACTAGATATGCTCCTTTATTTTTGTAAATACATATTTATATAGATAATTACACCCAGACTCAGGACAAACAGACATTTTTTTATTATTTAATAAAGTATCAAGTATTAATATATTAGTACTTTATATGTATTACGATCTAGTCTAGATAAATAGTAACTTAACTAAAGATAACTAAACGAATACTAAACTAAAGATACTAATAAGTAATGTTATATTAACCTAAACTTCTACATAAACATAATTCATTCTAAGTATCAGTCCACCGACTTTCCTCCATATTTGTTAAGGGGAGTTAAGACACTTTGTTCATATGTTCTTTATAATTACACAGACATAGCGTACATACTTTTATTTAATACTAACCTTGTTTAGGGGCTTCGCCACGTGACGCTTTAAAGAAGGTTCAGGTCCTGAAGTAACTCAAATAACCTAAGAAATTAGTTTAGATTTTTTGATTTTGTTTTGATTGCTGTGTCGAAAATTAAAAATACAACGACACACTTGCCCAATTGGCAAAATAGTATTCATTATGCACGGTTTTTTCAATAGTTTCTTTCTTTTATCATAGTAAACATTATAAAAATAAATTATGAGTAATGCTCCATTAGTAATAGTCACTTTGTCTGCGAAATGTAAGTTTTACTAACTTTGCAGGAAAAATGTTTATGCCACGTTAGTACGTATAAAATAAATTTGTTCAAATGTTATTTTTCTAGATCCCATTTTGCATATTTTTGGTGCAAGCAATTTTGCCAAAGTATTAACTTTATATAGTAGTGACCATTTCAGCTGAGATATTCCATATTACGTTCCCCGAACGTAAGTATTTTATACTGAATTTTATAAAATGCATACTCTTATAAGTATACTTGCAGTGCAGTTTTTAATGTTATTTGGTATACTGGGCCCATATGAATTCATATGAATCATATGATTGCCCCATTTTGTACGACTAACAATCGGGTACCTTGACCAACAACGCTGGGTAAAACTGCATGTTTCTAATTCCTTCTCGTTTCTTTCCGATGAAAATCATTATGGAATCCGAATCAGTTAAAGTGATCCCCGCGATAAGCGTGGGCCTCACCACTCAATGTCTTTTCATTGTGTGTCAGTATTGATAATGGTTTTCAGGTGTTGTAGTGGTAGGTCAGAGGTTAAGACCCATTTATAATTGTTAGCGTTAATTGAATGGAAAGTTTTATTAGATGTTACCTACGAAGTACGAAAATGATCAAAAATTTAATCAAATGTGCAGTCACCCATGAATTAAAAAAATATATCTGTTAAAAAGATATAAAACTAATTTCAACTTTCCATATGGATATTTTTTTATCAAAATCTGTTAACAAACGACGTGGATAGCGCGTGTAATAATTATATACAACATTTTATATCGACTAGTCTTACTCCTTTTGAAATGGTTAACTATTTTCTATTAGATATGTACATTGATGGCTTGATTGATCGGTCACTTAGGTATCACCAGAATTCAATTCATATCTTTGCACGTTATCAAAAAATTGCATTTCACAAAAAATTAGGAAAACAATTGCCATAATTTCCTTAGTAATTTTATTATTTCTCGAACCATCAAAACGTCAGAACAAAATACTAGCAGTCACTAACGAACAAAATACTAGTCTTCTGTGTATTTATTAAGGTACGGCTTTAAATGGGAGCAATGCAGTATGGCGTCTTAACTATTAGAGATATGTACCCAGTGAACGCAAATAATGTACCATCAAATCCATTTCTTGTCGCTTTGACAATGAAAGTTATTTACAAAAAAATCAAATACACAAAATATGTAAATATATTATTTTTATTAATCTTTACGCTCAACTATTCTACAGACGTGTATTTTATTAATTTATCCGCATTTAATTTAGATTTTTTGTCGTAGACTTTTATCGTGGACATACTTGTTTACACAACTTACCAATTTGACAAGTGTTATAATAGCTATAAATAATAAATCTTGAATATACTGCCAGTAACCGCAATGTCTCTAAAGACAATGTTTGCCGCGGTACTACGGACTCTATCTATACAAAGTTGTATGCTGACTAAACAGCCACCAGAAGTCAGGGTAGTAGTCAGATGCAACAAAGTTAATTATATTATTTAAACAGAATCACACTAATATTACAAAGGCAAAGTTTGTGAGTTGTTGGTTACTCTTTCGCGCAAAAACTACCGAACGGATTTTGGTGAAACTTCGTAGTAGCTTAGAGTAGCTTATATATCTGAATAGCAAATAGGCTATAATTTATAAAGTTTAACGCGGGTAAAACCGCAGGGCACAGTTAGTCTATATAAATAAAAAGAGAAGTCCTGACTGATTGACTGACTCATCAACGCCCAACCCAAACCCTTGGACCTAGAAAATTGAAATTTTGCATGAATGTTTTCTTTATAATGTAGACGAGGAATAAGGAAGGATTTTTCGAAATTCTACCCCCAAGAGGGTAAAACGAGGGTGCAAAGTTAGTATGAAACTTGGCCGTTTTTGAAGTTAAGGGCATGAAAATTGGTATTTGGCCTTTCAGTTAAAATAAAAAATCACATGTTTCAGGATTTTTGGAAATCTCACCCCCAATGGCGAAAAATGGGGGATGTAAGTTTGTATGAAAAATGCGACATTTTTGAAGTTAAACCCATGAAAATTGGTATTTGGCCTTTCAGTTAAAAACAAAAAATATATATTTCAGGATTTTCGAAAATTTCACACCATAGGGCATAAAATAGGGGATGTAAGTTTGTATGAAAAATGCGACATATTTGAAGTTAAAGGCATGAAAATTAGTAATTGGCCTTTCTGTTAAATAACATAAAACATTGATTTCAGGATTTTTGGAAATTCCACCCCCAAGGGCGCAAAATAGGGTTAAGTTTGTACTGATGAAATATTTTATGAAAATCCGTAATTTTTTAAGTTATAGGCTTTGTTATTTGGCCTTTAAATTGAAAACTTTTAAATATATATTCTATTATTTTTGAAAATTCCACCCCCAAGGGCGTAAAATTGGGGATGTAAGTTTGTATGAAAAATGTGACTGTGTTTTAAGTTAAACGCATGAAAATTGCTATTTGCCATTTCAGTTAATAAAATAAATAAATAAATAAAAAAGGTTTTTATTCACGTAGACTTTAAAAAAGCGCTTGTAAATAGTCAGAACATGTTTGTAGTAATATAGTTGTATACATTAGATATTGTTTCTAGTAACATAGATATTTAGGTACATATTGTATGAAAACATTTATAAAATTTATTTTATTACAGCAATGATATTTAGCTAGCTCGTATCAAGTTATTGTCAAGAGATTATGTTTAATTATCTAGTTTAAGTCTAATATTTTTACTACATATTGTCAATGGTTCTGTCTATATTAAAGGTATTATTTTTATGACGGACCTTGTGTTAATAACGACGGTCGCGCTTTAATGCTACCACCGAATCCAATGCGCCCCAACTGAGAAGACCCAGCGAAACAAACTCAGTGGGTTCATCTACTACCGGTTTCAACACGACCCAGTTGAGACGGTCCGGCGAAACATACTCGAGCGGGCATGAACACGGGATTTGGTCCAATTAGAGTAATTATTTAGTAGGCAAACACAATATATGCTCGATCGGTTGTCTGACTGCTTATTATTTTAGATTATATTTAGGTATACAAAAGAAAAACTTCGAAACAATAACAAGGCTGTTGAAAGATTTAATAGTGCTAAAAAGTGAATTACAAACAATTAAAGACAATTATGTTACGCAACAACAACTGCAGGATTTGAATGTTGAAATGCTAAACCTAAAACAGGCATCTATAGTCACCGAGCCAGACCTTTTTGTAAATAAGAAAAGAGGCGGTGGTTGTCAAAAAAGTTTTTGCATGGACAGCGGGCCACTTGGGCTACCGCATATATCGCAAACAAAACAGCTGAGCGAGTCGGTTAACATCGTCATGACACAACATAGTCCGTCTCGCTCGAACTCGTGCACGAAGCAACAATCGTCGCCTTTGAATGATACGAATGATAAGAAAAATAACGAGGCTCCAGTGAGCGATACTAACTTTGAATCCTCTGGCCAGAGTAATAAGGTTCAAATTCCTACGCCGAACACCTTTGCAGGCATTGTCACGACACTCACGACAGACAGTGCACGGCAGTTCTCAGATAAATTACCGACCGAGGATTGGATTATGGTTCAACGGAAGCGCATAAGAAACCGGTTTGTTAATATTCACGGCAAAGCAGAGAATGACCCGTTAGAAAAGTTTAAGGCGGCCGATATAAGAATCCCGTTGTTTATAAACAATGTTGATAAGAATACAACAGAACAGGATATCACTGAATATATCTGTAATAAAACTCAGGTTAGTGTGAGTTTGCGAAAATTAAACTCGAAAGATTCTAAATCATTTAGTGCCTTCATAATATATGTTCCTAAGAATAAACTATCTTTATTTTTAAATGACAGCCTGTGGCCTGAAGGAGTGACCTTTCGTCGTTTTATCAACTTTAAAAAGAACATCACTCAGAAAAGTGATGGTACTGGCACTAATAAAACGTCTTAATGGGTTCAAGATATAACAAATTTTGTTCTTTTAATTGTAGATCTCTAATTAGATCTATGGAATGTATAAGATCATTGTGTAAGACGTCAGACATAGTGGCACTACAGGAGACGTGCCTGTTGCCGCACGATATTCATCTCTTGGGTACCGTGGACATCGACTTCGATTATATTGGAAAATCAGCTGTTGACACGTCGGAGAGTGTATTGCGTGGGCGTCCTTATGGAGGTGTGGCTATTTTATGGCGGAAAAACATCTTTGACTGTGTAACGTCAGTGCAGTGCTCTAGCGATCGTATTATTGCTGTTAAAGTAACTCTGGCTCAGTGCACCTTTCTTGTGTTCTCGGTTTACATGCCTACGGATGAACCAACGCATTTAGTGGAATTTACACATTGCCTGGGTGAGTTGAATGCCATTATTGACAGTTGCGATGTTGAATATGCTTACTTACTCGGTGATTTCAATGCTCACCCGGGTAGGCGGTTTGGTAATGAACTGCGCGATTTCTGTACACTCCAGGAGTGGTTTTGTGCTGACATTGAACTACTTGGCTTGTCTTCGGGTTCATACACTTATGTGAGTGATAGTCACGGAACCAATAGCTGGCTTGATCATTGTTTAGTAACAGAAGCTACTAAACATACAGTTGTTAATACGTCTATTAATTATAATGTGTTTTGGTCTGATCACTTTCCGCTGGAATTACAATGTGACCTTAATATAATAAGACCTAAAGTTGTAACCTCTGATAGCTGTTATGATAACAATTTTAATTCAATTTTGTGGGGGGAAAGAGATCCATCTCAAATATCGCTGTATACAGAATATTGTAATGAAAAATTCAGACAAATTGACTTTCCAGAGGATTGTAAAAATTGTGCTGAGATTTTGTGTAATAATCCTTGTCATAATAAGATATTGTTGGATATGTATAGTAAAATTGTTAATGTTCTGACTGAAGCCTCTATTTATAGTGCTAAGAAAACATTTTCTGTCAACAAAAAGAATTACATATGTGGCTGGAATAAACATGTTAAGGGAGCCCATAGTGAGGCTCGTTTTTGGTTTCAGTACTGGGTTTTATATAATAAACCGCGATCTGGATATATATACGACAAAATGTCCGAATCAAAAAAGAACTTTAAAGCTAAGCTTAAATGGTGTCAAACAAACAAACAGCAGATCAAAATGGACATTTTGGCGATGCATCACTCAAATAAAGACTTTTCCAATTTTTGGAAACAAACTAGAAAGCTAAACCCTAAACCTAGTATTCCTGCAAATGTGGAGGGGCTAACTGATCCATCGCTCATAGCTGAAATGTTCAAGGAGCACTTTAACGTTCAGTCATCAGTGGGGGCAATTGATAGTCAAAATACCGGCTTTTCTGGCAAAAGCTGTCTTAGTAAAAAACCAGTTGTGGTTACAGCAAAGGATATAAGATCTGTGTTGAGAAAAATGACTAAGGGGAAATCTCCAGGTCATGATCACTTAAGCATTGAACACCTGTTACATGCTGGCGTACACCTGCCACGTGTCTTAGCCTTGCTTTTTTTCCCTTTGCTTAAATCATGGCTACTTGCCAGATAGTATGTTAAAAACATTAGTTGTTCCTATTGTCAAAAATAAGACTGGAGATATTAGTGACAAATCCAATTACCGACCAATATCATTGGCAACCATAGTGGCTAAGGTGCTGGACAGCCTGCTGAACCAGCAGCTTAGTGCTCATATTAAGCTTCACGATGCACAGTTTGGTTTCAGACCAGGACTGTCTACTGAAGCCGCTGTCTTGTGTCTCAAGCAGACTGTCCAGTACTATACAGCTAGGAATACACCTGTTTATGCAGTATTTTTAGACTTATCAAAAGCCTTTGATATGGTCCAATACAATATTCTTTGGGAAAAACTATCTGAGGACACAAATACGCCACCCGAGTTTATTGCCTTATTAAAATACTGGTATGAACATCAGAAAAATTATGTTAAATGGTCTGGAGGGATATCATGCCCTTACAGCTTAGAATCTGGAGTAAGGCAGGGGGGGATTACCTCGCCTGCTCTTTTTAATGTATACGTCAATAGGTTGATTGATGAGCTCAGCAGCGCTGGAGTTGGTTGTTCTGTTGACGGTACCTTTGTGAACAACATAAGTTACGCTGACGATATGGTGCTTTTGTGTCCATCAAATAGTGCACTTAATAAACTTATGGGCATCTGTGAGCGATTTGCTGTGGCTCATGGTCTTAGGTACAACACATCTAAGAGTGTTCTTCTTGTATTCAAGGCAGGTAATAAGTCTTACAAAGTACCTCCAGTAACGCTCAATGGGACCCCGATAGCACAAGTAAACAGCTTTAAGTACCTGGGACACTGGGTCACGGAGTCGCTGAAGGATGACATGGATATGGAACGGGAACGCAGGGCTCTGTGCGTTCGAGCAAATATGCTTTCCCGCAGGTTTGCCCGCTGTTCCAAACAAGCAAAAATCACGCTTTTCAAAGCATATTGTCATTCTTTGTACACGTGCAGCCTGTGGATGAATTACACTCAAGGAGCATACAGGACCCTGCGTACCCAATACAATAATGCCTTCAGGGCGCTGTTGGGGCTGCGACGCCACTGTAGTGCCTCAGGGATGTTGGCCGCAGCTGGGGTTGATAGCTTTTCGGCCATCATCAGAAAACGTATAGCGTCCCTATTACAGTGGGTTCGTGGCAGTTCCAACAGCCTCCTGAAGACTGTGGCCAACAGACTTGACGTGGACAGTGCTATTATGCAGCACTGGACACGCGTACACATAATCAAGGATACCGCAATTACATATAATCGGTATGTGTAATAGTGGTATCCTGTTATGTTCTTAATATATTACTAACATAGTTTTTTAAGATTACTGTTACTAACACTATGGATTCCGGTCCGAAATAAACGAATTTTATTTTATTTATTTATTTATTTATGTTATTTAACAGAAAGGCCAATTACTAATTTTCATGCCTTTAACTTCAAATATGTCGCATTTTTCATACAAACTTACATCCCCTATTTTATGCCCTATGGTGTGAAATTTTCGAAAATCCTGAAATATATATTTTTTGTTTTTAACTGAAAGGCCAAATACCAATTTTCATGGGTTTAACTTCAAAAATGTCGCATTTTTCATACAAACTTACATCCCCCATTTTTCGCCATTGGGGGTGAGATTTCCAAAAATCCTGAAACATGTGATTTTTTATTTTAACTGAAAGGCCAAATACCAATTTTCATGCCCTTAACTTCAAAAACGGCCAAGTTTCATACTAACTTTGCACCCTCGTTTTACCCTCTTGGGGGTAGAATTTCGAAAAATCCTTCCTTATTCCTCGTCTACATTATAAAGAAAACATTCATGCAAAATTTCAATTTTCTAGGTCCAAGGGTTTGGGTTGGGCGTTGATGAGTCAGTCAATCAGTCAGGACTTCTCTTTTTATTTATATAGACTAACTGTGCCCTGCGGTTTTACCCGCGTTAAACTTTATAAATTATAGCCTATTTGCTATTCAGATATATAAGCTACTCTAAGCTACTACGAAGTTTCACCAAAATCCGTTCGGTAGTTTTTGCGCGAAAGAGTAACCAACAACTCACAAACTTTGCCTTTGTAATATTAGTGTGATTCTGTTTAAATAATATAATTAACTTTGTTGCATCTGACTACTACCCTGACTTCTGGTGGCTGTTTAGTCAGCATACAACTTTGTATAGATAGAGTCCGTAGTACCGCGGCAAACATTGTCTTTAGAGACATTGCGGTTACTGGCAGTATATTCAAGATTTATTATTTATAGCTATTATAACACTTGTCAAATTGGTAAGTTGTGTAAACAAGTATGTCCACGATAAAAGTCTACGACAAAAAATCTAAATTAAATGCGGATAAATTAATAAAATACACGTCTGTAGAATAGTTGAGCGTAAAGATTAATAAAAATAATATATTTACATATTTTGTGTATTTGATTTTTTTGTAAATAACTTTCATTGTCAAAGCGACAAGAAATGGATTTGATGGTACATTATTTGCGTTCACTGGGTACATATCTCTAATAGTTAAGACGCCATACTGCATTGCTCCCATTTAAAGCCGTACCTTAATAAATACACAGAAGACTAGTATTTTGTTCGTTAGTGACTGCTAGTATTTTGTTCTGACGTTTTGATGGTTCGAGAAATAATAAAATTACTAAGGAAATTATGGCAATTGTTTTCCTAATTTTTTGTGAAATGCAATTTTTTGATAACGTGCAAAGATATGAATTGAATTCTGGTGATACCTAAGTGACCGATCAATCAAGCCATCAATGTACATATCTAATAGAAAATAGTTAACCATTTCAAAAGGAGTAAGACTAGTCGATATAAAATGTTGTATATAATTATTACACGCGCTATCCACGTCGTTTGTTAACAGATTTTGATAAAAAAATATCCATATGGAAAGTTGAAATTAGTTTTATATCTTTTTAACAGATATATTTTTTTAATTCATGGGTGACTGCACATTTGATTAAATTTTTGATCATTTTCGTACTTCGTAGGTAACATCTAATAAAACTTTCCATTCAATTAACGCTAACAATTATAAATGGGTCTTAACCTCTGACCTACCACTACAACACCTGAAAACCATTATCAATACTGACACACAATGAAAAGACATTGAGTGGTGAGGCCCACGCTTATCGCGGGGATCACTTTAACTGATTCGGATTCCATAATGATTTTCATCGGAAAGAAACGAGAAGGAATTAGAAACATGCAGTTTTACCCAGCGTTGTTGGTCAAGGTACCCGATTGTTAGTCGTACAAAATGGGGCAATCATATGATTCATATGAATTCATATGGGCCCAGTATACCAAATAACATTAAAAACTGCACTGCAAGTATACTTATAAGAGTATGCATTTTATAAAATTCAGTATAAAATACTTACGTTCGGGGAACGTAATATGGAATATCTCAGCTGAAATGGTCACTACTATATAAAGTTAATACTTTGGCAAAATTGCTTGCACCAAAAATATGCAAAATGGGATCTAGAAAAATAACATTTGAACAAATTTATTTTATACGTACTAACGTGGCATAAACATTTTTCCTGCAAAGTGAGTAAAACTTACATTTCGCAGACAAAGTGACTATTACTAATGGAGCATTACTCATAATTTATTTTTATAATGTTTACTATGATAAAAGAAAGAAACTATTGAAAAAACCGTGCATAATGAATACTATTTTGCCAATTGGGCAAGTGTGTCGTTGTATTTTTAATTTTCGACACAGCAATCAAAACCAAATCAAAAAATCTAAACTAATTTCTTAGGTTATTTGAGTTACTTCAGGACCTGAACCTTTTTTAAAGCGTCACGTGGCGAAGCCCCTAAACAAGGTTAGTATTAAATAAAAGTATGTACGCTATGTCTGTGTAATTATAAAGAACATATGAACAAAGTGTCTTAACTCCCCTTAACAAATATGGAGGAAAGTCGGTGGACTGATACTTAGAATGAATTATGTTTATGTAGAAGTTTAGGTTAATATAACATTACTTATTAGTATCTTTAGTTTAGTATTCGTTTAGTTATCTTTAGTTTAGTTACTATTTATCTAGACTAGATCGTAATACATATAAAGTACTAATATATTAATACTTGATACTTTATTAAATAATAAAAAAATGTCTGTTTGTCCTGAGTCTGGGTGTAATTATCTATATAAATATGTATTTACAAAAATAAAGGAGCATATCTAGTATATCAGTTATCTGGTTTCCATAGTACAAGCTCTCCTTAGTTTGGTTATCAGATGACCGTGTGTGAATAATATCCTAAGATGTTATATTACTATATTATATGTAATATACATGTGGTACAGACGCCAGCACATCCAGCTACCCCAATCTGTCAAATGTTTCTTTATTTTTATCACTTTCAATACATAGACAAGGCAACATTTTACATCACAAATCTCATACAAGTTGCAGCATGGCGTGCTACACCGACACTGAGCTTTTCCACTGAAAGAAATAATATACCACTGGAAATACGCAACAAGCTCGAAGAGAAACGGAGGCGACGAAGACAATTACACATCAGCAGATCAGATGTAGATAGGTCAGAATACAATAGATTATCTAGAGAACTAAAAGAGCTAATAAAAGAAAATCAGAACTCAACCTTTCATTAAAAGCTCTCAACACTTTCAGCTCATAAGAAAGATAACTATTCACTATGGAAGATGACTAAAAACTTCAAAAGACCATATAGCCATGTCCCACCTATAAGGATATCTTCTAACGATCCATGGGTTAGAAGCGGAAGTGAAAAAGCTGAACTTTTTGCTAAACACCTAAGCCAAATCTTCACTCCAAACCAATCGTTCATGACCGAGTTTGAGGAGGAAGTGGATGCAATGATCAATAGTGACCAGCAGTTGTCGCTACCGCTAAAACTTATCACTCCAAGAGAACTAACCCAAACAATCAGGTACTTGGAAAACAAAAAAGCTCCTGGTTTTGATTTAATAACGGGTGAGATCCTTAAACAACTACCCAGAAAAGCAATTGTATTTCTAACTATGCTAATAATGCTAGTAATGTATTCTAAATATGGCATTAAATATAATGCCATATTTAGAATACATTACTATCCAAAGCTCTGGAAAGTATCACAAATCATCATGATTCCAAAACCGGGGAAACCTCCAAATGAACCTAGCTCATATAGACCTATAAGTCTTCTTCCTACACTGTCTAAGGTGTTTGAAAAAGCCTTCTTACGAAGACTAAAACCACTTTTGGAAGAAAACAGGATTTTACCTGATCACCAATTTGGATTTCGGGAAAAACATGCTACTGTAGAACAAGTACATCGTGTGGTTCACAAAATAAGACAATCGCTAGAAAAGAAGGAGTATTGTTCAGCAGTATTCATAGACATCCAACAGGCTTTCGATAGAGTTTGGCACAAAGGACTGTTGTACAAGCTAAAAACCCTCCTACCGAACTCATTCTACATGATCCTAAAATCATACCTAGATCAAAGAAGATTCCAAGTAAAGTACGAGGAAGAACTTTCAAAGTTGTACTACATAACTGCCTCAGTTCCACAAGGATCAGTGCTTGGCCCGGTCCTTTACTCAATATATACGGCGGACCTGCCTGAGACAGAAAATGTTGTAACAGCAACATATGCAGATGATACGGCATGCCTTGCAAACGATAAGAACCCGTACACTGCCTCACTGAAACTACAAGAACAGCTCAATAAAGTTAATCTATGGCTACAAAAGTGGAGAATTAAAGCCAAGCGTTGCTAAATCAACACAAATAACATTTACGCTCCGGAAAGGCGACTGTCCTCCAGTGTGTATAGAAGACAAACCATTACCAAGCAAGAACAGTGTAAAATATCTCGGCCTACACCTGGATAGAAGACTGACCTGGGCTAACCATATCAAAGCTAAGAAAACAGAAGCCACCTTACAATTCAAAGAGTTATCTTGGCTACTGGGGCGGCAATCCCGGCTGACCCTTAGTAACAAACTCCTTGTATACAAGGCTATCATAAATCCAATCTGGACATACGGAATCGAACTCTGGGGTTGTGCTTGTAACTCCAACATCAAAATCCTCCAGAGATTTCAAAACATTACACTAAGAACTGTTTCAAGTGCACACTGGTTCGTGAGAAACACAGAAATACATGAATACCTGGAGATGCCGACTGTAAAGGAGGAAGTCTGCAAAAACAGTAGGAGATACAAAGCAAGGCTCAATAACCATACAAATGAATTGGCTAAAAACTTACTAAGTCCACATGAAGATGTAATTCGCTTAAAAAGATGGCAAATACTAGACCTAGACCAGAGAATCTAACCATTTAGTTTCTACCAACACATACGGTGCAGTTTAATGGAATTGCACCCAATCCAACCTAACCCAGAAAACATCTGATTATGGCTGATAGCCGATTGCAGATAAAAAGGGGAAAAAAAAATCACTTTCAATTGGGGAAATTTGACAGATTGGGGTAGCTTGATGTGCTGGCGTCTATACGTGAATTAAGAAATGTGATTGCTAAGGGCATTATTACCATAATATATGTATGTGGTCTACCAAAACATTAGGGTTATATGTTTTGGGGAGGTAACCTTTTGTATTCTCACAGCGTATACGGCAGTGCCTTAGAGTTCGTTAAAAATATGCCACTCTAGTTCTAGCTAAAGTATCCCATTTCCTTCGATTGAGATTAATTATTAGTTCTCCTAAAGTTAGTTAAATTGGGATAGATTGACACAGTTTTGATTAAAACAAGGCCCGGATAATAATGTCTAAGTAATTAACCTTTTAGAATAGAATATTACTTTCAGTTCAGCCGTCTAAGACATATATTTTTTTGTAAAGCTATTTACGTAAATGACTACCCACGTTTCCATCATTCCAATTGTAATAAGTGTATTTGACATTTTCTAACAATAGGATTATTGAGAAGTGCGGTACCATTTTGTGGACGTAAATAATATTGACGTGAAAGATGTTTATTACGATTCTCATTAAGACGAGGATATTCTGTATCTAGGGCAAGTTATCATCTTTAAATTTCTTTATTATTCAGAACAGAAAACATAGTCCAATAAATCCCTGGTCTCAACATTGCCTTTGTCCGCCCATTGACAATCGCAACAACAGAGGAGTCGCGGGTACGTTGCCGGCCTTTAAGACTCAGCAAATAAGTGTTGCCCCACCCCGATGAGCTCTGGTAACCTTACTCACACGCAGAAACACAGCATTAAAATAATTAATGTAAGTATTAAGGAATGACTTCTGTAAGGTGGAGGGAGGTACTGACGCCAGCACATTAAGCTACCCCAATCTGTCAAATTTCCCCAATTGTAAGTGAACCTTACGCTTATGTGATAAAGTTGAAAATCTATAAAAGAAATTTGTCAGATTGGGGTAGCTGGATGTGCTGGCATCAGTATTTCCCCAGTCAGGCTGCTCTTTGATTTTACTTATTTTTAATTTAGCAATTATTTTTATCTCGGTAAGTTATTTTTAAAAACATAATGTACTACTACTACTCTGTGAAAGTAACGGGAAAAGATCAATAATATACAAAATGTTGTATGCTCCTTCAGAAACGATACACTTACGCCAATGAATAATCCATTCATCAAAACATTTTTTAAACGCAGCTTTCGGAATTGAGTTCAGTTCTCGCCGCGAATTCCCCTTTATGTCTTCTACCGATTGAAAACGGTTACCACGAAGTGGTAATTGAGTTTAGGAAAAAGAAAGAAGTCAGCTGGAGCCATATCTGGTGAATATGGTGGTTGCTGGATGGTATTTGTTGAGTGTTTGGTCAAAAATTCATTCACAATGATGGCCTTGTGCGAAGGCGCATTATCGTGGTGCAAAATCCAAGAATTTTCTTTCTACAGATCTGGGCTTTTTCGTCGAATTTGCTCTCTTAAACGCCGCATAATGTTCAAATAATATTCTTTATTTACCGTTCGACCTTCCGGTAAGAATTCAGAGTGCACAACACCGCGATAGTCAAAGAAAACAGTCAACATGACTTTGACTTTTGATCGAGTTTGGCGTGGTTTTTTCGGTTTCGGTTCAGTTGGAAGGCGCCACTCCGGAGCTCGTTAACTAGTTTGCATGTCAAACTCGTAAACCCACGTCTCGTCTCCAGTAACAATGCGTTTCATGAATGTTGGGTCGGAATTGACTCGTTCTACTATGTCCTCAGCGACTTTCATGCGATTGAGTTTTTGGAGAAAATTCAGATCTTTTGGGACTAGCCGAGCGGCAACATGTTTCATTCCCAAATGAAAACATAATGTACATACTACTCTGTCAAGAAAGTACCGGGAAAAGATCAATAATATACAAAATGTTCGTTATTCATCCAAATTTATTTAATCACCTTCAAAGCATGCTCCTTCAGAAACGATACACTTACGCCAACAAATAATCCATTTATCAAAACATTTATTAAACACTGCTTTCGGAATTGAGTTCAATTCTCGCCGCGAATTCTCCTTTATGTCTTCTACCGATTGAAAACGGGTACCACGAAGTGGTAATTTGAGTTTAGGAAAAAGAAAGAAGTCAGCTTGAATCAATTGTATGTAATTTAACAATATCCCTTTGGAAACATAGATATATACATAGAGATAGGGCATATTTTATGTAACTTGGAAAAGTAAGTTTCATAAAATGGACATTGCGCCCTCTCTATCAATAATCGCACTAAAGGCGAAAGTTTGTGAGTGTGTGAGTATGTATGTTTGTTACTTCTTCACGTCTAAACAGCGGGAGCGATTTTAATAAAATTTGGTATGGAGATAGATCACACCCTGGTTTAACACATAGGCTATAATTTATAAAGTTTAACCCAGGTAAAACCGCGGGGCACAGCTAGTAAATAAGTAATTATGTCCTCCTGGTCGAATTAATACACACAGCTCAGGTTACTCCCCCCTCACCACTGTTTATTCCCGTAAAGCTACATTTTTACAAACAACTTTGAACAGTTTCAACTAGTAATATATCTGAATACATTTTGTACCGAAAAACGAGTTGATTTAAAAATTTTATGTAAATCTTTATTTCTTTGAACTACTTTTATGAAATGGCAGTGGCCGGCGTTTGGTCGCTGCTGCTTTTCATATTTAATACCGACGTTGCAATGAAAAAGGCCATTCAGCTTCCACGAATACAGTTTCTTTAGCCTTTTGCGATACACATAATAATGTAGATAACAACGCACCTTAATCATGGTTATGAGACTCTTTTCACTTAAAAACATTATTCATGGACTATTTACATAGGGTAGCAGAGTGATTCAAAGATTTGTTTGTTAACTAACTGTACATAGAGTTCTTATGTCAACAATTTGTTTGTACTTAGTTGCCGTTTGCAGGTATTACAATTTTTTGGTTAAATTGGTGACTATGGAATTGAAATTGATCTGACTGAATTTAATTAAATACCAATATACTCTAAAAACTATTTACACATAAACCATACTACCCTCGCATGAGTAATTTTCACAGACATCCACGGCTATTATAAAATTACTATGGAATTGAAATTGATCTGACTGAATCTAATTAAATACCAATACACAACGCATTTCCTTCTTTTATTATTATTTTAATCTGTTATCTGAAATCTGAAACCTGAATATCTTTTATTGTTATTTGAAAAAAAAAGGTTTTTTTTTATATCTTTTGATAATTTGTTATTTTTTTTATTGGTCTATTGGTATTTCCGGGAAAAAATTGGTCACGGCAAGTAATTACAACGAGAAAAAGCTCAGCGAGTTCTTAGCTAGTCTTTGTTAAGATTTCCCGCCGTAACCGAGCCAAGAGCTATATCAATTAACCTTTCGTTTTTTTCATACAACCGTGTTGGCAAACTAGCGTAATACATTTATTTTAAGTTATGTTTCAAGTAGTTACCTTTGCGATGTATCCCTTAATTCTGAGAAAAATCTGGAACCTATAGTAACTACATCATTGTGTTGGGTTAACTCAACATAATAGTAGTACATATATTACTACTACTAATTGAACTGTCAACTTTTTGTCGAAACTTTAATACATTATGAATTATGTTGGCACTATTATTTTTAAATATGTACATGTCTTATAACTGCACTAGCTGTGCTCCGCGGTTTTACCCGCGTTAAAATTTATAAATTATCATAGCTCCTCCCTCGTAGGTGATAGCGTGATAATATGTAGCCTATATGTTGACCTAACCTCTAAGTAATATTCATGCAAAATTTGAATTAAATCCATGCAATACTTTTTGAGTTTAGCCCGGACATACATACAGACAGACAGACACACAGACAAAAATTCTAATAACTATATTTTTGGCTTTGATTTCGATTGTAGATCAAAGCCCCAACTATCCTACGATTTTAT
Organism: Pseudoips prasinana; assembly: GCA_951640165.1. Classification (NCBI taxonomy): domain Eukaryota; kingdom Metazoa; phylum Arthropoda; class Insecta; order Lepidoptera; family Nolidae; genus Pseudoips; species Pseudoips prasinana. The sequence continues at coordinate 13,671,694 of OX621240.1, forward strand.
TATATGTAAGTATAGATGAGTGTATGTTACGTTGACAATCCATAAATAAATAAATAAGCACCACAGTTTAGATATTCTGACATGATCAGACTAGACATGATTTTGCCAATTTTAAGTGACAATTAATTCATAGTAGTTTTTTTTTTTTTATATCAGAGGTCGACAAAAAAGCAAGCGGGTCACCTGATGGTAAGTGATCACCGCCGCTCATGGACAATCGCAATACCAGAGGAGTCGCGGGTGCGTTGTCGGCCTTTAAGGTCAGCAAACAAGTGTTGTAGACCCTTCCCCCCACCCCGATGAGCTCTGGCGACCTTACTCACACTCAGAAACACAATATTAAATTATTAATGTTATTATTAAGGAATGTCTTCTGTAAGGTGGAGGTACTTCCCCAGTCGGGCTGCTCTTCGAGCGAATAACTTAATAGAACGTTAGTAAATATGTATAAAATAGATTAGGTAGTAATAATGGTACATTATTTACACACGGCCATCTGATCCCAAACACGCCGGGGGTCCTGGATTCGATTCCCTCCCAGGACAGATATTAGTGTGCATGAACGTGTCAGTTTGTCCTGAGTGTGGGTGTAATTATCTATATAAGTATGTATTTACAAAAGAAAAGTAGTATATGTAGTATATCAGTTATCTGGTTTCTATAGTGAAAGCTCTGCTTAGTTTGATATCAGATGGCCGGTTGTAAATTATATCCCAGGATATTATTATTATTCCACATTATTTATTTAAAGTTCTTATTTTTAACATATTTATATCTACAAAAAAGAAAACAAGTTATATAAGTAAATATGTAAAAAATAGGGGTCCTCCAGCGGCGAGGTTTGACGCCCTAGGCCGCCGGTGGTCAGGGCGACAGAGTAAGGAACCTCCTCACAATACGTGCCGTTCCCATTATTGCAGCCTTTTGTATCCGACCCTTGACCCAGTGATCTAGCGAAAGCCTCTTTAGATGTTGGTCGAGGCTCTTCGCTATGAGACCGTTTACGGAGACGACTATCGGGTCAACTATTGTTGAGTCCACATCCCACATGGCGGTAACCTCGTGAACCAAATCTAAGTATTTTGACAACTTGTCAGTCTCGGCTCTTACGAGGTTCTCATCAAATGGGACAGTGATATCAACAATGAATGCCCGGCGCTCCAACCGGTCTACCAAAACGATATCAGGCTTATTGGCAACAATAGTCCTATCTGTAATGATAGACCGGTCCCAGTAGAGTTTGGCACAACCGCTTTCGAGAACTGGTTCCGGTACGTACTTGTAATACGGCACTTCGGAGTCTACAAGACCATACCGAAGAGCAAGCTGCTGGTGGATAATCCTGGCAACTTGGTTATGCCTGTGCAAGTACTCGCCGTTGGCAAGATAGGAACAACCGGAAACAATGTGTCTGATAGACTCTCCGGGACGGTGACACGCCCGACAAATGTCGATGGTACCGTCCGTGAAGATGTGCTACCGATAGTTCCTCGTCTTGATAACTTCATCAGCAATTGCACAAGCAAAACCTTCAGTTTCCCCAAATAGGTCACCAAAACGTAGCCAGGCCACAGATGCTTGTAAGTCCACATGAGCACTATGTAGGGCCTGGTGGAACCTACCATGAAGCACCTTGCTCTTCCATACGTCAATTCGATCCCGATTGCTAAGTTTCTCTAGTCTTCTTTAACCAAGGAGAGCGGCGTGAGTCCGTTGTCAACGGCGGCGACGTCTCGATGCATCCCACACTCAACACCAAGGAAATATTTCCTGAGATTGCACACCTCACGGTTGTGTAGGTTCTTGGCATTGAGGAAGCCTCGACCCATACACTTCCGTGGGATATACAATCTCATTAGTGAAGAGTGTGGATGATGCATACGGTACGTCGTTAGGCGTTTCCGGACTTTTCGATCCAGGGCATCTAACTCAGTTTGAGTCCACCTTAGTATGCCGAAGGTGTAAACCAGTAGAGGCATTACCCAGCCGTTGAAAGCACGCACTTTATTACCACCTGACAACAGACTTTTCAGTACTTTTGTCAAGCGGTTAAAGACGCGTTCCTTCACCAACTGCTTAATGCCCCCATCTGGGATATTTAGACACTCAGACATACCAAGGTATTTATAGGTTTCGGTTTCAGAGAGGGATCTGAGAGACATACTCTCGGTGAGTTGTAAATTATCAGAATTTACAACTCTGCCCCTCTGTACATGTATGACCGCACATTTATCTACACCGAATTCCATTCCAATATCACTGCTAAATCTTTCTGTGAGGTTTAGTAGGGATATCAGGTTTGGTTTATTCGCAGCATATAACTTGAGGTCATCCAGATACAGAAGATGAGAAATGGTCTCACCCCCTCTCCGCAACCGATAGCCTAACCTGGAATCCCGGAATCTAAACTATTATTATTCTATGACCCATGGCGAAGCTAAATAATTTAGCAAAACTAATTTTAACCCTTCTTAACAACACAAGATACATCATGAAAAAAAAATTAGAGAAATATTCATCGGAATTATTCTATAGAGTTAAATATGATAAACAATTAAAATCATGCTATTAACCAATTTAGATTTTCCGCCCACTAATGAACTACGGATCGTAATTCTAATTTATTTGTCGGGCGGAACTCCTAAAATGTATCCATCATAAAAGTTAATAATTTTGCAGTTCATTTTACGCGGCGGCTCATCGTTAATATTTTAGCTTTCGTTCATCGCGCTCGATGTTGCGGCCGCTGTTTTGTTAACCAGTGGACTTTTCAGGGTGGAAATTCCTACGTGCCAAAAGTGTTTTTGCTAAACACAGTTAAAATACAACTAAACGTTAACTTTTATACTCTTCATTGTTTGTATTTATGCAATTCAAGTAATACCTAGCAATGGGAAATAAAAATCTGTGTGAAAGTTTATTAGTAGCTGCCATGTCATGCACTGAACGGTAGGGTAAAAAACATGACGATTCCAAATAAATGTAATTTTTTTACGAAATAAATGTATTTTGAGCTGGGCCATGTTTACATGTTGTTTTCGAGGGTCGTTACGAACCGTCTCGCGCGCAGGTTTGACGACTTCCAGCCTCCCGAACAAGCCGGTTTCCGAAAAGGCTTTAGCACCATAGACCACATACATACGCTGCGGCAAGTTATACAGAAGACCGAAGAGTATAACAAGCCACTGTGCTTAGCGTTTGTGGACTATGAGAAAGCCTTTGATTCTATCGAAACATGGGCCGTGCTGAGGTCTCTCATAAGGTGCCAAATTGACTACCGGTATATCGAGGTGATAAAGTGTTTGTATGAAAATGCCACTATGTCAGTGCGACTCCAGGACCAGATCTCGAAACGTATCCACTTGCAGCGAGGCGTGAGACAGGGAGATGTTATATCTCCGAAACTGTTCACCGCTGCATTGGAAGACGTCTTCAAGCTTCTGGACTGGAAAGGCTTTGGCATCAATGTCAATGGCGAGTACATCACTCACCTTCGATTTGCCGATGATATCGTAGTCATGGCTGAGACCATGAAAGACCTCGGTACAATGCTCGATGACCTCAGCAGAGTCTCTCAACAAGTGGGTCTGAAAATGAACATGGATAAGACGAAAATCATGTCAAACGTCCATGTTGCACCCACTCAATTGAAAGTTGGTGACTCTGCACTCGAAGTTGTACAGAACTATATTTACCTATTACAGACCATCCAACTAGGTAGGTCCAACTTCGAGAAGGAGGTCAATCGTAGAATCCAACTCGGCTGGGCAGCGTTCGGGAAGCTACGTAACATCTTCTCGTCCAAAATACCGCAGTGTCTCAAGTCGAAAGTCTTCGACCAGTGTGTGTTGCCAGTGATGACATACGGAACAAAGACGTGGTCGCTCACTATGGGCCTTATTAGAAGGCTCAAGGTCACCCAAAGAGCAATGGAGAGGGCTATGCTCGGAGTTTCCCTGCGGGATCGCATCAGAAATGTCGAAATCCGCAGGCGAACCAAAGTCACCGACATAGCCCGAAGAATTGCCAAGTTGAAGTGGCAGTGGGCAGGGCACATAGCTCGTAGAGCCGACGGCCGTTGGGGCAGAAAGGTTCTCGAGTGGCGACCACGAACCGGAAGACGCAGCGTGGGCAGGCCCTCTACAAGATGGACCGATGATCTTGTGCGGGTTGCTGGAAAATGCTGGATGCGAATAGCACAAGACCGGCAACTGTGGAGATCTTTGGGGGAGGCCTTTGTCCAGCAGTGGACGTCTTTCGGCTGATATGATGATGATGATGATGATGATGAAATGTATTTTGAGTTTGAGTATTAACTAAGCCCGTATACGCCTTTATATGAAAGGCAAATGTAATATGTACTTCCACCAACGCTTTACTATTAATTTTTGTTTATTTTATAAGAAAATATTGGCAATCTATTCATCATCATATCAGTCGAAAGACGTTCACCACTGGACAAAGGCCTGCGCCCAGAGATCTCCACAACTGCCAGTTTCGAGCTTGCCGAATCCAGCGTGTTCCAGCGGCTTTATTAAAATCAAGGCGAGCTTGAAGCAAGGTAAACTAGTAATATATGTTACATATCATTAGCACCAGTCTGATCCCTTATACTGATGTGAAATATTTTCTTTCTGAATATTTAATTAACTGTCACTTTATTTGGACATTTGAAAGATTTGTAACTGCGTCAAATTCCAATACGGATCCAAGACGGAACGAAGAGAGAAAAATATTCCGAGTTTTCCTTAAACTGCACATAAATAAGTTGAGTTGATGAGTTTGCACGTTACCTGAAATTGTATGGAACCCTTTTTGTAAATGATTTAGCATTTTTAATCTATGTCGCGCGACCAATATTTCTTTTCGTGGCAGTAACAATGGGGACTAAAGTTGAGCTAGTTATATTTTTGTTTTCTTGGTACATTTTTTATTAAAAGTTAATAAAAAATGTACCAAGAAAACAAAAATGTAATCAATGCTCTGTTCATTATTACAATAGTTGAAACTTATATAAAACCGCTACAAGTTGAATTTCGTAGCTGTAGCCCTCGAGATCATGCTGTAATTAGATCTACGGCGCTACGACTTCCATAGGGTTGTCAGTCTAACTTAAATACAATATTTTTATTTACTTTTCATGATTGCAGTTTACAAAGTATTGAGTTTACAATTAGTATGAATGTCTGCTCGACCTATAAGAAATGCACATTGCGTAATTTGCATTTATATAATTTTACTCAAATGAAAACAATGCATTTCATCTGAAACGTTATTGTTAACGGTGAAAGAACTTTTACAGCCGTCACTTAGATTCATTTTTTAAAAGATGCTGGAATAAAAAAGTCGTTTAACATTTTGTATAAATAGTGTGACATAGATAACGAGGTCGACCTACCCTTAAGATAGAATATGTAAAATTTGCAAGCAAAATACGCGATACTTTTTGTCACTTCCCATATTAATAGAATATGCTATAAATTATATCGTTCACCATTAAGTGAATTGTGTAATAATTCGTTCAGCTGAAACACTAATAACTTTATTTAAAAACGAAGTCTAAAGTTAAACTGCAGTTAAACTATGGATCAAGCAATCTCATTGGATGGCTTTCAACTAAACCAAGGATCAACTGCAGTTTAACTTTAGTCTTCCTTTTTAAATAAGGGTGTAATGAGTTAGTTATAATATAGATACATACCACTTAGGGAGAGAACTCCTAATCGAGTTAAGTACGCCTCTGTTCATGTTGTATATTATTTGTACCTTTCTTTTTATAAGTTCAGCCGAATGACGTTCACTGCTGGGTAGACGGGTAATATGTTAGTTACAAATTAGATACAACATGTACAGAGGCGGCCTTAACTAATCCTTAGTCTACCTTATAAAAGGATGATACAGACTATCAATTGAATAGATTGGTGGGAGATTCACTAGTAGAGTCGCAAAATTCCATCTGGTTTTTAGCGCGGTATGTGGGTTGAAAGTACTTCGCCAGTAGAGCTACTCAAAGAACAAAACCCACTTTTCAATGCAACAGTTTCTGTTCAAAAGAATCATTCGACTAGAAAAGCCGCAATCACATTTTAACGGCAATAAACGAAAGCGGACTGAGTTCATACAATACATGCCATTTCTATTCAATGCAAGCGATCACTCACACCCCTACGCTAAGTGTGGAGGCGGTTGTACCAACTTTCAATCAATTTGTCGTCTTTTATGCTTTTATCGGTCTCTTGGTTAGACTAGGTATATCCCATTTTGTTAAAAGTTTATAGTATTAGTAAATTAAGCTTTTAGGAATTCTGGGTAATAATAATAAATAATAATATCCTGGGATATTGTGAATACACATGGCTACCTGATCCCAAACTAAGCAGGGCTTGTGCTATGGAGACTAGATGTCTGAAATACTACATAATAATATACAATTTATCTTTTGTTAGTACATATAATTAGAAAAAATATAATTTTTGTTTTCATTACATACGGAAAATACATTCAATTTTAAAAACCTAAATTCAATTTTAAAAGCCTAAATTCAATTTTAAACATTATTAATTTTATCCGTACTGGTATGAAAAATGGCCCTATCTCAGCTAGTACTGCATTTCTGCAGTGCTGATTACACCCAGGCTGAGGAAAAACAGACATGTTTATGCACACAAATATCTGTCCTGGGTGGGAATCGAACTCACGCATTTGCAATCTGCACACCACACATCGGTGTGGTAGCCTACAGGGGCCAGCCAGCCGACTTCACTCACGTATTCACGCAGTTCAATTTGGTCGGGTGTTTTCCCACCTAGACATTCTGTTCAAGTGCTATGTATGATCAGCCGGCCGGATATTATCAGTGTCTAGTGTGCTAGACAATCGAGGCCCATCAGTGTCATCAGTGCCTCTAGCACGAGTTCCTGCAGTTTACTTACTCGATCACACGTACAGTTTCGTCCCATACATTGAGCACTAGAGTTTTAGTTCTTAATAGTTTCCGCGAGAGGCGCTGGTGCTCAATGTATGGGAGGAAACTGATCGAGTAAGTAAACTGCAGGAACTCGTGCTAGAGGCACTGTTCAGCCGAAAGACAGCCGTTAAAAGGTTAGTCTTACATTCATCTACATGTTTGCCGTCCATGGTTCCCCTTCTCAACGAGATTGGACTGAGTTACTATTTTTTTTTCAATAACCTATTTAATCTCAACAATATTTACCATGTACCTAAAGTCAGCTTCCATTAAAATCACGTAATAGAATATCGATATCGTCCTATAGATACGTTTAGGTATTTTGCCAGACGTCCCCTCCGAGAAGATTAATTACGGAATCGGCAGTTTTAATTAGTTTTGTAATTAACAGCCTCATGGCACGCCTTCGAGGCAAACTAAAATAAATTACAATTTAATACAATCAGTGCGTCGGTGCAAATAGTCAACGATGCTGCAACGGATAGGATTTTTAGAAGTTAGCCTAATCGGTAAAGGCGTTGCTGAGTTATAACATTACAACGAAAAGTGGCATTGATTTATATATATATAGATTATTTTTTCTAAATTTAGAAGTAATTGTTTATATTTTAATAAGGGCAAACGTTAATATAACTATGTGTTACTTAAATAATTCTAAACATTCAAATCAGTATCTTTTTAACTTGTTGGTATAACATGTTAAAGTATTAATAAGGGGGTAAATCAGAAATATTATAATGTAAACTTGCACGCCAATATGTTTTTTTTATCTACCAGCTTTGATGAAGAAGATTCAGAAAGGCCAATTTTTATTTTTATTTAACTCAGTGTATTATTAACACTAGTTTAATCGTTCCAAATAGGTCTGCCTCGTTAGCGTGTTCAACCGCAGGTAACGAGGTCCTGGGTTCAAATCCCGGATCTGGCCAAAAATGATTATAGGATTTGTCTGTAAAAAGAAAAATTTCTTAGTATCAGCCCGAAGTCTGGGAGTTATTATACCCCCGTGCCTCGGAGAGCACGTAAAGCCGTCGGTCCTGTACTGACTCTTTTCGGCCGTGTCGCAAGTCGTCCAATCGGATCATGAGACTTCTGTTTGCGCACACACTTGTGCACTTTAATATGTCTCGCACAGCCGGCTAGTCTCAATTGAGCTACCGCCTTGGCCGAAATTCGGCTACGAGCTAATTTCACTAATTTTTTATAGGTTTTTCACAGTGACAAGAGATTTCAAGCTCTTTTAAGAATTAGCTAAGGTTGAGCTTTTCTTCACTAATTTACTAAACTAGTCTAAAGGTGCCTTGTGAACTCTTTAGTCTACTACGACTATAATACTCGTATTGGAAATGCAACATGCAACCTGAGATGTAACGTAACATCTATGTGATTGGTATTATGATACGTCATACTTGGTAATAACATTACCATTATCCAACATGCTCCCAACAGTTGGCAACTGTCGCCAACGACATCCCAATAGAAATTGCTTATAGCGATATTCAGCTCACTGGTGTGCTCTTCAATGACTCGCATAACCTATTTTAGCACTGAGTTGAACGTGAGCTCGCATTGAGCGCTCGTCAGTACACTGTTATTTTATGTTCTAATTAATTATATAGGATGGCTTGAAGTTGCCGGGAGCTGATGCCCCTATAATAATATACCCGTATGCAAAATTTTGGCTAGTTCCGAAAATGTATATTATATCGTCAAACTGGAAACATCCTGCGCTTAATAATAAACTTTATGAAATAGGCTTCTAACTACAAATAGGGAGAAGCAGCAGTAACTTTAAAAGCTTCAAACTTTCTCCCCCCTTATTAAGTGGCGTTCGGCCGATGAGCGTGTTTTTTGTCGTTATTTAACATCTACTATAGATACTCTTTATTTTATATTATAGTTCTGAAGTCACATTAATAATGTTTTATTAGATACCGGACAGGTACTTAGTGAGTTTAATTTTATTGCATTATTATATAATATTTATGGCATTGTCAACTAATCAATCGATTCATCTATTTGCATGACACTATTAGTTACTCAGCACTTATCGTACTATCGGCTGCAAAAGTGCATGGATAGTATAAAAACAAAATTGTATGAAGTGATAATTGACGACATCTGACGGATAACAGCGAAAGCGTTACCTATAAACTTAAATTGTAATTATGATCTAACTAGATGGGTTTGCTTTACTTCACAACATTAATATCAAAGTTTTAAAATTTCTTATAACATTTTACTTCTTATGAGTTATGAATTTTATTTGATTATAAAATTTCCTTCAAAAAACATTACTTGTTGATTGCCAGAGGAAGTAAATTCTTTCGAAAAATTATTTTATTTATATGGTAATTCACAAAAACACATTTGATCCTAGCCGGGTATCGAACTCGGAACCCGACATATTATGATCCATACGACATGTCACTTGACCATCGAAACGTGTATTCATTCCGCTTCATTCATATTCTTTATCGTAGTTTCTAATTAAATAGTTTTATAACTTAAGAGGGTTGACTCAAGATTTATGTTTAATACTCAAAAGAATTAATGAATAAGTTGTGGGTAGTTTAAATAACATATGGTTATATTTATATGCATGACTATTACTACATTTTTACACATACAATTAAACACCATTTACATTCGCCACACACAACATAACTCAACAAATAACTACTCATTTATTATACATAAATACATGATTTACCATTTCCAACACAGTATCTTATATTACACCACATTATTGTCATCAAACTACACAATACACATATCATATTATACACATACAACTACTCTTACCCTTACTCATTCCTTTACAAAAAACATACACCTATTTACTGTATATCTCACAAACTATTGGCAATACTATACAGGAAATACAATAATATACTGTGCAGTACACATAACATATTATTCATACACAACTACTATTTCAAAAAACATACACCTATTAACGATATATATCACATTCTATTTACAATACTATACAGTAAATACCATCATTATGTATATGTCATATTATTATTACCTCACAAATCTCACATTTTATAAACAGGCGTCTATAATTAACATAATAAATGGACTACCTGCTCATTCTTACTTAAAGAAAATTATATTTAAAAAAATTAAAATAAAATATATTCATTTACCTTTTCACATCGACCAGAACATGTAAAATCCTTACACACCCCTTTGAACTACTACCCAGGCATACTAGACTACCAGTTTTACAGGCTTATACACAGGACCTTAATTGAACACTTCATTTACAATTCGATTCATTAAATAATCTACTTAACGACATAGATCAGATTTCGGTCGCTAACTCGTCCACATGCATTATAGAAGACTGTCCACAATTTTTTAACTCGCACGGAAGATCGGTCTCCGTTATGTGTCAAAATATAAGAAGCATATGTAAGAACTTTGACGACTTTACTGTGCTTCTCGAAAGAAGCCAAAGTACGTGGGATATCATAATTTTAACGGAATGTTGGCTTTTAAAATCACCACCCATACCAACGCTAGAAGGTTATACTGCTACCTCTACATGCAACCATAACTCCCAAAATGAGGGAGTGGTAGTATACCATCGAGCCCAGCATCGGGTTTCTGTGGCAGCAGCTACACTTCAAGATGCTAACTGTGTGTCTCTAATATGGAATAGAGATACGGTGGTGATTGCCATCTACCGTCCCCCGGCTAATCGAAACATTTCTGCATTTCTCGAGTCCTTAAACCAACTTCTGAAATCTTATTCAACTTATAAAAATATTATACTTACTGGTGACCTTAATATCGACATCTCGAATAACACGAATGATTCACGGTCAACTGAGTACCTCATCATGCTGGCCTTTCACGGCATGCTTCCAGCACATACAATACCAACACGGCAAAATCGCTCATGCCTTGACCACTTATTCCTTAAATCTAAAAACCAAGCTTTCTGTTACGTTGCGCATACCTCGGTCACTGATCACGATACCATCCTGTTCTTTTTATCAACCAAAAATAATACTAACATCTCTTCTAAAAAAAAAACCATTGAAATTTTTGACTATGACAAAATTGAATCCGACCTGACTAAATTAGATTTTTCCCCATTATATAATTCTTGTGATGTTAACGAAGCTACAAGTTATTTTATTAATTCCATAAATCTAACACTAACTGCTAATAAAATTCTGAAACAAGTGCCAAACCGAAAACGTCTACGTAAACCCTGGATGTCACCGGGTCTCCTAAAATGTGCGAGGAACCGAGACAATCTACATCATAAATTAAAACGCAATCCAAATAATAATATTTTAGTAACTACATACAAGAGATACAGGAACTACTGTACTATGATATTTAAAAAAGCCAAAAAGAATTATGACACAAATCAATTAAATTCAGCAAAAAATGACAGCAAAAAACTGTGGAAAGCCATCAAAAACATAACATACACAAACAAAATTAAAACACAGGCTAATGAACTAATCTCACCTTCTGAACCCACCAAATCAATCGATTTAGTTAATTCTTATTTCGCTGACGTGGGACGCTCCTTAGCTGAAAAAATAGTACCTACCACTAACACTACAAAATATCACTCACACTCTAACACTTTTGTCATGCTGCAAACGGATGAGACAGAAATAGAACACCTGATAATGGGCCTCAAAAGCGACTGTGCTGTAGGATCAGATAACATCTCTGGTACATTCCTCAAAAGATATAAACATTTATTAATCGATCCAATTACACACATTTGCAACATGGCTTTGAGCACAGGAGTTTTCCCGGACGTCTATAAATTAGCCATCGTACACCCCATTTACAAGAGCGGGGGCAGAGATCGTGTGAACAACTACAGACCAATTGCTATACTGCCTACACTTTCGAAGCTACTAGAAAGGCTCATTAATAAGAGACTTGTAAAGTATCTCGAACAAAATAGCTTACTCTCAACCTTCCAATATGGTTTCCGCGCAGGCATCTCAACGGAAAATGCAGTGCTTGATCTGACCACCAAAATTATATCAAATATGGACAAAAAAAATAAAGTTGTAGGCATATTTTTAGATCTCGCAAAAGCGTTCGACACGGTTTCTGTCCCACTGTTGTTGGGCAAACTTGAGAGGCTGGGTATAAGGAATGAACAACTTTCCTTACTCTCTAGCTATTTAAAGGATAGAAACAGTGCGTAAAGATTGGTAAGTGGCTGAGTAGTGAGCTTCCCGTGTCTTATGGAGTGCCTCAGGGCAGTATTCTCGGTCCTACACTGTTCCTTATTTATATCGAGGACTTATGTCGATTAAATATTAACAACTGCTCTATCTTCACATACGCCGATGATACTGCCTTGATATTTCATGACACCACTTGGGAATCCGTCGTTGCATGTGCTCAGACCGGATTGAACCTGATCACGGACTGGCTCACACAAAACCTACTCACCTTGAACGCCGACAAAACATTTTATATGCATTTTTCACTCACATCGGCAGGCAAACCCCCCTCATCCATCTCCCCTCTAATTGCCCACTCCTGTAATGTTTGGGTCACCTCATCTTGTAACTGCCCAACTCTCCACAGTACAAATTGCATAAAATACCTTGGCATACAGATTGACGACCGACTCTGCTTCCAACAACACATAGATGTACTTACATCACGGCTAAGAAAGTTGATATTCGTTTTCAAAAATCTACGACATGCTGCTGATGGGGATACTCTCAGACTTGTATACCTGTCACTGGCTCAGTCTCTTGTCCAGTACTGTATTGTAGCATGGGGTGGCACCGCTAAAACCAACCTCATAAAATTAGAACGTGCTCAAAGGGCACTTCTGAAGGTTTGGTGGAAATTGCCCTATCAGTTTCCCACAACAGAACTCCATAAGATCTGTGATGTTCTCTCCGTCCGTAAGCTATTTATTCTGAGAGTAATTCTAACCACTCATGCACAAACTCCATATGATCCCAAGAAACCTAACAATGCCCGCCGGAAACATATTGTTTGTCAAGTAAACTCAACAAACACTAGACTTGCCCAGAGTTGTTTCTTTTTCCTTGGTGGTTACATTTATAATAAGGTAAATAAAACACTCAATATTCATTCACTAAGTAAATTTAATTGCAAAAAGACGGTTAAAAATTGGCTCATGTCCATCGACTATACTGAAACAGAAAAAATCATAATTACAAATTAAAATATCATACAGCAACAGGCACACACGCACACCCCCTCACATACACCCTCTCTCTCTCTCACACACACACACCCTCTCACACACACACATACACCCTTACACACACACACAACACATGCACATATACCCTCACGCATGCATGCTCCTTTTCTCTTTAATAATTATGTATCCGATCATTCATTATCTCAAAATAACACATTCACGACACGTTAGCTACTCATTTTTCACTACAATATAAGGAGAGAGCCTGGAGATTCGTCACACAGGTCTTTGAACCTCTTACGGACTCCAGCTCTCACAAGGTTTAGAAACTTATCAATAGCTAAATTTACTTTGTAAAGACTACTGTAACCTTTTGAGAGAAATAAATGAATTTATTATTATTATTATTATATATATATATATATATATATATATATATATATATATATATATATATATAACATACTCGTTTGCCACTTCGTTCCTGTTGCCGTGTTCGAGTGCCCTTTGTTGAGTTTTCATTTTTAATCAGTTGATTATTTTCAACAATCAGTACCAAGTGCAATATTGACCGTGCTATAAGAGCACAAATAATTGCTTTGCATAATCAAGGCAAAACATTTTCGGAAATTGCCAGAGAGATGGGTGTAAACGTAAGTAATTTTTATACAATATTTTTTTTATGGAAATAGACTTGTTAGTATTAACCTCGACTTAGACTTAGATAATATTATAGTTTTATTCTATTGTTACAGATAAAAACGGTTCGATTATGGGTACGACGATTTGAAGAAGAAGGTTCTTTGGAACACCGTCAAAGATCTGGTAAACCACGAATAATATCGCAACGTCAAACCATGATAAAAGAGTATGAGGAAAATGGCTTTCTGCAAACACACCATTACGCTGGTTTATTTGACAAAAGCATTGACACTGTTTGCCGTGTTCTGCATAGTGAAGGATTGCATTATCGAAAGCATGCTGTGAAACCTTTGCTAACGGAAAATCACAAAAGTGCGAGGTTACAGTTCACGTTTTTACATTTAGATTTCGACTGGATTAACGTAATTTTTACAGATGAAAAGTGTTTTAAGTCTAGTGAACATGGATGTTTAAGTTTGTGGCGTCGTAATAATACACTATATAATAGTGATCACGTAGTGCCTAATATGGAATCTGGTCGTATAACAGTAAACATGTGGGGATGGATGAGTGCAGCGGACCCGGGAGAACTGATCAGAATACCCTGTCGAGCGAATAGTGCTAGTTATATAGAAGTGCTGCAAGAGACCATGTTGCCCTCCGTTCGAAATGTGTATCCAGAAGAAGATCTACCACTAATAAGATTCGTGCAGGATAATTGTCCGATACATCGTTCGCGTAGTGTGCAGGAGTGGTTTAGTCAGCATGATGACAGTCATGTCATTCCGTGGCCTGCTAGATCGCCGGATTTAAATCCCAAAGAAAATTTATGGGGTATCATCGTCCAACTGTGGGATAATCAGAATGATCGAACTCCAGATACGTTAGAAGCCCACTGTATGAAAATATGGGATAGTATTCGCGGTTCAGATTTGTGTAAAAATCTTATTAGTTCAATGCGTTCCCGCATGCAAGCTGTCATCGACCAGAATGGGGGTTACACAAGTTATTTGTTTTTATTTAGTGGAGACCGGATTGTCTTAACCTAACCTATTTAAAAAATTTGTATTGTAAAATTATGAAAGCATTTCAAGCAATATTTATTTTCTCTTTTTGCTATTAAGACATGATTCTGTACTATTTTGTAATAGTAAGGTATTGAATATAATCCAACCACAATATGAAATGTTTCTGTACTATTTGTAATACATGTATGTATCTTTATGATACGATAATCCGGTTTTCACTGTATTTTTATTGCGGTTACTTAAGCTTCAATCCTCTTTCCAATGTCGGAAACGAATAATTAAGCTATATGGCCCCAATAAGAACGTCTTTAGGTATACTAAAATTAACATAATGTGTTCAATGATGAAAAAATGTAGATAACTATAAGAAATAATAAAGCTTTTTGATTATTTAACACTTGTATTATTTCTGGTTAAAAATAACTGTTTCTCAAAAGTATTTTGTTTTGATAAAAGACATTTGAGACACACAACCTTCAGAAAAAAGTTTAGGCAGGGAGGTAAAACTACATTCTCCCTGCTTAAACTTTTTCGTTACGTAACCCTACTAGGCCCGTTATGTCACAAGGATAGATTGAATTACTAAAATAAAAATAAACAAAAAGTAAATAATATAATCTTCCATAATCTCAAAAATCATAATCATAAATTTAGTAATCTGGCGGGTCTCGAATCGGTACCATCTACAATAGCAAGGTGCGCTCTGCATTAAGTTACGAACGATACACGCTGGTAAATCAAATTTAAGATTCCTTTGCTAACACTTTTCCGGAGTATGCAGATATTATCCATCGGCTTCGTTTTATATATGGCCGACTGATATGGTCAGATCATATCATATCGATAATACCTTCCAAATTAATAATTTAAATTTAAAAAAATAAAATATGAATTTAATATATATATTTGTTATAAATTTAATAATCTTCCATAATGTTTAATTTTATTATTGACATAAATAAGTACATACTTTACAAAACAACCTTATAGCAATAATAACTAAAAACCAGAACCATCCAGTTTATTACAACGCCAAATAGCGCCAACTTGTATATTTTTTGTGAACATGGAATTAAATGCTCACGGGATTATGGAACTTAAGGTATCCATGCAATTTTACAGCTGTGTGTACGTTTACGTCAGTATTAAGTCATGCACTGCACGGTAGGGTAGAAAAAAATTGTCGATTCCACGCAAATGTAATATTTTAACGGAATAAATGACTTTTGAATTCCAATTTGAATTTGAATTTATTGTTATTATAGTTGTACTCATGTCTTTATAAAATAGGACAGGCGTGATTCATGACCTCGTGGGGTCTGTAATTGGGGCCTGGAATAACCTTGTGCTGCTACTCTTTATACGCTGACTCCTGAATAAATCGAGTATGTTACTAGTTTGATTAAGCTTTGTAAGTTCTGGCTTGATATTAACTAAACAGTATATTTTACTGGTCGCAGCTATTTCATTCCCCGCGGGAGTCCTGATGTCACTGCGTCCACCGTTAAAACTATTGTGTTCACGCGCTCCAACTAAATTCCACTGTCCAGGCTTGTAAACTTAATAAATCTCAGAATCTTTATGATAGAAGTGACAATAACATAATTCTGGGGTAGTCGGTATTGTCTAAAAACAGTGTGACATTTATGCATCTTTGATCCACATTGACAGAGTTAGTGAAATTTTATTTCATCTATATCGTTACAGAACGTACGGGCTCGCGAGTTAATAATGTCAACTGTGGCTAGGCGTTCTTGAAAAGAGCCACGGTCCATAAACACCTAGGTTAAGATATGTAATCTAACCTTTATGAACCTGTGATTATAAAACACCACAAACACCATTTTTAAGGTAGAACTTATCGATCGTATTCTTTTGGAATATTCATTAAGTTCTATTTAAATTAATAAAAAAAAGTGCGCCACATTGTTCCCGGCGTAATTCGTCACAATCGGAATTGTGACAATTCCCTCGGGAGAGCTTTGAGAAAAATTGTCGCTAACGAGCTACCCCCGCCCCCCTCGCGCACAGTCCTCTCTCCTCTACTTTTAATCCACGCCACCTCCCTTTATCCGTGGCACTTTAAAACCCTTTTGCGATTTTCCGCACGAAAGCATTATTAAGAAAAAGGGAACATTTATTCACTGTCCACCTTTTTATAATAATCATTCGTTATTAATCACAAGTTAAACATCTTTATTGTTACATAATCTTTGTGCAAATTTCAATAGTAAAAAGCATAGGTATCTAAATGTTGCAAGAAAATATTATTTGCCAATACTTTCTTTTATAAATAAAGTGTTTTGCTGAACATGATTTGTTTTGTATAGCATCGATTATCGATATTTTTATACGCAATAAGAACTATAGACATAACTATTTCTAATAAGTATCTAAGAGAGAATAACGATGCAATGTAATGTGTGATTATTGTTGCATAGTATGTAGCAGTTTTTTTTATTAGCGTAGCATGTAGCGGTTTCTTTACTAGCGTAGCATGTAGCAGGCTCTTTATTAGCTAAGTATGTAGCAGTATCTATATTAGCGTAGCATGTAGCTGTTTCTTTATTAGCGTAGCGTGTAGCAGTTTCTTTATTAGCGTAGCATGTAGCAGTATCTATATTAGCGTAGCATGTAGCAGTATCTTTATGGGCGTAGCATGTAGCAGTTTCTTTATTAGCGTAGCATGTAGCAGTATCTATATTATCTGCTGTGCGAGACCGACAATTGTGGAGATCTTTGGAGGAGGCCTTTGTCCAGCAGTGGCGGACGTCTTTCGGCTAATATGATGATGATGATATGAGTTGACTTGATAGTAAAAGGTTAACCTATGACGATTCCAACTCAAATAGTTCATTCTGACTTGACCCACCCTTTCCGGGAGGGAGGGTTCCCTGATGAGCGCTGGCAACTTTAATGCACCTAAGAACTAGAACATAAACATATTAATGTATAAATTTAGATATTACGAGAATCAGGACACCCTCCCGCCCACTAGTTTATTATCTTTTGTAAAGTGCTGTAGGAACAAGCAGGTTAACGTAAGTGTCATATATGAGCGATCATCCATCCTCATATTAACTTTGCTCTATCTTACATAAACCAACATAACGAGCATAAGCTCTTCTTCTCTCACAATGGGACTAGTCCCTCCCTCTTACCCACCAACTTATGTAAGCCAGGATCAACAGTGGCAAACAATGAAATGACACTGAGCGGTGAGGATCAGTCATGTCCCGGTGAATAGCTTCAACTGTCTAGGATCCTAGGAGGAGTTAGAAAATGATTAGTTCCACCTCTCACCAGCTTTTTTTATTTTTTATATGGCAGGGGGAATGCCTACGCATGCCACCCACAAAAAGTGTCTGCGGGTGGGTATGTCGAACTCATACCGATTAAACCTAACCTGCCGTGGACTTCTCTTGGCGCCTGATGGTAAGAGCCCTGGGAACGTGGGTATGCTGCTTCGATGAGACACGCTGCCTCGTCGGGACACGTACCCAGCGAGGGCTCGGGATTGCCATACCCTATTGCCTACTTCTGCCAGTCTGGCACAGCGACTGCGCCAAACAGATCGCTTTCTTCCCGGAGCTGCTTGCAAGTGGCGGCAATAGACAACACTTTGCATACTACTACCGCATCCCCGAGGGGAGATGGGCTACCGGCTGCCGCGGCCGCCCCGACGCCTCCTCCGTCTGCGAGCGGGATCGGCACTTTCCCGATCCCGCGCGGCGGCCTCCTTCTAGAGCATGAGTGCCTCACAAAAGGAGACCACGGCGTCCAATTAGGTGGAGTCACTCGGTGACAACGCATCACCTCGCACTAACCAATTGTATATAAAGTAATAAGCGGATTAACGTGACGGTGCATCTCACCTAAGATTATACGAAGCTAAATAGTATAACAAAATACAGTGCACAAAAGGTTACATATAGATATGTGTAATATATCTATTTGTAGACTTTAAATGAACATGTATTTTCTACCTATTACTCTCCGCCTTAGTACGTAAGTCAACAAATAACATGATTGTGAACGTTACCCTGAGGCCATGCCCCCACCGGGTATTAGTGAAATCCTCCATTTCATTAATTTATACTTGTTTCTCGTACGAGGAACTGTTTCCTTGTGTTTTTTATCACCTTTAATAGGAAAAATACTGTGTGTTCTTAAGACAGAAAAAATGTGAAATATATAATTATATTTCCGCGAAAACTTCAGTGCAATCCAATCTTGATCGTAGGAAACCTAATTGAACAGAAACACAACTCTCTTAATTAATATCTTTTGAGTTTGATATTTAAAGAATGAAACCACAGTGAAGTTATACGTATCAAAATACTGCGCAAATTAAGTGCTAAAATCAATACCACCACATCCATGAGATTAGGCTCTAGAATATCAATAGTCATCTCAATAGCCATATGTAAATATAAAATAAGAAAAGAAGAGTATAGCATGATTTCACTCAGCAGCTCAACTGGATAAATATCGTTCGGCCTTACCGAATATACTCAAGATAATTAAACAGTTAATAATGTGGTGTTAGGGGCGAGTCAGGTCGCCATCTCAGCAAATCAGGGTTGTAGTAACGGTAACTAAATACTTTAAGGTGGGTAGTATAATAATAATAATATCCTGGGACAATATTCACACACGGCCGTCTGATCCAAA
Source organism: Pseudoips prasinana (assembly GCA_951640165.1). Lineage (NCBI taxonomy): Eukaryota > Metazoa > Arthropoda > Insecta > Lepidoptera > Nolidae > Pseudoips > Pseudoips prasinana. The sequence continues at coordinate 13,691,192 of OX621240.1, forward strand.
ACTCCGCAGAGGTTGTATTGTAGAAACCAGATAAATGATATACTACTGTCACTACAAAAAGGTACGAAATAATTTACTATCGACTGGTTTATGGAACTTCGGCAATAGCTGCTACTATAGTTTTATTTTATGATAATAATTTTATGTATGTATTTACTTATTTATGAAATATAAGTATATATGTGTGTATATAATATAGTATGTAGGTTAATATATAATATATATGTAATTTATCTAATATGACATAAAAACCTCTCGGATTTTTTGTAATGATACCAGTGCGTACCGTTTCTATACTTGTGTACACAACTACCCTATCTCTGTTACTCCATACTCCAATCCCTGCCTAGGTTGCCTGGAAGAGATCACATTTAGTGATAAGGCCGCCAATTGTACATTTTTTAAAATGTATCTATGTTATTGTTTTCTTGTATCCTATAATGTTTTAGTGTACAATTAAGAGTTATCTTATCTTATACTACATAAACTACTTTTCTTACGTAAATTCCATGCATTGTCTATGCGCTTTTCGACTTCTTTATTGTGTTGGGTTTTGAAGGAGCCTGTCTGACCCAAATTTATGTACCCGTCAACGTATTGTATAACGTGCCCATCCACCAGAATTTTACGAGATGTGCTGTCGGTTGGAGTCATTGTTCGGTTTATCTGAAGTCCAACCCGAAGACTTGCAGAAGTCAGATCCTGGAGCATATTCTCAATTTCTGCGGCTGAAGTGGTAAATAGCACCACATCGTCAGCGAAGCGCAGATTCGTAAGCATTCTACCCGAAATGTATATATCTGTCATTTCCCAATCTATCGGCATTTTTTTTCCATATTTCCCAGTATATAATTTAAAGTGTGGTGTTCTCCTTGTTTGACTCCCTTTTTTATTTTCAAGGACTGACCAGAAGATTGGAGTTTAACATCTGCCGTGCTGCTGTTGTAGATGGACAATATTAATTTGACGTAAGTGAGTGGAATATTTGGTTTCAAAAGTGCTGCTTCTATTGCAGAATGTTTAATACTGTCACTTACTACTGATAGCTACTATTAATAATAATAAAACCACTTGGCCACTAGCATACAATATAAGTAGGCTAGACATAAAAATAGGCCTTAAATAACTATCTTTCTATTCTGTCGGAAGACTAACAAGAGCGTTAAGAAATAAAATATTTAAATTAATTCTCTTTCTCAATACTTAAATTTAATTTATAACCAATATTTTCTAAATTATAATAGAATTGATGGTAGAGGTAAATAAATATTATAGTAGCAAGTTGAATAGGCAAATTTGATAAGTGTCTACTCTTTGACTCCTGGCTTCATTAACGATTTTCCATACGAATGAACTGTGAAAAGGCGGTAGAGACTCTTATTCTCGTAATAATACAAATTATATGACCTGGTTTCGCTTGGAAACTCTTTTATGGGGCAATGTATAAGATTCTATAACAAACTTCCCAATGATATTAGAGAATTGTCTACGAATAAGTTTAAAACAATTATTAAAGCCAAATTGTGTAGCAGGGCATATTACAAAATTTCTGATTATTTAAGTGATAAAAGTGCTTGGGGTTGAGTTGTTCTGAGTCAACACACATGATTGTAATTAATCTTAAGTATATTTTATTTTAAAAAAGGATTCCTACTGAGTTTTCTGGCAGTGTTTCTCAGTAGCTGCCACGTCATGCACTGCACGGTAGGGTAAAAAAAATATGACGATTCCACATAAATGTAAATTTTTACGGAATAAAGTACCTTTTGACTTTGACTTTGAAAGGGTAATAGGGCAGACGTATATTCTACTTATCTTATTCATTTTTTTAAAGACAACGCCCTCATTAGGGAATCTAATCCCTGTGTCGCAGGTTACTTTACAAACATAATTATGTATAATAGACGGACACAAATTCCATCCAGACGCAGAACAACTATTTATAGGTCACACAAATATTTGTCCGGCGCGGTACCCGAACCCGCGACACGAAGCAGCGAGGTGACTGTCACGTACGTGTGCATGCTTCACACACACAACACAACACACAATCCTTTACCCATGACCTTATGAAAGTATTATTTTCCTGCCTGATTTACTAAAACCCAGTTGAGAAAACTGATTTATCACGAGTGAATGCCAACAAATGACATTAATTTAAAGAATGATTTAATTTATAGCCTTAATTTTAATTAAATAAATTCAAAAAGAGCAAAATCAATTAGAAAACATGTTTGTTTAACTGACCGCCTGCGTTTTTTACCCGTTGCAAGTTTTCAAATTGTACTTTCTTTTGTATCGGTATGCAAAAAAATGAGTACTTTTTAGGCCAAAAATAAGTATCTTTAAACATTCTGTTCATCTAATTAAGTATCGCGCTATTACTCTATATACATTTTCTCATTTTTGGGGATGCGGTGCTAAGCATGTCACGTTGCGCTGTCAATATATATAGAAGCATATGCTTCCGAAGTACTGTACACTAAGCCTTAAGTACAGCTACATAGGTATCATCACACTTATAAATTTATGTTACACTAGCTGTGCCCGCGACTTCGTCCGCGTGTTAATTAGTTTATTTTGTTTTTCAGTAAAATAAATGACTTTTTCTAAAATAAAAGTAGCCTAAGTTACTCCTTATTACATCAGCTACCTGCCAATAAAAGTCCCGTCAAAATCGGTCCAGCCGTTTCAGAGATTAGCCGGAACAAACAGACAGACAGACAGACAAAAATTGTAAAAAATGTTATTTTGGTGTATGTACCGTATATATATTCATATTTATGTAGTAAAAACCGGTTATTTCAATATTACAAACAGACACTCCAATTTTATTTATTTGTATAGATGTATAGATTAGTGTCAAGCAAACCATTATATGCATACAAACTTATATGCATACAAACGCATTGCAAGAAATTAATATAGGTAATCATTAAAAACGGGCTACTTAGCGACACATACTTCAAAATTTAAGTTTGTAAAGATACATATAGTTGATCAGTTTTTCGGTGGAGCTTTACAGTTCTGGTTGGAAGTTTGCCCAATATCGGTATATAAGCCCGCTCTTCATCTCATTGGAAGCTAATCCCGTCGTTGGTCAACGAAGAGTATCAGCAGCTTAAGCTAAGCTTTGTTTAAAAGCGCAGCTGGTAATAAATATCTTCTACCGCAGATTTTATTTATATATTTCCGTGGATTTATTGAGCGATTTGGACAACTCATACCTAAGTTTACTAAACCATTGTTATGCATATTTAAAAAGTTAGGAAGATATTCTAATTTGTTTTGACGAAGGTCGTGATCTCTACGATTTTTCTTTTAATCAACTATGTTTTAAAAAGTGATGGGTATAATACTCAGGTATTATCATATGGGCAGTGGTTGTTAGAGTTGTTTAAGCCACCCAGTAGGTTTTTGACATAGCTTAACGACTGTTGCCTAATGACAACATCTAAGACCAACAGCTTAACGTGTTCTCCGAAGCAAGGAGACGCTCAGAAATTAAACCACTTTGGTAGTCACCATCTATGAACTGACCGCGAGCCTAGTTGCTTGACCTTACCGATCAATTAAGGACCGGTGAAAGCATTTAGCTATGAGGTATAATAAAATCAATAGACGTACTGACATCATAATTTTATACTTACATAAGCTAAGTGAAGTCGTGTCAACGGAAGACGTTCAATTGAAAATCGTTCAATTGTAAAATAATTGCTTTAGTTGAATGATGACAGTAGGGATTTGAATAAAATTAAAAAATTGGCGTAAAGTCCATAGTCAGAGGCTTGGAGGATGTTGAATTGTAATGTTTTCTTATTATTATTTTAGAGGGGAACAGTACAGAGCGGAACAGAATAGAATAAATAATAGTTTAAAAAAAATAAAAAAACACGCTTTTATAGAAAATCCAACTAAAAAATAGAAAATAAAATCTAATAAATTCGGATTAAGAATAGTGTAAATAAGAAATAAATGTACATTGTTGCAAAAAAGCGTGGGATGCATCTGAAGTGCTTTTTATGATATCATCAAAGCGATGATCCTTCTACTCATCTGTCAATAAATGTTTATAACTATTGACACTATGCACCCCACGCTTTTTTGCAACAATGTACATTTATTTCTTATTTACACTATTCTTAATCCGAATTTATTAGATTTTATTTTCTATTTTTTAGTTGGATTTTCTATAAAAGCGTGTTTTTTTATTTTTTTTAAACTATTATTTATTTTTCATTTTTTAATTTATTTTTTAAACTATAAATTATTTAGTTCGATTTGCTAACTATCAACCGCCCTTAATATGTACAAATGTGTTCTGATTATATCTTGGTTAAGAACACATATTCAAAGATTTCTATGGTGCCAATATAAACAGTGAGACACAGAGGTGTAACCTTATTTACATATATAGTCAGTCACATTAATGCTTGGGTATGGAATTTTCAATCCGTAACCACTCTACATGATATTATAATCATAGGAGCGAATCTGTTGGCGGCACTGAGAATGAGGGTGAGTGAACGTTCACACTCATCCTCATTCTCAGTGCCGCCAACAGATTTTATGGTTTATCTCGTAATCGAATCATTTCATTCAATGCTTCACTGTTACATGGAGTTCTTCCTGTTAATTTTGAACAATCAAGTTCTACAATTCGTATACCGTCCAAGGATCTTCCACGACTAAGTGCCACATAAGCTTGTCCAGCAGCAAACAATCGCGTACCCAAATAATTGACTGCATGATCAACTGTACAACCTTGCATCTTGTGGACGGTCGACGCCCAACTCAGGATTAATGGCAACATCCGTCGCTCAACAGTTCCATAGCTATATTTTGCTGGGAACTGTATCGACATTGGTTTAATTACGTGTACTCCGTCCGAACCAAAATCGATACGAACGGACGGAATATCTTCAGCATATACTTGGCCCCTGCGAAAATTTGGCCAGATAATTTCTGTAATAAAACCCATGTTACCATTTACTAAACCTTTTGACACGTCAATGTTCGATCTTAGCATCACTTTCGAACCTACAAATATTTTCAATACTTTAGGAAGACCTCCTGTTTTATTGATATCATTAGGTACCACAGAATCTAAATCCTTATTACCTAAATTTCGTGTGGCATCAATGAGTTGATCTTGTGCTTTTATTGTATAAATAGCCGTCCCTTTATCCTCAAAACTCTGGAGAACCTTCTCGTTGTGTCTAGCAACTTGGTCATTCGTTGGATATATCCTTAACGCTTTCTCAATCGAGAACTCGTTAGATGTATCTGTTGACACTTTTCCGAGAAGGATTTCAAGATGCTCAGACGTCAATGCTCCAACTCGTAGGGCGTTAAGCACATCTATAAATGTTGTGTCTCCTTGTTGGCGCATGTTTTGTTTAAGTTCAACCAGACGAAACTGCCGCCACAGGTGTGTAGCAGGCTTCATATGTTCTGGTTGTTGGAAAACTTGATGTCCTCGTACAGGTGGTAACTGCATTAAGTCACCAAAGAGCAAAACATTTATGCCGCCAAAACATGCGTTGGGGCTCTTCAGCTGTCGCAGACGGGAGTCGATCATACAGAGCATCTCATAAGGTACCATAGAAATTTCGTCTATGAACAGAAACTCAACGTTTTGCCATAATTGACGCATTACTCTTAAGTAATTACCAGTTAGAAGTGGCATACTAAGAATAACAACATCCGTCGCTCAACAGTTCTATTAATAATATTATTAATATTAAAATAATATTATTAATATTATTATAATTTTTCTATTAATACTATTATTCTAATTTATTACTAAATTATTACTACAAAATTCCATACCCAAGCATTAATGTGATAAAATAAAATATTAGTTAAAATATAGTATTAGTTGAAATATTTATATAATAGGTCTTTACCTATGAAATTGCCGTTTTGTATGAAAAAATTTAAACGAATTTTTTTCATGAATTTTTTTATTTGTATTAATCGAAGTAATCACCCATGCAATCAATGCATCTTTGCCATCGCAGTGGCAGTTTATTGATGCCCTTCTTAAAGAAATCAACTGGACGGGAGGCAACAAATTCTTCAAAGGCATTTTGTACTGCCTCTCGGGTATTGAATTTTTTTCCCGCCAAGAAGTTATCCAAATTCTGGAAAAAGTAGTAGTCTGTAGGCGCAAGGTCTGGTGAGTAGGGCGGATGACGGAGAGCTTCCAACCCCAGTTCTTGCAACTTGGAGACCGTCTGCTGTGCAGTATGAGGTCGCGCGTTGTCGTGCAGGAGCAGCGGAGACGAGCGATTGACCAATGCTGGTTGGAGATGCGCCAGCTTCTCCATCATTGTGCTCAGTTCTTCACAGTACACATCTGCAGTAATGCTCACCCCGTTTGGTAAGAAGCTGTGATGAATCACACCGGCGCTAGACCACCAAACAGTGACCATCACTTTTCTAGGGGTAAGTTTTCGTTTAGGGCATTGTTTAGGTGCTGAACCAGGATCCAACCAACTTGCTGAGCGCTTGCGGTTATCAAACAGAATCCATTTTTCATCGCAGGTAACAATGCGGTTCAAAATTCCTTCATTTGTGTGTCTGTTGAGCAGTGCAAGGCACGTCTCGACGCGTACTTCGCGCTGGCGATCATTGAGTTCGTGGGGCACCCATTTGTCAAGCTTTTTTACCTTGCCAATTTGACGCAAATGGACCAATATTGTTTTGACGCTAACGTCGAAAGCTGCTGCTAATTCAGCCGTAGATTGTGTATCATCAGCTTCCACAACCGCCTTTAATTCGTCATTGTCGACCAAAGTCTTCGGACGACCGCGAGGTTCATTTTTCAGGTCGAAATTTCCAGAACGGAAGCGAGCAAACCAATAACAGGTGGTGCGTTGGTTTGTAGTGTTAGCTCCGTAAACGTCGTTGATGTTGCGTGCCGCTTGTGCCGCGTTGCTGCCACGACGGTACTCATATTCCATAATTACTCGAATTTTTTACGTATCCATGATGACGAAAAAGATTGAAATGCGATGAAAATGTAACACTAATCAATAAAGAAATGACTACTTTTGGAAAAAAGAATCCATGTTTTTAAAATAAAATTAATTTGATATTAGAATTCTTAGCCAAACAAAAATTATTTTGATTTGAAATGGCCAGTACTGCAGAACGGCAATTTCATAGGTAAAGACCTAATATATATATCTCGCAACTACCATATTAGTCTTTATAAGGTTGTGCTGAACTGAGTGCCCGAAAGAGTAAGTCTGGAACTGTCGCATGCGTAGTTCGCGCACTAACTCTGTCTCTCTTACTCGCATGCAAAGGATGCGGAAAGAAATTAATTAATCCTGGCGAATCTAATTAGGATAATCGGATATTTTGATCGGATTATTGCATTGTCATCGATCTTTGACAGGTGTGCAAAGTTTGAATTAAATCTGATCGTTCAAAGTAGGACAAAATCGAGCTCAAAGGGGTCGGTTACAAACATACATACATACAGGTGTGTTAAAAATATTTTTCAGCGCCCCGTGTCCGAAAGAGTATTTTTGCTCTTCTATCTGTTTGAAAAAGTCGTTTTTATCCGCTAAAGTTGAAATTAATTTGTATTTAGAATATCTTGTGCACGGAGTTTGTGAATTCAAAACATCATTAAAGCTATTTACTTCTACCTCCATGGTGCCGAAAATATCATAAAACTTTTATATATTTGTTAAAAACTCCGCGCTAAAATAGCTTAGATATAATCGGATTTACTGATTAAGTTTTGCACCCTTCGCTTCTCTTAGGATTACAGGATCCAAAGATATAGGAGTTTAACAATAAAGCAACAAAGAACGCTGTAACGAGTATATATAGGGTTAAACACGTTGTTTACGTCTTCATAAGGTCTCTCCACGTGACTGCAAGACTAATTCCAGTTAACATCCCCAGTCCAGTGTCTGAGGATGTAAATTGAAATTTGTTACTGGAACCCCGTAACGAGTAATGCCTGTCCTTGCGCTCATTGTTTAAGTTACAAACAGTGGTAACTGCTTTTGCTTAGCTTTACCTCATAATTGCCTGAACTGAACTTATAATATTGCTGTGCGGTGACGGCATTCCACCCCATCTCATCAGTGGACGGCGTAGAAATCGTCCCGAGGGAATACCTACCAGAGAACGGGCAGCAGCGTTTTTCTGTGTACTATGACCATCAAACCGCGATCGCCAACTAGTCTGCCAAGCGTGGTGATTATGGCATATCCCTCCATTCTTTGGGGAGCCTTCTGTGCAGCAGTGGACGTACTTTGGCGGACATGATGAACTTATAATGGATTATTACGAGAGCGCCTAAGTGGAATATTCTTCTATCTATTAAGTTGCGAGTGACTATCACTTTACTGTTTTTTAAAGAGAATATCCACGCTAACTACTTAAATCCATGTATCTCAGGGGCCTTTACAATTAATTGACACAGAGCACACCCAGACTCAGAACAATAGTTTATGAGTCGCGTAAATAGTTGTACAGCGCATTACTCGAAACCTATGGCGCCAAAGTAGAAGCACCACTGCTCCACACGTGCCGTCATTTAAGTTTTAAAGGGATCTTACGACAAGACTAGCAGATACAGTACAAACAGACTTGTATACTATTAGAGAAATTTGACAGATTGGGGTAGGTGGATGTGCTGGCGTCTGTACCATTATTGATACAGCAATGCCGAATTGCTCAATTTTTTTCGCAGTTGCCCGCCTTTGTGCCTGTATTGACATTAAAATATATTAAATTATCTAGGTAAATTTCACATCAGTACAAAAAGCGTTATTTTTGTATTTTTAGGTTTGTGTCTAATTATTTATACTATTACAAACAGCACAGTAAACATAATGACCAAACGTGATTTCATTTGAATTTGGAATCCATTTTTAACCATGCTTGCTTGCCAAGTCGTTGTTCCAAAACTAATAATATATTGTTGACATTCTTTTTCTATAATGTTTATTGAGATATTATCACGATTCTAAACAACCAATTTTGACGTTGGACACTAATTAGTTACTACCTTGTATACAAAAACCCTGTTTAAGAGTAATTTTATTTGCAGAACCTTCAAGGTTTAATAAAAGTAACATAAGTACTTATTTTAGGGTACAAACCCATAAATTTTCCATTAGGAGTTCTATGGTAAACTTGAGAAAACTGTGAAGTTCAACACATTGCTAAGTTAATATCATGAAGCTCAACTTTCCACCTGTTAGGGTCGTAATTGTAACACTTACATATCAAAGAAGGCATGCTATAATCAACTTAAAAGTTATTTCGAATGGTTCGTATAATATAAAACATTATCAACGCGCTGTATTCAGCTATTGACCGACTCAGTACATACAATAGATCTGTTGTCCAGAGGGGTAGGCAGAGACCACCGATTTCCAATTGTCACGATCCTTGGACACCTCTGTTGTCTTGTTTACGTACTCTCATTATATTCTGCATACAAAAAAAATATTATACAGAATGAAAAAAATTGCCATTTTTTATTGGTAGACAGTTTGACTCATAAAATAAATTTGTCTAACTTTATTTATTGTGATATTAGCAAGAAATTCAAACTAAAATACCCTTTTAGCCTACTTTTTAAGTGCTCAAAATATTGAACGAAATCACGAAAGTTGTCAACCCTATTGAAATTTCTGCACTCGTCAAAAAACAAGAGGATCACATGAATAAAATTATTGATTATTTATTAAGTTCAAGTCAGTCGCTGACTTTAATAATTCAAAATAGAAAGGAAAAAATCGCCTCCTGTTAACTTGTTCTCTCGAATATACACTTTTTTAAGTCATGGCTCGTTGCGCCCGGATTGCCTCTGTCAATATCGTACTAATGCGAGCTACGCACATTTCACCCACGCGCATATTATCTGTAAGATAGCGCTTTATTACACAGCGTCTTAAAGGGTATGGTTTTTTAATATCAGTAACCGTTCTTATATATAGTGGTTGGAGAGCCCGTGAAGTAAAAGTATCCTCATGGACCACATAAAAAAATGTGGTGTAAAAGATATGTAGAAAAAAAGTTTAACACAATTTGCATCACCGCCATCTTAGATTGTTTTTATTTTTACATTTGATATGGCTGCCAAGTTCGGAGCACACAGCTCGTAGAACCGGCGGGTGATGGGGCACAAAGGTTCTCGAGTGGCAACCACGAACCGGAAGACGCAGAGTGGACAGGCCCTCTACAAGATGGACCGATGATCTTGTGAGGGTTGCTGGAAGTCGCTGGATGCGGATAGCGAAAGAACGGCAATTGTGGAGATCTTTGAGAGAGGCCTTTGTCCAGTAGTGGGCGTCCGGCTGATATCATGATGATGATGATGGCTATCAAGTTTAAAGAAGAAATAAAAGAAACACATTTCGAACAAGAACTGATACAACTTAACTTATTAAATTTGAATTTTTTAGCATTATTCGCAATGCAAAGCGTTTATCTAATCTAAAAAATGGGAAACCATAAATTGAATCGTCCGGTGGGTCTCGCACCTGCACCATCTACCAATCCGGGGTAGGCGCTCTTCGTTAAGCTACGAACGATACACGGTGGCAGATCAAGTTTAGGATTCCCTTGCTAACACCCTTCCGGAGGATGTAGGTATTATCTATCGGTTTTGTGTATATGTTCACAGTTGCATTTGAAAGATCATATCATATTGATAATACCTTCCAAATTATTAAATTTGAATTTTACTTAGTCTTACAACTTAACTTAGTCTACATCGAAAAGAATGTAACAAACTATGTTTAGTTTACATAGGTGTTAATTTGGAAGCATGCAGCATTATGCGTACAAGCGAGGAAAAGGCGTATACCTCAGCAAAAGCTACAGTAAATAATTGAGCAAATTACGTGGTAGGTTCTCATTATCTACTTATTTTTCTATAGAATTTTGGGCTTACATTTTGCCAATGGTCATGGAGTACTCTGCAAAGCCAGATGAAATCGCTTCCTTTGTGAAATACAGTTGTGTTATATTAAGCCATCACAAGTTGTCTACCACACGTTTGTATTTCTTTTTATACAACTTAGTTGGTAAACAAGCACATGGTAAGTGGTCACCGTGGCCTATGAACGCTTGCATTACCAAGGGTAGCATTAGCGCGTTGCCGACTCTTTAGAGACCTTATAACTATACAATAATAATAATATCCTGGGACATTATTCACACACGCCCATCTAATAGCAATTAACCAGAGCTCGTACTATAGAAACCAGATAACAGATATACTACATAATAATATACTATTTTTCTTTTGTAAATTGTAAATACATACTTATATAGATAATTACACCCAGGCTCAGGTCAAAGAGACATGTTCACGCACACAAATATCTGGGCTGGGTGGGAATCGAACCCACGACGTGCGGTGTGAAAGGCAAGTATTTACCAACTACGCCAACCAGCACGTCAACTCCTTTTGCGTAATTTGCTTCCTTGAATGAACATGCAATTTTTTCCCGTATGATGCATCTCTTACAAGATTTATTTTTGTCATAGTATCCCGGACTATGGACATACTAATATCCTAGTATCATGTACAGACGCCAGCACATCCAGCTATCCCAATCTGTCAAATTTATTTTATAGATTTTCAACTTTATCATAAAAGCATAATATTCACTTTCAATTGGGGAAATGTGACAGATTGGGATAGCTTGATGTGCTGGCGTCTGTACATTTGTAGGTATACATACTCGTATAAGTGAATACCCATATTCACATATTAGCTTAGTTTTTCAATTAGATAACGAATTGAAATGTGATAACTTTAGTAGGTTAGGGCTTTTCAGTCTAAGTTGGCCCGCCTCAGTATTTACACTGCGAAACTAAGTAGTTCGTTATATATCTTTCGGGGGAGATGAATGTCAGTTTGACGACTTTCTTGTACTTGAACGGTCCCAAGTTTTCATGAAGGGCTCTGGGTAGATTTGCTCTTAAGTAACTGTCGTTATTTTCATAAACTGTCGTAATTCTATTCCTAACTACTTGAGTTACTACTAAGGCCTCATTAAGCACTTAAAGAGTCACAAACTGACCCTAAGATACTTAACTAGTAACTACAGACAAAGTAGAGTTAGAGTATGTGCATCTGAGTCTCGACGTGTACAGAATTTATTTAAAACTTTTGAAGGAGAATATTGGTGTACGTCAAACGTAGGTGATTATCGAGCACAATAGTTGTTCTAACTAATATTGATATTAAAGCTATGTTTTTACTAAAAATTTATATTGGATATCGTTTTATAGATTACTATGAAACGATATCCATTATTTGATTTTAAACTCGTATGGTATTTGTTAGTGTTAAAAGTTATTTAAAATTAATGTAATTATTAACTCACGAAAATAAAAATCATTATATAATTCGTGTCCTTTATAAATATTTCTATTTTATTTTTAAATATAAACCAGATCCCAATTTGAATAAATTAGTATGTTGAATAAATCAATAATATCAATTACACGTCTCACATTTACATATTTGTGTGTGTAACTTTTAAGGTATGTTTATATATGAGCTTAATTCAATCGGACGGATATCAATTTTGGAATTATATTAATCACGGTATTACATATACTTAATCTGATTTTAAAATATAATAACCCTTATATCTAAGCAAGCATATTAAATGTACAATCTTGATCAACCCATCTTTCTTGAAAAGAAAAGAAACGAGACAGGATGTAACTCCAATATACCGCCCACTAAAACGAGCATGATAAAACACTTGTGCTTGCTCTTTAATGCTACTTCCACAACAACTAACAGAATCCAAGAATAAAAGACAAACACTCCAAACGCAATCTATAAAAACAAACTCTTCGTTGCGGGCTCCATTTTTTATCGGTAACAAAAATCCCGGTCGGATACTTCAATATCCATTACCGCCTGACAGCCGGCTGCAGTGCAGTGCAAACAGCCAACACAGCGCATCGTCAGCGAACATGGGTTCCAAGTTTTAGACTTACGACCAAGTGCTGAGTTGTGCAATCATGGGGTCGGTATAGTAACATAGTAGTATTGTTTCATTTTTTAAGTTAAACATATTCTCCTGTACAGTTATTTGTACAACAAGATAATGGCAAATTTTGGGTGAAGAGCAGGTGGTTGTAATTTTGCAATTCAAATGATTCCTCTTTTTCCACCCAAGGTTTTAAGAAGCGGCCAAATTTTTTGACGGAATATAGACCACCAGTATGCCCGACTAGTTCCTTTTTATTGGGAAACTTGTTTATAGAGAAGTAAACTCATTAAAACTCAATAAAAAAGACTATATCAAACTCTATGTCTATCAAAAAAATCCTATATCAAAAAGGCCAGAAATAAACTATATTTTCTAATCGGTTCAATTTTGGAGAAAGATATAGAAGTATGGGAAACTTCTTTATTCTATTGTTGATTGATTCTTTTTTCACATGTTTGTCTGGAGAGCGAAAGAATCTCGGCAATATGTATTTCTCTTAAGTTAATAATTGTATAATTGAATAACAAACGCTTCGAACGTAGTGACGATTTCATAGCCACACTCAAAAAAATACTTTTTTGTTTGTAATGTTTATTCACGCCTTCATATACTCAAAACAAAATCAAAATAAGAATATAATAGAAAAATCTGGAATGTGTTATAAAAGTAGTACAAGCTTTTTATTAAATTATTAACTATAATAGGTATATCAAGCTAAGCCCTAGTCTTTCCTTTTCATTTGCGGCAGAACATAATTCGCCGAGCCGTGCCGCAATATTAATATCTAACCGCTATTAATTTTGTACCACCGCCCCAGTGCTGATGAGTTCTCCAACCGACCTCAGCTAAAATAATTAACAATGTCTCGATTATTGTGGTTTTAACTCATTTTTCCTTTATGATCTTATAAAATATGGCATGTAAATACTGCTAAGGACAAATGGTACCATTAGTAGTTAATTTTCTTATAAATTATTATTACACACATAATTTCCGTGATTTTTATAATAGTACAGTAGGTAAAGCAAGATTCAATTATAACTAATAAAGTGTTTGTTACTCTCACGCAAAAACAACTAAACGGATGTTGATAAAAATTTGTAGTAATATAACTTATATATGACGGTCACCGTAGCCTAGTTGGTAGTGCTCCTGCCTACGAAGCTGGTGGTCCTGGGTTCGAATCCCGGTAAGTGCACATATTTGTGTGAAGAGCACGAATATTTGTTTCTGAGTCATGGATGTTTTCTATGTATATAATTATTTATTTATCTATATTAGTATGTATATCGTCGCCTGCTACCCACAGTACAAGTTTTCCTTAGTTTGGGGCTAGGATGATCTGTGTGACATTGTCCCGAGATATTATTATTATTTATATTATATCCTAATAACACAGAGGCTAAAATTTATAAAGGTAAATGCGGGTGAAACCGCGGGGCACAGCTAGTTAGTTATATGGTATAATCGATCGTTCATTCGTTCTATTTATTAATCTAATCCATTAGTGAAAGTAGAGGTGATGAATAAATTATAGGCATTAGGAAAATGTGTTGTTCAAGGTTTGCTTTAACGTTTCATTAAACACATAGCTAGTACATAAATTAAAAGAAGTGTGATATGGAAATTGTAATAAAATATTAAAAAAACTTTTCAAGCTCAGATATTGTCATATTTTTATGACATTGACCCTGGAGAACATTGAATTTAAATCCAACAGTGATTTGAGGTGAATTAAGGAATAATGACGATGTTAATGATGCAATCTCTAAAGTTGTTCTTCGGTTTAATGCCAATAATCTTGTGCTTAATGATAAGAAAACTAAAGTCATAAAATTCACTACACCGAATGTGAAACAGGCGACAACCAATGTTAAACTTAATGGAGCTAGGTTGGACCCTGTTGAATCAACTGTGTTCTTGGGAATCAATCTTTGTTGAAACAATGGAGCCCACAAATAGAAAAACTGTCCAGCAAATTAGGTTCTGCAGCATATGCATTGAAAACTATTAGACGGCTGACTGATGTTGACACTCGTGTACTCGTGGAGACCTGTTAATGGCTTTTTCCTGCCTATGAATATATCATAAACATTGTGTTGATAAATGCTGTTGGTCTTCCTAAGAAAATAAATAAATAAATATTTATATTGCAAAAAAGAGCTGTAAGAACTGTTGGCCCGAGAGTTTCTCTAAGAGAAAAGTTCAAAGAGGTTAACATATTAACTGTACCATCTGATGATCTATACAGTATTCAAAATTTAGATGTAATGTACCAACACTTACTACAAAGAAGAACAAAAATATCCCAAGTTCTGCCAATAGCCTAAAAATAAATGGTAAGATGACAAAAAGCCCACAAGAGGTAACGAACAATTTTGTTGAAACTTTTGCCCTAAAATCAACTATGGTCGTCAAGGACAAAGACATGGCTATGATGTCCTTTTTGAGAGAATCAACTTCAATGGTTGAAAGCGAACTAACCATTAGATGTATAACACCGAGTGAGATAAAAAATATGGTAACCAAAATGTAAAAGATCCTGTGGTTATGATGACATGCCCATTACAATAATTAAGGAAAACATAGATTTATTAGCTTCTCCACTCTCTTATTTCTGTAACAAATGTATTGAATAATCGATCTTTCCTGACCAATTAAAGCTGGCTAAAGTGGTGCCCGTATATAAAAAAGGTTCAAAATCAGATCCAAAAAATTATAGGCCAATATCATTGTTACCTACACTAGATAGTGTAGGTAACAATGATATTGGGGGTAATTTTTTCGACAATTTAGATAAATTGTTCGAAAAAATTATTAAAAGCAGACTAATAACGCATCTTAATCTAAAAAAAGTAATAAATACAAGATAATTTGATATTACTTGTAAATTAAATGACAAATTAAAAGTGGCTGGTCTCTTTATTGACTTAAGTTCAGCATTTGACACTATTGATTATGACTCACTATTAGCAAAACTACACTATTGCGGAATAAGAGGCAAGGCCTTACAACTTATGACATCTTATTTACATAATAGACAATTGTATGTTGAAATAAAAAATGTTGATGATAGAAACCACGAAATTACTCATAAATCTAAAGTCACAAATATCAGACGCGGAGTACCTCAATTCTATCTGGGTCTCTGTTCTGTTGGGCTCTATTCTGGGTCCTATATTATATATAATCTTTACCAATGATTTACTAAATGACATAAATAATACGCTGCCAGATGTTAACC
The DNA here is from genome assembly GCA_951640165.1 of Pseudoips prasinana. NCBI lineage: Eukaryota > Metazoa > Arthropoda > Insecta > Lepidoptera > Nolidae > Pseudoips > Pseudoips prasinana. The sequence continues at coordinate 13,707,440 of OX621240.1, forward strand.
TTATTGTCTTTGCAGACGATACAAATGTTATAATTAGTTCGCGGGACATAGATACATTGACCATACATCTAAATAAAACTCTAGAGTACATTTGTACACTTCACACTTGGGTTCACTGCTAACAATCTCATAATAAACAAAAACAAGACGAACTTATTATTATTCAAAACTACAACGAGATACAACGAAACCATAGATATTGACATCAACGGCGATAAAATTTATTTGGTAAACAGTGTAAATTTTTTGGGAGTTAATATAGATTCTAATTTAAATTGGAAAAAAGAGTTGTCTAGCATTGACTCTATTTTATCGTCGGCTTGTTATGCACTTAGGAGTCTGTGAGACACAATTGACTTAAAACACCTAATAGAAGTCTATCATGGTTTGGTGGAATCGAGACTAAGATATAGTATTATGTGCTGGGGAAATAGCTATTGTTATAATTGTCAAAGAGAATTCATTCTCCAGAAACGTGCTATTAGAACTATTGTAAAAATTCCACAGTGGGAGTCATGTAGGGAGTATTTTATTAACCTAAAAATACTAACAGTACCAAGTTTGTTTATTTTGTGTGTTCTAAGTCATTTTGCGAAATATATACAAAAATATGAAACACTACTAGAAAGGGAATTAAGAGAGAAGTCCCGAAGAAAGACTATAAAAAATGTTTTGATACCTATATTAAACATAACAAGACACTGTTCTCAGTATCAAAGCATAGAATTATTTAATAAGTTACCAATGCATTTAAAATCAATAATTTATAATACTAGCTTATTTAGAAAAAAAACTGAAGGCTTACCTTTTAGGAAAATGTTTTTATAGTGTGTCTGAGTTTGTAAATTGTGAGATTTCTTAATTGAGTATTGACTACGGTTGATTTTTTGTGTGTTGTAAAATTGACGATATATGTTTCATGTTTTTATTAATTTTTTAATTATGTGATTTGATGTCTGTATTAATTTTTTATTTATGTTAAACGTTAAATTTTAATTATGTTATAATAATACCTAATAATATCTGGGGACAATGTCACACAGATCATCCTAGCCCCAAACTAAGCAAAGCTTGTACTATGGGTACCAGGCGACGATATACATACTTATATAGATAGTTATATTTCTTGACTAGCTGGTGCCCGCGACTTCGTCCGCGACAATTGTGAATGATGACCAATGTAACTACTTACTTCTGGCTTAATCTAAATAATAAACTTTAAAAATTGAAGAAAACCTAACCTAAAAATAACCCAGCTAAGAAAGAAACTAAAGACTTCTTTGCTACTGTTATTTAAAAAAAAGAACCCAATCACATCAACCAAAAAATCAAATATGTATTCTAGATTAGGTTGCGACCACGGCATTGATTGGTATAATATCACATTTTGTGAACGAAACCATAGCGCGATCTAAAACGATGATTACGCCATCTACAACCAAAAATATAAACTTGTAAAGCGGTAAAATTAAGAACTGCGCATATTTTTTGTGTAAGATTTAGGCGATCTATTGATTCAGTTTTGGACTACCTTTTATTTAAGAATTTATTTATTTTAACTCATATGCCAAAACAGTTCCACGATCTGCAACGATATTAACGCCATCTAGTTACAAAATTGTGAACTTGTAGATAAGTAAAATTAAGTTGATATTTTTTTTGGGTCACTATCTCGACACCAACAATTTATACTACGAATTTTTTAACTTTTAACTCGAACTTTAGGTAAATTCGTTTTTTTTTATCCCAATTTGATAAAAAGTCGTTTTATATTTTTATAAAAATTACACAAAAAAAGTAGTTACAAATCTTATAAAACGCTAAATCTTTACTTAGACGACAGCGACTACGACATTTTAAGCGACTTGGCATAAATAAACGAATTTATCTAAAATTCGAGTTGGCGTAAATTGTTGGTGTCGATCTATTGAATCAGTTTTGGATTACCTTTTTTTAAGAACCAATTATTATTATTCCCAAACTATTGCAGAATTTTCATACTCTAAAAAATACAGATTTTCATACAAACTTACATTCCCTATTTTAGTCGTCCTTAGGGGTGGAATTCTCGAAAATCCTGAAATATATATTTTTAACTTACATCTCCTATTTTATGCTCTTCGGGGTGGAATTTTCATAAAACCTAAAAATTTTATTTTTTATTTTTAACTGAAAATCCAAATACCAATTTTCATGGGTTTAACTTCAAAAATGTCGAATTTTTCATACAAACTTACATCCCCTATATTTCACCCTTGGGGGTGGAATTTCCAAAAATCCTAAAATACATGATTTTTTTATTTTTAACTGAAAGGCCAAATACCAGTTTTTATGCCTTAAACTTCAAAAACGGCAAAGTTTCATACTAACTTTGCACCCCCGTTTTAGCCCCTTAGGGGCTGAATTCCAAAAAATCCTTCCTTATTCCTTGTCTACATTATAAAGAAAACATTTGTGCAAAATTTCAGCTTTCCAGGTCCAAGGGTTTGGGCTGGGCGTTGATGAGTCAGTCAGTCAGTCAGGACTTCTCTTTTTATTTATATAGATTATTTTGTCTCCCAATAATTATTCTTATTGTTTTGATTTTATTTTTAAATTATGCTTTTATTTAAGGAATTGTATTGTAAAATTCATACACAATGAAAATTGTTACTGAATAAATAAATAAATAAAACTTAATTTTAATTATTGAATTATGTAACCCGAAGAAAAAATTTTTAATCACATTTTATTGTAAAACAATCCTCGATGGACGAGACTGGATCCTGCAACACAGGGTATCCTACTGCTGGTTCCAGTGTCACCTTAAATTTTTCTAAGTGCAACCATTTATGAAACAATAAACTTTATTTTATTTTATTTTATCTCAGTATATATATGAAAAATATCGATTCCTTCTGTAAAAGGAGCGAGCTTCCACAAAATAAGTACACACAGTACACATAAGTACACAGAGACATACAGTACAATCATATGTGTTGAACCAGAACATTAATCTTAAGTATATTTTATTTTAAAAAGGTTTCCTACTGAGTTTCCTGGCAGTGTTTCAGTATCTGCCACGTCATGCACTGCACGGTAGGTTAAAAAATAATATGCCAATTCCACATAAAAGTAAAACTTTTACGGAATAAATAATTTTTGACTTTGTCTTTGACTTTAATGAATACTTCGTAATACTATGAAGAGCGGGAGCGCGCCTCTGAATAGGCCCCTGCGCAAGAGCCGCCCCGGTATGAACCTAACCTACTCGCAACGGAGAACGTAAATCGCGGAGTGTACCGCGCCGGACAATGCATATTATTAATTGTATAATTTTTTTAATTACTCAATTTTAATAATAATATGTGTCTTGCATATTTTATTTGGAGTATTAGTTTGTTATGATTAGGACAGGTAAAGTCGGGATGCAATTATGATCAATGAAAATAGGTAAACATTACAAGAAATAAAAAAAATAAGAGAGAATCATACACGTGTATTAATATTGCAACACTTTCATTTTATTATTTTAATTTTATACTTATTTTTGTTCCATTAAAGTACATTGTTGAACTGCAGCGCTATAACTGTATATGATGTAAAGAAAGCTACAAATGAAGGTAGCATCGCCATATTCACGTCGTTTGATCCAAATACTATAATACGGTTTGGACGTACACATGTGCAACGTAGAAGGTCCTTTGTTAGGCGGTAGTTTGCTTCATCTGAAAAAAAAATACCATTATATTTTTAGGCTATGGATGTACTGTATACCGAAGTCTGGCAGTAGTGGTTCGTTGTTGGTCTAGCGGTAGCGTGTTTAACCGCGAAAATAATGAGGTCCTGGGTACAAATCAAAAAACTGGTTCAAAAAAATGATTTTTATATATTTCTGTGATGAAAAATGTATCGTTATCAGCTCTAACTCTCGAAATTGGCGGTAAATACAGCCCCGTGATTGTGATTTGAATTAAATAACTGGGTCCCGCTCATGACTGCCCGCCGGCCTTACAGATTTTGATTGCGCGCGCATTGCCTGATCATTATTTTACTGCCATATCTCCTTAGATATTAATTTAAATCGAACGATGTAAATGACAATTTGGAAAAGGATTAATATCATGGTTATAAAAACACTTTCGGAAATAACGCGTTATGTACGGGTTATATTATTTAACCCTTTACATTGAATTGTTATGAAGTATTACGCACTCGTAGGTTCTGCACATTAAAACTCCGAGATATTTTCCACACACAATATTTAATCGAACAGAGTAACGTTCTTATCTACCGTCGTCCAAAGAATGCCTATTTAATAATCTCCTACCCTATTTAGGTATATTTTTATCAGTGATAACCATTTGAAAGTCAAATATCGATTAATAATAGTTTTAAGATGTAAAATTATTATATAATGACTATAGTAATTAATAAAATGATAATCACAATCTAAATATATAATTATAATATAGCAGCTACGTCATAACCGTTGCGCGGCTATTGAGTACTTGATAACAGAAGGTTTGTTAGTTAACTTAAGAGAAACCTTCCACTTAGACGCAATAGTTTAGTTTATTTAAGTTATAAGTAAATTACAATTCTAGAGTAGAAGGCGATTATTTCTCTAAATAGTTGTTGATAGCTACACTGTTATAAGTTCACTATATTTAAATTCGTTAGTCATGCTATTTTATATTGCTAAATTATGACACACATCTATACCCTAAAGTAGGTTGCAGAGTAAACAGAAAAATGTACGGCAATGAGATCGTGCACATTATACTAGATCAAATTTGGTTAGCATAAAACAGGTTAACTATAATAAAAATAAATAAAAGTAATAACAAGTCATTTAGTCTCTCTCACAAGTAAACAATTCGGTTTACAATTATAATAGTATCATATAATAAAACTTTGTGAGAGACTGGTGCCTGATGTAGGTTGATACCTGTATTACAAGTCACCAGTGCCCTCCCGCGGCTATTACATAACTTTGTAATGGTATTGGTAAACCAGAAAAATGAGTACTTACTGAGCCGACCTTAAAAAATGGATATAAGCTGTCGCGGACTTCTAGATCTTTTAAATGGGAAGAATTCTGCACACTGTGAGGGCTTCCGCTGCGAGCGCTGCCTAAACGGTGAAATATTTTCAGAAATAATGTGTGACAGAATTGTTCCCCTTTAAAAGTTCCAAAAGTCTGCAACAGCTTATGGCTAGCTTTTAAGGTAGGCACACTGAAAGACACTGCTTTCAGCACACTTGGTATCAATTTTGGGTCGCCACCCTTACCCTCCCCATCCATCCACTGAATAGCTGGATTGAAAGATGCAAATACTTTTCGTCTTTTCGTCGAGACACTTAAATTAATCTTTCACGTTTAGACGCAATGCATATCAATCTATAGCGCGGGCGTCTAGCGTCCTAGCAACACCAACTACGAAGTTATTCCATATTATGGAGTTATAGGTTTTTTATTATGTTTAACTTTTGGTGTTGGTTCTAATGAACCTACACCAAATTAGTTTCTTCAATGTATAATTTCCTAACGGACATAACATCAGCGTCAGCGGTTTGGATGACATAATAAGGGTCGCTGCGCGCTTTCTAACTTTACAAGACGGATATTACGTGATCAACCCAATGAAATGATGCATTACGATAGAATGCTGGATAAGTGATCAAGCATTTAAATAACGCGTGAAAGTAAACGATTGAAGTAAAATAATCATTGACCGAATACTTATTTATAATCTTTGATATTATAATGAGACATTAGAATCAAAACATAACCTTAAATTTGCAAAGATAACTATAGTAAACTGCAATCTTGACTGGAGTCACCGTGAACCATTACTTAAAGGTCTACTGATATTGTTTATTTCATATAAAAACTAAGAACAGCAATAAATACTTTATTTATTTATTATTATACTCACGTTGTATCCAATAAATACACAGTTCACACAGCTTTTGCCTCAGTTTAATAGTGTTGTTTTGCACCTGTTGACCTGCATGCGACATTATGTATACAACAGAAAGAAATACCAGCATTGAAAACACGTTTGAAGCCAACAGCATTGGTGATTCCACTCCCTAGAAATTTAATAATATTGGTTACGTATCTTATTTATACATGTACAATTTATATGTACTTGTCATGACTATGAATCAAACAATTGTGACGTCTGAGGTCAGACAGGGAAGAACTCCACGTAGATTTTAATAATAACTAGCAATAGATCAAGTTTTTTAGCGAAAAGTGTGTAATTCCGTATATGGAATACATACGGAATTACACACTTTTCTTAATAACTAAGTTATAGTTTATAGGATTTGTCAACGAGTACCTAACCCACATCGTTATCCACATCTTAAGTAAAATAGTCTTAACATGGAACTACTTAACTAAGCACGAGTGAAGCTAGTGCTAAAAATATTGAATTTAAGTAATGGCATTTATATAAAACAATATGTATTTTATTATGTTACTTATGAATCTATAAAATATCTAAATGTTCAGATCTATTTCTTTAATATTCTGGAGTAAACAATTTCTAAACTTATTAGCAGACAGTGTGAACAGATCAAGGTCTGAGAAAAAAGTACCTATTGGAATTATTGGCTATTCGACGCAGAGGAGCACGGACCCCAGCGTGAGTGCGACAAGAATATACCGCAAGAAGTGGAAATCCACGCACCTCCCGGCTCCAAACAGTTCTTGGAATAATATAGCTAATCTTATTTGGTATTTCAGAGCAGTCATATCTATTGACACATAAGTCATAGAGAAACACGGTTTCTAGATGAAGGCGTGGATAAAGAATCCCAAAACATGATTCAACCACGTTTATGAGAGTACATTTCCTAGCATTAAAAATGCTCAACATAGTTGATCTCGTAAAAAAACCGCTAAGCAGTTCAATTTATTAATTAGGAAAAGCTCTATCTTATAAATTTATTGCTTGGCCGATATTAGTGATGTTATGCAATTTTTACTTACACTTTTAACTGGTTTATTAGATTTGAAAAAACAATAACATTTTTCTTTAACTTGTTTCTTTCATTATAATATGTTTTGGCCTCAAAAACCTTATTTACAATATACGAGTACATTATGTTTAAAAATACTTCTTTGTAAGACGAACTAAAAGATAACTTAAATTGACTGTGTGCAAGAGTGTTTGAGAACTTAGCTGCTGTGTGACTAATGGCATAGAATATCGCTACCCCATTTCATCCCGTGGGGGGCGTAGAAGTCGACCCGAGGCTATACCTCCCAGAGAACGGGCAGCAGCGTCTCTATGACGATTACAATGCGATCGCAAACCCGTCTGCCAAGCGTGGCGTGGATATACCAATATCCCACCAAATTAACAACATAAACGATTGTGGAAATCTTTTGAGGCCTTTGTGGGCCTCATTAGGTTGACATGTTAATACTAATAATATCCTGGGATATTATCAGACACGGTCATCTGAACTCTAATTAGCAAGCTCTGCTAATTAGAGTTCAGATGACCGTGGTTACTATGGAAATCGGATAACTGGTTCACTAAATATACTACTTTTCTTTTGTAAATAGATACTTATATAGATAACTAGCTGTGCCCGCGACTTCGTCCGCGTGTTAATTAGTTTATTTCCTTTTTCTTGTAAAATTAAAGTAGCCTAAGTTACTCCTTATTACATCAGCTACCTGCCAACAAAAGTCCCGTCAAAATCGGACCAGTCATTTCAGAGATTAGCCGGAACAAACAGACAGACAGACAGACAAAAATTGTAAAAATGTCATTTTGGTGTATGTACCGTATATATATTCATATTAATATAGTAAAATCCGGTTATTTCAATTTTACAAACAGACACTCTAATTTTATTTATTTGTATAGATTACAAAGGCACCTAGGCACAGGACACACAGACATTTTCATCGAACACACGACCTGCGTCGTTAAAAGCAAGCATTAAATTAAGCAAATTAGTGAATAACTAACACAAATTAATTTATAAAAATATGACTTACCATTACCGTTATCTGAGTAATAGTGTACAGTAATATCACATAGTAGAAAGACACGATGAATAGCATCATAGTCAACTGCAAGAAAATCTATATGTTTAAACAGTAGTAGATTAAAAACTGTAACATTAAAAGAAAAATATTTTTATATGCCAAATTAGGACAACAATTTATTTGCGAAAAATATATAAATGAAATTAGAATAGTACTAGAAATAAAACTTAAGAATCTAAATATACTTATGGATAAACTTAACTACATTAGAAATAAAAAGAAAAACTACAAAAAAGTTAAATATATACATAGATATTTAAAATGATTTGCAGTTACCTGTATGCTGAAGATACTATTACACAGGCTAGTACTATCGTTAATATTTTTGTAAGCAGTCATCCATCTATTAAATTTTTTGTGGTATTCAACATAGGACTGTTCGTCATTAACATGATTAATTTCTTCGTTTTTTTTTAACATATCTCTATCAATTAACCGAATAATCGTCTTTAATTGTTCACTGATAACATACATGACTCCATGTACCACAAAATATTGGAAAATGTATCGAAAGTCATTTACAGTAACAATCAAAAATACATAGATGTGGAGCCAGTAATTGTTATTCAAAACTTTTTCATAATCAGCATCGAATAGGATTCGCATATAAGTGAACAACGATATTTGTAGGAAGCAAATAATCACCACCAACAGATACAAGGATCGCTGTGCTTTCTGCAAAATACTAGTATATTCTACGTCCGCAAACAGTTTGTGGTAAGAGTTAAAATTTACCATCATGCGATGAAACTTCTTAGAGTTTTTTACAGCAAGGATGATCAGAACAATATTAGAAAAAGTAACGGTATATAAGTAGATACGATGCACGTCAAATATGGAATCGCTGAGCCCCGCGTAGATGCCGATGATTACGATTAAATTAAATATTTCAAGTATCATCAAACAGGAGAACAATAATCTGACATATTTCGTACGATCCACATAGTTTCTGAAGATACAAGTGAAATTTTCTACGACCCACAGATATTTTAGAGGTGTAAAATCCATATTGTTGAACTAGAAAAACGTATGGTATTAAACACGCAAATGTTATAAAGAACAAATATATACTGTTCCTGGAAATGTACTATCAATACTGTTTGTATAATTTTAATCCATTAGTAAAAGTACATCGTATTAATAAACTGAACGCATTAAATGGTAGTTGTTGTTTTACGGCTTTCATAACTTTCATTAATACTAAATATTGGTAAACTTATTACAGTAGGCTTATTACAAGTTACTATGATTTGCCGGAAAATCTCCTTGTCTACTATATAAAAATAAGTCGGGTTTTCCTTCCTGACGCAATAACTCCAGAACGCACGAACCGATTTCCACGGTTTTGCATTCCTTGGAAAGGTCTCGGGCTCCGTGAGGTTTATAGCGAAGAAAATTTATAAAATTTTACGCGGGTAACACCGCGGGGCACAGCTAGTATGTAATAGATTTACTCTCCTCTTCTCCAAATTTTAGTGTTTTGTTTCCGGAACTATTACACTTGTTGGACAAGTGCACGCTGGGTAAGGGCGGTGATTTAATCACATGTTAACATAGAGAGAACTCACCATTTGTAATAATTATTCTGGCAACTGAGAGGCTCTTTTAACTTTACGAGGACTCTGTCATACATAACTCTGCCCTCGCTCGCAGAGGATATCCTCTGCGAGGGCAGAGTTATATATGAGATGAGTACTAGGGCGTGATGACTCTAATATGGAGAAGCTACTCGCCAAGTCATAACACATGTCAGTGGGAAAGGGAACAGTGGACTAGCAGCCAAGTTGCAGCTTGGGCTGCAGATCCTCGATCCCCAAAAGCGACCCCATGGCTTGAGCGGCTGCCATCAGTGAGTTAAAAATCTTAATAGCTATTGTGTATTTCTGATTGATTGGTCCTGCGAATGAGATATTGGCCACTCATCCATCATATCATATTGGGCGGTTAAGTTTTAATGCCATATGATGGTACTAGGCAGGGAGTTTCACAAACCCATATCATAATATCTCAAAGACGGCGTCAAAAATGTCTTAGTATGAATTATCAAAATTAAAATCTCTTCATTGTTTAAAGATAACAGTCGTTTACAATTTGAAATAATGTTTTTAGAAGTTCTCGATGTCGTTGAAAATATCAAATAATATGTGCTTTCCAAAGAAATAAATTTAAACAAAGCTCTTGAATATTAAAAAAAGAGAATAATTATGTAATAATACTGAAGATGAAGAGGTATACGACAAAATGAGTGACGTGCCCATAGTAGAAGAGCTCTGTATAGATCATATTATTTAACTCTTGCCGACGGGTTACGTAGGTACTGCTTTTTTTTCAAAATAAGGGTCCCATAAAAGCTGTCTATCTTATTATTGAAAAATGTAACAGAGTTGTTTAATTTGTACCAAGAAAAGATTAATAACTTTGTCAATGCTTGTTTAATAATTTGACGGGCCTGTGGCGTGGTTTGCAAATGCTTGCTTTGCACGCCGCAGGTCGTGGGTTCGATTCCCACCCAGGACAAATATTTGTGTGCATGAACATGTCTATTTGTCCTGAGTATGGGTGTATGTATTTACAAAAGAAAAGTAATATATCAGTTATCTGGTTTCAATAGTACAAGCTCTTCTTGGTTTGGAATCGTATGGCCGTGTGTAGATAATGTCCCAGGACATATGTATATTATTATTATACAAAAAGAACAAGGTCGAGTATGCAGATCCTCAAGAAGTTATAAGAGTAAAGGGAAATAAAACATATTACCTCTACGATATATGTATCTATATGTATTTTATTAAGTTACACTACATTATTAAACTGCAGTGCTATTACTGTATAAGAAGTGAAGAATGCTACAAATGAGGGTAGCATCGCCATATTGAGGCTGTTCGAACCCAACGCAGAAGGTCTTTTGTTAGCCGGTAATTTGCCTCGTCTGAAAAAAAATAGCATATAAAGTATACTTTTAAAAAATCTAAGTAGCAAACGTTTTGTACAGACGCCAGCACATCCAGCTACCCAATCTGTCAAATTTATTTTATAGATTTTCAACTTTATCACATAAGCTTAAGGTTCACTCTCATTTGGGGAAATTTGACAAATTGGGCTAGCTTGATGTGCTGGCGTGTGTACACTACAACTTGCTCAAAGCTATCGAGCAAATTCCTTCAAAATACATATTTAAAAAATACTCCCCTCATTGATGCATTTAAACGAATTAAAAAAGTCGCAATTGACGAATTGATTTTCGACATGTGGTTGGACAGCTACATGTTTTAAACATTTGATATCTATCGGAATTAACTTTATATTTCAACTGCTAGATGAAATATTCAAAAGACTTCTACAAAAATATAGATTTGTAATATACATAAAATAAAAAAAAATATCTAAACCTCATTTTTCAAGTGAAAATTTATTATTCGGACGTCGTAAATATACTCAAACATCTTTACTGATTTAGAATTCGCTTATATTCTATTATCCCATCAAAAACTTCGAAATGTATTGAATATACCAAATAAAATAATCAAGTCTGTCCATTATCATATTTTCAGAATTATCAATTAACTTTAATGGATTAACAAGAGGGCTCTGTAATAAAATTACTCTATGTCAATTCATTAAAAAGACGTTCATTTATTTTCATGTAAATACAAAATAGAGTTCTGGCGAAAAAATAAGCAAATAAATCGTATTAAAATATTATTGATACAGACAAAGAGCTTCAAGATATACAAATGAAATCTAATGGCCAATTTTAGTTTTAAGTATGTGGCTATATACTCACGTTCAATCCAATGAATAGAAAGTCTACACAGCTTTTGTCCCAACTTAATTGTGTTATTCTGCACCTGTTGACCCGCATGCGATATTATAAATACAACGAAAAGAAATATCAGCATCGAAAACACGTTTGAAGCTAAAATAAGAGGCGATTCCATTCCCTAGAAAAAAAAAATAAGGATTTATCACAATCGAAAGCTTCTATCTAAAACCATAGTAGTTATGAAATCTAAAACTTCCTTGACCATCACGCACACATTTGCAAACCATCCAAAACCCAATGTACGAAAATCATTACATATTTATTCACTTCTTTAAACTGCAATAAATATCCTGAAATATCTAAACAAATTGCTTAGAAAAGGAAGTGGTGAAGAACAAACAAATATTCATCTCATTATTAGTCAAAGGTATAGAATAACTTGTAGTTTGAAACTATTTTACCAATATAATATACTGCGACAAGATCATTTTGTAAAAGAGATTATCTGTGTTAGAGATATTTTGTGAGGCCGAGATTCTAGGAAATAGATATTAGTTATTTGCAACTAATGGATCAGTTGCAAAATTATCACTTTTACATAATCTTGATAGTAGATAACTTACTTATATAATTATTATATATTTTCTGTGACTTACTGTGACTGTTATCTGTGTAATATTATACAGTATTACCACATAATAAAATGACACAATTAATAGCATCAATGTTAACTGGAAACAAAATATAATTTGTAAGTACGAAGTTAAAAATATGATAAGGCTAAAAAGTTATGATATTTTGAGTCTTATTATTAACCTGTACGCTAAAAATTGCATTACACAAATTAGTACTGTCGTTAATATTTTTGTAAGCATTCATGAACCTATGGAATCTTTCTTGATATTCTGTATTTACAAATCCATCGTGTTCAACTTCGGTTGTCACTTCAGTTATAGACTTTTCTCTATCAATTAGTCGAATAAACGACTTGAGCTGCTCAGATATAACGTACAACACCCCATGCAGTACAAAATATTGAAACATGTACCTAAAGTCATTGAAAGTGATAAAAAGATATATATAATTGAGCATAAAGTTGTAGTCACCCATTGTTTTAGAAAGAAAAATAAGTCGAGTACAAACAAACACTGATATTTGAAGAAAGCTAAACATCGTCGCCATGAAAAACAAAGATCGTTGCGCCTTATGTATAATTCGAGTATATTGTACGTCGGCAAACGCTTTGTGGTAACTATCAAAATTAGACATAATGCTATAACTTTTCTTCGAATTGTGTGCAGCAAGAATGATTAAAATAATGTTAAAACTAGTGATGGAATAAATATATATATAATAAGCGTCAATCAAGTAATTGCTGAGATGTAAGTAGATGCCGACGGTCACAATTATATTAAATATTTCAAGTATCATCCAACAGGACGAGATAATACGGCCACATTTTTTATAAGTCCCATAGTTTCTGAATATACACGTCAAATTTTCTATGACCCAAAGATGTTTTATAGGAGAAAGATTCATCCTTCTAACAGTTAAATCCTAAGTATTTTAACATGCAACTGTTGTGCTAAATAACCGACGACTATTCCTTATGTCGTTATCGATCGTTCAAGTAATTTGCTGTTCATTAATCTAATCCATTTGTGGAAGTAGAGACCATGAATAGATTACACAAATTAGGAAAAGTGGCGTTCAAGGTAGAGGAATCATAAAACCACAAGTAGAAGCATAAGGCATAATATAATATGTTTTTTTCAATTATTTTTATTCCTGGCCGTATGGTTCCCGGTAAAAACCGACTAAGTTGTACAGTAGCCTGTGTACTAACTAACACCTAACTGCGATCGCCAACTCGCAGTGATTTCGGCAAATCTATCCAAATGGCAACGTTATGTAAATCTTTGGTGAGGCTTATGTCCAGCACTCCAACAGTGGACTACATATGGCTGATGATGATGATATGCCTAATTAATTTGGCTGTTTTACAACACTTACTCTTAATGGAAGTTACTTCAATTAAATAATTACCCTTTTTCCTTATGTATAAATTATTTAACACCAGTCTCGTGAATATTATTATATTTTGACGGTCACCGTAGCCTAGTTGGTAGTGCTCCTGCCTACGAAGCTGGTGGTCCTGGGTTCAAATCCCGGTAAGTGCAAATATTTGTGTGATGATTTCATATTTGTTTCTGAGTCATGGATGTTTTCTATGTATTTAAGTATTTATCTATCTATATAAATATGTATATCGTCGCCTGGTACCCATGGTACAAGCTTTGCTTACTTTAGGGCTAGGTTGATCTGTGTGACATTGTCCCTAGATATTATAGCAATATATTATATTATAGTACTAATTATATTAGTAAATTAAAAAATTCTTAACAAATACCATATAAGAAACGGTGCAGTTAGTTCTAAATTGCCATATTTGTAGACACTCTTATTTTAAAATTTCAAACTATGTATAATTGAAATGAAATGAAATGAAATTATTCAGCACTTGGGTATTAACATACACTTGTACTTGTCAAGGTCACAATGCACTACATAAATATAGTGGATAGTATAAAAGTTACAAAAAAAAATAAATTAATCAGTCCGTGCGGTTTGTTTTATCGCATTACTAGCAGTACCCGCGGACTTCGTTCCTCGTTATAAATATGTTTGTCCCTGTCCGTTTGTCCCGCGTATTACTTCGGGTTAAACTTTCTTGATATTTTTTTTCATAGCCTATGACACTTAACAATAACGTAGCTTTCTATTGGTGAAATAATTTTGAAAATCGGTTCAGTAGATCCAGGGATTACCCCTTACAACGTCACAAATACACAAACGTTACCTCTTTATAATATTAGTATAGACAAATAGAATTATACAGAAATAGAAATATAACTGTGAATCTGTTATAAAATTATTCAGTGTCCCGCTCGCACTGAAACGCTATAAAAATAACCAAAATTGGTCCGGTTGTCTACTCTGTCTGTATCAGAAATGGTGTTGTATACGGATTTCATTAAATTTGTGATTTACTTAATTTCCCAATTCGCCAAATTTTATATACCAACAATTATTATGTAATATCGAATCCATTTATTTATGAACTTAGCTAGCTTACGGCATTACGGCTTCGTTGGGAAATATTAGTTCGCTGCTTTTTTTTAACAATAATACCTACTAGCATAATAATATTTTTAACAACACTCACACTAATCAAACAAATTAACCAGTAACCTATTAAAAAAAAACAAATCAAAGACAATTTCCCAGTTTAGGTATAGCACCTTCGAGCATAGTCAAATGCTCGAAGCCTAAAACTGTCAGAGAGCGATAATGGGTTATTCTAAATCCTCTAGTATAGTGCTACAAACTTATCTGGCCCGGTGGCCAAAAGTAGAACTAACAAGCCAGTTTGAAATGTCAATCGGCCTGTTATGCCATGACATTCCTGCCATTGATTGTTTGTTGCGCGTGTTTATTTTTCTTTATGTGGTTTTTAATTGTGAAAAATGTCGAAAGCTTTAAAAAGTGATGCGAGGGACGTTATATTACAAGTATTGAATTAAATGAAGGAAGAAAAACGCCTTCAGGCACCAATTATACCCTTCAATAAGTTGTATAAACGCGTAGCTGCTGCTACAGGTTAGTGTTGTCAGCTTCTGAAAAAATACGAAAATCCCCCTCGCACTTTAAATTAAAATATTATTTATTTATTAAATTTTTGCTATTTCCTTTGTAGGTGTCCGGGAGCGATTTGTAAGAAAACTTGTGAAAGAAAAAGAGCAAGCAGATGCAAAAATTTATAGCGATCAGAATATTGGTAGATCGAATTCTGAAATCCTATCATTGATTGCAGAAGCTTTTGATAAAATAACAGTCAATGAATGGCAATTTTTTTTTGCCATACATTGACGATTACAATCAATTTAAAAAAATATTAAAAATGTGTATCGAAAATGGGATGGATACTTAGAGGAGCCTTTCATCATTCATTTAGGTAGTGATAGTGAAAGCAGTGATTCCGATAATGATGATGATGAAATGACTTCTGAATTAAACCATTCCGGTGACATAATAATACCTGGAGTATCTCCGTTAGAGAACACTCAGCATACATTTTATGTAAATGATCATTATTTAGTGAAGTAACATTTACGTTACTATGTGCATATTATTTTTACCCACTTTATTGCAAACAATAGTTACTAGCAACACTAAATGCGATAATAGCGCCGCTGCCACCGGGTCAGATAAGTTTGCGGAACTGTACGTTCTGTATTGTCAATCTTGACAGTTTTTATTTCACATCGATGTAATTAGTTTCTATGTATTTAATTTTATATTTTAATAATTATATTCCTATATTTTATTACTTATTATCCTATATCCTATTCCTGACGAAGACACATCCAAAAACACAAAAATAATTGAAATTGCTCCAGCCGTTCTCGAGTTATAAGTGTTGTAACAAACACGACTTTCTTTTATATATATAGATTTACTGAAATTCTCCTTTCAAACATCTTTGGGTTATAGAAACTATAACTTGTATAACCAGAAACTCACATAGAGTTATAAGAACTACGAGTACGTCCGATTTTTTGTCTCCAGTTGGATATGGATTACTGCGGTTTTCTGATTGACATTCATCGTATGTATATAATAATATATTTATTTCATCACTGGTCGTAACATCGTTTTGGTCTTCCTTGATGTGTATATCGGTGCAATCCGGTGTAGACTTTCCGCCGTTAAGCTACGAATATTGAGATTAATTTAGCTTCTAGGTTTAACTGGAAGTTATGTATATGTTTGACACCGACCGATGTTATTATAATTTTTTTTAAGGGTATTTGGAAAAAATATCGGCATAACTAAATTTATGCGAAACTTGACGTTAAGAAACAAAAGAACGCACAACTAAAGTATTACTTAGTTTTAAAGTTATACTTCACTTATGCGCTCTTGAATCAACAACGTCAATGAATATAAAAAAATTGTGAATAATCCGTGAACACTGCAACGGTTCGTAACAATATTCTTGAATAAGGCTGTTATTATATAAATTAAATTAAGTTACTTTATCATTATATCATCATGTCCTTTATTATGAACTGTTAATGGAAACCCTTGAATGACCCTTTTTTCATAATTTATTCATCGCCCTTTCTTTCATTAATAAATTAAATTAATAAATTGAACATTTCTTAAGTAATCGAGAGATCCATATAAAAACAGTAGCAGTTATTATACATACATAACATACATACCTCACGCTTTACTTTATTAATTTCTTATCAATATGTTTGTAGTAAAACACCATAATGATGGAGTGATTAATTTCTGTTCAATATAATTTGCCTATGATTTAAGTCAGTTTAAGACATAATCTTCTACTAAAGTTATCAGAAAACTCTTTTCACTTATACGTTTTAATAGTTTCCTACTTGCGAAGTAATGTAAGAGTTACTATCTAAGTACAATATTGAGCTTATTGCACAATATTGTTCTCAAATAGTATATTTCAGTATGATTAGGACCCATTTGTATATGTAAAAGCTACGAGTAGGAGAACATGCCTTCTTCTAGGAACTTATCTGATGACAATTTATTTGAAATCAGCATATATTATCCCTTGCTTATTATTCTGTTTATTTACTTGTTTCTATTTTATTGTGCTATTATGAGTTATTTATTGACTATATAATTAACTTCAATACAAAAAACTGTATTACGTTTGGTACTGACTAACATACATTAAACTTAATTGGTTAATGGAAGTGTGTGCGGCAATGAGTATTAGGAAATAACTTTTAATTAAATTTACATTTACATAGAAGAGTATTTATTAATTTACCATTTCAATGAACTCTAATGGATTACTCTGAGTTAATCATTTAAAAAACTTATACCAAAGACAGTTTCATTTGAGCTATAGTTGCATCTAGTACTTACATACCTTACTATCCCCACTGAATAATTAATAAATAATTTATAGAATGGCAAAAGTTAATAACACGCCCTTGAAATATATTTTGTTCATAGAAAATATTTTATGTGTCTTTAGAAATTTTGTTAATTACAAGAAATGTGCGAGAAGATTAGTTTGCTGTTGGATGTTATTTCATATGCTTAATTTGATTTCAGTCGTGGTCGTGGTTGTGCATGTACAACGGCTATATATCTTTAAATTTAAAGCTCAGAGAATATATATGCATTCTGTCATTGCGTTTAGCATTATTTTAATGTTCTTAGCCGTCCGCCATTCACAAAAGTTTCAAAAGTTGTTGTCAAATTTTGATGCTTACAATAACTTTTTAGTTGACGCGGAATACAGTCACGTTTTACATCAATCACAAAAATCCCTAACATTAGTAGTTTTTCTCTTTTCCTTTATTAGATTAACAGTGATTTTTATCGTATATATATATTTTAACCATGATAATAAAGGAGATGAATTATTTGTACATTTTTCCAATTTTATCATAACTCTGTGCGACTTTCGGTACATGATGGAATATTTTGTATTACACGGAATATTTTTGGTCATATCTGAACAATTGAACGCGATCATACGGTCTATTGATAAAGAAATTTTAAGAGAAATGAAAATAAGTAATCGAACTGAAACACCATTCCTTTATCATCAGAAAATCTTTGATAAATGGATGAAAGCGTATAAAAATATAAACGCCAGCTCTGATTTGTGCAATTTAATTTTTAGTGGACAGGTAAAATTAACAATTTGCTAAGGCACTCATCATTAATTTTGGGACAAAAGCAACTGATAGCAAATAATCAATTTTATTTAACACCTATCCTTTATTTCAGCTAACAATGATGCTTGTAATAATATCAGTCTACTTTTTAATAGTTTTATACTCAATTGTAATATTGATGGTCACGGTAAGAATGATTAGTTTAAAGAAATAATGTTACTTTACTCATATTAACCGCGGTTGTCGGTAATGAACCAAAGCTTGCCGGTTCAATCACAAATGTTTGTGTTCATGAATACTAATAAACTACTTGATTTGGTCTGGATGGCAAAAAGAAATAAGTATTTCTATTCATTATCTAATATCCATTTTAAAATCTTTGCTCAATGTGAGCTAGATGGTGCTGGTTGGTGGTTTTATAACGCACTAGCTATGCCCCGCGGTTCCACTCGCGTTAAAGAAGATTTTCCAGCTTTTCTGTATATTATTCAGCTTGCTATAAACCTCACGGAGCCCGAGACGTTTCCAACGAATGCAAAACCGTGGAAATCGGTTCGTGCGTTTTGGAGTTACAGCGTCAGGAAGGAAAACCCGACTTATTTTTATATAGTAGATTTTCGATAACAATATTTTTTTTATAATTATTATTTGAAATTGGAAGCAGCGGGTTAGGTCAAGGTTTTTCCCATGCATATAAATACTATTGTTCAAAACCCATATTTATTGAAATTAGAATATGTGTGATACTATCAAAATGATTACGTAATTTGTATCTGTTATTTCTATATATATTTTTACCGGCATTTTTATTCTATACTTAAATGCCCAGCATTTGAAGTTGGCGCCAATAATTACGTGATTTGTTCACCAACTTCAAGTTTTATAATTTATTACATTTTTAAGTTCGTTTTATAAGTCAGTTCTTTTTTGGTTAAAACAAACAAACTTTTCTCTTACCTTACTAGTGTTTTCCTTTTGCTGAACGTTACTTATCTCATATAAATTGTAATTCCCGTTAATTAGAAGTAGTAGGTACTATGTTAAGTATAATCTGTGTGTCCTTTTGCCTGTAATATTGTAGCTTCCTAACAGATGGATCGATCGCAGAGCGGCATATTTCATCTCAATGCTAGAAGATGGTACTAAGCTATTTTATTAAGTATTTGGTTCATTAGTGTTTTATAAAAAACAATTGAAGGATCAACATTCAACCGAAGATAACGAGGTCCTGGGTTCAAATCCCGGGTCGGACAAAAAGAAATAATGGGATCTTTATGAAAAAAAAAAATCTCAAGTTTAGCCCGAAGTTTGGTATTTGGCGGTATTATACTTCAGAGAGCGCGTAAAGGCGTCAGTCCTGTACCTGACCTCTTTCCGGTCGTGTCACTAGTCGTGCTATCGGATCATGAGAGTGACGGACTAAAAAGTGCCCCTGTGTTTGCGCACACACTTGTGCACTGCATGTCCCGGCTAGTCTCCATGGAGACTGGCTGCTGTGGCTGAAAGAAATTAGGCTTAGTAGAAATGAGAGGACCTAGGAGACATTATTATTTATAATAAAATTCAAATAATTAAATAATATTTCATTTTAAATTCCGCGGATATTCGTCGTAGGGTTAGATTTTATTTTAGTTGGTTTTCCATTTACTGAACTATAATATTTTTTTGTTTATTTCAGGGATTACCATCGCCAGTTAGCTTGTACACAAACTTGTTCTCAATGGCAGTATTTCTTATGGCGTTGTTTATGATTTCGTGCGGGGGACAGCGAGTCCAGAATAATGCAAGCAGGCTGAGACAAAGGTTGTGCGAGCTCTGTATTCACTGGGTAGAACGTAAGTAAAGGGACATAATTCAAGCAGTTAAGTCTAAATACCTTTCCTATACTGAGTAGCACAGGTTAATAAGCTGAATAAATTTATAAGTAGTTTGGAAGTTCCTTACAAACTTGCTCAGCTTATAAATCTGTGTGATTAGAGTTGTCAGTTTAATACGTCTTTGTTATAAGTTACTTATAAAGACGTTAAATTATCCGCTACTGTACTAGGTGAGACTTGATTTATTTATTATTAATCTTGTATGTTTTCAGTTCGAAAAGTCGAGCTCATTTTGGATTAGCTCCCTGTATACTATAAAACTGAAATATTGTGCATGGGTTCAGTGTGATGCCAATCGAACTATTTGATAGTCATGATCAGAATCAGATCTAAGACAATCCAATCTAAAACAATCTTTTTCTTATAAACAAATGCAAACGGTACTTAAGTAGTTGCTACTACTACTAACTTAATTCAAATAGAAAATACAAAAATCCCCTCAGAATGGAAAGTCATGAATTGGCTAAGCCAATTTTTTTTTCGAACAAGTTTTCTTTGGCTGTCGCAAAGAAAACTTGTTCAGGTGAAGATACAATGACGACTGTAGGCTGGTTGGATGTAGCAAGGAATACTTGTTCAGATGGAGATACAATGACGACTGTAGGCTGGTTGGCCGTAGCAAGGAAAACTTTATCAGGTGCCCTAACAACTGCAGGCTTAGAGATCATATGGACGCTACTGACAATGCGCTTCTTGTAGCCGAGTTTTAGGCTGACACAATTTAGATTGCCATCAACTCGCTGAGAAGAAGACTAAAAGCAAAATTTAAACCACTGTTTAAATCAACCATTATCCTACCATCTTTAACAAAGAATACCAATATTGATTTCCCATTAAAACATACTCGCGATACTGCGTCTAAAGTAATGTATATCCTCCAAAAACAAAATATCTGGTACACGAAACGAGAGATTTTATACAAACTTGTCTATAATACAAATAAAACAAACACCTGACTTTAAAAATATTTCAATATTTAGAAATTCAGAAGTTTTAAATAGATAACTTGTTTCAGATGAAGAACACTTCAGACTAGCTAAAGATCTACTGCGCTGCACGCGTGTGCGTCCAATCCGAATCCACGTGTTTGGTTCGCTCGAAGTCAACATGGCGATGATGCCTTCATTTATAGCCTTTTTTACGTCTTACACTGTCATAGCGTTACAATTTAACAATGTACTGTGAACACGTGTAGGGCAGCAGTTAAGACAATCGCCTCGCCACTTCGTGTCTCGGGTTCGAATCCCTCGCAGGACTACTGTTTGTGTGACCCATAAATAGTTTTTCTGAGTCTGGATGTGCTTTATGTCCGTCGATTATATGTTTGTAAAGTACCCCGCGACATAGTAACTAAATTACCTAGTGCGGGCATTTTCTTAAAATAAAATAAATAATCATAGTCATTATGACTATGATTATTTATTTTATTTTCATGTATATTTTATCCAATAAAAAATTACAATTTATTTTTTGAATTCTCACTATTTTTATCTCATAGTCAGTCCTTTACGTGGTAGCTACAGAGAAATACTGCCAAAAACTCATACACCATATGTATGTTCAGACCGTTGGCCCTCTTCCACTGAACTATAATCCCGTGTCTGTAGTCCATGCCAGCGATCACATATTCTTTGCAGAATTCTGTCTTTTATCTTCGGCTTCGCTCGGTCAGAACACTATAAGGAAGCCTTCGGGCATTACAGGTTATGAGCATTCTTGGTATTTGTTGCTTGCTCGGTTTCAAAACGTATAGTATAAAATTTATAAATGTGTAGTAAAGAAATACCTTGTTATTTATGTATTTAAGGATTTTAGAAAATAAGGAATCCTTATTATAATATTATAGCGTAATATAGTATTAGCCTTCCCTGTTTAATTGTGAACTAGAAGTATAAGAGTATGCTCTTCCTTCTCCTGTAATAAAGAACAACCATTTTCACCGCCCGTGTTGCAAGTCGTGGCTTCGATTCCCACCCTGGATAGATATTTTAGTTCATGAGCATGTCTGTTTTTCCTGTTTATGGGTGTAATTATCTATATAAGTATATTACAAAAGAAAAGTAGTATATGTAGCATATCAGTTATCTGGTGTCCATAGTACAAGCTCTGCTTAGTTTGGGATCAGGTGGCTGTGTGTATAATGTCCAAGGATATCATTATTGAAAACGATTCAATAAATGTGGTTTTATATGTTAGTATCCTGTTCCAAGCCGTTTTAATACGTTCTATCAAGCGTGAGTGAGACCAAGAGAATAGTAGGTATATGATACACATCAATGAGCGTGCAATTTTTAATTTTGCAATACTTAATTCGATAAGTATGAAGAGATTACATGTGGACGTTATCACCTGTATTTTGCAAATTATTGAAAGTATCCATTTTGTTTTCGAACTTATTTCCCAAAAAGTGTTTCTGAATTATAACCTAGCTTAAATTGCACATACTATTTATGACGAAAAGAAAATTTAAAATCCTCCATTACTTTCTAATACAATTTTCTTTTCATCGTAAATAATCTGTGAAATTTATAACCAATTTAAAACTTATAACCATGTTCTTTTTTTAATTTGACAGCCTTATTTATGTTTAACTTCGAAGTTATTACGCCGACTAACTTTGTCCGCTTCACAAAAAATTTAACACCCCCTCCTAGATACCACTCCACTTCGGACTCGCTATACAAAAAAAGACATTCAAAATTTCTCATTAGGATATTACAAAATGAGATACTTACCTTATGACAGTGGTGTAAAAGAACTGTAAATAGTAGCCAAAGAGGGGCGGCGCGACGATAAAATGAAAATGAGGGGGCGGGGGGCTCGTTAGCTGGCTGTCTCCTCTACCGCGCGATTGTCACCACCTCAATATTTTCTACAACTCGGAACATAAAACCAACCTTACGTTTCCGCAGATAGAGTTTAAAGTTGTACTACTAGAAACACTTTTTAAAAATGTCGTTGGAACAAAGAACGCATAAAATTCTGCAATACAAAGGATTTTCAGAAATGTTACAGACGTAATGTCTAATTAGATGATTCGTTCCTTGCTTTTGTGAATGGATGAAATTTTAAACCCTGCAATGGATGTCAAGTGAGATAGGTTTGGAGAGTTTCCTTAAATTAACAATATTTGGATTTGGAGGGTGCGACGAACTTAAAAGGTAAGTACACTGAATTTTTATTTCAAGGAACTTTTATATTATGTATTTAAGAATCTTGTAGACTGCACGTGTGGCGCAGCGGCTAAGACATTCGCCTTGCCATTTCATGTCGCGGGTTCGAGTCCCGCGCCGGGCAACTATTTGTGTGACCCATAAATAGTTGTTCTGAGTCTGGATGTAATTTGTGTCCATCTATTATATGTTTGTAAAGTACCACACAGGGACACAGGGATTAGATTCCCTAGTGGGGGACTACACAACCAATTATATTATTTGCCGGAAGTCAGAAGAAGTCTGTAAAAAATACCACCCAATTCTTACACGGCCAGACAGACAAACGAATCATCGAAACGGAAAAACGTAGGTATTAATGGTTATCCTGCATATAGTTTTGACAATATCTCCAAAATCAATTATTTTTAACGCAGTCAACGATTTTCATCCACAAATGACGCTGGTGAAGAGTATAAAAAGCATTTTCAGAATCCGGAGTATTCGGAGGAGCGGTTGCCAAATTGGTTCATTCATGTGAAAAACTAATCAAAGATAATATATAAACAAACAATTAAACCATTTTTCGCCAGTGTTTTTTATTAATTCCAGGATTTTTTTGTGCCCTCATAGGGCGCATCTTCTCTCTTTCTTGAATCGTTGTGCCAGTTCCACCATATTGTAAAAGCCTAAATGATATTAAGTACACTTGTAAAAGTGTTTCTTTGCGATATATTCTTATAACACATAATCATAATTTGCTGCAAATCGTCGATGCACCTATATTTTATGTCACCTATATTTCATGTGAAATATGTAAATGACATACCAGTAATTAAAAAAGATAATATTAAAATATTTAATAGAAGGCTTTCATATTCTTTTCTGATTAACTTGTCAGTGCACCAATTATATTACCAATACATTTTCACATTCATTACTATGAATAAGTGATAAAACCGCTTGCAGCGTCATAATTGCATTATATATAAAAATCGCTTACATTTTCCAACCAACAATCCACATTTAACATTCCGATAGTAGTTTGCGATATGAGAGAGCGATTTAATCTGCGAGCCTGAACGAGTCTATCTGTATGCCATCTGTGTATGAATGGGCGAGGACAAACATGAGCCGGATATCTTCAGGTGTCGCGTCACTCACACACTGTCGCGTGCCATGTCGTGACATGGACGAGGAGCTACGAAACGATAGACAGTGTATGTATAAATATTTTTAGAGTTACTAATATATTTTGTGATTGGGATCTAAATGGAACGAGTCTACCTGTATGCCATCTGTGTATGAATGGGCGAGGACAAACATGAGCCCGATATCTTCAGGTGCCGCGTCACTCATACACTGTCGCGTCACTCACACACTGTTGCGTCACTCACACACTGTCGCGTGCCATGTCGTGACATGGACAAGGAGCTACGAAACGATAGACAGTGTATGTATAAATATTTTTAGAGTTTCTAATATATTTTGTGATTGGGATCTAAATGGAACGAGTCTACCTGTATGCCATCTGTGTATGAATGGGCGAGGACAAACATGAGCCGGATATCTTCAGGTGTCGCGTCACACATACTGTCGCGTGCCATGTCGTGACATGGACAAGGAGCTACAAAACGATAGACAGTGTATGTATATGTATATATTTTAGAGTTACTAAAATCTTTTGTGATTGGGATCTAAATGGAACGAGTCTACCTGTATGCCATCTGTGTATGAATGGGCGAGGACAAACATGAGCCGGATATCTTCAGGTGTCGCGTCACACATACTGTCGCGTGCCATGTCGTGACATGGACAAGGAGCTACAAAACGATAGACAGTGTATGTATATGTATATATTTTAGAGTTACTAAAATCTTTTATGATTGGGATCTAAATGGACCGAGTGTACCTGTATGCCATCAGTGTATGAATGGGCGAGGACAAACATGAGCCGGATATCTTCAGGTGTCGCGTCACACACACTGTCGCGTGCCATGTCGTGACATGGAAATTGAACTATAAAACGATGGACAATGTATGTATAAATATTTTTAGAGTTACTAATATATTTTGTGATTGGTATCTAAATGGAATGAGTCTATATGTATGAAAAAAATCCGCGATTATTTTTTAAATATAATTTGTTTTTCGTCGTAAATAGTCTCTGAAATTTATAACCAAGTTAAATACTTATAACCATGTTTTTTCTTAACTTTGGCAGCGTTATTTATTTCTAATTTCGAAGTTATTACGCCGACTAACTTTGTGCTCTTCACAAAAAATTGAGAAGAAGAAGGAAGAATTCATACACAGATAATCAGTGTACAAATGGTCGAGGACATACATGAACTGTATATCTTCAGGTGTTCTGTCACTAAGACATCGTCGCATGCCTTTATGACGCGGATGAATGAACCATGAAATGATGAGCTGTGAAATTAACGAATGAAATGCTTATATGTATGCCCTTTATCTTTTAATGGTCGAGGATAAAAATGATTTGATATTTTGAGTTGATGCGCCACTCACTGACTGTCACATGCTATGTCATGACAAGGGTGGCGACCTATGAAACGGTAAACAATAGACAAAGTTTTCAAAAGTTACCAACATAATTATTGAGTGTGATATGACTTGCCATCTATGTGTAAAAGGGCAACATTGGACCGGGCTCTGACCTATAAAACAAATTGCGAATCTATCAAGCATAAGGTCAGTGCTCGCAATAATCTGCTGCTCCGACTACGCTCATCAAAATGGGGAGCCACACCGCAGGTGCTCCGAACGACTGGTCTTGCCTTGTGCTTTTCTGCGGGTGAATATGCCTGCCCTGTATGGCACCGATCTGCCCATGCCAAATCAGTGGATGTGGCTCTAAATGAGACTTGCCGGATCATTACAGGATGCCTTAAGCCCACGCCAGTTCAAAAACTGTATCCGCTGGCAGGAATCGCGCCCCCCGCTGTTAGAAGGGAAGTAGCTAGTGGTGTTGAGAGGTATAAGCAGGAGACCGATAAAAAACACCCTCTTTATAATTATACTCCAGCTCCCCAACGACTGAAAAGTCGTAGAAGTTTCCTGGCCACTACCACATCTACGATCGATGCACAGAAAGCAAGGGCAACCTTATGGCGAGATAAATTTGCTCCTCCTCTGTTTGTCTCGCCAAAGGAAAAATTACCTCCGGGATATAATTTGCCATGGCCAACCTGGAGGACTCTTAATAGACTACGTACCCAGGTTGGTAGATCCAAAGAAAACATGTGCAAATGGGGTTACATTCCCACATCACAAAACATCTGCGAGTGCGGCGTGTCACCCCAAAGTATGGCACATTTATCTGATTGTCCTTCTTGTCCAGTCTCTTGTTCCCTTCAGGACTTGTATGACGCTTCAACCAAAGCAATCAGCGTTGCTCAATTTTGGCAAGATAAAATCTGATTTTTACCATCGACACGCTAAGAAGAAGAAGAAGAAGGGCAAGTTAAAAAATAAGTCGGATTCTTTGAGGTGTCGCATCACTCAAGCACTGTCGTGCCACATTTCCTGCATTAAGAAGACAACCATCTATATATTAATAGACTACGCAGCATAAGTATGTGTATACATGTATATTTATTTATTTCTTCAAAAGTAATAAGACTATTTTAGCAACCCATGTTCTGCTTGCCAACGCAATGCGGTACTGAAGTAAAAAGTCACCTCGGGGCTGCGGTGGCAGTATGAGAAGTGTCTTCTACTGCCGCCACGTGCAAGCAGCTCCGGGAAAATGGCGAACACTGTATTTAGCACTGTCGCTGTGCCGGACTGGCAGGAGTTAGCAATTGGGGAGGGCAACACAGAGTCTCTCAGGGTGTGTGTCCCGAGCATCTGGGACACGGCGGAAAAGGGAGCACCGGAGCAACATACCCGCGTTCCCAGACTCATCAGGTGTCATGAGAAGTCCACGGCGGGTAGGTTTAGTCGGTGTCAGTTCGACATACCCACCCGCAGAAGAGGAAGTGGAACAATTCATTTTCTAACTCCTCCTTTTATTTCTTTCTGATTAAATTCGTTACGGGATCCAAGACAGTTAAAGCGATTCCCCGGGACATGCCTGAGCCTCACCGCTCAGTGTCATTTCATTGTGTGCCACTGTTCATCCTGGCTTACAGGAGTTGCAGTGGTGGGTAAGAGGGTCTAACCCACCACTGTCTAACTAGTCCTGATAAAATAAAAATACCCACCCGCAGACACGGCATGGCATGCCGTATAAAAAAAGAGGTACTATCCACTGCTTTCGTAACTCCACACTTACATACAGTTGTACAACGATGAAAGAACTCTCGAGGGGCAAACGTCGGACCTTTTAATGGTAACGGTTCATTCGTCGTGTTTGAATGTAAAATAAGAAAGGAACAGTTACGAGTCCGTAACAATGAGCGCTGATCAAGTGTACTGTTTAGATCTAGGATTGTGGGGAAATAGGTAGATTAATCGTAAGTTTTTACTGTATTTACTACTACTACGAAACGATTAACTGTAACTATGTGTATTTGTCGGAGGTTTATCATAAACTGGTGTGGATAATAATAATGTCCTGCTGGCCGAATTTCGGCCACGGCGGCCAGTCTCGATGGAGACTTGCCAACTGCGCAGCACATATTATAGTGCACAAGTGTGTGCGCAAACACAGGGACACTGTCTTTTCAATCACTCTCATGATCTCCGATGGGATAACTAGCGACACGACCGGAAAGAGGTCAGGTACAGGACCGGCAGTTTTACGTACGTACGGCACGGGGGCATTATACCGCCAACTCTTCAACTTCAAACTCCAAAACTTCGGGCTGATACTGAGAAATTTTCTTTACGGAAAAATCCCAATATAAATTTTTGGTCTGACTTGGGATTTGAACCCTCAATATCGGTGGTTGAACAACTACCGCTAGACCAACTAAGCAGTCAGCTGTTGTGCTTGATAAGGATATTAGGTACCAAATTTAAAGGGTAATCAGGGGATTTTTTTATAATTGTGTTAAAAACAGATTGTTTTACACTTCTAATAAAATACGGCTCTTTTAAATTAGGTAATAATGACCCTACAAATTAGTAGTTTAGAAATATTTTCAAATTATGGTCCCCATAAAAGTTCATGATTGCACAATTATTAGTGAAATAGGAGACGCTATATCCACTTTTCTAACGCTAACCAGTTTGAAGAGGTTGTGACAATTCTCTAGGCAATAATGATTTTGAATCACTAGCATAGATACATATATACTGTTTCCCTGCGCGATACAATCCAAATGCCATAATAAGAAATCCCCCTTTTTGAAATCTCTTAAAATGCTATCTCTTAAAATGCTATTATCTTCTGTATATTCTGTAAGGTTCTTCCCCAGTTAGACTGATCATAAACCAAAACCAAATATGTGTATTTCCTTAATAAGATGCTGTTATTTTCTTACACGAGTCGCATCAACATACACATCGGAAAGTTAAGACAGCCTAGCCAAACTCAGGAGTGGTCGGATAAGTTGGGCACACTGCCACAAAATGTTTCCTAAAAGTAATACACTGATGCACTCTGAACTTTTTTACTCAACTTAGTGTGAACTGCCAAAAACAAAAAAAAAACGTTACGAACTTTCCCTACCGAAAAAAGGACTCGCTAACTTACCAGACAACGGTATGTAGTCACTTGTTTTAATACATAATTGACGTGAAAAGTTAACATTTACTGAGCAAGTTTTTTTACTCGCTTTAACCCGTCAGCACAAATTAGGTTATCTGACGATGCCCCGTGTGAACGAGTTATGCAAATTAACTTATCTGTTTTCCAACGTCCAGTTAATTCAGTTCTTTCTCCGTCGGGTGGCAGGGAAATAGTCCTGCTTTGCATTTTGATGAAATATTTTGTCCAGTCCCAACGCAAATATTGTTGCCTTTCACCTACAATGTTTGTCGCTTGGTAATGTAGATGAAAATTAGATTTGTATTTGGATAACTTTTAATAGTTAGGTACTATTTAGGATACTAGCTGTGATTCGTGATTTTACCGTGCGTATCATTCAAGTATATAACGTATAATACTACAAAGTTTGATCAGAATCCGATTGGAGTTTTTTGGCAGAAGAATAACAAACAACCATACTCAAAAACTTTCGAAATTATAGGATACAGCAAAGAAGGCAATTAAAAAAATATCAAAAAACAAATAATAAAATCGTAGGAAAGTGAAAATTGTACATTGATATTTTTTTAAATGGATACTTGGGGCGTGATATACAATCGATATCGAAGCCAAAAATATAGTGATAAGAATTTTTGCTATTTGTCTGTATGTTTGTCCGGGCTAAACTCAAAAACTACTGCATGGATTTACTTCAAATTTTGCACGAATATTACTAAGAGGTTGGGCCAACATATAGGCTACATATTGTCACGCTATCACCTACGGGGGAGTAGAGACGATTTATAAAATATAACGCGAGTAAAACCGCGGGGCACAGCTAGTAAATATATATAACACGATATAGTATTTTTGTGTGTTTTCCATTGTTGTTAAGACTCGTAAAATTTGTATTATATGTATAATATTTTGTATCACTTGTATTATACAAGTGACACAAAATATAATACAAAATTTACGAGTCGTATTAACCCACAGCAGTGGTTACTGGTTACACTGTCACTACCGAAACCCGCACTTGCTGCCTTAATTCTGTAATATCGTACTGGCAACCATGAGAATGAGCGCAAGTGATATGCAACCACCATCACCTTACATGACTTTATGAATAGTTTGTATTTCACCATCATCATATCAGCCGAAAGACGCCCACTGCTGGACAAAGGCCTCCCCTAAGGTCTCCATAATTGCCGGTCTCGCGCTACCCGCATCCAGTAGCTTCCGGCGACCCTCACAAAATCATCGGGCCTTCTTGTACCGCCTGCCCACGCTGCGTCTTCCGGATCGTGGTCACCACTCGAGAACCTTTCTACCCCAACGGCTGAAAGTTGCTTTCTGCGGTCTGTATTTAAATCTAGAAAATTGCCATTCCGAACTTCATTCAGATTAGCACGTTTGCGTCTCAGCGCATTAAATTAGAGTGCAGACAGTTGCATTTAAATTCCCTAAAAATGTAGTCGAGGTACGAACACACAGGTCCTATTGCGTTTTTATTAATTTTGTACTTTTATTGTGCTGGTTCGCTTAAATCCTTGCTCGCTCCAACTACCTACCGAAACTGTGAAGATTTCATTCATAGTATATACGCTTCTACAGCAAACTATCCAATAAAATCAAACAACTGTCAATTAACAAACTTCCTACTTAGCATGCAATTTACGGACATAAAGCACATCCAGACTATATGGGAAGAACGATATCCCCTATTTTAAGTATAAATTCTCAAACCATACCAAAAATCTGCGGTCATCATATAACCGTCTTCTCTAGTACCCATCGCATCGCACTGATTTTCTTCACTCTTTGTTCTTCGTTCAATCTATCCTTCTCTGGAATGCGCTACCTCCGGAAATCAGAATGGCTCGTTACACTAATAAAAAAGAAATCACGAGAACTAATTTTCATATCAATTTCATCACCCAAAGGTTGACTGGAAGAGAATGCCTTCGGCATTAAATCCTGTGTAAAATATTGTGTAAAAAGTAATAAATAAATAAATATATCAGGATGTGCGTTAATTAAGTAACATGTTGTATATACATATATATTATATATATAAACGTAAAGTATTCATCCAAAATCAGACAAAAATGTAAATAGAAAAGTCGACCACGAAAATGATAAAAGTAGTATTTTTCTGACTCATTTTCAATAACTTGTATAATGTGTCCATGTAATTATTGAGTTAAACTTCGCAGCATGTTAAATATCGATTATATAAGTATGTATGATGATCATCAGTATTTTATCAGCCGAAAAACATCCACTGATGGACAAAGGCCTCCCCCAAAGATCTACACAACTGCTATTCTTGCGCTACCCGCAATATAATGTATATACCTACTAATGGCTCTAACAATTTCGATAAGATTTACACTTCATTCACCTAGGCCCTATGTAATTAGGATTGTAATAATATCTGGATTCGAAATAAAAGAATTTAGTAAGTAACGAGGTATTGCCATAAACGGACCTCGTAAAACCCACGGCTGGCGCGGCCATTACACCCGCATGTGTTATCACAACATACTCGTAAAATGCCAAAATTAAAACCTATAAAATATCGAAACCAACTTGATTTATGTTACAAACGTACTGACAAATTCCTCCTTTCGTTATTGGATGTCGTAAAAGGGATTTTTTCGGATTTTTATCTGCGAAATTTCAAATGACGAGTGGCTTTATGGATTTTGGGGGAATTAAACTGCGGGTTTGAGCAATAAAATGGGTGATTCGACAAAATAATTAATAAATCAATCATTGAATATGGATGAGTTTAAAGCTGTAATTACATTAGGGATTTTTGGTGTGTTGTTTGCTTAGAATCAGAATTACACAGTTAAGTGAAGTGTTCTACGGGCGTTACAGCTTAGTAAAAATGTATTTTTACGTTTTCATAGTCCGAAGTGTAAGCCAAATTAATATGTAAAGAGACTCTCGAAATGCGGTTGTGAATTTTGGTTAACAGGTAAATTGAAGGTTAAACAAACTTACCTTAAGTGAAGTTTGACCATAATTATATGAGTCGCTGCATCCTCGAGATTTTCATATTACACAGTAGTACACTCTTCAATGTGCTGGACATCGAACACTTTTTTAGAGCTTGCAACATTAAAAAGACAAAATGTCAACGCCATGTTGCCGCCGCCACCTGGATGTCATCTCATTCTTTTCAGAGTACCTCAGCATCTACTTAAGATTTCACTAAAGGCAAAGCATTAAAAGCAAATAACGGGAAGAAAGTATTCACAAGAATACTTTAAGGGAGGGAGGGATCGAAAATCTCCTCGGATGCAGCGACTCATATAATTATGGTCAAACTTCACTTAAGGTAAGTTTGTTTAACCTTCAATTATATTTCGTCGCTGCATCCTCGAGATTTTCATATTACACAGTAGATGTTTAGAGCTTTAGGGAAATCGTTAGTAAGAGTATTGAACCAATACCAATAAACGAATTAATACATGTAATAATTTGCTTTATCTTATTAACTTAATCGTTTTTAACTATACTTAACCATACTTAACTGGCACTTTTAAATACAGGATCATTATTCGATCTGTCATAAAATTTACTAAATCCGTGGGAATTACATGACCATCCTGCTGCCTTCCTAATCACTTCAATGGAAACACATCGAGGAAGTCTCTGCGTGGCGAGCGCTATGCGCAGAGTAGACGCTTGCGTCAATATCCGCTCTCTTGCAATACTTGCTGGATAGAGCGGCTGATTGTGGACGCAGTTGCGTTGTGGTATATATATATATTTTTTTTTGTTTATCACAATTTACCTTTCGGCGATAGACGTGTCTCTAAACGGTCCTATTAGTTCTATGTATGCTATCAGGGTTTTCCCTGGGCATATCTCCTTCTAATTGTGATAAAAGAATTAGATGCGATTGAGGCCTCGCTTACAAGAATTTTAAATATTGGAATCGTTATTCCTAATATTTGAAACAACGTCTCTTCTCTTAGGTTCATAAATGACAACTTTAATTTTTGATACACTTAAGGCATCCCAAAAGGCCTGCGGCCAAAGCTCAGGTACTGAGAGTTCATCTTTATTAGATTATTCGGGGTAGCAATATCAGCTGTAGGATCCTGCGTAGCGACAACATTATCAAGAGTATGTGTAATCGGGTCAATATTATTCGGCGACAATGGAGCGTATACCCTAATTTGCTAAATATGAATGCTCAGATGCATTATTCACATAAAATAAAATATATATTATGTGAGTAAGTGACCGTAATCGCATCACGGTTCAGAAATTATATTGTTATGGTGTTTATATATTTGGTCGTAATCGAATCAAGATTCTTTAATTTTATGCGTATTAGCCTTGACCAACGTTACGACGGAACGTTCTCTAAGATTTAATGAAAATGAATGCTCAGATACATTATCTGCATCAGAAAAAAAATACATATTAATATTATGCGAGTAAGTGACCATAATCGCATCATGGTATAATAATTATATTGGGTATTGTGTTCGTATATTCGGTCATTATCGAATCACGACTCTTTAATTTTATAGGTATTAGCTTTGATCAACAGTATCAATACGACGGAGCCAATTCCAATGAATACTCAGATACATTATCTGCAGAAGTAAAAAAAAATATATATGAGGAAGTGACCGTAATTGCTTTATGGTTCAGAAATAATATTGATATATGGTGTTCGTATAATCAGTCGTAATCGCATCGCGGCTGTTTAATATAATCCGTATTAGCTTTAACCAACTATAACGAGGTTTTAGCTTTAACCAACTATAACGAGGTTGGAACGAGGTTGGAAGGACGGAGCGTATTCACTGATTAAATAACTATGAATGTTCAGATACATTATCTGTATCAGGAAAAATACATATTATTATGCGGTAAGTAACCGTAATCGCATCACGGTTCAGAAATAATATTGGTATTGTGTTCGTATATTCGGTAATCAAATCATGACCCTTTAATTGTATGGGTATTAACCTTGACCAACGGTATCGATATGATGGAGCTTATTCACAGATTTGATGAAAATGAATGCTCAAATTCATTATCTGCATCAAATACAATACATATAATTATGAGTAAATGACCGTAATCGCATCACGGTTCAATAAGTATATTGGTATGGTATTCCTATATTCAGTCGTAATCGCATCACGACTCTTTAAAATATACATTTTTAAACGCCAGAAAACACTCTGCTTATCTGCGTCAGACACACAACACATACATAAGTGAGTAAATGACCGTAATCGCATTACGGTTCAATAATTATATTGATATGGTATTCGTATATTCGGACGTAACCGCTTCAAAACTCTTTAAAATATACAGTTTCAGACGCCCGTTTAGGCTACTAATCTGCCTCAGTTAAAATACATATGTGAGTAAATGACCGTAATCGTGTCACGGTTCAATAATTATATTGGTATGGTATTCGTATATTAGTCGTAATCGCATCACTTCTCTTTAAAATATATATTTTTAGATGCCAGTTTAGGCTACAATACATATGTGAGTAAATGACCATAATGCCATCATAGTTCAATAATTATATTGGTATGGTATTCGTATATTCGGTCGTAATCACATCACGACTCTTTAAAATGTACATTATAATAAAGTCATCAATGATTTATTTGCAAATAATTATGGTTTTAGAAGTGAATGTAAGAACATTGGTACCACAACAGGTACTATAATTTTTTTTTTGGGCTGCAGTAATTCCTGTACTGTACAGAAAGAAATCTCATTTAGCCATTTGCGTAAAGCCTTTTTGAATCGGACCATTAAAAGTACCTTAATTTCATCAGGAATCTTGTTATAAATCCAGTTTATCTGTACTCGTTGTGCAGTCGACAACGCAAGTAGACAATATGTCAATATCTTTGTATTTTTTTTTATTTTTTTTATTATTATTATTTAGTTGTCAATGGTATTTCTGCGTTTGGGAACCATCTACTTACAAAACAAGTACCACAGTATTGAGTTTTGTAAATACCTTTAAGCCATACTTATCCTGATATTAGCATAGAAAATCCCAGAGAATTACCATCCATGAAGGATTTTCTGCGTTACCTAGAAGGTAAATTCACCTCATTAGATGCATTTAGGCGTAAACAAGAACATGCGCCAAAACCACCAACAAACCACTATAACCACAAACCATACCAAAGCTACAATAATTTCAATAAATCGGTAGCCAATTCATCATCATCTAAAATATTAAATATGGTCAACGAAAAATGTCCGCAATGCAAAGAAAACCATGCTTTGTATCATTGCAAAACGTTTCGCAACTTAACACCGGATGGGAAGCGCAAAATTATTGCAAATTTTAATTTATGTCGCAATTGTTTACTCAATCACCACGGAAAAGACTGCAGATCAAGCAAAACATGTTTTTATTGTGACAAGAAACATAATTCCTTGTTACACGATGCCTTCATGACGGAAACGTGGCCATCAACTTCTACGAACTCGGTAACGACTCACCAAAAATGTCACACGTCGCATGAAAACGTGGCCCAAAGTCTTTTGGCGACCGCGGTTTTGAATGTGCAAGGGTTCGATGGCAGTTCTCATACCATGCGTTGTTTGATAGATGGCGGGTCCCAGTCATCGTTAATAACTGAAAATGCCGCTCAAAGGCTTGGGTTATGCAGAAAGCGCTGCAAGGGTGTTATTTTCGGAGTTGGAGCGCGGGAAAACAACTGTAAGGGGGTCGTTACGGTTACTTTGTCTTCTCGCTATAATGATTTTAATTATACCTCGGATGTTTACATTATGAATAGTCTTACCGGCAAATTACCTAACTATTCATTTGATAAACCAAATTGGCCATACATAGAAAACATTGAATTGGCCGACCCAGAGTTTTACACCAGTAGACACATTGATCTTTTATTAGGAGTTGATGTTTATTCAACTATCATATTAGATGGTTTTATAAAATCCGGTAAATCGCTGCCGATTGCGCAACAAACACAATTTGGCTGGATATTAAGTGGAAATGTTAAGACTTTCCACTGTAATGTTGTTGTGAACCAACTCGATGACATTCAAAGGTTTTGGGAAATAGAGGATATACCAGAAGAGTCAAATTTATCAGCTCGTGACAACCAGTGCATTGACTACTATAAGACCACTACCAAACGGAACGAAGACGGGCGTTATGACGTCAGACTCCCGCTTAAATTAAATTTTGAAACGAAGCTGGGTTCGTCAAAACCAATGGCAATTGCTCAGTTTCGCCAATTAGAATTTGCTAGAAACCATCAAATAGCTCATGATTACAAGGTGTTCATTAATGAATACATATCTTTAGGTCATATGATATTAGCTCCCGGTAACCAGACACCGGAGTGTTATCTGCCACACCATTGTGTCCAAAGATTGGAGTCGACAACGACACCTCTTAGAGTGGTTTTTAATGCGTCAGCAAGGACGTCTACCGGCCTTAGTATAAATGAATTAATGGAAGCAGGTCCAAACTTACAACAAGACTTGTTATCTTTAATTTTAAAATGGAGACAGTACCGTTACGCTTTCTGTGCTGACCTTGAGAAGATGTTTCGCCAAATTTGGGTAAATAAAGAAGATCAGCCATTACAAAAAAATATCTGGCGTGAAAATCCTTCTCTACCACTGAAGGAATTTCAGCACACATCATAACCTATGGATGCAGGGCGGCTCCGTTTCTTGCTATGATGACCTTAAAACAGCTTGCATGTGATGAATGGCATAATTACCAAAATACCAACGCGCCAGAGGTCCTCAAGGAGTGTTTTTATTCTGATGACGTCCTGCATGGTTGCCACCAGCTTGATTACGGAAAACGCTTACAGTGCGACTTAATACGTCTCTTAAGGTCAGGTGGATTTAACCTTAGAAAATGGAAATCGAATACTCCAGAGTTACTACCAAATTCCGACGAAAATCAAGAAGTCTTTGATTTTCGAGAAATGGAAGCTACCAAGACTTTGGGCCTTCGCAGGAACCCCAAGAGTGACATATTTACATTCCAATCTAAAATAGTACAAACTACAACTCATCCTACAAAAAGGTCCTTATTATCGGACATATCTAAGGTATTTGATCCGTTAGGTTGGTTGTCGCCTCTAACTACGAAATTAAAATTATTATTCCAATCAGTTTTACGGTTACAAACTGAGTGGGACCAAAATTTACCAGAAAATATTTGTGCTGAGTGGACAAAAATCAAGGCCGATATACACCAAATTGAGCAGTTACAGATTCCTCGATGGATTGGTACCTGTGAAAATGATACCATTGAACTACATGGGTTTGCCGATTCGTCAACTGTTGCGTTTGCAAGTGTGGTATATTGCAAGATAAACTGTAGTCACCAGTCATCGGTAGTCCTTGTAATAGCAAAAGCAAGACTTGTGCCTACTAGCAAGAGTATCTCATTACCAAAATTAGAGTGCTGTGCTGCTGAATTACTATCTAAACTGATGTCAAAGGTCAAGCAGTGTTTACCAAATTATAATGTAAAAATGTACGGTTGGACTGACTCCAAGGTCGTCTTAGGATGGATACAAGGAGATCCAAGCCGTTGGAAACCATTTGTGTCAAATAGAGTGAGGAAAATAACAGAAACCATGCCGCCTGAGTGTTGGAGATACGTGCCATCAGAACAAAACCCAGCTGATTGCGCGAGTAGAGGCTTGACAGCCAGTCAATTAAAGGAGCACCCGCTGTGGTGGAAAGGGCCTCAGTGGTTATCAACTTTTATACCAGATTTAAATTTAAATATAATAATAATATGTATAGCGATAATGGAACCAATTTCGTGGGTGCTAATAGAGTTTTAAATGAAGCGCTCGACGAATTAAAGCGAATTGCGAACGATACTGGTTTTTTAAATGAAGTTTCGGAGATGGGCATTGTTTGGCACTATAATTGCCCATCCTTTCCGTCGAGTGGAGGGGTGTGGGAATCAAAAATCAAAAGTCTCAAATATCATTTAAAACGCGTCGTCGGAGAACAAAAACTAACTTTTGAAGAGTTTACCACAATTTTAACTCAGTTAGAAGCGTGCTTGAATTCAAGACCGCTATGCCCAATGATAGAAGATCCAGAAGATTTAAACTACCTAACACCTTCTCATTTCCTAGCAAGCCGACCAACTCTTACCATAGTTGAAACAGAGCACGATCATCGTACGAGATGGCAGCTAACTCAAAAAATATTCAGAGATATTTGGAATAGATGGAAGTCTGAATATCTTACTCAGTTGTCAGCACGAACCAAATGGCGACAAGTAAAACCAAATATAAAAATTGACGACATTGTTATTATTCATGAAGACAATTTGCCACCTGGAAAGTGGGCACTAGGTAGGGTTATTGATCTTCATCCCGGTCAAGACGGCCTCGTAAGAGTAGTCACTCTTAAAACTAAAAACACCACAATGAAGAGACCAGTCGTGAAGTTATCTATTTTACCAGTAAATAGCACGGCACCAGATAAACAAATGAATGTGAGTCATAAAACGCCAGCTACTAATAAATATTCAAAACGTTCATGTAACATTATATACCTAATGTTAATGTTTCTTATGTTTCTTATATCACCAACACAAAGCATGTATACCATTACAAACTTACCAAATAACCAAAGCATATATTTAGATCAGATATCTACCATGTACCTCGTTCGAGATGAATGGAAATTAGTAGTTTACTACGATATGAATCCATACTGGAAAGCTAACGAGTTGTTTAATAAATACTTTAACCATTTAGAGAACTTATGTCTCAGTACAGAGATCAAGTTACAATGCGACGTTATCTTGTTACAATTAAAACACGGATACAATGAGTGCTCGTACTATAACCGAATGTTGTTGGGTCAGCAGTTCACACCGCATTCGAGACTGCGACGTGGTTTAATTAATGGAGTAGGTTACGTTGCGCATAGTTTATTCGGGATATTAGACGAAGACTTTGCAGAGCAATATCGAAAGGATATAGATCTTCTGAAAACCAACCAAAAACATTTAGCGACATTATGGAAAAACCAAACATCCATTGTAGAGGCCGAATATAATCTTCTAAAAAGAGTTGAAAGTACCATGGACAAACAACACAAGATAGTCAACCAGCATCTGATATCTTTCAAAAAGGCCACAAACGATTTACGGACAGAAATTCAAAGTGTAGCCACTAGTAACTACTTCGCCATGACTTCTATCATAGCCAACAACATACTGACCAGCCTGAGAACCATCCAGGACACTTTGTTAGATACAATTACTAATATATACTACGGAAATTTTAATATACATCTCATTAAACCAGAGCAGCTTCTTCAAGAACTCAATATGATATCTGGCCATCTGTCGAAGGATTTGTCATTACCAATAGATAACATTCAGGAGAATATATCCAAAATTTATCATCTTTTGAAAGTCAAGGCTAGAGTGACCAGCCATTACCTTATATTTGAAATAAAGATACCATTTATCAGTCGAGACTTATACGACACTTACAAGCTGATACCAATTCCTAGAAAAATTAATGATCTCATGGTCACCCTAGTCCCCATTGAGAAACATATAGCAATAAACTTGCAAAAGGATTTGTACTTACCATTGCCTGATAATGATTTTCAGCAATGTGTTCAGTTCGAGGACACCACCCAGTTATGCTCATTGCATAGCCCCTTATACCAATATAACAATTACCAATCTCTGTGCGTCAAGAATCATGTCACCAACAACTGCAAGACGAACTTTGTTCCTTGCGAGCATACGTGGTTTCAGTTGAGTATTACCAATACCTACTTATTTTCATGTTGCGGCCAGTGCTCCGTGAGAATTATATGTGGTCAGCAAATAAGGGCTGTGAAGATAGTAGGAGCGGGAGTCGTATCCTTACAAAATGACTGTATAATAAAAGCGGAAACATTCACCATAACTGTACACAAGATATTCACGTCTAGGCTTAATCTTCAACCGGAACAAATTGAGCCATTTATAGCACCAATAAACCACATAGTCAACATCTCCATACCAAACATTGTGAGTTACGAACGGAATACCAGTGACATAGAGCAAGATTTCAGAACCATAGGCGATCAGATACAAAAAATGAAATCCCAGAAACCTGTAGTTGACCAAATATCCTACCACGACATTCACCACTACGCTGCCATATATGTGGTCGTGGGTATAGCGCTATGCGTCGGTCTGATATTTGCGTGCCGCCGGGTGCGCTCGCGCCGCGCCACCTGCGCAGCCGCCGCCGCCGCCGCCAGCAGCGTCGTCTTCGGAGAGGAGAGCAGCGGACAAGTGCAGTGTGTCAGTGTAAAAGAAAGGCAATCTACCAGTGTTGTGATCAATAGTGTCTGTGCTAGTGCTAATGAGACTCACAAGTCACATAGTGCGCGTGTGGATAAGGCTACGTCGCCTCGTTTGCGTAATCCTTATAGTGAAACTTTGAACATGTCGATGGACTCCTAGAGACTATTACCATAGTATAAGAAAATTGTTCCATCACCTTGTTAATCATACTAAAATTGTTAATCACCCTTGTTGCACCAATTCATAACCATCTCATACGTTCTATTTTATTTTATTCTCATTCACATCCTCATTTCTCCCGCCCGGGAATATGTACGGGCTAAGTGCGTTGCACTTGCACCGACAGCATTTTACCGTAGCGCGTGCTTTCATACTTATTATATTCAAGTAATTTCATTAGTAGTGAATTGTACCTCGGTCGGCAACCACGTCGAGTCACATTACTATTCATATATTACCATGCACCATCACCATCTCAACCTCATCTTAGACTAGTGTTCAGTGAATACAACATAATTACCATATCTCTAACCTACGACTTTCTATTATCACCACGCACTAATCTATACAATTATTTTTTTAAGAAATTTTCAATTTTATTATTATGACCAAATTTTCATATTTTTTACACGTTGTGCGTTATGGTTTTATTGTGTTGGGAGGTAGAGATGCTATCATTAATTCAATTGTCTCCATTTTTCCATTGCTTGTTACGAAAAGGCCTCTTTATTGGCTTCGCCACACTATTATGTTGTATTCACATCTCACTAGGCGAGTGAGGAACGACAATAATATCTATTGTCAGGTTGTCTATTATCTTGCATAATCATTTTAAAATTGGTGAAAACGGAGGAAACAAGCAAGAGAAAAAGTATTTCCAATTGAGGGTAAACATTTACATTGAAAGCGTTAGGGTCCTTCTTCCAGTAAATATATCAAGGTCATTTTTTATTTAAAAAGTAGGCCTGAACTTGTTGTCTAGATCTGGGGAGCCCAATCTCTCTGCTAAACATAGCATACTAAATAAAAGTAAATATATGTATGCATCTAACAATACGAGTAACCGTATCAAAATAAGTAAACTACACGATAATCTTAAATTTAATTTTAATATTGGCCTCTAATGGTTAATTTTTATATTCCTGACTGCTAAACCATACGGTGTGGGTTCGATCCCCACTCGGGACAAACATTTGTTCGATTAGAACGATTATTATTTCCGTACCTGGGTTCAATTTATCTATAATTTGTATGTAATTACTAATATACAAGTATATTTATCAGTTGTCTGTTGGCCACACTATGACAACAGTACTGGCTCTGCCCAGTCTGCGATGAGATGGCAAGACATTTATTTATTGTTATTATGTATATAATATATTGTATAATTAACTAATAATATTCAAATTAATAGATCGAATATTTACAGCTACTTAGTTACGTAGTAAATGACTAATACCATTTCAAATTAATGGACAAGCAATGAACAACATTTTGTCTTATACTTGATATCAAACGAAACTAACACACGTTT
Source organism: Pseudoips prasinana (assembly GCA_951640165.1). Lineage (NCBI taxonomy): Eukaryota > Metazoa > Arthropoda > Insecta > Lepidoptera > Nolidae > Pseudoips > Pseudoips prasinana. The sequence continues at coordinate 13,749,571 of OX621240.1, forward strand.
ACCATAAACAAATTCTATTTTCCACAGGTTTTTTACAACAATCACAGTCAACTCAACTGGAAAAACCATGTCTGCAAAACTAGCAAATCAATCACATGTTCGCTAAACTGGTAACCCTTGTTACATTTACATGTTCTAGAAGTTGACGGGATCAACATAGGGACTTGTACTTCAGTTGTACGTGTACTTGGTCAATCAAATATAATAAAAGCAGTCTGGCTATGTGCGTACGTTTCTGTTACCTACCAATCTAAATAGAAACTACATTGCAGATTATTTAGAACTAAGCTATTTGAATGGTTGAATGAAAATAACCTCTATAGCATTAATGAATTCCTGGAACTGAAAATTTTCAATTTCAGGATACTCCTGCATTCTCCTTGCTGAGTGCATCCATTATAATTTGCCCCCATTGTTCAGAGAACATGTGGCAGATATCTAGGTTAGTTGTGTAAGTAAAGTAATCAGGTTGTAAATAATAAATCATCACAACTCCATATGATTTTAACTCAAACATTGGCCCAGGGCATTGTAATTATTAGGATTTTACAAAAGTACATACCTTTTGTAAAAACAGGGCTTGTACTATCTGACACAAAGGGCAGGTCTCATTCCATAGAATGGCTAACTGTAAAATAGGTTAGAATAACCTAATAATGCCAGAAAACATTCAGCTAGTAAAACCAAAATCTAATTATACATAGACTAACGCCTGTTTGCCAGGGGGATGTGTAATGTAATCATATTTGCTGGAGAGTAAGTATGTACTTACATTTTTTGCTGACACTCGGCATTTGCGTAGATTCAATCGGCACCAAATTTTTCTTCATATTCCTTCTTCGTGCACTTAAACTAGCCCATTTTTATATGCCAATACAGTAATTCACATTAAATGTCACTATAATATAATTATAACACTTGTTTACTGAAAATAAAAAGAATTGGTGTTTCGATGCCCGAACACTAGAAAGCGAATGAGATGACATCCAGGTGGCGGCGGCAACATGGCGTTGACATTTTGTCTTTTTAATGTTGCAAGCTCTAAAAAAGTGTTCGATGTCCAGCACATTGAAGAGTGTACTACTGTGTAATATGAAAATCTCGAGGATGCAGCGACGAAATATAATATTACCACCTTGGCAATACTCCCAGTGTTATTAAGATTATAAGAATTCTAAGTTAAGTTTTAAGCTTAGAATGGCTCTATACTTTATAATTATATACATAAGTATTTAATATTCATCACAATAATTTAATAAGTCCAAATGTCGTAGGACTTAATATTTGATATATGACCAATCTTTGATCTCTGAGCTTTTGTATTCAAATATCGGGTAGGACAATAAAGCAGCCTTTTTGGTAAAGAATTCCCAACAATAGTCCTGCGTGATAGTTTGGACAAATATTATATTTATGTACACACGCCAGCACATCAAGCTACCTCCATCTGTCAAAATTCCCCAATTGAAAGTGAACCTTATGCATTTCATTTCATTTATTTATTGATAACAATCGTTACAAGTCATAACATCACAATTGACAATTAATAATTTCAATAATTTTATAAATAAATAATAATAATACATTTACAAACGAATAATTATGTTTTAATTAACTAATAGTCCTAATAGTAAGTAATTAAGTCATCGGTAGTTTCATAAACTCCGAGTCAAAATCGTAGAATTCTTTATCTACCAGCCACATTTTGAGCCTGCTTTTGAATGTCATGGTGGAAACTGTATCTTTGATCTCACCTGGTAGCCGGTTATAAACGCCAGGTCCGATTACTTGGGCCGTCTTCTCTGACTTTGTTTGTCTATGTTTATTTGTACGTAGCCTGTGCCCATGCCGAGTGTTATAATTATGTGTGTCTCCTATTATATCAAACAAATCCTGGTTTCGCCTCACATACATTGCGATTTGGTAGATAAATATTGAGCAGAGTGTCATAATTTTGAGATTTCTGAACTGCCCTCTGGCGGACGTATCGTCAGGTATTCCCACTATTGCTCGCACGGCTCGCTTCTGCGTACGGAACGCTCGTATTCCGTCCGCACCTCGTGCCCAAAGCTCCGCGCCGTAGGTGAGGGTCGCATGGACTGTCGCGAAATAGCATGACCTAACTACATGCCTGGATGCCGTTGCAGCCAGACGACGCAGGGCGAAACACGCTCCACTCAGGTCCCAGGTCCCCAGGTCAGTGCACTGTCAATGGTGAAGCCTAAAAGTTTAGTGGCGTTTACCTGCTCGACCTGGTTAGGTCCAATCGTAACAATTAGCGGGCTCGGCTTTCGGCCTCCTAAGTGGAAGTGAATGTTGCACGTCTTTTCTAGGTTTAGTGCTAAACCATTGGAGTGAAACCATCCCGCTAGTTGTCCGGTAACCACGTTAAGTTCACGGGTCAAGTCAGTTTCGGACCGCGCACGTACCACAACCGCCACGTCATCCGCGTACATAAAGACCTGAGCACCAGGTATAGCAGATGGTAAGTCATTCAGAAGTATACTAAAAAGGATAGGCAAGATCCCTGGGGAACACCCATTGTGTTCGTTTGTTCGAGGGAACGCGTCAGTCCAAGGTTTCCGTCTACGACCTGCATACGGTCGGACATGAAAGTTGTCAGTAGGGTGCCAGCTGGTCCTCTTATTCCTAGATGCTGTAGCTTATTAGTGATTAGGTTGTGATCAGCGGTGTCAAAGGCACGTGACAAATCGCAGCAAACTACAGCAACTTGGAGGCCCTGCTCTCGTGCCCTGCAGATTTCTGATACAACCTCTCTCACCAAGTCCGTCGTGGAAAGACCTGCACGATAAGCATATTGTCTGGGTGACAGTGAGCCTGATGCGAACTTTTGGACGCGGTTATTTAGGCCTACTTCAAATATTTTGCTTAGCCCTGGTACTAGTGATATCGGTTTGTATGATATTATTGCTGACTTTTTACCCTTTCCTTTGTACAGTGGTGATATTTTGACCTTGCTTATGTGATTAATTTGAAAATTTATAAAGAACTTTGATACATTGGGTAGCTGCATGTGCTGGCGTCTGTACAAACTATATTTTAAGTACAAACGGAAACATTTCAGTAATTAAAAAGTTTCATCAATTTTCAGCGCGAAATGCATTAAGTTAATGACATTGCGCTCATTTAATTGCTTGTTTTTAACAACATTACCCTGTTAAAGCATCTAGGTATTACACTCATACTTTTAATATCATTAAGTAATAGGCTTGGGAACAATGAAACGCTTTATACAAAAATAAATTATCAATATGTTTATGCTGAATTTTAATATTTCACATATTGGTATCATGTGAAATATTACATTTCTGTTGATTGGATTTCATGTTGATTTAAGGCCAATAGATCTAACACATAAATACACATATTTAGGGTACTCTATGAGACTGAAATTTGACTTGTATACAATAATATCGCCAGGGTTATCATTTTGAAAAAACAACATTAATATTTAAAGAACTTAACCAATAGTAGAAAATTATAACTAATAGTAAAAACTAATTTATACTAACTAAGATAATTTTTTTGGTGTGGGTAGTTGTGGAAGAAAGTATAACTGTTTTTTGCTGCTCAATTATTTTAATTTTAAAATAAGATACATACTTGTTTTTAACATTTAATGTGCTTCCCTCTGTGATAAAGTACATTGCCTACTAGCCCAGTGTTATTATTTCACTATTCACAACTTGTTTTTGTCATAACACTAACTTAAAGAAAATACAATGAAATACATGCAACAGACACTGTCCAGCCTGAAGGAACACCTTCTGAAGCGCATGACTGACTTTGAGGAGCTCCAGAAGTCAACCAGCACACCCATAACTCCAGCAACAATGGTAGAAGACTTCAACATTTTTAAGAAGTTTATGCTCAACTCTCTGAACTGTTTCCAGCAACAGCTGGATGCCTTAGCTTGTTGTGTTGACCAGACCGAAATGCATGGAGGAAGAAAAATGCTGCTGTTTCATGGAGTGCCTGAGCAGAAAAAGGAAAAGTCTGAAATGGTCATTGTTGCCGCTGTCATCAAGCACTTAAAGGTGACTGATTTCTCTGAAGCAGTCATTGACTGGTGTCAACGATTGGGCCGTGCCCCATCCACCAATAAGCCCAGGCCGATACTGGTAGAATTTGATAGCTATCGAGTGCGTAATAATATCTGGTTTTCCAAAACCAAGTTTAAAGGCTCGGGCATCACTATATCAGAGTTCTTGACTCGGCCCCGTCACAAGACCTTCATGGCAGCACGTCAGCGGCATGGTATTTCCAACTCCTGGACGTTCGATGGTGTTATTTATGTTCTAACTGGAGGCGTTCGGTACAGAGCTGTCACGATCGAGGACCTCAACAAAGTTGCAACAGCGGAAGATGTGCAGGAGGCTATCCCTAAGAGCTCAACGTCGACCCAGCCGTCTATAGCCACTGGTAAGAGCCGAAGGGTCAAAAAGTAAGCTGTGTCGTCATGGTGTTTATATCAGCAAGTGTTCTAAGTCTTGTACCACTGTGTAGTCTTTTTATCGCCGTTCCATTTTAGCTTTTTACTTTATAAGATACGGTACCATACAATTTACACTATTTTTGTAATTATAAATTTGTATTCTTTACTTTATTTGTTCTATGTTTAATGTTTGTTTACAAATTGTCTTCGAACAATGTGAGAATGTGATCTTTTTCATACGACACACTTGACACTTACAACAAACCGCGTTCCATATCGTATCTTTACCACATTAGAAGCATACTTTTTTTTTTTTTATTCCTCAAAGTTTTAGTCTTTTTGCTTCTCCTAATGGGATGATTAAAAACAAAACGTTAATATTATTTTTAATTAGAACACTGTACTGGTAGGCATGAAGTAGTTTTTGCTTGTAAATAATAATATATTAGTAAATATTAGATTAGGGTTAAATACATATTTATTTATTTCAGTATTTTATTGATAGTATTTGCATCTTATGTGCGATACTGAAAATGAGCATAGTGATTCAGATACTTACTACTCAGCATGTAGTGATGGAGACAGCTCCATCATTATTCCTTCACTTGCTGACTCTCTCGAATCCCAGTTCGCTGATGTCTCACGTAATTTTAATGTGATTCATATAAACGCCCAAAGCATTCCGGCTCATTTCCCCGATATGCTGGCAAGCTTTGAATGTAAAAATATTCATGCAATCCTTGTATCAGAGTCATGGCTTAAGCCTTTTGTCTCCCTTCTGCCTCTTACTCACTTCCCGGCTTCCAGCTCATCAGAAATGATCGTGTTGGGGCAGGGGGTGGGGGGGTTGCCATTTATCTTCGGAGTCATATTAACTTCTCTTTAATCAACTTGTCTTCACAGCCGCCGCCACAGAATGCTGGTGAGCATATATTAATAGAAGTTGAACTGCATCATACTAAAATATTACTTGGCGTGTACTACTGTCCCTCTCTTCGTTTTAATTTCTTTTCCTCCTTTGAACTTTTACTCGAAACTTTTTCTCCATCTTATAGTCATACGATTATTATGGGAGATTTTAACACATGTTTGTTAAAAAAGGACTCTCGTGCCTCATCATTTGTTTCCGCTGCAGAATCTAGTAACCTTTTTATTCTTCCTCTAAACTCCACTCATCATTTTCCTAACTCTGTTCCTTCCCTTCTTGATGTCATCCTTGTCTCTTCGAAAGATCATGTCTCTAAGCATGGTCAGTGCTCTGCTAATGCCTTTTCTTACCACGATCTTCTCTTCCTTTCATACAAAATTCGCCCTCCTAAACTAAAACCTAAGATTATTTTACAACGCAGTTTTGGTGGCATGGACTTGGATCGTCTTCGAGCCGATGCAGTTCACATAGATTGGTCTCCCCTATTCGCTACGGAATCCATTGATGAACAGGTTAGCATTTTCAATTCAAAAATAATAGATCTATATGATGTACACGCTCCTGTTCGTGCAATTAAAATTAAACATTTACCCGCGCCGTGGCTTAACAGCGAGCTAAAGAACCTTCTCATTAAAAAAGCTTTAGCTAAATCTCGATACACAAGCCGACCTAGTGATTACAATCGCGAGAAATATATTGGCTTAAGAAATCATTCCAATAAGGTGTGTAGGAGTGCACAACGCCGACATATCCACAACTCCGTCGAAAATGGAGATCCAAGCAAAGTTTGGAAATTTCTAAGATCATTGGGAGTTGGAAAAGCTCGAAATGACGCTACTCTGAATAAACTAGATACTGACTCTTTAAATAAACATTTCTTTTCCTCGCCCAATTTTGATAGGGCAACTAAAGCTAGTACTTTAAATTATCTTTCATCTATTCCACCTCCCAACTATTCTCCTTTTTCTTTTTGTCAATTTACTGATTGTGACGTGAAGAAGAGTATTGTATCCATTACGTCTAATACCGTTGGAGATGACGGCATCACCCGTAATATGGTCCTGCCTATCCTTGATGAAATCCTACCTGCCATATGTCACATCCTCAATTCCTCCATAACACGCGGTACTTTTCCATCTGTTTGGAAAGATGCCAAAATTATTCCTCTCCCCAAGAAGTCCAATCCCGCTTCCTTTGGTGATTATCGCCCAATTTCAATTTTGCCTTTCCTCTCCAAAGTCCTTGAACGCCTTGTTCATAACCAGATCAGTACTTTCCTTACCAAAAACGATCTCCTCAATCCTTTCCAATCTGGTTTTCGTCCTGGGCATAGTACAACCACCGCCCTGGTCCATATTACGGAGGACATTAGATCTGGCATGGAACGCGGAGATCTTACAGTGCTAGCACTACTAGATTTCAGTAACGCATTTAATGCCGTGGATTTTGACGTATTGCTTGGAATCTTACGCTCTCTTAACGTATCTCTAACAGTAATTGAGTGGTTTCACAGTTACCTGTCTGGCCGCCGGCAGTATATTTGTATTGATGACACTCGTTCTTCTTGGTGCAATACTACAGCAGGTATGCCTCAGGGCGGCGTTTTATCTCCTCTACTTTTCGCAATTTTCATAAATTCAATCTCTAATCAACTTCTTTCCTCCTACCACCTTTATGCGGATGACCTTCAAATCTATTGCCAAGCTTCCAACGATAAATTATCAGAAGCAGTAGATGTAATAAATGCAGATCTGGCTAAAATAAGCAACTGGAGCCATGCACACGGACTACAAGTCAATCCACTCAAGACACAGGTCATGGTAGTTGGTAGTTCTAGGATGATATCTAGGGTTTCGTGGTCACAACTACCACAGCTTAATTTCGATGGCAATATAATTCCCTTAAGCGATAACGTCAAGAATCTTGGTCTTTTTTTTGACCGCTGCCTATCCTGGGATATCCAAATGAAGAACGTTAGTCGTAGATTGTACGCTTCCTTTGGATCTCTACGTAGGTTAATAAATTTTTTACCTATTACCACCAAAACTGCCCTCGCACAATCGCTCCTTCTTCCAATACTAGATTATGCAGATGTCAGCTATCTTGATCTCACTGAGGCCCAGCTTGATAAACTTGAGCGTCTCCAGAACGTCTGTATAAGATTCATATTTGGGCTCCGTAAATATGATCATGTTTCCGAATTTCGTACTAAGCTCAAGTGGCTCCCTATACGCCTTCGCCGGAATGCTTATACTCTTACACTTCTCTACAACATTATTTTTAGTCCAACCGCTCCCTCTTATCTCAAAAATCGCTTTTCATTCCTACATGAGTCACATTCAAGATTACTGAGATCGTCAGAAAATCTCAAGTTAAAAATGCCAGCGCATTCTACTAATTTTCTTGACAAATCTTTTTCCATACAAAGTGTTCGATTGTGGAATGCACTGCCTTTAGTAGTCAGACGTGCACAAAGTTTGCAAGAATTCCAAAGACTTGTCAAGAATCACTATCTGTCACTAAAAGACTCACAACACAATTAGGAACATAATATATTATATGTATTTATTATTTGTAAAATGTTTATATTTTCTTTTTATTTATTTCTTTATTGATTGTACCCATAGGTACTATTTGTAATGTACCTGTACAGCGACAACTGCCCCTCTCAATAACTCCATTCTCCGATCTTTACTTTGGTTGTCTGGAAGAGATCACATTTTGTGATAAGACCGCCCATTGTATACTTTTAAGTAAGTTTAATTGTTTTTTATTTTGTTATTTCATTGGTGTACAATAAAGAGTTTATCTATCTATCTATCTATCTAACTAAAGATAAACAAAATATACAAAGAACGTTAAAGTGTTCTTTCAAAGCTATTATTATAATAGGTTCTCGAACTACTGACTTCTTAGTTGGGCAATACAATTCAGGAGGTCTAAATAAACTCAGGATCTCCAGTGTTAATTTGTATTTTAAATAATTCGTTTAAATCTTTTTATATTGATGTTTTCAGGATTTTATATGATCGAGTAAACTGTATTTTATCATATAACCAATGAGCACATTCTTTAGATAATGTCTTTTGGTATATCATATATTTTTGTATATTATAATCTTTATTAATTTGTAAATACCTCAAATATTTGTCCAAACAAAACAGGTTTTTCCTCTTTCCGCCGGTGACTCGCCTTAATAATCTAAAGACCTATGGATTAAAATTCCGTTTTACGGATTAGTACGTCATTATAAACAGTGTTTACTTACGTCGCCTCCTAGAGTCTCGTCAGCCAAGTACAACGCGCAAATTTGGAATTTAGTTGCTGCATTATGGGATAGAGTGGTGAGTTAAAAATAGCTGCTCTGAAAATATCGTCTTGTTGACAGCCGAAAAGGGAATTTAAAATGTAATCTTGTTAAATGTTATGTAAGTCCGGAAATTTCTCTCATAATTTATGTAATTGTCAGGGTTATTTCAGTTTTAATATAGGTCTTAAAATGTAAAAATATAACATTTAATATGAATTACTAGCTACCTCAACTTAATCCGTGTAGGAACTTTAAACATGTCATTCACCTTCACTTGTTGGTTCACCTGTTTTTGGCAAGAAAAGAACAGGCTGTTGGTGCACCTTTAAATAAATAAATGTGATTATTAAAGACTGTCATTTCTCGAATTTAGAATGGATTCCGATCAGATGATTTAGAATACGTGCTAACAAAATGCCAGACTAATACATTTTGGGATTGTCTGCCAGAAGAATTTTTAGCTCTATTGATTAGGCAGTCTTACTTTTGTAGTACTTTTACTTAGGTACGGATTATTTTAAAGTTTGACTAGACTAGATAATTAAAAGTGTTGTTCCTAAATGCAAAGACATTTCATGACATAAAAAAGTCGTTGAGCTTAATCATGTGTCATCGGTCACTTTACTTTTATAAAGTATTATTTAAGTCATCACTCTATAATATGTAAGATATACAGTGGACGAAACTTAGGGATATGAAATACGACACAAGATTTTTGAAGTGAAAACTTCTTTAAACGCATTGAGCACTTTTTGGGTGAACAAAAATCATGAAACTTGCCTCATCATCACCGCACGCTTCCTATGAGCTATATGAATACCTCCGTGCTTTATTAGTGTACACCATATATAGTGTACACTAACAGAAACAAAGATTATATCTCAATGTGAAGTTTCAACTATTGTACTTTAGATTATTTAGATGAGAAGTGTAAAAAATAGTATCTCTCTTATATCGGCAGTCCCCAAACGTCTCGATTGTTTTTTTGGATGCCCAAATGTAAGGCAACATAATAATCATGTGATCGACATTTTATATGTGAAATTAGTTTACTTTCAAGAGCTATTTGATACTTACACATCAGCTAATTAGCGTGTTACACAAAATAATAATAAATTAAGCTCCATACGGAGTACGGAGCTTAATTTCTATACTAAACTACTACTAAACAAATTAAATGTTACATCTTGTATAGCTTAACAATTTTATAAACCGAAGTTTTGTGTGGAAGATAAATTAAAACATAAATCCGTCAAAAATAACTATTAATTTTCTTTGATAGGAATCTACCATGGCTTAATTATTAAGTCCTTGAACAGAATTAGCCATTGCTAGACGCAGCACTACAATATTCAAACCTCTAGGGATTTAGATTTCCAGTAGAAATGAGAATAAATAGATGATAATACAGTCTTAGTAACGAGCGAAGGGATTTCCAGCTGGATATCATTACATTAAACTTTTTTAATATAAATTAATATTACGAAATGTAGCCAAGGTGCAATATTTTTTTTTGAGAGAAGTTGCAATTAAATCATGTTCAGTTCTTTTGGACTCGCTATTACTGTCAATATGCGAGAAAGATATTTGAAAGTATTTTATTTATTTGTTTGTACAGACGCCAACACATAGCTACCCCAATCTGTCAGATTTCTTTTATACATTTTAAACTTTATCACAATAGCATAAGACTCACTTCCTATGGGGAAATTTTACATATTGGGATAGCTTGATGTGCTGGCGTATGTACACTAGCAGTTTTACGGGCTGATGCGTGTATATCACTACACTTGTGTAGTTTCAGTAGTAAAATGTTTGTCAAGTCTGTTTTTAAAACTGTTCACTGTATGTAATAAATCATTTATTTCTTTACTTTTAACTGTTTAATACCTATCAAATCTGCATGCCTGAGACTTTTCTAAGATGTTTTTGATGGTATTTATGTGAACTCTGCCAACCTAAAAAAAAATGGCCTATATGTTATGATATGATATTATATATGCATATAAACTCTCATGTAACCAACAACTATCCGCATGTTTAATACACATGCAATTATCATCCACCCAGCGAGTGTATTTAATAATTTAACAAACTTTCTGTTGACATGTCAGCGGTACTCAACAATGTTGCAACTTCTCATTACACAAATAAGCGGTTTGCGTCCAAACTGTTAATTTCAGTAAGTGCTTAAGAGGATATATTAATATTTTTAAGGCAGAATTGCAGGTTAATATAATGTATTTTTTTTATTTCCAAGTCAGTACAGAAGCACCTGGTTCACCTGATAGGAAGCGGTTACTGTAGATTTTGCCCCATTTGGAACAATGATTTCCGTTCCAATGAGCTCTGGCCTTACTTATATCCAAGATCTGCCCAGAGCGCAATACAATATTACGCTCAACTTTACTGAAATTTTCCTACTCTCCTCCTTTAAGCGCTATCCAAGGGACACGCCTTTTTAGGATCCCTTACCCAAAGGGTAAAACGGGACTTCGCTGTCTGTCTGCCTGTCTGTGTGTCTGTCCGTCTGCCACCAGGCTGTATCTCATGAACCGTGATAGTTGGCCAGCTGAAATTTTCACAGATGATGTATTTCTGTTGCCGCTTTAACAACAAATACTAAAAAACAAAATTAAATAAATATTAAAAATAAAATTTAAATAAAATTCACGTTTGTTATATGGCCCCATACAACAAACGTGAATTTTTTGCTCGTTTTTATAGATCATGGTACGGAACCGTTCGTGCGCGAGTCTGACTCGCACTAGGCCGTTTTTTTTAATATAGCTAAAGCCTAGCGCCTGGAAGCGGTGGCATTTGTACTCCAAGGGTTTGAGAAAAGTGCTATTTTATAAAAAAAAATGTCCGATAGTTTGGGATCAGATCCGAGGCCGCGTGTAAATAATGTCCCGGGATTTTATTATTATCACTTTATATTCAAATGATCACAGTAAAGGTAAATCATTTTTATATAAAACATAAAAATACTCATAATAATATATTATACATATATTCACCTGATGCTTAGGTGTAAAATTTTACGTTAGTGAAGAGTAATTACAAAAAATGTAAACAGCAATTTGAATAAATATGAGCGACTTAGCATAACCAGGTAAATCCATTAAAAATTCATAGTTCTACCCTCGCCGTAAAGAGATGACAAAATAACTTTGTTACGAGAACTACTCTATTAAAAAAGGTAGTGACCTATAGTAGTTAAAGTTTTTTAGTCACCTACTTTAACAGAGTTTTTACTTGGAGTAAGTTATGGGAGGTATTTTAAGAAAAGTACAATCTCATTCAGCCTGTTACTGCTTCGTGAGCTAGAAAGTTAATTATCGCGGCCTTTTTAGGGTTCCATAGCCAAATGGAAAAAAACGGCACCCTTATATAGATTCGTCAGGTCTGTCTGTCTGCCGCATTAAGATTTTTACATAAAAATAGACAAAGAACAAAAATTTTGGTTCACAAAAATTATATTGCGGTTTCTAATATATGACGTACATTACCATGCAAACTTCCACCGAAAATTGGTTTGAACGAGATCTAGTAAGTAGTTTTTAGGGTTTCGTAGCCAAATGGCAAAAAACGGAACCCTTATAGATTCATCATGTCTGTCTGTCTGTCCGTCCGTATGTCACAGCCAGTTTTTTTCGAAACTATTAGAGTTGTACTGTCGAAACTTGGTAAGTAGATGTATTCTGTGAACTGCATTAAGATTTTCACACAAAAATAGAAAAATAATAATAATTTTGGGGGTTCACCATACATAAAACTGAAACTCAAAAAAATTTGTTTCATCGTACCCATACTGTCTATGGATAGGTCTTTAAAAATCATATTGAAGTTTCTAATATCAATTTTTTCTAAACTAATTGGTTTGCGCGAGCGACACCTCCAAAGTGGTAAAATGAGTGCCCCCCCCACCCATGTAACTTCTAAAATATGAGATGATAAAACTATAAAAAATATATGATGTATATTATCGTGGAAACTGACAACGAAAATTGGTTTGAATGAGATCTAGTAAGTAGTTTTTTTTAATACGTCATAAACCGCGATTTGCTTTCATTTAATCAACTGAAATACTTTTTGCTACGGAACCCTTCATGTGCGAGTCCGACTTGCACTTGGCCGGTTTTTTTTATACGTCATAAATCGTAAACTGCCATTTACCTTTCATTTAATCAACTGAAATTCTTGCTGCTACGGAACCCCTCATAGGCGAGTCCGACTCGCACTTGGCCGGTTTTATTTTTAAGTGTTATAACAACAAATATTTGACTGCTATAACACTGATATTACTCGTATCTCTACAGCCAAGACTCACACCGACTCATATTCTAGGAAGAGGATTGAACTCCTCCAGTAATGTTTACGTAGGGTTCTTGATATATATTAGAAAGATCAGGTGGTGGATGAGACACTGCTTTAACTAAGAATATCTGGTAAGGGCTCCTGGCTGCTGGAGAATTATTACTGGTGAAGACCTTTATCTAAAGATCCGTATCAAAATGGTAAGAATAAACTTTATAGTCCATCTTAGTATTGAGCCGTCTATTTCAGCGTTATCTCAGCAAACACTAAAGCTAGCGATTTAAGACATGTAATAGATTTTTTTTATATTAGCTATCAAACATTATTGCAAATGGCAATATTAACAGGATATCTACATTTTCTTTGCGAAAACCTATAGTCTACAGTTATAAGTACAAATTGGTACTTACTTAAGTGGGTTATCAGATGAAAGGACTTTTACTTTCCGAAACGGGGTTCTTTTTGTTTTTATGCCGCAATGCTTTCATTTGTCTCAATAAAATGTGATTCTCTCCGTATCATTATCATGTTCTGTTCCTTTCTTTTCCTTTCCGATCTTTAATCAGATGAGCGACTTAACACCTGCACATCCTAAAGAAAAATCCTTGATACATTTATTGTCATCCTACTCACCTTTATTTTACAGCAAAGCACTGAAAATCTCAATCCACTGTAAATAGACATACAAAGACTCACACCTATTTACCATAGGGGTACACAGAGGCAATGGATTTCTCCTTGCTGTGATCCTTGAATATAACTTTGACATCCTTTTTTCATATATGCACGTCCGTTTAGGCTACTTCTGACCCGCCCCTCTTCGACTTAGGTAACGTTCGGCGTGATCTTCCCTTTCCAGCTGTACCATTCACACTTCCTATTTACAAGTATACTTATATCAGTATCACCCTTGACTATAAATGTCATGTTAAAAAAAAAACAAAATCCCATTTATAGAGAAATAGACCAAGTATACATTATTTACTCGATTTATGTAGATACGATACAAAATTAGTCCTGTATAGATCTTGAACATTAGATGATAATAAAAATAAGCTTTATAAATAATAGTATAAAGAAAAAGATTTGTTCATGATGCTTATCAAGGGTACAAAGAAAGTAGCAACTCGTAGTTTGCAAAGAAACGTAAATTGAATCAAAGATAAACAAGCACGATTTTTCTTGAGGAGAAATATTACTTTTACTAACACAATAATTATTTGTTAGATATCCACTGAATTTTTACAGAGTTATGTCTATCAAAAGAAGGAACCCTTTTTCAGGCATTCGTTTCATTGTCCATCTTTGCGTCTGTCTGTCGTGAGTGGTAGTAATAAGTGTCTAAGGATAAGTAGTAAAAAGTACGTCCTTTTTTTAAGTGCACATATTTACTCTAACTATGCGTTGACACTGAAACAAAAATAACTATATTAACATATACAACTTCTACAAGGGTGTATTCATACTCGTCGCGACCTGCCTTGTCAAAAAATGTGACAGAAAGAAGGGCTCACGGTACGAGTATACATTAATACTTACTTATTTGCCGTATGATCAGTGGTTACCCTGGTGTCAGAGTTGTTCAAGCCGCCCAGTAGGCGTCGGACATAGCTTAACGACAGTTGCCTAACGACTACAACCGGGACCGACAGCGTAACGTGCCCTCCGAAGCCGGAGATGCTCAGAAATTAAATCACTTTGGCGGTCACCCATCTATGGACCGAACGTGAGCCTAGTAGCTCAACCTTTCCGATCGCTTATGGACCGATGAAAGTATCTATACTTTTGCGTTGTAGCATGGTGCGGGTGACAGTTGCTTATTTGACGTTGACATCTATAAGTACCACATTACTAGGGATGTGCAATACATTTTTATTGCTAACGATACTCGCAGCATAAGACTGGTCTAATGTCGTAAATAAAATAAAAAGGGACATTATGTCTGATTGGGATCGTGACACCCATATTGACAATATAATAGTCATCATTAATAATATCTGTCACAGATTCTGATGATGAATTTAAGTGACAATTCGGAATCAGGATCTGATACGAGTTCAGACTAATTAAATGCATTTTTTACCTTACCCTAATGTTCTGCTGTATAATTATAGGCAATATTGCATTTAAACAATAAAAAATTACCTATGCACAAAATACGTTTTTTATTATACAAAAATATCGACAACCCATCGTAGCAGTCCATCCCATCACTAAATACGTCTATGACGTTACGTTATACGCATAACGCTTTGCTTATTTTTTAGCTTCTAAACTTTTCCAAATTTAGCTTCTAAACTTTGTAGAATCAGACATCAAAATAAACTTGGATTTCAAATCTGAGGAGGTCACTGCCTGTACATATTATCGTATCTACGTGTATGTCAATTGTGATTTATGAAAATCAGAAAAAGCCTTCATATATCTAATCATAATAAAATAAAAACAAGCCAATTCATTCATTTTTCAAATTAGGAAATTATAATTTGGACTAAATAGAAAATTGGAAATGAGGAATGGAAATGAGGTTTACACCCTAAACTAAAGAGAAATTGTAGAATATCCTTGACTAAACTTGCTATACTCACTGGAACTTTTTATACTCTCAGTTACTTTCCAGCAGTTGGGTGACTGACGCGTAGATGGTAGAATGTACTTTGTGTACATCTTATTTATTTATTTATTAAACAAATGTTCACTACAGTTACAATTTGGCGCCAAATCGTGTAGTGAACTACAACGAAGGTACATATAAAATTAATATTATTATTATATTACGAGTATATTAAGAACTAATTACACACATTAAATAAAGTTTACAAAAACGACAAAAATTTATTTACATTATTATAAAAAAATGTCAGTATCTGGTTCACTGGCAATCAGGCCATTAAGCAGGGTTACAGCTTGGCTAGTGGGAGCATATTAAGCAATGCTTGGGAGTATCTTCTGACCCGGAGTTCCATTAAACCTTTCAAGATGATCTCCCTGACCCCAGAAGACGTTCATGAAACTTAAACTGCAAAATTGTTTAAAGACACGTTATATTACTATTAAGAATAAGAAAACTGCAATACCAGCACCGCCATCTGAAACTTACATAAAATAATTTATACTTACCAAAGTCAGAAAAGACAATTAAGCTGCACTACGGTAATTAGGCTGCAGTAAGTTGAAAACTGCTAAGTAGCAAGTTCAAACTCGTAGAGGTGTCCAGTTTTGTGATCAACTTACAGTAGTTTATAGTTGCAGAACGAAAAATAGCTCTCCATTTTAAGCTTGCGCTGAATCAAACCTATTTCATTATTGTTTAAATGTACTTACTCACTTACTTATCGTATGGGCAGTGGTTACCCTAGTGTCGGAGTTTTTCAAACCGCCCTGTACGCCTCTGACATGGCTTAACGACTGTTGCCTAATGACTACAACCGTAACCGACAGCTTAACGTGCCCTTACGAAGCACGGAGACGCTCAGAAATTAAGCCACTTTGGTAGTCCCATACCCATCTATGTACTGACCGCGAGCCTAGTTGCTTAACCTCACCGATCACTTACGGACCGGTGAGAGCATCTAGCTATATAGGCAACTAGTCCATAGATGGGTGATCGCCAAAGTGGTTTAATTTCTAAGCGTCTCCGTGCTTCGGAGGGTACGTTAAGCTGTCGTTCCCTGTATCCATTAGGCAACAGTCGTTAAGCCATGTCAGAGGCATAATGGGCGGCTTAAACAACTCTCACACTAGGGTAACTGCTGCCCATACGATAAGTAAGTAAGTACCGTCCGGTAAGTCTTGAAACAGCCCACTTTGCCTATCGGTCGGATGATTAAATTTATGATTTCCCATGTTTAAGATTAGATATTATATTTCTGAAGACTGCTGAATTCTCCGAAACATGAATTCATGTATAAAATACTTCAATATCCGATAAAATTCTTTGTATACGCTTTAGCTATAACGCTGACTATCAGTGACATGGAAAATCTACTTGTAGAAATGAGCTCAACTTGAAACAAGCACGCACCCTGAAGTACTTTTTGTATCGATAATACTTATTCCTGAATCATTTACAGATAACTTCTGAAGATGGGTTTCTAAAGGAATTAACTTTTATAACAAAGCAAATTATTCTTAGGGATTTAAGATTAAATATTGTTTTAATATTCTAAATAATCTTCTTCTTAGTTATGGGGCTCAATACATTCTAATAAATTACTGAGCTATTATCGTATTACGTATGCATACCACAGTCAATTTGTTCCAAATAGTGTGTTTCAAATGGACCGTCTACATAAAAGCAAACTATTAAAATAAAAAAAAGTTGTTTTACTAGTAACAAACCTTGCAATGATTCTGTGCGTGAATGAGTCATGACTTTTCGTTTTGCATAGGTTTATACAATACAATACTCTTTATTGTTCACAAAATGAATTATGAATAATGTACAAAAGGCGGTCTTATCTCTAGCTGCAATTTCTTACAGACAACCTTTATGGACAGGACTTGTATGAATTAAAAACGGGTAAAAGGTGTAACAAGTTCAGTTAATGGATTAAGAGAAACAGAAAAAGTAGGTATCAAACATTAAGTAGGAGTACACCTACACTTTGTAGGTAAATATATAGATTATGACCATAGGAGCTACAAATCCAAAGAAGACTCCATGCAAAATGATATACTCGTGTGATTAAACTGAGGTCTAGTCCAGCCGTCGCGTCTGAGATAAAAATAAAATTAAATAATTGTAGCTCTAGGAACCACCAATTTTATAAATTGGCTAGATTGTTGACCAGCCATTGACGTCACATCGATGTTATTAAAGTTAACTAATACATATACAATGTCCGTAATAAGTACAAGTATCTGTGTATGTTCATGTACTATCTAATCTGACGTACACTGCTCACATATTAAATTGACTGCCTCGTTGGTCTAGCGGTAGCGTGTTCACCCGCAGAGAACGAAATCCCGGGTCGGCCCAAAACTGATTTTGGGACTCTTCTAAACAAGAAAAATTTCTCAAAGTCTGGGAGTTGGCAGTATTATACCCCGTGCCTCAGAAAGCACGTAAAGCTGTCGGTAATGTACCAGACCTCTTTCCGATCGTGTTGCTAGGCGTCCCATCGGATCACGAGAGTGATGGAGTAGAAAGTTAACACTCCTGTGTTTGCGCACACACTTGTGCACTATAATATGTACCGCGCAGATGGCTAGTCCTCATTGATACTGGCCACCGTGGCCGAAACTCAGCTAGGAGGACATTATTATTTACTTGTTACATGGTCTAACCGTAACTAAACGTGATATTAGACGCACATATTTCAACACTTATACGAACAAAACCTTAGTTCTTCACACAGGGGCTTCACGCCGCGCGGCACCGACGTATAATTATATTACTTGTCGATGGACGACGTGACGATAAGGCACTTCGACGGACTAGATCATTAACTTAAATAGGTCGATCGTCTGTTCATACTCAAGTAATGAATAAGTTTAACAACATTAATCAAAATATTTACAATCAAAGGCAAATTGGAATTCAAAAGAAGTTTTCAAAGTATTTCTTGAATAACACACATCATTAAAATGTACAAAATCTTTTGCACTGATACTCATGCCTTTGAAGCGTAGTGTTCTAGGAAACTTAATACAGTATTTGCCTTTATAGAATGTACAGGCGCCAGAACATCCAGCTAACCCAATCTGTAAAATTTCTTTTATATATTTTCAACTTTATTACTACAGCATAAGGTTCACTTTCAATTGGGGAAATTTGACAGATTGGGGTAGCTTGATGTGCTGGCGTATGTACATGTAAACGCAATAAATGGAAGATATTTTTTCATTTAAATAAATAGTTTATATTATTTGTTATTTGGCCGTCTAAACATATACGATGTTTAGAATTCCCAAGGTTAAGAAGCCTATGAACGATTGCAATCCCGTGGACATCACTCTCACGTTTCTTACAATCTCTTCTTGTCAATGATCTCTGATAATTGCACAACATTAATTCAGTTGTTAGTGAATCTGCCTTACCATCTAAAGATTGCGGATTCGATCCTCGCACAAGACAATTATTTGTGTTACTGAACAAGTTTTATTATATTAGTCTGGGTATTTTCCGTGTATTTTATGTATATATGTATATCCACGAAAAGGTAAATTAATATTACTAGGTACCTGTTATCTAGTACCCATAGAACAAACTTCGCTTAGCTTGACATAGATGGCGCTGTGTGATTTATCCCGGATATTTATTAATTAAATTTTTGGTAGGTTTTCATATTCTATAAGGAGACATTCCTCCAGTTGGCCTGATAAACGTTACTTTAAAGTAGCAGAAAGCCACGTAACAACGGCTTGACAACAATTTCCGTAGGTATCTACTCTATGGTATTTGGATCAACTAGTTGCTTGACTAAGATATCAAACAAACTCAACTCTATCTAAATACAGTGACATAAAACCAGGACCCTTGCCGAAATTAAATCTGAGAGCCTTCACATTATAATTAGTGTAACATAATTATATCGGTTCAGTTGGCACGTCAGTTCCACTTATAAGCGAACCGGATCTCGACCAGTTAATTAAGACCGTGTTACGGACCGTGGCGTGACATTGCGTTATATGATATTATTACGTTGTCTGCCCGTTATATTTATGAAGTCGTTACGTAATAGGTTTACAGTATTTTTCCAGGACTTTTGGAAGGTCGTGGAAATATATTTTCGTATTTTATATACAAATTCAAGACGTCTTTTTAGATGTTTATGTTTCGATGTTATTATGGCGAATTATAATATACAGAAGGATATACAGGGTGGCCGAGAAGTTGAAGTTCAAACGCAAAAATTAGATACATTATAATGAGGAGTATCCGAATCACCCCCATATATGATTTATATATATTACATTCTATATGTATTAAAAATAGTAAAGTAAAATCTATGATTTCAAGGCAAGGTTTATATGTCGCATTAACGCTACCCTGCCGAGCTCTAACAATTTGAACTACTAATAATGTCATTATCATGATGACAGATACTTTGTAAGAACAAAAATATTTCATTTTTTCAATATTGAAATTTAGAATTAATAACTTAATAACCATTTTGACATAAAAAAATAACGTCCGGTTATTTTTTTATGTCAAGTGTAAGTGCGAATCGGACTTGCAGGGTTCCGTACAAATTACCTAGATATTATAAATAGTTCATGAATCGATTATTCGGTACCTACCAGTTGTAATGATTGAATTAATCTTAATTCTAAGTTTAGTAAGAAAAAAAAAAAAAGTAATTAAATAAAAAAACTTAAAAAAATAACTGTCCTTTACCAATCCGTGGCTACTTGTAAGTAAAGCAACATTTAGCACGTAATTTTATAACATGTAGGTAATCAATGTATTAGTGTATGTTTTGTAAGTAAATAAATAAATAAAAAAAAATATAGATTTCGTATTTTCCCCCATACTTGTAAACTTGTATGAGAATTATTAGTGAATCTCTGAACCGGCCTTCTGATCCAAACATTACGGGTTCGGACCCCGCACAAGAATATTATTACAATATTTTGTGTCTATGACTATATCTATTTTCTTGATTTAGGTGTGTTTTCTGTATTGTTTGTATATATTTACCAAAAATGTAAGTAAGTAATTCTATCCGTTGTATTGTATCCATAGTAAAAGCTTAAGTCTAAAGCTTAGTGGCGCTTGGATGGCCTTAGGACCAAATATATAAGTAGTTAACTTGTAATACTTATTTTAATCACCCGTGTACGATCGTAACAAAAATGTGTGCATGTGCACTGAATTATAAAGCATTAACAGTGTAATTTTATAATACAGAATCGCAAACGTGTACACGGCTCGTTAGGTTTTATCCTTCCGTCAAGCCTTTTATATATATTTCATCATCATCATGTCAGCCTCTGCTGGGCAAAGGGCTCCCCAAAAATCTCCACGCCGGTCTTGAGCTACTCGCATCCAGGATTAATTTTTTCTTGTGTGGGCCTGCCTACAAGGCCTGCAGGGTACACAGCACTTAGAACTGACGACCGCTGGGGCAGAAAAGTTCTCGAACCGAAAGAAGAAGCATATATGTACATATAGCCTTATAAAAATTAGTCATTTTGTAATCAGAGCCCGGTCATACTGAAGAACGAAATATGAAAGTGGAGTTAGTAAATAATATGCTACAAGTCGCCACTAGTGGGTTGGCTTAAATATAGCACTTAGGTGACTCACTGAACTTACGACAGCCGTATGACGTCCACATGCTGAACAAAGGTCTCCCCAAAAGATTCCCACTATGTAGTGGGTATATTCCATAATCACAACGCTTGGAATGGTGACGCAATATGATGGGCATAGTACACAGCGAGATGCTGCTGCCCGTTCTTACTGGTAGACATTTCTTCGGGACGACTTCTACGCCCCCCGCGGGATGAGATGACATGGCGATTCTATGCCGCCAGCCACACAGCAAAATTCTACTTACGTAGTATAAATAAATAAAATAAAAAGGATTTTATTACCGGAGACTTAAAATCTTTTGTACATAGTCAGAAAGTACATGTAGATATTTAGATTTGCGGTTTGTATGAGTTCATTTATTAATAACATTAAATTTATGATAGTAATGATTTAGTTATTGTCAAAGTGATTATAAAGAGTTTCAAATCCCTTAAATTGCCGAAATTTAAAGTTTTAGATGTATTGTACTTCATTTTGCCCCGGGTTCGATTCCCGCGCCGGACAACTGTTTGTGTGATTCATAAATAGTTGTTCTGAGTCTGGATTTAATTTGTGTCCATGTATTATATGTTTGTAAAGTACCCCGCGATGCAGGGATTAGATTAAACAGTGCGAGCGTAATCTTTAAAAAAAATATTAATATGACGGACTTCGTATTTATAACAACGGTCGCGCTTTAATGCCACCACCGGATCCAATGCGCCCCAACAGAGAAGATCTAGAAAAAAGAAACACGGAGAGAGTCTCGACTACCGGTCACCGTACAATAATCTTACATGCTTACTGTAAAAAGCAAGCCATATCCATTTTTCCATTACCGTATAATACACTTCAGTATCAGCGTTTCTTTCTTTCTTATGTTAGTAAGTAAATAAAACTCCTGTTATGAATTATTTATTACTCGTGCCTTTAGATTCTTTATTGTGTTTTAACGAGAAACATAGAATTCGCATTTCTTTTATCATATTAAACAGGGAAAATAGGTACAACAACTTACTCAAAATACAAATAAATGATACTTTCATGTACAGACGCCAGCACATCCAGCTACCCCAATCTGTCAAATTTCTTTTATAAATTTTCGACTTTATTTCATAAGCATAAGGTTCACTTTCAATTGAGGAAATTTGACAGATTGGGGTAGCTTGATGTGCTGGCGTCAGTACTTACGTACTGTCACAAGTCGTGAAATAAGTAAGAATGATATTCCATTTTATTTATCCTTCAGTTTCAAAGAGAACAAGATATAAAGTAGAGCCATTTTATGTAATTTTCTTGACACTGCGACAATGGACATTCTTTTCACTGAAAAAGAATTATAAGAGACAATTCTTTTCCATGATGTAAATTGATTTAAACTGATACCTCTTGTAATATTCTATCAGCTCTTAGGTTGTTTAAATCTGCCCATAATTGAATTCTATCTAGAATGGATTTCGCTTAAGATAAGTTACAAAGGAAGCCATGAACCTTGAAGCTCCTCTAAAGTTATAAAACACTTAGGCCTTTATTTGGAAACATGGTTCTTACAAATTTTTGAAAGAACAGCCTACCTAATAGCTGCCTGTTTTGGCAGTAATTTGCGATTCATTGTGTTATTTTAGTTTAAGAAAGTCACCGCCCGTACTTGGGAAATAAATTCTTGTACCCCAGAGAATTACACAAATATCCATAAAACACAACGACATATTATTTTGAATAATTTATGAATGTGACGTAGCGTTCAAGACGGTCGTCTCACCACTCCGTGTTCCAAGTTCGAAAACCGCACAGGACAACTATTTGTGTGATCCATAAATTGTTGTTCGAGTCTGATTGTCCTTTGTGCTCAGTAATTATATGTTTGTAAGTCGGGGGACACAGGGATTCATCTCTCTATTGTGGTAGTTGTCTTTCCAATGAATGTGTTGTTAAACAAATAGTTATCTTGGGTGGGGACTGAATTCTGAATACGTGGGCACCGAAGTGGTACTAAATCAAGTGATCATCTGAACTACTTAGCCCCACGTGCTGTTGGAATTTATGATTCTAGATAATGTTATATGTGCCTTCACATCTAGCGTTTCCATGGCGTAAGCAATAGACATATAGAAAATTATATTTTTTTTATAGAAATGCATAATATACCATA
Organism: Pseudoips prasinana; assembly: GCA_951640165.1. Lineage (NCBI taxonomy): Eukaryota > Metazoa > Arthropoda > Insecta > Lepidoptera > Nolidae > Pseudoips > Pseudoips prasinana. Next base: position 13,772,979 of record OX621240.1, read on the forward strand.
TACGCATAACCGACGCCCCGACAACAAGACATATGGGTTGCATTATCGCGGTATCTGCCAAGGAATTAATAATCTGTAGTAAAACAGGAACAAAGCGCTTAACGTGCTCCCCGACGCATGGAGGGTACTTCCTCAACCAATCCCGAAGTATGAATACAAAATTACAAGTTTTAGAGAGCCCTCTCTTCCGCTCTAAATCAACAAGTCCTAAGCATTTTTGTCATATACATACTTGGATTTTTATAATATGCTTGTACGAGCATGAAAGCAAGTAGATAATAGTGGTTTTAATTAAAATAGGTTATTGACAATTGTCATTGTCAACGATTAACATATAGGTAACCATAAGAAACGGAGATTTTGTGGTACATGTGACATGTACAGAGGCCAGCACAGCAAACTACCCCAATCTGTTAAATTTCCCCATTTGAAAGTGAACCTTATACTTATGTGATAAAGTTGAAAATCTATAAAAGAAATTTGACAAATTGGTGTAGCTGGATATTGCAAAGAAATGATACGGGTAAATTCATTGTCCTAGGCTCACCAGACGAAAGTAGACAAGGAAATTTATTATTAATTTATGTTTATGAACAACACAGTTCAGTGTTTTTACAGTACAACGTACAACTACTTTAAGAGAAAAGTTGATTCTTTAAAATACTTCCAACTTATTATCGACTAGCTGTGCCCCGCGGTTTTACCCGTGTTAAATTTTATAAATTATCATAGCTCCTCCCCCGTAGGTAATAGCGTGATAATATGTAGCCCATACGCTATTGGTGGATTGGCCATAAATATAGTTTTTAAAATTTTTGTGTGTGTCTGTTTATCTGTATGTATGTCCGGAAGAAGTCGGGTCAACATATATGTTGACCCGACTTCTTCGTAATATTCATGCATAATTTTAAGTAAATCCATGCAGTACTTTTTGAGTTTAGTCCGGACATACATACAGATAAACAGACACACCGACAAAAATATTAAAAACTATATTTATGGCTTCGATATCGATTCGATTATATCACGATATAGATCACGCCCCAAGTATCCTTTTTAAAAATATTCAATGTACAGTTTTGACTTTCCTACGATTTATTATATGTATAGATATATTGACGACGAAAATACCTACGACATACTTTCATGCAGTTAAGAAAAATAAGGGAGAAAATATTCTTAGGTATAATGTCGGACGATCCGTTGAAGCCACTTGAATGAACGTTGATTTAATTTGAACGGAGTGTCGCAGGAGCTTGATATAATGCCCAACTAAATAATGCGGACAGCCCCCTCCACCCCTTCTACTGCCCCCCTCGTAGCTCGGTTTTCCCTACACCTCCCAGATTAATCTTCCACATGCCTCAATGTCATCTGCTGTTGCGAATTACGCAAGAAATAACGATAAACACGGTAATATGAAATTTTGCCGCCGTATGAAAAATCTTACGGAATAATTGAATCACAGTTGAAAATTCCACATTTCATAAGATGTTTTGTATAACATCCTATATTATCATGAGCAAGAATATTAAAATCATGCGATGAAAGTATCACAAACATACTCATATATGAGACCTACTTAATCATTTGCCAAACAGCCCGTCCTACTCATTTTGTACAAGCCAAAAAATACCGCCAATATAGGCACACCACATTTCAAGTTAAAAATCGTTCTACAAAACGATCGCAGCTATTTATTTTGTTCCGGGAATTAAACCAGCCCGATTTACCTCGGCTCTACATTCGCACCGATTTGAATCAGCGCCAGACCGATATTCAGTGGAGCGACAAATCAGCACTTCGATATTGCCTCCATTTGGTCCCCTACCTCAATATATGAAAATCAGATTTTTCATTGCGCCGCCAAACGGCACGCGCGGGCTTTTGCGAAAATGTTTACAGAACTTCGTTATGTCATAAAACTCACAAAGCATACCCAATTAAACGAACAATTCAAACTTCTTAATAGGCCATTTGATCAACTTATCGGCTATGGAAAATGTCGCTTAAATGGGCGCCATATATTTTAAATTAAACTGAACGCGTGCAGTGCTTAATTTCTTGTTTTGTTTACTTTTGCAGACTGTGCTACATTAGTTGAAGGAATGAGTCAAATACAGATGGCATTGTTGAAAGTCCAGCGAGCGCTGCCGGGTTTTAAAGTTTATTGGGAATTTCTGTTTAATTACCAACCAGCATTTCATAGCTTTTAATTTATTTTATATTGTTCCGCTTGTAACCTGAAATTCCTTACAGCCAGTGTAATTTAACTACAAAAAGACCGATAACCGTATACACAGATGAGATGGAAATGCAGGCATTAAAAAAGAAAAATTATTTCAATACTTTTAATTTATTGAACTATTTCTTTCTTTTATAAAATTGTTATTATAATTAGAGTAACAGATTCAAGCTGGTATCATCTATGGTACGGTAACATTTATTGGAATCGATATGCAAGTACCTATATATAGGTAGTTGCATTTCCATTCCAATAGATGCTCCAATGAAACTAGACCAGCTTGAATCTGTAGGTACTTTACTGATACTTAAGTGCAGTACCCTGTTCATCAGAATCATCGACCTCTCACGCAAAGCTTGTAAACAGAAACCACCGATACAGATATCTAAGTTTCATTACAAGTACAGGGTTCCTTACATTCAAAAGATTCAAATCTTATAGCTTCTATAGTTATTGAGTGAGATCGTATTATGACAGATGGTACGATAAAATAAAAACAATGCGGAAAGCTTCTTTTTGACTGGCTTAGCCACGTATCAAGACTACATAAATGATGGGAGAACCTAATTTGTATAAGACTGTCCCATGATATCACGAATCAAGGACCTGATGCTGAAAACTTGGTACCTATTGGAGATTTTCGTCCAATAAAAAGGAAATAAATAAATGAATTTCAAGGGTCTTTTTTCAACCAATCAAGTCAATAAACAGAATAAGTGCCACCTCGCCCATTCTTTCTTCTTTCACTGGATTAGCGTCTTTAATATCTAATTCTAGGCAAAAATGCTAATATGTTAACAAAAAAATACTATTATTCAAAATATTAGTGACCTATTACCTTCTCTAAAAATTCGTTCGCTAATAATAATACTATCAGGTCACTAAAATTTTAATTTCTAAAACGACAAGAAATTAGGTAGTTTAAAAATTGTATACTTTCAATTGTCATAAAATTTTATCTGAATTTTTCAGCAGTTTTAAATACGTTTCGTGTCAGTGTTCCATTGATCTAATCGTAAAAATAGGAAACCATAAATTGAATCGTCCGGCGTGACTCGAACCAGCACCCTCTACCACCTCTACCAATCTGGGCGAGGCTTTCAGCGTTAAGCTACGAACAACACAATTGGGATTAAAATTTTGGATCCCCTTGCCAGCACCCTTTCGGAGAATGTAAGGTGTTATCCAGTGTGCTTTGATTTCTATAAACATAGCCGACTGATATGTTCACAGTTGCATTTGAAAGATATGTACGGGACCCACTGTGGGTGAGCACGACTAACACTTGTTGGTTCTTATTTTCTTGTATTGAAAATACTAAATACTTCTTGAAAATACTTGGAAAAGATTTAAAGATAAGCCTGACAAGTTCAATATTGAAGTGATACATGCTCCAGTACCAGTAAAGAATTTGTCAAATTTCGACATGACAAAAGCAATCTTTATGTATGAGTTTATTATACATTATCTTAATTTCATCATTATATTTAATGGAAACTATCTTAAGATTATTTAAATGATGCCAATTGCTAGCCATACCTATCCAAACGGAACATTATTTTATATCATATTTACATATTATGATATCTAAAATTTGTCGAGTACCTAAAGATATAATATCGTAATCTAGAACTAAAGAAATAGAACCGTCATATTGCGAATTCTAAAATGTTTCATACATTATGTAGCACCAAATTGTAATCATTGGATGCATTCAATAAATCACGGACATATCGAATCGAACCGAATATTTGTGTGTGAGCTAGTCTCCGCCCCGCCTTTGTCGTGTTCGGATTCGCGGGGCATAATTAATATATTTGTCTACCTATCTGTAATATGTAAACTTCAGTGGTGAAGAATTTATATAATAGAAATCCTCTCGGCTATCGTTTTATTAAATAATGACCATCAGATTCATAGATAGGAAGTAGAAGGTCATTGATTGTTTTTAGTGTTAGTATAAAAACTTGATAATATAACTATGAGTAAGACTGCAGTCAACAATCTCGACTCGACCAAGCGGCATATTTATTTATTAATATTATAAATATCAAAGTTTATATGTTGAGATATTTTTTACTCAATGGTCCAAAAAAAACGTAAACGTATCGAACACTATGCCCCTAAATGTTGCTTACAATGGGCCTCATCAGAAGGCTCAAGGTCACCCAAACAGCAATGGAGAGGGCTATGCTCGAAATATCCCTACGCGATCGAAGTAACAGTAGCAGACATAGCGCAAAGAATTTCCAAACTGAAGTGGCAGTGGGCAGGGCACATAGCTCGTAGAACCGACGGCCGATGGGGCAGAAAGGTTCTCGAGTGGCGACCACGAACCGGAAGATGCAGCGTGGGCAGGCCTCCTACAAGGTCACGGGTGTTTCGGTGAGTATCTGTGCCAGATCGGCCGAGAAGCGACGACACATTGTCACCATTGCGGGAGCGACCTGGACTCTGCCCAGCATACGCTGGAGGAGTGCCCGGCCTGGGAGGCCGAGAGACGAATCTTGGTCGCTGAGATCGGACGAGATCTTTCGCCGCCAGCAGTCGTGTATGCGATGCTGGCTGGCGACTCCACCAAATGGGACGCCGTGGTCTCCTTCTGTGAGGCAGTTTTGCTGCAGAAGGAGGCCGCCGAACGGTATCGGGAAAGAGCCGATCCCGCTCGTAGGCGGAGGAGGCGTCGGGGTGGCGGCGGCAGCCGTTAGCCCAACTCCCCTCGGGGCTGCAGTGGCAGTATGAGAAGTGTCCTCAACTGCCGCCACGTGCAAGCAGCCCCGGGAAGACAGCGAACTGTTTGTGGCGCAGTCGCTGTGCCGTACTGGCAGGAGTCGGCAAATGGGGAGGGCAACCCACAGTCCTCCCCGGGTGCGTGTCCCGACCATCTGGGACACGGAGCAAAAGGGGGGCACCGGAGCAGCATACCCACGTTCCCGGGGCTCCCCCTATCAGGCGCCAGTAGAAGTCCACGGCAGGTTAGGTTTAGTCGGTGCGAGTCCGACATACCCACCCGCAGACACTTTATGCGGGTGGCATGCGTAGGCATTCCCCCTGCCTAATCAAAAAAAAAAAAAAAAAAGGCCTCCTACAAGGTGGACCGACGATCTTGAAAGGGTCGCGGGAAGTTCTTGGATGCTGGCAGCCCAGGACCGGCTATTGTGGAGATCCTTGGGGGAGGCCTTTGTCCAGCAGTGGACGTCTTTCGGCTGATATGATGATGATGATGCCCCGAAATATTGCTACGGTTTAGTGCTACCAAGAGGTCACAGTGGTTAATAGAGCTTAAACCTACGGACGAATTGAATTGGATTGGATTTTTGCATTTGGAGTTGAATGCTATTCAACTTCATAGGCATTTAATCCTCTTTAATACCCCGCCTCTAATAGTTTTCAACATTTTAATACCTCTGATAAATTAATCAAATATCATACCCAAAGCAAAACTGAAATTTCAGCATAAAAATACCCTTTTATTCAACGGAAAATATTCAACTTTTGGCATTGGTTGTACTGCGTCGATTCGATACCATTCTCTTTCATCATTTCAAAGGCATGAATATCCGGACTGTCGTAAGCGGCTTAAAGTGGCTTCCAATCTAAAATGAAGTGCTGTGCGCTACTGTACCTACTGTATTACCTACTAGAACCTATCTGTTTTGTTGAAGATTGAAACTAGTTGTAGCTCGTGTCTTAAAATTAACAATTGTTCCTATTTTGTAAGTGAACACATGCGAAGTGTTCACTTACAAAATAGGAATAATTATAGATGCAATTTGACGGGCCGCTTGGCGTGTTTGGTACATACTTGTCTTTCACGCCGAAGGTCGCGTGGCGTGGGTTCGCTTCCCACCCGGACATATATTTTTGTACATGAACATGCACTAAAATATATCCTGGGTGAGTCTGGATATAAGTATGTATTTACTAAAAGTAGTATATCAGTTATCTGGTTTCCATGGTAAATGATGAAGGACTGCCTTAAATTGTCAATATCCTAAAGATTGAAACGATTTCTAATACTTAGGAGATTATTAACATATTCATTATTTTTGGTAGTGATTAACTGCCTAAATTTTTTTCATAAACCTTGTTGTCCAGAACAGTCCACACTAACAAAAAATGTTTATGTCTTTTATGCATCTTACATGAATAATGGACGAAACTTAACGAGCGCTATCTAATCATGAAACAGATCTAATTAGTAAAATATATTTTATTCTTGTATGGGAAGTTAATCAAGATATACTTTCCATGCTTATGTGTATCATATTGTTCAGTTTCCCAAGAAATGAAGCTCGTTTACTTACGTCTACTATTTATGTCACACCTACGTATCCCCAGTTTCTTGGTGACTGTAGATTGCTCTTTTATAAAGTCCAGATACGCTGATGTATTTCCCTAGTGCAGGAGTTGTCTTTTTAATTAAAAAATAAAACAAAGATACCAGTCTTACCATTGCGACAGCGTCGCTGTAATTTATTATAGTGCCCATCCCGTACAGAAAATTTCATTTCAATGATAACTCAGGTATTTTATTGAAGATACAAATGCATTTTCTGGTTTTTATTATAGGGATAGTGTGCACTATAATGTCATCCTTACGGCTATCGTAATAAAGACGCTGTCAATGCCAAGGTGTATCCATCGACATGACAACATACAGCATTATTTCTACATATAATAAAATCATAGAAAAGTCAAAACTGTACATTGAATATTTCTTAAAAAGGATACTTAGGGCGTGATCTTAAATCAATATCGAATGCAAAAATATAGTTTTTAGAATTTGTCTGTTTGTCTGTATGTATGTCCGGACTAAACTCAAAAAGTAGTGCATGGATTTACTTAAAATTTTGCATGAATGTTACTAAGAGGTCTGGTTAACATATAGGCTACATATTATCACGCTATCACCTACGGGGGAGGAGCTGTGATAATAAAATTAAATAGTGATAGTAAAACCGCGGGGCACCACTTAACCTAATAACCGCAAGGACGAAGGCATAGTGAGCTGAATTAAAAATGTTCCTGGTACAATCGTGGTCAAATATCAATGTATGCTACTATTAGACACACATCTATGTAGCCTACGTTACGTAGAAACCAGTATAGATAGAGGATCTAAGCTTCATTCCATTCTATAGGCTTATGTTCCAGAAACCGATACCTGCATGTACCTTTAATTACAAAATCAATAGGTTTACGTAAGCTACCATTACCGAGCTCTGCAGTATCAGGATACGGTATTTATTTGTACCCACTTACAATTATTGCGTAAGAAAATCTAACGCAATAATTGTAACTGCACGTGTGGCGCAGCGGCTAAGACAGTCGCCTCGCCGCTTCGTGTCGCGGGTTCGAGTCCCGCGCTGGACCACTAATTGTGTGACCCATTAAAAGTCTGGATGTAATGTGTCCGGCTATTATATTTGATCTGCTAGCGTGTATAGTTCGTAGCTTAACGCAGAACGCCTACCCCCAGTGCAGGTTCGGGACCCGCCGGACGATTAAATTAATGATTTCCCATTTTTGAGATTAGATAAACGCTTAGCTTTGCGAATAATGCTATAAAATTTAAAGTTTCTAATAAGTTTAAAGGGTCTATGTAAATATGTCATGTGTCTGTCACTAGTTGCAGTTTGAAAATGAATAGGTTTACTTAAGCCACTATACTGCTACAGAGTTTATTCACGTAAACTTAAAAAAAAACGCATGTAAATAATCAGAACATGTTTGTAGGATTATAGTTACGTATACATACATAATTATTTCTAGTTAAATATATTTAGATATTTAGGAACACGGATTGTTAAAACATTTATTTTATAATAGTAATGATATTTAGCTAGCTTGTATTAAGTTGTTGTAAAGAGACTATGTTTAGGTTTAATTATTGCAATTTATAGTTTAAGCTATATTTTACTACATATTGTCTGAATAGTTTCTCTGTAAGTATTCGAAGAGGTAAAACATCTAGACACGTAGTCAGTCTATAGATGGCTGACCACTGAAGAGGTTTTTATTTTTTAGTGTCTCCGTGCTTTGGAGGCTAGTAAAGCTATCGGTTCTATTTGTTGGCGTAAGACAATAGTTGTTAAGCCATGTCAGAGTCCTCCTGGCTTGAACAACTTTGTCACTAGGGTAACCATTGTCTGTCTATAAGTCAAAGCATTTATTTTTTAACACAGACATACATAGAGGTGTCCAATCAATTTAAAATCTATGGCTACGTGTCCGTTACAGAAAAATTTCAACTATTAATACAATTGACACCACGTACGCCGTAAACATTTATATATTGTATAATTCTGTTCCAATTTAATACTGGAATGTTATTGTTACACAATCTAGTTTCTAAATGTATTGTAAATCAGAAGGATTTCATAATCTCAGAGTAATAAACGAAATTTATCTGCGACTACGTGAGCTTAGAAATTAGCTTTCACGAGGTAGGTATGTATTGAATTGTGAACATAAACATATGTGTTAAAAGACATGAATCATAAGAACAGCCTCATTATTATCCTACTAAGTTGCAGATTCTGGGACGGTTTTATGGTTTTAGGCTTTTTATACCTGGACTCCGTGACACTCCAAGGAACTATCAACATGTTGGTTGTGTGACCTTGCTGATGCTACAGGTTACGGTTTTGAGACTTTATCATAGCATATGCAATTTTTTTTCAAGTCAGAGTGGTGAGTACTCTCGGGTAGTTCAATATAGACATGATATGGCCAGAATGCTATCAGCCACTAAGATTTGGGATCATCACTTCGATATTATGATTCATAATACTCGTACCCGGGCTGGGTATGAGTATAGATTTCTACGCGTCAATATAATTGCTCTCCCAAGATTTTATTTTATTTTTTATTTATGCTCTAAAGGTCAAATAGTAAGGACCGGCATGGCATCAACTGCACCTTACAGAATACATGCAGACATAAGAACTTGTACAAATACAGTATTAGTAATCAAAATTACTAAGGCTAGCAAACCTAATCGGAGAGGAGAGACGCATCAGCAACGGGTAAATGACGTCCCCAAAATAACAAACACCAATAGCTCACGCTCTAACTGTTTACTATCAGTCAGCGGGTGATATGTTTGATTACCGACTTATTTAATTAAATTCAATACTTATTATCTCTTACGATATACCCCACCTCTTTCAGGTCAGATCATGAGAGTGATGGAATTGAAAGTACTCCTGTGTTTGAGCACACACTTGTGCACTATTGTATGTTCCGCGCAAATGGCAAATCCCTATTGAGACTGGCCGCCGTGGCAGAAATTCGAGTAGGAGGACATAATTATCCATTTCGAATACAAAGTTTGCTCACCACCGGAAGAACCAAAAATAAAATGGATTAAAAGTCACGGCTGTTCACAACTTGGGTAATTTATCAAAGGTCACTGAGCTGGCCTTCCGGCATCGGAACTAATCTCATTATCCCTAGACTACTGTGATACACGGGGTATCACGACTATTGCATGAATAGCGTCGTAGCTTTAAGGGCGAAACCAATATCCAACGTTGAAATTAACAAAAACCCGCGGACTGATCACGGCTAGGAACACATAACTAACGTGAGATAGTTCCTTAAAGTAACATGGAGTTCGCGTATCAACCGAGGGCAGCAGGAATAGCGTTGTCGTTAAGGTAACTCTCACCTCGCCATAACCTCTGAACCAACTGGTTGCGGGACTATTTACTATGTGGTGACAACATAAAATCTACAAATTAAAAACGATTGTCGTAATGTTTTTATACATCTAGATGGTCTAACAATATATACATAAACAGCTATTGTTAGCTATAGAGGTCGACGTTAGGGGGGATTACTGACGCAATACTAACACATTTCCCTTCGTCTGTAATCACTGGCAACTGGACTCAAGTACGCGAAGATTATATTTATATTATAAAGGCACTGCCATGGTTAAGCCTTCCATAGGACTTTAAGGTTTCCATAAGACAAGCTAAGCAATAGTTTGGGATCAGATAGCCGTATGTGATTATTCAAGACACAATGATAAACCAATAGCCGGATATCAAATTGGCACTTCAGCAGTTTACTAGAGTAGAAGTCAAAATTGGCTGATGTATCATAAATGAACCGACTATAAATATAGTGAGCTTAACCCGCTCGTCACTAGAATAGTTAAATTCATAAAGAACTCCAAACAAGCTAGAGAAGAGCTTTTACTATTCTTCATATCTGTTGATTTTTTGCATACTTCTCCTCTTCGCCGAACGGGTACCTTCTTACCTAGAGCGGACAAGAGAAATGAACCAGCAACACCTCGGAATAGTTTTGCAAGGCCACGATAGCGTAGTAAAGTAACCACTTAACATCAGGCGAACCATTCGCTTTGTCGTCATATTTTGGACAATTCACACAATATCTTTATAAATTGTAGCCTATTTGTTATTTTGATATATGACCGATATTATTGTAAAGTTTCATTAAAATCCATTCTGAAATTTTTACGTGAAAGAGTAACAAACATCCATCCACACTTACAAACTTTCGCATTTATAATATTAGTAGGATAGATGGTGCGCCATATAGTGTATTTTTATTATTATTAGTGAACAGGCAAGCAGTTGATTCAACTGGGAAGTGCCTGTATCCAGCTCTTCTCCACTAGTTTCTATTGCAGCTTTGATATTCGTCGAGTCTATTTTTGAATTGAATCACATTTTGTGCTGAGATTACGTTTTCTCGGAGTTTATTCTAGTCTTTGACTATTCTGTTGTTTAAAAAGTGTTTGTGAGGGTTGTTGTGAGATAAAGTGGTACACAATTTCAGATGGTGTCCTCGTAAATGGGAATTATCACTGCGTAGGAATAGTTTATCGAAGCCTTCTATGTTATAATGCCCATTAAAGATCTATTTATCATATCTTATCTATTTTATCATGTCATTAAACAAAAATTTGGAATGGGGTCTTTGTGTTACAAATACTATGTTTGAACATAAAAGAATCCATACGTTTACACGAGAGAGGAAAAATGTGAGAAAGAGTATGATTGACTTCGTGATTGTAGATGAAAGACTGAGAAAGAATGTTCTAGACACAAGAGTCTATCGTGGGACCGCAATCCATACAGACCACTTTCTGGTGATGAGCCGAATAAGTGGTCTGTCCAAAGGATGGCGCCACCGAATCCCTGAGACTAAAAGTGTACTAGAGAGAATAAAAGTAGAGGAACTGCAAGAGGAAGAAGTGGCAGACGAGTACAAAAGTAAGTTGGTTGAGAAGTTTGAGGGATCTGAAGACATAAGAGAAGTAGAAGAGCTATGGAAGGTAGTCAAAGAAGGTGTGGTGAGTGTAGCTGGTGAAGTATGTGGTGTAATAAAGAGAAGAAGAGGAAGAAAGATGAAGAATATTTGGTGGGATAAAAGTGTACAAAAAGTTGTATGTGAAAAGAAGAAAGCGTGGTTAGACTGGCTAGCCACCAGAGCAAACGAACGAATGAATAAGGCAACGAATGAGGATATAGAAAGGGCCTGGAATGATTATAGGAAAATGAAAGTAATTGTAAAGGATGTGGTGAACGAAAAGAAAAATGAACAAAAGGATAATTTTGATAGAAGGTTGTCTAAGGATTTTCAGACGAACATTAAGTTTTTCTGGAAATCCGTTAGATCAGTAAGAGGCATAACTCAAACCTCAGAACTGAAATCCATACGAGACCAAGATGGAAATATAGTGAAAGGGGAAGAGTGCGTGTTAAAACGTTGGAAGGAGTATTTTGAAAGTTTGTATGAAAGAGGTGTAACAGAGAGTGAACGTAGTTCACTAAGTATAGACGAGAACAAATGTAAAGATGAAATTGGTATGGATGAGATTGTGAAAGCTATTAAGGGTATGAAATCAGGTAAGTCACCAGGGTATGACAGGATAACTTCCGAGATGCTGAAGGCTGGACATGGCGTCATAGCGAGTCAGCTGTACAGCCTTTTCAATCTATGCTATACCACCGGCCAAGTGCCAAGTGATTGGTGCAAGGCTGTCATTGTACCTCTTTACAAAGGGAAAGGCTCACGGCAAGACTGTAAAAACTATAGGGGCATTAGTCTGCTCAGCGTCGTTGGTAAGTTGTATGCAAAAGTATTGGTTGAAAGAGTTGTGAAAGAAACCGATGCGAAAATATGGGATGCACAGGCGGGTTTTCGGAAAGGAATGGGATGCACGGATCAGGTCTTTTCTCTGCGAAGTATAGTAGAGAAGTTTTTGGGCAAAAACCAAAAGGTCTACTGTGCCTTCGTAGACTTAGAAAAGGCCTACGATAGAGTGTTGAGGAATGAACTATGGTCGGTACTGTCCATGTATGGGTTGAACGACAACCTTGTTCAAGCACTGAAATCTCTTTATAGGGATTCCAGAGCTTGCGTGAGGATTAACGGGTCATACACCGAGTGGTTTAGCATCCAAAAGGGTGTTAGACAGGGATGTGTAGCGTCACCGTGGTTGTTTAACCTATTCATGGATAGCTGTTTAAAAGATTTGAAAGAAAGTGAATGCGGTGTAAGGATGAATGAGTTACTCATCAAATGTCTGCTTTACGCTGATGATCAAGTTTTACTTGCATCATCGGCGGACGAGTTGCAGGTAATGGTAACAAATATGTATGAATCCTTTGAAAGGAAAGGGATGAAAATGAATGTAGGTAAGACGAAAGTAATGGTATTTGAGAGGGATGAATACACGACAGCGTGTGATATTGTGATTGGAGGAGAGAAAGTCGAACAGGTGAATGAGTTTGTATATTTGGGAACTTTGTTTACGAGAGATGGGAAATATGAAAAAGATATTGTTAGAAGAGTAAATGCGGGGAACAGAGTGAATGGGGCACTACACGCCTTTATGAGTAGCCGGCAAGTATCAAAGAAGGCCCGACTAGCCGTGCACGATGGAGTGTTAGTGCCAACTTTAATGTATGGAAGTGAAAGTTGGGTATGGCAGAAAAAGAATGAAAGTAAAATAAATGCAGTGGAAATGAGAGCTCTGAGAAGTATGTGTGGTGTGACTTTGAGAGACAGAATTCGAAATACTGATGTAAGAGAGCGTTGTGGTGTGAAAGAGGATGTAGTCACAAAGATTGAAAAAGGCATGCTGAGATGGTTTGGCCATTTAGAAAGGATGAATGAAAGAAGATTGACAAAAGAAGTATACCTGGCCTGGGTGAATGGGACAACCGGAAGGGGAAGACCACGTCGAACATTCTCTGACCAAATTGGAGATGTTCTCAAGAAAGGGCAGGTCAGAAGTACCCTAAACCGGCGAGCATGTATGAAGAATATAATGACAGTAATCGAGGCAAAAGAAGTATGCAAAGATCGTGACAAATGGAAATCCGTTGTCTCTGCCTACCCCTCTGGGAAACAGGCGTGAGTCTATGTATGTATGTATGTATTAAACAAAAGATTGAACCTGAAGTCAGCCAGTGCAGAGGTCCTGGCCCGGTGATCCTTAACTGTTACGCTATTCATGCAATAAACGCGATACCTCGTGTAATATAATAGTAGGTTAGGGATATTGAGATCAGATCCAATGACCCGTAGGAGAAGGTCAGCCCATTGACCTTTGCTTTGATTAACGACCCGATTTGAAAACAGCCGTTAGTTTTGGAGCATTTTATTAATTTGCTCTTCGGATAGGCCTATGTTTGACTAAATATTAGGAGCGGTTAATGATGTTTTATAAGTAAGTTCATTAGAGCACCTAGTAATGCACAGAATTATATATTCGTCTGCAAAATAATATCATAAATGTTCACAGTGAGAAGAAAGCACCTAGTTTATTCTCATAGTAGGAACCGCACACTAAATTGAATAAAAATCCATAATTACTACGAGTAGTATAACCCGATTTGTATATTTCTTTATCTATTTTAAACTTAATTCATGCTAATAATGACTCTGCAACTTTAAAATGAGTCGCCAGGTGCTTTCACCGGTCCGTAAGGGATCGGCGAGGTTAAGGAATTACGCTGGCGGTCAGTCCATAGATTGGTGACAGCTAAAGTGATTTAATTTCTGAGCGGTTCCGTGCTTCCGTGGGCACGAAGCACTATCGGTCTCGGTTGTAGTCATTAGAAAATTCAGTCAGTCAGGCCTACTGGCCGGCTTGAACCACTCTCGTCACCACTACTCAGATGATAGGTAAGTAATAATAACGTTAGCTTAACATATTAAATAAATGCATTCGTCCAAAATGGATTAAGAATACCTGCTGACCACAGCAAACATTTTAATTAATTATTTTACTGTTGTTGCAGCATGCGATGCAGCGGCGACGTGGTCCGCCACCCGTCACGTCTCGTTTCCCAGAGAGGCGAAAAGTGGTCAACGGAGAGCCGTTTTGCTACGTTGAATGTTGGAGGAGGAATAGAAGGTAAGATGGACGAAGTATGTCAGCTGATGAGTGAAAAGCGGATCGATGTGTTGTGTGTGAATGAGACGAAGCGGAAAGGGTGTGATACTACAACACACGGACTATACACGGCGTATTGGTCTGGAGTACCGAACACCACCCGAGCTTGCCAAGGTGTGCGTCTCATTCTTTTCACAAGTATGTCTGAGTGTGTGACTGAGTTCGAATGCGTGAATGCAAGAGTAATGTGGTTGAGAATGAAAGTTGGTATGACCCGTATCTTCCTAGTAGGAGTATACGCTCCTGTAGATATGGGTGCAGTTGTAAATCAGCGAGAACAAGAGGAAAGAAAGGCATTCTGGGAGACCCTGAGAGATGTGTTGCGGTTAAGTCAGTATAAAAAACACAATGTGAAAATTGTTAATTGAACAAATAAAAACAAAATAAAAAATAATGAAAGAGTAATAATGTTAGGTGATTTTAATGGATGGGTTGGGGTAAAACGTGATGGTTTTGAAAGAGTACTAGGTCAATTCGGTGACGAGAGTGAGAATGAGAATGGGTACAGTCTGCTTGAGATATGTTTGGAATGGGGTCTTTGTGTTACAAATACTATGTTTGAACATAAAAGAATCCATACGTTTACACGAGAGAGGAAAAATGTGAGAAAGAGTATGATTGACTTCGTGATTGTAGATGAAAGACTGAGAAAGAATGTTCTAGACACAAGAGTCTATCGTGGGACTGCAATCCATACAGACCACTTTCTGGTAATGAGCCGAATAAGTGGTCTATTCAAAGGATGGCGCCACCGAATCCCTGAGACTAAAAGTGTACTAGAGAGAATAAAAGTAGAGGAACTGCAAGAGGAAGAAGTGGCAGATGAGTACAAAAGTAAGTTGGTTGAGAAGTTTGAGGGATCTGAAGACATAAGAGAAGTAGAAGAGCTATGGAAGGTAGTCAAAGAAGCTATGGTGAGTGTAGCTGGTGAAGTATGTGGTGTAATAAAGAGAAAAAGAGGAAGAAAGATGAAGAATATTTGGTGGGATAAAAGTGTACAAAAAGTTGTATGTGAAAAGAAGAAAGCGTGGTTAGACTGGCAAGCCACCAGAGCAAACGAACGAATGCATAAGGCGACGAATGAGGATATAGAAAGGGCCTGGAATGATTATAGGAAAATGAAAGGAATTGTAAAGGATGTGGTGAACGAAAAGAAAAATGAACAAAAGGATAATTTTGATAGAAGGTTGTCTAAGGATTTTCAGACGAACATTAAGTTTTTCTGGAAATCCGTTAGATCAGTAAGAGGTATAACTCAAACCTCAGAAATCCATACGAAATCCATACGAGACCAAGATGGAAATATAGTGAAAGGGGAAGATTGCGTGTTAAAACGTTGGAAGGAGTATTTTGAAAGTTTGTATGAAAGAGGTGTAACAGAGAGTGAACGTGGTTCACTAAGTATAGACAAGAACAAATGTAAAGATGACATTGGTATGGATGAGATTGTGAAAGCTATTAAGGGTATGAAATCAGGTAAGTCACCAGGGTATGACAAGATAACTTCCGAGATGCTGAAGGCTGGACATGGCGTCATAGCGAGTCAGCTGTGCAGCCTTTTCAATTTATGCTATACCACCGGCCAAGTGCCAAGTGATTGGTGCAAGGCTGTCATCGTACCTCTTTACAAAGGGAAAGGCTCACGGCAAGACTGTAAAAACTATAGGGGCATTAGTCTGCTCAGCGTCGTTGGTAAGTTGTATGCAAAAGTATTGGTTGAAAGAGTTGTGAAAGAAACCGATGCGAAAATATGGGATGCACAGGCGGGTTTTCGGAAAGGAATGGGATGCACGGATCAGGTCTTTTCTCTGCGAAGCATAGTAGAGAAGTTTTTGGGCAAAAACCAAAAGGTTTACTGTGCCTTCGTAGACTTAGAAAAGGCCTACGATAGAGTGTTGACGAGTGAACTATGGTCGGTACTGTCCATGTATGGGTTGAACGACAACCTTGTTCAAGCACTGAAATCTCTTTATAGGGATTCCAGAGCTTGCGTGAGGATTAACGGGTCATACACCGAGTGGTTTAGCATCCAAAGGGTGTTAGACAGGGATGTGTAGCGTCACCGTGGTTGTTTAACCTATTCATGGATAGCTGTTTAAAAGATTTGAAAGAAAGTGAATGCGGTGTAAGGATAAATGAGTTACTCATCAGATGTCTGCTTTACGCTGATGATCAAGTTTTACTTGCATCATCGGCGGACGAGTTGCAGGTGATGGTAACAAGTATGCATGAATCTTTTGAAAGGATAGGGATGAAAATGAATGTAGGTAAGACGAAAGTAATGGTATTTGAGAGGGATGAATACACGACAGCGTGTGATATTGTGATTGGAGGAGAGAAAGTCGAACAGGTGAATGAGTTTGTATATTTGGGAACTTTGTTTACGAGAGATGGGAAATATGAAAAAGATATTGTTAGAAGAGTAAATGCGGGGAACAGAGTGAATGGGGCACTACACGCCTTTATGAGTAGCCGGCAAGTATCAAAGAAGGCCCGACTAGCCGTGCACGATGGAGTGTTAGTGCCAACTTTAATGTATGGAAGTGAAAGTTGGGTATGGCAGAAAAAGAATGAAAGTAAAATAAATGCAGTGGAAATGAGAGCTCTGAGAAGTATGTGTGGTGTGACTTTGAGAGACAGAATTCGAAATACTGATGTAAGAGAGCGTTGTGGTGTGAAAGAGGATGTAGTCACAAAGATTGAAAAAGGCATGCTGAGATGGTTTGGCCATTTAGAAAGGATGAATGAAAGAAGATTGACAAAAGAAGTATACCTGGCCTGGGTGAATGGGACAACCGGAAGGGGAAGACCACGTCGAACATTCTCTGACCAAATTGGAGATGTTCTCAAGAAAGGGCAGGTCAGAAGTACCCTAAACCGGCGAGCATGTATGAAGAATATAATGACAGTAATCGAGGCAAAAGAAGTATGCAAAGATCGTGACAAATGGAAATCCGTTGTCTCTGCCTACCCCTCTGGGAAACAGGCGTGAGTCTATGTATGTATGTATGTATTAAACAAAAGATTGAACCTGAAGTCAGCCAGTGCAGAGGTCCTGGCCCGGTGATCCTTAACTGTTACGCTATTCATGCAATAAACGCGATACCTCGTGTAATATAATAGTAGGTTAGGGATATTGAGATCAGATCCAATGACCCGTAGGAGAAGGTCAGCCCATTGACCTTTGCTTTGATTAACGACCCGATTTGAAAACAGCCGTTAGTTTTGGAGCATTTTATTAATTTGCTCTTCGGATAGGCCTATGTTTGACTAAATATTAGGAGCGGTTAATGATGTTTTATAAGTAAGTTCATTAGAGCACCTAGTAATGCACAGAATTATATATTCGTCTGCAAAATAATATCATAAATGTTCACAGTGAGAAGAAAGCACCTAGTTTATTCTCATAGTAGGAACCGCACACTAAATTGAATAAAAATCCATAATTACTACGAGTAGTATAACCCGATTTGTATATTTCTTTATCTATTTTAAACTTAATTCATGCTAATAATGACTCTGCAACTTTAAAATGAGTCGCCAGGTGCTTTCACCGGTCCGTAAGGGATCGGCGAGGTTAAGGAATTACGCTGGCGGTCAGTCCATAGATTGGTGACAGCTAAAGTGATTTAATTTCTGAGCGGTTCCGTGCTTCCGTGGGCACGAAGCACTATCGGTCTCGGTTGTAGTCATTAGAAAATTCAGTCAGTCAGGCCTACTGGCCGGCTTGAACCACTCTCGTCACCACTACTCAGATGATAGGTAAGTAATAATAACGTTAGCTTAACATATTAAATAAATGCATTCGTCCAAAATGGATTAAGAATACCTGCTGACCACAGCAAACATTTTAATTAATTATTTTACTGTTGTTGCAGCATGCGATGCAGCGGCGACGTGGTCCGCCACCCGTCACGTCTCGTTTCCCAGAGAGGCGAAAAGTGGTCAACGGAGAGCCGTTTTGCTACGTTGAATGTTGGAGGAGGAATAGAAGGTAAGATGGACGAAGTATGTCAGCTGATGAGTGAAAAGCGGATCGATGTGTTGTGTGTGAATGAGACGAAGCGGAAAGGGTGTGATACTACAACACACGGACTATACACGGCGTATTGGTCTGGAGTACCGAACACCACCCGAGCTTGCCAAGGTGTGCGTCTCATTCTTTTCACAAGTATGTCTGAGTGTGTGACTGAGTTCGAATGCGTGAATGCAAGAGTAATGTGGTTGAGAATGAAAGTTGGTATGACCCGTATCTTCCTAGTAGGAGTATACGCTCCTGTAGATATGGGTGCAGTTGTAAATCAGCGAGAACAAGAGGAAAGAAAGGCATTCTGGGAGACCCTGAGAGATGTGTTGCGGTTAAGTCAGTATAAAAAACACAATGTGAAAATTGTTAATTGAACAAATAAAAACAAAATAAAAAATAATGAAAGAGTAATAATGTTAGGTGATTTTAATGGATGGGTTGGGGTAAAACGTGATGGTTTTGAAAGAGTACTAGGTCAATTCGGTGACGAGAGTGAGAATGAGAATGGGTACAGTCTGCTTGAGATATGTTTGGAATGGGGTCTTTGTGTTACAAATACTATGTTTGAACATAAAAGAATCCATACGTTTACACGAGAGAGGAAAAATGTGAGAAAGAGTATGATTGACTTCGTGATTGTAGATGAAAGACTGAGAAAGAATGTTCTAGACACAAGAGTCTATCGTGGGACTGCAATCCATACAGACCACTTTCTGGTAATGAGCCGAATAAGTGGTCTATTCAAAGGATGGCGCCACCGAATCCCTGAGACTAAAAGTGTACTAGAGAGAATAAAAGTAGAGGAACTGCAAGAGGAAGAAGTGGCAGATGAGTACAAAAGTAAGTTGGTTGAGAAGTTTGAGGGATCTGAAGACATAAGAGAAGTAGAAGAGCTATGGAAGGTAGTCAAAGAAGCTATGGTGAGTGTAGCTGGTGAAGTATGTGGTGTAATAAAGAGAAAAAGAGGAAGAAAGATGAAGAATATTTGGTGGGATAAAAGTGTACAAAAAGTTGTATGTGAAAAGAAGAAAGCGTGGTTAGACTGGCAAGCCACCAGAGCAAACGAACGAATGCATAAGGCGACGAATGAGGATATAGAAAGGGCCTGGAATGATTATAGGAAAATGAAAGGAATTGTAAAGGATGTGGTGAACGAAAAGAAAAATGAACAAAAGGATAATTTTGATAGAAGGTTGTCTAAGGATTTTCAGACGAACATTAAGTTTTTCTGGAAATCCGTTAGATCAGTAAGAGGTATAACTCAAACCTCAGAAATCCATACGAAATCCATACGAGACCAAGATGGAAATATAGTGAAAGGGGAAGATTGCGTGTTAAAACGTTGGAAGGAGTATTTTGAAAGTTTGTATGAAAGAGGTGTAACAGAGAGTGAACGTGGTTCACTAAGTATAGACAAGAACAAATGTAAAGATGACATTGGTATGGATGAGATTGTGAAAGCTATTAAGGGTATGAAATCAGGTAAGTCACCAGGGTATGACAAGATAACTTCCGAGATGCTGAAGGCTGGACATGGCGTCATAGCGAGTCAGCTGTGCAGCCTTTTCAATTTATGCTATACCACCGGCCAAGTGCCAAGTGATTGGTGCAAGGCTGTCATCGTACCTCTTTACAAAGGGAAAGGCTCACGGCAAGACTGTAAAAACTATAGGGGCATTAGTCTGCTCAGCGTCGTTGGTAAGTTGTATGCAAAAGTATTGGTTGAAAGAGTTGTGAAAGAAACCGATGCGAAAATATGGGATGCACAGGCGGGTTTTCGGAAAGGAATGGGATGCACGGATCAGGTCTTTTCTCTGCGAAGCATAGTAGAGAAGTTTTTGGGCAAAAACCAAAAGGTTTACTGTGCCTTCGTAGACTTAGAAAAGGCCTACGATAGAGTGTTGACGAGTGAACTATGGTCGGTACTGTCCATGTATGGGTTGAACGACAACCTTGTTCAAGCACTGAAATCTCTTTATAGGGATTCCAGAGCTTGCGTGAGGATTAACGGGTCATACACCGAGTGGTTTAGCATCCAAAGGGTGTTAGACAGGGATGTGTAGCGTCACCGTGGTTGTTTAACCTATTCATGGATAGCTGTTTAAAAGATTTGAAAGAAAGTGAATGCGGTGTAAGGATAAATGAGTTACTCATCAGATGTCTGCTTTACGCTGATGATCAAGTTTTACTTGCATCATCGGCGGACGAGTTGCAGGTGATGGTAACAAGTATGCATGAATCTTTTGAAAGGATAGGGATGAAAATGAATGTAGGTAAGACGAAAGTAATGGTATTTGAGAGGGATGAATACACGACAGCGTGTGATATTTTGATTGGAGGAGAGAAAGTCGAACAGGTGAAAGAGTTTGTATATTTGGGAATTTTGTTTACGAGAGATGGGAAATATGAAAAAGATAT
Organism: Pseudoips prasinana; assembly: GCA_951640165.1. Classification (NCBI taxonomy): domain Eukaryota; kingdom Metazoa; phylum Arthropoda; class Insecta; order Lepidoptera; family Nolidae; genus Pseudoips; species Pseudoips prasinana. The sequence goes on from OX621240.1 coordinate 13,794,117, forward strand.
TTTTAGAAGAGTAAATGCGGGGAACAGAGTGAATGGGGCACTACACGCCTTTATGAGTAGCCGGCAAGTATCAAAGAAGGCTCGACTAGCCGTGCACGATGGAGTGTTAGTGCCAGCTTTAATGTATGGAAGTGAAAGTTGGATATGGCAGAAAAAGAATGAAAGTAAAATAAATGCAGTGGAAATGAGAGCTCTGAGAAGTATGTGTGGTGTGACTTTGAGAGACAGAATTCGAAATACTGATGTAAGAGAGCGTTGTGGTGTGAAAGAGGATGTAGTCACAAAGATTGAAAAAGGCATGCTGAGATGGTTTGGCCATTTAGAAAGGATGAATGAAAGAAGATTGACAAAAGAAGTATACCTGGCCTGTGTGAATGGGACAACCGGAAGGGGAAGACCACGTCGAACATTCTCTGACCAAATTGGAGATGTTCTCAAGAAAGGGCAGGTCAGAAGTACCCTAAACCGGCGAGCATGTATAAAGAATATAATGACAGTAACCGAGGCAAAAGAAGTATGCAAAGATCGTGACAAATGGAAATCCGTTGTCTCTGCCTACCCCTCTGGGAAACAGGCATGAGTCTATGTATGTATGTATGTATGTATGTTGCAGCATGTCTGAAAAGTAGATTAGGATCCTGCACTCGTGGTTTTAGAGTTAACGAACACTCGGTGAAGCAAAAAGTCCCACAGCTCTGTGTAATTCACTTTTAAACTTTCGTTAACCATAGGGGAAACTGAAGTCGAACAGCTTCGTGAACCGCTTCGGACGTGTTTACACAGAAGATCGCCGCGACATCAGCGCCTCGGTCGGACCTCCTAATGTTTTCTGGATTTCCACCATAAGTCGCGAGAGGTTCACGCGCCAAACGTGAAACTGAATTACCCAGAAATTCCGAAGAAGAAGAGTTCGCAGCAGCGCCGCAATGAGCCTGGCCCGTCAAAAGGCTATGAAACCGATCCGCCTGCTATCGTACTCCAGGTGCACCCGTTCAGATAGAGCTCCGGCGATGTGTCGCAGGGATATGCGACTCGGACTTTCGTCAAACTATATGAGTGTGGCCTCGCCATGGAACATGGTCCTCGGTCGTCCATCCGGATGACCTACGAATGCTACTTGTGTGAGGAAGTCAGTCTGTCGACCACGATCAATGTACCTTGAACTACACCTCGGCAGAATATACTACCGAAACATACACTGTATAATCTACTATTGATTCAATTATTATGATATGGTTTAATAAAACAATATTGTGTGAGCTGCTATTCTAAATATATTTATTTTACGATGGCCCAAACGTTTAGTAAAACATGTACTATTATTATTATAATAGTACATGTTTTACTGTTTTAATTGTTAATTTATACATAGACAACGAATAAGACACGTTCTTCTGTACTCCTATAAAATATGGTATTTTAAACATAATAAAACAACAAATACAGTGGCACTCTAACGAAAACACAACATAACACATAACATAACACTAACTACATGAAATCATATTTAAATTTGAGTAAATAGAACTTCGGACCGCTCATGCATGATTTTCTTTGCTTCCGGGAAAAACGGTACGATGTCGATCCAAGAGTCCAAACTCAGCGTTAATATACTAACCTGTAATAGATTTACATTGATGAATACTAATACGAATAAAATAATACTTATTGGGATTGTAATCCGTGGGTATGAATACATTCCACAATGTATTTATACACACGGATTACAATTCGGTTACGGATAACATCCGTAGCATATTTATAGTTCTGTCATTATGTCTATTTGTTAGAGCATACAATATATAATATGCAACTGCATGCCTGGCGCTATAAATAGTTGTCCTGAGTCTGGACGTACTTTGTTTCCGTCAATGGTTAAGTCAATATTTTTGTGAAGTACTCCGCAACACAGGGATTCATTTACCTAGTAAGGGCGCTGTCTTTAAAAATAATAACGGTAAGTAAGTCTTAATTATACTATCTTCAAGGTGTTGAAGTTAGTTACATTATTCTTTGATTCGTTCAAGATGGCCAAGTCATAATTTGAGTTTACAAGTTACCCTAAATCACTATCTTGACTTTTTGCCATTTCTATTGAAGTTAGCTTCAAGTCTAACCTACTTACGAGAATTATTCGAGCGATGTTAACTCACTTCCAAACTCGTAAGAATCAGCTAAAAATCCAGCTATAAAGATTAGACCAGGTAACTATTATCGACTAGATGTTTCATAACAACCGGGACGGACGGCTCAACGTGCTTTCTGAAGGCACAGAGGGTAGGTCCTTTACCAACCTGACTCCGAAACAATTCTTTCTTTTTATACAAAGATTGGTTGATATGGAAATTAAACCCACGACTTCATGGGCGTTAAGGAGAGACCAGGTGGTTTACACCGCTCGGACACAGAGGTCGTTAATTCTGTTTTTGAAAAATAAAATAAACCAAAATTAAACAAATAAAAGTTTAATATTGACATATTAGTCAATAAAACTGAAGCAGTGAGACGAGTTCTTAGCCTAGATAATTTTTTCAACAAATAATTTAATTTAAGCTGTTCACATATTTATTACATATAGGTACCACTGTCTATTCGTGGAGACCCGAATTGGCCCTCAATTACTTTTGATAGTTGTTTATTTTTTAATTGCTTGTATGTGCTGTTGGTCTTCCAATAAAATTAAAACAACGAAAATATGGGACTCACCTTTGTTTCAGCTCTATATGAAAAGCTATGCGAACTGCCCCTATTCATGCCTTGCAGGATACCAAACACATTACCAGGTACCAGATACTCATGCGTCACCTCTGTAAGGTCAGGCCGTACTGACACAACGGCAACAGTACCAAAAGCCACCCAGTACATACGTGCTTCACTGTCCCCCGCCACGACTATGTAGTTGCCTATAAATATTGATGTGAGTGATTATAATATTAGGTTTATGTATGTATTTCGTGTTTGGCGGGCCTGTTAGTAAATGATTGCCTTTCCGTTCCTTTTCCACCCGGGACAGATATTTGTGTGCATGAACATGTCTGTTGGCCTGACTTAGCTGTCTATATAGGTATGTACTTACAAAATAAAAGTACTATATGTTATATATCAGTTAACTGGTTAGTTCAAGGTGTGCTTAGTTTTGGATCAGATGGTCGTGTGTAAATAATGTCCCAGGATATTATTATTAATATTTGGAAATACCTCCGATCGGGGCAATTTAATCAAAATATCTTCTTTATCTTTATTGTATCGCCAGCGGTTACCCTCGGTGTCAGAGCTATTCAAAACGCTAAAAAACCTGTAGGCCTCAGAGTTCAATAATTGTTATCTAATGATAACAACCGGGACTGGCAGCTTTACGCCCACTCTCTCACGAAGGCGCTCAGAAATTAAACTAGTTTATCAGTCACCCATCTATAGATAGATTCTCTCATCATATCAGCCGAAAAACGACCACTGCTGGACAAATATTCTATATCTCTCACCGGTCCGTAAGTGAACAGCGAGATTAAGCAACCAGATTCGCAGTCAGTCCATAGATGGGTGACCGCCATAGTGATTTAATTTCTGAGCATCTCTGTGCTTTGGAAGGCACGTTAAGCTGACAGTCATGGTTGTAGTGACGGTTGCAGTCGTTAAATATCTGAGGCCTACCTACTGGGCGGCTTTAACAACTGTGACACTAGGGTAACCGCTGCCCATACGATAAGTAAGTAAGTGCAACTGGCTATGAGCAAGATAGAAAGTGGCCAATAGGATATTCTGACTTATAAACTTACTACGTTTTATACAACTCTGTTAATATATCTAGACGGGAAAAGTTAGCACTCACAGAATTACACAATTACACAGATATAAAACAAAAAAAGAAACCACTTTATATGTATATTTTTTTACAAATTAGGTAATATATAAAAGTAAATAGACATTATTTTCATGATACTATTAAATAATCATCATCATCATATCAGCCGAAGATCTGCACTGCTGCTCAATAGCCTATCCCCAATATCTCCCCAGTTGACGTTTTTGCGCTATCCATTGCATATGGATAACGCAAGATTTATTAAATTTATTAACTAAATAAAATTAACCTATAACAACTTCATATACACAAACCAGGAAAAAACGTCGTATAGTCTAAAACCACAGTCAGTTGTCTTATAAAAGATTCTCCTGTATCAGCAAAGATGTAGCAATTTCTCAAATGATGACCAAACATCGCTGACATGAGGTCACAACGCCGCACATAAGGTGTTTGGGCGAGTAATAAGGGTAGCTGAAATCATCAAAATAACAGAGTTTTAACAAGAGACTATCGATTAGTGTAAAAGAAAGTTGTTAGTTTTTACCTGTCGCCCTCGTTCTGTTATCCAAAGTTCTTGGATATATTTCCAAATTTTTTTCAGCTGATAACCTGTGACGAAACGATAAATTTCATTTTTCCAAAAGCAACTCGTAAAATTACATTATTTCAATTATATTAAAATTGCTTTTTCCAAATGCGTATCATATCTCAATATACTTAACAAGTCAATTACTATCAATTGCTATCAAAAGTAAAGGATGATTGCAATTGCGTTTCAATACTTAATATGGACTCTGGACTCATTAGCCGCCTGCCATTAAATTTAAATACTTACCTACAATAACAAAAAAAAATACTAAAAAACATACTTAATTACTTATCAATTAATATAAATTACTTTCTAAGTTTTATGTACCTATCACTAACAATACTAATACTAAGTTACGCCGTTTTGTATCTCGTTTCACGCAATAGATTATTTTATGTTATTTTGTTTATCTGTATTTCTCAATGTAAGTGAATGTTATATTCTGTTTTTGAGAAATGAATGTCTTTAACCATTATAATAAAACATTTATAAAATAATTATCATCATCGTTATTACAGCTGCAAGAAGTCCACCCTCTCCTAAGAATCGTCTTGGGGAGAAATGCCATAATCGCCACGCTTGGCAGATGGGTTTACGATCGCAGTAAGATGGTCATAGTACTCAGAAGGAAGCTGCTGCCCGTCCTCTGGTAGATATTTCCTCGGGTCGACTTCTACGCCTCCCACGGGATGAAATGGGGTGGTAATATTCTGATATTCGCCGCCGATCTATAAAATCAGCGTGGATCGCTTTATAATAAAAAAACTAAATTAATATCTAGTGCTAATTGCGCTAATTATTAGTTCAATTAAGACCAGTTTTAATCCAACATTCAAGCAAGCATGCAACATGCAAGCGAGTACGCAACATGCAGTAAGCATGCTTTCTTTCCTTATCGTCGAAAATGGTTTACGCTTTCGCTTGACTTCGGCTTGGTGGGTGATTGTTATTAAACCTTTTAAACTGTTTAAGGTATAGGGGTATGGCGGACATGAGTACTACGTAGAGTCGGGTTTGCAGCGATTCGTTTCTTCATTTTATAAGAAAATATTTGAATTCAAGGTTAATGAAATCTATTTTATAGTAACAGCAATTCGCCTCATACATCTCCGCAAAAAAATATGCACAGCCAAGAAGCACAATACAAACGCCAGGATCTAGTACCCAAAACGTGTTTCAATCCTTCACGGACCATTCTCAAGGGACGGTAACCTGTCGAGTACTCGAATGCGTCACATTCTATGAGGATCAAGCCTACATTAGAACCGTAAACCTACATTGATGGAAATTTAGTCTTCTTACTTTACTTACTTGATAAACCTTGGTTTTTCAGCATGTGAATTAGCTCAGTTGTATCGCTCTCATACTGCGTCAAGGCATATTTAGTAGAATACGCCACTTGTATTGATACCGCTACTATAATCGAAGCCATCATCTTGCCACTGACTAACACAATGCCAATAATGAGCATGGGCATCAGATCCTCAATGAGAAATTCGTCACACCCAGTTTTGGTCAGCTGGCAGACGACTATGTAGAATGACGTGATGTAGTCCCAGCGGTATTGTGGGTGTTCTCTGTAGAAATGGTAAATACTGTCAAATTTAAAAGCTATGTATCCCAGTTGTGATTTTTGTTCAGACAAGAAATTCGTTATGTTAGTTATACTGACTTACTTATCTTATGGGCAGTGGTTACCCTGGGGACAAAGTTATTCTACTCGCCCAGTAGGCCTCTGACATGGCTTAACGACTGTTGCCTAATGGTTACAACCGAGACCGCCAGCTTAACGTGCCCTGCGAAGCACGGAAACGCTCAGAAATTAAACCAACTTGGCGGTCACCCGTCTATGGACAGACCACGAACCTAGTTGCTTAACCTTGTCAATCACTTACGTACCGAAAAGAGCATCTGGCTATGAGCGCCTCTAATTTGCGTCATTCTTAATTGATCTCGGTGGACTATATAGGACTTCAACTTATTAAGTGATTTCTACCTGTTAAAGATTCTCGAAGGTTAAAGTATATAAATCCCAACGTATCTACTGATATGCGCTTTAATGTCGCATATTGTCTGAAAACCTTCTAAAGGTTTTTCAAAATGGGCAACGTTCGTTGATCGAGTTAGGGAGACCTGAAGTAGGTTTTGATTAATAATCACTTAGCCTACTTTCAATTTAGAATTACTAAACGACGACGAACCCAAATAACAATAATATATTCAGATTGGTTATTTTATAATGAATACAAAAGCAGGTACTTTCCGTGATAAATTGTCAATTTAAAAAGCTGAAATCAGCCAAAACTAAGGTTTTAAAAACCATATACTCCAAATTTTACGAAATTTTGAAGAATACCATTAAACCTGAAATGTAGTTTATAAGAGCGAAACTAGCGTTATAGGTATGGTACGTGTCCCAACCACCTAGGGTACGGAAAAGGGAGACACAGGAAGAGCATGCCCGCGTTCCCGTGACACCCGCCACTAGGCGCCAAGACAGGTTCATGGCAGGTTAGGTTTAGTCGGTACGACATACCCACCCGCAGACACTCTTTGCGAGTGGCATGTGTAAGTATTACCCCCGCCTTGTTTAGATTTCTCTTCAAGTCGTATCTAAAATTATTCGAAAATTTGGTTTGAACACATAAATAAATAATAAATACAATGATAATGTCTACTTATTTTTTCTTTCTGTGTTTTAGAAATATTTATCAATATAACTGTAGTATTCCTTTGAATAAAAATTCCGTGATTTCCAATTTCTCTGGAATACTTTATTTTTATTTGGCTTATTCTGTAAGTTTTTACTAAGTCGTCGATTTTGTGGACTTAGCTATTGCTAAGCATGCACTCAGAGGGATTTGAAAATTGCTTTATAAACACCGACTTCAACTTAAGTCGAAAAAAGTAAAGTAAAGTCTGAACAAAGTCGAAGTACGTTCTATAGATCTCAGCCTGAGAAACACTGCCAGTAAACTCAGTAGGAATCTTTTTTTAAATGGTTTTTTCTTACAATGAATTACATATTTTAATGTGTTGCTTTTAACCGTCACATGAACCACGACAAAAAAAATGTGTAACAATGAATACCAATGGAAAAAATGTCACTAAATTATAAAATGCTCTTGCGTCCCTTGTTTCAAACCAATATCGATTAAGTCTATTCTTTCGGTTTTCTTAGTAGAATTGTTCCATCAACAAATAATTTCTTTCCAGAGTTCCACAGACCTGATGAAATGTCTATGTATAGACTTCCTTCACTGAATGCGTCAGCTTAGCAGACGGCCATTTAATGCGAGTGTGCAAATTTAATTATACTTAAACTTCTTACTCATCGATCATGTGGATCTTGAGATTGCGCAAGATGCTGATAGGTGAGGTCCATATCATGGTTACGAGCCACAAGCACGCAGCCGTGTGGATCATGAGTATCATGACTATGAAAGTCATCACGGCCTGGAATACTCAAACATGTTATGTCTAATTTATACTATATTTTTTTTATAAATAAATTAACAATATCTAGGGACAATGTTACACATATCCTAGCCCCAAACTAAGCAATGCTTGTACTATGGGTACCAGGCGACGATATACATGCTTATATAGATAGATAAATACTTATATACATAGAAAACACAAATATTTGCAAATACCGGGATTCGAACCCAGGACCACCAGCTTCGTAGGCAGGAGTACTACCAACTAGGCTACGGTGACAGTATATAAACAAAGTAATTTTGTACCTAATCACAATAGCATACATCTTGTTGTTTCTAACTAATATTTGAAACCCTCTTGGGCAAAACAGTAGTCTAGTAAACATAGATTAAGAAAACTGTATGAAGGAAAGATTGGGAGTAGAGAACTCACAAGATAAGATTGTTCTTACCTACATACACCTAATCTAAGTCTCAAATAACTGCCAAAGTTAGTAATCAAAATATTAAACTGGAAGTTTACAAATGTTTCAAAGATACCTGTAAAGTAGTGAGATTGTTGGTAAGCTCTTGTGATGTATCTTTATAGAACTCCACCAAGTACTTGAGTCTGAACAGTTTGTTGGCACGAAGGTAGTGCACGACACGCACCGGATGCCTAAAAGATTTCAAGATATTTATTACAACTACATACATTATTGTTCAAAATCAGTAATATTTGAGCGTCATGCGTTCTTTGTTCCTTCACTGTCAAAGTCAAATTGAACGGTAAGCTGAGACCAAAGACCAATCGGGAGCAAGGTCGACGGATTCTTTCTCTCCCACGGGCTTCAACATACTTTTGTTTTGGACGGAGAAATTTAACTTTTTGACCGGACCCATAATTTAATGAAAGACCTCATGACTGCCAATCAAACGCGCTACCTAGGTACTAATATTACCAGTTGGTAATATTTTAAAACAACCTATCGTTAAAACCAGTTGCCTGAAAATCCTATTAAATAAAAAAATACTAAGTGAACTAATCATCCATTTACTTAGTATTTCTATTGTTAGAATATATACAAGTTCAAGGGCAAATTTATCTAAGCTGTGTTCGCAAATATGTTTTTACTTTATAAAAATACCTTGCTTATAAAATTTTCATTGTAGACTAGTGTGTTCAAAATAAGAAATAAATAAAATATAAATCTTCCAAACTAAGAATAGTTTGCACTGAACACCTGCCCACGTCAAAATAAAAAAAAAACATCAAAACCTATTTAGGTAATATGAACTTATAAACTTATAAATAACTAATTTAAAATTATCTGATATCATTAATATTACGGAGAATGTATTTATCAACTTTATTACGGTTAGTTGTTCAATCAACCTCTATTTTACAGTTTACCGACTATTCTTAAAGGCTAAACATTTATACTCAACCCAACTAAAAGATACATACTGATTAAATAAGTATTCTCAACTTTTGAAGATCATATTTCTTATTTTTTGTCCTTGAGGATATCCAAAAATTAAGTAAATATTATAAACCAAATCATGGACTAATTTGTTTGCTTTGGAACCTGACTCTGGCGTTAAAATGGAATGAAAAACTTGAGTTATCTCTTGAACTAGTTATTCATTTGGGTGGTAGAAGGTAACGCTGTATATCTCCCGCGATACGCCCCTAACACTTTGTGAGAATAAAATATACTTACGAAAAGCAAAATCCAAAGAGCTCCAAAGGGAAATTGGCCACTACGTCTGTCCAAACCAAAGTGCGGTGTCTAAAATATCTTCGACGACATTTGGGCCCATTTACTATATACTCTCCGTGTCTACTAATGTAACCCTGTCAAAATTATTTTCATTACCTTTCAGTCCCAAAACAACACGACATAACTATCACCGGTCCGTAAGATTTGGCGAGGTAAAACATCAAGGCACACGATCAGTCTATAGATGAATGACCACCACAGTTTAATTTATAAGCGATCGCGCTTCGGAGGGCACTTAAAGCAGTCGGTTCCGATTGTAGTCGTTGGACAGTAGTTGATAGGTGCCAACAGACGCATACAGGACGGCTTGATCAACTCCGATACCAGGGTTACCACCGGGTACGAGAGAGTCAGCTATGTTTATTTAACACAAACATGTGTAGAGGGGTTTAATCAGTTTGAAGCCTATGTCTTCGTCTCAAGAGCGTCTTCTCAGATCGGTGGGACGCCCCTCTGCTGTGTCACTGGGTAAGGATCCACACCAGTTCTTATGTAGGCAGCTTTATTACTAACACTATTTATTATCTTTTTTCTACTTACAATATGGACTTACATATGTCTGAAATAAAGTATTTGAATTTGTGTCTGTCGGTGGCACTATTATTTCCTAATGGATGGGCGGGATGCAATGCTTGCTTATTTTGCGTAAGTTAGTTTAATTGAGATAAGGTAAAGTTATAAAGTAAGTTAAAACGATATACAGAAAAGCCAAATTTCAGTCCTTCGTAAATATCGCCCACATAAGCGTCAGCGTAAACTACGGCAAAAATTCCTTGTAGTTATTTTAGTTGTTAATAACAACTGAAAAAACTAAGCATAATTAAATAATGAAATTTATTCAGTACTCGGATATTAACATACGTACACTTGTACTTGTCAAGCTCACGATGCAGTACAAAAACATAGTCAAATACAGTATTACAGTAAGAATTAGTCATCAGTGCGGTGTGTATTATCACAAGTTACTAATCTATTACTTTTGAAATTAGTGGTGTTATATTAAAATGAAAAATTACAGACAAAGAGCAGATGGTTAGTGCAGATGGCTCTCAACCAGTAGCTTAATTTAAGCGACTAATACCAGAAGGCACCCTAATGGATATCGGGCTCGGATTATATCAATAGATTGATTCCGAAAACTAATGTCTTTACTCACTTGATGCATATTAAAGTAGACTTTGAAATAAAAGTACATATCCACGAATGCATAAATCCAGAACAGCGCAGAACAATCGTTAAGCGTGACCATATCATACAGGCCGATGACGTAATGGATTGTAGCCATGGCACAAGTCAAATAGCCGAAATACTGAAAATAAAATAATACTGCGTATTAATAACTTATATTCTATTCTTTTATTTATTTACAACCGAGCAAGTAGGTCACCTTATGGTAGGTGATCACCGCCGCCCATGTACACTGAACACAAGAGGAGTCGCGGGTGCGTTACTGGCCTTTAAAAGAGTCGGCAAACCAGTGTTGCTTACGTACTGCCACCTATCCAAATTCAGCTAAGCTTGTACAGACGCCATGACATCCAGCTACCCCAATCTGTCAAATTTCTCATATAGATTTTCCACTTTATCACATAAGCATAAAGTTCACTTTTAATTGGGAAATAAATAAATAAAATAAATAAAAAAGGTTTTTATTCACGTAGACTTTAAAAAAGCGCTTGTAAATAGTCAGAACATGTTTGTAGTAATATAGTTGTATACATTAGATATTATTTCTAGTAACATAGATATTTTATTTTATTTAGGTACATCTTGTATGAAAACATTTATAAAATTTATTTTATTACAGAAATGATATTTAGTTAGCTCGTATCAAGTTATTGTCAAGAGATTATGTTTAATTATCTAGTTTAAGTCTAATATTTTTACTACATATTGTCAATGGTTCTGTCTATATTAAAGGTATTATTATTATGACGGACCTTGTGTTAATAACGACGGTCGCACTTTAATGCTACCACCGGATCCAATGCGCCCCAACTGAGAAGACCCAGCGAAACAAACTCAGTGGGTTCATCTACTACCGGTTTCAACACGACCCTGTTGAGACGGTCCGGCGAAACATACTCAAGCGGGCATGAACACGGGATTTGGTCCAATTAGAGTAATTATTTAGTAGGCAAACACAATATATGCTCGATCGGTTGTCTGAATGCTTATTATTTTAGATTATATTTAGGTATACAAAAGAAAAACTTCGAAACAATAACATTATTCATTTTGAGACAGGGTCAATATTTTAAATTAAGTATATGATAGCAATCATTTACAGATAGTTCACGTAACACAGCAGATCAGTCTATATGGCTACAAGATCTCCAGCGAGCAATGTGCAGGTAGGAAGTGAGAGCCAGACGTCTTTGTCATCGATGTACTCTTTAGTGGTGTAATAACCCCTAGCCATAAGTATACGTTTAATATGTGTTTTAAAACTTGTGTCAGGCAGATCAGTAATTTGAGTAGGAAGCTTGTTATAAAACCTAATACAATTTCCTAAAAATGATTTATTAGTTTTGCTTACTCTAAAGCCTGGCATGGCTAGTTTGTTTTTATTCCTATTATTTATATTATGCAGTTCACTTTTCTTTTTATAATTATGAATATTTTTTCTAACAAACATTATATTCTGATATATATATTCCGATGGCACAGTAAGTATATTTATTTCTTTAAACAAATTTCGCAAAGAATCGCGACTGCCTAAACCATAAATGGCTCTGACTGCTCTTTTCTGCAATACAAAAATAGAACCTATGTCAGCCGCCGAACCCCACAGCGGAATGCCATACGACATAACGCTATGAAAGTACGCGAAATACACTAATCTAGCAGTTTGTTCATCTGACAATTGCCTTATTTTCCAGACAGCATAGGAAGCCGAACTTAATTTACCTGCTAACTTTAACGGATTGGGGTACACACAACCAGACGACAACGAATACAAATCCTTTTTTACTGTTTATTTTTGTAAATGAACACCTATACTGTTTTTCTTTTGTAAATACATACTTAATATATAAATAATTACACCTAAACTCAGGATAAACAGACATGTTCATGCACGTAAATATCTATCCTGGGTGGGAATCGAACCCACGACTTGCCATACCACGTCAATCGGCCGGTCAAAAAAATAAAAGATCATTCCCTATTGCATAGATATTTTGAGTAAAATAACTTAATAAGACTGCATTAGATGGGTCTAATGCAGTCGAATATTATTATTAATATTATATATTTTAAATAGATTAAAATGAAGGCTGGGGCTTTTTTAAACTATTTAAAATATCGCATAGCTTACCTGATATAGGAGTGTCCCAGGTCTTAAGATGTTGGAAGCGTCATATACACTATGTATTGTAGATGACGAGGACTTCGTAGTCTGGCTCAAGTCCGATTGCGAGTTACTGAACGTAATGCCTCCTGAGAATTAGTAACACGATAGTTTGAGGACAGCTTGTTTATTCAGCCTTTGAACAAAATTGGACGGGAAAGGAAAAAGAATAGAATAGTTGTGTAAGAAATGTGAAAATATCCAGTATATTCGAAGTAAATACATTGTAGAAAGAGTTAAATTTTTGAATGCACTATATCCGTTTAAAAGAGTGCTTATTTATGAATAATTTTCAAATAATGATTTATTTTGTAATTAAGATTTTTACATGTATTTATCTTTCGCCAAACGGTAAACGCAGTTTCTAGGTGATTCCAATTTTTTAGATATCCTGTATATCATTTATTGCTGATTAAATGTTTTCTACTGATAAGCACCATTTGTGTATGTATACTTTAACTCTTTCCTGACTGACGGTACTTTTATGAACTCACTCATATTTTGTCTGTTCTATCGAGAACGCAAACAAGCAGCGCTTATAAAACACTGTCGTTCCTTTCTGGGATCACTCCCTTAGCCAATGAGAGCACTTAGTTCGTATCGCGCCGCAAACGGCCAATCAAATTGGTTTGCTAGTTACAACTTGTCGGAGACTTGACGAAGTAAATGAAGCGTGACTTGTGAATTGTTTAAAAATTGTTTATCGAAGGTAAGTGGCCTTTTGTGTTCTTATTTCCATGTATTTATGTAATAAAGGTTGTTTAAAGATGATTGTTTGATAATGTTTTGCATTATTACATGCCTAAATGTTCCCAAGACTGGTGCGTACTAAAAAGTACCGACAGTCACTTTAGGTATGTGTTTTGTATGATGTGCGTACATGAAGAGGGTGGTTTATTTTTGTTATTTTCCAGATATGAATATCGCAAAAAATACAACCCTGATAGAAGCATTATTGCTTGAAGACTTGCCCGATTGCAACGTTTCGGAGGTTGATACTTCGGATGAAGAAAATGAACATAATATTCAACTACTCACACCAGGTGCCTCGAGAAACTTCGATGACGTTTACGAGGAAGCAATCGAACAGGCCCTAGATGAAATGGAACAATCATCACGACCACCATCTCCAATAGATCAGGTATCTCCAGTTCTTAGCCTCGTCCCTGACAATTCTCATGATGTCCAACCTTCAACGAGTGGATCCACGTCAAGAACCCCCCCGCAAACACCAGCCCGTCCAAGAGCCGGTCCGGAACCAAATCGTAGGTGGAAAAAACGAGAAGTAGAAAATAGTTTATCTCAATATTCTGGAAATACCGAAGTAGTAGAAGAATTGTTTGCCAACTGTTACACACCGACCGATATCTTTCTAGTGTTGATAGATGGATTATTGGAAAATATTGTATACCAAAGCAACCTTTTTGCTACTCAAAAAGTTAAGGTATTGAATCTCAAGAAAGAAGAGCTTCTAGCATTTATAGGCATGAATTTTTTTATGGGGTACAATAGTCGACCTGCTTGGAAGGACCATTTTTCTTCCGCAGAGGACTTGAACAATGTACTTATATGCAAAACCATGCCGAGAGACAGATTTGCCATGATTTTAGCCTATTTACACTGCAATGATAGCACTCAAATGCCTCGAAATTGCAAAGATAAGCTATACAAAATTAGACCAGTCGTGAAAGAGTTGAATAGAAAATTTCAGGAGTGTTATCATGGAACGCGTGAATTGAGCGTGGATGAATCCATGATAAAGTTCAAAGGTAGATCTACACTAAAACAGTATCTACCAATGAAACCAATCAAAAGAGGGTATAAATTGTGGTGTTTGGCTGATCAGAGAGGCTTTATAAAGAAATTTCAGATATATCAAGGGAAAGACGAAGAAATGTCGGAGAAGTTCAAGAATAACGGATTGGGAGAAAGAGTCGTTTTAGAATTGACTGAACATGAATGGGGAAAAGGTAAGGTTGTCTATTTTGATAACTTTTTTTCATCCATATCTTTGCTATAGAAATTGAAAAATGAAAACACTTTTGCTTGTGGAACAATAAGAAGTAACAGAAAGGGGCTTCCACTAAATATGACGGCTGATTCCAAAATGACAAGAGGAGATACAGATTACCGTTTTTCAGACATGGATATTGGTTATTGGAAATGGAAAGACAATAAAATGGTCCATTTTGTGTCCAATTTTCACGGAACCGAAGAGACCACAGTCTCACGCACAGAGAAAAATGGATCAAAGTCTGCAGTGCCTTGTCCTCAAACAGTGAAGTACTACAATGCATTTATGGGTGGCGTGGACACCGCTGATCGCCTGAGAGCCTTGTATTGTGTCGACCGCAAGTCTCTAAAATGGTGGCATAGACTATTTTGGGGTGTTCTGGACATAGCTTTTGTCAATGCCTTTGTCATCCACAATCTGCTATTACAAAAAACTACTGTAAAAGACTGTCGGCGATCTATTGCCCAAGGACTGATGAGTCAGAAAGATGCTGGTCAGAAAAGGAGAACATCTACAGATAACTTCTCCAATGCGGGGCCATCCAAGAGGCGAAAATCTAATTACTTTACTTTGAAAGACGTGCGGTTAGGTAACAGAGGGATACATTGGCCAACTTTCTCAAATAAAACAGGAAGATGTGAGGTCTGCAGCATGAGGCAGATACAGTCAAAACCATTTACAAAATGTTCGCATTGTAATACATATTTATGTTTGAATGATAAAAAAAATTGTTTTGTAGAGTACCACGAGGTAAATGTTTGATTTTGCTACACGTAAATACATAATTTTATTAGTGTTGTTGATTTTTGACATCGTGGATGTATATTTTTATTTTGCCTTTGTTCTAAATGATAAAGAAAATGTTTCGTAGATTGTTTATAGCGAGGTATAAGTCTGAAAATTGTTAACGCTGTTTATTTTTTTATATTATTTGTAGACATAGTTTCTTAACGAGTTCCTAATGAATGTGATACATAAAGTGCCTGACGGTACAGATAAGTCTAGGTACTGAAAAACCTAGTTCTAGGTATAATTAAAATCTAAAAAAAATTATGTGTTTCATTTTAAACACAATATTCAGAAATTATAAAAAAAAAATACGAAATTCAAACGATTTCGGTATGCCGGCAGGAAAGGGCTAACTTGTTCATAATTTGAGTAAACTTGTAAGGGATAAAATATCATGTAGGTTATACAATATACCGGGATGAAAGGAAAGAAGGAAATAGTTTAAGGGACAGTTACCAATCATCTTTCATCGTTGAATATATGATTTTTATAAAATTTTATATAAAAACCTATTGAGATACCTTATCAATAACAGTTTCACGTTTACCAGATAGCAATTTAATTATTAATAAATTCATTTTGAAATAAAACTGGCCATGAACATTAACACACTATCTCACCTGGTTGTGTACTTCACAATATACCGGATAAAATACAGTGTAATAAAAAATACAATATCTTTTTCTCATGTTCATTTTGCCCCGTTTTTATTCAACCTTGAATCCCTATTCATTCCGCCCACGTATCCATTTACTTGGCTTAATATCAAGTACACTTCATATTATTTAAAAAATACAACATTTAAAAACAATATCGAGGTGCAATCAAATAGTTAAAGACGTTTATGTCTCAAGGAATACAATTCATTTATCTGATAAATACAGGATGCTTAATTTAAGCTTATTACTAATCTAACAAGTATTCACAAAGCCGTATTGAGTAAGTACAATTCACAACAAAAAAGTGATGAAAAAGTACATTAATTTGTTGTAAAAAATGGTGCATACATGCAATAAAAAATAAAAATAATGTAGGTAACTATTACCAAAACAAAATGTTAGAAATGCCACAACATAACACTATCCGTGAAAACCTGTAATTGGCTTTATGTTTTTCCTTCTATATTTTAAATTTTTTTGTGTAGCTGTTGGTTTTCCTTGAAATAAATAAATATTGACGAAGGCCCTTATTATGTGTCATACATAAAATAATTGCTTCAATTAATTCTAACATATTCAACATGTAATACCTAAATATTATATCCACAATGATAAACAAAAGTTTAACGGCGTATATGTAGTACCTAGAAAATAATTATACAGGATAAAATGGATGAATGGGAATCTATTGACGAAAAGATACAGATACATTTTCCCAAACATACTCTTAATTTCGTTCCCGTTTCTATACACGACACGAAGTTATTCACGAAATTGAAATTACATATGTACCTTAAAACAAGGTAAAGAAACGATTAATTTACCTTGTCTTAAGGTATTTAAGACAATTATACATACCAGAGCCAATTTCATATTTACTAGATTCACTCATTATGTCTCCATCAAATTCACTTATTGCACTATCGGCTGACGTATCTGGAATCGGTTACAAATAATTATCATAAAAGCGTAAATAAATACAATATGATACCATGAAATGAAAGACTTGTAAACATAAATAATAATAATATCCTAGGATATTATTTACACATGTCTATCTGATACTAAAGTAATCAGAGCTTGTACTATGAAAACCAGATATACTACATTTACTACCTCATCCAGAAACACCCAGATTCAGGACAACTATCTGCCCTGTGTGGAAATCGAACCCACGACCTGCCAACCAACCACACCAACAGGCTCCAACCAAAAACTCAGCTCATTTTCGAGAAGCATAAATATGATTCACCATTCGTCTTCCTATATGTACAGATGTACAAATAGGAAGACGAATATCTAGCCTTGGTCGCTTTCACTATTTCAATAACAATCTTTGATAGACATATCGTTAATCAATGTACGTGATAATCTAAGTAAACAGGTGCATAAACAGCAGTTTCAAATATGTAATTAACCTGTTTTCGTGTCGTCGGCTCTAAATTGGTGTCCAATTGGTTTAATCAAATTTGTTCATCCTTACCGGATAGATAGATAATAAATGGCCATAGTTAAAGTTAATAATAACAAACATCAAACGGTCGAGAAACAAAAGTCTATTCGTAAAACATTTATAAATATTATATAAGGTTGTCTGTATGAAATCGCAGATAGCGATAAGACCGCCCTTTGTACATTATCAAGCTACTATTTTATTCCGTTTTTATAATCTATTCGATGTTCAATAAAAAGTATTGTATTATTTTCGTATCTCGTAACTTGGGATTTTTTCCATCATTCCATATCTTAACGTTTATTGTCATCTAATAACAATAGACACTAACTTACACCGAAATGTACCGGCGAAGACAGGAGCACTGTCTATTACAAATACCTGCCTTTTGCGGCATGGCGTTGTAACACCGTCTCCTTCCTGACTCCAAAATGGTGCTGAGGGTATTATTTGGCACAAAAATACGACTAGTTTTAGCCCCAGCCCCTCGATAAACCTACCTCTCGATAAACAAGGCAATCACCTATCTAGTAATAACTACGAATAAGCAATATGGAGGACAAATATTTTTAGTATTCTTGGGATATTATTTACACATGGCCATCTAATCCGAAACTAAGCAGAGCTTGTATGTACTATGGAAACCAGATGACTGAATACTGCGTATACTACTTTTCTATGGTAAATACATACTTGTTTAGATAATTACACCCATACTCAGGACAAACAGACATGTTCATGCACACAAATATCTATCCTAGGTGGGAATCGAACCCACGACATGCAGCGTTATAGGCAAGTATCTACCAACCATGGCATAATTTGTTTGTTTCCCTTGAAATGGCAGCCACCGTGACTAAGTCCTACATATTACCTACTCTGGGCCTCATCAGTCTGTGAGCAATCGGTGAGGTTTAAGTCAGTCTATGGATGGATGACCGCCTAAAATCTTCATGTTCTGAGCATCTCAGTGCTTCGGAAGGCAGACTAAGCTGTCGGTTTCGGACCAGACGCACCTTTAGAATTAAAGTGACCTAATTTAAAAACCGGCCAAGTGCGAGTCGGACTCGTCCATTAAGGGTTCCGCAGCAGCAAGTATTTCAGTTGATTAAATGAAAGGTAAATTGCGGTTTACGATTTACGACGCATTAAAAAAAACTACTTACTAGATCTCGTTTAAACCAATTTTCGTTGTTAGTTTACATGATAATGTACATTATACATTGCGCAGAGGCCTACTGCAAGTTTTAACTTTGCAAGAAAAGAAAATAAAGCAAATAATTTTCTAAAAACTAATAGAGATTATCCATTAACTTACTAAACGAATCGTCGTCGCTGTTTTCCATAGTGATAGGCAAAATATAGTCTCTCGAAGTTTCAAAGGCCTTGTTCAATGGTTCCTGAATCTTAGGGTAGTACTTGACTAAGTTGAAGAACGTTACACTCGGAATCACTAACAGATCGACGTTGCGACTTGCGTATATAGTAACTTCGGAACATGATATTGGTTGCTGGAAATATATGTAAAGAGATACAAGTGATTAATCTACGTATTTCATCTATATTACATGGTTGATTGGCCGTCTACAACCGTGCGTATCACAAGAAACTTTTTACCGCGCACTACCACTCTGTGGAATCAATTAACTGCGGAGGTATTTCCGAACCGATATGACTTGTCAACCTTCGAAGCTATCGAAGCGAGCCTATGCCTTTCTCAAGGGCCTGCAATATACTTGTAGCCCCTTTGGCCTTGCAGGTGTCCATGGTCGGTGGTGATTACTTACCATCAGGTGACACGATTGCTCGTCTGCCTATGTAAAAAAAGAAAAAAAAAAGATAGATATTTATTTTAGACTGATTTTTTTGGATTCCGTACCAGAATGATGAATAGGAACACTTATGATAGCCGCGTCGTGCTGCGCCTCGCGCGCCGCCAGCTGCGCGACGAGCTGCTGCGCGCGGCGCGCGTCCGCCGAGCTGTCGACACCGAGCACCTCGGCCTGGCTGCGCCGCCCCAGAGGTTCTATGTCAACGAGAGGCTAACATACGTCAACAGGCATCTGTTCTACCTCGTTCGACAGGCTGCCCAGCGCGTTCATTGGCGTTTCACTTGGACTAAGCATGGTAAAATATTGGCAAAGGAATCTGATGGAAAGCGCACCTTTGCGATCCGAACAGAGCGTGACATCCGTCGTGTTTTTGGCGAGCAATCGTTTGACAAAGAAGCATAATGTTGTGAAGAAGAATAATGTAAAAAGTGGTACTATTACTCCTCTTACTAATGTGATTATTCTTAGTGCTGTCTTTATATCATATTTACAGTTTAGGATCTGCATATACACCATATTTCACCTATTGAATATATCATGTTTGCACAATTTGGTTAAGAGTGGCTCATGTAAATATTTACAATTACATTGTATTATTCATTTAAACATTATTCTTTTATCTGCTTATTGTCAATTTTCTAAATTAATAAACATAGGGTTTAACTTATATAAATATTTACAATGTCACCGTATTATTTGTATAGATATTTTCTTGACTACATTGTGTAAATTGTCTAAATATATAGACATAGGTTATAGCTTATTCTACATACAGTTCACATTATTGGTTAACACTCAATACATCTCATATCAATACACACATTACTTATTATACACAAATGGTTAAACAAAAACAATTAAAAGTTGGACTTTTCAACGCGGGGTCACTCGGAACACGGCATGAGGAATTTATAGTAGCCATGGAGAATCTGGATGTGGACTTAATGGCAATAAACGAAACCTGGATCAAAGCGGGAGAGGAAGGTAGGGCACCATTCGTTCCTAACTATAGACTACAACACATGCCACGTACAGCTGTCTCGGGAAGGTCGCGAGGTGGCGGCGTTGGGTTTTACGTGCGTCAGGGGCTGCGAGTCCGCGCGTTGCCGCACCCGTCTGTACCAACTGTAGAGCAGATGTGGCTCCAGCTGAGCGTGAACACACAATCGGTGGTCGTCGGCACCGCGTACAGGCCGCCCTGGCTCGATGTCAGCGTATTTCTTGACGCCATTACTGATTCTGTTACTTCCTTCCGGAATGTTGATAAAATAGTATTACTAGGCGACTTTAACATTAATTTACTTGATACCTCTGATAACAAAGTGAAGCTACTCAACTGTTTTCTACACAGCACCAATCTCATTAATATAATTACGGAACCAACTCATTTTACTGATCACAGTGCGACCTTGATTGACTTGATTTGTACAGATGCCTCTGTCCGTGGAGTATCAGTAAACCACATACCTGACCTTGGACATCATGCTATAGCCACAACTGAACTTAACTTTAAGGTTTATAAACCTGCCCCTTTCTGGGTAAGATATCGGCCATTAAATGACATACTGCAAGACTTATTCCAGTATGACTTAGGGTGTATAGACTGGGACTCCATAGGCAAGCTAGGAGATGTCAATTGCATGGTTGAGACTCTAAACAACTACATTACAACTTTATTTGATCTACATGCTCCAGTTAAAAGGATTTTGATTAAAGAAGTATCTTATCCCTGGATCACCACCACTATTAAAGATATGATGCAAATAAGGGACAAACAGCACACTAAGTCTAGGCGGACCAAATCAGACATTCATTTAGAATTCTATAAGAAACTTAAATATGAAGTAAGCCATAGACAGAGAAAAGACTGCTTACTTTAAGACTCATATTAACAGCAAAATAAAACAACCTAAAATATTATGGAAGTCCATTAAGAAAAATTTAACAAAGCACAAAACCCAAAGCCAAGATTTACCACAGCACTGCAACAATCCTGAACTTTTAAACATTCACTTTTTAAATATACCTAGTAGTGATGAAGTAACTATATCCCATCTTACACAGTTTGAATTCAATAGGTTTGGTTGTGGTAGTTTTCAAATTCAGTTAGTCAATGAGGAGCAGGTATCAAAGATTATCCATAACCTTAGGTCTAATGCCATGGGAATAGATGACATATCACTAGACATGTTAACACTGACACTGCCACAAACACTGACAACCCTCACGAGAATCATAAACAGGTCAGTGTCAACATCAACTTTCCCCGACATATGGAAGACTGCTATTGTAAGACCAATACCTAAAAAAGATAGTCCCAATGATATTAAGGATCTTCGCCCAATCAGCTTATTGCCATGTATATCCAAAATTTTGGAGAGGGTGGTATGTGACCAATTAAGCAAATATGTAGAACAATTTGGTATTTTACCTTCCAGGTAATCAGGCTTCCGTAAAGGCCACAGCACTACTACAGCTTTAATTGATGTAGTGGATAATATACTCCAGGCCAGGGACCAGGGCATGGGAACGATATTAACTTTACTAGACTTCTCTCGTGCATTCGACTGTATAAATATTTCCCTTCTATTGTCCAAACTGACATACTATGGGTGCAGTGTGGAGACAGTTGAGTGGTTTCATAGTTACCTTACAAAAAGATACCAATTAGTACGGATTAGTGGTGACAAAAATAATCATGAAGCTTCATCCTCGCTTCGTCAAGTAAACAGGGGCGTACCACAAGGCTCAATACTTGGGCCTCTGGCTGTTCTTGATTTACAGTGCAGACATTGTCCATTCCATAACTTATTGCAAATTCCTTCAATATGCAGATGATCTGCAACTGTATCTCTCATGCCATCCCAAAGACTGTCTTGACTCTGTAACAAAAATAAATTATGATTTAAGTAAAGTATATAAGTGGGCATGTGAAAATTCACTAGTCCTAAACCCATCAAAATCAAAGTTTATGGTTATGGGGTCGAAAAACACCATAAGTCAAATGGAGCAGTATCGCCCTACTATTAAAATTGATGGAGACTCTATAGAGCAGGTATATGAGGCTCGCAACCTGGGTGTTATTTTCGATCCACTATTACAGTTTGAAAAGCATGTAGCAAGTGCAGTTCAAAATTGCTTTTATCGCCTCAAACTATTGTATCGAATAAGACCTTACATAAACACCGATATACGCATATTACTATGTGAGTCACTTATCCTCTCTCGCCTAAATTATGCAGACACTGTGTATGGAGCCTGTCTACTGGCTAGAACACAACGGCTAGTCCAGCGGATACAAAATGCCTGTGCCCGTTTCTGTTTTAATGTACCACCACGAACACATGTAACATCGTACATAAATAGTGGCAACATGTTAAAAATGTCAGCTCGTAGACTACTCCACTTGGCAACTCTTGTATTTGGTGTGATTGCCAACAAAAGGCCTGAGTATATGTACAAGAAATTAACTTGGTCAACAGATGTCAATAGTTATAAAACCAGGTCTTCAGCTCACCTGATCCTAATTCCGAGACATAGGACTGCAGCTTTTCGTGGATCTTTTAAATATGCCGCCGCAAAGGTCTGGTGCAATATACCTCCTCCGTTGAAGTGCCTGCGAACAGTATATACATTTAATGCCAATTATAAAAAAGAATTGTTGACGCGACAAAAACTCAGTTCAAATACTATTTAATACTTTTTCAAGGCTGAACTTACCCATCTCTTAGCACACTTTTGTAGGAAGGAGTACCGCAAGACACACTATTAATGAGCTCAACACAACAATGCCCAGACGCTCATGCAGTGAAGTACTCCGTCACAATAGCATCACCATTACTCGATCAATATTGTTTTCATACATATTTCACTTTTATATCGAAAATTCACAATTACCACTTTCACTTATACATCAAACATATTTACGCTATAAACTTAGTATTAAGAAGCATAATAATTTACTGTTCATATTAGATTTTTCAAGTAATTCAATTTCCGCGTCCCTTTTTTCTTGACATCTGTCTGACAGTCAATCCAAGAGCATATAATTGACCGACTCAGCTAAAAAATATGGATTAAATAAATGTAATGTCATTTTTATTGGTGCACTTATGTATTGTTATAGACAAATTATGAGCAGAATGTCGACATTATAACAATTATTTTATATACTGTCTGTGTTATGCATCTCCAAATTGGTGTTAATTTATTAATATTTATTTATCAAGTTCGTTCTTGCATACATTTATTGTTTAAATTAGCTGTAAGTTATATTTTGGTGTCCAGGTACTGTAAAATTCTAACTGCGAGCTGTACACTAATTGTTCGTGAGTTATTTTACGTGGTTCCATCATAAAACCAGCGCTGCAACTGTTAATGTTGCAGCTAGTGCTGAGATGGGACCAATTCGGACTCACACAGATAAAAATTAAGGACTTCTGTTTGTATACATTTATATATATTGTTATTATTATCTGTGTCAGTTTACTGAATAAATGGATTTTCTTCTTCTTCTTCTTCTTCAAATCATCCGTCCGTCTATATTGGAGGTTTATCTCAGCACCTAATCTTACTAATGTGCGTCACTATCAGTTCACAACATTCTGAACTATTATTATCATTAGGTAAATCTTATTTTGTTCTTAAAGCGGCCGCAAATAAGCAATTTGTAATATAGGTTAGTCTTAACCCAACTTGACTGTTTATTTAGCATAGAAGACTTATTTACTGAAGATAAAAAGCCGAAATGTGGTAACAAATTTCAAAGCAGGTATATAGGTAGGCATATTATAGTGTGGTGACAGCGAGGCGGACGTAGAAGTCGTTCGAGCAACAGCAACAGTCTCTCTGACTCTATGACCATCGGTCGCTGTCGCATGTGGTCGCCAACCCGTTCCAAAGTGAAGTGATTATGGTATAATATCCCGCAATATGATAGATGCAATTCTATTGTGTAGATCCTTGGGGATGCCATTAACCAGCAATGGTAACATGTGAAAAGTGTGCATACTCCAAAAACGTAGATTTTTCATACTGCGTTGTCTTTGTATTTTCATTAAAATAATATCACCCTTTCTTATCTCCGAACATTGTGACGCAACAAAATATTTTATCTTTAAGGTATACTATCAAAAAAGGTTATTCTCGGTGTGCGAGTGTAATCCAAAGTTGGTCAGGCAGCCATTAAATGAAAGATACAACCTGGCATTTCCAAATAAAAAGATCATACTTACGCCAGTAAAGTTCCCAAACATTCCACCAGGACCCATACACGTGATCATTTCATTATAAGATGTCAACACGTCCACCTAAAAATTTAAAATATTTGAATAAACTAACAGAATATACTGTAATTTATCAATTAATAATTCCGCTAATTGCTTCAACTGTATGGATAATCTTAATTAAATATGGTGTTTCTGTTCTGTGATAATGGAACCTCAAATTTTAACAGTTTATTTCAATTAATTTTAAATGGTTTCTTTAGCATAGTTATTATAAATAAGAAACAATTTTTACATATATTTCATTTGAACCTGCAAATACTCCTAATATTATAAAGGCGAAAGTTTGTGAGTATTGATGTTCATATGTGTGGCTGTTTGTTACTCTTTCACGCAAAAATTACCGAACGTATGTTGGTGAAACTTTGGAGTAATATAGCTTATATATCCGAATAACTTTAACGCAGTTAAAACCGGGGGGGCCAGCTAGTGAAATATATGTAAAAATCGTTTCATTTCAAAGGAAATGGGGCAAACTGTTAAAATTTAGCCTTTTTTCACCGAAGAGATAGAAAAACAAGTCAAGAAGAAAATAATATTATGTTATTCTACGTAGAGCTACGTAATACCCCGAAGTGTTAGGTTATATTGATTAAAATAAGAAACTAAGTGTTCTTACTGCTACAGCAGATTACTTAGTGTTACGTTATCTTATAATTCGATAGCCGAGTGACCAAACTTCACTCGTTTAGCTCATCGTGTTAACGGAACATAGTTTCCAGAAAACTAAAATGTAATATTCAATTATCTACTTGTTTCCTTTTTGTTTACAAGTTACTGAAGTAAGTGAACCTTACAAAAACGCGGATAATCTTAAAACCTTACGTATTCTTCCTGTTCAGCGAATCGGTTACATCAGATGCATAGGGGGCCATCCACAACGGAGTGTTTTTTTAGATTTGCAAAATTAACAAATATATACCTATTTAAAATACTAAACATACTTCGCTACTCAAGATAAGATAAACCCTCTTTAGTGTGCTCATGGAATGGTGCTCTTACTGGTCCGGTACCTACACTCAGATGCTTGGTCAGTCTGTACATGGTTGGATTTCTAAGCTATTGGTTCTGGTTGTAGTCATTAGACCACATCGTTAAGACATGTAAGCTAACACCCTCTTATAAAATTTATTACACAGAAGATTGAGACTGTCAACAAAATCCGTATTTCTTATGTAAAGCCTTTTATTTAAATTCGATTAATTATCAACCCATATATCAGCCATTAGAGTAAATCATAAATTTCGACAACCTAAAAGAAATCACCGAGGTTGAAATGACAGACATAAAAAAGGGTTAACTCAAAAAGGCAAATTCAAATCCCGTTGGTAGTTGGTAAATTTATCGTTTTCAGAATGTCATTTAGAATACGCTAAATATTTCTATATTTATTCTTTAATCATACTAAAAAAAATCAAACGGCTTGCATGATGATTGCGGTTGCCGTGGCACACAAGGCATACTCATTTCTTCTTACTTACACCAAGGACCAAAATATCAACCCAGACACTATGAGCTTCAGATGTTAACTAATAAGCGGTCCTTTCTATATTGCTTTAATAGTGGGTTGACCTTAGTGGCCATGAAGAAACATGGCCCTGCCTCATATTGACCTTGCTCTATCCTACATAACCAAGATATTACGAGCTGTAGTACGACGCTGTAGTGGCCAGCGGATTATCAGTATGATGCTAGCAGCTAAAGGTGTAGAGTACTTCCCCAGTCGTGCAACACATAGATTCATAGAAAGAAAAAGCGCTACCCTATTGAAAATAATTTCTTTAGTTTATAATACCAAAACTATTGTGGACGAGCCCTTAACAGTTCGTTCACTTACTCCGAGATATTTGACTTGAAAGATTGACTCTGGACATGAACTCGTGTGCGTAATAAAACGTATATCTATGAATATAAATACGATATGTTTGATTTATGTATGAATTTTTCGGCCTTCATGTTTTTAGACAACGTATAATATAAAGGGTTTGGAATATTTAAGGTGCTAAATCTACGCATGAAACTAAACAACTTATAGAATATCTTTTTTAAGACAACGCCTACACCAGCCAAATAATTGACGGGCACAAAATACACTTTGACTCGGTACACATATTATGGATCACGCAAATAGTTGTCCTCTGCGGGAAATGCGACCGAAGGAAGTGAATGACTTAACCGCTGTGCCATATTTGGATAATATAAAAAAAATCATTACCGTCATTACACAGGTGACGAATATCACTAGCCCATCACATCCCGATAGTAGAAGTCATCTCGAGGGAATATTTAGAATATTTAGAAAACGAGCCACCGCTCTGCGAACGCTAACCCGTCTGTCAAACGTATAATAATAATAATATGTCCCCATAAGATAATAGTTGGCGTAGGCTTTTGTCCAGAAGAGGACATCTTTTGGCTGATATTTATACTAACTGTGACAGTTCATTATCATTGTATTGAAAGTTTCAATTATTTTTGTAAACTGATTCATAGATTTTTTTAACGTTACGTATTTAACCTCGGAGGGTTTTTCTATGTCACCGGATGCTCAAGACTATATTGTTTTCTATATTCTGTCTTGAGGTAGTAAGTAAATGGCTATCCATTTTTGTTTACTAAGTTTTACATGACCAAATAATAACTGAAAAGAACTTACCTTCCCGCGATAAATGATAAAAATATAGGGCTGCACATCCCGGCACTGGATAACAGTATCACCCTTCACCAAGTACATTTCATGCAAGTGTTGTGTGATGACCCTGATAAAGGATCGCTCTACTTTCCCGAATAGGGGTACCTCGCGTAAAGCATGCTCATACATGAAGACCAAAGTGTCTTCCATCAGGGCAGAGTTCAGATGACGACAGACTTTCTGGAAAAAAAATATTTATTTATTAAAGCACACGAAACAGAATACAGTCACACTTGAATAATTAATAAGTGTTATCAAGTACTCAATAGCCGCGCAACGGTTATGACGTAGCTGCTATATTATTATTATATATTTAAATTGTGATAATTTATTTAATTAGTAATTATCATTTTATTAATTACTATAATAATTCTATGATCATTTTACATCTTAAAACTAGACTTTCAAATGGTTATCACTGTTAAAATTATAAATAGGGTAGGAGATTATTAAATAGGCATTCTTTTTACGACGGTAGTAGAGAACGTTACTCTGTTCGTTTAAATATTGTATGTGGAAAATATCTCGGAGTTTTAATGTGCAGAACCTACGAGTGCGTAATATAAGCTTACAATAGGTTTCAATTCTTAACTATGTTCCCAACCATTAATTGTGCTCTGCATATGAAATAGTAAATGCGGTCAAATCATGACAATTGATAAAAAAAAGGAATTTAAAGCTATGTATGTTTGTATTTATCTGAGTTAAATAATTCAGTAAGTTTGTATCTGTGACTTTACTTATTTATGAGCGTAGTAATTACAGATGAAATAAATATACAATCTTGCAAAATAGTAATCAATTACTGATAATAATAATAATGTGGTAATTAATAATATAATGTGTAACTTAGTGTACGGGCTAAGTGCGTTGCACTTGCACCGACAGCATTTTACCGTAGCGCGTGGTTTCATAAATACTATATTAATGTAATTTCATTAGTAGTGAATTGTACCTCGGCCGGCTACCACGTCGAGTCACATAACTATTCATATATTATGCCATACCACTCACCACTATCTCAACCTCATCTTAGACTAACTGTTCTGTGAATACAACATAATTAACAACTCTCTAACCTACGACTTTCTCTTATCACCACGCACTAGACTATACACTTAGACTTCGTTCGGATGGTTACTGCCATGTGTGATGCGAACTCAACAATATTTATCCCGATAGTCGTTTCGGTAAACGGTCTCAAGAACCACGACCAACATCTTAAAACGCACTCTCGCTGGATCACTGGATCAAGGGCCAAATGCATATGGTGGTAATTACGGGAACCGTTACTCAGTCGCACTGAAAACCGGCGCGCGGCTTAGTGCGTATAACCCCGCCGCAGGAAGAGCTCTATTATTACGTATTTTTTTATAAAAATAGATATGTAATAAAACTAAGAAAATAAATTGATTTAAAACGTGATAATAATCTAATACTACATTCCAATAATTATGTATACTTATAATATAAAAAAAAATGAGTATGATGATAAATAAGATTTTTGAAAACTATCCATTGAAATCTATTGAAATGTAACTAATTATAGGTTTATGTTAATACAATACATTAATGTTATAAAATCTATGTAAACACATAAAAATGCAATAAATTGACTATTTATTGAATATAAGAGGTATTGTATTTATTGTAAAAATAAATAATAATCGCTTTACTTTAAAAGCGATTATTATTTATTTTTACAAAAACATCAGTTTCCAGTTTATAACTGAATGTTTTTGATAAAAACATGTATCCACAGTTATAAATATAGAAATAATAAATAAATAAATAATATCCTGGGACATTATTCATACACGGCCAGCTGATCCCAAACTAAGCAGAGCTTGTACTATGGAAACCAGACAACGTATGTACTCCATATACCTAGAACTTTTGTTTTATAAATATAACCTGAATCAGGACAAACAGATATGGGAATCGAACCCACGACCTGCGGCGTGAAAGGAAAGCATTTACTGACTTCGCCAACCGGCCCGTCAAATAATAAAGGTATATTTATAACGGCTTCGTAAGCATTGCAGTTATTTCAGTAGGTTTAGTGAAATTTCATGAATATTCCGTGGGAGTATCCGAGTTATAGCGCACTAAACTCACTGATGCGTATTTAAGTTAATAAGGTTTTAAAATCTGTTGAGATACTTTATAAAACCCCAAGTTACCTAATACATTTTAGTGCCTCGACTTTAACTGGTTAATAAAATTGAATTCGGTATCTTGAGGTTTGGTTTCTATTTTTACCCAATAATAAAAAAGATCAAAAACGAAATGAGATAATAATAATTATATCATAATTGTACCCGTGTTTGAGCGCCAAATTTAGTCTAGTTAGTCTTTGAATTGTGGACTGTAATATTCTTTTTGTAAATAAATAAGTATTATTAATAAATAATTACAATTGCGTGGGCTGATCAGAATTTTCAAGGAGAAACGTCGGTCTTGAGCTACTACGTCATGTAATTGCCATTTCCAATAAGTATATTGAGGGTAACGTTAAGATATTGTATTTGACAAAATATGGTTTTCAACTGTCAGCCAGATGTCGCTTAAACAGAGACCTTACAAAGTGTCTTTATGATTTAAACATATGATTATTCACCTGATTGGTGATTTATTCACCCTGGTATTTCTATACACCCGTTTAACGGTTATTTACCATATTTTTCTATTAGTAGGAAGGTTGTGTAAGCAATATCTAAATCTCTTCTTTATTATAGCTTGCTAGCATTAGTAACAGTGAGTAACGGTGCGACAGTCGGATGGACGCCAACACGTACTCGAATCGCACTATAAAGGTTCCATACTACCATTATGACACGATCTTAAAACAATAGAAACCTTTCTGTTAATTATGCCAACAAATACCCAAACGCCTTTTCTTTACTCCTGGTCCATTCAACGGTTGCCTGGAAGAGATCGCACTTAACGATAAGGCCGCCATTTGTACAATCTTAACATACTCATAGTTCTTTTTATGTATTATTTGTTGGTGTACAATAAAGAGTTACTTACTTACTTAAATGAGGGAACATCAAAATTTATTATTTTAGACGAGTGACAAATGCAGAAAAAAGATTAATACTCGTTGCCAGAAAAATTTAAACAAATAGGTTCTTCTTAATTCGCAAAGCTCGAATAAATTGGTGAAGAAAACATTTTAGTGGTAATCCAATTTGGTAGAAAAATGATGAAGCATCTGTACTAGATCGCACCTGCGGTCACAAGCTGATATTAGAACTAGGATTTTATAGGACTGTTGAACTGTGAGAGGTTGAGAAAGTTTTACCTACTACAGACTTTGGTATTAGTTTTTAAACTAATACCAAACATATAAACCGTAATTTGCAAAGAAGGAACATATTTTGTCTGAGAAAACCATAACGTCAAATGTAGGTACTTTTTATCGTATGGGAAGTGGCCGCCCAGTTGACCTCAGACAGAGCTTAACGACTGTTTATTTAATTAACGTGTCCTCCGAAACACGGAGATGCTTAAACAAGAGAGGATTAAACTACTTCGACGGTAGCCCACCTATCCTGGCGGCAGTTGACGCGACGGTTTACACCGAAATCCGCGTCCGCCGGGAGAGCGGTGAGGCGCCAGAGCAGACGCTCATTGCCTATAGGCGGGATGCACACCGGCGCGTACTAACACATTGGCGCGCACGACTGGAGTTGCGCCTGAACGCGCGCCAACGTGCCGTCGGTGCTATCCTGCCTCACCTCGAGGCCTGGGTGGGAAGGAAGGGTGGTTACGTCACCTACAGACTGACACAGATACTCACCGGACACGGGTGTTTCGGTGAGTATCTGTGCCGGATCGGCCGAGAAGCGACGACACATTGTCACCATTGCGGGAGCGACCTGGACTCTGCCCAGCATACGCTGGAAGAGTGCCCGGCCTGGGAGGCCGAGAGACGAGTCCTGGTCGCTGAGATCGGACGGGATCTTTCGCCGCCAGTAGTCGTGTATGCGATGCTGGCTGGCGACTCCACCAAATGGGACGCCGTGGTCTCCTTCTGTGAGGCAGTTTTTCTGCAGAAGGAGGCCGCCGAACGGGATCGGGAACGAGCCGATCCCGCTCGTAGGCGGAGGAGGCGTCGGGGTGGCGGCGGCAGCCGTTAGCCCAACTCCCCTCGGGGCCGCGGCGGCAGTGTGAGAAGTGTCCTCTACTGCCGCCACGTACAAGCGGCTCCGGGATGACAGCGATCTGTTTGTGGCGCAGTCGCTGTGCCGTACTGGCAGGAGTCGGCAATACCTCCCCTATTGCCAAAGGACCCCTCCCAGGGTACGTGTCCCGACCATCTGGGACATGGCGCAGCAAACGGTGAGTCCAACTGATTATGGCTTCAGTAAAATATACAAAAGCTATTTGACCGCGTAAGGCAGTCCTCATTAATATATTGAACTATTAAGGTGTTTTAAAAATATCGCCGAGTTTAGTTAATTATTTTCCCTAACATTTGATGTACTTATACATTCTAGGGTTATTATCCAATTAATAACAAAATAGTCCTTCTTAATTGAGTACTCTTTTATATAGCTTGATACTGACGGGCTGGTGGGCGTGGTTGAATATGCTTGCTTTTCAAGCCGCAGGGGCTCTACCGGCTAAGTCGTCGAACATCGATTTCTGAAATGGCGTTCAAATAAATAAAGATTAAAGATGACTTAATCAATCGTTAAATCGGCTTCCATGAGCACATGAGACGACATAAATGGTCCGGAATCGATTGTCAACGTTGAAGCCGATTTAACGATTGGTTAAGTCATTTTTAACCTTTATTTATTTAAACGCCATTTCAGAAACCGATGTTCGACGACTTAGCTGGTAGAGCCCCTAGTCATGGGTCTGATTCCTTGGATGGGACAGATATTTGTGTGCATGAACATGTCTGTTTATCCTAAGTCTGGGTGTCTTTTTCTGTAGAAGTAAGTATTTATAAAAGAAAAGTAGTATTAGTAATATATCAGTTATCTGGTTTCCATACTACAAGCTCTGCTTAGTTTGAGATCAGATGGCCGTGTGTGAATAATGTGCCAGGATATTATAGTAAAAATAATTTAGTAGCAACTAAATTAAGTAGCAACATGATGAAGTATTTGTACTAGACCGCACCTGTGTTCGCAAGCTAATATTAAAACTACAGTTTTGAAGCACTTTCGAACCGTTAGACGAAGAGAACAATTTACTAACTGCATACTTTGGTATTATATTTTTGATCTAAACGGTAATATTATTATCAAGATAACGTAAAACATAATGAAGCCATTTAACGTGTGTCCTGTTTCCTGTGCGTAAACTAACCTTAAAACCTCAACTAATGCAGTTCTATTGCTATAGAATGTTTTTAAAACAAACGCCGAGTCCAGTTTTTGAAGTGAAAACTTATTTAGGGGCGTTGTGCACTTTTTTGGAATGGGTGAACATGTTAAACTCGCGTCAGAACACGTGACCTGATCGAATATTCCGGAGACGGAGGGTTTTTTAATTCACACACATAACCGCAGCATTTTTTACAGCCGACTGCCTAAACAAAAGTTCTATTTTTTTAATTAATTCCCACCATAGGAATAGAAGCAATTACTATGAGTCTTTATCGCCCGAAGGTGGGAAGTAGCATCTTCCACTCGCTACTCGGAACAAATTAATAAACACTAGTAACTACTTCGTTTTCACTACTATCGCGGGTGAGCATATTTTTTTAATTTCCTTACCTGTTGATGTACATACATATAAATCATAAAATAATAAACATATGATAGATTCAACGCTAATATTTCGATATATAAATTTACAAAATAAGAAATTCCAAATATATAAATTATAATTTACCTACATATATTGTATATTGTGAAAAGTATTTTTTTACAAACCATGTCAGAAGTTTTGACTTAAAACACCTAAAAAGCAGTTCTCTAATGTCTCTTGGCAATTTGTTATACAAGTTATACACATACGATACACGTAAATCAACAAGTGCAAGTTAAATGGCAAGTTCATTCAATTTAATATCCCCACAAGGGTAATACACCCCTGTATCGCGACGGCTTTGTAAACATGCAATTCACGGACACTAAGCGCAGACTCAGAATAATACATGGATCACACAAAAAGTTGTCCTGTGTCTCCACAAAGTAGATAGAACAATTTGTGTAGAACCCGTAACACGATGATGCCGACCGAGGTAGTAGCTGTAGTAGATGACTACCTTAACATATGTACCACGCATGCGCATTAATTTGCGAAATAAGTTCTGATGCTATGTCGAGACACATTAGTCCGGTAAATTTAGATATCCAATGTTACAATAATTCTCATTAGGTTGAAAATTGGTAGGATCGTTCATTACTAATATAAAGGAATTGTGAAAATTTCTCATCGAACCAAAAATGGGTTTTTCGCGATTTTCAGCTAAACGATTAGTTTTATCATAAAATTAGCTGAGACAAAATTGTAGATTAGAAAATTATCTATACAAAATGTATCAATATATTTTATCCTAAGAGCCACCGTTTTTTAAATACAACGATTCAAAAAGTTGAAAGAGTTGTAAACGTCATAATATGCACACGTTTCCACGCCACCTTTGAGGTAGTGTAAAGCGCGTTTTTTTTCTTATGTGGTTTCCCCGGTAGCCCTATTCCATTGATCTGTTGTGGTTTTGTTTAATTTGGAGCTATTGAATGACTATAGATATTGGCTAAGGTTGAAAATGATAAAAGGGGTATAAGTTAATAAAAATGCGTTATTGGGACAATTTACTTGCACCCAGAATGAAGAAAGCAAAGGAGAATAGGAAGCACCCTCTATATATTATTCGTTCATGTATGTTGTATCTACTTTTATACACGAATCAGAAAATATTTTGTACTAAATGATGAAAAGCAAATAAACAAAGCTTGATTGCTCAAGCATGTGTTTGAATTTCTTTATTTGCTTTTTAAAAGGATAACCGTGCATTTAACTATTGCAATGCGCATCCAAACTTAAATAGTGCTCCTGTTCGAGGATCTAACCCAAAATTTAACTACTTTAACAACTGCGAAAAACAGGAAAGAAAATAAAGCAGGTCTAAAAGTATTAGAGGTTTGCATAAAAGCTAGAGCTTCATTGCACTTTTTATAAAATTTTACATGACTTATACGTAAGCACTAAATTCAACTAACAAATGTACGCAGTTTTAAAACCGCCTCAACATTTCCCCGAACAATGTTGTACAACTATCAGGATTTCGTTGGATTAATGTGCTTTCCACAAAAAGAGCAGAAAGCAATTTTTTACAACTGTACGAAAAACAGAATACGCTCCGTTTTTCACTGTAATACAATATGAAATTTTGTATGCACACATATAAATAACATTTTAATTAATGAAACTATTCACTAACCTGTGGATTACTCCCATTGGTTCGTTTCCAAACGTATTCGAAGTATTTTAGAGTTTTCGCCGTGAGTATAGGATCGACATTCTGTTGGTACAAAAAGTTCTCCAAATCCTTTGTTTTTTCCTATGAAACAAACGGGTGCTCGTTAAAACTAATATAATTAATGTGCTGAACTGGGAAGTCGAAATATTTTTAATGATGGAACTTCGTCCTTGATACAGAGTACTAGAAGTGGGAACCGTTATGCTGGTGAGTATTTGGATTTCCAAATACTATGTAATATAATATAATATCCTGGGATATTATTTACATACGGCCATCTGATCCTAAACCAAGCAGAGCTTGTTCTACGGAAACGGGATTACTGACGTACTACATATAGTACTTTTCTTTTGTAAATACAAACTTATATAGATAATCACACCAAGATTCAGGCAAACCGACATGTTCATGCATACAAACATCTGTTCTGGGTGGGAATCGAACCCACGACCTGCGGTGTGAAAGGCAAGTATCTCCCAACCACACCAACCGGCGGTATTTTTGTAATTACCGTCTTCAATAAATAAATCACATACATTTTTAGTCCAGTATTGAAATTAAGAAGTTGAAACTAGTTACAATAACTTTTAAGTCATAGTATCGCAAATATGGGCAGGGCACATAGCTCGCAGAACCGACGGCCGATGGGGCAGAAAGATTCTCGAGTGGCGACCACGAACCGGAAGACGCAGCGAGGGCAGGCCCTCTACACGGTGGAAGGACAATATTTTGCGGGTCGCGGGAAGCCGCTGGATGCGGGCAGTGCAGGACCGGCTATTGTAGCGATCCTTGGGGGAGGCCTTTGTTCAGCAGTGGACGTCTTTTTGATGATCGTAAATAAAAATGTTTATGATGTATCAAAGAAATCATCATCATCATGTCAGTCGAAAGACGTCCACTACTGGATACAGGGCTCCCTCAAAGATCCCACAATTGCCGGTGTTGGGCTACCCGCATCCAGCAACTTCCAGCGACCATCGCTCCATCCAGTACGTAGCCTGCCCGCGTTGCATCTACCGGCTCGTGACAAATATCAAATAATAACAAATAAATAATATTATGCATTTTATTTTTAACTAATGCTAACAGTTAGTCTGCTAAGTAATCGCTGTACATTTTTGTACTAACAAAGAAACTTATTCAACCTAAGCAATTCGCACTTTACAAATCCTACTAATATAATAAAAGCGAAAGTTTGTAAGTATGGATGGATGGATGGATGTTTGTTACTCTTTCCCGTAAAAACTACTGAATGGACTTTAATGAAACTTTACAATAATATAGCTTATATATCAGAATAATACGTAGGCTATAATTTATAAAGTTTAACGCGGTTAAAACCGCAGGGCACAGCTAGTCATTTATATAATACAAAATGGTAGCCCATTTAGACTGAGCAGCCTTTCCAACTGTTAAAATCTTCCTTATTCAAAATTTAATGGTCAATGACATAGAAATATGTACATTTCAAACACTTTAAATATACGTACTCCAAAATATAATATCTTCAACAACGGTAACCTGCGTTCAAAATAGAGTAATAGGCAACAGTATCCCGTAGCAATAAGTTTTTATTTGTAACAATAACAAGTAGCAATGAAAGCCTCATGTTGAACCTTTTGCCGAAGTTGCCGCGGCGAGATAATGATAATACAGCCACTCATATTAATTACTTTCAACTGCTAACATTTTAGAATAACCTCATAGGGCAGATCATTAAATATAACGATGTATTTTGATATTCTCATATGGCTAAAGGGTTAGGCAGCCTGTAGACCTCTGACTTGTTAATGACTTTATTTTTATGGCCACAATTCGCTCTAGTACCCGAGCATGGCCTAATAATGGGCTTTAGACCTTTTTTATTTAGTAATATTTTGAATATAATTGACTTCACCACACAATGTTATGCTTTTATACAGCCTACTGTAAAAGTCAACACTTTGGCGACAAGATCCACGGGTAGATGAAGCCACGATTATATATGGCTCCAACCATTTTCTAATAAAGGTTTTACGAAAAAGAGAGAACATATTTTGTTTCAAGTAGGTAATATGTAAGTTAAGTTGCGTAGTGTAAAAATAAGCGTTATGTTAGGCCTTGCCTACCCTACAGGACAAGAGTGCATAATAACAGAACTAATAACATAATAAAGAAATTTATTAACATTTACATTAGTTTAATAATTTACACGAAACATATATAACATTAGCTGTGTCCTGCGGTTTCACCCGCGTTAAACTTTATAAATTATAGTCTATGTGTTTTTGGATGTGTAAGCTATATTACTATAAGGTTTCATCAAAGTTAATTCCGTAGTTTTAGCGTGAAAGAGTTACGAACATCCATAAATGCCTACTCACCAACTTTTGCATTTATAATATTAGTATTCATTGCTATTCAATTCCTCTAATGTCTTTGTCTTAGAACCATCTGTAGAAAATATTGTTGTTTGAATAACTGTTTTATGATTTATTACATAATATGCAACTGTTATTTGTAAAATAAAAAATGAGCGCCTACACAATTAAGGAATTAGATCTATTCAACGTCAGGCATCAAATGGTCAATCTTAAGTCTAATTTGAGACCTAAAGGAGCTGAAAATATTGATAAATAAACAGATAACATCATTCACATTTTACCAAAAAATATCTGAATATTTTGTGTTATATTAGTTATTTGGAATATCCTATCCCTAGATTCTTAATTACAGGCTAAAGCTATCGATCTATCTATTCTAAGTATCGTCTACAAATTTAGAGAGGAGACTCTGACAGCTGACTTTAAGTTCGTCAATATTCTCCGTCAACTACTCCACAACCGCCGCTTTCAGGTCCATCTTCTCTCGGAAAAAAGTCGCTGGAGAGGGCAAAAGAATGGACTTCCCCAGGGGAGTGTCTTGGCTCTGCTCCTATTTAATATATACACCAACGACCAAGCATCCAGCCTATACACTTCCCGTTTTCTATATGCGGACGAACTTGGGCTCACGTCTCAAGCGACCAGTTTTGACAAGGGTGAGGCTAATCTCACTGCAACACTAAGTGACAGGTCACTTAGTGTTGCAGTGAGATTAGCCTCACCCTTGTCAAAACTGGTCGCTTGAGAAGTTTTCAACATAGTACCCACTCAGGAGCGGGTACTATGTTGAAAACTCTTTCAAGCCTAAACTGAGTCCTGTGTTTTCCACCTTCGCAACGCTCAGGCGGGGCGTGAGCTCAAGATTGCCTGGGAAGGAGTGTCTATCACTCACAACTGCTCTCCTAAATACCTCGGCGTTATCTTGGATAGATCCCTCACCTATAAAAGGAACTGTGAAGAACTGAAGCGGGAGGTGCACGCCCGCAATAACCTGTTGCACCGTCTAGTCACAACCAAATGGGGAGCAACGCCGCAAGTGCTGCGGACGTCAGGACTGGCGCTAGCATTTTCTGCCGGTGAATACGCTTGCTCAGTTTGGGCCGCTCCACGCACGCAAGGCTAGTGGATACAGCCTTAAACGAATCGTGCCGGATAATCACTGGGTGTTTGAAGCCGACCCCGGTAAACTTGCTGTATCCACTGACTGGCATAGCGCTACCAGACGTTCGCAGGACTGTAGCAAGCTCCCTAGAAAGGGCTAAAATGGATGATGATTCCCGGCACCCCCTCTGTGGACATAAGCTGCCGCCGCAAAGGCTTAAAATAGCTTTGCCAAATGCACCACGCCACTAACGACCGATCCCTCAACAGCATCTGGCGTGCACAAAAATCATTACTGGATCAATTTGTCACGCCTTCCGAAAGCCTCCCGCCTGGATCTGAACTACCGCGGCCGATCTGGAAGTCCCTGAACAGACTCCGGACAGGTGGGCCGAAGCAAAGAAAACATGTCTAGGAATCCCAAAATGGACTATATTTGCGGAGCATCGGCCATCTAACAGCTTGCCCAGCCTACTCTGCCACATGTTCACGTTGTGGGCCACAAAAATTTTACGAGTTTGCCATCGAAACGCTAAGAAGAAGAAGAAGATAGACGATTACAAGCGTATCATGTTTTTTGTAGACGACTACAAAAAACATGATACGCTTGTAATCGTCTACAAGTAAAATTAGTAATTAAGGACATAATTTTATATTTTACAAAATGGTTAGAAGCATAGCATAAAGTAAATAATTACTATTTGAATGTTAAAATACGTTTGATATTATTTTTTACGACAAGACTTAATTTTACAAAGCTTTTCGATCTTCGAAATATTAAAACGTCTTGAAATAAAAATATTACACACTTTTATTGAAATACCTACGAATGAATGAATGTTTAATAAAAAATTACGACAACAAGAACATTCTATGAGCAGAGTAAAGATATTAAATTTAATAATTCCTGTAGTCGAATGAGTTTTATTTTATTTATCTATTTTTATTATGTACGTATTTCTGGTAAGATAAATACATACACTTTATTGCTCATATGTAAGTCTAATAAAAAACGTCGACATCCGCAGGCGAAACAAAGTAGCCGGCAAAGCCCAAAGAATTGTGAAACTGAAGTGGCAGAAAGGTTCTCGAGTGGCGACCACTCAAGAAACGACAACTGGAAAACGCAGCGTCGTCTGCAGTCCCCCTATAAGGTGGACCGACGTTCTTACAAGGGTCGCGGGAAGCCGTTGGAGTCGGGCAGTGCAGGACCGGCTATTGTGGAGATCCTTGGGGGAGGCCTTTATCCAGCAGTGGCCGTCTTTCGGCTGATATGATGATGATGATATAACGGAATGGACAGTTGTCGGTATTATATATAATTATATATACAGACAATAAATTAATACAACTAACATACTGCCAACTGATCCCTAATTAGGCAGACCCTTTACTATGGCAACCAGACCACTGATAATCATACATATATATTTAAAAATTTATACATATTATAAATTAATTACACCAAGATATCTGTATGTTGGTGCAATTAATTATATTTTATAATCACACAAAGGTTTGGTTGGAGATCGACCCCACGACCTCTGGCTTAGCTGTCAGTGTCACTAATCACTAGATCAACAGGACCACATATGTTTTCCCGAAATTAATCTGATTCTATATCGAAAATTACAAGCAGCTGGTATGTATTTAGCACATGGACCGACACAATTTTTGGGATAAAGTTGGGGGTATCTATTTCGTTTTTGTTCTACAGTGCTATAAATATAATTTATTATTCCTTAAAAAATTACTCTACAACTCAAACAAAAATCCAATAAGTAAAATAAATGTCTTGTCTTGACAACATATTTTCTAACTGCGAAGTGATGAATCCTAAAATAATAAGTCACCTGACATCAGATCACTGTGGCCAGTTAGCAGTATTTGAAAATTACAAAAAGAAAATAGCATCTCATGTAACCTGCCAACCAATTACTAGTTCACGGTTACATCGTTTCAAAGATGGTATTCTATCTAAATCCCACTTTGCTGGAAAATAACAATCCAGATAGTAATTATACATCCGTTTTTGTTCTCATTAAAACTGAGTTTCAGAGTACATTTAAAACTAAAAAACTTAGGATTTCCAATAGTAAATTTAATGAATGGGCAACTCCTGGTATATATAAAAGTCGAGCAAGATTGTACGAGTTATACGGTATGAAAAAATACAGATTTGACTCAATTTTTTTACAATATGTCAAAATTCACTCAAAAACATTCAAAAAAATTTGCAAATTAGCTAAATCTAATTATATTAGTCGAAAAATACAAAAAGCGGATAATAAAATAAAGACCACTTGGAATATAATTAATAAAGAAAGTGGTAAGGATAAAAGACGTGATAATTATTTGGTATTAAAACTAGATAATAGAATTGTTAGTGAAAAAGCTGATGTAGCTCATGAGTTAAATAACTTTTTTGCCACCATACCTGTAACCACCACTCGCTCCTTAAACTCCTCCGAAATTGGCGCCGAACTGCTGCTACGTAATAGCGTTCCAGAATGCAAACAAATATTTAACTTTGAATATGTAACAGTATCTGATATAAACGATATTGTTAGGACGCTTGAGCCAAAAAATAAAGGTGACTTATGGGGTATTTCCGTAAGGATTTTAAAAACTATAATCGACGTAATAGCGCCTTATTTAATGATTATTTATAATCAATGTATAGATACAGGTACTTTTCCCGACCTAATGAAATGTAGTAAAATCATACCATCGTTTAAATCAGGTTCTAAAGACGATCCCTCTAATTATCGCCCCATCTCTATTTTACCAGCATTAAGTAAAATATTTGAAAAACTTATACTCAAGCAGTTACTGAAACATTTTAATTTACACAACCTCTTGCATCAGAACCAGTTTGGTTTTACTAAAGGGCGATCAACTACAGACGCAGGGATTGCGCTGATAAAAAATATATTTGATGCATGGGAGAAGTCACAGAATGCTATTGGTGTGTTTTGTGACCTTTCTAAAGCATTTGATTGCGTTCACCACGACACGCTATTATTGAAATTACGACATTATGGCGTAGGGGAGTTTGCGCTGGACGTGTAGTCCTCTTACCTTAATCAGAAAATCAGTGTGTCGACGTAGGTGGAGTTAAGTCAAATAATTTGCCCGTCACTTTAGGCGTGCCACAAGGCTCCATTCTTGGTCCCTTTTTGTTCTTAGTATACATTAATGATTTACCACATTATTTAAAGAACTTCTGTGATATTGTCCTTTTCGCAGATGACACTTCTCTTATCTTTAAAGTAGACCGAAACAGAGATAACCTTGTTGAAATAAATAGTGCTCTCACACTGATTACCGAATGGTTCACGGTTAATAACTTAGTTCTCAATGCTTAAAAAAGAAAGTGCATTAAATTCACCACACCTAATGTGAGAAATTTTGGTCCAGATCTGGTATTGAACAATGAAGTGTTGGAATCTGTTCAATATACTACATTTCTGGGCATAACTTTAGACAGTAAACTTCAATGGGGTACTTACATATCCAGCTTGGCTGGAAAATTAAGCTCTGCTGCTTATGCTGTTAGAAAAGTTAGGCAACTTACTAACATAGATACTGCGCGCCTGGTTTATTTTAGCTACTTCCACAGTATTATGTCTTACGGTATACTACTCTGCCGCGCTTATGATAATTACAGTAAGTCACATTTTGGTCGATATTGAGTTAAGTACATATTTGAAATAAGGAGACTAAGATCTACATTTCTGTATATTTAAAATGTTTAAATGTGGCCTAGAAGATAAAATAAGCTTAAGCATACTTACAGTAAGTAACGTTTAGCACCAAGGCATACTTATTATAAATACAGTATGAGCCCATACGGTTGACTTTTTTCATAAAGTTAATACAATTTCCTAGGTATTGTTGCAGTAAGTAATCTTGCTATTCTTATTTTTAAGTTACGAGTATTTTTTAAGAAGTGTCACCTAAACATATTCACAGTAAGTGGAACTTACTGTGTATATGGTAAGTCAGCGAATTAAATATTTGTTTATATGCGTAGATCTAATAACAGTAAGATAACCCACTGTGATTACATTTAGAAATACTTCAAAATATGCGTAGACTTTCCTGGAATAAATTAGGTAAACACGTTAGTTACTGCAAATATTCTAAGGCGTTTTTAGTTTTGCGGGTGATGCGGGATGGGATGGATGGATGCAAGTACGTATAATTAAAGTCGCGGACCAATCCAGAATAGAAACTGACCTGCATCTGCTGATTTTAGTACGCAGATTTTCATTAGATAAAACTTTATACGTCAGAGTATTAAATAAATAAATAAAATTTAAGGCATTTGGTCTGTTATCAAATGATTCATTACTGCAAATAATCTTCAGACATCAAACATTTAGCGAAATTATTTGTGGTTAGGTTAGAATTCATTCTTATAATTTTCTTAGAGTTTGGTGAAATTCGCAATGTAAGACACTTAGGTTGTGAGGACCAAAGTGACGAACAAGTTAAGTTGTGAACTTGTGATGAAAACGCACGAGCTGAGCGAGTGAAGCGAACGTGTCAGTGCCAGAAACAAATTTTTGAATTTAAAACCAGTAACGAATACCAGAATAGTTAATATTATTTGAATCTACAGGCATTATTTGGTACCTGGTTAGAATTTGACTGAATTTCCCAACAGGAAAAGCCACCCATGTAATAAAAGTCTTCTTATGTCATAAAGATGCATACCATTCACTAAGCAATTAACGGAATCATCAATTTCATCATCATTTTAACTAAAAGATGCCCACTATCAATAGCGCGATTTCCAGCTACCCTCACAAGATCATCGGTCCATCTTGAAGGTGGCCTGCTCACGCTGCGTTTTCGGGCTCGTGATCGCCACTTGAGAATCTTTCTGCCCCAAGGACCGTCGGTTCTATAAGCTATGTACCCCGCCCACTTCATCTTCAATTTGGCAATTCTTCCGGCTATGTCGGTTACTTTGGTTTGCCTGCGAAAATCAAGATATCTGATTCGTTCTTCCAGGGAATCTCCGAAAATAGCCCTATCCATTGCTCTTTGGGTGACCTTGATCCTTCTTATGAGGCCCATAATGAGTAACTATGTCTAAGGTCCGTGAGTCATCACTGGAAACACACACTGGTTTAAGACTTTCATCTGTTGTCATATAGATTGCCGAACGCTGCACAGCTGTCGTGGATTCCACTATTGATCTCGTTCTTGAAGTTGGCCCTACCTAGTTCAATGGTCTGTCCTAGGTAAACTCTTCAACTTCAAGTGCAGAGTCTCCAACCTTCACTTGAGTGGGTGC
This sequence comes from Pseudoips prasinana, assembly GCA_951640165.1. Taxonomy (NCBI): domain Eukaryota; kingdom Metazoa; phylum Arthropoda; class Insecta; order Lepidoptera; family Nolidae; genus Pseudoips; species Pseudoips prasinana. The sequence goes on from OX621240.1 coordinate 13,838,012, forward strand.
AACTTGGAAGTTCGACATTTCATGTTCATTTTGAGACCCCTTGTTTCGAGAATCGGCTGGGATCATAGAAGTTTTCCAAGTTCTCAGTCATGACTACTATATCATCGGCAAATCGAAGGTGAGTGATGTACTCGCCAATAACATTGATGCCAATGCCTGTACAGTCCAGAAGATTAAACAATGCCAGCGGTGAAAAGTTTCGAAGATATTACATCTCTCTATCTCGTTACTGGTATAGTGGCGTTCTTATAAAAACTCTTTAATAATAGTTTATCATTGTATCACATACACTTCATATGTGAAACAATGTTAACCAAACCAACCAACCAGTTCGTAAATACCACAACAGTTTGTTTTTGTTGGCTCATAACGTGATTATAAATAGCTTCAAATACGAAATATGGAACTGATTTTACAATTTTATAGTACACATTAATAAAGCTATGTAGTTTTTATATTCAATTGTGATTTCATAAGATGTATTTTGTTTCTTTTATCTATAACTAATTGAGATGGAATAATTAATTATGGTTGCGGTGATTTATGGTAGACGGCATATTTATACATATTGCTCCTAGCTATAATTACAGTAAGTGCTTAAGTTAAATTATGAAAAATTTATATATTTTGTTAATTGATTTACAAATATACCTCATTTTGTAATCATTCTTGCAGTAAGTACTTCAAACTAACAATTGTTACAGTAAGTCACACACTTACTGTACCAATGTTAAGAAAAACTTTATTTTTATAGTGTTCATTCCTTAACGTAAATATATTTTCGAGCTTTTTAACTCAAATATTATATATAAATTAAAATTGTCACCAACAAATTGTAAAACTAACCTATGTTGACGTTAAGCATTTTAGAAGATTTAGGTACAGTTCATATTTTAGGAGATATGTCAAAAGTATAAATAAAAACTTTAACCGCCGTTTTCTCGAAAGTGTCTCCAAGGCACTTACTGTATATATCACAAGCACGGCAGTACTGTGGGGTAGGGCGGCTGACATCCACAGTATCTTTGTTCTACAAAAACGTGCAGTACGAGCTATTTATCAGCTAGGCGCGAGATTCTCCTTAAAAGAGTTTTTTAAAGAGATAAATATATTAACGGTATCTTCGCAATATAGTTATGCTAATATAATTTATGTGCGGCAAAATTTGAATTTGTTTCAAAAGAGAAGTGACACGCACACAATTAACACTAGAAATAAACACAAATTGTGTGCCGAATCTCATCGTTTACAAAAGGTTCATTCTTCTTTTGTCGGACTGAGTATCCGAATATATAACAAAATACCGACAAATCTTCAGGAACTGTCCTATGCTAAGTTTAAGTCAAAGGTCAGGAATATTTTAATGAAAAAGGCCTATTACACTCTCAATGATTATTTAAACGACAAAAACGCTTGGTCGCTTGGTTGAACACGAGCAACATTTTAATGTTACATCAAGGACATACATTTATATTTTACTCAACTGACTATAGAAATAATTCTGTAATATAGATTTTTAGATGCATATTCTTATTATTAAACAAATTTATATTATCTCGAACATGTCAAACGCTGTTCGGCCGAAGGCTGTTAACGACTTCAATATGAACTACCCGTTGTAAGTTCGTCATGCTCCCATTGTGTGTTAATGCTTGCGGTGGGTCGGGTCATTTCCTTCCCTCTAATATGGCGAGGGAGGCGATGGCTGACCCTCACGTCATACTCTTGTGGTAACTGGTCGAACTGCTGTTGGGTTACTCATAATATTTTATTTTTTCATACAGTCGTTGCCTGTGGTTGACTTCGTGTGACTTGTTAATTTTGTAAATGTACGCGGATGTACCCACCGTTTTTTCATCTAGTAAGAGGTTATTCTAATTGTTTGAGTGAAATTTAATGTTATTGTTTATTATCTCACAATTTTTCGATTCATTAGATGACAACGGTTCTGTGCGTGCATTAGCCTACATAACGCCCATCCCAATGTAAGAAAATACATGATTAAAAAAAAAAAAGAACGAAAACAAAAAGCAAAAGAAGACGAAAAAAGCAAGCCCGGAGTTTCTTTGTGGCTTTCTTCTCCGGGTCGTCCACCTAGGTAGCTAGAGAAAGCCGCAGGTTAGCAAGGGTAGGCTCCTCAGCGGCGAGGATCGCTTTGGCCCCTTAACACGTCATTGGTGATCCCGTGCAACTGATCACACCCTCTCTTAGAATTCTGTCCTTTTGCTTCAGCGGCCCCCTGAGCTGTGGCCCGAACCCTAAAAGGGTGGCCTCGGGTATTAATCGTTTAATAATAGGTCTTTACCTATGAAATTGCCGTTTTGTATGAAAAAATTTAAACGAATTTTTTTCATGAATTTTTTTATTTGTATTAATCGAAGTAATCACCCATGCAATCAATGCATCTTTGCCATCGCAGTGGCAGTTTATTGATGCCCTTCTTAAAGAAATCAGCTGGACGGGAGGCAACAAATTCTTCAAAGGCATTTTGTACTGCCTCTCGGGTATTGAATTTTTTTCCCGCCAAGAAGTTATCCAAATTCTGGAAAAAGTAGTAGTCTGTAGGCGCAAGGTCTGGTGAGTAGGGCGGATGACGGAGAGCTTCCAACCCCAGTTCTTGCAACTTGGAGACCGTCTGCTGTGCAGTATGAGGTCGCGCGTTGTCGTGCAGGAGCAGCGGAGACGAGCGATTGACCAATGCTGGTTGGAGATGCGCCAGCTTCTCCATCATTGTGCTCAGTTCTTCACAGTACACATCTGCAGTAATGCTCACCCCGTTTGGTAAGAAGCTGTGATGAATCACACCGGCGCTAGACCACCAAACAGTGACCATCACTTTTCTAGGGGTAAGTTTTCGTTTAGGGCATTGTTTAGGTGCTGAACCAGGATCCAACCAACTTGCTGAGCGCTTGCGGTTATCAAACAGAATCCATTTTTCATCGCAGGTAACAATGCGGTTCAAAATTCCTTCATTTGTGTGTCTGTTGAGCAGTGCAAGGCACGTCTCGACGCGTACTTCGCGCTGGCGATCATTGAGTTCGTGGGGCACCCATTTGTCAAGCTTTTTTACCTTGCCAATTTGACGCAAATGGACCAATATTGTTTTGACGCTAACGTCGAAAGCTGCTGCTAATTCAGCCGTAGATTGTGTATCATCAGCTTCCACAACCGCCTTTAATTCGTCATTGTCGACCAAAGTCTTCGGACGACCGTGAGGTTCATTTTTCAGGTCGAAATTTCCAGAACGGAAGCGAGCAAACCAATAACAGGTGGTGCGTTGGTTTGTAGTGTTAGCTCCGTAAACGTCGTTGATGTTGCGTGCCGCTTGTGCCGCGTTGCTGCCACGACGGTACTCATATTCCATAATTACTCGAATTTTTAACGTATCCATGATGACGAAAAAGATTGAAATGCGATGAAAATGTAACACTAATCAATAAAGAAATGACTACTTTTGGAAAAAAGAATCCATGTTTTTAAAATAAAATTAATTTGAAATTAGAATTCTTAGCCAAACAAAAATTATTTTGATTTGAAATGGCCAGTACTGCAGAACGGCAATTTCATAGGTAAAGACCTAATATAAGCTACTGGTTAAGAGCCTTCTGCGCTAGCCAAATGCTCATTGCCTTCAATTCTTTAATTTTAATATTGTACAACTAAATTTCAAAATAATAGATTAATTTTTTAGACTAATTATATTTTTGTAATTTTTATACTGTGTTCGACTATGTTTGTGTACTGCATTTTGAACTTGACAAGTACAAGTGTATGTTAATACCCAAGTGCTGAATAAATTTCATTATTTCAAAAATGTCACATTTATGAAAATATTTCATCATTAGTATGTCAGCCGACTGACGTCCACTGCTGGACAAAGGCCTGTTCAAAAGATTGATGGATATGAAAATATTTATTGATATTTATTTTAATATTCAAATATAAAAGATGAAATCCTTAAAAATGCCAAATTGCTATATGCAGAGCATCCTGAATATTTTAACACAGCAAATAAATCATGAATATACCAATTCATACGGTATTTTCAAAAGCTGAAGCTTTGACTGAGTATTTTGCAGAAGGCAAGCGATAGCGAAATCTTTCCTATAACAATTTGTATTTTATAGTGTATCATAAGTTATGTAAAAATTCATTGTGACGTGGACTTATGCCGCTACTGGACTTGTGAATGGAAGATAAAATTCATGAATCTTACTACCGTATCCTATTTCTATCGTAATATGAGTAAAGTGATAAACTTTGTGCCAATAAAATAAAAAAAAAAAAAAAATAATGCAGATAAATAGTGACAGTTCAATATAATAACCAACTTACGTAAAGGAACTCTATTATTTTCCAACTAATATAAACAAATATTCCTACGGTATAATCGCACGGTAGAGGCTTACTTAATTTTTATATGTTTTAAGGAGAGTAGCATGTTGTTATGAGTACAATCATACATTTACTTAAGTATCGGCTGTACATTTTTATACTGATGATTCAAAGATATCGTTTAGTGAGTGCCTCATATAAACACTTTTTTTCGACATAAAATCAATCTACTCAAAGCATTAATTGTAACAGGGTTTTAAATTACTTGTAGTGCGAAAATGCAAAGCCGCACCAATAACTATTAACTGATGCAAACTTTCAAGTGTTTTTGAGGGTCCGATTTGCATCATTGGCCGTCTAAATGTATGCCGTTAAAATGTGGTGAATAAAGTTAATTTTCTTACATTATGTTCTAACAAAGCATGCGCAGCAGCCGACCGTGTAGACGCCACATATCCAAACATGAAGGCGAAGTATAGGAACCCAGTAAGTTGTAAGGACATCACTATCCATAGGTCCACGACGTTCTGCATTCCCAGCGGAGTACAGCCCATCCCTTTATTAAACGAAATACAATTAAAGCTAGTAGCTAAAAGCAGGCTGATACACAAAATTAATAGGTGTTCTCCACCAATTGGTACTCCACTCTGAATATATTATGTAAACATAAATCAGCAATACTGCTGATGTATGTACATTATAGGTAAGAATGCGCCATACATATTGAAACATTTCTCACTACTGGAAATGGACAGTCATACTAAAGCACAAACGTATTCTTTCTGTGAAGTGTAAGTTTTGATTAGCATATCAATATCCAGGACATACCATACAGAGCCATCGCCATCTAGCCAAACTAAGCAATGCTTTTACTATAGCCACGTAATAAATATTTATATACTTTTTTGTAAATATATATTTAATACATACAATGCACAGAAAGCAGCCAGACCAAGACAAAATACATGTTCATGAACACAAATATTTGTCTTTTGCGAGGATCGAACCCGCAATCTGTGGAACAAAATAAAAAAAAACTAAATTAATTTGTTTTAGAATCTTAAAATAATTAATATTTTAATAAACATAAAACCATACCTGTAAGATTACTTACCAGTAAATATCTCGAAGACCCAGTAGAAAGTGTAAGCGTACTCCGTTAATGCGTCTGGAATAAATATTTATATAACAGATTATATTACTTATCGTATGGGCAATGATTACTCTAGTCTGGGTTGTTCAAACTGCCTCAGACAGTAGTTAACGACTGTTTTCTAATGACTACAACCGGGGCCGACTGCTTAACATGCCCTTCGAAGCACTGAGACGCTCAAAAATTGCACAGTTTCATGACACTCGTGAAATCAATTAAAAAACAAAAAGAAACATATAACTAAATATACACAGAAAAATACTTTTAGCTAAAAATAAAATTAAGGAAACTAAATTGATGATGATGTCTTCCCAACCGAATTTCGGCCACGGCGGCCATTCTCAATGGAGATTAGCTAATTGCGCAGGACATATTATAGTGCACAAGTGTGTGCGCAAACACAGGGGCACTTTCTATTCCATCACTCTCATGATCCGATGGCACGACTAGCGACACGACCGGAAAGAGGTCAGGTACAGGACCGACAGCTTTACGTGCTCTTCGAGGCAAGGGGGTGTAATACCGCCAACTTCCAGACTTCGGGCTGATACTGAGAAATTTATTTTTACGTAAAAATCCCGAAACCACTTTTTTGGCCCGACCCGGGATTTGAACCCAGGACCTCATTTTCTGCGATTGAACACGCTACCACTAGGCCAACGAGGCAGTGAAGAAACTAAATTAACAACCAATTGAAGATACCATTTCGGATATTTCTACTATTAGTAAAACTCGAGCCACATAATTGGCTTAAAAGTATCTAAGTATGTAAAATAAACTCACATTTTGGTTCCACTTTCGTAGTACCAATAAGTAGTACTTTAGAGCAATTTACGAATATATACGTAGAATTAGGCAACCTATACGGGATGCATGCCTTCACGAAGACCAGTGCAGTGGCCAAGTTGACAAGTGTCACGGCTATCGGTAAAAACTTCAATAGTACAGCAACTGGGTTCACTCGCATGATGTTTCCCTCCCAGTACGTAAAGGTGCTTGTTATCCGTGTCAGCTGGACGGAGAAGAAAATAATACTAAAGTGTACAGGTTAATGCAGTAGTCAAGATGAAAATCGTCGCAGCTATAAGTGATAGGTATATTACTAGATTATTTACCCTGGATGGGGATCAAACCCACTCGACAAACAGGTTAGTAAAAGTATTCGCAAGTTAGCTACTAGCATTAATCGTTCTTTTGGCCAGTTGGAAGTGCTAACCAAACACTTTCAAATACTTTGGAAAACATTATGCTGAAGAACCCTTGTGCTGTAACCGGGATTCCTCAGCATAATGTTAAAAAAATACTTTGACTGATCTGTTTGTCTAGTGGATTTGATCCCCACCCAGGGCAAATAATCTAATAATATAATATCCTCGGACATTATTCACACACAGCCATCTGACCCCAAACTAAGCAGAACTTGTACTAAGGAAAACAGATAACTGATAAACTACATATTATACTTCTATTCTAAATATATACATACAAATCAAGGTCCGCCATAATAATAATATTTAATTCGTACCTTAATATAGACAAAACCATTCAGACAATATGTAGTAAAAATATAGCTACAATTTAACTTAATTTAAGCTAGCTAAATATTGTTACTATTATGCAATAAATCTTATTGTAATTTTTTACCTACAATCCGTGTACCTAAATATCTATATGTACCTAGAAATAATTATAAATTTTATATATTACTACAAACATGTTCTGAATATTTACAAGCGCTTTTTTAAAGTCTAAGGATTAAAAACGTTTTTTATTTTATTTTATACTTATATAGATGATTACACAAATATTTGTCCTGCGTGGGAATCGAACCCACGATCTGCGGCGTGAAAGGCAAGCATCTACCAACCACGCCAACCGGCGTCTTTGTGTGATGAGCACAATTATTTTTGTACAGTGCGGGTTAGCCCTATTGCCAGTACCTGAAAATGCTTGTCACTCATGTCAGCTGGATTTAATAAAAATTAATACTGGTGGTGGCACGGTTGACAAATGGCATGGCATGCTTCCTCTAGAACAGCAAGAGTGTTCACCCACCTATATTTTTCTCGAAGTACGTGAAAATGTTTGTTATTCGTGTCTTCCGGACATAAGGGAAATGGACACTATTGTGTTGGGATCGTATCTAGAATAGGGTCGCGACGGTTTAATACAAAATTTAATCAAAATTATATCACGTTAAATTAATAAATAGAAAAAACGATTTCTCTTTTATATTGTAGCTTATTGTATGGTCTCACTTCTTTTCATTTGAATCTTTCAAATTTAATTTCAATGTTTGTGTGTATGTTTTGCCGCAATGGCCGAAATTGGACGAAGATAATATTGGTATCCGAAATTATTTATTACATTTATTTACATTTTTATTGACATTAATAATTTTAATATAAGTATATATTTTTAGTACTTAGTTTTACGTGTCTTTAGTTGATAATTTAAGTTATTTTAATAATAATTGTCAATGTAATATTCTTATTTTTATTAAACGTGTAAATAACTTTATTACTGTTTAATTTTAAGTTTAATATTGTAATGATTTGACTTATAGAATAATGTAATTTTTATTTTTTAACAGTGTAGTATTATAAATTGGTTTATTGTTTATATTATGTGTAATAAGTATATAGTATTATGTAATTTTGTCTATAAGAATGTAATTCAAACACAATGTATATTGTTATTGAAGTAAATAAATGAAATGAAATGAAATCATTCATAAACTGTTATAATATAGTACCTATTAAAATATTTTAAAATACATATAAAAAGAACTATAATTATACATTAATCACATTAATATTATAAAGGCGAAAGTTTGTGAGTGTGTGACTGTGTGTGTGTGTATGTTTGTTACTTCTTCACGTCTAAACGACTGTAGGGATTTTAATAAAATTTGGTATGGAGTTAGCTGGCACCCTGGATTAACACATAACCTATAATTTATAAAGTTTAACGCAGGTAAAACCGCGCAGCACAGCTAGTAAGTATCATCATCATCATCATATCAGCCGAAAGACGTCCACTACTGGACAAAGGCCTCCCCCAAAGATCTCCACAATTGCCGGTCTTGCGCTATCCGCATCCAGCGTGGGATCCAGCTTTCCAGCGACCCGCACAAGATCATCGGTCCATCTTGTAGGGGGCCTGCCCACGCTGCGTCTTCCGGTTCGTGGTCGCCACTCGAGAACCTTTCTGCCCCAGCAGCCGTCGGCTCTACGAGCTATGCTAGTAAGTATATATATAAGGAACTCCTCCTGCGGCGGGATTTGACGCCCGGTCACCGGTGGTCAGGGCGACTCACAATACGTGCCGTTCGAGCGTTTCCAGGACACGCATCGTGAGGCCGCCATTTATTGATTTATAAAATATTGTACAACAAGTTTTAATATCATTATCCAGCAGAGAATCCGTGAGGTTACATGTTAAACTATAGTTAAGGTTCAATAACAGTTTTTTGTATAAAATTATCAATGTGTCTTTCGATATGTACGAAGAGCGGGGGATGGGGGGTAAAAGCGGTGGGTTGCTAGTTATATACACTGACACCCCTACTCTAGATACGATTAGAAATAGTGTTTTCTTATTTGTATTGTGAGTGTATTCTTTTGGAACACACGCCTTTTTGTACTCTTTGTTGTCTATTGAATATGGAAAATGGACACATTCTTTTCTATCCATTTATTTTTCGGTACAATATTCAGGTGTTTTTTGTGTTACGTAAATTGTAACTTAGTGTAGAATTTTTGTACCTATCCTTCTCATATATTTCTGCTATGTATCACTATAATTGTAAGACCTCGTCATCATCATAACAGCTATAAGAAGTCCACTGCTGGACAAAATCCTCCTGTACGAATCATCTTGGGGCAAAATGCCATAATCGCCACACTTGGCAGACGCGTTGGCGATCGCAGCAAGATGGTCATAGTTCTTAGAAAGAAGCTGCTACCCGTCCTCTGGTATATAGTCCCTCAGGTCTATATACCACTTCTACGCCTCCCACGGGATGAGATGGGGTGATGATATTCACCGCCATCACCACACAACAATATACTAACAATATAGCAGCATAAGACTTCACTTTTGTGAATTTTTTTTACGGTATCATTAGGCTTTATTGTGAATACCAATAATGTAAAACCTAGTCTATACAAACATGAGACATTTAGTACTGTGATTTTAACGATATCATAAGAAACGTTTTGAAAGAAAACCTTAAGTTCAATGGCTTAACTTACCAATAGTATTCGGTTGATTCTATAAATATCCATGTCTGTGTTGTCATTTATTACTTTAACCTGTAAAATGGATACTTTTAAGTAACATTATGTACAACGTTTAACATAAACAGGGAAGGAGCTTAATTTGCTTATAAAACTAAAGTTAATTAGCAATTAACTTTTTTAGAATAGATACCTTAATAACTGCCATTTATTACTTCTATTTGACCTAGTTTTTAGCTAGTCTCCTTGATTTTCTTTGTGTTGATTTTGATTTTGCTTAATGTTATGTAAATTTTCACAAATGTCTACCGATTCTCTTATTATTTTAAACTTATGAATATTAGCGAAAACTTGTAATTGGCCTTCCTCGTCTATTGTATTTTGTATTTCTGTTCAAGCTTTAAGTTTTCTAGATGAATAAAATAAAATAAAATAAGCAATGTGTAGCACATCAATATGTACTCATGTCAGCCGAATGACGTATACTGCTGGACCAAGGCCTGCCAAAAGATTTCCACAATGGAGTTGTGATAATAATTTGGAGGGATATGCAATAATCGCCACGCTTGACAGACGGGTTGGCGATCGCAGTATGATAGTCATAATACACAGAGAGACACTCAGCCTGTTCTCTGATATATATGTTCGCTCGGGTCGACTTCTACAGCCCCCCACGGGATGAGATGGGGTGGCGATATGGAAGGCCATGGGTGATATGGAAGGTAGTCGTACAAGACACAGAGACAGATTGCGCTTACCGCAAATACGGTTGGAGCTTTTTAAAAGAAATGTCTACTGCATGTCCATAATAATATACAATCACCTGCCTAAATGTTTAAAAGAATTGCCATTACCAAAATTTAAAAAACAATTGACTGACATGTTACGTATTAAAAATTATTACAAATTAAAAGATTACCTAGAAGATAAGTTGACATAGCATTATTAAGAATTTAATTTAATTCCAATTAATAATTATATTTTTATTATTAAGATTGTATTAAAATTTGCACGTCATATATTGATGACAGAATATGTAGAGCACAATTATGTAACACCAATATTACCATGTTTTAGCAAATAAATAATTCTGATTCTGATTCTGATACGGTCAGCCACACAGTAAATTAACATGTTAAATACACAAAAAATATTAACTTCCCATACCAGAATATTAATTAGCCCATACATTTTGTAAACAACGAATGTTTGTCGTATTTAATTAATTATTTTTCTTTATTTTGTTTTGTTTTATGTGTACATAACGCTACATCAGTTTCCTGTATAAATGTATACTCTGTAAATTTTGTGTAATAAAGTGTATCTTATCTTATATTATTTTCATTTATGTTTCAGGTGAATTCGAAGAAAATCTTCACTTCTTAAAAAATGTTCCGACAGCCTAACACATATATCACCTAGAATATTTTTGTGCGTAGGTATTTTATAGTCTGGTGCAAATAAATTGTAACGTATTGCCAAATCAATTTTCAAGAAAATTGAACCACTAACAATAGTGCAGTCATTGAAGCATTATTGCTCCGATTTTTTTTACTGTGAACCGAATTGCATACAATTTTGGAATTAGGTTCATCTTACCCTTAACTTCAAAAGTGAAAATGATTTGAACTCCGCAACCACCCTGGGGGTGGTTGCCACCCCTTCTCGAAGGTGATTTTATTTTTTTTCAAAATAACCTCAGATATCGATAGAAGGCCTAATTTTAAGCAAAAATCATCTATAAAGTTTTTCAATAAATCCAATACTTTTCAAGTTATTGGCAATTGAAAATTCGCAATTTTTTCACGTTTTTCATCGGTTTTTTGGAAATATCTCTAAAAATATAAGTTATATCGAAAATTTTATAGAGAAAAAAATTGTAGCAGGTAAAACAATAAACAATTTGGTTTTTTAAAAAGTATTCTAAGTGCAATATTAAGCTGGATATTAAAGATCAAAGCCGTTTTTTATTTTGTCTGAAATTTAATCGATGTGGTCAATGCCATCTAGCGGCGAGCAAATACATTTTATGCATTCTAATACAATAGGGTTTTGTAGTCCTTGAAATAAGCTTTAAAATGAGCACTATTAAAAGTCTTTTGCACGTAAAATAAGTGAGCTGTATTGCAAATAAGGAAAGCATCTAATGTTTTTTCTTTTAAATCAATGGGTTTCATAAGTGCCATTTCCACCAAAATTAAAATTAATCATATTCCGCCTAGAATAAACTTTATTATGAAGAGTTTGATAGATAGTATCAGTTTGGCTGCTTCAGGACACATATTTCAAAAAAGTCACGATTAAAAAAATAAACAAAACTTAAAATTTAAAAAAAACCCACTTTTTTTTCATAATATCTCAAAAATGACGACAGATACGTATAAAAGTGTAAGGATAAAAGATTTAGGTATTTTTATGACAAACAATTTGGTTTTTTTGTTTATTCTGTCAAACAAATATTGACGGAGATATGATTGTTTAAAGAGCGCGTGGCAGCGCAATCACAACCTCTCTTAAGCCCTTTAACCCTGCACCGTTTTATAAAAAGGTTATTTACTATATATTGCAATGCAGGATATTGTAGCTCTCTTAATTACCTTTACAATGGTGTTTTATAAATTGTGATAGCATGAAAATTGAAGGAGTTATGGTCCAAAAACTTATCATATTTTTTTCTACTTAGTAACTGAAAATTTCTTTTGGAGCAATGTGAAAGTACGCAGTATAATAGAGACCCCCAACTATTGTAATGTGTATATATATACATAATATGGCTTATATATTTTGGAAACGTAGGCATGAATACATACCAACGTTCTTATATGTATATATAACACATTTAAGTGAAGGGGCCATCGAAAAAGCCATCGATAATAAAATTAACTGATAGATTATGTATAGTGGAATTTTTAATTCAACACGTTTTTAGAGCTATTGGATACATAAATATATATTACTAAACTGCAAAAAAGGATGTGGAGCGTCTTGCGGATGCAGAAAAGTTGGTCTGTTTTGTAATAGTACCTGTGGAACGTGCAGTGGAGATACTCGTAACTGCCAAAATAGCCCTCCGATTCAGCCAGAAGATGTTGAATGTGGCAGCGACTCCGATATTGAGTCATGAATAATAATATTATTATAAAAGTTTAGGCCTGCTCCCGTAGTTAGCACTGACCTGCACCTTTAAGTATTCTGGTTGATTTGTTAATGATACAAAATATGAGGTTTTAAATGATATATTAAAAGTATATAAACTACAATTATTTAGTTGGTTAATACTAAGATTTATAAAATGATATATTAAGCTAAAATGATTTGATTTGATCTTTACGCGGCAATCGGAGCGGTTTCCGATTGCTTTGATAGTGTATCGATCGCGAGTTACTTACGAACTAACTTTATTTGCTAACATTAGTGAATTTATATAATGAATAACCTAAAAGTGCTGAGCTGTTCGGTCAATGTCCGAACATACTCCCGACCACGAGATGAGAAGGGAAGATGTGAGTAAATCAAATCATCGTACGTATTTTCATAATAAATACCCTATTTTATCTAAGCACAATTATGTTAACTATATTAATGTAAACAATAATATTTATAACAATAAAATTTGATTTGATTTAATGTATTAAATTTGTAAATGGTTAGTCAAGTGAATTATATTTAATGGTTAGTTTTATTGGTATAGTAATTAAATGATAAAAAAATCTAAATAAAACATGTCTTAAACTAATGAGTCCTCTATAGTGAAAACGGCGCGTTCTTTTCGAGTAGAAGGCATTGTAGCCCTCTCCCTTTGTCCTGCCTTTCGCATTGCACTGGGCCACCGTCTGGCCAGAAAAGTTTTTAATTCCACTTCACTTTCACGGTTTGATGGTTGCACATTATCACTGTTCACTCTGTCTCTGATTGTTCGTGATAAAGCCCTTCCGTTATGTCCGTCTTGATCCTCCCCACGGCGAGGTCCGCGGCACAAACCGCAGTAGGCCCTCGTCCATATCCACATTATTGCTGCACATACAACGACGGCTAACAGTATGTAAGAGATGGTGTAATGATGGATATCATGAGACGACATCTCTTCTACTTCTGCTTTGCTGGATCTTAAAGTCTCTATTTGTTCTCCAAGAAGAGATATTGATCTATTCAAAGACTTATCTTCAGTTAATACCTCATCTTCAGGCATTTGAATATTGATGATGTGATTTATTTGGTCAAGTTTTGGTACCGTAATTTTTGATGAAAGTTGGATTTGGTTAGATTGTTGCAATAGCGAATATAGTTCGAAATCCTTGCCTCGTACAACACATTTCTCAGACATGCTAATGACCCCTGCCCGAGTGAGCTGGTGTACGGTAACTTGATCGTCGCATATCACTTTAATTGTGTAGGCATCACAACAAAAATATAAATACTGAGGCGTTGAATGTAATTCGACCCATTTATTTATACACATTGACCTTTGTGTTTTGCATTTATGGGTCAACGGATTACTATCACAGAAGCTGTTATCATTCTCTAGTTTCATGATAGGTTTAAATAGTTCGCACATGAATGAGTCTCCGTGAAGCAAACATGTATTTAGTTCATTTATTTTAGGTATAAAATAAGAATCGTTTTTCAGATTGACTGCAACGTACTGAGATACTGGAATTATAGTAACCATGGTAGTATTACTTTGGTGCGGGATAGCTATTATTTTGTATAATTGGAAATCTTCCCTTGCGATCAATGGGAAAGTAATTTCAAATATGATATATTCTCGAGTGACTCGTGTTTTTACTTTCAGTAATTTATAAATGTGCTGAATATCGGTTTCAATATTAGTTATTGGTAATGCTAGTTCCTTGGGCATTTGACTATGTATGATTTGTAATTCTTGTTTCATCTGATTAGGGTTCAACAAATGCAGACTAATCTGACCATGATAAATTTCTGAAATCGTATCGATTAAGGTGTCTTGTATTCGTCTTAAATTGTTAATCATATTAAGTGTTGCAATCGATATGAGAGTGAAATCTTGCTGAGTTGCCATGTTATTGATTTCTTTTTGGAGTACATTGGTGGCTGAATCCAAAGCGTTTAAATGTTTATTTATGATTTTGTGTTGGGTTTCTATCATAGCTTCGGTTCTTTGTAATATGTTATGTTCCGCTTCAACTATAGAGGTTTGGTTTTTCCATAACTGAGCAAGGTGTCTTTGGTTACTAAACACCAGTTTAATATCCTCCTGGTATTTTTCGGCGAAATTCTCGTCTAAAACTCCGAACAAAGTATTAGCGACTGAACCCACCGCGTTGATAAGACCGCGTCGCGATCGTAAGCTCGTGCCATAGTGTTGGCTCAGCAAAAGCTGGTTATAGTATTCAAGTTCATTGTAATCATGACGTATTTGTAATAGAATCATGTTACAATGAGTTGGTACTGATAGTGACTCACACGACCTTTCAATGTAGTTTATATGTATGTATATAGGCTTTATATCCTTTCCAATAAGGAGACATGTCATAATATGTTACGAGTTTCCATTTATCTCGAATTAAATTTATTCTTCCGACTGGATCAAAATATAAAGTCTGGTTGCTGTCGAATTGGGTAAAGTTATATGAGGCTGTAGTTGGCGATATAATACTAATAAAAAAAAGTAATGCTAGTGCAATGTTTAATAATTTGGAATTTGTTCCTGTGTTCGACTGACGGCTGTTTTGCTTCTTTGGCTGTGATATAGAAGTCTGTTTGGATGCTGGTTTACTCATATGTTGATATTTTTTATCTTCCGTGTCGTTTTTCAAAGGTAAAATCGACAATTTTACGATGGGTCGTTTTAAGTAGCCATTCTTTGTTTTCAAGGTGACCACTCTCACGAGCTCATCTTTTCCTGGGTGGACTTCTGTAACGCGACCAACTGGCCATTTTCCTGCCGGTAGAATTTCATCATCATGTATCATTACTAGGTCACCCACGCTAATATTTTTCTGATACTCCTTCCACTTGTTTCTTGCAGATAATTGTGTTAGATATTCGGTTTCCACCTTTTCCATAAATCTGTAAACAATTTATTCGTTAAGTGCCATCTGGTCCGGGCATCTTCCTCTGTTTCCATTACAGATAAACCTGGTCGTGTCGATAGGAAGTGGGCTGGCGTTAAAAATTCTAGATCTTGAGGATCTTCTGACAGCGCACAGAGCGGTCGTGTGTTCATACAAGCTTCTATTCTGGACAGTAGAGTGGTGTATTCTTCGAATGTTAATTTTTGTTGACCGATTACACGTTTTAAATGTTTTTTCAATAAACCAATATTCCTTTCCCAAATTCCACCGGCATGTGCTGATTTAGCTGGATTATAGTGCCATTCAATTTGTAGCTCAGTAATCTCTGTAAAGAATTTTTCACTAAAGATTTGCCGAAGTTGTTCATACTCTGTTTGTAGCATTCTGTTGGCTCCCACGAAGTTTGTTCCGTTGTCACTGTATATGTGCCGTGGTGCTCCGCGTCTAGCGGCCATTCGGTGCAAAGCTGCTAGGAAAGCTGAAGTGGTTAAATCGGAAACTAATTCCAAGTGAACAGCTTTTGTCACCATACATATGAAAAGCGCTATGTATCCCTTACTCGTCTTTATCCCGCGCCCTTTATTAGCCTTAACTTCTACGAAACCCGTGTAATCTACGCCACAATGATAAAAAGGGCTTTCAGGGTTAACTCTAGATGATGGTAGGTCACCCATGAGTTGAAATTGTTTTACTGGTTCTTGTTTTCTGCATGTAATACATTGTCGTATAAACTTTTTTGTTGCCATATAACCGCCAATTATCCAGTATTTTTGTGGAATGTTAGATAAAGTAAGGCGGGCCCCACCATGGAATGTTAATTCATGAGTATATTGTATTATTAATGTAGTAAGTCGATGATTATGAGGTATGATGATGGGATACTTCATCTCAGGGCACATCTGAGCGTTTCTTAATCTACCACCCACTCGAAGGATGCCGTCTTGATCAACAATGGGGTTCAGATTCAAAATTTTACTTTTAGAATGAACTTTTCCATGTTTGTTTATGTAAAGTATGTCGTCGACAAATTCTGTTTGTTGCACGTTTTTTACAATAAGCAATTTAGCGCGTCGTAGTTCTTGCAACGTGAGGTAAGGTTGACGAACCTTTTTTGTAGATAATCGCAGTATCCATGCTAGAATACGTACAATTTTTATAAATGAACTAAATTTATATAAGAGATGGTTTATGATATTTTGAAGTATAGGTTGACTTTGATGTTCTATGATAACGGCATTTGTGTGTTTTAAAATAGATTTCTTCATTTCTAAGTTTGTTTCATAAATAGTATGTGGTATGCTTTTGTTCTGGAATGACTGAAGCCATGATGGACCGTCCCACCATAACGAATGTTCCTTCAATTGATTGATAGTTAATCCGCGACTTGCAGCATCTGCCGGATTCTCGTTCGTATTTACATATCCCCAATTTTCTGATAATATGATTTTGGTTATAAATTTAACTCGATTTGTTACAAAGGGTTTCCATCGCGCTGGGTCTCCTTGAATCCACCCGAGTACGGCGGTGGAATCAGTCCAGCAGTATGTTTCTATTTTGTAATTTGTAAAGCAAGCACACACTTTCTTCATTAGCTGGGCTAAGAGATGAGCCCCCATTAACTCCAACCTAGGTGTCGAGATAACTTTACTTATAGGCACTAATCTGGCCTTCGCAGTAACCAAAGATATGTTACAACCGTTTCTGCCGCTTGTCTTGCAGTAAATAACGGCAGAATAAGCTTTATTTGATGCGTCGGAAAATCCGTGTAACTGCACATTTTGGTCTCCTGTTGTACCTATCCATCTGTTTATTGTAAAAGTGTTTATTTTCTCCAAATCTCTCCTTAAATCGTGCCACTTACTCTTTATATCTTCTGGTAGCACGTCATCCCATTCCAATTTTGCTAACCATACTTGTTGAAATAGAATTTTCATGCTAATGCTTAAAGGAGTGAGCCACCCCAACGGATCAAATAACTTGGATATGTCCGAAAGAAGTGATCTCTTGGTTTCTGATGTTTTTGACTCTAGTTCCAATTTAGAGTCAAAAATGAATTTATCCCTTTGCGGATTCCATGCGAGTCCTAGCGTTTTGGTAGAGTCCGACTGTTTGAACTCATATGTTGATTGATTGCATAAACTTTTATCTAAGTCTGCCAAAAGATGTGATTTGTTTGAGGTCCACTTTCGTAAATTAAATCCTCCCTTTTGTAATAGTTTTATAAGATCCGATTTGATTTGATGTGCTTCCCGTTTAGAGTGGGCCCCTCCACAATAGTCATCCATGAAGAAGGATTCTTCTAATGCTTTTGCTGCGTCAGGGAATTTTAGTTTCTCTTCCTGGGCCAATTGCTTCAAACACATCATTGCCAAAAATGGTGCTGGTTTTGTACCATATGTAACTGTTGTAAGTGAAAATGATTTGATAGGTTGATCAGGTGATTCTCTCCATAATATTTTTTGATAGGGTTGGTCATCAGGGTGTACCAATATTTGACGGTACATCTTTTCAATGTCGGCTGTGAAAGCATATTGATACTGTCTCCACTTCAAAATTAACTCCTGTAAATCTTGTTGCAAATTTGGGCCCCGGTACATGACGTCATTTAAACTGAGTCCTGACATTGACCTAGCCGAGGCATTAAATACCACTCTCAGCTTTGTAGTAGTTGAATCACGTGTTACACAGTGATGAGGTAGATAACACTCGGGTGTCGTGTTCCCAGCCGAAGGTATCATATGACCCAACGTAGAATATTCATTCATAAAATTAACGTAATCCAATTTCAGTTCGGGATGTTTCTGTAGTTTTTCTTCTAATTTACGGAACTGTGCTAATGTTAAAGATCTAGAAGACCCGAGCTGTTCTTTTATTTCTGATTTAAATGGTAGTCGAACTTGGTATTTTCCGTTTTCTAATCTCTCTGTTGTTGATAAGAAGTACTGTAAACATTCATGATCCTCTGTAGACATCTCAATCGGCTCGCTGATATCCTCATTTTCCCAAAATTTGCGTAAGTCATCTGTATTTTGAAGGACAACGTTGCACATGTAATTTGGTTTCATGGCACCACATAGCAAAAATCCCAATTGTGTTTGCTGGGCAATCGGTTGATCCTCACTATCTCCTCTTAAGATGCCATTTAAGACAATCATGCCGTATACATCCGCTCCTAAAAGTAAGTCCACGGGGCGACTTGTATTGAAGTCCGGATCCGCTAAATTTATATTTTGTATGTGTGGCCAAGACGGTTTTGTAAAAGATTTGTTTGGTAAACATTTGATTAAACTACTCATGATAAGAACTTCGCCTTCTAACGAAAAGTCGTTATAGATTGATTGAATGCGAATATTCATCATTCCCTTACAGCTTCTCTCGTTTTCCCCAACTCCAATAATTTTTCCTTTACACTTATATCTTTTTAAGTTTAAAATTTGGGCCGCATTCTCGCTTATTATTGAGATTTGAGACCCCTGATCAATTAGACATCTCATGGTATGCTGCAATCCATCGGCTGCTGTCACCTTCACTATAGCCGTAGCTAAAAGAGTTTCAGTCATATCATTCCATGAGACATGATTTGAGCTCGATGTATGTTGAGTATTTGTTTTATTAGAACCGCTCAGTGTGTTCACGCCCTTATTGTTTGATTTTGCTGAGGTGGTAGATTTGTTCTTCGCGACAATTGCTTCATGCAATAATGTATTGTGATGAGCGTCGCATTTTCGACACCTTTTTGTTGAAATACATGATTTATTAAAGTGGTTGAATAGACAATTTACGCAACAATTTAATTTATTGACGGTTTTTAATTTTTGCTCATCTGTCAGTTGCGAAAATTGGGCGCACATCCACAATCCGTGGTCAGCATTGCCAAATGGACAAGTGAATGACCGCGAAACGTGGAAAGTTTTCATATTTTTCGTGTTTGATGAATTACTTTTATTTGGTGGTTGATAGTAATTGTTATGATAAAAATGTTTCTTTTGACTTGATGGATAGTTTAGATGCGATGCTGGATAGTTCATCTTATGATTGTTCGGTTCCTGTTTACGCCGAGCTACTTCCAAGGCAGTAAACTTGGTCTCCAAGAAATCCAGGAATTCTTGAAGTACTGGTACTTCTCTAGGCTTTTTCACAGACTCTATATATTCTGAAAATGACTCGGAGTCCAGTTTTTGCGACAGTAGATGTACTAAAAGCGGATCCCAGTTAGTAATATCGATACCTAAGTTTTGTATGGCGTGTAAACATTCCTTTGTGACGTCGTGAAGTTTTTTAATCATTCCTGCGGTTTGTTGTTGCATTGTGGGGATATTTAATAAAATATTGATATGCGATGTGAATATCAGCCTCTTGTTATCGTATCTATGGTTTAGTATTTCCCAACATACCTCATAATTCTCTGAGCTAATCTGAAGATGATGGATCAGTCGCTCAGCCTCACCTACTACTTTACCTTTCAAAAACTGCATTTTCTGTGCTTTCGATAACGACGGGTTTTTATGTATAGTTTCTGTGAACAAATCTTTAAAAGACGTCCACTGGTGGTAATTCCCATGAAATTCAGGAATATTCATTTTTGGTGTTGACTTATCCCGATGCGCTTCAGACCACATATTAGAACTAATACTTTTCTTTAAATCATTATACATTTTCTCATATCTGGTGAATTCCTCTTGGTACCATACATCTTCACGACCGTTCTCAGCTTCTATCTCCCAATGTAAAATGTCAATAATATTCCAGCGACTTTGAAGGGACCGTAGAGCATCTTCGAATTCCCAGTTATTTTTCAAATGGTCAATTTCAATGTTGGTTACTGTCCTCAAAAACGCCTTAAAGTTTATGTTTTGCTTCTTTATCATCTCATCCCGTTTGATGTTGTCGTGTTTTAAGTTGGCGTCCTGCTGCTGGTCAGGTTCGGAACGAGACGACCCCTCATTTGGATTAAATTTTCCGATTTGAGTAGAATGTCCTGCTTGTTCTCCTTGATTTGATACTCCTACCTCTATAGGAAGTTGCTTTAACTCTTGTTGCTTCGACAACAACTGACTCAAAGTCCTGTTGACTCCTTGATCGCGATATACACTTCTTCCGCCTTATCATAACATCTTTTAGTAAAATAGACATGGTCAAACTCAGCAAGTTCACAGCATTGTTTATGATTCTGTTGATACTCTCTCCAATAAGCTTCCAATATCTCCAACTTTCTCTTACAATAGTCAACTGTTTTCCGCCCAGCACCATCCTTCTTAAAATTGGTTAAGAGTTGAACCAGAGCGTCATAGATTTCAGTTTGGCCAACTACAATACTCTCCATCTTGCTCGTTGTTTATATGATACGATATGATAAAAAAATGTAAGTAAATGGTTTGGTCTGACCTTATATTCTCCTTACGATACAGCTCCTCTGTCACAGCTTCTCAGCAGCCCAGCAGCGATTTCCTTGTCTAATGTGCTTGTCCACACGTCACTGATTACGAACTAACGGCGCACGTAATACTTTGCTAAGTATCTCGAAAACCAAAGCCCTAATTTTGCGTATAGCACTGAACACTAAAACTCGGTAAACGAAACACTTGCACTGCACTTCGCGAACTGATAGTATACTCGAAGGACCATATAAAAGTTTAGGCCTGCTCCCGTAGTTAGCACTGACCTGCACCTTTAAGTATTCTGGTTGATTTGTTAATGATACAAAATATGAGGTTTTAAATTATATATTAAAAGTATATAAACTACAATTATTTAGTTGGTTAATACTAAGATTTATAAAATGATATATTAAGCTAAAATGATTTGATTTGATCTTTACGCGGCAATCGGAGCGGTTTTCGATTGCTTTGATAGTGTATCGATCGCGAGTTACTTACGAACTAACTTTATTTGCTAACATTAGTGAATTTATATAATGAATAACCTAAAAGTGCTGAGCTGTTCGGTCAATGTCCGAACAATTATATTTTATTTTAATAATAATAGTACTATTTTATATAATTTGTAAATATTTTATTCAATAAAAGGCATTTTTTAACTCTAAATTAAATTATTTTTAAATATTTAATCATATATATTTACTGTTTTAATTTAGGGGTAGTTTTAAGGGTAGAAAGCTTAAGAATATGATAATCATTTTCGAGAGTGTGGAATAATATTTAAATCCTTTTCATTTTATATAAAGAAAAATTTAACAATTTTTTATCAAGGGGTAGTTTTCAAGGGTTGAAGGGGGTTAAAATTTGATAATTATTATAGATAATAGAAAATATTACTTACTCTATACTTACATCTTTTTATGTCATACCAAAGTATTTTTTTGTGATATTTTCAATTTAGGGGTTGTTTGCAAGGGTTGTAAGATTTTCAAGGGGTTGAAAATTATTTTAATATGAGGTTATTATGTAAGAAAATACTTTACAATTTCACCCCTTACTATTAGACATGTTTTATAGCGATAAAATGGCTCAATGTCAATTTTTCCATTAAGAGGTTGTTTACACCCGTTAAAAATAATAGGCGGAGTTCTGATCATTTTCACTTTTGAAGTTAAGGGTAAGATGAGCCTAATTCCAAAATTTCATGCAAATCGGTTCACAGTAAAAAAATTCGGAGGTAAGACCGTATTTTTCGCTTCAATGACTGCACTACAATGGATACAATACTTTTTATCTTACACATAACATACATAACATATACAATTAAATATAGTGCCCTCACGGGTCTGTAAAAGATTAGCGTGGTTAAACACCAAGTCACCAATAAAACAGAAATCCGTCAGCATATTATTACAGATGGTATGAATCCGACCGTGGTTGACTTTTAAATTTCATTTAAAAAGCAAGGCAGACACCGTTTCAGAGTCTAAAGATTTACCAGATTCTTAGATGGCACTAATGCGATCGAAGAAGAATCTGGTATATCTTACTCTCATCTTCCAAACGCCACGCCCGATCACCCTTTCGGTAACGCTCGCGCCACCAGCTTTCTCCCCAAGTCCAGCGTACATAATGAAGTTTTACTTTAAAAATGTATACGGGATATAGAAGGTGTAAATAGGCGAGGAAATTTAAGTACAGCAACTACCCATAAAGCTGAACATAGAAAATAAAACTAGTCAATGAAATACAAATAATAATTATATCCTGGGACATTATTTACACACGGTCATCTGATGCCAAACTAAGCAGAGCTTGTACATGGAAACCAGATAACTGATTATCTACTTTTCTTTTTTAAATACATACTTATATAGATAATTATACCCAGACTCATGGCATACAAATACCTGTCTTGTGTGGGAATCGAACCCACGACCTCCGACGTGAGAAGCAAACACGCGAACAGGCTCGTCATATTTACTAATTGACATTTTTGTATGGGAACCTTGTGTATTTTGCAAGTTGATGGGGTTCACATTGTTCACTTTTATAGACAAATTAAGCTCTTAAGTTCCGTTTTAACTTTAATGACAAATAAATTATACTCACAAATTCTTCAAAGGGAAAAATACTGAGCAAATCCCAGAAGAACGCACGCTTCATATACCGCGTCGTAGTGAGTAAAGGATGAGTAACTAGGAGAGATTTCTCGTTGTAGTAAGCTACGTACGCCATTACAATGATATCCAAGTATAAAAATATGTCGGGCCAGGTGAAACCACCTCCGTGGCGATGTTGTTTTGTCTGCAAATTAAGAGTTGATTTATACTTCACGTGTTTTAAACACTCATGTTAAACTATAACTGTTGTTCTCACCGGTTTGTTAGTTATCGGTAAGGTTAAACACCTAGGCACGCGATCAGACTATAGATGGGTGGGGTGAGAAGATTTACCCATTTTAACAACTAATTGAACTAATGACGCTATACAAAATAATAATCAGATTTTAAAAACTTTGTTTCCCTATATAACCTATGTTTATTATCGGATTTAAACAAAATTTAAAAACAATTATGTATCCTTGTTAAGAGGGAGACTTTCGATATGGTTAAAAATATTTAATTATGGCACATATTATAATGTGATGTTACATAAAAAGAGTTTACTATAGACTTATACAAGACATGCAATATTTTACAAGTCTACGAAACCCTTTTTGTAAACACGGGAGTATTGTTTTGCTCTGTACTACTTACCTATGAATAAGCAGCTCCCTAGATGCAATACTTGAATTAAACTAAATACTCATTCAGGCTCTGATTCTGCTCTGTGCCGGCCTCATATGAGCTGGTACCTATGGCCGACCACCAATCGAGATGATTTTATGACTATTGACTCAAAGCTACAATGGAGCCCACAAATAGAAAAACTGTCCGGCAAATTAAGTTCTGCAGCATATGTAGTGAAAACTATTAGACGGCTGACTGATTTTGACACAGCTAGAATGGTTTATTTCAGTTATTTTCATAGTGTAATGTCCTATGGAATTCTTCTCTGGGGTAACTCTGCTGACATTAACACCATATTTATATTGCAAAAAAGAGCTGAAAGAGCTATCTATAATCTTGGCCCGAGAGTGTCTCTAAGAGAAAAGTTCAAAGAGGTCAACATTCTAACTGTACCATCTCAGTATATATATGAAAACTTACTATATGTGCATAAAAATATCGATTCCTTCTGTAAAAGGAGCGATACACATAATGTAAATACTAGATATAAGAATAATCTCATGTTGCATACTACCCGTCTCCACAAAATAAGTAACTCTTTTATGGGGCAATGTATAAGATTCTATAACAAACTTCCCAATGATATTAGAGAATTGTCTACGAATAAGTTTAAAAGAATTATTAAAGCCAAATTGTGTAGCAGGGCATATTACAAAATTTCTGATTATTTAAGTGATAAAAGTGCTTGGGATTGAGTTGTTCTGAGGCAATACACATGATTGTAATTAATCTTAAGTATATTTTATTTAAAAAAAAAGTGAGAGTACTGAGTTTTCTGGCAGTGTTTCTCAGTAGCTGCCACGTCATGCACTGCACGGTAGGGTAAAAAAAATATGACGATTCCACATAAATGTAAAATTTTTACGGAATAAAGTACCTTTGACTTGACTTGACTTTAAATTTTATTTTCACACAATAAGTTACTTTAGGTAATCTATATGAATTTGCTTTCTAGGACCTCACCTATATAACAAAATAAACAATAAACAAAACATTTACTCTTTACATAAAAACTCTTTAAAAAAAACTGTGACATCTTTATTACTGCGATTAAACTACCTCGACACAGAGCAACTACTTCTTACGTAAAAATTCACTCTAAGGACCCACTAAAAACACACATCCCCACACACACACACCCACCCACACACAAACACACCCACACAAACACACACACCACACACACACACACACACACACACACACACACACACACACACACACACACACACACACACTCTTTAAGGGCTTCTGTTATTTAATTTAAATTTTTAGCTATTTCATATTTTTTTGTTTTATTATTTCTTAAGTTAACCGATAGTATTAATGCTTATATACTTCCTGTGCCTAATATATTTGCAACATTGTGAAATGGGGTTGGCGCTAGTACCTTTAATACAAGTTATAACTTAGCAAAGGTGCTAGTTACGACACACTTTAATGCTTGTTTTTATTAAGTGTAAGCCAAATGGTATGACTGTTTTTGTATAAGTGTTAAATATTTTATGCAAATAAACTATTATTATTATTATATGAATTTCTTACCGGGCCCCAAATTTGTACGACATTTTCTGATCAAGCTTTTCTATTGTGAATGTTTCGCATTCGTGCCCCAATTTATAGCGAATCTTGAACCTCGGTATTTTAGTAAATGAGCTCGGTAAATACAACACGTACTTACAGCTATTTCATACGGTACAAAGTGTATGTAAAACACGGCAAGCATGAACCGTATGGCACACCATACTTTCAGGAATACACCGTGGGGAGTGATGCTGCCGGGTATAAACGCGTAGCGAAGATATCTGCAACGTTTATAGATAATGTTTCATACAAGAAAGATTAAAAGAGTACGCAAGTCAGTACGTTGAGTACATTTTTTGTCGGGCATTAATACAATACAAATACAAATTAATAGGGATATGCCCTATTAATGCTCGACAAAAAATGTATAAAAGTAGAAGTAAAATTCCATAGAGTGCTCGGAAAATCCCACGCAGACTTTATAATTATTACACATATGCTACATGTTTCAAGACTTAAAACAATAAGTCATGATCTACAAAAATAAGTCAACCGGAGGGTGTTGATTTGTATTATGTTTGTGTGAAATAAAAGAACAATTCAATATATGCATATAATTTGTATATAAGGTGCAATTTTTCACTATGTTAGCTTTAGTAATTATAATAAACTTTACACCTTTTTATAGTACATTTTCTTAGATTTATTAATATATTAGATGTTTTATATTGATGGTGATGATGAATACAAAATGCTTCTTGCTGCAACAACTAATACAGTGAAATTCCTACTGACGGTGGTCCGACAGAAAAACAGGACTGCAAGGACAAAAATTTCCTGAACGCGTTCTCCGTGAATCAACATACAAAACCTACAAGCTTGGAACCTAACGTCGATGCTCTAGTTTTTGCAGTTTTTGCTCGTTAGGTTGCTATTGATTATTCTTCGAGGGCGTCTGTATAACGAATCCAATGCAAACGTTGATATTTTGCAGATGCCCACACTGTTGTTCTACCGTATACATATCGAGCTACTGTTAACCACACCTAAAATAGATGTTTATATAATACTGGCAACACTTGATATTCAAATGTTTACATGTCAAGCCCACACAGGCAAACAGAACTAACATAATAAATATATTTAAGGTTTATCGGTAATGTGACGTCAGACTCGTTATTGATGCTAGGATGATTATACTAAAAAAAAATTATTATAATACAAGTACTCAGTTGCCTGCGGAAGCCGCGTTCTGATCCAAAGTTTGCATGTTCGATCGTCGCACAAGAAAACGTTTGTTTCTGTCCTGGTTATTTTCTGTGTATTGTAGTTACAAGAAAAGTACATAAGTACCTATGCATCTATTCGGTTTTTAGGGTTCCGTAGCCAAATGGCAAAAAACGGAACCCTTATATATTCGTCATGTCTTTGGCTGTCTGTCTGTCCGTCCGTATGTCACAGCCACTTTTTTCCGTAACTATAAGAGCTGTACTGTTGAAACGTGGTAAGTAGATGTATTCTGTGAACCGCATTAAGATTTTTACATAAAAATAGAAAAATAATAATAATTTAGGGGGTCTCCCTACATGGAACTGAAACACAAAAAAAATTTTTTCATCGTACCCATACATGTGGGTGTCTATAGATAGGTCTTTACAAATGATATTGAGGTTTCTAATATAATTTTTTTCTAAACTGAATACTTTGCGCGAGAGACACTTCCAAAGTGGTAAATGAGTGACCCCCCTGTAACTTCTAAAATAAGAGAATGATAAAACTAAAAAAAATTTATAATGTACATTACCATGCAAACTAACAACGAAAATTGGTTTGAACGAGATCTAGCAAGTAGTTGTTTTTGAATACGTCATAAACCGATTTGCTTTCATTTAATCAACTGAAATACTTGCTGCCACGGAACCCTTCATGTTCGACTCGCACTTGGCCGGTTTTTTATTATTATTTATGTAAACACAAAATATAAACATAAGGAAATTTACATAGTATGAAGTAGAGGTATAAGGGTGCTGCTTATTTCTAAAGAAATCTCTTCCAGCAGACCCGCGTGAGGAAAGTTGCAAGAGAAAGTACAAAAGTTCAATCGTTGTCGATCCGTAGCACATGCTTTGCTAAGTATTTAGACGTGTCATATCTTTTCGCTGGTGGCATGCATAGCCATTCCTACTGCCATACAAAAAAAAAAGAAGGCGTGTGAAATGTCGCGGTTATTTATTTATTGATGTCCTCCGCGACGTGTCCGTCGATGGCGAACCCTGCTATGATTTTTTGTTGTGGGCGCGAATATGGCTCGCAAACCAAAATTTAGTTTTAAACACTCTATCGCATGACACGCAATACAGCTGATTATTAGAGTTGTATGTATAGTTATATACTGGCTTGGGCTTTAATTTTTTGTGTTGGCGATCAGCATCTATGTTATTTAACCTGGCAGCCTCATATTGCACTGCAGCTTGATGTATTGCTATTTATTTATGATATGTAAGTAAAATAAAATTTACTTTCCCTGTTAAACTTAGTAGTGTAGTCGTGGTGGTAGTTAGTAGTTTAGCTTAGTGATTTGACATGTTTTTATTTTATTTAAATTTTTGTAAATTCGTCAAATAGAGGTTTGTTTTTTTTTTATGATTCTCATATCGAACTATGTTCGTTTACAAATGAAGAATATTTTTGGTCTCCATTTTCCGGGAAAGCAATGAAGGCCTCTTAGGATAATAATTGTGCTGTGTGGTTCCGGCCTAGAAAAAATAACAGGTCCACCCTATACCATCCTATGGGTTTTGTAAAAGGCGACTACGATGGTCAGGCAGGTCGCAACTCCCATGCGAAGCGCTGTGACTACGGCAAACCGTTCCAAATGGCAACGTTATGGAAACCTTTGGGGGAGGCCTATGTCCAGCAGAGGACGATATCAGGCTGATGCTGTGAGTCTAATTGTACATGTCATGTAGTTATCTAGTATCCGGCGACAATAGTTGCTATAGGTGTAGTTCACCCATACTTATTAGTTCGTATTGACGTAGAAATATATTATCAGCCCGAAATATCAAAATACATTTATGAAACAATAGTCTAATTTTGTTGCAGGTACTCTATAGAACCTATAATGAATCACAAACTTCAATTACAAACAAACAATGTAGGCCAATTATACCGAAATCAATATATAGGTACCCTTTGTTCGGAACAATAATAGCGCTAATTAATTACATTAAATTGTTCGATAAAGTTGGTATACATCGTTTAACGGATAGGTAATCTTTGGTATACACAGATATTTTATGCGCACTCGTGTCCCGATTATAGCCACTCCCATTGGTCCCACACTCACGTACATATATAATATGGCCTATGTAGGTGAATAGTTTCCGTTTATATAGAATTCAATTAAATGTACGGCACTTTAAGCGGTAGAGTGCTATTTGATTTTTAGTTTTGACGTGAAAACTTATCAAGGCGTTGAGCACTTTTGGGGTGAACAACACTCACGAAACCCGCATCATCGTCATCGAACACTTTCCATGAGTTATTTTGTGTATACATAATAATAATAATAATATAAGCCTTCTATCAGATAACTCGTAATGAGTTAGGTTCTTTAGTTGTATTATTGGTTGTAGTATCTGGGTGCTTTGTTATAGCAAAGGCCTCCTCCAACTGTCTCCACTTTCCTCTTGTTCTGGCTAGTGATGTACAAGTGCCGCCCGCACTGCCTTAATTTCGTCGACCCATCGCCTGAGTTGTCTGCCTTGTTTTCTTTTTCTGTTGTCTGTGTACCAGTTCATCACTAATTTGGACCACTTTTCTATTCCTCTGATAGTATGGCCTGCCCAGCCCTGCGGAGCTTTCTGATGGTTATCGTGACATCTTTTGTTCTTGTATATTTCCTTATCGTTGTAGTTCTTATTCTGTCTTTCAGCCTTTTCCCCATCATATTTCTCAACATAGCATTTTGACAGGTCTCGAGTTTAATATAGTGCGACTTGTTGAGAGCCCACGTTTGGCATCCACATGTAAGTACGGGTAATACGCATGTGTTGAACAGTTTTCGCTTTATGCTCATATATCTTTATTTTTGAATACCTCTTTCAGGCTCCAGAACTGTTTCCAAGTGTTTGATATGCGCTTCTCAATTTCTTTTGAGGTTATATCAGTAGTGGAGATAATTTGGCCCAAATAAATATATTCCTTTACATATTCTATTTCCTTGTTGCTTACATATATCGATTCTTGCTCTCCATTTGTGATAGCCTTGGTATTTTCAGTGTTCATGCTTAGTCCTACCTTGCGGCTCTTTCTTTCTAGGTATTTAACATTATCTGAGGTTAATATAATGTAAAAAATTGTTAATACAATATTTCTATTGACAGCTGTGAATAGCTTAGGTGATACTGGATCTCCTTGGCGGACCCCTCTTTCGATTTTTATTTGTTCTCGCTCCTTTTCTAGTTTGATCTTAGCTTTACTGTTAGCATATATGTTGTTGAGAATTCTAATGTATTTCTTTTCTAGACCTTGGTTCAGAGGTATAGATATATAAGAAATATATTGTGCACTCATCCCATAAAATAATTGACGTTAACCGCAGAACATTTTCCATAGCAGAATTTCTGGAAATATTGCAAGTTGGAGTTTCAATCACCTGTACATTCAATGGCAATTTTAATGCAGAGTGTGCGGTCCGACCACCTTCTAACAATGTAGCAGCAATTCCTGAAGATAGCAAGCAAAAGCAACAACTTCTGTTCCACGAGTTTAGACATAACTCAATAAATGAAAAATAAAATTATACACAAACAACTGGCGACTAGAGAAATGGGTCAAGTTCAAAGGTCTCAAAAGTCTTCGGTCTAGTCGTCAAAGCACTCATTCCTCGCGCGCTCGCAAGGGTATATTTACGTAATCTTTGTGATGGGATAAGAGTTACATATACATTCAAACGGGAAACTAAAGTAAAAGTTATTTTTGTACGGTAATAAAATCAAATGAATCATGAAAAGTTGTCGAACAAACTTTGTTGCCTATGCTGTTAGAAATCTATTCCTGAGGGGTTGTTGGTGTTTTATAAGTAACTCTGTATATATATGCAAAGAGTATATTATTATCTCAATTTGAAGTAAGTAAGTTTACATGAGAAGAGTAAGAAATTGTTTCCACTTCTATCAGCAGTGTCCTAAGACCGTCCCGCATATTTTTTAATTAAGTTATTGCTTTGAAAAAAAATGAGTCGAGCGGGGGCTCAAGGGGATAATACTACAACATTAAATGTATAGATGCATTAGAGGATCGGTTTTTAGGGAATATGTGCAAAAAAAAAGTTTATACCCTAAGAGACAGACAGGCTCATCTGATTCAAAATAAGGGAGAGAATTTCATCGATACGAATACAAAGTAAGGGCCAAGGTGGGTGAAGGTGCTACGTCTGCGTTCGTAGAGTGTACACAGTAAAATGACAGTTACAAACAAAAAACTGACCCACGGTCAAACGTGTGCGTGCACGTCCCCAGGCGGAGCGTGACAGCCACTGAATAGGCCCCTGCGCAGGGGTGGCCGGCATGTATTTGCAACGGAGAACGTAACTCGCGGAGTGAACCGCGCCTGCCCAAGGCATACAAAAGTAACTTAGTTTATTAGTCCCTTTTGTCACGTGAAGCAGTGAAAGCTAGGCTAAATCACGCATCAGTTATGTTGAAAGACATAAAATAGAAATCAATTTATCAATACCGTAGAAAATGAGATTGCGACAATGTAATAAATCGACTCTTCATATAAATTGAGTGAGCTGATAGATTGACAAGATTGTACCTTCAAGAACTTTATTGAAATTTGAGTATAAATTATAGCATTCTCATCGATCTATTTGTTTATTGGTTACGAAAATCTGTCATCAATAGTTAGGTTTGTAATGTTAGATTAGGGGGCTTATTAACCAACCAGTTTTAATGCACGGCTCCGCGTTGTTTGTGTGAGAATACAAACCTTCAAAGTAGAGACTGTGTCTATATGTAAGTTCATAGGTACAGCCATCGGTGAGTTTAATTTGGACTTGCAATAAAATACCGGCCACAAGTCAAGGAATCATTAAATAGCATGCAATTATTCCTATATTCTCTGTTAATATATAAGGTCATACTATCACGGCCCGTAGCTCAATGTAGTCTAATTTAAGAGCATCTCCATGGTTTAGAGTTTTTGAGGTCACGGTAAGCTGCCGATCGCTGTTACAATACAAAATGAATATCTTTTACACTAGGGTAACCACAAAAGAAGTAATCAATCACAACGCAAGTCTTCTTCCTCTCAATTTCTATATTCGAGAGCCCATTGTAAACGGGCCCTACTACTGCGGAATGTTATAAGTGGAACTCATAGTGGCCTTCAGGAGCGCAGATTACGTAAACGATTTCGCATGGTTTAGTCGCTTATCAGCAAACCTGAAGAGTTGTGGAGCCTCGTAGCTAACATCATGGCGGTCGTGGTACGATTCTGTCGAGCAGTATTTTGTATGTGTGACATGTCGCTCGGCCACGCTACCCGCGATACGATAATATGTCCGAAGCCGGCTTATGACGCTCAGTGTCAACTAACTTGCCTGAAACGTTGCCTAGAACTAGCTTGCAACATTCCGATGGCCCTGGACATCTCTTTCCGTGGCAAATTTTCATCAACTCCGATGCAACAGTTAACCTTTAGTTTGGCCTTTCTCCAAAATAGTTGACGAAATTAATCATATCAGCCGAATGACGTCACTACGGGCAAAAGCCTCCCCAAAAGCTTGAATGAAGTTTTGTTTATAATTTGGAGGGATATGCCATAAGCGCTGCACTTGGCAGACTGCTTGGCGATTGTATGATGTAGTATGATGGTCATAGTGCACAGAGAAATCCTGCTGCCCGTTCCCTCGATATTCCCTCGAGTTGACTTCTTCGTTGAAATGGGGTGGTCATATTTTTTGTCATCTCACGCACAAATTGATGAAGCTTATGTTAATTTCCCACAATTCGCAAAAAATGCAATATTCAATTTTTCAAGGTTTAGTTGGATAAGTTGTTGTGTAAGTGATAAATATTATATGAATAGCTTTTATAGCTTAAAATGTACTTGATCTCTATACATCAAGTATGATGTGTACACATGGTGTATAATAGCGGCAAAGACAATACGAATGAATGTATGAATATGATGAATACTGTAATGAAGTGTTCGAAAGTGTAACTCAAACAGTCTTATTTAAAAACGCTACTTAAATTTAAGCCGGCCGCTCAACCATGGTTTACCAAATTTTTCATTTAAAAACACGATTTAACTTTGACCCGCGGTTGAGCCATGTCAAAATTTAAACCACGTCGGCCCCTGGTTTAAAGCTTGCTCAAATATGGCGGATTTTATTTGCATCAGCTGACGTTTTGTTTGACGTTTGTTTGTGAATGGAGGTTTTATTGAAGTTACTAACAGTTTTAATTTTTAAATAAATACTGAATTCCAGTAGGAATCTTATCACAAACTTCAAAATCCACCGAAGAAAATCAATAGTCCTTGAAAATGCACTGTTACGACCATAAATCTATCATTCCATGTCTACCATAGAGCAAAAATCATAAAGTTTTGATAAATAATCCGATTTAGTCGATTAACTTTGGTCAAGCTCTATACCAGTCTCAGAAATGTTGACAGTGTAAAATAAAATGACGTTACTTAGCTGAGAAACCTTTAAGTAGGGTTTTTAAATAAAGAAATAGTTGAGCGGGGTTTAAGTGGTTGATCAGGGTTTAGCTGAGACATGGTTAAGCGGCGGATCAAGGAATTATTTTAAATAAGAGTGTAAAAGTCTTATTTAAAAACGCTACTTAAATTTAAGCCGGCCGCTCAACCATGGTTTATCAAATTTTTCATTTAAAAACACGATTTAACTTTGACCCGCGGTTGAGCCATGTCAAAATTTAAACCACGTCGGCCCCTGGTTTAAAGCTTGCTCAAATATGGCGGATTTTATTTGCATCAGCTGACGTTTTATTTGATGTTTGTTTGTGAATGGAGGTTTTATTGAAGTTACTAACCGTTTTAATTTTTAAATAAATACTGAATTCCAGTTGATATCTTATCACAAACTTCAAAATCCACCGAAGAAAATCAATAGTCCTTGAAAATGCACTGTTACAATCATAAATCCATGTCTACCATAGAGCAAAAATCATAAAGTTTTGATACATAATCCAATTTAGTCGATTAATTTTGGTCAAGCTCTATACCAGTCGCAGAAATGTTGACAGTGTAAAATAAAATGACGTTACTTAGCTGAGAAACCTTTAAGTAGGGTTTTTAAATAAAGAAATAGTTGAGCGGGGTTTAAGTGGTTGAGCAGGGTTTAGCTGAGACATGGTTAAGCGGCGGATCAAGGAATTATTTTAAATAAGAGTAAAGTTTTCAAATTCAAATATAAATAAAATAAGGTATGTTCTA
Source organism: Pseudoips prasinana (assembly GCA_951640165.1). Taxonomy (NCBI): domain Eukaryota; kingdom Metazoa; phylum Arthropoda; class Insecta; order Lepidoptera; family Nolidae; genus Pseudoips; species Pseudoips prasinana. The sequence goes on from OX621240.1 coordinate 13,871,966, forward strand.
TATTTAATTGATTTACAGACAGATAGATAGACAACGTAAGTAAGCATTTTAATTATCTATGTTACTTTATCTTGGGTTATTTTGTATTTCGCTTACAATACATTGCACATACCTACGATGCAAAGACGTGGAATAGAGATAGTATGAAATTATAATTGATGCACTATTCCGTTACATACCTGAGAGCTCCTAAGTTGCTGAATGTATTGATATATTGCTGCCGTTCCTCGTGGCCGTAGAAGAAACTGAAACTTTCTTTTATCTCTTGCTAGAAAGATGTGAAAAAGATTTATGTTACATTATTATGTTGGTTATAGCATACTTTTAACATAAGTAATCTTACGTCAAAGTCGATGTTGGAACGCGATTTCAATACGACTATCGGACGTAGTAAAGTCATCAAAACTTCACAAACACGTATTTTTGGAAACAAAGTGGACTAAGAACAACTATATCCATACATTGCTGTTCTGAGTTTGGTTGTGTTTTGAATGTTTGCCCCCCCGGGACACTAGAGGGCGAAATAGTAGGGAGGCACCCTTAGGCACTTCCCTATAAGAGCAATCAAATTGCCGCATTGTTTTCTACTTCGGCTACCAACGCCTCTATAACTGTCTGATATTCTTGCCGCAAACTGATTATGATATTAGACAACTATGATATTAAACAATACACCTATATGCGTTTTATCATCGCGTTTTATCACCGAATTATCACTAACATGCGCGATTTCAATACGACTATCTGACGTAGTAAAGTCCTCAAAGCGAAGAACTTTACAAATAGAGGTATGTAATTTAAGGAGACATTGTTGTTCGAGTCTAGTTGTGTTTTGAATGTTTTGTTTTGAACACTAGACGGCGTAATAGAAGTGAGGCATCCTGAAGCACTACACTACAAGTGCAATCAAATTGCGGCATTTTTTTACTATCACGGCTAGTATTTTTAACGCAAACCGATTATGATATTAGACAACACTATTATTAACAACTAGCTGTGCCCCGCAGTTTTACCCGCTTTACAATTTATAAATTATTACAGTTCCTCCCCCGTAGGTGAAAGCGTGATTATATTATTATATAGCCTATATGTTGACCTGACCTCTTAGTAATGTTTATCATATGTATAGATACACCGATTTGCGTTTGATCATAGCGTATCAGCACTGCAGTTTCGCTAATATGCCCGATTTCAATATGACTATCGGACGTAGTAAATTCGTCAAAGCGACGAACTTTACAAATAGAGGTATTTAAGGAAAAGAATTGGACTCAGGGGCTCTACCGGCTAAGTCGCCGAACATCGATTTCTTAAATGGCGTTCAAATAAATAAAGGTTAAAGCGGTTTCTACGTTAACCATCGATTCCGGACCATTTATGACGTCAAATATGCTCATGGAAGCCGATTTAACGATTGATTAAGCCATTTTTAACCAATATTTATTTGAACGCCTTTTAAGAAATCGATGTTCGGCGACTTAGCCGGTAGAGGCCCAGAACAACTATACCCATATATTGTTGATCCAAGTTTGTTTGGGTTTTGTTATAAAATATTTGCCTCCCCGAACACTAAGACAGTGAAATAGGATGCTTACCCTTAAGCACTACACTACAAGTACAATCAAATTACCGCATTGCTTCCTACTTTAGCTACCCCTACCACTAACTTACGATAAGTAAGTAAGTGGTCACGTTATTTAATAATAATAATTTAATTAAGTATAGGCAGTAGTTACCCTAGTGTCTGAATGGTTCAAGCCGCCCACTAAGCCTCTGACATGACTTAACGACTGTTGCCTAATGGCTACAACCGGAACCGACAGACTCATGACTCGGAGACGCTCAGAAATTAAACCACTTTGGCGGTCACCCATCTATGGACTGACCGTGAGCCTAGTTGCTTAACCTCCCCAATTACGGACCGGTGGGAGCATTTCGCTATGAGTGCCTCGCCACTATAACTGTCTTGTATTCTTACCGCAATCCGATTCGTTTTAGTGTCTAGTTTGTTCGTCAACGGTTTGGCTTCTTCGTACTGTGCCGCTCTTTTCCTTACTTCAGGATCTGCTAACGCCTGCGCACAAAATGTAAGCATGTATTAAACACATATAATAAAGAACATTGTATATACATAGTTCGAGTATCAATATTTTTAAAATGAACCGTACTGTTGCGAGTCCTTTCATCCGTGTCGACAATGTCGATGTAGTCAATGTCTACGGGCCAGTTGGCGCTTTCACGCCGCAAGTCGCGGGTTTGATTCCCACCCAGGACAGATATTTGTAAGTAAAACATGTCGGTTTGTCTTTAGTCTGAGTGTCTTTAGAAGTTTAAAGTTAATATTAAGATTATCTATATAAGTATGTATTTGAAAAGAAAAGTAGTAGGTATATGTAATATATCAGTTATCTGGTTTCCACTGTACAAGCTCTGCTTAGTTTGGGATCAGATGGCCGTGTGTGAATAATGTCCCAAGATATTATTATTTATTATCGTAATATATATCAATGTCAATGAACACGTTATAGTTTCATCAATATCTGTTGTATTCTGGTAATTTAATTGAAACATAAAAATATGATCTATCGAGCAGGAGCTTTACTTACATGTATTATTTCACAAGTATTGTATACTTAGTAGTTCAATTATTGTATTAAATAACAAATAACCACCTTCAATATTTATTCATCTCGAAAGAATTATTTATCGCATTAAGAAAATATATCAAAGTTCGTTCATAAAAAAACGTAACATGCAAACAAGAGAAACATTCAGTCAAATCGTTTGAGTTAACAAAAAAACTTACATCCGCCTCATATCTATAAAGCTTCTCAATTTTAGACATTTCCTCAGATATACGTATACGTTTCATCTAATTATATAAAATAAAACTTGCCTGGTGCATAAAAATACAACAATATACCAAGCGTTCAATAAAAATATACTAAAACATCTATTGTAAATTCGGACCAAACTCCCCCACATTTACAATTAAAAACCAATCCACTTTGCAATTTCATCCGTGAAATAAAATTCCCCAATATTGGCAGACATTAAAGAATTTGCAGATACCGGAAGAATTACTCAAATAAAAAATACGAATAAAGTGCGAGAGAGAACGTCGTAGGTACTTTAGAAATACATAAATCCATAAGGAAAATCAACAAAAATAAAATTAAAAGAAGAGTTGCCACTGGAATTGCTTTTCTACGAGTCTAATTTAGATTTCCTTTTCGAAAAAATATGATGTTTCCGTAAAAACTGGGATTAAGTTATATTGTGATAGAACTTTTGTTAAAACCATAATTTGATTAGACGGGCCGGTTGGCGTGGTTGGAATTGCTTGCCTTTCGCGCTGCAGGTCGTGGAACCGATTCCCACCCAGGACAGATATTTGTGTGCATGAACATGTCTGTTCTATACTGTCATGAGTCTGGGTGCAATTATATTATATACTAGCTGCGCCCCGCGGTTTTACCCGCGTTAAGTTTTATAAATTATCACAGCCCCTCCCCCGTAGATGTAGTGATAATATGTAGCCTATATGTTGACCCGACCTCTTAGTAACATTCATGCAAAATTTAAAGTAAATCCATGCAGTACATTTTGATTTTAGCCCGGACATACATACAGACAAACAGACAAAAATTCTATAAACGATATTTTTGAATTCGATATCGATTGTAGATCACGCCCAAAGTATCCTTTTTAAAAAATATTCAATGTACAGTTTTGACTTTCCTACGATTTTATTAAATGTATAGATAAGTATAGTATATTCAGAAAAGAAAAGTAGTATTAGTAATATATCAGTTATCTTGTTTCCATAGTACAAGCTCTACTTAGTTTGCGATCAGAAGACCGTGTGTGAATAATGTCCCAGGATATTATTATATTATTATTATAAGGATTTTCAACAAAAATAAAATCAAAACAAGAATTGCTACTGGAATTGCTTTCCTATGAGTTTAATTTAGATTTCCCTTTAGAAAAAAATATGATGTCTTCCGTAAAAATTGTCATTAAGTTATATTGTGAGAGAACCTTTGTTAAAACAATAATTTGATAGGCGGGCCGGTTGTCGTGGTTGGAAATGCTTGCCTTTCACGCTGCAGGTCGTGGGTTCAATTCCCACCCAGGACAGATATTTGTGTGCACGAACATGTCTGTTCTATATTGTCCTGAGTCTGGGTGTAATTATATTATATATAAGTATAGTATATTTACAAAAAAAAAGTATTATAAGTAACAAATCAGTTATCTGGTTTGGCCCTGTGTGAATGATGTCCCAGAATATTATTATTATAATAAGGAAAAATGGTATTTTCAGTCCCTTAATGGTAGACTTCACATAATCTAAATAATATATCTTTATTATTTTTTGGTACTTATTCCTAGCAACACAAGGCAGCCACACAACGCCAACCCAGCCAACGCTTACATACATCACGACTCATTGTACCGTGCGCGATATTAAATGCACAAATCACCTTGATAATAGGATGACAAATGCCAGGAAACGTTCCCCAGCATTGCACCAGGTCTCTGTACTCGATGTGAAGTAGGACGCAGTTTGTTGTTGTCACCACCGTGTACACCTGCCATTATATTTTAATGAGACTGTTTTCTTTGTTGAGATTAATTTATGTAAAAGTAACATTCTTAATAAAAAACCGATCAAGTGCGAGTCGGACTCGCGCACGAAGGGTTCTGTACCATTATCTATAAAAACGAGCAAAAATTCACGTTTCTTGTATGAGAGCCCCCATAAATATTTAGTTTTTTAGTATTTATTGTTATAGCAGCAACATAAATACATCATCTGTAAAAATTTCAACTGTCTAACTATCACGGTTCATGAGATACAGCCTGGTGACAGACGGACAGACAGACATACAGCGAAGTCTTAGTAATAGGGTCCCGTTTTACCCTTTGGGTACGGAACCCTAAAAAGAATAGTATTTATATGCAAGTCAAAAAAAATCCTTTTTAAACGACTTCGAAAAAGGACGACGTTGTCAGTTCAAGTAGTATATCAGTTATCTAGTTTCCATAGATTAAGATTTGCTTAGTTTGAGATCTGATGGCCGTGTATAAATAATGTCACAGGATATTATTATATATTTTATAATTGAATATTTCCATATCAGTAGCATGTCACATACTTGAAGGATATTATTCAACTAAAGAAACACAGTGTATATTTACAGCTGACAACACGCGTTCCAATTTCAACGGCCTGTCGTTATGAGCGTGTATCAGCAATGTTTACCACTAATATATTAAATTACGATGAAAATATTCACGGATGAAACACTCACTCTTAGTGAGTTTACGTAAACATACGGTGAGCAAACAGTTAACATTAAAGTAATAAATTACCGGGATTAATATGAAAATTATTTACCTTGGGTAAACCAAACAACATTTCCACAACTCCAAAATGGCTGCCAGGCCCTATGGACATTTTCCTATTTCCATTTTGTATAAGTAAATTACAGTGGCCCTGGAAGGAATTAATGTTGTTAAAAATTTAATATGTTCAAGTAACAAATTACGGATAACATCTTCCGTCTCCTTTGTGTTCATACGTACGGTACAGTACGAAATATCGAGAGTTTAAAGTCGGTATTAACGCATCGCATTCTCTAGAATCGAGTTCGCTTGAGTCATTACTTAATAATAACAATAAATGTTTATTTCTTCACCTCCACAAATTACAAGTAATACTTAAAAAATAGTAATAATAATAGTAATTTGTGGGAGATCTGGCATCTAAATTAAGCCTAAGGCTGTGTTTTAGAGCACCAGGCCCCACTTACAATTTATATGTATTTTATAAAGAAAATTCTTCTTAAGTGTTTAATTCTAATAACATACAATAAGAGGAACAATACAAACAAAGTATATATGTGTGTGTGTGTGTGTATGTGTGTGTTTGTATGGAGTGAATGTCTGTGAAATGGGATGGTGTTGGTTTAAATACTATGATATTATTTCCATATATATTTCAGTTTTGTCAAAACCTTGAACTATATGAATTTATATTTTTGGTCATTTTTTATTTCAAGTATTCTATTAAGTCTATTGTTATATCAAGCTGTGTCTGAAACAAAAGAATTTATGAGAATAAAAGGTTTTCACAGGAGATGGCTCACATACTGCATGGTTCCTTCTGGTGCGAGCTATACGATTAATATTTGCTTGTGGAATCTTTGGGTGCGTGAGTAACACTGTTGTGAGTTTGTACTGTTGATGAACAGTGAGCATTTTAACTTCTTCATACAGTTAGTTTCAATATATAAGTAATTGAAGCTTTCTCAGGTGTTTAAAGCTAGATCGTGTTGGATTTTACCAAATTATCTTCGGAAGCAGAAATTAAAAGTGAAGTTGTAATTTATGATACAACAGTCCGCTCATTAAAATAAAACAGCCATGAAGGTTAAAATGGCACTTCTAATCTCGTTACAAGCTAAACTGTGGTAAACCTTTCTAACACCATCACATTGAACCAATGATATAGCCTATACAGTATGAAACTTGAGATAATTCTGCGGTATTTGTACAGTCAGCAACAGGTGTAGCTTATACAATAATATCTATAATCTGTTCCTATTGATATGGGACTTAATAGTATTGGCAATGATGAAATGTAGACGGGCTTAACGAAATGCTTTCAACGAAGTACAGTCAACGACACGTTAGTGGATACACATATGTATACTACGAAAATCATCTGTATTACTTCAACAATAATGTTGAAATTATACAGATGATCACAATGAAATAATTATAATGAAAACATTTATAAAAGGCGCGTATTTTAGCCACTTTCTACGTATGTTGTCTTATAGCCACTGTTGTCTATTGTACTCGTATAGTCAAATGCAGTGCGTAAAAGTAGGTACGAGTACCGCATTTGTGGGATTGGTGAAGTGTGATACATTGCAAGGCTTCGGTAACTGATGAACTTTGCTAACTTGATAATATATGAACCTTGTCGCATTGATCACTGAGTGTGAGAAATAGAAATTACATCCATATCATCAAATTTACCACCGTGCATTTCACAAGAAACTTATTATTAGTACACACGACTACTCTGTGGAAATAACTGACTGCGGAGATATTTCCGATCCAATATAGTAACGGCAACCTTCAAAAAGCGAGCTTATGCCACTTGCGGCCTCCCTGATGTTGCATATGCCTATGGGTGGTGGTGATCACTTACCAATAGACCCGCCTTGCTACTCTTATAGAAAACAAAGACTTTTGGTATTCTTTCATAGAAAAGCAAAATAATTTCCGTTGCTGACCGTAACTAAAGCTTAAATAAACCATCCTATCATTGAGTGTATGTTGAGTGGTGTTAAGCGCATTATGAGATTACGGAGATTTGTAAGGGATTATGTTAAGTGGTTGAGAGCAACAGCCATTCTATATTAATGTACTTATTAATATATTATTTTCATCAATACATTTAAGTGAAGATATAGCGATGGCCAACAGTGTATGAGCTAGCCCAATGAATTTAATACTAGTGAAGCAACTGATGTTATTTATCGCCATATATTTTCCTCTATTTTAATTAAGCAATGATTTAGTCTAAACTAATTACGTTTTATATGATATAACTGTTATTCTTTTTGTTTTGTGCCTCCTCTGCCTTTATCGATTATCTCTGTACCATTTTACTTATTATATTGTGTTGATTGACACATAAATACACACATAAGTGCACGTGTGGCACAGCGGCTAAAACAGTCACCTCGCCGCTTCGTATCCTGGGTTCGATTCCCGCGACAAACAACTATTTGTGTGTCCCATAAATAGTTGTTCTGAGTTTGTAAAATACCCCGCGATACAAGGTTGACATACGCTAGCGCGTGCGTTGTCTTTTTAAAATGAAAAAAATATAGAAACTATATACTAAAAACAATGTGAGAATTGATATTATGTGAGTCACTCGATTACTTTCGGCAGCTAGTTGCGACAGTTTCAACTTGGACCTGGGACCAATAGAAATGGGAAAAATGTAAGGCAGACGCTTTTTTACTCTAAAGTCTGTATGTAAGACATAATTACATATATTTTATACAGTTGCAAATGGGGAAAATTCATTGCAAGGCATACCTTCTACATATTCGTATAATTTCCGATAAAAAAGTCAAGCAGAAGCTTTTTTATCAATATGAAGTAAGAATTGATTTTATTCTATACCGTTGTAACAAGGGGAAAATTATTGAGACACCTACCTGTTTTAAGTATATTATCCCGTTTAAGACAAGGGGAATATTCATGATGACACCTACCTGTTTTATACCTGTTTTAAGTATACATATTTTACCGTTCAGTATACGATACAAAAGGTAAATCAGGAGCTTTTTTAAACGGTTTTATTTAGCTTTGTATGTGTGTGTTTACCCCGTTTGTTTTATTTTTTATTCTTGGGTCAAATTTAGTAACTGGAATTTGAACCCCTTTCTGTTGACCGATTGATCTGAAATTTGGTACACACTTCTAGTTCCGGTGACAATACAATTAAATAAATTCTGTTTCATTGTAAATCCAATATGGCCGCCGCTACAAAATGGCGGAGAACCTAGGTTTTATCAATTTTAACAATATGGGTATCAAATGAAAGGGCTTAACAAGTAGAATACAATGTACAATACAAAATTGAAATCCAAGATGGCCGCCTCTCCAAAATGGCAGATAACCTAGGTTTTAATGGCGGATAACCTAGGTTTTATCAATCCCAATAATACGGGTATCAAATGAAAGGGCTCAATAAGTAGAATACAATTTACTATGCAAAATTGAAATTTATCATGGCCGCCGCTACCAAATGGCTGATAACCTATTTTTTTTATCAATCCCATCAATATGGATATCAAATAAAAGGCCTTGACAAGTAGAATACAGTACACTATACAACCTCATAATTTTAAGATGGGTGCTGCCACAAAATGGTGTATTATAATAGGATTGTCTAATTTATAAATTGAAACTGAAATGTAGGTATCTGATTTATCCAGCGTGAATCCACCACCCAAGTCAAGATTTTGTATCGTGTTGAGGACTGTGTGGCGTTAGGGTGGCTAAAAAAGATACGTCGTAAGCGGTACACCACTTTTTAAGATAAACGGTTTTATGTTAAACATACATTGTAATGTTTAAGATATGTACTAAAAGCTAAAACATAATAAAATAGATACAGTCGTGGGCATTATAAACATATGCATATACTAGACTAAAATAAAACCGTGGGCCACGTCAATTGTCTACAATCGTTGAAAATGTTTGTTTTGTAGTGTCACGCGATAATAAGACAGTTGTTCAACCGACAACGATGGACGAGTGGCAAGTAGGGGTAGAATGTGGAAACAAGCTAGCGTGCTCGACTATAAGCGAGTTTTAGGGTTACATAGTGTTGAGCGAGTGTTTACTTTAATCATAAGTTTTGTCGATTAAAGACAAACTACGAGTAGTGAAGCGAGTCCTCGCCAGCCAGCAGTGTGAACGTTCAACGATAAACTATTTGAAACATCTCTTTTGTTTACATGGAATGTATAACTATCGGACTTTCAATGAGCAAGAAGATAGTAAGTAATTTTCTCACCGTTGGTGGGGCAACTGCCTAACGACGAATTAAACGATTCTTCTATCGAACATTTTAATCGATAATTGTTGACAATTGACGTGCCCCACGGTTTTATTTTAGTCTAGTCTATGCATATGTTTATAATGCCCACGACTGTATCTATTTTATTATTTTTTAGCTTTTAGTACATATCTTAAATATTACAATGTATGTTTAACATAAAACCGTTTAACTTAAAAAGTTTTTTTACCAATTTTTTTCTTAGTATGCTGTAATAATTGATTATGTTCATACTGTTGAGACATGGGGAAAATTCATTGAAACTCCTACCTGTTTCAAAATTACATATATGCTGCATGCTGTAATAATTGATTATGTTCTATATTGTTTGGATACTGGAAAAAATTATTGAAACACCTACCTGTTTTAAGTATATTATCCCGTTTAAGACAAGGAGAAAATTCATTGAAACACCTACCCGTTTTCTACCTGTTTTAATTATACATATTTTCCCGTTCAATATTCGAGGCAAGAGGCGATGCTGAAGCTTTTCTTCTCAGTATGCTGTAATAATTGATTATGTTCTATGTTGTTTGGACACGGGCAAAAATTATTGAAACACCTACCTGTTTTAAGTATATTATCCCGTTTAAGACAAGGGGAAAATTCATTGAAACACCTACTCGTTTTTTACCTGTTTTAATTATACATATTTTCCTGTTCAATATTCGATGTAAAAGGTAAGGCAGGAGCCTTTCTTCTAAGTATGCTATAATAATTGATTATGTTCTATACTGTTGACACATGGGGAAAATCATTGAAAATACTACTTGTTTTAATATTACATATATGCTGCATGCTGTAATAATTGATTGTTCTATGTTGTTTGGACACGGGAAAAAATTATTGAAACACCTACCTGTTTTAAGTACATTATCCCGTATAAGACAAGGGGAAAATTCATTGACACACATACCCGCTTTATACCTGTTTTAATGATACATATTTTCCCATTCAATATTCGCTGCAAAAAGCAATGCTGAAGCTTTTCTTCTCAGTATGCTGTAATAATTGATAATGTTCTATGTGGTTTGGACACAGGAAAAATTATTAAAACACCTACCTGTTTTATACCTATTTTAAGTATACATATTCTCCCGTTCAATATACGATACAAAATGTAATGCTGAAGCTTTTCTTCTCAGTATGCTGTGATAATTGATTATGTTCTATGTTGTTTGAACACCGCAAAAATTAATTGAAACACCTACCTGTTTTAAGTATATTATCCCGTTGAATATCAGAGGCAAAAGGCTAAGCAGTAGGTTTTCTTCTCTGCGTATTGTAAGAGATGTTTATATTCTATATCGTTGTGTCACGGGAAAGTTTAAATATAACGCCTACCTTATTTAAAATATACATATCCCGTCCAATGTCCGCTGCGTGTTGTATCACTTCATTATCCGGCAGAACCAGCTTCCTAGTATTACTCGCCACAGTCTGAAGAAAATCGCGATTGCATTCCTGCAAACAATAGAAACAAATAATATAATATATATGTTGTATGCATCACTCTATGCAGATTTAAAACTACATGCTGTAGGTATTGTATGTTTGAAATAATTTAACTTTTGTTCTGGCGAGTAAATCAGACGCTTAAGTATATGCGTAGGGTTTTAAATTGCGTAAATGAATGCTTATAATTAAAGGATACATGCATTGACATAAAGTAATCTTAGTAATATTATAAATTCCAAAGTTTGTGAGTATGGATGTATGGATGTTTGTTACTCTATCACGCAAAAACCACTGAATGGATTTCGATGAAACTTTGTAGTATTATTGCCGAATAACACATAGGCTAATTTAAATTCTAGCATATAAAATCGTAATAAAAGTGTTATTAAGTGTACCGACTCGGGATTTGAACCCAGGATATCATTAACTACGGTTCAACATACTACCGCTACGCCACGAGTCAGTTGACTAAAATTTAAAGTATATAATGTAATACTTATTCTCCAGGCGATACTTTTATTGCATAGTTTATAGCGTATGTCTATTCTTATAAAGAGTTTATCAAATGTAAATAGAATAATAATAATATATATCCTGGGACATTACACACACACGACCTTCTGAAGCCAAACTATAAGCAGAGCTTGTACTATAGAAACCATATAACTGATATACTGTACTTTTCTTTTGTAAATACTTTCTTATATAAGTAATTACATCAGACATGTTCATGCACACAAATATCTGTCCTGGGTGAGAATCGAACCCACGACCTGCGGCGTTAAAGGCAAGTATCTACCAATAAGCAAAACAGGGATTGGTAATAGAAAAAATATACGTATATTAGTTAATAGTATAAGTAGATACCTGAAATAACGGGCACAGTTCCAAAATCTCGACCATTTCTATAGACAGTACTTCTTGTTGTATGTTCGCTGACATGCCCTCAAATAGTTCTGATGTAGATACCGCGTTGTTGTAGGACCTATATCAACAAATCAGGTGTGCTACTAAAGTACTTGGTGAATGTATTCATAACATTGATGGATAAACAGACAATAAATCTATTCTATCATATATATCTAAAAACTTTTTCACCTGCAGCTTGTGGGCTGGATATACTCAAATATCCTACAGCGCTTTTCGCGTACAATACAACAATGCGTTTAGGGTGCTGGTAGGGCTGCCCCGATTCTGTAGTGCGTTGGGAATTTTCGCAGATGCACATGTAGATTGCTTTTATACAACAATGTGTAAAAGATGCGGTTCTCCGGTGCATAGGTTGGGGACCAGCTCTATCAGTATCCTAAACATGATTGCAAGTAGGTTGGACTGCGCCTATATACATAAGCCGTTGATGTGCCGTCTCCCATGGATTCTCGCAGGGATGACGGTTGCAGGGTTATAATGTATGTTACTAATATAGCTGTTAGTCCTACTAACATATATGAGTCATAGTTACTTGAATAAATAACTTTTTGTTCTATTCTATATACTACAGAACCGACGATTTCAAATAATAGAGGAGATTTCTTTAACAGGGTACGGAATCAAATTAAGCGGTTAAGGGTCGTAGCACACATATCACAACGGAAAGGGATCGTCACCGTATCAACTCGAGCCGTTCAGTATTATTTGTATGAAACTCCTTACTGCAACGCACACTAATCGGAATCGTAACGTAATCGCATCGCCTCGGGCAAGCTCACGAACCGCGGTGCAGTGCGCGGTCGACTTGCTGTCGGCTTTCCGTACCCTCGCTTACTGCTCTCCGTACGCTAGCTTACGTATCTTCGTCCACTCTCCGCCCACGCGGTCTGCGTTGCCGCACGTGCTGTACGATTCACGAGAGAGGCGACCGTGAAGTTAGCCTTTGCGAACGTTCGCGCATGTAGACTCGTAAAAAAAAGTGTTATTCATTTTATTTTAAATCAAAATACGAATAAAACTAACAACGTCTAGCCGTCAACCAACGGTTGGCGAGCCGTAAGCGCGGCGTTGCCAAGCTGTAGCCGTGTCTACGGGGCGGAGCTTCTGATCCGCTTACGTTACGTGGTTACGTAAAGTGGACGACTGTATGACGCTGAGGAGAAAGGCGAGATGGTGACGATCCCTTTCCGTTTTGATACGTGTGCTACGACCCTAAATCACATTTAGAAACTCATAAGCAAACATTACTCATACGGCAAGGTATTTGAAAACATTACTAACCATTGAACTAAAAAGAACTTTTTTACTCTCGCCTTAATTTTCCCACTAACATGGTTTACGGAGAGAAAATAAAACAGCTCCCTCATGGATTCCTGCAAGATGGATTGAGGAAATAAATTAATAGGTTGTAGCAGTGCTGTAGTTTATAATTAAGATTGATATAGATTGGGAAACTACAACGATTGCCTCGTTGGTCTAGCGGTAGCAAGTTCAACCAAAGATAAAGAGATCGTAGGTTCAAAACACTGGATCATCGACTGAACGTGAAGCGCAGTGGATCAGGTATGCCCTTGTGTTTCTAGTACTATATCAGTACAGATCAAGTATTTTCTGTGGCCCATATACAGTAGGCTGCACAAAATATTTGTCACACTAAGTAGTTTATAAAGGATTAGGAAAAGTAGAGCTAATGCTGACTGCAAGGTACAAAAATATTTCACTGCACGTGTGGCGCACCGGTTAAGACATTTACCTCGCCCCTTCGTGTCCTGGGTTCGATACCCGTGCAGGACAACTACTAGTGTGGCCCATAAATGGTTGTTCTGAGTCTGGGTCTACTTTGTGTCCGTCAATTATATACAACTACTGTATAGTACCCCGTGACACAGGGTGCACTAATGCGGGCATTGTGAAATAAAAATTAATAATACTAACAATATAAGTCAGTTAATTTCAAGTACGCAGAAATAATCTTTTTATATTTAAAGAACAAAAACTATATAAGTAACATCCCCAAAACAATGCGAATAAATTTCTAAATTAATCACGTATTTTCATAATAAATTGTCTCTGTTCAATGTATACATCAATAAAATTCCGGGTCATTGAACAATCAAATAAAAACAATTGCGTTCGTATCAGTAAAATTCAGTGAACAGAACACTTGGTTATTGTACTGCTCTTGTTTTTTCACCGTTTTAGAAAACAATGGTAGCAAGGCTGTTTATTAAGTTTTGGAGACTGTTGGTACACTCACTCATACACATATTTAAGTTAATTTTAGTAGTTTTATCAGTAAAAATTAATAATATAATATAATAATCATTTATTTTCTCCACACTTTCATTACTTATGTCTAACAACTTAACGTACATTATCTTTAATTAGTAGGGAGCTGGTGTCCGAAGTAGGCGTAAACCTGTATTACGGATCACCAGCTCCTTCCCCGCAGTAAAATCACAACACATTCTACATTTTTATAAAGTATTAAACTAAAAGGAATATGAACCTTTTATTTGGCAACGTAAATAATAATAATAATATAATAATAATTTATTTCCAGATAATTAAAATCCATATTTGTTAGTAAATAATTTATGAACTTAAACACTATTGTTAGTTACTTAAAGCCTATACCTTAAAGCTAAACATTCAAAAAACACCCCATTGGGGTATGTTTGCGCATCCAATGTTCCAGTATTGGGCTGTCCCACCGGTCCACGATCGTGTTTAATATGCTATTGGGACTGCCTCGTACCCTGCTCATAATAGAGGCGCATCGCTTGCGCATGATGGCGTGGAATCCATCCGTGTGTGCTTCGGCGAACATTTTTGATGCGCTACAATGTCTTGGCAGTCCCATCAGCATCCTAAACGTGTTATTGTATTGGACGCGCAGAGCGTTATATGCCTTCTGCGTATAGCTAATCCATAGATTGCACGTGTAAAACGACTGACAGTACGCTCTAAAAAGGGTCGTCTTTACCTGTTTCGTACATCGTGCAAATCTACGAGCCAGCATATTGCATCGGACAGCCAACGCCCTGCGCTCCCGCTCGATGTCCATATTGTCTTTGAGGTCTTCGGAGAGCCAGTGACCCAGATACTTGAAACTTGTGACTCTATTCAAGGGTACCCCGCTAAGTTTAACTTGTGGTAGATTATCGTAGTATTTATTGCCCGCCTTGAATACAAGTAATTCACTTTTCTTAGCATTGTATCTGAGTCCATGAGTCTCCGCATACCTTTCACATATGTTCAACAACGCCATCAACGCATTAATAGAAGGACACAATAAGACCATGTCGTCTGCGAAACTTAGGTTATTGACGCATACTCCGTCTATGTGACAACCCAGATGGGTGCTACTGAGATCTTCAATCAACCGGTTTATGTACAGGCTGAAGAGTCGAGGTGAACTCACACCGCCCTGCCTAACCCCACACTGCAGCCTATACACATCCGAAAACGAGCCAGCCCATCGCACACAATTTGTCTGGTTGTTGTACCAGTACCTCAATAATGATACAACTTCACCAGCCACGCTTGTATCCTCCTTCAGCTTCAGCCATAACAAATCGTAAGACACCAGATCGAATGCCTTGGATAAGTCGAGAAAACACGCATTAACTGGCGTTTTTCTCGACGTGTAGTACTGGACTGTATGCTTCAGAGACAAAATGGCACTTTCTGTAGACAGACCTGATCGAAATCCAAACTGTGCATCATTTAAATCAATGTGGCTTGCCATATGTCTATCAAGCAGACCATCCAGCACTTTAGCCATAATAGTAGCTAGAGATATGGGCCTGTAATTGGCCAGATCTGATGTGTCACCTGTCCTGTTTTTTACAATTGGCACAACTATTGTTTTCATCATGTCGTGCGGCAGGTATGAGTGACTTAAACAGAGGTGATAAAAGTCAGCCAACACTCTTGGCAGATGTATCCCGGCGTGTTGCAGGTGTTCGATGCTGAGATTATCATGCCCTGGAGACTTACCTCTTACCATATTTTTAATGACATTGCCAACAACATTGGCAGAGAATCTTAAACTTAACTCCTTAGGGTGATCCTCAGCATCGACTTCCCGTGATGCAACACCTAAAGGAGACTCCACTTTAAAATGTTGGACAAACTCGTTGGCTATGGCAGTAGACTCATAGTGCCCCGCCACACTCAAGGGGAGACTCGACTTGGGGTTCAGTTTGTTTGTGTTCTTCCAGAACTTACTAAAATTTTTAGATGAGTGGTGTTCTGCTATAATGTCCATCTTAATCTGTGTCTGATTATTCTGACACCACTTTAATTTGGATTTAAAGATCTTTTTGGTCTCATACATTCTCTGGTATAAAGAACCTGAAGATGGTTTACCATACAACATCCAGTTCTGAAACGCAACTCGAGCCTCTCCATGAGCCTGACTCACATGTTTGTTCCACCCAATAATACGTTTACCCCCCTTACCCCCCACCCCACTACTGGAACATTGAGCGGCCTCAGAAAGTATACATACTATATTTTTATACAAATTATCTAGTATAACCTTGTGGCCACTATCTAAACACATTCCGTTTCCGCATTCAATAAATTCCAACAAAAAGGAATTTCTTTTAATTTGGAATTACATATTTCACTATACTTAATTATTTCACAAGTGTCTCTTTCTCCCCATATCACTGTGTTGCGACTGATATTAGTACTAACAATTGTCGGACTCAACAAGCTGAGATTGAACTCAAGCTGCAAAGGCATATGATCTGACCAGTATGTGTCATACAGTACAGTAGCAGTAACGAGTAATGGCTTTGCGGCCTCAGTCACCAGACAGTGATCTAGCCACCGCCGGCAGCCGTGCGCATCACTCACGTATGTGTATGTACCTTGGGGCATGAGCTCCATGTCCGCACACGTCCAACACTGTTCCTCGCAGAAGCTCTTTAGTTCCGTACTAAATAACTCACCGGGATGCGCGTTGAAGTCCCCTAATATTATCACTGATTGCACATTATTACTTTCTATTATTGCACTAATTTCACTTAGACAGTCTGTGAACTCAATTAAATTCTCACTCATGTTAGTAGGCATATAAACAGAAAATATTAAAACCGCCCGGTTTTGTGTCACGATTTTAATTCCAATAAGACGTACACTGTTGCAATTAATCACGGTTACTGAGGAAAATAGGCTCTTTCTCCATAACAACGCCACGCCCCCGTATGGTCGACCACGAAGTATACCGGCAGAGGTGTCCACCGCCGAGTTTCCCGTGAAGGCAAATTCACTGTGTATTTGGCCCAACGACTCGATATCGTGGGGCAACAACCAAGTCTCTTGCAGCGCGATGACGTCGGCCGCTACACACAGGCGCCTCACGCAGTCAACTGATCTCACTATACCTTTACAATTAAAACTAATAACTTTGGTTGTATTTTCCATTGTTAGTTTTTAATATTATTCAATTTCAGAGTTCTACTTTCTCTGCCTATGTTACGTTGCGAAAATTCTATGAATCTGCGATATGAAATTCCGTTCGGCCAAAAATCTTCATTCATAAAAGACTCTAAATTACTTTTTGGTACGAATATTTTATACGCGTCATATGGTTTTGCCACTTTCATTACCATTTTGTGTACAACAACATGTATTTTGGATTTATGTTGTATATACTCTGATATATCACACAGTGTTACACTTTTGTCGACATTATAGATATATAAAGCGATTTTTTCCTCAGCGGCCTTAAACTTCCCTTGTGGTCCTAAGATCGCTTTTCCTCTATTACCTATAAATCTATTTTTCTTCTTGCTCACCAACGTCCATTCGCCTTGATGTGTATCTAAAGTCATAGACTTTTGCTCGGCATCCGATGTTGTCCCAATCGGAACGGGCGTGTGTCTCATAGTCTTATCAGTTACCGCTGCCGGCTCGGGCTCACAGCTGTTGTGCGAGCGCGCCTTGTTTCGACCGGTTTCTTGTATTAGACGACTATGTCTATCAGCTGATATTGACTTGTTGCGGGTAGGAGAAGTGTATATCTTGGGTGTCGAGTGTGCACTTGATAGTTTTACACTTTCATCCGTAATATGTTGTAACCCGACAGGTTCACTATCACAATCAAAGCTATCAGTTGGTAACGGGCCGCCTCCACGTCTTGTGTTCACGTAATTCGGACTCGCTGATACTTTTAACTTTTTTAACACTTCGAGATCTGATTTTATTGGCTGTAACTGGCTAACTGTAGCGTAGTTATCTTTAATTTCCTCGATCTCATTCTTAATTTTAACCAAATCCTTTAACAATTTAGTTACATCGACGTGATCGAATAATATTGGGGGTAACTTTTGCAGGTCTTTAGCCACAAACACAGGTCTCTCATTAGGATGTGTTACCTGTAGGAGGCCTATGATGTCGTCTATTACACGATGGCTCTTTCCATCTCCTTTTCTTTTAATCTTCCGTTTTGATGTTGAAATCGCATCAAACAACATGTTTTTTGCTTCCAAGATCTCATTTTCGGAGAAAGCACTAATACAAATGCGGCTGAGGCTTTCTTCATCCATCACATCCAGCTTATTACACACAAATGCAAGCATTTCGTTGATGACAACGTTGCAGCTTGCACATTTTACAACAGTTGAGGACATAGTTCGGCCCTATTACACAACAACTACGAGCATTGCGTCCGTACGATACCGCGCACGCGCACAGACTGGTAAAGGATAAGAAAAATAAATATAATTTAAAGCTAAGAACAAACATTTTAATACAGTTTGTGTCATGTCGGATAATTTTGATGTGTGTGAATGAGGGTGTGTATGTGTGTGTATGTGTACGTGTGTGTGATTACTTACCTTAAGTTACTATCAGCCTTTCAGTTTGGAGATAGTCCATTTCATGCAGCCATTCTTTGACAGCGTGTTTGCATTTCTTTTTAGTGAGTGGATAAATTGTCAAAATTCTGTTTAATTTGTTATATAAATTGCTACCTTGGAAGCAAAAAAAGCGCTGGGCAAAACTGGTTTTATACATTGTTTTCGGGCAGAATCTGTCGTTTCTGCGTTTTTGGGTCACAACTTCTGACTCGTATTTTGTTTCCGAATGTTTTTTTATAATAATATGAAGAATAAAAAGCTGGCGGACTGTTAATACCCCGCATATTTTGTAGAGATCAGAAGTAGGATGCAGAAATGGTAAGAAATGGCTTACTTTTAAGATTGCTCTTTGTGCTCTCTCAACTTTAAGAAGATGGGTTTTTGTAGCTCCACCCTATGAGGTGATACAATATGTAATAAGTGATTGGCATAATGTTATGTAAACAGTTTTTATGAGTTCTTTACTGGCCACATGTCGCAACTTTTTAAAGACAGCTATTAGTTTGCGGATTCTTGACGCTAACATGTCAATATGCGTCTGAAAGTTTAACTTATTATCAATCATAATGCCTAAATATTTAATATGAGTTGTTTTTTGAAGCCTGGGACATAAACAGTTATAGTCGTTATTGTTATGGCATGAATGAGATATTAGGGACTTTGAGGAGTTGTCAGTGTCTTCGTTGGTCAGGCAAAAGGCGATATATTTGGTTTTTTCTAGATTTAAAGTCAACATATTGTTCTGCAACCATTTTGTTGCTATGTTGTAACCTTTTTGTGCATTTGTGAAGGCTTCATCCCATGAGTCACCGCTGAAGATCAGTGCTGTGTCATCGGCAAATGTTATTGTTTTAGATTTAACAAGTTTTAATTCGCATAGGTCGTTAATGTAAATGAGGAATAATGTTGGGCCCAATATGCTGCCCTGTGGAACTCCGAAATTAACAGATTCATCCTTACTGGTAAAATTTTCAATCATCACCCGCTGCGTTCGATTACTTAAATAACTTTCAAAAAGTTTTAATTGTAGGTCTCTGATGCCAAGACGTTCAAGCTTTTTTATCAAGATGGGAACAGAGACCGTGTCAAATGCTTTGGTTAGATCCAAAAATATAGCTATTGTTTTCTTTTTTTTATCCATGTTTTGCACAACATAGTCAGTTAATTCATGCACAGCATCTGCTGTTGATCTTTTTGCTCTAAAACCATACTGTGCCTGTGATAGAAGGTTATTGTCCTCTAAATATTTAACTAACCTGTTGTTTATCAATTTCTCCAGAATTTTGGAAATAGTAGGAAGGATAGATATAGGTCTATAATTATTAACACGGCCTCTGTCCCCACTCTTGTGAACCGGGACAATTCTTGACTTTTTGAAACATGTTGGGAACACTCCAGTTTCTAGTGATAGGTTGCAAATATGAGTTATAGGTGGGGTTAGAATATCTATATTTAATTTGAGAGTCTCAGCCGAGAGCATATCTAGTCCAACTGCGCAATCACTTTTTAGATTGGATATTAGTAATCTTATTTCATTTTGATCCGTTGGTAAAAGCACAAATGAATGGGGATATGATTTGGATATATCAAGGTGGTCACCATTATTATTTATGTTTTCCGCAAGCTTTTTCCCTACGTTGGCAAAGAAGTGGTTAACATTATTAATTGCTTGGATCGGGTTTTTTTTTCGTCAAGTAGCTCCGTCGAGTTATCTTTATTTTTAGTAGTACTAGTAATCTCCTTTATAGCCTTCCATAACTGCTTATTATTTTTAGTTGCACTCTGTAATTGTTGTTTTTCATACTCTCTTTTTAGTTTTTTTAGTATGGTACAGCAGAAATTGCTATATCTTCCGTAAGTGGTAAGGGAGTATAGAAAATTTGTTATGTTGGTAAAAGAAGGCGAGCGATAGATACAGATTATTGCGGTGTCAGCTCCGATTTTCAGCAACAAGCATGTTCCCTCTTTAAAGTCTGTTTCGGTGACTGAATATTTAAGATGTTTCTTAAGATAGACCACTATACCGTCGTTCTGATTTTTAGGATTTGTTGAACAATATGGTATGTAGGTATCTATATTAGGAATAGTTGGATTACTTAGAAGCCACCATTCTGTTAAAACTATCACTTCAAATTCTACTTTAATTCTATATAGAAGAGTGATAAAACTGTCCATATTGCAATTTATAGATCTAATATTCTGTGTTAATATTTTAAGTTGGTTACTTGGGCTTTTTATATATAATTGACATTCTTCAGGACTACATCTCTTGCTTTCAGAGACATAAAATTGGTCAAGACTTTGTCCTAAATCAAAAAAGTTATCGAATGTTAATTGGACAGGTAAGTCTCCCAATAAACAACGACACTAGGATTAAAGATTTTACATATTTTACAGACGAGTACTGGGCTTCAGGATATCTACAAAAAGTTTGGTGCATCAGGCTTGGGCATTTATGTAATGCGTGGTAGGCTGTTTGTTTGTATTTCTTTATGTATGTATGTAATTGAGTGTAAGAGTATTTAATATCATATGCAGGTATAGATATTAATGTGTGGTATGTAAACATAGTAAGTTGTATTCTTAGTACTAGAGTGCTTAAGTTAAAAAAGTAAACATTTTTATTGTAATACATATTGTTAGGACATTTAGGACACATTGTTTTTAATGATATATTAAATATATAAGATATATATAAGAAGATATATATAAGAAGAAGAAGATATTATATATATAAGATATTTATGCTAAAATACGATAAAAATAACATGAAATTAAGATATATATTAAATACAAAAAAGAAAGATATACTAAATAGTCAATTTTCCGAATCATGTTCAGTATCGAATTCCTTTAGTTGAGATGAATTTTTCAGTACTATGGTAGCTTCCCCTTCTGATTTTTTTATCAAAATGTTTCCTTCTGAAATCCAGCAGTACTTAATTTTATTGCATTTTTTTAATTCACGGGCGTAGTAATATAGTTTCCATGCGTTTGCTGTCAAACTTTCAGCCAGATATATAGGGCTGTTTCCTTCTAGCCCAACATGACACGAGTTGAGTTTATTTTTTGGGTATGACTTATTATGTGATTTGACGGCAGTGAGGAATGAATTTCGAACGTAAATATCGGACAACTGAACAATAATGGGTTTCTTAGCCTCAGGTTTACCAGGTGCACGGTAAATGTCGCGTACGTAGGAATGTTGAAAATCTATATTCAATGACTTGGCGGTGCAGGAGATGTACGTCATTAGGTCTTGTTTACTCTCATTTTCTCTTCGTGGTACATTTCTCATCTCGATAGTCGTTAATTTGGCGCTTCTTTCTAGATTTTCAACCTTTTCTTGTAGGATAAGAATGTTTGTTTGATTAATTTTGCATTCCTTTTCCAATGTTACTATTTTGGTTTGCATTTGGCATTGTTGTTGGCTATTAAATTGAATGGATTCTTCAATGCTTTTGAGGGTACTTTTGAAGGAGCCAAGCATTTCACGGATTTCATTTTTGAATTCGTTAAAATCATCTCTTGTTATTTCATCTGCTTTGCGCTTTGAGTAACGTTCACGTTGGGTTATGTACGAGAATTCTGGTGTTTTAATATTACAATCCATTTTATTAAGTTGGGAATCAGAACCTGACTTGATAGGATTGCTCATAGTACCAGGAGATTCTACCTACGCGGAGGTTTAGTAACGTCCACTACACTGGTGAGCGTGCGACACTGCGTACGTGAACTACTGCAGGTGTGTAGATCCCAATGCGTTAATGATCTGTTGCAGTGTAGTGCGGTGAATATGGCTGTGTGCGTTAGCTCAGTACACACAGGCGACTCGTATCAGCGCAGAGGCGGCGTTAACTCGTAGAATTTGTCTGCGTGCACTGGTGGGGACCGCCGGCGCATCCCGTAAATATACTGATCGTAGATAACTGATGGGTGTGTGTGAGAGATAACGTAACTCACGCGCCGCGGCTTCCTTGGAATTCTGGTTGCCTGGTACTTTCTTGTATTTAAACACTGATTTAATTAATAAAATATTGATTTATTTACTGTATTAGAATAATAAAAATATAGCACAGTGGTAGCACACGTCTGTTCGCTTTCGCGGTCCGGGGGGAAGAGCTTATAAGCTTTGTTTTTGTATAACACGTCTTGCTATGGAAGAGCGCACTCTCCTAATACAGGCACTATCTGCCTAAAAGGAGGATTCAATCACAAATATTGTTTTATACCTAAACTTGTTAACACCAATAAACTTATTATTATTATGTGCTTAAAACAATAAGCGTATTCTATCGTAAATGTAATACAAAGTAAAAGGACAAAAATGTCTCAATGGGCCTCTTAATTCAAAAATATGTTAGGCATAGGAACGCTGAATACAATTCAGGGAAACTTAGATGTCATGTTACTTACTGAATCTGTATAAAACTCACCCAAATTACTTATAATATTCTATTAAGATAAGAAGAGACGTGTCCTGTTTTATCATGGCCTCGATTCGGAGAAATAGTACGACTCAATATGTAGTTAGTTATCATTTATCTGTGTATATAATTTACTGTTTTCTAGTTTTTCTTACCAATGTAGTTACTTAAGTATATCCATATGTTTATTTTAATTCCTAAGTTATTTTGTTGTAAACTTCAGTTATAAAAGAACTTCACTTCTAAATGTAAATTTAAATAAAAATAACAATTAAAAATTAAAAATAATCTACTATATCTTCCAAATATTAATAATTTGGTTATACAAACATGCTTTAAATACTGAATTAAAAATATTTATACCACATACACTATTATTATAGTTTAACCATAGCGACAGCGTAGACATTATTACTTGTCGAGGCAGGACGGCTTGAAGGCTCTTCACCACAACTCATCCTCTTATAATTTTATGGGGAGGTGAGGTCGGAACAGAAATAAATTACTTCAAATTACAATCAACGTAATTCACAAGAATCACGATTTAATTAGATGTTTAGTGATTACTACAATGTAAAATCAATCAAATTAAATCTTAAAATATCGTGATGGCGAAGATTCTCAGCGATTCGTCACAAGCGTGGTGCGCGGCGCGCCGTCTCGTTCAAAAGTGACTTCAAGATGGCCGCCCACACTACCATCGACAATGACGCTTCGCTAGGTTGACATTGACAGTCCTGTCATCCTGACGTTTGACGTAAACGCCGTCATACTTATTCTTAATGTTATCTTATCTAGACAACAACAAACTTATGGCCTATGTAATGAGTGAAACTACAAAGTACTATTACGTATCGCTTACATAAGGAATGATCAAAAAGCGCTCATAACCTACAGGTTACTATCACAGTTCAAACCGGTGGACCTAATTGTATAGTCAGTATATGAATACTTTAGAGGGCAGTTTCAAATGTCGCCTCAAACAACAGTCCCTAGGTAATCTGGAAACTGACACTAGGTAAACACCAAATTTTTTTTTCTAAATTACTAAATAAATTCAATCCTCATAATATTATAAATGCGAAAGTTTGTGAGTATGGATGTTTGTTACTTTTTGACTCAAACTTTGTAGTAATATTAACTCATAGGGTATTTGTAGTAATATTATTTCTAAAATTTTATGCGGGTAAAACCGCGGGGCCACACAGTGTAATATATTGTATATTTTTCAACGCGAGGCGGCTATCCTACTAACAAAACGAAAAATGAATTTATTTTAGTATATTTTTAAGATATACTTTACGTTTAATGAACATGCATCTCATGGACACAAAGTACACCGAGACTCGGAACGAATAGTTGTCCTCCAGATCTCGAAACACGAGGGCGCCAAAGTGGAAGGCGGCGAGCACTTAACAACTGCGCCAGGCGCGGTTTTAATGCTTTTTATTGCATTGAAAAATTTCTATGGCCAATATAACCAAGCATTATACTCTATTAATAATTTATGATTACGTACCTTGAACTTGATTCTCCGCTGCGTAGTTAAGAAATAGTTACAGCAAATCTGCGAGGTGTAGTAGCAGCAAAGATATGAACCCAAGACGAAGAAGAATATAATCTGAAAATATATGAGTTCCTTAATTATGTGGCAGGTCACTTCAGCCTCTTTACCACACCTTATATATCTTTTATATTTATATAGGTATACTACCGGCCGAGGCAAACATTGTGCTGCCTTAGCAATAGAAATAAATCCCAGATCTCAGCGCAGCGTCACTTACTGGGTCCAAATGTAAATCTAAATCATCGAGGGACCCAATCAAATACACAATTTTTTTTATCAAAATCAGACAAACAATTAAAATATTACAAAATAGAGGTTGGTAGTAGAAGGGTGGAAGTTTAGTTAGTTTAGTAGAAGTTTTATTTTTAATCCAAATCATAACAAAATATAACACTATAACAATATATTTTGAAACCCAAACCTTGAAGTTCTCACAACACCATAAAGAATAGAATCATAAAAATAGTTGCCAATCTCTTTATTTCAAAGAAACTGCAAATACCGTACAACAATAAATAAAGGCGAACAGCTCATAAAACTTTTTGTGCATTGAACAAAATTCAGGGAAAAATATATGGTTATGGGGCGAGGGTAATGGGAAACATACGTGGAGTAAAATATGAAGTGTTTTTGTAGTTCCAGCGCGTTTTTATGGAAAACGGGACGTTCTCTTAATGTTAAAATGATGTGATTGCCGAAATATGGATTTTAGGGACTTAGAATCTGATCAATGAAGGAATTTGTATTCAGAATGGTGCCTTTTACAAGTAAATAGCAATACAGAATAGGACACTACGATTTATTTTACAACGACTTGGTCTGCTACTGTCCAATAACGATACGATTTATGGTCATAACTAAACCCAATTATGTAAATATTTTACTATAAAATTCTATGGCAATACTTAGTACACTGCGGGAACGATTTAAGACTCATGGTATTTATTTTTAGTAGTCTTTATTCCAGTTAGTGGGAGTTATATAGTCGTACAATATGAGAATTTTTCGATTGACACTATTATTTTATAGCAGCTAGTACGCACATCTTCATCTTCTACGCATTCAATGCTACGAACTCCATGCTACGTGCTACGTACTACTACGTAACATATTATAAGGTAACATAATGGGCTGCTCTTTTTTGGGCACATTCGGAACACTACTCTCACTCGTACGTACTCTATTGCACGTGGAAAATAAAACATGTAGAAAATATAAAATGTCAAATCAGTTAAACGATACTTTTTTATTATCCATGTGCGTGCACCGACGTGATAAAAACTTTTAAAAGTTGAAAAATTGTTGTTGACTTAGCTACGACCGCATATTGTGTTGACCATCAAACTTTTTACGGAGAAAAATATAAAAGGCTTTAAAGTAGAACATTTTTATACTAAATGATAAAAAGAATCTCTTATGGTTTTACTCTGTATTTGTATTCTGTCCTATCGTCACAACGGCTATCTATTTGTGACTATTAACGCGACTTAAATTTCTAACATACATAACGAACAATACAAAATTATGGTTTGAAGCTTTAATACGAGTTGATTTAGAGTTCGTTCATACTTACTGTCTGCCTGGAAATCGGAACGAAGGTAGACCTTACTCCGTTAGAAAATGAAATCTGAAAAAATCTATTCACCAGTGGGCGAAGCAGCGCGTGATTGTTTAAGGGTAGTATTTAAACGAGTGACTGTAAATTAAAGTTTTAAGTGACAAAAATAATGAATTTACGTTATAGTATAACTAAGTGAGCGACTGACTGCGAGTGACGAGAAATCAACACAATAGCAAATAACAAATATTAATTTGAGTTACTTAAAATACAAAATGAAAAGCTTCATAATATTTGAGCGACCTAATATTTCTTCGCTTTGACCAATCAGAGAGATCAGAGGCTTGTGCGTGCTTCAAGCGCTATTGTTTTTGTTTAGTTTTGCATCGTATGTCTACTGAAAAAAGCTCCAAAAAAAATGGGATTTTTGAAAACTTTCCACCAATCTTCACTAACAATAGTGTCTAGCTTGATGGTCACAGTTCTAACCTAACTTAACCCAAATAACTTCCGGAAAACTCGTATCTATCCTAATATGAAAGTTGCCCTCTCGGTACTTCTAGTCGCTCAATTAGTAATTTAGTCGCACGGCTAGAATTTTGATATCTGAAATGGATTAATTATTACCCACTTAACAAGTGTGTTGTAAGCTCGTTCTGGATTTTATTATTAATCAATATTCCTCGTTAGTATAGATAATCATTCGCTTACTCAAATTCATGCCGCTCAAGTTATTAAAACAGTATCTCAACATCAGTCGCTAAGTATTTTTGTATTCGATCGTTTTATAATTCCCCATTGTTTAATAGCTTAGCTTTAATATAATAGCTTCTACCCGCTGCTATGTACTCTTATATGTCTTTTGTATTCTGCTTTGTTGGTTTGCGTTAATAACGTTTCGATGGAAGATTTTACGAATAATTTTGAAAAGTCTTTATTGTGATGTGTAATGATTTTAAACAATTTTTACGGTGGAAATACCAATATTATAGTCGTATCTCATAAATAACGCTATTTAAAAGAGTTTGGCCTTTGTCTCAGTCACAATTTTTGCACATCTCGCACAAGCTATTGTAATTTTATGAGCTTCAGATATTTATTGATAATGTTCATTTTGACTTAGTGATGGCAAAGTGGCTGGACAGAAGTAAACCTTATACTTACGACATAAAGATCAATGTCCCCTGGCGCTATGTCTGTGGAGCCAGCGCCAGTGAACACCGCGGTACCAAAAGCAAATGACGTCTTGATAGGGCTCTCGTGTCGCGCTTCGATTGACATAAATACTTTCGTCTCCCAGTATATTAAACGCATCATCCACGAGTTCTGCCAACATTATATTAAATCAACAATTTTTTTTAAATATACCTCTCAATCGTTCATTACCAACAATTTTGAAGGATTATCCATAATTAATCTCAAAATATATTTATGCAAATACAATGATGATCTCGAAATTTAATGCTAGTTATTTTTATAAGTAGTCAAACTACTAATTTTAAAATGAAAGAAGGATAATCTTTAACGATCTTATATAAAATATAATTACGAAGTATTCAAAGTAAATAATGGGTTTATGTAAATAAAAATTCATTTATATTTAACTACAAGGTACCCATAAAAATAAAAAATCTAATACAGTTTTAGAAAAAAAACAACCAGTAGAATGTCTTTACAGATCAAATGCATCCGATTATCAATAAAATAACTGCTTTTTATAAGTACTAACTACTAATTTGCCAAGTATACAAGTGGGTTAGTTTCATGGATAAATTATATTATTCTTTATTATTATACTAAGGATTAAAAAACCGGTATAGATGTGATTTGTAACCGGGTTCCAAAAACGAACTTACGATTTATATAATAGAGGCCTGAAATATCTATCGAGCTACGATTTGTATCCGAGAAAGTTAAATTTAATAAATTTTAAGGAACATAGATAGAGTTCGTTTGATCACGTACGCCAGCACATCGAGGTACCCCAATCTGTGAAATTTCTTTTATAGATTTTCAACTTTATCACAAAAGTATAAGCGAAATAATTTTGACAGATTGGGGTAGCTTGATGTGCTGGCGTCTGTACATTAGTTTAGATTATGTGGTATAGGCTTTATGTGTGTTGTCACTTTTATTTGGAAATGTGTATATACAACATGTAACATTATTAACGCACACCCTCAAACACCCCAATTAGAATATTATGTTATAATCATAATACATACACTGAATTTTTTATATTTGTGTATGCATTGGTATTTACTAAATTAGTTTCATGGAATAAAGTTTATTTTTCTTTATTTTGTATTGAATGATGGAATTTCTATGAATACAAATAAAACTGGTTTTTTAATGTTTTGTCTGTACATTGTTAATATTACAATAATTTCCGTAGTTTTAATTATTTTGAAATAAAAAATAACCGTTATTAAAAATGTTATAAATCGATTCAGTAAACGATTCTGAACAAACTATTTTCAGGATGTGCGTTAATTAAGTTACATGTTGTATACAGAGTCTTTAAAACTGTAACGTTACCTCACGACAAAGATTTATTGGACATGCAAAAAGATACAGGAAGCATCCAGACCAATAAGAAAATATAACGAAGATTATCAAAAACTTCACGAGTTGGATAGTCTGTAAATTAACGATAGTCAAATATTATTACACAACATCAGGATATCAAGATAGTATAATATATAACTACATATTTATTTGATGGATTGTATGGAAGTATATACTGCCCATTTAAACTCGATCCCACATGAACTTACTGTGGCACTTTTTATATAGTATAGCAAGGCAAACAAACAAACGGATGAGCTGATAGTAAGTGATCACCGCCGCCCATGAACTTTCGCTACACCAAAAGACCGCAAGTGCGTTGCCGGCCTTTAAGAAAAGAATAGGC
Source organism: Pseudoips prasinana (assembly GCA_951640165.1). Classification (NCBI taxonomy): domain Eukaryota; kingdom Metazoa; phylum Arthropoda; class Insecta; order Lepidoptera; family Nolidae; genus Pseudoips; species Pseudoips prasinana. Next base: position 13,901,359 of record OX621240.1, read on the forward strand.
TCGCTTCTTGGTTACCATATCATACGGATCAAAAATACCTCTGCAGTTAATTATTTCCACAGAGTGATAGTCTCTATTAAAAAGTTGCTTGTGAAACGCACGGTGGTACATGAGCATTCACCAGGAATATGTATGGAAGGAATTACAATTTCTACTAAACAGTCTGAAATACTATCCTAGGACTCACTCAAAGATACACTAAAATATCTTATCTTCCGTCTTTCTAATATAATAATATGTCTAATAAAACCAGGGTCACAGTAAAATAACTAAAGCCCGATGGAAGAACCACCTACCGGATCCAATTCTGGTTTATATGCAACACAGTTCATTTTATAAATATGGTGTAGATGTTTAGGAGGAGTAAGACAAACACACGTACAGAATTATTATAAATTTACAAAGATAAGTAAGTACCTTCTCATGGCTATCAAAATTACTAGCCAATTTATTTAGGTAAGACAATATGTGCCACACTTGTAGGGTAGGAAGTAATTTTGCTATTTGACCAGCTATAGTTTCGCCCTGGGGATCCATGGTATCGGTGAATATGTACATAGGAAACACAGACAAAACGTCGAGGTAGAATCCGAAACTCGACATCTTTACTTCCGCGATTTCTTTCATGGTTTCCTTTCGAACATTCTGTTGATAACAAACATACATATAAATTAACCTAATTTTATAAGTATTACTAACTAAAAGAGATTTAAGGTGTTAGAGTTATCCATAGCATAGATTTCACATTATTGCTTTGGTTCCCGTTCGCACACAACTTTTCTTGCTACACCTTACTGCAGTTAAAACCAGAAAACCAACAACCTGAAGATTAAAAATGACTAAACCATTCCTTTAATCGGCTTCCATGAGCACATGTTACGTCATAAATGGTCCGCAATCGATGTTCAAGGTTTCGGCCATTAATGGAACGATTTAGTCATTTTTAATCTTCCTCTATTCAGCCCCAGGACAAGATATAATATGTTGACAAAATTAAAATATTTTATCATTTATGTTCAAGCATGTATAAAATATATATAAAAAACCGGCCAAGTGCGAGTCGGACTCGCCCATGAAGGGTTCTGTAGCAGCAAGTATTTCAGTTGATTAAATGAAAGGTAAATTGCTGTTTACGATTTATGACGTATTAAAAAAAACTACTTACTAGATCTCGTTCAAACCAATTTTAGTTGTTAGTTTGCATGATTATGTACATCATTTTTTTTTTAGTTTTATCATTCTCGTATTTTAGAAGTTGCAGGACGAGGGGGGAACACTCATTTTACCACTTTGGAAGTGTCTCTCGCGCAAACTATTCAGTTTAGAAAAAAATGATGTTAAAAACCTCAATATCATTTTAGACCTATCCATCGATGCCCCACATGTATGGGTAGGATTAAAAAAAGATTTTTGAGTTTCAGTTCTATGTATGGGGAACCTCCAAAATTATTGCTATTTTTCTATTTTTGTGTAAAAATCTTAATGCGGTTCATAGAATACATCTACGTACCAAGTTTCAACAATACAGCTCTTATAGTTCCGAAAAAAATGGCTGTGACCTACGGACGGACAGACAGACATGACGAATCTATAAGGGTTCCGTTTTTTGCCATTTGGCTACGGAACCCTAATAGACGGTTGATAATAAAAGTAATAATAATATGTGATACATTATTCACACAAGGCCATCTAGTCTCAAACTAAGCAAAGCTATGGAATACAGACAACCGATACACTACTTTTCTTTTTACAAATATAATAATAATAATAGTAACTGACGGACATATGACTAGGTAACTTCTTGTCATTTACTTGGCGCTTCCCCGTAAATGTCAAGTAATGTCCGCAAAAGCTGAGAAAAAAAATCAAAAAGAAAATAATAATAATATCTTGGGACAATGCCACACAGATCACCATAGCCCCAAACTAAGCAAAGCTTGTGATATGGGTGGTACCAGGCGACGATATACATACTTATATAGATAGATAAATACTTATATAGATTATTGCACCCAGAGTTGGGACAAACAGAGATGTTTAATGTTCATGCACACAAATATCCGTCCTGGTTGGGCAAAGGCAAGTATTTAACAACCACGCCAACTATTTGGAATAAAATACTTTTACGTGGCACAGTCGAGCAGTAGTGACGGAATAAAAAGCACATCTATATTCGTGCATTCATTTCTCAAATATAATACGTCCCACGCCGATGGTTAGTTTCTCATGGCCAAAATACATTCAAGATACAGACACCGCTTAATTTAGGGTGACAGGTATTATTAACCTACGTAAGCTACGTCGATTTCCGAGCATGCCAGATACGGCTATATGATTGTATTAGCTTTTACCCGCGACTTCATCCACGTGGTAGTCGAAATCAAAATATTCGATATAATAATTATTATTTTATTAGATATACCTATTTGCTTCCTATTTTACTCTTATTTTCTAATCGTCACGTCAGCGAACACATATTATCATCTATTATTCTCGAATATAGTAGTAGTAGATAATAAGTATTATCTCATATGACTAAATGTCTTTATAAAGGCACTGGTACACATTTAATAAACGCTAAAAATACTATGCAAACAAATATACATTTATATAAAAACAAAGAACCGGGTTTCTTTTTGGAAATTTAATCATTCAGATGTGCACCATTGCGCTGCAAACACTCCTTCAAATCTAGATCTCAAATGGGTAAAAATTCGCTGGCACATTGCGCTTTGAATTTAATCGCGAATATTTGGGCAATTGGATTATTGCAGTAAGCTCGACGCTTCATGTATCAGGCGGCCATGAAACATTGCACAAGCTGCGATACGAGTTGTCTTGTAAACATCCCGTGTACGAAGGTAATTTATTTTTTAAATAATATAATAATAATATCATGGGACATTATTTACACACGGCCACCTGATCCCAAACTAAGCAGAGCTTGTACTAAGGGAACCAGATAACTGATTTACTACATATACTACTTTTTGTAAATACATAATTATATAGATAAATTACACCCAGACTCAGGACAAACAGACATGTTCATGCACATAAATATGTGTCCTGGGATTCGAACCCACGACCACCGACGTGAAAAACAAGCATTTGGCAACCACGCCAACAGGTGACGGGCCTGTTGGCGTAAAATATAATGTTGTGAATGTAAATATAATGTTACATTAACATTATATTTACATTTGAGACAACATGTAGTAAAATATAAATTTCAATAATTAAACCTTAACATAATCTCCTTGAAAATAACTTAATACAAGCTAGCTAAATATCACTACTACTATAAAATATATTTTTTTTAATTTTACTTAATAACTGTATTACTACAAACATGTTGTGACTATTTACAAGCGCTTTTTGAAAGTCTACGTGAATAAAAATCTTTTTTTTATTATTATTATTTATTTAGGATAGGAAGCTTTCACTGCTTTACCTGACAATATAAGAATGTCAATGAAGCTTTGCACGGGAACGCACACCCCTGGGCCTCTACCGGCTAAGCCGCCGAACATCGATTTTTTTAATGTTGTTCAAATAAATAAAGATTAAAAATAAATTAATCAATCGTTAAATCGGCTTCAACGTTGGCAATCGATTCCGGACCATTTTTGACTTCACATGTGCTCATGGAAGCCGATTTAACAATTGATTAAGTAATTTTTAACCTTCATTTATTTGAACGCCATTTAAGAAATCGATGTTCGGCGACTTAGCCGGTAGATCCCCTGAAACGTTTCATGTTGTCAATTTACCACTGTCCTGTCAGAAATTCCTCTCATTATTGCAGAAAAGATTTTGTAGCCGTTTAGGAATTAATAAAATTATTTCACTTAGAGAGGCACAAACAATTTCGTTGAACATATATGTGAGTGTGTAAGCAAAAAAGTATTACTTAATGTATTATGGTAAATTAATCCTTTTTCTAATTGTATACACGTTAAATAAAGATCGGTTAGTGCACGTATCAATTTTCAAGCTATGCACGATTTAGTAGGCAACCGTTCTTATTTCCTTTTATTTCAACTAAATATACTAATTCAATTGTATCCAATAAATATGTTTTATACTTTCGGGTATTCCAACATACAAGCAATATGCATATATAAACATATAGGACTATATTCACAACCAAACGCAATCTAGATGAGAATCGTGTCAGTAGAGAAACAATATTGATGAAACTCGTGCCCCTATATCGTATCACAAAATAAATGGATCTAGGTATTTAAACCGCTTTGAAAACTATGAACCAAACAACCATAGGCAAGTATCTACAAAACAATCCACTCGGCTAGTGTTTTGTTTTTTTTAATAGCTTTTATTGGTTGTATGTTATAACATTTTAAACATCTAAGGGCCTATGCACTCCGCGTTTTTTAAGCGCGCCGTTGACGCGCGTTTGTAGCGATACAGGCGTGCGTTAGCGTTGCGTTTGTATCGATACACACAAGCCAAACTGCTCTGAAGGATAGAAGCGCGCCGTCGACGCGCGTTTCTAAAACGTGCGTTGACGTTTTCTAACCCTCAGTGAAAAAGTTCGACTCGCACTAGGCAGATATTTTATTTGAATTCAATTTGAGGAGACATAGAGTTACATCATAAAATTAATTTGTTTAAAGAACTAATACCGCTCCAACATTAGTATTCTACAGGTAAAGTTGGACTATCGTGTGACCACATTTCACCTATCGTATTAGTCTCAATTAATGGAGTCCTGGCCTTTCCCGACGCGACGGCCCGGTTCCCACCGCGCTTACGTCACTTTTCATAAATGGAACAATACGTGTCAACAGTGAACTATTCTAAACTCACTTTGAATTAAGTTTTGAATTATCATAACTAGTTATAATCAAAACTTTTAAAAATGCGGCAACAAATATCTTTGAATAACTTACTGGTACCAACTAAATAAATACAGTGTTACTAAACATTATTCAGCTTTTCTTTGTGTACTCAGAAACAGAATCAGTTTTTATTTGCTTAGCACAAGTGTAATAATAGAAGAAGGTATAAAGTTTTTGTTTGTACGCTGTATTCTACCTAAAACTAAGGCATGCGAACTGTATAATTTTCTTAGGTATAACAATGTAGCAGTTTCGTAATATTAAATTATTACAATAACATTACTTTTCTATCAGGGCAATCATAAAAATTCCGTTATATACATATGTATATATATAACTTAATATTAATTAATCATCCCCATCATCATGTCAACTCAATGACGGATGGCTCAATGGCAGGCGGGATAGCGCTCGCAGTATGATGGTCATGGTACACAGACTAACAATGATCCCCGTTCTCTGAGAGATATCCCCGATGGCATGATATTCTTTGCCATCAGCCACACATATTATTTACTCTGCCGTCTTAATCACTTACATGCCGTTTCAGTAAATAATGTATCAAGGCAAAAGTCACTTTATTACATTGTACAGAGTAGTATTGACCCTGGCAAATTTCTCTAAATTACGGCATTTTACCATAGTACGGCAGTACTGCACGTGTACCGTCAGATTAATGCTTCTGAAGCAAGAAGACCCTCAAAAATGAAACCAATTTATATCACCCATTTATAGAACGACCAGAATGATGATGGCCTAGATATTTTATCTACCCGATTTCTTGGGAACCGATGGAAGTATCTGGCTATGAGAATTTAAAATGAATAAGAAACCATAAAATGTAGTATACTTTAGGTCATTAAAAAATATTAGTTATAAGTGAGTTCCGTGAGGTGACTAGTCCTGCCCGGCGTACCTAGAACTTTCCAAATTCAAATTTTCAAAATTTAAATTCATTTATTCCGTAAAAATTTACATTTATGTGGAATCGTATTATTTTACCCTACCGTGCGGTGCATGACATGGCAGCTACTGAGAAATACTGCCAGAAAACTCAGGCGGAAATATTTTTTAAGTAATTTTTTTTCTCAATTCTTTAAGTGTCTTGACTTATAATAACTCAGGCCCAAGCACTTTTGTTACTTAAATAAATCAAATAATTGTAACATCCTGCTACACAATTTGGTTTTAATAAGTCCTTTAAACTTTTGGCTCTGGACGGAAGTGGAACCATTCATTTTCAAACTCCTTGTTTCTTTCTGATTCAATTAGTTGCGGTATCCAAGACAGTTAAACCAATTCCCCGGGACATGATGATACCTGAACCTCACCGCACAGAGTCATTTCATTGTGTGCCACTATTGATCCTAGCTTACAGGAGTTGCAATGGCGGGTATGAGGGAGGGACTAGTCCAGATAAAGCCTTTTAAACTTATTTGTAGACAATTCTCGAATATCATTGGGAAGTTTGTTATAGAATCTTATACATCACTTCACCACTTACTATATATTCTTCTCCAATCAATGTCTACAATATAACCACTGTAACACGAACACAAACTAGTAACACAAGACTATAATCATGAATTAACGAGCACCCTAAACGTTTCACGGTTAATAGCCTAACTACGACTAACTTTGGCAATTTGCTGCGTTTTGATGGCATAGATACCTCAATACTTAGTAGAGGTGAGCCCATATTGCTAACAGGGGGGCTACTGACTAAGTCGGCCATCAAAATCGTGACCGGCATTCAAATAGATGAAGGTTAAAAATTACTTAATCATTCTACAATGAGCACATGTGCCGTTATATCATTCTGTCTCCCGCTTTGCTGTGGAGGGAAGTGGAACTCTTCATTTCTAACTCCTCCTTTTTTCTTCCTGATTAAATTCGTTGCGGGATCCAAGACATTTAAAGCGATCCCCCGGGACACACCTGAGCCCCACCGCTGTGTCATTTCATTGTGCGCCACTGTTGATCCTGGCTTACAGGCAGGAGTTGCAGTGATGGGTAAGAGGGAGGGACGATTCCCGATAAAAAAAATGAGCACATGTGACGTCATAAATAGCCCGGAATTGATTTTCATCGGTGAAGCAGAGTGAACGAATGATTAAGTAATTTTAAACCCTTCATCTATTTGAACGCCGATAACGATGATCGGTGACTGAGGCGGTAGCCCCCCAGGTATAATAGTAGCAGTGCTGCCAGGTCTACTCATACTTTATGATACGGAAAGGAAAATTGGATATCTTCCAGATTCATTTAATAACGATCGCCGTGACTCAGTTGATAGTAGTTAACTTGCCTTCTGATACAAAGGTTTGATCCTCGCACGATCCTCGTATTTTCTATGTATGTATACATTCAGTCAAAAAAGTATCGGGAATGGATGATTTGTTTATGGTTCTAAATTCAAATTTTAGTTTTTTTTGTTGTTGTTAGATTGACACAACTGTTTTCCATTTTGGCGCGGAGTTTGAGATGCATCTGTTATTTACATTAAATACAGTGCTGGTTTTAGTAATATCATATATAGTGTGTATTGCGAATTTAGACTTTATCAAAAACTCGTGCTTATGAGTGGTTCAAAGCGTTCAAAAGCGGTCGAGATGTGATGAAAGATTTGCCTCACTCTGGTAGGCCATCAACGTCTGCAACTGAAGTTAACATCGCAAAAGTGAAGGAAATAGTGACTGAAAATCCTCATTCAACTCTGAGAGAGATAGCCGCCGAACTTTCTGTATCTCACGAGTCGATTCGTACCATTTTAACTAATCATTTGGGTATGAAACATGTTTTCACTCGGCTAGTCCCATAAGATCTGAATTTTCTCCAACAACTCAATCGCATGAAAGTCGCTGAGGACATGGTAGAACGAGTCAATTCCGACCCAAAATTCATGAAACGCATTGTTACTGGTGACGAGACGTGGGTTTACGAGTTTGACATGCAAACTAGTCAACAAGCTTTGGAGTGGCGCCTTCCAACTGAACCGAAACCGAAAAAACCACGCCAAAGGCGATCAAAAGTCAAAGTCATGTTGACTGTTTTCTTTGACTATCGCGGTGTTGTGCACTCTGAATTCTTACATACCATCCAGTTACCACCATATTCACCAGATATGGCTCCAGCCGACTTCTTTCTTTTTCCTAAACTCAAATTACCACTTCGTGGTACCCGTTTTCAATCGGTAGAAGACATAAAGGAGAATTCGCGGCGAGAACTGAACTCAATTCCGAAAGCAGCGTTTAAAAAATGTTTTGATGAATGGATTATTTGTTGGCGTAAGTGTATCGTTTCTGAAGGAGCATACTTTGAAGGTGATAAAATAAATTTGGATGAATAACAAACATTTTGTATATTATTGATCTTTTCCCGGTACTTTCTTGACAGAATAGTATATTTACAAAATAAAACCGGGCAAGTGCGAGTCGGACTCGCCCATGAAGGGTTCCGTAGTAGCAAGTATTTCAGTTGATTAAATGAAAGCAAATTGCGGTTTACGAATTATAACGTATAAAAAAAACTACTTGCTAGATCTCGTTCAAACCAACTTTCGTTGTTAGTTTAGATGGTAATGTACATCATGTATTTTTTTTAGTTTTATCGTTCTCTTATTTTAGAAGTTACAGGGGGGACACTCATTTTACCACTTTGGAAGTGTATCTCGCGCAAACTTTTCAGTTTAGAAAAAAATTATATTCATAACCTCAATATGATTTTTAAATACCTACCCATAGACACCCCACATGTATGGGTACGATGAAAAATTTTTTTTTTCGTTTTTTGTATGGGGACCCCCCAAAATGATTGTTCTTTTTCTATGTTTGTGTAAAAATCTTAATGCGGTTCACGGAATACATCTACTTACCAAGTTTCAACAGTACAGCTCTTATAGTTTCGGAAAAAGTGGCTGTAACATACGGACGGACAGACAGACTTGACGAATCTATAAGGGTTCCGTTTTTTGTCATTTGGCTACGGAACCCTAAAAAGTATATAATTATTTATATTCGTTGTCTAGTATCCTAACTACAAGCTTTATTATTATGTATTTAGGCACATACACCATTGACAATGTGATGCCCCGGCCCAGAGATGGCAGCAATATCCCATATGCGGCCGTATGTTGACCTTATATAATTGGAGGCGATAGGCCGAGCGACGTGAAGCAGCTTATACCTTTCTAATCCCTCCCTCTCATGATCCAATGTGATAACTATCCGTCTCAACCGAGGAGAGATCAGGTATACGGCGGAGAGCATTTTCATCAGCTTTCTTACATGCTCTCAGAGGCACTCGCGTATAACGCCGTCAACTTCCTACCCCCGAGATGCAGCTGGGTGTTTTCTTGCCATAAAATCCCATTGAAACTTTTTGACCTGACCTTTTCATTGTATGTTGAGCTACCGCATAACCATCGAGGCAACCGTATAAGGACAAGTGTACCCGCCGAAGCAACGTGGTGTTAACTGTACTAATATACATATGCTGACTTTTGTTTAACTTTAATGTCCTAACTTTACTCAAATACACGTGTAATAGCATATATTTACAATTTCCACGTGACCTGAGGCAATGTCGACATAGGACGAAGGACTATGCTGACAAACCCACACTTGTAAATTGACGGCCGTAGGTAATTTTGAGAAAATATACCATTACCTTTAAGGCGCTTTAATACCAGAACAGGTTAAACACTTTTTTTATTGCCATCATCATAAAATTAATTATTTAGAATTGTAGTATATACTTAACTAAATTTATTACAGAAAAATCATTTACAAAATAATTGAAATTTTAAAAGTAATATTTATGTACATGGCTCTCCAAAAAATAAAGTGATAATTTAAAATTAGACCCGCAATTTAATATTTAGTATGTGTGGTGTGACTTTGGGAGACAGAATTGAAGTGAAAGAAGAAAGTGCAGGTCAGAAGTACCCTAAACCGGCGAGCATGGTTTAGGGTACTTCTGACCTGCACTTTCTCGAGAACGTCTCCGATTTGGTCAGAGAATGTTCGACGAGGTCTTCCCCTAACGGTTGTTCCATTCACACAGGCCAGGTATACTTCTCTGATCAATCTTCTTTCATTCATCCTTTCTAAATGGCCAGACCATCTCAGCATTCCTTTTTCAATCTTGGTGACTACATCCTCTTTCACACCACAACCCTCTCTTACATCAGTATTTCGAATTCTGTCTCCCAAAGTCACACCACACATACTTAATATTAAATTGCGGGTCTAATTTTTTTTTAATTATTTTTCACACAGGCCAGGTATACTTCTCTGGTCCGGCTATGAAGAATATAATGACAGTAATCGATGCAAAAGACGTGTGCAAACATCGTGACAAATGGAAATCCGTTCTCTGCCTACCCCTCTGGGAAACAGGCGTGAGTCTATGTATATATGTATGTTATTTAATATTAAGTAATTAATTTATAAATTCCATATCATCATGTCAGCCGAAAGATGTCCACTGCTGGACAAAGTCCTACCCCAAAGACCTCACAATAGCATCTTCTGGTTTGCTACTCGAGAACACTTCTGCACCAGTTGCCGTCGCTTCTACAAGCTATAGGTATTTATGTAAGAATCTGCTAACAGTCAAAATTACACTTGTCAGATCCTCCATCCATCCTTGAACATAAACATACTCACAGGCACAAAGTCAAAGTCAAAGTAACTTTATTCCGTAAAAATTTTACATTTATGTGGAATCGTCATATTTTTTTACCCTACCGTGCAGTGCATGACGTGGCAGCTACTGAGAAACACTGCCAGAAAACTCAGTAGGAATCCTTTTTTAAAATAAAATATACTTAAGATTAATTACAATCATGTGTGTTGACTCAGAACAACTCCATCCCAAGCGCTTTTATCACTTAAATAATCAGAAATTTTGTAATATGCCCTGCTACACAATTTGGCTTTAATAATTCTTTTAAACTTATTCGTAGACAATTCTCTAATATCATTGGGAAGTTTGTTATAAAATCTTATACATTGCCCCATAAAAGAGTTACTTATTTTGTGGAGACGGGTAGTATGCAGTATGAGATTATTCTTATATCTAGTATTTACATTATGTGTATCGCTCCTTTTACAGAAGGAATCGATATTTTTATGCACATATAATAAGTTTTCATATATATACTGAGATGGTACAGTTAGAATGTTGACCTCTTTGAATTTTTCTCTTAGAGAAAAATTCAAAGAGGTCAACATTCAAACTCTCGGGCCAAGATTATAGATAGCTCTTACTGCTCTTTTTTGCAATATAAATATGGTGTTAATGTCAGCAGAGCTACCCCAGAGAAGAATTCCATAGGACATTACACTATGAAAATAACTGAAATAAACCATTCTAGCTGTGTCAACATCAGTCAGCCGTCTAATAGTTTTCACTGCATATGCTGCAGAACTTAATTTGCCGGACAGTTTTTCTATGTGTGGGCTCCATTGTAGCTTTGAATCAATAGTGATACCCAAGAACACTGTTGATTCAACAGGGTCCAACCTAGCTCCATTAAGTTGTACATTGGTTGTCGCCTGTTTCACATTCAATGTAGTGAATTTAATGACTTTAGTTTTCTTATCATTAAGCACAAGATTATTGGCATTAAACCAATGAACAACTTTAGAGATTGTATCATTAACATCGTCAAAATTGCTTAATTGTCGGTTTATTTTGAACGTCAGGGAAGTATCATCTGCAAACAACACAATCTCATGCTTATCCCTTACGTAGTAAGGTAAGTCATTTATATAAATTAAAAACAAAAATGGGCCCAGAATTGACCCCTGTGGGACGCCCATTACCACTGGAGATCCCGGAGATATTTTACCGTTTATTTCGACCTTCTGAATTCTATTGCCCAAGTAAGAAGTCAGAAGTTCGAGAGCCTTGTTCCTAATACCGTAGTGGTGTAATTTTCTGACCAGAGTATCATGATGAACGCAATCGAACGCTTTGGACAAATCGCAAAAGATACCTAATGCATCTTGCGAGTCTTCCGACGGCGCGAATATACTTTTTAATAAGTTGACCCCTGCATCTATGGTTGAACAACCCTTTGTGAATCCAAACTGTTTCCGGTGTAGTAAATTATGTATATTAAAGTGTCTGAGCAGCTGGCTAAGCATAAGCTTTTCAAATATTTTACTAAGAGTGGGCAGCACGGAAACAAGTCGAAAATTTGAAGGGTCTGAAGTATCACCAGCTTTAAAAAAAGGAATGATTTTACTATACTTCATCAAGTCAGGAAATACACCTGATGCAACACAGCAATTGAACACAATAGCTAAGTGTGGGGCGATTATAGTAATAATTGATGAAACAGTCTTAACAGATAGACCCCACAGATCCTTTGTGTTTTTCATATTAATACTCTTGAAAGCATTTAAAATATCTTTAGGGCTAACCACCGAAAATTCAAAAACTGTGTCACACGACCCTACGCTTTGCTTGAGTATCTGCTCAGCAGATGTAGAAGAACAAGAAAGAGAGTTAGTAAGTATGACTGGAATATTCGAAAAATATTTTTCAAACTCAGTCGCAATCTCCAAATCGCCTTTAATATCTATGTTGTTTATTACTAAGTTAAAATCACGACTACGTATTTTTGTTTTACCTGTCTCAGCATTAATTATCTTCCAAGAAGTTTTGATTATATTTGTAGAAGATTTAAGTATATTTTTTATGTGCAAAGATTTAGCAGCGCTACAGGCTATAACTCTATACTATGAGGTTACTTTAGTCAGACAAAGATGAGATAAATTCCATGATCCAAAGATGAAATTATTAATGAACATACCATTGACTTATATGTATAACTAGACACGCTGTTTCGAATAAAAACTCTGTCCCAGTCCGGCAGTGCGCTAGGTGAGGGGCGTGCGCGCGGCGGCCAAAATTGCTTACTGAGTTGCAGCGCCCGCGCTCAACTCGGTGAGCAAATTCTCAATATGGGATTGCGCGTCTAGTAGAATACAAGGTCGATGGAACATACCTTTTCCACAATAGCTGTAGTAAGCTGCAAATAAATGTTTAACAACAATCCAAACATCATTATCGTTGTCATCACTGCTTCTAAATCCGAATTTTTGTTTTGTAGTGCAATGTAGGGGCACATGAAGCAAACGTACAAAACTATTAAAAAATGAAGCGTATCGAACATGCGAGTCTGAAAAAGAATATAATTGTTACTAGTCTATTGGTCTAGTGGTTAGAGACCGTGACTGCTAAGCCTAAAATCTTTGTAAGATGGCGTGGTTGGTACATAATAATAATAATATCTAGGGACAATGTCACACAGATCATCCTAGCCCCAAACTAAGCAAAGCTTGTACTATGGGTACCAGGTGACGATATACATACTTATATAGATACATACATACTTATATATATAGAAAACAACCATGACTCAGAAACAAATATTCGTGCTCATCACACAAATATTTGCACTTACCGGGATTCGAACCCAGGACCAGCAGCTTCGTAGGCAGGAGCACTACCAACTAAGCTACGGTGACCGTCAATCCAGGACAGATATTTGTGTGTATGAACATGTCTGTTTGTCCTAAGTCTGGGTGTATTTATCTATATAAGTATGTATTTACAAAAGAAAGTAGTATATATACTATATCAATTATCTGATTTCCACAGTACAAGCTCTGCTTAGTTTCGGATCAGATGGCCGCGTGTGAGTATATTTATTATTAGTTATTTCTCAAAATATAACAATGCAACACTATCTTGCATAAACAGTTACATATAAGTAGCCGTGTTTATGTACTTACAAAGTCTGTGTCAGGTATCAAGATCCAAGGAAAGTTAGATCTCAAGCAAATCCGAGGCGTATCAATAGTGGTAACATTTTTCGATAGCTTATAAAGATCCAAATATTCTGAAGAGAACTTTGGCTGCCTTTGGTTGTTTCTATCTAGAAACAAAGGATAATTGGATCATATATTGCTGACCAACAACTTTTTGCGAATAGTCAGGAAAAATATAAAAATGAGTCCCTTTCTAAATTGAATACCTACTTATAGTAGCACTAGTTTCTTTTTATGCCATCAAGTCAGCGAAAATATATCACGATACGATTATATACGCGATACGATTAGAGCCGGTTGGCTTGGTTGTTAAATACTTGCCTTTCACGTCGCAGGTCTGGGTTTGATTCCCACCCAGGACAGATATTTGTGTGCATCGACAAGTCTGTATGTCCTGAGTCTGAGTATAATTATCTACATAAGTATGTATTTACAGAAGAAAAGTAGTATATGTAATATATCAGTTATCTGGTTTCCATAGTATCTATGTAATGTCCCAGGATATGATTATTATTATTTTATACTAAGTAAGGAGATGATGTAGCCCATAAATGCACGTTTGTCATACTATAGTATTACTCAACCATTGTTGACCTATCCTTTCCCACTCCGATGAGCTCTACAACCCTAACCATATACAGGAACCCAACATTAAGTTATTATGGCTGCGTGATCTGCTTGGCGAAATCACTTCAAACAAAAGTAGACATCCCATAGGGTCGAAGGACATCTTGGGAACTAAAACACCCAAACGCTAGATAATACATTCTCGAAATAAGAGTAATCTGTTTGCACATGCTATTCATCTCCTCAAAATCAGTACCCAGCTGTTATTTGGGCAATGTATACGCTTCTACAACAAACTTCCTAATCGTATCGGACAACTGTCAATTAACAAGTCAAGGCCAAGATCGCATCTAATTTAAAAGAAAAGTTCGTAAGCATTTACTTCCGAAATTGTTAGCAGAAACCCCCTACTTATAAATTAAATATATGTTTTCATAATCGGATTGTATATTATAGTTTATATAGTATAGTTCATTTCTTTCTATTATTAGAAATCTCTTAGTATAGCCCTAGGTTCTAACTATTTGATATTTGTATGATCCGTACACCTACCATACTATCTCTGCACCACCCTAAGTTTGATTGGCAGAAAATGTCTTGGGCATTAAGTCCGTCTGTGTACTATTTTATGTGCATAAAGTCATAAAAAGGTCTATCATGTTTTTACATTAAACTAGGATAATGATTGCTTGGGAATGAGTAACTTTAGCCCATATGTTTTTTTTAATCATCCCATTTGTTTACAATACCGTGCACTGCATTATATGGCAGCTACCTGTAAGCACTGCCACAAACCTCCGTAGGATACTTATTCTAATCATGAGAATCTTAACTTCTAATTAAGATTTCTTTCCTAAATCGCCTTTTAATGAGATATGCTATCATCTAAAGGGCACCCATAGCCAGAAGCTCTCACCGGTCCGAAAGCTATTGCCGAGTTTAAGCAACTGGGCGCCGTCAGTCCATAGATGGGTGACTGACAAAGTGGTTTAACTTTAATGTCTCGGTGGCGGTTGTGTCCATTGGGCAATAGTCGTTAAGCCATTTCAGATGGGAGGTTTGAACAACTCTGACACTAGGGGGTATCCACTGCCCATACGATAAGTAAGTAAGTAATATCTAATTACAATATCTTATCTTATATAAATAGTCTTTTAAATATGAAATTGTTATTAGAGTGTAAGATTCTGATGATTAGAATAAAAGGATTCCTTCTGAGTTCTATGGCAGTTTTTCTCAGTAGCTGCCACGTCATGCACTGAAACGAATAGTAAACAAATGTAACGGAAATAATATTTTTAAATGCTATTGTACTATATTTAATACAACTGTTTACTTTAAATTTAAATCTTGGTGTACAATAAAGACTATTTGTTTTGTATTGTTATCTGAATAAAATCCACATGCCTATGACTTATTTATTATAAGTCAAACTATTACTTTTTAGATACTTCCTCAACTGATTGAGCAAGTATCTAAAAAATCTCTTGAGCGAGAAAAGAGCACCGTAACGGTGGACTTGTTTCCACAAATACACGTTGGAACGTTTAAAAAACCATGCAGACTTTGTTCCTAGTTAACAAGGCAATACCATCTTATCGTATCCTTTTCAACAGCATTAAAATTTAGCTTAAATCTCAGCTTTCAAATATATATGCCTCTGAATATATTCTCCAATAATAACAACAAACAATCTCTGTTGTGTTCAACACGATTATATACGAATGTCGACAAGCGAGCAATTTCGAGTATATAATCACAATTTGTATTAAGTAAGTAGTAGTAGTAAGTGTAATACGAAGAAGAGAAATATTATTTGTTAATAAAATTGTGCGTTTCTCTTACGCATATAAATGTCGCTCTTAAATAAATGTAAACTTAAGAGCCCTTTCTAGCTGTGATATTCACATACAAACTTTATCTCTCACTATCTTTCCTATACGACTATGCTCAATCGTATAGTTTTTAGGGTTCCGTAGACAAAGGTTGGTACTGAATTTATCGATCTTGGGATTATGTAGGCACTTGTCCTTTTGCCGTAGTAGTTCTGCGCTTGCATAGTCATCATCATCATATCAGCCGAAAGACTTCCACTGCTGGACAAAGGCCTCTCCCAAGGATGTCCACAATAGCCGGTCTTGCGCTGACTGCATCCAGCGGCTTCCCGCGATCCTCACAAGATCGTCGGTCCACCTTGTAGGGGGCCTGCCTACGCTGCGTCTTCCGTCTGTTCTTCTTCATCGGTCGTCGGTTCTTCGAGCTATGTGCCCTGCCCACTGCCACTTCAGTTTGGCAATTCTTTGGACTATTTCGGTTACTTTGGTTTGCCTGCGGATTTCGACGTTTTTGTTTCGATCGCGCAGGAATATTCCGAGCATTCCGTCATAGCCCTCTCCATTGGGTGACCTTGAGCCTTCTGATGGGGCCCATAGTAAGCGACCACGTCTCCATAAGTCATCACTGGCAACACACACTTGTCGAAGACTTTCGACTTGAGATACTGCGGTATTTGGGACGAAAAGATATTACGTAGCTTCCCGAACGCTGCCCATCCGATTTGGATAGTAACAGCTTGCATAGTAACCGACTTGTTTTGCGCGCCTCGTCGATTAAGGGTGATCTATCGTGTGATGTAATTTTTTATTGTCAAATTATTCTTTTAGAAGACCGAATTTTATTTTATGATAATAATATACAGTGTATGACATTATTCAAACAATTTGGGTTCGTCTGTAATTGGCGATCTTATTGTTCGTGGTGATACAATAATTCATTTCAGACTGTAATCGATACATCGAATCGATATAAGTACGACCGTAGATGTATGCGAGTGCGTTTTGTAATAGAATTCTTGTAACGGCAATTGATTTCTTTATGATAACCTAGCTAAGATTGCAAGCAATTTATCGCAAACTCGTTCAATTTATGGGCCCCAGTTAAATTTATTATCTATGGGTAAACTTAGTTAGACACGACTTTTCTAGGACATTTGGTGTTACAGTATCTAGGATTACTGGTGAGGCAGGCGAGTCGTTTTTTAAATTAAGGTAGTTTAAATTATATGCATTAGCTTTTATCTGGAGATTTATTACGAGTCCAGCATCATGACACCACATGCTTAGTCTGTCGAAGTCTTTTAGTTATTTTTAGAAAAGTAAATAGAAGAATATTTAACCACGATTTCGTCTATTTAAGCATTGTTTTCTTTTTCACATGCATGTGTGGAGAATGAGTCAGTCTCAGCAGTAGGGAATCCTGTTAAAAGCTATTCCTAACTGTTACATTCCGTTTTTCTCATATACGTTATATATACGGATTTTAATTCTAGACTATTTTTCACGCAATGTCTATTATATGCTACCGAAACTGTTCGGCCATACAGTTTTCGCAAGTAAACATATTTTTGTAAAAGTTATGACGTTCCAAAAGTCAATACAAATGCTTGACACGTAAGGTCCTCTTAGCCAAATTCCGGCCACGGCGGCCAGTCTCAATAGAGATTAGCCATCTGCGCGGGACATATTATAGTGCTCAAGTGTGTGCGCAACCACAGGAGTACTTTCTATTCCATCACTCTCATGATCTAATGGGACGCCTAGCGACACGACCGGAAAGAGGTCAGGTACAGGACTAAAGGCTTTACGTGATCTCCGAGGCACGGGGGTATAATATCACCAACTCCCAGACTTTGGGCTACTGCTGAGAAATTTATCTTTTTACAGAAAACTCGCAAAATCACTTTCGGCCCGACCCGGGATTTGAACCCAGGACCTCGTTTACTGCGGGTTGCGAACACGCTACCGCTAGACCAACGAGGCATAATATACAGCAGGTAATAGCATTTTATGTAAATTGCTGTGGTCTTCTGTGTGAGTCAGATTACCAAAGCGGATATCGAGACGGGATGTCGGGTGAGGTGATGCCATCTGTGGCTACTTCCGTTAGTTCAGGTAGTTAAGAAAAAAATTATAAAACAAAAATTATCGGAGAAAAAAAAGCTTGATATCTTAAAATAACAATGATCTCTCGCCGAGACAGATCTATCGGAAACCTCAGATCCGGAGATATACATAATTATGTTTGTAAATAATTTAAGCGTGCTTCGGAGTGCACGTTAAGTTGTCGGTCCTATTATAGCAGCCTACTGTCTAAAGAACTCTAACACTCATACCGTTAAAAGAGCAAACTTAAAGTAATTATTACTTAACTACGACAAAATCTATTAAACAGTTCGTTGAAATTGTATTCAGCTTTCTGTAATTAAATTGATCATTTACATAAATTTATAATGTAAAACTGTCATCGCCACAAAACGACACGTCGAATTGATATTTATAGCTCCAAATTATCAACACAATCACGTTTTACTTTAATATTCATCAGCGCACATACAACTTCAAAATTAATAGGTACTCGCGCAAATGAAAAGTTAACTTAACTTTGGTGTAATCACAAGTACTGTCAATATTTGCTTAGCATTTACATTATTCGTTACAACCGCTTCAAGGTTAAGTACTAAACTTGCTAACATACAAAACCCGACTGTATTAATGTGTTATAAGGTGCAAAATGCATAAAACGCCGGAATGTAATCTTAAAGTAGGCTCATTGATTCTAAAGCCCCATAACTAGAGAATACGCATCTTCAAAATGTTTCCACATAAGAAGAACTTCCATATAAAATACGTGACAAACTAAATTTCAGTTCTATTACCTTTGTAATACATGTAGGAATCGTCTACAAAAGTCGGGTCTTCTGGCTCGACTCCGGCTAAATTGTCCTTAAGCACTTTCATGGGGCGATAGCGGGTACGAATTAGCCTCGAATCTCCTTTATCGTGCTTCTGAATTGCTTCCTGTTAAATGTGAGAAGTTTACTTGTATTGTGAAATCAACTATAAAGTTACATCGTAGAAAATAGGATCGGTTATCCCTTTATAATCACTCTAATTTTAATTTTGCTATTGTAATGTTGTTTATTTTCCCAAATAAAGCAAAACAAAACACTTCTAATGCTGCGTGGCTGATGACAAAGAATATCACCACCCCGTTTCATCCCAGGGGGGCGAAGTCGATCCGTAGGAATAAATCTCTCAGTGTACTGTTACCATCATACTGCGACTGCCAACCCGTCTGCTATGCGTGGCGATTATATCCCTACAAATGATGAACACAACTCCATCATGGAAATGTGGCTTTTGTCCAGCTGTGGACGTTATTCGGCTGACATGATGGTCAAACTTAATTGTGATCGTTTCAGACCGATAACAACTGTTACCAGTAAAGTAAGTGCCATTAAATGCGCCACGAATACCACAGATTATATAATTACAAATCTTAGAGTTAACAGTTACTAAACATTATTTAACAAACTAAAATTACTTTGAATAACTTGATGAATTCTAAACGATAGTTCTTAAATAAAGCCGTCCGCCTCTTTATTCCGTTTAAAACCTGTGTAAGTGTTTACACGACCTTCGCCAACTCTTAATCAAGTCAAATAATGTAACTATGTTTGAACAAATAAACGTATTGAAAAAAGAACTCACTAAAAACATTATTATACGATGAAATGTCCTTGAGAACTTACTCAGTCTCAAGCACAAATTATTCCCGAGCTTTTACGGTACTTCATACATTTTCTAGATAATAAGCAGTATTACTTAATTTAGCCTAGTTTCCACTTATTCCTAACGGTTTAGTGCACATTTAGCTTTAGTTTTGATATCTTTTGAACTGATGCTGAGAACAGTAAGTTAGTAATAATAAAATGTATTATTATATGCTCGCTAGAAAAGTTTACGTTGAAATTCTTGGCAAATAAAACACTGCTATTACATTAAATTATTATAAAACAGTAATATTTTAGTGTCAAACAATACAAGTAGGTATCATCATCAATATGTTACAGAATCTATGGTAGTTGGTTGAGTCGCTTATCTTTTAATATAAAAAACAAACTAAAAACCACGCATTTCAGAAAACCAAACTAAATAATCAGAAAAAAAATATTGTTAAAAAACGTGGGGTGCTTTTTGATGAAAATGATAATCCTGCTACTCATATCTATCAATAAAATAATTATAACTATTGACATCACGCACCCCACGCTTTTTACAATACAACACGTTTCTTTTATTTTCGCTTTTTAGGGTTCCGTACCCAAAGGGTAAAACGGGACCCTATATATACTAAGACTTCGCTGTCTATTTGTCTGTCACCAGGCTATATCTCATGAACCGTGATAGTTAGACAGTTGAAATTATCACAGATAATGTATTTCTGTGCCCGCTATAAAAACAAATAAAATAAATATTTAAGGGGGCTCCCATACAACAAACGTGAATGTTTTGTTGGTTTTTTATAGATAATGGTACGTAACCCTTCTTACGCGATTCCGACTGACGGCTGGTTTTTTAGTTTAGTTTTCTTTAAACGCGTATTTGTTTAATAAGTATTTTATACTATTTTAACTTAACTATTTTATTGATATCAATTACTGGCCTGGCGCGAAGACACTACCAGTTATAGGGGAACAGTAAGGATTACGTGGCTGTTTAAATATTGAATTGTCGTCGGTCCTTGATAAATATACCAGACTTCGATTTAATCCGACGTTTTGATGGAGGTCACAATCATGTTCAAGGTTTCCGTTGCATACATGCTAACATATGTATGAAGTTAATAAAAGTGCTTTAAAAAAGCAACGCCCGCACTAGAAAAAAAGATCTCAGTATTGCGGGGGTCTTTACTAACATGCAAATCACGGACGCAAAGCACAACTAGGCTCAGAACAACTAGCTATGGGTTCAACAAATAGCTGTTGTCTTTTGCGGGGATCAAACCTGAAACACGAGGACGTTGAGGTAGCAGCGAGACGATTATTAATAGATTTTCTTTTTTGAAGTTATACTTCTTTTGGCGCGATGGAGAAAAATGATGAGAGTGAATTTTTACGATGCGCGCGTACACCGACACCAAAAAATTTAACAGCATGACGTTTTTCTAGGTGGTATGAAAATTGATAACTATGTTCAAGTTGTATATTAAGAAGTATAACTTCTAACGCGTGTACATAAGTACACACAAGTTTTTTTTATTTTAATATTCGCAATAAATACTTTTTGACTCCAATAAAAACTATCAAAATTCTTTCTTTCTTCCTTTCAAAAGAAACAAGCAGACACCCTGGAGTCTATTAGTTTGTGGAGTAAGAGGCACAGGGGCCTCCGAAGGACAAATCATGATAGTTTCATTTCACCCAGAATCAAGTCTGTTTTGGATTTAATAAGAACAACAAAACATATATTCGTCAAAATCAAATTAATATAAAATTATACAAAACGGTACGTATCTCTTATCAAAGCTTGTAATAATGTCAGGTAACAAATTGTTTTGGTATTTTGCCCTTTGGCAATTCGAAACTGAATCGGAAAGCTGATGGTACCTACTTAACTGTTCATTCCATGCTACATGTGCTTATTATCTAGATATCTAATTATTCGCTTACTAAAATTTTTCATCATTTATTAAAATGTAAACAATATAATTGAAATATAGAAACATGTCGAGGTTTCTATATTTCAATTTTTTTAAATTAATTAATTTGCCACAGTTCTCTAACAAGTATCAAGTTGTTTTATAGCTAATTGTGGCCGAATCCATTAGTATATTTTTTTACATAACTTAACAATAGATATAGATTAATTACGTAATAATGATAAAGAGTATTATTTATTTTGAATTACTTTTTCATCCCGTGGTGGGCGTAGAAATCGTCCGTCCTATACTTTGGCTGACATGATGATTATATTGTAGATTATTTAGATAAGAAGTGTAAAACATAGTTTTCACTTCTTATCGCATTAAGCAACACAATATACATATATTTATTTAAATTTCAATGTAAAGAGGGGGACTTAATGCCAAAGGCATTTTCTACCAGGCCACCTTGGGTGGATGCAGATAAACTATGGTAGGTGCACTATAAATATGGATATATAAAAAGCAAGTATGATTATTAAGTACTAGCTGTTACCCGCGACTTCGTCCGCGACAATTTTGAATGATGACCAATGTAACCTACAACAAAAAGTCCTAACATGCGTGAAAGACTCATTTTAAGAAACTTTATAATGAATGTGAATAACTAAAGAAAAGCCATTTCATTAAAATTATATAAATATTATTAAAATTATAAAAAACACGGCCTTTTAAGACATAATTTTACTCTAAAAGGTTTCACTGACTCACTATTTAACACATACAAAGTTTAGGATAATTTTATTATATTAACATATTTTGATATTAATTTCAATATAACAAACAGACACTCCAATTATATTTATATGTATAGAAGATGACAATTGCTGTACCCGCGCATCGTCCGCGTGCTAAATATTTTATTTAGTTTTTCTATTATAAAAGATTTTTTCTAAAATAAACGTAGCCTAAGTAAATCACTATTATATCAGCTACCTGCCAATAAAAGCCCCGTCAAAATCGGTCCAGCCATTTCAGAGATTAGCCGGAACAAACAGACAGATGGACAGACAACAAAAATTATAAAAAATGTTATTTTGTTGTAAGTACCGTATATAATAATATATATATATATATATATATATATATATATATATATATATATATATATATATATATATATATATATATATATATATATATATATATATATATATTCATATTTATGTAGTAAAAAACTGTTCTTTCAATATTACAAACAGACACTCCAATTTTATTTATATGTAGGTATAGATGTATATATTACATATATCGGATTGTTTACAGTGTCACAAGAGTTTCCAATAGTCTTTATCTGTTCTAGGTAAATCGTCATATAGTTGTATTGACTACTATAAACTAACTGAGCAGGGTTACACTACGAGAAGTAGATGACATGGCTTAAGGCCTTACGCATTGATCCAAATAAAAAATAATACCCAAATATTTACCTGTCTAGACTTGGCACCGTTCAGCCTGTTTTTAATTTTACGCCGTACGTATTCAAGCGTAATTGGATGCTCGGCCATAACACGCATAAAATCTGTTCGGCGTAATACCTGAGAATAATATTAAAATGCCATAATATTAAACCGACATAGCCGTAAGAATTGCCGAGCTGAAGTGGCAGTGGGCAGGGCACATAGCTCGTAGAGCCGACGGCCGCTGGGGCAGAAAGGTTCTCGAGTGGCGACCATGAACCGGAAGACGCAGCGTGGGTAGGCCCCCTACAAGATGGACCAATGATCTTGTGCGGGTCGCTGGAAATCGCTGGATGCGGATAGCGCAAGACCGGCAATTGTGGAGATATTTGGGGGAGGCCTTTGTCCAGCAGTGGACGTCTTTCGGCTGATATGATGATGATGATGATGAATATTAAAGTGCAATTAGTAGGTGAGCGCAGTGAACCCATAGGACCTAACGATTGGCACAACCCTGTGATACACTTTACCTAAAAGTACTCAGCATATGGTAAAGTACTCAAAAGAGTCAAAATGAACACAATGACTGGATCTACATTTCTTTATGATTTAAGACTTAATATATTCCTTATCATAAATAAATATCCATTAATCATTCCGTTGACGAGCTAGATACCCGTGGCAAACACAAAACCAGCAAACACTATAGACTAGATCTGACAATACTCTTATTATTTTTAAAGTTGAAAATCTATTTCTATTATTCTTATGACAAAGAAAAGAAATAAGGTTTAATAATTTGAAATATTATTTCAGAGTCGTTCGAACCATAAATTCAATTCCTCCAGATGCTGTGTTCAAATCCCGTGTCTTGAGAAAATGTTATATTGAGATTATTCTGTTAAGAAAACTTCTCAGTGTCATCCCAGAGCATGAAAATTGGCAGTGTATCACCATCATGCCTCGGAGAGCACCCAAAGCGGTCAGTTCTATACTTGACTTCTTTCCAGCCAGGATAGCCTTACCATTCCCTTAAAAAAATTAAGGGAAGTATAAAAAAATTCATCTGTGTTTGCGCTCACATTTATGCATTCAAATATATCCCGGGCAGATCGCTTTCGTCCCACAATGAGACGGTCTAACATGGAAGACATTATTTTAATTATTAACAATGTCAAATGAAGTAAATTAAACTACTAATGAACGTTAATCACTATCAAATTCTTAGAATTAGTGCACATCTATTTTGATTCAAACTATCTTTAAAATTCGGTTACTTGTGGATTCTTCTTCTAAACTTAGCCTTACTGCATAATTCTATGATTTCATTTTAAATCCTACTTGTTGAAAAGAGTTTGCAGATACCTGTAGTTCGACGTAAGTGGCAGCTTTCACAGTTACTTTGGATGGGATTGAATAAAACAGACTCAATTCCCCGAGTACCTGGAACATAGACATAGCTTTCAGCAGCTTTTAAATGTACTATAAATTAGAGTAACGTATTTATAGTGCCGGCGTTTTTGAAAGAAAAACTTATTAAGACGCGTTTTTACTGAGGATTGAACGTAATTGAATCGTCACGCTCGAGTTGGTGAAGCTGAGTTGCATGACTCATTAAATCGTGTATACTTGGCTCCAATCCTCATCAACCACATTTACAGTCCGAACAGAAGTAGTCAGTTCTATCACTTTACTTGTGTGCTTTAGGTTAACTTGGTGTCGCCCACGCTCTGAGCGATCAGTCTATATATATGTATAAAGATAGTGGCAAACGCCTCTACGCTGTGTCTAACGTTTGCGATGTATAAACCTACACATATATTTAGATTTAAATCGTTTCGACAAGTGGGATTTAATAAGTAATGAATGACGAACAATTTGTGTCACAACACCAACATTGTATAGAAAACCGGTGTTAGGTGCCCCCACCTAGCTTATGCTGAAATGGAGACGCTTTGAACTTGCAGGAGTAATATACAGTATCAATTTAACTTCTTATGTTAAAGATAAGTAATAAAAAGCTTATCTATAAATAATAAATCGCCTACTGGCAAAAGTCCAGAAAACTGGCAACCACGTTCTCCTTGATATGGACTAGATCTCTGGTTACCTGACTACTTGATTAAGCGCCCTAACGATTCCTTGACGAATGCGCGATTGGCCCATTGTTTGCAAAGATAAGAAAGATATATCCATCATCTATGGATTTATATTTGGGCGTCCAAGCAAAAAAGGTCCAGTTCTTGTTATTTAGTTTCCGAGATATAAGAAGTTTTGAAAGGTTGGGTGAAAAACAAAATTCGCGATATTGTATAATTGATTATTAATAAATACTGAATTGTCTAAAATCTCATATAGTGACTATACACGGTGCTTCTAAGTACCAAAAACTTTAAGAGGTAAAAAGGTAACAGTGGTGGGAATAAAATACCATTTTTTTATAAACGATTCAAAGGAATCAGGTGCTAGGAAGATTGGATTCCCCAATAAAATATTTATTGTGTTTAATTTTGAGTAGTGGTTATGTAATTTCATGAAATTCTCGCAATGCGTTTGTAAAAATGTAACCTATTCGAACTCTTGATTAGAATGCAGCTCAATGATTGGTCGTTGCTTTGATGCCGTCATACGGTTCACCCGTCACAACGTTTCATTTTAAACGCGAGCTCGAATTCGAACGTAGTTTTCTTTTTTACAAACTCATAGATACTTACTACGAATTTACGCAGCATATTGACAGAATTTACGCAGAAATTAAGACTGTTTTGAAGCACATGTTCGTCAAATTACAGCATTTTAGTTTCAAAATTAATACATTTATAATTTTAATACAAGCTTTTCTTATTGTTGGCTCGTTTAGTCGAAATTGTTTAAGCTATATATAATTCATAACAATCGGTACAACCACAGAAGAGTACAAGTTATTTTTTGAATTGGATTTGTTCATTTTAAAGGCCGGTTAAATCGTTAATATGTTTGCTGACAATGTCTTATATTTATTTTTATCTATATAAGTTGGTATTTACAAAAGAAAAGTGATATTTTATTATTATTATTACTACTACTGCACCTTTATCCCAGCGGACAAGGTATTCGTCGCGTTATTTGTAGGTATAACTTAAATGGGTGTTTTGAATTTGAGTTTGTTTTGTGTCAATTAATTACATATCGGTAAAGATTCTAATAGTTTTAGTCGCTGAGTTTTTAGATCAGCCATAACCAGTTGTACTTAGAACCCCTTAGAAGAAATGAGAAATGGGATGGAATATATTATGGGTTTTGGTGGTAACAAAGAATTCCGTTTTGTCGCCAAGCCCGTATAAATGAGATGGAATAATCTCCTTAAGATGATGTTATGTAAAGATAGGGTTTTATTTGGTAGGTACTTACAGTTCCTTCTTGGAATGAAATCATGGGGCTTTCATCATCTTCATCAGAAAGCATCTCGATGACACCACGCTTGATACAGATCATACCACACTTGACGACTCCTTGACTCCAGATATGCTGGTCAGCCAAGTATAACTCGTGACGCATCAGTAACGATATCTGGCGCATGAAGGATTCATCTACAACATGATTATTATATTACTATGTATTCTCTATTATCTTTTTCATTACCCTCTCTCGAACTACCCAAAATTGCCTCAATCCTATGAGAATGAGACTATTTACTACTACTGTATTTATATGATTAAATGACTCGTAATAGGTAACATATATTACGTTAAATAAGTTACCATATCCTGTTACAACAGGTCAAACAACCAAATACCTAATTTACATCCTGTGTGTTTTTTTATATATAAGAGGGGGACAAACGAGCACCTGATGGTAAGATATCACCGCCGCCCATGGACACTCGCAATACCAGAGGTGTCGCAAGTGCGTTGCCAGCCTTGAAAAGAGTCCGCAATTAAGTTTCACTGACCCTCCCCACCCAGCCCCCACTCCGATGGGCTCTGGCGACCTTACTCACATGCAGAAACACAATATTAAAATTATTAATGTTATTATTAAGGAATATCTCTAATATTCTGTAATGTGGAGGTACTTCCCCAGTCGGGCTGCTCTTCGAGCGAATGGACGCTGTGCCCTACCTCTCTTAAACTCTCTCTCGAACATCCTAAAATTGCCTCCATCCTATGAGACTGCTTACTACTTCTGTATTTATATGATCTAATGTATTACTTGTAATAACATATATAACGTTACATCAGTTACAGTAACATATCCTGTTACATCATGTCTTAAAAAATAAGGAATACCCAATTTACATACTGTGTGTACATTTTTAATACCACTGGGTCATATGTAAATGGAGTAAACTTTGTAGTATTGGGCTTGGACATCATACATTGCATTCTGAAGAATACGGCATGCAAATTATCAGGATAAAATGTTATGACCAAACGCTTAGAGATTTAAGGAAAACTTCAGTACAAGATTAGATTTTACGGGTTTTGCTGATCTTATAATGATGCTTAAGGTACAAAAAATTGTATGATATTTGAAAACTTGCAAATGGATGCAAGTTTTCAAATTCATATTCTAAACGGAGAAATCACATAATTTAACAGTCTGACAGAATTTAATACTGCATCTTAAGCCAACACAAGATATATGTTTAGCCTTAAAGCTAAGAATGCTTTACATGCAATACCCGATAAATTTGGAAATTCCGGTTCTTAAATTCTATTATCTCCCTTTCTCTCCTCCCTCCTCACTCCGTGAAAATTTCCTATAACAGCCTTATTTTTATTAATATATTAGAGTTGGATACATATAATATAATTGTAACTGACACTACACGATAGGTCTACGAACTACACTACTATTACTCAAATTCTCCGAAATATTTTATTCCGAATTTCGATACTCCGATTTTCAAAAGTCCTAATTTCATAATACTTAAGAATTGTAATGTCTATTATAAAAAATCCCGAAATTTATTTAACCGAAAGTCACAAATGCGATTTATTAGTTTTCCGATTTTCATCCGTTCGAAGAGTCAAATAAACTAAAAGTCAACATGTTGTGCTACAAAATTTAATGAACGAATCGCTCCAAAACCGACTTCAGGTAGTCTTGTCTGCCCTACCATAGAGTGTAATTAAAGCCCGCGTAGGGGTGAGCCGCGCCGCGAGCTGAGTAGCAGGTGGTTTGAAGGCCCGCCGCCGTGGCTGAGGTTGGCAAGCAAACCGCCCAAACCCCGCAGCGCCGGAGCCGTGACAGAAACAATGCCTGCTTGCATGCTGCATGCTGCATGCCTGCTTGCTTGTGCATGCAGCAGCCGAGTGCCAGATCCCCTCTATTGTTGGTGAATCATTTGGGTTAGGTAAGTTAGAATTGTGACCAGGGAAACAGGATATTTTTTTTATTCGATCTATTGAAGCTCGGTATTTTGAGACTAGTAATTATAAACGTCAGGAATATTGAAATTTAGGAATTACAAAACTAGAAGTAATGATAAATCGGAATGGTAATTTTCGGAATTCTGAACCATTCGGATTTATTAAAATCGGTATTTTGAAATTCGTATTTGTGACTGTCGGGATAAAGTTTTTCGTATTAATGTAGTGTACCCGATTGAATTCTCTAGTTGCAATTCTACATACTTCCAATTGACGGGGCTGTTGGCGTGGTTGGTAAATGTTTTTTTCTTATCACGCCGCAGGTTGTGGGTTCGATTCCCACCCAGGACAGATATTTTTGTGCATCAACATGTCTGTGTGTCCTGAGATTGGGTGTAATTATATATATAAGTATGTATGTAGTTACAAAAGAAAAGTAGTATGTGTAGTATATCAGTTATCTGGTTTCCATAGCAAAGCTCTGCTTAGTATGGGATCAGATGGCCCTGTGTGCATAATGTCCCAGGATTATATTATTACTAATCTGCTCCCCACTAAGCTCTGGAAAGAAGTGGAACAACTTTTTTCCATCTCCTCCTTGTTCCTTTCCGATTAATGTCATCGCGAGGTCCAAGACAGTTGGAGCACTCACTCGGGACATGCTTGAACCTCACCGCTGAGTGTCATACTATTGTGTTCTATTGTAGATCCTGGCTTACAGAGGTTGTAGTGGTGGTTAAGAGAGAGGATCTAGTCCCATTCAAAACACGCTAAAAAATAGTTATACCTGTGTCTCTAAACAGCAATGAACTATGGAAGTGTCCGACATTTATATCAAATATTAACTCCATCTGCAGCGCTAGGGGCAATTTCTTGAGTTGGTCAGAGCTCAGCACTCCATCCTTCATCTGCCAGAGCTGCATCTTGTAATTCTTACATTGTTCCACAAGGTACGTCGGAGCGTGGCTATTTGTTAAATATGTGATCATGTGATGATACTGAAAACGATATTGTGAATCAGGGTTACGTATGCAGAAATCTCTCCACTCTTTATCCCTGATATTTCTGCAGGCTTATTATAGATCTTTGGAGGATAAGCGCTGAGATGGCTTTTACATTGTGCGAATTTACAATTATAAAACGAATATAACTATCGCTGGGCTTCTATAAGAGATGTGTTGCTATAAGCCTAAAAAAATGCTATCCTATCCTCCGCAGGCAGAAGGGGGTGGGGTTGGCTTTACATGCTCTCTATAGTATGGAAGTTCAATGACGCGGATTTTCTGCTTGTGCGCTGCATCTAGAGTTAATAATCCCAATATAACTTGCACTCGAACAGGTAGTAAAATTAGTAGCAAACAAAACCATCCATCATAAGAGATTCTTTCTCTATAAACATTTCTGATATTTCGATTAGAGCTGGTAAACGGACCACGTCTTCACATATCAACTTAGAGCGGCAGTTGCACAAAGTGCCGCCTTAAACCGATCCTTTTAGCCAACTTAGCCGGTTATTACTTATTTTCTAAATGGCTTGAGCCCTCACTCGCCACTACGTTCCGGTGAAGCAGTGAAAACCTCCTGGGCTAACTGTAAACGACATATTAAAAGCACCAGCCGAACCCTAAAATATAGAAGTAATAGTAGTGGGTTATACTAGGTTGGGTATACTCGGTGCGACTTTTTGTTATCAGGCGCGTAGCTATTGGCAAAGTGGGGCGGCGCGCGGCGTAGCGTATTTCCGGCATGTAACTTATATGTATACTCGTGACATCATTAATTGCGCTCACGTGCTTTGGAATATTTTGGAGTAGCTATAAGTTTATTATGATGGTATTACCAACATTAAAAATAAACTTTTATTTGTACTTAATAATAGTTTATTTGATTTTTCAGCTGTTTATGAACCGAAACTCGGATTAGAAAAGAAATTATATGTATCAAAAATATATCATTTTTTTCCTAATCGGGTTTTAAAAAAAGTTTAAGCTAGTTTTATGCTTTATATACAGTCAATATTTTAGAATAGGTCCAAACATGTGTGACGTCATTGGTATGGTTACATATTTTTTGGTATTGTATATATTTTAGGCACTTAGATACTAAAATGTTCTCGACCCCAAATTCGGTGCCTATTTCATGTATAAGCATGCGCCTGCGAACTATTGCGAGTTAGAGGATTAAAATGGATCCTGTTTAACATTCTATTATTTGTGTTGATGAAGGAGAGGCGCTCATATCAAGTTGCACTCACCGGTCTAAAAATGATCGGAGTAAAACACCCAAGCCCGCGGTCAGTCTATAGACCGTCATTTGATTTCATTCTGATGATCTGTTTGCTTCGAAAGTCACGTTAAGCAGTCGGCCCGGGATTTAATCGATAGACAACAGTTGACAAGCTATGCCAAAGGCTTTCTGGATGGTTGTAATAAATCTGTCACCAGAGCAGGTACAAGTAAAGTGCCTACGAGCTAAAGCCAGTTAAAGTTAATTAAAACTATCCCTATACAAAAACCTTCTATAGTATACCTATACTATAGAAGGTTTTTGCTAGCTGTGCCCCACGGTTATACCCGCGTTTAATTTTATAAATAATCATACCTCTTCCCCCATAGGTGATAGCGTGATAATATAAAGCCTATATGTTGACTTGCTGTGTGGTGACGGCCTAAGAATATCACCACCCCCTCTCACCCCGTGGGGGGACGTAAAAGTCGTCCCGAGGGAATATATACCAGAGAACGGGCAGCAGCGTTCTCCTGAGTACCATGTCCACCTTACTGCGATCGCCAACCCGTCTGCCAAGCGTGGCGATTATGGCCAATCCCCTCAAATGATGGACACAACCAAACTGCGGCCCCCAGTCCCCGGCAGCCCTGCTATTCCCAGCCGTGGTAACAGCCGTGGTTACGGCAGGGCAGGGGGTGCTAAGAATCCCCGGCAGATTCCGCGTTACCAACACCGACGACCTCTGGCCCTGGCAACATATAACACACGTACACTGCGGTCCGACGAGAAGATAACCGAACTGGAGGAAGAATTGAGCAGGTTACATTGGGATATTGTAGGATTATCTGAAGTCCGAAGAAAGGGGGAGGACTCGATAATACTGAAATCCGGAAACCTGCTCTATTACCGGGAGGGTGACCAAATATCCCAAGGTGGTGTTGGGTTCATAGTCCACAAGTCCCTCGTGAACAACCTAGTGAAAATCGAGAGTGTGTCGACGAGGGTTGCGTACCTTATACTCAGAATCACCAAGCGGTATTCGTTGAAGGTTATACAGGTATACGCACCCACTTCGACACACTCCGACGATGAAGTCGAGGTTATGTATGAGGACATATCCAGAGCCATACATACCTCTAACTCCTATTTCACTGTGGTCATGGGGGACTTTAACGCGAAGCTGGGCAAACGATTCGGTAATGAGCTGAGAGTGGGGCAATTTGGCACTGGAGACCGGAACCCCCGGGGCCAAATGTTGGCCGACTTCATGGAGAAGGAGGGACTCTTTATGATGAATTCCTTCTTCAGGAAGCCGGATCACCGCAAATGGACCTGGGTGAGCCCCGATGGTAAAACTAAAAATGAGATAGACTTTACCTTGTCGACGAGACGACAGATGTTCAATGATGTCTCCGTGATCAATGCGGTTAAAACCGGGAGCGATCACAGACTGATCAGAGGCTCATTGAACCTTAATGTCAAACTCCAGAGGTCCCGACTGATAAAGTCTACGCTCAGACCTTTACCTATCCACGTCCAAAACCCCGAACCATTTCAGCTCGAACTGCAAAACCGTTTCGAATGCCTAGCAGACTGCGAGGAAGTGGACTCGTACTATGACAGGCTCGTAGAAGCTGTCCATACGGCTGGGTCTAAGGTCTTCAAGACCCGCCGTACAAACAGAACTAAAAAGATCTCTGACTTTACTCTGCAACTTATGGAAGATAGACGGAAAATGGTTCTGACATCCTCAGATGATGCTGCCAGATATCGGCAGCTCAACAGACAGATCTCAAAGTCTTTGACTCGCGACACGCGTCAATTTAATACAAATAGTATTAAAGAGGCCATTGAGCGGAACAAAGGCTCCAAAGTGTTCGCAAGAGCTCTGTCTGTTGGACAGAGCCAACTGACGAAGCTGAAGACTGAGGGTGGTAGAATCGTCACGTCTAAACCTGAGTTGGTGGGAGAGATCGAGAAGTTCTACGGACAGTTATATACGACAACACAGCCACCTGTCAAAAGTCATGCCTCAGATCCCAGAGCACGACTAACCCGACATTACACCGAAGACATCCCGGACGTCAGCCTGTACGAGATTAGAATGGCTCTCAAACAACTCAAGAACAACAAGGCGCCTGGTGATGATGGAGTTACAGCAGAGCTTCTGAAGGCGGGTGGTACACCAATCCTACGGGCCCTTCAGAAGTTATTTAACTCCGTCATACTAGATGGTCAAACGCCACAAGCATGGCACAGAAGTGTGGTGGTGCCCTTCTTCAAAAAGGGCGACAAAACCCTATTGAAGAATTATAGACCCATCACACTGCTGAGCCATGTTTACAAGTTGTTTTCGAGGGTCGTTACGAACCGTCTCGCGCGCAGGTTTGACGACTTCCAGCCTCCCGAACAAGCCGGTTTCCGAAAAGGCTTTAACACCATAGACCACATACATACGCTGCGGAAAGTTATACAGAAGACCGAAGAGTATAACAAGCCACTGTGTTTAGCGTTTGTGGACTATGAGAAAGCCTTTGATTCTATCGAAACATGGGCCGTGCTGAGGTCTCTCATAAGGTGCCAAATTGACTACCGGTATATCGAGGTGATAAAGTGTTTGTATGAAAACGCCACTATGTCAGTGCGACTCCAGGACCAGGATCTCGAAACCTATCCACTTGCAGCGAGGCCTGAGACAGGAAGATGTTATATCTCCGAAACTGTTCACCGCTGCATTGGAAGACGTCTTCAAGCTTCTGGACTGGAAAGGCTTTGGCATCAATGTCAATGGCGAGTACATCACTCACCTTCAATTTGCCGATGATATCGTAGTCATGGCTGAGACCATGGAAGACCTCGGTACAATGCTCGATGACCTCAGCAGAGTCTCTCAACAAGTGGGTCTGAAAATGAACATGGATAAGACGAAAATCATGTCAAACGTCCATGTTGCACCCACTCAATTGAAAGTTGGTGACTCTGCACTCGAAGTTGTAGAGAACTATATTTACCTAGGACAGACCATCCAACTAGGTAGGTCCAACTTCGAGAAGGAGGTCAATCGTAGAATCCAACTCGGATGGGCAGCGTTCGGGAAGCTACGTAACATCTTCTCGTCCAAAATACCGCAGTGTCTCAAGTCGAAAGTCTTCGACCAGTGTGTGTTGCCAGTGATGACATACGGAACAGAGACGTGGTCGCTCACTATGGGCCTTATTAGAAGGCTCAAGGTCACCCAAAGAGCAATGGAGAGGGCTATGCTCGGAGTTTCCCTGCGGGATCGCATGAGAAATGTCGAAATCTGCAGGCGAACCAAAGTCACCGACATAGCCCGAAGAATTGCCAAGCTGAAGTGGCAGTGGGCAGGGCACATAGCTCGTAGAGCCGACGGCCGTTGGGGCAGAAAGGTTCTCGAGTGGCGACCACGAACCGGAAGACGCAGCGTGGGCAGGCCCCCTACAAGATGGACCGATGATCTTGTGCGGGTCGCTGGAAACTGCTGGATGCGAATAGCACAAGACCGGCAATTGTGGAGATCTTTGGGGGAGGCCTTTGTCCAGCAGTGGACGTCTTTCGGCTGATATGATGATGATGATGATGATGTTGACCCGACCTCTTAGTAAAATTCATGCAAAATTTGAAATAGATCCATGCAGTACTTTTCGAGTTTAGCCCGGACATACATACAGACAAACATATAAACAGACAAAAATTCTAAAAACTATATTTTTGGCTTCGATATCGATTGAAAATCACGCCCCAAGTATCCTTTAATAAAAATATTTAATGTACAGTTTTGACTTTTCTACGATTGTATTATATGTAAAGATATTAATTACCTATTATGTATCTACTACGATCGCTTTTTAAATAATCAAGGCAAATAAGCAACCTAATGATAAGTTATCACCGCCGCCCATAAACACTCGTAACACCAGAGGACCGCAAGAGCATTACCGGCTTTTAAGAAAAAAGAGACTCGCTTCTTGAAGGTGGTGAAGGGTTTATTGATTCCACAGAGTAGTAGTGTGCGTTAAATACATATATTTTTGTAATCTTTCACACCTCCACCTCCCATCGCCTTAAAGATTCAAGGCAATTTTAAGTCGCAGTCGTTTTACACGTGCACACCGTCACACAAATAATCAAATTTCAAAATTTCAGTTATCTGCCCGACCAGGAATCGAATCCTTTAGTATTTTCGGAGTGGCTGGGATATAGCTACACCATCAAAGCCGTTAATGGACCGTATAACAGGAATTGGCACAAAATAAATTAAATAACTTTATGATACGTTGCTTGAATTAATAATTAAAGTTTTATTCCATTTATCCGCCGCGGCGTAAAAAATCAAGGGCCTTATTTAAAACAAGTAAAATTTTCCCGTAATCGTTAAATATAATATGAAACCTCTGTGAATTTCAATTAATTGTTGAAATCAATTATGATAATTGGATATAAGTATTTAATAATTTATTTATACGTTCATCTCGATATCGATTTTTCCTCCGGTTCACCCGCGAAATATCAAGTAACTATATTGAACTCTATCTGTTAACGCATCTTCAGTCCGAATTTCATCCAAGTCCATTCTGCTGTTTTTGCTTCATGGAGTAACAAACCTTCAAACATGCAAACTTTGCAGATCCCTTTACAATGCAGATGATTTCGTATACACCAAATAGGGATTTTGGTGGATCCGGTCGTGAATGAATAGTGCACCATTTCTTCTATACCCCACTGTTTACGGAATAAAGAACTTTTTGCGTATGGTCCACGCAAACTAAGAGACAATGTTGTTAATTACCTGATCGACAAAATTGGATCTTCGAGAACTTTGGACAACCATCTCCCAGGCCAGCGCGCCTATGAAGCGAAAGCGGAAGACCACGTAGCCCATGACCATCAATAGCGAGGTCAGCCACTTCTGACCGTCCCGCTGAAATAGTTATTGTAACATATTTTAGTTTACTAATAGCAATTTTCCGCAACGTCTAGCGTAAACATAAACCTAGGAAATAACAACAGTAAATACCTAATAACTGGGTCTGAATATAATCACCAGAGCTCATTGGTGCTGTAAGCGTCAAAGGCTACGGTAACTGGTTACTATTATGACGGACGTATGTGGGTAAGATAAATTAATAAATGGAGGTCAAATAGTGTTATCGAGATTATTTTGGTAAGCATAAATTGAGTTATTTCCGTAACACCCCCATTTTTCGGAAATCACATTTGTCCGGTGTAGCAGTGAAAGCCTACTAGGCGAACTGTAACGTAATTAAAAAAAAAAAAAAAGCGTACTCGATTCGGCGATGACGCGTACAAATAAATGGCGGATAACCCGTAGCATCTGATCATAGCGTGCACTATAATATGTCACACAAGTTTGAACACAATCATACAGTCATACACCACATTAAAATTTATCTTGCGCCAAAGGCTGGTTTCTAATGTGAACTACTCAAAGAATGTCAGTTCGCGCATATATAATAACTTGAGCATGAATTGACGCGATTTGTACAAATTTACAAAAGATATATTTTAAGATTGGTTCACTACATTACGGTGTCTAAATCTTAATTTAAAATCACATCAAACAAACATAAATACTTACTGTCTAAGAGACGATTTGGAAACCAGTTTTAACTTATTTCAATTTCTTTACACAGCTAATTCAATTTTATTGTACAAAAAATTGTCTGAGTATTACAGTTAAACATTATTTAATATCTCATTAGAATCTAATTCGCTAACAGACAAGTATATTAATACCTAATTATTTGCAGTTGCATTCACTAGTTTACCTATCTAAACTTATGTAATAAGTAAAAAAACAAAGTTTAAAGCACCAAATTGCAATAAACAACAGACGCTCAATTGGCGCTCAATTACTGCGCATGCGTACTAATGCTTGCAAACAGAGACATTTTTTTTCGCCCTCTTTAGGCAGGCTAAGATCTGTGACTATACCGCCTCGTATTCAGTTGTAACATTTATATTTCAAAGTCAGTCAATCAAGTCCGTCACGTCCGTCACAGTCAATCAAGTCATAGTCCTACCCCAGTAAAGCAGTGGAGCTTCTATGGAGTTTTGGTTGCAACACGGAAAATCTCAATTCACGGCAATATCGCACTTTCCTCCACTTGTGTACGTTGTCGAAGATGTTATGGCTAAAAATCCACCATATTTGCACATAATAACTCGAATTTACACCAGTTTTTGAAAATAAAACATAGCCTCGATGCGTCCTTTTCCGCGTTGGCGCCAAAAACCCGAACAGAGACAATGCAACGCGGCTCATCAATTTGATACGTAATCTCTTTGGTCGAATCAAAATAATCTATAAAAAGAATCTTACATGTCTATGATGTACCTATTACAATAGAATAAAAGTTATTTTATAGTATGGTTTAGCTACGGAAACCTATATCATAAAAAAAACAAAAAAAAAAGAGACATAGTCAATAGAGTAGGTACTTGAATTCATAATTTGAATATAACGATATGAGTGTAGATACGAAGCGTGAGTTTCTTGACCCAAGTAGGTATTAGCAGGGTCCGCAAGGTAAGTCTCAATGGAGATTAAACTAATTTATGAAAAAGATACTCAGTATTTGCTTTCTGAGATAAAAACTCTTGAAAAGTCCCTAGCAATCTCATATCACAGTTTCCAGTCATACAAAAATGAAATGCAATTGCTGGCTGGAAAGTGTAATCCTGAAAGCAATAGGACATTGGAACCGGTTAACACCAGTAGTGCAGTAGTGGAGTCATACACACAGCTGGGATCAGAGTCACCAGTATCTCCACAAAATGACAATACTAAACATAGCTCCATACTGTATTCTGATGAAATGGGTAAGGGCCTTGGTACCTTGCTTTGTAATAAGCTGAGTTGTTCCTTTGTCAACTATTGTATGCCAGGATTACATTATAAAGATATAATAGATAAATTAATTCAGAATAAACACAGTGCCAAATCATGTATAACTCTAATGGTAGGAAATTGTAAGAACTTAAAGAAAAAAGACATTACAGATAGTTTCACTAAGATGTTAGAATTAGACTGTAATAAGATAATATTGTGTGCCTTCCCCTATGTGTCCAATGTGCCTGATAGTACAAATAATTATATCCACAAGCTAAATATGCACCTACAGTTTTTGGTTAGCCATTATAGTAATAAATTTATATTTTTGGACACAAATAGTTTTATAGATTCTTGTAGGGTAACCATGAGTACAGTTACTGTCTCAAGAAAATTTTTGAACATACTTGCAACTTTAGTAGCGGCACATATTAACTCAGTCATAAGTAGTATGACGAAGTCACTTTTTATACCATCTTTTAGTAATGTTATTAAAATCAATTTAGTTAGTAGTTTAAACATGTAAGCATGACAATAGAGAAGTGTGATAACTTTCTAATTCTATCACATTAAAGTATAAACCGCTTCTCTAGCAAAATTCTAGACATAGAACTTTTTAATGAAAAATATGAAATAGATATCCTTTGTTCAATTGTTTTATATAAATGTGTTACGTGAACTATCCGTAAATGATTGCTATCATATACTTAATTTAAAATTATTGACTCTGTCTCAAAATGAATAATGTTATTGTTTCGAAGTTTTTCTTTTGTATACCTAAATATAATCTAAAATAATAAGCATTCAGACAACCGATCGAGCATATATTGTGTTTGCCTACTAAATAATTACTCTAATTGGACCAAATCCCGTGTTCATGCCCGCTTGAGTATGTTTCGCCGGACCGTCTCAACTGGGTCGTGTTGAAACCGGTAGTAGATGAACCCACTGAGTTTGTTTCGCTGGGTCTTCTCAGTTGGGGCGCATTGGATCCGGTGGTAGTATTAAAGCGCGACCGTCGTTATTAACACAAGGTCCGTCATAATAATAATAACTTAATATAGACAGAACCATTGACAATATGTAGTAAAAATTTTAGACTTAAACTAGATAATTAAACATAATCTCTTGACAATAACTTGATACGAGCTAGCTAAATATCATTGCTGTAATAAAATAAATTTTATCAATGTTTTCATACAATATGTACCTAAATATCTATGTTACTAGAAATAATATCTAATGTATACAACTATATTACTACAAACATGTTCTGACTATTTACAAGCGCTTTTTTAAAGTCTACGTGAATAAAAACCTTTTTTATTTTATTAGATGTAACAAACCGATGTTTGTGTGTGTTTTGTTTGACAGTTTAGTATTTTAATGTCAATAATGGCACCCAGTCAAATGGGCAATAGTTTCGATCTAATATTCTTATTTTTTAAACGCTACGTTCCTATAGATATAACGAACGCAATTATATCACCGGACTATCTATCAACAGTTCAGCCAGGACCTTTTATTGCGTAGGCAGTAGAGGTGAATTCTTAGGGCCATGTCCATGACCATGTCCATGTCATGGCTTTAACTGTAACTTATGACGTACTGTACCATGATTTTTTTTTCTTGTTATTATTATTTATTACTTACTAATGGGAATGAGTCTCCAAATATGCAATTGAAGAAGCGGCAAGTGCAGTAGTAAAAA
This sequence comes from Pseudoips prasinana, assembly GCA_951640165.1. Taxonomy (NCBI): domain Eukaryota; kingdom Metazoa; phylum Arthropoda; class Insecta; order Lepidoptera; family Nolidae; genus Pseudoips; species Pseudoips prasinana. The sequence goes on from OX621240.1 coordinate 13,940,744, forward strand.
CTGGTCCTGTAACTGATTTCAATAAAAACAACAATATTAGATATCGTCGATTAATGGCATTTATATTTTTATCGTATGGGCAGTGGTTACCACAGTGTCAGAGCTGTTCAAGCCATCCTCTGACATGGCTTAATGACTGCTGCCTAATAGCTACAGCCGGGACCGACAGACTAACGTGCCCTCCGAAGCACGGAGATGTAGTAGACTCAGTAATTAAACCACTTTGGTGGCCACCCAATTATAGACTAATCACCAGCCTAGTTGCTTAACCTCACCGATCACTTCCAGCCCGGTGAGAGTATTGGCATGACAAAATAAGTTTAAGGACATAAGTTTTCAAAATTATGAAATGTTCTGTTTATTATTCAAAGATCATTAAAACGATTGGACTCACGTGCAATAGTTGGTAAGTAATAAAACGACCGAATGTTGTATCAACACCCCTCCGGGGCTCTTTTCAAACTAAACTATCTTATCATTGCTGCAATTGAACTCACGTGCATTAATTGGATACGACCGACTATCATATATACATCGATCTGGGGCTCTTTCCAAAAGAGTTAGTTGCGCGATTGTTTGTAAGGTTTTGAGTTTTTGAAACTATTCACTCAAACGACTCAAACTGACAAATTAAGGCTAGTTACAAATATATAATGGAATGCACTGAATCGATTTGATATTTGAAAAAAGAAAACGAAAACGAAATACTGAAATTTCCAGTACAGTGATTCACAGGGTCACTACCCAATAAACCAACAATCCTTAGTGGATTCGATAGATATTCGTAAAAATATGTAATTGTATAGAAAATTTAAAATAAAAGAGTATTCCTCTGAGTTTTTGACATTTCTTCTAAGATCGTCAATGATGTGTCATAAAAACCACGTTTTAAAAATATTAAAATGGTGTCTGTCTGAAATTTTGACAGCGACTTTGAATGTACCATTTAGACGATACCCTGCATTGGTATACGAGTATTTTATGGCATAAGGCACGATGTTACTTGACATAGGAGAACTCCCAACTACTACTTAAGTACTTTTGATGTAGCAAATGGACGCTATACATACATATCTAGTCGCACAGTTAAGGATATCAATAGCTAGCAGTCGTCTCCACACGCAATGTAACATCAAAACGCCAACGGGCAATCCGTCTAAATACGAAGTAAGTAGTAGCAACATCTGTAACACTAACTTAGCTACATGTTACTGATTCTAAAATGTTATACCTATCAAACTTCAGACCCATCGTGTTCACTTGTGGTGGATAGTTGCGACCCAAGCCAGTCCATTTTATTTTCAACTCCGATTGATGATTCATGTGGTACCATATACAGGTGCTAGCGTGTAGGACCAAAGACCCTATTACTGCTTGCTCAATGTAGAACAAAACCTTTCTAGAACTGTGCATCTGGAAATTAAATTTAAATGATGTTTGGTTTTATGAATGAAAACATAAATATGTGTATATATATATACATACTGGGATCAAACCCGAAAAACGATGGCATTCAGGTTGGACGACCGTAACCACAGTAGACTTTTTCATATTTATTAGGCAGGAGAATGCCTACGCATGCCACACGCAAAAAGTGTCTACGGGTGGGTTTGTCGGAATAGCACGGACTAAACCTACCTGCCGTGGACTTCTCTTGTCGCCTGAAGGGGAGCCCTGCGGGTATGCTGCTCCGGTACCCCCCTAAGTACTATAGCCTAGTTTCTATTAAGCTACTGCTGCGGTACTACATTAAGTAATTTGACTATATGCGCCTCAAGAGGAAAAGAGAATCCTTATTAATTTCCTCTGGATCAGTTACGTATACAATTTTGAAGACTGAATTCAATATTCACACACTTGAAATGGAAAGCAAGACAAAATATTAATTAGAACGAGTTTCGAGTGATACGGCAGCCATGACGACATCTCTTTGAAAAAATAATGATGGGAACATTAAATACTGTAAGATGTTTCGAATTCAACCCTGCCCATATAAAACAAATCTAAGAGTATTTGAGTACATTTTCTGAGTACATGATTCCGCTTTTAGCGACAACTGCAAGTGATTATACTATCGGTCATCTAATCTCAAAATTATGAGATTAGATTAACGCTTTGCATTGCGAAGAACTATAAAATTCAAATTTAACGTATAGGTTTTTGGTTCAGCTGGGTATAAGAACTTCTACAGTCATCAATGTTCATAAATTCCGAACATGGATTTACTTATATAAGACACAACATCAGAAAAATTCTCCCATCATCCTGTTCTCCTATTTTGGCTTTATCTCACGTTAGGTAAATTACTTATTAAGAGAATTAGTGACACAGCAAAACAAAGTTGCACTATCATTGTTGGGTTATTATATCGGGGAGCTTAATTATAAGAAGGTACATTTATATTTTCCAATAGTATTTGCTTAGTGTTTAGGTATTAATTAATGACGATGTCGGCGTGGTTGCTAATTACTAGCCTTTCACGCCGCAGGTCGTAGGTTAGATTCCCACCCAGGACAAATATTTGTGAGCATGTGTATGAACATGTCTGTTTGTCCTGAGTTTGGGTGTAATTATCTATATAAGTATGTATTTACAAAAGAAAAATAGTATATCAGTTATCTGGTTTCCATAGTACAAGCTCTGCTTAGTTTGGGATCAAATGGCCGTGTGTAAATAATGAGCCAGGATATTATTATTATTAAAAATCTCAAAATTTTGAGATTATGTTGACGCTTTGTATTGCGAATAATGCTATAAAATTCAAATTTAACGTATACTCATTTTTGGTTCAGCTGGATATAAGGATTTATGTATTAATTAAAATTGTCTTTAATACTTCCACTACATTTAATAAAGGTAGGTTTTAACGGGCCTGTTGGCGTGGTTGCTAATTACTAGCCTTTCACGCCGCAGGTCGTGGGTTCGATTCTCACCCCGACAGATATTTGTGTGCATGAACATGTGGGTTTGTCCTGAGCCTATGTATTTACATAATAAAAGTACTATATGTTTTATATGAGTTATCTGATTTCCATAGTACAAGCTCTGGAATCAGACGGTCGTGTGTGAGTAATGTCCCAGGATATTATTAGGCATGACGTCATCGTATAGTGTCTAAAAACTGAAAAACTAAATATTTTAATTGATAATTTCTATGCATTTCTATTCTATATCAGTAGAAATAACGTGGATTTTTTTTAATTGTTCCTCGTCCATGTCCATAAATACCCTGTGTAAAATAACTACACAATGTTAATTGGTCGCAGCTGCATTTATCACCAATAACTATTATTTTCTTAATTAAATGATTAACAAAATATAAACCTATAAATGGAACATTTCCAAAACAATGTACAAATGGCGATGCATAAACAGGATTACATTTAATTGTTACTATGATATAATTTAACATATTGTGTAGACATGATAGGTAGCACTCATTTTATTATAAAATATAACCTTCATTTTACAAAACGAACACTTCAATAAATCCTCTGTAAAATATTTTCCTGTAACTTTTATAGATTTGGATGATGTAGTAAATTCCAATTAAACTTACCTGGCCGTTAATTTGATGAAAGAATACAAATACTCTATAAACGCGGCTAATTGCTAACCACCTGAAGTACAATGTCCATTTTTCGTATCCGTCTAATCTTTCAACTGAAACCAATGAATACGCTTTGTTTTTATTGATATTTAATATCGTATTATAAATAAATCAAACTACTCAATTTATACGAAGAAATTGATTCTTCGTATCAATTAAGACGTCTCATAAATATAGCTGAACCGTGCATGAAGTCAAGAAATTATTTTATTTCATACTAGCTGCGCCCCGCTGTTTTACCCGCGTTAATAGTTAAGTTAAAGCTATATTTTGTAGTAATATAGCTATAAGCTATATTACAACAAAGTTTCATCAAAATCCGTTTCGTAGTGTTGGCGTGAATGAGTAACAAACATCCATGCATCCAAATAGCCATACTCACAAACTTCAGCATTTAAAATAGTAGGAAGAAGTGTTTCTCATAATACGCAATGAAGAATTTATTGGTCCCTTCTGCTGCAATCAAACCAAAGAAAGGCAGACGCTATTGTAACTCAACATATCATGGAATTGTAATATCGGCAGATATCGCGATGGTCTGTAACCCTGCTCCGTTTGTTAACTGGCCTGAGCCTAACCTACCTTCTCATCAGATAGTAGGTATTCGATCTGCCCCAAATTTTCTAATTCCATAACAATAAAAAAATAATTATAATTATTTTAAAAATATAATTATTTTAAAAAAACCAACTTCAAAAACTAAAATAAAATCTACTAAAAAGCTTGATAAAGACTTAATTGAATACACCTTTTATGCAAACCTTATACCATTAATATTATTGAAATACTATAATTTGTATGTGCTACCTATTTATAGGTTTGAAGTCGTTCTCCTCCTTTTGAAGTCGGTTAAAAATGGAAACGTTCCTAAGCTACATTCAGCGGGTCTTTTTGAGTATTTTTTTAATAGCGAGGCAAACGACCTAGCGGCTCTCGTCATGATTTGTGTTTTCTACCACCCATAGAAATAGGTTCGCTTCTTAGTTCTCCTACTCGAAGGATTAGAAGTCAGTCATTATTATTCAGTGAACTGTATTTATGACCTCAGTGATGTTCCATTGTAAAGGTAAATAAATTTGGGGATAGATGTATGACAACTGGGACCGATGACTCTTCGAAACATGAGAGATAGTCCCTCAACTATCTAGACCCTGGGCAGCACTGTTTATACTAAGGGTGTCTTAGGGTGGGAATCGAACCCACGACCTCTCGCTTCAAAAAGTCTGACTAGTGTAAGTTTGGACGTCGAGATCTTTAAAGTAGGAAAATTATGAAATACTCACATATCCAGATGCCAGGGATGAGAGAAATCAGATCGAAAGTCAAACATAAGCAATTCCTCCTGTACACCCGAACGTTTTGCCGTACCAAGGGCCAGTACACATGGAGCAAATGTACAAACACGTCAAACATAAACATCAACTCGCCAATAACCATGGATACTTCCAAGTTCAACCAATAACCATTTAAGTAGTAGCCGATGAGTAGATGGGTGATAAACTTGTAAACTATTGTAATTAATACTAAAACCTGAAACCAATTTAAACAAGTCTTAATGTATAATATGCCGCAAAGCGAGCGTCAACGTGTTGTATGCGACCGGCCAATCGCTTAGGCGTGTGGGCAATGTATGGGTGACCGCTAAATAGGTTTCATTCTTGACCATATGCTTGAAAAGTTACCCTATCGGATAGTGCAGTAATCTGTGTCAGCCCGATATCAGAATTGTTCAAGCCCATAATCTCATCATGTCAGCCAAAGTACGTCCACAGCTGGACAAAAGCCACCCCAAAGCATGGGGGATATGTCATAATCGTCACGCTTGGTTCACAGAAAAGAAGTTCACAGAAAAACGCTGCTGCCCGTCCTGTGGTAGGTATTCCTTCGGTCGATATCTACGCCCCCCACCGGTTGAGATGGGGTGATGATATTCTATGCCGTCACCACACAGCCCATAAGCTCACTTGAACAATTCTGACATAAAGCTGCCCACATGATCATGTATAGCAGAAAATAACACTTGGAAACTGCCAAAAATTACAGTAGAAACTCATTTCTGACAAAAGTAACGTAAAAAATTCATCACTTTTTTAAGCTGACTTAAAATTGAGTCAGTAATATTAGTTCTATAATAAGATGGATAACGATTCAAAAATCAATTTATTCCTTGAAAGAATTATAGAATACGTAAATAACATAGGTAGTAAGAAGGTTATTAAACCTTAGTACCTTGACATGATCAACATACAGAACATGATACAATAGCAATAGATATTTCACTACACATGGGGGTTTTATGACGCAAGGTTTCGTAAATAAAATAAAACAAGTGAGCTTTGATGTGAACGGCTGGTAATATTTTCAGATGGTAACAATCGATAGGTCATCCAAAATTGTGAACAAAACCATACCACGATCTAATTCGACTGTTACGCCATCTATGATAAATTCTTATAACCAAACACATAAATAAATGTAACTTAAAATTAGACTAGTTGTGAACTAGTAGAGTCTGTCTCCTCAATCTACTCATATTTTATACTCGTTAAGGCCCTATTGTATGACTTAGATGCTACGTCATCTCCACTAAAAACTTTACCTGAAACCATATGTTCCAAACTGACGTGACAACAGCCATGGTATACTTGCGCCATGGACCTTCGAAGAGGAACATGCCCCTCTGTCTCTCCACTTTGTTATCCTGGGTACCATATCGTTCCGTTGCGAAGGTATCTCTATAATGACAAATATGGTTAGTTTGATAGGTCCTTGAGGTGAGTTAGACAAAAACGTTATTAGTACCTTGAACCAAAAAAGAAAACTTAAACCAAACCTACAACCAAATACAACTTTTCTTTAAAAATATTAAGTTTCTGAGTATATTTTTTAATTATTCGAGATGGCTCCATGCCAAGACTTTTCGAGATTATTTTGTTTGAATCGTTTTTTAGAGGTGAATTTAGGATATTTTGTTTATCGAGAGGGTTATATAGCACAGAGCGAGATCAATATAAGAATACGTGTTAGCTTACTTTAGACACTTAACACGCTTGTTACTAGAGTAATTAATAAGTAACAACAGATAAGCTAAAGCAGAGTTCATACTCTCCGTCAATAATAATCTATATAAATAAAAAGAGAAGTCCTGACTGACTGACTGACTCATCAACGCCCAGCCCAAACCCTTGGCCCTAGAAAGCTGAAATTTTGCACAGATGTCTTCTTTATAATGTAGACAAGGAATAAGGAAGGATTTTTCGAAATTCAACCCCTAAGGGGGTAAAACGGGGGTGCCAAGTTAGTATGAAACTTTGCCATTTTTGAAGTTAGAGGCATGAAAGTTGGTATTTGGCCTTGCAGTTAAAAATAAAAAATATGTGTTTCAGGATTTTTGGAAAGTACACCCCCAAAAGTTTCCATTTTTAAGTTAAACGCATGAAAATTAGCATTTGGCTTTTTAGTTAAAAATAAAAAATATATATTTCAGGATTTTTAAAAATTCCTCCCCGAAGGTCATAAAATAGGGGATGTAAGTTTGTATGAAAAATGCGATATTTTTGAAGTTAAACGCATGAAAATGAGTATTTGGCCTTTATGTGATATATATATAGCAATTATTTCAGGATTTTTGGAAATTACACCCCCAAGGGCGGAAAATAGGGGATATAATTTTATACTGCCTGACTGCCATATCAACGCACAGTCTAAACGGCTGGAGTTAGGGACTTGAATTTTGACAGTAGTTACCTTTTATGACGTAAGCATCCACCGAAGAAGGGTTTTTGAAAATACCACCCCTAAGGGAGTAAAATAAGGGATAAAATATTTTATGAAAGTCCTTAATTATGATGTTAAAGGCATGTATATAGACTTGCAGTTAAAAATTATAATATATATTTGAGGATTTTTGAAAATCACCCCCAAGGGCGTAAAATTGGGGATGTAATTTATACGAAAAAAGTGCCAACAAGTTTTAAGTTAAACCGGATTTCCGAGAATTCTACCACGAAGGGTGACAAATAGGGGATGTTTATGTATTTATTTATTTATTAGGTCAACCAACGATCGCTTACACAATTCAAAACATATGGTACAGATATATTTAGCTATTTTCTTTGTGCAACAACCAATTATAGGCTGACACCACATGCAATAATATAAAGAATAGGTATGTGAACACAAAACAAAGAGATAGTAAGCTAACAAACAACTTTTACAATACATTAAAATTAAATTCTAGAGATACAATAATAAAAATTAATAATAATATTTTACAAAAAAGCAATTCTATTTTATTACAAATTATAATATGTTTAATTATTATATGTTTGTATGAAAATTGGTATTTCAGTTAAAAATAAAGCAATCAAGGGAATAATTTGTTGTTAAAAGGTAATCCATAACTGATTCAATAGGTCAACACCAAAAATTTACACCAACTTAAGAAATTCGTTTCTTATTGCTTAATATATCGTGTTTGTTGTCGTCTAAGTAAAGATTTAGCGTTAAGATTTGTAACTTCTTTTTTTGGTATTTTTTATAACATATTAAGAAAACATCAATTTAATAAAATTGGGATAAAAAAGTAATTTACTCAAAATTCGAGTTAGCGTAGTATAAATTGTTCGTGTCGAGATGATCGCACCCAAAAAATATCATCTTAATTTTACTGATCTACAAGTTCACAATTTTGTAAGTAGATGGTGTTTATATCGTTTCAGATCGCAGAACTCATTTGACATACTATTACTGATCCAAAAAACATAGCTGATATGTTCAAAAGCCATTTTATGGTAACTTCACGATTGGGATCATCACGGTCTGGACTTGAGGGTATGACTCAAGGGCAGGAGCTCAGTGTAAAGTTTACGGCCAAAGATGTTGGGAAGGTTATCACGACCATGACCCGAGGCAAGTCTCCTGGCCACGATGACTTGAGTATCGAGCATCTTAAATATGCTGGCGTCCATCTTCCAAGGGTTCTGGCTATGTTTTACTCCATGTGCCTAGGGCATTCATACCTACCGCCAGCTATGATGCAGACCGTGGTGGTACCGATCGTGAAAAGTAAAACTGGTGATATAAGCGACGCCAACAACTATAGACCCATATCTCTGGCTACAATTATGTCTAAGGTGCTTGACAGTCTTCTTAACACACTAATGAGTGATTGTCTCGAGTTACATGACGATCAATTCGGTTTCAAATCGGGACTCTCCACTGAAACAGCTATTCTGTGTTTGAAGCAGACTGTCAAGTACTATACTGATCGCAAAACACCAGTCTATGCTTGCTTCCTCGACCTTACGAAAGCGTTTGACCTGGTGTCCTATGATATCCTCTGGGATAAACTGAACGACACATCCCTGCCGAGTGAATGCATTCGTATTTTGAAATATTGGTACGGGAACCAGGTCAACGTAGTTCGGTGGTCGGGGGCGCTGTCTGAACCATACAGGTTGGAGTGCGGGGTGAGGCAAGGGGGGTTGACATCGCCAACGCTCTTTAACCTATATGTAAACGCACTTATCGAGAGGCTGAGCAGCACGCATGTCGGATGTCATGTTGGTGGGGTTTGTGTAAACAACATCAGCTACGCAGATGACATGGTGCTGCTCAGCGCCTCTGTTTGTGGCCTGTCTAAGCTGCTCGGCATTTGTGAGGAATATGCTCTCAGCCATGGACTGCTCTATAACAGCAAAAAAAGTGAATGTATGGTTTTTCGGGCCAGGGGTAAATGTCCGGATAGTATCCCTAGCATTATATTAAATAACGTACCGCTAAATAGGGTTGACACCTTCAAATACCTTGGGCATCTGGTGACCTCTGACCTGAAGGACGATGCAGACATAGAACGGGAGCGTAGGGCGTTGTCTGTTAGAGCGAACATGATAGCTCGCAGGTTTGCACGATGCTCGAAAGAAGTAAAAAACACTCTTTTTAGTGCGTATTGCACTTGTTTGTACTCGAGCGCCCTGTGGGCTGACTATACTCAAAAACAGTACAGCGCCCTACGAGTCCAATTCAACAATGCCTACAGAATGTTGTTGGGACTGCCTCGGTACTGCAGTGCGTCGGGGATGTTCGCTGAGGCGCGCATTGACTGCTTTTATGCGACGATGCGAAAACGGTGCACATCTCTGGTGCGTAGGGTCCGCGCCAGCTCCAACACCATCCTGAGGATGATGGCTGAGAGGTTTGACTGTCACTACATTAACCATTGTTGCATGCTTAATGTAGTGACAATAGCAAAGTGAATGAATTAGGGACATAACTGTTTCATTATCGGTCCGTATTTTCTGACTTATATTTTAATTTTAATATTTTTATTCTCGTGACATGTATGTTTTAATTCATTGACTTTGCCAATTTACTTTTTAGTTATAATGTAATTTTGTGTTGTGTTGTCTTATTTCTCTAATTTTAATTTAATGTACTTATTATGATCCTTTTGGTGGTCGAAATAAACGAATAATAATAATATCGGTTAAAATAAATAAATGCTTGAAGTAAAAGGTAGTCCAAAACTGAATCAAAAGATAATCCCCTAAATCTCACCCAAAATATATGCCCACATCTTAATTTTACCGCTTTACAAGTTTATATTTTTGTTAGTAGATGGTGTAATCATCGTTTTAGATCGCGCTATGGTTTCGTTTACAACATGTGATGTATATTAGACCTATCAATGCCGTGGTCGCAACCTAAGCTAATGGGAGTTACCTTCGTGATTAATGCATCGTTGATTATTATATTACTTTATTGGACTCACTGACTTTACTTAAGGACAATTGATATGTATTCTTTGATGTTTTTGGGTTTATGATATCGGGTATTTTTTTTAAATAACAGTAGCAAAGTAGTCTTTAGTTTATTTCTTAGCTAGGTTATTTATAGGTTAGGTTTTCTTAAATTTATATTGCTAATTTCTTTTAAAAGTTATATTTTTTAGATTAAGCTAGAAGTAAGTAGTTACATTGGTAATCATTCAAAATTGTCGCGGACGAAGTCGCGGGCACCAGCTAGTAATAATATATATGGACAATGTCACACAGAACATCCTAGCCCCAAACTAAGCATAGCTTGTACTATGGATACCAGGCGACGATATACATACTTATATAGATAGATAAAAATAGATAAATACTTATATACATAGAAAACATCCATGACTCAGAAACAAATATTCGTGCTCATCACACATATATTTGCACTTACCGGGATTCGAACCCAGGACCACCAGCTTCGTAGGCAGGAGCACTACCAACTAGGCTACGGTGACCGTCAATCTGGGTTATATAGCACAGAGCGAGTTGAATGTAAGTGTTAGTTCACTCCAGTTAAACTTTGTGAATTCTAGCCACCTATTCTATTTGGCTAGGCTTTCTGAACAACTGATATGGTTAGTAAACAATAATTACATAAAACTCTACGTATTTTTATAGGAAAATATAATTTTAATACTAACTGGGTCGCCTGAGTCCCCAATGAGGGCTCACTGATGCTTCTATTCATCATTCATTCTTATAATAACTTATCTTATTAAATTATTTATCAACATTATGTCAATAACATACACGATTTCAACCAACGTGAAATTTTAACATTTTAAAAGTAATTTATACTTTTGACAGGCCATCAAAAAATATAAAACCGCGTAAATGCGACTTGAACTTGCATGTTTTAATTTGGTCAACAATGGAATGAAACCTACTTTGTCCTTAGTACTTATAAAATTATGTCGTCATACAATTAGCGTCAATTTAACTCCCATTTATAAGCACCGTCTTTCCAGGAACGTCTTAGACGATATCACGACATACCTAGAACAAGTAAATTCTAAAGTTGATATTAGATTGCATGTGTGACGTAGTGGTTAAGACAGTCGCTTCATCACTTCGTGTCCCGGGTTCGATTCCTGCGTAGAACTGTGACGGAGTTTACTTGACTTTGTTTGTGACTAAATGACTAAAATGCTTCATATATGCTGTAATGAGGCCATTATTTATTATGACTAAAGGATTTAATTTAATATCCATGCTGAAGAAATAATTAAAAAGAATCTTATTACACCTCAGTAAATAAGGAAAGATACATTGCCTATTTATTATTAGACTTGCTAATGATAAGTATGCAATCAATATGTAAGTATAACTTAATATTTAAAACTATTCTAAATTTGAAATTGAGTATTATCTGAAATACTATGAGGAGCCTCTCTCTCTTACTCCACTGAACTAATGTTAATGTCAAACCATCTCTGTCTAGCATAGCTCGAAAGAAAATAACAGGCAATACATAGAACCGATAACCTCCTAAAACCTAGCCCTTATACGCGCATCGGGCACATAATTAGTAGAAGAAGACTAAGAAGAATTATATTTATTCGACAATAGACATACAATTAATTTACAAACAGAACTAACTAAATACATATGAAAATCAAACAATAACTTAGTTTAACACTACGCAATATGTCCTGTATGTCCTGCCGAAAGGGTCACCATCTCAGCATTTGCTGGGTTACACCCAGCGCTGATCTTCCGTTGGTACCCGTGACGATTAGGTATGTTAGTGCAAATTAGTGTGTGGGGGAGTTAATATAAATAAATTAATAAAAGTTATAATGGATAAATATATAAGGTAGGAACTTAAATTATATTATATTATTAGGGTCTCATTCATGCCACTCATTTTGCATATTTTATATTCAGCCTTAATAGATAAATACTCTGACAAAAGCAGATCAAATTATAGATATGTTACACTTTATTGCTTCAAACTAAATATGATGATTAAAAAGAAACCGTTTTAATTGTACTCTAAAACTATATATACTTTTAAGGACTCTGATTGGTGGCGGAATATTGTTCCAAACTTTGGAGGCTGCGTATCTAAAACTGCCGCGGAAAGCAGCAGATCTGTGCGTGGGAATGGCTAATTGCTGCGCGCAACGTCTGCTCATACGCTGACGGTGATTGTTCACCCACGTGAGCTTTGCATGGAGTAATGATGGGCACTTACTTCCAATTACACTGAAAAAAAGGCAAGCAAGGTGAAGCTTTCTACGAAGTTTCATTTTGAGCAGGTTGTGTTTATTTAAATAAGGTGTTAAGACAGTAGACAGGTATTCCCGTGTCACTTATGTTTCCTCAGTATTTCATAAAAACTAAAATGACACATTCCGTGTCCTTCTTATACAAAGTTTATTAGAAAGAAAAGGAATGACAATAAAATTAGTTAATCGTGTGCATTTACTTTGTTATTCTGTTGCTAAAGAAGCTAAAAATATGTTCCTCATAAAAACATAAAAAAGCCATATAAATATACTGGTTTATAGGTTTAATATGAAAGTCAGCAGGCCCTCTATTAAACACATAAATAATTAGAAAGGTCTCCATTACATTTTTACGTCTTATCTTGGAATTTCAGCAGAGGCCAAATGAAATGCCATATTTTGGCGGATATTGAAATTTTACTGCGGCTTCGCACTGCTCGTAAAGAAGGTGCCAGCAACCCGCGGTGATAAACCGCTACCAATGTACTAAAGTGCCCATGTCTTCAGCGATGGATTTGTAATAAAACGATTTAAGTATTACCGGAGTTACACATCGCCGTGGGCAAATGGTCCCGTAAAATAAACCGGATGTGAGAGACAGTCCAACATAAACTGGCATCGTAAAATCAATGTCTTTATGCCAGTTTTAAGTTTTACGTTTACAGTTGCCCTAGGAAACTTTTACAGCTTCACCGGACAAAATAATGTTTAATAGCACACAAGGAAAGCCACTGGAGCGGGCAGGCGAGGACCGGTCATTGTGGATACTTGGGTGAGGATTCCATGCAACGGTCTTTCGGCGGATACGATGATGATGATGATGAAGTAAAGGCATTCGAGGTTATAGAACTGGATAAACAGAGCTGAGAACAAAAAATACGAGAAGCAAAAAATTTGTACCCCTTTTTACTAAAATTGCGTGGACGGAGAAGTATGAAATTTGGAACAATTAAAGTTCATATGGAGAGGTAATAGAAGAAGTAATAGAATATAATAGGCATTGAAAGTAAATTATTTTAATTAAAAAGATGTTACATACTGCCATGCTTTTTACACAATGTCAAAATGAGAAGAGATGACAAACTGAGTGTCGAAACTGAAAAATGATTAATATTATTTGTCTTTGACAATAGATATAACCTTAATTGTCAAATTTCGAAGAAGTGCGATCTCTAGTATATAATAATGGTAAACATTGTTTTACCGTATCTAAGGTAGCTTTAAGCTTTCCTTCTCATCCTTGTATCCTCTTCTATATAAGCAGGATTGATGACGTGAATCACGTATCAAAAATAGAATAAAAACGTTACCGCTCGCAAAAAATACACTAACCGTAGCATCAAAAATGCTAACCCAGTGAAATGGGCACGCCAAGCATCGTAGGCGTTCATATAAAATGTAAATATGCGTCGAAACTGTAGCAGCGAAAGAATAATTCATATTCAGGCAGTTGTGGGGCAGCCGTCCATTTTGCATGGTTATTTTGGTGAAATCCTCTCGCATTCTGCCCTCATGTAATTAAGAGATTAAAAGATCAGTGAACGCCGTTGAGCGAAGACTGCGAGATTTTTATGAAAACATTTCTCATCATAATATGCAATAACAGGCGCTGCGTCTCGTTTTTAGAGTATAGTATCTACACGCTGTCTTCATTTAAAGTAAGCGACTACCATTTGTTTTCATATGAAAAAATGAGATATCGACTTTCAATATTCATTTATAATCTTTATACCCAACAAAAATGGTACATGTACGTACTTCATTCCCAGGGGATTTTCAGCCAGTCAACCGGTGGATCGAAAGTCATCGACCATCGAGACGTTGGGGCTCTTTGGGTGACCTTGTTGCTTCTTATGAAGCCCATAAGTCCTAATAAGAAGCATCAAGGTCTCATAAATGCTCGGTGTTTCCGCACGAGATCGAGTCAGATATAGAAATCTGATCTGAAGTGGAAATGGGTGGGACACATTGCTCTTAAAACCGACAGCTGTTGGGGCAGAAAGGTTCTCGAGTGATAACCTCGAATCGGTAGACAAAGCAAGAGCAGGCCCCCTACAAGATGGACCGATGATTTTGTGAGGGTCCCTGGAAGCTTCTGGATGTGAGAAGCGCAATACCTGCAATGGTGGAAATCTTCGAGGGAGACTTTGTTTTTGTATTATATAGCTAGCCAATTTATGTCAGCCAATTTTTGATACCAACGCAGACCGAGCAGTTTTATTAATGTGGAAGGAGTTGCATTGTTTACAAGTTTACGATTGGGGAATTTATGAATAAATCATTAACTATCCACATCACAGGGGTGGAAACTCAATTTAGTAAAAGTTCTAATACTGACATATATATATATATAATATATATGTCAGTATTAGAACTTTTACTTTTAAATATGGGGTCTGTGGGATTACCACACATTGTATTATTGTTGTATAGTTTGTGGACAAAATACACACATCAACAAAGTCTAGGGATACGTTATTTTGAAATCAAACATGGCTTTATTGTTTAAAACCTATTTAGTTTCCTTAAAAAGTTTATTTACAGATTTAAACCTTGTCTATTCTTTATTCAAAATTTAAAAATTAAAATGAGAAACAAATGAAAACACGCAAAGCACAGCGCAATCTTGAGTTGTATCTAATTTCAAGAAGTTGCATTAAAATTTTTTTTGCGTGTTAATTGAAGAAAACCTGATAAATTGTTTTATTTTCTTTTCTCAATTGGTTGTGTAAGCTTTTTAGCGTCATGCCACGCCATCATTTGAGTCGAGATGAAATGTTACGGGCAGTTGGCATGTTACAAAACGGTGCTATTCAACGCGTCGTTGCTGAGTCTCTTGGCACAAGCCAAAATGTGGTATCCAGGCTGTGGTCACGTTATCGCGCTACTGGAGATGTGGCAGAACGGCACACAGGTAGATATCGTGTTACCACTCAGAGACAGGATCGATTTCTCCAAATGACCGCCAGAAGACTACCCAATATCACAGCGATGCAACTAGTGCAAAGGCTCCAGGAGGCTCAGCAGCTGCTGGTGAGCGACCAAACCGTGCGAAGGAGGCTGCATGAAGTTGGTCTTCATGCTCGCAGACCGCTACGAGTCCCAGCGCTGCGACGTGGCAATCGCGGTAGGCGACTTTTATGGGCTCAAGAACATTTGACATGGAGTGATCAACAATGGTCATTGGTGCTGTTCACTGATGAGTCCCGCTATGGATTTCATCCAGATTCGAGACGAACACGCGTTTGGAGAACTCCAGGCAGGGTCAGCCGTCTCCGACATCAACAGGAGGTCCACTCTTACCAAGGCGGGACAATTATGGTGTGGGCAGGAATACGAATCGGCGGACGAACCCAACTCATTTGGATTCAGGGCAGCATGACTGCCCATAGATACCGTGAGGAGGTAGTAGAACGTGTCATTGTCCCGCTCAGGGCCCTAACGGGGCAAGAATTTCAGCTCATGCATGACAATGCACCTTCCCATACAGCGCGGCTGGTGAGGGCCGCCCTTCGAGAACACGATGTTCAGGTATTAGATTGGCCTCCACAGTCGCCAGACTTAAACCCAATTGAACACGCCTGGGACATGTTACAGCGAAGAGCATTGAGGGATTTTCCGCCCAACTTGACAACAGAAGAACAACTTTTCGAACATTTAAAAAGAACTTGGGACTGCATACCCCAGCAAGACATTGACACCTTAATTTTAAGTATGGAAAATCGTTGCTGCTGTGTGATTAATGTTAGAGGAGGAAATACCGATTACTGATTATCAGATTTGGTAAGATTTTTATTCATTTAATTCGATTGAATAATTTTATAAGAATAAAATGTTTTTGTTCACTCAGTAATTTTCTATGGCTTAATTAATTTAAGACTTTTATTAATTAGAAAAACAAAATCGCATCGTGTTGTTAATGTTTAAATATCGGCCATGAAATTATCTTTAATTCTTCCATTTACAGTCATAACAAAATGTTTATAGTTTTCTAGATAATCAATGAAATGTTCAATATCCCTAGATTGTGTTGATGTGTGTATATGGACCCTTTTAAATTTAGACTGCGGAATTATTTTCTAAGTATTAAATACAAAATATGAAAAATATAAAAATAACATTCTGTGTTCAAGAACGATGCAAAGGGATGGAAACTCAATTTAGTAAAAGTTCTAATACTAACATATATATTAATATATATGTCAGTATTAGAACTTTTAATTCAATTTAGTAAAAGTTCTAATACTGACATATATATTATATATATGTCAGTATTAGAACTTTTACTAAATTGAGTTTCCATCCCAAAGTTCTAATACTGACATATATATTAATATATATGTCAGTATTAGAACTTTTAATTCAATTTAGTAAAAGTTCTAATATAGCTATATATTACGGGGTGCTTTACGAGATCACACAAATAGTTATCCAGTACGGGAACAAAACCCGGGAAACGAAGTGGCAAGGCGAGTGTCATAACCGTTGCGCCACACGTGCAGTAACCGATGTACCCCTAAATTAAATTTAGTACAAATAAATAAGAACTCTTTTTGATACATTTCTTTCTATTTTCATACTTTACAAATCTAGGAACTACACAGACCTAGTTAATAACGAATAGCTAAAAGAAACGCCATAATTTTTGCTCTGGCGTCGTCCCCGCTAATGAAAGCGCTCTCTATAAAGACGTATAAATGAATGGATCACAAAGAAAAACTTTATTAACGAGAACAACACCAATTTCATTGTAAAAGGTAAAAGGTGGAAAAGGCAACGAATAACAACAGACCAAGCTGCCTAGACATGACGCTTATTAACTGCGTTTGCCATTACTACTATTTATAAGATAAATCAATGGCTGTGCGACACCGACAGCTCGATTTTTTAAGATGATATTTTTAAACAGACTAGTAATAGACTTCTACTGTTTCACACGTTTACAAAAGCTAGCGATGGCTTTAGTCGTATAAATTTAAACTACAAACAAAGTCATCCTAGTCACTTAAACACAAACTATATACTATACTACACCAACCCGAAACTATGCCGATTTGCGTTGAGCATAATATCTTTCGCTAAATTTGAATTACTAATATCGTTAGTGACTTCAGGCTCTTCAGGTTTAATACTTAATCAACTATCTAAAGGCCCTTGGACGACATTTTTATTGTAAATAAACTTATCAAATCGTCGCTGAAAGCATGTATGAAGAATATAATGACAGTAATCGAGGCAAAAGAAGTATGCAAAGATCGTGACAAATGGAAATCCGTTCTCTGCCTACCCCTCTGGGAAACAGGCGTGAGTCTATGTATATCGTCGCTGAAAATCCGGATTGATTTTTAAACGTGAGAATTTATTTTTCTAGAGCCATTTGTATTAAGCTACATTTAGGGTTCAGAAACATGGTGGTACTTTTTTTAATTATAGCTCGTATTTATTTCTTTTAAATTATTTTACAGCTAAATAAACTTATCAATTCGTCGCTGAAAACCGGATTGATTTTTTAACGTGAGAATTTATTTTTGTAGAGCCATTTGTATTAGGTCTTTACCTATGAAATTGCCGTTCTGCAGTACTGGCCATTTCAAATCAAAATAATTTTTGTTTGGCTAAGAATTCTAATTTCAAATTAATTTTATTTTAAAAACATGGATTCTTTTTTCCAAAAGTAGTCATTTCTTTATTGATTAGTGTTACATTTTCATCGCATTTCAATCTTTTTCGTCATCATGGATACGTTAAAAATTCGAGTAATTATGGAATATGAGTACCGTCGTGGCAGCAACGCGGCACAAGCGGCACGCAACATCAACGACGTTTACGGAGCTAACACTACAAACCAACGCACCACCTGTTATTGGTTTGCTCGCTTCCGTTCTGGAAATTTCGACCTGAAAAATGAACCTCGCGGTCGTCCGAAGACTTTGGTCGACAATGACGAATTAAAGGCGGTTGTGGAAGCTGATGATACACAATCTACGGCTGAATTAGCAGCAGCTTTCGACGTTAGCGTCAAAACAATATTGGTCCATTTGCGTCAAATTGGCAAGGTAAAAAAGCTTGACAAATGGGTGCCCCACGAACTCAATGATCGCCAGCGCGAAGTACGCGTCGAGACGTGCCTTGCACTGCTCAACAGACACACAAATGAAGGAATTTTGAACCGCATTGTTACCTGCGATGAAAAATGGATTCTGTTTGATAACCGCAAGCGCTCAGCAAGTTGGTTGGATCCTGGTTCAGCACCTAAACAATGCCCTAAACGAAAACTTACCCCTAGAAAAGTGATGGTCACTGTTTGGTGGTCTAGCGCCGGTGTGATTCATCACAGCTTCTTACCAAACGGGGTGAGCATTACTGCAGATGTGTACTGTGAAGAACTGAGCACAATGATGGAGAAGCTGGCGCATCTCCAACCAGCATTGGTCAATCGCTCGTCTCCGCTGCTCCTGCACGACAACGCGCGACCTCATACTGCACAGCAGACGGTCTCCAAGTTGCAAGAACTGGGGTTGGAAGCTCTCCGTCATCCGCCCTACTCACCAGACCTTGCGCCTACAGACTACTACTTTTTCCAGAATTTGGATAACTTCTTGGCGGGAAAAAAATTCAATACCCGAGAGGCAGTACAAAATGCCTTTGAAGAATTTGTTGCCTCCCGTCCAGCTGATTTCTTTAAGAAGGGCATCAATAAACTGCCACTGCGATGGCAAAGATGCATTGATTGCATGGGTGATTACTTCGATTAATACAAATAAAAAAATTCATGAAAAAAATTCGTTTAAATTTTTTCATACAAAACGGCAATTTCATAGGTAAAGACCTATTATTAAGCTACATTCGAGGTTCAAAAACATGGTGCTCCTTTTTTTTTAATACAGCTCGTATTTATTTCTTTAATTTATTTTACAGCTCCGTATTATTCGAAGTCGTAAAGTTAGCGGTTCTGTGCCACCGGTATGCGAAATACTATGAACACACGGCCATAAAGTTATATGAGCAACCTGACGCCTATCAGAATTAAAATACGTACCTTGGACGTACCTTGGCGTATATTGGACGTAAATATACGTAGCCTCGATGTAAATAAAATGTTTATTAAAGATATTTTCATGTTTACGTGATATTATACTTTGAAAAGTAGTTCGCGAGTTAAGTTAATGGTTTAAGCGGCAGGTGTTAGACTTTATGGCAAGATAACAATATATAAAATAATTTCTGATATTTGTTAAAAATGCCTTAGATTTAAGATAAAAAGTAAATGTGTATGCTGTAATGTGTATAAAACTGAATGCATAAACATTCAGTTTTATAACATCATTCCAATGCAAAGCGTAAATCTATACTCAAAACAAGACAATCATAAATTTACACGTCCGTAGGGGATTTTGCCAATTCGGGGTAGGCGCTCTACTGTTAAGCTACGAATGATACATACCAGCAGATAACTTGATGGAATCGCTTGCTAACATTCTTAACATTAGAGCACCTACATTGAATTGGTACTGGGTGCTGGTCCAATCCATACCGGACGATGAAATTATATTTCAGTTTTTATTTTTATTTTATTTAAACGTATAGTTATGTAATATATTTTATAGTTATGTTATCTTAATATTATATTATCTTATAGCTGTGAGACGAGGTTTATGTCTTTATTTCTACAGAACATTTCCAAATTTTTAAAACTAAAATCTTGCTAGAAGTTTTTTCGAAAAAGTTGTACTTACCGTAGAATTCTAAATATGTCATTTTATTTTTATCATAATATTATTTGACTACTACTACTATTTGATTTATTAAGCAACTTTTACGGCATCTTACATAAGCTGATCAAAAAAAGACGATATATTGCATATTGAACGTCTTCTAAGATAATTATTTTAAAAACCCGTGTGTCCCATTTGTGACTAGTTAGTTCTAAAAATGGCGCTAACATTTTTCCGTTACCTCGAGTCGCAGCTGAAAAATGTTTCTATGCAAGTGTAGTGGCAGTATAAAAGGTAGTGGGAACTTTGTGCATTCCGCCGCGCGCCCCGCCGGTACCGTGGTTCGAGCTCGGCACTTCTAATTAGCAGTTCAGATGTTTAGTGTAGCCAGATGGTTCAGTAGTACCAAGAACCTACTAAGAACTATAGTTGTAAGTTTTACGGTAAATGGGTAAATTACTGCGAACGTAGGAGTTCTACGTATAAGAAACATTTCGAAAAAATAAGACTAAAAAACAATTCCTCTAAAAATCTTAATGTGCCCCACATTGTTGGCGGTGGAGGAAGCATGGGTGTTAAATATCGGAAGGAACGAAATTAAACATAAAATAATTCGCTGGTAAAATAAGAAACTATGGTTTATTAAAATGGACAAAACTGTGAACTGAAAATGTCACATTATAGAATTTACAATAGCACAAGAATTTTGAATATAGAGTGTTCCAAAGAAAGTTCGATTCGTAACAATGGGACAAAGCTATGTATAGAAAACAAATGTCGACCAATTTTTCCATCATCATAATTGTTTTAATTAACTATCGTGAATACTTGCCATCTATCCCTATAACACTTTGATCAGTTAAGATTAAATTGAAATTCAAAGATTTAGATTCAGAATTTTCCATTTATGTGGAATCGTCATTTTTAGTTATACTTTGTGTTTATCAAATGGATTCGATGTGGTATTTTTTATTTGATAACTTGTTCAATCGTGATAGACCTTTGGCCAGTATTTATAAATACATTCGACACATATTTTTTTAGTTTCATAAAACATTTTTGTTAAAGGGAATTTTACGATATCTTCATTCGCGATATATACAAAAGTAATATCTGTTTGTCGTCATGGGATTTTGACAGTTAGCTAGTTTGTGTCGATACTATTAACTTACCTTAATATAGAACTAGCTGTGCCCCGCGGTTTTACCCGCATTTAACTTGATAAATTATAGCCTACGTGTTAATCCAGAGTGTCAGCTAACTCCATACCAAATTTTATCAAAGTCACTTCAGCCGTATTGACGTGAAGAAGTGACAAAAATACACACTCTCACACACTCACAAACTTTCACTTTTATAATATTAGTAAGATAAACTTTTTATTTATTTTATTTTGTTGTATATTCTCTCGAGAACTTTCAATTTTAACTAAATCATCGTAACGATCTTAAGGATAATCCTTAGCTTATTTAGCAGTCGATTCTTCTTTGTAAGTTTCCTAATCAATCATCGTTAGTTATGAAAAAAGCATACGGCGATTTTTTCCCATCTACCAATATAAATATGAAATTAATTTAATATACCACACTTTTAAAACGTTTGGCCAATTTTAGTTTCACGATCTGGATACCCTACCTCTTGCTTTAAACTGCAGGTGCCTTATCGTATTGCCTTCCACTTTGACAGAATAATGGTACTCGAAACGGTTCTATTAATTAAGACGAGGGGTGACGGAAGCTGTGCCAGCATTATTGTTCGCGACATGAATTCATAGTAATAAAAAGTGAGAAACACAATATTTTTTCTGCTAACTTTGCTTTATGGCTGCTGCAGCTGGTGCATTTCGTATTAGAATATATACAATTTTGAAGTACTGTGCCAAAAATTGTAATAAAAAATTGACGATATTTAAAATGATTATAATATAACACAAGGTTAGTGATTTAGAATTTTGAAACAATATTCCAATTAGTTTTTGTTTTTAACAACATAATATTTTTTATTTCTTTTATTTAATCATTTTTATTCTTTTTTATTTCTAAGGTTTACGAGAATGAATTAAATCTGGAAATTTTTGGTATAGATAATTCTACGTGCATACTTAATTTTTTTGTAGGGTTTTATAAAATATGAAACTGTTTAGAAGAGTGAAACTGTTTTAGTGCGAATAACTTTAAGACACAATTGAGATCGTATGCGGATTTGTATGCATACATTTAGATAATACTAGCTATGCCTCGCGGTTATATTACTACAAATTTTCATGAATATTCGTTCAGTAGTTTTGGCGTAAAAGAGTAACAAACATACATCTATACTCACAAACTTTTGTTATTCATCCAATTTTTTTTTATCATCTTCAAAGTATGCTCCTTCAGAAACGATACACTTACGCCAACGAATAATCCATTCATCAAAACATTTTTTAAACGCTGCTTTCGGAATTGAGTTCAGTTCTCGCCGCGAATTCTCCTTTATGTCTTATACCGATTGAAAACGGGTACCACGAAGTGGTAATTTGAGTTTAGGAAAAAGAAAGAAGTCAGCTGGAGCCATATCTGGTGAATATGGTGGTTGCTGGATGGTGTTTGTTGAGTGTTTGGTCAAAAATTCGTTCGCAATGATGGCCTTGTGCGAAGGCGCATTATCGTGGAGCAAAATCCAAGAATTTTCTTTCCACAAATCTGGCCTTTGATTTATCTGGAATTTGCTCTCTTAAACGCCGCATAACGCTCAAATAATATTCTTTATTTACCGTTCGACCTTCCGGTAAGAATTCAGAGTGCACAACACCGCGATAGTCAAAGAAAACAGTCAACATGATTTTGACTTTTGATCGACTTTGGCGTGGTTTTTTCGGTTTCGGTTCAGTTGGAAGGCGCCACTCCGAAGCTTGTTCACTAGTTTGCATGTCAAACTCGTAAACCAACGTCTCGTCACCAGTAACAATGCGTTTCATGAATGTTGGGTCGGAATTGACTCGTTCTACCATGTCCTCAGCGACTTTCATGCGATTGAGTTTTTGGAGAAAATTCAGACCTTTTGAGACTAGCCGAGCGGTTACATGTTTCATACCCCAATGATTAGTTAAAATGGTACGAATCGACTCGTAAGATACAGAAAGTTCGGCGGCTATCTTTCTCAGAGTTGAATGAGGATTTTCAGTCACTATTTCCTTCACTTTTGCGATGTTAACTTCAGTTGCAGACATTGATGGCCTACCAGAGCGAGGCAAATCTTTCATCACATCTAGACCGCTTTAGAACGCTTTGAACCACTCAAGCACGAGTTTTTGATAAAGTCCATTCACCGTAAACCTTCTGTAACATTTTCAGTGACTCCGAACACGAAATTCCATTAGCGATGCAAAATTTAAGACAAACTCTTTGTTCGATATTTTTGTCCATTATGAAATTCGCAATACACACTATATATGATATTACTAAAACCAGCACTGTATTTAATATAAATAACAGATGCAACTCAAACTCCGCGCCAAAATGGAAAACAGTTGTGCCAATCTAACAATAACAAAAAAAAATTTGGAACCATAAACAAATCATCCATTCCCGATACTTTTATGACTGAATGTATAAACTTCTCAAATATTCTGTAAATCAAGCCAGAGTAAAACCAGTGGATTGCGTTCAAGTCCTTCGAGCTCTACGAAATATTTTATTTTTTTATTTATTTAGGCTCACCAAAAATTGCTTACACTCAAAATATTACAAATTATGTCCGACTATAACTAAAGCTAAGTAAAGCAATCTCTTATAGGTAAGCACGGCAATATTAAGCAGCATATATAAATTACTCAAATATAAATGTAAAAGAAGCCTCCTTTGTGAATCATTAAAATTGTCAGCTACGCAGACTATCGGTAGTAGTATTTATAAAGACTTATTATTGTGTTCACGCTTATCAAAATCTACGTTATATCATATAGTATATGTATACTTCTCGTATATTCGTGTAAAGCAAGCCTTTTTTGCGATTAATTACAATTTTCATGCTACGCATCCTGCTCCATGCAATTTTATAACCAGAGGCGATTGTGTTCACGCCTATCGCGCTCTTCGCTTTACAAACGCAACGGACCGTCATAAAATTTAGCATAAAGCCTATACGTCAGTTTCTATGGCTACTGTTATCACTACTCAACATGGTAGTTACATGGAATTACTAATATCCACGCCTGAAATCCGCGAGCTTTTTTGTCCAATATTTATTTATACCAGACTCTTTTTCGATTTATGACCACAATAATAATAATGTTTATATATAACCACAATAATGTTTATATAGTTTAAACAAGGGGTTTGCCCAACATAGCGACCCGTAATTCGTGTATAATACAAAATTTGTATATCCTATCTCTCTCTCTTTTACTTAAGAGTTGTGCACTTGTCGGCATAGCAGTTTCCAGCCTTCTCTATCGTAAGCCTTCTCCTTGACTTCCTTGTAAGCTTCTATTTTCACAACTTCCTTCACCTGGTCCATATATTAACGTCTCGGTCTGCCTTTCTTTCTACTTGCCTCAATTTTTCCTTCTATAATGTTTAGAGATATATAAGTATGTTTATCAGTAGTCTGGGCTTTGCCTAGTTTATTATAGCAGTGTGTTAGTTGTAAGATATTTATTTATTAATGCTCTGAAGCTTCAAACCGTTTATTCTGGAATAACCCCAACGTTTAATTTTAGTTTGGGAAACAAAACCCCTAACATTGTACATCAGCAGGAAACTATAAATATTTTCCCATAATTATTAAATTTGGTTGCTGTGTGGTATAGAATATCATCTCCCCATCTCATCCCGTGGGGGGCGTAGAAATTGACCGGGGTATACTTACGAAAGAACGGGCACCAGCGTTTTTCTGTGAACTATGACCATCAAACTGCGATCGCCAACCTGTCTGCCAACCGTGGACGTACTTTGGCTGACAAGATGATTCAATATGGCACTAGCAAGTCACATGGCAAAGTACAAAAATACACAGAAAAACACACAACGTAATGTAAATGATTCTTGAAATGGAACAGGATAACATCGCATTACTTTTAACGAGATGACTAACGATACAAATTACAATACTCTTTTTTATACGGGGAACGCAGTAAAAGTCACCCAGTACAAAACAAAATGACGTCATTATTTTTGTCCCAATAACCTAAATTTCGTCTCACCATCCTTTACGTCTCCACTCGAAACAAAGCCTGACACTCGAATATAACAACAGAAAGGAAAGTATCTAAGTGAAGTGAAATTGGAGTGAACTTAGTTAAGGAGTCATCACTGTTCTTTGGTCACGTTTCTGAGTTTCCCCGCAGTATCGCTACCATAAGATTGAACAATTAGTCATGGTCCATTTCCTTCCTAGAAAAATGTGGTATTTTCGGGGTAAATAACTTATGTGTGATTTATCTGCTGTTTAAGTTCTGTGTCTTCTATGTTATAAATTCTCTATAACATTTTTCATAGGCATTAGTAGCTTTAGTAACTAGTGTCCATATAAATAAATAAAAAATAAAAGGCCTTTATTTGTTACAGAATAAATAAAATTAAAACTAACTAACTATCTTATATGGTAAATTCACTCTGCAAGAACCCCTCTGCAGGTAAACGCCTCCTCCAATGTGATCCAGTCTTCTCTAGATTTTGCGGAATGCATCCAGCTGGGACCCGCTATGCGTTTAATCTCGTCATCCTATCTGTCCCGGGGTCTACCTTTCTTTCTTTTGCCTACTGGCCAAATGAAAAATAAATTAATTCTCCATAGCAATAGACACAGACATGAATTTAATTTTATATGGGTTTTCCGATTTGGTATATATCTTAAACTAGATAGATTATACATTATATATTTTATTAGATATAATTTGGCCTGTGTGGTGTATTTATTGTAATTTCTAATATGGCCAAAAACCAAAATACAATACCATCAAAATAAATAACTTATCAGACACTAGTATGTCATATGACGATATAATATTTCCGAAACCTTTTACCACGAATGTCTCTATAACAGAAGTGACGATAATATAAATCGTACAATTATGGTTGGCATACAGAGTCGCGAAGGGGAAAAATCCTGTAGTGATTGAGTTAGCACCCCGAGGAAATGGACGTCAACTCTATACTATTATAGCAAGCGTAGACGGCCCATTTGCACCGGCTCGGGTTACACACTGACGACACTTTCAGTAAAAGGATGTGATGACATCTATAATATTGTCGGTATAGAGGGACTCTAAAACATAAACACACTTATGTGCATCATTTATAGTTTGTGGGTCTTATAATCGTTATTTATAAAAGTTACAATAAAAAATATCGTTCAAATTGATAATCGTATTTTTGGGTACCTTTAGTCGCCTCGCCGCTTTGCGTTCCGGGTTCAATTTCCCGCACACGGCAGCTACTTGTGTGACCCAAACAATAGTTGTACTTTATGCTCGTCAATTATATGTTTGTAAAGTACAGACACAGGGGATTTATTACTCTAGTGTGGGCGTTGTCTTTAAAACAAAAAAGTTTAAAATACCTGCTTAAATTTGTTTTAAGTAGAAAAAAAGTTACTTTAACCAGTTATAGCTCCAAAAGTCGCACCACGACAAATGTATGAGTAAAACAAAGGAATAGTTATCCATGCGGTATTGGTACCACATATGCAAAATCTATATATTACTGTACTGTGTATTATTGTACTGTACTATGTATTATTGTCACTGCGTAAATATAAGGAAGTTTGTAAAGTACAGACACAGGGGATTTATTACTCTAGTGTGGGCGTTGTCTTTAAAACAAATAACTTTAAAATACCTGCTTCAATTTGTTTTAAGTAGAAAAAAATGTAACGTTAACCAGTTATAGCTCCAAAAGTCGCACCACGACAAATGTATGAGTAAAACAAAAGAATGTTGTTATCCATGCGGTATTCGTAACGCATATGCAAAATCTATGTATTACTGTACTGTGTATTATTGTACTGTACTATGTATTGTTGTCACTGCGTAAATATAAGGAAGTAAAAAGTAATGGAAACTGCTGGATGCGAATAGCGCAAGACCGGCAATTGTGGAGATCTTTGGAGGCGGCCTTTGTCCAGCAGTGGACGTCTTTCGGCTGATATGATGATGATGATGATGAAAAAGTAATGTATTTATAATGACAGAAATGTCATTAAGAATTCTAAATCTTACGATAGATTAGATTTATTCGTACGAAGAATGATCAGACGAAATCCTATTATCATTCAGTTAGCACCCTAAAGAATTAGACGTCACAACTTTCTGTAATTATATACAAATGCGAAAGTTTGTATGGATTTATAAATGGTTGGATGTTTGTTACTCTTTCAAAAACTTTGCAAAAACTATGGAATGGATTTTGATGAAACTTTGTAGTAATATAGCTTATATACCAGAATAACACAAATTTAAAAGGTTAACGCGAGTAAATTCACAGGGCACAGCTAGTGAGTTAATAACTTTTTGATTATTAACCTTTTTTTTTTTTTTTGATAAGGCATGGGGAATGCTAATGCATGCCACCCGCAAAAAGTGTCTGCGGGTGGGTATGTCGGACTCGCACCGACTAAACCTAACCTGCCGTGGACTTCTTCTGGCGCCTGATACGGGGAGCCCCGGTAACGCGGGTATGCTGCTCCGGTGCCCCCCTTTTGCGCCGTGTCCCAGATGGTCGGGACACGCACCCGGGGAGAGCTGTGGGTTGCCCTCCCCATTTGCCGACTCCTGCCAGTACGGCACAGCGACTGCGCCACAAACAGTTCGCTGTCTTCCCGGGGCTGCTTGCACGTGGCGGCAGTAGAGGACACTTCTCATACTGCCACCGCAACCCCGAGGGGAGTAGGGCTAACGGCTGCCGCCGCCGCCCCGACGCCTCCTCCGTCTACGAGCGGGGTCGGCTCGTTCCCGATCCCGCTCGGCGGCCTCCTTCTGGAGCATGACTGCTTCGCAGAAGGAGACCACGGCGTCCCATTTGGTGGAGTCGCCAGCCAGCATCGCATACACGACTGCTGGCGGCGAAAGATCCCGTCCGATCTCAGCGACCAGGACTCGTCTCTCGGCCTCCCAGGCCGGGCACTCCTCCAGCGTATGCTGGGCAGAGTCCAGGTCGCTCCCGCAATGGTGACAATGTGTCGTCACTTCTCGGCCGATCCGGCACAGATACTCACCGAAACACCCGTGTCCGGTGAGTATCTGAGTGAGTCTGTAGGTGACGTAGCCGCCCTTCCTTCCCACCCAGGCCTCGAGGTGAGGCAGGATAGCACCGACGGCACGTTGGCGCGCGTTCAGGCGCAACTCAAGCCGTACGCGCCACTGTGTTAGTACGCGCCGGTGTGCATCCCGCCTATAGGCAACGAGCGTCTGCTCTGGCGCCTCACCGCTCTCCCGGCGGACGCGGATCTCGGTGTAAACCGTCGCGTCGACTGCCGCCAGGAGATCAAACGGCGGGAGGCGCGCCAGGAGTGTCGCCGCCTCAAAGGATACCGTCCGGTATCCTCGTGCGATCCGTATGGCCACCACACGCTGCAGGCTATTCAAAATAGCTCTGCAGCGGGAGGCGCCCGTCAGGCGTTCATACCAGACGGGCGCCCCATAAAGGACCATGGATCGCACGACACCTCCGTAGAGGCGGCGAACTTCTTCCCTGGGACCCCCGAGGTTCGGCAAAAGCCGGTGTAACGCACCGGTTACCCGGCGCACTCGGGGGGCCAGACGCCCGAAATGCTCCTCGAAGCCCCATCGGCTGTCTAGGGTGAGGCCCAGGTACTTCATGTACCGCCCCACCCTGACCTCTGCGTCACCTACACGCATCGACATACTGGGTGGTTCCTCCCTACGGCGTAAGCCGTGGAACCATAGCGCCTCGGTCTTGTGAGGCGCTACCCGAAGGCCCAGTCTCGAAATGGCCGCGACGACACACGCAACTCCGAGTTCGGCGAGCCGTACCGCCCGCTGGAAGCTTACCTCCCGGGCTATGACGAGCGTGTCGTCCGCATAGCAGACGACGCTCACTCCGGGAGGGAGGCTTATCCGCTGGACCGCATCGTACGCGAGGCTCCATAGCAGAGGTCCCAACACGGACCCCTGAGGAACCCCGCAGGAGAGCTCCCGAGCGCCGACCGACGAATTGAATCGTCCTGTCGCGCAAATATGCCCCGACTATACCACGGAGATAGGGTTATGATGGACCAGTGCCTCCCGTATCGCCCGCCAGGGGACGGAGTTGAAGGCGTTGACGATGTCTAAACTCACCGCCAACGCCACCCCCCCGCCCGAACGGCGGGCTCCGACAGGGCGCGGACGCGATTGATCGCGTCCAGCGTCGAACGTCCCTGCCGGAATCCGAACTGGCTGTCCGATAAGTCGGGGCCAACGCGCGACAGATGCTCGCTGAGACGGGCGGCTATGACACGCTCAAAGAGCTTGCCCGCCTCGTCCAGCAAGCATATTGGTCGGAACGCCGAGGGAGAATCGGCGGTCCTGCCCGGCTTCTGCAGAAGCACAAGCCTTGCCTCTTTCCAGCAGGTGGGGAACACGGCACTACGGAGGCAGCTGGTGAACAGTTGCCTCATCCGGCCCCCAGGACTGCCAGGGCGCAAACCCACGCCCTGCCCGGTATCCCATCCGGGCCAGGGGCGGTATTTCGGGCCGCAAGTCACTCTCAGTCTCCGTCACCTCCAACTGGTCGTCCCAATCATGGTACGACGGTGACGGAGGGTCCGAGGGACTGTCCTGGACCCTAGGGAAGAGGGTGTCCACCACCCTCCTCAGGAAATCCGGGTCCAGGGTACTCGTCAACGGAGGGACCCATGGTCTGAGCTTGCCCAGTACCATTTTGTACGGTCGCCCCCATGGGTCCCTATCCAGTCCCTCGATGAGCTCGTTCCAGGACCGAGCTTTGGCTTCCGCTATCGCAGTGGATAGCGCCTTGACGGCGACTTGATACGCCCTGTGCGCTCCGGCAGCCTCTTCGGCATTGGCTCGCCTCCTCCGACGGGCCCGCTGGTGTCGGCGACGCGCTGCGACATACTCCGCTCGGAGTCGCGCGATTTCGGCCGACCACCAATATTGCGAGCTTGATTATTAACCTAACCGTTAGAAAACCCCCGACTCCAACTATAGCTACATAATTTTGGAAAAGAGTTGATACTCTTTCACTGCTGAACCGATATTAACCAAACATAGTTAAGACCATCGCAAGAATACTGGCTTTCAAACGAAAGAAACCGCATCGAAATCGGATCCGCTTGGGTGCCACAGTCAGACATCGACGTCAAACTTATAACACCACTCTTTTTCGTCGGTGCTTAAAAATAAACCAGTCACAACTATGAATCATATAGTTAAAATATCAGTATGTGGTGATTTAGTTGGCCCTTCCAAGAAATGAACCTCAATTCAATGCCGCGACTCGACCGGTCTTTTTACCCGACTGCGGGACGCAAAGGGTAATGTGTTTATCAGGCTATGTATGTATGTATGTTCCTTTGAAGCACTATACAGACCAAACGCCTGGACCGATTTTAATGATTCGCACGTCAATCGATTCCTTTCAGTCCGGAAAGTGTCACTAAAGACATGACGTTACTGAAAATTCAATATGGCGACTACTGGACGCCATATTGTGAAAATTTAAAAAATTAAAGTCAACAAACTATGTCATGTGGGGTATCGTTGAATAGGTATTTAAAAAACATTGTTAGTTTTCTTTCAACATTTTTCGATTTGACCGACCGTTTCGATCGATTTAAAGTTGCGTAACAACTATTCTCACATATATATAGGTTTTAAAACAGTAGAAATTTACGATGAAAAGACGAAAACTTCTGTCTACTGTGCGTGTGAGTGTTGATGGATATATACTAAAGTATCTATTAGGTATATTGGACTACCTAAAGTATCTAACTTCTAACACGGTCGCCCATCTCCAACTTCAAACGATTTAGTACTTAACTTCACTAGATGGTTTAATTATTAGTACTCTGTACCACCGCAAGCTACTAAACAATCCTCATGATATCAAATCTCTCAATGAAATCACGAGATTGCGAAATTTGCAGTCATATAACAATAACAATGACTGACTTATCTCTCAGCTTAAAGAGCTGCTTGTATTAACGTGATATTTGGCCCGGATGTTTATTTATTCATTATCATATCACAGATTAAAAAATATAGATTAAAAAGAAAACAGTAAAAGAAAATGCCACTCTGGAAAGTGGAACTCTAATTAAATATTGCCAATCGGACTATCTCGTAAATAAGCATGGACTCTTTTTCTTTTTCTATATTAATGTCATACCAGATATAACTCATTATACATGCACTTTGTTTGCTTTTACTTTGAGGAAGGGGAGGGGGACAAAGACCTCAATTTTAGGATTTACGCTAATATTTCAAAAATGGCGCGATGAAATGAAAGCTTATAAAATTTTCTATAACTTTGATACTTTTCCATATCCCATCCATTTTCAAACTACAGGCTCTCAAAAGTGCAATCAAAAAATGTTTTGAAATATTAGTTTCTAAGTCCAATTCTGTGAATGATTCACATTTTTATTCTCTTAGGTCGTGAGGGTCCTGGAAAAAGGTCGTTTTCTGTGGTATCTTCTTCCTCGCCTTCCTCAGTGGCAGGGACCGGACAACCCCGCTTCTGAGTTAAGCCGTTTGATAGGGTAACCCGTTCATTGGGTAACTCGTATCGCAGTGTTACCCTTTGATTGACTTACAGCCTCGAAACCCAGTGAAAGGGTTAACACGTTTTTTATGGTAACCCCGGGAAGGGGTTAACCCCTTCAATGACTTAAGCCCTTGAATAGCTTACCTTATTGAAAAGGTTTTATTCGAGTTAACCTGACTTACCCAATCAACTTAGCAGCCTGTAGATGGGAGTAGGTATACTCGCACCCGTGCGGTGCCTCATTGCCTAACTACTTTTAGGTAGGTACAACAAATTTGACGAACGAACGACTTTTTATATTTTAAATTTGAAAGTTTAGTGACGACAAATAGTCGAACTAATAATTAACGTGTTATTTAAAGAACTGACTTACTTTAATCTTAATTTTGTGATAATCTGTATGATGTGATTATATTTTGTTAAATAAGTATTATAATATTTTGCTGTGTGGTGATGGCATAGCATATCATCACCCCATTTTATCACGTAGGGGGCGCAGAAATCGACCGAGGGCATACCTACCAGAGAACCGGCAGCAGAGTTTATCTATGAACTATGACCATCAAACTTTCTTTCGCCAACCCGTCTGCAAAGCTATGGGGCTCTGGGGGTCTGTCAAGTTCCCATTCTTTGGGGAGGCTTTTGTCCAGCAGTGGACGTACTTTGGCTGACATGAGGATGATGAAATAATTGACGGGCGTGTTGGCATGGTTGGCAAATGCTTGCTTTTCACGCCGGAGCTCGTGGGTTCGATTCTATTTAGGACAGATATTGGTGTGCATGAACATGTCTGTTTGTCCTGAGTCAGGGTGTAATTATCTTTATAAGTATGTATTCACAAAAGAAAAGTAGTTTATGTAATATATCAGTTATCTGGTTTCCATAGTACAATCTCTGCTTAGTTTGGGATCAGATGGCCGTGTATAAATAATGTCCCTGGATATTATTATTATTAAAATTATTGTATAAAATAAACTGATATATTATGGGTATTCTCATCATCTTATTTGACAAACTTCATGAAATTGGCATAAGAGGCACTCAACTCCAACTTTTTAAAAGTTACTTGACTAATCGATCTCAAATAGTAGCTATTGGACCATACAAAAGTTTCGAAACGTCTTTATCTTACGGTGTTCCCCAGAGAAGCATCTTAGGCCCTACTCTTTTTCTCGTATACATAAACGATCTCTGTTTAACATCACTCAATCAGGGCCAACTAGTCTCTTATGCAGATGATACTGCCATTATCTTCACTGGAGTTACCTGGAGTGAAACCTTCGATGCTGCCCAAAATGGTCTCAATACTGTGACAGCTCTTTTGCATAGTAACGTCTTATCTCTGAACATAAGTAAAACAAAATTTATGTGTTTCTCAATTCGAAATCTAGACCCACCAAAGGACCTCTCACTGATTGCGCACTCGTGCTCGGATTCAAATAATGGACTTTGCACATGCACGGCATTACAACAAACATCTACTTTAAAATACCTCGGCATCGAAATAGACAGCAATCTAACTTTTAAAAAACATATAACATCTTTAAGTGGTCGAGTCCGTAAGCTTCTGGTTATTTTCAAAAAATTTCGACATGTTCATGATCCAAAACTATTAAAAATGACATATTTTGCTTTGTGCCAATCAATTTGCACTTATGGTATTTTGGTTTGGGGAGGATCCCCAAAAACTACACTAAGACCCATAGAAATAGCTCAAAGAGCACTGCTGAAAGTGTCTACATTAAAACCCTTCTTAAACCCAACAAAATTATTGTATAATAACTGCGAAGTCTTAACTATACGTCAATTATACATCCTCAGCATTGTTATGAGACAGCATAATGAACTAACATTTGACAATAAGGTTTTGACTAAACGAAAATCCTACAATATTTGTAAGCAACGACATCAGTATCGTACATCATTTGCTCAAAGATTTTATGGTTTCCTAGGCCCATTTTTGTACAATAAAGCAAATAAGCAACTTTGTATATACCCTGACAAAAAAGAAAAAGCCAAAAGAAAAGTCATCAACTGGCTTCTAAAACTATCATATGATGACACGGAAAACCTTATAAATGTTATAAAATAAAACTCAAAAATAATTAGTACCAAAACTAATTAAATATACAGAATTACGTGATCTTACTCTCATACACACACACGCAAACACACACATACACACACACACACACACACATACATACACACTCACATGAACACACACACACACACTCACACAATAACCTATATTAGTTTTATGTCATAGAATAAACTTTTTAGATTATCCGGAGAGAGCCTGGAGTTCTGTAGTACAGGTCTCGACCTAGTTCAGACTCCAGACTCTCACAAGGACCGATAGCAACGAAAATTGTTAACTAGATATTTGTATTTGTAAATTCCTTGTGAGATGTGAATAAACATATATTATTATTATTATTCTAAAACATCATTGACGTGACTAAAATGTTCATTATCATAAGAATATTATCACTTTAAGAATTTTGAGAGTCAAGCAATCTTAGGTTATGTAACTGTCTATATATTTCATATATAGACAGCAATCTTGGTCTGATAAAAATACATTTAGGCGACCACCTAGGTACAAGTTTTCCAAGACTAATTCTGTATTCAATAAAGTTCTTTACCGTAATTTCATAGGGGTTAAATGCTACCGCGTCCGTAGGCTTTTGCTCTAGAGACCCTACACGTAACCCCCGGGTAGCGCTAAATGGTAGCAACATTTCCGGTGGTAGGCTTCGGCCATGGCTGGTCACCACCCATCTGGCAAAACCGAGGCGCCATAGTGGCTATGCCGCGTTCCGTCGCGATGCCAGGTGAAGCCGTTCGAAGAGGATAGGTTTAGTCAGTTGCGTTACCTCGACAGACCGATCCCATGAATACTGATGTTTCTGCACCGGATGCCTAGTCATGGAGGGTAGCGGGATCCGAAGTACAGTTCTCCGCTGGCTGACCGCAAGTTGTAGGGGGCCCAAGTAGCGTACTAGCCACACGCAAAAGGCTGCCCCACCGCTTGTGAAAAATCCCGGGGTGCGCTATCGTGCCGATTGGCGACCGGAGCGAGGGACCCGATAGACACCTTTTGGGGGGGTTCGGGCGTCCCCGCAGTCTCCAGGCTAGGCTTCCCAAGTGCTTAGCGCCATGTTCTTTGGTGGTCATTGGGGTAGTGCCTCCACTAACTGCCATCTTTTTCCTGTTTACTCGTCATCCAACATACAATGAAAAAGTCCAAAAAGAAAATGTGTTTTAAACAGCGGATGCACGTCCCTCGCTTAAAAGTGCACCACACTAACATCCGTGGCTTGCACTCAAATATCAACTCAGTCCACCTCCACCTCGAGACAGAAAATCCGCACCTACTTTTTCTTACGGAGACGCAGATCAAAAATCCGACAGACACGACATACCTCAACTATCCAGGGTATACCTTGGAGCACCGCTTCAAGCCTCACGCTGGAGTATGTGGATATGTTCGTGATGATATTTGCAGCCGACGTCTCCGAAACCTTGAAGACCCTAGTTTCTCCGTGTTATGGGTTTTGGTGGACACCGGCAATGAGAAAATCGTGTATTCGGTAGTATACAGATCACATACAGGCGACCAGGAGACAACCAGGCTCTTCAACTACCTCAGTGCGAAAGGTGATGTGGCCCAAGAACGCTACCCGTCGGCTCAACTTGTGTTTCTGGGGGATTACAACGCTCACCACGATGAGTGGCTAAGCCCATACCGGGACACCAATCCCGCTGGGCGAGAGGCGCGAAGATTTGCGCTTTCGCTAAATCTCACCCAGCTTGTTGATCAACCGACACGTATACCTGATATCCAAAGCCACACTGCATATTGCCTAGACCTTCTGCTGATGACTAGCCCAGATTCTTACTCGGTCAGCGTAACGTCCCCTTTAGGGAGCTCTGACCACTGTCTGGTGAAATCTGTATCCCACTTTTCTCCACCTGATATAAGCCCAAAGGGAAACAGGCGGATGTGGCGATATAAGTCAGCAGATTGGGATGAGATGCGGCACTTTTTTGCTTCTATCCTTGGGGCGCGACGTGCTTCGTATCTGACGACCCTTCAATTTGCGCCGATGCTATAGTTGATGTTATACGTCAGGGTATGGAATACTTTATCCCATATTCTGATGTGTCCACCGATTGTGCAACCCGTCCATGGTACAATACCGAGTGCCACATTAGTGAGGCCCTTAAGCAGACGGCGTACGTGGAATGGGCGCACGCGCGCAGTACTAGGGCGTCAGATATACACAATAAAAAGACAGCCTTTAATAAAGCCGCCAAGATAAGCAAAAAAGTATTAAGAAGAGCCCGTTTCAACCACATCGCCCGAATTGGCTCTAAACTAGCTAGCTACCCTAAGGGTAGCAAAGCTTTTTGGTCCCTGGCCAAATCGGTTGAAGCGAACTTTTGCCGTTCTTCACTACCTCCACTGCAAAAGCCCGATGGGTCACTGGCCCACAATGCAAAAGAGAAAGCGGA
This sequence comes from Pseudoips prasinana, assembly GCA_951640165.1. NCBI lineage: Eukaryota > Metazoa > Arthropoda > Insecta > Lepidoptera > Nolidae > Pseudoips > Pseudoips prasinana. The sequence continues at coordinate 13,977,356 of OX621240.1, forward strand.
ATTACTCGCAAACCTTTTCGCTAGCAACTCTTCCCTAGATACATGCAGCCAACCACCACCACAGATTCCTCACTGTGGCTCCGAAATGTCGGATGTGCGTGGACTAGATGTGAGTAAGGCCAGTGGACCCGATGAGATCCCGGCGGTAGTGCTTAAGTCGTGTGCACCTGAGTTGTCCCCTATACTCACACGCCTATTCCGGCTCTCTCTGAGATGGGGTCGTGTACCCAAATCATGGAAGCTTGCAAATGTGCAACCCATACCCAAGAAGGGTAATCGTGCAGACCCGTCGAATTACAGACCCATTGCAATCACCTCCATACTCTGTAAGATTATGGAACGTGTATTGAACGCCCAAATCCTCAAGCATCTCGAGAACAATGATCTTCTGTGTGATCGCCAATTCGGCTTTCGTCGAAATCGATCTACAGGAGATCTTCTAGTGCTTGCGACTCACCTCTGGGGCGAAGCAATTGAGAGGCACGGTGAAGCCTTAGCGGTTTCGCTTGACATCTCGAAGGCTTTCGATAGGGTCTGGCATAATAGTCTGCTCAACAAGCTTCCATCATATGGACTACCTTCTAGCCTGTGCGCCTGGATTTCGGATTTCCTGACTGGGCGGTCTATAAGAGTGGTCGTTGATGGCTGCTCTTCAGATTTCAAGGCCATTAATGCCGGTGTTCCTCAGGGATCTGTTCTCTCAGCTACGCTCTTTTTGCTGCACATTAATGACCTGCTTTTACCCGGTATTTATGGGTACGCAGATGACAGCACAGTCTCAGAGAGCTACATATCCGATCCACGGGCTAGTAGCAGCACAACCGATTCTCTCAGAGAGAGTATGGTAAAACGGATGAACTCGACTCTCCAGGTAATATCTGATTGGGGTATTGTAAACCGGGTCGATTTCAACGCCACCAAGACACAGGCGTGTCTTTTTTCCGCCAAGAAGACCCCTTTCTATCGGACACCTATATTCCGTGATGTGTCTGTACCGATATCCAATCATCTAGACTTATTGGGTCTCAATTTATCTTGCGACCTGAACTTCGGCCAGTCTATCGAGTCCAAAGCTAAGGTCTCTGCCAAAAAGCTTGGTATACTTAATAAGGTGAGACGGTACTTCACGAGGGAACAGCTTTTAAATCTATACAAAGCTCAAGTCCGACCCTGCATGGAGTACTGCTCTCATCTTTGGGACGGCTCCGCAAAGTATCAGCTAGACTCTTTGGATTCGATAGACAGACGCGCTCGCAGGATAATCGACGATAGAGACCTAACAAGTAAAAATCTGCAAAACTTGGATCATCGGCGTCAGGTTGCAAGCTTATCGGTTTTCTACAGGCTGTTTCATGGAGAATGCGCTCAAGACCTCCATGAACTTATCCCTCCATCTCCCTTTTTTCATCGGACTACAAGGCGTCGGGAGGCTCTCCACCGCTATGTCGTTGACATCCCATTATGCCGTACGAAGCGTTTTGCTTCCTCTTTCATCATACGGCTAAGCTGTGGAACAACCTTCCAAACGACGTGTTTCCAGACTCATATAACATGGGTTTATTCAAGGTTAGAGTGAACAGGCATCTTATGGGTACGCGCGGTTCACCTTCGACCACATCTTCACTTACCATCAGGTGAGATCGTGGTCAAGCGCTATCCCATTATGCATAAAAAAAAAAAAAAAAAATATTAGTTACTAATTTATTTGCAAATATAGTTGAAATAATAATACGGCTTCTGTGGTCTCATTTAATTGGCTTAAGGCAACTGCCTATTTTTTATGCCAAGAAGTCATGAAAAAATTACAAACTGGCTATCTCATATATCTTTTACAGAAACCAATGGCCTTAGAATTTGACAAATGGATGACAATCTAGTAGGACAATCAATTATACAGCTTCCGTAGCCAAATGGCAAAAAACGGAACCCTTATAGATTCGTCATGTCTGTCTGTCTCTCCGTCCGTATGTCACAGCCACTTTTTTCCAAAACTATAAGAGCTGTACTGTTGAAACTTGGTAGATGTATTCTGTGAACCGCATTAAGATTTTCCCACAAAAATAGAAAAAGAACAATAATTTTGGGGGTTCCCCAAAAGAACATACATAGAACTGATGCTAATTTTTTTTCATCGTACCCTTAATTGTTGGGGATCTATGGATAGGTCTTCAAAAATGATATTGAGGTTTCTAATATCATATTTTTCTTAACTGAATAGTTTGAGCAAGAGACACTTCCAAAGTAGTAAAATGTGTGCCCCCCCCCTGTAACAATTTAAGAACAATAAGGCTCCTGGTGATAACAGAGTTACAATAGAGCTTTTAAGGCGGATGGTATACCAATCCTACGAGCTTTTCAGAAGTTATTTAACCTCGTCATACTAAAAGGTCAAACGTCACAAGGATGGCACATATTGGTGTGGTAGTGCTTTCTTCAATAAGGGCGATAAAAACCCTTTGAAAAAATAACAGACCCATCACGTTACTGAGCCATGTTTACAAGTTGTTTTCGAGAGTCGTTACGAATCGTCTCACGCACAGGTTTGACGTCAACCACCCTCCTGAACAAGCCGGTCGCCGAAAATGCTTTAGTACCATATACCACATACATACGCAGCGGCAAGTTATTCAGAAGACCGAGGATATATCCAGCCATTATGCTTAGCGTTTGATTGAATCGAAACCTGGATGTACTGTGATCTTTCCAAAATTCCAAATTAACTACCGGTATGTCGAGGTGTTAAAGAGTTTGTATGAGAACTCGCAACTTATACGATTGCAGCGAGGCGTGAGACAGGGGGATATAACATCTCCATCTCCAGAACTATTCATCGCTGCATTGGAAGATGTCTTTAAGCTCCTTGACTGAAAGGCTTTGGCATCAATCTCAATGGCGAATACATCCCTCACCTTCGTAATCATGGCGGAAACATTGAAATACCTCGGTACAATGCTTGAAGACTTCAGCAGGGTCTCTCTACTAGTGGTTCTCAAAATGAACATGGATAAGACGAATATCATGTTGAACATTCAGCTTGCACCCATTCCAGTTAAGGTAAGGGACTCTGCACTCAAGGTTGTGGAGAGCTATATCTATACTTAGGACAGACTACCCCACTAGGGAGGCGGTCCAACGCGGTGGTTTTCACCGAAATCTGCGTGCGCCAAGAGAACGGGAGGGCGCCAGAAGAAACGTTCATTGAGTACCGACGGGATGACTACCGGCACGAATTAGTGCACTGGCGCACACTGGGTGGAAAGGAGTCTGCCCAACACACTCTCGCTGAGTGCCCGACCCGGGTGGCCAAAAGGCGACTCAAGATCTCAATCGGACGGGATCTGTCCCTGCCGGCAATCGTAGGGGCAATGCTGGTGGGTGACTTTTCTAAATGGCATGCCGTGGTCTCCTTTTATGAGGCAGTCATGTTCCAAAAGGAGGCCGCCGAGCGCGAACGGGAGAGATCGCAGACGGAGGAGGCGTCGGGGTGGCGGCTGCAACCGGTAGCCCAACTCCCCCTCGGAGCCGCGGCGGCAGTAAGAGAAGTCAATGTTACCAGCTAAAAGAAGACAGCGATCTGTTTATGGCGCAGTCGCTGTGCCGGACTGGCAGAAGTCGGCAAATAACGAGGACAATCCAGAGCCCTCTCAGGGTACGTGTGGGACCATCATACCATCTGGAACTTTTCGCATAAGGGGTGCACCGGAGCAACATACACGCGTTCCCGCGGCTCCCCCATCAGGCGCCAAGATAAGCTCACGGCAGGTAGGTTTAGTCAGTGCGAGTCTGACGCATCCATCCGTAAACATTTTTGCGGGTGGCATACGTAGGCATTCGACCTGCCATATCAAAAAAAGGGTAAGAGGTCCACTTCGAGTAGGAGATCAATTGTAGAATCTAACTTGCCTGGGCAGCGTTCGGAAAGCTAAGCTTCTGGTCGCAAATACCAATCAAAAGTCTTCGATTAGTATGTGTTGCCTCTGATGAATTAGGGAACCAAGACGTAGCCGCTCATTACGAGGCTAATAAAACGGCTTATGGTCACCCAAAGAGCAATGGAGTACGCCATATTCGGAGTTTCCCTCCGAGATCAAATCACAAATCTCAAGATCCAACCAAGAGAGGCAAATCATAAAAACCAACATAGCTTGAATAATTGCCAAGCAAACGTGGCGGTGGACAGGGTACATAGCTTGCAGAATCTACGGCCGCTTGGGCAGAAAGTTTCTCAAGTGGCGACCATGAACCGGAAAACGCAGCGTGGGGCCCCCAACAAGATGGACCGATGATCGATGACATCCGCTGGATGCGGGCAAGGCATCTGCAGTTGTGGAGTATCTTTGGGAAGCAATGGACTTTGCCCAGTAGTACCTTCAGCTGATATGATGATAATGGTGATGGTTATGATGATGATGCATATATTCAATAACGGTGTACGCCACCACGTCTCCGCGGTTTAACTTTAACAGAATGAAAATCAAATTCTTTGTTATAATATAATTATGTCCTCCTAGCCGAATTTCGGCCCCAGCGGCCAGTCTCCATTGAGACTGGCCTTCATTGGGACATACCACAAGTGTGTGTGCAAACACAGGGGCACTATCTATTCCATCACTCTCATTATCCGATGGGACGACTAGCGGAACGAGCGTACAGGATCGACGGCTTTACGTGCTCTCCGAGGCATGAGGCTATAATACCGCCAACTCCCAGACTTCAGGCTGACACAAAGAAATTTTTCTTTTTACGAAAAAATCCCATAGTAACTTTTGGCCCAACCCGGGATTTGAACCCAGGACCTCGTTATCTACGTTTAAAGACGCTACCAGTAGACCAACGAAGCGTAACACATACTTTAAAAAAAGAACTGCTAAATTGCTTTTACTTAATTCTGTAGTACCTACCGAGTTCCAAATTAAAAGAAATTGTGACAATAAACAAGAACAGATACGAAAAATTTAATATTACAGTGTTTAGCGACAAGCAAAATTGAACTTTAAAATAATAAATTCCAAATTATTACGACTAGATGTCACGCGCGGTGGTGTTTATGCAATTACCAAACCAATTGCGATGCGAAAGAGTGCATATTACAATGTCTTGGCTGGAATGGCTTACCCTGTTACAGTGTTACAGGGTATGAAAGGGTAACCCTTTCGGAAGCGGTTCATTACACCCGTTCGAAGGTGTAACTCGTATCATAGGGTTTATTTTTTAAGCGCTTAAAAATACCCGTTCAAAAACCCGTTCAACGAGTATCCGGACGGTCCCTGCTCAGTGGTAAGTGGTTCTTGCTGAGAGGGCTCTGAATCATCTTTATGGTCATTCTCGTCGTCTTCCTCGCTAAAAGACACGCCGTTGAAGCATTTTCCTTGGCAATGAAGGCACGCAGTAGAAAATTTCAGCATAGATAAGATAAGATAAGATCATTTTATTTGCATTAGGCATGGTAATTATACAGGTCTTAGAAATAAAATAGGGTCCACATGTCTAACCAGATAGACTGGTATACAAATATTAAACTGTTAATTAAGCTGTATTACATTACACTATTTTATGTCCACTAATTAATTACAATTATATGTCGCAGATTCTGACAAATTTAACTCCGAAACAGCGTCGGTGTCCGCCATCATGCACGTGGTTAAAAGAATCAGTGCGCACACCCGGCGCCGTCGAGCTCTGTATGCCAACTGTGTCGTGTCGCTAACACACTAATGTCACTTAGACAACTGACAGACGTCAAACGTCACATGCGACAGTTCATAGACAACCTCGACTCGAACTACTGACTCAGTGAGTAGTGTTTTCCAAACGCTAATAGATGGCGTTACTAGTACGTAAACAGGCTTTTTATTTAATTACTCCGACACGGCCATTCTGACAACCAACGCGCTCTCGCGTTGTTATTCGCTGACATAATCAACATGAATTACAGCTATCAGTTTGGCAAGGACACAAAGCGTTACAAGCGGCTTTCAATGTTACACAAAGCAAAGTGTAAAGGCTTTCAGCATTTACCACAAAGCGTAAAAGCTTTCATCATTAGTTAGAGGGCGTACCTCTCACACAATGCAAAGCGTTGAAACTTTCAGCATAAAATGCAAAGCATAGCAAAGCGTTGAAGCTTTCAGCATAAACTGCAACCCACAGCAAAGCGTTGAAGCTTTTAACATAAACTGCAACACACAGCAAAGCGTTGAAGCTTTCAACATAAACTGCAACACACAGCAAAGCGTTGAAGCTTTCAGCAAAAGTTTAATTACTCGGCAAAGCGTTACAGCTTTCAGCATTGCTCAGAGGCAGCACTTAAAACACGCTGCAAAACGTTGCAGCTTTCAGCATCAACCTTGAGTCACGACAGATGAGACCAACCTTACTGCAAAGCGTGATGGCTTTCAGCAGGACATCAGGACAAAGCGATTAGGCTTTCAATCCACCCTTTAATAAAGCGTAGTAGCTTTCAGTTTAAATAAAACATTTATCAATCAGCAATGAACATAAGTCTTTTATCAACACAGGTTTACGTTCAACAAAACAATGTAATTATCGTTTCAACTCAAACAATGATCATGACTCAATATAGTTATTCAATCCAAATTACTAATTACACCAAATTAGAATACCAAATTAATCAATACAATTTGTTCCATAATTAAATAAAACTATTCAATTATGGGTTCTACAGAATCTAGACATTCTGATAATTCAGGTAAACTAGCTGGATATTTACGTAGTCGTTCATGGCACACATATTGGGCCCGTCCCCCAGATACTGGTTCCACCATATAACGCTCATTGGAACACACTTTAGCTATCATGTAAGGGGCTTTTCTCTATACTCTTACTTACAGTGCAATTCAAAACGAGTTTTACTTCGCCTAAGACAGACTTCCAGGAGTCATTTTTATAAGTTTCGGCCACTGTAAAACAATTTGTTACGGTGGACATCATTCGCTCCACCTGACCATTAGCTCGGCTAACACCACAAGCAATCTCGTGGAACTCAATGACCCAACCTCGGCATAAATCCTGAAAGTCTTGACCAGTAAAAGATGTACCTTGATCAGAGATAATTCGTTTCGGGGTTCTAAATATGTGGACAAAGCTACGTAGTGCTTCGCAAGCAGATCGTGATGTTAAATCTTTGACATACATTAATTGACAAAATTTCGTAAAAGCATCTACGATGACTACCACATACTCCTTAGAGGTCTTGCTACAAGTTCAAAAATGTTGTTCTCCACCCTAGAATATTATAGGTTAGTGCGCAATGCAGCGTCACGAACTCAAAGCACGAAGCTTGCGATAGTCAATTGTCACAATCACGAAGCGCGGAGCTTTCAATAGTTAATCGTCACAAGCATAAAGCGCGGAGCTTTCAATGCTCAACCGCCACAAGCACAAAGCGCGGAGCTTCCAATGCTCAACCACCACAAGCACAAAGCGCGGAGCTGCTTTCAGTGCTCAACTGCTACAAGCACAAAGCGCGGAGTTTTCAATGCTCAACTGCTACAAGCACAAAGCGCGGAGCTTTCAATGCTCAACCGCTACAAGCATAAGCGCGGAGCTTTCAATGCTCAACTGCTACAAGCACAAAGCGCGGAGCTTTCAATGCTCAAGTTTCAGGAACTCGAAGTAGGGAATTTCCCTTGTCACACAATTTATTTCAAATCAACCAGCTTTATTACTCATAATGTAACACGTAAATGTGTCTTACAATGAACTCCAATAATCATTTTAAACGTTAGAATTTAACTCAACCATCGGCATTAACTACACTGTTATTTCTGACTACAACTGTCAAATTCAAGTTTTTCGTAACATACGTAGGTACTTATCGCGTCCACCAGCTATTGGCTGTTCCTTGTATCTATCGTTGTCATAGACCTCTATTATCTTACAAGGATTTGAAAACTTTTCACTTCATTTGTTTATTGTTAGAATAGGATAGAATACTCCCCATTGTACACACTCAAACAGGACAATTACATAGAAGACAAAATAAATAACACAATTTGTTAGGGCTCTTTCCGACAAAAACAACGTCTCTTATTTTAAATGGACGAATTTCCCCCCCTCACAAATAACGCAGTGTTTCAAGTCTAAAGTCTTTCACGTGGTCTCTCACCACTGGACTCACAAGAAGGCTCAAGGTCACCCACAGAACGGAGAGGGCCACGCCCGGAGCATCCCCGCGCGACCGATCAAAAACGTCGCAATCCGCAGGCGAAACAAAGCAGCCGACATAAAAATTGTGTCACAAATCAGTAAGTTAGTATTTTGAGTTCAATATACCTAGTTTGTAAGTACAACATTTGTATGTCATGTAAAATATGGCAAATGTGTGAAACTTAAATGATGTAAACAATAACACCTGTATTCACCACATTTATACAAATAAAGATATTGTGATTATGATTATAACCAAAGAATTGCCAAACCGAAACGGCAGCGGGCGGGGCACACAGCTCCCAACACCGACGGCCACTGGATCAGACAGGCTCCTGACCGGGGACCACGCACCGGAAGACGCAGCGCGGGCAGGCCCCCCACGAGGAGGGCCGACCACTGCGGAGATTCCCGGGGGAGGCCTCCGTCCAGTAGACGTCTTTCGGCTAACATAATGATGATGAATTATTACTTGAACAGACACGAATCTTTCCACTTGTCAGTAATTGAGAAACGTCTTTACAGTCGATCAAATCAATACGCCATAGCTTGTACAAGTGTCAAGATTCTGTAATAAACAAACTTCAGCATGGACCTCGCGAGTGATGCGGATGACTTTGTTACTAATAGTCAAGCTCAATCCCGGTTAAGTAAAAACATCTCTACCTATCATAACATCATGAGGTAAAATATGTGACTCTACAATTACAAAAGTCACTTCTCACACACGAGTACTTCGTTGACCTTGACAGGCAGATAAGTAATGGAATCAGACGTTACTTTGCGGAAATCCATAACAATCAAAATACAAAATCAATATGTAGTGTTAATTCCGCTAATTGTCACCAGTACGATACCCAACACTTGTTACAGTCCTCCACGGACCATTCTCAAGGGCTGCTAACTCGTCGAGTGCTCAAAGGAGACTCCTATTTTGATTGACAGGCAGACTAATACGGGAAAAAGGAAAAGTAATGTTCGACCCAATACCTGTCAGGCGCGTGGATATAAAATCTCAAGTACCTGTATGGTTATCAACAAATCATTTACGAATTAGGGAACAATCTGTCTGTTACCAACCACTGTCCACAAGAGCGTGTATGTGATCTAACTTGACACTACATCCATAGACTTCGAAATAAACCGTTCAAACTATTTAACCTTCAAAACGCGCATATTGTCACCATAAAAATTAAATATAACAGACGTTGGGCATATTTTCAACATCTAAAAAGTATAAACCACACAAAACAACACGTGTTATGAATTTCACAGATATCAAAAATACTTCAGTGCAGCATTAGGTCATCAAGTGCCTTTTAAACAATATAATAAAAGTACTTACAGGTTTCTTCTCATAAAAGAAAGATTCACCACTCGACACGAGGCACTTTTACTTTAGAGGTTACTTTAAACGTTCACTGATGCACCAAAAACTATTCTTCAACGATAAACACGAACTGGCTGAGAGACTCCTTTCTTCGCAAGTAACCACATCGAAACACGAAATCAGTAGGCATGTTTTAAACAAGTCTTAACATACCTGAGCATCCGAGATACCTGCGATAACAACTTAAATCTGGTTACCTTCGCTCCAGGCAGACCCCAACCGGTCAATCAAGGCAAGCTTGTAAGTCGAGTACTCCACGTATGTAAGTTCTCGCACGGTCACTGCACCATACGGCACCATATCTTGAAAAAGGTCATCAATCTCTCGGTCGCCGCAAACTGTCTTGATACACGCTCCTTTGCTTCGTCTAACGTTTTGCACAACGGGTACGACTTCGAAGTCCACTTGCGAACTCAACCTCGAAGATGTGTCAATGTAACGTATCGAGTTTCGTAAGCGGTCCACGAGTTTGCGATACAGCCGTAAATTCACAATCAGCGGGGTTGTATTTTCATCGTTATTTTTCAATTTTGTAACGACACTATTTTCGCTACGTGGTGGAACCGAATCACGAAAATATTCTTGATGTTGAGTAGCAGGCATTGCGGTAGACACGTGGGATGATTTTGGAATCAATCCCACCGCTGCTGTCGCAGATTCTGACAAATTTAACTCCGAAACAGCGTCGGTGTCCGCCATCATGCACGTGGTTAAAAGAATCAGTGCGCACACCCGGCGCCGTCGAGCTCTGTATGCCAACTGTGTCGTGTCGCTAACACACTAATGTCACTTAGACAACTGACAGACGTCAAACGTCACATGCGACAGTTCATAGACAACCTCGACTCGAACTACTGACTCAGTGAGTAGTGTTTTCCAAACGCTAATAGATGGCGTTACTAGTACGTAAACAGGCTTTTTATTTAATTACTCCGACATATATATCATTAAAATTACGTCAAGAAGTTAGTAAATGGGTACACAAACAATACTAAAATGTCAGTAAACATAAAATTATACAAATACAATACAAATATACACAATTACACACAGGTACAAATTACAATTATTATTAGTATGCCTTAATGTCAAAAAACTCCTGAATTGTATAAAAGCATTTTTTCATAGCTTTGCGACATCCACATTTGCTGCTGCTACAATCCTTTGTGCAGCGACAAAATATTGTTTTTAGTAAAACCTGGGGCGCCGGTAAACCTTTTGTTGTTCTTGGCGCCAAGATATCACCATAAATTTTTCCACCCCCACTCTTGAGGGAGCAGCTCATTCCCAAGCCTCTGCTGCACTTGGTGATATGTGCTTCAGGAATTATATTTAGCTACTCTCTTAGTGGCTGTGTGGTGACGGCCTAGAGAATATCGCCACCCCCTCTCATCCCGCGGGGGACGGAGAAGTCGTCCCGAGGGAATATATACGAGAGAATGGGCAGCAGCGTTCTCATGAGTACCAATGTCTACCTTACTGCGATTGCCAACCCGTTTGCCAATTATGGCAGATCCCCTCAAATGAAGGACACAATTAAACTGCGGTCCCCAGTCCCCGGTAGCCCTGCTATTCCCAGCCGTGGTAACAGCCGTGGTTACGGCAGGGCAGGGGGTGCTAAGAATCCCCGGCAGATTCCGCGTTACCAAAACCGACGACCTCTGGCCCTGGCAACATACAACACACGCACACTGCGGACCGACGAGAAGATGATCGAACTGGAGGAAGAATTGAGCAGGTTTCATTGGGACATAATAGGATTATCTGAAGTTCGTAGAGAGGGGGAGGACACTATAATCCTGAAATCCGGGAATCTGCTCTATTTCCGGGAGGGCGACCAACTGTCCCAAGGTGGTGTTGGGTTCATAGTACACAAGTCCCTCGTCCACAACATAGTGAAAATCGGGAGTGTGTCGACTAGGGTTGCGTACCTTATACTCAGAATTACCAAGCGGTATTCGTTGAAGGTCATACAGGTTTACGCGCCGACTTCGACGATGAGGTTGAAGTCATGTATGAGGATATTTCTAGAGCCATACATACCTCGAACTCTTATTTCACTGTGGTCATGGGGGACTTTAACGCGAAGCTGGTTAAACGAGTCGATAATGAGCTGAGAGTGGGGCAATTTGTAAGTGGAGACCGGAATTCCGGGGCCAAATGTTGGCCGACTTCATGGAGTAGGAGGGACTCTTTATGATGAACTCCTCTTTCAAGAAGCCGGAAAACCGCAAATGGACCTGGGTAAGCCCGATCGTAAAAAAAAAACGAGATAGACTTTATCTTGTTGACGAGTAGACAGATGTTCAATGACGTCTCAGTAATCAATACGATTAAAACCGGGAGCGATCACCGACTGGTGAGAGGCTCATTGAACCTAAATGTCAAGCTCCAGAGGTTCCGACTGATAAAGTCTACGCTCCGACCTTTACCCATCTACATCCAAAACCCGGAACCAAAACCGTTTCGAATGCCTAGCAGATTGCGAGGAAGTGGACTCATACCACGACAGGCTCGTAGAAGCTGTCCATACGGCTGGGTCTAAGGTCTTCAAGGCCCATCGTACAAACAGAACCAAAAAGATCTCTGACTATACCCTGCAGCTTATGGACGAAAAACGGAAAATGGTTCTGACATCCTCTGATGATGCTACCAGATACCGGCAGCTCAACAGACAGATCTTAAAGTCTTTGACTCGCGACACGCGTCAATTTAATACAAATTTTATTAAAGAAGCTATTGAGCGGAACAAAGGCTCTGAAGTGTTTGCAAGAGAACTATCTGTTGGACAGAGCCAACTGACGAAGTTGAAGACTGAGGATGGCAGAATCGTCACGTCTAGACCTGAGTTGTTGGAGACATCGAGAGGTTCTACGGACAGCTGTATACGAAAGCCCAGTCACCTGTCGATAGTTGTGCCTCAGATCCCAGAGCACGACTAACCCAACACTTACCGACGACATCCCGGACGTCAGCCTGTGCGAGATTAGAATGGCTCTCGAACAGCTTAAGAACAACAAGGCGCCTGGTCATGATGGAGTTACGGCAGAGCTTCTGAAGGCGGGTGGTACACCAATCCTACGGGCCCTTCAGAAGTTATTTAACTCCGTCATACTAGAAGGTCAAACGCCACAAGCATGACACAGGGGTGTGGTGGTGCTCTTCTTCAAAAAGGGCGATAAAACCCTCTTGAAGAATTACATTGAGAAGGGTCACTTTTGCTGGTGTCCCATACCATTTCAGGAAGCACACCTTTCCAGCTTCTGCAACATCACTATGGCTGGAGCTTGGGTTGTAAAAGATCCTTGCTGCTTCCTGAATAATTTCCGAATTTAAATACAATTTACAGAAACCCACCTTGCTTCTTCTAAACGTTGCTGATGTTGTATCGTAGCCGGTAAATGAGTGTAAGAAGAGGATGTGTTCATATCCATGCTATTGCATCTCATTTTTTGTCATTCATTCATTCATTCATCGTCATTTTTCAGTTTTAGCCAGTAAGGTTGCGTTTCCTACAGTGAGCATTGAGCGAAAAGCAATCTTCATGATGTTTTTCCCGCCAAAGCTCAGTTATCTGCTGTTACAAAAAAACGCGATATCTTACTGTTACCGCCCTTACCTCGTGGAAGTACTCCCAGCTTATGTAAAAAAAAATTTTGAGATAATTCAGGCATCAGGTAATGGTCATCACGCTGAATAACTCATCATCATTTTGTTCCCACTAATATGCTAGTGGGTTTGGTTTCCGCACTCAGTCCCGATGAGGACCATTGTATGTGAGCCATGACAGCCTTCACCCCATCCAGCACACCTCCCTCCAGAAGCATATCAGGTCTCCTAAACTTCTCAAGGCATCTGTAACAGTTCCGCTGAATAACTTAAATTTTCTATATTTCTGGAGCGTGTAGCTCATAAACGAATGGAAATATGAAAAAGTATATGAGATCAAGGTTATAGTGAATTTTGTAAGCTTTAATTTTATCTTATAATATTTTTGCTAAAACGCACCTTTTTAAAGATATTAGCAAAAAACCTAAAATTGAGGTCTTTGTCCCCCTCCCCCCTCCTCCCTCCGCCTCACCTCTTAGACGTCAGGACTTTTGGTATGTTTTCCCTCTTAGTACTCTGAACAAGTTTCTGAAAATATCCCTTAGGTTCCCGCTCACGCACTCTATACCCTCCTTTGAGTCATTCCTTAATCGGACTAATAACAGTTGATCGTTATTGTGACTGGAATTTGCACATAAATCAAAATATATGCATCAGAATCAATAGGTTTGTATGCGTTTTGTCATGACTGCGCAAAACAGCCTTATTACCAATCGATATTGATGGCATATCTATGGGGCAATTCAACAGATAAATCGAGAGCATTTCTATTGCAAAAAAATGCGTTAAAGCAACTACAGGTACTCATCCGTTTGTCTCATGTAAATCATTGTTAAAAGGACTAAAAATTATGACTAGTGTGCTTGTACATTTTTGAAATTGGTGTATTTGTGAAAACGCAGACACAGTATTTACTAGAGCTAAAGATGTTTTTCCTCGCAACATGATAACTAATACAACACTATTTCAAAAAAGTTCCTATGCTGTATGTGTGAAAGTGTTTAATGCTTTGCCGCAAAATATTAGACATTTTTCAGCGGCAAAGTTCAAAAACCAACTCAGACTGTGGCTCCTAGAAAAATCATTCTATTCAATCAAATCAAGTTTTTGACTGCACGTGAGGCGCAACGGCTAAGGCAGTCGCGTTGCCGCTTCGTGTCACGGGTTCGAGTCCCGCGCCGGACAACTACTAGTGTGACCCATAAATAGTTGTTCTGAGTCTGGATGTAATTTGTGTCCGTCTATTATATGTTGTTAAGTACCCTGCAACACGGGGATTAGATTCCATAGTGCAGGGGTTGTCTTTAAAAAAACTGTGATTTATTTAATTAATTATATTATTTGTGTAAAATTTGACATATAACAACCACACATTTCGCATGCTGTTTATGAGTAAAGTTGATGAGACTAACCTAATAGTAAGACCACCACTGTACTCTATTTTAAGTGAAATAAATAAATGAATGAATAATATCTAAATCTAGATAATGAATGATAAAAATATAAAAAAATACATAAATATTAAGAACAAAAATTATAATATATAATGTTGTTAACTTATTTTTGAAACAAGCTAGGAACTCATAACTAAAAAGTACAAAATAAAAAAAATATTTAATAAATAAAAAACCCAACTGCGTAAATAATGAACCAAACTACGTACATAGACAAAGAACTGAAAAGAAAAAAACAAGCACATAGATGGCCGGTGGTCTAAAATTATATAATGTACTATTGAATGAATACTATTGAAGAAAATAAAATATATTCTAATAATGGAACATAACAACTGAACAGTCGGGATCCATTGACAAATTAGATTGGCTGTCGACTAATGGATCCCGACTGTTCAGTTGTTATGTTCCATTATTAGAATATATTTTATTTTCTTCAATAGTATTCATTCAATAGTACATTATATAATTTTAGACCACCGGCCATCTATGTGCTTGTTTTTTTCTTTATTAAATATATTTTTTAGGAGTATTAACTTTATTAAAACCTTGAAAGGGTCACTCACGTTCTATTAACGAGAACACTTTTCCATAGAATTTTTCCTAAAATATACTATTAAAAGACTAAAATTACAAAATAAGGAATGAATTTAAAGATTTATATGTGTTAGTATTACTTATTTATCTTATGGGCAGTGGCCCAGCGTCAGAGTTGTTCAAGTCGCCTATTAGGCGTCAGACTGGGCTTAACGACTGTTGACTACAACAGGGACCGACAGCTTAACATGTGTTAGTATTGAGAGTAATATAGATATAAATTAAGTAAAAGTCAGGTTGATTTTGCCTACCCGCATCCAGAAGCTTCCAGCAACTCTCACAAGGTCATCGGTCCAACTTGTAATGGACCTGCCCACGCTGCGTCTTCCGGTTCGTGGAAGCCATTCGAGAAGTAATTATACGCTATAATACACAATTTAATAAGAATTCCGAAATAATTATATCATTCTCTCCAGTTTCCTTAAGATGTTGTATATCAATATTTTAGTACAGAAAGAACACGTGTTCTTGTTAATTAATTCTATCATCTTCAGTATAATATATAAATTTGTAAGGTGTAATAAAACCCTGTATATTCATCATTACCTGTTATCATCTCACCTTAACATTTACTTGTTAGAATTTAAGTAACCTTTTAAGCTCTTTCATATTCATCAAAGACTTTAATAGCTTACTCACATTCTACTTACGAACTGTAAATTAAATAAAGCCTATAATAATAGTTAGTCACCATAACAGCAGTAAAAAGTCCACAGCTGGACAAAAGCCTCCCCCAAGAATCATCTTGGGGGGATAGATATGCCATAATCGCCACGCTTGTCTGACGGGTTGGCGAACGCAGTAAGATGGTCATAGTACACAAAAGGATGCTGCTGCCCGTCCTCTGGTAGATATTCCCCCGGGTCGATTTCTACGCCCCCCACGGTATGAGATAGGGTGATGATATTCTGATATCCGCGGCTGTCATCACACAGCAAAATATAAATTACTAGCTGCGCGCCGCGGTTTTACCCGCGTTAAACATTATAATTTTAAGCCTATCTGTTAATCCAGGGAGTCAGCTAACTCCATACCAAATTTTATTTAAATCGCTCCAGCCGTTTAGACATGAAGAAGCAACACACTCACACACTCACAAACTTTCGCCTTTATATTATTAGTGTGATTAGTATATAATCATATATAATAATACTACTACAATACGTCTACTGTTTGTAACTCTATAGCGGCTCCAACTAGCCATTTGCAGCTCGGGTTACACACTAATGCCTTGAGTAAAGGGTGTGGTGACATTTTATTTAAGTATACATTGTTTGTTCGTTAAATTTACCGTCCGCCAACAGGTTTCAGGTCACATTAAAAGTAAGTAGGTATACTTTACTTTACTCTAGCCTTATAAATTAGGTTATGCAGATGCTGGGATGACCGATTTACTATCTAAAAACCCTAAAAAAACTACGCTAGGGCCAAGAGGAGAAGGTATGTATCTATCAGTAATTGGATTTTTTTGTCTTTTGGGATGGAAAACCTTGGTTTTAAAAGTACCTATGTAGTTTTATAAATGACTTGTAAAAATGCCTTATTGGAATTTCTTATGACACAAGGGTCAGCATATCAGCTTGGCTGTACAATGAGGTGTTTTTATTAATTTCCAAACGCGTCAATAAATCTCGTTTGACAATAAGCGTAAAATATAGGACATCCTTCATTTTCAGGTTTACCACGCTTCCTCGAAAGTTATAATAGTAATTTAGGTATTTATACACCACTTCTATCAATTATTAGTCACAGAATTTGGCCCAGAGTACATATGTTAATTCTGTGCTCGTTATAGATTCATTAATATAAAGAAAATAGTTTATAATTTTCTATTTTTCATAAAAATATTTAATTTATTTTTTTCTAATCGTATTACTTTTATTGTTGGTCTTAATTTAGTCTTTAAGTAGTTTCAATTACATTTCTTATTGGAACGAAGTTCCACATCGTGCGTTGCGAAAGGGGGCTAGACGTAAAAAATTAAGACGAAAAGTTGTAACGACTCTTTTTGCTTTTTTTTTATTACTAAAATTGAACCTACTGATTAAGTATAGTAAATGAAAAAACATATATTATAACTTAAAAAAAATAAAGTTATATTACAATTCCTTCACTAATTAATCGAAAGAAACTTCGTTCCATCCGGGTGTCCCTTGACACCTCTCAAGTTTTTTTTATATATGTACGCTTTTACGACAAAACATAGCACCCATATATATGTTAACCTATTAATACCTATATTTTACAAATAACTATTCTGAATTAATGACATCGTTCCATTTTTCTTGTCATATTTACGTAAACGAGTTTTTAAGCTGAAGTATACAGCTTCCATCTTCGCTTCTATCTGATGTAACATGGCACCCCATTTCATTCGATAAAAGCAAATCAATTTCCTGCTTTTCGAATTCTTTTCATTGATTTGTCTTCAAGTCGTACGGCACTTAGCGACTAGGGCAGTTCATTTGTTCCGATTGACCCCTTTGTATTATGCTATGACTAGTAGGTACCAACGTCAAGAACATTTGTTTAAATAAAGCTATTACAAGTCACATTGAGTTTAATGTTACACGACGTCCGAGTGAAGGCTTAGCTGTGCTTTATAGAACTTGAGCTTTCGGCTATATTGATTTATATGTCAAATAGTCGTTGATTGCGATTTCCTCCATGTTGACTTTAGAATTTACTCTAGAAATATTGTTTTAGTAATCTCACAGAAACTAGATATTTTCGAGGGATTTACAAGAAGCGCGGGATTGACGGGTCGGTAAGCAAATGCTTGCTTTTCACGCCGGAGGTTGTGGGGAGTGTTTTAAAATAAGTCTTCTTTAAGCAGAATTCTGTAAAGCAATTGTAGATTAGTTTAGTCTACTTACTTATTTAAAAACCCCGACACATTTTCAATATATTTATTTGTGGTAGTCGCCTTAACGGCCGTATTTTGTACACAATATGTGGCCTAAAAACGTGACGTGGACCTGTCAGTCGCCAGCTTCATGATATTTATCACACTAACAATGGCCATTGTGAGTGTGATAAATATCAATAAAATAAAATAAATAACGTGAATTTTATACATAACAAATTTTACAAGTACAAGCGTGAAGCTATGTATTGTTTAATAATCTCTAAGCATAAAAAATGCGTCTCAAATCCTTTGGTAATACCGTAACTAGAGGAAAACATTATAATTTGTTGTTAAAAAATAAAAGCAATAACTTATAATAACGTCAAAATAAAACAACTGCTGCAACTCCATAAATATTTTAATTTAAAACATGTTGAACAATACCCAACTTCAGGGAAAACTAAACTAGTAAACATCATTATTTCATGCAGGGAAAGCAATATAATATAAGCTAAATTTTCCAGAATTTGAGTTTAAAAGTCGTGGAATATTTATATTAGATACTAGCTGTGCCCCGCGGTGTTACTCGCGTTAAATTTTATAAATTTTATTTGCTATAAACCTCACGGAGCCCGAGACCTTTCCAACGAATGCAAAACCGTGGAAATCGGTTGGTGCGTTCTGGAGTTATAGCGTCAGGAAGGAAAACCCGACTTATTTTTATATAGTAGACTAGCTGTGCCCCGCGGTGTTACCCGCGTTAAATTTTATAAATTTTCTTTGCTATAAACCTCACGGAGCCCAAGACCTTTCCAACGAATGCAAAACCGTGGAAATCGGTTCGTGCGTTCTGGAGTTATAGCGTCAGGAAGGAAAACCCGACTTATTTTTATATAGTAGATTTTGAGTCACCGGAACAGCAACCATCCAGCTCCTCCCATCAGGCACCAAGAGAAGTCCACGCCAGGTTAGGTTTAGTCGGTGCGAACCCGACATATCCACCCGCAGACACTACATTATACGTAGGCATTCCCCCTACCTTATCAAAAAACAATTTATATTTTGAGTGAAGTTCAAGTCCATTAATTGATTCAGTAAATTCAAATAAATAGCTGTGAATGATAATTAAACAGACAGACATAGATGAACTATAATTAAGGTTTTTTTTAAAACGACTGCGTCCTAAATGTATTTGTATGGCGATGACATTTTCAGAATCTCGAATATAATGCAATAAGAATGTAATTTTAGGGGGCTTCATAGCAAAACTCAATTTCGAACCTCACCGAGTTCAATTTCCGTCCATCGCCTCGGTCCGTCTAAATGTAGTCTTTAAGACTTATATCGACCAAAATACCCCCTGAAAATTCAATAAGAAAAAAAATAAGGCGTTTATGTGTCTTATGTAGTATTCGCAGCTAAAAGTATGATTGTGGAATTAATCGGTTCCGTTATTATCGTTTATTGGTATAGTGTTGCATGGCATACACAACCAAATTCAGTGATCAAGAATAAAATTCTTTAAACTACCTTACCAAAGTTTAATGAAATAGTTGAATCAATTTTTTATTTCTCCAAAACTTGTTTGAACTTGTCACTTATTTTTTTTAAAAAAGATATTTCGTAATAATTAACCTATAAACAATTAAACGTGACCAAGTCCGTCTCGCACTTGGCTTTTTATATTTCTCGTGATTTAATAACGAATCAGAACATACCTCTAGTACGGAGGATTGATACTAATTACTTTAACTAAAACCTCGACTTTACTTTCTATAAATATCCAGTTAAATATTTTCCATAATGGCACCTTTTTTTTGTGTCTAGTATTGATCAATAACAACTTATTAATTTCTTATTTATTTCTGATCTTTGCAAATCATGAGTAGATGACGATAATCTTGCAAAATGGTAGAGTGATCAATTGCTGAGATGCCAGATATAATAAAATAACCATTTGCCTGTATTATTACTGAAATCCATCGATTCCAACTCACTTTAGCGTTGATTGAAAAAAGATTTATTTGGAAACAGATTGTTGCCAAGTAATAGGAAAACAGTAAGATCGGACAATTTATTACGCACGACATTGCATAGGTATGAAACAATAATAAATTTAGCGTTATTTGCCAATGTGTATCGTTCTTAATTTAACGGCAGATTACCTTAGGTACCGCTTTGAAACTCACCGGACCAAAAAATATATAATTTCCTATTATTGAGATTCGTTTCACGCTTTGCTTTGCGATAATGACGAATAAAATAAACATTTATGTATTACGGCAACATTACAAAATTATAAAATCGTCAATCGCTACTTTGTTAAACAGGATCCATAACCTAATATCGATATCATTGCTAGAATCCATATAACCAACCTCGTTTTAGTCGATTTGAGCAAAATTTATTTAGACACAGACAAGGGTAGAATTATTAGTATTTACCACGTAGGTAACAGAAGGTAAGCATTTATATAGAAAATGTATTACGCACTGCATCGAATAAGAATAGGTGCAAACTAGGAATAGAAAATATATAAAAAAACAATAAGCACCTTCTTGTTTTATACTTACTTACATGGATTCTGGTAATTAGTCGTAAATACAGTATATAGACCAGCCTCGATAATTTTTAAAACCAAAAAAAATAATAGTAGGATGAAACCCATTAGAAAAGGAGGGGAATATTATAAAAATGAAAGGAAAAATAATTTACGGGCGATCTGAGGTCGGGAAGGGGATGGGGGTGAGTTTTTAAGAGTAAAAAACGGTTTTTCTCGATTTCCGGCAAAACTAAAAGTCCTATCGAAAAAAGTCAAATTGCAAAGTTGTAGGTAATAAAAAGATGTAAAACTTTTGTATTTACACTTTTTCACATAACCTCAAAATTTATGTGAAAACTTCAATAAACCAAGTTTTTGGTTTTTTATTTTTATCTTTTACAATTTTTTTTCATTTTTAACGAAATTTGGTGAAAACTTACCTTTTTATGTCCCAAATACGCTGTAATTTATTTGATTAAAAATATTTATTTTTTCACCTTATTTTTTAATTAATATCGAAAAACACCCTAATTTTCAATCGAAAAGTCACCCGTCAAAATATCAGCTTTTTTCAAAAAGTTGGTATGTTTTCTGTTCGTTGAAATCTCTAATTTCCGATGGTGAAAAAAAATATATATGTTACTTTGGTAAATCTTCTCAGAAAATGCAAAAAAAAATAAAAAATATTTTTGAATTATTATAAAAAAATTGAGCTATTTATTAAAATTAACACTTTAATTACTCGAAAAACATAAGATTACATGTTACATTGATAAAAAAATTTGCAAATAAAAATATACTACCTACTATAATTAACAAACAAATAAGTTAATAAAATTAATATTTAATAAGACATCTACAATATTTGGAGAAAGTTGTGGAATCTTCTTTAAATTATATGCGTAGATGTCTATTTATATTTTAAGATAAATTATATACCTGAGTGACCTATGAAAAATAGTAGCCCAGGTATTTCATGGAGAAGTGGGGAAGAGGCTAGACGGGTCTGGGTCTTACTACAGTACTAATAATAATCTCCTTAATTTTGCACAAACCAATTTAGTTGATCCCATGAAAAAAAAATATATTTCAAAATACATAAAAATATATTAAAAATCTATAAAATATATATCGTAAATATATTTTTAATAACAAGCGTTTGGCTGATTTTCATATATATTTTATAAATTTCAAATATATTTCAGATATATTCAAAATATATGAAATATACATGAAAATCAGTCAAAAGTTAGTTATTAAAAATATATTTACTATACATATTTTTTATATATTTATAAATAGATTTCTTCATTTTTCATTTTAAATAGATTTCTTTAATATATTTTTATTTAAAAATATTGTAATGAATAACGTAATCAGAATAAAGTATCTACATTTAATTGTACGATTTACATTTATATTTATATATAATGAGATATTTTCTATGAAATAAATGTAATTAGCATTAAATAAATCAACTTTTTAATTGAAACAAATTGCAGCAATCACATTGTTAGATGATTTTTTTTATAATAATTTAAAAATAAAATTGAATTCGAGTTTTTTTGATTTTTTGCATTTTCTGAGAAGATTTACTATAGTAACATATATATTTTTATTCACCATCGGAAAGTAGACATTTCAACGAACAGAAAACATACCAACTTTTTGAAAAAAGCTGATATTTTGACGGGTGACTTTTCGATTGAAAATTAGGGTGTTTTTTCGATATTAATTAAAAAATAAGGTGAAAAATAAATATTTTTAATCAAATAAATTACAGCGTATTCGGGACATAATAAGGTAAGTTTTCACCAAATCTCGTTAAAAAAGAAAAAAAATTGTAAAAGATAAAAATAAATTTTTTTATAATATTCCCCTCCTTTTCTAATGGGTTTCATCCTATTATTTTTTTTTTTCACTTTTTATTATTTTTAAAGGCTTCTACCCTGGTCTAATAATGCAGTTAAGTGCATATTCTCCAAATTCGTCGTTATTAAATCACGACGATCATAAGATTAATTAAGAAAGTAGTATTACAGATTAACTCAATGTAATAATAAGATATATTCTCTCATTATTACAGTTTAATATATAGCGCGTATGATATAGAACAAAAGTCAATAATAAATAGTTAATACCTAATACAATTTCAGGCAACTCCAAATGTAAGCGTAAACATAATTCATTTAAAAACTTAGTAAAGTTAAAATAGCGATATGTTAACGAAGCAGCGATTGATCAACATCATCTTCATATGAACCGAAAGACATCCGCTGCTGAAAAAAGTACTCACCCAAGGATCTCCACAATGGCCGGTCTTGTGTGCTGCCCACAACCAGCGGCTTCCCGCAAACCAACCGGAAGGCGCAGCGATTGATAATTTAACTAAATTTAAGACTTCTTAAAACCTCCGAATTTTGGCCGCCATCAGCCATCCATCTATTGTCCGACCCCTGCCCTGATGCATCACCTCGCTGCTGAGGACAATAAGCTCCTTATATATATATATAATTATATATTACTACGAATATGTTCTGACTATTTACAAGCGCTTTTTTAAAGTCTACGTGAATTAAAACCTTTTTTATTTTTTGTTATAGAATAATCACTGTTTCCCACTTTCGCGATATAATACGAAGTTATCTATTAGTACTTAGCTGTCCTTTTGTATCGAAACGTCGCGTCGGGAGAACATATTAAAGGGCAGTCCCTACCCGTGACCACAATCAATATAACTTGATCGAAACATCGAGAATCGAGATGGGAAAAAACCATTGAACTCGGGACACTATTACCGTTATCGACACCACGTTATTACGATATGATTTACAGAATGGGAATTAACAGCGCCGAATAATCGGTCTGGCTTATATATCTATTGTATTGAATATCTTTATTTAAATAAAATAAATCCATAGAGTGTAAGTAAAATACAATAACTTACTAGTGTTAGTATTTATTATTAACCGTACAAACTGGTTAATAAATAGCGATTTACTAGCACCATTAAGAGCCATTTCACGTTTTCGCGCGAATTTCTAAGATTTCGGGCTCCTATATTACCATCTTAAGTAATACCCAGAAATTATTGAATACATGTTAAATATGGAAAAATCGCTTATTTTTACGTTTAATGTATCACATTTACCAAAAAAAATTTGCTTGTTCTGTAGTGACTCATCTCCCACAACCATTTTAATGAAAAATCGCCGCAGAGTCAATTTCAAAGTCCTGTATCTAGCAATTATACTTAAATAAACTAAGCTAAAAAAATAAATTCTGCATGAGACATATATTTTATTCGTCGTTTAATGTAACAGATTCTTGAATTTTATTACCATTAATTAGTAAAAAAATAAATCCTTACACCAATTTTAAGTTTTTTTTTTTAAATTCATAGTGATTTTTGGTTTAAATAAAGCGTAATTACTAAAATAAAATTATACCAAAATAAACTATGTTCTTTTGAGAATCGAATACTACAGTATTTTTTTAAATATTTGCAATTAATTTGTCATAATATCGATTTGAACATCAGTTTAAATTACAATAAATTACGATACACGGGTGGGCGCCGATTAGTACGGCGCGAGCGCCCGTCAAGGTAGGACCTGTGCCATTTTTCCCGCGTCCCGACTTTCGAGCGCTCGTACAGTGAAGTAGTTCATATACTGCGACCACATAGTTTTGATTCGTTTTGTATTTTTTTATAAGGTACGGTTTTATTTATTATGAAGTATGTATGTATGTAAGATTTTAGTTTTTTGTAGAATAATTATATGTTTTTGTTTCAAATGCTACCCAAATTGGTTCGGTTTTATCAAGACTCCGTATTGCCGGAAATCATAGATCCGAGAAATGCAAGATCAATGCCTTTACGGCAAATATAATATAATAACAATAATATCTGGGGACAATGTCACACAGATCATCCTACCCCCTAACTAAGCAAAGCTTGTACTATGGGTACCAGGCAACGATATACATACTTATATAGATAGATAAATACTTATATACATAGAAAACATCCATGACTCAGAAACAAATATTCGTGCTCATCACACAAATATTTGTACTTACCGGCATTCGAACCCAGGACCACCAGCTTCGTAGGCAGGATCACTACCAACTAGGCTACGGTGATCGTCATATGCATTTAGCATATTAAAAATACTATGTTCGTTTTTGTATCAACTTTTATTAAATATTTTACATAACATACCTATTCGTGTTTTCTTATTAATCTAGCTAGAAATCTTTGTTAGAGTAAATTACGTTGCGTTTGAGTGGGTAGACACGCACACATAAACAATGATGCAGTCTTTTACCTAAACTCGAGCGTAATCATTTTGTGAAATGGCTCTTAAGAACAAATGGGCTGAGATCAGACTTTTATATACTGATAAAGTAACAGGTACTCACTCCAAAATGTTGTTCCCCAAACTTTTATCCTCCATTACATATTCTCTATAACATAAACTCACCCGTACAATTCCATCAACAAGTGAAAGTACCTAACTCCCAAGAGACTAAACTTCTCACGAAATTAGTTGTACTAAATCCGAGGACAGAGTCACAAACCATTAAACGCTAAAAGCGAAACTTTCGTATCACAGAGCAAGCCAATTAGAAATTCAGTAGAACTTCATTTGCTCTAAGTGGATACTAGAAGTTCTCACAACGACATAATACGAACGGCTGGCTATTAGAATTCATTAGATATGGAATTAATAACATAAGAACTGCTAACTATACTTGCGTGGTTATTCATTGTATTTGTAAAGTTATAGAGTAAATATATTATCATAACATAAGCTTGTTTATGTTCTATTTTAATGTGTAAACTTCATAACTGTCTTTCATTATGATTAGTGATATGCTCTGGCTTCATGCGGGTAGATACTAGTAGATAGATAGATTAGTATTTTTAATTAGTACTTTAATGAGTCATAACTAGATACTCTCACCGGTACGTTAGTGATCAGCGAGGTTAAGCAACTAGGCTCGCGGTCAGTCCATAGATGGATGACAACCAAATTGGTTTAATTTCTGAGCGTCTTGTGATTGGGGCCTAAAACGGTTAAAGGCATTAGGCAACAGTTGTTAAGCCATGTAAGAGGCCTACTGGGCGACTTGACCAAGTCTGACACTAGGGTAACCTATGCCCATAATACTTGTTCCGAAACTGCGTGTACTTTGTGTCCATGAATTATATATTTGGAAAGTACCTCGCGACACAGGGACGAATTTACCCAGTACGGTCGTTGTTAGAAAAAACACAAGTTGAGCACGTAAAGCCGTCGGTCCTGTACCTGACCTTTTTCCGGTCGTGACGCTAGGCGTCCCATTGGATCATGAGAGTGCTGGAATAGAAAGTGCTCCTTTGTTTGCGCACACACTTGAGCACTATAATATGTCCCGCGCAGATGGCTAATCTCTATTGAGACTGGCCGCCGTGGCCGGAATTCAGCTACGAAGACATTATTAGAAAAAAAGTAACGTGATAATAAAGTATCCCGCGGTACAGGTAATTGTTACGATAGAGCGGACATTATCTTCTTAAAACAAAAACAGGGATAAATAACAAAATGCTTAATTATGTCGTATTCAACACATTATTATTTAACTTCATCATAACAGCTGGAAAAAGTCCAGTGCTGTACAATAGCCTCCCCCAAGAAGCATCTTGGACGGATATGCCACGCTTGGCAGACGGGTTGGAGATTGCGGTACGATGGTCATAGTACTCAGATAGACGCTGCTGTCCGTCCTCTGGTAGGCGTGCTATTAGAATCGTTGGGGATTCCAATCTTACGGACAGATTGGAGTCGCTAGAGCAGCGGAGAGACTTTGGATCTCTCTGCGTGTTCTACCGTCTCTTTTACGAGGAATGCTGCCACCGTCCACTTTTTATCATCGGACCACGCGCACTCGCAGTAAGGTTCATCCGTATCACCTGGAAGCGATCTCGTCAAGCACGGTTCGCTTTCAGCGTTCATACATCCCACGTACGTGCCGCCTCTGGAATGAATTACCTGCTGCGGTGTTTCCCCAGCGCTACGACATGTCCTTCTTCAAACGAGGTTTAAAAAGAGTATTAATATCACGGTAGGCAGCGGTTTGCTGTGCCCCCTGGCACTGCGAATGTCCATGAGCAGCCGTTCCCACATCAGGGGGACCGCTAGATCGTCTGCTTCCTAAGGCAATAAAATAAAACAAAAAGATATTCCCTCGCGTCGACTTCTACGCCCCCCATGGGATGAGAAGGGGTGATGATATTTACTTTAAAGTATAGAAATAAATACATATGTATCGTCACACACTACTATTTCAATTAGTTTACTACAAAATCTGATTGTACTAATTAATAAACTAAACTCGTATAAATTCATCAACATCATGTCAGCCAAAGTACGTCCACTGCTGGACAAAAGCCTGCCCTGAATCGCCACGCTTGGCAGACGAGTTGGCGATCACAGTTTGATGGTCATAGTTTGCAGAAAGACGCTGCTGCCCGTTCTCTGGTAGGTATTCCCACGGTCGATTTCAACGCCCCCCACGGGATGAGATGGGGTGATGATATTCTGCCGTCACCACACAGCAGTATAAATTTATGTAGCATTTAATTGCTTTCGACTCAAATATAGATAAAAACCGACCAAGTGCGAGTCAGACTCGCGCACGAAAGGTTCCGTACCATTATCTATAAAAACAAGCAAAAAATTCACGTTTGTTCTATGGGAGCCCCCTTAAATATTTATTTTATTTTATTTTTATTTGTTGTTATGGCGGCAACAGAAATACATCATCTGTGAAAATTTTAACTGTCTAACTATTACGGTTCATGAGATACAGCCTGGTGACAGACGGACAGACAGACAGCGAAGGCTTAGTAATAGGGTCCCGTTTTACCCTTTGCGTACGGAACCCTAACAATTATAGGAAAATACTCTTATTTCAACGAAATTCTTATACATCAGCCAATTGCAATAAATGAGCGAGTCTGATTGGAATCCGAGGAGATAAGATTTTTTCCGTTCGCAGAACGTCAATCCAAAGTGAAGATACGAGATACCAAGGCAATTTCCCGGGGTTCAGACTCCAGATAGGGTTGCCTACAAGAACCGAGAGATAACAGTACAACGATTTACTTTTATCATTGCTATAATAAAATAAATTTTATAAATGTTTTCATACAATGTGTACCTAAATATCTATGTTACTAGAAATAATAATGTATAGGTACAACTATATTACTACAAACATGTTCTGACTATTTACAAGCGCTTTTTTAAAGTCTACGTGAATAAAAACCCTTTTTTTATTTTATTTATTTACTTTATTTTATTTTACTTTTGTGCATTAAGAGCCACAGTAACTATGGAAAAATATAATTAAAAAAATGTCCTGGGACATTATTCATACATCACAGGCCATTTGATTCCAAACTAAGCAGAGCTTGTACTATGGAAAGTTGGAAACCAGTTAGCTGGTTTTTTTTAAATACTCAAATCGCACGTCGTGAAGGGCAGACTCACTAAAACCACCACGATAGCCAGCCTCACAGTGCTTGTAGCGGGGCCTTTGGGTACTCGTGAACTATCTCGCCAGTACCCCCGCTGTACAGTGAGCCTCCGCGATACTCTCACCCGGAGAGAGGAGGGGCCCGAATGCCTCCCATCTTCACCAGCACGCACAAGCGTGTTTAAGAAACCTGAGTTACAGCAGGTTACCTCTTCCCGGAGTTAGCTGATATTCTACTTTTTGTAAATACATACCCATATTTTTTAAAGGGGTCGGGCTGCTCTTAGAGCGAATGACACGGTTCATTCACTCAAAGAGCAGCCCGACTGGGGAAGTACCTCCACCTTACAGAAGACATACTTTAATAATAACATTAATTACTTTAGTGTTGTGTTTCTGCGTGTGAGTAAGGTCGCCAGAGTTCATTGGGGCTGGGGGAAAGGGTCAGCAACACTTAAAGGCCGGCAACGCACCCGTGACACTTTTGTTGTTGCGGGCGTACATGGGCGGCGGTGATCACTTACCATCGGGTGACCCGCTTGCTCGTTTATCGCTTTGCCATAAAAAAAATATAGATCATTACAGGACAAACAGAAATGTTCATGCACAGAAATATTTGTCCCTATATGTATAACCGAACCCATTTACCAAACAACCGGCCGTCAATCGTTGTTAAAGCAGATACTCTTAAATTTTATGTGATGTATAATAATATATATATATATATATATATATATATATATATATATATATATAAATATTATGTTAATAATATATTATACATCACATAAAATTTAAGAGTAGGTATCTGCTTCTGCTAAACTGTCAATCAGAGGAAACCACGGTTTCACAATAATTATGGCTTAACAAACCGATGCGAGAGCGACATAGCCTGCCGCAGGCCTGACAAGAGAAGTTTGCAAACATAATAATATAATATTGTATTATTATGTTTGCAAACTTCTCTTGTGGTTTCCTCTGATTGACAGTTTATTATCGAGTATTGCTTAAGGGTGAAAAGATAGCCGCTTACAAGATGAGCTGATCATCTTACGAGATTTGCTAGAAACCGCTGAATGCGGATAGCGTAAGACAACCAAATTTTGGCGATCTTTAGAGGGGGCCTTTGTGCGGCTGATATGATGATGATGATAATTTAAGTGTAAATATTTTAGTAACTAAATTTATATATTGTTTGTGATCCTTAATAAACAAATAAATAAAACTCTTTAAACATCCTTAAAAGTATGAATTAAATTAAAAAAAATAGATGAATCATATTTTTAGTTTCTTCTTAACTTTTGTGAACTTTTTATACATGTTTTAATAAGATACTGCCTAAAATTTTAGCCAATGCTAAATTAGAATCATGGCTATAAAGAACCAAAAGTGACCAAGTCCGTCTCGCAGTTGGCTTTTTATATTTGCCATGCTTTAATAGCGATTCAAAATATACATTGAGTTCGGAGGATCGATACTAATTACTTTAGCTAAAATCTCGATTTCGCTATAATAAATATCCAGTTAAATGTTTTCGGAAATGGCAACCCTAACGCCGCCTCATTTATCACAAACCTTTATTGTGTCTACTATTGACCAACATCAATTTATTATTTTCTTATTTATTTCTTATATCGGGAATTAATTGGGATACATATTACATTATCGTGTTATCTTGTATCTTTGATCGTTAGTAGTGCAGCAATCTTAACAATTAATGATAAATCGGCCACTGAGAAAAATAAAGAAGAATCCTTTTTTATCATGATAACCTTAACTTCCAATTACAATCTATTGGAGAGCTAAGATACAGGCCTCGGCTTAGTTTAGACTCCAGACCGCCCACGAGTAACATCTACATATTATACCCTATAGTTTGTCAACACTATTATTAAGTTTAAATTTTATAGCATTATTCGCAATGCAAAGCGTTTATCTAATCCTCCGGAAGGGTGTTAGCAGGGGAATCTTAAATTTGATCTGCCAGTGGTTATCGTTCGTAGCTTAACGCAGAGCGCCTAGCCCGGATTGGTAGATGGTGCAGGTTCGAGACCCGCCGGACGATTAAATTTATGAATTCCTATTATTGAGATTAGATAAACACTGTATATTATTGTTAAAATACATTGTAATTTGTGGAGATAAAATAATACATTTTCGTATTTTATATTCATTCCCAAGCAATGCCGTCATTAACATAGTCTGAAATACAATTGAGGTTTAATTATTGCTTTGAATTTGCTGATTGCAAGCATTTACCAAGCAAACCGTCAGTTTGCTTGGTAAATGCTTGCTTTGCACGCCGCAGGTCGTGGGTTAGTTTCCCACGCAGGACAGATATTTGTGTGCATGAACATGTCTATTTGTCCTGAGTCTGGGTCTAGTTATCTATAAAAGTATGTATTTACAGAAGAAAAATATTATAATGTAGTATATCAGTTAACTGGTTTCCATAATACAAGCTGTACTCAGATGGCCGTGTGTTAATAATGTCCCAGGATATTATTATTATTTTGAAAGCAAAGAGATACCGCAACAAAGAGTAAAAAGTAGTATATGTAGTATATCAGTTATCTGGTTTGCATTGTACACGCTCTGCTTAGTTTGGGTTCAGATGGCCGCGTGTGAATAATGGCCCAAGATATTATTATATTATAATTATTATTAACTTATTGATGCTATTACACATATCTAACATATATATGTAAGTTGGTCATATTCATATGAATATGACCAACGTACATACTACATCAAAGACAAACAGACCGACATACGGGGCAAGCATACAGCCTTAGTAATAAAGCTTCTATTGATATTTTTGGCTCATTCGAAACCCAAATGGACTGGTTACCTCCAAATTAAGGGGAAGGGTTGTTAAAGATTTTTCTCATTTTATTATTAAACGAGCCAACTTTTTATGCCTTTCACAATCTCAAAGGGGAAATTAATGATGAATGCAAAAATCTTTGGGCTTCATTGACTTTTTACATTTTAACTTAATTTTAAATTTATTACTTGCGTAATAATTGGCGTTACTTAATATTAGATACAGAACCGTTAGGTTTACTCTTCAAAGTACGGAGGTGTATTACCGCTAATTTCGTGACTGAGGTCTGATATAATAATAATAATATCTGGGGACAATGTCACACAGATCATCCTAGCCCCAAACTAAGCAAAGCTTGTACTATGGGTACCAGGCGACGATATACATACTTATATACATAGAAAACATCCATGACTCAGAAACAAATATTCGTGCTCATCACACAAATATTTGCACGTACCGGGATTCGAACCCAGGACCACCAGCTTCGTAGGCAGGAGCACTAGGTACCAACTAGGCTATGGTATGTAATTATAATAAATATCTTGGGACAACTAACACACTGCTATCTGATCCCAAACTAGGCAGAGGCTGTACTATGGCACCAAGATAACTGACAAACATACTTATATATTTTTAAATACATACATATAGATCAATTAAGTCCAGACACAGAACAAATAGCCGTATTCATCACACAAAAATTTTCCCAGGGTAGGAATCAAACCTACGACACGGCTTAGCAATCCGGGTTAATAACCACTAGACAAACAGGCCAGTATTGTTTGTCTGTTATTGTTAGTAACATCTCATTAACACTTTTGAGACTCTATCTCCAGTTAGGCTAGTAATAGACCAAAGGGCCAACATTAAACTGGTATTTACCACTCGGCATCCGCGAGAATTGTATTAAGATAATTCAGATCCTATCTATTACCTCCCAGTTAATTAAATATCATCGTATAAAGGCCTTGTTTCACTTCAATTAATATTGGAATCTATTCTACTACGATATAGAACCCTTGTTAGATTTGAATGCTGTCTATGTAGCGACGGGAATTAATTATGTATCGACAATCATTATTAATTAAAATCCAATCTATAAAGCATGTTTTGTAATACTTACTTATGATTTTATTATTTATAACTAGCTACGCCCCTCGGTTTTACCCGCGTTAAAGTTTTGGCGTAAAAGAGTAACAAACATACATCTATACATCTGTACTCACAAACTTTACTCACCAACTTGTTTTGGCGTAAAAGAGTAACAAACATACATCCATACATCTGTACTCACAAACTTTACTCACCAACTTAGTAGGATACCTCTAGCGGTTTTGGCAGTGGACGCCGGAATAGCTCGCAGATGGTAGATTTTTTCCTGCTTACTTGATACTTATCGTCATATTTTGGAAAATTCACACAATATCTTTATAAATTGTAGCCTATG
This sequence comes from Pseudoips prasinana, assembly GCA_951640165.1. Lineage (NCBI taxonomy): Eukaryota > Metazoa > Arthropoda > Insecta > Lepidoptera > Nolidae > Pseudoips > Pseudoips prasinana. The sequence goes on from OX621240.1 coordinate 14,009,769, forward strand.
TGCTATTTTGATTTATAAGTTATATATATATATATTATTTTTGTTTTCTGTTTTTACTAAAATCTGTCTCCTTTATGGGACATTCAGCAGTTTGTTGGTTGGTGCTATCGCTGGCGAGCTCGGTATGTTATATAATTGTAAAGTTTCATTAAAATCCATTCAGTAGTTTTTTCGTGAATGAGTAACAAACATCCATCCAGCCATCCATACTTACAAACTTTAGCGTTAAGTAATGGAATCAGGCGTCACTTTGCGGAAATTCATAACAATCAAAATACAATATCAATATGTAGTGTTAATTCCGCTTATTGTCAGTTTAATCATGCCGGGATGCAATTTGCACCGCCCTCCCGCCCGCTAAAATGTACACATGCAAGAAGGACAATATAAAAAAAGCAAATTACATGCGCCAGTACGATACTCGACGAGTTAGCAGCCGCATTTAATTTACTTTTTTATATTGTCCTTCTTGCATGTGCACATTTTTGCGGGCGGGAGGGGGGTGCAAATCGCATCCCGGCATCATTAAACTGACAATTAGCGGAATTAACACGACATAAGTATTGATTTTGTATTTTGAACTTTAGCGTTTATAATATTAGTAGGATATTGGACTGACTTATTGCTCTTGTGTTTACTGAGTAGTGATCCTTACTTGGATGCCCACGATCCCCACGTAGGACAAATCTTGGTGTGATGAGCACGATTTTTGTTCTGTGTCTGGGTGTAATTTCTCTATAATACGTATGTATTTAGAAATATATAAGTATGTTTACTGACTGCCTCGTTGGTCTAGCGGTAGCGTATTCAACCGCAGATAATCAGGTCCTGGGTTCAAATCCCAGGTCGGTGAAAAAGTGATTTTAGGATTTTTCTGTTAATAAAATTTCTTAGTATGGAATTTGGCGGTATTACACCCCGTGCCTAGCAGAGCACGTACAGCCGTCGCTCCTGTAACCCCTTCCGGTTGTGTCTCTAGTCGTCCCATGGCACCATGAGAGTGATGGAATAGAAAGTGCCTGTGTTTGCGCAGACACTTGTGCACTATTGTATGTCCCGCGCAGATGGCTAGTCCCCATTGAGACAGGCAGCCGTAGTCGAAATTCAGCTAGAGGCCAGCAGGAGGACATTATTATTATTAAGAACGTTTATCTTATATTTGCCCTCATGCCATCTCTCTTGCCTCTTGGCACAATGAGATGGCATAGGCCATACTCCACCACTCTGGCCTAACTGACAGACTTCACATACCATCAAGAACATTTTTGGAGAACTCTCAGACATGCAGGTTACCTCATGATGATTTCTTTCACCGATTTTAGTACGAGAAAATTAATTTCCAATACGCACATCAATTCGAAAAGTCAGTGGGCGCACCATTGACTTGGATTGTCCGCTCGCTTATCCCTATCTGATTTAATTGAGTATCGATCAAAAAGCGTCTAAAGGTACGATTATTGTTATGTCTCTACTAGTTTTTCTAAATAGTAGAATAGATAGGCTAAACATAAGTAAATAAGTTAAACCTTTGCGCGATTTTTTTTTGTGATTCCTCTACTACTCTATGTAGGTACAGGGTAAAGTACTTTCCCACCACTTTCTTCATAGTCCACTGGTATAGCCACTAAGCTATTTCTAAGTCCATTAAACAGTGCCTGTAGAATTTTCCTTTATCAATATTTTCCTAGGCTCATCATTTCATTTATAATGTAATCTTTGGAAGTGCGAGCTAACTCAAGTAATACTCAAACCTACAGTTCGTGCCTAGAATTCGTAAAACAATATTTTAGCAGCCTAAGCTTAGGGGCGAGGTACACTACTTTTACAATAATTATATAAGAATTCACTCTTGAAGGTAACATTGTATTGTATTGTCCGATTTGGGAACCATAAAAAACATTAATCTTTATCTATATCTCTCTGCTTAAAGTTGATATTAAAGTAGTTTCTTTCCACTATCCATGAAACCAATTGGGGTAAAAAATATTAGGACTTCGAATAGATACAAGATCTTACAAGTAATTAATTAAACGAAGACTGCATGTATGGCGCAGTTGTTACGGTAGTCGTTTCACTATTAGTTCAATAGCCACCTGTTGAGATTTGATCCCCGCTTTAGACAATTATCCAAGTCGGAGTCCATCCATATAAAAACAAAGCTTAGTACCAGTGCCAATCTATATGTACCAATCAATATTATTCGGGGGTATCAAACGCATACGGAGCACTTCGCTGGTGAAACAGCACCCTAAAACTGTTTATCGTCAGAAACGAGCTATGAAAATCAATTCTATCATCAAGCGTGGCTAAAATCGTCAGATATCTCCATTATTTATATGGAATATTCAGTGCCATATACGACCTTAACCTCTTCATATATGGCAATAGATATTCCGGCAACCTTATACATTATCTGTATTTGTCTTCGTATTTTAATGTAATTTAATGATTGTATTATTTTTTTAATATGGGTTCACTGCCTGTGATAAATCTGATTTTATTATTTTTGTTTTATTATTTGTATTCTAAACCATGATTTGACCGAGCTCGACTTGCTATTTGTGTTTTATTTATTTGGTCCACCAGTAGTTCTTTCATTATTTCTTTCGTCTAGATTATTAAGCTCAGAAACATAATTAAATGCACAACCTTTTGAGGTGTCACAGCATACAAATAATTATAATTTTTACAATACATACACATAACAAAAATTACGTATACTATATAAAACAATAAATTAAACATATTTTAAAACAAAACAAAACAAAACTAAAATATATTTATAATAAAAACAAAAACTACTACTTTAAAAAACTCACAACTAACATTACACTGATTCACAAACTCAAGAGATTTTAAAGTGGGTAGCCCATCCTTAAAAACGTCTACGTCCCCGCAGATAGCATTGTCTGTTTTTTCGATTCGAGATATAACCGATATTGACGATATAACTATATTGATTGCTGTGTGGTGACGGCCTAAGAATATCACCACCCCTTCTCATCCCGTGGGGGGACGTAAAAGTCGTCCCGAGGGAACATATACCAGAGAACGGGCAGCAGCGTTCTCCTGAGTACCATGTCCACCTTACTGCGATCGCCAACCCGTCTGCCAAGCGTGGCGATTATGGCAAATCCCCTCAAATGATGGACACAACCAAACCGCGGCCCCCAGTCCCCGGCAGCCCTGCTATTCCCAGCCGTGGTAACAGCCGTGGTTACGGCAGGGCAGGGGGTGCTAAGAATCCCCGGCAGATTCCGCGTTACCAACACCGACGACCTCTGGCCCTGGCAACATATAACACACGTACACTGCGGTCCGACGAGAAGATAACCGAACTGGAGGAAGAATTGAGCAGGTTACATTGGGATATTGTAGGATTATCTGAAGTCCGAAGAGAGGGGGAGGACTCGATAATACTGAAATCCGGAAACCTGCTCTATTACCGGGAGGGTGACCAAATATCCCAAGGTGGTGTCGGGTTCATAGTCCACAAGTCCCTCGTAAACAACCTAGTGAAAATCGAGAGTGTGTCGACGAGGGTTGCGTACCTTATACTCAGAATCACCAAGCGGTATTCGTTGAAGGTTATACAGGTATACGCACCCACTTCGACACATTCCGACGATGAAGTCGAGGTTATGTATGAGGACATATCCAGAGCCATACATACCTCTAACTCCTATTTTACTGTGGTCATGGGGGACTTTAACGCGAAGCTGGGCAAACGATTCGGTAATGAGCTGAGAGTGGGGCAATTTGGAACTGGTGACCGGAACCCCCGGGGCCAAATGTTAGCCGACTTCATGGAGAAGGAGGGACTCTTTATGATGAATTCCTTCTTCAGGAAGCCGGATCACCGCAAATGGACCTGGGTGAGCCCCGATGGTAAAACTAAAAATGAGATAGACTTTATCTTGTCGACGAGACGACAGATGTTCAATGATGTCTCCGTGATCAATGCGGTTAAAACCGGGAGCGATCACAGACTGGTCAGAGGCTCATTGAACCTTAATGTCAAACTCCAGAGGTCCCGACTGATAAAGTCTACGCTCCGACCTTTACCTATCCACGTCCAAAACCCCGAACCATTTCAGCTCGAACTGCAAAACCGTTTCGAATGCCTAGCAGACTGCGAGGAAGTGGACTCATACTATGACAGGCTCGTAGAAGCTGTCCATACGGCTGGGTCTAAGGTCTTCAAGGCCCGCCGTACAAACAGAACTAAAAAGATCTCTGACTTTACCCTGCAACTTATGGAAGATAGACGGAAAATGGTTCTGACATCCTCAGATGATGCTACCAGATATCGGCAGCTCAACAGACAGATCTCAAAGTCTTTGACTCGCGACACGCGGCAATTTAATACAATTAGTATTAAAGAGGCCATTGAGCGGAACAAGGGCTCCAAAGTGTTCGCAAGAGCTCTGTCTGTTGGACAGAGCCAACTGACGAAGCTGAAGACTGAGGATGGTAGAATCGTCACGTCTAAACCTGAGTTGCTGGGAGAGATCGAGAAGTTCTACGGACAGTTATATACGACAACACAGCCACCTGTCAAAAGTCATGCCTCAGATCCCAGAGCACGACTAACCCGACACTACACCGAAGACATCCCGGACGTCAGCCTGTACGAGATTAGAATGGCTCTCAAACAACTCAAGAACAACAAGGCGCCTGGTGATGATGGAGTTACAGCAGAGCTTCTGAAGGCGGGTGGTACACCAATCCTACGGGCCCTTCAGAAGTTATTTAACTCCGTCATACTAGATGGTCAAACGCCACAAGCATGGCACAGAAGTGTGGTGGTGCTCTTCTTCAAAAAGGGCGACAAAACCCTATTGAAGAATTATAGACCCATCACACTGCTGAGCCATGTTTACAAGTTGTTTTCGAGGGTCGTTACGAACCGTCTCGCGCGCAGGTTTGACGACTTCCAGCCTCCCGAACAAGCCGGTTTCCGAAAAGGCTTTAGCACCATAGACCACATACATACGCTGCGGCAAGTTATACAGAAGACCGAAGAGTATAACAAGCCACTGTGCTTAGCGTTTGTGGACTATGAGAAAGCCTTTGATTCTATCGAAACATGGGCCGTGCTGAGGTCTCACATAAGGTGCCAAATTGACTACCGGTATATCGAGGTGATAAAGTGTTTGTATGAAAACGCCACTATGTCAGTGCGACTCCAGGACCAGATCTCGAAACCTATCCACTTGCAGCGAGGCGTGAGACAGGGAGATGTTATATCTCCGAAACTGTTCACCGCTGCATTGGAAGACGTCTTCAAGCTTCTGGACTGGAAAGGCTTTGGCATCAATGTCAATGGCGAGTACATCACTCACCTTCGATTTGCCGATGATATCGTAGTCATGGCTGAGACCATGGAAGACCTCGGTACAATGCTCGATGACCTCAGCAGAGTCTCTCGACAAGTGGGTCTGAAAATGAACATGGATAAGACGAAAATCATGTCAAACGTCCATGTTGCACCCACTCAATTGAAAGTTGGTGACTCTGCACTCGAAGTTGTAGAGAACTATATTTACCTAGGACAGACCATCCAACTAGGTAGGTCCAACTTCGAGAAGGAGGTCAATCGTAGAATCCAACTCGGATGGGCAGCGTTCGGGAAGCTACGTAACATCTTCTCGTCCAAAATACCGCAGTGTCTCAAGTCGAAAGTCTTCGACCAGTGTGTGTTGCCAGTGATGACATACGGAACAGAGACGTGGTCGCTCACTATGGGCCTTATTAGAAGGCTCAAGGTCACCCAAAGAGCAATGGAGAGGGCTATGCTCGGAGTTTCCCTGCGGGATGGCATCAGAAATGTCGAAATCCGCAGGCGAACCAAAGTCACCGACATAGCCCGAAGAATTGCCAAGCTGAAGTGGCAGTGGGCAGGGCACATAGGTCGTAGAGCCGACGGCCGTTGGGGCAGAAAGGTTCTCGAGTGGCGACCACGAACCGGAAGACGCAGCGTGGGCAGGCCCCCTACAAGATGGACCGATGATCTTGTGCGGGTCGCTGGAAACTGCTGGATGCGAATAGCACAAGACCGGCAATTGTGGAGATCTTTGGGGGAGGCCTTTGTCCAGCAGTGGACGTCTTTCGGCTGATATGATGATGATGATGATGATGAACTATATTGATATCAACAATACAAGAATCGAAAGACGAATCGATTAGCCTCCGAAATACGCTAACCTAAAACATATCAGGTATTTCGTTCAAATAGTTCTTGATATATTATCGAAATATTTATCACGCTCCTACGTTCGTGATATATTATCGAAATATTTATCACGCTTTCTAATCCTGAACTACACAAGACTAGAATCTAATATTCATAAGGTACTTAGCATCAGATTCGAGTAGAATACTAATGTATTTGGCTAATGCATACTTACTATGATTGACATTTAGACTAGTTATAGAATTCCATTTGATACGAGAAGCGGGGACGCGATTTTTTTTCGGATGATCAGAATTATTGTGCTTTCATTTGCTTCAATGTGTCCCAAAACGAAAAAGGAATTGGAAATAAGATCATAGCAGGTTTTTTTTTCATATCAGCGGGCGACAAACGAGCAAGTATCTTGGTGTCCAGTTGGACAGTGGATTGACTTGGTATCCGCAAGTTGAAACTGTTAAAAACAGGGTGAGAAAGCTTATACATTTTTTTAAAACCCTACGTGAAGTTACCACACCAGACCAAGTACGAATGGTTTATCTTGCCCTTTGTCAATCCATTGTCCAATACTGCATCCCAGTATGGGGTAGTGCCAGCAAGAGACAATTACTTCAATTGGAGCGTACGCAAAGAGCTGTACTAAAAGTAATGAACAAAAAGCCGATTAGATACCTTACTAAGCAATTGTACACTGAGAATAACTGAGATTTTATCTGTTAGACAGCTCTTTGTGCAACGGATTATCTTAAGAATGCATAAAGCTGTGCCACCTCATGATCCCAAAAAACGTAATAAGCAGTCTGTCTTCTCAAGTGCTCGTTGCAGAACCGCCTTTGCCAGACGTCAATATAGGAGTGTCTCATGTAAGCTATACAACATGGTTAACAAAAATCACAACATTAGAGGCCTCAACATCCATGCGCTGCTAAAGTACATTGAGTAAAAGCTACCAGATAGAGACACACACTAACACACACACACACATGCATACACACACACACACACACACACACGCACGCACGCACACACACATTCTTATATAGTACAAATATATGCCGCTTACCTAGAATTAATTTTCTTTAAAACTTACACATATGTAAATGCACAACTTTTTGTAAAGTTGTGCATTCACTATGCTATAATCATTAGTTGGTAACTATTATTCTGTTCAAATAAACATTTTACTCTTTAATCTTACACTTAAGTGGGTCACCTGATGGTAAGTGATCACCGCCGCTCATGGACATTCGCAACACCAGAGGAGTCGCGGGTGCGTTGCAGGCCTTTAAGAGTCAGACCCTTCCCCCCACCCCAATGAGCTCTGGCGACCTTACTCACACGCAGAAACACAACCTTATAATGATGAATGATATTATTAAGGAATGTCTTCTGTAAGGTGAAGGTAGTTGCCCAGTCGCACTGCTCTTTGAGTGAATGGACGCTGTGCCTACCTCTCTTAAAAACACGCAAACACGGTCTGACGCACTCTGCACTTTTGGATGTGAAGCTATAACTACAACGCTAGAAAATAGAGAAGAGAGATCTCGGAATACTCAGAGTAAAAGCTCTCGTGCGGACGGTTTCAGTATGCGTGAATCTTTCGTTAAATTAGTATATAAAATCAAAGACTAACAGAATTCCAAAAAAATATGTACTGTGTAATACTTGTGTTTCAATATAACAGGTGTGCCTGAATTTGTTGTGCCTTTATGTACTTGCTACCATTCTAAATCAAAACTACGCTACAAGTACGGTCGCGTTAGAAATGTATGTATATATTATATCACTTTTCAGATTAGATTCTTTATCACACTGCGTAAACCAAAGATCTAAGAGTATAAGTGACTTTTGAATGACGAAACTTATTTTTAATTAAAAGATTAACATCATTCGATACTTACACTAATTAATAAATAAATATAAGATTTGATCTTTTGTATGATAATTTAATTTTTTTGTTGGTAATGGATGCATTCAAAAACTACTAAGTGATTTTAGAAATCTTTCAATAAAAGAAAGAATTTTTTTTTTTTAAGTTATAGAAAGTGACAGTTTATTTTTTAAGACAACGCCCGCACTATGGACTCTAATCCCTGTGTCGCGGGGTACTTTACAAGCATATAATAGACGGACACAAATTACATCCAGACTTAGAACAAACTATTTATGGGTAACAAAAATAGATGTCCGGCGCGGGACTAGAACCCGCTACACGAAGCGGCGCGGCGAGGCGACAGTCTTAGCCGCTGCGCCGTACGTGCAGTCAAAAGAAAGTGACATTAATAACTTGGGCTGTACTTGATTTCCAAAAAGAATAGAACAACCCCTACAAAAATATCAATAATGTTAACTGGTATTGGCAAGGTAGCACCTTGCCAATACATGGGTTCATTTGCACACATTTATTTCATTTTATAATTAAATGTTATGCTTTAAGTGAGTTTAGTCCAGTAACTTATTAAAATACCCATGTGGGCGAGGCATCCACCCGAAAGCTGAAATACAGTTTTTACTTATTTTATAAACGGATCCTGTTATATGAATATGTAATGAATGAAACATATTATAAACAAACTAGTTTTGGAAATCAACAAACTATTATTAATACAATTTTGCAATTAAAGCAATTATTTGGCGTAATGTAATTGATTATATCTATCTACCCGCGCGAAGCCGGGTCACTAGTTGTTTATAAACTGTGAAAATACTTTTGTTGTTAACTGAACTATGATTCTAATTCTACAAAGCTATTGTTTAAATGAGGTATTTAATTGAAGATGTCCCTATATGGATCACTGATTACTTCCTCTGAGAACGTCCAAATAATTAGCACGGTTGTAGCCCTTTCTCAGATAACGGCCGCGTTTAGATTCCTCTCGCATTCCAGTTAGTTCCATAACGCTAACATTCCAGACGAAGAGACCCTGAATAATTGCCCTATATTCTCTATGAACGTGTAAGTATTTGATATCTTATAACTTATTATAAGTTATCGAATGACAGCACGTGCGGCGCAGCGGTTTAGGATGTCGCCTCGCTACTGCGTTTCAGGTTCGATTCCCACACAGGACAACTATTTGTGTGTTTGATATATAGTCGTTTTGAGTCTGGGTGTAATTTGTGCCTGTAAATTGTCATGTTTGTAAGGTGTCCCAGCGGTAAAATGATATTATTTCAATATTACGCAACGTGCGTCTTATTGAAACCACGGTCACACCAATCCGCCTCTAATAGTTTGATGGGATGTGTCTTTCTTCCTCATCTCCAATCTAAAGTAAAGCTCCATTTTTATAAATAAGAAGTAAAATTAGGAACAACAACCGACCAAAGCGATATATTAGTTAAATATGTTGGAATGTATGTATAATTGTACAGACGCCAGCACATCAAGCTACCCCAATCTGTCAAATTTCCCTAATTGAGAGTGAACCTTATGCTTATGTGATAAAGTTGAAAATATATAGAAGAAATTTGACAGATTAGAGTAGCTGGATGTGCTGGCGTCTGTACCTATGAAAAATTTGTCGTACGCAGTAGGTACGCTTTAACTAAATACTATGCTGAAATTAAACACCACCCATATTACATCATCATCATCATCATATCAGCCGAAAAACGTCCACTGCTGGACAAAGGCCTACCCCAAAGATCCATATTTTGGGGGATATGCCATAATCGCCACGCTTGGCAGACGGGTTGGCGATCGCAGTAAGATAGACATGGTACTCAGGAGAATGCTGCTGCCCGTTCTCTGGTATATATATTCCCTCAGGATGACTTCTATGCCCCCCCCCCCCCCCCCACATTTCACATTATTTTAATCAGAAATTATATTTACAAATAATTTCAATAATGCTGTAATGAATCGTAACGGGTTGTTTCCATTATCGTTAATGGAGGGAATCCAGAGCTAATGGGCTATTGCTTTTCCCTAATCACTGGCAGAAAATCAGCACTTATTTGGTTTCTATTTATTATATGGTTAAGTAAACAGTTTTTAGTTAGAAACAAGTAATTTTAATAAGATATTCAAAATCACTTCCTGACAGCATAACTACCATAAACTACCATTCGATATCTTGCCTTACCTATTGGTCAAAGAGTTCTAAAAAATTACTTTCTTTCTTTTGTTTTTTAAATAGACAATGCCTGCACTAGATTAATTAATCCCTGTATCGCGGGGTATTCACAAACATATAATTGAAAGACACAAAATAGATCCACACTCAGAACAACTAGTTATGGGCCACACTAATAGTTGCCCTACGTGACAATCGAACCCGGGACACAAACTGACAAGGCGACTCTCTTAACCGCTGCACCACACTTACAGCAACTAGTTTACTCATTGGCATCGCTGAATACAATTAAACTACTTCATTCTGGACTTAAATGTAGATATCTAATTTAGCGCTACCTTCCGTTACCACCCTTCATAATAGAATCACGCTCTCATAGCCAGATGCTCTCACCAGTCCGTAGGTGATTGGTGAGGTTAAGCAACTAGGCTCGCGGTCAGTACTCAGATGGGTGACCACCAAAGTGGTTTAACTTCTGAGCGTCTCCGTGCTTCGGAGGGCACGTTAAGCTGTCGGTCCTTGGATTAGCACATAGTTATAAAGTTTAACGCGGGTGAAACCGCGGGACATAGCTAGTCTATACATAATAACAGTTACCACAGCTGACTGTACCGAACCTAACAAGAAAATAGGTAATGAACTAGAAAGTAATAAATAACACAATTATGCCAAGTTTAACGGTCTCATTTTATTACACCGTTAAAACTTCTACTAGATCCATTACTGGTAATCGTAAATAAACAAAACTTTCACCAACTGAGACTACTAAAATGTCTAATAAAAATGATCCCAGCTTTATTACAAAGTACATTACTTAGCGTTGGTTAAAATCTAAGTAGAACAGATCAACTTTTTGGATGCTCTGCTGATTTTTATTTCTTCCTAGCCGAATTTCGCCCATGGCAGCCAGTCTCAATTGAGATTAACCATCTGTGTGGGACATATTATAGTGCACGATGGGGTGTGCTAACTCAGGAGCATATATTCCATCACTCTCACGATCCAATGGGACGCCTAGCGACACGACCGAAAAAGGTCAGGCACAGGACCGACGGCTTTACGTGCTCTCCGAGGCAATACCACCAATTCCCAGACTTCGGGCTGATGCTGAGATTTTTTTTCTTTTTACAGATAACTCCCAAAGTCACTTTTGGCCCGACCCGGGATTTGAACCCAGGACCTCGGTCTGCGCGGGTGAACACGTTACCTCTAGACCAACGAGGCAGTTCAAAAAAGTCTACCTCTCAGTAAAACTTCCAAAATTGCTTTTATTATACCTAATCTAAAATGAAACAATTTGCATCTTAAGTCTTTTTAACCTTTTAGAATGTTAAAACAAATTTATAGTTTCTATGATTAATTAAAAAAAATAATATAATATAATACTAATAAACTTTGATTTTTATATATATTTTTTATGACAACGCCCGCATTAGTGAATCTAATCCCTGTGTCGCGGGGTACTTTACAAACATATAATAGACGGACACAAGTTACATCCAGACTCAGAACAACTATTTATGGGTCACACAAATAGTTGTCCGGCGTGGGACTTGAACCCGCGAAACGAAGCGGCGAGGCGACTGTCTTAGCCGCTGCGCCACATGTGCAGTTAATATAATTTAAAAATATAATTTCCAGGAAATCAAAGCAAGACCCGTGTGTCCAAATAATACAAGCGGTCGAAAGCACTCACCACGAGTTCAATACCCACACTGCGCAATATTTGTGTAAAAACTAGATTTCTTTATGATTGGTTGATAGAATGACTCCCATCCGTGCCTCTGAGTGTACTCTCGGTCCCAGTAATACTCGAAATCATAAGAACAAATAAATTTTAACATTAGAAACCAACTTGGTTACTGGTTCCCTGTGCGTTTTGAGGTCAGATGGCATTCGCTTGATTAAGTCTTGTAGCTAGCCTCATGGGGTTAGGCTCGGAGTTGACTCCAATAGGAATGGCTAAATAAAAGGTGATGCAGATAAAAAATATAGTTATCTATCAGAAGTGCTTACCAATGTTAAATATAGCTATATTATGCATTGTGTACCTAATATTAAAAGTTTTTAATTATAATTAGTATTAATGTAAGTGTCTTCAATATGAGGATACTGACTAGCCTGTATCTTGTTTTTTTATCAGTGTTACTCACCAATGTCATTGTGCATGTTGTGGCACCTTTAGAAGCTGTACATTTAAATTATATTAGTGTATAGATTAAAACATTTTAGATTTAAGTAGATGTAACAGCTACTGGATGTCCTTAAATAAATAAATAAATGTTACATCGACGTCTACATTTGAAATAGAAAGGTTTTAAAGCTTAATAAAGAAAATTGAAGCTATATCCTACTAATATTATAAATGCGAAAGTTTGTAAATATGGATGGATGGATGTTTCTTACTGTTTCACGTAAAAACTACTGAATGGATTTTGATGAAACTTTACAATAATATAGCATATATATATCAGAATAACACATCACACTAATATTATAAAGCTGAAAGTTTGTGAGTGTGTGACTGTGTGAGTGTGTATGTTTGTTACTTCTTCACGGCTAAACGGCTGGAGCGATTTTAATAAAATTTGGTATTGAGTTAGCCGACACCCTGGATTAACACATAGGCTATAATTTATAAAGTTTAACGCGGGTAAAACGGCGCGGCACAGCTAGTAGGCCATAATTTACGACAGCTTTACGTACTATTCAAGGCACGGGGCTGTATCAGTAACAACTTCTTAATATCTGACTAACCCCAATCAGGTTGCATGTTCTCCGCCTCGTTAGTATAAAAAACCGGCCAAGTGCGAGTCGGACTCGCACATGAAGGGTTCCGTAGCAGCAAGTATTTCAGTTGATTAAATGAAAGTAAATTGCGGTTTATGACGTATTAAAAAAAACTACTTGCTAGATCTCGTTCAAACCAATTTCCGTTGTTAGTTTCCATGGTAATGTACATCATATATTTTTTTTACCCGACTGCGGGACGCAAAGGGTAATGTGTTTATCAGGCTATGTATGTATGTATGTTCCTTTGAAGCACTATACAGACCAAACGCCTGGACCGATTTTAATGATTCGCACGTCAATCGATTCCTTTCAGTCCGGAAAGTGTCACTAAAGACATGACGTTACTGAAAATTCAATATGGCGACTACTGGACGCCATATAGTGAAAATTTAAAAAATTAAAGTCAACTAACTATGTCATGTGGGGTATCGTTGAATAGGTATTTAAAAAACATTTTTAGTTTTCTTTCAACATTTTTCGATTTGACCGGCCGTTTAGGAGCTATATCGATTTAAAGTTGCGTAACAACTATTCTCACATATAGGTTTTAAAACAGTAGAAATTTACGATGAAAAGACGAAAACTTCTGTCTACTGTGCGTGTGAGTGTTGATGGACATATACTAAAGTATCTAACTTCTAACACGGTCGCCCATCTCCAACTTCAAACGATTTAGTACTTAACTTCACTAGATGGTTTAATTATTAGTACTCTGTACCACCGCCAGCTACTAAACAATCCTCATGATATCAAATCTCTCAATGAAATCACGAGATTGCGAAATTTGCAGTCATATAACAATAACAATGACTGACTTATCTCTCAGCTTAAAGAGCTGCTTGTATTAACGTGATATTTGGCCCGGATGTTTATTTATTCATTATCATATCACAGATTAAAAAATATAGATTAAAAAGAAAACAGTAAAAGAAAATGCCACTCTGGAAAGTGGAACTCTAATTAAATATTGCCAATCGGACTATCTCGTAAATAAGCATGGACTCTTTTTCTTTTTCTATATTAATGTCATACCAGATATAACTCATTATACATGCACTTTGTTTGCTTTTACTTTGAGGAAGGGGAGGGGGACAAAGACCTCAATTTTAGGATTTACGCTAATATTTCAAAAATGGCGCGATGAAATGAAAGCTTATAAAATTTTCTATAATTTTGATACTTTTCCATATCCCATCCGTTTTCAAACTGCAGGCTCTGGAAAAGTGCATACAAAAAATGTTTTGAAATATTAGTTTCTAAGTCCAATTCTGTGAATGATTCACATTTTTATTCTCTTAGGTCGTGAGCGTCCTGGAAAAAGGTCGTTTTCTGTGGTATCTTCTTCCTCGCCTTCCTCAGTGGTAAGTGGTTCTTGCTGAGAGGGCTCTGAATCATCTTTATGGTCATTCTCGTCGTCTTCCTCGCTAAAAGACACGCCGTTGAAGCATTTTCCTTGGCAATGAAGGCACGCAGTAGAAAATTTCAGCATAGATAAGATAAGATAAGATCATTTTATTTGCATTAGGCATGGTAATTATACAGGTCTTAGAAATAAAATAGGGTCCACATGTCTAACCAGATAGACTGGTATACAAATATTAAACTGTTAATTAAGCTGTATTACATTACACTATTTTATGTCCACTAATGAATTACAATTATATATCATTAAAATTACGTCAAGAAGTTAGTAAATGGGTACACAAACAATACTAAAATGTCAGTAAACATAAAATTATACAAATAAAATACAAATATACACAATTACACACAGGTACAAATCACAATTATTATTAGTATGCCTTAATGTCAAAAAACTCCTGAATTGTATAAAAGCATTTTTTCATAGCTTTGCGACATCCACATTTGCTGCTGCTACAATCCTTTGTGCAGCGACAAAATATTGTTTTTAGTAAAACCTGGGGCGCCGGTAAACCTTTTGTTGTTCTTGGCGCCAAGATATCACCATAAATTTTTCCACCCCCACTCTTGACGGAGCAGCTCATTCCCAAGCCACTGCTGCACTTGGTGATATGTGCTTCAGGAATTATATTTAGCTACTCTCTTAGTGGCTGTGTGGTGACGGCCTAGAGAATATCGCCACCCCCTCTCATCCCGCTGGGTGACGTAAAAGTCGTCCCGAGGGAATATATACCAGAGAATGGGCAGCAGCGTTCTCATGAGTACCAATGTCTACCTTACTGCGATTGCCAACCCGTTTGCCAAGCGTGGCTATTATGGCAGATCCCCTCAAATGAAGGACACAATTAAACTGCGGTCGCCAGTCTCCGGTAGCCATGCTATTCCCAGCCGTGGTAACAGCCGTGGTTACGGCAGGGCAGGGGGTGCTAAGAATCCCCGGCAGATTCCGCGTTACCAAAACCGACGACTTCTGGCCCTGGCAACATACAACACACGCACACTGCGGACCGACGAGAAGATGATCGAACTGCAGGAAGAATTGAGCAGGTTACATTGGGACATAATAGGATTATCTGAAGTTCGAAGAGAGGGGGAGGACACTATAATCCTGAAATCCGGGAATCTGCTCTATTTCCGGGAGGGCGACCAACTGTCCCAAGGTGGTGTTGGGTTTATAGTACACAAGTCCCTCGTCCACAACATAGTGAAAATCGGGAGTGTGTCGACTAGGGTTGCGTACCTTATACTCAGAATTACCAAGCGGTATTCGTTGAAGGTCATACAGGTTTACGCGCCGACTTCGACGATGAGGTTGAGGTCGTGTGTGAGGATATTTCTAGAGCCATACATACCTCGAACTCTTATTTCACTGTGGTCATGGGGGACTTTAACGCGAAGCTGGTTAAACGAGTCGATAATGAGCTGAGAGTGGGGCAATTTGTAAGTGGAGACCGGAATCCCGGGGCCAAATGTTGGCCGACTTTATGGAGAAGGAGGGACTCTTTATGATGAACTCCTCTTTCAAGAAGCCGGAAAACCGCAAATGGACCTGGGTAAGCCCGATCGTAAAAAAAAACGAGATAGACTTTATCTTGTTGACGAGTAGACAGATGTTCAATGACGCCTCAGTAATCAATACGATTAAAACCGGGAGCGATCACCGACTGGTGAGAGGCTCATTGAACCTAAATGTCAAGCTCCAGAGGTTCCGACTGATAAAGTCTACGCTCCGACCTTTACCCATCTACATCCAAAACCCGGAACCAAAACCGTTTCGAATGCCTAGCAGTTTGCGAGGAAGTGGACTCATACCACGACAGGCTCGTAGAAGCTGTCCATACGGCTGGGTCTAAGGTCTTCAAGGCCCATCGTACAAACAGAACCAAAAAGATCTCTGACTATACCCTGCAGCTTATGGACGAAAGACGGAAAATGGTTCTGACATCCTCTGATGATGCTACCAGATACCGGCAGCTCAACAGACAGATCTTAAAGTCTTTGACTCGCGACACGCGTCAATTTAATACAAATTTTATTAAAGAAGCTATTGAGCGGAACAAAGGCTCTGAAGTGTTTGCAAGAGAACTATCTGTTGGACAGAGCCTACTGACGAAGCTGAAGACTGAGGATGGCAGAATCGTCACGTCTAGACCTGAGTTGCTGGAGACATCGAGAGGTTCTACGGACAGCTGTATAGGAAAGCCCAGTCACCTGTCGATAGTTGTGCCTCAGATCCCAGAGCACGACTAACCCAACACTTACCGACGACATCCCGGACGTCAGCCTGTGCGAGATTAGAATGGCTCTCGAACAGCTTAAGAACAACAAGGCGCTTGGTCATGATGGAGTTACGGCAGAGCTTCTGAAGGCGGGTGGTACACCAATCCTACGGGCCCTTCAGAAGTTATTTAACTCCGTCATACTAGAAGGTCAAACGCCACAAGCATGACACAGGGGTGTGGTGGTGCTCTTCTTCAAAAAGGGCGATAAAACCCTCTTGAAGAACTACATTGAGAAGGGTCACTTTTGCTGGTGTCCCATACCATTTCAGGAAGCACACCTTCCCAGCTTCTGCAACATCATTATGGCTGGAGCTTGGGTTGTAAAAGATCTTTGCTGCTTCCTGAATAATTTCCGAATTTAAATACAATTTACAGAAACCCACCTTGCTTCTTCTAAACGTTGCTGATGTTGTATCGTAGCCGGTAAATGAGTGTAAGAAGAGGATGTGTTCATATCCATGCTATTGCATCTCATTTTTTGTCATTTATTCATTCATTCATCGTCATTTTTCAGTTTTAGCCAGTAAGGTTGCGTTTCCTACAGTGAGCATTGAGCGAAAAGCAATCTTCATGATGTTTTTCCCGCCTAAGCTCAGTTATCTGCTGTTACAAAAAAACGCGATATTTTACTGTTACCGCCCTTACCTCGTAGAGGTACTCCCAGCTTATGTTAAAATAAATTTAGAGATAATTCAGGCATCAGGTAATGGTCATCACGCTGAATAACTCATCATTATCTTGGTCCCACTAATATGCTAGTGGGTTTGGTTTCCGCACTTAGTCCCGATGAGGACTATTGTATGTGAGCCATGACGGCCTTCACTCCATCCAGCACACCTCCCTCCAGAAGCATATCAGGTCTCCTAAACTTCTCAAGGCATCTGTAAGAGTTCCGCTGAATAACTTAAATTTTCTATATTTCTGGAGCGTGTAGCTCATAAACGAATGGAAATATGAAAAAGTATATGAGATCAAAGTTATAGTGAATTTTGTAAGCTTTAATTTTACTTAGAATATTTTTTGCTAAAACGCAAGGTGCGTTTTAAAGATATTAGCAAAAAACCTAAAATTGAGGTCTTTGTCCCCCTCCCCCCTCCTCCCTCCGCCTCACCTCCTAGACGTCAGTACTTTTGGTATGTTTTCCCTCTAAGTACTCTGAACAAGTTTCTGAAAATATCCCTTAGGTTCCCGCTCACGCACTCTATACCCTCCTTTGAGTCATTCCTTAATCGGACTAATAACAGTTGATCGTTATTGTGACTGGAATTTGCACATTGATCAAAATATATGCATCAGAATCAATAGGTTTGTATACGTTTTGTCACGACTTCGCAAAACAGCCTTATTACCAATCGATATTGATGGCATATCTATGGGGCAATTCAACAGATAAATCGAGAGCATTTCTATTGCAAAAAAATGCGTTAAAGCAACTACAGGTACTCATCCGTTTGTCTCATGTAAATCATTGTTAAAAGGACTAAAATTATGACTAGTGTGTTTGTACATTTTTCAAATTGATGTATTTGTGAAAACGCACCCTCAGTATTTACTTGAGCTAAAGATGTTTTTCCTCGCAACATGATAACTAATACAACACTATTTCAAAAAAAATCCTATGCTGTATGTGTGAAAGTGTTTAATGCTTTGCCGCAAAATATTCGACATTTTTCAGCGGCAAAGTTCAAAACCCAACTCAGACTGTGGCTCCTAGAAAAATCATTCTATTCAATCAAATCAAGTTTTTGACTGCACGTGAGGCGCAACGGCTAAGGCAGTCGCGTTGCCGCTTCGTTTCACGGGTTCGAGTCCCGCGCCGGACAACTACTTGTGTGACCCATAAATAGTTGTTCTGAGTCTGGATGTAATTTGTGTCCGTCTATTATATGTTGTTAAGTACCCTACAACAGGGATTAGATTCCATAGTGCAGGGGTTGTCTTTAAAAAAACTGTGATTTATTTAATTAATTATATTATTTGTGTAAAATTTGACATATAACAATCACACATTTCGCATGCTGTTTATGAGTAAAGTTGATGAGACTAACCTAATAGTAAGACCACCACTGTACTCTATTTTTAGTGAAATAAATAAATGAATGAATAATATGTAATAACTACATCTAGATAATGAATGATAAAAATATAATAAAAAAACATAAATATTAAGAACACAAATTATAATATATAATGTGGTTAACTTATTTTTGAAACAAGCTAGGAACTCATTACTAAAAAGTACAAAATAAAACAGTCGGGATCCATTAGTCGACAGCCAATCTAATTTGTCAATGGATCCCGACTGTTCAGTTGTTATGTTCCATTCTTAGAATATATTTTATTTTCTTCAATAGTATTCATTCAATAGTACATACAATATAATTTTAGACCACCAGCCATCTATGTGCTTGTTTTTTTCTTTTCAGTTCTTTGTCTATGTACGTAGTTTGGTTCATTATTTACGCAGTTGGGTTTTTTTTTTATTAAATAATTTTTTTATTAGTTTTATCATCCTCTTATTTTAGAAGTGACAGGGGGAGGGGGGGACACTCATTTTTTCACTTTGAAAGTGTCTCTCGCGCAAACTATTCAGTTAAGAAAAAAATGATATTAGGTACCTCAATATCGTTTTTGAAGACCTATCTACAGACACCCCACATGTATGGGTACGATGAAAAAAAAATTTTTGAGTTTCAGTTCTATGTATGGCGTCCCCCCAAAATTATTGTTATATTTCTATTTTTGTGTAAAAATCTTAATGCGGTTCACAGAATACATCTACTTACCAAGTTTCAGCAGTAAAGCTCTTATAGTTTTGGAAAAAAGTGGCTGTGACATACGGACGGACAGAGTGACAGACAGACAAACAGACAGACAGACAGACATGACGAATCTATAAGGGTTCCGTTTTTTGCCCTTTGGCTACGGAACCCTAAAAAACAATAATACATAAAATCTAATTTGAAACATTCAACTGGTTACTTCATAATAAATAAAACTCGCTGATGCCTACTGGCTACCGGAAATTAATTAAACCAAGGAGTCATCTTGCGACGATGTTATTTTCCCTTGGTTCGAAGATTGACAGCCAGATTGTAAGCTCCTTAATTAAAATCGGTGAATAGATTTTTGGAGGGTTCATCTTATTATAAGTTATAAATAATATTTTAAGGGCAACAGGTCGGCTTAACGAGAAACGTTATCTGGTACATTCTAAAGGAATAATAAGAAAGTTAATAGGAGCTATGCGTTTCACTCTGATTAAAAGAAACTTTGATTAAATTTGGAAGATTTTAAACGGGTCATACTTTTTTTGCTAATACTGACGTCGGTATAAGGGACTACCTACGCATTTATATACGACGGTCATCGTAGCCTAGTTGGTAGTGATTCTGCCTACGAAGCAGGTAGTCCTGGGTTCGAATCCCGGTAAGTGCATATATTTCTGTGATGAGTCATGGATGTATTCTATGTATATAAGTATTTATCTATCTATATAAGTATGTATTACATATCGTCGCCTGGTACCCATAGTACAAGCTTTGCTTAGTTTGGGGCTAGGATGATCTGTGTGACATTGTCCCCAGATATTATTATATTATTATTATTATTTCTCCGCATGCATATTGAAATATTGTGGTGTAAATGGAAAATAGTTATTGACGCAATATTGAAATATTGTGGTGTAAATGGAAAATAGTTTTTACCGCAATATTAAAATATTGTGGTATAAATGGAAAATAGTTATTACAGCATTATTGAAATACTGTGGTATAAATGGAAAATAGTTATTACCGCAATATTGAAATATTGTGGTGTAAGTGGAAAATAGTTATTACCGCAATATTGAAATATTGTGGTGTAAATGAAATAATTACAAAAAACTATGTACATTTTGAGTAGGAGTCAATCTTGTGGTAAGTTCTCCGTGTTAACTATAGACAATTTCGATTTACCTGAAGTTCAGTGAAGTAACCCTAGGTATATCTATTTATTTATTTATATTTTAAAGTAAACGTGGCAAAAGAGGTGTGCAAAGATGGTGATAAATGGAAACCCATCTGGGAAACAGGCGGGAGTCTATGTATGTATGTATTATAATTTACTTGAATTAAATCGGTAGAACACCAGTGACAGTAAGTTGAAATAATTATTACAATAATTATTTAAAATATTAATTAGCAAATATAAATATAGATTATAAAACACAATCATACATCATTCTAATAGAAACGCAAACATTCTGACAATATTGCGGACCATCCATCCGCAATCAAATCACAGTTAGGATTATGGTATATTACGGTAATTGTTATAGTGTTATGTTATTGTATAGTATTATATACTAAGACATATACCGCGCAACCTCACATCACTCAACGTGAGCGGAACGGAGAGCGTTGATACTATACAATAACATAACACTATTACAATTACCGTAGCGAAGTAAATTAAGTACCAAAACATTGTGTAAAAGTCAATTTCACTTTGATTAAAAATGCTATCAGGTTCCCCTGTTCGCATTTTTGAGTTGTTTCTAAACACAGTTAATAAAATTTTAAAATCAAAACGAAAATGAAATAAATCTTACCATAACACATTCAATTTAAAGAACTTTATATCTTCTATTCTTAACATATACAGTTCTTTAAACGTGTTCTCTGCGGCTATCGCAAATAAATTATTGTAGAAATAAATGTATGCTGATGGGAAAACCTCCTTGCTGGATGTTTATGTTTTCTACAAACCTTTTTTAAATTCAGAATAGTCAAAAATGACGTCTAAAAATCAAAGCGTGACACATGTCATCGGCCAAAAAAATTACAAAATTAGCTTTTTTAATATTTTGATAACAACCACCATGTTTAGTTTTTAGGAATAAGGTATAGTTATGTTCTTATTATCATTGGATGGAGATATTGAAGTTATTTAATGCAACGGATATAGAGAGAAGTTATTTGCATTGAATAGTTGTAAAGTTAAAGGCTTTTGTTTTTCGTAGCACTTCGGTTGCTGCTGAAGAATGATTGAAACAGGCAGTGCGGATAACGCAACAACTGTAAATGCTGTTACAGCAGCGGCGAACCCGGTTAGACAATCTATCATGGAATTTATTACACTGTTACCGAGATACTTAACTGTAAAATTTTAACGCAATTGCAATTAAAATAGAGCCAATTTAATAGATCACATTTGACATTTGTCAGTTACTAGTATAGTGAATTGTAAAATTACCTTATTTGGTAATTATTACAATAAAGATAAATCGTTATTGAAATAAAATTAAGCAAATGTGCAGTTCTGACTACGAAAAAATAAAAAATATCTTATGCCCGCCGGTTAAGGTTACGTTGTTGAATTTTGATGAAGTGTCATATGTGATCTATTAAATTGGCCTTACTTTAATGTATTTCTACAAGAGTGTCATAACATTTTACGTACAGGCTCTATGATTGAGTATAGTAATGAAATACAAAATACAAATATTCTTAGGTTTGTGCATTCTTTTTCATATAATAACCGCTTGGTTTTATATTATTGTAACAATCCTAAGATTGTTACAATAATCTATGTTGTAGTGCACGGCAACAGCTACAACATACTCCTGTAAGACAGAGAAAGATACTGTGTTTCATTCTTATTCCTTATATTGTATATGTGAGTTAGTGTCGACCTGATACATATTTTTGTATTTATAGGCATGTATATCATAATGTAAACAATTAAAAGTTTTTATGATGTAAGGTACAAAAGCTTGTGTGTAATTTGGCAACTATGTTATTATTTAAATAACTCAACTGGGTCGTATTGAAACCGGTAGTAGATGACCCCACTAATTTTGTTTACCTGGGTCTTCTCAGTTGGGGCGCATTGGATCCGGTAGTAGAATTAAAGCGCGACCGTCGTTATTAACACAAGGTCCGCCATAATAATAATACCTTAATATAGTCCGAACCATTCAAGGTAAATAAACAGTCTGTTTTCAGGATGTTTCACAAGAAGATGAAGACATCGCCCGGCCCGAGGCAACATTTCGCTTCACGGTACAAAACATAAGTCAACTGAAGGAAAAAGTGCTGTCTCCACCTTGCCACGTTCGCTGCCTTCCATGGAAGATCCTCATAGTGTTACGTCATACAACTACACCCGATCGCCAACCACAGAAGTCGTTGGGTGTATTCCTACAATGCAATGGAGACAATGACACAACAACATGGTCATGTTATGGTCTGGGAGAATTGAAGCTATTGACACATAAATTAGATGGCACCCATTTGTCCAGGAAACTCCATCATATGTATCATTGGTATGGTTTCTAAAAATATAAGTATTTTAAAAAATATAGACATAGCCTTAAGAATTGCTAAGCTGAAGTGGCAGTGGGCAGGTCACATAGATCGTAGAGCCGACTGCCGCTAGGGCAGAAAGGTTCTCGAGTGGCGACCACGAACCGGAAGACGCAGAGTGGGCAGGTCTCCTACAAGATGGACCGATGATCTTGTGAGGGTCGCTGGAAATCTCTGGATGCGGATAGCACAAGACCGGCAATTGGGGAGATCTTTGGGGGAGGCCTTTGTGGACGTCTTTCGGCTGATATGATGATGATGAAGTATTTTTTATTGAAGTAAAATTTCTATACGCACGTTCGACTTGGGGCGTAAGCTGGTGAATGCGTGACGAAAGCGTTACAAAAAGTGTGATGGGACGGAAGTTGAGAGGGTGATATAAGTTAGTGCAGATAGAAAAAGTTAGTTAAAAAAAATGCCGAATTTTGTAAAGAAATCACATCAGTTATCACAACTTACTTTTGTAAACTGTTTTATTTATCTCGCCCTGAGGACTTAGTCTTTAGATTTTGTTACTAACTTATTTGAAGGTGAAAGTTATTTCCTCGGTAGAGTACAAATTTAACGACAACAATTTTCCTCCCAATGAAATCATCACACTGCAATGATTGCAATCACACAAAATATAGAATTAGGCCTAGGCATTGTTAGGAAAGAATAATAGAAAATGTTAGGTGTGACATGATTTCATAGGGAGGAAAAACGATGTCGTTAAATTTGTACTCTATCGAGAAAATAACTCTCACCTTCAAATAAGTTAGTAATAGTGCACTGGTAAATATAGTCGAACTTAAATACAAGGGGATGATTCAGTAGAACAAGATAGGATGAAGTTCTGAATCTGGGTCTGCTCTATGTCCGTGAATTGCTTGTCTGTAAAAGTCGCAAAGATAAATAATCCCTAATGCAAGCGTTGATCTTTTAAATACATCAGAATATTTACGAATCTTTAAAAACAGTAAGCTAAAGTACGGTAGTATATAGATGCTGTACCCGCGACTTCGTCCGTACATTTTGTAATTACGCCGTAAATGTTACATCAGAATATCTCTAATATATTTTGCCTCTTGTCGCAAACATATAAAACATTCACATAAACCTTACATATTTACTTACAAACTTTCATCCCATATTCCCTATTGTTATTTTATAGCCTTGAGGGTAAAACTTTTACAAACTTTGAATGTCATATTTAATATCCAAAATCAACAGCCCAAAAAATAAGTTTCAAGCGTCTAACCCCAAAAATAATCATACTTCTATACAACTTTTCGTCCCCCCTTCAAACACCTTACCACCCTCTTTTCGCATAAAGAATTAGCCTATGTCCTTTCTCAGGCTCTAGACTATCTGTGTACCAAATTTCATTTATATCGGTTTAATAGTTTAGGTGTAAAAGCACGTCATACAGACAGGCAGAGTTACTTACACATTTATACTATTAGTAAGGATTAAAAGATGTGATCTTTGAAATAATTAATCCATTGCTTTTAATAGCAAAGAAGATGACTGGGGCTTTGCACACTTTATATCATGGGACGACCTGATGGACGTGGACAAAGGCTTTGTAAAAGATGACTCCATTACTATTGAAGCTCATGTGAAAGCCGAAGCACCACATGGGGTTTCATGGGACTCTAAAAAACATACAGGATTTATAGGTAAAGTAATATACGTCTAATACCAAAAACGCACATCTGTTCTGCATATCTAACAACTTATTAACGTTTTAACAATTTATTATCATTGTCCTTAATATTATGTTCAGTGGTTAACCACTATCAGTGTTGTTGTAGCCGTCTTACTACGTGTCCTCTAAAGTCCTGCAGCGCTCTAAATACATTAAACAACCTCGCCGATCACTTAAGGACTGGAAGGAGGAATTGACTTTGAGCACCGCCTAAAAGCGAATCACTATTCACATTAAAACAATGGATGACCGAGCTTTGCTCATTTTTCTCTCAGCCGGCGAAATCGAAATTCATATATAAAACCAGATCTTTTTTCCCCGAAACCCCTATCTTGCAAATTTTATCTAATCTGTTGATTTTTTCCCGTTCAATATCAGTTGCATCAACTTGCTTTCTTTACTGTAAAAATATCTGTATAATCTTTTCAGGACTCAAGAACCAAGGAGCAACATGTTATATGAACTCTTTACTTCAGACTCTATTCTTCACAAATGTTCTCCGTAAAGCCGTGTACAAGATCCCAACCGTTGGCGACGATAGTTCACGATCTGTGGTCTTCGCTCTCCAACGTGTGTTTTTCGACCTACAGTTCTCGGACAAACCTGTTGCTACAAAAAAATTGACGAAGAGCTTTGGATGGGAGACGTCAGATTCGTTTATGCAACACGACGTACAGGAATTCCTCAGGGTACGTAGTTGGTACCTATCTTAGACATATTTTCCGAGATTGTTCCAAAGCCTTATAATATTATCCTGCTTTCTTCGTTGTCATGTTTTATTACTCTAATATTATTTATATTTGACCAAAAAAGAGAACCTATAGGGAACTATTAATAAAAAATATCAGTCTTCAGTCGTAAATTTAGAGTAAACTAACGCAAGCATTAATATATTCGGCCAGGTACTTCTCGACAAGCTAGAAAGCAAGATGAAAGGTACCGTCGTGGAAGGTACAGTTCCGAAGCTCTTCGAAGGCAAGATGACGTCTTTCATAAAGTGCAAAAACGTAAATTGCAGCAGCACACGAGTAGAGACGTTTTACGACATCCAGCTCAGCGTGAAAGGGAAAAATAATAGTAAGTGCGCTTTAATATCTCAGAAAACTTGTGCTTTTACGACAAAATGACGCATCAAGTGGCATTAAGGATTTTTGTGACATATAAATCATCTCTGAGAGGTTATGAAAAGTATTTTGGTAGATAAACAATAAGCCCTCACCTTAAGTATGAATAAAATGGCTTAAAGCATTGCTAAATATACTATTTTTTGGATGGTCATTTAGATTTTGGCCCTGAAACCAAGGTTTTCTACATCCATTACCTATGTACATGCAAAATGTTCATACGTTCCTTTAACTAGTCGTTCTCTTTCCAGTTTACGAATCATTTAAAGACTACATATCTACAGAGCTACTAGATGGCGAGAACAAATATGACGCTGGGGAACATGGGTTACAAGAAGCTGAGAAAGGAGTGAGATTCGATCACTTCCCGCCAGTACTACATCTACACCTCATGAGGTTTGAGTACGACCCACAGAGTGACGCCTCCATCAAATTTAATGACAGGTGAGAATGATATCAAAAGATTTCTTTATGATAAAAGGACGTCTCAAGTCCTATGTATGTCTTGCAACGCCGCCGCATAGCTCGTGGATTTTAAGAAGTCGTCCGTGTAAGTTTTCGTAGATCTGCCCCGACTTTTCGTTCTGTGCTTTCCTTTATGACTTTTTTTCTGTAAAAGTATCATGCCAGGAAAAAAACATGTCTTTTTTACTTTGGAAACATGAAACACACCCGCCATCTTATTTTAATCTAGCATAGACTGAAGCAAATGATGTTTGAATAAGCCTCATGATTGCCAATAAAATAGTTTTATTTTCAAATATCCCCAACATACGCAGACAAACCCTTAATAGAACAACTGAGACAGTGTAAAGTACTTATTTATCTCTTTTCCCAGATTCGAATTCTACGAGGAAATAAATCTGAACCAGTATTTGCAAGAGATCCCCACAACCCCTGTGCACTATACTTTACATGCGGTTCTCGTGCACTCGGGGGACAACCACGGAGGACATTATGTGGTCTTCATGAACCCTAAGGGCGATGGAAAAGTAAGTATCATCAGGTGGGGCAAAAGTGCCCTATTTTAACTGTTGTCTGTTGTCAATTCGACATGTATTTTTATTATTAACTAGCTGTTCCCCGCGGTTTAACCCGCGTTGAATTTTATAAATTATAGCCTATGTGTTAATCCAGGGTGTAAGCTAACTCCATACCAAATTTTATTAAAATCGCTCCAGCCGTTAAGACGTGAATAAGTAACAAACATACACACTCACACAACCACAAACTTTCGCCTTTATAATATTAGTGTGATAACGAATATCATGAATTTATTTTGGACACCTGGAAAAGAAGTTTAGGCGCCAAACACTGGTAAAGTATGTCGGGAACATGATTGCTAGAAGATCCTTATCGGAATGGATATTTTGGGCAATAAAATTCTATACCGCAAGCATTCTGGCTTTTTTAGGCCAGAATGCTTGCTGTACAGAATTGTTCATATAATTTGATAACATATACATATTTTTATTAATAAGGTGGCTCAGAGGGTACGTAAAACTGTTTGAATAAGTATATTTGATTTACTAGCAGATAACATAATACTAATTTACTATTGGGTCTTAGTTCTAAGTAATAATATATCTAATCCAAAAAATAACGAAAATGTCTTTACGATTCTTGACTCCAGCTTGACTATTACCTTAAATGAGTGTATTTATTAAGAAATATATCCCAACGAATTTAGAGAGAGGAGTTAATGTTTTATGGTCGAGAGACCGCAATTCAATACAAGTCTCGGTTGGACTTATACAAAACTCTAAATAAGTACAGATCACCGGTAGTTGATACTACGTTTTAGCAAAGTTTTTCCTTGTTTTGTGCAGTGGTGTAAATTCGACGACGACGTAGTATCGCGGTGCAGTAAGCAAGAGGCCATAGAGTATAATTTTGGCGGCAAAGAGGACGCACCGTATCTCGCGCGGCGCGCCACCAGTGCTTACATGCTTATATACATACAGTGAGTATATTCTGTGCCATTTCAGGTGCGTTTTAATTATGTCGTTTTTCAAAATTCAAGTATTTCTTCATGCCTGCGCTAGTTGCGACCACTTATCTACCAATAGTTAACTGTTTCCTTAAACTTCCAGGGAATTGATCATTAGTCAATTAAATAAAATGATTTTGTCCTATTTGATTGTATTATGTGTAGAGAATAAGAACAACAAACTGCATGTTTCAAAGTTGTCTTTCACATACCGGCACCAGCTGTTACTTCACTGATCAACCAATGGGTAGCTGTTTCCTTAATCCGTGGAAACTGCCAGCGAATTTATCATTGGTTCCAAACCTAGCTTTAATCCAGACAATGAGGATAGTCTATGCTATTTGGTTGTATGGTGTGAAGAGATTATGGAGACAAACTGCATGTCTCCAAATTGTCTAAATTGGTGACCTCATTCCTTATTCCATGGAAACTTCCAGGGAACTGATGATTGGTTCATACCAAATTTGGCTTTATTCCATGCAGTCAAATTAAATTCTTGATGTTAGGGGTCCATATAAGTGGTTGGTTGTTCATATTAAATCCACAGACCAGCGATAACGTTTTGCCAAAAATAAAGAACTTGTTGCTCATTGGTTTGTTAATGGACGGTGGAAGTACCACTAGGCACAAATTCTTAATTTATAAAACAAATATTTTCGCACCTTGATTTTTTTATAATAGTTTGCGGGACATTTAATAGTGTGTGCGTAAACATGGGTCAGCTAGGTTACACCGCCGAAAAGAGTTCAGGTATAGGACCGATGGCCTCCTTTTTTTTATACTACCGTGTTGGCATACAAGAATTCCGCCCGCCGCGGCGGAAACAGCCCCGCAAGCGTTAGCCGTAGCCAATGACGCTTGCAACATACATGGCAATTTATTTTGGTGACCTTTCACATACCAATAAATTATCAATATTGCTATCTCTAGATTGGATGAATCTTGTGCCTTTATCGTTTTGTATATGCAGGACGTCGCAACTACAATACGTGCTGCAAGATGTAACAGAGAGTGACATACCCGCAGACCTGTGTGAACGCATCAATGACGAAATGCGATACGAGATGGTAAGGACATGTAAATATCAAACCTGTCTTCAAATGCGCACCATATCTGTCAGCACGCTTTCACACGCCGCTACAATATATAACGTATAAAAATAGTAGTGTTCTATGTTTACATGCGTCGTTTATTAGCCTTTATAAATGGGAAAAAAAATCCTGGGACATTATTTACACATTTACATCTGATCCCAAACTAATCTTGTACTGTGGAAACCAGATAACTGATATACTGCATATACTACTTTTCTTTTCTAAATACATACTTATATAGATAATAACACCCAGACTCAGGACAAACAGACATGTTCATGCACACAAATATTTGTCCTGGGTGGGAATGGCGGTGTGAAAAGCAAGCATTTGCGAACCACGCACGCCAACAGGCCCGGCAATAGTGGTGTCAATTCCATATTTATGAAATCTCTAGCGATACAAGGCAAAATGAAATAAAATAACAAAACAGGTGACTATTTTTTCCCCTTAATCAGAAATAATGCAACTGCAAAGGCCTATTCTTGCAAGGGTCGCGGGAAACCGCTGGATGCGGGCAACACAAAACCGGCCATTGTGGAGATCCTTGGGGGAGGCCTTTATTTAGCAGTGGACATCTTTCGGCTGATATGATGATGATGAAGGGCATCCTCTCACAATAAGAGGCTCCACTACGCTGGCCTAGTGCAGATTAGCAGACTCCACATGCCATCGTGCACATTTTTTGGCTCGCAGGCATTCAGGTGTTTTCCTCAGCGTTTAAGAATGAAATAATTAATTTCTATTACTCATTCATTTATTTACGAAATTAATTATTTTGCCCTATGATCTAACCGCTAGGATAATAATTTTTATATTAGTTGTTTGACAGTAATGTCTGCCCTGTTCTCTTCATACGAGCTATATAAGATTACATAAGTAATGATATTTTAATTAGTGGCGTAAAAGAAGGAATCGAGGCGATTGGCGTGGTTGCTAGAATACTATTGCCTATTACGCCGTAGGTCGTGGGTCTATTCCCCCCAAGCCAGATATTTGTGTGCATAATTATCTATATACGTATGTATTTACAAAAGAAAAGAAGTATTTCAGTTATCTGGTTTACATAAAGGCTCTGCTTAGTTTGGGCTAATAAATGAACGTTTTTCTCTTATCAGTTGTATATATAGGGATTTATCTGTTATATTGTTATACGTTATATATATACAGGGTTACTTCTAAAACACAAACAACCTCACAGTACTAGATATTTAACACCATAAGCAACAACTTTGATAATTTGTATAATTTTATTTTCATTCAAAAATAAGTATTAATTTAATTTCCCACTTGAATGTTTATAACTCTACAAGCATGGCAAGCACGCGCACACGCGCACGAGCTTAGCGTCTATCGCGCGTCGTCCTTTCGTTTATGAATGAAACATAGACCTACAAATATCACGACAGTACAAAAATACTTTTTATCATTTTTTTTTTCATGTATAGAGTTTCATCCGGACTTGTGGAACAAAAGTTGTTGCTTATGATGCTAGCAATTTAGTCTTCCGAGGTGGTTGGTGTTTTACAAATAATCCTGTGTAGTTAGTCGTACTGACAGATGGAGTTTTACCTGTTTTATTTTTCGCTTTCTTTTTAATTTTGTAAGCAATGTTGCGCTTTCAGGCGGCAGAAAAATAAGATGCAGAAAATTTAAATCTGACACATCAGTTACCTCCGCCAAGTACTATGCGAAGATATTTAGCGCACTAAAACAGTTCTTCACTTTGCAGGCCTTATCCGGGTCTAAGTTTAAAGGAAGATAATAATGAACAACGCGGACCAACGTTTTTTTATACTATTTATAGTTTTTGAAATTATTACAGTGTTTTTATAATAGTAAATTTGACAGGTAGGTAATTTAAGCTTTATATGATCGGAATACCTATATTTTCGTTGTGTACTTATATTTTATTGTAATAATTTATGTACCACTGTTAATAAAATTTGTTGCGGTATTGTGGAGTTATGTTTTAGTTATTGTCTTTCGACCGCCCTAAGGTTCATGGACGAAGGGAAGGGGGGGAGGTGGGGGCGGCTCGCGCATGTTTCTTAGTTTGTCGCATTATTCTGCTAGACGGATTGAGCACTCACTTGCGTCTATTGTGCGATGAAACTGTAAAATTGTTAAAATGAATAATACAAAAAAAAATATTCATAAAAAACCAAATTATGTTTTGCCGGTTTTTCTAATTAGAGGTCAATTATTATACTTTTTGTATGTTTGTTGAGGATTGCTATGGACCACTACTAGATTTTCGTACCAATACTAAATTGGCGCAAAAACCTAATTGGGTTCCATACAATCCATCACAACCCTAATTGTTTTGTCAATTAGGTTTGTGATGGATTATATGAAATACAATTAGGTTTTACACGATAGATTATTTATCCTAAAGCGTAAATAAGGATAATTTGATTGAATATTAAACTTAGTAGGTACTGTCTGATGAATATCGAAGCAAAAGCGTGTAACCGCAAAATTATACATCAAATCCAAAAAACTTATTTCCTCCTTCAGCACTAATACTAACTCTAATGAGTGGCAGTGGGTATTTTTCAAGAATTCTGGCAGCATTGACATGCTGCATTGCTGGCAGTGACCAGAATATACACTAGCATTCCAGGAAGGTGTTACCTTAACTAAACGCCTTACTATGTCATTATTTACAATTATGGCCCGAGATCCCGGCTTTAATGTTTTATCTCCAAAAGGACCAAATATGTATTAAGTGTACTATATTTACGCCCCTTCTCTCGGCCTAATCAGCTTAGAAGTTTTTGTTAAGTGACCTAATATTCTAGATCCACGAGAACCTAAAGGATTTGATTACTGTCTTGAATATTACAATATGTGACATAAATAAGTATTAACATTTACTTATTTATGTTACATATTGTAGTATGCTTTACTTTGAAATAAAAGCTTGAGAATCTTTATTCTCCCAAAAGATTAAAGTTTTAACCATAAATTACATTTTGCTACCACTGCCGGTTTCATAGAAATACAGTATTTACTGCCGGACAAGCGGACTACCAAGAAAGTGATCATAAAAGAATGCCGTTGAAATAATGCTTCTATTGAAGTAAGGAACCCTGAATAGGAACAATACTTAACACCATTGAGCAAATTATTCTCCAACAAAAGCATCCAATTACCATGTCCAACGAAATAAAGCAGGCCCCACTTCTCTTAAATCATTAATTAGACGTCTACGCTATTTTGGAACACGTCTGAGCGTAGTGGCGTACCAATTGTTCGGAGCACGGATAGTAACCACTGCAGTGCATGCTAAGCGAGTCCCCGAGCTCCAGATCACAGTCCAACCATTGTTAACAAAAAGTGAAAATTCGTATAATGAGAAAAAAAAGAGCAGGAATGCTAAAAGAACAGGTGAGTAGGTACCTCAGCTTAAATCTTTTTTTTTATACTCTGTTGTGGTTAGATAAAGAAAAAGTTATTTAATAGTTTTGAACTCTATTACAAGCAAATAGAGTTCAAAATATGGTAGGGACTAAGTTTCGAATGCCTTATTAAGGCTTAAAAGCCTGGCATTATAGTAACAACAGCACCTTAATAAAAGGTTTATTAAAGACTAGCTGTTACCCGCGACTTCGTCCGCGACTATTTTTAATGATGACCAATGTAACCTACAACAATAAGTCCTAACATACGTGAAAGACTCACTTTGAAAAACTGGAAAATGAATGAGAGTAACTAAAGACGTTCATTAAAATTCTGTATGCCGTTTCTGTCAGAAACGGTATACAGAAAAAACACTGCCTTTTAAAGCATATATTCCTTATAAAATATTTCACTTACTCATTATTTAACACATACTAAGTTTAGGATGATTTTCTATTGGCCTACAATTTTGAAATTTTGGCACCAAGAGATGGAAAATAGAGAAAATTATCGATTTTTGATACGTGTTATTAACTGTCAAGCAGTATTAACGTAAAATTGAGCTTCTCACTCTTTAAGACCAAAAGCATACACACGCAATATAGATCAAAATAGGCATATGTATAGATTGTACCTATCAAGGAGTATAAATAAGCATTATTTATAGTAATACACTTGTAATCAACCCTACATGATAAGAGCAAGGAAACATTTTACAACAATTGATTTTACAAAACTTCTTTGTACATGATGTTCCTTACAGTTTTAGCAGGTCGTACCAGAACTACCAGACTGTGGGGTGAACTCATAGGTAAGAACGACAAGTGAACCTGCCCGTTGGAGAAACAGTCTTGTTTCAAGTCAATTTCATTGAACTTGCGAGTTTGACCTTGCGATTTGTTGATAATCATCGCAAAACACACTTTTAAAGGGAACTACAGTCTTTTAAACTGAAAAGGGAGATCTTTTGGCACTAACGGAATACGTGTCACGAACACTGTTTCTCCCTGGGCGGATCCAGTCATAATAGTAGCCTCTATAACACGATGCAATGTTTTGACTTGAAGCCTACAGCCATTGCAATGATTGGGTGGCTCCAAATTCCTCAGCAACATTATAGGGTTACCCACACGCAACATACATCCCCTATTTTACGCCCTTAGGGGTAAGAATTTCCAAAAATCCTGAAATACATATTTTTTATTTGTAATCGAAAGGTCAAATACCAATTTTCATGCATTTAACTTAAAAAAATGTCTCATTTTTCATACAAAGTTACATCCCCTATTTTACACCCATGGGGGTAGAATTTACAACAATCCTGATATTTTAAATTTTTCACTGAAAAGCCAAATACCAATTTTCATGCATATCACTTAAAAATGCCACATTTTTGATACAAACTTACATTATTTATTTATATTTTATTTTTATTGTACGCCCTTTGGGGTAGTATTTCCATATTTTTTACACATATTTTATATTTTTAACAGAAAGGGCAAATACCAAAATTTAAGTGCTTGGAACTTGTCTGTGTAGCATTCATCCCGTCCATTCGCATTCATCTCAATTTATCCCGTTGTAGAGCAATCTCTTTTACTTCTTGATAACTGTCCACTTGTAATTTTTCTTAAAGTTTATCAATAAACTTTCTTCGCGATCTTCCTCTCTTACTTCTTGCGTCTATCTGCCTTTCTATTATATTTGTTATAAACGAGAATAAGAAGAAGAAAGTACTGTCTGTCTTTCTGGACCTAAAAAAAGCCTTTGACACAGTCTCTATTCCCAACCTCATTGAGAAGCTTGAGGAGCTAGGTATTCGTGGTCTTCCGCTAAAAATTTTCACAAACTACCTGGAAAACAGAACCCAGTGCGTAAAAATTCTAAATTACCTCAGTAGTGAACTTCCGGTCACTTTCGGTGTGCCTCAGGGGAGTGTGGCTAGACCCACTCTCTTCCTGGTATATGTCAATCAGATGTGTAACCTTAAGCTCGTAAATGGGAAAATAATTGTCTTTGCGGATGATACTGTACTCACGTTTACTGGTGATACCTGGCAAGAAACATTTGAAGCTGCGCAGACAGGTTTGAATACTGTGATTTGTTGGTTAAATAAACACCTACTTACCCTTAACACGGAGAAAACGAAGGTTCTCACATTTACCTTACGCCAGTCCACTCAGCCCTCAGATTCGTACGCCTTAACCGCACACTCATGCTTGTCACCAAACTCCGTAGCTTGTCCCTGCCCTAGACTTGATCGCTCTCAGAAAATTAAATATCTCGGAGTTATAGTCGACAACGCCTTGAATTTCACGGCCCACATAGATCTACTTACCTCTAGAATCAGAAAACTAATATTTGTATTCAAGACCCTTCGTCATGTCACCGAGGCTGAGATAGTAAAAAGAGTCTACCTTTCTCTATGTCAATCGCTATTAATGTATTGCGTATCTTCTTGGGGTGGGGCTCCCAAAACTGCACTTCTCAAATTGGAAAGGGCACAAAGAGCAGTATTAAAGGTATCCACCTTTCGCCCGATAACCTTTCCTACGGAGGAACTTTATAACTGCTGTAAAGTCCTAACTGTGAGGCAGCTCTTTGTTCATAACACTGTCCTTTTACAACATCTTGACATGCCCTATGAGACCGTAACCAAGAGAAGAAAGGACAAAATATGCCACCCTTTTAAATGCCATTACTCATTCACCAAAAGATTTACTTGCTTTTTAGGACCTCACCTATATAACAAAATAAATAAAAATCAGAACATTTACTCATTACATAAAAACTCGTTTAAAAAAACTGTGACATCTTTTTTACTGAGATTAAACTACCTCGACACAGAGCAACTACTTCTTTCGTAAAAATTCACTCTAAGGACCCACGCGTACACTAAAAACATACTCTCCCCACACACACACACACCCAACCACACGCACACACATCCACACACACACTCAAACACACACCCACTCTCTCTCAAACACACACACACACACACACATACCACACACTTTAAGGGCTTCTGTTATTCCTTAATTTAAATTTTTAGCTATTTCATATTTTTGTTTTTTTCTATTTATTAAGTTTAACGATAGTTTTAACGCTTATATACTTTCTGTGCCTAATATATTTGCAACATTGTGAAATGGGGTTGGCGCTAGTACCTTTAATACAAGTTATTCTTATAACTTAGCAAAGGTGCTAGTTACGACACACTTTAATGCTTGTTTTTGTTAAGTGTAAGAACAAATTGTATCACTGTGTTCGTATATGTGTTAAATATTTTATGCAAATAAACTAAACTGGTCGTTTCGGATTAGATGTCCTATCATCTTACCCCTTCTGGTTACTATGAGTTTTAAAATGTATCGTTCTTCATTTACTCTTTTTAATATTTTTAATATCACAACGACATCTATCGAACAATGTAGGTAGTTCAACTGTCAACATTAGTTCATCTTGAAGTAACTAAAGTGTGTTTTTCTTCTTGAATACTTTAAAATGTAATAATATATTTTGATGAACTGAACCGATTGCAATAAAACAAAAACTCAATTTTACCTCAAGTTACGTTCAATCGTTGTGTATAAAAGTTATCTACATTGCTTTCGTACATTTTACGTGATACCCGAACAAATAAACAGACAAAAATTCTAAAAAGGCTGGAAATGGATTCTATTGGTTGTCCTTTAACACTCCGGCTTATTTTTTTTTTTTGTATTTTGGATTTCTTTTTGATGTACAAAATCGACTTTTCTGCAGTTTTATTATATGTATAGATAGCAAAGTATGATACTAAAAGCAAAACAAAAATTGAAATCAGCGGATAAAGTGTTTATGCATGATCGTTATAAATACCTAGGTACTGGGCGGAAATTAAGTGGGGATACTATGTCCTTTTCACGCAAACTGACTATTAGTATAGAGCTTCTATGAATGCACTACAAGTGACGTCATATGTTAGTAAAGCGCGTTCTTTATCTACCACAATTTTTAAACTTCGTTATTTATTTTAAATTAAGTAGAAATCTGTTGGGTTTTATTAATGGTATGTCTTAATAATCTTGAAAAATTAATTAAATAAAAATTGTTGTTGTATTAATCTCAACGAATTGTTGTATTGTATTAAATAAAAAAAGTTGTTGTGTAAGAAATATGTTTGTTTGTTTGTTTTGAGCCTTGATAGCACCTTGTCAGGGTGAAATCAATATTAGACGACACAGTTATAATGTTAATTTATTTATTGTTAGTATAACTGTAAATAGTTTATTATAATCGTTTTCATATTAACAGTGTCGGATAAACCAGTACCTATGGTTTTTCTTTCCTGATAAGTTCCATTGGGCATCAATAAAGATAGAAGAATTTTTTTATGAAATAAATATCCATTAAACCACAAATACGTCAAGTTCAATCTATTAGTTTGGTACAAAGTATTATCTATTGGCTTAAAATATACAAATATTGATTGATCTGAAGTCTATTCAATCTGAGATTCTTATTCTCGAGCGCAATTTGCTATAAATAGGAGTGCGGGGTCGAAGTGCATTATCAGGCAAAAGGTTGGAGCCCATGTCCGTAGGAAGTGATAATGTTATTTAAAAGGAAAGCCTTTGAAATGTAAAACACGTTTTCTCTCCGTTCGGCTTCAGTGTAATATAACAAGAGGCGTAGATATGAATAAGTGGATTATATATTTGCCTAATAATTAAGAACCCCGAGGGTATCTCAAGTTTTATTATGTGTAACTAGCACGATTTACCTTACTGTGTGACTGCTACCAATACTGTGTCCAGACACTGATGAGGTATTCGAAAGACACCGACTTTCGTTATTTACTTATGCAATCCACTGAGCAATCAACGTCGCTTTGTTCCCAAGAAATTACAGCGATTGTTAATTTTGTACGCTGAATGAGCATTCATTTTTCAATTCCGGTTTTTGAGGAGAGTCTTTTATAACTATTATTAAAGAAACGTACACTGAAGATATTGGAATTTGGCTGAATGTTCCTAGCTACTAAACAATCTGGGGGCCTACTCTCTTTCTCCGAATCGAAACTTCGTTAACGAACTATATTGAAACGAAGTTTTGCAAGTGACCCTACTCTATTTCATTTTCGGATTCACACTTGTAGTTCGCTTCCATAGACTATTTTACGTGAGCGATTGTGTTGAACTATATAGTGTGGGGATTTTAGTTTCTCATTTTGGTAAACTACGGTTTGGACTTTTTTTTAAATAATTAAATGAATTGGCTTTGTATTTTAATTTTAAATTAATCTTGTAGGTTTTTAAGCATTTATTGTTATATTAATGCAGAAATTATAAATACAGAAATTTAAAATATATTTCCATTGATATCAACCGCGGTTATATAAATAACCCTTTTACTGACGTTATAAACCGGCTAATGTGAAGAGTACTATTTCATATAAACGATCGGTAGAATATGCGACTTAAAAAACATCAGTATATTCACGGAATGTCATCAAACGCCATAGCAACATAGTTTGTTATATTCTCTTTGGTCATATTTTGATTGAAGGATTTTTTATTTGGATTCTTTGATAAATTAATAGTCTTGTGTTAATAATTACGTTATCAGGTGCTTTTTACATTTTTCGCAACCGCAAAGTTACAAGGAGTATCTACTGTATGTTCTCCACAATTGACCAAAAGTTGTGGTTTCTACAATTCGTAAGTAAATATCTTAAATACACATAAATATTTATTTTATGCTAAAAGTACGGCCTATTCGTAATAATAAGCATTCGTAACATCTTTTCAGTATGAAATGTCAGTAGTCAAGCAATTGGAAGGCAACTACCGAACTTTAAACAGCCGCAATTGCCCGAAAAAGTTTTGGAGTATGTAGAACACAGAGAGGACTATAGGCAGCACACACAACTCTTAGAAACTGCAAGTTAACCATCAGTGTCATAAGAAACCCTGACTTTCACAAGTTGTAAGTATTTCTTTGAAGTATTTTCAGTATTTAATATTGTAAAAAAATTGTACATGACAAAACATAAAGGTACTTTTTTTGTTAGTATATTTGTAAGAAATAGCTTTCCAATTTATGGTTAGTAATGAAAATTTTACTTTAGCATCCAATAAACATAACTAGTTACTTGCATTATATAAAAAAGTTATTATGAATTGAATTATTTTATATATAGTGGCATATCTGTGTCCCCAAAGAGATGGTAGAGATATATTACAACTTTCACATTTTGCCTACTGATTGTCTTAGTCCCACATTATAGGGGGGGGGGGGGGGGGAGGCAATATTTATTTAGAGATAATGATGTACTGAATCCATTGAAGAGTCATATTTTTACGGAATGTACCTATTTTAAATTGTAATGTTGTTTTTGTTGCAGCTATAAACTTTAGGAGGAAACAATTAGCAGCTGGCATCAGCAGCAGATTGTTACAATTGGAAGAGATGCATGTAGGGAAAGAAATAGTCAGGAAATTTATGTCTGCATACTCCACATAATTAACTGTCTGATTAACAGTTTCCAAACTCAATTTTGCAATTAGATAGTATATATAGTCTTTGCCCATTAATCGAACAGTCAATTATGAGTTAGTTTTGTAATAAATGTATCACATTGTTATAAACCATTGCACTACTATGCCCAACCATTAGCTTGGTGGGCAATGGAAGAATACATTACATTATAGTAACTGTTGGATGTTCTAAACTATTACTTCGAGGTTAAGTATGTAAATAAAACAAATATAAAAGGCTGTTTTTTATTTCACTACAATTTCAAGTAAATTTATATAGTGGGTGATGGATGTCCTAAAACAAAGTGAAAGTATATTTATAGCAAATGGTGGCCTCATTGATCTATGCACACAAATATCTGGCTGAGTGGAAATCAACCCACAACATCCGCTGTGAAAATAATAAATGAATAAATGAAAAAAAAAAGGCACAAGGCACTTAGTGATAATATTTATTCAGTAAAAATTTGCAATGGTTTTCGAATCATTACAATTTTATTCCCTACCTAAAAACACAGTAACAATCCTTATTAAAAATAGTAACTTAACATTTAATACAAATTTATCATCTAAAAGTGTTGATTTAAATCTACTCATTCCCAAGCAGTTTTATCATTAACATGCCTTGCTACACAATTTTAAACACTGCCCCATAGAAGAGTTACTGATTTTGTGGAGATCAGTAGCATCTGCAACAAGATTATGCTTATTTAGAGTATTTACATTATGAATACAAATACTTTTCTTTATAAATGTATCAATATTTTGTGCAATATCAATATAATAAATCAAACTACATTAAAACTCACTCCTACATTGGTCAAATTCATCAACAATGCTTTGGAGTCTGTCCCGTGTGTCTCTGGCATCTTGGTTCTGTAAATGTAATTGTTCCATTTCGTGTTTTAACTATTTTCGGGAATTTGATTCACATTTAATTGATTTCGCAGGCGGCACGGATTTCTTCTAGGCTCTACACGTTGTTCACTTAAATCAGCCTCATTTGAAAGCATTATTGCACCTATTTCAATTAAACTGAATGCAAAATCCATACAAAACAAAATCAAAAGGCATTTTTCTCTAGGTCGGCAATTCGATTCACATTTAAATGATTTCTTAGGCGGCACCATTTTTCTTCTACGCTCTAAACATTCTTCACATGAAGTAGGCTCAATTATAAGCATTCTTGCAGACATTTCAGTTAATTTGAAGCAAAATCCACATAAACGAAAATCAAAAGGTAGCACTTTTGTATTCGTCAATTTTGACGTTAAAATGTCGAAGTTTGATGTGTCAAAATCAAATGTTCGTTCGGAACGCCATGAATTAGAGTAGGTTTAGAGAATCTAAATGTCAAACAGTGTTCGTTCGGATGGAATTGCGGAACGAATGGAACCGTGGTAGCACAGACAAGAAATTTGTAACGAACGAACGAAATTTGGAGAAAGAGAGTAGGCCCCCAGGACATTGTTTAGTCATATTACTCAGTTTATATACATTTCTTTTGTATGAACCTATTATTTTCGAATGCTATTTTGATTAAGCTATAAGTAGTTTATAGTTATGTATAAAGTGTAGAGTGTGGATTACTTACACTGTACACTCAAGAAGCAAGTTAATGTTTTATATAATAATAATGTTTAGGGACAATGTCACACAGATCACCCTAGCCCCAAACTAAGCAAAGCTTGTACTATGGATACCAGATAATGATATATATACTTACATAGATAGATAAAT
This sequence comes from Pseudoips prasinana, assembly GCA_951640165.1. Taxonomy (NCBI): domain Eukaryota; kingdom Metazoa; phylum Arthropoda; class Insecta; order Lepidoptera; family Nolidae; genus Pseudoips; species Pseudoips prasinana. The sequence continues at coordinate 14,050,452 of OX621240.1, forward strand.
ACTTAAATACATAGAAAACATCCATGACTCAGAAACAAATGTTCGTGCTCATCACACAAATATTTGCACTTACCGGGATTCGAACCCAGGACCACCAGCTTCGTAGGCAGGAACACTACCAACTAGGCTATGGTGACCGTTTCCAATATTGCCCCATCGGTTAACCTCCTGTGCAACCATCAGTGAATCTAACTGTTTGTTTTCATTAATATTCGTATTATGTTGTCATTGCATTGTTATGAAACACCAATTATATAGCTCATAGCTAGATGCTCTCACCGGTCCGTAAACGACCGGCGAGGTTAAGCAACTAGGGTCGCGGTCAGTCCATAGATGGGTGACCGCCAAAGTGGTTTAATTTCTGAGCGTCTCCGTGCTTCGGAGGGTACGTTAAGCTGTCGGTCCCGGTTGTAGTCATTAGACAACAGTCGTTAAGCCATGTCAGAGGCCTACTAGGCGGCTTGAGCAACTCTGACACTAGGGTTACCACTATCCATACGATAAGCAAGCAAGCAACCAATTATATAATGATGAAAATAATATTGTATCAAATTGAAGTTCTTTATCGTATGGCCAGTGGTTACCCTGATCTCAGAGTTGTTTAATCCGCCCATTACAACAACCGGGACCGACAGCTTAACGTGCTATCCTCAGAAGTTAAACCACTACAATTGCCACCCAACTGTAGATTGTTTGAATAATCATAAGTCTGATATTGCCACGGCTGGACATAGGCCTCCTCCAAAGTTTCTATAACGTTGCCATTTGGAGGGCTTTGCCGTAGTCTCCGTGCGAGTTGTTATGTATTTATTTTAGATTTAATATCAGAATGTTTTGGTAACCTATAACATAAAATAGTTTAAGTAGTAGATAATATTCGTGGCTACCTATATACCTAAATTCAGTGCATAGTAAATTTTTGATGAACTTTTAGGAGAACAAGGGTATTTCGGGGCACCACGGGTAATATGATTCAAATGTAATTTGACATTCTTTTTCGTAATCTTGTTTTTTCTTTATGTTTATCGTGATTTAATAATAATTCTGAGCGACCAATTAGGACTGTGAGCTCGGAGAAAAGACAAAAAATTCCGAACAAAATATAAATATTCTGTTTTTATGACATCTCGTAAAATTTCCGAACTAATTATTACCTGAAATCTTATATATCAGCCCCAGTATTGAAATTTAGAAATGTATCTGATAAACCCCACTTTATTAATTATATTAAAGAAAAAAAAATGCTGGAAGAGCCGAAGTGGGGCCGAAATTCGAAAACCAGTACAAGAGGGTCTTAAATCAAAGAGCATTTATGTCCCTTTCTTATAATTTTTTCTTCACTATTGTTTTGAAAATAGATGTTCAAAGCAGGAGCGAGTCACTAGTTAGCAATAAATGTAATGATAAAGGATTCACTTACCGAAATGTAACAAATCTAATAACAGCAATAGCTATTAGTCTTGTTACTTTGCAGCCGAATAAATTGGAACTCAATTCGAACTGACATTGAAGTATTTAGCATATAAAATTCACCGCAAATGGGCGTCATTTATACCCCTCGCTACTTCTACTAGTGATATAGTTAGATATAGTTTGTGTTAAAAATGCCTTTTGGTTTACATTACGAAAGTAAATCTCACGAGACAAGCTATAAATTAAGCTTTGAAGCAGTGGCGTAGGGTGACATTACAGAAGTGTTATTGAACTATTTAGTTATGTAGTTAGATAAAGTTGTGCTAAGAAGGCACTTTTTTTAATACCGACAGTGAATATATTAGACTTAATTACTAATGAGTAGTGTAACCTGTTTTATTAAAAACAGATATAGATAACATTACAAATAAAACAGATTGTTTTATTAAAAATATAATTAATAAATAACAGCAGTATGACGTCAGCATATTTCTTAGAGAATAGAAATGTTGATGAATTGATTAAATGAAATGTACCGATTCTTATAACCGTAAACTCTGTGAAAGCTAAGGGAAAATAGAATATAGACTTTCCATGTGTTTGACCATTCGACATTTAATGACAATCTTTTGATTTCAATAACGTACACCGGACAAAGTTCACCATAATTCGCCATGTGCCTGTGAGCAATGAACCTGTGTACACAACGTTTTATAAACGCGTTTTAGAAACGCGCGTCGACTGTGCGCTTTTATCCTACAGAGCAGTTTGGTGTTTGTTTGAATCAATACAAACGCGATGCTGACGCGCGTTTGTAGCGATACTGACGCGATGCTAACGCGCGTGTGTATCGATACAGACGATAACAAACTGCTCCATAGGACGCACAGCGCGCTTGACGCGATACAAACGCGCGGCACCGGCCCGTCTGTATTAATACACACGTGATGCTTACGCGCGTTCTGGAAACGCGCTTCGACGGCGCGCTTATAAAACGTGGTGGGCTTTAAAAGTCTTTAACCGTATATATTTTTATTTTTACATGATTTTAGCACCAATAATATCCGTGAATTTTATATTTATAATTTTTTAAATGGAATGATTCTAAATATCAGTAATAAGAAATAGGTAAAGGCGTATATAGATAGAATCATTCCAGAATAATATTAATTTTACATAAACGGACCGTGTTTATGTCCAATTACTCGTAATATTATTCTCTAAATTACACGTAATATTCTATTCCTTGAGTTGGAACTTTAACATAATAGCGGGCGGGCGGTATATCAGATATTATGTTTGGTCTAAACTGATACTGTACCGGTATTTCTTATACACAAGAAATTTTGCAATATTTGGCATCCATCTTTACTTATAGGAGAGACGAGAGCGATGGTCTTTTTGCTGTACGGTATCGAGAGAGCTATCTCCGCTTTCACCCGATTCAAACAGGAGTTCACCATTTCTCGGTCCTTTCGTTGCTCATGTTCTATTAAACACATGTGACATTTCAACCGCAAGAAAGCCCATCTAGCTCTCTTTCCGTCGGACTTTATGCTGGTGCCCGGAGTAATATATTGCAATGTCAACGACACTTGCATAAAGACATCCCCATTCATCCCAAAAAAGGACTATTTTATGCATAAGTAATCGCTCTGATCCAAAGTTCAAAATATTTGAGATTTGAACCTCGGTTTAAGATGGGTTGTTTTGTAGCTTATTTGCTAGACGGTGAACCGGTGAAGCAGTGAAAGTGTCCAAGACTAACTGTAAACATCATGTTAATAAATTTATCGCGTTATATGAACCACTCAACATTAGTTTAATAATATTTAGTTAGTAATTAAAATTTAATTTAGTTAGTAGTTTAAACATGTAAGCATGACAATAGAGAAGTGTGATAACTTTCTAATTCTATCACATCAAAATATAAACCGCTTCTCTGGCAAAATTCTAGACATAGAACTTTTTAATGAAAAATATGAAATAGATATCTTTTGTTTTACAGAAACATGGCTGAAGGCACACAAGATGGCTTTTAGTGTCTGTGGGTATAGGGTCGCCAGCTTTTATAATAGGGTTTCGGCAGAGGGTGGTGGAGTACTGATACTACTTCGAGACCAAATTAAATTTAAAGAACGTAAAGATATATGCCAACTATCTATTGAGCGTGTGTGTGAGGTGGCATGTGTAGAGACGCAGTTTTATTGTATAATATGTGTGTATAGACCACCAGCATCCGATTTAAAGCTTTTTACAGGAACAATAGAAGACATTCTTAGGAAAATTAAAAGTAAAAAAAAAATCCTTGTATGTGGTGATTTTAATATGAACATTTTAGCAGATTCACCTGAAATAAACATATTTCTAACTGTATTTCGGTCCTTTAATCTTAAATGCTTGTTCTCTGAGGCCACGAGAGTCACACCCACATCTGCTACTTGCATTGATAACATAATTACCAACTTTGATGTCTCTGAGAAGTGTTTGGTGGCTGGTGTTTGCTCTGACCATAAATGCCAAATAGTAAAGATAAAAAATAAGATAAATATAAATAAACAAAAAATTAGTTTTAGATCTTTAACAAAATCTAATTTGGGAAAGTTCAGTAACAACCTGGAGAATAGTTTGTGCCATCTATTGCCAAACAAAAGTAACCCTAACGATATGTACACTACATTATTCCACTGTATTTGCAAAGAAAGCTTGTAAAATAAAAAAACATAACGGTTGACAGTAATATGATAAAATTTAGTTCTTGGGCAACTCAAGGCATTAGACTGAGTAGAGATTTTTTATATGAGTTGTATGACAGAAGGTCCTATAACCCTGATGTCAATTTTATTAATTATGTAAGAAATTATTCAAATTTTTTTAAAAAGGTTTGCATTCAAGCTAAATCTTTATATATAAGAGATAAAATAAAAAAATCTGATAATAAAATAAAATCAGCTTGGCAAAAAATTAATACTGAAACTGGTAAAAGTAGATCAAGAGATCAAACATTAGTATTGAATATTGGTGATGAACTGGTTTCAGACAAGCTTACCATTGCCAATTTTTAGCTGCTTTTTTTGCAAATATACCCGTGGATATTACTAAGTGTCTCGCATCATCACCAGATGTGGCTGAACTCTTTTTAAATCAAAGCGTAAAATAAACTGTACCTAACTTTAGTTTTAAATCCGTAACAAGTGATGATATTATAAAAGCTTTTAAGAGTATTAAAAGGAAACGCACAGAAGATTTGTGGGGACTGTCTGTTAAAGCAATTGAATCAATCATACTAAACATTGCTACAATCCTTGCAGCCATCTTCAATGGCTGTATAACTGATGGTGTCTTTCCCGATTTAATGAAAATAAGTAAGATAATACCCATTTTCAAGGCAGGTTGTTCAAAAATGCCACGAATTATAGGCCTATCTCAATACTGCCAGTTTTAAGTAAAATATTTGAAAAGCTGATGCTCAGCCAAATGTTGTCGCACTTTAACGTGAATGAGATATTGCATAACAAGCAGTTCGGGTTTACAAGGGGCCGTTCTACTCAGGATGCAGGTTGCACATTAATTAGGTCAATATTGGAGGCTTGGGAGGGATCACAGGATGCGCTGGGAGTTTTCTGTGATCTCTCTAAGGCTTTTGATTGCGTTGATCATCGTACGCTCGTTGTTAAACTGAAGTACTATGGAATATCTGGCACATCTCTTGATCTTGTGATGTCCTATTTATCGGGGCGACAACAGATGGTTTCGATAGGCGGTGTCACTTCGGCACGTCATCCTGTGAAAATGGGGGTGCCCCAAGGATCTATATTGGGCCCATTTTTATTTCTAGTTTATATAAATGATCTCCCTTATCTGGTAGAGAAAGTATCAGACATAGTTTTGTTCGCTGATGATACGTCGCTCATATTTAAAGTAAATAGAAAGGATAAAGATCTTATTGAGCATAATAAAACACTCAGCTTTATATCAGAATGGTTTTCGGCAAATAATCTCTTGTTAAATGCAGGGAAACTAAATGCATCAGGTTCTCATTGCCGAATGTGACTCAAATTGTACCAACAGTTGCACTTAATGCGAAAATATTAGATTTAGTCCCATCGACCGTATTTTTAGGATTGACACTTGATTCAAAATTGCAATGGGGTCCTCAGATTGAAAAGTTAGCAGGTAAATTAAGTCCGGCTTCCTATGCTGTCTGGAAAATAAGGCAATTGTCAGATGAACAAACTGCTAGATTAGTGTATTTCGCGTACTTTCATAGCATTATGTCGTATGGCATTCTGCTGTGGGGTTCGGCGGCTGACATAGGTACTATTTTTGTATTGCAGAAAAGAGCAGTCAGAGCCATTTATGGTTTAGGCAGTCGCGATTCTTTGCGAAATTTGTTTAAAGAAATAAATATACTTACTGTGCCATCGGAATATATATATCAGAATATAATGTTTGTTAGAAAAAATATTCATAATTATAAAAAGAAAAGTGAACTGCATAATATAAATACTAGGAATAAAAACAAACTAGCCATGCCAGGCTTTAGAGTAAGCAAAACTAATAAATCATTTTTAGGAAATTGTATTAGGTTTTATAACAAGCTTCCTACTCAAATTACTGATCTGCCTGACACAAGTTTTAAAACACATATTAAACGTATACTTAAGGCTAGGGGTTATTACACCATTAAAGAGTACATCGATGACAAAGATGTCTGGCTCTCACTTCCTACCTGCACATTGCTCGCTGGAGATCTTGTAGCCATATAGACATGACTGATCTGCTGTGTTACGTGAACTATCTGTAAATGATTGCTATCATATACTTAATTTAAAATTATTGACTCTGTCTCAAAATGAATAATGTTATTGTTTCGAAGTTTTTCTTTTGAATACCTAAATGTAATCTAAAATAATAAGCATTCAGACAACCGATCGAGCATATATTGTGTTTGCCTACTAAATAATTACTCTAATTGGACCAAATCCCGTGTTCATGCCCGCTTGAGTATGTTTCGCCGGACCGTCTCAACTGGGTCGTGTTGAAACCGGTAGTAGATGAACCCACTGAGTTTGTTTCGCTGGGTCTTCTCAGTTGGGGCGCATTGGATCCGGTGGTAGCATTAAAGCGCGACCGTCGTTATTAACACAAGGTCCGTCATAATAATAATACCTTTAATATAGACAGAACCATTGACAATATGTAGTAAAAATATTAGACTTAAACTAGATAATTAAACATAATCTCTTGACAATAACTTGATACGAGCTAGCTAAATATCATTTCTGTAATAAAATAAATTTTATAAATGTTTTCATACAAGATGTACCTAAATATCTATGTTACTAGAAATAATATCTAATGTATACAACTATTTACTACAAACATGTTCTGACTATTTACAAGCGCTTTTTTAAAGTCTACGTGAATAAAAACCTTTTTTATTTTTTTTTTTATAATAATATGATGTCTACCATCGACACAATCTGTTGATGGGCCCGGGAGGTTAATAATGGAAATTATCAATGGCTACTTGCATATTACCTTCGAGTTGGCACATAAAATTCGCTTTAATGAAGCTTAATTTGACTAAAAACGAAGCATTGTGTTTTTAGTACTTCCCTTTGTAGTGGTTAAGAAACTTTATTAGAAGCGATGGTATACTGAGGTGTATGAATAATGTCATAAGTATAGAAACATACTCTTAGATTAAGAACAATGTAAACTTATCACTTACGTCAATAAAGATTTTTATTATTATACTAAATGCATGCTCTTGAATTGAAAGACGTGCGTCTTTTTATTTTTGCTGTAAAGAAATGACCTGAGTAAATAACCAAATGATATGAACGCTTCAAAGATTTTTAACGACACCGCCGTCATGTAACTTTCAAAAACATTTCTCATAGAATTTGTTTGGAGCAGAATCATAAAATTCACCGTTCCTGCCTATATTTTGAATTTATTATTCTAAGAATCAAGTTAAATAATACGTATAATATTATATGACCAAATATAAAATGAATAATAAATAGATACTATAGGTTAGTACGCGACTCGATACTGTAACATCAGCATGTCTGGGCGTTCCAATTAATAAGTATTAAAATGCGAACAAAATCAGATCGACTGGCTGATTCGATCTGCTTTTGTTCGCATTTTGTAGGAATGTGGTTGGGTATATGTCGTGGTGTCTCTACATGGTAGGTGTATTATATTACTCTATAGACTAAACTCATAATAAAATAATGCCTACTTATTCTTTCAATGGATATACAAAAATTTCACTTCACCCTATTATTATAAGAATAGTATTCTACTATAATATTATAAGTGCGATAGTTTGTGAGTATGGATGTATAGATATTGCTTACTCTGCCACGCAAAAATTACCCAACGTATTTTGATGAAACTTTGTAGTAATGTAGCTTATATATCCAAATAACACATCCTACTAATATTATAAATGCGAAAGTTTGTGAGTATGGATGTAAGGATGTATGGATGTTAGTTACTCTTTGACGCAAAAACTCGACGAAACGAATTATGATGAAACTTGTAATATACATTCGAGTATAATTGATATAGTTTAATGCGAGTGAAACCGCATGATACAGCTAGTAGGCTATAATTTATAAAGTTTAACGCGGATAAAACCGCGAGGCACACCTAGAATATGATTTGGTATAGTTTCCTTAATAAGAAGAATTAATAGAAGCGGACTAGAAAAAGGTGAAAACATTGGGATACCCACCATAAAAACTAAACATTTGAATTTCCACGTCCACACGTTGCCCCATACCAAATAGTTAAGAATACTCCACATTTGATGAATTTATTCTCCGTTTCTTTCATACTTGTGTTCATTGCTAGTCAAAAACCGGTGAAGTAATTAATGTTTAAATTCGATATAGGAAACGTAAACTAAACTTTAAAAATGTTTTAAGTGTCTGTACTCATAGTGATCGATCATGTGGCGTAAACTTTCCTCACGTTCATGTCATATCTCCAAACTATCTTTACTTGGAGAACCAGCAAATTTAATCGATTATACCATGTATAATAACGAACTTATGTGTATCTGTTCTTTTAAAAAAAAAACAAGGAGTTAAAATGGTTTTCTCAGAAGAAAAATTTGTGATTAATAAATTATGTTTATGTTAACTATGCCTTATTGTGAATGCATTATCTACAAAATTTTTACTTAACTCTACAGTACAAGTAAAGTATTAAATATGTCCACGTACATTTTCATCGGTTTGCATTAAAAACAACTCAGATTGGTTCCTTGGTAAAAGTTCTTCGAGCCAAACACAATCAAGTGTACTTTTTTCAAAATTAGTATTTAATCTACACCAACCAAGTAGAGCTTTGTTTGAATGTAAGCCTACAAGTTAGGCTAAATAGTTTAACTTACCGGATGTGCCGTTGACTGTATTACAACTATCCGGCATGACAGTGGAAGCCTCTTATAGTAACTATTAACGTAGTGATAAAAAATTGTACTACCACATCATCAGCCTGATATCGTCCACTTTTGGACATAGGCCTCTCCCAAAGGTTTCTATATTGTTGTCGTTTCGAGAGGTATGCCAGAGTCACCGTGTTTGGCATGCGAGTTGGCGACGGCAGTTAGGTGGTATCTAGTACACAGGTTACGCTTCTACCCGACTACCTGGTGTATCCCTTAGGCGATGGCACACTGCCCCGTATGATGCAGCGTAGTGCGTGAGTGCGTGTTCTAACGTTGCTTGTAAGTAATGATATAATGATATCTAGATATCTAGGGACAATGTCACACAGATCATCCTAGCCCGAAACTAAGCAAAGCTTGTACTATGGGTACCAGGCGACGATATACATACTTATATAGATAGATAAATATACTTATATACATAGAAAACATCCATGACTCAGAAACAAATATTCGTGCTCACCACACAAATATTTGCACTTACCGGGATTCGAACCCAGGACCACCAGCTTCGTAGGCAGGAGCAATAGCAACTAGGCTACGATGACCGTCATAAGTCATAGTCCGATCATAAGTATCTCGGTCTGTACAGAAAACACGCACAGTCCAACACACTGAAAATGCATCCAAGCGCGTTCATGCAGATGCATGTTCCCGCAACATCATGTAGATGCATGTTCCCGCAACATCATGCGGAGCAGTGTGCCAATCGCCTTAGTCGCCTTTTACGACAACCTCCGGTGCACCACTACCAAACCAAAACTTAAAGCAAAATATTTCAAATTCAATAAAAAGCCGGTAATTAAATATTACCCTGCAAAGAATTGCCTTTTAGTTCACACTGTGCCAGTTAATCACACTGGACAAGCGATAAATTAGACTCAGTTGGTAGTGTTTGCGTTTGAGTTTGGACGTCCGCAAATACGAAACAAGAACAAAATTTACTTTTACATTCATCATTTCGATTTAGACATTATTTACATAGTTTTTGGAGTACAGGTATTTTTTTTGACTGTTGGTAACCTAACGCCGGGTGCGAAATGACATAAAGGATTTTAAGATACAAATAAAATATGAACAAAGTTTTTTTTTTATTTTACTCTTGGTAAATAGTCGGCAACTCGCTAATGATGCCCCTGATGTTGCAAGCTTGCATAGGCTACGGTGACCACTTACCATCAGGTATGCTTGATTGCCGACTGAAATAAAGATTTCAATTTGCAAATTTAAAAAATAGGGTATATGTCATTAGTGTCCATTGTCCAAATTGGTTGTCGATAAAGTAAAATAGAATTAAATTCGCAAAAAATCAAATTTGCATCTTCCACCAACTCACTCTTAATTATTTGTAAACAAAATGCAGTAATTGATTTCTTCGTAAATCAACAAAGAATTCTATCTCAAGCGCCCCATTATAACAAAACAACGAAAACAAAGGAAACTGCGAAACAAAGTAGATTTATAATTACGTTGGTGCTCGGAGACTGATTGATTAACATGATTGATGCAGAAGAGCCTCCTTAAACAAAGCTGATTATTAAATACAGGGCGCCTTGAAAAACAACTAGTAATATTGGAAACAAAACTTTACCTTTAATTGGGATCCAAACTTATAACCTCTGCCTTTTCGTGGTAGCGAATAGTTCAACCGTGCAGTTCGACATTCATTTTTAATTATTATTTTAACTATCACGTTAGTCTAGCCATTACTTGAGGGTTCAAATGTCGGGTCATAAATTGTTATATTGGCATTTTTCAGGCAATAAAATAACGAGTAGAAGAAGAAGTACACTTTATTGCAAAAATAAGTAATACAAAACAATAAATACAACCAGAAAATTTGCTTATTTTAATGCAATTGGCGGCCTTATCGCTAAAAGCGATCTCTTCCAGGCAACCGATTGACTTTGAATGGTCCAAAATTGAAAGAGTCTAATGACTGTACTGACTAGTAGTACCCCGGTATCTGGAAGTTGGCGATGTTATACAACCAACCTTACTTAGTGCCAGTTTTTTATTGTGATGGAGTCTGAACGTGGAGCCTGGCGGATCACTGACTTAAACTTTATTACGTTTTTATGAAATCAGCTAGCTATCAGGGAAGGTCCCGTGAAAATCAGTCCCACCGTTTTGGAAACTAACTGGAACAAGCAGACAGACAGAGAAATAAAATAAACTGCTTTTTTGCATTAAGTTAAAGAAATACCGCAATTTTATTATTATAAAAAACTACAATTTCATCTGTTTGTATAGATAAAGATGTCTTCAAGCCATAGCTTTCCTCTCTGCCGCCTCTAAGATCGAGTGGCGAACAAAAAGTTTTTGCTTCTTTTTTCAAAGAATAGAACCTAAATGGTTAACATAATGTAAATACTAGATAAAAGCATAATCTTATATTACCTACTGCCATCTCGACAAAATAAATAACTTTTTGAAATATATAATAAAAATATAAATTGATTAACAAACTTCCTAGTGAAATTAAAGAAATTTCTACCAATAAGTTTAAAAGAATTATTAAAGATAAACTGTAGCTAGCCACAGTTGGTTCTAGTCATTCTATTTTGTAATATACCCCGGCATTGCCCTGATTATTTAAATGACAAAATTGCTTGGGATTGAGCTGTTTTAAGATGAAATGCATAAAACTATGTTGTAATCTTAATCCGTAGCCACGTCATGAATTAGACAGTAGCGTAAAAAAAAATGTTTCAATTCCACAAAAATGTAACATTTATAAGGAATCAATGAATTTAGAATTTGAAGTTATTTTTGAATACTAAAGTATATAATATGTCTTTATTAAAAAGGGAATTCATTATATTATTATAATGAACTTTTTTAATAAGGCATTATGTCTGGGGCACACTGTGTAGCTATTTTGTTACCCGCAGTTTTTCTTGTCCCTTTATTGAGACGGCAGACCGTTATTTACGACTATAATTTATTTACCTACCTATTCCATTTGTTTGATTAAGGATGAAAAGGGCCCAGACTTGGTGTTTTTTTAATATTTCAATACATAAGATAACAATATTTTGGCTTACAAGATTATTATTTGAAGTGAAATATTATTCTGCATCATTTCAGCGTGATTGAATAAAGCAGTTAAGCATTATTAATATTTTACTTTTATTGACAAAATAATATATTTATTCTTGGTAATATTATTATTATCTATATCTTAATGGACATTGAATAAGCTAATTTGGATTTAGGAGCTAAATTTAAGAGAAATACAAAGTATGCCGACATCAAAAATCAAAAATACATTATTATTTATTTTATCAAAAAATACGAAATTATTTTTTTACCGACTTCTAAAGGGAGGAAGATATCAATTCGACTTTATTTTCTTCATTTGTGGCTCTTTTTGTTTGTATGTTACGTAACTTCTCCGTTGTATGGAAACCAATTTAGATAATTAATTAATTCGATAGTAAATGCTTTCGAGATGATTTTGTTAAAGGGTTACGAGATGAAGAAAATTTGAAATCCGTAGTATGTTTTAAATAGTAATTTATTATGTTTTAATCCTAAATATAACATCCATAGCATTCATACGTGTATATCAATGTTACGAAAGATTCACAAACTAATGTAGGTCTATATAGTTCTTTTCTTTTATATATCCTAATTTAATCCGACTTTCAAACTTATTCATCAAAACTCAAATAACCTGTCCCAGTAGAAAACTAATTTAAAAAATCTTAATAATTCACATCTACAAGCGAGCTTAAGAACGTAACTAACGAAATCCAAATAATAAAAGAAAGTAGGCAGATCTTCACTAATTAATCCGGGCGCTGCACTATTAATTAGGCGCGTTTTTCTTCCAGCGAGGATTACGAACGAGACTTCAGTAATTGCCAGAGTTGGAGCGAAAACTGCTTTTTTATTTAAACGACTGTAGCTAAAAATTGCCACGCAGTCGCTACCTTGGGGGCGTATTGAAATGTTGGGTTTGTTGACTAAAGCTTGAGGGCTATTTGGGCGCTTTGTTTGTGTTTTGAATAAGTCACCGTGAGTAGATATTACGGAAACGTAGCTTTTTAGTTATACCCAGAGAAACAAAACGAACTTTTATAACAATAATTTAGATAGGTAACAAGATGATAAAAAACTAGTAGCGAGTCTTCTGCAGCATTCACGAAAAGTGGCGCTAAAACAGACGATGTGCAATGTTAAGTTGTGCGACAAGCGCGATACAAGTTAGGTACAGACGCCAGCACATCAAGCTACCCCAATCTGATAATTTCCCCAATTGAAAGTGAAACTTATGCTTTTGTGATATAGTTGAAAATCTATAAAAGAAATTTGACAGATTGGGGTAGCTGGATGTGCTGGCGTTTGTACAGGGATATAGACGACAGTCGAGATAATACACGAAAATTCTCGCAGTTGCTAGTCAATCAACGAGTAATTGAATTTCCCCCTTAGTTTTCGAGCCTAGCTAATTAATTAAGATGCGCATGCGATTTGAACGGAATGACGTGGGTTGTACTAAATAATTCTAGAATAATAAAAAAAGGACCTATCCTGACCATCCAAAAATTGATTATTGACTAAATTATTCTCCCTCAACTTCAAAGTACTTACTTTTTCAAATAAATTAACTAAGACAGACAGACATGACGAAGATTCGTCATGTCTGTCTGTCCTGTTTCTGCTTTTTTAGGGTTCCGTCACCAAATAGCAAAAAACAGAACCCTTATAGATATAATGGTACCGTTTTTTGCCTACGGAACCCGAAAAAAGTAGGAACCATCTGCTTACTCAGCTACAATCGACTTGCATTGCGCTTCATCACCTAAAGCAGTTTGGAGATGTCCGACACTATGCTGCGTTAAACAATTCTTAAAATCGTAGTATATTGAAAAGAAAATAAGTTTATGTACAGAAATTTTCCCGAGTCACATCCATGGTGAAAAAGACACAATATTTTATATACCTAAGGCCAAAATAAAAAAAATAACTAAGACAAACTGCATTTTCAAACCAAACAGTGCCTGTTCCAAGATGGCTACTGAAATATTTTTATAGTTTCGTAGTGTACAGACGCCTATATCCCTGTACAGATGCCAGCACATCCAGCTACCCTAATCTGTCAAATTTCTTTTATAGATTTGAACATTATCACAAAAGATAAGGTTCACTTTCTATTGGGGAAATTTTACAGACTGGGGTAGCTTCATGTGCTGGCGTCTGTACACTAACACTAAACACGAAGTGTTCTTCGTGTGCGGCCTGACTCCCACAAGGCCGATATGTGTTGCTGTTCGTGATCTAATAACATTCCAAACAAACAATTTGAAGTGTGGACACAAATTACCTTAACTTACTTAATAATTCGCCAGGGAAGTTTCTAGACTTTTACGAGTAGGTAACTTAGCAATCGTAAAAGCTACCATTTATCCGTAACTCAGGTCTGAATCAAACATTTGTAAGGACTATGTTCCGTCCAAACAATTAGGTTGAGTGGAAAATTCCCCGAAGTCTTTCAATGTTTCCCACCATTATCGTCATTTGCTAATCCCAAGACGTGCTCATGAAAAAATGAAGTACATTCATTAGGAAAAAATGAAAGGTAGAGGATTTGAAATGAATTGGTAACCGACAGTAAAATACGTAAAAGGTCGGCCTATAAAATAGGTACCTACATACCTATAAGGGCTGTGACTGGGTTGAATGTGAACAAAATACGTTTGCTTTATCTTCCTAAATTGGCAACATTAATTAGTTATGTAATAGACTTGCAAGGTTATTATTGAGTTTAGATTTTTTTAAGTATTATTTTTTAATTTTTAATATTAGTGTGATAAAGAGCACGTGTTTCTACCATTTAGTGACAGTTGTGGGTAGAACGGGAAGGTTCTATATATAACTGAATTAAAACATCGAAGAGACGATTATTTGTGAAATTGATACTTTTGACACATGTGCTGTGATGCGAGGCTGTTGCTAAGCATTCAACAGATATATTCTATACTTGGCTAGAATATTTATGTTTGTTGATGCGTTATGCAACGATTGTTATAAGCACCGTATCATCCAGTAGCTGGTTAGTTTCTTTATGTTTGTTTATTATGAGTTTATCCGTCAGTGGACAAATTTCCGAAACCAATTTTTTTGTGTTGTATATAACTCTCTCCTTGTGTGACTACTTGAACTACTTGTTCGTGAAATAAACGTTGTAAAAGCTACCTTCCAGTTTTACTTTCATCGAGGGTTGTTGGTCCATGGTGACGGAACAACAACCTTCGATGGAAGAAACTTTCTTTAAACCTACAATGTTCCGGCCTCCTCGTTAAATATATTATGGCATGCTTCCTTTTTAGAATCAGATCTGTTCATTAAATATGTTACTTACACGACGACTTATTCCAATCACAAACTAGAGACCCGTGACATACGGACGGATAAAATTAGAGTGTCACCTACAAATACACTCTCAAGTGCGGATCGCTGAAATCAAAAACTTTACATGAGCAAGCCGTAACACCCACAACCGCTTATTTACATTACCTTTTCAATTTGGCTCGTGTATGTACATTATTAGTGGTACGTTTTGTCGAATGAACTGCTGGCGTCACTTTGCTATCTCGTTTGTAGTCAGCGAGCGTCGCTAAATTGTTTTTATTGCCGCCGCACCCGGCGTGGTTGAACATCAGCAGTACGTTGCGTTGTATTGCTACCCACCCAACTGCAAATGTCATAAGTACTCTGCGTTCTTTTTACCCGAATACAGCAAAGCCGGTAGGGCTCTAAAGCTATCCTTTAGCGGGATGCTAAAGGATAGCTTTAGAGCTTTGCTGTATTCGGGTACAAATAACGTATAGTATCCATAAAAATGGCAGTATATAAAAAAAAATTAAATATTAATTTACGTCCTAGATAGAGAACTTTAATGTTGGGTATACATATAATAATATAATAATATCCTGGGACATTATTTACACACGGCCATCTGATCCCAAACTAAACAGAGCTTTGTACTACGGAAACCAGATAACTGATATACTACATATTTTTTTTTTTTTGTAAATACTTACTTATATAGATAAATTACACCCAGCCTCAGGACAAACAGACATGTTCATGCACACAAATATCTGTCCTGAATCGAAACCACGACCTCCGGCGTGAAAAGCAAGCATTTGCACATATTTGACTATAATGATCTAGAGTCGATGAAAAGAGAAAGAATCTTTATCTTTACTATTAATATTTTCTTAACAGAAAAATGCAAAAAAAGGAGGTTCTGATTATTGTTCGACAACCAAAACGTTTTCGCGATCATTTTGATATTTTTACGAACAAGTGTAGTCTGGGTTTATTTAACCACCGACAGATAATCGTAGTAGGTTAAGCTGATTTATACTTTATCGCAATAGAAACCGTAAATCGAATCGTAGAACCGAAATAATAAATTAATAAATGTAATCCAAGCGTAAAACTTAACACCATTGCCATAAACACAATTAAAATATACCGTATACCTATTTACCACAAATATTTTAACGTGTTGAAGATGTACAGACGCCAGCACATCAAGTTGAAAATCTATAAAAGAAATATGACGGATTGGAGTAGCTGGATGTGCTGGAATCAAGTCTATCTTATATTAAAAACAGCATAACTTTAATTTCCATTGACCTGTCGACATGAATCTATAGATATGGAGCAAAAAATATACACGCTAAATAACTAAAATTCTTATTTCCTACTTTCTCGTTAGCTGCATGAGAATCGTTACCAACCTATTCCCCAGCACACATTTGGAATCACCTTCCACTTGCTTCTGTTCACCTCAATGATCCTTTTCAACGTAAAAAGATTATACGGCACTGAGGGATAGTCATATAATAATTTATTGAAACTCGTTGTACCAGAATATTGGCTCATTGAATGACAGGATTCTTTAATATATCTAGTGGCACATTCCAGACACAATGGATAAGCAATGGCGTCTGCCATATACTACGAGTATTGTCATGAACGCAGCAGAACGGATAAGGTAAAGATCTCGATCTTAACTAGTAGATATGTTTTTTATGTTCTTGGTTTATTATAGGTATTGGGAAGTTATTTGTGTTATTATAACCCTCTTTATTTAATAATTAGATACTGAATATTTTCATTTGCTCGAATAAAGATATTTTTTAATCTGAAAAATGTTGACTGTAATGTTACTGATTTTTATAAATACTTGGTCACAGTTTTTTCATATAGATTAGCAAGGTATAGTGAATGCGAGTTACTGTAGCCCATGGACAAACGCAACACCAGAGGTGCCGCAAGTGTATTAAAATCCAGGTAATATGTAAAAACAGATTCATTAAAATATTTAACGTGTGTACATTTTTTACAGTCCCGCTTTTTTGCACTCATTCATTGTCACAAAAATTCACAACTGTTGTACCTATATTTTCCCCGTAGGTATATAACATTTGACAGCTGTCACTAAATTAGACGTGGCCAATGAAAGTGGCGCATCCCAATATTATTGGGTACAAAAACAATATTTCTTTAATAGGTTTAAAGTTGAAAACCTATAAAAGAAATTAACTTAGATCACATAAGCATAGGGTTCATTTTCAATTGGGGACATTTGACAATTTGGGGTAGCATGATGTGCTGGCGTCTGTACATTCATTGAAATGTTTCAATACAAGATCCCCTTATTATCGACTTAAAGAAGGGGAGATATGTTCAAATTGACTTTATATTTTTCACGACATATTTGATTGCCTATAAACCAATTTTTATTAACATGGGAATGTATTTCAATATGTCCAATATCAGTGTATTGTTATCTACATTTAGACTGACAATTCTCAAAATAATAGAGGAGTTATAGGTCTTGATACCATACATCTCTCATCTCTTTTTACCATACATGATATATGAATTATCTGCTGTGGTGTTTCCCCAGGGCTACGACATGTCCTTCTTCAAACGAGGTTTAAAAATAGTATTATTCTCACGGTAGGCAGCGGTTTGCTGGCCCCCTGGCACTGCGAATGTCCATGAGCAGCGGTTACCACTTACCATCAGGTGGGCCGCTAAGTCGTCTGCCTACAAAAGCAATTAAAAAAAATACATTTTTACTTCTTTACGAGATAAAAGTTTAATTGGGTGGTGGACGAAGTTTGAGTACCTACTACAAACGCTAGGGATGCGAAATTGTCAAAATTGTGCTTTCTTAGTTTTAGTAGTATAGGTAAATGGAATTAAATTGCCAAGTAAATATAAAAGTTTTGGAAATTCAGCCACTAAGGGCGTAAAATAGACTGTAACAGTTCGTAAACAAGTTGTTAAACTTTGAATTAGGAACATAAAATACCGTGTTTAATAGACTACAATAGAGAATTAAAAGTTACATTGAGCTATGGCAGTATCACAAAGAACATATTTTATAAGACTTTTCTTTAAGACGTTGACAACTGATAATAAAGAAATTATGTAAATTCTAACTGGGAGGACGTAAACAATAGAACGAGAGTTTCTTAACACAATGAAATCAAGACAATCAGTTACTCGTGGAGCATCTACCCGATCCTTAGATCAATTACACTTTCTAAAAATATCCCAAGTCACCTCCAAAAAAGCTTACCTAATAGCAAAGAATCTCGTAAGTACCACTCGAAAATATTGTTTTATATATTGTGCTACTATTATTATTACGAAAACCGTTGCCATCTTAAGCGCAGGCCACACTGCTAGCGGGCGGGCGACCATCGTTTCACTTCTTTTACATGCTTCGATTCACACCGCGAGCTACCGACTAACCTACGTCAGCGATGCGAGCGAAGCTAATGAAATCAAGCTAACGAAAAAACGATTCCAGCGAAGCAACCCGTTCACTGGCACGTTCGTAGGCTCGCCCGCCAGCGCTCACTCGCCCGGTTCGTTAGCCCATCCTCCCCGTTTCGAGTATTAGAACTAGTCGACGCTCGTCTTTCGAATAGCAGTGTAGTGTTGCCGCTCCGTCCGCTCCACCCACGTCGCTCGCTCTGCCTGCTCGCTCTACCCGCTCGCTCGCCCTTCCGCCGTAGTTTTCGGTGTGAACACCATAATTCAGTTCGCCAATATTATACAAGTTTGTATAGTTTCCTTCTCTCGCTTCACCCGCCCGCCTAGCTCGCCTGCCCGCCCGCTGGCAGTGTGCTTTAAATTTGGTATAATAATTATCTTCTGACGGCTGACATGATGATATCACCATCATCATGTCAGCCGAAAGACGTCCACCGCTGGACATGGACCTCACAAGATCATCGGTCCATCTTGTGCCTGCCCACGCTTCGCCTTCCAGTTCGTAGTTGCCACTCGAGTACTTTTATGCCCAGGCGACCGTCGGTTCTATGAGTTATTTGGCCCACTCACTGTTCCTTCGGTTGGCAATTCTTCGGGCTATGACGGTAATTTTGGTTCGCCTGCGGATTTCGATAAGACACATCAATTCCGAGCACAGTCCTCTCCATTGTTCTGTGGGTGACCTTGAGCTTTCTTATGAGGCCTGTGTAAGTAGCATAAAGTTAAAATTTTAAATAAATGGTTGCAAAAAAAATGTGTTCACATTCAACTAGTTTTTATCTCGTTTTCACTCTACGTTTACCGCTACT
Source organism: Pseudoips prasinana (assembly GCA_951640165.1). Taxonomy (NCBI): domain Eukaryota; kingdom Metazoa; phylum Arthropoda; class Insecta; order Lepidoptera; family Nolidae; genus Pseudoips; species Pseudoips prasinana. The sequence goes on from OX621240.1 coordinate 14,069,964, forward strand.
AGTAAAATTATGCCCTTTCCAAACATATTTCCATACAAACGTTAAAGGCCGAACGACACTAAAGTTAAGTAGATGTAAAATTTTCGTTTATATTATTGAACTAATTCAATAGTAATTCTGCCTTGACTAAAAGTATTAAATTCATTTTTAAATAACACAATTTGAATGTTACTTAATTAAAAAATTAAAAACGAGATAATAAGGCAATGGTTCAAATTGAGTAAACACTAACATGTCAAAACGAGTTAAATAAAGGTGAAATGTAATAGAATCCAAATAAATAATATGACCAATCTAAGGCAATAAAGATTTTTCATAGGTAGATACTATAGTACCTTATATATAAATATACCATATGCAAAATAATACCTTATATTTTCTTTCAATTTTCAGCATTTTAAAGGGGTGACTGTGACTTATCTTCTACTATATAAAAATAAGTCGGGTTTTCCTTCCTGACGCTATAACTCCAGAACGCACGAACCGATTTCCACGGTTATGCACTCGGTCTCGGGCTCCGTGAGGTTTATAGCAAAGAAATTTTATAAAATTTAACGCGGCTAACACCGCGGGGCACAGCTAGTTCTATTATAAAAAAGAAGTAGTAGTACAGACGTAGTAATTTTTAAAATTATGCTCATTAATGAATTTAAATTTAATACGAGAACACGTCTTTAAATTTTGCACTTAAAATCAAGTGGCTTTGTATCCTGCATGAAATTAAAGTAGGTAACTTTTCTGGTTTCTTGGCAAGTGCAGACTATAATCTTACCAAACCTGCTTCTTGCTACAGTGGGTAGGTACTTGAAAAACAGCATACTAGGGAAAGTTAACGTTATCTTGCTCATGATATACTAATTCCTATATAAGACTTACAACATTTTGTCGCTTTTCATAAAATATAGCCTATGTGCATTCGGATATAGGAGCTATATTACTACAAAGGTTCATCAAATTTCTTTCGGTACCTACTTTCCGCGTGGAAGAGCAACAAACATCCATAAGTACCTCCACAAACTTTCGCATTTATAATATTAGTAGGGTAGAGCAAAGTCGACATCAGAAATGTAATTATTCAAGTACAACAAGTAGTAACAAACGAGTTAACTATGGACAGTAAAGCATATTAGGAGTGCAAGGCTCCAATACCTTGCGCTCGTAACATCCAAGCTTAAGAAATCATAGACCAAAGATATATGTATAATATTATAAGCTCACGTAAGACTCCTACAATTGGTATTATTACCTAACCAATTAAGCAGCAATCCTAGAACATAAACTAAGTTACCTACTCAATAATAAAATCGTTTAGAATATTAATTTTGGACACGGCACACGAAGATTAATAGTCACCTCGTGAAAAATTGTCTTATTATATTTTCATCCTATATTTTTGCCAATTGAATATAAACCTCTTTTCCATTTTCATAGGCAACAAAATATATACGAATTCATGTAATAATAAATACAGAACAAATATACATTATTTTATGAAAACAATGGTGTCGTATTTCATATTGCATGAACAACGAGATTAAAATCTGTCAATAGAATTACTTCGTAGAATATTTTATCCGATAGGTATAGTTTTAACCGCAATGGGGCCCCATCGCGGTTAAACACCTGTTAGGTATTTAACAAAAAAAATACAAATTGATTTGTAAATAATTTATTTTATTACAATAATAAAACAGCAATCGCAGTTCTTGCAAAGTAGAGCAATTATTTCTTAACCATCACATTGCGATGTTTGATCAGCAAGCTGGATGTTTGCAGATCTAATGGCATTTTCAATTTGCATTCAAATTCCTGAGTTCGCATTACTGAGATCCGCGGGAAGGGGTGAATGAAATCCCCGAATGCCCTGATGGTCGAATCGGATTATTGCTAACGACGCACTATTCTGACTGCCGCCGCCATGCCGCCCGCAGTTGCATTCTCGTTACATCGAGCGACACAGATAAATTGTGTCAGTAAGATCGTAAACGCTCTACATATGTTTGACCACATGAAAAAAAATATTGTAAGTTACATATGTTTTATAATATAACAACGTTTTATAATATAATATTTACAATGTTTTATAATAACTTTAAACTATGAATTGAGCCTAAAACATATTTTCTATGCACCTAAAAAAAGCTAGGATTAATACATTTATTAGACACTAACTGCCGTCCTTATCAAAAGTGCAATAACTCGGTTTTTTTAGCAAACTGAGTTAATTATATACTCGTAATCAGCAAAACGAGCTCTATATTTTCTTCTCAGACAGTGTTTACGTATCTATCACCCTTCCAGTTTTTTCAGTAGGCATAACTGCAATATATCGGAATTTTATATTTGTTTTACTTATCAAGAGTAAAATAACTTGAGTTGTGGCAAGGTTAGCTAAATTATTATACAATATTACTAGTGATAACTGCAATAAGCGGAATTATTTTACTTTGAATAAGAACATTCTTAATTTAATGACCATATTTTCTAGTCATAAGAGCAATAACTTTGCGTTACTGCATGTCTTTTACTTGTCAAAAGTGCAACAAGTCGAGTTATTACATTTGGTGACCTTATTTTCTAGACATAAGGGCAAAAATTTTGCGTTAGTGCAGCTTTTCTACTAGTAAAAACTGCAACAAGTCGAGTTATTAAAATAGTTTTATCTGCTCAGCGACGTAAATATAACGATAATGCACCAATCTTTAATGGAGATATATCCCGACGGTAAGATATCATTTAAGACATATCGCTACGTTACACATACGCATAAGTTAAATACTTTTAGCCTGGGCATACTTTCATGTCATCTGATCATTTTCACCCCCAAGTCGAATTGCCATTGAAGAAGAAGAAAGTTAATCTTTTAGATACCGTCACAATACTCGATAGTCACGTTTTAACATTGCTCCCAATTAAATATATGTATTCAGTGTTAAAATCGCCAGTCACGTAATTTTGACTATATAACAGTTATAATAAAGTTATAATATAAGTTATTAAATAGTGTCTATAAACAGTTCCTAGTGATTTATAGTGATAATTACAAAAACAAATTTGACAAACAATAAAAAGTAACGTCCATAGTTCAAAGTGAATAGCAATCAATCGAAACGCGTAAGTGACACCAAATGCACGGCGCTTAAGACCTTTTGGACACGGCCTCAGTTACCGACATCAAATATGACCAGCCGAACACCAACTAAAAATCCGACAACTGTGGATCATTCCCAGTCGGAATCTGATTTGCCCACCTTAAAATCGATTGATGGCTCATTTGTAAATATAAATAGAAGCAAACGCCCTCGTAAAAACCCGAGATCGCCCGGAAGTGAGAACAAAGACTTTAACCAAGAGATAATTGATCTGCTAGAGGGTTGGAAGAGGGAATTTGACTGTAAGTTGAATGAAATTTCGAGTAAACAAAATGGACTTGTATCAAAATTATCTTCTGAAATCTCTGAACTCAAACAACTGTGCACTAAAACCCAAAAAATTAACGACGAGTTGTCTCAATCAATAAAGTTTATTAATCTACAATATGAAGATATTAAATCGGGTATAGAAAAGTTACAAAAAGAACGACAAGATCAGCGTAGGTGTATCGAAACCTTAGAACGAAAGGTACATGATTTACAGTTGAAAACTAGATCATCAAGCATCGAAATTAGAAACATACCACAAATTGAAAAGGAGACGACTTCCTACTTATCTAATATTGTCTGCAAGATAGGGCAATCAGTCGGGTCATCTATCTCCGCATCGGACCTACGTGATATCTACCGAGTACCTGGTAAACCTGGTATAACTCGCCCCATAATTGCGGAATTCAAAACTGTGCAATTGAAGATGGACACAATATCTGCAGTACGTGATTTCAACAATAAAAAGAAAACCTTCGCGGAGAAGTTAAATACGGAACTGATCTCCATACCTGGCCAACGCCAAGCTGTCTACGTTGCCGAACATATCCCTGCAAGCTCCAAAAAACTTTTCCACTTATCGCGAGAATTTGCCAAACAAAACGGATACAGGTTCTGTTGGTTTACCAATGGGAATATTTTTCTACGTAAGGAGCAAGGAAATAAACAAGTACTGGTCTTCTCAGAGCAATGCTTAACAGATCTGCAAAAAAGTCTGTGACTATCAAGTTACCTACTCGGACTCCTACAATCTATGTTAACCATAAGTAGTTTTCTAAATATTTATATTATTTTTGTGATTTATTCTGTACTAGTCTCCTTCCCTTACGGAGCACAACATAATATATCGATCTCTTATCTGAAACAAAAAAACAAAAATATTATCACGCATACACTTACTCATATGCTTACATTTCCTTTAAACATTAACTACAACAACACATACATAAACACAAAATTAATTCACTACTATTACCTAAACACTTATATACATCGTCAACATCACACACACACATTTATGCGATATAAGCCAACCGAATTAGGACTATCAAATAAATTAACACCTTTCATGACAGTTTTCCCAGTGCTATTCAACACTATAAATGGCTAATTTACTAGATATAAACCATGAACTAGACGCACATATGATTTCCAAGGTTTTTACCTGCAAACCTGAAGATTCTCATATTTACCTAAATAACCCAAATCAAACCATCAAGGTAATCCAAATTAATATCCGTAGTGTGAACAAAAATTTCGACCAATTTCTTATCCTCTTGTCACTCACAAAAATAACCTTTGACATAATTGTGCTCACTGAGTGCTGGCTCAGTAAGACAGGCAATCTACCGAAAATAGATGGATACAATGCTCAGTCCACTAAAACATTCTCCAACCAAAACGGTGGCATAATCATTTATACTAACATAAAACTAATCTGCAAAACTTATGAACCTCAATTCAATGATGCTAACTGCCTAGTTTGCCAAGTAAATACCAACATCAGTGTGGTTGTCATATATAGATCACCATCCTTAAAAAGTAGGGATAGATATGACAGCTTCATTGATAATCTAAACGATGTACTTAGGGGAATTTCTTCTCAACATATAGTCCTTGCTGGCGATCTAAATATTGACGTAAGCCCAAATAATAAAGATCCCCTGTCTGATGATTATTTGACCTTTATCTCTTCACATGGACTCTCCCCCACCCATACGCGACCTACTAGAATTAACACCTGTTTAGATCACTTTCTAACAAATACAACTCTCCCCACAACTACCCTTCTACTAGAATCTTACATAACAGACCACCTGCCTGTTGTTTTAATTATTGATAAAATCAAATATACACAGAATCACGCCCCTTATAAAACCAAAATAGATTACCCACAGATAAAAACTGACCTGGATAAATTAGACTACACAAACATATAAAAAATTGAAGATGCGAATATTGCAACAGACGTCTTTACAAACATGTTATCCACTGTAATAAACAAACACACTCAAACAATACGACAAACTAGACGAAATAGGATACTGAAGCCGTGGATTACACCAGGACTACTACGTTAAAAAATCGGGACAGGTTGCACGCAAAAGCTAAAAAATCTCCTGATAACATGACACTAAAAACAACCTACTCACGCTACAGAAACTTCGTAAACTCATTACTACGTAAATTAAAGAATGCGCATGGAAAATACGTATTGGAAAAGGCGGGAAACGACACTCGAGCATTGTGGAAGGTAATAAAATCTATAACGAACACAAATAAATCTAGAACAAGTCCTGTAGAACTTATATATTCTCAGTCTGAACCTCAATCTTCTGTCAATAGTGTCTGCAGCTATTTCACAAATGTGGATAAAGAACTAGCTGATAAAATACTCTCAGCCAATACCACCCCTACACCTCTATCAACTGTCCGTTCAAGCACTTGCAGTCCATCTAACTCCATGGTGCTCCTTGAAGTCTCGGAATCTGAAGTGGAAACCATCATCCTTCAACTCCGTCTTGGGTGTGCGGTGGGATGGGACGGCATCCCTAGTCTGGTCCTTAGACAATCCAGGCAAGTCTTAGTTCCTGTCATCACCCACATATGCAACAAATCTATAAATACTGGGGTTTTCCCCTCTGCACTAAAGAAGTCCATAATACATCCTATTTATAAGACTGGGGATAGAGACCGTGTAACCAACTATCGGCCTATCTCGGTACTACCTTCACTGTCTAAAGTTCTCGAAAGGATACTAAACAACGCACTAATAAAATATCTAGAGAAGTACAATATCCTATCTAAAAACCAATTTGGATTTCGACCAGGTATCTCAACAGCAGATGCCGTCCACGAGTTAACAAGAGCAGTTGTCAATAATTTCGATAAAAAAAATGTATGTATATTTCTTGATCTCTCCAAAGCCTTCGACACGGTCTCTGTCCCCATCCTCCTAGACAAATTATATTCGAATAATAATAATTATATACGAGGCATGCCATGGAACATATTCAAAGACTACCTTTGCTGCAGGAAACAAACGGTTAAGATAGAAAACTATATCAGTGATGAGGAAGACGTCTTCTACGGCGTCCCGCAAGGAAGCATACTGGGACCAGCCCTCTTTCTTTTGTACATTAATGACCTATGCACTATGTCCCTTCCTCATACTAACATATATACTTATGCCGATGATACTGCGATCCTTGTCTCAGGACCTGACTGGCATTCCGTTAAAGAAAGAGCCGAATTTTCTCTATCAAAAATCGTGCATTGGCTAAATAAAAATCTCTTGACCCTGAATCTCTCCAAAACTACATATCTACCATTTGCCATCACAAAATTAAACAGCCCACCTCAGAACTTCAATATCAAAGCGCACACATGTATAACCTTAAACAGCTGCACATGCTATCAGCTTAAGCGCGTAGAATCTGCCAAATATCTCGGCGTGGAGATAGACTGTGGACTTAAATGGAACAAGCAAGTAGATGTAATGACTACACGTACGAGGAAATTAATACACATTTTCAAATCACTAAGAGACGCTGCAACAACAGTTAGATTGAAACTTGTCTATGTGGCCTTATGCCAGTCTGTCTTACAGTACTGCATCACGGTATGGGGTGGAGCAGCTAAAACACATCTCCTCCGACTTGAGAGAGCACAACGAGCTGTACTAAAAGTAATGACTAGAAAACCTTATAGATACCCAACGACTAAATTGTACTCGGACTGTAATCTACTCACAGTACGACAGCTCTATGTGCTCCAAACAGTATTAAAAAAACATCCCACAGTCCCCCCACCTGATCCAGGGAAACGTAAAAATAAATCGGTCTGTTTACCAGTCACCTGCAAAACTTCATTTGCTCGAAGACAATACAATAGTCTAAGCTGTAAAATATACAACAAAATACACAAAAAATTAAATATCTCCAACCAAAGTAACAATATAACTAAACATAAAGTTACTACATGGCTTCGCCAACTCGACTATCTGGAAACAGAGAATCTAATTACATATATCGCATAAATAAACAATATCGAATATTATCGTCTCATAATACCACTCACACATTACTCACACAGATACACACATACACCTACACACACACACACACACGCAATCTATTTTGTTTTTTGTTTCTTTTATCTCTTTAAGTAATTTTAATTTTTAAATGCAACAACTTATGCAATAATTAAGTACCTATAAGGCTCTAAACATTGTACTGAAATGTAAGAATGTATGTATATTGGTGTCAATAAAACATTATCTTATCTTATCTTATCTTATCTTCTTTGAGCTTTGAGGACTTGATAGATTATGTGAAATAGTTCAATTAAAAAAATAATAGCGTAAAAATCATGACAATCATGATTTTTATTACTACGAAGATGATCTTCTCAGCATATGAACAGAAACTTGGTATTAAGAGGGGTTTTCACAATAAAATTTTTTAGAGGAGAAAATTCAATTTCCATCAAGTAAAAATATATAAAAAAACAAATCATTCCAAATTGTTAAAATAATAGTCCTCCGAGAGCGAATACCAAGGAGCACAAAGCAAGAATAATAGTAGAACCGATACCTTTAATGCCTGTAACTAGGAGTGATTCCTGATTAAATTTACCTGAAACCTCCCGGGTATCAAGCATTTATTGAGCACAGTTCAATCTAAGGCTGTTTTATATTTTTCTTACGTTTAGTACGTTAGAAATTGATTAACTAAGATCTAATTTTTCTTTTCATTTTTCTTTTCTCATAGTATAATTCATTATTTATTAACACCCCAATATTTTTATAAGTAACTAACCAACTACACCACTAACAACTGACGTTATACATGTATGTACTGGCTTGTATGTCTAATGAAAACCGCATTCAGTGGGAAACTTATTGCACTTATGGTTAGAACATACTTTATCATACCGTAAATGCTTACGGTATGATAAAGTTTTAAGTTTGTTAAAAGTTTGTTAGCAGTTTTAAGTAGCAGATGCCTGCTACTTAAAACTACCTTACTAACGATAAGTGCAATAACTACGCTACTTATTGCGGTTAAGACTAGTAGTGACTAGTAAACAATCTGTCTATTTGTGAAGCAGTTCTAAACATTAGTACAATACCATGATTTTAAATAGCTTAAACAACATATTTCAACTTTTTACACTTTTATCTATAACCTGTAAAAATTTCAAGCCAATACATTAAATGGGGATGGAGATACAAACAAAACAAAAATAAAAACTTTAACAGCGTCTTTCTCGAAAGTATGTTAGACTTAGTTATTTCACTTTAAATAAGGACGGCTAGCTGAGCTGTGCTCCGCGGTTTTACCCGCGTTAAACTTTATAAATTATAGCCTATGTGTTATTCGGGTATATAAGCGATATTACTACAAAGTTTCATCACAATCCATTAGGTAGTTTTGTGTGAAGAAGTAACAAACATACACACTCACAACTATCGCCTTTATAATATTAGTGTGATTAAACACAATATCACAACTATATACATGAAAATTCGATGGAAGACAGACAAGGAAACAAATAATACCTACTAATAAAGAATTTGAATTGAATGTGGTACCCATAATTAGCGACAATAACATAAGTGTCTAATAAGATTAATAAGCCACGATTTCGTATTATGCCACTGATACCTATAGCGCTGATTTTATTCTTTTTATTCTGAAATTATAACTCCGACTTTACTTTCAACGAAATTTTAACAAACTAATGTTTACCAGGGGGTGCCCTCCGGCGCGGGTTACTTAATTTCTAGACGGCTCGAGCCCTCTGCTCGCCTCTATAGTCCGGTGAAGCAGTGAAAGCCTCCTAGGCTAACTGTAGCGTCAGGTTCAAAAAAAAAAAAAAGTCTGTTTTTTTTCAACTTCTACGTTTTCTATCAACTTTTCATCAATTGATATCTGTAATCTTTACAACACAAGGAATGTAAATAGCTTACTATCATTAATATTGCACTTATATACTACATTCCCAGGTGGAGGTCGACGTGAAAGTCGGCTCCGACAATTATCTAGCAGAACACAGTTGCTACGAGGCAGTGTATTTTGTATGGCGCCTATAATCTATAATAAATTACCGTCACAAATCTGATCCATTAATAGTTCAGATATGTTTAAAAATAAATTTAACACCTATCTTGAAGAGAAAGCGTATTACTCGGTTAATGAGTTTTTAAATGATAATAATATTCAGTAGGTAGTCTATACTAATTATGTTATCCTAATAATTATTGTATAATCTCATTCTATCATAATAACATTATATGTAATTGACTTAATTTTAAGATTTGCATGCCGTAATGGTGAAATATAGTTAGCACATTATATAAGTTAGAAGATCTTATATCCACCTATATTTGCAAATAAAGATTATTGTATTGTATATCTCAGAGTATGTAATGTTGATATTCCTTAATAAATAAAATAAAATAAAGCGAGACATGGCTGTAGATACAAAGGAAAATATAATATACCTATGACACTGAACAGCTCTCAAAGCACCAGTTAAAAAATTACCAGACAAAAGATTTTCATTTTTGAGACAAATATGGCAATCTAGAAATACGCGCTATATGTATAGACTATTTTTTACGTCGCTACGACGTCGACTATACCTACCTGTAAATGTAGCGTATCTGCTGATGAGCGTTTCACTAATGGTCGAATCCAATATCCGACGATATTGGGAGTGAAAAGCTCGAATGACGGGTTTTCATTGAAATATTTTTTATAATTTATTTAACTGATTTGGGCATATATTATTCATAAGTATTTTCATTTGACAATGTTAAATCTATAAAAAATTGAATTATAAATAATCTAAAATTATACTACTGTCAGTACTTTTACAGTTTAATACGATAAGCGGTCATGGTAGCCTATGAACGGTTGCAACACCAGGGACATCACTTGTTAGAAATCAGAAATAAATATCATCACAATCAAAGTTCTCCTCTCCACACCGGGAAAACGTTGCATACAAAAAAGACTATTCGTCTCGCATCGAGGTCAGGGTTGGTTGAAGATCTAATTCAAGTACCTACTCTCTGTTCTACGCAGAGTATGTGAAGCCGTCGATATGACAAGTGACATTAGAACAGCCAAAAAGCGTTATACCTAAACGTTACCTTGCATGCAGGTATTCCAGAAAATGAATATAATCTGTTTTCTTTTGTTTTAAAGATATCTGAATAATTATAATCTGTTACTTATCCTTATAATTACGTTGGTACTAATGCCACCTGGAATTCGAGGTGTCTAGCAATAAGGTGAGCTAGACGTTTAATAACAGCCTCCGATTCACTGTAAAAATCCGGTTTAGTTATATTTTTATAATTTGAAGTAGTAGAATATAAGAAAAAGACTAATGGGAAAAAAATATCTTTTCATCTTCTTTTATGGAGAAACCTACGTTCTTTACCGCAGCTAGTAACAATGAAACTTCACACAAACTATCGATGCCGCGATGTTGCAGATTGCAAATTAGCATCCTCCCGGGAAATCCTGATGAGAAATGTAATTTCGAGAAAGCGGATAGCTCTTCACAAAGCTTTTTAAATCTACAGTTCCAGTATTAATTACTATAGTTTTTCATCCGTCTAGTCTGCCGGTTGGCGACGGAATGCGGGATTATGGTTTCCGCAAATTAATTGTCCAGACCTGGGCGACCGAGCCCGGACAGACAAATTAGCATTCTCCGAGACTGATAAATTGTCGAACAAAGATACGATACGGTAAGTCTACGGAGTTTATAACATACTAGCTGTGCCCCGCGGTGTTACCCGCGTTAAATTTTATAAATTTTCTTTGCTATAAACCTCACGGAGCCCGAGACCTTTCCAACGAATGCAAAACCGTGGAAATCGGTTCGTGCGTTCTGGAGTTATAGCGTCAGGAAGGAAAACCCGAATAATTTTTTTATAGTAGATAACTCTAGATTTTTATATTCTGTGGTCACGGGTCTCAATCGCGATAAAGATATAAGCAAATCATTACACACACCACAGTATATAAAAATGTGTACGAATCGCGAAACTTTAAAAACATTAATATAACTCTAGACTTATATAAAATTATTTGATTTAACGTTTTAACCTATTATGCGCCAAGATGTAACAAAAGCAGCCAAAACTTTTTAAGTACTAAAAATGTTTGTACGGACAAAAATTATACTTGATTCAGATTATGTTAGATCATTATGGAATTGTTAACATTGTGTACTGAGTACTAATATTAAAAGTTGCCTTGTGCTATCAAAATCTGGATATATATGTGTATATATACATAGGATTCAGAATTCTTAAGGCCTGAATTGACAATCGACTTTCAAATCCGTATTATAATAATAGATTTAGGATAAGCTTCTTTTGAATAATTATTAGCCACCAGTGTTTTTAATAAGAGATTCATGCGAAGCGAAATTGGACTCATCGCTCATTTATTTGATTGATATTGGTACTAAGCAATTTCGTTAAAGTAATTTATTAGCTAAGACATGTTTGAAGTGTAACTATAATATTGTCGGATATTATCTGGCGGGCATTTGGAATGGTCCTCATCTGACAAAATGTCAGCTTTATGATTTATTTGTGAGGAAACTAGACTAAACGCGCCACATACCTAATATTAACAAAAATATTATTTCTACAATTACAAACATAAAAATACGTAAGCTATGATTTCAATGATTATTTTCATGGAATTTAGATAATTTACTTCGTAATAGTAGCGGTGTGGCATGAAAATGTAAAAAATGAGAGAATACTTTACTTTATAATCTACTTGCTGTGCCCCGCGGTTTCACCCGCGTTAAAGTAGTTTTGGCCTAAAAGAGTAACAAACATACATCCACATCTATACAAACAAACTTTCGCATTTATAATATTAGTAGGTTTGGCAGTGCACGCCGGGCCGGAATAACTCGCAGGTGGTCGATTTTTTCATACTTACTTGACACTTATCGTCATATTTTGGACAATTCACACAATATCTTTCTAAATTGTAGCATTTATAAAGATATTGTGATATAATTCTGATGTATATCTATATTATTGTAAAGTTTCATTAAAATCCATTCAGTAGTTTTCACGTGAAAGAGTAACAAACATCCATCCATCCATACTTACAAACGTTCACGTTTATAATATTAATAGGATAAATATGACCAACCACAAGATTTTCGATTATTTGATGAATTTTCATAACGTAGCTGATTCCGCTTATTCACGAGTTACATTTCTTCGATCGGTTTACTGAATTTTTGAAGAGGACGATCGCTTTGATCCGCCAACTGCAGTTACTTGAAAAATGTTCAAGCTGTCTGAAAAATCAACTGTAAGACCGTGTGGGAATTTCGTAGGTACAAACGCCAGCACATCCAGCTACCCCAATCTGTCAAATTTCTTTTATAACTCTTTCGCTAAAGTGAAATAGTCATAAAAAAAATTTGCATACATAACCATAAGGTTCGCTTTCAATTGGGGAAATTTTACATATTGGGGTAGCTTGATGTGATGTCGTCTGTACATAAGGGTTTTTTGGAAACTTGGCATGGGATCAGCAGTTTGGTATACTATTTATTATTCAAGGAAAATGATGTATTTGCATGCAGATTATGACCTCTTTGAGATACCCACGTGCGTGTAACTACAAAGAAATACCAGAATCGTGTTAAATCATGAGCCCCGATTCTCATACTTCCAAAATTGTGACATTTTCCAGTAATCAAAATACAATAAAATAGACGAAGTATGCTTGAGATTATTTATTTGAAAAAAAAAAGTCTGATTTATATTCGAGACATTTGTTTTCTGCAGTTTTTAAATTGGGAACCGATTACTTTTCCGGTCTCTTTTGTTCGAATTTCATTTTACCGAAAAGTATTGTCCGACGTCTTTATTGCTATATAATGCATTATTTGACAGAGATATAAGATTATTGAATATTTATTAAATCATAGTTTTTATATTAATTATGATTTCATTTATTATTTTTAGCATTTTAAACATGCTATACTGAATACAAATTTTTCAGACATCTTTAAAATTAATTGTATAAATTTAAGTGCGGGTGGGAATCGAACCCAAGCCCGCGACCACGACACGTATCCGGCCCTATGTGCGTTAACCGCTACGCCACCGCATCGTGGTACTGACACTTCAAATATTTTAAGATCGGAGTAGCATGTCTTAATATGTATTATTTTTCCGAACTATTTTTAGCCGATGTACAAGATAACTTTTTGCTATGCTAGCCGAAGCTGCGGTGCTGAGCGTTAAAACCATCTGGGACGATAAGCACGCGTGGGCCCGCCCAAACTCCGCATCGCCGGAGCTGTGACAGAAACAATGGTTGCTGCATGTTGCATGCCTGCTGCATGCTGCATGCCTGCTGCATGTTGAATGATTGCTGCATGCCTGCTACATGTTGCATAAGGTAATTAAAACAGTGGTATGATGAATGTTCGGAAACATAATACTTCGAACAAATGTTATTTCAGCTTAGTGTAACTTCGGTGAAAATAATAATAATAATAATAAATTCATTTATTTCAGGCATCAGACAAAACCCATAGTATAAATATCTATTAAAATAAAAACTATAATGACAATATGGAAAACATTAAAATACACATTAAAATAAAATACAAATTATCAAAAAATTATACTGATATGTAATAAAACAAAATAATAATAACAATAAAATTTATAATAAATTCGTATTCGTGGTACTACATTCATTTTTTATTCATGTCATGATGCACGGACAACCAAGCTTTTAGAATAGGATTGTCCAAACACCTAGATAGACTACTGAGGATACTGAGGAAGTTGCCCCGTTGGCCTAATAATTGCGTAGTAATCGGAATCCCCGATTACTACGCAATTATTAGGTCACGTGTCGCTTCGTTCTGGGTTCGCGTCCGTCCGTACATCCTCGGCGAACATACTCGACGCACTACACCAACGGGGCAACTTCCTCAGTATTCTGTACGCATCGTTGTATTGCACTCAAATCGTGTTACGCGCTTTTAGCGTACAGTTAACCCAGAGTTGACATGTGTAGAAACTTTGGCAATACGCCTTAAATAACGTATTTTTTACCTCGTTGGTACAACGCGAAAATCGAAGTTTTCGATCAAATTAAACGTCGGAGTAACGAAAAAAACATGAATTGATAATAGGTTAACTGATACAGTGACAGACGTCACTTGGGTGAAATATCAAAAAACGAGACGTTAAAAGTTGAAAAGTTTTAGGTGAAATGAAATTCACTAAAGTATTTTTCTAAATTATGATAGGTAACCATTTAAATAAGCTTGTTATTTATTTTTAAAGAGTCTTACTTTCACACGGGTAGGTATTCATGGCAGACATCTATATATTATTATATTGCGTTAAATATTGCACTAGTCGAGTATGATGATAACCACAATAAGAACGCAAGAAATTATTACGAAAGTTTTTGGGTTACTATGCTTAAAAAATTATAATGAAAAACCAAAATAGACTGAAAACAAAACCGGCAGTCGCATAAAAATTCAATCATTCCGAAAGCTCCGGCAAGATTTGTAGGCTCGAGCCGGAGAGGATTTAAATGAAATTACGACATTGTTCCGTCCGCGCGGGACGGTCTGACGCTTGTAAATTATTTAAATTAAAAAAAAAACTTGTGGCAGTTAAACTTACACATTATTTGTATAGGTCTGGCACAGGCATCTATGCTTAAAAGGAGAAGCCACCAAGTGTATGATGAACCACGTAATGTAATAATTAAACTAAACATGTTTGAGTTCGATTTTTGACAATAACTTAATACAATTCCTATTATAAAATAAATTTTATAAATGTTTTCATACAATCAGTGTACCTACCTAGCTAAATATAATTCCTAATTAACTAGAAATAATAATGTATACTTACAACTATATTACTACAAACATGTTCTGACTATTTACAAGCGCTTTTTTTAAGTCTACGTGATTAAAAACCTTTTTTATTTTATTTTATTTTGATAGGAGTAGCTATGAGTAGATGTGCTTAAAAGTAAGAGACAGATAGGGATTATTAAAAAGTAGTCTATGGCTACCACCACGTTAAGATCTTCTGTAACAAACAATTTTCTTATTATTAGCAGCATTATTGGGTTGGGAAAAAGTTTCTTCGCATTTTGTAAGAAAATTCATAACATGTTTAGTAATTATAGTTTATTTACATTTAACCCTAAAGTATGTAGGTACCATCTTGTTCGATAACTTTTTGCCATCTTGTAGGTAGGGACATGATTCCATTGCTATATAAATTTTGGGAATTCTGATCAAAATACCGCAACAAGTGGTTTTGGCAATCCTCTTGTAGTGGTAACCTGACACTGCCTAAAGAATTCTGAAAAGACCGAAACAGGTGGAAATCTAAAGGTGCAAGGTCAGGGCTACACGGCGGATGCATTGCACCTCCCAGCCAAATTCTCTTAATTTTTGCTGAGTGGCTAAAGATGTGTGAGGTCTAGCGTTATCATGATGAGTGGTTTTTCATCATGATAACGCTACCCCTTTTGTTGATTATGCCATTCCGGCACAGCTACTGCGCCACAAACGGATCGCTGTCTTCCCGCAGCTGCTTGCACCTGGCAGCCGTAGAGGACACTTCTCTAACCGCCACCGCAGCCCCGAGGGGAGTTGGACTAGAGGCTGCCGTTGCCGCCCCGACGCCTTCTCCGTCTGCGAACGGGGTCGGCTCGTTCCCGATCCCGCTCAACGGCCTTCTTCTGGAGCATGACATCTCAAAGAAGGCGACAACGGCGTCCCATTTGGTGGAGTCTCACCCAGATACAGGCGGTGCGGTGATCCGGCTTCCTGAAGAAGAAATTCATCATAAAGAGTCCCTCCTTCTCCATGAAGTCGGCCAGCATTTGCCCCGGGGGTTCCAGTCTCCAGTTCCAAATTGCCCCACTCTCAGCTCATTACCGAATCGTTTGCCCAGCTTCGCGTTAAAATACCCCATAGACCACAGTGAAATAAGTGTTAAGAGGTATGTATGGCTCTGGAGATGTCCTCATACATAACCTCGACTGCATCGTCGGAGTGTGTCGAAGTGGGTGCGTATACCTGTATAACCTTCAACGCATACCGCTTGGTGATTCTGAGTGGTACCCAACCCTCGTCGACACACGACACGATTGGATGTTAATTATTGAATGAATGGATATTTTACTTATTCTCAACATCCACGCCGATTACGCCGATGACGCCGCCGCCGCCGACATATGTTATGCCAGACGCCGCCGCCGATCAAATAAGCATCGGCGCACATGTCTCATTGCTACTGACATTGTGAAGTGGAATGCTGCGGAATTATTAACATTAGAGACAGAGTACTTAGGAATTGTGATTGACAGGATGAAAAATGTTAGGAAGAACATTTTCGGATTTCCATTTATCGGAGTTGGAAATTTAGGTGTACCTACCTACTTTGGCGCACCCATTGTCGACACTTGGACTGCATAGTATATTAGTGGCACAGACTATCTACCGAATAGATGTGTTAACAACTTTAGTTAGTAAATGTTTAAGTAGCTGTTTGTTACTGGAAGCATGGAAAATCTTTATAATATGACCCTTTTGCAAATAAAACCAGTCCTAGTAGTTAAGGTTTGCGGTCAAAGTATAATGCCGTATACTCGAGTGTAGAGACCGTCCATAAGCTACGGTGACCGCCTAACATTAGGTGGCCCGTATACTTGTTTGGAGTCGAGAGCCTCCGTAACCTTCGGTGACCGCTTAACATAAGGTGGTCCGTATTATAAAGTTATTATAAGGTCAACTCGGGCTAGCAAGGCATTTTTTCAGGCTTGTTGTAAACAGCGCCATCTGTGTGTATTTATTGAAACTAGAACGGTTTAAAGGTTTTGTATCTTGGTTTGTCATGTTTGTAGTCATTCAGAATTTGTCGTATTTCTTAGTCCTACCCTCCGGACGGTCTTCGCCGAGTTGACTTACCTACGGAATAGAGCATCAAAGGGCTGAGCAAGCGAAATGTCACTGGCTGCAACACTATGATTTTGGTACCTGTTTGACAGTTCGTCGGCACTTATCGGCAAACAGAGAATTTGATTCCTGTGAATTTTTCTGATTGTGACATTGTAGAGATTTTTTAAAAATAGTGCTTCAGAAACATGCTGCCTGTTCAGTGATCGATTGTTGTACAGTACAACACAGCGAAATAACCCCGAAAAATGTTCAAATTATTCCAAATCGACACCTAACTTAGGATTTATTTTTTCCAATGCGCTTCGAAATTTAATCACTACAAGTGCGTTAATTCTCTTCTATAAACTTTTATTAATGTAAGATGCAAAGATCAAATACACATAATGCAGGATTTACGAATATTTTGTGTACACAAATATCATTTTACACTAAGGCTGAATAAAGTTATCGATATTTCGTGTCCACTGTCTATCACGCGATAACGAATATGTATTAGGTACTGATGTTAAAGTACCTATGTGATAGTTTAGATCTGAATCACCTGGGAATGTGAGTAATCCCAATTATCATTTAAGACACTTAGCCGATCCATAGGTATCAGTGTTCGACTGTTAGAATAGATAGATAGGTACTATCATTAGTAATATAAGGAAGTATCTTTCAGATTTCCATCTAACTTGTATGCCAGAAAGCATGGCTTAGTTAATTGATCGTCCACACTGGATTCCCAAGAAAGAGTCAGGAAAGAGTCAGGAAACACGTCGTTTGGGAAGGAGTTCCACAGCTTAGAGCTGCGTATGGTGAAAGAGGAAGCCAACGCAGCGTGCGGCATAATTGGATGTCAACAACATAGCGGTGGAGAATATCATCGATATCGATATTAATATGAAAATCGACATGACATACTCATTGACACGCATACATAACATTTGTGCGCACACGAATGTCATCCTATTTCGGTTTCGTTTGACAGCTCTTGTTTGTTGCTCTTATTCCGCCAGGTATACTAACGAGCGTAGATAGGCTACGGTGACCGCTTAGTATCATATCAGGTGTTCCGTATACTTGTTTGGTGTCGCGAGCGTAGATAGGCTACGGTGACCGCTTAGTATCAGGTGGTCCGTATACTTGTTTGGTGTCGCGAGCGTAAATAGGCTACGGTGACCGCTTAGCATCAGGTGGTCCGTATACTTGTTAGGAGTCGAGAGCGTATGGACGCTCTCGACTCCAAACAGTTGTTGTCTATGAGAGAAAGAAAAAGAAATGTGTGCTCGCATCAGTTTTTAGAGTAGGTATTTATTGTAAATTAGACTCGATCTTATTTAAGAATAATAATTGGGTCACGACCTGTGAGCTGTGACAGAGGTTATTATATTGGATCGGTGCTACTATTATTAACAATATTCGTTTACTACATAAAGATTAATTTGAATATTTTGACACAGAGCACGAACTTCTCTTTTATCTCACAGCTTATACAAATACCGCAATTGCCAGTCTTCTTGTGACGAAGCCGCTGTACTGGAGCTCCTCTGCCATGAAACCTAAAGATATAACCGCAGTGATTATTGGAAATGGATTGCTTACATATTTTTGCATTGAAAGAATCACGTTCGATCAATAAGGAATGACGATCAGCACATTAGACGCTAGGAATCAATACAACGAATCTACAGTCTTTCACTTATTTACCTACCAATTTAATGCAAATAAAGAATCTTATCCTCAAGCGGCTATACCGCAATTAGGGGGAAGTCCCGCGATTGATTAGAACGCAAAGTATGCCTTTACAAATACTGTGGGCGCATTTGGAATTGATAAAAGAACAATATTTTTACTTCAAATTTCAAGGTTGGATAAAAAAACACAACTGCATATTATACCTTTTTACATAGCATAAAATTGGATCCCACCATTTATTACAGAATTTTATGCAAGTTTTTCCTTAATGCCATTTCAGACGTAACAAAGACGTCTTGACCTAAAATCACTTTAACCCAAAAACCTTTGTAAATATGGGTAATCGGAATAGCCTTAAACAATCGAAAATCCATTTCATTGCTATTAGCTGCAAAACACGTCCAATTTAAACATAATTTGCTTTATCTGTAGTATTCACCACAATCTTGCGGAAATAATTAAATTTAACTACCTTAAATATAACTAGTTTTGATTACTTCTCTCTGCCTTTTATATTTCCGTTAAGGTGAAACAAATCCGGATAGAAACTTGACATATTGAACTTCGATACTATTAATTTCGCCTAGCGTGCTTAAACACAGATATTTATTTTTACTATTAGCTCGACGTCGGGAATATAGTGATGTAAAGTCTCAGTGTCTCAGCAACGTTACGATTTTACACTCGTATACTATGTCCGGTCGTATTCGTATCTTGAGCACAAAGGGCAAATGTAGGTATTCACGAACTTGTGCACTTTTATGTTTCGGACAAATGACTAGTCATCGTAGGAACTGGTCGCCATGAACGATTAAAATTTAGTTTATACGTAAGACTACTCATTTTAATTAAAATATTGGTTGAGATAGAATAGTTGCCCGATCCGATATATCAGTACATACATTATGGATATAGAACTGTGCCGTCACAGTCATGTGCATCTGCATTAAGTGTTATTTTTTCAACTTTTAGTAAATGAAGGGAACTAATAGAAAATATAGTAAATGTTTATAAAAACTTTTAGCATGGAGCATAAATTCCTAGAACTTGAGTAAAATTTATTAGGACTCATCCAAACGTGTGAATAAATATGTACAATCAAAATTTCAGAAAGTGTTAAGTTTGTGATAACGATTTTTATTTAAAAATTAATAGGATTTATTTATCTTTTAAATAATATATATCAACTCGTTATGATAAAGATTATTGGCAAGTTGACTGGAACACTCAATTCATTACGTGTCTGAATAGAGTGATCCACAAAATGTAAGTAGACTGAAAAAATACAGAACTATAAGATTTTTGCCCCGTAGTTTGACTCTTTTGCGTATTAGTAAAATATGATTGCTCAAAAGCTTACCCTTAAAAAATAGACGATAGTTCATGTTTTTTGAAACGTTGAACTTAGTGTTCCATATATGCAGCTTTTTAGATAGCAAAATCAATTTAGATAATGTTATTGTTAAGACTGTTTTTTGAAATATGATATCATCAGTTATTCTAAATGTTATACTTTAAGTGAATATTTCAGATTCTTTAGCCAAAATTGAATAAAGGGAAAACCTGGCAATCATGGCTATTTTGAAGTCACTTTTTGGCAACCCGCGGGCAGACATGAGCAAGTCGTAGACGTTCTATTTACCTGGCTTTATTAAGTATAATTATTCCATTACGTGAAGACATTCTTAATCTTTGATATTTCTTTCAGGGTCTACAACTCATATTATTTCTAGAGTAGATATTTCCTCATTCATTCTGTCATTGTCACAGTGCGGTGTTAGTCCACTAGGGTCTTCTTCAAAATAAACGAAATAAAACAAATATAGGATTATATTCAGCGAAACATTAAAATCCAACATAACAAACATTGGAATAGTTTCAATGTTTGTACAAGCTGTATACATTGCCTACACGATTCAAACTTAGCGAATCCTTCATTAGTTAACCAAGAATTAAGAAGACTATAATCCCGTTTGCCTTTTTTTCCATAGGCACGTATTATCTACAAGCCACTATTTTTCTAACTTCTTTTCATAATACCTTAAACCATGTTAATGAAATTAGCGCAACCAACACACATTGTTAACAAAACATAATTTGATTTAAATAGAAATATTAATAAGTAAAACACGCGGGAATATATCAGACTCCTTACACAAAGACATGATGTTATTATAAATGTTCTGAGATGCGAAATAATAACTAAGGAGGGATAAATTAAATTAAGCAATATCTTTTCGATTCACTAATAAAAATGTCTTAAATTGTCTAAGGCATCTTTACGAAAACTTATTGTATTTTTTTCTTAATTTATTACATCATATATATACATAATTTCGACATAATCATTTATTTAAAACGTAACATATCTCTGGCAGGTCGAGTAAAAAATTAAATAGTAACATTATATAAAATTATAATTTTTGGAAGAGAAGAATAATCGCCCTTACATTACTATTCATCTATTTTATTTTAGCATGATACAAAGAGATGAGATGTGGGAATTAGCTACGAAAATATGAATATGTATTTGTTACCCGATTATTCTCTTCCCTAAAATACAATTTTACAATGGATTTTCTCAAAAGTAAGATACTGATTCAATCAATTATATTTAAATAGTAACATGTAGACCGCTAAAGATCGCTCGGGCACTTTTAGCCAGATTTAACAATACAGTGCAAACTTTTAAACTATTATGTGCATTTAAACCTAGTGTACAGTTGAGGCCACTACCACTGTTCGCATGTATATTAATATATTTGATTCCGTTGTCTCGGCTCAAACATACAACTGGATTGGCAATTCGACAATCAATAAAACATTTTAAACATGCAACTTCTAGCGGGATATCTTTTAAATTATTTTTATAGATAAGCACAAACACCTACACATGATTCTCAACGCTTACATATGTGCAGTAGCTATGTACATGCTTCACTAATATTTATTATCACAATACCGCCAATCATGATACAAAAGGTTTGTTTTGTTACGAAAATATTTGTAAGTTTTTAAATTATCTGACAGTCTTGGCATTTCTATTTCCATGGTGCGCAAGAATATTATTTTAGCATTCTACATAGGAAGTCGTGTTAAGTTAATACGGTTACAAAATGTGTAGTATCTAGTAATAAACAAAACAAAACATTGGGTATGCGATTGAAAAAAATATATCAACTGGATGTTTCCTTTATTTTATAATTAATGTTAACATGTATTTATTGCCATCCATTCAAACTTGATTTCTTAAAAATGTCTTAAACATTTTATTTATAAAAACTTTTTAATATAACAAGAGTCTGTAAACCTCTGTTATCATAATCATATACAAACGAACATCAAGCCGAGATTAATTTACTAGTAAATACAATACTTTTATAGTACACTAATTTTTCGTTAATAACATTTATTAAAACAAGCTTCGACACACAGGCACATATTTTTAATATTCGAAAATTCTCATCTAAGTTGTCTTGTATACTCGATGAAAATGCTTTACATTGCCGAATTACCCCATACAAACGCTGCTAGGTTGAATCGAAAATTAGAGAGAGTCACGACCATAGACACAGCCTTGCGATATTGATATAGCTCAAACCCGTTCAACCAAACAGCAGTACAAAACGAATAACGAAACGATTCAAAGCATAAGTATGTTAGTACGGAGGCCACGTGGTTCCTACACTGGATAAGCTTAGGGTGTGTTATAAATACGTTCTTATGCAACCTGCTGACGGAGACACACATCTGCACTGGGTTGCTCAACCAATTTTAAAAGATAATTTAATGTCGAATAACATGTCGCTTCTTTGCTTCAATAATGTAAGTTCAAAAAATCGTTTTTTTAAGATAGTACGTTATTTGAACATAAATTGAACCTTAGAATGAGTCGAAAAATAGATAATTAATCTATGTCACGTTTTCATATTTTTTAAAAAATAAAGGAAACTCCTTTCGACCATCTATTTTAAGAAACGAAATATGTACTTCCGATATATCAAGCAAAACAGTACTGCAGAGCACTTACACAAGTGTGACCAATTAATTATATTGTTTCGCGTCTAAATGCAAAAATCAGAGAATCTTATATCGGTAAGTAACTATAGTAAATTATAGTCGGTCGAGTGTCCATATAATTCATGAAAATAATTTGTACATTAGTAAGCGAATTGATATTTTATTGTTTTAAGTCAATTTGAGTTGAATGTTAATATATAATTTTTCATCCAACGTTAACTGAGCATTCGCAACACGACCGTTTACGAAGCGAAAGAACTTATAAGAGTCTATAATAATTATAAGCATGTAGAAAAACGGTTTTTTCGAAACACGTTTATTCCCAAATCTGATTAAAATTCACTAGGAATTGTCTTCATAAAATCTAAAACTGAACATTTAATTGGTGCCACAATTGCTTGAATTGAATCTATCTGTTAAAGCTACGTAAACTAACAAAACCGGCACATTTGATAATATTCAATGTATTTATTTCTACAATGAATATAAATTAACTGAGTTTATTATTTACAATGAATACATCATACTTCTAATCTTCTCTTAACGAGTATCTATGTTGACTTTTGACACTTTACGTAGGGAACGTCGACATAAACATAACAAAAGCAATATCGAAGTAGTGATCACAGTCTCAGATGTTATGAATACTTAAAGATTAGGCACTCATTATTAACAGCTTCATCACCTTTCAATCCGTCCTATACATTGTCGCATTTACGAAGTATTTTCTTTTTAAATCTTACGTTTTGTTAAACTCGGTTTCTTTCAGAAAAACATTGACACTTCGGACCGTTACAAGAAATCAGTCAAACACGATAACAACAACCAATTGTAACATTTTCAGTTTGCGGCTTGACAATTACTTTGTTGACGTCAAATCTGTACTTAACCGGTCAATGTTCAGTTCAGGAATTTAAATTGTTATGTCCTTTTAGAACCCAGTCGCAGCATGCCAATAGTTTTGGTGGATTTGTGTGGCAAAGTCCCTGAAATGGCTCGTTCGTACTTTGTGAAGTTGCAAGTGCACGTGTGATGTGATTGTACTGTTAAGTACAGAAACCGTTCACATGAGGTTTAGTTTCGAGGTGACGAGATTTCTTTGAAGAGCGGGTCCTATGTACAGATATAACATAAAATATACATCGATTTTGGTTGCTAAACAGATTCACATGAATTCCGAGTGAAAATCATCGACATAGCTTTAGATAATTAGTAATAAAGATTACATTAGATACTGATAAACATAAAAAAGTATCGATTCTATGTTCATCGTGATCTAATAACTATATTGAACAAGAAAGACAAAGTTAGATAATCCTTACTACTTACTTACGTCGTCATGACGATCTAATACGAATCAGACTCATAATTTTAGACAAAATTATAGCATACCAAACTAAATTTTAATGTACCAGACTAAGTCCAAGTAACATGTTCAAAATTTGCATGCACGATCTGAACTAATCAATCCTGTGATCTTAATAAAAAAAACGTAGTTAAATAGATATGTTCTTCTAATCATTTAACACGATACAACACATTGCACTTGCCCTTGACACTTAACAGCGTCGAACACAAGCACTTCGAACTTAACAAAGTGTAAACATGCTATAATAATAATCTTAACTAGAGAAAAGAGCGTATCACAAGTTGTACATAATTTACCACAAGTAAACCTCATTGAATATAATATATAATATATAACTCTTGAACTCTATTACAAACTTTTCAATAATCAGCAATGTTACAATTACAAAAATATTCTAGCAGTACTACTCCCGTGGCCTTCCGTATTTATCCCACTTCTGATTCAGTTTCCTTAATAATGCAGTAAAGGAGACGGTGTTAGCGACGCATATTAATGTAAAAGTTAAGGCAGTGGCGAAAATTACTATTAGCATGACAATGTAGGCCATCTCTCCTTGCTGCAGTTGACCAAAGAAATCATAATATCATCCATTTAATTACGTGACGAACTTATTGCGTAACGAACTTATTAGGGAACGAACTTATTCCGCTATTTCATTGGTCGAATGCAGTAAAGAGACTAGTCTACAGTGTCATTACTTACCCTGCAGGTAATACAAAACTACTGAAACTGTTTTTGTTTAACATTTTATCAACTCAAATAGAAAAAACCACATATACATATGATCATATTCTGAAGTTGAAACTCTGTAAGTAGTAATTTCGCCACAGATATAAGGCTATTTATTGCGTGTCAATGCGATAGCAACACGGCACCGAGCGAAGCGTACGCACACATATTAATGAGTAGAAGCAAATAAATTATACAATGGTCCAGCATGTGAAGTAATTTACTATATTTATACGATAGGCAGCTATTACACACGTCATTTTAACGCCAACAATATCGATCGGAGAACATTGCTCTGAATGTAGAGACATATTATATCAAGTAAGGCGGTAGTTAGCATGTGCGGCTGCCACTAGGTTGGTGAAGGACACGGTCGGTCTCGCCGCAGTACTATCGCGGGTCCCTGTCAGTCGAGAGGCCTCTAAGCACAGCCAGAGATGTAACAAATATAGACCTACTTACGTACAAATCAGAATAGGCCTGCTTCCTATATTGCTATCTTATTGTACAAAATGGCGTAAAAGCAGTTCTATTCTGTAGTTGTATAAGTAGGTGTATGTTCGCTGAGCTGTGTTTCGTCAAGAGAAGCGGGTGGTGACATCAGCTCAGTTGTATATCTTGATGGCCTTCTCGAGGTAGTTGACGCGGGAGCGCTTGGGCGTTTTGTTGATGTGTTCGAGGCCAAGCCACGGCCGCGCTGTTGCGTCTGGAAGGGACAGATCTACATTAAATTTTAGCACACATTCTTTCGAGGATTGGATCTATTGTAGTCGAGGCATGTGTTATATAAATTTCTAGTGTGAGTTTACACTATGTCTACTCGTTCGAGTTTCGTTTAAAAAAAAATATTATAGCCAAATTGTGTAGCAGCATTTTACAACATTTCTGATTATTTAAGTAACAAGTGCTTGGGATTGAGTTGTTATAAGTCAATACACATAAAAAGTATGTTATTAATCTTAAGTAAACTTTATTTTAAAAAAGGATTCCTGCTGAGTTTTCTGGCAGTGTTTCTCAGTAGCTACAACGCCATGCACTACGCGTAAACGTAAAATTATTACGAACTAAATATTTTTTTTAAATTTGAATATCGAATTAGAAACGTGGAAGTCCGCGGACGAACCAAAGTAACCAACATAGCCCGAACAATTTGCCAAGCTGAAGTGGCAGGACACAGCTCGTATAACCAACGGCCATCGGGGCAAAAAGGTTCTCAAGTGACGAACACGAACCGGAAAACACAGAGTGGGTAGGTAGGCCTCCTAAGTGGGCCGAAGATCTTACGAGTGTCGCTGAAAACTACTGGATGTCGGTAGCGTATTGTGGAGATCATTGGGGATGATGATAAAAAAAAGAAATAGTGTTCATAGGTAATGTGTGCAATGTAACCAAATCTGCTGGTAAATCCGGATACTCACTCGCATTACTACTTGGCCTGAAGTCGTATATGTTTATTGTCGCTCCTTCACTTATGTAGTTAGGTCTGCCATTTGTCACTATAGCAAAATTGTACTGGAACAAGAGAAAAGCAATTAAACATGTTTAGAAAAGTAATAATGTCACTTATAGTATTAATACTGCGGCGATAATAGGCGAAGGATTACACGATTTTTAATACATCTATATAACTTGTATCTTATCCGATAGAAGAAAGTTAAGAAAGTTGCGACAAGTAATTAACTTTTTTATGTACCCTGTTACTACAGGCAGCATAGGCTCAGCTTTAATTAGTATAGAATACTCTAGTAACAGCCGTATGGTTTCCGGCCAAGAAAAAATAAAAAGGGCCGATACCATCTCGAGGGTATCGTAAAAGAAAAAATAAAAAGGCCCGATACCATCTCGAGGGTGTCGTAAAAGAAAAAATAAAAAGGCCCGATACCATCTCGAGGGTATCGTAAAAGAAAAAATAAAAAGGCCCGATACCATCTCGAGGGTATCGTAAAAGAAAAAATAAAAAGGCCCGATACCATCTCGAGGGTATCGTAAAAGAAAAAATAAAAAGGCCCGATACCATCTCGAGGGTATCGTAAAAGGCGACTAAGGGATACACCAGGTAGTCGAGCAGCGCTACCTGTGTACATTCCAAACGCCGTGAATTCCATATGGGAATGTTATAAAAACCTTTGGGGCGGCCTATGTCTATCAGTGGATGATACACAGGCGGGGTAAATTGAGTATTGATAGATAACAATTAAATATCCTCATATTTAGGTCCCTCTATGTTATATAACCCAGATAATATTATGTGATAGGAGCTCTATTTTAACTAGTATGCTGGGCTTATATAGAATACTCCGGTCACAGGCGGGTTGAATACATCGAACCCTAGTCATACCTGACGGAAGCGCGTAGCTACAAGTAGGTTATGATATTCTTTATTTATACTAGTCTGAACAGAGTAACTTTCTTTTTTCTTCGGACAATTTGATGAAAAAAAAGCAATAAGTTTTTTTTTTTATCCATGTACATGATTCTGCAGTAGCCGACAGACCTTTACAAGCCTGATGGGTCAAAGCAAGCCATGAAAAATACATGTTATAAAAATGGACCCCTACCTTTTCCCACTCCTTATCAGGTATGTCGAGTTTCTTCTGCAAGCGGTCTTTGACCGCCTGGAAGGGCTCGTTGTGTTTGACGCGCGCGTAAAACGGGATGCCGAACGTCGCGTACACTTGCTTGTGGAAGTGGGCGCACGGCACTATTATTTCATCCTCCTGTAATTTGAAAGGAAAATCAACTCAATTAGAAGCTATTGCTTAAGAAGTATGTTTACTCAGTAACCAGCATGTCAACCAGTAAGCAGTAGTTAAATAGAAGTCTGCAATTTCATAAAATTTTGACCAACAATAATTTGATTTTGTACATTGTAGCTTGGGTTCTTTTTCCCTCGAGTTGTATTCACGTTTATTTACATACAATTGTTTACTTAATTATACTTGTTTACATTTATATCATTATTTATATACAATAACATTATTAGTTAACATAATATGAATTTGATTTAGAATAGAATAGAATAGAATAGTTTTTTATTTGCATAAAATGTAGGTACATAGGTTGGAGTATAATATAGTTGAAGCCATATACATTTTGTCAATCTGTGACATGCAAATCTTAATTAAAGTTATACATTGAAAATTATTGCTTAATCACACGGCTTATAGTGCTACAATTCACATTTATTTTTGGCAAAGTCTCTTTAGTGTTAACAATATTTAGTATTAACTTACATTTATATTTACTTACAACAATTTATATATACATGTATTAATTTAGCATTCACAAGTTTTTTTTTTCATTTCATAAACCTACGATCTAATTATGTCCCTAGGTTTTAATAAAGTGGTACTAGTACCACTTTATTAAAACATTTCCATTTATTCTTATGAATCTAATATATTAACTAAATATTGTAATGGTAGGTTACAATTATTTAGCTAATATCAAAGAGTGGTTAATTCAATTTTATATTTTGGAAATTGCCATTAAAACGCTAGACTAATTACGATGCACATACGAAGCGAACAATTACAATTGAGTACAAGATCGATACAGTAGAACCCTGAATGGTTGAGTTATAAATCAAAATTGCTTTATTTTGATATATTTCAACATTAAGTTTGTTATTGTCTGAGCATAGTATAGTGCATGCGGTTCTTTTCTGTAAGTAATGTGGCACTTAGAATTCAATTTGTAATGAACAAATCAAAAATTATCATCAGTGTACTCATTCTTGAGAAGCTAAATAAATAAATGCAGCACATCAATGGAACTTGTCTCTAATAAGATGATTGAATAGAACATTCCAGACCATTACAGAATATCACACCATCATAATGATTAAAAAAAATGGTTCCAAAACAGGTTTCATAATATTCTATCCTTTAAACAAGCAGAAATGTCGTAAAAATCATGATAAATATTGAACAAAAAAATTAAACAGCTGCACAGCCTTGACAATGACCCCATACTGGTGATATAATTGTGTGGTTATAATATATTATCAACAGATAATATTTATTTAGCAAGTAACTGAACTTTTTGTCAACCTTATCTGTTTACCTAATTTACCGGTATAACTGTCTGTATGTTTACAAACATAACAAATAGTTGTAATAAATTGCAAGCATAAACACATCATTTTAAGTTTATGCGATGTGTTGTAATGTCGATGACAGAGACCTAAGAAGTATAAAGCTGCAAAATTTGGATCATAGAGGTCAGGCATACGTTTATGGAAAATGCGCTAAAGACCTCCGTGAAATTATCCCTCCTTCCTCTTTTTTTAAGGGACTAAAAGGTGTCGGGAGGGTCTCCACCGCTTTGTTGTTGACATAATGCCGTATGAAGAGTTTTGTTTCCTCTTTCATCATACGCACTCCTAAGCTGTGGAACACCCTCTCGATCGTTCGAGAGGGTGTTCCACAGCTTAGGAGTGCTTCAAGGCTAGAGTGTTATGGGTGCGCGCGGTCCACTTTCGACCACATCTTCACTTACCATCAGGTAATATCGTAATCAATCGCAAGCAAACTCATCCAGATTAAAAAAAGTGTAATGGAGGTTCTAGATTTGTCACTCTTCTGAAATAACTAACCCATGCTTCTTTGTAGACATATTTGGATATCTGGCTAAACTTACTGTTTAGCTTATGGAAGCTTGCAACCGGGTTGTCACTAACGCATTGTGAACAATGCCTCTTCCTGGCAAACTCAGGCGATATCTCTATTGGTTGATAATGACACCCCGTAGGGTGATTTCTTACTAAGAGCTATTCTTAAAGCAAAAACGAGGTTAGTCTTATTTAATTGAGCTACTGCGTTTTTATGTTTCTATTAACTGACCTGCATATTGAGTTCGTCTCTTGGTATCTCTTCTATTCGGTAGAGTCTGGGCGGTGAGATGGTGACCTGGTCGAGCGTGAGCTCAGGGTCGGGGCCCGGTAATACTTTGTGACACGACACCTCTACGATCCGTAATCTGGCGAATTAAAACAATTTTTGTGTGTTAATACAATATTTCAACATGAAAACGAAGAAATTTTATTGAAGTGTAATGCATAACTATCATTTATAGCTGTTAGCATAGAAGCTTTCACTGCTACACCAAACTATAAAGTTCTAGTATAATAGACTGCAAACTAAGCCAGAAGGCCTAAGCTGAGGTTCAATCCCCTAAGGGGGTCTTTGGGGTTCTAACCTCAGCTTAGGCTTGTTTTAGATGTGTAGATGCATGAGACAGTTGGTTTAAGAGACGTCTAGTGCAAGTGTCGCTCTACGCCATTACGCAATGATGCGGGCCACTCGTCTGATTGTAGATCGAAAAAGATTGAATTCGTATAATAAACATATACGGCGGGCCTGCTGGAGTGGTTGGTAAATGCTTACCTTTCACGCCGCAGGTTGTGGCTTCGATTCCCACCTAGGACAGATATTTGTGTGCATGAACATGTCTGTTTGTCCTGATTCTGTGTGTAATTATCTATATAAGTATGTATTTACAACAGAAAAGTAGTATATGTAGTATTTCAGTTATCGGGTTATAGTACAAGCTCTGCTTAGTTTGGGATCAGGTGGCCGTGTGTGAATAATGTCCCAGGATATTATTATTATATATCAATACGAATGCCAGCTAGTGGAGTCTCGAGGATCATGCATCAGCATGGAGGTCGTACTCTCAGTGGGACGCCAATATATTGTGTTGTTTACAGTGTATCGAAAGTGTCCGTGGTTACTGGGAGTAGAGTGCTAAAGAGAGAGATCGATCAGGATGTATTTGAAAGCCGCGACCGCGACCGAGAAATACTTCAACAAAAAATTGCTAATTCCGCCTGAGCCTGGGCCTTATCTGGGATGAAAATCCTTGATAAAAGACCTCACCTCATCTACTGACACAGACTGTAGGGGGTCATCGCCGTCGTCGTGCACCCGGGACGACTTGATTAGGATCAGGGTGTCATTTATATATGAACATCTATTAGTCGGTCTCTAAGATTAAGGGAGATCTTATTATTTATGTGCCGAGAAGACTTGAAGATCTTTGGCGGGATGGGAATACAGGGTCAAATTTGAGTTGAGTATGACCAGTCTGTGGTCAAAGTCTACCTCGTGGTCTACTTCAAAAAAATACATAAGAATATTGCTCCGGAGCAATTGCTTTGTGATTTGGAAGGTATATAGACCGTGGATACTATTGGCCATGATTTGTTGGTGTTCCCTAGCGTCTATCCTCCGGACCGAGACTTCAATGACCGTAAGTACGGGCGTATAATATTCAGAGCACTAAACACTGGCGACTTTATTGCGAATAATCGAAATTTCTGGAAATAATAAACGCACTCAACCGATATTTACCCGTATAAAACAAATATCAGTCTCCATTCTCGTTTCAATTTTGGAAAACGCGGACCGCAAAACTTTAATTTGTACAGGTAAATTATGGTTAGGCCCTTTTTCGCTGAAAAGATCAAATACTAACGTGCCACTTCCATCTGGTGACATTTCGACGACTTTAGCTGCCTCTTGTAAAATATCCGCTACTTTACCACCTTTGTTTGGATATAAAATTAATTCTTTATCTTCCTTATAATTAGGTCCAACCTGAAACATAAAAATATTTTTTCTTACATAACATTGTCATTTTTACTAATCGAGGAGGAGCTATAGTAATAGTCGGCCAGCAGCGCCATCTCTATACTAGCTACCACCTAACTTCTCTCACCTATTCGCATGCCAATGACCATGCCGCGATGACTAAGGCAAACCCCTCCAAATGGCTATAATTTGGGAGAGGCCTATGTCCAGCAGTGGACGATATCAAGCTGTAAATATGTAATAAAGTCAAGAAGAATAATGATGATCTCTATTTGGGCGGTGTAAGCCGTCCAGTCAAAACATAATGCCAAGAGATCGTAGGTGTGGTTCTCGTTCGATCTTTATGTAAGAACTAAAATTTGGAGTCTGGTTAGTTGAAAAAGACAACGCCAGCACTAGGGAATCTAATCCCTGTGTCGCGGGGTACTTTACAAACATATAATAAACGGACACAAATTACATCCAGGCTCAGAACAACTATTTATGGATCACACAAATAGTTGTCCGGCGCGGAAGTCGAACCAGCGACACAAAGCGGCGAGGCGGCTCTCTTAGCCACTACCCCACACGTGTAGTCTAAAGAGCCTCGATTTAACCGTGGGCTTCCGATTTTATTGACAACAAATAAGGAATCGTTACACGTAGTACATGCCTACAATAGACACCTGGTCTAACCATCTTGGTTACTCGTTCCCAATGGATTTCGAGAGCAGATAGCTGTCCCTCAATAAATTCAGGTAATAACAGGTTAGACAGGAAACCAACGCCAATAGATATTGGATAGACGTAAGTAAGAAGAACAAAAAACGCACGGCAAAAAATGTCTACCAAAGCCCTATGTATATCTGTCACACCTAGGGCTTTAACATCGCGTCTCGACCGCGGAGACGTCTTATCGTATTTTATTATTTAAACGGTGTCATGAATAAGGCAATAGTTACTCAAAGGCAATAATTACTCACAATTCTTGCGTTACGTCGAATTTTCGTTAAGAATTGTCGAAAACATTTAAATACGGTTATTATAATCATATCAATTGACACACCACTATAAACCCTGTGAGCCAGGATCGACGGTTGCACACAAAGAAAAGCCTCTAAGCGATGAGGCTCAAGTAGATCTAGGATCGCCTAGATGTTAAAATGTCCCAGGATCACGCAACAAATTTAGAGCGAAAACTTATACCCAGAAATTGAGAACCATTTTACGTGCTCAAAGTTAAAATAATTTTAATCAGCTTGTACATAAATCTATACTAATATTATGGATCAAGTACTCCCATCTGTTTTGTTTGTAACTTCTTTGCTCCCTAACTTGAAAAGCATATCTGCCTGAATTTTGAGGCAAAGGCAAATTATTTTCCAGCCGTAAATTCCACATAGGCGAAGCTGCATGTAAAAGCTAGTGAAAAATCATTAATAAAAAAGCAACTTACCCATAAACACTTAAACTGTTTCTTATTATCCAATTCATTAACTTTAATAGATAATATCTGGTAAAATAATTTCTTAGGGCACTTTGGTTTACAGTACACTAGTAAATCTTTAAGTATTCCGTCGTATGAGTATCTCAGGGGGAGGCCGGGCGTGTCTTTGTAGCTGAAAAGTAAAATATATGATACAGATTGTGTAAACACAATTAGTGAAGTTTTACGACATAATATGTTACAGAAATGCGCTTGAGAGACTGGCTATTTTGATGTGGATAATCCTTAATGCCAGAGGACCAATTGTTGCTGCGCATATGTACTGTTATCAAGTACTCAATAGCCGCGCAACGGTTATGACGTAGCTGCTATGTTATAATACTATTTTTACACTGTGATTATTTATTTGATTAGTGACTGTCATTTTATTAATTACTATAATAATTATATAATAATTTTACATCTTAAAACCATTAATAATCGATAGTAGACTTTCAAATGGTTGTCACCGATAAAAATATAAATAGGGTAGGAGAATTATTAAAGAGGCATTCTTTGTACGACGGAAGATGAGAACGTTACTCTGTTCGATTAAATTTTGTGTGTGGAAAATATCTTGGAGTTTTAAAGTGCAGAACCTACGAGTGCGTAATAGTACACAGTACCTTAGTCTAGTTAAAAGTGTTTAAAACTGCTGACAGACCTTTGTAATGAAGAAATATTGAAAAATGCTTATAAAAACGCAGTTGATTTTGGTAAAATATAAAAACTTCATATTGTCGATGAACCATGTAATTTTTTTGGAAGTTTTGTCATATTAATGCCTATTGGTACCTTTAACATATTATTACATATTACAAATTAAGTAACCAGCGCCAAATGGCACCCCTCTGGGTTGCAAATCTCGGTTACTATCGGATACATGCATGAAAGGGTCTATTTTAAGGAATGTTACGTGGAGACACCGAAGCCAAGCTCATGCAATTGAGGTCCGTAAGTCTCATCTCATCAATACGAATAGGTACTATGGGTGATGGAAAGCGATGGTGGACGAGGCGCGTTCGCGCGAATGCGCTTTATCATTTATTAAACAACAAATCCCTCATAAATTCTTTGTGCCATGTAGAAATTAACTTTCAGTTTTGCTTGCAAATTGCGCCGAATAGTTATCGGATCTATTAATTGCTTAAGATTTAGGACATACTTTTGACATTTGAAGAACTGTATTAAGTAAGGGTCGACGTTCAACCTCTGCCCAACCGCCCGCGCCATCTGGTCGTATCGCATCTGCATTGACAGCTCCATTGTGAACCTAAAAATCACATATTAGATTACATTACTGTGAATCGGTAGTATTACTTACAATTAACGAGTTATGACATATTTCATAATATTAGTTAATATTGACATATTCGTGGATGTCATCATTTTGTTATTATGTTTAACAGGGAAAATAAGCAAAGTTGTGTACTTGTTATCGGCGGCATTTTATCAAATTCTGTCAAGGGAGTTAATAAATACAATAAGACATTAACAATAAAATAAAACCTTATAAAGTGGAATGAGTTGTCGTATTCCGTACATCTATTGTTTAATATCGTACCTCCCTACATGGCGACCTTGCATCGACAGCTTTTCATTCCTCATAATTTTACAAGTGCTTGTTGAGTGGACTGATCAGACTTCGGTTGCAATCATTTTTAAAATTAGAGAAAATATGAAGTAATTCACGTAAAACGATATTAAGACTAATTTGCCCACAGATTCAAAGTAGGACTCGAAATAAACTCACCCAGGATCATTAGGTACGGTCTTATCCACAAATTGCACTTCGACCTTGTAGAAGATGTACTTGAAGTAGTCTTGACAGGTGGGCAGCTCCAGGTCTTCGTGTCTGTGGTCAGCGCGCTCGAACACGATAATATCGCCGTCCATCAGCTCGTCCAATACCTGGCCGCGTGCACACGACTCAACCCGAGGGTAGCCCGCCTTACCATCCCCACATACATTGGCGATAACGAACATACGTACGCAAAAGTGCCATAATAAAAGTGTCAGATAATAATAGAAGTGAGCTTCGAAACAATACGTTTAAATATATTTACTTTTCTAATTAATAAGGCTCTTTGTGATTAAGTTATGACAAAGAATATACGCCGCAAGAGAAGTCACTCCCAATGAGATGGAAATTGTATGAGATACATGTCTTGTTTAAACAATATTTCACACCAAGCTCGTGGGACATTCACTTGGTCATGACCAAAGCAAGGTAAAATATATAATTTGTAATACCAAATAAACAATATTTGTTTCCTTCTGGTATGTAATATGCAATAGTTATACCAGATTTACACACAACTTAATTGTGACAAAAAGCGTAATAAAGGGTTACAATGGTTGTATGCAATTTTGTCATCATTTCTGTAACTTCACCATCCTAAAATAAAATAAAGTTGTGTGCATGTTGTGTAAATGCAAACCACTTAATCTTGACGACGAAAACGCGCTACAAAAAGCAAATTTATCAACATCTATGGAACTTGGTCAGCAACGCAGATGCACAAAAATGAATCCCACAACAGGCCTTAGATATTTGCTTATGCTAAATTTAGTATAATTCGTAGCTCCTCTGTCAATTGCAATCCGCGACTGTTACATATGTTCGTATCACCATTTTGTGGAGAGTCTAAGGTGGCTGATGTACATAATTAAATCAAAATAGCACAAGGAATTTATAAAATTTATGGAAAATTTGTTTTTTTTTTTGCTTTAAGAAATATAAGTAGCATAAATTAAGATATGATATTTTGTAATTAAGATAATAATGACAAAAGCAAGCAAATAAGGATATAATCATGTAATACTATTTATACTCTTAAGAGGTTGAGAGTTTATATGCTTAGACACAGAAGAATTTGAATAAAGCTAGGTGTGTCAATAATGGCGTTGTGGAGCAAAGGGTATTTAATGATCACTTTGAAACTGTTAATTCTAGGATCTCTATCAAAATTGTGGGCCTAGTTTCAGAACTATATTATACTAAGGAAACCAGGTTACTCTATTAAGTCTTCCTAGAGAAAAACTGAAAGTAACATGAACCTTAATTCTAATAGTTCTATAGTCAGATTATTATCAATAAGAACAGCTCAATGGTACATAGAAAAAGATGCTTCGGTCTAGTGGGCATCAAGTTTCATTGTGAGGTCTATAGAATTGTCATGTTTCTTTTCCAGAATAATAAAAGAGGAGTTTTATAAGGTTCCCACATCAAAAATAATTTATAAGTTAAAAATATGTTATTGTAAATTGAACGGGATTATTTGTGATGTATTAAATAAATAAAATAAATTTTATTAAGGGGATAGATTTAGTACAGATTGGCTTAAAAATGTCTTATCATAGGATTATTTAAACTAGCTCAAATGTATGTAAAGAAAAGCCATGACAAATAGCTCAGAAAAGTGTCATATAAATGATATTTACATATATTTACAATAACTATACTATACCTGTACCAGGAATGCCTGAATGGGATCAAACTAGAACTCAAATGTATAATAACTTCACTTTCTCCCTAATATAAAAAGGGTAGTATTTTTCAATATAAATATTCATCAATACATATAAAAGTATAAATTGGTTAGTAAAATAATTCAAGTATTTATAGTTTTATAGACTAAATATTGATTAAGCCAAGCAGAAAAATGAAAACCTTACCTAAAGGGGGCGAAACGTATTTGCTAATACATTTCTCACATAAATATAAAAAGTATATACGACGGAGATGTTAAAGAATGCGTATGTTAATTATAATGATACCAACAACAATCATTGTCATCTCAATATTATTGTATCAGACATAAGGCTGGGTAAAGCCAAATGGTAAATGATGTGTGGCGCTGTAAGCCGAATGGTACGAAGAACGAGGCGCCATGAAAGCCAAATCGTACACTCGGCTACATATCAAGCTATACATTTCCAGTATAAGCTGATCTCGCGTTGTATAGGATTTCCATACAATGACAGGTCAGCTTATAGTGGAAATTTACAGCTTGATATGTAGTCGTGTGTACGTGCCATGGGACGCCGAAAGTTGAATGTGGCAAATTTAAACACCATAAGCTGAATGTTCCGTAGAATACGGCGCTGTAATAATGGTGCATGTTACTTCAATATACTGGTGAATTATCGGCTAAAATCTTAATGTTGTCGAGATATGGATGTATTCAAATTGAGAAGCTTCGAAAATAATCTCAATTTAAAGTCAAAGCTCTCGAGGTGTTTAGCGAGCGAGCGAGAGGCTTAAAGGTCATTTTAGAGCTGCCATGTGAAACAGTTGCATAGTAAAAAGAACATGGTTCCTCTGTGCATTAGCACAGAGACTAAGTTGGTCGAAGGTTTTCATTTTTCAGGTCGGGCTCTAAAATAATTACTTGTATAAAGATATACATCTAAGCTTATATCTAGTGAATAGTTTGGTAGGATAAAACTGATAAATAATACCTTTTCTAGGGGCTCGTTGTAGTTGTTTATCTTCTCCACGAAGTCTGGTTTAATTTCTTCATATAAGACGAGTGGTGTGTCTGGCGGGAAACCTTTACCAACCAAAAAAAAATTATCAAATACTGTCTGGGGGAAAACCTTTGCCAACCAGAAAAAATATTTTTAACAAAAGTAATCTTTTGCCAAACAGTTTTATTTTTTAAATCAAATACTACTTTAGATTTCAGAGCAAAGGCCGTGATGCGTTAAGCAACACAATACTATTTAAAAGCAAACATAACATGACAAGTAAACCTGTCCAGACTAAAGTTAAAAAGCGCCTATGATAAATATACCGCTTTTTTCAAGACCGCGCGGTCTTGAAAAAATCAATTGCACGGCGTATTTAAATTTGGCGAGTTATATAATTGAGTTTACATATAATCTTTTCATCAACCTAGCCCTTTAATAATTACTAGAACGCGTTAACATCATCCATAATTTGTAACATAATGGAGCTTAAATGTCGTAGAACAAATATTCTGCCAATTTTTGGACAGGGATATCATACACATCAACGCTGGTTTGCAAGTTTGTTGAATAGTCCTTGGATTTGTGTCCGTATATGATAACAGCATTTTTTATTTGTTACCAAGAGTGTTAGGTATCAAATCAAAGGTGGCCGAGATAACAGTCTTTGACAATTACTGCAGGTGCTTAATAATCATTGTCGCGAATGGGATAAATGTGTGTCAAAATCTGGGACCGAACTGTATAGGTCCATAATAAAAGGTACAAAATTACTCCCACTCAGCAATCAGGCAGTTTGATGCCTTTCCTAACATATATAGAGGAAAATTGATTTAATAGTGAGAAATTGCTTAGTTTTAATACCGGGTCTTGCAAATGGCGGATTAAAGACATACAGACAGAGATACAGTACTAACAACTATGTGTAGTTAATGTGTTAACCCACCTGCACGCTTGTTGAGTATTGGTATAAGATCAGCTGGCTTGCTCGCTATTGGAAGATAGTGATGTCCACAATAATGTATTCTCTTCTGTTTCGGGTCATAGAATTTGAAGAAGAGAACTACGTCATTTTCCTTGTCGAAAGTGGGTAGGGCACTGAAGCCGGAGTCAGGGGGTAGCATCTCTAGGAATATGTTCCAAGGATTCATGCTCTCTGATACGTCGGCCACGGTTTTGTGTTGATCGTTGATTATGTCTAGGCAAGTTGGTCTGCAAGTCTGTGGAAATAGTTAAGAAGGTTATTTATTATTGAAGAGTATGTATTCATTCGGTTATACACACAAATTTACTCTCATTACGTAATTAATGTGTCTAGTAGCCTTAGATCGATAACTCTTTATGCACACCAAAGACATAACTTAGAGTAGAAAAAATTACATTAAAATGGAAATAGTACAAGTTGCGGCCTCATCGCTAAAAACGATCTCTTCCAAGCTTAATACAGATATGCCGTAGCTGTATTAAGGCTAATAGACATTAGTGCACCGCGTATATATGTATGTATATAGTAACAAAGAATATACACATTGCAAAACAATAATATACATTCGAGTTTGTTTCAAGTTTCACAAGAAAGCAATACCATAATCAGAGGGTAATCAGTACTGTTGCAAGAAGTCCACAGCTGGACAACCCTCCCCCAAGAGTCATCTTAGGGGGATATGATATAATCTCCACGCTTGGCAGACGGGTTGGCGTTCGCAGTAAGATGGTTATAGTACTCAGAAGGAAGCTGCTACCCATCCTCTGGTAGATATTCCCTCGGGTCGATATCAACTAGGGGGACTAGGGTGTTGATATTCTGATATTTTCCACCGTCACCACACAGTAAAATTGCAAATTACTTTACCTGATTGGAGCGTGCACTGAAGGGCCATGGCCTGAGGTGCTTCAAGGGATACTTGAAGTTCTCCGCCAACATCTCCATGAGCTCGGCGACCGTGGCCTGCTTGCGCACGCGGAACACGCGGTAGTGCGCGCGCTCGGGGTCGTACAGGTCGTTGCCCTGGTGCCCGTCGAACGCCTCCTCCAGCACTACGTTCACGTTCATGTACAGGTGAGCCTCGTTGCGCTCTTTGCGACGGATCTGTAATAACAACTTTGAACTTAGTTCCCAGCATACAAAATTAGTTAATCGCAGATAAATGATTACAAATTAGGCTTATTTGTAATCATTTAGTCAGTCTATATTGATCATATCGAAGACTGGTCCACGCAACGGTTTACATTTGACTAAATCATGCGAAAAAGGTACAGAACCTACAATCGTCAGACCAAAAGCTCTGCCACATAGCGAAGCGAATATATCAGCCAGAACACGGGGGGGTATATTTTAAAATCATAGACAAATATCGCGCGTGCGCGGGAAACATTTGGCTATTATTACGTCTTTATTTATTTAAGTGTAAACCTTCTGTACATCGCATTGTGCAGCAACCAGACTCAAAATATGATTTCTAAATAAATGTTTTTACACAAAAATCGACTGTACTTTAGACCATACGGTTGAAGTAAACTTAGATATAAGAAACGAAAAATGTGTGCTCACACCTTTCCCTTGCCTCTTGCATTTCCCCGTAACTCTCGTCTCTTTTTATCTACTTATCCTACCTTACTTCGCCTCGGCCGATCACAATTTTCATAACTCTCTCGTCACGCATTCAGCAGCTTACTCTCCAAACCAAGCGTAGATAAAGCTTTAGTTCAAAAAAATGATTACACAACTCTTACAGTAATAAAATGCGATACATACCGTTTCAATCCTCTTTTCTTCAGCTAACCTTTCACTTAATTCTGTAGGTATGTCAGCTTGTGTTACCTCTTGTAAGACAGTCTTCAACTGTGAATCCCTGAAAGAAAACAAATATCACTTTTTATACTGTGTTTTTACTTCAAAGACAGTAGAAATAACTTCCTAATAGAGTATTTCATAATAACTAAACATTAACTGTTTAGCACTACAATGATATACCTTCAAAGAATCTTATATAAATATTATAAAGGCGAAAGTTTGTGAGTGTTTGAGTATGTGAGCGTGTGCGTGTGTTGATTGTGTATGTTTGTTACTTCTTCACAATTTGTGTGACCCATAAATAGTTATTCTGAGTCTGAATGTTATTTGTGTCCGTCTATTATACTTTTGTAAAGTACCCCCCGCAACAGGTATTAAGTACACTAGTGTCGACATTGTCTTTAAAAAAAAAATATGCGGCTGAAGCTATTTTAATAAAATTTGGTATGAAGTTAGCTGGTACCCTGGATTAACACAAAGGCTATAATTTATAGAGTTTAACGGGGATAAAACCGCGGGGCACCGCTAGTATTTAATAAATGTAATACTTGAGAAGTACTCCATAGACATCAATAACACTGTAAGATAATTTTGTGTAATTTTAGCATACATTTATTTTATTTTGATCCCAGAGTCAATTTCATCAATTTGTCAGTTGTGGGACACAGTTCTAATCTTAAAATTTACCTTGTACCGTAAATTTTAAGATTAGAATAGTATAAATAAATAAATTAGTAATGG
This sequence comes from Pseudoips prasinana, assembly GCA_951640165.1. NCBI lineage: Eukaryota > Metazoa > Arthropoda > Insecta > Lepidoptera > Nolidae > Pseudoips > Pseudoips prasinana. The sequence goes on from OX621240.1 coordinate 14,111,269, forward strand.
TAAAATAAATTCAGTAATGTAAATTTATCAAGTCATTTTCACCCAAACTCGTTTTTTATTTGGCTTCTGGATAATCCAGTGGAAACCGTAATTACTACAGATTAAAGGACTAACGAATGCAATAAAACCAACTATCACTTGCGCCAGGGATCTACTATGAATGTATGTGACCCTGATCAACAATAAATTAATAAAGAAAAATCTGCTGATTAGGCTTACCTAATATAAACCAACATGTAAGCGTTGGTGCAATGGCGCACGGTCAACGCCATATCCTCGTCGTGTCCACCGTAGTTGTACTCGATGGCTTCCTGCTTCGTGCAGCGGGACACTACATCGTCGTCGAACTTGCACCACTGCCAAACACAACAACACACTTAAGTATTTTTTACATAGCTGCGTCAGCAATCAAACATACGGCATCATGATAGCAAGTGATTACCATAGCCTAAAATTGTAACTGCATTTATTCTGTAACAACCTTACAGAATAAATGCAGTTACAATTTTGACGCATCCTCTTTGAACACAAAAAAGCTAAACCCTACCTCAAAACAGAACTATAAAATATCGATTTGATCAGGCATGACTCAATTTCTAGAAAAACAGAGTCTTCAATTTTAATCATGAACGTAAAAGAACGCGACCAAAATAAGACCAGTTTGAAGAAGTTCATATGAACTCAATTTGACCCGATACCCTAACCCAAACCTGCAACTCTTGCATAATTAAAAATATATATTTCCACACATTTTTCAATTTTCAATATGGTAGTTAAATCAATATCTTAAACTTTAAAATACTGGTATAGACAATATTGTTACATTTACCATTTAGGTACGGAATTTACAAGTCCTTACCTTCCCATCGCCCTTAGGGTTTATAAAGACAACATAGTGCCCTCCGTGATTGTCCCCCGAGTGTACCAACACCGCGTGCAGTGTGTAGTCGGCCGGAGTCTCCGGCTTCTCCTGCAAATACGCGTCCAGGTTGATGTGTTCATAGAACTCAAACCTAGAACATAGAATAACATTCCATTAACAAATATAGAGTTAGATGCTCTCACCGGTACGTAAGCGATCGGTGGGTTAAGCAACTAGGCTCACGGTCAGTCCATAGATGGGTGACCTTCAAAGTGATTTTATTTCTGAGCGTCACCGTGCTTCGGAGGGCACGATAAGCTATCGGTCCCAGTTATAGTCATTAGACAACATTCGATAAGCCATGTCAGAGGCCTGGGCGGCTTTAACAACTCTGACACTAGAGTAACCACTGCCCATATGATAAGTAACAAATATAGATAAAGTTTTGTTACATTACAAGCTGACGCAAAACAATTCTAGCATCGAGCACAAGTTTACAGCGTATAGCGGCGCGAATTTAATCATCATTATCGTATCAGCCGAAAGACGTCTTGCTGGACAAAGGCCTCCCCCAAGGATCGCCACAATAGCCGGTCCTGCGTTGCCCGCATCCAGCGGCTTCCCGCGACCTGCACAAGACCGTCGGTCCACCTTGTAAGGGGCCTGCCCACGCCGAGTCTTTCGGTTCATGGCGCGAATTTACTTCAAATAGAATGGAATAAAGAGAAGAATGATAGTGGTAAATAATTGGGTCAACACCCAATTGAATAAGTGCAGGAGAATTATGGATTATGTCTATTTATTTAGACATAAATCCATAATTCTGAAATGAATTCGGTATGAATAATTGCATTCTTCTTATTTTCTTTGATAAAACAGAGGCTTAATCTGTCGTGCTTGTCGAATGTTATGTTTTGAAACCACAATTTTACGTTGCCTCTTTATTCGAGATAGATTAATCTCCAATAAACTAAGTCTGCTACTAAATCCAACGCAAATGAGCCTGATTATATAAACGCAAATACATATGTTGTTTAATACATTTTCACAAATGTTAAAGAAGCTGATTGCAAAAACGAAGCAGAATAGATTATCATGAAGCTGTTTTAAAAGACAGTTTTAATATATTTTATGAATGATGCAATCCTTACTAATATTATAAATAAGTAACTTTGTCGCACTTTCACGCTAAAACTACTGAACTGATTTGCATAAAATTTGGTGCACAGATAGACTAGAGCACGAGAAAGGACATAAGATTATATTTCAATACGAAAAAAGGGGTGTAAGGGGTTGAAAGGGGGATGGAAGGTTGTACGGAAGTATCGTCATTTTTAGAGCTAGAAGCTTGAAACTTATTTTTTTATTTTTAGGCTGTTTATTCGATATAAGAAAACTTTACATAACATAACTTTAATCACATGAAAGTTTGTAAAAGTTTTACCCTCAAGGGTGTAAAATAACAATAGGAATATGACATGAAAGCTTATAGAGAAATATGTAAGGTGAATGTTTTATAAGTTTGCGACAAGAGACCAAATATTACAGATATTCTGAGTAACATTTACGGAGTCATTACAAAATGTGCTGACGAAGTCGCGGGCACAACTAGTAGCACTTAAGTATGATGGTGTTGAGTAGTTCAGTTAAACACCAGAGACGCATTTCCTTGATTTGTCAGTAGACAGTCTGGGGCATATATAAATATACTGTTAATTCGCATCCTTATCAATCAAATAACCTGACTCCTAAAAAATATTCATATACAATACGAGTGTTGAGCTATAATGGAACCATAACATGGTCAAATTTGTCACACAGATTCTCTATGAAAGGGTTCTATTATGCTTCAATTGTTCCCGATCTATATCGACTTATATATATATCCCGATTACTCACCTATCATTAAACTTGACAGAGCTGTCAGTAATAGGATCGTACTGGAACCTCATAAGGTGTAGATGCAGTACGGGCGGGAACGACGCGAAGATCACGCCCTTCTCAGCCTCCTGCAGTCCATGTTCCCCAGCGTCATACTTGTTCTCGCCATCTAACGTTTCTGTATTGATGTAGTCTTTGAACGACTCATCAACTGAAAGATGAAAACATTAGTTAGATTATTTTACAGCTTCTTTCATGGTTAGTGGTTCAAAACAGCCGCAATGGTAATGCAAAAGACATATTGTTTGGATTAAAATGTTTAATGGTGCTAAAACATTAGGGAGTCCAGTCATCCAGCATGTAACATCGAAAGTTCGGATTATCAGATTCCAAAGTGAACATGATTGAGTTTTATTTTACATGTCCTTTACAGTTACCCTAGGAAGCCTTCACTGCGTCACCGGGCAATAGACGTGAGTGGGGCTCACTCGTCTTTTTTTGTTAAGTCTGATCGTACAGCCGCATCAGAGGCCTACTGGGCGACGTGAAAAACTCTGTCACTAAGGTAACCACTGCCCATACAATAAAGAAAAAAGAAGAACTTGTGATATAAATCAGAAAATCCATTTTTTACTGATTTATATTACAAGTTATGTTTAAGATGTTGGTATGTTGTCAGCTCAAATATGGCAAAGTTCTTTATCATATAAAATTGATTGCTTGAGGATACTCACTGTTCTTCTTCCCTTTAATGTTAAGTTGAATGTCATAGAAAGTCTCCACCCTTGTACTGGAAACATTGACATTCTTACACTTAATATACGACGTCATCTTGCCCTCAAACAGACGAGGCACAGTCCCTTCCACGCAAGTGCCTTTCATTTTACTTTCCAGTTTGTCTAACAATACCTATAAAGATAAATTTATAATGTAGTTACTTATTAACTGTCCTGCTTTTATCATCATCATCATATCATCCGAAAGACGTCCACTGCTGGACAAAAGCCTCCCCCAAAGATCTCCACAATTGCCGGTCTTGCGCTATTCGCATCCAGCAGTTTCCAGCGACCCGCACAAGATCATCGGTCCATCTTGTAGGGGGCCTGCCTACGCTGCGTCTTCCGGTTTGTGGTCGCCACTCGCCTGCTTTTATATCATGACCAGAATAGCATGCTGACGATAAAATGTTCTTTTTAGCAATTTATTCATTATCTCCATGGACACAAATACATTTAAATTCTAAAAGGACTGCACGTGTGGCGCAGCGGTTAAGCCTCGCCACTTCGTGTCCCGGGATCGATTCCCGCACAGGATAACTATTTGTGTGACTCATAAATAGTTGTTGTGAGTCTGGATGTAATTTCTGTCCGTCAATTATATGCTTGTAAAGCCTCACACACACCGAGACAGGGATTAATATCCCTACTGCGGGCGTTGTCTTTTTAAAAAACAAAAAGGATTCAAATTCATTGGAATTTACCTCACAGTGACGTAAGCACAGATGAATTTTAAAAGCTATAGAATTAATTATAACTATTGCAATGTCTGGAATTGAAATTGAACAGAGTGGATTGAGTTGAATTTAAATACATTTAATTCCACATAAAAATTTAGTGCCTTATTCGAATTACTTTTTTTTCGCAACCATAGAAAAAATAATCATATACACACCCTGAGAAATTCCTGCACATCATGCTGCATAAAGGAATCAAGAGTTTCCCAACCAAAACTCTTAGTAAGCTTCTTCGTACCAACTGGCTTGTCAGAGAACTGTAACTCATAGAACACTCTCTGTAGGGCTAGTGCCACTGACCTGTGGAAATACAAAAACATTAATCCAAACAAATAAAAAGACACGGCATTCTTCTACTTTCATGTCTTCCTCATAACTATTGGGTTCGGCTCCCAGTCTTATTTGTTGCACAACTAGTATTAATCTAGCAACTGCTCTCTGACCTCGAAACCCAAAGGAAAAACCGTAACTAAGATCACCAACATCTCTACCACAACCTCATATAGTTTACTTACACGATGAAACTTACCGTTATTAAAAAAAGAGACTTAGTACATTGAAGTTTCCGCTAGGGGCGGTGATAGTTAATGTACTGAAAAAACTGCAAGTATCATCGAGAACGTAAACTACATCAACTTATGGTAGATCTGAATATTCAGATGCCGCCTAGAATATGACACCTAGTCCTCTAGTTACTGTTAGATGCGGTGAGATAGATATTTTCATGACATCCGGGGCCGACAGCTTAAAGTGCTCTTTGGAGCAGGAGCCGCTCGATTAACCAGACCCCGAGACATATCATAAGTTTTTCACAAATATTTGTTCGAAAGACCGATGGTACGGTTGTCAGAGGTAATAAAAAATCAAATTACAATTATAAAAAATCAAATTATAATTATCATATTCAAAAATATAAACAACTAAACACAAAGTATACAGTCAGCGATCAGTCAGAATAGCCACTCATTGACCTAGACCTGCACACATTTTCATTCTCAAATCGTTAACTAATAAGTGGAGCTACTTATCGTCTCTTGAATATTTAACTTAGCATTCCTGCAATCAATAAAATTGGACAATGCAGAATAATTCACAATATGTATTACCTGGTACTGTCGTCAGATTCTGTTGGCATTTTATACACGGCCTTACGAAGTTGATTCGTGAAGTACAGCGTTTGTAACAACGAATTCATGTAACAGGTTGCGCCTTGATTCTTTAGACCTAAAAAAGAAAACAAGATAATTACTAAGACAAAGACAGCAGTTTTAATTCGATTGGAGTTTCGATTACTCCTAACAAACAATAACATATACATAACACTAAGGGACTAAAGATAAATATTTGACTGATTAACGCACATCAAGAAATCAGTTATTTTTAACCTTGGCGGCTTTCAATCCTTCGCTGGAGGATAGCGTTGTGAGCCAACGATCGCCTCCAGTGAAGGAGTGAAAGAGTGATTTCATCTAGCAATAAAGACTACAAAATAAGAAACCGAGACGGAGGGCACCCGATTTTTAAACATAGACTATGGAAATGCAAGAGGAGGTCTGAAATTATGTTTTGTGTACTTTCGCTTAGGACGCGCAGGCGCCGGGCCTCTCGTCCGATTGAGGATCAATAAGGCCATTTCATCGATACAGATCAAAACAAAGTGTTTTGGAGAGCGCTGGTGGTAAGAAGTCAAAGAGAATAGAGTAGATTAATTTCAAGTCTATTCGTCGCTTGTCTACACAAAAATACTAGAGTACCAGAAATCTAGATGAGTGATGCTTGATGTACACATTATTAATATTCCAAAATATTCAGAACAAGTTCCATTTTGATATTTATAAGACTTAATAAAGGTATCAACAGCAATCTATTTTTATGATGGCAAGTTATCAACGCCGCCCATGGAGATGCAACACCAGAGGGCCGCAAGTGCGTTACCGGCCTTTTAGAAAGGAATACTTTCACTTCTTGAAGGTTACCATGTCACACCGGATCGGAAATACCTCCGCAGCTATTTGATTCCACAGAGTGGTAGTGCGCGGTAGCTTTAATGTCTAACCCACGCTAGTAGACAATGATCCAGGTGATACGGATCAAATTTCCACTTCTGCCAAGAGGGTGAAACGTGGCGGCAGGTATAAGTTCAAACAATTCCTTAGAACTCTTATCGTGACAAACGCGGTAAAGGAAACATTTACATACATACATAGAAGCTATTCTATAATTTAGTAACAATTGATATATCTTAAAACATATAGGTATCAAAATTTTTGGGTTTTCACAAGACAGGCTAGCCCTAGTGTAAAAGCCACAAGAAATAGTTGTGCTGTTCTTGAAATTATTTTTATAGAGACGCAACGTCTCTCAGCTGTGTAACAACGGACCAAAGGAAATACTTTGAACACCACTCACATGAAAGCAGAACATAATTTTAAACATGTTTGCCTGAGTTGTCTTTATGTGAGTTTGATGGTAACATGGAAAACTGGGCCATATTTTATGAAAATTTTCGTGTTGTCCTCCACGAGAATGACAAATTGTCTGACGGGGATAAAATCTTATCTTATATTTAAGCCAACAACAATTCGATCTGTGCGATGTTTCTGTTCTTGTTCTGAATGTATTGGTAACTAGCTGTGCCCCGCGGTTTTACCCGCGTTAAACTCATAAAATATCATACTCATAATATATTATAAAATATCACAGCTCCTTCCCCGTAAGTGATAGCGTGATAATATGTAGCCTATATGTTGACCCGACCTCTTATTAATATTTATGCAAAATTTGAAGTAAATCCCTGCAGTACTTTTTGAGTTTAGCCCGGACATACATACAGACAAACAGACAAAAATTCTAAAAATTCTATTTTTTGCTTCGATATCAATTGTATATCACGCCCCAAGTATATATAAGTATATATACTTTTCAAAAAATATTCAATGTACAGTTTTGAATTTCCTATGATTTTATTATATGTATAGATAATCTCACAAAATACCAATGCACATTCCCCGAAAGTGCTTAAAATAATTTTATTAAGTACTAAACTTACCAACATATCCGGTGTGCTTCTTCGAGTCCCAGGATACACCGTGCGGCGCCTCCGCAGTCACGTGAACCTCCAAGGTGATAGAGTCGTCCTTTATGTACCCCTTTTCAGGATCCAACACATCATTCCATGCCATGAAATGGGAGAATCCCCAATCATTCTCTTTACTGAAATGTTGTCTAGAATTAGTCATCAGCACATTTTATCTTCCATTCCCAAAGTCAATTTGCCACGATGATACTTAATGAAGACTATAAATTGTTTTGTTCAGTCTTGCCTTGAGCATTTCTACTACCTTAATGAATTACAGAACATTAGTTCTGACATTCTTCCCACTGAACATAGCACACAACTGACGGGCGCCGGACTCACGCCGAGAAAGTAAGACGACTTTATCTATATATGTGCGTGACTTATTATATATAGATTGTTAACTATATATAATAAGTGTGCGCGCATAAACAGATGTACTCACTATTCCCTTACTCTCATGAACCGGTAGTCAGGTACAGGCTTTACGTGCTCTCTAAGGCACGGGGGTATAACACCGCCAACTACCAGTCTCTGAGATGATACTGAGAATTTTTCGTAATAGAATATTCCAAATACCAATGTTTGACACGTCCAGGTTTTGAACCCAGGACCTCATTATCTTGGAAAATCGTCTTATACATACATCACTAAACTTATTTAAATATTATTACATCTCTGTCGAATATAGCTCGAATAAAAAAATGGCACACCTAGAACGTAAAACTACTGCTCAATAACATACCGGGCGCATAATTAGTCGAAAGGTTCTAACGTATTGTTTACTTTTACTCAGTATTTTACGCCACAACTAAATTCACAAAAGAATAGATGCACTGTCCTTTTCATAAAAACTATATCAGAAAGAAATGCAATAATATTAAAATTAGTTTAGTTAATAGTGGGTAACTGCAAATAAATAAATCTTGCTTTATATTACAAATAATTCCGTATTCTAAGCAAAATATTTCGTAACATTATAATTTTAGCATTAATTTAAATTCGTAACGCATTGTTATTTATTTAAAAGTGGATTGTCTAAAGTGGAAAGTCTTAATAAAATCTTTGTTTGGTGCAAATCTGGAGAAAGCCTTTTAAAATAATAAAAAAATTAAAGTAATATAACTCTACATAGTCAGAACATGTTTGTAGTAATATAGTCAAATATACATAATTATATTTAGGTAGATACACGGATTTTCAAAACATTTATAAAATTCATTTCGTAATAGTAATGATATTTAGCTACCTTGTATTAAGTTATTGTCAAAGAGATTATGTTTAGGTTTAATTATGGAAATTTATGGTTTAAGCTATATTTTACTACATATTGTCTGAATGGTTCTGTCTATATTAAGGTACTGTACTTTCTGTGAACTACCCGTCCGCGAATGTCATAAAAACTACGCGGGAACTCAATAAGACCTTATTAAATTAGGGAATACTGCTAAGTGAGAAGCTTAGTGATCAAGGACTTCATACTTGCGTAGAACCATGACGTGGCCCATTTAATTTTCAATCATATTATTTGTAACTATTACGCAATGTAACGATATTAACTTAGATAGCAAAAAAAATCATAAAGTATGGAAATAGTACAAGTGGCGGCCTTATCGTTAAAAGCGAAAGACGGACTGAAAGATGGTGTATACATCACAGAAAGAAAGAAAGAATATACAAAGGGAACATTGAATAGGAGTCTTACACAGTAAGCTAGCTTTTAAAATAAATTTGAGGCGAGCATACAGCCTGAAACACGCCTAATATTATTATTTTGCTTTTGCGCTGATCCTAAAGCAACAATGTGATTCAAAAGTTTCTAGTGATAAAAATATTATGTATGTTCTTATCATTTGTTCTATCAACTATCTGTAGATAAGCAAAAGTGATAAACAAACCTGTAAAACAAATGCTGAATCTTCCGGAAGAAAGGCTCCGTTTCGGGCTTGTGAGAGATGAGTCTCAGTTCCGCCATGGCGTAGCACGACCAACTCGAGGACTCACTTTCCCCATTACACTGGAGGAAGAAGCCTAAAGACTTCTGTTGCTGCCGGTCGGGGGAAGGGGCTTGCCGTGGCATGACCATTATCTTCCAAGGAAGGTTCCGGACGTAACATGGCGGAGACAAAACGGAATCCTTGAGATTCCTGAAGTTTTGTACCGTGTAACGGAAAGTCGCCTCTGATCGTGCCTCGTCGTCTTCCATTTCAGTATCGAGGCAAGCAAGCTGTGGACAAACACTCTATAAAACAATTTATAATCTTTGATTTAAGAAGAGCGCACCAGGACCAGTAGTTATTTACGTCTGTATTTCTATGTCTGCATGTAACATCACATCTTCCAAATCGATTGATAGACTAATTGTATAAAAAATATAGGAGTAAATTAAAAAATAGGTAAAATAGGACAAAAAATAATAATTGATGACATCACATAAACTGAATTGTAATATTTAATCCATACTAGCATAAGAAGTCTTAATTTTTATAAAAATATGGTTAACTATCATTTTTAATCATTACAAAAGGTTACATAAAATTAAAAATATAGATTTATCTTAAATTTAAAACTTGCCAAATATGTTGATTACAGTTTTTGATGACAAAATTCAAACTATGCAATATTATTGCGATAAACCTAATATTGTTCACAAAATTAGAATATCATGAATATTATTTGATAGATCCAAAAATAGAGCGAATATAAAATTTTATCGTTCGAACCTTACCAGTTTTATGGAGACAATTATTATTAAATTGAGAAACTCAGACTATGATAAATTATTTTGCAAATTAAACAAAGAGAAACGTCATTAGACTCATTAGTCAATGTTCAAACTAAGCGCGGATTCAACTGACGCGTACAGCGACAGCGCGTATGCGCAATCCATAGAGAAGAGAATGAACGTACAGTATAAAGAGTTTAGGGTATGTGGATTACACACCGTCCCGACCCCGCGCGACTACCTCACGTTTAGCATATCTAGCATCAATATGTATGTATGGTTTATTTGTGTTTAGGGGTCAAAGACATGTTATTGTTACCGGCAAATCAGAGGATGTGGTCTCTTGATTTTTCATCACCTCAGTCATGACCACCTCTCCATTGGGGCCCTTCATTAGATCGTCTTCCGTCCAAGTCTTTTCTGCAACAGTGTCTACAGTTTCCACTGTAAATTCATAATAAGCTTTGATTAAAAAAGAAAAGCATCACAAAGTAATTAAAAAGATAATGTTAGAAATAAGCATGGATCCGTCTGATGCGACAGGAACGAATGAATGGCTTTTTGCTCTAGCCAAAATAAAACGTAAGGTTATCGCAGGATTCAAAGCGTCAAGGATATACGTGAGATGAATGAATGAAGCACACCACGAGTCCCACACTCGCTGATGAGTTTTCCTAGACTAAAAATTATAGTGGAGCAAGATGTGCTCTCATAGTAAAATAGACATTCATATAGAATCTTTTTTCCGCACACAAATATGAATATGGCTTAGACACATTTTTGCCATATCAACAAGAGTTCCAGGTATATTTTGGTTTCAAGAAATCAAAATATACCTGGAATTCGTGTTTGCCGTAATGTTCCACGCCTCAAAACACGCACAATAGAATGCAGGACAATCTGCGACAGTTCAGAGTACAATATACGCGTATTCTGCGCTACCATAATAGACTAATTAAGAAAAAAGCATGCTTTATTTACCTTTATATGATTATAAGACCGATAATAATTCATAAAAGCAAACTTAACAATTTATTTGCAAATAATATCCAGGGAAGGAAATCCATCCATTGTTTCAATAATCTTACAATGACATTACATGTCCATATGACAGAAAATGGGGACAAAAAAAATCGAATGGCCAGGATTCTGATAGTTTGAACTTTTTATTATTTTTAACAGACTTCAAATAGGAGGTGGGTAATGAATCCGACTATAAGTTTTCGTTCTTTTTTTTTTGTATGTTTGTTACGTGATTACTGCGTTGTTTATGAACCTATTAGGATGTTTTTTTTTAAGTAAAGCACTTTTACGCACGCTTTACTCGAGGAGTAAGCTCGTGAATGCGGGTCGTTACGAAAAGTGTGATCAGGCAAGGCGACCGGAAGTTGAAAGAGAAATATAAGTTAATGAAGGTAGAGAGTTAACTTTTTTTCGTAAAATTATTCTTTGTAAACAAAATCTTAAATTCGGGTTTTATATTATTTACAAAAAGAAGTTAAATAACCTGTTCATATTCCGATGTGTAATAGTAATAACATATATAGACCAATATAATCCTTAGCTTATCTTAATCCAGAATCATTTCTACACAAAAGTGATTATATAGACATCAACACTACTTTTCACCAATCATATACTTCTAATTATTTAGTGCTTTTTGGTTTAAATTTAAAAATTATAGCTATAGATCTCTAACTGTGCATGGACTTTTCCAAATATCTTGCTCTGTTATATGAATATATTTGATAATCTTTCTCCTATTGTTATTAAATCTATGCATCACCTTTGGCATCAGTTGAAAATTTGTCTTTGGCATAATGGTGAACCTGTGACCTTTTTGATGCTAATAATATTTTGACTGTAGTAGAATTTGTTCTAATACTTATTTTAATTTTATCTAGTTATGTTCGTTTACTTATATATTATAGTAGCCGTGCCCCACAGTTTTACACGCGTACACGTTTTAGTTGTTTCATTGGTAGTAATATCTGTGTGCTTTGTTAGCAAAGGGGTCCTCCACCTGAGTCCACTTTTCTCTATCTCGTAGTGTCCAAATAGACAAGACAGGAAACATTTGTTTTCAAATGTAAATCTTAGCGTCCTTTATATTTAATTTAATTTATTATTATTATTGAGGCTATTAATTGAGGTTAGTTAAGAGCCTCTGCCAATTTTACTGATTATTTATTTATTAGATTATATAGATTTATTTATTATTTTCTATGAAGGAAACTACTGTTATCATCTAAAATGTTCTTGACAATGATTGGCTGTTGAATATTACTTTACTTGAACTCATCAACAATATTGTCATGAGTATGGGTAATACACAAACATAAATGAAAACAAATTTGCTTTAATATGGTTGTATCATCATCATCATGTCAGCTGATTGACATCCACTGCTGGACAATGGCTCTCCAAAAGATTTCCACAATGGAGTTTGTCCATCATTGGGATAGATTAGCTGGCTAGCTATGGCACATCCCTTAAAAAGCGTCACGATTACGCAGTCATAGTAGACAGAGAGATACTGCTGACCATACTCTGATAGATATTCCCTCGGGACAACTTCACGGTTTCTATGGTTGTATCATATCTGATCAAATAGACACTGCCCAACATATACAATAATATGTTAAAAGGCACTTATAGCTAGATACTCTCACCGGTCCATAAGCAACTAGGGTTGCGGTCAATCCATAGATGGGTGCCCACCAAAGTGGTTTAATTTCGGAGTGTCTCTGTGCTTTCCGAGGGCATATTAAACTGTCGGTCCCGGTTGTAGTCATTAGCAGCTTGAACAACTCTGACACTAGGTTAATCACTGACCATAGGATAAGTAAGTTAGTAATATGTTAAAAGTTTAAGACATTGATAATGCATAAACTGTAATCAGAACATGATGTTAAAATACATCATAAAACTAATTAAATGAAAGAAATACAAACCACTGGTGTGGCAATAAAAATATTATTGCCTATTTATCCAATTCAATTAGTTAAGAAAAAGTTTTTTTTTTAAAAGTGAGCTTTTTTTTTACATATTGATAGGTTTAATTTTTGTGAAGTTGAATTAAATAAGAATATTCCTATCTTGCACTAGGCTATTTGGTATTTCAGGTTCTAAGAATAACAAGTTGAATTCACATACTGTTATGTTCCTATGATATCTCTTTGACCCCATGTGTTACCCCTGCCCTGACATCAAAACATGAAACTAACATATTTCATAGCCAAGTTAACATACAGTAATAAATGAAGCAGCCCAATACTTTATCACTGCAGGGCACAGGGCACAGACCTCCTCTTACAATGATAAGGAATAGGCCAAGGTCAACTCCAACAGCCTAATGTTGACAGACTTCACATGCCATCAAGAACATTTTGGGAAACTCTCAAACATGTAGGTTTCCTCACAAAGTTTTGAGCAGTCGATAATAAACTTATTATTTAGTATTTAGTATGAGCTCCCTATTAGCTAGACCGTTGCCTTGTGCAGTCACTGGTCTTGAGTTTAAATCCCTAGGTGCACAACACAGTCTTTTAAAATTCATGTGCATATTAGTCATAGAAATTAGAAACATATACTATTAATCAATATTTCTTTTATCAAATCTATTTTTGCCTTGCCAAATGTCTAGAAAATCACAAAAACAAATTCATGCATAAAACATGTGTATTGGCATTAAACAAATAAGTAGTAGTTAGGATTATATATTAATTGATATTACTCACACTTATTTGATTGTAAACACATTGTAATTCAAGAGTCTATTCTCACACCCTTAAATACTGTATGCATGGTATATGCATATTTAAATTATGTATTCAACTTGATATTAGTTGGATCACTGATGCTTGTGCAAGATTCATTAAATTTGAAAAGAATATTGTTTGAGGTAACAGCCAAATAATTCTTTTAACTTGTGTTGTGATTAATGAATATATAAGTATATTTAACATCCAAAACACACAAATATATTAGATTAAATAGATTTGTATTTACTTAAATTTCAAGCATATACTTTTAACTTACTTGGAACTTAACCATGTCACCTGTCTTTGTTGTAATTGCACCACAGTAATCTTAAGACCAACTAATTATGTATATATGCAGAATGCATATATTATATATATTTCTATGCATACTTAATTTATACTTGGATTTTATATCTATTGTCAGTCTTCTTAACCCTGCTAAGTTGCCAGAACTGTAACTTCATACACCAATAAGATGACCATTTGACATTAAAAGTGGAAAGGTAACCTCATAGAAATACATTGTACACACAAGGAATTCAGATACAGGTAGTTAGTTTATATTTAGATTCAATGATAAACAAAAGCAGAAAATGTAACATCCTACTAGCTAAATTAAACAATATTGAACGAATATCACTCTAATACAAAAGATTCTAAAATTAGAAATTTCATTTCACTCTTTGGACAACGACTTGCACTTTTAAAACAAAGGAAGATGTTTCAAAATCTAAGCAGTAAACATTCAATTAAATAATACTTTTATACCTGTTATCTCCAATTATTATTATCTTGTATGCCAAAACAGAATCAACATTATCAATGTCAATTTAATAAGCTCAGTTTGAGGTTATGTAGGGTAATCTGGTTAGCTAATAGGTTCAATAACACTTGCAAAAACACGAAATTGGAAGCTACGAATAATGTTAATGATGCATAAATTAATTATATCATGTGCTTGAGGTCAGTACATTAACAAGTTCAAACTTTTTCCTAATGTAAATAATGTGTCATCACTGACCATCTTGGGTCTCCATCTCCTCCACCTGGTTCACATTGGAGTCGTGCTGCTGCCTGTCTGGGGCAGGCGTGTGGTTCATGTTAGCCGGGCGCGCCACGGGGGACTCTCGCCCACAACTCTTTGAGATTTCCTGGAGAAATATTTCACCATAAAAACATACTATATGCACACCAATTTTCACACGATGACGTCCGATTATTGCACTTCACATACCTTTAACGCCAGGGGATTGCTCCCTTTGGACTTGCCGAAAATGCGTTGAACGAATTTCAACGAACTTTTCTCATCGAGCCTTACGCCTTGCGTGTCGGAGGTTTTATTTTTCTTCGACGATATGATGTTAATTTTCAAAGAGTGTTTACTAGCGGCGCGGCCGATGTCTGCAAATTTCAACACAAGGGCCCGATAATAGATAGGAACGCTAATAGCACATTCCTAATCTTATAATCATGGCCAGATTAAGTAGATCTCTCCGTTGAGAAGTGGTTACACAAGATTATTCTAAACCGTATCTGTGAAAAGAGTTATTTTCGCGAAAATAAACAAAATGGTGGATGATAATTTAATTTCTAGCTTCGGATGTGTGGCCCGGTTTGATCGACGAACGCACCATTTTCATTCTCTCACATTCACCATAGAGTTGTCACTGTATCGGTTTATACAGATAAACCGTAAACGAAGCACAAAAAAATATGTAATTTACCGTTTGGCACAGAAAACCCAGCGAATACTCATTAAAAAATTCTCATCAAATCCATAGATTTATATAGAGGTGGTACGACTAATTATCTTAAATATTTTTAGATAACTTTCTTAAACCACATTTTATGACATATCCAAGTCCAATTTATGTAAAAGAATCAAGGAGTCACGCTTTTCAGATAGGAATCATTTTTATTTTTCTAGCGATAATTCTTCCTATCCGCGTTCTTTTAAAGCTTTGTTACCCTGGTGTTACTTTTCTTTAGTCTCTTGTGCATATGAAGTCATGTAAGATGGCAATGATAGCAGGTGTAGTAGAGATAGTATATTTTCTTTAATTATATCTAGATTTGAAAGTGTATAGACCAGTTTCGGCACCTAAATGGAGACCTCTCATCCTTTCATGAGAATGTTTAATACCTTACTATAACTATGATATGATACTTTGCTGGGGCAGCGCTAATAGATCTAATATGGTGGATCGTTTTATTATTGACCACCTGTTTTACACTAGCTGGAACCTCTAGGTACTGCCGATGCCGTAGTAATTCATAGTAGATTCAGAATCATGGTTTATCCATCATCGTATCATTCATTTTTTGTTTTACGCTCCGTAATGAAAAGGTGACCTGGAGAAAACTGACCATCGATCGTCACCATTGTTTTTCATTATTGTAGTTTGAATTTTTACAGAAGATAATAAGTAGAATAGATTTTTACAGAAGGCTTGCAGACTAGTAATCAACTAAATATTACAAACATACAGACAAATTGCTAATTACAAGCCTCCACATATAGGATAGACTATGTATATCTATATATATATAAACATACATGACACAGAATGTATAGGTATATATAAATCAATACATAGGGACATGATTCAAATAAAAAGGTTGTCGTATTGTTCGGTATGGAAGAGAAAAGAAGAACAAAAAGATCAGAACTGTAATCAGCTGGTGCTCACATTTCAAAGTATAAATTGGCTAAAAGCCGTCTCAATGTCGCTGCACTGGTAGAAAATAGGTCTATATTAATCTCCCGTGGCAGCTTATTAAAACTAAGTGCACTTCTTATTGAGAATGTAGTTCGTCTATGGTTTGTAACTGCGAAAGGAAAATTTAATATTGGCCTTGGACGAAATCCCATGAGATTTGTACGGATTGACACATTAGGTAGGTACTAAGTCGGGACAGTCAATTTTGCCATTTACGATATTCAACAGAAAAGTTAAGTCGCCAATATGACGTCTCACTTCCAGGGGCAGAAAGTGGTACCTTTTACACCGATGGACGTGGTCGAGATGAATATTGCTGTGCCCTATAATCAAGAGCGCGTAGAAATTTTCTTTGGACGCCTTCAATACGGGACTTATAAATCTCGTACTGTGGGTTCCAAACCTGAGATGCATATTCCAGATGGCTGCGTACTTATGAACAGTATAAGATTTTTATTGGTTTTAAAGAGCGAAAACAAGCAGTGGTTTGCAATATAAATCCCACCGCTTTAGAAGCTTTTTTGACTATACTATTTATGTGTAGATCAAATATTAGCTTAGTGTCTTGTATTATCCCTTGGAGTGAAGTTCCTTATCGCGCGTTGCGAAAGGGGGTTAGACGGAAAAATTAAGACGAAAAGTTGTAACGACACTTTTGCTTTTTTTTATTACTAAAATTGAGCCTACTGATTAAGTATTTATTACATTATATTTGTTAATAATAAAAAAAAATATTATTATAACTTAAATAAAAAAAATTCAATTCCTTCACTAATTAATCGAAAGGAACTTCGTTCCATCCGGGTGTCCCTTGACACCTCTCAAGTTTTTTTCTGTCAATTGTGTTTGTAATGTTTCATAACTTTGATTCAAATAAACTACCAGTTGCGACAGATTACCGACAATTCTACGACCGACGCCATTGTCTTTGCGGAATGCGTAGTGCTGGGACATACTGTAAAAAATTTTTGATTGATTCATTGATGGAATGAACGTATCATTGTTTGAAAATGCTGTGTCAGTAGTTAGTTTATATTGAATTCTTATTTTATAACTTATTAGAAGTGGCTTCAGAATTTAATTTCAAACGTTTTTAGATATTTTTTCTTCCTAAACTTATCTTATTTTCGAAATGATCCAACGACAAACTTTATTAAATTTTAACACGTTTCCGAAAGATCCAAAGCTGAATGAACTATGGACAAAATTTTGTGACCTAAATTCAAACTGGAATGCAACACGAAGCAGTGTGATTTGCTCAGAAAAGTATCCAAACTCTGTGAACAACAGAATACGGGACATAAGAAGGTGCTAATAGCACTATATGTCAACGAAGGACTGATTGCAGCTGCTTCGGATGCAGCTACAGCAAAGAGTCTTATGAATGACCTACAAAGTCGACTTGAAATAACAAGTCAACCAGCTTCGTTTTATTTAGGACTGGAAATTAAGTTTTTTTTTTTTTTTTTTTTTAATTTCCTTTTTATTGCAATCTATCATTTGCTTGATATTCAGCAATAGGTAAGTGTGTATGTATTATTGACTTGTTCGGTCCACATCCATCTATGTGTCCGTTAATATTTAAACCTTTATATGATCAGGTCTTGCGGAATTTTTCTTTTTAGCCTCCTGGTTACCAGCTGTGGATTCATAAGGTTGTTTGCCAACATGTTTGGATGCTTAATAATACGTTCCTTATATGCTTTTGCTGTTTCAGTTATTTCTTGTTTCACAGTTTTAATTTTTAGGTCATGGTGTATTCTATCATTAGTGATGTACCAAGGTGCATCTACAATTGTCCTTAGTATTTTGGATTGAAACCTCTGAATGATTTGTATATGTGACTTTGCTGCTGTTCCCCAAAGTTGTATCCCGTAAGTCCATATTGGTTTTATGATACATTTATAAATAAGAAGTTTGTTTTCTAGTGATAGTTTTGATTTTCTATTAAGTAGCCAGTTCAATTTTCGCACTTGCTGTCCCATTGCTAATCTCTTTGTTAAAATGTGTTTAGCCCAAGTTAGATGTCTGTCCAAGTATATGCCCAAATACTTGGCGTGATCATTTTGTGGTAATTGAACATCATTCAGTTTGACTGGTGGGCATAATCCTCGCCTAGTAGCGAATGTTACTTGGACAGACTTTGTCTCATTGGCTTTGATACGCCAGTCTTTGAGCCACTTTGATATGTGATTGAGGCTAGTTTGCAGTTTTAGCGTCGCAACTTCAGCTGATGAGTCTGTCGAAAGGATAGCCGTGTCGTCAGCAAATGTTCCTGTGACAACACCTGTTGTTGGAAGATCTGCTGTATAGATTAGATATAGTGTTGGACCCATTACACTGCCCTGGGGAACACCTGCCCGTATTTCATATAAAGATGATGTAATTATCCCATGCTTCACAAAGAAATGTCTATCAAGTAGGTACGATTTTATTAGGTTGTAAAAATTTATTGGTAGGTGGGTTTTTATTTTAAATAAGAGCCCTTCATGCCATACACGGTCAAATGCTTGTGATATATCCAAGAAGGCGGCAGTACCGTATTTCTTTTGTTCAAAGGCTTTTGTTATATTTTCGGTAAGTCGGTGTACTTGTTCAATGGTGCTGTGTTTTTGGCGGAACCCAAATTGGTGTTCAGGCAGAAGCTTTCTTTCCGAGATAATTGGTAGCAGTCTTTTTAAAATGAGTATTTCCATAACCTTGGATGCAATGGGCAGTAGGCTGATAGGCCTGTATGATTTGACATCAACTGGACTCATTCCTGGTTTGGGGATCATTTTAACTTGAGCTACTTTCCATTGGAGTGGGACCGAGCATCTCTGAAGAATTGCATTGTACAGAATTGTGAGAAACCTGAAGCCTTCTTCTGGCAGTTCTTTAAGTATTCTGCCTGTGATAAGGTCATAGCCTGGGGCTTTATTTGGATCTAAAGCCTTAATTACCATTTTAACCTCATTTTTTGTGATTTTAGCAATAGGAAGTTCAAGTTGGTGAGTTTGGTTAAGTAGATGCATAACTTCCTCAATTTTAGTAGATCCCATGTCTGGATTTGGCGTAAAAACCTTTCTCAGGTGTTTTGCGAAGGTATTCGCTTTATCTATGTCGCTTACCGCCCAGTCGTTGTCGTCTTTGCGTATAGGAGTGTTGGTAGTAACTGGGCATTTAAGTTTTTTTGTGGCTTTCCACAAAGAGTAGTCTGATGCGGGTGTGGAGTCTAAGTTTTGAAGAGATATCTGTATACTGTGGTTATTTTGTTCTTGAAGCAACAATTTTAATTTAGATTGAAGATAGTTCAGATGTTTTTTATCTGAGGGGTAACCTGTATCTTGCCACTTTTTTCGAGCTCTACGTTTCTGAGCTAATAGTTGTCTGACGGATACTGGGCATACATGTTTATTATTTTTGAGTTCTGGTTCTTCGGGGGTAGCGAGCCAAGCTGATTGTTGAACAGATTGTGTAAAATGTTCAACTGCCTCCAATATATCATCGTCTGTTTTTAATGGAATATGCATATCAAGCTGTTCTTTAACCAGATGTTTAAATAGTTCCCAGTCTATTTTACGTGTATGCAATTTACATGGTTTCGGCGTCAAAGTGATTTTTCTTTTCAGGATTACTTCTACTGGCGAGTGGTCAGATGATAGGTCAAACGTTGTTCTACATGTAAGAAAGTTGTAAGCAATTCCCTTAATGATGCAGAAATCTAGTAAATCTGGTATTTTCTTCCTATCTGAAGGCCAGTGTGTTGGTTGTCCAGGAGAAACAATATTAAGTTTATGTTTTTCTATGCACCTCAGCAACTGACGGCCTTTTGGTGTTATGGTACGTGAGCCCCAGTGGTGGTGCTTAGCGTTATAATCTCCACCTGCAATGAATCTATGGCCAAGTGTGGTAAAGAATTGTTCATAATCATCCAATTTAAGGTTATGTTTAGGTGGACTATATACAGCAGAAATAGTGAAAGGCCCTACCCAGTCTTCAATAACTACATTGGTTGCTTGGATCTCTTCTTTACAATAATGGGTTGTTTCATGGTGCTTAATGTTATTTTTGATAAGTATAGCACTTCCTGCATGTGCACCACCATCTGGATGCATTGTGTGATATATCTTATAATTATCAATATGAAAGTGGCTCTTCTTAGTGAAGCGTGTTTCTGTGACAAGCAGAATGTCTATATTTTGTAACTGTAAGTAGGTTTTTACTTCAAGTGTATGTTGTGACAGCCCGTTGGCGTTCCATAAGGCAATTTTTAAGCAATCGAAGATGAAAGCTTAGTTGTGAGTGTCATTATTAAGTTTGTGAGTGTAGTTAACTGCTCCATCATTTGTTTCATTAGGCTCATAATCTCATGTACTTCATTTGAGTTAGGTTGTCTATTATAGTGTTCGGTTTCCTGTGGTATAGATTCTGTAGGGCGGTTGTTATGCCTTAAAATGTCGCTATATGTTTGATTAATGTTTTTTGGCTTTATGTTTTCTGTATTCAGCTGTTCCTTTGGCCTAATCTTACGCTCCTGTACCTTCGGGAATTTAATATTTTGTAGTTCCCTGTATATTTTACAACCTTTATAGTTTGCTGGATGGTTACCATCGCATAGGACACATTTTACATTATCTGATCGTTCTTTCCGTAGGCAGTTACTGGATAAGTGGTCTCCAGCGCATTTGATACATTTGGGGCTACGTCGACAGTACGTCTTGGTGTGACCATATTGCTGGCAATTAGCACATTGAGGTAATTCACGTTTCGGGCGAGGAGGTTCGAAATAAACAAGGCAATGCATAAGGCTTTTGATGTTGTATATAGTCTTGTTGTTATTGTTAGGTTTTAGTTCGACGATGAACATTGGTAGGGGCTTCTTTGAACTTCTTTGCTTGATGTTCCAGATATTACTACACTCATGACCTTTTTCCTTTAATGCATCTTTAATCTCTTCCGGGTCAGTTGATGGATGTATATTTTTAAGCACTACTTTGAAGCTGCGTTCTGCTTCGGTTTGTATGTATAGAACTCTGTATTTTTAAGTTCTAATTGCTTAACAATGGTAGCATATATTACTGAATTCTTTGGTTGAATTTTTACTCTATCATTGTAAAGTACTTTTAGATCATAGAGGTCCTGGGCATACTCATTCAGGAGGTTCTGTAGTGGTTGGATATTTCCCACTTTATCTACAAAAATAGGCGGGGCCTTGATTTCCTTCTCCGTTGTAGTATTTTCATCTTGTGGTGTGACATTGTCTAGTTGAGCAAAACTGTTTGAAATTGTTATTGGTGGGGTTTTGGATAGCCAGTAAGTATCTAGTTTGGTTTGCTTCTCTTTCCCACTTTGGTCTGGGCTCGTTCTCATTCTTTTACCACGTGAACTTTGGATCTTCCAGCTCTCATTTTCATCCACGCAAGGTTTTGTGGCTGTTGTTGGCGTAAATTGACATGGGTGTGTAGCAGACGCCATAGTTTTCCGGGTTTTAGGTGCAGGCTCATTCATTCTCCATCAGTTAATGGCGGTTTGCACATTTTTGAAATCATAATTCTAATTCAGATTTATGTATGAAGCTTATTTTTCTTCTAATGAAATTTACTTATAAATAATTTCTAAATTAATGAGACTTTTTTATTTAGATAATTAGTCGAATTTTGAAAGTTGATATGGCAACATTTTAACTTGTGACAGATGTCAGTTATCACTTGTCTGAATATATGGGGGTATATAAATATTTATGTTGACAGCTAAATTATTTCCCCATTAGTGGGTAGAAAAATCCAGAGTTTTATTCACTATTTCAGCACTATCTCGCGAATTAATTTAGTTACAAACGATAACACTGATACACTTGATGATTCTGCACATTGTGGTGTAAGTTTTGCAATGTTAACACTCTGATTTATATTTAATTTCACTAAAAGTTTTGGCACTGACTTGTTGGTAGCAGGAGCTTTGACAGCTAGACTAGACTAGGAAATTAAGTGATCCAAAGATGGTTCTCTCTCCATTGGACAAGAGTCCTATACTAAGAAGATTTTGGAGCGATGTAAGGGCTGGAATCCAGTTTCCACTTCGATTGAAAAATAATCGGCTACCTTAGCTTGCATGTGTAATCTATGTTGTTGGCAATCTACTAAACTTAAAATACATTACATTTATATGTTACAGAGATATAATTATATGTAGTTAACTATATGACAACAAATATCTTCTGACTATTTACGAGCGATTTTTTAAGTCTACGTGAATTAAAGCCTTTTTTATTTTATTTTTGCCGCCGAATGCCTTAGTACCTGCAGTTGGAACTGTAACTTAATCAGTGCAGACTTGATCTTAATTTCTTAAAAATGAGATTATTAATAAATAAAATAATATTTATATTTATTCAAAAAACCTCTCGTGAAAGCTAAGATGATACTCATTTATTTATTCTTAGCGAATGCCCATCACTAGTGATTAACTTAGTGTGAGTCGAAAAATGCGTTTCGTTACTACGCTCTATTTTATACATGTACGCAAATTTTTAGTTGGTGTGCGAGATTGTTATAGTGTGCATTTACATGAATAAGATTGTGGTTTGCGCGTGTGCCATGCGTATTATAACTATAACGTCTCCATTGTCTAAATGCCATAAAGTTAGTATTATACTAACTTTATGCTAAATGCTCGAAGATAATAAAGTAAATATTGTATTATGCTTTGTAGAAATATTCACGATTTTAAAATCTATGCGTTTTAAACATGGTTACAAATATGTTTTACATATTTTTATCTATGTTCTATGTTCATTAAAATTTTCTTCTAAAAAGGAAGGTTTTGTACTTATTAGAAAACACAACAACTTGTTTACTCGATGGTTAATTCAATGCCATGTTGTGACATAGATCAAAATAAAATTACCAAAAACCTTTTGAATCAATAACAAGTTTATAGCGAAAACATGTAATGGTTTTTGGTTTCGATATATTTTGACAGTTACCCATTTTAGAATTTTGACATATGCCAATTGATTGTCATTCATATTTCATACTATAACTTTTATTATTTGTTCGGCAAGTTGTTGCATTCTTCAATTAAAGTTGACAAATAAAAAAAGGTTTCCATTCTACTTTTAATATTTGATTAAGGAATTAATGTGAAATATATCGAACTATGTTCAGTACGCATGAAATTTAACAAATCAAGTATGTTTCCTACAAACCACAAAACAATATTTGTTTTGGATCACACTCCATACTTTGGTATATCATCAGACTTTCCGATAGACTTTGATGTTTCAAAGAATCGAGGGTACTCCAATTTACCAGTGCCGCCGATATGCAAGTCCTTGTGGACCTGCAGTGTTGAAGCTGCTGTCGAATATTGCCGAATAGTATGGGACCTATTTCCTGAGGGTAAATTGGTAAGAAATCCGTTTCTTATCTTAAGTATCAAACTTGGTACTCCAAGTTTAGTGTGTCACATAAGGAGCGGGGGACCCTCAGCCACCTTTGTTATTTGATAGGGGCAGGAAGGGGCTTTGAGTCTGAACCTATCTTGTTTAAGTATGTATGAATCGTAACATGACAAAATATATTTATATATTGGGTATTTAAAATTTCTAAAACTTGTAATATTAAGATTTTTTACTTGTAATAATACCTCATATTTTTTTCCTTCGGGCATACACACATCAACAAAGTCTAGGGATACGTTATTTTGAAATCAAACATGGCTTTATTGTTTAAAACCTATTTAGTTTCCTTAAAAAGTTTATTTACAGATTTAAACCTTGTCTATTCTTTATTCAAAATTTAAAAATTAAAATGAGAAACAAATGAAAACACGCAAAGCACAGCGCAATCTTGAGTTGTATCTAATTTCAAGAAGTTGCATTAAAATTTTTTTTGCGTGTTAATTGAAGAAAACCTGATAAATTGTTTTATTTTCTTTTCTCAATTGGTTGTGTAAGCTTTTTAGCGTCATGCCACGCCATCATTTGAGTCGAGATGAAATGTTACAGGCAGTTGGCATGTTACAAAACGGTGCTATTCAACGCGTCGTTGCTGAGTCTCTGGGCACAAGCCAAAATGTGGTATCCAGGCTGTGGTCACATTATCGCGCTACTGGAGATGTGGCAGAACGGCACACAGGTAGATATCGTGTTACCACTCAGAGACAGGATCGATTTCTCCAAATGACCGCCAGAAGACTACCCAATATCACAGCGATGCAACTAGTGCAAAGGCTCCAGGAGGGTCAGCAGCTGCTGGTGAGCGACCAAACCGTGCGAAGGAGGCTGCATGAAGTTGGTCTTCATGCTCGCAGACCGCTACGAGTCCCAGCGCTGCGACGTGGCAATCGCGGTAGGCGACTTTTATGGGCTCAAGAACTTTTGACATGGAGTGATCAACAATGGTCATTGGTGCTGTTCACTGATGAGTCCCGCTATGGATTTCATCCAGATTCGAGACGAACACGCGTTTGGAGAACTCCAGGCAGGGTCAGCCGTCTCCGACATCCACAGGAGGTCCACTCTTACCAAGGCGGGACAATTATGGTGTGGGCAGGAATACGAATCGGCGGACGAACCCAACTCATTTGGATTCAGGGCAGCTTGACTGCCCATAGATACCGTGAGGAGGTAGTAGAACGTGTCATTGTCCCGCTCAGGGCCCTAACGGGGCAAGAATTTCAGCTCATGCATGACAATGCACCTTCCCATACAGCGCGGCTGGTGAGGGCCGCCCTTCGAGAACACGATGTTCAGGTATTAGATTGGCCTCCACAGTCGCCAGACTTAAACCCAATTGAACACGCCTGGGACATGTTACAGCGAAGAGCATTGAGGGATTTTCCGCCCAACTTGACAACAGAAGAACAACTTTTCGAACATTTAAAAAGAACTTGGGACTGCATACCCCAGCAAGACATTGACACCTTAATTTTAAGTATGGAAAATCGTTGCCGCTGTGTGATTAATGTTAGAGGAGGAAATACCGATTACTGATTATCAGATTTGGTAAGATTTTTATTCATTTAATTCGATTGAATAATTTTATAAGAATAAAATGTTTTTGTTCACTCAGTAATTTTCTATGGCTTAATTAATTTAAGACTTTTATTAATTAGAAAAACAAAATCGCATCGTGTTGTTAATGTTTAAATATCGGCCATGAAATTATCTTTAATTCTTCCATTTACAGTCATAACAAAATGTTTATAGTTTTCTAGATAATCAATGAAATGTTCAATATCCCTAGATTGTGTTGATGTGTGTATTGTTTCATACTGTC
This sequence comes from Pseudoips prasinana, assembly GCA_951640165.1. Classification (NCBI taxonomy): domain Eukaryota; kingdom Metazoa; phylum Arthropoda; class Insecta; order Lepidoptera; family Nolidae; genus Pseudoips; species Pseudoips prasinana. The sequence continues at coordinate 14,137,073 of OX621240.1, forward strand.
TGCTGCCAGCCCCTAGTTATTTCAACACTTACAGAAGGTAGCTCATACAAAAGTTGATCTATTTAAAACATCTAGCCAACATGACCAAAATAATAAACCAGTTTTTTGAACAAGAAACTCCCTGCAGGACAGGCCTAGCCTAGTGCGGGGAGTTTCGATATTAAATCGGACATTATATGTTATTACGTATACAAATTCTAACAAAAATATTGTTCTAGATCCACTGCTTCTTTCTTTTGTCAAATAAACTATCATTATATCTAAAATCTACAACAAGACCCGAGAGCTTAACATACCCTCTGAAGCATATATATAATGTGATTTACTTACATTTCAGGTGAGATTTGTAGTGAGTGATTCATCTGCTCATATACTGAACACATGGGCTGTAACACAGCAAAGTTTAACACATGTGAGTACCGAAAAAACTTAATGTGTTTTTAATAGTATTTTAACCCTTAATCGGACTATGTGATAATAGATCCCATCTTATTTTAAACTCTATTCTGTTGTAATAAGAGCAAAAGCCAATGAATTATGATCATGTCCTATGCCCGATTAAGGGTTAACTTTGAACATAATATTAAAGACTTATTCATTTACTTATATGATATAAAAGGTCAGTATTTGACATTAGCCATCTGTTGTTGATATTGGTGTCGAAATGTCCCCCTAAAAGTTGTCCTAAATATGAAATACAGTTTCAGTTTCACGTGATGACATTTAATATGCCAAATTTTTATATTTTAGATTTTAAATGGCTTATGTTTGGTGGGTCCGGTACGACGAGGCGCCGGTGGCGACGTGGCGGGGCTTTGTGCTGCCATAGAAGCTCTAGGTGAACCGTCACCAATACAATCTTCTAGACCTGCTGAAACACACTTCCAAAACCGGTAAGCATAAATGCAGCGAACCTCAAGTTCTTTATACCCTAACCATCACAACCCAATGATTTAAATAAATAAAACAAAATCGCAGAATGACGCCAAATTTCAAAAAGCCATGCTTTGAGTTCTGATTTTAAAATAAAGATGATGTCAAGATTACAGCTCCAGTCCCAAATAAATGTTACATGTCATATATTTTTTATCATTTTATTTGGTTATTTAACATCATTGTTAAGAATACCAGTTACTATTTCTATACTACTACTACTCAAAACTGGCTGTCAGAGTTGTAACAGTATGTAATTTATATTTAGTTTTATTTATTTATTTATCAGTAACAGCTTTACATTGTGTTCGATACAGTATTAAACATTATAAGCTGACAACTTACATTCTTACAGATAATAACAGCTTCATTTCGTTTTATTGGGTCATTAATTGTCATCTTATTTATACTAATTATTTAAATGTAATATACAATATTTTTAAAAAATTGCTTTATATACATATCAGATAAGTGCTACTAAACACAGGAATATTTAGATATATTAATAAAATTTTATTTAAATAAATAATAATAATTATTAGTTAATTAAATAATATTGTTATAAATGGGTAATTTCCCTCATATATTAGTAATAATGTCTTAGAATTTAAAATAATTAGACCTTATTTTAACAGCATCTTAAGCATGGGGGAAAACTGGACACCAATGTATAAAGTGTCCAGAAAGTCCCCTTGTCATTTCGACATAGTCCAGTTTTCCGGTTTATTCCGGTTTCCCTCTTGAAAGAATCCCCCTCAGGGGGGAAAACTGGACACTAACGTAAAAAGTGTCCAGAAACCCCTCTTGTCATTTCGACATAGTCCAGTTTTCCCCCTTGAGAGCATTGCTTCAGGGGGGAAAACTGGACACTAATGTAATAAAAGGTCCAGAAAGTCCCCTTCTCATTTTCCACCATATCCTCCCGGCTTATTCCGGTTTTCCTCCTTGAAAGAATCCCCCTCAGGGGGGAAAACTGGATACTAATGTAAGAAGTGTCCAGAAAGGCCCCTTGTCATTTCGACATAGTCCAGTTTCCCCCCTTGAGAGAATTGCTTCAGGGGGGAAAACTGGACAATAATGTAATAAAAGATCCAGAAAGTCCCCTTTTCATTTTCCACCATATCCTCCCAATTCAAATGTCTACGATGTTTGTGACCCACAAGGAATAAGTGGGAGCGCACAAGTTTTATGATCTTGAAAAGCTAAATTTGCAGTTTCGTTTCCAGGAAGAGATCCACGAGAAATTATACTCGAGTCAGTATGCATACCTACTGGTTATAGTTTAAAGAAACGATGTAAGATCAATCTTGATTTTCTAAAAAAAATAAAGTTTTTGCCTATTTTTGATGGTTAAAACCAAGTAATCTGATATTGTTGCCGCAGCGTGAGGAGTAATACATTTTATTAATAAAATAAATAAACAACATGTCTGTTTAATCACAAAAATGAAAAAACATAAATTAATCGTCCGGTGGCGCGAATAATGCTATAAAAATAAAATTTAAATGTCTGTTTAAACTTTAACAACACATAATAATTTCAGTACAAACTTTATTATACCTGAGGGGGGATTTCAGGATTTTTTTTTCTATTCCAGTTTTCCCCCCTAAGGGGGATTCCAGGGGGGGAAATCTGGACTTATTTTTATTTATTCCGATTATCTCCCCTAAGGGGGATTTTCAGGGGGGAAAACCGGAATAAGCCGTCACTGTTGTGCAGTCTCCCATAGCTAGGCACTACAGTGACACAACCTTTATTTTTTTGTAATGTCTGTGATTATTAACATTGTTGTAAGTTTTTAAAAACAATCTTGTTGTTGAGTCTTGCTAACTCAAATAAAGAAACTTTATTGAATTATAATTAGTTAAATAAATAATATAGTTCTCAATTTATTTACCTCATATACTACTAGATAATAACTGTAATCATAATTGTGTGTCATTATAATTGTAAGTTAAGAGAACTAATTATAATAAGAGAATAAATTTAAATCATATAATAATGAAATTTGCACTTTAAATATTCTAATTTTAAAACGTTTATTGTACTGATGTATAGAAAATAAATATAATTTTAATGTTATTGCAGTGGTCGTATAATATGTATAACAAGTGCGCGAGATGACGACTCAATAAGGAGCTTAGCGGAGATCGCGCACAATACCCTGGTGCAACAAAACAAAAAGGCTGCAATGGCCCCGGCAGCCACTACCTCAGAGTCAACAACTATAACCCCACAGTTAGTATACTAATACTTTCCTTTATTTTAACACCCAAATCAGAATTTCTCACGTGTTGTTGGTACTTTACCCTCTTACATAAACTATGGCCAACTTACGCACAAAATTATAATGCTCTAAAAATGTGCTGTAACACATTCTATAGCTTGAGCTTGATTACATGAACAAATGTGGACAAAGCTTTGTTTTATAATAGCCTTTATTTGTTGTATGTTCTTTTGTACAATATAATAAAAAAAAAGCTGGCAATATAGGTATGCCCTATATAACCAGCTTTTTGAAAATAGTAATTTAAAGTTAATGTGGATATTGCCCGTTAAAAACCTGCTGCCGAACAACATTGCGACGGCTGAGTTCTGGATTTTGAAATAGTGCGCAAACGACGCGACACTGTGATTGGAGACATACACACATCAACACAATCTAGGGATATTGAACATTTCATTGATTATCTAGAAAACTATAAACATTTTGTTATGACTGTAAATGGAAGAATTAAAGATAATTTCATGGCCGATATTTAAACATTAACAACACGATGCGATTTTGTTTTTCTAATTAATAAAAGTCTTAAATTAATTAAGCCATAGAAAATTACTGAGTGAACAAAAACATTTTATTCTTATAAAATTATTCAATCGAATTAAATGAATAAAAATCTTACCAAATCTGATAATCAGTAATCGGTATTTCCTCCTCTAACATTAATCACACAGCGGCAACGATTTTCCATACTTAAAATTAAGGTGTCAATGTCTTGCTGGGGTATGCAGTCCCAAGTTCTTTTTAAATGTTCGAAAAGTTGTTCTTCTGTTGTCAAGTTGGGCGGAAAATCCCTCAATGCTCTTCGCTGTAACATGTCCCAGGCGTGTTCAATTGGGTTTAAGTCTGGCGACTGTGGAGGCCAATCTAATACCTGAACATCGTGTTCTCGAAGGGCGGCCCTCACCAGCCGCGCTGTATGGGAAGGTGCATTGTCATGCATGAGCTGAAATTCTTGCCCCGTTAGGGCCCTGAGCGGGACAATGACACGTTCTACTACCTCCTCACGGTATCTATGGGCAGTCATGCTGCCCTGAATCCAAATGAGTTGGGTTCGTCCGCCGATTCGTATTCCTGCCCACACCATAATTGTCCCGCCTTGGTAAGAGTGGACCTCCTGTGGATGTCGGAGACGGCTGACCCTGCCTGGAGTTCTCCAAACGCGTGTTCGTCTCGAATCTGGATGAAATCCATAGCGGGACTCATCAGTGAACAGCACCAATGACCATTGTTGATCACTCCATGTCAAATGTTCTTGAGCCCATAAAAGTCGCCTACCGCGATTGCCACGTCGCAGCGCTGGGACTCGTAGCGGTCTGCGAGCATGAAGACCAACTTCATGCAGCCTCCTTCGCACGGTTTGGTCGCTCACCAGCAGCTGCTGACCCTCCTGGAGCCTTTGCACTAGTTGCATCGCTGTGATATTGGGTAGTCTTCTGGCGGTCATTTGGAGAAATCGATCCTGTCTCTGAGTGGTAACACGATATCTACCTGTGTGCCGTTCTGCCACATCTCCAGTAGCGCGATAACGTGACCACAGCCTGGATACCACATTTTGGCTTGTGCCCAGAGACTCAGCAACGACGCGTTGAATAGCACCGTTTTGTAACATGCCAACTGCCCGTAACATTTCATCTCGACTCAAATAATGGCGTGGCATGACGCTAAAAAGCTTACACAACCAATTGAGAAAAGAAAATAAAACAATTTATCAGGTTTTCTTCAATTAACACGCAAAAAAAATTTTAATGCAACTTCTTGAAATTAGATACAACTCAAGATTGCGCTGTGCTTTGCGTGTTTTCATTTGTTTCTCATTTTAATTTTTAAATTTTGAATAAAGAATAGACAAGGTTTAAATCTGTAAATAAACTTTTTAAGGAAACTAAATAGGTTTTAAACAATAAAGCCATGTTTGATTTCAAAATAACGTATCCCTAGACTTTGTTGATGTGTGTATATCTAGTATCAGTTTAGGTAATGCAGAATACTAAGTTAAAAATACAAAATTAATAATATTACAGAAATAATTAGAGTAAATGATAATTAAATACAAAGGTAAACGGCAGGTCTGTATGGGATTTTTGTACCGCTAGTAAAATTTCGTGTAAAAGTATTTTTAATTTCTTAGATTTTTTGAACTTGGGATATAAAAGTTATAGCCAGTTTAATTTTAAAGTTACGTTTGGTAATCTGTGGGTCAACCCCATGACCGTGGATACATTGCAGTTCGAAAATCACTCTTACTGCCTTAGTAATAAAGATACTTAAATATCAAAGTGTGTCTACTGATGTGGTAATGAAATGCTAGTGTTAACTAGTGTACTAATGAATGATGTTATGAATGATTGTTACATATTATATTTACATAAACATTGTTATGGTGATAAAGTAAAATATGTTGTCGCTCTTTTTGTAGTCTTTACATGGATTTATTCCGAACCTGCCCCGAAAACCCTAACCGGGTCGCAAGTTAGGTTAGGAATATGCAAAAAACTATTGTTTGTTGAAATAATGAAAAGTTCTTTATTTCTATTAATTATAAAGTTCATACCCCAGTGTACATTTGTGAGAGGTTGCGAGGGGTTTTATACGAGGTTTTAAGTGGAGGTAAATAAAACAATAGGTTCTATTCGAAATCATTAATAATTACGATTTAATGCAACTACTGTGCTTTCATAGGTATAATAAATAAGTATTTAATTATATGATTTATATGCAATGTTGTTCCCATTTAAAAATAATTAATTATAATTTCGATATTTATATTATTTTACACATGGCAATTTCTGAAAACGCGTTCTGCGTATAGTTTACCATTTTATTACGTTTATTTATTGAAAATAATTGAAATATTATTATTGATTTCATTAATTAATCCCAAGTTATAAAAATATTGTACATACATGAAAAAAATTGCCTTAGTTGTCTTAATAAGTGGTACAAATTATATAGCTGAACACCAAAAGAAGTATGCGGTACTATTTTTGCCATTCACATTTAAACATAAAATTAATACAAAAAAATATAATTAATAAGATGTAATGGATACAAATTACATAAGCCTACTCTTTTCTGTCGTTGCGAACCCACTCTCTGTGGCCCCAGGCAGGTAATCAGGGTGTCTAATCCAACTTCACGAAACCAAAAGGCCAGTCACAAAAGCTTTAGTAATATGCTTTAAACAACCTTGTTTTTACTCATGTGTAAATCTTGTTAGTAACATAAAAACCCACATTCATATTTTTAATATAGGTTGGGTTTCACAAGCCGTAATAAATGGTACCTAATGTTATTTTTCGGGTTCGTATAAGCCTCAATTTTTACTTTAAACCCTATATATGTATGGGTCACTGAATATATGTATTTTATGTTTTAGGGCCCTAGTTGTAAATTACTGTCACCTAGTAATAATAAACGTCACCCCAGAAAAGGCTGAAACTAGAGTTACTAATCAACCATTGATTGAGGTAAGAACTTATACTATTTTTTATAACACAAAGTCGACAAACAAGGGAATAGCTGACCCATTAGTTCAAGCGATTATCGTGGCCTATTGTCTATAGCATTACTCACGTGTTAAAAACCTTTTCTATTGAGAAAGAGTTTTCAACGCGGGAGCAAACCTAGTACTACAACATTAAGAAAATAACGCTATTACCTGGAGTATATTCTCTGAGTACTATGACCATCATATTGCGATCATCATGCTGTCTGCCAGTTTGTTTTTGTTTTAAAAAAACAACGCCCGCATTAGGCATTCTAATCCCTGTGTCGCGGGGTACTTTACCAACATATAATAGACGGACATAAATTATATCCAGACTCAGAACAACTATTTATGGGTCACACAAATAGTTGTCCGGCGCGGGACTCGGACCCGCGAAACGAAGCGGTGAGGCGACTGTCTTAACCTCTGCGCCACACGTGCCATCGAGATTTCTGCTCAATTGTTAAACTGTCGTCACGAGTTTGTAAGGGCCATCCTTAGGAACTTGCGCGTCTTTGCGGGTTTCATCTTCCAAGACAAATATTTATGTTCATGGACTTGTTTGATGTTTTCTGTGTATTGTTTTTATATATTAAAAAGAAAGTATTTCTATCTATTGTCTAATATAAATAGTACAAGCTTCGCTTAGTTTGGGGTAGATGTCGTTGTGTAATATGTCCTGGATATTGATTTATTTTATTGTTATTATACTAGTCTTTAATTTAAATCTGATATAGATCTAGTTACATAATTATCATTTTATATTGTTTGCTAAATATCAATAATATTTTTATAGATGGGAGGCGGTCTTATGGGCGTAGAAGTGATAGTATCGAGAGCCAGTGCGCTAGCAAACCTGTTAGGTCGCTTGGTGTTGCCACATTATAAATTAGCTACAACTACAGTTACCGGTATTCCTATGAAGGTAAGTTTTTGGTAGTATTTACTTTAGTTTTTGATAGTATATTAAGTTATCTTGTTTGTCTAGAGGTAGAATTCTCAACTGCACTGCCATACATAGGCTAAACGGCCGTAATAAAGTGAAATTAGTCATGGTAAATGATACTCTATCCATCCTTGATAAAGTGTCATTTAACTTCATAGACGCTTTCCGTTGTGATGTCTTTGTTATAATTTCTTATTCTCACCGGGGACTATATTCTATATACAATCTAAACTCTATGGTAATGAGAAATTAGAAAATGCTCACTGAGGTATTATAGTTCTCATATTAGGGTGATGGTTGCGGGAATTCGTTGAAGCTGCCATTAGTAATGAAATACTATCAGGGCGAATGTGTATATATATGAATAAGTTTTCATTCACATAAACCCTTACCCTTAAAACTGTTTGAACAATTTTGCTTACATACAATTTTAAGATAAGACCTGCGATATATTCCTTTTAGTTTGAATAAAATGTGTATTAATTGAAAGTAACGTAGGTGTGCACTTATAAAGGATTTTTGAAAATTAACCCCTAATGGGTTGATAAAGGGTGTGTATAGAACAACGTGCCTTCTTGATCTGATCAACTTCAAACTTGGCATTTATATTCATATGACATGTTTGTATACTAAGATTTACTATGTTTGGTGAATGACTAACATATGTAAAATGTATTTTTAGGAAGAACAAAATGCAAGTTCCAGTGCCAACTACGACGTGGAAATCATACATTCCTCTGACGCACACATAGGGTTAAGAGCGTCGCAGACTCCTGCAGAAGCAGCGGAATCGGTAAGTGTTGGAATTTGATCAAACATATTGTCAATATGTTTGTTCAATCTGTCAATAACTATTGGCCTGCTGGTCTACTAACCACTAGTTAGTGATTAGTGCTAAGGCAGAGATCGAGGAATCCATCCCCATCCAGCACAATACTTTGTGTAATGAGCACAATTATTTATTCTGTGTCTTTTTAAATTATATTGCTGTGCCCTAACAGGGTTCATTCTAGTAACTATTTATCTAATCTGTACCTAAGTGCAGATTAGATAAATAATTTCAGGTTCAGATATTAAAAACTAGGTAGGTGCATTAGTGCACCTACCTAGTTTTGTTGTACTTTTTAATCTCTGATCTCTCTCTCAACTCTCAATTTCGACTGGGAAATCACATCTGGGTATGTGCATAAAGGTTTTAAATAAAAAAAAGGTTTGAAACATATATACAATTGTACAATTTGCTTTCAATGTTTCCTATATTGTTTTATCTGTAATTGGTGTGAAATAAAGAATATTTATCTTATCTTATACATGTAACATCCATCCATCAATTAACATTTATGAAAAATGTCTGGGCGTAATTTGTCTATAGTATCTACATATGTATTTATAAATAAGTATTTTTTTAAAGACAACGTTCGCAATTCGGATTCTAATCCCTGTGTCGCGAGGTACTTTACAAACATGTAATAGACGGACACAAGTTATATCCAGACTAAGAATTAATATTTATCGGTCACACAAATAGTTTTCCGGCGCGGGAATCGAACCCGAGACACGGAGCGGCGAGGCGACTGTCTAAGCCGTTGCACCGCCCGTGCAGTCTGTTTATGAGTTGTCTGGTTGCCCTAGTACAGGCTCTAGATTGGGATCGGATGCCAGTGTATTAATTGTCCCAAGATATTTATTAATATTTAACTTTATCATTTATGGTTTGATTGGTGTTCCCTTAGGTGGTGTTGCGGTGGTGGACGCCCCGTGGGGCAGAGGGCGGCGCGGCGGGCTGCGCGGGCGCTCTATGGCGCGTCACCCCCGCCGACGTGGCCTCGCGCCCTTCCGCTTGCCTTGTCAACTTTTTGCTCAATGGACGTTCAGTCACGCTCGAGGTGCCAAGGTATTAGTGGTTATGTGATTTTAAGAATACGCTAACTAGGGAAATGGTTTACGGCTGTTGGCGTGTTAGGTAGATGCTTGCCTTTCACGCTGCGGGTCGTAGGTTCGATTCCCACCCAGGACAGATATTTGTGTGCGAGAGCACGCCTGTTTGTCCTGTATCTGGGTGTAATTATTTATATAAGTATGTATTTACAATAGAAAAGTAGTATATGTAGTATATCAGTTATCTGGTTTCCATAATACAAGCTCTGCTTAGTTTGGGATCAGATGGCCGTGTGTGAATAATGTCCAAGGATATTATTATTATTACAATTACATTTCACAGCCACAGAGAAAACGAACAAATAGTCGTGCTTTGCGGAGATCGAACTCGGAACACAAGAGCACTAAAGTAGTAGTGAAGCAGCTAATTTAAATACTGTGCCACACGTCTAGTAAATTTTATAGACTGGAATGTTAAGTAAACAGTAAAGCTCACATATAATAATATAATAATAATATCTAGGGACAAAGTAACACAGATCATCCTAGCCCCAAACTAAGCAAAACTTGTACTATGGGTACCAGGCGACGATATACATACTTATATAGATAGATAAATACTTAAATACATAGAAAACATCCATGACTTAGAAACAAATATTCGTGCTAATCACACGAATATTTGCACTTACCGGGATTCAGGAACCAGGACCACCAGCTTCGTAGGCAGGAGCACTACCAACTAGGCTACGGTGACCGTCTATGGACGAACATATGAACGCGCTACCGATAGACCAAAGAACAGATGTGTAATCGTTTGCTATTTGTAACCATTTTCCAAAGATGTGTTTTTGTTCACTCTAGTCAATTAATGAATTCACTGAGCAGGGCTCATACGACGCCCTCGTTGGGGTTCGAATCTTGACTCTGACTCGAATATCTTTTGAAATTTTAGTAGGAAAGGTGGTGCAAGATCAGCGTCGCACGTGCTGGCGGCACAGGGCGGGGAACTGTGGATCGGTGCGCTCGGCGGACGCACGCCCTACGACGACCCGCCCGCCCTGTCGGAGGGCGCCGGTGGACGAGTTACCGACTACAGGTCAGTACACTAAAACATAATTTTTTACTTGCCTCTTCTTCAAACGCAGGCCCTGATCTCAAGTCTCGAGTTTGTCTCATCATTACAGCTTAAATAAGTCCACTAATGGACAAGCCTCCCTCAAGAATCATCTTGAGGGGATATGCCATAATCGCCACGCTTGGCAGGCGGGTTGGCGATCGCAGTATGATGGTCATAATACTCAGAAGGAAGCTGCTTCCCGTCCTCTGGTAGATATTCCCTCGGGTCGACTTCTACGCCCCCCACGGGATGAGATGGGGTGATGATATTCTGATTCTGATATTTGTCGCCGTCACCACACAGCAAGATTGTCTAACGTGTGTTATTCCGTGTAGCATTTTTGAGCTGAAAACTTCTTTAGCACGTTTAGCTCTTTTTGGTTGAAATGAACAAAAATCAATGAAATGGAACTCGCGTCATCTTGACGTCACGCTGTGTATAATATATTGGTTGAACAAAAAGCATGAAAGTCGCGTCATCGTCACGTGACGCTTTCCATGATCTATTTTATGTATACTGTGTATATATATGTCTAGTTTTTGGGGAACAAAAAGGGTGAAACTCGACCCATATCGTCACGTCACGCTTCCTATAAGCTATATGTTGTTTAAAAAAAACAAGAAATAAATAATATATTGTAATTATTTTGATTAGTAGTATAAACATAGTTTTCACTTTTATCGGCAGTCCCCAAAGATTACATTATTATATTATGAAAAGTATGGCAGAATGAGCCCAATAGCTTTTTTTATCATAATTTTTTCTCTAGGTTTATGTATATGTATGTATATTTATGTTTATTATTTGACAAATATATATTACTAGCTGGTACCCGCGACTTCGTCCGCGACAATTTTGAATGATAACCAATATAACTACTTATTTCTAGCTAAATCTAAAAACTATAACTTTCAAAAGAAATAAGCAATATAAATTAAAGAAAACCTAACCTATAAATAACCTAGCTATGAAATAAACTAAAGACTACTTTGCTACTGTTATTAAAAAAAAATACCCGATGTCATCAATTGTCCTTAAGTAAAGTCAGTAAGTCAACTAAAGTAAAATAATAATCAACGATGCATTAATCACAAAGGTAACTCCCATTAGATTAGGTTGACCCGACCTCTAAGTAATATTAATGCAAAATTTGAAGTTAAACCATGCAGTGCTTTTTGAGTTTAGCCCGGACAAACAAAAATTCTAACAACTATATTTTTGGTTTCGATATCGATTGTAGTTCACGCCACAAGTACCTATCCTTTTAAAAAAATATTCAATGTACAGTTTTGACTTTCCTACGATTTTATTATATGTATAGATAAGATCACAGCTCCTCCCCAGTAGGTGACAGCGTGATAATATGTAGCCTATATGTTGACCCGATCTCTTAGTAATATTAATGCAAAATTTGAAGTTAATCCATGCAGTCGTTTTTGAGTTTAGCCCGGACATACATACAGACAAACAGACAAAAATTCTAAAAACTATATTTTTGGTTTCGATATCGATTGTAGATCACGCCCCAAGTATCCTTTTAAAAAAATATTCAATGTACAGTTTTGACTTTCCTACGACTTTTTTAATTTTTTTGTATAGATTCTATTCTAGTTTTAATTTATGTAGTTTATATAGTTTTATTGTATTTTTAAGTATAAAAATCATCACCTCCACACATGACGTGTTAAGTGCACCTACCTTATTTTTCTCTGCATCACCCTAAGGTAGACTGGTAGAGAATGCCTCCGGCATTAAGTCCGCCTTTGTACCATGTGCAAAAGTTTTAAATAAATAAATTACCATACATGTGATTTTTTCTATACATTTACCTACGGTTAGCCTTGGAGGTTTCTACTGCTTCATCGGAAAATAGAGGCGAGTAATAAATAGCTCAAGCTGTCTAGCAAATAATACTACATTGTAGGTAACTCGTGCCAGACCTTTGGGGTTGGAACCTCAACTCAGGGCCGTAACTGACTTTACATGAGTGTCTTTTTTTACAAGCCAACCCAGTGCCGTACAATTATGACCAACACCATATTTATTTAACACTTTGCCATGGGCACAAAAATAACAAAATAATTTTTAAGCTTAATCTAAAGAATTTCTATCTGGGGAATTGTTTAAAACTGGTCTGACCTAGTAGATATGGCATATTATATATTATTGTTGACTAGATTCTACAGTCAAACCGCAAACACGGTTTTGTGGGATAGCGGTGTACATTTTCTTAATGAAATTTGTGAAATAATAAAAAAATATAACATAACAATAAAATCTAAATAATTTAAAATAGATGTTCCATGATTTATTGAATTAGATAGATAGATTAACTCTTTATTGTACACCAATATTAAAATCATACAGTACAGGAGCATGTAATTAAAAGGTATACAATTATTATGATTAGAATGATTGTTTCGAACCATATATATTATTATTCATGTCAGTAAAACGATAAAGTTTAAAAAAAATACTTCTGTTAAAAATACAGTGAAATTCCGCTCGATACAGGAATTGTTTACAGGCGTTGTTTTTTAAAGAAAACTTTACATTATCTGTGAACCTTACGTATGTTTTATAATCCTCAGAATAAAAGAGTTCGGTGCCCTTATGCAACAGAACCGTCTGCACCCTCTCCGCGGCGCGGGCGCGAACGGCCGAGCTCGCGCGCGACTGCAGCGCCACTCTACGTACTGGCCGCTCACTATATCTTCTACCCTCATATTTAATCTAGGAGCGGTAAGGCTTTCGATTTTTCAGATCATATAGATTGAACTGAAGTGGCAGTGGGCAGGGTACATAGCTCGTAGAACCCACGGCCGTTGGGGCAGAAAGGTGCTCGAGTGGCGACCACGAACCGGAAGATACAGCGTGGGCAGGCCTCCTATAAATCGCTGGATGCGGATATCGGGAGACCGGCAATTGTGAAAAGATACCTAATGGGATGATGATGATTAATCATTAGAATTCGAATGTATATAACGGCATGCCACGTTATAAATACGCACGATCTTGTCATCTGAGGTGGAATTATTTGGACGATATTTGTCCAGCAGTGGACGTGTTTCGGCTAATATGATGATGATGATGACACTGTACGTGTGGCGCAGCGGTTAAGACAGTTGCCTCGCCACTTCGTGTCCCGGGTTCGATTCCCGCGCAGGATAACTATATGTGTGACAAATAAATAATTGATTTTAGTCAGGATGTACCTTGGTTTCTTTAATTATATGTTTGTAAAGTACTCTGCGACACGTCATAAAAACAACTAACTGGCCTGTTAGTCTAGTGCTTAGTGACCTTGACTGTAAGCCAGAGGTCATGGGTTAAATTCCCACCCGGAACAAATCTTTGTGTGCCGAAAACGATTATTTGTTCTGTGTCTGGGTATAATGTATCGATAATATGTATTTAGTTAGAAATATATGCCTAGTTTGGGATGAAATGGCAGTATGTTAGTTGTCCCAAGATATATATATTTTTTTCATATGTATTTGAGTATTGAGGATTGCAAAAGTTATTAATATAATGATTTATTGTATACAGGTAGTAGAGCCGCTAACAAAACTGGTAGTACAAGAGACGCTGACCGACGAGGAGGTGGACACGTGTCGCAACGTGCTGCTGCAACTGCTCGCCATGGAGTCGCGCCACGAGTTCCCGCCCACCCAGCTGCCTTCTAACATTAGGTACTGATACTTGTCACGACTTAATAGTATGGTGCTGCAACTATAACAAGCTGGTAGTACAAGAGACATTGCTGGATAAAGATGTGGACCCGTATTGCAATGTGTTACTGCATACACTCGGCATTATATGTTCTTTCTTTTCTAGCGGCTTTCTAACATTCGGTAGTGATACTTACGATATCATTATGCTGTCTATATATTAGGTCTTTACCTATGAAATTGCCGTTCTGCAGTACTGGCCATTTCAATTCAAAATAATTTTTGTTTGGCTAAGAATTCTAATTTCAAATTAATTTTATTTTAAAAACATGGATTCTTTTTTCCAAAAGTAGTCATTTCTTTATTGATTAGTGTTACATTTTCATCGCATTTCAATCTTTTTCGTCATCATGGATACGTTAAAAATTCGAGTAATTATGGAATATGAGTACCGTCGTGGCAGCAACGCGGCACAAGCGGCACGCAACATCAACGACGTTTACGGAGCTAACACTACAAACCAACGCACCACCTGTTATTGGTTTGCTCGCTTCCGTTCTGGAAATTTCGACCTGAAAAATGAACCTCGCGGTCGTCCGAAGACTTTGGTCGACAATGACGAATTAAAGGCGGTTGTGGAAGCTGATGATACACAATCTACGGCTGAATTAGCAGCAGCTTTCGACGTTAGCGTCAAAACAATATTGGTCCATTTGCGTCAAATTGGCAAGGTAAAAAAGCTTGACAAATGGGTGCCCCACGAACTCAATGATCGCCAGCGCGAAGTACGCGTCGAGACGTGCCTTGCACTGCTCAACAGACACACAAATGAAGGAATTTTGAACCGCATTGTTACCTGCGATGAAAAATGGATTCTGTTTGATAACCGCAAGCGCTCAGCAAGTTGGTTGGATCCTGGTTCAGCACCTAAACAATGCCCTAAACGAAAACTTACCCCTAGAAAAGTGATGGTCACTGTTTGGTGGTCTAGCGCCGGTGTGATTCATCACAGCTTCTTACCAAACGGGGTGAGCATTACTGCAGATGTGTCTGTGAAGAACTGAGCACAATGATGGAGAAGCTGGCGCATCTCCAACCAGCATTGGTCAATCGCTCGTCTCCGCTGCTCCTGCACGACAACGCGCGACCTCATACTGCACAGCAGACGGTCTCCAAGTTGCAAGAACTGGGGTTGGAAGCTCTCCG
Organism: Pseudoips prasinana; assembly: GCA_951640165.1. Classification (NCBI taxonomy): domain Eukaryota; kingdom Metazoa; phylum Arthropoda; class Insecta; order Lepidoptera; family Nolidae; genus Pseudoips; species Pseudoips prasinana. The sequence goes on from OX621240.1 coordinate 14,152,598, forward strand.
TCATCCGCCCTACTCACCAGACCTTGCGCCTACAGACTACTACTTTTTCCAGAATTTGGATAACTTCTTGGCGGGAAAAAAATTCAATACCCGAGAGGCAGTACAAAATGCCTTTGAAGAATTTGTTGCCTCCCGTCCAGCTGATTTCTTTAAGAAGGGCATCAATAAACTGCCACTGCGATGGCAAAGATGCATTGATTGCATGGGTGATTACTTCGATTAATACAAATAAAAAAATTCATGAAAAAAATTCGTTTAAATTTTTTCATACAAAACGGCAATTTCATAGGTAAAGACCTATTATATAATAAAATCGTAGGAAAGTCAAAACTGTACATTGAATATTTCTTTAAAAGGATACTTGGGGCGTGATCTACAATCGATATCGAAGCCAAAAATATAGTTTTTAGGATTTTTGTCTGTTTGTCTGTATGTATGTCCGGGCTTAACAGTCAAAAATTCTAAAAACTATATTTTTGACGTCGATATGGACTGTAGATCACGCCCCAAGTATCCTTTTAAAAAATATTCAATGTACAGTTTTGACTTTCCTACGATTTTATTATATGTATAGATATTTTTTTTAAACCCTTAAATAAATAACAAGTTACTAAGAAAATATTTTTAAATTTATTACTACTATATTAAAATCAATGAATTGGAAACAAAAAGCAGTTGGCTGGCGCAGAAGCCAGGAGTTTAATTTAAGCGACTGATACCTAAGGGTAACCCTTATGGGATTCGGACCACAGCACTGGGGGCCTTCACTGTTATATAAGTACTATTTATTTATGTAGCACTAATCTTGTTCTGACTCAACTAAGATTATTTTAATATTACTATCAAGACTACTGCGCACTACTGCATACATTAGTGCGCAGTAGTTTTGATGTAGATCTCACCACATCAATGTCTGATAAATGATTGGTGTCAGCATTATATTTTATGTCCGTTTTTAGCAAACTACACTCGTAATGTTATACTAGGGAAAACCTGTCATTGGGCTTCCCTTTAAATTGTATCCTGTAATTTGTGTTATTATCTGTATCGCTGTTGGTTTTCTTAATAAATAAATAAATAACACTATACCTTATGCATTACCACTATACCTATTGCACAAAAAAACAATACATGGTTTCACAATAAGCAAATACGGGTACATCGGCAATCTTATCGCTTTGTAGCGATCTCATCTAGTCAACTGATGAACAAGGACGAACTAAGATAGAAAAGGCGGTAGTTGTAAGTGTATTCTAATGTCTATCATAAAATTTATGTTGTGTACGTATGTACAATTAATATTTGTTTAAATACTAATAATAATATACTATACATATGTAATATTATATATCTACTTAATTAAGGAGTTATGAAGAAAGTGGTTACGGAAAGCTGTTAAGACAAAGATAGAAATGATAAAGATATAAAAAGCGTCAGAGACGCATTTTTTCAGCAATGGACTGTAGTCATTTTATATATTGTCTGGAGCTCACTTCTACAGAGGCAAGTCTTCAGGGCGACGCGAAGAGCAGTGGCGGCAGGTGTGGAGCGAGCTGGAGGCGTTAGTGCGGGCGCACGCCGCCGCGCCGCAGCACCGCGCGTTATTGCGGGTGTTACTCGATTGCCGCGCCCACAACAACCATCCTAGCGACGGTATGTATTACTAAAGTTTCTTATAGCATATTTCCTCAGCTTCATTCACAGTTCTTAACAACTTTTTGTAATTATTAGTCACTGAATACCCATTCTACCGCTACCGTCTAAGTAGCCGGTCAGCGTGATCGTGATCGGCGTTCAAATAGAGAAGGTTAAAAATTATTAAGTCATTCGTTGAATCGGCTTCAACGTTATACATCGATTTCGGACCATTTATGACGTCACACGTGTTCATGGAAGCCGATTGATCGAATGATTTATTCATTTTTAACCTTCATCTAGTTGAACACCGATCACGATGATCGGCGACACAGGCGGTAGTTCCCTTCCTTTGCATGTATTTTTTCCGTTAGATCCATGTACTGACAATTATGGATACAACAAATATACTCCAATTCGGTCTAGCTTGTGTATTTGACTGTCTCGAGTAAGTAGGCGCATAGAACAAAAAGGGCTCTTGAAAGTTGGATAGTCAACGAATTGATGATTAATAATTTCATTATGTGGTACAAACACCACCTATATAGATATTCTTTCTAGATATTTTAGTTAACTATCCAACTATCAAAGTCCTTTTAGTTCTACGCGCCTACTTATTCGCCGCAGTATAATATATACACAACTATCGTCTTCTCCCAAAAGCACCGTCGTTCCAAAAACGTCTTAGACTATCCGGAGGACGATATCAAGACTTACTTAGACCAAGTCAAGGGTTAGAGAAACCGTAATATTGTACACAATCCAATATGTCGCACTCGCTGGTCGAGAGTTTAAAGAGTTACTATATAATTGTCTCTAGCATCGAAAGTTGGGCTTCAGTGCATGCTCTTTGACTTAAATGAATTTTTTTGTTTTCTTACAATCAATTTAATAAACTCGAATGGCATATTTGCTAGATGAAACCAACTTTTGTTGCCCCTTAACTTTAACGCTCCATACTTGGAAAAGTATGCATCCTCATAATAGAGGAAGGAGAAGGGGAAATACATGCTTCATCCCTATTATTATAATTAAAACTGACGGAAGCTACCATAGTCAAAACTGTTACTAGTAATTCACGTAATTTATTGTATGTTGGACTCGGCCAACCGTTTAAATCTCTTCAGGAGATCATCTTTAGGGCGAATGCTTGCACGACGCGACGTCGAATCCCGTCTCGCACGTGTGAGCCGAGACGCCAACATAAAATTAATTACATGAGTTACTGGTTACAGATTTCACTATGTAATTGAAATAAACAGAACTATTATGGCTCTTCCAGTGTAATAATAATACTAGCTGTGCCCCGCGGTTTCACCAGCATTTAAACTGTATTATAGCCTATGTGTTATTCGGATATATAAGCTATATTACTACAAAGTTTCATTAATATCCGTTTGGTGGTATTTGCGTAAGAGAGTAACCAACATCCATACATTATGCATCCATACTCAAAAACTTTCACATTTATTAATTATTCATTAGTATTAGTAAAAAATAATATTAGTGGGATTGATGATAAATATTTTAAGACGCGATATTATATCATTCTGTGCCAATTAAGATAGTACATTTTAGTTTTATAACATTATATAATATAATATAATATCTGGGGACAATGTCACACAGATCATCCTAGCCCCAAACGGGATATGCCTGAGCTTCACCGCTCAGTGTCATTTCATTGTGTGCCACTGTTGATCCTGGCTCACAGGAGTTGCAGTGGTGGGTAAGAGAGAGGGACTAGTCCCGTATAAAAAAAAAAATACGAAGCGCAAATCTAATCTCAAAAATGAGAATTTTGGCGTCCCCGCAGGACGTTCTCGAACCACCAGCATCCTCTACGAATCCGTGCGGTGTGCGCTGTGCGTTGAAGGTACGAACCAAACCCCTTAGCACTACATCATTTGGGATTTCTCTAACACCCTCAAGGGGGTGTAGGTGTTATCCATCGGCTGTTTTCTATAAACATGGCCGACTGATATGTTCATATTTGCATCTGAAAGATCATATCAACTTATTGAATTATTTAATCATTAACGTTTGTACACACGGAAAAATACAAAAAAAACAATAAACGAAAATAAAATTTATATAATAGTCATATTAGGAACACCTTTCAAATCATTTAAGTTTAATAACATTACTCGCAATGTAAAGCGTAAATATACTACAGATCATTTTTGTGAATAGAAATATTGTTCCCGATTCTGTGCAATACCAAGTAAACTAATTTGGATATCATTGCATTTCTTTGTAACATATTTCTTATGAAAAGCACAGGACATCTTTAGAAGTGTCAATTTAGCTAGGGACTCGTTGCAAAATTATGTGTCAGGTGATTAGGCAGTTAAAATAAATATCTTAGTAATAAATAGGATAACTAACACACTGCCATCTGATGTCAGACTAAGCAGAGTTGTACTATGAAAACCAGACAGCTGATAAATATACTTATAGATTTCTAAATACATACAAATAATCGTGTTCATCACACAAATTTCTACTGGATCGGGACTCTCGACCCGAATTGTCCCGGGTGGGAATCAAACCCATGACCCCTGGCTAAGTAATCAGGGTCACTAACCACTAGACCAACATGTCAGGCTTCTGTTTGTCCTGTTCTTTTCATTCGAAATTTAGAATTTAGAAAGAGATCTAAAGACATTTAAATTACTTTAGTGGTAAAACACAGAATCACCAGCAAATAAAAAAATTGCAACAAATTAAAATTTACTACCAACTACTAAGTATTCAGAAATCGGCTACTTAAAACTTGATACAAATTTAAACCTACGCGCAATGTAAATAATGATACAACATTCTTAGCGGGTATTACCGCACTAGTTTAACGAGTGGTTTTCAATCATGTTGCAATCGATTGTGGTAATGATACTCTTATATACTTGTATTGTTGTCTTTTATACTTGTCAGCATATTTTTTTTCATGACGTGTACATGCTAACTTTATTTTATTTTATTTATTTATAGTTAAATAAAACGGTTAATAACCAATTACATCAATTAACATAGAAACAATTACATAATTTATTTTTAGGGTTACATACAAAATTCAATACAAAATACTGGACATCCTTGCATACTTTCTTTCGCAGAAAACCAAACATATTCGCCTAATGTCTGTCCATCTACCTGCATCGCATTCAGGATAGGCAATCAGGAGGGTGTTTAGCATATCTAGGGTTCGACATACTGGAGACTTGGCTCTAGCGACAGTATGATGCAGCGGCTTCGCAAATAATTCACGCTGGTGGCGGCACTGATGATGTCTACGACCGGGCCCATATAACCGACAGAATAAATTAAGGAGCTCAGGACAGTCGATTTCTCCACGAAGGGTTTTACAGGCTACCGTAAGCTGATCAAAGCCTCTTCTCACCTACAAAGAATTAAAACCTAACATTCCTAAAAGATAGTTAGTAGGGTACATATAAGGATAGTAGTTGTATATCCTTCTAAATAGAAATCTAAGGAAGGTTTTTTTTGCTGGTTTGGTAGTTAAATAAAGCTCAGTCCCTTTAATACATGCTAAGAATGTCGTAGTTTGACTTTCACAAGTTCCGTTGTTCTTGTTTTGGAATCTTATCAAACTATAATTATTTGTGTGCATTATGTTGTTAATTGTTATGTTTTCATTAAATTAACCACAAAGAGAAAGCATGGTGTGCTTACTAACTCTAGTTATTAGAATTCGTCACCAAACTCACCATTTCATCGATCAATGTATGTATATTTTTTTTGTTTTTTTTTATTGTGTTTTTTTATTTTGTTTTGGTATAAACCTTTATTTTATTCATCCAGTCATTCATTTACACAATAATATTGAGTTGCTAATGCTTTTGTATATTATCTTCGCTTTCGGCAAGTTTTTAATTGAATTTTGGTAAAAGTCGTCGTTGATGTTCTAACACCTGTGAGTTACACCTTTGGCAGTTTTCACTCCTTTTGTCAAATAAAATACACGTCGCGTCGTTCTGTAACGAAATTTATTCAGCACTTTGGTTTTCACATACACTTGTACTTGTCAAGCTCACAATGCACCACATTAACATAGTCGAATACAGCATAAAAGTAACAAAAATAAATTATTAGTCCGTCCGTGCGGTCTTTGTTATCACAGATATTTTTTAAATCCTTAAATAAATAACAAGTAACTAAGCTATTATTTTTAGATTTTGTTCTACTGTATTAAAATAAAAGAATTGAAGGCAAGTTGCAGTTGGCTAGCGCAGAATGCTCTCACTACCTTAAATTAAGCGGCTAATACCTGAGGGCACCCTTATGGAGCTCAGAGAGGGGCTGAAGTAAAAAGACTGAATTCGAAATGAGGGTTCCTGTGGTTAGAAACAAAAGACGTCCAATGAAACTCATTTATGAACTACTATTTATTTGACTTATAATGTTGCGGGAATCGTATTAGCACAACAATGTAACCGGTCGACAACAGTTACATTGTAATAAACAAAATCCCATTACTAGGTATGCCAACAAATAGTTCACTACCCGTCTCTTCAATCCAATTAAAATTCAATGGTTGCCTAGACGAGATCGATACTAGTGATAAGCCGCCATTTGTACTATATTGTGAAAAGTTTTAATACGTATTATGTAGGTACAAAAATACTTAACTAGTAATGTTTTGGTTTTATAACATTATTCAGAATGCAAAGCATTATTCTAATCTAAAAAATAGGATATCATAAATTCAATCGTCCGGCGAGTCTCAAATCAGCATTTGATTTGAGTTTACTTACTCAAATAGTATTTTCGCACCCTAAACTTGTGAATTTTGACTTACGCGGTCTTAGAACCTATTCTATAAAATAAAATATAATTGTTTCATTATTATTGTCATATAAATATCTAAAATATTTAATCAACAAGTATTTCTACTGAATATTTTTAAGCATTTGCAACTCTTATCATCTTAGTGATCGTTACAATTAGTATTTGAGATTCTCTTCTACAGGGTGAAATATAATAGTAGAGGCAACTTAAGAAAAGCAATATATACTTTAAACTAATTTATACGAAAAATATTTTTGAACTATAAAGGGAAAGTTCATATTTTTGGGTATTTTGCAAATTATTATGTTATGTTACTGCACTACTCTCTCTCCTGTTTTATAGTCTTATTAAGCTTCTTAAGTCTTGTCCAATATTAATGTTGTATATTATTTCAAACTTTGTATAATATTATGTCAATTCCAGGTGAATCTCGTGCCACAGTCATCCGTGCTACGACGGACTCGCCGCTGTCCCCCGTGGGGGCAGGCAATGGCGCGTCCACTAGCGCGGGCGACGTGTGGGCGCCACGGAACGTGTTAGACGCGCTGCTCGGCGCCCCGCGTCCCGCGCGGCGCCCAGACTTCGCAGGAAGAATGGCGGCGGGCTCGAGACCCGCCATTTTGTACCAACATTTACAGCAAGATGTTGAAGCCCAACATTAGTTCTATTTGTGATATGTGAAATTATACCCGTTAAGTTAATATAGTTATTAAAATTTCCACTGGTTTTGTATACTTTAATAACCGTTTTCTGTGTTTTTCATGTAAATTATCTTTCCTCTGGGTTGATGAATATTTTTTGTGGTACAACACATACATTTTGGAAAAGGTACGGCAATGTGTAACTGGGACCTGGGGAAGCTACTGCGCGCTATTTGATAATTGAACTTGAGCGCTTCGTGGTACCAACCTTACCTATGTTGGCCCAAAATATGGATGCGATATATATTCGGCCAATGACGTAAATAAATAAGTTGGCACCATTTACATGTCAACTTAGTTTTAATAAACAGAAGGTTCACTCGGTATTTTTATAATGCCACCACGGTATTGGAATAAAATGAACTTAAATATGGAGCTTATATATTGACGGTTAAGTTCATAAAAATGACAGATTTCAGATGTATACAATGCACACACATAAAGAAGCTTATTTTATTACAAATCGTTTCCTCACTGTGCTGTTGGTCTCGTATTTAGTGGCCCTGACTGTTAAGCCAAAAGTCGTGAGTTCGACCACACCTAAGATAAATCTTCGTGTGATGAGCACGATTATTTGTTGTCCGAGTGTAATTTCTCTATAATATGCATGTATTTGCCGCTTAAAGACTGCACCAAGCGGGATATGGCCGCTTTTAAAATTGACCACTGTTGCTGGGAAAAGCTCGCTGAAAATAGAGTTGTATTGCGCAAACGTGTAGTGGAGGGTCGTAAGATCTATGATGAAGCCTGGTTCGGAGTAGTTAGTTGGGCGATAGGTTTCCGCACTTAGCCTCCCAATTGGGCCATTGTGCGTGATACTTGTTTGGCTACTCGAACCATTTTAGTTCCATCCAGAAGTCCAGGAGACCACAAAAGCCTGGCTTGAGGGCCTCCTGCAGTGTCTTCGGATCATTCAGGAACTTTGACCGTTGGTAAGCAACCCTCTTGCAGTGTAGCAGTACGTGTGCTGGTGTTTCTTCATTTTCAATGCACCCTCTGCACAGGGGGCTGTCCGTGACGCCAATCTTGAAGAGGTGTTTGCTTAGTGTGCAGTGTCCGGTAATTGTGCCTATCACCATGCGTAGATCCTTCCTGTTTAGGTGTAATAGATTACGCGACAGGCGTTTGTTCAGAGATGGTAGAAATTCTTTTGTCTGTCTGCATGATTCCAGATCTATCCACTCTTTTTCATGTTCTTGTGTGGTTTTCTCACACAGCCATGTTTTCAGTTGGTTATAGGGTATGGGTACAATGGGTCCCATTGTTGTCGTTTCTGATCCCTTTCTTGCCAGCTGGTCCGCAGTGTCTTTTCCTAGAGATCCACTGTGCCCTTCTGTGCCCATCCACTGTATTGTGACCTTATTGGTTGTTGAGATCTTTTCAAGCGCACCGTGGCACTCCAGAATGAGTCCACTGTTGAATTGGTTGCTCTTTAAGGCTTGAAGCACAGAGGCAGTGTCTGAGATTATGCGTATGGATTTACCATGCACATCTCGAGACTTGACTGCTGTTGCTGCTAGTGTTATTCCCATGCATTCCGCTTGGAAAATAGAATTTAGACTACTAAGTGTTGTTGATATGTTGATGTTGAGGTCATTGGAGAAGACGCCGGCTCCTGTGCCTTTGTTTGTTTTCAAACCATCAGTATATATCCGAACTTCATTTGTGCCAGAGCTGTCCTTAGCTTCCTCTTGAAGTTGGATGACGTAGTTTTTATCAAATATTAAGGTTTTAGGGATTATGTCACATGTAGCGTCCATCATTGGGAGCGTTTTTTTAATTTCATCCATGATGCGCGTGCGATTTTCCCTATAATTTTGCTTCCACAGGCCAGTTTTGCGAAGCGTTATAGCTGTAGCTGCGGCCTCTTGTTGGATAACCAGGTGCAATGGTCTGAGATTTAGTAGGGCCTCTAGTGCAGCTGTGGAAGTCGTTCTCATGCTGCCAGTAGTTGCTAAGCATGCTAGTCTTTGGAAGCTCTGGAGTTTAGTTTTTGCCGTGCTTAACTGTGTTCTGGGCCACCACACAACGGCACCATACGTTATCATGGGGAGTATTAACATTTTGTAGAGCCATAGGGTCATGGATGGTCTTAGGCCCCACTTTTTCCCTATAAGTCTTCTACATTTCGGTAGGTTGGTTCGGAGTACTTGCTGATAAGAGACAGAAGCGACATGAAAGCGGCTACCATCGCAAACTTCTCTTGTCAGGCCTGCGGCAGGCTATGTCGCTCTCGCATCGGTTTGTTTAGCCACCAAAAGAAATGTCTCTCTGACAATGCGCCGTAAATCGTCTGTAACAGACGCAAAGGCCATATAATATATACGTTTTTTTGTACGTGTAATTTAACATATACATAAGTACGTTTATAAGTTATTTGGTCGCCTTAGTACAACCTTTGCCTAGTTTGGGACCAGATGACAGTGCGTTAGTAGTCCCATCCATTTATTTATAGATCGATGACCGATTGAGTAGGCACGCTAAGCTGTCGGTCCCAGCTGTAGTTATTAGACAATTAGCGTGTGGTGTGAGGGCCACTTTGTTAAAACTCTTTGCAAAAGCTTTTAGGATTTAGTGAACATTCCTGAAAGTTGGTATCAGATTTTGTGAAAGTCAAATAAAGAAGTTATATGGAGCGTAAAGTAGGGCCCTCGGTTCTCACTTAGAGGATTGGGAGCCATGTCGGGATAACTTGACCACCTCAATCACCAGTAGATGAAATAAACCTCAAAATGTCTACAACATGTAACTTAATGAACGCACATCCTGAAAATAGTTTGTTCAAAATCGTTTACTGAATCGATTTATATCATTTTTAATATAGGTATTTTTTTCCCCAAAATAATTAAAACTACGGGAATTATCGTTATATTAACCCTGTACAGTCAAAACAAATTCCATCATTCAACACAAAATAAAGAAAAATAAACTTTATTCCAAGAAACTAATCTAGTAAATAACAATGCATGTTAAATTAAAAATTTAGTGTATGTATTATGATTATAACATTTATTCTAATTGCAGTGTTTGTGGGTGTGCGTTAATTACGTTACATGTTGTATACATCGTCCTATGTACAAGGTGTAGCATAAATGTAGGAATCTTAAGATGTCTAATTATGAAACTATGAAATTAAAAAAAAAACCTTAAATCAGGCACAAAGACTTTTGTTTTGTCTTACCGTTCTAAATGCATCAGCTGATTTATTCTTATATGGGAAATATTTCTATTGCATTTGGCTGCAAGTTGTTCGGTGGCAAATTACGTCCTCTATTTATGTAGACATTGAACAAGGTGCAATCTAGCTAATATTTAACTATATCATGAAGTAAGGTGAGTGTTACCAAACTACTATACTTACTTTACAAAATTATTAAAAGTATATTTGGAGAATCCTTGTCTTCAAATATTATTTTAATAATTTTTATTTAAGTGGTCTTCATCACAACACAATTTGCTAATATCAAAGAACTTGGTTATGGCGTATTCAGGTATGCGTTGCTACACATTGCTGGTTACATCTATATCAAGGACAGCTCACAAATAGGAACTGGCTACCTTGCACTTTTACGTGTTTTTCGCGCTTGGTTATTATTATTTATTTATTTGATTAACCAACAATTGTTTACACCAATACTGTTATTGGTTTGCGTTGACTAGGCTTGCTTAAATGTATTAATCACTTACTGGTTAACACCAAATGTAAAAATTATATTGAAGTAACTGATAATGTGTAGCGTCGGGAGGCATGTATTCTATGACAGATAGTGGACGGCATTACAACAGACTAAAGAAGTGATAGTTGCACGGATATATGACCAGACAAAGGCAGCTAAACGGGTACGTTTGTCTACTTGTTTAGTTGTGAGCTATACCTCCAGTTATGTGTTTGTACTGTATGAGGCAATATGTTTTAAATAGGATGAGGAAAGGTGGTTTACATTTGACGTAAAATAAAAATGCGACATTATAAAATTAATATCTTATATTTGTTCAATAAAAACTACATGTGGGCCCGTGTGCCCGGCGCCCGGGTAACACGACCTTTGTATTATCTTGTTGCATATAAACTCTGCGGGCAGACTGTGTCATAAGGCAATGGTGTGAGTGAGACGGCCTTGCGGCGTCAAGGCATCTGGTCCGGATCTCGTACCGTACTACTCGTTACAATTAGTGGAATGTCACGCGGGATGCGAACGTTCGAACGTCAACTGATTACAAACGAAACCTAACGCTAGGCCCTCGCGGGCCGCTCCGAGATACACTCACATCGAAATATTGTACAATCTCATACGCGCGCCCGACCGGTGCGTCGGCCGCGCCCTAAATACCCTATAAAACTTACAAAATCGACCGGTACTCTTAAACTTAACGCTAAGTTAAAATTAAACGGAATTGAAAAATAAATTACCTAGGTACAATGTTTTAGTCTAGAAAGCTATTTATATGCGCACGAGGGGGTTTGGTGGGAGTGCGCGGGTGTCAGTGGGTAGCTTTCCGTAGTTTCTTGGCGGGGAGCGACGCGTCCGACGAGTCGCCCAGGGAGTTCTCTTCCGCCGAACTCGCCTCCTCTATTTGTCTACGGCAAATAAAGAAACAATGGTTACACTTGCAATAAATGATCTAAGAATGAAACATCTGTATTGTATTGTCTGTGTAATATATAGTGAATAAACCGGCTGAATAAAAATTTTATAGCTCTTGAATTTGTAGACACAATGCCATTATCTGACGCATTTGTATTGTATATGCTCAAACAAGTAAAATATGAATACAATAAAAATCGCACGTGGAAATTACCCACTCTCAAGACCTAGGTATTTAATCCCAAGACTACGTCACGTAAAATTTTTATTCTTATTCTTTATTGCACACAGAAACATACATTTAAATAAAATGTTACAAAAGAAAAGTCATGTATATAAGCGAGCTTAATTCATTAATGACTTCTTCCAGCAAACCATTAAGGCAGTGTGATTTTTTTATTATGTAATGGGTACAATCAATGCACAGACGCCAGCACATCCAGCTACCGAACCATTCAAATTTCTTTTATAAATTTTCAACTTTATCACTTAAGTATAAGATTCATTTTCAATTAGGGAAATTTGACAGATTGGGGTAGCTTGATGTGCTGGCGTCTGTACAAAAGCCTCCCCAAAGAATGGGTGGATATGCCATAACCGCCACGCTTGGCAGACGGGCTAGCCATCGCAGTTTGATGGTCATAGTTCACAGAAAAACGCTGCTGCCCGTTCTCTGGTAGATGTATGTACCTAATATAATGTTATCTGGTAGTATTACCGTTTGGCACGCGGCGTGCTGAAGGCAGAGTCGGAGTTGTCTGAGGGGGAGGCGGGGGTCGCAGGGGTGGCGGGGGAGGCTTTCGCGTCCATGGAGTCTTCTGTGCAGGACGTCGTCGTATCCTCGTTCACTGAGTCTGCACCTAATTTACCTGAAACAATGCAATTAACATAAGTTTTTGCAGAGTTCAAGCTATCTATCTATATTTGGAACATCTCTCCCTGCATAAGTTACACTCAGTTCTAAGACCTTAGTTACATTCGGAAATCTATAAATATGACTGTTTTTAAAAATCAGCCAAGTGCGAGTCGGATCGGACACGAAGGGTGCCGTACCATAATCTATAAAAACGGTTGTTGTTATAGCGGCAACAGGAAATACATCATCTGTGAAAATTTAAACCGTCTAACTATCACAGTTCATGAGCCTGGTGACAAGATGTACAGTCAGACAGCGGAGTCTTAGTAATAGGGTCCCGTTTAACCCTTCAGGTACGAAACCCTAAAAAGCCTTTCATATTATATTTTAGTTGTTTTAGCAGTTTAGTCCAGAGTCATTCCGTGTCGAAATTTATCTCGACATTCTCTACGCCAACTTATCATGCGGTCTACGGTCTCATATGGTCCACCAAACATTTTTGTATAAAAATAATATTATACTATGCCCTGGGAAATTATTTACACACGGCCACCTGATCCCATACTAAGCAGAGCTGGTACTATAGAAACCAGATAACTGATATACTACATATACTAGTTTTCTTTTGTAAATACATATTTATATAGATAAATTACACCCAGACTCAGAACAAACAGACATGTTCATGCACACAAATATCTGTCCTGGGTGGGAATCGAACTCACGATCTCCGGCGTGAAAAGCAAGCATTTGCCAACCACGCCAACAGGCCCGTCTAAATGAAAAATAACTGATGCTAAATGCATCAATAAGGGGCGCGAATAAAGATTTTTCGTATTTCTGTAACTTGTTACTTATTTTTAATTAGTTCAGTTTCAAGGGTAAATAGAGCGCTTAAGTTACACTTTGTATAGATCATAAAATATATAGTGGTTATTTATTGTTTTTTTTCAATTACATGGCTGTCTAAAAACACCAAATATTGTCTACGTTTGACACATAACTATATACACCTCCGAATGGTTAAAATGATTCCGCGCGGCTGCGAATTGCGGAGTACTTATCCAAAATTTACAAAGATTGTCACAATTACCACAATAATTGAAATATAAATGCTTATATTAAATGTTGCATGTTAGAAGTCATCACGACAATGGTTACATGGACCAAGAAAAAAAGTTGAGCAATGATGCTGAATTCATAATTGCCTCTTGGTTGAAATAATAATAATACCCTGGGGCATTATTCACACACGGTCATCTTGATCCCAAACGAACGCAAACTAAGCAGAGCTTGTACTACGGAAACCAGATAACTAATATACTACTTTTCTTTAGTAAATACATACATATATAGATAATTACGCCCAGACACACGACAAACAGACACGTTCATGCACACAAATATCTGTCCTGGGGTTCTACCGGCTAAGTCGCCGAACATCGATTTCTTAAATGGCGTTCAAATAAATAAAGGTTAAAAATGACTTAATCAATCGTTAAATCGGCTTCCATGATCACATGTGACGTCATAAATGGTCAGGAATCGATTGTCAACGTTGAAGCCGATTTGACGATTGATTAAGTCATTTTTAACCTTTATTTATTTGAACGCCATTTAAGAAATCGATTTTCGGTGACTTAGCCGGTAGAGCCCCTGGGTGGGAATCGAACACACGCCAACCGGCTTCTAACCACCATGACTTTGTTAACATTTCCATAGTAACTTCTGTCACTAAATAGCATATTGGGATTTGAAACCAAACTGCACTCTATTGTTAAGATTATAATTACGGCTCATTACACTAACATGTTTCAACTGCCAAAACAGCATAGTAGACTATTATTAAAGCAGAAACGATTACAGTCTTGCTAGGTATATTGAACATCATAATTATAGTGGCACACAGTTTTGTGTCGTTTAGTAGTGGTTAGAATGTAATAGCAAACATAATACGTGCTTGTTATTCGACGTATTCGGTTATCATAGGTATCGTTAGTGAAAAATGCGGGGTTAGGCTGAATGTAAATATGCCCTTATGTACCTATGGTTCCATTCTATTTTGATTCTCCCATAATGGTATCACTATCCTAATTCTGTGTACCAGAAAAAAAGGAGTACGTACTTAACGATTTTCTTTGTTTTCTGGTATACAAAATTACGTTTGTCGTTATTCATCTTTTATATATGACTAGCTGTACCCCGCGGTTTTACCCGCGTTAAACTGTATAAATTATAGCCTAATCCAGGGTGTCAGCTAACTCCAACCCAAAATTTAATTAAAATCGTTCCAGCCGTTTAAACGTGAATAAGTAACAAACATACACACTCTCACACTCAAAAACTTCCGCCTTTGTAATATTAGTGTGATTTTGTAGAATTATCGTTAAGAACAATGGACGAAATAATTATCAGTCGCCATAATATCCGATTAGGCCCCTAGTGAGTGGCAGTATAAGCATGATAAGAAGGCTCGGGGTCACCCAAGGAGCAATGGAGAGGGCTATGCTCGGAGTTTCCCTGCTGATCGAATTAGAAATGTTGAAATCCGCAGGCGAACCAAAGTACATAGCCACATAGCCCGAAAACTTGTTAAGCTAAAGTGGCAATGAGGAGGGCACATAGCTACTAGAATCGACCAAAATTTACAGGAATACGTTTTGTATTACTTTACTCCAAGATCGATAGGTATGCAGTTTTATGTTGTATATTTATAATTCAATATCAATTGTTAAACATCTTTTGATAACACGACACAAAGGACGAAAATGTCTCTTCTAAAATGTACCAATGAAACCCAATGCGCTGTCGATTATACATGCGGTTCAAAAGTGCAATTTTCGCTTGACTTGGTCACAGACAAGTGTGAATTAATTGGATTGTCATTAAATTAATTTAAATTATAAAAACAGTTTCAATTTTGCTAGTTTTATACGTATTTATTATTATTATATTAGGTACCAGCAATTATTTAAATATAAACAGCAAGATAATAGATATTTATATAATAATGCGGGAATCATTATTTCTACCCACAATTATTATTGCAGAGTAGTTAATAAATGCATTAGTGTTTTCTTCCTACATAAAACAGTACTACAATTCCTTTATGGCAAATAAATAATAATCAAACGAAACTGACATGTTATGCAAAAACAATGTGACACATGTTAGTGTGAACTACTCAAGGAGCATAAATATACTCATAAAACCTCACATGAAACGAACAACTTTTAAAACTTCTTATGGATAATTCTGTAATCTGCTGTTCTCTGTTCTACACGTTGTTTAAAAAGATTTTCCTCTTCCCATACAAACTAAAAGGACTTACAATGTTTTTTGGGTGTTTTTGTAAAAATTATATATTATCCTAGCTGCCCCGTAAAACGTTGTTCTGCCTTAACAATAGAAATAAAACTCGGAATCTGATAGCGGTGCCACCTACCGAGTCCAATTGTAAATCAGAATCATCGAGGGATCCAAACAAATTCACAAAAAAATATCATCAAGTATAGCAAAAAAAAATAGGTATTAAAATTCATATTCAAAATAAGGTTTGGTAGTAGAAGGGTGAAAATTTTAAGTTGTATTTTTCAATGCTAATACATAATAATAAAAAAAACCTTGTGAAAAAGATATGTTTATGGGTGGGTTTTAGTACATAATAAACGTTCCATCGGACAATGATAAAAGATTAGCTTCTTTTACAGTGCTACACTAAGATAAATAGTATTATAAATGATGAACAATATTTTAATACCAAACATTTGGCCAATGTATAGGTATCTTTTGAGCCACAGCTTGTGACGCCTTATCAAGCAGAAGGCAAGGGTTTCGACTTGAACAGGTTCGTCGCAATACGCGCAGCACGTTGCACAGTGCACCTGCTTCCGGCACATGTTGTGTCGCAATAAACATGTTACTCGCGGAATGATGCCTTCCAATTTACCCTTCGTATTTACCTCGTTTACGGAGTCTTATGAAACTCCTCTTTAGAACGTAAAATGTAGTCTGAACAAATTATATTATTCTAGCTATTTTTGAAGCAAGGAAAAATTGTTTTACTTTTTATGAATTATTATTGGGCCGCGGAATGATGCCTTCAAATTTGCCCTTCGTATTTACCCCGATTGAGGTGTCTTATGAAACTCCTCTTTAGAACTTAAAATGTAGTCTAAACATTTGTATTATACTAACTATTTTCGAAGCAAGAAAAAAACAATATGATTACAATCGTGCCCTAATAAAGATAGGATAGAATAATAAATTTAAACGGCGAACACTAATTAGGTAAATCCTATATTTTAGTAATTAGAGGATTGTAATGACTGAAATATAGGATTTATGTAATTAGTGTTTGGATAGTAATTGAATACTTAACCGTATAATTTGGCACTACAATGACTATTATATTTATTTTATACATACATACATGTATGTATGTTGTCATTGTCATATTTATTTTATATAGCATATTATATAGTATATTTTTATTTATTTTATGAGATAAGGCCATTTATCATTCCAGTACGGAGAAAACTTAAAAATCTTTAATACTTTGAAAATAAAATTACTAATATCTTTTTGTTTCAATAGAATTATTGATTACACCATGCAAACTTCAGATAAAGAACTAGTTCTTTATCTGAAGTTTGCCATTCCAACCATTTCTAGAAATGGTTTAAAAAGTGTTTAATAACGGTAAACAAAAAATAAATACATTTCTTAAAGAATTTATATCATAATAAAGTTTTCTCTCGTTTTTGATAAGACAAGACAAGCTTTTACTGGTATAGTATCCTAAATTATTATTTATTACGAGATTAACAATTAGTACCATAGCTTTTACTAGCCATAGACTATAAATTCCTCTCTTCTCCGGGGATGTAAAACATATTTACCATTGCCATTAATGAAGGATGGCTCTACTACTATGTATTATACTCCAGGCCTCCTTTCCCAGCAGTTCCAGATGCGGATCCTATTTGATTATATTTCTTACAAGGGGTAGAATATTTACCATTGCCATTGGTGGAAGGTGGCTCTAGGTTGCTCTCGTCGCTGGGGAGTGGGGAACCGCCGTTGGTAGGTGCCGTGCTCCGAGGCTCCTTGCCCAGTAGTTCTGGCTGCAGGTCTGACACGATGTGGTGTGTCCATAATGTGAGTTCCACCATGTGTGGGGACCATTTCTTTCCGCAGCCGTTTTGTTCCTAAAATTCAAACAATTTTTAAGCATCATATGGAAGAGCTTAAATTACCTTAAATATTTAGATTATTTCTCACTTTTATCAGAATAAGATTGCGCCTATTCCCACTGATAATAAAACAAATTAAAGCTTATATTCTAAGAAAAAATTACTGTCGGAGCCGTGCTCAAGTTAAGCAAAATTTTAACTATAACACAGCTCTGATAATGATTCCTGCTGATAAACCGATCTGGGGCTCTACCGGCTAAGTCTCTGAACATAGTTTTCGTGAATGGCGTTCAAATAAATAAAGGTTAAAAATGACTTAATCAATCGTTAAATCGGCTTCCATGAGCACAGGTGACGATTGGGATTGGATTGGGTGATTTTTAACCTTCATCTATTTTACCGCCGACGACGATGACTGCGAAAGCCTCCCTGATATACGGAGTAAATCCGATATTTGAACTTAAGAACGATTCTGATGTCAGTTTCGTCAAGTACCGAATTATTTTCTTATCACGTCATTTATGTGATGTGCAACTAGGAGTTGCGGAGGTTAATGTATTTGATGAATGAAGCCGATTTCTGACTACTCTTGCTGGCAATACATAGAAGTAGTTACTGGCATGAGATCTAAATTGATGATTTGAAACAATGAAATATGAGCCAGGAAGATTCGCGTTATATAGACCTTTCGCTACTAGTAATTAGACTGTCAAACTGGGAATTTGAATTTGCTAAATACTATTTGAAAGACAAGTCACAAAAGTCTCTCTACATCGATCGCGTACAATAATATATCGGCAAATGGTTTATTTATCAGACCACTACCAAAGCAGAGTCTATTAAATTTCATGAACGGCCTATTGTCAGTCACCAAATAAAAGCAGGCGATTTAATTTTAGGCCGTGTACAACTAACTTAGCACTCGACTGTATGTTTTAAAGTTCAAACCGTTAACTTAACGCGAACGGCAAATGTATGATAATAATAATAAATTGTTCATTCAAAATATAAATGTGGTACAGCGTTGCTGTAGGGCATAATGATATCCTTGCCTTGATGTCTAGTGGGTACCGCCTTTACTAACGTAAGGTGTATATAACCGCTTGCACTCTTAGAGAAAGAAAAAAGGTGTCTAGATTTGGTTAACTACTCTATGTATCGCCAAGAATACAGGTAAAATTTTAAAAAGGTTTTTATTCACGAAGATTTATAAAGAGCGCTTGCAAATTATCAGAACATGATTGTAGTAATATAGTCAAGTATATATAATTATTTCTTGGTATATTTAGACATTAAGATAAGAACAAGCTTTTATGAAAACGTTTAGGAAATAAAATTCAATTTATGAAAGTAATGATCTAGTTAATAATAATAATGTTTAGTGACACCTATATACATTTTTAAATTTCAGTACAATGTTGTTACTTAGCTAGCTTATTTAAGTTATTGTCAAAGAGATTATTTATAGGAGTGGCCTTTGGGTACCTACGGAACCTTAAAAAAATTAAACTTTAAGTAATAAACTTACCTTATTTAATCTATCACAGACACTCTTAATATGGTTTACAAAATTGAGGTATTCCTTGGCAGTAAAGTCGATTCCTTCCATCTCAGGAATCGCATGGAGGCATTCATCGGCCATGAACGGGGCTATGTCTGGGCTGGCAGCCGCGAGCAACGCTGACGCAGTGGCAGTTCCTACGCCCTTCAGATTACTGAGTGCTGTCATCGCTGACTCAATGTTGGGAAGTTTACGGAACGCCTTCTTTGTCTCCTGCACCACCGCTCGCGGCGTGTTTACTTTTATCAGGTATGATAACTGTGGATAGAATCGTCCTCTCTGCAAAACAAAAGTTAACTATATCAATCCATTGTTTGAATAAGACGGGTACGTATTGTTTCTATAACATTGGTATTGTATAGTTTTAGTCTAGTGGTAGTGTGTTCAGCCGTAGATAATGAGGTCCTGGGTTCAAAACCCGCGCCCGTCCAAAAAGTGTTATTGCGATTTTACTGACAAAAAGACCTAGAAGTAGCCCGGAGTCTGGAAGTTGCCCCACAGACCACGTCTCTGAATACTTCGGAAAGCTGTAATACACACGTCTATGCCTACACACTTCTGAACAATAATATGTCTTGCGAAGTTGACTAGTCTCTCCTCAGACTGTTTGCCGTAGCCGAAATTCAGCCAATAGCGTTATTCTTCAGGTTTATTAGAACTATAATACTATTTCTTTATAGCTATAGTGGTCAACGTGGCTAGTGGAGCTATATGCGGTTTTAAAACTTAACCAATGTGTTTCTGAGTACCTATATAAATCGCCAGGATTGAAAAACTAATCTATGTATGGTCTAACATTTTTATACAACAAGTAATATAAATAGTGTTTGATACTTCCCAATGACGTCATGCAATTATGAATTTAATGTGTAGCCAGCCATATTATAAAATTCCGAGCCGTGTAAATGACAAAAATGCTTCGCATTGAAACGGCACTCTAACTCATTTTAATTAGATAATTAATTGTTAAAAATATTTGATTGTTTTGAGATTGGGCTTTTGCAGTCTCTCAGGACTAATTGTAAATTTTCATTGAATAATATTATAGATCTAGCTAGGCACCTGAGAAAATTGAAGAACAACAATTTGTGAAATTTACTAATACTAATTAATTACCGAAATAAATGGATTAGCCGATCGGCAATTTCTAATAAGTCAACCGAATTGTATATAATGGCAACAATTTATACGTATTTTTTCTAACATGAATATGTAGCGTAATCATGGTTTTTCTCATTCGCTCGAATGACAAAACCTCGCGGCACAGTGTCTTAATATTTTTTTACATAAGGGATTAATTGATTGGACTTTTCTTTGGTAGTAACATATTAGTAACCATTCCGTCCTACAGGGACAGGGCATATCTATGGGACACGTAGTGGTTCCGACTCTAATGAACCAAACTAAATCTGGTTCCGAATAACAAGACTAAATGTTAACAAGAAACTTTTCAATGACCTTTCCCTATTATACGTATAAATGTCTCTTATACATAGTGCTTGGGGCAATGTCACACTACATAAAGAGCCAACGGACGAGTACAATATTCTACTTGAGAACGTGCTCCATCTTTGATGCTGACTATCTAGAAAAAACTAAAGTAGTACAAATACTGACCGCTTGTTTCCATTTCATCAGTTGCACCAACTCTTCATGTATCATGTGGGCATCCTTGCCTCTGGATTTGATCTTCTTTGGTAGTTCATTCTGGTACCTGCAAATAATTATAATATATCTTTATATGTACTGTTATCTATGTTCTTTTACTAGAACTTGATATGTTATGTCCACAGACACAAGTGCGTCCGTTATTTATTCTTAATCATTTTAAATGGTTCAATTTTGCTTTGCCGTAGAATATTTTCCGATTTTGACTTGAAAGGTAACGCTAAGAAGTCCCTAAATATACTGAATCCTATTTAATAATATAAATCGAAATAGCGCATTGATTTAGAGAAGAGCCACATAAATTTTGCATAATTTATACAAAAATGTTGGGAGCAAATATGCGTTTGAAATTTGATCCACAAGTCCATCAATCATGCTAATGTTTAAAATACTCAGATGGTGCAGTGGCTTTTATAATAATTGGATATTTAGTCGCAGCTATACCTATAGGTTTGTAATCCATACTAATATTATAAAGAGGTAACGTTTGTGAGTTTATGAGGTTGTGAGTTTGTGACGTTGTAAGGGGTAATCTCTGGTTCTACTGAACCGATTTTCAACATTATTTCACCAATAGAAAGTTACGTTACTGACGAGTGACATAGGCTATTATAAAAATTATAATTAATAACGCATCTTTACTTAAACTTGAATAATGTAATCCAAGTAGCGGGACAAACGGGCAGGGACAAAAATATTTATAACGCGGAACGAAGTCCGCGGGCAGTGCTAGTCGTCGATAATGTGATCGCTTTGACCTGTGGTTTTGGAATATAGCATGTGTGAATATATATAGCTTCAATATATATAATAGGTCTTTACCTATGAAATTGCCGTTTTGTATGAAAAAATTTAAACGAATTTTTTTCATGAATTTTTTTATTTGTATTAATCGAAGTAATCACCCATGCAATCAATGCATCTTTGCCATCGCAGTGGCAGTTTATTGATGCCCTTCTTAAAGAAATCAGCTGGACGGGAGGCAACAAATTCTTCAAAGGCATTTTGTACTGCCTCTCGGGTATTGAATTTTTTTCCCGCCAAGAAGTTATCCAAATTCTGGAAAAAGTAGTAGTCTGTAGGCGCAAGGTCTGGTGAGTAGGGCGGATGACGGAGAGCTTCCAACCCCAGTTCTTGCAACTTGGAGACCGTCTGCTGTGCAGTATGAGGTCGCGCGTTGTCGTGCAGGAGCAGCGGAGACGAGCGATTGACCAATGCTGGTTGGAGATGCGCCAGCTTCTCCATCATTGTGCTCAGTTCTTCACAGTACATATCTGCAGTAATGCTCACCCCGTTTGGTAAGAAGCTGTGATGAATCACACCGGCGCTAGACCACCAAACAGTGACCATCACTTTTCTAGGGGTAAGTTTTCGTTTAGGGCATTGTTTAGGTGCTGAACCAGGATCCAACCAACTTGCTGAGCGCTTGCGGTTATCAAACAGAATCCATTTTTCATTGCAGGTAACAATGCGGTTCAAAATTCCTTCATTTGTGTGTCTGTTGAGCAGTGCAAGGCACGTCTCGACGCGTACTTCGCGCTGGCGATCATTGAGTTCGTGGGGCACCCATTTGTCAAGCTTTTTTACCTTGCCAATTTGACGCAAATGGACCAATATTGTTTTGACGCTAACGTCGAAAGCTGCTGCTAATTCAGCCGTAGATTGTGTATCATCAGCTTCCACAACCGCCTTTAATTCGTCATTGTCGACCAAAGTCTTCGGACGACCGCGAGGTTCATTTTTCAGGTCGAAATTTCCAGAACGGAAGCGAGCAAACCAATAACAGGTGGTGCGTTGGTTTGTAGTGTTAGCTCCGTAAACGTCGTTGATGTTGCGTGCCGCTTGTGCCGCGTTGCTGCCACGACGGTACTCATATTCCATAATTACTCGAATTTTTAACGTATCCATGATGACGAAAAAGATTGAAATGCGATGAAAATGTAACACTAATCAATAAAGAAATGACTACTTTTGGAAAAAAGAATCCATGTTTTTAAAATAAAATTAATTTGAAATTAGAATTCTTAGCCAAACAAAAATTATTTTGATTTGAAATGGCCAGTACTGCAGAACGGCAATTTCATAGGTAAAGACCTAATATAATAAATATGTATAGCTTCAATAACAATTCCACAAAAATTTTGGCAACTGTTAATTTCGATTCAAACAAAATGGAAATGTATATGGGACCACCACGAATGGATACGCTTTCAAAAAAAAGTAGTATCATTAAAAGTTGTTTCGATATGGAGATACACTGGTTAATGTGGTTTTTTCGCTGCTTGTCGCCGAGTTGATTGCATGTCAAACAACTATTGTGAACCCATTCGAGTTGAAACATCTTTCAATATTGGTATGGAAACCAGGTCAATAACGTAAAGTGGTCAGGGTGGCTATCTGACCCCTATAAAATGGAATGCGGAGTTAGACAGGGTGGGCTCACATCCCCAATACTTTTTAATTTATACATCAACGAACTGATTGTTGCACTCAGCAGTGAGCGAGTTGGATGTTACGTAGACAATGTATGTGTAAATAATATTTCATACGCTGATGACTGTACCTTGCTCAGTGCATCTATATGTGGTTTGAGGAGACTCCTTAATATTTGCGAAGGGTATGCTCTCTCCCATGGGCTAATTTTTTACGCAAAAAAGAGCCGTTACATGGTTTTTAAGGCGGGTTCCAAACGCCCATCCAGTGTGCCTCCAATTAAAATTAATGGAATACCCCTTGAACGAGTCGAAACTTTTAAATATCTCGATCATGTGGTCACTAGTGATCTGCATGACAGCTTAGATATAGAACGAGAACGGAGGGCTTTCAGTAAGGGCGAATATGATATCCCGTAGGTTTGCTCGTTGTTCCATAGAAGCTAAAGTGACACTATTTAGAGCGTATTGCACATCTTTCTACACGTGCGGCCTATGGGAGACATACACTCAAAGGTCTTGCGAAGCCCTCAGAGTTCAGTATAATGACGCATTTAGGATGCTGATGGGGCTGCCGCGATACTGTAGCGCATCCGGCATGTTCGCGGAAGCACAAGTGGATGGATTTAGTGCTATAATGCGAAAACGAGTAGCCTCTATGATAGCTAGGGTTCGCGGCAGTGCCAACAGCGTCCTAAATATGATAGCCAATAAGGTTGATTGTCCTTATATAAATAATAAAATACTAACACAATATAAAGGACAGTCAATCTAAATTGGTATATATTGTTGTAATTTTATAAGATTTACTATGTTTATTTATTTCATAAGATTTATTATGTTCATTTATTTTATTATAATTTATTATGTTCATTTAATTTATTAAATTTTATTTTAATTAGTTTAGTAAATTATAATTATTGTAAAATTAGTTAAGTTAATATAAGTTATGGGTCTTTGTAACCTTGAAATAAAATAAATTATATATATATATATATATATATATATATATATATAATTACAAAAAATGTACATATATATATCCCGCAACTCTAAGAAAATAACTAAATCTGGCTCCAACAAGCAAAAGGAGTAACGAAGTGTAAGCGTGAACGTATTGTGATAATATATAATAAACAACTATCTCACTTAAACCATGAGAACCGGAGTTTTAGGACTACAGACCGTTTAACACAAGAAACTTGCTTTTTTTGGTCGGATATCACAATTAGTCTTAGATATCATTCTGGACATAAAAACCAATTTTCATTTTATCAAAATACTTTATTTACATCTACCACCTGCACCTTCACTAAAAATCTTATAAATGAACATAATTTTGAAATTCAACCCTTTAGAAGGGAGAATTAATGTACAATGTATAGAAATCCGTTTCTGCGAAAACAATACATTTTCCCGTCATTGTAGGTCTTGCTACTTTGCGTTTCATTAATGGACAAGCTACAATACTAGGAGTAGGCATGGTGTAAACCTCAACAAAACACATCGTGGTAAGAACTGTTGCCTGGCTAGCTACCTGAAGATGTGTATAATTAATTGTCTTCCCATATTTACTGCCAATTTGGGCGCTAACACTTTTATCGACACATTTGCTTGAAGCAAAATTTACCAAAGACAATTTTAAATACATATATCATACACTTATTTTATGGTTTTACAGGCATGAGAAAAACAATATCGTGAACTTTGTTGGGCGCAAATACGTAATTATTTTAAGACATAGACCGCACTAAGCAAATAATTCTTTGTATCGCGGGAGACTTTACAAACATGCACGGACACCCCAGACTAGAAAAAATATTAATCGTTTATTAAAAATTATCGTGTATGCGAAGTACGTAGTAGCGAGGGGACTATCTTATCATAACAGATGTAAAAGTCCACAACTGGACAAAAGCATCCCCAAGATAATTCTTTGGAATATGCTATAATCGCTACACTTGGCAGACGGGTTGGCGATCGCAGTAAGATGCTCATAGTACTCGGAAAGAAGCTGCTGCCCATCCTCTGGTAGATATTACCTCGAGTCGACTTATAAGCCCCACGGGATAAGATGGGGTTGATATTGACATTTGCTGCCGTCGCCACACAGCAACTACCTTAACCTCTGCCCAAATGAGCAGTTATGTAGAAAATGTATTGTAACATGTCTTAATAACATATTTAAAACCTAAAACGCCATTAATGGTAATAATAATAAAGAGAATACTGTCTGGGGGCTTAAAAATACATAACGAAATGAAATAGATGTTTAGTGCTATTTCGAAACGGTCTATTTTATTACATTATCCATTTAGCACATGTTAAAACTATTTGGTGCCATATGTTATAGCGCTTGTAAAAACGACACCAGTGTACCGTAAGTATTCGTGTCTTGTTACAGCCCGATGTGCAGACGACAATGTTTAATTACACTTTTATTACTACTACTATGGCAAATGGTTTTTAACTGCCTTCAAAAATAATTATTCTTGGTATACATATATTTGTAACTTCTCGGCTGTACGCGAAACGATTTTTATCTTTCTTTAACTTTACAAACATACATATCACGCGCATAAAAAAGCCATATTCAAAACATAACTGTTCTAACCTATATGTATGGGGATCAAATCCCATACACGAGGTTGCCAAAGTGCTAGCCAGGCGAATTAATGAGTGCCCTGCATATTGCATACTGTATTTTAACTTCCGAGTAGGAACTATAGAATAAAGAAGGAAAGACAAAATGATCTTTTAAAACACCGAATATGTTATCATGCCAGTATCGTACGAAATTGTTATACTATTGTGTCTGAAATGTGTGCCTTGGAATTATACATAGGATACATTTTATGTCAGTATTCCCAAGAGATCGAGATTAGCGCAGGTATCTAAACTAAGACAACTTACCTACATGAGAATAATACGGACTTTAATTTTATATGCCCGTAAAGTTTGATACGAGAGGGAAAGTTCCTTCCCGTTACGTATTTCATAATATTAAACATTCAGATCAAAGGAAGTTTAAAATAAGTTTTTAAATGATTATACAGTACGGTTTATCTTATTTTAATAAGCCAATATTAATAATTTTGGCTACATATTGAAAAGCCCAAAGAATAAAGTTAGTAAAATATCGTATTGTATGTGAATTCATACAGCACATGTTATAAACTATTAGGTGCCATATGGTAAAACGCGTGTAAAAACGACACCACTGGTACCACGCTGTAAATATCCGAGACGTTTTCATTTCGTGTCTTATTATATTACGGGCTGTGCAGACGATAATGTTTACTATTATTAATACAAATATGGCATGTGCTTTTAACCCCGACAATAAGTTCGATTTATTAAGTGGAGTTTTTAGACATTCGGTCTATAGTGGTCGATTAATTGATGTTCTCTTATTTGGCATAGCATACATCATAGAAACGGGGTCTATGGTATCGTAGCTTCCAAAAGAATGAGCATATTAATAAGCAGTTTAGTTTTTAACCAATTTCGATTTTCGAATTTTAATATGTTACGAGAATTGGAATATTTTTGGAATTTGCCTTAAGTGTTTGGTCAAATTGATCGTCGCTAAGTTAAAGTCAGTCCTATGTTTTTTATTAAATAATAATTATTATCTCTGAAGGATACGAGATGATTTTAGCTAGGTTTACAGCTTTTTTTTAACTAATTAGATTGGGATGTTATTGATAAGTAAGGCAATCGTGTCAGTCTTTATGAGGTTTTTAACATAAAATTCTATAGAAACAGAGTTGTGTTTTTTCGAGAGACTATCTTCTCCGATTGGGAGAACATGTTAGGACATCAGTCCCGATGGCCATAAGAACATTTATATTACCAGGAAGATATTGATATAAGGCCGATATTTGCGCATTTTCCGCTCTATATTATAGATTTTTCTTCGCTGTATGTACGTTTCTGGTGTGCAATAGAGTTATCTAAGACAACAGTTACAGGTAGTCAGTAGCTTTATAAAATCAGTTACCTGATCTACTCACTGTTGTTGGTTTATGGGTCTCGAGGTCAGAAGGCAGTAACTTGTTTAAATCGGCCAGCTAGTTGGGTTAACAGGTTATGCTACGAATCAATATAAATGCCAGTAAATACTATTTCTTTATAATAACCTATTTGAATAAAATTTATATGAGACCATACAGAAACTATTTCCCACGGAATAAAAAAGAATTATCAAGTTCTCAAACAAACCAATAAATAGCGTAATATACAATCGATTTGATAACCTTCTTTATGAAGTCGTTTAGAAAGACAACGTAGGAAGAATATTTTAAGTACCTACGTAGGAAGAATACTTAACAAATATTTATGACAATTATGACTGAAATTCAGCAATAGTCTGATAATATTAATTAAAGTTATTAAATCTTCTAATGCAATAAACAATTTAGGGAAAAATACCTACAGAAATCTAACAGATTTTCCATTCGCGATACTCACCTAGTATCGGCAAAGAGGAAATAACAACAGCTTAAAATATTCTTAATTTAAAAAATGTGAATAAGGCGCTAATGGATTCCCTTCCTTTGTAATCGTTGTAAAAAAGAATTAATTTAATATTTATTTTGATCAAACCTAATTTCCCCAAAAGCATGATATTAATTTATAGCATATTTATGTGTATTTATAAATTAAAATGTTCTTTTTGTTTAATTACGAATCATCGCGCAGTATAGTCATCTCACAACACGCGATCATAAAGTAATTACGTAGGCCCTTAATAAATTTCAACAAGATTTCTGTAAATATTAAAATAAGATCTTATAATTATTAAACACAATATCAATATATATTAACTTAATATTATAACCTAATAATCGTAAAATGTATGTAATAATGTGTTTTATTATTACTTTATCGTTGCCGATCATAAAATTTTGGCCCTTGTATTGTAATGTTCTCCAGCTGGCGAATAGCTAGCATAGAATGTTAATTATTAAGACATTATGATAGCAGTTAAGTATAAAAAGTTATTTCTTTCCTACACAGCGAAAAAGTTCAATTAATTAAGAGGCAGGCACATGAAAACTTAGAAAAACTTAAACTTAATGTTACGGTAAAAGTTAGATATCGGGCTCAAGTAGGTACATGATGACTCATTGCGTCTGCTTACTAATCTAATAAATAAACCTAACCAAATTTCGATTGCCATAAATATAAAGATGGAACAACAAGCAACAACGTTGAAAACAATACACAAAATATGATAAAACAGTTGGTAAAAATACTGGTACAAAAATTCAACTTAAAAGGCAAGTCACCATTTTGAACGGATGTGAATTGCGAGTTGTACTCAACAACGCTTTGTATTATCTAGAGAAGTACCTAGTCAGATATGCAACAACATATTATCAAACACATTATCAAGTATGTTGTTTAGTTAGGGAATGCATGGAATTAGCGAGCGAACGATCCTAAATAAGAACATAAATGCATTAAAAACGAGTCATGATACGTAAAGGACAGCCACCATTTTATAACGCCTGAGCGCCGCGATATTTTCCCGCATACTGGCTTCAGGAAAAACGATCGTGTCAATTTGACATCGATCCCACGTGACGCAGTGGTTTTAATGAGCCGTCCGCGGACTAGAGATGCAGTCCGCGAGGGAGGTAGCTATCAAATCAGTTTGCACGGATACACACACAATACAAGTTCATTGACACGCCACGGCCGCATTTTCTCCTTTCAAAGGCGTTCGTACTCACCAGTTGTCCAATTTTATGAGCTCCTCTGGTTTCTTTGTTTTCCGTTCAGCTTTTAGTTTAATCGCTTGGGGGTATAACTTTAAAACACTGTCAAATTCTTTTGCATCTGCCTCCAGAAAGAAAGTAGACGTGTCTTTCGCGGTAGCCATTGTGAACGTTCTAAATGTACAACACTGCGTATTTAGTTTAGCTATAGCGCCGAACTCGACGCGGCGGCAGCACCTGGCCAACTGGGCGCCCTCTCCCCACTCGACGCCATCTTGTTCGAGCGAACCTCGTAATGACGTTCGATATTATTATTTGAAATATGCTTATTTCGTGTTTATTTATGCTTTTAAACATCAATTTATGGCATAATATTCATTTAAATCGAGCTAAAACACTGATTTAGAGCTGCATTTCTGGTACTAAAACCAGTTATAGGTACTTTCGCAACAAAAAATATACTCACTCGACATCACAAGGTTATGTCGGTCGCACGGCGTGTCGAACGTCGGACATTTGTCTGGCCTCCACCCACAGGGTGAAACGGGATGAGAAAAAATAAATTCCATTTAGATGTTAGATCACAACAACACACTTAAATATCAAATTAATATTTGAAAAATGGTAGTAAAAATGAGCACAATCACGATAATGTTAGTCACGTCGGCCTCGGCGCACTATCAATTTCCTTAAACGTGACGCAACACACGACACCGTTCTACCGAAACGACTTTGGTAAACACGCATATTTTCCGTTGCATTGCAGTACACACTGAGCTCGGAGTAGTCATGAAGTAGTAACTAGCGGTGTACATAAGGCATTTAGGTAGTAGGACGTACATATCACCGGGGTGGAACGTCACACCAATCGGCTTTGTTGTTTCGAAAGATAGATCGCCATGTGCTTTGATCCCTCTTTAATTTAGGTGTATTATTGTTTATTCAATAGCTCGTGGTTATATTACGCTATTTTCTTTCATTGATTAGGTAGGCAGTGCGTGAGCTCGGTTTCCCATAAATACTGCTCAATAAGGGGATGGTTAAAAGGGATTTTCTATTAGGTACATTTCATTACGAAGCATTATTCTAAATATACAACAAAGCTGCCTTTCCACTAATCAGCCCAATTCATAGAAATGTCTTAACGTTTTTTATTGTTCTGAGGATTATTTTTTAAAACCATCCCATATTTATCATAAATGAGACCACTTAATCCATAGCAAACTAAGTAGGTAATATCAATATCCTATAAGCATCTATCTAGTTTGAAATTAGTCTAAAGTAAAAGCTTAATTCTCTAAGGCCCTTAATTTCAATGGTAGGTACAATATTTCCATAAACTCCATTTACAAGTTATTCAGACAGGAACGACTTCGTTTTGCTGCTTAATTAAGCGCTTCTTGTATTTTTAATCGCCTATTAATTCTTATTTTAATTTCCAATTTAATAAGTTAGCCAACGAAACTACATACATAGTATAACTATGTAGTAGTATAAGTACGTAGTTTCAAAGATATATTTTCTCGTCATCTTTACTCCGGTAGCGTGTTCAACCGCACATAAGGTGTTCCTGGGTTAAATACCCGGATAGGGCAAACAAAAAGTGACTGCGATTTTTTTTGTTAAGAATAATTCTTAGTATCAATCCAGAGTCTGCAGATTGGCGGTATTACACCCTGTGGCTCGGAGAGCACAAAATCCATCAGTCCTGTACCTTAACTCTTTCCAGTTGTGTCAACTAGCTGAACCATCAGATCATCAGAGCGAGGGAATATAAAGTGCACCTGTGTTTGCGCACACACTTGTGCACTCTAAAAAGTCCCGCGCGATGTCTAGTCTTCGTAGTGTTTGAGTCCGGCTACCATAGCCCAAAATTCAACCAGGAGATCATTATATTATTATTTAAGTACGTACTATATGTATATGTAGGTCCTATGAAACGATACTCAAAAATACGGGTTCGTTAACATTCCGTACAAGTGTTAAATATCCGCTGACTCACTTTGTAGGTAAGAAGAGTCAATTCTTTTGTTGTTTTTGTTGAAGTGAAGAAAAGGTCAAGTTGATAATGGAGCCCATTACTGTTCCACTGCAGGGCAAAGTCCTCCTCTCTCAATAAGAGGACATAGGCCATAGTCCAATACGCTGACCTAGTGCAGGTTGGCAGACTTCACATGCCATCGTGAACATTTTTGGAGACTCAGGCATTCAGGTTTGCTCATGGTGTTTTCTTACAATGTTTTAACTACAAGATCATTAATTTGCTATATGGGTTTAGCTTGTGGGGGTTAGTTATGCTATATGTGTGGCGAAAATAATGAAGCCACAGCTACAAAATAATTTATTATTAAAAGATAATAAAACACACATAAATTGGAAAAGACAGTGGTGCGCGCCTGGAGTTTGAACTCGATACCGAGTTTAATAATAATATCCTGGGACATTCACATTCACACACCATCTGTCATCATCTTGTACTATGGAACTGGTTTCCACATACTACTTTTCTGTTGTAAAACAAACATGTCCTGGGTGGGAATCGAACCTACGACCCGCTACGTGAAAGGGAACCACGCCAACCCGCGTCTCTTACACTGTTGGCAACAACCTCCGATGAGACGACGAGATATAACTCTTAAAAGGCGGAATATATTTTCATGACACAGCATAAGACCATCCCGATTGTATAAAAACTTTCAGATGATTATTTAATTAATATTATTTTGCTATAGCGTCAATCGATATACATTGTATACCTACTATCCAACTGTCAACTTACCAATTACAGTTCATGAGAAACAATCTGCTCACAGACAGGCACTCTTGGCACTCTTCGGGTACGGATCCCTAAATAGCAAGTAATATATTATGAGCGTGCAATGTTTATATTAGAATCATGTACCTATTATATCTAACAGGTAAATGAGTTCTAATACTGGATTGAAACAAATTGGCAAACATAACTGAAAGAACTAAAAGCTATGTAACATAAAAATCTCAAAGTAATTCTACACTAGAAAACAGACGCAGAATAAATTTTTATGTATTATTCCTGAATATATTTTTATTTAAAATAAAATATATATTATAACGAATAATAAGAATAAGAATAGTTAAGAGGAGGAGGCTTTCACTTTTGCTTCACCGGACAATTACATTCGTACATAGTCTCCCTCATTATTCAGTAAGCTCTGGCCAAGAGTACGACGTCCCGCGAATGTTTCGCGGCAACCAGCGTCCTGGATGACCCCCATACTTTGCATTCGTATCAGTGAAATACCCTCCCCGATCCTCAAAAGGACGATAGGCCTGCCTTTTCGCGTATTAACGTAGAGAGACAGTTGCACAATACGTCCTTTAAAATCTCATCACACCCTCCGTCGGCGGGGACGGTTAATCAGATTGTGTACACTGTCACGAGAGTTTCTAATAGCCTTGACTTATATTTAAGTGTTGCTACTTACTACTGGCTTAGCGGTCCCAAGGCGTGAATAAAAAAAACACCTTGTAAATAATCAGAACATGTTTGTAGCATTACAAGTTAACTTATACATATACAAGATGTAAGTAAAAAGTGAATAGAACTTAAGGAGTTTAAATTGTATATTAAACTGAACAACGTGTAGCACATCAACTTGCAAAATACACAAAAAAAAGATTAACTCCCCATACAAAAATAACGATCAGCTGATACACTTTGTATGGGAAGCAAAAATATGTTTTTCGGAGTTCACAATTTTCTTTTTTTTTGTTGTTTCAATGGTAGATCCTTAAGTTACGTCTACTATTTATGTACACCTTGTCTATAATTAATTCTAATCGAATTAGTAAAAGTTTTAAAAAACTAGACGTATTAATGAGTCCGAGCTCTTTCCGGCTCATTTAAATTATTTTGTTATCACTATAAATTTAAATATTAGCCTGATTTAATTATTAGCCTAGAAGAGTGTTAGTAGAGCCTAGAACGTTTATAATAATAGAACCACTTCTTTAACTTGAGACATTATGACAGAGCTAGAAATAAAACAGTCCTACTGATTTATGATAAATGCGTTTGTGTGTGACTCCTTCACGTAAAAACTACCGATCGGATTTTGATGAAACTTTGTAGTAATATAGCTTACTAGCTGTGCCCCGCGGTTTTACCCGCGTTAAACTTTATAAAATATGCCTATGTGTTATCCTAACTATAAAAATGAGCCTATGTTCTTTCTCAGGGTCTAGACCATCTGTATACCAAATTTCATTCAAATCCGTTCAGTAGTTTTGGCGTGAAAGAGTAACAGACAGACAGCCAGAGTTACTTTCGGATTTATAATATTAGTTAGGATATATCCGAATAACACGTAGGCTATAATTTATAAAGTTTAACGCGGGTCAAACCGCGGGGCACAGCTAGTATGATATATGCGAAAGTTTGTGTGTATGGATGTTTATTATTCTTTCACGCAAATCTACCGAACGGATTTTGATGAAACTTTGTAGTAATATAGTTTATAATAGGTCTTTACCTATGAAATTGCCGTTTTGTATGAAAAAATTTAAACGAATTTTTTTCATGAATTTTTTTATTTGTATTAATCGAAGTAATCACCCATGCAATCAATGCATCTTTGCCATCGCAGTGGCAGTTTATTGATGCCCTTCTTAAAGAAATCAGCTGGACGGGAGGCAACAAATTCTTCAAAGGCATTTTGTACTGCCTCTCGGGTATTGAATTTTTTTCCCGCCAAGAAGTTATCCAAATTCTGGAAAAAGTAGTAGTCTGTAGGCGCAAGGTCTGGTGAGTAGGGCGGATGACGGAGAGCTTCCAACCCCAGTTCTTGCAACTTGGAGACCGTCTGCTGTGCAGTATGAGGTCGCGCGTTGTCGTGCAGGAGCAGCGGAGACGAGCGATTGACCAATGCTGGTTGGAGATGCGCCAGCTTCTCCATCATTGTGCTCAGTTCTTCACAGTACACATCTGCAGTAATGCTCACCCCGTTTGGTAAGAAGCTGTGATGAATCACACCGGCGCTAGACCACCAAACAGTGACCATCACTTTTCTAGGGGTAAGTTTTCGTTTAGGGCATTGTTTAGGTGCTGAACCAGGATCCAACCAACTTGCTGAGCGCTTGCGGTTATCAAACAGAATCCATTTTTCATCGCAGGTAACAATGCGGTTCAAAATTCCTTCATTTGTGTGTCTGTTGAGCAGTGCAAGGCACGTCTCGACGCGTACTTCGCGCTGGCGATCATTGAATTCGTGGGGCACCCATTTGTCAAGCTTTTTTACCTTGCCAATTTGACGCAAATGGACCAATATTGTTTTGACGCTAACGTCGAAAGCTGCTGCTAATTCAGCCGTAGATTGTGTATCATCAGCTTCCACAACCGCCTTTAATTCGTCATTGTCGACCAAAGTCTTCGGACGACCGCGAGGTTCATTTTTCAGGTCGAAATTTCCAGAACGGAAGCGAGCAAACCAATAACAGGTGGTGCGTTGGTTTGTAGTGTTAGCTCCGTAAACGTCGTTGATGTTGCGTGCCGCTTGTGCCGCGTTGCTGCCACGACGGTACTCATATTCCATAATTACTCGAATTTTTAACGTATCCATGATGACGAAAAAGATTGAAATGCGATGAAAATGTAACACTAATCAATAAAGAAATGACTACTTTTGGAAAAAAGAATCCATGTTTTTAAAATAAAATTAATTTGAAATTAGAATTCTTAGCCAAACAAAAATTATTTTGATTTGAAATGGCCAGTACTGCAGAACGGCAATTTCATAGGTAAAGACCTAATATCTCCGAATAACGCATAGGCTATAATTTATAAAGTTTAACGCGGGTCAAACCGCGGGGCACAGCTAGTATGATATATGCGAAAATTTGTGAGTATGGATGTTTGTTACTCTTTCACGCAAAAACTACCGAACGCATTTACG
The DNA here is from genome assembly GCA_951640165.1 of Pseudoips prasinana. Lineage (NCBI taxonomy): Eukaryota > Metazoa > Arthropoda > Insecta > Lepidoptera > Nolidae > Pseudoips > Pseudoips prasinana. Next base: position 14,187,697 of record OX621240.1, read on the forward strand.
AATTACACATAGGCTTTAATTGTTCAAAGTTTAATAAGGGTGAAACAGCTAGGATACAATATTAGTGACAGATTACATTATTGAAATAAGTATGGCTCATGCACTCAATAATTACACATCATACCCATCCTTCAAATCTACATACTTAGGTTTAGTTACAGTATTTATTCAATTGTTTTTTTTATATGATTCAATTTCTTATTCATCTGACCTAAATCGGAATCGAAAACCTTGATTACATTTAATACACATGCATGTGTATTAATGAAACCCTCTTTGTAATTGTATACCTTAGTTTTTTTATACCTTTCATTAATTTTATTATTCACCTGACCTATCCTAACCTAAACACGTTGATTGAACTTGGACGTCACAGCAATATTCAACGTGCATATGTGTACTCAAATGTAATAAATAATAAAGGTTTTGATTATAATAATAAAACATTGATTTTAAATTCATAGATCCATAATAATTTGTTAGTAGTGGCTTATAATAACTATTATATGTCAGTACTACACTAATAAATCTACCTTACATAAAAAATTAGAACACTGAAACCCAAGTGAACACTGTTCCAGTGGCTCACATTTGGGCACAAATTTTTTTACAATATGGTATTTAGGAGGCTGCTGGTACTGTCTCGTACACGACGCATCAGAGAGGCAGTTCTTTTCCTCAAAATACTTAGCCTTGATATTATGTTTATGCTAAGTTAGGTACCCTTGTACTTAAATGTACAACAACAGCATCTGCCACATGTACACACGGCCACCTGAGCCAAGCTGACCTGTCATTGTATGGAAATCTTATACAACACGAGATCAGCTTATAATGGAACTGTATAGCTTGATGTGTAGCCGTGTGTACAAGTTATAACGCAAATAAGTAATAATAATATACGGTTATTTTTCTGTGCCACTCTATACTCATCAAAGTTACTACGTAAAATCATAATTCTTTCGGGCATAATATTTCATTGTGATATTGGATACTATTTTGTTTACTATTGAAGCGAACGAAAGGTCACCGTAGCTTAGTTGGTAGTGATCCTGCCTACGAAGCCGGTGGTCCTGGGTTCGAATCCCGGTAAGTGCAAATATTTGTGTGATGAGCACGAATATTTGTTTCTGAGTCATGGATGTTTTCTATGTATATAAGTATTTATCTATCTATATAAGAGTAAGTATGTATATCGTCGCCTGGTACCCATAGTACAAGCTTTGCTTAGTTTGGGGCTAGGATGATCTGTGTGACATTGTCCCCAGATATTATTATATTATTATTAATTCTTACTAAAATACCTCACACCTACTATATACAATTTGGATACTGTAGATAAAAATATGTCCATATAGGCGAGGTCGGATTGCCAAAACTAAGGTGTTTTGTAAGGTAAACTAAACAATAGATATTATTTTTAGCCTTGTCTTAAACTTATGTTTTTTTTTGCACATGCTGGCTCTAGGGAAATTATCCCTGCATTGCGGGATGCAACTGTCATGCAAAATCTCCATACAGGCGAGGTCGGTTTGCCAAAAACTAAGTGTTTTGTGAGGTAAACTAAACAATAGATATTATAATAATGATATATTTTTTTAGCTTTATCTAGCCTAAACTTATGTTGTTTTTTTCACAATGCTGGCTCTAGGCAAATTATCCCTGCATTGCGGGAAATTACAATTTTTATGCAAAATCAATTTGCATGAAGATGCACCACAAACCATGCTATTTACGGACACAAGGCAAACGCAGATTGGGAACAATTATAATATCCCACATATTATAATTGTTCCCACCTGACGAATAGTATCTAGTCCTGTACGGGACTCGAACCCAAAACACAAAGGCAACGACTACCTTACCACTGCGCCACACGTGCAATTAAATTATCTATCAATAAAATGCTAGAGGCGTTTGACTTTGCGTCGACTATCAACGAACGAATCGAATCGACGCGGCGACGGCTACATTTATAAACAACACGCCGTGACGTATTGCGTACCGTGTTGTAATCAACAATCACTTATTGTTTCGATCGAAGAATATAAATTGTACGGTATCGAGACTATAGCTGTGAATGGTTACTTTTTCCCTATCTCCTCTTTGAAGTACTTATGCCGGTAAATTAAAAAGTTCATTTTTGGTTTAGTAGGTAATTTTGAACTCATTGCACTCACTACTATCTCAGCGTCAACATTTGATACCCAGACAGGAGAACCATTTAAATGCGTTTATAGACCAAACATGATGAGATTACTACTAAGTACTAGCCCACTAAGAATCCCTTTTCTTTTACTAACTTCCACCCGTAGTTTCGCCTAAATTATTCGGCCATATTCTTCTGTCATAAACTTATTTTTATATCCATTTTCGTGATGAAAGTAACCCTATGTCCTTTGAGAGTCGGTTGAATAGTTAAGGAAACGTAACAAACAAACACAGATATGCATTCATAATAGGTCTTTACCTATGAAATTGCCGTTTTGTATGAAAAAATTTAAACGAATTTTTTTCATGAATTTTTTTATTTGTATTAATCGAAGTAATCACCCATGCAATCAATGCATCTTTGCCATCGCAGTGGCAGTTTATTGATGCCCTTCTTAAAGAAATCAGCTGGACGGGAGGCAACAAATTCTTCAAAGGCATTTTGTACTGCCTCTCGGGTATTGAATTTTTTTCCCGCCAAGAAGTTATCCAAATTCTGGAAAAAGTAGTAGTCTGTAGGCGCAAGGTCTGGTGAGTAGGGCGGATGACGGAGAGCTTCCAACCCCAGTTCTTGCAACTTGGAGACCGTCTGCTGTGCAGTATGAGGTCGCGCGTTGTCGTGCAGGAGCAGCGGAGACGAGCGATTGACCAATGCTGGTTGGAGATGCGCCAGCTTCTCCATCATTGTGCTCAGTTCTTCACAGTACACATCTGTAGTAATGCTCACCCCGTTTGGTAAGAAGCTGTGATGAATCACACCGGCGCTAGACCACCAAACAGTGACCATCACTTTTCTAGGGGTAAGTTTTCGTTTAGGGCATTGTTTAGGTGCTGAACCAGGATCCAACCAACTTGCTGAGCGCTTGCGGTTATCAAACAGAATCCATTTTTCATCGCAGGTAACAATGCGGTTCAAAATTCCTTCATTTGTGTGTCTGTTGAGCAGTGCAAGGCACGTCTCGACGCGTACTTCGCGCTGGCGATCATTGAGTTCGTGGGGCACCCATTTGTCAAGCTTTTTTACCTTGCCAATTTGACGCAAATGGACCAATATTGTTTTGACGCTAACGTCGAAAGCTGCTGCTAATTCAGCCGTAGATTGTGTATCATCAGCTTCCACAACCGCCTTTAATTCGTCATTGTCGACCAAAGTCTTCGGACGACCGCGAGGTTCATTTTTCAGGTCGAAATTTCCAGAACGGAAGCGAGCAAACCAATAACAGGTGGTGCGTTGGTTTGTAGTGTTAGCTCCGTAAACGTCGTTGATGTTGCGTGCCGCTTGTGCCGCGTTGCTGCCACGACGGTACTCATATTCCATAATTACTCGAATTTTTAACGTATCCATGATGACGAAAAAGATTGAAATGAGATGAAAATGTAACACTAATCAATAAAGAAATGACTACTTTTGGAAAAAAGAATCCATGTTTTTAAAATAAAATTAATTTGAAATTAGAATTCTTAGCCAAACAAAAATTATTTTGATTTGAAATGGCCAGTACTGCAGAACGGCAATTTCATAGGTAAAGACCTAATATATACCTAGTGGGATGGTCTGTCCTAAGTAAACATAGTTCTCTACAACTTCGAGTGCAAAATCTCCAACCTTTAATTGAGTGAGTGCGATCTTCGATATGATGTTCGTCTTATCCATGTTCATTTCATGACCCACTTGTTGACAAACTGCTGGGGCTCGTCGAGCATTGTACCGACGCCTTGCAAAAGTTGCAAAGTCTACTGTATCATCGGCAAATCGAAGATAACTCACTCTGGACTGGATGGTAGGTGCTAATTCAAGAATGTTCCTACATCTATCACCTAGACGCCTCTATTCTTGATGTATAGTCTTGAATAGAAGCAGTTTTTAACTTCACATTTATGAATTAGATGAGTTGATCTGTTCCTATGTGCAGTTAGAACGCCTTGGAGTAATATTTAAATTATGACCTTAGATTTACTGAATTAATCACCCTACCGAGATCACTCATACGCTCTCTCATGCACGCCACAGATTACAGTAATAGGGCTTGGAGCCGTTCTGACGGATGAACGGCATAGTTCACTAGGAGGGGGATTTAGGCTATTAGTTTACATTTGAATTCTGTCAGAGTACCAATTAATAGAAACTGTTTTTGTCGGTGGTGCATCCTTAGTCGCAGTGAACCAAAGCGAATGGACACTATGTTCTACCACATTTGTGTTGCTACCGGCATACCGCTACCCTAGTTTGATCTGATATATATAATTAAATAGGAGCATGAACGAGTTCGAGCTCTCTACGAGTAAGCTGCGTGATGGTTGACTGCTTATTGTCTTGATTATGTGATATGATATTACTCGCTAGTCCAACGCTTCATATTTTTTTTTTTTTTTTTTTTTTTTAACATGACGCTACTGTTAGCCTAGGAGGCTTTCACTGCTTCACCGGACTATAGAGGCGAGCAGAGGGCACCCCCTGTGGGGTTCGAACCTCGACTCTGGGCGATTACTGGCGGGGAGAGGGCAGAGATCATCATTTTAGGGAGTTTTGTGCAACTTTCGCTCTACGTTAATGACATGACGCGGCCCCCCGTCCGCGTTGAGGGGGGCTTTTTATCGGTACGATATCCAACGCTTCATAGGGAGAACAAAACTCGATAGAAAATTAAGTAATAGTACTTACATACTTATCGTATGGGCAGTGGTTGCCCTAGTGTCAGAGTTGTTTAAGCCGCCCAGTAGGCCTCTGACATAGCTTAACGACTACAATCGAGACCGACAGCTTAACGTGAAATAAAACCACTTTGGCGGTCACCCATCTATGGTCTGACTGCGAGCCTAGTTGCTTAACCTCGCCCATTATAATAATAGTATTCTATATTATGTATTCCAACTCGATAGTCAAAGTCATTCAATTTGATACCTATGCAATTGAACCTTGAAGCCATCATGACTGTGTAAACTTTGTTTTGGCGAGTTCTATCAAGGATTCAATATCACCGCGGATACAACTGTTGAGATATAACATTATTCTTATAGAAACCCTACAGAATATAACTGTTTAATACTTTTGCACATGGATGTACACACGGCTACACATCTAACTATACATTTCCAATATAAGCTGACCTGTCACTGTATGGAAATCCTATACAACCCGAGATCAGCTTATACTGGAAATGTATAGCTGTAGCCGTGTGTACGTACAGGAGGCGGACTTCATACCAAAAGGATTCTCTACTTGTCTACCTTAATAATAGACCTAATATAAAATGGGGTGGACATTGAATAAAGCGGTTGTGAGAACAACTATTCTTATTAACAAAGATTTTTTGACTGCACTTGTGGCGCTGCGGTTAAGATAGTCGCCTCGCTACTATGTGTCCTTGGTTCGATTCCCACGCAGGATAACTATTTGTGGACAGGACAATGCTACTGTGGGGATCATCGGAGGGGCTTTTGTCCAGCAGTGGAGGTCTTTCATGATGAACACAATAAAAATATGTTCACGATTTTGCGAATAAATTTATTTTAAATGCTTTCCGGTTCTTTTTTTATGATTACCTTGATCTAATAACGATCCAGAAAAACCAGTTTCTAGGAATGATTACACTGATTACAAAAGGCCCTACATACAGGAGTACATCCTACCATGAGTTGGATTATTCTTATATTTGGGTTACCGCAACTAACACATGTGGCGCAGCGGTAAGACAGTCGTCTTGGCCTAGTGTCCCGAGTTCGATTCCAGGAAAACTGTTTGTGTGATCCATAAGTGACGGGCCGGTTGGCGTGGTTGGTAAAATGCTTGCCTATCACGCCGCAGGTCATGGGTTCGATTCCTACTCAGGACAGATATTTGTGTGCATGAACATGTCTGTTTATCCTGAGTTTGGGTGTATTTATCTGTATAAGTAGGTATGTATTTACAAAAGAAAAGTAGTATATGTAATACTAGCAGTGCCCGCGGACATCACTCCGCGTTATAAATATTTTTGTTCCGCGTAATACTTCGGTTAAAATTTCGGGATATTTGTTTTTCATAGCTTAGGACACTCCACAATAACGTAGCTTTCTATTGGTGAAATAATTTTGAAAATTGGTTCAGTAGATCCAGAGATTACCCCTTAAAACGTCACAAACGTTACCTCTTTATAATATTAGTATAGATATCAGTTATCTGGTTTCCATAGTATCAGGTCTGCTTAGTTTGGTATCAGCTGACCGTGTGTGAATAATGTCACAGGATATTATTATAAGTAGTTTCTTAAAACTAATATGCGATGCTCGGTAATGTCCGATCATCGTATTATGTACTTGATTAGTTGTTATTTAATAGCTATAACTTAGTGTTGTATTGTATTAGGACGACATTGTCATTTTATTTGTGTACAAAGTCCTTTAATAAAGACAAAAAAAAAAGTAGTTTCTTCGAGTCTGGGTGTGCTTTGTGTCCGTCAATTATGTTTGAAATGTAGTCTGTTGTCTTTGTTTGTTTGAATTTGAAATTTTGGAAGGAATTTTAACATAGGATTGTAGATTTGACTGCACGTGTCGCAATAGTTAACCGTTTCGACGCCATTGTCACAGATACGTGTCAACAAGAGAAAACCTACCCTGTACGCCCATATCTTGCCCTAGCATCAATGTTTAGACCCAGTATAAGTAGACTAATACAACTTTTGAAGCGAAGTAGTCATTTTATATACTTTCATAAATAAAAAGCCGCCAAAGTGCTGTCAGATTCGCGTTCCGAGAGTTCTGTAGGCGTATAAAAAGTTACTTAAAATTCGGTATGCATAACATAGGCTTTTATTTTGTAAATCGAAACCAACTCGGAACCGTGATTAATTCCATATCTGTGGAGATGATTTACCAATTTATGAATTAAGAACCACTCTGTGAAGTTATGCGCTGAGCGCCGTTCTGAGTATTAGTATCATCTCTAAATACGGACCAAAGGATCTGATGAATTGATGAAAGTTAATTATTAATACAAGAACAGTATTTTACTTTTCAAATTTTAGTTAAATCTGTAAAATTTTATTGTTTCAGAGTGTTTAAATCATGATCTTCTTAGTAAAAAAAATCACAAAGGAATACCCCTTCCATTCTTTCGTGATTTCTTGTAATTAGTCGAAATGCCTCTGCTTAAAAAATCAAAAAGTCACTTGGAATGGACCTTAAATCTATGGGATATCATATATAAAGGCTTGATTACCCCTAGCTCAATCTTAATACTACAAGGAATCTTATACAAGGAAAATAAAAATATTTGTTTATTATATTCATTAAGACCAGTTAAAAATTGTCCCGAACTTTCAATTTTCGTGCATCTCATTCTTTATCTAATAAGTCTATTACTTATCTAGTTTGATAGATACTAAAACGAGCACATTTGTCAGGACATTTCGAAGTTAAATTATGAACGAACTCAACTCGCAATTTTAATTGTTATACGCGATGGTTTATTCCCCTTGAGTGACTGAGCCGGAATCTGTTTCCAGCCGTCATCGCACAGAGAACATTATCATTAATGTTTTAACAGTAAATTTCTGGCCCAGTTACTTGTAGTTTCTAAAGTAAGACCAAAACGTGCAAAGTTCTCAAGCCATTGCGAACTCATAGTATGAACGGAATATTATATGGAACTACCATACCACTCGCACTTGACCGACTTGCAAATTGTAACACGCGTTTATTTATTCCCCTCGTATGATGCGGCAGGATTGTGTTCCCAGCCGTCATCGCACGAAGAACATTCCCATTAATGTTTTGTCAGTTCATTTCTGGCCTCAATATAAAGAAACGAAAGTAACACGAAATGTGTAAAGCAAGTTTGACGACCGAGCTCTCTACCAGTCTACAGTATAATTTAAAAATTTGGCTCTTAAACCGCATAGCCGCAAGGCAATCACCTCTTTTTTGTTGAAACAATAGGATACAAAACCCGGAGAATGGGCACCCAAGTTGCCAGAGACAAAGATCTATGGGGTAGACCCCGTTTTTACAAATAACTTAAGCTTTTGTTAGTAGAGGAAATACAGTATCTCTGAAAATAATAATATCATAATAATAATACGTAATTCGCACTACTGCCATGATTTGAATCTGCAATTTTTTGGTAAAGGCCCCAATGCTTTGCCAAATAACGACGCGAATTCTGCCAAGATTTCAAATGTTTCTTTTCTGTCATATCGGTTCGTTCGTTCTTAACTGTCGGTTCACTGAATTAAATTAGAAATGCCCCGACATTGCGAAACTCTTGGAGAATCAATATCGTCCTCCTGGTCGAATTTTGGCTAAGGCCGCCACTTTCAATGGAGTGTGGAATGTGGGTGTAACGCTGCCAAATTCCAGACTCCGAGTTGATATTGAATTTTTTTAAAACAATACCGTATATAATGTTTGAAATAACGACAATTTATATATTAGGTTAACCAACGATTGTGTACGCAATTAATAATATATGGTGCTAACATATTATGATATTTTCTTTGTGCAACCACCAGTTATAGGTAACACCACTTACCATAATAAGTAGGTGAACAAAAACCAAAGAGATAGCTAACTACTAAAATATTAAATCTTATTGTCTCAGTTATTGAGCGATGTTCTAGCAGTTAATTTTGTTACTAACTGTGCCATATTGTGTTAGTCGCGATTTATCTACTTATTGTATCATATGTGTTAATTCATTCGTATTTGCGTATATGTGTACACACATACATACATATATACATACATACAAAGATTTACATTTTGATCTAGCAATAAATTGTTAAGTAACTCAAAATTTCTCCGTTCCAAATTTCACATAAATCCGTTCAACTGTTTTCATCCAAACAAGGGAACATACAAACTTTTACATTTATAATAATTATTAGTAGGATTGGGATTACGAATGTATACAATGTTGTGTTAAGTACTTGAGAGCCTTGACAAATGATTTCACTTTATGACCATAACAACACCATTGACAAATTTTTCTTAAATAAAGTGAGTCGTTTACACCAAGGTTATTCCAAGCTTTCATTTATGACTATATAACAGCCATAAGAAGAAATACAACTGTCGCGGTCGGTATTTCGAATTATTAAAACAATTATATCTAGAACAAATTGAGACCATGTTCATTAATAGACTTGGAGATAATTTCACTTGATACGACATTCAATTATACCACTAATCAGATCGGAGTTTGCACGGAACAATAGGAAGCAACAGCTGTCTTATTCACCGACCAATTTTATCATCAAAGGAAAGTCAGCAACTTCGAACGGGGTCGAAAATCCATAAAATATTTCAAACAAACGACCAACGAATAACGAACACTAAATTCAAGAAACAAAAGAAAATACTAAGAATAAAATCATAAACCGAACGCGTTCTAAATTCAAAAGTTGTAGATAACAAAACATTGAACAGTTTATTATTTAGTGAGGGACGTGGACTTGACGATAATACTGCACCATCACATCGCTCTTTACGACAGGATATTTCGAACAAAATATGGCTTCAATAGGGTGTCGGTTGAATGCAGGGATACGGGGATACGGGCCCTAAAGAAGTGAATGTTCGAGGGTTTGGCCGGGCGCACAAAAAGTATGAAGGGAACAAACGCCGAACCGAGACGAGGGTTCGTTGGAGTTTAATTTTTTATGTTTGCTCTGGGATGCCCGCCGTTTGTGTGCGATAAACGGACGACTGCCTGCTGGGACCGGGCGCGGCGATAATACAACGTGCGCGAATAAGTTTCACCAAATAAATGGAACGCCAAATTTAATTTGTCAGACTGCATAACTAAATATCAGTTTATTATTGTTATTTATTTTTTCTTAACTCTTTTAAAATTGTTTATGTATGTTTAACATTAGTAGCTTAGCGGGGTTAAAGTTTATTGCCCTTATTTATTTGGGACTCTCAATTGGCAATCAGTGAAACGTGGAACGTTTAGGTATGCCTGAAATAATTTGGAGCAACTTTCGTCTCCGACCGCTGTTATGGCTCTTTAATATTGGTTTTAAGATTTTTTTTCCATATAAACGAAGCGGGATGTCAATAAATTAATAACAATAAACAGCTACTCTAAAAATAATTATTATCTGAACGAGCGTTGACTTCCGCTCACACGTATTACGGGCTCATGTATTATGGTTATAATACTTATAATATTCAACATGGAGTAGGTATAAGGATTAAATGCACACCGACTGTTTGTTATTTAAACAATAATAGCCATTGTTTATTCAGGAAAATAATACCTACACAATAATATAACTATGCTGAACAGTATTTTTTCCAAGAGGTCGTAGGTGACGGTAAGAATAAGAAATTTACGGGTACGACATTGCATATTGATGTATTTACTACCGTTTTAAGCTGGTTACTGCATAGCGGGAATAAAAATCGAATGCGTCACCGCACCGCGGTATGTTGACAGCCCACTTGTTCGCGTTCCTGGAAAGCCCGCGTAAATGTAACGTCGACATTTGTCCACTAAGTATGCCCTGTACTTTCGAATCCAATTCATTTTTTATGAGAAACATATCGTTCATTCTTGTATATCATTATTTTCTTTATATAAATGTGATTTGTCATCGCTATTTATATACTTATTTTTCTTATTTATGCACCTATATGGTAAAAGATACTTATATTCCAGAATCTAAGACTATAACCACCTGTTGAGTTTAAGTTAAAAGTTTAAGTACCTACTTACCTACGTAGTTTAAGTCAAGTATTCCTAGCGTAAATGACAGTCGTTAGAACCTATTTTACTACATCATTAAAGTAATCAAACGTTTCGTCAAGTATAAATGCTGATTGTAAACTATCTCAACAATCTTCAAGAAAGACTAAAAATATGAATGAACTAAAAAAACAAAGCAAAGATTACGAAACATCTAATCAAAATCTTTGTTCGTAACCATATTTCTAAGAACGATTGCCTTATTAATATTCTCAAGTAAGAAAAACACCGCAGTTGGAATTAAAATTGTTTCTCCTTTTTGCCCCAAGGTCAGTGAGTTGTGGCTTTGGCTTGTGATAATCAACGTGCTCTCGGGCGCGCGGCCGACCGCTATACGGAGAACCAAGATATTTTAGTAACTACACGATATGCTTTGTATAAAACCCATCTACGAACGCCATCTGTCGTTACACAGTGGAACTACAGGCGTGGTAATATATTGCAATCTCATTTGATATGTTTATGTTTGAAACATTGCACATCTAATTGCAATGAACATATTAACAATAATTATGTTCTAAATATACACAGAACTTCTTTATTTATAACCTATAGTGGTATTAATGCTATCGAGAGCGCCCGACTTTTATCTTATCGACTTCAAATAGCTCACTGATATGTGAACAAATATGACACATTTGTTCCAATAGTACAGAATATTTTAGGCAAATGCGGTATATGTTTTTTAACGAGTAACTAGAAAATGCTGTTGTTTTAGCGACCGAATTACCTACTATGAAATATTTGTACCTATGTGAAAGCATTAGTTGATATAAAACAGCTGTGTTGGCACAGCGTTGGGAAGGTTTCAACATGATTAGGTACTCGATGCCTACTTTCATAGCCTACAAACGAATAAACTGCTAGCTTAATGAAATACTCACTGCAATTATTATGATTAATAATACTTGACAAGGAAATGTCAAACAAATCACTGGAGGCGCTGATTAGCAATCGTCCTGATCCATCATAAGTTCAAGTAATAAATCATATTTGTTATTATTAAAACTGAATTTTTGAGCTAATATAGTAAAAATTGGGACGAGTAACACATAATTAATTTTGTTTTCGACTCGGCCAACTGTTTCAAAATAATATTCAAAATCGGTTCAGAAACAAAGGAGAAATCGGGAACATAGATACAAAAAAATACAGTAGACTTGATAACCTCCTTGTTTTGAATTCGGTTAAATAAATAAAAAAGGTTTTTATTCACGTAGACTTTAAAAAAAGGCTCATTGACTTATATGACATATAGGTCAATGCAAAGGCTTGTTTGTAGTAATATAGTTCATCCTACTAATAAGTAGGTAGGTACTTTTAATAAGTGCGAATGTTTGTATGTGGTTGTGAAGATGTTTGTTACTCTTTTACGCAAAAACTACCGAACGTACTTCGATGAAACTTTGTATTTATATAGCTGATTTATCCGATTAATACATAGGGTACAATTTATAAAGTTTAATGTGGGTAAAACCGCGGGACACAGCTAGTTATAGATCATCATTATTTTATGTAACAAAATTAAATTGAAATCGGTTTTGGAGCGAGATTGTCCCGAGACGGTACCTACGTCTAAAAGGTGAAACACAATTATGAGCCGTTTTTCACGTCAATGTTGAAGAGAAGTCCCATACACCCATGATTCATCCCTTTTAAGTCTTGTAACCCGACATGACATACTCAGTATTATTTCTCAACTTAACTAACCGCATCAAAGCCTGGTATTTTAATAAGCAAGTATATCTTCTTCTTATTATTCTTTTACCAACATTTGTTACACCTTTAGACTACCCATTTTTCATTTCTCAATAGTTTTGCCCATGCCAAGGTTGTCGGGAAGAAATCGCAACTAGCGATAAGACCGCTCTTTGTACCAATGCTAGCACATCAAGCTACCCCAATCTGTCAAATTTCCCCAATTTAAAGTTAACCTTATGCTTTAGTGATAAAGTTGAAAATCTATAAAAGAAATTTGACTAATTGGGGTAGCTGGATGTGCTGGCGTCTGTACATAATTATACTGTTAATAACTGTTTTTGTAATTAATTTGTTATTCCTGGTGTACAATAAAGAGGTTTGTATTGTATTGTATATTCTACTTATTCCAGCACACTACACACCCTTCATTGCGCTAAAAAGAACTGACAAATAGTGATCACGACTCGCGCCGGATACCCCTCGATGACATACACCCTCCTATCTAGCAGCTGCACAACATGTACAGACGCCAGCACATCAAGCTACCCCAATCTGTCAAATTTCCTCAATTGAAAGTGAACCTTATGCCTTTGTGATAAAGTTTAAAATCTATAAAAGAAATTTGACAGATTGGGGTAGCTGGATGTGCTCGCGTCTGTACCTAAAAACCGGCTCTTTTAATGTCTGCAGTTAGCCTAGGATCCTTTCAATGCTTCACTAGACAATAGTTACCAACGTGGGCTCAAGCTTTCTAGCAAACAAAACTAGAAACTAAGTACCCGTGCCGAAGAGCTCCCCCTTTGGGGCTCGAACCTCAACTCTAAGGGTGTTACCACACCAATCGATCGATCGTCGATCGATGCAATCGATCGATGGTAGAATGGATTAGTCGACGTCGATCGATAATTTCTACCACACCAATCTATCGATAGTCGACAGATGCCATCGATCGATGGTAGAATTGATTAGTCGACGTCGATCGATAGTAGAATGGATAAGTCGACGTCGATCGAGCTGCTTGAGCTCCCCATGTCACCCGGTGCCCGCCCGCGTCCCGCGCCCCGCGCGCTTACTACGTGGCCTATGTGTTTATGTGTTCAGTTGTGAAAAGCATCCAAAAAACCACTGTTTAAAATGTAATTTGCAGAATGTAAGCGATCTTTGGCTTTAAAAAACAGTCGCATCCAGAGTGTTCTGCGTTTGCGTCTCCGTAAAAATAGTACGAGCAAAATCGTACTGGCCAACAACAACGCGTCCTCTTATGAATACATTTCGAAAGAAACTGATGGAATATGGCTGCGGTCAATCGATCTACGTCGACCGATGACGTCGACCGATGCCATCGACCGGCAATCGATCGATTGGTTAGTCAACCGGTATCCGTCGATCAACGTCGACCGATGTCGATCGATGACATCGATCGACGATCGATCGATTGGTGTGGTATCACCCTAAGCGGTTACTGACGGCCAAAGATTTTCATAAGAACTATGTCATAAAGAAATATATCTATCACTTTATGCACATGAAATTGTACAAAGGCGAACTTAATGCTCTAACTCAAGCATTTTCTGCCAGTCAACCTTAGGTTGCAGTGCAGAGAGAGCATGGTAGGTGCACAGATCATAAAACAAACATTAATAGTAAAAAAACTGGACTATACAATGCAATACATACGATACTATACTATATAATACTATACCTACTATAAAATAATCCATCATGTAACCATAATATTTATGATCGATGGGTTTCTGGTAAGAATTTCCGTAAGATATGCTCTCGAACTGTTCTTTTAAAAGAGAAGCGAATCTTGGCTAGAAATGCAATGATATTAAAATTAGCATAGTTGGTATTGCATGGAATCAGGGTGAATGCCATGTCAATAAAACAGTCGTACCGGATACTATATATTGTTACATATTGTAACTGGAATAGGACGCTCGTCTGAGCTATGTCCCCACAAGGTGTACCCATAACGGAGTCACTGCTTTCCCTTTCGTCGGCATTATGCATTCGTTTTCATTATAATAATGAATGAGCCATATATACGTAGGCTATGGTAATCCGACTATAGAATTTACTTATTTAGCATAATGCGTATATTTGTAATGCAGTTTACTTATCTACAATTTAAATAGATTGCATGTGGGTCGTGATTCACACTGATATTCGTAAAATGCGTTACTTAGGCCTAGGATTAAGGCCGCTTGCGCTTTTTATTAACAGACTAGCTGTGCCCCGCGGTTTTACCCGCGTAAAATTTTATAAATTATCATAGCTCTCCCCCCGTAGGTGATAGCGTGATAATATTTAGCCTATATGTTGACCCGACCTCTTAGTAATATTCATGCAAATTTTGATGTAAATCCATGCAGTACTTTTTGAGTTTTGCCCGGACATACATACAGACAAACAGACAAAAATTCTAAAAACTATATTTTTGGCTTCGATATCGACTGTAGATCACGCCCCAAGTATCCTTTTAAAAAAATATGCAATGTACAAGACTTTACTACGATTTATTATATGTATAGATACTGTATATAATAAAATCGTAGGAGACTCAAAACTGTACATTGAATATTTTTAAAAAGTATACTTGGGGCGTGATATTCAATCGATATGGAAGCCAAAAATATAGTTTTTAGAATTTTTGTCTGTGTTCTGTTTGTCTGTATGTATGTTCGGGCTAAACTCAAAATGTACTGCATGGATTTACTTCAAATTTTGTATGAATATTACTAAGAGGTCGGGTCAACATATAGGCTACATATTATCACGCTATCACCTACGGGGGAGGAGCTATGATAATTTATAAAGTTTAACGCGGGTAAAACCGCGGGGCACAGCTAGTAGATAATACAATTATAGCCGTGTGGTTAGAATAACAGGGCCACCCCAGACCTTCCCGTTGATGTCGTAAAAGGCGACTACGAGACACAGCAGGTAGTCGGGCACCTAGTTGCGATCACCAACTCGCATGCCAAACGCGGTGACTACGCAAACCCCTCCAAATGGCAACGTTATAGAAATCTTTGGGACAGGCCTATGTTCAGCAGTGGACGATATCAGGCCGATAATGATGATAATACAATTTATATCTTATCAACTTATCGTTCAATAAATTTTAATCTTAAGATAAGATAAGATCATTTATTTGCGATAAAACATGGTTACAAGATGGTACATGTTAATATACAGTTCAGCATGTTTTGCCTATTTAACGGCATGCAAATATTTAGGCTTTACAAATTTAAAATATATCCTAATAAACATCATAATACAGCATGGATAATTATTCTCTATTGTTTAAACATATAACTATAATTATTATGTCAATGTTAATTAAATGTCAAGAACTCAAAATTTTATAAATTGACTTATTCAATATATATTAATAATTTAGTATTTGATTTATAATTTTATATCATATATGTCATGTCTTTCATATTGTAGAAGCATTCTTATCTTATCTTAACATATAATGAAGTGGCAGTGGGCGGGGCACATAGCTCGTAGAACCGATGGCCTTTGGGGCAGAAAGGTTCTTGAGTGGCGAGCACGAACCGGAAGACGCAGTGCGAGCAGGCCCCCTATAAGATGGACCGATGATCTTGTGCGGGTCGCTGGAAACTGCTGGATGCGAATAGCGCAAGACCGGCAATTGTGGAGATCTTTGGGGGAAGCCTTTGTCCAGCAGTGGACGTCTTTCGGCTGATATGATGATGATGATGATGATACATATCATAAAATCGTAGGAAAGTCAAAACTGTACATTGCATATTTTTTTAAAAGGATACTTGGGGCGTGATCTACAGTCGATATCGAAGCCAAAAATATAGTTTTTAGAATTTTTGTCTGTTTGTCTGTATGTATGTCCGGGCAAAACTCAAAAAGTACTGCATGGATTTACATCAAAATTTGCATGAATATTACTAAGAGGTCGGGTCAACATATAGGCTAAATATTATCACGCTATCACCTACGGGGGGAGAGCTATGATAATTTATAAAATTTTACGCGGGTAAAACCGCGGGGCACAGCTAGTCTGTTAATAAAAAGCGCAAGCGGCCTTAATCCTAGGCCTAAGTAACGCATTTTACGAATATCAGTGTGAATCACGACCCACATGCAATCTATTTAAATTGTAGATAAGTAAACTGCATTACAAATATACGCATTATGCTAAATAAGTAAATTCTATAGTCGGATTACCATAGCCTACAGATATATGGCTCATTCATTATTATAATGAAAACGAATGCATAATGCCGACGAAAGGGAAAGCAGTGACTCCGTTATGGGTACACCTTGTGGGGACATAGCTCAGACGAGCGTCCTATTCCAGTTACAATATGTAACAATATATAGTATCCGGTACGACTGTTTTATTGACATGGCATTGACCCTGATTCCATGCAATACCAACTATGCTAATTTTAATATCATTGCATTTCTAGCCAAGATTCGCTTCTCTTTTAAAAGAACAGTTCGAGAGCATATCTTACGGAAATTCTTACCAGAAACCCATCGATCATAAATATTATGGTTACATGATGGATTATTTTATAGTAGGTATAGTATTATATAGTATAGTATCGTATGTATTGCATTGTATAGTCCAGTTTTTTTACTATTAATGTTTGTTTTATGATCTGTGCACCTACCATGCTCTCTCTGCACTGCAACCTAAGGTTGACTGGCAGAAAATGCTTGAGTTAGAGCATTAAGTTCGCCTTTGTACAATTTCATGTGCATAAAGTGATAGATATATTTCTTTATGACATAGTTCTTATGAAAATCTTTGGCCGTCAGTAACCGCTTAGGGTGATACCACACCAATCGACCGATGTCGATCGATGACATCGATCGACGATCGATCGATTGGGCAGAGAGCATGGTAGGTGCACAGATAATAAAACAAACATTAATAGTAAAAAAACTGGACTATACAATGCAATACATACGATACTATACTATATAATACTATACCTACTATAAAATAATCCATCATGTAACCATAATATTTATGATCGATGGGTTTCTGGTAAGAATTTCCGTAAGATATGCTCTCGAACTGTTCTTTTAAAAGAGAAGCGAATCTTGGCTAGAAATGCAATGATATTAAAATTAGCATAGTTGGTATTGCATGGAATCAGGGTCAATGCCATGTCAATAAAACAGTCGTACCGGATACTATATATTGTTACATATTGTAACTGGAATAGGACGCTCGTCTGAGCTATGTCCCCACAAGGTGTACCCATAACGGAGTCACTGCTTTCCCTTTCGTCGGCATTATGCATTCGTTTTCATTATAATAATGAATGAGCCATATATCTGTAGGCTATGGTAATCCGACTATAGAATTTACTTATTTAGCATAATGCGTATATTTGTAATGCAGTTTACTTATCTACAATTTAAATAGATTGCATGTGGGTCGTGATTCACACTGATATTCGTAAAATGCGTTACTTAGGCCTAGGATTAAGGCCGCTTGCGCTTTTTATTAACAGACTAGCTGTGCCCCGCGGTTTTACCCGCGTAAAATTTTATAAATTATCATAGCTCTCCCCCCGTAGGTGATAGCGTGATAATATTTAGCCTATATGTTGACCCGACCTCTTAGTAATATTCATGCAAATTTTGATGTAAATCCATGCAGTACTTTTTGAGTTTTGCCCGGACATACATACAGACAAACAGACAAAAATTCTAAAAACTATATTTTTGGCTTCGATATCGACTGTAGATCACGCCCCAAGTATCCTTTTAAAAAAATATGCAATGTACAGTTTTGACTTTCCTACGATTTTATGATATGTATCATCATCATCATCATCATATCAGCCGAAAGACGTCCACTGCTGGACAAAGGCCTCCCCCAAAGATCTCCACAATTGCCGGTCTTGCGCTATTCGCATCCAGCAGTTTCCAGCGACCCGCACAAGATCATCGGTCCATCTTATAGGGGGCCTGCTCGCACTGCGTCTTCCGGTTCGTGCTCGCCACTCAAGAACCTTTCTGCCCCAAAGGCCATCGGTTCTACGAGCTATGTGCCCCGCCCACTGCCACTTCATTATATGTTAAGATAAGATAAGAATGCTTCTACAATATGAAAGACATGACATATATGATATAAAATTATAAATCAAATACTAAATTATTAATATATATTGAATAAGTCAATTTATAAAATTTTGAGTTCTTGACATTTAATTAACATTGACATAATAATTATAGTTATATGTTTAAAAACGTTTACGATTGTGTTTACACCTGCTGTGTCTCGTAGTCGCCTTTTACGACATCAACGGGAAGGTCTGGGGTGGCCCTGTTATTCTAACCACACGGCTATAATTGTATTATCTACTAGCTGTGCCCCGCGGTTTTACCCGCGTTAAAACTTTATAAATTATCATAGCTCCTCCCCCGTAGGTGATAGCGTGATAATATGTAGCCTATATGTTGACCCGACCTCTTAGTAATATTCATACAAAATTTGAAGTAAATCCATGCAGTACATTTTGAGTTTAGCCCGGACATACATACAGACAAACAGAACACAGACAAAAATTCTAAAAACTATATTTTTGGCTTCCATATCGATTGAATATCACGCCCCAAGTATACTTTTTAAAAATATTCAATGTACAGTTTTGAGTCTCCTACGATTTTATTATATACAGTATCTATACATATAATAAATCGTAGTAAAGTCAAAACTGTACATTGAATATTTTTTTAAAAGGGTAATTGGGGCGTCATCTAAAATCGATATGGAAGCCAAAAATATAGTTTTTAGAATTTTTGTCTGTGTTCTGTTTGTCTGTATGTATGTCCGGGCTAAACTCAAAATGTACTGCATGGATTTACTTCAAATTTTGTATGAATATTACTAAGAGGTCGGGTCAACATATAGGCTACATATTATCACGCTATCACCTACGGGGGAGGAGCTATGATAATTTATAAAGTTTAACGCGGGTAAAACCGCGGGGCACAGCTAGTAGATAATACAATTATAGCCGTGTGGTTAGAATAACAGGGCCACCCCAGACCTTCCCGTTGATGTCGTAAAAGGCGACTACGAGACACAGCAGGTAGTCGGGCACCTAGTTGCGATCACCAACTCGCATGCCAAACGCGGTGACTACGCAAACCCCTCCAAATGGCAACGTTATAGAAATCTTTGGGACAGGCCTATGTTCAGCAGTGGACGATATCAGGCCGATAATGATGATAATACAATTTATATCTTATCAACTTATCGTTCAATAAATTTTAATCTTAAGATAAGATAAGATCATTTATTTGCGATAAAACATGGTTACAAGATGGTACATGTTAATATACAGTTCAGCATGTTTTGCCTATTTAACGGCATGCAAATATTTAGGCTTTACAAATTTAAAATATATCCTAATAAACATCATAATACAGCATGGATAATTATTCTCTATTGTTTAAACATATAACTATAATTATTATGTCAATGTTAATTAAATGTCAAGAACTCAAAATTTTATAAATTGACTTATTCAATATATATTAATAATTTAGTATTTGATTTATAATTTTATATCATATATGTCATGTCTTTCATATTGTAGAAGCATTCTTATCTTATCTTAACATATAATGAAGTGGCAGTGGGCGGGGCACATAGCTCGTAGAACCGATGGCCGTTGGGGCAGAAAGGTTCTTGAGTGGCGACCACGAACCGGAAGACGCGGTGCGAGCAGGCCCCCTATAAGATGGACCGATGATCTTGTGCGGGTCGCTGGAAACTGCTGGATGCGAATAGCGCAAGACCGGCAATTGTGGAGATCTTTGGGGGAGGCCTTTGTCCAGCAGTGGACGTCTTTCGGCTGATATGATGATGATGATGATGATACATATCATAAAATCGTAGGAAAGTCAAAACTGTACATTGCATATTTTTTTTAAAAGGATACTTGGGGCGTGATCTACAGTCGATATCGAAGCCAAAAATATAGTTTTTAGAATTTTTGTCTGTTTGTCTGTATGTATGTCCGGGCAAAACTCAAAAAGTACTGCATGGATTTACTTCAAATTTTGCATGAATATTACTAAGAGGTCGGGTCAATATATAGCTAAATATTATCACGATATCACCTACGGGAGAGGAGCTGTGATAATTTATAAAATTTAACGCGGGAAAAACCGCGGGGCACAGCTAGTCTGTTAATAAAAAGCGCAAGCGGCCTGAATCCTAGGCCTAAGTAACGCATTTTACGAATATCAGTGTGAATCACGACCCACATGCAATCTATTTAAATTGTAGATAAGTAAACTGCATTACAAATATACGCATTATGCTAAATAAGTAAATTCTATAGTCCGATTACCATAGCCTACGTATATATGGCTCATTCATTATTATAATGAAAACGAATGCATAATGCCGACGAAAGGGAAAGCAGTGACTCCGTTATCGGTACACCTTGTGGGGACATAGCTCAGACTGGAATAGGACGCTCTATTCCAGTAACAATATGTAACAATATGTAGTATCCGGTACGACTGTTTTATTGACATGACATTGACCGTGATTCCATGCAATACCAGCTATGCTAATTTTAGTAGCATTGCATTTCTAGCCAAGAGTCGCTTCTCGTTTAAAAGTAAATTTCGAGAGCATATCCTTTGGAAATACATAACAGAAACCCCTCGTTTATAAATATTTTGATTACATGATGGATTATTTTATAGTATAGTATTATATAGTATGGTGTTATCTATACATATATCTATACATATAATAAAATCGTAGGAAAGTGAAAACTGTACATTGAATATTTTTTTAAAAGGATACTTGGGACTTAATCTACGATCGATATCGAAGCCAAAAATATAGTTTTTAGAATTTTTGTCTGTTTGTCTGTATGTATGTCCGGGCTAAACTCAAAAAGTACAGCATGGATTTATTTAAAATTTTGCATGAATATTACTAAGAGGTCGGGTCAACATATAGGCTACATACTATCACGCTATCACATACGGGGGAGGAGCTGTGATACTTTATAAAGTTTAACGCGGGTAAAACCGCGGGGCACAGCTAGTTATTAATAATAAAGCCTCGTTGGTCTAGCGGTAGCGTGGTCGGGCCAAAAAGTGATTTTGGGATTTCCCGTAAAAATAAATTTCTCAGTATCAGCCCGAAGTCTGGAAGTTGGCGGTATTACACCCCCGTGCCTCGGAGAGCACGTAAAGCCGTCGGTCCTGTACCTGAACTCTTTCTGGTCGTGTCGCTAGGCGTCCCATCGGATCATGAGAGTGATGGAATAGAAAGTGCCCCTGTGTTTGCGCACACACTTTTGCACTATAATATTTCCTGGGCAATTGGCTAGTCTCCATTAAGACTGGCCGCCGTGGCCGAAATTTGGTCGGGAGGACATCAATTATAACACAATTTATATCTTATCATCGTATCATTCAATTTCGAAAAGTCAGCCGAAGACGCCCACTACTGGATACAGGACTTCCCCAAAGGTGTCAGTAATTGCTAGTCCTGCGCCATCCGAATCCAGTGGCTTCCCTTGCAAGATCGTCGGCTCACCTTGTAGGGGCCTCCCCACGCTGCATCGTCCGCTTCGTGATCGTCACTCGATAACCTTTCTGCTCCAGCGGCCGTCGGTTCTACAAGCTACGTGCCCTGCCCAATGCTACTGCAGTTGTAAACTTCTAAATTGTATGATAAATGTCATTTCGAAAATTATCAATGACAGGTGTCAAAAATGTTAAAAATGAACGGGTCTCCGGGTCGTCCACCTAGGTAGCTAGAGAAAGCCGCAGTTCAAAGTTCCTCAGCGGCGAGGATCGCTTTGGCCCATTAACGCGTGATCGGTGATCCCGTGCATGTGATCACACCCTCATTTAGAATTTCGTCATTTTGCTTTAGTCTTCCATTCTTTAATTTTAATATAGTAGAACTAAATTTCAAAATAATAGATTAGTAAATAGTTATTTATTTAAGGATTTCAGAAAATATATGCGATAAAACAAACCGCACGGACTGACTGATTATTTTTTTTTTTTAACTTACTATCCACTATGTTTATGTACTGCATTGTGATCTTGACAAGTACAAGTGTATGTTAATACCCAAGTGCTGAATAAATTTCATTTCATTTCATTTCGAACCTGGAGGACTACCGCCTAATTCGCCGGTCCCGGTCATTGTGATCG
The DNA here is from genome assembly GCA_951640165.1 of Pseudoips prasinana. Classification (NCBI taxonomy): domain Eukaryota; kingdom Metazoa; phylum Arthropoda; class Insecta; order Lepidoptera; family Nolidae; genus Pseudoips; species Pseudoips prasinana. The sequence goes on from OX621240.1 coordinate 14,210,558, forward strand.
TGATCGACGTTCAAATAGATGAAGGTTAAAAATTACTAAATCATTTCTATTAGTCGGCTTCAATGTTGAAAATCGATACGGGACCATTCAAGACGGCACATGACCTCATGGAAGCCAATTTTTAACCTTCATCTATTTAAACTCCGATTACGATTACCGGCGAATTAGGCAGTAGCCTCCCTAATGAGATGTAATTTAATCAATGACTTTCATTTATGTTTAATGTGTTTGATACTTAATTGCTTCATATTGTGTAGCTGTACTTATGTCAAGAAACTGCAGCATACAACCAATTTAAACAAGTTTTAATTGGGTCTTTTCCGAAAGTATTTTCTACCCAATAAAAAAAGATTTTACAAAATTGGTTCACAAACAACGGAGAAAAGTCGCATTGCATACATACCACCAAAAATTATGCAGTCGTCAATTCGAAATGTATGTTACTTTATGTATACATGGATAGATATACATTAAATGAGTGTACGTGTTGCGCAGCGGTTAAGACAATCGTCACGCCAGTTCGTGTACCGGGTTCGATTCCCGCGCAGGTAACTATTTGTGTGACCCATTAATCTTGAGTCTGGATGTACTTTGTGTCCGTCAATTATATGTCTGTAAAATATCCCGCGACACAGGGAATAATTAACTACATGGATCGAGTCTTTAAAAAATCTACGAACCTCCTTCTTTTTTTAATTCGCTTAAAAATTCAATACTTACTGTAACTAAATTAGTAAAATCGATTTGTACGGTACATTACCTTTAATCACAATGACGTCATGACAACTCCATTAGTACAGACGCCAGCATATCAAGCTACCCCAATCTGTCAAATTTCCCCAATTGAAAGTGAACGTTATGCTGTTGTGATAAAGTTGAAAATCTATAAAAGAAATTTGACAGATTGGGGTAGCTGTAATGTGCTGGCGTCTGTACAATAAAAAGTCACTATCACGAACACAATAGGACACCTGTCCATCCAACCTAACTACCGCAAACATCAGCGAAATGGCATAAAATGAGCCAAAAAGATAAGAGTCGCATATAATGTATGCACTATGTACAGACGCCAGCACATCAATTTAATTAAAAATTTCCTTATGGTTATGTGATAAACTTGAAAATCTATAAAAGTAATTTGACAGATTGGGGTAGATTGATGTACTGGCGTCTGTACATCAATGCTACCGAAAGATAACATTATACTATATTCTTAAATAAGTTCAGTCTTATCGGATTGCGTCACGTAAAAAGTCGTGTGTGTGACACAAATTTAATTTAATACCTAACAGTGAATAAAATGTGACAGTGAAATCGTGCCAGTGTAGATTACAAATTCATTCTGTTCGATGTTTATGCGTACAATGCACATTCCTGCCTTGAAACACCGACTCTCTCTGAGGCCCCGGACTTTGTTCTACCTGTGAGCAGGTACCCAAACTTTATATTTAGGGACCGTCTGTTGAATGCGATATTGATCCTTGACAAAATATAAAGTACTGAGGATTCAAATAAGGTAAAGGATTTGTAGCTTAAAAAAATACTTGTTTTAAAGACCTTGCTTACACTGGATAGTAATAGGATCACCCGCGTGTCTCTCTGTCAGTCATTTTTTATTTAATGACACTAGTCTCTCCCTCTTACCCACCACTGTATCTCCTGTAAGCCAGGATCAACAGTAGCACACAATGAAATGACACTGGGCGGTGAGGCTCAGGCATGTTCCGGAGTGTCGTTAAATTCAGGCAATTAGTCCTGAATTTAATCAGAAAGAAACAAGGAGGACTTGTGAATAGTTGATTAATAGTTTCACTTCCCTTCAGAGTAAAGCGGGAGACAGAATTGCAAATAGAGAAGCCAGCTGTCTCTGTCAGTCCGTCTGCCACAGCCAATTTACTTCGAAAGTACTAGACTGATTGAGTTGATATTTGATTCACAATAACGAGTATGTAAGTCGGTAACCCAAACACGAACGTGTAACTAAAATCCACGCAAAAAAACACGCGGCCTACTTTAAAAGGTAAATTAAAAATAAAAGATTTTGCTAACAATATCGTGTGACTAAAGAATAAAGGGCTTGGGAGAATTTCAAATATGTACTTTTTATTATTATTATTTTAATATAAATAGTTATGACAAAATAATAGGCAAAAATTAACGTCGCCCCCTCCCCGTCCTATAAAAAGGGCCTAAAATTTAAAGAAAAATCCACAAACAGGTAAAACCTATAAGAAGTGTATGGTATTTAAATCTCTCACTCAATATAAATTTAATATGCAGTTCACGTACGGAATCCTCTCGACGCGACGCGAGTTTAACTCAGGTTTTATGTAATAAGTTACTATTTGTTCTTCTAGGGATTTTACTGAGATGATTCATAGAAACCGTGTTTTGGTTTTACTTTGTAAAAAAAATAGATTTTTTATACTACCAAGTCATTACATAAACGTTATTACATAAAACCTGAGTTAAACTATATAGGTACGGCACATAATGGTAACGGTTACTGTGGCCTACGACGCTTGCGACACACGTCATCTTTTACGCATTACCGACCCTCATTATTCCTCGATGAGGCCTGGCGACCTTAGTCACGTGCCAAGATAATTATTGAGGCTGACTTTTTTCCAACCGTGGAGTTATTACAGCTGTATGATGATCCGTATAAATCCAAAATGGCACAATTTCTTCAACATCAGATTCAATATTAATCCTGTTAATTATACACTATTTTTGTTACACGTTTTATATTTAAGTTTCATTTCTAAACGGGACAGGTATAATTATAAAACATACTTTGATAAGGGTAAGCAGGTACTACGGGTAGGGTTGCCAACTTCTTTTTACAAGAAATAAGTATATTCAGGTCTATGAAGAATATTAAACAGTCTTTTAGGAAAATGAACAGTATTTTATTTATTTATTGTTTTAAATACATATTTTTAGAGCTTCTCGTACAACTTACTTATTTAAAAACTTTTTTAAAAACTTCATACGGCTCATCACAATTATAACTGGAATTAAAATATACGAGGAGCTCATTTTTTATTACAATAGTAGATGCTCTATTTGTATTCTCCCGCCACTTTAGCATTAATTACTGAAAAAACTAATTAAATGTAAACAGTGATTTGTATACAATAATATGTATTTTTGTTCAACAGTAAAAAGTATAAACTAGTAAAAAACAGTACTATAATACTAATCAAAACAGTATAGTTGGCAACCCTAACTACGGGTTGGTAGATATGACAGTGGGGTCGCTCGCCGGATTAAATACCCAGAGGGCTTAATTTGAGAGGCCCGCCTGTGTCATCTAAGCTTAAAACGCAAATATCAAATGTACGTAGGTAGTAAATAGATGAAATGTCGCCGTATTTTGTTGTATAATTAATTTCTTTTGTTTCCTTATTAATAAACTAGCTGTGCCCCGCGGTTTTACCCGCCTTAAATTTTATAAATTATCATAGCTCCTCCCCCGTAGGTGATATCGTGATAATATGTAGCCTATATGTTGACCCGACCTCTTAGTAATATTCATGCAAAATTTGAAGTTAATCCATGCAGTACTTTTTGAGTTTAGCCTGGAGATACATACCTACAGACAAACAGACACACAGACAAAATTCTAAAAACTATATTTTTGGCATCGATATCGATTGTAGATCATGCCCCAAGTATCCTTTTAAAAAAATATTCAATGTACAGTTTTGACTTTCCTACGATTTTATTATATGTATAGATTAATATTTAAGAGGGGTAGGTAGCTTTTGAAAACTGAAATTTAACTACTCAGGCGTTCATTTAAATTCTTGTTTCAATACTTATGTAATAAATGACCTGTTAGTCTAGTGATTAGAGACCCTGGCTGTTAAGCCGGAGGTCGCGGGTTCGAAGCCCACCTGGGAAAAATCTTGTGATAAGCACGATTATTTGTTCTGTGTCTGGGTGTAATTTAACTTTAATATGTAGGTATTTAGAAATATATAAGTTTGTTTATCAGTTGTCTGGTTGCCATAGTACAGGCTCTGCTTAGTTTGGGATCAGATGGCAGTGTGTTAGTGTTGTCCCGAGATATTTGTTTTAAAGATATGTAATGTATATCTTTTTTCTCCCGACACGATTGAAGGGGTGTTATTAGGTTGAAACCTGTATGTACCATCGCTTAAGTGATGCTACAGGATTGTGCTTCAGACAGAATTCATGTTACAGACAGGACTGATGCTACAGACAAAATTGATCCTACAGACAGGATTGATGCTACAGGCAGGAATCCTGCCTGTAGCATCAATCCTGTCAATCTTGTCTGTAAAATCAATCCTGCCGCAGGATTGATGTTACAGACAAGATTGATGCTACAGACAGGGGCTCTACCGGCTGAGTCGCCGAACATCGATTTCTTAAATGTCGTTCAAATATATATAGGTTAAAAATGACTTAATCAATCGTTAAATCGGCTTCTAAGAGCACATGTGACGTCATAAATGGTCCGGAATCGATTGTCAACGTTGAAGCCGATTTAACGATTGATTAAGTCATTTTTAACCTTTATTTATTTGAACATTGACATCGTGCAATCTCATAAGGCCATCATCATGAAAGAATTTTTGAACAAAAACTCAACAAATATCTTCGAACAACCACCCTCATATGATTCCGGCAGGCTTTTTTCGTTTCGAGGCTTTTTTATTTTTTGGCTTTCATGGCGAGAACTGAAGTCGATTCCTGAAAATCATTTGAAAATGTTTTGATAATTGGATTACTCATTGGCGTAAGTACGTAATTATTTCGGAAGAGGTCTACTTCGAAGGAGATAAAATAAATTTGGAAGGATATTAAGTACTTCCGAACGTACGTACAGAATTTGGTGGCTTCAGCAAAATCAGATGAATTAACAATAAAGGTTAGTCGCGTTAATATCTGTTGTATAATTATCATACTCGAATGTTTAGAAGTGTATAAATTTCTCAAGTTTTAAAATAACGGTTATAGTTACATGCCAGCCTAGTAAACATCTACCAGGAATAAACTTTCAGATTGACAAGTAGGTAAATATGCAATAATTTATCGGATAAGCAAAGCGACGGAAACGATCCGATGCAATATCGCGGCGAGCGACATTATGGAATATCCCTCCTTACTAACATCTGACGCAAAAGAAAGATCCCAATTATCTATACTACAAGTACATAGCTGTTTATACGTATAACTATCTACTACGGTGTGACGTCACTTCATTGAATAAACGGGTTTCGCGAAATCTTGAATGAGTTGTTGAACGTAATTTAGATGACGTAGATGACCACTACCGCACGTATTTGAGTCCTTGTGTATTTAATTAGAAGTTTATCAGCTGTTGGTACATATTTTTAGCGCGATATTGTTGTAGTTATCGATAAATATTTAGTAGGTAGATAATGCTATTAATAGAGGTATAATCGAGTATTGTGATTTATTTAAGTATGTATTTTGTGATGAAGGATTGATGCTACAGGCAGGATTCCTGCCTGTAGCATCAATCCTGTCAATCTTGTCTGTAAAATCAATCCTGCCGCAGGATTGATGTTACAGACAAGATTGATGCTACAGACAGGGGCTCTACCGGCTGAGTCGCCGAACATCGATTTCTTAAATGTCGTTCAAATATATATAGGTTAAAAATGACTTAATCAATCGTTAAATCGGCTTCTAAGAGCACATGTGACGTCATAAATGGTCCGGAATCGATTGTCAACGTTGAAGCCGATTTAACGATTGATTAAGTCATTTTTAACCTTTATTTATTTGAACGCCATTTAAGAAATAATGCTTAATATTCAACTCAATTTCGTTTATTAGATAGATTCTAGACTGCGAGTAGATAGCTGACTAGCTGGAGTAAAGATCGTACCGCCCATAATATGCAGGTACCTAATGGAGGATGATAGTCAATATGAGGTTTTATTAACCGACTCCAAAAAAAAGGAGAAGAAGGGGGAACTCAATTCGGCTGTATTTTTTTTATGTTTGTTACTTCATAACCCTGTCATATATATATAATAATAATCCGGGTTTAAAAAAGACATTTTTGTTTGAAAGAATATATTTACTTACGTTCAAATTGGCTCCATTTTTTAATTACCGTTTTTTTTTCATGTTTCTTTTTAGTGAGAAATTGGATGTGGTAAGTATAGAGTAATGTTTGCAGTCAGTTTTCTTTTTGTTGTTGAAGCTGAATTGTACACATAGCATAGGTAACCCACCCTATAAATTGAAATAACGACAACAACATATCGTGTAAACACAAGTTTTGTTCATGCCAATGTACACATTAATCAAATAAATCCGTCACACTTCTTCATATAAATATGCGTTGCTAAGCAAAACATCACAAAATACATACTTAAATAAATCACAATACTCGATTATACCTCTATTAATAGCATTATCTACCTACTAAATATTTATCGATAACTACAACAATATCGCGCTAAAAATATGTACCAACAGCTGATAAACTTCTAATTAAATACACATCATCTACGTCATCTAAATTACGTTCAACAACTCATTCAAGATTTCGCGAAACCCGTTTCTTGAATGAAGTGACGTCACACCGTAGTAGATAGTTATACGTATAAACAGCTATGTACTTGTAGTATAGATTATTGGGATCTTTCTTTTGCGTCAGATGTTAGTAAGGAGGGATATTCCATAATGTCGCTCGCCGCGATATTGCATCGGATCGTTTCCGTCTCGCTTTGCTTATCCGATAAATTATTGCATATTTACCTACTTGTCAATCTGAAAGTTTATTCCTGGTAGATGTTTACTAGGCTGGCATGAAACTATAACCGTTATTTTAAAACTTGAGAAATTTATACACTTCTAAACATTCGAGTATGATAATTATACAACAGATATTAACGCGACTAACCTTTATTGTTAATTCATCTGATTTTGCTGAAGCCACCAAATTCTGTACGTACGTTCGGAAGTACTTAATATCCTTCCAAATTTATTTTATCTCCTTCGAAGTAGACCTCTTCCGAAATAATTACGTACTTACGCCAATGAGTAATCCAATTATCAAAACATTTTCAAATGATTTTCCGGAATCGACTTCAGTTCTCGCCATGAAAGCCAAAAAATAAATAGCCTCGAAACGAAAAAAGCCTGCCGGAATCATATGAGGGTGGTTGTTCGAAGATATTTGTTGAGTTTTTGTTCAAAAATTCTTTCATGATGATGGCCTTATGAGATTGCACGATGTCGTGACGCAAGTTCTAAGAATTGGCATTCTACAAATCTGGCCTTTTTCGCCTCATAATTCGGTAGTCTGATCTTCTAGCAAGAATTCGTATACAGTTACTACTAAGATTGTCAACGAACAGTTAACATGGTCAGTAAGAATGCATTTTAAGAACGTAGGATCCGAATTTAAAAGTTACCTTCGGCGAGTTTCACGCTATTGATATTTGACGAAAATTTTGATCTCTTGGGAGTTCGGGACCAGCAGAGCGGCAGGTTGTTCCATGCTGAACCGATTTTTAAAATGGTAATCATGTTCCCGATATAATGTATGATGGATTGTATATTTAAGCAAATCGCCTTGTTGCTGTAAATATAAAAAATTATTGATTTTCACCGTATTCAACAGGTACCTACAAGCTAACGTACGGGTAAAAAGTGATTAACTGATACCTGTCAAAACGTTTTCGCATATAACAAACCCTTTCATCGTCCCTAAAATATGTTTTTATAAAAATTTTAAACAACTTTGCTTTTGTTAAATATAATCAGCCTAAATCTATAATAACCTATTTTTATCTTATTATAAATAAAAGGTTCAATGAGATAAATTTTGCAGGAATTGTTAATGTAATATGTTTAATGTATAATGAATCAATGAAAAATTAAATGGAGTAAATATCTTTAATATTCTACGCAAAATATGCTGAATAAAATTAAAGTCGGTTTAAAATTTTCAGTGGTTCTTATTTAATATTTTTTTATAAACTTAGTTCATTTTAAGTAATTTTAAACCAATTCTCTTCCAATAGCGAAATAAATAATCCTCAGATTTTTATTTATATATTCTTCATTCAGTTAAACTCGTTAACTAAATGAAAGGACCGTTTCGCAAGCAAATATACCCATTCAAATGTAATAAATAAAATCACAACCTGTTCATCATTCAAATTTGGAACACAAAAAAAAGATGCCAGTTCACACCTTCCTCCATTTTGAAGTCGTTTTAAAGCGTCATAGGTACCTACCATAATAATGCCACAGCAGCAACGATATAATTCCATTGCAATGGCGGCGATACCGTTACGTAACTACCCCCATGATCTCTGATACCGATCTCATAGACTTACATCCGTATAATATGATAGTTTTTTTGCTGTCATAATAGAGTAATCAGTTACTATATACAGTCAACATACTCAGCGTAAGTATTACCCAATCGGACGTAACAATCAAACTAAACAACTCCCAATACTTAACGAAATGATATCAATAGCCGCTTGATATGGGAAAGACACGATGTAATTAATCGGGCGTCTTGAGAATAACCCGCCAGCTGCCCTGCCTGAATAGAATACTCAAAAGTACATAGTCACAACTCGGTAGCGATGTGAGGCGGACGCCAAACCCTCGAACACTCGCTTCGGCCACCTCGCGCTCTTTCGCGCCACGGCTCATTGCTACACCGCGAATTTGGGCCAAGCACAAATATATCTATCCCTTACCAACACGCGTGATTAAATCTGCCTATCTCTTTTCCTCATTTTCTCTTGGCCCGCATTATACAGTCATTTATGTAATAAGTTCAATGTTTACTTTGTGACTGCTATCAGGTGACGAACGAAAACATAACTATTTCAAATTGCGCTTAAGGGACTTGATATTTAATGCTGTTTCTGCTGCCCCCAACAATTGTGTAGGTGGGTACTTAATGAATACAGTGTCATACCAGAATAATATGTGTACCATACACGTGTTTACTGTTTATCATGCTTTCTTCAAATACTTCCATTTGTTTTCATCCGGCATTTTAGTAATTCACTGCTTAAAGTTCTTTGACAGGTACAGTCAGCAACACAAGTAGTTTCCCAGAGAATTAACTATTATATCCTTCTAATAACTTATAATAGGCAACCTATTGTCTATTCTAAGTTCCAATTCTATAGAAATTCACCGGTAGTTGTAAAGTGGCGAATTAATTAGGGCGAAAAGCTATTTTTTTTTGTTAACCGCTAATTCAGGTGACAATGACCGATCGACATCATTTTATTTCCTACCATTAGTTCAGGACGTGGCAACTCTGCCAATTACATTGCATGGTTTTCTATTTCTGAAATATTAAAAAAATATATTAGATTCTACTTAGAACATAAAATCTATATTTTGTTATTGCATAATGTGGCTAACGGCGGCGTCAGAATATCGTAATTGGAAAGATATTAAATTTAACATACTTTTGTATAAGATAACGTATTGTCTTAATTATTACGTATTTATCGGTCGTTTAGTTAACGTTTTGGGATAGTACAGGAATGCCATATTTTGACCAGAGAAAGACTACATATTGGAATCTTATAAAATACTACGTTCCAATTAGTCAGTAGCTAAAGACAGAAGACAAATAATCTATTTTAACTTTAAAGTAATTTAAATAAATGCAATTTTGTTATAATTATAGTCTGATATAATTATAACAAAATTATATAAGATTAAAACAAATAAAATTTGTTTTAATCTTACTGAATTTCCATATTCCAATTAGCCAGTGGCTAAAGGCATTCGTTGATACGATTTACCATCAAAACATTCAATAAGAACGACAAAGAATCAATGTGAGGACAATTTTGACAACACTTCTATTGGGAATTTAAAGTAAGCACAGACGCCAGCACATCAAGCTATCCCAATCAGTAATATTTTCCCCAATTGAAAGGGAACCTTATGCATTTGTGATAAAGTTGAAAACCAATAAAAGAAATTTGACAGGATGTGCTGGCGTCTATACTATTAACGCAATTTTGTTATCATTTTGAGCCATATTTTTGAATTTGAACCAAAGAAATAATAAGTACTGTCTTATTACATCCATGTCCATGCATGTCTTATGTATGACGACCATGAATTTAATGTGACCTTGAACTTTCCTGTCATCATTGGTTGCTACGACAACAAATTGTCACGAGTTATAAATGACGTATCTACTATGACTATTAACAATTATCATAGACCAAACAATGTGTCTTGTTTACTTCTCATCTTTAATGTAATCGCGAAATAAATAAACTCTATGGTCTTTCTCTATGATCGACCTTGATGGTAAACTTTTTTTGTCAACATTTACATGACGTTTACAGTTAGCCTCGAAGGCTGCCAATGCTTCATTGGACAATATAAGTGAGTGCTTGCTCAAACCTTCTTGGAAATACGACCACAACGTAAGTAACCCGCGCCAGAGGACACTCTTCAGAGTTGGATTTCAGTTAAGGGTGTTTACTGACGAAAAGATGCATGGCGTGATTGGTTTTTAGGGATTCGCCGGTCAGTCTTTTCTTCTTTTTTAACAGTGTACTGGGCAGTACGACTATGACATTTTTTAGGGTGTTTTAAGAAGATGTTCTCATAATCACATGTTGACTGAAATTAATTAACACCCAACAATGTTCAAAAAGATTGTTGTTTCTATTATTTAATTCCAAAATAATAATAAATCTTATAAGAAATTAAACAATAAAGTAATCTTAGCCGTCGTAAAAAAAATAAACAAGTTGGTCATTACCCTTTGTTGAAATCAAGTTTTCCGGTGGGGTCGAGAAATATTTTTCGTAGGTGAAGTTGTTATTGAGTTTTTTCCGTCACATGAAGTTACACAAAATGGCTAATGATATTGATGTTTCTATAACATAACTTGTGGCTTAACTTCATTTTGTTTTCGCTGGAGGCATTGTTAAATATATAATTTCCCATTTGTGATTAATGAACTTTTCGTCATGTATTTCTTATTTATTTCAAATAGATAATTTTCATTATTATTAGCGTGGTGTCGTCCTCTGATGGCAAAAGGTTCCCGCAAAGATTTCCACACCGTGTCATTAGGACAATATTTGTATGGTAGTTAGTATCTACTCAAATGGCGCTACTGCCCGATGATCTTATCGTCTTTTACGACACCCACGGGATTGTAACAGGATGGTCCACACTGATGGGGTTCCCTTAAAGGTTTCCACAACGTGCCATTCGAAACGGTTTACCGTTATTCTTTCTAGACCGGAAACCACACGACTAAATTTCAATAGATTGTGTTTTGATTGTTGTTTTAAAACCAAATCCTATAAGAAAACTAAATCCCATAAGAAAATAAACAAAGTAATCATTATGAGAAAATAAGTGAGGTGTTTATTTAGTTTTATTGTAAATATTTTCTGGTGACGAAAAGTGATATTTTTCGTAGTTATTTTGTGTTATGTAAAGTTACACTTAATACTATGACAATAATATACCACATAAGAAATAAATATATCTCCAAATAATGACTGTATGTACTAACACACAAATACACTTTTGTTCTGCGGAGCACAGCTCTTTAAAAGATATGTACATAAAAACTGCTAATACATCATCTTTATTCATGCAAACTAAGGTAAACTTATATGTAAGTAAGTAAAAGTATCTATATGTATAAGTACAATATACTTATTACAGTAAATAACAAATTAATATGATTGTGTCGTTTACAATACTCTAAGAGGTAAATGTTATATCTTAACAGTGTTCCATTGTACCTATTTCATTGTTATTACTGTTATATAGAATACTAGCGGCCCGGTACGTGCTAAGCTCTTTGATTGATATTAAAATTGCTGTGTCTACCAACCATGCCTGCCGGCCTGTCAAAATTATTTCTAGATTGGAAATTATTTGACGCCATGAGTTCTTACTTCAAAGTTTGTTCGGCTTTTGCCATTTGCACACCGAAATGGTAAAATATGGACAGGACATTAATGTTAAACTAACACCACTATGTACTCATATTTCGCAAATAAATTATTTGAATTTGGCTTATTGTAATGTTAGCAAAGTTGCGATCGATTGTTTTACGAAGAATAATTCCATACATCGGAAGACTGGAAAACACGTGTTTAAAGTTTGGTCGATACGCCATACTTACATTCTTCCTGTTACAATCGTTCTCTTTCTAAGAATAACAGAGTACTTGACATAATGCTTTGTGATCTAAATAATGAATGCGATATCAATATATAAAAAAAAGACGTGTGGCACTCGGAGACTGCCGCGGTAAAGCTATTGCATAGCATTTTTTATCAACTTATGCAATTATATTTATTTATTTATTTTATAATACTGCATTTGTGATAATAATAATAAAATGAATGTATATAGAGTACTAACTCATTTTCTTTCACTATTTTTTCGTGACTTTCTTCATTAATAAATGCACTTTGTTTATTCATATTTAAAACACTTTGTACACAAATTATACGAGACCAGATATTCACTGTTGTACGTAGATGATAAATACCTATACACCTATATACTCTCACAAACAGCTGAGTACGGTAGGCGGGTTGCTGAACTAAAGAGACAAGCGTGACATTTCAAAAAGTCATTAAAAGTTCTGGTATTTGTCGATAGATGGCGGTCGGAGTGAGGGTGTTAGGTTTTTTCGTTACGGAATTTCTGGATTAGGTCCCCACGCTCAAGGACCAGAAGCTATGCAATAGCTTAAAACGTTATAACTTTCTTTATAGAAAATTACTGTTTTCAAACACATAGAAAGAACTTGAACTTTTGTTTACAACAACCAATATAAACACAAATTATATCGAAACACTCTATACATACATAACACTCTATAGAATAAAAAAAAAGAATTATGAAAATTGGTTAACAAAAATTGCGTAATAGACCTAAAATATACCATACAGTCGAACTAAGTACCTCCTTTTGAAGTCATTTGAAGATTTTCATTTTCCTGCAAAGTTTGGTAGCGATCTGAATATTTTTTTTATTCTCCGTGGGATTGCAATGTATGTCGGACACTCGATATAAATATTGTGGAAAGCTAGTTATAAATAAGATTTGCTAAATTTGCGCAGCCGCACTTAGCCGTCTCACAACACGCTTTCATACAGTAATTATGTCAACCCGCTCAGTATTCTAGAGGCCCCAGGCCTTTAGAGTACTTTGTGGGTTGAGGCCCTAATACAAATTTAAGCGCACGAGAAATTAGTTATGTTTACAAACTTTACGCAGATTATTTACTATGTTTTCGCCAGTTGTGACTCAACTGGCAGTGAACTTATCTTCCCATCCAAAGGCTTCGGGTTTGATCCTCGCACAAACAAATATTTGTGTTTATGAAAATCTTATTGTCTTGATCTGGGTGTTTTCTCGGTATATTTCAAAAAGAAAGTGAAAAAAGTAATTCTATCCGTTGACTAGTATTCATACTAGAAGATGTGCATAGTTTGGGCGAGATGGCGCTGTGTGATATGTCCCCTTATATAATGTTAATTTATTTCTTGTATTTTTAATTTTACAAAATCCAAAATCATCAACAGTCGTACAAATCCTTGCGCAGCGTTTCTATTCTTCACATTTTAATCTTCCCGATTTGCGTCGAACGAGTAAAATATGTTTTTCACATATTCGAAATACCCACTGCACTTAACAACATTTGATTACGTCTAACTGCCTCCAATTTACTGTCATAGTTACAGAATAAAACAAACATTACTTGACTAACGATAATGTGATGAGACATAAGCCGCCCTCCGGCTTTTAAGTACCTACCCATATATTGGTCTATTTAAGTACACTGACATGGCCTTCCGACCTTACCCTTCGATTGTAATTGCATATAACCTTGATTAGTAATGGCTGCTTTCAATTTGTGCAGGTATTAATAGAATTTGGAGAATTGGACTTTGACTTTTCGAAACTGTTGAATTGTAGTTTAAAAATTGCCCATTTCCGAGTCGGATTCCAACTCGAAGGGCTCTGTACTATCTAGACACTATAGAAATGTAATGTTTACCGAATTATTTTGTTTTCCATTTATGCTATGCGATTTCTTTGTTGCTGGTGAACTGTTTGTGAAAACTTTTTATTCTTCGATTTTAAGCTTTCGGAATAGCGCCCGATTCTATACAATACCAACTAATCTAATTCTAAGATTAGTCCATTTATTTCTAACATAGTCTTATTAAGAAGAGAGGGAATTTTTAATTAAGTCAATTTAGTTTTGGCGCGAGATACTGAGTGAAAATCATTAACATATTAGTGTACTTGTTAGTTTTAGCAGTTTGGCAGTTCTGTGTGTGACAGAAGCGCCAACATTTTATAGGGAAGTTGTACAATAGGTGGTCTTATCCCATAAACAATTATTTCAACAAACAATTATAACAACCTTGGTGTGGAACGGAGCATCATTAAAACTTCAAACATTCACTCATTCGCGTAATATTTATGATGTGAATGAGTGAATGTATGAAGTTGCATAATAATACGATATAAGTATTATAGTATTATTACTATATAAGATGCATGATAATATGATAATGTATAATGTGTTTTTATCAGCTTTGACCATGACTTGACGTATTGATGCTATGACGGGCTATATAGGACTAACGTGACCATACGTACCGTTTTCAACGGGACTGTTCCATTTTTCAATACTCCGTGGTTCCCTAAACGTAAGCCTTGGGACTTCTAATTGTCCTGTATTTAGTTACATAACCCTAAGATAGTAAAAAAAACTTTTTGTGGCAGAGAATATCTATAGGCCTTCAGTTAGAAAAAAAAATGTAAAATATTGGACTTATGAAATAGAATTATTTGTTATAACATTTTTAATAAATAAATGTTTTTTACTTTGCAAAAATTAAATCGGAAGTTGATATACTTAATGCAACATGTTGTGTTAGCTACAGAATTCTGCAAACCAAGCACAGTATTTGGATTAATACGGCTTCAAAATATTTTGTTAAGTAATTTAGAAGACGCTTTGATTAGAAAGGCTAACAAATTAAAAAAAAATCACGTTTGTTCCATGCCATTTTTTAATCGGACATAAAATATGTTTTTTTTTTGGATTATTAGAGGTCAACACAAATTATGTAAAACTATGTAAAAATATGAAATGAATTCACACTAATTTCTTACCACGTTTTGCCTAAATAATATATAAACAAATATATCCATCATAAAAATAAGCATCTTATCCTTGTATTGGAATAATTATCCAGGTGAATTTTCAAGGTAGTAAAATATACTTAATTATTATGGCTAGCGTGGATGTCCTATTCGAGGTAAAAATAATGGTCACTTTAGCTATGACTAACCAATGAATAAATCTGCTATATCGCTATTTCCGTCAGGCAAGTCACACAGAATACAGAAATGACTCAAGGGGAATTACATTCCTTTTGAGTTCGGGTAGTCAAGTGTGTAATAACACTAATAACGCTTGTGTAAAATATATAAATATTAAGATGAATATCTTGTTAAACCTCTGGTTGGAAACTAAGCTAAACATATCAAATGGCGCAATTCGTGTAATGTTATGAAACAAATCAGTTTTTATTTTCACAATGATTACGGTTAGAATAGGAGGCTTTCACAGATTGACTGGAACTAGGGCTCATTTTAGGTTCTGTGTGTGTTGAGAGTTTCTAATATGTAAGCCGTGCTCTCATCATCCGGATCATCTAAGACATTCCAAGGAACACGCTAATACAATCACACAATCGGGGTGTATCTGTTCGCCGTGACAACCAACGGACTTAGATAATGAATGACTGAGTGCATAAAACGCTTGCTTTATTAAACGCTTGATGGTAGAAAATTAAAAACAGGCGTGAAAGTTTTTATCAAAAACATACCAAGTGGCGCCCACGGCAAGTCTCATGAACTGATTTGAAGCGTGTGGTGTACGAGTATGTATAAGAAGCCTAGTAGCTGCGTGTGCGAATACTGGACTCGAGTAGGTCATAATGGATGGAATGCACGTCGTATAAATTTTCACCTTGTAGGACAACCAAGGAACAATTTGTTGAGCGCATTAGATAGTGATATCGACTAGAGTAAACTCGTTACGATTAGGCACGATTAATACGCAAGTTGCCCGCTGTAGTTATACTATCAGTCAATGTCCCAAATATTTGGCTCTTTTCTCCTAGAGATACCTAGCCAAGTGGCCTTTGCTGGTTATCGATATATCGATCACAGCGGCCTTCTTCCACTGCTGTGGAAAGATATCATCGGACATAGCGGCGTTTAAAATCACGATCCACTGGTGTAGTAAGGGCAAGAAAAACTGTTTTTAAACCCACGATTAGTAATTTAATTTGAGCCCAGAGCTTTTTCTGAGATGGAGATCTTTTTTTGAGATTTGATATTTACATAAGCTGCGTTCTTAAGTGAACATAATTATTATAATTATACATTCCATGGAGGGTGCAATTTTCTGGTTGGTTGGTTTATAATATAATAATATTTTTGACAAGGTTTAACGACAAAATTTGGAGTTTCTATGAATTATATTATATAGAAATATAAAAATATATAATCTTACTTAAAAAGAACTGATTATTTCTACGAAATATCAGATAAACTATTTGTTATCATAATTCCTATACTATTTGTAATCTCCAAATTTTGAAGATAAGATTTAGTTACAGATCTTAAATAAAGATATTTATTTTTGGGTAAGACACTAACCGAAAAAAGAATATTTATTAAATTATTAAATGAGTTGTTTTTTGCCCCGAAATGAAATAATGATATTTATTCAGCACTAGCTGTGCCCCGCGATTTTACCCGCGTTAAACTAAAATAAAATTATCACAGC
The DNA here is from genome assembly GCA_951640165.1 of Pseudoips prasinana. NCBI lineage: Eukaryota > Metazoa > Arthropoda > Insecta > Lepidoptera > Nolidae > Pseudoips > Pseudoips prasinana. The sequence goes on from OX621240.1 coordinate 14,227,440, forward strand.
TACTCCCCCGTAGGTGATAGCGTGATAATATGTAGCCTATATGTTGACCCGACCTTTTAGTAATGTTCATGCAAAATTTGAAGTAAATTCATGCAGTACTTTTTGAGTTTAGCCCGGACGTACATACAGACAAACAGACAAAAATTGTAAAAACTATTTATTTTGCTTCGATATCGATTGTAGATCACGCCCCAAGTATCCCTTTTAAAAAATATTCAATGTACAGTTTTGACTTTCCTACGATTTTATTATATGTATAGATTTGGGTACTAACACAATAGCACAATGCAGTATAAAATAGGAGTCCAATATAACATTAAAATTATTTTGAACTAGTCCGTGCGGTCTGTTATATCACATTTATTTTTCTTATTCGGTCTATTATTGTTCTTATTAGGTTCAAATAATACAATTTTAATTACAGCCTACAGGATACATCAATAACTGAAGTTAAGCACGTTTTGATAATCACACAGGCGTGCTCGTGCAAGGAGTTATTACGTTTACCCACCTATTACGTTTCGTTGCACGGTATCAGGGTCAGTTGGTTAGCAATTGTTTTGTGGGTCAATAATTATTTCTCTTAAATACTTGTGTGTTTCTCAAAAATACTTGTAATATCTGGTTGTACTTTGTGTCTGGCAGTTATATATTTATTAAGTAGAACCCCTCGACACAGGGATTCATTTCCCTAGTGCGGGAGTAATCTTATAAAAATAAGTTTTTTTTATACAACTTAGTTGGCAAACAACCGTACGGCCCACCTGATGGTAAGTGATAACCGTAGCCTATGGACGCTTGCAACAACAACAGGGGCATCATTAGCACGTTGCCGACTCTTTAGAAACCTTACAACTCTCACCCTGCAGTCTCTTGGGAAAATCGTAACAGGGAGTTCATTCCACACCCTCAACGTACGTGAGAGGAAGTGATCATTATACGTAATCGAAAAGGTTCGAGGATGTGAGGATGAACTCCCTGTCTGTGGCAAGAGGTGCGATGGTAGAAGGTGGCCGTGGGCATCAAATCAATTATAGATATAATAAATAACTTTAGATTAAATATAGGATCCGATTTTCTTCCTCTCCTCAAATCCACTGTTACTACGTCCTTATCTCCGGCGTTTCAACTACTTGATTAATGTTATTATTATTGAGTAATAAAATCTTTTTGATAAGAACAGTAGATATGCAATATAACCCATCTGTGTAACTAATGCGATAACGGGTGATATTGTGACATTGATAGGCCAACGCTTATTTTATAATACTTGTGTGAATTGTTATTTAGGTATATATTTTTAAAGTGCATAGTTGTGTCACTCGTGTTATTCGTCTTTACTTATTTAAGTTATCTTTATGTAAGTTACTCTTTATTGTACATTAGTATTAATCATTAAAATACAATAAATAGAAATACAAATATTTATTGGAATCAAAAATACATAATATACAATATTGTGTGTACGTTAGCAGGTACATTAGTTTGGAGAACTGTGTCGTAGCTGTTAGCGCCCACCTCTGAGGTAGTTAGGGTAATAATTAAACATTTAGAAAAAATTTAAAGGAAAATCTTATGAACTATCAGATCACTTTGAGTGTGTGTGTGCGTGTGTGTGTGTGTGTGTGTTGTGTGTGTGTTGTGTGTTGGGTGAGGGATTGTGTGTGTTTATAGAGTTTAAAGTTTGTAAAAAGAGTATATGTTAATATTAACACGTTTTACAAGATTGTATAAAGACTAGCGCCGCCGCGCCGTGACTCAGTTATAAGTGAACTTGTTCTCTGCATGGTTACCACAAAATCATGTAGTTAACTTTCTCAACACTTACTTATCGCATGGGCAGTGGTTACCCTAGTGTCACAGTTGTTCAAGCCGCCCATAAGGCCTCTGCCATGGCTTAACAACTGCTAAAACCGGGATCAACAGCTGATTGTGCCCTCCGAAGCACGGAGACGCTCAGAAATGAATCTACTTTGACAGTCACCCATGTACGGACTAACCGCAAGCATAGTTGCGTAACCTTGCCAATTACTTTCGGATCGGTGAAAGCATCTGATTATGAGGTTTTCGATTTTTTTTTCTTTATTTATTTCAAGGGACTTTTACGCATAGCGTATGTCAGTCCCATCGTATCCTAAATAATTGAATTTTCACAAAATATGGGCCATGAATTTGAACAAACCCATCGCATCATCACTATTTGGTTGGGATAGGATTTTATGGAACATGCCCACATCGGTTCTGTTCAAATTCAGGGAATTTATTAAATTACTTCTAATAGACTCATATCGAACACATTCCATCAATAAATGTTGTAGGTCCTCGATACATCCACATTCCTCACAGAAGATATCGATGATGCTTGCAGTTATTTCCAATCCACTAGCACCGCCCCTAGCGGAAACTTCAATGAACTTAAAATGTCTATACTAAAAACGGTAAATTTTACCGACTGAGTAAACTATATGGAGATGTGGTAGAGGTACTGAAAGTCGCACAAGATCAATATTTGTGTTCATGATCTCATGTCTATTTGTCTTAGTTGTGGGTTTTCTGTGTATATATTTACTAAAAAAAGTATGTAAGTATATCTTTCTCTTGTCTAGTATCCATAGTAAGTGGTAGAGGTACTGAAAGTCGCACAATATCAATATTTGTGTTCATGATCTCATGTATATTTGTCTTAGCTGTGTGTTTTCTGTGTATATATTTACTAAACAAAGTATGTAAGTATATCTTTCTCTTGTCTAGCATCCATAGTAAGTTCGATTAGTTTGGGCTAGATAGCGCTGTGTAATATTTCCCGTATATTGATTTATTATTTATTAACGTCAGCCTTATACCTTAACTAAAAAAAGTATGTAAGTATGCTTTTCTCTTGTCTAGTATCCATAGTAAGTTCGATTAGTTTGGGCTAGATGGCGTTATGTAATATGTCCCGTATATTTACTTATTATTTTTTAATGTCAGCCTTATCGCTAGGTACGACCTCTTCCAGAAAGAAATGGTAGTTGGGTATTTGTTAATTAAGTTAGTGGAAGGATTTGTTTTATAAAATGTTATAAATTCGACTGATCAAGATGGACCGATGATCTTGTGAGGGTCGCTGGATGCGGATAGCGCAAGACCGGAACTGTGGAGATCTTTGGGGCGGCCATTGTCCAGCAGGGGGCGTCTTTCGGCTGATATGATGATGATGAAATTCGACTGTGTTTTATATTATTTTATTACTTCATGGTTTATGAAGCGACTTAGACCATTACTTTTTACATTCCATCGTGTTTCGAAAAGTAGAAGTCAGTTGTATACTTATTATTAAGACTGTAGTTATATTTGTGTACACTAGCGCATACGCACATTGTCACCCATTAAAGGACATTCTAGTGAGTTCATTAACATGTAAGTGACCGCGCTATCATTATATTACATATATCACATAGTATATTTAAGTTAAGATTACTTTAATCATTAAAGTAAGCTTTGATGTAGTGGTTACTGACTTGAAAATGCATTAGAGGGATAAATAACTGTCTTACCACTATTTTTTATAAGTACAGTCTAACTGTAAACGTCACGTTAAAAAAAATAACGTCACGTCTGTGTAATGTGTATACAGGTGCACTACGAAAATTGCCCTTAAAGACTACGTAGTAAAGGTATTTTTTCAGCATGAATTATACAATTATCGTACGAAGCTTTTACTGCTTGACCGGGACACCAGAGGGCACCACTCTTGAGGTTGGACCTCGACTTTTTTTTCATGGTATAAGATTGAAAACGATTACTGACGGGTAGATGCATAACAGGGTGGTATTTTGTTTGCGACGTTTCATGTTCTTTTACGATAATACGCAAAGGAAAAGTGTCATCGACTTAAATATAAATATAATAAATTATAGTTAGGACAAACTTAGGGTATATAATTATATATAATTCTCTGCACTGTTTTTGTTTTATATCGTAACATCTTGGTTTATATAAATTCCTTTTCACTGTTTTTTAATATCCAGGATAGATCACACAGCGCCATCTAGTATAAACTAAGCCAAGCTTGCACTATGGATACTAGACAACGGATATATATACTTTTTTACTGTAGGTAAATATATACGTACAATACACAAAAACACCCAGACAAATAGACATGTTCATAAACACAAAAATTTGTCTCGAGCTATGATCGAACCTACAACCACTGGATCCGATTAATTACCAACCGAGTTACGGCGGTCCTCCTAGGTACTAAAATTATCACTGAAAAGTAATATTGGTAGTTATGTAAATAAGATCACCATGTTATTTTACACAAACAAATGTTAATTTTTAACATGCGTGTTCTGGCAATTTACTGTAAGTACCCAATTCACACGCTACGTTACCGCTTCATTTTAGTTATAGACGTCCTCGGCAAATAACCTACGTTATTCGATTGGTTTCAATTATATTAAAAACAAGTGAAATAGTGGAAATTCCTAGTACTCGTTTGGCGTAAGTACCTATACTTTTCAAAATATATTTTTTATTTGACTGCACGTGTGGCGCAGCGGCTAAGACAGTCGCGTCGCCGCTTCGTGTCGCGGGTTCGAGTCCCGCCCTGAACAACTATGTGTGTGATCCATAAATAGTTGTTCTGAGTCTGGATGTCATTTGTGTCCGTCTATTATATATTTGTAAAGTACCCCGCGATACAGGGATTAAACGCTCTAGTGCGGACTTTGTCTTTAAAAAATATAATATGCCGTCCAATTGTTTTATATATCTTCTACGAAGGGGCTTTATAGAATCAGAAAAGTGTGAGAAATCATTAAACGACGCGACGCTTAGGGACATTGGAAGAGCAAACATATTTAACTATTTCTTTATTATTTGTGGTGAATTTATTACAATATTATTATCATAAGTCTGTCTATGGTTTATTAGTCTATGATATGTCATATTTAATACTATTCTTGAGACGTATTATTGTTTTAGCTAGCTTCCACGGTCAATAAGTAATATTTTATGTGGAAAGTCCATAAATTGACGTTGAGCGAAATTGGAAGAGCAATTGTGTTGTTCCTATTCTCTCATTATTTACTGTGTTGAATTACTTATATTTATTACAAGGCCCTTAGTGGCGCAGGATAGCGTCAATCTTAAGTGGAATTTAATATCTTGCATCATAATAATTATAAAAGAAACCCCGCAAATTGCGGCGCAACTATTCAAGGAAGAGTAGCCTACCGTAATACTGCTACGCACTGTCCTGTCAAACAAATGCCTACTATAAACTTGCTAATGTAGTCTATGGTGTGTCATAAAAAATACCAGTGATGCTATGGTGTTTAATATAAAATGCTTTTCTTAGGACGTTTTATAGTTTTGATGATATCTCTGTACTTAGAGCAACTCAAGGTTATTAGAAACTCTATTGACACTACACAATCCAACATATCGTTCTTGCCGAGCTAAAGTACGACCGTAATTTCGCCGCCATTTAAGGCTACGTAGAGTGACAGTGACAGTCTACAACATGTCCATAAAAATGGACTATCTGATACATCTACATGTCAGTAAAGTAACCACTCTGACTCGAAGTCCCAACCCCATAGGGAGTGCCCTCTGGGTGGGTGACTTAGTTTTTAGTTTCAATTTGCTATAGAGCTTGTGTCCTCGCTCGCTTTTATTGTCCATTGAAGCAGTGATAGCCTTCTAAGTTAACTGTAAATGCCATGTTAAAAAAACACCTATTAATATCGTCGTATTTGGCAATAACCTAAGAACTTATAGCTTAGTAACTTAATCATTACTTGGTCTCATTTCTGATTGCCAGAATGATCCAATACAAGTCGCAAATCTAAATATTTACATAGACCTATACTTAATTAGTTAGTTTACTATATAAGCAGCATAAATATTCAATTCTGAAGTCAGAACTTCAGAATTGAATTTTTTTAAGTGTACGTGAATAAAACCGTTTTCTTTATTGTTTATTCTAGATTTCTTTGGTAACTAAAACGCTAACTAAGCCAACATGAATATTTATGTACTAATTTATATTACTGCAATGTTCCGACCTCTGACCAGCATTTTTTTAAAGTGTAGTGTACGTGAATAAAAACAGTTTTTGTTTATTTATTATTATATATTTGGTAACTCTACAGTTAACTTAAAACTTCATGGACACATTTGAAATATAGGAAAGAAAAAAGATTGCGTACAATACAATTATAACGTCACCATTGTGTTAGACAGCGCATAAAAGTAACTCCAATTTACCAGTACCTATTAAACTTGCCACCGCCGACGGAAGTTCAATTTAGATGAACTCTGCACTAATTACAGAGTCCAATGTACATAAGTTACATACGTATTGATTGTTATTTAGATATATACGTGACACATGAACGACGTTATCAGTTGTATTTCAATCGTCACCTGTCGTGGTTGCCGCTTGTAACGGGATCAGAGGTACGAATTTTACGAGTAATTGTTTAATTCACACTTCACTGTAGGTAACTACAATTTTTCAAATAATTGCCATTTTTGATCGATTTCGACATGTGTCATGTGAGGCATAAATGTTATTAAGTAGCTAAGGAAAATGTTCGGGATAAATTTGTTTTCAGTGTTGTTTGTTGTTGCAAGGATGGTTGTTGTTAGCGTTCAAAATAGCGTCTTTTTTCCATAACGTATGTGCTTAAAAAATTACCTAATAGTTAGAAAATATTTAACAAATAAATAAATAAATAATAACGAATTAAATTATTATTTATTTATTAAGTTAAGCCATATCATAAATATTAACAATACACACAGGAATAAGTAGCAATGGTCACTGATACATACGACAATAACAGCGTACATAATAATTTCCATATTTAACTTCTATTAACTTTCTGGAGCTGGAGCGGTTTTAAGGAATTTTCCTGATATTTTATTTCGATTTAAACGATACTGTAAAGCTTGGTAGCGATTCGGTCAATAGATTATTTTTTGGCTAATGTTGTGTTATGTTTTCCATAGTAATATACATAGGCATATGTTTGGTACTCCGTCACGCAAAACTGGTTAAACACGATGTAATACCGTAAATTAACACAGGCTACAATAAATTGCAAACTTAGGCGCGGGTAACACCACGGAGGTCAGATAGTACACACGGCTAAATATCAAGTTATACATTTCCAGTATAAGCTGATCTCGCGTTGTATAGGATTTCCCTACAATGAGATGTCAGCTTATATTGGAAATGTATAGCTTGATATGTAGCCGTGTGTACTAAAAATACACAACAAAAAGGACTTTATAGTCACAAAACCCCTGCTTGGTAATTTTCCTGGATGACGTAACCCAAGTGGTTCTAGCAATAGGTAGTTGAAGCAAGACGATGTACAGACGCCAGCACATCCAGCTACCTCAATTTGTCAAATTTCTTTTATAGATTTTCTACTTTATCGCTTAAGCATAAGGTTCACTTTCCATTGGGGAATTTTGACAGATTGGGGTAGCTTGATGTGCTGGCGTCTGTACAATTAAACCAACTGACATACACTCTTTGAGTATAGTAATATGACTATGGATTTACATGTTTCCCAATAAAACCTTGATAGTATATAGAATACACACAGGATAAGTACGTCGGCATTGTAGAAATATTTGGCTCACTTCCAGAAATGTCACTGTATTCCGTAGATATCTTACGCAGCACGCACATCTTGCCAAAACTGTAGGAAACATATTACTCGTATATTTCCCAAAAGGTCTGCCTTTATGCCCGACAAATCTTATTAAGCCTGAAAATGTTATATTATTACACACAGAATACAATGAAACGGTCAGTAACTCGTTTTTAAAACAACCATCTTTAACAAAATATCAATGGGGCCATTCCAACAGCATTCCCCGTCGTTTCCAAAGTATTGCAAAAATCGGTTAACAAACACCAGCAAAATTTCGAGCATAGGTTTTTTTTTTTTAAAGACAACGCCCGCATTAGTGTATCTAATCCCTGTGTCGCGGGGTACTTTACAAACATATAATAGACGGACACAAATGACATCCAGGCTCAGAACAACTATTTATGGACAAATAGTTGTCCGCGACACAAAGTGCTCGAGATTTCGCCGTTGTTTGTTAAGCTTTCTTCTTTTGAAGTCGGTAAAATACTCCAAACAATGATGATCTGTTAATTGCGCAGGTGATATGATATTAAGGTGTTGTGCATACGCGCAAAAGCAGGTACACTCACTCCTGACTCCGTGACGCGTTGATTAGCACCATTTTCTAACATGCCCACGGCTAGTAGCATTTCATCTTGGCTCAAATGACAACTTGTCATTTGAGTCTTGATCTCAACTCTTTAAACTTCACGTACGGCACGTTAAATTAAAAAAGAAAATGGGTAGCACCATTTTCTAACATGTCCACGGCTAGTAACATTTAATCTGGACTCCAATGACAACTTGTCATTTAAGTCTTTATCTCGACTCCTAAAACTTCACGAACGGCACACGGCACATTCAATTAAAAAGAAAATTGGTAGCACCATTTTCTAACATGCCCACGGCTAGTAACATTTCATCAGGACTACAATGACAACTTGTCATTTGAGTCTCGATCTCGACTCTTAAAACTTCACGCACGGCACGTTAAATTAAAAAAGAAAATGGGTAGCACCACGGCTGGCATGCTTACGGCTACTAACATTTCATCTGGACACCAATGACAACTTGTCATTTGAGTCTTGATCTCAACTCCTAAAACTTCACGCACGGCACATTAAATTAAAAAAGAAAATGGGTAGCACCATTTTCTAACATGCCCACGGCTAGTAACATTTCATCTGAACTCCAATGACAACTTGTCATTTGAGTCTTGATTTCGACTCTTAAAGCTTCACGCACGGCACATTTATATAAAAAAAAAACAATTTAATCCCTATAACGTAACGAATTACTTACAATTAAGCTGCCGCACTTTGTTATCTCTTTTGTTTTTTAATTCGTTTTGTTTATTTATATTTTTACCAGAACACTAAAACTCCCTATAACACATAAATATCGATTAGGGATCGATATTTATATGTGGGTGGTGGTTACCGAGTACAGAACATTATGCACATGTAGCTGCGATTTAGGTCCTAATAAAAATTCAATAAAATATTCGGTACATATCACACAGCGCCATCTAGCCCAAACTCAGCAAAGCTTGTTCTATGGATTCTAGTCAACGGACAGAAATACTTTTTTTTTTGTTAATATATATATATACAAAACAGAAAGCACCCAGAAAGAGACAAATAGTACATATCTACGAACACAAATATTTGTCTTGTGCGAGGATCGAACGCGTAAAGTTTACATCGGAACGCTGGTTCTCTATCAACTGAGCCACGGCGATGGGTCGTAACATTAATCTATCAGTCAACAGTACAACAATAAGATAGCTAACACTAGTAGTTAGTTCTAATATTTACTTATCGTTACAAGAACACGTTAACAACTGCGCCTACAATAATAAATAAGGCCACAGTATCTGTTACCAATAATAGGCAAACAACTAAATACATTACATTTAATTTAAAGTGCAAAGTCTGTGGCCTGCTTTATATCGTACGCGGTAAAGTATTTGCTCGGCCGATAGTCAATAGGCAACCAGATAGGGGACACAAGATACCTATTATGGTTTCTAGATCGTGACTATGAAAGGACATTGGACGAAGAACTTCTAGTAAAAACTATTATATAACAGAAAAAATGTTTCTGAACATGCTTATAAATACCATAGCCATATAGCATATTACTTCTGTAGGGTAATACGAGTACATAGATGGGCATCTTTTAATTTAAAACGCTAGAAGAGTCGCTTGGAAATGTACACAGAAGTAACAGTTGCGTTAAAATCTCAATACTCAAATGTTTTATTTGTATTCCACAATGTCAATTAGGTGTTATAATACATGGCATCATTAAGGACCCTATCGTGCACAGTAAATACAGAAGAGAGCAGGAGGGCTTTAGTTAAACATATTAAATTCTATTATTACTTATGTTGATGCTAATGTATCAAATGTATGTATATCAACCATAAATATTAGGCATCTTTTTGATATATATTTCTTTTTTGTTATATTCTATAAACATTTAGATATTATTAATATTATTACGTATACTACTATAATTTATCAGTAAATCTCATATAAACCTTGTAAATAATTCCGAATATTCTTTTCTTGCTTATTTTATAAAACTGAAGCGTATAAAATTACATTCTCAGTCCACAGACCACTGATACTTAACCTCGGGATCGAAAGAAATGGGTCGCGGAAGTATTCAGTCGGAACGCAAGCGGTAAAAGAAAAAAAATTAAGGCATGCTGGTGATGTTTTACCTACTCAGGAACGCCAATATCTATAAAAATAGTGCCTTTTAAACTATGTTTTATTATATAAAAAGTACATAGTACAGTCGCTTATTCTACTATTCTTTACAGTATATGTCGGTTTTTATACCCTTATAATTAAAAAAAAAACATATATCATAATGGGTACTACTATAAGGCTTGCACCGACTACGGCTATTACCTCAGATGAAGGGGAAAATAAAGACGATTCTTATTTTCATACTTTACTCATACAAAATTAAGACATTTTCTTATGGAAAGTTGTATTGGATATCTTGGAATATTAATCTCAAAAGATGACTGATGCATATTTTCGTAAAGTACAGACGCCAGCAAATCCAGCTATCTCAATCTGTCAAATTTCTTTTATAGATTTTCAACTTTATGACAAAAGCATAAGGTTCACTTTCAATTGGAGAAATTTGACAGATTGGGGTAGCTTGATGTGCTGGCTTCTGTACATACAATAATTTCATATCCGTTACAATATCTAAATGAAAAAAAATCTAAGCCTTAATGTTTCTTAAACCCATTTAAATCTTTTAAAATACTCCCGAAAGCGTAGTCAAATGGTAACCGATTCGGTTGACATACAATGCTAGCGATTCTGTTTTTGAAGCGTTAGTATGCCTTTCCGTAGGTACAGTAACTTTATGGAAGCGCATACACACATCTCGCTCTAATATACCTACTTAGCTCGTATGAAAGGAGGACAGGATATACTGCAAACTGTCAAACTATTAAAACGGCTAATACGTGCATCAATTATGCGCACCGTGTGCAAGTATTTCACGCCAAAATTATTATATTTTATACGGGTATATCTTCTTCGTTACATACTTTAAATATCGTTTTTAGGGTTCCGTACCCAAAACGTAAAACGGGGCCCTATTACTAAGACTTCGCTGTCTGTCTGTCTGTCCGTCTATCACCAAGCTGTATCTCATGAACCGTGATAGTTAGACAGTTGAAATTTTCACAGATGATGTATTGCTGTTGCCGCTATAACAACAAATACTAAAAAACAAAATAAAACAAAACATTTACCCATACAACAAACGTGAATTTTTTGCTTGTTTTTATAGATAATGGTACGGAACCCTTCGTGCGCGAGTCCAACTCGCAACTGGCTGGTTTGTCCATTCTGTCAACCGAATCGCCCTGATCGAAATCCTCTGACCATATATTTGTCATTAGTGTAACTCTGTACTGAGCGATGACCTTTACGTAATAACTGTATGACTTATCTATCGATTGGCAAGTTAACTATAAAGAGTCGTATGGATTATGGCCAAGAAAACGTGGCATCTATTTCTACTCTATGGTATAGGTTACTTATAAAATTATATATAGGTACTGAGTTTTTGTACGTGATATCTTGTGCCTTTGATTACGAAAGGTTGCTTCTTACCGTGAGTAGTTCTGCCTGGTTAACGGCATGTAAACGACTGTAAAAGGAGGAAATTCTCGATTTTAACTTTATTTTGTCCCGTGTATGAACACCGCTTGCTTCGACATTTATGCTCCAATTTTGATAAAATTGTTTTATTATTCGAATAAGTATTCTTACGAGACGTTTTCTATAAATTTAGGATCGTTAATATCGTTAACTTTAGGATTTGTAAAGATATTAATTGTTTCTTGAGGTCGGCACCCGTTCAAATAAAACGCTTTTCTTAAAATTTTCGACCGATATTTAATAGATGGCCACTTAAAAGAATAAAATACAAATTGTTTCGAAAAACAAAACACTGACATTAAGTCAAACTAAAAAGTTTAAAACAGATGTTATAATTTATAATTTAGTGTATTGCTGAATTTATTTTTTACTTTTTAGTGGTTTTGAAGTCGATGTTTTCATTTTTATATTATACAAGCTGCCCCGGCAGTCTCTGTCCTGTCCTGTAAATATAAAAAGAGATGGAATCTGATCTCAGCGCCACTCTACTGTAAATCCAAATTAGGCAGGGACTCGCTGAAACACATTAAAAAATTACGAATATTGGTTCGGCTATTTAAAATGAGTGCAGTCAACTATCATGTATCAGAGATGGAGTTAATTATTTTGTGATTTTCTTACTTTACCAATGCGCTAAGAAACTTTTAGAGGCCAAAAAACCGTCTTTAGATTCTGTCAATCCGTTCCAAACTTAATGTCTAGCAAACTTAATTTTAGTTAGGTTTATATATTTCTCGATGTTACTAGATATTCGGCTATTCAGAGTCGAGACAGATCCAACAAACGAAATTCATAATAATCGGTCAGTCCGTTCTTTAGTTATAAATGGTGTAATTAACCCAACTTTATTTTATGGAAATAGATTTCTTATACTCCTAACTCAATACGTTTCAAGTCAGTAAGGCGAAGTAGGGAAATAATGTGTTCTAGTAGCTGCCGTCACCGTCCATAGAGAAATACCGTAGGTATACTAACTTTATGAGAAATACTTATAGGTCACCGTCCGTTGCGTTGCAACCTATAGCAGTTTATTCCAGCTTATGTAGTAATTGAGCATATAAGCCCTTTATTCTATTTTTTTGTGATAGAGTAAAAACTGCCTAATTTACTAAACACAATTATAATATTAATAGGATAGTAAGAATAGTAAGATATTAAGATTTAAAGTCTGGAAAATTTTATGCAATTTTGTTATTGCTGGTGGTTGAACACATTCTGTAGTGATTGCTTGAATTTAATGTCAAGAAAGTGTTATAACTGCTGTTTTGTTAACATGTGGTTTACTTATGACTTAACTTACTTAGCGCGGCAATATGATCTAACATTACCATGTCTTAGGAATTTTTCACTGCTTCACCGGACAATATATGTGAGCTATCTAGCGTGGCCACAAGCCATCTAATCTTTCTTTGTAGTATGTATAGAGATTTATATCATCTTTATTAGATAAAGTTCCATGTGAACAAAAAATAAACAATAATACCTAATTAAAAGTTAAATTAACATTTAACTATTCTTAACTTAAATGATCAGTACTTTCAATTCACACTTACAGTCTAAGCCTTCGTTAAACTACTACTAGAATTAACAAAGATACTTTGAACTGAGGTGTTTTTCTAACGCTGAACTATCAGGTTAGAATGAGGCCCATGGGAATAATTGCTTGAGATAAGTTGGAAATAGACCAACAAATTGGATACCTACATGTAAGCCCGGAAGATAAATCATATGTTCCAAAATTTTATTTCCAATCGCGTAAATCATAAAACATATAGGCATCTAATCTTGAGATAACTAACATACTGCCATCTGCTTCCAAACTTGACCGAGCCTGTATGTACTTACTATGTCAACCAGACAAATCGTGCTTATCAATAAAATATTTGTCGTGAGTGGGGATCGAACCCACGTCTTCTAAGTTAGTAGTCAGGATCACTAATCAACAGACCAGTCAAAATAAATAAATACAAAATATAAGTACCTAAGTGGTATAACATAATCAACAATGCGGTAAATCCTGTTGCTAATGATAACTTGTTTGCCATTGGAAACAGGATAAACGAATACCAAAGGTTAATGCAGCACAATTTGTTTCTAAGCCGTAATATTAATATTATCCTGATCGAATTTCGGCCACGACGGCCAGTCTTAATGGAAAGTAGCCTGCTCGGGACATATTATAGTGCACAACTGCATAAGTATGTGCGCAAACACGTGGACACTTTATATTCCATCGCTCTCATGATCCCATGGGACCACTAGTAGGGATTGCAATCCAGCGGCGTTTTCAATCCAGCGGAATTTTTGCTGGATTGACCTGAATCCAGCTGGATCCAGCGCGGATCCAGCAAAACGTGGAACGAAAATAAAAAGACGACATTTTTAAGACGTTTTTTATTAATTTGTACTTCTTACGATAATCTTTGAAATCTTCCACTCATTTGGTGATATCTTATATTAATTTGCTTTGGTTTTTTAATAATTTGAGATCAAAATAATCAACATAAAATTAAATAACAAACATATAACCTTATTTATATTCATATAACATTTAAGATAATGTTTCTAAGTAAGCACTATCTTATTAATTACGCTTATGTTTAATGATAGGACGGCTAATCAGTAGCAATCAGTCTCACAAATTCTTTTAAAATTAACTTAATTAACATTCTTTTAAAACAAGGACCGTAACAATAACACTATTTTAATTTTCAATAGTATTTTTGTATCAAACAAAAAAAGCTTTGAAATAATCTTCTCTCCGCTCGTTAATCCTTAATAATTAAGCAGTTTAAAGTCTGACGATAAGAGACTACTTCTTTTTTTGAATTCTCTGAAAGTAAGACCTTAGAAAACAAATGTTATCTATAGTCTTATCTCCCAACCTGCTTCGCACAGAACTGCATATGTAGCCGGCTGCTGAGAATGCCCTTTCGGCCATTAAATACTCATAAACCATTGATAAAGGTTCACCTCGCACTCCTTCGCTCTCATAAACGCTCATTTCTTTTTTCAGGATCTTTTCGTAATCTAATTGACCACTTGGCTTTTGTTTATTAAAGTTCTCCTTCTCTCTTTTAAGTTCTATCTCAAGCTCTAGCTCTAAAGTCATTTTAACGGGTTCTGCGTCATCATCTACACGATCTTCTTCTATCTCCATGGTATCTTCTTGCACCGGCTCTACAATATATTGTTTATTTACTCGTTTTAACAATGTTTTTATCTCCTGCCGCATCGCATTCTTTTTTGGCAATGGAAAATAGCCAGGTTTTTTTACTGCTTCTTCATACTTTTTTGGATTTTTCAAGTACACTAGCGTCGTTCGGCGATTCTGTTGCGTAGTGCTTCAGCTAGCTCGGCGCTTAGGGAAGTGCCCTGGTTATTTAGCTTGTCTAAGACAAATTTCAGGGTTGTGTCGGCGGTTATCAATGTGGACTCTCTTCTGCAAAGAGCTTCTACAGCCAGTTTCAACGGTTGTAGACTGACAATCAACTCATTGATTATTGACTATTCATCGCCGGAAAAATTTATTTCAGAACCGACGTCTATCAATGCTTTATCGATGCAAACTTTTAGGTTGTAGTAACGTTCCAGCATACTGAGCAAACTGTTCCATCTCGTGCGGCAATCAAGAATCAGACTTAGTTCTTTACCTTTATCTTCCTTAACATATTTTTGCAAAAATAAATCATCTTTGGTGGTTGATTTTTTTTAAAATTTTTACAACTTTGCGTACTTTCATGAGCAGTGCGCTGTATCGTGGAATTAATTCACCAGAGTCCACTAATGTTCGTTCTACTGTAGCTGCCAAGCCATCGTTCATCTCTGTCTCTAAGTCTTCATCGTCTTCGCATTCATCACTTTCATCTGTTGCGGCTTGTTCTACTTCCTTATGAGGTTTCTTCTTGTATAGCACGTCCACCACAGCCAACTGGATACCATGAGCGTAGCATAATTGTTGATAACAAGGCAAAAGTTTTCCAACTTTTACCATTACGGAGGCGCCATCGGTAGTGATACCAATGATATCGGTTTCCATCACTAAGCCGAAAATATTCAGCCTTTCCGACACTAATTCAATGCAGTGTTCGGCAGTGCAGGAGCCATGAATTCAACACGCACTTCATATGCACTTTAGTGACACAAAGACACTTTCTATCGAGACGAGAGCAGTTATTCAACTCATCAACTGTCTTTGATTTATAAAATAAACAAACATAAGCGGTACAGTTGGTACGGGGGAAAGGGGGCGGGCGGCGTTGCCTTTCATGCGGCACGTGCTATGGTGACAGAACGGCAACGTTGCCGCGCCGATTCGAAAATGGCGGCAACTCAAAACTAAACAATAGAAATTGATACGTTTGCGGATCCGCATCGCTGGATCAAGATGTATGCTGGATCCAGCATGTTTAAAAAAGCGCTGGATCCAGCTGGATTGCTGTATGCTGGATCCAGCAATTGCAATCCCTAACCACTAGCGGCACCACCGGAAAAATGTCAGGTACAGGACCGACGGCTTTACGTGCTCTCTGAGGCATTGGGTATGATTATACCGCCAACTTCCAGAATTCGGGCTTATACCTACTGAGTTTTCTTAACAGGAAAATACTAAAATCACTTTTCGACCCGACCCGGGATTGTAACCCAGGACCTTAGTCAAACCGAAATATAACTAAGTTCTACATACTATTACTTACTACTATTAATTTAGACTACCTACCCAGGTTGCTACATCCAAAGAAAACATGTGTAACTGGGGTACATTCCTCCATCTGCGAGTGCGGCGTGTCACCCCAAAGGCATATTATCATATTATCTGTTCATCCTGTCCAGTGTCCTGTTCCCTTTACGGGTTGTATGAGGCTTCAATCAAAGGGGTCAGCGTTGCCCAATTTCGGTCAGATCAAGATTTAATTCGTAAAATCGACACGATAAGAAAATTATTTATAAGTAGTATAATCCTTCTTTGATTTGTTGTAGCCGCTTAACTATTTTGTAAGCAATTGATATTTGTATCTACTGATAAGTATATTACACTTCAAATAAGTGACGAAATCCGATGGCTGTAAAAGTTATCTATGGATAACTTACAATAAATAACTTTTAAACAGGTTGCGGAGCAAAGGTCAATTAATTTTCTCTGAGTTAGTTGAGGACGTACATTGTCTTGGGAAACAATGATGTTAGCTTATCAAGAGTAATTTATATTTGGAACCATTTTTGGAACTGAATAGAATCCCAAATGCCAAAACTACTAGTCCTCTATGTATAATTTTATTATAAAAAAGAATATGTAAATCGGGGAAATCAAGTTCCTTTTTGAAAATTAAACCATTTTTTTCACTATTCAAATTTATATTTTTCGTTTTAGTCGCCAGATTTGTTTTATTTTTGGCTATTTAAATTACGGCTTCTTGATTGTATCTAGGCACCAGTCCACCAATAATAAATTTATCCACGAAATCACCGTCCCATAGATTTATTTTTTCATATTGTGAAGGCAAGCGATCAAGCAGGTCATTTGATGGTAAGTGATCAACGCCGCCGCTCATGGACATTAGCAATACCTGAGTGGCCGCAAATGGGCCGCAATGCGTTGCCGTCTTTTAAGAAAGGAATAGGCTCGCTTCTTGAAGGTTGCAATGTCATACCGGATCGGAAATTCGGAAATACCTTCGCAGTTAATTGCTACCACAATTGGTGTGCAGAAAAAAGTTTCTTGTGAAATGCACGGTCGTAGACATTCATTCATCCATATAATACGCATGAAATTTCCACTTCTGGTGAAAGGGCCTGTGGCGGAACGTGGTAACAATAATTCCTTAGAACACTCCCCGTGGTAAATTAATACGTTTGTTTAGGAAAATGGCAGCTACAATATATATTAAAAGCTATAAAATAGCTCTTAAGGCGCTGACTGACAGCAGCCGAATTGGTGTTTTTCCGCAAGATTTTCACCAATAATATGAAGACCATCTTATTAGAAAACGTATACACCAAATTTGACGATATATTATAAATAATAATTATATTTTTTTTCATATTCCAACACAAGATTTTTAGAAATGGAAGCAGTATCATTATTATGTTCGGGTCAGACTGGAAAGTTTACTCAAGGATAACGGCCCCCTAACTCTAAAACTAGGTTAACCGTGCTATTAGACTCAGTGATTCCTCTCATAGGAACGCCAGTAATACAATCATAAATAAAATATTAAACCATATAAAAGTCACGACTAAATCATGTGACAAGTAAGTGCAAACAATGTATCAGGGAGCGTGTATGAATGTGTGTGCAAGTTCTGTGTGTGTGTTTGTATTGTAAAACAGTAGTGCGGGAAAATAGAAATAATAAATAAATAACCGGATAAAAGTTAGTCCGTATCGAAGTAACATAGTTTTCTGGTTTGTAATCTTGTAAAGAACATTATTAATCACAAAATACGTTTTAACTACTTTCGCCAGTCGCCTTTAAAAAAAGCCTAAGGAAATTAATCGCAATCCCAATTTAAATTAATAATATTTAGTGTATAATATGTAGTACTTTTTTTACCTTACTCTTTTTTGTGTTATATAAGATTTAATAACCTTTTAATATAATATATATATATATATATATATATATATATTCTCATAAAGATTATATTTATCTCGCAATTAATGTTTTTGTCATATTTCAACCACATGTCCATGCACAAAAATGTCTGTCCTGGGTTGGAATCGAACCCAGCGGCGTCAAAGGCAAGCATCTACCAACCACGCCAATGGGCCCGTCAAAGTATAGTTAAGGAGCATAAAGTAAAGCTTTTTTATGGATTGCTGGTAAATGTAGCTGTTGTAGTTTTTCTTCAGCTTTGTCGAAAAATATCTAAACATTTCTCTATGAACGCATTGCAAGGTTGCTCCGAGCTTGATCAATCAAGTACGACGCACAAGCGCAGACCACAAACTGGCATTCTCATTAAGAAATCCATTAACTTTGCTTTGAAGGTTGAACACTGAAGCCAATCATAAATAATTGCACTCGAAGTATCGACGAGAAACCGCGGCTGCCACATATCTTTAAGTTGAAGTATTGTAAAGTGTTGTATTAAGCGTAAATATCATAATTAGCAATTATCAACATTACATGCCCTTACTTATAAACATACTTAGGCATTGATCATTTAATTTTGAAATATTATAAGGAGTAAGAGAGCCTGGAAATCCATCACACAGGCTCCGAACCTAGTACGGACTCCAGCTCTCAAAAAGTTAATTTACCTAAATACTTATTTGATAATTTGTAAATAATTTACTTTTTGAGAGAAATAAATGAAAATAAAATAAATTTACTTTAAGCGATATTTTGTTTATTTTTCATTTACATTGTACTTTGACTTTCAAATGTTTGGCCCAAACCATTTTGGGAGGTGATCAGCAACGCGGCTGCTACTTCCGAACAGATTTTTTTAGTAGTTAGTAATATATGGAGTTTCTCTTCTTCTCGAATACTGTCGTTATATTCAAGTTCGTGTCGTTATATCCAGTCGGCATAACGACATTATTCGATAACTTCAGAATAATGTTAATTAAATTAGACCTTCTCGACATACCTTTAAAGTTAATCCCTACACTTTAAAGCGAAATTTCAATAAGGCAATATATTCTTGCAGTGTTAAAAGTCTTGTTAAGGTTCCATACCTCAGGGGTAGCGACTAAATTGAATCCTTACTAAGCATCCGCTGTCCTTCAGTCTGTATGTCAGCGTGCTGTATAACCTACATGGCTATTAAATATTCAGGTTTTATAAGCAGTTTCTGGTAAGCTTACAAGTTCATGTAGGTAAAAAGAAAACTACGAATTAAAAAGAACCTGCCAAGTGCGAGTCGTACACGAATCGTTCGCTACCATCGAGAGACAAATATTATTTTTATATTAATTACATTTTTATTATTTGGTTGTTATAGCGGCAATAAAAATACGCACTCAGGTTATACAACCCGGTGACATACAGGCATACGAACAGTTGGTTGATTTCGCCTGTGCCTCTAGCACGAGTTCCTGCAGTTTACTTACTCGATCACACGTACAGTTTCGTCCCATACATTGAGCACCAGAGTTTTAGTTCTTAATAGTTTTCACGAGAGGCGCTGGTGCTCAATGTATGGGAGGAAACTGTACGTGTGATCGAGTAAGTAAACTGCAGGAACTCGTGATAGAGGCACTGCTCTCGTAGCGTTTCCCGCAAACATTTGGAAGGTATCTTCACCCAGTAAGGGTAAATAACTACAAGATATTGGGAGTTATTTTAATTATAGAATTTCTAAGATAATTTTGACGTGAATGTTTTTTTTTTATTTTCAACCCCCGAAGCAAAAAGAGGGTGTTATAATTTTGACGTCGACGTCTGTGCCATCGTACCTCACAAATGGAAGAACGGATTTTGATGCGGTTTTTTTCATTTGTAAAACTTCTTGCGGTGGTTCTGAGCTATGTTTGGTTAATATCGATCCACCAGTGTAAGAGTATCAGCTCTTATCCAAAATGATGTAATTATAGTTGGAGTTAAGGGTTTTCTAACGGTTAGGTTATTGTTTCGGGACTTATTTGTCTTACTCAATATTTACTCAATATTTGTCTTCAAAATCATGTAACTTATAGTATTGGTATTTGTTACACTCACCCTCATATCTTCTTTGTAATATGTTTACTTCCTAAAAAAACTTTCCAATAAAAACTGATGAGTAATGGAGAAGGTATGAAAATCAATTTATTAACGTTTTGGCAAACTCATGTTCAATTACGATAATGGGTGACTCAAACATGCATGTATCTATTTTTGTCAAGCGTTCTTGAAATGTTTTGTGTAGTTTAATATGCAAATGGGCAAGGATAGATACAAAAATTTAAATTCAAAGCATGGATCCCGCCTTAACCGAGATATTATGAGCAGTAAGGACGGGCTCATCTCACTAGTAGTGTAATTATCTATATAAGTACGTATTTACAAAAAAAGTAGTATTATGTAGTATATCAGTTATCAGTTTTCCATGGGACAAGCACTGCTTAGTTTGGGATCAGTGTGTGTGAATTATGTCCCAGGATATTATTATAATTATATATATATATAATTATTACTAGTCTGATCTCCTTTATAACGTTCTGATATAGGTAACAAGCGAGTAAGTCTAATTGCTTATGACTAGCGACCGTGCAGTCTCATATTGACCACGCAGTTATTACATAAATAACACTAGTCTGCTTACTCTTATTTATCTTTAAAATAAGTCTGAAAATAGAGAATAATTGCCAATATTTATTAATTTTGTTGGTTTTCATTTCATGTAACCAAATACTTATATCAATTAAATAATTGTCGAAGCAATTTACCCGAAATTGTATGGGCAAATAAAACAAATGAATATGAGAAAAATGTAACAATGAAGGTACCATGAAATTACGACCAAAGAAATAAAACAAATAAGTATCATATACATAACTATTGACGAACCATAAAATCAGAAAACTGGCTGATATTGGCGGAGGTGCTTTAGCATGAGTGTACAACTTTTTTTTTCTCTAGGGTATTTTTTTAAGTTTATCAGACAAATAATTTGTTGTATCGCAGTAGCAAGGCGAACACTTTAACCAGTCAGCCACACGGATTGTAACTCAAATCCCTGTATGCCATCAGGCATTCCAAAAGCACTACCAATCAATACAAGTCAAGGTTGGCCGTAATATTGTCCAGTCAGCTGTTCTTTAGCGGCTTCCGGAAAACCTATCAGTGCCGAATCTTCGTCACGTGTCGATAAGAGGAGATATTAACTATCAGTCGTACTAAAGACTTCGCAGACAATCCACGTTTAGCGTGGACGAGGACATAACATTAATTTAAAATATGTGTCTCTGAAGTATATTAAAAAAATTAAATTAAATCTTGTCAATTTCTTGTTTGCTGTTCATTTTTATGATGAAATGTCTTCTTAGTATCGAGTTGTTGAAGGCTCTAGTTTGGTAAGTCCATAAGACTACAATCCGGTCCTCTTATACATCTCAGGTGCCAATGCTAAGCGAAATTTGTGCAATATTTGCTTTTTATTATTTATTTATTATTTACAACGAATATACATTATAATTCCTATCTTAATAACATCCACAAAACCACTGGGGATTAAAATTTTCGTTAGTTTTTTAATTATCTATCGTTGATGTGTTGTAATAAGCGTTTGAAGAACATTTTGAAACTTTGCATATGACTCCTGAAACTTGGTGGGACAACTGCAAAACTTGTGAATCTGTGGATTATTAGCGGAGACATTATTGTAAAATATATACATATTATACCTACTCACAAAAGAAGTTTCTAACCATCTGACTTATAAAGATTATCTTTAATGAAAATTTCACATAATTATTAGTATTAATACGCATTTAATACAGTTCTCTCATTGATCTAATAATTATGTATTTACTCGAAAATACCCAAATAGGTACCTTCACACAACATTATAAAGGCATGAGCTTTGTAACTAAACACCCTATCATATATACAAGGAGGAACTTTGTAGACTACATGTGATCTTCGGATCGATATGTCAGTAAGCCTTGGGCGAGAGTGTTGTCTGAGAATAATGGTTTTAATGAATAGTTGGTGAACATTCAGAACTCCAGACTCTTTATATAGTTTTGTTGTTGGATATTTATATGGTTTAAAATTTAGAACTTTTAGAATACTCCGCTGAGCTCTTTCTACATTTATTAGAATAGTTTTTTTGGCACCACCCCAAGCAGCAATACCATACGCAGTTATTGATTGGCATAGAGTTATGTAAACAGTTCTACTAGTTTCATTATCTCTAAGGCTTCTAATTTTCTTAAAAATAGGTATAAGTCTACGTATTCTAGATTTCAGATTAGCAGGTTTCCAATTCAAGTATTTATCTATTTCAATACCAAGATATCTTGTGTTATCAGTTGTAGACAAAGTGTAACAACTACATTCACCGGTAGTAATAGAACAGTTAAATGAATGAGCTTTTAATATAAAATCTGAAGGCGGTTGTAGGTTGCTTTTTATACTAAAAGTAATATATTTGGTTTTATTAATATTTAAGGTCAGCAAATTATTATCAAGCCAGTTAACCACTTTGCGAAGCCCCTCCTCAGCGGATTTTTTAACTTTTGCCCATGTTGGACCTTGAAATAAAATGACTGTGTCGTCAGCGAATGTAATTATTTTCGAATCGGGAATTTTAATATTGCAAAGATTATTAACATAAATCAAAAAGAGAGTAGGTCCGAGCACTGACCCTTGGGGGACACCGAAATTTATTTTAAGTTTAGAACTAACAGTATCTCCAATTTTTAATGTTTGTGTTCTGTTACTCAGATAATCTTTAAAAAGGTCCAGTGGTAATCCTCTAATGCCTATAGACTCTAATTTTCGGATAAGTAAGGAAATTGAGACGGTATCGAATGCCTTTGCTATATCTAAAAATACACCAATACATTTATTTTTAGTATCAAGATTACCTGCTACATTCGATACCAAATCTTCCACTGCATCCAAAGTGGATTTATTTTTTCTAAAACCATATTGGTTTTTAGACAGAATATTGGTTTTTTCTAGGTAATTTATTAGTCGGTGATTTATAATTTTTTCTAAAATTTTTGCTAACGTAGGTAAAAGTGCTATTGGGCGATAGTTAGTGATGCAGTCTTTTTCTCCAGCTTTAAACACAGGTATTATAATGGATTCCTTAAATACGTTTGGAAACTTACAGGATGATAAGCATAAATTAAATATGTAAGTAAGAGGAGTAATAAGGACATCTATAAATCTTTTTATAAACGATGATGAGATGCCATCCCAACCTGTGGAATTAGTGTTTTTGAGAGACATAACTACCTTGTACACCTCTAATTCATCAGTTTCCAGCAGCATGAATGAATTAAGAGGGGAATGATCATATTTAAAATCTTTAACAATATCATCTTGTGTTACATTTAACTTTTGTAGAATGTTGTAAGATAGCTTAGCACCCACATTGACAAAATAACTATTAGCGTACTCAACTGATTCCTCAGCTGTTGGCTTTATATTTAATAACTCGAACGGTATTTTTGATGAGTCAGACACTTTCAAATTACACACACGTTTTATGACATCCCATGTATTTTTTATATCATATTTGCTAGCATATAAGTCACGTTTGTCATTTTCATTTTTCAATTTATGTAGAATATTGTTACAGTGAGTTCGATAACGTTTATAAGTAGTTTCTAGGTCTTTATCATTTGGCGATTTTAAGTGTCTTTTGTGTAGTATATCCCTGAATCTCATGCAACGTAATAAGCCGGGAGTAATCCATGGTTGACGAGTTTGTTTTCTATTTGGTATTGCAGTAACATGTGTGCTCTTTTTAATGATTCCCATTAAAATTTCAATAAAGAGTTCCGTCGCTTTATTGGGATCTGCTATTGTCGTGATACATGAAAAATCAGTGTCCATTAAAAGCTTGTAGGCTATATCATGATTAAGTTTGTTAATCGTTTTTTTATGTTTACTGGTCATAGTTCGTTGGTGCGTCGTAGGTATATTAAAATAAATACAGCTGTGATCAGTTACTGACGACTCACAGATCACAGTTAACATTTTATTCTTGGACTTGACAAAACAGTGATCAATACATTTATTGAGACGAGTAGCAAACAAATGACTAGGAAAAAGACAATGTGTTGCAAGTAGATCTAAGTACTCGTCAGATTTTGGGTCACTGTTGTGGCTACTTATGTCAATATTGATATCACCAGTCAAGTAGACATTTTGTATTGGCTTTAGTTGGATCAGGAGATCGTCCAAAGAGGTAAGGAAGTTGGTTAACGAAAGAAAAGACGGGGACCTATACATGCAAATAATTGCAATGTTTTTGTCTACTTCAACCACTAAGCAATCAGAGTCAACCACGTTAGGTTCATATACTATGACATTTCCCAAATGATTTTTGATATATACAACTACACCACTGTTCTGGTTAATATGTTTCTTGGTAAAGTACGCGTCATATCCATCTATAGCAGGAATTAAATCTGAATTTTGTAACCAACATTCTGTCAGAATGATCATGTCATAATCTAAATTACTTCTTGTAATAAAAATTTTAAAATCTTCTAAATTTCTATGAATACTACGTATGTTTTGAACAATTAATTTAAAAGATATGTTCGTACTAAGATTATGTTGCAAAAACGCTTCTGGTTCCCCAACTAAAAAGGAGTCACCAACGTTGATAATATGGTCAACATCGGCGACTACATCGTCTAGTCTATTAATCATTGTTAAGTAACGAAGTACTGATGATAAATATTAGTTGGGTGTAAAAGTTTCTGATGTTTTCAAGACCATGAATTAAATAGTTAACGATAGGTTCTTGTTTGTTATCAACGGACATGAAGTAATATAATGATATAATAAAATATATGTATACACGATATAAATATATAGGATAGACATTATTAAAGTAACATATATATAAAGTTTTCTTGTGAATATTGACTGTAGATTCATTACCTAAATAAAAACTATTAAAAAAACCTTTGACAAAAGTATGTAAGAGTGTGCATACAAGTAAGGAACGCATTAAAATTGTAAGATACCTCAAATTCGTAGGACGTATAAAAGCAGATAGTCATTTGTTGACTATATCTTTGATTTGGTTTAGGGTTCTGATGACTATGGCCGATTGACCAGTTTCTTTGCATATTAGAATATTTCCATGTGAAACCCAGCAGTATTTGTGGGTTCCATTCTTCACAAGTTCTCGAGCCGCCGCCAGAATTTTTTTCGCCATAGGTGTCAGAGCTTCGGATATATAGACTCTTGACGCTTTTTCATCAATCCCTAGAACTGTAGAATTTAGGGGCTTATCCTTGTTTTCCAAATTATATTTTTTAGCTTTTATAATGGTTTCCTTTTTTTCGGTATCTTGATATTCCACAACAATCAGACCATTATTTTTGCCTTTTCTGTATATAATATTGCCGTTGTGTTATCAAACGAAATATTTAAGGTATTGTATATGTTCTTGACAATCTCATGCACATTTTCATTGTCATCTCGCGATATATTTCTAATTTCAATTTTGTTCTTTAGTGATTGTTTCTGCAACTCATTTATCTGAGATTCCAATTCAGTAACACGTGATGTTTCTACATTGTATTTTGTTTCAAGGGTTTGTACTTTTTCTTTTATTTCCTTGTAATTTGCATCATTGGCCTCTAATAATGCTATGATTTTAGAATTAGACTCAAGTATCTGGCTGTTTTGCTCCTTTATCTCACTTATTTCGATATTCATCATTTGCTTGAAGGATTTCATCAGGTCTTCTTTTATATGTGTAAAATAGTCGGGATCAGGAGTTTTACGTTTACGTACGTTGATGTTACGACTACTATCTTCTTGGTCTTGCGATTTACTAGATAGATCAGGATTCGACGAAAACTTTACTGGCTGTCCGAATCTTTTTGCACTATGCATTTTATCTAATAACTTTGCTTGTACTACACTGCAAGGCACTCAAATGACTCGGGTTAAGAAAGACGAATGTAAACTACACACTTTCTGGGAATTTAGAGCTTATTAATATCTGAATAAGGTTTAAAATTGGTATATGTGATTTTTATATTAAAATTAACACGTCTGTCGTTAACAGATGCACGGGCGAGAATGTTTTGTTGTTTGATTTGTTTTTACTTAAGAGAGTCGTAATACTTAAAGCATTTTACGTAACATTATCTTAATAGGTGTACACTCAATGCGATGATATAATTATTATTAATTACATAGTAAATCGAGAGTCACCCTCACGAATCCCACATAGACAGTAATTTGCGTTTAACTTAAATATTTAAAACAATTAAAAATATGCTGCTATAATTTTAGGAACGTTACCAACACGATACAATTAGATAGATTTAATTTACGTTTCGGATTTGAGTTGTTCTATGAGCAATTTGTTATTTTTTAATTAGGTATATTTAGTACATGTTTAAGCAAATAAAATGTCATTGTATTTGTAAAAGGAATATCACAAATCTATGAAATTAAGTATTAAAAGGATTAAGAAACTCTAGCAACTATAAACCAATATGGTTACACCAGTTGTCAGCTCCTTCTAGGTTTCCATGTGTACGGAACAGGTGTTCTCCACCTCACGGAGATATTATTATGTTACACGTTGTATACTAGGATAAATTTATTTAGTACTTAAGTGAAACTCTGTAAGTACTATTAACCAGCAACATATAAAGTTTTTTTTTTTATAAAGACCTCACTTCTTCCTTTCTGTCCTTTACAAACATAATTGGTGGACATAAAGTACATCCAGACTCCGAATAACTATTTATGAGCCACACAATTTGTTGTCCTGCGTAGGAATTGAACACAGGGCACGAAGTGTCCAAGCGACAGTCTTAGAAATAGTTAAATATGACTGCACATGAACGAAGAATATATTGATAAAGCATGAATAAAATAATTTATCTGTTTTCTTCACCGTGATCTATGTTTCGCGGCCAATTTTTTATTTGTTAAAACGAATGTCGATGAGTACCCAGCTTTCCTGCAAAGAATTAGTAATAATAATTAATATTACTACTAATCTTAATAAGTCGAAGGCTGACTTAGGTTGTGCCAAACGTCAAAAGAACGCTATCTCTTCACCACTTTTGGGTTGGCTGTCAGAAGAGGAAAAGAAAAGAGCTTAAAATGTGAGAAAAGGGGTAGTTGTTATCACCATATCATATATGATGAAGCAGTAAAAGCTTAGACTAAAAAAAACATTTGAAAAAATTTGAAGTAACATATTATATCACCTCTGCTTTCTTACTTAGTGGTTATTTTTATTACTAAGTTTATTTAGCCTAAACTAAGCTAAACTAGATAACTTTAAATTAAGGCTTTTACTACACACAATTGTACATGATTATTGAACAATTGTATATGATGTGGTAATAATGACTAGCCTTTTGCTCATATTTTAAACTCTCTTTTATTTATTACTAGCTGTGCCCGCGACTTCATCCGCGTGTAAATGAGTTTATTTAGTAGTTTAGTATTTTATATGATTTTTCTAAAATAAACGTAGCCTAAGTTACTCCTTATTACATCAGCTACCTGCCAGTAAAAGTCCCGGCAAAATTGGTCCGGAACAAACAGACAGACGGACAAAAAAGGTAAAAAATGTTATTTTGGTGTACGTACCGTAATTATATATATGTATATATATATATATATACTCTTTCTGTTACACGTTGTATATATATATATATATATATATGTGTAACAGAAAGTGTGAACGTAACTTAAGGGGGTTATAGGGTATCAGGACGGCTACCTATGGACGAAACTTTAAACAGAAATAATCATTTTTTTATTCAACTAGTAATTTATTTTTATATCGACAACCTAAATCAACAAGTAAGATTACCGACGTTATGAACAACACTAAGCAAAACTCAGCCGCAAGGGTAATGAACCTTACCGAGAACTCTTTGGGTACCTACTACTTAGACTGTAAATAAAAAGTGTGGTTCTGTACAGTCACATAATTTATTACACGTATTTATTTTAAGATTCAATCAAATGTTTAACTGAATTTTTGCTCTAAATTCATATAAATTTGATAACTAGGAAAAATCACTGAATTTAATTTAAAATGATATTCCGCAAGATGTTGGATCTAGGAGAAATAAATAATTTAATTGACTTATGTAACTGCAGATATTTTTTGTGTGTTATTAAATTTTTCTTTCAGTATGTGAATTTAATCTGGCCGGAAACGAATAGGTACTTAATTTTTAATACAAACTAACCAGATAAACACACGCGGTACGACTACTGATAAATTACGAAAAAATATGAATAATGTACTAGGCTCATATGAACATTAGGGGACATTTCGAATTCCGTCCTGATTTTGTCGCAAGGAACTCTAATACGGCGGCGAATACAAAGGATTGATGTAGGTAAATAATAAATGGTTAAATATTTTTTAATATTCATCAAACCGGGCCCCGCGCGTGGCGGCGCCTTTGAGAGAGTCAAAGATGCCGCCACCGCGCGCCGCGCCATTTGAATGTGTTCGTGTATAACTCATTGGTCTAGCGGTAGCGTGTTCAACTGTAGATAATAAAGTCCTGGGTTCAAATCCCGGGTCGGGCCAAAAGTGATTATGGGAATAATGAAGTCCTGGGTTCAATTCCCGGGTCGGGCCAAAAAGTGTTTATGGGAATAATGAAGTCCTGGGTTCAATTCCCGGGTCGGGCCAAAAAGTGATTATGGGAATAATGAAGTCCTGGGTTCAATTCCCGGGTCGGGCCAAAAAGTGATTATGGGAATAATGAAGTCCTGGGTTCAAATCCCGGGTCGGGCCAAAAAGTGATTATGGGAATAATGAAGTCCTGGGTTCAATTCCCGGGTCGGGCCAAAAAGTGATTATGGGAATAATGAAGTCCTGGGTTCAAATCCCGGGTCGGGCCAAAAAGTGATTATGGGAATAATGAAGTCCTAGGTTCAATTCCCGGGTCAGGCCAAAAAGTGATTATGGGAATAATGAAGTCCTGGGTTCAATTCCCGGGTCGGGCCAAAAAGTGATTATGGGAATAATGAAGTCCTGGGTTCAATTCCCGGGTCGGGACAAAAAGTGATTATGGGAATAATGAAGTCCTGGGTTCAATTCCCGGGTCGGGCCAAAAAGTGATTATGGGAATAATGAAGTCCTGGGTTCAAATCCCGGGTCGGGCCAAAAAGTGATTATGGGAATAATGAAGTCCTGGGTTCAATTCCCGGGTCGGGCCAAAAAGTGATTATGGGAATAATGAAGTCCTGGGTTCAAATCCCGGGTCGGGCCAAAAAGTGATTATGGGAATAATGAAGTCCTGGGTTCAATTCCCGGGTCGGGCCAAAAAGTGATTATGGGAATAATGAAGTCCTGGGTTCAAATCCCGGGTCGGGCCAAAAAGTGATTATGGGAATAATGAAGTCCTGGGTTCAATTCCCGGGTCGGACCAAAAAGTGATTATGGGATTTTTCCGTAAAAAGAAATTTCTCAGTATCAGCCCGAAGTCTGGGAGTTGACGATATTACACCCCCATGCCTCGGAGAGCACGTAAAGCCGTCGTTCCTGTGCCTGACCTCTTTCCGGTCGTATCGCTAGTCGTCCCATCGGATCATGAGAGTGATGGAATAGAAAGTGCAGGGGCACTTTCAATTCCACCTTTAAAATTTAGAGTGATACACTCTAAATTTTAAAGGTTTCCTGTTACGAAATATTAATCATTCATACAATACATACAAATAAAAAAATATGAATAATGTACTAGGCTCATATGAACAGTAGAGGACATTTCAAATTCCGTCCTGATTATATCCAAAGTTACACTAATATGGCGGCAAAATCAAAGAGTTGATATAGGTAAATAATAAACGGTTAAATATCTTTTAATATTCATGGAAGCGAGCCGCGGGCGTCGTAGATACCTAGGCGGCTCTTTTGAGCGGACTCAAAGACGCCGCCAAAGGGGCCGCGTTCGATGAAAGCCGCCAAATTCATCAAATATTGTGCAATTTCATTTAATAAAAATATTAAAATCATCAGTTGTTCGTAAACTGTTGTCTATTTAGGTCGTGTTTAGTTACTAAATCGTCTAAAATGTCGTTTAGTAATGAGTAAAGTGTTCCGCGAAATCCTTAACTATGTCGTTTAGTGATCGTAATAATTTTGAACATTTCGTGCATTCATCTATGAAAGAATAGCCTCAGACGTGCACTTTGTGATGATGAGGATTCATAGGTCACAGAATTTAAGGCTGTTTAATTACGAGGAACCTATGTCGTGAAGGGTACAGTGTCGCGATGGAGGCCACGCCTCTTTATAACTAAGAAACATGAAAGCTTTACGATTCTATGAATATGTTGTACATGAGAGAGACTCGTGTTAGTTGGCAAGTCTTAGAGTCAAGCTTTCGGTGTCGGTGCAGATTTTAGTGAACGTGAAATAATGAAATTCTTCCATCAGTACTGAAAACAACTTCAACTAGAAGTTAAACTATAAAAAGATTCTCGTAATGTGTTTGTGTATCACGTACTTATACGATGTAAAGTATCCAATAGCTATTCAACAGTGCTATAAATAAAAACATAACTCGAAAATAAAACAAAATATGTGTAGTGAGTGCATTTGGAATCAAACTACCAGGCGTGCATAGAAACACAGAGGTATGTCAAACAATTTCTAGCGTAAATCAGAATCAGCTGTGCTGTGTTAGTACGGATGTTCGTTATATCGATAAAAATACTTGTCGATATATTGAATGGTATATTATTTTACGATCAAGATTAAAATGATGGTATTTCGGTATGAGATTTTGTGTATAGGTAGGCTTAAGGAGACCGTATATGCCCCTTAAGTTACGTTCACTCTTTCTGTTACACGTTGTATATATATATATATATATATATATATATATATATATATATATATATATATATATATATACATGTAGTAAAAAACGGTTATTTCAATATTACAAACAGACACTACAATGTTATTTATATATGTATATGTAGATGTATAGATAGGTAATATAAATTTAGCCTAACTTTTCTGTTTTTAGATATTATGGAAAGTGGGTGTGAAAGTGACATCGGAAGGTGAACACAATGCCGGTGCTACGCAACGTCGACCACCCCGCGCACAGCTTCAGCGACTCCGTGGCGACGCGGTACGTGGTCGCTGTGCTGGGAGCCTGGGCGGCAGAAGCTGGTACGTATCAAAATATTTCTTATGTTGACACAGGCCGGTTAGCGTCAGCCGGGGGTTGCGGAAGTATCGTACGTTCCCGTGACCACCGATGCAGGTGTGAGATGGAACACCGGGGTCGTTTTTAGTCAGTAAGAGTCTGACAGAACTCTCCGCCCCCCCCCCCTAGAGCGGAGGACATCTATGAGGATT
Organism: Pseudoips prasinana; assembly: GCA_951640165.1. Lineage (NCBI taxonomy): Eukaryota > Metazoa > Arthropoda > Insecta > Lepidoptera > Nolidae > Pseudoips > Pseudoips prasinana. Next base: position 14,259,279 of record OX621240.1, read on the forward strand.
TTCCACCCCGGAAGAAAAAAATTTCCGATTCCCTCCCAGGACAGATATTTGTGTGCAGGAACATGTCTTTTTGTCCTGAGACTGCGTGTGAGAAAAGTAGTATGTACAGCATATCAGTTATCTGGTTCCCATAGTACAAGCTCTGCTTAGTTTGGCATCAGATAGCGTGTGTACTACACGCACATACTTCAAAAAGCGCTTGTAAATAGTCGGAAAATGAATAGTATTACAATTTATCTATGTATTTTTATATATTTTGAGCAGCGAGTGTTTGTATCACGTCCGTTTGCATGATATGATGGCCTTAGTCGAAACTTTTACAACCGTTTAGCTCTCTACGCGAGCACAGAATATGGTTAGCAGTTTCCTCTGATTCTTAGCAGTATCTACAGATGTGCGGTGGCCAGTGGTTTTGGTTGGACATGTGCTTATTCAGCTATTATATGCAGTGTACCAGTGGTACTGGAGATATTTTGTTTCGACTGTACGATATATTGCCTCGTTGGTCTAACGGTAGCGTGTTCACCCGCAGAGAACGAGGTCATGGGCTAAAATCCCGGGTCGGGCAAAATATAATTTAAGGACTGTAAAAAGAAAAATTTCGTAGCATCAGCCCGAAGTCTGGGAGTTGGTGGTATTATACCCCCGTGCCTCGGAGAGCACGTAAAGACGTTGGTTGTACCTGACCTTCTTCCGGTCGTGACGCTATCCGCTATCGTCCTATCGGATCATGAGAGTGATGGAATGAAAAGTGCTCCTGTGTTTTGCACACACACTTATATATATATATATATATATCCCGCACAGATGGCTAATCTCTATTGGGTCTGGCCGCTGTGACCGAAATTCGGCTAGGAGGATATATTGTTGTATACGAACAGGCTTACGATCTACCTTCTGAGCTAATGACGAAACAACTTCTAATTATTGTATCTTAATCGAAAAGCAACGACAGAGTGTTTATTTGTCGTCGTATTACTTACATTCGGCTAGGAGGATATATTGTTGTATACGAGCAGGCTTTCGATCTATCTTCTGAGCTAATGACGAAACAACTTCCAATTATTGTATCTTAATCGAAAAGCAACGACAGAGTGTTCGTTTGTCGTCGTATTACTGATTACAGTCGTTGTACAGTACCTATCATATAACGAGGTGTAACAGAATTAACACGGTAGTTAGGGGGCTTCGACACCCCACTGCGACTATCCAGTTAAAACTCTTACTCGATTATGCCAAGCTCGTTGGTCGTTCACTAAAAAGTTAGAATGAGTATGTTACACTATACTTTTAGGGTGTTTTTTATATTCTCACCTTTTAGTGTGACGCTCTTGGTCTTTTTCGGCAACATGAATTTATTATATTTAGTTCATATTGCCGAATTACAATTATTTATGTGAACCTACCTAAAGTTCGGAATTTTAGGTAGGTTCCGTCGTTTACATTATTATCTAAACAATAGAAAAGTTGTGCAATAAATTTATATGAGTGTTAATCTTTATATTTTAAAAATAATCTCAGGGATTGAACTACAGTTTGCTATAAAACACTTACGCTGCCGATTTTGGCAGAAAAAGAAAAAATTGTTTCTTTTCTGGCAAAATCGATCCGTCGATTCTGGAGAATGATTTTGCGGGATATATTTTATTAAACCTCACAGAGCTGAGCGGCATGACTACACTTAAAGTTATGTGAAGCCGCTGTGCACCGGCTTAACATATGAAGTACTTATATAAATCTTAGCCTCTCGTGTACCTACATAAAAGTTGCACTTATCTACATTGCAATTTATACAATATATTGCATGATAATCCACTTAATAACCTGGATTTTATTGAGCACTTATACTCAAGTAGACTTTGATAGTGCCACGAGGGACAAGTCTGCCTAGCACCAGTGGGATTATAATAAATCTGATTGGAACAATATTTATATGGGGTCAAATAATCATCATCATGGCAGACAATTAAATAAACGTCCAGTGGTGGACAAAAGCCCAGGCCATCATTTGGCGTCATTTCAGACGTTGGCAATCGCAGTCATAAGTACTCAGAGAGACAATGCTGCGCGTTCTCTGATAGAGATTTCCTCGAGACAACTTTGGTGACGAGAAATAGCGATCAAATAAAAATCTAATACCATAATTACTGTTTAAAAACCATAAAACGAGTTTATTTTATACTAGCCGTGCCCCGCGGCTTTGCCCGCGTTAAACTTTATAAATTATAGCCTAAGTGTTAATCCAGGGGGTCAGCTAACTCCATACCAAATTTTATCAAAATCGCTTCAGCCGTTTAGACGTGAACAAGTAAAAAACATACACACTCACACAGTCACACACTATCACGGGTCATTAATTACAGCAACAAGCAAATTAATTGCCTGTCCAAGAAGGACAGGCAGAGAGACAGACAGGAAGATATCGGACTCTTAGTAATGGAGTCCCGTTTTACCCTTTGGGTACGGAACCATAAAAACGAATCATCTAAAATACACAAACATCGGAAAAAATGCATTACATGTACACACAAAAATAAAATTCTGTCGACTTGATAACCTCCTTCTTTTTAATTCAGGAAAAATCGCGTGACATATTTTTTTAAAACATACCTACACTCTAATTTATAACCTGCCAGTATGTACCTTTTTTTACTTATGCTTTTTTTTAACCAGGATAAGGACATAGGCTTATTTTGTGCCATAGTTTAATTTATCTCTATGCCAAGTCATCGGTTTAGTCATGAATAAGTAACAGACAGGTAGTGTTAAATTGGAAGAAATCATGTTAAAGGAGCTATACTGCACATGACAGTTCACAGCGGCAGTTGTCATGACCGCATGCTAAGGACAACTCATCTGTAAATAAATCGATTATATTATACTGAGCGATGACATTAGCTGCGCTCTATGTAACAGAACTGAATGTATACATATATTGAGCGATGGCCCATATTGACCGCGTGGTTACACAAGCCAAGCTTATTTGAAAAGTTTTATTGACAACTCCATTGAAAGAGATTTATCATTATAAACAATAAAGCTTAATATAATGTTTACCTACTATCGAAGCAAAACTTGTTGCAACTATCAACGACGCGCCGCTGACTTTGAATTGATCATGTCTTTATTGATCAATCGATACGTATCACACGCCATTATTCATTCAAATAGATACGTTATGGAACTAGAAAATAAAAATCAAAACAGATTACATATTTATGAGCTGGTCAATCGATATTGTGGAGGTCATACCTTGACAGAGAACTCATTTGACCGACAGCAATTTATTTGTCGATATCACGACATACTTACCTAGTACAATTGTTTCTGTGACGGAGGGAGAATTGGACCGGCTGTTCACCGGTTGTCTCCGCCGATCCTCCTTCAGCATTCTGACCTATCTGGCGGCTTGGATGGTGGCGTTGGTGAATGTCAACAGGCGTAAATTATGCGCTCGTAATGCTTCCCCATTGTACTTACGTAGGTACTGTTTTTGTATTGCATATTAAATAGTAATTTATTTGGAAACGATTTCAGACACTGATCAGTAATTACTTTTGCTAATTCTTTTACTATATAACGTCAGAGTAAGACTATTTTTGTAATTTATATAATAATGTAATTTATTTAGAAGCAACTTCTTCCTCTCTCACTCTGATAAATAATTATGTTTGTTATTTATTACTTTTTATTTTATTTAAAAATGAGTATGTATGTTTCCAGAATAACTGTCCTTACATACATAATAATATAGAACATCAAAATGTGCCTCGAATTTCATAATATGATGATCAATAAATAAATGTGTCTGCTAATTCTTAATTGCTTTATACGCTCTTTTATTTTGAAATGAGTATGACAACGTCGAGAATAGTTGTCCTTAAAGATGCAACATCAGAATAGCACTGTTTATGTGTATCATAATATGCATGTATATACTTTATTTAGAAACAACTTTAAATATCTATACCTACTATGTGTGCTTATTGCTAATGACTACATAATATGTTCTTTTCGTTATAAACGAGTGTGACGATGTACAATACGTACATACATCTTTGTATGTAATATACTTATAATTTATTTTGAAAGGACGCATGTCTTGCAAGTAACCATTTATTAAGTGTTTGTAGTAATTATTTTTAGGGTCTAAATTTGTTTTCCACATATATTACGTTAGTTAAACATAGAATAAATGGAGAGATCGACAAAAAATATACTTTATGTTCGACTTAGCAAGATTATGACCACCTATGTTACGGTCAAACATGTTTTCTTTGAGAAATATTGATTTTTTAGTTCTAACCATTCTGAAGAAACAACCTTGACAATGAACCTTGTATAGCTATGGATTTTATGTTTTAAATGTGTGAGTTTACAATGACGAGGATACGTATATGTACTTCAAAATAAAGGTTCTTGTATTGCATATGTATGTATATATATTGAGTCCGTGATTTCATTGGTCGAACGTAATAGAGAGATACTGCCCCGGATTATATGCCATACAATTTAAACTAATTTTAATAAAACGATTATGATTTATAATGTATATACACACTACATTGTTTACACACGGCCATCTGATCCCAACCTAAGCATATTCAGTTTTTTATTTATAAGTACGAGTATTTAATATCAATAGTATGTAAGTTTTGATTAAGTATTGTAGAAAATATATAAATTTATACCTTATTACAATAAAAAAAAATTATAAGATGTTTTTTTTAATATAATAGCAAATATTTGTAACATAGTTTTCGAATTAGGAAATTTTAAATAAAAATAAGCACATTGTAGACCAATTAAGCGCCCGGTGCGCATAATTGGTGCTCTGCTCTATTGATACAAGGTATATAAGAGATAATTATTGAAATTAGTATAGCAGTCTTATAAAACAGATTCGGGACTACCGCCTAAGAGCCGATTTCACCGTTAAAATTAAACGCGATCAATTGACGCTAAACTCGGTTCCGCTTCCTGTAACTGAGTTTAGCATCCATTGATCGCGTTTAATTTTAACGGTGAAATCGGTTCTTAGTATGCTACGCCTACGCATAAGTAGCCATGGGCACATGTGACGTCATAAATGGTCAGGAATCGATATTCAACGTAGTAGCCGATAGAAGGAATGGTTTAGTCATCTTTAACCTTCATCTATTCTAACTCAGAACACGATCACGATGACCGATGACTTATGCGGTAGCCATGGTTTGGTCCTCTTCTGTCCAAAATATCGTTACCATAGCAACTGTATGAGTTTCAAATTATATGCTTTTTATATGGACATAGATGTTATTTTTTTGCAGCTACCTACCCGTTTGATTTGACGAAGACCAGACTGCAGATTCAATCAGAAGTAGCTACTACTAAACATGGATATAAGGTAAGTTACCTTCATATTAGGTCTTTACCTATGAAATTGCCGTTCTGCAGTACTGGCCATTTCAAATCAAAATAATTTTTGTTTGGCTAAGAATTCTAATTTCAAATTAATTTTATTTTAAAAACATGGATTCTTTTTTCCAAAAGTAGTCATTTCTTTATTGATTAGTGTTACATTTTCATCGCATTTCAATCTTTTTCGTCATCATGGATACGTTAAAAATTCGAGTAATTATGGAATATGAGTACCGTCGTGGCAGCAACGCGGCACAAGCGGCACGCAACATCAACGACGTTTACGGAGCTAACACTACAAACCAACGCACCACCTGTTATTGGTTTGCTCGCTTCCGTTCTGGAAATTTCGACCTGAAAAATGAACCTCGCGGTCGTCCGAAGACTTTGGTCGACAATGACGAATTAAAGGCGGTTGTGGAAGCTGATGATACACAATCTACGGCTGAATTAGCAGCAGCTTTCGACGTTAGCGTCAAAACAATATTGGTCCATTTGCGTCAAATTGGCAAGGTAAAAAAGCTTGACAAATGGGTGCCCCACGAACTCAATGATCGCCAGCGCGAAGTACGCGTCGAGACGTGCCTTGCACTGCTCAACAGACACACAAATGAAGGAATTTTGAACCGCATTGTTACCTGCGATGAAAAATGGATTCTGTTTGATAACCGCAAGCGCTCAGCAAGTTGGTTGGATCCTGATTCAGCACCTAAACAATGCCCTAAACGAAAACTTACCCCTAGAAAAGTGATGGTCACTGTTTGGTGGTCTAGCGCCGGTGTGATTCATCACAGCTTCTTACCAAACGGGGTGAGCATTACTGCAGATGTGTACTGTGAAGAACTGAGCACAATGATGGAGAAGCTGGCGCATCTCCAACCAGCATTGGTCAATCGCTCGTCTCCGCTGCTCCTGCACGACAACGCGCGACCTCATACTGCACAGCAGACGGTCTCCAAGTTGCAAGAACTGGGGTTGGAAGCTCTCCGTCATCCGCCCTACTCACCAGACCTTGCGCCTACAGACTACTACTTTTTCCAGAATTTGGATAACTTCTTGGCGGGAAAAAAATTCAATACCCGAGAGGCAGTACAAAATGCCTTTGAAGAATTTGTTGCCTCCCGTCCAGCTGATTTCTTTAAGAAGGGCATCAATAAACTGCCACTGCGATGGCAAAGATGCATTGATTGCATGGGTGATTACTTCGATTAATACAAATAAAAAAATTCATGAAAAAAATTCGTTTAAATTTTTTCATACAAAACGGCAATTTCATAGGTAAAGACCTATTATTAACGCTGCTTACTGAACTTTTTTAAAATCTTAGCTTCCAGCTAGCCTAGGAATCTTTCACGGCTTTCCCGGACAATAGAAGCAAGCGAATACGCGAAGCTATCGGAACTATACTTCAACTAAGTAACCTGTGCTAGTGGGTGACCCCATGGAGGGTTCGAACCTCCATTCAGGGCGGTTACTGAATTTTTGGAGACGTTAATACGCGAAGAGGGTTTTTCTTTTTTTTATAATGACGTTAACAGTTAGCCCAGGAGGCTTTCACTTCTTCACCTGACAGTACGCGAAGACGCTCACCCGATTGAGGATCGCGGAGGGAATTTAATTTATACGAAAGGAAATAATCTCAGCTAACGTAATAAAATAACATACATATATTTTTAATTATAACTAATAAATAGATCATTAGATATGTGACTTATATGTACTGTACTTGATCGTATATAATTTTAATTTAATTTATGATAGTAGGTAATGAATGGTTTAGTTAAAAATGTCAATAACATTTTTGGTTTGTTTGTTAGTTCATCTACGGCTTCCGATACACTAACGAGTCATTTTCATCTATAAAAAAGACTTTATATAAAATCGTTGTACGCATAAATACGAAAAGATATTTATCTCTAAAGCTACTTGTCGTCTGCAGGGGAGCTCTAAACTGACTGTTGCGATAAAAATGTCTATTCCAGTGAATAAATGAGAAACTTGTTATATAAAACTAGTCGCAAGGGAATTTCTTTATGCTGTACTTGATGCTGGAGAATGTTTTTTTCTAAATTGTCTTTGTGAGTACAGCTTATAATTTAGCTTTATAATTGCCCGACGCAACTGGTTTCCAAGTAATCCTAAGCTCTGGAGTTAGACTTTCCAAAAACATATGTAATGGACGAAATAAAACAATCTCTTTTTTCCCCGCATGGGGAAGGTATAGAATATATGTACTACTTCGCTCATTGATATAGGTATATTTAATTCAATGACTTCGCCTCACCATACGCTGCGAATCGACGCGTCGTGTAAAAGTTAACAGAACCCTCTTTATGGAGCTAAGAAAGAAATCAATGGATATTGTTCTTGCGTCAGTCAGGACAACAACTGCTTTTTCTGTGTTCCGTTGTGTACCTATGTGTGACAATGCCTGAATGAAAGCATATAATTCTTACGTAATTTGACCTATGATGACACTGAGGAGTTGTTTAGTATTGGAAAATCATCATCATCATATTAGCTGAAAACCGCTTACTGCTGGACAAAGGCCTTCCCTAAAGATATCCACAATTGCCGGTCTTACGCTATCCGCATCTAGCGACTTTCAGCGACCCTCACAAGATCATCGGTCAATCTTGTAGGGGGCCTGCCCACGCTGCGTCTTCCGGTTCGTAGTCGCCACTCGAGAACTTTATGCCCCAGCGGCCGTCGGCTCTACGAGCTATGTGCCGTGCCCACTGCCACTTCAGCTTGGCAATTCTTCGGGCTTCTTCTAATTAATTATATATTACTGCGAACATGTTCTGACTATTTACAATCGCTTTTTTAAAGTCTAAAAACCTATAAATCCAAATCTATAAAAACCTTTTCTATTTATATTTTTTATGTCGGGTACTTTGGTTCGCCTGCAGATCTCAGCATTGATTCCCATTCGAGAATAAGTTAATTATATATTTAATTCCGTGCGAATTTCTCTATCGCGCACGATGCAGGCCTCTGTGATAGGTATGCCAAGCGCTGGAATGTTTGTGGCTATCGATAGACGTTGTTTCATATGTAACTCAAAATACATTCAATCTTTTAACGACTATTAAATTAAAATGACGTCACAATTCATCAGAGAAATGCATGAAATAGGAGCGCAACGTAAGAAAGACGTTAGATATTATATTAGTTGCGACACGCCGCCGGACGGTAATCTGATAGGAATCAAGTAATGGATATTAATGTCCAGAATATACGATTCCTTTACTATTTCTAAACTTGCAACTCATCCATTCTGGATTACTTAGATACTTCAACTAAATGGCTAGTATGAAAGAGATATTTCAGGATATTCTGTACACTCAGAGCCACGTCGTGGGTTGCAATTAGTAGTCTTTTAATTTCACCAGTTTAGATACTGATCCTTAAGTCCAGAAATGAAATGTTCGAGTCCCTCGCCGGACAACTATTTGTATGATGTAATTTGTGACCGTCTATTATATGTTTCTAAAGTACCTCGTTACCTACAGTCGTTGTTTAAAAAAAAATATGCTGCCTTTGTGAGACTTTTGTTGGGCTTTGGACTAAATAGGTACAGACGCCAGCTACCCAAATCTGTTAAATTTCCTCAATTGAAAGTGAACCTTATGCTTATGTGATAAAGTTGAAATATTTATAAAAGAAATTTGACAGATTTGGGTAGCTGGATGTGCTGGCGTCTGTACCTGTAACTATTGTTATAGATACTCTCTTGATAACCGGGACCGACTGTTTTACATATTGTTCATTCGTTTACGGATTGAGTTAATTGAGGGACCAAACACAATACGACAGAGACACGTCTTCATTTTGACAATAAGATTAGCCCACTGAATCACACTAATATTATAAAGGCGAAAGTTTGTGAGTGTGCGAGTGTGTATGTTTGTTACTCTCTCATGCAAAAACTACCTGACGGATTTTGATGAAACTTTGTAGTAACAAAGTTTATATATCCGAATAACACATAGGCTTTAATTTATAAAGTTTAACGCGGGTAAAACCACAGGACACAGTCAGTAAACTTATATAACTCTCCTTATATCTTTGTAGCTGGAGAACCACGGCATGATCAAAACGGCGCTGGGTATAGCGAAGCAGGAGGGTGTCGCCAAGCTCTGGACGGGCCTGATGCCGATGTTCCAGCGCCATGCCATCTACTCCGGCTGCAGACTTATGTTCTACGAGCACTTCAGAAACGCCTTTAAGGATGACAATGGAAAAGTGTCCTTAGGAGTAGCTTCATTGGGTGAGGATATTTTAAAATAGGAACTCAATTATTATGGTATACCTATTTACCCATAACACTCTTCTTGTTACCGTTTACTGTGCATGCTGTTTATTAAGAAATCTATGATTGCCCATGTGCTATGCTAATGGTGTGTACAAATGTATGTATTTTAATAATACAATCTCTCGGACTTAACTTGGTGCCTAATAAATGGCACCCATTTAGTAAAAACGCTTTATCCAAAGAGATTTTTATGTAATAAATTATTTAACCATTATGCGTCACCCAATACATAACGATAATACGAATCACACAAATAGGTACACCATTAAGCTGCAGCAAAGCTTAACCAGCTTTGTGTAAGAGCACCTACTTTAAAGTATAGCAGAATTGCTAAAGCGAAGCTCATGCTTTCCGTAAAATCTGGTTAAAACTGAAATTCAATTTTAAATAAATAAAATAAAACCATCATTAGGTGCACAGCTTACTTTTGAAGCGGATTTTCCCCTTAATCTTCTCATCCCAAAGATAAATTATTCATTAGAAGTGTCGATGTTCCTCAGATTAGGGCGATCAGTTAACCGATCTGCATTTATTTACATTTTCACTCAACTCACGGTCTATCCGCCATTATATAAATAGAGGTTATTTACACTTAAGAGAGTCGTTTAGGTAACTCTATCCCACATTAGGTAAACTTCATTAGCTGCTTTCATTCTGTATATTAGTGTAACAATACTTATGTGCCTAAGAAACTGTTTTTGCGTCGAATAGACTTAAATGCTGTAATCTGGTGTATATGAACTCGCAAAAAAAGGAAACGTACAGTCGACACCATGTCAGTGGATACAGTAGCATTACAAAAAGCACTCTTATGCCCCACACAATAATGAAGCTTTTAGTGTATCTATCTACTTAATTTACTATATTATACATAGTATATCGTGGGTTCGACTTCTTTAAGCGTTTGTGTGAATGTATACCTAAACCTAGTAGCGGCATGTGCGAACTCAGGAATCCAGATGGAGACATAATGGGCCGAATGCACGTTTTTGCAAAATTTGAGCTTGTTGGCAGAGGATATTTTACTGCACGAATTCAGAAGGCAGTGATGTTAACTAAGAACAATTACGCACGATACGCAGTTGGTCGGTGAAATTTAACTTACGATAAAGTGTCACATCCAAATATAAATAGGCTTACCGAACATTTTTACTGGTTCGATTGATGGAGGGAAGTTTGCCCACGAGAAGATAACAACGACACTTTTCGTGGAATCCCACAAAAAGTAAATCTACCTTGATTCTCCACTTCCGTTTGCCTAAGACATTAGCGGAAGTCTCGAGATAATTGTGGGCTCCACTGTATTACCTACGTCTTTGAGCTCTCATTGTAAACTCAGTGCTGTCATATTATTGATTGTTGGCTGGGTGTAGTGCGTCTGGCCAATCAAAACAGCTCAAACGTTATGTTTTTTGTACACAAGACTTGTACTAAATCAACGTATTTCTGACGAGAGTAGGTATTATTTAAATTAATGGGACACTCAAAGTGGAATTGATTAATTTTTGTAGTTGATACAACTGGAAACGCAGTTTGCCTTTTCAAGAAACAAAACAAATAAAAGATATATATATATATATATACAAAAATAAAATAAAACCCAAAACTCTAATGTAAATGAATCTCAAGCACGCGTATTGCAAACGCTTATTGTTAATGCACTAGAAGCCCGCCCCTTTCGCGCGGGTAGACAGATAAAGATCAATTGACTAATTTGAACAAACATTAGGTATATTGTGAGTTATATTAATAGTTAGACATATATATAAGTAGTAAGTTTTCGCTGAACAAGCCAAAAAATGACTTATCGACGCTAAGAAGAAAATACCTTGAGTATTTTTTTAAAATTAAGTATTATAATTTTATAGAGATATCTGACGTATAAAAAAATGCATCCCATGTTATTCCCTAATAATATAGCTTTCTACAGATTAAATATTTTTTAATCATTTAATTAGATTTTGACGTTATTCATTACGAACAAACAAACAAATAAATAAACGGACAAAACTCCAATTTTTTTTACAATTTCTCTATATTGTAACCTATACAATGTAAAAATAGGGCTTACTGTAATAAATAAAAAAATAGAGTCGAACTGAGAACCTCCTCCTCTTTTGAAGACGGTTAAAAATATCTGTAGTGAGGAGTCAATAGAACATCAATACTTTTCTTTTCTTATTTTTTTTAATTTATTTGTTATTTTAGTTTTTAATATTTTTGTAATTTACTAACCTAGGCTTAAGTTTTTATTCTTATGTATTCCTAACCAAAAATGAGTCATGGATACTTGAAATGAAGGATTATTATTATTATTATTCATTTTTATGTGCGTAGTTTCGAAGCTGTCTTATCATGACCAAAACAATTTAAGAATTCTTCAATCCTTCCAAATAGATCATTACATGCACAGAGCAATAACAACGTGTCATAATTCTCACGAAGTTCCGCAGGTGGGCTAGCTGCTGGTTCCCTAGCGCAGCTGATAGCTTCGCCGACAGATCTGGTGAAGGTACAGATGCAGGCCGAGGGCAGAAGAGTACTACAGGGCAAACCCAAGAGATTTTCGAACTGCAGGCAGGTGTACAAGATGCTGTATACTCAGAGTGGCGTCTTGGGTTTCTGGAGAGGTAAGAATTTTCTTCTCTTCTTATCTACCAGGATACTTAGTTTGTGGCTTTATTAATTAGACGGCTTGAGCCCGCTCCCTGTAAGAATAACTTCCCTCTGCTCGAATTGCGGCCAATCTCCATGGAAACTAGCTGTCTGTGTGGGACATATTACACTGCACAAATGTGAGCGCAAATATAGGTGGATGGTTAGCCGATACGACCAGAAGGAGGTCAGCCACAAGACCGATTGCTTTATATGCACTCCGAGGCTTGTGAGTGTATCAACGCCAAATTTCCTGACTCTAGTGAGAATTTTCTTACCAGAAAAGAAAACAAAGGAAAGGAAAATTTTCACGTAGACTTTAAAAAAGCTTTTAAATAGTCAGAACATGTTTTTAGTAATATATTGTATGAAAACATTTAGAAATAACATTTAATATTGATTTAGTTATTTAGCTAGCTTATATTAAGGTGTTGTCAAGCTTATAATATGCTGGGACATTATTCACTCATGGCCAGCTGAACACAAAATAAGCAGAGCTTGTACTATGGAAACCAGATAACTGATATACTATTTTTCTTTTTGTAAATACATCATCATCATCATCATCATCATCATATCAGCCGAAAGACGTCCACTGCTGGACAAAGGCCTCCCCCACAGATCTCCACAACTGCCGGTCTTGTGCTATTCGCATCCAGCAGTTTCCAGCGACCCGCACAAGATCATCGGTCCATCTTGTAGGGGGCCTGCCCACGCTGCGTCTTCCGGTTCGTGGTCGCCACTCGAGAACCTTTCTGCCCCAACGGCCGTCGGTAGTTTATTTATAAGTAAATACATACTTATAAATAATTTACACCCAGACTCAGGACAAACAGACATGTTCATGCACACAAATATTTGTCCTGGGTGGGAAGCGAACCCACGACCTGCGGCGTGAAAGGCAGCGTATCTACCGACCACGCCAACACGCCCGTTATGTTTATATTATGGTTTAATTATAGAAATGTATAGTTTTAAAATATATTTTACTACATCTTGTTTGAATGGTTCCGTCTAAATTAAGGTTGGAATTCAGTCCGTCTAAATTTATGTCAGACCTTGTGAGTATAGCGACGGTCGTGCTTTAATGCTACCACCGGATCCAATGTGCCCCAACTGAGAAGATCCAACAAACAGAGCAAAACAGAAAAGCCCAATATCGCTTTTTGGCCCGACTCCCGATTTGAACCCAGGACCTGTTTATCTGCATGCGAACAAGCTATCGCTAGATGATCGATTCAGTCAACCTAACTTAATAATCACTTCATCATAGGAGCGGTACCGAACGTGCAACGGGCAGCCCTCGTCAACATGGGTGACCTAGCGGCCTACGACTACACCAAGCAGCTTCTGATGCGAGAGTTCGGTATGCCCGACACCGCCGTAGTCCACGCCCTTGCCGCCTTCTCAGCGGGATTCGTGGCGGCAGTATTGGGCACACCCGCTGATGTACTCAAGACTAGGCTTATGAATCAAACGGTTGGAAAAGATGGAAGGTAATTTAAATTTAGAAAAGTTTAAAATTGACCATTTATTGATTTGGATCCGACACCATTGTATGTATGGCGTCTCCACCATTTCAGGGGCCGATATTGGGGACTCATTACATTTTGGATAGGCACGCGGTCAGTCCATAAATGGGGACTGTCTAAGTAGTTTAATTTCTCAGCGTCTCTGTGCTTCGGCGGGAACGTAAAGTTAGTTCCACACACATACGATAAGGAAATAAAAAAGTCAAAGAGTTTTAAATTCTGAGCGTCTCCGTGATTCGAAGGGCACATAAAACTCTTTAGTGAACGTAAACTTCGCTGTCGACCCCGCCCCAAAGTAGCTTATTATATTGTGTTGCGATGGATGGGAATGTCCATCAAGTCATAGAGCATAGCTTTGCCCCCTACATCCGAATGTTACTGAAATAAAGACCTCCGTCTAGCGACAGAAATCACAGCAGTAAAGCCGTTGTGTATAGGTCTACATGTAACGAGTTGTAACAGAATTAACGCAAGGGGTTAGGGGGCTGGGACGCCCCAATTACACTAAAGAGTTTAAGGTTAAACTCAATTAGCGACTCAGGTAGATCTAATTATTGTTAGTCTAGTAATTAGTTAGTTACTTATATTATTGTTAGTCAATAATGTGTCTGACACCAAAGAATATCGCCACCCCATTTCATCCCGTGGGGGGCGTTGAAGTCGACCCGAGAGAATATCTCCCAGAGGACGGGCAGCAGCGTCTCTCTGTGTAGGTACTATGACCATCATACTGCGATCGCCAACCCGCCTGCCAGGCGTGGCGATTTGTCCAGTAGTGGACGTCATTCGGCTGACACTATAGTGAATAATAGGCATAACTATTTACGGTATTGTAATACTGCGGTGAAGTAGTGAAAGCTTACTAGACTTACCTACCATAAAAGATGTTATATAAAGTTAAGCTACGAGCGCAATTTCCCCGTAACACTGAACAACAAGCAAAATACGCAAAAACATTAATAAGTTCCCATAAAACAACATTTTTCATACATTTTTAAATAAATTTCTTTAACAAACAACGGAGACTCGTATCATCGCGTAACATAGGTACCTACATACAAAAAAATAACATAGCGTCCAGTTGATTACCACCTTCATTAAAGTCGATTAAAACTGTAGGTAGGTACTGCTTGACAAAATACTTACTGCAATATTTTAACAAATTAGTTGAAATCATTACGTTTAAATGATCATATTTCAAATCCTTGAAAGGATATTTTTTTTCACTTTACCGGCTTCAAAAGAAAGGAGCTGTTAGTTCGCCTGTATGTTTCTTTGTACATACGCCAGCACATCAAGCTACCCCAAACTGTCAAATTTCACCAATAGTAAGTGAACCTTATGCTTTTGTGATAAAGCTGAAAATCTATAAAAGAAATTTGACAGATGGGGGTAGCTGGATGTGCTATCTGTACATATATGATGTCTTACGCGTTTTCTCCGTAGTTTATAAGCCAATATTAATAAATATAAAGTTGTTTTCAATAAGCTGACGTAAAGTTTAATTTTTAAATAAAAATGCCGACTTTATTCATTTTTCAAACACTGTAGCTCTATCAACATACGCGTAACGCATACAGTAACACAGTAGAGTAGCATTGTAATAATATCGTCCCGTTTCGATCACATGCGGGGACAATCCCCTTCCTGGCTCCTAATAACAAGGGGTAAATGTATAAGAGAACCCTCGCCTATTATGTCACTCACCGCAGTGCAATACCGCGCTCGAAGTCGGCGTACTGACTCGGTACAACTCCTTCTATTAGTGCCAGATTTAAGTACAATTCTATATTCTATGCAAATAAACAAAATAAAAATAATAGTGTTTAACGTAAAGCATATAAAAGAACTAGCTGTGCCCCGCGGTTTTACCCGCATTAAACTTCATTAATTATAGCCTATGTGTTAATCTAGGGTGTCAGCTAAGTCCATATCAAATTTTATTAAATTCTCTCCAGCCGTTTAGACGCGAGGCAGTAACAAACATACACACTCACTAACTTTCGCCTTTATAATATTAGTAGGATATACGGTACCTAGGTACCTGTAAAATAAAACCAATTCATTAAATATTCGTCTGACTGTCTGTTTATAAATCTGGAGGCTTATAGGTAAGACAGGACTTAGACTGGTAGTGAGATGGCTGATGTCAAAGAAGTAATAATAAAGTATACTATACTGTTCTCCAACTGCAGCTTCACCTACCCACCTTTAAAAAAAAAATTATATGCTTTACAATGCAACAGTATTTTTTTTATGAAAGGTATCCTATATCGTGCAAAGGTATCCTATTTACTATTGGTGTAGTGGGTAGTGACCCTTGCTAGCCAGAGGTCGTGGATGTGATCCCCACCCGTAACAAATCTTTGTGTGATCTACTTTATCTATATAACTTTACTTATCAGTTGTCCAGTTGCCCTAGTACATGCTCTGCGCAGTTTGGGGAACAGATGGCAGTGTGCTTTTTGCCAAGATATTAAATTTAATTGAATCCTGTTCACCTATGTAATTTTGTAATGAGCGGTTGAGCAGTTAATTTAAAGCAGTCTTAAAGCAAACAAACTCGTATTCTTTAGTTTCGGTCGTCATTACGTAGGTTTTATGCTAGGAATCTGAGACAGTTGAAGGACTTTTCAGCTGTTCTGAGGCCGAGGTAAATCGATAAAGGTCGGAATTAAATAGGCGTGAAGTCATTGACTTACGCTTATTTCTGATTCGTATTAGATTCTCGCATCAAACAATTTCAGATGGAAATAGAATTTGTTACACCCAGTGTTTCAAATCGAAATACCTATGTATTTCGAATTGAAACAGAACGTAAAATTATTTATATTAAATTTGCAATAGAAATGGATGATAAAACGGTTGTGGGAAGAGATCCCACTATATATGATCAGAGCACCGATCATGTTAGGTCTTTATTTTGACTTTGAAATTTATTTCTAACTAGTTTATCATATTGCTACCGATATCTAGTGTCAGATTTATTACGAACTAACGTGTATCTATTTCTTATAGGAAATAAAAATATTCAATTAAAACCAGCCAAGTGCAAGTCGGACTCGCCCATGAAGGGTTCCGTAGCAGCAAGTATTTCAGTTGATTAAATGAAAATAAATTGCGGTTTACTATTTATGACGTATTAAATAAACTACTTGCTAGATCTCGTTCAAACCAATTTTCGTTGTTAGTTTGCATGGTAATGTACATCATATATTTTTTTTTAGTTTTATCATTCTATTATTTTAGAAGTTACAGGGGGGGCACTCATTTTACCACTTTGGAAGTGTCTCTCGCGCAAACTATTCAGTTTAGAAAAAAATGATATTAGAAACCTCAATATCATTTTTGAAGACCTATCCACAGAAGACATAATCATCATCCATAGAAGATAGAAGACACAGTATAGGTACGACAAAAAAAAACTAATGTATAAAATACTAGCTGTGCCACGGAGTTTTACCTGTGTTAAACTTGATTAATTGTAGCCTATGTGTTATTCGAATATATAAGTTATATTACTACAAAGTTTCATCAGAATCCGATCCGTAGTTTTTGCGTGAAAGAATAACAAAAATCCATACATCCATACTCACGAACTTTAACATTTTACTCAATATCCAATTACTGGACAACTAGAACACTTCTTTTACAAAATAAATGATTGCTTCCTAATAGATTATACTTTTTGCCTTAATTATGATAAATAATCATTCTGAACGGCTACCACACTAATTACCTTATTAAATTAATTAATTTATATAAATTTCTATTAAACGTAGAATAATTATTTGTATACAGGGTATTCCAAATCTGGGATCAGATGGCAGTGTGTGTTGTGACAACAGTTGTCACAACACACACTGCCATCTGATCCCAGATTTGGAAGAGCGTCCTACTATAAACCAGTCAACTGATAAACATACATTATATTACTAAATACACACACATCTGATGGCCAGTTGCACTCACCGGTCCGTAAGTAATCGGCGAGGTAAAGCAACTAGGCACGCGGTCAGTTCATAGATGGGTGACCGTTAAAGTGGTTTAATATCTGAGCGTTTCCGTGCTTTGGAGGGCACGTTAAGGTGCCGGTTGTTGTCATTAGACAACAGCCGACAAGCCATGTCAGAGGCCTACTGGGCGTCTTGAACAACTATGACACCAGATAAATTAGACTTACACAGAACTTTGTGTTCATAACACAAAGGTTTGTCCTGCGTGAAAATCGAACCCACGTCTAGCAGTCAGAGTCATTCAATACTAGATCAACAGGCCAATCGTATAAAAATGACAGTGTAATATTAAACCCGTAAAGAGAATAGGGCAGCAGAGACGAAGTTAATATTACTTCATCACTTATCAAGTATTACATCAGTTTGTTGACTTCTTTTAATACAGTCTAAAAGTTCAAGGCGACACACTTTCTACCTACTTTACGATTACAATGAACTTAAAAACAAAACCAGCGAGTAGCTAAAATAATAATATCTCCAGGAAATGGCTGTTTTGTGCGTAGATATTTATAACCGAGTTACGGTCGAGGTCACAGGAATGAGGTCAAAGTCGTTCGCGATCACAGGACGAATGCACGCTCCAGTGGTTCACATTTTAGAGGTAAATTTCAATGTGAATGGACGAATGGTTCTGAATAATTAATGTTGAGCCTGTTTCTGTGTTAAATTTTCTGTTTTAACTTTAATCAATTGCTCACAGATTCTTTTAACCCTTTATAAAGCAGTAGGTATATTTCTAATTTATTGGTTTTGAACTTTATTACAAACTAATAAATTTCAAAACATGGTGGGAACTATATCCCCACTGCCCGGGAAAGGGTTGACATTTTTTATTGTAATTGTAAAAAATGAAATTGTTACTTGGGCAGTCAACAAGTAGGCAGAGACCTCGCTTCTGCATAGATAATAATTATATAAACCATTTGAATATCTTGTCTTTTCACTGCACGTGTGTCGCATCGGTTTTCCCGCGTTCGATTCCCGCATAGGACTATTTGTGGGATCCATAAGTACTTTCTCTGAGGCTAGGTGTGCTGTGTATGTCAATTATATGATTGTACTGTAGAGTACATTGCGGGGTACTTTTTTACCGTGCCTGGTTTGTAAAGTCCTATACACATCCCATTTTTAAAGATATCATTTTTATTTTTACACAATGGCAGATGCAATAGGTTAGTTTATAGGGACCTTGTGTTGTGTAGATTATAGATAGAATGTATGATTTACTCTTTATCGGGAAATCTATTGATCAAAGCTGTATTGGCAGTTATCAAAACAAATGCATTATTTAAGTATGGATGTTAAAAGTAACATGTAATTAATGTTGTTACAGAGGCGAGCTGTACCGCGGCATGATTGATTGTCTGCAACAGTCAGTGAGGAATGAAGGAATACTATCGCTGTACAAGGGCTTCCTCCCCCTCTGGATGCGACTGGGGCCGTGGGCGCTAATCAACTGGATTGCTTTTGAAAACGTCATGCTTGCTATAGGGGGGAAATCTTTTTAGTCGTAATTTAGTGTTGTAGTAACGGCCCTTTTTATTAATCTGCGCCTTTATTGCAATTCAAATAGAGTTCATGACACCTTATCTGTAACAGTGGATTTCACTAGTTTTAATCTTTAATACGGACAGATATTCTAGTTTATTCTATCGAAGGATACAAAACTGCCCATTCGTCGAATACGACTTTTGAAAACCTAGACCAAAAACAATATAAACGAAAAAGAAAAGTTCGCTTTCTCGCTGGAAAGAAAACGACTAGGTATCTATCTCAAATTTCTGTCCTATTTGAATAATTTAATTGTTCGTGGTGCTAGAAAATAAGCTAGCAACATTGTAACTTAGTGAATTTTCACAACTGAATAGTAATGTTGACACAGTCGGTTGTAACTGTTTTATGCTTAAGCTTAATTGCCTTTTATAAAATAGGCTTTTCAATATTGGCTTCACTTTGTTTTATAAAGTATATGCCTAGTGCAATAAAAATATATTTATTTTATTTTTATACAAGTTACAAAAAATATGATCACATTGGTGTTACTAGAGAAACAATTAATTTTATAATAATTTATTTTAATGTTTCATTTTTTGAGTATATTTCGTGACCGCACAATGAAAATAGATACCTAGTGAGAATTTAAAAAAGTAAAGACAATAAATCTATAAATAATGATTAATTTTTAAGTTTATCAAGTGCCTATGACATTTCGCAAAACGAACAAATCATGTCTCCCATCATTATCACCTGGAATTGTTAAAATTTTATGATCAAAGTTTATTTCTATCAAAATAATGTAAGCTCGTCCAAAACAGGGACTTGTTATAAATATTTTTTTTTTTAATCACCTCAAAACTGATCATAAAGGATTTATTTATCCTGAGAACTAAAAAAGTGCAAAATTGTTATTTGAAATCTCATGGTTGCACAGTTTTCCATTAATGCTGTTATTTATTTAGATATAAATTTACCACAGATATTTAATGTTATCCTATTAAGTTTAATATAAAATGTATGCATTAGATCAAAAAAATACTGGCTGAAAATAAAAATCGGCCGAATAAAACCATTGTAAAACTTTGATACTTCATATTTATCAAGAAGAGTTTAAACTTTGTTTTTTTAACTTGAGTTTTTATTTTGAGTAGGTATATTTTATCACGGTAGGTTGGTATAGTTGGTAGCTGAAAGAAAAGTAGATTTCCTAACTAAAGTGAATGATTAATGCTCTCGTGTTAATTTAGTGCCCTAGCGTGCGCTCGAGCACCAACAACTCACTTTGCGTTCGATGAAACGATCTACTGTTTTCTTTTTCTAATGATGTTCGTAAATGCAAGTTTTTTTTATTTTTTTATCAGTACGCTGTAATTATACTAAACCACTTAAAGCGTGAGATACTCAAGGAGCCCAATGTAATATGGAAACATAGCAGTATAATCAGCTGGTGTCGCTAGCGCCATATATAATAGCACTACAGATATTCGTTCAAAACGAAAAGTGCGTCAGCTATTCGTCATGTTTTATAAATAAAGTGCGAAATATTCGCGTAAATTATAAACTTAAGCATTCTCCTACTTGTTCAGTTGATGGTTAAGTAATCCATTGAACTCTTTGAGTATCCAGGGATTATATTATAAGACTCAACTATACAAGAAATATTTTGCAGTGGTCCAAGATAATAAAATTATAAAAAAGTGTGCACTGTCAAAGCTGCTATGCAATCGATTTTACGTAAATAGCATGTCTTAATTAGAATCCAAGCTAAGGTTTTATGTAAATCATCAATTAGAAAAATATGTGATTTTTTGTGTAAATGACGGACATAGATACTTTTTGTGAACCGACAAACATTTTATTGTTCATTAATTGAATTATTTAAATTAAGATAACATGAAAATAAATCAATTATTTTCATGTTGTCAAAAGTTTGCTACATTTGTGTTCAAGTTGCATCACGTTTATTAGAACGATAAGTACTTATTTGTGCGAAGGGACGTTTAGATGAGATCACAATCGTTTGTTACAAATAGTTTAAGAATGTGATAAAGTACATGATTGTGTGCGCATAGCTAAATGTTTCCATATGTTCTGCAGAGTGCAATGCTATTGAAACAATATTAAATAACGAGCTACTGTGATCTGTGATATGACCACAATCTAATAATGCTGCTGCTTCACTTAAATATGCGATATTTACATAATTTGTTGAAACATTTGAAATCTGAACATTTGAAATATGAACCTCAACGTATTTTGAAGCATTCGTGTATACCTAGACCTCTACGCTCAGGTCGTTCATTGTTAAATTCTTACATTTTTGAGCAGAAGCGCTGAAATTTTGATTTATGCGTCTGTCGAATCTTCGTTTATTTTGAAGAGACGTCGAATACTTATTATGCATATATTGAGTAAATCGCAAGTGGAGCAGAAGCATTATAAATAATATTGTTGAATGATTTAGATGTAGCTTTACTGTCAAGTTGATTGGCAAATGTTAAACATTGTGATGTTAATATTAAATTATTATAACTGTTAAGATTGTTTTGTTTACTGTTTATACACAAAACCCAAATAATACACAACAGAATACAGCTTCGGCTTTAATATATTATGTATTTCAGTCTGTTTCACTGGGCAATTTCTCATTACGGTCTACGCCAAAAAAAAATTTTTCAAACGCGATTTTGATATAGGTACTCAAGCGCGTCATATTGGTAACTTTCGAAAACAATATTTTGTCTTCGAAAGTTACCAATACCCGCTTGAGTATTTCAAAATCGCGATATTTTTGGAAATAATAAAAAATGCCCACGTCCTATATTATAATAGCGTAAATATGAGAGTACATATTCTAAACTTTTTAGTACAATGAAGTACACATTTTTTTTTATGAATAAATACCGCATGAAAATTGAGGTTAATCTGTGACTGTGCTGGATAATACCGTACAAGTGAAACTATTCATTTTTTAATTCCTCGTTTCTTTCTGATTAAATTCGTTGCGGGATCCATTATAGTTAAAGCGATTCCCAATGACATGCCTGAGCCTCACCGCTCAGCGTCATTTCATTGTGTGCCACCGTTGATGGGATCAGCTTACAGGAGTTACAGTGGTGGGTAAGAGGGAAGGACTAGTCCCGTTACACATAACAGGTATTCAAATAAAACTTGCAAATATAATATTAAATTTATTAGTAAAAAATATTATACATCTTCCACAATATTGGAGAATCATAACTTAAATTATTTTAAATATTTGATTATTATAGATTATAGCACTTCCGATTTATTGAAACTTGCCTTTATGCCACTATAGCTATAAGCACAAATTAGGGACAGTTATTATTATCAAATCTATCTGAAACTCACCCACTGACAGTCACAACATGCGCGTTACACACCGAGCTGTATCATACTTACAATATAATTACACACAGTTTAAATGCTTCGATGAAAGGGAATTTTTTATAAATGATATCTTAAAACATGCACGGTGAAACAAAACTCTTCTCTTAGAATACACATACCTATAGAAGTGCAATCCAAGCACTCGGTTGGAAGCAACTATCTAGTCTATCCGAGTTGGATCCCACAAAAATTGTTTACCTCCATTTTGTGATTGTTTAATGTACTGAATTACTATTCTATACAGGTATATATTCTAAGACTGCTTAACCTAGATCGGCTACGGATGACCTTGCACGTCAATACGATTAAAATTCTATCAAGTATGTTTCCATAAATATAGTAATTTCGGGTACAATACAATAACAAAAATAAATATCTACATTGGGACAACGATCACTCAAAGTTTTTTTATTAATTTTCAAGTCTTGACTAAATGTTAAACGCTAACTAAGTACAATGACACAGGCGGGTGCCACTCGACGTCGCTATAGTATCCCCCCACATACTGGCACGCCCCTCCAACACATTTGTAGAACTTATTGCAGCTTGAATGAGCCCCATTCAAGCTATAATAATGATGCCAGGTTTTAGTGCTAGGTCCCTACAGCAGATGTCGCGCCTATCTATATCTCGACGCCTATCATACAATCCTATTACTTTACGTTAAACATTTTAGACAGTGGTAGCAATTCTGGTTTTACACTACTAAACTAATTTTAATATCAATCTCTTTCCATTATTTATTTTTTGTTCTTTATGTGACTATTGACGGTTCGAGCCCCGCCGGACGATTAAATTTATGATTTCCCATTTTTGACGGAAATTAAGGTCTAGCCTTAACAGCTTGTTGGATTTTAATATACGAGATATCTTCAGATTTGAAGCACTGTTTCCTCTGATAACAGTGGATTATACATATAACGGTACATGACTAATGCCTAATAATGACCTTATTTATGTATCCATGAAACTGTTTATGCTATGGAGCGAAAAAAAAGAAACCAGGGACGACTCTGCGGATAATTCTTAGATAATATGTCAAAAGGATAGGTGATACGATGACTGAAAATATGAACTAAAAATATGAATTTTACCATATTTAAGAAACAGATTCTAAAATTATAATTTCATTTCCCCTTGTAATAAGCAACTTAACATATTTGGAAACGACATATCCTTATTTAACTCTATAAGAATGAAATGGAATGACATTAAAATTAGTTTAGCCATAGGTTTTTTAGAATTATGGCCTCACTCATTACGATCGACGAATATTAAAAATACGTAGTCCCAATAGCACGGCAGCGTACACTCAAGTCTCTTTACTCTGTTCGACCAAAAAACTTTCGGAATCACCACGTGACAACCTCAGCTGTTCATATGTAGCGTCTGAAGCGTACATTTATATCTTATTCTATCGGTATGAAGACAACTTGTGCGATTACCCAGTAGAGAAACTTAAACTACACTGTTATGCTACCGTGACTGATAACGAATTTGCTTCAAACAAACACGTCAAAAGCTATCAAAAGCGTGGTGTTATACATTACAACATTATTATATTATATCGTTATATAAAATACATCGCTCACTATACTATACAATACGTTCCTTTCAAAACATCGTCAATATATAAAATAAATCCCGAGTGTTAATGTTCGTGGCATTATAAATTGTGCGTAACACAAACCTTTCTAACCTACCGAGAGCTTTGCTTTTGTAGGACGCTATCGTCTGATATAACTTATGATTACTGTACCAGATTATACACTCTTATACAGTCAGCTGCAGCAATATATAGCCGATACGACTTTAAGACAAATTCACTTATTTACATATTTCCATTAAAAAAATTTCAAGCTGTATCGAATATTAAAATCGTAATTTATTTATGAATTTTAAAACTCCAACATGCTGCCTTAGGATATATATTCGAAATATTTTTACATTACATTCATACTATCTACTGCAGAATGCAGGAAATTATATAACTAAGCCATATCATTTTTGTTTTATCTTAATTTATTACAGGCAACGGTTTTCGATATTTCCTCGTAATAGTCATAATAATAATTGCTCAAAGCACAAAAGGCCAACAAATAACACAAATAATTACCATAATAATTTACTAAACGAGTGAAATTACAGAACTATATTGTGTCAAATCTAATTTGGCAGTTGTCAGCGCCTTAATTTGACAGGTATCATGACCCTTATTTGAAATCAGTATCAGGCGACAATATTTACAGATGTAAACAGGTATTAAGTAATTCGTGTTTAGCTTCCAAATTAATTTTTCATAATGATTATTAATTCGCAATAAAGACAAAATATGATATTTTTTTTTATTTTGTATTTACCGTCATCTATTAAAAATTCTGATAAACCAATCTTAACAGTGATTGCTAATGCCTTAAAACACACAATATATCAGTAAATGATAATGTAAATCCTGACCAAAATAGAGATGTTCATACTTATAAGACTGTATACATATTTATGCAGCTGACTGTACACAACTGTGAACTTTAAGAGTGTGGCATACTTAAGGAACTCAATCTGAAAACGTTCTAGTATATTAGTCAGCAAAATAAGCTTTGTCTTTTCTATAAAATGACTCATTTGAACGTCTCATTTGTATTGAACATTCAAAGAGTAAGACTTCCGTGCAGGTGTAAATGTACTACCAAAACCGCTTTTACTCCTTACGTAATAAAGATGATTAATTTGTATAGTATTCAATAACTCCCTTGTTTACAGACTAATATAGACAACTTGAACGGCTAGTCTGCTGCTAGCTGTATAAATTATCTGGATTAATACTCCACTCAGAGCAAATGATCCAAGTTCAGCTTCTATTAAGATATTGCCAGTGTCACACGACTGTCACCCTTAAGTATACCACGCTAAAAACGTTACACGACGCATAAGCAATAAAAAAATAAGATCGAAATGTAAACCGAACTTAAAATTATCACTTAACTAACGTATAAATGGTATTTTTTAATAATGAGCATTAAAGACTAATACACGGATAAATAATCGCCATACTTTAAAAAAAAATCACATCAAATAAGAAAACCTATATTTGCGGGTAGTCAGCTTGCGCCGATTGATCCCGTTTACCGTATTTACTAAGAGCCGATTTCACCGTTAAAATTAAACGCGATCAATGGACGATAAACTCAGTTACAGGAAGCAGAACCGAGTTTAGCGTCAATTGATCGCGTTTAATTTTAAAGGTGAAATCGGCTCTAAATCGTATATTTCAAAAAAAAAAACTACACATAACATTCTGGCACGTTTTCGAGGATTAAATATTCACTCGTCGTCACAATAAAACATGAGAAAACAATAAATTCGTACGGAACAATGAATACAATGAAACACGACACAGAAACTTTTGTACTACCAAATACATCTCTTTAAAGTATTCTCAAAAATCAAGGCAGTTTCAACTCGCGAGTAAAATGGACAGACATTGCGATTACGATACGACCGTATATAGATATATATATAGTGCTTCTGGCCGAAATTCGGCTACGGCGGCTTATCTCAACGGAGACTAGCTTACTACACAGGCGCACTCTCATAATCCGACACAATCGGGTAGAGTTAAGTAGCGCTGACGGCTTTACGTGCCCTCCGAAGCACGGGGATGTAACACCGCCAACTCCCTGACCTGCAACTGAGACTTCTAGCAACTTCTAGACAATACTTTCCTCCCGTGAAACCAGGACCGTGTATTGATACAGAATATTACATAAAAAGATCGCAATGAAACGGTTGTAATACACGAAGCACCATATACTCGTCAAATAATATAACCGTCGTGAGAGCGAGGCACTGATGACACTGCGCAATAACTCCGTCGCTATTACATACATTACAAAAGACATGCACTAGTAGAACCGAGAAAACTATAACGTTTTCATAACATAGGTTTACTTAAATAACGCGCTACTACATTTACAGTGAATTTATTGGCCATTCATTAGGAAAAGAATATGAAAATATTACTTTGATGAAATTTGTCAACCCTATCGAATTTTGTGTACCCAGTTTCCATGAAACGGAAAAATACTAGCGCAATATTTCAAATAAATTCAGTAGGGTTGACAATTGGAAAAACACGAACTATAAAACGGAAAATTATTTCCACTTTAATGATGATCTTAATTAGATACTAAGATCAGGCAAGATCATAAAAGTTGCACAATGAATATTGCGTTTAAATTTTTACAAATGGCGTAGATAGGCAAAGATGGAGTGAAAATTTTTTAGTACTTTCCATTTTATTGAAACTGACCCTTACGCCCCTTTTTGGGCCTAAACTTGAAATGCTTGGAGTTAAGTTCTTATCCATTTAGCTATAATTTCCACAAAAAGTTCAACACCAAGAAGTTTTACTACTATCAAATTGCTTTTCTTTCGGTAGTGGGCAAAAATTATAGTCTATGCCCGACGTTATTCGAATCTGCTTGCCCAAACTTATTATCATACGTCATCAGGGAATACTAGAGAAACGCAAAAGCCAAGCTTTCCTGTACAGCTATAAATATGGGTATAAGTATATCAATCCCTATTGGATCTTATCATGTTGTTCCAGAGTGTTAGTCAAGGTATAGAACAAAATCATCATATTGTTGTATTAGCCCGTAAAGGCAACATAATATTATTAATAAAAATAGATACAAGATTTTAGCAGCCTTAAGGCGATCTTATAACCGACTAACTAAATTTGAGCGATATCGGTACACCACAACTTTATCTTAGAAACTCTTCTAGTCAAATAGTTCCAAATAATTTCCATAATTGCTACTTCTGTTTCCAGAAATTATGTACGATGTCCCTAAGTTGCTGGGTCTCCTCGGAGTCACATGCTTTAAACATGATTGGTACCTAATTAAACCACCACGAACCGGAAGACGCAGTGTGGGCAGGCCCATACAAGATGGATCTAGTGAGGTGCGCTGGAAGTCGCTAGATGCGGATAGCGCAAGACAGGCAATTCTGGAGATCTTTGGGGGAGGCCTTTGTCCAGCAGTGGACGTCTTTCGGCTGATACGATGTTAACCTAATAAATGACCTTTTAAAGTGTTCGCAATAAATATAGCAACACGTAACATTAGTTGTATTTCGATGTTTAGTTGCTAAGCGAGTTATTGATATGGTGTCGCTGGTGTGATCCCTGCCCGGCGCGGCCGCACTATGAGTGGTACGCCGTCACGTACGACGCGGGGAACAGCCCGCGCCGGTGCGCTATCTCGCCCTGTAATACACAAAACACAAAAATGTTACTAAAAGAGACCACGTAGAAAAATCCACTAAAAAGTGTAGTTGCCACGCAATCTAGTTCGTGTGGCGACGGCGACAAATAACAGAATATCATCACCCTATCTAATCCCGTGGGGGGCGTAGAAGACCCGAGGGAATATCTACCAGAGGACGGGGAGCAGCTTCCTTCTGAGTATTATGACTATCTTACTGCGACCGCCAACCCCGTCTGCCAAGCGTGGCGATTATGGCATATACCTACCCCCAAGATGATTTTTGGGAGTCTTATCCAAGAGTGGACTTTTTTCAGCTGTAATGATGATGATGATGAAAGTACACTTTAGCGCTTTCGGTAGCATAGAACTTCTTATTTTTATTAACCTAATTCAGGTGCGACCTAATGTGCTGAATCTTCACATACGACTTTATTTTGCTCTAATTATTACAATATCTTTTGCTCAGTAATATAGTACTGTAGTTGTTTGCTATCAAAAATGCCGAGTACATCAGGCTTATTGTAGCTTAACTCTATTATAGTTAACCTGCAATAGGCCTGTTGGTACTCGGTGTATAGACCTAAACGCATGGTCTATCTAAAGATATTTTACCGCCCAAAAGTGGTTCAGTTTTTGAGCGATAC
The DNA here is from genome assembly GCA_951640165.1 of Pseudoips prasinana. NCBI lineage: Eukaryota > Metazoa > Arthropoda > Insecta > Lepidoptera > Nolidae > Pseudoips > Pseudoips prasinana. Next base: position 14,288,025 of record OX621240.1, read on the forward strand.
AATGTGTTGCCGGTACCGACAGCTTAAGCTTCCCTAAGCTGTCGGTACCGGTTGTAGTCGTTAGACAACCTCTTGGGGGCTTGCTTGAGCAACTGGGGCCCATACGATAAACAGAAGAAGAGCTTTCATAGGTTAGATCGCTGTCATTGTAGTAAATTATTATCAGAAGTTGGCGATAATTCTGATAATAATTTTAAGAACAGTCGTCTCATTTTGTCTGTTGTTCAACTCGGCGGCTGTGACAGGTAGATCGAGCGATTTCTTGTAGCTGCTCGATGCAATTTATGGCGGAAATAAGAGAGCGAAGTGGCCATAGTATTCTTTTACTCCATAGCATCCAAACTGGTAGGACTCCGAAACTAATGGTCTAAAATTCACAAGATTATATTTGGAAATCGAAGGCACCGCTTGAACACATAAGTCGTCGCCCATACTGATTGAATGAAATAAGTATACAGACCTGCCACCAATGCTGATCGGAGCGGTCAGTGACGGTGATAACGTCACCGCGTCGGAACTCCAGCTCACCCGCCTCCTGCGGGGTGAAGTCGTACAACGCCTGGACTAACATCTGGAATAAATAACACAAACTTTGTTAACATACAATATACAATTAATAAAACACAGATTCTTTAAGCACAATTACAGGTTTTTGAGACACATTTGGCCCCACACTTTAAAGATAAACCTCAGCCAGAAGCATTGTCATATTATAAACCATTCACGTCACATAAAATTTCTGTATGTAAAATAGAAATCTCACACGATGACCGAAGCATATTTTTTTGAAAGCGCGTACATATATTTTATAGCATATATAACATCTAAGCGTGGGAGATGGTTACGCTCTGGGCTTAAACCAACATAAATCGCACTCTACAATAATACTCAGTAACCATAGTCTGTATCTGGGCTTATCGCACGATGACAAGTCAAGGCGACATAATTATTTCCTACACATGTAACAACAACAAGAGTTTCCACTGGTTGAGTAAGGGATAGGGATAGGTCTGGTTGAGACGTATGACACAGATGTTAAAGAAAGCACCTACCAGATCAACTCCGTTGTGTGACGCACTCTGCCATCGCACAGGTTGCAAGGCAAGGTTTGGGGAAAATAAACAGGATTATAAACTAGAAATGTATAGTACAATGTGACTATGGCGGAAGATTTGACAAATGTAAGCCTTAACCGTGTGCCAAGGACTTTACTTGTTACTTGGGTATAGGGTTGCCATCTCTAAAATTTGGCAGACATGACAAGATGGGTGAAAACCCCTGTTTTTGGAGCCCAGAACCCGGACATGTCCTGCGGCTCACTGCCAGTGCCAGTGTCGGTTTGAACTTTTTGAACCCGAACTAGAAATGACACCCCGCCCGGATGCTCCCAGGACGCCCTAAACTAGGACAAATCCAAGGAAACCCGTCGGATGGCAACCCTACTTGGGCACGGTTTAACAATTACCTAACCGCCTGTGTATTAAACTTACACGTTATTTTTAATACAGTCACAAGAAAAAGCGTTTAATTCCACGTTATCATACATTTTGTGACTTGAGAAATAAATATCCTCCTGGTCAAATAACCGCCGTGACGTAAACTTTGAAAGAAAAATGTCATTGGAACATTTTCCCCCTATCCTATTATTTGTAGTTAAGTGATAAGCTCTAAACAGCGATTTTAAACACCCAAGCTAGCAGTCAGTCTATTGATGGGTGATCACCAGAGTGCAGTTATTTCTGAGCGCAGCTGTGCTTGGGGTGACTAAGTCTGTAAGGGCCAGCGCAGACAGAGAGGAGCGCAGCGGAGAGGATTTTAATAAGGCACTAGAAAATCAACTTTAAAATTATTTAAATAAAGTGCATGTATGCTTGAACATTATAATGCGCGAGACTGCGCGAGCATTTTGTCAGGTGCAAGCATATATGCACTTTATTCCTATAGCTCTAAAGTTGATTTTCTAGTGCCTTAATAAAACCCTCTCCGCTGCGCTCCTCTCTGTCTGCGCTGACCCTAAGTCTTAAGCTGTCAGTCCCGGCTGTAGTCATAAGTCGTAAAGCCGTGTAGAGTACCGACTGGGTTGCTAGAACAACTCTGACTAGAATCAACACTGCTCACACGAGCAAAAAACGAGTGTTAAATTAAGAATCAACCCTCCAAACCAATATTCAGCTGAAACCAAACTGGTAAAGAAATCTTACAAAAAATATTTGTTCTAAAGAGCAGCCAAATGAAGCAATTAGCGAAATTGGCGAATACTTCGCTATGGGTATAGTATTTTTACTTTAGTGAATTCACTTGCGCTCTGAAAACAATCCTTACTACGAACCTAATAAAACACTGCCACTGTCAAAGTGTGTGCGACACCGAAGTGGCATCGACAGTACCAATTACGAAAATTAATTGGATTTATTCAATTAACTAAGTGGTGCAGTAAATGTAACACCCAGTGTTAACACGACGCTGTACTAATTACGATATACGATGTAAACTATACTGGGTATATTAACAGTGAGTAGCTGGGGGACAGAGTTCCGCTCATTTTACGCATACCTTGCAAAAACGCGTTTTCCAGTGCAAGAGTCCCCTGCAAATTATGGCCGCTTAGTGAGCATAGAAAACGCACAATTTCAAGGATTTTTGTTAAGGACACATAAATTGGCGTATCAAAATAATTTAACTCACAATTTTTGTAAATTCAACGGGCCTGTTGTTGGCAAATGCTTGCTTTCACGCCGAAGGTCGTGGGTTCGAGTCCCACCCAGGGCATATATTTGTGTGCATGAACATGTCTGTTTGTCCGGAGTCTGGGTGCTATTATCTATATAAGCATGTATGTATTGACAAAAGAAAAGTAGTATATGTAGTATCAGTTATCAGATTTCCATAGTACAAGCTCTGCTTAGTTAGGAATCAGATGGCCGTGGGAAAATAATGTCCCAGGATATAATTATTGTTACTATATTATATTAATTTAGATAGTTGTACATATGATTTATAAGAGGCGCTGCTTTGTCCGTTATAAATCATCCTTGATACTGTCACTTTAGAAATTGTCTTATCTTCGGAAAAAATATGCTCAATAGCGAGCAAAAATAACATCAACTGGGAGACGCCCCTAAACGAATTGCCACTGCCGCGACGACTGTTTCGCTCTCTTCGCCTACGTGTTAAAAATAAACTAGAGTATAGCAGAAAATCGAGGTTGATCTTAATTACTTTTCAGGAGCAATGAAAGATATTATTTGACAGCACAGTATGGCAGTGCTATGTGGCTGGCGGAGTATAACCACTGGGTGGGGACGTAGAAGTCGTCTGCGTCCTAGCGAACGTGCATCTCTCAGAGTAATATGACCATCATACTGCGATCGCTAACCCGTCTGCCAGGTGTGGCGGTTATGGGATATCCCTCAAAATGATGGACACAATTCCAATGTCGAGATCTTTTGAAAAGGCCATAATTCGGTCTCTGGACGTCATTCGGTTGATCTGATCTTATGGCAGATAACTCAGAGGCGACCGAAACAAGCAGTTCCAAATTTTTAAGGATTTTATAATAAATCACACAAATCTACCCGGAATTTTTTTTCAAATTCTAACGAATTATCGTTACTTTAATTTAAAATCTACATGACTTAGAATCAGGAAAAAACTGACACGTCCGAACGCCACACACAGTGTGAGCGCGAGGCTTTTTTTAACTTGCGTTTACAGTTAGCATAGGAGGCTTTCACTGTTGCAGTGGCAATAGGGCCTTTTACTTCCCATCGACGAGAGACATTGTGTGACGGGCCAGTTGGCGTAGTTGGTAGATGCTTGCCTATCACGCCGCGGGTTCGATTCCTACCAAGGACAGATATTTGAGTGCTTGAACATATCTGTTGAATTGTGTCTGGGTGTAATTATCTATATAAATATGTATTTACAAAAGAAAAGTAGTATATAAGTTATCTTATTTCCATAGTACAAGCTCAGCTTAGTTTGGGATCAGATGGCCGTGTGTTAGTTAAAAGGATACACATCACAAGTTAGTGATAAAGTCCGAAAAATGTTAATTAGTAGTAATATCACATAAATATAATATCAATTATCAGTTTAACCTGTCGATTAAAATGATCATAATAAATAAAATTCAAATACTAAGTTAAGCTGATCCTTCAATCAGACCATATTTAGCGGACTCGGTTACATACTAGTCTGTACGGGACCATCGGTGCTCGATTCAGATTTGCATCTCCGAATTTGATTTATTAAGTTCACGGTGAGGTAGAAACGAATAGGATAGGACACAATAGCGTTGTTTTCTACTCATTTCTTGAAAGGACTTATCGTCTGTAATACGACAAAAATAAAAAACAAAAAAGACTACCCAGGATTTAAATCCAAACTAAGGAGTTATTAATGATTCTATCTGAAAAATATGTATGTCTAATGGTGTCTATGTGGTCTAAGTCTCATATGGCAAACACATTGGAGGAGAATTCTTGCTTATACCTCAATATAATTTGGAGTCTTATAAACCATCCCAAAATAAGTTTCATAAAATTTTGTTTTTGTTATTTCGCACAAACATATGAATATTTTTAATAAACTGTTTGTGACAAAATCTAGAACTTGTCTAGGTATATGTGGTTAATTGCCTGGAATTCAGGGTTTGACCATGAATTGAGGCACTATGATAAAGCTTGTTTTCCTCGAATATACCCAGAAACTTCGTACGATGACAAACAAGTTAGAAAGGGTGACTCATTGTTGTTTTCACAAAATAAATACCTAACATAAGTCCACCATGTTTCTCACATTAGCACCATTGGTAGAAAATTTCCCACACAAAATATTTTTTAGACATTATTTTATTCGTAACTTGCAACCCACCCTAACGTGACTAGTATTGTATGCCAAAATACAATCCAAATGACCAATTTTCTTTTTATTTTTGTGACAAAGGCGTCCGAAATCACAATATTTCGCTATAAATTGCCTGTTACGTAAATACCAATAAAACGCATATTTTTTTAGTTTTACTTTTACCTTAAAGAATTCCACTGCTTCGTCAGACAATATAGACGAGAAGGGGGGCAAGTCGTCTAGTATGTAAGACTTAAACTAAGTAGGTTCCGAAAATGGGGCTTGGTTTTAGGACCCTGTGACTCTTAACTTAAAACGAGAAAACGTAGGCCGCCCGTCCGATTGAGGATCGGAGGGGACATTTCATCGATACGAATGCAAACTAAGTGTCATGGAGGGTGATATTGATTTTGATTGATTGATCAATCTCTTGGCGAATATAACTAATCGGATTGTGACACCGTAACGAGAGTTTATAATAACCTTGACTCGTACTAGGTAATACGTGAACTCATCATCCGGATCGTCTTGATTGCCGCGGACCATGCTTTTGCTGGTAAATTGCTGAGTCAAAAAAGAGTTTAGAGGCTTGAAATGCCCATCGAAGTCTATTATAACTTTCTTGTTCGAAAGATAGACCAGGGTAGAAACCTTTAAAAATAATAAAAAGGGAAATAAAATAATAGTAGGATGAAACCCATTATAAAAGGAGGGGAATATTATAAAAATTAAAGGAAAAATAATTTACGGGCGATCTGAGGTCGGGAAGGGGATGGGGGTGAGTTTTTAAGGGTAAACAACGGTTTTTCTCGATTTCCGACAAAACTAAAAGACCTATCGAAAAAAGTCAAATGGCAAAGTTGTAGGTAATAAAAAGATCTAAAACTTTTGTATTTACACTTTTTTCACTTAACGTCACAATTTATGTAAATAATTCAAAAAACCAAGTTTTTGGTTTTTATTTTTATTTTTTACAATTTTTTTTCTTTTTTAACGAAATTGGTGAAAACTTACCTTTTTATGTCCCAAATACGCTGTAATTTATTTGATTAAAAATATTTATTTTTTCACCTTATTTTGAATTAATATCGAAAAAACACCCTTATTTTTAATCGAAAACTCACCCGTCAAAATATCAGCTTTTTTCAAAAAGTTGTTATGTTTTCTGTTCATTGAAATCTCTACTTTCCGATGGTGAAAAAAAATACATATGTTACTATAGTAAATCTTCTCAGAAAATGCAAAAAATCGAAAAAACTCGAATTCGATTTTATTTAATTACTAAAAAAAAATTAGAGCTATTTATTAAAATTAACACTTAAATTACTCGAAAAACGTTAGATTACATGTTACATTGATAAAAAAAAATTGCAAATATAAATATACTACTACAATTAACAAACAAATAAGTTAATAAAATCAATATTTAATAAGACATCTACAATATTTGGAGAAAGTTGTCGAATCTTCCTTAAATTATATGCGTAGATGTCTATTTATAACTATTTTATAATAAATTATATACCTGAGTGACCTTCGAAAAATAGTAGCCCATCAAAAGGTATTTCATGAAGAAGTGGGGAAGGGGCTAGGCGGGTCATAATACATACATACTAATAATAATCTCCTTAATTTTGCACAAAAAAATTTAATTAATCCCATGAAAAAAAATATATTTCAAAATACATAAAAAATATATTAAATATACATCGTAAATATATTTTTAATAACAAACTTTTGGCCGATTTTCATATATATTTTATACATTTCAAATATATTTCAGATATATATTCAAAATATATGAAATATACATGAAAATCAGCCAAAATCGTTTTGGCAAACCTCCCACCCACAGAAGGAGCAGCAGAACAACATTGTTACAGGGCATATTATCAGCTTGAAACTTGGTTGGGTAACGAACTAACAGCAACAGATTGGGGCTGGAAGCAATATCAACGTGGAATTATGCCCAAATTTACACAAAAAGAATTAATTCCGGAAATATTGCTCAAAACTATATGCTGCAGCTGTGAAACTGGATGTAACAGTTTAAAATGTGGTTGCCGAATTAAAATGCACGAACACGGTTTAAAATGCACAAATTTATGTTCAAACTGTCATGGTTCTGAAAATTGCTCCAATATTGAAGAAGAAACCTACGAGGAAGTTGAGGATTCAGAAGAAATTGTGGATGAAAAACCAACGCAGTCTGGAAATAATGTTGGAGAGGAAGAAGGTGATATTCATGATGATTTCGAAGATCTACTAGAATCGGAGATGTTTGACGAATCTAACGATGAAGAAATGCCAAAAAGATTAAAACTAATGGATAAGTGATTAGAATTGAAGATAAGGTAGGTATTTATGAATGATAAGATTAATGTGTTTAAAAATATTGTAATGCATAACGTAATCAGAATAAAGTATCTACATTTAATTGTACTATAAACATTTATATTTATATATGAGATTTTATATGACATAAATGTAATTAGCATTAAGTAAATCAACTTTTTAATTGAAACAAATTGCAGCTATCACATTTTTTTAGATGAAATTATTTATAATAATTAAAAAAAAATCGAATTCGAGTTTTTTTCGATTTTTTGCATTTTCTGAGAAGATTTACTATAGTAACATATATATTTTTTTCACCATCGGAAAGTAGAGATTTCAACGAACAGAAAACATACCAACTTTTTGAAAAAAGCTGATATCTTGACGGGTGAGTTTTCGATTGAAAATTAGGGTGTTTTTTCGATATTAATTCAAAATAAGGTGAAAAAATAAATATTTTCAATCAAATAAATTACAGCGTATTTGGGACATAAAAAGGTAAGTTTTCTCCAAATTTCGTTAAAAAAGAAAAAAAATTTAATATATAAAAATAAAAAACCAAAAACTTGGTTTTTGGAATTTTTCACATAAATTTTGAGGTTATGTGAAAAAAGTGTAAATACAAAAGTTTTAGATCTTTTTATTACCTACAACTTTGCCATTTGACGTTTTTCGATAGGACTTTAAGTTTTTCCGGAAATCGAGAAAAACCGTTTTTTACCCTTAAAAACTCACCCCCATCCCCTTCCCGACCTCAGATCGCCCGTAAATTATTTTTCCTTTCATTTTTATAATATTCCCCTCCTTTTATAATGGGTTTCATTCTACTATTATTTTTTTTTGGTTTTAAAAATTATCGACCATGGTCTAAGAGTCATAAAACCATTTTAAAAATTTGGACTTATTTTTTTTTGTTTACAAATGGCCAGTTCTAAAAACTTTCAGTGTCGCCTAGGTAATTCTGTTTTCTCTGTTGCGTGGAACACCGCACGACATGAGTTTTATACCAACGTAGTTTTGAGTCCTATAAACTTACCCACAAACATATATTTATTATTGTATACTCTACCATTAATAATTTTGGAAAATGTCTGAACATCGATTCTTTTTCTAATTCTGTGTTTTCATATTAGTGTAAAAGGCATAATCCATCTCAACACAGTACGACAAGTATAAGAAACCTAGAAATATAATATTTTAATTTATACATTTTGTTTAATAGTGCGATACAATCACACTAATATTATAAAGGCGAAAGTTTGTGAGTGTGTGACTCTGTCTGTATGTTTGTTACTTCTTCACGTCTAAACTATAGGAGCGATTTTAATAAAATTTGGTTTGGAGATAGCTGCCACCCTGGATTAACACATAGGCTATAATTTATAAAGTTTAACGCGGGTAAAACCGCGGGGTAAAAGTAAAATTCTTATGCGGAGCTGCTCTATAGCACTAGTAGAGAGTACGGTTTTATGTATTAACACGACTAAGTAGACAACCTGTACAGTACAGTTTTTATAATAGTTATGTTGACAATGACAATTTAATATAAGTAAGTAATAAATTGCGTCTACTCAATTAAATAATAGTGTCGTCTAGGGTGTGCCGTGACAGTACTGTGGCACGTCTTTCAATGTTAGTAGGTCAGTATATTAAAATGATTGAATAGAAATAGCTGAACACTACGCTTCTCTATATAGTAGTAGTAGTAATAGGTCAACATATTCAAATGATTGAATAGAAAAAGCTGAACACTACGCTTCTCTATAGTAGTAGTACGTCAACATATTAAAATGATTGAATAAAAAAGATGAACACTACGCTTCTGTATAGTAGTAGTAGGTAAACATAAATGATTGAATAGAAATAGCTGAACTCTACGCTTCTCTATAGTAGTAGTATTAATAATAGACAAATTGCGGCTAAAAGATTTGACACGACTAATTACAGCATAGTTTTTATTATAGATTATTGGCATGGGATGGTTGGTAGATGCTTTCCTTTCACGCCGCTAGTCGTGGGTTCGATTGCCACCCAGGACAAATATTTGTGTGCATGAAAATGTCTGTTTGTCCTTTGTCTGGGTGTTATCAGACTAATATTATAAAGGCGAAAGTTTGTGACTGTGTGAGTGTGTATGTTTGTTACTTCTTCACGGCTAAACGGCTGGAGCGATTTTAATAAAATTTGGTATGGAGTTAGCTGACTCCGGGATTAACACATAGGCTATAATTTATTTAACGCGAGCAAAACCGCGGAGCACAGCTAGCTATCCATATAAGTATGTATTTACGAAATAAAAATAGTATATGTTGGATATCAGCTATCTGATTTCCATAGTACAAGCTCTGCTTACTTTAGGATCATATGGCCGTGTGTGAATAATGTCCCAAGATATTATTATTATTTATTTGTTTAAATGTACTTGCTAATATCTTATGCACAGTGGTTACCCTTTTCTTTGTTAAGGCAAGGAGAATGTCGTCAGCAAAGAGTACTTGCGTGTGAGTTGTCGGACTCACAACGACTAAACCTAACATGCCGTGGCCTACTTTTGGCTTCTGGTGGAGCCCCGAGAACGCGTGTATGCAGCTCCGGTACCCCAATTTTTCGCCATGCCCTACGTGGTTGGGACACGTAAGCTGAGGGCTTTGGTTTGTCCACCCGGATTGCAGACTTCTGTCAGTCAGGCACGGCGACTGTAAAGGACACTTCTCGTAATGTCACCGCCGCCTTGACCCTTCCTTCACCTGCGAGTGGTATTAGCACTCTCCCGATCACGCTCGGCGGCCTCTTTCTAGAACATAACTGCCTCACAGGAGACCACGGCGTCCCATTTGGTGGAGTCACCCGCCAACAGGACGCCCGGCGGAGATAGATCCCATCCGATCTTTGCGAAACTCGCGTCTCGGCCTCGGTAGTGATTGTCTCGCATTGATTGTTGTCTAATGGCTACAACCGAAACCGATCGCTTTACGAGCCCTCAGACGTTCAGAAATTTCATATTCATCTGATGACGTTCAGAAATTTAGGGCAGCATTCAGTCTATTATAATAGGGTGAATGTATAAACAATACACTTCTCTTTTCGTACCTTAATCGACAAAAAGTAAACAGTGGAAAAATTGTGGAAGGGATTGAACGAATTTTAATACGTCGGATTAAAAAGAAATAAGTTTTAAAACAACCTACTTTACTAGTTGAAAAAATATATAAAATTATACAATCTGTTTGCATTTTTAGGGTTCCGTAAAAGAAACGGAACCCTTATAGATTCTTCACGTCTGATTAAAAAGAAATAAGTTTTAAAAACAACCTACTTTACTAGTTGAAAAAATATCTAAAATTATATAAAATTATACAATCTGTTTGCATTTTTAGGGTTCCGTAAAAGAAACGGAACCCTTATAGATTCTTCACGTCTGTCTGTCTGTCTGTCCGTCCGTATCTCACAGCCACTTTTTTCCGAAACTATAAGGACTATACTGCTGAAACTTGGTAAGTAGATGTATTCTGTGAACCGTACCTATTAAGACTTTCAATTCAATTCAAACTCAATTTTTTTTTCGTTATACCCATACATGTGTTGTATCTATGTATAGGTTCAAAAATGATATTGACGTTCCTAACATATTTTTTTTCTATACTGAATAGTTTGCGCGAGAGACACACCAAAAGTAGTAAAATTTGCCCCCCCTGTAACATCTAAAATAAGCGAGTGATAAAACTAAAAAATCATATTAGAATATAAGTACATTATACTTTGCAAACTTCCACCAAAAATTGGTTTGACGGAAACTAGTCAGCAGTTTCTTTTAATACGTCTACTACTTCAAGAGTACTACTTTTAAATCAATCAACTACTACAAGAATTTATATTTTGTATATATTATTACTTGCTGCTACGGAACCCTTCATGGGCGAGTCTGACTCGCACTTGGTCGCTTTTTTAAATTAATGCTGCCGATAATGGTACAAAAAGAAAAAAAATGTTTTACTTTAAACCACTTTGACGGTCACCCATCCATATATCGAGCGCGTTCATGTGTACTTAACGACGTTGACCACTTACGGCTCTGTAACAGCAACTGACTATCAGCGTTGTTTACAATAACAAGTTAATATAAGTTATTGATAAATTGCGTCGACTCAATTAAATAATAGTGTGGTCAAGGGAGTGCCGTGACAGCTCCGCGGCACGTCTTTCACAGTTAGTAGGTCAATATAATAAGATTATTACGTACAATCCAGAACAGAATTAGCTGAACGGAACTGTTGGATAATAATAGCAACGTCATCATAAACGAATTTCAGTTTGGCGGATAATCTAAACGGTGACTATTACATATATGTACAGCGTGGCCGAGGAGTTGACGTTCAAACGCAAAATTTATTAATGATGAGGAGTATCCGAATCACCCCCATGTATGTTCTACTATTTTAAATTTGTTTTTGATACTTTGAAAATTTATGAGTCCTGAGCCTAAACACTAATTTCAAACTTTCTAAGGCAGTTCTGCAATGATTAGATAAACCATACTTTTTAGGGTGTTAGGTTAAACTATGCTCGTTAGTTATCACAAAAAAACTGAACCAGAAATGTTTAACAGAACGAGAAAAAAATCGAAAACTACGCACAATCGTAGAATATCCATGGGAAGATTCGGATACTACACGTCATAAAGTATCTAAATTTTGCGTTTGAACGTCAACTCCTCAGCCAACCAGTATACACATGCTGTATATATTTATGAACCCAATCCCGCTGTGTGGTGACGGCGTAGAATATCACCATATCACCACCCCATCTCTCCCCGTGAAGGGTGTCGAATACCCGACGTCTAGCAGTGAACGAATATCTCTGTGAGTAATAGGACCAATTTTTGCTGTGGTGACGGCGCGCGAATATTAGACAGAATATCATCACCCCATCTCATCCCGTGGGGGGCGTAGAAGTCTAAGTGTCTGCCAGAGGACGGTGTCTGCGCCATGTATCTTGTCTCAATGGCCTACTTCGTCTGAAGCGGACCTAAGTACGTGTGATGCGCGCCTTAACGTGTCTATGGCTGTGACTGACAGCTAAGAGTCAACTCTATCTACTCCTCGTTGTTTTTGGAAGGACGACGCCGACGCAACTAGTATATAGTTCGTTCAATACCTATTGTAATTAAACTAATTAAGTATACTAAATAAACGCAGGGAACAACGGAGCATCTTATCATTATTCATCAAGACCCTAAACAGACGGGCAGCAGTGTCTCTCTGAGTCCTATTTACCATCATACTGCGATCGCCAACCCGTCTGTCAAACGTGGCGATTATGGCATAAACCCTCAAGATGATTCTTGGGGAGGTTTTCAGCAGTTGACATTTTACAGCTGTTGATGATGACTAAGACTAATCGTGTATGAAAGGTGGTGCGGTGCCCTCTGACGTAAGTTACCTAGTTTGTAGTCATATTTGCTAGATGACTTACGCCGTCGTTCGTCTATATTGTTCGGTGTAGCCGTGAAAGCCTAAAAGGCTAACTGTTGAGGTCACGTTAAAAAAATATAAACATCATACTGCGATCGCCAATACCCAAGCGTAAGGATTATGGCATATCTCCTGGCTGCTATGTTGAATATTACTCATTATTACATTAACGTAAGTTTTTTTAAGCGTTAGATAATGCCCCCAGAAACTTATGATAGGTCAAAATATGAGTAGCTAGCGGCGATGTCACGTCAGTACACATTGACCCAAATTAAATTAAACGTAAGTTATGTTTTTAAGCGTTAGGAAATCGTCTGTAATAAATCGAAATTGTACCAAATCTGATTTACATTGAAACGATTTGGTATTTGCCAGGAAATGTGAAGCCTACAAAAGTTGTAGTTTGTACAAAAGGTGTTTCACAATAAGTTAAATTAAATTATTTCCCCATATTTTGTTAAGATATTTATAGTGTATACAGCATATTTCCTTAGTATTTTAGTTTAGTTTTTGTTCGATAGAGAATGCTTTAAAAGTTGGGACCACCAAATAAATTACTTGACTTAATTTCTACGACTTGAATTAATTTCTTTATAGGATTTATAAAAGAATCATTGTAGTCGGATTTTTAAACAGTAATTAAAATTATATTATGACTAGCTCCAAATGCCTTTGTTAATTTTTTTAAATTGTTATTATATTTAGGACCCATCACGTGACCCTAAAGTGCGAAATGTTTGAAATTTCCCTTCACCATTTTTATAACTTAAGAAGAAAGTGGAAGCAGTTGCTTGTTTTTGGAAACAATAATTATTCGTCCATATTATTATAAACAGTATTCTAGTTGAAGACTGATATTGGACGTTTCCTTTAGTTTTTAAGTAACTTGAAGACTTTAAATGGTAGTTTGGACTTACCATTGTAACCGCAGCCCCTACGTTGTTCATCTGAAATCGATTTAGGTAAAGTTATAATTTTGTGATTTATATCTAGCTCAGGAAACGCTCTTACAATGTTGTCAAGAGAAAGTTTTAATATTCTGTTTGAGATATGATGCGATAAATACTCTTTGCACATCACTTACAGAGTAGACATGGGAGACATTAAACAGTAAATAGTACAATCGCAGTCAGCGGTCTCCCTTCCAAGAAACCTTTAGATGAACATGATGCAAAAATAAGTAAAGACAAGACAAGGTGCCGAAATTTGAGTAGGAATTGAAATACTTTCTTTGAAAGTAATTATGAATATAATATTTAATATTTATATATAATATTTACTTCACAATAATATTATAATAAACTACATACAATTTATTAATTAGGGTATACAAAGTTTTTTTTAATTTTGTTGAATGATTAAAACATTTGGACACTGAAGTATTCTCGAGGCAGCTAGCCTCGGTACTATATCAGTCCTGCCAGGCAATTGCATTTTTACTGCCTTCCAAATTACGCATATCTATATATGCTTATGCTTTGCAATTTAATATGTTTTCCTAAAACATGCTTAAACTTTGGGGTCTGATCAATGAATTATTCCAATATTTTAGTGCAGAGTCATACGAAAAGATTGCCCAAAGATTATAATGATTAAATTTTATCTTCTAATCACGGAGGGTGACAAATACACCAACTAGTATAGTTATTGTGAATCTGAATTGTTTATGAATTCTGAGGGGGGACTTCATAAACATTTGAACACATACAGAGCTTTGATGGTCTAGTTATAATTATCGATATTGACAAAAAGACATGAAAGTGCTTAAGTTCGTCGACTTGAACCCGAATGTCTGATTTCTGCTGCATTTTATTTACGTGAATGCCTTGTATTTTCATGCACACCATTAATCCGATTAACTACAAATGGGACAAGACCAGAATCGGGTATTATACCAATAGTATGAGGCATGAGAGCGTAGCACCACCTACTTCTCAACCCCGGGCTGCAACGAGTTCTTCTCAATAATATCCCATAATAATCCCAATAATAGTTTGATACAACCCGAGAATTGACCACGGGGTTTCATTATCTATTGTTGAACTCTTATTATATCTTCCACAATTTTTAAAACATAAAGTCCCAAACGCCTACAAATAGTGACTCACCATAATATTTTATAGATTTCTGGGAGGTAAATAATAGATAACTTGTAAAAATGGGTGTATCCACAAAAAGGAAACTAACGGGTATTGTTGAGGACGCTGGGAATAAAAGGTGGTCTATTGCTACTACGGCATTATGGATCTAACACATCACACACACCCAAGTTGAGTGGAATATTGTTATACTCACACTTCGCCACTGCAAAATAAGTTGACTAACAAGTCACATTTGTCACAGCATAATTCGACATAAATAGTGCAAATGCGAAAATAACATAACCGCACAATACTGTCGGCTGTGATATTTCATTTTCCTCATTTCGTTATAGAATATACCTCAAAATGCGGACAAACAGTGACTCACGATAATATAGGCAGTAATCATCCAATGAAATGCAATCACCCGTTAACTCACCGTGGGAAAATATCAGGGTACAATTGACATACTTACGTTACACTAAAATCATTCATACATATTCGCATGTTCAATTTTTATTGGTAGCTTTATCGTGTTTCAACCTTCTGGTAGTGAATCAGTGCTCATATAATACTATCATAATGTGCGTGTGTTGTGTGATGATACCACAACTTCAAATATACCCTATCTCATCGTGGTGGGCGTTCAGAGGGAATTCCTAACAGGAGATAATGGGCAGAAGTTTTTCTCGGTCTACAATATGAGCATCATACTGCGATCCATCTACCAAGCGTTTCGATTATGGCACATTCCCCAAACGTTGCACTTAATTCCATTTCTTCTTTAGGGAGATGTTTGTCTAGCAGTTTCTGATGGTGCATGTTTTAAAAATAGGTAAAGCTATGCTAAAGATAGGTAGGCCTAGCGTTTTTTTGCTATAAGAAAGAACCGACTGGGGAAGCACTTCCACCTTATAGTAGACATTATTTTTTTTTAATTCAGTTTTACGGCTCTGGCTTCTTCGGCCTTATGAGCCTTCCGTAAAATATATTATTATTTCATTTAGTTTCGTCATGTCAAGTAAAGTCCGTCACAGTCAAGTCATACGTAGTCCTTGTCGTACCCCAGTAAAGCAGTGGAGACTTTACTAAGGCTTATATGGAGTTTTAGATTAAACACAGAAAATCGCAATTCACGGCAATATGGCACTTTCCTCCACTTGTGTACGTTGTCCATGATGTTATGTCTAAAAATCCACCATATTTACACATAAAAACTTGAATTTACACCAGGTTTTGAAAATGAAACAATGCCCTGATGCGTCTTTTTCCGCGTTGGCGCCAAAAACCTTCTATAGTAGACATGAAAGGAAGTGTTGCTATGTTTGCGCTATAGACATTATTATTCTGATCAGAAATATGAAACGAATTTGCGTGCCTAAGTGCCGATCACTTGCGGACCGGTGAGAGCAACTTACTACCGTACGCTACTTCAACCAACTCTTGCCACTTCACGCTCAAACAGCTGAACGGATTAGAATGAAATTTAAAATGGTGATAGCTTTACCTTGAATAAACACATATTACACAACAATGAACGGCGCAAATAAAATATTATAGTGAAAGTAGTTAATATTTTCTATTTCCTCAAGCCCAAAAATCGGTTTTTGGGACTGTACTCCTACAGAAGCGTGGTTATGGGAGATCAAAAGATAAAATGAAGTTATTTTATACCACGCACCAATGATTTAGAAACCCGACAACATAACACGTAATTACTATTCATTAATTCATAGGCTTCCATTTCACTCTTGTTTTTAATGACAAAGAAAAGTAATAGTCCAGCAGAGCAATCGCCGTAGAAAAATACACGTTCTAACCACCATTGCCCTCCATGACCCTTACTTTGCATTTGTATCGATAAAATGTCCTCCCCGATACTCAATCGGATAAGTGGTTTCCATTGCGTATTAATACAAAACTTTATTTTTTATTCGTCAGCCTTGTGTTGACGTTCGAACGTCAAAAGAGAAGCCTTTGGGCGCGAGTTACTTAGTTTAAAATTTTATTTTAGGTATAGTAAAATATCCCGGTAAAGGTTTCTTCAGCCTGAGTAGGCCCGGTTCAAACCCTCGTGAGCCACCAACGACCAAACAGAAACCTGTGGATTTGAATTCTCTTTATGGCTCTAGTTGTGGTTGACAATCAGTTTTCGTTGGTGTTGGTCTATGCTGTGTGTGTCTATGGTACCTAATCTAAACCACAGCCTACCTCACTTTTAGCTTCCGTGAGACAACACAGAAAGATTTTTAGAACAATCAATATAGCTGCCTGTTAGTATGTAAGTTTGGTTTATTAAAAAATAAAACATATTTATGTTACCGGTTCATTTGATTGTTTTGTGCGAGGATTGTAATAAAACGTATAGTGCGGGTATTATAATTAAAAAATCCGCGACCAAGGAGATCTAATTTTATCCAACGAAGCCGTAATGCAATTAGGCTTCGTAACATTGCGAATCATTCGAACGCGAACATCGAAGGACGAAATCGAATAAGAACGAGAAATCATACGAGAAGAGCTCCGCGTTAGTTTGGCCCGACTTTGTGTTTCTCAAATTTAAGAGGAAAAAGAGGCAGCCAGTGAAAAGATACATCGACACCTAATAAGAAATTCTTCAAATGTTAATTTGAATCGATCAGCGTTTCTATACGATTGCCTAATTGATTACAACTCGCATCCTCGAGGTACAGACGCTAGCACATCCAGCTACCCCAATCTGTCAAATTTCTTTTATAGATTTTCAATTTATTACAAAAGTATAAGGTTCACTTTCAATTGGGGAAATTTGACCGATTGGGGTAGCTTGATGTGCTGGCATCTGTACATTTGTCATTTAGATTGTGTAACGTCAATAATTGACGTAACTTAAGTAGCACTATCTACCAATTATATGTATACGTATGGCACCCGATAACTTCAATAACGTTCCTAGTCAACGTTGCACAGCTCTTCAAACTTGCGAGTGCGATGAAATCTGGAAGAGTGATCAGCTTTCGTTCCGTATATTATTTATTC
This sequence comes from Pseudoips prasinana, assembly GCA_951640165.1. NCBI lineage: Eukaryota > Metazoa > Arthropoda > Insecta > Lepidoptera > Nolidae > Pseudoips > Pseudoips prasinana. The sequence continues at coordinate 14,305,780 of OX621240.1, forward strand.
ATGTGGCTTAGGTACACATTGGCCAGTCTCAAAGCTCCCAGAAAAATCGATAAGGTCAGCTAAAGATAGCGACAAATTCAATATATTACAAAAACGCGACGAACACGACTCTCTGAAGTTTTAACTAGAAAACTGGAAGAGATAGACGTGGGAATAACTTATTATTGTAACTAATAGATTACGAACTCTGTACAGATACGGAAGCTAATACATTCGTTTCAGTAATATAATAATACTGTAATTTCTGATATGCAGTATAGTGTTGGGGTGCAGTATAGACTGCCTAGTAGCAGCAACCCAACAGCAGAAATTGAGAACTTGTATGCCGGTGTGGGACAAAGATGTTACAGAACTCGCAATAAGAGCCTAAGTCGGCTTGTCGGCGGTTTTATCACCCCGTATATTGGAAAACTTATTATTATTAGAGTTTTTTTATAATTATATTTTTTCTGACCTGATATAAGTTGCAAGACACATAACACCGCTTCAGAGATCAATCATGACCGATGAATTAAGTTCGATATGTAGGTACTTAAGAAAAGTTTTATAAGAATTTCCTTCAATTTATTTAAATTTCAATTTTATAATAATATTTTAATTTGGAAGGCGGCCAAGAAATCATCCAGGAAGTATACATATATATTTTTGATAATTTGTCAAACTTTTACCAATATTATATTATTGAAATATCTATTCACGAAATTTACTTTACAAATGTAGTAGCAACTAATTCATATAACAACTTATTAAAACAAAAACATCTATAAAATTATAAGGTTATTAGTAAACACTTTATAAAACAGTTATTATTAATTTAGGATTAAAATCTTCTAATTAATAAACTCAAATAATAAAACGCGTCATAGAAAACATAAGCAAACATTAAAAGGTTTATTATTAATTTAGGATTAAAATCTTCTAATTAATAAACTCAAATAATAAAACGCGTCATAGAAAACATAAGCAAACATTAAAAGGTAGTAGGCGATTGATTAATAACATTAGATAAAAAACGTGTCATTGAAACATTTTTACCTTAAACTGGCGATGTGCTAATCACCACTTCGCCATTGTTTTAATATTGTGTCTGGAATGAGTACCGCGTAACAAAACAATAGTCAAAAAAATCATATTATCCCGCTCGTTACTACAGTACTTCATAAACGACAGCAGACTGTCTGGAGTAGAACTCGAGCCGTAATATCCGAGTTATGCCGAGAGGGACATAGGGCGGACAATATGAGATACGATTGTCGTTCAGAAGTCACTTAACAACTTGGGCAGGCCCCCTACAATATGGACCGATGATCTTGTGAGGGTAGCTGGATGCGGATAGCTCCAGGGGCCCTACCGGCTAAGTCGTCGAACATCGATTTATTAAATGGCGTTCAAATAAATAAGGTTAAACATGACTTAATCAATCGTTACATCGGCTTCAACGTTGACAATCGATTCCGGACCATTTATGACGACACATGTGCTCATGGAAGCCGATTTAACAATTGATTACGTCATTTTAAAACCTTTATTTATTTGAACGCCATTTAAGAAATCGATGTTCGGCGACTTAGCCGGTAGAGCCCCAGACCGGCAATGGTGGAGATCTTTGGGGGAGGCCTTTGTCGAGCAGTGGGCGTCTTTCGGCTGATAATATGACGATAATGAAAGGCACTTAAAGTGCGGCTCTAAGAATAATTTCATGACAATCCCATCAATTTAGAACATTTAACGCCAAATTTTTGACAACGGCCGCACATTAGCCAAACCCGCTAATAAGTATACATTATAAGAGACAGCAAATAAACTAGAGTAGATGTTTTGGTGTCCGCAATATCTGGGTTAATAATGAAACGTTTATTAATAAAAGACGATTAATTTCGAGTTATATGACATGTTTTCCCATCACTAACAAATATTTCATCTATAGCAGACAATTATGACATAAGTATTTTCCTATTAGAATATAAAAATCACAATAGAATATGAGTTGTGTACCATTTTCCCTTCAAAAAGGAAACATCTGTGGCCTAATTAACTCGATACACAAACAAATAAAAGTATTCGCCCTAACCGCATGATCGAAAATCAAATTACACCAATAACAAATGAGTAAACGCAAATCCCACACATTCCAATAAACATTGGTATTATCATTGGATAGTGGTGCCCCGTAACCAAAGATCATAGGAGCATGGAGTATAGTTATTTTCGTTACTTTATCAGGGTCAAACTGCCGCAGTATTTACATAGACACATTGGTACCGACGTACTATTCAGCGCGTAAAAATTTTGTTAAGGTGAATATCGTCCATATCATGCTCATCGAAATAAGTTGGAAAACCGCGTAAAATTATTCATTAATTTTGTGGGATTTCACTAAAACCCGATTATTTCATACTATTATTGTTCATCATAACGTTGCGAAAAATCCGTGGTTTCTGGAGTTTAATAAAGACAAATGCTTTTCTCGCTAAAAACCTGGTATATGTATACAAAAAAAATTAAATACTACTATAACATTCATACCAAAAACAAACATAAGTCCTTAAGTTTTAATGGACTTATTTTTCTGTAAAAATGTTCACAGTAAATCATAACTAAAGAAAAATATTACCTATTCGCGAAGACTTGTTCTTGTTATTATTGGCTGTTTGCCGCTCATCTTTCTTACCATTGTATAGTTGTTAGTCTTTCAAGAATAAATAAATAAAGAGCATACAACAGAAGACTGCAACTTTCCTTTATAATTAGGTACCAATTTGAATTACGTTTATAACGCGCTAAAATTTGCCTCGTTAAATAAGAATACATATATCTCTAAATACACACATATCTTTATTTATAAAAATCAATTGCGTGGTCAGCACACTAAGACTTTTCCTGGTTCCTGGACCAACAGGCTAGTCCTATCGAATTATAACCTCTACCTTTTTGAAGTCGGTGTAAATAATCAAACATCATTTCACTTCTTGGTTTCCGTGTTTATCAATATGTAGTACTTCTCATTTGCACGAGCTTTAACGCGCATAACAAATATTGTATTTGATTGTTAACGTTATGTAGGGAAATTATCGTAAATCTTATCTTGCCATTTCAACTTCCAACAACTTATCAGAAGACTAATTTGATTTGCCTGTTGATTGGTATTTCTTTCCTTACTTATTACCTACTTAGAAGAAGCGAGGGCTAATGTACTATTTCAAAAGTGAAGCCGCGTGATCGCACGCAAACCATAAAAAGTGCCTTCTTATTATACTAAGTATACTGTATAATTAAATACATTGATTCTAGTGATCTAGGCTAACAGAGATATCAACTAACTACGTGTCGTGGGTAAGATATAAAGGGAATGTTTAGACCCTACGTGCTATCTATACCGATACAATACCAATATTGTTGTAACTCGTAGGCATAACTATACATGTTGTATGTCAAAAGGAAACTGACAGGAATATTGTTATGTGGACTAACAAAAACCCACAAGTATTTACGGTTTATAGAAACATTGATTTTAAAGCGTGTACAAACCGTTCGTCCGCTCATATACGGTAATTTAGTATGTCACGTTTTGACTCGTTTATGCAAGATACACAAGAATGTGTGTTTGTGTCTAAATCGAAGAACACAAAGGAGAAGGAAACTTCTGGGCCCAGCAGATAACTACTTGAAATGTGGATTAAAAAAACCGTTATATTTTTCTAAAGGAAATCACAAAATATGGTATCATGTTTCTATCTAGGAAGCGAGAAAACTTAAAATAAGTTATGAAACGAAATAATCGATAAAATAATGATGAATTGCTAGGAATCGATTAAGAATAAATCGGCAAAATCTCAGAATATGTTTGAAAATCGAGTGACAAGTGTTTTTTCGTGGAATCGATTCATAGCGGATCGTAGTCCTTTAATTTTTCTTCGGGCAACACTTCTCTGGCTGACAGCCTTTACATGCTCTTTGACTGTCACTCGTTCGTTGTCTTTCGTTTTAAGTGCGCACGTATTTTCCATGTTTTATTTACGGTTTTCTTCGACTGTAGTAACTGCCCGGGGCGTGGGGGATCCAAACGTGCCAGATCTTCGACATGTCACACTCTCCATGCATAAAACCATAACACAACCGAAGCCATTCAAAAACATTTTGTAAAAAACTACAATGTTATAATATAACCTCACTTTTACAATAGTTCATATAACTTGATTCCTGGATAGCCAAATTTCACCAAAATTTCAGTGAGGTCTTGTTATTATGTCCTCTCACGAATAAGGCTAGTTTGATTCAGTTAACACCTGGGCCCAGGAATGTATGGAGTCATTTCCTTCTCCTTTGACTACTAGTGCTAATGTTATTAAATCTGGCTACTAGACTATCTTGCTCTCATCAGCTCATATGTCCCAGTTTGCGCTGAGAGCAATAGTGTAGAATTTATTTTTTAAACGTATCCTCATATTTTTCTGAATTAGCTCCGGCGGCAGTTAGGCGTTTCTTAATCAGCCTGATTCTCACATTCATTGTCAATCCACTATCAATCCTGGGTCACAGGAGTTACAGTGGCGGGCATGTGGGATTTTTTTTATAGCTAGCGTCATAAATGAGAAGTTGGAGACAGAGTCAATATACACTAGACATAACTTGACTATGTAGCCTTCTTTCTATGATTAAAATAAGATTAGGCCGAGAGTAATAATTTGGCAAACCAAGCTTAAACTCGTACCATTATAAAATAAGCATTACTCTAAGTAATACTCGTATACTAACTTACTATAAGAAAACATTGGGAGTTTTTAGTGAATGGGATCAAATAAAGTGTTTCCCTATCCATAAAAATAATAGTACCAAAAGCAAATAATGCGTAATTCTAATCGAAATTAATCAGATAAATCATGCGTGACCTTAATTAAAATTAGACAATCCCATGAAATACTGAGGGACTTCAATGTAATTGGATAACCCAGTGTCAAGTCAATATAATGCAGAATATTAATTCAAAACTGACAACCCCAGTAAAGCTTGTGAAGAGTTTTGAGGTGTCTAAAATATAATAGGAAACTGCCGTAAAAATCACAAATAAAAACGGACCAATTCGTGAAAATTCATGCATAGTTCCACTCAAATAACAAACATCAAAACATGGTAATAAAAACCAAGTATATACGTCGTAATGAGAGTTTTCTACCATGTCGACAAATAGGCGTACGGCCCACCTGATGGTAAACGGTGAGTGCATGATATTACTCACGCATGGCCGACCTTTCACCCTTCCCGATGAGTGCTGATGACCTTAATCATACCCAGGATCACAATATTAACATTAGATAACTATTTATTATACACAAAAAATAGAATACAAGAAACAAGGATAAGAATCTGCAACAGGTAATTGTATAATTGGCCGCCTTATGATTCAATGTGTTCTTTTCTAGACCACTTAAGCAGCGATTGGAATATGGAATAACAGAATTGTCAGTGTGCACAATCTATGAAATGGTAGTCTGGTACCATGGCTAACATTATAATGTTATTACCTGGAGTGTATCCTATGCCACGGAGGTACCCATAGCTGATACGCTTTAAAAGAATGTTAGACGTAAACTTAATGATGAGTTCAATCACACGCCAATAAATCAAACGGAAAATGTATAGGATAATACGACAGAACATTTTTAAATTGTAAATGAATGAATGAATATGTATAGATAAATATACCCATTAGCCTTATACGTCACGCTTGCCCGTCGGTATTCCCAGAAGTGATACACTGATAAGCACACTTATTCCATGCGTCTATTCAAAATGCTGAAGCAATAGCCTACACATTTTCATTACACTTTTGTTACAGAATAGGGTACCATCATAGATTTAGCGATTCGAGGTACGCCAAACTTTGTGCCGTTTGAGTCAAATTTGAACTTAGAATTGTATTTCAATTGAACTATATTGTGTTGCTTAACAAATTTACTTTGTAAGTGCTAAAGTTTCGAAATTGTTTACCACTAGCCAAACAATTTTGAATAACAGTTTAACAGTTCATAAACAGTCCCCTCACACTATGATCAGATAGACGGAAGGCCACCAAAACCGAAAAGAATTCAGCTGCACCTACCGTCTAATTCGTCGATCATCGTGATCGCAATCGACGTTCAAATAGATGAAGATTAAAAATGACTAAATCATTCGTTCAATCGGCTTCCATGAGCACATATGACGTCATAAATGGTACGGAATCGTAAAAATTACGATTCCGTACCATTTATGATCATCATCTCTTTTAACGCCGATCACGGTCTTCGGCGAATGAGGCGGTAGATCTCCAGGTTCGATATTTTTAAGTTATCAAAGGTCCTTTCTGATCCCTTGGCTGCTAATGAGAACCTTTCTAGCCAGTAATTTTTTTTCAGTTGAACACGGTAGGTACCGGTAAACCAACGAGGTCTTATAAACAAGACGCAGACAAACAAATCGTACCCGTTTGTTACACAAAGTCGGGCCGTAAAGAATAGACGCTAAATATCTGATAATATCTTTCCCAGGTTATTACAAATGTTAGCGTTTCACAATCAATAGGACTGTGGACTGGAACTGAGCTGCATCTAAGTTCATTTAAAAAGCCTAGTGCAATGGATAAATTAAACTCTCTTCATCTACACATATATAAATAATTGACGACCTCTGGGTCTGAGCGGTGGAAACTGTCCGGTTGAGGTTTAAGTTGTCTAAAACTCCAAATCTATTGCGCAAGTTTTCTACTGTATACATTTTTAATCAATACTGCCGATTTTAGCACAATAAGAAAATGTGTTTTGCAGACTGTCAGCCTATCTCATATTTGAAGTGACCCGTCTATGTACTCAGTGGGTTAGTTATTGGCTTTGTATAGTGTAGTTTTAGAGCTAGCTTAGTATAAGGTACGATGGGATCAGCTTCGTCATTTCATCTACGAAAATCTTGTAAAATAAAAAAAAAATTAAAAAAAAAAATCTAACTCATACCTTTAAAGCGACCAATTAAAGAGACTAGTGGTAGGGCATATATTTTTGCCGAATTCGACTGATTTACTGTCCAATTATAAAACATTCTTAATTGATTATAATAATGTATTTAATTTATGTGATTGGTGGAGTTTAACAACGGAGGAAAAAATATCAAAAGCTGCTCTTTAAGAACAGATTTTTATTATAAAATGTAAAGAGGACGAATTAAGTATAGCTGACCTGTTAGTCTACTGGTTAGTGACCCGGAGTGCTAAACCGGAGGTCGTGGTTTCGGTCCCCACCCAGGACAAATCTTTTTGTGATGAGTCCGATTTTAGAGGCAAATAAAGCTATTAAAAAGTCTGTTTAATTAGAACCCTATTTAAATTAGTCAAGTGATGCAGAAGACAGATTCGCCAGCAATGTTTTTTATTTTAACTTAAAAAATCCGCACATATTTTTATTGTTAACTCGCCTGATTTATCAAACTACTATCTATGGTTACAAGGCTATACGCCGTACATTATGTTTGGATCTACTGTCGTATTTAAAAAACTTATTTAACGCGTATGATTAATACATAAAAAAACTGTCTACAATCTAGTTTATACTATGAGTGTTCACACAAAAAATTGGCATCTTTTTACGTCTGAGTCAGGTTTGGGCGTTATTTGGACAGGACCAATACGTCATCGCGTCTGTAACATTACAATTGACTACCTTGTTCGTGTAGCGGTAGTGTGCTCAAACGCAGATTTCAACTGCTTTAGGATTTTTTCTGGCTAGAAAAACTGTCAAGAACAGCTCGTAGTCACACTACAATGTCGTCGGTAGTGCAATTGATCTTATTTAAACCGTATTTGGACCACAGTATACCTAGATGCTCCCACCGGTCCGCAAGTGAATTCATTTCTGAGCCCTCCGTGCTTCGGGGTCGCATTTTAAGCTGTCCGTCCCGGTTGTAGTCGTTACACAATAGTCGGCGGCTTGAACAACTCTAGACAGACAGCCCATATGGTAAGTAAGTAACGTATGACTCTCTAACTTATAAACGCGGAAAAGCAAAAATAATGTTCATCTTTATCATCATTTCAGCTGCAAGGCGTCAACTGTTGGACAAAAGCTTTCCAAACTCCACCATGATATTGCGTCAATCTTTTGGGGATCTGCCACGCTCATAGGAAACGGTTCGGCGATAGAATAGACTCACGCCTGTTTCTCTAAAGGGGCAGGCAGAGACAACGCATTTCCATTAGTCACAAACTTTGCACAGTTCTTTTCATACATGCTCGCCGGTTTGAGTTCTTCTGACCTGGCCTTTCTTAGTATGGTGCTCATATTATAGAGAGGTGCTGCTGCCCTTTGCCCTAGTAGTGATACTGGTCGCCGTCAACCACATAACATGTATGTATCATTACCAATCAAATCGAAATTAACCTTTCAACGAATGAGACAAAATATTGTTGACGTTGATTCGTAAGGTGAGTATTTTTCTAATCCGTTGGGACGGCAATCCGGCAGGACTGTAGAGAGTTCAGGGGCTTTAGTACCTATGTGTTTACGAAAAACGAAAGGTACGATCGAGCTCAAGCTCTAGACGGGCATGCAGCGCTATGATTGGTTACTATCGTGATGGCGTGATAAATTTTACCAATCACAAAGCTTCGTTCCCATAGAGAACTTGAATTCGTGTATACGTTGGTGATCCTACTAAGGCTACAGGCGAAGGACCATCGACTTAACGTGTTCTCCGCCACAATACTTTTAACTCCGTCAAAATCAAACCCTTATACTTTAAAGTCAGCAAATATCGACTGCGTCTTTGGCGCCATTGAGATTAGTCCCAAAAGTCCACCGAGAACGCTATTAACATAAATCTATCTACTAATCTACAAATCACAAAGGCAGGAAATTTATTGCAGTCCTAATATATTTCTGTTAACAAATTTATTTAAATGAAAACGATAATAGTACCTATTTTATTTATAGTAATAATAATAATGTACTCTTGATCGATTTCGGCCATGGCGGCCAGTCTCAATGGAAACTAGCCATCTGCGCGGGACATATTACAGTGCACAAGTTTATCCGCAAACACAGGGATACGTTTTATTCCACCACACTCATGATCCGATGGGACGACGAGCGACACGACCGGAAAGAGTTTCAGGACCGACGGCTTTACGTGCTCCCCGAGGCACGGGCGTGTGATACCGCCAACTTCCAGACCAGGCCATCGACACTACCTACAAGCCGAATTATGAACGTATTTTGTACCAACATTGTAATATGAAAATAATCCTACTAAATTAAAAAGTGTACCGATTTATTTGGGTGGCAGGTGTCTTAAGGTCTATTTGGTTTGGGTGGATTAGGTATATCTTTTTTTACTGTTGGCACAATTGTGGAGTTATTATAATCTATGGTTTTGGATAAACTTTGATTTTGACGTTTGTCGGATTTTGTCGTTGGTCGTTGCGTGTTGTGGAATTACTTTGCTTTTCAGTGTTTTATCTCCGTTTTGAGTGTTTTATTCATTATGGGTGGAAAAACCGTACGAAAATGTGAAGTTTGTGGCATGAGGCGGGTCGGAAGAAGAGATTCTGGCATTTTTCTAGCCCGATTTCCACTTGACCCGGCAAGGTAAAACTTTGTGTTTTTCCATTCCAATTTACTTTAAAGATTATATTTGTTAGTTGTTTTTACTCATATTTGTAGCAAATATCCTGTAAATACCAAGTAAATACGTAAACTGAACTATTTTCAAATAATATAAAATAGTACCTAAGTGGTAGTGAACAAATTATCGATAAACTCTTTTGGTTTTTTTTAGGTGCCGTTTATGGGTGAAGTTGACCGGGAATGAGGACTTGGCGTACTTACCAATTCAAAGATTAAACGAAAATAAGTTCATATGTGGCAATCATTTTGCAAGAAATGATTTTAATAACAAGGGAAATAGATTGAGGAGGAATGCCATACCATCTTTAAATCTAAATACGCCACTGTCTGATGAAATTCTATTATCATTCCCTATTTCTGTTCCAATACATGAAAAATCACCAAAAGGTAATTTTAACAATCCTTGATTATTGTTTGATTTGATTTTATGATTTGAGTTCACCAACTGATTTTATTACAGATGATTCAGCTGAAGTTCTGGAAGAACCTACGGAGAGAAAAAGAAAACAAGGAGGTAAATATTTTAACTACTTTTATTTCCTATTCAACTTTTCATTATTAATCCTGTAAAATTTGTTTTAGTTGAAAATGATCCCCAGTGTTCTAAACGACTGCGTTATGCTGAGGATAAAACACAAGAGTTATGTACCCATAACACGCCAGATTGTGTACCATCAACATCAAAAGAAACAATCTGTGAGAAACCAAACAAAACAGGTTAGTTCTTTGTTTTTAAATTAAGACATTGTTTTAAGTGAATTCATTGTTGACTTACTAGTATTTAGTCAAAATAAAAACAAGATTGTAATTATTTAAAAAAAACATTATATTTCACTATTCTGATGTCAGCCATAATAAACCAATAACAATTTCATTTATTACACATATAGTTTTCAGTCACACATGTATAGAAATGTGTCACCCCCTGTAAAGCGTACCATGCTAGCCTGCTACTTTGTTTGATTTCATGCATGTTGTCTGTTTTGGTGGTTAGTGATGCACATTCTGTTTCTTAAGTATTAGGAAGGAAAAATCAATTAACAAGCCTGATAATAGAATAACATAAAATAGAATGGTATGGAATATAATAGTTCCATACTATTCTATTTTATATCATTCTATTAACAGGCATAGTTAAAATTATGTATTTTTTACCAATTATTTTTCAATATAAGAAGGAATTCCTAATACTTAAGAATCATGTACCATGAGTATGGGTGAACAATAAATAAAAATCACTTTAGACTGCATCACTAACCACCAAATCAGACAACATGTAAGAAATCAAACAAAGTAACAGGCTAGTATAGTATGGTTTACAGGGGGTGAGACATTGCCATCCATGTGTGACTGAAAACTATGAAATACCATTCATATATGTAATAAATGAATTGTTATTGGTTTATTATGGCTTGTTGATTATTACCCTCCATACTTTCATCATAGTAAATCAATACTCATCTAGATAGATCTAGGTAGATACAATAATTATGTTTGTTTGTTACAGCAGATACCCAGCTAAAATATGGCTACAGCAGTGTAGATATGACTCCACGTAAAAAGAAATTAATAAAAAAGTTATTAACAACACAATGTTTATTGCAATCACTTTCAAAAACATCAGTCAATTTAGAAAAAATTGATTCAGATTTTCTGAAAAATGTGATTTTAGACACTATCAAAAATCAAGACCGGAAACCCACTGGAAAGCGATGGGACCTTAGGAATAAAATTTCTGCGTTGCAGATTTTTAAAAGGTCACCAAAGACGTATCGTTTTCTGCAGCATACAATGCCTTTGCCAAGCGTTCGCACTATTCAACGATTATTGAAAGCTGTTGATATAAATCCTGGCCTTAGTGCTTCAACGTTGCACCAATTAAAGCAGAAAGCTGTGGAAATGTTGCCAGCCAATAAAATTTGTGCTTTGATCTTCGATGAAATTTCATTAAAAAAGCGGCTTATTTACAATGAATATTCTGATAAAGTTGAGGGCTATGTTGACTTGGGTTCTGGAGAGAACCGTGGAAGGAAAAGCCAAATGGCGAATAAAGCACTGGTTTTCATGATACAAGGTATTCGAAAGAAATACAAACAACCTCTCGCATTTTATTTTGTACAAGACACTATTACTTCACAAAATTTGGCCAGTATTATTAAGGAAGTTATCAGTGCTGTTGAAGAAATAGGTTTTACTGTCCTCACTACAGTATGTGATCAAGGACCCACTAATTGTGGAGCGTTAACTCTACTAAAAAGATTTTCCTACTTACCTCCAGATGCTAACCACTTTAAAGTAAATGAGAGAAAAGTTTATACAATTTTCGATGTTCCACATCTCTTCAAGTCCATCCGAAACAACTTTTATGAAGCAGGGACCATGAAATTTGACGGCAAAATTGCTAAATGGCAACACTTGCGCGATGCCGAAGCCATTAATACTGGAATGCTATATTTTCATAAAATTTCGTCGACATTATTAGATCCTAAGCAAAAACTTAAAATGAAGGTAAAGTATGCCGCTCAAACTTTAAGTAATACATTTGCAGCTATCTTAAAAATGATTGCTGAAAAACATCAAGGTACAGAGTATGGTAAAGAAGTGGAACAGACATCTGAAGTAGTAAGAGATTTAAATAATTTGTTTGATGTGACGAATGGCCCAGCAAATCCAAAAGATATCATCAAAGGTCGAAGAGAAAATGTATCAAAGAAAACTAGTCACATAGATGTATGGAATATTTATTTGAATAAACTAAGCTCTATGGAGTTTGTTAAATCAGATAGCAGAATAAAATTGAAGAATATTAGATGTATTAAAGGTTATATTATGACCATCAATGCACTGAAAGACATTTGGAGTTATTGCCAAGGCCAAGGATTTAAATATTTGAATTTACGGTCAATTAATCAAGATGCACTTGAAAACCTCTTTGGCCTTATACGACAGAGTAGCCCCACAAACCAAAACCCTACCTGCACGCATTTTATTAGTGCACTAAAATCGATTCATATATCTGGAATTAATGCACCACATAGCCGAGGGGCTAATTGCGAAGATGACATGAATAAATTATTATTTGTTAGTCATATACAAGATCCAGTTACATGTGATGACAACTTAACAGCAGACATTGTAGGACAAAATGATCAAGATGAGGAATATCCTTTGCTGATGATACCTGAAAATGATTTTGAAGAAAAGGTAGAAACAGATTTAACAAGCTTAGAAAACCAGCCTATTGTATATCTGAGTGGCTATGTAGCTTACAGGCTTTTGAAGAACAAAACCTGTCAAATGTGTTCAGATTTACTTAAAGTAGAGGATGTTACAGATCATCCCATTTATAAATATATTAGCCTACGGGAGTGGTGGGATGAAAAAAGATCTTTGACATATCCGTCGATACAACTATGTCGCACCATTGAGGAAGCCGTAAACTGCTTTGGTAAAAATAAAGAAATAATGCATGAAGAAAATGTGGCGCTAATGTTTTGTACAATTTTCATGGAAAATATTAATACGAACTGGTGGACATGCAAAGATCATCAGGATGTAATAATAAAACAATTATATTGTACTATCGCAAAAATTTTGATCAGGAGGCAGTGCCAAATCCTGAACGAAAATACAGTCCAGATAGAAGAACAGTCTGCTAATGCTTTGAAAATTGCTCAATTGCGAAGTGCTGCTAAGTAATGTATGTCTTCTTGACTCCGTTAATATTTGTGCTATATGAATTAGTAGATATGTCAAAATCTCATAAAACATCTCTTTTTCAGGTCCTGGGTCAACCGGCTGATTTTATGGCTTTCAAAACCCAGTAATGTAATTCTTCTATCTGGATTGCTTTTTCGTTCAGGATATGCCACTGCCTCCTGATCAAAATTGTTGCGATAATGCAATATAATTGTTTTATCATTACATCCTGAGGATCATTGCATGTCAACCAGTTTGTATTAATATTTTCCATGAAAATTGTACAAAACATTAGGAATATATTTTCTTCATGTATTGAAGTATGACACAGTTGTATCGACGGATATGTCAAAGATCTTTTTTAATTCACCACTCCCGAAAGCTAATATATTTATAAATGGGATGATCTGTAACATCATCTACTGTAAGTAAATCTTAACACATTTGACAGGTTTTGTGCTTCAAAAGTCTGTAAGTGAGTGAGTGGCTATGACTCAGATATACTATAGGCTGGTTTTCTAAGCTAAAAGCTAAAGTAAAATCTGTTTCTACCTTGTCTTCAAATTAATTTTCAGGTATCATCAGCAAAGGATATTTCTCATCTTGATCATTTTATTCTACAATGTCTGTGGTTAAGTTGTCATCATAATATGTAACTGGATCTTGTATATTGACTTACAATTAATAATTTATTCATGTCATCTTCGCAATTAGCCCTTCGGCTATGTGGTGCATTAAATCCAGATATATGAATCGAATTTAGTGCACTAATAAAATGCGTGCCGGTAGGGTTTTGGTTTGTGCCCCACTATTCTGTTGTATAAGGCTCTTTGGCCGGCGTTTCCAAGTGCACCTTGGTTAATTGACCGCAAATTCAAATCATTTCAGTGCATTGATGGTCATAATATAACCTTTAATACATCTAATATTCTTAAATTTTATTCTACTATCTGATTTAACAAACTCCATAGAATTCAATTAAATATTCCATACATATATGTGACTAGTTTGGTTTGATACATTTTCTCTTCGACCTTTGATGATATCTTTAACAAATTATTTAAATCTCTTACTACTTCAGATGTCTGTACCACTTTTTTACCATACTCTGTACCTTTTTCAGCATTCATTTTTAATATAGCTGCCAATGTTTTACTTAAAGTTTGAGCGGCATACTTTACCTTCATTTTAAGTTTTTGCTTAGCATCAAATGATGTCGACGAAATTTTATGAAAATATAGCATTCCAGTATTCAGTATTGGCTTCTGAATCACGCAAGTGTTGCCATTTAGCAATTTTGCCTTCAAATTTCTCTCCCTGCTTCATAAAAATTGTTTCGGATGGTTGTAAAAACTTTTCTCTCATTTACTTTGAAGTGGTTACCATCTGGAGGTAAGTAGGAAAATCTTTTTAGTAGAGTTCATACTCCACAATTAGTGTGACCTTGATCACATACCTAGTAAAACCTATTTCTTCAACAGCACTGATAACTTCCTTTATAATACTGGCCAAATTTTGTGAAGTAATAGTGTCTTATACAAAATAAAATGCGAGAGGTTGTTTGTATTTCTTTCGAATACCTTGTCAGACAAGATGGCTGTGTGTCCCAGGATATTTATTTATTTTTAATCATGGTCCTCCTAGCCACTCACATACTTCTGCATGTCTTCTTATTCATGTCAATATTGTCTATTAGGAAATTATTAATTGTATAATAACATTTAACAACCAAAAACTTGTTTAGACATTTTTTAAATTACATTATAGTTAATTTTTAATGTCATCTGGTAAGTGAATATTTTTTGTGCCATGCAAAGAAAACTTTTACTCAGCAGTGCTGTGCCAGCGCCGTATGTATTCTCAAGCTCCAGTTTATTCTTATCGCATAGTTTTCTGTAATGACTTATATGCAATATTGTATAAGTGTTCGTCTTAACAAACATACTTACCTAATCAATATAAACGAAGGCAAAGTTAACCATTTTAATTTTTTAAAATATGGTTGGCAGCTTGTAGTTGTTTCCAGGCCGCATATGGCTCTGATGCATCTTTATCGGGCTTTAAAGATAGTTTCTTTCAAGACAGAATTACCCCAGAATATGCCGTACCTCAGAACGGATACGATATTTCCGTGATAGGCACATAGGACAGATTCTCGATTAGCTATTTTGGCTAGTTTATACAGAGCAAAGGCTGTTGTTCAGTTTTTTACACATCTCACCTACATGTGTTATCCAAGATAAATGGTTGTAAATATGCATACCTAAAAATTTGGTTCTTTTAATTTTATTTACTATTTCGCTTTGATAAATTAAACTGATGTCACTAATATTTAATCTGATGGAAATTCATATTTTCGGTTTTTTGTAGGTTTATTTGTAAATTATTATTTGTTAGCCACCGAGTTACTATATTTAGTGTGTTATTTATTACGGACTCATAAGTATTGTGATCATCACATTTTATTATTACCGTGCTGTCATCGGCAAATAATACCATGGGGTGTTTAATGTGTCTCAGGAGATAATTTATGTAAATTAGGAACAACAACCGTCCTAATACGCTGCCTTGTGGTATTCCATATTTAGCAATTTTGGGCTGAAATGATTGTTAGTGACTTATATCTACTTACTTACACACACACACACACACATTCATTCACATTTAATTAACTTCTGTTTTACTTTAATTGTAGTTGTTAGTGTTAAGACTTTTTTATGTTAAACTATTATTTTGTTCCCTATAATTGTATGTGTTCTTTAAATTGTAAGGGGACGAGGCGTTGGTGTCTGTCAGTGTATACTAGCACGGACACCGCCGTTTACTCTCTCTTTACATTACTAGTTTCCTATAAAAATTGTACTTTTAATTTTAGATAGACACTTTGTACAAAATCCTTATTGATTGAATAAAGATTATTATTATTACCTATTGCATTTGTCATGTCCATAAATATGGCGCAATATTCTTTTATCCATGTTTACCTTAAATGGATAAAAGAATACCTAGAATTTAATTTTATTAAATTATAAATTGCCAAAATTAACGCTCTTGCCTTTACGAAACCCATTCTATTTCTTTCTATTGTCAATATTTTGTATTTCTCTAAGTATGAGTATAAATAATTGTATAGTATCTTTTAATTTTTTTTTTAAAATAATTATTAAAGCGATGGGTCTATAGTTTTTTAAGTTTGTTTTAGCGTCCGTTTTGTGTAATGGTATTACTATTGAAGTTTTAAGCTTCTCTGGATAAATTCCGTGTATTATGCTTAAGTTTATAATATAACTAATGTGAGGTTTGCGCTTGTATGATCCATAAATAAATGGTTTTTAAATTTTTTATGGCGTATATTTATTTCGTTCGACAACACTTAATGAAAATTAAGTAGGTACCAATGCATCTCCCTATAGCTCAACTATAAAATTCATTGGCCTCTTAGAGCTGTATTAATTTAATAAATTTATAATATTCTTGAATGATAATTAGAAACGAAAATCGAAAATTTATCGATATCGATAGTTATACATGATTCGTATTTGTCAAGCCCTAGTACAAAGAGTATATAACTTTCACTATCGAATTTGCTTTTACAATGTTGGTATTACTTTCATGTTGCAAGGTTGGTACAAAATACGTTCATAATTCAGTTCAGTACCTTGTTAGAAAGTGCCGACTCTTAAAACGTAGTGTTTTTATCCTCTTTGTTCCAGACTTCGGGCTGATATCGAGAAATTTTCATAACAGAAAATTCATGAAATAATTTTCTAGCCCGACCCGGGATTTGAACGCAAGACTTCATTATT
This sequence comes from Pseudoips prasinana, assembly GCA_951640165.1. Lineage (NCBI taxonomy): Eukaryota > Metazoa > Arthropoda > Insecta > Lepidoptera > Nolidae > Pseudoips > Pseudoips prasinana. Next base: position 14,322,935 of record OX621240.1, read on the forward strand.
TGAGGTTGTACACAATACCGCTAGACCAACGAGGCAGTCCCTTAATATAAATAATGTAATGGAGACCTCCTACTGCCAATTCTAATTGTTTAATATAAGCCTTGTCGTTAAATACGGCATTCGTATTAATGAGCGATCCGCGTCTTAACGTATTTACGTACAGCGATAGGTGCACTAAATGTCCTCAAAAAGCGACCCCTTCATGCATCTTTCCGTCAAAAACCACCTTTAGGCTCAAAGCATAAATGGATGCGGTTCATTTCGGGTTAGTTCGTAGTTTTATTTGCTAGACGTTTGGCTTCTGTCGGATATCATAGACGAGCGGGCGGTCTAGCCCGCCCGCTCGTCTATGATATCCGACAGAAGCCAACCGTCTTGTTAAAAAAACATCATTGGATACGCTCTGACATTTGCAGCGTCTTTATTTCTAAGAATATAAGGGCGGTTTTTGTTGTACATGTGTACGTACTAACATGGCATATTTAGTACCTTGACTCAAACCTACTGGGGATTTGATTGACCGCAAGCTGTCATAGCTATTGCGATTTATAAGATAACCGAGACTGACGACTTAACAAGCTCTCCGTGATACTTGAATAATGTTATTATCTTTTGGAGATGTTATTCTGTCGAGTTTGTTTTATGTTTGAAGCGTGTAACTAAAACAATATTATTATGAACCCTGACAGGGTTGAAAGTTTGTTTATGGGGTTAAATATTAAACGGGATTATTTGTGTAACATTTCGGTTTAACCCGCTTATTACTACAGTTCCTTATAAGGGAGAGCCAAGTAGCTAGATTAGTCAATAATATCCGTGATATCTGGGTAATGTATTTATTTATAGTGGTGGTCACTCAATATACTATATAATAAGCTTAACTCGCTCTTTACTAGAGTTCTTTATAAGGGACAGCAGAATAGCTAGATTTCATAATATCCGTGATATCTGGGTAATGTAATTATAGTGCAAGACCAATATTGAAATAAGTGGTCACTCAATATAGATACTAAGCTGAACCCACTTTTTACCAGAGTTTAAGGGACAGCGGACTACGTAGCTAGAGTGAGTCAATCATATCCGTAATATCTGGGTAATGTATTTATAGTGCAAGAGCAATCTAGTTTACGCTTAACCCGCTTTTTACTAGGTTACTTCATAATGGACACCCGACTAGCTAAAGTCAATAATGTTCCGACTAATAACAACTCTACGTGAATAAAAACGTTTTTTATTTTAATGTCCGTAATATCTAGGTTAAGTATTTATAATGCAAGATCAATATTAGAATAGATGGTCACTCATTTCTCGAAAAAATACTAAGCTTTGTACGCTCTTGACTAGATTATTTTATAAGGGACAGCAGACTTGCTGGAGCCAATAATATCCGTAATATCTCAATAATAAGATCAATATTAGAAGAGGTGATCACTCATTATACAAACTTATCTTTACCTGCCTATTACTAAAGCACTTTATAAGGGACAGCACACTAACTATAGCAGAATAAGTGTCGTTTGTTATATCGGGGTTAAGTAACAAAAAGCTAGTTGTATATGAGGACATTACTCAATACTTAATATAAACACTTAGTTTGACCAGCACGTTACTTAAGTACCTACTTTATAAGGTACAGCAGTCTAACTGAAGCGGATTACGTGCCGTCCGTTATATCTGGGTTATGTAACATAAAGTGAGCTAAATATGAGGATAAGTCATTAATCATTAATATAAACAGTTCGCTTAACCAGCACGTTAATAGAATACTTTATACGGAACAGAAGGCTAGTTGGAGCAGAGTTCGTGTAATAATAACTAATAATTCATATTTTTCTTATGTTTACACTACTCAATTTCTTCAAATGTAACGTTGGGAATACCCACAGCCCGGAAAGGGTTAATAATATTATGTAATACAATTTAAAAACCAATCCATTAGAAACATACCTATTGCCAAAAGGATTAAACTTTGTCATCCGAATACACGGCTAATAAAACTAAATGAATTAAGCGTAATTGCTTTAGAAACCGTTACAACTAAAGGCTTTAATATTTTTTTTTTATTTCATGTATATCAATATATGAAAATAGGCATTCCCTTATAGTTCTCCATAATTACTGGTCTTAGGTAATTATGGAGAACTATAAGGGAATGCCTATTTTCTGCAGTGGACTTCTTTCATACTAAGAGAAGGGCCATAACTGGGGCTCTACCGGCTAAGTCGCCGAACATGGATTTCTTCTATCGGCTTCAACGTTGACAATCGATTCCGGAACATTTGTGACGTCACATGTGCTCATGGAAGCCGATTTAACGATTGCTTAAGTCATTTTTAACCTTTATATGTTTGAACGCCATTCAAGAAATCGATGTTCGGCGACTTAGCCGTTAGAGCCCCTGGGATCTCTTACTGTGCTTACAGTCGCCTAAATACAACCCCATAGTGTTTCGCCGGACCATATCGATGGGTCGCAATAGAATTAAAAGTTAAAGTCATCACCATACGCACCAGGTCCGCTCTAACAGTAATTTCGAGAATGTCCATAACAATATAGATAGAACAGCCGCTATATGTGTAATTAAAACATATATTACATCATATTACGAAACTAAATTTATAATCCGCAAAATAATATTAAATTTGATAAAACACAGCTACTTATTGAAACTAACGATAAACTAAATCGAAGGTTTAACAAAACTGGAGCATATAGCCAGATTCTATTACCGGTTCGTAAACGACCGCTAATGTGATTTAATATCTGACCGTCTCCGTGCTTCATAGGGAAGGTTAAGCTGTCGGTTCCAGCTTCAGTTATCAGACACAAAGCCACGTCAGAAGCTTATTGGACGGCTTGAACAATATAAATATAATATAATAAATAATAACAATAATCTGAGACTAGGGTAAACACTGCCTAATTGTTTAAACAAATAATTTCTAATTATAAGTACTTTTAAAAGCCAATACATAGAACATCCTTAACAAAAAATTGTCTTGATCATCATATTATATACTTAAACAGTACGTACCGTACAGTAAAATTTGTTAAACAATATGCAATTTTTTTTTAATGAGCGTCTATGAGCACCTATAACTACTCAATATTTACAAAAACAATAAAAATCGTGATGAAAAAATTATTACTTTTAAGACGTTCCTAATGATACCCATTAAAAGTGTGTAACCCATTTTTCTGATCTGTCGGCTTACTACAAGTCTACAGAATACGAAACGTATGAACGAATCTAGGGGAACGAAACATGTCTGTCGAGAGCTCGTCCCTAGGCTTCGTTTTTTGGAAAATGATCTTAAAACCTACATTGGTTTTAGGATCAGTTTCCAAAAGTCAGGGTATAGAGGGTTTTACTTGTATCGATAAATATGTAGTATCCAATACAAATCATCGATGTATATTCCAAAGGAATTCTCTATTGAATTAAAAATATCATCATTATTTTTCTTATTTATGTATAGAAATCGCATACAAAAACAAAAAACTACATTCGGTCAAATGAGAACCTGCTTTTGCAATAGGTTATTTTTTTTTAAGTTTGCCATATTTAGCGATATCATGACATGACATAGCGTGATTGATAACACCCCTCTCGCAACTCTCCTTAACAGTGGCGCCGTGTCCCCTTATATTACCTACGTATCGCACCGATTGAAAAATATGCTCATTTTTCAATAGCAAATTCATATGACGTAATATTAGGGCTGCCATTACATAAATTGCCAACCCCGGGCAAAAACTTTAGTATGCCCTAAAATGTATTGGGTGAAATTTTAATTAATTCTCCGGCCACCCCTAAACCGGACATGTAATTATCACGTTAGGTTCGAATACTTTAAGTGAATCTATTGTCCTGAGACACAAGTGTACGGGTTTTCCCTGGACACTTTTCCCCTGCTGAGCGATCATCAGACTCCCAGGGAATCCCCGATGAATGGCAACCGTACGTAAGACAAATAATACTGCATCGTAGGCGGGGCAACTTCCTACCATTTTAGCCAAAAGACACATATTAAAGCCAGCGTGGTTAGAATATAAACACATTTATGCAAGTCTAAGCACACAAGAAAGATTTAGTTAGATTAGTTTAATGTAGAATAACAATAAATCAATAAATAATTTAAAATCCCGGGTGCGGGTTGGACCTCGTTCTATTAGGGTCCTGTAACCCACAAACAATATTATTATTAACAATGACCGTATATAGTATTTATGGTTGGAGGGCTATGGAAAAGTTAAATGTGTTTTGCACATATTCAATCTGAATAAGTGCAAAATTCATTTAACTCTTTCTACAAAATTCGGAAACATTAATTAAAAATGTAAATAATTGCGGTTTAAAAAAACTAAAGGATTGGGTTACAATTTGCTATAAAACCTATTTGTTAACAACTTGTAGTTTAATTCTTTAGTTTCTAAAATAAACTAAAATCATCAAAATTTTGCACATCGATTGCACACAATCAACCAATCCACAACCGCTAAATAAGATATCATCACTAACTACTTTAGTTTTAATGCTATCTATCTTCGTAAAGAAAATGTTCCATAATTGACGACGTAAAATCTCGCCATTTCTTTTTTAGAGTTACTAAAACTATTAGAAATTATTTATTTTAATATTCTATTGCGATGATTGATTCTATTGAATTACTATATTAAATTCAGTTGTCTCAAGTAAACAATGTCGTCTACCATATTTAATATGGGCAGGCTAAGTTATGTTTTAAACTTATTTTCGTTTTTGACGAGGGTATCTATATATCTATATATATATATCTATATATATATATATATATATATATATATATATATATTATATCAGCTATATTTACGAACTCTGAATTCCAAGATGTTTCTTTATTTTTAAAGACAAGGCTCGCGCTAGGGAAATTATTCCCTGTGTCGCGGGTTACTTTACAAGCATGTAATTGACGGACACGCCAGACTCAGAACAACCCATGTGTCACACAAACAGCTGGAAATCGAACTCAGGTCCCGAAGTGGCGAGGCGACTGTCTTAACTAAAGCGAATTGCATCACACCACCAATTTAGATTTTCTATTCGGCGGTTACTTAAAACGTATAAAAAAATATTTCAGTTATCATTACCGGAAGGCACAGGACAGACCGAGATACTTGGGGAGAGGCCTTAGTTCAGCAGTAGACGTAATTCGGATGATATGATGATGAAGATCAGCTTACGACACCGTTTGTCTCAATCGGTCGCATTTAAAAAAATCATTTGAATTTTAAAGCCAACTTTCTACCGAATAGCGAGTACCTAGGTGAAACCCTCAGTGAGGGTAAATTAAGTGAAGAATAAAGATGTTTATTGAGTCTAGTATGGGCATCAAAGTTACCTTATAGATCATTTCGTCATGTGCTAGTGTCAACGTTTAACTGTTTAGAATTATTGAATTCTTTCTGAGGTTTAAGTATGAGTTCGCAAAAACGGAAAATTGAAAATTACGTACGAACTAGTTCGTGCTCCCAATGGGTATATAGCACTATGATTTGTTTTTATAGGGCGTGCTAAGTTTTGCCAATCACAATGCTTCATTCCCATCGAGGGCTTGAATTCGTTCATAGCTTTTGTTCTCTGCAGACTCTTACTACTAATAAGTAACTTCACCCGCATACTGGTGCTAATGTCTCATTTACTCTTTACACTAGTACAATATACACTAACTATATATAAAATAATCATAAGAAAGAAGCAAACAACAAACAGTAAACTCACCTCCTCTGGCACAACGTCTCTTAGCTTAACATCTTGCAGACGACTGACTGACGCGTTGCGATGGTAATCCACCAGCTCGTTCAATGAATTGAACTTCACCACCCATAGGAAGAATTTACTCGACGCATCCCGAAGCACCTTGAAATGTTGGACTCCATCAGGACATCTGCGAATACATATAGATCTCAATGAACAAACGGAAACGTGTCGAATACTTTACTCTCAACCAATATTTGTGTAACTAATTGAACTCGTGACGCAAGTCACATAGATGGAATGGAATTCGTTGGGGAGCGCGTATCAAAGTAATTGGGAATTTAACGAATCAAGTTATGGTAAATAAGCTATAATTAGGCAATCCAATTTTCTCTTATTTGAAATTATTCCGCTACTTATGAGAACATACGTCGTTAAACTCATTTAGGCTGAAATCTTTGTGATGTAGAATGTTTAGAAATTGCCGTTCTCATATTTTTGTTACTATTCACGTAGACTTTAAAAGAGCGCTTGTAAATAGTCATAATATGTTTGTAGGGATATACTAGTTTAGATATACAAATAAATTGGTACTTTTAACTTTGTTTTTTTTTTACTTTGTAGTATGTTTTGTAGAGTTAATGGTTAAATACAATTTACGAGTAAAATGTGAAACTGTAAGTGCTTTGTGTACGCGATTTGAATGTTTGTATAGTCCCCGCAATACCAGAATGTATAGATTGTGAGAGCAATAACATTTAAAAAAATTGGTGTAAAAGAAAATAAAGTTGCTATTTTTAAAGAATATTGATGTGTATTAAAAGTTTGTACGAGGAACATTAAAAATAATATCATCAGAATAATAATACTAATGAAGAGGGTAGCAATAACTAATGTAGAAGGTTATTGATTAAATATGAACACTATCATTATTCAACCACGATTCTGGAATATTCTGGATATTCATTACAACTGTAAAAAGCGTTCGAATGGATTGTAAGAGATTTTGTGGATTTCGTTTATATTTGTCTAACGATTAGGAATTTGATTTGTAAGTAAATGTATCACCTAAACGGAACACTCAATAGCTTTAGCAAAGTAGACTCTATTATTTCCTCTTTTCTTTTCTTTATATATCATTTCAAATATTATTTTTTAAAAATTTGCTAAAGAGTACATCTAATTTTACTAAAAGCATTTCTATAAATACAAATGTTATTTCCGTGAATTTGTCCGCACTTCGTTCGCACGCGGGGACAAGCCTCTTCATTTTCGAGTTATGCCCTTAACGCGGAAGATAACACAAAAAATTACCAAATTTAACAATTAATATGGAAGAAAACTTGAAAAATAAAAACTTAATTTCGAAGTCGGCCCTTAACGAGTAAGAGTGGAGTAAGTACACAAAAAAAATATCACGTTCGGTTTTATCTTTACCTATAGAACGAAAATGTGTATTACCTGGAAATAACTTTACATTTTCATAGGAAGATGCCCGAATAAACGCAAGCATTTTAAACAATACATATGACTTTTATATGAAACACGTAGGTAAAATCATCTCTATTTAACTAGACAAACACAAAGACACAGGGGCGTCAAATTTATAAAATACACAAACACACACAGTTACTTGTATCAAAGGCGGGTAAACTGACACGACTTCGGGACTCCGGATTGTTACTAGGTGCCTTTCTAGCCAGGAAAATCCTGGTACCATTTTTTGTAGCCAGAGAAATCCTGGTAGCACTTTTTGTAGCCAGAAAAATCCTGGTAGCACTTTTTAGATTTGAATCCACGAGGTCATTTAATTGCGGCTGAACACGGAAAGTCTAGACCAACTAGGGTACCTATATGTAAATAGAGGGATGCCTGTCTATGCTACCTAAAATGCCTGAATTTTCAGTAAAGTGCCTGTCTAAAGCAAAACGCTGTAGGTAGTAATTAAAGCCAACAGATAATAATGAAGAAGGATATTTCTTACTGATATTTATGCAATTATGCAAGCGAGATGCGCGCGCGGGAGCGAAATTTAAACATGCCTGTCTCAGATCAATGCCGGCCGCACGCCTGTCAAAACCTTAAGGGTGATTTCAGAGTCGCGCCGGCGAGCAGCGCTGTGCAAACGCGCGCGCTTACTATTGCACTAGATAGTAGTTGCGTTTCATAGTCACGCAGTTCAAACGCGCCGCGTGTGAGACGCGCGGCGGCCAGCGCTGGCGAAGCGCGCGCGGCCCGAGCTCCTCTACTCGTTTCACAGTGGTCCGCGTGTCAAGCGCACGCTGTTGAGACGCGCTGGCCGCCGCCGGCGCGTGCCGCGCGCGTCACACTGAAATCACCCTAAAATGCCTGTCAAATGTGGCTAACGCCTGTCATGGTATGGTATGGTAACCCTAAGACCAACTGGGCAGTTTTAACTTAACGACAGGGTTTTTAAGTCTGTCGCCCAACCCACAGTCCTGACTATTCCCAAACTTACAAGTAACCGATTTCCGATGAGAAAAAGCTCAGGAAAGCGATAAATCTGCATTCTTCAGACGAATGCGAAATCATTGAAGAATTCATTCCAACAAGCAATAAACGTATTGAGGTTATGAGAGTTTCTATAGAAAAATAAAAATACTTCTGATGGTCTTTGTATGTTTCCACGTTTGATACATGAATATTTTTCACACCCCTGGTATATTCTAGAGGTATCGCCACTACATGCCCCGGGTTCGATTCCCGCACAGATCAACTATTTGTATGAGTCATAAATAGTTGTCCTGAGTCTGGATGTACTTTGTATCTGTCAATTATATGTTTAAAGTACCCCGCCACACAGGGTGACAAATAATTTCGTAAATGCGGGCTTTGTCTTAAAAAAAAATTATTTACATATTATTATGGATATTTAATGAAACGTATTGGAAGATATTCCTTAGACAGCGGCAGCATTAAAATAATAATTGTCTCACCATAAAAGGTAGGGAGTCTAGACAAAATCGTTTAATGCGCATATTTAATATTGCTTCTGATTCTATGCATTACCAACTAATTTGAATGGCACTGCACTTATTTCTAACATAACAAGTGCCTATGAAAAGGATAGATTTAGTTAGTTGAGGCATTTAGTTTAACCGCGAAATATGCGAATGGCAAGGAAACTAGCGAGTTAGGACCTGTCGCCAAATAATGCGAGCGTTAGTATATGTAGTATTAGTAGTTTGACAGTTATATGTATGCCCTGTTCTTTTTATACGTGTTATATTAGAGCGAGATAGAGAGACAGATGTAACGACATTTAAATTAGTGGTATAAAAGAGATAATAACCGGCACTGTCTTCGCTATTTCAATGTTGCTGAAAAACTAGGTTACTTAAATGTTCTGGATACAAATAAGTCTATAGAAGCAAAAAGTTATGAGCGAAAATGTTTCGCCAAAAACAGTCAAAGCGACGTTTCTATCCCGAAGATCTTGATATATTTAGATATAATCTGTTTTCACAATTCTGATCACGACAGAAACGCGCAATGCTGCTCGAAACTGTTTCATTTATTGGTATGTCTCACGTATTGAAGATCTAAATAGGCGAATAAATTATGATTCGAAGAGGTAGGTAACTAAAGGCAGCCTTTTCTTACTGTCGGAATGATTTTAGTGCTTTTGACCACATTTCAGCTGCGCACCCAATATAATAATAATAATAAATATGTTTATTTACTTCTCACAAGGAAATTTACAAAACAGCATGTTCACAATTAGTACTAAAAAAAAAACTTGTGAGAGTCTGGAGTCTGAACTAGGTCGAGACCTGTACTTCAGAAAAATATGAAAGTATGTGCACAAACACGGGTTATTCTAAATTGCAAAACACTTGCTTGATTGGGTATCTGACATGAGCAAGGAGACATCAGGAGCAGGTCTTATAACACTAGTGTCTGCGCACCCACAGTTGCATTATTTACGCACTTCTATACATCGGGGCATACCCGATGAATAAAAGAGCGTTCTAAAACACGGGCGTCTTTTTCTTGCTAGAAAAATCACAACCAACACTTTAAGGCCTCACACGGGATTTGAACTCATGACTTTATTGTCTGCGGCTAAACACGCTGACGCTAGGAGGCAGGTAAGCAGAAGAAGACTGATTAACATACCTCTCATATGACACATGACTGATAGAAATATCAATACGAAAATCAAACTGTGGATATCTCACAAAAATGAAGCCCCGTTTATAATCTATAGCCGAAAACTGGTTTCAGCGCAATCTTCGCAGCGCTGATTCATACAGCATTTGACAGGTAACAGGTTTTAAATAGAGAAAACTTTACGTTATGACTGCGTCTACATTTTTTACAAGCCGATATTTTCTCAGCGCTTTCTCGGCAGACCGTACGTATCATGTAACACATGTTATTATACTTCGTTTAGATTAAACGCGTTAAAATAACTGAAATGAATGTTTTCTATGTTTTTCACCGCAAGTAGCTATATATTTATCATATCTCTGGGCAGGGTAAACGACCGCCCAATACCATAGGTCAAGGAAGCCTGCCGAATTAACGTAAATATTACAAATATTTTCTAAAACACTTAATAAATAAATATCTTTGGAGACAACTAACACTGCAATACGATCCCAAACAAGGCAGAGCCTGTACCATGGCAACCAGACAACTGATAAACATACTTATATATTTCTAAATACATACATATTATAGATATATTTTTTATCGATTTTTAACTAAAGGAAGCATTTTCCACATAGACCCATTATGAAAATCGGCTCACAAATAACGGAGCAATCTTGTAAGTTGCAACTGGTCTAGTTGTTAGTGACCTCGACTGCTAAGCCAAAGGTCAAGGGTTTAATTACTACCCCGAACTTATCCTTAAAATTCTGCGTGATGTGCTCATTACACAAACATTAGTGGTTGTACCTGGGTGAAAAAAATATTCGTTACCGTAACCGAATCCGATACAAAAGTTTCAATTAATTTCGGATATATGCATGCAATATTTGCATTTTACTTTACCCGAAATTATCCGAAACTAACGGATAATCCGAAGTAATTACATAACCGTATCCGAAACTAGTATAATATTATTCTTATATCCGTATCCAGATAGAGGAGAAACTTTATATACATAACATCCCTGATCTCAATTAAACATGGTATCAGAAGAACAACTTTGGAAATGGGCCCAACTTTGGAACTCCGAGGTAAAAAGCTTTTAACTACCACCACTCCTCTTGTTTGTCAGAGTGAAAAATTTCTATGAGCGCTGGTGAAAATTTATTACTTGACAACATTCGTAATTTGTCTTTATAGGCGACCCCAAATCCCAGATAACGATTCTCGGTAAACCGAAATTTAACTGCTATAGAGGGGTGCGCAGAAATCATGTGTTTTATATATATCGATCCGATATTGGCTTTGAAAGTTTAGATATTTTTAGCAATTGATTGCCTCGTTGGCGCGGCTGACTATTTACCCCATACATACATCCCCATAGTACAAGCTTTGCTTAGTTTGGGGCTAGGATGATCTGTGTGACATTGTCCCTAGATATTATATTATTATATTATAAATATATGAATAAACACCGTATTAATTCTATGAATTATAAATTCGTTTATTCCGTAAAAATATTACATTTGTGTGTGTGAGAAACACTGCCAGAAAACTCAGTAGGAATCGTTTTTTTTTTATCTTTCTTAACACAAAATTACATTGTATTAAATGTGTTAATTTAGAGCGACTCAATCCCAAGCTGTTTTGTCACGTATATACTCAGAAGTTTTGTAGTAAGCCCTGCTACACATTTTGGCTTTTATAATTCTTTTAAACTTCGTAGACATTTCTCTGATATCACTAATATATACATAATAAATTTCATATTATAATATACACAAATTGCGGTACTTACCTGTATTAATATTATACAACCAAGTCGGCAAACAAGCATACGGCTCGCCTGTGTGGTACCTGTTACCGTTGTACCCTAGTGTTTGCAAAACGTATGGCACCACTTACCAACTAGTAAGTGGGGCTAACCTGTTGCCGACCCGAATAATGAACCATTTTTACTACGGTATATTACGATAGTATTATAACTAAACAAATCTGTAATTTAACAGTTAAGGGCAAAATATTTTTTGTGTCATTTTTTTTTCTCCAAAAAAATCGGCAATATTAATTAAAGATGTGAACAATTCAAAAGTTGTGCAATATATTTGGCACGACTTGGATATTTTTAGATCTTTTTTTAACGAAAACAAGGCTATATTTTGCTAACAAGTAGGTTGATTTTAAGCTAATTATAGCCCAATCCTTTAGTATTTTTAGTAATTCTAAAGAATTGGGCTATAATATAATAAGTTTAGAATTATATTTCTATTGATTATATTTTAATAAGGTAAGGTATTCGGTAAAACGATATTAGTACAACTAAAACTAATTTACATAATCCACTCAAAAAACCTAAGTTTAAACATTTATCAATGTGACATTTCTGACAGATTATCGCATTATCACGTGCAGCGTATTCAGCCAGGTACTTTCCCTTTACGCTCATCGAGTACCCTATCATGCATGTCCCCGCCAGTTACCGCCCTGAGTCGAGGTACGTAGGTACCTTCTGAAGCGGAATACTTAATCTGTAGGTTTATTTTGCTAGGTGGTGAAGTAGGGAAACTACATGCATGCTCATACATACAGAAATATAAAACCAACGAAACGAGTGTCGTAATAATGTAGTAATATGCAAATTAATTATATGGTGTGAAACTACTAAAGTATTTCTTTCGTAAATTCTGATTATCTGAGTAGGGTCATAAGATCATCCACTTCTATTACCCGTCAAAAATACGTTCATCACATAATTATTGCGTCAGATATTTTTAAAGATCTATTACTTCATGTACAATAGAAGGAACTTCTCCTTCTTTACGTCTAAGGCAGACGACACCCCAATTTTTTTATTAATTTCTATATGTTCACAGTTTTGTTGGTGTGTTGAATATGTATAACCATTCCAATTAGAGCTTTTTAATACCAAAAGGTTTAGAGTTAAACCCCGGAGAGGGACGGACGAATAGATAAGACGGATTTGGTAAAACTAGAGTACAACACATATTTATTGCTACTTGTAATAAAAAATACGTCACTCAAATTTGTGACACATTTCAGACACGTTAGTTACACATTGGCGTCTACCGTATTATTTAAGGTTCTAATAAAGTCATCCTGGTCGAATTTTGGCTATGGCGGGATTTGGTAAAACTAGAGTACAACACATATTTATTGCTACTTGTAATAAAAAATACGTCACTCAAATTTGTGACACATTTCAGACACGTTAGTTACACATTGGCGTCTACCGTATTATTTAAGGTTCTAATAAAGTCATCCTGGTCGAATTTTGGCTATGGCGGGATTTGGTAAAACTAGAGTACAACACATATTTATTGCTACTTGTAATAAAAAATACGTCACTCAAATTTGTGACACATTTCAGACACGTTAGTTACACATTGGCGTCTACCGTATTATTTAAGGTTCTAATAAAGTCATCCTGGTCGAATTTTGGCTATGGCGGCTAGTCTCAGTGGTAAATAGTCAGCCGCGCCAACGAGGCAATCAATTGCTAAAAATATCTAAACTTTCAAAGCCAATATCGGATCGATATATATAAAACACATGATTTCTGCGCACCCCTCTATAGCAGTTAAATTTCGGTTTACCGAGAATCGTTATCTGGGATTTGGGGTCGCCTATAAAGACAAATTACGAATGTTGTCAAGTAATAAATTTTCACCAGCGCTCATAGAAATTTTTCACTCTGACAAACAAGAGGAGTGGTGGTAGTTAAAAGCTTTTTACCTCGGATTTATGAATATCACATTTGTAAACATACCACGTAAGTTGTATGACCCTAACACTATTATTACTTTTTTCTTTACGTCTTCAATTGTTGCCTACCTACTATTTAATTAAAGCTCCATTCCATGTAAAGATTGTCTGGAAGTAATAGCTTAATACGATAAGGCCACGACCACCCATTGTAAAAAACCGGCCAAGTGCGAGTCGGACCCGCCCATGAAGGGTTCCGCAGCAGCAAGTATTTCAGTTGATTAAATTAAAGGTAAATTGCGGTTTACGATTTATGACGCATAAAAAAAACTACTTACTAGATCTCGTTCAAACCAATTTTCGTTGTTAGTTTACATGGTCATGTACATCATATATTTTTTTAGTTTTATAATTCTCTTATTTTAGAAGTTACAGGGGGGGACACTCATTTTTCCACTTTGGAACTGTCTCTCGCGCAAACTATTCAGTTTAGAAAAAAATGATACTAGGAACCTCAATATAATTTTCGAAGACCTAACCGTAGATACATGTATGGTTACGATGAAATTTTTTTTTGAGTTTCAGTTCTATGTATGGGGAACCTCGAAAATTATTATTCTTTTTCCATTTTTCTGTGAAAGTCTTATTGCGGTTCACAGAATACATCTCAGTACAGCTCTTTTAGTTTAGGAAAAAAGTGGCTGTGTCATACGGACGGACGGACAGACAGACAGACATGACGAATCTATAAGGCTTCCGTTTTTTGCCATTTGGCTACGGAACCCTAAAAATGTGTTAATAGCTCTATACCAAATAGCCTCAAACGTCAGCCCAGGACGCCCTCGCTACGAAGCTGGATCAAGGGAGTTTCCCTAGTAGTATTTTCCCTAGTTTGGAGCCCCGACCACTGTAAGCCTGGGTGTAAAACATCTCGTTACGAGTGGAAATATATTTTATATGCAACAAGAATTTGGATGTATTATACATAATTTCTCTGTTGTTTAGGAATACAGAATGCTTTCGAAACTGTCTAATGTTTATTTTGTTCAAATAGGTTGGCTAAAAGGAAATTATTAGTCGGTTTATGACTTTATAACAGTAATTGACGGTCACCATAGCCTAGTTGGTAGTGCTCCTGCCTACGAAGCTGGTGGTCCTGGGTTCGAATCCCGGTAAGTGCAAATATTTGTGTGATGAGCTCGAATATTTGTTTCCGAGTCATGGATGTTTTCTATGTATTTAAGTATTTATCTATTTATATAAGTATGTGTATCGTCGCCTGGTACCCATAGTACTAGCTTTGCTTAGTTTGGGGCTAGGATGATCTGTGTGACATTGTCCCCAGATATTATTATTATAATTATTATTAAAATATATATTTGTGTAATTGTAAAAAAATGGGCCCAGCAAGTCGGGACTATGGCTGTCGTAGACATAGGCGCGACCATACTGGGTACCGTCCTGGGACCGCTGCAATTTTGGTTTGACATCAATACATGACTTTGGCGGTCAGAAGGGTAATTGAGATAAGACATGTAAATCAAAATAATCCCTTATTGCAGACAAGTCAGTGTCCAGATATAATACCAGTTACAATGAAAACCTACATCAATTGCATATATACCTATACCTAAACTTATTCTAATAAACTATTTACTGGTGCTTCCTACTGTTTTGTTTACGCCGTTTACGTATGTAGACGTATCCAGTGACTCAGCATCGGACAATCCGCCCTATCACATAAGTAAATGAGTTCAGAACGTTCGGGATGATTATTATTTGATTTCCTCCTGTGGCCTAGCCTGCGTTGATATTCCTCCAGGAAAATCCGAGGACTTTGCCGGGATAATTTCTATTCTATAGGTACCATTCTATATTAAGTTCTCGTACTATATTTTTGCCGGAATTGTTAAGACGTAAAACGAACTCACTCTTGGATTTCATCACATCGCCGTTCATCATGTTCAAGACAACCATATTCCACTACATTTTATGATTAATCCTTTACCGTGCAAGCTGCTCGTCTGTGGAATGCATTGCCTGTATCGGTAACACGGACCCAGTCACTTAATGTGTTTAAAAAGCTCTTAATTTGACAACACGCTGAATGAGCTAATCGGAATACCATTATGTGTATTTATTTATATAGTTGTATTCATATATATATTACCTATTCATTTATATTATTTTATTAACTTTGTAATATTCAATTGAATTTTCTGCTATTGAATGTACCTTCGGTATATTTAGCCATCTTTTGTTCCGTACACCACCTAGTATCCCCGTCTTTCTATTCACTAACAGTTCTGGTCTATCCATCGGTAGTCTCCAAGGGATTAGATTTAGCGAGAAGGCCGCCTGTACTATTTCCATTTTAATGTATTTTTTTCTTTGGTGTGCAATAAAGAGTTATCTATCTAAGACATCAATAGCTAGACAAAAGCGAAGATCTCCACCATTGCCGGTCTTACGCTATCCGCACAAAGCTTCAATCAGATTCTAGCGACCCTAAAAAGATTAGGTAGACCGATAATCTTTTTATCCCAGAGGCCGTCGATAAGTAATATTTTTTTTAATTTAGCATAAGAATGTTTTTCAGTTATTTGCTTAAGTTGATTATAAATATGTTTTAATTTTTGTCATGTCAAAAAATATGTTTAATTATATTTGTTTTATGTAGTTTATTTTATTTCATTTTATTTTATTTTTCTTTATGTGTCACTATTATGAAATTTATGCGCTTGCTGTGAAATATAATTAAATGCGCAAAATGTTGTGCATTTAATTATAAATTTGTACTTAATGATCTAGACGTAAGAATCAATGTTACAACTACTGTTTGTCCATATAAATAAATAAGTACTAATAGCTATGTGCCCTGCCCACTGACACTTGAGCTTGGCAATTCTTTGGGGCTATGTCGGTTCCTTTTTTCCTCTCTATTGCTCTTTGGGTGACATTGGAGCTCATAGTAGCGTCAGAACCGCTCATAGCCACATGCATCACCGGTCCGTAAGGTCAAGGTCAAGCAACTAGGCTCGCGGTCAGTCCATAGATGGGTGACCACCAATATGGTTTAATCCGTGCGTCTCCGTTCTTGGGAGGGTACGTAACAGTCGTTAAGCCATGTCAAATGCCTAATGGGCGGCTTGTACAACTCTTGACACTAGGGTAACCACTGCCTATACGATAAGTAAGAAATAGTAGCGTCTCTGTTCCGTACGAAAGTTTAGTTCACTGTTTCGTAATTCTAGCGGTAGCGAGTTGAACCGCAGATAGTGAGGTTCAAATTCCAAGTTCCAAGTGGACTAAAAAGAGACAAGGATATTTCTGGAAAGAACGCCGTTAATTTAGTGCTCGCCGTGTCGATTAGAGATGCTCCATTGAATTAAGACTGTGAAGAAATATCCTCCAGCTGTGATTGCTTTTACACTTGTTAACGCTAATATGTAATGTGTAATCAGTTAGTTTTTGGCATACAATTAAGATATATTTATATAATAATATCTGTTTTAATATTAATACAACCTACTTCAACTTGAACAAAATGTATATAGGAACAATCAAACAGAATCCCCTATCAAAGTAAAAAAGGATTATCCAACGATAGAGAAATCACGATATATATATTGACGGGTGGCGTGGTTGGTAAATGCTTGCCTTTAACGCCGCAGGTTTTGAGTTCGATTTCCAGCCAGGACAGATATTTGTGTGCATGAACATGTCTGTATGTCCCGAGTCAGGGTGCAATTATGTATATAAGTATGTATTTACAAAAGAAAAGTAGTATAATATGTATATCAGTTATCTGGTTTCCATAGTACAAGCTCTGCTCAGTTTGGGTCTACATGGCTTTGTGTGATTAATGTCCCAGGATATAATTATTATTTAATAGAAAATAAGAACATATAAATCGAATGATTATTTAATGGAAACTGCTGGATGCGAATAGCGCAAGACCGGCAATTGTGGAGATCTTCGGCGAGGGCCTTTGTCCAGCAGTGGACGTCTTCCGGCTCATATGATGATGATGAGAAAATAAAACCATACGAATCGAATAAACAACCTCATTCTTTCATTGTCCGTTAAAACCTGTATTTTGAAATCTAGATTATTGCTCAAACAAACTTCTATCCTTATTTGCCATAATGTCTGTCAAACGAGCAAAATACAACAGTAATAATTGTAATATGAATGTGTTTGTTTAGTCTCGATTAAACAAATACAGTTTACGTCATAGTAAGCAAATAATCGAGCTATGATTTTGGTTATCTTACAGTAGGCTGAATATGAGTAATGCGGCACACCAACATTGCCAACACAGTATCCCAAATAAAAGTCCAAGAGCACCACCATGACTCATACCGCAGTCCCGAGGCGCGAATCTTATTTTTTTATAAACTACCAATTTAAACTGTAATGAATTTGTTTGTTGTGCGTCATGGTCGTTACATGGTCAAGTCAATTCTAATGACTTATAATAATAATAATAATATCTAGGGACAATGTCACACAGATCATGCTAGCCCCAAACTAAGCAAAGCTTGTACTATGGGTGACGATATACATACGTATATAGATAGGTAAATACTTATATACATAGAAAACATCCATGACTCAGAAACAAATATTCGTGCTCATCACACAAATATTTGCACTTACCGGGATTCGAACCCAGGACCTTATTTACTTATTATTTGACATTTAATAACAATAGCGAATCACAACGAGACTAACCAACTTTCACCGTAGCCTAGTTGGTAGTGCTCCTGCCTACGAAGCTGGTGGTCCTGGATTCGAATCCCGGTAAGTGCAAATATTTGTGTGATGAGCACGAATATTTGTTTCTGAGTCATGGATGTTTTCTATGTATATAAGTATTTATATATCTATATAAGTATGTATATAGTCGCCTGGTACCCATAGTACAAGCTTTGCTTAGTTTGGGGCGAGGATGATCTGTGTGACATTGTCCCTAGATATTATTATGAACTATAATGTGCTCCTAGCCGAATTTCGACCACGGCGGCCAGTCTCAATTGAGATTAGCCATCTACGCGGGACATATTATAGTGCTCAATTATGTGCGCAAACACAGGAGCACTTTCTATTCCATCACTCTCGTGATACGATGGGACGCCTAGCGGCACGACCGGAAAGAGACTCTTTACATGCTCTCCGAGGCACGGGGGTATGATACCGCCAACTCCCAGACTTCGGGCTTATGCTGAGAAATTTTTCGAAACGGAAGAGGTCAAAATGCATGAAAAAAGAATTAATTACATATTTTTAATTCGTAAACTTTTCCGATGTTTTAATATTTTTATATAATATATATATAATACTATATATAGTATAATATGTAATATATATATATATATTATACTACCTCGGAGCGCATGTAAAGATGTCGGTCCTGTACCTCACCTCTTTCCGGTCGTGTCGCTAGGCGTCCCATCGAAAAATACAATACAGTTTTTCTCAACATCATCAATATTAATGTTCCAATATATAATGGTACATTTTTTTACAACCAGGTTGTTAGGCGGTCACCCTCCTATGGACCCCGACCGCGTGCCTAGTATCGACGGTAGCGGTGGAGGATCTGATATTGTAAAATAGAAAATATTTTTAAGTTAGAAATAGGCCCAATTTACATTGGAATAAGGGTAGCTTTGTAGCCCTAAAACTAGCCTTTCTCGTTCCAATATGCAATATTTACAGCGATAACCTTATTGTTTAACTTTCGAACTAGTTATAATACTTACTCCCTTCTTTAAATTAAGCTATTGTACAGATATCTCTCTATAAACAAAGTTTAGTTAGTTACATCACTTAATGTAACTCAAGACCGACTGGACCCATTCATCATCATTGATTTAATTTTAATGAATCTGCTACTGCCACAAATATAATAAAAAAATTAAAACATCGGAAAAGTTAACGAATTAAAAATATGTAATGAATTCTTTTTTCATGCATATTGATGATATGTCGGCCTTTTTTGTTCGATTCAGCCTATAGCAGTTTCATCGGGAAATTATGAAAGAAAAATTCATATACAACGCCATCTCTGTATACCAGACCAGGTATTGGAATGTTCGGATTGATTTTGACGATACGATATGAACTATGGTGCCGATAATTTAGAAAATGCTAATTCTTTTACACGTGTACGAAATGTAAGGTGCAAAAGTGGAAATAACTTAGGGGCATTGAATAGGCTGAAAATATGAGCAATAAATTTTTATTTTTGTACCATAATCGGCAATATTGATTCAAAATATAAACCAATAGATTTTTACGACTTTTGATAAATTTATATTTCTTCCAAAATCTAAACGATTGGGCTACGATTTACATAAAACAATCTACTTGTAAGTTGTAAGCAATTTGTAGCCTAATTAATTAGTTAAAAAAATAAACGAAAATCATCAAAAGTGGTGCGTATCTATTGCACAACCTTTTAAATTAATGTAGCCGATTATGGTACAAAAGTACTCTATCCATCGCACCTTAAGAAGTTTTAGTTGTCTACAGGCCAGCGTGTAGAACAAGTTTAAGTTACTGAATTAATTTAAAAAAAACAGATTAACATCCCATATAAAGATGCCATCGGCTAACGCATTTTATACGGGAGAAATTATTTTCGTTGTTAATGTTTATTTGATTTAGATACATGGGTAGATTATTTATTAGAAAAAGAAAATGGAAATTATTCTAGCGTTTAAATTCAATAGAACTCAAGTAAGACATTGGAGTAATTAATATATAAAAACGACGTTTATAGATCTAAAGTACTAAATCAAGCGGTAGATCTCTCTTCAGCGCATACAAGCTATAAGAAGGCACATTAATCGTATGTTATGTTTTATTAACCTTACCGTAAGCAAATAGAAAATATCTACAATCCATCTTTCCTTACTGATCAATCGAAATAGATCACTCTATAGTCTTTAATTACGGAGTCAATGGAACCTAGAACCTTTTTTGTTGAGGCTGGAGGTATTCCTACGCATGTCACCCGCAGAGAGTCTGCGGGTGGGTATGTTGGACCGACTAAACCTAACCCAGGAACGCAGGTATGCTGCTCCAGTCCCGGAACTTAGAACCTGACTGTTTAGTCTTCACTTACTGTGCCCCGCGGTGTACCCATGGTTTGAAATGTATTGCCCGAGTTACATTTAGATTTATTACACTTAACAATGGAGTACAATGATGGTCTTAATATAAGGTTAGTTTCATCTATTTTAATGATGAACGGCATGTGAAATGTTTGAGTACTAGATCAATCGTAAACTTAACCCAAACAATAAAATTTGTCACGATTTTTCCAGGAGCCACAGTCTGAGATAGTTTTTGTCTAATATTTTACGGCAGAGCATTTAATACATTCAGACATACACTTTAGGAGTTTTTTCAAATGGTGTTGTGTTAATAATTTAAGACAAGCCTGCCTCAATTTCTTATGTTCCGAGGAAATACTGATACTTATCTTTCTTTTTATACATATACTGGACCCGTCTGCTTACACCGCTCGAAATTGGGGTCAAAATCTACATAAATCTTTTTAAATATTTGATATTCATATTAATACACCTTAAGTTATTATTATACTAAACAGATATTATACCATGAGTCACCAATAATCAAACAGTAAATCAAATTGTTCTAAGAATTGTAACACAGTATTTCAAATTATTCATAAGGAAAAATGTATGACTTACTTGACAGATAAGGAGAAGTCACCAGGACTTGATTCACTGATCCTTATCAGGAATCCACCCTCTGGTTTATTTGCTAGAAGTTTCTCTGCGTCTGCTCTTGTAATTCTTCCATAATACCAACTAAAATAAATAAATTAATTAATGAAAACCAACCAAGCGTACGTTCACATGAACCTTGGAAGCGCTCGGCGTAAAATAAATCATTACTGTATGGCAGACCCAGTGCCGTAAAAAAAAATCGAATGTATGTTGCAGAGATTTTTAGCATTAAATATGTATTTTTAATTTTTTTAACGAAGATTTTACACAATTTTCATCACTGGAGGTCCATATAAAGCAGATTTACCGGCCGAGCGCTTTCTGCGACCACACGAACGTAGGCTCAATTAAATACGTAACACAACGTAATTAAATAATATTAATTAAATATATTAATTATTAATAGGTTCCTTATTAAAAGGCCGTATCGTTTGAAAAAAAATCCATTAATCATGGCAATAATATTCAACCATCTAGTAAAAAACTTGCCAAAACATAAGTGAATAGATTAAGAACGGGGTGAATAGAGATAGGGACAAATTCTTAATATTCTGATTTTTTTTTTAAACAGAATGCCTGAGATTTTAATCTCTGTGTTTTGCGGGCGCTGCGGGTGCTTTACAAGCATGCAATTCCCAAACATAAAGCATACCTAGAACCTAAACTCAGGGCGTATTATACACGTACCATACAAGTAATCAGTCTGCGCGGGAATGAAAGCCGATGCACGTGGACGCTAAGGTATCCTACCACCATCCTTATATGCCTTAACGACATTTGTTGTCGATAGTAGATTATTAACGAATATCTCCCGAATCTATTGGATATCTAATATAACAAATAACATAAGCCGAGAGACATTGAGAGTTAAGTAAATATTATGCCCAACTAACGAGAAAATAAACCTAAACTAATCTAAAGTGATACTTCGTAACTAACAAATATCTCCCAAATCTATTGGCTATATGGGGTACCAAATAACATAATTCGAAAGACATTATACAGTTAAGCAAATATTATTCAATACTAACGTGAAAATAGCGTATAGATATACGGGCTGGTCGAGGAGTTGACGTTCAAGCGCAAAATTTAGATACTTTATGAAGAGGAGTATCCGAACCACCCCCATGTATGTTCTACGATTTTGCGTAGTTTTCGAGATAGAACTTTTTTAATATTTTTTTTTGTAAATTTCACCTAACATCAGTTTTCGATTTTGTTCTCGTTCTGTTGAACATTACCAGTTCAGTTTTTTTGTGAAAACCTAACACCCTAAAAAGTATGGTTTATCTAATCATTGCGGAACTGACTTAGAATTTATTCGAAAGTTCAAAATTAGGGTTTGAGCTCAGGACTCATAAATTTTCAAAGTATCAAAATAACGCAAAATCGTAGAACATACATCACCCCCATGTATGTTATACGATTTTGCGTTTTTTTGATACTTTTTAAATTTATGATTTAGATACTCCTCATCATAGAGTATCTAAATTTCGCGTTTGCACGTCATCTCCTCGGCCACCCTTTATATTGACCTATCTAAAGGATAAAGTAACATATGCATAACCATTACTTTAGAGGAGATCGATTTGAAATTTGTCTAGACGCTTTTTCAAATCGCTTTGTCTAAAGCAGTGTTTTTCAACCTGTGGGCCGCTATCCCCTGGGGGGTCGCGAAGCTTCTATAGGGAAGTTGCAAAAGGTTGGGAAAGCTAGTCACAGAATCACAAAAGAATTTAGGGGGGTCGCGAAATATTTCATCGTACTAAAGAGGCCGCGTCCTTAAAAAGGTTGAAAAACACTGGTCTAAAGTAACGATTATGCAAAAGTGACTTTATTCTATGGATAGGTTGATATGGTGTATCTAAAGTTACAGTAACCTAACAAATATCCCGCAAACCTATTAGCTATCTGGGATATGAAATAAAATAATTCGAAAGCTTATTATTAGTGAGTTAAGTAAATATTATGCCACACTAACAAGAACATCACATATAAAAATCTATAACGCATGGAACCTTTGTGATCACATTCAATTCAAATGCTATTACAGGAACTTATTCCAAAATAGGCACTTTAGAAGTAGCCCAATGAATCTATGAAAAATGTAATGGGATTGCAGGTGGCAAAATATTGTCTCTGCCTATCGCTGTTGCCATAGAGAGTTATGTTTTCAAGTATTTATGGACACTCACTATTATCGAAAAACGAAAAGACTAAAGTGCCATCATATTACCATTTAGTTTCTGTGTTTTACCTTTCCCGGGATATATTAACTTGTAGTATCTATATTGATCAACAGGTAATCTAGCAAATCTAATAATAGGCCTCAATGTACTTTGTAATTTAAAAGTATCAATTTGCCTTATTATGTTAAAAGACATGGATAAGCAATTTAATAAATATGTTTTCTATAATTAGCCTGGAAATACTTAATACAGTTTAATTTATTATGTAATAGCTCATAATTATTTCAAACTAGCTGTGTACCGCGGTATTACCTGCATTAAACTTTATAAATTATAGCCTATGTGTTAATCCAGGGTGTCAGCTAACTCCATACTAAATTTTATTAAAATCATACCAGCCATTTAGATGTGAAGAAGTAACAAACATACACACTCACAAACTTTCACCTTTATAATATTGGTGTGATAATGATGTGTTGTTGATTTTCAACATTGCCTACAGTCATGGTGAATTAAATGTAAAAAAGCATACATTGTAACACTAAGTTAATATTACTGGAAAAACTTGAGTCAAGTTCCACATTTTTCCAGAAAATGTTTGTAAATAAATAATTGTTTAATCAAGTTGTTTAATCTAATTTCATTAAATAATAGTTTTTTTTTTGTATTGCCACAAGGCTTAAGTAGTGACTAGAACTTTTGGATTATTCATTTATGTAATAAAATAGCTGGGATAATGAATATGTCTACAAATGTATGAGGATATTTATATAAATATTTAACTACCCAACACGAGCAACAGACTCTTGTTTTCACACTAACTATACCTCAACCACATAAATACCTACCTATACTCTACCATACCTACCCTCTAGATATAAAGGCCTGTCTGTCAATCAACATTTTAAAAGTCTGTTTTAATACAAAAGCAATATGGCATAAATAAAATATTATTACAGCGTCTATATTTTGAGTAAGGTATACCCCTCTTTAATTTTCTGGTAAATCAGTGAAAGCCTACTAGGGCAACTGTAACCATGTTAAAAATAACCCCTCCTTTACCTAGCAGCATAATAGGGATGTCTGAAGTGTTAGAAATGTCCATTTAATATAGCAATTATTATTTTTTATTATTAATCTGTACATATTCTTGCTGACTTGTAGTATTCATACAATATATGAGCATGTATGTCATTTTGATAACAAAAGCCTGTAACTCAGTAGGTCAGAGTCATTAACAAAGATACATTAGAAGCATGATACTTGAATGAGAAAACCAATTATTTGTTATTATTTTATAATAATTAGGTAATTCCAAACTGTGTAGTAATAAGAGCAGTTAAAATGTGCAAAAAATACATATTATTGTAGCCATAACATAAAGACTACCAATGATTGGAAGCATAAATGTAAAGATAGCAGTTTGCACAAACACTATTGTTATTAAATAGATAGAAACTTTGTTATTATATTATTCTTATCTGTTGTAGTACTAATTTATGAGTAATCCTATTGGAATGCTGTTTTTAACATGAAATTTAAATGGGGATGTTTGTAACCACAAACCAACAGCATCTATTCTAAACAATGTATGTTTAACTAATTTTACTATTTCATTGAGTCAAGTCCAGAGTCTGGGTGTAATTATCTATATAAGTATGTATTTACAAAAGAAAAATAATATACTTATGTAGTATATCAATTATCTGGATTCCATAGTACAAGCTCTGGTTAGTTTGGGATCAGATGGCCGTGTGTGTATAATGTCCCAGGATATTATTATTAATTCTGAAACCACTTAAAAACTGGTTACACTTCAGAACAAAAGCACTCAAGTCTCAGGAAATTTATGGCAATCTATTAAATAGGCTGTTAATACCTTTGGCTCATTTAATGTATTTTAACATAATAATAATAATATAATATCTGGGGACAATGTCGCACAGATCATCCTAGCCCCAAACTAAGCAAAGCTTGTACTATAGGTACCAGACGACGATATACATACTTATATAGATAGATAAATACATATATACATAGAAAACATCCATGACTCAGAAACAAATATTCGTGCTCATCACACAAATATTTGCACTTACCGGGATTCGAACCCAGGACCACCAGCTTCGTAGGCAGGAGCACTACCAACTAGGCTATGGTGACCTATTTCATTTCATTCGACTTCAACCACTAGCTTCAACCCATAACCAAATTTGATATACTAATGATCAAAAGTGCTGAATTCTTTAAGAAATAGTTGTCACTGTTATTTTTGGTTGTATCTAACTGTTCAATAAATAGTTCTTCATAGTGCAGTTGGAAAATATTTTATTATTTCTTGTTAACATTAAATTGTGAAATTTAAAACAGTTTAATATTGAATGAAGTTTACCATCAATAATAATAATATTTATAATGTAATATTATTATAATAACAAATTGAGAATAGTATTCCTACATTATAACTTTATTTCTATATAAACCTCAATATCATGTTTATAAATATTGACTAATTTAAATTAATAAATCTTTGTTGATAATAAAAATAAGTTTGTTACTATATTATTGATCACATATAATACAAACTACATTAATTAAGAAAGAATTCTTTTGCCAAAAAGTTTGGCTGTAATAATTTCTTGAGAGAATAAACTTTTTTTAATAGCCAAGTTACAAGAAAAATAAAATGCCACATAATTTTTTGGATATCTTGTTGGATGTATATCCACACTTGTTAGTGCAATAGTGCTACTTCTGAGCCAACCTAAAATAATGGATTTATTTAAAATTACATTAACCTAATATTTTTATAAAAGTCAGATATATGTACTTATTTGAAAGGTAATAAATAAAATATGTCATGACATTCTATCTTTTAAAAACACATATTTAAGTAATTTATTACATTAACACTTATTTGAAATAAAATATAATAATGCAATCCACTATTACACAAATCTTGTGATCATGCCAACAAAAGGCCGACACTATTGTGTCAGTAATTAACATGTTATGGGATAATATTTCATTATTTTTCTTGATAAAGAGCATACAGATCATCATACAAAATTATAAAATTATAGAAGGAAGGAAGGCTATTATGTCAAGACTAACCCTTCTACAATGGGTGTAAATACAATGTATTACACCTTATTCTTCCTACCACCTCCTAGATGCCATAATTGTATTTAAATTATATAAATAAGTTAGATATCTTTTAGCATTTTATTTTTATTGTATATATGCAGAATAGGATGTAATATAAAAAGACAGCCCACTCATTTATATTAGTTAAAAGAAAAGTGTGTTTGATAATTTGAGCACTAACATCCAATATTTTTTATTTATCTTGTAACCATTTACATAATGAATTTGGTCCAAAAAGGATGGCTATAACACTATACACTCAATGATCAGTTGTGAAAATATGATAAATATAGAATATAATTAATATACTGCTGTTAGGATTGCATACACAGTAACAATTTTACTATATCTTCTTTTGCTATTCTCATATTGATTTGATAGTCATTTAACTAAAACAGGTATTTATAAGAACAAATAGTTAGAGAGAAAGAAGAAAAATGGATCAGTTATGTAGTTGACTGGTATTGAAAGTCAATATACAGGATAAAATCAAAGTTGATTCTGGTGTGTAGATATCACAACAACAAAAAAATGGCATTTATCAAGCAAGGATTAAAATCATCAATTTATTTGAAAAGATGATAAACTTGTTAAGATGATTAACTTTGCAAACAAAGTTGTTTGTAAAGTTAATAATATAAATGTTTGTTGTAATGAGTGATGGAGAACTTTTATCTCATTCATAACTCCGTGGGAAACAAGAGCTACTTAGTTACAATAGACTTTTAAGTCAACAATAATGAACATAAAAAATATATCAATTTACCACTTGAATATTTAAGCACAACACTTTAAAACTTAGTTCTTCAAAGTACTTCTACTCTGAGTTTAGTTCAGTGCTACTTTGAAGTGTGAGCTAAGCAGACCTAAGTGTGATATGATTAATTTACACTGTTTAATTATGTGTTGCGTACATGGCATGGATGCAATTTACAGTTTTTTGTTCCTCTTAGTTGACAATTGTATTTCAGGTGTTTTGTAATCAATTTATTTACTAAAAACCAAAACCAATGCATGAAAAAACTTGTATGCAACAAAATACACTTCATCTTGCCATTTCACAACTTGACTGTTTAGATATTATTTGTATTAATAGTTTAAAGCACATACCCCTTGAACTTGTAGCTTAGCTAAATGTAAACAATTTTAAGTTAAAATGCACTTTATAAATATATGCTTATGATTGACATTCCCTTCTATAACCGCTTTTTCCAACTTGATTACTTCATGCACAAACTTTTTCAGTAACTTTGTTGAACACAAAATGAAAACTTTAGTCTAAATGTTTAATCCACACCTACAGACTGGTATGCACGAATTTTAAAATGTAAAATCATTTAGATTTATGTGATACACAACGGCTTCTTGTTATTCTAAACATAAATATCTGCCTATCCTGTTTTTACAAACTAAATTAATCGACACGATTTATGTACGCCTATTATTAGACACGCTTAAATTCCTCACAGAATGTAACTGCTTACCTGTGGCTTTTCATTTGAATATAATTACTAGGAATTAGCCCTTCTTTGCCATCTAATTCAGCCCTGTACCAATTCATATCGTCCTCCATGTTTAGTATCTGCAATACCAAAAATTCTAGAAAGAATCTGTCATCACACAAAGTAATATCCAAGGCACGGAAAATTAATGAAAACTCGCGTACCTTGAGGACTTGATTCTTCTTAAAGCTGAGTTCATCATCAGCAGTTGCAGTGAAATCGTGTTTAGCTACTGCCTCCATGATCAAATTAGGCACTTCACTAAAATGTCACCGATTACCAAAATAACTCACAAAGTATACAAACTCTTAACGACTCTACAGGTCAAGGAAGTAATGTAATCATAATGCAAGTATTGTCTTACAGAATAATCTAAAATTAGGGCGTTATAATGCCTTTATGGGAAAAATATTCTCAGTTCACGAGCCACACATCAGTCACATCACCAGTCACAAAAAAAAAGTATGGAGAACTGTTGCCATGTAACAAAAATGTGTTATGTAGTTTTAGAGTTGCCAACTTTTACGAGCTTTACTTCTCGATTCTCTTGGGATAGTTACTGTGTTTAGTATGATCTTCTCTCGAAGTTTAAAAACGGACCGAAACCGCCCATACGTTTACATGGGCCCGGGCATTGTGTGAATATTTGAGAAATAGAAATTTAAAGTATACAAATAGCAAAAATTTGATTATTTGAGTAAGAAGGAGTGAGAGTAAGATGGATTTGGCTGCACCACTCTAGACAGTAATGCAATAGAGAGCAAGATAAATGTGTTTAATTAATTTAATATCTATGTAACGTAAACTTTTAAAAGTATTTGAAAAGAAAATTATTCAATACGTACCTAACGTACCGCATTCTTATTTCAAAAGTAAACTCATACAATAAAGGTCCACATATTTTTTTACCTTTGAAGAACAATAAATATCGATACTTATATATTGATAGCTAAACGGTATTTTATCATTTCTTCAACGTCAATGTAAATGAATAACGTATATGGTTGTAGTCACTAATCGAATTTATTTAATGAGTTGACGTTAGCACGCTTTTAATAGTTGATAAATGGCAAAAAATTCAATAAGAATTTTAATATTTCATAGCAATTTTATTTACACCCTTTTAAAAATCTATTTATTGACCAAGGTGATATCATAAAATATTATGATAAATGAAAAATAAGTTCGACGGGTATGTAGGGCTAGGATTATTTATTCTCGTAATACCGTAATAAGTTTGTAAATATAAATAATTAAGTACATACATAAAATTAATAATTAATGTTATGTATGTACTTAATTATTAGTTAAGTTAAGTTTAGTTAACTTAAGTTCGTGACGAGAATGAAGCTTATTTTCATTCTCGTCACGAAGTCTAGTCTAGTTCTTCTTCTTCTTCTTTTTATAAACGGCATATTGTGAAATGGGAAAACGTGAAATAATTTAATTCAATTTTAACGACACTACATTGATATCACTAATTGTGTATCTTGCTGAGTGTATTATAACACTGAAACAGACATAATAATGATAATACATAATATAAATAAATAATAAATATCAACATGACTAATTGTTAAAATATTAGAAATATGCTACCACAACATTCACAGTTACCTACAATTTGAAGCGATTGCATCGGATAAAAGCCATTAAAACTTTGAAAATTTCTGGTGATGAAAATGTCAATAATGATGCAAAGATAATGGGGATAGGGATTTTTAAATTAGGGAGGCAACTGTACAAATTAAAAGCAGGATTAAGTTTCGATAGTCTAGTTAGTACTAAGGCTACTGTTCTGTCATTTCCTTTAAGTTTATTATTTACTTTATGGACATGACAGGAAAGACCGACCACTAATACAACAATCTACAGAGGTTAACTCAAAATAAGTACGTATACAAATAAATGCAATAAAGATTCCCGTCTCGATTAAGAATGAATTCTATTGCATCATTTCTCATGATTTAGTAAACATTTCTTCTGGGACAATTAAATATGAGATATGTAGAATTATGACACGTGTGGCGAGCGGCTAAACCCTTTAAATGCTCGAAGGCTTAACTATAGTTCGACTTTTAATTGTAGGTACTCAGTAACTTGACAGGAGGGTTACCAGGTTTTGACAAAAAAAAAGATAGTGAGGTGGTGTAGGAATGAACTAAATTGAATGAACTTAAATAATGTACTTACACGAACGTTTTATTTTAAATAATTTATAAGCTTGTCTTAAAATCACATTTATTACATATTATGTTTCTCAGTAGTTCGGTAATTTAAAATAAAAGGACTTAGTTAGAATTAGAAAGACACTGTCATCGCTCGTTACATTTATGATAAATTTGTCAGTAATGTTATCAATTACATGGTCCATACGACACATATCATCTTCTACTTTTAATATGTGAGATACGCAAGCACTCCATGACGACGGGGTCACATTAATAACTCCGTCAAATAATTTTCTGCCGTGCAAGTTGAAGACCGATCAGGTTATATAAATCTCTCGGCAGTGTACTGCCCACCACGACACTCAATCAAAGAGGATATGTTCACAGAGTTCTTTCAATCACTGGGATATCGATTCATAGCCGGCGGTGATTGGAATGCAAAGCACACGCATTGGGGAGCCAGAACTACAGTAACAAGAGGTCGCGAACTTAAAAAAAGCCTTGACTCTAATAAGCTCACCCATCTATCAACTGGAGAACCGGCATATTGGCCTGCAGACCCTCATAAGACCCCAGATCTCCTTGATTTTTATATCGTAAAAAATATAAACCATCTATACGTCCAAATAAAATCTAGTCTTGATGGTTCCTCAGACCACACTCCTGTTATGCTAATGTTAAACACCACAATCATATCTAGCGAGTTTAATAATGACAATCTGCATAATGCGAAAACTGATTGGGTCAACTTTCAAAGCTATCTTGAGGATTCTATTAATCTCAAACTTCCGCTAAAAACCGAAAAGGACATTGATTATGCGTGCTTATACATCACAAATCTGATACAAGTCGCTGCGTGGGTCAATACTCCAGAAATAGTCATATCTTCCCGAAGGGTCCCGATTCCTATCACTATTCGTGAAAAAATATCAGAAAAGCGCAGACTACGTAGAGTGTGGCAGGTTTCTCGCAACAAGGAAGACAAAACTCGACTTAACCGTGCTATCGTAGATCTAAAAGTTACTCTTGCTGAAGCAGCCAATGAGACTTTGAAATGGAAGTTGGAAAGGATATCTCCGAATTCAAGTGGTCATCTCTCTCTTTGGAAGGCTACCAAGTCAATGGGCCAACCCCAAGAGTGCTTTCCGCCTATCAAAACTGGTAATTCTTGGGCCCGTAATGATTTAGAAAAATCTGAGGCTTTCGCAATCTACTTGGCTGATGTATTCAAACCAAACACCACTGCTGAACCTGACGACCCTGAAATAGATATTGTACTTGACCAGGTCCTTCAGCTAAGCCCACCGCTGCGTTCGACTTCTCCAAGAGAACTAGCTAAGGAAATATCAAACTTAGCCATAAATAAAGCCCCTGGTTTTGACCTCATTACCCCAAGGGTTCGTAAAGAGCTTCCCAGAAAGTGCATTGTTTTTCTCACCAACCTTTTCAATGCCATTTTAAGAGTTTGCTATTTTCCATCCCTCTGGAAAATGTCACAAATAGTGATGATACACAAACCTGGCAAGCCTGCAAACGAAGTGACTTCATATAGACCAATTAGCCTTACGCCATTACTGTCAAAGCTCTGGGAAAGAATTCTCCTAACTAGGCTCAAACGACATCTTGATGAAAATGACATCATACCGAATCATCAATTTGGCTTCCGCAAAAATCACTCAACTGTGGAGCAAGTGCACAGAGTCTACCACACGATAAGACAATGCCTTGAAAAAAAGGAGTTTTGCTCTGCCGCATTTTTGGATATCCAGCAGGCGTTTGACCGAGTGTGGCATAAAGGCCTGCTCTTTAAAATTAAAAAAACTCTCCCTCACTCTTTTTACCTTTTGATGGACTCTTATCTCAAAAACAGGCAGTTTCAAGTAAAACAACGAAGCGCAAGATCATCTATCCACACATGTTATGCTGGAGTTCCACAAGGTTCTGTTCTCGGTCCTGTGTTGTATAACATATTTACTCATGACCTACCAGAGGCTCCCAATGTAAATGTCGCGACCTTTGCAGATGACGCCGCTTTCCTGGCGTCTAATAGTAACCCTGAAACCGCTAGTAGAATGCTACAAAATCAATTAAACCTCACCAATGAGTGGTTGCTAAAATGGCGCGTTCGAGCAAGTGCCCCTAAGTCTCACCACATCACGTTTACTCTGAGGAAGAAGTTATGCCCAGCAGTCAACCTCGGCCAGGAGACCTTGCCACAATCCAAATGTGTGAAATACTTGGGATTCTACTTGGACCAACGTATGACATGGAAAGACCATATAACGAAAAAACGAGATGAGATTAATAACCGATTCAGAAATCTTTTGTGGTTACTAGGCAGACAGTCAACGCTATCCCTCAGTAACAAACTTAGAGTGTATTGCGCAGTTATCAAGCCTATTTGGACTTATGGTATACAATTGTGGTCATCAGCCTGTAAATCCAACATAATGTGCCTCCAGAGAGCTCAGAACAATATATTGAGGACAATAAGTGGCGCAACTTGGTTCACTCGCAACTCAGAGATTCATGAGTACTTGGACATGAAAACTGTGATTGAAGAAGCTAAAGTTTACTCTGAAAATTACACAGATCGCTTGAAGAATCATCCTAATCCTCTGGCAAATATGCTTCTGCAAAGAAATCATATAAAACGATTGAAAAGAGCCAATGTGCTTGATGACTGAAGAGAGTTGGGGCAGTGGCCCTAATCCTCTAAAACTTATTTCACTTCAACCAACCTGATTATAGTCACATGAGACTGATTGCAGGTTAATAATAAAAAAAAAAAAAAAAAAAAAAATTCTTACTACTTTAATTTAAACGATTTGCATTATGCACGTTTAGGAGATACATTTCACCTACCTCATTTGATACGGATGTGTCTTCTTCTTAAAGTTAGTATACCTTCCGTAGGTGTACTAACTTTATGGTCGTTTTTTGGCAAAAAGAAAAAAGAGCCGTATTTCTTAATTAACTGGATTGGGACAAGATCATAAAAACGAAGGAATGGAGGAGGAGTTAAATGGTTTCCAAATGTGAGTAGTTATAAAATGTATTTATTTGTTCTGCAATGTCAGAACAAAGAGAATATTAAAGTACATATTCATTGTAAATCTGTTGTAAATAATAATTATGGTAATAGCGTTATGCAAAGAGAATATAACAAACTACGGCGTTCTGAATGAAGTTAGCACAGGTGGCCTCTAAATGTCAATTTGAATTTATTTAGCTGTCATTTTCGTATGACAGTTCTTTTATGTCCAATTCGCCTCCCTGTGGCATTACACGCGTAAGTGTTTTCTAAATCTTTAATAAGTCTGTGAATCATTCATGATTATTTGAAGAAATAAGTGAATTTACAACTAGTAAAGGCCATAACTTCGACTATGTAATTTATTTTTGTATTCTGGCTTATACTTAAATTTCTGAACTTATGTTATAGCGGTGTCACATTTGTTGTTTTAGGTTTAGCCGTAACTCATTTAAACGCAACGATGTCGGGAGGACTAGACATTCTCACCCTCAACGAGGAGGATGTTACAAAGATGCTCGCGGCTACGACCCACCTTGGGTGTGAAAATGTACATTTCCAGGTGAGTTGATGACACTGGAAACATAACCTCCAAACATACCTAATTATTAAAATCATGATGATATAAGAATCCGTTCCATTTATATTTGACTGATTATAGTGACGATTTATTCTCCCAACTGATGCTTCCAACGTTGGTCGAAAGAGAGGACTCTTAAGTA
The DNA here is from genome assembly GCA_951640165.1 of Pseudoips prasinana. Taxonomy (NCBI): domain Eukaryota; kingdom Metazoa; phylum Arthropoda; class Insecta; order Lepidoptera; family Nolidae; genus Pseudoips; species Pseudoips prasinana. The sequence continues at coordinate 14,357,045 of OX621240.1, forward strand.
GACAATATTGACAATGTTTATGAACTACTTGTAGATGGAAACGTACGTGTACAAGCGCCGCGCTGACGGTGCCCACGTGATCAACCTCCGTCGTACGTGGGAGAAGTTGGTGCTTGCGGCCCGCGCCGTCGTCGCCATCGAGAACCCGGCTGATGTGTTCGTCATCTCGTCACGTCCCTTCGGTCAGCGGGCTGTCCTCAAGTTTGCAGCCCACACTGGTGCCACCCCTATTGCCGGACGTTTCACCCCTGGTGCCTTCACCAATCAGGTAACTAAACTATATTAATATGTTATTGGGCATTCTATGTCTAAAGTGTATTTCATATAGTTATGGTTTGGTGAGAGAACTTGCCGTTTATTGATGTAATTAATTGATTAATTTGATATGGCTACCTATTAATGTATATATTTTGTTTATGATTGATTACATTAATGTATATGATTAAGAAATAAATTTATACTAAGCTATAAATATAAACTGGCCTAGCCTGTCAGGGGCTCTACCGGCTAAGTCACCAAACATTGATTTCTTAAATGTCCTTCAAATAAGGTTAAAAATGATTTTATCAGTCGTTAAATTGGCTTCCATGAGCACATGTGACGTCATAAATTGTCCAGAATCAATATCAATGTTGAAGCTGATTTAACAATTGATTAAGTCATTTTTAACCTTATTTGAAGGATATTTAAGAAATCAATGTTTGGTGACTTGACGGTAGAGCCCCAGTTTGGCCTGCCTCTTATCACTTAAATATTCTGAAATCTTGCAAGGTATTTTGATGACATTTCAATTTCAAGACCTGTAGCTAGTCAAGAATGTGCAACTGTTGATTCCAAATTAATAAGCAACAAACGTCTTAAGGTCACCTTTATGAAGCTTGATTTGTGTTTTGTTATTATTAAATTAAATTAAATCTTAATAATAACTAAAAGTTATTGCAATAATCTTAAATTATTACAAGATTTTCAAAATCAAAATTGCCTTTATTTACTACATGTAGTTGTTAGAGTGTGTGGGTCTCGCTTTTAAGTTATATGTAACTTGTATTAGAAAAGACCCCTCTCTTATCTGTACATCAACATTGCTGTAGTTACATTTGAAATATAAGTTTAACTTAATTAATAACAAATAACATAAGTACAAGCTTCATAAATTACATGATTTAGGCATGTATCTTAGTTAGATACACCATACATTGGTCACAAATTGTAATAAAACAAATTTTTAAATTTAACTTAATGAACTTTACTGTTAGATCCTAAATAATCTTGGTTGGGAAAAGCAGTTAAATAACAAAATTTTATATGTTTATGATTTTAATTTTGGATGCAAAAGAAGAGATTATTCTTTGCATAAACATTATTTTATTTAACAAAACAGTAATAATTGATCCTACTTAAAAATGAAAACTCATGCCACAAATAAAGCAGACTGCTATGGAGATTATCATTAAGTGATCTTGATTAACCATTCAGTCACCATTGTTGACATTATATGGCTAGAATTTATGTGTTTTGATATACTTGACTATATTATATTGATTTTGTTACTAATTTAAAGGTTTTATTATGCATCCTGTTTTCTAAAATTGTTTGTCATTATGTTATTATTACACAATAATTTATCAAGTTTTTTCAATTGTGCTTTGACTTAAAATTTAAACACAAATTGAACCTAATGAAAGTTTTCCATTGGTTTATAGATGTAAGAGAAGATACAGTGAAATAAATCTAATTACCTTTCATCATGATATAGAATAATGGGAAATATTTTTCCTTGGTGTAACACAAATAGTGGAGGAAATATAAAGAGTGCTATGTGAAATATAATACCTATGAAATAGTACAAATTAAAATAAAAACTTTTTATGAAATAAGGAAAACAAAGAATTTGATACATATGAAATGTAGTTAGCTGGTTGTGTGGGAAGTTACAATTTTATTTTATGTATTTCGCTAATTAATGACCACATCATTCAGTTCAATAGACAAATTAAGCTCCTTTACTATTATCCACTATCTGTTACACCTTGTATCTAAACAAATCTCAAATTAGAGATCTTCATTGTTTTTGTTTTTTATTTTGATTATTAATTATAGTTAGGAGCTGTTGTAAATGTGATTACCCCATCTGATATTAGCTGGTAAATGGGTTTCATTTACTTTAATCTATTTGATGTGCTAGGGATACATTTTTTTCATTGAAGGAACTATATTACTTGCTTCATAGCAGTTGAAACTTAGAATACCATCAATAGTCTGTACAACACAATATGTGTAATTTGTGTTGACATAGTCGAGTAAAGTGAATATTTGCTAATCTTAAAACACAAATACTTTTTATTTAAATGTATATGAAACTAAATGATGACAATCTTAACTAAGGAACCACTGACTGCATCTAATGCAGATATGATTATACAGTTGTCTGATGAACTCAAACTCCATCTAACTGCCTGCTCATTACTCATTTGTCTTGTATTAACCTATTGTTTTATTTTTAGATCCAAGCTGCTTTCCGTGAGCCCCGTCTCCTGATTGTGCTTGACCCCGCACAGGACCACCAGCCCATCACTGAGGCTTCATATGTAAACATCCCGGTCATTGCTTTCTGCAACACTGACTCTCCTCTTCGTTTTGTTGACATTGCCATCCCATGCAACACCAAGGTGAGATATTGTTTTATTATCATTCTCTGCATCTGATAGTATGTAAAGAATCGAATATTGGAAACTATTGAATGTTAGAAAATATTTGGTATGTTCAATGGTATAATCATTATATCTACGCTTTATAAACGCTGCTTTACTAGTCACTAGAGGTGGGATTGAGCTCAAGCTATTTTCCAAAATAAAACTACAGACCAATATTCTTGTGCTAGTGGGCATCCGCTTTGAATCAAGACTAACTCACTGTCATTTACTATTACTTTTGAATATTATAGAATTAAATAATATAAATAATTTATATAATAATTTAGAATTAAACCAAATGTAGAGAACACCAATATTATAATCTCAAAAACTCATAAGCAGTAGTGCTATATTCTTTAAATACATTATATATGCTATATTTCTGTGACTCACAATCTAAAAACAATATGGTTCATGATTCATGAATGAAACTCATCTCTTATTATTTATATTAAACTAAAAGAGTTCATATATTTTTCCAGTCTTCTCACTCTATCGGTCTGATGTGGTGGCTGCTCGCCCGTGAAGTCCTGCGCCTGCGTGGTGTGTTGGCCCGCGACCAACGCTGGGATGTGGTAGTGGATCTCTTCTTCTACCGCGATCCAGAAGAGTCTGAGAAGGAGGAACAACAAGCCAAGGAACAGCAAGTGGCCGCGCCGCCGCCGAAGGTAATTACAATTTTTTAAGCATCTTTTGATACTTAAAAGTCAATCTACAATAACAGTAGTTAGTGAGGTAATATTGGGTGTATGTACAGGTAGGTAACCTTGTGATATAACCTCCCGATCTTTATTTCTTTATTAAAATCGTAACTAAATTTGTCTTGTGTTGGCATGAAAATCAAACATACGGACAAACATAATTCCTTTGAATATTCCTATTACTTCTCTTTTTATGCTTCTCCTTTGATAACATGTTAGATAAAAAATTTCACATTTGTAAACTATAAATGGTAATAAATAATATTGTTATAGAACTAACATTCTTCAAATTTGGTTTATGAGTTAGTGAGGTGTGATTGAAATATTTTGTAAACTAGATGGCAAGATATATTTGGATTTTTTATATGATATGACTATAATATCAGAAAAAGAACCATCGAGGACTTGTCAATTCAAATAACTGCACTTGTCATATTTTTTTAATTCTAGAAAAGCCTGAATTATGTTTATGTACTACAATAGAATTTTGATTGAATTGTAAGGTGGAGGCACCCGCACCTGTGCACGAAGACTGGAACGATACAGTGGAGCCCGTGGCGTCCTGGGCCGAGGACGCGGCGCCCGCGCCTGCACCCGCCTTCGGGGCGGCGCCTGCCCAAGAAGACTGGGCTGCTCAGGTATGTATATCATATACTAACTACACTATTGATGAATGTTTCCCCTCTCTCTCTCCAAGAGCGTGGAATTATTCAAAAAGTGCGTCATGTCTTGTAGAGGTTACGTTATACTACCTTTTTGGGATAATTCTCTGCGACGCTTACATGCTTATCCATATTAGTAACCACTCTGTGCCTAGTTTATGACGCTCAGTTACTACAAAAATGAGTTTCTCAACTCCAACTGTCAAGAGTTTTTTTATATTTATTCTATTCTGAAGGGCAACCTGTCGAAATGCCTCATGAAAATGTTGTTCAAATAAATGAATATATAGTATTATTTATTAAAATAGTAATTATTTGTGAAGAATTCAAATTTGAATTAAGAAAATGATGATCTACCATTCATCATAATTGACCCTAAAAGGCTATATGTAAATTCAACATAATAATAATAGATACAATTTAATAAAGATCTGGCCTGAATAGGGACTAATTATAGATGAAATTCGATCAGAAATGTTTTAATAGTGTTTGTCTATCATAACAACATAATACTGCTGTTTATTTAAATAAATTGCCGTGTTTTATACTAATTAATTGATTAATGCTGGGGTCTGAGATACTATAACCGAAAATATACAACTCTGTGTTGACATGCAGTATGCATACTAAAATAACTTTTTGTCTGATTTTGTTGTTAAACATCATGCTAAGCTCAAATTAAATGAAATTACTATCAGAACTAATCTCCAAAGAACTTTTAGTTGCAGCCTTTTAACACAGGCATTATATGCCTAAAAGGAGCCTTAGCTTTTGATCCTAAATTGTCTTTTCACTCTAATATAAATATGAAATATAAAAAAGAATCATATGGCTATCTCAATCTTATGTAGTTAATTAGAGTTGAATTGCCATAAATCGGTATCTTAACCGTTTTGCTGCGAACGTAGAAACAACAATAAGGCAGATGCTACTGTTTTAACTATTATGTATGTTACATGTGCCGCTTAACGTATTAACATATTGTTTGTCCACAGGTCCAAGAGGAGTGGGGCACAGCAGCGCCCGCCCCCGCGGCACCCGCGCCGGCCCCCGCAGCTGCTCCCTCGTGGGGTGGCTCGGCCCAAGACTGGAGCGCTTCGTAAACGTCACGTTTGCTTCGGTTAATATAAGCTAAAACTTATTGCAGCGTTTTAATTCAAAACAAATTCCTTTTGCTTTAAATTTCCTGTCTATGTACCAGGGATCTGGTTGTCTAATTACCTATCACTGCTACAAGATAGATGGTATGAAAATATTGAGTCCTAAAACAAATATTCGGCCGTTGATCGGATAATTAATTCCTCTAAACATTCGCCTTCCGGCCCTGAAAAGTAGTGTTTATTACCCTGTTGAATGGTCATCCAGCACGACCACGGATAATTACGTTAATATTCATGCAGTACAGATTCCTTGCCTATTATGCCAGGCGGCTCTGAGTGAACATCAGAATGACTGGCCCAACTGATCGATCAGCTTTAAAATATTACTAAATTTTAATACTTATTTGCTACTATTTGATACCTTTGTTTAAATAATTGGTACCTAATGAACAACTAAGAAAATGAATTTAAAAATTGGCCAGTCATTCTGATGTCTGAATGACTGCCCACATTTAGAATCTCCACGTAAGGGCTCCAAAATTTCGTTACCGTCAGGATGTCTGGACCAAATGAGATATGTACATGAGACCATGCCCACTGTTTATTACCTATTTACTACCAGTAATGAAATAATTGCTACCTTTGCGCTAAGAAATATATCAAAGAAACAAACTGGTCAGCCATTCTGACGTCAGGTTGGCCGACCACTTCTAAGTTCTCATACGTCATATTAACAACTTTGTTAATTTATTTATTTACTACCTATTTGCTACCTTAATATTATATCTTTACACAACTTTGAGGGGGTCCTATAAAATGATTAAAATAAAAGCCATTAAGATGCCTGTGCGTCTATTATTTATTTAAGTCTTTGCTCAGAATAATGCTAACAATGTTGTTGCAGGCGCTTAGTGGCTTATTGACAAATCGTTTCTTATGTGCTTAGTAGATAACAAAAATAAGATAAGATAAATAAGGATTACTTACTTATGTACTTGGAGAATTATTAATTTGGTCTTGATCATGTTACGATACAATATTTAATAATTATGCATTGTAATCTCTGATTATTTTTATTTAAGACTACCCAAAATATTCCCAACTAGGATAATAAATGATTATGTTAAACTTTTCTTTGTTTTGTTTAGTAAAAGTTAGGTTAGTTACTAAGGTTATTTAACACTGGCTCACACGGTGACGGAACATCCTTTTTCTCAGAATAATATTTATTTTATTTTCTTACGGTTCGGTTAACCATCTACCGTCGTCTACGTCTACGTTTCATGGTGAAAGCACACTCTTTATTGAATATAAATTTAAAAAATACTTGTTAACGTGTGTTAATACTTGGACATAATCATTTATCATACCAGTTGGGAATATTGTGGGTAGTCTTAAATAAAAATAATCAGTGATTACAATGCATAATTAGTAAATATTGTATCGTAACTTGATCAAGACCAAATTAATAATTCTCCAAGTACATAAGAAACGAGTTGTCCATAAGCCACTAAGCGCCTGCAAGAACATTGTTAGCATTATTCTGCGAAAAGACGTAAATAAATAATAGACGCACATGCGTTTTAATTGGCTTTTATTTTATTTCTTTTATAGGACCCCCTCAAAGTTGTGTAAAGATATAATGTTAAGGTAGCAAATAGGTAGTAAATAAATAAATTAACAAAGTTGTTAATATGACGCTACAGCTATGAGAACTTAGAAGTGGTCGGCCAACCTGACGCGACGTCAGAATGGCTGACCAGTTTGTTTCTTTGATATATTTCTTAACGCAAAGGTAGCAATTATTTCATTACTGGTAGTAAATAGTAGCAAATAGGTAATAAACAGTGGGCATGGTCTCATGTACATATCTCGTTTGGTCCAGCCATCCTGACGGTATACCTAGCGCCACGAGTTATGAGCGCTCTGTTTTAGTGGTGGGGATCTACGCATGTGTACACTCGCAAACAAAACAACTTAGGGTCGAGTTTAAATAATAATTTAAGTATTTAAAAAATATCCCTATATTAATAATGCGAGAGTGCGTTTATTTGTTATTCGTTTGTTACTTTACATTTAAAAGTAAGTACTCTCAAAAAAACATGAAATTTTGTACAGAGATAGTTTGAACTATCTCTTTGCAAAATTTTGACGCTTCCACAGGTGGAAGTGCGGACTAGTGCATATTATAATAAATAAAAATATGCATAAAAATGCATTGATGTATAATTTCATTACTTTTTTCTAAACTATTTTCAAAGGTTTTAAACGATTGTGCGAACGAGGTATTTATCTTGTCTTTTTAACATCTGACCCTAAAGCATTTTTAATTATTGGTCAATACAAATAATATAAACGATCGAAAACAACTATTTACGCGACTGTACTTTCGAACTGAAATCAACGTGCGCCGAGTGTGTGAGTTCTACAGCGACTGATTCTCCAATAGTGCGCAGTGCTGCCAGATGAAAAAATCCAATCAGCGCTGACAGCGGTGCACTAAGCGCTAGATTCGAATATATTGACAAGCCATTAAAGCGCTAAATCGGTTCAAACGAGTCAATAAAGCGCTAAATTCGAACTTTTAACTGAAGCTCGTTTTAGACGATCAGTGTGATTTAAATAATCTCCCATACTAAACATGGGCTGTGTTTATTATGGTAGATTGTGTAATCACATTGATCGTGGAAAAAGCGTCATACGCACGACAAAAATAAAATAAAATACGAAGTGATTGTAGTGAAAAACAACTTTTTATTACAATAATAACATTTAGAAGAGAAAACATATTCGTATTATTCTATACCTACAGTTTGGGTATAGTAAAGTCAACTTTAAGTAAAAAACAAGTAAAAAAAATTAAAATTCTTTCGTCCATCATAGCTGAACTCGAGGGTCCAGGCTGGTTAGGTTCAGTAGTATTTACTTTATATTTTTCGGATAATCCTATCTTACTTAAAATATCAGCTGGTAGTTGATAATTATAACAGTTGCTGTTAACCCCGGTTAATCCTGCTCTTATTAATAGGATGGTGTTAATAGTTTTTAAATGCAATGCATTTCGCAACTTGTTTTTAACCACATTCATTAAGCTGAACACCCGCTCAATATCAGCATTTGAATGTGGCAAACTCATTATTTTTGCCGCGACATTGAATAAGTCTTTATATGGACAACATCCAGCTGCGTCCCTCGACTGTTGAACTTCTGTCCAGAACTTCACCGTATCTTCGGTATTTTCCCAGTTCTGTAGGATAACAGTTTGCCACTGCTGTATAACATTATCCATATTTTCTGTGTAACCCAGACTTTCCAAAACTTGTATAAAGTTATCGATATTTCTGTTTGGTTTTAAAATGACGGAAACAGATAATGCCATAGAGTTTTTAAGTAGTTTTAAATTTTCAGGCAGTCTTTGTTGCAGCTCATTTATTAGTTTAATAATAAAATCAACACACCTCGCCTTCATTGCATTTTTTTCATCCTCATTCAATGAAGACTCGTTCATCTCTTTCTCAAATAAATAAACAAGGTATGGTGACATAGACAGATGTTCTTTCACTTTAATGCTTTCGAATTGCATTCTCGGTTGCGCTATTATTATTTTCGTGCACATGTTTCGTATTAAATCATGTAGCGTATTGTAGAGCAGACATGGGTCAGAAGTTTTGTTTTCAAAAGTTTTTATTGCCCCTTGTAAATTATTAAGTATTCCACACAAAAACTGCAAAAAATTTTGTTTCTTGGATCGTTGAACATGTTATATAATAATTCGGCTTGGTAGCAATTTTCACGAGTTCTCATTAATTGAAAGTGTAATTTTAGTTCTATCCATTGACTTAAGATTCTAGCTACCGCGGGTTCAATTGACAGCCATCGTGTATCACGAGCTTTTAAGATCTTAAGTGGCTCCTCTCCAAAGTTTATCGCTTCATATATTTTTTTATATTCGTTTTTTCGTTTCGGTGAAAGCTTGAACCAATTGTGAGTTTCTCTTATCATAAATTCAATATTTCTTGGTATAGTCTCACATGACGCATGTGACACTGCCAATTGAATCGAATGGCAGACACATCTTATCAACACTAGATTGGGTAAAGCATACCTTTCCTGCAATATTTTATGGACACCTGCGTTAACTCCAGTCATAACCGAAGCATTATCTGTTCCGATTCCAATTAACTTGCTTTTATCAAGTTTAAAAGCTTCAAGTTGTGCTGTTAACGCTGAAACTATTCCTTCGGCATCTGCAGATTCCAATTCAACCAGCCCTAAGAATGTGGAAACTATTTCGTTGCGTCTGCTGCTAAAATATTTAACAACAATACTGAGATATTTTCGAACAGAAACATCAGTAGATTCATCTACATATAATCAAGCTATACGAATTATCACCAATATCATTTCTTATACAATTTTTAAAGTGAGGTGCTAATACTTCCTTTATTATTGCTGTACATTTCGTTCGGTGCAATTTCATTTCTGTAGTAGCCTTAGAATCCGAAAATTTATTCTTACATAATTCGGTAAGGTGATCAATTGCTTGTATAGCTGTGTGTTCTGCAACATACATTGAGAGAGCACCTTCAGCCTCAACACAGAGCTTATCGACGGGTTTTTGCAGCATTGAAGAGATTTGTGTTTGTTTTTTGTCCAAGAACGGTTTCGCCTGCTTCTTGTGATGAACTGAATCACAATGTCTCTGGATATCGCTTAATTTGGCAAGAAAATCCTTCCTACAATACAAACACATTGCCCTTGTATCATCTCCAGGCACAGATTTCAACCATTGTTTAAAGTTGGGCGATTTCTCCCATTCAACTTTATATCTTTGTTTGTACACATTTTTTTTGATAATGGTACATCCATTCCAAAACAGTTAACCAACACAACACTATGGAACACTCACAAGAGTAACTAGTAAAATCAGTGCTTAAAACGTTATTTCTAAACTTGAACTTCAGTGCGTTCACATAGACAGAATGAAAATGAAAGAAGCAAAGTCAATGAACCAAACATGAAACAAACCGTACTTAATGTTCAAGGGATTCCCCGTGCTCTATAAGACAATAGAGCTATTGCCATATTAAAACCCAACTGGCATAGAGCATAAAATTGAACATAGACAATAATTTTATCACAGAATTTTATTCTCCACGGCACAAATAGTGCTGCCATATTAAAAATTAAGAAAGCGCTAAATTATCCGTTAAGCGCTAAAATTATCAAGTGCCCGCTGAACATAGCAAAAAAGCGCTAGATCTAGCGCCGAAAGCGCTAAAATGGCAGCACTGATAGTGCGCAAGGACAGCGCCGGGCGCGGGCTCCCTTGCCCCGCGCCTCAACCCTGTTACCAAACAGACCTAAAAGTGCGTTCTGCGCAGATGAAGCGAGCGCTCATAACTCGTGGCACTAGGTATAACAAAATTTCAATTCGCTTTTACAAAAATTTTGTACCTATTTGATACCTAAACATATATTTTTTTTAGATTTTTAGGGCAAAGATTTTCACTTTCTTTAGTTATTTGTGAGTTTCGTAACATAATGTACTTTTTGGATAAATAAACATTTATTTATTTTTAACAAATTTTTTTACTATATTTAATAATACATTACTACGTTAAATAATACAGACGGTTTTTTTTTTGTTTTTTTAATATTACCTGGGGACAATGTCACACAGATCATCCTAGCCCCAAACTAAGCAAATCTTGTACTATGGGTACCAGGCGACGATATACATACTTATATAGATAGATAAATACTTATATACATAGAAAACATCCATGACTCAAACAAATATTCGTGCTCATCACACAAATATTTGCACTTACCTTATTTGGACCACCACCTTCGTAGGCAGGAGCACTACCAACTAGGCTATGGTGACCGTATATTATAATCGATTTTAATAATCGTTTAAATATAACTTAATTGCAATGAATACGGTCACCATAGCCTAGTTGGTAGTGCTCCTGCCTACGAAGCTGGTGGTCCAAATAAGGTAAGTGCAAATATTTGTGTGATGAGCACGAATATTTGTTTCTGAGTCATGGATGTTTTCTATGTATATTAGGTCTTTACCTATGAAATTGCCGTTCTGCAGTACTGGCCATTTCAAATCAAAATAATTTTTGTTTGGCTAAGAATTCTAATTTCAAATTAATTTTATTTTAAAAACATGGATTCTTTTTTCCAAAAGTAGTCATTTCTTTATTGATTAGTGTTACATTTTCATCGCATTTCAATCTTTTTCGTCATCATGGATACGTTAAAAATTCGAGTAATTATGGAATATGAGTACCGTCGTGGCAGCAACGCGGCACAAGCGGCACGCAACATCAACGACGTTTACGGAGCTAACACTACAAACCAACGCACCACCTGTTATTGGTTTGCTCGCTTCCGTTCTGGAAATTTCGACCTGAAAAATGAACCTCGCGGTCGTCCGAAGACTTTGGTCGACAATGACGAATTAAAGGCGGTTGTGGAAGCTGATGATACACAATCTACGGCTGAATTAGCAGCAGCTTTCGACGTTAGCGTCAAAACAATATTGGTCCATTTGCGTCAAATTGGCAAGGTAAAAAAGCTTGACAAATGGGTGCCCCACGAACTCAATGATCGCCAGCGCGAAGTACGCGTCGAGACGTGCCTTGCACTGCTCAACAGACACACAAATGAAGGAATTTTGAACCGCATTGTTACCTGCGATGAAAAATGGATTCTGTTTGATAACCGCAAGCGCTCAGCAAGTTGGTTGGATCCTGGTTCAGCACCTAAACAATGCCCTAAACGAAAACTTACCCCTAGAAAAGTGATGGTCACTGTTTGGTGGTCTAGCGCCGGTGTGATTCATCACAGCTTCTTGCCAAACGGGGTGAGCATTACTGCAGATGTGTACTGTGAAGAACTGAGCACAATGATGGAGAAGCTGGCGCATCTCCAACCAGCATTGGTCAATCGCTCGTCTCCGCTGCTCCTGCACGACAACGCGCGACCTCATACTGCACAGCAGACGGTCTCCAAGTTGCAAGAACTGGGGTTGGAAGCTCTCCGTCATCCGCCCTACTCACCAGACCTTGCGCCTACAGACTACTACTTTTTCCAGAATTTGGATAACTTCTTGGCGGGAAAAAAATTCAATACCCGAGAGGCAGTACAAAATGCCTTTGAAGAATTTGTTGCCTCCCGTCCAGCTGATTTCTTTAAGAAGGGCATCAATAAACTGCCACTGCGATGGCAAAGATGCATTGATTGCATGGGTGATTACTTCGATTAATACAAATAAAAAAATTCATGAAAAAAATTCGTTTAAATTTTTTCATACAAAACGGCAATTTCATAGGTAAAGACCTATTATAAGTATTTATCTATCTATATAGCTTTGCTTAGTTTGAGGCTAGGTTTTTCTGTGTGACATTGTCCCCAGGTATTATTATAAAAAAAAAAACTTTCTGTATTTAACATGTTCTACAAACTTATCTGGCCCGGTGGCCAAAAGTAGAACTAACAAGCCAGTTTGAAATGTCAATCGGCCTGTTATTCCATGACATTCCTGCCATTGATTGTTTGTTGCGCGTATTTATTTTTCTTTATGTGGTTTTTAATTGTGAAAAATGCCGAAAGCTTTAAAAAGTGATGCGAGGAACGTTATATTACAAGTATTGAATTATATGAAGGAAGAAAAACGCCTTCAGGCACCAATTATACCCTTCAATAAGTTGTATAAACGCGTAGCTGCTGCTACAGGTTAGTGTTGTCAGCTTCTGAAAAAATACGAAAATCCCCCTCGCACTTTAAATTAAAATATTATTTATTTATTTAATTTTTGCTATTTCCTTTGTAGGTGTCCGGGAGCGATTTGTAAGAAAACTTGTGAAAGAAAAAGAGCAAGCAGATGCAAAAATTTATTGCAGATCAGAATATTGGTAGATCGAATTCTGAAATCCTATCATTGATTGCAGAAGCTTTTGATAAAATAACAGTCAATGAATGGCAAAATTTTTTTGTCATTCATTGACAATTACAATCATGTAAAAAAATTATTGAAAATGTGTATCGAAAAGGGGATGGATACTTAGACTAGCCTTTCATCATTCATTTAGGTAGGTAGTGATAGTGAAAGCAGTGATTCCGATAATGATGATGATGAAATGACTTCTGAATTAAACCATTCCGGTGACATAATAATACTTGGAGTATCTCCGTTAGAGAACACTCAGCATACATTTTATGTAAATGATCATTATTTTATGTAAATTATTGTATAAAAATATAAAGTTTTGTACATGACAGTATTTGTTTGCTTTTTAGTGAAGTAACATTTACGTTACAATGTGCATATTATTTTTACCCACTTTATTGCAAACAATAGTTACTAGCAACACTAAATGCGATAATAGCGACGCTGCCACCGGGTCAGATAAGTTTGCGGGACTGTAATGTATTATTGAATATAGTAAAAAAATCTGTTTAACATAAAAAAATTTTTATTTATCCAAAAAGTACAATTATGTTACGAAACTAACTAATAACTAGAGAAAGTGAAAATCTTTAATCTTTGCCCTAAAAATCTAGAAAATATATATGTTTAGGTATCAAATAGGTACAAAATTTTTGTAAAAGCGAATTGATATTTTGGAGCCCTTACGTGGAGATTCTAAATGTGGGCAGTCATTCAGACATCAGAATGACTGGCCAGTTTTTAAATTAATTTTCTTAGTTGTTCATTAGGTACCAATTATTTAAACAAAGGTAGGAAATTGTAGCAAATAAGTATTAAAATTTTGTAATATTTTAAAGCTGATCGATCAGTTAGGCCAGTCATTCTGATGTTCACGTTTAAAACTGGATATATCGGTTCGTAACAATGCAGTTTTTTTTACCCATAAAATATTTAATTTTATTTGCCATATAATTGACAACATTTCAAAACTGACACCACCTTAAAACAAAAATACCATTTCTTTATTTTTGTATCCTGAGTTCAAATAGATTTTTTTATATTTTTTTATTTCTTAATTTCTGAGGAAAAAAATAAAAACTTAAAAAGGTGTGATGACGTCACTTATACGGCGGACGCGGTAGTTTCCTTTGCCTAAACATTCGAATGTTTTAAACGAAAACATTAATGTCAAACAAGACATGTCAAATTGTCAATTGTCACTCACGGTTTTAAATTTTGAAACTTTCATGGTGACTTAATGAAACATAACACTGGAAATGAATTAAATATTGACGAATTTAATTTAATTTGAAATTGAAAACATTAAACAAACGTAAACAAGTTTAGGCGCCAACGAGTTTGACAAGACAGTGATTTTTTTTGACGGGTTGCATTAAAGCAAAGATCGATGGCTATTCCACCGTATGTATGACGTCATTTGCCGCTTAAGTCTTTTTAGAATACATCGAATTTCAAAGTTGAAATTATGAATGAAAAGTTCATAATTTCGCAAAAAAGAAAAATATGGGTGCCCTAGTTTTGGATTTACTTTTAAATAACGCAATAATACATGCCAGTTAAAAATATGAAATGTTGTCAATTATGAATAACAATTCGGAATATTAATAATAAGCCATCGGCCATCTATAGAGAAACGGCAGCTCGACTAGTAGAAACGACACGTTCCCGAAATGCTGGCCTGTATTTCGCTCAACAACTGAACATTGCTGTTCAACGCAAAGATATTATAATATAACAAGATTGCGCACTCCAAGATTTAGTTCAAAGTAAAATGAACTCAAAGTCTTTAAGATACAGTCCATTTCTCTGTGTAGTGTACCAATAGGAAAAAACGGACCACTTGAGAGGCTCTCGTTTCGGAATCTGTCCCTGTCTAACAGATGGCCAGCCTAAAAATAACTTACTTGACGTATAAAATAGTAGAATTTTGGTCAAACACCTAGGATTATGTTTTCATATAACTATAATTAAATAATTTTTATTTATTTAAGACGTACACAACGTTTTTTTAAACTATGTCTTATTCTTTGATAGCTTTTTAAATACATTTAATTTGGGTTTAGTAAATTCAATAGCAGTATTTATAAGAAATGACGTTTACCACACTCAATTTGTAAACAAATATGGCGAATGTTTGTTTTGAAATTATTTATCGTATTGTGCTCCAATCCAGTTCCAATTTGCTTAAAAATGGTTTTAACTTGTTGCGTAAAAGGGTGTAAAAGTGAGGGTCATCTGGGGAGTGGTATATCTTTTCACAAGTAATTGTTATCTTGTAATGTTTCTATATTTTGGCTAAGTTCAGCAACAGGGTAACCATTCGTTACGTATTTAATGGATCGTTTTTCTAGATTTCCCAAAAACGAGGAATTGAAACAAAAATGGATGAATATTGTTCCCGGTAAATAATAATCTGATATAGCAATTAACTGTTTTATTACAAATAACATTCACATTTGTTTTAGAGTTTTTGCACATTGACACAAAATACTATTCCCCACTACCAGCCACTAAGCATACCTACTCGAGATTGTTGCCTCTTACAACAAACGATTTTTCCAACCTGTAGTAATGTATATTAGGTATTTTATACCTACGTAATAATTGTCTGCTGTGTGGTGACGGCGACAAATATCAGAATCAGAATATCATCACCCCATCTCATCCCGTGGGGGGCGTAGAAGTCGACCCAAGGGAATATCTAGCAGAGGACGGGAAGCAGCTTCCTTCTGAGTACTACGAACATCATACTGCGATCGCCAACCCGCCTGCCAAGCGTGGCGATTATGGCATATCCCCTCAAGATGATTCTTGAGGGAGGCTTGTCCAGCAGTGGACTTATTTAAGCTGTAATGATGATGATGATGATGAATAATTGTCTATTTCACTATATCTAACACTAAAACGAGGCTACTGTTTCCTCGTGTCAGTGTTTGTTATGAGTAAATAGGTAAGAAATAGACAATTGCTACACTCTTACAAAAAGATATAAAATTATCTCAGTTGTTTAGATTAAGCCACTTAGAAGATATTTTCAATTAAGGTAGTGAGTATAGTACTATCCGTGGAATAAATTAAAAAATCGGGCCTGTAGTCTATTAGTGTTACCTGATTTTCACAATCTAATCTATATTGAATATATGTATTACAATAATTATCCTAGAATACTATAGCCGACTGACACAAAACACTTGTTGCGAAAAAGAATATAAGTAAATAAAACATATAATATACTTGAAAACTATTTGGATACATTACGAATATATAATATTAGGAAAGTCTACTGCCTTTGTCCAAAATATCTACCACTACTCACACTTACATTAGGCGGGAATTGTACTATAAATAATTATATAATTTCCAAACGTTTAAAAAATCTACAAATAATCTTGGTATAATTTAATTTATATTGCTTGCAGAGAGGCATACAAAATAAAGAAAGTATAAGTAACGAAAACGTCTCGAATACGTATACCTAGGTATGCAGCGGGGCGAACAGTAACTTTAAAAGCACTGCACAGGTAGTATGATTACACTTCAAAAGTAAGTTTATTCATTCTCATAAAAACAAAATTTTAAATTTGGCGCGTTAAAACATTCGCATAATTCCACGACGCATGGTCACTCTATTAGAAGGAGATGCCATCCAAAACAGCTACTTCTTGCTCGGGCCGTTTTTGCTCCCTCAGTGCGCAATCTTGTTATATTATAATATCTTTGGTTCAACGTGGCAATGTTGCCAGTATTCTAGTAACGTTACCCACTGGCACGAATTTTGAATTTAATATTTTTTAAGAAAAAAAATATATGATATACAATTACCGAAAATTGGTTGGAACGGGATCTAGTAAGTAGTTTTTTTTATACGTCATGAATCTTAAACCGCAATTTATCTTTCTTTCAATAAACACAAATACTTGCAGCTCGGAACTCTTGATGGGCGAGTCCGACTCAGCCGCTTTTTTGTAAAATAAGTCATTAACAAAATCCCATAATCTTCAATCGTCATTCATCAATGACCTTTTTATTCTAACATTTATTTTATAATAATATCACTGTCAATAAAAAAAAGATATCATTATGGTTCGCAAAAGTTATAAAAAACAGTACTCCCTGGTACGAAGTTATGAGTCCGGCCCTGTTGCATCCTGCACTAGTGACATCTAGTGTAAGAAAGTTACGTTACTACTAATTATAGTCGACAAAACATGCGAATAGTTTACCTATTGACCGGTAGATGGAAAATAAAGAAGTAGGCGGGATCTAACACCCTCTCCCCCCCGCAATATGTCACGCGTTGTTTCATAGAAAAATCGAATTACAACGTCTCCTCTTTGTAATAGCTCCATGTGTAGATCTGACTCAGTCACCAGTAGCTTCTTTTCTATGCCTCGTCTGATGAGTCACTGACATGGCTGGTAGCACGTTACACATCTAAGCGCGAATTGGTGGTGCTGTGTCGGGCCTCAGCTGGATTGACTGGTGCAAG
Source organism: Pseudoips prasinana (assembly GCA_951640165.1). Classification (NCBI taxonomy): domain Eukaryota; kingdom Metazoa; phylum Arthropoda; class Insecta; order Lepidoptera; family Nolidae; genus Pseudoips; species Pseudoips prasinana. The sequence continues at coordinate 14,374,659 of OX621240.1, forward strand.
TGTTCGTTATATAACCGCCATGTGATTTAATGATAATTGGGTTTATGTTAGATTAAAAAACAAGTGTACCAGGATAAAAATGGCAATTTAGGTAGATAGTTCACCTAAAATGGCAATATAGGTAGGTAGTTCACCTAAAATGGCAATATAGGTAGGTAGTTCACCTAAAATGGCAATTTAGATAGGTAGTTCACCTAAAATGTTATTTTTAAACACCAGACGAATCGCAGGATGCTTACAGAACAAGCATGTCCTGTACTCGCTAAATTTAAAGGCCATTTTTATGACACTTGTAGAACACTTCTTAATTTAGGTACTAAACATGTACATCACACTTTATGGAGATAGCTGTGTAGAAAACTTGACATGTGACAGAGCTTGCTCTGCTCCTTGGAGGATACAAGGTCGTAGCTAGGACAGATAAATTCGTCTGTCAATAGAATCAACTTTGTTTTTGTTTATTAATAGTCTAATATAACATTACGGTTTGTGAGCATTCCTACATCTAGGCGTAGCGAGATCGTACCTCTATACTATTGCCTCTTTTGCTTAGTAATAATAGTCATCATCGTCACAGAAAGGGTGCTGGTATGCTTGTAACCTCTATTCAATTATAATTATCCAAAACAAATAAGTTACCCAAATTTAGATATTTATCGATAGGGTTAACATTCCTTTTTATTTTGAACCGAGTATTTCTGTCCCAAATTAATTTAACTAACCTATCCACCAATCATCATCATTGCAATCATGGAAGCTAAAAAGGTGACGACCTCGCTGATTATAAAAGACCAATGAATTACCTTATCATTTATTGTTTAATAACATAAGATTATTATCTACATTTTCATACAAGTGTATCCTATAAATGCAAGTATACTTGGTGTTGCCCTGATTGGTGAGGACTCTGAAAACCAAACTTGTCAGTTCCACATGTTTGTAAGCAAGTGGGTAACATTGTTTAGCCAGCCCTTCAGCACGGTATTGTCCTTTCGCTACTTTGATCAACGTGTTGTTTGTTAGCACTCCCTGGAAATAAAATGTTTGGATTATTATTTAGGTTGCCACGGTGATAAGCGCCCTAATATTAATATATATACATGATCATATTTATTTAAACCGGCGAGAATGTACGAAGAATATATTGGCCGTAATCGAGGCAAAAGAGGTGTGCAAAGATCGTGACGAATGGAAATCCGTTGACTCTGCCTACCCCTCTGGGAAACAGGCGTGAGTTTATGTATGTATGTGTGTATTTCATCTTAGTACGCGTCAATGATGAAGACTACAACCACTATATTAGTGGGTGTAGTCTTCATATACATACTTCTTACATTCTGGCAGAGCATACGTTTTATGTTTCTTCTGTAACGGAAGTGAAGTTATCACAATGGTATAATTACAATGTTATCACAATTATAATTAACTGGCCTGTTGGTCTAATGTTTAGTGACCCTGACTGTTAAGCCTGAGGTCTTGGGTTCGATTCCCACCCGGGACAAATATTTGTGTGATGAACACGATTATTTGTTCTGTGTCTGGGTGTAATTTATCTATAACTAGCTGTGCCCCGCGATTTTACTCGATCTAAACTTTATAATTATAGCCTATGTTTTAATCCAGGGTGTTAGCTAACTCCATATCAAATTTTATTAAAATCGCTCCAGCCGTTTAGATGTGAAGAAGTAACAAACATACACACTCAAAAACTTTCGCCTTTATAATATGAGTAGGATACATATGTATTTAGAAATATATAAGTACCTAGGTATGTTTATCAGTTGTCTGGTTACAGGTTCTGCCTAGTTTGGGTGATCGCAAACACGTCTGATGACAGTGTGTTAGGTGTCCCAGATATTTATTATTATTATAATTAAAACTTGGAACAAGCAAGGGTGATTGTCTTTCAAGTTTATAGCCGCTAGCTTTCACATAGGAACGACGACATCGACACCAAACCTAGTAAAACTACTTGGCTCTGGATTGAATACTTAACAACATTTTTAAAGTCACAACACGACCAAGGCCTTTCTTAGGACATCCAGAATTGAATTATGACGCATTATTAGGGGTGATATTTATTTATCTATTATAACTTTTATTAATTTATTTATAGTAACTCCCCCACACACTAATTTGCACTAACATACCATGATCGTCACGGGTACTAACGGAACATCAGCGCTGGGTGTAACCCAGCAAATGCTGAGATGGTGACCCTTTCGGCAGGACATACAGGACCTATTGCGTAGTGTTAAACTATGTTATTGTTTGTTTTTTATATGTATTTAGTTAGTTCAGTTTGTAAATTTCTTGTATGTCTATTGTCGAATAAATGTATTTCTTCTTCTTTCTTCTTCTTGATATGCCACAATCGCCATGTTTGGCAGACTAGTTGGCGATCGCTGTAGAATGGTCAAATTACCCAGAGATACGCTGCTGCTTGTTCTTTGGTAGATATTCATACGAGACGTCGTCTACTCCATGAGGTGGGGTGGTGACACGGTGGTGACACGGTGGTCTACATGGTTTTAAAAGTTACCCCTAATCGTAATAATAAATAATTGTTAGATAATAATAATAAATCCACGCGGAAGAAAGGAGAATACAAAGTAAAGTGAGTAGAGTAGTAAAGATATGACTATACAGGCTGACCGACGAGTTGACGTGCAAACGCAAAATTTAGATGCTTTATGATGAGGAGTATCCCATGTAGTTTCCATACTTTTTAGGATGTTAGTTTAACTTAACATCCTAAAAAGTATGGTTTATCTAATCATTGCAGAACTGATTTAGAATTTATTCGAAAGTTCAAAATTAGAGTTTGAGCTTATGACTCATACATTTTCAAAGTATCAAAAAAACGCAAAATTGTAGATTCGGATACTCCTCATCATTAAGTATCAAAATTTTGCGTTTGAACGTCAACTCCTCGGCCACGCTGTATATTGTCTATTCCGAGTAATTTTAATATTAACTTTTCATGTCAGGCCATAGGAATGCTGCACGTCGCGTCGTTTGACTCTCGATAGCAATTAACAATAATCCAGTTACCACGGTTAGTTAGCTGCGGAGCATTGTTAGCTGACCTAACGAATGTTACACTGAGACGGCGCAATTTGCTTTTCAAAAGCTTTTAATTGTTCCGACAAATATTCAGACTTGATAACTAACAATGAGATATCTAGGCCTCTCTTTAACCTTGGCTTAATTGGCTATTTTGACATTGGTTGTCTGGAAGAGATAAATAAATATCTTGGGATGAGTAACACACTGCCCTCTGATACCAAACTAGGATACCAAACTATACACATATATTATTATAGATTAATCTCTGGCACGTTAATGTTATATAACTTTATCGTAATAATAATAATATACGAATATATCTATTATAATATCTATCCAATATAATCTATCATATAATATATCCAAATCGGAGACGTTCTCAAGAAAGGGTAGGTCAGAAGTACCCTAAACCGGCGAGCATGTATGAAGAATATAATGACAGTAGTCGAGGCAAAAGAGGTGTGCAAAGATCTTCACAAATGGAAATCCGTTGTCTCTGCCTACCCCTCTAGGAAACAGTCGTGAGTCTATATATGTATGTATGTATATTTATAATAATAATAATAGATATATTCGTGTACACAAATATTTTTGTCCTGGGTGAGAATCGAACCCAAGACCTGCGGCGTGAAAAGCAAGTATTTCCCAACCACGCCAACTTGCCCGTCAACCGTGACAGTGCCAGTGTGAGAGCTAAACGAAGAAGGGGATCACCAACTCTTGAGCGAAACCATATGTTTACAAGTGTCAATAGTCGACAAATAATCGTACTACAGCATTAAGATTTATCCTGAGCAGGGATCGAACCCACGACCTCTGGCTTAGCAGTGAGGATCGCTAACCACCAACAGGCTGGCCAGACTTTCTACCTAGACTACCTTTTTTTTTTTTTTTTTTACTTGGGGAAATCCTTTATGGATCGTCCCGCCGCTGGGGTATGTCGGACTCCACTCAGATGGTAGTGCTGGGTTTATCGACTAAAACCCCACGTGTTCCTCAGCCACCTTCAGTCTAGGCCGCGGGATTCGCTCGCGCATTCACCGCAGCCTGGACAGGTGCTGGCCCACTTTTTAGTGAGCCCCACTACCGTTGAGGGCATCCATAGCCCCTCTTCAAAAGGGGCTCGCGCGGAACACGGCGCGCCACCGTCTCGGGCCTATCCCAATCGGAGGATGGACTGCCCCAAGTCCACCGTCCGCAGGCCACTCCTCATGGAGGCCGGAGATTGACTATATGCGCCCTCCGACGCCCGGTTCTCCTGGCGCGGCTTGGGTGGGAAGACAGTGCCTCCTGTTCTCGCTCCGCCACCTCTTTTGCAACCATTACCTCCACGCAAAAGGTGGCGACGATATTCCAGGCACTCTCGCTTACAACCATGAATCCAGTCACCGTTGCAAGCGAGATGTCAACAACTGTGTTTCCCATGCTGGGCATTCCACCAATGTGTGAAGCGCCGTGTCAACGGAGCCACCACAATGGTAACAACCGGGCGTCTCTTCTCGCCCTATCCGATGCAGGTACTTCCCGAAGCACCCGTGATTCGAGAGTACCTGCGTAAGCCGGTAAGTGAGGGCGCCTTCTCTCCAGCCATTCCTCCATAATGGGTCTTACCGCCACTATCGTGGCGTGCCCCTACCTAGACTACCTACTGTAAGGTCGCTTAACGTGGTACAGTTGTACCCACAGACATGGCGTCGACTGTACTCCATGAGTGCATAGTTGGTATATAAGCAAATGCGGGATAGAAAACAATATACACTCTTTGAACTGGAAAGTTAAACGTTTGTGCATATTCTATTAAATATTATGTTTATTGTTGTTTTAGAATTCCAGTTGAGAGCCATATGAGGACTGGTTCCACGGATGAGAATCTAAACAAAACACCTTACTAAATACAAGAAACTTAACTCGGACGTATTTTAGTTGTAACTAAGATAGAGAAATTTGTGCAATAACTACTCTTCATTTTGACATCGATATTATATCTACCCACATCATCATCAGCCTGATATCATTCACTGCAGGATATAGACCTCCCCCAAAGGTTTCTATAACATTGCCATTTGGAGGGGTTTGCCTTGACCGCAGTTAGATGGTGGCTAGTACACAGGCATAGTATAAATATGGACAGTGAAGTAACTAAGCCCTTTTTTTTGTTAAGGCTGGGGGAATGCCTACGCATGCCACCCGCAAAAAGTGTCTACGGGTGGGAATGTCGGACTCGCACCGACTAAACCTTCCTGCTGTGGACTTCACTTGACACCTGATTGGGGGAGACCCGAGAACGCGGGTATGCTGCTCCGGTGCCCCCTTTTTGTGCCATGTCCCATATGGTTGGGACACGTACCCTGGGAGGGCTCTTGCTGGCCTTCCCTATTTGCTGACTCCTGCCAGTCCAGCACAGCGACTGTGCCACAGTCAGATCGCTGTCTTCCCGGAGCTACTTTCACGTGGCGGCAGTAGAGGACACTTCTCACACTGCCACCGCAGCCCCGAAGGGAGAAGTAACTAAGCCAAGTTGATGAAATAATTACCTACGCTCTATTCATGCTGCAGGGTTGTAACTTTTAATGTGTCAGATACATATTATTACTTTTTATTAAAACATATTTGTTTTATAAATCAGCAGGACGGTTGAAATACGAAACGCTAGTTGACCTCGAACAGCCGTATACTACGCAATACGCACGTGGATTTTTATAAAGATTTCGGAAATAAACTTAAACGCGACCACTCGTTTTGACGCGGCACTAACTACTGACAGCACCGCGACAATCGCTTTGGGGTCTTGTCGATGTGCATTGTCTATCTTTGTTGTGGTGGTTTCCATACTATTTTTATACTGAGACACAGGTGACCCAAAGAGCAATGGAGAGGGCTATGCCCGGAGTTTCCCTGAAGGATCGAATCAGAAATGTCGAAATCCGCAGGCGAACCAAAGTCACCGACATAGCCCGAAGAATTGCAAAACTGAAGTGGCATTGGGCGGGGCACATAACTCGTAGAAGAGACAGCTGTTATGGCAGAAAGGTTCTCGAGTGGCGACCACGAACCGGAAGACGCAGCGTGGGCAGGCTATAGGGATAAGATGGACCGATGATCTTGTGCAGGTCGCTGGAAACTGCTGGATGGAATAGCGCAAGACCGGCAATTGTGGAGATCTTTGGGGAGGCCTTTGTCCAGCAGTGGACGTCTTTCAGCTGATATGATGATGATGATGACACAGGTGACGCTGCTGCCCAATTACTTGGTGTATCCCTTACGATGTTTTATTGTTTCTCTACGTTAATATACAAAGTCGGGTGCTGCCCGTCCAATTGATGACAGAAGGGAGCATTTATTCGTTACGAGTGTAAACTAAGGGTCATGGAGGGCAACGGAGATGAAGCAGATAAAGCCTCCATAGTTAAATGACGGCCCGAGATTGTCGTCCGTGGAAACGCTCCTGTAATCTTAGTTGTTTGTCTTTACTCACGTATATTACGAAGTGCTTGGGTGCACTTCTAGCCGTGTCGGGGTAGATGTGTTCCATACAGACGTAACTGACTTGCTGGATTAGTGGTAACTCTATTATTAATTCACCATGCGAGCCGCTGGAAATATAATGTTATAGACTGTTAATACATAATAAAGTCAAATTATATGCATACAATAGTACAGTAAGCGGCAAAAATTGTTAGTATATTTAGTACAGAGATTTATGTACAGACGCCAGCACATTGCAAAGATACGGTCTACGTTATTGTAAGATAAATGGAGCCAATATTAAATATGCGCGATCGTAAAACTCGTAGTTAGTTTTTGCATGGTTAAAAAAACGCTGGCTCGCATAAACTCACAACTGCGAAATCACACGTAATCGTCCAGCAGGAATCGAACCAGACCCTAACCAAACTAACCAATCCGAATAGGCACTTTGCTACGCTACAAATAATATACGCCGGCAGATTAATTTATCAGTTCCCTTGTTACGTGAGGATGTACAGACGCCAGCACATCCAGCTACCCTAATCTGTCAAATTTCTTTTATAGATTTTCAACTTTATCACATAAGCAGAAGATTCACTTTTAATTGGTGAAAATTGACAGATTGGGGTAGCTTGATGTGATGGCGTCTGTACCTACATTTCATAGGGATTTTTGGCGAGACGTAAACGTCGATTGGTGCCTTGTAGTGGGCACTTACTTGTCGTATGGGCAGTGGTTACCCTAGTGTCAGAATTGTTCAAGCCGCCCAGTAAGCCTCTGACATGGCTTAACGACTGTTGCATAATAGTTACAACCGGGACCGGCAGCTGAACGTGCCCTCCGAAGAACGGAGACGCTCAGAAATTAATCCACTTTGGCGGTCACTCATCTATGGACTGACCGCGAGCCTAGATGCTTGGCCTCGCCGATCACTTGCGGACCTGTGAGACCATCTGGCTATGAGCGCCTCGAGTTTAGTGGTCAAGGGAAGGACGACGCCCGGTAGGAGCTTCCCCTATGGAATGATCAGACCAATTTGCACAAATTGGTTGGATATCAATCTATTTAATATTAGCGTAGAAGCCTTTTACTTCTTCTCCGGACTACTCCATGCATGTAATTGTCCGTTGAAATATAGCTGGATATATTGAAACACCATTTTAAAAATAGGACTATTTATTTATTTATTTAGATAGGAAAACCAACAACTATTAAATATAAAACTAAGCAACAGTGAGCCAATAAAAGGTTTCACGAATAGCAACAGACATATCACTGCCTAAGTTATATTCAATAAATAACTAAACAATTACAACTAACTAATTAAAAATATTACTAAATTTAAATACTAAATTACAGAAATTAAAAGAAATGAAAATGTAATTATGAAAATCTAAAAAATAATCTTTTCCAAGATCTTAAACATGAGTTTAAAATCTTGCAAATAAAGAAACACACTTTCCATCACGACTAATTTATATCAGTTCAGTTTAGTTTAAGGCATTTACATGATTTAGTTTTTTTTTTTGACGACAAATAGGTACATGGTTAAAACCCTGCATGTGTCATCGAAACGGCATGTTATTGTGTAGGCAGATTCATTACAAAATTATGTTTATTTATTTGTGTTACCTTTTATTTAAGTCAGTTAATAAGTCGGTTAAATTAATATCGGTTTTCAGGCTATCGGTTTGACTTCTGAAAATGTTATGCGGTGCCACTGGTTCGCCGGAACAATAAGCATTCCACGTACTCAATAATACATATGGGTGCCTACAGCATATTACTAGTTAAACTTTGAAATCGGAACTCACATAAAAGGCCAACAGTCGGACACCGTAGGTCTTCTCAAAGCCAGTACAGTGTCGGGTGAGCGGGCGGCCCACCATAAAGGTACAAATCCCCACAGCGACAAACGCCCACCCCACTCCTTTGTGTCACTACCTTTGCTGGCTCTAGCTCCCTGTATGTATCGTGTGTCGATGCCTTTATCCTCTGTAACTAAACACTTTTGTTTTAAGCCGAAGTTGCGATTATATTAAAACTGCATGGTGCAGCCTTAGGAGTTAATTGAAGATACTTAATAGGGTTAATGCCTCGGCATGTATACAGGATCGCCGAGGAGTTGAGGTTCAAACGCAAAATTTTGATACTTTGTGATGAGGAGTATCCGAATCACCCCCATGTATGGTCTACGATTTTGCGTTTTTTTGATACTTTGAAAATTTATGAGTCCTGAGAAAACCCTAATTTTACACTTTCGAATAGATTCTAAGTCAGCTCTGGAATGATTAGATAAACAATACTTTTTGGGGTGTTAGGTTAAACTATGCTAATTAGTAATCACAAAAAACTGAATCAGAAATGTTCAACAGAACGAGAAAAAAATCGAAATCTGATGTTAGGTGAAATTTATGAAAAAAATCTTTCTCTAAAACTACGCAAAATCGTAGAACATACATGGGGGTGATTGAGATACTCCTCATTATAAAGTATCCAAATTTTGAGTTTGAGCGTCAACTCTTCGGCCAGCCTGTATATTATGTGACTGCCTCGTTAGTCTAGCGGTATCGCGATCAACCGCATATAGGTATGCTGGGTTCATCTGAAAATCAACTTTACGTAGATATTTGAAAAAGTTACATATGATTCCTTTAACTGAAGTTATGAGGTTTAGCTTTTCTAGGTGTAGCAATAAGTTTTAAGAAACTTTCATGTTCTAACGTGTGTGGGTAAAGTTTTAGAAAGGAAAATACCTTACCTGTTTTTGTGCTTGATGTCAACATAGCAGACCGTAATCGAAGAGTGTTCCTGTAATTATATAGATATTCATTTTATGGTCATTATTAAGAAGTTTAGGAAAAAAACTTTGATGAATTATTTCTAACTATTTTCTGAAATGCAATCCTTTCCTTAAAGTTCCGGCTGACACAATACGTACTCTTTCTTTGTGAATACAAACGACATATATTTTCAGTGAAGAAGAGTACCAGCGTATACTTCTAGGGTTACATGATTATTATGTAAACTCACTATTGGTCGGATGGTGTGATAAAGTATGTCTGGCTGGCAATGCAATTATAATGACATATCTTCTTTATTAGGAAAACTATCACAAGCCACAGTGTGGACCCTTTCGAGGTACAACAAATCGATTCAGTTTAGAAAACCAATATTGAAATAATGTAGTTTAGGATTCTATATTGATTCGATAACAAATCGAGGCTAGCAAGTACCTACTGGTCACTGTACTGTACTGTCCATGACCATAAACTGTAATTCTATCAGGACGAACTTCTATGGACATGTGGAAAAAGTGATATTTAAATTTAGAACTATTTCTTAATTTTAATATTGTTAAGCCTCTGACAAGACGTGATGAGCCGTCTGAAACAAGGATACACTCAGATATTAAACTACGTTTGCAGTGACTGCGCCACCTTGGAGCTTAACGTCACGTCGGCGATTGTTTATGCACGGCAGTTATGACCGCCTCTGTTCTGGTATATAAGTATTCAAAGATTAACCAAATTTCAAACAGATATAAGCATACATGTACCTGAGAGTTAGTTCTGCTTTAGCGAGTTGTTCGGCTAAATATTTCATTCTCTGACAACATTCTGTGCCAACTGATGTGCTCTCTGTATTAGCTGAAACGAAAACAATAATTTCCAATTCTACTGTATGTTACTATTTGTATTTTGTAACGTAATTGCTACTTCTGCTTGGTTTGCGAAATAATTATGATAACTCTTTTTTATTCGATATGCTTGTAGAAAGCTCGCAGAATAACTTTGTTTACAATTATTGTTATAATATCCTGGGACATTATTCACACACGGCCATCCGATCCCAAACTATGCAGAGCTGCTATGGCAACCAGATAACTGATATACTACTCTTCTACTGTAAATCCATACTTATATAGATAATTACACCCAGACTTAGGACAAACAGGCATATTCATGCATACAAATATCTGTCCTAAGTGGCAACCGAACCCATAACCAGCGGCATGAAGGGCAAGTATTTACTTACCAACCGCGCTAACCGGCCGGTAGTATATCAGATATCTGGTTTCCATAGTACAAGCTTGTGTGAATAATGTCCCAGGATATTATTTTTATAGAAGGAAAGGAAGAATAAGAGTTTGCAAGCACCAATTCGTGCGTGACACTCTTCGATGTTACGTGACCTATTTATTAAATAACGACAACCTATTATTAAATAACGACAACCTATTATTAAATAACGACAAACGAGATTTAGATACATAACAAGTGCAGTTTTTCCATTGGTGCTTATTCCTCCACAAACCGTACGTGAACCAACCTTAAATGACTCCATACTCTTCGATACACTTTCTTTCTTCCATCGTTACCATACAGATGAAGTATTTTTGTTTGTATTCAATTTGACCTGTATAATAATATATACAGTATAGCCGCGAGGTATGCAGTATACCTTGATATTTCTAGGGACAGCAATCATGGTATGTAACCGCGGCTATGTCGTCATCTTTTGCTTAATACCCAATCCTATGGCTTGTCGCAGGGATGACAGTTGCCGCGTAATTATATATGGTACTAATATAGCTGTAAGTCCTACTAACCTATATGAGTCATAGTTCATTAAATACATACATATTCTATTCTAATAATAATAACGTCCTCCTAGCCGAATTTCGGCCACGGGGCCAGAATAATAGAGATTAGCCCTTGTGTGGGCGCAAACGCAGGAACACCTTCTATTCCATCACTCAAGATCCGATGGGACGCCTAGCAACACGACCGAAAAGAGGTCAAGTACAGGACCGACGGCTTTACGTGCTCTCCCAGGGGGTATAATACCGCCAACTCCCAGACTTCGGACTGAAGTTGAGAAATTTTTCTTTTTACATTTGTTTATATTATTTTTCTTTTGGCCCGACCCGTGATTTCAACCCAGGACGTCGTACTATGCGGGTGAACACGATATTGCTAGACCAACGAGGCAGTCAAAAATATCTAGTCCATTCTAATTATATGTCAATTAGATTCCAAACAACATTTTTGTTAATATCCCCATTTCCAACGCAATCTAATAATGAATTTGAATGTTTTACATTATTTAAATATCGTGTTGTATGCCTATTAAACATTGAACACGTACAAAATGTTCTTAACTACATTATGATTCTGCGATAAGACTTGATGGATATAGTAGCACTGAGTTATTTTAATAGAAGGCAATTTCTACCAACAATATTTTTTTCTGTAAGTCTGCCTAATTTGTCTCCAAGCCATATGTCTACTACATTTTGAATATCTAAGGCCTGGTTCTATAGATAAAAGTCGAGTCGGATTCTATTTCACATTAGTTTTTTAGTTAACTCCATACCTACATTCAAACTTAAAGCCATGGCATTTTTTATATAACTCAGTCGTTTCATTGTTTTTCGTTTGCATATCCTAGTATATATCTGGGCTACACCCATCCGTGGGGATAACTACATAGTAGTAGGTTCGAGACCCATCGGACGATTAAATTAATGATTTCCCATTTTTGGGATTAACTACATAGTGTTGCCAACTAAACGCCAGCACTAGATGTGACCCACTTAGCTTATACCGAAGTAGTAGGTAATCCGTCTAGTATGCAAGAAATCCTTCGTATTTTTAACAATTTTTTTTACAAATCTTCTAAATTTCTTAATGACAAGTATATATCAAAACTAAATGCAATCGTAACAATAATATAGATATTATTGTTACGATTTCATTTAGTTTTGATATATACTTGTCATTAAAAATATCAAAACACATCTATAGTTTGGTTTCGTATGAGTTCCATGTATTTTGTTTCATTCTGCAGGAATATACATTGAAAATAATCTCTACGTTCATTTATTGGATGAAAATTCGAAAGTTAAACTTAAATTTCGAATTGTGGTAGGTACACCATGATCTTTACACTGCCAGATATTTATTGTTTTTGATTCACTACAAAAAACGCATAATAAACAAAATTGCAGGGGTTTTTCCATTGGATGAGAAGTTTAAATTTAATATTAGGTCTTTACCTATGAAATTGCCGTTCTGCAGTACTGGCCATTTCAAATCAAAATAATTTTTGTTTGGCTAAGAATTCTAATTTCAAATTAATTTTATTTTAAAAACATGGATTCTTTTTTCCAAAAGTAGTCATTTCTTTATTGATTAGTGTTACATTTTCATCGCATTTCAATCTTTTTCGTCATCATGGATACGTTAAAAATTCGAGTAATTATGGAATATGAGTACCGTCGTGGCAGCAACGCGGCACAAGCGGCACGCAACATCAACGACGTTTACGGAGCTAACACTACAAACCAACGCACCACCTGTTATTGGTTTGCTCGCTTCCGTTCTGGAAATTTCGACCTGAAAAATGAACCTCGCGGTCGTCCGAAGACTTTGGTCGACAATGACGAATTAAAGGCGGTTGTGGAAGCTGATGATACACAATCTACGGCTGAATTAGCAGCAGCTTTCGACGTTAGCGTCAAAACAATATTGGTCCATTTGCGTCAAATTGGCAAGGTAAAAAAGCTTGACAAATGGGTGCCCCACGAACTCAATGATCGCCAGCGCGAAGTACGCGTCGAGACGTGCCTTGCACTGCTCAACAGACACACAAATGAAGGAATTTTGAACCGCATTGTTACCTGCGATGAAAAATGGATTCTGTTTGATAACCGCAAGCGCTCAGCAAGTTGGTTGGATCCTGGTTCAGCACCTAAACAATGCCCTAAACGAAAACTTACCCCTAGAAAAGTGATGGTCACTGTTTGGTGGTCTAGCGCCGGTGTGATTCATCACAGCTTCTTACCAAACGGGGTGAGCATTACTGCAGATGTGTACTGTGAAGAACTGAGCACAATGATGGAGAAGCTGGCGCATCTCCAACCAGCATTGGTCAATCGCTCGTCTCCGCTGCTCCTGCACGACAACGCGCGACCTCATACTGCACAGCAGACGGTCTCCAAGTTGCAAGAACTGGGGTTGGAAGCTCTCCGTCATCCGCCCTACTCACCAGACCTTGCGCCTACAGACTACTACTTTTTCCAGAATTTGGATAACTTCTTGGCGGGAAAAAAATTCAATACCCGAGAGGCAGTACAAAATGCCTTTGAAGAATTTGTTGCCTCCCGTCCAGCTGATTTCTTTAAGAAGGGCATCAATAAACTGCCACTGCGATGGCAAAGATGCATTGATTGCATGGGTGATTACTTCGATTAATACAAATAAAAAAATTCATGAAAAAAATTCGTTTAAATTTTTTCATACAAAACGGCAATTTCATAGGTAAAGACCTATTATCTTGTCAAAGCGTTTGCCTAAGACAGAGATGAATGGATGGAGGAAACTTTACCGGAAAGAGCGTTGAACCCTTAAATTATATTGGATTTTATTTATCGATTCGACTGTACGTTTTTTTTTGTATTTCTACGTTTTTTGTATACAGATTTTGATATATTTTTATATTCGGTAGGCAATGTATCATCAACCACTATCAACACAGTTGACCTTACTCCATAGAAAAAAAAAACCTAGTGTCAGAGTTTTCAAGCCGTCCATTAGGCTTTAGACTGAGTTAACAGCGATTGCAACCGAGATTGACAGCCTAACAAGGAGTCACTTTGGTGGTCAGTCACATATATACTGACTGCGTGCCTTAATGCTTAGCCCTCGGCCACTGGGGGACTGTTAATTGCTACTGCCTCTGAGCACCTTATGTTAAGTTGTGGCCATGGGTGTGAGTAAGGGCGCCAGAACACATTGGGGTCTAGCCGGCATGCCGAGATCTTATATTATGAGTCGTAAACCACGATAATCCCTTAGTAACAAGTGAGCCATATGCGTGTTTGCCTATTAAGTAGTGAAAAAAAATCCAGTTCAACTCGCTTACGGTACACCTACAATGCAAGTACATTGAGTACAGAAAGTATGCAAGGTTTTTGTAAGTAAGCAAATTGCTTTATTTAAAACACTACCAATAAAGGAGAGTTTTCTAGGAATCACTCGACTGAAGTTAAGGTATTTCTATTTTAAGAACAATTTAACATGTTTTGCTGACTGACTGGCTTGCTGATCTAACCCTGCCTGCGGGGGCTGCGGTTTCAATCGCTACCGAGGACAAATCTTTGTAAGATGTAATTTATCTATATCTATACATATAATAAAATCGTAGGAAAGTCAAAACTGTACATTGAATACTTTTTAAAAAGGATACTTGGGGCGTGATCTGCTATAGATATCGAAGCCAAAAATATAGTTTTGAGAATTTTTGTCGGTTTGTCTGTATGTATGTCCGGGCTAAACTCAAAAAGTACTGCATGGATTAACTTCAAATTTTGCATGAATATTACTAAGAGATCATCGGGTCAACATATAGGCTACATATTATCACGCTATCATTTTATCGCGGGTAAAACCGCGGGGCACAGCTGTATGTATGTATTTAGAAATATAAAATCATATCAATTTACAATTAATATCTGTAAATCAACTTAATAGTGCAAGTCCCTTCCATAATATTACATACCTACTACTCCTATTTTTTTTGTTAAGGCAGGGGTAATGCCTACGTATGCCACCCGCAAAATGCTACATTGGTGGGTGGGTATGTCGAACTCGCACCGACTAAACCTAACCTGCCGGGGAGTTCTCTTGGCAGCTGATGGGGGAAGCCCTGGGAGCGCGGGTATGCTGCTCCGGTGCCCCCCTTTTGCGACATGTCCTAGATGGTTGGGACACGTACCCTGGGAGGGCTCTGAATTGCCCTCGCCTATTGCCGACTCCTGCCAGTTCGGAACAGCGACAGCATCACAAACAGATCACTGTCTTCTCGGAGCTGCTTGCACGTGGCGGCAGTAGAGGCCACTTCTCATACTGCCACCGCAGCTTCAAATACCTACTCTCCTCAATTATAACTATGTTTGTATAAATATTTTTAACATATATATATATATATATATATATATATATGGAAACTCTTGTGCCATAGCAGTTGAGACAGGCGCCTTTCCACTCCGTGTCCTGGGTTCGATATCCGCGCACAACAATTATTTGTGTGACCTATTAATAGGTTTTCGGAGTCTGTATGTTACTATATGTATATGTCAATTATATATTTGTAATAGGGTTGTAACGGATCTTCGCCTCCGCTTCCGTTAATGCGAAAGTTCCGCATGAAATCGTACCTTCGCCTCCGCCTCCGCCTCCGCTGTTTTTTTGCGGAGTTATAACGGAGGTTTATTTACGGCATAATCATATATCTCTGCATCACCCAAAGGTCGACTGGCAGAGAATGCCTTTGGCATCAATTCCACCTTTGTCATCATCATCATCATCATATCAGCCGAATGACGCCCACTGCTGGACAAAAGCTCCCACCCCCTAAGATATCCACGATTGCCGATCTTACGCTATCGGCATCCAGCGACTTCCAGCAACCCGCACAAGATCATCCGGCTCGTGTTCGCCACTCGAGAACCTTTCTGCCCCAGCGGCCGTCGGCTCTACGAGCTATGTGCCCTGCCCACTGCCACTTCAGCTTGTCAATTCTTCGGGTTAAGTAGGTTACTTTGGTTCGCCTGCGGACCTCAGCATTTCTGATCCGATCTCGCAGGGAAACTCCAATCATAGCCCTTTCCATTGCTCTTTCGGTGACTTTGTGCCGCCTGATAAGACCCATAGTGTGCGATGACGTCTCTGTTCCGTTAGTCATCACTGGCAACACACACTGGTTGAAGACTTTTGACTTGAGACACTGCGGTATTTGGGTCGAGAAGATATTAAGTAGCTTCCCGAACGCTGCCCAGCCGAGTTGGATTCTATAATTTACCTCCTTTTCGAAGTTGGACCTACCTAGTCGGATGATCTGTCCTAGGTAAATAATATAGTTCTCTACAACTGCGAGTGCAGTCTCCACCTTAAGTAGAGTGGGTGCAACATGGATGTTCGACATCATTTTCGTCTTATCCATGTTAATTTTAAGACCCACTTGTTGTTGAGAGACTATCCTGAGGTCATTGAGAATTGTACCGAGCCCCGCCTGTGATCTCTCCCGCTTTTAACCGTATTAATCACAAAGACGTCATTGAACATCTGTTTTATCGTCGACAAAATGAAGTCTATTTCGTTTTTTGTTTTACCTTACCCAGGTCCATTTGCGGTTATCCGGCTTCTTGAAAAGGGAGTTCATCATAAAGCGTCCCTCCTTCACTATGAAGTCAAATTGAAATTGCCCCACTTTCAGCTCATTCTTCATTTATTGAGATTAAAAAAATATTAATATTACTCATAAAATACTATTTTTTCACATCCACTTTCACCTTCGCATTCGCATCCGTTAACCTCCGCATCCGCGGAGGTGAAATCCGTCACCTTCGCATCCGCCTCCGCCTCCGCTAAGAAGCCTCCGTTACAACCCTAGTTTGTAATATACCATTTGTAAAGGACATAGGGAAACTTCATTTCCAGAGTGAAGCCGTTGTCGTTTAAAAAAGAAAAACTCAATGACATAAGTAGGTAAGTGACAGGAAGCAAATCCGTAACACAAAATTTAAATCAGTCTAGTTTTGGAGGTCGAAATATAGTAGAATACGAATCCTTAATTTTGTTACCGTTATCTCGTATAGTGTCCTCTCAACACGTCATTTCAGCGTGAAGAATGATATAACTTTTAGGACAACATTCTTAGAAAACAAGCAAAACGTACTAGTCTTCTTGCCTATCTTAAGAGAGGCAAGGAATGTGTGTTATTAACTACATAAATCTTCTAGTTCTTAGTAATAAAATTAGGCGAACACTTACGTAATGATATTAACTTTGCCGTTGTCAACTGTCCGTGAAAGGTCACGCCACTCTTCCACAGCCAAGCTGAAACTAAAAAAATAGGTACACTAATTACTTGGGCGGTAACACAGATTTGGAAGCTTCACCAA
This sequence comes from Pseudoips prasinana, assembly GCA_951640165.1. NCBI lineage: Eukaryota > Metazoa > Arthropoda > Insecta > Lepidoptera > Nolidae > Pseudoips > Pseudoips prasinana. Next base: position 14,392,165 of record OX621240.1, read on the forward strand.
ACTTAAGAAGCGTACCAATAAAATGTAAAGTCTATGATCCTTTTTTTTGTATTATTATATTATACAAGCTGTGCCCCGCGGTTTTACCCGCCTTAAAGGTTATAAATTAGAGCCTATGTGTTATTCGTATATATAAGCTATATTACTACAAAGTTTTATCAAAATCCGTTTTAGTGTGAAAGAGTAACAAACATCCATACTCACATACAAACTTACGAATTTATAATAAAATGAGCCCCACTGTTTTACCCGCGTTAAACTTTACAAATTAGCCTATGTGTTAATCCAGGGTGTCAACTAACTCCATAAAATCCATTTTATTAAAGCGCTCCAGCCGTTTCGACGTGAAGAATTAACAAATATACACACTTACACACTCACAAACTTTCGCCTTTATAATATTAGTGTGATAGGAAGTAGGATAAACAGACAAGAGTGTCCAGTTTGATACTTTAATTATTTTCTTCATTTTAAATCATTAGATGTCGATGTACAATTTATCGTTAATCGCTAAAAACTACTAAAAAGTTTCATAATTAATAAGATCTGAATCATCTTGGATCAGATTACTCTTTTTAACTCCCGACGTAAAAAGAGAGGTGTTATAAGATTGACGTCGGTGTCTGTCTGTGTGTGTGTGTGTCAGTCTGTGGCATACCCATAACTCAAGTTAAATCTTATCATAGGTACCAGAGTTCAATTCTATTATTTGTCACTATTTAAAAGCTGTAATTTATGTGTAAATTGTGCACTTTTTTGTGGGAACTAAATTATTCTTATTCTTATTATTGTAGCTCTCAAACGGATGGACCGATATCGAGGTGGTTCTTTTTAATTTAAAAGCCTGTTTCCTTGCGATGGTTCATAGCTATGTTTGGTTAATATCAGTCCAGTGTAAGAGTATCAACTCTTGATCCAAAATAATGTAATTATAGTTTTAGTCGGGGGTTTTCAAACGGTTAGGTTATTTTATTGACAAGTGCTACTTCTTAACATGGCAGTTAGGAAGTCAGAAATGTTACGATACCAATCTTAGACATAGAAATCAGGCATACATATCCATGAGCTGAATTAATGACCTTTAATGAAATTCGTCTACAAATTGGACACTTAATTCTGATGTCAGATTATGCCTGTCCTTGATTACGAAATTTTATATCTGCGACGAACTGACGAACGGCCGACCTACATTTTATTAATGCTGAGCTAAAGAAAGCCTGCTTGTAAGTGATACAACGTTTGTTTATATTATGAAAGTGCTGGGTATGTAGTTATTTTACGAGTGCGTCATACCTCGCGTACCTAGAGAGAAAATTGCTTTGTGGATTGACCTTGATAATTGAGTATGAAATATTTATTACGAAATATGTATTTGTTTTAAATATATGGGGTGATTTTGAGAAGCTTCTGAAGCATGTGATGTACAAGGTGTAACTAATTACGCATGAAACTTAACAAATGAAAGACAGCAAGTTTGTGGGATCCGAAAATATTCTTTCGGTCCCTATACAAAATACATTAATAATAATATCACAAGGACATCATTCACGCACGGCCATCTGATCCCAAACTGAGCAGACCTTGTACTGTGGAAACCAGATTGCTTATATACTACATACATATATTAGGTACTTTTCTCTTGTAAATACATACTTATATAGATAATTACACCCAATTGAATTATCATCATATCAGCCGAAAGACATCCACTGGTGGAAAATGGCCTCCATCGAAGATCTCCACAATTGCCAGCCTCAGTCTATTATTTATATTACACGTTGTATATTATGTACGACATAGTAATTTGACGGCATAGCATAGCTCGTTTTTATCTTGACTTGCATAAACGAGATTACCCATCAATGCTCCTATATAAAGAAAAAATAGGTTGTACCTCGAAGTTGGTGTGAAATCCAAATTTATTTACCGTGCTGATAGAGTAGCCATAATAAATATAATACCGTGTTCTAATAAACCTTAAGATTTTATTCACTTGTATACCTGGGCAGATCCTCTACAAGATGGAGAATGATCTTGTGTGGGTCGCTGGAAACCGGTTGAAGCGGGAAGCGCAAGACCAGCAATTGTGGGGATCTTTGGGGAGAGCTCTATTCAGCAGTTGCCGTCTTTCGGCTGATGACCTGAGGCCAAACCTAGAATACAACCGCTACAGCATTTCTGGCGGTATCTAATGCTGAAATTGACACACATTTATGGTACCCAGCAAAACGTTTTGTTTATAAGCTCCTATATATAGTTAGTATTGTTGTTTACTATTAATGTATTTGTTTTTTCGATTTTTGAAAATTATGCTTTAGGTCTTATAGTTTTATTGGTATAGGTATAGTATTAATGTTACGAATTGTATAACAAAAATTTGCAGGCAAGTCATAGGGTAGTAAAACTCAAAGTCGTATAACAAGTCTGCGAAATACATAAAATGCGTTACAGGCCTACCTAATTAGTTAGTATGGGAAGTTTTTCGTGAATTACGGAGATTAATGTTCCACAAGTTGCTAAGTTTAATGACTTACATAAGAACCTAGTAGTAGCAAAGGGACTGTATAACCAGTAGCGGCTTTTCAAGGGCTAGTTTTGCGAAGCCACTGTGGGTGGCGGCTGACAGAGTGCATTTGTCTAAGAATCAAAGAACTTGTGCATTAACCTTTTTCTTCTTCGACTTTCTTGTCTTTCTTGTTCGTCAAAGTTCAAGTTTGTCAAATAAAGGTTGATGCACAAGTTCTTCGCGAAGCCTTAAGGTGACACCGGACATCTTGCCCAAGCCGTCCACCGCTACTGTATTTTACAATATAGTAGAAAGGCTTTGTGAAATTTAAGTTAAGTTAAGGCGCAACGGTTAAAACAGTCGCCTCGCCACTTCGTGTCCCGAGTTCGATTCTCGCGTAGGACAACTATTTGTGTGACCCATAAGTAGTGGTTCTGAGTCTGGATGTACTTTGTGTCCGTCAATTATATGTTTGTAAAGTGGGAACACCCAAATACTCCGAAATATTTTATTCCGAATTTCAATGTTCCGATTTTCAAAAGTCCGAATAGTACCTAAGAATTGTAATGTCTATTATTAATAATCACGAAATTAATTTTACCGAAAGTCGTAAATACGATTTGTTAGATTTCCGATTTTCAAACGTTCGAAGAGTCAAATGCTCGAAGGGTTCTCAGTCCGAATCGACAGAAACGAATCGCTGCACAACCGACTTCACGTAGTCTTGTCTGCCCTACCCTAGACTGTAATTTAAGCCGGCGTAGGCGCGGAGGGGTGGGGCGGCCCGCGAGCTGAGGAGCAGGTGGCTTGAAGGCCCGCCGCCGCGGCTGAGGCTGGCCGGCCAAGCCGGCCAGCAAGCCGAAGCTGCGGTGGTGAGCGTTAAAACCATCTGCGACGATAAGCTCGCGTGGGCCCGCCCAAACCCCGCAGCGCCGGAGCCGTGACAGAAACAATGCCTGCTGCATGTTGCATGCCTGCTTGCTTGTTGCATGCCTGCATGCTTGTTGCATGCAGGCAGGTTGCGTTGTTTCATAAAATCTTTCATTGCAAATGCGCTATATTTGAAATGTTTGATAACCTTCCTAATTTTTTATTTAATTACCTAAAACCGCAATATTAGTAAATAGCAACATAATATTATGGCAATCTTACTAATATTAGAAATGCGAAAGTAACTCTGCCTGTCGTGCTTCCACGCCAAAACTACTGAACCGATATAAATGAAATTTGATACACAGATAGTCTAGAGCCTGAGAAAGGACATAGGCTGCTTTGTAAAGGGTTGTAAGGGGTGGAAGGGGGAAGTGAAAAGTTGTATGGGAGTAATTATAATTAAAATACGTAATTTTTAAAGCTAGAAAGTTAGCCTGAAACATTTTTTAGGTTGTTGATTCGATATAAATAAATATTACATTCAAAGTTTGTAAAAGTTGTACCTCATAGTGTAAAATAACAATAGGGGATGAGAGTTTGTATGAAAATATTTAAGTTTTTAGTGATTTTTTTATAAATTTGTCTCTTACAAACTAATATTATAATTTATAAAGGCGAAAGTTTGTGAGTGTGTGACTGTGTATGTTTGTTACTTCTTAAAGTCTAAACGGCTGGAGGGATTTTAATAAAATTTGGTATGGAGTTAGCTGACACCTTGGATTAACTCATAGGCTATAATTTGTAAAGTTTAATGCGGGTAAAACCGCGGGGCACAGCGAGTATGAGATATATGCTGATGTAACATTTACGGAGTCATTTTAAAATGTGCGGACGAAGTCGAGGGCACGGCTAGTTTATTATATTTAACTACAAAATGTACGGCTAGATACAAGATAGAAGCTGAGTTTTCACGATTACACTGTCACCGAACTAAGCTAAGCTTAAGTAGCTAAAGTATAACTTATACTAACCTACAAGACAGCAAATCAATACAAGGAACACGACAGCTGTTTTCCGACATTCATTCTTAGCATGACTCTGTTTACATCTCTTCTTGCATTTGAACTTTTCTCTGACATTATCTTCATGTAAATATTCCCAGATGTTTTCGCGTAAAGGATATGTGGAAGATATTTCCCACTTTGGTGCAGCAAGTTTTCTAGATTTCCGCCGCTCTCGAACTTTTCCTGTTGGTAAATATATTGTTATAACTTGATCACTGAACATGTTTTTGACATGTATGAGACTGTTGCCGTATTGAATACTGTAGAAAATCTGTTAGGTATTTGAATAACAAGCTTAAAGATGCTTGGTAAATAAAATAAACTACTTTGAATAAAAACCGGCCAAGTGCGAGTCGGACTCGCGCACGATGGGTTCCGTACCATTATCTATAAAACCGAGCAAAAATTCACGTTTGTTGTATGGGAGCCCCTTTAATATTTATTTTATTAGTTGTTATAGCGGCAACAGAAATACATCATCTGTGAAAATTTCAACTGTCTAATTATCACGGTTCTTGAGATACAGCCTGGTGACAGACGGACAGACAGACAAACAGACTGTGAAGTCTTAGTAATAGGGTCCCGTTTTACTCTTTGTGTACGGAACCCTAAAAAGCGTTTGTAAATAGTCAGAACATATTTGTAGTAATATAGTTAAGTACACATAATTATTTCTAGGTACACATAGATATTTAGGTACACGGATTGTATGAAACGTTTAGAATAAAATTTATTTTATAATATGATGATATTTAGCTACCTTATATTAAGTTATTGTCAAAGTTATTAAGAACTCAGTGTAACACTTATAAAATCGATCAAATTAAAATAAACTTGAATGAGATCATTTTAATTTATTTAATAAGTCAAGGCAAAATAAATGTAAATCTAGAAATATGGAACAAATGTTATTTTTTTATATCAGAGCAAACGAGCAAGTGGATCACCTGATGGTTAGTGATCACCGCTGCCCATGGACACTCGCAACACCAGAGGTGTCACGGGTGCGTTGCCGGCCTCGAAAAGTCAGCAAACAAGAGTTGCTGACCTTTTCCCCCCACCCCAATGTTTTGATAATTTTCGTCGAACTTTTATAAAATTTGAAAGTTTTTGACTTGGTACCAAGTTAAGATAAACATAAATCTGAGATATTTTCACGTATACCTTTGCGTTTACAGAAGCGCTTAAGTTACTTTCACGACGAACGGAAGCTATATTTCATGTATATTTTATAATTATAGGTTTTGACTGCCTCGTTGGTCTAGCGGTAGCGTGTTCAACCGCAGATAATGAGGTCCTGGGTTCAAATCCCGTGTCAAGCCAAAAAAAGTGATTTTGGGATTTTCCCGAAAAATAAATTTCTCCACCTGGTCCTGTACCTGAACTCTTTCCGGTCGTGTCGCTGGTCGTCCCATCGGATCATGAGAATGATGGAATAGAAAGTGTCCCTGCGCAAATGGCTAGTCTCCATTGAGACTGGCCGCCGTGGCCGAAATTCAGTCGGGAGGACATTACATTACGTTATATTTATAGGTTACGGTCACGTTGTGTTTTAACCTAGTTTAAAACTATATTTAGACACGTGAAAAAAAAGAAAAGAATTAAACGCGTCTTACTGGTTTTAACTGTAAATTGACCCTATAAAATTTAATTTTACAAAGAAAAGATAATACAAGGCAATAATATGTAACTTTACTAAAAATTGGTTAACTTCTTCAAAAGTTTTCTATATAATTATAACCGCAATTTTACTGATCATAGATAGATTGAGTCCACCTTATTACAAGTAAAATAATAAATTCTGTAAAAACCAATTGCAGCATTCGAAATATATATTGTTATATAGGTTTCAGCAGCCTTATCGCATATAGTGATCTCTTCTAGGTAACCGTTGGATGGTCCAAAAGACTGAGGAAGGATAAGCAGTTGTTAGCAGTATTTTTTTACTTTGTCATATGTATGCGTAGAGAGCCAGACAGTGTCAGAACTAAGGAATCCCTTTAGGCTATGTTAGAAGCGCACTGGACGGTTCGATCACTCTGGCAGAAGGATAACCACAACATAAAGGCTAAATTCAAATAAATGTTTTATCGGAGCACTAAGAAAAGATAAGCATCTTTTGTTAGATAGTAACTTAGTAACTGCCGGAATCTTAAAGAATATCGTACAAAGTATCAGTTTAAAGTTCCATTTGCTTTTAAAACGAAAGCAACATAAACTTTAACATAAATCCTGCCATCGTAAACTGTTGTGGGCGGGGCATTTATTAATTCGTTGATAGTGGGATAGCGGGTTGGTTTATCACGGACATATACTGATCTAGTCGCTTTGATTGCTTAGTTTACGACCTCCCCTCCCTAGAATACGATGGGGGATAGTATCTAGTAACACTACATCTACTTACTAAGGACTATAATATATTGGACGTTTTGGAGCAGGCGAGCGTTTACCAAATTATAAGATGAAATTAATCATATTTATGTTGGATTATATCTCGTAAAATTTACGCTTAAAGTTTTGTAGAGCAATTACACCGAACTTATTTTAGCTTAATTCAAAGCTTCAAAGTGAATTAAAAACAACTTTAATTTATTTCGAGTGTTTGTTCTAATGAGCTATATAGTCTTTTGTTTTGTTCATTTCACTGACTCAATCGTTTAAATCGATTGTGTCATACTAAGAACATTTTGAAATATATTACGTTTTATCGACTTTATTGTTTATTAATCTTCGATATACCTTAGTTATTACGGACAGGTATTTGGGGCAACCACCTGGCACCATCAGAATGATTACTGCTGCAACAGTTCATATTCTAGCAAATGCTGAGATATTTCAAACTTGAACGGATAACAAAGTGTTATGCCTATTCTATTCGTGTTATTTTTGTTGTCTGTGCCATATTCCGAATATTTTATTTATTTCTTTAATAACACGTAATGCATTCAAAAAGAAAATCAGAGGAAATGTTATATAAAAATAAAAACTAAGGTTTATCAATATGCTACCGGTTGCTGCGCTGTTGATGGAATCGCGCGATTAGGTAAAACGTTTAATGTGTACTAGACCTTAGGGTGGGGTTCTTACTGATGAAGTAAAAGTCTGCACTATCAATACTAATGCCCAAATGCCTCTTCAGGACAAGCCCAATTTATGGACGAGGCGAAACAAATTCTCGAATTGGTTTGGGATGTAACGAACAAGAGTTGTGTACACGACAGTAAATAAGTAAACTGATAGCAGCTGCTGGTTCGATGTGTTTTCAGAATATGATTTATACTTACGTGAATCGTAATTTCATGTTTAATGAATCTAGATGAATAAGTGTTTATAGTACACACTTATCAAACTGATATGGAACTGGACACTATCTAAAAAACCCTATATATATTTAAGTAATTATGTTAAGGAAAAGTAAGAGACTGATCATTTTGAGTGTGAAAATCCCAGTTACCTACTGTAATTAATGAAAATATGAAACCAAATTAAAAACATTTGAAATTTCTCACAGAGAAACTTTATTCTCTCTATGTCATAACGTTCTGAGCCCGTTCGGGCTAAAGTGACACTAATTAGACAGCAGAATATAATTGGTTTGATATTTAGTGCAACGTAGCATCATTACTAAGGCAAGCAGCCGAGAATCCGAGTTCTATAATATCTGGGTAATCCCGGGTCTGGTTGTAATAAGTATTGAGACTGAACTCCGTACAGCCGGAGAAACTATATCGATTATGTACGTATTCCAATCAATTCCGGTTTAACTTACGTTTACATTCTATAATGGATAAAACGGAGCCCTTATATTACTTTTAGGTTCGTCTGCCTCAGTGTCTTACCATAAGAAGTTTGTAGTATTCCAAAGTACAGGCGCCAGCACATCCAGCTACCCCTATCTGTCAATTTTCTTTTATAGAATTTTAATTTTCAACTTTATCACAAAAGCATAAGGTTCACTTTCAATTGGGGAAATTTGACAGTTTGGGGTAGCTTGATGTGCTGGCGTCTGTACAAATAAAAAATATTTTAGAACATTTTTTATTTTATCTCATGCCAAATGGCTAAAGCTAATTGCTTGTTGTATTATAGAAAATAAACGGTTAACGGTAATATAAACGGTTACATTTCGGGGGAGGAAATAAATATAATAAATATAAATATTGAGATAACTAACACACTGCCATCTGATCGGAAACTAGATAGAGCCAGATAATGCCTGCACTAGGAAATTTAACTCTTGTAACACGGGGGATTTTACAGACAGGCAATCCAGCGGACAGTGTTTTTTTTTTATTTTATAAGATAAAATTTGATTGTTTCTTTAAAATTTCTATTATAATGTACACAATCTATATTTTCATACTAGAAGTGCCCCGCGGTTTTACCCGCGTTAAATTTTATAAATTATCACAGCTCCTCCCTCGTAGGTCATAGCGTGATAATATGTAGCCTATATATTGACAGGACCTCTTAGTAATATTCATGCAAAATTTGAAGTAAATCCATGCAGTACTTTTTGAGTTTAGCCCATGTACAATTTTGACTTTCCTACGATTTAATTATATGTATAGATTTTACTGTTACAACCCAAGAGCCCACGACAGCCAGACCTTCGTTATTTTATAAAAGCTGAAAAGCTTTTTCTGTGCATGTCCCCTATGCAGGTAAGGACAACCAGCGAATACAATATCGTTAAATTATACTTTAACGAATTTCACCTACTATTTTATATACCTTTACTACCAGTTACCTGCCAAAGTAACCATAACCCAAACTCCATAGCCGCTGATCTTTCTTATTTGTTTAGGGGATGCATAGAAAAGCTTTCAGCTTTTTATAAAATAACAGAGGTCTGGCCGTCGTGGGCTCTTGCTCTATTAACTAATTGACAATTCTCGATTGTCCCGGGACTGCAAAAGTGGGAATTGCTTGGGACAGATGTTCCCAGCCCTAGTCATTACTCGCTGCAGGCTGCAGGTGGTAGCATGCTCTAATTGCATTACGCGAATTCGGACGAGCTAAATCTGTTTTTGGATAGTACTGATTATAGTAATATGGACTTAATCAATGTTGCAGCAGTATTGAGACCGAAGTTTAGCTTCCTTATGGGGTTTTGTGACTGAATGAAATGACCATGTTATATTACAATTATATTAGCAGGTTGTGCTGTTATATTCCCATATTGGGAATTAGATTTTGGGTAGGTATATATTAATTTGAATTTAGTAAATTGTATTCTTAAAAGGAAAAAAGATTTTAATTTTTATAAATTGATCATTAAATCTATATAAATAATAAATCATACAAAATTACCATTTCCGACTATTACAAAAGCTAGTAGTGTTTGCTATTTACTTTAAAGTGACGTTTAAAGTTAGCCTAGGAGACTTCACTGCTTCGCCGAACAATAGAGGGGAACGTCAAGCAATCTAGTGCGAAATAAAACTATAAACTAAGTACCCGCGCCGGAGGGCACTTCTTTTGGTTCGAAAATTGACTATGCGTGGTAACTAACGCATGATGGCATTTCCACTCTATAAAATAAATCAAAATATCAGTCAGCCAAGTTCGATGGATGGCACCTACAATGACCTACGACCTCTGTAGGTGTATTAGCAAGGGAGCTGGTAAATTGATCTGCCGGCTTATATTCGATATTTGTAGCATAACGGCCAAGTGCCTACTCCGGATTGGTAGAGGGTCTGGTTCGATTCCCGCTGGTCACTAAAATGTATGATTTCCCAGTTGTGAGTTTATACGAGCCAGCGTTTTTTATGCCATGCAAAAACTAAAACCGAACTTTATGATCGCGCATTTTTAGCATTGGCCTCATTGCTCTTATAATAATGTGGTCTACATTATTATATGATTTGTCTTTGCAATTACGAACTGTTTCCGTTGTAGAGTATAACTCGATTAAGTATTATTTTGTCAATTTCGTTGTGCTGTGTATCAATTAAACACATGATCACCGACACTTCTCTGCGGCTTCCTTCATGTAAAATATCTTTGAAATAATAGTATGTATACTTTGGTTAAAAAAGGTATTTTATGGTTATTATTCTTTTTCTAATAGTAGGTATTAATAAAAATGTATAAATTAGGGTATGAGAAATGTATGCTAATAATAATAATAATAAAACATTTATTTCAGATTATAAATTAAATCCATATTTTGTTAGTAAGCGGTCTTATATCCTATGTTAGTAAATATTAATAATCTAAAATGAAATCAAGCAGCGCCTACTACTTTAGCCACCCAGTGGCTTAGTATAGGGCTGTCATATCGCTCAGAAAATGTTTTCAGAATGCTATTGTGACTATTTCGTGTTCTGTGCAGTATTGAAGCCACTCTCTTTCGGATGATTGCGTGGAATCCATCTGTATAGGCCTCCCCAAACATTCCGGACGCACTACAGCGCCTCGATAGTCCCTACAGCACTCCGAAACCATTATTATATTTGACTCGGAGGGCGTTATAAGCTCGGAGGGTATACCTTATCCATAGGCCGCAGGTGTAGAAGGATTGACAATAGGCTTTGAATAGTGTTATTTTAGCCTCCTTGCTACACCGTGTAAATCTACGGGCCAGCATATTGCTCCTCACTGCCAGCGCCCTCCGTTCCCTTTCAATATCATCATCATCCTTAAGGTCTGAAGTTATAATATGTCCTAGGTACTTAAATGTGTTAACTCTCTTTAGGGGTAACCCTTTGAGTAATATTACTAATTTTACTAAGCACATTGCATTTTTTTTAAAGACAAAAGTGAAATGGATCCCTGTGTCGCGGGATACTTTACAAACATATAATTGATGGCCACAAAGTACCTACATCTAGACTCAGAATAACTACATGGAGGTTACACAAATAGTGGGACACTAAGTGGGGAGGCGACTGTCTTAACCACTGTGCGCCCCACGTGCAGTAAAATTTCTTACAGCACAATGGCCTACGGACGCTAGTTATTTCGCGGGCATTACTCACGCGTTGCTTACCTATCTCCCTCCCCGATGGCATAAGATGGTCTCTGAAAATCTTACCCACACAGAGTAACAAATATGAGGTTATTACATCATCAGCCATATGTCCACTGCTAGACATAGGCCTCCTCCAAAGGTTACTATAACGTTACCATTAGTAGTCACCGCGCTTGGCATGCAAGTTGGCGACCGCAGTTAGGTATAGGTAACTATTATAGTACATAGGAGGAGCTGCTGCCTGACTACCTGGTGTATCCCTTAGACGCCTTTTACGACATCCAAAGTATGGTATGGGGTGGCTCTTTATTCTTTCTTTATAGGCCGGAAACCACACGGCTAATTATCATAGTTTGTATTCTTATGTACGGACGCCAGCACAGTCAGCTACCCCAATCTGTCAAATTTCTTTTATACATTTTCAACTTTATCATATAAGCATAAGGTTAACTTTCAATTGGGGAAATTTGACAGAATGGGGTAGCTTGATGTGCTGGCGTCTGTACATAGAACGTACATGAATACCGACGTTTTACCGCTCTGACATTAAGATTCTGTGGAACGCTTGTCAGAAAGCTGTATATAGATATATATTTTTTGTTCATTTCGCTCAAGTTACAAGTACCACTCAAGGTGACGCTCGAAAATATAATTCAGGTCTACTTATGAAAATTCATAACAAGGCGCTTAAAGGTCAACTTTAATTACTTATCTAATGGTAAAATAAATGGCGAAGCAGCAAGTTTGAATAAAAAGCCAGCCAAGAGCGAGACGGGGAGCGTGCCAAGGGAGCCCAGGGTGCGCGAGTCCTTTCAGTTTCCTTGAATTTCTAAAACATTTTCACTTTGATATATACCGTTAAAATCCGGACCGCATATCTAAGACTGTTTGTAAAAAAAAAAATTTAACATTGATTTATTTTTTCTGTAGGTAAAAACTATTGAAGTAAACATTTATCAAATAAAATACTTCAGATCTTTTGCATGAATATCTTCGCAGATAAGAGGGACTATTCTGCCTAATTAAACTACTACGTTATAAAAACGTAATATTAGTTATATCATGTTTTTGTTACTTTTAATAAAACGTAAATACACATACCATCTAGATCATTATATCTGGAATTAGGGAGAATAGTCCCTCTTCTCGGAAGCTTGTCATGCAATATTAATAAAACGTTTCGAATATTATTGCGTGTTATTATTATTCTTTTAAAATTATCGCCCACACTATACAAATGATTCCTTGTGTCGCAGGTTTCTTTAGAATAATATATTTGGCGATCTCAAATTACACCCAAACTCAGTACAACTACATGGACACGTAGTAGCGAGACTGACTTAACCGCTGTGCCAGACGGCAGTCCTTATAATACCTACTTACTTCGGGCTCTTTTGTAAAGGTTACTTTTTACCATATCGGCAAAGAACCTTAAAAATAGCCCCACTCTACTAAGTAAATAACTTATCTAAGTAATTAGTTATGTAAATCATTTAAGATGTATTGTTAATGTTGACTTGCGAAAACGTTGCGTGTATAAAAGTAATTTCCATGCGCGAACTTACAAAATTATTGTAAGGCAAGTTGTTCACTAATGAATAGCAACCTTCGGCATAATTTTGTAACCTACATACATAACGTAGGTAGTTATTTGCCACCTTCGCAACGATAGAATACAGTCGTATCTACATAGGCAGTTCAGAGAAACAATGTACTTTGAACAGAGTTCTACATAAGCCCGTGTAAATTCTTCAGACATATCGCTACCTCGGTTCTCAAAGGGCGTAAGCACCAAAACATGATTTTACAGGAGAGCCCAAACAAAAACATAGTTATTTTTTATATAACTTTTTGATTATTGGCTTAAATGAACCGTTCGAAGAATTAAACGTTAGGTGTCAAACATTTGTATCATCTGTAAATAAAAAGAGTGGTTCTGTACAGTCACATAATTTATTACACGTGTTTATTTTAAGATTCAATCAAATGTTTAACTGAATTATTGCTCTAATTTTTAAAGGTTCCCTGTAACGACATATTAATCATTCGTACAAATTTACTACCTTATGATCATTAAAAGTGGTTTATTAAATACATTGAACGATAGTGGAGAAAAAAAATTGTAGGGCTGCATTAAAAAGAAAATTTCGCCAAATTAACGGTTACGCTCTTTGAGTTTCGAGGTAGTGATATAGCGTGCTTGGTTTGGAATCGTGGGAAAGATGCATCTTATTGTTTTATAATGAAATCTTAGATGAATGTCGTTCATAGTGGCTAGTTTCTATAAAGACTAGCCATTTGCTCGAGATCTGCGTGCACTCGTGTTTTCTCACGCACCTGTGCACTATAATGCGAGTATTCAAGAGTGTGCGCATATTCCGACGGAATGTTTTAGCCAATACCATAAAAGACTGACCAGGTAGAACCAACGACATTATTACCAATCAAAATACAATTAATATTATGTAGTGTTGATTGCCCTAATTGTTAGTTTAATCGGTATGCAATATGCACCGCTCTCCCGCTCGCACAAAATATCCACGTGCAAGAAGAACAATAGGTATAAATAAGCAAGTTACATGCGCCGGTATGGTACCCAAAACGTGTTTCAGTCCTCCACAGACAACAGTCTGTGGAGGACTGAAACACGTTTTGGGTACCATACCATTCTCAAGGGATGTTAACTAGTTGAGTGCAAACTTTCGCATTCGAGCACTCGACGAGAGACGAGTTACGTTGCTTGCACCAAAAAGAAACATTAAATTGATTTAATTAGGATTCCGAATCCTTATGGATGGTAAACAATAATTATTTCAAGCACTGTAAGTATATGTCCAACTAGAAACTAGAGTGTTTTTATTGAAATATAGCACGTTTTATATATTTTTTATATACCTAGTCGTATGTTAAATATGGAAAGGCTGAAGGTTACATTCATTTTGCACTGACGACCTGCTTGATATAAAATTTGTGTTGCGATATGTAAGGGTTAATTTTGTAGTTCGGCTGGAAAAATAGTTCACTACTTGAGGATAGTTCCTGGTAAGCACATGGACTGAGTTATTGTAATAAGTAACTCCCTTTATACAAATACATATGTTAAGGCACTTATCACCTTAAGATATTGTGAATCTCATTCACTCTAACGTAAAATTATATTTTAATGGTAAAGATAGAATATCTCATCATCAAGATAATGAGAATCTCAATATTTTCACAACTGATTTGATTGTCTTCCATAATATTTTGTTGAAATTTCAGGCATTGTGTTTAAACAAAATACACATTAAAACCTGTAGACAATGTTCATTCTAAGGTGATGTTTTATCCGAAGTATACGTACTAACTATGAACCTGTCCGTTAATACGTATGGTTGAACCATCAAAACAAAAGAAACACGACCTCGTTTATTCGGGCTAGAAGCCATCTACGGACCGTTTGAGTTCATAATAAAATAACAAGCTATAATTTTGAAGGCACATTCAGTTTTGATTCCGGGAAATAATATTGAAAGCAGAAAAATCCCTGAAATGAGTACAATTACGTCGAGAATTTAGGTCAAGCTTGGGTACCGTGTACAAAGCATATTGTTTTTATACATATGTATGTGTATGTTTCCCCAACGCGTAATATGTGACAAGCTTAAAGGGAAATGGATGGCTTCATAGGTACACACATTGTTAATTTGCCACCCTTTTTAGGTGCAGAACCGTGTAAACAAGATAAGGTACTAAATGTATCTACTACGTCTTACTGAAATATAACTTGTGGAAGCAAATCTCTGGAACTGTAATTTACTAGTAATTCGTGGATCTAGGCCAGAGTTAATACAACGAGCTTCCCAGAAAAAGTAAATATATCTAGTTAAGGTATTTATTAACCGACTTCAAAAAGATCTTCAGCGGTTCTCAATTCAATCCGTCTTTTTGTGTATGATTACTCCGGAATTTGAGATATATGTACGTGTTTCTTTTGTCGGCGGTCGGTGGCGAGATTGGCGTGAAAAGGAAAAATTGGATCTTGTCAGCCTGTTAACCAACCTTAAAAAGTAGGAAGGTTCTCAATTCATTTCGTTTTTGTCGATTTCTTCGGCTTTTGAGAACCAATTTCTTCTTTTTTTTTGGAATGGTTATGCTTGTGATTTTGTCAGGATCTTTGAATTTATGAGGATATTAACAGTTTCACATGGTTGCCGTTGATAAAATTTGCTATTTGGTCAATTTTCGATCAAGACCTGGTAGAGAGTCACTCAAAAGTGTAAAATTAAAACTTTTTTAAAAGCAAAACACCAACTTCAAAACCAAAAAGCAAATAAATTCAGATATCTATAGATATAAGTTGGTGCCTAGAATTATGTTTATTAATTCCCCATTTTAATAATAATTGAAACCAACTTCAATTGTTTTGTTTTTAAACAGTTTTATTTTTATTATTAAATGCGTCTAATAATGTAGTTTAGCTCAATTGTATTAATCTTTATTTGCAAAGGTAACGATAGGTCAAGTCAAGTCCAGTGGTGATTGTTAGACGTCGCGCGTCGCTTGCTTTAATTAACCTTATGCCACTGGCCTTCTTATACGCTTCTTGCTAAGCCAAGTGATAGGGTAATTGTACGGGATAATTCCTATATCAATATAATTAACGATTGTACGTGTGGCGCAGTGGTTAATGTTGTCGCCTCGCTATTCCCTCGCCCTCGTATATCGGGTTCGAGGATAACTATTTGTTGCTGTAACCCATAAATTGTTGTTCTGAGTCTTGTTGTGCTTGGTGCCGTGCCGTGTTTGTATGTTTGCGCCGCAATACTGGGATTTCAATTCCCAGTGCGGGCCTTGTTTTCAAGTTGCAATTATACGCTCAAATTAAGTTACAAATAAATATTACATTTATTCACAATTCATTTTTTACAAAGTTTGAATACCAGTGGTTTCAAACTAGGGCAAGCTTGTATAGCATGTTGATCACAATATTCTATTTCTGTATGTAATAAGTTATAATATACATGTTTTATACAAATAATCCTTGTCACTTATTACACATCTATTCATTTATACGGATGTACCTACTATGCCAAACCGAATGCCAGGTAATCGAATATCAATTAATCGAACACTACCAATCGAATATACACTCGAATGTTCATAATATCAAATGATTAATAAGTCGAACACTCAATCTAATGTATCCTTTAGTGATAAACTATTGGTTAATTTCTGGCGTTTTATTGTCGCCGTCCTAACGTGGTTAGGTTACGACTGCGACCACACAAACACGACGAAAAGTAGGATTACTTTTCTAGTAGCGAATTACCATTTATTAAGCATTCGATATTATGAACGTTCGAGTATTTAGACATTCAATGAATAGCGGTTTAAGTGGTAACGGTTATAAAGATCGTAGCATCACGGCATATTGTTTTATATCAAGTATACATTAGTTACATAGCTTCTAACAATTTTTTTTTTGAGCCGGGTTGTTTTTTTTACTGCTCGTGTGGAGCTACGGATAAGAGGCTAATAACACCTAATTTTATCGTATCTTTCTAGTCTCGCCCGTATAATATAACAAGTACGGGTACCAAATATAATGTTAATACTACCAAATCAAATAAAAAAATAATCATTATATAATATCATTAATTGCGAGATTCTAATCTTTATGACAAATCTAATAAATTATCGTTGCTGATAATAAAGTGTACTTTATTATGTTATTTTAAATTATATTTTGACGCAACTTCGTTATTTTTGATTATATCAAGCAAAGTGGTTGAATCGTGTTTTGGTTTAAATAATAAATTCTTCTAAATATAGTCAAATTTGGCGTAGGTATATTATATTTTAAGACAAGTTAAACGTCGTAGTATTGGTTAAAACTAATCGTTTTTTGTAATATTAAAATAGCTCCTATGTCAGCTGCTGAACCTTACAATAGGTTGCCATTGGACATAATTTTATGGAAGTAGGTAAAATATACTAGTCTAGCAGTTGGTTCATCTGATAATTGTCTTGTATATATAGTTATTAAAGTAAAATTTTACTATGTAATAATTTCAAATAATGCATGCAGCAAATTTGGATATGAATATTTAGAAAAGTAACGACAATGAATCTATTAAATAAATATTGTCCCAATAAAAGAGTAGGTAATTTTCATTATAGTATATATGACGGTCACCGTACCTAGTTGGTAGTGCTCCTGCCTACGAAGCTGGTGGTCCTGGGTTCGAATCCCGGTAAGTGTAAATATTTGTGTAATGAGCACGAATATTTGTTTCTGAGTCATGGATGCTTTCTATGTATGTGATATAAGTATGTATATCGTCGCCTGGTACCCATAGTACAAGCTTTGCTTAGTTTGGGGCTAGGATGATCTTTGTGACATTGTCCCGAGATATTATCCACTCTCTTGCTGCAATGGGCTTGCAATTAGATCTATTCGAAAGTTACCTTACAAATCGCTGACAGATCGTAAAGATTGAGGATTACAGTAGTGACGAACTCCCCATATATTACGGTGTGCCACAGGGCAGTATATTAGGTCCCACGCTGTTCCTAGTTTTTATAAATGACTTATGTAACCTTAATATTCAGAACGCTGAAGTTACATCTTTTGCAGACGATACTGCAATAACTTTTATTGCAAATTCATGGCCTGAACTCGAGCAGAAGGCACAAATAGGCCTTAATCGAGTAATAAATTGGCTTTATTCACACACGCTTACTCTTAACATTTCCAAAACGAAGTATATAACTTTCTCCATCAGCTCAGCCTCCCAACCAAAGACGCCAATATCCCTAAAAATACATTCATGCCAAACACAATCTGCATGTCAATGCCCTCTTATATCTTCTGTTGACCACATTAAATATCTAGGCATTGAGTTAGATAAGAATCTTAACTTCAAAACCCATATTAACCTTCTGACTAGTAGAGTACGCAAACTTATATATATATTTAAAACCCTAAGAAGTATTGCAAATCCTCCTATAATTCGTAGTGTATATTTTGCCTTATGTGTTTCAATTATTACGTACTGTATTTCATGCTGGGGCGGTGCTGCAAAAACTATCTTAAGACCGTTGGAAATTTCACACAGAGCCATTCTGAAGGTTGCTACCTTTCGCCCAATAATTTTTCCCACTAATCAATTATACAGCATATGTGAGGTCCTCAATGTGCGGCAACATTTTATTCTACAAACGGTTCTCTTGCAGCACCTGAAAACGCCCTGTAGAGAAATGTGTAAACGCAGAAAAGATAAAATATGCAATCTTCCACAAGTTCGTTCATCGTTTACTAAAAGGTTTTTCTATTTCTTAGGCCCCTCTCTTTATAATAAACTTAGCGAGAAATGCTCAATATACGGTTTATCCTATTATAATTGCAAACAAACTATCCGCAAATTCCTTCAAAACCAAACGTACGACGAAACGGAAAAATATATAAACTAAGGTGGCATTATACGTTTGTTTATTTTTTCTTTTTATGATATATATATGATTACCCTACAGTGACATAAAAATAATAATCAGACATAAACGTACACACACACACACACACACACACACACACACACACACATACACGCACACACACACACACACGCAGACGCACACAACGAAACACACACAGCCACATGCATACACCCACTCACACACGCACAATTCAATCTTTGTTTTATCTAATGTATAATAACTGCCAAAGATTGTACTGATAAATGTAAATTCAAATAAGGGGTTCGGGACTGAAACTCCTTAATACAGGTTAGCTTATAACCTAGCTAGGAGATCAGCACTTCACCCACCTAATCGTAGTTATAAGTGAGTACAACCCTTTGATGTAAATTATTATAAATGCATTATGTATTACGATTCACCTTTTGTAATAAAGATTTATTATTATTATTATTATTTTTATTTACATTTTTTTTCTCGAAATTCTCTTTCGGTAAATAATGACACTCACGGGCTTACGCCAAGTCAGTATCAAGTTCCATTTGGGACTCATAATATGATGAGTCGTCCTGCAAAAATTTTCTAACGATTCTACATGTATTCAAAATCACAGCTTTCTGCATGTTTATGTAGGTGGTTGGCGGTAAGTCTAAAATACGTAGGGAGTGGTGTAAATGCTTCGGAATAATACCAGTAGTGGAGAGCACAAGTGGTACAATATATACTTTTTTCATTTTCCATATTCTAACAACCTCTTCTTTTAATTCTGTATACTTTCGAATTTTTTCTGTGATAGTTTTCTGTATATTATGTGTATTAGGTATTGCAATATCAATTAGGTATGTAACTAGATTAACTTTATCAATTAGAGTAATGTCCGGTCTATTGTTATGTATTGTTTTGTCAGTTATAATGGCTCTATCAAAGTATATCTTGTGACTGCTACTCTCCAAGACTGGTTTTGGGCTGTATTGATAATACGGGATGAAGTTTTCTTGAATTAATTTAAATTTACTGGCAAGTTTTTGATGTATTATGTGAACAACCTGATTATGTCGATGAGTGTAATCAGTTTGAGTAAGACTAGGGCAGGCACTGGTGATATGTTGGATTGTTTCGGATAAAAGATGGCATTTTCGACACTTATCGCTCTGTAAATTAGGATCCTTAAGAATGAATTTTTTATAATTTCTTGTATTGATTACCTGATCTTGAATGGAAATCATAAAGCCTTCTGTTTCAGGAAATAGGGACCCAAATTTCAACCAACGATTGGAAGCATGTAAATCTACGTGATCCTTTTCAAGATCATGTAAATGTCTACCATGTAGTTCTTTACTGCGCCATTTTGTCAACTTAATTATTTCAAGATCTTTTTTCTTAGCTAATTCTCGGTTTTTATTGTAAAGATTTAAAGGTGTGCAATTTTTGTCTGCTTCTATAGTGGCGAAATGTATTTTGCTAGTATCAGTTTTACTGTAGAAAAAGCTCCTGAGGCTATGTATCTGATCTTCCCAAAGTGCCCTGATATCAATTAATCCTCTACCTCCCTTATGTCGTTTTATCGACATTCGTTCAACAGCAGACTTAGGGTGTAAATAGTTATATTTAGTTAGTAATGTACGTATTTTAATTTCTAAATTATTTATATCTGTAGCTGACCACTTGACTACTCCAAAAGAATACGTTAATATAGGGATGGCAAAGGTGTTGAGAGCCTTAAATAGATTTTTGGAGTAAAGTGGTCGTTTACAAATTTTATGTATTCTGCCAGTAAATTCTTTACATAAATCCCTTTTAATTTGACTATGATTAATGGTACGCCCCTCTTGTAAGCCTAAATATTTGTAAGTTTCGTGTTGTTCCATTTATTATTATTATTATATTATTATTATT
Source organism: Pseudoips prasinana (assembly GCA_951640165.1). Lineage (NCBI taxonomy): Eukaryota > Metazoa > Arthropoda > Insecta > Lepidoptera > Nolidae > Pseudoips > Pseudoips prasinana. The sequence continues at coordinate 14,412,941 of OX621240.1, forward strand.
ATAGTATGGGCAGTGGGTTCCGGCTTCAAGCCGCCCCGTAGGCATCTGACATAAACACTGACACTAAACTACTGTCTTTTTAATGAGTGCTGCCGGGTCTGACAGCTTAACGTCCCCTAAGAAGCAGGAAGACGCTGAGAAATTAAACCACTTTGGCAGCCATCCATCTATGGGCCATTTAACTTATCACTTACGGCCCGGTAAGAATAACTGGCAATATGTGCTTTACATTTTCAATATTTTACGTACTTTCCTCTTCCGTTCTCCTTCTTACTAAGCGGGTTTTGGCGCCAACGCGGAAAAAGACGCATCGAGGCTATGTTTTATTTTCAAAAACTGGTGTAAATTCGAGTTTTTATGTGTAAATATGGTGGATTTTTAGACATAACATCGACAACGTACACTAGTGGAGGAAAGTGCGATATTGCCGTGAATTGTGATTTTTCGTGTTGTAACCAAAACTCCATAAAAGCCTCTAGTAAAGTCTCCACTGCTTTACTGGGGTTGGTCAAGGACTATGTATGACTTGACTGTGACGGACTTTACTTGACAATGACGGAAATAAATGATATAAAAATATATTTACTGAAGGCTCATAAGGCCAAAGAAGCCGTAACACGGAATAAATAAAAAAATCTTACCAAGCCCTCATGAACACGTTTGTGTTGAAAGCGTTTGATATAAGATGTATCATATAAAGGTCCCTGCATCATGAGTGACTGGGTCTATAGAAGCTTTTGTTTTTATAATAAGGTCGATGATGCTAGGGGACTGACACCAAAATAAACGAACTAGGGAAGGATGGTGAGTCTTATAAAAGAGTTAAGACTCCGTTTTGTGTATTGGACGGTGGATGGTTTATGTGTAAGGAGAATTATTTAATAGCTGAAGCTATTAGTCAGTGAAAGTCAATTGACACATTGTTTTTAGGGAAGAGGGAATGTCTACGTATGCCATATAGGTTTTTATGTAGGCGAAAGTTTAAAAGTATTTTATAAATAATTTTGTTTTATCTTTAATGTTTTTTTAATGTTATCCGTACTAATATTTCATATTTTGACACACGTGAGTTTGGCAATGAAGTCCGGTCACCATAACAATGGTTATGTTTTTTAGTATTAGATATTTGCTATTGCCAGAAACTTGAAAACATTTTTTTTAAAGACCACGCCCGCACTAGGGTATCTAATCCCTGTGTCGCGGGGTACTTTACAAACATATAATAGACGGACACAAATTACATGCAGACTCAGAACAACTATTTATGGGTCAAAGAAATAGATGTCCGGCGCGGGACTCGAACCCGCGACACGAACCGGCGAGGCGGCTGTCTTAGCCGCTGCGCCACACGTGAGATATTGGACTTATAATGCATGAAATAATGGAATACCATTTAATGTTGCAAATTTTCTTTGAATTTAATTGATTAACGCCGTACAATTATATTGATATATATTCAAGAACTACTATGGAACTTGGCACCCCTCAGACATCAAGTCTTTTATCGCCGACGCGACGTTGACCACACTGAATTATAGTAGCGACGAAGTTGGCTCCTTTGTCATGTTAATGTTTTTGTTCGGATTCTATTACTTCTCACCAACTGAACCATATTGAACCCTGGGAAAGGTCATATATGGCTTTTGACTAGTCTATGCATGTAAATACGCAGGTGGTACTTTGAAATGGGTGTTTAGTTAGATATTTTGATCACTAATTACTATGAGAAGAATTCTGAGATGGGTAGGGAAATGCAGGCTATATCAGTTCGGGGAACATTACGAATCAAGTTAAAGTCACTTTAGCATATTAGTATTGTACAAACGCCATCACATCCAGCTATCCGAATATGTCAAATTAATTTTAAAGATTTTCTACTTTATCAGAAAAGCATAAGGTTCACTTTCAATTGGGTAAATTTGACAGATTGGGGTAGCTTGGAGTGCTGGCGTCTGTACATCGAAATAGTCAGTGAGTGTGCGGTTCAGATGTATTCAAAGGGCTTATAGCGCTCAGCGTATCCAATTTAATAATGCGTTCAGGCTGTTGCGGTATCTGCTTTTCCGTAGTGCACCATAATGTTTGCTAAAGCGCGGACATATTTCTGATGGATTGGTTGGCGACTTGGCATAAATAATTTTACTCCAAGTATAGTGAGTGGGTGCCCTAGTATAAGGATTGTTCAAGTCGCCAAGTAGGGCTCAGGACATTACTTAACGTCGGTGGTTTTATGACTACCGTGAACGAAAGTTTAATGTGCCTTTTGAAGTACGGAGACACCCAGAAATTAAACCTCATTAGCGTCACCCATCTATAAATTGCCCATTGTCCATTGTTAATTTTAGCCTGGGCAATGGCTTACGGATCGGTAAGAATACCTGGCGTACCATTACAACTTTTTAATTTAACAGTCGACTGGTGTGGATACCGCCTAAGGTTTAAGTGACTTTGGATATTAATAAGTGTTTACATATTTTTTTAGAACAGCTACGAATCTATTTACATTTTTTTTTTTTTTTTTTTTAATAATATATATGGACAATGTCCCACAGATCATCCTAGCCCCAAACTAAGCAAAGCTTGTACTATGGGTACCAGGCGACGATATACATACTTAAATAGATAGATAAATACTTAAATACATAGAAAACATCCATGACTCGGAAACTAATATTCGTGCTCATCACACAAATATTTGCACTTACCGGGATTCGAACCCAGGACCACCAGCTTCGTAGGCAGGAGCACTACCAACTGGGCTACGGTGACCGTCAAATTCATAAATATATGTATATCAATATAAATAAGAATGAATGAAACATCTCGTGTTTATAGACTCATAAATTATGCCGCACTGGGGAATTAAATCCCTGTATCCTTGGGTACTCAGTTTTACAAACTTGCAATTCACGGACAAAAAGGAAACTGGCCTGTTGGCGTGGTTGGCAAATGCTTGCTTTTCACGCTGGATGTCATGGGTTCGATTCCCACCCAGGACAGATATTTGTGTGCATGAACATGTCTGTTTGTCCTGAGTTTGGATTTAATTATATCTATATAAGTATGTATTTACAAAAGAAAAGTAGTATATCAGTTATCTGGTTCCTATACCTAGTACAAGCACTGCTTAGTTTGTGATCAAATAATGTCGGTCAATATGTGGGACGTAAATAATGTCTAAAGATATTATTATTATTATTTAGATACAGAACAACAATTTCTGGGTTAAACAAATAGTTGTCCTGTGCGGGACTTGTACCCGAAACATGATGGTGCTGTGGTAATAAGGAAACGACCACCTACACCACTGCGCCGCCCGTGCAGTCATGTCATATTTCTTCAACAATAGTTGTAAAAATAAGGTCTGAATTTGGACAAACTCAGACGTTATTTATTGAAATAACGTCTGAAAGGCGAACAAGACGGGGTGTAAAGCTGACCGCGCGGATGTGAGCCATCACTTTTAGCAGATATAATAAATCTTGTACATTTACCTGACGCTGGAGTTTTGCACTAGCTACGGATGGTGCATATGGAATTCAGTGTAAAGTATGGATGACTAGTCACAAAGATTTAAAAAGGTATGCTGCGATAGTATGGGCATTTAGAAAGGATTAATGAAAGAAGATTGACAAAAGAAGTATACCTGGCCTGTGTGAATGGTACAACTGGAAGGGGAAGACCTCGTAGAACATTTTCTGATCAAATCGGAGACGTTCTCAAGAAAGGCCAGGTCAGAAGTACCCTAAACCGACGAGCATGTATGAAGAATATAATGACAGTAAATGAGGCGAAAGTCCGTTGTCTCTGCCTAGCCCTCTGCCATAGGCGTGAGTCTATGTATGTCTAGGTGTAGATGGACAATAAGTAATAGAAGGCGCTTCACCTATGTCTATGATTTTTTTAAATTTTATCTGAGCTTGTGATTGACCGTAATCTGTCGTCTAATTATAAGGAGGATGAAGTTTATGGTGGAATAGGCGTAATATTTTTTATGCTGGATGGGTTTGCGTTCAACCATGTTGTCACCCGATGGTAAGTGAAGATGTGGTCTAAAATGGACCGCGTGTACCCATATGATACCTGTTCACTCTAGCCTTGAATAAAGGCATGTCATATGAGCCTGGAAACACGTCGATCGGGAGGGTGTTAAAGGTAAACGGCAGGTCTGTATGGGATTTTTGTACCGCTAGTAAAATTTCGTGTTTCGGGATATTTTATGTTTTAATTGGTAGTTAATGTGATAGAAAAGGCATTTTTAATTTCTTAGATTTTTAGAACTTGGGATATAAAAGTTATAGCCAGTTTTATTTTAAGATTACGTTTGGTAATCTGTGGGTCAACCCCATGACCGTGGATACATTGCAGTTCGAAAATCACTCTTACTGCCTAAGTAATAAAGACACTGTAAATATCAAAGTGTGTCTACTGATGTGGTAGTGAAATGCTAGTGTACCTACTAATGAAGATTGTTACATATTACATAAACATTGTTATGGTGATAAAGTAAAATATGTTGTCGCTCTTTTTGTAGCCTTTACATGGATTTATTCCGAACCTGCCCCGAAAACCCTAACCGGGTCGCAAGTTAGGTTAGGAATATGCAAAAAACTATTATTTGTTGAAATAATGAAAAGTTCTTTATTTCCATTAATTACAAAGATACATACCCCAGTGTACATTTGTGTGAGGTAGCGAGGAGTTTTATACGAGGTTTTGAGTGGAGGTAAATAAAACAATATGTTCTTTGTTTTTTGTAACTACATTTATTTTATTAGTATTATTATTAATTCATCCTTAGTATTACTTCATCTAAGAACATCTTCATATAAGTACCAAACAATAATTATCACATAAGTAGCACAAAGCAACATTGGGTTTATTGCGAACTCTCATAGGATAAAGCATGTCTTCTTAGTCGGGGCAAGCGGATGTAGCAATTAACATATTGCAATCTCGTCATTTTAATTAAATGATAAAGAGTCCTTTCTTGAATCCACTGTCAACAGATATATATTATAGTACGGAGGATAACTCAACGTAAAAATTGCAAGATAATTTGCTAAATTGATGACATGTATCAAAACAACAGCAATAAATACCTGACAGATTATCTTTGCCTGTCAATAAATAATTGCCATGAACAAAAAAAATATTGACGACGAAAATCGTTCCTATTCTAAATCATTAATTATAAGATACGATTTAATGCAACTACTGTGCTTTCATAGGTATAATAAATAATTATATGATTTATATGCAATGTTGTTCCCATTTAAAAATAATTAATTATAATTTCCATATTTATATTATTTTACACATGGCAATTTCTGAAAACGTAACTGCGTTTAGTTTACCATTTTATTACGTTTATTTATTGAAAATAATTTAAATATTATTTTTGATTTTATTAATTAATCCCAAGTTCTAAAAATATTATACATACATGAAAATCAATGCCTTAGTTGTCTTAATAAGTGGTACAAATTATGTAGCTGAACACCAAAAGAAGTAGGTATGCGGTACGATTTTTGCCATTCACATTTGGTTGTGAAACATGTTATAAAACATGTGTATGGAAACAAGATTTTCTGATACCTCAACTTCTATATCATAAGGAAAACGGAAGTAAAGAACTAAGACTAGGGAATACATTTTGATTTTCATTTCATTTGTGGCACTCAATTTCAGTCTTTAATTATACAGGGTACATAACATAAGTCACGGAAGAAACTTAAGAAGTTTAATTTGCTAATGAAACTGAATAACAGCAAAATACTCAAAAGAAAACATTAACTCCCCGTAAAAATATATCGATCATCTAACGCATTTTCTATGTGGGGCAAATATTATTCATTTGTTTTTAACAAACTAGTTTTATTTCATTTGTTGAGTAACACGGGTAGATTCAATCTCCTCCTCATCAAAATCCTTCGGGCTATGTCGGTTACTTTGGTTCGTCGGCGGATCGGATTGGTTTACCAGTATTTTATTTGTGGCAGTTCAAATTAACTTTTTTATCGAGATTTTGAGGGTCATAACTCCTAAACGTAAGAAGAATTGTCCACAAAAACGACCAGCCCAGTATAGTTGTAGGAGATGTCTATATTGCACACAAAATTATTGATCTAATCTTAAAATCCAGGAAAGATTAGGACACAGCGTTCATTCGCTCAAGGAGCAGCCCGGGTACCTCCACCTTACAGAAGACATTCCTTAATAATGACATTAATGATTTAATGTTGTGTTTCTGCATGTGAGTAAGGTCGCCAGAGCTCATTGGGGGGGGGGGGGGGGGGTCTTGCACTAGATCGTTTGTCGTCCTCTAATATGAAAAAAATAGGACTTTCCTTGACTTTACTTTCACGCATCATGCTAACAGCTGGGACATACTCCATAACGTACCCTTTGAAGCATGGAGATGCTCAGAAATTTAAGTACTGTTGCGATCACCATTCTAAAAACTCGCCGCACGCCCATTTGCTTAATCTCCACGGTCACTAAAGAACCGATGGAACAATGAGCCTTATTAGTAGTAGGTCTATTATAAGGGTAAACACGATTAAGGAAACCCTTGCATACATACACTACATATTTGCACTTGCAAGTGTAATAATTACGCAAGGGAAATTGTCACTCCTGCGATATTAAAATTATATCTCATAGCAAGTTTATAGTTTAGGGTAGTCACGTACTCCCCATGCGCGTCTAGACGTATTTATAATTTATCTATGTATGGTCCCGGTTCCTACTTTCTATTCCAAACTCATGTTGCCTGAATATTTTCATCGCTGTTCTTAAAACTTTGAACAGGCAAAGGTATTACACTATTATGCCTATTGGTAGATGTTAGTATAAATAGTATTTATTGCACTGGTATTTTTTTTTCGCCCTTTTTGGGCAGGCTAAGATCTGTGACCATACCGCCTCGTATTCAGTTGTAATATTTATATTTCAAAGTCAGTCAGTCATGTCGGTCACGTCCGTCACAGTCAAGTCATAGTCCTACCCCAGTAAAGCAGTGGAGACTTTACTAGAGGCTTCTATGGAGTTTTGGTTTCAACACGGAAAGTCACAATTCACGGCAATATCGCACTTTCCTCCACTTGTGTACGTTGTCGAAGATGTTATGTCTAAAAATCCACCATATTTGCACATAAAATCTCGAATTGACACCAGTTTTTGAAAATAAAACATAGCCTCGATGCGTCCTTTTCCGCGTTGGCGCCAAAACCCCTTATTGCACTGGTAATATGTTAATCACATTTCCGCGCAATTTAGTTCTAATTTTGAAAATTGTTTTCTATCATTTGCGTGGAATGGTTTGGGTTGATTGACCTTTATAGTTCTTCGTTTAATTCATCACAATATTCTCTTTGAATACGTTCGAATGTTTTAACAGCTAAAATATCGGAAAGGTACGAATATACGATTTTGTAAGTAGTGTTCCCGCATTTCGCTGGGATATATATGGATTATATAAGCAACGAAAGTGGTATTAGGTTGAAACACGAATATAATCCACAATAATTTGAAACTTCGTGTTATTATTTGAGTTGTTATTTTAAGTAGTATTTCAATATGAACAAAGATTGTGACCCATATATAAGCGCTCTCAGAAATAGAGTGGGTATACTTGGGACTTCTAGTTATGTATTAGGTTTCAAATCACCAAAACATCTTTATAATATAGTATGTATACTGTACTATGTATAATATACTCTACATGGTTGATTTAAAATTCATACATATATTATGTTGCTGGTATGAACAAGATATATACCCCATTAGTTGTTTTAATTTTCGTGAATCTAAATAATGTCTCTCTGTGTACTATGACCATCATACTGCGATTGCCAACCCGTCTGCCAAGCTTAGCGGTTATGGGATATCTCTCCGTTGTAGTCTACTGCTCGACATAAGTTTATGTCCAGCAGTGGACTTTTTACAGCTGTTATGATGAAATAATGTTAATATTTTACATGATATAAAGTATTCTTGTGTCTGCTATTAATACGTATTCATCTTCATACCACCTCTAGAATATTGTAGTCGACTGGAGAAATATTTCTTTGGTCTAAACATGTTAATACATACACAAAATTAATACATGGCTACATGGGTAGATGGCTGTCTACAGTTAATCTTTGACTATATAATACGTGTGTGAGTTAGGCGCGTCACTACTACGCCGCGACACAGCGATTTAAATTTTGGTGTGGGCGTTATCTTTAAAGAAAATTAATGAGGTATAGACAACGTATTTCATTCTCTCTATTCTTAATAATGAACAGTTATCATGGATATAGATTATACTTGTGTGTACTAGTTATTTAAGGTTATATTCCCCATATCCCCATATAATAATCTATCTAGCAGAGCAATTCCTTTGTTTAAAAAATACGATCTTTCCTGACGGCCTGTCAAACATACTTCAGAAAAGTAGCTGCTGTTATGAATGAGTTGTAGGCCCCGTCTATACCCCCATTCCCTTTGCCTAAATCTAAATAATGGAGATATTTTATGGATATCGGTAGGTATGTCGTAAGAAATTAATATTTAAAGTTAAAGTCTTACCTGACGAGCACCACGGCGGGATAATGTTTTTGTTGGACACATCACTGCTGTTAAAACTTTCACAAGCTTTTTTATAAATACTTCTAGTAACAACCATTTATTCCTACGCAAGAAATAACTTTTATTTAATATAACTAAATAACTGATTATTTCATCATGTCGACCAGAAACCAGCTAGATTAAGTGTTCATTTTTGACAGCGAACACGTTCGACATTCAATTTTCCCGGCAATATTATTTTTTAAATACTAGAGTTATGGCAAACGCATGCCGTTCTTAAAACTTAAATAAGGTTAAAAATAGTAAATATTTCTAGTGACTACTATTTATTCTTATTTGATAAATAAGTGTAATTTACTGGAATAGAATTTTTGATTATTTCATGTTATCGATACGTAACCGGCTAGTAATCACTTCTCATGTATGTTCAATACGTATTCAATTATTGCGCAATGATTTTCTTTTTTTTAATTAGAGTTATGGCAAAGGTCGACATTTAAACATTTTGGGTTGTAATTAAATTCTTATTGAGATACTTAAACCAAATCTCTAACGTACAGTTAAAACGCAAAAGTAAAATGTTTTATAAGTTTTTAATTTACTCTCATAAAGTATAACAATCACAAAAACAGTTTCTCTTTTCATAGCTGCTCTAAAAAATAAATGACCTGACCCTTGTACCGTTGGTTTAAATTACACAGAGATAATTATTTGTGCCCGCATATTAAATCTTGAAATTCAAATTTCATGGACGAGGTTTTAAACTAGCCGAAATATTTGAAGCGTAACAGTTTGTGAGCTATGTTGGTGATACTGGTTGTTGTTATAGTGGCGTCGCGGTCTAGTGCCCAGGACCTCGCTCTGAGCACTGTGCCGCCATCTAACTCACTGCCAATGCCATTTATGGATTTATTTACTGGAACTGGAAGCTTGTATTCAGAACCTATACGGAAGACTTCGTACTCTGATTCGTATGTCTCGTGCCCGAAAACGGATATGCTCACATCGTTCGCCAATATATTGGGGAGCGCTGCTAAAATTATGATGTCAGCAGCATTAATAGCATTTTTAAAATTAATTGTAGGAAAATTGTTCCTAATGCCAGTGGCGTTCATCTTGTTTGCTAAATTAGGATTAAAAGCATTTTTACTTTGGCCGATGATATCGAAAATGATAAAATATTTCAAGAAGAAAAAGAAAAAGGGACACAAATCCAGGATGATTACGGATTGCTCGCAAAGAATTGCCTGTGTTATTAATAGAACGGAAACAAGTAGTTGGGCCAGTAATATAGGGGCAGCAGCAACGTTTTTCTTCATTGATGACCTCGAAGAAGATAGTTTTCTTGCCAAAAGTGTACTAAGTGTTTTAGCCGACGAGAAAATGGCCCAGTGTATGTCACTCGATTGTAGTTCCGGAATCGATATAAGCTGACATCTTAATGTTTATCAACATTCAAGTATGTAGGACGATGCAGTTCTTTAATTTGAAATGTGACCTAGATTTTTACTTAACGCCTAAACTGTCGACTTGCATATTGATGTCATTATTAATTTATAAGTATGTGTATTATAATGTACAGCGCTAATTAATCACTTCGACACAATGAGTCAAGCATACATTACGTTTGTGTTGACTATATTTTTATCTTTTTCGTCAATTTATGGATATTCGCGTGATTCTGGAGTAAATGTCCCCTCTTTCGAGGAGCGGAGGCGGACTGTGAACACTGCTCCTGTTACATCACAGTTTCAAGCCAGCAATCAACCGCCAAAACAAATATATCATGCTAATGTAAATCAGAAACCAACCCAAGAAACAGATGTTGAGAAGCACCGCAGTAACAACATAACGTTTAGTGAGTTCATAGAAGCGCTGAAAGGACCCCAGCACAGAACAAACGAGCAATTTCTACAACCTGGACTTATTGGAGGAATTGGACGAGACAACGAGAATCCTGGATACATACAGTATTCACCACAAGCGCCTACTCCGTATGGGTATTCCCGACCGAATTATGCACCTCCTCCGGCGTACCACAACTCACCTGCTGCAATACCACCTGAGCCTGCGTCGCAGCCGAAGATTTCCTTACTAAAGCCAGACCTGTCCAGTCTCTTACACCCAATAAAGACGAAGGTCTCTGACAAACTCGGTGGACTACTCAGCTTAGTCCTCTCACTTCTCTCAAGTTTCGCGGTAGATGGAAAAGGATTATCAGGCATAAAGGACGTGCTAATAGACGGCATTTTGAAGCCAATTTTGACCGCTGCAGGTGGTATAAAGGTTTTAGTAAGTAAATTAGTTGTTCCTGTGATAGCGCTTTTATTAATAAATGTTGAAGTTTTTGTAGTTGTCTGGTGGCTTTGGGAGGAATGCCCTGAGAGAATTATCCAACCCCAAGCTCCTCAAAATTATTCACAAAAACCGAGTTATGACTACGCTACATATAAATAAGTTGAGTACTTATTTACACTGATTATCCCAGTATATACAAGTATGAGTTATGTGTATTGTTAATCTTTCAATAGGATTATTTCTTGTGTATTATATACAATTATATTAAGTACTTGCTTCGTTGTTTTGTGAGACTGAATAATAAAATATCTTGTGAAATGTATTTCGCTTTTATTTTAAATCCCTTACACCAGTGGCGAAGGGTCCATATAATTATTTTGTTCTTTGCTTGATTTGTATACACGTCGACTTTTAGCTACTGACTTAGATCAACCCTTACGAGCCCATAACTAATATATTCTAATATAATTGGTAGCTGTTAACATCATAAGTATGACTGCCTCGTTGGTCTAGCGGTAGCGTGTTCACCCACAAAGAACGAGATCCTGGGTTCAAATCCCGGGTAGGGCAAAAGTGATTTTGGCACTTTTCTGTAAAAAGAAAAATTTCTCAGAATTAGCTCGAAGTCTGGGAGTTGGTGGTATTATACCCCCGTGCCTCGGAGGGCACGTATAGCTGTCGGTCCTGTGTCTGACCTCTTTCCAGTCGTGTCGCCAGACTTCCCATCGGATTATGGGAGTGATGGAATAGAAAGTGCTCCTGTGTTTGCGCACGCACTTTTGCACTATAATATGTTCCGCAGACGTCGCCGATGGCTAATCTCTATTGAGACTGGCCGCCGTGGCCGAAATTCGGCTAAGAGGACATTATTATTACATCATAAGTACTTTGAATTCGTTAGAAGTGGCAAGTCGGTTTGCATAGGCTTTTAGTATTATCGGCAACACTTATAAAATGTCATGTGTGTAAAGCAGTGGCGAAGTTTGATGAACTTCATAAGTGTTGCCGATAAAACTAAAAGTCTATTAAACTGGCATTGTACTAATAATAAAAAAAAGCTTAAAAAATACTATTACCTGTAAAGTGGAGGTACTCCTCCAGTCGAACTGCTCGTAGAGGTAAAACACGCCACGCAGCGCCTTAAGATGTTAATGAATCTATCATTAGCCTCTTAAAGCGCTGACCATAGCGAAAATTGTATTTTACCTCAAGTTTTTAGCCAATATTTCTGTACAATGTTATATTTGACTATATTTTAAAGATAATTGACCCTAAAACACGAATTACCTAATTACTTTTCTTCGCATAAAACATATCGGAAAGTTACGTGTAAAGATACTAAAGCAAGCATAAAAAGAACTTTTGACTGCACGTGTGGCGCAGCGGCTAAGACAGTCACCTCAACTATTTGTGTGACCCATAAATAGTTGTTCTAAGTCTGGATGTAATTTGTGTCCGTCTATTATATGCTTGTAAAGTACCCCGCGACACAGAGATTGAATTCAGGCATTGTCTTTTAAAACACAGGCATTGTCTTTTAAAAAAGAAATAAAGAACTCCTCAGTATAAACTGTTATTAGGAAGTAGTTAAAAAAAACGTTGTTGTATTGGATTTTTCCTATTGTTATATTTCTACAGCGATCATTATATTTTGAACTCATTTTAATACTCAATAATTTATTCCATCCAATATTGCTGTACCTGCATAATACCTGCTTAGTAAATAGGGCAGAGTTTACTAGATGTTATTTTTTAAAGTGCAACTCATCCTAATAATTTTATATTATAACTATATTACTTTACTTAGGTAAAGTAGCATAAGAGGTTAACCTCTGATAGTAATAAATAATGTAAAATTAATCAGTCTGTTTTGTGTCGTTTTTGGTTTATAATTGGTTTATAATAGTTAAATATAAATATAATAATTTTGTGTTTACTCTATTTTTAGCCGTACTTGCTATCGTTAACTGGTGTACTTGGCCATCCAATTTCACCATCACATACAGTGGTTTAGAACACCAAACTGACTATTTTCTCCATTATTATATAAGCAGTAAGTTTAAATAAAAGGAGCTGCTAGTGGTCCTAAAACATCTGATTGGTTAATTATCCTCTCGAATGTAAAGTTAAGCACGACTGAATCCAAACTGAGTTCCATCTCTAAATACAGGTCCCCGAGTTATAGAGTTCTGATACCAGTTTATTTATACAATATTTTCATACATATTCACTCAGACTTGAAGACACTTAACAAGGCTAAAAATACAGTTACGTTGCCTAAGACAATGGAAGACATAGGAATAGCTAGTAATTGTAAGAAAATATTATCTTTGTTCAGCTTTTCAATATTCAACTTCACGACATGATGATATCGAAGTCGATAAATGGAGGTATTTGTTTTGATTCTAATATACACTCTACTCTACTATACTATTGCCTCGTTGGTCTAGCGGTAGCATGTTCACCCGCAGATAACGAGGTCCTGGATTCAAATCCAGGGTCGGGCCAAAAGTGATTTTGGGACTTTCTGTAAAAAGAAAAATTTCTCAGCATCAGCCCGAAGTCTGGGAGTTGGCGGTATTATACCCCCGTGCCTCGCAGAGCACGTAAAGCCGTCGGTCCTGTGCCTGACCTCTTTCCGGTCGTGTCGCTAGGCTTCCCATCGGATCATGAGAATGATGGAACAGAAATTGCTCCTGTGTTTGCGCACACACTTAAGCACTATAATATGTCCCGCGCAGATGGCTAATCTCTGTTGAGACTGGCCGCCGTGGCCGGAATTCGGCTAGGAGGACATTATTATTATTACAATATACACCACTTTCTATAAGATACAATCTTACCATTTTAACAGCTTCAAATATTAAGTAGTTCAATTCGATTATATGGACCCTACCTCAACCGAAATCTATATAAATAAAAAGAGAAGTCCTGACTGACTGACTGACTCATCAACGCCCAGCCCAAACCCTTGGCCCTAGAAAGCTGAAATTTTGCACAGATGTCTTCTTTATAATGTAGACAAGGAATAAGGAAGGATTTTTCGAAATTCAACCCCTAAGGGGGTAAAACGGGGGTGCCAAGTTAGTATGAAACTTTGCCATTTTTGAAGTTAGAGGCATGAAAGTTGGTATTTGGCCTTGCAGTTAAAAATAAAAAATATGTGTTTCAGGATTTTTGGAAAGTACACCCCCAAGGGCGAAAAATAGGGGATGTAAGTTTGTACGAAAAAAGTTTCCATTTTTAAGTTAAACGCATGAAAATTAGCATTTGGCTTTTTAGTTAAAAATAAAAAATATATATTTCAGGATTTTTAAAAATTCCTCCCCGAAGGTCATAAAATAGGGGATGTAAGTTTGTATGAAAAATGCGATATTTTTGAAGTTAAACGCATGAAAATGAGTATTTGGCCTTTATGTGATATATATATAGCAATTATTTCAGGATTTTTGGAAATTACACCCCCAAGGGCGGAAAATAGGGGATATAATTTTATACTGCCTGACTGCCATATCAACGCACAGTCTAAACGGCTGGAGTTAGGGACTTGAATTTTGACAGTAGTTACCTTTTATGACGTAAGCATCCACCGAAGAAGGGTTTTTGAAAATACCACCCCTAAGGGAGTAAAATAAGGGATAAAATATTTTATGAAAGTCCTTAATTATGATGTTAAAGGCATGTATATAGACTTGCAGTTAAAAATTATAATATATATTTCAGGATTTTTGAAAATCACCCCCAAGGGCGTAAAATTGGGGATGTAATTTATACGAAAAAAGTGCCAACAAGTTTTAAGTTAAACCGGATTTCCGAGAATTCTACCACGAAGGGTGACAAATAGGGGATGTTTATGTATTTATTTATTTATTAGGTCAACCAACGATCGCTTACACAATTCAAAACATATGGTACAGATATATTTAGCTATTTTCTTTGTGCAACAACCAATTATAGGCTGACACCACATGCAATAATATAAAGAATAGGTATGTGAACACAAAACAAAGAGATAGTAAGCTAACAAACAACTTTTACAATACATTAAAATTAAATTCTAGAGATACAATAATAAAAATTAATAATAATATTTTACAAAAAAGCAATTCTATTTTATTACAAATTATAATATGTTTAATTATTATATGTTTGTATGAAAATTGGTATTTCAGTTAAAAATAAAGCAATCAAGGGAATAATTTGTTGTTAAAAGGTAATCCATAACTGATTCAATAGGTCAACACCAAAAATTTACACCAACTTAAGAAATTCGTTTCTTATTGCTTAAAATATCGTGTTTGTTGTCGTCTAAGTAAAGATTTAGCGTTAAGATTTGTAACTTCTTTTTTTGGTATTTTTTATAACATATTAAGAAAACATCAATTTAATAAAATTGGGATAAAAAAGTAATTTACTCAAAATTCGAGTTAGCGTAGTATAAATTGTTCGTGTCGAGATGATCGCACCCAAAAAATATCATCTTAATTTTACTGATCTACAAGTTCACAATTTTGTAAGTAGATGGTGTTTATATCGTTTCAGATCGCAGAACTCATTTGACATACTATTACTGATCCAAAAAACA
Organism: Pseudoips prasinana; assembly: GCA_951640165.1. Classification (NCBI taxonomy): domain Eukaryota; kingdom Metazoa; phylum Arthropoda; class Insecta; order Lepidoptera; family Nolidae; genus Pseudoips; species Pseudoips prasinana. Next base: position 14,428,401 of record OX621240.1, read on the forward strand.
TAGCTGATATGTTCAAAAGCTCTATGGTAACTTCACGATTGGGATCATCACGGTCTGGACTTGAGGGTATGACTCAAGGGCAGGAGCTCAGTGTAAAGTTTACGGCCAAAGATGTTGGGAAGGTTATCACGACCATGACCCGAGGCAAGTCTCCTGGCCACGATGACTTGAGTATCGAGCATCTTAAATATGCTGGCGTCCATCTTCCAAGGGTTCTGGCTATGTTTTACTCCATGTGCCTAGGGCATTCATACCTACCGCCAGCTATGATGCAGACCGTGGTGGTACCGATCGTGAAAAGTAAAACTGGTGATATAAGCGACGCCAACAACTATAGACCCATATCTCTGGCTACAATTATGTCTAAGGTGCTTGACAGTCTTCTTAACACACTAATGACTGATTGTCTCGAGTTACATGACAATCAATTCGGTTTCAAATCGGGACTCTCCACTGAAACAGCTATTCTGTGTTTGAAGCAGACTGTCAAGTACTATACTGATCGCAAAACACCAGTCTATGCTTGCTTCCTCGACCTTACGAAAGCGTTTGACCTGGTGTCCTATGATATCCTCTGGGATAAACTGAACGACACATCCCTGCCGAGTGAATGCATTCGTATTTTGAAATATTGGTACGGGAACCAGGTCAACGTAGTTCGGTGGTCGGGGGCGCTGTCTGAACCATACAGGTTGGAGTGCGGGGTGAGGCAAGGGGGGTTGACATCGCCAACGCTCTTTAACCTATATGTAAACGCACTTATCGAGAGGCTGAGCAGCACGCATGTCGGATGTCATGTTGGTGGGGTTTGTGTAAACAACATCAGCTACGCAGATGACATGGTGCTGCTCAGCGCCTCTGTTTGTGGCCTGTCTAAGCTGCTCGGCATTTGTGAGGAATATGCTCTCAGCCATGGACTGCTCTATAACAGCAAAAAAAGTGAATGTATGGTTTTTCGGGTCAGGGGTAAATGTCCGGATAGTATCCCTAGCATTATATTAAATAACGTACCGCTAAATAGGGTTGACACCTTCAAATACCTTGGGCATCTGGTGACCTCTGACCTGAAGGACGATGCAGACATAGAACGGGAGCGTAGGGCGTTGTCTGTTAGAGCGAACATGATAGCTCGCAGGTTTGCACGATGCTCGAAAGAAGTAAAAAACACTCTTTTTAGTGCGTATTGCACTTGTTTCTACTCGAGCGCCCTGTGGGCTGACTATACTCAAAAACAGTACAGCGCCCTACGAGTCCAATTCAACAATGCCTACAGAATGTTGTTGGGACTGCCTCGGTACTGCAGTGCGTCGGGGATGTTCGCTGAGGCGCGCATTGACTGCTTTTATGCGACGATGCGAAAACGGTGCACATCTCTGGTGCGTAGGGTCCGCGCCAGCTCCAACACCATCCTGAGGATGATGGCTGAGAGGTTTGACTGTCACTACATTAACCATTGTTGCATGCTTAATGTAGTGACAATAGCAAAGTGAATGAATTAGGGACATAACTGTTTCATTATCGGTCCGTATTTTCTGACTTATATTTTAATTTTAATATTTTTATTCTCGTGACATGTATGTTTTAATTCATTGACTTTGCCAATTTACTTTTTAGTTATAATGTAATTTTGTGTTGTGTTGTCTTATTTCTCTAATTTTAATTTAATGTACTTATTATGATCCTTTTGGTGGTCGAAATAAACGAATAATAATAATATCGGTTAAAATAAATAAATGCTTGAAGTAAAAGGTAGTCCAAAACTGAATCAAAAGATAATCCCCTAAATCTCACCCAAAATATATGCCCACATCTTAATTTTACCGCTTTACAAGTTTATATTTTTGTTAGTAGATGGTGTAATCATCGTTTTAGATCGCGCTATGGTTTCGTTTACAACATGTGATGTATATTAGACCTATCAATGCCGTGGTCGCAACCTAAGCTAATGGGAGTTACCTTCGTGATTAATGCATCGTTGATTATTATATTACTTTATTGGACTCACTGACTTTACTTAAGGACAATTGATATGTATTCTTTGATGTTTTTGGGTTTATGATATCGGGTATTTTTTTTAAATAACAGTAGCAAAGTAGTCTTTAGTTTATTTCTTAGCTAGGTTATTTATAGGTTAGGTTTTCTTAAATTTATATTGCTAATTTCTTTTAAAAGTTATATTTTTTAGATTAAGCTAGAAGTAAGTAGTTACATTGGTAATCATTCAAAATTGTCGCGGACGAAGTCGCGGGCACCAGCTAGTCAAATATATAATCAAATATATAATTACTTCATATCCCTTAATACATTAATAACGTAAGATAACATAATAATTCTTAGCATAAGATTATTTAATTTTCATCACAAAGACAAATATTCTAAACTGTTCTATGGGACACTGTTCTACTCGTTAAGATTACCTTGTACTTATAAAATAGATACATTTTTTTTTATTCTTAAGCTCATAGTGCACCTACCATGCTTTCTCTGTATTACCCCAAGCTTGACAGGCAGAGAATACCTTCGGCATCAAGTCCGCCTTTGTTAATGGATGTGAATAAAGTAAAAAAAACATGCAAAATGCAAAAATGTGAAAACTATTTTTTCATTTCTTATACTAGGAAAGTAGGACTTATTTGATCCGATTAGCGAGTGAAACATGCTACTTCCCATCTTTGGGCGGTAAAGACAGTAAGATAAGGCAGTATAGTAGGTATAAATTTTAAAAATAGAACTAAATTTGGTTAGAATGTCCAAAATAATTAAGAAAAAAATGCTGCGGTCATGTGAGTGTATAAAACGGCCAGTGTGAATTTAAAACAAAAGACCCTCCGACATACCGTGTACTCTGAGTGAATTCACACGGGCAGCTTATTATGTAACAACACTATTGAATTAGGTGTAACCTGTAATGAGAGTTGTTGGTTGTTAATAAATAAAAAAAAAAAAAAAAAAACAAAAACCAATATTCGATCAGGTTATGTGTCCACGCGAATCTAACATTTTTTAAAGTGCGCAACCACTCTAAACAAACTTGCACTTCAAAAAAATACACAATATAGGACTAATGTTCTACAAATACATACTTCACTTATCTTGATCACATTACTATTTTATTTACGTTAAACATTGTTTCCATGCGCTTATTATTATAATTAATTAAGTAAAAATCAATATTATTTTATTGTATGTATTTTATTCATATTAATCTCTCCATTTGTCCATTGTATTAATTAAGAGCTGTTTAACATTGCAATAATATTGTGGTTTATGGGAATATTTCCACGAACTTTCATTATCAATGCTTTTGACCTTTATGGTAGGGGAATATGTGTATCAGTGGATCACGGGGAACAGTGAATCGTTTGTTAAAACTCGGTATCTATTGCACTCGCACATACCTGCGTTGGTTACGCTAACGGTCCACCATACCAGCCAACCAGTCGCCGTCGTTGATTCACGGTGGGAGGACGTACGACAGCACATCGGTCAGTAGGTAAGTACGAAAAAAATATTTACGTTATATATGAAATTACTCTGGTTCACAGTAGTTTAGATATTTTAAAGATTTTGTATATTTTCCTTTAGTACGTGTGTCCAATTGTATAAAACTGTAATAAGTTGTGTAGTAAAAGCGATTTATATTTTGTTAAAAATATTATTTCTGTTAATGGTAAATGGGGTACAGTGAATCACATGGTAATGGGGTTCGTTGGATCGTGATCCACTGTTCCCCAAAAAGCTTCAAGTTTCAAAATATACTTATTTACAGGTCAACATGCCACGTGAAAGAAAAAGGAAGACTGAGATTGGTCTTCATACAGAAGAACAAATGCGTAACGCTTTAAACATGATAGCGGAGGGTCAAACCATAAGAGCCGTTTCCAAATTAACCAAGATTCCGTTCACCACTTTGCAAAGGTATAATAAAAAACTATCAAACTCTTTAGCTCAGGATCCAACTAGCTCGATTGCACTGACGCCGAACTATGCTGTACGCAAAATATTTACTTCCACCCAAGAGAATGCAATTGTAGACTATGTTATTAAATGTAGTCAAATGTTCTATGGTCTAACCACAGTTGACATTCGTAAACTTGCTTACGAGATGGCAATGCTCAATAATATCCAGGTGCCACAAAAGTGGCATGATACAAAACTGGCAGGTATCGAGTGGCTATATGGTCTTAGGAAAAGACACAGTAATCTGAGTCTGAGGACACCGGAAGGTTGCAGTTTAAGTCGTGCGACATCCTTCAACCGCCATAACGTTAAATTATTTTTTGATAATTTAGAAAATGTTATGTCAAGAGAAATTGTCTTTGGCAACGGGACTAGGGTATTTAACCTTGACGAAACGAACACAATGACTGTACAAAAGTCAGCCAAAGTGCTCGCCGTAAAAGGTCAGAAACAGGTCTCCAAAGTCACTAGTGCCGAAAGGGGAACCCTAGTAACTACATGTTACATTGTGAACGCGCTGGGCAATACATTGCCACCTGTTATGATTTTCCCTAGGGTTCATTTTAAACAATATATGATCAATGACGCACCGCCTGGGACTTTAGGTCTGGCTGTTCAATCTGGCTGGATGAATGGAGAATTGTTCGTGAAGACATTACAACATTTTATAACTCACACAAATAGTTGCAAGAATAACCCGAGTCTTCTAATACTAGACAATCATGAGTCTCATATTTGTATCGAGGCACTTAATTTGGCAAAACAGAATGGAGTTACGATTATTACCGTCCCACCACATTCAACGGGAAAAATGCAGCCATTAGATGTTGGCGTTTTTGGGCCGTTTAAAACAGCTTACAACAAAGCGGTTGATAGCTGGATGATGCGCAATGCAGGCAAAACATTTTCCATATATGATGTTGCTGGGTGCGTTAAGGAAGCGCACATGAAATCGATGACACCGAGTAACATATGTAATGCATTCCGAGCTACGGGAATTTTCCCTTTTAACAGAGATGTCTTTACAGACGTTGACTTTGCGCCCAGTGAAGTTACTGATACACAATATGCGCTAAACCCAGGTGAAAAACAACAACAAATGATTTTTTGCGACGAAAATGACGAGAACAGAACCAGAAGTCCATCACCATCTATATTACCATCTGTACAGATACTATCAGCAATAGACGATGACATAACCCCTGTCGGATTTCCTTTAAATGATATCCTAGTAGAGCCGTTGAATTCTTCAATCGAAGACGTCCCTTTGAATCAAGATCTTACTGCCCAACCTTGTACGCCAGTCAAATCATCCCATGTGGTCCCAGATTTACATCTCAATGTATTATCTGTAAAACCATCTTTCAGTTCATGTGGTGATCAAGTGCCAATACCTTCTACATCTATGGACGTAAATACACAAACCAAAACATTTATTAGTCCATTAGAGTTCCGAGGTTTACCAAAAGCTGCTCCTAGAAAAGGTGGCAAAGCAGTTCGAAGGAAAGGTAAAACGATGATTGCGACAGATACTCCAGAAAAGGCTGAAATTGAACGAAGAGCTGAAGAATTGAAGCAGCGAAAGGCTAAGGTACAGAATAAAGCGGTTGTGAAGAGACAAGTCTTAAATAGTGACAGTTCTAGTGAAGAAGACGACCGCATTAGTATCTATTCTGAAGAAGAACATATGTTTGAAGAGGAAGCTGAAGTTTTAAAGATAAATCCTGAAAATTTTATCCCCTTGAATAATTTCCCGAAAGAAGGGGATTTCGTATTAGTATTATTTGAAGTAAAGGGCAAACATATTTATTATATAGCAAAAGTCATAGGGGAAAAAGATGAAGAGACAGAGGTCAGTTTTCTCCGTAAATCTGTAAAAAATCCAAACAAATTTAACCTCCCCGTCATTCCCGATCTTGCCACGGTTCCGCTGTACGATATTAAAATGATTTTACCTAGACCTGGATTTACAGGAAGCACAAAAAGAGCTCAAGGCTTATATTATTTCGATGTTGATTTTACCAATATTGATTTACGTTAAGATTTTGATAACTTATTAATTTACCAAGTTAAAAATATAGATTGTTTATAAGACTGTTTATTTTGTAAAATATATCTTTATGTTTTTTATTTTTGTAATATTTAAGTGATTTTTTATTGTTTGGTTCAATTTTATGTTACTAATCAGATTTTAAGAAGATATTATGGTTTATAATGTTTTTAATTTTTGTAAGATTTAAGTGTCTTGTTTGTTTTTTTTTTTGGTTTAGTCTAGTTTTAACTAAAATCTCTTTATTAAACAGATTTTAAGAAGAGATTTTAGATTTTATGTTTTTAATTTTTGTAAGATTTAAGTGCCTCTTTTGTTTCATTTTGTTCTAATTTTATGTTACTAATAAGATTTTAAGAATAGATTTTATGTTTTTAATTTTTGTAAGATTTAATTGCCTTTTTTGTTTTATTCTAGTTTTATGTTATTAATCAGATTTAAGAAGAGAATAAAATGTTTAAGAAGTAATATGTTGTAAATCTAAACAAAAGTGGTAGTAACACTAGCTGATTTTGTAGGTACTCTCTCAATATTTTTGTACCTACTTATAGTTAATCTTAAGAAATGTAATGTGATTTATTACGGTGCAAATATGACTGATTATATATCTTTTATGTGAAAAGTAAAGAGTTTAATTAATATGATACGTTTTATTTAATTCTTAACTCTAATGGTTCATTGTACCCCATTTGATCCACTGTAACACAAACTCTGATTCAATGTGACCCATTCATGGGTCACAATGAATCAATTCACCCTACAGGAAAAAACTGTTTTGTGAAGTAAACCAAGCTGCAAAACAGGCATTTGAAAAAAACATATTAAAGATTAAACATGCTTTCACATATTGATTTAAAAACATCTGCCTTTAAATCAGAAATTCAACTTAAAATAGCTTCAGAAAAAAAATGATCCATTGAGCCCCATGTTCCTCTACAGATCACATTTTAATTAAGATACTTGTATTGTTTTTGGGATCAGGTTACTTAAGGTTAGCCATGAGTCCCAACCATTATGGTATTGACGGTCACCGTAGCCTAGTTGGTAGTGATCCTGCCTACGAAGCTAGTGGTCCTGGGTTCGAATCCCGGTAAGTGCAAATATTTGTGTGATGAGCACGAATATTTGTTTCTGAGTCATGGATGTTTTCTATGTATATAAGTATTTATCTATCTATATAAGTATGTATATCGTCGCCTGGTACCCATAGTACAAGCTTTGCTTAGTTTGGGGCTAGGATGATCTGTGTGACATTGTCCCTAGATATTATTATTATTATTATTATTATAATGAGAACTGCCATCACAAACATACATACTTACTTATCACACGGACTTATCCTAGTGTCAGAGTTGTTCTAGCCACCCAGTAGGCTTTTCACTTGGCTTAACGACTGTTATCTAATGAACTGGGACCGACTGCTGAACTTGCCATCCGAAGCACGGAGACGCTTAAAATGAATTCACCCATATATGGCATTACCGCGTGTCCGGATACTTAACCTCTCATATTCATTTATTGGTTACAAAGAATTAAACGGTGTGAGTAGTTAAATATAAAATAAGAATAATCCATATTAAACATTGATAAATGAAATAATAAAGAATTGAAACAATACAGTTCAATTACAAAACAATAAAATTAATTAATGTACATTCTATGTCAATGGCATTTTCATTAAATCGTCATATGAATAAAATGTCTGTTCAACAAGCCACTTTTTAGTATTATATTTAAACGTATTTCTAGAGCCAGGCTATCTCACGTCCTCTGGAAGACTGTTTACGCAGACGTGAGTCGCAACTGGCTATGGCATTGACAAACATTACAGGTAGTCGAAAAACCTGATAGAATCACTTGCTCTGACCGTCTTAGCTACTGGGTTTCGAGGTCAGATGGCAGTCGCTTGATTAATTCTAGTAGGATTAGGGTAGAGTAGGTTAAATAAGGTAAACGGGGACCCAACATATATCTACTTAAACTTCTCTGTATATTACCGCCTATTTGTATAAAAATGCACACAGAAGGTATTTCCCACTAAATGATAATTATCGTAGAAATTGCGTAATAAATATGTTAATACGAAGACACAGGATGGACACAGGCCGCTAGTCCGATTGGGGATTGGAGGTTGCAATTTATCGATACGAATACGAACCAAGGGTAAGGGGTTTTTGCGATACGGTCAGATGAGCTTTATGTAATAAAGTCCAGTTTTCATTTATTCATATGGTAGCTTGTGACTATGAATGATGTTTCGTTTGAAGAATTGGAGGCAATTTAAATAGCGAAATTTGTACGCTATTAAAATTATAACTGCTGTAAAGCCTCCAATCACTATTTTATGTGAGGGTACAATTCTCAAGCAAGCCCCCAGTTTGTATGATTTTTTGCAAAATATCTAAAATCATCGTTATATTTAAGCCAATCTACACAAAACCATACCATCCAACCCATCTTCCATTAGTATCTACTAACTGTCGCCAAAATGCATTCGTTAAACGTAAAAATTAATAAATTTATATTATGAGGTTTCTAATTTAAAAGCAGAAACAGTGAGACGGCAGCTCAGTCAAGACGTTTTCTCTAAATTTAGTGTTCAATAATCATTTGTTTGGTCCTTATATGACTCACATCTAACTTCTATCCGATTCATATTCGTGTAGACCTATAAATGACTAAATACTATGTACAGACGCCAGCACGTCAAGCTACAACAATCTGTCAAATTTCCCCAATTGAAAGTGAACCTTATGCTTATGTGATAAAGTTTAAAATCTATAAAAGTAATTTGACAGATTGGGGTAGCTGGATGTGATGTCGTCTGTACACCTAATCCATTCGTTATTGTAAGCTGTTGGTCTTCCTAATAATGGTAAATAAATAAATAAATTTACAGCTAAACTACCCTCATGAATCACTCTGCCCTTTGGATAAAACCATACATAGATATACATACGATAAATAAATAAAATAAAATAACAACACCTTCAAAACTTACCAATTTATATTAGAAATGTACAGGCCGCCATTACTATGAATTTCGGGTTCCAATGTTTCAAGACATTCGTGCGTGATAGGAGATGAATCCGTTATTTTTTTTAAATATATTGCACGCCCTAAGTGTAAGAATCCCTCACCCAGACATAGTACAACTACTTATGGATCTCACAAATATGTAGTTGTCTTGTTAGAGAATCAAACCCAAGACACGAAGTGGCGAATGTGTGGCCTAGCATGGTAACGAAGACATACCTACTCGTATCTCTCTTGCGTTTAAGGTGTGGAGCTGTGTACTTCGTCACCATTCTAGCTATACGCTGTTAGTTATTTGGGCGATAGGTTTCCCCACTTAGCCTCCTAATTGGGTCATTGTGCGTGAACTTGTTTGGCTACTCGAACCATTTTAGTTCCATCCAGAAGTCCAGGAGACCACGAAAGCCTGGCTTGAGGGCCTCCTGCAGTGTCTTCGGATCATTCAGGAACTTTGCCCGTTGGTAAGCAACACTCCTACAGTGTAGCAGTACGTGTGCTGGTGTTTATTCATTTCCAATGCACCCTCTGCACAGGGGACTGTCTGTGACGCCAATCTTGAAGAGGTGTTTGGCTATACGCTGTTATCAAATAATGGTTCTGAATAATCAATATGGAAGGTACACACTAATTACAATAAGACTCGATTCAAGAACATCGCACTATATAGTTTCATAAAGAGGATGGATTGGTATAATGTTATTAGGTGTCAGGGTGTCAGGTGTCTGCATTCGTACCAGGAGCCTATTACCCCTAATTGGGTTGGCGAAGCTCGAAGACACAATTGAGATGTAAAGAGACGTTACTTCATTCGATAAACTTGATCTCGCTAGAATTTTGTGGACAATTCTGTTTGTTGCACATGTTGTGTTATGTGGGAAAATTTCATAAAAATTGCTTCAATCGCTTTGGTTATCTTTACGGAACATACAAACATCGACTTTTATATTTATATATATATAGATTTTATTATCCGGCTCAGACGAAAGGGATGCTTCTTTATTCAAGATTGTAACGGCTGCAATTCAAATAGATAAAAATATATCGATCGGCAATGTAGTTTTACCCATTCAAACCGCCCCAAAACTTACAATTTTCAAATGTCTTAAGTATAAGTAAGTTGGATTTTAGTAGAATGTTGTTAATTAGAATATTATTTATGAAAACGATTCGTAGCTAAATGAAATTAGTAGATATTAATAATATCTACTAATTTCGTTTTCAGAGACAATATGATTTATTGTCCATATAATATATTGTCTCTGGTTATAAATAATGAGCGTAATAAGTTTGTCAAGATTGACGAATCCAAGGGAAAATTAGAATTAGAATAGTTTATGATTGTCTATGGCACATAGTGTATACTTTGTTCTGAGACTTTGTTAGGTAAGCCGCCCACTTTCGTAGAACGAATGTTTCAACCAATACGGCGAGAATTGAGTAAAACTCTGATTGGAGATAATAATGTTCAAAAGTAGGCCATAGTACTGAGAACAGATAAAATAAGCGGAAATCACAGAAGTTAGGATGAAAGCCCTGAGATTACGTTTTATGTAAATAGAACGTTTAAGATAAATAGTGGGGGATACTTAGGAGCTCAATCCACCCATTAAAGTAAACAACTTGTTGAGCGTCACTTTCTCTTCCTGTTCAATTTTTTTGATTATTTATTGCTTCTGTACAGATAATTCAGAATCCTTATTTATTCTAGTCATTGTGTTAGGTTGTTTTATCGACTTTGATACTTGTGTCAGAGTTGTTCAAGCCGGCCTTTGACATGGTTGAACAACTGTTGTATCGACAAAAGGTTTATGTGCTATACAACGCAAAGATTATACGTAGAATAAATAAGTATTTAATTTGTCCACCGCTTGTGGACCGGCGAAAGTAACTGGATATGAGCGCAAGAGATTAAACGCGGACAAAAGTTAACAAAGTTGCGAGCGAAGATATAAGGAACAAAGATGAAAAATAAATTAATTATCCTTTAAATTTCGTCCATGATATTACATTAATTCAGAACGACCAATTCATATAGTTACTAAATGCATAGACATCATACATGATTTTACGTGATTAGTCACTTATAATATGACGATGCACTTCGTGAGAATTTGCACAGCCATATTCGTGAACATCTTGAATTATTATAGTCATTAAAATGATAGGACTCCTGAATTTTATAACCTTATACTTTATAAATCAAACAAGAAAGAAATATTTTGCTATCGTGTTTAAAGCTAAAATTATTTACGGCTCTTAATATGGATACTAAGACAGTATCGAATCTGCTTCAGTCATCTGAACTTGTACGTTGACACATAAGTACAAGTGGTACTGAGGTGACTTCTTTGTTTTATATGTAGACTAAACCTCCTAAGTATCCTATTCTGTACAGTTAGTTAAAAGTGGTAATAGTTAATATTTAGAAAATATTTTTTACAACCATGGTCATTATCACTTAACGTATTACTATAACAATTTAAGTGATAATGCAGACACAGTTAATTCTGTGGGGTCGAAGCTGAATCGAGAAGATGTTAAAGTGGAAATGTGGACAGTGCTAAGTGTTCAGTGCAAGTGAAAAGTGTACATTGTGGACACAGTGCTCGTCGCAACGACCCTGTAACTGCGCAACGTATGTACTCTCACGCAGTGATCGTTGCCGGGACTCTAAGTGCGTGTACCTGTGTTCCGTGATCTTAGAGTTGCGCCAATTGTCACCGTCAATTTTAATAAAGGCTTCGCAAATACTAGTTGCTTTTCTAATCCCGTGACCCACCGCTCGCGAATATATAATGCCTGACCATTGACGACAACCAATTAAACCCAATTACACTTAATTAATACTTTTTGCTTGTAATTGTGTTTCATTGAGTAAAAGTGGTTGGACTTTTATACATCGTATTATAATTTATCACGGAAGCCCAAACTCGTAACAATAGTAACTATTGAGGTCACAATAACCATAGTCGTTTGGATATTTTCCATGGTGATAACTTATTTGAGTCTCTGATATTATCCACTGTTGCAAGTGGAATTGTGCAAGTGAATCGATACTTTTTTATGATCTAATGAATATGTCAAAGCTATTTCTATCTCCTGTATTAAGTACTAAATTCTCAATAATATGACTACCATTGGTCACATTCTCGACTCGAAATGGATTGCGACTCACGCTCACGATATTAACTTACTCACGCACTGGAAACGGGGGTATTTTTTAAGGGACTTCTAAATAAAGACTATACATTCGACTGCATGTTATATTTTGTTTGTATATTCTAAGATTTCTCCTTGGTTTGTGATTCAATTCTGATAAATATATATCATATAGGGATTACTTTCCGGATGGTCTCATATACATTTGAAGTAATTTGTTTTTAAAAATAGTAATGAATTTAAATCTGTGCGCCATATAAGCAACTTTTGAACAATGAAAATTTTCAATTGTCAAGATGAAAATTTTCATCTTGACAATTGAAATTTATTAGGTATTTGGTAATCTTAATGACAACTGATTATTGTTTTTTAAGGTATTTAACGTCTACCTTCCGTACTACGTGTGCAGCGGTTAAGACAGTCACGTCGCCCTTCGTGTCCCGGATTCGATTCCCACACAGGAAAACTATTTTAGTGGCTCATTAGTAGTTCCTATATGTCTGTGTGCCTGAACTTTGTGCTCGTCAGTAATATATTTGTAAAGTACCCTGAGAAACTAATTCTCTGTTTCTCAGGGTACCTACTTTACAAATATTTTTATTATTCACAAGTGAAATCTTAAAAAAAACTTAATAATATAATATATTATATTTGATTAAAACATTCATTGGCAACCCTGTATAGTTCTAAGCTATTTAGAAACAAAAGTTTGGTAAACCCACTACTTTTATGTGGGAAAATAACCCGTCCATGACTTTCAGCCGACTTCCACGCATATCAATTAATTAATCAATTAGCTGACCTTTTCACACTTTCTCTGTGTTTAATAGACTGTGATTATGTTGATCATTGATGTAACGGTCAAATTTTTAACCGACTGCAAAAAGACAGAGGTTATCAATTAGACTGATTGTTTTTGTTTATTTTTTCCTGCTGCGTTGTTGTTTAGTGACACAATTTTTATAATTATTTCCATTAAGTGCATAACTCTTCACAGTTCCATAAGTTTAACAGCACCACAATCAGCTTAGACCTTCAAGAGGCGACTATAGTACCTACACTTGATAAAAGTTACATAATTGCATCTTCTCGTACCAAAAGTTTAAAACCATGGAGTAGGAGGGCCAATGTTTTATATAGTACCTAAAGCTGTAAGCAACTGTAGTTGCCACGTTTAGGAATGCTGGCATATATTCCCAACGGAAAAGCATTGCCATTTAGCGTGACAATGTGGCCAGTATTTTCGTAGCGTTCTAATTCTAACTACAAATTTTCTAATTACAAATTCAATGGCATTCCACGTTAGATAGGTATCTACAATTTTGACAAAGTCGTGTGACTACTGATATTCTGGAAATAAACAACATAGCTTACTTAGGAAGAAAAGCCGAACGAAATCCTTCTGGAAACCTTAATAACGGCTCGGTCATAGATTATGTTTTAATCTTAGTATATTCAGACTTATAAAAGTTAAGAGTATTTATGGTCAAGTTGATTAATAAATTTCAGATTCATAAAAAAATATTGTAAAAACCTTTCAGCATCATTACAACATCAGCCTGATATCATCCACTGCTGGACATAGGCCTCCCCCAAAGGTTTCTATAACGTTGTCATTTGGAGGGGTTTGCCGTAATCACTGCGCTTGGCATGCGAGCTGGCGACCGCAGTTAGGTGGTAGCTAGTACACAGGTGGCGCTGGTGTCCGACTGCCTACTGTATCCCTTAGTAGCCTATTACGACACTCACGGGATGGTATGAGGTGGCCCTGATATTCTTTATAGGCCTGATACCATACGGCTTAAGCTTTCGTCAAATAAACCTAAATACGTCCATTGTTCTAAAGGCATCATTAAGGGATATACCATAATCGCCACGCTTTGCTGGCGAGTTGGCGATCGCAGTATGATGGTCATTACTACGTCATCATTACTACTACTAGTACTCAGTACATAGACCGCCTGGTTTTTTCTACGCCCACCACGGGGTGAGATAGGAAGGTGATATTCATCGCCGTCACCACATACAGCCTTGAAGATCAGGAACTACATACTTAATAGGAAAACATAATGAGTTAAGTGGCCCACTTCACAGCCATCAATATAATACAATAGGGTCTGCCTTTTGTTCACATGATCACAGCAGAAGTGTATTATTATTATATAATATATTTTATTAGTGTATTATATTTGTACTAAAACGAAAGATATCCAAAAAATACCTACCTACAAGTGAGCTTACTCATCAAAGAACTCCGCCAAATCACGGTCGATCTGGATCGTCCCCAGACGGCTAACGTTGAATAGAAATGCTTTGACCTAAGTAAAGACCAACTGATATATTGCAGAAAAGTATCCGAAGTCACAAAATATTCCATTTAATTATGTACAAGTTTGTATGTTTCGATGTTACTAATTCGAACACGGATATGATATGAATTTGGAATGGACACAGTTTATACCTTGTGAAATATGTTATACATGAAATCTCCAGAAGCATCACAGATTGTAGCTGGTAGGCAATAAAGTAACTATGTAGCAATTATCTATACATATAAATAAAATTGGAATGTTTTTTTCTACATGTATACTATATGAATATAAATACGGCACATACAGCAAAATAACATTTTTACAGTTTTTGTCTGTCTGTTTGTTCCGGCTAATCTCTGAAATGGCTGTACCGATTTCGACGGGACTTTTATTGGCAGGTAGCTGATGTAGTAAGGAGTAACTTAGGCTACGTTTATTTTAATAAAAAAACAAAAAGTAAATAAACTAATTTACACGCGGAGGTAGCGCGGATGACACTTTATGCGAAAGTTTGTGAGTGTGTACGTTTGTGACTTCTGCACGACTAAACGGCTGGAGCGATTTTAATAAAATTTGGTATGGAGTTAGCCGACACTCCGTAGGCTATAATTTATAAAGTTTAACCCAGGTAAAACCGCGGGGCACAGCTAGTAAATAATATAATTAAATAGCAAAAAGAATCAGAATGTCTTTTGTTTCCCAGTGACCACAACGTGTAAATCTTCATAATCTATGCAATTTTAATCTTATAACGTTTGCTCGAAAACTCGATAAAGCTCATAATATTGTTAAGGCCGAGGCGCTAACGAGTTTACGTATGAACTCATTAATGTCGCCTTCCTACGAGTTCATTAACATCATCTAATTGTCTGGGCAATTGTTTGATCGTCATATTCCCGTTCTCTGATTTCAAAAGGCGATGCCCTGTTCTGGTTCTCATGTAAAAACAGCTGTCAACCCTTTATTAGGTTAAGCCCTATTAGGATGAAAGTGTAGACGTCTCTCTTCTCAATTGCCTATTTTGTCTCGACATGGAATGATTCGATGGTCGAATACAGTAGACTAGAACTGTACTGCCTGTAACGACGTGACCACGAACACCTCGTGAAAAAAAATCTTGTGTAAATAAATTGTATAAAATTTAAGTGCAAGTTTTTTTGGCTCAACCTCCTTAAGTGGGGCATGATTGGTGAAGATGAGACGCAATGTTACTGTGGTACACAGGTACAGCCGATGCCGCATGCAATTGCGTGACCTTTATGTCCCGATACTGGCACTTTGGAAGTTCTCATGATGGCCTACTCCAATGCCGTAATGGCTTTAGTTAATTATTACGTAATTCTGTTGAAAGATTGGCTGGAAAGACGAAGTGCAAGTTTAATTTTTTATTTATTACGGCTGAAATTAATGAAAAGTATTTAATAAGTTTATTCCAAATTTAAATTTGTAATTTCGTGTAAGCGTTAGCTTCTTTTTTTGTATTTTTTTTGGGTGGTGGCTCAAGCCCTCTTGCAATTAACACGACTTAGCCCTACAGATACGACCATGGGTGCAGTATTGCTCTCAATTGATTGATTGCCTGAACGTGTGACGCAGCGGCTAAGACAGTTGCCTCGCCGCTTCATGTCGCGGGTTCGAGTCCCGCGCCGGACAACTATTTGTGTGACCCATAAATAGTTGTTCTGAGTCTGGATGTAATTTGTGTCCGTCGATTATGTGTTTGTAAAGTACCCCGCGATACAGGAATTAAATTTCCGAGTATGTGGGTTGTCTTTATAAAACAAAAAACTAAAACGGATGGAATGGAGATGGAACTGCCACAGCCGCACTCTCTAAGGAAGTAATTCCTTGTAACTTATAATATGCAATGCACGTATACAAAGCACACCCTAACTTAGAACTACCACAAAACCCGAAACACAAGGACGCCGATGTAGTAGAGAAGCGATTATGTTAACTGCTGTGCCAAACGTGCGGTGAATGATGCGAGTGCGTTCGTACAGGGTTTCAAACGGCACATTGATTGGGCTGGTTTGGCGATTTTAGCTGTATTACTCTTTAGTTCAGCTTAGAAAGGTCCTATTTTGCGTTTTCTATATGAATTCGATTGGACTTATGTGGTTTTATCGCTCACTTTTATTAAACTATTCAAATCAATACAACTTAATATTTAAGTTGCGGGGTATAAACTGGTCGGAGGGTTAAGTTAAGATTTCATGTGCAAATAATTCTTGATATCTCTATCTTAAATCGTGAAAAAAAGTAGGTAACTATGGTAGGTAGCGATCGGTTAGGTTACTCATGATTCACTTATAGATAGATGACCAATCATATCATTTATTTTCTGAGCATCTCCGTGGTTTCCAAACCATGAAATAAATTTTAAAAATGTTTTAACAATCCGTGTACCTAAATATCTATATGTAACTAGAAATAATTATGTATACTTAACTATATTACTAAAACATGTTCTGACTATTTACAAGCGCTTTTTAAAGTCAACGTGAATAAAAACCTTTTTTATTTTATTTTATTTAATTATGAAACTTATCCAGCAGTGGACCTATACCAGCTGTAATGATGATGATGAAGAAGCTCAAATATATTCATTATGTCATTGTCAACAATTAAATACCCCGTGTATACGTGATAATATCACGTTCTCGAGCACCTCGAAAAATGTTTTCCGTCGTATCGTGTAACAAATCGTCATTACGTCGGTGGATACACTTATACGAAGACCGCTTCTACTACGTGTAGTATCTTCCTATGTAACGTCGATTGTATCAAACTAATCAACATAATACAGGCAATATTCAACGATTTATCCGCAGTTTAGCTGCCATAGCCACGAAGCGAAAGCGTCAACCAATCACGATTACACGCACGAATTAGCCAATAACTGCCTTGTGGGAACGCTGATTTTCTATCGCTTTTAGATTACTTTGCGGTATTTGGAGTATTTTGCTGTGATTTTGTTTTGGTGTTACTTTATTAGAATTGCTAACAATTCAGTATTTTACATGACTAAAGTAATTTCAAAGTAATGCCATCATAAAATAACATAATTCAAACAAATAAAATTGCTCATCCGGAGCACATGATTTATTAACAGGTTCTAAGATGACATATATTTTTTTAACCAACTTCAAACGAAAGAAGTTATCCATTTTACTGTATGTTTTAGTTTTTTATGTATGTTATGCGTTTTCTCGTTTGTTTGGGAACCATTTTTGTTTCCGTCAGCTACACAGCAAGTGTATGCCAGCGATGGTGTATGGCTGGATCGAAGAAATTGTTAAGACACTTGCTTCTTCCAAGGCATGATGGTAGGCAACTTGAAATAGTGCTAAACGCAACCTGAATTTAAACTGTAAACATACCACACAGCGCCCACGGCCGTCGTATAAAAGAAGAAACATAAGTTATCGTGTAAAAGGCATCCAGCTTTACTTACTCGAATCGTATAAACTTTGTTAAATCGTGTGTAACATTACAATCGTGGGAGCTGATATATTGGTTAATGTTATATACACTTAAATATTATATATGCCTTAAGAGGTACTAGAACTTCAGTTTACAAAATAGTTCTACGTAACGAAATAGATAAGTGAAACAAAATAACTAGGAGATAGAATCAGGTAATTGAAACAAAATAGGCACGCGAAACTATGTTATATTAGTACGCGAGGCAAAAGAGATATGTGAAATGAAATAAGTACGCAAAATAATAACGATACAGAAAGCAATTTTATCAAATAATTAGATCTCTCTTTATCAACAAAAGATTATATTTGGAGTGAGTTTAGAAACTAAATAGCAGCGTGTGTAAATACCATACTTAAGTAGGTACTTTATAATAAGTCGAATGCACGTCATGTAAATTCTCGCCTAGCGAGGGATCTTTTGCAGTGCGTGTTCAGGAGACAGTAAAGTGGACTAAGAGCAAATGCTTATTATGACGTTATACATATGTCGATGCTCACTGTAGTTTAACTTTTCGTCGTAGATGGCAACTAAATATTTGGCTTTCCTCTTTTAATACATGTGCACGCCGGATGAATGGAATAGTTTGTATGATGGAGAAAGATTAGCTGAAAAGAGCACGGTTGTACTTTCCATGGAGTTCACCTCAATTCTCCACTTCGACTGTCAAAGAAAAGCCTTCCTCTAGGATTTCCACAAACCGTTTTACGGCCCCACCCGGGATTTGAATCCAACAGATAAAATTTGTGGTCCACACTCCTGCTAGACCAACGAGGTAACTCTGGAACAATGTTATTATGTAACTTAATAAGATACATATTCACGTTTAGTTATAATAGTTACATTCAAGGTACTTGAGGAAACAAAAGCAAAAGCTATGTTTATCTAGGTTCTGGAAAGTTGGGAAAGGATCGTTCAACAGGTTATTATTCCAACCCTTAAAAAAAGGAGTGCTACTTCGGTTCAAAGCGTTCAAGAAGGTCACTAACGCGTAGGTGATGCTCTTGTTGTAGTAAGCAATAATGGCACATGGTAACCGCATTAAATAAAACAACCCGTTTATTTTTCATTAAATTTAAATTATATTTGGTGACATTATGTATGGAATATAATTTCAGGCATATGCTCGTCGCGAGGCCGCTGTAGGTGGTGTATCCTGGTGGGTTAATTTTAGACGACATCTTCGCATGAATTGGGCTATTTTCCCTGTCTGTTTGTTTAGGCCAGAGATTTGATAGAGCCTATAGAAAGTAGTCAAGCGGAAGTCCAAAAAATTCTATTAACACTTTTTGGCCCCACTCAAGATTTCAATAAAATAAAAAAAAAATCAGGGACATATCACACAGTGCTATCTAGCCTAAACTAAGTAAAGTTTGTACTATGGATACAAGACAACGGAAATTTAAATTATTACCTTTTTGTTTTTTTGTAAATACATACATACAGTATACAACCACCCAGACCAAATATTTGTCTTGTCTGAGGATGGACCCCGCAACCTTTGGGATAAAATGGCAGGTTCACTGTGTCACGGCAGATATTTAAGTCATGGGACTTCAATATCTGCGGTAGAAACCGGACCAAGGCACTCTAACAATATTTAATCCATGTAATAAATACACAGAATAAGCTGCTGTACCCTATTTATGAAATTATATCCAAGTGAAACTCTGAGAAGATTAAATAGACGCAGCAGAGTTAATCTATCTAATCTCCATCGCAAGGTCACGTTAGGTCAAAAATAGGTCAAGCTGGTCACTGCGAAAAGTAAACTTAATCTGGACGAACTCAGAGAGATATTCGTCTGCGTAAGGACGGCCTATAGAAGGTTTTCACATCATAAGGTTGAAAAAGTCAATAATATCAGCGTTTTACTATATTCAGGATACGCATCGTAAGTGGAAAGAGCTTGACTGTCCTATGGCGGTATCTATGGCTATACAATATTACACAAAATGCACGTGTTGAAACCTCGAGTGGCTAAACAAAAATTAACAAAGAAATCCTAAACAATGCAAAGGTATTTCCGTACCTTTCCATAGTTTCCATAGTTTTGGATTTCCTTGTTAATTTTGCCCAGCCACTTTAAGGGTAAAATGATTTTAAAAACAAAAATTACCGTTAAGGTGACAAAGGGCTATTAATAAAATAATTAAAATTACTTCCCGTTATCCCTGTACACTGTATCTGTAAAATCTATTGTAATAGCATTTAGCATATCTTGACACAGGTCTTGTTAATGTTGTGGGCGAGGGTCCAGCGAGTGAGAACACGTAGAACAGCTTTTAAAACTATTAATTGAAAAGCGAGAAAAAATATACATAAGTCGCAGAGCGCGTGAGTAGTTTCTCGCGGTACGGTGCGGACTGCTGTTACAATTTTCATAGCTTGTACATCATTTTATATATGATTAATTGTGGGTGACAGTAATAAATTTTTTTAGTAATTTACCTTCAATTATATAAATTAAACATAAAATAACTAAAATTAAAACATAAATAAATCAAAAACATATTTTGTAACGCGTCGCTAACAGGGCTAATCTAGTTAAAGGAATAAAAATACTTAAATAAATATCTGGCACATATCACACAACGCCATCTAGCCCAAACTATGCAAAGCTTGTATTATGGATGAGACTAGACAATAGATTTTTTAGGACTTTAGAAAGAACCCGTCGGAGTTCGTGAGCATTTACTTACCTACTATCGAATACGATGAGTAGGTAAGTAAGTGCTAACAACTCTGACACCAGAGTAACCACTACCCATAGGTAGTGTAGTGAGTCAGAGTTGTTCAAGCCATCGAGTAGGCTGCTGACATGGCTTAATGACTGTTGACTAATGGCTACAACCGGGACCCACAGCTTAACGTGCCCTTCAAAGCACGGAGAGGCTCCGAAACTAAAAAACCTTTCTGTGGACTGACCGCGCGCCTCGCCAATCAGGCCAATCGGTGAGAGCATTTGGCTAGAGCGAGAGAGAGAGTGTCACGCCGTTTGCTGTCACTGCTGTCAGTCACGTCAAACGAGTCGGTCTTACACTCAAGCCAAAAGATTTTTCCCACCAAATAAATTCTACTAGAAAATACATAATTACTTAAATTAATAATAGCCTGAACGCGTGGGCCTTGAGCAGTTTTAATGAAAATGGCTACATGTAGGCACTGACTTTTCAATTCCTCTATCATGATTGATAATATAATAGACGATGAATAGCAGAGTTTATTAATTTCCTATGAAACATGAGCCATTCACTCTGTATACACGTAATTAGTCCCTTATTATTTCGATTAATGGTGTACGTGTTATATTGAGCTGAAGCAATTCAAAATGTTGTATATTATGAAGGGCAAATTAACCGTGTCAAGTTAATAAACAGTCAACGTCACAGCGATAGAAACGTTTTTATTGGGGAATAGTCCTTATCTGCACTGTTTTAAGGTTCTCCCCTGTTACCATCTATATGGGGCTTATAGTACGTGGGTATATAGGTTTCTTATAATTTTGTATTATGTGCATGTCATTTAATAGGTAATTGGATATACGTTGGACGTCTATCCAATTACCTAATAAATGACACTGCTAAAAGATTTTGCTGTTCGTGTATGGGTTATGAAGTAAAATATCCTACTAATACTATAAAGGCGAAAATTTGTTAGGATGTTTGTTACCCTTTCACGTAAAAACTACTGAATGGATTTTAATGAAACTTTACAATAATATAGCTTATACATCAGAATAACACATAGGCTATAATTTATAAAGATTAACGCGGGTAAAACCGCGGGGCCCAGTAAGTATGAAATCGTTTTAGTTGTTGGCCAATTTTGTGTTATACCAGCCAAAAGATGTCGACTGCTAGACAACGACGACGTTCCCCAAGAATCTCCACAGTTGCCGGTCTTGCGCTACGGACTTCAAGCGGCTTCCAGTGACCATAGACCATTGACTCACAAGATCGTCAGTCCATATTGTAGGTGGCCTGCCTATGCTGCATCTTCCGGTTCGTAGTCGCCACTCGAGCCTTTCTGCCCCATCAGCCATCAGTTCTTTGAGTTATGTGCCCTGCCTTGGTCCTTGCCTTGGCAATTCTTCGGGCAAGTTATATTCTTAACGATCATAAAATTATCCTACTAATATTTTAAATGCGAAACTTTGTAAGTACAAACGTAAAAACGTATGGATGTTTGTCAAACTTTCAAGCAAAACCTACCAAACGGATTTTGATGATAACTTTGTAGCAATACAGCTTATATATCCGAATAACACATAGGCTATAATTTATTATGTTTGACGTGGGTAAAACCGCGGGGCACAGCTAGTATTATCAAGTATTACTGTTCCGTAACTAATTTAAGACTTTGCTCAAATGGATCCTCTGCTATTTTTTGTAAGATCATATGCTTGATAGGTAACAGTATAACTTCAGAATCGTTAAATTACTAATTAGTACGACCTATATCATAACTGTCTGCCTTCTTGCTTCACTTTTTCGCTATTGGTTTATTTTTTTGCGACTAGCCTAGCCATCCATTAGTCTATCCATATTCTATTACGCTTTTAGCAAATTATTACTATTCTTTTTGTCTTCACGACCCCTAAAACTAACTAGACCCGAAACTAATAGACATTTAAAAAAAAATGTCCGATGCGAGGTTCGAATCCGCAACCGAATGGGCGCGATAGCCCGTCCGGATTGCTCTCTGACACAGCTGGTGAAAGTATCAGTAAAAAAGTAACAGATTTCATTCATTAGGTACGTTCAGGGGTTTTTATGTAGACCTTTGCGTGATTTAACTCTGTTAGATTTTGCAATGATGGGAAAATGTTCTTCCCCTGATTTTGTATGGACAATAAAGTATCCCGTATTAGATTACACAATCCTCCGATAAATTTTCCTTTAGAAGATTCTTATCAAGTGTTCATTTGAGATTGAACTGCCGTTTGAATTCATATTTTCGTTCGGCTTCTTTTTTCCATAAATAAAAAAATAACGCCCACGCTTGGGAAGTGATTCCGTGTATTGCGGGGTTTTGTAATATGCAACTAATAAAAACTTAGCAGGCCCACTTATAACAATAATTTATGGGTCACACAAAAAGTTGTGCGGGATCGAACTCGACACGCTCCGAAGTAGTTGACAGGCGATTATCTTAACCAATGCGCCACGGCAGTCATTTGACTGACTGTATACAGTTATCACTTACTTATCGTGTGGGCAGTGGTTACTCTAGTGTCAGAGTTGTTCAAACCTCCTATTAGGCCTCTGATATGGCTTAGCGACAGTTGCCTAATAGCTACAACCGGGTCCGACAGCTTAATGTGTGTATATGCCCCATTGAGTATGTTTCGCCGGAGCGTCTCAACTGGGCCGTGTTGAAACCGGTAGTAGAGACACCCGCTGAGTTTGTTTCGCTGGGTCTTCTCAGTTGGGGCGCATTGGATCCGGTCATAATAATATCACCTTAATATAGACAGAACCATTGCCAATATGTATTACAAATATTAGACTTAAACTAGATAATTAAACTTAAACATACTCTTGACAATAACTTGATAAGAGCTAGCTAAATATCATTGCTGTTATAAAATAAATTTTATTAATGTTTTAATACTATCAATACAATGTGTACCTAAATATCTATGTTACTAGAAATAATAATGTATACAACTATAATACTACAAACATGTTCTGACTATTTACAAGAGCTTTTATAAAGTCTACGTGAATAAAAACCTTTATTATTTATTTTATTTTATTTTAACGTGCCCTCTGAAGCACGGAGACGCTCAGAAATTAAACCACTTTGGCGGTCCCCCATTTATGGACTGAGCGCCTAGTTGCTTGACCTCGCCGATCGCACTTACGGACTGGTGAGAGCATCTAGCTGTGAGCTACAGTTATTAGAAGATCAGGTTAACCTTTCAATATTTTTAGTCATAGTGAGTTATAGTTTAGGTACAGTTTAGTCCAAAGTAATGGTATTATGTATGTATAGCAAACTAAAATATACAACTACTAAAACTACAATAAATTCTTCGGTTGCGAAACTAAAATATCCTTTGGTTTCGTTCGGTTTCGTCTTTGCAAAATATTTGCATTGTCTATGCCGTGCTTTTTCTGTGTCTTCCGTACCATAAATAAAACAAAAAGAAAACTCAATAATTCTCTTTCGTTAATCTGTGGCGACATTCGATGTTGTAAATAGACACCGTTGGTATATTTAACTATTCAAATATTTTTGAAACTTTTTTAAATGTCTACAATTTTGATATCGAGCTGGTATTTTATTACATTTTTTAGGCCTTTACACAGTTGTTGGAAAATTAAGTAAATATTTTAGAATACCAACACTTTAAAAGGCGCTTGTAAATAGTTAGAATTTTCATATTATTGTGATTTGTATTCTATCATTGTATTGATCAAGTAAAATTACAAATTCATTCAAATAATTGTCGAAATGGTTTTAGTCTAAGTCTTGTTTTAAAACCGTTGGATTGTGGAGTCGGAGGTCCCAAGTTCTAGGCGCCGCTGACTTTTCGAATACAGGTGTATATTAGAACGGGCGTCTGGCCCCCCGAGTGCGCCGGGTAACCGGTGCGTTACACCGGCTTTTGCCGAACCTCGGGGGTCCCAGGGAAGAAGTTCGCCGCCTCTACGGAGGTGTCGTGCGATCCATGGTCCTTTATGGGGCGCCCGTCTGGTCTGAACGCCTGACGGGCGCCTCCCGCTGCAGAGCTATTATGAATAGCCTGCAGCGTGTGGTGGCCATACGGATCGCACGAGGATACCGGACGGTATCCTTTGAGGCGGCGACACTCCTGGCGCGCCTCCCGCCGTTTGATCTCCTGGCGGCAGTCGACGCGACGGGCGATGCGATGCGATGCTGGCTGGCGACTCCACCAAATGGGACGCCGTGGTCTCCTTCTGCGAAGTAGTCATGCTCCAGAAGGAGGCCGCCGAGCGGGATCGGGAACGAGCCGACCCCGCTCGTAGACGGAGGAGGCGTCGGGGCGGCGGCGGCAGCCATTAGCCCTACTCCCCTCGGGGTTGCGGTGGCAGTATGAGAAGTGTCCTCTACTGCCGCCCCGTGCAAGCAGCCCCGGGAAGACAGCGAACTGTTTGTGGCGCAGTCGCTGTGCCGTACTGGCAGGAGTCGGCAAATGGGGAGGGCAACCCACAGCTCTCCCCGGGTGCGTGTCCCGCCCATCTGGGACACGGCGCAAAAGGGGAGCACCGGAGCAGCATACCCGCGTTCCCGGGGCTCCCCGTATCAGGCGCCAGTAGAAGTCCACGGCAGGTTAGGTTTAGTCGGTGCGAGTCCGACATACCCACCCGCAGACACTTTTTGCGGGTGGCATGCATTTATACCCCCTGCCTTATCAAAAAAAAAAAAAAGGTGTATATTAGAAATTAATTATTTCTTACTTAAAATAATGCTTAAAATGGTGAAGGAAAATCTGCAGAGAGAGTTCCCAAAAACTGTACCTACGTGACGACACGTGAAGTCTGCTATTTTGTACTAGACTAGCTTGGGGATGGCCTATGCCCTTTTATTGAGGGAGGAGGCTTTTGCCCTGCAGTGGGATAGTAATTTGCTCCATGATCATTTTTATGTTAACTTTTAACTGTTACTTCACAAATGTTCACAATTAGCACGTGTTTTGCTTATTCGGTGTGAATAGTTCACACCGAATAAGCAAAACACATAGAACTATAAAATTAAACTAAATATATGTAAATCTGTCTCTAATCTTGTTAAACATATGATAAATTCGGAACCATGGAGGTAGAATGATAAATTATGTTTTGAATTCTCAAATTTAGTGCACACGTTTATACTCTAGCGGATAAAAACGACTTTTGCACTTAGATATCGAAAAGCAAAAATACTCTTTCCGATATGGGGGTATGAAGAATAAATATTTCATTTTATTTTGTAAGGTGGACAATAGTTCGCGTAAACGCGGTATGTATTCGTAAGTATACAACCTTATTGAAAGGAAAATCTTGTAGGAACTCTAGATTTTATTTTGGCCGTCATCGTCCTCATTATATAGGTAACTCTATCACAATGAAGACACATCTATTATCAAATTACGAGAATACGCAGCCAAAGATTGCACGTGCGGAAATTTGCAAACTCCGCACAATAATAATTTAATGATGGCCCACAGAGCCACACTTCATCTAGAAAGCTCCATCGTCATTCGAACAAGCCTTCCTTAATTTGACCTACGTAATAGCAACAATTGACAAGTGGTAGGTACATTACGTGACAAGAATCTTCGGATCTGTCCTTCAGTGGTTCATGAAAGTTCGGTTCTAATTTTGTCGGTTTTAGTTCATTCCTCGTCATTGTTAGTACTCTAGTACCTTTCTCATCTCTTGGAGATGTCAATTCTGTGATGCGTGTTATCTGAACATGTGTTGAATAAAACATAACCAGTTTGCATGACAAGTGACAATGTCGGCAGAAGTGGCGACGGGTGATATATTACAATAGAGAAGCCGATATGTTGGAAGACAACACAAAGTGGCTTGTCACTTTCGTTAAATAAATAATTAATATCTGGGCCATATCAGACATCGCCAATAAGCCCAAACTAAGCAAAGCTATGGGCATGCGATGGATATTAGAAAACTGATAAAAATACTTATTTTTTTGTAATTACCTACATAAGATACATAGAAAACACCCAGACCAAGACAAACACAAATATTTATCAACAAATATTATTTTTGTTGACATAAATGAGCTACCTGGCGGCGATCTTGTTACCAAGTGCTGCCGAGCTAGCCAGTCAACGAAATCTCATACGTCTTCGCAGCGTTCAACCATTTCCCATGCTCGCAGACTTAGACGCATGTGTATTCCTGAGAGTTCATTGGGAGAACGCTATAGATAGACAACAGTCTTAATCACCATTCTAGCTACGATATGAAAATATTTGTTATATTCACCACATTAGTCATATTTGTTACAACTGTATAATTTCACATTAATATTATATTAGCTATTGTACTAAGTATAGCTATGTTTTAAGAATTGTTTATTTTTATGTCAAAAAATACCCAGTAGGTAGTAGCACCTCAAGAATTATTTGCATCATTAATATTGATCAATAATACACCGGCAACAGGCATTTGGGATTACTAACTGTGATTTATTAACTGACATGTTGCGGAACAGATCACAAGTAGTAGTCGGAGGAGAAACGATGTCTGAACCCCAGATAACAACAATAGGCGTCGCCCAAGGATCATCTGTTTGAAATATAATATTATCCCTACTTCTTAACGATTTACCTGAATTCGCTAACATAGCAGACATATATATGTACGCCGACGATGTTGCGGCCATGGTGACGGCTACATCTCTTGAAGGCTTAGAGCATAACATAAATTACACGGTGTCCAAGCTTGCAGAATGGTTCGCATTAAATGGTCTGACTCTCAACATTAAAAAACCCATTCTTTACACTTCCGTCTATCAGGAAGATCACACCAACCACTATCAGTTTATATTGGTGGTTGTAAGCTAGAACAATCTACATACACATCATTTCTAGGTTTTGAAATAGACAGGTGCATGACGTGGTCATACCACGTAGAGAAACTATGCGGCAAGCTGGGTAGTGCGTGCTTTGCGCTAAAACGTGTGTTACGAGTCGTACCTGCTGAGGCCGCTCGTGCATGCTACTTTGCGACTGTTCATTCGCTATTGCAGTATGGGGCGGAAATATGGGGACGTTCGGCTGAATGGGAACGCATATTTCGGTTACAAAAACGCGCCGTACGAGCTCTCGTTGGAATACCCCAAAACACATCCGTAAGACCTTACTTCAAGGAACTTGGCATCATCACACTCACTGGAATTGTAGTACTGCAAGTTGCAATTTACGTTCGCTCTAACGTAGAGCAGTATGCGAAGCTCAGCGACGTTCACGCATACAGCACCCGTGGCGCTAACAGGCTTGCCGCTGTACCGCGTCGTCTAGAAAAGTCCTGCAAATTGACTTACGTAATAGACCCAACAGTCAATAATAACCTACCAGACAATGTTTTCGGGAGCTCTAATATGGATTGTTTTAAGGATACCTTGAAAAAATGGCTTATCGAACAGTCGTTCTATTCCTTCGATGAATTTTTAAAACATAAAAAGGCTATAATTAATTCTTGATACTTAATTACTTGATAATGCTATAATATCTACCGATTTTAAAATTTTTCTTAATTCTGTTACAATTGACATTAGACGACAACATGCATTTCTAATTTATTGTAATACTGACATTCTAATCCACATGTTTTATTTCACTTATTATTGATGTGTTATATTATTAATGTATTTATATGTTGTGTTATATTATATGAATTTGTTAATAAGATTATGACATGTAAACCTGTTTACGAATAAACAAACTATAAACTATTCTGTCGTGAATTGCTATGTCGATTCCGATAAAACTTTACAATCACGGGGATAAAATATTGAGTGAATTACCACATTTACTACACAAATACGTTTATAAATACCATCAAGATTTTGAATACTCACTAGACATTGTAATACTTGTGCGTAGAGAACGTGGAATGCCATTAAATAAATTAGAATTGATTTAACATACGTAATAAATTGGGAAGTCGAAAGTATTCATCTTATTTCAGACCCTTCGCCACTGGTCGATAAAGAGATGGGATAGCAAAATATTTCTGTAGTCTGTAGTGTATTCTCTTATATTTTATTTGGCATTGTTAGTGGATTGCTAGTTGCATCTTTGGTGTTTGTTTTGTTACTTTCGTTCTACAGAAAAAATCTGTAAAGATGTATAGAATCTGTATAGACCACTCCTTTTTTCGTCAGTCAATGATAGTGGACCACGCTTAAATTCACTAT
Source organism: Pseudoips prasinana (assembly GCA_951640165.1). Lineage (NCBI taxonomy): Eukaryota > Metazoa > Arthropoda > Insecta > Lepidoptera > Nolidae > Pseudoips > Pseudoips prasinana. The sequence goes on from OX621240.1 coordinate 14,457,306, forward strand.
ACCAGTGGTAAACGGATGCAAGATTGTTCCAATTTTGGCAATATTTAAATCGTAGAAAATTATGGCGCGAAAATGTACTCGGTGATGTTCCATTTTTCGTAGAGACACGATTTCGCAATGAGCACGTATAAAAATATGGACAGAAATTTTAAATTAGAGCGTTCGAATTTTGAACTCAAATATAGTAATTGTACTTTATGATATGATTTATATCTGACCAGTGTTTCATACAAAAAAGTTGTGATTCTAGAAACATTCCGAGTGGCCTGGTATTCTATTGATTTCCTTAACGAATTATGTATTCCATAATTTATTTGAAAATGTTGAGTGATGAATGAATATGTATTTAATTCTGTCTGATACAACAAAACAACTATTGTAACTATTTACTAATACCTAGTTAATTTGACAGACAAAAATAATGTACTCGGTGAGGTTCCATTTTTCGTAGAGACACGATTTCGCAATGAGCACGTATAAAAATATGGACGAAAATTTTTAATTAGAGCGTTCGAATTTTGAACTTAAATATAGTAATTGTACTTTATGATATGATTTATATCTGGCCAGTGTTTCATACAAAAAAGTTGTGATTCTAGAAACATTCCGAGTGGCCTGGTATTCTATTGATTTCCTTAGCGAATTATGTATTCTATAATTTATTTGAAAATGTTGAGTGATGAATGTATATGTATTTAATTCTGTCTGATACAACAAAACAACTATTGTAACTATTTACTAATACCTAGTTAATTTGACAGATAAACATTGTTATGGAAAAAATGAGATTAAGCTCTATATTATTTAGCATTTAAGCAAATAATGATAAAAATATACTAAAAAGTGCTCGGCGACAGTAAGCGCGGCCAAACGGGTGAGTAAATCATAAAAGAGTGTTAAGGAAAAGTCCTGTACAAATGTTAAGATTATCCGCATGGTCGCTTGTCCGCGCGCCCCTTTGCCGTTTCAAGCTTGGCAGGTGCCAGTAGTCACTTTTAATTAATATTTATGACTGTAATTGAACATTATTTCGTTTGCTGCAATAATGTCGTCATCCCGACCGAATTTCGGCCTCGGCAGCCAGTCTCAATGGAGACTAGCCAATTTCGCAGGACATTTATAGAGCACAAGTGTGTGGGCAAACACAAGGGCACTAGCGACACGACCGAAAAGAGGTCAGGTACATGACCGACCGCTCTACGTGGTCTCCGAGGCACGAGGGTGTAATACCGCCAACTTCTAGACTTCGCTTCGGGCTGACTGAAAATCACTTTTTGCCCTACCCGGGCTTTGAATTCAGGACCTCATTATTTGCGGTTGAACACGCTATCGCTACGCAATGCTGCAAAAATGCCGATATAGACATTGTTGTTTAATATATTAATACTACATGACGTTTACAGTTAGCTTCTTTTGCTTTCACTTCCTCACCAGAGGGGACCCACTTTTGGGGTTCGAATCTTGACTTAGGGTAACGTGAAGATGCTAGAGAGAATCGATTTCTAGGGACGGAAAACAATAACGAAAAAAATACGAAGTCGCGAGCTGTTTGTCCGATTAAGGAGGTTAACTACGGGTCATGGAGGTTGATGTGGTTGCGGCGCGTTAACGGTCATACTCACGGGCGAAGAGTAAGATACATCGGATTCTGTATAGTGTCACAAGAGTTTCATATTAGCTTAACTTCCCCCAAAGAATCATCTTGGAGGGATATGCCATAATCGCCACACTTGACAGACGCGTTGGCGATCGCAGTATGATGGTCATAGTACTCAGAAAGAAACTGCTGCCCGTCTTCTGGTAGATATTCCCTCGAGTCGACTTCTACGAGCCCCACGGGATGAGATGGGGTGATAATATTCTGATATTTGCCGCCGGCTCCACACAGCATAATAGTTGTCTGGAATGTATGCTTTTGGACGTTTTGAGGGATTATGTTCAAGATAATTTAAGCCACTACAAACATAAGTGTTCTTTTACTTAATACACTTTAACATTTCAAATAGTTCCACTAAATTCACCACATGGTATCACTTATGTGTTCCTGACCCTTTACATATTATTTCTTGTTGCAATTTCATCCTGGGCACTCTCTTATATGTTTCTACCATTTAGCGCTAAAAATAAGTGGTCAGGTGTAGGGTCGTTAGAGACAGCATTCGACCACAAATATAAAAAAAAACCGGCCAAGTGCGAGTCGGACTCGCACATGAAGGGTTCCGCAGCAGCAAGTATTTCAGTTGATTAAATGAAAGGTAAATTGCGGTTTACGATTTATGACGCATTAAAAAAAAAACTACTTACTAGATTTCGTTCAAACTAATTTTCATTGTTAGTTTCCACGATAATGTACATCATATATTTTTTTTAGTTTTATCATTCTCTTCTTTTAGAAGTTACAGGGGGGGGGGACACTCATTTTACCACTTTGGAAGTGTCTCTCGCGCAAACTATTCAGTTTAGAAAAAAATGATATTAGAAACCTCAATATGATTTTTGAAGACCTATCCATAGACACTAGGGTAGGATGGAAATTTATTTTTGAGTTTTCCGTTCTATGTATGGCGACCCCCCAAAATTATTGTTCTTTTTCTATTTTTGTGTAAAAATCTTAATTCGGTTCACAGAATACACTACTTCCCAAGTTTCAATAGTACATCTCTTATAGTTTCGGAAAAAAGTGGCTGTGACATACGGACGGACAGACAGACAGACATGACGAATCTATAAGGGTTCCGTTTTCTGCCATTTGGCTACGGAACCCTAAAAACGGAATATGACATTTATTAATAATGTTTCAGAAATCTTTAAAATGAATTGTATAAATTTAAGTGCGGGTGGGAATCGAACCCACGACCACGGGGATCCGGCCCATGTGCGTTAACCGCTCCGCCACCGCACCAGGTACTGAACACTTCAAATTTATACAACCCATTCGTTAGATATTTCTTAACGCATTTAAGTCGCTTTAACGCCATCTTACCGAAACCTACACGGCTAACAACGGCTGGAATGCCAATACTTAGATCGGACAATTCCAACAGATGGCGCTTTTTAAATTATTCATTTTTGAATATTTTTATTAAATCATAGTTTTTATTATTAACTATGATTTCTTATTACTTTTAGCATTTTAAACATGCTATACTGAAAACAATGTTTCAGAAATCTTTAAAATGAATTGTATAAATTTAAGTGCGGGTGGGAATCGAACCCACGACCACGGGGATCCGGCCCATGTGCGTTAACCGCTCCGCCACCGCACCAGGTACTGAACACTTCAAATTTATACAACCCATTCGTTAGATATTTCTTAACGCATTTAAGTCGCTTTAACGCCATCTTACCGAAACCTACACGGCTAACAACGGCTGGAATGCCAATACTTAGATCGGACAATTCCATAATAATAAAAACTATATCCTAGGACATCATTCATTATCCCAGGGCATCTGATCCCAAGCTAAGCAGAACTTGGACTATGGAAACCAGATAACTGATATACTTCATACACTACTTTGTTTCGTACGGTGAGATGGCCGTGTGTGAATAATGTCCCAGGATATTCCGACTTTCTATAACTATAGGAAATACCTAACTTTTTGAGAACACTGAGAGATAGCAACAAGAGATCGTCTCGCTCTATTATGCGATAATAGATGTTTCTATCAAAAACAATTGAATGTTTTATTTAGTCTAAGTAGTCCCGTGAAGCCTGTTCATACCATTTCAAATTAGTATCATTTCAATTTTAAAACATTGTCAAATCGAATGCTTTAGTTCACCAATTTAAATTCTTAGGAATGATTAAATGTTGAACATTACGTCCCCTACTTTACAAATACATTGGTTGACTTATCTGAAACAATTTCACGCACGCTTAACCAAGAGAAACAAGCAAAATGAGTCAATGTAAAATTTTGTAAAGGAATCCGTGTTTGTACGAAGAAAGAGAAAGGTTAAATAGCTTTTTCTGAGATTTTTATCTCAGAAACTTGACCATTGTCTCGTTGTATTCGTGTTCCGGGTTCGAAGTGGATACAGGACAACTATTTAGTAGTTCAGTGTGGGTGTATCTGAATTATGTGTCTTTGTGTCGGTGTAAAATCCCCGCGATATAGTAAAGACACGTAAATTTTGTAATATAAAAACAATTATATATAATCATTATTAAATTATATAAATATACTCAAAAATCTTACAACGCTCTTCGTATCCAATACAACAACGCGTTCAGGGTGCTGTTGGGTCTGCCACGTTTCTGTAGCGCATCGGGCATGTTTGCTGAAGCCAGAGTGGACTGTTTCTACGCCACAATGGGCAAACGGTGTGCATCCCTGGTGAGCAGGATTCGTGGCCACTCTAACAGCATTCTGGCCATGATCGCAGGCAGATTTGACTGCCTATCTATATATACATGAATCATTGCTGCGCTCTTTCTCACGGTATGGGGCATCAATGATTCGTGTATTCCAAAGTCATGTTAAATAAAATTTTAGCTATATTTTTACTAACATAGAATAAGTCTTATGTATTACTAACAATTTTGAGTCTTTAGTTACTTTAATAAACAACTTTATTATTATTATTATTTTACTGCACGTGTGGCGCAGCAGCTATGACAGTCGTCTCGCCGCTTCGTGTCGTGGGTTCGAGTCTCGCGCCGGACAACTATTTGTGTGACCCATAAATAGTTGTTTTGAGTCTAAATGTACTTTGTGTCCGTATATTATATGTTTGTAAAGTACCCGCGACACAGGGATGGAATTCCCTAATGCAGGCGTTGTCTTTAAAATAAAAAAATAATTGCGAAATATGGAAAACAATGTTTTTCTTCATACTTCATAAATAGTAGCACATTGGTATCTATACATATAATAAAATCGTAGAAGAGTCAAAAATGTACATTGAATATTTTTTTAAACGATACTTGGGGCGTGATCTACAATCGATATCGAAGCCAAAAATATAGATTTTATAATTTTTGTCTGTGTGTCTGTTTGTCTGTATGTATGTCCGGGCTAAACTTAAAAAGTACTGCATGGATTTACTTCAAATTTTGCATGAATATTACTGTCACAGATTTATATTATCTTTGATTCCTTCTAAAATAAAAGAGTGTTGAATGCATGACATAATGGCGACCGTGTAAAATTTTGTGAATTTTTTTATTATTAGTGTTTTAGTCGTTGTTTTTTAATTTTGTGCAGTGTTTCAAGTTTTGCGTAGTAAAAATGGAACCGTTAAAAAGGAAGCGTGCCCAATTTCGGCGTGAATTTACCGTCACTGCAGATTTCCTAGAAAAAGCGCTGCTAACCAAAGACGTCGAAATTGCAGAAACCAAATACGCTACCCTTATCGACTGCGCGGAGCAGCTGTTTAGTTGTGAAGTTTCCATTCGGGACATGTGGTGCCAAGCTGACGACTTCAATGAGGTCGAATACCAGGCTGACCAAGATAAGGCACTGTTATATAAAACCCGATGGTTACAGCTGAAGATAAAATATGACAAGAGCTTCAGCAAATCCAACAAGAATAGTAACTGCGATAATGACAACGACTCCCTAGTGTCTGCAAGGTCTAGATGCCAAGCAAGTCGACATGAGTGCAAAATAAAAATGCCGAAGCTAGAGATAACAAAGTTTAACGGAGAGGTAAAGATGTGGCTTTTATTCTGGGGTCAGTTTAAAAAAATAGATGATAATCCAGCTATTGACAAAGCCGACAAATTTCAATACCTACTTCAATCAATGGAACCTAATTCTAGCGCCAGGCAATTAGTTGAGAGTTACCCGCCGTGTGGTGAAAACTATACAAAGGCACTAGGTGCTCTAAAAACAGGTTTGCACGTGACGATATTTTAATAGAGACCTATGTCAGAGGACTACTTACTTTAATGCAAGACAAAGGACAAGAAAGTACCAGGAGCCTACCGGCGCGCGGCGTTATACGACAGCCTTCAAACGCACGTACAAGCGCTTGAAACTCTAGGCGTCACCAATGATAAATACGCGTCGATTTTGTTCCCGATGGTAGAGTCTACCTTGCCTGAGGAGGTGTTAACACGAGGTGCGTCGAATCGTAGTAGAGCTGACGATAAATGCAACAATGATATATCCAAGCTTGTCGACTTCCTAAGATTAGAAGTGGAATCGGAGGAACGCATATTACTAGCCCGTCAAGATTCGTCCAAGCTCTCTACGCTCGAATTTAAAACACCTAGTTGCTGTTTCGTTACTGAAAACAATCCAAACAACCGCAACAGTAAAATCAAAAGGAATTTCTTGCCTCCCAGCGCACCTTGGTGGGGAGGGTTCTACGAGCGTCTTATCGGCGTTGTAAAAGAAAGGGTACGGAGAGCTCTAAGCCAAGCGTCGGTATCGTCAATCAAACTTTGTACAGTATTTTGTGACTATGTCGATGAACTGCGGCCCCGTATCCCATCTGATGTTATTTTCCTTTACCGGCTACTGCGATATCTGAAGAAAATACGACTGAAGAGACAGACTCTGCCCTACTCTGTCTAAACCAAAAATGACTCAATTCGGACGTAATGACTTAGTTTAGTATACAATGAAAAGGAATTTGTTATTTATTTACCTACTGCTGTAATGTTTGTGTAGATAATTATTAAGCAGTAGTATGTTTAGCAGACCTACCGGTCTTTTTGGCCGCGGAGTGTCACAGATTTATATTATCTTTGATTCCTTCTAAAATAAAAGAGTGTTGAATGCATGACAATTACTAAGAGGTCGGGTCAACATATAGGCTCCATATTATCACGCTATCACCAACGGGGGAGGAGCTGTGATAATTTATAATATTTAACGCGAGTAAAACCGCGGGGCACAGCTAGTACTTCTATAAAACAATAAATATAACTCGAAATTACAATGATGACAGACATACAGTACGGTTTCCTTAAAATAGGTTTGCCAACATAAGAAAGAACTGTCTTTTTTAATATTGGTTAAAGATAATTAAAGTAAGTTTAGATATATTGATATCTAAAAAACGTAATGTTTAGTATAGGAATATGGTGATTAAATTAAACATCAATCAAACAAACGATGAGGAAAATTCGAAATGACAGACATAATGTACGGACACCAGCACATCCAGCTACCCCAGTCTGGCAAATTTCTTTTATAGATTTTCAACTTTATCGCAAAAAAATAAAGTTCACTTTCAATTGGGGAAATTTGACAGATTGGGCTATTAGCACAATGGACAATTACACCCAGACAAACAGACATGTTCATGCACACAACTACCAGTCCTGGGTGGGAATCGAACCCACGACCTGCGACGTGAAAAGCAAGCATTTACCAACCACGCCAATCGGCCCGTCAATAAAAAAACGATTCCAAAATGTTGAAGATAAATATTTAATAAACAATGGCTTAAATCAAACGATCAGGCATATCACTTTTATATTTAACCCTATTACTAAAAAATAAATTGGTTCACTTCTGGAAGAGATTGGGATTCCTATTAAGAATTGACCTCGTTGAAAATTAACCTCGATTCTGCTAACTGCCATAATTTTTGGGAGTAGGTTAAGCACGAATTGATAGTCTTAGGATTACAAAAATATATAACTATACTTTTAGGAAATTGATTAGAGAATATATTATTGACAAAAAAGCTTTAAAATAAAATAAAAATAATATCCTGGGACATTATTCACACACGGCCATCTGATCCCAAACTAAGTAGAGCTTGTACTATGGCAACCGGATCACTGATATACTACATATGTACAAATATATACTACTTTACTTTTGTAAATACATACTTATATACAAACACCCAGACTCAGTACTAACAGACATGTTCATGCACATAAATATCTGTCTTGGATGGGAATCGAACCCACGACCCGAGGTGTGAGTCATTTTAAGAATAATCATCATTTGTGGATGATTTCACTATTAAAATAGAAGCCACAAACGATGCGTTCTACCCCGTCCATGATGAAGTTCCGATACTCAATCCCTACAAATTACAATAATAAGACGATGGAACTTAGGTATCATTGAAAAGAATCGCATATCACACTAATATTATAATGGCGAAAGTTTGTGAGTGTGTATGTTTGTTACTTCTGCACGCAAAAATTACCGAAAAAATTTTGATGAAACTTTGTAGTAAAATAGCTTATATATCCGAATAACGCTTAGGCTATAATTGATAAAGTTTAACGTGGGTAAAACCGCGGGGCAAAGCTAGTAACTAATAAGTATGACTGCAAGTGTGGCGCAACGGTTAAGACAGTCGCCTCGCCACTTTCATGTCCCGTGTTCGTTTCCCGCACAGGACAACTATTTATGTAACCCGTAAATAGTTTTTCGGACGTACTATAATTCGCCAATTATATGTTCGTAAAGTAGTCCGTGACACAAGGATTCATTTTCCTGGTGTGGGAGATGTCTTGGCGCACGGAGTTGCACCTGTGACCATCCCGCCAGCCGATGCCAGCTAGGTCCTCAAGGAAACGTTCTAAACATATTATTTTTAATAATAACAAAAAACATTGCTCATTGCAAAGACATGAGTCCTGATTGCGGCTCAAACCGACGACTGCTGGTTCAGCCGGCAGGGTCACTGACCACCAGATTTCACACAGATCATTGAATGGAGTTACCCTTTTTACCATCTTTCAGTAGGTAACCATTTTTCTTCGTTTAAGTTTAAGGTGAATGCGCTCTGCGAGTCCGTCTATCAGTGGCATTGTATATCACAAATAACTTGAAAGATTTCCAGCACTCTCTTTAAATGAAAGCTAAAATTCTGGAAATTCTATTTTCAATTCTATCGTTTTCCGAAGGTTTCAGAATTCTTTCTCATTATGTGTTGAAAGGGAACTAAACCTGTTAAAACATTAGCGTCAAATATAGTGATTGTTAACTACGGCATCAAATGAAAAATATACTGTAGAGCGAACTGAATAGAAATCCAGGGGTAATCCAGGGGAATAAATTTTAGTTATGTATGGATATTGTTTCTTATTCAAAAATTCACTTTAAAAAACAACTTATTTAAAACGTGAGTTGTTAATAAAAATAAATAAAAAGTTTTTGGGAAGACTTGGCTATTGGTATAGTGGTTAGTTATCACTGTTGCTGAGTCAGAGGTCGTGGGTTCGATCCCCAAAGAGGACCATTCTTTGTGTGTTAAGCACAGTTATTTGTTTATCTGTAATATGTATGTGCTTAGAAATATATAGTGTGTTTGTCAGTTGTCTGGTTGCCATAGTATGCTCTGCCTAGTTAGGAATCAAATGGCAGTAGGTATGTTAGTTCTTACAAAATATTTATTTATTTAAATATTTTTTGTCGCCTTGCTGGCTTTTTTAAAATTGTTCCTTTTCATAAGAATAACTTTAAAATTAAGAATAATTTCAAAAAATTATTGACACAAATATTACATGTTATACAGGGTGGCCGAGGAGTTGACGTTCAAACGCAAAATTAAGATACTTTATGATGAGGAGTATCCGAATCATAAACCATAATCTCCCCACTTTAAATAATTTTTTGATACTTTGAAAATTTATAACTTAGAATTTATTCGAAAGTTCAAAATTAGGGTTTGAGCTTCCTGAACTCAAACCCTAATTTAGAACTTTCGAATAAATTCTAAGTCAGGTCTGCAATGATTAGATAAACCATAATTTTTAAGGTGTTAGGTTAAACTATGCTAATTAGTTATCACAAAAAACTGGATCAGAAATGTTCAACAGAACGAGAAAAAATCGAAAACTGATGTTGGATGAAGTTTACGACAAAAATCATAAGAAAAATCTATCTCTAAAACTACGCAAAATTGTAGAATATACATGGGAGTGATTTGGATACTCCTCGTCATAAAATATGTAAATTTTGCGTTTAAACGTCAACTTCTCGGCCAGCCTGTATATAAATATGTGTTCAATAAGTCTCAGTCTGACATTTATTATAAGAATTACAGCTAACATTATATTGAACAAATTTCCTGTAGCGAACAAATCCCAAATCAGATTTTCAAAAAGGCGATTGACTACAATATTGTATGTCAATGGCGTGATAGACACGTACAAGACAGGAAATGGACATAGAACGTACATATTATATTATACATTCGGTCACCGTAGCCTGGTTGGTAGTGCTCCTGCCTACGAAGCTGGTGGTCCTGGGTTCGAATCCCGGTAAGTGCAAATATTTGTGTGATGTGCACGAATAATTAGTTTCCGAGTCATGGATGTTTTATATGTATATAAGTATTTATCTATCTATATAAGTATGTATATCGTCGCCTGGTACCCATAGTACAAGCTTTGCTTAGTTTGGGGCTAGGATGATCTGTGTGACATTGTCCCTCGATTTTTTTTAAACATTACGATTCGTGACGTAGTGGGTTGACGGAGGAATTTTCCACTATATAATAAGTTAAGTATAATAATAATATAATGGCTTGTATCGTGATTACCGGTGATTTCCAATTTTCCCGGATATGCCGGATATTCCCAAAAATTTTATTCGCCTCCAAAAACGCATGTTCGAGAATTTATATCGACTTTTTTATGGAGGTTATAATAACTAATTAAGAAAAACAAACGATAGACTTTTATTCTTCTTTATAAGAGGTAAGCTCATAATATGATTAAAATTTATAAGTATATCAGACCATTTGACAAAGTGTACTAAAGATCGTACACAAATAACAGAGAAATTGCGTAACACAATATAGAAAAGAAATAAAAACACATAGGATAGCCTAATTGACCTACCTATATTCAATAAGATCAAAATTGGCGCTACAACAGAGGGAATGCGAAAAGTTTATCCTAAAACAGTAATGTCACGAAATAGCATCTTAACCTATTTCGCTAGTGGGTCTACAACTTCATAAGGCTGCAAATTCGACAACATAAAAATATTTGGGGAAAATTAGCTAACTGAGTAGCCAGACGTAATATAAGATGTTTACGCCTATGAACATTTTATAATAATAATAATTCTGATGTTGCAGATTTATCAAACCGTGGATTTTCATCTCTTCTCTTGTTCCATCCGAAGATAATCCCGGCTTTGTTATTCTCGTACGTATCAACATAATGATACATAATGCCTGAGTTTGCCTTTTATGCCCTTCAAACATAAATCGTGTAGGTCATTTAGATCTAACCACACTGAAAACGAACGCTCTTTTTTACGAGTTACGAGCTTCCTTCGAAATTGGAAATCGGGTTATTTCAATAAAATCGGAGTAAATTAAGGTTTTGTGTGAACAGGATACTAGAAATAAAAGTAGGCTAGAGCGAGGGTCGTTTTGCAATCGAGTGTTTGTGTCTGTGCGACGTGAAGTGCGTCGCGTGGCGCGGCGCGGCGAGCGTGCGCGGCGGCGCGCGGCGTCGATAGCGCACCGGCCTGACGTCGGCGCCCCTCCGCGCCCCAGCGGCGCACGTCACACGCGAGCCGCGCACCCGAGCGCCCGAGCCGAGCGCGCCGTCCGAGCGCTCCGCCCCACAATACACTCACTGTTTACTGTGCACCACCATCCTCGGCTTGGACCCACCCGTGATACCCTCAGCTCAGGACCTCGGCCCGTGAAAACAAACACGTCCCGGAGCTTCAGCGCAGGCGCGCCGCGAGCGGACATGATGAGAGCGGCCATCTTGGCCGAGGACGCACTTTCGCCTCGCCCCAGCTTCGAAATCCCTGTCGAAAGCTACATATAAGCTCAGGGAGCCGAGCGATGCGTCGCGGAGTAGGGTTAGCGACGGGCGCCCTCTGAGGCCGCACCGCGCCGCTATCGATCCGGTAGCGTCATGGCGCCCGCGGAGTGAATGCGGACATCGGGACAGCGCCGCAGCCCCCGTAAGCGAGCGGAGCGCCCGCCCAGTGATAGTGCTAGAGTGGTCGCGCGGCATGTGAGACAGAGTGTTGGCGTGGTTGGGAGGGCGCGCGGGCGGCGGCGGGCCCGGCTGACCGCGCGCCATGGGCGAGGAGTACGCGCGCTCCCCGTGCGAGCGTTTCCCGGCGACGGGCGCGTTCAGCGTGGCGCCGCCGGAGCGGCTCAGCCCGCCGCCGCCCGCACCGCTACCAGATCGGTTCTCAGCGTCTCCGCGGCGGGTACGCCGCTGCGCCGAGGCGGAGCGCGCGCGGCGCCCGCGCTATGTACCCCCAGCGGCTCACGTACCTGTCGAGAGATACGTGCCGCGGCCCCCGGCGCCGCTGCGCCCGCCACCACCGGTCTACTGCGGGCTGGCGTGCCGGCCACCGCCTCCAGCTCCCAGGAAGTGTTGCGGGCCAGCCTGTCGCGAGGATATTGCTGGCTCGCCGCCGCCGTCACGTTACGTGGAGTATGTGGGAGCGGCGGCCGCGCGGCGTCTGGCCTGCACGCCACCGCCGCCGCCGCCGCCCGCGCTACAGCTACCATGCGAGCCCCAAGAGCCACCTTGCTGCGTGCAGGCTCGAAGAAGACCACAACCTCCACATGATTGGTAAGTACCCTATGTAGCGGAAACGTACTGAAATAGTATTGTCAATATTGTTATCTGGTCCTACTGACCACTTGTAGACATGACCACTTTGCAAATTATTGACCCACAAAATAACATTCATTACGTACCTACGTAGATCTTGTCTCTCGATTTTGCTAGATATTAGTATAAGCAAAGTCTAGATTATTTACAAAATAGCTACATTCATATGTTACGCAAAAGGTCTCCATTAATGACCTTTTAATGTATAAATAAATGTAGGTAATATAATACATGGCCATGAGTGGCAAGAGTATAAAAGGATTTTTAATAATTTGCCGATGATAGCGAAAGCCCAGCGTTATAATTGGTTAATATTTCGTGGATGGTGCCGATAACGTGTGATCGGTGTGATTGATGACGGGTTGGTTAACGATCGTCGTATTCGTAACTCTACATATTATGGAGAGATTAGGTTTTTGCCAGCGTTTGACGTTACACAAATATTGGTAATACGTAACACGTATTGGTAATCAACAATAAATATTGGCCAGCTGTCATATATTAGCTGTGTCACAAGGGAGTTTTTGGTTAGAAAAATGGTTTGATAACCAGTATAACCAATTGTAATATCCTGGGATAATAATAACAATAATATTCAAGGACATTATTCAGACAATGCCATCTGATTCCAAACTAAGCAAAGCTTGTACTATGGAAACCATATAACTGATATACTACATATAGGTACTACTTTTTTATTCTGTAAATACATACTCAGACTCAGGACAAACAGACATGCTCATACAAAAAAATATCTGTTCTGAGTGGGAATCGAACCCATGAGCTGCGGCGTGAAAGGCAAGCATTTAACAACCACGCCAACCGGTCCGTCAACCGTTCTGCCATATTATGGTTATGATGGGCTTGGGTTACTCCTTTAATGTTAAACTATATTAGTTCATAATTTCTGATATGGTTAAATCAGCTGTAGTACCAACATACATACATAGACTCACGCCTGTTTCCCAGAGGGGTAGGCAGAGACAACGGATTTCCATTTGTCACGATCTTTGCACACGTCTTTTGCCTCAATTACTGTCATTATATTCTTCATACATGCTCGCCGGTTTAGGGTACTTCTGACCTTCTGTTGTACCAAATTGCTCATATTATAATCAATGGCCATTTTGTTTGGTTAAGTTGCATCCCTGACCTGTGTGAATGGTACAACCGGAAGTGGAAGACCTCGTAGAACATTCTATGATCAAATCGGAGACGTACTCAAGAAAGGTCAGGTCAGAAGTACCGGCGAGCATGTATGAAGAATATAATGTCAGTAAACGAAGCGTAAGAGGTGTGCAAGGATCGTGACAAATGGAAGTCCGTTGTCTCTGCCTACCCCTCTGGGAGTCAGGCGTGAGTCTATGTATGTAGGATATGTAAATTGGATAATAGGTATCTCCATTTTATAGAATACATGACATAATAAATTAATGTAGTGTTACTGTGAGTGTAAAATTACCAAGGCTTATCGAGAAGGCTTTCTTTGTCCGTAATGAATAAACCCATGAACGACTAAACTTATTAATAACAAACTAGCACATATAGAAAGCTACATTATCAGAGAGAAGGCTGTATGTATATTATTTAAAAATATTGAGATACCTACGACAGTATCAATGTAACCCAAGCTATCATAAATTAATGATACATAACCTAATGTATATTATGTTTTTAGTATTGATCATTACTCACAAAAACTACATAAGGTTAACTATTAAAACTAAGTCTCAATAATTATTTTTTGTTCAAAATAGACTTTAGTGTAAGAATTGTTAAGAGGTTTATTCGATTTGTCTACACAAAGTACTAATTTAAAATACTGCTTTTTCTTTTACATCTCTCTACCCGTGTGAATCGGGGGCGAGTCGCTAGTATCTGATCGGGAAAGGCACACACAACACTTAGTTCTTCTTTCTCTTCTTCTTATCGTGTCGATGGTAATAATTAGATTATATCTTCCCAAAATTGGGCAACGCTGGCCGCTTTGGCTAAAGCGTCATACAAGTCCTGAACAAGAGACTAGACAGGAGGGACAATCGGATAAATGTGCTATACTTTGGGGTGACACGCCGCACTCGCAGATTTTTTGTTAATATGTTTATTTAAACACATTGCAAGTACTAGGGCAATGAATCCCTGTGTCGCGGGGTACTTTACAAACACATAATTAACAGATACAAGGTACACCCAGACTCCGAACAAATATTTATTGGTCATACCAATAGTTTCCTAGCCCTGTGCGGGAATCGAACCCGAGACACGAAGTGGCAAGTCGTCTGTCTTAACCACTGCGCCACACGTGTTCGTTCGTTCTAGTTCTTACAAACCCTATCGTTTTGTTCCTTTTAATCATCGTACTAGTTTTGTAGTATCGAGTAGCTGGATGCCCTCGACGTTCACATGGTAGTTAAGCCTAGTAGTGCCTTTATTTGTGGAGGCTTGTAATTAGCGACAGTGATATGTATTTTACGGTTTATATATAAATACCAGTCTATTAGTTTTCCTAAAAGGAATTAAATTATGTATTCATGAGCTGTCGCTTATTTTATTTCATAATGGTCTCAGCAAGAGTCCATATATTGGTAGTAGTAGTCTTAACGCTTAATGGAAACCGTATAGTTAAAAAAAAAAACTTGAGAGGTATCAAGGGACACCCGGATGGAACGAAGTTCCTTTCGATTAATTAGGGAATGAATTGTAATAAAATTTCCTTTTTTTCAAGTTATAATAATATATTTTTTTATTATTACCAAATATAATGTAATATAAACTTAATGAGTAGGCTCAATTATAGTAATAAAAAAGAGCAAAAAGTGTCGTTACAACTTTTCGTCTTAATTTTTTCCGTCTAGCCCCCTTTCGTAATGCGCGATAAGGAACTTCATTCCAAAAGTTGATCGTATTCCAAAAGAGTAAGGTTGGTCTTGTTAGTGACCTTGACTGCTAAGCCAGAGGTCGTGGGTTTGATGCCCACACAACAGAAATCTTTAGTGATGAGTACGATTATTTGTTCTGTGTCTGGATGTAATTCATCAATAATATGTATATACTTAGAGATATATAAGTTTGTCTATCAATTGTCTGGTTCCATAGTACGGGATCAGATAGCAGTGTGTGAGTTGTCCCAAGATATTTATTTATTTATTTATTACTAGCTGTCCCTGCGAACTTCATACCGATATATTTTTACGACATAAATAATAAACAACGACTCACAGTCTTCTGTCTCATCCTCATCACTACAAATAGTAAACAACGACTCACAGTCTTCTGTCTCATTCTCATCACTACAAATAATAAACAACGACTCACAGTCTTCTGTCTCATTCTCATTACTATAAATAATAAACAACGACACACAGTCTTCTGTCTCATTCTCATCACTACAAATAATAAACAACGGCTCACAGTCTTCTGTCTCATTCCCATCACTACAAATAATAAATAACGACTCACAGTCTTCTGTCTCATTCTCATCACTACAAATAATAAACAACGACTCAGTCTTTTCTCTCATTCTCATCCCTACAAATTTTTCGGTCATACAAACCTCCTGGCAAAGAGAAATTCATTCAATTTGGTGGAGTCGTTCGGAAGTTATGAGCATACAAACATTTCGGTAATTATTTTATATTTATATAGATGTATGTTATCAATTCAGACAGGCCTGTTGCCGTGGTTGCCAAATGCTTTCCTTTGTCGCCGGAGGTCGTGGGGTTTCGATTCCACACATGTCTGTTTGTCGTGAGTCTCGGTGTAATCATCTATATAAGTATGTATTTACAAAAGAAAATGAGTTTATGTAGTATATCAGTTATCTGGTTTCCATAGTACAAGCACTGCTTAGTTTAGATTATTACGCGATTTCTCCGATGTATGTCAACATGGATTTTGGTAATTATTTTTTGTATTCGTTTGGGATTGCTTTGTACTCCTGTACAATATATTCTTAATCCGGTTGTTATAAAGAGAAGTTAAAGTTGGTTGTATGTTTTGATCGACTTCAAATAGAAGGAGGTAATCAATAGGACTGTATGTATCTTTTTTACCTATGTTGGTTTTTTTTTAAATTAAGTTGATCATTATTTTTCCTATGTTTATCATTATTATTACCTACTTACTAGAGAATACTTTGAAAATCGTCCCTTTAGGATTTGTTCCAATTGGTTCTTATAAAAGAAAGTAGATGTCGGTTGTTGTTGTTTAACCACAGACAAAGCTGTATGTTTTTTTTTTGTTTGTTACGCAATTTCAACATTGCTCGTGATCCGATTTGATGTTTCTTTATTCGATTCAAAATGCTTTCGAAATACTCCCATATAAAGACGAAAGTGGGTTGCACGACTTTTAAAACAAAAATTGTGATATACATCAATGTCGGGACTTATATTCACAAACAGCAGAACAATCAAAGCATTAACTACCATTCGTCCAATTGTACAATAGTGAAAAGCAAAATGATTTTCGTTCGCATTAAGCTCTTGGAATTGTACCAAAATTGGTGAGTGCCCTACATAGGTCTGTTCAACGTTATTGCATCGTAAATTCAATTCATTATATAGTGATTAGGTACATTGTTTACAATTGTATTTGATATATCTTTGTTCTGCGAAATTTGCGCAATATTGAACCAAAGCATTGTTGATGTTTCTGCTAATTACCCATGTTTGCAGAGTTCACTAACTTACGACTTAGCTCTAGACTTTAATTTTAATTAAAACTAGTGTTAGTGTTGTTACAGTTAATAACTAAGTATTTAATTTGAAGTACTCTTGTCAAGTTATTCGAAGCTATGTCAATTTTAGAATATTTGACTTTAAAACGCCTACGACACTGTTGAAGATAAGTATTAATTTCTTTCAAAGTGTATCTTCAGGAGTTTTTATTTAAGAAAAGTCCATAAGGGCTACTCCATAACCGTAAGAACACAAGAGACGTATCCGCATACCAGCAGCAATAATTTTATAAGCCAATTATATTATTTAGCAATATTATATTAATAAGCAATTTATTCTAATTAGTTATAGGTAATCTCCGCATGCACAAAACTATTTTCTCAACAAACCTAATATCTTATTCTTTCTTACTTACGGGAATTGAGCTCGGGACGAGACTACTCTCTTTACCGCTGCGCCATACGTGCAGTCACTAATTTTACAGGATGTTATAAACGTTTAATAACAGGTGTGTTCAACAAAATGTACAAGTGTCCTGGAAAGCCAATGCAAAGTTTCTTCTCCAATATTAATGTAGAGTATAAAATAATAATAAAAAATCATAATATACGTCTGTTAAGTTTCACTGACTATTAAGCTGTCATTGTCGTAGAATTAATTTGTAGTGGCAATGTAAGAAGGATGCTCCTTTGTCCTAATGAGTACTAGCCACATAGACAATTTTAATAATATTTTTTTTTAATTAGTTAGATAGTTTCAAGTCGCGACTCGTATCAAATATGATCACGTTCCTATGACCAGTATCAGTTTCACAAAGATATCACTTTTGATTTAAAGATGAAACAGGAATGTCAATCTATAGTTATATTAAGTAATTTTTCTATTTATAATAGTTATAAACATTCTAAAAGTCTGATAAAACATTGAAACGAAAATATATCATTATAAACTTAAAATCAAATTACAAAATTAAACATAAAAGAACAGCTTACAAATAAAAACCGCTTTAAACTAGTCATCTGTGGGCATGGTACTCAAAAAGCTAGCGACATTACTTCTTTGAATTTCAAGGCTCATTCTTTGGCCGAGATAGCAAGCAAGCATATCCAGCTACCCCAATCTGTCAAATTTCTTTTATAGATTTTCAACTTTATTACATAAGCATAAGGTACACTTTCATTTGGGGAAATTAGACAGATTGGGGTAGCTTGATGTGCTGGTGTCTGTACGTGCCAGTTCACTGATTGGACAAGACAAGCTATATTTTAAAGAGAGATATCGTGACTGATCTATCTACGCACAGTCGTAATCGCTCCGGATACAAACTTGAAATTCTATCAGAAGTTGCATTTTAGAAATTCCACCCCTAAAGTCATGAAATATCGCATGAAACTTTTCGAAGTAAAAAGCATTAAATTGAAGATTCTGGTTAAAATTTTTGGAAATTCGACCTTATATAGATGAAATAGGGCTTGAAATTGTGTATGGAATGTCAGTAAATATTAGTTAGAAGCATAAATTAAATGTTCTAGCTAAACATACCTCTCTATACGATATATAAATATATCCCTGAGCATAACTAGCTGGTTTAAAGCCCATAATTTAAAAATATAATCTTTTAGTACATTTACTAGGAGAATTTAAAAAAATCACGAAATATATATAGCTGGGGTATTTTTAACTAGAGTTTTTAATTTTAAACGTATTAAAATCCCAGCTCTACCAACGTTAAAATAGGGTCTCAAGATTAGCATAGAAAGTTATAAGTTTTTAATAAAAGTAGTTAAAAAAGTATTAAATTCTCTCGGAATAAGTAACAATACCAGTCTGTGTGTTCTTGACTACGTAAGGCAGTAGTTCAGTTACAGGGAGATAAAGATGATTCATGTAACATTGCTACAGTTTCTTATCTTTTATCAATAAGAACCACTTTTGTACAGAATTCTATATCATAATGTAGTACACATTGTTTACAGTATGATACGGGATTCGATTTTAATTAGCTTTCTTTTATTTTAATAAGCTGACTGTCAGTTCCTCATAATAAAACAATACACAACAACAAACAAACAAACCATATGAAAGGCTGAACGTTTGGTATCGATGGAATGCTCTCTCCGATCCTCAATCAGATAAACCGTGGGGGCGTAGAAATCATCCGAGGGAACACCTACCAGAGAACGGGCAGCAGCGATTATCTGTGAGCTATGACCATCAAACTGCCATCGCCAATCCGTCTGCCAAGCGTGGCGATTATGGTATATCTCTCCATTCTTTGGGGAGGCTTTTGTTGGACGTACTTTGGCTGACATGATGATATTTGACCAAAAGACCGACCTTTTCATGCAACTACACCTCAGTAAGCACCCTTAGATGGGGTTCGCTGGGAACACCAATACGGATAGATGAGATGAATGAGATGTAGAGCTGCCCGTAATGAAGTGAAGTAAAGATGGAAGCATTGTTGGCAATGTTTGATGTTGTTATGTGTCTTGTAAGTGTCGTAAGCTACGGTAATCACCATCAAATGGGACGTAATTTATGTTCAAACCTCATACACGACAAAAACCTTTTATAGACAAATGCTAACCGTATCCAAAACTCCAGTAAATGAGCAAGTTGGAGGGGAGTTCATATAGGGAAAGGAACGGCATAGGAATACATTTGTTTTCGTTTTTTCACGCCGCAGTTCATGTCTGTTTGTCCTGAGTCTGGTTGTAATTATCTATATAAATATGTATTTACAAAGAAAAGTAGTTATACATATGTAGTATATCAGTTATCTGGTTTCCATAGTACAAGCTCTGCTTTGTTTGGGATCAGATGGCCGTAAATAATGTCCCAGTATATTATATAGGGGAAAAACGCTATCGTATTATTGTTACTATATACTTCACTTATCTGCGATTAGTGACAAATTATTACTTACTGAACAAACAGTACCTTATCGTCATTACTAGTTAGTTATCGCGATAAAATGCGGCCGTATCTGCCTAACCTCAGTGTTGTCACTAACTTCACCGTGGCACAGTTTCCGTATACAACTGAGTTTTTCCTAGTGATTGGGAAATAAAACTATTTTCCTGTGATCGTGGAAAATGACTGCTGTGTAGACAAGTGTGTGCGCTGCATTTTTGCTCTTGGATTTGTTCGAAAAACTCATGTCTGATAGGTAAGTGACGAATTACCATTGTTGTATAGGTTATAATATCCTGTCATATGAATTTGACGGGCCAGTTGGCGTGGTTGGTAAATGCTTGCCTTTCACGCCGCAGGTCGTGGGTTCTATTCCCACCCAGGACAGATATTTGTGTGCATGAAAATGTCTGTTTGTACTGTGTCTGGGTGGGGTGATCTATACAACATGTAAAGTAATTAACGCACACCCTCAAACACCCCAATTAGAATATTATTTTGTAATCATAATACATACACTGAATTTTTAATTTAACATGTATATGCATTGTTATTTTCTATTTTTTGTTAGTTTCTTGGAATAAAATTTATTATTTATTTTTGTTAGTTTCTTGGAATAACGTTTATTTTTCTTTATTTTGTTTTGATTGATGGAATTTGTAAGAAAACAAATAAAACTGCGATTTTAAAAGTCTTATTACTTTGACTTACGGTCCATTTCAATTTGTTTTGACTGTACACTGTACAGGGTTAATATGACAATAATTTCCGTAGTTTTAAGTATTTTGGAATAAAAAATAACCTATATCAAAAATTATATAAATCGATTCAGTAAACGATTCTGAACAAACTATTTTCAGGATGTGCGTTAATTAAACTTAATTAACGTACATCCTGAAAATAGTTTGC
This sequence comes from Pseudoips prasinana, assembly GCA_951640165.1. Classification (NCBI taxonomy): domain Eukaryota; kingdom Metazoa; phylum Arthropoda; class Insecta; order Lepidoptera; family Nolidae; genus Pseudoips; species Pseudoips prasinana. Next base: position 14,478,339 of record OX621240.1, read on the forward strand.
ATATACAACATGTAACGACATGTTGTATATGCAAGTGTGTATTAAAAAAGAAAAGCTCTGCCTAATCTGGGATCAGATGGCCGTGTATGAATAATGTCCTAGGATATTATTATTATATATAAGTAATTGATCAGTGAACATTGTTGTATAGGTTATGATATCCATTATTTTATACTAAGGGATTGATTCATTGACATTGTTGGATTTGTGTGTGATTTATGTGTTATATTATTGTAAAGTACGAAAGGAGCTCAATTAAAAAAAAATACAACCCACTCGCTTACTTACTTATCGTATGGGCAGCGGTTACCTTGGTGTCAGAGTTGTTCAAGCCGCCCAGTAGACCACTGATATGGATTAATGACAGCAACCGGGACCGACAATTCGTTCAATTAACGTGCCTTCCGAAACACGAAAGCGCTCAGAAATAATAATAATAATAAATTCATTTATTTCTCTCAAAAAGTAAACTATTTACAAATTATCATATTAAGTTCATAGGTACATTAACTTATTGAGAGCTGGAGTACGTACTGGTTTCAGAGCCTGTGTGAGGGATCTCCAGGCTCTCTTACTCTTTATAATAATTTAAAATTAAAACTGCTAACATGACAATATTACATTTGCAAATAAAGGAAATTGGACAAGTTAAAGAAAATAAAATAGTAACATTAATGCGTGTTGTGTATATCATACGAGTGTAAGTGTGTGTGTGAGTGTGTGTTTGAGTGTGTGCGTGAGTATGTGCGTGAGTGTGTGTGTGTGTGGTGTGTGAGTGAGTGAGTTTTATGCTGTGTTTGTGTGGTTTAATCAGCTGTGGGTCTATAATGGTGAGGTTAAACCACTCTGGTGGTCACCCATCTACGGACTGACCGGAAGCCTAGTTGCTTAATCTCACCGATCACTTACGGAACAGTAAGAGCATCTAGCTATGATATCACTCGCCGAATCATCTCTCTATAAGATGAAAGATTTAAAAAAAATAATTAATCAGTTTTTCAGTTTATCCAATACAAACTAACCACCACAAGACAATTCGAATAGTTTATTTTTTTAATATCGGTAGTTATCTGAATGAATTGACATTATCATTATTCACACACGGCCATCTGATCCCAAATTAAGCATAGCCTGTACTATGGAAATCAGATTTATTTATTTTATTTATTTATTTATTTATTTATTTAGGAAGACCAACAGCAAATAGTGACAATCATATGCAATTATTGTAGTTCCTGAGAGCCAATAAAAGGTCTTCACGAATAGATAGTTGCATATGTAACAATAGTATGATCAAATAAAATTAAGTTGTAACAACTAAACACGTTTACACAATTTATTTTTAAAAAAGTCTAGGCTGAGTACCCTTCTCACTGTCTCGGTTTTATCAACAAAAATATCAAAATTAAACAATTTAATTTGGCTGTTAAAACAGTTGCCAGCTCGCCACAAAAATGCATTTTGCCTATAGTTTGTGGATACCAAAGTGAGATGGAACGGAGTGTAGTGTCTCACCATTTTCGTGGGTATATCGAACGTTATTTTGTTTAGCAGGTCAGGGCAATCTATAGCACCAGACAAGATGTTAAGTAGATATGTTGTGTCAGCTATTTCACGCCGCATGGCCAGGGGCAGCATATGGAAATGTGCACATAATTTTATATAATCGTCAGAATTATAATTATAATTAACGCGATAACATAGATATTTAATAAATTTGTATTGTATGTTTTCTATACGGGATGTGTATATGTCGTAACGAGGATTCCACACTTGGCTGGCATATTCCAGTATAGGTCGTACAAATGAACAATATAAAATTTTAAACGTTTTGGCCTCTTTGAAGTTAAATGATAACCTCATCACAAATCCTAGGGCCTGATATGCCTTTTTAACAATCTTGTTGATGTGCTCATCAAATAATAATTTAGTGTCGTGGATTACGCCAAGGTCACTCATACTTTTGCACTTCTGAAGTTTATGCCCCTGGAGACTATAATCAGAGAGGATGATGTTCTTTTGCCTGCTATAAGTTATTACCGAACACTTAGTGTGGTTTAAATCTAGCATGTTCTGACTACAATAATGGCTCAACCTATCAAGATCCGATTGTAGCTCAAGTACATCTGAAGGTGATGAGATAGCCTTGAAGATTTTCATGTCATCCGCAAAACATAGCAGTTGAGAATGGTGCAATGACTTGTCGATGTCGTTCACAAAGATTAGAAATAGCAGTGGTCCCAGGAGAGATCCTTGGGGAACGCCACTGGGGACCGTCACCCAACTGGATATATAATTGTTTATCACAACTGCTTGTGATCGATTGGATATATATGACGAGAACCATCTCAGTAAGTCACCCTGAATTCCCATGAGCTGTAATTTGGTAATTAACAAGTTATGATCTATCCTATCAAAACATTTGCTATAATCAGTGTAAACGACATCGACTTGTTTCCCTTTACTCATAGCCTCAGATATGAATTCATTTAGAAGCAACAGATTTGATGTAGTCGAGCGCCTTTTCAAAAAACCATGCTGAGCACTGCTAAAACTATTTCTTAGAGCATCATACGTTTGTGTATGAACAATCTTTTCTAAGATCTTAGCCAGTATACATAACTTAGAAATGGGTCTATAAGTCGTCACGTCAGACTTTGAACCCTTCTTATGTATAGGTGAGATGTACGCACTTTTCCACAATGATGGTACCGTGCATTCAGATAAAGATTTATTAAATATCACTGCGATTGGTATAGCAATAGCATTGGCGCATTTGACCAGCAACACAGGGGGTATTTCATCCGGACCGGCCGACTTATTGAGATCAAGGGTTTTGAGAATCTTAATAATATCATTAGTCCTTATCTGAACATTTGTGATATGTGACAGTGAGTCATTATCACAAAATATTGGAACAGACGAGGGCGAGTAATGCGAAGGCTGTGAAAAGGTGGAGTAAAAATATTCTAAGAACGAATTGCAAATCTCTTCACCACTCGTGGCGAACTTTTGATTATAATGTACAGAGCCGGGTATATAAGCGGTTTTTCGACGCGCCTTTACATAAGACCAAAAGTATTTGGGATTTTTTTTAATAGATTCCTCAACGAGTGAAATATAATTGTTATAACAATCGGTCTCCAACCTTTTACATCTTTCTCTTAATAGCTTATACGTGGCACCATCGGATAGGTTACCGTAGTTATTGAACTTTCTAAAAAACTTGTATTTTTCTTTAATGCATTTTTTTAACGCAGCGGAGTACCAGACTGGGAATATATTGTTGTTAGATATTTTTAATTTAGGTATATGTTTCTCGATGGTTTTCTTCAGGTAAGTGTAAAAATAATTGACGGCATTTTCGACGCACTTATATCGCAACTCAGTGCACCAATCAACTGCTAGAAGGTCGGAACTAATCGCATCGAAGTCCCCTTTGTAGTATAGGTATTTAGTCCGAGCAGCTGGTTTAAAGAGAGGTAAATTGGCGGTTTCTATGCTAATAATTAGTGCCTTATGGTGCGGGTCTAGTGGTACCAGGGGTTCTTCGCATTCTGTCACGGTTAGCACGATATTTGAGAGGGCCAAGTCTAGAATTCTACCGTTTGAATTGGTTACGTGATTATATTGCCTTAAACCGTGGGTATTTAACGTATCCACAAACAAATGCTCGTCGACCGTATTCACATTAGTTGCTGTTAGAAAACTTTCGCAATCACTTTTAGGCCATAAAATTCCGCTTAAATTAAAATCGCCTAAGATAAGAAATCTTCCATCCGGTTGGTTTATTAATATGTCGTCCAATTTTAAGAGATAATTTTTAGTTGCGTTGAGAAAGAGTTACCTAAGTTTTGTTTACATAAGTAAAGAACCCCAATATAAAGACTAGAGTTAGGATTAGACTTATTACTAGGTAGCACTAGCCAAAGATCCTCCGCCGAGGAGGTAAGATGTGGTTGAATACTGGCCGTTATCCCCGTACGAATTGCAATAAGAACTCCGCCACCGCGGGACTGCTCGGTAAGTTGATAATTTCTATCACGTCTCCACACTATGTATCTGTTATCAAATAGTTCTGAATCGCATATGCTGTCCACTAGCCATGTCTCGGTTAATACAATTATATCGTATGAGTTAAGACTTAAGTTTCTACAGAAACACGTAAGTTTGGAGCGAAGCCCACGCACATTTTGATAGTAAATAGTTAACTCATTGTTATAAGGATAGCTGATATACTACTTTTCTTACTTAGTTTTTTGTAAATACATACTTATATAGATAATTACACCCAGACACAGGACAAACAGACATGTTCATGCGCACAAATATCTGTCCTGGGTGGGAATCGAACCCACGACCTGCGGCGTGGAAGGCAATCATCGAGGAAAGTAACATTTACATATGTAAATTGATCCCTTCAATTAATATTTTTGAATAAGTTATGATGGCCATTGTTACATATAAGTAGGCGGATATATGATTTATATTTCCTTTACAATTGTTGAGTGTATCGAAACTCTGGGTGAATTAGTATGAATACATAAACGCCCACACGAGCAACGCAACATTATGATTTATGATACTGGCCATGAATTTTATGCCCACTTCGACACTGGAAAATAGAGAAAAATTACCTAACTATTTACAATGCCTATGGGTGTAAGGGACAACATAACGAAAAGTCCTTAGTGATTCTCAGTGCTTCTAGTTCTTAGCGTGTCGATGGCAAAAGAATCAAATTTTTATGGCCCATTCCGTGGACACTCTGATTGCCTTGCTTGTGGAATTCTTAAGATTCTGCCATGAAAATGTGGTAGGGCAGACTGGGTACGATGTTAGGCGGGCCTGAAATTTCATAACTTTATTTTCATGACGTTTAGCACTTATTCAGCTTCTTATTAGGTTATTTTGTTACTAACAAACTTTACAAACAAGACGTTTTTATACCTCCTGCAATATTTTTTTCAAGCATTATGTAAAATTTCCAGCATTGAAAAATAAGGAATATAAAATGTTAAGAATATTTTACTGTAATAATTCTCTATTGATAAAGCTATCGTCAGATCAGTTCGATTAATTATGTTACTAATTTGATTTTAGTAATTTTAATTTAAATTAAATCATTTTAATAATTTTACAAAAGTTTTTCTTTATAATTAAATTATAAAAAATGACTATACGTTAGGCTGTTATTTACATCGCGTTGCTCGATCCTTCAAGTTTTTGTGTGCCTTCAAAGTTTAGGGATTCCTGCGATTTCTTTGAGTCTGACGTTCTATTACTCGGGGGAAATTGGATTTAGAACTAGAGCCTAGTCGAAAGCTCTAATAGGTAAATCAGTTTGTTTGTTGATCTCGGCTACCTAGATCGATAGACCCGTATGAATAAATACTACAAAAAAAACTTAGCCCAGTTCAAATTGTGTTTATTTTTCTTCGAGCAAATATGTGAGTAGGCACATAGGTTCTACGGACAATTTACTAGTGATTACATTTTAATCTCGCCATCTAGGCCTTTGTAGGTATAGATATACTAGAAATTAATGTATCTGAAAATGTTATGAACAAATCTTTACGTATAATATAAACTTTTCGCAATCCATGTTTATTGTAGACCACATTTCGCATTTACTTTATTTTTACACCATCATACTTAAATATCCACTTAAGTATCGAGGTGGTTATACCCAGTTACTCATAGGTCATGTATCTTCTCGTCTCAGGTGCGAATTCGAATCAGAAATCCGCAGGCAACCAAAGTAATTGACATAGCCCGAAGAATTGCCAAGCTGAAGTGGCAGTCGGCGGGGCACATAGCACGTAGAACCGACGCCCGATGGGAAAAAAAATTCTAAAGTGGCGACCACGCACCGGAAAACGCATCGTCGGCTTGCCTACAAGACGGATCGATGGCGATGATCTTGCGGGTAGCGCAAAACTGCCAATTGTGGAGATCTTTGGAGGGAGGCCTTTGTCCATTAGTTTTTCGGCTGATATGATGATGATGATGTGTTGCAAAGTAAAGTAATCTTTTGGACTAAAGTATGTCCAGCGTAAATGATAAATTTCCCTTGAGAATGGCCGTCAGTGCTGAAATCCGAAATGTGTACAAGAAGGCAATTTCATCGGAAATGTAATGTTCGAACCGTAGTAAGTGCAAATTAGTCTGTTCCTAAGTGATTCTCGCCGTCACTTCAATGTTGTTTATTCAAGATCTATTGACTTGCTAACAAGACGTTCTTTATTATACTATCGTAAGATCTAGTAGATTTCGATTAGTGGTTTAGAATAGAAGTTTATTTATATTTGAGTATAGTCGAGAGTTGAGATCGAAACTGAGAAGCAATTAGATGTAATAGTTTATTAGCATTACCCTTTACGCTTGCGAAACTTGGATATTAAGGCAGAGAGATCGAGAAAGGTTAGAAGCATCTGAAATGTGGTGCTGGCGTCGGATCAAGTCTCCTGGACTGAAAAACTGACAAATTCTAAACAAAAACAAAGTCTTAACTAGAATGTTAGAAGAACGGCAACTACTAAAACATATAGAGAGTAGACGAGGATAAATGATTGGGCGTCTAATTCGATACCAGTCCATCATCAACATTATAGAAGTAAAAAATGAGGCAAGGAGAAAGAGAGGCAGACCGTCTCTTTTGTCATGTATTCGTCATTTGTCAGTTTTTCAGTCCAGGAGACTTGATCCGACGCCAGCACCACATCTGAGATGCTTCTAACCTTTCAGCCGTATATGGAACCAGTGAAGGAAGTAGTGTAAATGGAAGCTTACAAAGCAGTTTAGGAGAAGGTTTACCTTAGAGAAAGTTGGAAATTGCTACACCGACAAGTTCAGAAAAAGTGTTTTAAATAGATGATGATGGACTAAATAGTATAATTTGTTTGTGAAATAAGCGTTCCAGGATTTGGAAAGGAAAGGTAATATTAAAATAGGACGATTATTGGATAAAGATTTAGGGTTGAACTATTTATAACTTTTGCAGGCGGAAATGAAGATACTTAGCGACAATTCTCTTCTGCTATCGTCTGCTATAGCGTGTAGGATTTCATCAAGTGCAGAAAACACCATATTACTACGAATTTACATGAGATACTTTCTGAAGATGGAAACCTTTCTGAGGATAAGTGACGCCTTGGGGGAGGCCATCGTTTAGTAGTAGATGTATTCATGCTGACATGGTGATAATTATGACTCTCTAAAGTATTCATAGAAAATTCAAGTAATATTATATAAAATTTATGAAAATAAACCAAACATTTATGAAATATATTTTGATATATTTTTTTCGTCAAAAATGAGTGAAGCAAATACATTGATATAGGAGATATAGAACTAATACAAGGATTAAAATTTTCATTTTAAGCTTTACAAATATGATTGATCGTAGAAATTTTCATTTTGGACTATGTTAGGCTTACTCTCATTAATTATGCATTCAATCAAAAAACATCCGTCTATAGCGCCCAAAATTTTATGAATCTAACTATCTTATTAGTTTAAATGGATTAGTTGTGTCGTAGTCGTAGGCCAAATTAACGCTATGGTTTAACTTCACTTATAAAAAATTCATAATATGATCCGAAAGACGTCAACTGCTGAACAAAGCCTCCGCAACGATCTTCCCAATGACCGGTCTTGCACCATACAGCGGCTTCCCGCGACCCCTGTAAAATAAATGTTTAAAATAAATTGAATGTTTTTATGATCTTTGGGGTCCCGTAGCCAAATGGCAATAAACGGAACCCTTATAGATTCGTCATGTCTGTCTGTTTGTCTGTCTGTCCGTCCGTATGTCACAGCCACTTTTTTCCGAAACTATAACAGCTGTTCTATTGAAACTTGGTAAGTAGATGTATTCGGTGAACCACATTAAGATTTTTAAAAATAGAAAAATAACAATAATTTTTCGGGGTCCCCATACATAGAACTGAAATTCAAAAAAAAATTTTTCATCGTACCCATACATGTGGGGTGTCTATGGATAGTTCTTTAAAAATGATATTGAAGTTTCTAATATCATTTTTTTCTAAACTGAATAGTTTGCGCGAGAGACACTTCCAAAGTGGTAAAATGAGTGCCTTCCCCTCTGTAACTTCTAAAATAAGAGAATGATAAAACTAAAAAAATATATGATGTACAGACGCCAGCACATCAAGTTAACCCAATCTGTCAAATTTACCCAATTGAAAGTGAACCTTATGCTGATGTGATAAAGTTGAGAATCTATAAAAGAAATTTGACAGATTTGGGTAGCTTGATGTGCTGGCGTCTGTACATTACCATGCAAACTAACAACGAAAATTGGTTTGAACGAGATCTAGCAAGTAGTTTTTTTAATACGTCATAAATCGTAAACCGCAATTGCTTTCCTTTAATCAACTGAAATACTACGGAACCCTTCATGGGCGAGTCTGACTCGCACTTGGCCGGTTTTTATAAAACGGTCTAAATTTAGGTAAGTAAGTAATGTAATATCTGCCAAGTATATGAGATTGATGGAAATTGATTGAAACTAAAGTACTAGTTTACATTTTAAAAATAAATCTTAATAATCTTAGTCCATCAAATAGAATAATAAGACTCTTTGCCGCAGCCCTATTCATTATGTAAAAATACAAATGATTTTACGTAAAAAAAGGTAAAGGAAATTATCTAAAGTAACGCAAGGAGCAGGTAGGGCTGTGATTTATTGATAACCTTAGTGAAATAGCGTTAGCAAAACAAGCGAATAAGGAAGATAAATGAATTACTTTCATTTCGAAAGATCCATTTGCGCTAAACCCTAACTGATTTTTTAGTGTGATAGATAGGATTTAACGTGTTGTTTTTTTGTTTGTCGAAGGTTTCACTAGTCTTGTTTATGTTTCTCGTGAATATTGTGGCAATATATACTTAATTCAATATATGAAATACAATAAGTTGCAAAATTAGTCCTGTAAAAGCATATTTTTTATTTATTCACTAGCTGTGTTCTGCGGTTCAACACTTTATTGTAGTCTATAAATACTTTTTTGGGATTTAATTTGGGATCAAATGACAGTGTGTTTGTTGACACTGTCATTTGATCCCAAATACAAACATATTATAGATGAACAAATAATCGAGCTCATCGACTTGTCTTGGGTGGGCTCGATCCTACGACCGCTAGATTAGTAGTTTTAATATTTCAATACTTATAAACTAGCTATCGCAGCTACCCCGTCTCCAAATCCCTGATGGAAAACCGAACTATTTTCCGGTGTAAATGCTCTCACATTCCATTATATGTATCCCTGTATATGAACCTTAATAAGGCATGAAGAGGTAACAGGTCCACAGAGCTTGATAAAAGCCTCCCCAAAAGGTATCCACAATGGAGTTCTGTCCATCATTTGAAGGGAAATGCCTTAATTTCCACATTGGCAGACGGGTTGGCCATCACAGTATACAGATACCCGCTGCTGCCCGTTCTTTGGGATATATTCCGTAGGGACAATATCTACACCCTCAATGGGATGAAATGGGGTGCTGATATTCTTTGCCATTAGACACAGAGTATATTAATATTAAGGATATTGAAATTATACAACTGTAGGAAAAAAGCAGTGAAACTTAAATAAATTCATTGAGCTACAGTATAATGAAATATCAACAAAAATATTTATCATAGGTTAGTGCAAATTAAAATTGAGGGCAGATTCTCCTATATTTGAGTGAATACAAAATGGCTGATGAACTGTTTTTTGAGAAATTGATGTCCGCTTTGCTTTTTAATTTCCGTTTTTCCCAAGACGATTTCGAGAGTTTTTGACGCTGAGTTCAAAGGCAAATATTTTTAAACCAACGTTCAAGCCGTACATATTTTACCGTTACATTGTAAACACCGTTAAATTATAACCTGTTTTACGATATCTCATGAGATTGTGAACTGTGGAAAGATTGTGAACCGTAACGTACTCAGGCGTATTTCGCTACTATAAAAGTAGGCTAGGTTAAGTCGAAAATACGACAAGAACAACAAGAATACAAAAACAAGATTGTGATTTAACAGTTTCACTTCGATAGATTATATTTACCGAAAAATAATGTGTTACATGGTAAGCAGTATGTTACGATGCACAATCTTTCGTCAGTTCACAATCTCGCTGGATAAGTTATAGTCTAACGGTATTCACAATTTTACGGTGACATATACAATGCATAGAGCAGTTGAGCAAAAATAAAAGCTTCTGCCTTATTAGTTGGCTAATGATTCGTAATCAATTGAAGTTATAACTATATATTGGCTAACACCCTGAATTAACACATATGCTATAATTGCTAAAGTTTAACGCGGATAAAACCGCGGGGCACAGCTAATATTAAATAAAGGAAAACTGTAACACAGGTCAAACATCAACCGAGTTGATAAAATGATAATATTGACTTTACTTGGACCTCAAATATGTTCTTATTTCGGAAATCTTCCTTTTCAAATTTGGAACATTTTATCGTTAAATTGTATTTAAATTGTAAAACAATTTGAATAAATTCGTATTTAAAAATACCAATCTCTTGAATTTTGTGATTCGTATAACCTATGTGATGCCAAACTGTCTTCAGAGATTCGAGGAACCATTAATCGTCGATTGACCGTAAGTGGTTCGAGGCTAAGAGGCGTGTATTGATTCACCTATTAAATTAGCACTACAAGAGTGATGACGGTGGATGCACTGAGTTGTAGTAATTGATTTATTTGCAACAAGCTGCGCGGCCAAATCGAGGTGCTGCCCGCATTCGAAATTTAAATCCGTTCAGGATTTATTTATTGCTTTATGCACATAAATTTGTACGGCGGATTTAATGCCCAAGGCTTTTTTTTTGCCAGTGAACCGGGGTGGCGTAAAATAACATGGTAGGCTTAAGTATCTTTGCAAGATTATGGAACTACAAGAAAATAACAAAGAAGGAGATTTACGAAAAGCTTGCTATTAAATGTGTTTTTTTACTATTAATATTAAGAATTTAGTACTGTACTATACAATAGATTTAAAATGCCATATACACTCTTTTGAAAAATAGTCAGTATAACCTTTTCACCGTAAACCCGCGGAAAGTAAGTAAAAAGTCATAGAATGAAAAAGGGGTTATTATATTTAAAAACAAAAGTTTCGAATTTAGAACAGACTTTTTTATACCCAGACCCTTTATTAAGTGCCAGTAATATAGTTTGGCCTTTAAAACTTAAATTAAAACCTCTTTAAAACTAAATGTTTACGACTAATATAGAAAAATCTAAACAGCTCGTTCAATAATGGTTGTTTTAGGGATGTTTTGTAAAGATAAAATAAGACACCCGATAACTAACGGACGGGTCTGTGCCGTGGTTGGTAAATGCTTGCTTTGCACGCCGCAGGTCGTGGGTGTGATCCCCACCCAGGGCGGATATTTGTGTGCGTGAACATGTCTATTTGTCGTGAGTCTCGGTGTAAATATCTATGTAAGTTTATATTTATAAAAGAAAAGTAGTATATGTATCGGAAACAATACATATACTACTTTCTTTTATAAATATATACTTACATAGATATTTACAAGCTCTGCTTATTTTGGGACCAGATGACCGTGTGCGAATGCACTTTGTTGTAAAATTGGCGGCCTTATCACTGATTGCGAACCTCCGTATTGAACATTTGACAGGCATCATGTCCAAGTAGTAGCATGATCAGCCGCAGGAAAGTTTTGTCGTCAGTCTTCCGATTTTTCCCTATTTGATAATTGTCTTTATGCCACGCTAGAGATTAAATAAAAGTGCCATTATGTAATACTAGCTGTGCCCCGCGGTTTTACCCGCGTTAAGCTTTTATAAAGCTTAACGCGGGCCTGTGTTAATCCAGGGTGTCAGCTAACTCTATACCAAATTATATTTAAATCGCTTCAACCGTTTAGAAGTGAAGAAGTAACAAACATACACACTCACAAACTTTCGCCTTTATAATATTAGTGTGAAAGCTTTTATTATTTACTTTAACATATGGATATTCCATTCATTTACTAAAGTAAAACTTGCTAACATAAAATATTTTAGTTTGAAATATTTCAAATGCTATTTCATATTTTATCAAATTTATTTGCCTTATGCTCTACAATATTAAAATGTTTATGAAGCGATGAAACAAAAGCATGACTACTTAAGAATATGCTAGTAAAGTAATTCATTGGGTTTTAATAAAATAATAAACATGAAATTAATAAATAAAATTCTTGTTTAATGTAAGCTGAATAATGAACTCCTTTATATTTTGGGAGCTGGGTATAGTTTAATAGAAGGCTTAGGTAATTAGTGCTCGCCATCCAGATTAGTTGTTTTTTTATTGACCTAATAATAGCCTAAAATATAAATGCGACTCGGTCGCGCGCACGATGGGTGCCTCACCATTATTTGGCATAGAGACACATTTGTATGGGATGCGCCCTTAAATATTTATTTTATTCTATTTTTAGTTTAGTTTTATTTTTGAGTATAACTGACTGTTATTAATTATCTAAGACACATTTTCATAATCAACTATTTTGTGTATTATATTACATGAAAACAATCTCATCAAACAATCAAACATTACAAATTATTGTGTGTTCCAATATCTGCTGCTGATATAGAATCGTCCTGTATAAAATATGTGAAAATTGTAATATAAATTACAATGATATATGACTGTGAAAATTCATAATATAAAAGTTTTGTTCTCTGTTTGAGTATGTAAAACTAACTATTATTCAGCTAGTTTTTTTTAAACCACAACGCCCGCACTAGGGAATCTAATCCCTGTGTCGCGGGATACTTTACAAACATGTAATAAACGGACACAAATTACATCCAGACTACGTACAACTATTTATGGGTCACACAAATAGTTCAGTTACACAAATAGTAACACTCGCACCGGCGCGGGACCCGAACCCGCGACACGAAGCGGTGAGGCGACTATCTTAGCCGCTGCGCCACACGTGCAGTTAATTATGGAACACAGATTTCCATCATTATGATCAACTAAGTACTAATAAGGTTGCATGAAGACCTAGACAAATTATCTTGTGTTCCAATAATTGCTGCTGTAAGAGAGGATATGTCATAATCACCACGCTTGACAGACGGGTTGGCGATCACAGTAAGGTGGTCATAGTACTCAGAAGGAAGCTGCTGCCCGTCCTCTGGTAGATAATCCCTACGCCCCCCACTGGGATTATCTACACGGACGGGCAGCAGCTTCCTTCTGAGTACTATGACCACCTTACTGTGATCGCCAACCCAACAGCAGAAATGACAAGACTTTCGTGCGGCTGATCATGCTAATACTTGGTCATGAAGCCTGTATAATTTTCAAAACAGACCTTCGCATGCAGTGATAAGGCCGCCAATTTAACAACAATGTAATGCATTTACACACGGTCATCTGGTCCCAAACTAAGCAGAGCTTGTACTATGGAAACAATAATAATAATAATAATAGCCTTTATTCAACTATAAATTTAACTATAACTGACTTAAAATAATGTTAACAATATGGTGTAAAAATGCAAATGAATGCACTTTGAATTATCAACACTTTATATACTTACCTTAATGACGGGCCTAATGAGGGTAATTACGAAAATTAATAGATGTATTCCTTAATGTATAGGGCTAATGAGTTCATCTTAATAATTAACTATTAGGAATTGAAGAGTTGTTTTTGTCCAGCTAGTTTGTTCTACGCGAATCACAGTGCGATGATCTTGCGGGTAGCGCAAAACTGCCAATTGTGGAGATCTTTGGAGGGAGGCCTTTGTCCATTAGTTTTTCGGCTGATATGATGATGATGATGTGTTGCAAAGTAACGTAATCTTTTGGACTAAAGTATGTCCAGCGTAAATGATAAATTTCCCTTGAGAATGGCCGTCAGTGCTGAAATCCGAAATGTGTACAAGAAGGCAATTTCATCGGAAATGTAATGTTCGAACCGTAGTAAGTGCAAATTAGTCTGTTCCTAAGTGATTCTCGCCGTCACTTCAATGTTGTTTATTCAAGATCTATTGACTTGCTAACAAGACGTTCTTTATTATACTATCGTAAGATCTAGTAGATTTCGATTAGTGGTTTAGAATAGAAGTTTATTTATATTTGAGTATAGTCGAGAGTTGAGATCGAAACTGAGAAGCAATTAGATGTAATAGTTTATTAGCATTACCCTTTACGCTTGCGAAACTTGGATATTAAGGCAGAGAGATCGAGAAAGGTTAGAAGCATCTGAAATGTGGTGCTGGCGTCGGATCAAGTCTCCTGGACTGAAAAACTGACAAATTCTAAACAAAAACAAAGTCTTAACTAGAATGTTAGAAGAACGGCAACTACTAAAACATATAGAGAGTAGACGAGGATAAATGATTGGGCGTCTAATTCGATACCAGTCCATCATCAACATTATAGAAGTAAAAAATGAGGCAAGGAGAAAGAGAGGCAGACCGTCTCTTTTGTCATGTATTCGTCATTTGTCAGTTTTTCAGTCCAGGAGACTTGATCCGACGCCAGCACCACATCTGAGATGCTTCTAACCTTTCAGCCGTATATGGAACCAGTGAAGGAAGTAGTGTAAATGGAAGCTTACAAAGCAGTTTAGGAGAAGGTTTACCTTAGAGAAAGTTGGAAATTGCTACACCGACAAGTTCAGAAAAAGTGTTTTAAATAGATGATGATGGACTAAATAGTATAATTTGTTTGTGAAATAAGCGTTCCAGGATTTGGAAAGGAAAGGTAATATTAAAATAGGACGATTATTGGATAAAGATTTAGGGTTGAACTATTTATAACTTTTGCAGGCGGAAATGAAGATACTTAGCGACAATTCTCTTCTGCTATCGTCTGCTATAGCGTGTAGGATTTCATCAAGTGCAGAAAACACCATATTACTACGAATTTACATGAGATACTTTCTGAAGATGGAAACCTTTCTGAGGATAAGTGACGCCTTGGGGGAGGCCATCGTTTAGTAGTAGATGTATTCATGCTGACATGGTGATAATTATGACTCTCTAAAGTATTCATAGAAAATTCAAGTAATATTATATAAAATTTATGAAAATAAACCAAACATTTATGAAATATATTTTGATATATTTTTTTCGTCAAAAATGAGTGAAGCAAATACATTGATATAGGAGATATAGAACTAATACAAGGATTAAAATTTTCATTTTAAGCTTTACAAATATGATTGATCGTAGAAATTTTCATTTTGGACTATGTTAGGCTTACTCTCATTAATTATGCATTCAATCAAAAAACATCCGTCTATAGCGCCCAAAATTTTATGAATCTAACTATCTTATTAGTTTAAATGGATTAGTTGTGTCGTAGTCGTAGGCCAAATTAACGCTATGGTTTAACTTCACTTATAAAAAATTCATAATATGATCCGAAAGACGTCAACTGCTGAACAAAGCCTCCGCAACGATCTTCCCAATGACCGGTCTTGCACCATACAGCGGCTTCCCGCGACCCCTGTAAAATAAATGTTTAAAATAAATTGAATGTTTTTATGATCTTTGGGGTCCCGTAGCCAAATGGCAATAAACGGAACCCTTATAGATTCGTCATGTCTGTCTGTTTGTCTGTCTGTCCGTCCGTATGTCACAGCCACTTTTTTCCGAAACTATAACAGCTGTTCTATTGAAACTTGGTAAGTAGATGTATTCGGTGAACCACATTAAGATTTTTAAAAATAGAAAAATAACAATAATTTTTCGGGGTCCCCATACATAGAACTGAAATTCAAAAAAAAATTTTTCATCGTACCCATACATGTGGGGTGTCTATGGATAGTTCTTTAAAAATGATATTGAAGTTTCTAATATCATTTTTTTCTAAACTGAATAGTTTGCGCGAGAGACACTTCCAAAGTGGTAAAATGAGTGCCTTCCCCTCTGTAACTTCTAAAATAAGAGAATGATAAAACTAAAAAAATATATGATGTACAGACGCCAGCACATCAAGTTAACCCAATCTGTCAAATTTACCCAATTGAAAGTGAACCTTATGCTGATGTGATAAAGTTGAGAATCTATAAAAGAAATTTGACAGATTTGGGTAGCTTGATGTGCTGGCGTCTGTACATTACCATGCAAACTAACAACGAAAATTGGTTTGAACGAGATCTAGCAAGTAGTTTTTTTAATACGTCATAAATCGTAAACCGCAATTGCTTTCCTTTAATCAACTGAAATACTACGGAACCCTTCATGGGCGAGTCTGACTCGCACTTGGCCGGTTTTTATAAAACGGTCTAAATTTAGGTAAGTAAGTAATGTAATATCTGCCAAGTATATGAGATTGATGGAAATTGATTGAAACTAAAGTACTAGTTTACATTTTAAAAATAAATCTTAATAATCTTAGTCCATCAAATAGAATAATAAGACTCTTTGCCGCAGCCCTATTCATTATGTAAAAATACAAATGATTTTACGTAAAAAAAGGTAAAGGAAATTATCTAAAGTAACGCAAGGAGCAGGTAGGGCTGTGATTTATTGATAACCTTAGTGAAATAGCGTTAGCAAAACAAGCGAATAAGGAAGATAAATGAATTACTTTCATTTCGAAAGATCCATTTGCGCTAAACCCTAACTGATTTTTTAGTGTGATAGATAGGATTTAACGTGTTGTTTTTTTGTTTGTCGAAGGTTTCACTAGTCTTGTTTATGTTTCTCGTGAATATTGTGGCAATATATACTTAATTCAATATATGAAATACAATAAGTTGCAAAATTAGTCCTGTAAAAGCATATTTTTTATTTATTCACTAGCTGTGTTCTGCGGTTCAACACTTTATTGTAGTCTATAAATACTTTTTTGGGATTTAATTTGGGATCAAATGACAGTGTGTTTGTTGACACTGTCATTTGATCCCAAATACAAACATATTATAGATGAACAAATAATCGAGCTCATCGACTTGTCTTGGGTGGGCTCGATCCTACGACCGCTAGATTAGTAGTTTTAATATTTCAATACTTATAAACTAGCTATCGCAGCTACCCCGTCTCCAAATCCCTGATGGAAAACCGAACTATTTTCCGGTGTAAATGCTCTCACATTCCATTATATGTATCCCTGTATATGAACCTTAATAAGGCATGAAGAGGTAACAGGTCCACAGAGCTTGATAAAAGCCTCCCCAAAAGGTATCCACAATGGAGTTCTGTCCATCATTTGAAGGGAAATGCCTTAATTTCCACATTGGCAGACGGGTTGGCCATCACAGTATACAGATACCCGCTGCTGCCCGTTCTTTGGGATATATTCCGTAGGGACAATATCTACACCCTCAATGGGATGAAATGGGGTGCTGATATTCTTTGCCATTAGACACAGAGTATATTAATATTAAGGATATTGAAATTATACAACTGTAGGAAAAAAGCAGTGAAACTTAAATAAATTCATTGAGCTACAGTATAATGAAATATCAACAAAAATATTTATCATAGGTTAGTGCAAATTAAAATTGAGGGCAGATTCTCCTATATTTGAGTGAATACAAAATGGCTGATGAACTGTTTTTTGAGAAATTGATGTCCGCTTTGCTTTTTAATTTCCGTTTTTCCCAAGACGATTTCGAGAGTTTTTGACGCTGAGTTCAAAGGCAAATATTTTTAAACCAACGTTCAAGCCGTACATATTTTACCGTTACATTGTAAACACCGTTAAATTATAACCTGTTTTACGATATCTCATGAGATTGTGAACTGTGGAAAGATTGTGAACCGTAACGTACTCAGGCGTATTTCGCTACTATAAAAGTAGGCTAGGTTAAGTCGAAAATGCGACAAGAACAACAAGAATACAAAAACAAGATTGTGATTTAACAGTTTCACTTCGATAGATTATATTTACCGAAAAATAATGTGTTACATGGTAAGCAGTATGTTACGATGCACAATCTTTCGTCAGTTCACAATCTCGCTGGATAAGTTATAGTCTAACGGTATTCACAATTTTACGGTGACATATACAATGCATAGAGCAGTTGAGCAAAAATAAAAGCTTCTGCCTTATTAGTTGGCTAATGATTCGTAATCAATTGAAGTTATAACTATATATTGGCTAACACCCTGAATTAACACATATGCTATAATTGCTAAAGTTTAACGCGGATAAAACCGCGGGGCACAGCTAATATTAAATAAAGGAAAACTGTAACACAGGTCAAACATCAACCGAGTTGATAAAATGATAATATTGACTTTACTTGGACCTCAAATATGTTCTTATTTCGGAAATCTTCCTTTTCAAATTTGGAACATTTTATCGTTAAATTGTATTTAAATTGTAAAACAATTTGAATAAATTCGTATTTAAAAATACCAATCTCTTGAATTTTGTGATTCGTATAACCTATGTGATGCCAAACTGTCTTCAGAGATTCGAGGAACCATTAATCGTCGATTGACCGTAAGTGGTTCGAGGCTAAGAGGCGTGTATTGATTCACCTATTAAATTAGCACTACAAGAGTGATGACGGTGGATGCACTGAGTTGTAGTAATTGATTTATTTGCAACAAGCTGCGCGGCCAAATCGAGGTGCTGCCCGCATTCGAAATTTAAATCCGTTCAGGATTTATTTATTGCTTTATGCACATAAATTTGTACGGCGGATTTAATGCCCAAGGCTTTTTTTTTGCCAGTGAACCGGGGTGGCGTAAAATAACATGGTAGGCTTAAGTATCTTTGCAAGATTATGGAACTACAAGAAAATAACAAAGAAGGAGATTTACGAAAAGCTTGCTATTAAATGTGTTTTTTTACTATTAATATTAAGAATTTAGTACTGTACTATACAATAGATTTAAAATGCCATATACACTCTTTTGAAAAATAGTCAGTATAACCTTTTCACCGTAAACCCGCGGAAAGTAAGTAAAAAGTCATAGAATGAAAAAGGGGTTATTATATTTAAAAACAAAAGTTTCGAATTTAGAACAGACTTTTTTATACCCAGACCCTTTATTAAGTGCCAGTAATATAGTTTGGCCTTTAAAACTTAAATTAAAACCTCTTTAAAACTAAATGTTTACGACTAATATAGAAAAATCTAAACAGCTCGTTCAATAATGGTTGTTTTAGGGATGTTTTGTAAAGATAAAATAAGACACCCGATAACTAACGGACGGGTCTGTGCCGTGGTTGGTAAATGCTTGCTTTGCACGCCGCAGGTCGTGGGTGTGATCCCCACCCAGGGCGGATATTTGTGTGCGTGAACATGTCTATTTGTCGTGAGTCTCGGTGTAAATATCTATGTAAGTTTATATTTATAAAAGAAAAGTAGTATATGTATCGGAAACAATACATATACTACTTTCTTTTATAAATATATACTTACATAGATATTTACAAGCTCTGCTTATTTTGGGACCAGATGACCGTGTGCGAATGCACTTTGTTGTAAAATTGGCGGCCTTATCACTGATTGCGAACCTCCGTATTGAACATTTGACAGGCATCATGTCCAAGTAGTAGCATGATCAGCCGCAGGAAAGTTTTGTCGTCAGTCTTCCGATTTTTCCCTATTTGATAATTGTCTTTATGCCACGCTAGAGATTAAATAAAAGTGCCATTATGTAATACTAGCTGTGCCCCGCGGTTTTACCCGCGTTAAGCTTTTATAAAGCTTAACGCGGGCCTGTGTTAATCCAGGGTGTCAGCTAACTCTATACCAAATTATATTTAAATCGCTTCAACCGTTTAGAAGTGAAGAAGTAACAAACATACACACTCACAAACTTTCGCCTTTATAATATTAGTGTGAAAGCTTTTATTATTTACTTTAACATATGGATATTCCATTCATTTACTAAAGTAAAACTTGCTAACATAAAATATTTTAGTTTGAAATATTTCAAATGCTATTTCATATTTTATCAAATTTATTTGCCTTATGCTCTACAATATTAAAATGTTTATGAAGCGATGAAACAAAAGCATGACTACTTAAGAATATGCTAGTAAAGTAATTCATTGGGTTTTAATAAAATAATAAACATGAAATTAATAAATAAAATTCTTGTTTAATGTAAGCTGAATAATGAACTCCTTTATATTTTGGGAGCTGGGTATAGTTTAATAGAAGGCTTAGGTAATTAGTGCTCGCCATCCAGATTAGTTGTTTTTTTATTGACCTAATAATAGCCTAAAATATAAATGCGACTCGGTCGCGCGCACGATGGGTGCCTCACCATTATTTGGCATAGAGACACATTTGTATGGGATGCGCCCTTAAATATTTATTTTATTCTATTTTTAGTTTAGTTTTATTTTTGAGTATAACTGACTGTTATTAATTATCTAAGACACATTTTCATAATCAACTATTTTGTGTATTATATTACATGAAAACAATCTCATCAAACAATCAAACATTACAAATTATTGTGTGTTCCAATATCTGCTGCTGATATAGAATCGTCCTGTATAAAATATGTGAAAATTGTAATATAAATTACAATGATATATGACTGTGAAAATTCATAATATAAAAGTTTTGTTCTCTGTTTGAGTATGTAAAACTAACTATTATTCAGCTAGTTTTTTTTAAACCACAACGCCCGCACTAGGGAATCTAATCCCTGTGTCGCGGGATACTTTACAAACATGTAATAAACAGACACAAATTACATCCAGACTACGTACAACTATTTATGGGTCACACAAATAGTTCAGTTACACAAATAGTAACACTCGCACCGGCGCGGGACCCGAACCCGCGACACGAAGCGGTGAGGCGACTATCTTAGCCGCTGCGCCACACGTGCAGTTAATTATGGAACACAGATTTCCATCATTATGATCAACTAAGTACTAATAAGGTTGCATGAAGACCTAGACAAATTATCTTGTGTTCCAATAATTGCTGCTGTAAGAGAGGATATGTCATAATCACCACGCTTGACAGACGGGTTGGCGATCACAGTAAGGTGGTCATAGTACTCAGAAGGAAGCTGCTGCCCGTCCTCTGGTAGATAATCCCTACGCCCCCCACTGGGATTATCTACACGGACGGGCAGCAGCTTCCTTCTGAGTACTATGACCACCTTACTGTGATCGCCAACCCAACAGCAGAAATGACAAGACTTTCGTGCGGCTGATCATGCTAATACTTGGTCATGAAGCCTGTATAATTTTCAAAACAGACCTTCGCATGCAGTGATAAGGCCGCCAATTTAACAACAATGTAATGCATTTACACACGGTCATCTGGTCCCAAACTAAGCAGAGCTTGTACTATGGAAACAATAATAATAATAGCCTTTATTCCGACAGTATTTCGTTTACATATGTTATATATTAAAGTCTTAACTATTTAGCATCGATAACCCCATCTGTATGCCATTTATTGACAAAGGCCTCCTCCAACCTTTTCCATTCTTCTCTGTTTTTGGCAGTTCTAGTCCATGAACCTCCTGCTACGGCTTTTATATCGTCCACCCATCTCCTGGATGGTCTACCTCTTTTCCTCTTCATATGACTTGTGAACCAATTCACTATGGAAACAATACATAATATACTACTTTTCTTTTGTACAATATATACTTATATTGATATTTACACCCAGACTCAGGACCAACAGACATGTTTATGAACACAAATATCTGTCCTGGGTGAGATGGGTTGATGATATTCGGCTATTTGCCACCGTCACTAAACAGCAAGGCTTTCCTGCAGCTGATCATGCTACTACTCGGACATGAAGCCTGTCAAATGTTCATTACGGACTTTTGCATTCAGTGATAAGGCCGCCAATTTTACAACAATATAATGCAAATTGTTATCTATATAATAATGAGTTATCTTATTTTATCTTTACGAAAACACCCCATAACAACCATTATTAACTAACTCCTTTGCAAAAAACGGCCAGTTTTGATTTTTCTATATTAGTTGTAAACATTTAGTTCTAAAGAGGTTTTAATTTAAGTTTTAAAGGCCAAACTAAATTACTGGCACATAATAAAGGGTCTGGGTATGAAAAAAGTTTGTTCTAAATTCGAAACTGTTGTTTTTAAAAATAATAATCCCTTTTTCAATCTATGACATTTTACATACTTTCGTGGGTTTGCGGTCAAAATGTTATCTGGCAACTAAAACTATTAGATTTAGTATTAAGGTAAAAGCACTATTATGCTAGCAACAGACGACAACTATGGCAACCTGTATAAACTAAATATTATCCAGCTAGTTCATTATCATAGAGAGCTTTTCATCATTATGCCCATCATTAACTATGACGTGAATGATATTGCACTGACACGTTGACAAATTATCCTGTGTACCGATATCCATTATCAAATTGATATTCCTATCTTACGGACCTATGTTTGGACCACTGAATATTTTGTAATCACAAGAAATTAATATTGATAAATGGCTTTGGAATTATTAATGGCCATTACAACAAAGACAGGTACTGGGTTACATATAATTAGAGCGTCTGAAACAACGTAAAATATTTACGAAGTAAACGGTTATTATTGACGGTCACCGTAGCCTAGTTGGTAGTGCTCCTGCCTACGAAGCTCGTGGTCCAGGGTTCGAATCCCGGTAAGTGCAAATATTTGTGTGATGAGCACGAATATTTGTTTCTGAGTCATGGATGTTTCCTATGTATTTCAGTATTTATCTATCTATATAAGTATGTATATCGTCCCCTGGTACCCATAGTACAAGCTTTGCTTAGTTTGGGGCTAGGATGATCTGTGTGATATTGTCTCTATATATTATTATTATTATATATTATTATTATAAAGAATACATACATACATACATCATCAGCCCGATATCGTCCACTGTTGGACATAGGCCTCCTCCAAAGGTTTCTTTAATGTTACCATTTGGAGGGGGTTGCCGTAGTCACCGCGTTTGGCATGCGAGTTAGCGACCGCAGTTATGTGGTAGCTATATTACAGACGCCAGCGCATTAAGTTACCCCAATCTGTCAAATTTCTTTTATAGATTTTCAACTTTATTACAAAAGTATAAAGTTCAATTTCCATTGAGGAAATTTGACAGATTGGGTTAGCTTGATGTGCTGGCGTCTGCACACAGGTAGCACTGCTGCCCACTGATGTAGGTACCCCTTAGTCACCTTTGACGACACCCATGGGATAGTATAGGGTAGCCCTGCAATTCTTTCGAGGAAACCACACGCACCCACACACACCCAATTTAATCTTAAGCTAAATGTAGTATTCTTTATAAGCTAGGTTTATAAAGATTACTACAAAATTAAATTGGGTTCAAGATAATTGTATGGGTAACCCATAATTGGTTGTTCTCAGTCTGGGTGTAATTAGTGTCCAAGATTTGCTTGTTTGTAACTTTCGCCGCGATACAAGGATTAATTTATTATGTACGGGCAGGTATTTAAAAAGATTATTAAACGACTTAGACTATTGCTACGTATTAATATGAAGAAAGTGCAACAGCTAGAGATTTTAAGCCGTGGGTCAATATCGCTCAATCCTTTGAATTAACCAGTTAAGAGCTGAAACTTGGTTAGTTCTGCCGAATTTTGCCATTCCGCACCATATGAAAAGCCCTCTTGCCTTTTGTCCGGGGAAGCAGTGTAAGCCTCCTAGGCTAACTGTAAACTTCATGTTAAAAAACCCTATGAGCCAAGACAAGACAAGAGACAAAAAACAATTTGAATATTGAATCATATTCCAAGTCCGAATACTGCGTACTTTGAATTAAACATTTTTTTTATTTGGCACTAAACTCACGAGACCCTTAGAATTAACCGGTTAATAGCGATTGTTGCAATCGTTCTATAGCTTTCCACGTTAAAAACTATATCAAGAATAGTGACTATCATTATCGTATTAGTTAACCGGTTTTGAAAATTACCCCTATGATTATTTGACGATATGCGAGTATCAAAATATTTGAAGTAAGATACCATGTTCAGCAAATGGTTTGTCGTTTAGCAGAGAATCTTGGAAGGAGGTTCCACTCCAAGAGTATGACCTAGTATACATTCTTTGCTATGACCTCGTTACAGCACTTACGTGTCCTAGTTTTCTTTCTGGGTTCGAATGAGTATGTGGCAAAAGCGTCATAAGTATCAAAAGTCATATGTATGAATAACTCTATAATTTACCCATAACATCGAAGAACGCCGTGGTCTAGCATTTGGCAGTTTAAATTGGCCAATTATGAACGAGGTAGCACAATCACAAAAGCATAAGGTTCACTTTCAATTGGGGAAATTAGACAGATTGAGGAAATTAGACAGATTAGATAATTGATGTGCTGACATCTGTACCATTTGGCTTTGATGGACATTTTAAATTTTTTTAACATTTTTTATTGTTAAGAGAACGTGTGTATACGTTTTGCGTATTGAAAGTCGTTATATTCCCCTATTTAACTAACTAATCGGTTATATTACGAGCCATTTCTGGCAGCCATATTGCAATTCAAAGCTCTTCCTTTTTTACCAAGATATATACCAATATTTTTTTATCAAGATTTTGTGTTTTAAATTTTTGAGGGTTACTCTATTTACCCTTCAAAATAAAGAAATGCTGAAAATTAATGACTGAAACATATGTGTTATCAATTTCCACGTTGCACCTACATTTTCCGTAAGCGTGTTAGCAAGGGAAATAGTAAGCTGAGGTGCCAGTGCGTATTGTTCGTAGCTTAATGGAAGAGCGCCTACCCCCGATCAGTACCAGCAGATAGTGGTGGTTCGGTTCAATTTAGACGACCCAGACCATAACTAATTTTTGTGTCAGGCACGAAAAGTCCTCATATTAGCACAATGAATCCTAAAGAGTCGGATGGTGCTATTTTTTTTAAACAAAAATTTGTATTATTATTTATTCTCTTTACCCCTGGGTAAGTGCTTCGCCGTGAGCTACCTACCACTCGTTAAATTAGGCCTTCGTAAGAAATTTTCTTTAAGAATAAAATATTACATTAAAATCCAGTGGGAAATAAATTTTTGTGAACGTAAAACTAAAATTATCTAGAGAAATCCCGCGGGAACTGCAGCCTTTTGAGAATGTGCTCATGATTTAAGTAGTGGTGACAGTTGTTAACTTTGTATGAGGGTAATTTATGAATAAGTTTAAAGATTTCAAATGTCAATCGATCAATAGTAGTCATATTTAGATGTGACTAGTCATGTGTGATTAATGAAACATGTCAAAGATTGTGTACTTATAATAAAACTGGTTGGGTTAAATCATCCTATATGTATCTATTCCAAATTTCATTCCCGCCGTTTATGCGTGATTAAGTAAATATCATCAAAAAATACTCACTTTCACACTCAATTTCGAATTTATAATAAACCAAGCTGCCTCCATCGGTGTTCTAGTGGTTGGTGACGCTGACTGCTACGCCAGAGGTCGTGTATTCGAACCCCACCCAGGACAAATCCTTGTGTTGATTTATACACATCTAGGTGAAAATAACCTATTTTGCTGTTTATTAGTTTATTATAAAAATATGTTATTATCTATGTCATTCAATTGAATTCTCTAGTAGCCTGGATAATGAAGAAAGATTAATTACACCGACACAGAAAATATTCTCTAGATTTTAAAGTGACGCAAATATTGCACTAATTGTTTCATTCTAATAATAATTAACTCACATTTACTTTTAATTTACATTTTATTAACATGATATATATGTAACCGTAGTTATTTGGTCGCCACGCTACTACCTCAGTGCCTTCGTGGTACGGTTTCGATTCCCGCACAGGACAACTAATTGAGTGACGCAGTTATATGTAGTTGTACTGTTATTGGGTGTGCAGTGTGTTTCAATGTCACCGCGATACAGGGATTTATTTACCTAGTGCAGGCGTTGTCTTTCAATTCATAAACAAAAAAAGTAGTCTGTATGCAATGCCTAACGGAATTAATATCTGCTTTCCATCGTTTATCACGTTTCGTATCGATTAGCAATTTACTATAATGCCATACAAGGATACAGTTCCAAGACATGGTTGACGATACATAAATAATCTAGTAGCTAGTACGGAGAACACGATAGAACTCCCAGCACGGGCTCGACAAAAATTTGGCGCTCTAGTCGAATAACTAAAGTGGTGGGTAAGGTTCAAACTTTGCGCCACAAAATGAAATAGAAATGTTATTTAAATAAAAATGTTAGCAATATATTTTTTCAAACAACAAAATAAAACAGATATTTACGAACCGATTTCAAAATTTGTCTGCATGATGTATTTTAATGTATGTATGTAAGGCGATTTTGATAATTCTTTTTCTTCTTTTTTTCTTAGTAATCTAATTTATCTAAAAAATAAAACCGTACCTTATTGTTTTCGAAATTTATACAATATTATATCATAATAATAAAATTATATGAAGCTCCACACAATTTGTGTTCCAATAGGTTGAGTAATAGAAAAGTTGAACACATTTTTTATGTTTTTAAGCCTGTAATTATTTAAGTATATGATTTTAAAATATTAATAAATATGGGCATGGCATGGGGTAACGTCATGAGCTTCATTACATACATAAATAATTCTGAACTACCTCTCTTCTATTTTTATGTCCACCAAAATCAAGTGAATGGTAACTTGATTTTGAAGATGCAAGCATGAATTTTACTAACTGAATAATGCCCCTTTCCATGCTGTCCATACGCTACCTCACTATGTCTTTATATAGAGCGCTCTTGGCTTTTGTTTAATTGGCGTATATGGACGGGCCGGCTCTGGTCTCTTGACATAATTGTTAAGTTAGTTCCGTTGTGGAAGTAGTATCATAGAGTAAGTGACACACTGTGGCACGTTTGAATATGAAAACCCCAAATAAAACCTAAACTGAAACTACTTTTCTATGTAGGTCTGTACGGCACCCAGCTCCAAGAATTTTACGTTTGGATCAGCAAGACTCTTAAGAATGTAATCTCCTGTGGATTTTTTTTATCTTAATCTTTTCCGTACTCTGTGACTGCCTCTTAAGTGTAGCGACAGTGATTTTAACCGCCGATGAGTGTAGGGTCTGGATCGAGGGTAATGATCGAATAAATCTTTTCGGGAACTACTGTTCACTGTTATGATCGATTTACGTAGAAGAAAACTATGATAGTAAATTGTTTTGCAACCATCAATGCAAACCTGATCACACTAATATTATAAAGGCGAAACTTTGTGAGTGTGCGAGTGTGTATGTTTTTTTAACTCTTTCACGCAAAAATTGCCGGACGGATTTTGATGAAGCTTTTTAGTAATATAGCTTATATATTCGAATTACACATAGGCTATAATTTATAAAGTTTAACGCGGGTAAAACCGCGGGGCACATCTAGTAACCGATGATGATATATTACATATACTACTTTTCTTTTGTAAATACATACTTATATAGATAATTACACACAGACTCCGGACAAACAGATATGTTCATGTATCTGTCCTGGGTGGGAATTGAAACCACGATTTGCGGCGTGAAAGGCAAGCATTTACCAACCACGCCAATTCTTTGTTTGTACTCACTTCAATAGAAATATGTTTATTGAACAATTCCATTAATAGTTGAACTTTTAAGGTCCTTTAAGGTGTAGACCTACTTAACTTAAGGGTTCTTAAAGTATCAACTTCTAATGGTACTTTCAAATAAAGATGTTTCTATACAAGTGAGTGAGTGTATTTTTCATACTAATCAAGTTGAAATGCAGAAGTCCCATAATAGAAGTCATATTCTAAGTGTCTATCTTCATAGTGGGGTAGCTACATAAATTGTAGAAATAATAACGCCTTCCTGTATTCCCCGGAGTCCCTTGTTTTTCTCGTGCGAACTAAGAATATCTACGGCGGAGTGCTTTGCGAGTTGACATGTAACTCCACTTTGCAGTAAAGTAGCATTCCAGTCGTAAAGAACGACACTGTTGGGTAATTTTCTAAAGTAATGCCTTTTTAGATTACGTAACTAGAATAATGATTCGTTGGCACTCGTGGCTTGGGTAGTGCGGCTGGAAAGAGTGAGATAAAGTGATTTGGATAATAATAATGTTCTAATGAATTTCGGCCACGGCGGCCAGTCTCAATGGAGATTAGCAAAATGCGTAGGACATATTATAGCGCACAAGTGAGTGCACTATAATATGTCCTGCGCAAACACAGGGGCATTTTCTATTCCATCACTCTTATGATCCAATGGAACGATTAGCGACACTACCGGAAAGAGGCCAAGAACACGATCGACGTTTTTTGTGCTCTCCGAGGCACGGGGGTGTAATGTCCTCAACTCCCAGACTTTGGGCGGATATTGAGAAATTTATTTTTACGGAAAAAATATAAAATCACTTTTTTGTCCGACCCGGGATTTGAACCCAGGGCCTCATTTTCTGCGGTTGAACATGCTACCGCTAGACCAAGGAATTGGATAATAATAATGTAATGTTCTAGTGGCCAATCTGAATAAAGACGAGCCACGGAACTCACTGGTGTTCTCTATTTTTCGTTACTTTTATATTCTGATGGGACGCGAAAGCTACTACCGGAGTGAGGTCAGACGGAGGACCAAATATTTTTTTTTTAATATGACGTTTATTTATAACTTGCTTTTATGGGATAATAGAGGCGAGCGATTTTACGTACTCTCTGAGGCATAGTGTGTGAGGTGTAAAAACGTTAATTTCGTTACTGCAGACACCTACTGAGCTTGTTTCTGCAGTTCCAATTGCAGTTTTCAGCCTGACCAGGGAATAAATTACGATGACTTGTTCTTTTGAAAGTTCTAACGAAAACAAATACATGAGTGGCGTCGAATATAAGTATGTAAATAATATAAACTAACATTGCGGAATCAATTAACTGCGGAAGTATTTCCTATCAGGTATGACATGGCAACCTTCAAGAAGCGAGCCTATTCTTTTCATAAAGGTCGGCAACGCACTTGCGGCTTGCCTGATGTCGCGAGTGTCTATGGGCGGCGGAGATCACTTACCATCAGGTGACCCTGTTACCACAATCAGTAGCACAGTATCTAACGTAAGTGGTGTCTTACGCTAGGAACTTATTCGTAGACGGCTTTTTTGATGCTACGATGTTAAAGCGTTAGATGCAGCTATTTATTTGCTAGGAGAATAAATACTGGTCTCTATTATTTCTACGACTAATATTTAATATAAGTAATAGTTAATACTTTTAAGAAAAACATCTTAATCCGCATTGTTTTTTCAACGAAATGATATAACATTTTATTGATACAACCTTTTTTCGATTATAACGGGCGACATAAAATTTTCTTTTCTCTTCGTATTGTACAAAGTCTATTTGAATTTGTAAGTGATCTTGATGCCTTTAACGTTGTATAACGAGCGCTCTGTTATACCTATTTCTTGGTTTATTTTAGTTGTCAGATGACCTAAGGACGTAACCTGTTGACCTTGTTTGTTGAAAGCCTGGCTGTTAAATAATTCTGAACTTGAAACTTTGATATTATACGCCTATAACCTGTGGTAGGTGTCTACTCTAGTTTTATGGTTTATGACATTTTGTGACGACCTCGTTGTCTGAGTGATGGAAGCGGCCCGGGTGAGGTCATGGTGTAATCTTTACACTTTTACCAAATATTATTTGTACAGACACCAATTAATAGTTTCAGGTCTAAATTTCTTAATGTATGGTAATTATTTTTGAATTTTCTTTTCTAAATTTTTGCCTAGACCTACGACTCGGAGACAAACCACTATTACTTAGTGGCTCGTCTACTCTCTGTTTGTCGCTATGCTTAACTTAAATCAGTGTACTTAATCGCCTCTGACGATTAATAACTGCAGGTCCTAATATTTTAGTTTGGATAATTGACAACATTTCAAAACTGACACCATCATAAAACAAAAATACCATTTCTTTATTTTTGTATCCTGAGTTCAAATATATTTTTTTTATATATTTTTATTTCTTCATTTCTGAGGAAAAAATTAAAAATAAAAAAAAATGTGAGCCGTCACGGGACGCCTGGCAGATTTGAAACATCGGCATTATTTTGTAAAAGTAATATGCCGAAAAGAACATATTGTGATAGGAACTAAATATGTCATAATGATAAAATAAAAAGTCGATTGCGCATGCGCCACGGCATGCGTCGCCACGCCAGAAATCTGTTTTACGTGCGGCTATAGATGTTTCACATCAATAGGTGTGATGACGTCACTTATACGGCGGACGAGGTAGTTTCCTTTGCCTAAGCATTCCAATGTTATAAACGAAAACATTACAGTTCCGCAAACTTATCTGGCCCGCTGGCAGCGTCGCTGTTATCGCATTTAGTGTTGCTAGTAACTATTTTTTGCAAAAAAGTGGGTAAAAATAATATGCACATTGTAACGTAAATATTACTTCACTAAAAAGCAAACAAATACTGGCATTACAAATCTTTATATTTTATACAATAAATATGATCATTTACATAAAATGTATGCTGAGTGTTTTATAACGGAGATACTCCAGGTATTATTATTTTTTCAGATTCAGATTCAGATACTTTATTGTGGATCATAGGTAGGTACAAAATTCAGATGTTGAACAATATTTTAAGATCATCCATGTCCCGCCCTTTGGGCATACAATAATTAACACACAATTAAAACAATAATTACATAACACAATGTCAATAAATTAATTCAGAAATATATGTCATATTTAATAATTGTCAAGTTATATAATAAAAATTAATAATAATAAAGATTTCTACATAAATTCGATCTCAGGTATACAAAATGTCAGGACTGTTGTTAGAATACTGAACGCATCATGACTGGGTATTTATTACATTAAAGTTTTATCAGACAGAAAGTATTTTACTGAATAGTAGCATTTGTTTACCAACAAATCATGGAGTCTTTTCTTAAATACTTTCATTGCTGTTATTGTTCTAATAGCCTCCGGTATATAATTAAATATACGTGAAGCTGAGCAAAAAAAACTTTCGTGCATAAAATGAGTTTTACTGGGAATCATGTGCAATTTATTATGGTTCCGTATACGCGTACGATATTCAAATAACTCAATATTCTTTTTAATAATAACTGCGGCCTCAAATATGTATAGACAGGGCAATGTTAATATGTTCTTCTTTTTAAAAAAAGGTTCACACGAGTCAGTCTGATATATGTTAAATATAGCTCTGATACAGCTCTTTTGCGCAAGGAATGCACGCTCTTTGTCTGTACTATTTCCCCAGAATATCACACCGTATCTGAGGATGGAGCTTACGTAGCCATGGTATGCCATAAGTAGAGTGTCTTGGTTTGCAACCTTTCTTAATTTATAAAGTGCGAACGAGAACTGACGTAGCTTTTTACACACGTAGTCTATTATGTCACCGGAATTGTTTAATTCAGCAGTCATTTCATCATCATCATTATCGTAATCACTGCTTTCACTTTCACTATCACTACCTAAATGAATGATGAAAGGCTCGTTTAAGTATCCATCCCTTTATCGATACTCATTTTCAATATTTTTTACATGATTGCAATACTTTTGCCATTCATTGTCTGTTATTTTATCAAAAGCTTCTGCAATCAATGTAGGCATTTCAGAATTCGATCTACCAATATTCTGATCTGATATAAATTTTTTCATCTGTTTGCTCTTTTTCTTTCACAAGTTTTCTTACAAATCACTCCCCGACACCTACAATGGAAATAGCAGAAATTAAATATAAAATGAATATTTTAAAATATGTATTTTAATTTAAAGTGCGATGGGGAGTTTCGTATTTTTTGAAATTGAAAACATTAAACAAACGTAAACAAGTTTAGGCGCCAACGAGATTGACAAGGCATTTTTTTTGACGGATTACATTAAAGCAAAGATCGATGACTATTCCACCGTATGTATGACGTCATTTGCCGCTTACGTCTTTTTAGAATACATCGAATATCAAAGTTGAAATTATGAATGAAAACTTCATAATTTCACAAAAAGGAAAAATATGGGTGCCCTAGTTTTGGATTTACTTTTAAATAACGCAATAATACATGCCAGTTAAAAATATGAAATGTTGTCATGAATATTTTAAAGGAAAGCCCGCTTGATACAGTATGGGCGGCTTCAGCGTAGATTTTCCAGGGTATTTGGAGTAACATATAAAAATTAGAGAGGAAAATTTCGAATAGATTTTTCATGTAGTCGGACGTATGAATGATTAAAGTTAAGGTGGTCACCTCGGTACTACCTTCCTCAGGGCCAAACCTATTTCGGGTCGACTCCCGCGCAGGACATCTATTTATGTGACCCATATAATATAGTCGTTTGGAGTCTGGGTGTGCTTTGTGTTTGAGATTTGTTAATGTTTATAAAGTCTCCGCGAGGCAAAAGACTCTAATTCCGTTATCCTTCGAAAAATACAATATCTACAATAAGAAACATTTATGGTTTGCCTAGGTACCTATAGGTATATGTTGTAGATCTAAAATATGAGAGCGAGAGCAAAATAAAATTAGTTCGTAATACATGTATTACGTACTTACACATTTTGTTTTGAGTCATTCCCATAATTCTAGTACCTACATTAGTTTAGACATTAATGGAGAAAAAGTCAAGTTGTAGTTAGATTAATGAAAGAAAACAATCACCATTATTTCCTATTACGTATTTCTAGTTCTTTGCCAAATCCTAGCACTTGTTTTTTGTTGAATGGCTGACATAACGGCCTTGAAAGTTTATGTATTTGTTGTTTTGGAATATTTAACTAAACTGTGTTGTTGCTCTGTGGCGGTGCTATATTGAGGTCCTCTAGTAAAAAATACATTACCAGATACTCCATAAATACGCACTATATGTATGGTGACTTGGAATTGAGAAGTCGATACTGTCTTTGTACATTGGATTATTCTCAAATTAATTGCAGAACATTGATGTATTATTGAAAAATGAAATTTGAACCCTTCACGCGGTCGGTGTCCATATAAATAGAGACACAAAATGGCTACCGCGCGGTTAATGTCTTCTTGTTTTTGTATTCCATTCACATCTTCAAATTATAACAGACTAATATACCTAAAATGATTTTTTTTTTTAATATATAACCGACTACAATTTTTCTTCATAAATTCTTAATTTGTAATCTGGTATGAACAAAATTTCTATAGGAGCATCTTGGAAGCATTATCTATCGGATTATATTATCAGTTTATGAACAACGAAGACATCACCATCATAATTTCAGCCGAAGCACGTCGCCTTCTGGATTAAGGCTTCCCCCAAAGATCACCATAATTGTCATCCCCTCAAATGACGGACCGGTAATTGCCGGCCCAACATTTGAGGGAATATGCCATAATTGCCATGCTTGGCAGACGGGTTGGCAATCTCAGTATGATGGTCACAGTTCGCAGATAAACGCTGCTGCCCGTTTTATGGTATATATCAAATTTCTTTTCCTTTATTGCTTATTACAGGTTATTTACAAGTTCATAGTTATTATCATGCGTTATAAGTCCGCTGTAACATACCCATAAGGTATACAATATTTTCTGAATCGACACAGTGAATCTGAGACGGCTTCTGTGGAAGGTGGAGACTCTGACAGCTGACTTTAAGTTCGTCAACATTCTTCGCGAACTACTCCACAACCGCCGCTTTCAGGTCCATCTTCTCTCGGAAAAAAGTCGTTGGAGGGGGCAAAAAAATGGACTTCCCCAGGGGAGTGTCTTGGCTCCGCTACTATTTAATATATATACCAACGACCAACCATCCAGCCCAAACACTTCCCGTTTCCTATATGCGGACGATCTTGCGCTCACGTCTCAAGCGACCAGTTTTGACAAGGTTGAGGCTAATCTCACTGCAGCACTAAGTGACCTGAGTAGGTACTATGGTGAAAACTCTCTCAAGCCTAATCCCTCCAAAACTGAGTCCTGTGCTTTCCACCTTCGCAACGCTCAGGCGGGGCGTGAGCTCAAGATTGCCTGGGAAGGATTTTCTATCACTCACAACTGCTCTCCTAAATACCTCGGCGTTATCTTGGACAGATCCCTCACCTATAAAAGGAACTGTGAGGAACTGAAGAGGAAAGTGCACGCCCGCAATAACCTGTTGCAACGCCTAGTCACAACCAAATGGGGAGCCACGCCGCAAGTGCTGCGGACGTCAGGACTGGCGCTAGCATTTTCTGCCGGCGAATACGCTTGCTCAGTTTGGGCCCGCTCCACGCACGCAAGGCGAGTGGATACAGCCTTAAACGAATCGTGCCGGATAATCACTGGGTGTTTGAAGCCGACCCCGGTAAATTTGCTGTATCCACTGGCTGGCATAGCGCCACCAGACGTTCGCAGGACTGTAGCAAGCTCCCTAGAAAGGGCCAAAATGGATGGTGATCCCCGGCACCCCCTCTATAGGCATAGGCTACCGCCGCAAAGGCTTAAAAGCCGAAATAGTTTTGCCAAATGCACCACGCCACTAACGACCGATCCCTCAACAGCGAGATGCAGCATCTGGCGTGCACAAAAAGGATTCATGGATCAGTTTGTCACGCTTTCCGAAAGCCTCCCACCTGGACATCAATTACCGTGGCCGATCTGGAAGTCCCTAAACAGACTCCGGACTCAGGTGGGCCGAAGCAAAGAAAACATGTCTAGGTGGGGACTGTCGAACAACCCCAAAATGGACTGTATTTGCGGAGCATCGGTCCAATCCATGGCCCATCTAACAGCTTGCCCAGCCTGCCCTGCCACATGTTCATGGCAGGCAGGGCAATCAGTGTGGCCACGTTCTGGGCCACAAAAATTTGACGAGTTTGCCATCGAAACGCTAAGAAGAAGATACAATATTTTCTAATATAATCTTCTAACTCCAGATAAACAAATATATAATCAGTTTATAAATTACAAGAAAAAAGAAAAATTATATATATTAAATGTCAATATAAAAGCAACAGTGTCATAGTTATTTAGCAATTGTCAAGTATCATAAATAAGAATTAAACATGCTGGGCTTAAGTTAAACACACAATATCGGATGTATTTACGCCCCTTACGGGGTGAAATGGGGTGGTGATATTCTGTGTCATCAGGCACAGCTGGAATGGAGAAATACTGGATAATATATTATGGATTTTTTATAGTACATAATTCTCTTATACAACTTATAAACTGGAATATATTTTTCATGGATCAGGACAGGCAAATTATGTGTTATCTCAATAGACGGTGTTCTGAGTCATTCGCTTTTGATTGTTGTGGACTATGATCCACTGTAATTCCTTTATAGACTTTCTATACTTTTGAATAAAAAACCAGTGAAAATGAGAATAGTTAAATTCCTCAATAATACAAAAACACCAATTTAAAAATTCGAGCAAACTTATTAATTTTAAGTATTCCTACGGGTCGCTTTAGTTTCTGATCAATTTTCTAAAGAAGTTCTCTGGATCTATGAAGTTTATTTAAGCATTTGTTCGTCAAATTGGTTTTCATCTGGAAAAAAGTAAAAATATCATGTGTCTGCTTACCGCACCCAGTTAAACTGGTTGCCCATTCGCCAGCGAAGAAATTTAAGAGCGCTTACCACACTTTTCTCCATACTGGAGTCTCCTACTGCTCCTTCTTATTTAACACCCCATTTTCAATATCTTTTTGCTACTCATAGTAAAACTCTCCGCTCTACTCATAATCGTCTTTTACGATGTCCACCTCATAGCTCTGACTTTGTTCATTCTTCTTTCTTTGTCCAATCTATCCTTCTTTGGAATGAGCTTCCTTTTGGAATCAGGATGGCTAAGACTCGCTTTGCGTTTAAAAAGAAAGTACGTGAGCATATTTGTAAGAAGCTTCACGCAGAAATGTCTCATCAATAATTTTATTTATTGTAGTATAGTATGTTATAGTATATTATTCATTAGTTTAAAATCATATAGTATTTATTTTATAGTACGTATTGTATATATTTATATATTATGGATAGTATTCTTAATTATTATTATTTATAATTATAATAAGTAAATACATTTTTTATACCTAAGTGCACCTACCATGATCTCTCTGCACTACCCGCAGGTTGACTGGTAGAAAATGCCTTTGGCATTAAGTCCGCCTATGTACATTCCCATTGTACTGAAGTATAAATAAATAAATAAAAAAAGACTCGATTATGTAGGAATGTAATTACATATTGAAATAGCAATTTATCCTTCTTTAATTGCCTAATACCAGGCTATCAGATCCTCTCGCAGCCATCGTTAGTCACATAATATAAAAATACGGGCCGATTGAGATGGTTGGTAAATGCTTGCCTTTCACGCCGTAGGTCGATTCCCACACAGGACAGATATTTGTGTGCAAGAACATGTCTGTTTATCTTGAGTCTGGGTGTAATTATCTATTACATAAGAAAAGTAGTGTATGTTATCTGGTTTCCATAGTACAAGGTCTGTTTAGTTTGGGATCAGATGGCCGTCTGTGAATAATGTCCCAGGATATTATTGTAATAATTCATGATATCCAATTTTCCTAGATAATACTTTTTACTCTCAAGCGTATATATTCTGTAATTTGACAGATTTCACAATATAGGATGAATAATTGTATCAATCAAACTAGCTTCGGCCCGCAGCACGCTTGGCATGGAAATTCCTGTTAGGAAACTTCCCTTCGCCGGCTCAGAGTGAATAACTAAATTATTTTTATCATAGGCAATAGTATTAAATACTGTGAGAATAAAAACTCAGCAACACTTGTATAGTAAGGTCTTAATTTGTATACGCCACAATTTAGCAATGGCTGCATTCGGGCGTAGGTACTTAGTTGTTTGTGTTCAATATTGATTCAGAAGTTTTTCAGCTTGAGTCTGTTGTAAACCGTGTTCATTCGGTGTTCCATCAGTTTTGACATAGTCAAATCATATCTAGTAGATTGGATTATTACTGATATTGTAGTATTGTGATGTGATTACATTGTAATCTATCGATCAATCGTTTATGAACTAACAATACTACATATATTACAATGACTATTAACTATATAACAATTGCTAATGAAGCGCTTTTTAAAGTCAAACGCTCATCTTATACGTTGGTTCGTTCGTATAGATGTAATATTGTAGTATTATTTTTCATTATTTCATCATCTTCACTTGTATATATGTCTAGATCTATGTCTAAATAATGATAAAAAAAAAAGAAATTTATTTAAAAAAATGCCATCCATACATTCAGTCCCCTTTTTTTGAAGTGGGTTAAATGTATATACTCATTGGCATTACAACCACATATAAATTATTTAATCGGATAACACT
This sequence comes from Pseudoips prasinana, assembly GCA_951640165.1. NCBI lineage: Eukaryota > Metazoa > Arthropoda > Insecta > Lepidoptera > Nolidae > Pseudoips > Pseudoips prasinana. The sequence goes on from OX621240.1 coordinate 14,515,640, forward strand.
ACAATTTTTAATCTATAGTTATAAATGAAGCAGTACCAATCGCTTTTTAAGAAATGTCTATCCGGATGTATAGTAGACTATCGTTATTGCGTTAACTATTTCCCCCGCGTTATTTTCCGCTCGGGATACGCGGTGTTCATTCCCTTGATATATAAAGCGGACGTGATACGACAGGCATCGGTGGCATCCGGACTCTATTCGAAGATGAATTACTACACTTATCTTAATACTATGCTGCTAGTTTTCATTGATATTAATTCAAACCATTATAATAGTTTTAAAAAGCACTATTTTTAAATATAACACGGTGAAATTAACAACCACGAAATAGAAGACGCAGCGTGGGCAGGCCCCCGACAAGGTGGATTGACGATCTTGCGAGGGTCGCGGGAAGCCACTGGTTGTGGGCAGCACAAAACTGGCCATTGTGGAAATCCTTGTGGGAGGCCTTTGTCAGTGTACGTCTTTAGGCTGATATGATGATGATGATGAACTTAACAAAAATACAAGTATTACGAATAGAAAGCACACACAGAAATCGATGTATTACACAAATAGTTACCCTGTGCGCACCTCCTTCTTCTGCTGTATGATCTTATGATAGATAGGGAATGCTTTTGAAATGGTCCCATACATATTTTCAATTGGCTTTATAAAAGAAATGTTGAAGTCTGTTTTATATTTTTTTATCATTAATGATCTTGCATCACTTCATACGCCTGAAGTCGTCCACTGTTGGACATAGGCCTCCCCTAAACGTATCTGCAACGTTGCCATTTCGAAGGGTTTGCCTAAGCCACCGCGCTTGGCATGCGCATTGGCAACCGCAGTTAAGTCTGACTAACTGGGGCTCTACCGGCTAAGTCGCCAAACATCAATTTCTTAAATGGCGTTCAAATAATGAATGAATAAAATATTTATTTGCCAGAATATAGGTACAAAGTAGTTGGCGACATTGTAGTATAGTTTCACTATATTCAACATACATAATAATATGTTGTACAAAATGTTTGGGTAAGTATGTAATCTAATGTAAGGCATGCAAATTTATCGAGTGCATAATATTATATATTTTAATTTATTTACAATAATAATAATAATGTGTTAGTGCTATCTTAAAATGTACAATTAAAATATATTAAAAATTATTAATAATTAAAGCCAACAATAAAATGAATAATAATAATAATTACAATAATAAATCCTTTATGTCACAGCCTGATTAAAATAATTTCATATACAATTTTAAATGTCCTATAAATGAATTCACATAAAATATCAAATAATTCCAAAGTCACAACTATAGTTTAAAGTCTTTAAATTTAAGTTTCAGGTAGTCGGTGAAAGGCTTCATCAATCGTTAAATCGGCTTCCGTGACCACATGTGACGTCATAAATGGCCCGGAATCGATTGTTAACGTTGAAGCCGATTTAACGATTGATTAAGTCATTTTTTACTTTTATTTATTTGAACGCCATTTAAGAAATCAATGTTCGGCGACTTAGCCGGTAGAGCCCCTAGTCTATCCTTTAGTCGCCTTTTACGACACCCACGGCCTCAACATGATATGGGGTAGCCCTGTTATTCTTTCTAGGCCGGAAATCACCAGATTCTTTTAATAAGATTTTAGGTAGTTAGATCTTTCTCAATTAATCTAAATTCAAAATATACAAATGAGTATGTTGGTAAGCGCATGTTTCATTAGAATAAAAAATCATTTTAATTCTAATTATACCAATATTTAGAACAATATTTTAAAATGAATGTGAAATATAATTGTAACGCTCGGGGAATATTTCTATTAGTTGAACCTAATCTCATTTGCAATTACATTGTTGAGGCAGATACAGAATGATAAATGTATTTGATATATATCTAGAATTAGCTAAACAAATGGTATCATAAAACTTTGTGTGAACCATTAAAATAAGACCACGCCTCGTTGAATAATATTGCTTTATCCTAAAACTCAAATATGTATAACCAAGAATAAACAAGCACTATCAAACATATAATATTTATAGGTATATGTATACATATAAAGTTTACTTTTCTATTTGGAAAACAATGAATTTAGATTTGAATTTTCTGGGTAGACCTTTGCGAGCAGTTGACGTCTATAGCTTGATACGATGATGATAATGATGATTCTAGATAAAGATTTAAATATTCGAGCATAAATAAAAATATTCGACACTGAATATATCGCAGCAATTTCTAAGTGATAGGTATAGTTGTACGGTTTTCGGCAGTGAATCTTTAATCTGGATATCTCGTACATTTTTATAAAATTAAGACCCCGGTATGTATCTATGTAGTCTAACACATCTTCATGTATTTTCTAGCAAGAATCCAGGTGGAAGGTTATGATTAGAATTCATCCAGTAATAGAGAGTCCTTATCTTGTAACACGTATTTGAAGTTTCAAAGTTCATTTAATTTATTCGTGACAGGGTGAGGTGCTACGACCTTTTGAAAGATACCATCAAATTAATCAAAGTTAACAAAAAGATTCACGCAGGCAGGTCAAAAAAAGATGAGTAAGTTTTTAATTCTATTCATAGTTTAGGTATTTAAAGCTTTTATAAATGACAAGATCTAGATAAAAGTGCAGATAAACAAATGACGTATACCTAGTCAGTTTATAAATTGGTAAATAATGAATCGTCCAGCGATAAAAGCGTAATCCATCCGTAATTTATTACACCATGGTGACGTCAAATTTAATCTTTTTTTCATAGCGTGGGCACTATGATTAATATTCGTAATATCTGAGAATCTTTACGCCCATTAATTACCAACGAAATGGGGTGTATCTTGAGTGGTGTCTTGGCTACGCTATTTCGTAGAATCCTTTTCAATCTTTTGTTGCATGTTGGCGTTTGCCATCTTGGCATGCAACAATAGAAAAATGTTTCATTTCTTCATCTATACCTATGCATTTGCACTGTAATTCTATTTTAATTTTATTTTATTGGGACATTAAACAGTTACACATCACAGTATAATATAATAAGAGTAGATAAGTATCGTAGTAAACGTATAACCCACACCAATGTCCGCAAAATAATAGTCAAAAAAAAGTAATCTTGAACTCGCGCGAGTTTACATAAGGCGTTAAAAGGTAATCTCGATTGTTACTTTAGATGATCAATGGCAAGTTTTTGAATTTTGAAATTGAAAGTGCAAATATGTCTAAATCTACAAGGTGTGTGTTATATGTCTCTACGAGGCGACGTTGAGGCGCCCGCACTCCAGCGTTAGTTATACTTGTGAACTAAAATAAAATTATTTCACAACTGCCTCGTTATTTGTGTTAATTCCAAAGCAGACCTTACATTTTTGAAATAGTCATTTATAATTAATATTGTTTACATCACATGAATTTTAAGTCAGTTGTTCCAAACGGTTATTACTTTAAAAATTAAGAACGGGTCATAATTATATCGTATTAACTTCATTTGCACATTCCGAAAACTACCTCTTTAAAATTCCTTACATTCAAAGTTTCTGAAGCACATCTTATCATTTCAGTTTATTAATGTAGACTTGAATTTTATCTATATAGATATGGGCGAGTGTGTTTCGCTCTCAACCAGCTTTCACTTATTTTTGAGCGATTTCTAAAGGAGTGCAATTCGTCAGTAAGACGTTACGCGATTAGAAAATCGACTTTCAATCAATCAATCAATCAATTTATTTGCTAAGAATGCAGGTACAACATTTAAGTGTTACAATTATTTTTAGAATCCTATACATTCTGCCAAGAAAGCAAAAGGTAATAAATTTAATTAATAGCAATATCAACTAAAATTAACAATTGCAATTAAGGTCAAGATTAACTTAATTAAATGTTATATAAAAATAGTCAATGAATTGAATAATTAATTTGTCAGATATACAACGTCAAATAGTGTTATGCATAATTTACATTATTGTTTAAATTACAATTCCAAACATACAGCTAAATCCTATTAATAATCATATAGTAAATTAAAAATTATCATTAAAAAAATCTGTTATTGAATAGTAACACTTTTCAATTAGTAGTTGCATGACCTTACTCTTGGATTTTATTATCGATTCCTCTTTAAAGCTATCTGGTAAAGTATTATATATGGCGGGACCCATATGTAAAACACTTTTTTTTAATAGTGCACTGTGGAAGCCACCATTGCATAATACATTTTTGTATTGTGAACGCAATTGTACATGGGGTTTTCTATTTTCATGTAATTAAGGGAACAAGTTTTTATTACATTTAACAAATATCAAAATTTCGAATATGTACAAAGATGGAAAAGTTAATATTTTTAATTGCTTGAAAGCGGGAGCACAGCTATCTGTGGACTTAAGTCCTGTCGTTGAACGTATGCATCTTTTTTGGGCCTTGAATATTGTTTCTCTTTCGCTACAGTTGCCCCAAAATATAATTCCAAATCTTAGGACTGAGGAAACTAAGCCATGGTACGCTATACTATGAAATTGTTCAGTAGGGGATGCTTTCGATATTTTGTTTAAATTGGTGGTGGTAAGGAAGAGTTGAATTTGGTTCAATGTTTTTAATAACAGTCATATCAATACGGATCACAAAAGATAACTTTCTTATTGGAGTCGATTAAAAAGTATACATTGCCGTGCTTAATTAAAAATAAATGGTTGAAATTTATAACCCGGGGGCCGTAGACGGTACATTTTCCTTATGAAAATGTAAGTACATTTTCCCTATAGAAATCACAGTGATTCTAGGCCGAATCTGTTAGAAAAGTAAATGTATTACAATCTATTAAATAAAATATACATACATTTCATACAGTATTTTCATCAGAAGGAATCAGAAGGAAGTATGTACTATTATTGATTGTCATTAGTCTAGAAACAGGATACTTTAAGAAATGTGAGTTCTAAGAAATATACATTCGTACAACACATTTTCTGGGTTAGGCTGCGAAGATAAATGGCAAAATAACAGTTTAAACAACAACGAAGCGTTTTTAATTCTGTGACAATGGCTACCATTTTATTTCACTGAACTCAGTTTAACAGCCTTTTTACGATTCAAAGTACTATAGATTGGAACTGAGAGCTTTGTAGCTAATGGTTTTGAATGCAATTTGAAATTGAATTTGATTTTATGTCAGTTCACAAGCTTCACACTAATGCAATTTTCAATTGAGATTTTATGGAGTCGAATATGTCGTTTTTTCCGTATTTAATGACATAAAACGAATATATCCTAATTGCCTCGTTGGATTAGTGGTAGATTGATAGCGAGGTCAGCCGCAGTTAGTGAGGTCATAGGTTAAAATATCGGGTCGGGCCATAAAGTTTTATTATGATTTAATTTCAAAAAAAGAACAGTCTATAGCAGCCCGGAGTCTGAATGTTGCCGGAGTTAGGCATGTCCGTCAGAGAACTCGTAATGTCGGTCCTCCACTTTATCTCCCCCTGCTCGTGTCGGATAGCAACCCCATTGAACTATGAATGTTGGTACACCTTTGTTTGCGAACACTGTTCTATGTAGCTGATTAGTCTTATTGAGTTTTTCGGACATCCGAACCCTATAATTACTAATAACCCTTTGATGGCTAATGATGCAACAATTTTGAACCCTATTACAAAGGTTTTGGGTCGATTATAGTATGGCAATTATATATTCAGTTTGTCATCTATAAATGAGTGTACTGGTCAAAAGTCTTCAAAAAATTGACGCTTAAATCAAGACTATGCATCTACACTTCTGTCATAGCCAGTTTCGTAAGTTCCAGTTTAAATTATTTAAATTGAGACATGAAGTTCCTAAAATCTACTTATATTATAAGTTTGTTATATTTATTATTATATCGGATTTAGGACGAAAAATGAATAAAATTAGGCAGAATGATGTGGAAGCCTATTTCTAAATGTAATTTATTTAATGACATTTCACATTATTCCCGCACAATTTTGAGGATATCAAAAGAGTTCATATTTTGAACTATATTTTTATAGAGATTTTGCTATAGAAATAATAAATGTGAATTACGACATAACTAATTCACTTTTCGCGGCAGAATAGTTGAGCATTATCGAAAGCAGACGTCATCATAAAAACTGGTTAAATGTGTCAATTAATTTGAATTAGAACTAGTGTATAAAACATTTTTATTTCTCACCTCTCAACGTACACAATTCAGCCGTAGTCCTAATAGCCGTAGTAGTTCTGTCGAAAACCAACTGATTAAAATCAATGCTCCGTTTCCAGTGTCTTTCGAGGGTGAGGATCCTCAGAGGCCTTTGCTCCGTCCATTTTCTAGATAGGGGAGAACTGAATTTCTCTAATTCTTGACAGATGTTTCGAACAATGTAACCGAAGCCGAAAGTAAGAGTTTTTGAATCACGACAATTTATCATCTGCAAATAACGTTCTCTTTGTTTGCAATTTATTAATGGGTAATTATGTTTGACCTTTGAAGTTGTGTTTGTTAATGAATATACATAATTGTAGTCTTTTATTTAATGGAACTGTGATTGTATTCTGAGTGCTCTTTTAATTAGCAAATTGTTTTATGAGACTTTATTAGAGCTGCGCGCTGCGGTGAGTTCAGTATTATGAAAAATTTCGTTAAATATGAGTGAACTTGTGGATAATTGTAACAGATTTTGGGATAAGGGAGTTTGAGAGAAAACTCGATACAATTTGAATCAAAAGGCTTACTAAACGATTCTTAACTTAAAAAAATATTTTTTTATTGTTTTATTCTGTTATTATAATATATCATCTGAACCTGGCATGTACTACGTGATGTGTAGGTATATTTATATAAATAAAACCTTGAGGATGTGCCCTCAAGGTTTTATTTTTAGAAACAGGATTAACCACAGAACATTAATGTATAGTACCTACCTATGACAAATAGACATTAGACATAATTGTTTTGATGGACAGATCTTACGTTAAAACACACATTTTTCAATTTATACTTGCAATTTATTTATATCAGAGATAAGTAATTTACAGTGATACTGACATGCACAAGTGTATTAGAAATAGTAACTTTTATACTCGTAGATACTTGTCAGAATCATGTAAATTATACCCGTTGCCGCATTTACATTATTCTGTTTAATTTAAAATTAAATAAATGCATAATATATTTTGGGATAACAAATACACGGCCGTTTGATCCCAAACAAGGCAGAACCTGTACTACGGCAACCAGTCAACTGATAAGTATACTTATATATTTCTAAATACATACATACAATAGAAAAATTACACCCAGACACAGAAAAAATAGTCAAACTCATCACACAAAGATTTGTCATGTGTGGGGTTCGAACCCACGACCTCTGGTTAGCAGTCAGGGTCTCTAACTACTAAATAACTAGGTCATTCGTTTCATATAAATATTCTTGAATATTATCCTGTACCTTACTTGGTCCCCTATCCCAAAGTTTTTGTAGAACAGTACAATACTTGAAATGAGAAGATATAACCAACAAAAACTTAACATACATATATACATTCCGATTGTTATGGAAAAATGGATACTTTATATGAAATAATGCAAAGCGTACGAAAAAATATATCTAAAAGCTCATCGAAACTGTATAATAATAATAACATATATCTCGAATATAAAGTAAAGTTGGCTGCCACAGGCTGTTACGTTGGCGCGGTACCAAATCGCCTCATGCCCTTGGCAGCTCACAACGAGTAATGATGACATATTTCTAACCACAGCTGAACTGCTTAATTAATTTAATGAAGATTTTTGTAAACACGTAAGGAACTTTAGTTTTACCAAGTTTGAGGAAATTAACTTTAGATATTTAATTTCAGATGTCCAAATTTACTGCAAGCGTGCCATAGCAACAGTAAAGATCCAGATGATTTTCTTTGTAAAACTATTAAAATCTAAAATAATATTTTATTAGAATGTCAACATAATGTCAATGTAACACAATGTCAAGGTAAAATGGGGGCATGAAACGTAATGATGACAATAAACGACACGAAAGATTCCATCGTGGTTTCACCTCAAAGTTATGTTGAGAGCAGTCCGTCCAATTTAAGAGCTCTTGTTGGTCTTTTTGGTGGAGGTTTTCCCATTTCTCTATATATTTGGTAAGCGCTATGACCTCTTGATATTATACACCACCACCTACTATACCAAATTTTGATTTTGTCCTTGGTGTACCCCGACTCCTCTTTCCCTCAATTTTCATGACGCTTCTTATGACAGTGTTGTATCACAACCTTTCTCTATGCTCTCTATGGTGCTTGGAATATATCTCTCTTTATCTACAAATTCCTGCACTCTTCGTAAACACTAGGAATGAGAATAAATTTTATAATTATTGTTAATATTTGTAACAGTTGATGCATCTTAGATTTAAGAAAAATGTTTTGAATGCTTTACTGAATCTTTTAATACGTTAATTCCACATGATTCCAAACTGTGATTTTGAGTCCCATCAGTGCTTTACTACGCTTTACGTTGATTTGGTAACTAAGTGTTCGGTCTAATCTTATTAAATTCATTGTACACATTGAAATTTCTTAATTAAAATGAATTCATTGGAATTCTTAAATAATCTTGGATTCCCGTCAGCTAAGAATTTCTAGGTCCACGCGTGATTACAGATAAGGTTTTATTTTATAGCTAATTCTTGAGTCAAGTTGGTCTCAGATATTCATTAATGTGATAACTGCTATAACAACTACCAGCATCAGACTTAAGTTAAACAATGCTCTACAAAGCTAGTGTTAAGTATGCAGCAAACCGGCATCTCTAGTAGGATGTTACAAACAGAATTCAGAATGAACATGGACGGCTAGTTCACAGGCTTACTTACTAAGTCTCCGGTAAACTACAGGATATACCCAGTAATGCTAGTTTGAAAGTAATTTCTAGGACGCAAATGTCTAATATAGTTCGGGTGAAAACATATATAATCTGCTGTTGGGCACTATTAGAGTTCTTTTAGTGTTATAAATATGTTTGGTTTCAAAGACTTGATTTGTAGCTGTACATAAGTTAAAAATAGATCTACTGAAAGCGTATTAATTTAATTTAAATTCACTACTATACATTTATAAATTATTTCCGAAACAAAAGGTAGAGCAATTAGAGGAGGCTTGCAACCACCAAAGCTCTTTGTTTTAATTTTAGTTAAGGATTTTTTGACACTTTTAAGTTTGGTTATTTATTCAACAAGAAAATGAGACAGAAATAAACTTTTGTCCATCAAAAAGCCTTGGATTCAACTAATAATATATCCATTACTTTTTAATAGCAGTCATTTAGACAACCTACGCTTTTATTGTCTCCAGTATATTATCTGTGTTTTCAAACGTACGTAAACAATTAAATTAAGTGAAAAAATGTAAGAACATAGATCGATTCTTTTGTGAATTACAATAACTCGGAAACAGAGACGTTGACTTAAACGCCCCCCTAGGCTTTTATACAGATATGTTGGAAGTTCAAAATTACTCTGTTCATTAAAGTAAAATTGTAATAGCCAATTAAGTATCTGTTCCATCTTAATTAACAAGTCTCAAGTGCTAGCTGAGTATTATATAACTTATTTAAAGCTCCGAATTGCACTTAATGGACCATTATGGTAGCAATGCTGAAATTACAGACTTGGAAATAAATAATGAAGTTATGTAGTGTAAAGTGAGAACTTGAATCGTTTATAGAGTTCACACGCGTATATAGTGTATAGATGGTTTCCGGCAAATGGGTTCAACCTCCTTCGCATGTTCTCTTGTTTTATTTCCATTCCTATGTGTTGATTCAGACTAAACCTACCTTAGTTATAAATTAAATGCAGTGCGGTTCTGTATTTGAGACGTGATGAAATAAAAAATACAAGCTCTGTACACACTTTCGGAGTGATTATTTTAAACACTAATAGGTATAATAAATATCTCGGCAAATATAACACCCTGGTATCTGATTTCAAACTAGACTGAACCTGTACTATAGCTCCCTGACAGCTGATAAGCATGCTTATATATTACTAAATATATAGATATTATAGGGGAATTACACCCAGGCTCAGAACAAACAAACGTGGTCCCCACACAAAGATTCCTGTGTGGGGATCAGACCTAGGACCTGTGCCTTAGCAGAAAGGTCACTAACCACAGGATCAAGAGGCCATTTAACTACCACGTAACATTATGACACGTTAAGAGTTATATTATAATCATATATAGCTATAGTATTTTTCATTTTATATTTAGTTTTAGTTGTTATATATTTTTTTTACTGAATTCACGAGTGTCATGAATCTGTGCATGTTGTGACACCTTAATTGTGCATTTGATTTTAATTTTTAAGTGTTGTATTTAGACTAGCAATAATGTAACAGTTACTGGTTGTCCTAAATAAATAAATAAATACGACTGGTACGCCACCATAAAAGGTCTCGTAAAGACAAATCTAACGACATTAGACCTCGGTAAGTTTGCGTATAGTTACATTACGAAATGTACATTTTATTTAACTCTAACCCAACGAGTTCTAGTCGCAACATGTTCTGTTATACCATGTCTGGTATAATGGATACCACGTTTAAGTCAACGTAGCATCGAAAGTTCTATATTTTATAATGATATGGTCAATGTAATACGTCATTATCACCATCATATCAGCCGCAGCAATCAGATATACACTGGTGGACAAAAGCCTCCCCAAGGAGCTCTACAATTGCTGGTCTTGCTGAAACCGTATCATGTGGTTTCCAGAGGTATGTGATTACATACTTTGGCAAAGTAATAAATTTATGTTAACTATTAAAAATGGTTGTGGAGATCATTGGGGCTTTTGTCGAGCAGTGTACCTACATATTTTGGCTAATGATGACGACTAAAAATTATTTAAATGCTTCAATTTAAATTCGTCATATTCGTCATCAAGGTAGTGAAATTCCTTAAGCTTAGAAATAAATGGTACATTCATATAACGAACCAGTTTTTGTAAATCATATTTTGTCTTGCTTATCTTTTAATAAAACTCTAATAAGTGTGGTAATACAATAAATAACAGGCCTAACTAATTGGACGCGCATTTATTACAAATAGATTATATACTGTCTGTACAATGGTCGAACGTGTAGGCTCAAAATAACAATAGGCTTCCTTTTGGTAACCTCATTTCGATAACAAAATTATAGAATATGCTCACAATATTATACGATTAGGTTTTAAAAAATCATGAAATATTAAGGTTAGTTGTGTAACAAAACCAATGTTCGCTCATATATCTTCCCAATTAAGCATTAGGATGTTCATCGTCTTGTCTTTTCGTTATCACAGCTAAACCTTCTCAAGCTTTAAACAGGCTAAATTTCTATAAAAGAGAAACTAAACCAATAATTCCACTCTATTCAAATTGGAAACAGAAGGACGTGTCCAATATAGTCCCAACTTATGATCGAGCTAAATCCAGTCCACAAAGATTAATTTGATCCAATGAATATTTACTACGAAGTATTCTATCAAAGACAGTAGAACTGTAACTTGTATTTATTCAAGCATAGTCCAGAACTTCGATTGCTTCTAGACAACAAATGAAATACTAAGTCAGCAATTTAAGTTTAGACCAAACTTAACCGTTGTAGATTAAAGAGAGACTATCAAATGTCTGTGTCTGCATTATCAATGTCTTATTGATGTCAAGCTGTGCCAACTTCAATCGTGAATATTTGTTTGTAAAAGTTATACCGCTGTTTAATATTATATTGCTATTTAGCCCGATAACTTGTTCGTGGACCTGGACTCAAATCTCTCTTTTCAATCCAATTTGTATGTTACGCAATTTCTCCGTTGCTATTTACCCTGATAACGTATTACTGGACCTGGACTCAAATCTCTCTTTACAATTCAATTTGTATGTTACGCAATTTCTCCGTTGCTATTTACCCTTTTAACGTATTACTGGACCTGGACTCAAATCTCTCTTTTCAATTCAATTTGTATGTTACGCAATTTTTCCGTTGCTATTTACCCTTATAACGTATTACTGGACCTGGACTCAAATCTCGCTTTTCAATTCAATTTGTATGTTTAAATTTCTCCGTTGCTATTTACCCTGATAACGTATTACTGGACCTTGGCTAAAATATCTCTTTTCAATTCAATTTGTATGTTACGCAATTTCTCCGTTGCTATTTACCCTTATAACGTATTACTGGACCTGGACTCAAATTTCTCTTTTCAATTCAATTTGTATGTTTAGCAATTTCTCCGTTGCTATTTACCCTTATAACATATTACTGGACCTGGGCTCAAATCTCTCTTTTCAATTCGATTTGTATGTTTCGCAATTTCTCCGTTGCTATTTACCCTGATAACGTATTACTGGACCTTGGCTCAAATCTCTCTTTTCAAGTCAATTTGTATTTTTCGCAATTTCTCCGTTGCTATTTACCCTTATAACGTATTGCTTGACCTGGACTCAAATCTCTCTTTTCAATTCAATTAGTATGTTTCGCAATTTCTCCGTTGCTATTTACCCTTATAACGTATTACTAGACCTGTACTCAAATCTCTCTTTTCAATTCAATTTGTATGTTTCGCAATTTCTCCGTTGCTATTTACCCTGATAACGTATTACTGAACCTTGGCTCAAATCTCTCTTTTCAATTCCATTTGTATGTTACGCAATTTCTCCGTTGCTATTTACCCTGATAACGTATTACTGGACCTTGACTCAAATCTCTCTTTTGAATTCAATTTGTATGTTACGCATTTTTTCGTTGTTTGTGAACTAATTTAGATAATTATATTTTTCATCGATAGAGAATGCTATCGGAATGGCACCTTGTAAATGTACCAATTTGTTATCTAGAAAAAAAAAGTTGAAGTTTTATAGTTATTGAACAGTAACAGAGTTTGCAATTATGTCCGTCAATTATTATAAAAATTCCAACAACAAGTAGACTTGTATACAGATTACAAAAGAAAAGGCGAAATCTTATATAAGACATCAATATTAACCTAGGAAAAGGAGTAACATAAAAAAAATACTAAAATATTATTATCAATTAATTTTTTTTAGAAAAAACTAAGTTCCTGTAAAAAGAACAACGTGTCTTCCTTAGGCGTATATTGTTTTTGGTTTTGTTAGTTACTAGCTATGGCCCGCGGTTGTACCCCCGTTAAACTTTATGAATTGTATCTCAAATCTCTCTTTTCAGTCCAATTTGTATGTTACGCAATTTCACCGTTACTATTTACCCTTATAACGTATTACTGGATCTGGACTCAAATCTCTCTTTTCAATTCAATTTGTATGTTTCGCAATTTCTCCGTTACTATTACCCTGATAACGTATTACTGGACCTTGGCTCAAATCTCTCTTTTCAATTCAATTTGTATGTTACGCAATTTCTCCGTTGCTATTTACCCTGATAACGTATTACTGGACCTTGGCTAAAATCTCTCTTTTCAATTCAATTTGTATGTTACGCAATTTCTCCGTTGCTATTTACCCTTATAACGTATTACTGGACCTGGACTCAAATTTCTCTTTTCAATTCAATTTGTATGTTTAGCAATTTCTCCGTTGCTATTTACCCTTATAACGTATTGCTTGACCTGGACTCAAATCTCTCTTTTCAATTCAATTTGTATGTTTCGCAATTTCTCCATTGCTATTTACCCTTATAACGTATTACTAGACCTGTACTCAAATCTATCTTTTCAATTCAATTTGTATGTTTCGCAATTTCTCAGTTGCTATTTACCCTGATAACGTATTACTGAACCTTGGCTCAAATCTCTCTTTTCAATTCCATTTGTATGTTACGCAATTTCTCCGTTGCTATTTACCCTGATAACGTATTACTGGACCTTGACTCAAATCTCTCTTTTGAATTCAATTTGTATGTTACGCATTTTTTCGTTGTTTGTGAACTAATTTAGATAATTATATTTTTCATCGATAGAGAATGCTATCGGAATGGCACCTTGTAAATGTACCAATTTATATCTAGAAAAAAAAAAGTTGAAGTTTTATAGTTATTGAACAGTAACAGAGTTTGCAATTATGTCCGTCAATTATTATAAAAATTCCAACAACAAGTAGACTTGTATACAGATTACAAAAGAAAAGGCGAAATCTTATATAAGACATCAATATTAACCTAGAAAAAGGAGTAACATAAAAAAAATACTAAAATATTATTTTCAATTATTTTTTTTAGAAAAAACTATATTCCTGTAAAAAGAACAACGTGTCTTCCTTAGGCGTATATTGTTTTTGGTTTAGTTAGTTACTAGCTATGCCCCGTGGTTTTACCCCCGTTAAACTTTATGTATTGTAGCCTGTATTTTATTCAGATATATACGCTACTAAGTTTCATAACAATCCGTTCCATAGTTAATGCGTGAAAGAGTAACAAACATCTATACTACAAACTATGGAACACTATAAACTGGACGCCATATAGTATCTTTACATATGTAGGTACTCTTTGTTACAAAAATAAGTATTTGTTTAATTTTTCTATTTGCAATAAAATTGTGAAAGAAATATCTAAAACTATTTTAAATTGTAAATTACAAAACTGTGACAGACATGTTAACTGATTTGCACCATAATTCTTTTTTATTTTTTTTTTTATTCTAACTTGCATTACTTTCTAATCTTTGGTGTCTTACAGATTTAAAACCTCCTTTGTTACTCTGCAATCTTCAGATTTACAAATAAAGTTAGGTATTGTCACGGGGGATTTGGAATTTGAAACGTGCCTCAAAATCTTATTATACTCGATGAACTGAACTTTTCTTTGACGTGGTCAATTATTTAGGATCAGTGAAGCTTGTGTGCGATTGAGATGTATGCGTATTACAGAGAATACAATGTCACAGATTAAATAAACACGGATATTAATGTAATATCTTCATCAAACTCTTACGCTAATGGGGACCCCGCAAAATTTAAATTTAAAAAGATCAAAAAAATTTCATTCCTAACGTAGCATTTAGTGTAGTCATCTCAATATAAATGCGGACTAACTTTTTTTATTTATCACAATTATAAAAAATATCTTAGAACATTATCAGCTGATTTGAAATATTTATTTTTGTCTTTTTATTATTAAATAAATTGAATATCAGTCTGACACCCTATTTGTGTTCTTATCGCCCGCAGTGTTATATCGAAGGAGTTCCCCTTTATTTTCCCGATAGCATATGGGAACAGTCCTTTTCATACGTATTCACTTCATCTTGCCGCCTTCACTAGGGTCTATAACGGGGAAATTTCCCTTTGGACAAAAATTATCACTTTATGTGAACCCAACATAAAATGATTTCTTTTTATCCACGACTCAACAGAGGTACGTATGGTAGACATATCTTTATAAAATATGTAAAATTAATTATAGTGGTAAGCAGCATGCATTTATGAAGTGTAAATTCTGTAGCACCGTTGTGATTTGAAAATTCGATGTAACGAAAAAGCGACAGTGAAAAGGGACAAGCATAATCATAAATAGGTTTTAGCCTGCGACAGAACGAGATAGATTACGATGCTATCACGTGTCTTTTTGCCGGCTTATAACAAAGCCATCGGCAAATCGGTCTTTAGTTAGTTATTTTTTGTTAATTATTTAATCTGTGCGCTAATTTGTCGAATAATTATTTTGGATTAAAATTTAATATAATTTTTAATTTTGGTAAAATATTATAACAATAATAAAACTTGTGTTAATTGTCTCAGTATAAATTCAAGACAATACAGACAGACACAAGATATTTATTATTTGAACTATCCTGATACTCTATATTTACCTATCTCATTCCATAGTGTTGCTTTTTATCTGAAGTTTCAACTCTGCCGTGTGTAAATTGAACACACTCACTTTTTTTATTAATACCATCAATGGCCTCGATTTCAATATTTTTTAAGCCATAACAAAGTTTATGTCCCTGACAAAAATAATTCTCTAATATTTAGCTACTAAATTTTTATATTTATATCCAATTTCGATGGGCATGCTAGTCATGCCACAAAGCAAAATTAATAGTCGCCACTAAAACGTTGCCAATTCCGAAAACTATTCTGTTAAATTCGAGTTTTTAAGCTTATATTCTTTTTATAGATTTCCAGTTGACTAGCTTTCAGCACTAGTGCTCTTAAAAAGAGGTATAACTATACATTAAATTAATTCAAACAGAAAACATTCCCCAAATGGCGGAGATAGTTTTGTAGATTCCTCTTTTCCAAATTATACTTAAGTGTTTTACTGTTTTAAATGGTGCTTTTTATTTGAACGTTTTATTCGAGACATAAAGGTTTTCTTAGAGAACTTAAAATAAGAAGACGGAAGACGCAGCGCGGTCATGGCCTCTACAAGAAGGACCCATGATCTTTTAAGGGTCACTGAATGCCGCTGATTGCGGATTGCGCAAGACTGGAAATTATGAAGATCTTTGGGGGATACCTGTGCATCCTCCAATGTGTAATGTGCAATGGATGCATGTGATGTGTGTGTATACATCTTTTGGCTGACATGATGAATATATATTAAAATACTTTAATAGTTTAGAGATTTTCCTTTAAGATTTATTTGTTTCAAGAAGTTTCTGGTCACATGTTTTGGTTTAATTCTTCTCCTTGATCTCTTTAGGTTTAAGTACATTCTTGTAGTTAGTCAGAACAGAATGGGTACTGTAAAAAACAATGGGAATACAAATAGGAAAAAGGCAAGAAAGAAAAACCTATTTATTAATATTGTGCTCATATAATACTAATTGAAATACTTTTTTTATACAACTACCGCTCTAGTGAAAATAAACTATATGTCGCGGGGTAGGTACTTTACAAACAAATAAATGACGGACAAAGTACATCCAGACTCAGAACAACTATTTATGGGTCACATAAATAGTTGTCTTGTGAGGGAATCGAATCCGGGGCATGAAGTGGCGAGGCGACTGTCTTAATTGGTGCGCCACACGTGCATTCAAAAAGTATAATTTCTTAATTTTTAATGCTCGTCTAGCAAATATAAAAACGACTTAAGCTTTTCTTTAACACAAACGATTGTTATAAAATGTATATAGGACCATTCTGAAGGAATACAATAAGAACGGTCAAATTCGGTAAAGAAATAACGAAGCCATCATGTAATATACGTACGAAAAAAAATATACAGTCTAAACGATAACCTCCTCATTTAGAAGTATTATGTCAGTACTAAGTAAATCTACTTACCTACCAGCAAATGTATGTCTTACCAAGTAACGTCGAAAAGTAATGTAGTTTGTCAGTTCTTAAGTACACTACTGTGAATAAGAAGTAGCTCCCTATAGAATTCGCTAACTTTATTCGCTGTTCCTTACTGTAATTTATTTATGCACCTAATAAGCCCGCTCTTAGCAAGATGCAGGTGAAAACTTGCAAACCTACTAAATTTCTATAATTTGTTGGGACTCCAACTATATGATATATCTCGCAAAGTTTGGAACACACTTAGTGTTGCAAGCGCAAAGAATTCCACTTCGCAGTTAACTTAGTACATTATTCTTAGGCATAGTGTGAATATTGAAACGAATTGCTCAAGTTCTTCGTTACAGAGCTCAAATAATAAGAACCTGTACTATGATTGTGTTAAGTGTATCTATACTTACCTGCGATACAGTTGAAACTTTGGTATGCAATATGAAACAGCCACTGGGGAAACTTCTTTGACCGTTTAATTTCAGTTGAGAAGTTCGCGAAGTTTGCCTATAAGTGAACCATCTTTGTTTCACATTTTCTCGAGTTTTATGTAGGAAGATTATCGTTAAAACGATCTGAAGTCTTTGAAACTAAACTGCTGCTGATGTCTATGTTAAATATTGAGAGATTTGGAATACATTATGCTTTGTTTTGTGAAGAGTTCTTTGACCGCAAAGATCTGAAAAGTATTTATACGAAACTAAGATTTATTAAGACGGGCCTGTTGGCGTGGTTGGCAAATGCTTGCTTTTCACGGCGGAGGTCACGACCTCGGTTCGATTCCCACCCAGGAAAAATATTTGTGTGCATCAACATGTCTGTTTGTCCTGAATCTGGGTGTAATTATCTATATAAGTATGTATTTACAAAAAAAAAGTAGTATATCAGTTATCTGGTGTCCATAGTACAAGCTCTGCTTAGTTTGGGATCAGATGGCCGTGTGTGAATAATGTCCCATGTATTATTATTATTAAGTGCCTTTTATATGAAATATGAAAATTGTAAACGTACCTTTAGCAAATTGTTAAATTACATAGACGGATAATCGTGCTCATCACACAAAGATTTGACCTGAGTGGGGATCGAACCCATGACTGCTGGCTTGGCAGACAGGGTCACTAACCACTAGACTAAAAAGCCAGTCAATACAATATATAAACACAACTTTGGTAACATCATATAACTTTCTTTGTATCAGTAATACGTATTCAATACCTTTCAAATGTGACATATCAAATGCAAATTTAATTAAAACTTCACGTTAGCAGAACATTTTCGAGACGTGAGCTGTATCACTTCATTTCCTTGTACGTCAATTGTGGAAAATATTTAAAATCATCGTATCGAATGTGCGGCAGGCAGCGGGAACAGTGCGGCACGGGTCGAGTGTTTTGACCGACCCAGTTGCGAGCTGCAACGTCGATATGCTGTCACTGCACACCCGGCCATAATATAGTTACACTCTCAAAAATTTACTACAACCCTATTTCGTCTACATAAAGTTCACAATAGCTTGACAATCGAGAATCTGTACTGCTTTGGGATGCCAGTGTAGTCGCGTGCTGGTTTTCAACTAATTTGACGCTTGTGTTGCATTTTATTTATTTCCGTACATGGTGTTGGCTGGTCATAAAAATTGCAGTGTTGTGTGACCCTATTACCTTATTTTTCCCTCGAAGTTCTAGTTTCAAACTGTTCTAAAATTGCGCTGTTTGATTACTTGATTACTATCGGTTGTTTATGAAAATAATAGCCGAGTAATTATACTTATTAGTGGTAAAACTATATCATAAACTTAGTGTTATCCGCAACTCCATTCCTATGGACAGTTGTTATTAATAGAATAGAATCCTCTTTTTTTACTATTTTTAATTGTATAATACCAAGTGAAAAATAAGTATACGACCCATCTCATGGCTCGCGGCTACTTTAGTCTATGACGATGACGCTAGCGACACTCGTGGCATTACTGACGCGACACTGACCCTTTATTTGAAACGAGTGTAGTATAGGCAAATGGATATGGCAATACTTTGGGAGGGGAATATAAAGTCTTTAGGATATTATTAAATGTAAAGGCTTCGAATATGTATATATTGAATTCTACAGGATTTCATGGCGTCTGGCGGTCAGGCCGTTAGGTGTAGCAGAGAAAGTATTAAGCAAGCAAGAAAAAAAGTCTAATTTTGAATAAAATATTAAAAGACAGAAAACAATATATGTAAGTAATAATTGCAGTTAACAGGGTTTTTTCGTAAATATTAAAGAAAAAATAAAACGATGTTTATAACCAGTCATATTTTTTGTAACCTTTAAAAACTTCCTTAAATTTAGTAATGCTGACTCAAATTCAAACTGTTTTTTTTTGTGACTGACCAAGCCGAAAACCATTGGTGTACGAGTCCGACTCGCAATTGGCCCAATTTTATTTAAATATAAACAAAGGAGCACTCTAGCCCTTCATTCCCCGAAAATCAAGATTATTTTTCACTTACCACTACCTCACAATATCTCTCCAAAGACATAGTTGAACTTAATTTAAAACCAGTGAAGGGTGTTGGCTAGACGGGCTGCATATCTACCGTCAGATCGAGATAGGCCGCGTTTGACATGGCTGGTTTGGCTTCGGGCCGAAACTTGGCAGCGAAATGCGCCTTGCAAGATACGCCGAGAGAGATATTTAAAAGTGTTATTTTACTGATTGGGAGATTATTTTTAATGAAGATTTGATTGCGTTTGGCTTTAGTTTTGTTTGTTGCAGCTAGTATAGGCAGAGTACAAAACAACGATACTTTTACATAAATAGGCTAACAAATACTGTTTAATAATTTTCAAATAACGAATAAATTGAATTTACATTCGACTAAAAAAACTCTCGGAATATTTAAAAATAGAGTATTGAACCTGAAAAACAATTGGCTGGATTCGATTTCTACCCAAAACAATGCCTTTAATAATGTGCTACTAAATATAATCTCACTGTGTTGCTCTAGCTTGTGAGGTGGACAAAAACGGGTGATGAGCGTGATTATTAGTTTTGACAAATAAGCATGCTCCTCACATAAACATTTGTCCTGGGTGGGGATCGAACCTACAAGCTTTGGCTGAGCAATTAGGACCAATATCCACTAAATCAACAGGCCTGTTAATAAGTATGTAGTGTTGAAGCCACATCATTAGATATTTAAAAATGTAATAATTACGTTGGGACAACAAGTTCGTTTTAAAAAAAATATTTATTATTACTTAGCAGTTAATCATTATAGAATTAAATACGAGCTTATCGTATGGGCAGTGGTTACCCTAGTGTCAGAGTTGACCACGCTGCCCAGTAGGCCTCTGACATGGCTTAATTATTGTTTAACGACGACATTTGGGACCGATAGCTAAACGTGCGCCCAAAAGCACGGACCCGCTCAGAAATTAAACCACTTTGGTGGTCTGACCGCGAGCCTAGTTGCTTAACTTCGCTGTAGACCGTTGAGAGCATCTAGCTACAATTTTTATTAAAATCCGATGTAATGTTTCTACCCCAAGAAACGTTACTAACTTTACTCCTAAACAAAGAATTGGCACATAATTTATAAGTTTCTACCTACATAACAACTGAAGTACTACAATATGCATCCAACCACCGCACCACAATGTTTACTTAATGTAAACGGAAGTACCTACTCGTGTTCAGAGTTTTCTCAAAGTTGTTACCGTAAAGTAAATGGTTGAGTGGTTTTACGTACATAATTACCTATTTGACGTTACACACAATAGGTTCTTACCAAAGTTGGCAGTCAAAGGAAGAGCATTGACAGTGTAGGCGAGGCTGATGACAGAGACGTCCTATAAACGGACTTTTGTTGTCACAAATTTCAGAAGCTTCATAACACGCTATGGCGCCGGTACTTACTCGGTGAACCCATAATGGAAATGCCTTTAGAATACTACGCTGGTAGACCTTGAATATGACCTTCAACGAGCCGGCAAATACCAGGTCTTGAAGATGGCAATAATGCGTAAGTTAATTTATGTCCTTTTGATGAATAATGGCAGACTATTCCCAAGAAGTAAGCCTTAGAGAACTTTCTTTTGTCGGAGAATTGCAGTATCATGATACGAGTAGTAGAGTGAGACAGGCATAATAAATAAATAAATATATAACCGAATGTAAGGCTGCCTAATTCAATATGTAATAACTTCAATGCAATATGTGATAGGTGACAACTGTCTTGAAACAACTTGCACACCTTTAAAGGTAAAATATGATCTAGGACACATTAATTGTAATATTTTAACATATACTTATATGTACCCATATTTAGCAAATTAAGAGATTGGATTTGATTCTCTTTAAGTGAGCCTTAAAGAACTTTGGCTTAAAGCCCATCATCTGTTTAGCGTAGCACAGATCTTTAACGTGAAAACTAGTTAGGTATACATTCTATCCGAATTTACCGGATCCGGTACATTACATGTACCACAAACACAGTTTTGGGTAGCTTGAAATTCGGATATAATGAATTCCAACTACCCAAATCTGTGTTTGTGGTATAGGTAAGAAATAGGTAGGTATGTACGTAAATAGGTACAGCTCGGAATACTCGTTGAAAAGTTTGAAGATGGGCATTATGCGTAAGTATCTACTCAGGTTTTTAAAGTTCCCTTGGAGACTAATTCATACTTTATACTTACGTTCACATCTTCAATATTGCTAAAGTTAGATTAATGTGTAATATTTTTTATTAAAGATTATGTATAATGTTTTTGTTTATTTCTTTTATTAGGTTTACCAACATTGTTTTATAATTATATGTATATATAACGCTTATAACTAAAACTGATTGTAACTGACAGTAGGCAAAAGAGGTGTGCAAATATCGTGACAAATGGAAATCCGTTATCTCTGCCTAACCCTCTGGGAAATAGGCGTGAGTCTATGTATGTATGTATAAATAAAAGGGAGAAGGCATTTTCTTAGTGTAAGAAGCACATATAGGTAAACAAATATCGAAACAGCTGGCCTAACTTATCTTCAATAATTAAGTAAAATTAGAAGCATAACATTCGTGTTTAACTTCCTGTGAAATTAATAGATTACCAAAATTCACACAAATTAATTTTCCGTGAAATCCTCTTAGGCTTTTTAAACGTCCCGTTAAAAGAAAACGTACCCACACAGAAAACAGTCCACAGAAATAACACGACATTTACTACATTATCTAAAAATACTATAAGTCGCCGCAACCCAAACAGAATTATTGTTAAATACGTTTACCTTAACCCATTCATGAGTTAAGGAAAATGTGTGCAGATACCTAACTGATACGAACTTCTTATTCTATGGGGCCAATCTGAATGACACTATGTCCCTTTCTGTACAAAGGATATAATCAACCAGAGAAAAGATGACGGAATGGTTTGAAGTTATACACTTCTTTAAGTGAAAGTGAACCCATCGCTTTTATTAATAACTTGCCAGCCATATAAATTTTCTTAATATAACGTTGAAAGTTAGCCTAGTAAACTTTCACTGTTGCACCATATAATAGAAGCTCTCCTCTAACTTTTATTATTGAGAGCTCACGGCATCTAAGAAATAAAACTACAAATCTTGTATTACTTGTACCCTCGCCAAAGTACACCGTTGTTGGGGTTCAAACGTGGGATAACGGCGGCTACTCAAGCAATGAAGCTACGGGAGCATGAGAGTGTTGGGTTGAAAATCGGAGAGGGCATTTCGTTAAGAACAGCCATACCCAAGATTCATGTCTATATAGTCAATTTCACTTACTAACAGTTGAAGTTGCAAGCTGTAAAACCAATAAACTGGTCTGGCTTTTATTAGCCTTATGAATGGCATGCTTTATGTTTACGAGCTCCGTATCCGAGCTTTAAGCATCCGGTCGAGATCTTGCACCCGGGTTCGATCCTCACACTGAAGAATATTTAGTTTAAAGACATATATAAGTTATAAGGTTTGGCTGGTTGGGAGAGCCCACCATTCATACCGAGTTAGTTAAGACGTTGTTTACGGTTTTCAGGAGAACACATATGACAATAGGTAAACGTAGTCAGAAGACTCAAAGAATTTAAGAATTAACAATATTAGTTACTGCTATGATTCGAGCAGTAAGATGGTCGTCTATCCGTTTATAAAATTCTTGTAGTATCCGGAGCTAGTTAGACTAAGAGGTGACCCTAATACATCAGAAATGGGAGAAGACAAGCCAGAATACGAGGAATATCGTTGGATCTACCGTCTAGCAAGCGGTTGTATATAAGTCGTCCTAAAGGTTAGTAAATACCAGTCTGATTAGCAACATTGAATCTTACTAAATAATAGTCTTCCTTGCACTAAATAATGATCCATTCAAAGGTTGCTTGGAAGAGATTGCACTTAGCGATAACGCCGTCATTTGTATAATTTTGTTAAACATGTTTATGTTTCATTGTATGATATTTTTAAAGAGTTACTTACTTATTTACTTCCTGAATATGTAAGAAACAGTGCTCAAAAGGTTTTTTAATTTATAATTGCCTATTACATCTTAGATATACATATGTCTAAGATGTAATAGGCAATTATAAATTAAAAACCCTACTTACCATCAGACAAGACTTCTATTGAACACAAGCTTATATTCTAAACCAATTTTTCCGTTATTTATGAAATGATTTAGATTATTTTATTCGTAATTTATAATACTTTCGAGGTGGTTCCACATAAAATGTTGTCCAACTCCGTTATTATAATGAAATGTGGAAGTAATTATATTATTTGATGTAAAAGTCTTCATCAAACGACGTGCACTATGTCTGTCTGTAATTAAATAAGTGTTTGGTCGCGATTTTTATGATGCTATTTGTTTTTGGTCGTGCTATAGCTATGGCCTAATATTTCACCGGAATAACAACCAGAGTTATGTGAAATGTATGCAGTATGGAAGTACTGCACGGGCATAGCTTAACGGCTAATGCCTTTAGTTATTGTCGTGGTTTATTGTTATGGTGGTTCTACAAAGTAATTGTTACGAGTATCTCATTTGTCTGTTTGTGGATTTGGAAGAGATCTAGGTTTATTGTGGGTTGTATTGTGCACCTATTGAAATGTTATGTTATAAGTCGCGTCAACTTTATTTTGCATTGATGGGGACGTAAACCAAGGCATAAATAGACACATAGATACATTAATTTATATTTAAACAGAGTTATCAGTATCCATACTCCATATTGATTGTTAAGAGTAGTTATAAGATCGCAATACAATACCAAAAATGGAAAGGCGATTGTTCATATTAGTAAAGTTGTTGTAACATGAAATATGTTTCCCAAATTTCCAATGTTTTAACCATTTCCAAATGAGAATTTACTAACTTTGCCTGTAAGTTTTTTTTTTAAATATGTTATCATTGTTTGTGTATGGATTTTGTTAATCGTCTATTTTATCCATAGGAAAAGCTTTCTTAATATTTTCATATTTTTGATGTGAAACATCTATAGCCGCACGTAAAACAGATTTCTGGCGTGGCGACGCGTCGCCACGCTATACGATAGTAGTGTGTACGGTGTGGCGACGCCATGTGCAATCGAGTTTTTATTTTATCATTATGACATATTTAGTTCCTATCACAATATGTTCTTTTCTGCATATTACTTTTACAAAATAATGTCGATGTTTCACATCTGCCAGGCGTCCCGCGACGGCTCACATTTTTTTTTCATTTGATTTTAATCGGATCATAATTTAAAAATAACCTGTCCTCCTTGCCTTAGATTTATTTTGTGTATAATTTTAAATTATGTATGTATTTATGTATATGTGTATTTTTCGTATGTATATATATAATCCTACACACTCATATTATCTTTCTATCTTCTAAAATCTCCTCTTGCAGGTCGACTGAGAGATTTCTTTAGAAATAAGTAGTATCTTTGTGCAATGTAATCTCTTGTATGTTATTCTTCATTTCTTTTTTACTTTTGGAATGTACATAAATTGAAAATATAAAATAAATAATATTTATTATTTTGATGACAGTGAGAAATAAGTAGCTCATAATCGTTATTATTATTACAATGAATACATTTGGAGGAAGACCTATTATACCTATATCTATGGTCAGTTAAATATTCCAGGCCAAATATGAGAACATCTCGGATAGTTTCGGAAAACGCCGAATATTTCTATGTAAGGGCATCGTACCTACGTAAACTATTTTATTCGTGTTCTCTTTTTTTATTCGTGTTCTCTTTTTGTTTCGAATATCTGGCATTGATTGCTTACTCTTTTGCTGCGATCGTTCCAAATATGCCCGATACCACTGTTTAACTATCATGGCGCTAAGTTTGGGCAGAGTTTCATTTATAAATACGACTTGAGTAGCGTAATAATTGTATAAAATTTATCAATTAAACATACACTTAACAATTATCAGGTAATTACTTCAACAATTGCAGGTCAACGATTCAAATTAGCAAGTTAAATTCATCGTTATGCAATTAACGTAAATAATTGCTCTGCATAATATTAAATAATTTGGTCTAAGTACGTATGTAAAATTAAGCTTGCAAATTTCAATTAGCATTCGAAATGTTGACTTCATTGGATACTTTCAGTATTTTCGATTTCTAACTATAAACATTAATAGAAATCACGTTAGAATGATATTCTAACATGATTTCTATTAATGTTTATAGTTATCAATAAATTATTTGGATCCGGTGGTAGCATTAAAGCGCGGTCGTCGTTATAAACACAAGGTCCGCCATAATAATCATACATAAAACCATTCTGACAAGATGTTTTAAAATATATGTCAAACTATAAGTTTCTATTATTAAAACCTATAAAGAATCTCTTTCACAATAACTTAATATAAGCTAGCGAAATAACAAAATCGTTACGTAATAATCAAATTTAAATATTATTTTTAAATATTTTCGTATGAAAAATACGTACATAATGTATACTTAACTATATTACTACAAATATGTTCTGACTATTTACAAACGCTATTTTAAAGTCTACATGAACAAAAATATTGTATTTTAATTTATTTTATTATTATACAAACTACAAAGATAAATACAGTATTCTCCTAAGATACCCTTAAAAAGGAGTAATAGAGGTTTTTATGGGTCAGCAATGTGCGTTTGATGATCCAGGTTTTGCAAACCTCCATAGCCTACGGTGACCACTTACCATTGCTGTTACTGGGCTGTTTGCTTGTTTGCCAAAGTGCAATTGACGCAACTTCATTGGATTTAATTTACATTTGGACATTGATGGTGTCTTTATTATATGGGCCGTAAGGGTGGTGGAAGAACCATTCAGACAATTTGTAGTAAAAATATACCTAAAATTAAAAAAAAATATAATAAAACCTACACATGATCCTTGACAATAACTTAATTTAAGTTAGTTAAATATCGTCACTGTTATAAAATAAATCTTATTGTAAATTATTTCCTACAATCCGTGTACCTAAATATCTATATGTACCTAGAAATAATTATATATTACTACGAACATGTTCTGACTATTTACAAGCGCTTTTTTAAAGTCTACGTGAATAAAAATCTTTTTATTTATTTATTATTCGTCACACAATCGAAAAGTGACGTAAGATATATCTACATAAAAAAGCTTCACTTTGTTAAGACCAGTATATAAATAGTGACTCTTGTTGTAACACAACAAAGTTCAATGTATCTTGTGCGTTTCACGATTTTAGTCTTGTTCAGACTACTTATGAAGAAGGACCCTACATCCATCTTAAGTGGTCCTTTGGTCGTCAGCCCCAGACTATCAAGGACCTAAACTTATCCTAACTAATAGAATAGTAACCGTAATTTATCCTTTGATCAATTCTCTCACCGGTCTATGAGTGATCGGCGAAGCGACTAGGCTCGCGGTCAGTCCATAGATGGGTGACCAAAGTGGTTTAAATTCTGAGCGTCTCTGTGCTTCAGAGGGCACGTTAAGCTGTCAGTCCCGGGTTCAGTCATTACACAACAGTCGTTAAGCCATATCAGAGGCCTACCGGGTGGCTTAAACAACTCTGACATTAGGGTAACCACTGCCCATACGATATGTAAGGAAGTTTTTGGTTAGGTGTTATATTTTCTGATATTAAAGCGTAATTTTATCGAAGGTAAAAGGCTAAACCACACCCACATTATGTGTAAGTACATACTTTCGTAGGTACATGGTTCCTCCGTCTACCTGCAATCTAAGACATTTCTCTTAGAACCCCGAACCGTTACATATTCTGGTATTACAGATCCTTTGTGAATATTATCATATAGTAGTCTAATGTGTATTATTAAAGGAGCAATATAGCCACAATTACACTTTCTAAACCTATATACAATGAAATATATATTACTAGATTCAGAGTAGGTTCTGTCTCAGAGTAATTTGTCTGACAAAGTCGTCCATATCTCGAAATTGTGTGTCTAACTAGGTTACATACATATATTAAATACTCAAATAAGCAAATATTTGTCTCATTGTAATCTTTGTCTTAAAGTAGTATGTGACACCATACTTATAGTATGGGCAGTAGTTGCCCTAGTGTCAGAGTTGTTCAAGCCACCCAGTAGACTTGAACATGGCATCACGACTGTTGTCTATTGATTACAACGGGGACCGATAGCTTAACGTGCCCTCCAAAGCACGGAGACGCTCAGAAATTAAATCACTATGATGGTCACCAATCTATAGACTGACCATGAGCCTAGTTGCTTAACCTCACCAATCACTTACGGACCAGTGAGAGCATCACACAATTATTATAAAGGCGAAAGTTGTGAGTGTGTGAGTATGTATGTTTGTTATTACTTCACGTCTAAACGGCTGGAGAGATTTCAATAACATTTGGCATGCAGTTAGCTGATGGAATCTAGAAAATCATGAGAATATGGGGGATATTCTCATGATTTTCTAGATTCCCATCCCGTATTTACTTCTCATAATCTTAAGTATTGATTAGCTTGATAGCGAGCGCGTCGCGGTAATTGCTAAAACCTAAATCAGGCGCCTAATAAATATGTTACCTCATGAATAGTTCTAAATGTATATTATATATATTTATTACTAAATAAGTGATGAGAAAATAAAAAATATATTATTTTCTCTAAAAGAGGCCGAAACCGTTGGTATATCCCAGTTTAAATAAAAAATCTCAGTTATCCATTACTCTTGTTTGTCTATTCTATTCGAGTCGTCGTTGTTTTCTCTAAGAGAGATCTAAACGGTCAAAGCCAAGTATCATTACAGGTCTGTAAGCTATCAGCAAGATCAGCAGTCTCAAGAAATCTGATCGACTAACTATGTGGTTTAATTATTGAGCGTCTCCGTGCTTGGGAGGTAGATTAAGCAGTCGGCCATTAGATATCAATCGTTAAGCCATTCCAGAAGTCTACTGGGCGGTTTGTACATCTCTGGCTCCTGGATAACAACTTCGACGAGAAAGAAAGAAGGACTTAAATTAATAACCTGAGTTACCCGTTATAATATATATAATTATTTCTGAACGTTTATTACTGAACGTAGAAGTTTGAGACAAGAAAGTCTTCTATGTCTTGCCTCAAAGTTAGTCTATAGCGGTGTGAAAGTGTTAAAAAGACGCCATTTTTGCTGATTCTTCACTTGAATTAAAACTTTGACTTTAGTGTTTTACTTTTTACGACAGTGACAATGTAGTGATGGACAGTCGTTTCCTGTCAGGTCATTAAGCCCAACGGTACTTGAGTTTCCTTGACTTAATGTACCGAATAATTCATTCGAGGAACTTTCTTTCCAAAAGGGTTAAATATTGGGTTGCGGCAATCGTCTTAACTAGTTATATGATCTGTGGTATTAAGAAATATGTGCCGAATATTTACTTTTATTGCGTAATATTTTAAGTAGATATTTTAAATCGTAATGTTTGATACTTTTTAACTGACCTTAAAAGTGTATATAAGAAGATACAGTTTACTTAATAACCTACATATTATTAAGTCAACTGTATCTTCTTGTATACGGGACAATCAACTTTTAAAGTGCTCCTTTCAATGGTTTGAACAAGATTTATTTGAAAATATATTTTTTCATATTTTAATAAACTTATTGTACCGTCACCAAGGAAATTCATTGAATTTTATGTTTGTCGTAGTAGCTGCGAAGTTTTTGTTATATTTTCGAATATTTTTTATACTTTATGATTATGGATCTCTCGCGTTACTAAAAGAAGGACTTATTATTATGGAGTAAAACACAGCATATTACTTATACAAATTGTATTAGTGGTTAGAGATAATCAAAGAGTAGATATTAATATAATCAGACTTTCTTTTTCATTATATTATCACATAATAAATAATGTTTTAAGGTCTACGGTGTTACCATAACCATTGCGACAGCTTATTTTTTAAAATAATCATAATAGAACATAATCAGTATTAATAGTTATATAATATGACAACAAGCAGGTATTAAGGTTTACATTTTGTTAGTTTTTGTGTATAAATGAGTGAAAATCTTGTAACAAACTACTAAAACAAAATCGAAAAGGTAGGGACATTTAGTAACGCTAGAGAAAACTATTTGGTAACAACAAAGAATGTGTTGAAAATCCGCATGTTATAAATAAATGAGATCTAAGGCCTAAAAGAGATCTAAGAAACCATTATAAAATAAAAGCAATGAAAAATATCTTTTCATATAACAAATACTTAATATAACTTTCATCATTATTTTCTAAACTAATATTTGGCGAGTAAATTCAACATAAAATAAACTTTTTGATTTTAAATTTTGTAAGAATCTGCGTAAATGTTAAGGAGTAGATCACCAACTGCGATTTTAGAATTTTCTTCATTGTAACTTGCATCATCAGAAGAATATATCGTCATATCAGCCGAAAGACGCCCATTGATGGACAAAGGCCTCCCCGAAAGATCGCCACAATTACCGGTCGTGCGCTATCCGCATCCAGCGACCATGGGTCTATTTTGTAGAGGGCCTGCCTACGCTGCGACTTCCGGATCGTGGTCACCACTCGAGAACTTTTCGGCCGTTGGTTCTACGAGCTACGTGCCCTGCCCACTGTCACTTCAGCTTCTCAATTCTTCGGGATATGTCGGTTACTTTGGTTCGCCTGCGGATCTCAGCATTTTTGATTCGATCTCGCAGGGAAACTCCAAGCATAGCCCTTTCCATTGCTATTTGGGTGATCTTGAGCCGTCTGATAAGGGCCATAGTGAGCGACCACGTCTCTGTTCCGTAAGTCATCACTGGCAACACACACTGGTCGAAGACTTTCAACTTGAGACACGGCGGTATTTGGGACGAGAAGATGTTACGTAGCTTCCCGAACGCTGCCCAGCCGAGCTGGATTCTACGAATGACCTCCTTCTCGAAGTTGGACCTAATTAGTTGGATGATCTTGTCCTAGGTAAATATAGTTCTCTACAACTTCGAGTGCAAAGTCTCCAACCTAAACTAGAGTGGGTGATTCATGGATGTTTCAGACCCACTTGTTGAGAGACTTTGCTGACGCCATCGAGCATTGTACCGAGGTCTTCAAAGGTCTCAGCCATGACATTGATGCCAAAGCCTTCCTATTCCAGAAGCTTGAAGACATCTTCCAATGCAGTGGTGAACAGTTTCGAAGATATGACATCTCCCAGTCTCACACTCCGCTGCAAAGTGGATAGGTTTCAAGTTCTGGTCCTGGAGTCGCATAGACATAGTAGCGTATTAATCCAAACACTTTAACACCTCGATATACCGGTATTCGATTCCTTTGGAGAAACCTCATTACGGCCCAGGTTTCGATTGAATCCGACGATTTCTCATAGTCCACAAACGCTAAGCATAATGGCTGGTTATACTCCTCGGTCTTCTGTATAACTTGCCGCAGCGTATGTATGTGGTCTATGGTACTAAAGCCTTTA
Organism: Pseudoips prasinana; assembly: GCA_951640165.1. Classification (NCBI taxonomy): domain Eukaryota; kingdom Metazoa; phylum Arthropoda; class Insecta; order Lepidoptera; family Nolidae; genus Pseudoips; species Pseudoips prasinana. The sequence continues at coordinate 14,546,807 of OX621240.1, forward strand.
CGGAAACTGGCTTGTTCGGGAGGCTGGAAGTCGTCAAACCTGCGTGCGAGACGTTTCGTAATGACTCTCGAAAACAATTTGTAAACATGGCTCAGCAGTGTAATGGGTCTGTACTTCTTCAGGAGGGTTTTATCACCCTTTTTGAAGAAGTGCACCACCACACCTCTGTGCCATGCTTGTGGCGTTTGTCCTCCTAGTATGACGGAGTTAAATAACTTCTGAAGGGCCCGTAGGATTGGTGTACCACCCGCCTTTAGAAGCTCTGCTGTAAGTCCATCATCACCAGGCGTCTTGTTATTCTTAAGCTGTTTGAGAGCCATTCTAATGTCGTACAAGCTGACGTCCGGGATGTCTTCGGTAAAGTGTTGGGTTAGTCGTGCTCTGGGAATATACCTCTTCATATATATTTTGCGCCTCTTATTAGTAATGTCCTTTGGGTAAATTTGAGATCAACCAAGGGTTCATCATCGACGGTCACCGTAGCCTAGTTGGTAGTGCTCCTGCCTACGAAGCTGGTGGTCCTGGGTTCGAATCCCGGTAAGTGCAAATATTTGTGTGATGAGCACGAATATTTGTTTCTGAGTCATGGATGTTTTCTATGTATTTAAGTATTTATCTATCTATATAAGTATGTATAGCGTCGCCTGGTACCCATAGTACAAGCTTTGCTTAGTTTGGGGCTAGGATGATCTGTGCAACATTGTCCCCAGATATTATTATATTATTATTATCATCGTCCGAAGATTTAGCTGTTCGTCAAGATTGGTGAGCATCGTTATTTACCGTACCATCATTGGAGTGCATTTAAAAATGTTCATAATTTTCTGTGATTTTCCGCATTTCTTAAATCGTAATTTCAGGTCTCCGAAAACTTGGCGGTGTATTTTCCAAAACTCTGTTTACATATTTTTCGTTATTTTCTTTTGGAGTCAAATCTTTGACTAATCTTTATGTTACGGGATATCGTTCCCTTGGCTTTCTTTGCCTCTTCGTAACTCTCGGAATTATTTTCCAATCATTCTCTATAAAGTTACTGTTTTTCAGCCGCACTAATTGACATTTAAACTTTTTGTTTTGTATTTTAATTCAATCTGAAATTACATGTAATACAGTTATTTAAATATTTAGTTCAAATATTTTAAAATGAATAGAAAGTTGACGTTATTATTACAAATAAAGACGAATTATTATGATTAAAATCGGTATCACCTTTGCCATACAAGTTACCTACAACGCCAGAGAAATTTACAGAAACGCGGGGGAAAAAGTAACAGAAAATCGATTATAAATTCACATTTACGGGATGAAACGAAATGATAGTGGTCTAATTTTAAAATTAGAGCAAAAAAGCTTCAAATTTAAATAACAAAAGCAACTAATTATAAAATCTTACCCAAATTTATGTCATAACTTAGTAGAGCGGTAATAAAACCACGCACACCTCTTGAGAGCTTGTCGCACAGTGACGGCCGACCTGTGAGACATTGATCTTGCTGTAGCTTGCCAACGTAGTTAGAGACAGTCACTCTCGCTAATAACTAAAGCTTATTCTCGAGAAATTGTGGAATTTTTTCATATAACGCAGTAGAATTGATGTTTTAGATTCTCTTTGGGGACAAACACTCAAAAAAATAAAAAAGTACGTTATAATTAAAAAAATATGTATCAACTGTCTTTTTAGCTAAGCTTACTCCAACAGCTATCTAATAAAATATTAAAAACCTATGACTCTAAGCAGCTAAGCCGAAAAAAAGGCAAATGTTTGTTGTGACCCATACCTGGGGACATACTGTTTTTGTACGAATATCGACAGTGTTCCCCTGCGTTTTTACAAAAAAGTGACTATTGATTTAAAAAGTTGTACATATAAACATAGTAACATAACATCTAAGCATCTTATTCCATAATATAACAACAATATTTACAAAATATTCATATTTAATATTGTTTTTGGATTTTAATTTCATAGGGACACGAAAGGAGTACTTTAAAAGTTGATTGACCCACACTTTTAAACTTTGCGGTATCATAATTATCACGGGCTGATTGGCGCAGCGGTGTTGCTCCGCTACTGAGGGCGTCGTGTTTTGTAACTACCCTCACTGACCGCCTGCACAAATCGAGGTGTTAAATTAACATTGGTTTGACTTGTTCTAAGTCGAACACACATAATAAATATGTAATTAATCTTAAGAAAAATAGATTTTAATAAGGGATTCCAACTGAGATTTCTGGCAGTGTTTCTCAGTAGCTGTCAAGGCATGCACTGCACGGTGGGGTAAAAAAACGAATATCCATAATCCATCCGATTGTGAGAGTGATATAAAAGAAAGGGCGCCTGATTTTATGCATATACCCATCAACTACAACTACTACTAGCTGTAACCGTGGTTTCACCCACGTTAAACTTTAAGCCATTGTATTATTTGGATCAAAAAAAAAATTTAAAAAAAATATATAAAAGGTTTTTATTCACGTAGACGTTAAAAAAGCGCTTGTAAATAGTCTGAACATGTTTGTAGTAATACAGTTATTATTTCTAGTTACTTATTACAGATATTTAAGTACACGGAATGTTAAATATACAATGCTTTATTACTTCAAAGTTTCAGCAAAATCCGTTCCGTAGTTTGTGCATTAAAGAGTTACAAACATCCGTACATACAAACTTTCGCATTCATAATATTCGTAGGATAATATGTATGTTTTGCATAATTGTCTAGTCCGTGTGATATTTACTGCCCTTGCCAAAATACAGCCCGGGGCACTTATAACTTTCAACTAAGCCTAATTAACCAAATCCTAATTAGCAGGGCTTACTCTGTGTTTCCCTTAACCCTATATACATTTTCCAAAACCACTTAAAAAGCGCATCAAAAGTTATGCCCATAAATCTGCGTAACTATCTGTGTACGTGTCCCTAACTGATAATTAATCATTAAGCTATAAAGTTGTGCCCAGAAGGCCTTGTTTTCAACTAAATCGAGTTTTGATTAGGTAAAATGGGGCCGTTTGTGTAACCGGTGCAGATGACACGTTCCAACATACTTCTGACTTGATTACATTGTAATTATCTTCTACTCCTTAACTATGTATCTTCGACCCGTGGTGTTGCAAGCGATAGAATTCCTGCTAGGAATAACGGACATTTTTCTGGGATGTTTGGCTTCCGACTAAGATCTCTCAGGACACGTATTTTGCTGTTAAAGTAAGTACTAGAGCCCTCTCGCCCTAGGGCTTATTCTTATTCTTCTGGTGGCGGCTATTTCGAGTCCCCGGAGGTCCTGGTAACAACCTTACAGCTTCCAGTGATGAACTATTGTGCTCGCCGCTCCAACTGAACTTCCCTGTCTAACCCTGCAACAGATCTATGTTGCAGTTGCAGTTTATCTAAATTGCAGAATCTTTTTGGCAGGAGTATCGATAACATCGTCCTGGTGCAAGAAGTGTTGGCCCAGGACGGTCATTACGTTTATGCATCAGTGGCTCACAGTGACAGAGCAGGTGTAGAGGTGTTTCGTCTGCGTTATTGCAGAATCTACACACTCTACAGTCTCCGATGCCCATCGTGGACAGGTGTTTCCTGAGATGGCAATGATGCATAAATTCCTCCTATAGCCCTAGGGCTTACTGACAGGTGGGATGTTTGTTTGTTAACCGACTTGGTAGTATTATAAAAATTATAGAATTAGTTAGGTATATTGTAGGAATCGGTCCAAGGGACTATATACCAGAGAATGGGCAGCAGCGTTTCTCTGAGAACTATGCAACTGCGATCGTCGACCCGTCGGCCAAGCCTGGCTATTATGGCGTAACCAAAATAATGGACATAATGTGGATTTCTTTGGGTGATATGTCCAGCAGTGGATGTCTTACGCCTGATAAGATGTGAGTGTTGAGTCAAGGTATTATACCTCTACAATATATATGGAATGATATCAACCAAGTCGCAACTAGCCAGTTGCACTCACCGGTCCCTCAGTGATAGGCGCGGTAACGCACCTAGGCACGCGGTCAGTCTATAGATGAGAAAACGTGAAAGTAGTTTAATTTCTGAGTGTCTCCGTTCTTCTGAAAGCATGTTAAGTTATCGGACCCGACGCGCGACGTCAAGCGATGTTTACTGGGCGACTTGATGCGAGGAAACTTGAACTTGGACACTGCCAATACCATAATAGAAGAAGTCTTAATATACAATATTGTATACTGTATTAAGTTTATTATACAACATGTAACTTAATTAACGCACATCCTGAAAATAGTTTGTTCAGAATCGTTTACTGAATCGATTTATATAATTTTTAATATAGGTAATTTTCCAAAATAATTAAAGTTACGGAAATTATCGTTATTTTAACCCTGTACAGTCAAAACAAATTGAAATGGACCGTAAGTCAAAGTAATAAGACTTTTAAATCGCAGTTTTATTTGTATTCATACAAATTCCATCATTAAACACAACATAAAGAAAAATAAACTTGATTCCAAGAAACTAATTTAGTAAATAACAATCCATATACATGTTGAATTAAAATTTTAGTATATGTATTATGATAACAACATAATATTCTAATTGGGGTGTGCGTTAATTACGTTAAATGTTGTATAGAACAGTATAGAGAACATCACAGAGACAAGAGGGAACACGAGTGACAGAGAAAATTCATTGTTGTCATGTGGTAGTTTTGAATTACATTATGTATGTAGACGATATTTTATAAGTTTTCTAATCCTAATTATTATGCGTTATGTTATCTGTTCACAGATATAGAACACATACCCAGCTAATATAATAATTCAATAGCCTAAATCTTGCGTAGAAGGTAGAATATAGTTAATCTGAAATTACTAGACTAATTATGATTTGGTAACCCATATCCGCAAACGAAGACTTGTATTTGAAAAACGAATGTACTTTATTTAATACAAGCTAAGCTGAATAGGCTGGAGGGTAGGCTCATAATTTTCTCCATAATTTTATATTTATTTTTGCACTTGAAATCGGTTAAGCTTCATTCATTAGAGGGATTCGCGTATGCATGCTCATTGGAGTTTTAAAAATAACTGGTAATAACTTTTCTTGAATCTAGGCCAAAACATATATGAATATGGTGCTGTAAATGTATAAAAACGGGTGGGAACTTTTCTAAATGACTTTGAAATACATAACTAACTTTGCTCAAAATATTACCGAATCATTTCATAAGAGGCAGTGATTAGCTGTTAAATGTTGTTCAAGTCCCTCAATATATATTGTTTAGCGACTGTTCTCTAATGAATTTTGACTGCACGTGTGGCGCAGCGGCTAAGATAGTCGCCTCGCCGCTTCGTGTCCCCGGTTCAAATCCCGCGCAGGACAACTATTTATGTGCCCATAAATAGTTGTTGTGAGTCTAGATGTACTATGTGTCCGTCAATTAGATGTTTGTAAAGTACCCCGCGACACAGGGATTAAATTAACTAGTGCGGGCGTGGTCTTTTAAAAAAAAATAAGAAAGAAATGACAATTCAATTCAATTCAATTCCGTTTATTCATGAACAATATAAATTGTGTGTGAATATTATATAAACATGAAACATGAAAACAATACAAATTAAAAAACAGTACAATAAATTTAAAATAAGTACCTAAATGAACATGCATAGACATTTATGATAAAAACTATTAATTATAAAAGATCCAAAAAATCCAAATAACATTAATGAATTATATAATAATAGTTATTATTAATAAATTATTTAATTAATAGCATATTGATTTATAAATCGTCTATAGAGTAGAGACATCTTTTAAATAAGAGTGTCTTATGTTGTGGTTTAAATGAACTTGTGTACAGCATGCCCTTTATCTCAATCGGTAACTTAACAAACATTTTAACAGCCTGATAATGAAGACTATGTTTAGCAACATCAAATAGAGGCTTGAATTTGCTGGCAAAATCTTTTCTACGCGTTTTTTCCCTCTCCTCGTATGTTTCATATTGGTATGAATATTTTTTTAAAGTGCTTAACAATACCAGTATGTAGAGGCTGGGTACAGTGAGGATCCCTAGTTCTTCGAAATGTGGTCGACAGCTCGCTTGTTGGGATATACGCATAATGGTTCGAATAGACAACAACCAGGACCGACGGCTTAACGTGACAATGGACGCATGGAGATGCTATTATATCTTAAATAAATCCCTGCATCACTTTATAGAGGTATAATTATTTAATCTCTCCCATATCTCATCTTATAGTATGAGGTAATGCATCGGGGAAATAGTCGTATGTGGTGAAATAAATTAAAGTATATAAATAAAATTCGACTGCACGTGTCGCGGGGCGGCTAAGACAGTAGCCTCGCCGTTTCGTGTCCCGGGTTCGAATCCCGCGCCGGACAACTGTTTGTGGGGCCCATAAATAGTTCTTCTGAGTCTGGGTGTAATTTGTGTCCGTCTAATTATATGTTTGTAAAGTACCCCGCGATTCAGGGATTAGATTTCCTAGTGCGGGCGTTGTCTTTTGTTTTTTTTTAATCGGAAATTAAATGTAAAACAAATTAAAACCGTCACTATCAATATAGTTTTTAAAATGCAGCACTCTACAATTTACTTTCCGTTGTAGTTAATATAATTTACAAGAAAGGTTACGTCATGCAGAGGACTTCAGATATATACTTTTTAGTTCGATTGGATGAGCAGTGAAGACTGGGAGATATTGGACGAAATTTCACTTCACTTCGTTTTATATGCTGCTACAATATGTTGAAGTAATTTGGTTAAGTAATTCGTCTATATATATCTAAGTTATATATGTGCCTGTTGTGTTATCCAAATTACAGTCGAATCCTTTGAATATTTGTAAAATCTGTGTGTTTCAGTGTGTGTGTGTGTGTGTGTGCTTTGATCGCATTTTTAGGGCCTATGCACACCTATATATTTTTTAAGCTCGCCGTTGACGCGCGTTTGTAGCGATAGACTTGCGCGTTAGCATCGCGTTTGTATCGATACAATCAAAAACAAACAGCTCTATAGAATAAAAGCGTTTACAAAAGGTGATGTGCATATGCCATTAAGTCTAATATTTATTTTGTTTCCTGATCTCTAAACAGTGAGACAATTTCAGTCTTTCGTTAGTAAGCACGTCGATATTTTATTATTTTGTTGTTGCTTTACCTTTCAATATAAACATGTATTTCAATAAACGAAGCTTAGCCGGTGAGATGATAAAAACATAAGAATTAAACACATCTGTGCTTACTTGTTCTTTGTTACATAGCGTAGGGGAGCAAGTTTCGATCACGTTCGAAGTGCTATCGGGCACAAAACTAAACGACTTTCAGAGTTGTACATTTCTTCAATCTTTTGAAGCTAGTACAAGCTATAATGGAATTAATCTCCTTTGGGGTATGTTCATTTTACGTTAACGGATTTTAGTGACTTGAGTTGAATTCAGTTCACATTTATGTCAGTTTCGAATCGTGATTGTTCAACGTGAAACAATAATAGATATGAGATGTGTCTCTTTTCTTCTTTTGTGTTATTATATTGTACGTATATTTATATGTAGGTATTACTTACGAGCAATTTATGAAAGAGTCTGGATAATGTAAGGATGTGCTCCTTTATTATTAGTGCTCGTGATCTCCATCATATAGTGGACCTTGTCAAGGTTATTATAGATATAAAAAAAATACCATAAAGAACTTTATTGACCTCATTCGTCTTCAATTGGTTCTAATTCAAATACCTACGGTCCATGTAAGAAAATTATAAAATAACAGGTATTTTATAAATAAATTTCGATTTACGAGCAATGTGTTATGATCCGTAATACAGGCTTACGCCTACTTCGGACACCAGCTCCCTACTAATTAAAGATAATGTACGTTAAGTTGTTAGACATAAGTAATGAAAGTGTGGAGAAAAATAAATGATTATTATTATTATTAAATGTTTGTTATACATTGTTTTATCTTAGTATTACTGCTAATTATACTAATATTATAAATGCGAAAGTTTGTAAGTATGGATGTAAGGATGTTTGTTACATTTCCACGCAAAAACTACGGAACGGGCTATCATTTCTAAAATTTCGCGGGGCACAGCGAGTATGGAATAATTCACATATTATCAAGAAAATACTGAATAACTATAATTTATTAGAATCAATCGTATGTCTATACAAAATACGTATTAGTGTAGGGACAAACTACGAATGATTATCAACATTTTATTATCATTATCATAACATGGTACAATAATAAGAACAGAAAAGGAAGAAATCCACGACAATCAAAGTACAAATAATATAATAATAATATCCTGACACTTTATTCACACACGGCCATTTGATCCCGAACTAAGCAGAGCTTGTACTATTAATACCAGACAACTGATATACTACATAATATACAATTTTATTTTTGTAAATACATACTTATTTAGATATATTTATATGTAGTGTTAATGCTGTAATTATCAGAATGATCAAACCGTGAATGTAATTTACATCGCCCTCTCGCCTATAAATATTTACATTTAAGAACGACAATGTAAATAAGCAATTCCGAAACACACTAAATAAGTTTAAACCCGAAGAACATTGTTGTGTAACGAAAAAAAGAAAAATGAGAGGTCGAAAAGGAAAACGCAGACTTTTTATAACAATTTATATGAACATTTCAACTTGATGTAACACTCAAAGTTGTAAAACTCAGCTAAAGTAGGCGTTGAGGATCTAACGGAGTGATATTTACTTTTATCGAAGTAACTCAACCTTGGGGCTACTTTGACGCACATTATTCAGTTATTGAAAACTACCTGGCCGCGTGCTGCGTATTTTATTGTTATTTAATGGGTCCTTGAGGCCCAGAAGCGCGGTTCTTTGTCGCAGTGTTGTCCAGACGGCTTGTGTAACACTCTGGTGATCAGAGAGCTGGCACATAACTCTGCCAACGCATAAGCCTTCCAAAGAGGTAACGTCGCTAGCTTTTTGAGCACCTTACACGCAGATGGCGACTTGAAAACGGTTTTTTATTAAAGGTATTTTTAAGTTTATAATGATAGTTTTAGTTTGTACGTATGTTTAATCATAAAATAAAGTGTTTTATTTTTTAAATTAAATGCTGATTAGATTTTTTTTTGTTGAATTAGAAACAAGTGTTTTTTTAGGTTATGTGTATTGGATAACGAGGATCCTAGTAGCCTATCCATATGTCTATCAGTCTGTCACAGTTGCAGTATATTTTCAGCACATTTACTTGAATTGAAAACGCTGAAATTGTAAGTTGTAGGCCGATAGGTGTATGGATAATATATTTATTCAGGCTATACAGGGATAAAAAGATTTAAGTAACGACTACATTTTAGTTTTAGTTAGTCTCTAAGTTATAATCTTAGTTGGCCGAGAACTGTTCTCTTTGTTTGTGACATCTCGTGTAAGCAAAGCTTACCCGCAGATGAGATTTAGCAAATGTTTGTACCAAATTAGGAATATTAAATGGTGATACAAAAAGCACCATATTAAATTTTTGTACTAAAAATTTATAGTCACTCTGACTTAACATCATTTTCCAATAAAAATAATATATCTATCGCATCAATATTTTAGACGCGATTGAGAAAAGAGAAGCATGTCAACAAACATACCTACACATTGAAACCCATAAGCTTCCTTGGATTTTTTTTCATACATCGAGTAATAGCTAAAATGGGGGCAATATTTCCGGTACGATTTGTTCATAAGACAATCATACATTTCGATGAACTATTTTAAATGACTCATCGTAGTTGCTTACGTGGCTTGGGATGACCAAATAATGGAATGCCTGTATCGAGTATAAGATTAAGTATTTTCTGAAAAATATTTGGAATAAGTCTAACATAGCAAAAATGATTCAATTAAAATATATGTGCCTTAGCTATTTACCGTTTACACTTTAACACATATTATGTGTGTAGGTTCATAGGTACTACTTGTGACAATCGATGCCACGTCATCGGTGGATAGCGTTTGACAGCGTCTTTATTATGTACGCAGCAAGGACAATTTTCGTACTACAAGTGTATTTACTGACGTGACGTCAAATGTAAATAGAATCAAAGCTTGGTAGAGACTTGTAATTTGTCATGTAGACATGTTATAAGAAAATCGTTGTTAAATTAGTTTCACATAACGCGTTTTTCGAGGCGTTAGTTTAGCTGTTGGCGCACCACATCAATCACCAGCCAGTAACCGAGTTACGTACCACTAATTGTGATCCCGAACGGAGAGTATCGGCATTGCGATCGATCGTCTGAAACCGTCCGAATTTGCTGTTCTTACTTTGTCGGCTTTACATTGACGCGCGAATTCCCGTACATCGTTCTCTAGACGGTCTAAACTCAGCGATGGAGATGCCGGTGAGCTTCGCTCAAGTGCGGTAGGGTTCGGGTGAGGGACCTGACGAAAAGTAGGTCGGTCGTTCCCTCGCCCCCCACCCCTGTTTTCGCTTTCACTTCGTCGTCCGCTCGGGATAAAGCCTAATTTTATTGCGTTGTGTTCGATCGTGTCTTTTACTTGCGGCCGATTGTTTGGTATAAATGAGTCTGATGATCTAATGTTTGTGGGTTAGAGTGTTTTCGTTAATTAGGTGGATGAGGTAAAAGCTGATGATACAGAATATTAATAAGGTGGGTGTAGGTAATTCTTTCTTCTAGTACCATAATTTTTTATTGCAACTTATTGGATGGGTTCTTGTTATTTTTGTCTTCAAGAAGAAAGGAGGTTCGACTCAATGCGTTTTTGTACTCCGTTTATTATTTTTATGTTCTTTGGGAACCGATTTAATTTTTTTTGAGGGATATGCTATTACTCAACATTCAAGATTTAAAGAAAATTAAGAGTTGATAACGTTTATGATGGTTTGTTTTATTTTATTGCAAAGGGTACCGTAATGAGTGGTAATTTTCCATCCATTGGCTACGGTCACCGCTTACCAGCAGACGGGTTGTATGCTTGTTTCTAAATTAATTGAAAAAAAAAAACAAAATAATCATCGAATACTGCATCTATTCTTTGGTAACCATAGCTTTTTTTATTTTTGAATAGGCAACATTTGGTTTTGAGAAATCCTTGTAGGACAGCTACCTGATACCACAGGGGAAAGAGGTCTCGCAAGACCGACAGTTTCACGTGCACTCTTAAGGACAGGCGTAGAACACAGTCAACTTCCATACCTCAGGTTGCCATTGCGTGTTTTTGTTCCAAGAAAAATATTTTTTATAAGTTACGCAATTTCTGCTATCTTTTACTTTAGGTATACAGGAATCAGTTGTTAATTATATAGGTATTTTTAATATAAATATTTGTTATTATATATTATAGGGAAATTAGTACATTTATTTATTTATGTATGTATTTTTATATCTGTTCACTTTGTTAGTTTAAGTTAGGTCCAGGTAAATTTATTCAAACACATTCACTACCGCATAAATCGCAGCAGCGATAAGAGCGCCCATTGAACTTTAATAACTTTATGTTAAATAATTATGTTATGTATTGGTGAACAATAAAAAGTATTTTACTTTTTACTTTACTTTACTCTCAAATCTTTCCGTCCCGATACATGATCAACCCAGAACCAAGGACATTAATTGTGCTCGAACACGCTGTTGTTAGACCAACGAAGGTTATACGTTAATTATCATAATATTATTACTTTCATTAAGTATTCTAGAACAGAATACATTGAACACGCTCAGCACTTATCTACCGCAGCGTTAATGTACTCGAAGCTTTAATCACCCAGCTGTTTTCGCTTCAGCGAAAGCCACATTTGCAAAATTTAATTAAGAGATTATTAAATTTTAATACTACTCCATGCAGTTAATATTGTTGCGAACGAACATTCTCCCAAACCGCATGTTATTATTTCCAATAAGTGAGATTACATTAACCTATAGATATAGATATATGTACCTATAGAACTATAGACGGGCTGTTTGGCGTGGTTGATAGATACTTGCTTTTCACTCTCACATATTTGAGTGCATGAACATGTCTGTTTGTCCTGAGTCTGAAAGTTATTATCTATGTAAGTATGTATTTACGAAAAAAAAGTAGTAGGTATATGTAGTTTCTTAGTTACTAGCTGTGCCCCGCGGTGTTACCCGCGTTAAACTTTACACATAATCACAGCTTCTCCCCCGTAGGTGATAGCATGATAATATGTAGCCCATATGTTGACCTGACCTCTTGGTAATATTCAAGCAAAATTTGAAGTAAATCCATGCAGTACTTTTTGAGCTTAGCTCGGACATACATACAGACAAACACACAAAAATTCTAAAAACTGTATTTTTGGCTTCGATATTGATTATAAATCACGCTCCAAGTATCCTTTAAAAAAAATATCAAATGTACAGTTTTGACTTTCCTACGATTTTATTATATGTATAGATATGATTTCCATAGTACACACGGCCACACATCAAGCTATACATTTCCTGTATAAACTGATCTCACGATGTATAGGATTTCCATACAATTACAGGTCAGCTTATATTGTAATGTACAGCTTGATATGTAGCCGTGCGTACAAGCTCTGCTTAGTTTGGGATCTTGTGAATAATGTCTTAGGATGCATTATATATTCAGTGGCAAAAATAGACACTAATAAAGGTGCAGTAGATTGTTGCACCAGGGTCAAAGCGACTGCTTGCTTGGGATGAGTGTTTCTTCAGAGACAGGATTTTAGTCCGAACTCTAAAACCAGCATGAAGTCTCTTTGATAGAGGTTTGTAAACTGATTTTCTTTTAACTTTCACCGAAATTATACCCGCTGCAGAATGGAAAGTAAGCAAATTTCTGTAACAAAATTATGCAAAGCATAATGAACTCTACGTCAATGATACAATCCAAATACGAGCGATTGAACAGGCGAATGCCCGAGAATTCCCCGGAAGACGCACGACTTCTAATTTCGAACGTATTTAGATTGTATCTTACGAAATAGACATAGAGTTCATTATGCTATGTACAATTTTGTTGCAACAATTCGCTTCCATTCCATTCCGCGGCAGTGTAAATGAAGCCAAGACTCGACCACAATCGCGGAGAGGTGACATATGTGCCTACAATGAAACATTTTTATATATATTATCATTGGGTGCCTCAATGACAATATTACTAAATATTTTTTTAGCGGCAAACAATATGCAGGACTAACAAAACGTTCAATTTCGTCTAAAATATTTAACGTAGCGGTGTTGCATTTAACGTTACCGGAATAACGTCAAACTTTTATTTCAGACTAAAAAATCTCACCAAATCTGTAGAATGCGTTCATAAAGTCAATGTAACTATCGCTCGGTAACAAGAGTCTTTCTTATAAGGACATATCAAGAACACAAAAAAGGATAAAAACAATAAAATTAAACAAGTTACATAATACTTCACATTAAAAAACCATGTGGCCAGTACATTCCATTTTTAAAATGTATTTTTAAAATTGTATCTGTCTCACATAATACCTATGCCACATTAAAAAAAACCTGGTCACTACATTCTATTTTTAAAATTGTTTTTTGCACGAATGCGTTAAATCAATATTAAATCTACTTTTCAGTTATGGTTACGCCTATCAAGTAGATTTAATAAAAAGTATATTCGTGTGCAGTTTTCAACATGTACATAAACGAAGTGCTGTCTGTTTATGTTTTAGGTGTTTACCTAAAATTAATTTACTTAAACGACAAAGTAATGCCATATTTGTTTAAATGTGGTATTACTTTGTCGTTAAAAGCAAAATGCTTACCGGTAGACTACTTGACTGAAAGAGCAACAAACCCGTTTAAATATCGGTCGTTTCGGTTCCATGCTACTATGCCATAGACAAGCACATGAACAAAGGTTCTAAGCTTTGGATTTCCCTTTTAATTAACAATATTTAATTCATAACTCTTCTTTATATTTTTGATCAATCAAAGAATAAAAGCAAAGTTAACGAACGTTGACATTTCAGCGTCATTCGGTGACAGCATTATGTTTCAGTTTGAGCAGTAATTTGTTTTGAAATAAAATAATTTGTTAGTTCAATATTTATTTGACACTGTTATCATTGAAAATATTGAAGGTTAACTTTAGTACACGTCTGCCGACTATCGAACCTTCGCTCGACCAAAATGGCGAAGTGGTGAGTTATATGTCTATGATAAAATTAAACACAATGTCGGTACTAATGACAATAATAATAAATATTTCTTTAACCACTAACAATATGTAGAACTAACAAAACATGTTATATTCCATGGACGTAACAGGTCCAGCTTTTAATTTTAAACGCCAAAAAATTCACCAAATCTGTAGATTGCGTCCACAAAGCCAATGTTTTACTTTATTTTGAATTCCGTAGCTTTGTAGCCATGTATCACTCGGTGACAAAAATCTTTCGAATATTTGCGTTATAAATCGTTAGTAGTCAGGTGTTTCAGTGATATATTTGTTAAATTGCTTTAGGATATAATACTTAGAAGAAGAGTTCAAAAGTAATAATGTCTTCCAGGCTGAATTTTGACCACGGCGGCTAGTCTCAACGGAGACTAACCAAATACGCAGGACATATAATAGTGAACAAGTGTGTGCGCAGACACAGGGACACATTTTATTCCATCACTCTCATGTTTCGATGGGACGACTAGCAACACGACCGGAAAAAGCTCAGGTACAAGTCAGGGCAAAACTGACTCACTGACATATATAATAATAATATCTAGGGACAATCTAGGGACAATGTCACACAGATCATCCTAGCCCCAAACTAAGCAAAGCTTGTACTATGGGTACCAGGCGACGATATACATACTTATATAGATAGATAAATACTTAAATACATAGAAAACATCCATGACTAAGAAACAAATATTCGTGCTCATCACACAAATATTTGCACTTACCGGGATTCGAACCCAGGACCACCAGCTTCGTAGGCAGGAGCACTACCAACTAGGCTACGGTGATGATATATATCAACGCAGGGCTTAAACTATAAGGGTAAGAAACTTGAAGCTTTGCACAGGGGTTCCTTTTATAATGTAGGGTAGGGTAATTTCCAAAAATTCTTACTTATTGCTCAAGTAAGAATTTTTGGAAATTCATCCTCTAAGGGGGTAAAATAGGGGATAAAAGTTTGTATGGGAATATGGAAAAAAGGAAAAAGTAATTTTTGAGGTTAAAGGCATGAAAAATGAGTATATGGCCTTTAAGTTAAAAAAAAAACAGGGTTTTTGGGAAATATACCCCTAAGGCCGTAAAATAGGGTTTGTAAGTTTGTATGAAAAGTGCGACATTTTTGAAGTTAAACGCATGAAAAAAAGGTATTTGCCAATTAAGTTAAAAAATAAAGGTCAGGTACAAGACCGACAGATTTACGTGCTCTCCGAGGCAAGGGTGTGTAATACCGCCAACTCCCTGACTTCGGGCTGATATTGAGAAATTTATTTTGTATGGAAAAATCGCAAAATCACTTTTTGGCTCATTAACTACGGTTGAACACCCTACCGCTAAACTAACGTATTTAGACCATCATAACAGCCTCTATAGAGTGTCTTCTGAGGCACGGGGTGTAACACTGTCAACTTATAGGCTTCGGGCCGAAGAATTTGCTTAACAAAAAAATGCCAATATCACTTTTTGACCCGACCCTCATTATCTCTGGTTCAATACGCCACCGATCATACTAACGAGGCTATCAGCTATGTGTAGTTAGGACAGAATCGCCGAAGAAATTGAAATTTCGAATATCTTCTATGTCTGATTCAATGAATTGCGTTTTAGAGTTGCAAAGTTGTTATTGATTATTAAAACCATAGATAAAAGTTGAATTAACCTTTATCAACTCATAATATGAATGTGTGTCAGGTTGTAGGTATTTATGTTTATATTTTTGGAGGTTTGTAGATTTTATACTCAATCGGATTTGAATGAAACTGGAGAGAGATATGAGTACTTATATTAACGCAGAATTATTTTGTATCCCGGAAATATGCTAAGTTCCTATTGTATTATCAAAAAACGTACTACAGGACTAAATTTGTAATTTCCCGGCTTCAGTTTCTACAGTTCATATTTATGCGTTGCATTGCAAAAATGCAATTTATCTATATAATATATAAAAGGCAAAACTGACGCACTGACATATATATCAACGCAGGGCTTAAACTATAAGGGTTAGAAACTTGAAGCTTTGCACAGGGGTTCCTTTTATAACGTAGGGTAGGGTAATTTCAAAAAATTCTTACTTATTGCTCAAGTAAGAATTTTTGGAAATTCATCCTCTAAGGGCGTAAAATAGGGGATGTAAGTTTGTATGAAAAGGGCGACATTTTTGAAGTTAAAGGAAAAAAGGAAAAAGAAATTATTGAAGTTAAAGGCATGAAAAATGAGTATTTAGCCTTTAAGTTAAAAAAAAATCAGGATTTTTGGGAATTATACCCCTAAGGGCGTAAAATAGGGGATGTAAGTTTGTATGAAAAGGGCGACATTTTTGAAGTTAAACGCATGAAAAAAAGGTATTTGCCAATTAAGTAAAAATAAAACTAAATATTTCAAGATTTTTGGTAATTCCGCCCCTAAGGGCGTAAAATAGGGGATGTATGAAAAATGGGACATTTTTAAGTTAATCGCATGAAAATTGCTATTTGGCATTTCAGTTAAACATTAAAAATATGTGTTTCAGGATTTATGGGAATTCCACCCCTAAGGGCGTAAAATAGGGGATGACAGTTTGTATGAAAAATGTGACATTTTTTAAGTTAAACGCATGAACATTGGTATTTTACCTTTCAGTTACAAATTAAATATATATTTTTTGTCTGAGTGTTGAACTTAAAACAGAACTTGACACTATGAGCCTGTAGACTTTAGTATCACCATTCATTTTAATTGGATCATTTCTCAAATCATTTCTGACAGAAACGGCATACAGAATTTTAATGAACGGCCTTCCTTTATTTGTTCATATTCAGTTTACAGTTTCTAAACGTGACTCTTTCACGTATGTTAGGACTTTTAGTTGTAGGTTGCATTGGTCATCATTCAAAATTGTCGCGGACGAAGTCGCGGGTAACAGCTAGACTTTAAATATAAACAGCATTTTCTTGGGATTTATAACAAATTCATAAAGAGACTTTAAAAAATGCGCCTAACTAACGATAAACAGGGAAAATGAAACATCATATGCTTTAAAGCTTTTACCCAACTTTTGTATTCTTTATGGTAATGGAGGGTAAACATGTTCGTGATCTCATGCAATATGGTTTGTTGCAATGTAATAATCAACGATGTATCTGTATTGCGGTTTTATCAGCAATTTTTAGTTGAAAGCTCCTACTAACGTTATGTTTTGGCCCTAGGTGACGCTGCAAACAATAGGTCTTAATGGCCAATTTTCAACAATGAGGATATTATAAAAGAGCCTTTCTTTCTTTTTATTACCTCTATATATAATATTTTCGTATGGGCTGTTGTTAGCCTGGTGTCAGGATTATTCAAGCCACCGTAGGCCTCTGATATGGTGGTTCGGGACCGACAGTTTAAAGTGCCCTTCGAAGTACGAAGACAACCCATCTAGAGGCTGACCGCGTGTATAGGTTCTTCACCTCACCGTTCACTTATATACTGGATAAGCGCAACTGATTATAATAGACTGTAGTCTATTAATATGAGCTGTACAAATGTGTAAACTCTGTGGACCTGGTTGCTATGGGTGAATTTTAACTAAGAGCATATCATCAAAGAATTCCACTTAATCTTATGTTTAACTTAAGTTTATGTGAATATTTCATCAGTTTACAACAAGAGACAAAGTACTATCGATATTCTGATGTCACATTTACGGAGTCAAAATTTGCGGACGAAGTCGCGGGCACAGCAAGTAATATATAAACTCATTTTATACTGTAAAAATACCAGAAAATTATTCCATTACAGATACAATGTTAAGGTTAGTAGTTTAGGATCTGTTTACGAGAGTATACCCGTACTAACATTTTAATATGATGAAAGCTATTACTCAGGGCAGTATAACACCGAAATCGCAAGTATATGTGGGAGGTTACTCGTAAAAAAACTCGAAGATAAACGATGTATTACGTCAGTATTATCAAGCTATTTTTTGAAGAGGAAATGAATGATGGACACACTGATATAAATGAAATCGCTCTGATAAAATGAATGGCGAAAAAAAATCTCATATTTTGCTTTGAAAAATAAGTGGTTGCTGGTTGCATAGATGGACTTAAAAATCATTAATAACTTTGCTTTAGCTTTGCTTTAGTTGGATTTATTTTGAGTTAGTTTAACTTTACCTCTACTTTTCTCTAAAATTGTAAATCCGATGTAGAATTGGTGTTTACTTCTTATTTGCTACATTTATGAGGAAATAACATATTTTAGGTGACTTATAAGTACTTATAATAAACTCGCAAACTGTTTAGAATTTAATAGTAAGTTTAAATTTTCCACTTAGTAAGTGGACCCACCTATCTATATGTCGTTTGCTGGGACGGTATCCATTATACTGTAAAAATCGTGTAACTTCCTTTTGGTGTGCAAGAAATTAAGCAAGCTTGTTGAAAAAATCTATACGATACTTTAATTTCTGATCCATCGACCTGATAGGAAGAGAGGCAGATCTTAGAACGTTACAATATTCCCAGCAGATCGGTTTAGTAATTAAAAAGAAAGAAAAGTATTGCATTATTGGAGGGAAATAAAATAAATTATTACTATATTATGCGATTTTTTCTAAATGTTGAAACTTTTCCTGGACAGTTAGTTTACTATTGTATTGAAGTAGGCAATAGCTGACCCAAATATCCATGGTTATATAACCGAAATCAATTGACACGCATGTTATATTTATGTACCACTAAGAATACAACAAAGATTTTAATAAAATGAGTCGAATTGCAGAATCCTTGAAGGAAGGAAAACGAGTCATTGCTGGATGTAATCTGAGAATTGCTTTGGCAAGACTTGATATAGTACACTTAAGATTAGCAGAAGCTTATAAGGCGTTCTTAGAGCCTTAGTAGTAGAAATCGGCGATAGTGCAAAATAACTTCAAGGTTAGATGTGTTGTATAAGACTACAATGTCCTCCTAGCCGAAAGGCTACGGCGGCCAGTCTCAATAGAGATTAGCCAACTGCGCGGGACATATTATAGTGCACAAGTGTGGGCGCAAACATAGAAGCACTTTTTATTCCATCACTCTCATGATCCGACGTCTAGTGACACGACCGAAAATAGGTCCGTTCCAGGGCCGACGTATTAACGTGCTCTCCAAGGCACGGGGGTATAATACCGCCAACTCCCAGAATTCGGGCTGATGCTGAGAAATTTTTCTTTTTACAGTCCCAAAATCACTTTTGGCCCGACCCGAGATTTGAACCCAAGACTTTCTCTGCAGGTGAACACGCTGCCGCTAGACTAACGAGGCAGTCAATATAAGATGAGACGGTGGACCACAAATAATTTGTTTCCAAATCTTGCTCATATATTTGCATTTCTTTTTATTACAGCATATTTCTATCATAATAGCAACAAGTATAACACATACATTTCGTTTCCTTTTCCATCATTACCTACATATTAAGGGTACATATTTTCTGGAGTAACCAATCCTCAGGGCCAATGTTTCCACTTCAAACCCAAGTTTTTATTGACGACTGACGTGAACTCATTTGACACTTTACGATTGAGATTTTATCGCCATATTTATAGATTTCAGAACGTGATTATATCTCGCCCTATTTACGCCAAACGAAGTTACGAGTTCCACTTTATTAGTTATGACTTATGAATCAAATCTTGGAATTTGATTACAATCTTTTCATTATAATTCCTTTGGGTTGAAAATGTGCTACAGAAGTATTTTTGCTACAGAATTAATGACGAATAATTGCTTGTTTTTATTACTGTTAAAATTATTATTAAATAAATTATAAAAGTAAATATGTATTCTAAGGCACTGGAACTAAGGAAGGGGAAAGTTCTCAAATCGATGTATCATCATCATCCGAAAGTTATCCACTGCTGGACAAACTCCCCCAAAGACCATAGTTGCCGATCTTACGCTACTAACAACCGCGACTTGAATGCATATATACTTTTATAATTTCTTAAATAATGATTTTTACAATAATAAAAACAAACAATTATTCGTAACTAAATAATTTTCTAACAAAATATTTTTTTAATATGTATTATACGCGTGCTCTATCTAGGTTACCTGTAAGTTAACATGTTGTAAGAACCTGTTTACTTTTGATAATAATAATTCACCTGAAATACATAAGAAGAGATGAATAAGGTAGCGATAAAGAGAACACAGCCTTCTTTTCATTCGTTTTGAATTACACATTAATATTAATTATATAATAGGAACAGTATATCTTTCTTTCGTTCTATGACCACCTGACCTGGGTAATTGCTTATCATTCGGAACGACAGCATTAGTTATTATATCAATAATTTTATAATGCTATGTTACTCAACGTGTAATGTAGGTAGCTTGAGCTACCTCTCGCCTCTTCTATCCGGTGAAACAGTTTTTTAAGAAGAAGGATTGTCATTTTCTGACATAGGGGTATTATGAATAAAGATATACCGTTTGCTACCAGACGAGCCCTTTGCTTCTTGGCCGAATAGTTGTTTAAAAATAGGTTCAACTGTGTATATTGTATTTTTCATCTAATTAATATTCAGAGGAATCCTTAACAAAATAATAGAATGGCCGTCACAAAAATACGTGTAGAAACAACAGTTGCAAAGCATTTTTCATGATAATAAAGTGTTGTCGCGTCGTTAAAATTAAATGTACGTCTGTACTATCATGGTTGCTGAGTGCTAGTAAATTTAGAAAGGCCATTCGATGGTCCATACAGCTTTGTAACGTAAGCTAATATAAAGCTTTGTAAGCACGTAAGTAAATATAAAGTTACAAAGATTTTTCGTTAGTAATAGCGAAAAAAAATTGTAATCTTATAGTATGGTTCACCAAACCAGAGTTGAAATGCATCTCACTACATATTTCATCCCTTCGATTGAAATACGGTAGACGCAATAAAGACCAATTATTCTTTTGCACGCTATAAACACTTAGTAAAAACCATCTGTAAATTATAAATTGTATGGTATGAACCTTTGTATTAATACATACTAATTTTAGTTGGCCCAGAAAGAATATTAGGTAAATCAGAATGTAGCTAGGTGTCGCCAGGCAGCTACATAACTGCGGTCGCCAAGAGCGATGGTGACGGCTAAACCCAACAATGTGAAAATCTTTGGGCGAGGCCTATTTCCAGCAGTTGACAAAATCAGGCTGTTGATGATGAATATCATATTATGGCATAGTCACTCTGTATGTTTGACTGACTAAACTTCATTTTGGGGTTAGGGCGTCTTTGTTTACAGGTCTGTTTTAACCATAAAAATTTAAGTCAAAACGTGAGCTAGTATTCCATGTCTCTATATATATAAAAATGAATCCCTATTTCCCTTGGTCACGCCATCACGCGTGACGGCTGGACCGATTTTAGTATTCTTTTTAGGGTTCCGTAGCCAAATGGCAAAAAACGGAACCCTTATAGATTCGTCATGTCCGTCTGTCCGTCCGTATGTCACAGCCACTTTTTTCCGAAACTATAAGAGCTGTGCTGCTGAAACTTGGTAAGTAGGTGTATTCTGTGAACCGTATTAAGATTTTTAAACAAAAATAGAAAATAACAATAATTTTGGGGGGTCGCCATACATAGAACTGAAACTCAAAAAAAATTTTTTGGTCGTACCCATACATGTGGTGTCTCTATGGTTTTCAAAAATCATATTGAGTTTCCTAATATAATATCATTTTTGTCTAAACTGAATAGTTTGCGCGAGAGACACTTCCAAAGCGGTAAAATGAGAGTCCCCCCCTTCCCTGTAACTTCTAAAATAAGAGAATGATAAAACTAAATAAAACATATGATGTACATTACCATAGAAACTAACAACGAAAAATGGTTTGAACGAGATCTAGCAAGTAGTTTTTTTAATACGTTATAAACCGCAATTTGCTTTCATTTAATCAACTGAAATACTTGCTGCTATGGAACCCTTCATGTGCGAGTCCGACTCGCACTTGGCCGGTTTATTTTGTTGTGTATGTTATTGTCAGGAGAAGGTTTTTATGAAAGAATAAACTTAAAGAACTACGCGGAAAATTTAATATTTAAGAATACTTAACAACCATATAATATTATTTCTTATCTAACCAGCGCTTTGGACAAAATAAAATTTTATAATGTTATGACATTATGACATTTGACGTAGAATTGACAGAATGCGTGCCCAAATATCAAAAAAGAGGATTAAAAAAAAATTAATATTAATTATTATTTTAAAACAAATGCTTCGATCGAAGCTATTTATTGATAGAAATTCATGGAAAATAATATATTTTTTTATTTCCCTTAAAAAGGATGGAAGAAACCTGAATTTCTTAGTGTACATCACACTACAATCTTAGTGTACATAGTTAGTTCAGAGCCATCACGCATGATATTTGTAATGGCACCGGACTTGCGCTGAAGAAATTAATGAACAACGTCATTGAACCCACAATTTTGAAAGGGAAGTACAAAGAATAGCATTCGCAATTACGATAAATAAATCTCAAGGGCAGTCGCTCGCTAAGTGTTTGTGGCATAAATCCATGATTTTCACATGGCCACTTATATGTTGCCTATTCCCGTCAGAATAGCAACAAAACTTTACATTTATAAACGCGCAAGAAAAAAAAATAAGAATAGTGAATATCATAAAGCATTAGAAAAATAAATACAATTTTTTTTCTTGCGCGTTTATAAATGTAAAGTTTATGTATACCAATAAGAATTAAATAGTCATCGTTAAGACAGGACAACGTCTGTCGGGTCAGCTAGTAGATAATAATATAAAGTGATATATTGGTATTTGACATCCTAGCACGTACTTTTCCTCTAATTTAAATTATTAGCTTTTCACGCCTCAGGTCGTGGGTTCAATTCCCACCCAAGACAGATATTCTTGCGCATGAACATATCTGTTTACCTTGAGTCCGGGTGTAATTATCTATGTAAGTATGTATTTACAAAAGAAAAGTTGTATATTATGTAGCATCTCAGTTATCTGGTTTCCATAGTACAAGCCTTGCTTAGTTTGGGATCAGATGGCCGTGTGTGAATAATGTCCCCGGATATTATTATTATTACTTTAAGTCTAGATACAACGCATTTTACTAAAATATATTAGCGTAGATATGGTATCGTCTGATCACATACTATTAGTTGTCTGCGACAGTAACTTAGGATGTAAGTCTAGACTAAGCTAAAGAGAATGAATTTATTTCGACAAGCGAAAATGTCCGAGCGCCATCGACGCAAAAGGAAACTTCAAACTGGAACAGCAGAGAACAAAGAGAGCGTATAAATTTTAGACGGAATTAAAAAGAGGTATGCTGCGATGGTTTGGCCATTTAGAAATGATGAATGAAAGAAGATTGACAAAAGAAGATTGACAAAAGAAGTATTGTGTGAATGAGACAACCGGAAGGGGAAGACTTCGTCGAACATTCTCTGATCAAATCGGAGACGTTCTCAAGAAAGGTCAGGTCAGAAGTACCCTAAACCGGAGAGCATGTTTGAAGTATATAATGACAGTAATCGAGGCAAAAGAGGTGTGCAAATGGAAATCCGTTGTCTCTACCTACCCCTCTGGGAAACAGGCGTGAGTTTATGTATATATGTAAAAAGAGGAAGGTTGTACGTAATATTTCCAAGTCTACTATATCAATTTTATTTATGCTACACTTGATACATATTTTAGGTTGAATTTAAAAAGTGGTGGAGAGCGTGCCTCCCTCGTGACGCTGGTTATAAATCGAGACGTAACGCCCGCGCCCTCCATTTTAAATAGGCGTCATTCAACTCATTTGACGTGTAATTATTTTCATTTCACCGCTCGGTTTCCGAACGTGACCCGTTCGCGACCACGTTCCGACTACGCTCTATGTCACGCTCCTACTTATTACCTACTTACATTTATTTTATTAGTGCTTTAATTAATTTAATCGTTATCTATACTAATATTATAAAGAGGTAACGTTTGTGAGTTTTTGACGTTGTAAGGGGTAATCTCTGGATCTACAGAACCGATTTTCAAAATCATTTCACCAATAGAAAGCTACGTTATTGTGGAGCGGAGCTATGAAAAACAAATATCCCGTACTTTTAACCCCAAGTATTACGCGGGACAAACGGGCAGGGAAAAAATATTTATAACGCGGAACGAAGTCCGCGGGCACTGTGAGTTAGAGATATATAAACTGAAGGAGGCTTTCAAATGGACTATATTTTTTTACATATACATATTATCTGCTTGTAGTTCAAATTGGTGGTACAGAATCATTATTGGATAGTTATACATATAAAAGAATAGAAAGGCCATGAAAACAAGTTCTTTTTATTAAATTGACGATATGCAACTTGAACGGGAAAATCTTGTTTAGTTTTTATTTTATCTTTACGTTTACCGTGACCTTAACAATTGTTATTAGTAATTATTCACGCACGGCCGGTATAACAATTTAAAGCAGCAATCGATTTAAAA
Source organism: Pseudoips prasinana (assembly GCA_951640165.1). Classification (NCBI taxonomy): domain Eukaryota; kingdom Metazoa; phylum Arthropoda; class Insecta; order Lepidoptera; family Nolidae; genus Pseudoips; species Pseudoips prasinana. The sequence continues at coordinate 14,571,459 of OX621240.1, forward strand.
AATGTATATCCTGGGACATTTCCCAGGGTATACATTTTGTAAATCAGTTGCATATTATGTTGTTCTTTTTCTGTGGGTGTAATAAAAATACAAGATCAGTCAATGTCAGTGAAAACTCATAAAAACCACCCAATAGATGTAATTTAATGCATTATGTAATGTACTAAAGAAAGATAGTTGCTGTCCAGAGACTCGATCCTACAGTCAAACCGGGAACACGGTTTTGTGGGACATATACATAAACTGTTATAATATATTTGTAAAATAAATAAATAATAATAAAAAATGCCACCTTTTCCATATACAATTTTACCTTTTCTTAATTCTTTTCCGTTCCAACTACTGTTAGGTAAAGGCGCAGAGATATTTCTCGCAAGTTTACGATGCCTAGCCTTCAGCGCGGTAAAATCGATACGTATTTTATAGCCGTCTTATCTTACTCGATGAAACAGCACTTTTAAGGCAGAGCAAGTAAGTTTAATCGTTGGATATAGCGCTTGGTGACTAACCTGTAACGTAGTAAGAAAAGTAATGTGTAATACTTATATGTATATATTTTAATATCACTATATATACTACATAGATCACTGTTTTCATATCCAGATGTTCTCACCGGTCCGTAAATTATCGACGAGGTTAAGCAACTAGGCTCGCGGTCAGACCATACAGACTATAAATTGGGTGACCGCCAAACTGGATTAATTTCTAAACGTCTCCGTGCTTCGGAGGGCACGTTAAGCTGTCGGTACCGGTTGTAGCCATAAGGCAGCAGTCGTTAAGCCCTGTCAGAGGCCTCTGACACCAGTGTAACCACTGCCCATACGATAAGTAAGTAATACATCACTTTATAGATGGGCCGGTTGCCGTGGTTGGTAGATACTTGCTTTTCACGCCGCAGGTCGCGGGTTTGATTCCCACCCAGATATTTGTGTGCATGAACATGTCTGTTTATCCTGAATGTAATTATCTATCGAAGTGTGTATTTATACATATATATATATATATATATATATATATATATATATATATATATATATATATATATATATATATATATATATATATATATATATATATATATGTATCTATTTATGTATATGTATAGTCGAATGACTCTTGTTACGTATTCGTACATAATATTAGATTAATTTAGATTTATAACTTCTAATTGCAATTAGTACATCTTCTGCTGCCTTCATCAGGTTATTTTCAATCCTGGTCCATTCAACGCAAAATGGTTGCCTGGAAGAGATCGCTTTTAGCGATAAGGCCGCCAATTGCATAATAAGTTTATTTCCTTGTTTGTAACCATTGTTTTGTTTTACTTATTTTTGCAATAAAGTTCACTTCTTCTTTCTTCTTCTTCTTCTATGTGTTTACAGAAGTAAAGCATATGCCGTATATCAGTTATCTGGTTTCCATAGTACAAGCACTGCTTAGTTTGGGCCGTGTGTGTAATAATGTTTTTTTTTATGTTGGATGGGTTTGGGCTTGATCACGATTTCACCTGATGGTAAGTGAAGATGTGGTTGAAGATGGACCGAGCGTACCAATGAGATGCCTGTTCACTCTAGCCTTGAATAAACCCATGTTGTATGATTCTGGAAACAAGTCGTTCGGGAGAGTGTTCCACTGCTTAGCCGTGCATATAATGAAAGAAGAAGCAAAGCGCTTCGTACGGCATAACGGGATATCCACAACAAAGCGGTAGAGACCCTCCCGTCGCCAGGTAGTCCGATGAAAAGAAGGAGGGATAAATTCATGGAGGTCTTGAGCGCATTCTCATGTCCCAGGATATTATTATTATAAATGCTTATCTGTTAACCTATCTAGCACTGGAAATGTTTTGTAATGGAGTACGTTTCATTCCATTACGACACCCTTGGGAAATGACTGAGTACCTTATTCATAGAAAAACATTGTCACCCTGTTTACGATTGTTTATAAATAGAATACATGTTAAAGTAACTGTTTGTTTATGTGAGCTTCTTTAGGTTTTAATACCTTTATTTTGGGAAATTATAATAAGGAATAATTAGTTTACTCTTCCTGAAACTGTGTAGGTCGTTGGTAAAAAAATATAAAGGAGCCGGATTTTACCAACTAGAGGCCTAATAGGATATATTTTCCAATGAAATATTATTACGCTGAAAATAAAGTTACAGATACAGTACAGTTACAGTAGATTCATCGAGATGGTATCATGTAGTAAGTGAAACATGGGGTAATGAAACTCATACATACTGGAGGCTTAATGATACTGGAATCTCTAAGTCTCCAGTTTGGACTCCATAAGTAGCTTACAGCACACAACTCTATCGTAGCACACTAGACTGTATAACCTACCACGCACGGGTAAAATGTAAAATCTGATATGGGATTTTTAAATAAAATTGAGGATGTATTACTAGATATATCACCTTTGGCTAATGGGAAATCATGACATATACATACATACAAGGAAACTCTACAATTACTTATAATTCATCATATTATCGCTCTAAAGATTGAATTTTAACAACTTTTATTCGTTTAACGGAAATGAAGCGTGGATTAAAGAGATCTATAAATAAATTAAATCGGGGCTCATTTCAAAAATACTTTCTCTGATCACAGTTCCAAAATAATCTTTTAAGATTTCTTGGTATTATAGGTCTGATTTTCCGGTATTATCTATAAATAGCTATTTAATCTTCAACCGCTTTTACTTGAAGAAAAAATGAAGAGTTTGGTATAGTAACATGAACTCTACGTTACTTTGTTAGTACGGAAACTGCTGTTTGGCGAGCTAAAGTTGCCGACAGAAAATAGTGACACATTTCCGTAAACTATATTTTAGTCGGGTTATGTTACAGTAAGTCAACAGAAAACCATACAAGCACGAATATTATGCTTTTTCAGTATAACTATTTAATAAAAATTGTGCACGCTTGCAAAATGGAATATATAGAGAATAAATGGCTGTATGAATTGGGACAATATTATATTCATAGATAATTTAGCATAATTTTACCGATAACTAATAATAAATTGACCTAAATATCAGCTTGCCCTAGTTAATGTGACGTGAAATCGTTGTGGCTGAAATGTTATTGGATATAAAGTAAGGTAAAAGTAATTTTCTATATAGCGCATTGGATAATAATAATGATGTTCTTCTGGTTGAATTTCGGTCATGGTGGTGACTCTTAATGGAGACTAGGCATTTGCGTGTGTGTGCAAACTCAGGGGCGCTTTCTATTCCATCTCTAGTTATCCGATGGGACGATTAGTGACATGACCGAAAAGAGGTCAGGTACAGGATAGATGGCTTTACTTGCTCTTTCTCGGGCTGATACTGAGAAATTTTATTAATAGAAAACATTCAAAATCACTTTTTGGCCCGACAGGGGAGTTGAATCCAGGACCTCGTTATCTGCGGTTGACAACGGTAACGCTAGATCAACAAGGTGGTATTAATCTCGGTATTTACTTCTGTTATTCTCTACGTACAACCGAACATAAAATACAGAGTTGAAATTGTTATTTATGTAGAACAGGTCTTCGAGCATTTATAAATGCTCGAATATTATATAAAAATATATATAATATATTTCGTGTTGCATATCAAATTTCTATGAAACGCTTTCGAAAGAACCTTTTTATTTATTTTGATAAGGTAGGGGGAATGCCTACGAATGCCCTCACAAATTGTGTCTGTGGGTGGGTATGTCGGACTCGCACTGAATATACGCAACCTACGATGGACTTCTACTGGCGCCTGCCGAGGGAGCACCGGGAACGAGAGTATGCTGCTCCGATATTCGAAAGAACCTACAACTGAATTTAGTCAGACAATGGGGCACTAATACGTACGTACAGACGTCACCACATCGAGCTACCCCAATCTGTCAAATTTCCTCAATTGAAAGTGAATCTTATGCTTTTGTGATAAAGTAAAAAATCTATAAAAGAAATTTGACAAATTGGGGTAGCTGGATGTGCTGGCGTCTGTACATCACAGGGTGGCTTAATATCGTGGCGTTCAGAAACAGATCAGATTATAATCTTTAAAATTTTCTAAATCCGATTGAGATAAAATTTTGGTGGGTCGTCTTATGTACGCCTGCAAAGTTTGTAGCTCAAAAAGTACACATTAAACACTTCTTATTTACGCGGCGTAGAATCCCATGGGTAGCAAGTAGTTTTATCAAAAAAATTATGGAATCAAATGACAATGTAGTAATAAAAAAATACTCAACTTAATTTGTGTACGCTATCTTGTTCACTAGCCTACAATATATTTTTGTGGTTAATATTCCAAGATGGCCGGCCTTTAATAATAGTCGGTTTAAACTTAAATGTATTATGAATATATAAATTTTAGTAATAACAAAATAATAATGATACATTTTATTACTATAGACGTCATACATATTTTTCTGTAATGGAATGAAATTTAAATTAAAACTACACTCAACAACTAAATATGCTTTAGTGAAATTAGTTGTTCAAGATCTTGTTTATGAGGCTCATCTTTTATGATTACGGTATAGGCAAGATGAGCTTTGCTTGACAAATTAAATTTAATATTCCAGTACAATAGTGCGCCATTCTGTTTGTATGTATATGTTTGTGGTCTCAAAGCACAACATGGTGTAACACCTTCTACGCCGTAGCACTACCCAGCGCTACGGCGGCAATGTATGAGATATGGATAGAAGAAACTTGCCATTTTTCTACTACACAGAAGAAATATGGTAATACATCATAGAAATTAAGTCTAATAATAATCGTACATTCAACAAAATTGTTTAAGTATTTATGATTTATTGAAATGTTGCCTATTTGTATTATATAAAATTAATTATGTGCCATTAATAAATTCCTTTCATTAATCCATTGACTTGGCTTTAACGCCAATTCGATGACAAAATTGCGAATCGAAAGCTAAAGTTTAATCAGCATAAATACATGTCTAAATTAACCTGTTGAAGTTGCTTGCTTCAGTTAACTAGTTTAAAATATGTTGTTAAATTAAGTTAATATCCCGCTACAAAATATCCTCCGCTTTCGTCTGCTCTCTTCTTCTAAATATAATGTAAACTCTAAAATATTTTGGGCGACCTAGTTTCTACAAAAAGCTTTGTTAACAACCATGTTGTTGCAAAAAATATGTGGGAAATTCAATGAGCGATCCGTAATGAGGACTAAACTTAGAGCATCTAAACCAGGAAGTGACATCTAACATCATTCTCCTTAGTTTGTAAATATAGGGCCGCATGATTGCCATTACAAATAGTAGTTAATGGTAAATCTTGATCAATTTACATTAATGCTTGGTTTTACAAATGTTACATGTGTACCGAATCTGCGTCACTCTGTAACTGTCTGTAACTTGAAAAATGACATATGGTAGAAAAAAAATAGAGTGGAGAAACGTATTTTTCTGAAAATTTCGGTTCCACTTCAGCACTAGCTGCGATATACTATGACAGTCTTGATGGAAGTTTGATGGCATCAAGTGGATACTTAAGGAACATAAGCGTCATAAGAAAATAATGACAATAACTGAAATAAATTAAGTGACTATTTCTAATATGGACAGTATACAATAAAGGAAAATATAAAACAATTTTAGTCCTAATGGATACTAAATAACATTTAGTATCCAAAACAGTATATTACTTCTTATCTAATTGAATCGATGACGACTTATATCTCAAACTGAATGACAAATTAATTTACATACTAAATTAATCTAGTTTATGCCATCTCCCGAGATGAATGCTCTTTGGGAGCAAATGAGGGTACGGCGGGGACAAACTAGGACATAGTTTTTGTTAGCAGCAAAACATTTCTTAATGTATAGTGAAGGACGTTAGTTAATGTTAACTAATCACATTTAATAACTAATGTTATTAAATGTGATTAGTAAAATTGTGCCCTTTATTTAAAGAGCAATCAATATTTTTAATCGCCTTGACGAAAACTTTAGAATATTTGTTTTCACACTGGGACATCAGCATGTAGGAGCTAGCAAGCTATATATATATTAATTGGGTTAATTTTTAATAGTCTACCACATATATTATTACTTGCCTGTCGCTAGTGATAGTATTCATCCAGTTGAGCAGCTCATAGAGCGAAAAAGCGCTATGCACAAACTCCTTTGAGTGACAGTGATGGCAGTTCTATTTCTTAGCTTTTAATTAACATGATAAATACGCAGACGGCTTTAATTATTATAACGCTTTTGATACACCTTAGCCTTCCTTATAAGGTATAAAATAATAATTAAAGCCAATATTATTTTTACATCTAAACTAGTGTAAAAACAATATATTCATCATATAACATGCAATATATTACAATTCACAATTGTGTCATCAAAATAAATATTATCATTATTACTATATTTTATTACATATTATTACATTTGCACGTTTATTAAAGAGTTGATTCTTTGTTATAGTTGTTTTCTCATTAAACGGTGTATGAAATTGTTTCGGAGTTTGAAATGTAAACCTTATTCTTGATATTCTATAGGTTCAAGCAACGTGCGGGTGTATGACAATGATTAAAGGCGAGAATACTTGACAATGTTAGGGTTAAAATTTGGTGATCTCTACGTAGCTTTATAGAGCCGCTTATCGATGCATCAACGCTTACCAAAATTGTATTTTTTTTCTTTTTTTTTTAAAGACCACGCCTGCACTATAGATTCTAATCCCTGTGTCGTGGGGTACTTTACAAACATATAATAGACGGACAAAAAGTACATCTAGACTCAGAAACATTTATGGGTCACACAAATAGTTGTCTGGCGCGAGACTCCAACCAGCGACACGAAGCGGCGATATATATTAGTTTTAAAAAGTAGTACTTGTAACTACACACTGGAGCATTTTCTTCCAATAAAACATCGAGAGGCTTTTATAAATTCATTGTAAGTAACAGCGACGAATTGGAGATTTTAGTTGTTCTATTACTAAGTTAAGTTAAAAACCAAACTTTTTGGAATTCAGGTGCTCAAACTGGAAACAGTCAGAATAAATTTCAGACAGTGATATCAAGGAACTTCTTGGCATAATATAATTGAATACTTATTGTTTCAGGTATGTACAACACAAGTTCAGCTTGATAAGAAAACACGTTTTTCAGCAGCAATAGACGTATATTTAATTCTTCAGGATTACACCATTACAACACTTAGCAAAATTAATGTACTTCTGTATTATAACAAATCAGAAACACAACATACAACATTTGTTAAAAACCTTTCAGCTCGAGCGCTCGGTAAAGACTGCCGACCGAACTAGCGACCATTCTGAATGTCATGAACGGGAATGAACTGAATGCATCGGCCATTCCGCTCATTCACCTCTTTTAGGCATATTATATCCTTTTAATAATTAATAAATTAAATGCAAAGACAAATCATACCTTTTCAAGTAAACAAATCACCAAAAATGTTACCAATTATTTGGAAATCATAACATTCGGCCATCCGACCCTGTGTTGCCTCCTGGCACACACAATACATAAACATAAGTTACATATACCTTTCTAAAAAAAAACATCATCAAATCATAACATTCCATAACATTCAAATAAAATAAACAAATACAAAAGTTTTGAATACAACCATAGAATACATTTTGTCAATAACACATTATTACAAAACAAAAACAAAGTGAAAAATAAAAAAACTACCACTATAACAATGACGATGTATCGACAAAAATAGTTAAAACAGACAAAGGAGTCATTGCTGACCCTCTAAGCGATACCCTGAACATTGGATTAACTTCAGATATTTATCTAGACAAACTAATAAAACCTCTCTTTAAAAATAGAAAAATGATATGTAGAATTCTATAAGCCTAGAGATTTCTTGTCAGTATTCTCTACAATCATCAAGTATATATACGCCCAAATTTATTCTTACTTCGAAAAAAAAAGGAATATGTTTGTTGCAAAATTAAAAGGTTGTCGAAAGTATAAGACTTCTTAAATATTAATGTATCAAGAATTGACAATAAAATACCAGATTGTGCCATAACTACTCAAAAACTATATGGCTCCGGAATCCGAGGATCTGCTTAAAATTGGTTTAAATAATACCTGAACCAAAAACAACTGTTAGCGAAGCTCCAAACAATCTCTTTGCTAAACCAGCTAACTTTAACCATGTTCAGAAAATCTTTAGATACCACTTCTTCACTTGAACTATTTCACGATGGACTTCGTAGTTTAACCATACTTTTCTGAGATCTCCGAGGTGTATCAGGAGGAGCACCTGCTTCATCATCAGCCGTCATCAACACCTCACTGAAACATATACATTCTCCGCGACATAATCCATTCATAATCATGTTACAATAAATAAATTAGTTAAAATCCAGTAAATCATAACAAATGTACAGAATCATTCTACTAAAAACATAGAAAAATCAACACCGTCTTAAAACTTAACCCCGACATAATCCATTCATAATCATGTTACAACGAATAAATGAGTTAAAATCCAGTAAATCATAACAGATGGACACAATAATTCTACTCAAAACATAGAAAAATCAACACCGTCTTAAAACTCAACCTCAACATAATCCATTCATAATCATGTAACAATGAATATATGAGTTCAAATCCAGTAAATCATAACAGATGTACTGAATCATTCTACTCAAAACAAAGAAAAACCAACACAGTCTTTCAGTTCTTTCTTTTCAGTTCTCAACACAGTAAAAGTCTTCTAAACGTTTCATATGTAACAACAAAAATAAATAAAACTGGTTAATTTTTATCGAGTAAACTACTCGTTGACCAGATCACTTGTTTTGATTAGCATAGACTGTTGTAAGCATTCATAGGACACTTTATTTGACGACTGTCACAGACTCAACTACCAGTAATAACCGTAACTATCCAAAACTCCAGTGTATCCATATAGAAAACCCACTAGATAATTTTATCCGACGACTATTAACCCACCCATCATCCAGTGAGATAACTACTTACTCAATTAACCAGCGAAGGCACATAGTACACTTCCAAACTAACTTTTTCCGGAGACTATTAACCCGTCCATCATCCAGTGAGATACCTACTCACTCAATTAACCAACGAAGGCACATAGTACGCTTCCAAACTAACATTATCCGACGACTAGCGACCCGCTCAACATCCAGTGAGATACCTACTCACTCAATTAACCAGCGAAGTCACATAGTACGCCCTTTAACAAACATTATCCGACGACTAGCGACCCGCTCAACATCCAGTGAGATACCTACTCACTCAATTAACCAGCGAAGTCACATAGTACGCCCTTTAACAAACATTATCCGACGACTAGCGACCCGCTCAACATCCAGTGAGATACCTACTCACTCAATTAACCAGCGAAGTCACATAGTACGCCCTTTAACAAACATTATCCGACGACTAGCGACCCGCTCAACATCCAGTGAGATACCTACTCACTCAATTAACCAGCGAAGTCACATAGTACGCCCTTTAACAAACATTATCCGACGACTAGTGACCCGCTCAACATCCGGTGAGACACCTACTCACTCGATTAACCAGCGAAGTCACATAGTACGCCCACTAACAAAACTGGTCAAGAATCTCTATTCTATCCTGTATTTATCAATAAATAAAATATCATAGCAGTCATTTAAGTAACCAACAATTTATATCTACACAATGTTGCTTGTAATTAATCATACTATAAACAAATGTATTCTATAAATTTCCATTTAAATCTTTCAAGAAGCTTATGAATTTAGTCATAATGGTATTAAAATTCAATTTTATCCATACTCAATACTCAATCATTTATTGCTTCCATAATGTATAACAGATGGTATAATCTTATAATTATGTAACAATTATGGACCCTGTCGGGCACAGCATAGTAGAAGAGAGGAAGAAGGCTTTTGGTTAATAATAAAAAGTTTAAGAATTTATGCTATTTGTAAAATCATAGTATGCCAAATTTTAATTTAAAAATGTCAATATTTAAAGCGAAAAGATTATCAGATTAATAAATGTCAAGATCTATAGAATTATTTCTTTGAGTCCAAGTATTCTTTTACAGTATAATAGCTTTTCTGTAATAAGAAAAGCTTTAGTTTTTTAATAAAAGTATTATCCTTTTTTTAATTCTTCTGGAAGTTTATTATAGACTTTTATTGACATGACCAACGGGCTTGTAGAGTGCATAGATAGATGGGATGTTGGTAAATTTAATCTATTCCCATGCCTAAGTGTGAACCATCTCGAACGTTAAATACGTTCGGTCACCATATGCAACAATGTGTGCTTATTAGTACTGCTAGAGAGTAGCCCTAGCCACGTACCCGAACTCACGATTACATAACACAGTTAACCAGCATAGTCCATTATTAGAGAGTTGCCCTGACCATATGGGTAATGCTACGCCATTAACAAATCTATACATATAATAAAATCGTAGGAAAGTGAAAACTGTCCAATGAATATTTTTTTTAAAATGATAGTTGGGGCGTGATCTACAATCTACATCGAAACCAAAAATATAGTTTTTAGAATTTTTGTCTGTTTGTCTGTATGTATGTCCGGGCTAAACTCAAAAAGTACTGCATTGGATTTACTTCAAATTTTGCATGAATATTACTAAGAGGTCGGGTCATCATATAGGCTACATATTATCACGCCATCAACTACGGGAGAGGAGCTGTGATAATTTATAAAGTTTAACGCGGGTAAAACCGCGGGGCGCAGTTAGTTATGATATAAAACAAATCTTTAATCCATAAAGTTCATTTATATCTACAGATAAATCATTGAATGCTATATCTTTGTAAGATAGTTTAAACACTGTCCACAAATATGAACAACTACAAGCAATTAAATCATATTATTTCTTTGTTTTATTCTTAAATATGGACTTACATACCTTTTTCCTGGGTAATTGCCACTTCTGAGATGATAAGAAAACACGTTTTTCAGCAGCAATAGACGTATATTTAATTCTTTAGGATTACACCATTACAACACTTAGCAAAATTAATGTACTTCTGTATTATAACAAATCAGAAACACAACATACAACATTTGTTAAAAACCTTTCAGCTCGAGCGCTCGGTAAAGACTGCCGACCGAACTAGCGACCATTCTGAATGTCATGAACGGGAATGAACTGAATGCATCGGCCATTCCGCTCATTCACCTCTTTTAGGCATATTATATCCTTTTAATAATTATTAAATTAAATGCAAAGACAAATCATACCTTTTTAAGTAAACAAATCATCAAAAATGTTGCCAATTATTTGGAAATCATAACAAGCTGTGGTAAGACTAAATATTATAATATACTTTTATCGACACGAACTTAATATTCGGCTTCATTCTTCTAAATACGACTGCAGTGTCTGAGCGGTACAAGTCCGTTCCCTGGGGACTTCGTGTCCAGACTTGCGATATGGTTCTCTCAGAAAACAAATACATTGAAGGAATTTTGTTAATGGAGATGTAACTATCCTCCCTGTCTATTTAAGAAGAAAGATCTACTGTATTAGTGAATGTTACACACACATAAACATCGATTGATTTTTTTATATTCGCTTTAACATCAATTAATTTAGGGAAAGAAGGTTTTCAAAAAATTTCACATACCCACATGGCTCTACGCCTACATGCAAGTCGCACTTAATTGGTACGTTTTATTTATAATATTGAACGAAAATAAAATGGAAACCGTTTAATGGAGGTTTGGTAAATTGCATGCGACCAGACTTATTTTTAGCTGCAGTGGTTGAATACTACGCTGAGATCTACGCCGTAGCAGTGCTTCTACATGTGCGTGCGTAGCAGTATTTTATAAATTGCAGCTCTGTTTTCTTTGAAAAACATAGTAAGCAAACAAAAATATGATCCTCTTGACATAAGAGGGTCACCGTAGCCGTATGCCCACTTAGGGCGACACATGTGTAGTGCCGACCTGACCTGAGAAAGCTTATTATTCCTTTTTAAGGGCCCTATGGGACGCTACGAAAATCCCAAGAAACTACAACTGCAATTTTAGCGTATGTGGGCGGAAGTTTTACTGAAACTCTAATGTCCAAGATCGTACAAGGTTACATGAGAACGTAGATTTACTAGTCAATAAATAAATCAAACTATGCACTCAATTTGAAGGTAATTAATATTATATATATATATATATATATATCAAGCGACAGTGGCACGATCCATCATTTTTAGTTGATTACACATTTTAAGTTACCGTTTTTCAGTTATTATACTGTATTATTCTTACTTTAATACTGCTCTTTTAAAGGCTACATGACGGTTAGAGGTGACTGGAGTTCAGATTCAAAGTCAGAATTTATTACTTTATTTATATTTCAATAGCTTTAGCTTATGAAGAGTTTCTCTCTGGAAATTTTCGAGCGATGTACGGTTCGATAGCGTTGTAAAATTACACGAAGCTTCGTTGAGTCACGATTGGAGAACATAGTAACAACTGAGCTACGTTATTATTATTTAATAGACTTAAGTATTTTGACTTTTGTCCTGTGACTCACGGCATTTGTACTTAAAATTTTTGCTTTTAGACATAAATATTCCGTTCAAATTATTATTTTATTTCTATAGGTGTGTTGTCAAAGATTTTAAATACAAAATAAAAATTCTTTCTGTATTTTTGACAGCTTTTTGGCGTTCATTTTTATTTGGATTATCTGTCAGAAAAATGCCAGAGTATAATGAGCATCTAAGGCATTTAAGGTGTTTAATTAATTCTAATAACTTATAATAAAAAAATGTGGGTATATAAATATACTTACTAATTTGCATTGCAGCTTCGTTCATGTCTAAGCTGCCGGCAAACCGACGAGAGTTTCTGAGATTTCGAGCATAGTCAGTTAAAGAGATAATCAACGACTTGTCGTTTCATAAATAAAAATTCAAAACTCAGTGATATTGAAAACAAATGTGATTTCAAATATCTCCTGACTCACAAAAAACCATCCATTGTTCCATATTATTAAAGTGCACAAGTGCGTACACAAATATAGCTAGTTTTACTCATAATTTTATGGGTCTAGAAAATCGCCATATGTAGGGATGTATCAGGGATAGTAGCAATGGCTTTACCTGTTTCTGGGCACGAGGTAGTGACGCCGCTAAATCCATGACCCGCCTTGAAATTTTTGCCCTAAATAATCTTATCCAGTCAGGGACCGGAATTCCAAATATTTCCCCGCTTTTCTTACAAAGTGATCTTGCTAATACTTTTGGCGTACAGCGCTCTAGTACAAATACCTGCCATAACTATTATTTTTTTAAGATCCATCGATCTGTTTCATAAAATCATTCGATACCTACCATTAATAATTGAAAAACACAAAATATGGTTTAAAATAAAGAGACTGACTTATTTTTCGAATCTACCTTAACCACTGTTTCTATTTTTATTCTTTATTCTACACTGAAAAGATATTCAAACAAGTGTATTTAAAAAAGTTATGTACAGACGCCAGCACATCCAGCTCCCCAAATCTGTCAAATTTATTTTATAAAGTTCCAACTTTATCATATAAGCATAAGGTTCACTTTCAATTGAAGAAATTTGACAGATTGGGGAAGCTTGATGTGCTGGCGTCTGTACAAAGGTGAGTTTCATCACTCGTTGATGAGTATTTTTCCATCAGTTGTAAGAAATGTTTTAAATTTACCTTCATTTATGCTTCCAGTATTAAAATCTATTTTAATTAGTTTATTTCATTATTCCAATAGAATACCGGCGTTTTATTTCACATAAAATTTCTTAGGTGTCTGTTTTAAACATTTTAAGGAATAATATAGGAATTATGTACATTTCTAATACACCCGACGAGTGCAGAGATATTGCTCCGACATTACAATAAGGTTATTTCTCTAATTAATCCTCATTTTAACACATTTCAAAGTATTGAGGACGAAACGAAAATGTTATATTATAATACTTAATTACTTAATTAGTAAGAGCAGAAAGGAACTGCGAACATACAAATTAAGTTATTGACTCAGTTAGAATGATATCCAAGTCGTTATGTTTTACAATAACCGTATAGATGGATCCAGTTTAATACAAACATTATAAAAAAATATTATTTCACAAAAAGATTAGCACTTAGCAAAAACTTTAATTTAAATGGTTATCCAATTTATCACGCAAATATTTCAAATGTAATAAAATATCATTCCAAAAATATTCATTTCACTAAGTTTGTTTGTCAAATTTGCGTGTTTACAAAATGATTATCCTGGTTTTGTCGAACTTCTTTTAATAATGTATTACATAATGAGTAGTGATTCGCTTCGTCATAAGCAAAACAGATTTTTTATTACAATTTATGATTTCCCAACAAACGGGTCGGATCGTTAATTCTAGCCTAACCCAAATGATTCAATAACAGTGCATGATATCTGACGCAGGCATTGGTAAATTAGGTAAGTATTTATCAAGCCATGAATTTGCAAACGTTATTAATACAAATATTTTTATAATCATGTTAACTGATAAAACAACACCAAATAACATGAAGAAAGCAAGAATCTCAGAAAGAATATATTGGAAAGTGATAGCCTTATCAAGTATAAACTTACCTAACGTGATTTTTAAAAACGAATTTTGGTAATCATTGTTAGTTAAAGTTATATACCGTTTGTACATTTTCTTACCTGTGACAAAAAACACCACTTCAAGCCTTAAAGTTGGAACAAAGTTACTTCCCAATATAAAATTCTGATTAAAAATTCGCAGTTTTTTTAATTTCTATTCGAATCTCTAATGGAAATAGCCGAGTTTTGCCTTTTATAATTTTATTACAATTTGACTTTGTAAGTCCACTTTCCATTTGGCGACTTTTAAAACGAAAGCCACTTGGTCAAGGTACTCTTAAAACTAAAACCTGCAGCTTAATTAATTTAATTTTTATTCTGTGTTCGTGAGATTGAAACATGATGATTAGGCATAAGTTGAAGAGAAATTCAGGTTAATGAAGGAAATTTCCTTTAATTGCTATTACGCTTAAGTTCCTCTTCAAATACCTCAAAAAGGAAAATAAACTATTCTCCGTTGTCCGTCTGGCTGTCTGTCAAGGCTTTTTTCAGACAGAGAACACGTGGAGGCATCAAGTTGAAATTAATAACCTCATATACTTAGACTTACTTTATTTCAAAGTCCGCATAGTCTCCTTAAGGTTGGCTCCAGAGAATGCTTTTGGCATTAAATCCGCTACTGTACATTGTTCCAGGTTCAGGTCTTGAAGCTATGTAAATCGACGCAATCAAAAGATACGATTATTTATGCACCATATTTTGACACTCGCAAGTTAGGTAATACGTATAGGGTAGGTTTGCTGTGTGGTGACGGCATAGAATATCATCATCCCATCTCATCCCGAAGGGACGTAGAAATCGTCTGAGGGAATACCTACCAGAGAACGGACAGCAGCGTTTTCTGTGAACTACGACAACCACCAACCCGTCTGCCAATATTATGGCATATCCCCCCATACTGTGGGGAGGCTTTTGTCCAGCAGTGGACGTACTTTGGCAGATATGTTGATAGGGTACTTCCTGTATGACAAGAAGTGATAGCTCCTTGCGAAAGTAGAAGAGAAAACTTACACAGGTTTTTGTATAGGTGTTAGTTTCCTTACATTCCTAGTTGCTTGTTAAGTCTTTAAGTAATAGGTCTAAGCGCGGTTTATCTTGGATAGCAAGTAAAGCTATTTGCTCTCCGCGACAAGCTGTTGGTTGGTCGCGTTGGATGATGGAGCTGTAATTTGATTATATACATATCTAGTAGTAATTTTTAACTATTTAGTTATTAGAAATTAAGATGTGAACCCGCGAGAATACTGCCGACCAACTGTACTGCAGTTTGGCAGAATACATAAAGTGTGAAAAAAATTGTATTATTTTTAAAGTTAAACAATAAAAAAAGCAGTTAGGTCATGGGACATCTTAGGTAATGGCTAGAACTAGATCCCAAAACGAGTTTCAAAGTGTCAGTCGACAGCGAGCCTGTATTATTGAGGCTGATTTTTCCTGTCGATAATGCCTTCCAAAAAGTGTGGTACGGATCACATTGTTCGGACTGTGGCCAGTTTATAGTCACCGGTACTGACGAGACTGCAAAATTAATGAATTTTCAAATTAATACGTCGTTCAATAGAAAATCCGAAAACTTTATAGTTTTAGGCGGCTATTCAGAAAGTTTATATTTTATGTTATAAAATAGAATAATTCCGAAGTCATTTTGTTAAAATTTCTGTTTTAATTAAATATGTTCAGTGACCTGGATTAGAAACGTATTGTTTAAGCACCTAGCTTTGACTGGTTCACTAATAGGATTTGTAAAAGATAGATTTGTGTAAAGAGGAATTAAATTAATAGGCTTTTAGGTACCGGGTAAAACGGGGTGAATAGGAATCCGGGGATTAAAAGGAAAGAGACAAGATACAATTATACGGCGTCCACAAGCTTTAGTTATAGTAACTTTACATGTGACTGAGTTAGAGCTAAGTGGTAGCAATATTAAAATGATTTAGATATTACAGTTCTTCTGCTTTACGAGCAACTTGGCTGACGAACCTCCAACCAACGGAAAGTTATTTCTTGAAAAAGACATCTCGGTAATATTAGTAATATAGTACTATTATTAAAATGTATCTGTGTAAAACCTTTTCTTTTGAAACTTAAATGTATGTAGAAGTGTGCAATAAAGAATAAGAATTAACGTAGTTTTCTTGAGTCTGATAAGACTCAACAGAGTTAATTTAGGACCGTGGAAGATTCGGCAACGTGTGTCGATACCATGTTTGTAACAAGGTTTATAGGCTATGGCAGCTACTTACTATGTCTGCCGACTCAGTTAGAAAACAAAAAATAATCTGGAAATAGTAATTTTGTTCATATCAAATCCGTTGTACTGTACCTTATCAGAAGCAGTCTGCAACACAGATATTGGATGAAAATAGGTATTGTAAGTAATCATGTATGTACTAAATATTTATGGTAAATCGTTCGTCTGAGTACCGTTCTGTTAAGAGTAGTCGACCCTAAGTGGGTGGATTGATCTTTAGAGTGTGTTTATTTCTTGGGACTTAAGGACAGTTATCGTGGCGTCGAATGTAAGTACAAAAGATTTTGCAATTTAATATACTGGGACATTATTCACACACGGCTAACTGATCCCAAACTAAGCAAGGCTCGTACTATGGAAACCAGATAACTGATATACTACTTTTGATACATACTTATATAGGTAATCACACCCAGACTCAGGACAAATATACTTGTTCATGCACACAAATATCTGCCCTGGGTGGGAATCGAACCCACGACGAGCGGCGTGAAAGGCAAGCATCTACCAAACACGCCAACCGGCCCGTCAACGCTAACCATTGTCTCCATTCAATATGTAGGTAATAATTATAATTAACTAGCGACTACGCTACGTATAAGGCATAGTAGTAAAAAAAATGAAAAAATATCTTTTAAATTGCAAAACAATGTTGATTTTACACTTTTTCAAGACTTTTTTTTAAATTTTCACTACGTACACACCTTCCCTAGGCTTCCACAAATAATTCAAGACTAAAATTACCCAAATCGGTAAAGGCGTTGTTGAGTTATAACATTACAACGAAAAGTGGCATTGATTTTTATATATATAGATATAGCCAGTGCTATTTGCTAGCTCAATGAATAATTCACACCAATCAAATTTTCTATTGTTTGCAATTGAATATAAGATAATGGTTTTGGTTCTAGAAGATGTCTATCCCAGCTGTAGTCATTAGACAAAATTCGTTAAGCCTTGACAGAGGCCTACTCTAATACCAATGTAACCACTGTCTAGTCAGATAAAAAACGGTTTCTATTTAGATGTGCCTTTAGAAATTCGAATAAAATTACGTGTTTATTGTATAAAATAAGAAAATAACTTTTGATAGTTCACCCCAAAAATCATGTAAGAATTTATATTCTGTACGATATTTGCATAGGTATTTGTGATACACAGCTAAAAACCAGGTGGTTTTCGATACAAATATCTACGACAGCTTTGATGAACAGGTGTCAACACAACACATCACTTTTTTAACGAAAATAAATCGATTAAAAGCTTCACTATTTTTTTCGTACAACTTATGTATACATGCAACACTTTTAATGATCACTAGCGCATTGCCGACCTTGCATAAACCTATTCAATCCATTTTTCAAGAGCTTTTTGTTTTAAACTCTACGGAAAACATCACAGGTGAACTGTATAGCCCGAGGTTCAATTCTACGATGTGGAATACCGTAGTTTAGGTAATGCACAGGGAGCCTCTCTGTGCGTCGACAAAAGTGCGGTGTTTGAAAGTAGCCTTTCGTTGCGTCCAAATAAAAAAAAAACTTCTAAACACAGCCCATTCAACAGTTGTTATGACCTAAGCTCACAGTTTTTTTGTATACGACGTGAGTTTAATTGGCCGCGCGTTCTCAGCGCAGTCTAATTCAGAAATCATACACTTTGTACTATGCCAGATTTTCTTTTAAAGCGTGTTTTAGCTATCTTTGATGCGCTTTAATAAAACGGTATTGAAACAAAAGATGCAAAGTCCAGTTCTATTTTCTTTTTCCACTGTCATACGTTATAAATGAATGAATTAAGAAAAAGACATTTCAATATCTAAACTTTTTATATATGCTGACTACGCGATAGTTTTTCACTTTTGCTACTTATTAATTGCATATGGATTCAATGAGATTGTTTATTTTTTTTATTTATATGCAATTTATCCACTAAATATCCGAGCGATTTGTGTCACAAGTTGTTTAAAAATAGATAACGATTGAGCGCGTCTTATTAATACTGGCAACGCATTCCAGAGACGAGCAGCTAAAACAGTAAATGATTTACTGAAGAAATTGGTGGAATGCGTTGGTAAGGTTAGTTCCAGGTTTTATAATGATCTCAGTGACTTGGCATGCGTGTCATTGAGAAACTTAAAACGCTCTTTAAGATAATAGAGCGTTGAGGGATTAAAGATAATATTGTACAAGAGGTACAAGATAAATGTGCATTCTGGCGAAGGCGAATACGAAGCCACTTGAGTTTAGTACGCAATTCTGAAACGTGGTCATATTTGCGGAGACCAAATTTGAACCTAATACAGACATTTTGGAGACGCTTTAGTTTGTCAAGTCTTTCCTGGGTTACTTAAATCAAGATAGCTGGCGCCAGCGTAATCAAGAATAGGGAGAAGAAGAGATTGTGCAAGCGCAATTTTCGTGGTAATGTTCCTACCCTTTAAGAAGTCAGTCTATTCCTTTCTTGAAGGCCGGCAAGCCCATGTAGTAATTTTTCTAGTCCATCTCTCTTTATCCTGACGTGCAATGTGACCCTCTAGCGCATCAATAACTTTGTCCTTCTCAAGTTTCAAGTTAAGAATGATTCTCTCCATGGCTGTGGCGGGTGTTTTATATATAAGTAACTTAAAAAGGTTTCCATAACTTTTCAGTGCACAGAAACCTTTTCAAAATATATAACAATTTCCAAAATCTGTCTGTACCAACACAAAAGATAGCCGTAGCTTGAAGGTATGTTGTGTACCTGACTATGTTAAGCAATTTATCTCCTTCAAACCGCAAAAAGCTTTCACGTTATTTTCATAACATTCTTTACTATCATTCAGTTAGTACGTTGAAATTTGAGGTTGGTGTAAGTTGTACTTGCTTTTAGAAAACTACACTTATTTGTTTATAACAAACATAAATATGGAAAGAAAAAATAGTTTATTTTAAATAAATAAAGGTGACTCTTTTTTTGCTGTGTGGTGACGGCATAGAATATCATCACCCCATCACATCCCATGGGGGGCATAGAAATCGACCGAGGGAATACCTACCAGAGAACGGGCAGCAGTGTTTTTCTGTGAACTATGATCATCAGACTGCGATCGCCAACCCGACTGCTAAACGTGGCGATTATGGCATATCCCCCATTCTTTGGGGAGGCTTCTGTTCAGCAGTAGACGTACTTTGACTGACATGATGACTCTTTATTTATTTATAGTACAAAAGATCCTTAAGGGACGAAGTGCTGTACGCATGTACGGGGTGTATAAAGACAAGACAAGACCCTTTATTTCTTTCCCAACAAACAAGCATACGGCTTACCTAATAATACGCGGTTAGCCTAAGCATGCAATATACGTGACGACAGAAGAAGAAGAAGAAAATGTCAGCAACACTTACCCTTCCCTTGAAGCTTTAGAAACCATATTCACATGCAGGATCAAAAAGTTAATATAATACTTGATGTATGTTCTGTAAGGTGGATTTGCTTCCCTGTTGAGCTGCTCATAGAGTGTATGGACCCTATTCGCCTCTTAAATGTCACAGCCGTCTAGCATTACTATGGAGTCGAGTCGAACGAGTAATGACCCCCAAAATTTTACGAATTAATTTGCAGTGCAACCATTTAGCGCGTGGTATTTGCTAAAACCTTGATAACTCTATACCGAAATAGAAATTTATATAAGTTACGAAATCCGTATAAAATAAATTTTTATTATTCTTACCAACCCGCTAAAACTAGCAAGTTACTGTTTTACTTTGAGTCGAGTACAATAACCTTCGTGAAGTCATGGGCCACTACATAATAATTCCATAGCCCTCCTTAGTACCCTTTGTACCGCCCACCCCCAGCTCGGGTGTAAGTTTACTTTATATAACATTAACTTGTCCAGTCCACCTGCTAAATGCACTCTTAAATATTTATAATGCATAGTATTTTACATTAAATAACGTTGAATGAAATTAGTAAGAGGAACTTCGAAGAAACGCTCTGTGAAATAAAATACTTTTGTGACGGCCTTCGTCAAAAGTGTGGAACAGTATATACGTACAGACGCCAGCACATCAAGTTACCCCAATCTGTAAAATTTTCCCAGTTGAAAGTGAACCTTATGCTTATGTGATAAAGTTGAATATCTATAAAAGAAATTTGACAGATTGGGTTAGCTGGATGTGCTGTCGTCTGTACATATTTACCATATCATTACAGAGCACTCCTGAGAGGTCATAATTATGTTCAACACTGTATATTTTTGCATGAATACTGTAGGATACATAATGGAGCCAAATCTATAATTTTAGGATATTGAACAACGTTTGTGTGTTCACGACTGGATGGTATCAATCCAGCTACCTCCAAAGCTCGGAAATGTTCTAACTTGTAGAATTATTTCTACTAGCTATTTATTTCATCAAATTGTCTCCTACCGTTTAGTTTCAAATGATTGATAAATGTCGTAACATAATTATCAAAAAAAACAATTTCACCTGATTATGATGCAGCCCATTATGGGTAAGTCTTCTCACATAAGGGAGAGGCAAAGTGGCTTCAGGAACATTTTTGGTGAACGCACGGTCATGCTGATTCCCTTACGATGTTTTCTCTTACCGTTTTACATCCTAATATGCACATAAATTTTAAAAGTCAACGAGCTAACAACTAGGTTCTTTCGACCTTTATTATTTATAATCTTCACCGTTACGATCGATTTCTGAATTTAAATTAAGAATAAAATATTTAAAATTGAGAGCCCTCATGCGAAGTGCGTCCGCTTACCAGTATTTTTGTACATCTAAGAGGGAAACATAAAGCAAACAAATGTTCTTTCTACAAGTTTTCACGTAACACGTTGTATGTTACACAATGTAAAATTAAATTATTTAACTAGAAGCTAAGCGCTTGTGTTGCCGATGTTACAGCGAAAAATGTAGTAACGAACATTGAAAACTGACGTGGCGCAAATAGCAATGCACCCTTTTCCCTTGTTTTTCTCACGAGGTGGCAGGATGGGTGCATTGACCTTTACAATACTCCCACCCAGTAGCTACTCTTCTTGAATGTGAAAGCATTTTCTCAACAGCCCTTGTTGGAACATATTATTTTGAAACGTACCTTTCTTGTTTACGTTGGGAATTTGCCTTTACGAGTAGTTACTCGTAGGTATGACGCCTTGTGTTGCATGTTGAATTAAATGTAGATATTATATAGTGCGGAGGTAGGTTTGAACTGTTTTGCCAATGCTTACTAGGACTAAAGAAACTATAATGAACTTTTAACCGTTTTCAATTTGCATGAGAATTTACTTACTAACAATGAATTAACAAAGCATTGAAATTAATGTTTACTTGTAAACATGATTTTCAATGCTTTTTATTAATATTTTGATTATATTCTGAAATCTTTAAAAAACATTATATGTTATATAATAAACATACATTTTAATAAAATGTGGCATATATTAAGCCTTTGTTTGTGGAAGATATAAAATCTTTTTTGTATGTGAGTTTAAACTAAACAAAATGACGGTCGTTAGCTGTCATTATATCTAGTTAAATCGGTTTAAAAATGAATTCAATCCATGTTTGCAGTATAAAATTTACATAACGTTTTAACAAGATTTTATTTTTAATTTTTCAATATTTAGTGGTAATAGTATTAATAATGATCAGTAATTAAGAAGTGTGGTAGTTTTTGGAATCAATTTTATCATAACAGGATATCAAAATAAATTACTTTTAATTATATTTAAAAAATATATATAATAAGTAAAAAGAATATGTTAATTAATTAAGTAAGTTATTGCATAGGTACATACGGTTGTCTTATAGTTTATTTTTTTATTCGATGTGTCGTTTATTTATCATTCGATATTTTGAACGTTAGAGTATTTATAAATTCGATTTAAAGTGGTCGTTCAATTATTTTCCATTTGATTTGATAGTACAGCCATTTTAAAACAGTATTGCTAGGAGATTTCATCGTAAAACCATGTAAAAGTCACATCACAATATAGGCCATATATACCTTACGGTGTTAAGAACATAATTTACAATAATGCTACCACTTTTGTTTAGCCTACCTGTGCCTTGTATAGCGCCGTTTTTGAAATTTACACGAAATACCTCCAAGAAGCCTACTTAGGTAAATTATAATCATTTTCTCCCGAGATGGTAATATGTATGGTGGGAGAAAAATGACCCAAAAGTGCTAAAGCCTAGGGTACTGATAATGAACTGAAAGAAAACTTAAATACTTGCCTTTTTAGGAATTTTATATACAACATGTAACGTAATTAACGCACACCCTCAGACACCTCAATTAGAATATTATATTGTAATCATAATACATACACTGAATTTTAATTGAATTGAATTTTAATAATTAATTTTAATTCAACATGTATATGCATTGTTATTTACTTAATTAGTTTCTTGGAATAAAGTTAATTTTTTTTATTTTGTATTTAATGATGGAATTTGTATGAATACAAACTTTGACTTACGGTCCATTTCGATTTGTTTTGACTGTAAAGGGTTAATATGACAATAATTTCCGTAGTTTTAATAACATTGGAAAAAAAATTACCTATATTAAAAATCGATTCAGTAAACGATTCTGATCAATCTATTTTCAGGATGTGCGTTAATTAAGTTACATGTTGTATTAATGATTGAAACTAAGCACTAACAACCTTACTTATATAAATATTGAGACACTGTTATCAGTAAAGATATGGAATTAGACAAATATATCTTTAAATCACAAATACAAAACGCATAACACCGTAAAACTCAATTCTTACTTAACTTAAATACCCAATACCTACGGCTTGAGAGTGATGCCTTAAGTTCTATATTCGAATACCACCAAAGATTATGCCTATTATTTAACTTTAGTTCGCTCATCTAAGTGTTTACCACGGTGCACAGTGACAAGGAGCATTGCACTGTATGGTCTAATATTATTTAAAAAGAGAGTTTTTTTTATAATTATGACCACATTCGATATACCACACTCTCTACATGCATTAACTTAACTCAAACAAGGTTAACCTCGTAAACAGAAGTGTATTATATTTATATTGCACACTAGCTGGTGCCCGCGACTTCGTCCGCGACAATTTCGAATGATGACCAATGTAACTACTTACTTCTAGCTTAATCTAAAAAATATAACTTTAAAAACAAATAAGCAATATAAATTTAAGAAAACCTAACCTATAAATAACCTAACTAAGAAATAAACTAAATACTACTTTGCTACTGTTATTTAAAAAAAAACGACCCGATATCATCAACCAAAGTTAAAGAATACATATCAATTGTCCTAAAGTAGGTACAGTCAGTAAGTCAAATAAAGTAAAATAATAATCAACGATGCATTAATTACAAAGGTAACTCCCATTAGATTAGGTTGCGACCACGGCATTGATAGGTCTTATATAAAATTTTGTGAACGAAACCATAGCACGATCTAAAACGATGATTACGCAATCTATTACAAAAATATAAACTTGTAAAGCGGTAAAATAAGATGTGTGCATAGTTTTTGGGTGAGATTTAGGCGATCATCTATTAATTCAGTTTTGGACTACCGTTTATTTCAAGCATTTATTTATTTTAATTAACCGATATACCAAATAAGTTCCATGATCTGAAACGATATTACCGCCATCTAGATACAAAATTGTGAACTTGTAGATTAGTAAAATTAAGATGATATTTTTTGGGTGCGATCATCTCGACACGAACAATTTATACTACGCTAACTCGAATATAAAATGTCGCTTTTTTGGTTTGTTATAAAAATTACCAAAAAAAAGGAAGTTACAAATCTTATAAAACCCTAAATCTTTACTTAGACAACAATGACCACGACATTTTAAGCAACTTAGCAAAGAAAAGAATTTCTCTAAAATTTGAGTTTGCGTAAATTGTTGGTGTCGATTTGTTGAATCAGTTTTGGATAACCTTTTTTTTATCAACAAATTATTCCCTGGATTGCTTTATTTTTAACTAAAAGACCAAAAAATACATTACATGCGTTTACTCAAAAAAAAAAAAACAGATTTTCATACAAACTTACGTCCCCTATTTTAGTTGTCCTTAGGGGTGGAAGTTCCAAAAATCCTGGAATACATATTGTTATTTTTAACTGAAAAGCCAAATACCAATTTTCATAGGTTTAACTTCAAAAAAGTCGCATTTTTCATACAAACTTACATACCCTATTTTACGCCCTAAGGGGTGGAATTCCCAAAAATCCTAAAATATATATTTTTAATTTTTAACTGAAATGCCTAATACCAATTTTCATGCGTTTAGCTTAAAAATTTACACATTTTTCGTACAAACTTACACCCCCTATTTTACGCTCTTGGGGCTGGAATTTCCAAAAATGCTGAAATTAATATTTTTTATTTTTAACTAAAACGCCAAATACCAATTTTCATGCGTTTAACTTAAAAATTGACACATTTTCCATACAAACTTACATGCCCTATTTTTCACCCTTGGGGTGGAATTTCCAAAAACCCTGAAATACATGATTTTTTATTTTTAACTGGAAGGCTGAATACCAATTTTTATGCCTTAAACTTCAAAAACGGCAAAGTTTCATACTAACTTAGCGCCCCTGTTTTACCCCCTTAGGGGTTGAATTTCGAAAAATCCTTCCTTATTCCTTGTCTACATTATGAAGCAAACATTTGTGCAAAAATTCAGCTTTCTAGGTCCAAGGGTTTGGGCTGGGCGTTGACGAGTCAGTCAGTCAGTCAGGACTTGTCTTTTTATATATATAGATAATGAAAATATATATGTTCCCGAGTCATAATAAACAAGGGAACTGAAACAATACAAGTTAGACTCTTTGAGACAACTCAGTCGGGATGAGTTCGTAATTACATAAGTAGCTCTGTGTCAAGTTTCCTTTCTATTAATATCAGCTAGATATACGGTTCTATAGAATCGTAAGTTTGTCGGCTTACGTAGATATGTTTATCCTGAGATATATTCACGAATTTCGTTGCAAGGGATGAAAGAGGATACGTATTGACGTGGAAGTTAGACTTCGCGTCGACTTGACGAGATCATTTTGTTACGTAAGAACAGACTGTGCAAAAGCAATCAATAAGTTACCATTCTGTTTGTTTACCTAAAGTTGTATCATTATATTTTTGAGAAATCGATCTCTTGATTGCGTAACACCCCGTAGTAATGCGTCAATTGACAGTCTTTTTTTATTTCGTCATATACCCACATTTTGTAATACATCTGTTAAGTAAACTTCATAGAACAGTTTCATAAAACATGAGACCATTATTAATTATAGTAAAATCACTTCCAATATCTATTTGCCCTACAAAAAGAATCCGAGATTACGTGATATTGAGGGTCCATATCTGATTCACTTTTTATTTATTTGGGTACTAGTGACGAGTGCCGAGTAAAATGATAAATATTTTTATTGTATTTTAATAATAGGTTTATGTATGCATTCAGAATTCGTTTGTCATCTTGTAGGTAGGGACATGATCCCATTGCTATAGAAATTTTGGGACTTCTGATAAAACTACCGCGACAAGTTGTTTTGGCAGTCCTCTCGTGATAACAACACTTGACACTGCCTAAAGAATTGTGAGGAGACCGAAACAGGTGGAAATCTGAAATGCAAGGTCAGGACTATATGGTGGATACTTTAACACCTCCCAGCCAAACTCTCTTCATATTTGGTGAGTGGCTAAAAATGTGTGAGGTCTAGCGTTATAATGATGAAAAACCACACCCCTTCTGTTCATTAATTCCGGCCGCTTTCTCTCAACTTCTATCTAATCTCATCAGTTGTTCGCAGTTGAGCTCAAAATCGATGGTCCTGCCTGGTGATAACAGCTCATAATGAATAATGCCCTTCCAATCCCACCACCCACAGCAACACCTTGTTGCGAGTTAACCCGGGTTTCGCCACAGTCTGTGAATCCTGACTGGCCTTTGACCACGACCTTTTTCCACGTTCTTGTCGTACGTGAACCACTTTTCATCATCAGTTATGAGCTACTTCAAAAAGGGTTCGGTTTCATTTCAAGAATCACAAATTAGGCGTCGCACGCCAAATGTGGGGACATTTGGCGTGCGCGATCCTCGGGCGTGCGAGCTGCACGGACGCAGCGCGCGCGCTGCGCGAGCGTCGAGTGTTGCCGCCGTGTGACGCCGTGTGTAGCGCGCGCGCTGCGTCCGTGCAGCTCGCACGCCCGAGGATCGCGCACGCCAAATGTGGGGGACGCCTTAGTTCACACGGACAAAAGGGTTCGGTTTCATTTCATTTTCAGAATTACAAATTAGTTCACACGAATTAGACACAGAACACACGGTTCATAAGGTTTCTTTCAGTGGTCTCGTGAGATACCCAAATATCGAGCATTTTTGTGTACCTAGTTTTTACAAATGCGCCAAAACTGTTTTGTGGTCAATTCCTAGTTCTTCAGCTAAGTCGTAACTACTGATATGCTGATCTTGCACCACTTTTTCAAAAATAGCATCCATTTTATCCGTAATAGGGCGACCAGAGCGACGTGCATCTTTGACATCAAAATTTTCGGATTGAAAACGCTTAAACCAAATTTGTGCTACTCTCACGGATACTGCACTAGGTCCATAAACGTCGCAATTTTTTTACTTTTACCTTTAGTGTAGTAAACTTTTAAAATGTATCGAAGTTCTTTATTTGGTTCACTCAGCTTGACAGTACGAAAAACAAATAAAAATCACCCATTTTCCTAATTTGAACTTGGAATTATGTTCTTTAAAATTTAAACTTTCAATGATTCCAAAACTAGCCAGATACAAATAGTATAGCCAAATATATTTTATGACAAGTTCATATATACTTTAATGCGAAAAGACTTTTTCCCCAACCTAATATGTATATCACGTTAATGTAGGACTAGAATAAAACGCACTCAACTATAAATAAAAAGAATTGGTAAGATTGCGCACTGTTGTCTATCTTAGCCGACTATTTTGATAGACATATTGTGCTGTGTCGCAAATGACCAGAGCCTGATTTTTCATTAACTCTTATTGGTACTGTGACGATCTTCTTGGTCGTGGACCTTCGTTCGTCTAATAAGAAAACATTAAAATAAAAAGAAATGCCTAGTTTGAAAATATAAAATTCAAACGTGGAGAACTGATTCGATTTACTTGTGTTGCAATGACAGAACCCCAGCAAGTAGCCATGAAACGTGTAACATCGTCAAAATAAACAAAATGTAATTTAATACAGAAATCATATAAAGTAGTTGATTTACGGTTGAAATAGTAGTCATTCTCCATACCTATCCCCCATATCAATCTGGACCAGCAGATCACCATAGTACCTGTATTCAGCGTTTAAGTGTGGCATCATTTAAATGTTGTAGATATTTAAACGCAGAAGATAGGTACTAATTGTAGGTTTTTAAATAATGCTGTGATGGATGGCCTCTGTTGTTTAGTAAAATTTCAAAATAAACCCTGTTGAATATTCATTAAAACTTGCAAAACGAAAAATAATCTCTTTTATAATTACGCTTACATTCATTGTTTGTAATTTATCGCCTAAAACTAATTTAGGAACATAAAATAATATTTAGTCACTTACTAGCTGACAGCAAAATCTTTTTAATTTTATAGGCTTTTGCGTTTAACAACATTTATTAAAGTTAGCGCAATTGTTTTGTTTACTATATTTTATTATAACTTTATATTTGTATTTTTATAAAGTAGGAATAATAAAATGCTACGTAATAAACATAGTTCATTAATTGTCCGTGAGTACTTTATTGTGCCAGATTTATGTAAATAAAAAGGTATATTTTTATGCATATATGTAGTTGCCCTGTTATTAGTATTTGTGTAATTTATGTAAACTTACGAATATGCCCGTTTGTACTTTAATATCTCCTCTCGCGGGTTTGCTGGAAGAAATTTCTTTCGAAATAAGTAGCACTTAACATGAGTGCTGCCTTAATTTTTGTTTCGGCTTAATTTTATTTACATTTGCTATTTGTGTGTTCAGAATTTTACTACTATAACATTTTATAAGGATCAACAGACTAATGGGAGGTTAAAACCTGATAATATCGAAGTTGTGTAGTAGGTATAGAGTGGAGTTGATATTAGGGATGGGTAGACGGACATCATCCATATTTCTGTTAACCATCTTGCTATTACAGCACTTTTTAAGGACCTAGAAGACTAATGAGATACTTAAGAAAAGGAAAATATTTATTTAAGGCCCATTTTAATTTAAAGGTCCATTTCCTATTTTACTGTGTGTTTAGTTATTTTCCGAGTGTTTTCTATGGTAAGCACATAACATACAAGAACCCTGCCTGTATATATTTTTATTTTTAATATTTGCCGTTTCCCATAGAAAATACTCCACAAAATGGCTGAATCAAAATGTCAACAAGCTCTATTTTTAAAATCCATTTATTTGTTATGTAATTTTTTAAAGGTTACCTGGGAGTACTGATTTAATCATCTTTAAACTAATCAAGGCTATACAATCACCCATCCATTTTAATGTCAGTGTCTTAACAACTATGGTAAAATGTTATTTCTCAATCGTGCGGTTTCGGTTGACAACTAAACCAAACTACCTAACTATAAAAAAGAAGTGATTAAAGAACCCAACATGATTGCCTTAATATAGGCGAATGGATTTAATATTTTTGGACATAAGCGTGAGCTAATTACAAAGGAGATTTACTAAGTTTAGTTATTGCTTTTTATGTTAAGGGGTCGACAACAGTCACTTTTATTTCGATATATATATTTATATATTTTAGCCAATACTGCGCTTCATATAATTTTAGACCCAAAGAATTTGTTAACAGTTTATCTAATTATCCGCAAAAGAAAAAAGTATCTAGAAATAAAGTCTTTCATATAAGTTTACATTCAGTTTGTATCTTGCCCGCTTTTAATATTTTCATTTTTTAATATTTTTATATTCAGTTTTTTTGACCTGTACCTACTAGTTAGTTTACCGTTTGCACCTTAAATGTTTCCGTAGCATCCGGAAGATTGAATGGTCTGATCGCGTGCGTAATACTGAAGTTTTTCCATTAGCTAATGTTGGTGACATTGGGTCGTATTTAATGCGTCGACAACTTCGGTGGTGCGTATATATCTCACGCATGTCAGAAGAGCGTGTGACAAAGCAGATCCTTTATTCTGAACTGAAAGAGGGTAAGCGAAATTGAGGTGGGGTAACTTATCAGATATAGATGTTCAGAAACTCTACATGAAAAGATGCAATATCGAGCCCTTAAAGTGGGAAGGCATTAAGTCCACCTCTGTACAAATTTGTGCATAAAGTTTTGAAATAAATAAATTGACAGTACAACGACTGGAATCGCGCGGGCTTGTCGAGAGGAAAATACGCGTTTTTGTGGAGTAGGGAGCTGACCTTCATACAAAGCCCGGCGAGCTGAAAGCCCGAGAACTCGCGACTATTTAATACAATTATGTTGATAGAAAACTCACACGTGAATACGACGGTTTACTAATACGATTGGCTATACAGACTTCAACTCTTAGTTGGTTCGATGTGAATGCGCCCAAAGATAGTAGCCATCTTTGGGCGCAACAACACCGCACCAACTAGGTGTCACCATGACCGAAAAGCGTTCAGACCAATCATGCACAGTTAGCTAATGGGAAAGATTGGTATTATGTAACGGTAAAATTGGGTGGTGTCAACCTCTTGAGGCTATAATTTATAAGTACGTAGCTACAACTAATACAAATAAACACGTTTACGGCTTTTGGTTAGTTCAAGGTGAGAAAGGCGATAAATCTAAGCTATTCGTGAATTATGTTTCATGAAATAATTCTTAATCTAAATCTACACGATATTAATTATTTATTACATCATTTCATGAAGAATTATTTTAGGGTCTCAAGTAAATGGTGTACAGAGAAATAAGCATAACACCAAAAAAACACAGTCTTTTTTCACATGAAAGCATTTGGGGTAACCAAAATCGGAGTTGAATTTACCTAACAAACATTTTATCTGCTAATCGAAATTAAAAAAATGGCAAGTAATGCAAGTTGGCTTCCGCACCATATTACTTGCCTTCCATATATATACATATAGAAAGTTATTTAACCCTAAACATATCTATGTATTTGTGTTTAAGTCTAAATATATATGTATATATGTGATTAAGAATGATAATCTAAAAAATGTGTTTGGTAAGAATTTAATCTAAATTTAACGGCAATTTTTTAAATATATCTTTTTATGAATGAAAAATGAAAAGTTTTCACTTACACTCTTTTTTCAAGAAAGATTATTTTTTTATTTGCTTTAGTTCAATTTTATTTTTATATAGAGGTCAGTAAACAATTGTTAATTTTATATCACTAACCTAAGTAGAAAGTAGAAGCTTAGAGCTTACTGTGGTCATAAGAACCTTCCTTTTCATTATTTTATTGAATATTAAACAAGCGAAATTGACAAATTTTATTTCAAAACGTTCATATAATGTTGAGAAGCTGAAAAGCTAGTTAATATATATTTATGTCATACTTAACGTTCAGTGAGTGGAAGAGCTAGATAATATTAAGTAACCTGCCTTTTAAACATTTTACAAGAAAAATATTTGAGATGTTGCACGCTTTATATTTGGTTTAAGTCTGCTTAACTGTGAATCAATTAATTTCAATCACATCAAAAGCAGTTATTATTTGTGACTAGCTCCCCGCGGTTTTACCCGCGCTAAACTTTGTAAATTATAACCTATGTGTTAATCCAGGGTGTCCGCTAACTCCATACCTACCAAATTTTATTAAAATCGCTCCAGCCGTTTAAACGTGAAGAAGTGCACTCACACAGTCACACACTCACGAACTTTCGCCTTTATAATATTAGTGTGATTATCAGTGTATTATGTGTGTATATATATCAGTGTAGTATCTCAGTGATATTGTCATAAAAATTATTGAGTGGCAATATTTCTTTGTGCTATTTTTTTCTGAACATGTTTGTAATTATATATATTGTGTTTTGAATATATAAGTATATTTTATTATGGAAATCGGCCTCTTTACTTCAAGTATCAGTATTTGTGTTTAATATGCTCAAGAGTCTATTTCCAACCGAGAACCGTTTTCCATACCGCTACCCAATTAAGTGCCAAAAGGCTTTTATTTGGTTTAAAAACCTTAGCCTAAATGTCAAAGGATCGTTTCAAAATGGAGTCTACGTGAGTTAATGTAGGAGTGAAGATTTTATGTTAATGTAATGGCTTCAAACGTTTGGCAAGAAATTTGTCTAACAAGTATGACAATACTTATGAATAACAAATTCGAAACAATGCTGGAGTTTTATGTTACTTGATGCTACTATTTAGTGACTTAAAGTTGCTAGAGAGAACTCTTGCTGGAGAAGACCGAGTTGCCCCACCCCCTCCTATCCCTCCTCGTGCTCTCTTCGTAGAAATCTAACCAATTACTCTTAACGCTACGTCCTACGTAGGCGGTTCAAAGCGAACGCGATTATGAAGCGGTGACACGCGAATTCAATGCGATGCGGTGCGACGCGGTGGCGGTGTCCTACGTGCACGCCAATTGTCTCGCGCTGCCGCCATCGACGCTGCAAAACACGACGGCACCGCATCCTGTTCGCGCGAAAATATCAAGCCAACTGATCGCGTTCCCTTCATTTCGCGCCGCTACGCACCGCGTTTTGTTACGTAGGACACTTCAATAGGTTTCGACTGTTTGTTGTTTTCGCGCCGCGCCACGCCGCTTCGCATTCGCATCTAGATCGCTCACGCAGGACGTCGCGTATGGCTCTGTGATGTAGTCTAAGCCCTAAGCCACCTTAAACTCAGGTGGTTACCACTTAAATAAAAAAACACATAATGTATTAAACTATTCTTGGTAAACATGACGGGCGTCGTTGCCTTTCACGTCGCAGGTTGTGGGTACGATTCCCAACCAGGGCAGATATTTGTGTGCATGAACATGTCTGTTTGTCCTGAGTTTCCGTGTTATTATTTATATAAGTATGTATTTACAAAAGAAAAATAGTATGTGTAATATATCAGTTATCTATCTATCTGGTTTCCATAGTACAAACTCTGCTTAGTTTGGGATGAAATGGCCGTGCGTGAATAATGTCGCGGAATATTATTATTATTATTCTATCTGCCCATTAACACACAAAGATGCGTAAGTGTGTTACAACCATGAGCTAAATTTCAGTCTTATTATGCAATAGCAAATTTGACTGCTTTATTGTTAGTTTCATAAGGTCATCTGGTGGATAGTAATCGGTTATCGTTACCCATGTCACATGAAACATTACGGCATCTGTTCATCTTGTTTTATTTTGTAATGCAAAGGTATTCCCTCAGTATACATCCCTGCAAGAGTTAGAAAAGAAATCTAAAGTATATATAGGGGCTACGCGTAGAATTTCTAAAGGTAAAATCTACAGTAACAGTTGGACTCTGAAAATACCTGTAACACTTTTTAGGTACCCGTTATAGTATAGTATATAGTTAGTTAGTTTAGTAAAGGTAGGGCATAGCGTTCATTCGCTCAAAGAGCAGTCCGACTGGGGAAGTACCTTACAGAAGACACTCCTTAATAACATTAATAATTTTAATTTTGTGTTTCCGAGTGTGAATAAGGTCGCCAGAGCTCATTGGGGTGGGAGGAAGGGTCAGCAAAATTTGTTTGCTGACCCTTCCTTTTTAAATGCCGGCAACGCACCCACGACACCTCTGGTGTTGCGAGTGTCCATTGGCGGCGGTGCTCTCTTACCATCAGGTGACCCACTTGCTCGTTTGTCGCCCACTGATATAAAAAAAAGTTAACTGAAGCCTCATCCAACCTTTACGCTATATGTAATAATAATAACATCCTGGGACATTACTTACACACGGCCATCTGATCCCAAACTAAGCAGGGCTTATATTATGGAATATAATACTTTTCTTTTGTAAGTACATAGATACTTATATAGATAAATTACACCCAGACTCGGGACAAACAGACATATTCATGCACACAAATATTTGGTAATCGAACCCATGACCTCCAGCGTGAAAAGTAAGTATTTGTCTACCAATATGAAAAACCACTATGATTGACCGTGTCTCACCGTGACCAATCTGTAGATTTAATGAGACCTGGTTTGCTGCTGGCACCTCTAAATATAGTCACCTTCTAAGCTTTCTAAAACATATTAGTAATCAACTTGCTATTTTTTGTAAAAAAAAAAGGAAAAATCACAAATTTCACCACGTCATCTCTTATGGAATTTATCTGTAATGGATCGGTACATTAGGCCTCTTAAATATGGTTTTTGTAGGTACACCAGAGAATTATCTAATGCTTTATGAGATAACGATTGACGGTTCGTGATTTACAATTCTATAGATGATACAAGCACCCGATGAGTTAAACAAGGATAAGATATACAGCGACAACCTTTCGAGTCCCGTCATAAATCTACATCACAAATCCTCTATGTTTGTATTACAAAAATAGCTGCAAATATTTCATTTATTAATAGGAGCTGCGACAAACATAACTTAACATTCAACTAAGAGCTGGAAATTTCTTGTCCTCCTGTATAGTTTAAGAAGCCTATCATTGGGTTACTGTAAGAGTCAAGTATTATATTATATTTATTTTTATTATAATATCTAGGGACAATGCCACAGATCATCCTAGCCCCAAACTAAGCAAAGCTTGTACTATGGGTAACAGGCGATGATATACATACTTATATAGATAGATAAATACTTAAATACATAGAAAACATCCATGACTCAGAAACAAATATTCGTGCTCATCACACAAATATTTGTAGTTACCGGGATTCGAACCCAGGACCAGGTTCGTATATATTTATGTGCTAAAGCTAAGCTCATACATGCTTCGATTATTTAAATTGTTAGTGCAGTTTATAAATAAAAGTAATGAGCAGGTTTTTGATATCTCAGGGAGTTATATTGGTCTGTTAAAGTAAATATTTTTAATAATTGACTGGTCATCATTTGACCACTATAAAGCCTTATTGGTAGCGACAATATAGTCTAAAGTGTTAATATTTGTTTAAAAGGTAAATTAAATTGTGCACATATATGTAGTTTTTGAGTTATAAGACTCTCACAATAAATGATGAAGTGGGAGAGATAAATATATATGAACTAACAAACTCAAAACTGATTGCCAAACTATTTAGCTATATTATAGAATGAGTAAAACTAACGTTCTAGTAATGTTTGGTTGAAATTTTATACTCATCGTAAAATTCGTTTAAATTAAAGACTACATAATTATGTGTCTTGGAAAAATTTATATCTCATAAGAATTTTATTTAATATCTCATAAATTTACAGTTTAGTATCTTTATCTGATTTTAAGACATATTTGAAACCTATTTTCAAATCTAATAAATCATAAATTTGGAAGTCCAACGGGGATTATTTAACTAGTACCCTTTGTTAGCCGTAAAGATGATATACGGCTATATTCTATACGGCTTACTAATACTCCAACGGACCAACGTATATCGTTCGAAGATTACCAACAGAGTTATATAACCAAAATTAGTAATATATAGGTCTTAGTTTTTTGTTTACAAAAATATTGTACTCCCCGACATCCAACTTCTGATATCTGCGACTCTTACACTTAAAGTATCCAACCTTTCACTAAATCTAATCATAACTTAATAGATGTTATGAAATATAATCATAAAATATATTTTACACCTCATTTTGTAACACAAGAAGAAGAGGTCGGTAAAGGCGTTAGTGTAAATTGTGTTATCCATCTCAGGCAATAGTAGCTGAAGCAATTTTGCTTTCAAGGTTTCTATTTGGCTAGAGGAAATATAAATTATTAATTAATTTCTTTTATAACAAATTTAAGTGTTATTTGTACGAAGTTCTTCTATAGCAGGTGTAGTGGGATAGTTCTGATTTTTTATGTTTTGTTTTCTCGTTTGAATTTTGAATAACTTAATATTTATGATTTAAATAAATCTTTGATATATCTTTGGAAACTGCTGGATGCGAATAGCGCAATACCGGCAATTGTGGAGATCTTTGGGGGAGGCCTTTGTCCAGCAGTGGACGTCTTTCGGCTGATATGATGATGATGATGATGATGATATCTTATATCTTTCATCATTCTTATATATTTTACTTAATTGATTTAAATAAAGATGGCCTGTGGCGTGGTTGGTAAATGCTTGCTTTGCTTTGCGGGTCGCGGTTTCGATTCCCACCCAGGACAGATATTTGTGTGCATGAATATGTATGTTTCTCCTGAGTCTGGGTGTAATTTATCTATATAAGTATGTATTTATATATAAGACCCATTTTATGCACTTTAACCTGTCGGGTCGTAGTTACAGAGATCTCACTGTTACTGTCGATGGTCTAGGGTTGCAGGAACATAAGACAACAAATTTCCTAGGTTTTGAAATAGATGACGGCCTTAAATGGGACAAACATATTGACAAACTTTGTGCTAAAATAGGCAGTGGTTGCTTTGCGCTTCGCCGAGTAGCTCGTGTGGTGTCGGAAGGAGTAGCACGTACATGCTACTTTGCCACAGTTCACTCACAACTGCAATACGGCGCAGAACTATGGGGGCGCGCCGCTGATTGGGAGCGGGCGTTCAGAATGCAAAAACGCGCCATCAGGGCAATTGTCGGTATACCCCACGAGGATTCTGCCAGACCCCACTTTAAGAGACTTGGCATCATGACCTTGCCATCCATCGATATCTTCCAAGTAGCTATGTACGTTAGAGCTAACATAAAAAACTATTCGACACATGGTGATGTACACACATACATTACGAGACACGCGAATCAACTAACAGCCGTAAAACGCTCTCTTGCCAAAAAATCTGTTATCTGGTTTCCATAGTACAAGCTCTGCTTAGTTTTGGCTCAGATGACCGTGTGTGAATAATGTCCAAAGATATTATTATTTAAGAAAGTCATTTTATAGATATTTCAAGTGCTGAACAAATTAATAAAATTTCTGCCGATCATCCATTTTTACAAATTTCTTACCTATAATATAATGACTATACATAATATAACATAGCCTATATTGACTGCACGTGTGGCGCAACGGCTAAGACAGTCACCTCGCCGCGTCGTGTCCCGGGTTCGATTCCCGCGCCGGACAACTATGTGTGTGACCCATAAATAGTTGTTCTGAGTCTGGATGTAATTTGTGTCCGTCTCTTATATGTTTGTAAAGTACTCCGCGACACAGGGATTAGATACCTAGTGCGGGCGTTGTCTTTTAAAAAACAAACAAAAAAAACAAAAGAATATAGCTATACTGCTGAAATTACTGAGCTCAGTAAGTAAGGTCTAAGTAAAATTTAGGAATAAGTAAAAGTTTTAAAATTTCTCCAAAAATCTTCACATTTTTAAAATGGGTTATCTGTTCGGAATATTTGTTCCAATTCCAATATTAAGAGATGTTCTTCCCTTGCATAGCCCATAAAGATGTGTTTTATTTTTTATATATGACGCTTAAAGTTAGCCTAGAACACTTTCACTACTACTACCTACTTAGTGCCAGTGGTCACCCTGGTGACAGAGTTTTTAGTGCCCAGTAGGCGTCTGGCATGGATTAACGACTGTTGTCTAATGACTACAACCGGGACCGACAGCTTAACGTGCCCTCCGAAGCTCAGAAATTAATCCACTTTGGTGGTCACCCATCTATGTACTGACCTGGAGCCTAGTTGCTTAACCTCGCCGATCCGTTACGGACCGGTGCGAGCATCCAGTTATGATTCACTACTTCATCAGATTAAAGAGGGGTTCTAGTTGTTGGTTACAAGTGGATTGAGCTCTTATAGGTATATATGTACCTATATATATGTAGGTAGGTATATGTATATAGGTAGGTAAATAGAACCTATAACAAAAACATTCAATATCTTCGAGCCATAAATTTGCATTCCATTCGGTCGCAAAGTTCCCCAAGATCAAAGAGTATCTTTTAACTTATAAATATCTTTTCATAAGCCTTTCTTTGTATGCCCTAAATAGGAGATCGGAGATTGTAAGAAATATAAATACGTTTGCAAAAAATACGAGTGGATATTATACATTTTATGTTGTTTGTGTTTGTTGATGCAAAGAATATAATTATACTATTACTCTGTGGTGAAGTAGGTTCCAAAATAAATATCTCGGTCGTTCGGAAAATTAAAGAGAAGTAATTTGAAATACAATACTACCTCTAGATAAAAATAATACAGCTAAGTTCATATCTAATAGATTAGTATAATAAATTAAATATCTCAAAGCTTTGTGATCTAATGTTTGCATAATATAATTTAGTTAACTGAAATCATAATTATAAAACTATCTTAGAAATGAATAGTACCGCAATACGGGCGGATATAATTCCAGGAGTGGGTAGATACCCCTGTTTCAGCCTGCATTTCTATTCAACATGTTTTAAATTGTTCTTTTATTGCAAAGATTATTGTCATCTTCCCTAAGATGACAATAACGCCACTTTGTGTTAGTTTTAATATGGTTTTAATAATGTGTGCTACGCCCAAAAGGTACTGATGTTTTAGGATTATTAAGCATTTATATGAAGACACGCACAGCAGACGGTTTTTCTCATTTATTCGTTACTAATTAATTCTCTTTTGTTTCAGGTATGTATTTCAGAAGTTAAGATATGGTGAGGCTTTATAATATTATAGACTTAAATTCCTTATGAAATAGGTTCAAAAGACGGATATTTACAATAGTCGATAATCATATTTACTTTCTAACAATAGTACTCTACAAATAATCTATATGGAACATGGTTCGAGCATAGGTATACTGAATCCATGATCCATATAGACCCTTTGTAAATAAACTTTTGCTATCATTAAATTACTTCTGTATATTTTCCTGAACCAATTATACTAGTTAATGTTCCATAATTCTGATATGTTGCTGATTGTTTAATACGAAGTAAAAATTGATTTCTGTGAAAGAATACTCATAGTTAAATAATTCGGATTAATTAACTTGGACGTGATTTATTGAAAATTAATCTATACAGAAGATGGCTCCAGTTTAAAAACTAAAGAATATGTATAGGTAAATAAAATCACACTCATATTAAAAAGGCGAAAGTTTGTGAGTGTGTATGTTCGTTACTTCTTCACTTCTAAACGGCTGCAGCGATATTAAAATTTGGTATGAAGTTAGCTGACACCATGGATTAACACACGGGCTATAATTTATAAAGATTAACGCTGGTAAAACCGCGGGGCACAGCTAGTTCGATATAATACTTAAAATCAACACATTCGTAAAAAAATCTAATTAATAGCTTTCTGTATTTAGCTCAATAGCTCCATTAGATCACTTAAGTTCGTTGCTTAATTTATTTCGGGCAGAGAGTACTCATACTGTGGGATGATAGGGGGTGTGGCACTTCCATCGTCCAAAGTCGAGTTTGAGGCAAAGGTTTGGCATAGAAGATCTGCCTTCCCTTTGCACAATGGGCCGGAATGTGATATTGTTTGTGACGTGGTGGGAGATTGGACTGGTAGAAAATGCGTTGAGCAGCTTTTGTATAAGGTAACGAGCATGGATGAAATAAAGTAAATAGAAAACTGTTAAAACGAATTAAAAAATAGACTGAACAAAACTTTTCATAATCATAAAATGCACAATATTTCTCCAGATCGCTAGATTGCGATTTTAACACTTTAGAAGTGACATCCCGCATTTTTCGAGGTATATTTTTCATGATGTATGTATGATCTATATAACTATCATGATGTTTTAGGATAGATCAAATTCTTCAATGTATAGGCAAATTTGACATATACATATTATAAGACAGGTTAATGCAGGAGTAACCTAAACCGGCGAGCAAGTATAAAGAATATAATGACAATAAACGAGGCGAAATAGGTGTGCAAAAATCTTGATAAATGGAAATCCGTTGTCTCTGCCTACCTTTCTGGGAAACAGGCGTATTAGTATTTGCTAGTAGCTTGCGAAAATATACATATTTGGCTGTTTGTTGTCATGCCTTAGGTAAAAAAAAACTGCTTAATTTACTACACTTATGTTTATAACAGTAGTACATTTTACAGATTGCATGTTTATTAATTAAATATTAAATCCATCCTTGAATTAATCACGCAATCATACATGTACAAGGTTAAAACAACATATATTGCACGGAATATGAAATGGCGTCGAAGAGTAACTAAATAATTGGTTACGTAACTCTCAAATCCTACTAATATTTTAAGTGCGCAAGTTTGTGTGTATGGATGTATGGATGGATTACCGATGGATGGATGGATTACCGAACGGATTTAGATAAAACTTTATAGTAATATAGCTTATATATGCATACATATAATCAATGTCTATTATATTTGTCTGCATGAATGTCTGTTTGTCCTGAGTCTAGTACTAAATGCGTTGCGGGATCCAAGACAGTTAAAGCGATTCCCCGGGACATGCCTGAGCCTCACCGCTCATTGTCATTTCATTGTGTGCCACTGTTGATCCTGGCTTACAGGAGTTGCAGTGGTGGGTAAGAGGGAGGGACTAGTCCCGATAAAATTTGTCCTGAGTCTAGGTGGTATTATCTACATAAGTATGTATTTACAAAAGAAAAGTAGTATATGTAGTGTATCAGTTATCTGGTTTCCATAGTACAAGCACGGCCATCTGATCCCTAACTAAGCATAGTTTGGGATCAGATGGCCGTGTGGAAATAATGACCCAGGATTTTGTTAGTATTATTATTATCATTTGCAGTCGTCTCACTTCGGGTCTACAAAAATCGCAATATATGAAAACATTTGAACTGTCCTTGCAGAGGAAGCGAAGTGATCTGTGAGATGTTTGACCGCGTTACAACAACCAACACAATCATAAGACTAGCACAATCAACCTTCGAGAGCAATTATTTAGGTTTCTGTTTTTATTAATGCTGGCATTTGAGGTTCAAATAAATAAAAATAATACCCTGAGATTTTACTACTTTACCTACTGATACTGATTATACATGTTTCTGTTTGAACCCTGAAATATAAGGAGGGTAGTTGACTGTAATTAAATAATGGTTTTTATCCAGCGATTGAGTTTTAATATCCACTTCGACTTGTCGAGCTCACGATACAGTAGTATAGTCTAATATATTAAAGTATCTAGATATCAGTTCAGGGGCTCAACCGGCTAAGTCGCCGAATATCGATTTCTTAAATGGGTTTCAAATAAATAAAGGTTAAAAATGACTTAATCAATCGTTAAATAGGCTTCAACGTTGACAATCGATTCCAGACCATTTATGACGTCACATGTGGTCATGGAAGCCGATTTAACGATTGATTAAGTCATTTTTAACCTTTATTTATTTGAACGGCATTTAAGTAATCGAAGTTCGGCAACTTAGCCGGTAGAGCCCCTGGTCAACCCGTGCGGTCAGTATTATCACTAAAATTCAATATTAATCTTCATAATCTTGGAAAGTGATATTCCGCTTGTAGATAACTATTTTCCAAGCATCCATTCGCAACAGTTGCTCACCGCAGAACCTACAGGTCCGACAGAGAGTCCATTATTACAGGTCCTATGGAAATTCCTAGAACCGTTCACAATTCACAACTATTTTTCTAGTTGGAATCAGAAGTTTTTGACAGGATTTTTGAGGATTGGTTTTTTCCGCATCCGCAAGTTGTAGTGCTAAAGGCCCTATATCTATTCCTTTGATAGCGTTGAACGACAAAAACATTTAAATGAAGGAAAACATATTGAATTTGACTGGTACATTTATTAACGTATTTTCCAAGAAACCTAAGAATATTTCATTAAAGCATGTCGTACATAAATGTGTGTCCTGAACAACTCATTAAATGTAAGATCTCATTACATATAGGTTACATTAGTATGACAGTCATTAAGAACAATTTAGGAAAGTAATACATAAATGTTCTTATCGTGTTGTATTTGGCTTACAATTCCAAAAGACTGTAATTTCGTTAGATACCGACCTCTATTACCTAATGTTTTATTAACTACTACGTTAATAACTACTAGTACAAAACTATGTACAGACGCCAGCACATCAAGCTACCCCAAACTGTTAAATTTCCTCAATTGAAAGTGAACCTTATGCTTTTGTGATAAAGTTGAAAATCTATAAAAGAAATTTGACAGATTGGGGTAGCTGGATGTGCCGGCGTCTGTACTTATATTATCCTGGTCATAGTACCACGACTGCTTTGATTCATATTACGGAGGATATTAGGTCAGGCATGGAGGCAGGTGATCTGATGGTGTTAGCATTACTTGATTTCAGTACTGCATTTAACACCGTCAATCACGATATCTTGATAGGTATACTCTGCTCTATTAACGTATCTCCAACGGCAATTGACTGGTTTCGTAATTAGCTGTCTGGCCGCCGGCAACGTATACGTATTGATGCTGCTACTCTTCGTGGTACAATACAAATGTTGGTGTGCCTCAGCGTGGCGTTCTATCTCCGTTACTTTTTGCAATTTTCATAAATTCCATATCCAATCAACTTATTTCATCCTACCACCTTTACGCAGATGATCTTCAAATTTATTCAAAAGCACCACTGGAATAGCTTCACGAAGCTATTCATAATATTAATACCGATTTATGTCAGATAAGTCGCTGGGTCTTATGGACTGCAAATAAATACATCTAAAACGTAGGTCATTGTTGTTGGTAGCTCCAGAAAGATTTCTATGGTAGACTGGTTGCTAGTACTACAGGTACGCTTTAATGGTTCAGTCATACCGCTCTCGAAGACGGTAAAAAACCTTGGTATAAATATTGATACCACGTTATCCTGGGGCCCGCATGTTAAAGAAGTTAGTCGAAAAATGTTTGCTTCCGCTGGGTCACTTAGACGGCTTCGTAATTTTTTGCCGACCACCACCAAGATTGCGCTAGCCCATTGCCTTCTCTTTCCGATTTTAGACTACGCTGATGCCAGCTATCTCGATATCACGGAGGACCAAATAAACAAACTTGAGAGGCTCCAAAATTTTTTTATCCGATTCATATTTGG
Organism: Pseudoips prasinana; assembly: GCA_951640165.1. NCBI lineage: Eukaryota > Metazoa > Arthropoda > Insecta > Lepidoptera > Nolidae > Pseudoips > Pseudoips prasinana. The sequence goes on from OX621240.1 coordinate 14,614,471, forward strand.
TTTGCGTAATTATGATCATGTTTCCGAATTTCGTGCAAAACTCAAGTGGTTACATATAACGACTTCGCCGGAAAGCTCACATTGTTTCTCTTCTATATAGTATATTGTTCAATCCAGCTACTCCGACTTACTTAAAAGAACGTTTTGAGTTCCTCAAATTGAATCAAGATACCAATAATATAATATAATAATAATAAATACATTTATTTCAGACTTTGTTTCAATGCACTCCACAAAATTTTTAGACCATTCCTTTTCCGTACAAGCTGCCCGATTGTGGAATGCTTTGCCAGAGACAGTGAGAGGTGCTCAGTCACTGCACATTTTTAAGAAAATGGTGAAGAGTTACTATCACCACTACTACATTACTATATCTTATTCTCGTATGACCTGCCTTATGTATATATATATATATATATATATATATATATATATATATATATGTATGTATTTATTTATTGCCTTTTCTTTACTCCTGCTCCATTCGACGGTTGCCTGGAAGAGATCGCACTTAGCGATAAGGCCGCCATTTGTACAATCTTAACATACTCATAGCTCTTTTTATGTATTATTTTTTGGTGTACAATAAAGAGTTACTTACTAACTTATATCTAGATATATGGGGAAATGTAATTTACTGCAGAACTGGAGCTTTTTAAAATTATTTATATAATAACAAGGAAAACGAGCAAGTGGGTAATCTGATGGTAACTGATCACCGCCACCCATGGATTTTAAGATATACTTATTAATGTTATAAAATAGTCTTTTTAGTCCAGGTAAAGGGTACTAAATGGAACTCTATTACTAATATATCAGGGGCCCCTAATTCTAAAAAATATAGTGAAACAATGTCTGGAAAAGATTGCTATATGAGCGACAAGTAGTAATATATATAATAAAAGTAATAATAAAAGTAAATTGATGTCCAATAACGTGTATCCATCTTACTGAAGATGGACCCTAGTTCAAGAAACCTAATGAATTTTAATTTCTTGTATGAGGGTCGAATAATTAATTGACCCCTCAACGAACTACTAAAGCCACAGAAACCATAAGTATGTATCAGGTAAACAAGCAAGGAATTTTGGAAATTTCTCTTTTCATAGTATGTATAAAAAGTGGGAATCGACTTGCATAGATAAAAAATATTGAGTTTCCTGCTAAAATATTGTGTACATAATAACCGATATATATTAGTCTCTGTCGGCTAGTAATATTAGTCCTAAAACGAAGTAAAACTAACAAGAAATGTATAAATGAAACATTCAATTAAGCTTACAATCCTTACCCCACTTTACACATAAGAAAAACAGCAAGTAAATTGATATTAGGTAGCATCCCTCTCTCCTCGGATTCAGGATTTTATGGGCTCATAAAAATGCCCATAGAAGTTACATACTCGTAGATAGCATTAAGGTAACATTTATTTAAGGGTGGGCAGTAACCGCTACCCTTAATGAAGAGGTAGGGGATTTCATGATTGTACGTTTTTATAAAGTATGTATTGCACAGATCATCTACCTTTATAAGATGTTGAATTTATGAAGTGATAGAATGTTAAAATATATGACTGATCCGATAGTCGGCAAGTCGAGAAGATGAGGGATTGCGCTCAGCTATTATGCCGTGACTAGTAGTGTCGTAATCCACGTGTATTTTATGAGCGACACGGATTCGTATGGTCTAGTGGAGTCATTCTAAAGTTTTTTCTGGAATATGGTTGAAAAAGATGAGACTTTTGGTCACCTTCCAAATTGAAAATGCTTGAATAGTAAACATGAATTCTTTTTTTTAATATTAAAATATTGTATCAAGTTACTATGGAGACAGAAGTTATAATATATTTATTAACTTCAACAGAAAGTTTCTTTTTGTTAATTTACAATTTTAACTAATAGGTACCAATTGGAAGGATTTGTGAGAAGGTTAGAAATGTATTCTTGTTTAAAGCGTGCAATCTGGTGACCAATGGACGGTTCATTGATGGGATCTCATAATTATAATACATAATTATAGATCCCAGCTATGAATCGTCGATCTAGTTTGAAGTCTTATTTACTTGATAGCTTAAGCTTATGTCACTAACCTCCATTGTCCGCTGAAGCAGTGAAAGCAAAAAAATGATAGTTAAAAATTAACGCTCCATAACCATATAAAAAACGCTAGCATCGTCAATGCTCTCTGGCACTCCGCACTGTGCAAACGCTAAGTTCAGTGTAATAATGTTAAAATTTGTGCGCTCTCTTCACAGTAATTGAATACATTACTTATACTATAATATCATTACCTAGTATGAGTCAGAAACTGTAATTCGAATCTAAGTAATACTTGATCTACAAAAAAATTTCTTGTAACAATTTCCACATTGCAAGTTGTTATCCAGTCGTACTGTGAAATACAACATGTAACGTAATTAACGCACACCCTCAAACGCCCCAATTAGAATATTATGTTGTTTGTTTGTTTTGTTTTGTTACTTTTATACTGTACTGGCCATTTGACAAGTACACGTGTATGTTAATACCCAAGTAATAAATGAATGTATGTTGTTATCATAATACATACATTGAATTTTTAATTTAACATGTATATACATTGTTATTTAGTAAATTAGTTTCTTGGAATAAAGTTTGTATCGTATTGAATTACAGGAATTGAATTGATTGAATGATGGATTTAGTATGAATACAAATAAAACTGAGATTTTAAAAGTCTTATTACTTTGACTTTTGGTCCATTTCAATTGTTTTGACTGTACAGGGTTAATATGACAACAATTTCCGTAGTTTTAGTTATATTTTGAATAAAAAATTTCCTATTTTAAAAATGATATAAATCGATTTACTAAACGATTCTGAACAAACTATTTTCAGGATGTGCGTTAATTAAGTTACATGTTGTATATTTACGCATATTTTCTTGAAAAATTTTCAATGTCTATACAAAATGTGTAACTGAATTTAAATGGATAGTATAGATATTTGTGTGCATGAACATGTCTGTTTGTCTTGACTCTGGGTATAATAGTTTATATAAGTATGTATTAACAAAAGAAAAATAGTATATGTAGTATATCAGTTATCTTGTTTCCGTATTACAAACTCTGCTTAGTTTGGGATCAGGTGGCCGTGTGTCATATTATTATTATGCAGCTTAGCTTCCATGTAAACGTATCTATATGTAATCTAGGTTTAGATCGAGGTAGGAATTTTCCTGACAGTCCCAATCACGCTTTTAGCATAGAATTGAGAATCGGATACGGCGCAATCCTGCTATACCAGCGGATAAGTCTAGGTATCAAGAAACGAGAGAAATCATACTACCTGTTTTCATTAGCAATAGTGGTGACTGTTGCTAATGAAAACAGGTAGTATGATTTCTCCACCTAATAGGAAGTACATGTTACGTATATCTTCTTGCCTGTCAAGATGATTTAGGTCACGGAGTTTTTCTTTACGGTCAACGCTTTTGTAGTAGCAAGTGTCAGCGTTTATAAAAGTAAAAGGTGCGACGTCAAATCTGGATACACATTATCTTTAAGTAGCAAGTTTATACACCGTTTTAGTTGATTCATGTCGACCCAGGAAACTATATAATTAATTAATAATAATAATAAATATCTAGGGACAATGTCACACAGATCATCCTAGCCCCAAACTAAGCAAAGCTTGTACTATGGGTACCAGGCGACGATATACATACTTATATAGATAGATAAATACTTATATACATAGAAAACATCCATGACTCAGAAACAAATATTCGTGCTCATCACATAAATATTTGTACTTACCGGGATTCGAACCCAAGACCACCAGCTTCGTAGGCAGGATCACTACCAACTAGGCTACGGTGACCGTCGAAATAGTTGTTCTGAGTCCTGATGTAATTTGTGTCCTTCTATTATATGTTTGTAGAGTACCCCGCGACACTGGGACTAAATTCCCTAGTGCAGGCTTAGGCTCTTAAAAAAAGAAATATGGAAAGTTCACGTTATTTGTATGAGTCCCTTTTTTAATTATTTTTATTTTTCTCACAGACACTGAAAATTTCAACTTTCCATCTGTTCCGGGTCATGGTATACAGCCTCCTGTCTGACAAACTTATTGACAGGCGGAGGTTAGGTAAATGTCCTTCGCGTCAGTCTGGGAAATACTGTGGTTGTATGTATGTCTATACGACGATAACTCATCATCTTCATCAGCCTAATATCGCCCAATGCTGGACATAGGCCTCCCCAATTTTTTTTATAATGTTGCGATTTGGATGGGTTTGTCTTAGTCACCACTGCACGCTAGTTGGTGACCGCTGTTAGGTAGATGGCTTGTATACAGGTGACGTTGCGTCCCGACTACTTGCTCCCTATCCCTAAGTCGCCTTTTGCGACACCCACAGGATGGTATGGGGTGGCTCTGTTATTCTTTCTAGGCCGGACACCACACGGCTACGATAACTAGTGGTCTGTCATTCCTACTAATTAACTTCGATCGATAAATCATTAATGGTGATAAAATTAAGGTTAATTATTTGTATATTAAGCAAGAGAGCGTTGTGGTGTGAAAGAGAATGTAGTCACAAAAATAGAAAAAGGTATGCTGAGATTTGAGGTTTGGGTATTTAGAAAGGATGAATGGAAAAGATTGACAAAAGAAGTATACCTGGCCTGGGTGAATGGGACAACTGGAAGGGGAAGACCTCGTAGAACATTCTCATGAATGAAAGACGATTTTTTATAGACGATTGACAAAAGAAGTTTACCTGGCCTGTGTGAATGGGACAACCGGAAGGGGAAGACCTCGTAGAACATTCCCGGAGACGTTCTTAAGAAAGGCCAAGTCAGAAGTACCCTAAACCGGCGAGCATATATGAAAAATATAATGACAGCAAACGAGGCAAAAAAGGCGTGCAAAAATCGTGACAAATGGAAATCCGTTGTCTCTATCTACCCCTCTCGGAAACAGGCGTGAGTCTATGTATGTATGTATGTATATTAAGCAAACCAGCTTCAGGTTATTTGAAGACGGACTCTGCTTACCCCTGCAGATACAAATGTAGGTTTAATGTAAGCTTATCATTCACCACGAACATCGCTTTACAATGAACCCATCTATCAATCTATCTCCGTTTTATTTCCACTCCATCTCCCACATACTTGATAAGCATTAGATATACTTTAACCTATTTCCCAACGGAGGTATAGGTTTTGCGGTAGGCCTACATTACCGAATAGAGACGTCACATAATGGGACGGAAAATCGCTCTATGACCCGTAAGGCATTCAGCCAGTATAGTACGGCCTTAAGAAACGTAAGACCAGCGGTCCTTCAAGGAAAACTGACTCAATATGGATAGCTTTTGTTGTGTAGATTACGCAACGTGGTGTGCTTAACTTTAAATAAAAACGGGTTGGTAATAATAATATCCTAGGACATTATTCACACACGGCTATCTGAGCCCAAACTAAGCAGAGCTTGTACTACGGAAACCAGATAACTGATATATTACATATACCTACTACGTTTCTTTTGTAATTACATACTTATATAGATAATTACACCCAGACTCAGGACAAACAGACATGTTCACGCACACAAACAACTGTCTGGATGGGAATGGAACCAACGACCTGCGGCGTGAAAGGCAAGCATTCTCTTATATTCTTCAACATCGCCTGGTAAAGTTACACATTTGGGTGAGGGATCATATTTAAAAACCTTCAGAAAACTTACAGTTTAAAAAAGGTAGAGTGAAAGCAGCTAAAGTAGTGTCTGACCCCAGTCAGACATAATATGCGGTTTAAGCTTGATAAGTAATGTAAAAAAGAACAGTACACTTAAATTATTATACCATCTCAACCAATTTAAAAACCAAGAAAAATATAATATTTATGTAATAAAAATATATTGAAAGAAGATATTGAAAATAATATATTGAAGGATATAATTCTGCGAAACAGAATTGGATAAATTTGGAACTTGAGGTGACTATATCCTGAATTAATACATAGTCTATAATGAACTATGTAATCACTGGTATTAACGTTATCATAAATTATGTAATCGCTGGTAGTATGGTAATGTCGCTGCAAGTTAATTAAGCTATTACTGCCTATACCGTAGAAGTAACGTAGAGTTCACTATCAAATTGTTTCAGGTCGTAATTTGTTATTTATGGTTTCTTATTAACGGACCATTCCATACCATTTCTGTAAAACTCTCCACTTCAAATTACATTGAATATGTTCCTAGAGTACTTACATCTATGTGAAGGTTATTTAATCAAATATCGTTCGAGATTTTATTGAAAACCTGAAGACTTTGTCCTTTGAAATGATTGATTTCTTTTGAAATCCTTTTTCACAACCTAAACTGAACCAAACCTTTTTTTACTAGATACCTTAAGTTTACTCAAAGATTATTTCTTAAAACGTTATTCGTCTGAGATAGACTTAAAAAGACTTTTAGTAAATGTTTCTTTAAATTAAAAAGAAATAAATAGTGTTTTGTTATGTTGGATTTTTTTTTCGGGATTACCCACCACTGCAACTCCTGTAAGCCAGGATCAACAGTGGCACACAATGAAGTGACATGAGCGGTAAGGCTCAGGCATGTCCCGGGGAATCGGTTTAACAGTCTTGGATGCCGCAACGAATTTTATCAGAAAGAAAAAGGAAGAGTTGGAAAATGAATAGTTCCACTTTATGTTGGAAATGTTTCTATGCTTAATAATGAATTTAAGCTTAGTGATGCCGATAGATGATACCAACGGGGAATACGGAAGGTTCCGTAGGATGTGCTCCAAAGGGAATGATAGATTTCAACAACCTAAGGGGATTCGCTGAGGCTGAATTGTGAACAAACAAAAGTCATTTCATTTTAATTCGTTTGAATAAAATAAACCTTAACTTGAGGCTTATTCCACCCATAGCCTCCAGCCTCAAACTATTATACCGAAAATACTTCTCGTACATATTATGAATATAAAAATATTTAACCGACTTTTTTTTGTATCTACAAACGCGCTCCGATTACAATTTATTCTTTGTTTAAAATTCGATTTTGTAAATTCTTTTTTTATTGAATAAAAAATGCAGAAAAGTCGAGCTTGACCATAATACGAGAGTAAAGTTTAAGTAAAAGTAAAATACTCTTTATTCTGCAAATTAACTAAAAATTAAAATTGATATACATAAATGAGGTTCATAGGGCGTTCTTATCTACTGCGATTTCTTCCAGACAACCAAGTATGAAGTGGATAGATGAAGGAAAGGGAAAACTGGGCAGATAGGTGAAACAATATATCAACTTAATATAGCCTTGCATTTAAATAAAAAAATACCTAGAAAACGGGCTAGTAACTATTTAGTATCAGTGCAGTTAACTTTTTTAACTGCTCCATGGATATTGGCTTCAGGTAAAGGGAACACTAAAATATTAAACTAAAAAAGAAATGCAAGAAAATTAATCGTAAAAGTTATTTTAAGAGAGTTTAGCACGATAATGTAAGAGAAATTTTAGTACTGATATTTTTTTCATATTTTGCTATACCGTGTTCTAAATAAAAAGTTTAATAAAGAGTTTATCACGAAAACCATTAGATTAAAAAAAATAAGTTGAAAGTCATGTTTTTAAAACAGTTCTTATTATAAACCAGCTATCCTTTCTCAGACCGCATATCAGTTTACTAGTTTTTAATATCTTGTTATGTTTAACTCTAACTATCGAACTGATGACCTAGAAAAGTCGAGTCTTAATCCATGATACGAGAGGTTCATAAATATTCAGTGTCGTTATTTCACCTCGGCGGATGTCGATCCTGAGACGCAGGCCTGTGTTTATGTTTACAGGGGAGGGGGGCGCCCAGCTGAGATCCCCCGCTCTCCTCGCCTCAGACTGCGGAAAATCGATAACGCTGTGAGCGCTGAGCGCCGCATACTTATGTACAGATGCTTTACTGTGCGACGTCCCTTTGAATCCTAAACTCCAATGTACGTTCTACGGAGCTTTAAGAGCATGTTATTGGTTGTAAAGGTGATAAAAACTACATTAGTCGCTTTTGAAATAAGGCGACTTGTGGAATTACTTACCATTGGTACGAAACCTAATGTTAGCGGTAGGATCCGACTAGCTATCCAACTAAACTTTTTACTGCCTTTTTGAAAATGAGTCCTGGGTTACAATCCCAAATGCAATTAAAAAGTGATATCCGGTTTTTTTTTGGCAAGAAAAACACACTGTAAACAGAGATGCCGATGGACTGTTATAATCCAACATTTATCATGTACTAGCTGTGCCCGCGGTTTCGACTGCGTTAAACTTTATAAATTATAATCTATGTGTAAACTGGATATGTAAGCTATTTTATTACCAAGTAACATTAAAATCCGTTCAGTGGTTTTTGCGTGAAAGAGTAACAAACATCCATACATCTATACATTCATACTCATAAACTTTCGCATTTACAATATAAGAAGGGTGGAGTGACCGCGAGCCTAGTTGCTTAACCATCATTTACGGACCAGAGAGAGCAGAGACAGAGAGAAGAGTAAGTACGAGTAAGTACTGGTCGAAGTCATTAAAAGAGTTGAGTCTGAAATACATTGAAAACCAACTATATGTCTAGATTAACTATGTAATAATGTCCTCCCGACCAAAGGAAATTGCCCATTCTGCTATAGAGCAGAATGGGCAATTTCCGAAAACATCCGAAAACCATGCTTGTTTTTCACCAAGTAAACATGACAGCCAGATAGACATTGACAGTTCTTTTTTTTTACCGTTTGCGGGGATCGTGACGCATACTGTCAAGTGTCAGTTGCTCTTGTAAAAATCACTTTTTTTAATATCTATCTATTAATTAACGATATTAATACATTTCAATAATGAACAACTTAATATAATGTAAGTTATTAAAATGACAAGACCTCTAGTTTGATATTTACTGCAAGTGATTAATGTGATCGTAATGATTTCAGTCTTTAACTGTCTTTGCAAATGTACTCAAAATAAAAATTAGTCAAATAAATAACCAATAAACATGAAAACTTAAACCCCACAAAGTTTTTGTGCGTAACAAATAAATAATCATTATAAAAATAGGTTATGAATAATGGATTTTATTTCATGATCATACTCGGTTTAATTTAAGGGAGACAGAAATGGGCAATCACCTTTCGGCCACGGAGGCCAGTCTTAATGGAGCTCAAATAGCCAATTGCGCAGGACATATTATAGTGCACACGTCTGTGCGCAAACATAGGGGCACTTTCTATCACTCTTATGATCCGATTGGATGACTAGCGACACGACCGGAAAGAGTTCAGGTACAGGACCGACTGCTTTACGTGCTCTGCGAGGCACGGTGGTGTAATACTGCCAATTCCAGACTTCGGTCTGACACTGAGAAATGTCTTTTTACGGAAAAATCCCAAAATCACTTTTTGGCCCGACCCGGGATTTGAAACCAGGACTTCATAATCTGCGGTTGAACTTGCTACCGCTAGATCAACGAGGTAGTCTAGGCAGAATAATTATGTATCTAGTAGGTAATAACATTTCATATTGAAACAATTGTATCCGAGTGTTTAGTTTTTCGTTATATTATCACTCTTTAACGTTTAATATCGAGATATCTTATGAAAATAAATTGAAGGTTGGGTAAAACCGCTTATGATGCCATTAAGAATATTGTGAGGAGCCTTCGCTAAGTCCTCTTCGCAGCCGAGGCCTATTTTACACTCCAATCAAGTCATTTTCAATTTTGAATATTTAGCAGTGCATTTATTTTAAAAGTACTTGATTTTATGAACAATTCATTTTATATTATAAAATATGATTTCAGTAGTAAAACAGACGAATGACTCCGATTTAAATGAACTTCATGCAATAAATATTGAATACTCTTATGACAAGAAAAACAAATAATACCAAAATATAATAATTTTAATATCAGCGAGCTCAAACTCAAATTTAAAAAAATATAACTACATGCATTACGACATGAAACTTTAAGGAGTGTAGATTATAAATATATTTATTTATTTATTTATTTATTTATCACTTAATGCACATTAAATTGTACAAAGGCGGACTTAATGCCCTAGGCATTTTCTGCCAGTCAACCTTAGGGTGGTGCAGAGAGAGCATGGTAGGTGCACAGATCGTAAAGTAACGATTAATGGTAAAAAAAAAACAGGATTATACAATACTATACAATGCAATACATACTATATTATACTATACTTTATTATACTATACTATATAAATATATATATATATATATATATATATATATATATATATATATATATATATATATATATATATATATATATATATATATATATATATATATACAATACTATACTATTCAATCCGATCATGTAATCATACATTTATAATCAACGCGTTTCTGCTAAGAATTTCCGAAGGATATGCTCTCGAACTTTCCTTTTAAATGTAAAGCGACTCTTGGCCATCCTGATTTCGAGAGGTAATGCATTCCACTGTAGAATAGATTCTACAAAGAAAGAAGAGTGAAGGAAGTCAGAGCGGTGAGATGGACATTGAAGGAGACGATTGTGAGAAGAGCGAAGATTTTTACTGTGGTTGGTAAAGAGATATTGAAAGTGGGAAGATAAGTAAGATGGAGTAGAAGAAGAGTCTAATATAGAATAAAGGGTGGTTAGTGCTCGTAATGTGCGTCGTTGCCGTATCGGTAACCACTTAAGTTGGGAACGGTGGGAAGATATGTGGTCATACTTACGAAGATTGAAAACGAATCGAATGCAGTTATTCAGAAGTCTGTCAAGTTTATTGAGGTGATCTGCATTCAGGTCAAAGTAGCATACATCACCATAGTCGACTATAGGGAATATTAGGGCCTGCACGAGCATTGCCTTAGTTTTACCTGGAAGGAAATTTTTAAGCCGATAGAGATAACGCAATACGCCTGTGACTCTTTGACTGACAATACTATAACTGAAATAAATTAAAAATATTTTATTTACATAAACTCATTAAGAGTGTTTGTTTATGCGTATTTTCAATGTATGCATACCATATTTTTCATTTAGAACCAAAATCCTCAACATTTATGACAGAGGTAATATAAAAAATGTACAGTAGATTTGAGATGCTTTTAATGAGTTTTGAAGTTTAAAATCTCATGGCTATAAAACGTACTTGCATATTACTATTATGTATTAAATTATAGCCAAATTTATTAGTTACGAGCAATATAAAATCATCAAAAGGCCTCCTAATCTATTTCATAATTTTTATAGTACAAGTTCTGCTTAGTTTGGGATCAGATCACCGTGTGTGAATAATGGCCTAAGATAATATTATTATTATTTAATGGTTTTAACTTGATTCTTGCTAGATAATGCATAAAGTACAGCCGGATTACAACAGTAACAGTTAGTTTATCAGTAACAGTAGTACAGTGCAGTAACAGCTGGTGCTGTCTGTAATATTTTATTTTAACTTGATTCTTGCTAGATAATGCATAAAGTACAGCTGGAGTACAACAGTAACAGTTAGTATGGCAGTAACAGTAGTACAGTGCAGTAACAGCTGGTGCTGTCTGTAATATTTTATTTCAACTTGATTCTTGCTAGATAATGCATAAAGTACAGCTGGAGTACAACAGTAACAGTTAGTATGTCAGTAACAGTAGTACAGTGCAGTAACAGCTGGTGCTGTCTGTAATATTTTATTTTAACTTGATTCTTGCTAGATAATGCATAAAGTACAGCTGGAGTACAACAGTAACAGTTAGTATGTCAGTAACAGTAGTACAGTGCAGTAATAGCTGGTGCTGTCTGTAATATTTTATTTTAACTTGATTCTTGCTAGATAATGCATAAAGTACAGCTGGAGTACAACAGTAACAGTTAGTTTGTCAGTAACAGTAGTACAGTGCAGTAACAGCTGTCTGTAATATTGTATTTTTGTTATTAGAGTAAGATTTCTACACTTAGCCTAACCCGCTTCTTGCTGGAGTGTTTCGTATGGGGTAGTAGACTAACCAGAGTAGTGCTCGTGCTGACAATAATACCTGGGCTATGTCACGTAGATGGATGCGAGGAGCGCAAGACTGGCAATTGTGGAGATCTTGAGGGAGGCTTTTGTCCAGCAGTGGGCGTCTTTCGGCTGATATCATGATGTCATGTGCAGCGAGATCAGTATTGGGGATAAGTTGTCGCTAATTAGACACACAACTTAAACCGATTTTTGCTAGACTGTTTTGTAAGACACAGTTGATTAGATAATTGCTTACTTATGCACCGGAGCAGCATACCCGCGTTGTCGGGGCTCCCCCCATCAGGCGCCAAGAGAAGTCCACGGCAGTTTAGGTTTAGTCGGTGCCAGTCTGACATATCCACCCGTAGACACTTTTTGCGGGTGGCAAACGTAGGCAGTCTCCCTGCCATAACAAAAAATGAAAAGAAGGTAATTGCTTACTTAAAATTCTGAAGACCTTTAACTTAGTTCCTTGTTAGTATATAGTTAATCATGTGTAAAAATATATATTATTTATATCGTTTTTGAATGTGGTAAGGTAAATTACGATATCATATTACAGGTTAAATTATCGTAGTACCTCTCGAAACCGATGGCCAACAGTCGCTTCTCATTTAAAAGGAAAGTTCGAGAGCATATCCTTCGGAAATTCTTAGCAGAAACCCCTTGATTATAAATTTATGATTACACGATCGGATTTATTAGTATAGTGGATTTATTATATATTTATATATATATAGTATAGTATAATATAGTATGTATTGCATTGTACAGTATTTTATAGTATTGTATAATCCTGTTTTTTATTAATATTAATCTTTACTTAACGATCTGTGCCCCTACCATGCTCTCTCTGCACCACCCTAAGGTTGACTGGCAGAACATGCCTAGGGCATTAAGTCCGCCTTTGTACAATTTTATGTGCATAAAGTGGTAAATCTATACAAATAAATAAAATTGGAGTGTCTGTTTGTAATATAGAAATAACCGGTTTTTACTACATAAATATGAATATATATACGGTACATACACCAAAATATTTTTTTTTACAATTTTTGTCTGTCTGTCTGTCTGTTTGTTCCGGCTAATCTCTGAAACGGTAGCACCGATTTTGACGGGACTTTTATTGGCAGGTAGCTGATGTAATAAGGAGTAACTTAGGCTACTTTTATTTTAGACAAAGTCATTTATTTTACTAAAAAAATAAAAAACTAATTAACACGCGGACGAAGTCGCGGGCACAGCTAGTAAATAAATAAAATTCTCATCACAGACAGCATGAGACTACTAATAAAGGTCGTTACGCTTTGGGCTCCCTTTTATAACCTATAACCACAGAATAAAGACAAGTACCGTGCAGAACATTCTCTCCGTCACTTAAAACAATTGCTACTCTCTTAATAACGTTATAAAGTTAAATCTAGCCTGCGCAGTTGCTGTATGCATTTGATTTTATTCACCTAAAGTACGCGTGCTGACTAATAATGTGTCGAATATTTGCAAAATAGAGCTTCTTTTACTCTGAATATAGTAAGATCATTCTCTCTTTTGCTCGCTAATGTAATACGGATCAACCCCGGTGGTCTGGTACATTGATATATGTACTTGTAGGGCCGTGACTTAAGTGTCGATGACACAGACTTGTGTTATTATTGACTTAAGTTATTATCGTATAATTCGCAGTAGATTTTTATTTCAAGTGCATTTAAATATACCCTCAGTAACTTTATTTCATTCTGTAAACCCCCGTTTCCTGTTCGCTTCCAGTTCTGGTATATTCATTGGTTACCTGGAAGAGAAGCTTTTAGTGATAAGGACGCCATTTGGTCTATTTCTTGTACTATATAATTATCTGTACCACTAGCTGTGCCCCGCGGTTTTACCCGCGTTATATTTTATAAATTATCACAGTTCCTCCCCCGTAGGTGATAGCGTAATAATATATAGCCTATATGTTGACCTGACCTCTTAGTACTATTCATGCAAAATTTGAAGTAAATCCATGCAGTACTTTTTGAGTTTAGCCTGGACATACATACCGATAAACCGACAAAGAATCTAAAAACTATATCCCAAAAATCTAAAAACTATATTTTTAACCTAATTTATTAATGTATTATCTATCAGTGGAAACTTGTAAAGGACTTTCAGATTTCTATAAGTTATGTTTTAGGTCCCTGCTAGCTGTAAGTATCCCAAAAAATGTAAAATAAAATAAAATATCGATTGTAGATCACGCCCCAAATATCTTTAAAAAAATATTCAATGTACAGTTTTGACGGTCCTACGATTTTATTATATATAAGCATATTTTGTTTTGTAATAAAGAGTTATCTATCTAATCTTATAACTTTCACCACAATACCACCATAAATTATTATTATGTAATTGTCACCTGACTTAATAGAGTTTAAATAAACAATCAACGGGACCATCAAAAACTGTTGTTGATGTTACTTTTGAAACGATTGAAACGATTGCCATAAAAATAACTAAGGATCGCATTAAACTCATCTATTGATTTGGAACCTATGATACCACGAACATACACATACAAATAGCCGTACCCCGGTTTAATGTCACGGAAAAAAATCGTACCGTTATTCTTGATGAGACTGTTACGTAGAAAAGTGGTTAATGAACTAATTTGTAATATGCAGTATTACAAATTAGTTCATTAACCACTTTTCTAAAAGATAAAGACATATTTATACAGACAAATAAAAGTAATAAGTCGAATATACACACATTCAGTTTGTCAAGAATACCTAAATGATAAAATTACATACACTATGAATACTAATAATAATAAATAAGTTAATAAGACTAATAATAATTTGTTAATGGTTAAATTGTGAATAGAAAGCTACTATAATATAATGTAATAAGGATATAACATGTATAATGTAATAATAATATAATTAATGATACGATATAGTCTTAAGAACAATAAAATTTGCACGCCATAATTATGTGGCAGAATATGTGAATATATTAAATTATGTAACATCTATTTTGTACCATGTTCATGCAAATAAACAATTGATTTGATTTGATTTGTCAGTGCATTACGTAATTTATATTGATGATTAATTATGGTTATGGATTTATATTCCGTAATGAACCTGTAACATCTGTAGAAAATGTGTAACAGATAAAAATAAAAGGAAATTTCTATACGGGCGCTTTATGTATTAATTTTGATTTCATTGAGTACTGATTTCATGTTGACATGTTTTGAAGACCACATTTGAAAAGGTATGGTCATTTAATGGAGAAAAGATGTAACAACATTCTTCAATCTACTGCATTTAGCGTTGAACAGTGGTATTAATTTGTTAAACTCTTTACTGTACCTACACCAAAAAATTAAACGGTACAAGTGGTACAGTAATATTCAATGCCTCACTACCCTCTTACTATGCTTTATAGATAAACTGCTGTGTTTTTTGCCAAGAGAGAAACTAGTGATGTAAATATTGTTAGACCCAGTCGATGAAACATTTTGCATGAGGCTGGAAAAGTAAAGCACACCCATGCCATTATGATGATAAAATTTCCCATGTCTAGTATATCAGCATACGCAATGCTCCTTTTATGTGGTATACAATCAAGAACATCGTATATCATATTTTTAATATCTTTTTTTTTTTAATATCTGGGGACAATGTCACACAGATCATCCTAGCCCCAAACTAAGCAAAGCTTGTACTATGGGTACCAGGCGACGATATACATACTTATGTAGATAGGTAAATACTTATATTCATAGAAAACATCCATGACTCGGAAACAAATATTCGTGCTCATCACACAAATATTTGCACTTACCGGGATTCGAACCCAGGGCCACCAGCTTCGTAGGCAGGATCACTACCGACTAGGCTACGGTGACCGTCGATTGATAGATGATATTGATATGACCGCACAATCGAATTATTTTGCGGGAATAAAAGTCAGGTAAAGGTTTTAACATTTCATGCCTCATACATGGTCACTCAGAGCCTCCAGTCACTTTCAGATAATAACCTAAATTGCTTGCTCAGCTTAGTAGTAAGTTAGTAGTAAGTTCAGTTAGGCTACAAGGGCCGCTTCTGTGACCATCATGGCAATAAAAAATGTGGACTTGGCGCAACTTCATATAATATTATAGGCCCCAGAGCTCTGCTTGTAGCCATCTCACTTGCACGTTTAGGTGTGTCATGTTTCGGTCGCCTCGTGTCATCAATATTACAAAATATTCAGAACTTATTTCCATTTTGATATTCCATGTAATAACCACTAAATATGGAAAATAGTATATTTGCATTTCTTTGGATGTGTAAAAACAACATATAAAAATGAAAACTTGTTCTTATTATTTAGCATTATGAATTTCAAAACACATGCATATTCTTCGACAGTTATCTTCTTAGCGAGTCAATGGCAATCTAACTAGTGAAAGGCATTGTCAGTAGGGTCCATCAGATCTTTGAGAGTGCTTGTGTTTCGAGCATTCCATGAACATGATAATAAGTGCCCCATAGTTTCTGGGACAGCCGAACCAAATTTGCGTTACATTATACAATCGTCTATGTATATATCGCCACCTGAACAAGGTATCCTTACTACGGACAATCCCGAAACTTATTCAACGACTCCCATGCTAGCCAAGGCAGTTTCTTTCCGGAGGTGAAGCTTTCTTATTGTGGGATATATGGTGTCCGTTTGGTATAATCTCGCGAAAGTGCTTACAGGCTGTAATATTCTATATTTTCTATATCTTTACAATACGCAAGTGAGATAACTATGCGCTGCATTCTGGCCCTCAAATATAATCTACTTTTAAATAAACCCAAAGTTGCACCACATTCATCCCAAATAGACCATTCAAAGTCATTACAAGCCCAGAACATAACCCTACAAATTGAGTGAAAGCCTTTACATTTTAACGCTTTCATTGTGATGTATAATAGGAGCTTGGAAAATAGGTCAAGCGAATTTAATAATTCCACTGTCTTTCACGTGAGCCACCTTATCTAAAAGCGTCCCCTGCAATTAATGTCATTTTGTCTTCAGGTTAGATAAATGTATTTTGTAAGTTAATGTAAGGTGAAGGTGATGCATTAAGGCGTGAAGCAGCCATTACGTGTTTACATAGAGTTGAAATTGCGATATCAATAATTCGTTTCAGTGTCACCATGTATCGACCGTGTTGCAATATAAACTAATTTGTTGGTTTAATGGTAGCGTGAAAAAACTTTTATTTATATATTTTTTTCATTTTCAAGTACTAATTGAAACATTCCCATATCTAAGTAATGGAAGCAGGCGTTACTTTGCAGAAATCCATAAATACAGAATTAATATGTAGTGTTAAAGGAGGATGGTTCATATTACATGATTAAAATGACAATTAACGAAATTAACACTACATATTAAGTTTTTATTTAGATTTTGTTTCTGGTAAGATAGGAGAATCAAAAAACTCAATCGTTAACTTTTAAAACACTTGTAAAATAGCTTTTTCTGTCTGTGATATACCATATTTACATTCGATAGTAGATTGTATATTAAAATATTATAGTGATTAGTATAGTACCTTATTCACATATATGTTAATATGTGTAATAATATACTTATTGATAGAACTTTAGTTTAAAGTATACATTTTGGTATATCGCAATTTTGTTTCTGTGTTATTGGCATTATTAAAAATCTTGTGGCTCCTTTGCATCCAAAGGTTGTCTGGAAGAAATTCCTTAATGAGATAGTTACCTTTATTTCAATGTAAAATATTCTTTGCTTGTTCATAATAAAATGTTTTATTTTAGAGATGAATAGGCTTTATTAATTAAGGGAAGCGATGGAAAATCTCTATATATTACAAGCATATAATGGACTACAATATAACCAAATCAAAAACCCTAAAAGAAATTCCGTTTCACAGCATTATATTGAACTGAAACGCTTAGAAGAATGATGTGATAATCAATTTGTGTAGATTATGTATGTGTCCCCCATTGTGCCGCTCCATAGCTTCAATTGATGGTTGATGGGAACAAATAGGATAACATTAAGACCGTCTTGGGTCGTGACCTTGGGAATGTCGTGAAACTGAAACAAATATTGCCGTTCATCATTGGTTATAAGAATGAGGGGATGGAAATAAACACTGTGTTTTCGTTTACACGAAAGTATTACATAAAATATGCCTTGGGTAACTTGATTTGATTTTTTTAAAGACAACACTTGATTTTTCATACATACATTTCCTGTGTCGCGGGAGCTATATATATATATAAAGTTGACGGACACAAAGCACACACAGAACAACTACTTATAGGTCACACGTGCAGCCAGAACAACTATCGACGAAAGATATACATCGCAGACTAATTAACTAGCTAGTTTCCGTTGACACTAACTACTGTAGCCAGGAACTACTAATATTGTATACAATGCATACAATATTATCATAATGTCCAATCCTTAGGTTTTTGCTCTAAAAAACTTGGACGTGACCCTAGGGAAGCACTCAATACACGTGACATTTGAAAGAGGCATGCCAATGCCAAAAAAATGCCATGCCCTAGCATTTTTTTTGCACTATATTTATCTCAACAGGGGAAATAGTTACAGAATACACTATTAGTAATAGTTTTGTATTATTAACTGGCCTGTTGGTCCAATGGTTAGTGACTAGATATTTGATTTCCACCCGGGGCAAATCTTTATGTGATGGACACGATTATTTGTTCTATATCTGGGTGTAATTTATCTATAATAATAATAATAATATCTGGGGACAGTGTCACACAGATCATCCTAGCCCCAAACTAAGCAAAGCTTGTATATATAATATGTATGTATTTAGAAATATATCAGTATGTTTATCAGTTGTCTGGTTACCATATTATAGACACTGCCTACTTTGGAATTAAATGGCAGTGTGTTAGTAGTCGCAAGATATTTATTTATAATATTGTGGTCCTGAGTAAGGTCGCGAGAGCCCATTGGGACAGGGAAAAATTGCTACTTACCATCAGGTGAGATGTATTACTGTTTGTCCACTATATATAATAAAAGAGGTATTTATAATGTTCGCATTATTTTATCAATATTCATTTAGTAGGTGAGCTGTCGCCACAAAGAAACAGAGGAATGGAGCCAAATTGAATTGAATAAAATTGAAGAATTGCCAAACTGAAGTGCAGTGGGCGGGGCACATATGTAGCTCGTAGAGTCGACGGCCGCTGGGAAAAAAAGGTTCTCGAGTGGCGACCACGAATCGGAAGACGCAGCGTAAGCGTGCCCCCTACACGATGGATCGACGATCTAGAAAGGGTCATAGGAAGCCGTTGGATGTAGATAGCACAAGACCAGCCATTGTGGAGATTATTAGAGGAAGCCTTTGTCCAGCTGTGGACGTCTTCCGGTTGATATGATGATGATGATTATAGAGCCAGATTTAAGTTTATAGTTATCTTGTAAACTTAAATGATTAATGTGGAACTCTAACACGATCGGAGAGAATCATATATTAGTATTAATGTCAGAAATATTTCTATTATCGAGATAATGAGTAAAACCCGTTTTACTAAGTAATTTATTGTTAAACTAATGATATTTTTTGTACACCTAGATGTAGCGAATAATAATAATAATAAATCATTTATTCTCTCTCACAAGGTACACACAGGTTTACAATTATAATAGTATTATAGCATATGACAAAACTAAAATAGGTATTGGTGTGTGACGATTTTTTACGTGATGTTTAGAGGCGGCGTGGACTCAAACGGTGTAGTATATAAAACTTTAAACTAAGTGTCCACGCCAGATGACACCCTATTTGCCTTTTGAACCTTGACTCTGGGTGGTTACTAGTGTGGTGGTGCATGTGAGGTTGTTTTAGGGACGTGTTGTGCAGCTATTGCTCTACGTTAATTCGCGAAAAGACAGGTCTTTCGTCCGGTTGGAAATCGGAGGGAGCATTTCATCGCACAAATGTGTGTAAACAAAGGTTCATGTAGGACGCTGGTGGTCACGACGAGATCGCGGTCGCCTGAGAGGATGGCGAGTACGATAGATCGGTTTGTGTATAGCGTCACGAGAGTTTCTAACAATCTCGACTTTTGTCTTAAGCATATACTTTTAAAATCACAACGTAAGCATTTCATCAATGATAAAAATAAGTCCAAATTTATTGTCTGCTAAGTTTATTCAATTTAGCATTGTATTCAAATTCTAAGCGGTATAAAAGTTTTATTCACAGAGTAAAAAGTATATTGATGGAAGAAACTAAATTAAAATTTTGCGTATTCATGCTTTAAAGCTAGTTGGGTGCAGATTCATTACTAAAAGCGCTGAAATCTAAAACTGTAAAATGCGCATTAAAGATTCAAATAGCAATTCGAATATTTAGTATGTAGTAACTTTTATTTATTTATTCGTATGGGTTCTCTAGTATGGAACAACTTTCAATCATAGTGTTTCTACACAGCTACACATTATATAAGGATATTTAAAGACCTTTTTAAAGGAAAAGGCCTTTGTTTGTTTATCAACCACTTGAAGAGCATTCTCAGAAAAAGTATATCCAACGAGTGGAGAAAAATTTTACCCATACTTTCCAGAAAAATAAAGCAGACAAGGATTTGGAGTAATTATAGAGCCATTAGGCTTATCTCGCCCACGTTCAAGATATGGGAGCGAGTAATTAACAGAAAGTTGCCAAAACTTACCAGTGTCGCGGAAAACGAATGTGGATTCGTAGCAAGGAACTCTACCACAAATGCCCATCATACTGTCAAATATATATAGAGAAAAATTATAGATAAATAAATTTGTAATAATTTTCTTAGGACAACTAACACAGTGCCACCTGATCCCAAACTAGGCAGAGCCTGTACTAAGGGAACTAGATAACTGAAAAACATTGTTATATTTTTCTAAATACTTACATATTATAGATGAATTAATAGCCAGATTTGTCCTAGGGAGGGATCGAACCCACGACTTTTGACTTGGCAAACAACAGACCAGTAAAACCAAAGCCCAAATAGCATTTATCGACTTGGAGAAAACATTCGTCGGCATACCACATAACCTCATATGGCTCGCGCTTCGAGTAAAAGGCATTGAGAATGGTACTTCGTGAAAGTACTTTATCAATATGAACAAAGATATATTATCACTACTAAAGTAAGTTCAGCTAGTACAAGCGATGAGTTTCAACTACGAGGTGACGAAAGGCCCAGCTATGAGTAACTTGTTCTATAATCTGATTTTTGATCATCTGTCAGCATATCTCCATGTCCATGTCCACCTTCATATAGCTTACGATACGCTGACAACATAGTCCTTATCATTGAATAAATGGAGGATCTACAGAATAGACTAGAATGTACGAACTAGTAACATGATACACACATACAACGTATTAATTTTCATGATAATTATTATCAGAACAAGACAACAAGTCCTATTGAATTTGAAACCAATAAGTCCTCATCAAATGTAGTTAGATCCTATCGCTAGCGTTAGGTAATCCTATTGGCTTCTGTATTTACCGTAACGGTTCCTACAATTCACGTTTTAATCCATAAACAAGTATATATTTATTTTTACACGCCTGTGACCATAGACCTACTCTTAAAGGTCCGTCTAACACACATAAGATTCATAGGGAAATTTCTCAGTAAAGCATCAAGGCGCTGGTCTAAGAATCAGTGAGAATTACCTACCACCGACTTATTTAGCGCATTATAAATCAAAGGATTGGTGACGTTTGCAGGCAAGACACCTGCAACATAAGTACTGTACTGCGAAATATATCGGAACGTTTAGCTACGCTGGTAAACTCGACATTTCATCCGATATAAATCTTTCAAGTGGAGATGAATTCCCAGGGACTGCGAAATGATATATAAAATATTCAACGCCTTCAAATATTCAAGCATCTGTTTTTCATTCCTTAGGTTGCCATCTTACTTTTTATAATTTAGTTATTTAATCAGAGTTATGGACGTTTAAGAAGAGGTAGAATTATATTTTTAGTTTGGTTGAGTATAATGTTTCTTAGAAGTATATACAAAATTTATTATATTACAAATAAGATTAAGGTGGAGATACTTCTCCGATCGTACTACCCATAGCGAGTCATAGCGAGATATCTTGTTGGAGCCAACGTTGGCACCCATTTATGGTACACAAGAACAATATGGTATAAGGAGCTCGTACTCAACTGTTCTTGTGTACAGACGCCCATCCAGCTACCCCAACAATATATACAATATACATAACATTATAATATATAAATATACTAGTGTAATATAATAATATGTATATGAGGATGAAGTAAAGAGCTAGTGATTTTTCAGTCGTATTTTAAAATATTAAATTTTATTCCCATTTGGCGTAAGAGACCAGAGATGACTGCATAAATAGTAAAGGAGTTGGAATACAAATCCGTTTCAAAGAAACAAATTTCTGGTGCAATCTACAAAGAGCATCAGGTGTAAGATTTATACGAAAACCACTCTCGCAGATAGGAAGGGAATTTAATTAATGTGGTTGGATTTTACTGTCAACATTTAAGTCTTGTATTACCACTAGCTAGAGTGGGTACACAATGGGAATTCCTTACAATAAGGTCCTGGGTTCACGTTCTAGGTCGGCCCAAAAGGTGTTATGGGTGGATGGATTTTCTTGGAAACTAAATCACTGAAAAACAGCCCTATGTCTGAGAATTGGTAGTGTAACAGTATCATTTTTGAGGGAGTATTTAAATATATCAGCTCTGCACCTACACTTGGTTCCTTACTAATGTCGGCGGAAAAGTCAAATATTTTGTTAGTAAATAAATAGAAAATGTTTGTTCTTTAAAAATATATGCCAGCTACCTATTTATTTGTATTGCTTAATGTGGCCCTGAGAAGTACAATTGTGTATTAAGTGCTAAATATTTTTTTTTTTATTTTATAATTCTATAAAATAATTCATAATTAGTATTTCAACACTATTAGGTACCGTGTTTAGATTAATTAATAAAAATAATAACGCAAATATTTTCGCACATTATATGCAGAAACTACAAAATTAATAAACTTAAGCCACGATAGGAATTATATAAAGTGACTCGTAATATAAAGTGACTCGTAAATTAAACTGGTTATTTCGATAACGTTGGCGCACATTACCTATTGTGTGTGACTTACGATTAGCAAGTATGCTGAAAGTGCGGCCATGTATTGCGTACATTGAGTTGCTGCCAACAGTTAGCTACAATGTGTTGCATTTAAAATGTAAAATTTTATTGGCATGGTGCACTAATAAAACGTTTGTGTATGTTTAAAACAAAGTGATCTTGCTCTGATTAAATTGAAATATTTGGTACACTAGTTCAGAGTTACTTTTAAGAATCGGAAACTAGTAATAATTAAACTAGAATTTTCTAATGTCAATAAATTCTGGTATGACAGAAGCGCGGAACGGAAGGATTGATAGATGATTGGAGTCCCATCACGTTAAGTCTTTTTGCTTTTTTGCACGAAATTCTGGAAATGGGGAAATGTCGAACTCCATAAAATGTTTATACGCTGTCCGCATTCAAAGAGGAATGGCGAGGTCTACGCTCGGAGTATCACTTCGCGATCGAATTTAAAAACATAGATAAGACTAGCCAAACTGAAGTGGTAGTGGGCGAGGCACATACCCAGCTCATATTATTTCATTTATACAAGTTTTTGATGTTATCGGCTAATTCATTAAATACAGGAAGTCAATATAAACGACACTTCCACAAAGAAATACAAAAATAAGCCTTCGTTACGCCTACGAAGTCTGATCTTTTGATGTTTCCACTTTGACTCGATAAACACAATTGCTAATAGAGGTGGGAGCCGTGAGATTATGTGTACCTTTCACTCAGTCTTATCAATATTTATAATGATTGGAAACACGACTAAAGTAAAATTCAAACGCGTGACTGATTTTATTTCGAGATAAGTGTGAATGAGAAAGAGTTATTTTGTTTCCACTCCCAGACATAAACACATACAGATTTTGATGTCTTCTCTTTCAAATGAAAGTTACATTAACCAAAAAAACTATTTATGATTTTAAAATGGGTTCTTGTTCCATGAATAATCCTTTATGAATAAAATTTTAAATAGCAAAATACCACCCGGCGGTAACAAAACCTGCACCATCCACCAATTCAGGGTAGACGGTGTGTCGTTAAGCTAAGAATGATTCGTACCGGGAGACTAAATTTACGAGCTCCCTTACTACTGAGTATGAAGAAGGTATCTGTTGACTTTGTTCTGGAAACATAACCGATTGAAATATTCAAAATTACACATGAAAAAAAAACACTTCATATTAAAAAGGAAGTTCTTTGGCCTCGAATATGGCCTGTAACGATTCGATTAGTTCCCTATCCCATTCGTTTCCCAATGTATTCTATACATTAATTCAAAAATTTGCCATGCTTATTCTTGAATATCAAAAGTTGTTAAATACACTTTTATATCACATTAAAACTAAGCAAAACATTTATTGAATCAACTTGACATTTGATTCAATTCAATGCTTACCTTTATAGATGTGACATCTATAAAAGTAATCATTCCTTTACTAGTACGTGATATAAAAGTAATCTAACAGATGGATATATTTAATCGATTGGCAGCGAAAGTAGGTAACCTAGTATTCTCAATATTTTTTCTTAGAAATAAAAGGAATCCATTAACTTGCTTATCGGGGCAGGTGCCAACAGTTATTTCAATTAAATATGAGGATAGAATTCATAGGAAAAGTTGGATAAATGGCTCAACTTTGAAATGCATATTTTAAATTTTAGAGCTTAATGGAGTTTATGTGCTGTTATGCTAAAAGTTTATTGAAGTTTGAAGTGCTTGGATTTTATGTTCAATTTCAATGTTAATATTTTTTTATTAACCACTTAGTGAGCAACGAGTATACAGACCAGCTCATGATATTCGACTACCAGTTTCTGGTTGATCTTCCCAATTTAAATCATTTGGGTAAAATAATCGAACACGTGCGTATTGATTGATCGCATGTATAGGAGTTTTAACATGTCAATTATATAATAGTTAATTATATACTCGTACATTACCACTAGGCAAAAGATATAGGTACACATATAGTTTTCAATTTTAATTCTCGGATCGAACCAAAAATGTGTTCTTCGAATTTTGGAGATCACATAGATTCTTTTTTTATATACAATAATTACTCAAGCAAGGCAAACGAGAAATGCCTCCTGGTGGTAAGTGCTCACCGCCGCCTATAGACACTCGCAACATCAGAACGGCAGCAACCGCGTTGCCGGCCTTTGAGGTAAGAATAGGCTCGCCTCTTGACGGCGTACCGGATCAGAAATACCTCCGCAGGTAATTGATTCTAAAGAGTGGTAATCCGCGTTAAAAAGTTACCTGTGTGTTTAATACTGCGTCTTTCTTACCTGTAGGCTACTGCATAATACTATGTCTCACCCAGATAGCTTGGTTTTCTTAACGGACTGACCCACTTGCGTGGGAGATTCGGAGTGGTGAGTATATTGGCGTCACTCGTTTAAGTACAGTTGCAAATCTAGGAGTTAAGTATTTTAAGTCCAACTAAGTCAGAATACAAAAATCCAGCTCATTTGATGGTATGCGGTTACCGTAACTTATTGACGATTACAACAACTTGCAATCGTTGTGACTTGATAGAATCCTTTTCATTTCTGTTTTTAAAAGCCTATATATATAGATATTTAAAAAACAGGACTAAAAGTTGGGAATAAGACAGTGAGTTAATTTCATAGTATTTTTGCGTATGTAGAAAGAATCTCTTCTAATATAGTACAGTACAATTAAAGTGATGAACTACGTTTCGTTGGTGAAATAAATTTATCGTAGACATTGAAAAAATAAAAAAAATATTACGAGCACTCCACCTCCTCCAAGAGGCAGAACACGTTCATGAAGACAAAGTGCCTTTGACTGCACGTGTGGTGCAGCGGCTAAGACAGTCGCCTCGCCGCTTCGTGTCGCGCGTTCGAGTCCCGCGCCGGACAAATATTTGTGTGTACCCATAAGTAGTTGTTCTGAGTCTGGATATAATTTGTGTCCGTCTATTATATGTTTGTAAAGTACCCCGCGAGACAGGGATTAATTTGCCTAATGCGGGTGTGGTCTTTAAAAAAAAAGAAAGTCATATCATATAAATTCTATCAAAGTAATATCCCTTAACAATATTAATGCTTGGAGTTAAACTTTTCTTACTTCCAAGGTCCACTTGTAAGATTTCAGTAAACATTTCGGCAAGGCCGCGCGTTACCCACGTCTACAACTTAGACGACACAATAAGCACGCGTGGAATTAAGTTACGACACACACGTGTGTGTCGCAGACACATTTTTTCCTGAACTTACAGAAGTAACTATTTACTTAAGTTAGTTTAGCTTCCCCGTGTGTAGAAAGAACGCGGGGAAGGAGTCCATTTGCAATATGGATGTTTTTCGATTGAGAATTTACAACAGTAAATACCTACATATTATTCACACGATATTCTACTTATCGACATTCATAGGTTCTTAATTGACTGCTTGTAGCTTGCGAGCAGTGAATGCCTCCTCTTTTTAACGTGGTGGAATCCTTTTATAGGTGCCCTTAGTACGGGAGACTACGGGGTATGTGGGAATCCCCGTGGGTTACCCACTAAAACCACCACGGTAGCCTAGCCTCTCGGTGCTGTGGGCTGTTGTCGAGAACATAGTGATAACAATGATAGTGATTCTATTCTAGTTAGTTCTAGTCGTAAAATAGCTAAAAACCATGGAATTTACCACTGATATACAGAGTTGTCAAATACCCCTAAACATAGAACTTACTTCAACTTTTACTTATGTGAAGCGAAAGAAACAACATCTATTACATAATAAACTTATATAAGACCATACTGAGAGCATTTTCAATCGAATACAATAATAATTATCAAACTCTGTAGTAGAGATTCTCACATTACCAGCAGTGGGCAGCCTAATTATGAGTGACTCAGACTCAAATACTTACGTAATTTGTACGGTCTACAACAATATTGATCTATCTCTCTCACTCGCTGTCGTATGTATATATAGATGTATTCATATCAAAATGTATATGTAGATACATCCCTTCAAAATACAAATATTTCTCGGATAGTAAAATAAAACAATCGCTTTGGTGAGAGGGATACATTGTTCTGTTTAACATTCGCCGAATGATTGGGGCAAATATTTTTTTATCGTCAGCATTTCTGTTTGATAAATAAGTTTACACAAATCATATAAGTGGATACGTGTTGTTTTAGGATATTTTACTAGACGGACTAAAAATGGATGTTGTGTTTTCCAAGGCGATTTTATTCCACCATGACTTTACGACTGATTTATATATTTGTATGGTAAGTGAGACATACACCTTTAGTGCGGTGATAATGTGGCTAACTGTACAGTTTTGTATCTTGTACCTATTGTTATTCCAGCATTTTTTTTATTTGTTGGCGTATAATAAAGATAAAACATGTCATAACTTGTCATAAGAAGTTACCGCTGCCAAATAATAATAATAATAATTATTTTTATTATTTATTTATTATCAGATAACATGATCCATTATGATTAGTAACAACAGGAGCTTATAAACTATGTTAGTACCTAAATTACTTAAATATTCATTACCCAGAGCGAGTGTATCGGACATTGATATTTAATTTCTTTTTTATAGTACTTATTAGCTTTTAAAAAATGTCCCGATACTAAACACTACTTTACTTTTTTCCTTATGTATACATAGTAATAATAATAAGGAAAGGAACTTTTAAGTTACTGTCGTTGAGACCTTCGTAGCTTCGTGCTACGTTAATACGCGAATAGGCAGACTTCTTGGTTGATTAGAGATTAGATATCTAATTGAGGGTATTTCATCGATATAAAACAAATTAATATGAATTCCTTTTCAGATATTGACAGTAAAGGTCTCATTCTTTCCCAGGTGGGCAGTGGCCACATTTGTGTAAAGAGCCCTTTAACTCAGTAAGTTTTGAGCAAGTCTTAGCGTCTGTTGTCCAATGATTATAGACAGCACAAATAACCATATATAAACTACTACTACATACAAATATGAAAATATTAAATTTTATCGGCTTTTTTTAATTATTTAAAACGACGCCCGCATGCGTGAATCTAATCCCTGTGTCGCGGGTACTTTACAAACATATAATAAAAGGACACAAATTACATCCAGACTCAGAACAACTATTTATGGGTCACACAAATACTTGTCCGGCGCGGGATTTGAACCCGAGACATGATGCGGCGAGGCGACTGTCTTAGCCGCTGCGCCACAAGTGCAGTCAAACCGTTCCACGCCTATTCTGCCCGTATACGTTAACGAGTAGGTAAAACGAGTCAAAATTGACTGCTATTATTGACTACTAACTATTAAAAACTATTAAAACGAGTTAAAGAATAGAGTGTAACTAAAAAAAAATAATTACGTGTGTGTACGTATAAAACAAAGATTTTCCATATTATAAGCGTGTTTATTGTTCTAGATTCTTTTCTTTACCCATATTTTAGACGAGTTTTTTATTTTTTTTTGTATCGAAGAAAAATAGATGAAACGTGTATTGGCATTAGTTACTTTAAAAAGTAATCAACATATTTTTTAAGCAAGATAATCCGAACAGCCAAAATCTTGCGGAATTAACACTTTGACTTTTATCCTTCCTTTAATGTGATTTGGATGCTCAGAAGTCAAACCACTAAGGCTGATATCCAAAAATGAAATAACAGAGCGCCTAGGTCCATAACCTCACCTATTGTTTATAACCATCCGACCAGTAGTAAAATATCTATATCTATACATATAATAAAATCGTAGGAAAGTCAAAATTGTACACTGAATATTTTTTTTGTAGTACACTTGGGGGGGTGATCTACTATCGCTATCGAAGCCGAAAATATAGTTTTTAGAATTTTTTGCTGTATGTCTGTATGTTTGGGCTAAACTTAAAAAGTACTACATGGATTTACTTAAAATTTTGCATGAATAGTATTAAGAGGTCGGGTCGGTTTCGGGTCGAGTATATAGGTTACATATTATCACGCTATCAACTACGAGGTAGGAGCTGTGGTAATTTATAAAATTGAACGCGAGTGAAACCACGCGTCACAGCTAGTCTATCATAAAGCATCAAGGTGTTGCACAGACGCCAGCTCATCCAACTACCCAAATCTGTCAAATTTCTCTTATAGATTTTCAACTTTATCAGATGAGCATAAGGTTCACTTTCTATTGAGGAGATTTGACAGATTGGGGTAGCTTGATGTGCTGGCCTCTGGACAACGCGTGTATTTTCTTCCTTTGCTTGCTCAGCGGTAGCGAGTTCAATTGCAGATAAAGAGGTTCAGGTTATACCTATAGTTGCACTTAATGACGAAATATTAGATTTAGTCCCATACATCGTATTTTTGGGATTTACACTAAACTATAAATTGCAATGCGGTTCTCAGATTGAAAAATTAGCAGCTAAATTAAGATGGGATTCCTATGCTGTTAGGAATATAAGACAGTTGTCATATGAACAATCTACTTGATTAATATATTTCGCATTCTTTTATAGCATTACGTCCTATGGCATTCCGCTGGTTCGGCAGCTGATATAAGTACTATCTTCGTATAATCGATAAAAAGAGAAGAAAAGGGCACTCAAAGCCATTTTTAGTTTAGGCATTTTCCGGTCGAGTCGCTAGACGTCCCATCGGATCATGATGGAATAGAAAGTCCCCCTATTTTTGATGTCCCGTGCAGATGGCCAATCTCCATTGGGACTGGCCACCGTGACCAAAATTAGACCAATCTAAAAAGCCATATCTAAAAAGTAGGAAACAATCTTCTTATTGCGCTGTAATCTCTCTTATACCTACCACTTATAATAACTGCCACTGCGTATATTAATTTCTTTTTCGAGTAATAAATTATAATGATATCTTGGGACATTATTTATACCAATAGTTTTCCATTTGTATTCCATATTTTTAAACAGCAATTTATCCTTTGTAACAATTACACAGAAAAACGAACAGTTCGCTGAAAATACCCACACACGAAATTTCAATCAAAAGCATGCATTGAGTTTTCCCCGTGAATGGAATTTAAAAAAGTTCGGATTTCCGATATTTATTTTATACTGTCCTCTAAAATCTGACACAGGCTATGAATATACGTTGAGTCACGAAGAAGTAAAAGTCTTTTTGACAATAAGATGTTTAATACGTTAATTGTCTTTATATCTTAGTCACGGTATCAACAGTATCCATAAAGCACCAAGTATGACCTTAGCAAACTCTTTAAGTCAGAGTGCGTTCTTTAGGTAAAATCAAACGACGTTATTTACTTAAGATGTGTTTTTTTTATTAAGACTAATACTATTTTCTTGTTACAGGTAAGTCAAAGTGATGCACTCGGTGAGCTGACTGCATAATATTATGATTGGGTACGAGTATGTCCTCCATGTTCGGAAGCTCTATTTACATTTATGTCTCGGATAATCCAATATTGATGATGACCATATTAATAAATGTACTCCCAAATTTTGTCATTTCAGGGTTCCGAACCCAAAGCACAGAATAAAAAGTACTTACGCCCAAAGGGTATACGGCACCCAATTAATGAGACTCCTCTGTCCGTCTGTCACTAGGCTGTATCTCATGAACCGTGATTTTAACGACAGTTTTAATTGTCTTAGATGAATTTTCAAGTTGCCGAACAGAATACCATGATTTAATGAAAATACTAGTAAAGTAACCCAAATGAATAAAACATTCTTCTTTCTAAAGGTTAAAATTTTGTGTATAAAAAATATTATTTGTCTAAAAATAATGGTTTAGTAGGAAAAGTTGTTTCATTGTAATAAGTGTCAGCCAAATAACGTTCATTATAGCTAAAGCTTCGCCCAAAAATAGAGGGATATGCCATATTCGATACGCTTGGAAGACGGCTTGGCAATCACAATATGATGGTCATTCTTTGAGAGGACACGATGTCCTAAAACTAATTTAATCAATATGGTTCTTGTTGATTACAGTCCGATGAGGGATTATTAAGGTTTGTTTCCATTACCAATCCTCTAAATAAGTGTTAAAAAGGCGTGTCTAATCGAATCAATAAAAGTATTAAGTTTTACCGTAAGTAGGGTACGTTACTTCGAAAAAGAAAAAAATACAAACTGCAAGTTTCATTTTCAAAGAGTCTCTTTGTGAAGGTTTTCTTGTTGTGATTTTCTCGAATGTCTTTTGTTTCGAAGTAGGACGATAGTGTGGCAATGTGATTAAACTTGAAGTTTATACATTGTATAGAACGTAAATTGTCTAAGCTAAGATCTTCTGTTCAGTTATGAGATAACTTTTAGCCGTTAATAAGAGTTATCTCAACAAACTAAAATGGAACGTGATAATTGGTAAACAATTTGTTAATTTTATCACTATGGTGGTCAATCGGTTTTAAACTTGTATTATATATTATTGTTCGGCTGCAAATAACGTTGCCCTGTGTTGGAGTCCTAGGTCGGGCGTAAAATTAATATTGGATTTATTCTGGCAAGAAAGATATGCAATAGCAGTCCGGATTCTGGACGTTGATGGTGTTATAATTTACGCACTATCCACACTAGGGATAGCGCATAAAGCTGACGCTAGGTGCGGGCAATTATAATTACGTTTACCAAACATATTTTATTTGACCTGATCTATAACGTTATTATATCATATCAAGTCATTCCCACCGTACCTATAAGCTAACAACCATGGCTTAAAATAGAGTGAACACAAAAGTATCAATACCTAAAATATAATCTAGTAATTTTTATAATAAACTACGACAATAAAGTCATTTTTAATCCTAAAATATAAACGTACATATAAAATAACTAACTTGAATTGAGACATCTCGATCACGAAACATTTAGTTGCATGAGACAACCCCCAAGTATTAAGAAATAGCAGACGTAACTAGGTTTTTTTTCTATAGAAGAAACGATGTTGCGTTTTAGGATCTCTATATAATAGGTCTTTACCTATGAAATTGCCGTTTTGTATGAAAAAATTTAAACGAATTTTTTTCATGAATTTTTTTATTTGTATTAATCGAAGTAATCACCCATGCAATCAATGCATCTTTGCCATCGCAGTGGCAGTTTATTGATGCCCTTCTTAAAGAAATCAGCTGGACGGGAGGCAACAAATTCTTCAAAGGCATTTTGTACTGCCTCTCGGGTATTGAATTTTTTTCCCGCCAAGAAGTTATCCAAATTCTGGAAAAAGTAGTAGTCTGTAGGCGCAAGGTCTGGTGAGTAGGGCGGATGACGGAGAGCTTCCAACCCCAGTTCTTGCAACTTGGAGACCGTCTGCTGTGCAGTATGAGGTCGCGCGTTGTCGTGCAGGAGCAGCGGAGACGAGCGATTGACCAATGCTGGTTGGAGATGCGCCAGCTTCTCCATCATTGTGCTCAGTTCTTCACAGTACACATCTGCAGTAATGCTCACCCCGTTTGGTAAGAAGCTGTGATGAATCACACCGGCGCTAGACCACCAAACAGTGACCATCACTTTTCTAGGGGTAAGTTTTCGTTTAGGGCATTGTTTAGGTGCTGAACCAGGATCCAACCAACTTGCTGAGCGCTTGCGGTTATCAAACAGAATCCATTTTTCATCGCAGGTAACAATGCGGTTCAAAATTCCTTCATTTGTGTGTCTGTTGAGCAGTGCAAGGCACGTCTCGACGCGTACTTCGCGCTGGCGATCATTGAGTTCGTGGGGCACCCATTTGTCAAGCTTTTTTACCTTGCCAATTTGACGCAAATGGACCAATATTGTTTTGACGCTAACGTCGAAAGCTGCTGCTAATTCAGCCGTAGATTGTGTATCATCAGCTTCCACAACCGCCTTTAATTCGTCATTGTCGACCAAAGTCTTCGGACGACCGCGAGGTTCATTTTTCAGGTCGAAATTTCCAGAACGGAAGCGAGCAAACCAATAACAGGTGGTGCGTTGGTTTGTAGTGTTAGCTCCGTAAACGTCGTTGATGTTGCGTGCCGCTTGTGCCGCGTTGCTGCCACAACGGTACTCATATTCCATAATTACTCGAATTTTTAACGTATCCATGATGACGAAAAAGATTGAAATGCGATGAAAATGTAACACTAATCAATAAAGAAATGACTACTTTTGGAAAAAAGAATCCATGTTTTTAAAATAAAATTAATTTGAAATTAGAATTCTTAGCCAAACAAAAATTATTTTGATTTGAAATGGCCAGTACTGCAGAACGGCAATTTCATAGGTAAAGACCTAATATTAAGTCTAGCTATGTGGCATAGAATATCACCTCTTCCTGCAGGGGGCGTAGAAATCATCCCGAGAGAATATCTACCAGAGAATGGGCAGCAACGTCTCTCTATGTACAGACGCCAGCACATCAAGCTACCCCAATCTGTCAAATTACCCAATTGAAAGTAAACCTTATGTTTATGTGATAAAGTTGAAAATCTATAAAATAAATTTGACAGATTGGGGCAGCTGGATGTGCTGGCGTATTACGACCAACATACTGCGATCGCCATCCCGTCTGCCAAGCGTGGCGATTATGACATATCCCTCCAAATTATGGACTCATCTCCATAGTAAATTATTTTTGAGGATGCCTTTATCCAGCAGTGGACGTCTTTCGGCTTGATATGATGATGGTGATATATAAAGCCAAATTTGATTAAAATTTTATGGATAAAACTGGCGGAAAAGTACAATTTGTGTGTTGCCAGTCCCTTAAACGGGAGTGTAGACGCGAGCTTAGCTAGTTATTCATAAGAGCCCAGCATTAGGTATTTAGTATTCACGAAATGCCACACGATAGCTTCAAATATATGAAAGAAGATAAATGTAAAATACTGCCAACGTTATTTAAGTAACTTCGTTATGCTTATATTCGCTTCGTATTTATTTTGTGAGTATATACTTGACATGCTCATGATGAATTGAATATACTCGAAGGAAATGTTTTTATTAAAATCAAAATTTTGTAATCATGGCTCTTGATAAAGTTATTTGTAGACAGGTCTATAAACAGACTTCAAAAGACAGGAGGTTATACATTTATCTTTATGTTTATTATGTAGATGCAAAAAGCATATTATATGCTTTTTACATATACAAACGTCGAATATATAAAATGTATTTGTTAAATGTCATCTCCTTGTCAGTAACCGTCCATTGTTGAGGTTCGAACCCTCCGGCGCGGGTAATTAGGTTTTAGATTTATTTGCTATACGGCTCGAGCCCACGCTCGCTTCTATTGTCCGATGAAGCTGTTAATGCCTCTAAGGCTAACTGTAAACGTAAGTAATGTTTCGGAATAGCCATCTAAAACAACGAAGTAGCCTGAGCCGGAGGGGGTGCCCTTTCCTTTGGGATTGGATCACTGATAGCATCGGACGACGGGGAGACAAAAAAGTAAATCATCATATCAACCGAAAGACATCCACAGCTGGAAAATAGCTTACCCCAGAGATGTCCACAATTGCCGGTCTTGGGATATCCGCATCCAGCGATTTCGAGCGCGACCCTCATAATATCATCGGTCCATCTTGTAGGGGCCTGCCTACGCTGCGTCTTCCAGTAAAAGTACATACTGATTTTTTTATTAGAATTAGGGAATTTTGATAGTTAGTTTGCTCTTCGATACCGATTGTAGGTGACATCCATATATTTAAGATTAATTTAATCTATATAAATAAAAAGAGAAGTCCTGACTGACTGACTGACTCATCAACGCCCAGCCCAAACCCTTGGACCAAGAAAGCTGAAATTTTGCGCAGACGTTTTCTTTATAATGTGGACAAGGAATAAGGAAGGATTTTTCGAAACTCAACCCCTAAGGGTGTAAAACGGGGGTCCAAAGTTAGTATGAAACTTTGCCGTTTTTGAAGTTAGAGGCATGAAAATCGATATTTTGCCTTTCAGTTAATAATAATAAAAAATACGTGTATCAGAATTTTTGGAAATTCCACCCCTAAGGGCGAAAAATATGGTTGTAAGTTTGTATGAAAAATATGACAATTGTTAAGTAAAACGCATGAAAATTAGTATTTGGTCTTTCAATTAAAAATTAAAAATATATATTTCAGGATTTTTAGGAATTCCACCCCTAAAGCCGTAAAATAGGGGATGTAAGTTTGTATGAAAAATGCAATATTTTAGTACTTGGCGTTTCTGTTAAAAAATATAAGATATTTATTTCAGGATTTTTGGAAATTCCACCCCCAAGGGTATAAAATAGGGGATGTAAGTTTATACTGACTGACTGACATATCAACGCACAGCCTAAACGGCTGGGGTTAGAGACTTGAAATTTTGACAGAAGGTACCTTTTAAGACGTAGGCATCCACTAAAGAAGGGTTTTTGAAAATACCACCCCTAAAGGAGTAAAATAAAGGACGAAAGATTTATGAAAATCTGCCATTTTTCATGTTGAAGGTATGGACTTTGGGATTTGGCCGTGCTGTTAAAAATAAAAACTAATTTTTCAGGATTTTTGTAAATTCCCCCAAGGGCGTAAAATTGGGGATGTAAGTTTGTATGAAAAATGTGTCAATGTTTTAGTTAAACGCATGAAAATTAGTATTTGGCATTTCAGTTAAAAAATAAAAATTTATATTTCAGGATTTTCGAGAATTCCACCCCCAAAGACTTAAAATAGGGGATGTAAGTTTGTATGAAAATCTGTTTTTTCTTGGAGTTAAGTGCATGGAAATTGGTATTTGGTTTCAGTTAAAAATAAAGCAATACATTTATTTAAACCAAAATTGCAGGAATAGTTTCTTGTTAAAAAAAGGTAATCCAAAACTGATTCAATAGATCGACATCAACAATTTACGCCAACTCGAATTTTAGATAAATTCTTTTTTATGCCAAGTTGCTTAAAATGTCGTAGTCGTCGTCGACTAAGTAAAGATTTAGCGTTTTATAAGACTTGTAACTTCTTTTTTTGTGTAATTTTTATAACAAATTAAAAAACGACATATTAATCAAATTGAGATGAAAAATGAATTTTCATAAAATTCGAGTTAGCGTAGTATATATATCATCTTAATTTTACTGCTCTACAAGTTCATAATTTTGACATCTCGAAACTTATTTGGTATCTGTTAAAATAAATAATAGCTTGAAATAAAAGGTAGTCTAAAACTTAATCAATAGATGATCGCCTAAATCTCGATAGTAGAATATCGATTACATCTTAATTTTACCGTTTTCAAGTTTATATTTTTGTTAGTAGACGGCGTAATCATTGTTTTAGATCGCGCTATGGTTTCGTTCACAAAATGTGATGTTAGACTTATCAGTGCCGTGGTCGCAACCTAATCTAATGGGTGTTACCTATTGTGATTAATGCATCGTTGATTATTATTTTACTTTATTTGAATTGGCTATCCTTAAGACAATTGATAAGTATTCTTTGATTTGTTTGGTGGATGATATCGGGTTCTTTTTTTTGAAATAACAGTAGAAAAGTAGTCTTTAGATTCTTTCTTAGTTAGGTTATTTTAAAGGTTTTCTTAAATTTATATTGCATTGCTTATTTGTTTTTAAAGTTATATTTTTTAGATTAAGCTAGAAGTAAGTAGTTACATTGGTCATCATTCAAAATTGTCGCGGACGAAGTCGCGGGCACCAGCTAGTTTAATAGATAAAGGTACGGATTTAATCACGAGTTGGATAGAAATGGAGCGGGTATAAAATTCCCTTGCAGAATACCTGTTCGTAATTTGTTTTGGGTCAACAACTTCCTAATCACGTAACAATGTTTTATCGTAGCAGGTGGCTGATGGTTATGATTGGATATGATATAATGGGGATAATGGCATTGGAGTTGAAGGAAATCTCTCGTATTTTTAACATTAATAGCTGTAAAACAAGGGATTTTACTGTTGTTTAAGAATATATTGTCGGGACGGACGATTAATTATTTATATTTATTTATTTATTTAGGAAGACCAACTGCAAATAAAAACAATCATATGCAATTATTATAGTTCCTGAGAGCCAATAAAAGGTCTTCACGAATAGATAGCTGCATATGTAACAATAGTGTGATCAAATAAAGTTAAGTTATATTATGTTTTTTTATGTTTTTTTTATGTCTATAGTCTATGTATGTACATACATACATACATACATAGACTCACGCCTGTTTCCCAGAGGCGTAGGCAGAGACAAATGTAAATTATCTATATAAGTATATATTTACAAAAAAAGTTATTTACTACTTTTAATATATATTTTATCTTGTTTCCATAGTACAGACGCCAGCACATCAAGCTATCCCAAGCTGTCAAATTTCCCCAATTGAAAGTGAACATTATGATTTGGGATAAAGTTGAAAATCTATAAAAGAAATTAGACAGATTGGGGTAGCTGG
The DNA here is from genome assembly GCA_951640165.1 of Pseudoips prasinana. Taxonomy (NCBI): domain Eukaryota; kingdom Metazoa; phylum Arthropoda; class Insecta; order Lepidoptera; family Nolidae; genus Pseudoips; species Pseudoips prasinana. The sequence continues at coordinate 14,652,011 of OX621240.1, forward strand.
ATGAGCTATCGTCTGTACAAGCTCTGCTTAGTTTGTGATCAGATGGCCGTGTGTGTATTATGTGCCAGGATATTATATTATTATTATTGTATTTATTCATATTTATATTTTTATATTATTCATATTATTATTATTGTGTGTGTCAAGTTAGCCAGTCCAATCCGTTCAGCCGTTTTAGCGAGATTGATTAATATACATCCAAACATGCAGGCTTTCAGATAATTAAATACTATTTTGAATGGTTTACACTGCAAATATGCTTGTGTTTAACATACTTCATACTGCGGCGTAGGATTATTGAAACATTTTCAGCGATTGAGCATATGGAATTTCATTTGTAACACTAATGCAATGCCGTTCTAAAATTACAGAGATTTGAAACTATGTAAAGACCTGACCAGACCCTGCTCAAATTTCACGTAATGCTTCTGTAATTACAACGATGTTTTTCGGATACCACAGAGTAGCATATATACTATATGTATACTGTGAGTCGGCAATTCGGGAGAACAAACCAAAGCTCTGTACAGTGCATGCCCCAACCACCTTGGGCATGGCACTACAGAAGCATATCCGCAGTCCTGGGGTAGCCCCAACAGAAGTAGGTACACGGCTGGTTAGGTTTAGTCGGAGCTGTCGGAGGAGTCCGACTGTTTGAGTACCAAGCTCCAGTTGTGCTTCTGGGGGTCTCGGCTAATAAATAAAACTAATCTCCGATTTATAAAAACTGTATTGTATCTGATTCAATTATAGTAAGTAGCCACGTTGCTTGCACTGAGTGTTGAGAGCGAATCCCCGCCGCTGTAGCTCGACGGCCGGTTAACGAGGTGGGGGAGGACGTTGAAGGTCAGCGGACCGGTCGGAGGCGCGAGCGCAGCGCCGCGCCGTCTGGTGTGATGACCGGAACACCGACATACCCACCCGCAGACCCTTTGCGAATGGCTAGTGTAGTATAGTATATTATGTAGTTTCTATGTTACTAATTATAGGCAACTTTTAACTATAATGATATAACCTATTAACTTTAAAGTCTTGGGCGCCACTTGAAGTTATATCGACTCGACAATTTTCTTTAAATAGCCCTGAGTGTCTTTTGAAGTATATTATAACCATATTGCTAATTTGAATATATTTAAGCATGGCCTTTAAGAGAGGTAGGGCACAGCGTTTATTCGCTCAAAGAGCAGCCCGTCTGGGGAACTACATCCACCTTACAGAAGACATTCCTTAATAATAACACTAATAATTTAATGTAGTGTTTCTGAGTGTGAGTAAGGTAAAAAAATATATATATATATATATATATATATTTTTTTATCAGTGGGCGACAAACGAGCAAGCTGGTCACCTGATGGTGACCAGCTTGCTCAATATATATATACTAAGTATACGGCTTGAATAACTGAAACATCTTCAAATTCTTCCTTCCATTCAAGAAGAAAACCTATTTTGATGATACCTAAACATTGTAAAGACACGTCAAAGCTACCTTTGAAAATATTTTATCTATTTACTTTAACCTGTGTAACATGATGTCAATGGTATCAAAGATTCAGTCCATTAAGTCAAATTATCACAATACCTACATTAGAAGCAGTCATTTGATATTTCGTTAGATTACCTTAGTCACTGAACCTTTTACCTATATTCTCTGTTAGGGTTCTCTACGGAGAAATACAAAAACCCAACCTATAGAAGGTTAAGTTTGTTGCTTGTTATTATCGGCTTCAGAATCTACTAATGCTATCGATTTAAAATTTGAAATTCGTACTGCTTACCTAACTATAAAGTAAAAAAAAGATATACGCACTGTAAAAAAGCTTTAATTTAAGAAAATATTTCACTTCTTGGCTGGATCTTTTACAAACGTTTAATTGGTTAGGTACTTAATTAGCGTATGGGCAGTGGTTACCCTAGTGGAAGAGTTCTTCAAGCCGCCCAGTAGACATCTGAAATGGCTTAACGACTGTTGCCTAATGGCTACAACCGGGACCGATAGCTTAACGCGCCCTCCGAAGCACGGAAACGTTCAGAAATTAAACAACTTTGGCAGTCTCCCCTCAATGGACTGATCACGAGCCTAGTTGCTTAAGCTCATCAATCACCTACAGACTGGTGAGAGCATCTTGCTATGAGCACAAGTAGGGCCTAACTAGTTTTTTCATGTTTTTTACGTATAGTTGTGTGAATGTATAGCCCGTTGTATGTATGGGCTCGTTCGAATGGTATAAAACGATACCGACACTGTTTACTTTTATCCTTTCACACAATTAAAACTCCAGTCAGTAGACATAGGTATTAGATACTCAAGGACAGAACGGATAGTATTAGATGATAGGTGAAAAGTAGTATTAAAGATGGAAATGGAAAGTTCTTTAAGTCTTATGAGTATAAACATGTATGTTCATACGTATAGTAGGTAAGTAACCTACTATACATATGAACAAGAAATTGGGCTAAACAACTTTGAAATTATTTATTTATTGTTTCCTTAATATTAAATCACAAGTACAGAAAAATACCCCTCCATATTTCATACTTTTAATATGCAACTCACTTTCCTATCGTATATATAGAGAAATATGTTACGTACCTACTAGTTCCCATTCCCCTTTTATGTCCCACATAAATTGTCTACCTGCGTAAATTCTTGAGTCGCGAACGAACGCAAGGTGACAAAAACCCATCAAATTATGTATCGGTCCCTTCTCACAGTAAATATTTTACATTGCCAATTTTTTCCCTTGTACTATATTCTATCTTTTTATACGTAGAATCCAGTCCCGTAACTCGTACTTTTGAGGGTCGCGTGTAAAAATGTTAGCGTGAATAGAAGGGAACGTTAAAAGGACGAATAGGATTACACGATTGTGAAGCTTGTCAGGCCGTCTTAATATTCAGAACTATCGCCCCATTTCGATACTTTCTTGTTTTTCAAAACTCTTCGAACGCTTATTTTGTCCTGTATTTACTAGACACTTTGATTGTATTTTAACAACGGCCCAGCACAGTTTCAAGAATGGTCGGTCAGTATACACTAATTTAGATAATTTATCTGATATATCCCGCGAAATTGACAAGGGCCATCAAGTAGATGCAATCTATACTGATTTCAGTAGTGCGTTTGACAAAGTTGATCACAAACTGCTATTGCAAAAACTTGAAGACTACGGCATTTATGGGTCGTTACTGAATTTAGGTGGTATGCTTTTCATTGTTTATCTAATTCTAAACTTAAGTATTTGTCGAGACGAAGGTTCAAGAGGAGTCAGCTTAAAACGCTAGCTCCGCCCATGCTCTACACCAATGTAGGTACACTGTGCAAAATGTGATGGCCAGCGCCATAAAGTTGAAAATTGAGTGCGCTCTTTAAGACTTACGTCATTAAAAAGATACTTCGAAAATTTTGTGGCTTTTCCAGTCGTCATACCTTTTTCAGTTTACAAATTAAGAACTTGATATTTGACTATATTTATCGAGATAAATATAGTCAAATATCAAGTTCTTAATTTGTAAACTGTAAGGTAGAATAAAATAAACACGTACTTTTGGTTCATGAAACATTAATATTGAGGAACTTTTAAGTATCTAAATCAATTTACCTTACTTAATCGAGATTAATTAAGGTAAATTGATTTAGATACTTAAAAGTTCCTCAATATTAATGTTTCATGAACCAAAAGTACGTGTGAATTTCAATATTAATATTTTTTTTTAATTATATTTTGCAAAAAGCCGTTCATGGCCCCGCAGGTAAACCGATTTAATTTACAGTCACTGCTCCTATGGTAGTACCATTGGATATCTTTAAATAGTCTACGATAATTGGTAAACATTTTCCAATAAAAATCTACCTATTGATGTGACTTTGACTGTACCTATGATAACATTACCAATTTTCAGTATATTCAGGCGCATTTTTTCCAAGATGGCGAATTGACATTTATGTTGACTTAGGAAAGGAATCGATCCTACTTGGTGTTCATTTATGTAGGTCAACCCGTTTCTTCCCGTGGGCGAGATTACATCAGTGGGGATATAGAGGCTTCAGAATTTCATCAAGGCCAAGTCTTCAATGTGTGTTTTACGGATGTTTTTGCACCTTACTTATTTAGTCCTTTGTCAACAAAATATTCTTTTCGCCTAGTGTTTTCATTTTGTTGAGTTGCGAGTGTATTCTTAAAGTAGACCACTTAATGTAAAGAAAATGTATTTAATAAAAGGTGGACGTAACGCGAGACTTGAACTACACGAGTGGCTCAATGGTTAAGGTAGCCGCCTCGATACTAACTCAGTGCCCTCATATTTCGGGTTGGCTTCAAAAACGTATAGTTTATATGAAAGGCGGACGTAACGCGGAACTTGAACTACACGAGTGGCTCAATGGTTAAGGTAGCCGCCTCGATACTATCTCAGTGCCCTCATATTTCGGGTTGGCTTCAAAAACGTATAGTTTATATGAAAGGCGGACGTAACGCGGGACTTGAACTACACGAGTGGCTCAATGGTTAAGGTAGCCGCCTCGATACTATCTCAGTGCCCTCATATTTCGGGTTGGCTTCAAAAACGTATAGTTTATATGAAAGGCGGACGTAACGCGGAACTTGAACTACACGAGTGGCTCAATGGTTAAGGTAGCCGCCTCGATACTATCTCAGTGCCCTCATATTTCGGGTTGGCTTCAAAAACGTATAGTTTATATGAAAGGCGGACGTAACGCGGGACTTGAACTACACGAGTGGCTCAATGGTTAAGGTAGCCGCCTCGATACTATCTCAGTGCCCTCATATTTCGGGTTGGCTTCAAAGACGTATAGTTTATATGACCGCAGATTCCTGAAGTACGGTATTTATTTAAGCATTTTCTGAAAATTAGAGGCATGGATCATTGGAAATGTTACATACCCTCATGTCTGCTAAGATTGCTTTGAGATAGACCCTCTGAATTATTTTACAAACAGAAATTTCAATTAATTTCAAGCGTGACAAGAATATTCTTCACATTTAATTAAAATTTCTTTGATACTACAAAACTTGAAGAGAATCGAAAAGGCAAATTATTTTGACGCTCGCAATAGGAAATTTAAATGTAAAAAGATGGGGGACTTCAATGGTTTCTCAATGGGGGAAGCAATAATTGTCTGACCGGTCGTAATGCAAATTGAATCACGATTCCTTGTATTATTTGACAGCTTGGTTAATGGTTTTTATGAGAATCTTCTATCTAACGACAACAAGTAAGCATCGAATGACTTTTATTAATTCGAGCTGGAATACACCAGGGTACGGTGAAAGAAGCGGTTCATGCACATGGGGCCAGATACCACACGGCTACGTATTTAAATTTATGCAACTTATTTTAAAAACTTAATTTGAGCTTAGCATGATGAATTCAACATCTGAATGTATATTATCATAATTTAAAAAGGAAGTTAGTCATTGGTCTAGAGGTATCGTATTCATCTACAGATAAAGAGCGTTTAAATCGGACGGGTAAACTACGCATAAGTGATACCACGGGTGTTGTTAATATATGTCGGAGACAATCTATAATTTAGACAACAAACGAAGCGCAACACTAATCCTGAGAGTTGGCAACACTGTTGCGATGAAGTCTATACTTGGCTAACTTCGTGCTACAACAGAGCCTAAGTATGTGGAGGGGCGCCAGAATAGAACTCACTTTCTATTTGGCCATCGTCAAAGTTAGTCACTCCACGGTATGAACTGTTATGTGTTTATATAACTTTAAATCTGACATATTATTTATTATAATTTTAAATAGTTTGTAAGAACAAGCTATTTAAATAAAGATCACGCAAATTAATTGAATTAATAAAAATACACACGCAAATTAATAAAATTATGATTCAGCAATAGCTGACATAAAATTATTATTCTTCATGATTCAGCAATAGCTGAATCATAATAAATTATTAAATTAATTATTACATTTAAAATTAACAAAAAGAATTATCATAAGCCTATAAAGAATTTATAAACCAACGGCAATTTATGTGCGTGACGTCACGATACTAACGCTACATACCATGAATGTCATCGTGAGATCCATTGGTCAGATCACAATACTTACAACGATTCATAAAAATAGTATTACTGACATGTCGTCCTAATTGGCTGTTCGATAGTTAATTATTTGATCACGATATATATAAAAATCTAAACGTCATAAACTATCACGTTTGTACGTAAATTCGGGAGATGTCTACAGGGTTGAAATGTACCAACGCAGTTATAACTTGGAATTTCGAAACATTATAAATTATTTAAGATATTTATATTAAATAAATATTGGAAACGCCGATTCATAAAATAGTACTAACCTAAGACTAATAAAATATATATTTTCCTTTGTCGGGTTGTTTTTGTATCAACGGAACCCTTATAGAGCGGGGCCCACAGTTGGCCAGTTTTTTCATTTTCAATTTACATAAAGTTTGCCTGGCTTTCATTAGCAATCCTTTCTGTTTAATCAACCAATTCTGTTTGTATAGTGATATTTTCATTAATTGAAATGAACGTTCCACAACCGGTCTTTCATTTTCTCGGTATTCACTGGTCGCTTGTCGTTATTTTACCTTTTCAATGAACTTTTTATTTGTTATTAAAATCATCGATGCACTTTGATTACATTGATATGGTTTGATTTCATTTTATTTTTCTATTTTTATGCACAAACTCATAATACGGAATGCTTAAGGTAGAATTTTCTGACATATATGATGACTATTTATGACCTTGAATGATTGACATAGCCGGAATAATATGACATCAGGATCGGAATGGTAAATGACATAGGCACTGAGTTGTATGGTTCAGACCTGTCCCAGGAAATCACTTCATAACTGTCTTGTATCCCGCAATGAATTTAATCAGTAAGAAACAAGGAGGAGTTAGAAAAGAAATAGTTCCACTACCCTCCATAGCAAAGCGGGAGACAGAATGATATAACAAGGCTGGAGCCTCATATAACGTAAGAATTGGAACTAGAGTAGCTGTAGAGTACCTGCAAAATCAGTTCATTTTCAGTCTTTGAACTTCAAGGTTGATCTTGAAGTTCAAAGACCGAAAAGATGAATGAACTGATTTAGTACAGGTAGGGCCTCTGTAGTGACTATTCTATAGTTCCTACACAAAAATAACAACGCCAACCGTTGGTTTAGTAGCAATTTACGGCGAACGGCCCGGATGGTAGCTCTATCAGCCCACAAGGCAAGCCGTAGTATCCAAGATAGGTTGCCCTGTAAAATCTTCTAAGTGTATTAATAAATAGTCCCTATGTTGCCGTTGATATCCTTATTTGTGCAAAAAAAATTCGCTTAGCTTATAACCAACTCATTTAATATTTTCTATAAAAATAAAGATTTTTTCTAAAACTAGACCCAAATAATACGTGGAAATCTTGCTTTTAACAATAACGTTATTCAATGTTACGTCCGGGGGCAATTTTGGTTCACCCTTAAGTAGGTTTTATGGGGAGCAAATGTAAGAAGATTTCTAATACCCCATTCATATATCATACTTAAGCAAATTTGAACTCTGCCAACTCTCTCCTGGAGTTACCCTGTTACTTACATAGGCTCAGGATGTTGTCAGCGTATGCCGTTAGAGTCAAACGTGAAGGCAAAGGTAGGGTCAAGAAATTATAAAACCCAAGATCAATCGATAAGGCGCGATCAATGAGCCTGGGGGAAAGCCATGGTTAATGATATAATTAAGTGGCCCTGTAGTGACCAAGTTTAATTGTTACAGAGCCATGTTAAAAATAAGATTAAGTTATTGACTATATATTACTATAATAACCACGTGTTTCAGTTTTTGTAATAAAATTGACCACCATGAATTATCAATTGCCCCAAAAAATGGCTAAAACCTATTTATAGTCGGACGAATTTACAGTTTTCCTCCATGAGATTGCTGCGTCAACTGTCGATTTACCGAAAGTAAAACCAAATTGATTTTCGTGAAATTTCGGTCCTCCCGGTAGCATTTGCGTCATGATAAGTCATTCTTGTAGCTTGCCTAAGGAAGGCAGTAACGTTATTGGTCGATATGACCTAGGGTCTTAAGGTAGATTATCACCTTTTTTGGTATGATACGAATAAAGCCTAGTACACGGAAAGGTCCCTTCAGCTTTTCAACGATTATAAACTTCTAATATTAAATCACCGTATTGTTTTGTGGCTATTATTATTTTGTTAGATATTTCATCTTAACTTGATACATTGTTAGCAAGTAAGAAGACTATAAATATAGGTAGCGGGTGAATTATTTGCTAACTTGATCTGTTTGTGGTAGTCATATCGTTCAAGGAACTATCATCATCAAGTATGAGTGGTGCTTTGTTTAATTTATTGACAATATTTCTAATAACATTGTTCTTGGATTATTTATTGATGATCTGTAACTTGAACAAGCAATTTTGAGATTTGTACGATTTTTTTGTTTATTATATTTATTACGTCATTTCCGAAATTCTACCAATCGTATCTTCGGGTGTTAGTGATAAGAATGCCGCATATGGCAATATCAGCACACTGGCTGGTATGTGGTGTGGAGGCTAATGCACGCGCAGGACCGTTGTCAACTACTTCATCAAAATAATTCTGAGTTACTGTCGTCTTACCACCTGGTGTAATCCTAAAGTACGACACATAAATGATAAATATTTTTGTCAAGCGTCGTAATGTTTTGTTAACAAGTTAAAAGTTACCTACACAAATATAAACAGGAAAAATTTCATAATTAAAAAAAAGATGTTTTAGTAATTTATTTTGCATAACTTTTAGTCAATGGCGTGCTGCCGCAACTTTTTAGCCCTTCATTTGTCAAAGTTAAATGTTGGAATGGAAAACCTTGCGTCTTATTTAATTTCCTTTACATTCGTAACACAAATGACTGGAACTGATTGAATTTCAAAGATATTTAATTTCGGAAAATTCCATTAGTATGTTTTTTTAAATAAATTTATAAAATCCTACTAACATCCGTCAATATAATTGATACCATATATAACCATGATAATACGTGGTAATAAAAAAATACGTTGTAACGATAAACTTCTAGTAGGTTAATTAATATTATTAGTGCCATAGGATTTACCAAGATCAACTTTATACGAACGAGGAGAATCGACTTTATGTACAATAAATTATAATATTTTTGTCAAAACAGTCGTACGATAGACGTAATTAAATTCTAGTAAAGAGTATAATGTTGTGTTGATGGTGATTGGTCTGACCGATTTCAGTCATGGCGACCACTTCAACTCCTAGTCGGTATGGCGTTGGTTCGCCCGTCTGACGCGGGCATTTTGGAAATACCGACAACGTGGACGTGGATTTTAGTCCGAATCTGCAACATTTATATATATACTTAATCATTCCATTTTAACGGTAAATAGCTTAGCTATTTAATATGCATACTTTCTAGTTGTTTTAGTTTTAAGTCTAATTTTAGCTCCATTGCACCTCGTATCGTTTCCAAAGCTTTCAGTCAACTGCTTTTAATAACTACCGAGGAAATATTGACGTAAAATTCCATCACAGAGGTGTTCATAGTCACGTACTAGATACATGGTATTACTCGCTCTAACACTCTGTACCCTTTCCACTCTGTATCTATTAGTATCTAAATAACACGATTACTCTTAGCTTAGATTTTTGAAGATACGTACTCATACTCATACTAAGGTCTTTAGTTGATGTCATTGACAATTACAACAGTTATGTTGTAACGAGCAACAATAAAAATATTATCACAGAATTTAATACAAAAAGCCGAGATCCGTAGGGTTATTTCAATATCTCAAGAGTTATTAATATTTAGTTGATGGCAATCGTTATTTATATTAATCGGCTCATTTATCTATGATTTCGCCATCCACCACTGATATATTGATATAATGTTTTATCGGTACGAACTTGTTATAAAAATAAAAAGTTTGCATGAATACCACTTGGAAGCCATACTAACCTCTCCGGGACAATACAACCATCCAGCAGCAGTAATTGTCATTATTTATTCATAAATGTGAGTTCTGGATATCTTCACATTATCTCTTGGGATTCTAGGCAAAAATGTGCCATCTTCTGACATCTCTCTTGTTGGAAATATAAATGGATTTAGTAGGTAACAGTGTTTGTATGTAATTCGTATACAGTTGGCTATATTAATGCATGTCGGCCGTAACAAATCGGTTATGCAACATCTAGAGATCTCAATATAAAGGGATAGCGACCTTTGAGCATCAAGCATATTCTTTTCTTAAAGGCCGGCTACTTGCAAGTGCTTTCTTCCGATGTTACAAGTGTCCATTGTCGGTGGTGATAACTTAACATTAGGTGACCCGCTCTCTCGTTTTCCTTTATATATATTATATAATAAATATTGTCGCACACTATAGAAACTTTCATGAAACTTCTTGTTACTTTAATACAACAGAAAGAACAGCAAAATTCTGTCTGTATATATACGTCATACAAATTTGGAAATACGCAAATAGTTGTCTAGATCCTGAAACATCTGGACGCCGCCAGAGAAGCGAATACCTTACAAGTGCTCCACACGTGTAATCAAAAATGTTAATAACTAAATCGATGCGGATATGCTAGGAGATGTAGGCAACATTCGGATCATCTGACTGTACAAGTAAGGATGTAAAGATTTTATTAATAAACTAATAGGACATAGAATAATAGAACTGATGATCTGGTGAGGATCGCTAGAAGCCGCTGGATGTGGGTAGCGCAATACCAGCAACTATGGAGATCTTTGGGAGGGTCTTTGTCCAGCAGACTTTCGGCTGATATGATCATGATGATGATGAAATAGTTAACCGATGGAAGTATTAAGTTCAAAGGTGTATAATGTAGGACACAACATTAAAACTATTTGGTATTAATTTCGTTATTATTAGGACGTGGTGAATTGCAAAGCTTTAACGACAATATTAACAATTTATTTAACATTAAAATAACCGCTTAAAATACACTATGCCAGGTTATATTTAGAATAGATCTACAGTATTTTTTATGTTCCAGCGTAGTTACTTGAAGTGAGGCCTCGTTCTCTTAACCTTAATAGAGCGACGGTCCATACATATGACATCGCAACGACCTATGAAAGAAAAAGTGTTGCTTTGTTTTGATTAGAATAAAGCTTCATTTTCAATACTTTGATTATTCTTTATTGCACACAGAAAAGATACATTTTATACAAGTGTATTTATAAATACATGTACAAAAGCAAGCTTAACTCATTGATGAGTTTTCTTCCAGCAAATTACTGACAGAGAGCGATTTGGAGAAGAAACGTAAAAACTTAAGATAAGAAATAAAAGATTTATATTTATTATTATTTATATTGCTACTACCAACTGGTAGGAATAGATAGATAAACTTTTTCCTTAAACACAGTATATAACTCTTAAACAGGCCGAAATAGCCCATAGCTTAGACCATTGAACTGTGGAGTCAGTAGACACAAAGCACGCATCACTGTCTTTGTGTGTAATAGAAATAAATAATATCGTACTTAAAACGGCGAAGAAAAAAAACATTATGAGGAAGCATGCCTGAATTTTCTAAAATATTCTTGATGGCATGTGAAGTTTGCCATCCCTAATTATGGCCCATACCCTCTCATTGAGAGACAGAGTTAGACATTGTGAGAGAGTGGGACAGTAATGGGCTGAATCATAGACTAGCAAGATTTATATTTACTGAAATCGAATATTTTGTTTAAATTAGAAATTTAAATATTTAAAATGATACTAACATATAACCTAAACTTACATACTATTAATCTTAAGTACCTATAAATCAAAAACTGAATTCAAATCGTTGCCTGCAGGCAAGGTGCCCAGAAAGCTGGCCCCGAGTTACCCCGTTGTAAAGTGAGGTTAATACGTTGTTTTATGTATAAGCCAGCTCTCTGGTCTCCTGAAGACTTGATAAGACGCCTGGATACCTACCTAAGGAAAACCCGTGCTTCTGGGCCCAAGGGACCCATTGTTTTCACCCCAAAAGGATGAAACGTATATCCTTCACCAATGGGTCCTACTGAAATTTATAATGAACATTTTTTCTATGTTTCTAGTTATTCTGGGCATTTTACAATTGGTATCTATAGATACATAATATCGACACCTGACGCCCTGACTAATCCAAACATCGTTGGATGTTTTTCCGACTTGATATTTTTATTTTCAGCGTGTTTAAATAATGTTTATAAACACGACATTTCCAGTATAAAGGTATACTAAAATATTAAAGATATACAAGAATAACGTCACAACGAACAAGAGGCGATGTATTTATGTAAGTAAACAAGGATAAATAACGCTTTATTTACGATTAAAGAACATCCTACATACAGAAAACTTCTAATTTCACCTGTCACAACCTTACATCATTTATGCCTCCATTACCAAAATCTGTGTTCATATTTTCTACAAGGTAAGTAAATATTGGTTCCATTAAAAATAAACCGACGTCTTTGTAATAGACAATCAAAGTTTAAAGCGTTTATAACTTTTAACTAGAAGAGTTTTTGATAACGTTGAGTTTCTGTCCGACACCTGACGGGGCGTAAACTGATAAGCAAGCCTTTAAAGTTCAGAAAAGCTGTGAGATTCTCCTGCGTTGGACGAGTTTCAACTTTAAAATATTACCCAAGTGCAGAGCAATATCTTTAATAGAAAGTCGCAGTATTAATTAAGCAACCATATGGAAAGATTGCTCTTTGGCTGACGGCATAGAATATTGACACTCCAAATCATCCCGTGGGGGGCGTAGAAGTCAACCCCAGTGAATATATATTAGAGAACGCGCAGCAGCGGCTCTATTTCGCTCTTAGCCGATTACACTGCCTCCTGAAAGCAAGCAGTAAAATGTGCCTTGCCAACAAGGTGAGAAATTGCAAGACTTGCATTCGGCCCGTGATGACCTATGCGAGCCCGGTCTTCGCTCACGCCAAAGCTAGGTTCATCCATCTCATCCAAGTAGTGAATAGATTCTTGCGACGAGCCGCGGGCGCAACATGGTTCGTCAGCAAAAAAAGTCTCCATGCCAACCTTCAATTGCCTACCATCAGGCATTGGATGAAGCAAACGTCCAAACGGTACTTTGACCGGAAGAGAGGCCCGCGTCGCGTATTAACGTAGAGTGAAAGTTGCACAAAACATCCCTAAAACGCTACGCCCTCTTGCATCTCCCCGCCAGTAACCGCCAAGAGTCGAGGTTTGAAACCCAAAGGGTGAGCCCTCCAGCGCGGATACTTAGTTTGCAGTTTTGATTTGCTAGACGGTTAGAACCCACGGTCACCTATATAGCCCGGTGAAGCAATGAAAGCCGTTAGGCTAACTGCATACGTCATGGTAAAAAAAAGCGGCTCTATGTGTACTATGACTATCGTACTGCGATCCCCAAATCGCCAAGCGTGGCGATTATGGCATATAAATGACGGACACAGGTCTGGTGGAAATATTTTGGGGAGGCCTTTGTCCATTAGTGGACGTCATTCGGCTGACATGAGATGTGGAAAGATGGTCAATGGACAAGCATACACTACTTGATGGTCAGCGGTCATTGCCCTGACAAGTCAAATCACGCGTTGCTGACTCACCTCTCTGCCTGATGAGCTCTGGCTTCTCAGTATCAGCCTTCAGACAAGAAGTGTGTAGTACTGCCATGCCATGGTTCGAAGAGTCGTCGAGCATTTGACTTCTGTCTTGTTGTCTCAGTTAGCTAGTTCTTTCGGATCATAAGAGTAAGGGTAACAGCATGCGCAGATGTATTTTTGCTCACAATTGTGCATTTTAATATGCCTAACGCAGCTGTCATGTGCGAAATGTGACTCGGAGGGCATCATTATTTTGTCAGTAAAACCTTATGTCCTTTACGAGAGAAAATAAAAACTTTCGCATTTTCCCTATATTAATAAAAATAATGTGTCTATAATATATGTTTAGGTTTCAAATTATAGAATATAAAAAATACTAATAACTGTCATAAATATGAACAATTAAAATACTAAGCTTTTCTTGAAAGCTTCGAGATAGACAAATTGATATTGGTCTGTAAGATTAGGTAAAACAATCGTAAACTTTAAACTAATTATTAGGTATCTGTGGTTACATCTATGAATGAGAGCTTGAATAGAATAGTTAATTATCATTCAGAGAAATTTGAACCTTCACGGGGAGTCTGTTGACACACATAAATGAAACAGAAGGTAAATAAATACCTAAATGTCAATTCCCAGTAGTCTCAAATGAATACTGGGAATTTATATCTTGTATAAGTACTTCAAGTCTCCTACGCTTATACTTTGAATGTTAATTTTATTTGAAGATCCATATAATCAACTTAGATTCAAAAAGTCCGGTGTTAAAAAGTCAACAAAGCCTAGCAGGCTTGATGGAAGGATCATAAAGTCGAGAATGATAGTCGTTTCCATGCTATGATCCATAAACGAACTAGAGGGCTACTTTCCTACTTAAAATAGTCCTGTAGTTCATTGCATATCCATCAAATTATGAAGAGGCACATTCAAGTCTAAATAGGAAAAAATATAGCTCTAGAGTTTTTGCAAATGTTGACATTATCGACAAAATATATCATTCTTAAATTTATTTGAATTTGTGCTAGTCTATATTAGTAATAGATAAAGTTAGCTTAAGCTTGGTTTTGAATTGGCAATTTATAAGCTTAGTTTGTCAGACGCCAGCAGTAGCCATTTCGGCGAAGTAAAGCACCTAACTACGCAGTCATTCTACAGATGGATAACCGTCAATGTGATTTAATTTCTTCCTGTTTCCGATGGTACGTTAAGGTGTCAAGCCTGGTTGTTGTTTTTAGATAACAGTCGTTAAGCCATGTCAGAAGCTTACTGGTGGATTGAACAACTCTGACACTAACTAACTACTGCCCTTGTGATAGAAAGGAAATATTTTATTATATTATAGCAATCCATTGAGCCAATGAAAAGTAACAGTTTTATTTACTGATGGAGTCAAGAGTCCTTATTGGTTATGCTATTAAATTTTTCTTTTAAATGATATTTGCGTTGAATGTCGTGATAAATGTTGATAAAACGTTATATAAAGCTATGTGGTTGACGGTGAAGAATATCACCACTCCATATATTCTCGTTAAAAATTCTCAAGATATAAATTCGAAAAAAAACCGGCCAAGTGCGAGTCGGACTCGCCCAGGAAGGGTTCCGTAGCAGCAAGTAAATTGATTAAATGAAAGGTAAATTGCGGTTTACGATTTATGATGTATTAAAAAAGAACTATGTACTAGATCTCGTTCAAACCAATTTTCATTGGAAGTTTTTTTGCTAATGTACATCATACATATTATATTTAAAAAAAAAGATATTAGAAACCTCAATATCATTTTTGAAGACCTATCAATAGATAACTCACAAGAATGATACGATGAAATAAAAAATTGAGTTTCAGTTCTATGTATGGGGAACCACCAAAATTATTGTTCTTTTTCTATTTTTGTGTGAAAATCTTAATGCGGTTCACATAATACATACATCTACTTACCAAGTTTCAACAGTACAGCTCTTATAGTTTCGGAAAAAAGTGGCTGTGACATACGGACGGACAGACAGACAGTCATGACTAATCTATAAGGATTCCGTTTTTTTTTTCATTTGGCTACGGAACCCTAAAATATTTACGGCGACCTATTCAGCCAATTAAAAGTTCTCTTAGCCAATTAGTAGCTCTTTTTCTAGTTGGAGACGAGAGATTATATCGATTGCGCTTTAGAAGATAACTTTGAGATAGTAGTCTCGCTAGAAGTAGTCATAAAAATACTATGACTAATATGTTAGTGTATCTTTTGTATAAAAACATTTAACTAATCTGCAATAGGGTAACGGATAAAAATTCTCGACTCCAACCAAAACGGAGTTGTATTTTTAAGTTGTTTTCTTGTTTTGGTTGGAGTCGAGAATATTTATCCGTTACGCTATCCAAATTCTCTTTGAGCAGATATTGTTTTCCATAATAAAAATAATATGAAATTATTCATAACTTTTATGGCAATTAAATATTTATTTAGGCTTTAGGGTTGTTCTCATTTTCTAGTTGGAGTCGAAGGTTTTCATAGGTTCCAAGGTAGATATTTCTGCTTGAAGCTGTTATAAAAATAAATAAGACCTTAAAAGAATAAAAATGATAACGATGATAGTCTACCTTTTATAAAAATCCATTTAGCCACAAAAAAAAACTATTTTAATTACTATTTAATTCTGTATTGTCATTAAAATTTATCGTAAAAATAATTTTCTGTCTCCAAACTGTCATAAATATTTGCAGCACTTAAAGATCTCTGATTGGCAGTTTTCTTTTGTACACGCTTCTCAAATAACTGAAATAATACTGATATGTATAAGAGTCATTATCAAAAAATTGTAATTCTTTTGGAGGCAACTATTCTAAAAAGTATATATTAGGTCTACCAAATTTGTATATAGAAATTACAATTATGAAGGTTCTATGAAGGTTGTTGGTGTTTGGAAAGATTACGTAATACGGTTTTGTCAGGAAATAGTCTAAATTATATCTATATATACGATCACCGTAGCCTAGTTGGTAGTGCTCCTGCCTACGAAGCTGGTGCTCCTGGGTTCGAATCCCGGTAAGTGCAAATATTTGTGTGATGAGCACGAATATTAGTTTCTGAGTCATGGATGTTTTCTATGTATATAAGTATTTATCTATCTATATAAGTATGTATATCGTCGCCTGGTACCCATAATACAAGCTTTGCTTAGTTTGGGGCTAGGATGATCTGTGTGACATTGTCCCTATATATTATTATATTTATCTGTTACCCAGGATTATGACTATGTATATTTTAGTGTACCATAACTTAAAAAAAAGTTTCTTATTATTAGATTTCACGAAATATGGAAGCATATCTTAACAGTCAGTTCATCAGTTCACAAACAATGGGTAACTCGTGTATCATATATACAAAAATAGCATAGAGTCAAAATGATTATTTTATAGTTACTATTGATTTAAACATCTTAGTGAAGTGAACTTACTGTTTGTAATTTTTTCCCTCTACCCACGATTATTAGCGACACTTCATTTCAAGATAAAAATAGACCAAGAATATAAAGTTCAAACTTTTTCACAATATCTTTATTACCTTCGTTCTCACAATACACACAACACAATACTGGCGATTTCTCTCTGCAGTTGGGTAAAAGTTGTGCCAGACAAAGCAGCGGGACATGGGTTATGACGGCCATATAAATGGAAATTGTCGCGATTTAACTTTGCCGGGTTCGGAAATGATGAGCGAAGCGGCAAAGCGAGGAGTCGTGTTGTCAGAAGATGTTTTTGTTCTTAGTTTAGTTTCTACGTAAACATGTTTAGTTAACTTTATACGTAGTGTTATGAACAATTCTCGTCGTAGTCTGATATAATTTGAAAACGGAGAAATATATGTTATATAAGGTAAATGCACCTTATTCCGAGGGGTTCTAAAAATGGCATCATATTCCGATGTATTTAGAAAAACAGTTTTTTAAAGCAATTTACTAGTTATTTATGGTCTGCATGATAAAATAATGAATTAATAATTATCTGTTCATATTTATTTATACAAAGGAGAGTTTAGTATGGTCACACTGTAAAATAATCGGTCATTTTGCCGCGGGGAGCGGCGTCGAAAGCACACTTCATACATTTGGGACCTTATGCACGTGAGTATTACGATTTGCCAAATAGTGTTTTACGTAATAATTTTATACAACGCGAGTTTTCGTTTAGGTTGAAATATTGAAAGGATAATATTTTTTATCGAAAACACTTAAGATTTGAGTATTTTATTTGCAAATTAGCAAGAAAATAAGTGTTTAAAATACCGCGGCATTAGGTGCAAAATATTTTAGTGTGTTCCTAAAAGCCGATGTATACCACGGAAAAACAAATTTAAAGACATTTAGTTTTTTTAAATTTCGGTGTCTGTTTTATGATTATAAACTTTAATGTGTTAGTTCTGACTTAATGAATAACTCATACATTTAATAATCTATTTCCGAGGTACACCGTGGCGTCGCATTTACTAATTATAGCAGGTCAAAAATTGTTTGTACAGGTACTTTATTAATACGTTGTATAGAAGATTTTAGTGAAGACATTAGGTTTTATAAGTGTTCTGTTATTATATGTATGTACTTTATATTTGTTTTCCTTTCATATTGTAACTATACATTATTTTATTTGCATAATATTAAAAAATCTTTTACTTTTTAGTACTCGGAATTAGAAACTTTGATTTAGCATCATAAAACGCTATTCCGATGTATTTACGTCGGAATAAGGTTACATGAGTACCTAATTCCGATGTATTTACGTCGGAATAAGATTACATGAGAACCTAATTCCGAAGTTAGTTAAGACCCTGTTTAAATACAGAGTGTTCATTATTTTATGTGCTTAGTAGATACGCGTTTAGTAACTGAAAGAATACTAATCATCTATACAAATACATAAAATTGGAGTGTGTGTTTGTAAAAAAATATAATAAAATTATTTTTTTTACGTTTAGTTTTTTTTTAATTGCATGTATTTTATTTATTTTATTATATTAAAGAAAATGACTTTAGAAGACTCTTAAGAATATTCATATTAGGTATTTTCCCTTTTTACCGGTGCTACTACGGGTCGTAGCACAGGTAAAAATAATTATTACCTGTGGTACTACTTACATTAACTTACTTGTGTTGTTGTAGGATAATGAACGCAAAAAAGAAATATACGGTCGAGGATCTTGAAAGTGCGCTTATTGCAATTAATAATGGCAGTAGCGTCTATAAGGCTTCCCGAGAATACAACATTCCAGAAACGACATTGAGAGACAAACGTGACCAAAAATATAGTGGCCATATAGCCGGTCGCAAAACGGTACTCTCAAAATCGGAGGAAACAAAAATTGTTGACTGGATCCATTATCTAGGAAAACATGGTTTCCCAGTTTCTAAAGAGCAGTTGAAGCAAGGAGTGGCAAAGCTAGTTGAAAATTTATACCGTCCAAATACTTTCAAAGATGGTATGCCTGGTAAGCACTGGCTTGCCAATTTTTTGTCAAGACACCCAACTGTAGCAAAGAGAGTAGCACAAACTTTACCAACTCATCGAAACAAAATTAATGAACAAGATGTGCGCAACTGGTTTGATAGAGTCAAAAGTTATTTTGAAACTAATAATTTATTAGGTGTGCTTGAGGATGAATCAAGAGTGTATAACTGTGACGAAACGGCCTTTTTTCTCTGCCCCAAAGAAAAAGATGTCTTAGTAAAAAAGGGCAGCAAGCGTGTGTACAATAGAGTTGCTAATGATGAGAAAGAGTGCCTAACAGTTTTAGTCAATGTGTCTGCTGGAGGTAAAATAGCTCCACCTATGGTATTGTATCCATACAAACGCCTGCCTAAAAACTTGCCTCTGACGGTGCCACCAACGTGGGGTATAGGATGTACGGAATCAGGGTGGATGAATATGGAGGCTTTTTATGAATATGTCGCAAATGTATTTTACAAGTGGTTACTAGAAAATAAAATAACACTGCCAATTGCCCTGTTCATGGATGGACATACCTCACACATTTCGTTGCCATTAAGTCTTTTCTGCAAAGAAAAGGGAATCATACTAGTTGCGTTATTACCAAATTCGACACACCTTCTTCAACCACTTGACGTTGGAGTTTTTCGACCTGTTAAGGGTACATGGAAAAACGTAGTACACGACTTCAGAGTAAATAATAATTATGCCAAATTAAAACGTACAGATTTCGCCATGGAAGTAAAAAAATGTTTCGATATAAGTATTAAAGTAGATACAATAAAAAATAGCTTTAGAAGCGCTGGAATCTTTTCATTTGACGCCAATAATATTGACTTCTCAAAGGTAATGCCACGGGACTCACGGGAAGCTACTGCTATTAATTCACAGGACCAGTTATATACAAAGGAAAAGAATAGTTTTTTTGAGAAGTTTGAGCAACGACTGGCCCCAGAAGTTCTTCAACTATTTGTCGAATCTGGAAATGAGTGGGAAGGTGAGGAAAAGTATAGAAGTTTATTTGGGTTCTGGAAGAAAATACAACAAGAAGAACCTCCTCCTATCTTCAACGATACTACAATTGCGAACAACATACGTGATTGTGATATATCAGATGTTGTTTCGAATATAGAAATAGGTCCAAACGGTAGTATCATACTTCCTTTGAGCCTAAGTCCTAGATCAATCATGAGCCACGATATTCCCCAACTTGATATGGATCAGACATTGACACCAGGAAATAACCATTCAAGGCGATATTCTTCTGATTCTATTTTGCAAATAGAAACCTCACTTGGTCATAATATAACTGAAGATGAGCCTCAACCTTGTTGTTCAAGAACTCAAATACTTCCTTTGAGTCTAAGTCCTAGATCAATCATGAGCCATGATATTCCCCAACTTGATATGGATCAGACATTGACACCAGGAAATAATCATTCAAGACGATATTCATCTGATTCTATTTTGCAAATAGAATCACTTGGGCATATAACTGAAGATGTGCCGCAACCTTGCTGTTCAAGAACTCAACATTTTCAATCATCACCACCAATGTCACGGCAGTCAAGCAGTGATCCAACGCTGGATATTTTTCACCCTGCTGATAACACTAATAACGCCAACCAAAGTACAAATAATATAATAGCAGTTAAAAGTACACCTAACAAGAAACCAAATTTTCCTACTCCGTTCAAAACAGCGTTTTATTTTCCACAATCTCCAAAGAAAACAATGACTAGAAAAACTAAAAAACAAACACCAACGGTGGCAACTGCTGACGACTTTATAGAATATCAACGTAGAATAGCAAAAGAAAAGGAGGAAAAAGCGGAGGGCATTCTTAAGAGACGAGCAGATAGATTAAAAAAACAATAAGAAAGGAAATCTAAAAAAAATAAAACCATACAGAAGAGGAAAACAGTACGAAAGACAAACAACCTGGACAAAATAAATGAAAGACAAGAAACTGAGGGAAATATAGAAGACGACAATATACATATAGACTTACGACATCGAAGAAATAATCCATTTTCATTAAACTCTGAATCATCCAGCAACGATGAAGACTTTACGTTGACCATGAGAAATAAAACGGCTAATAGGGTTAAGAAAACTTACACAACGTTGTTCGGTGAATCAACATCAGATAGTTCAATGTGATGTGCCATGTATTCCTTTTTTAGATATTATTAATTATGTTATTTTACTACATTGTTGAACTTTAGTTCCTAAGAATTGTTTCTGATCTCGTAATACGATCTAATTTTGATAATGATTATAGCAATTGTTATACTTTTAAGTTTTACATTATTTTTGTAATGATACAATTAGATTTTAATGTCGATTTTGTTAATTCATTTTTAGAAGATTAAGAAATAATATTAATAAAAAACAGAGTTTAGAATAAAACTAGAATAAACAAAAAAAAAGAACTGATTTCATATAAAAAATAAACAAATTTGGATCTCGTAATAGGCTCTAATTTTGATATGATTATAGCAATTGTTATACTTTTAACTTGTAAGTACAAAAATAATAATAATGTAATTATTTTTGTAATGCAACAATTAGATTTTAATGTTGATATTGTTAATTCATTTTTATATTTTTATAAGATTAAGGAATAATATTAATAAAAAACAGGGTTTAGAATAAAACTAGAATAAACAAAAAAAAGAACTGATTTCATATAAAAAATAAACAAATTTGGATCTCGTAATAGGCTCTAATTTTGATATGATTATAGCAATTGTTATACTTTTAACTTGTAAGTACAAAAATAATGTAATTATTTTTGTAATGCAACAATTAGATTTTAATGTTGATATTGTTAATTCATTTTTATATTTTTATAAGATTAAGGAATAATATTAATAAAAAACAGGGTTTAGAATAAAACTAGAATAAACAAAAAAAAGAACTGATTTCATATAAAAAATAAACAAATTTGGATCTCGTAATAGGCTCTAATTTTGATATGATTATAGCAATTGTTATACTTTTAACTTGTAAGTACAAAAATAATAATAATGTAATTATTTTTGTAATGCAACAATTAGATTTTAATGTTGATATTGTTAATTCATTTTTATATTTTTATAAGATTAAGGAATAATATTAATAAAAAACAGGGTTTAGAATAAAACTAGAATAAACAAAAACAGAATTGATTTAATATAAAAAATAAACAGATTTGACTTTTAAACATCATGTATAATTCTCCCTACATAGTTCCCTTTCTATTTTTATACTCGGAATTAGGAACCAAATGCATCGGAATTACGATTTTTAAATCGGAATAAGGTACCTCGGACTTTTTTATATTTTTATTTATTTTATCAGCTTCAATAACCTTCTACTGACAAACTGCAAATATTTTTCAAAAATTTGATAGCTAACACTTCTGATAAAAATATAAAATTGTACACAAAGGTCCGATAAATACTTAATTTATAATGTTCTTTCGTGTTATGTTAAAAACAGCGCGGAAGTAGGTGCCTTTACCTTAAGTTTAATTCGAATTGGAGATCTTTGGGGAGGCCTTCATCCAGTCTTTCGGCTGATTTGATGGTAATAAAGTTTTATTCTATTGTTTTTCTTTTTAGATTATACTTGTAGTAATAAGTTGGTCTGTCCCGTATACTGCTTTACTGATCAACCGTGTGAAATCTAAAAGGGGCTTGTGATTGATTGTTATTTTACAGAGAACTAAAAAACAGCCAGAAGAAGTGGTATTATGCCTGATCTCCCCACAATCATGTCAAATAGCCGTTCTATTTGAATGTGAAAATAAAGCAATAAATAATGCACGCATTCATACTAATGCACTTTAGTATCTCCTGGAAATTTTGCTAGTCTTCGTTAAGTATACCGTTGAAAATGTGGCCTGTAAAACTGCATATTATATCTTATAATTGTTACTACAATACAATCTTACTATTTATGACTAATTTATACATGTACTTCTTTGTAGACACATTCCTTAACGATAGAAATATTAACTAACAACCCAAAATAATGAGTAATTTAAAATACTAGGTAACATGACAATTTAGAGTCGAGTCTCTGTTGCGGTCGTCCAATGAAATAGTCTGGCACGTGATTAAAACGACAATTCTCTGCAATGTCATTGGTTCCAATTAAAATATTATGACTTGTTTACTGTTTTATGTTAACAGGATTGGTGTAAATCTTGACGTATCTAGAGAAGTACGAGTTGAATTTAATTTAAACATAATGTCACAAATCATACTATAGGCTCCTAACGTATTTAGACTGGCCCCCTGTAAAAAATATATTGTAGTATTTGCATCACGAAAATCAAATAGTCAAATAGTCATTTATTGGTAATGGTTTTACATGTCATAGTTTTTAAATAATATAATAGGATACAATGTCAAAGAATAAAAATATTTCTAATACAAACTACTTACTTAAACTTTAAAAATTCGTCATGCGAGTAAAACGATTGCTCGATAAGCCACCTCTTCAATCGAACTTTAAAACTCTGTAATGAAGGGATATTAGATATGCTCACCGGGAGTTTGTTGTAAACTGTGCAACCCATAACATAAGTGATCTTAGATGATTTTGTAAGTGTCCTAGGAACTGCTGCCAATTTGTAGTTATGCCGTGTGTTGTACGAATGAATAGTGCTTCGTGTGGTATATAGTTCTATATTCGCTTTAACATACACGGCAACTTGGTATATGACTATGGAGGGCACAGTCATAATACCCAGTTCTTTAAAATAGGGTCTAGCGGATATATCTTGCGGTACATGGACCATTGCTCGAACAGCACGCTTCTGCATCCGGAATGCTCGCTCCCAATCGGCTGCGCGGCCCCACAGTTCCGCACCGTATTGCAGCAACGAATGCACTGTTGCAAAGTAGCATGCACGCATCTCTGCCATGGACACTACACTTCGCAATCGGCTCAGATATCAGAGGATTGGTGTAAATCTTGACGTATCTAGAGAAGTACGAGTTGAATTTAATTTAAACATAATGTCACAAATCATACTATGGGCTCCTAACGTATTTAGACTGGCCCCCTGTAAAAAATATATTGTAGTACACATATATGTGGTAATTTGGTACAACAGGCGCACTCTCTATTCCCTGTTTCTAGTAATCAACATGGTGAAAACAGTTCAGGTACAGGGCCGACGTTATTACATACTCACTTGCCATGAAACGTCCCAAAACAATTTTGACTCAAATCTGAATCCAAAACTGTAACTGACTATATCCAATATTCTGTTCAAATACATTAAAAGAAATATATTTTTTATGAGGCTTATTACATGTTAGATAGATGTTTATCTACGTGACGTGTTTCTTTTGACAACCCGGGAAATTACAGACGGCACGTACAGTAGATGGTACGACAGTGGATACATTTGCATCACGAAAATCACCTTTACTAGCTGTGTAATAGTGACACTGTTAAGTACAAAGGTGGTTTCATCCCAAAATATCATTGTCATATTATATGAATGGTGGGTGTTTGATATTCGACCACGCTCACTTCATACACATTTAACAAGATATAGGATGAATTATCTCCCTACATTTAAAGTTAAATAGCATGTTCTGCTAAGTCGTTATAGATAAATATTCCGTCCCGCTCCGTAATCGCGCGAATGACCCACGTCTTTGCATATTGACGTGGAAACATCACTAAAACCAACTTATCAACCAACTCTTATTATGCATGAATTTCTAAAATCCTTATCTGAATTTTGTCCCAGTTTTTTCTCTGGCCTTTTGTTTTCTATGGCAAAAATGGTGTTGATATTAACAGCTTTACATATTTGCGCCATCTTCAATATCTACAATAAGCCCATAGAAATCAGTTCTTTATTTGTTATTTACATTATTATATAAGCAATGCACCACCAACACAATTTGTATGTTCAAATCCAAAACTGCTAGTGTAAGTTTTGTTTGTTTAATTAAGTCTAACAAGAATTCAGTTGAATGGTAAGTATGATAATACTAAAGGAATCACAGTACGTGATTCGTCACCCAACAAATACTGAAGTAAAGTTATACATCAATTTTCTTAAAATAACTGATCGTAACTTTGCTGAAGTGAATTTACTACTTCTAGATTATTTGTCGCTCTTGCAATTTTCAAGTTTATCGTGATCTAATAACAATGACAGTAATCGAGGCAAAAGAGGTGTGTAAAGATCGTGACAGATGGAATGGAAATCCGTTGTATAAAAAAATATATAATAACATCGTTAATTATAGGTATTATTAAGAGTGGCTTTATATGGGTGAAATTGCGCAACGCATTCTTAAGAATCAAATTTAAAAAATGGCAAACCTATCTAAATAACATGAAATAACCATCCATTATACCACAGTCTTCTTATATAAATGCATAGCCTTCGTCAGGATTGGCCATGATTGTTCACGTGGGCGTATAGGCTAAAAACAAGTAAAAAGTCGTTACTTCACAAATAATTCGAATTAAAGTTCATTTCGCAAATCAATACACTAAAAAGGAAATAAGCATTTTTCCTTTAGCAATTAATCACAATTAGCAATAATTATCGTATGATTACGCGGAACAAAATCGATCCGTATAAAAAGTGGTGCGCACATACCAGCCATTACAGATTGAATGAATCCAACATGGCCGCGCCGACCATCGACACGACGTTTTGCTAGAAATGATAACTGTCAAATCTAGTTTCGATATATTCTGACAGGTGACATTTTGAATGCGCCGTCTTATAATTTATTTGGTAAATGTCAAGATATCTGTATTAATTACTTACTTAATAATGAAATAGAAATAAAAATATTATATCAAATCAGTAAGAAAGTTATACTTACTTTTTGTGCTAAGTAACTTATTTCATTCCTATAATCCAAGTTGGGATTTATTGAGATGGCAAAAGAATTATTGTTTTATTTTTATGCCAATGGAAAATTATTTATATCGTAAGTTAATTTCTATTGTCAGATATAAAT
The DNA here is from genome assembly GCA_951640165.1 of Pseudoips prasinana. Lineage (NCBI taxonomy): Eukaryota > Metazoa > Arthropoda > Insecta > Lepidoptera > Nolidae > Pseudoips > Pseudoips prasinana. The sequence goes on from OX621240.1 coordinate 14,678,125, forward strand.
TATTATGAGAACTTGACCTGTTGGTCTAGTGGTTAGTGAACCTGACTGCTAAGTCAGAGGTCGTGGGTTGGTTCTCCGCCCAGGATAAAACTTTGTGATGAGGACGATTATTTGTTCTTTGTCTGGGTGTAACTTATCTATAATATGTAGATAAGTATTAAGAAATACCTATATACGATTGTTTATCAGTTGTCTAGATTCCATAGCGTAGGCAGTGTGTTAAATCTATTTATACATAAAATCCATTTAGTATTAAACTATATTGGATTGATCATCATCGTCATCTTATTTTTTTCCTACTTTCAGTTCTTTTTTGAGACGGGTCCAGACCCGTCCACCACCAGTGGTTGTAGTAATATTTTTACATAGGGAACTATCCATTACGGAGGTCATGACAGGTTTTAAAGTAGAGGGTATAATATCTTGTAATATCTTGGGACAATGTCACACAGATCATCCTAGTCCCAAACTAAGCAAAGCTTGTACTATGGGTACCGGGCGACGATATACATACTTATATAGATAGATAAATACTTAAATACATAGAAAACATCCATGACTCAGAAACAAATATTCGTGCTCATCACACAAATATTTGCACTTACCGGGATTCGAACCCAGGACCACCAGCTTCGTAGGCAGGAGTACTACCAACTAGGCCGTCTAAATATTGAACACAGCATTCTTTTTCTCTAATACCAGCTAGATGAGGAAAGTACAGACGCCAGCACATCCAGTTACCCCAATCTGTCAAATTTCTTTTATGGTTTTCGACATTATCACAAAACCATAAGGTTAACTTTCAATTGGGGAAATTTGATAGATTGGGGTAGCTTGGAGTGCTGGCATCTGTACATTATCTTTGCAAAATATATTTGACGTAATAGTATTACAACTAAAACAACAGCAAGTATATTGCGAGAATTACAGGTACATACATAGTTTACTATCAAACAGGTTAAGTGATTTTTTGCAGTGTTAAAATCATGGAGCTAATGGTTAAAATACACCATCTTAACCCTTTCCCGGGCAGTAAGGATATCGTTGCCACCATATTTTGAATTCTATTGGCTTGTAATAAAGATCAAATCGAATTAATTAGAAACATACCTACTGTTTGCTTTGTTTAAAACAGCGGTCAGCACAAAGTTAGCTTGATTAAATTTAAACCAGTAAAAAGAAAAAAACATGCAACTTAATTAAAGGAGCTTAGCTTACCTATTAGGAAAACTCACAGCGTTGCTTTGTTTTTGTGCAAACAACTTGCTAATTATAAATGAAGGCTAGCTATGCATGTTAATATTGCAATTCAAAGTGTGGCTTTTTGTTTGTTACCTCTTAACGTATTAACTGCTGGACCGGCCTGCCTGATATTTGGAAGACTGTAATATCAGTCTGAAGTTATATATAGGATAGCAAAGCTCCCAGTTTTTTTTTGTTTTCCCATCTGAAATTACAGTGCGGGTAGAACCACGAATAGAAGCCAGTTACCAATAAAATGAAAACAGTTCATCCGTTAGGACATCTAACACAAATATGAAGTTGATATATGTATTTCCTTTTTAATATTTGTACTAAACTATGTAAATATATATCGAGATATCCTAGTGCAATCAATGTTATTTAATAAAAAATCTAAGCAATTTTGTACTCTTAGTATAATATATTGCTGTGTGGTGACGGCATATAATATCATCAGAGGGGCGTAGAAATCGTCCGAGGGAATATCTACCAGAGAACGGGCAGCAGCGTTTTTCTGTGAAATATGACCATCAAACTTCGATGGCCAACCCGTCTGCCAAGCATGGCGATTGTGGCATATCCCTCATTCTTTGGGTAGGCTTTTGTCCAGCTGTGGACGTATTTTGAAAGACATGATGATGATAAATATAATATATTAAGGCTTTATGTGACTACGGAAATACCCAGTTTAATAAATAATATATTGGTGTATTTTTCATATCTGAATCTCAATAGTAATCTAATATCTCTATGCAGAGAATCAATAGGAGGTTCTATTTCAATATATGAACAATGTGCGTTATTAACTTAGGACTAATCCTTTACAATTGTAGTGAGCGATGTACAATCAGCAATAGAAGTATGTTACAGAACTATGACAAAAATGGAGACTCGACAAACCCGAATTGTGAGGTGGATATCCTAAGCAAGCATTTGAAATGAAAGAGACAATGAAGATAATTAGTTCTTTAAATATGACTACAAATCTACTAGTTTATGTTGTTATGTTATGTTAAATAATATAAAAAATAAATTATAATTATTGAATTAATAATAAATAACAATAATATTGACTGGATGAATTAATAATGAACAACAATGATATTGACCTAATGATTTAAAAATTAATATTATGACATTGTATACTTACTGATGAAATTATTATAATTGAAATGTTTGCACGTCAATAAAGACAATATGTGAAACTATTATGATGTAACACCAATTGTACCATATTTGAGCAAATAAAATGATTTGATTTGTAAATTTTGGGCGGAAACAGCGGAAAAGGAGGAAAAAGTATAAGCCAGTTCTATATTACTAAAAACAGTAATTGTTTTGTTTCGGCACCTAATATGTAAAAAAATCTACTTGGTATTAGTCAAGGACATGAAAATACAATGCTTTGCACACTGCAGCTTCATTCCAACAATACAAAACTAGTACTGTCTTTGTATTCCAGACATTATTCATACCAATCTCGGTCTCCACACTGCCATAACCTAGACAATGGTATATTATACTACTATTTATTGGCTGCCAAGACTGCAACCAACATTTACAAATACTATTCTATTTTCGGGGTGCATTGTATTAAGTTACGTTGTGCGAGTAATTTTATGACTCCGTTTTAAGGGTGGTTTTATGGTCATTATCGTCCTTGGATGGCGATGAAATGTTAAATATCTACGGAACTTTTGTAAGAGTCGTGTTCAATCAAACATATGGCTCATCTGATAGAAACCCTAAACACTTACTGCAATCGTAACCCTTTCACTCGTTACCCTTTCTTTTCGGTGAACTTTGGCGACCTGGTTCTTACATAAGATCACAACATTAACCAAAAAACGAAATTACATGGAGTGTATTCTATAAAATGGATTATTTTTACTGATATTAAATTTGTAATTATTCTCTATGATAGTTTTTTCTGTAAGGTCCATAAGTAATATTTTCCCAGTAAGGCCGCTCGTAAGGCCAAAGTACGCTACGTTTTATCTCACTTAGATAAAGAAGGAAGGGTTACTATGTCTAAAACCAACATAGACCGTCCTGCTAGGTGTTTAGCATCGATGCTTAGAGCTATGCTATGCTATGCTATGCTAAAAATCGTATGCTAGTGACTGTCTCTGGTTTCGCACGGGCAGATAGAAGAAACATATATATCTCCTCTAACACAGGTTGAAAAACTTAACAGAAGAGTTCCCAAAATCTGTAAAATACTCATGTAAAAGTTGATGAATAAACATTTTTTTTTTTGAATATATACTAAATTGCATAAAATAAGGTTATCGTGACTTAACTATATTACGTAGTTTTTTTCTGGGTAATGATGAGTTCTACTAACATGTAGTACAATATTTTATGTATCATCATGATAGGCATATTTTTCATAACTTATTGTTATATTCGTAGGTATTTGTTTCTTTTATTTTAAAATAAAATACAGTCTTTGTTACACGTTAATAATGAAGCTGTTAACAAGTGAAATTGTTTATAAAAATAAAATATTTTATTTTATGATATTCTTTTAGATTTTTTATTTTAGACAAAGTGTAGTAATCACCGAAGTAATGTCTTTATAAGTAGAAAAAGAAATTTGTCTATTATTCTATACAATTCTGAAAAATGTTACTCAGTTTCAAAACCATCACATTTATTTCGGTTTTAATACGATTCCACCACAGCGCTTTAACAGTTTTATTATGTACCGCCTAGACTTCACTCTTCCCTGCAAAAGAAACTACTGGAAAAGATTAGATTTTTCACTTAAGTTCCTCACGGGACCATTGAAAATGCTGATCAATGGCACGTGTATAAAACTCAGTTCTCATCGAAACGGAACATTGCGTATGTAGATGTATTTAAAGAACTTTAGAGCGGCAATGCCGGAATATACCGTTTAGGCTGACTAAACGATATAAGCGAAAGCGATAAAATGTGCAAAATATTATTTATTGCTTATTGATAAATTATGTACGTATGTAGATAAAATCGATCGATATTAGTAGACTATTAAGTTTGGTATATTGAAGCCAGTTCTAATTCGTATTTTTTAAGACAACGCTTGCACTAGTGAATCTAATCCCTGTGTCTACTTGTGGGTACTTTACAACCATAAAATAGACGGATACAAATTACATCCAGATTGATGGTATTATTAAAAAGAACTTATGTTTTAAGCCTTCGTTAATACAAAGCACTGGTGATATTTTAAACACATTATCAAACCATAACGACGCGATAGAGTCGTAACATTGCTTACTTGAGTTTAATGATTGGCTGAAATACATTATGCTTGATTGACTGCCAAAACCTGCCAACAAGTTGCTTTTTTTGCTTTCACCCACTTTGCTCTGAGGAGAAGTAGAGATTCAACTATATTTTAACACCTCCTATTTCTCTCTGATCAGCGACGTGCCTGGGCTTCGTCGCTCAAAAATTTTCATTGTATACCGTTTACCCTGGCTTATAGGTGTTGCTGTGGTGGTTGAGGGGATGGGATTTAACCTACATTAAAATAAAAACAAACAAGAGAGAGCCAATAACAAAATTTATTTACATCCTTTTCGAACTATTTTTTATACCTACTAAAGTGGCCTTCATGAGGGTCGAATAGGAAGGGTTGGACACATATTATAAAAACAAAGCTGGTTTTAAAGAGATCCCATCATAAAATTATTTTTACAAATGTTTATACTTATTTTTTTCACTAAGATGGCCAACAAAATGTTCCAAAGGTTAAAATAGCAAAGCTTATAAACAAGACCCAATATCAAAATTATTTTTACATGTATTGCAATAAATTTTTTAGTATCACTAGGAAATAAGGTATTTAAAACTGTGGGTCTAGTTACGTATTAAAAAGAAAACAAAGCTATAAACCTTAACATAAAAAAGATGATCGGGTAATTAGTGTGATGTGTTTAGGTACCTATATTACTATTACTAATAAAAAATATACTCAAATATTGCCTTCGCTTTTGCTTCAAACTTTTAGAAATGCTTTTATCTTAGAGTAAAATAGTTTGAAAGTCCAAGAACCAAGATGACTAGTCTTAACGCAAAGGCACCGAAATGGAATATAAATTCTAACAACTCTATTTCATTTTTATTGGGATTTAGAATTTATTTGCCGTTTACATGTATTTATGGGCTCAAAAAACCATCTAGTGAGAGATATAGTAGAGTATTAGTCTTTTTTTCGCGGCCTATTTGCCTGTATTGCGTGTCTAAGCTCAATTGAATGATCCCTAATTTATTGAAATGGGTCAAGAGGGTTAAGCTGAAATAGAGCTCTAAGCGCTTCTATAGAAGTTTTCACTTATTTACATAATTATCTTATCTATCTGTCTCTTTGGAAGGGTAGACAAATCGTATGTGATTTTTATAGCAAAACGATGGAGATTATGGATTGTAAATAAGTTGGATGATATTACTGTTTAGTGCGCCATATTCAACTCAGTTGATAGCTGAATATTAGACATTTTGCTTGAGAGTTAAGGTCAGTGTATTGTTTATTTTTGCGATACATAGTTTATATACTTAGCAAGCAAAATCTGTTCAGGTGCTGACACATTGTAAATACGATGTTGTCTCATAATCGATGGACTGTTTGACACTTACAACTATAAGCTACTAAATGCGTTACTTATAGTCAAATTTTGGGCATACATCATTTAGATTGCCATAGACTTGCTAAGAAAAGAAGATAGCCACATATTGTCGTAGTATCACTTTGAAAATGTTTTCAGTTTGACCCCTATGTTGTTTTTCATGAAGATTTGAAAGAATGTCACAGACATGCAAATTGAAGTTAATGTTCTTTCTAGCATTAACGCTCACATACGCTTGAAGTAGCATCAATATTTGCCGCCGTACTTAATTAAAGGAAAAGTGTATAATCGTGTATAATTTTGTTGATTGGGACTTTAATAAGTGCAAAATAATTGTATACTCAAATAAAGAACTTGAAATAAAATGTGTCATGTAATTGAGTATCTTTTTACACCCCTATTTTTTAAGTTTGCACGTATTTATCAACTCTCGTCAAACGCCATGTAAATATACAATATAAAATACTACTACTATGTGTGTGAGTTGCATATTTGTGTGTGTGTTGTGTAAGCCAAGACTCAGAACTACTGCATATGGTTGTCACAAATAGTTGTCCTGTTCGGGGAACGAATCCGAAACATGAGGGAGCTGAGGTAGCAGCGAGGTGACTAACTTGACCACTGAGCATGTGTAGTTATTTCTGTATTAAATTAATATATAGCCTGGTATATCAGTTCACCAATACTTACAAGACTTAGGTTGAACAACAGACAAGCAATACATACTTAACGCTTGTCTGTTCTTCAACGTGGTATTTTAAAGATACGCAACATTGCAAAATATGTTTTCATCTGGTCTTTTTAAGTCTGCTTAGTTTGCAGTTTTAACTGATATACCAGGCTACATATTAATAGCCTGGTATATCAGTTCACCAATACTTACTAGACTTACGTTGAACAACAGACAAGCATTACATACTTAACGCTTGTCTGTTCTTCAACGTAGTATTTTAAAGTTACGCAACATTGCAAAATATGTTTTCATCTGGTCTTTTTAAGTCTGCTTGCCTAATGTTTGCATGTAACCGCAACCACTACAGAGCTCTAGCAACTACAACGCATAACTTAAAAGCAAAGTCGACAAAATGCGACAAAAAAGAGAACCAAGCGTTGTTTTCACAAAGATACGTAGAACGTGGGAAGAATAACCTAACGAAAATTTACACAACGAAATTGTACCTACATGGAAATGTACGAAAACATTTAAATGTTAATAGTTGTACATTTAAAATAGAAAGTAGCAACATTTAGATCTTGACTATTGTCTTCTACATGTATTTATGCAAATGGTGGTTAAGAGCATTAGATTAGTATGGGAGAGTTTCAGGTGGTTTTATTTTGATAATCTTTACGTTTTTTGCCAGGGTGACAAATCACATGTTACCGAGGGTTTTAACCTGTAAAATGTGTTATATTTGATCAAGATATTAACCCTTTGGGTGCCATAGTGCTTACTATATGCAAATGCTCTTGTGTAAACATTGAATTGTTAATGCATGCCAAACGTATTATATCAGTTTTAGGTAGACTGTTACTTACTCGTGGGCCTCATTTACATCGACAACAGTTCGCCGGACCGTTTCTAGCAACGGCAGGACAACTCCCTGGAGGCCATTTGCATTCTATCCCAATTAGTTTTTACAAGTCCTCTAATTTTGCTGCTAGATTAATTACGGTGAAACTGGAGTTTGATGGCAGATCGTTTGGAGGCGTTTTTTGTTTGTTTTTCGTTCTGTAGGTTAAATATTGGGGTTTTAATTACTATTTAAGATATTCGTTGCTTATTTACTGCTAATATATAATGTTATTTATAATTATATAATATGTTTGTTTTGATTGCGTAGCTTCTGACGATGAAAATGTTGGAATAGAGAATGCTTACACTTAGGCTCTACGTAGGTTGCTAGTTTCCGTTGAAACTAGCCGCTTTGGCTGAAATTCTTATTAATAGATTTTACCTACGACGAGTAATCTCTACTACATAGGAGTGGGTTCAAACACAGATACACACATGCTTTTTGCAGGATCCGAAATCCGAAAGTACATAACATAAATGCATGAATGGTAATTAAAAGTAGATTGCTTGCCAAATCTCGTACCATCCATACTTTTATCTATATACATAAAAATGAATCACTGAAATATTTGTATGCTCATAGCTTCTAAACGAATGCACCAAATTGGATAAATACATCTTTTATGTGTCTGTTATTGTCGAGAGAAGATATTTATGAAAAAAAAAATATGTATGTAAATATTTAAAAATTTCCGAAAATGAAGAAGGTTGTAAGCCGTTGTTGTACATCACACTGCATTAAAAAAATATTATTATCTCCGAATTTAGAACCGTATTGAGGACAAAAATATGATTATACAATGTTCAGCGGCTAGTGTTATATAGTTCCAGATTTCGGCATCCTACGTAAACCAATGACAGATGTAATGAAAACTAAGGCTTTGAAGCTGTAGTTTTTAGTGTCGTTAAGCCCACTTATAACAATTTATTACCACACATAGGGCTGTTTAATAGTATCTGTATCATTTAGTAATTCATCACGACTTGAGACACGGGTTGTTACAAAGAGGTTTTCTTGCCTACATAACAACAAAACAAAGATATGTTTTTGCTCAACCTTTAAATCAAACGCAGGTCTTCATTATTTAGGTTAAGCATATTAGCTCCACAAACTGGGTAACTATTTAAGCTATTGCAAATGCCGATTCTATTCTTGTAACAATTGTGAATTACGGAATCTAAGGGAAATTTTCCATCCATTTTATATTTCACAATTCTCTGAAATAAAAATTGAATTTTGGGATCCTTACATTACGATGCGCGGCTGCCGAATTTTCGGTGAGTGCCACATTGTACTTTCGATTTGAATTTGACGTTGGATTTGAATATCGTCAGCCTAACTCCAGAATACGTAATGCCATTAAGAAAACAATTCCGATTTGATACATAAACGTTTAATTTTGAAATATTGTTAAAACTAATATTTTCAGCAATATAATATTATAATATATTATTATGGGGTTTCTATTACTTTATTTAATGAATACATCCAAAGTTAAGATAACATAACTACTACTACTCAAATGTACATTAGAATACATATTTAAAAATGTTTCCCTTTGTAAAAATATTTCTAAAAGGAGTTATTAATTCTCAATACTAAGGCACCATACATAGACGGTATCATCATCATTGAAATTAGGTTGAAAAATATTCGAAGATGTGTAGTAACGTGTTTACTAAGATGTTTACTACTTACGGTTCTATGGTCAACAAGTAACCCTTATGGCTTTACCATGTCCGTCCATCTGGCAGTGCGCAGCTTTTCTCAGAGGCTCCTAGTAATATTCAAATGTTCACACATGCCAGTCAACTGGGTTTCTAGAAACGAAACCGATCAATTACACCTACTTCCTCCGTAAGGGTGTAAGTTAGGCAGATCAATTTGTAATCTGCCGGTGTACGTCGTTAACGGCAGCGTCTACGAGGGTTGGTAGAGGGTAATGTTTCTATCTCCGCCGGAAAAAAATGCATGATTACTCAGTCTTTTGTTATTTTCATACATTCATACATACATAGACTCACGCCTGTTGCCCAAATGGGTAGGCAGAGACAACAGATTTCCATTTCTCACGATCTTTGCACACCAATTTTGCCTCGTTTACTGTCATTATATTCTTCATACATGCTCGCCGGTTTAGGAGTACTTCTGACCTGGCCTTTCTTAAGAGTGTCTCCGATTTGTTCAGATGTTCTGCGAGGTCTTTCTCTTCCGATTGTACCATTCAGACACGCTAGGTATACTTTCTTTTGCCAATCTTCTATCATTAATATTTCTACATGCCCAAACCATCTCAGCATACCTTTTTCAATCTTTGTGACTACATACTCTTTCACACCACAAAGCTCTCTTACATCAGAATTTCATATTCGGTCCCTCAAAGTCACGCCACACATAATTCTGTCCTACTAATATTATAAATGCAAAAGTTCGTGAGTATGGATGGATGCTTTTTACTCTTCCACGCAAAAACTACCCAACGGATTTTGTAGTTTGATTAGTAGATTTCGAACTTTGTAGTAATATAGCTTATACATCCGAATAGCATTTAAAAATTTTAATGTGGGTAAAGCCGCGGGGCACGGTGAGTATAGTTTTATTTAGACTTGTTTCATGAGAACATGAATAACTGTTGATTTTCATGACAATTTGGCCATTTAAGGTTCCTAAATCAAAACATGTTCGTGCTCATCTAAATGTAAACTTCCAAACCGAGACGTTCTGCAATTAAACAGTCCAAGTAACTGCTATAACATTAATCAATTTAAGTACGTTCTGGATGACGTCACTCCAATTATAAGGTCGCTCGATAAGGGTAAGCAGCAGCACCCAAACTCGCCCTTAATTAAGACGTGATCGCTGCTCACGATAACATCACGCTAGTCCTTAAATGGCGTATTGACCATTCCATTTCAAATAAAATTGACTCGTATAAGAATAATTATTGAGCTCACATTTGTAGTAATAGACCGCAATGAGCATATTAAGGAAAAGCTTGCCAATATATTTAATTTAGTTGCAATGCGGTTGTTGAATTAATTGCTGCTATATAACGTTTTGATTCTTAAAAATGTAATAGTTAGATCTACTTTTAATGGTTGTTTCACTGTAATGTAATTAATTAGTTGCTATTCTTTTGATGTGAGATGAGATATAGTTTCTCTCTCAACTGTATATGTAGTTAATTATATGATTATTTTATATGTATTGGGGCGAACACACCGCCATCACTACAAATATCATCTGAAATTATTTTCTTAAAGTGGTATATTTAGCAGCTGTAACATACGAGTAAATATTGAATGTAAGTAACTTAAGGAGCTTAACTTGGATATTAAACTTAATTTTACATGCTTTAAACTTAATTTTACATGCTTTAAACTTAATTTTACATGCTAAATACCTACACATTGCAATATTAAGTTCTCATACAAAAACAGCGTTTAGCTGATACAATTTATACAGCGAGCCCATTGTATGTCATACTTCACAAACTGATTTGATTGAATTTGTCGCATGGATTAATGATTATCAATATATATTTTTGAAGAGATTATTTGTTTATGAAAATATTGATAGTAGTTTTTTTATACAATACTCGTAAGAAAAAAACTGCTCAAAACTCATTGAATAATTTGATCATTGAAATTTCACGTCACGATCCGTGACTTGGTAAGTCACGGATCGTGACGTGATTTTTCGTAACTGCGTAAATATTATTCAAAACTAACAAGTATGAGTGCGTAATGTAATTTCTGTTATAAGTACAATCTAAGATCTCCAAGAAACCTAAAATATGTTGGTGGCATTATTAATTACCAACACGACATCGACGTTATTAGCGACAAAGTTTGCATGTCAACTCTAGAAGCCTCTGAACTTTGAAAGTGTCAGGCAAGAATACTGCCCTACTAAGCGCAAAAGCGGTATCTCAAAAAAAATCGTAATATTTATTTTTATACCATCGGATAGCTTTTAAAAAAACGCATCTAATGAACTAAGCCTTTTAGCGCTATCTTGTTTAAAACATATAAAAATACCCTTAAGAAAGATTTCTCTATCTCAGTTTTACCTTAAATCACTAAGGATATAAGAGGTATATCAATATTAAGTAGGCAAACAGCCGTATATTTAAATACCGCCAAATCTCTTTAACAACAACAACAATTTTTCTAATCCGTTAAGCGGCAAATATGTAAAATGCGTGAATTACTGACTTACCGCTATAACGCTTAGTTTTTGAATGCTTACTTGATCCGCAAATCATTTTACTTTATGAGATACGGTTGCAGCGGCAAATTAAAATGGCTCTTATTGTTTGGTTGATACGATCGGGTTTCTAATACATTTACATTTTACTCACAGGATAGTGGTTTACTACGAAAGTTTTGTGCCGACTGGTCAAGGCCGAAAAGGTTTGAGTGTTTTTCCTGTATTATGGTATGAAGGGTTGTTTGGACGCTACAAAGCCGAAATTATAAGTGCATACTACCACTTTTTTATTTTTCATCGAGATAAAAATAATATCTTACTATGGGTTTTTGTTTGAACAATTGTTCATCACAGAACAAAAATTGGTCATTTTTTCTTTCTTAATTTACGTTGTGAATTCAAATGACATCAACGCCGATAAGATTGTTATAAAATATTTCGAACCAAGCCACACCTTTATGTCAGCCGACAGTTTCCATTATAGGGTGGAGTTGTCGATGAAGCGCATGAAAAACAAAATTTATGACATTTCAGATTTTTCTCAGGCAGTTAGCACTGCAGGAAAAAACGTAATACCTAAAGCAATGACTCTACAAGATTTTTATGACTGGGAAGATTACACGACACAGTATAAACTATCTCGAATTAAACCGTGACTTCGTCTTCGACCATTTCATTGATATATGATCAATGAAATGGTCGAAGAAGAAGTCAAAAGAGGCAGTTTTGATTACCATACAGAACTGGATTCAATAAAGACCCTATCACTGGCAATAAAATTGTGAAAACCCAAATTTTGCCACCACCAAAGAAGAAAACTGCAATAGTAGGCATTTCTAAAAGCAAAAAAGAAAATATTTTGAAATCTTTTCAAAATAATATACCTCAAAACAGAATGTCCTTTTGGTGAGAACTCCCTACTTTTGACTAGATTAATTTCATAGAATCCGTTTTTACTTCAAATATTTTCTTATGCCATTATAAATTTGAATAATAAAAGACCTCATAAATATACTTTGATCGTTTTTATTTCCTTAAATAATACATATTTTATTCGATACAAAATACATACATTTTTGTATACGTACATGTAGGAGAAAAGCTAACGAAAAAGCGGTAACTCAAATTTTAATTGTATAATTACTAAGCGGTGAAGCAGTATCTCATGAAAAAGGTATATCCATAAACATTTTTGATATTTTAACTATTGTAGTAACAAATAGATCCAATATAATATATAAATACTATTTAATAAGCAAAAAAGTCATAATACAAAGTAAACAAAAGGATTTTTTACAAAACTTCAATTATCTCGAAACTAGCTTTCATTGAGATACCGCTTTTGCGCTTAGTTGGGCAGAGAAGCACTTATGTTATTTGGGTTAATACTTTATGGCAAAGGAAAATGTGTTGACTTTCCTTTTAGAAGTGTAATTACTTCGTTTAGTTTTCAACTGTGACTGTTAACGAACCTATTTATGATTTTCATGACAGTTATTATTAAACTAGGAGTTAAGTGAAACTTCTAGTACGATATTATTTCTTATTGTCTAAGACTAAGTTATAAAACGTATGCCTCATAGTTCCTGGGCAACAAAACATCTGAAATTAATATAGAGCTTTTTTAAGACAACGCCCGCGTTAGGGAAATTAATCCCTGTGCCGCAGGGTACTTAAGGTTCTCGAGAGGCGACCACGAACCGGAAGACGCAGCGTGGGCAGGCCCCCTACAAGATGGACCGATGATCTTGTGCGGGTCGCTGGAAATCGCTGGAAGCGAATAGCGCAAGACCGGCAATTGTGGAGATCTTTGGGGGAGGCCTTTGTCCAGCAGTGGACGTCTTTCGGCTGATACAAACATATAATAGACGGACACAAATTAAATCCTTAGCTCAATAGCTAGTTAGCTCAATATGAGGATATGCTCACGCTTTTTGATACTTAATTTAACCGCTTGTGACCAGAGGTTTATAAGGGACAGCAGACTAACAGAGCTCATGCTGTCCGCAAAATCAAAGTTATTTAACATAGAGCAAGCTTAATATAAGATATATTTGCCCTTAGATATTATATATAAGATTTAACGTAAACCTCAATACCAGATGGAAAGCTAGATATCTTGGATTTAGTTTTGCTTGTTTCTTTCTTCATTTCATTTTGCTTGTCTTTTGATTTCATTAATTCTGCTCGCCTAACGTTACTTATTTATTTCAAGAAATATAAAACACGATTTGAGGTTTTATTATCTCAGTTCTGTTGTTCACTTTTGTAATCGACAACTATAACTAATAAATACCCTATTAACCTTACATGTCCCAAGTTTAGATCTTCGATTTTATGCAACACATCTAGTACAAAATAATATATTGACTGTATTTATTTACATGCCTAAATTCTTGTTCTACATGAACAGATTTAATCATTTCGTTCCAAGAACTGATGTCTGTAACAATAATAAGAATTGTTGTTCGATTTCAATCTCAAGAATGTTGAAAGAGAGATTCAAGAAGATTACTTTATATTTTTTTGTGTTTAATAGTTACCAATGATAATATTGAGACACGAAGCGGCGTAATGTGTGCACGGGAGGTCGTGGATTCAGAACCCACACCGTACCAATTAGTAATTGATAGCCATTATACTATTGATTGACTATCAATTAATATAGATTTTTTTTTACTACACTATACAATTGACATAGGTTCCCACACTAAGTTCTAGACTTGTATCGCAGTGTGATAAGGTATTATAAATTTTTTGTTTCAAAGTGTGTTTTTTTCCTCAGACTACACACTCAAGCCGGCGATACATTTTGTTTCTGTTTTAACTTAGGATTTGAACCCACAATCTCATTGTACGCGGTTGTGTACGCTATCGCTAGACCAACAAGACAGTCAACATTTTTATGTTATAAAATGCAACCAACAGCGTACCTTCCAGACATAACAGATAAACAATGGCGTCTGCTGCATATTGGAAGTTCGCCAGTTAACGGGATAATATTTTCTTGATTCACATTTTGCTCCTATGTTAAGGTAAAAATAGCTGCTTATATTGTAGTTTGATATTAAATAATAATTGTTAAAATATATATAAGAGAGAACAGTCTGCCTTTATAACATGGGACCATTACGAAATTGAATTGAATAATCAAAATACGAAATCAATATGTAGAGCTCGAATGAGTCTCATTCGAGTACTCGACGAGTTAGCAGCCCTTGAGAATGGTACTTGCAGGACTGAAACACGTGTTGGATATTGTACTAGCACATGTAATTTGCTTTTATATTGTCCTTCTTGCATGTGCATTTTTGCAGGTGGGAGGGCGGTGTAAATTGATTTTTAAACTGATGATTGAATTGATGTTTAAACTGACAATTGGCGGAATTAACGCTACATATTGATTTTGTATTTTGATTGTTATTGATTTCCGCGAAATAACTCCTGATTCAATTACAGAATTAAATAATAAAAGATTTATCAAAATCGGTTTCGAAGCGACGATGAAATCGTCTAAAATTTATACAAAGTAATAGGTATATTCTAGTTAAACACTTCTTTTTTTAAAGTCATTTAAGAAGGTTATCGATATCAGACATACTGCGCTTTCTCACTGAAATCTATAGCCTATTTGATGAGTCTATGAGGAGTCTACATTTTGTCTCAACATTGTCATCTGTGCGGTATAGACATAATAACTAAATCACTATTGTTTAGTTATATTTCGTAGAGTAGATACGCTACTGACATTATGGCTAAAGATTTTATGGCAGTTGTAACGGTGGTGATAACATCCTCTTTTTCAAAAAGCTGGCCAGAAAGGCTATCGGTTATAAAAATATGTAACTTATTTAATTTATAATTAAAAATGTATCAACTCCTCTAAGAACGTAGCTGAAGATGATGCCTAGAACAAAGCAAAAATATTTCTTTAAAATGATGAATTATAAGCTCAGTATTTTGACATTTTATTCTTATAAATAGGCTTGAATAAACAGAATTTTTGTAAAATTAACAAAATAGTCCCCCGTTCATTCTAACTATTTTTTCAGTTATTCTCGTAACTTCTTCTCGTCTTTCTGTTCAACTGTATTACAAACAAATTACAAGATATCGATACCTCACAGTTGGACTCCAATTATTTCTCTGAATATGAGTAATAATATCCTACGTAGTAATATTGGCTGAATTTAATTTAGCAGAGTATATAATAGCCATAATAGTCTATCGTTTAGTTACACATAGATGTAGTTATTGTTCGTAAGTATGATTTATCAATGTGGTCAAATTACAATTTATATGTAGTATTATTATTCATTCATTACACATATTATTTCAATATAGAAGAGGGCAAAGTCAACGCCTTCCTGTACGTGGGTACAGGTCGTTGACTTTGCCCTTTTCCTATGGTATAATAAATACATACTTACAGCTGAAAGAAGTCCACAGCTGGACAAACCTCCCCCAATATCGGAGGGATATGCCATAATCGCCACGTTTGGCGATCGCAGTAAGATGGTCATAGTGAACAGAAGGATGCTGCTGCCCTACCAGGATCCTTTGGTAATAATTCCATCGGGTCGACTTCTACGCCCCCCACGGCATGAGATGGGGTGATGATATTGGCCGCCGTCACCACACAGAAATAATGATAATATCTGGGACTTATCACACAGCGCCATCCAACCCAAACTAAGCAAAGCTCGTACTATACTAGGCACCGGATAAAAATACTTATTTACTTTTTTTACACATTTACTTCGTGGTCCTATTTGTTAGATGCCTTTAGCCCCTGCTCGCCTCTATTACTCAGTTTAGCAGTGATTTCCTTCTAAGTATGCAGTCAGCAGTCATGTAAAAAAATCATACTTACTTATCGTATAAAATCATACTTACCCTCGTTTCAGAGTTGTTCAAGCCGCCTATTAGGCCTCTGACAAGGATTAACGACTGTTACCTAATGGCTACAATCGAGACCAAGAGCTTAACATTCCCTCTGAAGCACGGCGACGACCAGTAATTAAACCACTTTGGCGGTCATCTATGTATGTACTCGCCAATCACCTACGGATCGGTGAGAGTATGAGACCTATGAGCGCAAAAATAATAGTAAAATTTATTCGCTTATTTAGAGTACAATAAAGTTCATAATTGTCAAAAATTAAATAAAGTCAATTGGATCACGGCAGAAAGGATAATATTCTGCGAGTCCAATGGCGGCCAGAGCACCTGTGTAGGAGACATATGGAACCAAATGATTTTATTTTCTAATACTTTTTAAATTGTATTTCTAATCCAAATAAAATGTTGATGACCTATCCTTTTGAAAGTTAAGATGTTTCTCGACATTTTTGCCATGGGATTAGGACATTTTATTCAATTAATTTGATCTATCTCAAAAGCAACTGGACCGTTTTCAACTAGAAATCAATCAGTAGCTTTTGTGCTCTGACCGAATGCTTCTAAAAACATATATAGACTTTTTAATCCATTACCCTTCGAAGCCAAAGAAGATTGAAAAGACAAAAAATTTCGGGATTGTTACGGTTCATGTAAACGTAAGACGACGAATACTGCTTAACAATGTTCGGTTTCTTTTCAACCTACCAGTCAAACTTTACAAATAACAAAGTTTAATTGTAATGAAAAATATTTCGGCACTTTGAGCACAAGTACGTTCACAAGTTTGTCCCGCAAATGTGCCAAGCAATCCATTCTCAAACTAGATCATTCGCCTGACATCAAACAATATTGACTTCTTGAACAGTCGGTTTCAGCTTCAAAGACTTCAAAATGAGGGAACTATTACACTATGTCTAGTGTTTGCTAAACTTGTACAAGATTTGGAAAACGTAGTTAATTAATTAATTTATTATTTAGAAATAAACATTCACACAAATATATGCTTACAGAATAAATACAAATAGTTAAGCTGAATATTACTATGAATCTAATCATCATCCCTCAGATATTAAAGATAACATCTTTTGCGACGCTTCTGGACAGGATCTCTACATCTCGTGCAACGTTTACGATTATTAATCGTGGCTATGATCAACCGTACCCTGAGCTGGTTTCCCGTTACTCACTTGAAAGTGTGTGACAGTTTCATGCGCTCTACCTGCGTTAGTATTTTTGTTGCCCTCAATCTCTTTTACCAGCCTAATAATTTCATTCCTGCAGTGTAATTATACCACATAAAGAAGACCGGCAGGTAGAAAGTTGAGAGAGTTCCAAAACTGGAAGAGTAAGGAATATTTGTTTCATTAATAAATAAATTATTATCTACTATAGAACATTCCTGACCAAATCGGAGAAGTTCTCAAGAAAGGCCAGGTCGGAAGTACCCTAAACCGCATGTATGAAGAATATAATGACAGTAAATGAACGAAAAGAGGTGTGCAAAGATCGTGACAAATGGAAATCCGTTGTCTCTGTCTCCCCTTCTGGGAAATAGGCGTGAGTCTATGTATGTATGTACTATAGATGTTACTTAGACACGAACATTAAAAGTCTACATATAAGTATACATATAAGTCTTTATTTAATATTATGACTTGGTTACTTTGCAAACAATATAATATACGCATATTGTGAAAAAAATACAAAGACTAGCCAAATAGCTAGGCCTATAAATAAAATATGAAATTACATAAAAAACTGAACAGACGCGACGTCTCGATCGTTATCTATTACATGAATATAAACTTCGGCGACCATTTTTAATTACTTTCAATATGCCTCGACATTGCTTGAGCGACAATATAATATTCCATAATGTACTTATCATTTTGTTCAATGTTTGTATGGCTTCATATTAAATTCTTAAGATATTATTATATTTTGCTTAAATAACAATATCTTTTATTGGAGGCATATAAAGTATTTTATAAAGTTATTAAGATTTGATGGATTTTAATTTCAATAAAAACTTTGTAGATAGGTACCTACTCGTCAACTGCGGATTTTTATTTTATTTCAGTCGTGAAATTGGTTGTAAAAGTTAGATGTAAAAAGTAAATTTGAAGAAAAATACTGTTATTAGTTTAGTTGTTGACATTATATTATGTGTAAACAAAACGTACGAACTGCGAATAAGCGGAATGCTCTGCCAACCTCAGTTAAGTTTAAAGTAGGTACAAGTTAAGCTCTATTTAAAACAATAGTGACTTTAAGGTTATTGTTTTTAAGTGTTTGTACGGTCACCGTAGCCTAGTTGGTAGTGCTCCTGCCTACGAAGCTGGTGGTCCTGGGTTCGTATCCCGGTAAGTGCAAATATTTATGTGATGAGCACGAATATTTGTTTCTGAGTCATGGATGTTTTCTATGTATATAAGTATTTATCTATCTATATAAGTATGTATATCGTCGCCTGGTACCCATAGTACAAGCTTTGCTTAGTTTGGGGCTAGGGTGATCTGTGTAACATTGTCCCCAGATATTATTATTATTATTTAAGTGTCAGTAGCCAAGCAACTTGTGATAGTTTTTGCATGGATTCAACTTACCTTACCTTTGCTTTTAGCGTTAAAGCCGCCAATTGCATTAAAATAAGCTAATTTTCTTGTTGTATCTATTGTTTTGTATTACTTATTTTTGCAATAAAGTTTACTTCTTCTTCTTCTTACCTGATGGACTTCGGCGATCTAATGCCACTGGAGTAGACTGCGATCATCCAATGACCTTGACACACTCAACAGCACAAACTATTAACCTTAAAATTCCCTGCAGTCTATTTTGGTCGGTACTTTGCCAGTTGAACTGTTAAGAAATTCATGATGATAACGCTGTTTATCTTAAGCTGGAGCCATGGTGTTGTTACTTATCTTTTGATTGCAATAAACCATTTTTATTTTTATTTATAGTAAGCATATATTTTTTGAAACCAATAGGTTTTCGAGTGATTTGACACAATTTATGAGCAGTTTATTGATGTGAAATGCTTAGAAAATAAATGCCCCGTATTTTAATTGAAAGTAAGCATTTTGTTCCAACTGTAGTTATGTTACGCTTTTGAGTAATTATGTAAAGCGTAATTTTTGTAGAGATTGCAAAAAAAATTATAATTCTAAATTAAATTCGAGTTTTTCCGCTTCGATTTTATTTGAATTTGGAAAAAACTGCTTTCATTTTTATAGTACGAAGTAGGAAAGCAAGAATACGGTCCACCTGCTGGTAAGCAGTTAACCGTCCCTTATGGCATTTGCACCTCACCTATCTCACTCACGCATTACTTTCTTATTGATTTTACGTATAGCATCTTCTTCTTCTTCCCCATTCGAGCTGCTTATAGTTTTCTGTGATGTATCAAGTGCTGCAGCTAGAAACAGTTCAGCTATAAACATGACATTTTTATTAGGTCATTTATTTATTTATTGGCTTGAACTTAATTATTGCATTACAGGGAACCCCATGAAACGTAAGTAAATAAGAGAAAGATGGAAATACTATGAACTAAATAACATGGATCAAATAAACGAGAAAGTCATAGTCTGATTCTATCAAGAAGACAAAGTACTTCCCGGGGATAGCGTAGAATCTAGGTAGCTGTACTGAAGAGACTTTAAATTATATGATGACGTATAATGAATACACCGATCCTATCCTAGATTAAATTAATAATCTAGGGCATTATTCACACATGACCACTAATAATATCGGGGGACAATGTCACACAGATCACCCTAGCCCCAAACTAAGCAAAGCTTGTACTATGGGTACCAGGCGATGATATACATACTTATATAGATAGATAAATACTTATATACATAGAAAACATCCATGACTCAGAAACAAATATTCGTGCTCATCACACAAATATTTGCACTTACCGGGATTCGAACCCAGGACCACCAGCTTCGTAGGCAGGAGCACTACCAACTAGGCTACGGTGACCGTCAAACCTGTGGCTGTGGAAACCAGATAACTGATCTACCACATTTACTACTTTTATTTTGTAAATACAGACTTATATAAATCACTAGCTGTGCCCCGCGGTTTTACTCGCAATAAACTTTATAAATTATAGGCTGTGTCATTCGGAGATATAAGCTATATAACTACAAAGTTACGTTTAAATACGTCCGGTAGTTTTTGCGTGAAACAGTAAAAAACATACACACTCACAGACTCACAAACTTTCTGAAATAATATTAGAGATTACACCCAAACTCAGGACAAATAGACATATTCATGCACACAAATATCTGTTCTATATAATAGACGACTGGTAAACTTTAGATATGCTTTGAATTTATCATAATAATGTAATTTTATATTCGCCTGATTTTATATTCAGACGATGAAAAGGTATCACAGAGTGTATTCTAATAGGCGTGAATCGCATCGTCGATATTGTTGAATAATTTAACATATAATAGCAAAATCAATGCTGGTGCTGGTAGAAACAGTATTTTTGTACAAAATTAATTGAGCCGAAACTTTTCTCGAGCTAATGAATGTATCAATATTCTTATAACTGAGATGGCAAGTAGTTATTCTTTTATACTATGGCACTACTGTTATCGCGTCGGTGGAACAACTGATTGTTACAGTCAGTCAGACTAGCGTAAGTTTTATGCCCCATTATTTAAGAGGAGGCGCTCACAGCTTGATGCTCTCAATGGTCCGTAAGTGATCGGTGAGGTTAAGCAATTAGGGTCGCGGTCAGTCCATAGATGGATGACCGCCAAACTGGTTTAATATCTGAGCGTCTCCGTGCTTCGGAGGGCACGTTAAGCTGTCGGTCCCGGTTGTAGTCATTAGGCAACAGTCGTTAAATCATGTCGGAGGCCTACTGGGCGGCTGGAGCTTGAATGACTTTGACACTAGGGCAACCACTGCCCATACGATTAACATCGAGTGAAAGTTAAGTTAAGATCATCCAACTAGATAATAATTATACGACCGGTTTGTCCGAAGTACGTAACATAATTGGTTATTCTACGACTCTGCCTGCCCTTATATTATGATACCAGATATCATTCATCCATTTGTAAGTGTAACCGTACGTAATGTTCGCAATAATTCATGTTACTGAACTTTTATACATCATAAACGGTACAAAGAGAGAATAAAACGCCGAAAAAGTCTGCGTAAAGAATAAAAATATGATTTTAGAACGTTAACGTTTTGGTAGCTGAGTAGCTATCTTTTTAGGGTTCTGTACCCAAAGGGTAAAATGGGTCCCTATTACTAAGACTTCGCTGTCTATCTGTCTAACCGTCTGTCACCAGACTGTATCTCATGAACCGTGATAGTTAGACGGTAAAAATTTCCACAAGTTTCCACTGTTCCAGCGGCAACAGAAACACATCATGTTTCTGTTGCCGCTATAACAACAAATAACGAATTTTAACCAAAATAATAAATATAATAATAATAATATTAACATATGAAAAACATACCGCAAACATCACACATACAAAAAAAACAATAAACTTGAACAAACAATGTTAAGTGATCTTCACCTGTACCACTACATATCTATTACATAAATGGGGGCGCATTTATGCGTGGAATATTGTGCGCCGAAAAGGCAGCAGCTCGGTAATGCTGCAGTTAGGTTGGTTTATACCTACCAACAGCCCGATTTTCAGCTGACGCCTGAAGAGGCTAAACACGAGTAAGTGAATGAGTGTAAAACACGCGTTGCAGAAGTTAAATAAATAAAAAGCAAACAAAAAGAAAATATGGTAAATAACAAAAAAAGTACGTTTTTGTTTAAGACTAGTTGAAATTAATTATATGTTCGTACTGACTTTTTTTTGGAGGAGAAATATTGACTTTAGTCTAAAATTGGCAACGCAATTAAGTTTGCGTAATACAATAAGTTTTTAAGGGGGCTCCCAAAAAACAAACGTGAATTTTTTGCTCGTTTTTATAGATAATGGTACGGAACCCTTCGTGCGTGAGTCCGAGTTGGCCAGCTTTTTTTTTAAATCTGGTAATAATAATTATTACCAGATTATAAAACACAAATTAGATATTGGATGCCGATGATATATAATGTTGTTGTGTGTTCTCATCAAAATGCGTGTGTCAAGATTTCTGTGATTCCAATAGCCGAACGCCATAGAGTTGGCATTAGTCTTCGCCGCCACGCTGGCAAGATTTATACCTCCCAGTTATTATTAATAGCTTTTCTGTTAGAGAAGGATACAGCTATCGGTGAGGGGAACATATTCTTTCCATTTGGGGGCGGAAACTACTGGGGGTGTTCGATAACCGCTTGGAACCTTCATGTTAGTGAAGAACTGGCTCGGTCATCCAATTAGTTCGGCCATTCGCTTCGTTTTGGACAAATTACCCGTAGGCGGCATCGTTATTTGCAGGTAGATGTACCTCCTAAACACATGAACGAGTATATAAAATGTTGTAAGCAAGTCACATAGCCAATAGGTACTAAGTTACGTAACTTTTAATGAATCAATCTTATTTCTCTCGGGGCCATCCACATCAAACGTTTCAGATTTCAAATCGAATCTATTGATCGTTCTAAAATTTTCCATTCACAAATTTAATTTGTAATATGAGAACTAGCAGCTTACTAAATCTCAATTTGCAAGTACTAAAATAATAAATATCGAGGACATATCACACAATAAATAAACTCCAACTAAGCAAAGCTTGTAGTCTGTGTACTAGGAAATGGATATAAAACTTACATATACATTTTTTGTAAATATATCCAAACAATACGCAGAAAACATCCAGCCAAGCCAAAAGGATATGTTCATGAACACAAATATGTGTCTTTGGCGTGGGTTAAACCTTTGGATGGAGGCAGGTTCACAGCCAACTGAGTCACCGTAGTCACCAAAATATGTCATTTTTAGATCAATATAGAAAGAGGATCTGAAATCAAATAAATTGTACCTTGTATTACCTAAAATTGTTAAATATTCATTTTAATAAAAAAAACTCCGACCTACCTGCTTACTAAACCTTAATTTGGAAGTAAAACAAACCATTCCATCCTTACATAAATTGTTTTAAAGTCTCTTTGTACAGCACCTCCCACTACTCCGCATCAAAAAGTTATTACAGTTTCATTTACAGCGCCGAGCTCCCTAATTCTCATCTCGGAAGTCTGAAACACAGGCGGTAAATTACAATGCCGGACCCACCAAACTGACCCAAAAACAAAGCCCTCAAAATAACTAAATCATAAAACTGACGTTTATATTATGAAATGCTAATCCGGAAATTCCGGATTCATAAATAATATCTCTAGATATCTACATTAAGGGTTTCATAGCCGTGTAACAGTCGCAATAGAGTGTACATTAAAATATTAATCAAACATTTTCAAGTTAAAGTGAATTAATTTGCTAGATAAATTAAAGTGTGTCACAGTGCGTCTGCCTTAATGGTGTACGAGTGACCCAGTTTCGCGACATTTAGTGACGCCCAGTCGCCCATGTCACAAAGTTAATAGTCAACCAGAGGAAAAACCGTAACAAGCTTTTTGAAAATACCCGGAATGCTAGACCTCACTTTGCGTGTTCCGTCTTAACCATATCAAATCCTTACCAAAATCTAACACATAATCATCACCATAATCAACTAATGGGCGAAGGATCTCTACAATATGCTTCTTGTGCTGAACGTGTCAAGCGTGCCTTTTTCCGTTCGTGGTCGCCACCTGAGAACTTTTCTACCCGAGCGGTCCTCGGTTCTACGAGCTATGTGTGCCGCCCCTTGTCACTTCAAAGTGGCAATTCTTCGGGATTTTGATATTTCTGATTTAATGGGATACTCTGAGCATAGCCTTCTTCACTTCACTTTAATGACCTTGAGCCTTTTATAGGGCCCATAATAAGTGATTAAGCAACTAAGCTTTTAAAACACGAGTACGTAAAAACAAAAATAAATGGGAATTTCTAAACCGTTATGAATGAAAATAAGAAATGAGCGGGAGTATCGGAAGGCTTCAAACAGAACTTGTTTGCGGTAATTCCGATACTTACGTTTTATGTGGCAAATCCGAAACATCATCGCGTTTATGTGTGAGTGAAACATTTAACGTTGTTCACGACTTGCGTTCTGAAGGTTATGCATATTCGTGTCCATAACGGGGGTGGCGTGAAGTAGATGAATAAGTGTGTATAAAAATATGCTTTCATTATACCATGTTTAGAACTCAGCTTTAAGTCAGAATAAAATATAAAGAGGTCAGATGTTAAAGTCAACTCGTCGAACTTTTTATGAATAATTTACAAATAAACAATGACGAAAATGTACTGTGTGTACTAAACAGCCAAAGAATCTTGTTGCATTCAACTGAAAACCCTTTACACAAAACGTAGTTTGAAGTTAGCCTTATAGCCTTAATTTAATCAAAACCAACCCATAAGGATTTTAACTTGTATTTTAGCAGCCGAAAAGTATACGAAAAATACCAACCTTGCGGTTGCTATACTGGACAATACGTAAGTTGTCTTATTTTCTATCCGGCATAGGAAGTCGAACTTAATTTTGTAGATATTTATTTAATATGGAACCCATTCCAATTATTAGACTAATATCGTTCCTAAGAATATTTTGAAGGAACTTAATCAAATATTTTAGAGCAAAGATAATAATAAAAAAATATTATCTTTTCAATATTATCTTTGCTAAGAACAAGAGAGCCCAATTTAGAGCAACTGTTGTTTTAACATGAAACTGTTCATTATACACATTACGTCACAATACCCATGTATTTATGGGTTATTGATTTTCTTACCTAAGTTTTAATTGCCGAAACACCTTCACATACCCCATATCTTGTAATAGCTGCAAACAAGTAATAACATACCGTGTAAGTGACTCTAATTTTTGGTAACGGGGTGCAAACCCACTGAAGCAATATATTGTAACATTTTATGCCATAAATATATATTTTTAGAAGTCATACGCCGCAAGATAGAATAAAAATTTGCCTTTTTTCTAATGTAATAATAATGTAAACAATGGTTAGGCGTGTGGTTTCCAGAAAGAACACGACACCCATGGGAGGGTAGGTGTGGCATTGTTAGCCACCTCTACCCTCCCATGGGTGTCGTAAAGGCAACTAAGGGATACACCAGGTAGTCGGCCAGCAGCGCCACCTGAACTAGCTACCACGTAACTATGGTGGCCAACTCGAATGCCAAGCGCGGTGATTACGGCAAACCCCCCCAAATGCAACGGTACAAAACCTTTGGGGGAGGCTTATGCCAGTAGTGGATAATATCAGGCTGATGACGTGAAACAAATATGGTTAAGTCTTTATTCCTGTCTTTTTAGTTTCACTGCCTTCCAAGTTAAGCAGTTTGCTCCTAGTTTCGTTAAGTACCTCGATACAGTTATATGGAGTCGGTGAAGTTTGCAAGTAACTTATCGATTACATAAGTTATAGACCGCGCATGATTAACTTATCGAATTTAATTAACTATGTAAACACGTGGTTTGAAATACTAATGGTTGGTGGTACTTTAGTTTTAGAGAAATAGGTCACGCGACGAGCAAAATCAATAACCTCTTAATGCCTCTTATATATAACGGGTTTAAGATAAGAGAAATCCTGAAAATGAAAATGTTGTGCTACCAAACCGTTACTTCCACCACAGAAACTGGTAGAATCAGTAGTGTACAAACGGCAATATTAGTAGTACTTAAATTAAGTTTATGTAGGTATTAAAATTATAAAGTTTATGGAAAGAATCTGTCCGTACGTTCATTTATCTGTCTCAGCGGTACATCGCAGCAACTAACGTTGGCCATTTTTGTATTTAGCTTTTAAATATTGTTTTAAAAGAGATATTGCACAATTTTATAACAAGGTCGAACTAAAATTAAAGCTAAACGATAAAAGCTTGCGGCTTGGAAATATGGCGATTTTTAAATTTAATTTATTTCATACGCTTAGCTTAGCGAGTTCGTACAAATTACGTCGTTTATGAAAAAAAACTCTGCTTTCAATTTAAAGTGGGTCCCGCGTTTGTTTTGCTGCATGACATATAATATGTTCATATTAGAACCTGTGCACACCACGTTTTTTAATCGCGCCGTCTACGCGCGTCGGCGGCGCGCTTTTATCCTACAGACCAGTTTGTTGTTGTTTGTATCGATACAAACGCGATACTAACGCGCGTCTGTATAGCTACAAAGGCGCCTCAACGGCGCGTTTAAAATGCGTGGTGTGCACAGGTTCTTAGTATATTTCACGAACCTTATTAAATATATCGGTTATTGATTATGATTTATGAGACATGATATATTTTATTTTGGTGAACATATACTCCATTATGCGGCCAGGAAAGTAGCTTCGCAGTGACTAAAGTATTACTGTTTTCATAAATGTGGGCGTAGAATATAAATTTGTTGCTTTAAATGATCATTCACTAACTGACTAAATGACTAAATGTCGCTCAACTAACACTGGTACATTTTAGGAATTTGAAATTATTAGCGATTGAATATGTATGCATGTAAGATTAATCAAGGTAATGAACTTTAGTGTATAATTATAGCTATGGTCAGCAAGCGAAATAGCTTCAGACATATGTACGTAACTGAAAGAAAAATGGTGTTCTGACAATTTCATGATTTTAAATCCCGACAAATGTTTCCATATAAAATTTTCTCGTAAGAAAAATCTTTCTCCTACTAATTACAAAATAAAAAACAGAAACATAAAAGAACTAACAATGATTCGTGATCTGGGCGTTTTTTTAGACACTGCTTTTAGTTTTAGGCACCATATTGACGAAATTATTAAAAAAGCGTCACAATTGTCAGGGTTTTTAAACTGTCAAATGAATCAGAAATTCATCTTTAACAATAATTATATATAACTCTATTGTACGTAATATCCTTGAATACTGTTGTACCATCTGGAGCCCAGGTTATCAAGTCCACTCAGATCGTATAAAGCGTGTTCAAAAGAGATTTTTATACCACCGGTGTATGACAATACACCGACAACAAATGTCGTTCCCTTACATCTTATCAAAATAGGTTGTCGCACTACAAAGTCGCATCTTTAAACTCACGAAGAAAAGCTTGTGATGTAAT
The DNA here is from genome assembly GCA_951640165.1 of Pseudoips prasinana. Classification (NCBI taxonomy): domain Eukaryota; kingdom Metazoa; phylum Arthropoda; class Insecta; order Lepidoptera; family Nolidae; genus Pseudoips; species Pseudoips prasinana. Next base: position 14,705,813 of record OX621240.1, read on the forward strand.
AATGACGTATAAAGTAATTCATGGGCTCATTGAGAGTCCATGTACACTCGAACATTTAAATTTCTCTATTCCTCGCGTAGGTAGTCGTATGTGCAATTATAAAACGTTTAGCTTACCACGCTGTAGGACTAATATTGGCACTCATTCACCTATATACCGAATGTCAAAAGGTTGCAATGCAATCCAAAATGACATTGATATTTTCAATTGTTCTTTTGCCTCACTTAAGCATAAACTGAAGATATTACTGTAGTATTTTTGCTGATCTAACTGTAGGTAATAGTTTTGTTTAAACTTAGAATAAGTGCCCCTTAAGATAAGTAAAGGTTTTGTCTAATTAAGCAAGCTGTGTCTACATCAGAGTAGGGTATAGACTTTATTTTTTATAAATCGATGTAGTCTTATCCAATGTAGTCTATATCCAGTTTTGTAGACCAATAAAATGAAAAAAAAAAATTACAGATGATATTAGCATTCATTTGAAGGTTCTTCATAGGACTTTTTTCGCGTGTAGCTAATGTAACCCTATGGCCAGTAATTAGGATTCTTCGAGTTACCCCAATTTTACATCATATAACTAGCTAGATCTAGGTAAAATGTTCCGGGAATCGATAAGAAGACGTCTCACTAGGGGAACTGGTAAGTATTTCTTAGTAACTATTTCTAGATCAAATCTATAAAGACGCGGATCATTTAACTGTAGGAGAATGCTGTTTAAGTGGGACAACCTCCACGGGACTCAAATCCTGATAAAGCTTTTTATAAATAGTTTAGCTAGCAAGCATTATTAAGAGATAACCTACTTCCCTAGTCGACCTTCATATAGACGAAAATAAGTTTAGCATACATAGACTCCGAAAATATGTATGTTTTTCTATGTATGTATCTCCCTTAAATATAGATAATCTGCATGAAACAAAAGGCTTGGTTGATTCGTTGCTTTTAGAGTGAATGATATGTTATTCATTATTTTATTTTGATGTTGTACATTTCCTAAGCTATATAATAAAAATCAAGACTATGTAAACAAAGTAAATAAATAACATACAAACAAAAATCAATTCTGCAGTTCATGGATATTTGATAGATTTACTAACCTTTTTTTTATTTATATATTCGTTATAATCGACGGCCACCATAGCCTAGCTGGTCTTGACGGTCACCATAGACTAGCTGGTAGTGCTCCTGCCTACGAAGCTGGTGGTCCTGGGTTCGAATCCCCGTAAGTGCAAATATTTGTGTGATGAGCACGAATATTTGTTTCTGAGTCATGGATGTTTTCTAGGTATATAAGAATTATCTATCTATATAAGTATGTATATCGTCGCCTGGAACACATAGTACAAGCTTTGCTTAGTTTGGGGCTAGGATGATCTGTGTGAGACTGTCCCCAGATATTATTATTATTATTATATCTTCCTAGTCATATAAACATAAGTGAAAATAGCACTAAATACTTTGATGCCTTATCTAATTTATAATTTATAATCAGTACAAATGCACAGTACATATAAGTCGAAACTCTTCGACCAGTGTGTGTTGCCAGTGATGACTTACGGAACAGAGACGTGGTCGCTCACTATGGGCCTTATCAGGCGGCTCAAGGTCACCCAAAGGGCAATGGAAAGGGCTATGCTTGGAGTGTCCCTGCGAGATCGAATCAGAAATGTTGAGATCCGCAGGCGAACCAAAGTAGCCAACATAGCCCAAAGAATTGCCAAACTGAAGTGGCAGTGGGCGGGGCACATAGCTCGTAGAACCGACGGCCGTTGGGGCAGAAAGGTTCTCGAGTGGCGACCACGAACCGGAAGACGCAGCGTGGGCAGGTCCATTACAAGATGGACCGATGATCTTGTGCGAGTCGCTGGAAACTGCTGAATGCGAATAGCGCAAGACCGGCAATTGTGGAGATCTTTGGGAGAGGCCTTTGTCCAGCAGTGGACGTCTTTCGGCTGATATGATGATGATGATGATTATTAAAAAAGCATGGTTTAGTCACAAGTATATAAATTGAAACAGTATGTCAGCATGTCTGTCATTTTGAATTAATTTAACAAGAATAATATTTAGTTAAGTTTATGCCAACATTTACACATATAACACTACTAGTCAAGAAAGAACGAAGAAAATAAAATAAAATATCTGGAACAACAACATAAATATCGTCTATGGTTTTGTCTGTGGTTAATTTCTATGCAAGATTACTTTGTATTTGTCCTCCGGGTAATAGTCATGAGTCTATTAGTATGTGCATATGTATTACTCTGTATTAGTGATAGCCTTTAAGACATTAAGGCCTTAAAGCTGCTTGTAAAATCACGGTGTACCTATTCCTAGACCTTTAAATAGGTGACAATGACTTATTATACCTTCTTCTGACTGCCTCGTTTGTCTAGCGGTAGCGTGTTCAACCGCAGATAACGAGGTCCTGGGTTCAAATCCCGGGTCGGGCCAAAAGTGATTATGGGACTTTTCTGTAAAAAAAAAAATTTTAAATTTCATCCCGAAGTCTGGGAGTTGGCAGTATATACCCCCGTGCCTCGGATAGCACGTAAAGTCGTCGGTCCTGTGCCTGATCTCTTTCCGGTCGTGTCGCTAGGCGTCCCATCGGATCATGAGAGTGATGGAATAGAAAGTGCTCCTGTGTTTGCGCACACACTTGAGCACTATAATATGTCCCGCGCAGATGGCTAATCTCTGTTGAGACTGGCCGCCGTGGCCGAAATGCGGCTAGGAGGACATTATACCTACCTCTTCATATAATTTGATAACTATAAAAAAGCCTTTTATTTCCATAACATCAGAGTAAAAAGATAGAAAAGAGTAAACATATGGAAAACAAACGAAAACCGTTAAATATGTCCACCACGATTCCAATGCAAACTGTCATGAATTTAGCAACAAAACGATGAAACGCCTAAGATTGTTATCTGAAACGATGTTATGTTGTAAACCTATTTAATATCCATTTAATCACGTTATTGAATAACAAGATAATGTTTTTTACCGCCATTTTCCCTAGACCCTGCGTCTTCCCATTATGTTTTACGGGTCACTGGTAGAAAAACAAAACATTTGAAGCTCTACATATTGTTGTGTAACTATACGGTTTTTGTTACAATGCTCATATAAGCTAGTGTTGGGCTGTAAACTTTGATTATAGTAACATTTTGTACTTAACATTGTATGGTAAGGATTTGGTGTGTAAACTTCTTTGTTGAATGGTGTATCGACGTAATAAAGGTAAGGCTCGGCTAAGGTATATTAAATCGAAGAAAGAAAAAAGAATAAAAATGGAATTAGGCAGCGTCCAAGAGCAAAGAAAGTTATGTTAGAACTGTAATTAGCCATAAATCCAAATTGGCCACACCATCGACCAACAACAGATAAGAACCGTTCAAATCGAGAATATATAGGGTAAATTCACTTTACCAACAGTGTTTGTCTACATAGCTTCCCCCACACTATAGCTTTAATCTTCAGCATTAACAGTGTTTTTTACTTTTCATTTGACTAAATACTGGATGATATTACGAGCATCTAAAAATATAAAATTTATATGTAAGGCTGAAAGTCATGACATTGTTTAATGACTATATTTGAATGTCTATACGACACATTAACAAGAAGTATAATACAAAGTTTATCCACATAAACATAATATACCATGGGGTTAATTCCAATGTTCGTATACGTTACCATCCAGTACTCATTTTCTTCCCTGGATTGTAAGACTTGACCAACTATCTGCTATAACTATGGAGGATCGATTTGTTTTTGTGAATAAACCAATTTTAACACCATTGTACGACTAAACGCCGACAGGCATTACGTTGACAGACTATACACCGACTAGACTTTAATTAGACTATACTTTTCGCCGACAGGACACTTTGCCGACAGTATTCTTAATTATTCGTTTAGGTTAGGTTAGAACTGTGACGACAACGCACGAGCCGAGCGAGCGAAGCGAGCATTTTTTTTTTTTTTTTTTATGGCAGAGGTCGACATACGAGCAAGTGGGTCACCTGATGGTAAGTGATCACCGCCGCCCATAGACACTCGCAACAACAGAGGAGTCGCGGGTGCGTTGCCGGCCTTTAAGAGTCAGCAAACAAGTGTTGCTGACCCTCCCCCCCCACCCCGATGAGCTCTGGCGACCTTACTCACACTCAGAAACACAACATTAAATTATTAATGTTATTATTAAGGAATGTCTTCTGTAAGGTGGAGGTACTTCCCCAGTCGGGCTGCTTCGAGCGAATGAACGCTGTGCCCTACCTCTCAGCATGCCGCGGCAGTGGCCGGAGTGTAATATAGAACCGAATCGGTCCTATATTACACTTGGTAAATGTTTCTCTCTGAGTATGAGTGAAATGTTCTGTCGGCGAAAAGTACAGTCGAAGTACAGTCTTGTTGGTGTACAGTCTGTCGGCGTTTAGTCGTACACTCTTTTAACACTCGATAATAGAAAAAATAAAGAAATCTACTTCCAAAATGACAAATTCTGGATAAAAAATATAGTAATAGACATGACACGAGGATCAAATAAGATAAAACGAAACTAAAATTTTGTCGATTTTACTATTGTTTTCTTTTTCACACGTACGCTTAAAGAGCGATACACTATTTACACTAAAGATTCCCCTTAAGTAGACGCTATGAGCACACAGACGAATATAGCACAACAATTTGTCCAAATCATCGTAGTAAAAAAGCATAAACATTTCCTACAATTTTATCGATACCTGATTCTCTACAACACTGTAGCAAATGACGTTTTTAGTGCAAATGTCGGTTAATGTACGTCGTTGCTGCATGTAAACGAGTTTTTAATGTTACATTTTTCAGTTTAGTTTGTTGGACGCATGCTATTTGTAATATGCCATGCATTTCAAATTTAGTGTTTGCTATTGATTTTATATTAAACGGTTCACTATCTCGCTAAAGAGCTTGAAAAGCTTTTGGGTATATTTTACCCACACAAATGTGATATCAAAATTTTCATCTGCAATTCAATTCAATTAATACATTGATTATAATAAGGTCCTTTTGACTGATTTTAAGTAATTAGCGCTGGGCACGAACAGTTGTGTGCGCAAACTGAGGTGCACCAACGATACCGCACTCTTATAATCTGATGCCTAACGCAGATAAGCAAGAACCTTTGTGGTTAAATCGCTATTTTTACTGAACACTGTTATATAATAAGTATAGAGTCGTATTATTTTACTCTTTTAGCGAAAAATCATAATATACGTTGCATTTGAGTCCGACATTAGGTTCCCTTCTACTGTTCAACTGGCGAAGTGCCAATACATGGCAGATGGCATTGTTGTCCGATCATGTATGGTATTAATAACGCGTAACGTATTGTATTTACAGTTGAACACGGTCTCGCTGGGCTTACGCGAGAAATATTTACCCTTGTTATCATCGCATCAATATCGATTTTTAACTATTTATAGTTTAAGTAACTTTTTAGGCACTTTACGAGTTGCACCATACTAGCAGTCGTTTTGGTAACTTTGAAACCAGAATATTTTATTTACTGACAAAATACTTCAGCTTTAATTAACCTTTTACAATAACAAGCGGGTAAAATTTATTGTTTATATTGAGAATCAATCTATTATTATATTGTGATCATTACATGTTACGTAACCTAGACAATACTAAGAGAATAAACTTTACCTTATTCCTTATAAAATGCCCTCGGTATGTCGGACACGCACCGACTAACCTTACCTGCCGTGGACTTCTCTTGGCGTCTGCGAAGGGAGCCCCGAGAACGCGGTTATACTGCTCCATCATGGTGTGGGACACGTGCCTTGGGAGTACAATTGGATTTCGTCCTGGATCACCGGCTCCGGTCGACTGGCACATCGACTGCGCTACAAATAGATTGCTGTCTTTCCAGTGCTGCCTGCTCCTAGCGGCAGTCGAGGTCACTTTTCTTAATAAAAACTAGTTGATATTAGGCCTATTTGGAGCTCACTCTATATTACATAATCCCAGCAATACGATCAGCAAGAGCTTTGCCTTAGCTAGTCTCTTTTGTCCTTTACAAGAGGATTATATTACCTTACCATACTGGTTACACACTTTTAATACCAAACATACAAAGCAAGGACTAAAATATTTGTTCGTTTGTGTGTTTACTTTAGGTTTTGACTTAGTGGGCTCATCGTCAACATGCGTATTTCGGTAGATATAATCTACCGAAATACGCCTTTGTGGACTAAAACTCTTTAAACATAGAGGAAAATAAGACTTGACTAAAATGGCAAAAGTTATCTACAACTTATCGAAGGAAATAAGTGATAAATGTGTTAAAACTTGAACCTTTATAAGGAAATGAATGAGTTGGCATTGGACCGAAGAAATTGAATGCTGCAGTTTGCAGATAAATTTATTGCAGCAAGCGACCATGATTTGGAACAATCAGCGTAGCTAGCTTGGCGATGAAGACTCACGTCTCTCTTTAGCGTTTAGTCAATGAAATTACAGAAAACACACGACTCCATGACTACAAGCATGGGGATTAGTCGAAAGTGACGAATAAACAAAACCAGCCAAGCTAGCATGGCGACCAGGAAGACATGAGTCACCATGCTAGCTAGGCTGGTTTGGTTTATTTATGACTTAATTAAATCATTCCAAATTCAAATTTTAATCAACTTAGCTCATGTTACCTGAACTAAGTAGATTAAAATTTGAATTTGGAATGATTTGATTGATGAATGCTTATATGCAGTGGCTATAATTGGGTTGTGATTCTCGCGCATGACAACTTAAGCGCGCGGTTGTTTTATGCGAACAACGCTGCGCTACACGCAATGCGATTAACGCACATCATTTCATATCAGGTAATATAATTACAAACCATTGTTTTACGCGGTTGACGCAGCGGCTATCGCAGCGTGAGACGCGATGCGTCAAACGAACATATAAAAATATTTTATCTTCATAGTTTATGTAAGGAGTATCCTTGTGTATTGCGTGAAACGTATCCATTCCACGCAAGCGGTTAGCGCTTGCGCATATTTGTGTTGTTTTGTGCGCCTCCAACATTTGATGGATGAAGAATAATTAATAACTTGGCATTGCATCTTATCTCAGTTTATTGTGACATTCGTTACCATCACTATGAATCAATAAATTTTGTGTTCCTTCATGTTCTCTTGTTTTATACATAGGGTCAATTTTACCGGGACACGATAGTAAATAAATATAACCATATTCCTCTTCTTCTTCTAATAATAATAAAGCTATTATTTTTCTTTTCCTGTCTGCCATTTTGTTTTCTCACACGTTCACCTGCTTGAAAGACACTGTTTACTAAATTCGAAATAGTAATCGCAAATATTTGCAAACGCAGCGTCAAACGTATAAAACAATGTTTTACTATGTATTTCCAACTTAGGAAAAATGACAATGCGCTAGCAGCAGCGTTTAACGCATGCGTTTGCCGCAAGAAAAGAAGGCCTTGTTTTTGGAACGCATACGCGGTAGACGCATCCGTTGATCGCATGCGTCTGACGCTGCGATCTCCGCATAAAACAACCGCGCGCTTTATAATGGTCAGTGTGTGATTTCTCTCAGTGAATTATATATTTATAAAGTCCCCAGATATTTATTAGCCTATTATGGCCGTTATTTTCTTTAAAAAAGTAAGATACGTGAAACTTAATATACCCTTGAAAACGATCGACATGTCAAACGATCAGACTTCATAATAAGCAAAAAACGTCACTAAAAACATTTTGGTGAGCCCTTAAGTTACTTCTGTGTTTATCGATGATTTATTTTAAGGTAGACTGATGGAAATGCCTTTGGTATTAAGCCCGCTATTACACACTTAGGTGCATGAAGTTTAAAAATGAAAAATAAAACTGATGTTACATAATTTGTACGGGTTTCTATAGATTAGGATTATGCTCAGCTCCTTTGAAGAGTTAAAATTTGGTTACGATATTGTTTCACGACGAAAAATTTGTTTTTCCTCTGTAAAACATACATTTTTGCCGTGAAACATTTATAGACGACCCACATGACAGACGGCGGTATGATGCCTTTTCTCACTGGTAGTAATGATCAAAACCTTTATGATATTTATTTAGAACTTCAGTATACACTTAGTCTTTTGAATAAAATAATTTAAAGATTGAATTTAAGCAGTACAGATAAAAATGTAAATATTTTCAAACGGTATAACCTAGTCTGCATGTTTTGTATCGCAGATATTATGCCATTAGAAAACATTCGTTCAATCTACTGGACGGCTTAAACTCTTAGAGTCATAGAGTAACCACTGTTAATGCGAATAAATAAAAATATAAAAAATTACAAAAGTTCACATTCAATTACGTAATGAGGAACTCTATAGTGTCATTAAATAATTCAGTTGCATTAACTTATATTTCCTTATCGACGCTCAGATATAAATTTTCATCACTCGGAAACCTGGCTATCGGGTACGCAACTCGCGGCTCGCCAAGTCGATAGTCGGCAGTTTCCGTCGGCCGTCGTCTTTCATCGCTGAGATATCGTTCATTTCCTCACGTCCCGTCTTCTAATCGTTCTCATCTACCGACACCCACTCTACCGCGTCAAAAATGTCTTTTGGCACATTTTTATATTATCAGCCATTTCTTGCTTTGTTCGAAAATAGAATTCCAAGTTAAAGGAATACGCTCGATAGATTGCGCGATAAAAGTATGGTCGCAAGTCGGGATTTTCACTGGACCAATTTTTATAGTATAGTGTGGGTAGTAGCAGATATCTGTGAAAACATATCGATGAAAACTAAATATTGAACTGTTATATTTATTTTACTGTATAAAATCGTATTGTAATAGTAATTAGCAACACTGATATGTATTAGAATTTTAATAATACAATTCAAGTTCTGACACAACCACTACAAGCAAAATTATCTTTCTTACATACATACATAGACTCACGCCTGTTTCCCAGAGGGGTAGGCAGAGACAACGGACTTCCATTTGCCACGATCCTTGCATAAAATCCTTATCCTTCTCCTTTCGATCCTTTATATTTCTTATTTGAATAAAAATATTTTTTATTTTATTAACTAACAATTCAGCAAGCGTGGTAGCCCACGGGAAACACTTACTATCAAGTCAGGCTATCAAGGAGGTCACTTACCAGTTCTTGACCCTTCCGCCATCCCTAATGATCTCAGGTGACCTAACCACTAGGTCCACAATTTTAATAAGTATAATAATGCTATCAGTTGTAGAGTATTCTTTAAGGTACTTTCTCAGTGGACAACACTCTACCTCTCTTAAATGTATCTACCGGTTTGTGCTACTCTGGGGTCACGTACCCTGCACGTGACTCCCGGTTAGACAATTGAGCTAAATTCTACGGGCATTAAACCCACAGAAATTGGTTTTGTATTAATTATAATCAAATCATATTTTGTGCATACCTCTGACATGTAAAAACTTGTTTGATTTGGGTTTAACATTATATTTCCATTAACCATACTCACACTCATGGAAAACACGAAGGTATTTAAAAAGGTAATTTAACCCAAAAAGGAAAAAATGGAATGGGAAATCTGTCAAAAGTTTCCCATAAAAACGGACGGATGAAATATGGGGATAATCAAACATAGCTGAATGGGAGATATACTTAAGGCTGTAGGATAAAATATTAATATATAATGACGAATAAGTTTGTGAATGTCTGTGTATCAATACTGTGCGGTAGCAAGTATCGTATTCATTGTTCTGAATTCACACGAGATCAAGCCACACTGGTCTGGGCTAAATTTAATAGGGAGTGTCTGTTTTTTTCGATAGCTATATAAAATATTTTTATTTTGTAGGATTTTGGTTTTTCTAAGATTATCTAATCGTGTAGGTTATGCAAATGGAATCCTATTACTAAACCTCCGTTTCTCCGTACATTACGTCCATCTACGTCCGTCCGACTGTTTGTCAGTGGGCTGTATCTCGTGACAGTTAAAATTCCCATGGTCTACTCGCACTTGGCTAGTTTTTTACCTTCTAAAATGTGTCTAGTTGTTATGTTTCAGTCGTAATTTCATCTGCATATCCAATTCGATTGGTGCTCACATTCTACACGATTTTTTTACACTTCCCGGATGCTGTAACTTTCCCACGATACTTTTTGTTGAATGAGCTATCGAAGTAATGGTCGGTTTTAATTTTAACTGTATTTCGCTCCCGAAGTAGTGTAACTGGAAATTGTGTTCATTAATTTTCCCTAATGAGTAATGGGAGCTTTTACAAAACCTATTATTGAATAACCGAAAATGAATTGGTTGTGCTTTAAGTAATACAAATTTAACGCCAATATGCTGGGTTGAATAAAGACGATGTTAACTTGGAGTGTTTGGAATTGACCAACACCTTTTTATGATGAGTAAAGTAGTACCTGCCTAGTATGTAAGTACTACTAGTTTTAATATCTAAAGTGTGTTTGTAATATAAACAGGTTTTTTAAATATTCAAATTTAAACTTCACTTTTTACGGTTTCTTTTAGTTTATTTAGATACTTTAAAAAAATTATAATGAATACTCGAGACATATCAAACCGCTTCATCTATGCCAAACAAAGCAAAGTTTTTACTATGGATACTATACAAAAGCAAAAACACCCAGAACAAGGCAAACCGATATGTTCAACAGAAAAAAATGTCTTACAATTTTTCTTCCTTTTGTCTAGTATCCATAAGGAAGATATCTTCAAGATTGTGAACTGAGTCAATTGCAATGGCGAGTACATCACTTATCTTCCAATTGCCAACAATATATTAGTTATGGCTGAGACTTTGGAAGACCTCGAATATGCTAGATGAGCCCGGCAGAATCTTTCCACAAGTGGGTCTGAAATGAACATAGATAAGACGAACATCCATGTTGCACCCACTCTAGTTAAGATTGGGGACTCTGCACTTGAAGTTGCAGTGAATTATATTTTCCTAGGACATCCAACTAGATAGGTCAATCGTAGCATCCAATACGGCTTGGCACCATTAGGGAAGCTACGTAACAAAATTCTCAACCTAAATGCCACAGTGTATTAAATCGATAGTCTTCGACCAGTGTGTGTAACCAGTGATGATTTACGAAACAGAGACGTGGTCGCTCACTATGGTCCTTCTAAGATTAAAATATTCTGTTAACTATTTATTCACCTGTAAAATATTGTAAATTAGCGGTATCCTTTTAATCTTGGAACAAATTATTTAACAAGTACCTACTGTAAAGACTACTATTGATTTAATATCTGTTTTTTTTAATTATTTTTTTTATGTCAGAGGTCGACAAACGAGCAAGTGGGTCACCTGATGGTAAGTGATCACCGCCGCCCATGGACACTCGCAACACCAGAGGAGTCGCGGGTGCGTTGCCGGCCTTCAAGAGTCAGCAAACAAGTGTTGCTGACCCTTCCCCCCCACCCCGATGAGCTCTGGCGACCTTACTCACACTCAGAAACACAACATTAAATTATTAATGTTATTATGAAGGAATGTCTTTTGTAAGGTGGAGGTACTTCCCCAGTCGGGCTGCTCTTCGAGCGAATGAACGCTGTGCCCTACCTCTCTTAAGAACAAAAATCCATTGTCTATCCAAAAAACTCACAGTTTAATAACTATGCTATCCAAGTATGTACCCGAACCAGTTTTAAAATAAAAATGTTCATATTTTGCTTATAAAAGTTTAGTTATACACAATCGCAGAGCTCTCTGCTATCTTGGCTATATCTATATTTTCATCAACGAGCGATACAAAGGCTTCCCGACTTAATTAATTGCAATTAGACCTTGTGTCTTATCTTCACCCTCATTCAGGTGATAAGTTTAATTAATTTCAACGCTCTTTTATGTCATGAACTTGGCTATGTTTTCTTTATTTTTGTTTAGAATTTATTTGAAGTACTTACGTAATATAATCAAGGTTATGTGATAAGTGCTACACGCCGAATATCCAATCCAATGAAATAATGAGATTTATTCAGCACTTGGGTTGGTTTTAGCTACGCTCTTATTGCTGCACATTAATTACCTGCTTTTACCCGGTATTTATGGGTACGCAGGTGACAGCACAGTTTCAGAGAGCTACATATCCGATCCACGGGCTAGTAGCAGCACAACCGATTCTCTCTGAGAGAATATGGTAGAACGGATGAACTCAACCTTCCAGGTTATATCTGATTGGGGTATTGTAAACAGGGTCGTTTTCAACGCCACCAAAACACAGGCGAGTCTTTTTTCCACTAAGAAGACCCCGTTCTATCAGACTCCTATATTCCGTGATGTGTCTGTACCAATATCCAATCACCTATTATTGGGTCTTAATTTATCTTGCGACTTGAATTTCGGCCGGACCATCGAGTCCAAAGCTAAGGTGTCTGCCAAAAAGCTTGGTATACTTAATAAGGTGAGACGGTACTTCACGAGGGAACAGCTTTTAAATCTATACAAAGCTCAAGTCGGACCCTGCATGGAGTACTGCTCTCATCTTTGGGACGGCTCCGCAAAGTATCACCTAGACTCTTTGGATCCGATAGACAGACGCGCTCGCAGGATAATCGACGATAGCGACCTAACACGTAAAAAACTGCAAAACTTGGATCATCGTCAGGTTGCAAGCTTATCGGTTTTTGACAGGCTGTTTCATGGAGAATGTGCTCAAGACCTCCATGAACTTGTCCCTCCATCTCCCTTTTTTCATCGGACTACAAGGCGTCGGGAGGCTCTCCACCGCAATTTTTTTGGCATCCCATTATGCCGTACGAAGCGTTTTGCTTCCTCTTTAATCAGTGGATCGTGTGATCGTGGTCAAGCGCAAAAAACTTGGGTATTAACATACACTTGTACTTGTCCATCTCACAATGCAGTACATAGACATAGTTAAAAAATTACGAGACATAGTTAAAAAAAAATAATTAGTCCATCCATGCGGTCGGTCTTATCACATTTTTTTTTTAAAACCTTAAATAAATGAGAAGCTATTATTTTCAAATTCAGTACTACTATATTCAAATTAAAGAATTGAAGACAACGAACAGCTGGTTAGCGCAGAAGACTCAATCAAATTTAAGCAACTAGGTAACACTTGAGAGCACCCTTATGGGGTTTGGGCCACAGCTCAGGTGGGCCCTGAAGTAAAAAGACGGAGTTCTAAATGTGGGTGTGATCACTTGCACGGGATAACCGATCACGTGTTAAGGGGCCAACGCGATTCTCACCTGTGAAGAATCTACCGTAACTAACCTGTGGCTTTCTCTAGCCCTACCTAGATGGACGACCCGGAGAAGATCTAATTTATGTAATGTATAAATGTATTATATACCACCAGCTATTTATTATTTTAATATATAGTATCTTATGTTGCATTTGGAAATTGTATATATTGAATTTATTAACCACTAGCTGTGCCCGCGACTTCGTCCGCGTGTTAATTAGTTTATTTCGTTTTTTAGTAAAATAAAATACTTTTTCTAAAATAAAAGTAGCCTAAGTTACTCCTTATTACATCAGCTACCTGCCAATAAAAGCCCTCAAAATCGGTCCAGCCATTTCAGAGATTAGCCGGAACAAACAGACAGACAGACAGACAAAAATTTAAAAAAATGTTATTTTGGTGTATGTAGAGTATATATATACATATTTATGTAGTAAAAACCGGCTATTTCAATATTACAAACAGACACTCCAATTTTATTTATTTGTATAGATTTAACATCTCCCTAAAATTGATTTTAACATAGCCTTTTTTTAACCTTCGAAGTTAGGTTAAAGCAACTACTACAAACGAGAAGCGTAGGCTCCGTGATCTATGGAAATGCATGTAGCCCACCAAGATTTTGCTTTGATTTTAGGTTTTATAAATAAATCAGTTTTGTCTGAATAATTCTTTAAAATCTGTCGATGTTCCTAGTTTGTTACATTCGCGGTTTATGATATTTCAATATTCCTTAGTACCTTAGTGTTGCGTGAGCTTGAAATCCGCGTATAAGTATTAGTGTATTTTTTTTGGTAAGACATAGGATTTGATACGTGGTTCTTAACTGCACTGCTGCATTGCTTTATCCTCTTTGAGAATAATATCAACTTGTATTTTTTATTATTTTATCCCAATCTTCAAAAGATTGTGTTTATTTATCATATTTGCAAGATTATATGAAAAAATATACAACATGCGATGCATATTAAGTAGCTAAGATTTAATGGATATTTTGATTTAAATTTTTATTTGTCAACTCAATTTATTCCATCAGTAAGCTGGTGTGCTTATGAGGATTTCTCAATTATTGTGTAGAAATGCTCATACAATTTTCGTACTGTGGCATTAACATAACGTAGTCTAAAAGGTTAAAGGTTATGACCTTAACGCAATAATAAATCATGTATGTCTGGTTCAAGTAAGCTTATAACTTTATCTAGATTCCTTTTATAAATCTTTTATTTTATAGCATTTATCGCAGGTTGTAAATAATGTTATAACAGGTTATTATTTGTCGTGATTTTTGTAAAGGAATTGTTGTAGTTCTTTAGTAATTTATGTGAAAGAAATTTATTGCCTACTTCTTGATCGATTGTTATATTACAAGGTTGAACTACAACCAAATGAAATGATAGCTTACAAGAGTTAAATAAAAGGCAATTTAGTATTAAAAACGGATTATAAGAAGCTATTACAGCAATTAGAAAAGAAGTTTTTGGTTTTTCAGAAGTACCCTAAACCGGCGAGCATGTATGAAGAATATAATGACAGTAATCGAGGCAAAAGAAGTATGCAAAGATCGTGACAAATGTACCCCTCTGGGAAACAGGCGTGAGTCTATGTATGTATGTATGTTTTTGGTTGGAGCCCATTTTGTACGATTGATTTTATCAGTGATTTTACTAAAAGTCGAGTGACCCTAGTTCAACTGTAGAACTGTGTAGGCAGTCGTCTTAAAGGCAAAACCAAGGGCCGCATCACTGACCTTTCGAATTCATGCGCGTAATGAATTCGTACTTAAAACGGTGAACGGTGGGAAACATAGTAAACTTGCATGCCTGAGATTTCTCCAAAATGTTGGAATGTGAAGTCTGCCAACTCGCCACTAGACCAGCGTGGTGAATTATGGCCCTTGTGTTATAGTATTGGGCTGTATCATGATCTTACTCATTCCTACTAATTAGAAAAGTAAATCCCTAATATTAACGCCAATAAGATGACGATAAACTACAAAACTAAAACCAATATGTTTGTAATTATTGGTTGGTTTTGGTGAAACTGATTGTCAATGTTGACCCTTGTTATCTTTTTTTTACATTGATAATGTCTGCACTAGGAAAATAAATCTCTGTATTATGAAATATTTTTGAAAATTAGCTTACTTTAATATGGTTAAATAATTATTGTAGCATAGATTAAAATATTTGCATGCCTTCAATGCATCCTTAGATTATTTACTTAAGACCTATGTTTTCGTTGTATCCGCAATCAACTTAAACTTAAATTAATTCATTCGTTAAACTAATAACACCCCTTTTTTAGGTTGAGGCTTAAAAATATATTACTTTAAATTATACCATGACAGAAGCACTCTGCTTAATAAAGACGTAACTGAATTTCCTTAGTGTTTGTTTGAAGACGCTTGCATTGAAATTTATTACCGAGACAATTGAGCCAGTAAGTACTACCCAAGTATTAATGAAATAAGTCATAATTATTAAAATAGTTGCCTAGGCTTTTGGCCCGTTGCCCGTAGAACTGAAGTCTCGCAATCTTAGAATAATTGCTGGACTACAAGCCTTTCAGTCTTAATTTTGTTAATTAATTTATAATTTGCTCGCCAAGTTTTCGTTTTATCTTATATGGAAAGTCAGTGGTATACAATATATTATATTATTATGTTATTTTCATAGTATGCAACATGACAAAAGTGTACAAATTTACGGTAGCATTTTTAAGGCTTTTTACACTTGCAGCCTGTGGATCAGCTATACTAAGAGGAACAATGCATTCAGGGTATTGATGGAACTGCTGAGATACAGCAGCTCTTCAGGGATGTTCGCTGAAGAGCGCGTAGACGATTTTTATACGATAATGCGCAAGCGCGAAGCATGTCTGTGGCGAAAAGTCTAACACTGTCCTGAACACATTACCGGGAAGATTTTACAGTCCTCAAGCATTGGACATCGATTCATGTTACACATTGCCGAGAAATAATCTGTAGGTTAGGCTAAAGTTTTAATTCTTACTGACAAAAATATGGACATGAATATTAATGCTTCAATATTTTAATACTGAGCAATACTCATAAAAATCACGTATTATATACACCATGTCTTATCCATGATCTACATACCTCCATTGCTTACCCGTTTTAAAAAATGCACCTAATGTGACTTTTTGGCAGTGAAAACCCGTAATTTAACAGAAATCGGGTGGCATTATTTGATTAATTGTCTCATACTTCATGTTCAGTAACGTGAGCCATCACCAAATGGCTGTGATCAGAATGTAGATTGCAAGTATTACGGAAATGATCACGTCAAATGGAAATCTAAATTGGCCATTTGGGGATTTACGAACAAGCGATATTTTACGTATACGTCAAATATTTACTGGTAGGCCCAACGTGGATATGGCTCTGTTTACTTTCTTCGATGTAAAATATTTCCGACATTTTAAACCAGATAATAAGGCCAGCATGAGGTCTGCTTTAGCTAGTCTGCTGTCCTTTACGAAGTAGGGGAGACCGGGGCGCGAATTAACAAAATTTATATTTTCAGTTGTAGCTTTAAAACGCCAAAACATTATGAAATGATTTTTGTGTCAAACGATGTCCAAACTTTTCAATAACCATATCGTTGTCATTTCACAAAAAAAGGGTACCATTTTAAAAAAGTAGGTTTTTTCTCGGAAAAGTCAGAAATTAATACTTACCCCGCAATCGGGGCTACAATTAACGGTTCCGAGGTAAGTATTAACAAAAGGGGCAATAATTAACACTGTAAGTATTTTCGTCTATAAATTCCTCTATAAACTCTTTAAAAAATCTTTAAGTGCAAAAAGGTTCGTTACCTGGCCAAAGTAGACGTACATCACAAAACTCACCCCCACGGCGCACTGAGCTCAACTGACGAGTCTCAATCTGTTGACTGCTGTTACAGGGACGAAGTTTAGGAATCACTAGAGACGTGCTACTTATAATTTCTTTGCAATTCGCCTGTTAATACTTACCTTTGTTAATTAAAGCCCCACCTCCCCTACTCTAGGAACAAGTAGTTTAAATTAAGAGTCTATAGCATTGATGGTTTTCAGAAGATTGGGATGAGTAATGCTTAAATATTAATTAATAAATTTGGTCTGTCTAGATAATTGAATGTATAGAAAAAGACATATACAACGTTAATACATTATTATTATTAGGATACATTCCCAGAAAATGTAATTTGCTTAATTTTAACAGACTCCAAAAGGTGCGCGCGGACCAACATGCTGCAGTGCGCGCCGCTAACGCGGGCACTGCGCGCTCTTAACCCGGTAGGGGATACGGTTGACATGTTTACGTGTTCGCTGAGTGGGTTCACGATGGCAATAAATGTTTTGTTTAGTTTTAAGTAATTAACTATAATTGTTTTTAATTATGAATCTATATTACGTGCCTACTCCACCGAATTGGTTTTGACTGTAATGGTGGTGTAGTTCCGTGTGTAAATAATAAAAAAAAAAGAAAAGTCTCTCAACACGATCCATAAATTTCTTTTTTTTTTGGTTTATTAATAATTTTCTTCGAAGTTCTATTAATAGTTCACTAGAATTTGAGTCATCAACAAATTTAAGCAAGCTAAGGACCATCGCTTTGGAAGTCAATAGTAGATAAAAGAGTACTTTTAATACAATTTTAAACGGAGATGTTGATAGCAAACATCATCCAACGGTTATAAGAACCCGAAGTGCTCTTTCCAAGCCACAAGGCAAGATTGACGGCCATAAAATTGTAAAACAGTCGACTTTTGAAGAAAATCAAGCCGTAGTCGCTCGCAGTCAAGTATGTTTGAGCATACGTGCGTTAGATCAAAGTAGAGGTTTCCTTTGTACTCAGGTCGCAATAACGGCTGTATGGCCGGCCCTTTGCAAGGTAAATAAAATTTGAAGTAG
The DNA here is from genome assembly GCA_951640165.1 of Pseudoips prasinana. Lineage (NCBI taxonomy): Eukaryota > Metazoa > Arthropoda > Insecta > Lepidoptera > Nolidae > Pseudoips > Pseudoips prasinana. Next base: position 14,723,978 of record OX621240.1, read on the forward strand.
CAAGTACTTGTGTTTAGTTCTGCTTGATGTCCGTGGCAATATTATGTTATATCTTACAGATTTAAGTAATTAATTCTTGGATTGTGTTTATTGACGGTCACCGTAGCTTAGTTGGTAGTGCTCCTGCCTACGAAGCTGGTGGTCCTGGGTTCGAATCCCGGTAAGTGCAAATATTTGTGTGATGAGCACGAATATTTGTTTCTGAGTCATGGATGTTTTCTATGTATTTAAGTATTTATCTATCTATATAAGTATGTATATCGTCGCCTGGTACCCATAGTACAAGCTTCGCTTAGTTTGGGGCTAGGATGATCTGTGTGACATTGTCCCTAGATATTATTATTATTATTATATAGAAACTAGAAAATATTTATATTCCTGAGGAAATTTGGGTATTAAAAAAAGGTAGTTATTTTTTGGAAAAGACTGTTTGCCTTTGTAAGTTAATACTCTTTTATACAACTACATCAGCAAAGCAAGCCTACTACCCATCTTGTGCGGTTGGTATACTTGCTTTGATAGTACTAATGCCGGACCCATAATGGATTGCGATAAACTGTGTCAATCTTATTTACACATAGCAACCCCAAATTCCGTTACTGTTACTGTATATACTCTGCAAGGAGGTTATAGTATCAAAAACAAAACATTTTGCATCGGATAGTATGTCACCTTTTTTAATATGACGTTTATAGTTAGCCTAGCTTTCATTGCTTCACCAGCAAACGAAGGCTCAAGTCGTCTAGCAAATAAAGCTACAAAATAAAATACCCGCGCCGGAGCAACCCGACTCTGGGCGGTTACTGACGGGGAGATTCGTGAGAGGGTCGAATCGTTTTGGAGATGTTTTGTGCAACTTTCGCTCTATCGTCCGATTTTGATTCGGAGAGGGCATTTTATCGATACGAATTCAGTATACTGTACAAATTATTTTTTAACTGAACATTTGACTCATAGTGGAGCGCCCGCGTTAAACTTAATAAATTATATCCTATGTGTTAATCCAGGGTATCAGCTAACTTCATACAAAATTTTATTAAAATCGCTTCGGCTGTTTAGACGTGTAGAAGTAACAAACATACACCCTCACACAGTCACAAACTTTCACCTTTTTAATATTAGTGTGATAATTTGTCAGTTTTTATTCATACACGAATGATAAAAGGGAGTACATGGAAAGAAAGAGCAGCAAAAATGACAATGCATAAACAGCCATCAAGTTGAGCGGTGAATAAGAACTGGAACAGAATTGTATTAGTCTCTTTATCTATAGCTGGATTTCTATTAAGTCTGTTTTACCGATTGTAGCTTAGAAAAATTTCGTTTACTTCGTACCTAATCATATAAATCTCTAAATAAATAATAAGACTTATTCATTTTCCCACAGGAAGCCTGAATCTTCAACCTCTTTATTAACGGATTATTTACAACGTAATTTAGTAAAAAAAATATAATTTATTTAAGTAGAAAAGTTACGTTTCCGTGTAAGGTTGATTAGTAACTTTGCTTTTATTTTAATAGCCTGTATTCCCAAGAGGATGTGAAGTACATCCTATGAAGTTTGTTTCTAGTCACTAAAGTACTTTACGAGTTTCACTACTAGCTTCTGAGCGAGGGAAGTTGGTATCATAATAATATTATTATTATTATGTTGAGTACTTAGTTGGTCTAGAGATAGCTTATTTAACGATAAGTACTGGGTTCTGGCGTCCAATTCCCGAACGTTTCAAAGCTCATTTGAATTATTTATATTTTTCTAGTAACGTCTTGAGAGTAATTCATAGCAGAAAAGTCTACTACTAGCTTGGCTGCTTTTAACATAGCCCGGGGTCGGGAAGATGGTGTTGTTCGTCCCGTAAAACTGATAGTTTTACACCTAATCACTTTTTGGAGCACCTTCTCTCTTATTTCCTATACTGGCAATGTGACCAAAGAATATACTTAAAACGACTCGGGTGCAAGTGGTGGGTAGTCACGTTTTTCTATAAGGTGCGTGTATACGTGAAGTATACACGTGGTACGTGTACTTGCGTATTTATTAGTCTACTATAGTAAAAGGCCAAAATCAGACATCAAAGAGCAAATCAAACAAAGTCAGTACGATTTTATTTAAAATTATATTAGAATATGTAAAATTCAATTGACGGCTGCTTCGTTTATGTGGCAGTAATTACTATGGAAAAATGTCAACAGTTGAATTTTCGGATAAGTTTGGAGATAAACTAAGCAAGCCAATTTAAGAACGTCAATAAACATGCTGAAGTCAAGAAATAAATTACTATTACGTGCTGTCCACGTGACATCTTTCTTAATCACCCCATTTCAAAGATGCCTATGTACAGACGCCAGCACATCCGGCTACCCCAATCTGTCAAATGTCTTTTATAGATTTTCAACTTTATCACAAAAGTATAAGGTTTACTTTCAATTGGGGAAATTTGACAGCTTGGGGTAGCTTGATGTGCTGGCGTCTGTACATCTAGCATCGTAGCGAAGCTTCTTATGTCTATAATGCGTTTGACCATCCGCGTAGTCGTATACTCGTATGCTTTTCTATTATAATTTCATTGGTCAATCGCTGTAGAAAACCATGAGTTTACGTCACCGTGCTAGCTACGTTAGTGTATTAGTTACTGATAACTATCGACACATTTGCATAATAGTATTTTAAGGGAATCCTAGACTTCGACTCGCACTATCTCGCGGGGGAAGAATAATCGACGTCAAGTCATTACAACGCGTGCGTATGAGTCATACTGTTGACTACTATATTATACTAGATAAATTATACTGTCCTGTCAAGTATTTGCGTAGGGCGCCGTCCTCTGGCTCCCCTCCCCCCTACTTTAATATTATGATTGTATCCCTATGTGGCTGATTTCAAGATAGATTCAAAAATAAAATATATCAAACAATAAATGGAAATGTATTCTATTCTTAACATATAACCACCAAAAAATATTACACAGCGGTAAAAAAGTTTCCTGTATTGTAATTACCAAACTCTCAAACAAGAAAACGCTACAGAAATTAAAACGCGGTGGCTTCAGAGTTGGACATTTTGGAGTTACGATGCCCAAAATTTATAATATGCTTCTGTTTGCCTCGAAGGTTAAAAACAATGTTATAACAAGAACCTTTATTAACAAAGAGAGAACAAAATCAACATACCAATGCGTGAAGTAGATGCGGGTGCGAGTTACATAAGTGGGTCAAATAAACTTTGTGTGTTGTCTGTTATACCATCTTTGTCAAAGGCTGCGTTGACGATGATAAATTAAAATTAAATATTGTTGCCTAGAATACTGTTTATCTTTTATTCGTTACTTAACATACATGACGACTTAATTTTACGTTGTATGTATCGGGTACCTCACGCATATCATTAATAATTGGGACCCTGCACACCGCTAATTTCAAGGAAATTGCATCCGTTGGGTGTTTTTGTACGAAATATTTGTGAAGAATTGGCATGATAATTACTCAGTGAGGTACCGAGTACCGAGGGAATATCACTCAGTGAAGGAGTAGCAGTGTCTAATTGTGTAGTATTACCATCATGATGCGATCACCAACCCGTCTGTTAACCGTGGCGCTTATGGCATATCAACAGCTCCATCTTTTCATGAGTCCCTTGGCAGAGCATATCATTCGGTTGACATGATGATAATGATGAGACCAAAGCATTCACTCACTTTATGAGCACCTCGACTGTGGCAGCCCCTGCACCTTATAGAATGCACTCCAGATGATAGCAAGTTATGTTAACGTCTTCCAGGTGTGAGTAATTGCTATTAAATAAAAAAAACTTATAAAATATCTATAATACCAACATAACGCAAACTTGCCATTATAAAATTATGTTGTGGAGGCTCTTGGAAGATATGTTCAATGTCCACCGATGACTCATTTAACTGTTCAGCCAGTTATTAATTACCCATTTCAATTTTCATAACCCGTGTATCGCTTTGTAACTCTTTGGTGGTAAGTTTTACTTACCTTACCTTAGTGAGTATGAGATAGATATATATATATATATATATATATATATATATATATATATATGTGTATATATATAGTGTCTTAGATTGAACACGGTAAAGGCAATGTGATATCAACACACTGAAAGGCGGTCATCGGAAGCGGTCACTTGTCGGAGCTATGCCCTTCTGAGTGGACCCGAATGTAATTTTAGCTGATGTGAAGTAGGCAGAGTTTTTCTGGCGGGAGTATTTCCCCTAGTGTAGCTCAAGTGTTGCATCCATAAAAAATAACAAGGACATTCTGCGTTATACTCCGAAAATGTCACTTTTAAGGCGACACATACATATATGTGTGTGTGTGTGTTTGTTTGAGATTAATCTAAATTGAATTAATCCATTGAGTAAGTGAGACAGAGCAACCTTTTCTCGAGCTGCTCAGTAATCTATATTTCTCTCTGAATTGGGGTATTAAAGTTTTAATAAAAGTCATGGACTATACTAAACTTCGACTGCCCGTAATTTGAATCACATCAGATTCACCTGTTAGTAATAAAACTGGTATACCAAACCGAACCAATTTTAGTTTCAATAACACTAACCAATAAACAATAGTTATAACAGTGTTGACAAGTTTACCGTTAACTGGCCAATAGCTGAATAGCCTTATTAGTACAATTTGCATGTGCTAACAATATCAGCCCCTCATGTTTGTGCACAATTCAGCATAAATTAGCAGTAAGGACCAATCCACGGCATCGCTTTATTTACCATGTTGGTATTATGTTTTGATAATAATTAGGTTAGGCATTCATTTATTCAAACAACAATTATATACCACAATGTTCGAATAATAAAGTATATTAAAAATGTATTAGGTGGAAAACTTACGAGTCACTAAATCTCCGTGCTTTGCTGAGCCATAACCACTTGTGATAGGTAGTACTAGCCATCTTCATCATCCTATATGCCGAAAGACGTCTATTGCTATGGACATATAGGCCTCCTCCAAAGATCTTCACAACTGCCGGTCTTGCGCTACCCGCATCCAGCGGTTTCCAGAGACCCACACAAGAACACCGGTTTATCTTAAAGATGGCCCACGTTCCGTCTTCTGGTTCGTTGTCGTCACTCGAGAAACTTTCCGCCCCAGCTATGAGCCCTGACCCCTGTAGTCCTAATAACAAATTTATTTTTAAGGGTTACTGTGTTTATATGCCAAGAGTGGCGATTATGGCATATCCTTCCAAATATCAACATTTGGAGGGATATGTCATAATCAACACTTTTGGCAAAAAGGTTGGAGATTGCAGTATGATGGTCATAATACACAGGGGTATGCTGCTGTCCGTTCTCTGGAACATATTCTGACTTTTACGCCCCCCCCCCCCCACGGGATGAGATGGGGTGGTGATATGCTTTGTCGTTAGCCGAACAGCAGACAATTAACTATAGGTATTGTATTATAGTATCTATACATATAATAAAATCGTAGAAAATTCTAAACTGTACATTGAATATTTTTTTTAAGGGATACTTGTGGTGTGATCTAAAATCGATATCGAAGCCAAAAATATAGTTTTAAGAATTTTTGTCTGTTTGTCTGTATTTATGTCCGGGCTAAACTCTAAAAATACTGCATGGATTTACTTCAAATTTTGCATGAATATTACTAAGAGCTCGGGTCAACATATACGCTACATATTATCACGCTATCAAACGTAACGCGGGTAAAACCGCGGGGCACAGCTAGTAACTAACTAAGGACGTTACGATACGATTAAGTAGATTATTTGTCTATAATATGTATGTATTTTGAAATACATTAGTATGTTTATTAGTTATTTAATTGCCTAATTTAATTTATTTTTTGTTACAGGTACGTACTTCAAAGGGCGTATTCTAGCTAACGACGCAAGCTACATATAAGTTCTTCCGAATAATTACCTTAGTTGAAAATACATATGAATTATTTCATGACCAAATTAAAAAGAACAGGTGCGGGCGTAAACACTAGGCCACCCATCATCCTTACGCCCAAATTCTGACGGCATTACGACACGCAGACTTAACTAGCAAGCAGAATAAAGAATTCATTACATAAATATAGTTTGATAGGCTTACATTTAAAAACAGGTTGCTGCTATATCAACTTTTCTTCACCAGGATATACAAATGCACACAATAAGGAAACTCTTCTCATAGTTCAGACATCCCTAGCAAAGACTAGATCAGAAAACTCTTCCAGACATTATTAGGCCGGACTAGAAAACTAAGCATAAATATGGAGGAAGCTGCTTGCTGATAAAGCATTCTCTGGGCCTCGAAAGGTACGTTAACCCCCGCGCCCGCTCCGGTCATGAGAACAACTAAGACAAGCCAAGTAGAATCAACGTCGACGATGACACAGTATTCTTTATTTGGTTCTAACCCTTCATAGGGCATCGGTAGAATAGTTCCCACCTCATTTCAAACTCTATTGTGCTGAAATAAGAGCTAAAATCAATGAACTATGAACAAACGCTATGACTCATTAAGGGTGCAGGGTTTCGTACCCGGAAGTTGCCAACGGAACCCTTTTACTTAGACTTGACTATTCATCTGTCTGTCCGACTGGCCATCTGTCTGTCAGCGAGCTGTTTCATATGAACTTATAATAATAATAAAATAAAAGGTAGCCAGTTGAAATGTTGATAAACTATATACTTTACCAACTTTACTATGATGACAAATACTTAACATTAAATTAAAGGGGTCCCATACAAGCTACGTTATATTTCCATGGATTTTGCTCAATGACTGACAATCTTCTATGATAGTACACAGCCGTTCGTATTGGAATCGGACTCACACTTGGCCAGTTTTTAAAAGATTCTAAGCATTGAATAAGTCTTATTGTAAGCGTTAATGTATTTCAATGGCTTCATGAATAGGAACATAAAATTTTAGGTTCAATTTTAGGAAAATTTTTCATGATTTTAATCGATGACTGAAAATCTTCTACGATGATACGGAAACTTTCGTGTGTGAGTTGGACTCTCACTTGGCTGGATTATAAAATATTCTAAGCGTTGGACATGTCGCACTGCAGGCAAAATGTCTACTAAAGGCCCACTGTTATTCAGTAAAATAGCTATTTAAATTGGTAGAATGGGCACTTTTAATTTTGGGTTCAAGCTTGATAAATTCTGGTACAGAACCACAACGGGTTAGACTTGAAGCAGACCCCAATAGAAATGTGAAAAGGGCAAGGAATAAGAATGATACTTACTTTCAGAACATTCCTATTAACCGTCTCGTTAATAAAATATCTACGAACATTTCTTTGGAAATCTATACCGTACAAATAAATGGCAATTAACGGCGTGTAGGTAATTATGAAAAGCATTCGTCCACTACCGGTGTCCCACTCATTAGCCCGAGTGTTGTCCCAAATAATCTCGACGTGACGTAGGGTTGCTTCTAACGGATAAAGTTAATTCTGACAAGTTTTATTTGCTATCTGGTTGATTTACGGAGATATTACAACTTTAAAATAACTTGAGTAAACTTATGTTAGAAAAAAGAAGCAAAACCTAACCTTTTTATAGCGTTATTAATATAAGAATTTAAAAATGTTGTAGAATGTTATTAAGATATGGCACTATCTTAATATTTTTTACAAAATTTCAAAAATTTTTGATTTCTAACACTAAATATTAATTTTTATTAAAGCTAGTCGATAGTACACAATAAAATCGATAGCAATATTAGTGACAATATTTTTAGGGATAGTTTATACTGATCATGGGAAAAATATTTAAAAAGGGGACTTCGTTTTAATTTTTAAATAAAAAATGTTAATATAACCATCATTACTACACTTTGAAACTTTTGCAACACATACAACATTGTTAACAGGTATTAACGCGACTAACCTTTATTGTTATTTTCCCGACGTTTCAAATTTCGATTTCAAATTGCATTGATCGTGGTCATGGGCTGAATCGTTAATGTTTAATTTTAAAATAAACAAATTACTACAAGCAATAAATACAATAGCTACTGACACCAAGTGCTTAGTGCTACCCAACTTCAGACCACTGCAACTCGTGGTAATTTTCCTTACGCGTTCGTTACGATTTCCACAATTCTCTCTTACTTTAGTCACAGAAAACGAAATCATTGCTCGATGATTTATTTTGATAACATTCCTGATACTAAATTATACAACAAATAACCATTATGTATGCTATTGGTATATATTAATATGCCCTTCAGGTTCTAAACCTATTTAGCAGCCGCACCAGCTTTATTATTGTTTATATATAGTTTCATTCTTTCAAAGTTCATAGTCAGTTGCTCTCACCGGTCCTCAAGTGTAGAATAGAATAATAAAATTACGATCAGTTCTAGTTTCAGTTGCTAAACAATGCTTAAAAAAAGGCAGTAGGCAATGGCAGCAAAAGATAAGAAAATAAAATCTTACATGTTATATTTTAGAAATCATCAAAAACGTTGTGTGGTTTCATTATAAATAATTATTCAGTTCTGTTTATCATAATACACTTGCAATTGACACATTCAGTTTCAAACCATTAGTGATGGCGTAATAACACCCATTTCAGTTGATTTATGTAACGTTACATCAAAGTGCCTGTCACTAAAATGTTGCGTAATGAGGAAGCTGTCATTCTGTGGACTATTATTCAACAGTAATTTGGGGTGCGTTTATCTAATGCAGACTGCGTATTATGCATCGATATATTTCTTTCGTGCAATTATTTATAATCAATATATTATTATTAAATAAAAAAACCCTTTTTCCGACTTGTGACTAATTTAGTAATCCTGTTATTAAAGAAATCAGTAAAAGAAACTACAGTATCAACTCAATTCTCCCTGGACTTGTGTTTGGGCCCACAATTGTGATGAACAAACTTGTACTACGTAGTTGGCTGGCCTTCAATGAAAGTGGCCCTGTAGTTCAAAAATTTGTACAGAAGCCAAATTTGATTTATCTTGCGTTAACTCCTTATTCTGTTTACCAATGATTAAAGTAGCAAAAAGTTAAAGGAAAAATAGCAATAAAACAAAAATAAATCTAACTTGTCTTAAAAGACACTTTCATTTTAAATATTTAAAAGCGCGAATTGACAGCCCTACGTGCCTGCTAGCGAATGACAGTTCCGTTATATTGCAGAACCTTATGCTGAAAACTCTTTAAATTCTTTCTTCTGAATAAGCAAATAATATTATTTAATTTGTATGAGCAATTTAAAACTTATTCAATAGCAGCTTCTGCCAGCAACGTCATCTTCGTGCTAAGGTTATATTCAAATATTCAACAAAATTGACTGATTTTTATTAAATATTAGATTGTTCTTAAGACCAATATCTTTACTTATTAGTTTGTAACATATAAAACTCATAGCGCAAGACCGGCAATTGTGGAGATCTTTGGGGGAGGCCTTTGTCCAGCAGTGGACGTCTTTCGGCTGATATGATGATATAAAACTCAAAAGTTCTCAATAGATTTTAAAATTCTTTCACTTCGAAAAATTTACATTATTAGTTAGTAATATGGGGTGATTTATATTTAAAAAATCGCTAAAACAATTACAATAATTGTACCAAAGTTATCAACTATTTGCCTACAAAAGTCATTATTGAAACTAATGAAGATTCATAAAATTATTGTAAATTGGTAACGTAAACGAACTTTATAATCTTTACCAATAAAATAAAAGTTCTCACTTTTTCATTTCCACACGATAAACATCAAATTTAAACGGTGAACTGCCACTTTTAATATTATTCCAGCATTTACAAAACCCATCTATTTCTCATTTTTCAAAGCGGTTCCTGCCAGATGATAAAGCCCGAATGCAATAAATAACATTCATTTGAAAAACTTCTACTTAATAAATCTATTAAAACGTTTACCGTATAGAACTAGGACACCGGACGTTGACTCTGATTGCACTAAGAAATAATTCATCGCAACCGGCATGGATATCGACCTCCCCATCCCCTAAGGATTAGAGGTGCAACTAGTGCATGGATTTATCGATATCTTCTTCTAATATCTTAATCGAACATAAATATTTTTTATACTAGCACTTTACTCCACCCACGGCGTTACTCTTTAGGGATTTTTTTCTGGGTGTAAGGTATGTACATAATTATTCTGTATTCCTCACAACGTGTGTGATTCTCGGATTATCAGACGAGAGATCGTTTCTTGTATTATAAATCACAGTTTCTTTAAGTTTTGATTAAATTAAACTTTTATATTTTTTGTTATAGTGGCAGTAAAAATACACACTGGCTTCCACGAGCCACAACAGTGATAACAATACATTATTGAACATTTATGAGAATTAAGTCACAAAACACGTTAATTCGCTAATAAGTGAGTCAAGCTATCATACAGCTGTAAGAACTCCACTGCTGGACAAAACCCCCCCCCCCCAAAAATCATCTTGGGAGGATATGCCATAATCGCCACGTTTGGCAGACGGGTTGGCGATCGCAGTAAGATGATCATACTACTCAGAAAGTAGCTGCTCTGCTATCCTCTGGTAAATATTCATTCGGGTCGTCTTCTACGCTCCCCGCGGGATGAGATGGGGTGGTGATATTCTGATATTTGCCACCGTCACCACACAGCAATACCACTGTCACACAGCAAAGATAATAAGCTATTGTTATCAAGTACTCAATAGCCGCGCAACGGTTATGACGTAGCTGCTATGTTATAATAATATTTTAACACTGTGATTATTTATTTGATTAGTGATTATCATTTTATTAATTACTATAATAATTCTATAATAATTTTACATCTTAAAACTATTAATAATCGATAATAGACTTTCAAATGGTTGTCACTGATAAAAATATAAATAGGGTAGGAGAATTATTAAAGAGGCATTCTTTGTACGACGGTAGATGAGAACGTTACTCTGTTCGATTAAATATTGTGTGTGGAAAATATCTCGGAGTTTTAATGTGCAGAACCTACGAGTGTGTAATACTATATTATACATTTTTTTTGAGTTAATAGTTATCGAGCATGCCGTATCGATACTGTGAATTAAGGGTAACGCAACCTCTAGCTGCAATAAGGCGCCAGTTACCGCTAACAGCTTATGGAGTACGTCTCGGCGAGCTAAGCACTAAGGATTTGCATATTTATCACCAAACTGGAACATATTTTCTACATTGGGTGCCATTGAATTTGTTCTGTAGATATGATTAGCCTCTTTGGTGTAGCAGTTGTGCACTAAAAAGCAGTATTGTGGTTCTCGGTTGTAATACCGGATATAATCTATGTCAATAGTCCTCATCAGGAAAGGAAAAAGGTTGGCAACGTGAAGTGATGCCCTATGTGTAGTAAACGTCATAGGCTAAGATAGCCGTTTACTGGTTATTATGCTTGTAATACATAATATAACCGTTGAATGGACCAGAAGTGAAAAAAGGCAGTTGGAGCTAGCATATTATGAGAAATGACTTTAAAAAAAGTCCTTTACAAAATCGTTCAGTTTTGTTTACTTTAGCAAAGTTGAGATCCAAAAATTTAGAAACAAACATATTAATCATAATATTTTTACTGTAACAACTAATTTGGGCGAACAACAGTATTTACCTGTGTAACTCATTCACCTGTATAAAATAACCTTATATTTTAGACAGCATTATAAATAAGCTATTCGTTTTAAAGTATTCCCTTACATTGGACTGAATTTAAATTCAAAACTATTTTATTCATTAATGCTGTAACTAAAATATATTTAGTTCACGTTAAAAACTTATAACGAGACAGGTACTACATAATTTAGTTTTTAAAGTTAGTAACCCGAGCGGAGCTCCTCGCATAAGGGATAATCTTTCAAATGCTTTAACTAAGCTGAGGTATTGAAGTAAAGGCGGGGTTGTAACTAAACCTAGTTGTAGTTAACGACCTTTAGAACGTTAAAAGCCAATAATTTATTCTTTAAGTAAATACCTAGTTTAGAGCAAAACAAAACTTATATCAAGGACATAGTTCTGATGAGGGACAACGCGAGAAAAGCGGGGTAAGCTTACCGAAAGGTCAGTCAACTTCATTCGTTAATTTTGACCTGAAATATATATTGGGGTACCTTAGGGGTAAGATTCATTAAGAAGTATAAACATATTTAAGTTACTGAACTTCTAGACAGCAGAAATATGAGAAATATGGTATGCAGATGACAAGACAAACATATTTATTTTATTAATAAAACTATTAGGCCTGTTGGCGTGGTTGGCAAATGCTTGCTTTTCACGCCGTGGGTTCGATTCCCACCCGGGACAAATATCTGTGTGCATGAACATATCGGTTTGCCTTGGATCTGGGTGTAATCATCTATGTATTTACTAAAGAAAAGTAATATAATAATATGTAGTATATCAGGCATCTGGTTTCCATAGTACAAGCTCTGCTAAGTTTGGGATCAGATGGTCGTGTGTAAATAATGTCCCAGGATATTATTATTATCTATATTTACTAAAGAAAAGTAATATAATAATATGTAGTAGGTATATCAGGCATCTGGTTTCCATAGTACAAGCTCTGCTAAGTTTGGGATCAGATGGCCGTGTGTAAATAATGTCCCAGGATATTATTATTATCTATATTTACTAAAGAAAAGTAATATAATAATATGTAGTATATCAGGCATCTGGTTTCCATAGTACAAGCTCTGCTAAGTTTGGGATCAGATGGTCGTGTGTAAATAATGTCCCAGGATATTATTATTATCTATATTTACTAAAGAGAAGTAATATAATAATATGTAGTATATCAGGCATCTGGTTTCCATAGTACAAGCTCTGCTAAGTTTGGGATCAGATGGTCGTGTGTAAATAATGTCCCAGGATATTATTATTATCTATATTTATTATTTACGTGATCGACGATGTTAAACCGTGATCGCGATCAGTACTTATAATTTGCTAGCAAGTAATTATATACTATCTAGGGTTAAAGTTCAGTAAGTATCAAACGCTTGAGAGACCTTGTCTCTACCACAGTTTAATGTTCAGTTATCTACGATTTGTGTTACTTAACCTTTATTTTCAGTTTTAATTGAATTTTACCTTGCGTGTTTGAAATTACTTAGCCAGCAGCGTTTTAAATTAATAATATAATACGCGGCCAAATAATACGTCTTTGAAGGTGAATTTGCTGGGTGTAATTTGTGCAAAACATTTTGTTGAACTCAATGGCAGTGTCTTTCTAGATTTATTGCGCAATTTTAAATTTTATATAATCTAACTATTTTTAGAACCATATTGGGTGGTCTTCAAAAATGATATTGAGGTTTCTAATATATTTTTTTTCTAAACTGAATAGTTTGCGCGAGAGACACTTCCAAAGTGGTAAAATAAGTGCCCCCCCCCCCCCACCCCTGTAACTTCTAAAATAAGAGAACCATAAAACTAAAAAAAATATATGATGTACATTACCATGGAAACTAACAACGAAAAAAAAGTAAAAAGTAGTTTTTTTTAATACGTCATAAACTGCAATTTGCTTTCATTTAATGAACTGAAATACTTGCTGTTCCGGAACCCTTCATGAGTCCGACTCGCACTTGGCCGGTTTTTCATTATCATATCAGCTGAAAGATGTCTACTGCTAGACAAATGCCTCCCCAAGAATCCCGGAAACTGTCCAGCGGTGTATCCAACGGCTTCCAACTACCCTCAAAATGCCGTCGGCCCACGTTGTGGGGACCCTGCCAATCCTATATAAATAATAGCAAATTCATGATGTTCTAGGTTCCAATGCTGGTTCGAAGCAAAAACTGATTTTATATTGCAATTTTTCTGTAAAGAAATTATCCATTGATACTGGCTGCCATGACCAAAATTCTACCGGGAGGATATAATAATTATTTGAATTTTAATATAACGACGTATTTAATATACCTAATTTATAAAATATCTTTTCGTGTAAAAATATTGCAAGTATATAAATGTATTGGTTATATTTATAACATTATTTTGCGACGAAGGGCGATTATAGCTCCTTTTAAAAACGACCTCAACTAGGATCACAATATATTGCTATGAAAAGGAACTATTATAGGCATCTATGTTAATATCCTAATGACAAAGTTGTAAAGCCGCCCAGTAGGCTTTCAGCATTGTTTAACTACTGTTCTCTTACCACCTCTTCAGTACGGTGACGCTCAAAAATTGTCAAATTTAACTATTGCGGTTATCCATCTACAGACTAACTGCGCGCGTCTTTAGCCTCATCGATTGTTTGCGGATCGATGAAAGTTATTAGTGACGAGCTTCTCATGATGCATTATATACTATAGGCTGGCCGCCGTGGCCGAAATGTGGCCAGGAGCAATATATATGTACAGACGGCAGCAGATCCAGCTTCCCCAATCTGTTAAATTTCTTTTATAGATTTTCAACTTATCACTTATGCATAAGGTTCACTTTCAATTGGGGAAATTTGACAGCTTGATGTGCTGGTGTCTGTACGTAAATGACAACCACCACGTTCGCTTAGATTAATCTACGTAAACGCAGCTGCACTAGCTAGTATATTGGCATACAGGTGTTAATGTTTAAATACAGTGGCAGGTCGCCGTGCTAGAGGCACCTGTTGTAGTATTGTCCTATGTTCACTCGTATTCTCATATGGCCGTTATATATGTTAAAACTAAGGACTGCTTTAATATTTTGATGAGGTAGGTAAATAAGAAAAGTAAAAAGTATAGATCGTGAGTAGTGCTCACGATGTATACTTTTACCTACCTCAGCGCTTACACGTTAGACTGAACTTTATTACTTTGTTGACAAAGTAGCTATTTATTTAAGTTACTTGATTATTTTCTGATAAAAACTTCTACACATGGAAAAGAACATTGAAGAGAATTATATTTGCTACTTTGATTTTAATAATTTAATTAATTTTAATAAACCACAACTGTTATAACAACATAGAAGGCTCGTTCTAGGAAGGTTAGGGTTTGGTATTACTTGAAATTATTAATGAACCAAAAAGTTCCAGCCAAACCTAATTATTCCTATGACATAAAATTTGGAACTGGAATATTTTCTACGTACGAAGGTTAATTTGGGAGAATCAAGTGCTGCTGTGTGGTGATGGCCATGAATATTCCACCCCATCTCATTCCAAGGGCCAGGTGTTGATGTCGTCTCGCTCGAACATACATAAAATATGGAACGCCAATCTTTCGGCCGAACGTGGCGCTTATGGCGTATCCCTGTCAACATTCTTAAGTGTGGCTTGTCTCCAACTGTGGACGTCTCAGACGTATGTAATACATGATGCGTGGGAAAAATTAAAACAGATGCAAAACTTCAAATCACTTGCATTCCTGCTTGCCGGTTTGAGTCACTCTCTAAGGGTTTTTTACCATTTTGATACGGTACTGAAATAGATGTCAAACTGTACTTTATTGTACTGTTGAGAGGGATCAGAGATATGCTCAAGAAAGGCCAGAGCCAAAAAAGCCTCCAAACAGAAGTACCCTAAACCGCCGAGCATGTATGAAGCGAAAGAGGTGTGTAAGGATCGTGACAAATGGAAACAGGCGTGAGTCTATGTATGTATGAGAGGGTAAGGAGCGTATGAAACAAGAAATAAAAATTATTTTCTGATATAAATTCTCATACATATAAAACCGCACTGAACAGAGATAACATTATTAAATCTCCAAATGGACATGACTTTAAAATGTAGATATTCTCTTTCATTTTAATCAACCGCAACTGTAATAAAAACACACTAACCATGCACTCACAGACATGCTACATTTATTTGAGCTGGAATAGTTATTTGCCAACGTTACTGCTACGGTCGTGTACCTTTTGCGTATAAATGGGTAGTGACATCTCTTAGCCGCTGCATTCAACTTGGTGTATTACAGAGTGAGACTTTCGCTAATACACTATCTATATGAAGGAGCCTAGGACAGTAGAAGATAGTAATATATATCTTGGGCCAACTAACACACTACAATCCGATCCCAAACAAGGCAGCACCTGTTCCATGGCAATCAGGCGATTGATATGCATGCTTATATGTCTATCATACACATACATACATCATCATCATGATCATACCAGCCAAAGTACGTCCACTGCTGGACAAATACCTCCCCAAAGAATGGAGGGATATTCCATAATCACCACGCTTGGCAGACGGGTTAGCGATCACAGTTTGATGGTCATAGTTCACAGAAAAACGCTGCTGCCCGTTCTCTGGTAGGTATTCCCTCGGTCAATTTCTACGCCCCTCATGGGATGTAATCGGGTCATGATATTCTATGCCGTCACCAGACAGCAACATACATATTACAGATAAATTACACACAGACACCGAACAAATAATCAGACTCATCACATTAAATAAGATTCGTCCGGGATCGAACCCACGACCTCTGGCTTAACAGTCAGGGTCACTAACCACTGGACCAACAGGCCAGTACAATAAATGCAATACCACCTAGACTTATCTTATTCCTGACTTATTTTATTATTAAAAGCTATCAAGAGTTACGACCGCAAAACTGCGAACGAAGTCCTCGCGCTTAATAGGAGGAACTTATGCATCATAACTAGGGTGTTAACGGGACATTGCCGTCTCAGGAAACACCTGTCCACGGTAGGCATCGGAGACTGTAGAGTGTGCAGATTCTGCAATAACGCAGACGAAACACCTCTACACCTGCTCTGTCACTGTGAGCCACTGATGCATAAACGTAACACCGTCCTGGGCCAACACTTCTTGCACCAGGACGAAGTTATCGATACTGCAAAAAGATTCTGCAATTTATCTATGTTGCAGGGTTAGACTGGGAAGTTTAGTTGAGCGGCGAGCACAATAGTTCATCACTGGACGCAGTGTTACCAGGACCTCCGGGGACTGGAAATACCACCAGAAGAATAAGAATAAAATAGACTTATCTTTCATTTTTCGTAGAAGAATATAATAAGCAATTTTAAGCAATAACATTTAAAAAATCTAATTAGATTGACTTCTGTCTGTACCTATTTAAATGGTATTGTTCAAATCCACATTTCACTAATTCTAATACTAACTTATACATAATTTGAAATGAGTGAGACTTTGACACAGTAAGCCCGATGATCGAACCAATAATGCCTAAATGGGTGTCACCAATGGGTTTCACCCATACTAAGAGGGTGTCCGTTGTTATAATTGCTTTTTTTAAGACAACGCCCACATAAGTTAAATTAATCCCTGTGTGACGGGATGCTCTACAAACATATAATTGAAGGACACAAAGTACATCCAGACTCACAACAACACAGGAACCGCACACAACACGGTTATCTTAACCGCAGTGCCAAATTATATTATTACCTAACATAATTTGTCACCGAGTTTTAACATCAGGTTGCAGTTATTTCTATAATGATGGTAGCTAGCCGTATTGGGTTACTGTGGGGGATGATATATAACATACAATATCTTAGGTTATTATTCACACACGGTCATCTGATCCCAAACTATGTATTGTACATGTATTCTATTCTATAACTAAGCAGAGCTTGTACTATGGAAACCAAATACATTTATTTTGTAAATACATAGTTATATAAATAATTACACCCAAATTCAGAATTAAGAAACATGTTCATGCACACAAATATTTTTACTGGGTGGGAATAGAATCCACGACCTGCGGCGTGTAAGGCAATCATTTACTAACCACGCCACAGGCCTGCCATATTTTTTATATCCTGACTACGCCCGTCCTAGACTAATAAATCTCCCAACTAAGTAGGCTAGTAAAAAATATCAGAACACAGAGCACTTCTAGATTCAGAACAGATATATGGCTCACACAAAAAGTTGTCCTAGGCGATAATTCAACCCACACAAGGACGACGCAGAAATAGCAAAGTGACTATCCCAACCACAGCCGTGCAATTGAAAGGGTTGAAATGGGAAAACAGAAAAGGTATTTTTTATGAATAAAAATAGAATTGGAAGAGTGGATCTTCAAACAATAACATACTCCTGAATGTGAAAATTGACTTTAAATAAAGTATTCTTGTAATTTCAGCGTAAATACTCTTTACCCCTAAGAAAATAAAGTTCCTCAATTTCTCTGTGTTTTCTGAGACATAAGTCGAAGAAAGAAACGTCTCTATTTTCTTAACGGCCCAACTTTGCTCAAGTTTCAATCAAGTTTCGTAAACAGTCTATATTGACACGTCAAACAGACAAACTTGGGGCTCCATTTTAAAATCCTCAGCTAAAAGTGTGAGTGTTGCTGACTGAAATTCACCTGAGCTTATATGAGACGCAAGATAATTAGGACGAGAGCTATGGAGAACGAAGATTTAGTTTTCGTAAAAAATTAAAGTTCCTCAGCAAAAGTGGGAGTGTTGCTGACTGAAATTCACCTGAGCTTATATGAGAAGTAAGACAATTAGGACGAGAGATATGGAAAACGAAGATGTAGTTCTCGTTAAAAAAATTTAAATCCTCAGCAAAAGTGTGAGTGTTGCTGACTGAAATTCACCTGAGCTTATATGAGACGCAAAACAATTAGGACGAGAGCTATGGAGAACGAAGATTTAGTTCTCGTAAAAAATTTAAAATCCTCAGCAAAAGTGTGAGTGTTGCTGACTGAAATTCACCTGAGCTTATATGAGACGCAAGACAATTAGGACGAGAGCTATGGAGAACGAAGATTTAGTTCTCGTAAAAAATTAAAAATCCTCAGCAAAAGTGTGAGTGTTGCTGACTGAAATTTACCTGAGCTTATATGAGAAGCAAGACAATTAGGACGAGAGCTATGGAAAACGAAGATTTAGTTCTCGTAAAATATTTTAGCATGCAAAATTCTGATGCTAATATTTCCTTAATGAAGAGCAAAATTTAACCACATTGCACCTAGGATAACCGATCTGCGTCTTCCCATATTAACGTAGACCTACAGTTGTAAAAAAACGTTCGAATCCCAAAAGGGAGCCTCTGGCCCAGGTCACATGGTTTGTAGCTTATTTGCAACATAGCTTGACCCTCCGCTCGCCTCTATGCCTCTATTGTCTTCCATAAGACTTCCATAATAGCTACTATGTTAGGGATATTCCAGAATTCATATTTTTACTGATTGATGTAACGCTTTACAACTCCAACACAAACCTTGAGGCGTGATTTATTGCAGTTTCAACTGAGTAGCAAGTTTGTACTAACAAATAGTTATGCCTACACATGTTCGTAACCCGCATTATACGTGCATCAGTAATAAAAGTTCGTAGAAAATACATTGTAGGTTATTTTGTTGGCTAGCCGACCGAAATGTTATGTTGCAAACTCGGCTAAACGGGCTAAACTGTCCAAGTTTGCGTTATGCACTTTTATAGTAACGGCGGGATTATATTAAAAACTTTTTGGCTCAAAACATGTTTTGGCTTTTTGAAAGGCTTTTATGACAGGTTGCTGTACGTCAGTAGATATCAGTATTCCTTCGAAAGATAAAGTTAGGTACTGATTCTTGCGCTGCTACGTTTCTTACCTGTACATAATCTTTTTCATAATCGCTGTGTCTAAAGTTTGAAGATTGACTGTGTATGTATGTCCATTTGTTGCATTACTGCTCCATAACGGATCTTATGAAACTAATTCAATGTAATAATTTTATTTGCTAGCTTTTTCAATCGGATAGGTTTCACGTAACATATTTCAATGGTTCATAAAAATCTGTTGTATAACAGCTTTTATTTAGTTGTAACTGTCTTTTGATGCTTAGGTTACTGCAAGACTGACTGGGAGAAAATTTATTTGGCATTAAGTCCAGAATTGAACATTTAAGAGTGTAAAATTTAAAATAAAATAAATAATTACTGTAAACAGGGTAAATATAATACCCGGGTGAATAGAATTTCAGGAGTGAATAGGGACGTGAACTGGGTTTTAATGATGTATGGACGTTTTCACTCCTGCGTTTCTTTGTCACCGTTTTACCGTTGGGTAGCATTCATTTCAGATATAATGACGCAGTGTCAATCTATCCATTTCTTATTTTCTACTATGTAATATTTTTTATATATGACGGAAATGCGCACTACTTGTGAGTTTAATAGTCGCATAAATTAAGCTACTGGTTGAGAGCGTTCTGACCTAGCCAGCTGTTTCAATGCTTGTCTTCATTTTATTAAATTTTAATATAATAGTACGAAATTTAAAAACAAACGCATAGTCACTTATTAAATATTTAATGATTTAATAAATATATATGTTTTAAACAGACAGCACGGACAGACTAATTCAAGTTTTTTCGTTCCTTCAATGCTTTATTCGACTATGTCAATGTATGATGACTACCTTGACCCACACGTGCAGCTAATAATGACAAAGACTCAACTGTTAGTTTCAAACCTACGACATCACTCTTTTGTAAAGGAGTCAAAGGCAGTCAAAGACTGCTTTCAATAAATATTGTTCAAATAAGTTCGTGTACTTAGATAAGTACCCACAAGTCAAGACTTAGGTACCTACATACATAAAGCAATGCATATAAGATGTGGCCACTTACCTATACCACGGTATTACAGAAGATAAAGTGACCTAAGTGCATAAGCTTTAAGAGCCGCCATCTTTAATTCAAAGTGCTAGACGTTTCCAATAAACAAGTTAAAGCGAATGAACTCCTGTGCAAGAAAATTACTCTTTAGTTTCTGTATATGTTTTTATTTGTTGTTAGCTTTTTATGTTTTACTAGATGCTTGTGTGTTAATGAATTTAAGTGCTTAATGTAATGGGTCTTACTTAGGTAAATAAAACTTAGTAGGATAAACTAAGTGCTCAGGTTTTAAGTACACGTGTTCAATTTTCACGATGAAATGTAGCGAAAAAAAATAGCTTATATGAATTAAAATAGGGATAAATTAAAAATGAATATTCAATTATTTTCAACCTGCACTGAGTAATGTTTTTTTTGGGATTATGTGGTTAAACAAACCAGCCTTAGGGTTTCATCAGGTCTCTCCTTCTGACCGTCTATCTGTCTGTTCGCAGCTTAGAATCTTGTTATAAAAATCTCTAATTGGCGTGATATAAATATTATATTATACCTTAAAAAATACAAATTTATTTCATATCTTTTAGGTCGTTTGTTATTTTTGACGAAAATATTAGGGATATGTAATAAACAATTTCGATTTAGGGATCCGTTTGGCAAACATTAAGCTGTAAAGTAATAATATTTGTTAGTACGCATATCTTAGGCCTTCTACAATACACTTATTGACAAAGAAGTAAAATATTAATCTCGTGACTTATATTAAAATATGTTTATAAATAAATCTCCTACAAATAAGATTACAAATTTTTTTTTGTTACACAAACTGAGTTTCACATGACTTGCTCTTATAAAACCCGGAGTAGGCGTCAATTTCGACAGCCAGTTTGGCTCTTTTTCAAATGGCATGTGTCTAGTCTAATTTTAACTTTTAGTTGCCAATAAAATAAAACAACTGAGTTTCAATCATTTCAAACCTAACACTAGTATTTCTGGGGAGATTTCTATTCGTATCTCACTTTGCTCAATAACTTCATTCAACTCTGTACAATTGACCGCTCACACGGGCGCTTAATTTCACTAATCGTTTACAGACTGTCGAGGTCTACGGACTATGAGCGGCTTCATTGTGTCGTTATTTCACAAACAATGAGGTATTAGGGTATTAGCACCTATTAGGTCTTGCGTGTAGGAATTTGCATTTGCACGTTACGGTAATTAATGGATTACACTGTCAACGCGCAAACGCTACATTTGTAGAGCTGTGCTCTGTGATGACTGAATTGATATGCCCATGTGTCGAAACTAAAGATATTGCCTCCAATTCTGTGCAATACCAATTAAACTAATTTTAATCTAGAATTTTATTCGAACAAATTTCTTATCATTTGAAAAAGACAGGACATTAGGCAGTAGTGTCAATTTATTTTTGTGCACGAAATATTGGGGGAAAATAAGCGACAAGTCGACCAATAATGCGCAAAGTGTAAGCAGTTTTAGTCGTTTGACAACTTTTCGAATGTACTTATACCAAATGTAATACCAAATATTCGAATCAATCGACCACTATAAATAGAATGTCTGAATACTCGAACGTTCATAATATCGATTTTTTAATAAATCAAACATTCAATCAAATGTATCCTTTAGCGGTAAACAATTATTCGTTTCTGGCACTTGCCGGCCGCTGCCGCATTTAAATTGTGTTCCCAAATATTTGTTTAATAGATTGTGTTGGAATTTTTATGTGGATGATTATTGGGTACAAGTGTGTAAGTTTTTATATAAACGTACAAATTATAAGTACTCAAACTTGTTAGTAGCGTGGGCGTTGGGAAAATAGGTGGTATGCTTCCCTCTTAGTCTACCGGATAATATTTATCTCACACCCACGTGAAAAATGAACTAGTTTATTTTAACGCAATAAGTAAAGCTGTGGGTGTGTGGGTAGCCAATGCTGAGTAAATACCTCGGTTTTTACACTATTTATCAAACTTCAGCAATTTCAATTCGACTGTATT
This sequence comes from Pseudoips prasinana, assembly GCA_951640165.1. Taxonomy (NCBI): domain Eukaryota; kingdom Metazoa; phylum Arthropoda; class Insecta; order Lepidoptera; family Nolidae; genus Pseudoips; species Pseudoips prasinana. The sequence continues at coordinate 14,746,538 of OX621240.1, forward strand.
ATCCCCATAAAAAATTGAAGAGGACACACACAAACTTGAGCCCACGCTTGCTTCTGTGGTCGCATGCCACCCACAAAAAGTGTCTGTGGGTGTGTATGTCGGGCTCGCATCAACTAAAGCTGCCTGAGGACTTACTTGGCACCTAATAGAATAGATACCCGGGAACGCGAAAATGCTGCTAATTCAGTCAGTGACTCCTATATTTATAACAGCAATCATTCGACTTCTTTCAAGTGAAATATACAAGGAGTGACTTAAATAGTGTGCAAAACATTAAAGACTGCTATATATCTAAACTCTTGTGCATCCGTCCTCGTGCGTTTGTTGGACCACTAGGCCACGGGGGAGTTTCAATCACTTTGTCGGTGACATTTACACATACCATACCAAGCGTTTGGCTTCCTCCTTTCCCATTCGAAGGCAATACTGTAAAATTGTCTCTCTCATACAACATGAGTTTATTTAAGGCCAGAGTGAACAAGCATCTTATGGGTACGCGTAGTCTGCCCTAGACTACATTTCTCTCTCGTACTATCAGGTATGCAGTCAAGCACAAGCCCATTATCTTTAAAAACGCTGAACAGAACGAAATAAAATTAGTGTATGAAATAAGAATCGTGCTTTTTTGTGTGGTTTTTCTTCTATGGAAATTTAATATTGTGTTGTGCAATTTGTAGGTTAATGTTGTTAATGTTCAGTTTTAAAGACACATTAAGCTTCTTAAGTTTTCACCAAAATTTATGTTACATCTGGTTCGACAGACATTCGATAATACTACGTGGCTCAAATATGAAATTCACTGGATAAGATGTCGTTAAATATGCAGAAGCGTTCTAGTATTTAGTTTACCTTGTCGATCTAACACGCCAACTGAAATGATTCCCGATAGACGGTTACGCTACGTGAATTTATGAGAATTTAGCGCGTCTTTTCTAGAATTACCTTTCGGTATTTTGTCAAAGCTACGTATACTGGTCGATATTTTAAATAAATGGGCACTGTTTTTAGTTGCTGGCATGATTTATAGTTTTGAGTTATGGTTATCGATGTTCGTTGGTTCTGTTATTTCATTTTCAGATTGTTATTTTGGTGGCTAACATGTAGTATATGTATAGAGTTTTATAGTCTAGTTCCTACACAATCACATTATTTATGCTGATTATTAGTAGCCTAATAAGCCTAGGCGTAGTTTACTTATACAAAATTTTCCTCTCGTTTGTATATGTTGAATACTTGAGTAGGTACATCAGTTATGACTCTAAACAATGCCGGTATGTGTTTGGTTTATACAGAGTATCCTTTTTCTTTTAATATATTCATGAGCGGTGTAAATCAAATTGTATTAAACATAATATTGATTGTATTATATTTAATGTAATTTTATATACACCGCTAATGGATAATTCAAATAACGCGCCATCTTCAAATCGTTTGTTTAAGCTTACGTTACAAATAAAAGTAATGCCGCGCAAACATGTAATTATTTAAATACTTTCCTTTTATTTGTAACTTCCTTTAAAAGAATGATATTATAAATTACATTGTATGTAATTTAATGCTTTTTGTATTTATGCTACGCAATTAAATGATTTTATTATTATATTTTTATTCGATACGAAATTGTTACAAAATGGTCCCACTCAAGTTTTGTTTGTAAATTCGGTTCTATGTTTTAACCGATATCAAAAAAGGAGGTTTTAAATTTGACTGTATATTTTTAATATATACATGTTACGCGACGTACGCAGTGTTTGTAATATATAAATATTTTATTATATTTTATGGGAAATTTATTCTATTTCAATCGATAAAAATATATATAGCATATATTTAATATTATTAATATAATTAATATTACATATTTGGGGGTGGACTATGTCCAACAGTTAACGTATTTCGGCTAACATAAAATATACCCTTATCTGTATACAATACTATAAATTAAGTATCGTTTATCCATTCCGTAAACTAAATAGCTTGCCATTTGTCTTTGTCTTCCAGTCAGCGCAGTGGCTTAATAACCTACCTACCTACTAGATATTAAACATACAACATACACAACATAGATTATATTTCCGTGTATTATGGGTGACACATAACGCAAAGCCAGTATACGCTAAGTCTTAATCATCTAGAACTTTAGTGATAAGACCAAGTATTACATTTTCCTCGGATCGTTTTCTGAAAACGAGATAAAGTTGCGAGAAAACGAATCTTAATAGAGATGCTGTATGCGACTGTACCTGCTGAATTATTGAACAGGATGCGGAAACACGAGATATTTCGCGATGAAGCTTTGCACGTAAGATTACAAGTATAACTATCCGTAATTTTGATAAAATATGTTTAAGATGGAAATTGAAAACAGAAATTGTACTTATGTCTCTATAGCAACTTAGTTAAAGGGGCAGAAAATTTCTCGAGTGGAGACTACGAACCGAAAGATGCAGCGTGGACAAGCGCGCAATAAGGTGGACCGATGATCATGTGACGGTCGCCTGAAAACGTTTGATACGGGTAGTGGAAGACTGGCAATTGTAGTTATCTTTGGGGGAGGCATATACCAGCAGTAGATGTCTTTCGGCAGCAAATAATAATATAATTGTAGTTTCTAGACAATTAAAGATATTTTCATGACACATAAATAACGGTCACTGTAGCCTAGTTGGTAGTACTCCTGCCTTCGAAGCTGGAGGTCCTGGGTTTGAATCCCGGTAAGTGCAAATATTTGTATGATGAGCACGAATATTTGTTTCTGAGTCATGGATGTTTTCTATGTATATAAGTATTTATCTATCTATATAAGTATGTATATCGTCGCCTGGTACCCATAGTACAAGCTTTGCTTAGTTTGGGGCTAGAATGATCTGTGTGTCATTGTACCTAGATATTATTATTATAAGAGCCATATCTAAACAATGCGATGAAATTGGCCCATCCATTTGGGTTCATACATCATCATCATCAGCCTGTTATCGTCCACTGCTGGACATAGGCCTCCACCAAAGGTTTCTAGAACGTTGTCATTTGGAGGGGTTTGCCGTTGTCACCGCGTTTGGCAGTTGCGAGTTGGCGACCGTAGTTAGGTGGTAGCTAAATACACAGGTGGCGCTACTGCCCGTCTACCTGATGTATTCCTTAGTTGGATTTTACGACACCCACGGGATATTATGGGGTAGCACTGTTTTTATTTGGAGGCCGGACACTACATGGCCAATTGGAATAATAAATTAATTATTTCATCATTTTATACGATTCCATCTTCGAGCATTTACCGATTTTTTTTTTGCTAAATGCTTGAACCATTCCATGGATCTTAATATTATCGCGTGAAGTCTCTGAAGGAGTATACCTACGAAACAGGGTTTAGCTACAAAATATATTATTAAATTAAGAGCAAGAGAACTCAACAGGATCTCGAACTGACTGTCGAGAGGTCAAGTCTGTTAACAGCAGACTAAGTTTCTTATCTAGAAATGAAACACAGCTACGTGTGCGATTAACTTCATACAAGCATGAAGTAGGAGCTACTCAAGAGGAGCTAAAAAAGAGAACTTAAATGCAGCTCTTGTCTGAATACAACGCGTGGAAAACATAATTAAAATTATTATAAAATATATTTTTTTATGTGTAAGCCTGTATCCCACAATTTAATGCGTCTAAGTTACTAAGCGAGCTTTCTGTGTTATATATCAAAATCGGTTCATAAACTACTAAATAAGACGCGTAATCGCGCGTATCGCGTGTTTTCTTTTATTTATTAATATGTAAAAAAAAACAACTTTTTACTTATACAAAATCGAATTGATAACTCCCACCTTAATTGAAATCGGTTAAGAACTGTATTACATTTTACCTAACTTATATCAAGTCTTTGTAAGATAATAAGAAATATAACCTACTCTTTATGGTTCATTCTTTTTCTGTATTTTGACTTGCAATATTCTTCAATATCTGAAAATTATAACATTATTTATGATCAATGTAATTATTAAAAAATAAGTATATAAAAAACAAACATCAAATCGTTTTTAATTACATAGAAATGATGCAGTTCAAGGAATTTATATTCCTAGTCTCTATAAATAAATTAAAAAAGAAATCTGGATAGATTTCATTAATTCTTTGTATTTTTGAAAAGATATTTGAAAAAAAGAACGTTGATTTTATTTATATTCCTTTATTTACGCTGGATCACAGAAGTAATAAGTAGGTACTATGAAGTGTCTGCTGGGTTTGATGTTTTTGAGTTTTTGAACACAACAAAGTAAGCGTTACTTTTATTTTAAACTAGTTGTTCCCCGCGATTTACCCCCGTTAAACTTTATAAATTATAGCCTATGTGTTAAGCCACTGTGTCCAGCTAACTCCATACCATATTTCATTGAAATCGCTCCAGCCGTTTAGACGTGAAGAAGTAACAAACATACACACTCACATAGTCACACACTCACGCAGTCACACTGACACAGTCACACACTCACAAACTTTCGCGTTTATAATATTAGTAGGATAGGCAATACTATTGTATAAAGATTTATAACATCTATATGGTTATTTACTAATGTAAATGATGAAGTATTTTTTGGAATGATAAATTAGTAAAGATACAAAATATATGTAAGTATGTATTATGTATATTCGTAGAACTTCAATTATAAACCAGCTTTTTAGAATACGCCTATGCTACTTAGTTGTAGATAGCGGCATTATTTGTTTGAGCCTCCTTACACGTAGATCGTTTAATTTATAAATTTATCTGCGATAGAAGTGCTAAATTATTTAATAGCATGTTCACAATCCTTTGAATTCGGGTCCAATCGTTTAGTTTAAAAGCTTCTTATTTCTCAAATAAATATACTATAGTTGTCCGTTACGACCTCAAAGTTCCAACCTAATTGCTATCCATTTTTTTTTCAATAAAGCAAAGAACTCTAGTATCTCAAAGTCATGCTTATAAACGATTTTTTAATGAAAGTAAAACTTTGTGAATAGTATCAGAGACTTGGAATGGTGGATCATATCTTTAGAAGTGTTTTTGAAGTTTTAATATAGTTAGGTGTTTAAAGATCGTTGACCTTCTCTTATGAAAGTTAGATTTGATAACAAATTACATTAAAAACACCTCACAGATCTATTCATTTAAAGGAGTATGTATAACTTCAAATAAAGGAGTATGTATTTTACACGATTTTCCTCCCATTTATCCTCCGTCCTACTCTCCTACTTGTAAATTGCTATTGATTTTTCTTTTTTTATTCGACTGAAAATGCTTTCGGAATGGTCCCATATATGTTATGTTCATATCAGTTTTTCTGTTTTGGTTATTTTGTTAAACGTGTTAATATTCAATAATGTACAAAACAATTTTGGTGTAGAAAAAAGAGCTATTTATTTCCTTATTCTATAGAATACAGATATTTATAATCAAGTAATTAATTGTGTCCGCTTACTACTACTAAGGTACAGGCGCCAGCACATCAAGCTACCCTCATCTGTCAAATTTCCCCAATAGAAAGTGAACCTTATGCTTATGTGATCAAGTTAAAAATCTATAAAAGAATTTTGACAGATTGGGGTAGGTGGATGTGCTGCCGTTTGTATACACGGCGGTGTATTCCCAACCAGTAACACCACAACGAGTAACACTGTTACTGGTTGGGAAAAAAATTCCCATCCAGTAACAGTGTTACTGGATGCAACTTTTTTTGTTGCAACGAGTAACACTGCTGCACTGAATTTAATATTGGTGTTACTCGTTGGGAAAAATGTTCCCATCTAGTAACAGTGTTACTGGATGCAACTTTTTTTGTCGCAACGAGTAACACTGTTACACTCCATTAAATATTGGTGTTACACGTTGGGAAAAAAGTTCCCATCCTGTAACAGTGTTACTGGATGCAACATTTTTTGTCGCAACGAGTAACACATTTATTTAAATACATTTGTATTATAGCATTCTAAAGTACATGTTTCATTTTTGGTCATCAGCCTGTCACAATATATAACTGGCTGGGAATATAGTTTCAAGGAGTTATCTCACTTATCTATTCAGTGTATTATATGTAGTGTAACGCGTCTGACGTACGTTATAGCTCTACATGATGTCAGTTTTATGGAAAAAATCCTTTTTACAATACCCTGATGTAATGTATATAGTTAAACCAAAATTTTCATTTTAAGGATTATTTTAATCCATAGCGGCTTATACTGCCAAGAATATATACACCTCATAGATTTTTTTGTATTGTTTGCGTGATTGAGGTGATTACTCAAATGATTCCGTGTTCTTAAAGGGTTGAATAGGTTGAAAAGATAATAAAAAGTCATCTTACATTTTTTTTCTTTATTACAATGTTTTCAAATCACTTGGTAATAAGGAGTCATAAAAATTAAGTTTTGTTTGGTAATTAGCATATATATATCACAATCAAACTAAATAAAATCTGTGATGCATCATACAACAGACTAACTGTAGAATAACAGAAATATAAAAAATAATAAATATGGACTACTAATTCAAATATCACAATCAAATTTAAGATTTTTACAACTCGATGTTTTTATATAATATAAAATTTTGTAAAGGTATAATATGTAACAAGAATTGTTACTAACTAAAAAATTGAAAAATAAACTTTTTTTTTTGTTTTTTTTTTAATACGAAGGTAGGCACTAAAACGTGAGAATTCTTGTACATATAGAAAGAAAGAAAGAAAGAAAAGAACGATTTATTCTGAAAATTGCACAGACAACAAGTATATAAAACAACATAACAAAAAATATATGAACAAAACATAAACACACACATGTATAAACGACAATAACATAAAATATTTTAATTAAATTTAGAGAATAGTAATTCAAATGTAACAATCAAACTTAAGAAACATCTAAGGTATATGTGGCAACGTATTGTAGTGTTAATATCTCATTATTTCTAGGAAATGCCCAACTCTAATTCGACCTTCGGTTAACTCTTACTGCGCTTCTTGGATCAATTCATCTTTATAGATCGTTTTACAAATTCGTTTGGCACATTGAGAATTTGATGTGCCCTCCATAAAACTTTGCATTCTTATAATTTGCACAGAATGTTGATGCGAGTGCAATAAATGCATTAAATTTGGTTTTTTTATTCCCACGGTCTTATTTATTTTATAGTGCCACGCTTCCAGTGCATTCGTAGTACGGTGTGGCTCTCCAAAAACACACCAAACGCTAGGCAAATTTTCGTTTAGCCATTGCTTTTCCATATATTCAATATTTTTTTTTATTGTGGGATCATCATTGCCATCGCCATATCTGGCGTTTATATAAACCCATCCATTTATAATTTCGTTTTCGGGTAACAGGGGCAATACAGCACTAAGCGCAACCATTCTTCTCTTTTTTATATTCTTAGAATCCGTCATATGAAGTTGCTGTGCCTTCTTAAAAATAGCCTGGTTGTAATGAAAATAGCAACACTTTATGATAACTGACGGGAACACAGCGAGAATTGCTTTCATAGCCGCTTTCTCATAATCTGTCTTAGACGTTACGGGATTCCAATCCGGTACTTAGGATTTAATCATAGAGAGTAATACGATGTAACTCTTCGTTGTTTTACCACTCATTAGTGCGTAAACCAAGGGTATTATTCCGTTATAACTTCTCGTGCTACCCGTATCTCCATGGATTGTGTAAAGCTGATAAACGGGCTGTGGACAACTTTTAAAAGTACCATTACTGTAGACATTTGTTACGCTGCCCATCAGTTGTCTTCCCTCAGCCGAAGAAAATACAATTATACGGATGTTGTCTGCATCGCAGGAATAGTCTGCCAATAGAAAATCCTCGTACTGAGGCGGGACTTTGACTTCCATTACATTTTTGCATGTGTTGTATTAGACGAGTTACACTACATATAATACACTGAATAGATAAGTGAGATAACTCCTTGAAAATATATTCCCAGCCAGTTATATATTGTGACAGGCTGATGACCAAAAATGAAACATGTACTTTAGAATGCTATAATACAAATGTATTTAAATAAATGTGTTACTCGTTGCGACAAAAAATGTTGCATCCAGTAACACTGTTACAGGATGGGAACTTTTTTCCCAACGTGTAACACCAATATTTAATGGAGTGTAACAGTGTTACTCGTTGCGACAAAAAAAGTTGCATCCAGTAACACTGTTACTGGATGGGAACATTTTTCCCAACGAGTAACACCAATATTAAATTCAGTGCAGCAGTGTTACTCGTTGCAACAAAAAAAGTTGCATCCAGTAACACTGTTACTGGATGGGAATTTTTTTCCCAACCAGTAACAGTGTTACTCGTTGTGGTGTTACTGGTTGGGAATACACCTACACGGCTATATATCGAGCTATACATTTCCAATATAAGCTGACCTGTCATGGTATGAAAATCCTATACAACGCGAGATCAGCTTATACTGGAAATGTATAGCTTGATGAGTAGCCGTGTGTAGTCTGTGTAGGTACTGTTAGAAAAAAAATATCGCATTTATATTCAAAGACACCTCAGATATACCAGAATAACTTGTTTCTTTTGCCAGACATGCCATGGTCCTAATCAGTTCTTTAGCTAAAACGCCAGATTTTTAAGTGATCAAATCTCAAAATATAACTGCAATAAAAACAGTTTTCATTTTATCCCAATTTAACAAGTGTAGATAGGTATAGGTTTACACAAAGGACAAGCCGTTATATAATAATGTTATAGTAAGCATTAGACACAACACAAAGAAATTCGTTCTCCGGAAAATACCTCAAAAGAATATTATACCTCGCCCCAAATAGTCATAACAATAAATAGTAGCCAAACTCGCTCAGTACCAACTGTCAGAAGTTTCTGTAGTACTAACAATACAGTTTACGAGTTGAAAGTTGTGTTTGTAAACAGTCGTCAGTTTGAAACGGAAGAGATGCACTCGATATCGTGACCCCAGACTGCCTTTATTATTGTTGATCACGCTAGTGGGGCTACAGTATACTAACACGTAATGCGATATGATTTCGCTATGTTCGTGATGCGATGGAGGTGTATGTAAGTCTTTATTGCAAGTGGGTACTAAATAATGCGCAGTAAGCACCAGAGGCGAGGAGTAATATGTTATGTCAGTGAAGCGGTTATAGAGTGGATTAATAAAAAAGCACACTTACTAAATAAATAATCTTAGCTAGTCGATCCCGATGAGTTTGGAGGTTAGATGTGACGTGCTCGATTAATTTTGGTACCTAGCTGCATTGGGTTGAACTGCGAGTCAAACCCAACAGTATAATTATGATAAAAATCAACAATATGTAGACGCATAACTAATAAATTACTGAAGTAGATTACGCGTTTCTACTAAGGAAACAACCTCTTTTCTAGAAATATGATTTTACCTATATTTTAAATGAGTGTTTTTTTAAAGACTACGCACTCAGTAGGTACCTAAATGAATCCTTGTGTCGCGTGTACTTTACAAACATACAATTGACGGACACAAAGTACACCCAAACTCTGAACACAACAACTTATGGGTTCACAAATAGTTGTCCTGTGCGAAAAACCAATCTGTGCCTCGAAGTGAAGAGGTAACTGTTTTAATCGCTGCGCCACTCGTGCAGTCACTCAATGAAGTAAATCGAATAGATTTGGATAAAAAAAATATCATTTTCTTTGGCTGAATACATCGAACACAATAAACTGTTGAACCACCGGTGACACCGCGGGGCGCAGTTAGTATATTACAAAGGAAAGCCTTGATTCAATAACGCCAAGCTCAAACTACAGAAAAATTAAATTACTCAAAGCTTCCTTTTTATGATGAAGACAGGATTTATTAAGACGGAATATAAAAATTCTCACAAGATATGGACATAAAGAAGAAACTACATTCCATTGAATGGAGGCGACAGCAAAAATAATTTTATTTAAGGACTCACAGGAGAATCACAGGCGGGGATGTGCATAAAAGCATCTTTTAGGCTTTATATGTGGGTAAAATTTAGTATAGTCATCAGTTTAAATGCGTGCCTAGAATTACTAAATTCACCCAATACCGAAGTCGGTCGATTTAGCATTCTTCGCAGCACTTTATATCTCATCACAATTCAAATAACACAGTAAAAAATGCGTAATGTCTACAAATTTCGAGTCTCCTCGGTGCGGATACAATAATCAAAATAATATCAAGAAACAAAAAAGGCGCCAATCGTTCAGCGATTGACAACAACCAAAAACAAAAGCATCCACCCACGCATGCGCAAACACCGAAACTCTTTTTCGCCAACGAAAAAGTACGCACGCCATTCTTGATCTAAATCGTCTGAAATTGAATAGAACCTATTATAGAATAAAATAAAATAAAATAAAAAAGGTTTTTATTCACGTAGACTTTAAAAAAGCGCTTGTAAATAGTCAGAACATGTTTGTAGTAATATAGTTGTACATTATTATTTCTAGTAACATAGATATTTAGGTACATCTTGTATGAAAACATTTATAAAATTTGAAATGATATTTAGCTAGCTCGTATCAAGTTAAATAAAACTAACTCAATTTTAAGTGTTTATTCAATCGTAATACAGCAGACTACAATATTATTATTTTTTTTCGTAGAAACAATCTGATAACGTTATTATTTATACTATTGAGGTTATTTCTTTAGAATAACTTCATCTTAAGTCATGTTTGCTGCTGCTTCACGGACAAGAATACTCTATGTAAATAACAGGAACAAAGGATAAATTGCATATCTCCCTTTTCCTTATAGGCCAAGATACGGAAGGTAAATCTACAGGACACAATCAAGAGAGTTATCAAAACAAAGGAAAACGATGTTATATTATAAATCTTTTGTGGAAATTGTGATATTTTTCGCTGTATTTCTAAATCTCAAGCATTGCTTTGTAGAATTATTTAAATTTAACTTGTAAAATGACGGTTCCTTGAGCATGATGTAGATAATATACAGCTTGCAAAATTTAAAAATAAAGGTGCTTTGGCATTACGACCGATACTGAGTTCATACGTAATAAGCTTGAAAGTACAATAATATTATGTTATGATCCTAATAACATCCTTGGTTACCAGTTCAACGGAGAGTTTTTTATTTTCACATTTTTTTATTCCTTATTACTCGATTTCTCCGTCGTTTTTGAACCGATTTTCGCAGTTCTTTTTCTATAGTAATACTTTTGAGATACTCCAATATACATATTATTCAAATCGTTTGCTATAAATAAAAGTTGAAGTCAATTGTATGTACTTTAAAACAGTAATTATAGTAAACATTTGCGAAATGCAAAACTTAAAACTAAATTGAGATTGGTATGTCATAAGTACTAACCCTCTCACATATGTACGTACGCCTTATTCATAATATTAATTACTTGACAGCAGAAGCGGGTTCCAGCCTAATTGGACAATACAATTTTCAATGTTCTAATTGAATTCTAATCTTAATTTGCTTATCACCGTCGATGAAATCATGATAACATCTATAGATGGTTAGTTTGCATTAGCAAATCTGCTTCATCATCTCGATCACTATAGAATCATTGGTGGTGAATTATAATCCGACATCAACTATGCAGAAACTTGATTATTACGATTATTGAATTCTTTTTAATTTAGTATTCGCACTAATCGTATTTTTATGACATTTATTTAATCATTCATTTTGTCAGGCGAATGACGTCAGATATGAGGCTGATTATGTGATACATTTGTATTTGCCTCAAAGTTAAATTTATTCGTCTCAATAGTTTTACTCCAACTGACTTCGTCGATTCAATTCTTTAATTTATTTAAGGTAATACATAAAAGTAATAAAGTAACAAGCCGATGATTGGGCGGATACTCCACTAAAATGTAATAGATTGCAACCCATAGAATGTTCTCTTAATGAAGAAATCCCTCGATTTTATCGATTTTATTATTGTTTTCATCGTCACAAATATTCAAAGGAAAACAATACAATCTTCGCAGTAGTTCCGCTTATAACAAGTTTTGTAGAAATAGTACGATGATTCGGTGAGGTGTTTTGAGTTATGGTGTCTCGTAACCTTCCTCGGGAACTCGTAACATCGTCTGGTCAAAATAAATCATTGAGGAAAACATTCATATGTTGAATCGGAACATGAATTGAAATTCATGCTGTCTTGTGACCTCTCAACTCACAGGTGCAGTTGGATTTCTAATAAACAGTGTATAAATATATCAGAATGCAAACTCCTGTCCGCCTGTCCCACCTTTATTACTGCATCACGTCCGAACTTTATAAGCAATACGTAACATGTTGGACACCACACCCAATAAATTGACGCAAAGATTGAGGTGACGTACCTAAGAGTTTCGTCTATCCGTATACTTCTTCCATAAGTGGCTTATAATTGAGGGAAGAAATATTTCTTCTTAACCCATTTGTAGATACTATCTGCTTACAATATTAAACCAAAATATAAGTTACCGTGACCGATCTGTTACTAAATAGTATTTGGAGTTACTTAACTGTGTTAGTAAACAGTGGGACGGCTAATCCTAGTATCTAAATAATGTTCAAATTTACAGTCAGTATGGTCGGTTTGAGGGCCCCGTCTATTAAAATTTTATTGCTATTCTTGAGAATTATTGAAAACTAGGAAATTTGTCTAAACTTTAAATATTCAGAAAAGTATTTATAATATGCTCAAAATCCGGTAGAACATGTGTAAGAAGATTTGCAATAGACGTGCCTAAACGTACATTGTTTTAACTATGATTAAATGTTTTACTCAAAAAATTTTTTTAGTTTTTTTCTATTTATAGTACCTACTTTGAAATTGTTTCTAATGGTTTTGTTTCTAACTCATCATCTAGCAATAACATCTGGAATAGTGCTATTTTTAGTATCACTTTCTGAAGTAGTTGAAGTTGAAGTCAATAAGTTTTTACTAGTTATTTTTGTGTTTCATGGCTTGTTAAACCAGATGGCCCTACAGGGATTTAGGAAGTGAGTGTTTGCTCTGAAAGTGAGTTGGTCAGAATCGTGATTTGATTTTGATCATCGTTAAAATGAAAGTATGCGAAAAATATGTAAATCTGTTTTCTTTAACAAAACTGTGCGCTGAATAAACAATTCCACGCAAAAAAAATAACGAATATAAAAAATAACGAATATAAAAAATTACTTAATTTTGTTTTATGTTTACTGTGGCATAGTTCAAATCAATAAATTTAAAGCATACACACTAAGCTAAAACCATATGATCTTCCGTAAAAACATATTATTTATTAAATTGGGTACCGAAACAACTTCTCTAAAGGAGTAAAAAAACCTTTTTAATTCGTGTAATCTATCATCTACCCCAATTCGACTTAATTACATAGTTATAAGCTGTCAACTTAACGAAACAAAACAACGATATTTTAATAATGGGTATTTGATTATATAAAATAGGACCCCGATTATAAAGTAGTTTGAATTTTTATCAAACATAATATGTAGTTTATCCTAACATACTAAAGCTTTTATAGGTCCTAGACATTAGACATTTCGATGCCATTTAGAACAATCAACGTTATATAATATCCACATGACATAAAATGACTGATTAGGGTTGTTTCATAAAAGTAAAAAGCTGGAACAACGAGTGATAAGTGAGCTAGATAATTTGACATTTTAGGTTATTTCTATTAGTCAATGATATAGTAGGTGTTACTTTTGCATATTACACTAGCAGCACCCAGGCTCATTAGCAACTTTTTTAGTTTCGAAGGACTCCATACTACCTACTGTAGTACAGACGCCAGCACATCCCACCCTCATCTGTCAAATTCCTTTTATAGATTTTCAACTTCATCACAAAAGCATAAGATTCACTTTCAATTGGCGAAATTTGACAGATTTGGGTAGCTTGATGTTCTGGCGTCTGTACCTCTTAGAAAAACGTTGCAAGGAGCGGCAAGTTTTGCTGTAAACGGTAATAGAAAACATAAAGGAAAACATGAAGTTCCTGCCAATGTGGATGATAGAAAGTCGGCGTGGACTTTCATTTGTATAGGCGGTAGAACACATAAAAAAATCAAAACCATTCTTCAAACTCACGAGTACTATTCGGTATGTAATCTTAGAATCGTCGACAATTCTCACAATTTGTCCTTGGACTTAGTCAAATGGTAAAACTGATAATCCGAATCATTCACTCAAAGATGACAATATTCCATGACAAGTTGGATTTAATCTTATTTGAAATATTAATAACTTTTAAAAGAATATAAGTACATATTACAGTTCATTACAAGAAATCAAAGAAAAGTAAATAGAACTTTATAACGAGGAATTAAATAGGTACGTAGAAATAATGCAATTAATAGGATATAATTTTCCTCGTCGTTTATTTCTGTATTTAAGAGTTTATTGTAGACGGAATTACCTTTACTCGACATTTTTATGAACAATACAATAATTAATTAATTAAATTATGTCAATGACGATGTATTCGTGTCACCGTTACAATTATTATTTGCTCTTTAAATTTTACTGAAAAGTAATGGCAGAAATCTTTTAAGTTGGTAAAATGGTAGAACCATTTTATCAAGAAAATCCTACAATTCTATCTCTGAAATTCTTGTGAACAAGGATCAACAGTGAAGATGCCCCAAGAATTGATTCTATTCGTATTTGATATTTTTTTATTACAGATGAATCTAAACACCGGCAAACTGCCCACCTGGTGATAAGTGGTTGTAAAATCCAGTAGTCACGTGGCCACCACATAATTGTTTTTACACTTTTTGTATGGGAGGGTATTTCGTTGTTGAGATTTCCTTTTATAGAACGAAAATACGCTGTACTCTATCACTATTGAGCGTATTATCTTCAATTTGTTTTAATATTGTTATCAATGTTAAGTGGTAGTTATTATTGATGATACCCAATGATCGGCAGATTTTAAGCATTTAAAATACAAGTACTTTTACTAATAGTAGCAAATACCTAATCCAAGAAAATACATACTCAACTTCGCATTATGTTGTTAAAAAATATCAAATATAAGATTACAATATAGTATAGGTAAGCACCGAGCATAAGCTTCCCACCGAAAAAAAAAAATCTTAAATAACATGTTTTATTAAATTTGAATTTTATAGCATTATTCGCAATGCAAAGCGTATATCTAATATCAAAAATGGGAAATCATAAATTTAATCGTCCGGCGGGTCCCGAACCATGCACCATCTACCAATCCGGGGTAGGCGCGCTGCGTTAAGCGCGACGATGACGATGACAATTAAATTTATGTATTCCCATTTTTGAGATAACATGTTTTAGTTAATTTATAACTTTGAAAGTTAAGAAACTTTTATCTTTTTATTAATCAAATGAGATGTGTTAGATTTAATTTCATATAAAAGCTAAAATAGCAACTTTTAATTAAAATGTGGCGTCCAATTAATGTCTTTATAACTGTGCATATAAATTCCTAACATCAATTTAATAAAATTTTGATGATATATTTTTACATGTTGAATAAAAACACGCGTTGATAAAGCTAGCTAACTTTAATTAAAACTCTTAAGCAGTGCTAAAAAGATTCCAAATAAAGATATGCATACTTTATAGTATCAAGTTGCATTGTTTATTTTACTGCTAGCATTATAGCAAATTGTAATGTTAATTATGCTAAGTTCTTTTAATATATCCTTCCTTTCCACTACGTTCTGACTTGAGTTATTGAGTTCGTGTTGTGCATAGAAAATGAGAGCCCATGTACAGTCAAAGCCACTTCAGTGAATACACGAGTGTAGCGCCCTTGTGTTTTCGGATCGATCCCCGCACAGAACAACATTTATGTGACCCTTAATGGATTTTTCAGAGTTCTACCTAGACTCGGAGTAATCCTTTGTAGATCATTGTTTGGAAATAATTTAGCTATTGACTCAAAAATAAGTGCACCCAAAGGTGGTGTTTTCTATAATAAACTTTTGGCGGGCAGTTATGAGTTTTTAATCCTTTTTATAAGTGCGCCGCAATTAGCTTGCCGCGCACTTTTTGAATTTGGAACCTCTTAGTGTTCAGCGCCAAAGAAATCGAACGCATATATTGTTTGAATAGACGGGCTGGTATGGACCTTGGTCGCGTCGCCAGCAAAATAAAAAAAAATGAAATCAAATTAAATCCCTCAAACTATACAGGCCCGCTTTTCGTAATTTTTCTCGGATTGTTAGAAGTTCAAGTTTTTGTTTTGAAAAATAAATTCTCCTAGTGACAGTGATAGTATAGAATTTACTATTGAAAGTATTAGAACTGACGAAAGAAATATCATGGTAATCTAGTTGTTACACACAAAACCGGCCATTGTGGAGATCCTCGGGAGAGGCCTATGCCAGCAGTGCACGTCTTTCGGCTGATATGATGATGATGAATCTATTACGTGCAAAATCACGGAATAAATATAAGCCTATGGTAATTTTATTTAATAGAGAAATGGAAGAGGCTCCAAGCATTTTTCAGAATCTGTTTTTGGTCCACTTCCAGTACTTAGCCAAAACTAAATAACCTTCTACTCTTCGGAGTACCTAGTCAATCCTAAAAACAACAGTCAGTAATAACGACAAAGTTAAACTGGACACATATTCGAAATTAATAGCGTATCTGAAGAGGATAAGGTGAAACCATGTGAACGCATCGTGGAAAACATTAAATTGCAACCATCAGTAAATCAATCCATGCCACAGTCGCCGCGTCCATCTACATCCAAATAACGAGATTCATCGTCACATTTTCCTTAAAATGAGCCAAATTCGGACTTAATTTCAAACACGTAGAACATACAATCTCATAGAGGGTGACGAAAAGTAGTAAATCTACTATTATTTACGATGATTATTATCGCTGCCTCGCGCTGTCAAAGCTCGCGCGTCTCTATAGACACCTGTGCTTTGACAGTGAATAGCGGCCGTCTTGGTAAAGCGATAGCTGACAAATTTGACAGGAATTCATATTGAGCCGTGACATTTTACAATATTACAACAGAACGACGCCAATTTGGATACATTACGGGAACATTCATTTTATTGAATGAGAAGTTTGAGGGCTTCGTCATCTCGCGTTGTGGCGATAACACCTGGCCACCACGATCGGGTGGAAACCGCTTGACTATTTTTTATGGGGCTATTTAAAATCTCTAGTCACTGTTTGACTACATTCTATGGGGCTATTTAAAATATCTAGTCACCGCTTGACAACTTTCTATGGGGCTATTTAAAATCTCAAGTTTACTGACGCTTTTTGTAACTTTTGCTTTTGATCGTTTTAACACATCATAACATGACCTTACATTGTGTTGCATAAACGTTAACTATACCTTACTTAGCCAATAACCTACTTTAAAAAAATCAAATCAGTGTTTTACCCTCATTTTCACTAGGCGATGCTTAATTTTTCATGTCAGTCGTTATATTGAAAAGTGATTTATTTTGGGCTTTTTAGTTTGAATTGTTGTTCTAGCTTTAAAATATAGTGTATTGTTACTCTCCGCATGTTTTTAATTTAGTTGAAAACTCATGCTACCTATAAGAATTCATTTATTATTTTTACCAACGTTGAACGTTGAGTTTTCGTAAGTAAAGGTTCATGAACCTCATAATATTAAAGCATTGGTTTAGAACAATTTAACGACTATCCTGTAGTAGCCGATAGCCACTGTGTATTTTAATCGGTCCACCAAGTTGTAATAAAGTAATAATAAAGTTACCAATGTCGTCGACATGAAACCCAAATTGAATGCAAAGCGAACAATTGTTTGTGCCAGATTCGATTAGGATGGCAGAAAGGGCGACCGGCAAGCAAACTACCCGTCCGGAAGTCGAGCATTCTGGTCGCTTGCCAAAGCCGCTGACTTCGTGAACCATATGAAATTAAATAAATATGAAATCGCCAGAGTCCGATTAAGGAGTACATCATTGCATATAATGAACTCCTTTATAGCTTTACACGTGTCAAGGTATTAGCCTAGAATCTTTTTTTAGCTAGAAACTTAACATCTGTTGTTACGTACTGAATTAATAATTACTAAGTTTTTAAAAACTAGTCGACAAATATCAAAATTTAAATTAGGTATATAATAATAATAAATAATAAAAAGTGTTTATTTTCTCTCACAAATAGGTTGGATACATTAACAATAACATGTCGCGCACTGTTAAGCCTATGTACATAGAATTTGTAGGTATACAACCTGTTTTATGAGAGACTGGTTCCTGAAGTAGGTTTAGAAAAACCTGTAGTACAGGTCACCAGGATCCCATTCCACGGATTGTATATTACATGTATTTAAGAGCTTTTATTACATTTTAGATAACAATCGATTGTTATGCCAGAGAAAAACAAATTAAAATAAATAACAATAAAAATAAAAGACAAGGAAAATAATATTTACACTAAAACTAATAATTCTTATAAAAATAACAATAATTTTGGCTTACTATGGTATGCTTAACTCGAGAGAGTTCTTAGCTATAGTTTCTATAACAAGCCCTGGGAATCTAGTAGTGCAAAGATAAGGTAGAAGACGTGGATCCGATTCCCACCCGGGACAGATATTTGTGTCCATGAAAATGTCTGTTTGTCCTGGCTCAACTTGAGTCTGGGTGTAATTATTTATATAAGTATGTATTTACAAAAGAAAATGTATTTAAGTTATCTGGTTTCCATAGTACAAGCTCTGCTTAGTTTGTGATCAGATGGCCTTGTATGGATAGTGTCCCAGGATGTTATAATTAATTGTTAAAAATCTAAATTTTGCAATAGTGTACTGATTAAAAATATAATTACAATAGACATCACTTTATATTACAAAATCACATTTAATTTAATTTATTTATTTATTTATACTTAATTAAAACGATTAGTAACCAATTACATTAATTAACATAGAAACAATTACATAATTTATTTTTAAGGATACATATAAAATTAAATACAAAATACTGGACATCCTTGCATACTTTCTTTAGCAGAAAACCAAACATATCCGCCTAATGTCTGTCCATCTACCGGCAAACACATCGCATTTAGGATAGACAATCAGGAGGGCGTTTAGCATATCTAGGGTTCGACATACTGGAGACTTGGCTCTAGCGACAGTATGATGCAGCGGATTTGCAAATAATTCACGCTGGTGGCGGCACTGATGATGCTTACGACCACAACAAAATTTTTTATATGTAACGCCTAAGATATTTGAATCAGTAAATCGGCATAGAAATAAACGAAATTTAAATATATTTACTTACTAACTTATCGTATGGGCAGTGGTTACCCTAGTGTCAGAGTTGTTCAAGCCGCCCGGTAGGCCTCTGACATGGCTTAACGACTGTTGCCTAATGGCTACAACCGGGACCGACACGGGACGTGCCCTCCGAAGCACGGAGACGCTCAGAAATTATACCACTTTGGTGGTCACCCATCTATGGAATTACCGCGAGCTTAGTTGCTTAACCTCGCCGATCGCTTACGGACCGTTGAGAACATCTAGCTATGAGCGCCTCATATATATTTACTATCTTATTTTATCTTTTCTATGCTGCCTAAAACATTAGCCATTGCTTGTAATGTCAGAATTAACGCGGATACATTAGCTGTAAACATTTGTTCTCGTAATGGGCTCCCATACTTCACCTAAATGGGCTAGTAACTTACAATTATTCTATTTAAAATATGACGATGCATCTCTTTTGTATGTTTAGTTTGTTTGTCATTTGTATGCTAATGTTCCTGTAAGTGCTTTGTGTTATGCTGTTATTAGAAACTTAAATTTAAATTAAAATAGTTAATTTAAAATTATAACCAGATGCTTCCACCGGTCCGTAAGTGATTGGTGAGGTTAAGCAACTAGGCTCGTAGTCAATCCACAGATGGGTGACCGCTAAAGTAATTTAATTTCTGAGTGTTTCCGTGCTTCGTAGAGCACGTTAAGCTGTCGGTTCCGGTAGTAACCATTAGACAGCAGTCATTGGCCTAATGGGCGGCTTGAACAACTCTGACACTAAGGTAACCACTGTCTATACAATACGTAACATTAAAAACCAGGTTATTATTAATACAAGAAAAGTTGAGTATTATTACACCATCAAATATATAGTCAAGTTTAAAGTCGTAGGCCGAAGTAATACTTATAATATTTGGTAAAACGAATACTATGCTATATTCTCATGAGCATGTTTATGACTATCGTTACCGATAGAAGTCAAATAGTATGTGATACCTTATTTAACCTTAAATTAAA
Organism: Pseudoips prasinana; assembly: GCA_951640165.1. Classification (NCBI taxonomy): domain Eukaryota; kingdom Metazoa; phylum Arthropoda; class Insecta; order Lepidoptera; family Nolidae; genus Pseudoips; species Pseudoips prasinana. The sequence continues at coordinate 14,766,814 of OX621240.1, forward strand.
AAAACCTTATTTGGCTTAAATTAATTAATTAGCATTACTTATCTAGTCTTTAAGTTATATATAATAATATAATATAATATCAAGGGACAATGTCACACAGATCATCCTAGCCCCAAACTAAGCAAAGCTTGTACTATGGGTACCAGGCGACGATATACATACTTATATAGATAGATAAATACTTAAATACATAGAAAACATCCATGACTCAGAAACAAATATTCGTGCTCATCACAAATATTTGCACTTACCGGGATTCGAACCCAGGACCACCAGCTTCGTAGGCAGGAGCACTACCAACTAGGCTACGGTGATCGTCATAAACATATGTACTTCTTTTATCCATTACCTAATGTTATTCTTAAGTGCCGACGACATATTGTAAAGTGGCACACTCAAACCCTAGAGGTTTCTGTGCCACTTCTAAAAAACAAACTTTTGTTATTTTTGCTCAACTCAATGGATGATGTGGCTGCAATAGATTTAACCAAGGAATCCACCCCAATTTGAATGGGAAGTAGGAGAAAGGAAGAATAAGTCCCTAAATTATTATACTTATAAACAAATAATAATAAATAAAGTCCTGAGATATTATTTACACACGGCCACCTGATCGCAAACTAAGCAGAGCTTGTACTATGGAAACCAGATAACTGATATATCAAAATAACTTGCCCACCGAGTTAACTAAGTAACAAATACTTGTTGTAGACAGAATACATGCATTATCTAGATAAAAAGTAGTTGTAGAACTTAAACGACGTCCTATTTACTGTGGAAACGTAAGGCAAGTTGAGAAGCACTCACGTTATTGCTTCTCAACCTTATAGTGCTCACTCAATGAGACATATAACATGCGACAGTGGTGGAGACAAATATACGAAAATAAGTCCTTCTACGCAGGGTTTATTTTTGTGGTCTATTTCGGGTTATTAGTATTAATTAATAACGTCTCAATTGTTTCTTTAGAATCGGTATTTAATCACGGAATAGATTTTTTTTTACTTTTTAAATAAGGAATTATCAATTCGATTGGATGTTCTTTTTTATTTCGCGAGATATAAAATCAAAACGCTGGCGATTGTTTAGGGGAGATAATAAGTATTGCAAACCAGCAAGGAAATGTCATCAGCTATCTGGGCACGTTACTGGTGCTTCTGACTATATTCTTAAGTTATGTGTATAATCTTTATTATTATTATATTTTGCTGGTATATGTTAGATTTAAGTATTATAAATAACTCATAAGTTTATTTCAATTATATAATTGTTCTATTCGTACTAATAAATAATAATTAATGATAAAACTTCTTGGGAAAGAGTAAATTTAATTCAACACATTTAGATAATAAATTGTAATTAGATGTTAATTTGATTCTTATATTTATTAAAAAAGGATTCCTACTGAGTCAAGCACTGCACGGTAGGGAATATGTTGTATTTACGTTTTATTTTGTTGCATTAATGTTATTTGTTTGAGGTTTTAATTTTGATGTTTTATTTTGAGGTACTATTAAACTTAAACTAGTTTTAGCATAAATAGCAAGCAGATTTGACTGCCTATACATGAATCACTGCTGCAGTGTTTCTCACGGAATGGGGCATCAATGATTCATGTATTCCAAAGTCATGTAAACAAAATTTTAGCTATATTTTTACTAACATAGAATAAGTTTTATGTATTACTAACAATTTTGAGTCTTTGGTTACTTTAATAAATAACTTTATTATTATTATTATAGGGGCTATTAGAATGTAGTGTTAGTCGTGGAGTCTATTTGTATACAACACCTTTTTGCTAGTTTTGAAGGACCACATACTGTAGTCTTTTGGAAAATTTACGATGTTTTCAAGTAATGTCCTGTTGAAGAAAATGAAAAGAATAAAAATATAGACTGCTGAGTATGACAAAATAATAATAAATCAAATAATGATTTATTTTATAAATATAATGACGAGTTAATAATGTGTATTCGGGGATATGATCGTGGGTGTGTATGATGAAGTTTGTCAGAATTTTTAGATAACATTGATAAGTTTGTGATTATTGTAATTTAAAGTGTCGATAAAAATAACCAGTATTTAATTTTTTTAGACTTACAACCTCTACTTATAATAAGAGCCTTAAAGGAGAAGGTAATTCCACAGCTAATGTCAATAATTTATCGAATCAAGTCATTACGTAACTTAGGTGAAGCAAAGTTAAGTGAAAGCTAAGTTGTACGAAATCAACAGGAATCGATTATGGTTCAGCATTCAACTCACGCAATCTGCCCAATAACGCAGGTACCTTGTTTCCATCCGTCTAGTGATTGCTATTCTTCACGCCTAGCCAATATCGGACGTATATTGAACAAGGCCGATACTAGAGCAGACATCTTTCTTGACAAACAGCTGTACATGATATTATTTTTTGCGAAAAGGAAAATGGCTATGAATGTACATTTTTAATGTAAAAATAATTATATATTTATCTCTCTCTTGAACGGGTGCTGCTTGCGGTGACTGGATAATTTACGGTTAGGGTATTTGGTAAAGTTTTTTAGGCTTTGTGTTGTGTGGTGTAACTAATGTATCTTATAAAACAATGATAATTAAACTAAAAGGAATGAAAGTACCTGATTGAATCAAATCAAATAATTAAACTAATATTAAATGAGGAAATAACTAACTATTAATATTAGGTCTTTACCTATGAAATTGCCGTTCTGCAGTACTGGCCATTTCAAATCAAAATAACTTTGGTTTGGCTAAGAATTCTAATTTCAAATTAATTTTATTTTAAAAACATGGATTCTTTTTTCCAAAAGTAGTCATTTCTTTATTGATTAGTGTTACATTTTCATCGCATTTCAATCTTTTTCGTCATCATGGATACGTTAAAAATTCGAGTAATTATGGAATATGAGTACCGTCGTGGCAGCAACGCGGCACAAGCGGCACGCAACATCAACGACGTTTACGGAGCTAACACTACAAACCAACGCACCACCTGTTATTGGTTTGCTCGCTTCCGTTCTGGAAATTTCGACCTGAAAAATGAACCTCGCGGTCGTCCGAAGACTTTGGTCGACAATGACGAATTAAAGGCGGTTGTGGAAGCTGATGATACACAATCTACGGCTGAATTAGCAGCAGCTTTCGACGTTAGCGTCAAAACAATATTGGTCCATTTGCGTCAAATTGGCAAGGTAAAAAAGCTTGACAAATGGGTGCCCCACGAACTCAATGATCGCCAGCGCGAAGTACGCGTCGAGACGTGCCTTGCACTGCTCAACAGACACACAAATGAAGGAATTTTGAACCGCATTGTTACCTGCGATGAAAAATGGATTCTGTTTGATAACCGCAAGCGCTCAGCAAGTTGGTTGGATCCTGGTTCAGCACCTAAACAATGCCCTAAACGAAAACTTACCCCTAGAAAAGTGATGGTCACTGTTTGGTGGTCTAGCGCCGGTGTGATTCATCACAGCTTCTTACCAAACGGGGTGAGCATTACTGCAGATGTGTACTGTGAAGAACTGAGCACAATGATGGAGAAGCTGGCGCATCTCCAACCAGCATTGGTCAATCGCTCGTCTCCGCTGCTCCTGCACGACAACGCGCGACCTCATACTGCACAGCAGACGGTCTCCAAGTTGCAAGAACTGGGGTTGGAAGCTCTCCGTCATCCGCCCTACTCACCAGACCTTGCGCCTACAGACAACTACTTTTTCCAAAATTGGATAACTTCTTGGCGGGAAAAAAATTCAATACCCGAGAGGCAGTACAAAATGCCTTTGAAGAATTTGTTGCCTCCCGTCCAGCTGATTTCTTTAAGAAGGGCATCAATAAACTGCCACTGCGATGGCAAAGATGCATTGATTGCATGGGTGATTACTTCGATTAATACAAATAAAAAAATTCATGAAAAAAATTCGTTTAAATTTTTTCATACAAAACGGCAATTTCATAGGTAAAGACCTATTAATTTAATTGGTTGTATTGCCTTTTAGTGGATTGGACTATATTGAACTTATATATTTGAACCCGTGTCGATATTAACCACAGTTCAATTAAAATGCGAAAAAGATAAACTAAGTTTACTTCTAAAACCTAATTAAAAATAATTCCTACATCCTGCGTAATCATATAATCTCACTAACATGTAAATAAATAATTACAGACTGTATGTTATTATTATAAATGTTCTTTAGATCATTCCTATATTCAATATTGCTGTAGTAACCTGGCATAGTGTCAGCAATAAACAAATAGTAATTGTAGTTAGACAAGTACTTCTTTTTCAAGTCATTCAGGATAAGATGAATCCATAGCTATAACAGCGTATATGTATGTATATGCTCTGAGTGTGTAAACAGAAATGTATATTTAACAGAAGAGTTTATAAGTTATTCACTTAAGTTAAATTTTTCCGGCTCGAGGGTAACTAACATATGTTTTCCGGCTCTAGACCTACTAGCATGTTTTTCCGGCGCGAGGTATATATTCACAGCCCCGCCTCGCTGAAACCAATTGGACTCGAACACTATACTTCCATCTTACGGACTGCACCGTTGATGGTGTTAATAAGGGAGTCATCAAAAATAAACTCAGATTCGATAACTACGGGACAAGAGGGTATTCTCTTTTGAACTTACTGCCATTATCAACTAATAATTACCTATTACAGGGTCAAATGACTGTTGCCTATAACTGTACAGTCAATATTCAGATGAATATTGACAGTACAGTTATAGGCGTATCTGGGAGGTGTATCTCACGTAAGTTGGATAACTTACGTGAGATACACCTCCCACTAGTCAACTAACAATGCTAAAGTAATAATTTACTAAAATTAATAAGAACACTTTTCTCTCCTACTGTACATAAAAATTTCAATAAAATTTAATTATATTATTTGATACTTATCAACATAATATAATTAAATTATATTAAGGAGTTCGAGGAATCATTTGTACATATTTATCAACGAGCAATTCCTCGAATGCCATAATTTCTCCTCACATGCTTAGAAATTCCCCTTAAATCATCATAGTCAATGGCTCGCATTCAAACATATACTTGGATCGTATTGTAAATTCTAAATATCACATTAGATATTGGGCTAATAACTGGGCTATTATATGCCAACAGCAACGACGAAACACTGTAGTGTAAAAAAGCTTTCTCCCCACTCGTCTTTCAGTTCCTGAAAAATATCTCCAACAACAATTGTACATTCACTTGCTCACCAAAGATACGATCCCACGTATTCTCAGTGTGGTCACTTTTACATGCTTCTATTCTCAACTTCAACTTCAACTCTTATTTGTTTCTATTCTCAATGAAACACATGAAATATACAACTGCCTTTGCTTCCATATAAGGACATTAATTAGAAAGAAAGAAATTAGAAACTGCAACTTTGCTCTGCCATAGGTTACCCAGCCATCAGATCATTAAATATAAGTAATATATAATAATTACTCTTCAAGTTTTCTCCAATTAAATTGTTGTAGATCTAAATATTTTCAGCTTCAAACACACCGTTGCCAATTACTTATTTGATATCTGCTACCTCTTAACGATGTGGCGCCGAAGAGTTCGCACTATAGGAATCAACAATTATTTGATTTCTAAATACCTATTAACCATATTTTAGTACGAACCAATTTTTACCTATTGCATTACCTAATATTGTACCTGGTTCTACCTAGCCCAAAAATTTTACATACTAGGGATTGTATGTAAAATTTTAATACTCCAAGCAAACATATTCGTTCTGTTACTTAGCTTGCCCCTACATCCATATACTTCTGAATATATTTCACCTAATATTCCATATAGGGCTATGTGGTGACGGCGGCAAATATCAGAATATCATCACCCCATCACATTTCATCCTGTCTGTCAAGATTGTGTATATTAAGAGCATCTGTGGTCATTTTATGTTTGATTTATCATCAGATTCTACTTATTTTTATGATTAAGTATCAAAACGATTGATTTCAGATAATTTGTTTACGCCACGAGTTTGATCCTTTTCTAAAATATAACAAATAGTTTATAGAAAATAATTTCCGTTTCATACAAACTTAATATTCAAGTATTTAGAAATAAAATACAGTACCTACTAATAGCAATGCCGCCGAATATATAAGTGCCTCTAACTATCCGCTTCAGACTTATTATTTGACGTAGACAGTCGTTTCACTAGAAAATATACTGGATTCATGGACTTTAGCGACGTCTATTGATTTCCTTCAAAAATACTTCATAAATCATTATACTAAACACTCAGGTGCATTGTTAGTTCCTAATGATTCCAAAGATGGCGTAAGTTAATTAAAATTAAAGGAAATTATGTAAATCTTGTAACAATTAACGTGACATGACGTCACATGAATGATGTATATAGTTTCAGCGGTTAAGTGTTGACCTCATGTGGCTTGGTAATTTGATAATGTGCGGTAAAAGCACCAGCCGTTTCTTCACCGTGTACGAGGAATACGACTTAAAATACGTCACCTAAACTTAATAGGCAAAGTGATAAAAGCAAAAACATCTAGTTTCTCTGAAGCGAATAGTCCACCCTGATGAAAATCAACATGAGCTTGAATGATCATACATTTAATTGAATAAGCAATAAAAAGCAACTGGTGATGGAAAAAACAAATTAAACAAAAATATAAAGAAACTACGGGCTTGCTCTTCATCAGGTCGTTCACCTGGGTAGGTAGTAAAAACTGCAGGTTAGCAGAATAAGTTACTCGACAGTTACGACTGCATTAGTCCCCTGGCTGACTCTTAACTCATGTTAGTGACCCCCTAATGGAAACATGAACATTTATAAAACGAGTAGCTGAGAGTCTTTTATTTGCCACTTAGTCGGTCTCTCAGTGTTCATTATATCATCTAATTATATTAAATTACATTAATAATTAATTAATAACATCTGCGTCTAGGGACTGACGAGTAGACTAGGCTATTCATTTAAACATTATGAAAGCGACCTTAATTTGTATTGCTTAGATTAAATTTCAATATTGTGATTTGATAAGTACAAGAGTATGAGTGTAAATTTCATTTACTACGTCAAAAGTAAATCTAATACGAGTTATTTAAAAACCGGCCAAGTACGAGTCGGACTCGCGCGCGAATGGTTCCGTACCATTATCTATAAAAACGAGTAAAAAATTCAAGTTTGTTGTATTTATTAAATATTTATTTTATTTTATTAAAAACTGCAGGTTAACAGAATAAGTTATTCGGCGGTTACGACTGCATTAGTCCCGTGGCTGACTCTTAACTCATGTCAGTGACCCCCTAATGGAAACATGAATAATGATAAAACTGGTAGCTGAGAGTCTTTTATTTGCCACTTAGTCGGTCTCTCAGTATTCATTATCTCATATAATTATATTAAATTATATTAATAATTAATTGATAACATCTGGGTCTAGGAACTGATGAGTAGACTAGGCTATTCATTTAAACATTACGATAGCGACCTTAATTTGTATTGCTTAGATTAAATTTCAATATTGTGATTATGATAAGTACAAGTACATGAGTATAAATTGTATTTACTACCTCATAAGTAATCCTTATACAAGTTAAAAAAAGAACCAAATACCCTGGGACATTATTCACACACGGCCATCTGTTCCCAAACTAAACATAGCTTGTACTATGGAAACCAGATAACTGATATACTATATATACTACTTTTCTTTTGTAAACACATACTTATATAGTTAATTACAAATATCTGTACTGGGTGGGGATCGAACCCACGACCTACGGACTGAAAGGCATCTACCAACCGGTTTGTTGCTCCTGGCCGTTTTTCGGCCGAGTTTCGGCTCGTTGGCACACAATATTAACGACGTCTAGCCAGGAGCTAACTAGATAGGAGTGGGTGTGCAAACACAAGTGCACTCTTTCTTTCATAACCTTATGGAGTGATCATCCAATAGGATATAGGAGGGATCAGGAAGTCTGACAGTTTTGTATGCGTATAATTATATATAATATTGACGGTCACCATAGCCTAGTTGGTAGTGCTCCTGCCTACGAAGCTGGTGGTCCTGGGTTCGAATCCCGGTAAGTGCAAATATTTGTGTGATGAGCACGAATATTTGTTTCTGAGTCATGGATGTTTTCTATGTATTTAAGTATTTATCTATGTATATAAGTATGTATATCGGCGCCTGGTACCCATAGTACAAGCTTTGCTTAGTTTGTGGCTAGGATGATCTGTGTGACATTGTCCCAAATATTATAACACCGCCAAAGTCTAAGCCTACGGGATACTTTTCTTGCAAGAAAAATCCTAGTTACACTTCTTGGTTGTAGAACTTGGTCTGTGAATTAAACCCAAGTCCTCATTATTTGTGGTCGAACATGTCACTAGAGGCAATAATAACTAAAATGCACCAATAATAACTCAACGTTTAAATTTGTAGCTATAGGTGGTCATATAGCTCACCCTTTTATTTTTACATTTCATTCGCGTGACTGCGCGAAGTTACATAAATTAAAGCCATTAGACAGCGTTACAATAACACTATGTAACGTAACCTATTTCCATAATCGTTACAAACTGTAACTAACATATATTAATAAGGAAGTTCAAGATTAACATCAAATCTACAAGGGGACAGAACCAATCTGTTCCCTAAGGGCTCGGCCTACTAATCTAAATTACTATTACTAATCTACCTCCCTTGATAGCCTCTTAGAACAATGATAATACGGATACTATGATCATTGTAACGACACTCGTAATCAGCTGTAAAATAGGAACTTATACAAGGTCTTTGCCTAGTGGTGTAAAATTCTTAACCAAGACCTTTAAGAGAGGTAGGGCACAGCGTTGATTGGCTCAAAGAGCAGCCCGACTGGTGAAGTACCTCCACCTTACAGAAGACTTAATAATAAAATTAATAACTTAATGTTGTTTCTGCGTGTAAGTAAGGTCGCCAGAGCTCATCGGGGGGGGGGGGGGGGGGGGTAGCAACACTGGTTTGCTTACTCTTATAAGGCTGGCAACGCAACGCACCCGCGACCCCAGCTCTGGTGTTGCGAGAGTCTTTGGGTTGCGGTGATCACTTACCATCAGGTGAATTACTGCATTCGTTTGTCGCCCTCTTTTATATAAAAAAAAAAAAATTGTCTTTTACTGAGACAGAATATGTATAAGCATTTTCATATATTGTATACGAGACAATATACACTAAGTGCTGCAGCACTTTGCTCCAGTATTAAAAGTGAACATATAAATATTGAAAATATAATTTGAAAATTGTTCAACACTTTAGTCTGTGTGTATAGTTTTAGTTTATGGCGTGGTCCATAAGTTATATTATCAATTACTTAGTGGATAACAACAAATAAACAATTGCTTTAACCTGGATGTAAATAAAGGTTATGAAGGTAAAGCAATGAAAGAGATGGGTAAACACCTAAATAATGAAAAAAAAATCTGTTGCTTTGTGAGTCGGGGCATGTAACTATTTTTTTACATTTGTATGTAAACTATCAAGAATGATATGGAACTAGGCACGCGGTCAGCCTATCATTTTTAAACGGCTCCGTGATTCGGAGAGCTCGTTGCTTAGTTTTTCCAGCAACAGTGATTGGACAAAAATTAATAAGCCATATCATTAGACGGTTTGAATAACTCTGGCGCAAATGTATGTCTGACTTGTGAGTCTAGCGGTATTAGTAGTACCATATAATAAAGTCTTGGGTCACATTCCTGAGTAGACCAAAAAGTATAATTGGCTTATACTTTAAAAAAATGTCTCACTAGTCCCGTGGAGTTTTAAGGAGATCCTGATGTAATAATAATGATAATGACATTATTTACACACGGCCATCTGATCCCAAACTAAGCAGAGCTTGTAGTATGGAAACCAGATAACTAATATATTACATGTACTGTTTTTTTTTGTAAATATTAGGTCTTTACCTATGAAATTGCCGTTCTGCAGTACTGGCCATTTCAAATCAAAATAACTTTGGTTTGGCTAAGAATTCTAATTTCAAATTAATTTTATTTTAAAAACATGGATTCTTTTTTCCAAAAGTAGTCATTTCTTTATTGATTAGTGTTACATTTTCATCGCATTTCAATCTTTTTCGTCATCATGGATACGTTAAAAATTCGAGTAATTATGGAATATGAGTACCGTCGTGGCAGCAACGCGGCACAAGCGGCACGCAACATCAACGACGTTTACGGAGCTAACACTACAAACCAACGCACCACCTGTTATTGGTTTGCTCGCTTCCGTTCTGGAAATTTCGACCTGAAAAATGAACCTCGCGGTCGTCCGAAGACTTTGGTCGACAATGACGAATTAAAGGCGGTTGTGGAAGCTGATGATACACAATCTACGGCTGAATTAGCAGCAGCTTTCGACGTTAGCGTCAAAACAATATTGGTCCATTTGCGTCAAATTGGCAAGGTAAAAAAGCTTGACAAATGGGTGCCCCACGAACTCAATGATCGCCAGCGCGAAGTACGCGTCGAGACGTGCCTTGCACTGCTCAACAGACACACAAATGAAGGAATTTTGAACCGCATTGTTACCTGCGATGAAAAATGGATTCTGTTTGATAACCGCAAGCGCTCAGCAAGTTGGTTGGATCCTGGTTCAGCACCTAAACAATGCCCTAAACGAAAACTTACCCCTAGAAAAGTGATGGTCACTGTTTGGTGGTCTAGCGCCGGTGTGATTCATCACAGCTTCTTACCAAACGGGGTGAGCATTACTGCAGATGTGTACTGTGAAGAACTGAGCACAATGATGGAGAAGCTGGCGCATCTCCAACCAGCATTGGTCAATCGCTCGTCTCCGCTGCTCCTGCACGACAACGCGCGACCTCATACTGCACAGCAGACGGTCTCCAAGTTGCAAGAACTGGGGTTGGAAGCTCTCCGTCATCCGCCCTACTCACCAGACCTTGCGCCTACAGACTACTACTTTTTCCAGAATTTGGATAACTTCTTGGCGGGAAAAAAATTCAATACCCGAGAGGCAGTACAAAATGCCTTTGAAGAATTTGTTGCCTCCCGTCCAGCTGATTTCTTTAAGAAGGGCATCAATAAACTGCCACTGCGATGGCAAAGATGCATTGATTGCATGGGTGATTACTTCGATTAATACAAATAAAAAAATTCATGAAAAATATTCGTTTAAATTTTTTCATACAAAACGGCAATTTCATAGGTAAAGACCTATTATATACTTACATAGATAAATGACACCCGGACTCAGGACAAACAGACATGTTCATGCACACAAATATCTGTCCTGGGTGGGAAGCAAACCCACGACCTCCGACGTGAAAGGCAAGCATTTGCCAACCACGCCAACAGTTATAAAATAAAACTAAATTCTCGCAAAGTGCTTTTTCGAGTAGCAATTTTATCAGCCTATATGGCTGTTATAATGCTGGAACTCCTTTTTTCCAACTCCTCCTAGTTTCTTTCTGATTAAATTTGTTGCAGGAACCATGACAGTTGAAGCTATTCCCCGAGACATGCCTTATCGTTCAGTGTCAGGTTATTGCGTGCCACTGTTGATCCTGGCTTATCGGAGTTGCATGATGTGGGTGGGATTAGTCCTATTACATAAAGGCACTTATTTTATTCTATGTATCACTTTACACAGGAAAAACGTGTATAATACGTTTATCTAACATTTATTATTTTCTGCTCTACGACGTTGGTCTAGCGGTAGCGTGTTCAACCGCAAACAATGAGGTCCTGGGTTCAAATCCCAGGTCGGAGGAAAAAGTGATTTTGGGATGTTTCCGTAAAAAGAAATTTCTCAGTATCAGCCTGAAGTCTGGGAGTTGGCAGTATTATACCCCCGTGCCTCGGAGAGCACGTAAAGCCGTCGGTCCTGTACCTGACCTCTTTCCGGTCGTGTCGCTAGTCGTCCCATCGGATTATGAGAGTGATGGAATAGAAAGTGCCCCTGTGTTTGCGCACACACTTGTGCACTATAATAATATGTCCTGCGCAATTGGCTAATCTCCATTAAGACTGGCCGCCGTGGTCAAAATTCGGCCGGGAGGACATCATTATTTTATTACACTATGGTATCTAAGACGACAGTTGTAATATATAGGTATATGTTAGATAGATAGGTACTCTTTATTGCACATCACATAATAAAAATTTAGATGTATAGACATAGTTTCAATTTATGTACAATTGGCATACTTATCGCATAAGAGCGATTTTATTCCAGACAACCGTTGGATGGTCTAGTTTAGCAATTGAGAAAGGTGGCTAGTAATGTACTGTAAAATGTGTAAAATAACTTTAAATTCGATTTTAAATAGATATTCAAATATATATACTAAAGTTAGCTTTGCCAATTGACCTTAAGACTCCGTACATTTTCATTCCTGCCGTTCTTTCTACCTTACAAGATTTAAACTGGTGAATAAAAGCGTAGGGCAATTTGGATTAAAAAGTTTTTGATCCGAATTTGATGGTAAACGTCTACAACTGGCCCTGTCGACGTATATGGCATTACACCCACGTATTGCCAACCTTTTCCCAGCCCGCGATACTGTGGTGAGCTGTGGTGACGTTAGTCTTACCCAAGAAGACCATAACTTTAACTGTGATGCTGTTACCTGGACTGTATTCTATAACTCACAAGTACTTCTTTAGTTAATTTGCCTGTTGGTTTTATAGTTAGCCACCCTGACTGCTAAACCAGAAGTCGTAGGTTTGGTCCTTAACCAGGACATCTTTGTGCGATGCGCATAATTATTTGTTCTGTCTGTTAACAAAGCAACAGATTCACTCGTAGAATTATAATATTGATATGAATTATTACAAAAATTTTCTCACTATTTAACACAACACAACTACACATGTGGTGCAGTGTTATAAATAGTCACCTGGGGTTCGAATCAGCTATATTTGTGACCCATGTGTAACATTATTTTCGTTTTGAGTCAGGAAGTGCTTTGTTTCCGTGAACTACATATTTATTATGTCCTCCAGCTAACTAGTGAAATTAATATATCATCATCATCATCATCTTATCAGCCGAAAGACCTCCACTGCTGACAAAGGCCTCCCCCAAAGATCTCCACAAATGCCTGTCTTGCGCTATTCGCATCCATTAGTTTCCAGCGACCCGCACAAGATCATCGATCCATCTTGTAGGGGGCCTTCCCACGCTGCATCTACTACGAGTATACTACGTACTACGAGTATATATTAATTTCACTAGTGAAGGCACTTTATAAAAAAAATACATAAATATTCTTAACAACCATAAACAAATCAGAATTTAAAATTCTGCTTGGCGAAAATAACCGAATTATGTATTCAAGAGTTGTATCGGACGTCAGAACTCATGAATAACGAGGTTTCTTATTTCAAGGTACGTTAACGCCCAAACGGGAATTTTTAAATCTTGCGTTTATTAAGTTTATGAAAAATAAGGAAAGGTAGTAAGTATAAACACGGTAAGGTAGTAATCACCGTCGAAAGTGGTAGTTCTGGAGCTGGCTTGATTCGCACACACCGAGATTGATTGTATGACTGTAATCGTTTAAGATTCGACTATGTGTTTTTAAAGAATATAATGGATGAGAAAAACAAAACCAATATATTAGTTGTTTGTACTCAAGCGCATCAAACTATAGGTTCAATTTTGTAGTCGTGAAACTGAATAGTTAATACCTCACGATAAATAAAAGTTCGATTATTAATTTATAGTGGTGTTAATATAATGCTTAAAGCCTTAACAGTGGCTTTTATTGAGTTTTTGTTAATAAACTGACGTACTATCTGCTGTTCTTCTCCCGTATTTCATATGTTTGGAAGTTAATTTATAACTTATACATAATTTTGGTGGTACAAAATAGTCTGGTGCCATCAAAATTAAAAAAGTATATCAAATAAGTGAACTACCAATTTCACTTCACACTCCAATAAACATCAACTGAAGTACTGTATCGTGTACTGCAACAGGGAAGCTGTAAAAGCGATGTTAAAAAAAAGGCGCAGTCAGGGTACTACAATCAAGAATTTAATAACTAATTTAAAAGTGCAGTATTAAGGTTATATATTCCGCCGCGCACAAATCTCCTCTGATACTTACACAAGAGACAGAGAGAGAGAAAAGCGAGTTGCTTTTTACTTATATGATGACTTCAACCAACGCAAGACAACTTACTGAAACATCGTTCCAACAACAATAAAAAATATCGCAATGTGTTACCAATTTTTATTGGCGTATTTTGCAAACAGATGTTTGTAAAGTTAAAAATAAGTTTATGAGGTTCATTAAATATATTTCTTTATTCAAGAGCTAATATTTGATGAAATATATTTACTTCTACTAGAACATATTTATAGTTTTGTTGTTCTCAAGATATTAAATGTCTTATAATGCCTGCACATCTTTTGTTCAGTAAGTTTATTTTGTCGTCTAATAACGTAAACTCCAGAGCTATAAAGCTTATTGTACTCTAACAATTTACTCAAAATTAAATGAATCAGCTCAGCAGATTTAAGATTTGGGCTAAGAAGTGGAATTAAGAACGCATAACATTTTCGCATCAGCGCTTTAAAAGTCGTGCTGGGGGATAATTCTGCAAATAAGTTCCACTCTCTAGGAGAGACTCCTAGAATTCTGCTCAGCTGATTAATAAAGATACTGTATACATACATATATTTCACACACAATGTACATAGATCCCTAATAGTTATTTTTTACAAGGACCTATTATTGCCCTTTGTTAAAAATTTTCTTATAAATATAATCTTGTGTACCCGCTAATTACATTTTTATATATTTGAAATATTTAAGCAGGAACAGATAGATACATAGAGTCACGCCTGTTTCCCAGAGGGGTAGGCAGAGACAACGAATTTTCATTCGTCACGATCTTTACACACCTCTTTTGCTTCGTTTACCTTCATTATATTCTGCATACATGCTCGCCGGTTATGAATTCTTTTATAAATAGGCCTACATAAGGTATTTGAAAGTTACCCATGTCACTTACAAATGACATTGCTATTGAAATTCAATATATTTGGCATAAATTGATATCAGTTACTAAATTTTGCATGTAATGATTCCTTAAGTACGTATTATGTAAAGATAGGTAATGTATGTCATATTCTACTTAAATAGGCTTCATTAATTAATTTTATAAAACAACTACAACCGGGATCGACAACTTAACGTGCCTTTTAAAGCATGAAAACGCTCAGAAATTTAACCACTTTGGCGGTCACCATCTATAGACCACCATCGTTCCTTAACCTCTAGGTGCTTAACCTCACCTATTACTTACGACCCGGTAAGAACTGGCTATGAGTGCTTGTCTATTCTTGGCGCTATTAATACCGCACCATCAGAATTAACAGCGCCAGAACAATGAAATGTTCTAGCAAAAGCTGAAATGGTGCCATTTCAGTTGTCTTACACGGACAACTAGTGACTTTGTTTTTATTTTATTTTTTTATATTTATGTTGTCTGTGCAATTTTCTGAATAAATCTTTTTCTTCCTCTTCGAACAAAAAAAGCTAACAATTAAGCTTGTTCTTTTTTTATTGGAAATATGGTTGGTTCATAGTAAAATCTTTTAATTTAAAATTACATTTGTTAATAAAAGAGTTCGTGTAAATTTAGGACACAAGCTAATTATGATGGCAAATATTATACAACTTCATGTTGAGGTTATAAATATGCCAACTTTGTTTCTCAGACTTGGGCAATGAGGCAGAGCGCCTATTAATTTGTTTGCTAATATTAGATATCAAACAAATTAGAAGTCGCTCAAACCAACCTATTCATATTCAATGGAGGTGGTTTGGTGTACATATTATTTTTGTAAGAACACCTCAAACTCCGCACGATTCCAATAATAGTTCAAAAAACTATAAAACTCGGTTTTATAAAAAACCGAACAAAAAATGTATTTTATTGTAAAATATAGCATGCGGTCATTCTAATCTATTACCAAAATGAAAATCTTTTTACTCATATGTCAAATATTTATATACAATAATTGACACTGCGCTTTTTTAATTTTTTTTATTTTCCGCTTTTAGTTTGTTATCTATAAAGGCGTGTTTTATAGTTTTTTCAACTATTATTTTATTTATCTTAAAACAAGCTTGGCACAAAGACACTGCCACTTGTAGGGGACCAATAAATCGCAAATCCTGATTATCCCAGTAAGGATAATGGGTTAAAATATTGAAATGTCATCGGTTCATTCAACAGCTGACTGTGACATATTAGAAAATTAAGATAAAAAAATATCCTATTTCATCATCATCATCATATCAGCCGAAATACGTCCATTACAAAGGCCTCCCCCAAGGATCTCTACAATAGCCGGTTCGACGTCTGGTAGTGGGCCGGGCACATAGCTTGTAGAACTGACGGCCGTTGGAGCAGAAAGGTTCGTCGAGTGGCGACCACGAACCGGAAGTCGCAGCGTGGGCCGGCCCCCTACACGGTGGACCAACGATCTTGTGCGGGTCGTGGGAAGCCGCTGGATGCGGGCAGCGCAGGACCGGCTATTGTGGAGATATCTTATTTATTGTACACCAAATTTTCACAAAACTACTTTGATAACACTATGATATTACATTATCACAAAATTAACGGGCTTTTCACAAAATGTGATCATAAACAACCCAATTTCTATCTAGATTTTCCAGACATCAAAAGAGAATTATATTTTCCAGTTAATATTCGCAACATGAAAATGCTATTGCCATCTACATTCAAAACAAACAAAATTATTCGCACACATCACTTTAATACATACACAAATATACTACGCTTTATACACATAATCCTTTATTCAAAGCGCACATCAGGCTACATAATAATAACGTATATTTGTCAAAGACATCGTAGCTGCGTATCTTAATTTAGTGTGTGCGTGCAAATTATGGGCCGTACTCACACCTGCGGCCAAGGTACCGAATCTGCAGGCAATACGATACCCATAAATAATAGGGGAATAGAGATCGCGTTGGTTATGATTTTATGAAGCATAGCGCTTAGTTAGAGAGCTAGCAACTACCTTGCTACTCGTAGCACTCAAACTAAGCTTATGCTGGAAATTTATTTTCAGTTGAAATGTAGCTGGCTAGAAGATAAAAGATCAAGGATTCTTATAAATAAGTAACTAATCCTAAATGTAACAATAATAGCGCAGTAACTTGCTATTTATAATTTATATAAGGATAAAAAAAATGTGATGAAACAGACCGCACGGACGGACTAATTCAAAATATTGTTGTTACTGTATTCAACTATGTTTATGTATTGCATTGTGAGCTTGACAAGTACAAGTGTATGTTAATATCCAAGTATTGAATAAATTTCATTATTTGAACTATACATAACGCGAAATAAAATAAACGTACGTTATGCTTAAGTTAATGATACCTTTTGTATGAAGATCTCAATATATGTATGTGTATATTTTATGTAGAGTAAGTGTAGGTTTCATGAAGAGATCTAGAAGATTATGATCTAGAAGTAGAAATAGTTAACTTGACTAGAATGAGTAAAATAGCATTCATATACCGCAGTTATAAGAATTCTAATATAAAAAAATGTGATAAACTAATACTAAGATAGAAAATCCATTGAAGTATTCACGGACCGATTCATTCTGCTTTCATAGTTACAAGGATTTAAATTATTTCAGACAGTTACCTTCAAATTGCTAGTAAATAGATTCTAAATAGTCAAATTGGCGATGATTGACTACATTCTGCCAATCGATTTGCAACGGAATTGCAATCGGAAATACCGAATCAATCCGGCCAATTTGACGGCGACTGTGTTATTCGAATTACGAATTCCGTTGCTAGTTGGGACGGTCGGCTGTTTTGTTGCAGACCTATTGAAGATTTCTTTTGTACTTAATAAGACTTCAGCATGGCCTATAATAGATTTATATACGACAGATATCATGTGACGTGTTAGATTTTGATAACATTTATGTTATGATTGCAAATATATCACACGTATGTATACATTATATTTTGTAAGTATTAACTGTCTTAAAAATGAGGGTGGTTATAAATTCGACTTTATGTGTACGTTACGAAATTTCACCCTTCTTTGAATAGATTTTCTCTTAAAAAATAACAGCTGGCTGAAATGAGATACAGAGTTATTGCAAAATATATTATTTTCATCTGGCTTCATAAAAACTATTATTGAATATTAATTTTAAAAGGTACAGACGCCAGCACATCCAGCTACCCTAATCTGTCAAATTTCTTTTATAGATTTTCAACTTTATCACAGAAACATAAGGTCCACTTTCAATTGGGGAAATTTGACAGATGGGGTAGCTATAAAATATAGGTATAAATTTACTCATTACCTACCCACTAACTTTCATAATTGTACAATTATTGTATTCGCGCAAAGTTATTAAACAAATATTTTTTTCTTGTTTCAGGCGTTCAAGCGCGGGCCTTTTGGCGCCGCAGTTGGCATGCCAATCATCATCACCTGCTCCAGCGCCCGCGCCGCTCCCGCCCTCCTCACCGCCCCGAGTTGTCTCCGCACCTCCCGCTCCCCTCGTGCCACCACCACCCGATCCTGCCCCACAACCCGACCAAGAAGATGGCGTCAGATTACGGCGCACACACACTGTTGCTGTCCGCGACTACCTCAAGAGGGAAACGCAGACATTCTTTGGAGTTCAAAGGGACAATGAGAGGGAACAAAGGAGGTTGTGGTATGAAAGGAGGAGGAGGCACGCAGCGCGGGCGCTGGGGGACCTTCGGCCCGATATACCGCCGGATCATCATCCTGATGATGATGATATTAGGTGAGTTAGATTTGCCTGTATTTTATGTTATAATTTCATTACAAATAATGTTATGCACCAACATTTGTAAACGAATATGTATTCTGGTTGAGTCTAACAAGAAAATAGACACATAGATGTGGACACATTTAATATAATCCTTTTTAGAGTTCTGTACTCAAAAATTCCAATGGAACCCTATAACGCCGTTGTCCATCCGTCCGCGTCTCTTCAAATTCATAAAGCGTAATACGACAGTTGGATGTTTCAGTGCGTATTTCTAATGCCACTACTACAATAATAAAAATAAATTTAAAGGTCCCCTACAAGTAACTTTACTTGGTTAGTTATTCTTGTTGTTAAATTGAACAATTAAATTGTGATATTATAGTACTTAAAATATTACATTTGAGTTGCGTCATCCAAAATATTATCAAATCAACTTCTCTCCCCCCCCCCCTTCCCCGTAACTTCTAAAACAAGAGAATGATAAAACTAAAAAAATATATAATGTACATTACTATGCAAACTAACAACGAAAATTGGTTTGAACGAGATCTAGTAAGTAGTTTTTTTAATACGTCATAAATCGTAAACCGCTATTTACCTTTCATTTAATTAACTGAAATATTTGCTGCTACGGAACCCTTTATGGGCGAGTCCGACTCGCACTTGGCCGGTTTTTATTGGATAATCTATTGATATAGATTTCCTAGACAGATAAAATAGTATAAAATACATTTAAAAATAAAAGTATTGCAGGTACCTTGTGGTATGTTGCATGTTTCTGCGATAGAACATTTCAACAACATTTAATTCCTGGGGGCTTCAGCAAGACAAAACTAATACAAGGACGTTAACAACGTAATTACATTTAATATTTTGTTCTCTTTGCTTGGTATAACGTTACCGATTACTAAAGTAAAAGCGCTAAATTGGAACATTTGTAATTGGCATAATTTTAACATTGGATATCGTATAATAATAATAGTAGTATAGCTCTTTTTAATATCGATTATGTTGGTGAAGTTTTATAGCGATTAATTAACCATTGAAGAGATTCAACAGTGAAAAGTGTGTACGCAAACTTAGAGTATACTTTTTGTTTCAAAACTCTCATCATCTGAGAGAAATAATGATAATAATATCCTGGGACATTATTCACACACGGTCATCTCATCCCAAACTAAGCAGAGCTTGTACTATGGAAACCAGATAACTGATTTACTACATATTATACTAATTTTCTTTTGTAAATACATACTTGTGTTTATAAATAATTACACCCAGTCTTGGGTGGGAATCGAATCCACGACCTCCGGCGTGAAAAGCAAGCATATGGCCAACCACGCCAACAGGCCCGTCAAACTTAGAGTTTACTTTTGTTTAAAAATTCTCATCATCCGAGAGAAATAATGATAATAATATCTTGGGACATTATTCGCACACGGCCATCTGATTCCAAACTAAGCAAAACTTGTACTATGGAAACCAGATAACTGTTATACTATTTTTCCTTTGTACATACATACTTATATTAATTAGGCTCAGGACAAATATATATTTTCATGTATCTGTCCTGGGAGGGAATCGCACCAACGACCTGTGGCGTGAAAGGACTTATCAACCATGGCATCCGGCCCGTGATCTGAAAAAATAATAATAATATATAGGTACAATGTCACACAGATCATCCTAGCCCCAAACTAAGCAAAGCTTGTACTATGGGTACCAGGCGACGATATACATACTTATATAGATAGATAAATACTTAAATACATAGAAAACATCCATGACTCAGAAACAAATATTCGTGATCATCACACAAATATTTGCACTTACCGGGATTCGAACCCAGGACCACCAGCTTCGGAGGCAGGAGCACTACTAGGCTACGGTGATATACCATAACTAGAGAAAGATCACGCTTATTATAATATTATAGTTGTAACATAAATAGTGGACATAAGTTAAGGAGTTTAATTTGAATATGAAACATAACATGCAAAATATACAAAACAATAATATTAACTCCCCATACAAGAATAACGAGCACCGACGGTCGTTGGGGCAGAAAAGATCTCGAGTGGCGACCACGAACCGGATGGCGCAGCGTGGGCAAGCCATTTAATTTCCTACAACATGGACCGATGATCTTGTGCGGTTCGCTGGAAACCGCTGGAAGCGAATAGCACAAGACCAAGAGAGAATAGTGGAGATTTTTGGAGGAGGCCTTTGTCCAGCTGTGAACGTCGTTCGGCTGATATGATGATGATGCATTTTATTTGGGGAAACAATCAAATATTTTTCGTATTTCCCAAACTGGTTTTATTTAGTTACTTCACTTTCATGATTAGTTAGCGTTCCTTTGCCTGGGGCCAACTAAAATACCAGCGCTACACTAATTTTCGCTATAGCTTATGCTGAAGCTGGCACCCATTTATGATACACAGCAATTTGTTTTGTTTTTTTTAAGCACCTTTTAACTAATTTGTATGTATCTGTATTATAAATAAAAGTATTTCTTTCTTTGTTTTCTTTCCTTAAATTATGTCCACTATATTACACCTTGAATAATATCACTGTGCCTCAGAGTAATCGATTTAAAGTCTTCACGAGGTCTTCAGGTTGCGAAACCTGTAACGACCGCTGAATAGATCTCGGAAGATTCGTTTTCCTGAACCGTCGTTGCCTTTAAAGATGTAATACACTTTAATTCCACAAGGATGTAAAAGAAATCCTTAAATCGAAGCAAAGGTCTCCGAAAGCACTCTGACTTCCAATAAGGATATAGATATAGATAGATATTTAATATTTTACCTTGATTCTTGGATACAGCGATGTTTATACGGTTGATTTATTTAGATGACTTGACGGTTGACGGTCACCGTAGCCTAGTTGGTAATGCTCCTACCTACGAAGCTGGTGGTCCTGGGTTCGAATCCCGGTAAGTGCAAATATTTGTGTGATGAGCACGAATATTTGTGTCTGAGTCATGGATGTTTTCTATGTATATAAGTATTTATCTATCTATATAAGTATGTATATCGTCGCCTGGTACCCATAGTACAAGCTTTGCTTAGTTTGGGGCTAGGATGATCTGTGTCACATTGTCCCTAGATATTATTATTATTAACTTTATCTTTCGATTCGTTATTCTGATTGTTTTAATAGTTTAGTAGATATACTAAAAAAATTCAAGATCGTTATTTTGAGCTTGATTCAGATCTATACAAGGCATAGCGCAAGTAAATGGTTTAAGGAGTTTAGGTTCTAGGCTGTGTCATTATTTTGTTTCCTATTAGGGCTCCGGAGAACCCGAAGAGAACCTTACTTTAATTTTCTTTAAGACATCGTCCCCACTAGTTAGTTCAATCCCTGTGACGCGGGGTACATAACAAACATACAATTGACGGACACAAACTATATCCAGATTCAGAACAATTATTTATGGGTCAGACAAATAGTTGTCCTGCGCGGCATTCGAACCCGGGATACGAAGCGTCGAGGCGACTGTATTAGCCCCTGCGCCACAGGTGCAGTCAGATTTCTCGGTTTCTCCGCAAAAAGTCAGATTTAATGGACTTCAACGAAATTGTTTCAGAAGATGTGTAATCCGATGTGTAAGCGACGACTCGAAATAAGTCAGGATCAACGGCTTTACGTGCTATTGGAGGCACGGGGGTGTCAATACCGCCAACTCTCAGACTCCGAGCTGATACTGGGAAAGTTTACTTTACATTAAAATGACAAAATCTTTTGTTCCCCAACCGGATATTTGAACCCAAGACCTCATTATCTGCGGTGGAACACGCTACCACCACACCAACGATATATTCGCAATAACTGTAACGCCCAAAGTAATAAAAGGAAATTATATTAAACGACCTATATAGTTCATTCTTCTCACATGTATAGAAATGTATTTACTTTCTTATTGACATATCCTTCAGTCAACTAATATTCCATTGAAGGAAAATAACCCAGTGATGTATGAAGTTATTTACAAATAAGATAAAATATGTATTGTCCTCCTATGGAAACATCACCAAAAAAGAACAGCCTCCGTGCGTTTAAGCGCTTTTGCATACCTACTATTGGAATCAAACATAGCAGCTCGCTTGATAGGACTCTTAAAATCTATCAAATTTCTTTTATATCTCGGGACAATATTTTTATAGATTTTCAACTTCATCACATAAAATGAAAATGAAAAAATGCAAAATGAAAATGTTTATTTGCCAGAATATAGGTTACATAGTTGTTGGAAGCATTGTGGTATAGTTTCACTATATTCGACATAAATATGTCATGCAACATTATTAGGTTAACATTTGTTCTAATTTTAATTAATTTCTAATCTTATTATTAACAATTACATTTAGTGACAATGATTGGTGACTTAGAACTGTCAAGAAATAAAATTATAACAAAAATCCTTATGATTAATTTAAAATGTCAATATAAAATAAGTATTCATAAAATGGTCAACATCCACAATAAAATAATTCAAAATTAAAATGTTCTAATTGACAGCATTATCTAGGTACGGCCCCACAATTATTTACCAATTCATTATCATCATGTCATAAAATTATAATATCCGTTATATTTACAAATTTTGATCATTCAGAAAATCATTAACATTGTAATAACATTTCCCAATTAGAATTTTTTTAAATGTATTCTTAATTTTAACGGTATCCAATTGCTTAATAGTATTCGGTATTTTATTATAAATCAATGGTGCTCTACAGATTACACTTTTATGCAGAAGTGTTGTTTTAGCAGGGTGAATACAGAGTCTATTGTTATTGCGGCGATTCCGCCTGACATGATCAGAAATCCGAGGAAATAAGTGAGGGCTATTTCATACGAATAGAGCTATTTCTAATATATACAAAGACGGAAGTGTAAGTAATTTATGTTTCACAAACAGTGGCTAACAACTTTCAGTACATTGAAATATATAAGGTTCACTTTCAATTGGGGAAATTTGACAGATTGGGATAGCTTGATTTGCTGGCGTCTGTACTTTTGTAATTGGTTTTTCTATTTGCACTTCTCTCGTTCTTGAGGCTTTACCCTCGTTATATCATTTAGTCTCCCGTTTTGTTCTGGGGATAGTGGAACGTATTTGTTCTTCTCCTTGTTTCTTTCTGATTAACTTGTTTCGGGATCCAAGACAGTTAAAGTGATTCCCTGAGACAAGCCTGACCTTGACCGCATTTATTGAATACTAGAGCTTGTATTTAAAGCTATACAATCTGCGGCCTTATGAATATTATAAAATAAAATAGCTCATAAGAATCACGATACGTATTAGGGTTTGTGATTTTTCGGTGAATTAAATAAATAGTCCGCAATTCTGAAGTTTTTGAAAATTTTGCACACCGCAAGTTTCTCTACATAGGCAGTGATATGAGTGGGGATCAAAACAACGATTGCTGCATGTAGAAGACTTTATAGTAGTAAAAAGGCGTCTGCATACTTTACATCATATGGTATGTGGTTACTACGGTGGTAGTAGTATTTATGCGGCATACGACACAAATGGCGTTACCATGCGTGGCCAACCATCACTCTAGTTCTGATAATTTCTGTTAATATGATTCCAGGACCACTATTATTAAATTAGCCATTACCTGGAGTGAACTATTGTGAAATAAAGTTACCTACCCGAGGTGGTAATGAAGCCAAAGAAAGCCTGTCTTCAATATTGTTATCGTTTAACGCTTCTCACTGAATGAATGTTAAATATCAATACTAAGCAATGTTCAATAAAACGTCTATGTCAGAATTTGAGTGGTCGATACAAGCCGTCCACTAGTCCAAATAGACAACAATGCAACATTTCGCCATAGACGGAAACCGTTGCGAATACGGTTCTCCCTAGAGCATAATAAAATTAAAACGAACTATGCTGCCGCCATTATATTTTGATCTCATTATCATATATTTATTATTAAAAGGTCAAACTCTGGTACGTAGGTATAATATATTTGGAAAATTTAAGTTGGAAAGCAGTTAACACTGTGGCTTTTTCCTCGTTTGTCTTTCTGTAGATGTCTTATTTGTTCATCACGTTGATACAAAGAAACGATACGGTTGCGTGATATATTTTAAATTTATTTGACTTCTAGCCTCTACAAATTTTATGAAATTAAATTACTAAATCGATTTAAAGTTAATATTCAAGTTTATTTCAGTCATTTTAGTCTTTTTCATTATACATATATATTTTTTACATGTTTCATAATACATTTCATATCCAAGGAACCGCATTTTCCCACAAACCCCATATTCATGCATGGTCATTTGATATTTCCTTGAAATCCTCTTCCATCAAATTACGTCCGTATAATGCACTTAAAGGTGAGAAATATCGACTATTTTCCGCAAAGCCTTTTTAGATTTCACAAAGTGTCTGTAATATGAATGTGAGAATTGCCTTTGTACTCGAAAGTTCTCTAGACGCATAAAAATATTTATTGTACCCAAACCTGTGAATCTGGGTTAAAAATCCATACTCAAATGTATTCTGGCAGTCATATTTCTGTTCAAAATGTTTTATATTTTGATCGGCATGCTTGCAATGTTGAAGTTGACGTTTGAAGTTTTCTGGCACACTGTTGGATCTTCTCGGTTTCAGAATAATATGTTATGTTTAAGGATATCCTCTATTAGTTACAGTAAAATTAAAGTGGGTTAAGTTAAAGTATAAAAAATGTACTGCTTTCAATATTAAATAAAAATATATGATACGCGAAACTTTGTAAGTGTAAGTCTCTGGGAAAAACAAATTTTCAGTCGGCGAGTTAATTTGTTAATACACAATTAATATTTGCACACGTTAGTTGTATTTGCAACTCGGTTTACGAGTAAATATAAACTAAAAAGGGTGCAATCACAAACTTTATCGTCTGGCGGACAATTTCATAGTTTGAACGTAGTTATCAAAACGATATGATTTTTCACAAGCTACAGTAATCGACAATGTTTCTAGAAACAAATTCGATGGAATTAATGGCAACTGCTTCCTCAGATAGTGTCTTAATAGATCAAATTGTAATCTGCCATCGTGTATCGGGCGCAAGTTCGGTCACCACCGGGTGATAAAATTGATGATTTTTAATTTTTTTGTTTTAATATTCGCAATGTGTTTTAGATAATCAGTGTCCACGGTAAAAGAAAGTTTAGAACATAATGATGACGATCGTTTTAAGCGATATGACCACCTATTGTACCCTTTTTTAATTATTTGAGATCATGTAACTATTATTTATAATGGTGTACAATATATTGTATTTATCTTATCTTATAATGACGTGCTAATTCAAGTTTATTTTCAAAAATAGAATAATTAAGGGCGCTCCATTTTAGTTTGAAAATTTAAACTATGTTTTGTATGCCTCAGTCCGAAACCAAAACTTAGATCTAGTACAAACAGCAGCAAACAATAAATTTAACGGTGCAGCCAAAGTGTCTAAGTTGGTGAACTCGAGTCAGGAATTAACAGCAACATTAATAAGCTTGCTAGTTGCGGATGTCCCGGCGGGCTACCAACTCATAGACATGTGAGTTAATTCCACAGAATTAGCAGTATAAACAACGGTAATACCATTGTATTTACGCTTATTTAAAGGCGTTCTAAACATGCGTTTTCGAAAAATAAAAAATGTGAGCCGTCACGGGACGCCTGGCAGATGTGAAAAATCGACATTATTTTGTAAAAGTAATATGCAGAAAAGAACATATTGTGATAGGAACTAAATATGTCATAATGATAAAATAAAAAGTCGATTGCGCATGCGTCACGGCATGCGTCGCCACGCCAGAAATCTGTTTTACGTGCGGCTATAGATGTTTCACATCAAAAGAAGTTTGGTTAAAAAGCAATTTACGTTAGGTGCCTAAGTTAGTTGGTTAAATAATAATAATAATATCTAGGGAGAATGTCACACAGATCATCCTAGCCCCAAACTAAGCAAAGCTTGTACTATGGGTACCAGGCGACGATATACATACTTAAATACATAGAAAACATCCATGACTCAGAAACAAATATTCGTGCTCATCACACAAATATTTGCACTTACCAGGATTCGAACCCAGGACCACTAGCTTCGTAGGCAGGAGCACTACCAACTAGGCTACGGTGACGATAATAGTACACTGATCTTCACTTTGCAGTTTTACAGCATCAAATTCTGTCTGAATGTATTCCTTCTAGTCTACAATATAAATACATGTAATTTTCCACTGTTTGAGTAAAGTGTTCCATTACATTATAGTATTAAACGTATATCGCTTTCGGAAACTCCTTAAGCGTGTACGTTACACATAATAAGGACGTTTCTCTTTAAAATTAACAACTTATTAATGTTACAATAAAAATAATATATAAGACCACACATGGGTTCACCAGTCAACATCGTTTAAGAAATAATTAACCAATTTTATGTTTCAATAGTAGTCAAGGTATAAAGCTATTTATCTTTAAAATGTTATATTTAATCTTATCTGTACATATTGCTATACAGGAAAAGTCTCTTCCCCATCTTTAGTAATTTAACACAAGAGCTATGCGATTAGAGCGTGTCTATACCTGTTAATTTTTTTATTTATACATTTATAATCCACAGAACTGAAACTTTGAGAACACGTGAGTTACTACATAATGTTTAGCTAAACTTGCCAGTTCTAGTTCTATAAGATTAATATCTGTGGCTAGTCGTCTGATCACAGGACACCCCTATTTGGGTTTATGACATCCTAGTAATGTTGCAGTTTGGATAGTTGGATGTTTGTGGAAATTGTTATGGAGTTAATTGCACGTTATTATGCAGGATACGGTCTTAAGTTTGTAGAAGCACTTAAAGTTATCTCACACAGTCATATTGTAGGATATTTATTGGCTTTTTAAAACGGAGTTCATCTATTATAATAGACGTGATTGTCATTTGTCAGTACGAGTAGTATTTATGGTTGATTGGTGAGAGGGCGTAATGTTTTTTAATTAATAATAATAATAATATCCTGGGACATTATTTACACATGGTCATCTGATCCCAAACTAAGCAGAGCTTGTATTATGGAAACCAGATAACTGATATATTACATATACTACTTTTCTTTTGTAAATACATACTTATATAGATAATTACACCCAGACTCAGGACAAACAGACATGTTCATGCCCACAAGTATCTGTCCGAGGTGGGAATCGAGCCCACAACCTCCGGAAATGGAAATGCGTTGTCTCTGCTTCCCCCCTGGGAAACAGGGCTTGAGTCTATTGAGTCTATTGTGAGTTTATTAGTTATTTTTAGTTAACGACGGCAATATTATTATGATAGCGCAGTTCCGCTGATACATTAATATTAATAATTAAATTAATACTAAGATTCTCCTAAATGGTGAATAAATTTGTATACATCGTTTAAATATATTATACGGAAACTTCATAACGTAATACCAGCATTCAATAACAGGCATGAATTCTATAGAAATGTATACAAATGAATAACCTACCCTCGTACATACCAAGAAGTTTGTCTACGTCAATAATCTTGCTCAATCATGTGTCGGCCGACCGACAACTTAACATGCCCTACCAAGAACTCGATATTAGCACATGTTTAGTCTTTGATACTTAGACGTGACCTTAATAGAGCACTTACTTTTAAAAGTGACTTTTAAAAGTAAGTGCTTGAAGATCAAGCACAGCGTTAGCTACCGAAACAATTTGCTCCTAAGGTTTATTCAACTACTTCAACTAGTTGAGGACGCTTTACCTCAGGTACTTCAATCTACATAGCCTACCTCGGGTAAGTATACAGTGTGCACAGATCCGTCCACGCCAATGAAGTAGATGTTGCATTAATGAACACCAGGTCAGAGGATTATAACCGGACTGGCGGGACTGACAAAAATGTTAGGTATTCATTTATTCATTTCATTTAATCATTTATTACACACCATATGTCAGGAAAGTTGGTACAGCAATTAGAAACAGTACAAATATGGACCCTGTAGTTCACAGCCTTAGAAGAGAGGAGGAAGTATTATATGTTTTTTTTTTTGTTTTTTTTCATTATATTAAGAAGTATTTTATATTTATAATATTAATGTATTAATTTTAGTCGTCGTTATTAATTAGTATTGTATTTAGTTTAAAAATAAATATGTTATTCTTGGTTATGTTTTTTTATAGAGTCTGGGAGTTTATTGTATATCATTATGCAAATTATGTAAGGTAGCTTGCCCTTTCCCAGCTAATATGGAAATCAAAACATGAAGCAGGTATATGGAAAGATAATTGGAGTTGGTACGCGAATGTAGAAACTAACCGCAGACAATGCAACTAATAATGTTATGTTCACTATGTGTGTACTACAGGCCGGTTGGCATGGTTACTAGATACTTGCCTTTGTTATTCTTCTTCTTCTTTCTTTTTTGTTCTTATTTGTGTGCATGAACATGTTTGTTCGTCCTGAGTCTGGGTGGTTAAGTATGTATTTAGAAAAGTAGTGTATGTAGTATATCAGTTGTCTGGTTTCTATACTACAAGCTCTGCTTAGTTTGGGATCAAATGGCCGTGTGTAAATAATGCCCTATGATATTATAATATTATTGTACTAATACTATCACTACTATCAAATCTGTACTTTGAGCAATCATAACCCAACAACTAAACGGTGCGGGGAACGAATATTTTTATAAAACTTTTGTAGACAAGCGTTATCACACCTAACGAGTTAGTTTTAGAGAGTTTTATCGGAGTTTTTATTAATTCTAATATAGTCAGATAAATAATTTTTAATTTAATTTACTATATTGTATATATTTTTGGCATATATGGTACTACTATTAAAAAATTATCTTCTAGATTTCTTACACCATACACTGAAGTTAGTCTGGAAGAGATAATACTTCCCATTGTACCTTATACCTCTAGACGTCCAGTCTGTTTTTTAAATTTTGAACATAAAATACATTCAATAAACGCAAGCGTCAGAAATATATGTGCACTTACAAAACTGGAATACTTGTTTAGAATTTAGAGTATTTTCCAATGCCCGATGTCGATTTCTGGATATTTATTTGACGGTTTTCATAAGTTACGCGTGCCAACGTTGAGCTGAAGTGCGACGGAATAAAATTGCAGGCGAGTATGGAATATGTTAGGGTAAGAAATACATTTTAAAATCCTTTTCGTGTTCTGATATTTAATGCTAATTTGATGTAGGATTGAGGCTAGTAAACAGGGCTTTTGGTAAGTAGTTGATTAGTATAAATATAATTAAAACATAATATATATTTAAATAGAAGTAGGGCACAGCGTCGATTCGCTCAAAAAGCAGCCCGGCTGGGGAAGTATCTCCACCTTACAGAAGGCATTCTTTAATAATAATATTAATAACTTAATGTTGTGTTTCTGCGTGTGAGTAAGGTCACCAGAGCTCATCGGGGTGGGGGAAAGGGTCAGCAACATTGGTTTGCTGACTCTTATAAAGGCCGGCAACGCACCCGCGACTCCTCTGGTGTTCATTGGCGGCGATGATCACTTACCATCAGGTGAACAACTCGTTTGTCACCCACTAAAATAAAAAAAATATATAACAAATGAATTAACAGTTATCACAACATTTAAAAAAACCGGCTAAGTGCGAGTCGGACTCGCACATGAAGGCTTCCATAGAAGAAAGTATTTCAGTTGATTAAATGAAAGCAAATTGCGGTTTATGACGTATTGAAAAAAACTACTTGCTAAATCTCGTTCAAACCAATTTTCGTTGTTAGTTTCCACGATAATGTACATCATATATTTTTTTTGATTGGTTATTCTCTTATTTTAGAAGTTACAGGGGGGGGGACACTCTTTTACCACTTTGAAAGTGTCTCTCGCGCAAACTATGCAGTTTAGAAAAAAAAATATTAGAAACCTCAATATGAGGCACCCCACATGTATGGGTACAATGAAAATTTTTTTATTGATTTTCAGTTCTATGTATGGCGACCACCCAAAATTATTATAATTTTTCTATTTTTGTGTAAAAATCTTAATGCGGTTCACAGAATACATCTACTTACCAAATTTCAACAGTACAGCTCTAATAGTTTCGGAAAAAAAGGCTGTGACATACGGACGGACAGACAGACAGACATGACGAATCTATAAGGGTTCCGTTTTTTGCCATTTGGCTACGGAACCCTAAAAAGACCACAAACATTTAGAGTTACCCTCCCACCGCTATTGATATAAATATATTGTGTAGACTCAGTTTCTTATTTTCAAATGTGAGATTATTCAATTGTTAAAAACTTGTTTCCATGAATTCAGCTGGTAGCTTGTGATTTCATTATTTGATATTTTGGTTGACGAATCAGTTACTTTTTTGTGTATTATTGGTACGATAGAATTTGACGCGTAGGTTTTTCACAGTAATATTATAAAGGCGCAATTTTGTGAGTGTTTGACTGTGTGAGTGTGCATGTTTGTAACTTCTTCACGTCTAAACGGCTGCAGCTATTTTAATAAAATTTGGTATGGAGTTAGCGGACAACCTAGATTAACACATAAGCTATAATTCATTAAATTTAACGGGAGTAAAACTGTGGAGCACAGCCAGCAGTAGCTAGTAATATTTATTACTAGAAACTTAACAACATTTTAGTATAATTATTATCGTTTTTTTACGAAAATTAATTGGAATTGCTTTTATTATATATTTTGGTGACATAATAGCATCATGCTTATAAAGTAATTTATAGGGTTGGCATTATTTAAATTAAATACAGTATAATGTTATGCAGTTATGATAAGATAAATGTCATTGTATTTTTGGTCCACTGCCAAATACTGTTATCTCGATTTACTTTACTTTACACATTGCCTGCATAAAATAATAGCGTCCCGCCCAGTTGTATCGGTAGACATATAGAAAGGAACATTAGTACTTAGAACGAAAAGATTTAAAAGAGCCCTTGTAGTCAACGCGTTTTAGTAATGACATTAGAAATAAAATTTAATTTATAATAGTAATGCTTTAGTTATTTAGCTAGCTTATATTAAGTTATTGTCAAAATTATTTAGTACTAGCTATGCCCCGCGGTTTCACTCGCGTTAAAGTAGTTTTGGCGTAAAAGGGTAACAAACATACATCCATACATCTTGTACTCACAATCTTTCGCATTTATAACATAAGTAGGATGTGTACCTCTAGCGGTTTTGGACAAATCACACAATATCTTTATATATTGTAGCTTATGTGTTATTCTGATGTATAAGCTATATTATTGTAAAGTTTTATTAAAATCCATTCAGTAGTTTTTACGTAAAAATCCTAAAGAGTTTATAAACTCAATATTTTTATAAGTAACGAGACCCATATAATAATGTAACAAACATTACCTACCCAGTTGTTTGGCAAATTAAACTGACCCAAAGTATACAACTTTTGGAAACAATTTGGAACCCACACAGATGAACAAACATACGAAATTAAATAATTAAAACAATTGAAATTGTTTCCACAGATCACAGTAAATACTTCGTTTTATTAAAAATACAAGGAAAAGTCATTTTTGTTGCAAATAAGGTTGGTTTTGAACTGTTTATTTGGTAGAGTTCGTGGTTCAGTTATCGGTCACAAAAATTGTTTGTGTTTTACCGGTATTAGAGAATAATTTTCAACATGTTAAATATTTGGATTAAGAAATACTACACGTTTTTTTTGTTAATTTTGTTATGGCAGCTTACAGTATACATATTTTTCAATAGCTTACGGTCATGAATGAAGAACTTGGCCACTAGTCATATAGTGACGAATGCGTAACTACTATATTTAATATCTTTGTATTGTATCACCCAAACTACTTCGAAAATCATAAAAAAATTGCTGGGAGTCGCGTGATATGTAATTTACCTAAGAAACAACCTTCTCCTAGTGACTGAAACATCCAACACGGAGACGACATTTTGAACGAGTCGTGTAAAATTGAGCTGCTAGGAAAACGTGGCATGTAAGCAAATTTTTTGACGATGGGTACGTGTTTTAAATTTACCGCAAGGAAAATGCTCTGTATAGAAAATTCATGTGAAAACTTGTCGAGCACAAACAATTTGAACTACATATTATATAAATCCATATAAATTACCTCGTATTCAGTGAAACATATATTTTACCACCTCGATCACTTATCTTCAACTGGAGTATATATTAACTAATTGTCATATTTTAAAGTCAAAGTCAAAGATTTATTTGCAAGTAAATATGGTTTTAAAAGGTCTTACATTGGTAGCACAAAAGTAGCTTAACATATCTAATCATATAATCATAAATTTGGTAGTAAGCGTTTTAATGTATATTACGTAATTGTTGTTCCAGACACTTGTTCTGGAATCGCTTTTGATTGTTAAGTATTATTCGATAGGGAATATGTACTTTTTTTTCTTTTACAAAGACAACGCCCGCATTAGGGAATTTAATCCCTGTGTCGCGGGGTACTTTACAAACATATAATAGACGGACACAAATTACATCCAGAGTCAGGACAACTATTGATAGGTCACACAAATAGTTGACCGGCGCGAGAAACGAACCCGTAACACGAAGTGGCGAGGCGACTGTCTTAGCCGCTGCGCTACACGTGCATCCTATATGGAAATGGTTTTAAATGTATATTAACATGCTTTTATTTGTGTAGTCATACTAAATATATGGTACGCAAAATATTTATAAGTATAATTTATTTCTTACAATATAATTTATGTACAATACTACTGTTTATGTACTATCCATCCAAAAAACACTCTAACAGAACGTTTTGACTGTGTAAATTATATCTCCTATATATTGGTTTTTGTTCAATTCGGATGTTATAATTAAAATAAAATCGATAGTTTGATTTTTTTTAAACAGCTTTTACTATTCGTTCTTTATTAATATGCCAATAGCCCTCTGATGTTTCATGATACCATTTGCATCCTTGCTGGTTTCATAAAGGTTCACAAAGTATTTGCAAAAGTTAAATGGTTTTATGGTAACTAACTAGTAATAGTGTAGGTAAACGGTTCCTTTTCTAAGAACAAAATTACAGTTTGCATATTCCTAAGTCCCTATTTTCATGTAGAATTGTCTTGTGTTGTATTTTCTTGGAAAGTGAAGTTTGTTATTACATGTATGCATATTACCATCGCATTTAGTGGCAGAGTTATATGAGTTCAGCTATCATAGCGGCACAATTCTAATGTGGATAACAAGTATATGATAAAAAGGAGAAGATACAGATAGCTATTACTAATTAAAAAAAAATTTATCTGACATTGGAAAATTTAGATACCAAGTATCTAAAAGAAAGAAAAACATATCTTTTATTAATTTTAAAAAATATCCTTTTCAGCCTTTTTTCCAAACTCTTGTCTAAATATGTCATCATAAGTATGTGAAAGTGGTGAAGAAAAAATGTATG
This sequence comes from Pseudoips prasinana, assembly GCA_951640165.1. Taxonomy (NCBI): domain Eukaryota; kingdom Metazoa; phylum Arthropoda; class Insecta; order Lepidoptera; family Nolidae; genus Pseudoips; species Pseudoips prasinana. Next base: position 14,801,126 of record OX621240.1, read on the forward strand.
TTTTAAATATGTCTTTCTCCACAGTATGTACGGAGCGTCGGGCGCAGCGCCAAGAGAGGCGCGGGGGAGAACGCGGGAGCGGCCCGACGTTTTGCCTGCGCCGGCGCCGCTCGAGGAGCCAGCCGTGCCCACGCTGCCTCGCCCCGGCAAGGACAGCGTGGCACGGCTTACCCTCACTGGACTCTCTTATGTTGTTACCGTAAGTATTATTTACTCATTTATAACCTGCGGTATCTATGGCCTATAAGTTGGGTGCTGGATATTGTGTATGAATGACAGTTATATTTGATTGTATACTGAGCGCAAATACGAAGCACCTTCGCCATATACCTCAGAAAACAAATTATAATACTCGCAATCGTGTCAAAACGACTCGTCGGGTATTTGGATTAACTACGATATCAATAGCCTTATTCTAATAGTGTAGTATCTCATATATCATAAATATAAACAAAAATGGGATTTATTTGGAATTGTTACATAAAAAAAAGTGTAATGTTAATCCCGCTAATTGTCGTGTTAATAAAGGGATGCAATTTTCCTCCCAGCCGCCAAAAATATGCACATGCAGTAAAAACAATATTAACAAGCAACACGTAAATGGCCCGTGCAGGCACGGGCCTTATTCTAGTGATGCTGAATGGTCCATAGAGGATTGAAACATGTGTTGGTAACGCCGGAATCCATTACTTGTACATAAAAGGTGTAATATAAATAGAGGAGAAACATTATGGAGCGCGATCTACCCGTTTGACTGAACAAATTTAAGAATATGTGGTATACGAATATATTTTTGAGGCCCCATGCGTAATGCGTCAGCCGATCGACATTATTGTAAGGGAAATTAATAAGTTTTGTATTTTGCAAGCTGTTCTATACGTTGTTCATTATAATGAACAAATTAAGGTTCTTAACTTACGACCATTTATATTACAAAAAATTGTTAATCATCATATACTCGTACATTGTTGTATTTTGAATAGTTGTAAAATTTTGTGAAATATATTACTTGAATTTTAGTCTTACGAATATTTATACACAGGAAACACGTTATCATAAATATGGGGGGATTGTAAGCATTTTTTAACATAATTCGATTTATATGTTATATGTTCTTTACATCGTTTTATATTTAGTATTGGTTTATGACAACAATATTAATAATAGCTATATCTTATATAGTTACATCAATATAATAATTTGGTTTATATAATGTAATATATTTTGTTATATTGTATGTGTAATTTAAATAAACGCTTCACAAATTCTACGTTAAGAAAACTACTGAACAAATTAATCATTCGAATTTCCCGTTAATTTTATTACAATGTAATTTTACTATCCATGGATCATAAATTAATTGCGCTGCGGTCACTGGCTGACAACATCGTAATTATGTCAATTGTTATGTTGGGGGTTCAAGGGTGGTTTCGTAAGAGAAACAACCGTATCGATCTAGACTTATTTATTGAATGAATCATATTCTAACACAAAATTAATAGGTAGTATAAATGGTCAGTCAGCATATTGGTAAAACATTGTTAAGGAGCATACTGACTAAATAATATAAAGGAACATACACAATAATATTATGACATACTTAATTATTACACTTCACCTCCCGGGGACAAAAAGAAAAATATATATATTGGTAATATATATATATTTTTTTTTTAAATGACATATTATTACAATAAAACTTAATTAAAACTTATTTCTATACATTGCAATGTTAGTACCTAATTATTACATATTTAATTTAAAAATTGATTTTAGTAGCTAAGTCATTGCCAATATGGCCTTGTCCTATTTTTATGTACTAATTCTATTTTGTTATTTTTATTTATTTTTACATTACATCCTAAATCTTCTACAACTAAATAGGGACCTCCATATAAAGCATCTAATTTACGTGTATTTTCATTTTTTAGTAGAATTAAGTCATCTTTTTTATATTTTATTGAATTCATAGTTTTATCATAAATATCTTTTCGTTTATTTTTACTTGTTAACAAATTATTTCTAGCATCGGCATGTGCTAACTGTAATCTATATTTCAGTTGTAATGGATAGTCATCAACATTATACAGTGGTTCTACACAATCAGTTATATCACTAGGTATTCGACAGAGTTGACCAAAAACAAGTTCATATGGCGTGTACTTTGTTTCAGTATGAACAGTATTATTGAAACTAAATGACCAAAAGGGTAACCAATAACTCCATGTATCCGTATGATTACCGCATTGAATTCTTAAAAATGCACCCAAATTTTTGTGAGCATTTTCAAGAGCTCCAATGGACTGATGATGGTAGGCAGTCGATGATAATTTTTCAATATTAAGAATTTTACAAACCTGTTCCATTGTAGAAGAGATAAATTCGGCTCCTCGATCTGTTGCTATTGTTTCGGGAACACCAAATTTTAGTATAAATTCTCTAACAAATGCACCTGCAATGGACACCGTTTCTTTATTTTTTAAAGGAATAGCTTGTACAAATTTAGTTAACTCACACTGTATAGTCAATATATAACAATTTCCATTCTCGTCTCTATCTAAAGGTCCTACTACATCTAAGAAAATTTTTTGGAACGACGTAGAAGCCGTAGTTGTAATTTCCATAGGTTCCTTAATGTAACGAAAGTATTTAGACTTCTGACATTTCGTACATTTTTTTACATAATTTTGGACGTCCTTATTTATATTTGGCCAATAATACCGTCTTTTAATCGTGTTAATCATTCTGCGCACCCCCGCATGACCGCTGGATGGCAATAAATGAAAGTCGTTCATAATAATATTTTTTTCGTCATCATCTGTAATTCTTTTCACACCTCTTAATACACATAATCGTGGTCCGGACCAATTACTAAGTGTGGTTATCTCTTCACAAACACTTTTAATAAATTCAATATTAGTGTTATTTTTTATTATACATATTTCGTCTATATGTATCATTTCGCAAAATTCACTAAATTTCTGCACAAATTCGGCTCGCGAAAAGTGTGCCTTAAAATCAAGATTTATATATAAGGTCTTTTTAGACTCTATAAACACAAAACACTCTACATCTTTAGTTATTAAATATTTTTCTCTGTAATATTTTAGCTTACTGCTCTCAACCAAACACATTTCTACAGAATCACACGGTTTTCCTAATATTTCCACAACTCTTGGTTGATCAGGCCAATCGTTAATGGATTTATTAAGAATCGTTTCATCCCCAACCTTTTTTACTTCATTCATTCTCTTCTTTTGCGCTCTGGTCATTACAGCCATAACTTGTTCATTCATACTCTTCAACTCATTAGATGTAATACATACTCTGGACAAAGCATCTGCCACGACATTATCTTTACCTTTCACATAAATTATCTTAAAATTATATTCTTCTAGAGTTAATCTGAATTTTAATAGTCTACTAGAGGGATCTCGCATGCCGAACAAATACACTAACGGTTTGTGGTCGGTCATAATGGTAAACCTATTTCCATACAAATAGGGTCTAAAATATTTGACAGACCATACTATGGCTAACAATTCTTTTTGTATGGTAGGATAGTTCATTTCGGCTTTGTTTAATGGTCTACTAGCATAAGCAACTGGTCTTAAATCTTTGTTACACAATACAGATCCGATAGCCGTGCCTGAAGCATCTGTCTGTAAGATAAATTCGTGATTCTCAGAGAAATCGGGATATTGTAAAATAGGTGAAGACATTAGAGCACCTTTTAAAGTTTCAAATGCGTTTTGACATTCTTTTGTCCATAAAAATGGTACATTTTTACGACATAATTTATTCAAAGGTAGTGCAATATCTGAAAAATACCTAATAAATTTACGGTAATAATTGCAAAAAGCTACAAATCGTTTTATTTCATCGACTGATTTTGGAACTGGGTATTTCTCTAATACTCTTGTCTTTTCCGGATCAGGTAAAACACCTTTTTCAGAGACTTTGTGACCCAAATATAAAATTTCCTTCCTTAAAAACTCACATTTCGTTGGATTAAGCTTTAAATTGACTTTTCTGAGTCTTTCCATTATACTTATTAAATTTTGATTATGACTAGACAAGTTTCTTCCAAATACAATTAAATCATCTTGGTACACTAGACATTTTTCGTATGTTAATCCGGACATTGCTACAGACATCATACGGCTAAAGGCGTTAGCACTAGTTTTGAGGCCCATTGGTAGGCGTTTCATTGAAAATTGGCCTGTATTTGTGGTAAAGGCTGTTAATTTACGAGAATTAGGTTCTAAACTTACTTGATAATATCCTTGGTGTAAATCAAGGTGAGTAAAATAAATGGCACCGGATAAAGAATCTAATATTTCGTTAATATTTGGTAAGGGAAATTTATCGTTACAAATAACTTCGTTCAATTTTCTATAATCTATGACTAGACGCCATTTATTTTCACTTCCTTTGCTACTTTTCTTAGGCACTAATAAAATTGGACTTGACCATTCACTATTTGTCTCTTCAATAATATCATCTTGTAACATTTTATTAATTTGTCTAGCTATCTCTGGTTTTAATGCCTGTGGTAATCTGTAGGGCTTTACGTAAACTGGTGTTGAATTTGGCTTAATGACTATAGACTGCTCATAAATATTTGTCGTAGTTAATTTGTCGCCATCTAAGTAAAAAACATCTGAATACTTAGCGCATATTGCCTCAATTGACTGTTTCTCCTCTTTGTGTAAATAATTTAAATTTAATTCAGATAATAAAGTTTTAACTCTTGTAACATTCAAGTTATTTTTATTAAATGTACATATATCATAAGTATTCAGTGGTTGTAAAGTAGGGTTAAAGGATTCTAAATCTATGTCTCTATCGCTAACATTTAATATCTTAACTGGAATCCTGTTATTTCGTACCTTTGTTATCGTATTTGCCAGAAAAACATCCTTTGTTAGCTCTCTTCCACATACAACTACCTCCTGATTACAGCTTTCATTCACAAAAATAAAATGTATGGATTCAGAACGTGCTGGTACTACAATAGAATTTTTGTTTCTGTCGCTTTCTTCTATAAAATGTAAATAATGTGTTTTTCCGTAACTAGTAAGGGATAAAATATTTGTATCTAAATTTATGTTAGCATGAAATTTCTCTAAAAAATCTAAGCCTATTATTCCATCAGCTTTTAATGGTAATGAGTTAAAAACTAGAAAGTTATGTTTAAATAAGACATTATCGTGTTTTAAAGTTAAATTTACAGAGCCTTGAGAACGGCACTGGCCGCCTATTCCATTAATTAGAGTATTATCGCTTTGTATTGTCACATTTTTTGGCAAAGTATTACTTTTAATTACTGATAATGTAGCACCCGTATCAACCAACCAATAATAATTAATATTTCCAATATAAAAACTGACGTACTTTGCATCACCTTGGTAGGATAATACAAAGTGGTTAATCTCGAAAAAACTGATTGGTTACATTGTCGTTTTGGCCGCATTTTTGTGTATCCTCCGTTTTATGGAGTGGATACATATTTTGGCCTCGCCTTTGGCTGATGTGGCCTCTGGAGCCTCTATTACCTCGCTGTTGGTTATTAAACGAGCGGTAATTCCCTTTATAAATACTATGAAAACCTCGACCACGATTAAAAGAAGTATTATAAGCTTGCTGTCCGCGAGAATAATTATTATAATATTGACTACGAACAGTGCCTCTTTGGTAACCCTGAGAGGGTCTCGTTTTAGAACGAAAGTGTCCATTTTTAGATGCATGCAAAATGTTACCTGACGACGATGGTTGACATGAAGACACCTCCTCGTCCTTAGCAGCTTGGATGGCATCTTTTAGACTAGTGAAGCCGCGTGCGGACACTATGGTGCTCAGCTTCGTGTTACGCAGACCGTCTGAAAACCGTTTTATAGCAAACGTTTCATTCAAGGGTTTTAATAATTTAAATGCCTCCGATTTGCCATCTGCTTGAGCGATTGTCAGTTCAGTGAACAACTTTTCTACGTCACCGCCATAGTCCTCTATCGATCTGGAACCCTGATGAACATTTTGTAGCTGGGTTTGCAAGGCTATAAAAGACTTCTTTGGTAAAAGATATTTATTTAAATCGGTAACTAATTCTTTTATTGTGGTATAGGTCCCAGAAATACGTAACTTAGCGTTATCATTAAGCCTACTTTTTAAAATGAAAGTGATCAATAGGGCCTTACCTTTATCATCAATCATATCGCCATACATTTCCACGGAATCTATCAATCGCCTAGTCGTCGCGTCGCTACCGTCCATAACTGGAATCAAGCTACACGCTACCTTAAGGTCAAACTCCATCTTTGATAAGTCTAGCCTATCGGGAAAAATACACAATTTATTTATTTCCTCGTACTTCCTTTTTATCTTTTCATAAATTTCTACTACCAATGGTAGGTCGATTACCTTGCTGTTTTTTAATATTAAATACAATTCACAGCATTTTTCAAAAATATTTTTCGATTCTAATAACTTATTTGTAACAATATTACCCTTATACCTAGCTTGCCCCTTCTTAACTAGATAATTTCTAATTCCTACCAAAACATCATAATTTTCTAATAAACTATCAATCATAATTCATATAATCTAAAAATATAACAACATTCTAATTATTACGACACTTAATTGGATCGACAAACAGAAAACATATTGCGAAATGACCAACGCTGCATTTCAGTTTCCGGACGGCCTCACATTACTGAGTCACAATACACGATTTTAGAACAATTAGGTAAACGCTATTTACTAAAAAAATGTATTGGAATGATGTGTGGAATGTAGATACATTACGCTTGGTTAGTAGTACCTTCTTCAGTTCGCCCTCTTATGGAAGCCCTTATCCTTTGAATTGCACGGAGCCCAATTTCCTCCTGTATCCACGCGCGATGACAATTTCGGTAGACTCGTAGACCAATGTATAGTGCGACGATTGCGAGTATGGCCAAGACGACGTACATCACCACGCTAAGTCTCTCCACGTTGCCACTAATGTCCCTCAATTTGGCATCATTATTTCCGGCTGCATTTTGATTTATGAAAACTTCTTCTTTTTGAATACCCGAGCGACACATTTTAGTATATTATTGCAGCTGAAATTAATGCTTAAGCAGGGTCGCCATGTTATGTTGGGGGTTCAAGGGTGGTTTCGTAAGAGAAACAACCGTATCGATCTAGACTTATTTATTGAATGAATCATATTCTAACACAAAATTAATAGGTAGTAATAGGTCTTTACCTATGAAATTGCCGTTTTGTATGAAAAAATTTAAACGAATTTTTTTCATGAATTTTTTATTTGTATTAATCGAAGTAATCACCCATGCAATCAATGCATCTTTGCCATCGCAGTGGCAGTTTATTGATGCCCTTCTTAAAGAAATCAGCTGGACGGGAGGCAACAAATTCTTCAAAGGCATTTTGTACTGCCTCTCGGGTATTGAATTTTTTTCCCGCCAAGAAGTTATCCAAATTCTGGAAAAAGTAGTAGTCTGTAGGCGCAAGGTCTGGTGAGTAGGGCGGATGACGGAGAGCTTCCAACCCCAGTTCTTGCAACTTGGAGACCGTCTGCTGTGCAGTATGAGGTCGCGCGTTGTCGTGCAGGAGCAGCGGAGACGAGCGATTGACCAATGCTGGTTGGAGATGCGCCAGCTTCTCCATCATTGTGCTCAGTTCTTCACAGTACACATCTGCAGTAATGCTCACCCCGTTTGGTAAGAAGCTGTGATGAATCACACCGGCGCTAGACCACCAAACAGTGACCATCACTTTTCTAGGGGTAAGTTTTCGTTTAGGGCATTGTTTAGGTGCTGAACCAGGATCCAACCAACTTGCTGAGCGCTTGCGGTTATCAAACAGAATCCATTTTTCATCGCAGGTAACAATGCGGTTCAAAATTCCTTCATTTGTGTGTCTGTTGAGCAGTGCAAGGCACGTCTCGACGCGTACTTCGCGCTGGCGATCATTGAGTTCGTGGGGCACCCATTTGTCAAGCTTTTTTACCTTGCCAATTTGACGCAAATGGACCAATATTGTTTTGACGCTAACGTCGAAAGCTGCTGCTAATTCAGCCGTAGATTGTGTATCATCAGCTTCCACAACCGCCTTTAATTCGTCATTGTCGACCAAAGTCTTCGGACGACCGCGAGGTTCATTTTTCAGGTCGAAATTTCCAGAACGGAAGCGAGCAAACCAATAACAGGTGGTGCGTTGGTTTGTAGTGTTAGCTCCGTAAACGTCGTTGATGTTGCGTGCCGCTTGTGCCGCGTTGCTGCCACGACGGTACTCATATTCCATAATTACTCGAATTTTTAACGTATCCATGATGACGAAAAAGATTGAAATGCGATGAAAATGTAACACTAATCAATAAAGAAATGACTACTTTTGGAAAAAAGAATCCATGTTTTTAAAATAAAATTAATTTGAAATTAGAATTCTTAGCCAAACAAAAATTATTTTGATTTGAAATGGCCAGTACTGCAGAACGGCAATTTCATAGGTAAAGACCTAATATAAATGGTCAGTCAGCATATTGGTAAAAAATTGTTAAGGAGCATACTGACTAAATAATATAAAGGAACATACACAATAATATTATGACATACTTAATTATTACACTTCACAATAACGTTAATGTCAAGAACATCTATTCTGCGGTTATGGGGTCCACTGTAACAGAATTATTGATGCCGGTTTGGTTTTACTATGCTGTGAAATTTGTTAACCAGTAAACAATACATTTATAAAAAAACTATTGTGTTAATTGTATTTGGATAGATTTTTGAATATAGAGTTATTTTACTCTGAAAAAGAGAAAATAAATTAACTATGTGTTAACACATAGTTAATTTCTTTTTTACTGCGGGGCACAGTTGGTATATCAATAAAAGTAGCTTTAGAAAAACTAGCAGCTACTTAAAACGACCATTAATCATTTAAGTTTCTTTAATAATAATAATAAATACATTTATTTCAGACTTTGGTCCATAAATTTGTTAGTAACAGTGTTCTTAACCTAGTATTAGCAAAAATACAGATCACGAGTAGTTACTAACAATGTTCTTAGCCTAATGTTAGTAAAGGGTACAATTTCGTCAGGCGCTTGATCTCGTGTTAAGCCCAATTCTTTCAATCTGTAACAAGCATTTCATTAGTATTTTGATTAAAAAATTTCAGTTTAGTAATTATTAGTTATTGTCACCATATAAAAAGGTACTACTAGTATTGACTTATCATATGGACAGTGGTAACCCTATTAACAGAGTTCTTCACGTCGCTCAGTAGGTGTCATGGCTTAATGACTGTGGCATAATGACTACAATCCGGACCAACACCTTAACGTGCAGTTAACCTTACGGTATTATACCACTTTGGCGGTCACCCATCTATGAAACAAACCTCTGTGATGACAGTATCTGATTGTGAGCATGATGTAGGTACTGCTGCATCAAAACTACTTCAAGTACTCCACAAAAAAATTACAATATCGATATAACTTGTGAAACATGATCAAATTAATATATTTATCACGTTTGTATCATTTCATCTTGTATCTATGCTTCATAATAAATCCCACTAGAAACATTTTTCATTTATTATAAATTGCAAATTGGAATCAATTTTCGTTTTGATTTATATAATAACGATAATATCACAATTGAAGGCACAAACCACACCTTTATTGATACTTAATAGGATCAAATACGTTCGTCTAAAGGCACCAGCTCAGACGTAAAATATAAAGGCTCTTAGAATTCGAGTGGAAATATCTATTTTGTTCCCTAGTAACGATCCATCAATATGAATAAACGCTTCGAGAAGACATTTATAAATATTCAATACCGAGTTTATATCTCCATTTTGTGTCAGATAACACTGTAGTACATTTGTAGGAGGTACACAGACGTTAGTGAATTGTTAATGTAGTAATTTCTGAAACATATTTTCATTAGGAACCTAGAACCAAGGAGTTTAGTTCAATCCTCGTACAAAACAAATATTTGTTTTCATGAGCAAGTAGAGTCTGTATTATCTCGGTCTGAGTGTGTTCTATGTATTGTACGTATATATTTAAAAAAGGTACATAAGAATTTATATCCGTTGTCATGTATCTATAGCTCAAGTTTCGCTCAGTTTGGGCTAGAGGGCGCTGTGTGCTATGTCCTGGATATTTATTTATTTTATCGTCATCATCCTCCTCCTTTTCTTATTTCGTTTGTGATTCTCGCCTATTCCAACTATTACAGCCCAGCTATCAGAATTCATCAAACTACGACTATTTGAACGATTTTATTAAATATTGCCAAGTTAACTGGGTCTGACCATATCATGAGATTTAAGAGGCAAGAAATAAAAGCAAAAACAAGAAAAAAAATCGTCTATAGCTAGTCTGTCAACAAACCAATGAAATTCCTTTTATCATTAATATTTGTCCGGTGCAATTATCGAAACCATGACACATCGTTTTATGATTTGTTCTCAAGCACTCTAATTTGTTTTTAGCTAGATATAGGATCAAAGTAATAACATCAGTATTTCTTTCATAAGCTATTAAATACGAGCTTTACGTCGATAAATTTGTATAAGAGTCTAATTCAAAAGCTTTATAGCAAAAACAAAACAAAATGCTTTATGAACACCATATTTTTATTCCATCATGACATTCAAATTAATTGCAAGTGCACATAGAATTACGATTATCACCACCACATTTGATCATTTCTACCCTAGTGTAGATAATTTCTGGGGTAATATGAACATGTGGTAGCTGTGAAGATGTATTCCAATTACATATTCTCAATTCATCAGCTCTGATTAGACTAAAAACTTTGCGTTAGTCTTGTTAAGTAATTCAAATATTACTAAGTTACTAAGCTGGAGATGTATTCTTTCCAATTTCAATAAACCTTTATTCACTGACCAATTCATTTTTTTACGCAAATTTAAATATTCTTAGTTAGTAAAATGTAAATAAAAATACGATAATTTAGCATTTTTTTTGCCAGTTTGGTCAGGTTGTCCTTCCACATAGGCCTCCCCTAGATTTTTCCATTCGTGTCTATCTCGAGCAAGTCTTCGCCATCCTTTTGGTAGATCATCTTCCCTTCTTTTTAATTGTCGTCCTTTGTGTCTTTTCCCATTTCTAGGATACCATTCCATTATATCTTTTGTAGTATCATTTTAGCTTTGGCCTGTCGTATATAGGTTTTAATACAATAGACATCAACGGGACTTTGCTTATCATTACAACATGGTGACAGCGGTGAAAATTAATTTGAAAATAAATTGAGTAGATATTGTCAGTTTAATAGTTTAGAAGAAGAATTGATTCGTGACCGGATTATTTGCGGAATTAATAATACAGTCGTTCGGGATCGCCTGTTGAGAACCGAAGACTTGGATTTGGATAAGGCAGTCAAAATATGTGAGGTTGAAGAGATAACTATAGAAAATTATCGACTGTTTGATACAAGTAGCACGAGCGAGGCGTCTGGTCAAATAAATGCTATCGGTATGAGAGGTGCTGTTTACAGAGGGCGGTGGCGCAGTGGAAATGCGCGTCGGGGACGCGGGTTCAATTTTGCGGGAAGCGCTGGAGCCAGAGTTATTCAGCGTGCGTTACCGTCTTGCCGAAAATGTGGAGGTCATTGTAGTATTCCTGCTGAATGTCCAGCGGTTATGGCCCAATGCTATATTAATAGAAAATGGAATATTATTTCTTAATTATTTTTAAAGGGAAGATGTAGCTAGTTTATATCAAAATGGCAATGGTAAAGAAAATGTAATAATTTTTATTTAATTCTTATTATTTTTAAGGGGAAGATGTCGTATATAGGTTTTAATACAATAGACAAGTTGTCAACGGGACTTTGCTTATCATTACAACATGGCCAAATCAAAAACGATGGCATACGCTGTATTCCGTCCACAATTGGAACAGAGTTAAATATGTGTATCAATAGTATCAATAGTCTCACAATTAGTGTCACCCTTCTAGTGGTTATAATTAGTGTTATGAAGAAGTACTTTTCTTTTTATATTTATCATTCGTCGCATGTATGTAAAATTATTCAAATGCATTCAATTGGTCTGGAAAAGAGGAGCATATATTAAGTAAAAGCACAAAGTCTTTATTCTATCTAGATATTGCATCACAATGAAACGCAAGTCAGTCTGTCACGTTCGGTAAGCGCCAACCTTGTTATGATAATAACTGGTGTAATGTGAACGTGACGTAGTTATGAAGTTGTGTGCGAGCTCGAGTTATAAGTTAGCCGAATTGTGGAGTTGTAGGTACTTTATGTATTTGACGTATCTTTGTTGGACATGTTTGATATGAGAATTCGTAATGGATTCGCTTCGTGAATAACTGAAACTTCTCATCTCTGATCATTTTCAAGATAAGACACTTTTATTTTTGGTTAGAATTCTTAATAGTTTCTGTTTGTTTTCTGCTGATATAAATGTAACCGTAATTAGTATGATTGCATAAAGACGGGCACCCTTTTTAATATGGTCATCGTGAAATTGAAGCACATATGTATATATGATATTCGGTCCAGTGAATATCGGTTTTCGCCCGACTATGGTAGGTCGTATTACAAAAGGATTTGTTATGGATAATAGTAATCATATCCTGGGACATTATTCACACACGGTCATCTGATCTTAAACTAAGCAGAGCTTGTACTTTTTTTCAATCGTCACATTTTACTCTTACCTTTTTAAAGATTTTTGAAATGAACGTCGAACTCTTGACAAAATGCGCAAAGGTATCTACGACGGCAAAACTTACACCGCTTGAAGACTAAGGTCGTTTTGAAAACATGTATTAAATTAATTAAAAATAGACGTACCCAGTTCTCAATAGTTTATATAATCGACACAGCTACAGGCAACCCTACATAACTTTCTACCTGAACCTAGCAACATCACACCACTTATGACCACAGGTGGCGGCCAGCTAACCTAGTTTCGCCTTAATCATTTAAAAGTTGGTTAAATATCTCACCAGCAAAGTTGTTTTGGTTGTTTTAACTATGCTAAAAGCAGCAGAGTGAAATCCTAAACCAGCCAACATACGGCTTTTAATGGACGTCCCTATGTGTGCTCTGAGACTTATAAACACGGTCGGCCATTATGAGATCTGTGGGTGGGAAAAATACCTATTTTGGGTGGAATTTTTTGGTAAACATGTTTAATTTTGGTGCTTGTTGTTATGCAAGTAAGATAATTAATTGTACAACGTCAAATTATGTGTGCAGTGAGGGCATAAACCATACGTTATAATCATAAACTCAGATAAAAGTACGAATGACGAATTAGTTTCTCGGATTTTAAATGGTTTTTTTATTCAATGTTTGACGTGCTGGTTGGCGTGGTTGGTAGATACTTGTCTTTCACGCCGCAGGTCGTGGGTTCGATTCCTACTCAGGACAGGTATTGTGTGCGTGAATTTGTTTGTTTGACCTGAGTTTAGGTGAAATTATTTGTATAATTAAGTATTAACAAAAGAAAAGTAGTATTGGTAGTGTATCAATTATCTGGTTTCCGTAGTACGAGTTATGTTTAGTAAGAGTGTAAATAATGTCCCAGGATATTATTACTTATATTCAAAATAGATTCTTTCGAAGCCTAGGTGAAAATCGATTGGCCATGTTTACATAAACAAAGCTGTTGGCCACTTGCTAACTCCCATACGAATGGTGTAAGATCCATATCTTACACCATTCGTAAGGGAGTTAGCAAGTAAATTATAACTTTGATCTTCCCATGTGTTCGTTACCGTTTCCAACTGGACTATTCAATTTATGATTTCTGTGAAGTTGTATGTGTGTCATTTATGGTATATGAAAACAGGGACACTAATATGAAGTGACTACTCAAATTCAAGATATGCAGACACATACAAACAAACGATGCTATCAACATGTGTAGAGGTTTGTTTACAATGTATTTTACTTAGAATTCACACGGACAGACTTTGACATGATTTGGTCCCAATTGTATTCAACCCGATTCGTCCGTAACTAACAAACATCAATTCTAACAAAACAGGACATCCCGATACTCATGTCAATACAACAAATAACAAGTTCGGTAACATATTGTTATCCCTTGCCTCAGTATTATAATATACGGTCGGACGAATTAGACCACGATATTTCCGAACAATAAATTATAAAAGTGATGTCTTTCGGGTTCGGGCCGGACCATTATGGCGTCGTAAATAATGGCGAAATTTTCGTGTTCCGCCTGCAATATCCTGGTGGAACTGAACTACTGCTTCCTGCTGATTCAGCAGCTTTTTGACCGACTTAAAAAGAAAGGTTTTCAATATAAACCATGTGCATGTTTTTAGCTTATTTTTCTTATAGTAGTGGAAGCGGGTTAAGATATGCTTACTATACATAATTACGTATATCTTACATAGATATTAAAATTTAATTATATGATGTATGATGAATAGAAGTAGAAACCAGTTTTACCATAAAATATACAGCAAAGAGTTAGATTCTACGTTTGTTTGATGACTTAGTGATCAAAATTAATTATGTGTATTCCTACAACCAATCTATGAATATCCAGAATCAAACGCCTGAACTTACCTAGTACTCGTTCAAATAGTCTGGAATCAGGGGCTCTACCGGCTAAGTTGCCGAAGATGGATTTCTTAAATAGTGTTCAAATAAATAAAGGTTAAAAATGACTTAATCAATCGTTAAATCGGCTTCAACGTTGACAATTGATTCCGGACCATTTATGACGCCACATGTGCTCATAGAAGCCGATTTAACGATTTATTTAGTAATTTTTTATCTATAATTATTTGAACGCCATTTAAGAAATCGATGTTCGGTGACTTAGCCGCTAGAGCCCCAGGACTCTCGAAAATATAAACTAACTATAATAATCTAGTTAGAATTACTTCTAATTAGAAGCCATTATAATGTAAAAAAAAAATTCTAAAGGAGTGTTTACATTTAGTTGATTCTATTTGGAATATGAATTAACCTCGTTACATAGAACTATAGAAACTAATTAGTTATTTTCTACTTACTTAGTTATTTTTACTATAGAAACTAATTAAAGTGGAGGATTTTAGTTTAGCCATAGCCGCAATGAATCTTGTGATGTGATCTTGGTAACATTTGCGATTGGGCCAAAAGCTTTGGTCTTCTGGTAAACCCATCTAAGTCACAAGCTCTCATTATTGGTGGCCAGTATATGCTTAACACGATAGCACATATGTAATTTACGATGACGTTCCTATAACTTATTCCAAATGTGCCAAGAACCTTGGAATATTTATTGACTGCACATTACCATGGTCCAAACACGTTGCAGAAGTAAGCAGGAGAGTAAACTGTTGATTTCAGTCCCTAAAAAGGCTACAGAAATTCTTGTAGTTACGCACTAAAATTTACCTTGTTCAATCACTTTTACTTCCTCTTCTTGACTATGCTGATGTCTGTTTCCTGGATGCAAATGAATAACTTCTCAACAAGCTCGAACGTCTCCAGAATTTATGTATCCAATTCATTTACGGCCTCCGAAAGTATGACCAGTTTCAATCGCAGTTGAATTGGCTACCTATTCGGAGACGTCGAGATTGTCATATTCTGTCATTCCTCTATTCTATCCTTCATAACTCCAATGCTCTTCTATCTTCTTCGAATGTCTTCTCACTCCTCAAGCCGGTATGCCGGATCATTTTCTACTATTCAAGCAGTGCGTTTGTAGAATGCTCTTCTATTCAATTCGCGCTACAACATCTCTTGACGTGTATAAGAGAAAATTAAAAGAACACTTTTTTCAATCAACTAAGCAGGCAGGCAGCTAATATTTATGTATATATTATATGTTTATCATATATATATATATATATATATATATATATATATATATATATATATATATATATATATATATATATATTTAATTATAATTAGGTTATATAATTATAATTATTACCATTACAAATAAGCTCTCACTCTAACAAAGATTTCCTGGAAAGGAACTCATAGTTGAGTTAAGCTCGCCTGTGTATAATGTCTTTTATGTAGATATGTATTTCTGTGTGTAAAGTATAAATACATAAAAATATAAAAATTGCGTGATTACATATATAGAGTAGGGCACCTTCTTATTACACTAGATAAGAACAAGGTAAGTATAACTTGCTAAAATGAAACTAGGTCTTACTCGATTCAGTAGTATAGCAGAAGGAATCTATGGTTACATACCTATGGTATATTTATTACTAAGTTTGGAAACTAGCTCACCTAATAACAAGTGGTGTAGCCGTATGCGACACACACGGCACCACTTACGCGTCTTATTTGATGAACTCAACGAAGTTCTTCACCTATTGTTTTTTTTTTTATAATGTCACAAGAACCTTACATTATCCCGGGGTAAAAGTATCCTAACTACTGTGTACCAAACATCCAAATATCTATCATACAAACAGAGAAGTCTAATGTATTAAATTTATAGGATTAGTCTTCGGGCACTTTAGTATTCTTTATCAACTTACCTAAATAAATTTTACTTATAATTTATTTAGCGCGCTTAGATTTACTTGTTATTTTCATGTTGATTTAATTAAAACCTTATTATTTTCTTCATTAGCTTAATGTTTCGGTCTTTCTTTGATAGTTTAGTAACCTTAGTTCAAGGCTTTAGAACTTTAGGTTGAATAACCTTCCATAATGATTGGCATTTACAAGTACATCTCAATAATTGATTGCTTGCGATACAATGTTTCTTATTTTTAATAATGTATGAGACTTCGTGTGGTTACCGACCCAGAATAAATAACAGTAAATAACTCAAATCATTACGTGTGTGTCGTAAAAGGGATACCCCAGGTAGTCGAGCAGCAGCGCCACCTATGTACTAGCTAACACCTGATTGCGGTCGCCACCTCGCATTTCAAGCCCGGTGACTACCGAAAACTCTCCAAATGGCAACCTTCTTGAAACCTTTGGGGAGGCCTGTGTCTAGCAGTGGGTGATTTTAGGCGGATGATAATAAGACTAGATTTGTATAGATAAAAACGCCTAAACCAAAAATGTAATTATTCAGTTAGATCTTACCCTATTTCTTATTAAAAAGTGAGTTCTATTAATATAACCATAGGAAGCCATTTAATTTGAACATCCATTTTTCAGGAATCATATTTATTTAAAATCTATTTCACGATTTGTTATCAATCCTTCTATTTAACATGTCGAAATTCTAATCTTTTTTATTTATAATTTAAAATACTTATGTTATACCTTTGTTAAACTTTGTGATCTCTTTGTGAACCCCTTCTGTTTCATAGGTGGGTAAAAAATATCGTAAAGTAGAGTATCTTAAGAAAAAGTACATATTCAAATGTAAAAGGCTATAAAATTAAACACACGTAATAACTAGGAACGCCATGCTCAGCAGTCTTATTATTTATGAACTTTAGCTACGAGACTACGCCGTAGCCCGTAGCATTAGCGTAGAACGTATAGGGTTGGATTTGTGCGTGATGTGAATAGTAATTATACAGTACTTAGGGTAGTAGTACATTGGACTTGATGTTTCTCATTCTTGCCTTCTTTGCCTGTTTAGGTTAGAAACTGAATTTATTTTACTCGATAGTAAAATAAATTCAGTTTCTAACCTAAACAGTTAGCTATCATGAGTAACTTCTTTCGATAATAAACATACCTAAGCATGGTTTATGTGTAGATATGATAAATGATCAATCTGTCATACAACAGTCTGTCAGTCAACATAATAACGGAAAAAGGAAACAATCACCAGTATATTATATTTATAAATATGTTTTATTGATAGAATGTTGTGTTCAGACCTTAGAGTAGTATTTTTGTGAGTATTAGTATTGAAATTATTGCGCCACATGCAGCTTAAGTAAACGAATAATTAAAAAACAAATACAAACTATGCACAAGTGTTTGCGCTAGCAAAAAATAATTCTCCATTACCTTTAACCGTACATATAAGAGACATAAAAGTTAAACAATTGCATTCGTTTTTCGTCGGCATGATCGAGTTTATAGGTTGCGCTCATAACCCCAAACGGCAGGAATCTGATACGACTGTAGACAGATTAAGCACGAGTCCTATGTTTTTACGTGTTCTCTAAGCGATAGAGGTCCTTTCGTCTGCTATTGAAATGGTCTTTTCATTTTAAAATTTGGGATTTTTTTTAGTATGATTTAGAATTTGACCAAAGAACTTCTTTATCTGCAATCAAACTAAACTAGTAGTTTAGTAGGTAGTTTTTTTTACCAACTAGATGTGCCCCACGGTTTTACCCGCGTTAAACTATATAAATTATAGCCTATATGTGTATCCAGGGGGTCAGCTAGCTCCATACCAAATTTTATTAAAATCGCTTCAGCCGTTTAGACTTGAAGAATTAACAAACATACACACTCACACACTCGCAAACTTTTGCCTTTATAATATTGGTGTGATGTGTTATTCGGGTATATAAGCTATATTACTAAAAGTTTCATCAATATCAGTTCGGTAGTGTTAACGCGAAAGAGTAACAATCATCCATACACTAAAACTCATAAACATTCGCATTTATAATATTAGTAGGATTTTATCTTTAAAGTCATCATACAAAAATTAATTATCACAATGTTATTACTCAGAAGACTTTTAGCATTAATAACTCATTAAAATACGTACAAATTTTAATAGGTCATTAATACTAAAAGATGAGTGGACGTTTATTTGCTGAAAGCGAGAAAGAAATTAGTATTTTGGTTGTCTACCGTTCTAGTGTGAACATACATTAACAACAATTACTATGAGAATACAACACTCACGTAGGTACTACGTTAAATTAAATTTCAGCAGTTGAAGTTTGCTATCGTATCTAAGTTACGACTGAAGCACGCTTTCTCTAAATCTATTTCACTACTAACTTTGTGCAATCGTTAGTGTTAAAGCTACACTATTTTTGTATTGTCACGAAGTGTTTTCAAATGTGACTTTTTGTTGGTCCAGTGGTAGTGTATTTAACCACTGGGTTCAAATCCCGAATCGGACCAAAAATTATAAAAGTGATTATTTGATTTTTCTCCTAAGAAAAGTACTCAGTAACAGCCCGGAGCGTTCATGCGAGCGATGCGTGAAATTTTTATAACGCTAACTAATCGTTTTACATTACATTCGTACTAATTGTCGGTGATCCTGGCGGTCAGCCCCCTCCCCACACGCCCGCTTTCTTGTACCTTCTCTTAGACTTTGTGTTTAAAAAGCTAAATTTTCTTATAATTTGAACTCACCTACCCACATATTTTACAAACATTTGTATAAAACATTGTCTTCTACAAGCAACTTTCTGAGTCTAGTGGTATATGTGAGTTGTAACTGTACCTACTGTATTATACAGTATATAACGTATAAGTTTGCAGACATGAAACTCAGAGAGCACTAATAAGCACAAAAAAAAACTTCTAATTTCCAGCTGTAAAATATATATTTTACGATTCTCACTAAGTCACTGAGTCCATTATTTAATAAGTTCTTAAACTGCTGTACATTTAAGAGACCACTATATCCATTTTATATTTGATATTAATTCCCCAATATGTCCAGGAATCAAAACTTGGTTTTCACAAAAATATGCTTACAATATACGTTTTAAACAATTGTTTATTTCTTGTACTCATAAAGAAAACCTTACTTCTCATACGCAATAAGCTTGAAAGTCTATCATTATGTAAACATGTATCTTTTTTTCTAGGCGGTGACGCGACGCCCGCGTCAGTCGACGTCAGCGCAGTGGTCGCGATCATTTCGTGGCAGCGCGTTACCGCATGAAGACACCGACGTCGATGACGTGTTTTTCTTGCCACCGACGTCGATCACGCCGCTGCAGCATCATGATGAAGCGGATACTGTTGCGGATGGATCTAAGGGGTAAGATATATTAGATGCTTTATTTAGATTTACTTCTATTGATAAAGATAATAATTTTACATACAGACATAGTATATGGGATCAACATGCCCTGCTATATGAAGCGTATACATTGGAAATAAATTTAATAATGTCAAGTGAAATTATCATTAAAAAATGACAATCGGTCAATTTATACAACTTAATACAATTTATGTAATCAATAGAATTTAGAATAGTTAAGTAATATGCCTAATCTTTGGTAGGATTGGCTACATCGCTGAAATTTGACCACTATTTTAACATTCCACTGATGTTTTAATTATGACATTACGTTGTTACGTTGGAAGGTCGTTGTTTAAGATGTATCACTTTTGATTCACAACCGATTTTTTTTTCTGCTGAACAAATCCCGGGTCGGGACGAAAGTTATTTTGGGATTATTCTGTAAAAAAAATCCTAATATAAGCTCCAAGTCTGGGAGTTGGCGGTGTTATACTCCCGTGCCGCGAAGAGCACGTAAAGCCGTCGGTCCTGTATTTAATTTCTTTCCGGTCGTGTCGCTAGTCGGTCCTTGCAATAGACAGTGCCCCTGTTTAGTAGTTTGCGCACATACTTGTGCACTATAAAACGCCCGTGCATATAACTAGTCTTCATTGAGATTGGCCGCCCTGGCCGAAATTCGCTAGGAGGACATTTTAACCTTATAGTTTGACTTAAATTTTAATACAAAATAAAAAAAAAATCAATAGTGCGTTTATTTTTAAAATGATGAGTTTTTATCATACGTAAGAGAGATTAGTAGCGAACTAATCTTTTTTGCGTATGTTATAAGTTCATTTTATTTTACTATTAGAGACTGACAACATCAAGTTTCAAAAATGTACGTAGTTAATTCATTAAAAACTATGAAACATTAATTCTACTAATTAAGCAGATTAGTGTTAAAAGTTAAAATCCAAAGTTAAGATATACCTAAAAATTCCGCGGAGTTGGATATTCTTTAGGTACTGTTAGTTAACGCTGTACCTTAATTAGTGCTAAGTTAGTAACTGCTAATTACCTGTTTCAGTATATTTTTATTGAAATGTAGTACTACTGGAGATAGGTCAAATCCTAATTTAATGATCGCAATTAAAAGAATGTTGCAATTTGTAAGAGACAGTGATTAAAACCAACCAAGATATCATTCAGTATAAGCTTCTGGATTTAGACCTTCAAAATTCATATGAAAGTTTGGGTATCTTTTGAGTTAAAATCGACAACCATTAATATTTCAACATTTCGATGGATTAAACTATTTTAATGTCAAAATATAAAAATAGATACAATTCATACTCACTGGCAACTGGAAAAAATGGTAAATGGCAAAAATGGGAAACTGGTAAATGTTAAGGGGCAGTTTCGATGGTCGCGGGTCGTTTAAATTCTGATATACGCGATCCATTGTAAAAATGAGGTGAAGCCAAAACGTGATAGACAGTCCATATCAAGTTTTAGATGATAAACTGAACTAGTTAGCGTACACGTGATATTTAAGCAATAAACTAAACATTTACAACAAACAAAGTTTAACCAGAAGCAGTAACATCACTATAAAGCTAGCGCTAAGTCGGGACTAAGTTTAGCTAATAATCCTGCTTTTGCCAGATCTCCTAACTTGCTCGACATATTAATTACTTACTTGTTTATAATTATGCAACGTTCTAGGAATTTGTTATAGTAGCGTATGCTGATTTTGAGGTTTTAATGTGCAATGGAGTTTAATCTCTGTAGCCTAGTAATTTTAACTAAAATTTTGGAAATCTGTTAAACAAGTACTTGATAACTAAAACGAAGATTAATGGTTTACTATTGCTAACCAATGCTATGTCTACTTAATAGACATTCTCTTCTGTTTAAAATAATAATAAAAACTAGTATCCTGTAATAACTGTAACGCGTAACTCATGTAAATGTTTTATGTTGGATTCGACAAATAGTTTCACCGTGTTCAGGAGATCAGTTACCTATTACAGCTTTTTACTAGGTAAGCCCCCCTCGTCAGTTTAAACATAAAGACATACAAGTTCTTTTCATGCGCGTATAAACATCAGTTTTCACGTACTGTATCTCATCATGTATCATAATGATAATTTTTTTATCACTTTCTATGCAGGTCTATTATTAAATAGACCTGCATAGAAAGTGATAAAAAATTTACCTGTAATAAATAATGAAGTTTGAGGCTTTTAAACAAATAAACGCTTCGTATATATACATTTTACTCTTTCAATATTTTATTCTGTGCGACGATCCTTCAAAGGGCGAACGTGCCCAGTTTTATATAAAAAAAAGTGGTTTATGTTTTTTACTTTTATAATGTACAAAAATTTTGAAGCGGCAGAGGCTCGAACCAGCGACCAACACAGTATACGTGGAGAGAGTTTCGGAACTGAATACCGCTAGGACACGGCACTTCTTACGTAGATCACCAAAATAAAGCGTCTTATGAGTGTGCAATAAAGCTTGTTAGGTATTTATCGCTTTCTTCGTTGCGATGTTGTGACCATAAAAGGTAACAAACTGCCAATAGCTGCTGTCATTGGACGTAGTCTTTGTAGGGCGGCGATTCACTACTAGCATGGTATGACTCACACAAAGTTTGATTTGAAAGTTCTTGATTTTGTTTATTAAGTATTATTTTTATGAATGTTGTGTATATTTATATAATGTTATTTTATTGTTCGTTAGTTCGTATGCACACATCATAACACTTTTGTTGTTTTCACATATTTTCCAATGTAATGTTGGTTTGTTATTAATTTTATAGTATAAAAAAATACGTTGAATTAGATATATGAATTTAAGTATATTAAATTAATTTCATCACACTGCTGATTTATCTCACTGGTTAGTCTCAAATAAATACTTTGTCCTAGTTCTATTATTAATAACTGGTTTTCACGTTTATTAGGGGCGGTACGACACGGAACTCGCTATTGGGCGTGCGCTCACGGTCGCGTCTTGCGCCTAACTGAATCATCCGTTATAGTGCTAAAAAATTCAATGAGATGAGAGCCTACGTCATCGCGTATTGACGAAGATCAAAATCGTCTCTAAACAGACTCTTTCATGCATCACCTTGTCGTCAATAAGCGCACAGAGCTGAGAATCGAACCTTAAATAGTAATATCATTTGTAGTTTTATGTGCTAAAAAGCGTCTTAGGCTAACTTAACGTTATTTAGAAAAGAAAATCATTATGCCAATTTTCATAAAATGCATTGGGCGGACTAAACATTTCTTGGACTGGTATTTTCATTAAAAATAGGTATTTAAAAACTAATTATGATATTCAAAAATGGAACAGTTGGCTTTTATAATGCATTATTTTTTAATTTTTTGTTCCGTCAATTTGTCACATGTTTGACATTTTGGCGGAATTGTAAATGTTTTATAACTTGTCACAATTTAGGATTTAATATAGAAAAAAATCAATAGCATGATTTAGAATGATTTGAGGTGTAGTTTGATGCCACAGTAGTGTCGCTCGCCTTAAAACTTTTGGCAATGTTGCACCATATAAGTAGACTATTTATACTTGTAGCTAGTTCGCAAAAATCAAACGCGGTCGTCTCAATCTACGTGACAAATTCCGTGTTGACTGTCGGCAACTTCTAGCGCATGCACATGTCTAAGATACATTCAAACCAAAAAGAAACATCCGGGTGTGAAATATCTATGTTGCCGACTACGTCATTTGGTGCAAAGCTATGCTTACCGTATTTAACGAAAGAACGTCAAATTTGGTGCAGGACATGGATTTACAACTACGACCTCAAAACAAACAGCAAACGTCTTTTTTGTAATTTCCAGGTGACCGAAACCAATCAAAGTAGCGAATGCGCAGTCTGCCGCTACGCGGATGGTTGCTGCTTTTTTTTATATAAAACTGGGCACGTTCGCCCTTTGAAGGATCGTCGCACAGAATAAAATATTGAAAGAGTAAAATGTTTATATACGAAGCGTTTATTTGTTTAAAAGCCTCAAACTTCATTATTTATTACAGGTAATTTTTTTATCACTTTCTATGCAGGTCTATTATTAAATAGACCTGCATAGAAAGTATTTATTGGACAAAGTATTTATTTGAGACTAACCAGTGAGATAAATCAGCAGTGTGATGAAATTAATTTAATATACTTAAATTCATATATCTAATTCAACGTATTTTTTTATACTATAAAATTAATAACAAACCAACATTACATTGGAAAATATGTGAAAACAACAAAAGTGTTATGATGTGTGCATACGAACTAACGAACAATAAAATAACATTATATAAATATACACAACATTCATAAAAATAATACTTAATAAACAAAATCAAGAACTTTCAAATCAAACTTTGTGTGAGTCATACCATGCTAGTAGTGAATCGCCGCCCTACAAAGACTACGTCCAATGACAGCATCTATTGGCAGTTTGTTACCTTTTATGGTCACAACATCGCAACGAAGAAAGCGATAAATACCTAACAAGCTTTATTGCACACTCATAAGACGCTTTATTTTGGTGATCTACGTAAGAAGTGCCGTGTCCTAGCGGTATTCAGTTCCGAAACTCTCTCCACGTATACTGTGTTGGTCGCTGGTTCGAGCCTCTGCCGCTTCAAAATTTTTGTACATTATAAAAGTAAAAAACATAAACCACAATGGATAATAATGTGGATAATGTAACATTCCGCAATAAAAACCAAATGTTAACTGTATCCTGCGAACAACTTTGCCTCAGTAGTTCCTCGTCCACTTCTAATGGATCTATAGCAGACAGTCTGCCGGAGCAAAGCAGCAACTTCGATAATGAATATGTAGAAAGGCTAAAGGAACAAATTCAAATATTAAACAACAGTCTAGATAGCGCTCACCAACAGATAGACGAACTTCTTATGGAAAATACTTCTTTAAAAACGATTACTCAAGAACAACAGAAAAAGATTACCTATCTAAAAGCTGTATGCACTATTACTCCACAAACTAATAAAAGTTTGTCGCGTAGAAAACGAAACAAAAAGCAATGCAGGAAAACTATCGATTTTGAAAGAGACGACAGTGACTCTGGTGTGAAGGACTATGACATAGAATGTTCGAATTTGGCATCAAAGACACTACCGGTGGAAGCAGGAGAAGGATCTAATCCATATATTCAAGTGAAAAATTCTGAATACTATCAAACACCTTCGCAAACACCCAATGAAAATATCATTCCTGACAGCTTATACAATGTAAAGGCCCCCTCTAAACCTAAAATCATAATTCTTGGCGATGAGCGTGTCAGAGGATTATCACAAAGTCTAATTCAAAGCAGACGGAATCAATGGAATGATTGTTACACTGTGACAGGTGTAGTGAAACCAGGAGCTACTTGTTCACAAATATTGTATGGTAACATGAATCTGTTTAAGTCACTTACCGAAAAAGATGTGGTTATTCTCGCTGTTGGTATGCATGATAAGAATCCATCATACTTTTATAAGGAATTATGTATAGCAATTAATTAAATGAAACTATGTAAGCAGATTTTTATACTTAGTGTTTTGAATAACTGGTACCTAAATGAAGACATGTTGAATCAAAGTATTAAAGTATTGACTAATTGCTATCAGAATTGTTAGTACATAAACATAAATGACTTGTATCGTAATAGTATCCCTGAGAGACATAGTGGTAATGTTTATCTGAATCAATTAAGTTTTAAATTAAATATTGAAATTAATTATATAGAGTATAAAAAATCGTTTATTGATACTAAAATGCACTGTAAACCATATAGTCTAAAATATACGGTACCAACTGAGGACTTGAAGCCGCTTAGATGTAATTCTGGGGAACACAGAATTGCTTTAAACAGTGGCATTCAATTTAAATTATGTAAAGGTACCATCCCATACTATTTTTCCATGATGATGAATCGCAAGAAAATTAATGATTGTAAAAATATTAAATTTAATGATATCTCAAATCCACTCGGTGAATCTAAAAAGGGTACAATCCCGTATTATTTTAAGAAAAAAGAAGTTACCGACTCTAAACTATGTTTTCGTGGATAAATTTTATACAACTGTTAACATCTATCATCAAAACTTATGTGGCATCAGTAATAAAAAAGATGACCTGGAAATATATCTGGGTGGTTTGTCAAATGAACTCCATTTCTTATGCATATCGGAACATTTTCTGAATGAAACTCTGGCAAAACAGTTTAGTTTAATAAATTATAAAATGGGGTCCTACAACACTAGAATAAAAAAATCTAAAGGGGGTTCCATGGTTTTATCACATCATAAAAGAGTAGTAGAGGATCTGCAAATATGTAAGCAGTTATATAAAAGTGAATGTTTTGAAGTATGTGGCGTTCGAGACATTGAGACAAATGTCTGTGTTATTTGTTGTTATAGACCTCCAACTAGTAATAATTTTGACAACTTTATGGATAAACTTGAAAAATGTTTACAGCATTTCTTCAATAAAATGTGTATAATTTGTGGTGACTATAATATTAATTTATTTAAAGATGACATAAAAAAAAATCGTTTTTATCATTATTAAAGTCATATAATTTTAGATATCTTATAGATTTTCCGACTTTCATAAGAAATAAATCGCAATCATGTATAGACAATATTCTAACTAATTTACCTGACAGTGCTATAAATAGTATAAATATCGACCATAATGGGTTAGCAGATGGACATGCAGGTCTCTTTTGTACGTTGCGTTTAGAAAAAATAGAATTCAAGAGTCGGCCACACTATGTATGTATCTGCAGGAGAAAATATAACGAAAAGACAAAAAGGGACTTCAGGAACATGTTATTAGAAACTAACTGGAGCAAAGGCATTAACACTTTTATAGAAAAATTCAGAGTAATGCATTCTTCTAATTTTAGGAAGTATAAATTTAAATGTAACCTCAAAAGAAATGGAAAGGCTAAGTGGGTTTCAAACGGAATACGAATAGCGAGTACATTTAAACGTTTTTTAAACACTATAGATAAAACCAATAGTGATAAGTCGGTTCTAGAATATAGAAGTAGATATATAAAAGTTTATAGAAAGGTAATTAGCACGGCAAAACGAAATGACGTTAGAAAAAAAATAGAAATGGCGTCAGACTCTAGTAAGGCAATATGGAAAATAGTAAACGAACGGCGAAATGTCACTAAAACCTTTGACCACGAACAACTAATGCTTAAAATTGACCAAAAAGTTACGATTGACCCTAAGGAGGTGGTAACCATATTTTCAAAAAGTTTTGACAATGTAGTGCGCCTAACAACATTTGACCATAAATTAGCAATAACGTATTTGACCGAAAGTGTTAGTAAAATAGAATCAAACATGACCTTTGACTTAGTTACGCCCTTGGAAATATTTAAAATAGTGAAAAAAATGACTAATAAATCAAGTACCGGATATGACGAAATACCTTTGACTGTTATCAAAGACAACATTGACTTATTGGCAGAGCCCTTAGCATTGTTCTATAATGAATGTATCGGGATGGGCTTATTCCCTGATCAGTTCAAAATAGCTCGAATCATTCCGATTTTTAAAAAAGGGAAAAAGTATGATCCAGCTAACTACCGACCAATTTCTCTGTTGCCAGTGCTATCTAAAATTTTCGAAAAAATAATAAAAGACCGTCTCATGAGGCACTTAAATAAGCACATAATCTTAAATTGTCAACAGTTTGGATACCGAACATCTTTAGGCACCACAGATGCTATTGAGGCTTTAATTGACGAAGTTGTATGTAAACTAAATGACAAATGTAAAGTGGCTGGTATTTTCCTAGACCTTAGTTCTGCCTTTGACACTGTGGACCATGGTATACTTTTAGCTAAGTTGGAACACTATGGAATACGGGGAATCGTGCTTAAACTATTCACCTCTTACTTGCAGAATAGAAAACAATATGTCGAGATTAAGTCTGTAGTAGATGGGGATGAAAAAATATATAAGTCTCATCTAGTCACTACATCCCACGGTGTACCCCAAGGTTCGGTTTTAGGTCCAATCTTCTTTATTTTGTTCCTGAATGACTTAACCAATTTTATAAAAAAACGTATAACAGATACTACACTTGTCATTTTTGCTGATGACACAAATGCGATAGTATCTGCAAATACTGTTGAGGATTTAGAAGTAAAGATTAATACGGTTTTTAATGCTTTCGAAATTTGGTTTGGTTCAAACAATTTAAAACTTAATGTAAATAAAACAAAATGTGTACTTTTTCAGTCTACTGTTCGCAACAATACCAGGCTTCATGTAGTATCCTGCGGAGAAAAGGTTGATGTAGTAGAAAAAGTAAAATTTTTGGGTGTACACATTGATGCATATCTAAATTGGAAAGAGGAGGTTTTATCTATTACTAAGACTGTTAGTTCTGCATGTTATGCTATTAGAAGTTTAAGAGAAGAGCTCACTCTGCCTCAACTTAAAATAATATATTTTTCTCTGGTTAAGTCAAAGCTGAGATACAGCATTAAATTATGGGGTAATAGCTATAATTACAATATCCAATCAGTATTTGTTATCCAAAAAAGAGCTATAAGGACAATGCTTCGTATAAAACAGACTGAGTCATGCAGAGACCATTTTATTAAATTAGATATTTTGACGGCACCATGTCTATATATTCTTGTATTATTGACTAGTTTTGTAAAAAAATTGCACAAATACGAGACTGATGAGGAACGACAGCTGAGAGAAAGTACTCGTAGGAAGGACTTACCCTCTACAATTCAACCTAAATTGAATGTAGTTCAGCATAGTGCCAGAGTACAATCTGTCATCTTATATAACAAGCTGCCAATAGAATTTAAAATTATACGCAGAGTTAACCTATTTAAAAATAAATTGAAGACATTTTTATTGAAGAAAGCGTATTATAGTATTAATGAGTTCATAAATGACAAACGACAAATGTAACAACGTATTCTTGACCATTATGTATGATAGTTTTTGTTAGTTTTATTTTGTATTTTAGATATGTATTGTACGTTTCAACACAATGTAAATTGTTAAGAAATAAATGACTTATGACTTATGATGATATTGATGGCACACATAATAGGCACAATAGTTAAACAATCGCGTCGACAATATTCAAGGTTATGGCTTCGATCATCACCGAAGACAAATCTTTGTGTTTTATGTACAGACGCCAGCACATCCAGCTATCCCAATCTGTCAAATTTCTTTTATAGATTTTCAACTTTATAACATAAGTTTAAGGTTAACTTTCAATTGGGGAAATTTGACAGATTGGAGTAGCTTGATGTGCTGGCGTCTGTACATATGTGTGAATTTAGAAATATATAAGTATGTTTATCATTTGTCTGCTTGCCATACAAACTAGGCGGAATCTGTTGTTTGGGATGGCAGTGTGTTAGTTGTGCCACACTTATTATTCATTATTATATTATAGAAATAATATGATGATAAAATATTATTGATGACAACATAAGAATTATTCTTTTACTGAATCATGAATAACATAGCTAACAGCGACGATATTATGGGCACTAGTATGCTTTGTATGCTTTATTATGTCGTAACCTTGAGCTAAAAGGTCACAATTGCCTACAGGTCCTAATTCACATGGGTCACTTTGTAGAACGGTCAATCATTATTCTGAATCATTGCCGCCAACAATGTTATTTATCGTTGTTTTCTATTTTGTTATTGTGAAATGATATGTTCGTGAGTTATGTATATGTTTTGTACTAGATAACATGTTCCACACAAAAATTGATGGACAACAACTGTTATGTATTCAATAGATTCAATGAAAAAATGTCATAGATTTATTTTCACAGTCTATTTACTTTGGTATTGATAAAAATTCCTATTGAATAAAAATTCCAATATCTATTTCAGTGTATGTTTGCTATATTTTTGATGGGTTTTGTCGTTACTTTGGTACATTGAATATTGGAATAAAAGAAATATTTATTAAAATATATATATTAATTTTGTTATTTATTTGCTGCGTTTACATTAAAATAAATATTAATCAGGTGGTTTCATCTTTCAATTAATCACCTAAGAAGGCATTCAATTTCGAGATCTTCGATTTCAAGGTCGTTCTACTGGTGTAATTGCTAAGCGCTTCTATGTCAGGGGGGCACGGTAAGCTGTCAGTGCCGACTGTAGAGGTTTGGATAAAGTCGTTAAGCCATGTCAAGCGTTCGAATTACCAGCTTTTTTATTATTTTTGTTCCGTGTTTTAAGTTAATATTTGAGTTTACAGTCCTATTCAAATCGTACTTCATACGCTAGACATAATAGAAGAAACACAAACTAGTATCATTTTACATAATTTAAGCAATCCATATTGTCATTGTCACTGTTGATCCTGGCTTACAGGAGTTGCAGTGGTGGGTAAGAGGGAGGGACTATTCCCGATAAAAAAATCCATATTGTCAAACGGTTAGCTTATGTATGGCTTTATTAAAACATATGGCCTGCACTGACAGAGGCGCAGACAGAATATTCAAAAAAAACCCTACGCCCAAAATATTTGTTGTATAATTATCTTTGCAGTACTTGCAGAGTGAGTTCGAAGGAAAAAGATAAGAATCTATTCACTTCGCTGACAACTGATTCACATTCTCTAAAACTCCACTGATCATTCATTTTCGCGAATCGGACTTTTTAACTAAGTGCTTAAACTTGTTCAGCGGCATGTGTACGAAACAAAGTCTACCAAATGCCGTGCCGTGATTTGCTCATACCAATTGAGCAAATCACGGCACACTATTTATGTAAGGATATCTTATTCTAGTGCACATTCCATTTTTTTAATATATCATTTTTATATTAGAACAATATATCAATGTATTCTGAAAAAATAAAAGTTTTACTTCCTGTAAAAAATTCTACTTTCGCCAAACTATTCATCACTTCGTTATATATTAAAATGAATAATTGTTCTGAGTCTGGATGTAATTTGTGTCCGTCTATTGTATGTTTGTAAAGTACCCCGCGACACGAGGATTGCCCTTGTGCGGGCGAGTCGTTTATCAAAAAAAATATATGTAGGTATGTGAGCTGGGATCCATTGCAGTCCCAAATCAATACCTCTGCTCTATATTTAGTATACCAACGCAAGGATTTTGTGTAAAATGGAGTAAGCTATCAATGCATCTCTGGCCCCAGAGGCGCACGGAGCCGAGTACTTTTGCTGTCCGTCAAAATAACTGCCTTTTTAAAACCCACCGACCCGTTATACGCTATCGCGTCTGCATCTAGCACTGTAAATAGTTCCACATACAAAATACAATGAAATCTGTTTAAGTATTATACAGGGTGGCTGAGGAGTAGACGTTCAAATGCAAAATTTAGATACTTATGATGAGGAGTATGCAGCAATTCAAATGCATCGATGTGATGACACGAAAAACTTCAGATAACATGGGTTTGTTGGGTAAATACGTATCTTTTAAATCCAATCTGAAGATTTAATCCCCGATTTGGCAACCCGTCCCGCGAACATTTAGGGACAGGTATAATAATGTACTTGATATCTTATTGTATACAGTTGCAGAGTTACTAATAGATATAATCACTCTGATTACAATAGAGCTTGTAATAGGACAAAGAAAATTGTTTATGGAGCATCAATTTCCCCTATAATTAAAACATCAAAATAAAAGTGAAGAAATATAAGTTTCCTTCACTACCGTTTTGATTCTAGGGTAACACAGGATATTTGTTTTTATTACTTTTGTAATTAAAAGTAACGTAACGTAGTTATAATATATGTAAGTAGGAAAATGAACTAGGAAATTGAGTGAAGAAATATAAGATACCTTCACTTTTGTTTACGCCAGAGTATGCTGTAACAAATAGGAACATCAAAATAGGAAATGGGGGATACACACCACCAAACAAAACAGATAAAGCTTATAAAGAATATGTATATATTAGATATTTTCCGTGTAATTAGAATTTACATGTTTTAAATGCATCAAAGATAATATTATATTGTAATTTTTACCGTGGCTATAATTTGTATACAATTCAATATAATAAGTTGCCAATATTATGTTAATACCACAAAGTGCAACCAAGAGATACACCGGGTAGTCGGGCAGCAGCACGACCTGTTTATTGGCTACCACCTTTTTGCGGTCTCGCCACATAGGGGAGAGGCCTATGTTATATAAATAACAGAACCTAATAGTCATAGATGTTTTGAACTCTGGAGTGTTTTGTAATGAGTGTTCAATTCATTAACTATTCGATTAGATTAAAGTTCGACTATCTGAACGTTCGAATAATAGTCGTTCGATTAATTGATGTTCGATGATTTGGAATTTGATATATTCTATGGCATATTGTACTCACGAAGTAGTAACATTTCATAAATAATGAGCTAGACAACATTACATTTACTTACGTTCAATTATTATAGATGTATTCGATATATGAATGTACGTTATCCTTATTTATTTAAGTTCTCTACAAGCCAATAACATTGAATACCTACCTAATAAACAAGTCAAATGCAGACAAAAGTTATCCATGTGACTTTCTCTCTGTCTCTTTCTTTTTTATACGAGGATGTGTGTGTGTGTGTGTGTGTGTGTGTGTGTATGGAAACCACAATACTGAACGCTTGGAGAATTCGTACAAAGTTTGTTAATTAGGTACTATTATTTTAAATCATACGTGACTTCCGTTATCTCAATATTGCAAAAATACTGAATACTTTGTATGAGAACCTCGTTCCTAACGGGAGGTCTCCGACCACCGTATTTTATTAATAGATACTAAAATAATATTACGATTTTTTTATTAATAAAAAAAATCGTAATATTATTTATAAAAACTTTTGTAAAAAATATTCTTAAACACTTCTGTATAAATGAAACCAAACGTAATAGAACTGCGTCTTCTATTACATGTATTTTATTTGACAAAACTACAAAATAAGTTATACCATATTTTTGATCGCTTTCAACTTTATACGTTACAATTTAATGACGTTATAATTACTCCATAAAATTATTAACATTAATACGATGTCAAATAAATAAATGTTTACTTACTTCTATTATTTTTCTTTCCTTTGATGATAATTACAATGAATAATTTATTAATAAATTACGTAACCTAAATAATACTTATGTTCCTTCGTACATAAGTATTATTTAGGTTAGGTATTATTATTTACCTATATAATTCTGTTAAATACTGACTTACTAATAACTATTAATAAGGCAACCCACCCTAGGTTGCCGTTTCATTAATAATATTTGTAAAAGTGTAAGCTCTTCGTGCCCATACTACTTAGCAATAGTATATAAAAGAATATTGTCGCATATTACCTGCAGCGGTGTTTCCCCAGCGCTACGACATTTCCTTCTTTAAACGAGGTTTAAAAGAGTATTAATCTCACGGTAGGCAGCGGTTTGCCCCCTGGCACTGCGAATGTCCTGAGCAGCGGTTACCACTTACCATCAGGTGGGCTACTAGCTCGTCTGCATCCAAATAAATGAAAAAAATATAGAGTTATTTTTTCACTTTGGAAAAATGTGCTTCGCTCATCTTGTGAGTGTAATATTTCAACAAATTCAAAACACATTTGTTCCTTGTAGTTTCTGGCCTAGAAATAATAAGAGGGCCACTCCATACCATTCCGTGGGTGTTGTAAAAGGTGACTCAGGGATACAGCAGGCAGTTAGGCAGCCACCTGTGTGCTATGGCCAAGCGTGGTGACAACGGCAAACCCCTCCAAATATCAACGTTATAGACCTTTCGGAGAGGTCTATGTTCAGCAGTGGACGATATCAGGCGGATGATGTGACAACACATTTCTATTCTTATATTAAATGTTATCTTACAATCACAAACATCAGAAATCGGATTCATTCGAAAACATATTAAATATAAATATGGTGTGAGTAATCTATATTTATATACATATAATAAATCTGTAGAAAAATAATTTTTGTACATCAAAAGAAAATCCAAAAAGAATAGCCAGGGTATTAAAGAACAACCAAGAGAACCCATTTCCAGCATTTATAGAATTTTTGTCTGTTTGTCTGTGTGTCTGTTTGTCTGTTTATATGTTCGGGTATCACGTAAAATATACGAAAGCAATGTAGATAACTTTTATACACAACGATTGAGCGTAACTTGAGGTAACATTTAGTTTTTGTTTTATTGCAATCGGTTCAGTCTATCAAAAGATATTAGATATTTTAAATTAATCATGAAAAAATAACACACATTTCGTTACTTCAAGATGAACTAATGTTCATAGTTGAGCTACCTAACTGTCCGATAGATGTCATTGTGCATATTGCATATTATTGTGACATCTCTTTTCTGAATGAATTAGGTTGATAGTTGATTTTTTTTTATTTCGATAGAAGATGTTGTTGTGCATTTCTTTTGACTCGCGGTGTTAAGATTTGCCCATGTTTGCTGATTGCATGAATTACGTAGGGTTTTGAATGTTCTGAATTGTTTCGAAATAAGGTCTTGGTTGCCTAGAAGTATGTCGTTGTCCAAAATTGGTTATTAAAAAAATCTGTTTTCTTTGGGCAAATTGAATTATGTAGAAGGTTGGATATGTTATAATTTCATTTAAAATTATTGATAGTTGATTTTTTTTGTGGTGAAATGAAGAAGAGGTTTTTAATTTTAAAATATTTATTTTACGAGGTACGGTTCTACACTTTGACATAACTCGCCATAAAAAATATCCATAGACTAAAAAATACCAACGTTACAAAAACAAATTACAACCCAACTACCAACATAAAAATATAATTGTTGCCATACTCAAAACACCCCCTCAACAGTTAAATTTTATGACAATACTATTTATGTACCAGGCTCCTTTACTATAATTCTTATAATAACACAATATTAGAATATTAAGACAATATCTATATGCTTTAGTCTTTTATTACTCTCAGTATTTTTAACAATTTTTATGACACTTTGGTTGTCTTCTAAAATTTGCACTAATACATTAGTATAACCAAAATCTCTCAAAAGTTTTTGTAAAAAACACCCTTCCATTATGGTAAAACTGAGTGCTACATACTCTGCTTCACAAGATGACAGAGTCACACAAGATTGCTTTGACAGATTAGGGTAGCTTGATGTGCTGGCGTCTGTACATACCTACTTAAAAAACTTACTGCAACTGCCAAATCAGGTCTAGTACAAGTAGCATAAAGCAAGCTTCCTATTAGACTTCTACATGTTTTTTCAATATCTATATTTTCAGACTTTTCTCTTTGTAACAATTCAAAATTAAAGTTTTGTTCGATTGGTGTATCTACTGCTTTAGAATTCAACATTTGATATTTATTAAGCAACTTTTCTAAGTATCGTTTTTGATTGATTTTAGTTACATTGTTTTTAAGGTTTTGATGAACATTTATTCCTAAGTAACAACTTGCAAGACCTAAGTCTTTCATTTGAAAATTACAATTCAATGCATTTTTTAAATAATTTACTACATTTTCATTTTGACCAAAATAAAGCAAATCGTCTACAAATAGTAAAACATATATATACTCATTTTTATCTCTTTTAAAATACAAGCATGGATCATTTTGAGATCTTTCAAATTTTTCTTCAAGCATAAAGTCATTAAATTTAGAATTCCTGTATTTAGATGACTTTTTAAGACCATAAATAGATTTTTTTAACTTACAAAATTTTGTTGTTAGGTAACTTCATATAAACAGTTTCATTTATTTCTCCATAGAGAAAGGCTCCTGTGACATCCATCTGGTAAACTGGTTTAGCTTTCTGGTTGGCTACTGCCATCAATGTCCTAAAAGTAGTCAGCTTTGCAACAGGTGCATATGTTTGGTCATCACAATTTTTCTTTTCAAACCCTCTAGCTACTAAGCGAGCTTTGTAGATAGTTTTTCCTTCTATTTCCTTAACTTTGAACACCCATTTGCTACTCACAAGGTTTTCTCCATCTGGGACTTTTGTTACTTCTTCCCATGTGTTACTTCTCTCTAAAGTTTTCAGTTCTTCCTTAATGGCTTCTTCCCACATGCATTTTTCAGGTCTTTTCATTGCCTCCTCGTATGTAATAGGATCATCGCAGCTGTAGGTAGTGAAACTACTGTCAGTTTCATCTGAGTCTCTACTTACATAATAATCTTTCAGCCATTGTGGTTTTTTTGTTTCTCTTTTTGGTCTACCATCTGTCACTACTAAATCTTGTTCTTGTATACTCTCTCCAGATATATTTATAGGTTCTTCTATTGAATTAACTATTTCTACTTGTGATTCCTCATGGAATGATTGCACTGATTCTTGATCATTTGCGCTAGCAAAGGTGTCATTTAATTCTGTGTTTCCATCCGCAAAGTGTTCTTCTGAGGGTTCTTGAGTTATGTTATCATTATGGAAATTATCAAATCCAATGAAAATCTCTTTGTCTTTCTTGTTCAGAGTTTGTTTGTCAGCCTCTCCTTTTACAAATATTACATCTCTTTTAATTTCTACCTCATTTTTGTTTGGCATGTAAACTCTGTATCCTTTTATGTTCTCTCCATATCCAACTAAGTATCCTAATTTACTTTTACTTTCAAATTTCCGCCGTTTCTGGTCAGGTACATGTACAGAAATCTGTGCTCCAAAATATGTTAAGTTGTGTATGTCATATTCTTGTCCAGACCAAAGCTCATATGGTGTTTTTTTTATCTATCCGGCTTGGTCCAGTCCTATTTAATACAAAAACGGCTGTATTTAGGGCCTCAGCCCACAAGTTTTTACTTAAGCCGCTTTCTAACAGCATGGTTCGAGCTGATTCAGCTACTGTACGCATCTCACGCTCGTAACAACCATTTTGTTGAGGAGTATAAACAACACTTCTTTGGTGTTGGATACCATGGGCATTTAACAAGTCACGCATTTCTTTTCCAATAAACTCCTTGGCATTATCACTTCTTATGTATTTTATTATGTGGCCAGGGTTCACTTCAGTTTGCCTGATAAATTGTTTTAAACAGGCTATGCTTTCTGATTTATTCTTCATAAAATAAACTTTTCTATACTTTGTAAAATCATCCTTCAATAGCAGGAAAAATCTAGCACCACCAAGTGAAACTTCTTCGACAGGGCCTCTAATATCCATGTGAATCATTTCTCCAGGTTCTGTCGCTCTATGGTCACTTATAGGAAAAGGAAGTTTGTGTTGCTTACCTTTCAAGCAGGGTATGCAGGTTTCTTCATCTCCTTTTTCAAACATTATATTATTCTTTGCAAGAATATTTATAACTTGATTAATATTTTGATGGCCTAGTTTAGCATGCCACTCTTGAAGTTTAGAGTTGCTTTTTCCCACTAAAGCAATTTCTTCCTTTTTTTGAAACATCATTATACACATTTTACCTTGCCGGTTTGCAATAGCATGAATGCTATCATTTTTCTCAAATGTACACTTGTTGGCTGTAGACAACATTTTATATCCTTTGTCCAAAGCCGCACTCATTGAAAACAGATTTACTTTGACAAAACACTGTATATTATTGTAGGGATCCATTTTACACCATCATACGCTTTCATTTCAATGTCTCCACAACCCACTGCTTTTATCACTGTTCCGTCCCCTATAATTACATCTTTTGGCGACACTAAACTATTGAAGTTTTGGAATATTTCTCTTGTATAACACATATGTTCAGATGCGCCACTATCTAGTCATATTTTGAACATTTTGAGCTTAGAGCGCTGATCGAAATCGACGTTATAAATGCATTTTGTTTATCATTTACAAAGTTCGCAATACGCTTCTCACTATTTACCGGCCTTTTGTTAATCCAACATTGTTCATAGGCGTGTCCATGGTTTTTACACTTACTACAAAACATGTTTGATTTTAGCACTCTACAGTCACGCTTGTAATGTCCACTTTTACCACAGTTGAAGCACTTTCTCGAATCCTTTTTAACATTCACTTTAAAGGCAGTTTGATTTTCGAAATCATTTTGATCTTCATAAGTTTTATTTCTTTGTTCTTCAATCAACAGTCGAGCTGTCAACTCTGACAGCGTCCGTTTATCAGTTGATACCGAATCCCATGCAGATACAAAATGGCGGAAATTTTCTCCCAATGAACTAATTATTTTTGTAATAATCATATTTTCAGGAATATCGCCTTTTGCTTGGCGAACTTGCGATACGACGTTGTCGATTCTCGCTATAAACGTTGCGATGTTTTCATTGCTTCCAAGTTTCATTTCAAAAAATCGTTGTTGTAATATATGCAATGAAACGTCCGACTTCTGTTCGTACACCGTACATAACTTGTCCCATATTTGTTTAGATGTCTCACAATTTTGAACATGCAGCATCACACTTAATGATAGTCTGGTTACGATTACTCCTTGAGCTTTTGCATCCAATCTTTGCCAATCTGCATATTTTTTTGAGTCTTGAGCACAAGTCCGGTAGGTCCGGGCATGGACTAGAGCCGTCTACCACTCCATACGCACACAATGCCTTCAAAATTACTTTTACTTGAAATTTCCAGCTCGTCCAGTTTTCTGCGCCTTCTAATCTTATTCCTTGGCCGCCCGTAGATATCATTGTTGATCCAAAATTGTCGGCGTCCATTTTGTTCGCACCGCACCTTGCTTTTACCGCTATTCTTATTTACTGCTTTACCACAGATTTTCCACTGCTTTACCGCAGATTATTATACCAAACCTCTTCACCTCGGTTAAGGAGCTGGGCCCATAACCTTTTGTGGTGAAATGAAGAAGAGGTTTTTAATTTTAAAATATTTATTTTACGAGGTACGGTTCTACACTTTGACATAACTCGCCATAAAAAATATCCATAGACTAAAAAATACCAACGTTACAAAAACAAATTACAACCCAACTACCAACATAAAAATATAATTGTTGCCATACTCAAAAGATTTTTATTTCGATAGATGTCGTTGTGCTTGATAGTTGAATTTTATTTCGATAGATGTCGTTGTGCTTTGCTTTTGACTCGCGGTGTTCAGATTAGGGCTTTGAATGTTCCGAATTGTTTCGAAATAAGGTCTTGGTTGGCTAGAAGTATGTCGTTGTCCAAAATTGGTTATTAAAATATTCTGTTTTCTTTAGGCAAATTGAATTATGTACAAGGTTGGATTTGTTATAATTTAAAATTAAATTATAATGTCAGTTTGTCGAAAGTTTGTGCTGTCGATTCGTTTGTAACGCGAATGTACAAACGATTCGAATTTCGTTGAGCCTCTTCGATTGAATGTATTTGAATGTAGTAAATAAACCCTGTCTCTCATAACTTTCTCAGCACAAATCTATATACCTACCTATGTAAAAGAGGAAACTGACTGACTGACATATCAACGGCAACGGCTTTGGAACGGAAATTTTGCCGGTAGGTATATACTTTTTATGACGTATGAATTCACTAAGGAAGGGTTTTTGGAAATACTAACCCTAAGGGGGTAAAATAGAGAATGAAAGATTGTATGAAAATCCGTCATTTTTGAAGTTAAAGGCATTGAAACTTATGTTTAGTAGTTCAGCTAAAAATAAAAATTTATATTTTAGAATTTTTGGAAATTCCACCCCAAGGGCGTAAAATAGGGGATGTAAGTTTATATGAAAGTGTGTAATTTTTTAAGTGAAATGCATGAAAATTGGTATTTGGCCTTTCCGTTAAAAATAAAAATATGTATTTCAGGATTTTAGGAATTTCCACCCCTAAAGGCGTATAATAGGGGATGTATGTTGCGTGTGGGTATACCTATAATGGTTCTGAGGAATATGAAGACACCTAAACTTTGCAAGGGCTCTAGGCTTCAAGTCAAAGCTTTGCATCGTGTTATAGAGGCTACTATTATGCCTGGATCCGCCCAGGGAGAAACAGTGTTCGTGTCACGTATTCCGTTAGTGCCAAGTGATTTCCCTTTTCAGTTTAAAATACTTTAGTTCCCTATAAAAGTGTGTGTCGCGATAACCATCAACAAATCGCAAAGTCCAACTCTCAAGTTAGCTGGAATTGACTTAAGGAAGGTCACGTGGCGTGCTAACATGTGAGTTCATCCCACAGTCTGGTCCATGTAGTGCGAGGACCTACGTCTTTTGCTGAGCTCCGTAAAGTGGATGATATTGAACATCCCACATATCAGACCGCTTGCCGAGCACGCCATTTATTAGATGGAGGTCAGCAGCTGCATTGGGATGACGCTCTAGCGGAAGCATGCGTGAGCGAGTCCACATCGCTTGCGACATTTGTTTGCCATCTTATTGACCTTTTATGCGATATCGGGTGCTAACCAGTTATGGCAAAAGTACCATGACAAGTTTGCTGAAGATTTTATGAGACATGTACAACTAAATACTGTTGGAGAAATATCTGACAGGGTACGTGAAATTTGTCACAACAGGTCCTTATTGGCTATTCAAGAGATAATTATAAGTATAGGAGGGAGCCCGATCAGTCAGAGCACCTCCTGTGCAAAAATGCACAGGAGTTTGCCAATTTATTGTAACAAATAGGCGATGGCACATACCCCGTACAAGAAGATGGAAGTTATTTTGATTGGTAATATCTGCTCTTACGTTACATCACAGCAGGAGCTAATTTCTTCTGTGTACGGTGCACAAACATGGGAAATCAAGCTGGTTCTTGGCTATGTCAGCGAGCTATTTTGACTCCCCGCAATGACCAAGCTGCGGCAATTAATTTCAAAATATTGACTCATGCGTCCGGGAATAGTAAAGAATATATCTCAATAAATACAGTTATGGAAGAAGATGACGCCACGCACTACCTGGTAGAATTTTTGGATTCCCTCAGCACACCCGGACTTCCAGCCCACAAAATAGTTTTAAAAATCGGTGTACCAATAATTCTCCTCAGAAATTTATGTCCTCCCAAACTTTGTATCAGCACTCGGCTCAAAGTCACAAATCTGCAGCAAAACATTATCGAAGCTGAAATATTAACAGGTGATATGGTTTTTATTCCAAGGATACCTATTATATAATTCCTAAAAACTTTCCTTTCTCTTTCAAATCATTGCAATTCCCAGTCAGTCTCTGTTATGCCATGACGATTAATAAAGCTCAGGGTCAGACATTATCCGTTGCGGGGGTTGATGCTTTTCCCATGTTCAACTATACGTAGCTCTTTCACGCGTAAACAACCCCAATAACGTTTTTGTGTACGCTCCAGATGGTTCCACATGCAAAATAAAGAAGCACTAAATTAAATTTAAAAAAAATTGTATCGGTCTCCTCCCACAGCGCTTTACACTAAAAAATACATTGTTAAGTTCTGACATCCACGCGAACGAAGTCGCGGGCACAGCTAGTGTTGAAATATTGTACTCAAAAGATGTCCAAAGCACATTTTACTTTGTATTTTTGTCAACTAAAAGGTAAGTTTAGTAGATTGAATGAACGAGATGATTTGACCAACCACAAGCCTCGTTGCGGACTTTAAAAACATTTGTTAATCTAATATCAAAAGAAGTAATATTATATTACTTCGACGTTCACCGTAGCCTATTTGGTAGTGCTCCTGCCTACGAAGCTGGTGGTCCTGGGTTCGAATCCCGGTAAGTTCAAATATTTGTGTGATGAGCACGAATATTTGTTTCTGAGTCATGGATATGTTCTATGTATATAAGTATATATCTATCTATATAAGTATGTAAATCGTCGCCTGGTACCCATAGTACAAGCTTTGCTTAGTTTGGAGCTAGGATGATCTGTGTGACATTGTCCCTAGATATTATTATTACAAAAAATATATAAACAAAAAAAGTAATAGGCAAACAGAGAGACAAAAACGATAAAAAATTAATATAATAATTTAATTGAACCCTGTAATGTTCATTTCAGGACAAGATCACCACTTGGATCGAATAGCGTCGAGTACCGAAGACCTGAAAGGAGTGTGTCCTGGGGCGCTGGGGGAGCGCGAATTCATACGCCTATGTTGGAGCCGCTGGCCGATAACTC
Organism: Pseudoips prasinana; assembly: GCA_951640165.1. Classification (NCBI taxonomy): domain Eukaryota; kingdom Metazoa; phylum Arthropoda; class Insecta; order Lepidoptera; family Nolidae; genus Pseudoips; species Pseudoips prasinana. The sequence continues at coordinate 14,843,101 of OX621240.1, forward strand.
TAACAGGAGGCAGTTTGGGATGGGCGTTGTTGGAAGGTTCTTTAGGTAAGGCTACAGTATGTTTTTAAAACGTTATTTTGGAATGGATGGATCCAATAGTGAATTTAATTTTAGATTCATATATATAGTCATCTATTAATAGTAAAAACGCGCGGATTTTATACTGCCTATTGTACGGATACATGACATTAGACATTCGATCCAGAAAGTTTTACATATAACTATAATAATTATTAATATATAACTATTATTAAAACTTGAATATTTCGGCGCCGTTAACAGAATAAATAATTTAAATGAATTATTATAAAAACAAATGTTTGATGTTTGAATGTTTCGTAAATGTCTAATTGACACATAAGTTTAAAAAATTAAACATATGGTTCTAAAATATATACCATACTAGCGGCCCGGTACGTGCTTCGCTACGTATAAGGCATAGTTATAAACAAAATGATTATTAAGTTCATTTATTCAAACATAAAAAATATTTTAAATTGCTAAAGGAAGATGATTTTACACTTTTTCAAGACTTTTTAAATTTTCTCTACGTACAAACCTTCCCTGGACTTCCACGAATAATTCAAGACCAAAATCACCCAAATCGGTAAAGGCGTTGTTGAGTTATGACATTACAACGAAAAGTGGCATTGATTTTTATATATATAGACCAATTACGTCAAGAACAGAAGAAATTATTGAAATAAATGCATATTCGGTGCAGTGGTAAAGTTACGTCAGTAATACCTCGGTGCTCACTTGTTTTAGGTTTTATCCCCGCATAAGGTACAGACTCCAGCACATCAAGCTACCCCAATCTGTCAAATTTGCCTAATTGAAAGTAAACCTTATGCTTATGTGATAAAGTTGAAAATCTATAAAAGAAATTTGACAGATTGGGGTAGCTGGATATTCTAGCGTCTGTACCTATTTGTGTGACACATTTGTACTTGTTCTAAATTTGGATTTTCTTTGTGACAGTAAGCATACATCGTGAAGTACCTCGCGATACAAGAATTTATTTCCATATGGCGGAGATTATTAAATAGCCCCCCCTTCCTTTTTTAATAATATGCCTAAGTGTCTGAAAGATTCTCGAATGGTGGTCCACAAATCGGAAGACGCAGCATGGGGTCTTAAGAGGGTGGCTGGAAGCCGCTGGCGCCGTGCGAAAGACCGGTAGTTGTGGAGATCTTTGGGGGATCCTAGTGTTGAGTAAAATTTTTCGCTTTGCATTCTAATTAATGTTATTAAGGCTTTAATTTGTCACACAAAAGTTAAAACGATAACATAATAAAAAGTAAATTAAAAACTCTTTTTATTTTCTTAAATCTTCTCATCTCGACACATGACAATATATACGAAAGATGGAAGATTTATGAAAGGTCCAAACTATTTCAATATTAAAACTACGAAATTGAGGATGACATAGGTCCTGATCCTTTCGATCTAGTTTTATATATATATAACTTATTCCGTCCCTTTTAGAGAGCAGTGCCCCCTAAGGCCCGTTTTCAAATTACTAGCTTAGTGGAAACTAAAAACAAAGAAAGTTAGTACAAACTTTTACGTAAATAAATATGACGCTATTACTGAGTACAAATTCAGTAGCCATACTAGGTAAAGATCTCTCACTTCTGCAAGTAATCGGCGAGGTTAAGCACCTAGTTTCGTGGTCAGCCTTTAGATGGGTGACAGTCAAAGTGATTCGTTTTGTAACTAATGTGGCCTTCGCCAAGGTTTTTACGGTTTTCAGAGTCGCTTTGTTCTAACTCTACGCTAATACGCGAAGCTGCTCATTCGATTGAGAGTACGGTTTATGGTTCTGTTTGATTTATATGTACAAACCAGACACACAAAAAAAAAACATATTTACATCATGCAACATAAATAGTGGTGCAAACTTAAACTTCATATTTTGTTTCGTGTATTTTGCACGTTGATGGCTTATAAGCCATCAACGTGCAGTAGCGTACAGTTTTACAGGCCAATTAAGCTTCTTAAGTTACATCCACTTATGCGTATGCTATATTTTATATACGTAGGTGATATAATATATTATCTTTGCAATTACGAATTTTCACTGAAAAAGAATACGTGACATTTATGATGTTGACATGCATTTCATAAATAAATGAATTCGATATTACATTATCTTGTGTATATAAAAGAAGGTATAACTAAAACATGACTGATACAAATTTTAAGTTATAAATGAAATGTATTTTAACCCCAACTATTTTTAATGGAAGCTATGCTCGAAAATTCCCTGCGGGGTGGAATCAGAAATGTTGAAATCCGCAGGCGAACTAAAGTCACCAACATAGCCCGAAGAATTGCAAAATTGTAGTGACAGTGGGTGGGGCACATAGCTCGTAGAACCGACGGCCGTTGGGGCAGAAAGGTTCTCGAGTGGCGACCACGGAGCGGAAGACGCAATGTGGGCAGGCCCCCTAAAGATGGACCGATGATCTTGTGCGGGTCGCTGCGGGATGCAAATAGCGCAAGATCGGCAATTGTGGAGATCTTTAGGGGAGGCCTTTGTCTAGCAGTGGACGTCTTTCGGCTAATACGATGATGATGACTATTTTTTTATCACCATATGGTTAAAATTTAGATAACTAATCGCTTTTTTATATACTGTGGACACGGGTCTCATCGCGATAAATATTTGGGTAAATCATTACCTTGGTTACCCGACGTTTCGGCATGGATTGCACTAGCCGTGGTCACGGGTCGACCCGGAAAAAAAATTATCGCGATGAGACCCGTGTCCACAGTATATAAAAAATGTGTACAAATCGCGAAAGTTTAAAAACATTAATAACTAATCGCTTATCTAAAACGTTTTAATCTTAAAACCATGTAGTGTTCAGCTTGAAATATTATTGTTACGTAAAGCATTGCAAAGTACAGAAAAGAAAGAAACACAACAGAAAAGAAAGAAACATAACAAAGAGAGACCCCGTTCGAAGAATCGCTCGCGGTGGACGACCATTATCGATCCCTCCTAATTATTAAACGAACTGAGCTATCTTGTCGTCATGTATATAAGCTTTACTTAGTTATTCGTATCTAGTCGGCTTGGTATTAACTTATTAAAGGATTGGCGTTTTCCTTTTTTGGTATAGCTTACTTCATCCGAGTTAAGACAAGTTAAGCTTCACTTCAAACCATTCTTCAATAATATTTATAAACCTATTATTTATTTAACTATGAATATACAACATGTAACGTAATTAACGCACTTCCTTAAACACCCCAATTAGAATATTATGTTTTAATCATAATACATACACTGAATTTTTAATTTAACATGTACCTATATGTATTGTTATGTACTAAATTAGTTTCTTGGAATAAAGTTTATTTTTCTTTATTTTGTATTGGATGATGGAATTTATATGATAAAAATAAAACTGCGATTTTAAAAGTGTTATTACTTTGACTTACGGTCCATTTCAATTTGTTTTACTGTACAGGGTTAATATGACAATAATTTCCGTAGTTTTAATTATTTTGAAATCCTATAAAAAAAATTAAAAAAAAAAAATGTTGTATATATTATCATGGTTTAACTTTTTTTAAGACAACGCCCCCAATAGTGAATCTAATCCCAGTGTCACGGGGTACTTTACAAACATATTAAAGGCGGAATCAAATTACATCCAAACTCAGAACAACTATTTATGGGTCACACAAATAGTTGTCCGGCGCGGGACTCGAACCCGCGACACGAAGAGGCGAGGTGACTGTCTTAGCCGATGCGCCACACGTGCATTCAAAAAAAAGTTACTTGCTCTTTAATTATGGGTATCTTTACGGTGGGTTTTAATAGGAACCTACGACTGAAAAGTATCTAACTAAGTAGTAGGTACTAGTATAGTAATAAGCAAGTTTACTAATATAGCTATGAATTCAACTGGGTAGAGACATTATGTTTTTGTTAAAATAAAGACTTACATTATTAACAATGTCTAACGCAGCTTTATAGCATTTAATAGGCCTTTAATGTATAGAATACTTCATAACATAACAAAATACTTACAGTAAAATAAAACACCTAAACAATATCAAGCTGTGGCAAAATAACTAAAACAACATTTTCGCATTAACTTCAGCTTGGATAACTTTATTGTGATGCCATAGAAATCAAAAGTTTCCACAAATAACTAACAGTAAAGGAACTATAATAAGCTTAAATTACTCTAGTCAAGTGTGACTAAAAATGGTAGTCACTGGATGGTTGATGCAAATAATAATAATGATATATTGGGACATTATTCATACACGGCCATCTGATCCCAAACTAAATAGAGTCTGTACTATGGAAACCAAATAACTGATATATTACATATTCTATTTTTCTATTATAAATAAATTCTTATATAGATAGTTAAACCCAGGCTCAGGACAAACATAATAATTATAAAACATATAAGAAAATAACTATGAAACATATAAGGTGATCTAATAGGTTGAAAACATTATTAGTTCAATAGAAAACCCGTTAGCTCATTGACGTGATATCACATAACATGGACGAATAAAGTAAAATTATCAAATAAAAATTACGGATACCGCAACAATACATCCTGGAATTAGTGTTTTTTATAATAATAATATCCTAAGACATTATTCACATACGACTAATTCCAAACTAAGTCGAGCTATAGTAAATGAAATGAAATGAAATGTATTCAGCACTTGGGTATTAACATACACTTGTACTTGTCAAGCTCACAATGCAGTACACAAACATAGTCGAATACAGTATAAAAATTATAAAAAAAAAATAATTAGTCCGTCCGTGCGGTCTGTTTTCTCAGATATATTTCTTAAATCTTAAAATAAATAACAAGTGACTAATCTATTATTTTGAAATTTAGTTGTACTATATTAAAATTAAGGAATTGAAAGCAATGAGCATTTGGCTAGCGCAGAAGGCTCTTAACCAGTAGCTTAAATTGAAAAAGCCTAATACCTGAGGCCACCCTTTTGGGGTTCGGGCTACAGCTCAGGGGGCCGCTGAAGCAAAAGGACAGAATTCTAAGAGAGGGTGTGATCAGTTGCACGGGATCACCGATGACGCGTTAAGGGGCCAAAGCGATCCTCGCCGCTGAGGAACCTACCCTAGCTAACCTGCGGCTTTCTCTAGCTACTTAGGTGGACGACCCGGAGAAGAAAGCCACAAAAAAACTCCGGGCTTGCTTTTTTTGTCTTCGATTTTTTATATATCCTGTTGTTTCTTACATTGTGATGGGTGTTATGTAGCCTAATGCACGCACAGAACCGTTGTCATCTAACGAATCAAAAAAATTGTGAGATAATAAACAATAACCAACCAACCAAGATATCGAAACCAGATAACTAATATATTAGATATACTACTTTTCTGTTGTAAATACATACTTATATAGATAATTACACCCAGACGCAGGACATACAGATATGTTCATGCACAAAAATATCTGTCCCGAGTGGGAGTCGAACCCACGACCTGCGGCGTGAAAGTCAAGCATTTACCACCCACGCCAAGTGGCCCGTCTTTTTCTAGTGCCATCTGTCATCGCCCCCAATTTACATCCTAGGTAGGCGCTTTGCGTTAATCTACGAACGGTACTGACTGGTACATCAAATTTAGGATACCCTTGCTAACGTCCGTTCAGAGAATATAGGAGCTATCCATCGACTAGGTTTTCTAGAAACTTGGCCGACTGATATTTTAGACTTTAGTTTAGTGGTCAAAGTGAGAATTGGCAGCATTATGTCTTTTACTAGTATTAAATAATACTAGTAAAAGAAATCGCTTGTTTAAATAGCTGCTACTACTTTGTCTAAAAATGAAATACGGTATGCCTACCAAATCGGTTACACACTGTATAAGCAGGTAGGCTGCATGTAGATATCATGATTCCGGGTTACAGTTAAAATTGTCCTTGATAGTCCTGGCTTTGACCTAGTTTGTTTGTTTATTTACCATAGTCAACAGCAATAACTGTAAATGGTAGCCCCGCTTCGTGGATGGCAGTTTTTAGTTCAGGTGAACTTTGTGGGTTTGATTAAATTGGAATAATACGTGATGTGGATATGGAAGTCGTTAAATTGTTATAGTTGGAATTACTTGTTTGTTTTGATTATTTTAGCTCACAAAAATACATGCCAACACGCGTGAACATATTATGTACGAAATAAATTGAATCTGACATTATATATGTAATAAAATAAACAACGCCCCCGGTTTTTATGCATATAACACTAATTTTTAGCGGTTATCATCCAGTCACATTGAACTAATTCTTAATAGGCCTAGAAAACTTATATGGACTTTCAAATCACTGCGTTATGTGAGCTCTAAAAATTTTTTACAACAGTCCCTCTAGCACGAGTTCCTGCAGTTTACTTACTCGATCACACGTACAGTTTCCTCCCATACATTGAGCACCAGCGCCTCTCGCGGAAACTATTAAGAACTAAAACTCTGGTGCTAAATGTATGGGACGAAACTGTACGTGTGATCGAGTAAGTAAACTGCAGGAACTCGTGCTAGAGGCACTGACCTATATTTCCCTCGCGCTCGATCTCGCGACAGTCTCGATTTTTTTTCTTTCGAAGATAATTCTTATGCAACTGAAGAAATTGAGTTGTATTAATAATAAAGTGCCTGAGGCACATAATTGCTGTGTGTATTACAAGGAGGTTAATATTTTGACAGTTCTTTATATGCCCTGTTCCTTTCAAACAATCTATATTAGAATGAGAAGTAATGATATTTAAATTAGATTCGTGGTGTAAAAGATAGAATTGGCAGCAGTTTCTTTGCACATTTTATCAGCCAAACTACGTCCACTGCTGGACAAAAGCCTCCCCAATGAATTGGGGGATATGCCATAATCGCTACGCTTGGCGGACGGGTTGGCAATCGCAGTTTGGTGGTCATAGTTAATAGAAAAACGCTGCTGCCCGTTCTTTGGTACGTATTTCCTCGAAACGATTTCTACGAAATAGGGTGCTGATATACGTCACCGTCACCACACAGCATAATTAAAAAGCAATATATTTTAAAATATAATTTTAATGAGAACAATAAAGCCGAACGTCTTTTATCTTGTATTGTATACGTATATAACTTTTACATGCATAAATGTAACGGACGATTTACTGACATGACTAAGGTACAGACGCCAGCACATCCAGCTACCCCAATCTGTCAAATTTCTTTTATAGATTTCAACTTTATCACATAAGTATAAGGTTCTCTTTCAATTGGGGAAACTTGACAGATGCATCATAAATATGAATAAGAAACTTTAGTTTAAATGTGTCACTTCTGCATTAATTATTTCCAAGAAAAAGGTCGTATAATTTGTTGTAAAACTCTTCTTAATTAACAAACTAGAAACATTCTAATGAATCTTACTTAAAATAACAAAGAAAGATTAAAAAATAATACGTTTACTGTGGCTTCTTTTGCATCGTAACTCACTGAGGTAGGGTGACCATAGTGGAAAAAAATGTTTCCGCCCATAGATTGTTTTAATATTAAATAGCTATGCAAAAACTAGCAAGCGGGATACTTGACGGTGAATGATAATGAACAATGGCAACACCAGAGGGGCCATAACTGAAGATTGATATATTATTTAGTATCACTATTAAATAATAATAATTATTTGATATTACTTTATTATGTAAAATATACTACCACAATATGCCCTTCTCTTTCTGATTATACTTGTATAATAAAAAAAAAACAGTTTTAAATGTATACCTGTAAACTATGTACGATTAAACTGATTAAATAGAATGAAATCACTAAAATATACAGATAATTTGTTTTGTCAGCATTTCTTGACAATTGTGACCAATATGGAAAATAATTAACATATAAGCTTTATTAACGAAATCCTGAAATAAAAGCCTTAAGATAGTGCTACGATGCATGTCTCTCAAAATGAATACGAATTGTAATTGTTCCGCAATGGTTGAGATTCCTCGGTATCTTCATCATTTTGGTTGCCTGCCTGCACAAGAATCTATTTCATACCCAGTCAAAAACTTGAGAGACTTATTTCGACGGGATTGCGTGGTAGCCCTACTTGCCTTTATATATCATGGGGTTACGCCAGGTTCCATTTTAAAGTTGCTGTAATGGGTTTTGGAATTAATTCCGCCTGGCCATGTCATTTGTGATTTATGAACGAATGCATTATGCCAATTTTCCTGGCTTTTAACCTGACTCGTTTACTTTAAATGCCGTTTGAATTGTTTTTTTATTCAAAGATAAAGATATGAGAGATGTGTATGGATTATCTTATTTTCAGTCGGGATCTATTGTAATTTATTAGTGAGGATTATTTTATAATTTATTTAAGAACATATATGTTTTATTAGTTTATTGAAGTGTGTGAGTATTTAAACTAGTTTTTTAATTATGAGGGATGATTTACAACTATTTAAACAAATTCGACAACAAAAATATATTCTCGCAAAATTGTTTCGCAAAAAAGCCATATTGTAACTGGGTTTCACATGCGGCGAAATTCTTAAGCTAATCACGTTTCAGCCTCTGCGTATATGTAGCATGTTTGATTCCTCTACAGGACAATTATTGACAACTGTATTATAAAATAAATATCTCGGGACGACAAACACACTGCCATCTGATCCTAAACTTGACAAAGCATGTACTGCCATAGTACAGGCTTTGTCTAGTTTAGGACCAGACAACTGATAAACATACTTATATTTGCACCCCGACACCGAACAAATTATCATGTTTATCACACAAAGATTTGTGTCCCGGGTGCACCCACTACCTCTGGATTAGTAGTCAGGGTCCCAAATCAATAGACCAACGGGAATAATAAGTGTTCTAATCCTGGGTGTTTTTGTGTTTCTATTGATCAAACCCACTGGAGGGATTATTCTAGGACGGGTATTTTTGTAAAGTAAACTAGCCAATTAAATTTCCACGATTACACAATTCAACTTGATAAGTTAAGACTTCCAAATAATTGGCTTAGTTTCCTGTTTTAGAAACTACTTTTCTTTTTATATTTGTACCACAATCAACTCAGCGTTTTTTTTCAGGCGCTCACTTCGCAAGTCTATGACACATCAAGAAGAAGTTGTTCGTCAGTTGGACGAGCTCACAGACTATCGACCATACTTCACCTGGTGGGTCAGCACGGTACAAACACTGGTGCTACTGCTGTCCCTCCTATGTTACGGATTTGGACCAGTCGGGTTCGGAAGGCATACGCATTCTGGACAAGTGCTGGTGAAGAGCTTGAGTTTACAGCAAGTAAGTAACTTTTTTTATCTTAAGGAACCTTTTAATTTGAATTAGTTAATATATATGGACGAGCTTATATAATGCTGGCCATAGTTTACCTGTTTAATCAACATAGTACTGTCACTTACCTATATGTTATGGGTTGCAATAGGTGGATTGAAAAGTTAAAGATATTTTTCACAACTTCTAGTGAAGATATTATGCTATGATTGGTGGAATGTCAGTGGGGTATTATTAAGTTACTTGATACAAAACGGAGAACGGTAATGAGTCCGTGGGTTTAATATTATTATTATATTGTATTAAGAAAGAAAATGTATTATAAAATTATAAAATAAAAAACATTAACATATTATTTTGTAACATTTTCTTTTTACCTGCTTTTATAATACTGAAAAGAGTTAGAATAATAAGATTTCTATAGATATAATAAAATAATACTAAAGCTAACAATTTCCTCGCGTGTCCTGCCAATGCGTCGCTGTCTTCCCAGTTAATGCTGAGACAGTGACCTTTTGGTGGTAACACCTGGCACTGGTTTTCAGTTAAAAATCTTATAAGTGAGTCACATTTGCTAGTTGTAGAATACAAAGAAAGGTGTTCATAAAGTTTAAGATAAATCAAATGAGCTACAAAAGGATCGCAATTTTGCTCTTCGGAGTGTAACTAGCTTTTAATGCCGCACCAATTTGGGTGAAGCGCTGTCAGCCGGTTGCCCTCACCGAACAATCGGTGATATTAAGCACTTAGGATTATATTCAGTCCATATAAGAGTGATTGCCAAATGTGCCATTTGGCTTTGGAGAAAATATAAAGCTCTCGATCCGCTTATAGTCATTAAAACAGTCTTTAAGCCATGATAGAGGTCAGAACAGCTTTAGCCACTCTGATATAATAAATTAATAATGATATAATATTATACATAGATACAAAATATACTATATTTTATAAGATATTATATAATTAATAACCATCTGTTACAAGAAAAGGCAAGTTTTTATTTATATTAGTTATGTAAGCAAAACGGTGAGTCTGCACCCAATTTGTTGGGATTTCATTTTATACATTCGAATCAGTATAAGGCTAGTAATAAGATAATATCAAAATATATTAACAGGGCAGACCATTAAATTATGGAATCATCTTACTAACTTCAATGCGGTGCACTGGTTTAATTACTGAACCATCTGATTCAGTCATTAGTAAGTTTAACAGGAATTGCAAATCCAATTTGAATTGGGCGAGATATAATATTGGCGTAGTTTGAAATAACATTCAATTGAAAACTACGATTTATCGGGGAATTTTAGAGAACAATGAACCCGTACAACTTAAATTACGATGTCAGCAAAATGTCACCATTCAAAACACGACTGTGAAAAACCTGCTTTGATTTTACTGATACAACAGACATTAAAGGTAGTAGGGTGGAATAAAAGAATAAACAAACTTATCTTAGCTCATAATGGTTTTCAATAATTTATATAAACTATTTATCTTTGACTGCTTTTCAACCCAGTGTTTCAACGCTGCCCAGCATGTTAGGCTCAGTGCCTATTGAATGCGATACGGAAACTCTTATTGAGTTTTTTGCTAAAACGATCCTAAATTATAAGAAATAATAATTAAGGTTCACCGTGGTGTTGGAATTTATAATTTAATCATCATTTAATTTTATTATCTAATTAATTAAATTTGATCTCCACATTATAAGTAATATAATTTTCACGCCCAAATTAAATGATGATTAAATTATAAATTCCAACACCATGGTGAACCTTAATTATTATTTACTACTGCTGATACCAAAAATGTATAACATCTTCAGTCATTTAGCAATAACTAAAACTATGTCCTTGCCCAGTCGATGGTATATAAGCTAGCCTCAAAAGCCTACTCATATTATTAATCTGAAAGTTTGTGAGTACGGATGGATGTTTATTACTCTTTCATGCAAAAACTACCGCACGAATTTTGATGAAATTTTGTAGCAATATAGCTTATATATCTGAATAACACATAGGCTATAATTTACAAAGTTTAACGCTGGTAAAGCCGCGGGGCACAGCTAGTAATATCATAGTCCAATAATACAATTTAAGTACATATAAACTTATTTATTTGGATCCCTTTTTTTTCTTTTTAACTCCAAGGGATAAAACATCTATTTTTACCCAAACCAATGTAAATTTCCCTAACATTTACAGTTTCCAACACATTGCCCATTGATTGCCTACTATTCACACTCGAATAGGTAATTTTATGTGCCGTTGGTATTAAAACCTTTTGGGCGTCGGTTCAAAATCGTGAAACGTTTATGACTTTACCGTTATGATATCCTGGATGATTGAAAGTGTTCATATAATACGTGAACACAGTATTATAGGTTTAATACACATTTTATAGCATTATAAAAGCTGGTACTGTTTCACATTTAGCATCATCATTATCATAATTTTAAGCCTTTTCTAAGAACACCTGATAAACAATTGAGCCATACTCATACTCAACAGGTATAAGTATGAGTCATCAATTATATGTCAGGTCTCCTTTTGCATAGCACATATTTTTTTGACGGTCACCTAGTTGGTAGTGATTCTGCCTACGAAGCTGGTGGTCCTGGGTTCGAATCCCGGTAAGTGCAAATATTTGTGTGATGAGCACGAATATTTGTTTCTGAATCATGGATGTTTTCTATGTATATAAGGATTTATCTATCTATATAAGTATGTATATCGTCGCCTGGTACCCATAGTACAAGCTTTGCTTAGTTTGGGGCTAGGATGATCTGTGTGACATTGTCCCCAGATATTATTAAGTTACCCTGAAGATACTGTCCACCTATTTGATTGGTAATTTTTATCTCTTCTTTCTGCTGTCTATATTTGTCATTCTAGCGTATTGTGTATTGCCGTTTTACAACATTACTAAGGTTATGAAATATGCAGGAGTGTCTTTAAATATAATTTTTATTTATTTCATCTTACATCTATCATTATAAGTAAGTCATAAGTCCAAAAAAGAGGGCTTCTTTAAACTTTATGAAAAGAATAGTTTTTGTTCCCGGACGGTATAACTATTTGATATTATAGTAACAAGATACATATCCCTATTTGGTTTACGCCTTAAAACAGGTACTGTAGTTATGGTGATCATTTGTGAATTCCGATTGAATCACCTGCTTGATGATCTCTAGCGCTTTTAAGTTACGAAAATCAACAAATATTTCTTCAACGTAACTTTTACATACATACCTATTCTGAATTATTAATTATTTAGTGTTGTTATGTATTCAGTTTTGAATTTTATACTTGTTTCCGAATAAACTTCCATCTACTGTATTTTAAGCAAAACTTCATTCAAAACTTCATATAGCCATATTCTAGACGTAGAATACGGCCACGTATATTCTCGTCGTATGAAACTCATCCCCCGAATTCCGTTTCTTTGTTCAAGACTTAGCATAACAAGGTTAAATGAGGCAAACCTTTTAGACGAAACATGCTCTGAGATTTAACGTCTGAGAAAATTCCTGACAGTGCAATATTTACCCTTGGATTTATGCCTTCATCTTTGTAGAGAGCTGACAAACGTATTTAAATGAAGATAGTGGAGTTGATAATGGGATTTGTTGATTGAGGTATTGGAAAACAATAAGTTCATTATACGTATATTGGCGTTGTGGTCAAGGCAATCGCCTCACCATTTCGTGTCCCGGGTACGATTTCAGCACAGGACAACTTCTGAGTCTGGGTGTTCTTTGTGCATCAATTATGTTAAATGATTTTAATTCTGAGCGTCTCCATATTAATGATTCTACGCTTATGATACTGATCAGAAATGCCCTCTCGATAATTCTGAGGTTATATTATTTAACGAATTTGTAAGTACGTCAGTATAATGAGTTGTTTGATTAGAAGGTTTGATTTGATGCTCATGGTAATTTTTTACATCCCTTATCTTGCCATCGACAAGACGTTTATCTTTACGATCTCGTACAATAAGGTTTTCGCAAATCTTCCTCGTTCGCAGTAATCTGCAATGACCTTGTGTTTTGAAGTTTTTCCCGAAAGGCTACAGCATCTTCAAAAAAGGGATGTTAAGGTTTTAATATATCTATTTTATATCTTGGCACAACTAACGCATGGCCGTCTGGTCCCAAACTAGGTAGAGTTTGTACAGTAGCAACCAAACAACAAACATACTTATATATTTCTAAATGAATACGTCATAATATCAGCCTAAAGCCGTCCACTGCTGGACAAAGGCCTCCCCCAAACATAATTGACGGACACAAGTACGTATTTATACCAAATTAATACATATTATACATAAACAACACTCAGCCACAGAAAAAATAATCACGCTCATCCCACAAAGGTTAACTATCTCTAGAAAATGATCCGAAGTAATGCTGACAAATGCTTAGATGCATTAATTATACTATAATGCTTTATATTTAAAATACATATCTTACTACTGGCAACTCAATATGATTAACAATTAGCAAATACCAGCGACAAAGGGTATATATAGTCTGTGGCAAGGGAAAGCGACACAAAGTAAGAGTATTAGCGAACGAGCTCAAATGTAGGTCACACGGGCTTTGTAAGCCTCCCTTTTGTCTGCTTTTTGCTGCTTAGCGCAGTCTTTCATGATGCTATCTTTTAGGGGAGTGACCGCAAAAGGTCTCCGTAATTTGGGTTCACTGTACTTTTGTGGTTTTCAAAGTGTTAATAAATTTTTGGATTGTGTATTTTTAGGATGGACATAAGCTGTTATAACTGTAGAAGTCTTCTGTTCATATTTATTTTTAGTGAATACATAAATGTGATACAGTTTTTCTACAAGAATTTTTACTTTATAGAAACTTCGTAGTGATATAAATAAATAAATAGATTAAGCTTACCTTAAATAGGTTAACTACTTTTATCGTTTAGGATTTTAATAACACCCTCAAAAATTTTTAACACCGTTGGAACCGCTGCTCTTCGGGATGATAGATAAATTCTTTATTGTTCAACATTAAGAAAAAAAATATTTTTGGTAAGGAGGGAAGGAGGGAGTAAATAAAAGATTGTAGAGTATGAGAATATATGAGGATTCCGACGAAGGCGAATAAATAGCCACTTGAGCTTAGCACGAAATTCAGAGATACGACCATATTGCGAAGTCCAAATATGAATCTTATGCAGACATTTTGGAGACGCTTAAGTTAATCAAGGTGGTTTTGGGTAATATCCAGAGAACTGACATGTGCATTATCTATTATTTGGGGAAGAAGGGACTGTGCAAACTCAAATCGCAGAGTCTGCATAAATATCCAAACGATACTCATAGATAAATTACTCTCTGGCATAAACAATTAGTCCTGCTCATCACACATAGATTAATCCTGGGTGGGTATTGAACCCACAACCTCTGGCTCAGTCTCGGCCAGGTTTAATAACTCTAGATCAACAGGCCAGTAAAAGCTTGACCCAAAGTAATGTCAATAAATAATATTTTTTTTTTATCAAATTTAGTGTTTAATTAACGAATCTCAATTCATATAATTTCAGGTGGAATGGGAAGAACCAGCTTCTTTTTGGCTGGGCCCTAGAGCGGCAGACCTGATACATTTGGGAGCAAAGTTTGCACCCTGCATGCGACGCGACGCAAGGATAGCGAGGGCCATCGCTGCTTCCGCAAGGAGGGAGCGAGATACGGCCTGTTGTATAAGAAATGATGATTCGGGGTGTGTGCAGTCGTCTAAAGCTGATTGTTCGGTAAGTGTCGTTGACTTTAGATGTAGGGGTTCCCATATCAATATTTCTTTCAATACACTAGGAGAAATTAAATTAATTCTCCGAAAATACGTTGCCAAAATAGCGCATGACATTGCTACAAGAAGAGAGCGGAACAAGTTTTATTGCATAAGAAACAATGATTTAGCATTTTTATTAAAACTAATAATGCTGTAGGCATATATAATATATACTCGTAGAACCTACTCTACCCATTAACTATCACAGTTAACTTCCAATGCACTGTAAGAACGAGATTTTATACTGTAAGTAAATAGTAAGAAATAATGATTCCAGACGTAAACAATGGTTTAAGACAGATTTTTGGTTACGAATATTTCCTGTAGAAGTAAAGATTTACTATAGTCCGACATGCAAAATCTTGTGATGGTTAACCCTGTTTGTATCTATGATACCAGTATTAAGTTTTCTTAGTAAAATAATTCAATGAGCACCTATTGTAATATTTTATAAGGTTATCTTTATCATCGTGAAGTTTTTATGACATTTTAATAACTTTTAACGTTTTTGCGCACGCTTACATACAGATTAGAGGATTAGTATCAAAGGTAAGTGTATACGGAGTATAATTGATATATTAGGAAAATATGGGTAGACCATGAAGATTTGCAACTGTTGCAAAATTTTCTCGATATATTATGAATACGTGCATTATAATCTATAATACTATCTATGTACAACCACTTTTTTAAAGGCTACGTATATCAAAAATCATTTATCTTTTCTTAAAATGAATATTATACAGTCATCTCACAGAACTTCAGGTATATTGACAATCACGAACAGCCAAGTTGAAGATCCAGAAGAAGCGTTGAAGAATTGGAGAGTTAACATGAGATGCATAATAAATCATTAGTGAGACTTTTAACGTGGCTGTTCTTATTTGGGACAAATTTGTGATAGATTATCTATATTTCAGCGTCCTGCCAACCATGTCGTCGATATAATAAACAAATAACAAATCATTCATACCATCATCGCCGTGAAACCTAAAAGTTCATTTTTGAAAAGTGTTCTAATACAAAATTTTCAGAAGTTGTTTTATTTTACGGTAGTAGTAAAAAAATTGGCGAAAACACTTAAGAGATATTTAGCACGGGAGCAGCTAAGTGTCATACGATGATGAAAGAAATCGCTAAAGTGCTTTTAGAAGCATTGAATACCCTAAATAAAATAACGGTGCCTTAACATTTCAGAATACAATATCCACGTGGAAGAAGTGGTCTTCTGGCGAATCGGGTCCTGGAGGTCGGATATCAGGGTCTGTGTGTGGTTTAGATCCCAAGTAAGTACTTACTAAAAATCCTTTTTAATTATTAATTTACCTTTTGGAAGCCATTGCCACAAATACGTGTCAAGCGAAAACTTTCCTTGTAACGTTACAAATATTGGACATATATAATCGGTGCACCATAATACAAAATATGCCGTGATGCATTAACAGATCAATATCAGGGCTTTTAATTTATCGAACGTTTAAACGCTTAAAGGAGCACACACTTAAAGGAGATTCGAATTTGAATGAAATCGAACGGCGAGGCATTAAACTGATAATAAACAGTGGCTAGTTATTACCTAAATTGAAGTCTTCATAAGTTAGCTAAATCATAAATTAATTGTTATATCTAAATTTTTTCATACACTGGATGTACTTAAAAATATATAGGTAACTAGAAATAATTATGCTTACTTAATTATACTACAAACATGTTCTGACTATTTTATATTATAAAATCCTTTCTTATTTATTTTATTTAAATATTTTATACTGGAATAACCAGGATCTGTAATAGAATTTTGAGATTGTTGTTTGTCACTTCCATGAGAAATACTGCTTCACCCAAATTGGATTTTAAAGTCCATAAGTTCCAGGATATGGCTCTTGTATAATCGCAATAACTTTTAATATGTGATTAGAAAAATGTACCAACATTCTAATGTCTAATGCTTAAATTACAGATTTTGCGAAGCGCCGCGTTCAATAGCACCTCACGAATGGCCCGACGACATAACAAAATGGCCAATCTGCCGAAAGTCAGTAATCGATGGTTCAGCAGCTGCCGGTCGAGCTGGTCATGCGGCGGAACACATGGCCTGTGAAGTCATAGGCCATCCGTGTTGTATAGGAGTCCATGGGCAATGCGTGATCACAACCAGAGAACATTGTGACTTCGTCAAGGGTTATTTCCATGAAGAAGCATCATTGTGTTCACAGGTAAATATCAAGCAAGTTTTTGCATTGTTTATAATATTTTACATACCAACGGAGTAAGCAGTTAACGTAATTTTGTTCGTGTACGGACAATATATTATGAAGTCCATGGGCTATGCGTTATTGCCACCAAAATACATGCTATATTTACTTTTGAAAGCGCTACAATCCTTTTTTGTGTAGGTTTTTCCCTCATGTTAGAAACATAAAAGAAAATTACATATTGGGAAGAATCCTCGACAAATATTTGTTCACAGGTAAATTATATTTCGGTAATGGATACACCTAAAGAAACAGCTTGTATATTCGAATATAGCAGTAGTGTAGGTGGTAGAATCGATGGTGGTGGTTCAAATATCATAAAGGCCTATTATTTGCAACGTTGTATTATACGTTACAATAAAAAGATCTTCCTTACTTGTAAGTTATGTTGTAGTTAGAATAATCATAAGTTGTACGATTTTCAATATATATATTTTAGTCATCGCACCAACTGACATTGTTTATTGTAAGCAATGTTGGTTGGCAGAAAGGCTAAAACATTTAATTATTATCATATACATACATCATAATCATCAGAGAATTTGGTCGATTTCTTATTTGATTTTTAATTAGTCCATTTACCTCGTCTGTTTTCAATTCCAGGTATCATGCCTGGACGACGTTTGCGGAATGCTACCTTTCATGCGCAGAAGACGACCCGACCAACTGTACAGAGCTTGGACGTCTCTTTTCGTCCATGCTGGTCTTCTCCACTTAGCTGCAACTTTAGCCCTCCAGTGGCTTTTCATGAGGGACCTAGAAAAGATGGCTGGGCCAGTTCGGATAGCTGTTGTATATTTAGGCAGTGGCGTCGCTGGGAATATGGCCTCGGCAATTTTTGAACCATATAGAGCGGAGGTGAGTAAATTTTTGATCACTTTACTTACATACGCATATCTCATTTTAGATCCTTTTGTTGATATATTATGTAATTTTTTAAAGACACTGTCGTCATTTGTAAATCAACTCTGTGTTTCGGAGGACTTTACAAACATGCAACTCACGGGCATATAACACACCTAGACTCAGAACAATATTTATGGTTTATATAAATTGTCGTCATGTGCGCTGATTGAACCAAAAACATGAAACTACCGAGGCAGTAACGAGGCGACTGCCACAACCACTGCGACATTCTGTGATATTATAGATTAAAATAGTATCTTTAGATATTTATTTGATGTTTTGATTTTATTTATAGTTTTAACCTTATGAAATCAAACAATTATTATTGTGTTTCAGGTGGGACCTGCAGGATCACATTTTGGGCTGCTAGCGTGTTTAATAGTAGAAGTGATAGGCGCGTGGCCTCTACTGAGGCATCCGAAACGAGCGATTTTAAAACTAGTCGGTCTAGCATTCGCGTTGTTTCTGTTAGGTCTCCTTCCATGGATTGACAATTTTGCGCACGTATTCGGGTTCGTATTTGGATTCCTTCTGTCGTATGCGTTACTGCCATTTATTACTTTTGGACCGTATGAGCGACGGCGCAAGATAGCACTGGTGTGGGTATGCACATTATCGGCGGCTGCGTTGCTGATCGCGCTCGTGGCTCTGTTCTACGCAGCGCCAGCGTATGAATGTGCAGCGTGCGCGTACTTTACGTGTCTGCCCTTCGCACCCGACATGTGCGCTTCGCAGGACGTGCGCGTACGGCAGCTGGATGGGGTATGACGGCGCGCGGCCCGGGCGCCCGTGCCGCCGCCGCCCCCCGCCCCGCCCCGAGCCGCCGCCCCCGACGCAACCTCGAGCTATACACCCGCATTCATGCAGAAACTCGACTGCCTCGGAATTTCGAAAAATTTTCCTCTCGCGTTCGCTTTGGTTTCGACGGTATAAAATTAATCAAGGTGATGACATATAAATATGAAATAATTGTTACAAAACCGTATTCCCTTAGACCTAAAGTCAAATTTTTATGAAGTAATGGTTTAAAATCTAACCCTACTATTGCCCGAAATGTTATAA
The DNA here is from genome assembly GCA_951640165.1 of Pseudoips prasinana. Lineage (NCBI taxonomy): Eukaryota > Metazoa > Arthropoda > Insecta > Lepidoptera > Nolidae > Pseudoips > Pseudoips prasinana. The sequence goes on from OX621240.1 coordinate 14,862,428, forward strand.
CTTTAGATGACTTTTTTCTGACAAATATTTCCTTTGATAATAATAATAATTATTTCATGTTTGGAGAGACTGTGTTGACTATCTGAACGTAAATTGTCGATTTATAGTAATAGCCGAGATTCTGCATAGTGTGTGGTGTCGCTACTGCCTTCATTCGACGTGACGGTAGAAGTGTGCTCTTACTCTCTAGGCGATCTTTTAAGGTTTTACCACGTCGAAATAGACTATTATAAAAGTGTATGCGAATAATTCATCGATTAATTTATTTATCGATAGAGACGTATATTGCGTGTAAGGTTTGTTGGTATGTTTTGTGGACTCATGATTTGTCCTTGAATTTCAAGTGAATATAGATCGAATTTATTTTAAAAGAATAATGTCGTACGTGCATATAATCTATGTTATTAAAAACGCAATACTTATGTATTAAGTCTTTTTGTTACATATATAAATATCGCTATATCATAACCGGCACGTCATTATGCTTTAAAAATAAATTCGATTACCATTAAATAATAACATTATTTGTGCTAAATCCACACATATAGAACTTAACGCAGACTGGATACAAATTGTAAATATTATGTAAATTATACCGTCACAGTCTTAGAGTCGCAAGTGGGACTCGTCTGCGAGCATTTTACGGGAATTTCGTTACGTCACAATGTATATTATTATGTCTGTTTTTATACTAATATTTGTATGTACACAGAAGTAATAATAATAAAGTCTAGCTCATGCATCACACAACCAACAATATTCTTTAATTTTTACTGTTTTGCTCTCCGTGTGACATGACGTGATCCCGTAACAGTGTCAAATATACATACATACATAATTTAGTATATTACTAAATAATGTAAATATAATGTTATAATGAACATTCTTTTCATCTATTGAGTTCACCGTATATGAACGAATCTGTCTATTGTAAGTATTCACTAATCGATTTTTAATTTTGTCAATTTATTAGCTGTAACAAGTCTGCGTAGTTTTACATTTGTTTTATATGATATGCTAGGGGATATGTATAAACATTGAAGATATTAGTGTATCGTACCTTTATTTAACATATTTGTGGTACCCGATATTATGCTATATATCTTGGTACTATGTCATAAAATCGAACGGCAAAAAAGTTATTTAATGTAATTATCCACTGATGTGTTTAATGTATATTTAGGAATATTTATTTTACTACAGAAAGGTTAGGTACTTTATCGTTCACTATCATTCATGTTTTATTACGAATTTAAATTAAACTAGTCACTATGTTAATATTAAAATATTTTTAGTTTAAAAATGATGTAAATATATAAATTTAATCAAGCGAAAGTGGTGATCATTGTAATTTAACAGTTATTTTGCTAAGAATTGATAATCGAGAAGTGTGAGTGACAATTTTATATAAGGCACAGAACCATTGTAGATAACTAAGAAAATAATGAAAATATGTTTCGTTTCTTAAATGGCAGTAATTTATTTTGATGAGCGTTTCCTTTTGGTCTAATTTAAGTAGTCTATTCATGAGTTAACGCGTATATAGAGTATAGAGTGTTACAAAAGTAGATGGTATAATATTATCTTATATCAATTTGTCTTCAAATAATTATGCAAGGTAATTTACATGCTGCAGTTAAAAAGCTTTGGATTTACTTTGATACGTAGGTTTTATTTGTTGGTTACAGAATGTTAAATAAGACTAGGAGGACATTATTATGTCTTTTATTTTTACAGCACTCGCATTTTATATTTATTCGTCAAATATGTTTTATTTATCGAATACATATAAAATATGTTTAATTGTATAACAACGTGTGATGTAGAAATAATTGGTTATTGAGTTATAAATAAATACCTTGGGACAGGTAACACTGTGCCATCTCTACCCAAACTAGGCAACAAAGCCTGTATTATGTCAACCGGATAATTGATTAACATTCTTAAATATTTTATTACCTATATTATATATAAATTACACACAGACACTTAACAAAAATCATGCTCGTCACACAAAGATTTATCCTGGGTGGGATCAAACCCACTCTGGCTTTTTTTTGAAAAATCATTTAGTACATTCTACTACTTTTTTGATTACTCATTAATAACTCAGTTTAGCGTTTTATATCGTTTATTTCAAACTACTTCATTTTAGACACATTTTCTATGGTTACTAAATCGAGATTCATCCATCTTGTTTTAAGTTATAATAATTTGCTGTTTCGTTACAGAAAAGAAGTATCAAAGTGATTCCTTCATTCTCCGGAATCTTCTTCGTAAACCTAATAGTTATACGAAGAAGTAGACCTACTTATTATCAAAATATACTTATGAAATGGCCAGTCATCAAGCGTAGTTAATTACACAGGTATATGTATCTCACAACGATAATACAGATATTGTAATGAAATAGTAAAAGCATTATATGATATCTGTAAACGCCAGTTTAAGAAATAATAATTAAAGATAGATCTCGACATGGTTTGTGACACCTTGTACACGGTTTTAACGCCTACATATTGTTAGGACTAATAACAATTGAAGACAAGTAAAGTACTTCTCTTAACCATAATCGCACAGACAGGGCGATAAATGGTTGAACCTTGCAATTTTTCACATATGACAATATATGATGATATATGAGAACTTTATATAAATGGGTAATTTAATTAAATTTTACGTATACACCAAAAGGACTTATAAAAGTAATAGTCATAGTGAAAGTCATATATGTATATTTTTTCAGTAATATCCTATTTTGTAGGAACGTCTTAGCATTTAATTACAATTTAATTAATTAAATGCGTTGCATTAAATATACTCATTCCCAAGCAATTTTGTCATTAACATAAATCTTGTAATATGCCTTGCTAATTAAATATGATCAAAAGGAAATGTTGTACTTCATAATTTTATTAAATAATTTATATAAAGAAAGACTAAAACGTAATTTTCTGCACAAAATTCAAGTCAGTCTTTTTAGAATATATTTTTGTTACGAATTGTCGTTGGCACAAAATAAAACATGATGAACATAGGTACCGCCAATTTTGTAAAAAATAGTGTAAGTTCTATATTTTCGTTGGCCCAATTTATTTTGGTCGTTGTATAAATAAAATATTACTTAGTTGTGTAGGCACATATTTACTTCTTATGAATTAATAATAAATTTAGTAGTTATATAATTATTATTATATTACGTGCTGACTCATAGGAAATGCGTCTTTGTATCCTGTCACTTACGCCCTTATATAGTTTTAATTTACATATATTATACCAAAAATGTATTGGACAGCCAAAAGAAAGAAGGCGTAAGTGGAAGTTAAGATCATTTGCAATGAGTTAATACAATATTTTGCTCAGAAGTCTCCAATATTATGTACAAGCAATAATAAAATCGCCATGAATGTCAAATTACCGTAAACCTTATGCTCGTTATAACCACAGCTTGTCCGACTAAAAATTTGAAAAATTGTAAACGCCGAGATAATTCTATAAATACGATTTTATAATAGTTGTTTAGTTTATACTACTTTATAGACAGGAATCCTAACCGGTTTCTAAACTAGGTTAAGTACATACTCGCATGACCTGTTTATAAATAGGTGAACGTCAAACTGATTTTGGTTTCAGAGTCTCCTGAATTGGTCTCCCACATGCATTAAGCCATTATAGAGTTCTGCATGGCGGCTTGAACATCTCTGACAATAGAGTAACCATGCCCACACGCTTATAGAAATAGATAATAAATTGATGTGCCTTTATTAAGTTGGATCAAATTAAAGAGCAACACTTTGCATGCAAGTTAGATTTCGCTAGTAGATTAAATTAAAAGTACAAACTAAATAAAACTAAAAATATATTCACAGATGATCAGTCTAGTCCAAACACTTCCTGCTTTACTTACGAAGATCAGACGTTATCTTTCCAAACTATATTATTTGAGGAAGAAGAACTAACCTTTAGCTGTTAATGCTTTGATTAAAGGGAGAATTGAACTTAAGTAAATTGCCCTATAAAACTGAGCATTCTACCTCTATATTCACAACAATCAAGTGGGTCGAAGACTCAACATTATGTAGCAGAATAAGGCAATAAACGGGTGCCATTATAGGTACCTGAGTATCATCTTAGACTTATAAAAAGAGCATGCTTACAATACATTACTCCAGGATCTCACACACACGAATTGAAGCCCCTCTTCATTTCGTGTGTGTGTCTTGGAAAAATAGTGGCTTCAGAGACGAATAAAACTATCCGGATAATCACTGGTTGTCTCAAACCATTAAAGTTTACCGAGCTTTATCGGTTTGAAACGGCCAGTGATGTTCTGTCACCATATTTACTGGCTAGCATAGCACCTCCAGATATCCACAAGACTGGCGAGTTTAGCATAGAGAGCAAAAGTGGATAAAGATCCACGGGGCGCGACGCCACTTGCATGACCATATCTTAGAGCAACAAAAACTGCAACAAAGCCGCAAGAGCTTCGTAAAGTTAGTCAATCCATTGTTTTTCGATTCCCCAAAAGGGAAGTGCAACCGATGCAGGGAGTACGACTTCTAAATCCTTTCGTGTCACTGGCTGAAAATTATCCACTCGGAATTTATTTACCGTAGCCGATCTGTAGTTCACATAATAGAGTTTAGATTTAGGTTGAGCGAAGCAAGGAAAATATGTTTGCTTATGCTTATCTAGGTTCTTTAACTCAAACAATGTTCAGCTAATATTGTACCCTGCATGATCTAGTACGTACACAAGAGGATTTAATAGCATTCTTTAAGAATGCAGTAACTGTCATGTCGCAACAAAACATTTAGATATAGGAATAATCAAAACTCTTAAGAACTCATTATATTGTAGAAAAAAATCTATTTACAATGTTCTATTAAATTTCGATTGCTGAATGCTGTCTAGTATCACTAATGATTCAGCTACTGTGGGTTTATCGTAGAGTTTGAATTTCAAATATTATGTTTACATGAGTAAGGGCCATATATATTTTAAGGCCATATATATTTCCTTAACAAAGTTATATGGCCTTAAAGTTGTTAGTAAGAGTACTAACAACTTTCTAGAGGGAAACAGAACATTTAAATGATATCTTGGCACAGACAGATAATTCATTAACCACAATATTAGTAGCACGTATTCTTTGAATATCTCGGCGTATATGAATAATTAATCAAAAGTTGAATGTTACACATACAAATGATGGGTAAGAAATTGGTTGAGTGTAAAATTATACATTGTTAATTATGCGTATAAAACTTATGTACTTACTTAACACTATACTTAGTAATTACTGTGAGGAGAGACTAAATTGTATCACTAAATAAGGCCAAGATTATGCAGTGCTTGAAAGTGTACCTACATGTGCGAGTTATAAGACACTTTTTTGGTAAACACAAATTTTGACTGATTCAGCATTTTATTCCCAATTGATTTAAAAGCTAAAATTTTTAGGAGCTTGAACCGAATGAAGTTTTTGTAAATATAAAAATCATGCGCTGCAATTTTTTTTATGAGTGTATAAAACACCAAATTGTAAATTATCACAGCAAGGAGACGACTGCATCAGATGACAATGTGATTATATATTTTATATCGTGTTTGACTGTATGTGTGAGGTGTGTCTCGATTACTTTCTTAAAGAATTATGTTAACAGTGAACATTATCTCAAAGTGCCCTTGTGCCCGGCGGCTTGGCGGACTGTCGCAGAATTTAAGACAAAACTTACATACATAATTGTACATTGTGAACATACACCTAATTATTACTTGTACGTTAAGAATGGTAAAGTAATCTTATTATAAACTAGTATTAATCGAACAAGAAACCTTATTATCATAATATTGATGTGTTTTATTTTATTATGCTTACAATTTGATATAGTTTCACTTAATAATTTAACTTAAAACTGTATAAGTTAAGTAAGTAGTTAGTTTCGTTTTCAGTTGTATTATTAAGTGAAACGTCGTCTTAATCCTGAGCTTTATTTGTTTAATTTATTTTAGTCCAATATCTTTACAATTTTGATTTATTTAAACAGTATTTAGCTAGTACGCTAGTATATTTTAACAGTTGGTTGAAATTTCCTTGAGGAAATATACTACTCAATCTCAAACTTTCTAGAAATTTTAATGTTCTAAGACATACTGGCACGTAGAACGTTATCTAACGAAAATATGTTGCTGTTGCAAGTCGGTTTAGAACATCTCTTTATTATTATAAGATAGTAAAGTCATACGAATAAGCTAATGAAAAAGGAAAGCTTAAGGATTAACTTAACTATTTAGCCGGCCTTGCTATATTATTTTTCATTTCTTTTAAACCTTATTCTAAAGACATAAAGTCGTGTACGCACGTACGGACACGAAATAGTATATGAACACAAACATGAAACATGAACATTCATGAAGTTTGTACGTATGGACAGCAAATTCGAACACGATCGCGAACATAGTTCGAATAGAGTTCGCGCACAACAGTCGTGAACTCTATCTCAATCGCCATGGCGGCGTCGTTGGAGGTGGTAGATTTTGAAGTAGCTGAAAGGTTTTTTAGTATATGCAGTGATTCACGACATATTGTTTCCTATAACGGATCCTAGATGGTGGGGAACAGTTTAGTACAAACAACTGAATCGAAATACATTAATTTTAGACTTGAAATCCCAAGAAATGAGTGGACATTTCAATTTTGTTACGTAACATTTATTAATGCTATTCGAACACCGTCCATACGGAACACACAAATAGGATCGCCGCAAACATGTTTACTGAACGTATTGTTTGATGTTCTTTAGTGGTATACACGTGCGTATAAACTTGGGCAACAAATTTGTTCGTACGTGCGTACGCGGCTTTATGTTAAAATTAATGTCATCTCGTAAAGTCCACCGCCTATTTCAAGGTTAAGTTCTCCTATTATCACACATTACTTTGGTAGAATTTTCATTAAATATTGATTAGGTTGTCTCTGTTGGACCATGGTTTCAGGACAAAGTGGAACCTACTGGTAAGTACCTACTGTGTATGTAAGGCCTCATACAAGTATGAAATACGCATAAAACACAATATTATAAATTGAAGTAAGTACGGAATGCTAGACTTGTAATAAGTAGGTACCACGTGTTTATAGTGCCTCGATTATAGCACAGTTCTAGCACAGAGACGCTCATAGCTAGATGCTCTCACCGGTCTGTAAGCGATCGGCGAGGTTAAGCAACTACGCTCGCGGTCAGTCCATAGATGGGTGACCGCCAAAGTGGTTTAATTTCTGAGCGTCTCCGTGCTTCGGAGGGCACGTTAAGCTGTCGGTCCCGGTTGTAGTCATTAGACAACAATCGTTAAGCCATGTCAGAGGCCTACTGGGCGGCTTGAGCACCTCTGACACTAGGGTTACCACTGCCCATACGATAAGCAAGCACAGTTCTATGACACGCAGTAAAAAAAATTTAAGCAAAATATACTCTTAGCATTATAAAATGAATAATGGTAATAAAACTATTTGGATATCAAAACAAAAAAATTCAGACAGAACACAATATTGACAAATTCAATTTAATGCTTAGCTTACAGCGTTTTCCGTAAACTGCGAGGTACTTCCTCAGTAAATCTATCCACAGACCGGAAATACGCCGCTGTTCTTTACCACGCGTATCTTTGTTTCCGTTAGCACTGTAGTGTGTTTGAAATCTTTCAAGGAATGTATTTAGGATAGTCGGATGTCGTCGATTATATTGGATTTAGATTCCCGATCAGTGCAGATCAAAGAACTATGGTAGAAAAGGTAAAGTAACTTAATAAAGTAACTGCATGTGTGGCGTAGCAGCTAAGACAGTCGCCTCAGTGCTCCGTGTCGCGGGTTCGTGGCCCGCGCCGGACAACTATATGTGTGACCCATAAATAGTAGTTCTGAGTTCTGAGTCTGAGAATTCGTGTCTGTCTGTATCATCTGTGTGTATCTATTCTATATTTGTAAAATACCCCGCGACACAGGGATTAGATTCCCTACTGAGGGCGTTGTCTTTATAAAATATATCTATGTTACTAGAAATAATAATGTATACAACTATATTACTACAAACATGTTCTGACTATTTACAAGCGCTTTTTTTAAAGTCTTCGTGAATAAACACGCTTTTTTTGGAACGAAGTTCCTTATCGCGCGTTGTGAAAGGAGGCTAGACTGAAAAAATTCTTACGAAAAGCTGTTACGACATTTTTTGCAGCTGTGCGGCGTGCGCATGTTTCTCTGTCTGTCTCTCGCTCTCTCTCTCTCTCTCTTATAGAAAGCAAGCCGGATATTTTCATTTCTATTTCGCATTGAACAGTGTGGTGTCGCGACGATTATTTTTGTTGAGTATATTCAGGTTTTTGTGCATAATAAATAATAAGAAATAACTTCGTTCCATCCGGGTGTCCCTTGACACCTCTAGAGTTTTTTTAATTTTTTTTTATATATTAAAAATAAATAAACAATATCTATTCGTACTAGGGTGTATATTAAAATGCTTCGTTAGTTTAGCGGTAGCATGTTCAACCGCAGATAATGAGATCCTGGGTTCAAACCTCGGGTCGGGCCAAAAACTGATTTTGGGATATTTCCGTAAAAAGAATGCTCTCAACGGTCCGTAAGTAATCGGCGAGGTTAAGCAACTAGGCTCGCGGTCAGTCCATAGATGGGTGACCGCCAAAGTGGTTTATTTTCTGAGCGTCTCCGTGTTTCGGAGGGCACGTTAAGCTGTCGTTCCCGGTTGTAATCATTCGACAACAGTCGTTAAGCCATGTCAGAGGCCTACTGGGCGGCTTGAACAACTCTGACACTAGGGTAACCACTGCCCTTACGATAAGTAAGTAAGTATCAGCCCGAAGTATGGGAGTCGGCGGTATTAGACCCTCGTGTCTCAGAGAGCAAGTAAAGCCGTCGGTCCTGTACCTGACCTCTTTCCGGTGGTGTCGCTAGTCATCCTATCGGATCATGAGAGTGGTGCAAAAGAAAGTGCCCTGTGTTTGCGCAACCACTTGTGCACTATAATATGTGCTGCGCAATTAGATAATCTCCGTTCACAATGGCCGCCGTGTCCGAAGAACGGCCGGATAGGAAATTATTATTATGTATATAAAAGAACTGCTAAACTACGAAATTAGCAACTTTTATTTATACCTATTATAATTATTTGCCGGACTGAATGGATCACTAATTTCGACTATGCAGCGCATGTCTAAGACTGATTTAGGTGAAGAGGAGATAGATTTAGATTGAATCATTACTACTTTTAAATTGTTTCTGGCCCGTAGAAATATAAATCCTAGTAAAATAAATATAATTTATTTTTTATTATTTTTTTATATATTAACATGTACGGACGCATGATAATATCCAAGCGCTTAATCAATTTTCACTAAAACAGTAAGGTACCATACTATTTTTATTTTTTGCCCGCAATACGCCTACGTACGCGGTTCAAAGCCAACGCGATTATGAAGCGGCGACACGCGAATTCAATGCGATGCGGTGCGATGCGGTGGCGGTGTCCTACGAGCACGCGAATCATCTCGCGAAGCCGCCACCGACGCGACGCCGCAAAAACACGACGGCACCGCATCCTGTTCGCGCGAAAATATCAATCCAACTGATCGCGTTCGCTTCATGTCGCGCCGCTCGGCACCGCACCGCACGCGCGTTGGTTCACGTAGGACACTTCAATAGGTTTCGACTGTTTGTTGTGTTCGCTTCTAGATCGCTCACGCAGGACGTCGCGTTAGGGATTTAAATCCCTCTCTTGTGTGGCCGAAAAGCACACTCTGACTCAGTTGGCGTGGTTGGCTTTTCACGCCAGAGGTCGTGGGTTCGATTCCCACCCAGGACAGATATTTTGTCTGCATGAATTTGAAATTAATGTTTGTCCTGAGTCTGGGTGTAATTATTTATAGGTATAAGTATGTATTTGCAAAAGAAAAGTGGTATATGTAGTATAATTATATATAAATATTGTGACACGCCATCGACTCATAGTATGTACTGTAATGACTGACGTAGTAATGACTGATTGCCGATAAAAGAAGAACAAAAAAAAAGTAGTATATCAGTTATCTAGTTCCAAAGGCAAGCTCCGATTAGTTTGGGATCAGATGACCGTGTGTAAATAATGTCCCAGGATTAAATTTGAATTTTATAGCATTATTCGCGATGCGAAGTGTTAATACATACATACATACATAGACTCACGCCTATCTCCCAGAGGAGTAGGCAGAGACAACGGACTTCCCTTTGTCACGATCCTTGCACACCTTTTTCGCTTCGTTTACTGTTATTACATTCTTCATACATGCTCACCGGTTTGGGCTACTTCTGACCTGACCTTTCTTGAGTACGTCTCCGATTTGATCAGAGAATGTTCTAAAGTTAAGCGTTAATCTAATCTCAAAAATGGGATCTCATAAATTTAATCGTCCGGCGTGTCTCGAACCAGCACCATCTATCAATTCAGAGCACCTGCTCCGAATTGGTAGATGGTGCTGGTTCGAGACACGCCGGACGATTAAATTTATGAGATCCCATTTTTGAGATTAGATTACGAGCGTTAAGCTACGAACAATACACACAGACAGATCAAATTTAGGATTCCCTCGCTAACACCCTTCCGGAGGAAGTAGGTATTATACATTGATTTTAAACAGTACTAAAGAGCTTGGATGTGACTTCAGGAGTTGTCAGGGCGCGTAGGAAAAATTGCTATACGAAAAATTGTTTATTTCCCTTTGCACAGGTAGTTCAAATCAACTATACAAGATACAAGGGAATTTCCAATGACGCACATTATTACAAAACTCTTCACATTTACAAATTCAGTTCATTCTTATCTGAATATTTCAATATTTTACTGATACATGTACCTATACACGGCATCTTTGATATTTTGTGCGGCACGTGTCTTACTTTTCAATTTTAATATTAAATTATTACCTCACACATGTATAAAAGGTGATCTATTTCAGTGGGTCCAAAAAAGAGAAGAACATTAGAACAAAAATAAATTAAAGATAGATATAAAACCAATGGAGAGACAGAATCATTCTTAGGACTTAAGTTTCCTATTGAAACTATAAGCCGTTTCCTCAATAATCAAAGCTCTTAATTCTGACAACGAAAATCGACAAATTAAGTTATTGGGTTACTTCAAGGGTTAGCTTACAAAAAAGTTGAAACGAAGTATTTAATAGTTACAGAATAGCGGATTGATGTATTATAATTGATCACCTTTTATATTATTATCTGCCGTTTGATAAAGAAGATTACGCGATACGGTTTTTCAGCGGAAACCACTTGAGAATAAGCCTGGATACTAAAGTTTTATATCGTGTTACGTTCGTTTAAATAACTGAGCTGTCAGTTTGACAGTTTATTAAATCTGTTGCAATTTAATAGAAGACTGTTAAGTGGCAGATAAGCATTCTGAAGAGGTAAAACATGATAGCAAAATCCCACAAAACCCACATTGTAGGTATTGTAACTAACTCTTGTATACCAGGATATATTAAGCATATACATATACATCAACTTTATAGGTAAAAGCGTGAGTAATCTCACCTACATTTCTGCTACCGTAACTTTCCAAGCAAAAAAACATGAGTAAGTCAACAAGCAAGGAAGATGTTCCCGGTATTAATGCTCAACAAATTTTGGGGAAAGATTACAAAAACCTCACTAGTAAAAACAAGAGTAATCTCGTCAAAATATCGCATCGCGATGCCGCGACTCTTCTAAACCATGATCAACAATGCCATGAAGAGACTCCATTAATAAAAGCTCAGGTACGTTTCAGGCAAAGGCTATAAAAATCTGATTAACTAAAATACAATCCACATTCTCGCCAGATAAACCACCAAAATAAACTTTGGTGCCATATATTGGTATCGTTTAGTAACTAATTATTAAGTGATACCAAAAGATGGCGCCAAAGATCCCACTAGAATATTTCAGAAAGAAAACTACAAACTAACAGAATGCATCGTACCTTAATTAATAAAACATTGGGCGATTTACCAAAAAATGCAGATTAAATTCTTATCGGTGGTTCAAATTCATTATTCTCTTATCAGAATAAAATTTGAAATATCGAGGTAACCAGCATTCATACAGCTAAGCAAGTACTCAGCCATATCCCGGCGAAAGACTAAACTGCCTTTAAACCTGCATTGTTTTTGACTGAAAAATGGCTGGCACAAAGCCTTTTTAGTGATGTCCAAATCATGCAGACGTCACGAAGTGTGGATAAACACACGCACATATTGGTAAGTATGATGAAATTTGAAAATATTATAAAGATGAACAGTAAGCATATTTATATGAGAACATTATGACGACCTGATCCAGATCTTCTAATCCAAAGGTTTTGGGTATTAATTAAATATATTTGTGTTTATGAACATGATTATTTGATTTTGTTTGCGTGTTTTATGTATATTATATTTCAATATTTACAATACAAAGTAAATACGCATTTATATCCACTGTCAAGCATCCGTAGTAGAAGCTTTGCTTAGAATGAGCTAGATGACGCTATGTATATATGTCTCAACTATTTATTTATGATTGATTAATTACGAAGTCGCTTGCATTTTCTATATAATTTTACTTATCTTTGTACTTATTTAAGTACTTTATATAAGCTGGTTGATCAAATTCGTAGCTTATATATATCCAAGTAGCAAGTGGAAGATGCTACTTCCCACCTTTGGGCGGTAAAGACTCATAGTTATTGATTCCCTCTCCTATGGTGGGAATAAATTTAAAAATGGAACTAGTTTCGGTATTATTAGATAGATTTGGCTGTAAAAAAATTAACATAATTATTAAGAAAAAAAGTGCACAACGCCGCTAAAGAAGTTTTCACTTCAAAATGCTGCAATCATGTGTGTATAAGCGGCCAGTGTTAATTAAAAAAAGACTCTTCGTCTTACGAATATTCGCTCAGGTCACGTGTACCGACGCGAGTTTAACATTTTTACCTATCCCAAAAAAGCGCACAACGCCGCTTAAGAAGTTCCCACTTTAAAAATTTTAAGGGGAAGAACCAACAAGAATATATTCAACTTTTTAGTTATACCTACAAAATTGTATAGCCATTCAAAATAACAGCTTTACACAGCGCGTTAATCAACAAATATGACCAGATTTTTTATTTATTTCATTAGCTTCTTTTACACAGTTTTGGTCAATAAAGATTGTAGTTTAAATGGCTAACAGTTGATTGTCACTTATTAACGATATATTATTAGTAATTTGTCCTAAAATACTGGAATAATTAAAATAATATCAAATACAAAATTCACATGAATGTTAACGATTCAACCGTTAGGGCAAAGATCATTAAAGAGTAAACTTATCATCAACGTCAAAAAATATAAGAATATTTTGCGTGTTATGTATTTTGCACAAAACTCTCAAGCATTGATAGGGGGTAATGCAGCTTGATATTTCTTACTTAAAATTTCAGACACAATCTGATAAATTTAAATGTAACAAAGATAAACATTTTTGATCGACAAGTGTATCGCCGCGTTATCTGTTTTGCGACATCTCTTATTGAGCCAATAAATGATGTGCAAGGACGCCATTATGTTAAATGTTTCGCTGAAGGCCGATTTATATATGGCTAAGTAATTATATTCTTACTATACAAAAATTTGTCGGGTTTACCTTCCTGGCGCTATAACTCCAGAACGCACGAACCGATTTCCACGGTTTTGCATTCGTTGGAAAGGTCTCGGGCTCCGTGAGGTTACCAAAGAAAATTTATAAAATTTAACGCGGGTAACACCGCGGGGCACAGCTAGTTTCATCATATAAATGGAGACGTTATTTAGGCATCTTTAGAAAATAAAGCTACCTGAGCATACCATTCTGCCTTTTGTCTAAATGTATAAAACCAAAATTTCGTAAACAAACGGAAGCATGTGGTACGTGAACTAATTCTACGAGTGTATGTTTCTAAATACTCCTAGAATTAAAATTTATGCTTATGTATGGATTTTGTCTTCATATCAGTTTTATCGTACGGAATCTGTAATCAGAGCTAGTCTTTTTAATTTATCAAATGATATGGTTGATTGTACAGATGCCAGCACATCCAGATTCCCCAATCTGTCAAATTTATTTTAAAGATTTTCAACTTTATCAGAAAAGCATAAGGTTCACTTTCAATTGGGGAAATTTGACAGATTGGGGTAGCTTGATGTGCTGGCGTCTGTACATATATAGACTGATGCCTGCATGACAGACTAGACAGAGACAATGGATTTCCATTTGTCACGATCTTTCATTGAGAACATCCCCAATTTTGAAGACAAACAGGAAGGAAATTTTTGTGTTATCATAATGCCTGTACCTATTACAACAAAAATGAGATTTGTAAAGATAATGATAATTAAAATAAAAAAAATGGTTTTCTTATTTCTGTGAAACCTATTTCAGAATATTTTGAAATTCCACAAAACGATCGATCTTTCTTTTTAGAAATCGATTCTTCTTAAAAAGTATAATGGTTTCCATCAAACAAATAAAAATGTAGGTAGGTACTATACAATCATTTGCGCAATAAAATTTGTTAATTTGTAGGATACTATTTTCAAAAGATACGACTCTTTATTTAAAAAGTAAACTTTAATAAAATAACAAATAATCTCACCAAAATATTAAATATCAATAATTATTATCTTAATGCATAATTGTGCAAGCTTATATAACGTTTTGGATTTCACTGAACGAGTAGAGGAATAATGATGTTAAAGCACCCGATAATACTCGTATATGCAGTGAGATTATATTATTATTTTCAAATAATATCTTTCCTAAATGGGTCATTCCTCACACATTCTTTTTGGGTTTTGCGGTTTTATTCGTATTAAATCCTAATTTGTTTAATGAATATATCCGGAACGAACTGTGGCTCGTTACAATGCCCTGATCAAACCAAACAAAGGGAAGATTTGGTTGAATTATCTTGTACAAGATTTCTACACTAGTGACCTTTCCTTAAAGTGATACGACTCGTTATGCTTCACTTACATTTTAGAATAGATACTGGAATCTTTTTATAATCCGCCTAATTTTGTTAACTGTAGATATTTGTTTTATTTCTACAAAATTGGGGAGCCAATTTATCACATTATAATCAGCCTTATTTACGCTCTCAGCTAGATGCTTTCACCGGTCCGTAAGTGATCGGCGTTGTTAAGCAACTAGGATCGCGGTCAGCCCATACATGGGTGACCGTTGAAGTGACATTATTTCTGAGCGTCTCCGTACTTAGGAGGGCACGTTAAGCTGTCGGTCCTGGTTGTACGCATTAGGCTACAATCGTTAAGCCAGGTCAGAGGCCTACTGGGCGGCTTGAACAACTCTGACACTTGTTTAACCACTGTCCGGGTCCGTAACGTAGTAGCGAGAGTCATATGTTCTATGAACCTTTCCGTTCATCGAACATATGACTCTCGCTCGACTGAACGATTGTTCGAAGGGAATTTATTGCGAAACAAGCATTTCTCGCCAGACACTGTTTCGACTGAACGATTCTTCGAAAATTTATTAATCGATGGACTGCGCTTCTATTATATTATATTTTTTGATAAGGCAGGGCTTGTGCATTAACCCACAAAAGGTATCTACGAGTGGGTATGTCGGACTCGCACCGACTAAACCTACCTGCCATGGACTTCTCTTGGCGTTTAGTTAGGGGAGCCCGGGGACCGCGGGTATGCTGCTCCGCCGCCCGTCTTTTGCACCATGTCCCAGATGGACGGAAGAGATGTGAGGAAGCGACAATGTTTGTAAGATAAAGGCTTCAACCTACACGGCCTAAAAAGTGATATTTATTTTTTGTAACAAATGACAGTCTGGAGCAATCCATGAGAATGAAACCAGTGTCAATACCGAGCTGCAAAGCACATAAATTCATTATGAATTGTGAGTCCAGGTCAGCCAAAAATAGCAGAGTTTCCTCACTTTTTTTGTAATCTTATATCTTTATTTTATTAATACGACTTGAATAGTTAAGTTTCATACTGAACTTATTTATACCTACATCTATCTGACTGCAAAGTATCTTTTTAACCGACATATAAAAGAAGGAGACCATAAATTTGAATTTAAGTTATTTTGTCTAGACTGTATGTTACTCGATTTCTCCGCTGCTTGTGTGCCAATTTAGATCATTATTTTTTTATTCCATAAGGAATGCTTTTCAAATGACCCCATTCATTTTTTTTAATCGATAGTTTCAAACAAATGTCGATGTCGACTCTACAGACATCAAGCTACCCCAATCTGTCAAATTACCCCAGTTGAAAGTGAACTTTATGCTTTTGTGATAAAGTTGAAAATCTATAAAAGAAATTTGACAGACTAGGGTAGCTGGTTGTGCTGGCATCTGTACATCTTTTAAAACAATAACTAGCAAAATGGTCATCGTGGTATGTAAATCAAAATAGATAATTTGAGTGAATAGAAACGTATAAAGATACTAATTGAAAGGAATTGGAACCAAGTGAACATTTAAATGTAAACAAACTCAGAAATGTATCCTTTGTGAAATATAAAAGATCAAATGGATAAACACTTTAAATGATAACGTCAATCTGTCGCAAAAGAACCACAGTGACACGTGTTATTGGAATAGTGTGCCTCCATATTTCAGCCAGTGTGTGTTTGTTTTTCAACCGAAACCATACACTACAGATGTTTTCATAGAATTATATAAACGTGATTAATTTTTCCAACACGTGAGTAATATTTTGTTTAGATTTTATAACTACTTTATTTTTTTGAAGTTCAAAGAAAAAAGTAAGCAGCAGTAAGCACAATGTAGCAATACTAAAATTAGTGTATAGTGGGTACTATAATTACTCTAAATTAGTTATCTATAATTACTGTTTTAAAAAAACGACTTTGCCTTTTCGTTTAGACCACCGATATGCAAATATGGGACTATTCTAAAAGAATATTGCCTTGTGATTTACGTACATTATTCTCAAAATCGCTTGACATAATATAACAGAGATATCGAGTTACATACATACAAAAATTACGTTCTTTTGTAGTTTTCAAGGGTACGGGGATATTATTTCAACAGTATACGAGTAGTATATTAAATTGAAAAATTACAAAAATATAAATTTAATTAAATTTATTTGTCATCATCGTCGATTACAAATTTACCTAAGCAAAGAAACCAGTTTAGTTGTTTTTACTTTTTTATTATTTAGATCATTATGATTGTCAATTTACTACTTACATAGTCGAGCTGCACATAGAGCAAAAACATTTTTTTACTGAAATATGAGTATATAGCGACACCACACAATATGGACTTACAATGGAATATTTTCAACAAAATAATAGGCAAAGCAATATTGAATTTGGAACATGCCTGTAAAATAAATAAAATACAAAAGGTTTTTATTCACGTAGACTTTAAAAAAAGCGCTTGTAAATAGTCAGAACATGTTTGTAGTAATACAGTTATTATTTCTAGTTGCATATTACAGATATTTAGGTACACGGAATGTTAAAACATTTATACAATTTATTTTATAATAGTAGTGACATTTACCTAGCTTGTATTAAGTTATTGTCAAGGAGATTATGTTTAGTTGAAGTTTATAATATTATGTATAGAAATTTATATTTATATGTACTTCTTTATAGTTGTAAGTGAATTTTATAATTACCAGGATCATATGTATTACGTTTGATGAATTATTTTTCAAGTGAATAAATCAATTATACGAATTTGAATAGCAATATTATTAAGTAGGTAATATATTATATCTTTAGGACGTATACTTGAAATTTTAGTTACTTGACTGCCTAAGTATCTCCCAAATTTATTTTTGATGAAGTCTATGGTACTAGCTGTATATAACCTTTATTTCAATTAGGAAAAAGTTCAGTTAAATACGCATCTTTAACAAAGCAGTCCCTAGAGGCTTACAATTGTACGTTTCAAAATTGGTTTACAAATGTATACAGTCATTTATATTACAATGATTTTATATTATCACAGTAAAGTAGTTACTATAAATGTTGCAACGGCTAAAATCTGTGCCAGTGATAATACAATAGTATTTATTTTTTAATATAAACATTGTGCTGTTGGCAGTTTATTTATTTTTTTATTTAAGTCTTGTTACGCTTTCGTTATTTGAACCTGTATTACCTGGATAAAGCCGACATTTTTCGCTAATTAGCAGTGAATCAGCACATTTTACAATACATATAATGAGGACTGAATCAAATTAATTTATTAGTAAAATATGAATACATTCTGAGGTGCAAAAGTTGCTGAGTACACATTTATTAAATAGTCTCAAAATTGCAAATAATGTCATGTCAATTTTGCATTATTATTATCATCATTATATTATTAATATTATGACATAATAATAGCCGGTCCTGCGCTGCCCGCATCCAGCGGCTTTCTGCGACCCTTGCAAGATCGTCGGTCCACCTTGTAGGGCCTGCCTACGCTGCCTCTTATTAATAATAATTATATTTATTTCAAATAATTAATATTAATTAAAAGTTTGCTTCCCACATATGTATATTTATTATGCGTATATATGCGTATTTTTATTCTTTTATCATGGGAATCGGATATTTATTCCGCAACATAAAAGAAAAGAGAGGACTTGAATAAATGATTTTCTAGGATTTGAGGAGATTATTTGGATCGAGTTGTCTTAAACATTGTAAGCGTTTCTTGCATTGAGTTCTATTTATAACAACAGCCATTTTATACATTATACACGCTATTTATTAATTAGTTGGCTATATTGTTATTATGCCATGCTTTGCTCGGAGTATGCCTGCGAGATCGAGTCAGAAATGTCGAAATCTGCAGGCAATCCTAATAAGTAACTGACTTAGCCTGAAGTATAAATAAACTGAAATGGGTGGCGCCAATAGTTTGTAGAACCGATACTCTCTCAATGAAACTGCTCATAGAGCGAAACAGTATCTTTTTGTTTTTATCTCGTGCGCGGAATCGAACCCGGGACCCAAAGTGGCAAGGCTGCAGTCTTAACCGCTGCGACACACGAACATTATCTCAATATTATGTGAGGTTGGTTCAAGCAGAAACTCATTGAATATTTTGTTTTATATTATACTAGCTGCGTCCCGCCGTTTCACCCGCGTTAAACTTTATAAATTATCACAGCTCCTCTATGTAGCCTATATGTTGACTCGACCTTTTAGTAATATTCATGAAAAATTTTAAGTAAATCCATGAAGTGCTTTTTGAGTTTAGCCCGGACATACATACAGACAAACAGATAAGCAGACAAAAATTCTAAAAACTATATTTTTGGCTACGATATCGATTGTAGATCACGCCAAAGGTATTATTTAAAAAAAAATTCAATGTACAGTTTTGACTTTCCTACGATTTAATTATATGTATAGCAGATGTATAGATATTATACATTTGTATCTACCTCCTCAATGACACGACGTAATTGATAAGATCCGTCTTATTTATCGTATGTTATCAATTGTTTCATCAATCAGATAAGCTGAAGAACTGTTTCTTCATTGTTACACTGTTTCTACCCACTTTCCCATACCCAGGTTGCCTGGATAAAATTGCAGCAGCGAAATCGCCCATTAGTACAATGTATTGCCCATTTATGTATACCCTTTTAGGATAGCTACCTATGGCTGCTTCGCTGACCCAGTAGTACAACTTATTTTCAGGAAGGTACAGACGCCAGCACATCAAGCTAGCCCAATCTGTCAAATTTCCCCAATTGAAAAAGCAACTTTTGTTTATGTGATAATGTTGTAAATCTATAAAAGAAATTTGGCAAATTGGGGCAGCTGGATGTGCTGCCGTCTGTACATTGTAGGTTCTATCACAACACTTAGTTAATGTCTGTGGGCATTTTATTAGTTTCAATCTGTTATGTCATCATTTTTGATACATTCAATCTAACTTTGAATTCTCACTTCTCACATGACTATTATTGCTATTAAAATATGTACATTCCTCTATAGGTAAGTGTTCGGACAAAAATACAGCAGCTGCTCTTACTAAACAGCCATCTAGCTACCGCATTGAAACGTGTGCCTCATCCGAAAAATATGTCAAATTATTTTTAAAATATAGAAAAGGAGCATACCAAACCGAAACAAAAGCATAATTATGATTGGTAACGCTATTTAAAAAAATATATTGTTGAAGTGGATTTGCGTATTCGCTCGCTGTATAGCCGTCCCACAACAAGCGTTCATAAAGTATCATCCCGCTCAGATCGGACGTGGGGACATGCCCCGTACTTTTAGAGGTTGCCGCTTTAAACTAAGATAAAGCAACTTTAATAAATATAATCAGGCTACAGTTAATCTTCGGTCCTCCCTGGTAGGTTTTTAGAACCAAGGATTAGGTTTTAGTCAGAAAGCACATTGCGCACAGTCTAAGTTACGATCATCATCATCATATCAGCCGAAAGACGTCTAGGTACTACTGGACAAAAGCCTCCCACATAGAACATTTTGAGGGGATTTGCAATAATCGCCACGCTTGTAGCTGCACACAGTTCTCAGAGAACGCTGCTGCCCATTCTCTGGTATATAGTCCCTCGAGCCGACTTCTACGCCCCCCACGGGATGAGTTGGGGTAACAATATTTCAATGCCGTCCGCCACACAGCAGCACAACAGTTACGATCAAGTTATCCCAATTACTAGTTTTAATATTATTAAAAAAATGTTTGTTGTTTAACGTACAGTAACTGGAAATCATACAAAATATTCAGGAGGGTATAATTTCTTTGCATTACAGTTTTAACGAACAGTCTGAAAGATAGAAGACAGTTTCACGACTTCTTTCTCATTTCCTCATATATTTAAAATTAATATTAAAGTACATGTATGTAATTCAAATAGCGAGTTTAAAAGACCGGCCAAATGCGAGTCGGACTCGCCCATGAAGGGTTCCGTTCCGTAGCAGCAAGTATTTCAGTTAAAGGTAAATTGCGGTTTACGATTTATGACGTATTAAAAAAAAAGATTAGATCTCGTTCAAACCAATGTTCGTTGTTAGTTTACATAGTCATGTACATCATATATTTTTTTCAGTTTTATCATCCTCTTATTTTAGAAGTTACAGGGGGGGGGGGGGACACTCATTTTACCACTTTGGAAGTGTCTCTCGCACAAACTATTCAGATTAGAAAAAAAATACATCAGAAACCTCAATATCATTTTTGAAGACCTATCCATAGATACCCCATATGTATGGGTACGACGAAAAATTTTTTTTTGAGTTTCAGTTCTATGTATCGGGAACCCCCAAAATTATTGTTCTTTTTCTATTTTCGTGTGAAAATCTTAATGCGGTTTCCAGAATACATCTAATTAGCAAGTTTCAACAGTACACCTCTTATAGTTTTGGATAAAAGTGGCTGTGACATACGGACGGACAGACAGACATGCCATTTGGCTACGGAACCCTAAAATAACATTGCAGTAAACATTAAATTATAAATTTAGATAATAGAATTAATAGAAAGAGAAAATATCTCTTTGTTATGAAGTATTTTCTTTATTTAAATATATTATTTAAATATTTATTGCTGCTTCGAGATTGTCCAAAATATAATTTCCAATTATTATGTACATCTGTTACTCATCTTGTTTACAAGTTTAGAGACCGACACAAGGACAGATAAACAACTGCGTAAGTAAGGCGTATTTTTACAAAAACGTATAGTAATATACTTAGATAAAAATTTGATCACGAACCGAAAAACGCAGAGCGGGCAGGCCTCCTACACGGTGGACCGACAATCTTGTGCGGGTCGCGGGAAGCCGCTGTATGCGGACAGCGCAGGACCGGCTATTGCGGAGATCCTTGGGGGAGGCCTTTGTCCAGCATGTACGTCTTTCGGCTGATATGATAATGATGATGATGAGACATTTGAAAAATATTTGCAAAAGGAGTTTTCTTGCGATATTTATTTTGTTAAATGTTGCGTAATTTAGATAACAATGTGATAGGTAGATAAACTTATAACAGAAAATTTTGGCCTCTCTCTGTCTTACACTTGACTGCATGTGTGGCGCAGCGCCTAAGACAGTCGCTTCGCCGCTTCGTGTTGCCCGTTCGAGTCCCGCGCCGGATAAGTCTATTTGTGTGACCCATAAAGAGTTGTTCTGAGTCTGGATGTAATTTGTGTCCGTCTATTATATGTTTGTAAAGTACCCCGCGACACAGGGATTAGATTCCCCAGTGGGGGTGTTATCTTTAAAAAGAAATAAAGATATAAAACAGTTTTAAGCTACAGTAACAGCTAGTTTTGTTGTAACATCATCATGTCAGCTAAATGAGGTCCATTGATGGACAAAAACCTCCCCAAGAATGGGGGGATAAGCCATAATCAGCACACTTGACAGACAGCTTAGTGGTATGAATACTTGTTAGCTTGACCTGGAATTTGAACCCAGGACCTCATTGCCTGCAGTCTGTCACATATAAAGTGCTGTTAACTTAAGAGTCTATGACGAACGTCTCTCATACTGAAGTCTCCTAATATAATGACGGCACCTTTCACTAGTCTGCTGCCTCTATCAGGATCTGTAGTCACAAGCGGGTTAATAGTATTTTTAATATATTTACGGGTTTTCATTCATTACTGCAGGTAAATCGCAAGAAATAATTGAATTATTTAGCCGTGTGGTTACCAGCCTAGAAACAATAATAGGGCCACCTCATGCCATCCCGTGGGTATCGTAATAGGCGACTAAGGGATACAGCATGTAGTCGGGCAGGAGCACCACCTGTGTACTAGATACCACCTAACTGCGGTCTCAAACTCACATGCCAAGCGCGGCGACTATGTCAAACCTCTCCAAATGGCAACGTTCCATAAACTTTTGGGGGAGGCCTATTCCCATCAGTCTACGATATCAGGATCATGTGATGATTGAAATATTTAAAATTAGAGCCACACACTTACTTTAAATCCTTATAAAAGTTCTAAAGGAGTGTCGAAAAGTATTAGTGATATATTTCAGATCCTTTATATGGAAACACAAAGGTTTGCCAACAAGTAGGAAACGATATGACGTTCAAATATAGGTTATCAATTTAAGTTAACAAAAATGTAAAAACGTATTAAAACAATGATAATGCTTTAGTCATAGCTAAGACTGGACACTCCTATAGGTGTGATGTTATTAGCGCTCGTGATCTTTAAATCGAATGCAGATATAGGAATAAAGGTTCGTAGAGTTTAAACTGAATAGCTGATCAGTCATTACTATATGTGTGACTGAAGTGAAACTTAGATATACGGACCGTAACTGGTAATGAGAGAAGAGAAACAAAATGTGTGTTCGCCACTCTCTATCTTCACAAACTTATATCACCCTCTCAACTTCCATTCGTCTCGCCCGATCACACTTTTTGTAACGTTCTCGTCACGCATTCACCAGCTTACTCCCTAAGACAAGCTTGCGTAAAGAAGTTTGACAGTTACAAAAATAGCACAACTAATTGGAAGTTAAAAATCTTCACGAAAACCCTGATATATTTTTTCGGAAATTATAATTTCAGATATTTCAAAAAACATATCCCACAATCGCGCTAAAATGTCAGATAAAAAAAAGGATAATTAAATATATCCAGTTAATCTCGATGCAATTTAGTGCAATCACTTTGTTGCAATTAATTAATCATTCTACTTATTGACTCTTATTGATTTAGTCAGACAGTGGTTAAGGTAGTCTCTTCACTACGACCTCGGCGTTTACGTGCTACAGGATCCATTCCCACGCACAATTATCAGTGAGAATAGTCATTACAAGGGTGCAAATAAAGTCATTCTATTTGACCAGACACGGAAGTGATAAAAGTGCTTGGGATTGAGTTGTTCTGAGTCAACACACATGATTGTAATTAATCTTAAGTATATTTTATTATAAAAAAAGGATTCCTACTGAATTGTCTGGCAGTGTTTCTCAGTAGCTGCCACGTCATGCACTGCACAGTAGGGTAAAAAAAATATGACAATTCCACTTAAACGAATTTTTTTACGAGTTAATTAATTTTTGACTTTGACTTACTAATCGTATGGGCAGTAGTCACCCTAGTGTCAGAGTTGTTCAAGCCGCCCAGTAGGCCTCCGACATGGTTTAATCACTGTTGCCTAATGGTTACAACCGGGACCGACCGATTAACGTACTCTCCGAAGCCCGGAGATACTCAAAACTTAAACAACTTTGGCGGTCATCCATCTATGGACTGACCGCGAGGCTATTTTCTTAACCTCGCCGAACACTTACGGAGCGGTGAGAGAGTCCATTCCCTTAGAAAACGACAAAAGAAAAGTACCTAGTATATGCATTATATCAGTTCTCTGGTTTCCATAGTACAAGCTCTGCTTAGTTTGGGATGGCCATGTTTAAATAATGTCCCAGGATATAATTATTATTTAACCGCTGCGCATCACGTGCACATTAATGTGTTGCTATTTTCACGTAGTAGCATGTTCTTGAGTCTTATTAGGATCAATAAACTCACCTCTAATTTACACGAACAAACCTATTGTTCCTTTATTTAACTAAGACAACAAAGCCGTATTCTTTGAAATGGATTTCAGTACTTACATATATTTATCATATTTATTTTACCTTAAATAAATAGTACGGTTTTTATCTTGTGATTCATAAACTCATTAATAACTTATGCGGTTCAATTGGGTCTCTGTCCTCAGTCAAGTCATGAAAAGGCGTATCCGCATTTGGACAGTTGTTCATTAATTTCCTTGTTCTTTTAAATATAAAAACTTCAGTTGCGGCCTGCACGAGTGAAATATATATATATATATATATATATATATATATTGCGAGGGGCTTCCAAACATGTAATTCATGGGCAAAAAGCGAACTTAGTTTCAGAACTAACCATTAATGGGTTACCCAAGTAGTAGTACAGACGCCAGCACATCAAGCTACCCCAATCTGCCAATTTTCTCCAATTGAAAGTGAAACTTATGCTTATGTGATAATGTTGAAAATCTATAAAATAAAGGAGAAGGAAATGACTCCATACATTCCTGGGCCCAGGTGTTAACTGAATCAAACTAGCCTTATTCGTGAGAGGACATAATAACAAGACCTCAATGAAATTTTCGTGAAATTTGGCTATCCAGGAATCAAGTTATATGAACTATAGTAAAAGTGAGGTTATATTATAACATTGTAGTTTTTTTACAAAATATTTTTGAATGGCTTCGGTTGTGTTATGGTTTTATGCATGGAGAGTATGACATGTCGAAGATCTGGTACGTTTGGATCCCCCACGCCCCGGGCAGTCACTACAGTCAAAGAAAACTGCAAATAAAACATGGAAAATACGTGCGCACTTAAAATGAAAGACAACGAATGAGTGACAGTCAAAGAGCATGTAAAGGCTGTCAGCCAGAGAAGGGTTGGCCGAAGAAAAATTAAAGGAATACGATTCGCTATGAATCGATTCCATAAAAAAACACTTGTCACTCGATTTTCAAACATATTCTGAGATTTTACCGATTGATTCATCATTAGTTTATCGATTATTTCGTTTCATAACTTAATTAAAGTTTTCTCGTTTCCTAGATAGTAACATGATACCATATTTTGCGATTTCCTTTAGAAAAATATAACGGTTTTTTTAATCCACATCTCAAGTAGTTAACTGCTGGGCCCAGAAGTTTCCTTCTCCTTTGACGGAATGGGGTAGCTGGATGTGCTGACGTCTGTACTTTGCGGGAAACGGAGAGAATTTAATTGTCTATTATAACCACTGTTGCCTAATGGTTACAACCGGGACCGACAGATTAACGTGCTCTACGAAGCACGGATACCCTCAAAACTTAAACAACTTTGGCGGTCACCCATTTATAGACTGTCCGCGAGCCTAGTTGCTTAACCTCACCAATCACCTACGGACCGGTGAGAACATATGGCTATGGCCGCCACACAATTTAACTGATTTTCATGGAATCCAAATGCGTCAGGCCTTACAAGTCAATTTGTGTAAACCACGTAGTTCTAACATGCCTTGGCGTCATTATACCCGGTGTTTAAACAGCTGTCGGATCACAATACCATGATATATCAATCTTATGCTCAGATGCACTACATAAAAGAGACATTTAAATTGCTGATAGAGGCTCTATACTCATGCGACACGGTAATAATACCATAAATGAACTAGCGGCCCGGTACGTGCTTCGCTACGTATAAGGCATAGTAATAAAAAAAATGATTATTAAGTTCATTTATTCAAACAAAAAAATATTTAAAATTGCTAAAAGATGTTGATTTTACACTTTTTCAAGACGTTTTTTAAATTTTTTCTATGTACAAACCTTCCCTGGACTTCCACGAATAATTCAAGACCAAAATTAGCCAAATCGGTAAAGGCGTTGTTGAGTTATAACATTACAACGAAAAGTGGCATTGATTTTTATATATATAGATTATTATTTTTCCTAATTTATTATTAAATGGACTGACGGCCCTTTTCTATAAAGGTACTAATATCATGAGTTTAACTAGGTAAAACTATGGTGGAGTTTTTCAACATGGGTGACCTAAGAAGCTATCACCGCTTCACCAGACTATGAGCGAGAGTTTGTAAGACCATAAACTAAGTAGACCATGCTTATGGACAGCCGTTTTGGTATTTGAATTTTTGATATGCGCCACTGTTGCTTATGTCATACGGAAGCAAGTTCCACAGTCTAACTGCATGGACAGTAAAGGGATTGGGGTAAAAATCGGTTTAAGTGGAATTTTTAGATCGGATTTTTGATGAGATAGGTATTTATTTATGTTGAATAATCCTAGTAGAATAGAACGTTAATTTTTTTTCATTTCTGGGCTACATTTAGTATCAAATTCTGAGTTCTATTATAAAATAAAGTACTTTAAGGATTTACATGTTGAATAATAATAATAATATCTAGGGACAATGTCACACAGATCATCCTAGCCCCAAACTAAGCAAAGCTTGTACTATGGGTACCAGGCGATGATATACATACTTATATAGATAGATAAATACTTAAAAACATAGAAAACATCCATGACTCCGAAACAAATATTACTGCTCATCACACAAATATTTGCACTTACCGGGATTCGAACCCAATCAATGGGTCTCACCGCGTGGGTCTTGTGTAAGTGGGATGGTTCAATTACAATATGAATGCGTGTTCTGTGATACCCGTACTACTAGATTCAACAAGCAAACAGTCGTCAATAAAATAACAAATCTTAAGAAAAGAACATGTATAATGTATATAAATTGAAATTAGTTAACGTTCATATGATAATTTACTATTAATATATAAGATATCATGCATGTATGTATTATATATCATGCACAAACGGGTTGTCTCCTTTGAAACTAGTAGCCATGGGTTAAAATTTACGAGAAGAAAGCATACATTTTAGTTACCTTCAAATTTCCATTTATGTATCTTCAACCAATATTCATATGATTAATACTACGGATTGTGAGAACTGTCAGAATCCAGCACTAGAGAAATCTATGTAGTAAAAAATTCACAGCGCAAAAATAAGATCATATTATTTAAACACAAATAAATATGATGTCTAGAGAGCCTAAAACATTTCGATTCAGGCCTTTTTTATATGCGACATATTTTTATAGGCGACAAACGAGCAAGTGGGTCACCTAATACTAAGTGATCACCGCCGCCCATGGACACTCGCGACACCAGAGGCGTCGCGGGTGCGTTGCCGGCCTTTAAGAGTCAGCAAACCAGTGTTCCTGAGTCTTTCCCCACCCAGCTCTGGAGACCTTACTCACACTCGGAAACACAACATTAAAAGTATTAATGTTATTATTAAGGAATGTCTTCTGTATAATGGAGGTACCCCAGTCGGGCTGCTCTTTGAGCGAATGAACGCTATGCCCTACCTCGCTTAATTTTTTTACTCTACCACACCATTTACCACCCTTTTAAGAGGGAATCTGATTACGTAAAGTACCTTATGCTATCTCTTCAGATGTGTCTGTTCTAATATCGTAAGTACGTTAAATTAGCGATAAATCACGTTTACCTGTCCATGATCACGTGTTAGTTGTCAATTATGAACACTATATACAAGATGTAAGATAAATAGTGGACGTTACTTAACTATAACTTAAGGAGCGCTATTTACCCATGAAACTGAATTGCTTGCTTATCGTATGCGTAGTGGCAGCCCTAGTGTCCGAATTACTCAAGCCGCCCAATAGGCCTCTTACATGGCTTAGCGACTGTTGTCTAATGACTATAACCGGGACCGACAGCTTAACGTACCATCCGAAGTACGAAGACGCTCAGAAATTAAACCGCTTTGGCGGTCACTCATCTATGGACTGACCGCAACATAGTTGCTTAGCCTCGCCGATCGCCTGCAGACCGGTGAGAGCATCTAGCTTGATGAAACTGAATTAAATATAATCAGTTTGAGAAATACGAAAACATCTTTGGAGACTGCCCATAGTATTGAAAACTTTTTTCAGATTTCTAATCCATAATTTAATGGTTAATACTTCACAGATATACTCTTCGTATGCATATTTAATGTATACTAATAATGCACAGAGGTATATTTATATATAATATACATAGGTACCTATAGCATATGGAAAGCATGAGGTGATGTTGACGCAAAATTTACGCCTTGTATACATATAGATACATATAGTTTATTGGAAGGTTTCTGTGACGTGAACTGAGTTCCAGGATTTTTGTTCACCCGAAACGTGCTCGACAAGTATAAAGAAGTTTTCACATCAAAAATGAATTTGGCACCCCGTACAAATTAAAATAAAAAGGTTTTTATTCACGTAGACTTTAAAAAAGTGCTTGTAAATAGTCAGGACATGTTTGTAGTAATACAGTTATTATTTCTAGTTACTTATTACAGATATTTAGGTACACGGAATGTTAAAACATTTATACAATTTATTTTATTATGGTAGTGATATATAGCTAGCTTGTATTAAGTTATTGTCAAGGAGATTATGTTTAGGTTTAATTATTGAAATTTATATTTTACTACATATTGTCTGAATGGTTATGTCTATATTAAGGTATGAATTCAGTATTATTATTATAACGGACCTTGTGTTTAAAACGACGGTCGCGTTTTAATGCGGTAGCGTTTTAAGGTGGTAACCGGATCCAATGCGCCCCAACTGAGAAGACCCAGCGAAACAAACTCAGCAGGTTCATCTACTACCGGTTTCAACACGGCCCTATACATCATGCCAATTGCCTCAGTTGTTCATTATTCTTGTATGGAGAGTTCATATATTTTGTGTGTGTACAGCACAAAACCAACACTATAACAACTTTTGTATTTTTATCTGTATTCTGTGAATAAAGATTATGATTGTTATGATTATGACTCTGTTTAGTTTCATAGGCAAATTAAGCTCCTTAACTTACGTCTACTACTTTCGTTACACCTTGTAAGTATACACATAGGTATTCATTATTAGGTAAAACTTTACACACTTTAAAATACAAGTACTCCATTTTTACATACAACGTACAAAACATAAATACCATGGCGAATTTCTTGTTTAGTATGGCAATAAGGACACGTTTTAAAAAAAATAACATTAGGTACGTGTATTCACATAGCAATTTAGACAATCCACAATATAATTTCCACTTAATTTTATTTTCAAAACGTGGTAACGTACCTCGGTATGTATATGAACAAATTTAAATATTATAACATTATTCTTTTTTATATATTTTGATTGATTCGATGATATTCTATTCGTAGCGACTATGGCATATCCCTCTAAGATGATTCTCTCTTTCAAAATTCCACTGCTCGACAAAAGCCTCCCCGGCTTTTATTCAGCAGTGAATTTTTTTTCAGCTGTTTCGATGATGATAAGGATGATATTTTGAAAAGTGTTAATAATAACCGATATAAAGATGTGAAAATAATTTTGTTAATTTATGGTGATGCAAAAGACAAAATTTGATAATTATAAATGTTCACAATATTGTTGGTTATTATTAAAACGTTTACTTGCTACGTCATAAAGAACGAAATATACAGTTTATAAGTATTGAACAATGAAAGTATTTACAATTATCATAATTATCTTTAAAACCAGCCAAGTGCGAGTAAGACCACGCTCTATTAGTGATCCTTACATCTGAAATAGCAACAACAATAATTTTTATTTGTTTTGGGTATCACACTAATATTATAAAGGTGAAAGTTTGTGAGTGTAGTGTGTGAGTGTGTCTGTTTGTAACTTCTTCGCGTCTAAATGGCTGGAGTGATTTTAATAAAATTTTGGTATGGAGTTTGCTGACACCCTGGATTAACACATAGGCTTTAATTTATAAAGTATAAGGCTGGTAGAACCGCGGGGCACAGCTAGTATCTCTGTCAAGTAGAGAATTTTGTTCTTTATACTTAGTTTTACGACTAGGAGAATCCTTACAAAAGAAGAAAATTTTAATCCTGTTATTAATTAATAATGTATTAAATCATTTATTTTATTCAAATGTAACGTGAATATCGTCAATTAGCTGTCTGGTTCGTACAGTTGATTTGATTATAAACTACGTGGTTACAAATTGACATGATCCTAATGATGATGATTGTGAGATGTGGACACGAAACATGTCATAGGTTAACTCAATTAGATTATTTTTTTGCCACTAAATGTTTTTATTGTTTGAGTGGTCCTTTCCGGTTCTATAACTTCCTATGCCTTATTTCCTCCTTCACTTAGTGCCGTCTACACTTTAATATACTAGTATTTTGCGTCTCTGTCACGTTGCTGTAGTGGTAGCCTGTTAGCTGAGATTGAGACCTTGGGTTCAACTCTCGGGTCGAGCCAAAAAGGGTTATTGGGATTTTTCTGGCGTGGGAAATGCCTAGTTACAACCGGGAATAACATGCATGACCCTCAGAGAACACGTATGCGCTCGGCCTTTTTTATCGGTAGTCTAATATCATTTTCAGTTTATTAACTAATTATATTTATTAATAGCGACTCAATATAAAATATTGACGTGTAAATAGTGAGAATTATAGTAGTGTGCTACATTTATAGTATTATTATTATTAAAAAAAAAAAATTACTTATATGAGTAACGCATGATAATTGGATACAGATACAAAGATAGAAAGAAAACACTTTATTGCACTAAATCGATAACTAGTGCACTATAGTATGTCCTGCGCAATACGCTAGTCTCCATTGAGACTGGCCGCCGTAGCCGAAATTGGGTCAGGAGGACATTATTTATGTATCTGTATCCAATTATAATACGTTACTCATTTTGCTTTGAATTTTAGAAACAGCAACACACGATATCGATCCTTGGGCTGATAGTCATACACACAGAGTGACAGCAGTTGAGATCTGTTTAACCCTTTGCGTGTAGAATCCTAAAAATCATTATCTTTTTTGCTATTTGCATCATTGTATTATTCAAATAAAATACGGTGTGGACTAACAATAAACTATTTTCCGCGCATTAAAAAGCAATTTTAAAATTAAGTCACGTTTTTAAACCGTCGCAACTTGCAACTAAGTCGCTCATTTTATTGAGCCATCTATCAATCTTATTATAATAAATATCCAATTTGCAAATATCTTTGAAAATAAATATAAAATACTTTTAACCTCACTGTCGGTAGCGGGGTTCAACCGAATTAAATGAGGTTTCAGATTTTTGTCAAATCTCTTGAGTAGGCATTTTTTTTATTTATGTTTGCTCTATGCCGTGGACAGATTTAATAATAATAATATCCTGGGATTACCTATTACACACTGCCATCTGATCCCAAACTAAGTAAACTAATAGCCAAAACCAAACCAAAGTAATATGGAAACCAGATAACTGATATATTACATATACTATTTTTCTTTTGTAAATACATAATTATATAGATAATTTTCACCCAGACTCAGGACGAACAGACATGTTCATGCACACAAATATTTGTCCCGGGTGGGAATCGAACCCACGATCTGAGGCGTGAAAGGCAGCGTATATACCAACCACGCCAAAAAGCCTGCCAGGCCATTTTTACTTGCCATGATCCACGCTAATTTAGCTCCTAACACTCCCATTGCGTATTTCTTATTTTGTTTCTGAACCTGCACCTGCATTTTTGGACTTTTCTACACTATCCTACTAATATCATAAATTCGAAAGTTTGTGAATATGGAAGTATGAATGAATGGGTGTATGGGCGTTTGTTACTAAAGAGTAACAAAGATCCATATATCCATATGGATCTCTTTAGTAACAAACATCCACACATCCATTCATTCAGTAGATGTTGTGTTAAAGAGCAAAACAACTACGAAACGGATTTTGATGAAAATCCGAATAAAGCGGGTGAAACCGCGGGGCACAGCTAGTTATATATTATGTTGCACAAATGGTTTGTCTCCTTTGAAACTACTGACCACCGGTGAAATTTTATGAGAAGGACAACAATTTTAGTTACCTGTAATAGTTCTTTTATGTACAGACGCCAGCACATCCAGCTACACCAATCTGCCAAATTTCTTTTATAGATTTTTAACTTTATCACATAAAAGTAAGGTTCACTTTCTATTGGGGAATTGTGGTAGCTTGATGTGCTGGCGTCTGTACATATCTTCAACCAATGTTCATATGATTAATGCTGCAGATTGTGAGAACTGTCGGAAGACAGTTGTTGACCACAAGCAATTTAACGCATGACCTTCGTATGTTTAGTGTCATTACGCCAAATAGAATTAATGTTTATGTAGATGTTACAATTTACTACTTTGCATTTGCATATTTTTGTGCTTTTTAGGGTTCCGTAGCCAAATGGCAAAAACCGGTACCCTTATAGATTCGTCATGTCTGTCTGTCTGTCCGTCCGTATGTCACAACCACTTTTTTCCGAAACTATAAGAGCTGTACTGTTGAAACTTGGTAAGTTTGTACATGTATTTTGTAAACCGCATTAAGATTTTCACACAAAAATAGAAAAAGAACAATAATTTTGTGGGTTCGCCATACATAGAACTGAAACGCAATAATTTTTTTTTCATCATACTCATATAATGGGGTATCTATGGAAAGGTCTTCAAAAATGATATGAAGGTTTCTAATATCATTTTTTTCTAAACTGAACTGTAACTTCTAAAATAAGAGAATGATAAAACTAAATAAAATATCTGATGTACATTACCATGCAAACCAACAACGAAAATTGGTTTGAACGAGATCTAGTAAGTAGTTTTTTTTAATACGTCATAAATCGTAAACCGCAATTTACCTTTCATTTAATCAACTGAAATACTTGCTGCTACGGAACCCTTCATGGGCGAGTCCGACTCGCACTTGGCCGGTTTTTATTGTCTACGATCTCTGTCACTCAGTGATCCTCCATCCATCACTGAGAGACAGAGAAGAGAGCATCACACGGGGCCCCTTGAACCTATGTCTGAGTCGCAAGTCTCAGACTTGGTCGAGTATTCCCTCCTCTAACACGCAATTTCCTCACGGTGAACCCAAGGAATGTTAATAATTAGGTATATATTGCTCTTATGAGTTTTTTGACAATATTGCGTCAAACTATGAAACTTTTCGTTTCGTTTCAATAATTTATTTTATGTATAAAATATTAACTAGTGAAATTTCTATGAACTACTCAGTCAGTAAACGAGTATACATACCGTCTAATGATTGCCGTGGCTTACAATTTTGAAGGCATCCCTTACGGGTTCTTGGTCTGTCCCCACTCTGACCAGGAAAGCTACCGCCTAGCTCGCCAGTTAACGTGATCGTGATCAGCGTTCAAATAGATGAAGGTTAAAAATTTCGAAATTATTCCGACCTCATACAAACAAACGAACATAATTTAATATTATTATATTAAGGGTATTTTGCAAAGGTAAGCTCTTTTATTATTTGAGCACCCGCAAGTCATAATATGTCTCTTTCTGTTATATTCTTATAATTTATTATCGATACCTCAAATTTCTGCGGAACTTCAATGTCTCATATGATTTATTTCTAATAGGATTTCATTGGAAAGACGGGAAATTAATTGAATTATTTCAGTCGTGGTTAGGGCCAATGTACTGTAAATGTGAAGATAAAAATAAGTTAGCTATAATATTGAAACTTGGCTACTGAATAATAAATTCATTGTCTGTATTTGGATAATAAGTTGTTGCTGCTGGTCGTATTTTGAATTGTTTTTGTTTGTTTATTAGTTTTAGACGTTTAGAGATTTAACCCCGGGATAATGTGAGTTTATTTTCTGCACAAAAATTCGACTGACGAAAATTAGACTTGATGAAAAGTCTAGTTAGTTGACGTACCGCTTTATATCCATATTTCGTAAAACACGTGTAGATTGTCTTTTTTGCTGGTTGCCTGTGGCGTTGTTGGTAAATGCTTGCTTTGCACGTCGCAGGTCGTCGGTTTGATTCCCACCCAGGACAAATATTTGTGTGCATGAACATGTCTGTTTGTCTTGAGTCTGGGTGTAATTTTCTATATCAGTATCTATTTACAAAAGAAAAGTAGTAAATGTAGTACATAAATTATCTGGTTTCCATAGTACAGGCACTGCTTAGTTTGGGATCATGTGTGTGTGTGAATAATCTCCTAATATCTTATAAATAAAAAGGCAACGCCCACTCTAGGGAATTTAATCCCGGTTTTTCTATTTTGTTCTGTTTTTTAAAAACACCAGAATTCAGGGACTTTGTGTCAGGGGCTTTGTGTGCATACCCAGACGCAGAAAAAACAGAATACATAATTGTCCTGTACGGGAACGAACCCGAAATTCTAGGTAATTGGTACCTTAAAAATTACGCATTCAAACAGTTATCATGAGCAGTTATCATAAGTTACAGATAATGGTGTGGTGTCTAATAGAATTTATATTTGATCTAAATATTTTAGTTTCTGCTCCAAAAGGTTTTCGGAATGGGAGCTGACTGCAATAATAACGGAAAAAAAGTAGTAATAATTAATTATTAACATATTTTTCACACTAATAAATGGTTGTATACTTACAAATGACTCGTGACGTACGCTGTTGTGTTACACGTGTTGTGTTGTACGGTAATATGTTTGTGTTTTATTTTTTCTTGTCATGCAATTTACTTCTAAAGTCTGCTACATAGTATTTTTCTTGACGTCATAGCTGTATTTGATACTCGTCCCGTGTTGTAGATGAGGTGTGCGTATTAAAGCGTCAAATGACAAATCTTTTGTATCATACTTTAGACAATAGGTGGCAACAGTGGAACTTAGCTGTTTTGATATAAATAGCTGAGATGTATATAATATCTTATCTTAATAATATCTGGGGACAATGTTACACAGATCATCCTAGCCCCAAACTAAGCAAAGCTTGTACTATGGGTACCAGGCGACGATATACGTACTTATATAGATAGATAAATACTTATATACATAGAAAACATCCATGACTCAGAAACAAATATTCGTGCTCATCACACAAATATTTGCACTTACCGGGATTCGAACCCAGGACCACCAGCTTCGTAGGCAGGATCACTACCAACTAGGCTACGGTGACCGTCAATATAAATTGCATTAGAGATAATATCAAAAAGTGGTTTACGAATTTATAAAATCAGTTATATTTATAACCATAATGTCTGCATTATACAGGTTGTTTATTGTCAAATACCCAACGATGTGATTAGAAAATAAAAATTTATTGGAGTTTCACATGCAACATACTTGAAATTTGTAAGTAATAATTTTGATAATATATTTGTTTTTAATAAGGTTTGCAATATTTATTTCTAATTTGTACCTGGGCCAGTTAATATATATGTTATTTTTATTACAATTATTTTCCATTCCAATGTTAGTGAGAAACGAATATTGATAGCAATGAAACCACCCTTTGTTATATAACAACTATGTATTTCCTTTTTAATGCGTATACACTCTGTATATTCATATAAGAACATTGTAAGGACGTAATTTGGTACACAATAAATTATTTTTCCTTATTCCATTTCTATAGAAGTTAGCTCCCAGTTTTAGTCCTTGCGGCCAGCTACCAAAATGAATCGAGTATTGACCTTTAAACCCATGAGATACATGTAATCAATCACGATCTTTTAACTACACGTTACGACTGCTAGATATTTTATGACTAGACTAACGGCTTAACGTACCTCTTTCAAGAAGTTCCTCAAACAACAGGACCCCAGAATATTAGTTTTTGACCGACTTTTTTCTTAATGTATGTTATGCGATTTCTCCGATTAATTCTATAGGAAATGCTTTCGATTCACCCTATATAAACTTCATTCTAATCGGTTGCCGTTTAAGAAAAGTTAGCCTAGTTGGTAGTGCTCCTGCCTACTGCCCAGCTGGTGGTCCTGGGTTCGAATCCCGGTAAGTGCACTAATCGGTTGCCGTTTAAGAAAAGTTACAAATATACTTCGGTATTGGAATTGATCTTCTCGGGTGGATATAGAGGAGTCTAGAAGCAATTTGAGTTAGTATGTTTTGTCCGTTTTTGTACAAAACATACTAACTCAAATTGTCGATTTTGCGCCAAGTCCCTGATGGTCGGGACACGTTTGGGGGAGGCCTATTTCTAGCTGTGGACGTATTTTAACTGACTGACTGGTGATGATGGTTGTGAGATGTGGACACGAAACATGTCATAGGTTAACTCAATTAGATTCTTTTTTTGCCACTAAATGTTTTTATTGTTTGAGTGGTCCTTTCCGGTTCTATAACTTCCTATGCCTTATTTCCTCCTTCACTTAGTGCCGTCTACACTTGAATATACTAGTATTTTGCATCTCTGCGACGTTGCTGTAGTGGTAGCGTGTTAGCTGAAATTGAGACCTTGGGTTCAACTCTCGGATCGAGCCAAAATGTGTTACTGGGAGTTTTCTGGCGTGGGAAATGCCTAGTTACAACCGGGAATAAAATGCGCGACCCTCTGAGAACACGTATGCGCCCGGTCTTTTTTTATCGGTAGTCTAAAATCGTCTCAAAATAATGAGAGTGAGGGAATATAGAGTGCACCTTTTGCGCAGACACTTGCGCCCTATAATATGTCCTTAGTACTTTGTGTATTCTAATTGACCGACATTGAAAAAATTCTTTATATTTACTTTTTACTGCATCTGCACTCGTAGTAAGAGTGCAAATACAGTAAAAGTTTGAAGCGCTCACAGTCGGTTTCACTCACCAGCCCGTTTGTAATCGAGCGAGGGAAAGCACTTAGGGGCGCAGTCGGTCCATAGATGGGTGACCGTCAAAATGGCTTCATTTCTGAGCGTCACATCGGATGGCACGTTAAGCTGACGGTCCCGGTTGTTCTTGTTACAAGACAGTCGTTAAGTCATGTCAGAGCCCTACTGGGCGGCTTTAACAACTCTGACATCAGAGTAACTACTTTCCATACGATTAAGATTGAGATATATGTATGAAAGTTGCATATAAATCGAATAGGTTCAGTATAAATCAAATAGCCCTGCCCAATTTCTCTCCAAAATTGTGAAAAACATATTTTATTAGTGTTTTTAAACTTTCGGTATTTGTACACATTTTTATGTATTGTGGACACGGGTCTCAATCGCGATAACGATTTAAGGCAAATCATTACCCGACGTTTCGGCATAGATTGCACCAACCGTGGTCCCTGGTCGACTGGTGAGGCTCGGCAGCGTTGTCTCCGTGAAGCTCGGGTTTCGGTATCGGTATCTAACGGCTGCGATACGTTCTTTGGCCCTTTCAGCAATAGATCTTTTAGTATGGCCGATATAAAACATACCGCAGTTGCACTCCAGAATAGTACGTAAAGCGGTTAAAATAATGAAACATATCAATTTCATCAATAAATTTTGACGGTCACCGTAGCCTAGTTGGTAGTGATCCTGCCTACGAAGCTGGTGGTCCTGGGTTCGAATTCCGGTAAGTGCAAATATTAGTGTGATGAGCACGAATATTTGTTTTTGAGTCATGGATGTTTTCTATGTACATAAGTATTAATCTATCTATATAAGTATGTATATCGTCGCCTGGTACCTATAGTACAAGCTTTGCTTAGTTTGGGGCTAGGATGATCTGTGTGATATTGTCCCCAGATATTATTATTATTATTATAATTTCAACCGGAAGATGGATACCGCTTCTCACCATCTTGGAATCCTGTAATCACGAAGTGCCATCGTCGCGTAACCGATGTAGTGCGCCCGGGCGCTGATGTCATTAGTGTTGTGTGTACCGACAGTTCCGTACAAGAAAAATATAAAGACTATGCGAGGGTAGATACCGAAACCCGAGCTTCACGGAGACGTCGACGCTACTGAGCCACACCAGTCGACCCGTGACCACGGCTGGTGCAATCCATGCCGAAACATCGGGTAACGTAAAGGTAATGATTTGCCTTAAATCGTTATCGCGATTGACACCCATGTCCACAATACATAAAAATCTTTTATTTGGTACGAAGATGACTCGTAACCTTGTGTACCGGTAGTTTCATTTCAATGAAAAGTACGTAGTCGGTCGGTGTTACACCTTTTTCCTGATTAGTGTCTGAATGAAATGGTCGTGTAGGAGCTCCGCAAATGTTCTGTGTGCGTTATAAGTGTAAAGACGTGTGAAGTGTTGACTTTTGTTTTTTTGTTGTTTAAGGTAAAAGTTCAAAATGTTAACGGGATGGCGTCTGGCGTTATCGAAATGTAAGTTGTATAGAATTAATTATATTAATTGCAGAAATTTATATATAATTATTTAAAATATATTATATATTGATTTCCTTTTTTTTAAAAAAACTTGTATTATATAGTTAAATGACTTAGAACTTCTACTTCTTATGTACCGAATAGCTTTTATATATTTATTTAATTTTATATTACGAATTATTGTTTTATAAAATATAACTCTAACATAAACAATATTTAAATATATCTAGAAATTAAACCTTCTTAAAAATAGCAGTCTTGATTTGCTGATTTTAAGTAAACAATGCCTAGCCCTTAGACATAGTCAAGTAAAATAGTTTCCGTCTAATTAATTCATTTATAAGCATTGCTGACTCTACTGATAGTTCGCCAACACGTGTAGGCAGCCGAGATACGTTATAGGCATTTTATTTAAATTTTATATTCATATATCATAACAAATCACAATTTAATAATTCAATTTATATTGTTGGTGCCTTTGGGAGTTAAGATGATACAGATATACAAACGTATAGATACATGTTACAAATATATAACACCCCTATCTATAAAATCTACAACGTTCGAATAAAATATATGGTAGAAGTCTTGAGCTGGACAATGCATTTTATAAAAAAAAAATATTTAATTTATAATTAAACTCATTTAATTTCAAAATTCATAAAATAGTAATGGATACGACAAAAAAATTGAATTCAAGGTTGTCTGTTAATATTAAACTTAAAATGGTTACCCCATAAACAAATAATATACTTGAAAGTTAAATAGGCTTTTCCTTGCTCTTGTCAAATATAAAAATTAACTTTTCTTACACTATCGCAGAGGATGTACTCGCATATTTTATCATTTGATTTGTTATGAAAACTTGATCCAAATAAAGATTAAAATGATTTGGATATTTACATGAATCATGGAACAAGCAACTGGCTGGCAAAAGTTAGCTTTTCTTTTGTTTTATACGAGGATTGTTTAATTAGAACTATAGTCATACAATTGAAAATGTGTTGAGTACCTTAATGTAAAAAAAACACAGATTATTATATACATAATCGATTACTATTTTCTAGTAGGTAATCTTTATTTAAGTTAAACAATTCATACTAACTGATCACTCAACTTTACTATTGTTTATTTCAGTATTTATAATACCGCAGAGGTATATATTGGCGATCATGGCATTGTTTGCCGTGGCCAATGCATACACTATGCGGGTTTGCCTCAACTTAGCCATAACACAGATGGTTAAAAAGAACACAGCGGTAGAAGGAGACCCACATTACGACCCCTTTGCGTGTCCAGATCCTAGCCTAGTGTCAAATGTAACTGACACCAAGAGCTACTTCAGAGCTGATGAGGTACGTACTTAATTATCGTTTTCCTTGTTTTAATGACAATGGTTCTTATTTCTTTAAGAATTAATCTTAATTTTTAACCGACTTCAAAAGAAGGAGGTTCTTAAGTTCACCGGTATTTTATTTTTTATGTATGTACACCGATTACTCGGAGATTTATGATCCGATTTACGTGATTCTTTTTTAGTTTGATGCGAAATAGTTGCCATTTGGTCCCATAAAAATTTTGTATAGTTTGGCTTAGTAGTTTTAATTTTATGGACATTTTTGTATTAAAAATTTTTGTTTATGTGGACGATGTAACTGTCTTTGTCACTTTGTTTTAAATCCTAGCCAGCCTAGCTAGACTCATACTGTTCAAATGTGTCCTGGCATGAACATAAAGAACAATTTCAGACGACTAGCATTTAATACGCGCATACAAGCTCATTTTTGGAAGCGCATGTAGGCGCGCGCACCTTTTAGCACAAGCGCACTTTTTTACCCATTACGCTGAGAGTTATGAACCGATTTCGTGATTCTTCTTTAGTTTGATGCGGAATATCTGCCATTTTAGTTGTTCTTTAGCCAAATCCTAAAAAACGGAAACCTTATGGATTTGTCATGTCTGTCTGTCTGTCCGTATGTCACAGCCACTTTTTTCCGAAACTATAAGAACTATACTGTCTAAACTTGGTAAGCAGATGTATTCCGTGAAGCGCATTAATATTTATACATTTACGCACAAAAATAGAAAAACAAACAATATTTTGGGGGTACCCCAAACTTAGAAATAAATTTAAAAAAAATCATCAAACCATACATGTGGGGTATCTATGGATAGGTCTTCGAAAATGATATTGAGGTTTATAAGATAATTTTTTTCTTAACTGTATAGTTTGCGCGAGAGACACTTCCAAAGGCGTAAAATGTGCCCCCCTGAGAATGATAAAACTAAAACAAATAGGTGATGTACATTACTATACAAACTTCCAGCGAAAATTGTTGAACGAGATCTAGTAAGTAGTTTTTTTTATTGCGTCATAAATCGTAAACCGCAATTTACCTTCCATTCTATCAACTCAAATACTTGCTGCTACGGAAAAAATCATTCCGCCTTTCACGGGCGAGTCCGACTCGAACTCTCTCGACTCGTTGTCTTGATCATCAATACGACCTAGTTTATGAGCCTTCTGCTCAGTACACTAGATGGCTAATCGATCATGAATAAGACCTAGTCTAACAGCCCTCTGCTCAGCAGACTCATTAGCTAATCAATCATAGATAAGACCTAACCTATGAGCCCTTTGCTCAGTAGACTCGTTGGCTCATCGATCATTAATAAGACCTAGTCTTCATAGACTGCTCAGCAGAGTTGATGGCTATTCGATCATTAATAAGACCTAATCTATAAGCCCTCAGCACACAGACTCGTTAGCTAGATGATCATAAATACGGCCTAACCTATGCGCTTGCTGTTCAGACTTTCATGAATCTTAGCGAGTCTAGACTCGTACTGTGCAAGTTTTCTTAGAGTGAACGTAATTTTATGTAGTTATTCTTACTTTACAAACGGTCTTTTCGATCTTTCACTGTCTCACAAGAACGTGAAAAAGAGTTTCGAACAACATTTTTTCGGAGGATAGTTCGTTTTCCGTTCTCGTTTGTTGGGAACTATAGTTTTGAGGCGCGCGGCATCTTTCGTAGTCCTTCTCATAGCTAGACACTAAAAAGTAACAAATATAGGTAGCACATACAAATTATAGTATTTCATTAATATTAAAGGTATTGCGTTTGCATAAGAGATGTATTAAATTAAATCTTTATTAAGATATTTTTTTAATACTTTTTAGTTTTTGAAGTCGGTTTTTTTAAACGTAGTTTTTTATACTTAGCAGTATTATAATTTATAGGTTTTAAAAAAATGTAGGTACAGACGCCAGCACATCAAGCTACCCCATCAGTCAAATTTCCCCAATTGAAAGTGGACCTTATGCTTAAGTGATAAAATTGAAAATGAATAAAAGAAATTTGACAGATTGGGTTTGCTGGATGTGCTGGCGTCTGTACATACTGCTAATCATACTTGAAAGTCCCTAATATGAATAAATCCAGATTATATTTCGACGTATAGATATTGTATTAAAATAATTGAAATGTAACCTTAAAATTATAGGCGATTTTGGGCACGATACTTTTGATCGATGTACACACGGCTATATATTTTCCAATATAAGCTAACCTCTTATTGTATTGAAATGCTATACAATGAAGGATCAGCTTATACTGGAAATGTATAGCTTGATGTGTATATGATAGGTTGGGATACATGTTCATCAATCAAAGTTAAGGACATTTAATTATTTAAATAAATTAATTATGTAACAAATCCGCAACATTTTTTTGCTGTATGAAATCGATCACCAAGTTTTTTATGTTAATCGATTTTTTCACGTAGTTTTTGTTCACCTAGGTAGCAATACCTACTTAAATGAACCGCGAAAGTGTTTGATCGACTAAAAAATTTTCTTAAGTAGTACTGTGACTTGCGGAAAGATATTCCGTAGTTAAATATTCTACGATATATAATGTTACGCACTCGTAGGTTCTGCACATTAAAACTCCGAGATATTTTCCACACACAATATTTAATCGAACAGAGTAACGTTCTTATCTACCGTCGTACAAAGAATGCCTCCTTAATAATTCTCCTACCCTATTTATACTTTTATCAGTGACAACCATTTGAAAGTATAATATCGATTATTAATATTTTAAGATGTAAAATTATTATAGAATTATTACAGTAATTAATAAAATGATAATCACTAATCAAATAAATAATCATAGTGTGTGATATTATTATAACATAGCAGCTACGTCATAACCGTTGCGCGGCTATTGAGTACTTGATAACAATACATACAAATATTTAAACACACTTATTTAAAGATATCAACCAACTAAAACGAAAACGATAGAAAAGTCATTTAAAAGTTTATCTTGTGTATCTC
Organism: Pseudoips prasinana; assembly: GCA_951640165.1. Classification (NCBI taxonomy): domain Eukaryota; kingdom Metazoa; phylum Arthropoda; class Insecta; order Lepidoptera; family Nolidae; genus Pseudoips; species Pseudoips prasinana. The sequence continues at coordinate 14,905,585 of OX621240.1, forward strand.
CATACAAAGTAGCCAAACAGCAGAAGAACTTTGTGTAGAAGTACGATCATGACATGTACATGCGCCAGCACATCAAGCTACCGCAATCTGTCAAATTTCCCCAATTGAAAGTGAACCTTATGTTTATGTGATAAAGTTGAAAATCTATAAAAGAAATTTGACAGATTGGGGTACCAGGATGTGCTGGCGTCTGTACATCCATAACCAATTTAATGTCATTTTCTTAAACTGAAAAACTATGCGCTTGTCTAAACTACTTACTATTAAAAAAAATACTGTTTCTACCCGTCTTCCGCAATATTTCGTTAATATAATATTTAAAAATAATTGACGTCAATAACCTTACGGACCAAAATCTTGATCATTTACGATTGGAATCATGATGGAAACAACGAAGAAGGTCGCTCTCAACCAGGAAACCAATAGTTGCTAAAATGCGACAAGATGTCTGCTGTTATCATTTCGTTTTATAAAAAAAATATAAAACACTAGCTGTGCCCCGCGGTGTTACCCGCGTTAAATTTTATAAATTTTCTTTGCTATAAACCTCACGGAGCCCGAGACCTTTCCAACGAATGCAAAACCGTGGAAATCGGTTCGTGCGTTCTGGAGTTATAGCGTCAGAAAGGAAAACCCGACTTATTTTTATACAGTAGATGAAAAATTACATTTCGCACAATACTGTGTACAGTTCCTATTTTATTTTAATATTATTATGTTATTTATTATTTTATTCCATATTATGATTACAATTTTTTGAGAATTTTTGTTTTAATGGGTATTATATTCTTTTTTTTTATATCTTTATTTATTTAATTGGGGTCATTATCCTAATGGATACGCCAACCCCATCATGCCTTATACAAACTACTACAAAAAATGCCTTAAAATTAATTTAAAAGGAGAATTTTAATCAATATGATACACCAACGCGCTAAATCTTTTCGCCACATCTGTCTTCGATTGTGCTAAAATTGTTTGAATGAAACCTACCTGTAACATATTTAAATTGAACTTATTGATTAAAATTCTCCTTTCCTGTTGGTTCTTGACACAATCCATCATCAAATGATATTCATCTTCAAGTACAGTGTATGTGTTGCAGTTGGGAGAACTAACTATCTTCATGAGAAATGAAAATCTTTGCTGGTGTCGTGACTAATCCTGAGTAATTATTATTCTTGTACTATGGGCTTTGATGCCTAAAATAAATAAATTTATTATTATTATTAAATCGCCAAGCGATTTTGTGTTACTACTATTGCTTTGTTTAATAAATCTTATTAAACTCAAAAAGCGTTCGGTGCTTAACAGCTAAATCATTTACAATGAATTGTAAGAAGATGCACGTTAGATTTCTGTCTAGCAACTCAAATAACGATTACCCAGTCATTTTTTTTTTCGTAACAAAGCAAACCTTACTCACTTGCTTATATAGCAACGCAGGGCGTAAACTATTGGCTATATAGGGTTAGAAACTTGAAATTTTGCACAGGGGTTCCTTTTATAACGTAAGGGAGCACTAAGAAAGAATTTTTGGAAGATTTTTTTGGAAATACATCCCGTATTTCCAAAAATTCTTTTTTTCCTTAGGGGGTACAATAGGGGATAAAATTTGTATGACAATCCGTAATTTTAGAAGTTAAAGGCATGAAAATTGGTATTTGGCCTTTCAGTTGAAAAAAAAAATGTGTTTCAGGTTTTTTGGAAATTCCACCCCTAAGGGTGTACAATAGGGCATGTATGTTTGTATGAAAAATGCGACATTTTTAAAGTTAAACGCACGAAAATTGGTATTTGGCCTTTAAGTTAAAAATTAAAAATAAGTTTTTCAGGATTTTTGGAAATTCCACCCCTAAGGGTGTAAAATTGGGGATGTAAGTTTGTTTGAAAATCTGTTGTTGTCTGTCAGTTTTGATGTTAAACGCATGATTTTGTAAAATCAATTAGTGTTTTCTTGCTTTTATCATGTGGGGTAGATTAGAAGTGAATTAATATATATAATGCTTATTTATACTATCATGCCTATTTTGACCTTTCTTGCGTGTGTATGCTTTTGAAGAAGCGCAACTTTACGTTGACACTGCTTGGCAGCGAATGACATGTATCAAAAATCGATAATTTTCTCTTTTTTTTCTTTTTTCTCTTGGTGCCAAATTTCAATATTGCAGGCCAATGAAAAATCGTCTAAAAAAGCTATACTTATGTGTTAATTATAATGATGGGTCTGTTGGCGTGGTTGGCAATGCTTTCAACCCCGGAGGTCGTGGGTTCGATGCCCACCCAGGACAGATATGTGTGTGCATGAACATGTCTGTTTGTCCCGAGTCTGGGTGTATATATCTATATAAGTATGTATTTACAAAAGAAATGTAGTATATCAGTTATCTGGTTTCCATAGTACAAGCTCTGCTTAGTTTGGGATCAGAAGGCTGTGTGTAAATAATGTCCCAGGATATTATTTGTTTATTATATTATTATTACAATTAGTGAGTCAGTGAAATCTTTATTATGAAAATATGCTTTAAAAGGCCGTGTTTTTTCTGTTGCGTTAATATTTTTTTTCTGAGTGTTGAACTTAAAACATAACTTGACATTGGATCATTTCTCAAAACATTTCTGACAGAAACGCCATACAGAATTTTAATGAACGGCCTTTCTTTATTTGTTCACATTCAGTTTACAATTTCTAAAAGTGACTCTTTCACGTACGTTAGGACTTTTTGTTGTAGGTTACATTGGTCATCATTCAAAATTGTCGCGGACGAAGTCGCGGGTAACATCTAGTTAGTAATAAAATTCAATCAAAAGGAAAAAAAATTGCCACCTACTTACCGGTAAATTACTATGTAATAATATAGGTACATAATTTATTGCGCAGAAATTGTGTTTATTTACTTACTTTATCACGGTCATCCTCATTGTAATAATACGCATTAACCTAAAACTACAACTTTTCAATATGTGACGATTGTAAACTACTCCCGTTGAACTGGCGGTAGCTGGTTTAATCCAGATATTGAAGTCTCCGGCTTATCAACCCTGCCTAAATTTTGTTTAAATTCAGCAAGAACCATTTATAAACTTATAGCAATATATGCACGTAGTTGATTGAGTCCTCAGAAGATGATAATTGCTTGCCTGTCAACGACAGATTATGGCGTAAGAGGAAATTTCTTTTACGCTATAGACCATATCTTTCACTCCACGAATTTGATAGAGAATATAATATTTAAATCTGTAATCAAAGTACAAGAAAATAAGCTATCTCTGTTTAAGTTTAAAGTTGCGATTTTTTTTTAAATTACACTTATTTTCAATGTTTTGAAATAGGCTAAAGACCTAATTTTGTAGAAGTACTGACATTCTACAAAAATAGGTTTATAGATAAAAATATCAGTCTAGCATCATTGTGCTATAAAATATAAAATATTGAAATGAAGACAAGAATGTGTTATTTATTTGTGTGGAAAAATTGTAGTTAGTAATGACCAAATAAATTTAAAGAAACCCAACGACATCATAGATCATCATTTCTTGAAAATCCAATGACTAAATACATACCTATAGAACATACATAATATATACCTTTCATTACCGGACAGAGTGCCTAAAGCAAAGGGTTAAACCGACAATATCATCACTGAAGGCTCAAAATCCAATAATTTGATGGGATAACCACAGTTAATATTATTTTTTAGGTATAAACAAACCTGTTATTGTTGTTATTGACATCATATGGTGTCATTATTATTCATTGACATTATATAACGTCCATTACAACAACAAAAGGTTTGTGTCTGACACATTTTTGGTCACATTTCCTGTCTTTCTCATTTTATGGGACAACGTACAAGCTTCTGATTTTCGATACGGGGCACTCTTTGCTTTCAAGTCAAGTCAAAAATCATTTATTCCGTAAAAAAATACATTTATGTAAAGTTTCTTGTACACAAGATGGATGTCTACAAGATGGACCGATGATCTTGTGCGGGTCACTAGATGCGGATAGCGCAAGACCGGCAATTGTGGAGATCTTTGGGGGAGGCCTTTGTCCAGCAGTGGACGTCTTTCGGGTGATATGATGATGATGATGAAAGTTTCTTGTTGCTCTGATCACTGAGGGTAAACAACACTTAGTCATGCGGTTATAACGCGTACGATAATCCCAATTTACGGATTACAAAGACCGCATACAAAAACAGTATTTTCTAATTACTTCGTTCATGTTTGGTAAACGTTAATAGTACAGTTTACTTTTGTGTACTTTTATTACGTAATACATTTTGCCGTTGAATGTTGTCTACAGTAGCTTTTATCTAAATGCTTTGTTAACATAGGCTCTCCAATAAATCCTTTTACTATGATATCGCACGTTGATAAAATGGGTCTTATTGATATAATAATCATATTATCAAGTAATGCACCTTACGTTGTTTATCTCAATTTTGAAGGGGAAACACCGACTTCCTGCTTTATGTTATGGAGGGTCGTTCTGTATCTTATTTTCCTTTGTTAAAAACTGCTAAATGAGATTAGGATAAAACGCGCAATATTTAGACAACTTAGTGTAGTAGTTAGAAAAATGAGAAAATTTGCAAAACCATTTTAATAATTCTATATTTAAAATTTGTCTTCTTAATAATTTTTATATTTATATATTTGCATTTATAAATTTAATGAACTAGATTTTGCCAGCAGCTTCTTCCGCGTCGTAAATTTAATTAAAATAAATACCAACTTTGAAGTAAGAAAACATGTTCTTTACAAAATTTGCAACCCTTAAGGAGTTGAATTTTCAAAAAACCTTCACTTAAGATATATTTGTGCAAAACTTCACGGGTCTAGACCAAGCGGTTATGGCTATATGTTGATCAATCAGTCAGTCAGTTTCTGCTTTTTAGGGTTCCGTAGCCAAATGGCAAAAAACGGAACCCTTATAGATTCGTCATGTCTGTCTGTCTGTCCGTCCGTATGTCACTTTTTTCCGAAACTATAAGAGCTGTACTACTGAAACTTGGTAAGTAGATGTATTCTGTGAACCGCATTAAGATTTTTACACAAAAATAGAATTAAAAAAATATTTTGGGGGGTCGCCATACATAGAACTGAAACTCAAAAATGTTTTTTTCATCCTACCCATACATGTCTATGGATAGGTCTTCAAAAATGATATTGAGGTTCCTAATATAATTTTTTTCTAAACTGATGAGTTTGCGCGACAGGCACTTCCAAAGTGGTAAAATGTGTGACCGGGGGGGTCACTTCTAAACTTCTAAAATAAAAAAAATATATGATGTACATTACCATAGAAACTAACAACGAAAATTGGTTTGAACGAGATCTAGCAAGTAGTTTTTTTTAAAACGTCATAAACCGCAATTTGCATCCATTTAATCAACTTAAATAGTTGTTGCTATGGAACCCTTCATGTGCGAGTCCGACTCGCACTTGCCCGGTTTTATATATATAGATACGCCCACATTTTATTTTTATGTCCGTTAGTACACATAAGTTTTAATTTAATTTAATGACACGCTTTTTGTAAAATTAACTAACTTCGCCCCCGTAGATAGATTACTAGATTATTAGAAAGCCGGAATATGATCCCGTCCTTACTTTAATATCGACAATACCGTTCTATATTTATCTGTAGTACTAACTCTTCGGTTCTATTACCTATACAGCCATACATCCTGTAGAAAACTCAGTCCTTTAAGAGACTTACACTTACCAAAATTGTTTTCTTTTATGAGCCTCCTAATAGCGGTTTATCTTAATGTAACAATATATCTTGATTTTGATTTCAGTCAGAAAAAAGACGATTATTTCAAAACATGAATCCAATGTTCTTTTTTGCACGATAATTAACTTTGTATTAATGTAGACTGCCTCGTTGGTCTAGCGGTAGCGTGTTCACCCGCAGAAAACGAGGTCCTGGGTTCAAATCCCGGGTCGGGCACAAAGTGATTTTGGGACTTTTCCGTTATAAGAAAAAATTCTCAGCATCAGTCCGAAGTCTGGGAGTTGGCGGTATTATACCCCCGTGCCTCGGAGAGCACGTAAAGCCGTTGGTCCTGTACTTGACCTCTTTCCGGTCGTGTCGCTAGGCGTCCGATCGGATCATGAGAGTGATGGAATAGAAAGTGCTCCTGTGTTTGCGCACACACTTGAGCACTATAATATGTCCCGCGCAGATGGCTAATCTCTATTGAGACTGGCCGCTGTGGCCGAAATTCGGCTAGGAGGACATTATTATTATTAATGTACCTAGTGCATTAAATGAGTAGCCGTTGTAGTTTTATATTTGTGATAAAATATATACCTACATTGATTACTGCTCTGCTTTTCAACTCGTTTTGATAGTTTTTTAGTCCCTCCATTCTGACGCATACTTATTAACATTTACGGACGGGATTGAAAAGAAACAATAAAATAGGATCTTGCCAGACTCTTAAGTATCCCAAAAAGTTTTAGTTAAAATAGTCTTGCTTACAGTTTGTAATTGCAAACGAAAATTCTCTAGAATAACGCTTCCATATCATGTGGAATTTTAGTACTTTTTTAAGTAAAATTACACTGTACTAAATATAAAACTAAAAATACTATATAATAGGTCTTTACCTATGAAATTGCCGTTTTGTATGAAAAAATTTAAACGAATTTTTTTCATGAATTTTTTTATTTGTATTAATCGAAGTAATCACCCATGCAATCAATGCATCTTTGCCATCGCAGTGGCAGTTTATTGATGCCCTTCTTAAAGAAATCAGCTGGACGGGAGGCAACAAATTCTTCAAAGGCATTTTGTACTGCCTCTCGGGTATTGAATTTTTTTCCCGCCAAGAAGTTATCCAAATTCTGGAAAAAGTAGTAGTCTGTAGGCGCAAGGTCTGGTGAGTAGGGCGGATGACGGAGAGCTTCCAACCCCAGTTCTTGCAACTTGGAGACCGTCTGCTGTGCAGTATGAGGTCGCGCGTTGTCGTGCAGGAGCAGCGGAGACGAGCGATTGACCAATGCTGGTTGGAGATGCGCCAGCTTCTCCATCATTGTGCTCAGTTCTTCACAGTACACATCTGCAGTAATGCTCACCCCGTTTGGTAAGAAGCTGTGATGAATCACACCGGCGCTAGACCACCAAACAGTGACCATCACTTTTCTAGGGGTAAGTTTTCGTTTAGGGCATTGTTTAGGTGCTGAACCAGGATCCAACCAACTTGCTGAGCGCTTGCGGTTATCAAACAGAATCCATTTTTCATCGCAGGTAACAATGCGGTTCAAAATTCCTTCATTTGTGTGTCTGTTGAGCAGTGCAAGGCACGTCTCGACGCGTACTTCGCGCTGGCGATCATTGAGTTCGTGGGGCACCCATTTGTCAAGCTTTTTTACCTTGCCAATTTGACGCAAATGGACCAATATTGTTTTGACGCTAACGTCGAAAGCTGCTGCTAATTCAGCCGTAGATTGTGTATCATCAGCTTCCACAACCGCCTTTAATTCGTCATTGTCGACCAAAGTCTTCGGACGACCGCGAGGTTCATTTTTCAGGTCGAAATTTCCAGAACGGAAGCGAGCAAACCAATAACAGGTGGTGCGTTGGTTTGTAGTGTTAGCTCCGTAAACGTCGTTGATGTTGCGTGCCGCTTGTGCCGCGTTGCTGCCACGACGGTACTCATATTCCATAATTACTCGAATTTTTAACGTATCCATGATGACGAAAAAGATTGAAATGCGATGAAAATGTAACACTAATCAATAAAGAAATGACTACTTTTGGAAAAAAGAATCCATGTTTTTAAAATAAAATTAATTTGAAATTAGAATTCTTAGCCAAACAAAAATTATTTTGATTTGAAATGGCCAGTACTGCAGAACGGCAATTTCATAGGTAAAGACCTAATATTATTGTATATTATTATGTTTATTAATTTTATATTTGTAACAATGAAATATAGCATGAAAAAATTACGCGTGTAATATTTCCCTATAGTGCTATATTATTTTTTATCGTAGATATACAAGGTGTTTCTTCAATTTTTTAAAATCAAGTTTAGCATGTAAACTTATTTTTATTGCTGTTTGATATTAATAGATTGGTTTCTCACACAAAATATTTTATTACTGAAACTGTAAATGTAACCTATCTTTATATCAAAGATAGGTTACATATATAACTGTTTTGAAACAGTCGTATTAAACAATTAACTATGTGAGCTGTAATAAAAATTTAAATGTCTAACTTAGTGTAACAAAATTCATATTTACTTCAATAATATGACAATTCTATAACGAAGTACAATGGATATATCTTAGCTCCAGAAAAAACTGCCGATACGTTCTGATCCTCTACCTGGCCAACTTTACCACTTACAGTTGCCACATAAACAATTATTATAAATTAATCGAAGTTATAGCTTAGTCGATTTTATTTAAAAATGGGTTTTTTTTATACCACATACTCAGAAAACAAACTTACACCCTACATGGTGGTAAGCGGTCATCAAAAGCTTATGGACCCTTGCATTCCGAAGGCATCGGTCGCGCGATGCCGAACTTTCAGAAAACTTATTTCACCTGTGTGATATTCCCAAACACAGCAGTATAAAATGTAGTATAAAAAGAACTAACTTCTAGTGACTACAGAGTCCCTAAGGACATATCAGCCCTGTATCCTGTATGTATGTTTTTAAATAATAAATTTGTTTATAAATGGTATGTTTATCTTAATCATCACAAAGTTTCGTAACTTTAGATATACTCAGTAAGTCTGATTGACGTATACATTTATATCATCTTGGATATAATTCATTTTACACAATGAAGAACAAAACGAGATAAGATTGGTAGCAAAAACGTGCAATATCATTCACACTGTGACTTGTGACATTCTACGTTTCGAGATAGTGTGACATAAACCTATGTTTGATTAGATTTGATTTGATGCCTTGTAACCAACAAGATTTGCTTTGATTAGCGACAGATTACTCAACATCTACTCCAAAATGGAATTGAGACATTTTGAGAGAAGTATATCATTTATGTTGTTGCATTTAAATACATACGTTTATTTACCAGCTTTGCTCACATAGACAAATTTTACACACAATTTTGTTTCTGAAATTATAATTCTATGTGATCAAATATAAATCACAGGTATAATAAATAAATCTATTTGTCATCATCATCATCATCATGTCATCTGAATGACGTTGACTGTATTAGACAAAGGATTCCCCAATATACTCCACAATGGAGTGAATGTGAGTCCATCATTTGGATGGATATGTCATAATCGCCACACTTGGCAGACGTAGTATGATGGACACATAGTAGTCACAAAGTCCTGCTGCCCCAGTTCTGCTAAATATTCCCTCGGAACGATTCTATGCCCCCATGGAATGAGATGGGGTGGCGATATTCTATGCCGTCAGCCACACAGTAAAATCTATTTGTACAGACGCCAGCACATCAAGCTACCCCAATCTGTCAAATTTACCCAATTGAAAGTGATTATTATTAATCATTTATTGCAGAATAAATTTCCATATATTGTTAGTAAAAGTCTTAACCTAGTGTTAGTAAAAGAGACTCTTATACAAATGTTGAAACGGCTGACACCCACGTGTGCATCCGTATTCAGTGAGCCAGCATGGGGCTGTCCCATCTATCACACAATACACTCAGGATGCTGTGGGAGCTAGCACGTATTCTACCGAGAATAGAAGCGCACCGTTTCCGTATAATTGCATGAAAACCATCAACCCTGGCCTCGGTGAACATCCCGGAAGCGCTACAAAAGCGTGGTAGACCCAACAGCATCCTAAACACATTGTTATACTGGACACGCAGGGCGTTGTATGCCCTCAGCGTATACCTGACCCACGGACTGCACGTGTAAAAACACTGGCAGTATGCTCTGAAAAGGGTTATTTTGACTTGCGTCGAACAACGTGCAAATCTGCGGATCAGCATATTACCTCGGATGGCCATCGCCCTGCGTTCCCTTTCGATGTCCAGGTCATCATTCAGGTCATGCGTGACCCAGTGGCCCAAGTACTTAAACGTTGTTACTCTGTTTATCGGAGCATTATTTATGGTGACATCTGGCACGTTAGCGTAACATTTGGTGCCTGCCTTGAATACTAGTAGTTCGCATTTTTTCGCATTGTACCTGAGTCCCTGGGTGACCGCGTAGTCTTCACACATCTTAACAAGACGCCGGAGTGCACTTATTGATGGACTCAGCAGCACCATGTCATCAGCGTAACTTATATTGTTAATACAAACGCCGTCAATGTGACAGCCTATACGGGTGCTGCTGAGTTCAACAAGCAGCTGATTAATGTAAAGGTTAAAGAGACGAGGTGAGGTAATGCCCCCCTGTCTCACTCCGTACTTCAATCCATACACATTGGATAGAGTTCCACCCCACCTGACATAGTTGGTCTGATTCTCGTACCAAAATTTTGAATAAGGAAATAACCGTACAGTCAACGCTGCTTTCCTTCCGCAGTTTTTCCCACAGGATATCGTAAGACACCAGGTCAAATGCCCTCGATAAATCCAGAAAACATGCATTGACCGGTGTTTTCCTGTCAGCATAATACTGAACAGTCTGCTTAAGACACATTATGGCAGTTACCGTCGATAGTCCAGGTCTGAAGCCAAATTGGGCATCGTGAAGATTTATGCGACTCGCCATATGTGCGTCAAGCAGACAGTCCAGTACTTTAGCTGTAACAGTCGCCAAGGAAATAGGCCTATAGTTTGCAGGATCTGTAACATCACCAGTTCTGTTTTTTACTATTGGCACCACTATGGTCTTCATAAGCTTATCTGGCAAGTACGAGTGACTTACACATAATGAATAAAAGGTTGCCAACACCCTTGGTAAATGAACTCCCGCGTATCGCAAGTGCTCGACGCTGAGGTGGTCATGTCCCGGAGACTTGCCTCCGACCATCTGTCTAATTACATTAACTATTTCCTTGGCCAAAACCCTTAAACACGGCGAACTTACCTCCGCGCCAATCACCGACGAAGACATGTGCGTAGCCGATCCCAACAAGGGGTCAACTTGGAACTGCTTTACAAATAAATTTGAAATGGCTTGAGGGTCACAAATTCCAGCCACGCTCACAAGCAGACTCGGCTTGGTGTTCAGTTTAGAGGTACTCTTCCAAAACTTCCCGAAATCTTTGGATTTGCGCTGCTCAGCCATAATGTCTAATTTTATTTGTGCTTGGTTGTTGCGACACCACTTTAATTTATCTTTAAAAATCTTACGTGTATTTCGCATATTCTCGTAAATATATCCTGAAGTTGGATTTCCAAATAAATGCCACATCTGAAAAGCAAGCCGAGCCTGAAAGTGAGCACTTTTAACATGTCTATTCCAACCAGTTAACGGTTTATAACATTTTTGTATAATACCTGTAGCGGTCATCTCAGCAGATGTTGAAAGTACATCAATGATTTTTGTGTACATATTGTCTAGAACCACTCTGTGAGTTACATCGCCGCATATATTATCCGCACAATTAATACACTCTGGGGGGAATCTATTTCACATTAACCTGAATTACATAGTTTTTCATACATCCTAATTTGTTCTAAGTCTCGTTCGCCCCATAAAACCTTACTATTTAAAAGGTTACTTAGTGGAATATTAGACTCCACTATACTTAGGTTACATTCTATTTGAATGGGAAAGTGATCGGACCAATAAGTGCCGTACAATACTTCTACACGAGATATAGTTTGACCCGCGGCCTCAGTAACGATGCAATGGTCAAGCCATCGCTTGCACCCGTGCGCTTCACTCACATAATGTATACGAGTCACGTGGTAGTAACTCGCTGTCCATGCAGGTCCAACACTGTTCCTCACAAAATTTTAACAGTTCATAGTGAAAACGTTCATTAGGGTGCGCGTTATAGTCACCTAACCTAATATTGAATATCACTATTTTCTATTATAGCGTTCATCTCACTTAAACACTCGGTAAACTCAGTTATATTATCAGCACAGCAAGTAGGCATATAGACTGAAAATACAAGTAAACTATTACTTGACTGTTCTATCTGAATTGCAGTAATACGAGCACTACTACACTTTACAACCGTCACAGATGAGAATAAACTTTTCCTCCAAAGGAGTGCAACTCCTCCGTAGGGTCTACCTCGCAGTATTCCAGCCGAAGTGTCCACCGCAGAGGTCCCAGCATGCAAAGTCATCATGCACAGTGCCGAGAAACGTCAAGTCGTGAGGCAGTAACCAAGTTTCTTGTAATGCTATAACATCAGCTGTAACACACAGCCGCCTAATACAGTCAATTGACGTTTTTACACATTTGCAATTGAAACTGATAATTTTTACTGCTTTATCCATTATTATTATTGGTTTTGGTATTAATTTTCTGTGTCTCTACTGTGCCTCTGAACCTTATGCTTCTGTGATAAAGTTGAATTTGCTGGCGTCTCTACTTAGAATTAAATATATATAGTTAACTTGTATCTATTATTGCAATCCACATCCTGACTAAATAGTATTCACATATTCAGACTTTAAAATCGCTTGTATTCACAAGCGCTCTGTGTAAAATTAAGCCACTGGCAATGTCCATTGCTGATCTGCGACATGATCGATCTATGCCATAGCAATAGCTCCTCACAAGTATTATCAACAGTCAATGAAGTACCTCTCTTATTTAATGCATGAACCGGTTGATTGACTTGAATATATCCAAAAAAAAATTGTTAATTGTCGTGAAATAACTTACTGAGAAGTCAGTTTTAAAATAATTCAATCTTTACAACTGTGATTTGTAATTTGATCTATTTAGGCCAACAGAATGATGGTCAAAATTATAATAATAATATCCTGGAACATTATTCGGACACGGCAATCTATTCCCAAACTAAGCGGAGCCTGTACTATGGAAACCAGATAACTACTGATATACTACAAATAGTTACTACTTTTATTTTGTTAATTCGTGCACACAAATATCTGTTCTTGGTGGGAATCGAACCCACGACCTGCGGCGTGCAAAGCAAAAACCAGCCCGTCATGTATAAATGTACATACAATAATACTCAAGTCTCTGTATTGGAACGACGCTTTTACAATCATAAAAGTCACTCAAAGTCAAAATCATACTCTTTAACCTTCTTTTAACCTTTTATCATAATAATATGTTGAATTTCGGTGACTACGGCCAATCACGACGAAGACTAAACAATTACGCAATATGAACCAAAGTAGTGAACCAGTCTATGTACACAGTTACATTCTATGTACCCTCTCCCTCTAATCCGATGCGATGGTTATCAGACACGACCGGGCAAAAATAAGGCTATGCTCATCAAGACAGGAAGATAAAACACACCGAACTTACGAACTTTGGATGCTACTGGGCTTCTTATTGTGAAAAATATCACAACAACACTTTTATGTCCGACCCAAGATTAGAACCGAGAAGTATCAAATACAACACCGCTAGACTAATGACGTAGCCCGAGTTCAGCATTTTGTTTATATTTTAAGAACTGGATACATAATGCCATTTTGAAAACGGAATGCTTAAATCATGATAATGATTGAATATTGATGATTTTCCTTTCCACGAGGAAGTCATATTAAGTGTTATTTTCCCAACTGTATCTACTATCGGCTGCGCCAAAATTCGCGTAAGAAATTCATGTCATGTTACTTTAAGGTTACTAGGAAGAACTTGATAGTTCATTGGTCTTTTAGTACCTGCTTGATATTCGTATAGTCAAGTACAACTTATATGTAATACGTTTGTAAAAATAAAAAAAAAACTTTGATGTGAGAATCATTGTCGATGCCTGGCTTAAAAAACATATTGCACACCTTAAGTATTTTTTTTTGCCAAATTGCCAAACTTACCCTAAAAATTAAACTAGTTAAAGTGTGGCCCATCAATAGACTGACCGCAAGCTTAAGTGCTCAACCTCTATAAATTATAACTATTTGATTAGAAGCGCGAGGCCACTTTTTACCATTGCAACCCTCGCCATTTAACCAGTAGATAGCTAAATCTAAACGTCGTTGTTATTAATCTCTAACAAAAGTAGAGATTAATAACAACTTATGGCAGGTTTATTCACTGAACTCCCTCTAGTACCTCTGTTACCTCATTAAAAATGGAATCCAACCCCAATAGAAATGCTTAAATCAAAACAAAAGGAAACAGAGCAATTAAAACGTTCAAATTTACAGTTGGTTCTGAATGTTAGTTCAAGTGCAGGCTCTTCAGTTAGTAGATCTTAGAAACGAAAGAATAGGAAGTTGTTCACGGTTATGCAACCGATGCAATAGCCGTTACAAGGTTATTGCAATAAAAATAGATTCATTATCACCGGATATTTTCCCTAAATACTACAGTATTACGTTGAACTGATTGAAGCACTCTTTGCCTACTCGTTCTGTTCAAATAGTGGTTCAGTCAGTTTGGGCTGTTAGTGAGACACCCGTATTGTTTTAAGTCAATCATAAATACCTTTGGGAAGAAAAAGTAGGATGTTATTTACGGTTATATAACTGAGATAATTACACCCAAGGTTATGTCAATAAGGATATATTCAATATCGCTGATTGTTTTCCCTAAATACTACAATATACTTTAATAACGCTGTTATTATTTATTCTTGAAGGATTTTACCTTCTTATGAGAAAATGTACTTTTTTAAATAATAATATACCACGGAATTCTAGAATTTTACTTTTGTGTTCAAACGGTGTTCGGAACCAGAAGGGCCTTTGCGCCCGGGAGGTTGGTAATCATTTCTCACCCTGAATCAATCTTACAAGATTTACTTCAGTTAATCATTTAAGTGAATGCCTTCTGAAAAAGCCTGTCGCTTGAAGAACGCGTTGGCTTATTCCTTTTATAGAAGCCTAATAGAAACCAACTCATCACTGACGTTCCAGAATTTGAAGTAAAATGAAAACTAATCTATTAGTTTGTTAATCAATAGCGATTCGAGTGCAATATTATAATAATTTCCAATTGTTTGACGAAATCTATGTTTAGATATAAAAACAATATCGCAATGATCTTCTTGACAGGAAATAGTACTTTTTTGCTATTTCATTAGTTTTTAAAGTATCAAATACAGACTCTGAACAAATTTAAGTGAATGAAAACGAATTATTTATTTACTGTTTATTTTGAGGAATAGGAAAAATAGTCCTAACCAAAAATTTATTACCTTAAATTCTTTAAACCTTGTGTAATACAAAACATTATAATAATATATTTATTTACACTTTAAAATGCCCATAGGCAGAATATATTATTAAGTGAAGAATATATTTTCAATATGCAGGAATTTAATTCAAACTACCTATTCTTAATTATTTTTAAAGACAGTTTACTCATGGTCAAAACTGTTAAACTATACCCTATATTTTTGTTCACAGAGTGCATTATTCGAATGGAGTGAAGCAACCCAAGGCTTACTTCTAGGTTCTTTCTATTACGGCTACGTCGTGACACACGTCCCTGGTGGGATGTTGGCCGAACGGTTTGGAGGAAAGTGGGTACTGGGCATTGGATTACTTTCTACAGCCATCTGTACCTTCATCACGCCCATAACAGTGAAAATGGGAGGTGCTAATGCTTTGTTTGTACTCAGAGTCATCGAAGGTTTGGGTGAGGTGAGTCATATTTTATTCTCCTATTTGAGTGAAGCTCTACATTTGCACAGTGCCCCCCATGGTGGGGAAAGCTAAAAGTAGTGATATTAAGTAATGATATTTGCGTAGCTTATTAACTCATTACTTAGACGCTCCACGTTTTAAAAATCGTTTCGAGAGAATAGTTACATGTACTTTTATAGTTACATGTTTAGAGACGGAGTCTCAAAAAATCGTTGTTATTGTTTACATGCCTAATAATAACACTGAGTACATACTTGCCATATTTTAAGTTTCTTTTCTATCTGTTAATTATAAATTTCAGTAATATCGTGATAACAATGTCACCTTATTTTGTTTATTAAAAAATATCAGAGAGGTCAAATCCGGGCTACTTGTCAGGTGACAAATGACATGCGCTATTTATATTTGACATACAATTCTTATAATTCAGGTTTCATGTTTTGTTGAAAGGAGAACGGGCGGAAGTGGTCCAAATGGCGTCGGCTGATGAAACCTAGTCTATATAATAGTTCGTGAATGTAGGATATTTTTTTACTATGGACACCATAAAATCGGCCCACGGAGAAAAAAGTTATACAGTTCAGAAAGTATCTACCTATTATAGACGAATAATTGAAAAAGCTGCCTTTTGTTCGGTCAAAACTTATTTGCCGAGTACCGAGTACTCGCACTTACTCCCCGCCGCCCGTATGCGCCCGCTACCCCTCGGGGTGGCGGGGGGTGATGCTCCTGCGCCGCGCGTATTGTTCACAGGTCAGTGAGTCATTCGCTATTATTCAGAAAGGACATCGTTTGGTTTCTTTATTTTGTTCATACCGGCTTTCTTTTTGGACATATTTTGATTTACTTACTCGATCACTTTGGCGCGTTTAAACGGACTTGTGATATTGCTTTTTGATTTGGCTTTCAAGATGTTGCCTTGTGCTGGCATTATGGCTTAAAAGGTACATACCTGTCGCGGTGCAATTGATGCGAGTATATGTGCTGAGATGGCTGGGTTTGACTCGAAAAGATTTCGGGTAACATTTTGCCTTTCTCTTCGTATCACTGAACGATTACACACTAAACACACAATGCCAGCACTAGGCAACATCTTGAAAGCCAAATCCAAAAGCAAAATCACAAGTCCGTTTAAACGCGCCAAAGTAATCGAGTAAGTAAATCAAAATATGTCCAAAAAGAAAGCCGGTACGAACAAAATAAAGAAACCAAACGATGTCCTTGCTGAATAATAGCGAATGACTCACTGACCTGTGAACAATACGCGCGGCGCAGGAGCATCACCCCCCGCCACCCCGAGGGGTAGCGGGCGCATACGGGCGGCGGGGAGTAAGTGCGAGTACTACGGCAAATAAGTTTTGACCGAACAAAAGGCAGCCATTTCAATTATTCGTCTATAATAGGTAGATACTTTCTGAA
Source organism: Pseudoips prasinana (assembly GCA_951640165.1). Taxonomy (NCBI): domain Eukaryota; kingdom Metazoa; phylum Arthropoda; class Insecta; order Lepidoptera; family Nolidae; genus Pseudoips; species Pseudoips prasinana. The sequence goes on from OX621240.1 coordinate 14,922,694, forward strand.
CTGTATAACTTTTTTCTCCGTGGGCCGATTTTATGGTGTCCATAGTAAAAAAATATCCTACATTCACGAACTATTATATAGACTAGGTTTCATCAGCCGACGCCACTTGGACCAAAGTCCATACTAAAATGTCCGATCTCCTTTGGAAATCATATAAATATGACAGCAGCATTATACAAAAAACAACTTGGGTTGCATAAGAAGTTAAATCTATAAGCTACTGTATGTTTTAAAAAAAATCTACACTTGTAGCATACCTAATTATTCTGTGCATCATATACCCCAGAATATAAATTTATGCTGAATTCGTAATAAAGAATATTCACACGGTAACCATAAGGTACATCAAGCGAATATCTGCTAGGTACTGCAAGAGACAAATATAATTTAATCAAATCTGACGGAAGCCGGATTTGATCTAGACTGTATTCAAGTCATTGTTAGGGACATACAATATACGGACTGAATTCATCATGACCTAATTCCGACGGTACATTTTACAATCCTAGTAACATTGTAAATGTGAAGCTTGTATATTTTGATGTTCGTTCACGTTCACATAAAAATAGTTGAACGGAATTGGAAGATATTTAGGATAGAATAGTAATTGGTGAATTTATTGAACCCAAATCTAAAAATAATGATTATAAATGTATCAAACTAACGTGATCTAAATTAAACTAACACCTAGATATTATTATGCTATGGTTAAAAATATCAAAAGTATTCATTATGTAAAGTATTAATATAATTTTTCCACAAATTCAACCCAAATTTTATATTTCATATTTATGAAACTTTGAATGTTTGTTAAAATTTTTCATATTTCAATAAAAGCATTCAATACCTACCTACATGAAATGTATGTAAACTGATGTTCAACAGGTTAAACTGACTTGCTTATTATAATATGTCAGATACACAATTTCAGTAATTCAATAAACAACGATTAAATATGGTAAGTGCTAAAATAGGCAAATATAATACAAATCGCGTTCACAATGTGGAAAACTTAAAGAGTAACCTTAAAAAAAAAACAAATCATTTATTACAATCACTCATTGTATTCATACAAATAGAACGTAGAATCTACTAACAATAAAATTTGATTACTTTTGCTGTGTTTCTTAATATAATTTAGAGTAATTGGAAAATTATAAGTTGTGCGGTATACTGACATAGTTACGGTTTATCATTTTTTTTATTTTGGGTCATGCAATGTTCTTTTATATTCACGAACAATTATTTTACAGGGTTATTCTACCTTTTTAGGTTCACGCCCATATAATGATTTTCGTCTTTCATCTTTCTTGTGAATAATATGAGATATTATTTCAAATCCATGTAAAATTTAAATATAAACTTCCGGATCTCCAAAAAATCTAAATAAATGTTGATATAACGTAACTAAGGAAAAATACTTTTTAGAGTTAAAGGTTACAACTTTTTGACTGCATTTCAGTGCAGTGGTTAAAGTAATCGTCTAACTACTACCTTGAAACCGTCATGTTTAAGGTTCGATCCCCGCATAGTACAACAATTCGTGTGGCCCATTCTATTTTATTCTAAGTCTGGGTATGTTTTGCGATGGCGTTGTCTATCTCAACGATAACTCAACGCTATGAAATATATAGAACAGGAAACAAAACTGATAACTATCACAATTATTAATCAGTCGGACTATACTTTGCAGCATCTTACTATATCACCAATCGTATGTACAGACGCCAGCACATCAAGCTACCCCAATCTGTCAATTTTCCCCAATTGAAAGTGAATCTTATACGTTTGTGATAAAATTGAAAATCTGTAAAATAAATTTGACAGTTTGGAATTGCTGGATATACTGGCGTTTGTACATATTTCAAATATCATAACGTAAGATTAATTTTTTAAATAAAGACTGTTATGTGTATGAGAATGTTGAAATTGATGAGTGGTTGAGCGTATTACTGACGAGATTTTACGCTATTTTTCAGCTATTTTCTTCAATTATCGATAGTCACCCGTTAAATTCACTACAATCTTCAGTTTGTGATTTTGATCACTTTTTTTCCAACACACTTCTCTAAATTACAATATTATTCTTCAGGGACCAACGATGCCAGGCTTGATGGCTATTCTTTCAAAATGGGCGCCTAAAGCGGAACGAGCGCGTTTTGGTTCCATCGTTTTCGGAGGAGCACAGATTGGCAATATCGCTGGAAACTACTTCTCAGGACTCATCATGCACCATGGTGGTTGGGAAGACGTGTTTTATGTTTTTGGAGGCCTTGGACTGTTATGGTTTGTCCTATGGGTAAGTGCAAGACATGATTTTTTTATATATCAGCGACAAACTAGCAAGTGGGTCACCTGATGGTAAGTGATCACCGCCGCCCATGGATACTCACGACACCAGAGGAGTCGCGCACCCGCGACTCGTCTGGTGCCGGCCCTTAAGAGTCAGCAAACAAGTGTTGCTGACCCTTCCCCCCACCCCAAAGAGCTCTGGCGACCTTACTCACACTTGGAAACACAACATTAAAATTATTAATGTTATTATTAAGGAATGTCTTCTGTAAGGTGGAGGTACTTCCCCAGTCGGGCTGCTTTTTGAGCGAATGAACGCTGTGCCCTACCTCTACAAAAAAGTTCGTTATTGTGTATGATCATTGATCTATCAACCCTTACATCTCTGTGAATTTACTATTTGTCATGTAACAACTAGGCTCGCGGTCAGTCCATAGATGGGTGACCGTCAAAGTGGTTCATATTCTGAGTCAGTGTCTCCGTGCTTCGGAGGGCACGTTAAAGTGACGCAAGGTCCGTCATAACGATAATTATTCAATTCCATCCTTAATATATACAGACCATTTAAACAAAATGTAGTTAAATATAGGTATCTAAAACTAGACCTAAGTATTGATAAATTAGAAACCTTAAATATACAATTTGAAATAACTTTAAGAAATATCTATTTAACTGAAGCATTATTATCTTAAATTTAATTATATTCTACTTGATCTACTTGTACCTAGAATTAAATATCTATTGTTAATTTGTAATGCTATTTCATGTTCTGACTATTCACAAGCGCTCTTTGAAGTCTATGTGAATAAAAAGCCGCTTATCGGATCGGGTCGAAGAAGGTATCTATTTCTCATCGATATAAATGCAAATTAGAGGTATTAGAGGGTGAGCATTATCAGATCATTGCAGACTAAGTAGTACGCCGAATAGTTCTGCATTTTGTCTGTTCATATAAAACTAGCTGTGCCCCGCGGTGTTACCCGCGTTAAATTTTATAAATTTTCTTTGCTATATGACCGATGAGCCCGTGACCTTTCCAACGAATGCAAAACCGTGGAAATCGGTTCGTGCGTTCTGGAGTTATAGCGTCAGGAAGGAAAACCCGACTTATTTTTATATAGTAGAGAAGAAGACTAGCTGTGCCCCGCGGTGCTACCCGCGTTAAATTTTATATATTTTCTTTGCTATAAACCTCACGGAGCCCGAGACCTTTCCAACGAATGCAAAACCGTGGAAATCGGTTTGTGCGTTCTGGAGTTATAGCGTCAGGAAGGAAAACCCGACTTATTTTTATATAGTAGATGAACATTATACATAACATATTTGTAACATGTCCGGTTTCAGCGACCATAGTATGTTGGTTACGACTAATATTGCAAAAAATGTCATCAGCAAGTAAGGTAAATTAGATATGGCTTTTGAGTAGTAAATGTTTTCAGTACAAATGTTACGTTACGTAAAACTCAGTGTGACCTATGTTTCACCAAATCCTTTTATTTACCACATTTTCGTAAACAATGGACCCAGTTATTTCTAGACGGAATTGTATGTCAACCAATGTGAATGTTACCAGGCCGGTTCGCATAGTTGGTAGATGCTTGCCTTTCACGCCGCAGGTCGTGGGCTCGATTTCCACCGAGGGGCTCTACCGGCTAAGTCGCCGAACATCGATTTCTTAAATGGAGTTCAAATGAATAAAGGTTAAAAATTACTTAATCAATCGTTAAATCGGCTTCCATGAGCACATGTGACGTCATAAATGGTCTGGAATCGATTGTCAACGTTGAAGCCGATTGAACGATTGATTAAGTAATTTTTAACCTTTATTTATTTGAATTTTATTAATTAATAATTAAATCTGATGCGCAGCCACCCATCTATAGAATAACAGCATGCCTAGGTGCTTACTCTTGCTAGTCACGGTCTTGGACATAAGTAAGTGATATAATAGATGTTAAAATAGATAAATGAACAGCCCAGTGCTCACTTCCTCATGGTCGACTTAGCAAAAAGAAGTAATGCTTTTTTAACGTGGTATCCTACTTCCTACTAGTAAGTAATATAAATGTGTTTGGACGTTTGGATGTTTGCTACTAAATCACGCAGAAAAGGCTGAACGGATTTTGTTGTAATTTTAAATGGATATAGGTTATACCCTGATTTAAGGCAAATGCTGATTTTGACTGCCTCGTTGGTCTAGCGGTAGCGTTTGAACCGCAGATAACGAGGTCCTGGGTTCAAATCCTGGGTCGGGCCGAAAGTGATCTTGGGATTTTTCTGTAAAACGAAATAATCTTAATATTAGCCCGAAGTCTGGGAGTTGGCGGTATTATACCCCCGTGCCTCGGAGAGCACGTAAAGCCGTCGGTCCTGTACCTGACCTCTTTCTGGTCGTGTCGTTAGTCGTCCCATCGGATCGTGAGAGTGATGGAATAGAAAGTGCTCCTGTGTTTGCGCACACACTTCAGCACTATAATATGTCCCGCGCAGATGGCTAGTCTCCTTTAAGACTGGCCGCCGTGGCTGGATCTCGGCTAGGAGGACATTAAGGCAAAATGCAAAAAAATATTAACTATATAAGTATGTATTTACAAAAGAAAAGTAGTATATGTAACATATCATTTATCTAGTTTATATAGCACAAGCTCTGCTTAGTTTGGCATCCGATGGGGCCGTATGAAAATCTTGTCCCAGGATAAAATTAAAAAATGAAATATACAATAGCCAAGTCACAGTTAAAGCCTCGGGCTCAGCTAGTAAAATGTGTTATTTGATGAATAACACATTTTACTCATGTACAGAGAAGAACTAATGTACAGTCAACAAAGGAGACGTCTATGCCAAGCTAATATTCATGATCTCTCTTTTCTTGTGAAATCAATGTGTTCGATGAAAAGTGAAGCTAATTTCTTGCATTTAGGGTTAAGAGTGGGTTACTGGGTACCTGGGTGCCTATGATCACCTCAGTGAGTAGATAATAAATATACATTCAGTCAAAAAAGTATCGGGAATGGATGATTTGTTTATGGTTCCAAATTCAAATTTTTGTTTTTTTTTGTTGTTGTTAGTTTGGCCTAACTGTTTTCCATTTTGACGCGTTGTGTTGCATCTGTTATTTATATTAAATACAGTGCTGGTTTTAGTAATATCATATATTTTCATAATGGACAAAAATATCGAACAAAGAGTTTGTCTTAAATTTTGCATCGCTAATGGAATTTCGTGTTCGGAGTCACTGAAAATGTTACAGAAGGCTTACGGTGAATCGACTTTATCAAAAACTCGTGCTTATGAGTGGTTCAAAGCGTTCAAAAGCGGTCGAGATGTGATGAAAGATTTGCCTCGCTCTGGTAGGCCATCAACGTCTGCAACTGAAGATAACATCGCAAAAGCGAAGGAAATAGTGACTGAAAATCCTCATTCAACTCTGAGAGAGATAGCCGCCGAACTTTCTGTATCTCACGAGTCGATTCGTACCATTTTAACTAATCATTTGGGTATGAAACATGTTGCCGCTCGGCTAGTCCCAAAAGATCTGAATTTTCTCCAAAAACTCAATCGCATGAAAGTCGCTGAGGACATGGTAGAACGAGTCAATTCCGACGCAACATTCATGAAACGCATTGTTACTGGTGACGAGACGTGGTTTTACGAGTTTGACATGCAAACTAGTCAACAAGCCTCGGAGTGGCGCCGTCCAACTGAACCGGAACCGAAAAAACCACGCCAAAGTCGATCAAAAGTCAAAGTCATGTTGACTGTTTTCTTTGGCTATCGCGGTGTTGTGCACTCTGAATTCTTACCGGAAGGTCGAACGGTAAATAAAGAATATTATTTGAGCATTATGCGGCGTTTAAGAGAGCAAATTCGACGAAAAAGGCCAGATTGGTGGAAAGAAAATTCTTGGATTTTGCACCACGATAATACAAGGCCTTCGCACAAGGCCATCATTGTGAACGAATTTTTGACCAAACACTCAACAAATACCATCTAGCAACCACCATATTCACCAGATATGGCTCCAGGTGACTTCTTTTTTTTTCCTACACTCAAATTACCACTTCGTGGTACCCGTTTTCAATCGGTAGAAGACATAAACGAGAATTCGCGGTGAGAACTGAACTCAATTCCGAAAGCAGCGTTTAAAAAATGATTTGATGAATGGATTATTCGTTGGCGTAAGTGTATCGTTTCTGAAGGAGCATACTTTGAAGGTGATAAAATAAATTTGAATGAATAACAAACATTTTGTATATTAGTGATCTTTTCCCGGTACTTTCTTGACAGAGTAGTATGTATATAATTATTCATATGACGGTCACGTAGCCTAGTTGGTAGTGCACCTGCCTAAGAAGCTGGTGGTCTTGGGTTCGAATCCCGGTAAGTGCAAATATTTGTGTGATGAGCACGAACATTTGTTTCTGAGTCGTGGATGTTTTCAATGTATTTAAGTACTTATTTATCTATAAAAGTATGTATATCGTCGCCCGGTACCCATAATACAAGCTTTGCTTAGTTTGGGGCTAGGATGATCTGTGTGACATTGTCCCTAGATATTATTATATTATTATTATATACGAACGGGAAACGTAAACAACTTAAAATACTGGAAATGTTTGTCGCTGTATTTCTTTTTTAACCGATAACACACCCATAATTTCGATTCTGCTTTGAAAACGTTAGTCTATCAAACCTCATCAAATTCTTTCATCTCATCTTATATAACAATTCTTACATTTCGAAGATACATGTATATAGATATCCTACTAATATTATAAAGGCGAAAGTTTGTGAGTGTGTGACTGTGTGTGTGTGTATGTTTGTTACTTCTTCACGTTTAAATGGCTGGAGCGATTTTAATAAAATTTGGTATGGAGGTAGCTGACACCCTGGATTAACACAGGCTATAATTTATACAATTTAATGCGAGTAAAACCGTGGGGCACAGCTAGTCTTAAATAAATATATGGACTCATTAAACAAAAATAATATCACACTAATATTATAAAGGCGAAAGTTTGTAAGTGTGTGAGTGTGTATGTTTGTTACTTCATCACGTCTTAACGGCTCGAGCGATTTTAATAAAATTTTATATGGAGTTAGCTGACACACTGGTTTAACATATAAGCTATAATTTATAAAATAATTATTTGTTACACCGCGGGGCACAGCTAGTCATTAATAATATTTAAATAAAATATGAACTAAAACGCACGTTTAATCTCAACATTTTAAAGAAGTAGTTTTGTAGAAAAAAGTACAATTAATATTTTGACTATTTATAGGCGTAAAATGTGAGCCGTTACGGAACGCCTGGCAGATGTGAAACATCGACATTATTTTATAAAAGTAATATGCAGAAAGGAACATATTGTGATAGGAAATGTCATAATGATAAAATAAAAAGTCGATTGCGCATGCGCCACGGCATGCGTCGCCACGCCAGAAATCTGTTTTACGTGCGGCTATAGATGTTTCACATGAAAATATTTTGTTATATTCTAAAATAATTATATTTTTACAGACAATGCTATGCTTCAGTTCGCCAAACACCCATCCCTACATTTCCGACAGTGAGAAGAAGTTCCTGAATCAAAACGTGGATGCATTGATACACACAAAAGAAAAAAGATTAGACCCCACCCCTTGGAAAGCTTTACTTCGGTCCGTGCCACTGTGGGCCTTAATTATAGCGGCTGTAAGTATTTAGTATCTAAGCTATATTTTGTATTGCTTTTATTTTATATACACATTGAGAAGGTGTCCCATAAACGGCTGCGTACCCATTGGACCTACAAGATTAGACCCTCTATCGCAAAAGTACCCGTATGACCTCATTTTAAGTCCCTTTGGACCTTCTTTAAAATATAATAATCAATGTGCCCATTGGACCTCTTTTTAAGTACCCTTTGGACCTTCAAAATTAAAACTACTAAAGATGAACCTGTTGGACCTCAATTCTAATACCTTTTGGACCTTAATGAAATATTTTTTTATTTAGTATTCGCCCGGCGTTATTTTAGTAAAAAAAGGTACAGTTGTGTTGAAAATGTTTAACCAGAATTCTAATAATTAGGCGAAATAGCATAAGCGAATACAGGCACACTAACAACAAACAGCAATCCGTGGTCAGTAGAAGAAACACAAGAAATTATAGTGTAAACTATATTTCTTTCAAATTTACAGATGTGTAATGGATAAATATTTTAAAAAACCCCATGTACAAATATCAATAATACTTAGGTAAACCGCATAATGTAATATTTTATATGTAAATGAAACTGCTTAACATAAAAAAAACAATTGGACACACACACAAGGCAAACTCGCGTTTAAGCTCGCCCTTTCTCGCAGGGCGAGAAAGGGGCGAGGTGCGCGGGGCGAGTGAAAATATCTACGAGAGTAAGACTGTGATTACTTGAAAAGTGATTTACAAATATGTAAAATACAAAGATATCTTATATTTACAAATTTAATTAAGTTGCTGCCTGTAAAACCAATCTTCACAAATTCAGTTGCTACGGCATACAATTTAGATTTACTTACATTATTATATCAGTGTTTCTTTATTTTAAAATGTGATATAAACATTCAACATTAATATATAGTATGCATTTTTATGTATACGGTCTTGAAGATCTGTCAAATTAGAAAAATGTAACTGGAATATGAGATTTTTATTTGTTACATAACGTTGTGATCTTTTATATTTTTGATTAATAACATTGATTTATATTGTAGTGTTTTATTTTTGATAAGGTGTGTCACTTTTGAGCACGAGTGTATTTTAACTTTTTATACGAAGACATGTGAATGAGGTCCAACGAAACTCGTTGCTTAATAGAGGGTCTAATGGGTAATCAAGTATAGACAACATCCAAGTTTGAAGGTCCAAACGGTACAAAGGGGTCCAAAGGGTCATCTTTTTAGACGAGGTCCAAACTAGGAGGTCCTACGGGTACGTAGCCCCATAAACTGTGGAAGAAACTTAAGAAGCTTAATTTAAATAAAACTGTCGATCAGGTGACGCATTAATTACGGGGGGTAGGCACAAATTTCTTGAATGTAATGAGTAGATTACACTCTTTAATTCTCGTTCACATGTTTCACATCGTTTTATGTTATACCTTGTTGTAGTTAAACTTGAAATACAAAACCTTTGATGATTATTCTAAAAGAAAATACCCGCACTTGAGAATTAAATCTCAGTGTCATGGTAGACTTTACAAACATGCAATTCACGGAGTCAAAACACATCAGTAGATCCGTAACAACAATTCACGGGTATATATGACTAGATACCCTGGACGGCCAAACACGAAACATGAACCCTGCGCCACCTTGTATGAATCCAGAATTTATCCGAATCGTTAAAGCCGTTTTCGATATTGCGAAATAATTGTATGTTACAGAAAAACATGAGTAATTCGTTTTTGCGGGTGTACGTATGACTATATCCAAAATGTATTGATTCTCTGATATTAGGATACAAAAAAGTTTTGTAAAAGTCGATCGAACACATTCGGTAGTAGATATTTTTGTGAGGAGCCTACCACGTCCGCAAGTCCACTAGATAAGCTGTTCCACAAAGTTGAGTCATATCTAAAAAAAAATTCCATAACTTTGTCAACAGATTGGTCACGACTGGGGCTACTTCACGATGGTGACAGACCTACCGAAATACATGACAGACGTTCTGAAGTTCAACATCAAATCTACTGGGACATGGTCAGCTCTCCCTTACGTTTTCATGTGGGTGGCAGCCTTCTTCTTTGGTCTCGCCTGCGACTTCTGCGTACAACGAGGATACCACAAGATTGCAACCGCTAGGAAAATCTACACAACTATTGGTGAGTGGAAACAATACTTACTACTACTTACTTTACTTACTTATCGTATGGGCAGTGGTTACCCTGGTGTCAGAGTTGTTTGAGCCACCCATTAGGCCTCTGACATGGCTTAACAACTGTTATTCAGTGATTAGAACTGGAACCGATAGGTTAATGTGCCCTTTGAAGACGCTCAGAAATTAAGCCACAATGGCGGTCACCTGCCTATGTGCTTAACTGTACCGATTCATTACGGTGAATGTAGTTGCTAAAGATCGCCTGTCATTATATAAAATATCATTGCTATTCCGGTCGTGTTTGTTATAAGCATAATTATCCTTCGAATATTATAAAGTTTGTGAGTATGAGTGTTTTTATGTATGGATGTTTGTTACTCTATCACGTAAAAACTAACTAATGGATTTTGATGAAACTTTGTAGTGATACAGCTTAACGATATATATGCTATAATTTATAAAGTTTAACGAAGGCAAAACTTCTTAAAGTATTTTATTTACCAAAACAATAAGAAAAATCGGTCCTTTTCTACTTCTAGTTATTTTATATGCCCCTTAAACGGTATGTCTAACATTTTTAACAACTTTATTAAACTTTACAGCTGCCACCGGTCCTGGTATCTGCATCATTATGGCATCCTACTCTGGTTGTAACACTACCCTCGCCGTATTCTGGTTCGTGTTTGCCATGACCCTCATGGGTGCCTACTACAGTGGTATGAAGATCAACCCCCTGGACATCAGTCCCAACTACGCTGGCACTACCACTGCTCTTGTGAATGGAATCGCCGCTATATCTGCTATTGTGTCCCCTAGTTTAATCGGACTTTTGACACCCGATGTAAGTAATTTTCTCATGTATTTATCTGTAATCGGTAAAAACAAAAATATAGCATTCTTGTCTTTATTTTTGTTTTAACGTGAATTTTATAATTTCACTACATCACTGGAAAATAAAAACAAAAAAGGCTCAAACCATCAAGTGACAGTAGTTGGAGAAGTTGTTCATTTGTCTAATGTATGTATATCCGAGCCTTGATATTGACTGCCTCGTTGGTCTAGCGGTAGCGTGTTCACCCGCAGAGAACGAGGTCCTGGGTTCAAATCCCGGGTCGGGCAAAAAGTGATTTTGAGACTTTTCTGTAAAAAATAAAAATTTCTCAGCATCAGTCCGAAGTCTGGGAGTTGGCGGTATTATACCCCCGTGCCTCGGAGAGCACGTAAAGCCGTCGGTCCTGAGCCTGACCTCTTTCCGGTCGTGTCGCCTAGGCGTCCCATCGGATCATGAGAGTGATGGAATAGAAAGTGCTCCTGTGTTTGCGCACACACTTGAACACTATAATATGTCCCGCGCAGATGGCTAATCTCTATTGAGACCGGCCGCCGTGGCCGAAATTCGGCTAGGAGGACATTATTATTATATCCGAGCGATGTAAACCGTCTAGTTGGGCCTTTCTTCCTACTCCGGAGGTCGAAGGTTTCATTTTCGCACTGTACAGTCTTTGTGTAAAATCATAGATTTATTTTGGAGTCTGGTTCGTTGAGAGACTCCCTGTTGAAAATATAATAAGCAGTCTGTTCCTGTTGTCATGAGATCATTTATGGCAATTGTTACAGATTGTCAGAAGCCAAACATCTAACACCTGCCTAATCATCTTGCTTTCTGTTTCATAAAGATCTGAATTTAAAGTCCATTTAATTTTCGTAGCTCAAGAGCAACTGTGCCGACCCATATCGAAGTGGTAAAAGGGCAAGAAACCATTGCACCAAATTATTAGTTTAGTATATTCGTACACCAACACTGTTTAACTCATAACACTGTTTATTTTTATTGTACTATACAGTTTAGTGTTCTTATTGTGTATCAATCTGAGAGAATAGAGTATAAGGTTTACCAGAGTATGTGTGACCGGGTAACGAAATCCGTACCTGTAACTTCAAATGTTTTTTGCATTGCACATCTAGTTAATCATCATCTAATTACTCGTCTAGTTAAAGGAAGAAAACAAACCAAATGAGTTATTTTCCTCAATTTTTTAACTGTATAATAAAATGTGGTTTTCCCTTTTTTAAGAATAACATGGCGTTTTAAATTTTTAATGGCAAAGGCACCCGTTACAAAACGCTAAGAACAAATGAATCTCAAAAGTTACCACCCAATCCAAATTTTTATTTTATTAATCAAGTACCTAGTAAGAACTTTGTTCTGATTGATTTTCGATAAAGTTTATAGTTTTCACTCAATTATTTTTTTAGTAACTTAGAACACTGTTTATTTCATACCGTTTTCAATTCGACTTTTGTTTCGTTTTCTATGTAGGTATATTTATTTCTACGTTCATTGTGAACCACGTTTAAATATTGCGGAATAGATCCACATAGTTATTGTTACAATTTGAAATATTGCAGTTTGTTTTGTTTCCAAAATTGTAATTATGAACTTTAATTCCTAGTTCATAAAGGCGTTATAGGCGTGAAACGGTAAAATTAGACATCGTCATTAATCATCATCGTTTTAATCTTTAAAAGTCAAAATTCACTCAGCATATTATTACTGTTTGGTTTTATCTTATTGGTTTATCACCAAAACCACCTGAAAATAATAATGGCAACAAAAACTGCCAGTTAAAAAAAATGATTAGTCTTAGTTCTTTATGTTCCGTATCAATAAGTTTTTTTACGAGTAATGGAACGAGGCGTTACTTTGCGGAAATCCATAACAATCAAAATAAAAAATCGATATGTAGTGTTAATTTTGCTAATTGTCAGTTTAATCATGCCGAGATGCAATTTGCACCGCCCTCTCGCCCGCATATATGTGCACATGCACATTTATGCAAGTGTTTTTACAATCCAATGCCGTACAAATTTGATTTTTTTTTATCTACTCGGGGTTTATTAGATCTAAGTTACGTATTTGCGGTAATATTCACGACTATGTCAATAAACACAAACCATTTAACCGATTTCAAAAAAGAGCAGGCTCTTATTAATAAATCATTGTGTGTTCTTCATATATTTTAAAATATTATATAAAAACTGCATAGCAGGGAACTTTAGAAACAAACAAATACATGGACATTTTAGTTGACTTAAAAAAACAGGCATGATTTGCATGATTTCACCCATGTAGATCCACATTAGCAGCTAGATAAATTATTTTGAGAATTAAATACAGCCCATGGTTAGAGGCAAGATCCTTACGAAAACAACAATAATGTAACTTCGGGGTATCAAAAATTTTAATAAAATCAAATCAATAATTATATTCATTTAATAATTATAAAAATATAATTATTTGGCGTCTGCTGGGAACTACATGTTTTAATTATACTCATCATTAATCGTAAAAAATATCATACGGGTATAAATCTAAACTAATTTTTCTATCTATCCAAGCTAAGTGGGGAGGTTTGCCAGTTTTTTTTTTATATACTTATAAAGACAATCCTTGCATCAAGCAATTAAATAACTTTACAAACAGGCAAATGACGGATACGAACCTAAAAAAGATGAGCCTAGAGGTGAATTTATTTTACTGGATTTTATTGACAATACCATCTTATTTGAATACCGTACCAACTATTTTGAATATTCGATTTTCATTCAAAATGGTTATTATATTGTTGTCTATGCTTGGACGTCTGCTATTGTGAAATTATGGACTAAATAAATATTTTCAAAGGGGTCGTACTTATATTACCTTGACTAATTCATTTATCTTTTATGCTTCCAAGAATGTATTGTTTTTGCATCGAATAACTGTCTTAGGATTTACAAGAAAATTAATATTTCAATAAAGTAGATACCACAATCTACGTTTTTAGAAATAGTAATTATTTCTGTAAAATAGTTAAAAATGAATGTTGTCTTAGCAACTCTAACTTATCTGGCATAACGCTTGCCTACGGGGGTTTGATCAGATTACACTTATCTTATCAACACTTATGGATCCATGACGCCACAATTTCTCAAGAACATTGCCTATGAGACTTTTTATTGGCAAATCATCGAGCTGTCATTTTATCTGATCTAAACTGAAGATTACACTTATAAATGTCACGGGATGGCTTATGATTATTATTGTAGTATCAAATCTGTTCCATGTTAAGTAAAAATCCTTCTTCTTGTAACTAATGTTTATCTTGTAACCTCAATCAATTGTGTATATGTGTCGTCAATCATTATTGATACACACAGTCATTGTCCGCTCGTGTGGCGCTGTTAAGATAGTCGCCTCGCCACTTCGTGTTCCGGGTTCGCTTCCCATGTAGGAGAAATATATGTGTGACCTATAAATAGTTACACTGAGTCTAGGTATACTTTGTATCCGTCAATTAAATGTTTGTAAAGTACCGCATGATACAAGAATTAATTTCACTAATGTTATAATTGTTAATATTAATAATTGTTTTTTAAAAAATACCTTTGTTTTTTAAACGAAGAATTTATTTCAGAAATTAATTTATAATTGGCTCCCTTCTCATGAATTTTCAAAATATAATCACAAACTTATAATTTACAAGCGAAAGTCTAAATGCATTCCAAATCATGCATGTAGGCATGGTACACTACATAATAATCGATATCGACTATGACTGATATTGTAATAAGAAGAGGGGGCAACATTTAAGATTCACTGAATTTGAAAATATAATTTTATAATAAATATTATACAAACCTTAATTATATTTGAAATTGAATTGAATTTCCAATTTATGTAATGCGATGGAAGTTGTGATTCCGAAGTTAAAATGAATACCGTACGTTTGTCCTTGTGGTTGTCTACTTTCTCATATGGGTTGAAAGGAAAGGAGACTGCCATAAAACTACCAAATATACTACCTAAACAATAATACCAAATATAAACTTAATTTACTACCTAATCGATAACCCGCTCTTTGGGAGTAAATGGTTTTTTTATGTTTCTTTTTTATTTATTTATTCAATATATTATTTCATTACACATTACATTTAACAGGCCAAACCGCAGAAACCTCTAAGGGTTTATGTGGGTGCGCCGAATCGTTCACATATTTACAATTATTTATGAATTAATTAATTATTATTATTAAAATGCTCTATTGTTAGTGATAAAATATGAATACAATACAATTTTTAAGGTAGTAATCTTTTAGCTTGAACTTAAAACCTTTCGCCCCCTCTGTATATAATTTTAGTAGTTCTTCAGGAACTACTAAAATTATACTACATATACTACAGACATAACATACAGATGGTCAAGATGGTACTATTAAGGTTTCTGGAAAACCAGGTACTTAAAAAGGTTACACTATTGTTAATATTGTTTTCAGTCCACTCTAAAACAATGGCGCGTCACATTCTGGGTATGTCTCGCAGTATTGGTCTTCACAAACGTTGTCTACATTATATTTGCCAAAGGAGAACAGCAATGGTGGGATGACGTCAAAACTCATGGCTATCCTGAAGGTTGGAAACATGGACCACTGCCTACAAGGTCCAAGGATGTTGAAGAAACGAAAACCGATAAGGAAAAGGAGAACAAGTCATAAAATAACTATTAATCCGGTCTCATGCTCCTATACGTGCTACTGGACTGCTGTCTTACGTGATTCAAAAGTTTTAACTTATTCATTTTGGAAAAGAAGCGTAAAAACACCTCGCAGTAAATCCACAGCCGACAAAACTTGTCTTAGTTTTATATAGTCTGAAATAAAATACGTACAATAAGTATCGAAAAAATATACTCATATTTTAGATATTTTTCGATTGTATAAATCGAAAGTATAAATATGTTATTATTTTGAAGTACGGAGTGTTTAACATAATCTGTGATACTTAAAAAAAATCTAAAATTAATATTAACATTGCACAGAAAAACTGTCCTTATATGTATGTAATACTATAAGGTTCAGTCACTATCATTTAAGAATAAATACTTTACTAGTGTTATGGTTCTTTTTAGAGATATTAATGAAATTTGCTTATTTCATAAGTTATTTCAAATTCACAAAATTTATCAGAGTGCAAAGCGTCTTCCCTAGTAGCTTCTTTTCCTCGACTATTAATAAATAATCAATAAGTAAATTGTATCACTCGTGTGTGTATAGTCTTAACATGCACCTAAGATTGAACAAAAATAAAAGAGAGCGTATTTTAAGTTTGTAAATATATTTAAGCATTTTTTTGTTATTTATTAATAAGATAGCTAATTTATGCATTTGGAGTTTCATTTGATCCTGATTTGATTCAAATAATGCTGATGTTTAATGCTACAGCATTGCGTTTCCAAGACGAAGTTAGTTTTCCAGCTAGTCCAAAAGTGTTATTTCCATGTGGTTCCCAAGTTCCATGGGGGGACGGTATACAATAGATTGTTTAAACATAAATTATTTTTAAATCGCCCTAAATTTTTTCGCCCATCTATCGCATGTCGCAATATGGTGGCACCTATGGCTCTCATCAGCTGACCGTGAAGCATTTACATTTTCTCTCATATGTGTAAGTGCGCCACGATATTTCTGTTTAGTCAGTGTATTAAGATAAGTGTTGCTGACCACTTGGACAACGATACCGCTCGTGAGTCAAATAAATAGGTCAATGAAGGAAAAATGAGGAATAATGCGAAAATATCCGACAATACATTAATTTTATGCCGTAAAATATAAAGTTTCAATTGCACGATGCAATTAAAAATTTAATTTTTTTTTGCCTCCTATGTCCTCCTCCTATATCCTATCGCCTCCTCTCGGATTGTGAAAGATGATATATCAAAAGGATTTTTTATCGATGGATATAAAAAACCCTAACGGTTGCTATATGCGTAGCGACCTGCGAATTCTATAAAGTGGAGACCTAACAGAATATGCTGCAGGTGTTAAAAAATAATTTTTATGTTGAGGGGATAGTGGGGTGGTGTGGCGTGAGTAATATCGCTTGAACTCGTCGCCGCGTCGGGGAGAAGAAAGGTTTGACGACGTGTGAGCATGACAATGTTTGCCGCCACGGTACCAACATCATCAGATAGGCCGCATGCTTATTTGTCGACTTGACATATTATTTATTTTATTTTTATTACTATTCATTATCGCTAACACTAAAGGGTTAGATTTAATTACTCTACAGAATATCTGTCTTATGTATAAAATATTTCTTTATATATTCTATTAGAATATCAGTCGAAATACAAAATTATTTGTCTACTAAGTTTTAACTGAAGCGCCTACAAACCGACGGTGACTGTAATTAAGGCACAGGGAATAGCTCTCGGAATCTCTCGTCCCTGCGTGACACTGTAGCACTTGATTTAATCACAGTACGTGACCACAATATGCAGCAAACCATGGGACCGACGCCCATTACTTCAAAAGTTCCCTCTTTAGGCAAGGGTGGGCGCAAAACCTGTTAGGGCACCGCCACCGGAATAACATCTTCCTTCATGAGTCTGAGAGTACAAACAGGGTAAACGGCCGAAAATAAGGCCAATTGTTTGTCCGGGACTAGAAGCAAAGATTTTTTGAAATTCTTTTCACATTTTAATTAAGTTGATTTTAATATTCTCACTTATTAACACTTGATCAACATATTATTATGGATATACCCTAACAGGGAATCTACCGGCTAAGGCGCCGAACATCGATTTCTTAAATGGCGTTCAAATAAATAAAGGTTAAAAATGACTTAATCAATCGTTAAATCCGCTTCCATGAGCACATGTGACATAAATGGTCCGGAATCGATTGTCGACGTTGAAGCCGATTTAACGATTAAGTCATTATTTATTTGAACGCCATTTAAGTAATCGATTTTCGGCGACTTAGCCGATAGAGCTTCAGATACTTGTACATAAGTTGTACCTTGTAGCCAAAGATTTAAGACGTGTCTAAACTAATTTTATAATGGGATTTGTAAGTATTAGTAATTAAAGCGCAGTACGACGCCTACATAAAAGAAAACATTATATTGAACGTAGAGGAGTTGCAAATAATACTGAGAAGTGAAAATATTGTACCAAGTCTTGAAGAAGATTGTAGTAGTTACCCATCCCGTCCATTCATGCGCATAATTTCTTTCAGTTTGTGTTAAATTGGCGTCCCGTCGTAGATACCTAATAAATAGCAAAGGAATATAGTACACTTGTGTAGCAAATGCTTGTGCAGGTAGAAGGTGTCATACGTACAAAGTTAACTAATCTCTCATGTCTAAGTTCTCATGTAAGTGACGTATGTCTTAATGGAAATAAATCTCTTTAAACCTAAACCTAATCTTGCTTTATTCTTTAGATTACGTTCGTCATTGAATAAAATTCAGCCAGGTGGATATTACGTTACATAACAAAACTAGTTTATCTTGACAGGAGGTCCTTATGTGTCCTCTTATCTGTAAGTATTGGATTAACACTATTCAGTAAAATTGTGAAGATTTGGGTACACATGAAGCATTTTTTATATTTGTTTTTCTTAAAGACAACACTCGCCCAATATGAATTAATCTCTGTGTCGCGGGGTACCTTTTTTAGAATCATATAATTGACGGGCACAAAGAACACCCAGACTCAGAACAACTACTAGTGTGTCACATAAGTAGTTGTCCTTTGCGGGAATGGAACCCGAAGCACAAAGTGCCGACTGTCTTAATCACTGCACCTCCCGTGCTTTTATAATAGTCTAAGGTCAACAGTAGGCTTAGTTAGGGATTAGTTAAAAACTAAACTTACGTTCGAATAAAAGAGTAAGAATATAACCATGATATTTCTAAACGTACCTATCTCTCCGATTCTCGATCAGGTGAAATGCATCTTCACGGTTCAACGTAGAGCCACAGTTGCACGTCCCTAAAAACCGACCCTCTCAGGCACCTCCACGTCAGATACCACCCTAAATCAAGGTTCAAACTCTAAAGTGGGTGCATTCTGGAGTTGATTTTCAGGTCGACTGTTTTGTCCGGCGACCCACATGTGGAGGCTGAGCCTATAGCGTTTTTATTACATTAAATATATATATTAGTTGTGTATAATTAAAGTACTTGTATATACGATAAACCACTCCTATTATATTTAAATATGTTTTTTTTAACAAATTGCGACGTGTCACTGCCGGTGAGAGAGAGAGAGACGCCCACGTTATATCGTCGACATCACATAGTTTGTTGACTTGTTGCCATGATAAAACCATCAGGCGTTGACAATTAATTATGCGTTCATTTTATACTAACAATTCTAAATACGTTTAGACCCATAGATATAGAAGCATTTTACAAGCCTTACGTGATGCTCAGACTAATTATGTATTAGCTCAGTTGAATGTTACTTTTCGTAGGCGCTTTGGTACTGCTCTAGTAAACTACGTAACTATTAGTCTTGCACTGCTAATATTTTATAAAATCAAACATTATAAAATATTTATGTATAAAATCAGGCAGTTATTAATTTTTAAAAGTAATAAAAAAACATACGATGTAATTATGAAAAGAATGTGATCGAATTGATTGTATTTACCGTCATTCAATAATTATTGTGAATACCCAGTTTACCCAGTCGTGCACCTGCTACTCGAGTGCACAGGCATCACAAAAATCCGGAAGGAAACCCTGCGATACCAGGAACTCTTACGGAAGCCCTGAGAAGTTTAGGAGACCTGATATGCTTCTGGAGGGAGGTGGGCTGGATGGAATGAAGGCTGCCATGGCTCACGTACAATGGTCCACATCGGGACTAAGTGCGGAAACCACACACACTAGCATGTTAGTGGGGACAAATGATAATGATGATGAATACCCAATTTAGAGTAGCCTGTATTTTTACGGTTGTAATTAGACTAAGATCTACATTTACCAGAGCAAATAAGTAATAACGCTATTTCAACATATCACATATATTTATCATTCATGATATTATTATGTTCAACATTAAGAATAATTAAAAACATTATAATTAATGAAGTTGTGATATTATTCTTGTGAACCATTTTTTTATATTTGTACTATAAGTTTAATTACTTTAGTTATAATTATTATTCAATGATTTGAATTAAATATATTGATGCATGTGTGTCAGGTACTATAACAAAAATTATGGGTTTTGTTAGGTGGAATTGGGTGTTAAGTAATCAGAATTATAAGAAATGGGTTTATTGTTACGAAATTGATTTTACATTACAACATTTTGGCATATCATGAAGCGTGTTGGGATATATTCTAATTTAATTTTTAGCACAACCAATATTCCAGCTCAATGGACGACTTTATTTCATTTCACCCACCTCGCGTTAGTAACCGTCTTGAGCCGAGGAAAGGGGAAGTTTAATGGTGTGGCACTAGTTTGTAGTCTTATTTGCTAGATGGCTTGAATCAACATTTCAACACGGCACCGCTAGTAGTTAATCTAGCGGTGGCATATTTAACGATAATAGGTTCCAAGCTATCTAAACTACTACTACTAAACTATGAAATTATATCAAATATGACGCCGAAAATCGAACTTGGTTTCATAAGTTCGATTTCCGGTGTCGGTGGAAGCGCGAGTAGACTGTAAAATACAGTCTACTATGCACAAAAGTGTGCGTAAATATCTTTGGTGCGATGATTGTAATAGATATTTAATTCGTTATTTAAGTTTTTAATATTATTGGAAATTACTTACATAGGCTTAATAGATTTTGTTGTTATGTATTACCTACTAACGAAAAGTGAGTCATGGTCACTCGACAATAAATGACTTATTATTATTATATAATTCGCCCAGAAGAATAATTCACTCAGAAAACCAAACTACATTAATGTTTTAGGCCTTGGAAAGTTTATGCGACAATATTTTAGATATTGCTTTGTAAATTTATATGTAAGGTATACTTCAATAATTTAGCTTCACATCTCATAGATCACAGCCACTTATTATTTTTATTTATCTTTAAGATGGTTTGTTTTTCTTATCTCATCTTTCTGTGATATCTTATCACAGAAAGATGCACATTGCATAGTTAGTGTTTTCAATTCTGTCACCAAACTGAACATGAAATAGTGAGTTCAAAGCTATATTCGTTTTTTACCGACAATTCTTCGGTAACGTGTTTGTGTTTTAATGACGTGAAACCAAAATGACTCTGACAGGATGGCGACTTTTTTTAAACAAAGGTTAGTAATAATAATGCAAATGTTGTGAAAATAAAGAAGTTAATACTAATTACTACGTTAAAAACAGATCATAAAAATATACATGGTCTCAGAGATAAAGGTGTCTTAATAAATATATGAGTAAATAACTAGGAATACTTGAGTTTAAAGTGCTTCGCGACAACGAAGGGCCTTCAAATTTGTGCCAAGGTCATTTTATTACGATGTCATCAAAGAGAAAATATTAAAGAAATTTATTAAACCTCAATTAATAAACTAAAGTTACTGTGAGGAATTCTATTCTATATATTCCTACGTAACAGGATTTACATCAAACGTTACATATTATGTGGAACTGTTGCTTAAGAAGTGGAAGGACCGTATCTCTATGTATTAATTATTTTTCTTATATATATGGGTGTAGCCGTTTATACCATCCCGTAAGCGTCGTAAAAGGCAGCTAAGGGATATACCGGGTAGTTGAGCAGCAGCGCCACCTGTGTACTAGTTACCAGCTAACTGCGGTCACCAACTCGCATGCCAAGCACGGTGACTACGGCAAACACCTCCAACTGGAAATGTTATAGAAACATTTGGAGGAGGCCTATGTTCAGCAGTAGATGATATCAGGCTCATGATGTATTTATGGGTGTATTTATGATGGTAGATAGTCATAATAATCATTAGTAAATATATAAATGGACAATATGTGATGACTATCTAGACCGCGCATATCAATAATTCCTGGGGTTTGAGAACTTCTTAATCTATAAGGGTTTTTAGAATCTACAGAATCGTGTAGTCTACTTTCTGTAATACATCAGTCTTCATGGCTGAAGACACTCTCAATGAGCGTTTCGATGGGAAAATGCCGTGAGAGTTTGTTCTTATGATTTAGGTTAAGATGTATGTATATACCTTATCGTATGAGGGGTTTGAGAACTTGTTAATCCGTAAGTGTACTTTGAATCTACAGAATAGTGTATACTACTCATGCCTTTATCTTAATTCTCTATCAAAGAGCTATATGATGCCAAAGAGAGAGTTTGTTCTTCTGATTTCGAGTACGATGTTTATAGTTCTCACATTTGCGTTTATGGATGGTATAATTCAAGATAACTCTAATTGTTACATTCACCATCGGTTCTTTTGTACCTAGCTTCTCTAGTTGAAATTCTCTCGTTTTATACAGCACTACACTTGTTTTATTATTAAGTCACCCACTTTTCTCTGGAAAGAAGCAGGATTAACAGGTCACAGTCATAGACAGTTTCAATAATTACCCGGGTATTTAAGTACCTGGACTGAGGTGAGCCGCTCAGCAACTTGTCAATGTATGACACTGTTCATCGTGGCTTACAGAAGGTGCAGTTGTAGCTAAGATCCAAACGGGCTAGTTGAGGTGGTTAGTAGATACTTGCCTTTCACCTAAGAGAGACGTTTGTGTACATGAACATTTCTGTGTGTCCTGAGTCTGGTTATAATTTTATACACAACTATATGTATATTTACAAAAGAAAAGTAGTATATTTAGTATATCATTTATCTGGTTTCCATAGTACAACCTCTGCTTAGTTTGGGATCAGATGGCTGTGTGTATAATGTACTAGGATATTATTATAAACGATATTATTTTTTAGTTTCCTATAAGTAACATAGTCTAGGCAGATTCTCTAACACTTCGTTAGCGGATTGTAATCCCACGTACATATATAACCGGAGTTTTAGGTATACCTAAACCATTATACCTAAACAAAGTTGTCACAGCCTTTATAACCACTCTGTATAAACGTGTTAAATTCTTGGTTAATAAAGTTTATTCTATTATTCTATTATTATTTCATTGGCCATTCCAAGAATGGACAGGCCTCACTAACAAGCACGTTATGAAACTATGCACAGAGGTGAAAGTAATCCGGTGAAATATACCAGGAATATGTCATTGTATTCAACGAAGGCTGCGTAATAATTATGTAAGCGATAATGACATAGATATTTATCTGCACTGGTTTACATTCCATAGTGTTTAACTTTGAGTTTATTTTGGCAATGAGTAATGTAATATATAATTAAATTAAAATCAAAAAATTAAATTAAATACACCTTACACCTTAGAAATAAAAATCCGCCTTCAAGTCACCATCTGCGGCTAAGGTGCCCAAAAAGCTAGCGACGTTACCTCTTGGGATGGCATGGCTTATGGGTTGGCCGCGGTACATGCCAGTTCTCTGATCACTGGAGTGTTCCACAAGCCGTCTGCAGAACTCTCTGACGAAGAACCGTGCTGGGCGTCAAGGACCCATTGTTTTGAACCCAAAAGGAAGTAACATATAATGTGCTATATTATATTGTGCTGTCAGCTTTACATCATATTTATAGACAGCAGAAATAAATCCTTCTATGTTTGTTAGAATAATGCTTTTTTGTTAATATTATTCCATCATTCCAGCTATGATAATACCCCAGCGCTATGTGTTGGGTGTCATGGGTCTTTTCGCACTTGCCAACTCCTTCACGATGCGGGTTTGCCTCAGTATGACGATCACTCAGATGGTTTTACACTCAGGTAGCTCAGAGCATATCATTGGTGAGACATGCCCTGATCCCAGTGTAACGATTTCAAATGCTACTTCATCGGATAATACATCATCATTAGTGTTTGAGGTACGAGTCAAGGTTTATTACTTGATGTAAATTAGTTTGTTATTGTTTGTTTGTTTACCGAATAGCATAATTCATATTTTATTTTATGACTCACATATCACAAGTCAAGGGATATGTTCGGTGGATTCTGAATGTTTAGAAGTTTGTTTCATTGTCTCAGAACTCATACAATTTGTTATAAAATTAATGTACGAGATCGATTTATCCCGAGTATGTACGCTGACTAGCACATTTCTAAAATATAATTCAATAGGGATACACGAACTTTGATAGCGCATGGCAACCATCTTGGTAAAGCGATGCCCGTAAAATTTGGCTAAAATACACATTATATGATCGTGAAACTTTACCACGGAACGAAAACACTTCAACAAAGCGTAGAAATTGGTAAAATAAAATTGATAATACATCAAAATCAATGCTTTATTCGCATAACTTTCTGTGCGCCCAGTGTTGGCCACCGATATCGGACAATGATACAATATTTTGTGGCCTAGGTTTAATGGTATTGATCACAAACGTTGGTTCCAACGGAACAGCGCCACTTGCCATACAGCACGAGAATCATTAAATTTATGGAATGAGAAGTGGCCACCGTGATCGTGTGACTTATCACCGCTCGACTTTTTTGATTGACTGCAACCAAATAGCCAACATAACTGTAGTTTTCGTAAAATTGAGTCCTATTTATGTCATCCAAAATTTGTCCACTAGGATACATACACCACTTAAAGAGGATGTAACAAAAGTACCTTCCAGTGTAATAAAAAAGGTTGTAACATCACTTAAACTGGTTTTTGTATTTTTTTCATTTTCGCTTGTGCTCTTAATGAAAAACCTTTTATTTTCGCGGCCACAATGTATTATGGGCGGGTGTTGATGCGAGCATATCGCAATAAATGTATGTCATATAAATCGTTCTTTATCTCTACAAACCTGATTGTGATGAAATGAGTTATCGCCCTGCGCGCATGTGTGTCCATACACATTTTCACTTTTAACAAACTGTAACTTGTTTAGTTTTATAAGTAGATTGAAACATGAGTGATTAAACAGTGAATATTTCTTTAAACTTGAAACAACTCCTGTGGAAACGTCAGTGTTTTTATGTTTATCACGTACAGCCATATCATAAGCAAATATTATAAAAACTGTTACAGGTGCAAAGCAAATGAGATTTGATGTACAGACGCCAGCACAGCAAGCTACCCCAATCTGTCAAATTTCTCCAATTGAAAGTGAACCTTATGCTTTTGTGTAAAGTTTAAAATCTATAAAAGGAATTTTACAGATTGGGGTAGCTGGATGTGCAGGCGTCTGTATTTAAGTACTAAACTTTTTACAGGGCCGAGAACGTTACGACTGGGATGAAGCTACTCAGGGATTTCTTTTAAGTGCGTTTTATTATGGGTATGTGATTACCCATTTGCCTGGAGGACTTTTGGCTGAGAAATTTGGAGGGAAATGGACGCTAGGGTTCGGTTTATTGCTGACTTCAGTGGCTACAGCTATTACACCTTGGGCCGTAACTGTAGGTGGTGCTACTGGACTGTTCATCATTAGGGTTATTGAAGGATTCGGAGAGGTTTGTTTATTTTTATAGTTGGACATTTACCGAACACTAGGATCCCGATAGCCGAATGGCGCTGGCCGTTATTATATTCATAGAAAACATTTGGTTCTTGCATCATATAACTTTTCGAGTAACACAAAGGAAATTTTTTTGAGGAATATTATTTAATTTAAATGTAGATAATAGGCAATATTACAGTAGTTAATTTTATAATTAAATCTTGAGTAGAATTGTTACCGGTTTGGGTTCTGAGTCCCTATTTTATTTTTTACTATCTTGTTATAATTTGTTGTTATAGCGGTAACAAAAAATACATAATCTGTGAAAATTACAACTGTCTACCTATTGCGGTTTATTAACTACAGCCCACTGATTGACCGACAGACAGAGGAGACTTAGTCGTTTTGTTTTAGGGTTTTGGGGGATAGGTTCCGGTTGCTATTACAAATAAGAGATATAGTAACTTCCATTTTTGTATTTCTATTTACCTGGAGTAATCTTTTGTCCAACGCATCATGGAAATATGTGAGTTATCAAAATAGATCTACTTTTAGGCAAAACTTACCCAAAAGCCTGTCAAATCCTAGTTACTTACGCATGCTTTAAATTATGCATGGTACTGGAATGGTTTATTTCAATGTTAGAGATAGGTAAATATAGTAAATATAGAAAAGTGTTGATGTAGTATTGAAAAAATACATAAAATAGTTTTATTAAGTATGTTTATTGGAGTATGTCTCACCTGATTGGGTAATATTGATAGCAAAAATAAAATAATTGCTGAGTATGTTCAAATCAAATCAAATCAAATCTTTATTTGCTCAAATATGGTACATAAGGTCTTAATGAAAAAGTTATAATCCAACATATTCTGACCTGAGGTCGTGCAAATATACGAGTACATATATGTAGTTTAGAAAATTAATCTAATTATAACCTAACTACCTAGTACCTAGTCTGTTACCTAGTAAACTAGCCTATTGGTCTATTGCTAGTTATCCTAACTGCTAGGGGACCAGAAGGCAATAGTTTAGCTGTCCCAAGATATTTATATATATTCCACTTGTTCTTCTATGAAAAATGTAATTAAACCGTGTGGTTTCCGGCATAAAAAGAATATCAGGGCCACCCTATACCATCCATCCCATGGATGTCGTAAAAGGTGACTTAGGGATATACCAGGTAGTCGGGCAGCATTGCCACCTGTGCACTAGCTACCACCTAACTGCGGTCGCCAACTACGGCACACGTGGGGTGACTACAAATCAAAGCCCTCCAAATGCCAACGTTATAGAAACTTCTGGTCTATGTCCAGAAGTGGACGATATTAGACTATGTGACGTGAAGAAATTGTTAAGTATAAACAATAGTAAATAATTATTACATAAATTTGAAAAACATTTTTTAGCAAAAATCTCGTAAAAAACTACTAAAAGGACTGCTTGCAACATGAAATATGACGTAATACTATTTTTACAACATATTTTAATAATCTGATAGTTAAGACACCTTTATCAAGCACGCATGTTTTCAATATAACCAGTTCAAATGCTCCCCGTGCACTTCCAAAGTCCTGCAAGGCATTATTAACAGCCAGTCATATCTATAGTTACTTAGTGCTTTAGCTACTGAGGCAAATTAGCTGCCTACTTTTAAGTGTTTTAAATATTTGATCTTTACACTTATATATATCCTCGTGCTCCTCCAAAATCCTGCAAGGCATTATTAACAGCCAGTCATATCTACAGTTACTTAGTGCTTTAGCTACTGAGGCAAATTAGCTGCCTACTTTTAAGTGTTTTAAATATATGATCTTTACACTTATAGGGTCCTGTGACGCCAGCTTTTGTACTACTTCTAGCAAGATGGGTACCGCCGTCCGAGCGGTCTCGTTTTGGTGCTATGATATTTGGAGGAGCTCAAGTTGGAAATATCTTTGGGCCCTACATCTCTGGAATTCTATTAGCGGATGGTGGCGACTGGGCTAATGTATTTTATGTCTTCGGAGGTCTCGGAATTATATGGTTCTTCTTTTGGGTATGTTTATATTTTTAATTGGTTGGTTTTACAACGTTGGAATTGCTCTGAAATTCATTAAGTTATACAAGCTAACAAGAATCATTCCAAATCTAGTCATTGTCTTATAAAATATATATTACGAGAGGAAGGGCACAGCGTTCATTCGCTCGAAGAGCAGCCCGACTGGGGAAGTACCTCCACCTTACAGAAGACATTCCTTAATAATAACATTAATAATTTAATGTTGTGTTTCTGAGTGTGAGTAAGGTCGCCAGAGCTCATCGGGGTGGGGGGAAGGGTCAGCAACACTTGTTTGCTGACTCTTAAAGGCCGGTAACGTACCCGCGACTCCTCTGCGGCGGCGGTGATCACTTACCATCAGGTGACCCACTCGCTCGTTTGACGACCTATGACATAAAATAAAAATAAATAAAAAGGTTTTAAATTAATATGATATATAGGTAGATAAACACCAAAGGATAACGAATTAGAACACTTAAAAGTATACAATCTTTACTGTGGTTGTCTGGATGACATGACATTTTATGATTAGACCACCCTGTCACAAAATGTCATTTCGTCCAGACCTCCACAGTAAAGATCGGAGAATGAAAATATTGAGAGGGGAGTTGTCGGTGTACACATACATTATAAATAATACCTATACACATAATATACATAATAAAATATATTTCAATTATTATGTACAAAAAATTAATATGTTCCTATTTAAGTTAGGCTAAGTCTTTAAGCTTTTTCTGCCGTACAAAACCAGTGGGTCATAAAGGACTTAGACATTTCTATTCCAATAAAACTGTTACAATAACCCGTCCCGTCTAAAACCGTTTTAAAGACGTACTCATTACATAATCAAACGTAGATTTACTAAACTATATCATAACAAAGACTACCTAAGAATAGAAGCGTTATTTCTCGCTACTTGGCCCCTAGATGCCCACCTCGCCCACGTTTATAGTTAAAACAATACATTAGCAGGCGGGTCTGGACGGGGTCGTCTGTCTTAATAAGTAATTTGCAGCTATTATATGAGTATAAATATAAATTTAGTTAAGTAGGTTATTAAAATACTGGAATTTTATTGAAAAACAGTATAAATTTCTAGAGTAATTTAATATCGGCAAAAGACTGGTTGTCTAGAAGACATCAAATTTACTGTTAAGGTCGCTAATTGTACTAGGTGGCGCAAAAGTACTGGCACTAAAGAAAATACTTTTTTTTTTTTTATATGACATTTTCTGTCATTCTGTTGTTGAAAATTGTGTAGTGAACAAATGTAAAATACACTGAAAATAAACATGGACCGTTTTACTCCCCAAGAACGTGGAATAATTGTGTCAATGTTCTTACGGAATAATTCATCAGTGATAAGAACACAACGTGAATTTCGTCGACGATTTCCCCACCGTCCGGCACCGATTGGTCGCACAATTCGACGCTTTGCCACACGCCTTGAAGCAACTGGCTCAACATTGGATAGACCTAAGTCTGGGAGACCAAGAACAGGCCGTTCAGCTGAAAATATCGATGCTGTGCGCGAAGATGTGGAAGAGTGTCCAGAAACATCAACGAGGCGACGTGCCACGCAATTGGGCATTTCCAGACGGACCCTGCAGCGTATTTTGGTGAAAGACTTAAAGATGTTCCCGTATAAAACTCAAATGACTCATCAGCTGCTGCCTGCTGACCACCGAGCTCGTCTAGATTACTGCCAGCGCGTCATAAACCTCAACCTTGAAGAGGATGATTTTCCTTCAAAATTGGTTATGAGTGACGAAGCGCATTTCCATCTCTCAGGGCATGTCAATAAGCAGAATACTCGGTTCTGGGGCACTGATAATCCGCGCATTATTCAAGAAAAACCTCTACACACACTAAAAGTTACTGTATGGTGTGGCATCTGTGTTGACAGAGTGATCGGACCCTATTTTTTCGAAGACGCTGGAGGCAATGCGATTACTGTCACTGGAGAACGCTACAGAACCATGTTACGTGAGTTTTTGATACCCAGTTTGGACGAATTGGGGCTGGAGCACATCTGGTTTCAACAAGACGGCGCTACGGCACACACAGCGCGCGACACTATGGACTTAGTGAGGGACGCTTTTCCAGGCCGAGTTATCTCTCGTTTTGGCGATTTGCCTTGGCCTGCAAGATCACCCGATCTGACCAGTCCAGACTTCTTTCTTTGGGGTTTTTTGAAATCTCGGGTGTATGTGAACAAGCCACAGACTCTCGCAGCTCTAAAAGAAAACATTCGTCAAGAAATAACGAACATATCGCAGGAAGTGTTACGGCAAGTTATGCAAAATGTCATAAATAGGGCTCAAATGTGTATCAACTCTGGAGGTCACCATTTAAAAGACATCATCTTTAAATCCTAATGGTACGAAATTTAATGGCACAAATATACATTTAAAAAAATCTAAATCTAGTTTTCTAATTTAGAAAAAATGTTATAGCTGAACCAAATAGGGTCTTTACTTTTGCGCCACCCGTTATAAATAAAAATTCACCCTTGTTTCTTGTAATCTATTTTTGGTATAGGTACACACGGCTACACATCAAGCTAAACATTTCCAATATAAGCTGACCTCTAATGTATGTAAATCCTATGCAACGCGAGATCAGCTTATACTGGAAATGTAGCCGTGTGTAAAATACAGAGCTATCTTATCTTATTATGCAACTTCTGTCACTTCAATTAGTACGGGACTAAATAATGTAAATATTCCCCTAGTAATTATAATAATTAAGTATTAAGTAATTCATACAACGTAAACTTAGCCTTTACGTATCGAAATACATGTGCCACCATGAACAGTTTTTTACAATTTTGAATTTATACTCGTTGAGACTTGAAATTCAGGTTTCTCTTAAAACCTTTGTATATCACCGCCGATGGTTAGCATAAGTAGTTATATTTTGGATGAGTGATCACAAATGTATATGTTAACATGGACATGCCAGGAATTATTATTGATGTTACCAAAAACCCCCAAAATAGAGTTGTATCAGATATTACCTAACTCTGAATATATCTGAGTACCGGGATTATGAGATATCAAAGTACAGACCAGCAAATCAAGCTACCCCAATCAGTTTAAGTTCCCCAACTGAAAGTGAACCTTATGCTTAAGTGATAAAGTTGAAAATGTATAAAAGAAATTGGTAGCCGGATGTGCTGCCGTTTGTCCACGTTATACCACGATAGCCAAATCGCGCGGAAAAGTAATCTATGCTGACTACTTATCATTACGCACACGCGGTTTTTGTGTGACATTATCGTAATACTTTTAGTATTTCGTTTTAGTTTCACATAAACAAATAAATTTGACGGGCCTGTTGGCGTCGTTGGCAAATGCTTGCTTTTCACGCCGGAGGTCGTGGGTTCAATTCCCACCCAGGACAGATATTTGTTTGCATGAACATAACTGTTTGTCCTGAGTCTGGGTGTTAGTTATATATATAAGTATGTATTCACAAAAGAAAAGTGGTTTTAGTTATCTGGTTCCATGGTACAAGATCTGCTTAGTTTGGGATCAGATGGCCATAATGTCCCAGGATATTATTATTATTATTTCATTTTAGTTAAATAAATGTTGTTTACGTTTCAGGTCATACTCTGCTACAGCACACCTAACTCTCACCCGTTTATATCAGATGCGGAACGCGAGTATCTTAATAGGAACATCATTGCATCCGGTTTACACAAGAAGTTGGACCCTGTACCTTTTAAAGCACTATTACGATCAGTACCTTTGTGGGTCTTAGTATTAGCAGCGGTAAGTACATATTTAGTGGGAAGGTGATGTTTCTACACTGCAAGAAAAATCACCAAATTCATTTAACATTATTTGTGCTAGATGGGTGATACAGCATCAAACGTTTATGCAATATTTTTTGGAATATTCATGAAGTAATACACCGGCACAATACTTACGTACTTACTTATTGTGTGGGCACTGGTTACCCTGGTGTCAGAGTTGATCAAACCCCCCACTAGGCTTCTAGCATGGCTTAACAACTGTTGCCTAATGGCTACAACCAGGACCGACAGTTTGACGTGCCCTCCAAAGCACGCAGAAGTTCAGAAAATAAACCACTTTGGCAATCACCCATCTATGGATTGACCGCGAGCCTGGTTGCTTAATCTCGCCAATCACTTACGGACCGGTGAGACCATCTGGCTATGAGCGACAACTGGCACAATTACCAGAACGGAATAAAAATAACACATATAAAATTTACCTGATTAGCCATCACAACCAATTCTTTTCCTATACTACTGACTAGCATAAATTTGCTTATCAGAACTAACGATAGTCAATTATTTGCACAAATTTTACAAAGCCAATAGTATAATGATTAATTATAAAGTTTTTTCCTAATTTCTGCAGGTTGGTCACGATTGGGGTTACTTTACAATGATTACCGATCTTCCCAAATACTTCACTGATGTGTTAAAGTTTAATATTAAAGAAACTGGATTGATGTCAGCGCTGCCCTACGTTGCCATGTATATTTGTTCTTTCATATTTGCCAGTTTTTGCGATTTCTGTATAAAAAAAAAATGGCATAGTATCGGTACTGGCAGAAAGATATATACTACTGTCTGTAAGTAAAATTAGACTGATTTCTTTTTATTGATGAAGTTAATATTATGGCCCGGTTTTTTATAGCTATATTTTATATCTATTTCAGAATAAAAATATAATCCTTTCATATTTAAGAACATAAAAGATTCTGAAAAGCGAAATATATTTTGAAAAATACGTTAACCAATTCTGCTTCTTATTATTATATATTGCTTTCTTCTGTTAATCTTCTATTCATTGAAATGAAGCAGTATTCAACGTTTCATCCGTAACTAAGACATAAAATAGGCCATTTTAATGTCAACTTTTCTTATTTTGTAACTGAAGCACGATCTTTAAATTTTTCATTAACTGTTGTTATACTTTTCATTCACAGCTGCTTCCGTACCGGCAATATTTATTATTCTGGCGTCGTACTCGGGCTGCAATAGATTTGCAGCAGTAGGCTTATTTATCGCTTCAATGGCGTTCATGGGAGGTTTTTACAGTAGTGTTAAGATCAATGCTATGGATATTGCACCGAACTATGCGGGCACTTGTTCGGCTTTCGTCAACGGACTTGCTGCGGTCTCTGGTATTATCACGCCGTATTTGATTGGACTTTTGACTCCAGATGTAAGTGAATTATAAATATAACGTTTAAGAGGCCTATTACAGTCCACTAGCGCCGCCAATCGAAAAAATGTCATAACTCGTAAATAGAATTAAAAATACAAAATATGTTCTATTATTACTGTGGAAAAGGCAATAACGTAATTGTATAACACCTTATCAACACTTGAAATATAGCTGTTTAGCTAAATCGTGCATTCAAAACATAAACGGCCGTTTTTGTTAAAAAAGCACGATTTAGTTAAACAGCTATATTTCAAGTGTTGACAATGTGTAAAAATACACGGCGGCGCTAGTGGACTGTAAAAGGCCCCTTAATGTTTTTTTTTTTGAAGATTTAAGACAGCAAAATAATCTTAGCGCAACGTGCTGTGCTACGTTAATGCTGAAATATAAATACAGAAAGTCCAGTAAATATATTTTTGCTTTAGCTTATATTGTTTGATCTGTGAAGAGTACAAATAGTAAAGGATGTGATGCTTGACTGATCTGCTAGATGTCGGAATTAATTGACTCCATTAGTTAACTTTTTGTAGACGTTTATTAATTCATTCTTTCCTGAAGAACGTTTTTCCTATCAATTAATCAATGCATTCTTTTAACTGCAAATAGGTTACTTACTTTACTTATCAAAACATTTTTACAATATTTCACTTACTTATAAGATCAACACAGGTTAGCTTGAGACATATTTTATGTCAATTAATTAGTTTAATAAATATAGTAGCTGTGCCCCGCGATTTTACCCTTGTTAAACTTGTGTTACAGCCTATGTGTTATTCAGATTTATATTATATTATCAAAATCCATTCGGTATTTTTGCGTGAAAGAGTTACAGTTTGTGAGTGTGTATATACTCACAAACTTTTGCCTTTACAATATTAGTGTGATTTGAATGACAAAATGTATCTCGAGTAAATCCGCGAAAAAACATTGAGATTTTGTAGTAATAATCCTTGATTTAAACTGTATGCATAACACAGGGACATTTTATATACGTCGTGGTATATTGTTTACTAATATTCTATACGAAGCGTAAATTTCCAGGCTAGATATTCATTCAAAGAGCACATACGTAATGTCGGTAAAAGTTTATAACAAACTTCCAGATATTATTAAAAATGAAATAAAATTTAATGTAAATAAATAAATAAAATAAATAAAAAGGTTTTTATTCACGTAGACTTTAAAAAAGCGCTTGTAAATAGTCAGAACATGTTTGTAGTAATATAGTTGTATACATTAGATATTATTTCTAGTAACATAGATATTTAGGTACATCTTGTATGAAAACATTTATAAAATTTATATTATTACAGAAATGATATTTAGCTAGCTCGTATCAAGTTATTGTCAATGACAAATGTATGTACACAAAGGTTAAAACAACTGCTATTATCTAAATGCTACTATGATTTAAATGAATATTTAAATGATACATTTTAAATAATTATTGAAATATACACACACAAATATTAATGAAACAAATAATTTAAATGATTAATTAATATAATATGATCCATTATAATCCATAACAATAAATAAAATTACAAATATTCTTCTATTTTAACACTAAATTGTAATGGCTCCCTCCTTCCTTCTACTTTGCCGTGCCCAACAGGGTCCATAATGTACTTTATATTATAAAAACAGCTGTATGAATATGAATAAGCTGTATGAATGCAATAAATGTTTGAATTGAATTTAATAGCTAAATTATATCAAGTGGAGCAGTATATCAAGTGGCGTTAAGCTTTTATAATTATCCGTGTATTTTTATTTTCAGCAAACAGTCGGTCAATGGCGCAATGCATTTTGGACTGTATTCGTAGTGTTAGTTGGTACTAATATCGTTTACGTGATCTGGGGATCAGGAGAACAGCAATGGTGGGATGACGTAGATAAGCTGGGCTATCCCTCCGACTGGAAACATGGGCCTCTACGAAAACGTTCCGTGGACGGAGAGAAGAAAGTTGTTCATCCAAAACATGACCATTCGCCTGTATCAATCGATTGATTAAAAAATAATACTTTTCATTAACATGTGAGTGTTTTATTTTTTATAAAAAGTCATAATTGAATACTTTGGTGGACCATATATAGCGATGTAAGTAACTTAGGAAAATAGGTCCTACAATGAAGAAAATACTTGTTTTCATCGGTGTTGGTGCCTCTACTTGATACTTGATGATATAAGAATAAAAGTATTATAAATTTTTAGCGTTAGCAAAGTTGCGCATTCAGCACATCTGATGGTAAGCAGGAAGCCTATGTTCGACACACATGGCAATTGAACCGTTGCCGAACCTACCTCCATCCCCGATGAGCTTAAACATTGAACACAACACGATACCGGCGATTTCTTCGGTATTTGTCTGACAATTAAATGTTACAGCTAAAGCTGGTTTGTGTGGAGAATGCAGCTTTTAAATTATAAAAGGTTTAACCATATACTTATCAAAGAAAAATAGGAACTTAGGTATTAGTTAATTACGCGTACTAACTACATATCTACGTAAATTGACATATGGCTCCCAATGGACGGCTGAATTTACAAATCTAAATTAACAAATTTCAGGCGCATTAAAGTGAAAGACTTTGCTTCAAACACTTCATTTCTAAGGTCATTGACTAGAAAATGGATATTAAAGTCTCTTGAGGACTAAACTCTTATTAGTATACAATGAAAGTCCAACGGCCCCTGCTAATATATTAAAACTTAATTCTGTCAAAAAGTTCACTGTAATTGTTTGCAGTTGTTATGATATGTGAATTATTAGGTTTCATGCGGATTTTCATTATACCGCTATATGTTTTGGAATTTAACGTTACACATATGTCAAAGTGTTTATTTACTTTAACGTATGGGCCACTATTATTGATCGATAAAAGTCAGGATTGGCAGTTTAACATCCGAAGCATCGAGACGCTTATAAATTAAACTACTTTGCTGGTCACCAATCTACAGATTGATAGCGTGTCTTGGTGCTTAAGCTCAACGATCCCTTATGGGCTAGTGAAAGCAACTGGCTATACGCATCTCAACGATTTCATTGAGCAAAAGCAAAAGCCTTTCCCACGGTACATCTTGGGGGATATGCCATAATCGCCACGCTTAACTTCTACGCCCCCCATGGGGTGAGATGGGGTGATGATATTCTGTTTGATATTCGCCGCCGTCACCACACACATCATATAAGATATGGAGATATTTAATTTATATTCCATCTACAAATCTACAAGTCAAAATAGAAAATTATTCTTCTTCTTAGCGTGTCGATGGCAATCTAAATGAAGTCAGCCCAGAATTCAGCTACGATTTGAGCGTTGTCTGTAGCGTCTAATAGTTCTTGTAACGTGCAGGCATTAGGGCATGCAGGACATGTTAACAATGTGCCATAGTTCGAGGGACAGAACCACACTTGCACTCTAGGTTGGAAATGTTTAAAAATCCCCACCTGTGCAGGTTTTCCTTGCTTCAGCCAACTTGGGTCCGTAGTCTGTTCAGGGACTTCCAGGTTGGCCACGGCAACTTCTGACCAGGCGGAAGGTTTTCAGCGGGAGCAACGAATGAGATGGGTAGGCAAGCATAAAACAAAATTAATATGTAGTGTTAGTTAATTTGTCTAATTGTCAGTTTTATCAAGCTGGTATGCAATACCGCCCACAAAAAATATGCATATGTAAGAAGGACAATATAAACGTTCAAATTACATGCGCCGGTACAATACCCAACACGTGTTTCAGTCCTGCACGGACCATTCTCAAGCGATGCTAACTATGGATTTACGCAAAGCGACAACCGATTCCATTACTAAGCGTAACAAGTGTTTTAAATTCGACATGAATAGGGTAAAACATTAAAATATCTAAACTTTAATTTAACTTGGTAATTGTTACACAGAGCAACGAACTATATACTCGTAATTACTCTGTGATAATTCTTTTGGACTTGTTGGGCCAATATGTAGTTAAACAATGTGGTCTTTTTAAACGATTTATGAATTTAAATGACCTACATTTCACATTATGTAATGCGATAAGAAAATGTCTTTAAGAGTTATGTCTAATTGATGAAGCAGAGTGCAACGGCGTCTAAAATCACTATTTTATTCCGCTACGCGCTATGTGTAGCGAAGTAATTAGTTACGTATCGTATGGCAGTGGTTTCCTAGTGTCAGAGTTGTTTAAGCTGTCTATTAAGACTCTAACGTGGCTTAACGACTGTAGCCTCATGGCTCACACCAGGACCGACAGCTTAAGTGCTCTCTGAAGCATGGAGACGTTCAGAAATTAAACCACTTTGGCGGTCACCCATCTATGGACTAACCTTGAGCCTAGTTGCTTAACCTCGATATGTAGCGCTATGTAGCGAAGTGATTTGGGGATTTTACAAGCCATTGGGTTCCGCTTTGTCAATTTGGCATAACTCTAATTATCACTTTAAATTGCAAGTAGGTCCCGATTGCGATGCAATTTTTTTTTTCATATAACGCTCATACTAGAGAATCTAATCTCTGTGTCGCGGGGTACTTTAGAAACATATAATAGACGGACACAAATTACATCCAGCCTACATATTTGTCCAGTTTGTAGATTTGAGAAGTTATTAATAGTAATTTTACATGGTATTAGTATTTAACATGGCTCCATCAGGTAAACCGTAAATTTTAACATCTGAACTTTGATAATTTTCTGTTAAATATTTAAAAAAAATCGAACTACATGTTTTTTTGGTTTGATATGTCTGGAGGTTTAAAATAATAATATAAAGCATAAAGCCGTTAAAGTTTTCAGTGTGAGAACGTTTTATGACGGGTTCCACCTGAACAGATAAACTTGCTAAGACCTAGGAATTATCTTTTATTTTTATTTGTCAGCGTGAATGCCTACGTATTCCACCCGCAAAAAGTGTCTGCGGGTGGGTATGTCGGACTCTCACCGACTAAGCCCCGGGAGGAGCCCCGGGAACCCGCGTTCCCGGGGCTCCTCCCGCTGCTTAGTGTGGTGCTCCGGTGCCCGCAATTCTCGGGTTTATTGTGTTTGAATTGATAAATGGGGTGTTAGGAACCCACTTCGGTGGTGAATTTACGAACATCTCTTTTAGTTAAGTGTTAAGATGGTTGAGGAAACATAATTTTGTGATTTTATGGGATTCGCGACAATTTTTTGGTATGACACCAATGAACAAGTCAGTGATCTGCTAATTTTATATCTTTGAAAATTGCTTAGGTCTCGATATTACTTTACACAAAAAAATATTTGCTTTATTATTTTCGTGATCCTTGCTGCGAATGTTTTACATGCTAGTTAAAGATCGCAAACATAATTATCGCTAACCTAACAATGCGGCAATTATTTAATTTTAAAAGTTATATCCAGCGTACGGTAAATCGAAAATCAATGGCCACAATGGCACGTTAAAAATAAATTATAGTTATGTATATATTTATATGAAAACATATGTCGAAATATAATATCTAATAATTCTTAATTTTTGACCAAGAGTGATCTGATAACGATTGTGAGTAAATTTTAAGGTAGGTTACTTTGATTGATTATTTTATTATATATCATCATAATATTTTATCTACCCAGGGCATAATTTTTTTATAAAGAGTAGTTCCTCTACCTACTCCAAGAAAAAAAAAACGAAGTAATTAGGTATACAAACTTAGTATAAATACGATATGGTTACACTTTGAATACTATCAATGCATTGGCGCCATTAAAAATCATACTAATTCAATGACGTGAACGTGACGGTCATGACTCCATGACAGAAGGACGACGAGAGGCTGCGCGCGCGCTGCTAGTCGGGTAGCCGCATCGTACTCGTACGCTTGTATACTCAACTCTCTTATTAGTGCTAGTCAAAACTACGCTGAATGGAAAACATTAAAACAGGATATTGCATTTGGAACATCTGATAATTGGACTTAATAATTGTAAGTGTTTTTTAAGGTGTCCTATTATTTTATGCAATTGTGTTAAATTATGTTTAGATTGTATATCTGTATTATTTTAAATTCATAATATGTATATGAGGCGATAATAAATTGAAATAGGTTAGCCTTAAATTATTTCTAAAATGGGCATAGCTAATAAAATAAATTGTTCATTCCATAAACAACTGATAATTTAACACCCTATAGCTATTTATTTGCCTTGTTGATTCGAAAGTCATCCAGCCTTCAAATTTTATTTTAAAATATAGGGAATTAATTAAAATAA
Organism: Pseudoips prasinana; assembly: GCA_951640165.1. Taxonomy (NCBI): domain Eukaryota; kingdom Metazoa; phylum Arthropoda; class Insecta; order Lepidoptera; family Nolidae; genus Pseudoips; species Pseudoips prasinana. Next base: position 14,961,641 of record OX621240.1, read on the forward strand.
GTTTGTTACGCTTTTGTTAATATACTTTTATGTAGAAGCGAGTTAACGCCAATACATGTATTAATTAAACTTATTGAATCTACTTTGAGAGCCAATAAATACATACAATTCAATAGATAAACTTAAAATCAGAATGACCACCAATATTTTGAAATACAAAAAAATTCCACATGGAATTGTTCCAAAAATATGTAACGAGGTAAAATAAATTCATAATATCAAGATTTCGTTCCTTCTATTTGTCAACAGAAACTAATTTGATATTAATGTTTATTTGTGTTACGCTCATCTATTCCGTCGTAAATATTTGTGTTGTTTATGTGGTTCCACGTGTATTTTAACTATGTTTACCGTTCCAAATATTTATAGAAATATAGAATATCAATTAGCACTAGTATACAGACAACCCATGACTTAATTGTTGATAACAGATCGTTTTGCGAGTTTCACGCTATCAGATTTCTTTTGTAAATTTTTCTTCTTATCATCGACTTGGTCTATTGGTTACCTTGACTGCTAAGCCAATGGTCGTGAGTGGGAATCGAACCCATGGCCAAACCAGGACCATGACAAATCTTTGTGTGATGACGATTATTATTGAGTCTGGGTATAATTTATCTATAATGTGTATATATTTAGAAATGTATAAGATTTTTATCAGTTGTCTGGTTGCCATAGTATAGGCTTTGCCTAGTTTAGGCCTAGAATTATATTTATTTATAAATATACAATTTCATGGATTATAATTTACAAATAACTTATATATATAAACATATCTTCTATACATACACAAATAAATAAAATTGGAGTGTCTGTTTGTAATATTGAAATAGCCGGTTTTTACTACATAAATATGAATATATATACGGTACATACACCAAAATAACAGTTTTTACAATTTTTGTCTGTCTGTTTGTTCCGGCTAATCTCTGAAATGGCTGGACCGATTTTGACGGGACTTTTATTGGCAGGTAGCTGATGTAATAAGGAGTAACTTAGGCTACTTTTACTTTAGAAAAAGACTTTTATTTTACTAAAAAACGAAATAAACTAATTAACACGCGGACGAAGTCGCGGGCACAGCTAGTTTTTAATAAAATAAAATGGTTGGTAATTGTTAAGAAGTAATCTACAAGTACTTTGCATAGAAACAATAATACGAATTTCATATTTAAGGCTCAAAGTATGGAGTCATTTGGATATGTTTATTAATATATACTTTTACTACAGTTTTCATTCTGTTATATGCCAGTTTATTGGAATTTATTAATTAGGGACTTGATTTTTAGGTTCATTTTAACTACCTATATTATCTAGTGTAGCCAAAAGCAAATCACAACCATACTAAAATCCAATTGTTACAAGCCGCGATATTTTTTAATCTTCCGCACTAGGGAATTAAATCCCTGCATTGCGAGGGGCTTTACAAAAAACCTGTAAGCCACGGAAACAAGGCACAAACTGACTTAGACCATCAGTTTGAGGATCCCACAAATAGTTGTTCTGTCCAGGGTTTGAACCTAAAACACAAGGTGCTGGTGAGGCGGCTACCTAAATCACTGAACCACAGTTAAAGTAAATCAAAAGTAATCAATGTAAATTCACCAAAAATTATATCATCTCGTATGACACGCGGGACATACACATTTATTTAACAACTTGCATAAGGAAAATGGTGTCAATATGTAAAACAAGTCAAATACCTGCAACAGGAACTAAAAGTCAAGGGCAAAGTCATGACTTTCAAAGGGCACACTTAGAGCATTTATAAGATGATGCACCTTAAATGTTATACAAGGCGGACAGAGGGGTCTCAGAAAGTCAGTAATTTAAGTCCGCTGTTTTCTTTATGAGGTAATCCCCTAATAAATCACATAAGGAAAACGGTATCAATATGTAAAATAAGCAGAGTACCTGTAGCAGAAAGTAAAGGCCAAGGGCAAAGTCATAACTTTCAATGGGGACACTTAGAGCATTCATAAGACCTTAAATGTAATACAAGGCGGACAGAGGGGTCTCAGAAAGTCAGGAATTTAAGTCCGCTGTTTTCTTTATGAGGTAATCCCTTAATAACTCACATAAGGAAAACGGTATCAATATGTATAATAAGCAGAGTACCTGCAACAGGAACTAAAAGTCAAGGGCAAAGTCATGACTTTCAATGGGGACACTTAAAGCATTTTTAAGATGTTACCTTAAATCTCATACAAGGCGTCATACAGAGGAGTCTCCGAAAATCAGGCATTTTTAGTCCGTTATTTGTTTTATGAGGTAAGCCTCTAATAACTTACTTAAGGAAAATGGTGTCAATATAATAATATAAATCAAGTATAACTAAAAGTCAAGGGCAAACTCTTGACTTCCAATTGATATTCTTTGAGCATTCATAAGATGATGCGCCTTTAATGTCATTTCGCGAATTTTGATTCTGTAACTTTTCAGCAGTACCTGAGGGGTACACTACATTAATACAAAAAACTTCATTCCGACAGTAACAAATACGAATTTCAAAATACCGATATTCATAATTCCGAATGGTGCAAAATTCCGAACGTTACAACTCCGATTTATCATTACTCCTATTTTTATAATTCCTAAATGTCAATATTCCTAACGTTTATAATGACTATTATTAAAATACCGAACTTCAATAGATCGAATAACAAAGAGTTTGACTTAATGATAATTCGAAACATAAACAATACCGATAAAAATATTTTGTTTCCCTGGTCACAATTCTAACCTAACCTAACCCAAATTATTAACCGACAATAGAGAGAATCTGACACTTGACGGCTGCATGCAACATGCAAGGAGGCCTGCATAAAACTTGCAAGCAGGCATGCAACATGCAAGCAGGCATGCAGGGTGCCAGCAGGCATGCAGCATGCAAGCAAGCATGCAAGCAGGCATTCAAAACGCAAGCAGGTATGCAGCAAGCAAGCAAACATGCAGCAAGCATTGATTCTGTCACGGCTCCGGCGCTGCGAGGTTTGGGCGGCCCCACGCGACCTTATCGTCGTAGATGGTTTTAACGCTCACCACCGCAGCTTTGACTTGCTGGCCGGCCTGGTTTGCTGCTCCTCAGCTCGAGGGCCGCTACACCCATCCACGCTAACGCGGGCTTAAATTACAGTCTAGGGTAGGGCAGACAAGACTACGTGAAATCGATTTTGCAGCTATTTGTTTCTGTCACTAAATTTTGTAGCACAACATGTTGACTTATAGTTTATTCGAAGTATTGAAAATTGGAATATCGTTTTTCGGAACGAGAACCTTTCGAGCATTTGACTCTTCGAACGTATGAAAATCGGAAAAATAACAAATCGCATTTACGACTTTCGGTAAACTAAATTAATATTAATATTATAAAATTCGGACGTTTGAAAATCGGAACACTTAAATTCGGAATAAATTATATCGGAGTATTTGGGTGTTCCCGTACCTGAGAATATTCAGTATGCTTAACCAAATGAAAATGATGTGTTACGTTAAAAAAAGTAAAGTAAGGTATTTTTAATCTGGTGTTCGTTTTTTTGCTTAGTTATATTTTACATTTTTTTACCGACAATAGGTTTACTAGCTACGGCCAACGGCCAACTTAACGACGTTTAATGTTTGCTTGGTTAATTTTAAAATTACAGTAGCAATATACTTATATATTACCTCAAATACTCCTTTGAGTTTATGTAAGCTTATTTGTTATTCATTTAAGCATTTCAAAATTGTATGTGTTAAACAGACCGCACGGAATACTTAAATTTATTTTATTACTTCATTATTGTATTGGACTTGAGTTAATACTGCATGTGAGCTTAATAAGCACGAGTGTACTTTAATACCCAAGTACTGAATCAATATCATTCTTTCAACAAATAAGGCAATTCTGTTTCTTGAGAAAATCACAATTTGAAGTCTTTAAGAGCCCAGGTACACTTGCTATATTAAAACTAAAATTTACTAAATATCCATAACTTTTACGGTTAAAATGTAACATTGAACAAATTAATATTCACAGGATTCTGAGTCGTGTCTTCTGAATCACAAAACAGATAATTATTTCAAATTTATAGTTGTATTAAAATATGTTGTTTTAATAGATTGCATTTCTTTAAACAATATAATAGTTTACAACTGTCGCACAAACCTGTCATTTATTGCCGTCATTCTAACGTAATATTGTTTTGTATGAGTAGATTAATATGTACCTTCATACATTCTATAACGTATTTGTTTAGCTGTAGATAGTAGACAGTAACGTTTCAATAAATTGGCATTCTATATTCAAGGCTGACAACAATGTAATCGAATGTATGTATATTTCATCTTCGGCCATTAAACTCGCATATTATAATATAAAGCAGAATTGGCAACGATACTTTATAAAATGAATATACCGGAAAAATATATTTTTTATAGTGTACCATATTTATATATGTCATAAATATGTTTATAAAATACATAAGATAATATTTTATTTATATCCTAAAGCAGTACACCAAATTTAATTTTAGTTTTATCCACCCTTCTTAAATAATGAAGACATCCACATTATTTAAAAGGGATCAACCCTTTTATAACAAAAATTATATTAGGTGTACTGAGTTCAAGATCTGTGTTACTAATTTCCAGGCTTTCTGCTTGCATATAAACTAGTAACAATTAAAAAAATGTCACAAATATAATGCGTGATATTATTATAGTATGGTGAATAGGTTATATAAATGAGATTTATTTTATCTACATATATACAAGTGCGGTGTTTACGTGTATGTATTTCGGGGGTGTAGGGTTTATTTTCTATCTAAAGGATAAATAGACCCATATTTAGTATTCGAGATGTGATAAGGAGGGAATAGAGTTCATAAAATGGGAGTTGTTAATTTGTTTTAGTAGAAATTACTTCGTTTTAATGCCAGCTACAATCAATTCTCCACCCAATCTGCAACCAATATCTGGAGTAGTATATTATACGGATCTTGTAGTAACAAGGAACAACTTCCGTGCGTTTAAGCGCTTTTGCCATACCTACTATTGGAATCAAATATAACAGCTCACTTAGGACCCTTAAATTGATCCTCGGTGCTTTTGCAGCTGGCTTCTCTAGTTGCAAATCTCTCATTTTATGAGGCTATAGCCTCTTTACATCATTCTGTCTCCCGCTTTGCTCTGGAGGCAACTGGAACTATTCATTTTCTAACTCCTCCTTTTTTCTGTTTCTGATTAAATTCATTGCGGGATCCAAGACAGTTAAAGCGATTCCCCGGGACATGCCTGAGCTTCACCGCTCAGTGTCATTTCATTGTGTGCCACTGTTGATCCTGGCTTACAGGAGTTGCAGTGGTGGGTAAGAGGGAAGGACTAGTAAAAAAAAAATCAAATCTTCATTTAACATTATTAATCTCCTCTTCATCTCAAGCTTTCCTCCTACCCCCCCCCCCCCCCTTCTCTTTACGCCTAATCTCGATTTATTTTAATACAGCTATACTGTAGTGATATTTGAAAAATCCTGCAGACCTCACTAGTAATTGCTTTACTAAGATTATATACAGGGTTTACAAAAAAAATGTGGCAAAATGATTGATAGTCTCCAAAACAAAAAAAAAACACAGACTGAGTTGGAAATAGCAGTAAAATTATTCATATATTTTTTTTTATATATCATGAGGATTACTCATTAAATAAAGTTTAATAAATCATTAGTATACACCAGTTCATTTTTTGTATTATTGTTTTTATCTATGTTACGCGTATAGCTAACATAGATAAAACACATAACACAAAAAATGAATTGGTTTTCTTATTAATCAATAACTATTTTTATCTTAACGGTACGGTCTGCAACAAATAACGATTTCTAATTTAGTTACTATTGTTGAGCATTTAAACGGATACAGAATGTTAAACAATTTATTATATAATGAAAGAATATTCTAAATAGCTAACACAATTGACTAATTATCGTTATCTAGTAGTTACATGGATTTACTTTATTACAAGATTACGTTATTATATTAACCTCCTTGTTACTTGTGTGGGATTCAATTCTTAAGAGTTTAATACAATAGAACAAACACAGACAGTAAACACTTACAACTGCTCTAATTTGTTAGAACTTCACTATAAGATTATTGCTGTAAAGATTGCAATATACCATACGGTAGATTATCATGACTATCTTTTATTGATATTGTCAATAGGTGTAACCCATATATTTATATGCGCAAAACAAGAAAAGTATTTTTATTATATATTGATGGGTACTTATTAAACTATTTATATTTTCCTTAAGTATTGCGCAGAAAATTTAATTGAGAGATTTAAAGGTGCCTAAGCAACAAACAACATCAAACTTTGCAATTTTAAGCAATACCTAATCTTTTTGATTATTTTGCAAACTATACTAACAAAATATATCCAAAAATTAAAATAAACACATCCAAATAAATAAACTGGTCTTCTTATTAATCAATAACTATCTATATAATATCATGAAAGTAAAGTCCGCAACTAAAGTTGTTTATTTGTGAACTTCGAAAAGCATTCATAAAATAAGACTACAAATTAAGTAACCCGCGTCTGAGGACACCTCTTTTGTGGTTCCAACCTCCACTTGGGCCTTTACTGACATGGAGATGCATGGAATTGTCGATAATTAGGAACGTTTTGCATACAGTCTTCGTTAATATAAGAAGACTCGGGTTGCTCGTCGAATACGAACGTAAACTAATCTAATCATGGACGGCGATGGTGGTGAGGGGCGTTCGCGGTCGTACTCTCAGCCGGCAAGATTAATGATGTCACAATTATCGGATTATGTGTGACTTTAAAGAAGCTGTAAAGTTTCCTAACATAAAACTCACGTGAGAGCCATATTCAATCTACTCATGGAGTGCGATTGTGTTTGCGGGGTGTTCGCGGTCATCCTCCCAGCCGGCGAGTAGGTAGGTACTATATTTCAGAATGTATACAGTGTAACGAAATTTTGGGCCTTATTTAGAGATGTCACTCACGTGGGAGCCATGCTCAATCTCACTTTCACGTAGCTGATCTTTAAGTACGGGCCTTAAAATATGATCGTTGAAAATTTAAAGATCCCAAATATGTTGACAAAATAGGTACATATAGAAAATACATATCATAATATAATTTCCCTATTACGTATATTTTACAACGCTATTGATAATTTTATTATATACTAGCTGTAACCTGCGCGCGTTGCTACGGCAATATATAAAATTTATTGGAATGATAGTGGCGCCCTCTGCCGAAGGTTGGCCGTATCAACTCACAGACCTTCGTGGGCTCATGCTGAAGATCATAACATTATCAAATGCATAGTTTACGATTCTATGAAGTACATTTTATATTTATTTATAGAATAAAAATATTTCAATTCAATTCAATTTCAATTTCGTTTATTCAGGAACAATTTAAATTGTGTGTGAATATTATATAAACATGAAACATAAAAACAATACAAATTAAAAAACAGTACAATAAATTTAAAATAATTAAATTAACATGCATAGGCATTTATGATAAAAACTATTAATTATAAAAAAATCCAAATAACATTAATGACTTATATACATAATGACATATAAGAAGGTGCTATCGTATTATTATCGTATTTTAGATTATTTTCCTCAAGTATTGCGCAGAAAACTTAATTGAGAGATTTAAAGGTGCCTAAGCAACAAACAACAACAAACTTTGCAATTTTAAGCAATACCTAATCTTGATATAATGCCTTTTAAATGTAAAGTACTTTTTTGCAGAAGACATTCTACAAAAAAGTACTTTACATTTAAAAAGCATTATATCAAGATTAGGTATTGCTTAAAATTGGGGCCAATGATTATAAACTAATATAAACAAATTTATAATACCAAAGAGTGTCTAAAGAATCAATTTATTTATCTTCTTTATCGTGTGGGCTGCAGTAGCCTCTGAGCCTCTAGCACGAGTTCCTGCAGTTTATTTTCTCGATCACACGTTATACAGTTTCCTCCCATACATTGAGCACCAGCGCCTCTCGCGGAAACTATTAAGAACTAAAACTCTGGTGCTCAATGTATGGGACGAAACTGTACGTGTGATCGAGTAAGTAAACTGCAGGAACTCGTGCTAAAGGCACAGATGTGGCCGCGACCGACACCTTAACGTGCTTTCCGAAAGACCGAGACCCTCAGGAATCAAAGCATTTTGAAGGTCACCCATCCATAGGGTGGTCGCGAGCCTTGCCGATAAATTTCAGACCGTTAAGAGCAACTGGCTTTGTCTGCCTCTATTAATTTCTGTGTCATGAAAATTATGGAATATTCACCTAAACCATACTTGCCTTTTTGGCAAATTTTTATAATACTTGACTTTCCGATTATTGTTTAATTCGATAGGAAATAATTTTGAGATTTTTATATTTTTTTTTTGTTTAAATCGGTTATTAAAAAGAAAAGTTGAAGCTGGTTGTTTATGTTTTAAAACAACAATTATGGTAGATAATATAAATGGTAGAGAAGTTAATTATCTCTGTTTACAAGTTTTCAATTTTATCTTCTAGAGTACATACCCGTCGAAGTACTTACGTACCCATAATAAATCCTCACGTGTTTAATTAAATTGCGATGTTTAGCAACACTTAAATGCCGCCTTGGCGTGAATGTTACGACACTGCTGTTTGATAGCATTTAATTTCAAACGGTAGGTAATATTTTTTTTACATAGTGGATATATTCAAGTGTTTTGATTGTGTCCTTATATTTTTTGTTGTTAGGTTTAAATTAGCTGGAGGTCTGAAACTTTAAAATACTTTAACGTTTGGTGTCAATACGACATTGACAGTTAGTACCTTCTGCTACCCTCTTCTGATTCCTCCTAATGTTGGTCTATCCAACGCAAAACGGCTGCCTGAAACTCATTGACTTATATGTATAACTAGACACGCTGTTTCGAATAAAAACTCTGTCCCAGTCCGGCTATGCGCGAGGTGAGGGGCGCGTGCTCGGCGGCCAAAATTGCTTACTGAGTTGCAGCGCCCGCGCTGCAACTCAGTGAGCAAATTCTCAATATGGGATTGCGCGTCTAGTAGAATATATGTAGGTCAATGCTGAAACTGATCACTTTTAACAATAAAGCCGAGAATAATTGCATTATGAGTTAATTTCCTTGTTTCTATCAATGTTTTATTTTACTTTTTTGCAATAAAATGCACTTCTTCTAATATTTCTTATTACTTTGTTTGCTTAGCAAACACATTTATAAGTTTACAAAGTAGTGAAAAATATAAAAAAAACAAAATTAAAAATAATAATAAACAACTCTTTTAAAAAAATTTGAAACACTAAAAATATCTACAAAAGTAATATTTTATAGATATTAAAGCGGTATCAAACATTATGTCAGATATTGATGAAGTGATGGCATGTGTGTCTTAAGGTTCATAGGCTACGGTACCCGCTTATCAGCAGGAGGGCCGCATGCTTATTTGCTAACCCATGAGATGAATAAATCATACTACTTGCTTTTGTAAAACACTTATAGGAAGACCACTTTTTAGCTTAACTTTTTCTCAATTTGATAATGTATATAGATACATTTAGGACACTATAAGGATTTGAACCTGCATCATCCGTGTAAATATAAGTTTTATTCACTAGTTCGGCAATTTATGTACATAAAGTTTAAACCGGTTAATTAATGACGGAAATTTGACATAAAAGAGCGATTAGTATCTGACGCAGTGTTTATGAGCGTAAATACGATCCGCATCGATGACCGCAAAGAATTCAATATTATTATATTAAGTGAGTTTTAAAATTTAATTAAAGAGCTTTATATAGCACCTTTGATCTATTCTTTCACGGGTGTTTTAACTGCCACTATCAAGCTAATATAAAAAAAAAAAATTATATTACTGTAACACTGAGACAAGTTTTCAGTAATCATTACTTATACAACACTAATTAGACGAGAAAATAAAGAAGTAATTAAAATATAGCCTAAATTAGTTTGTAATGGTTCTAAGTGGAACGTGGTTTAAATATGACTTTGATAATCTAAATTAAATATTCCACTAATATGCCATATAAAATTTAGTCTTAAACGAGATAGTTATAACGCTGTTATGTGCCTCCGTTCAACTTTAATGACAAGATATATAATACAAACTGTTTATAAACTCCTAATAAAACCGTAGTCAGTAGATAAAAATATCTTTTATTTACATAACCATTATAAAACATGTGATATGTGAGGTGAAAAATTACTGTGCTATAAACAAGGTAATTTTTATGATATGTATTTTAATGTTATTGCAGTTATAAGTCGTGGTTCGGTTTGCATATCATTGTGCACGTTTTATGTTGGATAAGAATCCAATATACCTGTATATTTGTATTCAACTTATAATTAACAATTTCTATGAAAAGTATATTATTGAATGTTGAAAATATTATTATATAGAGTATGAATTACAGTCGTGGGAATAAATAACCTATCAGAAACACGCTAATTCCTGCTCGAAAGATAATTAGGATAAATGAAAAGATCAATTGATAAATTTAGGAGTTCGAGACTATTCCCATACACGAAACTAATTATATCCATTAGATTCGTGTATTGCAACAGTTCAGTTCATTCAATTGTACACAAACCTGAACCATGAACCATTTGCTCAAACCTACAGGTTTGAGCAAATGGTTCATTTGTAAATTTCTGAATTTCGTATGTTACCTTGGGTTGATAAGTTCCTAATACTACTACATGTACCAGAACAGCCATCCATCATCAACTTTGGTGGTTGCAGCAGCACCGTTTTTATCTCACGTAGTAATACCAGACGATCCAAACAATCTACCACAAGTTCTTCGATTATACTTGCAGTTTTTCCAGCATATTAACTAGCACTGCCTCTAGCGGGCGGAAACTTCAATGACCTTAAAATATTTTTACTAAAAACGGTTAGTTTCATCGAGTAAGTAAACTATATTTGATGGGCCTGTTAGCGTGGTTGGTAGATTCTGCCTTTCACGCCGGAGGTCGTGGGTTCGATTCCCACCCGGGACAAATATTTGTGTGCATGAACTGTTTGTCCTGAGTCTGGGTGTTAATTATCGATATAAGTATGTATTTACAAAAGAAAAATAATATATATAGTATATCAGTTATCTGGTTTGCATTGTACAAGCTCTGCTTAGTTTGGGATAAGATGACCGTGTGTGAATAATGTCCCAAGATATTATTATATTATTATATATGGAGTCACGTTAGAGGTACTGATCAAATCTCGTGACACCGTGTAAATTCGATATATCGTTCTAGCCAACCGTAAACCCGCTGCGACTACCACTTCAGTTGTTTCACAAAATGTCCCTAAAAACCGACCCTCTAATGCATCTTTCCGTCCCGCACTAAGTTAAAGTTTGAATACCAAAATGCGTTACTTAGTTTTAAATCTTATTTTGACCATGCTTCAGCCTTCACTCACGTCTGTTGTCCCCGGAACAGTGAAATACAAATTCTCACAATCATAACAAATGATATATTTAATACAATTGTGACAATTATCATTATTTCCTGCCCACAAATATCCTTACAAAAGTGACAAATTAGTCCCTTTATATCTTTTCTGTTGCCTGACTACATGTTGTTGTAATGTTTATGTCTTCACATGATGTGCAAATTGTAATATGCGTGAATGAAATAGCTATTACAATTTACAATAGTGCATAATTCGTTCCAGTGCGATTGTTTCGTTGTAATATTTAATGATAACGTGACGTAGTTCTTTATATTTATTTATTTTCAGCTTAGCGTTAGGCAAAACATGATTTTTTATATTATTTTTGTTTTGTTTGATAAAATTGCCTTGATATGAATGCGATTTCTTGAATTGAAGCTAACGCAATATTACAATGTTATGTATAAGTAAACGTTCTACTATGTTGGGTTATGTAATTATAAAGAGTAACTTCTTACTTAAACTAAAGTACTTAACTAACTTCAAACGAAGGAGGTTATCAATTGAAATGTTTTTTTTGCGTCTTCGGTCAAATGGACCATACTTCAGCTGTTACTCTGCTACTGGTTTCAACACGGTCCACTTAGTGAAATTTTTTAGCAGCCTATCACAATAATTGCTCAATCACTCGTCTGATAACTAATAATTAAGTTAAGTGCACGATCAACATTATGCCTTTTCGCGGATTAGTCTAGATTTGGGGTCAGTCAATCATAGGGCATTGCGTTCTATTATATTATGACCAAAGAATTTTGCGCTTGACTGACTCTGACAGTAGCTTTAACCAATAGATGTTTTTAGAGGTTGAATATGGCTTCAGTTAATCAATAAAAATACAGAAAATAAATAGTGTCATCGAGTGTACCCGCGGGTCCAGCTGACGGAATATTCCTTTTTGTACGTGAAACACACGATTTGCTCCGTTATTTGTGAGCAAATTTTGATATATTTTATTCGGTATAGAATGCTTCCGCGGAAAGTCACCATGTACATATTGTTCAAATCGGTCAGTGCTAAGTAAAGTCGATGACGGTTTGATGATTTAAAATCAGTAATTATTTGAGTTCACGCTTTAAATTGGTGTGTCAGAATTGTTATTAGATCACGATAAGCGTAAGAAAAAAGTAGTGGTAGGTTAGTTCGCATATAATACGTGCAATTCATATCTTATGTATAATGGATTTTAAAAATTAATTTTATAATCCATTATACCTACGATGCTGGGCCGAATGGCGTGGCGTGCCGTTCACGCTGCAGGTCGTGGGTTCGATTCCCACCCAGGACAGATATTTGTGTGCATGAAAATTTATTTTTATCCTGAGTCTGGGTGTAAATATATATGAGTATGTTTTTACAAAAGAAAAGTAGTACATATTGTATCAGTTATCTGGTTTCCAAAGTACAAGCTCTGCTTAGTTTGGAATCAGGTGACCATGTGTGAATAATGTACCAGGACATTATAGTCGCAGGATATATTCATTTCTGTAATAATATAAACTAAAAATAAAATAAGTGCCTTCTTTGTTATAAATATAGCAGAATTTAACTACATAATAGAATTTATCAGGCAAAAAGAGTTTATATAATTGAATAAAGAATCACTAAGTGTATATAATGAGAAACGTTTATACATGACATAAATGTTCTAATAAGCTCTACCTTTTTATTTTATTCATTTATTTAATGACAAAAGGCTTTACAAACATATGTTCAATTCGCGAACAAAAACAACTTTAAATACGTGACACAAATATTAATATTGTTCATCCGTAGAAGAAGTTTGGGTAGAAAAGAAATATGTTGATTGGATCCTCCCTTTAGGCAAATAGAGCCTGTATTAGGAGAGTAGTAGAGAGTGCTACGGAAGAGCGGACAGTACAGAAGCAAAAGCGTATATTTTTTTCAGCTAAAACTATATAGATTAAAATTAAATCAAAGCTGTGTACGAGTATATGTAACTCTGTCTGTGAGTATATGAGTGAAAGTGTACCCTGTAGATGTGATTGGGTGTATGTACGTGAGTGTATATGTATCAAGGTTTCAGAAGTGTTTCGGTATTTGCATTTATTTCACAATTAATTTGTTAATGTGATTGTAATTTTTGGGATAAATGTAGACGTATTTATTGATTTTATTAAATACAAGCTGTGCTCCGCGGTTTTACCCGCATTTAACTTAATAAATTATAGCCTATGTGTTAATCCAGGGTGTCAGCTAACTCGATACTAAAATCACTCCGTCCGTTTAGAGGTGAAGAAGTAATAAACATAAACACTCACAAAGTTTCGCCTTTATAAAATTAGTAGGATCTATCCTATGCGGGAATCGAACCCGAAAACCGAAACGTAATAGTGAAGCGACTACGTTAACCATGCCACACAAGCAGCATATAGCTACTAGCGAAGACTTGATGTATGGGACGAGTATGATCTCAAGGTTATTTCTTATATATTAGGTACCATTAAAATTGTAGTTACTAATTAAAGGTCATATCAATTAAGCTTATATTAATTACACTATATAAGATGGGTATAATTAAAAGATACTTATTTACGTATAAATATATTATATAAGACTGGTTACATTAGTGACAGAGTTGTTGACGTTGCTTTAGGCGTTTAAGATGGCTTAACAACTGGAAATTTTTCTAATGGAAACAACCAATACTTAATTTGGTTTTACTAAAGACTATCAAATAACCTATCATTTTTCTATTTACGGGCTTCTATTTATTTATTATTGCTTGCCTTTCACGACTTGGGTTAGATTCTCACCCAGGATAGATATTTGTGTACATGAATATATCTGTTGGTCCTTAGTCTGGGTGTAATTATCAATATAAAAATGTATTTTTAAAAGAAAAGTAGCATATGTATTGCATCAGTTATCTGGATTCCATGGCAGGTACAAGCTCTGCTTAGTTTGGGATCAGAAGGCCGAGTGTGAATAATGTCCCAGTATATTATTATTATTTACTATATAAGAAACTTCTTCAAAAACATTTAGATACTAGACGAAGTTATAATTATTCCTAGATTGTGTTGATGTGTGTATTGTGCTAGTAGAGCCTATATATGTAAAATGATTGCCAATATCTACATACATATGTAATACATATAATAAAATCGTAGGAAAGTCAAAACTGTACATTGAATATTTTTCAGAAAGGATACTTGGGGCATGATCTTCAATCAATATTGAAGCCAAAATATAGTTTTTAGAATTTTTGTCTGTTTGTCTGTATGTAAGTCCGGGCTAAACTCAAAAATTACTGCATGGATTTACTTCAAATTTTGCATGAATATTACTATGCGGTCGAGTGAACATAATAGGCTACATATTATCACGCTATCACCTACGGGGAGGTGCTGTGATAATTTATAAAATTTAACGCGGGTAAAACCGCGTGGCACAGCTAGTGGTTTAAATAATGTGACTTTGACCTGTGATATATGAATACAAATATTACTCGTTTAGTAGTATATGATTAACCGGTTTCTAATCGATTTTCGATTCGATGCAATTACGAATCGATTTAATTGTTAATTTGAATTCATGGTGTAGTGGGTCAAGTTTATCTAATAGGTTGTGCAAAATACATAACTACGGGGAAAAAACGCATGTTCTGTTGCTTGCTTGCTTATCGTATGGGCAGTGGTTACCCTAGTGTCAGAGTTGTTCCAGCCGTCCAGTAAGCCTTTGACATGGCTAAACGACTGTCGTCTAGTAACCACAACCGGGACCGACAGCTTAACGTGCCAGCCGAAGCACGGAGACGCTCATAAATTAAACCAGTTGGCGATCACCCATCTATGGACTGACCGTGAGCCTAGTTACTTAACCTCGCCGATCGCTTACGAACCGGTGAGAGTATCTAGCTATAAGCTTTCGTATATAGACAGCTTTAACTTATTGGACCTTTAACTTATATACGTTATGTATTGGTAGCGTATTCTACCGAAGACAATGGAGTCCTGAGTTAAAATACTGAGTCAGACTGAAAAATTATATTGGATGATTCTCTTTATCAGCGGTCGGCGGTGTAACGCTTCCGTCAATCGAAAATCACAAAAAGGTATCGGTCCTGTATCTAACGTCTTTCCTACCTATGTTGGCTAACCGTTTATAGGGTCACAAGAGTAAATCACCTGGAAAATAAAAAGGATGGTATTTAAAAGTACTTCAATTTATTCCCATTTCATTTACCTAATTTTGCCTGTGTTCCACCAAATATACTGAATGTGCACCAAAATATGTTCATTAAAATATGTCATAACGAGCATCTATTTAACAACTGTTGCAAAATTGTAAAAATAGTAATACACCTAATTTAAAAACAAGCATTTATTTTTTTAGTTTTA
The DNA here is from genome assembly GCA_951640165.1 of Pseudoips prasinana. NCBI lineage: Eukaryota > Metazoa > Arthropoda > Insecta > Lepidoptera > Nolidae > Pseudoips > Pseudoips prasinana. Next base: position 14,977,523 of record OX621240.1, read on the forward strand.
CTTCAGATAATGCACTGCAAAATGTATTTGAATCAAACACCAATTAATGCCCAATGTACCTTTATTAATAAAAAATTAACACATTATAAAATGTAAAGCTTACTAAAAATGTTTTTTTTAATACTAATCAGTACGAACCATAATAATTCAAAATGTTAAACAAAGTCTTTACTTCTACAATGTTCACATTATCAGTCCACTCAATCTCTGCAGTACTTCATTAAATTATTGCACCAATAAAGCGCACTTTGCCTTTGTAGGAAAATCTCGGGGCAGTTACATTGGCCGTTTACCCAGTCACTATTTTGGGAAGGCAAGACAACTGTCCAGTGAGTAAAGGCAAATTTCTGGAATTCATCGAATGTCTCCCAATTTTGCCCGTTTGGAACATTATTGGATGCTGATCCTTCGACTAAATAAGATTTTTGTATCGCCGTTGTTGATATGGTTTTCACTTTTTTGTTCAATTTCGCCCATTGGTATACTGACGTCCAATCAGATAGTACTATCAAAGGTGTGCTTGAAAACGAGTCCACTTTATAATTTTCGGACCGCTGCTTGACCATGTCAAGAGTAACAGCACGAAACCGGGACAGTGGAATTCGTCTCTGTCACAACAGAGAGGAATAGGCAGGCATATGCGCGTCGCAAGCGCGCCATAACCATTTTCAGTAAAATAAATATAAGTCATAGAAGTAATGTTTTACGAAATGCATTATTTGTTCTTCAATTATAATTATTTCAGTAACATAAAAGTTGCACAAAACCGTTTTAAATGGGTATTCGGTACTAGGATGCATACTAAATATTTTGTGTAACATTCAGGAATATTTAGTGCACGATCAGTATTTTTCGGGGAAGAATAAAATAGTTATTGTTACAATAGAATATGTGCAGCGCACTACAAGAAAGAAGTGTTCTATCTTGGTGTTCATTTGGAATTTGTTTGATGTAGCATATTTTGTTGGCCGAGTAGTTTAATTATAGTAAAACAATTAAACGGGTTTAAGATCAATATTTTAGAAATGCATACATAGATGTACCTTTAGATTTTTGGTGAACACAAAAATATTATCCAAATAAAAATCACCTGTGTTTGCGCAGGCATTTGTGCACTATAATAGGTCCCGCGCCGATTTTTCTCCGAAACAGTATGGTCGAATCTTCATTGAGATTGAGAAGACTAGAACTCGACTTGAAATACGTTGTTAAATATATAACAAACAGCTGTACCTAGTAATCTTTACAATAAAGCACCTACAGTAGTTGTATGCGAACAATTTGTACAGAGAAAGGAAAATACCTGCCTTTATGCTTAAGACACGTACTTCAAGTATAAAGGTCCTTGCTCAATTCGTTTACCAGTTCATTGTACCTACAGACAAGCCTTTGTTTATTTATAGAAAAAATATTACCTCGTTATAACCTTGGAAATTTCTTTCTTTAGATTAATTGTATGTGTTCTTATGTATTATATTAATAAATAATAGTATACAAATATTATATTGTAAGGTAATAAATAATGTGTTAAAACGATTATTAAAACATTTTCTGAGGAGTAGAATTACGATTTGTGTCTCTACAAACGTGCGATTTACCCACGTGTGAACGTGGGTGAATTGCACGTTTGTAGAGACTGCGATAGAGACACATAAATATGATGCCGGCCGTGGTTTAAAAAAAATGGTCTTATGAATAACATGCTGACTGTATCGTTCTTTTATAAATAATGTCAATAATTATCGGCATATCATAAACAGGGAAGTGTCGTAAAACTTAGTTTCTAAGTGGCATTTTCTTGTCTTAACAAAGGCCTTTACTAACAATATTTCTAATTTAAACGACAGCAATGTACATGTCATAGAAGTCATATTTTTTAAAATGAAACATATGGTACCAGTCAATTACAATAGAACATGATCAAAATGTGAGATTCAATGATCGCAAATTGCGTCAAAAATGTGTGACGGGCTTCGGAAAGCTACGTAACATCTTTTCGTTCCTCACTATGGGCCTTATTAGACGGCTCAAGGTCAAATAAAGAGCAATGGAGAGTTCTATATTTGGAGTTAGGCGATTGAATCAGAAATGCTGAGATCCACGGGCAACCCAAAGTAACCAACATAGGCAAAAATTGCCAAGCTGAAGTGGCAGAGGGCAGGGCACATAGCTCGTAGAGCCGATGGCCCCTGGGGCAGAAAGGTTCTCGAGTGGAGACCAGAAACCGGAAGACGCAGCATGAGCAAGAAAGCAGATTATCGGTCCATCTTATAGGGGGCGCCCTATAAGATGGACCGAGAATCTTGTGAGGGTTGCTGGAAGTCCCAGGCAATTGTGGAGATCTTTAGGGGAGGCCTTTGTCCAGCAGTGGGCGTCTTCCGGCTGATATGATGAGTGTGGCGGTTAAGTGTTTCTAAAGTACGTGACTGTAAAGTGTACTTTAGTACTGTCGATGAGGCAACAGCCTCCTTACGGCCTTATTAAAATGCCGCTTTCAAAGAGGCAGCATAACAATATCTGGTAATGACGGCCGGCCTTTATCTGACCCTAAAGGAAACTGAGGAAAACCAGAGAAAAACATGTAGCTATATGACAGCTATTTACAAAGATGAGATCTTTTGTAAGATGATAATAACATTAGGTATTTAATTGGATTTGTATTGAGTTCTTTGTGAAGGTTTTTTATTTATTTTGGGACAGGCTGTTTAGGTTCAATTTTCGTGTTTTGTTATTATACGTGTCTATAAGATCTCGTACTAAATCCGACTTGGTTTGTAATTGAATTATGTTCTTTGTAGAAGTTTTTTATGGAGACCGTTAGTATGTTTGATGATTTATTTTTATTATGTGTCGCTGTAAATTAAGCCCCTAAAAATGCATGATTTATTTTTGAGTGTGATTTTTCAATGTTATAAAATATTGAAGTAAACAATGTATCCTTTGAAATTTTATTATTAATATTATGATTTTTATATTTATATTAGGTAATGATACGCCCAATATATCGCAATATATGATCACTAGTATTGAATCACCGATTTTGATCATTTACCTTGGTCGTTGACTGTACCTGAGTTAGTTACATGTGAGAGGCGACCACATGCGCATCCGCAACCCTATTTTGTACTATGGCTTTGTATCGTTTTGTATAAGACACTCACTTTGACTTGACTTCCCTGGCGTCGGAATACATAACACTATTCCTATCTATGTCCTGTAAAGATAGCTTCACTTTTAGGTTACAAATTGTAACGCAATGCAAAGCTTCAAAATTAAGTAGTAAAATATGACTACGACTTTCAATACCAAATTTGCGGCAAAAAGAGGTCACATCAAGGGTAATCAAGTAATTTCGCAGTGTTATAAAAAGACTGAAACTACGCCAAAAATTAGGCTACTCCGTGATTACTTCCGTAATATACATATTTATATTCAGAGCATTTGACTGTTTTCAACAATAGAGTTATGCTGAACATCGTTGGATATGTGTGAACATTAGAAACTGCCAGAAGGAGTCAAACGTGAAATATATATATATTGAAAAGTTCACACATCGTGGTGAACTTTTCAATACGTTGACTCGAAATTATCTTCAATATTTTAGAGTTCTTAAAAAAACCCTTTCAAATTATACTGCTTAATGCTCTGGTTATTTTAGTTTATTGTATTGATTAGACCATATTCATATAAACGAACCGTTTTTTTATATATACTTATTGTGTTAAAAGTAAGTATAAAAAAGTTAGTATTAAAAGAACAATGATAAGCTTGAACCGACTTTAACCTTTCTATATGTCAACTGATTTCAACAAAAATTATACACAGAAAGCATTTACCATCGAGTAAAAAAATATTAAAATGTGTATACATACAACGAAACGTAACATACAAACAAAAACTTGTAGTCGAATTGATAACGGCCTTCTTTTGAAGTCAGTTCATAACTTTCAACTGTTTGATTCCACTTCAATTCTCTTAAAAACTTTACAAATTATATTTTATCTTCAGAACCCGTATACCAACCAGACAGTACAAGAGCTTATGATGCATTTAAAAAATAATATTAAAATACCCTCTATATTCCAAACAACTCGTAAAAGTTTAATATTAAGACGTTCTTTGTGATGGTTTCCGTCTGTCGATGAGGCAACAGCCTCCTTACGGCCTTATTAAAATGCCGCTTTCAAAGAGGCAGCATAACAATATCTGGTAATGACGGCCGGCCTTTATCTGACCCTAAAGGAAACTGAGGAAAACCAGAGAAAAACATGTAGCTATATGACAGCTATTTACAAAGATGAGATCTTTTGTAAGATGATAATAACATTAGGTATTTAATTGGATTTGTATTGAGTTCTTTGTGAAGGTTTTTTATTTATTTTGGGACAGGCTGTTTAGGTTCAATTTTCGTGTTTTGTTATTATACGTGTCTATAAGATCTCGTACTAAATCCGACTTGGTTTGTAATTGAATTATGTTCTTTGTAGAAGTTTTTTATGGAGACCGTTAGTATGTTTGATGATTTATTTTTATTATGTGTCGCTGTAAATTAAGCCCCTAAAAATGCATGATTTATTTTTGAGTGTGATTTTTCAATGTTATAAAATATTGAAGTAAACAATGTATCCTTTGAAATTTTATTATTAATATTATGATTTTTATCTTTTAATTAAACTAAAATAGTGTGTCAAAATTATCCGATATAAATACAACATAAAATAGTTTAGAAATAAATATAGATTTCCAAAATCCGGAATGAAACGGATGTTTCCAAATACTTGATTTTTAATAGCATTAAATATCGTATAGAATCCTAATTTGTGGTTAGGCAAATCTAAGGTCACACCTAATTATTATCGTATATTAAAATATATTATCATATTAATTAAAATTCACTTTGTGTTTAAATTAATTTATACAACCTGTCTGCTAAATGAATTTATATAAAAATAAGTCGGGTTTTCCTTCCTGACGCTATAACTCCAGAACGCACGAACCGATTTCCACGGTTTTGCATTCGTTGGAAAGGTCTCGGGCTCCGTGAGGTTTATAGCAAAGAAAATTTATAAAATTTAACGCGTGTAACACCGCGGGGCACAGCTAGTGAATTTATATTAAATTCATTCATTCAAACCGACCAAGTGCGAGTCGGTTTCGCACAAGAAGGGCTCCGTATCATCGAGAGACTATAATAATAAAATACATACTCTGTGAAAATATTTCAACTGTCTAAATGGTCCATGACATACAGCCCACTGTAAGCAGATGGAAAGCCTATCGGACAGTGAAGGCTTGGTAATAGGGGCCCTTAGCCCCTTCTCTACGTGTACTCAACCCTGAAAAAGAGATCATTCTTTAGAGTACCGATCAATTAAAAAATAAAGAATTTTTGGCCAAAAAATAGTAGTACGTGTCAAATAATGAGGAAACAACATTCACAGTTTTATTGGAATTTGTTTGGCAAGAAACAACGAGTAGTAGCTGGGATCCAGGAAATTAACATTGTTACACGTCTGGACGTGATTTCACGTCAGTCGGGTCAAATAGTCCTATCGTCTCGAGCAGTGATGTATGGCGTGAGCAGTGATGCGTGGTTTAGACAGTAGCCTAGCCACTTCGTGTTCCGGGCTCTCGCATAGGATAACTAATTGTATGACCCATAAGTATATATTTGTAAAGTACCCCATTACACATGGATTTAACGTGTCCATGTCCGAACGGTGCCCTTAAAAATGGATTAACTGATAATATCTGAACTTTTGTTAAGTCAGTTGCCTCTCCACTTCGTGTCCCGGATTCCCGCACAGTTTGGGTATTCTTAAATCCGTCAATCATATTTTTGGATAGTACCCCGCGATACAGGGATACATTTCCTTAGTACGAGCATTACAGTAAACAATAAAAATAATTATAAGCGCGTGGTTTCGAAGTAAGTAGCGAATCGTCGTATAGGCACAGCACTTTTTACATTATTTCCAAATAAAAAGCAATATTCCCAAATAGAGTATAGTACTTACAATAACACCTAAAACTGCCGTATTCTTACCACAATGCGATAATTCACATTAAAATTTTCATCAATATCAATGACAGGTGTCAAATATGAAATATTGAAAAAATATAACGCATCTAGAATCCATTTGATACACGTCAGTTATATTGACGTAACAAGTAATGACGTAAACGCATAGCTGAATAATGTAGACGGTTACACACGGCATGGACATGACAGTATAAGACAGCGTAGCTGACATAAAAAAATTATATTTCCCGATTTAGACGCAAAATATTGAAATTTAGGGAAATCAGCAAAAACGTAACTTCGTATAAAATTGGATTGTTTTTATGTTTCATACTAGCTGTGCCCCGCGGGTTTACCCGCGTTAAGTTTATAAATTATAGCTTATGCGTTACTCCAGAGTCAGCTAACTCCATACCCAATTTTATTAAAATGGGTCCAGCCGTTTAGACGTGAAGAAGTAACAAACATACAATCACACACTCACAAACTTTCGCCTTTATAATATTAGTGTGATAACTAGTATGTAAATCGCAAGCTGGTAAAATGTTAGTTCATAAAATTCTGCATGTACTACTCAGTCAAGAAAGTACCTACTGGGAAAAGATCAATAATATACAAAATGTTTGTTATCCATCCAAATTTATTTTATCACCTTCAAAGTATCCATTCATCAAAACATTTTGTTTTGATCTTTTCCCGCTTTAAACGCTGCTTTTGGAATTGAGTTCAGTTCTCGCCGCGAATTCTTCTTTATGTCTTCTACCGATTGAAAACGAAGTGGTAATTTGAGTTTAGGAAAAATAAAGAAGTCAGCTGAAGCCATATCTGGTGAATATGGTGGTTGCTGGATGGTATTTGTTGAGTGTTTGGTCAAAAATTCGTTGACAACGATGGCCTTGTGCGAAGGCGCATTATCGTGGTGCAAAATCCAATAATTTTCTTTCCACAAATCTGGCCTTTTTCGTCGAATTTGCTCTCTTAAACGCCGCATAACGCTCAAATAATATTCTTTATTTACCGTTCGACCTTACGGTAAGAATTCAGAGTGTATAACACCGCGATAGTCAAAGAAAACAGTCAACATGACTTTGACTTTTGATCGACTTTGGCGTGGTTTTTTCGGTTTCGGTTCAGTTGGAAGGCGCCACTCCAAAGCTTGTTGACTAGTTGGCATGTCAAATTCGTAAACCCACGTCTCGTCACCAGTAACAATGCGTTTCATGAATGTTGGGTCGGAATTGACTCGTTCTACCATGTCCTCAGCGACTTTCATGCGATTGAGTTTTTGGAGAAAATTCAGATCTTTTGGGACTAGCCGAGCGGCAACACCTTTCCTACCCAAATGATTAGTTAAAATGGTACGAATCGACTCGTGAGATACAGAAAATTCGGCGGCTATCTCTCACAGAGTTGAATGAGGATTTTCAGTCACTATTTCCTTCACTTTTGCGATGTTAACTTCAGTTGCAGACGTTGATGGCCTACCAGAGCGAGGCAAATCTTTCATCACATCTCGACCGCTTTGACGCAGCTGACTTCTTTCTTTTTCCTAAACTCAAATTACCACTTCGTGGTACCCGTTTTCAATCGGTAGAAGACATAAAGGAGAATTCGCGACGAGAACTCAATTCCGAAAACAGCGTTGAAAAAATGTTTTGATGAATGGATTATTCGTTGGCGTAAGTGTATCGTTTCTGAAGGAGCATACTTTGAAGGTTATAAAATAAATTTGGATGAATAACAAACATTTTGTATATTGTTGATCGTTTCCCGGTACTTTCTTGCCAGAGTAGTATAGCAAAAAAAAACAACCCACTTATATTTCGTTAGCAGTCCAAGCTGATGCCATTACGATCCCTTATAGCCATATCGTAATAAATCTAGCCCTTTACACTAGCGAAATGCTTCCCCGGTGCCGTTGCAGATGCAAGAAGTAATTCGTAAACGATTGGTTTTGTGAGTTCTTTACGAAGAAATAGAATTTTCTTCCAACTGCCAGCTAAATTGTACTGGCTGTAAAATTGAGCGGAAAGACCGTTTAGTTTTACTCACCCAGCACAATTTCTTCTTCTACTCCTTCAAAAAACTTAAGTAAGCTTGTCAAGACTTAGTAAAAGACTAGATAATTGATGTATAGTTAACTTAAGTAACTTTAAAACGTGTTCATAAGAATATCTGTTTTATGTAAATATAAAATTTTTGTATGTTATGTTACTTTTCTATTTGATTACGTTTTCTTTAAATTGTTATATTTCTTTCTACCCGCTTTTCAGTATTTTCGATTATACCATCTTTACGTTGTTTGTGAGAAACCAAACATTTATAAAATCTTGGTCTACATACAGTAAAGAGTTTATATTTATCTTTCTAGCATAATCATGTCGTTAAAAAGCATATATAAGTTGCATGCCTGTAAAATCCTTTACTATTTCAATCAAACTCATGAAACTTAATAATAAACCGCTGACACACAATATCTACGAAAATGCAGTATGTATTTTGATCACGAAACTAGAGCTCAATATTCTTATTCGCATGCGTAGTGGAGTCGGAAAATTTTATAAACGTTTTATGTTAATTCTGATCGACACTCGGAAGAGGCAAAAGTCATAAATGTACATGGTTATTTTATGCGCTGGCGGCACATGAATATAAGTAGAAAATAGAAAACAACTGACTAACAAATGATATTAAAAATGTATTAGGCTGTATATAATTTCTCGTGGATATGGAAATCTAAATCGTGGACTTCTAAAACCTGGCTGAATATGACGCTTTCCGGATATGGCAATCAAAACCCAAACTCTAATTAACTCAAAAGTTGTAGCGCGCCGTGACTTGTATGTACAAAGCCTTCAGTGTCTTTGTGGATTACCGGCCAAGCGTAGGACAAATTCCGTAATTCGAATTTTAAATTAATTCGTATCGTAAGTTATTAACGGCATGCCATTGCTGCAAAGAACGCTACTTGAAACTCACTTTCCTGCCTACCTTGGTAGTACCTTGCCGTGGTTTGGTAATCTGTCCAATATACTACAAAATTCTTTAGCTTGGTGAGCTAAAACATCTTGGCTGAAGTACAATTACAGCGGCCAATTTCAACTAAACTAGCAGAAAATAATAAGTACTCAAAGGATAAAACCAGCTAACTGGCGTTTTTGCCCTCATAACACCTACTCTAGAAGTTTTAACTAAATTCTCATAACCTTTATGCTTGCGGCAATTGGGCTAAATTGCCGCAAGTATAGTGAGAATTTAGTTAAAACTTTTAGGCTGAAATCTATAGAGCGTACTTAGACTTTGCTCAGACTTTACTTAGACAGAAGTTAATGCATGTAACGAAATTACAATTGGTGTTTTGACTTTGTCTGTCTTAGCTTATGCTAAGCATAATCTTAACTTCAAAAAGTCTATAAATACCAAATCAAAGTATAAGCTTAGTTTACACTTAGCAAAGTTTTACGTAAGTAAAGTTTGAGCAAAGTCTAAGTACGCTCTATAGATCTCAGCCTTAGAGTAGGTGTTAGGTGTACGCTATCAATTGCTACTAGATGAACCGATGATTTTCATGATGCAGGTAGCGTAAGACCGGTAATTGTGGAGATCGTCGGGGGAGGCCTTTGTCTAGCAGTGGGCGTGTTTCGATATGATGATGATGGTACCAATTGTTCCTTAAGGTTACTATAAACATACAAAACAAAAATAAATAATAAATAGTATTTGCTGGGTAAAAGTTAATATCTACGATTTACGATTAAACTTAATTACACTCACTATTATTTCCCCCTTAATTACTATTAGCTATATGCTGTACACTGTGCCTTGTCTTAATAAGACATAGTTTACGGAATATTATTAAAGATAAAAACACTTTCTTGTATAGTATCTTCTCCTTTATTCAATGGGATATATTATATTAAGAAGTGTCTCTACGTCTCTTAAAATTGAATATGTGATTCTAAAAAATATGATGTACAAAATACACACTTCTAATAACGAGTTATGAGTATTGAGTATATAAGAGTCAAGTATCGGTCAATACACTTAAAGAGATACACTTGATCTTCATCATTTAGCTATTAATATATACTTACAGTATACGTTACATTCGGTAATGCATACTTACATACATCAAGTGCACGCAGACAGAAACATATTCTGTGTGTTCAGTTATACCTATGTTTGAACAGTTATGAAGTCAATGTACCACCAAAATCAGCTATTATATGTACATATATGGTATGTATATATATGTATGTTGGTATTATATTGTTAAGATCCTAGACATGCTGTCAATCTGTACACAGATCTTTGGCTGTTTAAGTAGAGCTATGAACGTACGAACTTTGAGGCGCACGTTAGGTGCACCGTAGCAACACAACAACAACGTAGTAAAAGTTGTCTGGAAGAAATCGCTTTATGCGATAAGACATTATAATGAATGTTTCAAAAAAATCTAAATCAAAAGTCATTTATTCCGTTAAAATATTACATTTGTGTGGAATCGTCAATTTTTTTACCCTACCGTGCAGTGTATGACGTGGCAGCTACTGAGAAACACTGCCAGAAAACTCAGTAGGAATCCTTTTTTTTTAATATTTATTTCTTACATAAAATTACATTGTATTTAAATGTGTTAAATTAGAGCGACTCAAGCCCAAGCTGTTTTGTCACTTAAATAATCCGAAGTTTTGTAGTAAGCCCTGCTACACAATTTGGCTTTTATAATTCTTTTAAACTTATTCGTAGACATTTCTCATCGTAAAGTGGCCTTTCTTTGTGTACAATAAAATGTATTTCATTATTTATTTATTAAATCATTAGACATTATGGCTTACTCGATAGCTCTGTAGCACGGGTAACAAGTGCCCTCAGGTTTTTTTATTGACTGAATCGTTGGGTAGCGGCACCGTGTTTCACTGCAGATAATTACTACGATATTTAGTTTAGAATATATAAGGGTATATCGAGTTGGCTAGTATCGGTTTAAATTGGATGCCGTAATCGAAATCAACCAGGAGTACTATTCTGTACATATATTGTTTCAACATAATATAACGATGTAAGTTATGACTGCGGGCCACCTATTCTAGATAAGAAGAATTAAATAATTCATCAAGAACATATTTAAATTAGAAATGTTTAATTAAATCTTTTGAAAACTGCTATAAAACGCAGATTGTGCAAAGGGGTGTCTTGGGTGCCCCTCAACTGCGGCTCTTTCACTATATTACTTTAATTTATTTTTATCGTTAACTAGCCTTTATCCTCAGTTCACCCGCGTTATTTAGACATCTGAATAAATAGAGCGGGTAAAGCCGAGGGCACGGGTTATTACATTATTTTCTGCTTTTAAAAGTCCCATCAAAGTTAGTTCAGCGGTATAAGAGATTAGCTGGAACAAACAAACAGACAAAAATATTGTTTTTAGTAGCGTATACATATTCTACATACATAGTAAAATTGACCACTGCCTGTAGCTGGGAAAAGCTCGCTGAAAATAGAGTTGAATGGCGCAAACGTGTAGTGGAGGGTCGTAACATCTGTGATGAAGCCTGGTTCGGAGTACTTGCTGATAAGAGACATGAAAGCGGCTCGGCACCAACCACCGCAAACTTCTCTTGTCAGGCCTGCCTATGTCGCTCTCGCATCGGTTTGTTTAGCCACAATAAGAAATGTCTCTCAGACAATGCGCCGTAAATCGTCTGTAACAGACGTAAAGGCCATATATACATATTTATATGTTAATAGTAAAAAAATGGCATTTCGACATTATAAATAAACCGTTGAATTTTATTTATTTGTATGGATGATAATCACCTAACTTGCAAAAGATTAAGTGGTTTTATAGTTTTAATGTAAATAATGTCCACAATGGCCAGGCTCGTGGACACTAGCTATCCGCGCAGGTCATATTATAGTACACAAGTGTGTGCGCAAACATAGGGAGAATTTCTATTCCACTATTCTCATGATCCGATGGGATGACTAGCGACACGACTGGAAAGAGGTCAGATACAGGACCGACGGCTTTACGGGCTCTTCAAGGCACGAGGGTGTGATACCGCCAACACCCACACTTTGGGCTGATACTGAGAAATTTCGTTAACAGAAAAAAATACACTTTTGGCCCGACCCGGAATTCGAACCCACTATATGCGGTTGAACACGCTAACACTAAACCAACGAAGAAGTCAAAAAAAATTACAATTAACTTTGATATCTTTACTTTTAATGTATTCTTTATTTGAATATGTATATTATAAAAAAAAACTTTTGGTCTTCTGATGTCACGTTCATGTAAGAATGAACAACCAGAGACCATAAGCTGTGATTTTTGAATACATTCGTACTAAAAAAGTTTTTAAGTTTTAGTCAAGTATTTTTAACACGCTTTTATTAGCATGTATGTAAGAAAATCTTGGAATCTTGATTTGACCCACTTCCCGGCTTAGGATTAGGATGAAATTTTGCACACGCTCTGAGTTCTGATGACAATACATGACTAGCTAAGAAACGTCATTACAAATCCAATATGGCGGCCTCCCCAGACAGTGGACTGGCTGTTTGAAATCCACCCCCATGATACGGGTATCAAATGAAAGGGTTTGCTGTCAGGAATACGGAATACGAAAAAAATTGTTACGTGACTTAAATCCAACATGGCAGACATACAAGATAGCGGATTGGCTATTTGAAATGCATCTTTTATTATTTTAGTGTGTGCTAAAAGCGTGTTTTTTTGTTTTTAAACTATTATTATTAATATTTATTACTTTTCTTTATTTATTACCTGGACATAAACAAGTAACAGACAATTCTCCCGAGTATTTGTGTCTGCGACGAAAGTCATTTTTTATTCTTTATTATTATTTTTGCTATAAAAATAAATGTAAAATATACCTACTACACATTATATTTTATGGGTTATTGTGACAAACTTTACTATCTGATTTTCCTCATTCTTATTTACTTATGCCAACGATGATTTTTATAAATTTATCACAACGGCAATCAATATCAACGCGTACATTTCCGTAGCTCTTATGTATGAGTACTTATACATAAGAGCTACGGAAATTTACGGGATCATACGATCATGAGATACGACCTAGAAAAGGGTTGTCTCCAATAACTACGAGTATAGTAATGAATAGTTACGTAATAAATTTCAATATTAAAAGTAAGAAAGAAACTGTTATTAATAACCTACTTCTATCAGGCATTAGATTATTAATCATGTCTTCAATTATGGTTTCAAGAGAATCATATGGATGTAGATACGCCAAATAATTATCATCACCATGACAGTCAACAGAAGTCTAATGCTAATAATAACGTTCCCTTTCCCTCCGGGATATGCCATAGTTGCCATATTTGGATTTTGACAAGTGTGACGATTATGCCATTTTGGCATTGACTTGGCCACCGCAGTATGATGGTCATAGCACTCAGAGATGCTTCTGTCCATTTTCTGGTAGATATACCTTCGAGACAATTTCTACGCCTCCCTGAGGATGAGATGAGGTGTTGATATAAAATGTGCAATGTTTAACTTCAAATCAACGGTTTTATTGATATGATTTCAAATATGTAATATCATTTTAAATATGTCAAATCTGACATAAAACAAATTATTTAATAAGAACCAAACGAACTGGTTTTAATTTTATAATATAATTTGATTTTACTAATATAAATTCATCAAAATAGAACAGTCCAAATTGCCATTTGTATCGCATTTTAGCAACCAATTTTGCTTATAATGACTGTTTTAATTAAACTAGAACCAGCTCCATTTGTCTTTTGTAAATCATATATTTTTAATACGAGTTGAACTAGGGCTAGTTCTAAAAGCAATCCCAATCGAAAAATAATCTGAATATAATATAGAAATCCTTTTGGTATTTAAATAGTTTATAGGCAAACTGCTAAACGCCTCCTTTTTAAATTTTGATAAAGACATCCTCCGACTATACATGTTGTATGTTTCATTACCGGTTACAATACCATTTTTATCAGTCGAATGTATCAATTCGTCTGCATAGGTACGTCAAATTGAACTCACTGCACTGCTATTCGCCAATTCTAATGTTAAATTAAACTACTGAAAATATTGGATTTTGCCAATTTTAAATCTGTATTTTTTTAAACCGACGTTCATCATTACTATGTATTTTCAAGAAATTAATTAACCTTCAGCAATTCAAAGATATTTGAATGAGATTCTGTGACAAAAGATGCCGTTTCACGATTGAATGGTCCCTGCCTCGTATTTGTATTAAAAGTAATTTAGACCAATACAATGTTATTAATTACTATCAAAATTTATAAGTTAATGTTTATTTTTACGTCATAAATGAGGAGTTTATCAGGATATTCAACTGTATATAACTTTTTCAATATCAGTAACATGTAATTTCGTGCATGTAATTTTCTTATTCATAACTCTCTGTATTTTTTCCAAATCTTTTGATAGCTCTTGAAGTTATAAAATACTGTAGCGAGCAGTGGGTCAGGTGATTTTAAAATAAACTACTATAGGCAAATGGAATCTTTATTAGCATCTATAGTGATAGTTGGTGCAACACTAAGACCACGGAACACAGATGTACTTCGAGTCCCGGCGATTAGCACTATGTGAGAGTTCACACGTGGCGCACTTACAGAGTCTACACTTTTCTTTATAATAAATATTTTATGGAGTTACTAGCTGTGACCCGCTGTTTTACCTGCGTTAAATTTTATAAATTATCACAGCACCTCCCCGTAGATGATAGCGTGATAATATATTCACAGCCTATATGTTCACTCGACCTCATAGTAATATTCATTCAAAATTTGAAGTAAATCCATGCAGTACTTTTTGAGTTTAGCCCGGACATACATACAGACAAACAGACAAAAATTCTGAAAACTATATTTTGGCTTCGATATCGATTGTAGATCACGCCCTAAGTATCCTTTTTGAAAAATATTCAATGAACAGTTTTGACTTTCCTACGATTTTATTATATGTAGGTAAAGATTATGGATACATCTTTAAACTTATGCTTCTCTAAAATTATTGACAGGCATATAATCTTGAGATGCCATTTAAATGAAAAATACACAGCACTCAAGATAATCAGTGTCGCACATTATTTTATGTATATATGTATGTAGCTTAGTTGTTCCTTATCATAGCTTTGATGTAATTATCATTTTATTACCGACATCCAGTTCCTTGTCAGATAGAGAACAGGTAATAAAACTAAAACCCATTTTTTAGAGTAGACATTTGAAGCCTACTTGTTCCAATGGAGCAGCGAGATCCTAGGATGATGAGAATGATATCTGTAAACTAAATGTTTACGTTGATATACCGATATACATATACCGTTTCTTACTAGCTTAACTATGACGGAATAATGCCGTATTATTTCTCTTTTTTATTTTATATCTCGTAGGAATTAAGCTATTTGCCAAGCGGTAGCGCGGTAATCGGCAGAAAATTTGCCCACGAAAATAGTTGTAGGCGCCATCGCGTGCATCGGTTCATGCAAATGATGGCATAGTGTGCACTTGTAAAATAAAATAAAAAAGGTTTTTATTCACGTAGACTTTAAAAAAGCGCTTGTAAATAGTCAGAACATGTTTGTAGTAATATAGTTGTATACATTATTATTTCTAGTAACATAGATATTTAGGTACACATTGTATGAAAACATTTATAAAATTTATTTTATTATAGCATTGATATTTAGCTAGCTCGTATCAAGTTATTGTCAAGAGATTATGTTTAATTATCTAGTTTAAGTCTAATATTTTTACTACATATTGTCAATGGTTCTGTCTATATTAAGGTATTATTATTATGACGGACCTTGTGTTAATAACGACGGTCGCGCTTTAATGCTACCACCGGATCCAATGCGCCCCAACTGAGAAGACCCAGCGAAACAAACTCAGTGGGTTCATCTACTACCGGTTTCAATACGACCCAGTTGAGACGGTCCGGCGAAACATACTCAAGCGGGCATGAACACAGGATTTGGTCCAATTAGAGTAACTAATTATTTGGTTGGCAAACACAATATATGCTCGATCGGTTGTCTGAATGCTTATTATTTTAGATTATATTTAGGTATACAAAAGAAAAACTTCGAAACAATAACATTATTCATTTTGAAACAGAGTCAATAATTTAAAATTAAGTATATGATAGCAATCATTTACAGATAGTTCACGTAACTCAGCCAGATCAGTCATGTCTATATGGCTACAAGGTCTCCAGCGAGCAATGTGGAGGTAGGCAGTGAGAGCCAGACGACTTTGTCATCGATGTACTCTTTAGTGGTGTAATAACCCCTAGCCATAAGTACACGTTTAATATGTGTTTTAAAACGTGTGTCAGGTAGATCAGTAATTTGAGTAGGAAGCTTGTTATAAAACCTAATACAATTTCCTAAAAATGATTTATTAGTTTTGCTTACTCTAAAGCCTGGCATGGCTAGTTTGTTTTTATTCGTATTTATATTATGCAGTTCACATTTCTTTTTATATTTATGAATATCTTTACTAACAAACATTATATTCTGATATATATATATTCCGATGGCACAGTAAGTATATTTATTTCTTTAAATAAATTTCGCAAAGAATCGCGACTGCCTAAACCATAAATGGCTCTGACTGCTCTTTTCTGCAATACAAAAATAGTACCTATGTCAGTCACAGCAGAATGCCATACGACATAATGCTATGAAAGTACGCGAAATACACTAATCTAGCAGTTTGTTCATCTGACAATTGCCTTATTTTCCAGACAGCATAGGAAGCCGAACTTAATTTACCTGCTAACTTTTCAATCTGAGGACCCCATTGCAATTTTGAATCAAGTGTCAATCCTAAAAATACGGTCGATAGGACTAAATCTAATATTTCCGCATTAAGTGCAACTATTGGTACAATTTGAGTCACATTCGGCAATGAGAACTTGATGCATTTAGTTTTCCCTGCATTTAACAAGAGATTATTTGCCGAAAACCATTCTGATATAAGGCTGAGTGTTTTATTATGCTCAATAAGATCTTTATCCTTCCTATTTACTTTAAATATGAGCGACGTATCATCAGCGAATAAAACTATGTCTGATACTTTCTCTACCAGATAAGGGAGATCATTTATATAAACAAGAAATAAAAATGGGCCCAATATAGATCCTTGGGGCACCCCCATTTTCACAGGATGACGTGCCGAAGTGACACCGCCTATCGAAACCATCTGTTCTCGCCCCGATAGATAGGACATCACAAGATCACGAGATGTGCCAGATATTCCATAATATTTCAGTTTAACAACGAGCGTACGGTGTTCAACGCAATCAAAAGCCTTAGAGAGATCACAGAAAACTCCCAGCGCATCCCGTGATCCCTCCCAAGCCTCCAATATTGACCTAATTAATGAGCAACCTGCATCTTGAGTAGAGCGGCCCCTTGTAAACCCGAACTGCTTGTTATGCAATATCTCATTCACGTTAAAGTGCGACAACATTTGGCTGAGCATCAGCTTTTCAAATATTTTATTTTTACTTACCCTGATGTAGAATATGTCCGTTACGTCCAGGGCTAGTCTCTGTTAATATTAGCAAAAATTTGCCCTGGAGCTAATAGATTTTTTATTCCAAAGACTATTGTTTAGAAATCGTGTCTTAAGTTATATATAACTATTGTTATTTATTTCGAATTATGAATGTTGGAATTAGGCAACTAACCTTGTTAGTGTCGGTCATAACCTTGATAGTGCTCTATAAGTTATCAAATCGAGTCAAATGCAGCAACAAAAATACGCAAGTTAATATGGTATTAGTAGCTATAGTTAAGTTTTTAGTAAATTGATCGAAAATATATTTCACATATCGGAGACTATTATACAATATGCTCTCAAACCGGTATAGTCAATGATCGAAGACGATCAGATGATTAGAAGAATAACTGGGTGGAATACTCTGCGGATCGCGATATGAGCTGTAAGCAGTGGGATAATACATGAAATGAAATGAAATTTATTCAGCACTTGGGTATTAACATACACTTGTACTTATCAAGTTCACAATGCAGTACATAAACATAGTCGAATACAGTATAAAAATTACAAAAAATTAACTAGTCTGTCCATGCGGTCTGTTTTATCAGATATATTTTCTTAAATCCTAAAATAAATAACAAGTTACTAATCTATTATTTTAAAATTTAGTTGTACAATATTAAAATTAAAGAATTGAAGGCAATGAGCATTTGGCTATCGCAGAAGGCTCTTAACCAGTAGCTTAAATTAAACGACTAATACCCGAGGCCACCCTTTTGGGGTTCGGGCCATAGCTCAGGGGGCCCCTGAAGCAAAAGGACAGAATTCCAAGAGAGGGTGTGATCAGTTGCACGGGATCACCGATGACGCGTTAAGGGGCCAAAGCGATCCTCGCCGCTGAGGAGCCTACCCTAGCTAACCTGATAGGTTAATTTAAAACTCTTGTAAGAGTAATCAATATCATTGAAAAATTATTCTTAAGTATTCTGACACTTAACACTTATTTTTCAATCATATATATTTTTATTCTTAATATATCTTTAATATTTCAATTTGAAATAAAATAATATTGATTTTGAAAAAGAAATAAACTTTATGGTTTTTTGCTCGTTTAATAGTACCGCAATTAGTACCAGAGGTACTAGACGGTAGGCGGAATGGATGGATACCATGATGTCAAGCGCTCATAGCCAGTGCCTCTAGCACGAGTTCCTGCAGTTTACTTACTCGATCACACGTACAGTTTCGTCCCATACATTGAGCACCAGAGTTTTAGTTCTTAATAGTTTCCGCGAGAGGCGCTGGTGCTCAATGTATGGGAGGAAAATGTACATGTGATCGAATAAGTAAACTGCAGGAACTCGTGCTAGAGGCTCAGATGCTTTCACCGGTCCGTAAGTGATCGGCAAGGCCAAACTGAGTCGACTGAGACTGACCGCGAGTCTAGGTGCTTAACTTCGCCAATCACTTACATTCCAGTAAGGGAACATAGCTGAAACGCCACATTATGAAATTTGTAGTCGAAATAGTGTTTAAATCCGAGTACTAAGACGAGGACGATCACCGTAGCCTAGTTGGTAGTGCTCCTGCCTAGGAAGCTGGTGGTCCTGGGTTCGAATCCCGGTAAGTGCAAATATTTGTGAGATGAGCACGAATATTTGTTTCTGAGTCATGGATGTTTTCTATGTATTTAAGCATTTATCTATCTATATAAGTATGTATATCGTCGCCTGGTACCCATAGTACAAGCTTTGCTTAGTTTGGGGCTAGGTTGATCTGTGTAACATTGTCCCTATATAATATATATTATTATAGACGAAAAAGTATTTGGAAACGAGTACCTATTATTTTTTGTCCTCTACGGTGATGAAATTAAAAATGGCATTTTTGATTTTTATTTTTACACCCACAATACAGCATGTGATTTTTAGTTTGAGGAAAAACCAAATTCATTAAGTAGATACCTACAATTTTGAGGAGGATAAAATATATGGTACCTACTTGTTTATTTTTAATTACGATTTTTTATAGTCGCACTTATCTTGTAGAGGGATTTTTGCACTTTTTGGTCATCTTATAATCTTGTAACAAGGAAAATAGTTAAAGGAAAACGTTATCATTTATATTTTCCTTGAAGAATTAATATAGCGCTTTGCATTTTGACTACCAACACAAAAAGTGGGGTTATAAATTAATCCCGTATCTGTATAAACAAACATATAGAGATGGGCTCCTAAGTAATAACAGCCGCTCTTTTTTGTAGGTACAGACGCCACACATCCAGCTACCCCAGTCTGTCAAATTTATTTTATCGATTTTCAACTTTATCACATAAGCATAAGATTCACTTTCAATTGTGGAAATTTGTCAGATTGGAGTAGCTTGATGTGCTGGAGTCTGTACAGCTACAAACAGATACGTTTGTTGGACAGAAGTGTCTGTTTGTCTGTGATATTCTAACTTTGTAACGGATATAATGACTTCAATGCGTTATTTTTGTTGAGAGTGAAAGGTCTGCTGATAGGTACAAATAGAAGAAACTGCACTGAAACGAGAATAGTTTTGGAATTGAATAAGATAAAGGTTTGGAGCTTTGTTCAATGATAATTTTGACTGCACGTATGGCGTATTGGTTAAGACAACCGCCTCCCCACTTCGTGCCTCGGGTTTAATTCTTGCACAAGGCACTATTTGTGTGACCCATAAGTAGTTGTTCTGAGTCTGAGTGTATTTTTGTTTTGTTATATAATCAAAAAATATTTGTGAGGATTCGTTTACTCCTCAAAACTCCTTGCATAGTGTAAGGAGATTTGATGTTCGTTTGGTGTACCGTCATTATGGAAAACAAGCAAATTTAAAATACAAACCATAAGATTCCATTGTGTTCTACAGTCGTGTATATTAGTCATTTTTTTATTTCAGAATAAACCAAGAAGGGTACAATATAATTAATAAGAAGTCAGGTATAACTTATAAATAAAATATGGCGCATATGTCGCGTAAGCAATTGTGCCGGTGAATTAATAAGCCATGTGATCTCTAAGAAATTACGTTATGTTAGTGGAGATTATATGCATAGATATAATATAGTAGTTAAAATCTTCCGTCAACAGCTTCTTATTCAATACTGTCTTGTGGTAATCAACTGCAAACGGTCCTGTTAATTAATAAATAACTGGGTCCCACCGTTTTAGCCGCGTTAAATTTTATAAATTATCGCAGCTACTCTCCCGAAAGTGATAGCATGATAATATGTTGACCCGACCTCTTATTCATGCAAAATTTGAAGTAAATCCACGCAGTACTTTTTGAGTTTAGCCCGGACATACATACAGACAAACACACAGAGAAAAATTCTAAAATCTATATTTTTGGCTTCGATATCGTATGTAGATCACGCCCCAAGTATCCTTCTTAAAAAATATTCAATGTACAGTTTTGACTTTCCTACGATTTTATTATATATATATAATAATAATATCCTAGGACATTATTTACACACGGCCATCTGATCGCGAACTAAGCAGAGCTTGGAAACCAGATAACTGATATACTACTTTTCTATTGTAAATACATAATTATATACCTCTAGGTAATTACATCCAGACTCAGAACAAACAGATATGTTCTGCACACAAATATCTGCCCAGAGTGGGAATCGAACCCACAACCCCCGGCGTGAAAAGCAAGAATTTCCCAACAACGCCAACAGTACCTGCCGTAGGCAGTTCTCGTCAAAACTTAATAGTCTATTGGGATCGATCGATCTATTAATAACTATATATACATGTCTGTGATAGCAATAGGAATGGTATCGTAGTCAAAGATCGATCGGCGATAAAAACAGTGCTTGTTGATAGAACAGTCTAGTATCTTCGTGAAAAAAAAATATAGTATAAGCCACATATAAAGTTGTTATTGTGTTGTTTATGAGTGTGTATGTTTGTTACTTCTTCATGCAAAAACTACTGAACGGATTTTGATGAAACTTTATAGTACCGTAAATTTTCTTTATTGATTGATGCATTGATTTTTATATATATAGATATCTATATATATAAAAATCAATGCCACTTTTCGTTGTAATGTTATAACTCAACAACACCTTTACCGATTTGGCTAAATTTGGTCTTGAATTCGTGGAAGTCCAGGGAAGGACCGTAAAGAAAATTTTAAAAGTCTTGAAAAAGTGTAATAAAACATATTTCTATATTTTTTTGTTTGAATAAATGAACTTAATAATCATGTTTTTTATTACTATGTCTATACGTAGCGAAGCACGTACCAGGCCGCTAGTAGCTTATATATCCGAATAACATATAGGCTATAATTTATAAATTTTAACGCGGGTAAAACCGCGGGCACAGCTAGTATTATAAAGGCGCAAGTTTGTGAGTGTGTATGTTTGTTACTTCTTCACGTTTAAACGGCTGGAGCGACTTTCATAATATTTGATATGGAGTTAGCTGACACCCTTTTTTTTTTTTTTTTTTTTTTTTTGCGGGGTGGAAAATCCTGCATGGATGTCCTCCGCCTTGGGGGAGGCGGAGGGGTCTGTCAGACTCCTACTGACTAAAAACCACCCCGGTGTTCCATCTCACACCTGCGCCGGGGGTCGCGGGAACAAACGATACTTCCGCAACCCCTAGCTGGTGCTGGCCCATACCTGCGGGCCTCCTCGCATTAGCGGGGGGAGTGAGGTGTTAAACTCCCCCGCAACGTCTAAGAGGGGCGCGCGTGGAACACGTCGCGCCGCCGCCTCGGGTCCAGATGTGTAGTGGGCGACGGACGCCCCCGAGTCCGTCGCCCCTGGACCCATTTAGGGGGGCTGGAAGAGGGCGTTGTCCGCCCTCCGCCGACGCCCGGTGCGTCTGCTGCGGGCCGAGTGAGAGGATGAGATCTCCCTCTCCCTTTCCGCAGCTTCCTTCCGCGAGATGACTGTCTCGCAGAAGGAAACCACCGCGTCCCAGGACTCCTCGCCGCCAACCATCGAATTCACGACGGCCGGCAGCGACAGGTCACTGCCTACTCCAGAAATGAGGGCACGGCGCTGCTCCTCCCAAGCGGCACACTCTGCCAGCGTATGCAGCGCCGTGTCCTCCCGACAGTCGACGCAGTGGTGACACCGGGCGTCCGGCTCCCTGTTTATGCAACACAGGTACTTCCCGAAGCAGCCATGCCCCGAGAGTACCTGCGTCACCCGAAACGACAGGGAGCCGTGCCTCCTCCCGAGCCAACGCTCGAGTACCGGCCGGACCGCCTCGATAGTGACGAGGCCGGCGGTTGGGCGCGAGAGCCTGTCCCGCCATTCCGCCACCAGGGCCTCGCGAAGCTGCGACCGACGCAGCTCCATGTGTCGCTGCATCGGCCGCTCGCCTTGCGCCAGCATCTCCTCGCGCCACCGGTACAGTGACGCGAGTACTTTCGCCTCGAGGTCCCAGGGCGGGGATCCGGCCAGTACACAGGCCGCCTCGTAGGAGACCGTGCGATATCCCCTGATGACTCTGACGGCCATAGCTCTCTGCGGTCTCCGCAGAACAGCAATGCTACTGGCCGTCAGGTCAGCCGCCCAGATCGGGGCCCCGTACAGGGCCATCGATCGCACGATCCCCACGTAGAGCCGCCTACAGGCCGCGCTCGGGCCCCCCAGATTGGGAAGCAGCGTTGACAGCGCCCCAGCCGCGCCCATCAACTTAGGCACCAGCCGCCGGAAGTGGGGTCCGAAGTCCCACCGGCTGTCGAGCACCAATCCCAGGTACTTCATGGTAGGCTCGACAGCGATCCAGACCCCCCCGACCACAATGTGTGATCCGGGCGGCGGTGCTCGCCGGGGACCATGGAACATCATGGCCTCCGACTTGTTGAGGGCCACCTCCAGGCCGAGGCGCCGGATGCAGCTCACCACCTGTGAGACCGCAGCCGTCGCCAGCAACGCTGCCTCCCTGTGCGAACTCCCACGGGCCGTGACCAGCGTGTCGTCCGCATAACACGTCAGGTCCACACCCGGCTGGAGTTCACCCCTTAGCACCCAGTAGTACCCGATGTTCCACAGGAGTGGGCCCAAAACCGAACCCTGCGGAACACCGCACGACATTGAGTGCCGGTGTCCGCCATCTCGTCCCACGTAGGTGACGCACCACTCCGCCAGGTAAGCCCCAACTATGTGGCGGAGGTAGGAAGGCACCCGATGATATCGCAGTGCCTCCCGAATGCAACTCCAGGGCAGGGTGTTGAAGGCGTTGGAGATGTCCAAGGACACCGCCAACATCACCCCACCCCGGGACACCGCTTCCTCCGCCAATACTCTCACCCTCGACACAGCGTGGATGGTAGAGCGCCCATGCCGAAAGCCGAACTGGCTCTCGTCCAGGTCCGGCCCCTCTCCGCACAAGTGGCCGACGAGGCGAGCTGCGATTATCCGCTCGAGCAGCTTGCCCACCTCGTCTAGCAGCACTATGGGCCGGTACCCGGACGGCGAGTCTGCAGGGCGCCCCGCCTTTCTGAGCAGGACCAGACGACCAGATTTCCACAAAGTGGGAAACTGGCCCCGCTCAAGGCACGCTGTGTAGAGTCCCGTCAGTTGGGTACCTAGCTCTTTCAGAGCGAGGGCCAGCGCACAACCGTGAATCCCGTCGGGCCCCGGAGCCACGTTTTTGGCCCGGAGCCGTATCACGGCCGCCCTCAACTCTTCCTGTGTCACCTCTGGGACGCTGATGGCGTTCTCCTCTGTAGGCTCTGCGGCTGTGGGCAAAGCCATCGGCGGTGGCATGTGCTCTGCTCTTGCCGGGAAGAGGGCTGCCACTACTTCCTCCAGCAGCTCTGGTTGGAGACTCTCCGTGAGTGAGGGCGACGCGGCTCGAAGTTTCCCTCGAACCGCACGATAAGGGCGCCCCCACGGATCCCCGTCCAGAGTCTCCAACATCTCCTCCCTGGCTCGCGTCTTGGCTTCACCGATGGCCAGCCGCAGAGCCTCCTTCGCCGCGCGGTACACCTCATACCGCGCGGCCTCTTCGTCAGGGACCCGACGACGTCTCCTCCGGTATCGGGTGTACTGGCGTCTGACCGCCACGCACGCGACGCGCAACTGCGCGATCTCGGCGGTCCACCAGTACACCTGGCGCCTTCCTGTATGTGTGTGGACCCGGGGCATAGACGCGTCGCAGATTTGCGTCATCGCCCCGCGGAACCACAGCGCCTCCTCTTCGACGTCGACGGGTCCGTTCGTCGCCGACTCCCAATACCAGGCCTGGACAATGGCGGCCTCCTCGAGAAGTTCCCTGTCGATGCGCTTACGCGCCCAGCGTGGACCGTCCACCCGCGGGGCCGGTGGACCGCGGCCGCCAGTGGTCTGGGCGGAGACGTCGAAACGGATGTACCGATGATCCGACAACGTCTCCACCTCCACGGCAACACGCCAGTCGCAGACACGGCTTGCGACAGCAGGGCTAGCGAACGAGACATCCACTATTGAACCGCCCCGCTGCCGCACGCAAGTGTGGACCGACCCCCGATTTAGGACGGTCAGGCCAGTCGTGACCGCCCACTCCTCCAGCACCTCACCCCGGGCATCCGTCACTGGAGATCCCCACGCAGAAGACTTGGCGTTGAAATCCCCGAGCAACAGCACGGGGCGAGGGTGGAGCCGGCCTACGACGGCACCCAACTCGACAAGGAAGTTCTCGAAGTCGGCGAGACTCTTGTTGGGCGAAAAATACGCCCCAATCGTACCAATGCCGTCCACGAGGGCTGCTACCCAGCCGTGCCCTCGGGACGGGTGGACCAGAGCCCCGCCAATGATGGCCACCAAGCCGTCCAAGTCTCCCAACCAGTTATCCCTGGGGGGGGGGACAAAGTACGGCTCGGCGACCACCACCACGCGAATCGACCACTCCACCATGCTCTGGAGCAAGAGATCCTGAGCTCTGGCGCAGTGGTTGATGTTGCCCTGGAGGAAATGGAACAGCGCCATTAGGCCGTGTCCATTCCCTCCGTACCCCTCTCAGGCCGGGAGTCGGCCGAAGAGCAGCCAGGCTGTCGGGGGGGTAAAGAGCCCCCGGTAGCCTTGGCTCCCTTTTTCTTCCTCGTGGCGGTAGCGCCACAAGCCTTTCCGCCCGCTCTGTGCCCCGCGGGCCTCCCTGCAGCTGTACAGAGGCTGCAGTTTGGCGCCGCAGAGCACTGGGCCGCCTTGTGGCCGGGCTGGCCGCAGCGATAACACTCCTCGCTGCGGTCCGTTTCAGCGGTGCACCGCGCCCGGACATGTTAGCTGACACCCTGGATTAACACAAAGGCTATAATTTTTAAAGTTTAACGCGGGTATAACCGCGAGTCTCAACTAATTATTAATATATTAAATAATCATTAATCGGCATAAAGGTCATGGCCATCAGTATCCAACTGCAATTTTGTGTTAATTACCTTTTAATTGCTTTGTTAGTAAATAAAGAAGAGTTTAATTATGCGTTTCATTAATGTGCGTAAATTTTTAATTACAGTTGTAGTAGCGTTTAGAGTAAAAGGTCCGTTTTAAACTAAAATTATAAAGATAAACATCACTACGTACGCCCTTCTCCTCTAATAAAACCGTACAAACCATTAGATGAAAGTTTGAAATGTATTCTTAATTCCATGGTCGTGTGATCGAATTTAGTTTGAATTGAAATGGTTGATTAGGCATTTATAAACTAGAACAGCGCATGAGGTGAATGTGTGTTCCATGTCAGAATCTAACATGGCATACATTGTATTCCAAGCAAATCCTCTTTTTAACCAACTTCAAACGAATGATGTTATTAATTCCACTGAAGGTTAATTTTATGTGTGTTTCTTGAGAACAGATTTTGATAATTTACTTTTATTATTATACGATGGAGAATACTTTCATGATATAAATATCTCTCATATAAATTTTGTTTAAAGAAGTTCTTATAAAGAAAATTAATGCCAGCTGTACATTTTTTTACTTAACATTAAAAAAGTAAATTTACAATCATATAATAAGTAGTAGTATTAAAACACATAATTAGTTGTAGTTAATGTCATTAATGCAGCTGTGTGGTGACGGCGACAAATATCAGAATCAGAATATCATCACCCCTTCTCATCCCGTGGGGGGCGTAGAAGTCGACCCGAGGGAATATCTACCAGAGTACGGGCAGCAGCGTCTCTCTGAGTACTATGACCATCTTTCTGCGATCGCCAACCCGCCTACCAAGCGTGGCGATTATGGCATATCCCCCCAAGACGATTCTTGAGGGAGGCTTGTCCAGCAGTGGACTTATTTAGCTGTAATGATGAATGTCATTAATAAAAGACAAACTGAAAGGAGTCGTGTTTTACGACTCCCGCTTGTGGCTCGGCCGCGGTCTCTCAAACGCTCGGTGTAGGCCGATGCTATACAAAATGTATGGACAAACTCGTCCGCAACCAGTGGCGGCTACTAGTCCATAGAGTAATACTTATAGTGGGGTACTAGTCGTTCTAATGTGGTCGCCACTAGTGGCTCAGTCTGCGGGGGCTCTTATAGGCTCTTGGGTTCTGTACCAAATAATAATAATATCTAGGGACAATGTCACACAGATCAACCTAGCCCCAAACTAAGCAAAGCTTGTACTATGGGTGCCAGGTGACGATATACATACTTATATAGATAGATAAATACTTATATACATAGAAAACATCCATAACTCAGAAACAAATATTCGTGCTCATCCCACAAATATTTACACTTACCGGGATTCGAACCCAGGACCACCAGCTTCGTAGGCAGGACCACTACCAACTAGGCTATGGTGACCTATGGCATTGTAACGATATGACCTAATACGCTATCCGGTCAAATCAAAACTCATTGTTAACGTATAACATTGTATTGCGTGTTATACAGAATAGGAATCCATTCAACCAAATTATTGATAAAAAAAGTATTGGTAAAGAACTTATCAATACATTTTTTGTTAACCACTTGTACAGCTAGGTAAGATGTTATATGTACAGACGCCAGCACATCAAGTTACCCCAATCTGTCAAATTTCCTCAATTGAAAGTGAACCTTATGCTTATGTGATAGTAAGTAGAAAATCTATAAAAGATATTCGACAGATTGGGGTCGCTGGATGTGCTGGCGTCTGTACATCTATTTGTAAAGATTGCAATTGAAAGAGACCATGAATCATTTTTATTACTTCACTTAATATACTTCGTCGTACGTTTAAAGATGTTTTCCTTGAACGCCTCGTTTTCGAGCGAGGTCTTAATATTCTGCTTTTTACTTTCTGGCTCACCCCGATGTTGAATAAAAACTCAGATTTGCACAGATAAAATTCTGAACTCCTACATATATATAAGGTATTATTAGTTTAACATGTGTATCTGTGAGTCTGTTAGTGGCGTTCTAACTCCCAAACAACTGAACTGATCGTAATTTATTTATTTTTACTATCTGAGCTAGTTGAATTGTGAAGGTTTTATTTACATACATACATAGACTTACGCCTGTTTCCCAGAGGGGTAGGCAGAGACAACGGATTTCCATTTGTCACGATCTTTGCATACTTCTTTTGCCTCGATTACTGTCATTACATTCTTCATACATGCTCGCCGGTTTAGGGTACTTCTGACCTGCCCTTTCTTGAGAACATCTCCAATTTGGTCAGAGAATGTTCGACGTGGTCTTCCCCTTCCGGTGGTCCCATTGACACAGGCCAGGTATACTTCTTTTGTCAATCTTCTTTCATTTATTTAATTCAAACTATTTAACCATTCAAAGTTAAAGATCTCTTTTTTGGATTCGGGGCAGTGGTTACACTGGTGTCAGAGTTTAGAAGAAGTCACTCAGAAAGCCTCTGGTATGCCTGTAGATTATTACCCGGCCTCGGGAGTACGTATATAAATACATACATACATAGACGCCTATTTTCCAGAATGGTAGGCAGAGACAACGGCTTGATCGAATATGGTCCGATAATAATAATATCCTGGGACATTATTTACATACGGCCATCTAAGCCCAAAGTAAGCGGAGCTTGTACTATGGAAACCAGATAACTAATATATTACATATACTGCTTTTCTTTTGTAAATACACATTTATATATATATAGATCATTACACCCAGACAGGACAAATAGACATATTCATGCACACAAATAGCTGTCCTGGATGAGACTTGAACCCACAACCTGCGGCGTGAAAGGCAAGCATTTACCAATCACGTCAACTAGCCCGTCGATACGACGATATTATACTTAATTACATCAATGGACTGTCCGCACAACTAGGTACTTAACCCCCGTGATCGCTAGCTAACCGGTGAGAGCAGGCTATGATTACCTCGCCCTTTTGCCTACAAAATCTATAATATTAGTCATTATGTAGATAATTGTCACCATAATAATATTATTGCAAATCGTCATTTATATTTCGCGTCATCTGATCACGATTTACCAATGTATCATGAAATCGAAAGTAAAGTTACAAAAACTTGCAACCGGATAAAACCAGTTCGGAGTTTGTTTTGAGCGAGGACAATCTTTTATGTAATATTGCAATTAGCATAACTTGTTCCCTTAGAATTCTATTTTGGGGCACCTAGCTTTGCTCTAGTAGGCTAATTTGATTCCGTACCTGAGTAAGTAGATTTAAAGGCAAATATTTCAAATTGTGATGTTTTTGTCAGGAGCCGAGCCAAGCAGGGACTGCGTATAAATACACAGAAAAAAATAATATTATTAGTGTTCAACGGCAGATAATCCTGGGTTCTAATCCCGGGTCGGGCCAAAAAGTGATTTTGGGATATATTTTTTTTTTTGGGCTATTATGCCTCTTACTACTGCCTGCTGCTATCAATTGCAGCACCATTGGAACTATTATATTGGTTCCTAATTTATATTTCCAATTTTAATTAATTCATTATAATAATATCATATATATGCCGGTAACAGTATGACCTCCAGGCACTATACCACTACACCGCCGTACTGCCATTAGCCTTTGCTTTTTGCTATTGCTAGTAATCTTGAAGAAATAAATATCCTTTTTAAAACTGTACTTTTGAATGCATTTCTACCTTTAATTAATAACTATGGTATACTTACAACAAAGATCTTTTTATCATAACAGGTACAAAAGTATAGAAGAGGACTAGGTATTAGTACTAATGAAAATTATAATTACTAGTTGACATCAAGCCAACAGACTATCTTTTTAATTATTCAAAATAATAATTAAATATTTAGTTATTCTTAGTCATGACATTGACATCTTTTTTTTGACATTCAAATGTAACATTTCGATCTTAGATAGTAATAGAGCTCTGATTTCGATATTTTCTTGCGTCTTTTTTTTAAATGACGTTTATGGTTAGACATTAAAAGCAAGCTAGGCTTAAGGCGTCTAGATAATATGATTACAAACTAAGTAACCCACAGTAAAAGTCACCACTTTCATGGTTTTAACTTGGGCTCAGGGTCTACGGAAGGCTGTTCCCGGGCTTTTTGAGCAACTGACAATGTACGTTAATGCGCAAAGACGCGAATGACTCCTTCAATTGGAGATACAAGGGAAATATCATTTTCATAATAACACTTGAAATCTATGGACAATTAGAAATCATGCGCTGTAGTGTCGGTAACTAACTCGTAATTGTACAGACGCCAGCACATCAAGCTACCCCAATCTGTCA
Organism: Pseudoips prasinana; assembly: GCA_951640165.1. NCBI lineage: Eukaryota > Metazoa > Arthropoda > Insecta > Lepidoptera > Nolidae > Pseudoips > Pseudoips prasinana. The sequence goes on from OX621240.1 coordinate 15,007,792, forward strand.
AATTTCCCCAATTAAAAGTGAACCTTATGCTTATGTGATAAAGTTAAAAATCTATAAAATTAATTTGACAGATTGGGGTAGCTGAATATGCTGGCGTTTGTATATGAACATAAAATCAATCCAAACCGTCGTACTATAATCAAAGTGTATATATATATTGGATTAATAGTCATTCATCTGTTTGCTACTCTATGTAATTCAGGCTTTTTCATTTTAATAAATTTTGACAAAAAATTTGACGCTTCGATGCTTGCAGCCCACTGTATGACCTAGTGGAGCTTACTATATATATATATATATATATATATATATATATATATATATATATACGTTTCTATACTATATGCCGCGGGCATGGTTAGTGGTCTAGCTCACTATATTGCCAAAGTAAATTCTTTAAGTTTTGTATACAACTTAAGTAGTTACCTCAGGCGTAAAATAATACCAACGTTATTTAATACAATGCAATAATGATAAGAACGTAACAAGAAAAAAATCATAAAACTAGCACAGATATTACAAAAAGTGGAATAAAACATCGCAATACTATAAAAAAAAGTGTGGAGGACACAATTAACAGTGCGAGTTGAAGTGATCTTATCTGAGCACTGGCTGAGCTACATTTAATACTATATTATGCAATTTTCAAAGGTGTATAAGTATATATAATTTTACATTCACAATTAGAAAATTATTCAAAAGAAACAATCCAATTACATGTAAACGTATAATTTGGTTCGCATTTCAGTGCGGCATATCGAATGATTGTATTTAATTTGGTATGCGGAACAAATTATGCCTACAATGTTTAGTTTATAATTTACATACAACAGTTCTTATATTTGGCGAATTGGAAACACCTAGCTTATATTATTATTCAAATCATAACATGGTCAACTAGTTCTCGTGCTATTGTAAGGCGTGTTTCTTTCAGCCCGTTCATTATTGACGGCAGTTAAGTGAGGCTTTAATAAATTAAAAATCGATAACGATAGGCAAATTTCCCGTCAGTTTTAACGAGATGTTCATAGCCTAGTCAACTGAATGCCTCGTTAAAGGTGCTTTACTACCAGATATGTGCTATACAACTGCTATGCTGCGCGGATGTGAAACCATGTGACCGTCTCTACTGATGCTAAGCTATGTAGCGGAGCAAGTAAGATGTGCTGAAAATATGCAATGCCGCGAGGAAGTTGTGTGAGAAAGAAGATGAAAAAAAAACTTCAGCTATGAAATGCTATGACGCTGTGATTTGAAACAAAAAAAAAGTAACTCGGTTAGATAAAGCCTATTATTTATGACAGCCTTGGTCTAGTGGTAGCGTGTGACTAATACTTACTTATCGTATGGGCAGTGGTTACCTTAGCGGCAGAGTTGTTCAAGCTGCCCAATAGGCTTCTGACGGAGCCGTTCTGAAGATAAAACCAACTTTGGTAGGCACCCATATGTATATGGACTGGCCGTGGGCCTACCTACTTAACTCTCCGATCACTAATGAAACGGTGAGGGCATTTGGCTGTAAGTGTTAATAATGAGGTCCTGGGGTTGAATGGTTTTCTTAAACATGTCGTTTATTTTAAATACTCAGTTCTGTTATAACTATCGCGACTATTCATAGCAAGCATACAGAGCACGTAATATAAAACGCATCCATTTAAAAAAATATAGCATAGTTGAACCCGTTTCCACTAGTGCTAAACTAGTGGATATGATTGTTATATATATATATATATATATATATATATATATATATATATATATATATATATATATATTTATATATATATAGGTTATTATATAATTATTGAGTATACCTACTTAATTATATTCATACAAACATGTTCTGACTATTTACAAGCGCTTTTTAAAGTTTGCGTCAATAAAAACCTTTTTATTCATTTTTATTTATTTATGATTTTACACTAACTTACTAATAGGAAAAACATAGTTGACAAAATTTTCAATTTTTAAATCTAAGTGCTGTATACATATAAATGTGTACAAATTAAATGATTATTAATTACCGTAACAATCTAGTGCAATCCATAATACTATTTATTATATATGTATTAGTAGCAAACTATTAGGTCGTAAAGGTATTGTGTTCATTGTTACAATATGGTTTGAAATACTGTTAGAAGCAAATGTCTGCTTCAAATATCTCTAAAAGCTATCAATGTCAAGTGTAGATACTGAGTGATAACCACAATTTATTCACAGACCAACTAATAATCTTTTATTAGATTTTATTCTTAACACGTGAGAAAATCACGTTTCTGCTGTATAAACAATAGATTAAACTTACGGTACAAGTGCCTCGAATTTGAACAACTGGTTATAAGTATTATGTTGACATCACAGTTTAAATATACGAATAACCAGATTTTTTATAGAAATGCTTGCCCTGTGAAATAGGCTCCTATACGGTAGGGGACTTAACAAACGCGGTTCATGGAAACAAAGAACATCATACATCATACATACATCATCAACCTGATGCGCTCATAGCTAAATGCACTCGCCGATCCGTAAGTGATTGGCGAGGTTAAGCAACTAGGCTCGCGGTCAGTCCATAGATGGGTGACCGCCAAAGTGGATTAATTTCTGAGCGTCTCCGTGCTTCGGAGGGCACGTTAAGCTGTCGGTCCCGGTTGTAGCCATTAGGCAACAGTCGTTAAGCCATGTCAGAGGCCTAATGGACGGTTTGAACAACTTTGACACTAAGGTAACCACTGCTCATACGATAAGTAAGTAAGTATCAACCTGTTATTGTCTACTGCTGGACATGTATAATGTTACCATTTGGTGGAGTTGCCGTAGTCACCGCGCTTGGCAGGCTAGTTGGAGACAGCAGTTAGGTGGTAGCTAGTACACAGGTGGCGCTGCTGCCCGACTCGATTTTTACGACATCCACGGGATGGTATAGGGTAGCCCTGTTATTCTTTCTAGGCCGGAAACCGCACGGCTAAGCAAAGAATACCCAGGATCATTAGAAAGTGGGGGGTTCGTGCGTGGACCAATTTGCTGCAACGGGCGTCAAGCCGCCGTTGACTCGTTATACGCGGTCAGTGCGATTGCAATCCAAATTGACTTGTTTCATGTGCCATACAATAATTACTATGTGATAAAAAAGTATAACTTCTACACTAATAACCTGCAATGATATATTAAGATGATTCAATAAATAAAAAAAAAGCTTGTGTGTACTTATGTACACGCGTTAGAAGTTATACTTCTTAATATACAACTTGAACATAGTTATCAATTTTCATACCACCTAGAACTAACGTCATGCTGTTATTTTTACGATGCGCGCGCACGATGCGCGCGCATCGTAAAAATTCACTCTCATCATTTTTCTCCATCGGGCCAAAAGAAGTATAACTTCAAAAAACATGCTGGGCAGTCTTTGAGGATTAGTACCTAGTGTTTATTTGATCAGAGTAGCAAATGGAAGATGCTACTTCCCACCTTTGAGCGGTAAAGGCTAATATATAAATTCATCTGTCTTTACACCATATGCTCTACCATTGACCTACTGTCTGTCTCACAGTTGGCGATGATTCATCTCCTGCCATTGAATACTGTTATTAACAACTCAGGTTTATGTTTTGATGTTAGTATATCTCTGGCGGCTGATGGGAGAAGCCCAGGGAGCACGTGTATACTGCTCCAGTGTCCCCCGTTTGCGCCATGTCCCAGATGGTGGGGACACGTACCGTAGCCCCGAGGTAATGCTAGCCTAGAGTGTATTCTGAAATAGTAATTGCTTCCCTCTCTATGGTGGGAATAAATTTAAAAAAATAGAACCAAAATAGGGTTTAAAAAACCAAAATCATTTAAGAAAAAAAGTGCACAACGCCGCTAAAGAAGTTTTCAGTTCAAAAATGCTGCGGTCATGTGAGTGTATAAACGGCCAGTGGGAATTAAAAAAAAGACCATCCGTCTTACGAATACTCGATCAGTTCACGTGTCCTGAAGAGAGTTTAAAATTTTTTACCCATCCAAAAAAGTGCACAACGCCGCTAAAGAAGTTTTCACTATATAAACATAATAATAAAATAAAAATAAATAAAAAAGGTTTTTATTCACATAGACTTTATAAAAGCGCTTGTAAATAGTCAGAACATGTTTGTAGTAATATAGTTGTATACATTATTATTTCTAGTAACATAGATAATTAGGTACACATTGTTATGAAAACATTTATAAAAATTATTTTATTATAGCAATGATATTTGGCTAGCTCGTATCAAGTTATTGTCAAGAGATTATGTTTAATCATCTAGTTTAAGTCTAATATTTTTACTTCATATTGTCAATGGTTCTGTGTATATTAAGGTATTATTGTTATGACGGAACTTGTGTTAATAACGACGGTCGCGCTTTAATGCTACCACCGGATCCAATCCGCCCCAACTGAGAAGACCCATCGAAACAAACTCAGTGGGTATATAATAATGAACAGCATATTCTGTGATATCAAGAAGGTACTCCCTCAGTACTTAAGTATTGTTATATCTTCGTTACCATATAAATTATAATATCGATTTCAAAGCGTTACACAAACGCAATATGTAAAAAGAACTAAGTAATCTTATACAGCAGTAGTTGTCAGTTATTGACAACACCCCAATCTCTTAGTGATCTTAAAAAGCTACGTGCTCAGTATGAAATATCAAAAGGTGGTATACTCTCAGAAAGTAGTCGACCTTACTAAATTATTGAGTAGATTAAAGTGCTTGCTGACGTGTTACTCAATACTTAATAGATTAAATGCATAGTCCCATATATAGATTAAATACTCAATACAGGGCCATACTTAGATCCATTAACGTCACAAAATAGGAAATGTCAAACATAAACCAAGCAGATTTAGGAATCAATTTCTTAAGGCCTTTCGATAGGCTGAATGTGTTAATTTTTTTTTCTTTATGTACAGACGCCAGCACATAAAGCTACCACAATCTGTCAAATTTCCCCAATTGAACTTGAACCTTATACTTATGTGATAAAGTTGAAAATCTATAAAAAAAATACAGACATAGCTGGATGTGCTGGCATCTGAACATTAATTCCAAATTAAACTATTGTTTTAATGTTTAGTTCAGATTGAAATTTAGGTGACAAATTAGAAAAAGGGTGGGCTTCATTTGCCATCCAACAAATAACTTTTTAGAAAATTGTAATACACTGATCTAACTGTAATATACTGATCGATTATACATAAGTTGGATGGTCTTTTTTTAATTCACACTGGCTGTTTATACACTCACATGACCGCAGCATTTTTTTCTTAATTATGTTAGATTTTTACAGCCGATTACCTAACCAAATTTAGTTCTATTTTTAAATTTATTCCTACCATAGGGAGGGATGCAATTACTATGAGTCTTTACCGCCCAAAGGTGGTAAGTAGCATCTACCACTCGTTACTCGGATCAAATAAACCATACTTTCCGAGTATGAGAAATGAAAAAATAGTTTTCACTTCCCAGGCAGTCCGCAAATACTGCCCCGCATGTTTTTTTTCTAATTTCCCTTTTAATCGATTGTTACGTTACTATTTTTATTTTATTAAATCTTAGGGATAGGTTAAAATACCGTCATTTTGCAAGTGCTATAATATGCTGAAGTTAACCTATAATTATGTTTAGCACAATATGTTAAACATACAATAAGTATTCATAATTGTACCTATCTTATCTTTACATAGTATGTTATTAAACTAAATATCCTTATGGCTTCAGTTGCTTATATTGCTGATACCTAACAGACTATTGTGACAAACTTAAGTTACCTACGTAATTAAGTAAGAATTTTTTAAAGTTAAGTCAAAATTTTAACATTGTTGTTAGTGAATATTTTTCACATTTAATTATTTACACAATTGGATTGAAAATCTATAAGAGCATACTTGAAACAAGAAACGTTGAAAAATATATTTTGTACTTTAGAGATATAATAACGTGAGACAAATTATGATTGTAGTATATTCCATGACATATAGCTTGGCTAATCTGCGGGTAAATTAGTATGTAAACGGTGTAAATACATTGTCAATGATAATTGTTACTTATTTTGACTGATGACAGCATAGAAGAAATGTATTAGTCATTTTGCTTTCAAGGCTAGTGGTAGATAGGAATTTGTACATAATTATGTTTTGAAAGGTATGATTGATTGTTTTTATTTCACAATATGCTGCTTTAAACTCTTAGTTCATCGTTTTTAGTATAATGCGATGCGATATAAAGGGCCATTATGTGACGGGGCTGTTGACGTAGCTCGTAACGTTAACCGTTTCGTTTCCCACCTAGGACAGATATTTCTGTGCATGAACATGTCTGTTTTTCCTGAGGCCGAGTATAGTTATCTATATAAGTATGTATTTATAAACGAAAAAGTAGTAGTATATGTAATATATCAGTAATCTGGTTTCCATAGTACAAGGTCTGTTTAGTTTGAGATCAGATGACCGTGTGTAATCACCAAATCAGCAAACAAGCATATATACCACTTTATGGTAATCAGTTACCGTAGTCTTGTGACATCAATCACGATTTTGCGCCATCCTCTTTAAGCTCTGGTCACCTTACTAAGGATCTCAATATTATAATAAAATTGCTATTTGCATGAAACAGAATAGATGGGGGAATGTAAAATTGGTATAATTATGGCAGCTAATAGACAGACTTGATCTACTACCTATTTGATATTGTATAAAGTAATTAAGATTTTATACTAGTCTGAGTCGATCTACGAGCAAAATAGTGTTGCGCAATAACTCTTCGGATGTTATTCAGTGATACTAATAAAAAGTCAGGGATTCCCTCGTAGCACATAAATATTTGAAGAGTAGTTGTTATAGTATATATTAAAAACTTAATGTGAACATATAAAGATAGTTATTGAACTAGTATAAGTTACTGCTTATACTTTGATGTGATGTGATGTAAAATGAGGATTATAGAATACTAGCTGTGCCCCGCGGTTTTATCCGCGTTAAACTTTATAAGTTATCACAGCTCCTCCCCCGTAGGTGATAGCGTGATGTAGAATGTAGCCTATATGTTGACCCGACCTCTTTGTAATAATCATGCAAAATTTGAAGTAAATTCACGCAGTATTTTTTGACTTTAAGCCCGGACATACATACAGACAAACAGACAAAAATTCTAAAAACTATATTTTTGGCTTCGATATTGATTGTAGATCACACCCCAAGTATCCTTTCTTAAAAATATTCAATGTACAGTTTTGACTTTCCTACAATTTTATTATAATATGTTGTATACAGTAATTAACATATTATATAAGTCTGAGGTATATGCCCATTCCATCTCTGAGCAAAATGTGTTGCGCTATATCTCTTCGGATCTTATTCAGCGAAACTAATAAAAAGTCAGGGATTCCCTCGTAGCACATAATTATTTGAAGAGTAGTTGTTATAGTATATATTATAAACTTTATAGATAATAATAAAGACACAGCGTAGCGAGGCGAAGACTCATCCCTCTCTACAGCCTTAGACCAATTTAATCACAGAATAACACGTACGTCACGGACGTACGCCGTAGAGACACCTGAGTTTAAAATATAGTTATTGAACTAGTATACGTTACTGCTTATATTTTGATTTAATGTGATGTGTAATAAGGGTAATAGAATAGATGCTTACGTGTTAAAATTTAATTTGATCAGATAGGAGATATTTCTTTCTATGTATGTTACGTAGATTTCTGATGGGCGGTGTAATATTATTCCAGCATTTATTGCTGAGAAAATGATTATTTCTAATCCAATACTTAGTTTGTTTTAAATAAATTGTTAAACTTTTAAGCGATAATTCTTAATGCTTTTATTAAAAAAAAACGTTAAAGTATTTTTATATTGAGAGCCTTGCTGAGTGTAGGTAGTTATTACTCATTATGTAACACGCTCGAGTTGTGGAGCGTAATTACAAATGAGCGTACAAGCGCACTGACACAGTTCAAATATCAAAGCGCAAATATATTTTAAAACATGTTAGGCACAAACAATAAATATATTATCTATACGGAGCCTACAGCTATCATTACCTTTATTATTCAGATATAAATGTCTTCTATACCATTCGGATTTCGATATTTCTGATTCGATCCCGCAGAGAAACTCCGAGCACTCTCCATTGCTCTTTGGGTGACCTTGAGCCTTCTAATAAGGCCTATAGTGAGCGACCACGTCTATGTTCCGTAAGTCATCACTGGCAGCAAACAGTAATATAGTTGTAGAGAATTATATTTACCTAGGACAACTTGGGAGGTCCATCTTCGAGAAGGAGGTCAATGGTAGAATCCAACTCGGCTGGGCAGCGTTCGGGAAGTTTTCAACCCTACTGGGTTGCAAACATAAAACCCATAAACATCTACCGTAGCTTATGAGACTTGCAGCTTCACTCATCCATCGTCGAAACTTCCCCAATCTCCGATGAGCTCTAACGACCTTTGGGCTGCTAAAAATTTCAAGTATCAAACTATTAATTATATATTTTAAGACAAAACTTATAACTATATTACTAAAGTTAGGTACAAACAGTAATTCTGTACGCTTATAGCTAACATCTCTAACATATTTCGTCTTTTATTTTTCCTGTATATATATCATCTGTAATGTAGGTAAGTAGGTAAGGTACTATATAACACGTAACACGCACGAGTTGTAAAGCTTATATACTAATGAGCGTACACGCGCTGCGTCACAGTTCAAATATAATTGGGAATCAGTCAGCGAAAGTGCTACGTTAGGCGGCACAAATTACAGCCATAATAGTTAAATAATACCGCCAAGTTTATATAATACACACTAAACTGATTTTAATATCCGATAACCGATAACCGATTTTAATATATATTATATATGATATTAATATAATTTTACATTTCTCTTCAACAAAATTCTTATGTAAGATCAGTGGGTCCTTAGTCATATTAAGTTATTTTTGGCGAAAATGCCTGAGAGAAAATAAGCAGCACGTTAATTCAACCAATTATGCGCCCGGCGCGCGGCGTGCTTAATTGGTGCGCGTATTATAAACAGTTTTAGTGGTTTGAAAGTTGAAGTATTCCCCGTTCTTTTCATACGAGCTATATTAGAGAGAGATGTAATAAGATTAAAATTCGATTAGTGGTGTTAAATATTTGAATCGACAGCAATTGTGTCTGTTTTTAATTGGAATGAATCCTCTGCTACTGTATTAGATGTATTTGGAGACCATCATTCCTCAAATACATAACATTCATAATTTTTCTAAGTATAATTTATCTATAATATGTATATATTTAGAAATATATCACAATGTTTATCAGTTGTTTGGTTACTACATACAGGCTCTGCGTAGTTTGAGATCAGATATTTTTTTTTATTGTTAAGATCTTATGACCACCATGGAAGGTTTTCTATTTAGGTATAAAAGAATAAACTATCGTAATTTGAGATAACATTATGAATACTATATATATATAAGCCCAGGTGACTGAAGTCATTCCAGCTCCATTGAGTGGTTTTGACACTTCAGGACGAGTGTAAATCTTTGAATTTCACCTCGTGTATTGCATGGAAATGTGACAAATTTAACAAGCGAGTTAAGTGTAGTTTATAACGCTACGGATTGTCTACTTGGAGTTGAGACGGAAAATATTGCGTGATCCACGTACTCCATTTACTCTTTACGCTAGGACACGCTATGTACAGACGCCAGCACATCCAGCTACCCTAATCTGTCAAATTTCTTTTATAGATTTTCAACGTTATCACGAAAGCATAAGGTTCACTTTCTACTGGGGAAATTTGACAGATCGGGATAGCTTGATGTGCTGGCGTCTGTACTTGGCCCTAAAATTCAATGTATACACGCACTGCCGCGATATAGCTCCATGGTTTGTTCGAGTCTACATTCAGTTCCAAGAATAACTATTAAATGTATTTATTCTATAATAAAACAAACATTAAGTGGGCTTTGAGTACTACAGTGTAGTAAAAATTATTATCAGTAGTTTACTTTCCACCTAATATACAATTCCACTGCAAAGACGTCATATTCAACCACATGAACAAATATTTATTAAGTCACGAATACTATCAGCAGTTGAAACTGTGACTTGTATTGTAAATTCAGGGTTATGGTCGGCAATAAATGTATTGAAGCGTTGATCCGTAAAAAGTACACTCTTGAATCTATAATCTCTAAAATAAATAAAAGACGATGTTTTTATTTTGTAAAAGGCTCTGACTTTTTCACTATTCGAAGAGCATTTTTATTAAGGGCGCCTTGAAAGGGATCTAAGGAATTTCGCAACCAAACCGAACAATCATAATTTATCAGAGGTGGATAAGTAAGTACTACTTTTTACGGCAACCATAATTTTGGTGTTTCGGTTACCCAATTTCGTAGAAGTCATTAAATGTCATCCTTTGACATAAAAAATGAAATGTATGCCAGTCCATCAAGGGCCAAACCGGTCCTTGTAAAAGTTACATCAAATCTAGGGTTGACAAATATTATAAAACAAAATATTTTATATGAATAGTAAACATTACTGCTGCAGAAATTTTTCAATAAATACGCATTTAAATTAAAAATAAGAAACAACTTTAATGAAAAAAGCGGCCTTCAAAATAACCAATGAAAAGCGTAAAGGTGTTAATACTTTTTAATATAATTTTTACACAATCTATTAGTTGATTATCTTTGCCTTACTCCGCTTCGGTAGAAATCAGACCAGGTTCTATATACTTCTAAACATACAAGTGACTATAGAGTATAACTACGTAAGATTATGAATGACTCATTGTTACATTATGTAAGTCTTCATATTTTTATTGTATCTTTGATGGAACTTAGATGTGAAGTTAAAAAACAGTTTAGCATACATTTTATCACAAGATATAAGTATAAAAGACTATATAAATTTTATTTTGAAATAAAGATAATTTTAATTTCTTTATATTTTTTGAGTAAAGAACAATTTGGCAGCCCTAAAAGCAAGTTCGTCTCATTTCGCAAACTGTAGAATTTTTTAACGTCAGTGCATTAAATGGGAAACGAGTTTTGAATACTTAAATCAAAAATGTCATAAGTTTATCGAGAGATTTTCTGCAAAACCTTATATTTTACTCCTTTGGGAGAAATCTACTGAATAAATCTACAATTTGCTACTATTGCTTTTAGAGTAAGAAATAATTTCTTGAATATATATTGTTTGTTTATTTTCCAACATGTACTGTATGTTGAAACTTTTTAAACAATAGGGAAATGTATGGCAATTATCACTATCTCTATTCACCCCGGAAATTTTAACTGTGCTAAATTTTCAACTAATGAGAAAGAAGTTTGAATGTGTGTGAAGTTTGACTTAGTGTAACAACAATAACAGCTGTGTGGTGACGGCGACAAATATCAGAATCAGAATATCATCACCCCATCTCATCCCGTGGGGGGCGTAGAAGTCGACCCGAGGGAATATCTACCAGAGGACGGGCAGCAGCGTCTCTCTAAGTACTATGACCATCTTTCTGCGATCGCCAACCCGCCTGCCAAGCGTGGCGATTATGGCATATCCCCCCAAGACGATTCTTGAGGGAGGCTTGTCCAGCAGTGGACTTATTTAGCTGTAATGATGAACAACAATAAAAAAATATTTTCTGTACCGCAAATATATATATAAATTTATATAATATATAAATTTCATTATTATTATTTATAAACATACTTTTGGTAATTTTAGCAGATTTTAAGCAAATAATAGTTTATTCCGCAATATGGACGGTAATTATTCCGCATAATTGCCGACCATGAAAATATAAGACCCCATCGTATATTGTATCTGGAATGTGTGCAGCTTCAAATTTATTTCTTTAAAATTAATACAAAAAAATTTATAATTTTCCACTATTATGCGCATGTAAAGAAACGCAATTGAGACTCCAAATTAGCTTTAGTTTTGTGGGTAAATAATATTAGTGACCTGAATGTCCATTCGTTCGATAATGTTACAAGGTATTGTAATAACTTTTTTATACTCTTAAATACCTAACTATAATGATGGGTCTGTTGGCGTGGTTGGCAAATACTTGCTTTTCACGGTGGAGGTCATGGGTTCGATTCCCACCCAGGATCGATATTTGTGTGCATGAACATGTCTGTTTGTCTGGGTGTAATTTATCTATATAAGTATGTATTTACAAAAGAAAGTAATAAAGTAGTATATCAGTTATATGGTTTCCATAGTACAAGCTCTGCTTAGTTTGGAATCAAATGGCCGTATGTCAATAATGTACTGGAATATATTATTATTATAAGTATTATTAATGTTAGGAATATTACTTTTAGAGGTAAGCTCCATATAAGAGAGGAACACGTGGCTTAGTGGACTTTACTCATCATACTAATATTATATGCGAAAATTAGTGAGTACAGATGTTTATATGTTTGTTACTCTTTCACGCAAAATCTATGGAATGGGTATTGTCTCTTCAGGGCGATTCCGTGGCCTATGTCAGTTACTTTGATTAACCTGCTAATTTTTCTGATTCAACTTTTTCAATTGAACTCAAAAAGACAACTTATTTGCAAAATAAATCTCTGAAAAGTTTATATGATAAAAAACCATTGGATCACCTTCATCCTTTCCGTATTTGTTTATTTTTTCGATAATTATTAAGGCCACAATCCAATTATATACACACACTTTGATAATATACATGTCGTTATGGACAGTACAAGCGCACATATATTCTGCAATATTGTCAATCTACTGACATGATTGCTTTCTATGCATCTACAAATACGAGTATATCACAATTTAGATTTGCTTCCAAGAGGGTGTTGATATGCGTAAACCACGAGGAATGGGTGAATTTGCTACGGTGAGGCACATCGACTTTAAACTAAATGTATAATTAGATTTTAATAACATTTATATTGTGGTCCAGTTCGAAAAATTATCCCATTTTTTTTAAACAACTCACGGAATATATACACAAAAACAAACAAAATGAGAACCTCCTTTACTAACAGACTTCAAAAGAAGGATGTAATCGATTCGTCTGAATGTTTATTTTTCTTACGCAATTTCTCTGTTGTTTTCAACTGTTTTTGATCTTTCTGTGTCGTTTTATATACATTTTGTCCAGATCAGTAGTCATACAGATAAATCGCAGAGGAATCTTTTAGTAGAATTATAGTACCTCATAATTTAAACCAGTAATTATTTGAACTCGCAACCGTGTGGTTTCAGGCCTCAACTGTGTGGTTTTCAGCCTCAGCCGTGGGATTTCCCTCTTAGAAAAAATAACAGAGCCACCCCAAATCATCCCATGGGTGCCTTAAAAAAAACTACGGGATAGGTAGTCGGGCAGCAGCGCCACCTATATACTATAGCTACAACCTAACTGTGGTGGCTAACTCACATGCCAAGGGCGGTGACTGTATGAAAACCATCCAAATGGCTATGAGAGCTATGTCCAGCAGTGGAGGATATCGGCTGATAATGAATTATTTGAACTCGGTTAGAAACGAGTATTAAAATTTACGAAACCTAAAAGTTAAGAAGGCGAATTATATTTCCAGCCGTGTTAATTTCACACACTTCAAGTAACAGCCATAGAAGACAGATACATCTAAATAAACAGGTTATGTTAATACCGTATACGAATGAATGAAACAAGCCAAGAATTATGAAAACAATTATAAAGTTGCCTTGTTATTAAGTGGCTAACACGTGGCCAACACGTGAATAACAAACAGCCGTATTATTACAAATATATGCAAATACTTCCATTTTTACGAAGTGCAACAAGGCAAACCTTCTGGAAACGGGAAAGAACCTACAGCCAAAGATGTCGCAATAGAACAACTGGTAGAGAATGCTTTCGGTATTAAGTCCGCCGATTGTACCAAGAGATCACCGCGAGATTATACAGCAATCTTGTGCAAAATGTTATCCTACTTCCTACTAATATTATAAATGGAAAAGTTTGTGAGTGTGTGACTGTGTATGTTTGTTACTTCTTCACGTCCAAACGGCTGGAGCGATCTTAATAAAATTTGATATGGAATTAGCTGACACCCTGGATTGACCCATAGGCTATAATCTATAAAGTTGAATGTGGGTAAAACCGCGGGGCACAGCTAGTAAATAAATAAACGGAAGCACATTGTTTTAAGTGGAAGCTAGTTATAACTAAGTCAGTAAGAAGCACATGTCTAACCTGATGGTAAACGGTAAGCGTAGCATATAGTACCTACTTGTGACACGCATTGCCAACTCTTCCGCCACTCTATAACCTTTGACAAAGTTCACCTTTGTTTGCCTACAAAATTGTGCACTATAATTATGTTGTCGATAATGGCTAGTCTCCATTAAAACTGGTAGCTAGGGACAAAATTCGCGATAAACTTAGTGAATATTAAATTAATAATTAATATGATTCTTGACTAACAAGTAAAGGTTATCAGGAAAGTAAAATACTAGACTGCTTAACTGTACAATTTTTTTTTTTTTATATGAGGACGACAAACAAGCAAGTGGGTGGATAGTAAGTGATCACCGCTGCCCATGGACACTCGCAACACCAGAGGGACCGCGGGTGCGTTGCTGGCCTTTAAGAGTCAGCAAACGAGTGTTGCTGACCCTTTCCCCGCACCCCAATGAGCTCTGGCGACCTTACCCACACGCAGAGACACAACATTAAAATTATTGATGTTATTATTAAGGAATGCCTTCTGTAAGGTGGAGGTACTTCCCCAGTCGGGCTGCTCTTTGAGCGAATGAACGCTGTGCCCTACTTCTTTTACACACTTGCACAGTTAAATTAAAATCACATAACAATTCTGAATAATACAATTTTTAGTTTGTTTTTACCATATTTAAGTAAATCATTTTAATATCTATATATTTTAACGTAATCCTTTTAAAATTCTTACACAATACATCGTGAGGTTATATATTATATATCGTGTGGTGTATATGGTGACAACATACCATACATAGTTATTTCGCTATATCCGTTTGTTTTTTAAACTAAAATGGAGCAAGGGATTAGAACTAAATTCAGTTATATAGTCATAAGATAAATACACTTTATTGCATACCACAAACAGAGAATATTTTAAAGGATAGATTTTATTTTAGTATCTATATAAGTATGTAAAGACCAAAAAAAAGTTTTATGTGTAGTATATAAAGTATCTAGTTCCCATAGTACAAGCTTTTCTTAGTTTGGGATCAGTTGACCATGTGTAAATAATGTCTTAGGATATTATTATTTAAGTTATTAGATAAGGCCAGTATAAGTGGTCTTATGGTTATCAGAGATCCTTTCCAGACGATTAAGTTACTTCATTCATAGTTACATTCATAGATGAATTGATCATCATTCTATCTACCTACCAGCAAAGCCGAGGATAGGTCACTGTTAAGTTATTAGGAAAAATGTATTGAAAAGAGATATATTATTTCAGTTCGTGTAATAAAGCATTATAGCAGTATCAGTATTATCTCAAAATACTAGGGTCTATGTATGCTGAAAGTATTTTCTTATTTTTCAGGTAATATTAATATTTTTACCAACACACTCAAGATACCATGATACCAAGATGGAGACAAGCAATATCAAGATGTAAGTAGAAGCTAATTAACTAGTATTATATAATATACTATTATACACATGAATCAGCTTGAGAATTAGTTTGAGCTTTGTGCAAAATAGAACATGAGAATTTGATACAGTGAAACGTTAAACTTTTCTTGAGCTGCCTTTTGTTTATAAGTAAAATGCTTACTTCTGTGGTCATGGAATTGGAAGGAATACTAGTGTTTCCAAACAGAACCTTTATTGGCGTCGACAGTGATAGTTAGTGCTAAAACACACACAACAAAAGATTACGCAACACACACGTAGAATCCCGGCGACAAGCATTGTGTGAGAGTTCACTTGTGGCGCACTTCCAGAGTATCCGCGATGAGCCCTGAGCGAAAGTCCCGACGTACATGGCATTGTTTACTTTCACTAATAATTTTTTAACTTTTACTTCTTCCTCTTTCATGATTTTATTTGGATTCCACTAGAATAAAAACTTACTTTCCTGTTTCGATATTTGCTTATATATCGAAACAGGAAAGGTCCCGGTCCCTAAATTGATCTAAATTTTAAACATTGCGTAAGTCATTCTTTTCTTTCTAGAACCTTCACCGATATTCCAGATTAATTTAAATACTTCTTCCTTTCTGTTCTTGACCTCACCTTTCTTTTCTATTGGCAAATTCGCTCCATCTCATTCTTTTCATTTTGGAACCATCTAATGTAAATTTACAATTAAGTACTTTGTATGTCATTTTCATCGGCTATCCTTTTTTTAACTAGAACATTCTAAGTCTAATATTAACTAGAACATTCTCGGGTTCAAACCCCGGACGTGACACTATTTATTATACCTAATATTACTTCTGTTTTTTTCATATTAAGAAATTTAAATTTAACTATTTGTTAAAATTTCTTTTAACTTATTACTTAATAATAATTCTGGAATAATGAGCTTAATAAATAATCTAATCAGTTTATAAAACTGGTATTATGAAAAATATCTGCAATATTAAATAAGGTTTTCGGATCTGTAGCATTATTCGTATATTCGTTGTATAATAATAATCGTGCTGGCTAAATTAAGGATACGACGACAAATCTCAATGGAGACTAGCCAAATAAGCACGGCACATTATAGTGCAGAAGCGTCTGCGCAAACACGGCTGGACTTACTTTTAAATAATATCCTGGCAGGGGCGTATAAAATCGCTCACTTAGAGACTTGTTGCCAACAAATTACCAATAACAGTTTTTGCCCCGATCTGCAATACTTATCTACTCTCTCTTCTCTCTGAGGTTGAACACGCTTCCATTATCCATATATTTCGGGGCAGTCACTTTATAACGCCTGAAAGAGTCACAGTTATCAATAAGTATGTGCGTATTCATGTATGATTGATAGGGAATTTCTATATTTCTTTAAGTATCTTGTTGTGTAGAAAACTTTCAAGTATCTGAGATTAGCAAACTGCAACCATTTTACTCCGATATATTTTAAGCAAATTTCCCAGCAATATCCAAGAACAAATATTACTACAAAAGATTCTATTTTCCCCGCTCAGTGTTCCTAATTCCCCAGCGGTATGTCCTGGGCATAATGGGTCTGCTCGCTGTTTGCAACGCGTACACAATGCGCGTTTGCCTCAACTTAGCTGTCACACAGATGGTCAACAACACCAAGGGCGAAAATCTCCATCTTGACGTCAACGAATGCCCCGATGATAGCGAGTTAATTGCTAATGGAACTGTTAGTTTGAAACCGGTGAGTAATCAGTAATCACTTTTAGTTTAAATCTTATACTTGTCGTCACGTTCCGCCACAGACCCTCTCGAGAGAGTAGGAAATTTTTTATCCAAATAACTTGGATGAATGGTTGGTTCTCATCGTGCATTTCACAAGAAACTTTTACCGCGCAGGAGTACTCAGTGTAATCAATTAACTGCGGATGTATTTCCAATCCAGTATCACATTGCAACGTTTAAAAAGGGAGACTATTCCTTTCTTATATGATTAGCGGCCTCTCTGGTGTTGCGAGTGTCCACAAACGGTGGTGATTACTTACCATCAGGTGACTTCAGTACTGCGCTTGCTAACTTGTCTTGCTGTTCTATTTAAAAAGTGAAATTATTGACACAGTAGTTTTATATTTTTTGGGTTCTGTGTCATTATTGTTTAAACAGTTTATTAGTAAAGGTAGTTAGTGAAATATACCGCTGTCGCTATATATTTAACTTACTATCTATACACAAATGAGATCCAAATTAGAACAACTATTTATAGATCACACAAATAGTTGTTTTGCGCTGAAATCGAACCCAGGACACAAACAACTGTCTTAACCGCGACGCCACAGATACAGTATAATATTTTCACAGCCCTTAGAAACCTTACAGTAACACTTACTGCTTAAGCTTAAGTGAGGTGTTTAACGATACCATTGCGTTAAACACCTCACTTATCTGATAACAATAGTTTGAAATATCGTAAATGTTACACGTGAATGATAATTACCTCTTGAAGATTGCCATAGCATGACATGTGTATAATGTGAATTTGTAAAGGTATTTATATACCCCATAAATACCATTTAATGGACCCACTAAATACCAAAAACAATGAAATGAAGCGAACAAGAAGCAAGAAATCGAGGCAGACTAAGAAGAACTTATATGCTCAAAATTTTAAATTTGTATCAACTGGTACAGCGCATACCGTACGCTTATATATTTTTTTTTCAATATAGAAAATAGATTTAGAAGGAACAAAAAATATAAGTGAATTCACCGTTCCATAAATTATCTACTGACGGCTTTAATGATTTACAAAAATGTTTTTTTATGTGCTATTTCCAAATTCCTCTTACTGTGATAATAATAACACTGTAGCTGAAGAAAGTGCTTTTCCGAGTAAGGTACCTAAAGTGTTGCTACTATAGTTAATATTCTTTCCGTAGTGCCTTTAAACTCGCGACGCATTTAAATTTTTAAATGGAAGTGGCTTCTATTCTGGCAGCAACTGAGCTCGTTTTAATAAATTTTTAATTTTAGGGAAGCTTTCACATCATCTGTATATTTATTTGTACTTATAATTAAACAAATCCTCAAACGTACATTTGGTATTACGTTTCATTATCATAAAAATTCTCTGTATTATTCTTACTAAAATAAAAATTACAAAATCGTGGATTTTCCTCCGTCTTGCTTGATCACGCTTACATTTGTGATGTTTTTATACGATAAAATCATCTAACAAGATTACGGCTCAGTTGATGGAAATCAGTTACCGTAGCTTATTGACACTTGCAACACCTGAACCATCAACCGTGCGGTGCCAAAATTTTGTGACTGTTGTTACTCCTTTTTTAATGGCCCGTTTCAATACTGATAGGCCAACTTGTGACTTTAACACTATTTTAATAAAAATAAATAAATACACTTAATATCTGGGAATATTATATGGAAAAAATATAAAATAGTGTACATTATCTTAAGTAGGTACCTGTTTAGTCAAAGTCTAAAATCATTTATTCCGTAAAAATTTTACATTTATGTGGAATCGTCATATTTTTTTACCCTGCCGTGCAGTGCATGACGTGGCAGCTACTGAGAAACACTGCCAGAAAACTCAGTAGGAATTCTTTTTTAAAATAAAATATACTTTAGATTAATTACAATCATGTGTGTTGACTCAGAACAACTCAATCCCAAGCACTTTTATCACTTAAATAATCAAAAATTTGAAAATATGCCCTGCTACACAATTTGGCTTTAATAATTCTTTTAAACTTATTCGTAGAGAATTCTCTAATATCACTGGGAAGATTGTTATATTGCCCCATAAAAGAGTTACTTATTTTGTGGAGACGGGTAGTATGCAATATGAGATTATTCTTATATCTAGTATTTACATTATGTGTATCGCTCCTTTTACAGAAGGAATCGATATTTTTATGCACATATAGTAAGTTTTCATATATTTATATTTATTTTATGGACTGGTTTGAAATAACTTAAATAGCCTGTTGGTTTAGTGGTCAGCGACCCACTCTGCTAAACCAGAGGTCGGGGTTGAAACACCACCCAGGACAAATCTTTGATGAGTACGATTATTTGTTATGTATCTGGGTGTACTCATGTGTAATATGTATGTATTTAAAAAAAATAAAAGTAGTTTTATCAGTTTCCTGGTTGCCATAGTATATAGACTTTGCCTAGTATGGGATTAGAAGGCACTGTGTTAATTATCCCAAGATATTTATTTATTAAATGCCGGTTTCAATTTTGTTTTCAGTACGCCATATTTGACTGGTCTGAGTCAACTCAAGGATTGATCCTCAGTGGATTCTACTATGGCTACGCTATCACCCACGTACCTGGGGGTTATTTAGCCGAAAGATATGGTGGAAAATGGACCCTTGGCATTGGACTTCTCAGTACGGCGATATTTACGCTCTTGACACCCATAGTTGTCAAAGCTGGAGGAGCAACATGGCTTTTTATACTGCGAGTGCTGCAAGGGATGGGTGAGGTGAGTCATCCTCTTCTATAATAAACAGTTTTACTTACTACCTTTCCGTCATATTGTATGTTGATATTAGCTCTTATTACAAGAAAATAGAGTTCAAAATCATATGAGAAATAATTATGCCCTCCTAGCCGAATTTCAGCCACGGCGGCCAGTCTCAACAGAGATTAGCGATCTGTGCGTGACATATTATAGTGCGCAAGTGTGTGTGCGAATACAGGAGCACTTGGTTAGCGGACTCCGGTCGTGTGACCGGAAAGAGGTCAGGTACAGGACCGGCGGCTTTACGTGCTCTCCGAAGCACGGGGGTATAATACTGTCAACTCCCAAACTTCGGGCTGATGATGAGAAATTTTTCTTTTTACAGAAAGTCCCAAAATAACTTTTGGACCGACCCGGAATTTGAACCCAGGACCTCATTCTCTGCGGGTGAACACGCTATCGCTAGACCAACGAGGCATGAGTAATATTGTACCATTGTCCGATGAAGGGTTTAATAATACTAAGTTATGTATATTACAGTCATTGATCATACATTGTATGACGATTTAGTTGTCATGCAATTTTCATACTGTATTATGATATACTGTGATTTAGCTAAGTTATGCCGGCGTAAATACATAGTTGTGCTATGATCCACGTGTATTTTAGCCACACTTAGTTACAGGAATATTTTAAAAGATATCGTCCAAATAATTCTCCTCAATTGACAAGATCGTGTTTATATAATGTGGCGTGCCATTTAAATTATAATTATCTTCTATTAATCATTATCATCTTCATATCAGCCAAAAGACGCCCATTGCTGGACGAAGGCCGATCTCCAAAATTGCTGGTCTTGTGCCATCCGAATCCAGCGACTTCCAACGACCCTCACAAGATCATCGGTCCATCTAGTAGGGGCAGGTTTACGGTGCGTCTTCTGGTTCGTGGTCTCCACTCGTGAACCTTTCTACCCCAGTGGCCGTCGGCTCTACGAGCTATGTGCCCTGCCCACTGTTACTTCATCTTGGTAACTCTTCGAGATATGTCGATTACTTTGGTTCACCTGCGGATCTTAGCATTTCTGATTCAATCTCGCAGGGAAACTCCATTAGATTTATTAGACTAAGTTAAATTGTAACGCTGTGTGGTGACGGCGACAAATATCAGAATCAGAATATAATCACCCCATCTCATCCCGTGGGGGGCGTAGAAGTCGACCCGAGGGAATATCTACCAGAGGATGGACAGCAGCTTCCTTCTGATTACTATGACCATCTTACTGCGATCGCCAACCCGCATGCCAAGCGTGGCGATTATGGCATATCCCCCCAAGACGATTCTTGAGGGAGGCTTGTCCAGCAGTGGACTCATTTAGCTGTAATGATGATGATGATGATGATGAAATTGTATTGGTCAACGTAATAATTCAGGAACGCTTATTTTTATTAATTAAGACTGATCAACAACAACGCCTTTCAAGTATTAAAAGATCAAACGCTCATTAAGTATAGACTATAGATACACATTGGCGCATACTTATACAGCGCACGGCTTACGCGGCTTGAATTACGCCTGCACACGTGCCACCGTGGCGTCAGTGCCATTCTACCTCACCTTGAGGCCTGAGTGGGAGTGGGGCGGTCTTATCATCTACATACTAACCGGTCACGAGAGGGTAGTCCTGATTGCATATTTTGGACGGGATCTGTCTTCATCGGCAATTGTAGGTACGAAGCTAATGGGTGACACCTCTAAATGCGACCCGAAGTCTCCTTCTGTCAGGTAACCACGATCCAAAAGGGAGAATAAGCTATTCTTCTCGGAGTACATGTATGGGCCACGTGATCCACACCACTTGGGATATGTCACAAATAGAAGCACCAAATTAGCATTCCCGCGTTCCCGTCGCTCGCCCTCAGGCACCAGGAGAAGTCCACACCAGCCCAAGTCCCGCAGATTAGATATGTTGTTGCTATGGACATTCACCCTGCCTTAAAAAAAATGTGAGCCGCCACGGGACGCCTGGCAGATGTGAAACATCGACATTATTTTGTAAAAGTAATATGCAGAAGTCGAAGTCGAAGTATAAGTCGCAGTCGAAGTCGATATCGAAGTCGAAGTATAAGTCGCAGTCGAGTCGAAGTCGAAGTATAAGTCGCAGTCGAAGTCGAAGTATAAGTCGCAGTCGAAGTCGAAGTATAAGTCGCAGTCGAAGTCAAAGTCGAAGTCAAGTCGAAGTCGAAGTCCATGTAGAAGTCGAAGTCGAAGTCGAAAAGAACATATTGTGATAGGAACTAACAAAAAAAAACCACGGCATGCGTCGTCACGCCAGAAATCTGTTTTACGTGCGGCTATAGATGTTTCACATCAATAAAATAGTAATAGTCCCTTACATATAAGCACCGTAAGTATCGATAATAGATGAAATAAGAAAAACTCAAAATATTAAATTGATTAAAATAAATTTATTTTGATTGTTATGTGTAGGGTGCCGTCGCATAGCGCGAAACTGAACAGAAGATATTTTATTTACGTAATATAACATCGACACGCATTTCTACGAAGTTTCGCTTACTTATCTAATTTTATTAATACTAAAATAAAATCTGTATGGCCTGTGTAATTTTCTGTGGAAAACATAAAATAATATCTAATATTATTTTGTTATGTCTTATGAACTTAATATATTATCGAATATAAATTGAATTTAGTATCTCTGTATAGATTTGCGTTTTGAATTGATTTCATCTTCAATTTCTATTCCAGTAATAATGTATTAAATGAAAAAGTAAAATAATTTAGGCGCAATTAATAATTGTAAATCTGTACGACTTTTGAATTTTATATTAAAATAATAGTTTCTAGTTATTAACAGTTTATGCGCCATTATGATTTGATGCGGGAGAAAATTCCTACTATGTATAATTTTGCCAAAAAATTGTTTTGATGTATATTGTACTAACAAAATAAATGTGTGTGTGCAATTCACACACGGCAAAAGCGAAACTTCAGAATAGTAGCCTGCAAGAGAACGAGATAAATAAAGGATAACAGGAGTATTAGGATAGGATTAAAAGATAGTATTATTTTCAGAATACTTTTATTTTAATTTTTTTTTGCGAAACTTTAAATTTCATATATTATTCAGTTTCCACGTTTTCACTCACACGAGAGGTATAAATAAAAATAATAACTCAAATTTACACAGGTGTGTTAATTAACATAAATTAATTAACCAAAGAATTTTAATACGCAAATGCAAAAAAATAAAACACGTCAATGATAAACCACGTTAATTATGACATGTCACATTTTATAAAGGCTTCTTTGTACGCAGGCGCAAGTACACGTCATAGGAATGTAATCTATCTCATTCTCTCTCAGGTTAAATCCCATTTATGAATATATTAGCTTCTTTTAGTATCCCTTATTCGTATCATTGAATTTCCAAATCATAACGGTGCTAAAGAAGTTACAGAAGAAATACGGAAAGGAAATAATATACACTCTTTCAGGTGTCTTTAATTCATCCAGGTACAATTTTCATTGGATGTAAATTTGACTTGACTTCTATTAAAATTTCAAGTCTGATTTATGTTGAATAATTATGATAGAGAAATAATCTTCTAAAAAGATATCGTGGCTGGGCCATAATGCTGATATTACTTGTAGTAGTTGTGTAATACAAACATAAAAATAAAACTTAGTCCTAACACATATTTTAAATATTAATGTAAAATATAATAAAATGTTACGCTTGATCTACGCAATTGATTATTATGACGCACATACATTGTCATGGTACACACAGCTACATATCAAGCTACACATTTCCTATATAAGCACACCTCTCATTGTATGGAAATCCTATACAACGCGGGATCAGCTTATACTGGAAATGTATGGCTTGATATGTAACCATGTGTACCTCACTAGAGATATAAAAGTAAATTGTAGGAAATGGAACAACCTCCCGGGAGCGAATAAACGGACATATATTTGTATCTAATAGGCGTCTTACGGCTGATATAATAATATATTTTGATAAGGTTTAGTTTTTAAGTTCACTTAACTTATATAAAATACTTATTTACTTATTAATTTATTATTACAGTTATCTTATTGCTAACAGATAATTCCAAGCACAATAAGTGATACAATCATAATAATTTACATTCATAATCTATAGGTACTGTACTATACTATAGACAATATAATAATATCCTGGGACATTAATCACCCACGGCCATCAGATCCCAAAACTAAGTAGAGCATGTGCTATGGAAACCAGATAACTGACATACAACATATATTGATTTTCTTTTGTAAATACAAACTTAAATAGATAATTAGACATAGAATCAGGACAAACAGACATGTTCATACACACAAAGTTCTGGGTCCGAAACGAATCCAAGACCCGCAATCTACCAAAGACTCCAACCGGCCCGTTAAATCAAATAATTAAAATCAAAGCTCTATCGCCCAAAATCCTTTAATATAATTGAAGTACCCAAAACCTAATGTCTTCTGAAATAAATACATTATATTAATAACCACATACTAACATAATATTTGAATTCTTTGTAACAATGTGACAACGCTGACGTCTGGTTAGACCACATCTAATTTAAAATGAACCGTGCGAAAATAATGTTATTGTTCACAAATCAGCAAGATAAAGAATAACATGTTATTTAGTGATTCAACCATGTGAGTGATACAATGTCTCACTTTGAAACAGTTGTATAATTTTTTTACACTGTTTTCGTATTAAAACTAGAAATTAAATGCGTAAAATATAGCAATAATGACAAAGCAGGCTATTCATTGTTTACAATAGAAACTCAATACGTAGAATAATATTGCCAACTGGATTGGCCGATTAATTTAACATTTAACATTTTACTGGAAAGTAAAACATGAAATGTGAAGTTAGTTGGCCTTAATCACGAATTGTATCATGATGAAAAGGCATTCCGCTCGGGGCTGCGGTGGCAGTAAGAGAAGTGTTCTTTACTGCCGCATTTGATTTCATATTGGACAATAATGAAATAATTTCTTTTTGATTAAAAAATAAAAAAGATAGAGAAGAAATAAACACTCAAATTAATAAGCTTTTGTTTTCTTAAAAAGTTAACTACGACAAGATTATTTGAGTCAGTCAAATATTATATTGTATTTCAATTTTAATTTTTTTTTAATATAAAACGTTTATTTGTTTCGGAACTAAGTTCCAATCTAAAAGAATCGATTACTGAGGATTACACAAATAAAATAATTCAATATAAATAAATCTCATCAAAACTATGCTTATATTTTACTTATACCAATCTTAATTATCTGAGGTTCGGACTCTAGTGTACTTTAATCTAATACCTGTAAATCGGGCTGCAAACATCCTCACTGACGATCATTAAGAGTAAATTAGCTGAACTCCATATTCTGTCCCAGAAAGATGTAATACTCGATCGAATGATTGCATAGAAATCAGGCACTCCCGCCTCCACGAACATGTCAGATGCACTGCAGTAGCGTGGAGTTCCCATTAGGGTTGAGTGTTTGGTTTTAACGAT
This sequence comes from Pseudoips prasinana, assembly GCA_951640165.1. Classification (NCBI taxonomy): domain Eukaryota; kingdom Metazoa; phylum Arthropoda; class Insecta; order Lepidoptera; family Nolidae; genus Pseudoips; species Pseudoips prasinana. The sequence continues at coordinate 15,033,502 of OX621240.1, forward strand.
GACCATAAGGACATATTATTATAAAGACTGTGAACACTAATTACCCTAAATACCTATCTTGCTTGGTATTAAATAATCTAGAGAAGTCTAGGGTCAAACGCAATGAAAACATATCTTCTTAAAAAAGGGGCTAAAAGTAGGTTTCAGCGGCGACTACAGAAATAATCACTATTATTAATATTCAATGACAAGTGTTTGATTGGCCGCCAAATTGTGTCAATGTAGCCACAGCCTTGTCTTAACTACTTGGCTCCACTCACGATTGCATTACAAGGTTCTTGCTGCAATTTTCGCTTAATAGATAGGTACACTTTTAATCGGAATGCACTCATGCAGGAGATAAATATAATAGGATTAGATAAAAGTTAAAGCTGCTTGTTAATTAATTAAAGTTTAAATAGAGCGTGCCAAACTATTCAGTTTAATTAAAATAACTGCAAATATTAACTGCAGTTTGCTAAGCGGAAGTTATTCAATATTTCAACACAACACAGTACCTATTTTTAATTCAAAGCAACTAAATGTTCTTAGATTTTAATTACAGGTACAGGTGGCACGGTTTATATAAGTGACTCAAATATTATACACTGATTTTATCACAGAAAAAATAGACTCATGTTGAACATACATAATACAACAGTTAGTAAAATTTTATTTGTTTACTTGCTAAGACAAATTAGCTTATAAATACTATTTATTTTATTTATAACTGTCCATTTCAAATCGTCATTGTGATTTTACTAAAGTATTTTCATCGCAATACGCAATAATATGTAGAGATATAATATTGCGTATATGCCTAATTCAAGTAATATTCTAAATAAAATAAACTATATACTCCTTTTGTATACTTAGATATTATAATTTCATTAGGTATGCTTTTTATGTAATTAACATGATTATTGATTAATATTATAATATTAAATTTTTATTATTAAATTAAAGTTTTGTACAGTGCTCTTATTGAGACTATCCAAGTATTAAGTGTAATTTCTATTCCTTCAACGTCATAATCCGATGAACCACTTATCTGCCATGACCAGGAAGGGATGAAGCGCAGGACCGAAAGTTTTGTCTACTTGCCGAGGCAAGGGCATATATCAAAGCCAACATTAAGAATACGAATCGCATGTTTTTCATAACAGAAAAAAATTATAACTCTTTTCAAATTGAGCTGAAATGTGGACCCGTAACCGTTAAAGCGAGAGCAAATACATACAAACACATTAGAAGTAGTCAATTTTATATATTTATAAACACTAGCCTCTGATTGAGATTCACTTGCATTTAAATTTCTACAGAAATAATGAACACCTTTCCAGGATAATTTCTTTCCTATACCTACGGAGATTTATGTAATTAGTATTCACCGTCCAAGAAGATTACTCAGAATCATTATTAGATCATGGTAAACATTAAAATAAAATAAAATTATTAGTCACGACTGAGTAATTGTAAACAAACAAGCAATTTTTCTTCATACTTTATAGTTTTATGTTTGTTGAATGTTTAATGATTCTAAACGATTAACTTCTATGGTGAATACATTAGCTGCAAAACATCATAATTTGTTAAGTTAGATGTTAGGTTCTGTAGTTGAAATTTGAAGAGAAAACAACCTCACAAACACACAGATACACTTTTAGAATTATATTAGTATACCATAACATATTTAAATAAGTATGAATTGATATTGCTGTAATAATATAAATAATAATAATAATATCCTAGGACATTATTTACACACGGCCAACTGATCTCAAACTTGCAGAGCTTGTACTATGGAAACGAGATAACGGATATATTATATATAAACATACTACTTTTCTTTTGTAAATACATACTAATATAGGTAAATTACACCCAGACTCTTATAAAAAAAGAGATATGTGATGTTTTTAAAAAGAAGAAAAAAATGTGGGGCATAATTAATAGATTGACGGGAAGATTGGTAAAGGCAATAGACGAAATTCTTTTGAATACTTTCAAAATGAAAGCTGACAGATTATCTCAAAAGTTTGCTAATGATTTTGATTCTAATGTGAAAAACAAATTAGGTACACGTAACGTACCGTTGCTGGATGAAAATCATATATAAACACCCCAGAAAGTACACTTAAAATAAATAAAATAAATAATCAAACAGTTTTTAATATCTTAAGACAAATCGACGAAAAAAAAAGCCCGGGATGTGATAAAATTCGAGCCAAAGATATTAAACATATTGCTAATGACATTACTCCAGTTTTAAGTCATCTCATTAACGCTTGCATCACCACATCATCCTACCCGGATGCACTAAAAGTCGGTTTACTAAGGCCAATTCATAAAAAAGGTAGCTATTTAGATACCAACAACTACCGGCCTATCACAATACTATCTTGCTTAGATAAAATTGTAGAAAAATACTATGGACCAAACTGCTTTTTATGTATGACTCTGTTACTAACTAAAAAATTACATATAGCCCATATGTGATTTTTTAGTTAGGAACAACGTCATACATAAAAAAGCAGTTTTGTTTTCAAAGAGAAAAGGGTACTTCGCAATTATTGTCACAATTTACTGATGAGATAAATGATTGCTTAAATAACAAAAACAATATAATAGTAGTAATGATAGACTTCAGCAAAGCATTTGACACCTTAAATTATGAAATCTTATTTAAGAAGCTCCAGTGGAATGGCATTCAGGGCCCGGTGCTGGGATGGTTTAAAAACTACGATACTTACATATACAATATGGTTAGCATAAATAGTGAGCACAGTCACCCAATACCAACCCTATAAGGTACGGCACAAGGCTCAATTTTGGGTCCAACTGAATAATAATAAATAATAATATCTAGGGACAATGTCACACAGATCATCCTAACCCCAAACTAAGCAAAGCTTGTACTATGGGTACCAGGCGACGATATACATACTTATACAGATAGAGAAATACTATAATATAATACATAAATAATACATAAGAAACATCCATGACTCAGAAACAAATATTCGTGCTCATCACACAAATATTTGCACTTACCGGGATTCGAACCCAGGACCACCAGCTTCGTAGGCAGGAGCACTACCAACTAGGCTACGGTGACCGTCATATCGTTCACATACTTATTATATGTGAACGATATGTGCAATATATTCCAGCACTGCTCCGTCTACCAGTTTGCTGACGACACATGTCTTATCACTGCTAATAAAGATGTAGGAATTGCACAAAATATGTTACAAACAGACTTTAACCAGTTATGCAAGTGGGCACACGATGTTGGGTTATCTATAAACTACCAAAAAACAAAAGTAATGCATATACACTTGCCATATTTAAAGTATAATAGTCAGCCACCAAAAGTCATTGCCCATGAACATAACTGTATGCACTTACCAAATAACGTAACATGTGCTTGTGAACCACTGGAAATTGCACATCGTCACACCTACCTAGGCTTAAAATAGATAATAAATTTAACTGGGCTAATCATATTGATTATATTTGTAGTAAGCTCAGAGGAATACTAGCTAAACTAACAATTATTTCAACAATTTAACAGATTTTTACTCCTACTCCTATACGGTTCATACGGTCAGGTTGTGGAATTCTCTTCCCCCTAACATTCGCCAATGTAAAACAGTTTCTATATTTAAAAATCGTGTCAAAGCACATTATCTCTCTTAATCATCCTAGTTGTATGTATATGTATGTGTATATAGATATTTATCTTTGTATCTTATAATTATTTATGTATATTAGCATGTAGTGTATTTTTTTTTTATTTACTTTATTTATTCAATATATTTTTCATTGCACATTACATTTCACAGGCCGAACCGCAGAAACCTCTAAGGGTTTATGTGGGTAGCGGCGAATCGTTCACACATTTACATTTATTTAAGAGTATATTATTACAATGCATTATTGTTAGTGCTTAAATTCTAATACAGTATCATTTCTTAAGGTAGTATTCTTTTAACTTAGATTTAAAACCTTTCGCCCCCTCTGTATATAATTTTTGCAGTTATTCGGGAATGTTATTTGTAAACTTCGGAATTACGTATTCTGCAACTCTCGTGCCGTACAAGTTATTTGTTTTGGGTAAGGTGAATTTATCTCTAGGTCTAGGAGTCTAGATATAGGTAGAATTTGTCTTAAAAAGTCAGGTCGAGTATTTTTAACTAATAAATGTGACTGATTAGTTTCAATTAAATTCAAATACTGAGTTTTGTCATATATATTCAGTATATATGTATATATGTATTACTAGAAACTACACACGCTATCTTATATTTCTTTTAATGTCTCCTCTCGCGGTTCTGCTGGAAGAAATTTCATTGAAATAAGCAGTACTTTTGTACATATTATTTTCGTTTAAAATTTCTTTTCTGTATTCCATTTCCGTATGTACATTAATGAATAAAAAAAAATTTAAAACACAAATTACAATATATATATAATATATAATACCACTAAGACTTCTTATCTCACTCTGGCAGATTCGATAATCAGTTATGGATTATCCAGTTATGGTAGAACTTATAAAACCTACCTAGATAACATATATAGGTTACAGTTAAGACTATAAAACCTATAATTCCTTTATATATTATGGCAGTAGCTCTTAGGTTTCATAAAGTGTACCCGAAACATATTCCCGAAGAAAACCTAGATGGCATAAACCAAAATGTAGACTTGATTTCGGTAAAAGATGTTTTCACTATATGGGCCCATTTATTTATTCGAAACTACAAAACGAAATTAATTTATTACCATTGTCGAGAATTAAATGCAAATCTCAAATAAAAATATACTTAAAAAGTCTAAATTACAGCGATGTAGAGAAACTAGTAAACTATTGAATAAAAGTTCTAAATTCTTTTAAAACCACTGACTAGATTCAACAAAGATATATAAGTTTTTTTTGGAGACAAGACATATATACAAACCCACGCACGCACACACACACACACACATACACACACACACACACACAGTTATCTAGCCATATGCCATGTTTAAATGTATACATTTATTTACGTTTAACTTTAATTTTCCTACATATATATATATATAATTGTTTTATTTTATATTTCATTTCATTGAATAATTTTATTGTATTTTTGAACCACGATGAAAGAGACTGGCCTCCACGACACAGGGAATCCTAGTGTGGAGACCAGAGATTTATGTAACTAGAATATATATTTTATGAACAATAAAGATTATTATAATTATTTAAGAATCAAATTTAACTATAAAAACAACTATGACAACCTTTTTAAATACCGTAAAGTTTTATCAATTTATGACAAAGTAAAGATGTCAATTGTATCCGAATACAAAGAAAAAATTGAATTGTTACTTAAATATAATAGACCTAGTAATCTGCTGCGTCAGCTGCCTAATTTGCCTACATATAAAATTCCTAAGTATAACAATGTATATGGAAAGAGACACTGGAGGTGTATCCTTCCCTCTATTATAAACAACTTACCAACATACATAATAGATAAAATTATAACTTAACAACTTACCAACATACATAATATATAAAATTATAAAGTGCAAAAACGCGAAGAAAACGCATTCATTAGTAAAATATTATTACTTAGTACAAAGTGGGAACGACGCACCTTCAGATGTTCAAAGCTCGAACTTTTCTATGCGCTAGCTACGCCTTGGCCAATTGAGACGTAAAATGTAACTGAATAGGCTATTAAAAATATTAATAATAATAAGGCTATTAATAATAATAACTGTTTTTGTAAGAAGTAGCCTTTTTATTAAACTAATTTAGTTTAAAATAAACAGTTCCAAATTTTAATTATTTTTTTACTCAGGACAATCAGACATGTTCATGCACAAAAATAATTATATTATGCTCTTATCAACTTCCAGGGACCTACAATGCCTGCGTTGATGATTGTCCTTGCCAGATGGGTGCCGCCTCACGAACGTTCAAGACAGGGAGCTTTGGTCTTCGGAGGAGCACAGATTGGAAACATCTTCGGTTCCTTTATGTCAGGATTTCTGATGGCTGGGAATGGAGACTGGGCCAATGTATTCTATTTCTTTGGATGCTTTGGAATTTTGTGGTTTGTGGCATGGGTAAGTTTGAGTATTTATATGACGCTATATAATTATTTATTAGAAACTCTGGATAGAAAGTGTTCCGCCACAATGAAATGTTGGCAAGCAAAATAGTGTACAAAATTTGTATTAAGCACAAAGTTTTTTTTGTCCTTCTACAAATTTTGAGCAGTACCGCTCACCCTCCCTCTCGCGCGCCATCACGACAAGAATCACTTGTTTCAGCGGCTTCGGAATATGATATGACATAGATTAATACTACATTAAAAGGAATTCCTGAAATAAAATTTCATTTGAAAGGGCCGGACAGTCATAGGCTCCAATATGATCTCTATATATCCTGCTCCACGGTTGTCTCTCTACGTCAATAATATACTGTATTGTATAAATTCTATCTGAAATTCGTGTTCTTAAAATAGTGAGTTTTATATCGATATGTCATCCCATACCTTTAAATCTCCCTACGATGAGAGTTGGCCACCAAATCTTTTTGGTATCTAATGTTGCAATAGGTTTAATAGAAATAATAGTCAGTTTTTGTAATGGCAAAACTGAATGTACTAAAATAATGCTAACATCTTATGTGAAATATGTTGTCAGTTTAAAATATAGGTAGCAATGTCAAATCATATTCTCATAATTTCGAGCTAAGTAAGTTTTGCCACCGCTAATTTTATGTTTACCCTCTTTCGATCCCAAATCACCTCAGAAATGATATTTTCTATATTATTAGATAGGAAAGCTGAAAAGGCACCCTCGGCTTCGTATAAGAATAGAAATAAGATATTTTTCTATCTTTGCCTTGAACCGCTCTTATGGTATATGTAATAATGAAATGAAATGAAAATGAAAAAATTACACAAAACTATTAACATACATAATACACTTGATACTTGATGAAGCTCCCTTTTTCCAATTTTAATACATCAATTGTTTACTTAGGCACTATTTACAGATATGTCATTTTCTACACAATTTAAAAGAAACTTTTTAATTTTGTTCTTGAACATGTTTTTAGTCAGGTTTATGTTATTAATTAGAGCTAGGGGAAATTTATTATAAAGTTTGGACTCTGCCAAGGTCATATACTTTTTTTTAGTCTTATATATACTAATAATTAGATTTTTAGAATATACACTTTATTGTCATGCACAATGGGTAGTTTTACCACATAAAGCGATTACCTCTATGCCTACTATATGTGTATATCAGCGAGCATGGGTTCGTTTTTCACATCGACCAATGTTTGTGTAAATCAAAGGATATTTTTTGGTGGCTATTTGGTTGTGAGACTATTCTCTGTGCTTCGCAGAACACGTTAAGCCGTCGGTTTCATGGCCTAATATAATCTTGGTTAATTAAATAAATATCTCGGTACAACTAACACACTGCCATCTGATCGTGTAGAACTGTAGAACAGGTGGAACATAAATAATATAAGCTCAATCTAACCATGATCATGAGTTTGTTCACGACGCTTTCAATGTAATATAAAGTGCATTAGTTCATGACATATTGCTTTTCACATACTAAGCAAACAGGTGTTCTTAAGTTGCTTATTTTTACGGATACCTGCTGCGGTGTTACCTCAGCGCTACGACATCCTTCTTTTAACGAGGTTTAAAAACAGTATTAATCTTACGGTAGGTAGTTGTTTACTGGGCTCCTTGGCATTGCGAATGTCCATGAGTAGCGGATACTACTTACCATCAGCTGGACCGCCAGCTCTGCCTTCAAAAGCAATAAAAAAATGAGCTTAATTTGTTTAAGTATCACACAATGTTTAAGCTATAGTTATATCTATTTGTTTCTATTAACATTGTTATTAATTAGCATTATTTGCAATTTTGAATTTTTTTTATTTTTTATTATTTGTTAAAGTAAAATACAAAGTACAATACATACCGCTACAACAAATGTTGTTTGTAATTTACTCTTTATTCTATGTATGAACACTATTTTTATTATGTTTATGAAGTAAATAAAACCCATATTGTCTTGCATTTTTCAGAGCATTCTCTGCTTCAGCACCCCAAACACTCATCCGTACATATCTGAGGAAGAATTAAAGTACCTGAATGAGACAGTCACCAGTGCTGAGAACAAGAGCATCAGAGATCCGGTACCTTGGAAAGCGATCGTTCGATCAGTACCAGCGTGGGCGTTATTGTTTGCAGCTGTAAGTACTACCTTCTAGTTGCAATTCATCGATTTGTACATAGCATTATGAAATATTAAAATTGAGTCACAAACTGTTTTAGTTAAACATGAACAAATTTTTAAAATTTAAATAATTGGAATATTCTGTAAGACGTAGAACGGCGAGTTAGTGCAAATGTTTTTAGGTATTCTTTAATTTGTGTCTGTGTTTGTTTAGAATATAAAGTGATGTAATGTTTAAATATAGACCTATTCGAGATCATAGCTTTGTTATATAAATAAGTAAATATCTGGGATATATCACACAGCGCCGTCTAGCCAAAACTAAGTAAATATTGCATTATGGATGGAGTAGACAAATTAATCCCAGACGATATGGAGCAGAAGCCATGCCTTATAGAAATTAGTGTAATTATTACAGTTCAGTTTGTGCAAAACCTGGTGTTCTTCAATAATTAAGCTTCACGATCCTCATTGCTCACGATTGCTCTGCTCAATTTACACCTATGTATAGATTTATGTAATCCCTTTTATGTACTTGCCTTTCATCTCTTGCTTACCTATATGTACCTAATTATTACTAAATAATGGAAAGGAAGCGATATAGGCCTCGTCACAATCACAACTAGCCGTAGTCCTTGAATAATCATAATATGAAAGTTCATGTGCCTTATTAGTAATAATAATAAAAATAATATATAGGGACAATGTCACACAGATCATCCTAGCCCCAAACTAAGCAAAGCTTGTACTATGGGTACCAGGCGACGATATACATACTTATATAGATAGATAAATACTTCAACACATAGAAAACATCCATGACTCAGAAGCAAATATTCGTGCTCATCACACATATATTTGCACTTACTGGGATTCGGACCCAGGACCACTAGCTTCGTAGGCAGGAGCACTAACAACTAGGCTACGGTGACGGTGGTAATATAAGTGATTTATTTTATTATTTGATTTGTCGTCTGTATATTTATAGACACACTTATCAGATGCGATTTAAATGAGTTCGACTTCAGTGCTATTATTTATTAACGAGCGACTGATTGCAATGAAAGTGGCCTTTTTATTGTGATTAAAGTTTCTCCGAAAATATATGTATGTAGAAATCAGTATGATGTACACAGGAAGAGTCTCTTTTCGTCTTTTTCTTATTATATTTTAGACGTTACGAATAAAATATAATATACTTATAGAATTTTAAAACTTCCATATTTTTTCTCAAATAATTATAAATCGCAATATTTAGTAACTTTGAGATGTGATCGATAGTTAGGGCATTCATGCACGAACGATTCTAAAAAATAGATATTATCGATTTTAATTCCAGACGATGCGATGATATGTCGGTGCATAATAAAACTGTCATCGCCAGTAACTAGACTTGCAGCGATTCTTGAAAATAGTTCCTACTACTACATTTTGTTCCTTTTTTCGTTATAGTCTGTTGTTTGCTTCGAAAAAGCCTTACCCATATTTCAATAACTAAGAAACGAGTGATCCATAAATAAAAATACATCGCCTTATTGTTCGAGTATTACCCAAATATATAATTTTAAATCATTGACGGTGATAAAAATCGACCTGTACAGTTTTACTTTAGCAATAACTCTTAGTACATAGTTAATTCGTGATAATAGTTTCTTCACTTTCACTGCTTCGCCGGACAATAGAGGTGAGTGTGGGCTCAATTCGTACTAAGTACCCGCACCTCGATTCTGGGCGGTTACTGATGGGAAGATGCATGAGAGGGTAGTTTCGATTTAGGGCTGTGTTTAGTGCAACTTCCGCTCTGCGTTAATACTCGAACGCGCTACTCTCGGCTGTTTTAGGTTCTGAGAGGCCATATCGGTCACCGTAGCCTAGTTGGTAGTGCTCCTGCCTACGAAGCCGAAGTCCTGGGTTCGAATCCCGGTAAGTGCAAATATTTGTAAGATGAGCACGAATATTTGTTTCTGAGTCACTGATGTTTTCTAAATCGTCGCCTGGTACCCATAGTACAAAATTTGCTTAGTTTGGGGCTAGGATGATCTATGTGACATTGTCCCTAAAAATTATTTGTCCCTATACATATATTATTATATTATATCATCAATACGAATGCGTGAGTTAAACCGATCCGGACACGCGTTTTATAGTCGACATCAAACAAGTGTGAATCATGTTTTTGTGACAAACAAGCATGACTCATACCCTCCCGTCTCCGCCAAAACAATAACATTTTAAATACTGCCTTTTTACAAATAAAAGTGTATTATTTCATTATAAATTTCCTATTATTTTATGTACCAACATGCAATATGTATAGTTAAGTACTAATGATATAGATTCCAATCTAACACATGGCTAGTTGTCCCTTATGTGGATTAAACCCAAAAACTATATGTGCAATTAAAATAGTAATTTGAAGTCTGCACCCCATTTCATCTGTTGAACCGTGGCTAAATAATATTAATGAAAGACCTAATTACTCTGACTAAATTGAAACAAGCGAAACGGAATTATTACATTAAGCAAATGAACCGAATTAGGTATTTATTTTGATGAAAACTTTTCTCGCGTGGAAAATATTTCTCTCGCAGGACAAGGCCAATTAATAAGTATATCAATTGTGTAGTCAAGATTGCGCTCAATCTAGGTCAACAATTTTATTAATGTTTGTTTCTATGATGTATATATGTATGTGTTAAACATATATACATTATATTAAAATAATATATTGTATTTAACTTGTAATGAATTATAAGGTAGGTATAAAACTAATTAACTTCGTGCTAAATGTAATCATAAATTGGATTTAGAATTCGTTACTTACGTAACATATGTACAGACGCCAGCACATCCAGCTACCCCAATCTGTCATATATCTTTTATAGAATTTCAACTTTATCAGAAAAGCATAAGGTTCACTTTCAATTGGGGAAATGTGACAGATTGGGGAAACTTGATGTGCTGGCGTCTGTACATATTGTGTAATAAAATTGCGTTGACTTCGTAAGGACCTTTTACACTATCATTTTATTCAACACCAACCATGACCTTTACCTAGTACGAGTTCTAATTTTAATACGTAATATTACAATCAAAATTAAATAAACTCAGGATACCCTGCCAGTAATGAATTTTCTTACGCTTTTTCTTCAACTCCAAATGTAATAATTGTAAGCTACCATTTTGCGCGGCCAGCGCGGATCTAAATCTCTATATCGATGGAGATATAACTCTGCACCGACCGGCCACTCATAGTATTTCTCTACTTGGATATCGAATGTACACGCGCATAGGCACTCGTATATACGGTCACCGTAGCCTAGTTGGTAGTGCTCCTGCCTACGAAGCTGGTGGTCCTGGGTTCGAATCCCGGTAAGTGCAAAAATTTGTGTGATGAGCACGAATATTTGTTTCTGAGTCATGGATGTTTTTTAAGTATATAAGTATTTATCTAACTATATAAGTATGTATATCGTCGCCTGGTACCCATAGTACAAGCTTTGCTTAGTTTGGGGCTAGGATGATCTCTGTGACATTGTCCCAATGGTGAAAAAAATGTTTAATAATACGTTAATATCTTTTAGTAATATTGTAAGAAATCTTGGGGTATACTTTTTTTTTCAAATCGAATCATATTTATTTTGTGAACATAGGTTATGGATACAGGTGATATAGATAATAAAATAAAGTACATCCATGTTCTGCCTGTTGGGCATACAAAATTATATAAATAAAAAACACTACTACACTGTACTTTTATGCATTCACTTAACCCAAAACTAATTATTAAACCAAAACCACTTTGATTGTACAATAAATAATAATATAAAATGTCAAAATTAATCTTAAATTGTATGTCATACTTAAATATTTAAAATGAAAATTTGACAAAACATTTTCTTGAGGTCCACACTTTGAGCAAAGCACTAGTCTCAAATGATTCCCTTCCAACCGCTGCTAAATTTGCACTTACTGAGTCTCTTCTTTTTTCCATCCTTGACTATTCTGCTGGCAGTTATCTGTCCTTACTGTCGGCAAACTTTATAAAATCGAGCACCCCGAAAATGTCTGAATTCCGTAGTCATCTCGAGTGGTTACCAATCCGACTTCGTCGTAATTCTCGCTTACTTTATCTCCTACAATATTTTATTTTATCTAAAGCATTGGTTTGAATTCGTTTATGATACACATTATAGGCTACTACATATCCCAGTGCACTGAACAGATGTTTTTTGATAAATCTTTTTATATGTTATTATTTTCAGTGATGATTTTCAACTTATTTTATAGATTTTTTACCCGTGAGTGTGTGCTATTGGCATTTAGTGATTAAATTGGATATGCCAGATTCTTAAGAATATGCTTGTCAAATATAAAAATAACACTTTGTTTTCAGGTTGGCCATGATTGGGGCTACTACACGATGGTAACAGACCTCCCAAAATATATGACCGATGTCCTCAAATTCAATATTGCGGCAACTGGCACACTAACTGCGATACCTTACCTCGCCATGTGGATAAGCTCATTTATATTTGGCTGGGTTTGTGACGTATGCGTTAAGCGGAACTGGCATACAATTAAAACTGGTAGAATTATTCATACAACGATAGGTGAGTAATATATTTTACATAATTGACAATTTCCACCCTCCGGCAAATAAGATTGTATTGGGCAGATATTTAACGATGTAAATTACAATTAAAACTGGTAGAATTATTCTCACAACGATAGGTGAGTGATATATTTTACATAATTGACAATTTACACCCTCCGACAGATAAGATTGTATTGGGCAGACATTTAACGGTGTAATAGGTTTATTAAAACTGGTAGAATTATTCATACAACGATAGGTGAGTAATATATTTTACATAATTGACAATTTACACCCTCCGACTGATAAGATTGTATTGGGCAGATATTTAACGGTGTAATAGGTTTATTAAAACTGGTAGAATTATTAATACAACGATAGGTGAGTAATATATTTTACATAATTGACAATTTACACCCTCCGACAGATAAGATTGTATTGGGCAGATATTTAACGATGTAATAGGTTTATTAAAACTGGTAGAATTATTCATACACCGATAGGTGAGTAATATATTTTACATAATTGACAATTTACACCCTCCGACTGATAAGATTGTATTGGGCAGATATTTAACGATGTAATAGGTTTATTAAAACTGGTAGAATTATTCATACAACTATAGGTGAGTAATATATTTTACATAATTGACAATTTACACCCTCCGACAGAAACGATTGTATTGGGCAGATATTTAACGATGTAATAGGTTTATTAAAACTGGTAGAATTATTCATACAACGATAGGTGAGTAATATATTTTACATAATTGACAATTTACACCCTCCGACAGATAAGATTGTATTGGGCAACTATTTAACGATGTAAATTACAATTAAAACTGTTGGAATTATTCATACAACGATAGGTGATATGTCGATATTTAACGATGTAATAGGTTTATGAAAAACGAATAAGTTTGTGCTCTCGATGGGCTTGCAAAGCTTTTATTGGTTACTGTTGTAATGGTGTCCTAAGTTCTGCCAATTACACTGCATCGTTTCAATCATAAGGTCAAATTCGTTTGCTGTACACTTGTCATAGGCCTGATATAACATTCATACAATATTAACCTAACACTATATGTAATTATTGAACATGGTACATTTATCTAAATCAGTTAAAACTGATTTAGATAACTGAAACCACCTACGTACATATAAGGCATAAATAGTAAGAATATATATGTATTTTTAAGGAAATCTTCTTTTCGCACGCATGAATTGGGGAGTAAGCTGGCGAATGAATGATAAGAGCGTTACGAAAAGTGTTATCGGGCAAGGCGAACCGAAGTTGAGAGGGATATATAACTTAGTCAAGAGAGAAATAGAGAGTGATACGTTTCGCATATATTTTCTTTCTCTCATAGCTAGTAACGTTTGAAGTTTTGACTCAATCGTGTGGTCTAAAGCAAACTCTTTTTTTAATTCTATGAACAAATTTCTAAACACTGTGCCAATATTTCACAATTAATATGGCTAAACCACATCACTAACAGGGTAGTAAAAACATATAATAAAGGAAGGCCCGCTATACGCCGCTAATGCTATGTAATAGCTATGTTTCCTGGTGGAAAATTACTACCCCATCCATTCCGTACATTATGGGACATTATTTACACACTGTCATCTGATCCCAAATTTCCTCCCTGATCTTCAATTGAATAAGTGGCTTCGCGTCTGCATGTATTAATGTACGGCGTAAATAGCATAAAAAGTCGCTTGATTTGCACGCCGGAGGTCGTGGGTTCGATTGCCACCCAGGACAGACATTTGTGTGCATGAACATGTCTGTTTGTCCTGAGTCTGGGTGTAATTATGGATATAAGTATGTATTAACTAAAGAAAAATAGAATATGTAGTATATCAGTTATCTGGTTTCCACAGTACAAGCTTTGCTTAGTTTGGGATCATATGGCCGTGCGTAAATAATGTTCCAGGATATTATTATTCCCGGAATTTCACAATATTATCTCTGAAATAAACATACACGAATCGGACACGGCCATTCCGCCTACGGAAATGTTTTTCATTATTGAGATACTAACTAATATTATCGACTTCTCAAATGACCAACCGATTATTGAGTTTCATTACAAAACCAAGTCCTATAAATACAAATATACGACTCAGTTTTCAATGGACGATAAAATGATCTGCGGTTTCATATAGCGGTTATTGGTTTCAGCTGCCGCCGGTCCCGCAATATGCATCATTTTGGCTTCATACGCAGGCTGCGATCGGTTAGCTGCCGTCGCTTATTTCATCGCCTCTATGGCTCTCATGGGAGGTTTCTACAGCGGAATGAAGGTATTTTTTTTGTTCCACTTATTATTGCTATAGGTTCCAGAATACTAGCGTTGCAGTAATTCTTTCTGTAAAATATGTAGTTTTAAGTTGTTTAATTTGAGTTGGTTGTACATCATAAATAAAATTATTTATTTTAATCTGATTATTTTTTGCTGCTGGACGATAACCATAAATAAATAATTAATAAGATACTTAAAAGTTTTTCCAATATTTTCATACAATGGTATTATTATTATAGATTGGTCCATACATAATAAAATGGTAAAACAATATAAAAAAAATGATAACTTAATCTGAATATTTTAGAATATTAATTACACTAGAACAAAATCTACATCTAAAGATTTTTCATTCCTCACTTAAAGATTTTCTTCCTAAAAGATTTTTAACACTGGACTATTTGGGAAATGTTATATAATGATTCGGTAATGTATATCCTGGCAAACTTTTCTTGCTAATAAAATCATAAATAAACATATTTTTGGCTGACTTGAGATTCGAACTCATGATATAGAATCTTGAGAATGCTCCCGCTCGAAGAAAAAAGCAGTGTGGACAATAATATATTCTAGGTGTTTTGCACACGGGGACACAAGTCTTTGAGCATTTGAGTAATTTTCTATTCCTCTCATAATAACACCCAATTTAACATAACGAATAAAACATTAACAGAATAGTAATATCTATATATATAATAATAAATGTCCCTTAATATTGATCTTTACCACGGCGATTATTCTAAAGAATTCAGTTATATTCTGTCACAGGTCCTCACAACAGAAGTGAAATTTCCATTCCTATCACCTTGATAACCTGATGTGTACCGCGCACACCACTTTGTGGAATCAATTTACTGCGGAGGTATTACTGATCTGGTTTAACATGGCAACCTACAAGAAGCGACCCTATTCCTTTCTTAAAGGCCCGTTGCCATTCTGGTGTTGCAAGTGTTCATGGGTGGAGCTGATCACTTACCATCCGGTTACCCAGTTTGTTTTCCTTGCTATTCTTTAAAAAATAAATCACTAAAAGTATTTCTCGA
The DNA here is from genome assembly GCA_951640165.1 of Pseudoips prasinana. Taxonomy (NCBI): domain Eukaryota; kingdom Metazoa; phylum Arthropoda; class Insecta; order Lepidoptera; family Nolidae; genus Pseudoips; species Pseudoips prasinana. The sequence continues at coordinate 15,049,703 of OX621240.1, forward strand.
TCCATGTGCAAAACACGTTGTATACTACCCATTAAATCATTGTTATTCACGCTTGTTATGTTCGAAAATGTATTCAGATTAAATTATTTCCAGAAGATTGCTCCGCGAAATAAGTAGATACATGACGGCACTCTTTTTCCCTTAGAAACAGTAAGATGTGTCCTGAATCTTGATGAATGTTTATTTATAAGGTCACGTAGTACCGAATTATATGTAGGATATTTTATATAATACGTCAATGCTGTTTTTCTACTGACAACATTTTAGTTTGTATTTATTTGATATAGCGCTCGTGACCGAATTTGGAACACACGTTTTGATAAACACTTTCTGTGCATATTCCACACACGGGGAAGAGAACAGGCACGGAGCCGCAGCTTTACATGCTTAGGAAAGCAAAAAGTAGGCGACGTTAAATGCTTGTGTCTAGGAAGACACAAGCATTTAACGTCGCCTACTTTTTTTGGGATGGTACTTGGGTATTAACGTATCGAATTATCAACATTCATTTCTTACGGTTTAAAGTATTAATACGGGCTTGAAAGTTAACGAAGTCTTCTTCAGAGATTTTAGTTTTAATGCGGTAGTTCTACGTAAACTAGTTTCCGTGATCCGCGAGTGATCAGTAATGCTGATAATAAAAAAAAATTAAAATCTTTGAAAATTTTATTTTATTTTCCTGGCAAGTGGCGCTTGAAAATGTATTATAATAGGCTGACGAAGAAAATAAGGCACTAGTGTCGCCTTTGGCATGGAAATATTAGTCTATATTTCATTACCGACTATTATTCCTAAGGTATTTGCTAATGTTCGTTACGTTAACAGTAGCGTATTTACGCAGGTAATAACTTCCTGGGTTCAAATCCTGGATCGAGCAAAAAGTGTTTACTGGGACTTTTCTATCAAGATAATCTATAAAGCGGTGTTCAACCGAAGATGGTTCCGAAGATGGTTCAAAATAATTGCCTTGGCCTGCAAGGCAATTATTTTGAACCATCTGTTCACCAACTGACTACGCCTTAACTACCGAATGCTTTCGGAACACGAGAGAAGAAATAGGGGGTCCAACCTGTGTTTGTGCACATACTTGTTCACTATACCTAATAGTCGTCGTCTTGGTCTAGATGGTTAGTCTCCATTAACAAAGGCTGCCTTGGCTAAAGTTAAACGAGGATGTGCTCTCACATAAATAATCCGTATTAAAATTATAAGTAATATAAATAAAATTATTCGCAATGTGCTGCCATTCGCTACTTATAAGAATCAATTAACACCAAAAACATTATTGCCTGCCAATATATGCTTCTTTGCCAAAACTCTTACAACGGCCCTCAAACAACAAAGCTACCCAATATCTTCCATATGAAATATTCAACACACACTCTCAATATAAGCAATTTGGCGCTTTAACAACAAAATTTTGTATGTCTAGGTGAACGCGTTGGACTTGGCACCTAACTATGCGGGCTCCTTGACCGCTATGATCAATGGAACGTCCACAATATCAGGCATCATTACTCCGTACTTGATAGGACTGCTGACGCCAGATGTAAGTATATCAGATTACTTTAAACCTAATAACTGCATGGGTGACACAGTAGCTAGCTTTGCTTTAACTAGTTCGCTGGACCGTGTAAACTGAACTTCCACAGTGAGCGAAACTTATAGTTAGATCACTATATGTTTACATAACCGATATATTTTGTACTGTACAGGCACACTTAAAACATATCGCACCTTTAAATCGAAAGTGGCATTATGCGAAATCATTTTTAAACTCTTTTTTCGAAATAACTATATTATTTATTATCACAGTTGTGCTTTGTAACTAAAAGTAAGATAGTTCAACTGTTATATAATACCAACTGCAGTACTATATTTCATTACCTGGCCAAGATATTAATCATAATGCTGCGTCAAAAACTTGAAACGGTCATACTGAAAAATACTATTTTTGTATGCTGCCACTTTTGTTTTAAAGGTGCGATATCATCTACGTGCTTGGCACGGTGGCTGACGGTGACATTACGGAGATAAGCTTTGTGCTACCTAGTCCTCTGTCCCTTATAAAATGCATTACCAATTTATTTTACACAGCAAAAGCTCTTTTTTAGCTAGTCTGCTATCCCATACAAACAGCACAAACACTCAAATAATATGTCGATTAAAGTATTGGCCTGAGTACTACCTCCTATCATAGCCAGATGCTCTCACGGCTCTATAACTGATAGGCGAGGCTGAGTAACTCAATGTCGTATTCCTGTGAGTGAGTGAGGAAGGTTGCCAGAACTAACCGGAAAGGATGATTTTTCAGCAATGCGTAAGTAAAGCCCATGAAATCACTACGGTTATATCATGGGCTACGATTACCACTTACCGTAAAGTGAGCCGAATTAGGAGTGTTTCGTTGCTAGTATATAAAAATATGTAACTAGATTCATCATCATCATCATATCAGCCGAAAGACGTCCACTGCTGGACAAAGGCCTCCCCAAAAGATCTCCACAATTGCCGGTCTTGCGCTATTCGCATCCAGCAGATTCCTTCCAGCAACCCGCACAAGATCATCGGTCCATCTTATAGGTGGCCTGCCCACGTTGCGTCTCCCGGTTTGTGGTCGCCACTCGAGAACTTTTCTGCCCCAACGGCCGTCGGTTCTACGAGCTATGTGCCCGGCCCACTGCCACTTCAGTTTTGCAATTCTTCGGGCTATGTCGGTGACTTTGGTTCGCCTGCGGATTTCGACATTTCTGATTCGATCCCGCAGGGAAACTAGATTAAAAACAGATAATTTAAATTCGTTGCACTCAACGCCTACGACCTACAAAACGCAGTCATACAGTTATGGATTGTATAAACTGGAATGGTATCTATATATACAAACTAATAATTAATCTTTTGAATATAGACTTCTTACGACAATTGTGCAATATAATTCTCATTCAAGTATCCAATTTAAGATTAACGCTCTTTATATCGTCCCCGTAGTTGGAAAACTAAATAAGTCCGATTTTGGCGATTTTGACTTTTTCCTATTTTCAAAACACCTAAAACCTGCCGCATATTTGAGCCTTACAGGCATTTTCATATCTTATTCCGTTCCAAAGATATAGCCATTTTTGTCAGACAGGTCATGACAGATGGAATAATAAATATCTTCAGACAAACACAATTTTTTTAAAGGAAAACTAAATAACTCAGTAAATAAATCAATAACTCTGGTCAATGACAAGATGAATGTCGAATAAGTTAAATAACTTGAGTTGTTGAATGTTTCCTCAACTTAATTTTTATTTTACAAAACTAACTTAGTTCGAGGAAAACTAAATAACTCTATTTATTTAATTCTGCTATCCAGAATTCTGATATAACGTATCTAATTTATAAATATTTGGTGTTATTTAATTCTTCTACAACAAGATGAAGATTAATTATAAGATGCTAGGCAAATAAAATTAAATAACTTAAGTTGTCATCAAAGGAAATAAGAGGTTCAAGTCCCATTTCGGGTATCAAACCAACGCCACCTTCAACAGATGAAGAATCTTTTGCTGATTCTGGATATACATGGATTCCGGACACAGAAGAAGAAAATAAAAACGAAACTTAGTTCTTTAATAGACATCAATATTTCATTGGATAAGAAGAAAAAAAGAGTAAAGAGATTTGAACGAATAAACCCCATTTTGTCGAGAGATTCTGAAGATGAAACAAGTAATATTATAACAATTCGAGCAATTATTGAAACCCTTATTGAACAAGTCTCACCGGGTTACCCTGAAAAAGAATCATGGAACACTATATTTCGCTGAGACAATAGATTCAGAAATAGAAACAGAAAATAAGGAAATAGAAACCGGGGTGCTAAAAACCCCCGGCAGACGCCGTTTTACCAAAACCAACAACCTCTGGCCCTGGCAACATATAACACTCGCATACAGCGGACCGACGAGAAGATCATCAAACTGGAGGAGGAGCTGAACAGGTTACATTGGGATATCATAAGATTGTCTCAAGTCCGAAGAGAGGGGAAGGGCACGATAATCCTAAAATCCGGGAACCTGCTCTATTTCCAGAACCAACGGCAACCTACGGTCCCAAGGTGGTGTCACCTTGGGACAAACACTTGGGACAACGTAGTGAAAATCGAGAGGGTGTCGACCAGGGTGGCGTAACTTATTCTCAGAATTACCAAGCGGTATTTGTTGAAGGTAATACAGGTATACGCGCCGACTTCGACGAACTCCGACGGTGAGGTTGAGGATATATCAAGAGCCATACATAGCTCTAAAACCCTTTCACTGTGGTCATTTGTGGACTTTGACGCGAAGCTGGGCAAACGATTCGGTAATGGGCTGAGAGTGGGGCAATTTGGAACTGGAGACCGGAACCCCCGGGGCCAAATGTTGGCCGACTTCATGGAGAAGGAGGAACTCTTAATGATGAATTCCTTATTCAGAAAGTCGGATCACCGCAAATGGACCTGGGTGAACCCCGATGGTAAAACCAAAAATTAGATAGACTTTATCTTGTCGATGAGACGACAAATGTTCAATGCGGATAAAACCGGCAGCGATCACAGACTGGTGAGAGGCTCATTGAACCTTAATGTCAAGTTGCAGAGGTCCCGACTGATAAAGTCTACGCTCCGATCTTTACCTATCCACGTCCAAAACCCCGAACCATTTTAGCTCTAATTGCAAAACCGTTTCGAATGCCTAGCACTAGGTAATCTAATCTTATAGGTACTTTACAAAACATAATAGACGGACACAAATTACATCCAGGCTCAGAACAACTATTTATGGGTCACACAAATAGCTGTCTGGCGCGGGATTAAAACCCGCGACACGAAGCGGCGAGGCGACTGTCTCAGCCACCACGCCACACATGCAGTCAAGTGGACTTATACTACGACAAGCTTGTAGAAGCTGCCCATACGGCTGGGTCTAAATTCTTCAAGGCCCGCTGTACAAACAGAACTAAAAAGATCTCTGACTTTACCCTGCAACTTATGGAAGAAAGACAAATGGTTCTGAACTCCTCAGATCATGCTACCAGATACCGGTGGCTCAAAAGACAGATCTCAAAATCTTTGACTCGCCTCACGCGTCAATTTAATACAATTAGTATGAAAGATACCATCAAGCGGAACAAAGGCTCTAAAGTGCCTCGGATCCCAGAGCACGACTAACCCGTCATTACACCGAAGACATCCTGGAAGTCAGCCTGTATGAGATTAGAATGGCTCTCAGACAACATAAGAACAACAAGGCGCTTGGTGAGGATGTAGTTACTTACAGCAGAGCTTCTGAAGGCGGGTGGTACATCAATCCTACGGGCCCATCAGAACTTATTTAACTCCGTCATACTAGATGGTCAAACTAACAACAACTCCACAAGCATGGCAACGAAGTGTGTTTGTATGTTATTAAAAATATTTCGAGTATGATAAATTCAATAACTGCACTTATTTCACCTAATTTGACTCTACCACATGTATTTAGCTTGTAGGAAAACTAAATAAATAGCCGAAATAAGTATCTAATTGCAGTTACGTTATAAAAACAGTTGTGGCAAAATTAAACAACTTGATTTTTTATTTGTTATTTAGTTATAGGTAAAGATAGAGTTCAGTTTGTTAAAGCATAATGTGAAAGGTTATCAGGTCCACAAAATATAAAATCGCCTACAGCAAAATTGTCCCACATTTTCTTACAAATGAACAATAACTAAAAAAAAAACACTAAATCGCGTTTATCTCAGAACTACAAAATCAGAGTTATTTAGTTTTACAACTACGGGGACGATATACGCAACACACATATCATTATTGTTTTCTTAATTTTTAATACTTATTTTAAGCTATAGGCGCGGTAGTTGTATTTGTTCATTTTGTACTGTCTATCATTGTATCGAAAGTTCGAAACAGTTCAAATTATCAAGTAAAAATCGTGAATTGTTGACTTATTAGTCGGACCATTTGAGTCTGAGCCGAGCCTTAATTTGGGAAAAAAAATAAAACGTTATAATCTCTGGAATTCGAAGCTACGTACAAAGTAAGTGGAAAGCTAATAAATAATAAGTAAAAGTCGTTGAAATGAAAAATGTTTACATCAAAGAAAATCAGTGTCAAAAGTTCTTGAAATGAGCTCCAATTTAATAACGTTTTCAAACAAATCGAAACATTTCCGAGAAGGTCCGCCGTTCCCCATAACTTTGTTGGGAACTTAGAAACCATAATGGGCTTTTATTGGTAAAATGATTTTAGCTCAGTGTCAAGTTTCGACAAGACGAATTATGGCTTCAGAACTTCAGAACAAGCCTTTGAAGCATTTCTCATCTCTTTGTCACATCCGCAGTTCAAAGGTTATTTATAGATTAGAGTTAGCTTACTCGATGTTTACTAATCTTGGTGTACTTTGATGAAGTTTCTTTATCGGTTGGAATTAACAAATTAAACATCCAAACCATCTAATATGCCCACTACGATAAATGAGTGAGATAATATGAAAACAATGGAGTTTAATGTAATTTCTATCTCTTTTCCTCTTTACTGATATATGAATTATGATAATGACTTGTTTAATTTCTACTAGTTGCTGCATTGTTAACTAAGAGCACATTAGATAAATTTAATATTAATATTTTTTAAAAGCTCTGTAGCATTTTGTACATATGATAATCAAACTTCCTTTTATTAATTTAATTTGGGTAACGAAAAATCTAAAATTACTATATTACGGATGATGAGAGGAACATGTTGAGGCCCAGATTTTCAAAAACCAATAATTCCTTTTCCAAACACTGCATATTTTTAGACCTTAGGAATTGCGAGTTCGACACGGGCACTCAGGGTTCCTGAGTCTGTTAATCTTGAACTCGCGCCTGGCTGGGATTAATTGACTGTTCATAAAAGTGACAACCTTGGTACACCATCATTCATCTTAAAGGTTAATTAGCAGTAAGATTTAAGCTGAATTTAGTACCAGCCCAACACTACACTGGGTAACCGCTTCCCATAAAAAGAATAAATAAAACAATTGTTTTTTTTATCTTTACAGTCGACCTTAGCAGAATGGCGGGTGGCATTTTGGGTATGCTTCGCTGTGTTAGTCGGAACAAATGTCGTCTACATATTCTGGGCCGATGGGAAACAACAATGGTGGGATGACGTACGACAGTACGGATACCCTGAAGGCTGGAAGCATGGTGACCTGCGGATGGCGAGTGAAGACAAGGAGAAACATAAGGAAATGGAAGCAAAAAGTACAACGAAATAATTAAGAAGCGCTTGTATAAATATAACTTTTGGATACTACATTTTAAACAAGCGACGACATAAATTGTGAATTGGCTTCAAAGTTTAAGAAAAAATAAGAGGATTTAGATTTAAACCAAAATACGTTTTATGTCATTGTAGTCGCTTCAAAGTTGCGAGATTTATTATCCGCATCCAGTCCAAACTTTCTGTAAATTCAAGTTCCAATTTTAGTTAGTAGGTTGTCGAAAGTTTGATGAAATCTCTAATTGATACTTTGACACGGGTATCTGTTCAAGGTATTTCCAAACGTGCGGAATCCGATTCGGTATTGGCCCCAATACGTATCAGATCTATTGCACAGAATGTAGTAGGTAGTACGTAATGTATACTTGAAGTCATTAGACGCGGCGAAGTTGTAAAGTTCCTCAGTTCCGTCCGAATGTAATAAAGGTACTCCAAGTTTGAAACCAGTTTCTAGTAACACTTTAGGGAGCACTCAAGGCATAAATTAACTTTGCATAGATAGCTGTGTAGGTTTTATTAACATTATTACAACAATTAATATAAAGTGAAATTACTCTACCCACTCAATCGTTGAAAAATGCTAGGCACACGAACTGCGATTGTAATTTTTCCTAATAAGCTTATACTTGACGAGTTTTTCATTAATATTGTTAAAGGCCTAAACCACGTAAACTGATATAATAACTTTTGTACAAAGAAAATCCGGTGTACACAATCGAACGTACACGTGTAATCTGTAATCTGGACCATAAATAAGGCACGGTTAGAATATCAATGTCATACTGGATATTCAATTTTATACAATACATATCGATGCTTATGTTCTAACACCGCGTAATCAACGTTCTTCTCTTTGAGTTTATAATTTTACGTCAAAATACGCGTAGTTTGATCGTTTACTATATTGTTTATATAGATTATTACCACTTTAAGGTATATCATTTCTAGGTTATCATTTCTATTTTTCAGTGTTGGTTCACCCGTTATTGGCAACTGCATAAGACCATAACTTGGTACCAATCGTTATAATTGATATGTTATATATGGATGCTCCGTTGCACCGTTAAATAAATAAAAAAATAACTCATAACACGCTGTAATATATGCCCATGTATTTTATGAAGATAGCGACAGAGCTACTATTCGCTGAATCTGTGGATGTATTTGAGTTACGCGGAGTTAGAACTCAAGCAACGATATATGATTTTAAGGTGTGACACGACTATGAAAATGACAATGTAGATCGTTGGCTATCAACAAACAAAACCAATGAAATAAAGAGTAACTAAAATATTTTTTTGTTCATTGCAAAACAATATTAAACGTTTGCTATACACTTTTGAAGATTATATTATAAGATTATGTTATACTCCAATCAAATAAATTTGCGGAAAAATTAAAATTCTGATTATACTACATAGCATTATGTACCTACTATAACTGTAAGTGTTGTGATTTTTTGTATTATTAATTTTAGTAATAAAAGTAGTCATATAATGTGATAGATTATAAACATTTACGTAGAAGAAGTACAGAAGAAAACCTTTTTATGTTTTTTTTTAATTTTGACCAATCGACTGGCCATGGCCTTCTGTTTATGGCACTTCTTATTTGTATGGTCCTGGACCTGGACAAAACAGTTTATCCTATATAACTTTTCATTGACAGTATATTAATGTGATGATAATGCAGTCCATTACTGTCCCATTGTAGGGCATGGGCCTTGACAATGAGAGGGCTCATCTCGTAGTCCACCACGCTGACCTAGTTGGGTTGGCAAAATTCATATGCCATCAAAACATTTTTAGGATACCCTCCAGGCACGTAGTTTTCTTCATGTTTCTCTTCACCGTTTAATGGACGAGATAATTAATTTTTAATATGCCCATAAATTCGAAAGGTCAGGTCAGGCCTTGTGTTTGAACTGAAAACCACAGACCCCACACTCCAACAGTCAAACCAATAAGCTAACTTGACTTCTACAAGAATAACTACGGTATAACGAGCCTCTAGATTTTACCATGTTTCACCTAGTATTACCATATGTAAATGTAGGCGAGAATTTGCAAGACGAACAAATAGCTTCTATTTTACAACTTGCAAATTGATCACGATCATTGCAACTTGATTTATACTAACTGATTAATACTTATGCAGTTGATTTGTTGTATAACAATGATATGCGGAGGTTTAAGAACTTCTTCTTGCTTTTATTTGGTATATCAACGTTTAAGTGACATCTGATGATCGAAGACGGCGTAATCTAAGAACAGTATATATGAAAAATATATACTAATATTCAATCAATTATTAACGTCAAATTAGTTTTTATTGTGCCATTATATTTTACGGCTGTTGGGGCAGAAATGTTCCCGAGTGGCGACCACGAACCGGAAGACGCAGCATGGGCAGGTCCTCTACAAGATGGACCGATGATCTTGTGCGGGTCGCTGGATGCTAATAGCGCAAGACCGGCAATTGTGGAGATCTTTAGGGGAGGCCTTTGTCCAGGAGTAGACGCCTTTCGGCTGATATGATGATCATGATGATATTTTATTTGTCGAAATCAATGTAAGTAGAACGGCATTGTGAATTTATCAATTTTGTGTTATTAATAAGATTTTTCTGATGTATGATTATTACTAATCGATTACAATAGTAGATAGATAAACGTAAAAAACAGATTTAAAATCTGAATCTAGAATTATTAAAGTATTTTATACAATTTAGTTTGACAAAGTAATAGTATACATATGCTTTGGTTTTACTATATAATATTTAGTTGAGCCTTTGAGTTATTCGAATATTATTTTGTTATTTATAAAAACGGAAAACATTATTATGGCGTAAAGAAAAGACTTGTGATCTATTGTTTGCGACTAATGATTTTCAACCTTTTATGTATTGATAGTAGGTTGAGTATCAGTAGTCACAATTACGAACAACTTTATTACCATTATGATTAAAATATTCATGAATGACAATGACCCGTCATATTTTGGGTCAAGCTTTATGCTAAACTCTTTTGTTTGGCAAACTTTGTAGGGCTCTAAAATTCATTTAGTTGGGAATAACATAGAACATTTGGCTTGTATTTTTCCATTGCCGGTTTTATTTAGCCGTATTCTTTACGAACCTTTTGCTTTAAGTAATATTAAAATTTTACTGCAAATCGTAAACAAGATGGCCTGAATGTTTCATATAAATGCAGAATTATTGCACAACGTGGGTGGTTTACTCAAGAAACTGTTCTACCTATAGGTGTAATGCCCGTAATATAAGTAGGCGTTGTGTAATTAAGGAACGAAAGAATCTAAGAATTTTCCTATGTTTTTATGGTAAAAATGTGATTGCGTATTTTGGTTTTCTACGTTTTTTTTTATTTTTAATATGCATAGATATCTTTCAGATTATTTATGTTATTTGTTATTAAAACTTCATTTGCCGCAAATTTTTGGTAAAATAGGTTTTCCCTTACCTACATTGTTAAGAATGTGATAGCTAATGTTGCGATTTTAATAATATCAATGATAAAAATGTAGATTAGTATTATTAATTAAATTTTAATGATTTTCTGTATTTTGTGTTTTATTTATGTTACGGGTATAAGTTAGGTACCCTAAGAGATACTTACCCATATTTTATCTTAAAAATATGTAGGAAATCATAAATTTAATTATATGGTGGGTTTCGAACCAGTACCCTCTACCAATCCAGGGCAGACACTCTACCGTTAATATATAATAAACCACAGATGTTACGCTCAAATACATCATCATCATGTTAGAGACGCTGCTGATTGTTCTCTGGTAGATATTCCCTACCCTCGGGACGTCTTCTACGCCTCCCATGAAATCTGAGGAGGTAGTGATTAAGTTGTCATCAGCCACACAGTAAAATATCAAAGAGATTTCCAAAAAAATAGCGTTGCCTATACAACATGTAACTTAATTAACGCACATCCGGAAAATAGTTTGTTCAGAATCGTTTATTGAATCAATTTATATCATTTTTAATATAGGTAATTTTTTATTCAAAAAATAATTATAACTAACGAAATTATTGTCATATGAACATATACAGTCAAAACAAATTGAAATGGACCGTAAGTGAAAGTAATAAGACTTTTAAGGTCGCAGTTTTATTTGTATTCATAAAATTCCATCATTCAATACAAAATAAAGAAAAATATTCTTTATTCTAGAAACTAATTTAGTAAATAACAATGCATATACATGTTAAATAAAAAAAATCAGTGTATGTATTATCATTACAACATAATGAATCGTTGAATCAAGCAAGCGCCTAGTAAAAGCATTAGAGAATTAAAACTTCGAGCTGCCAAAAATAGAGGATATAGATTTAATTAATCTAATAAACAGTTTACTAAAACCGTATCTTCATGTTCATATGGCTTTAGCGAAGGAAAATAATCTCAGACGCCAACAATTACATTCGGCAGCACTACTGACCGCATTGTAAAACTTTTGGGACTCAAATTGTGCTAGTACTAACATTAAGATCTTTATAGTGTCTAAACTTGAACAACGAGGGAACTAAGAATGCCTAATCTTGCTTATTCTGACACAAATAGAAAGGCTTTGTCATGAAATCGGACACTAAATACCTCAGTACATTTTGAGCTTAGTAGTCTGTGTATGTCGATGTTTATATACACGGTACATGAATTTCAAAACAAAAAACAAAACAATTAATGTTCACATTGACGTTAACCTATTCTATACAATCCTAAACAAAAGTCTGGTTAACAAATATTCACAAAACACAAACACACTACACTTTAATCAAGAGGTACAAAATTTTAATTCCCTATTCAAAATGTGGAGAGACTGGCAATTGCTGGAGTCTGTACTAGTTGACTTGTATGATAAATCTATCATACATGCCTCTTAGTGCAGACTCCAGTCTCTCACAAAGATTAATCATAACTACACCCAGTTATGTACACCTAGATTAAGTATATTTAATGTATAACAATAAGATGCGCAATGTATTTTATTTGCTGGCGACATAAAGCTGTATCACATTGTCAACAATTTAGAGGATTGCCAAAAATTGCAAGAAGACGTAAATAGGGTTGTGACATGGAGCAAGGAAAACCATTTGGAATTTAACGTCTCTAAATGCATGACCATGACGTTTAGCCGTGCTCTTACTCCGGTCGCTTACCAATATCAAATAAAGGAAATACCTGTAACAAAAGTGACTAAAATCAAAGATCTGGGGGTTCATTTCAACTCTAATTTAGAATTTCGGGAGCACATCATAAAAACATGCAAAAAGGCTTACAGAAACCTAGGGTTTATGCTGCGGGTGGCTCGTGGTTTCACTAATATCAAAGCAGTGGTGGCTTTGTATAATTCTTTAGTTAGAAGCCAATTAGAATTTAATGCAGTTATCTGGTCTCCACATGAAACTAAATATAGTGTCATGTTGGAGAAAGTACAAAATCAATTCATTAGGTATATTTATAAAAAACTATACGGGGTATACCCGTTTTATCCAAATAAGTATCCTACCTTATTCATTCTGGGTATGGTGGGATACAACGAGTTAAGAGTGAGGCGAAGTTTTGCGTTAGTCTCTTATATTTTTAAGGTATTTAGGGGAAAGATACACAATCCAGACGTGTTGTGTAGGCTGGGAATGTGTGTCCCGGATAAATATGTGTGGCGGAGGCGACAGCCGCGCCTGCTGGCCATACCGCGCGCTCGCACCAAGCTGCTAAGCGAAGCTCCTTTCACCCGTGCACTGCGTACTCTCAACAGTATTGCAGACGAGATAGACGTGTTCTGTTGTACACTGGGCGAGTTCACAGTAAGGGCTTTGTATATTATTAGTTATTGCATGAAATTATAAAAAGCATAGCATGTAATATAGTAATATAATAGTAATGTAATAAGCTGTCTACTTTATCGCATTAGGTTATATCACCTGTAATGATAATTGTAAAGAGGAAATAAATAAATAACATTCTGAGTCAAAAATTATCATATCAGCTGAAAGACCTCCTCGACTGGACAAAGGCCTCCCCCAAAGATCTCCACAATTGCCGGTCTTGCGCTTTTCGCATCCAACAGTTTCCAGCGACCCGCACAAGATCATCGGTCCATATTATTATTATCATTACCTTATTTTATCTAACAATTCTTGTCTAAAATTCAAAATCAAAGATAACAGTATGGCTGAATTAAGTTGAACACAATATAAAGATAATGAAATGAAATGATATATTTACAAAATAACTTAAAATAATCAAAATTGGCCGAGCACCCTTTTCACTGTTTCTAGTGGTTCAACCGAATATTCGCCGATTCCTACAGTGAGGTTAGAAGGTCAGACAAAGTTGTATAAATTGGTTTGTTTTCAACTAGTAGCCTAAGTAGTAAACAGACATTGTTTACTTACTTCAATCAAATTTTATGGTTTGTGTGGATTTTATCGAGGTCGTTCGTGGGAGCCGGACTGCGTTAATACATAATCTCATGGTGATTGAAACTGTATAAGTAGCTTTGTATTAGATAGTGCCTATTTGTGTTTGAAAATAGTCATGTTGATATATCTTATAGTTAGTCGCTATGTTAGCTGTCAAGAAATAGTAAAGTATATTAATATATACATCAGTTGAAATTCGACAAATTTGTACAATGTTTCTGAATTGTAAAACTGTATAATGAATACTGTTTATATTTTTTTATAGATTGTTTACAGTATTTTACCCGGTAATAGAGGCGAGGAGAGGATATACTACTCTGTCAAGAAAGAACCGGGAAAAGATCAATAAATACAAAATGTTTGTTATTCATCCAAATTTCTTTTATCACCTTCAAAGTATGCATAACGCTGCTTTCGGAATTGAGTTCAGTTCTCGCCGCGAATTCTCCTTTATGTCTTCTACCGAAAACTGGTACCACGATGTGGTAATTTGAGTTTAAGAAAAAGAAAGAAGTCAGCTGGAGCCATATCTGGTGAATATGGTGGATGTTGGATGGTGTTTGTTGAGTGTTTGGTCAAAAATTCGTTCACAATGATGGCCTTGTGCGAAGGCGCATTATCGTGGTGCAAAATCCAAGAATTTTCTTTCCACAAATCTGGCCTTTTTCGTCGGATTTGCCCTCTTAAACGCCGCATAACGCTCAAATAATATTCTTTATTTACCGTTCGACCTTCCGGTAAGAATTCAGAGTGCACAACACCCCGATAGTCAAAGAAAACAGTCAACATGACTTTGACTTTTGATCGACTTTGGCATGGTTTTTTCGGTTTCGGTTCAGTTGGAAGGCGCCACTCCGAAGCTTGTTGACTAGTTTGCATGTCAAACTCGTAAACCCACGTCTCGTCACCAGTAACAATGCGTTTCATGAATGTTGGGTCGGAATTGACTCGTTCTACCATGTCCTCAGCGACTTTCATGCGATTGAGTTTTTGGAGAAAATTCAGATCTTTTGGGACTAGCCGAGCGGCAACATGTTTCATACCCAAATGATTAGTTAAAATGGTACGAATCGACTCGTGAGATACAGAAAGTTCGGCGGCTATCTCTCTCAGAGTTGAATGAGGATTTTCAGTCACTATTTCCTCCACTTTTGCGATGTTAACTTCAGTTGCAGACGTTGATGGCCTACCAGAGCGAGGCAAATCTTTCATCACAACTCGACCGCTTTTGAACGCTTTGAACCACTCATAAGCACGAGTTTTTGATAAAGTCGATTCACCGTAAGCTTTCTGTAACATTTTCAGTGACTCCGAACACGAAATTCCATTAGCGATGCAAAATTTAAGACAAACTCTTTGTTCGATATTTTTGTCCATTATGAAATTCGCTATACACACTATATATGATATTACTAAAACCAGCACTGTATTTAATATAAATAACAGATGCAACTCAAACTCCGCGCCAAAATGGAAAACAGTTGTGCAATCTAACAACAACAAAAAAAATCAAAAATTTGAATTTGGAACCATAAACAAATCATCCATTCCCGATACTTTTTTTACTGAATGTATATTAAGATGTACCTAAGTTGAAATTCGACAAATTTGTATAATGTTACTTGTTGTAATTGAATTGTTAAATTGTACAATGAATACTGTTTATATTTTTATTAATAGATTGTTTGCAGTATTCTACCCGGTGATAGAGGCGAGGCGAGGATATATATGTCCCTTTAGTCTGCTGATCCCGCTCATATCTTGAACTGGGCTACTGTACATTTATTTAAAATGTTATGTCTGTTCTATTTAAAAGACAATGTCCGCACTTGGGAAATTAATCCCTATGTTGCAGGGTATTTTACAAACATATGATTGACGACACAAAGTACATTCACATACAAATAGTTGTTCTGCGCGGGAATCGAACCCGGGCCACGGTGAGGTGTATTAATAAATATTTATATGTTAATAAATACAAACAGCAGAACTTAATACATGTCAATTTACAGTGAGATAAGACAGAGAGAAATTCGTTTAATTTTTCAAGCCAGCAAAACAAACGGAGATTTTACTAACAAATATCTAGGGACAAATAATAATAATAAATAGTAACAAATATACGAATAAAAAAATATTTTGTTGTAATTTTCCGTCATATAATAAGTATTCAACAAATTTAAACGGAGCGAAAATACCCTTGAATTATTATAAATGAAAGGACTCGACAGTAAATTACATAATATATATAAAAAAATATACCAACCTTTTATCAGGAACTAAGATAGGTTCTAGATATAAAGTTCTTTTTAATATTTTTTTCAATAAATGTACTCTAGTCACAACGAAATAATTAATTGAGTGATTATTATTGATAAATTTCAGTGACATAAAGATATATTGATTGTTTACTGCGTTGACCAGATATTACCTAACCTACCGTATGATTATTATTCAAGTAAGTTAGTATGGTAACAAAATCCAAACAGCGCACCATTCGTAGTTATGGACAGAGATAATATTATCGCACAATAATGTTATTCATTTATTCAGTTACCCTTAGGTATACATTCATTCATCGTTTTACGACTGGACGTTGTCATGGCAAATGTGATGTGCAAAGTCAGTACGAGTTCCCAATTTTTTCAATCTCACAAATTTATTCATCAGTCCCGGGATGTAGAAAAAATAAAAAGTGATATTCACAGGAAATTTTGAAATAGGTATGAATATATACTTACGAGTATAGATAGGCCTGTTTAACAAATCAGTTACTTCATATTATATAAAGAACCCAACTATCGTATTATGTTGAACAATTCTTTCTGTCAGAAGTATAAAGTTGTAGTCTAATGGGTGTACAAAAACTACTTAAAATCGAATCATGACTAAAATCAGAATCGTGATAATTATTTTTTTCCGACTAGCTCCGTGAAAAAGTAATTTTCTGAGAAAAATTGCGCAAGGATTGAAATATAAATAAATTGAACAACAAATTAAAGAGGATTTGGCTCAGTAAATGTATTTTTATTTTTACCGATTTTACTATAATAACAATATCCTAGCACATTATTCAGACATAGATCTGATACCAAACTATCTATCCTATACTATAGTAATAACAATATGATAGTTGGAATATAAATGGCACCACATATTAAACTCTACTAGTTTGTAATTCAAATAATAATAATAAATAATCTCACCGAAACTCATCTCCAACCACTTAATTTTTTTAATAATAAATAATCGGATTTTTTTATTGAATTTGATACTTAAAAAGTTTTGTAAAACAGGGGGTGGTGATGTATTTCAATTACAACTCTTAAATATTCAAAATTTATTTTATTTAACAAAACAGACCAAGGACCGAATAGTCTCTGAGCGAGCTTCTGTACAGGTTGATTAATTGATGTATTAACAACAAAGATGGCCTGCATATATGTATATAATTAAGGTTTCATAATACTTTTCGTTTATTAAAAAATATGAATGTAAAGGTATTAAATTAATTAAAATTAGATTCAATATAGTATATTATGCATTTTAACAAAAAATGCGTTCGAGTTGGAATGTTAATAAAATCCATTTGATTAATTTAAAACGATTATGACAATGACGACTTATGTCAGTCCCGGGATCCCAGTAGAAGGCTCAAGTATTCCCGTGTAATCTGTGACTACGGATACCCTAGTCAAAGTAAATAGATTTTGGTAGGTTATCAACAAGTTATACCAGTGTATTTAAATTATGTATCATGTATTCTGGTTTAGTGCCGAGACTAGTAGAACCGTGTGTGTTGAATATTAAACGAGCACTTAGCCTCGTCAATAGTAAATTATATGTTAATTTGTGTTGATGAATGACTGGATTCATGCATTAAATTGTTATGTTTAAATTATTACATTGTACCTAACCACAGACGGACATAATATGTATAATATTATGTGTACCTACTTTCAAGCTCTTATTTACTAGACTATCTCTTCTTTTACTAATTGATAAACTATATCTGTTTGCATGTAGTTTTAGTTAGGTGACAAAAAGTTTAGTCATTACTATGTAGTTAAAAAAACAGGATGTTATTTTTTAATTTCAAACTTCGTCTAATATTCATCCAGCTATTTAATCTAATATATTCTCGAAGAACTAGGGATATAATATGTATCTATAACAGTCTGTCTAGTCTTAAGCTCTTATTTACTAGACTATTTCATATTTTACTAATTTATTCGGTAAAATTATTTTTTTTATCGTCACATTTATTTTCCTACCGTACAGTGCTTGACGTGGCAGCTAGTATAAGTTGGGTAGCCAAAAATTTTTGTCATTACTTATCGTTATGAAAATATAAAATGTGTATCACACTGTTTTTTTTTTAAATTCTATCCTCCTTTCATATTTACCCAGCCATTTAAGCTAATAGAGTCCCGATAAACCAGTGGTGGATCATTGGATTCGTCCTTGATAATAGACCCATTCTTACATACTAACCTATTTCTCTCTAATTATACTATCGCAGCCGGCTGTGGCGAAATCAACTTTGACCCGCTCAACAATGGATACGAATGATCTTGAGAAGTATTAATTACAAACACAAACACATGACATCACCCAGTAAAACACTGGACGGTCTTGGAATTATGTAGAATTAGATAAACTAGCGTAGCGCGACCGCACGTGTGGTACTGTGCTTAAGGTGGTCTCCTCGCTTCTTAGTTTCCTGGCTTCGAGTCCCGGATAGGACAACTATTTATGTGACATATACATTGTTGCCTGGGTGTGCTATGTGTCTCTGATATGCATGTTTTAAAGCACCTTGCGATACTATCTAGATAGAAGTACATATTATAATATAACTTTATATTGGTAAATGCACTGCCAACAATCACTTTTTCTCTCTGCAGTGCTTTGGTTAATCCTACGATTGTCTGGAAGAGATTGTTACATTAGCGATAAGACCGCTGTTTGTACCTTATAATTTAAGTAAATTGATTTTACGGTGTGATATTTTGATTTGGTGCAATAAAGAATCTATCTAAGACTAATAGTGCTCCTTACCGAATTTCAGCTGAAGCGGCCAATCTCAACGGAGATTCGCCGACTATTCAAGCATATTATAATCCAGTGGTGTGTGTGTAAACACGGGTACACTATCTATATTATTCTGCGCAGGGCCGACAACTTTAATTGCAGTTTGAGGCAGTTTTAAGCAGGACCCAGATTAAACCATATTATTTGTTGTTACATTGTCCTTAGGTAGAGTTATTAGACAAAGTGAAGTGATTTTTTTTACAAACAGTTTGACGCCTGTTAATATTTACGGTTTAGTGAGTAAGCGCTCGCATACAATAGCTTAAATACGGATATTTGGTTAATTGAGAAAGAATTTCCGAAAAGTGTTATAAGTGTAATAACGTTAGAAAAAAGGAAACTCATTATACAAAAATAATTTATTTTTATGTTTTTCTTTTGACCCACATTTATATATATTTTAATGGCCATCTATACTTAAAGAAGTTCCATGTCCCAAAGAGGGTATTTGACAGTTTAGTACTAGCATGTCATTAATGATGGCAATTTGTCAATTAAGAATATGAAATCTGAATTATCCGAAGCGTCAAAAGTATCTACTATTCCTTTCCAATTGTATATAATAAAAAAAAAAACTTGTGTGTACTTATGTACACGCGTTAGAAGTTATACTTCTTAATATACAACTTGAACATAGTTATCAATTTTCATACCACCTAGAACTAACTTCATGCTGTTAAAATTTTTGGTGTCGGTGTGCGCGCGCATCGTAAAAATTCACTCTCATCATTTTTCTCCATCGCGCCAAAAGAAGTATAACTTCAATAACTCTGATTTTCATTATTATTAATGATGGTGAGTTGGTTAGCTAAACCATCTTCAATAGTTAGCTATAATAAAACATCACACTGTACATAATTCCTATTAATATATAGCCTTGCAACTACTATGTACTCGTATACTAAAGCCTCAATGTGATCATAGAGCGCTAAAGGACCGTCATTGTACACGTTTAGTGTAGGAGTTGAATTGATTTATCGTATTTATATTTAGAAGCAGATGTCTATAAATAGATAAGGCTTTAGATAAAAATCGCCTTATTTTTCTTCTTTTGTGATCCCTGTCGCAAATAAGGACAAAGAAATGATTTTCTATTGTATATTTATAATTTATCGGTCTCGGTAGCAAGTTATTTAGTATATAAATTATGGCATCCATTAACATAAATATTGAATTGAAAGAATCACAAGATCAGAAATATACCGTTTTATGGTATTTTTTTAGGAAGGGTTAATTTTTCTATACATATAATAAAATCGTAGGAAAGTCAAAACTGTACATTGAATATTTTTTTAAAGGATAATTGGTGCGTGATCTACAGTCGATATTGAAGCCAAAAATAAAGATTTGAGAATTTTCCGGGCTAAACTCAAAAAGTACTGCATGGTTTTATTATAAATTTTGCATGAATATTACTAAGAGGTCGGTTCAATATATGTTAGGGTACATATTATCACGCTGTCACCTACGGGGGAGGAGCTGTTATAATTTATAAAGTTTAACGCGGGCAAAACCGTGGGGCACAGCTAGTATGACATAAACAAAATTGAACAAAAGAATATCGAAAATAAATAATTCGTTGATTTTCATTATGTAGATGTTAATAAAACAAACAGCTGCCATTAAATATTATTATAACATATTAATTAATATTTAATACATTAAATTAATAACAAACTATATCGCCATTATTTTTTCAAACGTGATTACAAAAATAATACGGTATGTTACTTTAACATGAAATTGAAAGGTTACCAATTAAATTACTGACTAAACAGGAAATCTAACTCTACTACACTTTTGGATCTGAAATTCGACTTAATGCGGGTAGCGCAAGATCAGCAATTGTGAAGACCTTTGGATAGGAGCTGTCAGTCATTTATTATTGTGACAAGAATTATGGCAGTCGCAAGTTTATATGAAAGTAATTAAAATGTTTTAGCTGCTACAAACATACTATCATACTAATATTATAAATGCGAAAGTTAGTGAGTTTGTGACTGTTTGAGCGTGTATGTTTGTTACTTCTTCACGTCCAATTGGCTGGAGCCTGAGGCCATCGGAGGAGACCCTGGATTAACACAAAGGCTATAATTTATAAAATATAAAGCGGGTAAAACCGCGGGGCACAGCTAGTTTGGTATAAAGATTAACAATTTAAATTAAACACTGACATAAGATTTTTCAACAGATACAAGTTAAGGGGAATTAAAGGTTTATATTTTATGTAAGTTCCTTATTTTGGCTATTAAAGGTACAAATACAATTAGTTAATTTGGTTTACAATGTATTACAAATAAATATCGATATATTAGGAGGAGGATAAGTATATAGGAGACCTTAAACCGCGATCATGAATACGAAAGGCCGACGCCTTTGTTCAACAATTGCGCCTGTAATGTATGCTTTACGAATTAATAAGATGCAAAACGAATCAATATCATGACATCACTTTTATGACATCACTTTTATGACAGCTTGAAACTTCAAATAGAGCAACAGCTGGTCCTAATACATAATGTTAATTGTCATTTAGTTTCTGCCCTAGAAAGTTGTTTATGTTTTTAATTCTTTGTTTAATAATTTAAAAAAAATCTATTTATGTTTATTTATTATTTGAAATTCGTACAGTAATTCATAGGTAAATGCGTCGGTTAACCACAGATTATACGGGGCCTACATGAAGTTTACGCGGATGATATTAGGGATGCCTGTTAGTTACCGTTAGTAATAAAATTTATATCATAAATTCATTGGTAGATATGTATATTATCTGTCCCCGGTTAGTTCTTTGTTGTAAATGGTCGCGAATTCCATTAATAGAAGTAGCCAATACTTAGTCATGGATTCTAAAAATAAACTAACAATGCGCGTCTGTCCCGCATGGCCTGGATAACTTTGAGTCATCTGTCTAAATAAATACTTACCGATTTTATCACGTGCAGAGGAACAATTTGTAAGGATTTTGTTGTAATCATCGTCATCATGTCAGTCAACTTACGTCCACTGCTGGACAAAAGCCTACCCAAAGAATGGGGGGATATTCTATAATCGCCACGCTTAGCAGACAGGTTGGCGATCGCAGTTGGATGGTCTTAGTTCACAGAAAAAACGCTGCTGCCCGTTCACTGGTAGAAGGTTCCTCGGGACGATTTCTATGCCCCCATGATGATATTTTTGATAACACAATAATATTTCCTGGTAATGTTTTAACAATAAATAATCGTCTGATCAAACTGTGCCGTTATTTACCGCTTAGAGCCAGCTTACAGATGTTTGTAAAGTGAACAGGGATTCATTTTCCTAGAGCAAGCGTTGTCTAAAAAAAAACTTATGTGTACTTATGTACACGCGTTAGAAGTTATACTTCTTAATATACAACTTGAACATAGTTATCAATTTTCATACCATAGAACTAACGCATGCGCGCGCATCGTGCGCGCGCATCGTAAAAATTCACTCTCATACCACCTAGAACTAACTTCATGCTGTTAAATTTTTTGGGGTCGGTGTGCGCGCGCATCGTAAAAATTCACTCTTATCATTTTTCTCCATCGCCAAAAGAAGCATAACTTCAAAAATGATTTTTTTGATCCGATGTTTATTTATGGTTGGTTAAAATCTACTGCTATACTACAAGTGCAAATTAGTATTTCATACTGTTGTCATTTTGTAGTTATTTTGCTGTATAATAAGTAAATACATAGGAGATAGAGCCCAATATTCAATATGTTTATCGCATTCAACAACGTTAACTTAGATGGCAGGTAGATCAGATCAGACTACTTTTTTTTTATTTTACAAGCTGGCACCTAATTTTGTGAGAGACTGGTGCCTATAGGTTTTGGAAAAATCTGAATTGCAAGTCACCAGGTCCACCACGGGGTTTAATTGCTGACAAGGACAACTGAATCGCAAGATTTAGATTTTATATAATACCTTTATTTGTATTTCATGTTCGATAATTACAATTCCTTAACAATTTCATAGAACTCGTTAAAAGCGTTATCCAGAACACATGGTCACTATATTTATACAAATGCACAGTAGGTACTAATAAATGTACTGGTGGAAACCTATTGTGCCTCGAGGGTCAGTAATTAACCAAATTAACTATGGTATGCATATCCGTATTAGACATTTCTATCATTAGTAGAATTTAACTTTTGCATCATTAATCATTGTGATAGAGGATATGATATGAGGAAATGAAATTCACAGACGGATGTCACGAAGGCCATAACTGTTACAGTTTTGATGATTTGGGATATTTTCAGGCGTCCTACACATACATAATGAGTTACTTTATTCTACCATGACTTATTTTTTTAACCAGCTGTGCTCCGCGGTTTCACCCGGGTGTAATTTTATAAATTAAGGCTTATATGTTATTCGGATATATAAGCAATATTAGAACAAAGTTTCTTCAAAATCCGTTACCTAAGTGTTATGTGAAAGTATCAAACGTCCTTACTGACAAACTTTTGCATTTACAATATTAGTGGAATAATAATAATGTCCTCCTAGCCGAATTTCGGCCACGGCGGCCAGTCTCAACAGAGATTAGCCATCTGCGCGGGACATATTATAGTGCTCAAGTGTGTGCGCAAACACAGGAGCACTTTCTATTCAATCACTCTCATGATCCGATGGGACGCCTAGCGACACGACCGGAAAGAGGTCAGGCACAGGACCGACGGCTTTACGTGCTCTCCGAGGCACGGGGGTATAATACCGCCAACTCCTAGATTTCGGGCTGAGGTTGAGAAATTTTACTTTTTACAGAAAAGTCCCAAAATCACTTATGGCCCGACCCAGGATTTGAACCCAGGACCTCGTTATCTGCGGGTGAACACGCTACCGCTAGACCAACGAGGCAGTATAATAAAAAAAGAGGATGATAATAATAATGTATTGAAGGGTTAATTCACTTTATTACCCATAGATTATACAAACGTCAAGTGTAAATGGAAATAATAGGAAGTTATGTATAGATATATTAGGGTTGGCAAATATATTTACTCGTGGACACAAATGTTTTCAGCTGGGACAAGGGATCATTTTATGGGTTTATTGCTATCTGATATTTTTATATTTAATACGGACAATGACTACTTTGGTATCTTCTTATTTAAGTAAATAGGTTAAGTAGTTAAGACGACAACTGGTAATGAACAAACTCCCTAAATAACGGAATGTATATGTAAGATTATTTAATTAATTATGATCTTGAGAACCACAGTCATATCTCTTTACTTACCGTTTGCCATTCAAAATATGTTTACAAATTTAAGCACCTAACTTTTATACACATTTATTGCGAATATTTGCTTGATGTCATTCTTATGCCAAAATTTTGGTAAACTGTCAAAATCACTGGTCCAAGTATAAATAAAACTTTTGTATTTAACTAAATCACACAACCAATAACTGAATAAATGACCATTCCATCGGAAGATGTCTTTCCATCAAATATTTATTGCCATTAAAAATCAAGACGGATTTGATAGCATATAGCTGAACACCATCCTAATCAAACTGACTATAAAACCGTGTTAAAATTGGATTATCCTATGGGGTTAATGAGGAAACAGGGTTCTAACTTACAAAACTCGTCCGTTTTGACGAGTATTCATAAAAAAAGCTACTGCATGCAGTTAGTTATAATAATAATATCTAGGGACAATGTCACACATATCATCCTAGCCCCAAACTAAGCAAAGCTTGTACTATGGGTACCAGGCGACGATATATACTTATATAGATAGATAAATACTTAAATACATAGAAAACATCCATGACTCAGAAACAAATATTCGGGCTCATCACACAAATGTTTGCACTTACCGGGATTCGAACCCAGGACCACCAGCTTCGTAGGCAGGAGCACTACCAACTAGGCTACGGTGGCCGTCTAGTTGATGCATAACTACACCAAAAGTATACTCCTAGCAGTGTATTAGCAAATTTCCAGTCATTTTCATCGATCCATTAGCAATCGGTGAGATTTACCACCTAGGCACGTGTTCAGTCTATAGATGGGTGACTGCCAAAGTGGTTTAATTTCTGATCATCTCCGTTCTTCGAAAGACACGTTAAGCTGTTGAACTCGATTGTATAAATGTAAAGCCAACTAGGCGGTTTGAATCCATGTTATTTCTTCACTCTTTAATGTTAAACAAAGGTGTAAAATATCAATTTAAGTTTAATATTACATTTTAAAATAAAAATAATATTCACTACACAACAGAGGCAAACGAGATCAATACAATACATAAGACTACAATATAAGGAACTAGAGCATTTGGGATTCAAACCACCACCCATCTGTCATTCTCCGTTAATATTCAAAGACTCGGCCACTAGTTCAATTGTTGAGGATCGGCGGAGCATTTCATCGTTACGAATGGCCAATGTAACGTGTATAGATATTAACATTATTGTGACTGGTGATGTGTAGCGCCGCGTAAATGAATAAAATAAAATAAAATGTAGGCCTGTTGGCGTGGTTGGCAAATGCTTGCTTTTCACGCCGGAAGTTATGGATTCGATTCCCACCCAGGACAGATATTTGTGTGCATGAACAAGTTTGTTTGTCCTGAGTCTAGGTGTAATGATTTTTATAAGTATGAATTTACAAAAGAAAAGTAGTACATCAGTTATCTGGTTTCAATAGAATAAGATCTGATTAGTTTGGGATCAGAAGGCCGTGTGTAAATAATGTCCCAGGATATTATAATAATAAAATAAACTTATGTAAACATTTACATTTGTTTTAACAGAACTACTTTGTTTGTACAAATCTTTAAGAATCTATATGTTTAAGTATATACTATATAAATATATGTTTCGTAGATGAATACCATAGAAATTTTAGACGCCATTGTTTAATAGGTGTATCTACGCTAGTTGTAATCAGTTAGTTACGTGACATGCAGGTAAACATTAGTTACGAAATCAATCTATCTATCTATCTATATGTGCTTTACGGCTTCTACGTTTGTTTCACTGTTACCAACCAATCTCATAACCAAGGACACCTTAGTGGTTTCCTACAATTTAGATAGTGGTTTGAAAAAAAAAATTGTTCGACCTATCAACAGCGATTCGGAACCCACAAGGAATTGTACAAGTGTGAATTGAGTTATCCATCCTATTCGGACCCCAAATAGTATGAAATTAAAATAGCTTTAAAAAAAAATGGGTACTTATCAATGAATGAGTGATATATTTGTTCTTAGATTGTAGATATATATACAAATATAGATATTTACAAATATATTAATAAACATCCTGTACTTTTGTTTTTGAAAATTTTGATACATTACCGAATATTGAACAGATAGATACTTGTGTTTTTTTTTTTTTGGTATTATTTGGTATGGTATGGAATTACGAATGGGATACCCGCACTGTAATATGGACAGACTACTCGTATCATATGTGTTATTTATACTATTTTGAAATGTAGTCAATCCAAAAAATTAAGCAAATCTATCATCAATTAGTATTTTTTTTTTTTATGTCAGAGGTCGACAAACGAGCAACTGGGTCACCTGATGGTAAGTGATCACCACCGCCCATGGAACTCGCAACACCAGAGGAGTCGCGGGTGCGTTGCCGGCCTTTAAGAGTCAGCAAACAAGTGTTGCTGACCCTTCCCCCCACCCCGATGAGCTCTGGCGACCTTACTCACACTCAGAAACACAACATTAAATTATTAATGTTATTATTAAGGGATGTCTTCTGTAAGGCGGAGGTACTTCCCCAGTCGGGCTGCTCTTCAAGCGAATGAACGCTGTGCCCTACCTCTCTTAAAAATAAATATCTAAAAAAAAATTGTTCAAACAGAAATTTCAACTGGGATATAAATTTAAACGAAATTATGGAAGCTGCTGCACAGCAATAACTCTTGTCAGTTCAAGCTCTGAAAATAAAATAGGGGTTTTATCAGTATAACTTTGGATGTCGTTCTATGATTACCTTTCGTTGTAATAGGAAATAACTACAACGGTAGTCAAAGAAACATCTCCATGTTATATTTTTACCTTTAGACCTTATTACTAAGACTTCGTAGTTGTCTGTCTGTCTGTGCGTCTCTCGCCAGGCTGTATCTGATTAACGATTATGGTTGGACAGTTGAAATTTTCAAAGATGATGAATTTCTGTTGCCGCTATAACAATAAATACTTAAAGCAGAATAAACCATGTGGCACACGCATTTAACTTTGCTATTCAAATTTCATCTAATTCTCAAGGAAATAATACTAAACAGTGCTTCAACATTTTAATAAGTTGCAAAGACAAAGTTCCTTCAAAGATCCTTCAATCAAGAAACAGAAAATGACGTTTATATTCAAAGCACGTGCAATTGAGTCAGTACTCAAAGCTTATGTCTTTAAAACCCTAGGAAACTGGATTTTGTACTATTATATAAAATCGAGGTGCCTACAAGTAGAGATGAAGGCAAATTAACTATAAGGCATGAACTAAAATTGTACATTAATTTACAAATAAACATGTATAAAATGTTTATTTTCTGTGTACAATAAAGAATAAGAATAAAATGCTTCTTCTGCTATATAACTACTTCTTTGCTTAAAATTAATAGTTATACGAAACCCATATAGGTGCTATATGTTTAAACTAGCTGTGCCCCGTGGTTTTACACGCGTTAAATTTTATAAATTATCATAGCTCCTCCCCCCTAAGTGATAGCGTGATAATATGTAGCCTATGTGTTGACCCGACCTCTTAGTAATATTCATGCAAAATTCGAAGTAGATCCATGCAGTACTTTTTGAGTTTAGCCCGGACATAAATACAGACAAACAGACGAAAATTTTAAAAACTATATTTTTGGCTTTGATGTCTGTTGTAGATTACCCCCAAAGTGTCCTTTTTAAAAAAATATTCCATGTACAGTTTTGACTTTCCTACGATTTTATTATATGTATATATTATTGTCATTCACGTTTAACGTCACGTTAAATCACTTGTGAGTACTAGAAAGAGTAGCAAACATTTCAGCGTCAATGCAACAGCTAAGTAACTAAGTCAGTCAGTATATGGCGCATGAACATGGCTGAGGCCGATTTATGTAAATAATATCACTGGAATCCAATTCCTGTGCAACCAGCACACTTTTCGTTGCAACAAAATTGGTAGTTGTGTATTGTTCAAAATTGGTTTATTCCGACACGATACAAGTATAAGTTTCTTAAATAGTGTGGAAATATTTTTTTTTATCATATAATTTTATTTAGCCTCTAATAACCTAAATTATAATTACTTGCAGGTTATAAAAAGATACTAAGATATTTAGATTTATATTTAAATATACTGACGCATTTTTAAACCTATTTTAACCTCAAGCATCAGAAGTCTTTACGGCTCCTCTGTCTAGCTAGCTAGCTGGAATCTGGATGGATCCGGATTCTAGAAGCTTTCGATTCTCGTCTGATCGATATTGTCATCTTGAGGTTGTAAATTAAACTTTTTGTATGAAATGGCATGGCAAACATTTTTCAGTAAATGTTATATGAAATGGCATGGCAAACATTTTACAGTAAATGTTATATGAAATGGCATTGCAAACATTTTTCAGTAAATGTTATATGAAATGGCATGGCAAACATTTTTCAGTAAATGTTATTTTAACTCTATCAATACTGACATTAATTTGTGTGTAACAAACTTGCATGTTTACACATAATACACTTGAAAACATTTTATTGATGAAGACCCTGAGATAGTTATGTTGCTGATGGCTAGCGGTTAACCGATATCGTGATATCTACTAATAGACTGACTAGTTTTACGCATGTAACTAATATTTATAAGCACTGTGATAAGCTAAGGCTACTTAAGGTTATCTTTTTATCTAATGGCAAAAAATATAAATTAATGTTGACACTGATAACTTTATAATAACCAAGTTTTAGGTTATCACTCTCTTTTTTATAGGTACGTATGTATGTAGCATTGGAAGTGTTACACACGCAATGCTACCACGGGTCTAATAGCTGGTTGTCTAAAAGATGGTTTGAAATTGATAGAGTGTGGTGGGAATCCATGTTGTTTTTTTTTTACAAAATAATTGTCGCTGTAGAGACCAAGAAAATGTGCATTACCTCATAGAGTTTCTTTCAGATTCAGAGTAGGTATCAAATACCTCGTTGAAGTCTACCATTACAGAAAGAATATGTTTCTTATTGCATAGATGATCGGTTATTTGATCTTCAAATGAGAACATCAACTAAGATGTACTTTTTCTTTGAAATCCGAATTGTTTTCTGTGTAAAATATTGAGATTTGACAGAAAGTTGTGAATTAAATTGCCGAAATATTATTTTATAATTTTATCTGAGTATATGTATTGTTATATAATTAATTGTATCGATGTGGCTACCCTTTTTATGTGTAGGCCTGATTAAACCTATTTTTATCTTATCTGTATATTTTGATTCGGCGATACATTAGTTGATTAAATGCATTACTACTGGCGTCATTTGTTATGAAACGTACTTTATATCCTCGGCTTTTATTTGATGTAACCTGGGCATTTTTCATCTAGTTTTTAATAATATTGCGTAATAAGTACTGTAAGTAATATTCATCTTTAAGAACTGTTATCTCAAAGGCGTGCCAAACAGTACATACATGGCTATCCCTGAGATTATTAAATTGATCTTTTGATTCGATTGACCTGAGATCATTGTGGAGGTTTTTGTCCAGAAGTGGACGTGTTTCGGTTGATACGATGGTGATTATGAATATTTAAGTAGACAATCATCTATTTATTTATTAGTTCTTTTTTGTTATTTATTAAGTATTAAATTCTTTAATACTGATATGTGTAAACTTATAAAATGTTATAACCAAGCCAACAGAGTGTTATTTTTAGCGTATTTGCAACCCCATTTTCAAACTTCTTGACAGAATCGATTCCAAAAGGTGGGATCTTAACTATTAATTTAGGTATTATTTTTGTTTAATCTTACCTGATATTTCTTAGTCATTTAATTGTAAACCCGAGCTTATTAACTTATAAAAGCAAATTAAAATATTTGTCAATCAAGCCTCTGTTATACGTATATTCCAAAATCACAACGCTCTATCGTTATCCAGATAATAAACAATCACAACACAGTAGTCTTGATAAGAGCTCAAACACGTTCATTCATTTTCCCTTCTTTTTTTTTATCTTACCTTCTCATACGTTGGATTGGACCTGTCAAACGGTGAAGGTATAGCTCCCAGTAAAAAAATAAAAATCCATTAATATTAATTAAATTAAGTAATAACTGTGCAAGATTTTTGTTGCCCGGAGTGGATTATATAGTGATTAATAAGGACAATTGTTATATAAAGATATAGTGCAATATAAACGAAATTATACAACTTTAACATAACTTGCATCTTAAACTACCTCACAGTGAACTAAAAGTGAAAGTGATATTTATATAAGTACTATAAACTGTCAGCTTAGTGCCTGGATTCGGCCTAATTATATAAATTACATGCAATAACCCGCCTTGTTGTATTAATCACATCAAAATACAATATTTTAATATAAGACAGACATTATTGATCGCGTAGCGCCATCTAGTACCTAACAGAAGTACTAACGCCATCTGTTTACCAGCATCTTATAATGACAAACTGTGCGCATTGCGGTAAATTCTTGTCAGTACGTGGAGGCGCCACCTGCAGTAACTGCAGGAAAAAGTACCATCTTGACTGTGTTCAGCTGTCTGCTGTACCGAAAGCGGGTACCTGGAAGTGTGGCGGATGTCGCGTAAACTCCAATTCCAAGGCAAAAACCCTGAACAAAGAGACGGACGCAAACAGCTGCAGTTCTATGTCGCAAAATAGCCCCAACACCGCATTTGAAGACGCTGGAGAGCTGACTGACTTGGAGCATGAAGAGGACCCGAATGAAGCGCCAATATCGCAGGTGGAATTGCTCAGACAAATTAAGTCTGAAATTCAGCAGATGAGGGCTGAAGTTAGGCGAGATATAAGGAAGCTGACGGATCAGGTATCAGCACTAGGAACGCGGGTGTCTAAGTGTGAGCAACGGGTCAATGACTTGGAATCAAAGATTACAGTCATTGAAAAAAGACCACCCGCCACCGCAACAGATGACTCCGTTAAGCAGCTGGAAAATACAGTGACGCAGCTGAAATCACAGATTAATGATCGAGATCAGGATCTGTTAAGCTCGGATTTGGAAATCACTAACCTCCCTGAGGATAGGGGTGAGAACATCATGCACACCATTGAACTAGTTGCCAAGAAGCTCGGGGTCACCCTCGAAGCGCGAGATATAGTGTTTGCCGAACGGGTGGGGCTGGGCCCCGGGCGAGCGGCAGAGGCTTGCTCGCCTGGCGCCGTGAGCGGGCCGGCGCCGCGCGCGCGCCGCGTCGTGCTGCGCCTCGCGCGCCGCCAGCTGCGCGACGAGCTGCTGCGCGCGGCGCGCGTCCGCCGAGCTGTCGACACTGAGGGCCTCGGCCTCGCTGCGCCGCCCCAGAGGTTCTATGTCAACGAGAGGCTAACATACGTCAACAGGCATCTATTCTACCTCGTTCGACAGGCTGCCCAGCGCGTTAATTGGCGTTTCACTTGGACTAAGAATGGCAAAATATTGGCAAAAGAAACTGATGGAAAGCGCACTTTTGCCATACGAACAGAGGCTGACATCCGACGTGTTTTTGGCGAGCAAGCGTTCGACAAAGAAGTATAATGTAGTGAAGAGGAATAATGTAAAAAGTGATACTATTATTCCTCTTACTAATGTGATTATCCATAGTGCTGTCTATATATCATATTTAAAGTTTAGGCGCTGCATATACACCATACTTTACATATTGAATCTGGTATATTTACAGAATTTAGTTAAAAGTGGCTTATATAAATATTTACAATTACATTATATTATTCATTTAGACATTATTTTCTTATCTGCTTTTTGTCAATTTTCTAAATTTATAAACATAGGTTTTAACTTCTATAAATATTTACAATTCCATTATATTATTTATATGGATATTTTCTTATTTGCATTATGTAAATTGTCTAAATATATACACACAGGTTATAGCTTATTCAACATACAGTACACATTGGTCATCACTCAATACACCTCTTATCAGTACACACACTACTTATTATATACAAATGGTTAAACAAAAACAATTAAAAGTTGGACTTTTCAATGCGGGATCACTCGGAACACGGCATGAGGAGTTCATAGTAGCCATGGAGAATATAGATGTCGACTTAATGGCGATAAATGAAACCTGGATCAAAGCAGGAGAGGAAGGTAGGGCACCACTTGTTCCTAACTTTAGTTTAAAACATATGCCACGTACAGCTATCTCGGGAAGATCGCGAGGCGGCGGCGTTGGGTTTTACGTGCGTCGGGGGATGCGAGTCCGCGCGTTGCCACACCCGTCTGTACCAACTGTAGAGCAGATGTGGCTTCGGCTGAGCGTAAACACACAATCGGTGGTCGTCGGCACGGCGTACAGGCCGCCCTGGCTCGATGTCAGCGTATTTCTTGACGCCATTACTGATTCTATTACTTCTTTCCGGAATGTTGACAAAATATTATTACTCGGAGATTTTAATATTAATTTACTTGATACCTCCGATAACAAAGTGAAGCTACTCAACTGTTTTCTACACAGCACCAATCTCATTAATATAATTACGGAACCAACTCATTTTACTGATCACAGCGCGACCTTGATTGACTTGATTTGTACAGATGCCTCTGTCCGTGGAGTATCAGTAAACCACATACCTGACCTTGGACATCATGCTATAGCCACAGCTGAACTTAACTTTAAGGTTTGTAAGCCTGCCCCCTTCTGGGTAAGATATCGACCATTAACTGACATACTGCAAGACCCATTCCAGTATGATTTAGGATGTATAGACTGGGACTCCATAGGCAAGCTAGGAGATGTCAATTGCATGGTTGAGACTCTAAATAACTACATTACAACTTTATTTGACCTACATGCTCCAGTTAAAAGAATTTTGGTTAAAGAAGCATCCTATCCATGGATCACCACCACTATTAAAGATATGATGCAAATAAGGGACAAACAGCACACTAAGTCTAAGCGGACCAAATCTGACATTCATATAGAATTCTATAAAAGACTTAAATATGAAGTAAGGGAAGCCATTGACAGAGAAAAAACTGCCTACTTTAAGACTCATATTAACAACAAAATAAAACAGCCTAAAATGTTATGGAAGTCCATTAAAAAAAATTTAACAAAGCACCAAACCCAAAGCCAAGAGTTACCACAGCACTGCAATAATCCTGATCTTTTAAACAATCACTTTTTAAACATACCTGGCAGTGATGAAGTAACTATATCCCATCTTACCCAGTTCGAATTTGACAGGTTTGGCTGTGGTAGTTTTCAAATTCAGTTTGTCAATGAGGAGCAGGTATCAAAGATTATCCATAACCTCAGGTCTAATGCCATGGGAATAGATGACATATCACTAGACATGTTGACACTAACACTGCCACAAACACTGACAACTCTCACGAGAATCATAAACAGGTCAGTGTCAACATCAACTTTCCCCGACATATGGAAGACTGCTATTGTAAGACCTATACCTAAAAAAGATAGTCCCAATGATATTAAAGATCTTCGCCCAATTAGCTTATTACCATGTATATCCAAAATTCTGGAGAGGGTGGTATGTGACCAATTAAGCAAATATGTAGAACAATTTGGTATTTTACCTTCTAGACAATCAGGCTTCCGTAAAGGCCATAGCACAACTACAGCTTTAATTGATGTAGTAGATAATATACTCCAGGCCAGGGACCAGGGCATGGGAACAATATTAACATTACTAGACTTCTCTCGTGCATTTGACTGTATAAATATTTCACTGCTACTGTCCAAACTGACATACTATGGGTGCAATGTGGAGACAGTTAAGTGGTTTCATAGTTACCTTACAAAAAGATACCAATTAGTACGGATTGGTGGTAACAAAAATAGTCATGAAGCTTCATCCTCGCTTCGTCAAGTAAACAGGGGCGTGCCACAAGGCTCAATACTCGGGCCTCTGCTGTTCCTGATATACAGTGCAGACATTGTCCATTCTATAACATATTGCAAATTCCATCAATATGCAGATGATCTGCAACTGTATTTTTCATGCCATCCCACAGACTGTCTTGACTCTGTAACAAAAATAAATTATGATTTAAATAGAATATCTAAATGGGCATGTGAAATTTCACTTGTCTTAAACCCATCAAAATCAAAGTTTATGGTTATGGGGTCAAAAAACATCATAAGTCGAATGGAGCAGTATCACCCTACTATTAAAATTGATGGAAACACTATAGGTCAGGTATATGAGGCTCGCAACCTAGGTGTTATTTTTGATCCACAATTACAGTTTGAAAAGCATGTGGCAAGTGCAGTTCAAAATTGCTTTTATCGCCTAAAACTGCTGTATCGAATAAGACCTTATATAAACACCGACATACGCATATTACTATGTGAGTCACTCATTCTCTCTCGACTAAATTATGCTGACACAGTATATGGAGCCTGTCTACTGGCAAGAACACAAAGGCTAGTCCAGCGGATACAAAATGCCTGTGCTCGTTTCTGTTTTAATGTACCTCCACGAACACATGTAACAACGCACATAAATAGTGGAAACATGTTAAAAATGTCAGCCCGTAGACTACTTCACTTGGCAACTCTAGTATTTGGTGTGATTGCCAACAAAAGACCTGAGTATCTGTACAGGAAATTTACTTGGTCAACAGACGTCAATAGTTATAGAACCAGGTCTTCAGCTCACCTGATCCTAATTCCGAGACATAGGACTGCAGCATTTCGTGGATCCTTTAAATACGCCGCCGCAAAGGTCTGGTGCAATATACCTCCTCCGTTGAAGTGCCTACGAACAATATATACGTTTAATGCCAATTACAAAAAAGAATTGTTGATGCGACAAAAATTGAACTCATAATCTCTCAAACTCAGTTCAAATACTATTTAATTTAATATTTTATCAAGGCTGAACTTACCCGTCTCTGTTTCACACTTTTGTAGGAAGGAGTATCGCAAGATAACCACACACTATTAACGGCTTGTTTAAGCTGAACACAACAATGCCCTGACGCTCACGCAGCGATGAACTCCGACATAATAGCAACGCCATTACTCCATCAAAGTAGTTTTCATACTTAATTCACCCTTTATATCGAAAATTACCAATTACCACTATTACCTACTCATCAAACATATTTAAGCTATAAACTTAGTACTTTGTATTTAGGAATCACAATGAGTTACTGTTCATAAAGATTTTTCAATTGATTTAAATTCCGCGTCCCTTTTTCTTTCATCTGACCCAAAGAGTAATTAAACCTAATCTGACAGAGAGCATATAATTGACAGAATCAGCTTATAACATGGATTAAATATGTAATGTATACTGGTTGTGACATAGTCGATATTATTATTTTTTGGTGTATCTATTGTTATAAACAAGGTATGACAATCATGTCGAGAGTATAACAATCATTTTATTTTAGATACTGTGTGTGATTGATATGCATTTAGAAATTAGTGTTAATTTATTAATGTTTTATTGTATAAGTTCGTTTTTCCATACATTTATTATTTTAATTAGTTATGAGTTATTATAATATTAGTGTCCAGGTACTTTGAAGATGTAACTGCGAGCTGTACTAACACATCATTGTCTGTGAGATATTTTACATGGTTCCATCATAAAACCAGCGCTGCAACAGTTAATGTTGCAGCTAGTGCTGAGGTGGGACCAATTCGGACTCGCACAGATAACCAATAAGGACTTCTGTATGTGTACCTATTTATATATATTATAATGATTGTCTGTGCTCGTTTACTGAATAAATGTATTTTCTTTCTTTCTTTCTTTCTTTCTTTCATACCTCACCCTCTCACCATCGAGTGTAAACTCCTACTACCATACTGGTATGGTTAAATATCTACTATATATTAAGCCACAGGCAATATCGATAACTATCTAATACGAGTATTGTATTCTAACACATTTTGAATTGAAAGTGTGTACTATGTAATAATATAATAATAATAATAATATCTGGGGACAATGTCACACAGATCATCCTAGCCCCAAACTATGCAAAGCTTGTACTATGGGTACCAGGCGACGATATACATACATATAGATAGATAAATACTTATATACATAGAAAACATCCATGACTCAGAAACAAATATTCGTGCTCATCACACAAATGTTTGCACTTACCGGGATTCGAACCCAGGACCACCAGCTTCGTAGGCAGGACTACCAACTAGGCTACGGTGACCATCCAATAAATATCACAATACAAATTGAAGGCAGATGCTATTATGGTATGAATTTTAGGAATAAAATAGAATAAGTTTGAAGCTCTGCCCAGTAAAAGCAATTCAGCAAACAGCATCACAGGTAATATATACCGGTTAAAATATATGGCATGGCTAAAGTAATCACTTTAAGTACAGGTACTCGTAGGTACAAAACAATACTTGTATAGTAGTTTTTGTGGTCTCGTCATTCATGTACGTATGTCTGTGACCTTGCCAAGATACCGCAATACAGTTACATAGTATACAAACATTGGCCATAATTCATCACAAATCTAATTCTCATACAAACATGACGATTAGATGATATACTATTTATGACGGGCCAGACATTATAATGGGTACCATACTTGATCAACTGGTAAGTGTATGGCACTTATTTTATGCAACAAAGCGCCATCTTGAAATGTTACCTTAGAGTATACATATATGTTCGAATAATATCTTTGTGTTACGATAATATTTGTGTTAAGTTTAACATATCGGACGAGTGATGTCTCCGGTATAACTAGCAACCACACGCTACCAAAATGTATCACAATGGCAGAAAACTCCCAAAAGCGATAGAAATTATGGAGCAACAGTCCTTGCCTACCTATCCCATTCGTTCCCCCAACCGAGAATCTTCTACTTGCACACCAGTTCTCTTGGCTAACCTTTGTCTTTGAACAGACTCAAGACCCAGGGAGGTTAAACTTAGCCAAACTTGTACTGGTAGAAATTTATAAAGGGTTCCAGTAAAGCGTGAAAAACTAGGGCACACATCTCACTTAAAATTCCTACACGTAAGAAGATCTAATGGGCTCTATTAACAACGCCACACTTGTAGCTGAATTCTGAGTTGGATTCCCATCGTTACAGCAAGAAAAACAAGGTCAAGAATTATCACTAAACTTAAAAATTTACCTGCAGTTAATTTATTTTATTGCCATGTTAGATTCTATAAACAAACTTAACGACAGCCTTAAACTCCAGCCATTTTACCACCACCACATTATTCTTCATCTTTGAGTCACTAAAATTCTTATTTTTTTAAGTTAATTAATAAACTTATATTAACAGTTCTGACAATACGTATTAAAAATAGTCCGTTGTACGATTTTATTATTAAAATGATTATACTGATTTCACTAGAATATGGCTACACACTTGATAGCGGCACTCTATATTAAATATCTACAGACTACACTTATAATAACTTAATCCATCAGGTTTATCTTGTTTAGAATATATATATATATATATATATATATATATATATATATATATATATATATATATATATGTAGGTATGTTTGAGGTTTATCACTACGAGGACAAATTAACATAGTATTTTATGTATGTAGACGTTTATATATATACTCAGATTACTCCGAGTTACCTGCGTTTGTTCTTAGTAAGTTGTTATTTACCTTATGCACGTCTACTGTTTGCTCTGCTGCAGTTGTTGTTATGATGAACATTACGAAACCAACTTTTTTTTTATTTTTTTTTTTTTGTTATCTCGGTAAACGTGGCGACGTCTACCGTCGTCTCGTAAATTAAAAAAAAACAAAACACGTCGAATCTGATTACACTATCAACTGCGTTCAATTGTACATCCATTTACTCAAACTTACACAAAAAATATTATCGAAATTGGTTTGCCAAACCGACAACCATATTTTAGCGCTAGCGCTTATTGGAAATCTAAATCGAAGCAGCCATTCGAACACAACACAGAGGCAAATCCAATAAATCAAACATCAATAAAATTACTTCGACCGGTCATGGCTTTTAATGACATTTTATATGTATGGACGACGTTGCGATTAAAGTAATACCTTGATAAAATCACATATTTTTGTTTTCAAAATCACATCTTTTGAGTTTGCCGCTCTAAACCGAATGTATGAACTTTTATTTTCTTTTTAAGAATTCATTGATCCTAACATATTTATCTAAGTTAACTAAATAGAAACATATCGTTAAGTCGTCTCGAAAGAATGGTCCAGACAAAATCTCCTTTGACCTGACCCTGATATTTTGTGATAAAAATAATATTTTGCCCGTAATTAATCATTTCCAATTACACCTAGATTTTGAAACTCGTTTTGATCTCTGTAAACTAGTACACGCGGGAATAGTATGAAACAAACATTTTGGCTTTCTCAATATCTAAATACTACTTTTTATTAACAGGACGAACAATGAATATTGTTTTGTTTAAGTCGAAAATAATTTTTTTCTTGATGGTACTAATTTTGTTTATTACATTTAGTACCTATCTGCGTCAGCAAAGTCTACAATAATATCAGCGTATATTTAGACTGATAATAATAATATCTAACCTTATATTATTTTAGGTTCTTCAATTTCAGTTTGATATCATTATTCCAATGCCAAGCGCAAATCTAATAAAAAAAATGGGAAATCATAAATTAAGTCATATGGCGGGTCTTGAACCGTCTAAGAATCCGAGTTGGTGCTCTGTGTTAGGCTATAGACAGACGGACCGCATTTCAACTGCAACTGCACGCCGACTGCAATTGAACTGCAATCGGACTGCACGTTTGATCCATTGCAGACGTATCAACTGCATTCAAACTGCACTTGAACTGCAATTTGCGGTTGAATTGCAGTTGAAATGCGGTCCGTCTGTGTAGAGCCTTAAGCTATGAATGATACACACTGGCAGATCAAATTTAGTATTCCCTTGCTAATACAATAATATTTAATTTGATGTGATGTTATAATATAATTTAGTTAGATTTAACCCGTTTCAGTCTCAAACTTGTGAATACATAGCTAAAGCCCTTTGTTTGAGAAAAAGCTCTGGCTATTTTTAAGTCTGGAGAATCTTGGCGCCTTTCGATGATATCTCCAGTGACGTCCAGTTACGTAGCTATATTGAAGACCAAGACAGTCAGTTTAATAGCTCAAAAGCTTGATGTACTTGTTAACAAAAATATACCGTTTAAAAATTAAGTTATTACTTAGACTATTAAATACGAGCTGCACTCGTACGTGGTGGCTCGTCATGATCGTCGACCAAGATTCTCAATCATCGAGAAAAAACGTAGCTATCATTACATTACAGAATGTATCCTTTAATTATTAATATACTGCATTTATTCTGCAGTTACAAACGGAAGAAAATATGCAGTGGGAATGAGAGCTCTAACAAGTATGTGTTCTGCGAGTTTCTGAGATAGAATACGAAATACTGATGTAAGGTGCGGTGTCGGGAGAAAGAGCATGTAATCACGAAGATTGAAAAAGGTACGCTGAGATGGTTCGGGGATTTAAAAAGGATGAATGAAAGAAGATTGACAAACGTAAGTCTATGTGCGTATGTATGTATAACGGTAATAAAATTCAAGTACTGTTTATTTCTGTCTACCTACCTGTTTACCTAGTGATAGATACTAGGTAAATAGGTAGCTAGACAGGTATAACGTTTCACGAGTTACTTGCTGACAGCTGTTCGGGCGAACGGACAACAAAGCATTATAATACATACTGTCCCGTTGGTACCTTTTGGGTGCCACTCTAGAAGCCAGCAAAAGGATTTTGCTCTCCGTAAATCATACGAGTAGAATGACCATGCATGTTAATAAATATTCGCTATCTTAACGCTATTATATTACATTCATATTTATAAGTAATACGACAAGGTAATTTTTAACATATTTAGAGACAAGAAATATTGATAGAATTGGTTTATAATGTCCTAATTAAATCATTTCTGTTAATACTTCTTCTCAGGCTCTAAATGGCTGCGGCAGGAAAAAAAACATCGTCAAGGTATATGCCTGAAATTTTTAAGACGTACTTTAACGAAGATTACCTTAACATATAGGTATAATTTATGTGTTTTAACTCATTTTAATGAAGCTGATAGTAGCATAAACTAGTTATCATGTCATGGCGTATTTCCGCAATTCATTGGTTTCGATACAAAGATTAAATATAAAAAATATTATACGATAATGGTGTTTCTAAAAAGAAATAATTATTCTTAAAAAAAATTTAAGTTTTCCGAAATGTCCATAAAAACATCTTTCCACGGACTTCCAAAATTTTTGATATTCGTAATCATTGAAAGTAATGCTTGTGGGGAGACATTTTTACTTTTTAAATTATATTTGTTATTTATAATCAATTAATATTTTTAACTAAAATTTTTATGTTCCGGCTCTACGGTTCCGGTCGTGTTCAGAGCTTGATATAGGCACCCTTGACATTATACTTAGATGTTTATTACTAACACTAGTTATTAAGATGTATTACTAAATGATTTATTATTATTATTATATTTTAAGAATCTACAGCGCCTTATTAAAAGGACACCAATTTTTTTGTCATGCGGCCTTCAGTCTATATGCTGATTAGTATTACAAAAAATATTGTAGAATTCATTACTGGTACAGGTAGATAAGTGCTGTTTACCGTTTATAACTTTTGTTATATTTCTACTCCCATTGACTGCCTCGTTGGTCTAGCGGTAGCGTGTTCAACCGCAGGTAACGAGGTCCTGGTTAGGGCTAAAATTACTTTTTGGGATTATTCCGTAAAAAGATATTTCTCAGTATCAGCCCGAAGTCTGGGAGTTGGCGGTATTACACCCCCGTGCCTCGGAGAGCACGTAAAGCCGTCGGTCACTCGATCCTGTACTTGACCTCTTTCCGGTCGTGTCGATGGTCGTCCCATCGGATCATGAGAGTGATGGAATAGAAAGTGTGCACTTTAGAATATGTCCTGCATAATTGGCTAGTTTCCATTGAGTCTGGCCACCGTGGCCGAAATTCGGTCGGAAGGACAATATTATTATGTTCCTATTTATAGTACCTTTGAATTTGAGCTAGTTGGATAGATGGTTTCCCCACATAATCTCTTAGTTACGCTTTTATGGGCATTGATAGTTCCTACAATCTCATGGTTCAAATAACCAGTTGAATATTAAATTAGTTAGTAAAATTCGTGCATCTGTCCTATCAAAATTAATGTCCTCCTAGCCGAATTCGGCCACGGCGGCCAGTCTCAACAGAGATTGGCCATCTGCGCGGGACATATTATAGTGCTCAAGTGTGTGCGCAAACACAGGAGCACTTTCTATTCCATCACTCTCATGATCCGATGGGACGCCTTAGCGACACGACCGGAAAGAGGTCAGGCACAGGACCGCCAGCTTTACGTGCTCTCCGAGGCACGGGGGTATAATACCGCCAACTCCCAGACTTCGGGCTGATGTTGAGAAATTTTTCTTTTTACAGAAAAGTCCCAAAATCACTTTTGGCCCGACCCAGGATTTGAACCCAGGACCTCATTAACCGCGGGTGAACACGCTACCGCTAGACCAACGAGGCAGTCATAGTCATAGTTCCTATCAAAATTACCGCCATACTCAAAATTAACTACTCTACTACCTGTCAGTAACTGCTCAGAGTCGAAGTCCGGACTCCAAAGGGGGTGCCCTCTGTTGAGGATACTTAGGTAATTTGTAGTTTTATTTGCTAGACGTGTTAGGTCTACACTCGTCTATATTGTCCTGTGAAGAAGTAAAAGCCTCCTAGGCTAAACGTCAACGATATGCCCAAAAAACAGGCATTCATACATTCGTACCATACAATGAATTGGAAGTTTTATTCTCTGAGTTTCTACTGTTAAGTACACTCTGCTTTACAAGATCACCTAGCGATAAGACTCTCAATTAAATTATAAATTTATGATAATATTTTTTTTATAATGCTATCAAATTAAGTTCTGCAGCATATGCAGTGAAAACTATTAGACGGCTGACTGATGTAGACACAGCTAGAATGGTTTATTTCAGTTATTTTCATAGTGTAATGTCCTATGGAATTCTTCTCTGGGGTTGCTCTGCTGACATTAACACCATATTTATATTGCAAAAAAGAGCTGTAAGAGCTATCTATAATCTTGGCCCGACAGTGTCTCTAAGAGAAAAGTTCAAAGAGGTCAACATTCTAACTGTACCATCTCAGTATATATATGAAAACTTACTATATGTGCATAAAAATATCGATTCCTTCTGTAAAAGGAGCGATACACATAATGTAAATACTAGATATAAGAATAATCTCATATTGCATACTACCCGTCTCCACAAAATAAGTAACTCTTTTATGGGGCAATGTATAAGATTCTATAACAAACTTCTCAATGATATTAGAGAATTGTCTACGAATAAGTTTAAAAGAATTATTAAAGCCAAATTGTGTAGCAGGGCATATTACAAAATTTCTGATTATTTAAGTGATAAAAGTGCTTGGGATTGAGTTGTTCTGAGTCAACACACATGATTGTCATTAATCTTATGTATATTTTATTTTAAATAAGGATTCCTACTGAGTTTTCTGGCAGTGTTTCTCAGTAGCTGCCACGTCATGCAGTGCACGGTAGGGTAAAAAATATGACGATTCCACATAAATGTAAAATTTTTACGGAATAAAGTACCTTTGACTTTGACTTTGAATATTTTGTATTTTTGCCATATGACCTATAGCCAAAGATTTTTGGTTACTATTGTGTAAACGAATTATACCATAAAAATTGCCATATTTTTTGTAATAAGTACATAATATTGAAAGCATGGAAAAATAATCTTGAGGTCCTGTGATTCTTTAGTCACTTATCAATGTATCACCATCATCATCATAATCATATCAGCTGAAAGACACCCACGTCTTTTGCCTACCTATTTACTTATAATATTTTTCTCTCAACTACTTATTTATTAAAGTCAAAATTTGCAAATATATTTTACAAAATTAAAATGGCAAACTACACGAAATTGGGAACGAACTTGAAATGATTTCAAGCACAATTAATGGCATTCGTTTAATTTATTGAATGGAAGTTTATTTAGCATTCAATTAAATGACGTTTAATTAGGTTAATGTTAGTTCATGTTAACCTACATATATACACTAAACTAATCGGTCCATATTGCATCGCAAGCGTTGCGACATTGAAGAGATATTAATTTGTTTTTTCATAGATGGTACGAAATCTTTAATAAAGATTTAGATTTTTCAAAGTTTATTCTCCAAAATTGTTAATAGGAAACGACAATAAGGTAAACATAATATTATATATATTAAGGAAACTAAAGTGAAATTATATTCCGTTTTATTTATTTTTTCAATAAGTCATACTCTACACGCAACCCCAGAATCAAACTGTTTTTACCTTATTCATTTATAAATATATATCAAATTATTGATCGAAGATTTTTACATTAATATTAAAATATCTGACTTATCTATTTCGTTTGTTCTTCAAATCGTAGATTACAAATCTTCTAACGCGATTAAACCAAAAAAAATATTGCTAGTATGCATTCCTTTCTATTTTCCTAGATATAAGTATTACGCATCTACGATTTAATGATATTGTTATACGTAACTTAGTTTAAACGTGGATCTGAAATAGAACGTAGAGTCAAATTATCACTAAATTAAAAAAATATATAATTTGTATACTTATTTTTAAGCAGACACAAATAAATATTGGTTATTTTATCCTTGACTACAATATAACTTTATTTATTTAGCTATTAACCGACATGCTTACTTGAATCTCATAACATCCGTCATTACAAGTGCTTACCCAGTTTAAACAATACAGATAAAATTTTAAATATGTACCTAATAAAAAATGGCCTTCAACAACACAACTAAGCAACTCTAAGTTTTATAAGGCGGTTTGGTCTAAATATAACTCACGAAACGGGTTATTGAGAGTTACGTCATACGAAATGTATTTCAACCATTAGTCTTATGGACCCCGAAGTGATGCCTTAAGTGACAAAGTGATGCCTTATGTCAACGTATAACGATGTATTAAGTAAGTCAGAGATACAAATATAATAATATGTATTTTCTCTTAATCACTTTAACAGTTTTATTTGAGAGGTCTCATATAAAGTCGCAAAATAAATACAGTGTGTTAGTGTCAA
This sequence comes from Pseudoips prasinana, assembly GCA_951640165.1. NCBI lineage: Eukaryota > Metazoa > Arthropoda > Insecta > Lepidoptera > Nolidae > Pseudoips > Pseudoips prasinana. The sequence goes on from OX621240.1 coordinate 15,093,933, forward strand.
ATATTTTCCGACACTAACACGCTGCCATCTGATCCCAAACTAGGCAGAAATATGGAAACCAGCCATAGTTGTCTGGTTACCATATGCCTCCCCAGTTTGTTGATGAGTATGTTTATCAGTTAAAAATACTCTTATTATTTCTAAATAAATACTTGTCACAAAGATTTGTCTTAGGTGGGGATCGAAGCCACGACCTTTGGCTCAGCAATCAGGGTCACTTACCACTAGACCAAAAGGTAAGTCATCTTGATAACTTGAAGCCAGAAGCCGGTTTATGATATAAATTAATTTGTTACCATGCTGTAACTTGTGATTTCAACTTCATTTACTTTACATTATGGATTTTTAGAAAAATAGTTTGTACCATCTTTTTAAACGTTTTCCTCTGTTTGCTAAGCAGGTTGCCTGACTAAATCAACTAGCGAGAAGGCCGTCAATTAAATTTGTATATGTTTGTTTGTCTCATTTTATATTATTTCAATAAACGTTATAAAAATATTTAAAAATCGTGTTAAAGCACATTATCTCTCTTCCTCATCCTAGTTGTATGTATATGTATGTGTATATATATATTTATCTTTGTATTTTATAAGTATTTATGTATATTAGCATGTAGTGTATGTATATATGTATTACTAGAAACTACACACGATATATTATATTTCTTTTAATTTCTCCTCTCGCGGGTCTGCTGGAAGAAATTTCATTGAAATAAGCAGTACCTTTGTACATGTTATTTTCTTTTTTGTATTTTCTGTATTCCTTTTCCGTGTGTACATTAATGATTAAATAAATAAATAAATAAACGATATTTGGGAAATTGGGAGACTAATCCTCGTCTCGGCCGTACGTATAATGAAAGAGAAAGTGAATCGCTTGTGCGGACTATTTGGGATGTCCTTCTTGCCTGGTGATCCTGCAAAGCATAGTTCTAGTATCATAGATATGCCTGTATTAGTGTTGGTCACACTAGAATCAGACGGCTTATAAAACTCTGCTTAAGTTACTGCTGGGTTCCTTTGCATGTATGGAGATACCCTTTTGGTTACTTATAAGGATTTTTACATACACATACTACATTTTTATATACATTTTTACGTACACAGACTCACGCCTGTTTCCCAGAGTGGCAAGCAGAGACAACGGATTTTCATTGTCTCTTTCTTTGATCCTTGTACTCCTCTTTTGCCTCGTTTACTGTCATTATATTCTTCAGACATGCTCGTCGAGTTAGGGTACTTCTGACCTGACCTTTCTTGAGAACGTCTCCGACTTAGTCAGATAATTTTCTATGAAGTCTTCCTCTTCCGGTTGTACCATTCACACAGGCCAGATATACTTCTTTTGTCAATCAGGGATATATGCTTCCTATATTGTGAACATAATTCATCATTATGTTTACAATTTATCTTATCAGGTGGCTCAAGGTCACCCAAAGAGCAATGGAAAGGGCTATGCTTGGAATTTCCCTGCGAGATCCAATCAGAAATGCTGAGATCCGCAGGCAAAGAATTGCCAAACTGAAGTGGCAGTTCGTAGAACCTACGGCCGATGGGGCAGAAAGGTTCTCGAGTGGCGGTCACGAACCGGAAGACGCAGCGTGGGCAGGCTCTCTATAAGGTGGACCGACGATCGTGCAAGGGTCGCGGGAAGCTTTTGGATGCGGGCAGCGCAGGACCAGCTATTGTGGAGATCCTTGGGGGAGGCCTTTGTCCAGCATTGGACGTCTTTCGGCTGAAATGATGATGATGATGAATGATGTATTCTCCCACAAGCTGCTCACATGTTTTAAACCATGTTCTACCAGTGTCTAATGGTTATGAAGAGAAGGCAAGACTATTTATTAGACCTATTTACAACTAGCTGTGCCCCGCGGTTTTACCCGCGTTAAATTTTATTAATTATCACAGCTCCTCCCCCGTAGGTGATAGCGTGATAATATGTAGCCTATATGTTGACCCGACCTGTTACTAATATTCATGCAAAATTTGAAGTAAATCCATGCAGTACTTTTGAGTTTAGCCCGGACATAGATACATACAAACAGACATACAGACAAAAATTCTAAAAATTATATTTTTGGCTTCAATCGTAGATCACGCCCCAAGTATCATAAAAAAAATATTCAATGTACAGTTTTGACTTTCCTACGATTTTATTATATGTATAGATTAACCCCTGAAGTTAATTGTAAATATGTCTAGTAAAGAGTCTTGCCTACTGTTTGTCCTACAACATCAGTCAATAAATTAAAGTCAGTAACCTTGAATAATTCTTGCATACTTAAGTAAAAGTAACATACATAAGTATTTAGCGCTAGTAGAATAAAGTTGTAACATAAAACATACTTATTAACAATTCAAATACGGTTGACTATTACTTGGTTCTTATAACCGCCTGAAAAAGATATGGCTACTAAATTCAGTGGTCGTAAAACTTTATTGTCGAACTAGTTCTCAGTCGTCTGCTTATCGCATCTTACAAAATTAGATGTCAAGACCACTTTGACATAAATAGATATCGGCGTTTTGCGATTACTTTGAAGTTAACTTCACTGATACCAAGTAAGGAGTCAAGAGATGGAAACATATTTATACAAACTTAGTTCTCAGAACAATTTCAAATGTATTTGAACTATGATTTGGAATAAGGCGTTTTAAGCCGTTGTTTTTTTACTAGAATGTATACCTATACGGAAGCACAGCAATCACAGTAATTCCCTTATTGGTCTCGCTGGTTCAGGAGTAGGGTATTGTATCAGAGATATTCAGGTGTTAGGTTCAAATTCCGGGTCGAGTCAAACATTTTATTGTAGACTTTTCTGGCGAAGAAAAACAAGTAGAAGCCCGGAATCTGGAAATATGTACCTCGGAGAACCAGTAAAGCTGTCGATCCTGTGCGTGATCTGTTCCCGGCCGTGTTGGATCATCTCATCAGACTATGAGAGTGACGGATTAAAGAGTACCTACAACTGTGTGTGCGCAGGAGAGTTTAGAAAACACAGTTGCACTTTTTAATTCTTCATCATAATATGTCCTGCTATATATTTGGCTAGCTTCCCTTGAGATTAGCCGCTCTAGCTAAAATTCGACCAGGAGGACATGGCGATTAATACTATTGTACCTTTTGTGAATGTTACTATCACCGAAGTCAGTTATGTAGTCGCACTTGCTGTTCACTTACTTCTTTTATTAAGATGATGAATCATTTTAAATGTATACGTAACGTAGGTAAAGTGTTCTTTATAAAAATAATAATTATATTAACTATAGTTGTAATTAATTTAATTAAATTGAATCATAATTATATTCATAAATAATCGCTAATAATAGATTTATCATCTATGTATAAAGCAATTATGATCTGTGATTGAATAACTCGTACTCTAATTAATTTAGTTTTTCATTAATTCCTGCGGTCAGTTTTGCTAATAATTCATAATTAGTAATAGATAAAATTCTTTGGCAGAGAAATACTTTAAAATGATTTATTTATAAGTATTTCTGCTTGCTAAAGTCATTTGCATTTGAATTGGAATCGGAAAATATTGAATTTTTATATCCATTCAAAACGATAAGTAGGTATATTCCTTCACAAGAAGATCACTCTGCTTGTGTAGGAATATTCTTTTTTGTTTTATTTGGGATATTGACATACTATAATATATAATTTGCCATTTTTAATCACAACCTTCGTGTGTGGTACTCTTCTTTTAATTACTGTATACTTACCTACTTGAAAATGAGCTCGGGAAAGACTTCAATAGTTTTATGAATCACATTCAAATTCATGTGAGTTACCAAATATGTATGACAATCATCAATATATATTAATTATCGTTTTATTTTTTTACATTACCTTTAAACAATATAATCCACAATGTTTCTTCATTAGGATATAATATTTTGATCGTTTATACACTTAAAGTAATAATTATGAAAATTAATATGTTCTTATGTAATTAATACCAAAAATCCTGTGTTGCTTTTGTGTAAAAGCAACACAGGAATTTTTTGTCATAATTTTTCATGAAAAAATATTATATATTTAATTTAACTAAACTGGTGTGCAACAAACTCTGTATTTTAATGTTACTATTACAATTTTTTGTTGTTAAACAACCAACTAAATAAAATTCTTATACATACACCTTCAACTCGGAGTCGAGAACGATCGGAGTCACAGTTAAAAGCTACGAAGTAAAGAATCAACCAAAGATTCGCGAGTAAGGCGTATCGGGTATATCACTGACCCAACAGGTATCGGCGCAGTACATAATGTTTATACGCTCAAGGCCGACAACCTCGTGTGGCGTTGAACAGTTGACAATATATTTGCCATGCGCCTAAGCAACGCACGCGGCCGGTTTCAATGATCGAACGCAGATATGATAAATTAAAATATAGACAATAAAAATTGCTAATTCGTGTCACTGTACATACATAAGCCGGTCAGTGTACTCGTGTGATGTGTAAAGTGAATTTTTCATAATAAATTGCATGTGATATTTTGTGGCTAGTATTTGGATATTTTGATTCGATATTGTACAATATGTAAGTTTAATTCGTCTTAATAATTATTTAAATAAAGAATACAACTGAAATAATACGTTAATTTAATCGACGAATTTAGTTATTACTCTTATAATTTATATGTGTGATGTATGATTCATTTATTGTTACATGGAGCGTTATTATAGTTGTCTTTTATTCTAAGTTTTCTATGTAAATTGATTCATAAATTAATCATCTATCTATTTGTTACTATTTATTAGCTTTACTTGGTACTGCCTTATCTTTATAAAACTGCAAATAAACAGTAACGTCAAACATTTCAACAAATAACATTAGTGTAGAGTTACATTACATTTTGTTTTAACACAACGTTAATGTCGTTTCAGTATGTGTATATACAGGCAATATTAACAATTATGCTAACATATTTTTAACAGTTACAAAAAGTCAACTATTGTTTTTGTAAGTAATAGTTAAATAATGTATTGTATTCAACATTGAACCTTGATGGTTTTGATTGTAGATTCATGCTATAAATCTTTTCTGTCATTAGTTTGTAAAATATTAGTGTCTTTAAGTTTCTGAATCGCAGACATTGAATATGTAGATATCAATTAAAAATAATATTATGCGACTAAAAGTAACTTGTAAATTCGAGCCAAAGTACGTAACCAAAAAAATAACTTATCAGTCTGTAATTGGTATTATTCATTTATTACGTAAACTGGTACTCAAACTTTTAATAATGTTAAAAATAGAATTCTTTATCAGACGCTATGCTAATTAAATTGTATGTGAAGAGTTATTAAATAGTGAATCTAACTGCGAAGTATAATGATATTACCTGAAGATTCAGTCTATATATTATAAATAGGTTTGAGGCTATGTACATTTAATCTGAGTAATATTCATAATAATGAAGTATACATTTACATTATTGAAATGTAAACTACAGTCGATAAAGCATAAGAATTAAAGATAATTTTTGCATTTAGTTTGGCCAATGCCACCCCATTTTTGCATAGATACATAAGACTCACGCCTGTTACCCAGAAGAGTCGACAGAGACAATGGATTTACATTTGTCATGATCTTTTCACACGTTTTTTGCCTAGTTTACTGTCATTATACTCTTCATAAATGCTCGCCGCTTTAGGGTACTTCTGACATAGCCTTTCTTGAGAACATCTTCGATTAGGTCAGAGAATCATCTACGAGGTCTTTCGCTTTCGATTGTACCATTCACACGGGCCAGGTATACTTCTTTTGTCAATCTTCTTTCATTCATTAATTCTAAATGAAAATTACTAAACCCTATTTATTTTATAATCCGTCGTAGTTGTTTGTAATAATCAGTTTATTTTGTGAATGAATCAATTTATAAAAAAAACCTAATATTAATAAATTTTGACTACAACAGAAATGGAACAGTCGTACATAGAAATGTTTGAACTTGGAAATAATAAGTCGGATTTACACGCATTACTCTATGGCTTATAAAGCAATATGATAAAGTTCAATTATTTATCTATTGTAATATTGCAATCTCCTACAGGAAACTCTCTAAAGCAGACGCAGCTAAAATAAGATGACTGTAGACTAGAGATAAGAGTACAATAATGTAATAGTTCGCTGTTACATTGTTTTTAACTTTTCCTGCTACTTGTATTTACAATAAACATAATCTTTTCCAGAATATCGAATCAAAATCTCTAAGCTTATAAGTAAATTAGTTACTTATAAATATGGACGAGCAGGAAGCGCAGGTCCAAGCACATAAGCTGCTTGGACAAAAGACGAATACTCCGAATACGCCAGATAATGCCCTGACAAGAACACTTCGATCATGTGAGTATATAGTTAAAGCGTAATGTGATCATGTAAAGCGTAACACTTAAAATAGCTGTGAGTTTTCTTACTGAAATCAGATATTTTAAATTTTTTGTAATTTAAAATGCAATATCATATTGAAATGACCTTGAGTATAAGTAATAATAGCATCATGTAATAATAGGTCAACATCACCTATCCTGCTCTAAACGGGAAAAATGCTGAAGTAAATATAGTTAAATATCAAGAGTAGTTCATTGTAGTATATGTGTAACGAGATTATGATACTACTTCATAAGTTAGCTATACTATAACTTGCCATAATGTGAAGAGGATAATATTTGGTGCCAGTATATCAATTTACGTAACTTTAGTTATTATTAGGATACAATTATTTTTACGATTTAATTTATGAATTATTTTCGCTTTGTATTGAGAATAATGCTAAAAATAATAACGCTCCAATTTAATAGTTTGGAAAGTGTTATCACTGTGAAATGATCTTACACATGCACCTGTGAACATAATGATATTAGTCGGCCATGTTTCTTGAAAACTAAAACCAATAGACAACACCTACATTCTCTGGAAGGGCAGTAACAAGAGAATCCTAAATTTGATACAGACAGAGCGCCTTCCCTGGATTGGTGGAGGGTGCTGGTTCAAGACCCGCCGGACGATTAAATTTATTAGTTCCTATTTCGGAGTTAACATTTTCGCTTAACATTGCTATAAAACTAAAATTACATTATGAATAATATCTATTAAATACAACATAACATTACAATTTTAATTATTGCTAGATAGATATAATAATAATACTAAAAAGATATTGGGACAAGTAACACACTGCCATCTTCTGATCCCAAACTAAGCATAGCCTACTATGGCAACCATAGAGCTGATAAACATAGGTATATATTATGACCGAAACCCTTAGAGCCTTAGATTGCCACAACACGATTACATATAGGATAACGTTAACCATGGCTTATATATTATTATTTTTTATACGGTATATTAAGTAGTTTCACAGAAATTTTAATAGGCAGGAAGCTTCAAAAAAGCGCGTTGTGCCACACCTGGTCGAAGGCTTTCGCAATATCCAAACTAACCGCCATGGCCTTCCAGTTGCTTTCGATCGCCAAAGCCCCGACGATGGGTCACGTAGACAAGAGTATCACTAGCAGACCGATCCTGACGAAACTAATACTAATAAGCTAGTGATCACTAATAAACGAAATAATAAAGATCAATAATAAAGAAATAATATCTAATGTATACAACTATATTACTACAAACATGTTCTGACTATTTACAAGCGCTTTTTTTAAAATCTACGTGAATAAAAACCTTTTTTAATTTATTTTATTTTTTTATTTAAAAAAAAACTGGTGCTCTTCGGGTGACCGTAGAAGTTGGCGGTTATAATGGTTTCCATTTGCAAGTAAGGAAGTAATGGGCAGGCTTACAGCTATCGCCTTGGGGATGGGATCTTTCATAAATGCGGGACTACATAAATAAATATTCCCTTGTAAAATAAAACATCGTAACAAAGGGTTTTTAGTGTCATCAAACCCACAAACTGCCGGTTGCTAGGGAACAAAGAGATATGCCTCACTCTGCTCGAACAAAGGTAGTATGTTATATAAATTATTTTAGAAATAATAAGACTTAGTAATGCATAATAAATGTTTTCGAAATATAGCTAACAAACATTTTAATTAAACTATAAAAACCCTATCAAAATAGGTTTATTCGTTTGGGCGCTAAAACTTTACAACTATCAGGCAGATATACAGCCACAGCTCAGTAAAATGGACAAATATAATAATAATAACCTGGGACATTATTTATACACGGCCATCTGATCCCAATCTAAGCAGAGCTTGTACTATGGAAACCAGATAACTGTTATATTACATATATTACTTACTAGCTGTACCCGCGACTTCGTTCGCGTGGATGTCGGAACTTTAATAATGTATTTATTAGTGTAAAGCGCTCTGGGGGGATACCGATACAATTTTTTTTATTTAATTTAGTGCTTCTTTATTTTGCCCGTGGAACCATCTGGAGCGTAAACAAAAACGTTATTGGGGTTGATTACGCGTGAAAGAGCTACGTATAGTTGACCGTGGGAAAAGCATCCAATACTTAGGTCCACCCCCGCAACGGATAATGTCTGGCCCTGAGTTTTACTAATCGTCATGGCATAACAGAGACTGACTGGGAATTGCACTGGTTTGAAAGAGCAAGGAAAGTTTTTAGGAATTATAGGTATCATTGGAATAAAAACAATATCACCGGCGCCGCAACCTGTTAATATTTCAGCTTCGATAATGTTTTGCTGCAGATTTGCGACTTTGAGCCGAGTGCCGTTACAAAGTTTGGGAGGACATAAATTACCGATAGTACACCGATTTTTAAAACTATTTTGTGGGCTGGAAGTCCGGGTGTGCTGAGGGAATCCAAAAATTCTACCGGGTAGTACGTGGCGTCATCTTCTTCCATAACTGTATTTATTGAGCTATATTCTTTACTATTCCCGGACGCATGAGTCAATATTTTGAAATTAAATGCCGCAGCTTGGTCATTGCGGGAAGTCAAAATAGCTCGCTGACATAGCCAAGAAGCAGCTTGATTTCCCATGTTTGTGGTATCTCCAACGTAACGTAACGTAACAGCAGAGATTACCAATCAAAATAACTTCCATCTTCTTGTACAGGGTATGTGCCATGGCCTATTTTTTACAAAAAATTGGCAAACTCCTGTGCATTTTCGCAACCTCTGACTGATCGGGCTCCCTCCTATACTTATAACTATCTCTTGAATAGCCAATAAGGACCTGTTGTGACAAAGGTAATGGCCCATTTAGTATGAAAAATATACCTACGGCGTACAGAAATGAAATATGGGGGGAATCAAAGACAAATGAGTATACTTTACAATGGTAAGTGGTGCATTACTGTGGCCGATGGGGATCATGAAATAAAATATAATACATTGTATTATTGCGCGACCGCAACAAAGCTCGGATGAGACCGAGATAGCAATATACGTGTTATTTATTACCTGACCGAACGAGTTTGCTTTATAAGTGTCACGATGATATTTTTATTTAACAAAACAATGGCAAAGTAAGTCTGCTTGTTTCATTTTCAAGTCTAAACTACTGAACCGATTTTGGTTAAATTGCTTGCCCCGTAGAGATATACATGTAAAGAATGAGTATTTGTTTAATACCTTAGGTGCATAGCATAGATTAGGAAAATACATTATTTAATTATTTTTTATCTATCATGTCATGTCAAATTCCTATGAATAGACAAAATAATATATCTTATATACATATTAGATTTGTAGACGCCCAGTGACATTTTTCCATGGGATAAAATAATTTAGAGACGGGCGAAACCGCTGGTGCAGCTAATTATTATCCAATTTTGATCGGTCTACTGCAAGATCTCTCCATTGAATTATTTTTTTCTTTTTACATATAATGAACAGTGGGCTATGCCTGCATTATTTGCCATCATTTTCGTTTTTGTACAAAAACATTTTTGAACCGGGTCGGATTATGGGCCATGACCTTTCACATACCCTGTCAGGAATTTCTCCATCAGTATTTAGTTGTACATGTCTCATAAAATCTTCAGCAAACTTGTCATGGTACCTACTTTTGCCATAACTGGTTAGCACCCGATAACGCACAAAAGGTCAATAAGATGGCAAACAAATGTCGCAAGCGATGTGGACTATCGCTCAGGAATGCTTCCGCTAGAGCGTCATCCCAATGCTGACCTCCATCTAATAAAAGGCGTGCTCGGCAAGCGGCCTGGTATGTGGGATGTTCAATATCATCAACTTTACGGAGCTCAGCAAAAGACATAGGTCCTCGCACTACATGGACCAGACTGTGGGATGAACTCACACGTGAGCACGCCACGTAAACCTGCCACGTGAACCTGCCCGCCTTCCTTAAGTCAATTCCAGCTAACTTGAGATTTGGACTTTGCGATTTGTTGATGGTTATCGCGACACACACTTTTATAGGGAACTACAGTATTTTAAACTGAAAAGGGAGATCATTTGGCACTAACGGAATACGTGACACGAACACTGTTTCTCCCTGGACGGATCCAGGCGTAATAGTAGCCTCTATAACACGATGTAAAGTTTTGACTTGAAGGCTAGTGCCGTTGCAAAGTTTAGGTGGCTTCAAATTCCTCAGAACCATTATAGGTATACCCACACGCAACATACATCCCCTATTATACGCCTTTAGGGGTGGAAATTCCTAAAATCCTGAAATACATATTTTTATTTTTAACGGAAAGGCCAATTACCAATTTTCATGCTTTTCACTTAAAAAATTACACACTTTTCATACTTACTTACATCCCCTATTTTACGCCCTTGGGGTGGAATTTCCAAAAAATCTAAAATATTTATTTTTAGCTGAACTACCTACTAAATATAAGTTTCAATGCCTTTAACTTCAAAAATGACGGATTTTCATACAATCTTTCATTCTCTATTTTACCCCCTTAGGGTTAGTATTTCCAAAAACCCTTCCTTAGTGAATGCATACGTCATAAAAGTACCTACCGGCAACATTTCAAATCTCTAACCCCAGCCGTTCAGGCTGTGCGTTGATATGTCAGTCAGTCAGTTTCCTCTTTTACATAGGTAGGTATATAGATTTGTGCTGAGAAAATTATGAGAGACTGGGTTTATTTACTACATTCAAGTACATTCAATCGGACAGGCTCAATAAAATTCGAATCGTCTGTACATTCGCGTAACAAAAGAATCGACAGCACAAACTTTCGATCGACTGACATTATTTTAAAATTAAACTATTACAAATCCAATCTTGTATATAGTTCAATTTTCCCAAAGAAAACGGAATATTTTAATAACCAATTTTGGACAACGACATACTTTTAGCCAACCAAGACCTTATTTCGAAACAATTCGGAACATTCAAAGCCCTAATCTTAACACCGCGGGTCAAAAGCAATGCACAACGACATCTATTGAAATATAATTCAACTATCGAGCACAACGACATCTATCGAAATAAAAATCAACTATCAATAATTTAAAATTAAATTATACATACATAATTCAATTTTCCCAAAGAAAACAGATTTTTTAATAACCAATTTTGGACAGCGACATACTTCTAGGCAACCAAGACCTTATTTCGAAACAATTCAGAACATTCGAAACCCTACGTAACTCATGCAATCAGCAAACACGGGCAAATCTTAACACCGCGAGTCAAAAGAAATGCACAACGACATCTATTGAAATAAAAATCAACTATCAACCTAGTTAATTCAGAAAGGAGACGTCATAATATACACAATGACATCTATCGGACAGTTAGGTAGTTCAACTATAAACATTAGTTCATCTTGAAGTAACGAAATGTGTGTTATTTTTCTTCATGATTACTTTAAAAACTAATATCTTTTGATAGACTGAACCGATTGCAATAAAACAAAAACTAAATGTTACCTCAAGTTACGCTCAATCGTTGTGTATAAAAGTTATCTACATTGCTTTTGTATATTTTACGTGATACCCGAACATATAAACAGACAAACAGACACACAGACAAACAGACAAAAATTCTAAAAATGCTGGAAATGGGTTCTATTGGTTGTTCTTTAATACCCTGGCTATTCTTTTTGGATTTTCTTTTGATGTACAAAAAATATTTTTCTACAGATTTATTATATGTATAGATTTTTGTAAAAACATACTTATAGTAGATAATTACACCAACACACAGGACAAACAGACATGTTCATATACACAAATATCTGTCCTGTGTGGGAATCGAACCCACGACCTCCGGCGTGAAAATCAAGCATTTGCCAACCACGCCAACATATGTAAGATAACTTCATTCAATTCAGAGATCCTCTTCGTAATTTCTATTTCTATTACACACTCTAACTTTACGAGGAGTCTTACTATACATAATTTGCTAAACTTTCCATGTAGAGAACTGGTAGTGCTGTATGTTAAGCTAGGTCACTGACCTATCGGGAGGAGGCACGGCTCCCTGTCGTTTCGGGTGACGCAGGTACTCTCGGGGCATGGCTGCTTCGGGAAGTACCTGTGTCGCATAAACAGGGAGCCGGACGCCCGGTGTCACCACTGCGTCGACTGTCGGGAGGACACGGCGCTGCATACGCTGGCAGAGTGTGCCGCTTGGGAGGAGCAGCGCCGTGCCCTCATTTCTGGAGTAGGCAGTGACCTGTCGCTGCCGGCCGTCGTGAACTCGATGGTTGGCAGCAAGGAGTCCTGGGACGCGGTGGTTTCCTTCTGCGAGACAGTCATCTCGCGGAAGGAAGCTGCGGAAAGGGAGAGGGAGATCTCATCCTCTCACCCGGCCCGCAGCAGACGCACCGGGCGTCGGCGGAGGGCGGACAACGCCCTCTTCCAGCCCCCCTAAATGGGTCCAGGGGCGACGGACTCGGGGGCGTCCGTCGCCCACTACACATCTGGACCCGAGGCGGCGGCGCGACGTGTTCCACGCGCGCCCCTCTTAGACGTTGCGGGGGGAGTTTAACACCTCACTCCCCCCGCTAATGCGAGGAGGCCCGCAGGTATGGGCCAGCACCAGCTAGGGGTTGCGGAAGTATCGTTTGTTCCCGCGACCCCCGGCGCAGGTGTGAGATGGAACACCGGGGTGGTTTTTAGTCAGTAGGAGTCTGACAGACCCCTCCGCCTCCCCCAAGGCGGAGGACATCCATGCAGGATTTTCCACCCCGCAAAAAAAAAAAAAAAAAAAAAAAAAAAAAGGTCACTGACCTATAACTTGCGATCGATACGTAACTTGTTTTCTTATTTTTATGTAATAGTGCAATAATTCTCAAAATAAGGTTGTACCGTAGTTAGCATCAAGTTATTGCATTCAACTATTAAGCGTTTAAAAAAAAGTCCTTTTACCAGTTCTTCCTGTTTGCAAACATTAAATTACTTACGCGGTTATTGAATTTCATCAACAGACCAGGCTAATGAAATTCATGGATCTCGAAGACATGCATTTTCTACTCTTCTATAGGAGTAGCGTAAATGTTTTCAATGATCATTTATTCGTAGAAAATTGTGCATTGAAGGTAAGGGAGATTATATTGCGCAAATAAATAATCTTTAAGGAATCGAAGTATTTTTTTGTTTCTTTCAGAAATGTTTAGTGCGCCCCACGTACTTTTATTACTTAAGTACGGTTCCGTGTATAACTTTACTAGATGAAGTCAATAGTTAACTTTAGCTTCAATCTATTTCATATTAACCATTGCGCCAAGAGTAGGTAAACGTTTAAATTTCCCTTTCTTACTGCCGCAAATGCTTTAATATGTCTAGCTTTTACAGTGTTAGTATTCCATTCGTATCTACTTTTTATTCACCGCCCCTAGTTGAACTAGGTAAGATGGATAATGTGTAGGTACCCATTGTGTGTGATAATATGTTGATTTTTGTATGTTACTTTGTAGATATTTAATTTGGTAGATTGTTCTTGAAAATTATTATTTTGTTTTTATACAGCATCTGAAATATGAAGTTGGTTAGCAACTAAAGTGACTAGTGCAAAATAGACAATTGCTTGTTTGATCAATTGATGTTGCACTGTAATTGATTAGAATTGCATCTCGATAGTATTAAAGAGTTACACGTATGATATATTTGTAGGTACACAGTCAGATGCACCAATACGCTCACTTTATCTATACCTAATGTCGGCTTCCTCTTTAATCGAGAAGTTTTATTAGAATTTAACTTGAAGAATCCTCAATAGCATTTCACTTCATAGCTTATAACGTCTTAAAAATCACCAAAAACAGTCATGCCAACTCTCTTTCTTCGTGTATCTGCTTACTCAACTTATTGCATTGTGGAAATATTGAAATGGAGAGTACCTGCACTCTCCACTTCATCATTTCCGCACTTGTGAAAAGAAATATTTCCAGTGCAGATGGTTAATCTTAATTAAGCATCACATTTATTTCAATGAGCATGTCTTATAGAAACTACCAGACAACGTGAGCTGTTATTTTGTCTGCTGCTAATCCACTGGAAAATATGACGTATACAACTACTTGCGATAAATCTCCTCGGAGTATATATAAATAAAATACGTATTTTACTTGCAAATGATAGTCCTTGTGCCGGCTTCGTAACAAAGTAGATCATTTTCTACTTCACTGGGGATTAAATGTACAATAGGCTTACTATTGGTATGTGTCACACTTATTGGATGTGATTAACACTACTTGAAGACAATCTTAAGTGAGATTACACTTAAGATTGTCACATATGTTTATAGATTTTGAGGTAATGTGTCTATTAATTAAGCTTAGCAATTCTAGGCGGGGCACATAGCTCGTATATCAATAATAATAGTAATATCCTAGGATATTATTCACACACGTTAAAGTATCACCCACAAGCCCGAGAGGCTTAAGTGGTACTACAATTGTGTTTTTACTTTGTTATACATTTATCTTAGTAAATAATAAAGAACTGTCATGGGTTGGCAACGAACCTACACGTGTAAGGCAAGTATCTGCCAATCATTCAATAATTATGTCATAATTCAAAGGCCGTTGGGTCAAAAAGTTTCACGGGTGGCGACCGGAACCGGAAGATGTAACACTGGTTCAGGGATCAGAAGATTTACAATATTTGTAGATATTTGTTACTAGTCAATACTAAAGATTAGTATTATATATTATTATTCATGTTCGTATTATAATGTTGAGAGAGATCTCAACATAATAAAACGAAAACACTTCACAATTTGAAGGTTGAACACGGATTGTGAAGTGTACCTATTCGTTTTTGTTCAGGTATTATCAATTGCAATGCATCTTTTATTTTTTTATATGTACATAAATTACATGATTTGTCCCTCGATTGTGTAACTGTTTTGTCAATTCATTTATTCAATGGGCATGCTTTGTATGTCCTATATATATATTGTTTAAATTGCTTGTTTTAAACATATTTACGTTTATCGTTCGTAATCTCAAAAATGGGAAATCATAAATTTGGTTTCGATCGTGGCATAACAGAAAGCGCCTATCCCCGACTGTTTCAGATTCACCAGAAGTCCAAAATTTATGATTTCCCATTTTTTCTCCTCTTTACTATAAATATGTATTGCCCTTTAGTGTTCTTTATTTTCAGTATGAATGCTTTCAAAAACTGCAGACACTTTATAGACCTCATATACCATTTGTCATTCTTAAACTTTCTTTAAAACAATATTATTGGTTCATAAAACTAATCGAAACTTCACTATATTTATCTTTCAATATTTTTAACAATAGAATTTCTCTCCAGCTAAACTTATTGTTCTTCCCACATAAGCTTTCTCATAGTTTCCGTGCGTTATTCTAGGACCTTGTAAGAGTTATTTAAATGTTAGCGAATTTGCTGTATTTTATATTTACAGGTTTCAATTGATATATTTTTAAAAAAAATTTCATAGGGGTGTTTAAAATAACAGTGGGTTAACATCTTATCATTATATATCACTAAATCAGGATATAATGTGTAGCTCAAATATTGCTCAAAAAACGAATAAAAAAACGCATCGAAAGAATGTAATATCGGGTAAAGAATGTTCATTTCCATGTTTTCTTTTACAAGAAAATGTAAAGTCAAATGTCCATTGAGTGAATTATAACAAAAGATAATTAATCTGGAAGAGATAAATCAGTGTTATAACACAATTAAACTGGTAACTGTATACATACATTATGTTTTTTCGGGTACAATGTAAAGCATTTATTATAAAAAGACAGTTTTTTTTAACAAATAACAATACTACTGTCAATCTGTATAAAGGTTTGTTGGTCCCTATTTTAACAATACATTTAACTTATACTGTTTTACCTATCTAAATAGGTATTGACTAGATGTGATGACATGTGTTTATTATAATGTTGAGAGAGATCTCAACATAATAAAACGAAAACACTTCACAATTTGAAGGTTGAACACGGATTGTGAAGTGTACCTATTCGTTTTTGTTCAGGTATTATCAATTGCAATGCATCTTTTATTTTTTTATATGTACATAAATTACATGATTTGTCCCTCGATTGTGTAACTGTTTTGTCAATTCATTTATTCAATGGGCATGCTTTGTATGTCCTATATATATTTTGTTTAAATTGCTTGTTTTAAACATATTTACGTTTATCGTTCGTAATCTCAAAAATGGGAAATCATAAATTTGGTTTCGATCGTGGCATAACAGAAAGCGCCTATCCCCGACTGTTTCAGATTCACCAGAAGTCCAAAATTTATGATTTCCCATTTTTTCTCCTCTTTACTATAAATATGTATTGCCCTTTAGTGTTCCTTATTTTCAGTATGAATGCTTTCAAAAACTGCAGACACTTTATAGACCTCATATACCATTTGTCATTCTTAAACTTTCTTTAAAACAATATTATTGGTTCATAAAACTAATCGAAACTTCACTATATTTATCTTTCAATATTTTTAACAATAGAATTTCTCTCCAGCTAAACTTATTGTTCTTCCCACATAAGCTTTCTCATAGTTTCCGTGCGTTATTCTAGGACCTTGTAAGAGTTATTTAAATGTTAGCGAATTTGCTGTATTTTATATTTACAGGTTTCAATTGATATATTTTTTAAAAATTTTCATAGGGGTGTTTAAAATAACAGTGGGTTAACATCTTATCATTATATATCACTAAATCAGGATATAATGTGTAGCTCAAATATTGCTCAAAAAACGAATAAAAAAACGCATCGAAAGAATGTAATATCGGGTAAAGAATGTTCATTTCCATGTTTTCTTTTACAAGAAAATGTAAAGTCAAATGTCCATTGAGTGAATTATAACAAAAGATAATTAATCTGAAAGAGATAAATCAGTGTTATAACACAATTAAACTGGTAACTGTATACATACATTATGTTTTTTCGGGTGCAATGTAAAGCATTTATTATAAAAAGACAGTTTTTTTTAACAAATAACAATACTACTGTCAATCTGTATAAAGGTTTGTTGGTCCCTATTTTAACAATACATTTAACTTATACTGTTTTACCTATCTAAATAGGTATTGACTAGATGTGATGACATGTGTTTATTTTACTTTTACAGCAATAATTTATCATAAATCTTAACACTTTTTTTCTCAACTCGTTACTAGACTCTTCATATCGTCATTTCCACTGAAACGGTGTAATAAGTCAGACTAGACGTAATAAAATTTTAAATACCTCATTCATTTCAAATTTAATTATTCAGTTTCATAAGAACTTGTCACATAAAAAATAAGTCCTATAATCCCTTGTAATCACAATTACTATTGTTTCATTTAAAACCGTTTTCTTGGTTTTGCAATTAAATTTGATACAGATAGAATAGTTCAAGTATCGATTTTGTAGAAAGCAAAGGGCTTTGGTCTTAGTGGGCGTAAAGTTGCGAAACTAGTGGTTTAAATGAACCCACCGTCCTCGGGTTTCATTGGTATATGCATACTTACTTTGTGTACCTTTGTAAACCTTTAGCGTTTCGTAATATCCACATACCTATATGGAAAGAACTTAGTAGGTGGAAGGTATACCAGTGGACATCTTGCTTTGCAAGGCCATAAGTAGTACCTATTTAGTAACTGTTTCACACTGTATTATTTTTAATAGTATAATCATACTCTTTATTCTGTGGTATAATCATGTCATTGTGATTACTATTAAACAATATACAATGTGATAATTATTAAAACTAATTAATAACGATATGTTTTATTATATACTTAGTTGGCAAACAAGCATACGGCCCACCTGATGGTAAGTGGTCACCGTAGCCTATGAACGCTTGCAACACCAGGGGCATCATAAGCGCGTTGCCAACTCTTTAGGAACCTTACAACTCTCTTTTTGAAGGGCCCCATGCTATACTCTAAGACAGAAAACCGTAACAGGGAGTTCATTCCACAACCTCGACGTACGTGGGAGGAAGTTTCGCTGAAAGCGAACCGTACGTGATCGAAAAGGTTCGAGGTTGTGAGGATGAATACCCTGTCTGTGGCGAGAGGTGCGATGGTATCTAAATGTCTATATAGACATACTATGAGTACTATGAGTTTTCAAATTATACTAAATTATGCTAAACGAGAGCTAATTTGTTCTATGTAGCGGCAGCTGGTCTTCCAGATGTTAATATATCGAGATGATAATATATTATGGTGGACACAAAAAAAAAACAAATAAATATAATTCATTCATCGGATAGTTAGATTTTTTACACAATATTAATATCATTTGCCTGTATTCAGTTGTCTCAGAATGTATCATTTATTTCATATCACGTATTTTTTTTATTGTTATACATTAATTTTTTTATGCTAATGTTATCTTATCCTCTCAGTAAAAACCTCCTCCTCCTATTTTTGTTACCATTATAATACTATTATTTTATTATATTGTAATCTTGTTACGTTACAGACTTTTCTTTCAAACGTTGACCAGCTGTAACCTTCTTTACCACCGTGATTCGTATATTTTACAAGTGTTATAAAATTGTAATGTAATAAAATTTGCTGCAGTACTGAAATTGCTTCTTAAATTATCTCCAGCCTCCAAATTTAAATCGTTATGAAGTAGCTACTATTTGTACCCCAATTTTGCAGATCACTGAAAACTTAGTTTAATTCACACACACATGCTTAAATATTATTTCTGTTTCCCATATTGAACCTACGCAACTATGCAGTCAGCACATAATACTTTGTTGTCTAGCTCGCGCCCACAGTAATAGGTCGATATAAGAATATATCTAAACAATCGCTACTATACGCTATTCCCGTAACACCTTTTATCACCAAAGAATTATCGAGCAGCGGAACTGCAGTCCAGTAGCCTGTACTTCCGCTCTAAAATAAAATGAAGCGTTAGTTGTAATAGTTCTATCTTTTGCTAGACGTCGCTAGTAATGTAAATATTCTTAGAATTCTTTATTTATTGGAATTTATTTACCATTATATGTTGATCCAATTTCTTGCACATGTAGTTATTCCATCAAAAACAAGAGTCAAATCTCGATCTTGAATTTGTATCCCGTGTGAACATAGAACTTGGTATTCCTGTAGATCTCTATTCTTTTGTCAGTGATGTCTAGAGTAAAGCACTTTTCATTATGAACTTGGCTCTCATTTCACATTTAGGTTATGATGTGATGTAATTTCATTTTGTAAAGATTTATTTTCTATTAATTATTAATAATATTATAGTTCTTCTAACTTTCATACTTTATGTTATTATGACGTTATTGATACTTAGTATCAACTAATTTTCTGCTATTAGATTGTTTTCTTTGACTTTAAATTGATATTTAGTTTCAAGATACACGCGTGCACATGACATTATGACCTATCTTTGTATTAAATGTCAGGTTTCTATGCCATATCAAAGTGGGTAAGGTTTTGATGAGTAAATCAGTCATAAAAATGTCGGCTTTTAAACGTTAGTGTATCAATAAATTAGCGTTTCAACTAAATGATTATCATTTTAAGCTTTCTAGCTTGTAATGAATTTCTTTACAAGATAGAGAGCATAATTAATGTTCGATTTTAGATAAAATAGCTAAAAAGTTGTAAACGGTTGGTGTAATATTACACACGGCGCGTTACCGGTACCTTTATTTGAACTTGGCCGGCAAGCTGCTGCGTGTCTAGATATTAAAAACTTTTGTAGTTGTTACTAATATTATTTAAACTGTTGTTTTAAATAATATTTAGTATAAAATAATATATTGAAAATGTACTAATTTCGCTTATTTAAATTAATTTGTGTTCCAAATAAAATAAATATATAAAATTGGACTGGCATTAATAATTATATGGTTACTATAAATAATTGTTGAAATCGCCTTTATTTATAGTAACCGTATATTGCAAATGTAAATACATAGTCAAACTGTTCGCAACGTTGCGATAGTGATTTTGTGGTCACTGAACTTGATAGGAATTATAAGTCCGTATCTTGTTTAGTTTGCATGATTCCATCTTTAATATAAATTAATTATATTTTGAATTTCTATTAACTCCTGTTCGATGTAACATTAGAAATAACTTAACCCTTTTAGTATCCATAGTTCTATCACCTGACTGCTGGGCATAATATAGACTATGGATATCTCTAACGTTGCGCTATTAGTTATTTTTTCTACTTCCTCGGACATTAGAACTTATAATACGACATTTAAGTGTCACGAGAGTTTTTAATAGACTTGAACTGCTTTAACAATCGTCTAAGTTGTTCCTAGCACGATGGTGCTTACAGAAGATAGGATGGAGTACTTTTGATTGCTGGAACTATCAAGGGACTTTCCATCCGGAGTGTGGGTTTTATGTTCCCAAAAGCCGGCACAAAATTGGCACTGCCATTTGGAAGATGGAACTTGAATAACTAAGATATTTGTCAATGATATACAGTTGGTAACTATATCTTCTATGATCAAAATCTGAATATAAACGATTATTTATTTATTTAGCACACCAACAGAATAATTACATGGAAAAACCTGGGGGCACGGCAGTGCCCACGCCAAGTCTAGCGCGAAGCAACATTGCCGTACCATCCTTTTCTGGGACCATTTCGCCCTTATTTTCAGGCCCCTGTTTGAGAACCTCTGGATGGGACTAGAACGCTGATGATGAATTTTGCTCATCTAGTAAGCTATAATCACACACTTGAAATCCATATTTCAAGTCGATAGATCGTTTAGTTCCGAAGCTAAGTGAAATAAAGTTTCGCATTTTCGACACCGACACATGATCATTAAAATAGAACTGGTACTTCCCAATGACCTAGAGTGCTGAAATTTGGTACACAGGTAGAGTTTAACGCCCACATACAGAAAAAACTATCAAAACTAGGATCGTGGAAGATCAGGACTACCTAGTGACCCTGATGAGAAACCGTAAGAGCACACCCAAACCATTAGCGTCATCTACCGACTATCTTTGCAAAATTTATTCTGCGTAGTGAGACCTTAAAATGCAAAAATTACCACATTCCTACTATCTATCAGTAAAAATAATCAGATTTGTGTAAAAAGAAGTGAAATGCCACCAAAAACATTTTGTAAAAAATATATGGCACTTATGTATTAACTACCCAACTTACAGAAATAGCATGGCATTGATTGTGATGACATTTAAATGTGAGACTCACAAACAAAAACCATATAATATATGATAGTAGATACTTACTTTCTTTAAAATTTTATTTTTCATATTTTCTATTTAATTGTGGATGAAACTTATCTAGACCAACCATCTAGGCATTTTTATTTTCACAATTTTGTAAGAGATTTCTTTCTGAAAATTAGGAAAAATTACGTATCACACGTCACGATAATACAAAGACTATTTTTTTTAACAATTAGGATACCTGGAAGTTCCTGTGAATACTTCATCACAACGAAATTTCTGCAATTATGCTTTACCAACAGTCAAAATTTAACCATTGCACTAAACATCCACCGCTTATTAGACACCACACATCTAACATTTCTACTTGAAAATGTCACGATCAGAATCCATTAGATTCAGCCCTGACGATTTAATTAAGAAGATGTGCGTGCCGAGAAGGATGTGGCAGTATTTAAGTAAACATCACTGCCATGATATTTGCTCGGAAACTCGATAACGTTCCAGTAGGTACTAGATTAACCCATTTCCTTCGACCGAGCGTAGCTGACGGAGGAAATTGAAGAGTAAGTTCGTTAGCTATGTTACAGTCACTTTGATTGATTCTGAATTGTTGATAATAACCGGTTAGATAGATAGAGATAGAGTACACTTTATTGCATCAGAAAACACAATACACAATATCTTAACAAAGAAAATACAGGTACAATCGGCGGTCTTATCCCTTTGTAGCGATCTCTTCCAGACAACCGTTGGGTGGAACCGGTGGTTAATGGCAATTGTTTATTTAGTTTTCAGTTAAATTGTATGTGACTCAATCCACTCAACAACATCTTGTCAGAATTGTCCGTTGAAGCAGTTCGTTCCTAAAGTTACTGTAAAAGACGTTTTTTTGGGACATTATTCACACACGGCTATCTGATCCCAAAACTAAGCAGAGCTTGTTCAATGGAAACCAGATAACTCATATCTTACTATTCTTTTGTAAATACATACTTCTATTATAGCACATCTCTTGTCAAATGCTCAAATAAACAATCCTATGAAAATGATATTAATAATACCCTTAATAGTTTAGTAAAATGGCTTGACGAAAATAATCTAGTTATTAATATTAAAAAAACCAAAATCATGCACTTTTACCAACGAATACCCGTAGGTTTGATGAATATAAATTATAATGGTCAAACAGTAGATACAGTAACCACGACAAAATTTTTGGGAATCTTAATTGACAGCCAATTAACATGGAAGGCCCAAGCAGAGAATATTTGTAAAAGACTCAGTACATCCGCATATATGCTGTACCACCTATCCAAAAAAGTTAATTTACGTACACTATTAGTGGCTTATCATGGCCTAGTACTGTGGCCTACTACTACTATGGCCTAGTACCATTTTAAGATTTGGTGTAATTTTTTGGGGCATTTGTACTGAACGAGAAAGCATTTTTAAAGCTCAAAAACGCTGCCTCAGGGCTATGTTTAATCTGAAAGTAACAGATAGCTGCGCACCTATATTTAAGTCTCGTAAATTACTAACCTTACCGTCCCTGTACATCCTAGAGTTAGCATTATTTGTTAAATGTAATAAAAACTTATTTGTATACTTCAACCAAACTAGACAACGAAATACAGGTCTGAGATCGCAATATCAGAATTTGTTATGTACAGGTGCATACAAAACCAGTCTTTTGAAAAAAAGTGTTATTTGTATGGCACCTGTTATCTTCAATAAGCTGCCAAACAGCATTAAAGATCTCCCATTGGAAACACCTCACAGCTCTGCTAGCTGAAAAATGCTATTATACCTTGCAAGAACTCCTAGATGATAAGCAAATTTAAACTGGTGCGCTTTTAAAAGAAGTAACATTTTTGTTTTACGTAGATTATATTGTAATTACTACAATGGGTACGATTAGTAGGCTTTAAAATGCATAATTGAGTGTATGGAAATTATTTTATTACAGCGCAAATACAGTAGGTAATAATCAAACGTTATGAGCCAATATTTCAGATTGATTGATATGTTCTTTACTTAGTGCTGTAAAAGCTTTAAGCCATGTGACCTACAAATGTTACAAGGTAACCAGCAAAGGAATAAATAGTCAGTTATTTTTTGCATTCCATACGTTTTATACTGGATTATAGGGTATATCGGGAAGAAGACTTAAACTAGATAATTAAACATTATCTCTTGACCATAACTTGATACGAGCTAGCTAAATATCATTGCTATAATAAAATAAATTTTATAAATGTTTTCATACAATGTGTACCTAAATATCTATGTAACTATAAATAATAATGTATACAACTATATTACTACAAACATGTTCTGACTACAAGCGCTTTTTTAAAGTCTACGTGAATAAAAACCTTTTTTATTTTATTTAATTTTATAAGAATCTTTTTGTTGACATTTATATGACCTCAACAAAATCTTGAATAAATAACTGGACAACAATACGATTTAAAAAGTTTCCATAATTCTCTCTGGCTTTTAATTACGGTATATGCAAACCATCCCGGGACAAAAAGAAACTCAATTAATTATTATAATATAACTTATAATTTATAACCCCTCAGTAGAGGGGTTAAAAAGAAAATGTTTTGTGAGATAATTAGGAGTACCTAATTATCTCAAAAAACGTTTTCTTTTCCTTCTAGATACATTTTCGGAATTCCTAAGGTTATTAAATATATTAAAACTGCATAAATATATATATATACCTACGCATTCTACTATATTCATATAGTATTGCCAGTTTCTATACGACGTATCCAGACTGCCCCCACTTGTAATAAGCATGGTAAGGATATATATAAATATATTATTATATGTGTCGTCTGGAATAGATCCTATATTATTTATATTCAATGGAATTATTGTAGTTTAATTTTTTTTGAAAGACATCGTCCGCCTTATTGAATCTAATCCCTGTGTCGCAGTGTACTTTATAAACATATAATAGACGGACACTAATTACAAAGAGTAATCTATCAACCTATTTAACATTTCTTAGCTTGAACTGTAGCACGATAAATTTCTGGATTTTTGTGATAAAAAATATCTCATTATTGAGACAACGTTGAATATCAGCCACTTCAATATGCAAAATAGACTACTAATTTGCATATTTTATTGGCAATACACAACATGTTCCTCATTTGTGCTAATATATTTTATTAGTAAGAGAATTCTCAGCATTTGAAACAAACATTTTCTTATCTTCTTCTAAATACCAACTGGTAGTAGAAAGATAAGAAACACAATCTTTGGCGTTTATAGTAGTAGGTTGATAAAATTACTAGATATTAGAAACGTTAAATATTTTGTAAATGTTGATGGTGTATGTGTGTGTGTTTCTGTGAGTGTGTGTGGGAAAGAGCTAGTATTTGTGTTACTTCTTCACTACGAAACAGCTAAACGGATTAAGATCAGTTTTAAAATAGACATAGTTTAGACCCTAAATTAACACATAATGCTTCAACAATTGTTTAATAATGAGTTACCCATTATTAAACAATTGTTGAAGCATTATGTGTTAATTTAGGGTCTAAACTATGTCTATTTTAAAACTGATCTTAATCCGTTTAGCTGTTTCGTAGTGAGTGTATTTAGTTATTAATAATATTTATACTTTAACCGTAACTGCTACACGAGCTTTTTCCTTTTACATTCTCTTGTATAGCTTAGTAAATGTTTAACCCTCAACATATATAAAAAAATATCTAAAAAACATACACAAAGCTGTACGTGCAGTGCATGACATGACTACTGAAAAACGCTGCCAGAAATATAACAACAATAAATCTTTATTTCACTAAAATATACATAGTAGTTAGAACAACACATTACCAAAAATGTATGACATGCTGCCCTCTAAGATAGCCTACTAATTAGCCTATATTAAGGAGATACAGTGACAGAAAACTCAGTAGAAGAGTAATATTAAACCAATGCAGTCCAACTGGAGAAGTACCTCCACCTTACAAAAGACATTCCTTAATAATAACATTAATAACTTAATGGTGTGTTTCTGCGTGTGAGTAAGGTCGCCAAAGTTCATCGGGGTGAGGGGGGAGAGTCAACAACACTTGTTTGTTAACTCTTTTAAAGACTGGCAAGGCACCCACAACTCCTCTGGCGATATGAGTGTCCATCGGCGGTGGTCATCACTTACCATCAGGTGACCCACTTGCTCGTTTGTCGTCCTCTTACTTATATACAAAAACACACACACACACATTGTTTTGTAATGCGTTAATTTAGAGCGCCATATTAAAACGCCAGAGATGTTGTATTAACCCTACTTACTAATACTTCCAATCTTTACAACGTGATTTGCATAGTGACTGAATTTATATTTACGTTCGATGTCGCAACAATCGGCATAAAGTAACTTTGCAATTCATACGACTAAGTTCTTCTTATAGATAACTAAGGGCATATCATATACATGTGCCTGTCTACCAATAAAATACTCTGGTAGGAAAATATTTAAAAATCAACTATTTAATAAATAAGAACGTTGCTATGTGGTGACGCCATAGAATATCATCACCTCGTCTCACCCCGTGGAGGGCGTAGAAATGAACGGAGGGAATACCTTCAGGACAGATAAAAAGATGTTAATTTCAATAATATTAACCTTTTTAAATTAATATAATAATATGCTTCATAAATTAATCTATCCAAAACTTAGTGGCACCCGACTCTAGCTATATCCATTTCCTTTACTTAGAAATGGAAATTGTAACTTTCGCCTTCATTCGCTTTGCAAACTTTTGCGGAGGGGAATGAGAAGACCCATTTTTCATCTTTGCTTCTATTTTCCTAATTATTTCTTAATATATTAAAATGAATATAAATAAATTTTAAATAAACAAATACTAAGTATAATTGTAAAATAATAATATTGTATTTTATTCAATTACCGATCAATATATTGGTCAATAATGAATATTATTACTTGTTACTAGTTCTTCCGGTGAGATTGCGAACAGCCACATTTTTACTGGAAATACTCTCATTTACCTCGTAGAGTTCCTGTATGTATGCATCATTAATTTATTTGTAGTTGTATGTTAGTATATTATTATTCATGTATACATTTTTTATTAGTTTGTGTTATTAAAAAGCAACTGTGTGAAGGAATATGATATGACGAATAACATACAAAGTAATTATTCTTAAGCAACTCATAATAAGGTACTTATTATGAGTTGCTTGCCTTTTGTACAACCATGTCAATTAGCTGACGGATTTTTTATAACATTAGATACCCCGACCCAACATACAGACCAAAATCTAAATGTTTAAAATCTATATTCAGATTTTGATTAAGATTAGAGTTTAAAACCAACAGACATCAACTAAAGATGTTTGTGTACATGAACATGTCTATTTATCCTGAGTCTGGACGTAATTATCTATATAGGTATGTATTTATAAAAGAAAATTAGTATAAGTAGTATATCAGTTATCTGGTTTCCATAGAACAAGGTCTGCTTGTAATGTTTTTAAAATTTCGCGATTTGTACACATTTTTTATATACTGTGGACACGGGTCTCATCGCGATAAATATTTAGGTAAATCATTACCTTGGTTACCCGACGTTTCGGCATGGATTGCACCAGCCGTGGTCACGGGTCGACTATGGTAATGATTTACCTAAATATTTATCGCGATGAGACCCATGTCCACAGTATATAAAAAAGGTCTGCTTGGTTTGGCCGTGTGTGAAATATCCCAGGATATTATAACTAGGACTATCAGCGCCCAAGCTATACTAAACTTATTTTAAGATTTATTTTTTTTAAATCTGACTTCTCAGCTGTGATTGTGTTGAATGGTATTTTTTATGTTTACGTCTGCTTACAACGGCGTGAGCTACCTTGAATAACAAATATGTTTTTATAGTTACTTTTCGAAATACATATTCCTAAACGTTTTCTTAACAATATCCCTTCCGTTTGGTATTTAATTTTATAGCTACCCTGTAAAATTAATTAAGCAAAGCTTTAGCACAGCTTGGACTAACATTAATATGTAATAATTCTAAGTAAATGGGCAAAGTCCTCTATAAACTCTTGTATTTTCTATAACGATCAGGCTGTGTAACGTACTGAATTGATTCACGAAGTTATAACCTTAGATGCTATTAAATACTACGTTGTATGGATATTTGACCTATTATTTTGCTTGTTTACTGATACGGCAGAAAATAATTTGCTTACCTCGCTCTACTCACTTTGAGAACTAAGTAGCGCGGCAGCTATTAAGACATACATTTTCACTACAAGAAAAATATAAACATAGCAGCTATTATTTACACAACTTACCCTATTATAATATTTAATGGATAAAAGTCTGTACAGACGCTAGCACATCCATTAAATATATCATTAGATTACCCTGATTTGACGCCGTAACTGTACTGTTAAATATACATTCTGTTCATCGACTTTTGGAGCTGACTGTACTTACCATTAGGAACGGCAATCAAATAAAACTTTTCAATAACATTACCAATTGCAATTTTAAAACACCGTACGTTCTATTAAATAACCACTACATTGACTTGTATAAATTTCAGACCACTACGATTAGTAGTTACTGAGATGCACCGATTATAGAAATAAATAGTCGAACCGCAGGGACCAGTTCAAAGTTTCGGCCCATGACAGTTGCAGCCCATGGGCCGAAACACAGAATTTAAATAACATATTTTTATCATTCAGTGATTTGTCCCATTGGTTACGGTCGGCAACGCAAGTGATTCAATAAAACAAAGTGTATTAGGTATGTAAATTTAAAATTAAATTTGAATATTATAAAGGATGTTAATTTTGGTCGCTTGGCAGACGGGTTGGATATTGCAGTAAGATGGTCATAGTACTCGGAAGGAATCTGCCCGTCCTCTCGTAGATATTCCCTCGGGTCGACTTCTAGGCCCCCCACGGGATGAGATGAGGTGATTTTATTCTGGTAATTTTGCCATCACCATTCAGCCTATAATCTAGTCCTTAATATATATTAGCCGTTCAATAATTCATTTGTAGGTTTGGGAACCTAGAAAATACAGGAGCCACTTATGTTATTGGGCATCGAAAATTATATGCATAAATATTTATTGACAGATATTATATGCATACATATGTCTGTTTGTACTGAGTCTGAGTGTAATTACAAAAGAAAAGTAGTATATGTATTATATCAGTTATCTGGTTAACATAGTACAAGCTCTACGTAGTTTGGGATCAGATGGCCGTGTGTGAATAATGCCCCAGTATATTATTACTAGATATTATTAGGTGTTAATAGGTTTCCTTTTTTCTCTTCCCCAGGTTGTGTTATCCCGCAACGCTACATCCTCGGGGTGATGGGCCTAATGGGCATGTGCAACGCTTATACTATGCGCGTCTGCCTCAACATCGCCATTACTCAAATGGTGAACCGCACCAAGTCAAGTGATATCAACTTCACAGACCCTTACGCCTGCCCCATAGATGATGGTGATCTGGACGATGATTCTTCAAAATTGAAACCGGTAAATATGTAATAGTTAATTATTTCTCTACTTCACTATACCTCGATTCTGAACAAAATACACCAAATCGCTCCATTTTTGACTGTAACATTTTTGCGTATCATAATTATACAACATTATGTTCGGGTAATAACGCGAATTTGAACTAGGCCTTTTTTTTTAGGCAGGGTACATCCGCAGACACCTTTTGCGGGTGGCATGCTTAGGCATTCCCAAAGCATGCCACCCGCAAAAAGTGTCTGCGGGTGGATATGTCGCAGCGACTAAACCTGACCTGCCGTGGACTTCACTTGGCGCCTACAAACAGAGCCCCGGGAACGCGGGATTGCTGATCCGGTGCTGTCAACTTGACCCGGTTATTAATCGCGTTATTACCCGAAAATAATGTTGTATAATTAAGTTAAAAGAAGGTTGTACGTTCAAAAGAAAGCCCACCGTTTCGCAGTTCGACCGTATATGGTGACACAGTCGATATTTACAACAACACAGAATAGACATAACACATTATAACAGCCATAGCGATTACAATAACCAGAATGACCCACAGATAAAAAAATAAATCTGAACGGTGTTGCAAACGTAAATTTATAATCAGTTTGTTGAATATTTTTCAAACCTTAAGTACAATTTACAATTCGAATATTTGTTCCAAAACAAAATTCATATGGGAAAAATTCAATATTAATCAAGTATACAACAAAATATCGTATAAGTTCTACTTTTAATGGGTTAAAAGTAATAATTCTGCGTTGCAAACACAGAACCGGAAAGCATTTACGAAGAATGCGCGTCCCGGTTTCCATCTGAACCCATTGTTTCCCACAATTATTAATATTATTATTGTGCTTTAAAGTACACAGAGGACATTGTGGAGTATTTTCTTGGTTGAATATTATTCAAAACTACGTAACATTCAGTAACAAAGACTGTGTCCTTAATTATATATACAATATGGGTAACTTTGAGCCGAATTATAAACATACATAATAACGGTTCAAAGTTAATAATAATATTGAATAAATATTATTAGTATTGTGAACTGTGAACTGTTAGCATTTGGTGCGTATGCTCGTTTACCAACTTGTTAATTTTATTACCAAAAGAAGAGCTTATATATTTTAAGATGGAATTCATAATTAATAAACCTTTAAGACTCTCACTTAGCGCTCGACACCATTTTGTACTTTTTTACTAATAAGTAGTATCTTGCTGTTAATTAGTGTCATCACTTTATTGTATACAAATAAAGGTACGATACGGTAGTAATAATTGGTTGCAACCTACCTCTTGAAATTAAAGCATATGCCTACCTACTTTAAATGGACTAAAGCAATGTACCTAATTTAATACAAGGAGGTCTTTTTGGTCCACATGTCATATAAATCTAACAGTACCTAGGTATTTGGTGTTTAAATTCTTTTATTATTCTTTCTGTCCTAAATGATATTAGTTCTTCTTTTAGTAATAAAATAAACAACTTGGTAAAAAAAGTAAACGCACCAGATGGTAAGAGATCACCGTTGTCATATTTAGGTCGCTTGCAATAATTTAATTTACAACATTTACAAAATAATGGTATTACAATAAAATAAGTATAATATACAACAATGAACCTGTTTATGATGACTAACCTTTATTCTTATTTTTCTGAAGATTCGACCTAGTTCGTAATATAAACTAACTAAATTAATAACTTTCTTCAAGTTCAGTGAAGTTTCTTTCACTCTTCATAGATACGAATACTTCATATGCTGACCCGTGACCGGTGCCCGTTATTCAATAAACAATAAATCAATATCTTGAAACAACTAAAACACTGTCATCTGATCCCAAAATAGGCAGATCCTGTAGCAACCAGATAACTAAGCTACTTATATTTATGTAAATACATACAAATTATAGATAAATTACGCCTAGACGTAGAACAAATAATGTCTCTGGAGGCAAAATTTCTCCTAGGTGGGGAACAAACCCGCAACCTAGTCAGGCTTAGACGTCAGATCAACTAACCACTGGACCAACAGCCCAGTCATGTCAGTGTTTTTAAGATAACCACTCACAACACATTCCCCATGATATCGACTATGTAATCATTCTATATTGCTGTATTTTTTCATTCTTTACATCTGTTTCTATCAGGAAATGTCAATCTTTTTCTCCTTAAGTATACTGACCAGTTTCAAATATTGTTGAACATTTTAATTGGAAAGTATCAACGTTACATTAAGCACTTACAAATTGTCACATACAAATCATCTCTGGTTGAATTTCGCGTAGAAAGAGTTCGATGGTGTGAAACGCAAAAAGCTTTAGAATTTGTCTACAAGGTAAGTTCACTGATGTTAAACGCCCTTCCCATCATCAATGTGAGAAACTTCTGAAAGGTTAATAAATTCACCCATCATCCACTTCAGAGTTTTGCGCAACTACAGGTTAACAGTAACATGACCTCAATGTTGGTAACAATATTGTTAATAAAGTCATTTGACCTTTAACATAGTTTCCTACTCATGAAAATTAGAGTAATTTGGCAGTCCTATGATGAGCAATTTATTTATTTATTGTTGTCAGGATGAAATTATTTTCATGGCCGTAATGTAATTGCTAGCGTGAGATATTCCATTATCATTTCCGCAAAATTTTAATTTGTGCAAAATTGAATGCAACTGAAACATTTAAAAGAAACGTAATTTGAATGTTCAAAGGAGCAAATGTTAAACGATGGACGGACAAAGGCAAATTTATTTTTAAAACACAGGATGCAGATGCTTTAAACATTATTTAGGACCGTGGTAGGGACAAATTCGTTTTACTTGGGTTATTTTTAAACATCTAAGAGTGTAGCTTGTTCCTGAAATTATTGTCCTTTGTCATGGCTCTTGCTATGGACTGCATTAATTCAGAACAGAGATGAATATATGTTTTATATATATTTTTTAATATGCTTGGACCGCCTTATGATCTTAACATCTGAAGATATTCAGAACCAATTTCTATCTTAGTAATTTATAAACAAATTAAATTTATATATTTAATAACATAAAATAATGGAACTAAATAATCATCCTACTAATATTATAAACGCGAAAGTTTGTAAGTATGGATGGATGATCATGTTCGTTACTCTTTCTCGTAAAAACTACTAAATGCACAATACAACACAATAATATAGTTAATCAGAATAACACATAGGCTACATTTTATAAAGATGTAGTGTGATTTGTCCAAAATATGACGATAAGTGTCAAGTAGGTAGGAAAAAATCTACCATCTGCGAGCTATTTCGGCGTGCACTGCCAAAACCGCTAGAGGTACACATCCTTCTAATATTATAAATGCGAAAGTTTGTGAGTATGGATGTATGTATGTTTGTTAGTATTTTACGCAAAAAATACTTTAACGCGGGTGAAACCGCGGGGTATAGCTACTAATATATAAGTTAACAACTAGAAAAATCTACAGGAACCCTTTTTACACTAATAGGCGTCGAATAATCCCTCGGCATCGCATATGGCAAAAGTCCGGC
Organism: Pseudoips prasinana; assembly: GCA_951640165.1. Taxonomy (NCBI): domain Eukaryota; kingdom Metazoa; phylum Arthropoda; class Insecta; order Lepidoptera; family Nolidae; genus Pseudoips; species Pseudoips prasinana. The sequence continues at coordinate 15,126,585 of OX621240.1, forward strand.
CGCATTGCCACGCTGGATGGCAATGCCGATCCTCCGACCCAAGAATAGATCAGCCCTCTGATCATCATCATTTCTATTTTGATGTATATTAATAAAATAAAAACACATTTTCTCTTTATTTTGTTCAGTGTAAAAAATCTTCACCAAAATTCCTTTTGAAATTTTTGGAATATTAATCTCTAATTGACATAACCGGCAATTGTAGAGATCTTTGGGGTAGGCTTTTGTCCAGCAGTGGGCATTCAGCTGATATGATGATGATGATAATAAATATTCAGAGCTAGTCGGAGCGCTCTTCACTTCACTTCCAGTGAATATAATCAAGTGAATAATTTGTATTAGCGTTCTGAAAAAAGCAGCAGAATAAAATCGCGTCATGTTAATTTTATTAGCATATTATTGTCTCGTATAAGTATTCTGTTACCGTTCTAGTAACGTCCTTAAATTATGGTAAAACAGCGGAAATGATTGTCAATGGATTTCAAATATAGATAAGATTAAATCATCAGTCGTCATTAGTCGTGCACTAAGCGAATGATGTTTGTAAATCACGTTTGCTTTACGATGGCCACGTTGAATGATGTTAGTTTACTACGTGTTTTAACTATGTTAACAATATTTATTCTTGATGTTACTTCTTTAATTGTGCTTAGAACTGACAGTAACACCACACAACACACGTTGAACGGAAGCATGAGAAAAAGAACAGGCTGATGACACCGTTCCTTTTCTGATGATCTAAGACAGACACATACATCAAAAAGTTAAGTTCATAATTATTAGTTTCTATCAAAAAAAAATGTGTATAGTATAATGATGTAAATATTGTTATATAATTAATATAGAGTATGTAGCAAGCTATAAATCCTTTTGGCAGAAACGAACGACGAAATTATAAGTAGGTGTTGCCAAGACATTATAAAAAAAAAAGTATTTTGGGTGAAAATGTGACGTGTGCCCTTTTAGTATTTAGGCTTTCATATGTTTAGTTATAGCACCATTCATTTGAGCATTGTTTCTTTCTTATTTAAAAAGGCAACGCCCGCACTGCCATATCTTTATATTTAACGAATATATACTTCACAATCATAATGCTCAGCCAAATTCAGAGCAACTATATATGATTTTAATGCTATATACTCTCCCCGGCCCTCGCCTAGCCTAGCCTAGTTGATTACTTGGCTCGCGGTCAATCCATAGATGGGTTACCGCCAAAGTTGTTTAATTTCAGAGTGTCTCCGTGTTTCGGAGATCACATTAAGCTGTCGGTCCCGGTTGTAGTCGTTAGACAACAGTCGTTAGCCATGTCTGAGGCCTACTGGGCGGCTTGAACAACTCTGACACTAGGGTAACCACTGCTAATTCTATAAGTACCTAAGTAAGTATGAGTATAACAAAATAATTGTGACGATCGAAGCCGACACGCAAAACATAGTGCTCAGCCTTTATCTTACGCCATATATTATTAAATTAAATTTTACTCAGTCTCGTGGTTAATCTATTTTAAAACATTGCTCAAACATAAATTTTCTTTCTGAAAATTCCAACACAAAAATTACATTAAAAGTAAATAATTACTGCTGTTAGCTGTTACAGATGTTAATAAACACTGAAAAACCATTTAGTTGAATTTAATTAAATGTTATTTGCCTTTGTAAGAACCATGAGCAGCTGAAATTAAGTTTTTAATAAAGAGTTCTTATCGTGTTTTTCAATTATGTTTTTGGATATAGCTTATTGAGTTTAGTGAACCAGTCAATTATTGGTAATTAGAAAGAAAAATAAGATCATGATAAAAAGGGAATTGGCTGATATTGAATTTATTAAAGAAAGCATCACATTACACTAATATTAGTGTGTATGTTTGTTACTCTTTCACGCAAAAACTACTTGACGGATTTTATTGAAACTTTGTACTAATATAGCTTATATATTCGAATAACACATAGGCTATAATTCATAAAGTTTAGCGCGGGTAAAACCGCGGGGGCACAGTTAGTATACCATAAATATAATACATTGATGCTACATGCTCTCACCGGTCCGTAAGTGATCGGCGAGGTTAAGCAACTGGGCTCGCAGTCACCTCACAGATGGGTGACCACTAAAGTGGTTTCATTTCTGAGCGTCTTCATGCTTTGGAGGACACGTCAAGCTATCAGTCCCGGTTGTAGTCATAATACAACAGTTGTTAAGCTATCTCAGAGGCCTACTGGGCGGCTTGATCAACTTTGCAACTAGTACTTCTATTCTTAAGATTACCTTGTACCTTATAAATAAATAAAAAAAATGAATATATAATCAATATCAAAGCTTCATTCATTCTTAAACAATGTACAGATTAAGTTCTAAACATGGTGTATAAAGCTGAAATATGCGTTTTGCTAGTTTTAGAAGTTTAGTCAGAGATTTGTCCGTATTTAATTTTGTGACTACACACTATGCAATGAGTAAATCTAATCTCAAACATATTTTGTTACAGCATGCAATATTCGATTGGAACGAGAGTACACAAGGTTTAATCCTTAGTGGTTTCTACTACGGGTATGCAGCCACGCAGGTGCCGGGAGCTTACTTGGCGGAGAAATTTGGAGGGAAATGGGTTTTAGGCTGTGGACTTCTCAGTACCGCGCTCTTTACATTTTTGACGCCGATCGTAACCAGAGCTGGAGGTGCTACAGCGCTGTTTGTTCTTCGAGTCTTACAAGGAATGGGAGAGGTGAGTTTTAGAATAGAATACATTTAATCAGCATTAGAGACATACAGAAAATCAAAGAAAACTAAAATAAAAATAAAATAAAGATAGAGATACAGTAAAGTTAGTGATGAGTAGAGAAATAACTAAGGTTTATATGGCCTTTGCGTCTGTTACAGGCGATTTACGCTGCATTGTGTGAGAGACATTTCTTATTGTGGCTAAACAAATATTTAAAATTAATAGACCCATTACATATTAACTACGGATTTCCCTGCATGTCCTGCTGAAGGGTCACCGTCTCAGCATTAGCTGGGCAGGAAACACCCAACACTGATTTTCAGTCGAAAATCTTGCTGGTAAACCACAGGTGACAGTATCATGTTAATAGTTCAGTTAGTTTTAAATTACTTGTGTTATAGAATACACGCGAAGCCAATACCACCACCACAATCAATTCTTTATCTGCTTCATTTATCATAGCTAGATGTTCTCATCGGCCCGTATGTGACTGGCGAGGTTAAGCGACTAGCTTCGCGGTCAGTCCATAGATGGGTGACCGCCAAAGTCGTTTAGTTTCTGAGCGTCTCCGTGCTTCGGAGGGCACGTTAAGTTGTCGGTCTGGTGGTAGTTTTTGTAGTCTACTCGGCGGCTTGATCATATATATATTCTTAAGTAAGATTTATATATATATATATATACATATATATATATACATATATATATATATATATATATATATATATATATATATATATATATATATATATATATATATATACATATATATTCTTACATTGCAAATGGTACTATTTAGCATAATAATCTTGCATGCATATAGTATTAAGTCATTTAAATTTCTTAGTCTCGTAAACCTAATAACAGATTCCAAACATGTTTTCCTCATAAAACTTAGTACCTGCTGAGTTTAGTACTAAAGTTACGTACTAATAAAATGACTAAAGTATGTAGTTACGTACTCTCAGCTTGCAAATATATTTACGGATATTTCCTAAAATTGTGATTTATTATCACCGTAATAATGTAATTCAACGCAAAACAATAACGACAAAAAATGATATTCTACGTATTATTTAAGAGGAACAAGAACAATTTGTATCCAGTCGTCAAAAAGAACCCCTTGACCTATTTTTTTGTCTTATTTATTACTTAAAACTAATTTCTTATTGAATGATTTACTGGAATAGGCAGCCGTAGTCAAGGAAGTAAAATTAACTTAAGAGTAAGAAAATGTTTAGTAAAATCAAAAAGCATCACCCACATATTTTAATAATGACGGGCCAGTTGGCGTTATTGGCAAATGCTTGCTTTTCACGCCGCAGTGCGCAGGTACCTTTTTTATAATAATTACTAGCTAATTGCCATAATAGGCATATAAACTAATATTGCAAATCAGCAGTTGTCATCAATGTAGGTAGTATTAAATTTTTCTCTTTCTATCTCTATCTCACAGATTGGTAATGCTTTTGTTTCTCAACGGTAAATATTTTACAGCACCCAGGCTTTTGAAAAACCAAATAGTGGCCTGTAATAGACTTAAATTATTAATGATAGACTAAAGATATTGATGATCTAGTGCAAAATAAATTTCCATCGTTTGCAGGCCGGCAGGTATTAATAATAAGGATATTTGAAAATACACACACAAAATATACATGATAAAATTAAACAAAAAAGAAAGCTTTTGTTTCAAAGTTGCTTATTTGTCTTAAAAGATACGTTGACGAATCTGTGGTAAAAAGCTAGTTTTATATATCTCCCCTTTAAAGTAGACATAAAATATTATGAACATACATAAAGCGTATCCGCTAGTTGTGACAGTTTCTGATACGGTGAAATGTCCCTATTAGATGTTACATAAAATTGAATAGCAGGTTGAAGCGGTTCTAGCTGACGATGATATTGCCCTACTGTCGTACAGTGAAATGGAGGGGAATGTTCAGGTTTTGGTCATTTGCACATACACATTTATTGTCATGGAATGAAGCGACTACGTGTGACCTATATTGCCAACTCTATCTGCTTCAATTTAAACAAGATTTAAAGCCACACATTACTTTAAATGTCTCTTGTTAAATTGATAATTAAACATATTCCGATTTACACATGCTGAATGATGGGGTGTTTAAGGAAATCAGATAATATTTAACTGTAAAACTTAATATTTATTCATACAGAGTTACCTACTCAATATTAGTGGCAATCGTTGTTTTAGAGTTTCAAAACATGACTTAAGAACAACCGTATACGGGCCTGTTGGCGTGGTTGGTAGATACACTGCCTTTCACGCCGCAAGTCGTGGGTTCGATTCCCACCCGGGATAAATATTTGTGTGCATGATCATGTCTGTTTGTCCTGAGTCTGGGTGTAAATTATCTATATAAGTATGTCTTTACAAAAGAAAAATAGTCTATGTAATATATCAGTTATCTGGTTTCCATAGTACAAGCTCTGTTTAGTTTGGGATCAGATGGCCGTGTGTGAAAAATGTCCCAGGATATTATTATTATTCCAACTTATTCCAACTCGTATATATAATAAATACTATACCTATTAGGTACTATTACTTTTGTTGTCTTGATTTTACATTTAAATAATAAATGTTAACATAGGATACAATACGCTCCAAAGGTAAAGGTAAGCTTACGAGTTAGATAGCACAATTTTCTTTATTCAGATTTTCTAAATGATCACCTGAAAATTGAACAAAACTAAAAATGCCTTTTTATAGGATCTTCGCATAAACTTTTTTAAATTATGCCTAGTAATTAGAACGAGGGACGTGTGTATTTTTTTTATTGTAGGCCTAGAACATGTTTACAAAAAAAATACGAGAGCTATTTAAAAATCTGCACACTCCGATTTACAACAGAATAAAATAAAAAAATAATTGGAAAGCATTTTCGATCGTAAATGTTATTATTAATAATAATAATATCCCGGGACATTATTTACACACGGCCATCTGAACAATTTGTATCCAGTCGTCAAAAAGAAACCCTTGACCAATTTTTTTGTCTTATTTATTACTTAAAACTAATTTCTTATTGAATGATTTACTGGAATAGGCAGCCGTAGTCAAGGAAGTAAAATTAACTTAAGAGTAAGAAAATGTTTAGTAAAATCAAAAAGAATCACCCACATATTTTAATAATGACGGGCCAGTTGGCGTTATTGGCAAATGCTTGCTTTTCTCGCCGCAGCGCGCAGGTCGTGGGTTCGATTCCCACCCAGGACAAATATTTGTGTGCATGAACATGTCTGTTTGTCCTGAGTCTGGGTGTAATTTATCTATATAAGTATGTTTTTACAAAAAAAGGATTTTATGTAGTGTATCAGTTATCTGATTTCCATAGTACAAGCTCTACTTAGTTTGGGATCAGATGGCCGTGTGTAAATAATGTCCCGGGATATTATTATTATTAATAATAACATTTACGATCGAAAATGCTTTCCAATACATTTTTTATTTTATTCTGTTGTAAATCTGAATGTGTGGATTTTTAAACAGCTCTCGTATTTTTTTGTAAACATGTTCTAGGCCTACAATAAAAAAAAATACACACGTCCCTCTTTCTAATTACTGGGCATAATTTAAAAAAGTTTATGCGAAGATCCTATAAAAAGGCATTTTTAGTTTTGTTCAATTTTCAGGTGATCATTTAGAAAATCTGAATAAACAAAATTGTGCTATCTAACTTGTAAGCTTACCTTTACCTTTGGAGCGGATTGTATCCTATGTTAACATTTATTATTTAAATGTAAAATCAAGACAGCAAAAGTAATAGTACCTAAAAGGTATAGTACAGTATTTATTAGTTCAAATTACGGATTGGAATAAGTTGGAATAATAATAATAATATCCTGGGACATTTTTCACACACGGCCATCTGATCCCAAACTAAACAGAGCTTGTACTATGGAAACCAGATAACTGATATATTACATATACTATTTTTCTTTTGTAAAGACATACTTATATAGATAATTTACACCCAGACTCAGGACAAACAGACATGATCATGCACACAAATATTTATCCCGGGTGGGAATCGAACCCACGACTTGCGGCGTGAAAGGCAGTGTATCTACCAACCACGCCAACAGGCCCGTATACGGTAGTTCTTAAGTCATGTTTTGAAACTCTAAAACAACGATTGCCACTAATATTGAGTAGGTAACTCTGTATGAATAAATATTAAGTTTTACAGTTAAATATTATCTGATTTCCTTAAACGCCCCAATGCCGCATACATGTGTAAATCGGAAAATGTTTAATTATTAATTTAAAGAAAAACATATTAACGTTTTTATATATTTGTGGCATTCAGATTTATATTGATACAGACAGAGTTTGCAATATAGGTCACACGTAGTCGCTTCATCCCATGACAATAAATGAGTATGCGCAAATGATCAAAACCTGAACACTCCGCTCCATTTCACTGTACGACAGTAGGGCAATATCATCGTCAGCTAGAACCGCTTCAACCTGCTATTCAATTTTATGTAACATCTAATAGGGACATTTCACCGTATCAGAAACTGTCACAACTAGCGGATACGCTTTATGTATGTTCATAATATTTTATGTCTACTTTAAAGGGGAGATATATAAAACTAGCTTTTTACCACAGATTCGTCAACGTATCTTTTAAGACAAATAAGCAACTTTGAAACAAAAGCTTTCTTTTTTGTTTAATTTTATCATGTATATTTTGTGTGTGTATTTTCAAATATCCTTATTATTAATACCTGCCGGCCTGCAAACGATGGAAATTTATTTTGCACTAGATCATCAATATCTTTAGTCTGTCATTAATAACTTTAGTCTATTACAGGCCACTATTTGGTTTTTCAAAAGCCTGGGTGCTGTAAAATTTGTACCGTTGAGAAACAAAAGCATTATCAATGTGTGAGATAGAGATAGATAGAGAAAATTTAATACTAGGTACCTACATTGATGACAACTGCTGATTTGCAACATAAGTTTATGTGACTATTATGGCAATTACCTAGTAATTACTGTAAAAAAGTTAAAAAATTGGGCTAACACTTTTTAAAATATAATAGAATATTATTCATTGTACACACTCAAGCAAGATAAATACAAAGGAAAAAAATTACACAATCTTGTACAGTGCGTGGTCTTATCGCATGAAGCGATTTGACCAGACAGAACACTTGGTAAGTTTACATATTTTGATAAACATATCTATAAGAATAAACAACATACATATTTACATACTAGAAATACAATTTTTGATTGTTTAAATTTTCAATTAATGTTTCTGAGATTTGTACAGATTGTTGTATGTTTTGCACACAGTCAGCTTATATAAAGCTCTTAAATGTGCAAACCAAGTAAAAAATGGAAGAGCGATGATTAATATTCAAACTAAGTAACCACATATAATATAACCAATTAGTTTCATTCATAATTTGACAATTAGCTGACAAATAACGTAGCGCCATCAGTAGAATAGGAATGACTATTTTTTCTATTTTATAAATCATGTGACAACACCAATATTAGAAATAAAATGAGAATAAGCGACTGCGTAAAATTATGGAAGTTTTGTTACAATATATAACAATAATGTGGTGCGTTCTCCTATAATTATTTATCATATTTGTAACGATAATTAATTAAATTTCTCACTCCCTTATTTAGTAATTGGAATTTTTATATACTTTTTGATACTTGAATTCAGGTAGGCAGCTAAGATTTTCTCTTTCATTTAATTTCACACTATACAATAGCTTATTTTATGTTATTGAAACCTAATATGGTCTTAATTTATAATTTTCTCCCACTTTAGATACACCAGACAAGTAGACAAAAAAGATATGTTTATAAACGTTATTATATGTATTTTGTATATAACATTAAATTCAGAAGTGCGATAGATAAAATACTCATAAAATAGCTCTTAAATGTGCTCTTTTGACGTAAGAGTATATCACTTGGGAAATATAACTCCTATAGTTAGCAACAAAACATAATCTACTAATCATAATCAATAATAAATATATCTCACCCTCGGTGGAACAAAGACACAATTGTAGTTATTGCAATTTTACAGGAGTCATTTTAATTTTTTTTTTGCATTCAGTATGGTTATGGATTGTTATTATTGCTCTTAATGAGTTCTTCTTTGCATGACATAAACTACTTAAAATATGACTTGTTTTATATCAAACTAGCTGTGCCCCGCGGTGTTACCCGCGTTAAATGTTATAAATTTTCTTTGCTATAAACCTCACGGAGCCCGAGACCTTTCCAACGAATGCAAAACCGTGGAAATCGGTTCGTGCGTTCTGGAGTTATAGCGTCAGGAAGGAAAACCCGACTTATTTTTATATAGTAGATTAAAGCACGAGAATTCATTTAAAAAAAGTTTACTGTGAATTAATTGTCTATCAAAAAAGCTGTTCATTAATTTTATTTATGAATGAATGTGTTTGTTTATATTTAATAAATTACAACTTCTTTTTGTTCTTTATTTCAATTTGGAACTTTTGATAGTCAAGCCAGTACCATCATAACATAAAGCAACCAACTAACACAAATAAGTTATGTTTACAAAAATAAAAGATTTTGGTACCATATTTTTTTCCAAAAATTCTTGTCAGAAGTTACCACATGTTGTTGGTTTAAATATCCTAAATTAACAATTTCATAAAAAGAATCAATGATTAATATTTTAAATGTTGCATATAATTGTGACCACATGTGTAGTTCATAAAACATGTGTACAACCACGTTTGAGAATTGTGCAGCTTTGTAAATCACTTCGTTTTTTAAATACCTACATAATTTGCAAATCACTTACAAAACATATTAACAAATAACTTTACATTGTCACTTCCCATATAAGTATCTACTTATATAGTAAATTACTGTAAAAACCCCATCTCCCATTTGAGTAGATGAGGTTTTAACGTTTATCATGTCGGCCTAATTACGTCCACTATTGTACAAAGGCCTCCCCAAAAGATTTCCACAATGGAGTTGTATGGTGACGGCGACAAATATCAGAATCAGAATATCATCACCCCATCTCATCCCGTGGGGGGCGTAGAAGTCGACCCGAGGGAATATCTACCAGAGGATGGGCAGCAGCTTCCTTTTGATTACTATGACCATCTTACTGCGATCGCCAACCCGTCTGCCAAGCGTGGCGATTATGGCATATCCCCCCAAGACGATTCTTGAGGGAGGCTTGTCCAGCAGTGGACTTATTTAGCTGTAATGATGAATGGAGTTGTATCTATAATTTGGGGGGTATGCCATAGCTTGGCAGACGAGTTGGCGATCGCAGTATGATGGTTATAGCACACCGAGAGACGCTGCTGCCCATTCTCGAGGATATATACCCTCGGATCAACTTATACGCCCCCCACTTAAGTAAGTAAGAGGGCGTAAAATAGCGGAAATAATAAATATTCAAATAAATATTTTAAACAAATAACACACTGCCATCAGATCCCAATCTAGGCATAGCCTTTACCTCACGATCTCGCCAGTACCTCACACACTGCACCGAGACTCGCACCCGGGGTCGGGAGGGGGCACGAATGCCGCCCCCTTCCCCAGCACGCACAAGCGCGTTTAGGCAACCTGGGCTACAGCAGAACATTATCTGACCAAAATGTTCTCAAGAAAAGCTAGGTCTAAAGTACCCTAAACCGGCGAGCATGTATGAAGAATATAATGACAGTAAACCTATATCGTCAGCCACACAAACACAAAATTTTACTGAGTCTTCATTTTAGCTACAAAAATTACCTCCTTTTCTTCAAGTTGGGACATATACTTAGCTACTGAAATGTTAAAAAATCAAAGTAGAGTTAACTTTTAATGTTATGTAATATTTAGTGCGCAATTTGCACGAACTCTAGACTATTCTCATTAAAAAGCTTGCACGTGCCTTACTTACCATATTCTCCGGACGTAGCGTCTTGTGAATTAAACTTTGTTTCAAAAATGGAACAGAACATAAAGAGGCAAGAGTTTTAAAAGGGCAAAAGGCTTTTAAGGATATTAAGACCAAATAGTTTGAATATTCTGGAAGTTAACGGATGGTTAAGTTTACAGGGTGTGACAAGTATACATAAGGGGCGCTATTTTGGATAGATACCACTCCATCACTACTTAAATTGAAGAAATGAATAAAACCTAGTTTATAAAATAATGGATTAGCTTATTGTTATTTTGTCTAAGAAATTAATCTGGTTACTGCGTATTTTGTTTCAGTTTCATAGGTAAATTAAGTTCCTTAGGGTACATCCGCTATCTATGTTACACCTTCCGTTTGTGATATATTTTAAACATATCACAAACATTCATTGTGTCATGAGCACGAATATTTGTTTCTGAGTCATGGATATTTTCTATGTATTGAAGTATTTATCTATCTATATAAGTATGTATATCATCGCCTGGTACCCATAGTACAAGCTTTGCTTAGTTTGGGGCTAGGGTGATCTGTGTGACATTGTCCCTAGATATTATTATTATTCCAGGATTAATGGTATGGAGAAACGATAATATAAATAAATAAATAAATTGGGATAACTAACACTCTGCGATCTGATCCCAAACTAGACAGAGCCTCTACTATGGCAAACTGACAACTGATATAATAATAATATTATATATATAAATATATATATTGTATATATAAATATTATAGCTAAATTACACCCAAACACAGAACAAATAGTCATGCTCATCATACACAGAGATTTGTCCTGGGTGGAAATCAAACCCACGACCTCTAGCTTACCACTCAGGATCACTAATCACTAGGCACACCAACAGGCCAGTCCAAGAAACAATAACAGTACTGGCTGAATCTTGAAAGAAAATAGGAAAGAAGATTGAAAGAAAATTATAGTCATTGCAACGTACTCGTAATAACCATGTTTATCTCTGTACCTAAATATTACCTATATGTATCCACATAAAACTTTATTTTATAACATAACACAAGGATTAGTATAAATAGTCACGTCTAAATCTATACCTAAACTGTGTTAAAATCGATTTTCTCAATGTTACTGCAGCGATAAAATATTATGAGCAAAGATCGAGAGTGCATTGTCTGAATAAGCATTGTAAATAATCTCACTTGCAATAGTATAATGATGTCATGATAAATATTTAGAAGGTCACCGTAGCCTAGTTGGTAGTGCTCCTGCCTACGAAGCTGGTGGTCCTGGGTTCGAATCCCGGTAAGTGCAAATATTTGTGTGATGAGCACGAACATTTGTTTCTGAGTCATGGATGTTTTCAATGTATTTAAGTATTTATCTATCTATATAAGTATGTATAACGTCTCCTGGTACCCATTGTACAAGCTTTGCTTAGTTTGGGGCTAGGATGATCTGTGTGACATTGTCCCTAAATATTATTATTATTATTTAGGACAATTGTTTTCATAGTCGGCTAAATTTCATCCTAGTTATGCTAGCTAGACATGCTTTCCAAAATTAAACTCAACTAACTACGTACGCCATTGGTCAGTCAGCTGTAAAACGACTTTTACAACCGTCACGCCATCTATTGCAATGAAAAGTAACAACAATTGTTAGATCTAGAAGCAACGTAAAGTATAACAAAAATATTTTGATTTAAGTTAGGCCAATTTTTTTTATATGGTAGTAAGCCAAACGAGCAAGTGGGTCACCTGATGGTAAGCGATCACCGCCGCGCCGCCTATGGACACTCACAACCCCAGAGGAGCCGCAAATGCGTTGTCATACTTTAAGAAAGGAATAGGTTCGCTTCTTGAAGATTATAATAAAAATATTTTAGTAAACTTATAAACCTTCTTATAAACAAAACAATTAACTTATCAATCTAGTACGTCTTTCTTATCGTTAGCTATGTAGGAGTGTGTACAGACGCCAGCACATCCAGCTACCCCAATCTGTCAAATTTCTTTGATAGATTTTTTAACTTTATCACAAAAGCATGAGGTTCACTTTCAATTGGGGAAATTTGGCAGATTGGGGTAGCTTGGTGTGCTGGCGTTTGTACATAAATATTATGATGTTAAACTTTTCTAATTTTCCCTTGTTATGGGTGTGTCTTGTCGTGTGGCGTAACGTTTATGCCAGTGGCTTAGCTACTTTACTTACTTTTTTTTTATTGTACTGTGTCCGTCAATTATATTTTTGCAAAGTACCCTGCGATCAGGAATTAATATCACGAATGCAGACTTGTCTTAAAAAGCAAAAAATATACCTATTTATTATATGATTTGTTCACCTGAACAAAACAAAATATTCTATTATACGTCACGATTAAGATTTCACACAAAAACTGAATTAACCTATATTTTACAATTTCTATTTCTTAATTTTTTTCGTACGTTCTGTAACAAATCGTATCAAAAACTATCAAGATCGATCCAAAACTATTGAAGCTAAAATTCATATAAAACATATTTCGAATTGATATCCTAATAACATAAGTTATTTAGTAATTTACAATGTACATCCAAAATGCCTGTTTTGCGTCCTAATTTAATTAATTCCGTGTATGATGTCAAGCTGTAATATATATACCTTTTATGTATTGCATAGTTTACATTTGCATCTATTGCAAATAAAGAAGTTAGATGAAGGTTTATTTAATAATACCTACTTGCCATGAATATACTAGAAAATATACTAGAAGTAGTTTCGCATATCAATTGAATAACTTTATGTAGCAAATTATAATATTCTGGGAGATTATTCACACACGGACATCTGATATCATACTTTATTACATAATTTCATACTAATTACATAATTTCTGAGCTTGTACTATTGAAACCAGTTAAGTGATATATATTACATATACTATTTTAGTATAACACCCAGACTCAGGACAAATATACATGTTCATACACACAAATATCTGTTCTGGGCGGGACCCACGGCCTGCGGCAAAGCATAAAAAGAATATCATAAATATATTTTAAATTAGAACGCTATATTAAAGTGTCTTTAATACAGTGTTCAAATTAATTATTTAGCATTATTATTTATTAAAGTGTCAACTTTCGCCAAATGCGAAATCCCAGTTTATTTAAATATCCCACACTTGTATTGTAAATTTTTACGCTTCACTAAAAGGAAGAATTATAAATATTATTTCATATAATTTTACATTCATTAAACTAATAAATGCGTGCTAAAAGTTTCGTATACAACATATAATGCAACTTAAAAAAGTATCAATGGAAGATAAAATGAACGGTATCCCGATCACATATTCGCTTCAGAATAATTTGCTCTACTAAGTTCTTTCTACATGAATAAAATTACTTCTATTCCTTTATGAAATTCCTCATCGAACGAAGCCATCACGGTCTTTTATCTCATAAAGAGAACTATTAACGTATATGAAATATAGAACTAGAACATCGAAGGCAATAGCCCCAGTCTCTGTAGTACGTAGTCAACTTTTGCGTTAATTAAAAATGTTTCCCCCATTCCTATACAAAGTTTAAGGGGCAGAGAATGTAAACTGAGGCTATAAATTCAGTTGAAGGTTTTGAATATACCAATGAATTTTCAAATGTTTTTTAATGCTGGATAGTTATTGAATGCTGCTTGTGTGACGCAGTGGTTAAGGTATTCGCCTCGCCACCAACGCGGCACCCACATGTTTCTAGTTCAATTCCAGCACGGTACAAAATTAAATGGTTATGTTGTTGTATATAGTTCATGTCTGATTCTAGTTATCCTCTTTGTTTTGCATGTTTCTAACATACTTCCCTAATCATATCAGTCGAAAGACGTCCACAGCTGGACAAAGCCCTCCCCCAAAGATCTCCACAATTCCCGGTCTTGCGCTATCCGCATCCAGCGATTTCCAGCGACCCGCACAAGATCATCGGTCCATCTTGTAGGGGGCCTGCCCACGCTGCGTCTTCCGATTCGTGGTACGGAACACGCAGCACATACTTCCCTACCATAGCCATTTCTATGAAGCTTAGAATTTATTTTTGTATAAATATTTTATGTCTAAATAGTAAATTTTTCATCATAAACTACATTTCTTTCGTAGTTTAGAGATTACTGAGACACACACTCGAACGTCTGCGTGTCTTGCCCTTGCGTGTTCTACCTAAATAAATAAGAAAATGTATTTTAAAGGAATTGGTATATATTTTGATATCATATAATTTATTTTAATATAACATATTGCTACGTAAAAAATGAATTTGGGTGCCAAAGAGAACGATATTGCAGTTTAGTAATGCACGAAACATAAATATAAGATCCAAATCTGATTGTAAATCTTTAAAACATTAAAATAAAGCAGTATTTTTAAACTGCACTTTTGTCATTGACGAATTTGTCGATTTAGAAAAACTTAGACATCAGCATTTCTCAAAGTCATGGAAAAAAGAATTTGAAGAAAACTGTTCCTTAAGTAGCAAATCATGGTTGGTCAAATGGAAATTGCAGCAATATACTCGTGCAAAGGGAAAAAACTGCAATAGAAACAGTGGTCTTCCGAAAATTCTGACTCTTTTTCTTACTTTTGACGTGAAATTTACTCTCTAGCGGTAATTCTAAAGGTCAAAAAAGACCACCAACCTGTTACGGTTTTGTGGGATTGGCGCTGCTACTTGGTAGTGTTTTGTTTCCACTTTTGTAGTTCGAATCTGGATTGAAACCAATATCTCATAACACTTTACTTTCTAGCGCTACATTGACGTGGTAGTCTTAAGTAAACAATATGTGATTTATTTTTTAGAAATATTCTCGTTGGTTACAATATATTTTCAATAAATCAGTATACAATACGGTTCAATTGATAAACACCCCTTTTGGCATTGACCTAATGACAATTGATAACCAAAATATGTTATAATCTGTTTTAAATACACGATGCCTACTACAGTCACTAAAATGATTATCATGATACCTACTAGTATCCAATCATTTGAGGTACTCATTGACACTCATTTTACATAAACTATAGCTTTTTTTTATTGAATACAGTATTACCTACTATTGCATTTAGATTCAAAATAGTTTATGTAAAATTAGTTTTTATCTCAATTTGAATTTCGTTACAAATTGTGATATAGATAAAGTATAATAGAGATAATTGTGAAAGAAAACTATCCTGCGTATCGATGCGCGCGCATCGTAAAAATAACAGCATGACGTTAGTTCTAGGTGGTATGAAAATTGATAACTATGTTCAAGTTGTATATTAAGAAGTATTACTTCTAACGCTTGTACATAACTACACACAAGTTTTTTTTTTAGAAATAAAAACAATGAGCTCAGCCAAAGTGAAGTGCGGGCGTATTATATAAGAGAGGATGTTCGTTGACACAGTAAATTACTAACTAGTTTTTTTTAATAACTTTACAGTTAGCTTGGCAAGCTTTCACCGCTTTACCAGACCAATTCAAAATTTGTAGGAAGTTCAAATTGTTATACATTTTTTTCATTACAAATCAATCGTCAATATAATATACAATCGTCCCGTGGTGGTCGTAAAAGGCAACTAAGGGATACAGCAGGTAGTCGGGCAGCAGTGCCACCTGTGTACTAGCTACGTACGTAATACTTCAAAATAATGGTCGAAGGGAGTGATTTGTACTGAAAAAAATGTATATCATATGGATGTCCAATTTTGATCCCACAGCCCAATAGTTTATAGAGTTTTATGGGACACTGTTATAGTCCATTAGATTACCTGTACCTTCAAAAAAATTACAATCTTAAAATCATCTTATACTAACTATGTCCCGCAGATTCAACTGCGATAAACTTCATAAGTCATAGCCTATGTGTTATTCGGATATAAAAGCTTTGATTACTACAAAGTTTCATCAAAATCCGTCGTGTATTTTTTGCGAAAATGAATAACAAACATCTATTCATCCATACATTCACACTTACATACTTTCTCACATATAATACTAGCTGTGCTCCGCGGTTTTACCCGCGTTAAATAAAATACGTGTGATGAAATAACAAACATAGACACTCACACACTCACAAACTTTCGCCTTTATAATATAAGTGTGATGAAAAAACATGTCTAAGCTATTTTTCTATTCACAGGGTCCCGTCATGCCAGCTCTGATGATAATGTTGGCAAGGTGGGTTCCACCCCACGAGCGAGGCTTCCAAGGCGCCTTGGTGTTCGGAGGATCTCAAATTGGCAATATATTCGGTTCTTTCATGTCTGGTACATTACTGGATGAAGGAAGAGACTGGAAGTATGTGTTCTACTTCTTTGGCGGATTCGGGATTTTATGGTTCATTCTTTGGGTAAGTCTAATTCCAATAAATCTATTCTCATCCTATTACTTGTGTGTTAGTGTTGTCGTGTTTTAAAATACCAACGATACCTAAATCATATTTTTATTAGATTATTGCGATTATTTTTTGGTTATCGTGAAGTATAAAATTTTTAAGTAACGTATTTTAAAATCACTGTTGCTAAGTACCTGTTTCTTGGCTACAATTGATATTTCATACTGAGCATGGCTGGAAAAAATCGCAGCAGCGATAAGGCTGACCATTGTATTAATACATCTAGTTGTTATTTGTGTATACCTACTTCCTTTTCTTGTGTACAATAAAAAGTATTTTACTTTACTTTTAACCCCCGATGCATAAAAGGGGTTTAATAAGTTTGACATCGATGTCTGTGTGTGTGTCTGTGGCATCGCAGCTCTCAAACTGATTGACCGATTTCTATGCTGTTTTTTTTCTTTTCTTAGCTAAGTTTGGTTAATATCGGTCCAGCAGTGCAAAGTATCAGCTATTTTCCAAAATGATTTAATTATAGTTGGGATTTCTAACGGTTAGGTTATTACCTCAAAGAAGTATAATATATATATATATATATATATATATATAAATATATAAATACAGAACTCTATATATAAAAATGTTTTAGATTTTTTAACTTGTTTGAAATATTGGTATAGTGTTGTGTACTTTAGTGTTTTCATTTATTTAGTGTACAGACGCACATCGAGCTACCCCAATTTGTCAAATTTGATGCATAGATTTTCAATTTTATCACAAAAGCATAAGGTTCACTTTCTATTGGGCATATTTGACAGATTGGGGTAGCTTGATGTGCAGGCGTCTGTACTATTTAAGAGTCATCTCGTGGTCACTCGCATTTTTATACAGTCACATAAATATTTTATAGTCTATGTTACACGCTTAGTATTTCTCACACAATTTAAAATTCCATGTTCATGAAAACAATACAACTCTGAGTAAAATTACAGGAAAGTGTCATAATAAATTATTAAATATAGCTACATGGTTCACGAAATCACTAAGCCGCAAATAAAATTACTGGGCACGTAATCACGGTCACAAAGTATCGCTACGGCCTTTTATATCAGAGTAAAATTGATAGGCGGGCTTATGACCGATTTATGTTCACTTATGGGATAATGGCCAGAGCCAAGTGATTAGTGTCACTTGTAACATTGTCACAATGGAGGTTTTGTATGCGAGGGTCGTTATGTGGGAAAATAATAATAATATCTATATTTCCAGAAGTAGTGTGATTATATGAAGTTTCATTCATATGTTGATAAGTATAATAAAATCGTAGGAAATTCAAAACTATACATTAAATATTTTTTTTAAAGTTGGGGGGTGATCTACAATAGATATCGAAGCCAAAAATATAGTTTTAAGATTTTTTGTCTGTTTATCTGTTTGTCTGTATGTATGTCCGGGCTAAACTCAAAAAGTGCTGCATGGATTTACTAAAAATTTTGCATGAATATTACTAAGAGGCCAGGTCACCATATAGGCTACATATTATCACGCTATCACTTACGGGGGAGGAGCTGTGTTATTTATAAAGTTTAACGCGGGTAAAACCGCGGGGCACCTAGTATGTTCATAAGTAATACAACCAATAATGATAAAACAGCATCTGTTGCTAAACTAGGTACAAAACCTGTATTTTAGCTTTCGGCGCCACTCCCGAAAATATTTTCTTTATAAACTAAATTATTTTTTTCTGGGATTAGGAAAGGATTTTGATTTGTTGATATGATGAAATTTATGCCCGCGTGATTGAATTTGGTGATGTGGTGACTGTGAAAAATATCTCAACCCTATCTCATCTCTTGGGGTGCTTGGAAGTTATCCCGAGGGCTTTTCAACCGGTTAATTTCTAATTTGAGTTTGCGTACATACTTGTGCACTAGAATACGTCCCTTGCGACCGACTTTCTCCCATTGTAATTGACCACTATGCCCGGAATTAAATCATTATTTTGCCCATAAAAGCTGTCTTAATTATCTAATTTCGTATTGTAGTGCACAAGTTTGTATGCAAACTCAGGTATGTCTCATTATCTGCAGATGATCTTACTGCGGACTACTGTTTCAAACTTTATATTGGGGTGGGTTCCTTGTCTAACCTTAGTTTCCATAATTAATTAAACGGCAAAGGTCATGGCGCGTAAAGCTGTGGCAAAACAAAAATTTAAGTGCAGAGGATCGGATATCAACCGCGAAAAATATATCGAGATTCGTAATCACTGCAACAAGATGTGTAGGACTGCCCAGCGCCAACATATCCACAAATCCGTTGAGAACGGTGAACCAGCTAAAATCTGGAAATTTTTAAGATCACTGGGGGTTGGAAAGTGCCAAGATACACTTCCTTAAACTTTGGATACTCACGCCCTTAATGCTCATTTCTCAACAAACAAAACAACAGCCAAAACAAACACTTTGACACATCTTTCATCGCTTCCAACTCCTGATCACTCACCTTTCCTTTTTAATCAACTCACTGCTTGTGATGTTTAGAAAAGCATTCTGTCAATATCGTCTAATGCAGTCGGTAGTGACAATGTCAGCCGTAATATGATCATTCCTATCCTTGACGAAATCCTTCACGTCTTATGTCATATTTTTAATTGCTCCTTGTCCAGTGGATGTTTTCCTTCCTCATGGAAGGAAGCTCAAATCACTCCTGTACCAAAAACCAAAAATCCCACCGCTTTTGCTGATTACCGTCCTATATCCATCCTACCGTTCGTCTCCAAAGTCCTTGAGGGTCTGGTCCATAGACAGCTTCATTCCTGTTTGCAAAAATAATCTCCTAAATCCAATGCAATCCGGTTTTCGTCCCAGTCATAGTACTGTCACTGCCCTGGTCAATATTACGGAAGACTTTAGGAGTGCCATGGAGAATGGAAATCTTACAGTTCTGCTCCTATTAGACTTCAGTAATGCATTCAATACTGTGGATTTTGACATTCTTCTTGGCATTCTTAGCTCTCTCAACATATCTCCAACAGTGATTGATTGGTTTCGCACTTACCTGTTTGGTCGCCGGCAAAGAGTCCGTATTGATGACTCTTACTCTTCGTGGTGCAATACAGTAGCCGGTGTACCGCAGGGTGGCGTTTCTCTCTCTCCATTGCTTTTTGCTATTTTTATTAATTCAATCTCAAATAACCTTTCTTCCTCCTATCATCTTTATGCAGACGATCTTCAAATATATTCTTATTCTCGGCTTGCAAACCTGCCTGATACCATCAGAGTTGTCAACTCTGCGTATAGGGGAATGGAGCCATAGTTTTGGTCTTAAAATTAACCCATCAAAAACACAAGCCATCATCATCGGCAGCTCTCGAATGGTGTCTAGGATAGACATGTCCCAACTTCCACAAATTACATTTGAAGGTACTATTATCCCATTTAAAGATACAGTTAAGAATTTGGGGATTGTATTAGATAGTACATTATCCTGGGGCCCACAACTGAAAGCAGTTAGCCGAAGATTATTTGCTTCAGCAGGCTCTCTTAGGCGTCTGCGCAATTTTCTCCCCATTATCACTAAAATCGCGCTTGCTCAATCGCTTCTCCTACCGATCCTCGACTACGCCGATGTCAGCTATCTTGATCTTATTGAAGAGCAACTCGATAAGCTTGAGCGACTTCAAAACTTTTGTATAAGGTTCATATTTGGCCTTCGCAAATATGATCATGTCTCCTCATTTCGTACAAAGCTCAAGTGGTTGCCGATTCGCCTTCGCCGGAATGCTCATATTCTTTCCTTGCTTTATAACATTCTCTTTAACCCTGCTACTCCCATATATTTAAAAGAACGCTTCGAGTTCCTTTGTGACACGCATTTGCGATCCTTAAGATCATCAGAAAACGTAAAACTTCATATCCCAGAGCACAAATCTATATTTATGGGAAACTCTTTAAGTGTGCAGGCAGCCCGACTTTGGAATGCCTTGCCTATTGTAATTAGACGTGCTCAGACAATAGCAACTTTCAAAAAGGTTGTCAGAGAACACTATTTGAGTGTATAATTGATGGTTTCTTAAGTTAAGTATCTATTCTCTTCTTATTTGCTTATTTAATTTTGTCTTTTTCATATTTTAACAGTAAATTCACTAAAAATAGTTTTATTTATGGATATACCATAATTTTGGTATATCTCTTGTTGCACACCTACTGCTAGCTATAAGTTATTGTTCAGCTCCTATCCATCCTAAGGTTGTCTGGAAGAGATCGCTTTATGCGATAAGACCGCCCTTTGTACAACTTGTTTATGTAATATCTCATGTTGTATTTATTTTTATGGTGTACAATAAAGAGTATTCTATTCTATTCTATTCTAAACGGCAACCATCTGAGCTCAAAACCCGTAAGAAATTAGTAAATTAGAAGTTTAGACAGATTCTATTTAGTTTCTGAGTCCCTATAGTGATAGTTATATATGCTCGCAAGACAACTGGATTCAATGGCATAACATGTTTTCCGATGTACGGGGGTAAGTCCTTCAACCAATGAGACAAATCTTTGTTTTCACTCAATGATTATCCGATGCGTTAATGGACCATAAATCTCTCGGTTGGTAGGCCGTAGGTTTAGCTTACCGTATCAATGAGGTATTAAAATATATTTTTTGTTAATTCCAGAGCCTCTTATGCTACAGCACTCCGAACTCTCACCCGTATATATCAAAGAAGGAACTAACATACTTGAACAACAACGTGACCACGGCTGAGGTTTCCAACAATAAGGACCCAGTACCTTGGAAGGCGCTCGTGAGATCTGCAGCTGTGTGGGCTCTTGTCTGTGCTGCTGTAAGTAAACCAAAAATTATAATATATATAGGGACAATGTCACACAGATCATCCTAGCCCCAAACTAAGCAAAGCTTGTACTATGGGTACCAGGCGACGATATACATACTTATATAGATAGATAAATACTTAAATACATAGAAAACATCCATGACTCAGAAACAAATATTCGTGCTCATCACACAAATATTTGCACTTACCGGGATTCGAACCCAGGACCACCAGCTTTGTACGCAGGGGCACTACCAACTAGGCTACGGTGATCGTCGAATTAACCTCGGTAAATTCTAGTACTGCGCGTCTAACACAGGGATTTCCCTTGTAAGTTTTTTTTAATACCAGTCATAGACACATAATAACTATTTATGTGTCAGATGAATTTCTAAATACTGTTTGGGTGCAAGGTGACCTAATTAAAGATTCCATTTTTGATGCATGGGCGCAATAATAATGGATCCATGTTTTTATATGAAATGGGATTTTAACTAGGTACGCTTGGTTGTCATATATAGACCCGTCAGAGTAGTATTCGCCGAGATCCGAAGAGCAATGGATAGGCGGAATAAGTGCAAAACATATCTTTCTTTATGTACAGACGCCAGTACACCAAGCTACCCCAATCAATCAAATTTCGCCAATTGAAAGTGTACCTTATGTTAAGTGATAAAGTTGAAAATCTATAAAAGTAATTTGCCAGATTGGGGTAGCTCGATGTGCTGGCGTGTGTACCTATCAGAATTTGCATAATTAAACAAATACCTAAATAAACAATAAAAACGTTCTGCGATTGCTTTGCACGTTGATGATTTTAGATATTTTTCAAACTAGCGATTTAAGCTACGATTTGATAACAAGCACGTTGATTTATAGCAAATTGTAATCTCCAATCCTTGAGTTTTTTTAAACATAATACGACAATATATCAAATACAACATCTAATATATAGTCTTATTGACATTGAAATCAATATTTTCAACAAGATAATGCAATTGGCTAAACACTTGCGGAAAATACCGATTGGGCCATTTTCAATATTGAAAATTGCATTAAACCTTATAGATACTCTACCGGAAAGTGAATATACGCATGATTCCAGTTTTATTTTAGCTTCATATATTTCATAGTCCATTATAAAGTAGAATTAATATATGACTGTAACAGCTTATACGTACAACGGGGTATCTCTATGGGGCGTTAATCAGGGCTAATAAAATAAAGCTCTTTTGCAATCCACAGGAGGTAATCAAATCAAATCCAACTTAAAAGCACTTGCGGGACAACCTTCCGAGTATTTTATTAGTATGCGTCACTAGTTGTTTCTCAGTATATTTTATGAAACTCTACGACTAACCACGATAATATATAAATGGATATAATTTTTTTAAGTCATATATGTACATCTTTAAAATTTTGGCCATTGTAACTCATATGTCTACTTTAATGTTTAAAATGTTTTACTCATTTTTTTTAAACCAACAACATTGCTGGACTAGATAGCTGACACCATAAGCAACAACTTTAATTTTGTTCTACAACTTTCGATAATTTAATAGACTTAATTTTTATAAAAAAGTATTATTAAAATAAGTATTATTTTAATTTCCCACTCAAATATTTATGTAACTCTACACGCATCAAAAAGATTACGTTAATATACCCTTGCGAAGGCGCGGGGAAGTGGTGCAGTGCTAGCGCCTTTGAACTTGACCCATTTCTCTAGTCCCCAGTTATCCGTGTAAAATCATTCTATTTTTCATGTATTGAGTTATAACCGAACTCGTAAAATAAATGTTGTTGCTTATGGTGTTAACTATCTTAAACTTATATGTATACCTAAATAATGGTGGTTTTGGTGTTTTACAAGTAACCTTGTATATAACTTTCCAGTATAATCTCTGGCCTATAATACATACAACAACAAAATAGCGCGGAGCATTAAATGTCCATTTGTAATATACTCTTAGGTAATTTGTTTGTATTTAATTTACTTGGAAACCATAATATGTAATTAACACATAGTTACGTCATTATCACGTCTAGACTTAATCACTATTTTATCTATAGTACAGACCTTGACTGAATACTCATTCGTAATACGTTCCCAATAATTGCACGTCCCGAGAGGCATTGCGAACGTTGTTTACACATGGAGGATACAGGAAATTGATCTTAGTTGCCGTGTTAGCTTAGATATTTTATTTGTTTGCAATATATGTACGCTTATAGTAACAACAAACAGGAAAGGGCGCTTTATTGGCAGAGCAAAGTTCTAACTAAGAACATTCAGCGTTCATGTTAATATTAGTTTAGTATAGGATTATTTAGTGACCATGGTTGTTTTTTAATTAACGTATGGTGGTAGGCCCAATCGGAGATGGTGTGAAGACCTGAACTCGTTTTGTAACGACTGGCCTGAAATTACAAAAGACAGGGAAATCTGGAAAACCAAGAGAGGCCTTTGCACAGCAGTGGGACAGTTATAGATTTGTATTTTAAAAAATGTTGATGAATCTTAGTTGCCCGATATTAAATGAGAAAAAATATATCGAAAGACTAATTACTCCTCGTGCGCTTAATTCGGTACTACGTCGGCCCATTGAGTTTAGGTAGATTCCCGCATAGAACAAATACATTTATTTGACCTATTTGTGGCCAGAGAATATCCCTCTGATAGGTACTCTGCTGTTAATGACCTCCTGTTCAAATTTCAGCCATCACGTTCAGTCCTAAAAGTAATCTGCCCAAGACATATTATAGGGCACAAGTGAGTGTGCAAACACAGGTGTACCGACTGCTTTACGTTTGGCTTTACGTGCTCTCCGAGGCACAGGAGTGTAATATTACCAACTCCCAGAAATCTGGCTGATGCTGAGAATTTTTCCTAACAGAAAAATAATAAAATTACCTTTTTAGCCCGACCCAGGATTTGAACCCAGGACCTCTATCTACGGAGAAACTCGCTACCACTAGACCAACAAAGCAGTTCATAGCTGTATCAAATTTATGAATCATTAATATTTATTCCAATAAAGCCGCAAGCCGCAAACATACTTACGAAGGATTGAGGCGTCCATTTGCATTGTTTCTGGAAATATAGCTGAGTGATGTGTACATACAAAGTTCCAATTCAAAGATCGTATTATATTGATAAAACCCTACAATCTCTTCAATTTGAGTATTAAAGCATTTTTCGCAAAACTGATCCGAATATCTAAAAGATTATTTGATAGCTTCTAACGCAGAACTTTAGAATCAATCATGTAGATAATACTATGTAGAAGTACCAAAATAGGAAATATTTTTCTGAGTTCTTCCCTTCTAGATCTTTCTTCTTGACCAGCCATAGCTAGCATAGCATAGTTTCACGCGTATTCGACGCCATATTTACAATTAGTCTTCCATCAGATCTGATGTTAGTCCTTGGTAAAGCAATTAACCGAACCCGGTTTGCTACGACTAATTTAAGGTTGAATCCTAACTCCCGGGGGTTTTACTATACCGTCATTTAACTTATGACGTGTAGACCTTAGCGTGTAAATGGATGACGCGAGGTTCACCACAAAGCCTACTTTACCCAATTATTAAGAGATTCATTTAATTATGAAATACAAAGTAAATAAATATCTTGGGACAACTATGCCACTGCCATCCGATCCCAAACTAGGCACAGCCTGTACTATGGTAATTGATAAACATACTGATATATTTCTAAATACATACATATTATAAATACGTAACACTGACAAGCAGAACAAATAATCGAGCTCATCATACTAAGTTTTGTCCTAGGTGGAAATCGAACCCACGACTTCTGAATGACCAGTCAAAATTATATACTTTTTAAAACGACGCCCGCATAAGTGAAGTTGATCTCCGCACTGACACAAAGTAAACTAGTTAGCAAACTATAAATTGCCTACACAAATATTAAAGAAACACGAAAGCGCCGAAGTAGAACCAAGGTGACTATCTTAACAGTGATTAAAGTGACTACGAAATGTATACCTCTCTATTACCTAGGTGATTTCGTGTATGGCGCCAAACGTGCAGTCACTAATAGGATAACATTAAGTACATATAATAAAACTTCAGCTTTGGAGCTGAGGCATTATTATTCTTAATATTATAATCTAACGTAATATATTATATCATTATCAACTTAATTAATATTTTGATTTTACTGTTTTATTTTGTCGTAATATAGAGTTGACTCTATATTACGAAACTGTAATAATCATCGCACCAATATGATCTGAAAAGGGCTTTACCTTTGGGTAAAGCCCTAAATGTTTTGCCCATTCTGCTACGGTCATCGTATTAAGATGTCAAAATTAAAGATTAATTTTTTAACTTTTTAATTCATAATAATTTCCATCTGTCACAATATAGATAATATTATCTTTTCTAGTATTTGGCAATACTTTTGTGTATGATGGCAATGTTTTTACAGATATAATATATAACTTTGTTGTTCGTACTTCGGTTCACGGCGGTCACATACATGGAGATGCATGAGCAGATCGGATTTTAGAGACGCTTTGTGCAATTGTCACTACGTTAGTACGCAAAGACTGATCGAAAGGGCATTTCATTGAAACGACCGTCGTGGGCGATGGTGGTCGCGGCGCGATTTAGGTAGTAGTCTGGCCGTCAAGTAGGATATGGATAATGGTTGAGTTAAAATATGCAACCGACTTAAATATTTCCGATTACAATTACCTATTTGAACAGCATTTATATACCTACAGACATCCCATAAGCATTCACTATCGAATAACAAACAGCTTAGGTATTACTGGAAAAGCATACGATATTTTCAAGAGCTACCTTATAAATCGATATCAAATTGTCAAAATTAATGATAACCAGAGTAGCCCACAGCCAGTAGTCTGTGGAATTCCACAAGGATCAATACTTGGGCCATTATTATTCCTAATTTACGTAAATAATATGCCTAAAATCGGACTAAATGGAGATATTACTCTATATGCGGACGATACCAGTCTATTTTATTTTGGCAACTCCTTAAAAACGTTAATAAACCAAGCCCAATATGATTTAAACAAACTAAATATATGGTTCCAATCTAATCTACTTACTATTAATACTGAAAAAACAAACTACATTATTTTCTCAGCCAAAAACAAAAAACTCGAAAGCTATGATTCTCTAAATATAAACGGTGAAAAAATTAAGAAAGTAAAAATAGAAAAATATTTAGGTCTAATTTTAGATAGCCAGCTTACCTGGAAGCCGCATATTGAGAGAATACATAACAAAATCTATTCATTAACTGGTGCACTACGAGGAATAGCACGATATCTTCCTAAGTCCGTAAAATATTGTATCTATAACGCATTGGTTAAACCTCATTTAGACTATTTAATCCTGATATGGGGGTCGGCAGCAAAATCGAATTTAAAAAAATTACAAATAACCCAAAATAAAATAATAAAATCCTTGTTTCATTACAATTATATTACGCCCACTGTAGAAATCTATAAGGAAACAAAATTAATGAATCTAGTCCAAAAATATAAATATAACAAATGTATATTTATTCGCAAAATTTTAACAAAAGATATTCATTCCCAAATTACTTTTACGAAACGAGTAGATTGCACCAAGCGAATGACTAGGCAAGCAAATAATATATACCTAAGAGCCCCCAGAACAAATATTGGTAAAAAGAGTATTGTTTATGAGGGAGCCAAACAATACAATAAATTACCCAATAGTATAAAACAGATTAAATCTTTCACCACCTTTAAGAAAGTTCTAAAAAGCTACATCTTGGCGGATTTTTCATTACTATGCTAAATAAACTAATAAATAATAAAAACATAATAATATATAAAAATAAATATTAACAATATATAATAAATAAAACAAATTTTGGATGCAACTTTATATTACTATATACAAAACAAACTTAAAGAATTATTTTTTTTTCTACTAGGTATTTAATAATATACGAATAATATAATATAGTATTAATATAATACAATCTAACCATATATAAATAGATAAAAATAAGTATAAAATCTTTAAATTTGGAATAATGATTACGATCTAAGTTTTGTATTTGCCACTGTATCACCTACCTTAACAAACACCTTTTAAATCTCCGTACGCACAACTGATTATGACCGATGCGTGTAGGTATTGGACAATTTTTGGTTTGAATGCATTTTCTCTAATTACCCTGTTTTTATATTTTGTATTAGTCTAAGTTATAAAATTGTATACGCTGTGCCAATATGAAAAAGCATGTAACTACTTTAAAGTTCTATTGTATTTTCTCTGCAAGTGATTTTTGTAATCTTTTGAGAAAATAAATGTCTTAAACCTTAATAAAAAAAATAATCAATATCTATTCACAAAGGAATCGCGTAACATACAAAAAATACCGGCCACTAATGCTAAAGGAAAACCAAACTATACGAGCACATTGAGTTTTAGCTATCTCCGTTTCAAATCTAATAAACCATGAAAAACCCAGCAAGCTATAAAAAGAACGGTGCCTAACATTTTCCTTTTCGACACTTATTGGATATTGAAAAGGTCGATAAGAAATTCTCGCAGCATCTAAAGCAAATATTGCGATCCCAACGCGCATATACAAGTTTTCACGTAACTATATGCAAATGGGATAAATGAAAATTGGCCGTCTCTAATGCAAAGCGTTTGGAATAATGTCGCAAAGTATTTATCATAGTAGATTTTCATTAATTTGCAGATTAATGGCGCGAATGATGAGTGACGCGACAACGCGTCTACTCATTAAACTGAAATGCGGAGACAAAATTGCCCCCCGTATAAATAATATAAAAGAACTTCGATACATTGAGACGAACATCGCATCTGAGTTCTTTTTCAACTTTGGCTTAGTCGTATAATCATGTATATTTTGCTATCTCTTTGTTGTATAATAGAGAGCAGAAAGTCTTTCATTTATTTGTTCTCGACAGAGCAAACAAATGCAAGACATACGTTTTAAAATATTACGTTTTATTGAAATATAAATTCTCTGCGCTATTTAATATTCCTGCTTAGTTACGATAAGGACGGATTATATTAGTATTATTAGTAGTAGAGTATATTTAATGCAGTGGCTTCACTTAGTTATATCATACCTTTTGCCTCTAAGTCCAAGACATCAATGATATCGGAAAGGTAGCTCAGCTAGACGTCAAGTTTAACGTTAGTTTATTTAAATCATCATATAAATTTTATAAAAATAACCCTCAAAGAGATTGTAAACATGTAGTATGTGTATGCGTACTTAAAATATTAAAACAACGAGATAGAGCCAACATTCTTATAAGAATATGAATTTTTCCATAGTTGAATTATGTAATTTTTTCTCAAATCAAATTAAAATAATGTTTTCTTTGCTTCTTTCTTGAGGTTGGCTCACTTAAACGATTTTCCATGTCATTGCCATGTGACCCGATAATGAATCCCATACCGCCACATGCGGTCCTTTGTCATAACTATTATCCAACAACTGGGACATGTAAAAAATAGTGCCATGTTTCCGTGAAGGTATGTTAAAAGCTTGAAAATATTTACTTTGCTACCATAAACGAAAATATGTGCATATTTTCACTATACACGCAGCTTGGCTGTAGAAATACGTTTCAGAATATGCCAGGGAATTTAGTTGTTAACGTTGTCGTTTTGAATGTAAGCATCGTTGTCAGATCTGGTCTGACAGGGAATAAGGATCGGTAACGGATAGCGTGTGAGTCGTATCACGTAACAGGGATCGATTATAACCTTCTCATCAAGCATATTGACCGGTTCGGTGCATATTGACCGGTTCGGTTATATGGTCAAAACATTAAAATTGGCCTCAGATTTTGTGAATTCAGTGCAATAAGATGCAAATTAAATTGCTCTTGCAAAAACAAGGTGAATATACTGCAGGCAAGCAATTTAAAATTCAGCAGTTTGTGATATTGGAGATTCGAACTACGAATAAAATTTGAATATTTCAAACTATATTGGTAGAAAAAGGTCGAAATTATAAAAAACGATATTTCACGCAGATGGTCAGACATTGAACGTTTTGAATCTGACTTTTGTCATTAAAAAATATTGCCCTATTGTTCTAGTAGTTTTGAACCATTATGACGTTCTAAAAAAAAAAAAAAAAAAAATCACTCCAAACACTTCAGAATCGTTTCATAAGATGTACTGTGGGCGCACCGTGATACGTCCGGAACAGAAGCCTCTACAACGATCTCCAATTGCCTACCTTGAAGTATTGGATGAAGCAAGCGTCTAAATTGTTCTTCTTTGACTCTGCCACACACTATCTAATCCATTTGGTGGCAAAGGCGGTGAATTATTCCACTTATCACCTCTCACGTAAGCAACGTCCTCTTAGGAACGTCTTGGACAATCCGGACGACGAGATCTCCACTTACCTAGAGCAATACAGTTAGAGACTCTTATTACACTACACAGAATCTGATCTACCGCGTTCAAGATCTACTCATGCATCTCCCCATCAGTGCCCTCCGGCGTGGATACTATGTTTATTGTTTTATTTGCTAGACGACTTGATTCCCTACATGTCCAGTGAAGTAGTAAGTGCCTCCAAGGCAAACTGTAACCTTTTTAAAATATTGCCTAGTCGTTAGAGACCCTGTTTGCTTAGACGTCTGGGTGTAATTTCTCAATAATATGTATATATTTGGAAAAAGTATGTTTATTATTTGTTTGATTGCCGTAGTAGGCGTAGCAGTAGGCTCTGCTTACCTCTAGTTTGGGACCAGGTGGCAATGTCTCAATATAAGTTAGTATATTTTTTATTTTTAAATACAAAGCTCACCCGAGAGCAATGAATCTCTGTGCGAAGTATTTTACAAATATATAATTAACGGACATAAAGAACATTCAGACTCAGAACAACATTTATGGGTCACACAAATAGTTGTTCTTTCCAGGAATTTAACCAAGGACACGAAGTGGCGAGACGACTGTCTTAACCGCTGTGCCATGATGATGACAACGAGGCCTATTATTACTATTCTGTATGAAAATGTGCTTTCTTTTTTTGATTGAGGCAGAATCCTTAATGATATTGTATGAATATCATTAAAGATTCTGTCTAAATAACAAAAGTACCTCAAAAATATTCCCATTTTCATACAGAATAGTAATAATAACCTCGTTGTTGTAATTCGGCAGAGCGGCCCATTTAGTGGCCAGCGACAGCGTGAGACTACCCATCTGCGCGAGACATATAATAGCGCGTAAACACTGGTGGGCTCGTTTTTCTCTGTTTGCCATAATTAAATGGTACGAGCAAATAAACGTGACACGAGAATCGTCCAATACACGAAAGTGTAACATCGCAAACTTACAGTCTCCAGGCTGCTATAGAGAATAGTGCTCACAATTTATGATCCGAAATGAATACCGAAGTAAAAATATACCCAGGCTAAAGGTCGTTCTCATTACCGTCTTTATAGACGACAAATAAATACTAATTGAATAGGTACCTAATGTAATCGATTCACGTGCTACTTGAAATAACCCCCCCCCCCCTGTCAGAAGACTGTCGTGAAGTCTGTACTCTTACCTAACCTCTGCTGATATACTAGTGTGAGGTTTTATTTAATTAATAAATTTTTTTAGTTGAGTTTTAGTTGGGCGTGATCGTCTATATTGAGTTTTATAGGGCGCGTGATCGTCTAGAATAAATTAACATAATATGCTATTACATCCTATATTCATACCTTGATTCCTATAAAGTTAATTAATGCTGTTTAAAAGAAAATTGCTGTAAATAAACATCGTAATTGGAATTGTAGTTAAACACAGTATACGGCTCCAAAGTTTCAGTAATGATTCGTGAAAATAAAATAATATATGGGCTATTTTCTACAACTTACCCCGGATTTCAGCTACCGCGTGTATATGCCGGAAAATGGTTTTCACACGAGTCCTGTAGGATGAAGCGGAAAATGCAAAACTACTGTCTACTTAATCTTAACATAGCTCGTAATAATTTGTAAAGAAATATTATCAATGCTATTAGTCTCATGAGTTATGATGAGTTAACCATGATTTCCTAGAATTATTAATATCAGTTATTTTATTTATTTCATAGTCTCAGGGTCATTGTCAAGGTCATGTGTCATCAAGAGTGTGTCAGAAATAGTTGACTTATATATATATATATGTATATTCGGATACTGTTGATTGTAAAATCCCACTCATGTGATTGTGAATTAACTCAGTAATTCAGTTATACGAGCTTTTGTTACTTTTACGCTAGCGGCGATTACTTTAAGGTTGCGCAGTTATTTACGTTAACTGAGAGGAATGTTACTGTAGCTTAAATCCAACATTCTCGACAATTTAAGTTGTAACATGCGTGTATGCGTACTTGTGCGTTTGTGTGAATATGAGAATACTCGGATAGTTGCTAGATCTAAGTAATCTATAGCCAGAATAGTTTGAGTATAGGGTATGTTTCGGAGATTTATAATGTGTGTCGATCACAGACGTGAGCTCAAAATGCTGTAACGGTAGGCTTGCTTCTAGCACGTCCCGCGTTGCATGAGAGAGTCTGTCTGCGAAGGGATCTATGCCCTTTATTCACATGTACGTGACCCGCGTTGGGCAAACAGATATCTCCCACACATGACTTATCGCATGCCCGCTTGTTTAGACAGTCTACACATACAGGGATTACATGCTGTCGACACTATAGTATATAATGGTAGCTTGATTCAATTGGCGTGTTCGATCATCTTGATCCGAACCATCCGAGATAGATGTCTCATTAGTGTTAGTGTGTGTGTGCCGTAAAAACCGCCCTCTTTGTATCGTATTCATCGGGAAATAGATAAAGTTTACGCACACTTACGCAGATTGCGTCACATAATAGGTATTCCAAAATCACATCTCCCCGTACATACAATTGTATATATATTCATTCTACTTTATGTTTTATATTTACTAACTGCCAACTCTCTACTTATGTGTATATGGTCATGTAAATGTCGTCAAAGTAAAAGTCAACCATCAGTATATATCGACGTCGTCGTTCTGTACATAATAATGTCCTTAATAGATAATATATAAAGAATTTAGACAAGGCTTTCCAGGATTTGTACCAGTTATTTTTATATCTTGTAAACATTCATTAATAAATAACGGATAAACCACTTATATAAATATTTAACTGGATTTGAACCAGTTATCTCTATATCTTGAATACCGTTACGACAATGCGCATATAAAAATCTCCATTAATATATTTAATTGGATTTGAACCAATAGATCTAGTTAACCTTCACCTTAGGTTCTCACAGTCGGGTAAACATTGTAAAGTCTAGATTCATAATCGTCAGTTCTAGCCATGAAAATTAGAAATAATGATCGGATATAATCCAAAGTGTGGCTGAGAACCTATCTCAAACACAATAAAATAATAATCTTTTGATTATTATGGATAGCTGTTTGTCTGTGCAACAACAACAATGCAAGAGTAATAAATTAACCCCTAACAAGTAAGCCAAAGTTACATATGGGTACTTAGTATTTAATAGAAATAACATCTGAACAGTAAACAGCGTTCTGCCTAATGTACTTAGTATATCTAGTTGAAATGAAATGTTTACAGTGTTTTGCCCAGTAATATATATATAGTACTTAGTATTTAATGGAAATAAAATATGAAATAGTAAACAAAGTTTTGCCTAATGTACTTAGCTTTCAATTTCAGGAAACCGGCTGCATTCACTGAATTTAATTAATTTAGTTATAATATTTTATAAGCAAACACTGACTCTAACACTAATACACACTGACTTTAACGCTATAAAATTAGGATATGTTAGAGAGTAACAATCCCGATTGTAACCGCGCGTCAAATGAAGACTGAACATAAGTTCAAAGCTATCATAACTAGAAACGTGGTATTTCTTTCCCCGTCCCTCACTACCCCGCGTATTCGGCGTCCAAACAGATTTCTTTACCATTGTCTTTTCCTAGAAAGGACCCGATAAATATTGTTCAACCTCGACCCTAACACATGTTCTAAGTGCTCAACACATTTCTAATACTTACGTCGATATTGTTTTTTTTTATATTACCCGTCCCGAGGTTTTATGGTCACTTTCCAAGTTTTAAAATTGTTAACAAATCCCAAAACGATAAATATTACTCTTTTTTTGTCTACATCCTATGGCTGACTATTGTGAGAATCTTGGAGTGCATTCATTTATTTGAGGTCCTATATAATGCTTATGTACTTGCCAGTACCTACCATATTCAAACACATAGGTAGAAATTTCTGCATCCTTTAAGTATGGGGTATCGTAATACTACATACTTTACAATAAAAAAATAATGTCGAAAATTGATACTCAAATTCTGTACTTAGCAAATAAAAAAAACCGAAAAAAATACACAAAAAAATCTACAAATCGGATCGAGTAAGATAATTATCTATTCGATTAGCATGTTTGTTACGCCATTTCTCCGTTGTTTGGAACCGATTTTGTCTATATTTTTTTATAATAGTAGTGAATTTATTTGCTAAATACCTACAAGACTAGTTCATTAAAATAATTAACGCTAAATTAAAATCTAAACTCTAAAAATATCAAATTCTAAATTCGTGCCAGTGGGTAACGTTTCTAGAATGCTGGCAACATTGCCACGTTGTATGGCAATGCTCAGTTGTTGAGCTAAATATAGGCCAGCATTTTGGGAACGTGTAGTTTCTCCTAGTCGCGCTGCCGTTTCTCTATAGATTTCTTTGGCCCCCGGTTCCCACGGTCCCAATGTTTCGACCCCAAAAGGCGTAAATATATAATTGCTACCAAGCGTGCTATATTTGCGCCTCTTAAGGCTCTCAGCTGATCCAGCCGCCGCACCGGCCCTTATTTGCGTCCCGGCAAGATGAGATGGCGCAAGGGTGTCCACGCAGGTAGCGTCCCACACCAAACGCCGGCCCATCTTCCATGGGATGAGAGTCATCCTATCGGGTCTTTTCCCATCGTCGCGCAATAAACCTGACGTAGATTTTATCGTGTTTTTTTTTTTTCATTTTATTTTTACGGAATTTGAGAATCGATTTAGGACATTATTTTTTTATTGTGTATAAGAAGCTTATGAGATGGTCCCGCATCGTGGTTATGGACATAATGGACTAATCTCTAAATCAGATCAAATAATGTGAATATTTTTATGAAAACGCCTACTATTTTGTTTGCTATTGCTGTATCTGCGTGCTGCTTATTTTATTATTAAGTAGAAACTGTTGCGGTAGTCTCATAAACATTTAATTTACATAAATTCAGTAGTTGATTTAACCAGCCCCGATAATATTATGGTTAGTTTGGTTTTAGCGTTTACTGTTTGTCCAAATTTTACCGTGTAACTATTACTAGTAGTATTTATTAACGGTTATGTGATTTTGTATAAATGAAAGTTAAAATTAAGATTTGGCAGGTTATATAACAATAATAACTTTATAATTAAAATTTCTGTATTTCATTTGGCAAAAAATAAATTACGATCGTTGTGGAAGTCATACTACCTACTACAATCTAATGGCATCAAACAAAATGGCAAAAGGGAACTAGAAAATCAACTTGGCTATGTTCGATTTAGACTTCATTAGGAATAATAATAATATCTAGGAACAATGTCTCACAGATCATCCTATATATATATATATATATATATATATATATATATATATATATATATATATATATATATATATATATATATACGAGGGGTGATCCAAAAGTAATGATAATCAATAATAAACACAATGAATAAAATAAAAAAATAAATTTATTTCTCAACATAGTCTCCTAGCAAGTCTATACATTTAGTCCATCTCTTTTCTAAACCTAAAATTCCCTTAGAAAAAAAATCTTTATCTTGACTCTCAAAAAAGTCCTCAACCGCGGCCATCACGTCGCTATCATCGTCAAATTTCTTGCCTCGGAGGTGTTCCTTGAGTCGTGGAAAGAGATAGAAGTCACTGGGGGCTAGATCTGGTGAATAGGGGGGGTGTTCCACCAGCTCAAAGCCCGCTTCCTGAATGGCAGCCATGGCAATTGCAGCTTTGTGAACCGGTGCGTTGTCTTGATGGAACAGTACTCCAGCCCGCAGTTTGCCTCGCCTTTTCTCCTTAATAGCCTCCCGCAATCTTCTTATTTGTTCTGCATAATAGGAGCCTGTAATAGTGGCCCCCTTTTCCAAGTAGTCCACCATGATTATTCCTTCAGCATCCCAAAAAACAGACGCCATAACCTTCCCTGCTGAGCTTGACACTTTGAATTTCTTCGGCGTCGGTTCATCGGGTCGTTTCCATGTCATCGATTGTTGTTTTGTTTCAGGATCAAAATGGTGGATCCAGGTCTCGTCCATGGTCACAAAACGTGACAAAAAATTATCCTTGTCTGCCTGGAACTTTTCGAGATTTGCTCTTGACATGTCGACTCGTTTCTTCTTTTGCTCGTCGTTTAACATTTTCGGTACCCAACGCGCGGAGACCTTTCTCATATGCAATTCGTTCGCAAGGATTCTTTGAATGCTGCCATATGAGAGCCCTGTGACCTCAGCTACATGCCTGATAGTCATTCTTCGATCTTCCAATACAACTTCTTCAACTTTTTTCACATTTTCTTCAGTGAGGGACGTCGATGGGCGTTATTCGCGGTGTTCGTCTTCCGTCGATGTTCTTCCCAGCTTAAACTCCTTAGCCCAGCGTGCAACTGTGGAATATGGAGGAGAAGAGTCCCCTAATGTTTCCACCAAGTCGCTGTGTATGTCTTTGGTAGACATTTTTTTCAAGCAGAGGTATTTAATGACAGCTCTGATTTCGTTTTTTTCCATTTTGATGTTCACTCCTTGACAGTCTGTATTCAAATGAATGTAGCTCCCGGGAATCGTGGCCTATTTATATGATTTTTTTTTCCTGAACTAGTGGGTAACTGAACAAGTGACTGATATTTTTTTTGTATTTTTGTGTGCACTAGAAATAACTGATTATCATTACTTTTGGATCACCCCTCGTATATATATATATATATATATATATATATATATATATATATATATATATATATATATATAGATATATATATATATATATATATAGATAAATACTTATATACATAGCTAAAACATCCATGACTCAGAAACAAATAATCACACAAATATTTGCACCTACCGGGATTCGAACCCAGGACCACCAGCTTCGTAGGCAGGAGCACTACCAACTAGGCTACGGTGACCGAATAATGAGTACCTACTACAGGAAATTCCAACATTAACCCATTCTACTGCAGCGCTTTATAATGACTAGTATAAAAGTAAAAGAAGCATCCAAAAATACACCCTGATGGTTTTATTATCTATGTTACCTATGTAGGAAAGTGTGATGTCAATATGGGGATGGATCGTCGCTCATTTATAAACACTGAAGTTAACCTGCCTACTTTATAAAGGACAATATACCAATGAAATGTAACGTTCCGATAATTATAGTATTCCCGACAACTTTATTTTTTTGAGAAGTTTAGATTGACGGGTCGGTTGGCGTGCTTGGTAGAAACTTGCCTTTCACGCCGAAGGTTGTGGGTTCGATTCCCACTCAGGAAAGATATTTGTGTACATGAAC
This sequence comes from Pseudoips prasinana, assembly GCA_951640165.1. NCBI lineage: Eukaryota > Metazoa > Arthropoda > Insecta > Lepidoptera > Nolidae > Pseudoips > Pseudoips prasinana. The sequence continues at coordinate 15,164,103 of OX621240.1, forward strand.
ATGTCTTTTTGTCTTGAGTCTGAGTGTAATTATCTATATATATTTTTTTATTTATTTATTTCAACGGTTATACAAAAAACATATGGGTCTTAAACTAGGCGTAACATAAACTCATTAGAATTTTATCTGTACACCAAGTCGTGGATATAAGTGTGTATTTAAATAAAGTAGTATAATAATATGTAGTATATCAGTTATCTGGTTTCCAGAGTAGGTACAAGGTCTGCTTTGTTAGGGATTAGATGGGTGTGTAAGAATTATTTCCCAGTATATTAATATTATATTTTATTCTTTTAAACTATAGGGTTGTGCTACAATTTAATTTAAAACAACCTACTTGTACGTAAATAGTAGGTAACTTCATAAGTTTAATGATCATCATTAAGTCGTGCGAATATTTTGCAAAACTTTTCTAGTGTTTACATTTTTAATTTATGTTGCCTTTTATGGTATAATAATAAAAGTGTGTTTTACACACGTTCTGCATATCCAGTGTCTTTAGTAGAATGCTCTTAAGTTAACCTGTATTATGAACTGTAAATGAGTGATAAATAGGTACTCATTAGAAAACTTATTAAAAACGTAATTTCATAATGTTGCTGGTTACGGGTGGCGTAGGACCGGTAATTTTGGACATCATTGGGGGAGGGCTTAGTCCAGTTGTGGACGTCTTACAGCATCGTCATCATATAATGATGATGATGGTGGATGATGAAGTTTTCATTTAACTGATGTACCATTGATATAATTTTGTGTATGAGTTAATACAATACAATAATAATTATTAAAGTTTTAAACCACAAGTCTTTTACGTTTTTATATAGTATTATAGAAGTAAAAATAAGAAACTGTATTTATGATTTCAAAAGTGTATAATTAAATTGTTATATTCGTTTTACTTCAGATAATCATTCATAATCAGTTTTTGTTTAAATATACGAATTTAAACAGTCATAGTAATCTAATAGTTAAGATATATGCCTCACATAGCTTTTCAAATACCGAATCTTTATTGAATTTAAGTAAAACACAACAACTTACTAATCGTCTCTTTCTCAAGGTCTGTACTGATATTGACATTTATCAAACTCTCTCTGCAGGTTGGACATGACTGGGGATACTACACAATGGTGACGGATCTTCCAAAGTACGCTCACGATGTCCTGAAATATAATGTAGCCAAAACTGGCCTCCTTACTGCTATCCCTTATGTGGCCATGTGGGTATCCTCCTTCGTATTTGGCTATGTTTGTGATCTTTGCATCAAGAAAGGGTGGCATACGATCAAAACTGGAAGAATTATCCATACGACAATTGGTATGTTACCTTTATATAGTATTTATTTTTAAAGTTAGAAACCAGTAAAGCATTCCCTTGCTCAAAAAGTACTTAGACTAAATAAATTACTTAATATTCTGTTTTGCGAGCTTACCGGCGCCCATGCTTTAGAGCAGGAACAAATGTATTGTCAGCGTTCTATAATATATTGTTGGCTATTTAACCAATCATGCTGCCAGCGATAGACTGTACCAAGTTATCTATTCATCCAGAACTCCTGCCGTATAGGGCAGTGATAGACTTGGCATTTGAACTATTCTATCTTGGCGCAATAATAATTAAAAAGAATTCTGTTTTGTTGTGTATCGTCCTAATTTAACTTAACCAACGATTCCAATTCTGTTTAAAAATATGTTCATATATCGAATGTTAATAGGATCTTGACTCGATTTGCTAACATGATATTAATTACATGTATTATTATTTTTCAGCTGCAACTGGTCCAGCGATCTGTATCATTCTCGCGTCTTACTCAGGATGCGATAAAACGGCCGCAATTGTGTACTTCGTGCTCTCTATGGCTCTTATGGGAGGCTTTTACAGTGGCATGAAGGTAGAGTAATGTTGTTTTGTATGAATATTTCGGTCATATACGCATAATAAGGACTATTAAACCTGAAATGGCATGACCCTACATCGGATTACTGGTGCACAGCGAAGGTAAAAGGGGGCTACAAATTTAATACTTACTTACTTATAGTACGGGCAGTGGTTACCCTTGTATCAGAGTTGTTGAAGCCGCCCATTAGATCTCTGACAAGGCTTTACAACTGTTGACTAGTGGTTACAACCGGGAACGACAGCTTAACGTGCGCAGCCTCCGAAGCATGGAGATGTTTAGAAATAAATCCACTTTGGCGGTCACCCATCTATGGCCTGACCGCGAGCCTAGTTGCTTAACTTCACCATTCACCAATCACTTGACCATCTAGCTATGAGCGCCTCACCAATTAAATTAGAACCATGTTGCAGATACTACATAACAATATATTGACTATTGCAAAAAATAACATTCCTTGAAAATATTGTCCCGATTTTTTTCTTTTTTCTTAAGCATGCTCAGCTAAATGCTCGAAGCATGCTACTTAATCAACAACCGGTGTTACACAACATAGAAGCAATATTTTCTTTGCCATCGGAATCAAATCTGAACTAATCGTAGCTGTGCTTTGATATTTAGAAGGCTAATTACGAAGCAAAATCCACAGTTTTTTTTGAACTAGATAAAGTAACGCAAGTACTTTTATAGTATATACTGAAATACTAACTGAAACTAAACTACTGTATAAGATGGCTGTAGTTGCACAAGCATAAGGTTTCCTGTATATATTTTTCTTATGGTAGGTACCCTAAAATAGAAGCCATCTTAATTCTCATAACAAAGGTTAAACCTTTGTTATGAGAATTAAGATGGCTTCTGGTAATGGTAATCCTTCACAATCCCCTTTTAACACGAATTAATTCAAAATTCCAACTTCAATTTGAATAAAAAAGTCCAAATGAGATAAACATGATTAAATATAGTAATTTAGCCATATGGTTTGTATTCAGGAATATAATTATTACAAGTTTAATTACGGTTATTGACGGTCACCGTAGCCTATTTGGTAGTGCTCCTGCCTACGAAGCTGGTGGTCCTGGGTTCGAATCCCGGTAAGTGCAAATATTTGTGTGATGAGCACGAACATTTGTTTCTGAGTCATGGATGTTTTCTATGTATATAAGTATTTATCTATCTATATAAGTATGTATATCGCCTGGTACCCATAGTACAAGCTTTGCTTTGTTTGGGGCTAGGATAATCTGTGTGACATGGTCCCTAGATATAATTATTATATTATTATTTATTTAATAATACAGTTGCCATAGTATAGATTCTACCAAGTTTGGGATCAGATGACAGTGTGTTAGTTGTCCCAAAATATTTATACATTTATTTTGAAATACACTGTTAGAGAAACAAATCACGATTTTATTATAGATGTAAAGGGATTACAAGAACATACATGTACAAACGCCAGCACTTCAAGCTACCCAAATCTGTCAAATTTCCCCAATTGAAAGTGAACCTTATGCTTTTGTGATAAAGCTGAAAATCTATAAAAGAAATTTGACAGATTGGGATAGTTGGATGTGCTGGCGTCTGTGCATTTAGATAATGACGTAATGACAGGCATTCATACATATATGGAATGAATTTCTTTTATTTTTATGTGCCTAACAGACATATTATTCCGTACATATATAAAATTGGAATAATTATTAATTCAGTACCTACAATGAAAATAAAATCAAACACCTTACCTAATATTTTTTGTGAAGACTTCGTAGAAGGTTACGATGATAGAATATTTTTAGATAAAGGAAATTCCTTATTCGCCTTTTCTTTAGCCGTTTTCACAAAGCCTTATATTATTTCACTCCCAAGGGCGCCTTTTATCAAGAGTCATGATACCCTTAGCTCTTTGAAATATGTTTACGGCCCGTAATGCATTTTTAGTAAATTATTTTGGTTCTTTAAGCATAATAATGTTTTGTTAAGAAAATAATGATGGAATGGATGAAAGAGATTAAGTGCTTAGTCATAGTGGGGTCCAGGCGGATTGCCGAGCGGATGGCTGTACATGGAAAACTCTAAACCAATTGTTTATTTCCGTTACCGTGTGCTCAAAAACTTTTAAACATTGAATTCCTAAATTTCATTCTTTCAATTATTCATATTCATTATACAACATTGTTAACAGGTATTAACGCGAGTAACCTTTATTGTTATTTTCCCGATGTTTCGACCAAGTTGCATTGATCGCGGGTCAGCCGTTAATACCGGTAAACAATGTTGTATAATTACGATACGCGAAAGTTTAAAGGGTATATAATTCATGTTCATTTTATTTACGTTACTACATAATATAGTAATTTTAGTCTTACAAATATTATGCATCATTTCTTTCTCGTGGTTATTCCCGTGTCACAGTTGTTCAAACCACGGTTGTAGTCCTATTTACCGTGCTCTCCAAAGCACGGACGCTTAGATGTTACCCCAACCCAAGGGAGAGCCAGATGGTCTCCCATTTATATACTGAATCCTCACCTCGATGTTTAACCTTACAGTTCTTTTAAGGACCGGTACACGGCTATAAATGCCTTGTTATTTTATTAATTTGGATAAAAACAAACATGATTGCCTTCGATTTGTCATTAACTTAAATAGTTAATAGAGACACTTTATTTCAGAAGAAAACAAAAAATACTATCTCAATATAATCAAATATTCGTACAATCAGTGGTCCTATCGCTTGACAAAGAAGGGAAAAAAAGGATTAGGGAGTTATATTTTGATTCTAATTAATATTTCTGTTCAATTTCACCCTATTTTAAACTCTTTCTTTTGACTCTATTTTGAATCGTAATAGAAAGCTTATACAGGTGGCATTGGCGTAAAATAATAAAATTACATGTTTACATTTGATTATTCGATTTTTACTTCTTGAATTTGTGATAAATTTCAAAGCGCCACTGTGGCTGAACACTGAGATTTTTTCCGACGGAATAATATAGTTTACAGCTATATTTTTAGTACTGACTCGCTAAAATTCATCTTCATTTAGTGTTGACGTAAGAATGAGAGAAGACATATTTATGACCGTCTAGTTATGTATTTAAATATTTCAGGGTTAAATTTATACTGTGATGTGGCCAAATAACTTCATATTACCTTCTTAAAGTAGTTTCTATCATCGGAAAAAAGTTTGATAATAATTAACTCTACATGTTCCGGATTTTTATTTCTCATTGTTTTATTGTCCTATCATTAAAGTATGTTATAATCACGTTTCTGGAAATATTTTACTAAGATTATTTTTCTTAGCATTTTATATATGTATATAGAATGTGTTTTGTGCCAGGTTGAGATTGAATTATTCTTTGAAATTCATTATAAGACCGCTAGCTCTCGTATCAAAATTATTTCGAGTATGGAATAAAATTTAACAATAGTATTTTTTTAGTAACAAAACTGTTTATGGTGAGGTGGAAAATAACCAGGTTGAAATAGGTTCGTCAGCTAGAAACTCAAATGTGTGGATCTAACATCCGTATCAGAATTAAATGTATGTCAAGAAAATAATTATCCTGATTCAGTGGTATCGGACACCATTCGTACGGATGTCATGCGTTTTACAGGCCGGTATTGGGTTGTGTGTCTCTTTTTTAATTCTAATACTTTTACATGTTTACTATTTGTCAAAACTCCGTTCGTCCACCATCGGATTCAAGGGACATGTTTATATTAATAAATATTATGTTATTCACAGGTGAACGCGTTAGACTTGGCCCCCAACTACGCTGGCACCCTCACGTCGCTCGTCAATACAACTTCAACGTTCGCCGGCATTATCACACCTTACCTTATCGGATTGCTTACACCTGATGTAAGTATTTAGGTTAAGAGCCCCTGGAGTCGTAAAAACTGGCGATACAGGCACCGCTTTTGAAATGCTAAACATCCTTGCCATATCTGTACAAACTTCAGCTCTATTGATATAATAATAAGAATCTCTTCCTAACTAAATTGAATATACCCTAGCTTGCGACATCGAAATAATACATCCGTTTTGTGGTGAATACACTATAGATGTCTTATAGGCATTTTACTATATATAGGGTATGGCCTAAATTTTTCGTCTCATAACGTTGCTCTCTGTATTCAAAATACGGAAATTATTAGAAGAGGCAACGTCTTACACAAAAACATAATTCAACTTAATAAACTATATTTCGCAGTATAAGAGGATATCGATAAGCTTGTCTTCAAACGTGATGTTAAATTTTATGAGAAAAATAAATAGATTTCTTTTATCTTTTGATAAAAGAAATACATATCCAAATTATTCTAATTCGAAATTCGCTAGGAGATGGAGATTATGGATATTGTGTCCAATAATGGCACACATTGAAACTCTTTGAGCCGTCCCAGGCACAAACAACTATTATCTATATAAGTATGTATTTACAAAATAAAAGTAGCATATGTAGTCTATCAATTAACTGGTTTCCATAATACAAGCTTTGCTCACTTTGGGATCAGATGGCCGTGTGTGAATAATGCCCCGGGATATTATTACTATTTTGGATCCCGTGACGAGTTTATTTACAAAGAAACAAGGAAGTTTAGCGCTACCTTCCAGAGTAAAGTGATAAGATGAGGTTAGAGCCTTATAATATAAATTAAGAGAATTGCAACAACAAAAGCAACTGCAGTAGCTATTAAGAGTATACTTTAAGGGTACCCTTGATATAGGTGGAACCTTTACTGAAATCCATTAAATTATAGTATATAACCTTTAATAGGATGGAAATATTTATAAGTTATGAGTATTCAATTTATTGATAGCCCATCACATAGTACAGCTCCGTAGTATTTATTGTCGTTAAAATCAGCGTTTGAAATTAATATAAAAGAAAGTATAAACAATATAATAAATCATAAACTCTGATGGAGTAAACAAAGGTCGACAAGTTTTAGCCTAGTCTAGCTTTTTTGCACTGGGCTGGTTGAGTTTCCAGTATATTTTGACCTGTTTTGTTAAATAAATATTGAAACAATAATTCCATTTGTTATTGTACAGTCCGCCACTCTTTGATCTTAATAGAATGTTTGTTACGTAGGAAAGAAGAGCTATTTATAGTAGCGTCAACTATAACTACATAAATCATTGGTATTATTACATAAATGTTCCACAGTAAAAAACAATTTAAGTGTCGATATATATTGGTTACCACCAAAGTGCGTGCTTCAGAGGGCAAGTTAAGCGGGCTGTTGTTGTCGCTAACCCATATCAGAGGCCTACTTTTGTTTATTTTTTTTCCTTGTGGAAACCTTTTATAGGTCGCCACCGTTTGGGGGAGACGACGGGGTATGTGGGAATCCACAGGGTTACCCCCTAAAACTACCACGGCAGCCTAGCCTCTAGATACTTATAGTGATAGCTCCGGGAACTCGAAACGATTGCCATCAGGAACCACCACCGTTGCACCTATGCGTCTAAAAATAGACTCCTCCCGGGGCGTGAAGCCCCCGTTGCATATTTTATGCATAGGCGACTTGCAGCTGCCACAAATGGCCTCTTCCCAGGCCCACCTCCTTATGGACAAGGGCGGCCGGAGTCCCCCTCCAACCACTTGTGAACCCGGGGGTGGCACCTAGAGAGCCATTAGATATGACCATTATAGAGCCACCACTCGCTCGAACCTTTCTCCGGTGCCAATCTCTCTGCCAGATTAATGGCTTATGCCACCTCACTGGCGCCTCACTCTTCTGCGGTTGGGATCATCCATCTCTGGTTGCCGCTCAGCGGCCTCTTTCTGTAGCATTACAGCTTCATAGAAAGAAGCCACTGCCTTTCAGCTTGCATTATCCGTCAGCATAGCCATAATAACAGCTGGCGGAGAAAGATCGCGCCCGATTTCTGCAACCAGGACTCGCCTCTGAGCTTCCCAAGCTAGGCATCAGAGGCCTACTAGACAACTTGAACAACTAAGACACCAGGGAAACCTCTGCCCGTATGATAAAAACACCGTATTGTTATTTTAAAACATCAGCACGGCTTCTAAATAACTTTTGATATTCTATTCTTCCATTCTAATAGTGCTTATGGTTATAACTTAACGTACAGCGAAAAAACCGGCACGGCTACTAAATAGCCATTTTCGACATACTTTACGAAGTGTGTAAAATTAAAACTGATCTAATTAACTCTCCCTAAGATACCTAAGTCATGTATTAAATGTTACACGTCCAGTAAACCTACGGGAATTGAAAATTTGAGCTTGGACCAGTATTTTAATTGTTATCTTGTTTAAGAAGACCCCACAAAACTTGAAACTTAGGTAAAATAGGTATAATAACATCTCCTTTACACAACGTTTACTCAAGAAATGAATACTTACGTTACATCTGGAGTTGACGTCTTGTCGTGTCGTGACTGGATTAGCTATGTAGTAAAGGCGCATTCCTCGCACTTTCAACCTACTGACAAGCATACGCTGGCTACATTTGTAAATGGCCTACTGGTTATTAATCCTGTCTACTAAGACAGAGGTCGTGGGTTCGATCCCCACTCAGGACGAATATTTGGGTGATGAGCACGATTATTTTGTTGTGTTTGGGATTAATTTATGTGTAATATGTATGTACTCAGAAATATATACGTTTATCAGTTGTCTGATTGCCATATTACAGACTCTGCCTACTTTGAAATCATATGACAGTGTGCTATTAGGTTAAAGCTATTTATTTATTATATGGTGTACTGTGATCAACTTACATATATTTAATTTTATAGCTATACGATTTGATTTCCCTCACTTTAGTGATCTTAGGCACCAAGCCCCAATCTGTCAAATTTCCCCAATTGAAAGTGAACCTTATACTTTTGTGATAAAGTTGAAAATCTATAAAAGAAATTTGACAGATTGGGGTAGGCGGATGTGCGGGGTCAGTTAATTTAGTAAATTTCCGGATTTCTTTCGCCATGACGACGGTGGCCCGTTAAAACTTTATGTTGCATAACATTTTAGCGTTAGAGCTTTTTTGCAGTGCATATCTTAGCTCGTAAGTTTGTGTGTTAAAGGCTATTACCTTAGATTGAGAGAAAATCCAGGTGTAACCTCCTGCTGGATGATTAAATTAACCATTAACAATTGTTTTACTTCCACAGTCAACCCTGGCCCAATGGCGGATCGCGTTCTGGGTGTGCTTCGTAGTTCTCGTCGGCACCAACATAGTCTACTGCATCTGGGCCGACGGCAAGCAACAATGGTGGGATGACGTCAGACAATATGGCTACCCTCCAGGTTGGAATCACGGCCCCCTTATAAACACAGTGGAACAACCCGAATCAGTGAAATTGTCCGACCACAAAAATGAAAGGTCCACATGACTAGAAAGAGTTGAAAAAAGACAGTATACGTAACAAACAACCAGTGCAACTAGTCAAGATAGAAAATAACAATAGTACAATATATCGTGCCTTACATACTCTTAGGTTTGAGTTCATGTTACTTTAAAGTAATCTACTTATGTTAATGATAAATAAATCTCCTTTTTGTAGCCTACATTTGTAATTGTTTTATTTTCTTAACCTTCTCGTTACTGTCGGGTGCACTATATAAATTTTTTAAGTATTTTTCTCATGTTCTTCGGTATATGATTATGAACCTGAATAACGTGTAATAAACTAATTTTTCAGGTTCATAAACAAATTAAGCTCTTTGATTTATATCCTATATTTATATTATACCTTATGTACATATGTAGATATATATATATATATATTTCACCGTTTTTGCAGAACTTTGAGACATACTAAGCATTCCTCTGATGTTTTAGTAGTTACTTTGGCTTAACGCTATATATGACTGCCTCGTTGGTGTAGCGGTAGCGTGTTCAACCGCAGATAATGAGGTCCTGGGTTCAAATCCCGGGTCGTGCCAAAAATTTATTTTGGGATTTTTCCGTAAAAAGAAATTTCTCAGTATCAGCCCGAAGTCTGGAAGTTGGCGGTATTACACCCCCGTGCCTCGGAGAGCACGTAAAGCCGTCGGTCCTGGGGCTCTACCGACTAAATCGCCGAACATCGTTTTCTTAAATGACGTTCAAATAAATAAAGGTTAAAAATGACTTAATCGATAAATCGGCTTCAATGTTAACAATGGATTCCGGACCATTTATGACGTCACATGTGCTCATGGAAGCATATTTAACGATTAATTAAGTCATTTTTAACCTTTATTTATTTGAACGCCATTCAAGAAAACGATGTTCGGTGACTTAGCCCGTAGAGCCCCTGTACCTGAACTCTTTCCGGTCGTGTCGCCAGGCGTCCCATCGGATCATGAGAGTGATGAAATAGAAAGTGCCCCTGTGTTTGCGCACACACTTGTGCACTATAATATATTCCGCGCAATTGGCTAGTCTCCATTAAGACTGGCCGCCGTGGCCATATATATATATTATAATATAATGAATAGCAAGATTTTAACAGCAAAAATAGTTCAAAAAAAATTTTTAACGTATAAATATTTAAGAATCATTACATTAACTTAAAATTTATGAGGAAACAATTCTCTATCTAATAAAATCTGTTACTAAACAACGTACAAGATTAAATAAAATTGAGTTGATAATTGTATATTTTCTGATGAAAAAACCCCTTAGTATATAATAATATAACAATATTATAATTTCAGTCATATTTAAACAATAAATAAAATAAAAATTAGATAAATAGGAACTATTGTAGCTTCTTCTATATGCTAACCTACAATTCACACCTCATAGGGATAGTAAAAAAAGAGTTATCGATTTATAATAAATACATAATGCATCATTTAAACCGCTAATAGTTCGTGTTCCAGCTGCAAATCACTTTGTCCCTGTTCTCTCTGTCGCACTTGCCTCAATTTTTGTGTTGTTTTATCCAGATAGGCCTCAAGATATTTCTTCTTTTCTCTCAGTTTTACTACCTACAAATAATAAAGGAATTTCATGAGCTCACTGCATATACATACAGAAGTGACGAGATTTTGTACAGCTTACCCACTTGTATTGCAGTCTAATTCATATACTAGTAAGGTACGCCCGCGGTGTTGAATTTAACTCAAGATATAAAACAATTGACTATTGACTACTACATATATACCCTATCTACTTGGCAGCAATTTTGGATTTTATTCATACTATAATCAGTTAAATTTACTACGTTGCTTGTTATTAAATTCATTAAAGGACTTACTCCTTAAAAAAAATGAAGTTACTTGATGGAGTTTGAGGTAGATGTTGGTAAACAAAAATTTCCTTGTTCTTAGTATATTATATTTATGATGACTTCTAGCATAATCATAAACATAATATACTAAGAATAAGGAATTTTTGGTAACATTAGTATGATAAGCAGTTATCGTAATCTATAGCACTACTATCATGTATAGTATCACTGAGGCGTCTCAGCGACGCTTCCCGCCGATGATGTCTGGAAACTTAGCTCACACACAAGAATACAGTATAATAATGCTAATCATCATATCAGCTGAAAGACTTCCACTGCAGGACAAGGGCCTCCCCTAAAGATCTCCACAATCGCCAGTGTTGTGCTACCGAAATACAACGGCTTCTAGCAACCCTCATAAGATTATCGATCCATCATGTAAGGGGCTTGTAAAACGTAAAGAATAAAGTCATATTCACATTTAGAATAGTTAGAAAGGATTTTGTTGATCAATTCGGTCTGTACTTACATTCCAATGGTGGAAAACCTCATATCATAGGAACAGCATCTTATTCTTCCATGTCACCAATAGCATCAAAACAACAGTGAAAATTGTGTTTTATAATGTCAATGAAATGTGGATACAGAATATGGAACAATAAACCACGCATGTGAAGATTAAAAATCCGATGATTTTTTTTTTAAATACTAGTTCACGCTCTTTTGATACAATTCATAAACCAAAATGATAAACTTACTTCTTCTTTCACCGCAAGTATCAACGTATAACTTATAACAATTATCTACGAACAACATGTTTCAATGAAAAAACTTAAAAGCAGTGTCGTTAGAAACCATTACCTCATCCATAGCGTCTTGAAAGTCTCGCAGTAAATCTTTTCTAGTAAGGAGACCTGCTTTCAACCTCTCATCTTCTAATGACCATCGCAGTTTGTTACGGTGAGTCTGCAGTAAAGTTAATTTTCATTACTGTAAATAGCTTCATAAAACGTAACACAGAAAAGAGCTTTGAGACCTTGATTACGCTCCTGAGACCACTATTTGCCCTTTTATAATTCAAAAACATGCTCTTGGCATCTAATCTATGTTAACAGAGAAAGACCAGCTAGCTACGCAGATCCTATTGTGGTAAACAAGTTTGGGTGAAAGGTACTTTTGTAATTGAAGTTCAATCGATAGCTGGGGTGACATCAGGCACACTACTAATTCTTTTATACCATCCATATGGATGTTACCTAGAATGTTTTGCGGCAGCTATATCTGAATAACAATAGTGTCCAGTAGGGGAAATTTAATCCAGCCATCGATTTTTGAACTGTACATGCTATCGCTAGACCAACGAAATACTTAACTATGCCTCTCTTACTCATTATGTTAGACGTAGAATTAAAGCTCTCAGTTTTCTATACGAGAATTAAAATACAAAACACTGACTACAAACATGTTCTGACTATTTACAAGCGCTTTTTTAAAGTCTACGTGAATAAAAACCTTTTTTATTTTATTTATTTTATTTTAAAAAACAAATAATTACTGTTTAAAAATCTTGTATCATCTATTAGACTACCACTGGGGCAAAATTTATACGGGACACTGCGAAAGCGTTTCCTTAATTACTTAAAAATATTTAAATCAGTTCATTAACAACGAAGTAATAATTGCGTTACACACAAACAAACTAAAACATAATTATAGTCGACTTAAAAAGGGAATGAATATCATGTATGTATATAATCTTGGGCGTTTTAACTGACTGTATTTGGGGTCAGTGTTCTGTTTTTGAAAACAGTTCTAATTTTAAACATTTTCGAAACTATATATTAGGTGTTGTATTAAAAAATCTTCAAAGAAAATTTTTAATTTCATCTGCCAGACTTTTTACTAAAAGATATTTTCCTTATAAAATCCAAATTTGGTATCTGATTTTGGCACTATGGCTATGTCGCAAGTATATCCATTCGAATATGTAATCGGAATGAGAATCTTACTTCGTTTTGAAGTCTCTTAAAATATTCAGATCTATGTGATGAATAAGATGGCTCCAATAGCTAAGCAAGTTTAAATAAGTAGATTTAACCATACCTTGACAACACCAAGATCTTCTCTAGCTCTTGTAAACTCAATCTCAGCATCACCCAAATCACATTCAGCAAAGTCAATGACCTCATCAGTATGATGCATTTTCTCTCTAATATGTGCCAAAATTTGATTGTGTTCTGTGCATTTGGCGCGATTTCTTATTAGCTCGTCCTCGCGTTCTGTCAACAAAATAGTATTTAGTAAGCTCAATTAGTATTCTTCAAAGGTGTCTACCGAAAGAAAAAATATATTACATTTTTCCTGCCATTTTTATCACGGTAAAAGTTCTGTCATTTGTCAGCGACAAGAGTAAATGCGGTGTCCCTATGTAAATTTAGTTAACATTTATATGCGGCAATACATAGTTTGTTATAGTTTACACAACTTAATGTCTAATAATGCCTACCTTCAATCTTGGTGACGTAATTCTGGTTATCAATGTTAAGCTGCTCATATTGGTAAACATAGAGTCCAGGACCCAGGGTTTCCAGCTTTTTAACAATTGCTTCCAGCTCGGCTACTTCATTCCTCGCTCTCAGGTAACGCAGACAGAGCGCTGAAGATTGTTCACTTTTACGCCTTTGTAGAGTCAAGAAACGTTCGACTGTCTAATAAAAATATAAGAATAATAAACATAATTAATGTAAAAGACTCAAAAATTTATTAAATACCATGTGTAAATTTCGTATCTAATACTTTAATCGATATATAGCAATTAACAACAAAAATATTTTTATTATATAAATATTTTATTGACAATAACTTGATACGAGCTAGCTAAATATCATTTCTGTAATAAAATAAATTTTATAAATGTTTTCATACAAGATGTACCTAAATATCTATGTTACTAGAAATAATATCTAATGTATACAACTATATTACTACAAACATGTTCTGACTATTTACAAGCGCTTTTTTAAAGTCTACGTGAATAAAAACCTTTTTGATTTATTTATTTCAGACACTAACTCAACAGAAAAGCTACAAATATATTGTAATATAGTAAAAAAGCTCCTTTATATTTGTTAACAGCAACAAAACTTTTAAAGTAGTAACTAGGTGGAAACACTAAGGGAAATAAATATATTTGAGAACTTAAATTACTCAGTGGCTAATCAATAATGCATTCTATTAGTAATATCATAAGTGGTACAATAGACTAACCTTATCTGCAATTGGCTTTCCCTTTCTAGAATATATAAGACCAGTGCCCGTCGTTCGTTCAAGGTTTTGTAACTCATCGAACTTTTTGTTCGCATACTCCATTCGTGCATTGAATTGATTTTCTACTATTGCAACTTTTGATTTTATCTACAAGAACATCAATACCATTAGTTTTATAGCATTATTTGCAATGCAAAGGGTAAATATAATCTCCAAAGTGGGTAATCATAACTTTAATTAACCGGCGCGGTGGGTTTCGAACCAACACCCTCGACCAAACAGTAAAACGATCAAATTTAGGATTCCATTGCTAACATCCTTCGGGATGATGTAAGTTTTATCCATTGGCTGTACTTTCTAGAAATATTGCTGACTGATATGTTCATAGTTATATGCGATATTATGATATTGATAACACCTTTCGAACTATTAAACATTTCGTAAGTTAAGCTGCAAAGTATTGACAACATTTTCTAAAGGATGTGGACTATTCTATTTATAGATTTTACTTATTACGTTACGTAAGTACTAATTCGTTTCTGGTGTGTACACCTATTTTACCTGCGTTATCTCAACATTCTTAAATATTTAAATAAATCATTTATTTGGAACAAAAACCATTACATTATATTTTAACCCACCACTGTGTAACAGTTTGTCGGCGGGATTAGCGCTCGTTACATAATAGTGTTCCTTAGATTAGGTACATAACATTACATTCTACGTATTCGTTAAGAACTATTGCACAACTATAAGTACTTTTTGTTGGTTACATGGTGATGTTCGTTGAAAGTTGTATCAAGCTTCTAAGGTAATCAATATTTGTCTTTTTAAGCAAAAATTTCCTAATTCTACCATGGTCTCTTCTGAGCCAGGGAATTTGATTAAATATAACTATACTTGTTGTTGTCATTTCCAAAATGTTTTAAAAGTACGATAACTAGGTGACTAGTTTAACTCAAAAATTTCATGATGTATGAAATTTCTTTAATTCACCACTTATTTTTTATCCCAAAAGTAAAAAGGAACCTATGATTACTTCATTGTACGTATGTATGTCTATCTGTCACGATCATGTAAAATGAAAATTAATGTCACATAGGTACGCAAGCCGGCAATTCTTTTAGAACAGTGAAATAATGTAAACACTTTTTCTTATAATGCCATCAATAGATATTTAGACAGTTCATACGGGTGTAAAACCCTTGAGGGTAGATAGTAGATACTTACCATTATTCCAGAATCATGAAACTCAACAAGAAGCATTGTCTTATAGCACTAGTAATTGGACGAAATCAAATGCTTAAATTTGCAGTTTTACATCATAATAATAATATGTATTATTAATGTTAATATATTAAAATCTGCAAGATTTTGCGTTGTTTGTGGTTCATAAACTATAATTTAGGAAATAATAAAGTAAATCGCTTACGATCAAACACTACTGTACCAAGTCATCAGATGTGTAAAAGAATCTGACGAGAGTATTTTGTAATTCACAGAGACCATTAGTTGAATAAACTTACATCAGCAATTTCCACATCCGATTTTTCTTTCAACTCTTCGTAAGCAAATAGCTTCTGTTGATATTTTTCTTCTAAATCTACAGCACCTTCTAATGGTTTCAATACGTGATCAAATTTTCGTTTCCTGAAATATATAATTTAGCGCTTCAATATGTGTACAATCTTTCACCTTGAATTTTTACACCTGCCGAAAATCTTATGATATAGTTGTAGTATCTACGCGTCAAGGGTCACGTCGATATGAATGACAGATCTGAAAATTCAAAGAACGGCAGCATGTCAAAACAGATCATTTTTCTTTCTTACTCTATAGCGGTTCACGTGTATTTTACCTACCATACCAAATATTTATAGAAATACCACCAAGAATATCAAATCACACGTGACATTGGTCACATCATGCGTGGGTAACATAGATTTTTTAACAAAGATGTAAAGCTTTTATTTAGAAATGTATTTTGATTTATAAAACCGCAGGAGGTATAAAATGTTGCATTCTATGGCATTTTAAATGTAATCACAATCTTTGGAGTTAGTAAATAAACTTTCCGAGTCCAGTAGTAGTTTACCTATTATAAATGAATGAAATGAATGAATGGTCGTGGCAAACATGCTTAAAAGAGATTTGTTTTTCTCTTAATTATATATACCAGGTACTTTATAAATACAATTATTTCTAGTTTAATGAAGTAGAGTTTCAGATATATTAATTTTAATGCGAGGTAGCTTTTTAGTATAACGAAAAAAAATACTTTGTTAAACTTTAGACCGTTACACATCATCAGCCTGATATCGTCCATTGCTGGACATAGGCCTCCCCCAAAGGTTACAAAACGTGGACCGTCACAGTGTAAAATGTGCCCAGCACGCCACTGTGACTACAAAGTCTTGTCCGGGGCGTGTGCCATGCAGTTTGAATACACGAAGACTTTTATGTATTACATTTTACGGCCTGTTGGCGTGGTTGGGAGATACGCTGCCTTTCACTCCGCAGGTCGTGGGTTCGATTCCCACCCGGGACAAATATTTGTGTGTATGAACATGTATGTTTGTCCTGAGTCTGGGTGTAAATTATCTATATAAGTATGTATTATATACTATAGAAAAATAGTATATGTTATAAATCAGTTATCTGGTTTCCACAGTACAAGCTCTGCTTAGTTTGGGATCAGATGACCTTGTGTGAATAAAATCCCAGGATATTTTTTTTAATTGACATCATCATGTCAGCCAAAGTACGTCCACCTTTGGACAGAAGCCTCCCCAAATAATATTAGTTAATAATCTAAATTAGTTCTATTACAACTAATTACAGTGGAAACTTTAGCAAATGAGTTATTAATATATCTTTTGATTCAATTAAAGTTAATAACTTTAATTAAGGTACGTTCAGGTGATTTTTGTAAATACTTATTTATTTTGTTTGGTCCAATCAATATGTTATCCCAATTTTCATCACAGTTTCCCCTGAAAAAATGTTTTAAACCTACTTGTAATATTCCGCAAGTCTTCGATGAAGGATGTTGTTCTTGAGTTGCAATTGGTTTTTTTCATTTGTAAGATCTTTTAGAGTTGATAAGTATACTTCTCGATCTATTGACGCTTCGGCTGTTGAAACAGCGCGTAGTGCATCAATACCTAGAGGTGTGAATTATTTAAAATTATTATTCGAGAAAGAACATTATTCAGGTTTTTTTTTTAATACTTTTATATAAAAACTGGCTGTGCCCCGCGGAGTTACCCGCGTTAAATTTTATAAATTTTCTTTGCTATAAACCTCACGGAGCCCGAGACCTTTCCAACGAATGCAAAACCGTGGAAATCGGTTCGTGCGTTCTGGAGTAATAGCGTCAGGAAGGAAAACCCGACTTATTTTTATATATAAAAATATACTCATTTGGCAAAATTCAATGTTCTTATAAGAAGATATTTAAGTCTTACTAAATAGGAAAAGCTTCGTTACCCGTACATGAATTTGTATCACTTTCTAATGGAGATCTCTTCACCTCGTCACTGAATGTGGTTTTTGATCGCAAGTCATGTTTAGCCTTTTCATGAAAGGATTCCCCTCTTTCCTAATGAAACAGAATATGACAGTCAATTGTTTTAACTTTCAAAAGCAGTGATCAGATTTGCATAAGTGAACAAATTGGTAGATGCGTTTATACTGACACACGAAACACATTGACCATTTTGTTCAAATATAAAATTATATTCGAATTACAAAGTAGTACTTATCAGTCCTATACCATATCTAAATACTTTTTTAAGTAAATGGGTTCGTTTTTTATAGAATATACAGCATGTAACGTAAGTAACGCAAACCCTCAAACACCCCATGTTGTAATCATAATACACACATCTATATGCATTGTTATTTACTAAATTAGTTTCTTGGAATAAAGTTTAATTTTCTTTATTTTGTATTGAATGATGGAATATGTATGCATACAAATAAAACTGCATTTGAAAAGTCTTCCTTCTTAGTCTTATTACTTTGACTTACGGTCCATTTCAATTTGTTTTGACTGTACTGGGTTAATATGACAATTAATGAATTTCCGTGGTTTTAATTAATTTGGAATAAAAATTACCTATATTAAAAATGATATAAATCAATTCAGTAAACGATTCTGAACAAACTATTTTCAGGATGTGCGTTAATTAAGTTACATGTTGTATAAGCACTGGAAGGTAATTGGGTATTTAATATAACTTTTTACTACTATAACTACATAGCTAAATTTCTTATTCATCCCCTTATTACTTACTATGTATGTAAGATACCAAGCTATATTGAAACTTGCGCAATAATTGTTTTTAAATGGCCACCGTGTATCATAGATAAGTCAAGATTTTACCATTGAACAGCTATTATTCAACAAATATCGCTATTACAATGCTACAAGATAAGCAATAAGCCCACTGAAACTCATTTATAAGACTAATAAGTTGTGCTTTACATACAAATTTTATTGGAATTAAATTCAATTATGTTTAACTATTTTATACGGTGTAAAACCGAATCGGGTCCATTCTAGCCTGTAGCCATTCCAATGCAAATTTCGAGTCCTTGGATGGGTCGCATTAAATATAATAATTATGGTCATGTAATGAGATCATTATTAAAACTAACCTCACATAAAAAATCCTAGAAACGTATACATAGTCAAGTCTACCATAGTATATAAATTCCAAAATAACATACCTAATAAGATGCCTACATTCTACATTACATAACTTTAAAACTACCACGAATATTGGAACTTTCTGCTTACACTGCCACTAAATGTAATACGAAAAATGTCATATTAAATAATAAATTCGTTGAAAAGAACATAAATATTCTATGCTAATAACAAAACTAGGGTATTCAGTTGTGGATATTCGTGCAAAGTTCTATGACATTGACATAACAGTCAGGTTGCATGCTACGTAAACGACGTTAATTAAATTGAAAGGGACGAAAAATTGCGGTATTACCTTATTGTCGGCCATATCGCGTGATCTGGTTGAATTACCTGACTTTTATTGATCTGTTTGGTTACAACCCGAAATTATTTTACTCCATTAGCTAAGAGCACAACATGCAAACCGGAGACTGTTGATCGGTCGTCATGGTAACGCAGTCTTTATCGACCGCTTTACAAAGGTTTGCGCTGAATCAAGAAGTAAGTACATTATGCAAAAAGGTTAGTTGGGCCAACACATAATGACCAAGTATTTAATGTATAGTATACGCGCCTGCACAACGAAAATAGCTCTTACTGCTTACGTAATAAGGCTATTGTCACGGGTCCAAGTGTATTCACCCACTAGACGTCAGTTGTACTTATACATATAACCATATGTCTCATCGTATTGGCTGAAATCGTCCACTAATGAACAATGGGCCCCCGAGGATCTCCGCAATGGCCATCTGCGCTGCCTGCAACCATCGGCTTCTCGCGATCCTTATCTTGCAAGAGACCACCTTGTAAACATTATTGGATAAAAGTATAGCGAAATATTTAAAGAATGTTTTTTATGTGTTACAATTTATAGGACTATAAACTACTTAGGATATATAGTTTCGACACCATGATCTGTCATATTACTTGAGTACGCTATATTTACTGCACTGTAGTCAGGCAGACTTCATGAAGATGTAGTCGATACATTAATTATTGTGTCATTATGACTGGGTAATAATATTGCGGGAATTAATTCATTGCCAACAATGATATTCAACATAAATAATTTTGTAAGCCTTACATTTTACAGATTCTGGAAGCTAAATTTATAATAATGAAATGAAATAATGAAATTTATTCAGCACTTGGGTATTAACATACACTTGTACTTGTCAAGTTCACAATGCAGTACATAAACATAGTCGAATACAGTATAAGAATTCAAAAAAAATAATTAGTCCGTCCGTGCGGTCTGTTTTATCAGATATATTTTAAGGTTTGAGATATCTTTATTTTCTCATAAGAATTCACAGTAATTCACTTACATGAGAACGTTTAAAAAAAAACATACAAACAAATAATCATCTTATCCTAGGCGTACATATACTATGATCTTCAATAATTTCATTTAAAACGTTCAATTACAACTCATTCAATTACAACTTTAGATAATTGGTTCCGAGATTAACAAAATGCAATATAAGGGTATTTGTATAAAAACAAGAAGCAAACAGTGCTAAGACGGACACGTTACACAGATAGGGCGTAGCTAAAAGCGACATGGATACTAAGGTGCGCTCAGATTAGATGTTAAATAGTATTTTAAGTATTTTTTAAAGGTTGGCATAGATTTTGCTTCTTTGATATTTTTCGGTAATTGGTTATATAATTTCGCACCTTCGTACATTATATTTTTTTTGCCATAATTAGTTCTTGGCTGTGAGAGGCAAAGGTTGCTTGCTCGTCTTAGTCTAATTTTTTGTATCTGTTGTTTTTTTGTGAATGTTATTTGAGTATGTATATCTTTATTTAGTATTTTTCTAATTAAGATACAAGTTTTATATATATATATGTTTGAGTTATATTTGTTAATATTAGTATGTTTGTTAATATTAGTATGTTATATTAGTAGGTGTAAAGAAATCATAATTAAACAGGGTTTTAATTAATTTATTTTGTGATCGTTGAAGTGGTTCTAAATTTGTTTTTGTAGCGGTGCCCCAAATTTCAGTCAAATATTCTAGATGCGGTTTTATAATAGAGTTGTATATATTATATCGAACTCGGTACGGTAAACATGTTACCATACCCCGTAGGGCCCCAGAGAGAGAAGTTAATTTGGTTTTAATTTTTGAAATATGTGGTTTCCATGTTAAGTGCGAGTCTAAAATAAGTCCGAGATATTTTTCTGTATCAACTTTATTTAAGGTTTGGTTATTTATCTTCAATGGTGTGTAAGGAGATATTTTTTTGTTTTTTGCTGTAAATATGATGTAGTTTGTTTTTGATATATTAATAGTTAGCCGATTGCATTGAAACCAGTTGTTAAGACGATTTAGGTCATTTTGGGCGTCTTTAATGACAGAGTCTATGGAATGTCCAAAGTAAAATACAGCTGTGTCATCGGCATACAACGTTATGTCACCCTTTAGCCCGAGTTCATTTATATTATTTACATATATAAGAAACAAAAGAGGCCCCAGAATCGAACCTTGAGGAATACCACAGGGCACTAATCTGGGCCCACTCTGTGTTTCACCGATTTTGACTACTTGTCGACGATTTGTTAGATAAGATCTGAGCATTTCCATTGCGGTTCCTGAAATACCTATGTCAGATAGCTTCTTTAATAATAAACTGTGACTAATTGTATCAAAGGCCTTCTTTAAATCTATGAAGACTCCTAGTGCTATCTGTTTTTTTATCAATGCTAAGTTTAACTTTTGTTATGAGGTCTAATGTAGCTGACAGAGTATTCGATTTCGGTCTGAAACCATACTGCTGTTTGTAAAAGAAATTCTGTGCGGCCAGGTAAGTATCAAGGCGTTTATATAAAACTTTCTCATAGATTTTTGACAACACGGGTAGAACAGATATTGGACGGTAATTGCCAGGTTCTGACTTATTCCCAGATTTAAATATTGGTCTAACTTTAGCCATTTTAAGACTATCAGGAAAAGTGCCTTTTTCTAGATTATAATTTATGCAGTTAGTAAGTTCATCAAGGATAATGTGTTTCATGCATTTTATTGATTTGCTATTAACTCCATCTAATCCGCAGCTAGTATTTGTACTTAAGCTATCTATTAACTTGGAAATTTCTAAAGTTGTACATGGCTGAAATTGATTGAGCGCGATTTGACTGCCAGTGTTTGCTTGTCCCGTATATGTCAAATTATTATGAAAAATTGCCGGTATTTGACTATCTAATATCAAGCCTATATTAGAAAAGTAATCATTAAAATGTTCACAGATAGCATTTTGATCCGTTATATAACCATTGGGTGTTAAAAGTTTACTAAGGAATGATGGGTCTCTTACTTTATTGTTAGAAAGGTTGTTGATCAGATTCCACATCTTTTTAGGGTTACTTTTGCAGTCGTTGAAAGCTTTTAAATAATATGTAGATTTGGTTTTCTGAATGGTTTTTGATACTTCGTTTCTTTCCTTGGTGAACGCCTCTTCTAATAATTTGTCGTCTGAATTCTTCTTAAACTTATTCCATATTATATTTCGACGATTTATTCTATCTATAATGTTCCTGTTAATCCAGTCTTGACGGGGTGGGTTAAGGATTTTAGTTTTTGTGACTCTACTATTGCTGACGCACGAATACAGTTTCCCTTCAAATACTTCATATAGTTTATTACCTTCATCTGTGCAGTTTTCCATAGTTTTATATAATTGTTCGTAGTTAATAGCTTCATATTTAATTCGTCGCGGTGGTACAGGCTGGTATTTCTGTATTTCGAGGTATATTTGCTTATGGTCAGACATAGGGGTTTCAATTATAGTAAAATTAAATCTGTGCCTTCTAAGATTTGAACAAACATGGTCTATTATTGATCTTGTTGAATCTGTTTCACGTGTACAGTATTTTTCGTCAATTTTATTCATTATATTGTAGCCATTCTCCAGTAGCACATCTTTGTAGTTATTAGTTGCCTGTTGTTGACTCAGTAAATTGATGTTGAAGTCTCCCAAAACAATACATCTGCTTCTTTCATACAATTGTTTGGAGTAAATGTCCAAGAAGTTTTTTAAATTTGATGCGTCTGGTTTCCGATATACTGCGCCGATGTCGAGAGAATAATGGTCAAGATGGATCCAAACGAAGTGATTGTCATCTTGAGTTTGATTCTCTGTGACATGGTGTTTAAAGCTATTACCAATGAATATTGATACTCCACCACCTCTCCTTTCACGCCTGAAGTTATAATAGTGCACATAACCGGGAATATGGAGACTCATAGCTTCTTCGTCTGTTTTAATCCATGTCTCAGAGAGGATGATAATATGAATCCTGTGATGATTTCTTAAATCCTAAAATAAATAACAAGTTACTAATCTATTATTTTGAAATTTAGTTGTACAATATTAAAATTAAAGAATTGAAGGCAATGAGCATTTGGCTAGCGCAGAAGGCTCTTAACCAGTAGCTTAAATTAAACGAGTAATACCCGAGGCCATCCTTTTGGGGTTCGGGCCACAGCTCAGGGGGCCGCTGAAGCAAAAGGACAGAATTCTAAGAGAGGGTGTTATCAGTTGCACGGGAGCACCGATGACGCGTTAAGGGGCCAAAGCGATCCTCGCCGCTGAGAAGCCTACCCTAGCTAACCAGCGGCTTTCTCTAGCTACCTAGGTGGACGACCCGGAGAAGAAAGCCACAAAGAAAGTCCGGGCTTGCTTTTTTCGTCTTCTTTTGCTTTTTGTTTTCGTTTTTGTTCTTTTTTTTATATCATGTATTTTCTTACATTTTGATGGGCGTTATGTAGGCTGTATGCACGCACAGAACCGTTGTCATCTAATGAATAAAAAAATTGTGAGATAATAAACAATAACATTAAATATAAAATACCGCCACCCATCCGAAATAGGGAATGCATTGACTCATTTAAAAAATGTTTGTTTGAGTTGTTAGTGCAGAGATGTTACTACTCAATCACAGACTTCATAGATGATAAGCAAAGTTATAAAGGTTCCACTTATTAGTTTCCTTGACATGTGTAATGTGTAATAAAATGTAATGTGTAATTAAAATTAATATAAAGATTTTATGTCGACCACTTCAGTTTTGTACGCCGATTATATTCGGCAAAACATAGCGGAATTATATTTTATATTAACACCAATGTATTGTATACCTATGTTTATCAAAACTAATAAATGATTACTGATTACTGATACTGATATATAAACATTAAATAATAATAATATTATATTCATACCATATGCAATCATAAGGCTTGTGACTGCATTTGATACTTGTGAAGCATTTAGAAGGGCTTGTGATATTTAATAGATTGAGATAAAATGAAAATCACGACAAGAAAGGTTCTAGGTTTCTAAATGAGGGTCAACGATGTATACCAAATACATAGTATAAAGATAAGCCCATCTAAACGTACTTTCTCTACAACCAGAAAATAGCTAATTAGTTCAATAGAAAATAAATATTTTTTAAAATAAAGGAATTAAAATTATAAAAAAAAACTTGTGTGTACTTATGTACACGCGTTAGAAGTTATACTTCTTAATATACAACTTGAACATAGTTATCAATTTTCATACCACCTAGAACTAACGTCATGCTGTTATTTTTACGATGCGCGCGCACGATGCGCGCGCATCGTAAAAATTCACTCTCATACCACCTAGAACTAACTTCATGCTGTTAAATTTTTTGATGTCGGTGTGCGCGCGCATCGTAAAAATTCACTCTCATCATTTTTGTCAATCGCGCCAAAAGAAGTATAACTTCAAAAATATTTTTTGACAAACAGTACCTACGAGTACAGTATCTGTACAATCTAACACTAATTGTCTCTTTTACGACGCTAAAATAATATTTTTGTAGTGTCATAACCGAATAATAATATTTATTGCCTAAGTCTAAAGTGCGTTAAGCAAGTATCGAATGGATTGTATAAATTCGAGACTGGGAACCACGGTGCGGTGGCGGAGCGTTAACACGGGCCAACATGGGGCCGGATACCCCGTGAATCGTGGGTTAAATTCCCAACATTACTTGAATTTATACAATATTTATATATGTCTGAACCTCGCGACTGCTCGTAACAAAGAACGCATTAAATAATCATGAAATTTACTAATGTTTTAATCAAGGCGACCACCGACTAGGAGTAAGCATGACGGTCACCGTAGCCTAGATGGTAGTGCTCCTGCCTACGACGCTGGTGGTCTTGGGTTCGAATCCCGGTAAGTGTAAATATTTGTGTGATGAGCACAAATATTTGTTTCTGAGTTATGGATGTTTTCTATGTATTTAAGTATTTATCTATCTATATAAGTATGTATATCGTTGCCTGGTACCCATAGCACAAGCTTTGCTTAGTATGG
Source organism: Pseudoips prasinana (assembly GCA_951640165.1). Classification (NCBI taxonomy): domain Eukaryota; kingdom Metazoa; phylum Arthropoda; class Insecta; order Lepidoptera; family Nolidae; genus Pseudoips; species Pseudoips prasinana. The sequence continues at coordinate 15,189,534 of OX621240.1, forward strand.
GGCTAGGATGATCTGAGTGACATTGTCCCTAGATATTATTATTATTATATTATTATACGGACCTATATATATATATATATATATATATATATATATATATATATATATATATATATATATATATATATATATATATATATATATCGTCCCCGTAGTTGGAAAATTAAATAACTCCGATTTTGGCGAAATTGACTTTATCCTATTTTCAAAACACCTAAAACCTGCCGCATATTTGAGCCTTACAGGCGTTTTCGTATCTTATTCCGTTCCAAAGATATAGCCATTTTTGTCAGACAGGTCATGATAGATGGAATAATAAATATCTTCAGACAAACACAATTTTTTTAAAGGAAAACTAAATAATTCAGTAAATAAATCAATAACTGTGGTCAATGACAAGATGAATGTCAAATAAATTAAATAACTTGAGTTGTTGAATTTTTCCTCAACTTATAGATTATTTCACAAAACTAACTTAGTTCTAGGAAAACTAAATAACTCTATTTATTTAATTCTGCGATTCAGAATTCTATAATAACGTTCCTAATTTATAAATACTTGATGTTATTTATTTCTTCTACAACTAGATAATGATTAATTATAAGATGATAGCCAAATAAAATTAAATAAATTAAGTTGTCATCAAAGGTAATCAGAGGTTCGTCATTTTATAAATGAACCTTTTTCTGATTCTGGATCTATATGGAATCCGGACACAAAAGAAGAAAATAAAATAAAAAGGAAACTTAGTTCTTTAATAGACATCAATATTTCACTGGCTAAGAAGAAAAAAAGAGTTGAGAGATTTGAACGAATAAACCCGATTTTTTCGAGAGATTCTAAAGATGAAACAAGTAATATTATAACAACTTGAGCTTTTATTGAAATCCCTATTGACCAATTAGTCTCACCCTGATGGAAGAATTATGGAACACAATATCACAATCGCTGGGATAACAGATTCAGGAATAGAAACAGGAAATAAGGAAAAAGCCGGGGTGCTAAAAATCCCCGGCAGACGCCGTGTTACCAAAACCGACAACGTCTGGCCCTTGCAACATATAACACTCACACACAGTGGACCGACGAGAATATCATTGAACTGGAGAAGGAACTGAGCAGGTTACATTGGGATATCATAGGTTTGTCTGAAGTCCAAAGAGAGTTTTTAGGAATATCGTGTCCTCCCCACGATAATTCATAGTTCAAAAGTCCCTCGTCCACAAGGAACTTAGTGAAACTCGAGAGTGTGTCGACTAGGGCGGCATATCTTATAACGTATTCGTTGAAGGTCATACAGGTTTACGCGCCGACTTCAACGCACTCCGACGATGAGGAGTATCATAGGTTTGTCTGAAGTCCAAAGAGAGTTTTTAGGAATATCGTGTCCTACCCACGATAATCCTAAAATCCGGGAACCTGCTATATTTCCGCGAGGGCGACCAACTGTTCCAAGGTGATGTCGGGTTTATAGTTCAAAAGTCCCTCGTCCACAAGGAAAGTAGTGAAACTCGAGAGTGTGTCGACTAGGGCGGCATACCTTATAACGTAACTTATAACGTATTCGTTGAAGGTCATACAGGTTTACGCGCCAACTTCAACACACTCCGACCGTGAGGTTGAGGTCATGTATGAGGATATTTCTAGAGCCATACATACCTCTAACACTTATTTCACTGTGGTCATGGACGACTTTAACGCGAAGCTGGGTAAACGATTCGGGAATGAGCTGAGAGTGGGGCAATTTGGAACTGGAGACCGGAACTCTCGGGGCCAAATGTTAGCCGACATGGAGAAGGAGGGACTCTTTATGATGAATTCCTTCTTCAGGAAGCTGGATCACCGCAAATGGACCTGGGTGAGCCCCGATGGCAAAAACAAAAATGAGATAGACTTTATCTTGTCGACGAGACGACAGACGTTTAATGACGTCTCTGTGATCAATGTGGTTAAACCCGGGAGCGATCACAGACTGGTGAGAGGCTCATTGAATCTAATGTCAAGCTCCAGAGATCCAGACTGATAAAGTCTACGCGCCGACCTTTACCTATCCACGTCCAAAACCCACCATTTCAACTCTAACTGCGAAGCCGTTTCGAATGCCTAGCAGACTGCGAGGAAGTGGACTCATACTACGAAAGGCTCGTAGAAGCTGTCCATACGGCTGAGTTTAAGGTCTTCAAGGCCCAGCGTACAAACAGACTTTGCCCTGCAACTTATGGAAGTAATACGGAAAATGGTTTTGACATCCTCAGATGATGCTACTATATACCGGCTGCTCAACAGACAGATCTCAAAGTCTTTGACTCGCGACAAGCGTCAATTTAATACAAGTAGTATTATAGAAGCCATCGAGCGGAACAAAGGCTCTAAAGTGTTCGTAAGAGATCTGTCTGTTGGACAAACCCAACTGACGAAGCTGAAGACTGAAGATGCACGGCAATCGTCACGTCTAAACCGGAGTTGCTGTGAGAGATTGAGAATTCTATGGACAGTTATATACGACAACGCAGTCACCTGCCAAAAGTCATGTCTTGGATGGAGCACGACCAACCCGACATTACACTGAAGACACCCGAACGTCAGCCTGTACGAGAATAAAATGGCTCTCAGACAACTTAAGAACAACAAGGCTCTTGGTGATGATGGAGTTTCAGCAGAGCTTCTGAAGGCAGATGGTACACCAATCCTACGGGCCTTTCAGAAGTTATTTAACTTCATCATACTAGATAATCAAACACCACAAGCATGGCACAGAAGTGTGGTAGTGCTCTCCTTCAAAAAGGGCGACAAAACCCTATTGAAGAACTATTGACCCATCACACTGCTGAGCCATTTGATGATTTCCAGCCTCCCGAACAAGCCGGTATCCGAAAAGTCTTTAGCACCATAGACCATATACACCGCGCGGCAAGTTATACATAAGAAGTCGAAGAATACCTATAACAAGCCACTGTGCTTAGCGTTTGTGGACTATGAGAAAGCCTTAGATTATCGAAACCTGGGCTGTGGTCTCTCCTAAGGTGCCAAATCTACTACCGGTAAGTCGAGGTGTTAAAGTATTTGTATGAAAACGCCACAATGTTAGTGCGACTCCAGGACCAAAACTCGAAACCTATCCACTTGCAGCGAGGTGTGACACAGGAAGATGTTACATCTCCGAAAGTCTTCGTCGCTGCATTGGAAGATGTCTTCAAGCTTCTGGTCAATGGCGAGTATATCACTCACTTACGATTTGCCGATGATATAGTAGTCATGGCTGAGACCATGGAAGATTTCGGTACAATGCTCTATGACCTCAGTAGAGTTTCTCAACAAGTGGGCCTGAAAAGGAACATGGATAAGAAAATCATGTCAAACCTCCAACACTCAATTGAAGGTTGGATACTCTGCACGCGAAGTTGTAGAAAACTATATTTACCTAGGACAGACCATCCAACTAGGTCGTTCTAACTTCGAGAAGGTGGTCCATCGTAGAATCTAACTCGGCTGGGCAGCGTTCGGGAAACTACGTAACATCTTCTCGTCCAAAATACCGCAGTGTCTCAAGTTGAAATTCTTCAACCAGTGTGTGTTGCCAGTGATGACTTGATGACAGACCAGATACGTGGTCGCTCACTATAAGCCTTATTAGAAGGCTCAAGGTCACCCAAAGCTCAATGGAGAGGGCTATGCTCGGAGTTTTCTTGCGATATCGAATCAGAAATGTCGGAATCTGCAGGCGAACCAAAGTCACCGAGATAGCCCAAAGAATTGTACAACTGAAGTGGCAGTGGGCGGGCATATAGAACGTAGAACCCACGGCCGTTAGAGCAGAATGGTTCTCGAGTGGTAACCACGAACTGGAAGACGCAGCGTGGGCAGGTCCCTACAAGATGGACCCATGATCTTGTGCGGGTCGCTGGAAACTGTTGGATGTGAATAGCGCAAGACCGGCAATTGTGGGCCTTTGTCCAGCTGTGGACCTTTTGGCTGATATGATGATGATGATATTTATTTTTTAAGTACACATTTTCTAAAATTTAGTTTACTTTTCTATTTATTCCTTAATATAACTTTATTAATATTATAATATAGCTTTTATTTCATATGAGACCAATAAATATCAAAGTAATAATAACGTACAAAACCACTAAGTTTTCCATTTAAAAATATTTCTTGCTTGATAAATTCAATAACTCCATTTATTTCACCAAAATTTACTCTACCAAATGTATTTAGTTGTAGGAAAACGAGATAAATAGCCGAAATAAGTAGCAAATTGTTGTTACGTTATAAAAACAGTTGTGGCAAAATTAAACAACTTGATTTTTAATTTGTTATTTAGTTATAGTTAAAGGTAGTGTTCAGTTTGTTAAAGCATAATGTAAAAGGTTATCAGGTCCACAAAATATAAAAACACCGACGGTAAAATTGTCTTCCATTTTCTTACAAATGTACATTAACTAAAAAAAAAACACTAAATCGCGTTTATCTCAGAACTACAAAATCAGAGTTATTTAATTTTCCCTCTACGGGGACGATATATATATATATATATATATGATGCTGACCTTACAGAATCTTATTCGCTTTTGGAAGCAGCCTGTGTCGTAGCTTGTTGGGGTAACTATTAAAGAGAACTCATTCCCCAGCATTAGACGAACGCTCAGGATAAAGGTGAAGTTACTCTGAAACCGTTCAAAACGAGGTGGTATAATATAAGAAATGAGGGTTTATCCTGGTTTTCCAACAGAATGCATGTGAATGTGGCTTCCGTAGATTACGGTACCGAATTACCATAACCATATAATAGTGTTTGCCGAGTCATCATGTCAGCCAAAATACGTCCACTGCTGGACAAAAGCCTCCCCAAAGAATGCGGGGATTTGCCATAATCGCCACGCTTGGCAGACGGGCTGGCGATCGCAGTTTGATGGTTTTAGTTCATAGAAAAACGCTGCTGCTCGTTCTCTTGTAGATATTGCCTCGGTTGAATTCGTGCCCCACGGGATGAGATGGGGTAATGATATTCTATGCCGTCACCACACTGCGGACTGTTGACTAAGTTGTACAAATAACGTGACAATCTTTATTAACCCTCTTTTAAGGAAGAAGGTTACAGACTCGACAGTTTGTTGTTTTTATTGTATGTATGCTAACCGATTACTTCGTCTTTTGGGAAGCAATGTTGATGATTAAGTAAATTTCAGCCAGTTAAATGTTTTTCAAACTATAATCATGATAAACTGTATCAGTAACTAGATCACCGACTACTTAAATATGGACTTTTCTATTAATATGTTTACATGCTAATGTGAGGTGACGGCTCGCGAATATCAGACTGAATATCAGTACCGCATCTCATCCCGTCTCACCCCCCAGGATGATTCTTGGGGGGAGGCTTTTGCCCAGCAGTGGAATTTTTACAGCTGCTATGATGATGATGATGAACACGCTATTCCTGTGCATATTACTCACCGATTACTTTTATTTCATTTTTAAGTCTATTCGTACACCATCGAACTATTTTTTTATTTTTTTTGCTTGAGACTTTTTTTACACAAGGCCATCTGAACCCAAACTAAGCAGAGCTTGAACTATGGAAACTCGATAATTGATATACTAAATATACTATTTTTTCCTTTTGCAAATACATACTTATATAAATAATTGCACCCAGACTCAGGACAAACAGACCTGTTCATGCACACAAATATATGTCCTGGGTGTGAATCGAACCCACGACCTCCGGCGTGCAAAGCAAGCATTTGCCAACCACGCCAAGAGGCCCATGAATCTATATATACACAATTCTATAAAGTCGTCATATTTTGGTAATCCACTATATAACTTTACGCTACCATACTTTAAAGAACCATTAGTCATTCCGTCACAAACGCGGAAAACAAACGGATAACTCAGCCCTTCGATCTAATATGAAGTACATCATTAGAATGCTTGCTCTTTTTTGAACAGTTTTTTTAGGACAGTGACCTCTGTTGTCGTTGGCAGTGTCACAGCTTAATTTTGGGCTGCTGCCAGACTTTCGACAATGCTTATCCCAAAATAACTGCCGTCGAAAAGTTTATACGACATTTTTCTCGTGTAAAATGTTAAAGACTTCATCTGTTATACCTACACATCAATGTGGCTCGTCGTTCTTATCATAGTGTTTATTATTCTTTGGCTTCAATAACTGTGCACTCATTCATATGCTGTTCCAAATTCTACTTCTATGCCCTTCGCAGACACCAGTTTTTATTCGGTAAAATCAAATAGTACTTTATTCAATAAAATACATACGAAAGTTCCACAATAATTGGCTTTTCAAACACACGCCAACTCGAATACAGACGAAAATAACACGATGGTTTCATACAATTTGCTATATTTAATGTTTTACTATATAGTAGTGCTTGAATGGGTCACTAACTTAAGCTGATTGTTATTAATGACCGATTATTCCCTCAGAAATATCACCTCTCACAACAAAATTGCTTGGTTTGTTTTCCTTCAGACAAACACCTCAGGATAAATTAAAAATCTTAAATCATTTCTAATTTTTTTATTAAAAAAGAATTTATATTTATGAAGTACATACATAACATCAATACACACGATAATGCAAATATAATGGAATAAACAATAACACTCTTAAGGACGTGTTCCGTAACTATTATAGTTATATCTCACACTAACTTCGTTTCTATGAAAGCATTTCCTGCTTTCTCGCTCGTAAAAGTTCCTAAAATAGGTCTCTGATGTTTGGACTATAATTATATCCCGTTGGTCCCATCTCCTATGTTCTTAAGTGGCCAAGGAATCCTACATCTAAATAAAGCAAAAGAGCTACATTTTTATCAGCTGCGAGAAATCGAAGTTTTTATTAAGTCAACTTATTCATTACGGAAATGAGCCTTATAAACATTATGCATTATAAATTATTATAGTAAAAGTATGACTAGAATCAAGTTACAAGTACATATAAGTCTCATGGCAGCATAGTAATAGGTACAAAGTAATATATTTACATAACAACTCAATTGAATATGCAGAATTAAATTAAGTATAAAACAGTTTATAATAAAAATGTAGGTAGTATGTTCACTGTGTGTATAGAATGTCATTGGTTCACTGCGTTAATCCCATAAGGACAAGGTTAATATGATATTTTTTAATATATCTTATGTGAAAATATTGTAAGCCAGTAATAAAAAATGTCGCTATAAAGATTATTTTTTCGTCGCCTATAAGATTAACGATGTGAAATAACTAATTATTATGATTTACATCCAGGGAGTAGTAGTAACATTCAAGGTAAAAAAATAAACAAAGAATTATCCGCTTCGTTCTAGAGGATGGCTAGAAAATCGGTTTAGATTTGGCTGGTGTCATATTAGAGATTATCACTGCATAATATAAAAATAATTGTCGACGTTACTTCAAGAAGATTATAATTGAATGCACAGAAATAGTTATTAGAAAATTACTTCCCACTCTTTTTCGATCACACACGGTTTGAGGTAACTTGTCGTAAATAATCTCTAATATAACCCCTATCATGTTAAAACCATACCGCCCTATATAATCTGATACCGAATCTATGTAATTATGTTAGTGATACGACTCTTACAATTTCCCGTCATAGTAAATTTCACTACGAGTAATTTATTTGAGCAAATGCGATGCAAAAATCGGTCTGGAACCGATTAAAACAAGCAATACAATTGGGACCCGTCTAGAAGTATGATATATTCGGATGCCTGCAGACAACAAAATACTATTGAGTTTTAGATTACACCGCATTTTGTATTTAGTAACAGAACGATATGCTTGATATTAGGAAACCTTTTGTAGTTTGGGTGGACCACACATTGAAATTCGTCTCAGTCGTGTAATATGCGAATACGGAGTCCTAAATATCTCTCCAGCTCGTTCTGCGGCCCCGTATAGTATGTTTTGACGGCATATTGTGCTAACTGCTGGTTATAACCGGCTATAGAAAGTCCAGACAGCCATGCGCTACCGTCAGTGATATCGTAAACACCATGCCTGATGAATCCACATTCTGATAACACCTATCTGAATGTGGAATCAGCAAGCATGGTCTATGTATTTACTATGCGTGTTTTTAAACATAGCGCTTCGGAGCGTGGCATCGGGTTAGCGTATGCACGGTGCGTGTTCCACATTACCAATGTTTTCTTTAAAATTACTTTTAGGTTTAAAAATATATTAAATACGACTGGCAGCTAGCTAATTAAGGATTTCAATAAGTAAATTAGAAAAAAAAGTCATAAAATATAAAATTGCTAAATACCCGTGAGCCGCATCACTAATTCATTTTTTTTACTTTCGTAGAATACGTTACATGGAAGACTTGAACAAAGTTACAGCTATGGGTCATTTGAGCACTGTTCAGTAAAGATTTGAGGAAGCTATTCCGCGAGAGGCGCCGCGTGTGGGTGAACTGCTTGAAGCGTCATCGGCCGATGATGGTCGGTTCATCAGCCATGGCCAATTCGTCTGTAGCTGCTTTATCCCCTTTCCTCTTGCGGGAGTACCAAAGAAAAGATCCAGCTGCGAAGAGGTTGATGAGCACGACAAACCACGCCAAGAAGAAGCTGATGTTGTAACTGTTGGAAAAAAATTATATTGTTTATATTTATAAAACAGGTCAAAATGAAATAGGTAAAATGATATTACAGCGGGCATAAGACATTCTACTATTTCACGCGTAAAAGGTGCACTTTCCTGGTGTGCAGGGTGTGGTGTATTCCGACGAGTTGCCTTAACTGTAAATACGTGGGACACTATTGTGCCGTTTCCCATGGAATTAAGCACATTATTTAGCTTGTTTTTGTTCAGAGTATGTGCTTAATAACCTAGTCGTAAATATTACTAATAATCTTGTTTAGTCTTGGTTACTCTAATAAAATCTATTCCATTCTATATAACAATGAGATTTATGATACATTGGTCGAAGCAAAATGCTGTGACGTAATATTTTCGTCACAATAATTTCCTTCAACTTTGAAGAACTGATTTACTGCTTGCTAAATAACAGATTAATTTAATCTCACGTATTTATAAGATATACATTGTTATACGTGCTCACAGTTGTAGTATCGTAAATAACTGGTAATGTGAAATATAAACGACCTTTTAGTAGTAAGTAGAATGTTGTCGGTTAAAAATGTATTTATTTCTAAGAATTCTGATTCACATGTTTATTTCAGTGTTACGATGGTTGTGACCAATGAATATACGCAATTATTATTTTTTTTTATAAAAATCGGTTCTATTTAAGATTTTACCCTGAGAAAGTATTTATATCATAATAGTAGTAATAGAGTTTGCGAGAATTTCATACTGAATCTGGACAAAGAAAGCAAAAACAACATCGACGGGGAATGTACACTCCAGCCTGTCAAATAAAAGCAAGTTATGGAAAGGAAAAGCACAGAAAGAAATTGAGACCAATGATTTGACAATTTCGAACAACTTGCCACACGCTGTGCTTTTAAAAGACCCAAACATTATAAGTAAAAACAATAAAAAAGCATAGACGCTTATTGTTTTCACTCATTACATAATATACAATTATTAAATAACATATGCCGCGGGTTGGCAGTTTGTCAGTTGTACAAATGATTAGTCTCTTGATTTTCAGTCAACTTGTTACGATTATTGTGTTAGATTTTCATGTTTCGGAAGAATTTCGTTGGGGATTTCGACTGTTGTTCTGAACATAAGACTATTTATATTTAGACTGACAAGTCACTAATAGGGCGGCTGCCAAGATAATACTTTTTTGACATGACCTGTCAGTAAAATAAATTTTACGTCAAATCAAATCGTGAATGTATATAATTAATGTAATAATAAAGTAAAATAATTTCTTTTCACACAATACAAATAATGTAAAAATTTGTAGTTTCTGATTCCCAAACTAAGTAAACTTTTATCTTGGGAATCAGGGCACTCTCCTTAACGTACTAAATTAATTAAAATAGGTATATTGTAGTTTGGTAGCATAGATAGTTTAGGTTTAGTCCATCTTATTTACCCACCACTGAAACTCCCGTCAGCCAATATTGACACTAAACGGTTAACTAAAACACTCAGGCGTGGCTCGGGGAATCACTTCGCCTATTTTGGATCAGGCTACGAATTCAGTCAGAAAAAAAAAGCAAGGGGAATCTGGCGTTGTTCCCCTTTTCTCCAGAGCAAACAAGCAAACATAATATAATAATACTTATACCAATTCGTAAGCCTCATAAGAATAACAAAAGAAGTGAAGAATAATTAATTAATAATAAAAACTAGAGAAGCCAGTTGCAAAAGCACAAAGAGTATATTTTATGGATTCTATGAAGTGAGTTATACTTGATTAAGAGAAGGTACAGACTGTAAAAGAAGCAGTTAAGAAGTCAAGTCAATAACATTTTGATCTAGTGTATACATAGTCCAACATCATTAATTTGCTTGGCTGTGAGCTATAGTTAGAGGATGATATTAATCGAGTCAACTAGCTACGGTGTTCTATTATTTGGTTAAAATGTTTAAAAAGCCTTTTTTTGTCATTCTTTCAAGGATAATATTAAAATGTTTATATTTTGACGTCAGTTAGCCCATACATCGAACAATAGAGGCAAGTGGGAGTTCAGGCCGCCTAGCAAATAAGACTTTAGGGACCTTTTATGCAACTCTCGCAATGTGTTAATATTCTAAAACGAGTCGTTCATCCGACTGACGATCGAAGGGAGAATTTCATCGATACGAATGCAAACTAGATGTCAAGCTAGGATAATACAAACATCAATATCAAGTTATGAACTAAAATAGTACTTACTAATGGTACGCGTTGTTTGGATACAGATTCTTTACAGATTTTTTCATGTGTTCTACTGAAGACATCATCACTTGGACCACCACAAACGTACAGGAAGCTGAAATAAATCCTTATATTAGATTATTTTTACTTAAATCAATGAGCATTGTTTAACCCTTTGTAGTTGTAAATATCGTTTTTTATCAACATAAAATTGCCATACTATAATCGACTCAAAGCGTTAGTAACAGGGTTTAAAATGACTACGATGGTGAAAATCCGCACCATTAACCGTTGAATGATGCAAACTTTCAAGTGTTTTTGATGGTTCCGATTTGCATTATTAGCCATTAGAGTTCAATACAAAAAGTTCTGTGTTGCAATACCCGTATAGTCAGGAATATTGTTCTTACTTATTATTAATATTTACTTGAATATTTTTAATTACTAAAATTATACAAAATCATACCATATTCTAATTACTCATATATAGACTGTGAGTAAATTTTAGTTTTTCACTCATCATCACTTAAGGTATACGTACTGGAATTTAGTTAGAAGAAAACGTTGAAGATATATAATGATACAAAGTCTTAATAGAAAGGCGGTCGATAGCATCAACCTAAGGAAATCTTTAATTTCGACATATAAAACTAAATTTCTGAACTAGTTCTTAAAGGCCCACCTACACCTATCTTCAGACTCTTAATTTTGACCCATAATCAAGCGAAGCTTCACTTATTCATGAGCAATCAGAGTAGCCAAGACACTATGAAACATACATGGCAACTCAAGTCACCTTACCCTCTCATCGAAGGAATTTGGAAACTTAATTACACCCATAACGTTAACATAATTAAAATATTACTTGGAGTATTTTCTGTACGAGGTATTTGCCGCTCATAAAATGGTAGGGTAGAACGCTATCTATGCTATTCCTAACTCACATGTTGCAGGGAATATACGAGTATGTAGAGATTACTAGAGTATATATGTAGATGTTAGTGTACGGACGCGGCAACATTCGATCTATGAGTTTGGTATATCTCTATGAAAAGTTATGACTGTCAGTTCCACTGCACCCTTACCCACACCCTTATCACCTCGCCAGTAACATTTAATGTAGTGTAATGGGGATACACTGTTTAATTTATGTTCTATTGCTTAAAATTGCATATTGGTATCTAAAGCCTTCGTTTAAACAAAAAAACTTGAGAGGTGTCAAGGGACACCCGTATGGAACGAAGTTATTTCTTATTATTTATTATATACAAAAAACCTGTATACACTCAACAAAAATAATCGTCGCGACACCACACTGTTCAATGCGAAATAAATATCTGGCTTGCTTTCTATAAGAGAGAGAGAGAGAGAGAGACAGACAGAGAAACATACGCACACCGCACAGCTGCAAAAAGTGTCGAGACAACTTTTCGTTAGAATTTTTTTCCGTCTAGCCCCCTTTCACAACGCGCGATAAGGAACTTCGTTCCAATAAAGGTTATTTAAGAAGATTCTTGGAGAATTTCTTCGGTTAACTTTTACACAATAAAGTAAAGTTAAATTAATACTTACTGCTTATGAAGTGTATTCCCGCTGCTAGCCGCTTGAACATGTACCGTGGGTTGATAAAGGTATATGTGGAGAATCCACAACCCATAGCCATTACGAACAGACTGATGATACCGAATGATATCATGGTCCTGACGTAATCTGGATAAAGAAAAAATACATAAAAAAACTCAGTAAATATAAATATCACTTTGAGGCGCTCATAGCTAGATGCTCTCACTGGTCCCGGTGATCGACGAGGTTAAGCAATTTAACACGGTAAGTCCATAGTTGAATGACTACCAAAGTTGTTTTATTTCTGAGCGTCTCCGTGCTTCGGACGGCACGTTAAACGGTCCCGATTGTTGTCATTAGAGAACAGTCGTTAAGCCATGTCACAGGTCTAATGGGCGGCTTGAACAACTCTGACACTAGGGTAACCACTGCCCATACGATAAGTAGTAAGTAAGTAACGTCAGTTTAACTTATTTAATTTGATATTATTTAAATGTAAAGTATACGTATCCATGCAAATAGATGGTGTAACATTACCACAAGTTATAACATCGTTTTTTTTTATATTTAACAAAATTTGCGTCCATATTTCATCAATATTTTCAAATTGCATCTTTTTTCTTCAAATTAAACTACATCATCGCAATTAGCAGATTGTATTTGATTAGTAAATTTTGTACAGACGCTAGCACATCAAGCTACCCCAATTGAAAGTGAACCTTGTGCTTGTGGGATAAAGTTGAAAATCTATAAAAGAAATTTGACAGATTGGGGTAGCTGGATGTGCTGGCGTCTGTACATAGTTCACAAACACAGTTATATAACATCTAGTCTACGTAAGAATAACAACTTTGAAAACTGATATTTTGTTTCCGTCTTTCTTTTACACTATACCTTTGTTTTGTTTGATTGCATAACTCCTAACATTTATTATTTACAGATGTATACAATTTTTGTACTACGCGCCTCATATCTTGGTTACAACTACAATCTTGACTATAATCCTCAATAATACATATGAAAATTGTCTTGCGGTATGAATTCTGCTGATTTTTGTGGATTTTATTTTATAAGGACTTACGCTATGGACTTTAATCCCACGGGTGACTTCTAATCATGTATTTTACAACACAAATGTAATGGACAAAAAGCAAACTCAAGACTCAGAACTACCATTTATGGGCCACACGAATAGTTGTCATGTCCAGGGATCTCACCCGAAACCTGCGGACGCTGAGGTAGCAGCGTGGCGACTACCCTAATCATACGCCACCCGTGCAATTATTTCGTTATTTCGTATATGTATTTATTTTGAATTATGTAATCCATATTACTCCTAACTGGATTTAACTATTAATAATATTTTATTTTATATTTTATTAATAATTAATTTTATTGTATTTATTTATTAAAAAATAATGTCCTCCCGACCGAATTTCGGCCACGGCGACCAGTCTCAATGGAGACTAGCCCATTGCGCAGGGCATATTATAGTGTACAAGTGTGTGCGCAAACACAGGGGCACTTTCTATTCCATTTTTATTCCATCCACCCGGGATTTGAACCCAGGAACTCATTATCTGCGGTTGAACACGCTACCGCTAAACCAACGATGCAGTCAGTTGTCTGATAATCTAATATCTGAGACTTCATTAAATACTTATAAAACAAAGTAAGCCAATCGATTAGGCAATATATTGCGGGAGCCCGCGGGTTTGATCAACGTATTGAAACATATTATTCTAAAGAAGTTGTTTTTTGTTTTGGTTAGTTAAGGAACTGCTTTCCGTATCGGAAGTTATGCCATTGGTTTCGTTTGTCATAAATATATGTAAGGCAATCGTTGGAGGTAGAAATCTAACAACCGGTTTTATCATCTAGTTACGTGATGCTAAATCATTAAAGAAGTCGCATAGTTCTCTGAACACCAGGTTTGACTTATTATTATCATTTGAGACAATATTATCAACTAGAAGCTTATTCCAAGAGAAAGGGAATAAAATCTGAAAAGCGGTAGTATATAGTACAGACTACTTACTGGCAATATTTGGATCGTATGCTGAGTCTGAATGGCGGCCCGTGGCTGCATCTATGGATGGTGCAGCTAAATAATTTGTGCAATCTGAAAAAAATATTGGTATTACATCCCAAAATACTATTTAGAAACTAAACATTTAAAGTAGATAGTTGAATTTCAGTATGACATAAGGAATATTATTTTTTGGTGTTCTTTGGCAACCCTACATAAACTTTAATTAATATTTAACCGGAAAATAGGCATGTCATCTACAAACCAGATGAACAGAAGAAGTTTCATCGTGTGTCGTATTGTAATGAAAACTGAGATGTCATGCGTGTTATAATTTGGCAACTCCAGCCGCGCGTATGATACGATTTTGAATTATTATTACTTATTGTTTTATGAGTTTGCAGTAAACACACATTGCCGACAGAAATTGCCGAAACGAGTAGGTGCTCGTCTTCAAGTTTAAGAACTATATATTTTGCGATACAGAATTTCGTACAAACAGCCAGTTTCAAATATTTGGAAATTAAATGAAATTATTATAAAAACTACTTAAAAGTCAGTTTAGTACATTTTTCAAATAAATTTCATCGAAATATTATTCAATATAATTTATTTTTACTCGGTAGCTATCTTTTAAATCGATAAAGTGGAATGCTATGCCACTTTATCGATTTTAGTAGCCGCTTAATATAATCCAACTAAGTATATTAGAAAGAGTTATTCATTGTAATGCATTAATTTTACTTGGATACGTAGGTATATATAGTGGTTTCCATATGAACTCTTAAATGAGACATGTTTTCACTTGTAAAAGTTATAATATAGCAACTTCGATTATTTGCCTGCAGTCTACAAAATTTTCGTTGTCTTATTGTGTTCACACTTTGTTTACGAACGAAGTGCGTTCCAATATTAACACATGCGGTATCACTTAGCGATGTAACTACAATCAGCTGCAAAACAATAATATAATAATTATAGTGCCGATAACGTACTCGCCTAATAAAACGCTAGCTAAAATATCTTATCAGTAATATTGCCATTCCGTAGGACTGGAGCATAGTTACTAAGGCTGATATCATTTACTACTAACATTAAGTAGATTTAAGGTTATTAAAACAAAATATCTTCAATTACATACATATATATTTTAATAACTTAAAATCACCCTAGGGTAAAGTGTGCACAAGTCACAACACTTTTTTTTCAACTTACCCTACATACTTCATTTAATATTATATTTTGTCAACAACTTGGGTAATCAGTTACAATGCACAGTGCGTAGTGTAGCGCACTGTGAACTGATTCTCCTCTAAGTGATTATTTTTAAGCTTTAAGAAATAAAGATGTTCTATTTCTAGAACAATATTTTTACGGTTAAGAATAACTTTATTTCTCATAAATAATTGTATACATAATTCACTTACTGAGAAACAATTTTTAAAACTAAGATTATTAATTAGGGCGCACAAAGGTCATTTTTAGAGTTTCAATACTTGAAAATCTTAATATTAACTTCTATATGGGAAGTTATATATAGAATGTTGTGGCCACGTGCTGTGTTTTGATCGTGCTGGGGAACAATTTGATTGCGAGGTGCTTCAGCGTTATATAAGGATGGCACCGAAGTATTTCGATGGAATTACCAGTGCTATCCCATATGAGATTGAAACAGGCCACATGTCCCATGTGGCCTGAGTCCAATATGACCCGTCGTTCCCAAGACTGTAAGTATCCATAATGGATATCCACAAGAAAAATATTTATTGTATAATATATAGGATTTACCTTATTATTATTAGCCTTATATTTCGCAACGAATGTTAAACAATTGAGTCAATACTATTACTAGCTAGGCTACGGTATATTAATAGTAGATCGCATAATACGAAAATGTCTCGTTGTATTTTAAGAAATGTTTATATACGTATCTAAATATAAATGCCGATGATTGTATTTCCTATTGTTATTTGCAAATAATATTTGCAGAGTTTTACGAAAAGAGAATATTACGGCGCGGATTCCATTATTCTGAAATATATTAATCACCATTCCAGATTAGTTACGTAGTAAACGGGCCGGTTGAAGTGATTGTTAAATGCTTGCTTTTCACGTTGCGGGTCGTGGGTTCGATTCCCAGGGCAAATATTTGTGTGCATCAACATGACTGTTTGTTCGAAGTCTAGGTGTTATTATCTATATAAGTTTGGATTTACAAAAGAAACGTAGTATATGCAATGTATCAGTTATCTGGTTTCCATAATATACGCTCTGCTTAGTTTTGGATCAGATGGCCGTGTGTGAATAATGTCGCAGGATCTTATTACTATTATGGAGATTACCCGTAATATTTCGGAGAGAACTGCATAAGGTCATATGCTGCGGTTAAATCAAGTTCAAGGGGAATAATCGGATTCCTCTAGTGGAGGCTTGAACGCCGCACAGGTATGACACTGAGATGTTTCGAATGATTAATTAGTGCTCTTCCATATATGTTAGAGAATGTCACGGTGAGTTTTTTTTATTTTTGTTTTTTTTTATTTTGTTTTATTTAAAGATCATCCTAGCCCCAAACTAAGCAAAGCTTGTACTATGGGTACCAGGCGACGATATACATACTTATATAGATAGATAAATACATATATACATAGAAAACATCCATGACTCAGAAATAAATATTCATGCTCATCACAAAAATATTTGCACTTACCGGGATTCGAACCCAGGACCACCAGCTTCGTAGGCAGGAGCACTACCAACTAGGCTATGATGACCGTCAGTTTATCCTCAGATGAAGCCCTATAAACTTGTTATTTTTCACAAACCATCGCCATCCATGCTGGATTTTCCCTCGGAAAAAAGTACTACATGTACAAACGCCTACACATCCAGCTCCCCAATCCATCAAATTTCTTTTATAGATTTTAAACTTTATTACAAAAGCATAAGGTTCACTTTCGATTGGGGAAATTTGATAGATTGAGGTAGCTCGATGTGCTGGTGTCTGTACTATACAGACATATCCATGTAGATATGCTGTAGTAAAATATACAAACTTAAAGAACCATTTTAACAATACAATATTGTCAAATGTCTAATACATTTAACTAAACCATGATTATTATATATTAAATTATAATTCCGTATGACCGAATATAAGTCACGATGTAATAATATATTTACACCAAGAATTTATACATAGTTTAATTTGTAATAATACCATTATTATGAATGTTCTGACTATTAACAAGTGCTTTTAAAACCTATGTGAATAAAACCGCTTTGATGGTCAGTTTGTAATAACTTGTGCAAACTACTTTTACCATAGAGAAGACTTTCGGTTACGGTTTTAATTGTTTTTGTACTATTATTAACTACTACTACTAATATTATGTGTATTACGGAGCTGAGCTTTTCAAGTGTGCACTCTTAGAGAACGAGTAGGTAATGAATCGTAATACAATAATTTAATACGCTATCTTCAATGCAAACAAGAATTACTTTTGACAGTGTTTTGGAATCAGGCCAAAAAGAATATTCAAATATATACAGTGTTATTGTATTATCTAACTAAATTAGGTACTCTCACCATAACCATCTTGCAATATATATGTCACTGTGTTAGTGCAAACTAGCGGTAATATTTAGACGTATATTGCTCTATGCATATTGTTCTGTTATTATTCCTTATGCAATAAAGTGTACTTCTTTTTCTGCCGCTGCATACCTGCCTGCTGTTGTCAAAAAAGTTTGTGACTAAAAAGAACAATTTATAGATGTTTAAGTGAATGTTATATTAGTAAATAAATGACCTTTCTTACTAGCATAATTTTCAGAAATTTTCGATAATCCCCTCAAAAAAACTCCGTTCTTTTGTTCCCGTTTTTGGTGGTAAACGAATAACTTTAAACACGTCTTATGAAGTCACAGAAATCTCAGCGCGTGAGTCGGACTCAAACATCTATACATATAATAAAATCGTAGTAAAGTCAAAACTGTTCATTGAATATTTTTTTAAAAGGATACTTGGGGCGTGATCTACAATCGATAACGAAGCAAAAAATATAGTTATTAGAATTTTTGTCTGTGTGTCTTTTTGTCTGTTTGTCTGTATGTATGTCCGGGCTAAACTCAAAAAGTACTGCATGGATTTACTTCAAATTTTGCATGAATATTACTAAGAAGTCGACATATAGGCTACATATTATCACGCTATCACCTACGGGGGAGGAGCTATGATAATTTATAAAATTTTACGCGGGTAAAACCGCGGGGCACAGCTAGTACACGATATTTTTATTACTCTAATAAATAAAATAAAATAAAAATAAAAGGTTTTTATTCACGTAGACTTTAAAAAAGCGCTTGTAAATAGTCAGAACATGTTTGTAGTAATATAGTTGTATACATTAGATATTATTTCTAGTAACATAGATATTTAGGTACATCTTGTATGAAAACATTTATAAAATTTATTTTATTACAGAAATGATATTTGCTAGCTCGTATCAAGTTATTGTCAAGAGATTATGTTTAATTATCTAGTTTAAGTCTAATATTTTTACTACATATTGTCAATGGTTCTGTCAATATTAAAGGTATTTTTATTATGACGGACCTTGTGTTAATAACGACGGTCGCGCTTTAATGCTACCACCGGATCCAATGCGCCCCAACTGAGAAGACCCAGCGAAACAAACTCAGTGGGTTCATCTACTACCGGTTTCAACACGACCCAGTTGAGACGGTCCGGCGAAACATACTCAAGCGGGCATGAACACTTGGATCTTATACCAGAGTATTGAGAATAAAATTAATGTAATAGATAATTAGAACCTGTGGACAAAATATTATCCGCCCGGTGCGCATAGTTGGTGAGCGTTTTAGAAGCAATTGAAGTAGTTTGACAGTTTTATGTGTGCCCTGTTCTTTTCAGACATTGGTGAAAAAGACAGAAGCTAGCCGTCGAATCCTTTAGCACTAGACCGCCTTAAAATTTAAAGGTTGTTCCTATGTAATTTTCTTCCAACATGGGATTTATATATGTACATATACATTTAGTCGTGCTTTCTATCATAAAAATAATTTAACCCTTATCTAAAGTCAGGACATAAAAATTATCGCCTTACTTACTTATCGTATGAACAGTGGTTACCCTAGTGTCAGACTTGATCAACAGTCCATTTTTTTTTATTTTAAAATAATATTATAGTGCCTTCCTAAGCACGGAAACGCTTATAAATTAAACCGCGTTAACGGTCACCCATCTATGGACTGACCGCGAGTCTAGTTGCTTAACCTCTCCAGTCACTTACGTACCAGTGAAAGCATCAAAATTTTCTCAAGATCGTTATTTCAAGAATTAAGATAATCGTGTATACGTCTATACTATAACTATATTATTGCAATGTAGTAAAATTTGTTAAACCTTTAATTCTGTTGACCGTAATGCAATACCTAGGCAATAATAAATAACATCAGCATCTTTCTTAATGATTAACATTTTATGAGTCATTGGTTTATGACTATTACACTGTGCCTATTGTCTCTTGTGATTGAAATACTTGGCAATATCAACATCGTATTTCACAATGGTACATTATTATACTCTCACTGAATAACGATCCAACTAATAAACAGGCAGACAAAAATGTATTTCTCTTTCGTTAAATAATTGGTTTTATACGATTAAAGTCTATGTATAAGACCACGCCCGCATTAGGGAATTAAATCCCTGTATCGCGGAGGACTTAACGTTGAATTCACGGACACATAACCCACCCAGACATTGAACAACAATTTATGGGTCACACGAATAATTGTACTGTGCAGGACTTGAATTTTTAACACGAGGGCGCTGAGGTTAATACTGAAGCGACCAATTTAACCACTGCATTAAACATGCAGTGCGCAACGTATCTGTTGTTGTTTAAAATTAAAATACCGCATCGGACTATACGTTTTCAATGCGGTATTTTTACTCCGCAACCTAGTTTACACGAAATGGTACATAGTTATGTTTCAATAGAATCTATTTTTGTTCAAATGTTACAGTTCTTTTTTGAAAACTATTTTTTTTTCATATAGAATAGCAAAGCAAACCAGCATGCGGGTCACTTGGTGATGAGTGATCTCCGCCGCCCATCCGTCGCAAGACCAAAGCGGCCGCAAGTGCGTAACCAGCTTTTAAGAAAGGATTAGGTTCACTTCTTGAAGGATTTCATGCCATACCAGTTTGGATATACAGTGCGGTAGTGCGCAGTAAAAGTTTTTTGTGAAACACATGGTGATAGACGACCAATACGGTTGATATGGGTAAATTTTCCTCTTCGGGTGAGAGGATCTGTGGTAGAACGTGGAGGCTATAAATTCGAATAATTACTTAGAAGACTCTTCGTGGTGAATGTGGTATAAGACACATAGAGACGGCACATCTCCTACTGTTTTTATAAACCTGCACAAGACAAAAATGCCGGCCTCATATAATAATAATAAATCATAAATATCTTGGGATAACAAACACAATGCCATCTAATGCGAAACTTGACATAATCTGTATTATAGAAAACAGACAACTGATAAGCATACTTACGTATGTAATAATACATACATATAAATTACATCCAGATACAAAACAATTAATCTTGCTCATCACACCAACATTTGACCTAGGTGGAAATCGAATCCAATACCTTAATTCAAGTCAAAGTCAATTGAAAAATTGTCCCGTGAAAAAAAAAACAAGGCCGTTGATAGGTACATTTAAGCAATTACTCGAAATTTTAATTGAACCATCAATGATTAGCCTAAAATAGCTATTAAACAAGTATGGCTAAATTCTTAAAAAAGAAAACATGATTTTTAATATATGTAACGGAATCAGGTGTAACTTTGCGGAAATCCATAACATTCAAAATACAAAGTTAATATATAGTTTTAATTCAAAATACAAAGTTAATATATAGGTTATAGCATATGGACTCCACTTGATGTCAAATACTTGGTTATGTTGGAGCGCGATTAGAACAAGTTTACGCGCCACTTGTACAGAAAGCTTTACAGTGTATATCCATTTTATCGTTGATGTAGCCTACTCTATTTGTACTGAGTATGGTTACGTAAAGTCAATTAAGGGTGCGACGGGAATATATACTAGTCAAGTTATTCGAGAGCAATGAGCATAACCCGGTAGTGCTGCAGCAAATAATAAATACAATACATACATGAAGGGCAACTGAACCTCTATCAGTCCAATCCATATCAAAGGGCTATTGGGCGGTCTGTACAACTCTGATACTAGGTTAGCCACTGCTGAACAAAAGTTATTTAAGTAATATGTATAACAAAGAAATGTTAAGAATTTTTCTTCAAAAATTTAAACCTCTATGACTGACCAAAGGGCCTTCCTTGGGTTGCTTTATCGACCCGTCTGACTACCCGCGGTGATACCCGCATTTGTGTAACTTATTGTGCACTGTGTAAACTAAGTGTCTTTTTATATCTGACATTACACATTCATAGGATTTGTCTCAATGCACCAGACTAGGTGATTTTGTGTCCGCATCGAAAATAATAACTGACGACCGTAATTATAGTATCATAATTCGGTATACCATATAATTTCCTACCATAAAATATAATAGCAAACTAAATATGTAATACTAACGATAATTAATTGCATCAATAATAACTTTTATCGCCACTACATACAAGCATAGTGTAAAGGATTTTCATCCAAATTTACCAACCACATAATCGTTAACCAATCTTTATGGTAGGAATACACGATCCAACTAACTAGCCACTTATGATCCGCGTGGCTCAGCTACCACACTAATTACGCGCCTGATTATGTACAGACGCCAGCACATCCAGTTACTCCAATCTGTCAAATTTCTCTTATAAATTTTCAACTTTATTACATAAATATAAGGTTCACTTTCAAATTGGGGAAATTTGACAGATTGGGTTAGCTTAATGTACTGGCGTCTGTACTACGCTCATTATCTACCTGGAAAACTGCCACACTTGTCAGGCACCTTTCTTGCTTGCTTTTACACCTGAGATGTGCTATGCTGCGAGGATATGAAACTTAAGCTATGTCTGTATTGGCTGTAATTGTAAACGTCATGTTGTGTGTCAGTGCTCTTGCCACAAAATACTTCTTTTCGTGACTGATTTATGTTTTATTACAATTTGTGGATATAAATGACTTAAAATATATTCGGTTCGAGTGGGTGTTGTCTGAATTCCTCTTAATGTAAATACAAACATTTCCTTAACGATTCACAAAATTATCGGTACTTCACTAGTCATGTTTATTTCTGATTAAGATTATAGTAAGATACATTCGTAACTGATCTATGCATTAGGAGTAAAAAAACATAGAAACTACTACTAGTTTCATAAGTTAGTGTATGACACAGTAAGCATATCACAAGGTAATCTAAAACATATTATAAATGTGTATGTTTGTTACTTCTTCATGCTTCGGCTAAATGGCATTTCAATAAAATTTGCTATGGAATTAGCTGACACCCTGGATTAACACATGGACTATAATTTATAAAGTTTAACGCGGATAAAATTGCGGGGCACAGCTAGTATCATATATAGGTATACTTTGTAGGTATATTAGTTCAGAACTTTCCAGAGCCGTCCTCTTAAAAGTAGTGCATCTTCAGCCTTGTCATACTTATAACAGCGACATCATTGATTTCAAGTTAAAACATCCCATTATTCCAAGAAATTCTTATATATCTAAACTAATGTTATAAATAGGTAAACAAAAATTTCATTGTTTGTTGTTTGTTAATGAAAAATAATTAAAAATTTCTTTCATCTATACTTTAATTATAATAGAGTAAAATGGCACTTACTTAATTTTTTAATAGAAATAACAATAAAGTACTATACAATCACCAATTTCACAATCAAATAATGTATTACCTTAGTTGATATATATGTATATATATATATATATATATATATATATATATATATATATATATATATACATTTTACCTAAACAACTACAAAGCCCGCCGCGATTATCCGTTTGTTTTATATTTTGAAAACTGTATCAACATAATAGATATTATCTTAATTATTATCTGTCACTTGGTTTGGCACAGAATATGGCAGAAAGTGCCAGCTGAGGTTGATGTATCCAGCAAATCCTGTAGCGATAAATCCAATCTATACTTAAGTGACTCATTTTAAACGTTCCATGTTCGCTTTGAGTGACGGTAATGAGTTTGTGAGTTTATTCTAATTCAAAACATTGAGTTTTATTACTCTGTACTTCAAACCAATTTTAAAATTAATCATATGCAGTCATCCTTTCCGTACAATCATCATAATTTATACATTTAAATCAAATGTGTCAACTAATACCTCAAAATTATTTTGTAACGAATTAGTCTACGCCATTTTGTTGACGTTGCAATATATATCTTACAATACAAGAAACCCGTTAAATGTTCTCACGGGTATATACCAGTAAGAACGTTTGTTGAAATAATATTTATTTGAAAAATACCAGTTATTATTAGTTATGTATAATAGTTTGGCGGATTACTTTGTGGGTAATGATGAGTAGATACGTAATTACCAACCCTGTTTAAAATCAATGATCATAGAAGCCGATGTGATCATAGGAGTTCGTTTAAGGTCCTGTTATGTATTACTTTCATGAGTAAAAAAGAGATAGAACGATTGCAAGAGAGCGTTTTATCTGGGCTTCGCAAATGCTCAGATTAAAAAACATTTATACTTCAGGTATTCTTACGAAGCGTCTGAGGCGTACATTTACGACGCGCGCATATGCAACACTATATTTCTCTATGACTTTGTATCGTAGTATATATTTATATACAACGATAATTCATTAATTAATTCTTCTACTCCACTTCCGTGGCGCCTGTATATGAATCTCTTTTTCATCTCTACGTCGTACTATTACATGGTTTAATACTGGTCTTCCACGCAACTTGCTGCTTTTCCATGCGACTCTCAGCAAGCGATATGTAGAATGGAAATCGCACGCGTTTTTAAATAATCTTTCCAAAGTGCAATTACAGTTATTCACAATATATACCAGCTCGACGTGACGTATTTATTTATCTTAAAGTATCTAAATAAAATCGTATGCTACTAAATACAATTTTCTGGTACTTATTATTGCATTTAATATTTACATAACATTTCAGACGTGACACATACTAATGTATGAAATTGTTATGATATCAACCATCTGTTTATATTATTATGAACTTTTTACTAACCATACGATTTTGATTTCAGAAATGTTAGATGGATACATGATGAAAATTTTATCTGTATGTATTTCGTCTGAATCGCTTGCCAATTTTGTGAGCTGTAATATAATTTGAAATATAACTGGAATTCAACCTATTGTCCACACAAAATAAAGAAGGCGCCAGCCGTTTACTATTCATCTAGAATTAACTGGCCTTGCATTAAGTAATTTATAAACAGTAAAAGATAAATATAATCGCAAAAAATCAGATAAAGAGCAGTTTTTTGGAGAACGAGACGTCTAATATGAAATAGTAAACTAGTAATCAGGAGCCACCTTTATTACTATTCTACTCAGGATTACTAACTACTCAGGATAAAGAAAACTCTCAGTACGCCTTTGGTAGATTATAGAACAATCATTTTATACTTTTGACGAGTTAACACAATTTTGTCGTCAATAATGGCAGTACATGCGCTTTGACAAAGCAAAAGTTTGTCTCATGTAGGGTATGCGAGCCAATTGAATTAAACAGATGCCCAAACTTCAACCGCGATAGTGGCTGGTGCATTCCTGATCCGTGGAAACCGGTTTCATCGTATAGACCTTACGGTGACGACAGTTTTACACTAAGCACCGACATCATCATACCATAGAACTCTATATCTTCCGTAACTTGATGATCCGCATCCGCAGACACATATAGTGCACCCCCCTAGCCGTGATGTCGCAACTAACCACGCGCGCGCGCATGGCGAGACGGGATACGACGTCGTGCGGATTGAATTCACCCTGAAGATGATCTCCTGAAGTGGTAGAAATGTTGGCCAAATCCAACATAAAATTGCCTGCGTGAGTTACCCGTTACAGTGTTATAATAAAAATATTCTGGGACAATATTCAAACACGGCCATCTGATCCCAAACTAAGCAGAGCTTGTACTATGGAAACCAGATAAGTGGTATCTTACATATACTACTTTTCTTTTGTAAATACATACTTATACGGATAATTACACCCAGACTAACCCGGACAAACAGACATGTTCATGCACAAAAATAAGCACGACGTTGTGTCGAATGAAACTGCGACAGTATTTCAGCAAACGCACGCAGTGCATGACAGGATGCAACGACGTGCAGGTCGCATTGGCACTGAAGATGATTTCCTGAAGAAGTCGAAACAATTGCTGAATCCAACATAAAATTACTCACGTGTGTTACCCGTTACTATTAATCACTATGTTAGTTCCTCACGTCATTTTTAATTTATAATATAATGGACACTGCTGGTGTGTTAACGTGTATGTGACAAAACTGTTCTGCGAATCGCAATATTTTGAATAAACGCGTGTGAGACATACTGGGGGTACACATCACGCCAGTATGTCGAATGAAAGTGCAAACATAATAAAATCATTACGAAAAGCAAGAGACTAAAGTAACGATACGTACGATGCTTTTGTAACAAAGTTCTCTCTGGTTGTCATAACAACGACATTCAACAGGCAACTGTTGCGCTCACATAAATTTTAACACCCTACAGATGGTTACACACGGCTTCATCTAGCTGTAATGATACTGTATATACATATCGATGGCCCAACAGAATAAACGTGTAAGTCAAAAACCACAACTTTTCAGGAAAAAATAAAAACGATTTAACTTGAATAACTGTTGTTTGGAAGTATATAGGGTTAAACAAATTATATAAAATTAAAGATAAAAAAATATATTATTACATTAGATTTTTTATTTATTTTTAATTTAAACGGTTTTCCGAAAATTTATGAAAAACCATTTTATTTTTTTATTCTTGTCAATTTCTATGCCTAGATAACAGTAAACTTTCATTACACGGTTATTCGTGTAAAGTGTCAACAAACAAAACTAATAATATTATATTACACTGTTATTCGACAGTAATCAAGTTTCTTTACTACCTAGTTACAAGCAAAAGCACGATTGTTTACAGTAACTTACTGTATTGTTTGATTATTGTAAAGATAAAATGCATTTATATCAATGTTCATAAGATCGATTCTCATTTATGTAATATACTTTTGTTATTGCATGGTGTAATAGTGTAAACTTCATCAATTAAGTGAAAGGTTGAAATAAAAGGAAAAGGTTTAATAAAATAAGAATATAATAAAGTAACTATCAACTTGCATAAAAACTAAATAATAATCACAAAGAAAACAACTTCAATCTCTTATTAGCTTGAACTGATAACAAAAAAAAACTAATCATATCGTAATCTGAAATACTTAATCTTCTAATCTCCGTCACTATCATTGGTGACAGAGATCGAATTGTCCAAAGGAACTAAGTTTCTATAAAAAGTTTGGTAATGGTCTGGTATGGCTCCTGAATCACACAAACTTATCAAATCCTTATGTTAAGGGAGAGGTATGGGCAGCAGTTCCGCGTATGCAAGTCTTAAGTTTTCAGGATCGTCAGTAGGTTCTCCCCGCCGCCGCCTTCTTGAATTGTTTCTTACTATGATTTGCATCTCCAGTAATTCGTCTTCAAAACTATACCTGAAGTAAATTGAATGAGGATGCTCATGAGAGAAGTTTACTTCTTTTATTTTACTCCAGTAAATTTTATCGTGGTTTATGTCTTTTAACCAATTCTTCCCTTTTATCAGCCCTTTGAAATCTATAAAATTATTCTGTGTCATTTGTTTTACTTGGTATTTAGGCTCAGTAACTTTGGCATTCTCTATCAAGCTATACATTTGATCGGGCGTGTATATAGTATGCCTTTTCTTGAAAAGCTCGATTGTAGCATGCATAGAGTCGCCCTCAGATTGGCTATGACCTTTTTCAAAAAATCGATGAGTTATTTTTATCTTAAATTTTTGCGACGCAAAAGCAAACATGGCAAACACAAATCGATTGCGATTTTGCCCGGCACATGAATCGGAATAAAAAGATATATTTTTTATCCCTAACTCAACGTGAAATTGAATAAATGACCACAGGCAACTTGCTATTTCTATGGCAATCTGGCTTATTCTTTGCAATCTGGGAATGCCAAAGGTAACAGTATCCTTTTTTATCTAGAATATTATAAACTGTAAAGTTATATACGGGATATTTTCGTTTGTAAATATTCTTACTTCATTTTGAGGGATACTCAATACTTTTTCGAGATCAAAACATGCCACAACACTATGCATTTTATCAAAATTATTTTTTTCTTCTTCTTTTAGCTGCCTTACTAGTTCCATTTCTCTTAAATGTTTTTCATAGTAAACTTTCAACTGTTCTTCTTAGTCTTACATTGTCAGCTGTTTTATATATTGAACACACTTCACATAAATCTTTTTTAGGTTTGTGGAAGGAAAGGTTAAATTTACTATTAAATGTGGTTTCATATTACATGCAACATTATACCACTCATTTGTATCCATCCATTCTAAGTACAGTCCATGAATTTTAGATATATTCAATGTTTCACAAAGGTATTCTTTCTGGCTATCTTTTCTAACATAGTGTGCTTCAACTCTTTGAAATAAGTTCATGTGGTCAATGATGCTGCTCTCAGTCTCTTCTGACATCTTTCTAGATCTATTTTTATGTCTTCCTCTGTTATCTTTTACATAATTTTCATCTCCTAACTTGTCAATAGCTGTATATTATACTTGCTGTCTAATAGACAAAGTATTTAAAATTCAGCTTAAAATTCAAGCAAATTCTAATATTCGAATCGTTATCATCAGGAAATTGGTATATTAATGTTTGTGTACGATTATTTTTGCGTTCTACTGTAATTCTTTTAACGTGTTCCTTCTTTACATAACGAGCAATGAAATCCCATTGTCTTTCATGATCGCCAATATTCCAAAACTTCATAAAAATGTTCATCCTCGTTTCTTCATTTATCTTTTCATAACATTGTAATTTGCAGTTGCAAGGCGGTCCAATCAGTTTTTGTTGGTTTTTTTTCTTACTTCTAATACTCTCTGAGCTGCAGCGCCCGCGCTGCAACTCAGTGAGCAAATTCTCAATATGGGATTGCGCGTCTAGTAGAATACATATGGGTCAATGGTTACTATGCATAAACTTTAACTATTAAGACCAAAACACTAGTATTTGAACACTTAATGCTATTAACAATCCGATTCAATACCGTTGGAGGCAATTCAATACTTTAATTTTAAATAAAAAATATATTTTAAAACTTTCATTCCACAAAATGACATATAAGGAATAAAAATTGAGTGCGTCATTACACGAATAAACGTGTAAGCTGCTATTATACAAACTCGAAGAAGTGCACAAGTCCTCTCAAACGTTTGCTTGTTTTAACACGTTTATTCGTGTGAACTCAGGGACCTAAAAAGCGTTTAACAATAGCATATACTTATATTCTTGTGATATAATTGCATGATTTTTCCCTAGAATAAAGGAATCAAATTATAAAATAGGCGTATATTTTAGTCAAAAATTAATACAAAAAATTGAGAAGGTGCTGCATAGGTCAAAGAAACGAAAAATGCAATAAAAAAATATTTGTGTAAGAGCTCTTGCACGTTTATTCTGTGGGGCCATCGATATACTTTTATCTTCGTTTACCCTACATAAATACGTTTAAAAGAACTTAAATAAATAGTAGATTTAAGCAAACAATGTGTTGAATTACTAATGGAAGGGCTTATTGCCAAATCCATTCGAATCTGGAGGTTTGCATCTAGTGTTAAGTGTTCGTAGCCACCATGTGTCACAGGATTTATTTCATCAAACATTATTGCCTACATAATAAAATCCCCGTCCTAATCACACTAATATATTAAATGTGAAAGTTTGTGACAGTATGTTTGTTACTTCTTCACGTCTAAACGGCTGGAGCGATTTTAATAAATTTTCGTATGGAGTTAGATTACACCCTGGATTAACACATAGGCTGTAATTTATAAAGTGTAACGCGGGTAAACCGCGGGGCACAGCTAGTAAATAAATAAAATTAAACAAAATCGAAGAAAGAGTAAATTGTCTAAACTGCCCTTCGCAGTAGCACTGAGCTGAACCAATGTGATATTTTTGGATTCTCTGAAGATTTCATCGAACCTAAACTAGCTAATCTCTAAGAAAAAAAAAATGTATGTAGGTACTTATTCATTTGCAGTAACGTTTATCTAAAGCTGTTTTCTTAAACAAGATAAAAACAATTCCAGTAAAAAGTGCACACGAACACCATTTAACGACCAAATGTAACTCGGGCAGTCTCGTAAAGATAGATAATTATGTTCCACGCTCAACTCAGCTCCAACTCAGTTGCAGACTCGTTTATCTCACGATGTAATTAATTTTGTTCGCACCATAGATAGTTCCGTTTATATCATTCATGATTAGCTTACTCCATTTGTCCCAATAATGTTTTTAACTATTCAGTTGTGGTATTTGTGTAACATCCAGTCTATGTAATACTGGGCACTTTTTACATCTATAATAGACAGTTTATTAATAACTGCAGGACTGTAAACTAACCCGCGTGCTGCAACTGCATGCTATAAAAAGCAGTAGAACAATGTGTGAGGTTACACCCTGATGATTTTATAATAGGTATATTCGTAACTTCACTTTCTCCTACATAACATATATAGGTTATGTAGGGGATAGTGAGATTAGGCAACACTTAAGTTAACTCGCTGGCTTTTACTAAATGCCATAAATGGAAGTAAACAAATGTGCAGGGTAAAATCCTGATGTTCCTAGTATATGAGTTGCGTAGGAGAGAGCAAGGTAGTCAACAGTTAGAATAACGAAACTGCGTTATGTAGGAGAGAGTGAGGTTAGGCGGCAATTAGCTTAAACCGCTTTCTGTGACTGCGGGTTATAAAAGGCAGTAGACCAATGTGTGAGGTTACATACCGATGTTCGTAGTATCTGAGTTAATGTAGGCGACTATTATTAACTATATTATTTTTCCCAATATGACATCATGTCTATGCTAAATGATACGCTCAATGACGTTTACTAGTTTTGCTTATTTATACGGCGTACACTGCTACGCCGGTCGCCGCCATACAGCTGGTGACTTGAAAGAACCAATGTGGTATTTTTATCTGTGACTATAAATCTTATTGTGTGGGCAGACCGAACTGTGTTTATTCTTTGTGAAAATTTAGATGGTTTTTGTAGATCGCCAGTCCATATTTTTCACTAAAATTTCAGTTTTTATCACGTAAACGGTTTAATGATTTAATGGTAACATGCGGTAACCTTATGTTAGCGTCTAAATTTTATAAAATATACAAAAAACAAATCATGTAAACTAAACAAAGATGGACGTTAGTGGAGAATATAATGTTAGCTAATTTGATTTATTACAATAATTAGCTTGATGGTTAGTTTCAATAGAGTTAAAAAAAATCTGAACATGATTGGTCGGCAGGAAACTATAACCCTTTTACTTATAGATCTATTTAAGAAACTTTATCGTAATATTTAAACCTACACGACAACAGACAAACTGGTTTCTTTCAAGTTCAAGAATTTAATCAATTAGTGATTTGTTTGAATATGTTTAGGAAAATATCATTGATCTCAAAACACGTTCACTATATAGTTATTCATGTTAGAAAAAATCGCAAAATAACCTCTACAGAAATTGAAAACAAAGGTGTCTCTAAAATTATTAATCAAGACAAATAAACGATGTAAAACCTACCTTCAAAAATTACTGTCTCGATGGAAAGTAAATATAATAATATCTAGGGACAATGTCACACAGATCATCCTAGCCCCAAACTAAGCAAAGCTTGTACTATGGGTACCAGGCGACGATATACATACTTATATAGATAGGTAATTACTTAAATACATAGAAACCATCCATGACTCAGAAACAAATATTCGTGCTCATCACACAAATATTTGCACTTACCGGGATTCGAACCCAGGACCACCAGCTTCGTAGGCAGGAGCACTACCAACTAGGCTACGGTGACTGAATTAGTGATTTGTTTGAATATGTTTAGAAAAATATCATTGATCTCAAAACACGTTCACGTTATACTTTTTAGAAAAAATCGCGAAATAACCTCTACAGAAATTGAAAACAAAGGTGTCTCCAAAATTATTAATCAAGACAAATAAACGATGTAAAACCTACCTTTAAAAATTACTGTCTCGATGGAAAGTAAATATGACGTCAGCATTTTAAAAACAACAATGATCCGTCATCTTCGTCATTCATGTCATAGATAAATTACATCTGACACAGAACAAATAATAGAGTTATAATCACACAAATATTTGTCCTGGGTGGGAATCAAATCTATGACCTCTGGTTTAGCAGACAGGGTCACTATCCACTAAACCTACAACCAGTCAAACTTTGTTATCTGTTCACTCTATTTTAACCCGTACATGTAAGCTTTTACGTGTAGGTCAGATCAACCTTTTAAAACTGTTACACAATTATTGGAAACTAGGTTACATTCAATTTAAATGCACTTAAAGTGTGCACCTATATCGTTATTTGATTTACTTGCAGCGCTAAAACATGATATTGTTAGAACAAAAGGCTGTAAATCATGTTTATAGTAAACTGAACTAAATTCACAAGTGTTTTTTTAGATACTGTTTAGTTTTATCATATATAGATAAAACTAAACAATATCTAAGAACCACTTGTGGATTTACACATCTCTCACATCGAACGTACCGACGTCAGCGCATCAAGCTACCCTCATCTATCAAATTTCCCCAATGGAAAGTGAACCTTATGCTTTTGTGATAAAGTTGAAATTCTATAAAATATTTGACAGATTGGGGTAGCTGGATGTGCTGGCGTCTGTACATAGTGCAAAAGGGGGGCATCGGAGCAGCCGCATCCCGCGTTCCCCGGGCTATACCCACCTGAAGACACTTTATGCGGGTGGAATGCGATTCCCCCTGCCTTATTAAAAATAAAGAACGCTTAAACAGCTTTACCGGACACTGGAGGCGTGTTGAGACTCAAGGTGACTCGAAAATAAGACTGGGAACTAAACAACCCGCACCAGAAGGCCTTTGGGGCTTAAGCCTCAGCTTAAGGTGGTTTCTGAAGTGGAGGTGGATAGGAAGCTCGATATTTAAGGAGATAGTAACTGCCGCTTCATCTTAATACTTGAGAATGTTGGACCCACATATATTAGTGCTCTGAGGTTGGACCACTCATCAGACTTAGGATCGGAAACGGCATTTCGTCGATATATACATAGTTAGATTTATTTACCACCAATTAAATTGTAATCCATACTTTTTTACCAAAGACTAATTGGTAAAAAAGTACCTATGGAAAAGTCTTTAAGTATCAGTGATTGCTAAAATATTGCATAATAATATTTAAATTTACCGAATGAAAATGACAATTATTTAGCAAACTATGAATTTTCTCAATTAATTGTTCCTTTTTTCTCTAGAAAGGAGCCTTTCATCGATATCCAAAGCGTAAAAAAATATGAATTTCGAAGATTTGAAAAAGTTAAAAATTCTAAAGATGACAACAGAAGTATAAACTAATATGGAACAATTTGCCAAAAGCATTTTTTACACTAATTTCTTAAGTAATTAGTCCAGAATCCGTAAATTTCTTTAAAGGTATCAAGTTTACAGGATAAAAATAACCTGCAGTAACTGGTGATCAAACTAAATTGAGATATAATAGTAATTTGATTTCAAGATTTAGTTAAACATTTTTGGATAATCCATTTTAAAACATTGTATTTACTGACAATGTTCAAACTTCTAATTGTTATTTAACTAATCATCGTTATAGACGCATTTAGCAAAAACATTGAGAAAGTTTAAAATCCTGTCGGTTTGAAATAGAAATTTTTAAATACAAAATACGTGGATCATGACACGACATAATTATTAGGTACCTCTAGAAAAGATGAGAGTGATTAAAGGAACGATGTTTATATAAAAATAAAAGCAAATTTAGTAAACTTAAGTATTTATATACAAAAGAGTCATTGTGAATGAAGTAACAATCACATTAGATTTTGTATTAGTACCTAAAGTTCAATATAAATAAGTACATAAAGACTATAATGTTCTTCTTTTTGGAGATAATTAAAAAATATAAAGGCTTTGTGCCAACACAAATACCTTATTTTTAAACACGTAATGATTTCGGTTAAATAAATATCAAATATGATATAAGATAGTGATTAAATAAAAGTTTAACGACGATTAAATTTACGATCAACAGGAAAAAATAGCAGTCGTAATAATAAAATGTGAATACAAAAATACCTGGACTTAAAAATAACACATCATTATTTAGATGGATAGATGATTTCAATCTTTATTCAAACACAGATGAAGCTGAAAGATTTACGAGTATCTTTAAGCTATATACTACATCACAGAGCAATCAT
Source organism: Pseudoips prasinana (assembly GCA_951640165.1). Taxonomy (NCBI): domain Eukaryota; kingdom Metazoa; phylum Arthropoda; class Insecta; order Lepidoptera; family Nolidae; genus Pseudoips; species Pseudoips prasinana. The sequence goes on from OX621240.1 coordinate 15,223,587, forward strand.
ATTGACAGTTTTTATCACAAAATTGATTTATGATAGAGTTTCTATTTTTACTTTGCTAACACTTTTTGAAATAGCACTTTAATGTTAAAAGCTAAAAGTGCAATACATGTTTCGAGTCACGTAGGCATAGTCTTCTAATGCTTATGTACTCCGGTCAATTACAAATGAGCTGAATAGACTAAAATAAATGTACTGAGGACTTACGAGCCAGTAGATAGACTGGCATATAGATAATACTCTTTGGTTCTACATTGTTACATGTCCTAACGGTAGGTACTATAGTTGAAATACGTCTGATTAGTTTTCTTTGTCTGCCTCGCTGGTGTAGTAATAGCGTATTGAAAAATGTTACGAGCATGTTTCTGGCAAAGCAATACCTACAAGAAGCCCGGAGGCTTGAAGTTGGCATAGTAAGATGACCATACTTGCCGCCAGTCGTTTAAAGATATTGTAAGGGGCAGTAATACATACACAATGTTTAAGAGGCTTTCAAACCAATAATTAAGTGCTAATAAAAGGTCCATACATTTACGCATATATGTACATATATATGAAGGTAAGGATTCAGTGGGTCTATTCGGAGTACAGAAATGCTATTATAATATAACTGTTAGCTATTTGCAAATATTTTAAAATCTTTTTTTAGTATCAGTCATGTATAGTAACAGTCACGTATATTCCTAATTGATGTTTATATTTGTATATTAATAAAGATCAATATGATAATTAAAATTACATTAAACATTTACAAATTCCTATAACCTTCCAACTAAAAACTTCCTGTCTGAAATTAACAATCTTTCCCTTCTTTCTCAAAAAAATATTGCAGTAGGTACTCATTAATATTTACGTTATACATCCAAATCAAAATAATATTCGCAAAAATCTTACATTGCTCTGCGATACTATAGTTACAAAAATTCTCATATAAAACATACGAAATAAGGTAAATAAAATCAGGTATGCAATAAGCAATGTCCTAGTTTTAATACAACGAACCATTCCAAGGCATTCCGTATTAAGTCGTATTCTTATGAACATCTCTTTACTTATAATCGATTTGGTCTTGTTGGCTATTTAAGAACTAGCGACATGATATAGTCACAGAGTTGAAGTGCTCTCATTTATCTTGTCAGTAATTCATCTTCAAATACAACACCATCAAATATAATTAATCACACGACATTTGTTTCTCGGCTATGGCTTTTCCTAACCAGCGGCGTCTGTCAGACATATCGCGCATAAAAACATAAAGTAAGATATAAAACACTTACAGGATGTTCATCACACTTATTTACAGTTCTACAAACGTATTTCAGACATCCAACTGAAGTCTTTATTCTGTGGTTCTAATAAAGCAATTCCATGTGAATATTAGTTGCGTGACTTGACTTAGCAATTTTAAGACATGTATAAGAAGAAAATAATAATGTAGTACATTGAAATGAGAACATGGTATGTAATAATTTAATATTACAGATATTGCGTATGATTATATCATTGTCTGTTTATATTATTGTGTATGATTAGGATCTAAATGGAATTTGGAATTGGAAAGAAGATAGGTTATACCCTGAATTAACACCGAGGTCACATTACATAAACAGCTAAATTGGGGATAACACTGCGTGATGTAGCTAGTATATACTATATTTGCCATAGGATTTGGCAAGAGTAATAATGAGACAACAAGATGGTATTTTAGTCTGATTTATTTAAGATATAAAAAGGGTTTAAATACTAATGTTGTACGTGTAAAATACTGTCTTATTTTATCGCTAAGCTTAATCAATAAATGTGCCTTATCTAAATACGTGATATTATGTGCGATATACAGTCGCTACATATACACCCCCTTTAAAAAAAATATATATTTATAATTCCTATCGTTGATTAAAAATATACAGTAATGTTTTAAATTAGTAATAATAACATAATATGTAACTAGTGACCGTAACCTTGCTGATGCAGAATATAATAAAAATTGCTGATGTTGTTTTGACACATTACTCTGCCTTGGTCGATGCACTTGGTTTGTGCAAGCATATGCGCCATGACCTAGGTTAACCGTGGCATTTGTGTTGATTATTTCCCGCAAGCGTTTTCACTCTCCTGTCCACGGCTTTGAGAACTCCGTAGGGTAGGAGGATGCCCAGGGTGATTATAATTTGGCCTATTGCGATGTTTCTTGTCCACCGTAGCGAATACCGAATCGTACTACGGGTTGAACTGTCCGTCCTGACTTCGTGATGTACGTGTTCGGATTGTTTGATTTAATTTCTGAGGCAGGCACGTTTATAGTTTCACTGTTGATAACAAATGCTGGTTTTAATCTGTCTATTGATATTATTGTTTCCTTATCTCCAATCTTAATGGCATATGCTTTGTTCATTCTTCTTGTCACTGGGAAAGGTCCTTCATAGGGGGGTGTTAGACTTTTTTTTATTCTGTCGCATCGCACAAATACGTGTGAGCATTCCTTGAGCTCGGGATGAATGAAAATTGCTCGGCTTTGCTTCTTACGTTTTGGTACTGATATCATATGACTGATGTCCTTTTGAATATTTTTAACTAATTCTTCGTATGTAGAAGGTTGGTGTGATGATTCGAAAAAATCCCCAGGGAGTCTTATAGACGCGCCGTATGTCATCTCTACTGCGCTATATCCTGTATCTTTGCGTACACAACTTCGCAAACCAAGTAGAACCGTAGGAATTTCTTTCATCCAATTAGCGTTGGATCCCTTTGTCATGAGCGCTGCTTTTAAGGTTCTATGAAATCTCTCTATCATTCCATTTGCTTGTGGGTGATAAGGTGTTGTCCTAATTTTGTGTACTCCTAAAAATTGTGAAAGTGACTCAAATATTCTTGATTCAAATTGTCGACCTTGATCCGTCGTAATGCGTAATGGGCATCCGAACCTTGATATCCATGTTTCATATAGTGCGTGGGCTATCCTTTCGGCGGTGATATCTTCAACCGGAATTACTTCCGGCCATGAAGTACAACGATCTATGATTGTAATTAAATATCGTTTTCCTTCCGAAATAGGGAGAGGACCCACAATATCCATGTGCAAATGTTCGAACCGTTGCAATGGCATGAAGTTGCCTACAGGTGATATTGTGTGGCGTTGTATTTTTGATTTCTGGCAAGCTATGCACGATTTACACCAGTTATTGATATCTTTGTTCATACATGACCATAAATATCTTTGAGTTATCAATTTTCTAGTAGTTTTCTTCCCAGGATGACTCAGTCCATGAATGACGTCAAAAACTTGTCTTTTTACGATTTTTTCCAGATGTGTCGCAGCTGATGCTTTGTGTAGAACCCGGAAGCATGATGTTATTAAATTTCAAATTCTTATTGTCACGAAGTCTAATTAATTCTTGGTCATTCAGTTGGCATCGCGCTAAGTCAGCATAATTAAATGGTGATGGCATATCAATTTGTTCTATACGTGATAGTGCGTCTGCAACAATATTATCACGTCCGCTAATGTGTTGAATATTGGTGCAATATTACGAAATGAAACCTAATTGACGTACTCGCCGTGGCGTATCATTCGATGATGGTTTTTGAGAAAATGCGTAAGTCAAAGGTCGGTGATCAGTGAAAATTGTAAACTCTCTTCCTTCAATTAACCTTTGAAAATGCTTGACTGCCATATATACTCCGAGTAACTCTCTATCGAATGTTGAGTATTTTTGTTGAGTTACACTTAACTTTTTAGAGAAAAATCCTAATGGTTCCCAATTACGTCCAGACTTTTGTTGTAGAACCGCGCCAACACAGGTAGAACTGGCATCCGTCATAAGGGCCAGTGGGGCGGAGCGGGAGGGATGAACTGTCGATACTGCGTTCAAAATGTTTTCCTTGCATTTATCAAAAGCTTTTTCGGCCTCTGTTGTCCAAGGAATAGGAAAATTATCGTTCTTTTTAGAGTCGTGCAGATAGTCGTTTAGAATGTTTTGATAGTCAGCGGCGTGTGGAAGGTTATTTCTATAAAAATTAATCATGCCTAAAAATCTCCTTAATTCTTTGACTGTCTTTGGCTTAGGGAATTCCATAATTGCCTTGTACTTTTCCTCAGTTGGGCATATTCCTTGGATCGTTATATGATAACCTAAGAAATCTATTTCGCTCTTAAGAAAGTCACATTTTTCGAGATTAATAGTTACTCCATTCTCCTGTAAGCGTTTGAAAACCGTGTCCAAATGCTGATAATGCAAAAGCTCATTGTCTGAAGCTATAAGGCAATCGTCAACAAAGACGAATACGAAGTCTCAATCTCTGAATAGAGAGTCCATGAATCGTTGGAATGTTTGCGCTGCATTGCGTAGACCAAAAGGCATTATTAAATATTCAAACAGTCCAAAAGGAGTGATAATGGCAGTTTTTTCCACATCTTGCACAGGAATACAGTGGTAGGCCTTCCGAATATCGATTTTGCTAAAGATTTTTTTCTTCTCTAATATATAAGTGAAATCTGTCAATCGTGGAAGTGGGTATTTATCAGGTACAGTCACGTTATTGAGCATTCGATAATCTCCACATGGTCTCCATTCGCCATTCTTTTTCTTAACCATATGTAAAGGACTGGCCCATGGGCTGTCCGAAGGGCGACAAATGCCAAGCTCCATTATATTCCGAAATTCCTTTTTGGCTGTATGATATTTATCAGGAGGTAATGGTCTTGCACGTGCTGATACAGGCGGTCCTTTAGTGATAATGTGATGCTTAATCTTGTGTTTTGGAGTAGTGTGGAGGGAAGAAATTTTCGTAATATCCTCATATTTTTTAAAAGTTGAGTAATGCGCCGATTGTTTCCAACGTAAATAGTCCGAATTGATTGCTGCGTCGATTTGGTCAGGGTTGCAGGCGTCGTCAGCTCAGTTACCCTGTCAATAAGTTTCCGACCAGCTATGTCGACTAATAACTTGTAATGCTCTAAAAAATCCGCGCCGATAATTGGTTGCGTTACATCGGCGATGACGAAGATCCACGTAAAACGTCTACGTAGCCCCAAGTTTAAAGTGAGTGTTTTTTCACCATATGTCTTGATTTTTGTACCATTAGCGGCATAAAGTGTGTATTGTTCACTTTGTATAGATGAAGGTCTCTGTGGCTTGCTAATAACTGAAATGTTTGCTCCCGTGTCAATCAAAAATCTCATACCACTTTTTCGGTCGGTAATAGTGAGGCGGTTGGACGGGTGAATAGCACAGATATCCGCCGTAGTCTGTGCTTTAGTTAGTTTCCCTGGTTCCTTGAGTTACTTTCCTGTTTCCAATCACATGGCTTAACACATTTTTTAGCGTGTTTTCTAAATTTATCGTGGTAGAAACAAAGGTGTCTTCTTTCCCGACTGCTTGCTCTTGACCTCGATGGAGAATGTTGACGCTTATAGTAACTTGGAGTGCTGCGTCGATAGTCTCTATGATTGCGCTGAATTGTATTTAGTTCCAATTGCATTTTTGCTAATTGGGCTAATATGCAGTTCATTGCACCGTCGTCTGTTTTATTTATATTTTCGTTTACGGCTGATACCTCAGTAAGTTTTGAATTTAATAATATTTTGTCGGCAATCTGGCTCATCTTATTGACGTCTATGTCCTCTGTGACAGCTAAAACTGTAGTAACTGATGGTGGTAAAAGTCTCAACCAGAGTAGTTTGATGGTTTCATCGCCGATTTTTTCTTTACCCAAAACTTGCATCTTGCGTAAAAGTTGTGATGGTTTTTGATCGCCGAGGTCCATTTCAGACAATAATTTTTGAAATTGACGCTGTTCTGATTCTTCATAGCAGTCGATTAGACGTTCTTTGGTGGTCTTATACTTTTCTGTAGATGGCGGGCAGGTAATAAGGTCACTAACCTGTAGTATTTCTTCCTTGGATAGCTTCGCCACCACCGTATAATACTTGTAATCGTCGCCTTGTTTCTGTGGTGCTAATATGGCTTCGAGTTGTGTAAACCATAATCTGGGTTGGTCCCTCCAAAACTCTGGAATGCGGGACAGAATGCCGGTGCCAGCTGCTATTTCGAGTGTTTCATGTTGGTTGCTGCTTGATTTGCACGTTGGTTGAGTCATGTTGCGTGTTTTTCTTCACGGGGTCACCAATTTGCCATAGGATTTGGCAAGAGTAATAATGAGACAACAAGATGGTATTTTAGTCTGATTTATTTAAGATATAAAAAGGGTTTAAATACTAATGTTGTACGTGTAAAATACTGTCTTATTTTATCGCTAAGCTTAATCAATAAATGTGCCTTATCTAAATACGTGATATTATGTGCGATATACAGTCGCTACACTATACATACTATAGGCGTATCTTCTGTCTCTTTAAAACAAGTACCTTTTTATAGAGATTACATGAATTAGATTCCATAACAAATTTCCCAATGATATAACTTCATACTATCCGTGTCTTTTGTAGGTAAAACAGTTGACGATGCTACTAAGTACATTCTTCAGATTTTTTGAACTATTTACAATCTAAAATCTGCGCAAATTACATTTCTTTCTAAACAAAAATTAACCGTTGTATACGAGAAACGAATAAATTGAAATTTGTGAAATATATCTACATATAGATAAATCCATGTAGTAGTAAAATCTCCGAAATGGGCACAGTAATAGTGAAGAAATGTTTAGCCATATTTGTACAGCCTCCTGTAAAGTAGGGATCGGTTCAACAGATTTAGTTTCTTATTGTTCATAGATTTTTTACACGTGATTTTGCTGAGCATGTCGGGTGCAGCCAGAATTGTATAGGTGTTTGAAATATATGTTTGTATAAAATGTATTCTTATTTCGTAAACATTGTAAATACAGGAAATTCTTACTAAATTCTAAAAGGTGAAGTCACTGATTGAGAGGCCTATTACATATAGGTAGAATCAAAACAATGTAGATTTTTCAGATTATAAATTCTGTTTGTACCTTAATCTATAATAATACTTTAGAAAAATCTTTGAATTTTAAACTTATAATCGCAAAACATAACGGCTATATTCTTATTACATAAATTGAGTAAAACTTACATAATCACTAAAACTAAACTAAACTATACGGAGATATATCTGTTTGAATTAAGTTATTCCAAGATCCTATTTTCTTATACAAGCTTACATATTATATGTACTGCTCAGCTTTTTTGATGCGACAAAGATGTTTGGTACAAATATATACCACCTTAAGATCCAACTAAAATGTATGTTGACTTTATTACTTATGATACCCTAACTTGATCCGTTCATTATGGTTTAACACTTTAACTCGTCAATTATTCCCATAGAATTTAATTGCAAACAACTATTGTAAGTTTCAAATCATAGCATTGTGACAGACACGGACATAATAATATATAGTGAATCAAACCATAAGGGTTTTTTTTTTAATATATCTTAAATTCTTACATAAATGCGATCTCATTTTCAATCTCGAAACATCAATCTAATAGTGAAATTTATTATAAATTGTCATATTTTGATTGATTGATTAATTGACTACGTTTAGGTTCATTGCGAGTAGAATATATTAAATATTGTGCTTCTTTTTAGGTAAGAGCAAGATTTCTATAGAAACGATTATGTGAAGATTGATTATGATCAATTTCTTTTCCAAAGAACCAACGTAGCATAAACTGTCTAAAATTATCTGGTTTCTATCAGGTGGAAAATATAACAAGAAGAAAGATTAGTATAGCAAGTGTGCAAAAACTCGAAACATGATCCGTATGGCAGGCAATTTTGGTAATATGTATAGTTTTCCATGAATTGGTTCAGTGTGGAGTGAAACTGTAGGTAACAACAGTTCTCTAGGTGTTAATAATACGTAAACACATTTCAAACTATTAACTGCTAACGTCTGGGCAAACGCGCCCGATTTATGAGCAAACGCTACGGTATGCGCGTCATTTTATTGAAATCAACAGTTTGCACACCATTTAGATTTGATAGCAAGATTTGCACGACGTACTGTATAATTATATAAATGTTTCTTCTTGGATTTTGATACATAGTACATATATAGTTAGTTGGGTGGTTGGTTTCCACACTTATGCTCTTGATTGGGCATTGCGCGTGACCTTATTTGACTATTTGAACATTTTGAACCATTTCTGTTCCATCTAGTAGCTTCCGCGATAGGCATTTGTTTAGTGTCGGTAGAAGTTATTTTGTCTGGCTACATGATTCTAGATCCATTCACTGTTTTTTAATGTTGTGGCGTGGTTTTCTCACGTAGTCAAGTTTGCAGTTAATTAATAAGATTTGTAGCAAGAGTTGCACGACGTAATGTTTTATTTTATAAATGTTCGGCTAACTTTCTTGAATTTTGGTACACTGTACAAATATGGAGACTATTTTTTACAGTCCTATTATTGTCGTTCTTGTACCCTTTTTTAGTAACGCGTCTGAATATCGTATGTGTGGCATAAATTTGCAATGTGGCATTGCAAATTAATGCCATTCTGGTGCCCAGTTACATGTCATATGACAATAAAAACTGGACGCTATTCTCGACTAGTCTAGTATAATCCATGCCATGCCATAGAATCTGACTCAAAGTATAAATATACATAGATCAATTTTGACAGCAACATTACTTTCATTTGGAATAACGACGTTAAGGAAAAGGAACGTGGTATTCAAAAGAAGAAATTTGAAAAAAATTCGTCATTTGAATCCCAGTAATAAATTGTGTCGAATAAATCAAATTATCATTTCATCTTGAAAACAAAAAACGATAAGTGTGTACGATAATTTGATCATAGATTTCAACTCCACAATAATATTAGCAATTAAGCAATTACTCGACATCTACATATCTTACTAGTAATATTTTCTGGCACGGTGTCTAGTAACAACGGAGAGGCAAAAGTGTGTTCAAATACAAGTACACTTTTTATTCCCTAGATGGATCAGGCGAGATGACTGAAGAGCGATTGGCTATACCAAGACCTTCAGGTTTACATGCTCTTCGAGGTTCATAGGTATAAAACCGTCAACCGTGCTATAACAGAATATTGGCTAAAACACGTCACATAAAACTGACAGTAACTATAAATTATATACTCGATTGGTAGATACGATTAAAATTTTCTAATGGTCTTCATGAAAAAATACACTCAAATATTTGTGACAATTACCATTCATTCTACAAAAATATCTAATTTATGAATCAGTGTTGTTACGTGATGCCTTTTGACTCTCTAAATGAATAATTTTAAGTAGAGGCGCACTACGTGGTATAAATGCTAGTGGTTGCACTCTGTCGAGGACAGTGCGGATGCATTGACCTTAAAAACAACAGAATATGCAAAAATAAAGTAAAGTTAAATACGAGAATCAGTGAAGATTCAAGGGATTTTTCTGTAATGATTTCATAATTCATTATAATGAATTAATACGTCAAAAAAAATCAGTTGTTTAAATGTATTTTACATAATGAGATAATCAGTTATTCTAGTGAACCTACTTTGTATGTGACTTTTAATTGACACAAATATTAAAACTCATTGTTATTTTATTACTTTACCGATTTTGTTTTTCAATATGGGTACCTTACTAATACAGACATGAATAGGCGCCAAGATAGACACTCTGCTGTTAAGTTTCAAACGATACACTGTTAGAGCGCCTAACCTTGAATATTATTCAATTACATGACAAAAATGTGTCGAATATCTATTAATTTCCATACATTAGTTCAAGTATGTTCCAGTACCTATTCACCCCTGGATTTCTATTCACCCCGTTTTATGATACCTAGTATATAAAATTAAATGTATGGCATAAGGCTTTTACGAGGATTAGTTACTTGCCTTCTTTACGAGTGAAAACTAACATTTATGTCCAAACACTGATACCACAAAATATTTTTCGGTTTCTGAGTGCTAGGTTGGATAGCAAATTTTTCTTCATTATCATCCGAATTAATAATAGAATTAACCTCGATAATGTTTGAGCAAAGTCAATCAAAACGAAATGTCTATCATTTTTAAATGAACACGACGTGCTATTAGTTTTTCTAACAATAACGTTCGTACTCCGTTTCCGTGGAATAAAGAAAAATCTACCAAAAACTTTGTTTGATCCCATTATATAGAAATGTATATCTAAAATTAGTAATTAAAATGATACAAAGCTAAGTTTGATTAGTGAGTGGAAGCTTACGTGATCAATTAACATCGCTAAAATAGTAAAAAGAAAAACTTAAATATTTTTTGATTACATAACGATCTTTGTGTCTGCGTGGTGCAAGTCTAGAATGATCTTTGTGAGAATAAACAGAGATTGTTCTCTATTCCATTAAACATCATACAACGCAACTTGAAATCTTCTTTGCAACAAACAATTTGAACAAAACGTATAGAGATCTATCTGGGTAGCATTCCCTATCTTAAAAAAAGATCTAATCAAAATGAGTTCGCAAATAATGGAAAAATTGCGATACCCTTTTTACCCCTATTTGTTTCGTAGTCTTTTATTAGAGGCCCCAGAAGCCTTGTCTCAGCAAGCACGTTAAGTCATATCTTCCGGTTATAATGAGAATACGTGTAGATGTTGACCAGTACTCTCACTACTATATTATTATGTACTAAATTATATTAAATTGTATGTACTAAACTAATGAACATTAAAATTTGTGATCGATTTTGTCTGTGAAGATATATCATTGCATAATGCAATCAACTATAATTAAAGGAGCACATGGTCACATCATGGTGATGTTATTACTTATGTATATTAAATTCCATTACATTAGTGTCTATTAATTATATTATTAGTAAGTAAGGATTTTGTGTTGGAGATCCAAATTAACATTTCAGGCAATTTTTCACGTGTTCAGAAGCTAAAAAGACATATAGCCTATAGCTTTCAAGGTCAAATGGCAATCACTTGATACATACCACTAGCTACCCACAACGAGTAAGGCTAGGAATGTTCCTAATATAAATGCAAAAAAGGTAAGGAACACAGGTAGGTTAGGTAAAGAAAGATAGTAACTAACATGATATCACCCAACAATTCTGAACTTTCATTTATTATGACAATATTTAATCTCTAACTAACAGTTGAATAAACCGAACTAAATTACATCTGTAAGGTAACAGATACATGTATATTTCTTCATATTATTATAGTTTCTCCTGACTAAGTCAAAGTTTAAAATCTAGGTTTTGTTAACTGAAGAAATTTTAAATGTTCTTTATTTAAAAATGCCAGAATAATATGTTGACGTTAAATTTTACTACAAAGTTGTTGAAAACAGTTTATAATTTTAAACTCATTAGGGACAAACGGAGTGTGAGTTGTACGAGTATAAATACCTCGCATGACAACCGGTGTTAAATGTTCTAAGTGCTTTTTGGTTGATCTACATCGTCAAATGAAATGTATTCTCGGAAATCTAATTAGATTACTTTGTATTTTCACTTAGTGCCACGAAAAAGGTTCATAATTTCAGCGAATTCAAATTCAAATACGTTTATTTGCAAGAATGTAGTGTGGTCTCAATTACAATTGTCCATTTACATTCAACCTTCATATTATGGTGTGTAAATGTTTGGTTTTTTAATACTAATATGTTAATATTCGCATTGGTTTTGCAGACTCCTGAAATCCTGAATAATACCAAAAACAGATTTTATAAATCTCTGTTTGTTGCATCAAATTGTACCTAATTTATTTGAGCATCTTAAAAGTAAACGAGACAATAACAAAATATGTCACCCAGTAAATCAAGGTACTCAAATTAGCAATTATAAAGTGCTTAGTTTTTTTATGGCACCACGCATATTTTTTCCAGGGGTAATATTAAATAGTTCCAATTTTAAATATTTTAAAAATAAATTGAAACGCTTCTTTATAACAAAAGCATAATTATTATACATAGTGTAAAGGAGTATCTTAATAAGTTCAATGTATAGATATTTATTTTGATATTTTATTTTTAATTAATAACTATATACATTAAAGTATAACATTCAATAATTAATAATTTCGATTTGACATGTTACTACGAGTATTATTTACGTAATTGTATGTACAGTTAAAGTGGTTTTCATTGACAATATATTTAGTTTTGGGTTAATTGCATGCTTATAATGTATTCGGATTGTAATTAAGTTTAATTTATGTAATTTTATTTTAATCCTAACAGGCAGAATATGGATGTACTATATTTATTCACCCACCACCAGTGCTCGTAAAACAGACTATAGGATTGAAAAAAAAATAATTATTGAACAAATATCATCGTTGGTACGTTTGTTTAAGTAAATTGCTTTTTAGACAGTTTTAAGTATATAAAATATTCATTTAGTTAATCCCAAATTTGTACGAAAATTTTAAATGTTGGTGTGTATACAAAACTAATATAATTACTTTTTATTTATGATGATTTTTTAAATGTGAGTTTTTAATGGCAACTGATAATAAAATGGTCAGTCTCACCAATTAAAAATAAAAATTATATATCTGCAATGATACCGATATATAATTTTTATTTTTAATTGGTGAGTCATACTTATTTATATATATTGACTTATTATTAGTGTTCCGTAGCCAAATGGCAAAAACGGAACCCTTATAAATTTGTCATGTCTGTCTGTCTGTCGGTCCGTATGTCACAGCCACTTTTTCCGAAACTATAAGAGCTGTACTGTTGAAACTTGGTAAGTAGATGTATTCGGTGAACCGCATTAAGATTTTTACACAAAAATAGAAAAAGAACAATAATTTTTGGGGGTCCCCATACATAGAACTGAATCTCAATTATTTTTTTTAATCGTACCCATACATGTGGGGTACTATGGAGTCTATGAATAGGTCTTCAAAAATGATATTGAGGTTTTTAATATAATTTTTTTCTAAACTAAATAGTTTGCGCGAGAGACACTTCCAAAGTGGCAAAATGAGTGTCCCCCCCTGTAACTTCTAAAATAAGAGAATGATAAAACTAAAAAAAATACCATGCAAACTAACAACGAAAATTGGTTTGAACGAGATCTAGCAAGTAGTTTTTTTTTTAATATGTCATTAATCGTAAACTGCAATTTGCTTTCATTTAATCAACTGAAATACTTGCTGTTACGGAACCCTTCATGGGCGAGTCCGACTCGCACTTGGCCGGTTTTTTATTAGTTGCCTTTAAAATTTTAAATTATTATTATTATTATTATTTATTATTATTTATTATTATTATTATATAACAAGACCCACGTCTGCTCATATTAACAAAGAGTAATAGCACAAAACGTGTCAAAAACAAGTGACACTCTCGTGCATCCCCACGTCAGTAACCATCAAAAGTTGGAGTTGGAACCCCAAAGCAGGGTGCCTTGTGTCACAGATGCTTAGTTTGTACTCTTTATTGATAGACGGTTCAGCTCAAGTCAAAGTCTAACTGTAAACGTCATCTAATAAAAAAAAACACATTAATAATAACCTTTTTACACTGTGCCTGAGGTGACACTGATCTACTATATTTCTATCGCACTAAAAATACACAGCTAGTCAAAAGTGAGCACAGCCAGTCGTTTTAGACAGTCAGTAAGAGATAGGTGAGGCACAACACGTAGGTACCATCTGTCTATAAATGGGTGATTACCAAAGAGGTTTAACTGCTATGATAGGTTCCGTGCTTCCGTGGGAATGTTAAGCTATCGGTCCCGGTTGTAGTAGTTGCAAACTGTCGATAAGCTATTTCAGAGGCCTATTGGGCGGCTTGAACAAGTTCAGTCACTCTATACGATAAAGTGAAATAAAATACATATAATTTATAGAAAGTGTTACCATCATCTTCTTATTTGTCTAAAGAACTAAGTATTCATGGAAACGGATTTTTAATAAACTCTTGTATGTTAAACTTCTGACGGACTGTTGGTATTAATTAAAAAAAACATTGTATACTGTGTATTAAAATAAACCGGTGGGAGCTAATGGACAAAACGATTGAGCTAAAACAGAAGGTGGTAAGAAAAAAATAAACATGTTTTGGTGCCGCGTAAAATTCACGTGAGGTTTTCAAACATTTCAGTTTTTATGTGTTCGCTAGCAGCGGGTTCTACGGACATAGCATCGGTCTTTTTGTTTTCTTCGATGGTATTTTAAAATTAGATGTCAGTTGTCATGATTTCTATTTTTGTGCAAGGAATAGTATTTGTGCCGTCGCCCGCGTGCCTCGGACGTAAGGCGTTGGTTAGTTTTTATTTATTCAGTCATCAGTTTAAGTGCAAGTAAGACGAATCTTTAGTATTTTTAAATATGAATATAATATGAGAAGCTAATTAAATAATTAATAGAATAGTTTTATTTACCTAAACCCATTACGAGCCCTAGTGGTAATTAAAATAATCTTTTTATCATTAAACCACTAAGTAAATTGCTTACATAAAATTTTGATATTATACCTGTGATATAGGTAATCGTTAGTTTAATTAAGGTGTATCTATGAATTAAGTATATTATATTTGTTACAGTTCTTATAAATTTATTTTCGATTTTTGTCCTGATTGTTCTATTATATATATATTGAGGTGTTATTATTAGTGCAGACCATTTGTTGGATATGCGATGTACACGCTTTATTTCTACTATTGGATACAATGCGGCCAATCCAAATGAATGAATGAATGATTTCTTTATTTGCAGGAATATAGGTACATTTAGATGGTCTTAAACTACGATTCCACTATATTCAACAATTTGTCGTGCAAATGTTTAAGTATACGTATGACACATAATATATGTAAGTAACATGTATTATTTGTCATAATCTCACGCAATTTTAATCCAAGAAGATGTGGTGGAGCAAACTCAGTGGGTACCACCGGTTTATACAGAGCCCCGTCAATACGGTCTGGCGAAACATATACGAGGGGACCCCATTTTGTAATCAGTTTTGATATCAGTTTGAGTTATAGGGTACATAGTTAGATTCTTGCCTAAGTGCTCGGCTACACTATCGGCATATAGCAAGCCAAACGGGACACCTAATGGATGTTATCACCGCCGGACACTCGCAACACCAGAGGGCCCGCACGCTGACCTTTGAGAAAGGTATAGGCTCACTTCGTGACGGTTACTACCGGATCAAAAACATCCCCGCAGTTAATTTATTGATTCTACAAAGTGGTCAAGTGGAACAAACTAGACACTGGGCTCCCCGCCAACGACGATTCGAATTGTGCGACATTGAATGCGATCAAAGGGAAGAAGTTGTTTTAAAAGTGATTTAATTATCCACTCCTTAAATGCTTCATACGATATAATATGTAAAGCATATTATATGTTTTAAATAAGTACAAAATGTAAGGTATAAAATGCTGTAAACGTATATCGTATGAGGCACACATATAACTTTATGTATAGATAATAATAAAAAACCGCTAGTTAATCATAATGAGGTATTTTCTAGTAAACCTGCCAACAGAGGTGTTGAAAGATGGAAAACTTGTACATTTGAAGATTTCTGGTTTATGAGGCCGACAACACCCAAAACTATATCATTAAACACTAGTCTCGCCCGTATAAACTGCCATGTACACTCGGCTACATATCAAGCTACACATTTCCAATATACGCTGACCTCTCATTGTATGGAATCCTATACAACGCGAGATCGGCTTATACTGGAAATGTGTAGCTTGATATGTAGCCGTGTGTACGTGTCGAAATAGAGTGTATATAAAACTATCAAAACATGATTAATTACGCAATAGAAGTTTATGCTAACCAAGTAGGATCTAGATGTTCTATGAATTTATATACTTAACTAGCTGACCCGGCTATTTCGTACTACCTCAATCGATAAATAAAATACCTACACTTTTGTTTTAGAAAACGTTTATATGGGAAAAAGAAAAGGGCTGTTTTTAGGGTTTTCCCGGCAATTATTCGAATTTTCTCACCTTTTATACCTTACCTAGACCTCCACGATCATTTGAAGACCAAAATAATATAAATCCGTTCAGCCATTCTCGAGTTTTAGCGATACTAACGAACAGCAATTGATTTATATATATAGAATATATAAATATAGAAAATAATATATCTAGCGAATATAGTAGTTTGTTGAACATTTATTAATTTTTGTAGCTTACTTATCTGTGTGCTTGTCCAGAATTAATTATACATTGTTATAAATGTATGTTTTAAATTCTTTGTATGACGATAGTTAAAAAAACATCTGTAAGTCATGAACCTAGACGTAAATATCTATGATTAAATAGTGTAAAAAACTTTCCGAGCACGTTTCCTGTGTGAGAAATAAATATTCATAGAGCATATTGTATGCTTGCAAAAATACTCACTGTCAACGAAGTTGCCCTTCACCCCCGTAATATTATGAGGCGCCGTCTTCACCGTTAACTTATCTGTAGGTTTGTACAAATGCCTGCAAGTTGCCCACACTCCAGTGTCACTGTACATGAAGTATTCACCCGTGGACAGGAAAATACCTGAAACAATTGCAAGTGTTAATGACTCCTTACATCCCGTCATCCCGACTCTTAAACCTAATAGCCCATCTCAGTGTTATTCAAAATTAAGTCTTACATACATTACAACACCATTCATTTTCAAACTGACTACATATGGTTGGTTGGATATTTAGGAACTTACTACCTATATGGTTGGCACGTTTCCAAGCAGTTAGCTAGTAATTAATATAGATCAAACATATTTCTGCGTTCAGAGATGCCAAGATATTTTACGTCGAGAATTAGTGGGTAGAAGCAATTGGTTGGATCTGGCGTGTAATCGGATTTGTATGTTTCTTATTAAATGTTGTTGATTTGTTTAATGACATCGCTATTAAAAATATTTCTTTACGACTTTACATCACCGCGATACGTTAAAAATGTGTCTCTTCTGATGAATTATATACAGCTACGCTGGTCACATTTTTAACAGAAAACCCTTTGTTACTGAGACATGGATGAGACTGTACGGCGGCAAACTACCAAAATGTATAAAAGGGAGGTGCCTACAATTTATGGTGCGCGGTGCGAAATGTATATCCCAAGCTATCAGTCCCCAGCTGCGCCAGTTTACGGCTGCCAAGGAAATCGGTGTCAGCCCTCTGCCTACCACAACATTTCAATGCAGCATGCATATTATTATATAAAAAGTATTTTCTTAAGACCATTCACGGTTATTTAAATCCTTGGCAGCAGACTACAGACACTTCTATCTAGGAATGTGAGTATTGTGTTTACATTAGAATGTCGAATGAGTACGTAAAAATAGGCATAACCCAATATACTTTTATCAACATCACGAAAACCAAAAATCCAACGGCTTGACATGGCCTCCCCAAAGATCTCCACAATTGACGGTTTTACGCTACCCGGGATCCAGCGGCTTCCACCGACCCTCACAAGATCATCGGTCCATCTTGTAGGGGAAACAATAAAGCTTTCTGTCCCAGCGGCCGTCGGTTCTAGATGCTATGTGCCGTGCCTACTGCAACATCAGCTTGGCAAACCTTTGAGCGATGTCGGTTACTTTGATTTGATTCTACTTCACAGGAGAACTCCTTTAAAATAAAAATAAATAAAATAAAAAAGGTTTTCAGTCACGTAGACTTTAAAAAAGCGCTTGTAAATAGTCAGAACATATTCGTAGTAATATATAATTAATTTATAATTATTTCTAGGTACATATAGATATTTAGGTACACGAATTGTAGAAAATAAATTACAATAAGATTTATTTTATAACAGTAACGATATTTAACTAACTTAAATTAAGTTATTGTCAAGGATCATGTGTAGGTTTAATTATCAAAATTTTAAATTTTAGCTATATTTTTACTACATATTGTCGCATGGTTCTGTCTATATTAAGGTACGTATTTTGCTTTTTGGGTGACCTTAAGTCTTTTTATGAGGCCACTATATATTTTGAAACCATCATATTGCCACCGGATAGCTGACATTTCAAAGCTTTAAGAAACTGAACAAAGAAATGGTCCTTCAATGTATGTATATTGTATGAAAAACGCTGCCTACTTACTCTAGTAATAAAATAAATTAAATCATGGAAAATTATTTAACTTTCAATCTATGATTTATTATATAATATACCCAGCGGCGCTGGGTCATAATGTCGACCCATGCGCTGAAATCACGCTGAAACAGCCGTCACAGATTAACGTAGTAGCGCCAACAAAGACAATAATAGATGCAGAGGAGAAAGTTCTCTCATTATAAAAATGATTAATCATCAAATTATTATTATATAATTTAAAAACTAGCATTTCGTTATAAATCCAAAATTGTGTCTGTATTTAACAAAATTTATATGAGACAAATGGTATTAAAAGTATTCCCTATTCAGTAAAAACATATGAAACGTAATAATATCTAACCATCAAACTCGGTTCACGGAGAACAGAGAAATCACATAATCTCGTCGTACCTATGTACGTCGAATTGTTAATTTTCAATTTTTTTGTAGATTTGCTTTAGTCTCGTCTATCTATATCAGCCTATTCATATCATACAGTCGAAGCGGGCAGTTTGAAATTCACTAACTAATAGACAATTTACACGGTGACTCAATAATATGACTTCAGTAATGAGTGCGACGTATCTGTTGATGATGCTTTGGTCATTTTTAGTTCAAATATAATAAATATCCTTCGCAAAACTATCCTTACTATTATAAATTCAACTTTTATATAAAAAGTCTTCCAAGTTAGAGTCTGATTTGCACACGAAGGTTTCTGTACTATCGAACAAGATTTGACAACTATTTCTAACGTAGAGTTAATTCGTTTATGGGCGATTAGTTTGCCCGCACGTAACCTCTTCATTGGGACATTGTATGTGATTTAACTTGAGTACTAGAACCATATTAGTTGCATTCCGGAAGGGGCTCAATCAATGTCTTCGGATTATTTGGACACTTTGCTCGTTGGCAGTCCACGGTTTTAGCAGTGTAGAAACACGTGTGTTGGTGTTTCCTCAGCTGCAATGCAACTTTTGTACAGGGATCTTTCAGTGTTGGTTAAGTGCGCAATGTCAGTTACCTAATGGTGCATATCACATTTAATATGCACAGATTCTGCCTGTTAAGTGTAGAAATCCACACAATAGGCGTATTTTTAGGGATGGTTGTAATTCTTTTGTCTGTCTGCATAATTCTAGAGTCTTATTGCTGAGTAGTTTTGTCTTTTAGCCATGTTTTTAGTTGGTCAAAGGAGATGGGCAAAATTCATCCTGGTCTCATTACATTCGTTTCAATTTGCAGTGTCATTTCCTAGAGATCCACTGTGAGCTCGGATAAGCTATAGTATGTCCCTGTTATTTTCATAGGTTTTCTGTGGCATTCTGGGACAAGTCCACTCTTGAATTTATTTTTGTTAATATGGACCAAAAAGCATTAATTTTTATTTATTTATATAAATTCTTGTTACTATTTGTTATCGTAGTAACAATTATTATACACGTGCTGTAAAAATTTCAATCTGTCTACCTATTACGGTTCTTGCGATAACAGGCAGATGGAGCAACAGACAATAAGGATTAGTAACTGAATTACGTTGGCACCCTTTGAGTATGATACTCGAAAAAGTATTTCACTTTGTAATGGTTATAATTAGTTATTACGAAATAAACTACTTTTAATTTTTTTTTTGACCCAATTTCACACAATAAACATTGATTTGATTTGATTAATTGTAATTCACCGTATGACGAATTACAAAAATAATAGCTCTAGTATTCAAAATCTGTGCCAGAGTTTAGTATAACAAAATTTACGCCGTCCAAAATCTACGCTACTCGCAAACATAAAGTTTCACAACTACAACTCGTTCAAAACGATTATTGAAATTATACATGTATCGAGTATATTATTAATTACAAAATGTGTGGAGTGAGGTCAACGCCCGACGAACTATTTCTGTTCTCCAGTAACTAGGAGTTAGAAATAAAGTAAACTAGATTATATTTATAGCTTGTTCTTTTTTTAAATATGCGATTTTTAAAAAAGGACTTTTATAATTGAGAACAAGCTAGGCTCCAACGATGTTCATCTGTTTTCTCAGTTTCGAACACTATTATTAACTGACCGAAACCATGGTAATGTTAGATGACATTACCGTACTGAAACTCTTACTATTGCGTGACAATAAAATGACTCTTCCACCCGCTACATATGTACTTACAAACGTTCCACTCGTTTTGCACATATATAACTCTCGAAAATTAAATTCTCTTCTAACCAAGCTAAATAATCAGTATATACCCAAAAAATCTGATACTGTGAATTAAATCGATTTTTAGAGCCGTTTTCTAGAAACCTAATACTTAATTTACTAAATATATTTATACATCACTCATTTAGTAGCATAAAATTGGATAAAAATATTGTTTAATTATAAAGATGGATAGGATACATTAAAATATGAACAACGTGGAAATGTAGGATATTAAGAACAAGAATAATTTATTAACGTCGTAGCTGCTTATAAAAGTGGGTGATATTTTAAATGAATTAGAGTGGACAAATTAAACAGTTTATTAAAAAGAAAAGAAATGTCCGCAATATTTATGCATAA
The DNA here is from genome assembly GCA_951640165.1 of Pseudoips prasinana. Classification (NCBI taxonomy): domain Eukaryota; kingdom Metazoa; phylum Arthropoda; class Insecta; order Lepidoptera; family Nolidae; genus Pseudoips; species Pseudoips prasinana. The sequence continues at coordinate 15,244,173 of OX621240.1, forward strand.
AAACGATTTAAAAAGTATAACCACATAATTCTATCTATAAAGAAATTATTTCTCGACTCTACTCAAAGAAATGATATCTTCTGGTTACTATTGTTGCCTTAGAAAAACAGGCGGAGTGTTAATAAGGTTCGCGCACTAACGGTTCTCTTAACTTCCTTGCCAACTAAGAACCTGGACTACAGAAATACATTAGGTTGAAAAGAATTTTTTTCTGTTTACTAAACTGGTGAGAGGAACGATCTTTCAAAAGCTGGTTAATTTTCTGCTTGTGTAAAAAATAATATATTTATCATATAACAAATTGTATATATGAGATATGAATATCAGAAAGTGGCATCCATTTAATCATAAGTGATTTTTATTGATGAAAGATCAACGCGATGACTTTAACAGAATAAAAAACTTAATTAATTGTTCCATAGTCTTCAGCACAAGCAATGAAATAGATAAGCTGCATACAGAAGATTACTTTCACCGCATTTACCGTATTGGAAGAACCCATATATGTGTATGGGGCACGTAATCTGGGATGCCTGATCCTGCTCATGGATAAACTAAATATTTGAAAATCATGTTGCTAACTGTGTGCTGATGTGCTTTTGCCAGCTAAAGATATTATGTAAATTGCGAGCAAATTTAGGCGAACAACTAAGAATACAACTTACAGATGCCATCGTTTTATCTAAACTAAATTACGCTGATACAGTATTTGGTCCCAGGCATTTAAATAGAGCCAATACATTTTTAAGGTTTCAAAACGTATAGATAGTTTTTGTTTTTAAAATAAATAATAAAAAAAAAGGTTTTTATTGACGAAGACTTTAAAAAAACGCTTGTAAATAGTCAGAACATGTATGTGTTGCTTATAATATCTATTTATATTGTTTTTGTTGCTGTTGGTTTTCCAAATAAATTTATAATTATTTCACAGGTACATATTATAGATATTTAGGTACATGGACTGTATGAAAAAAAATACAATACGATTTATTTTATAATTGTAATGATATTTAGCTAGCTTATATTAAGTTATTGTCAATGAGATCATGTGAAGGTTTAATCATAGAAATTTAAAATGTTAGTTATATTTTTACTACATATTGTCTGCATGGTTCTGTGTATATTAAGGTAGGAATTAAATATTATTATTATGGCGAATATTATTATTGTGTTTATAACGATGGGTGACCAACTGAGAAGACCCAGCGAAACAAAGCGGGTGTCTCTACTACCGGTTTCAACACGGCCCAGTTGAGACGCTCCGGCGAAACTGAGGCCGCCAATTGCACAATTTTTTGTATATTGTATTCTTGTTTCCTGTGATATTTCGGCGCACAATAAATAGTTATCTTATGATATCTATTACATTATCCTTATTTAATGATTTAATTAGCAATATCTGAATAAAATTATTCGTATTAAATTTATCTATATTAAGATTTTTTAATTTATATAATTTTTTTAACATTTCCAAAAAATAATACCTACTTTAACTGAATATTTTAAAGATTGTTAGTAAAAAGATGTAACTGATCCTTAAACTAGATGTTGCATAAGTATTCGGTAAATAGTGATCTTGATACGAGCTAGCTAAATATCATTTCTGTAATAAAATAAATTTTATAAATGTTTTCATACATTGTGTACCTACCTAAATATCTAGGTTACTAGAAATAATAATGTATACAACTATATTACTACAAACATGTTCTGACTATTTACAAGCGCTTTTTTAAAGTCTACGTAAATAAAAACCTTTTTTATTTTATTTATTTATTTATATACAATATTTATTTAATGTTTAGTTATACTTCCGTCCGAGTGTTACACACCTGGTTTCCTACTGAAAACTAGTGCTAGATGCCCCCACCTAGCTTATGGCGAGATGGTGATTCTTCGGCAAAGTATGCAGGAGAAATATAAGTAGAAGGTTAACTTATACTTGCCCAAAATTGTATTGTACTTTGTATGTATTTTAGATGTATGGTGAGATTTTGATTCGTCGGCAGAGTATGCAGGAGAAATATAAGTAGCAGGTTAACTCATTCTTGTCCAATAATTTGATTGAACTTTGTATGTATTTTAGATGTATACTGAGATGGTGATTCTTCGGCAAAGTATGCAAGAGAAATATAAGTAGCAGGTTAACTTATACTTGCCCTAAATTTTATTGTACTTTGTATGTATTTTAGATGTACGGTGAGATTTTGATTCGTCAGCAGAGTATGCAGGAGAAATATAAGTAGCAGGTTAACTTATTCTTGTCCAATAATTTGATTGTACTTTGTATGTATTTTAGATGTATACTGAGATGGTGATTCGTCGGCAGAGTATGCAGGAGAAATATAAGTAGCAGATTAACTTATTTTTGTCCAATAATTTAATTGTACTTTGTATGTAGTTTAGCATTTTAACTTCTCTGTGTCTTTATGTATAATGTATGTATTTTCTATCCCTTTTTGTTGTTATGCTGTCATAAATCCGTGCAATAGTCCGAAGTCAGGGCGTTAAATTCGTCGGATAGCGCTAATATCCTGATTACAATCTGGTTTGTGTAATTTTTTAAAAGGATTATTCGCTATTATGTCTGGCCTACAAATTGAATCAACCTTGAACGTCATTATCTGTGATCATGCTGTCATTAGACCTACGAAGCAGCTGTTCTGATAATAATATTAGGCTTGTGGATTTATTATTATGTTTTATTCGAGCAAGTAGTAGTGTATCAAAACTAAAAGGTCATTAATTTCTGTCAAATTAAAATGCCTCGTTTGTTTAATAATTTGTAGGTACATATATTATACTTTAGTTTGGAATTTAAATAGGGTCGATGTTCATAATATCGATAATTTTATTTTTCTGATAGCTTTATTAGCTTGTCATATTATTGCTTGGAGACATAACTATGAAAATAAATGCTTAGATAAAAATATGTTTTTTAATAGTAGTAGTAACAGTTATACAATGTGAAACACAAATAGAAAGAGATACGTTTGTTGGCTCAATATATCGATGCAACTTTATAAATTATGAATTGTCAGATGATATATCAACGAGTTGTACTTCGCATACTAACATGCCAAATAGCTTTTAATCAATTGTCATCGGTGCGGTTTTATTTTCGTATATTACTTTAAGTAAAACTTGGAGGTAAAATGCTACTGTGTCATTGGGATTAAGCCCTGGTAACGCTACACGTGAGCTACGAGAAGCAATAAAGGGTAGCAATATTAAATATAAGTAGAGTAAAGCATCCCTGCGCTCCATGAGCAGTCCGTCTACTGAATATACTCCAGTTCACGGTTAATCGGTTTCTGTAGCTGGACTGCTACTGTAGCTGGGTCTATTCTATTCTGCGTGTGAATAAATAATTCTAATTGAAAAAAAGAAGAAATCTATCTAAAGTCGTTCTAATATGAAAAAAAGGTTACTAATTTTCTATTGCTTCCATTTATAAGTAATGTTGCCGATTTTCGTACAAAAATAAAAATGTGTTTTGCAAACATTCAGGCTAACCAATGACCTGAAAAAGCTGTTGTATTTTCTAGAAATTGGCTGGCTTACACCGCTTGGTCATCTAGAACATCATTCTGTTATTTAAGTTTATTAATCTTTCGAAATTCAAGTAACTTTATAATATAACTTAGACACGTAACAATGTCAGCATGAAACAGTATCTTTTTAACGAGGTAGGTACTGCTATGGAACAATGTATGAATGTATATATGAACATCAATCAAATGCTAATGTAACCATGTCGGTACCGCTCGCTGAGGTTCAATTATTTAGCACTTTATGTTAGAAAACTTTATATGACTTGATTTATGGGTTAATTATGTTGATGATTGTAACATTTGTTGTTAAACATACTTTGATAAGAGTGTTGATTTTATATTTTTTTATAATATATATGGGCTAATTTACTGGGCTCAGAGTTGTCTTAACCGCCTGGTGAAGAATGACTTAACGACTGAATACGCACGGAAAAAAAAAACAAAAACCGTCGGGTAGCCGGACAGTGAGGCACATTTTATTAATAGGCATAAAACTACACTATATACTTACTATAGGCATACTACTACAAAACTAATCAAAGCTTGTATTATGAATACTAAACAATGGATAGAAATACTTATTTTTAGTCCGGTCAAATTAGACAAAAAATTTGGGTGAGGTTACAATAATTCCCATTAGGCTGAAACTTGGTAGGATCGTTCATTACACTATTATAAAGGAAATGTGAAAAGTCCTCATCGATCCGGCTCGTGCAAAAAAATTTACTCGGAGTCAAGGGTCGCAAAAACGGGTTTTTCGCGATTTTCAGCAAAACGGTAAGTTTTATCATAAAATTAGCAAAATAAGAAACGCGTAAATAAATAAAGGTAAATATAATAATAAATAAAGGTTGTGTCAGTGTCGTGCCATTCAATGTAAGACCGCACAACAGGTACCAACGTATTTACAGTCCAGTCGACTGGCAGCCATGCTGCCCCACACCTTGCACACCAGGGAAGCACACCTTTAGCGCATTGTTGCGTAAAAGCAATCTGACGCATTACAGATTTTTTTTTATTTTTTATGTCAGAGGTCGACATACGAGCAAGTGGGTCACCTGATGGTAAGTGATCACCGCCGCCCATGGACACTCGCAACACCAGAGGAGTCGCGGGTGCGTTGCCGGCCTTTTAGACCCTTCCCCCACCCCGATGAGCTCTGGCGACCTTACTCACACTCAGAAACACAACATTAAATTATTAACGTTATTATTAAGGAATGTCTTCTGTAAGGTGGAGGTACTTCCCCAGTCGGGCTGCTCTTCGAGCGAAAGAACGCTGTGCCCTACCTCTCTTAAAAGGGCAGAAATGGGGCAGACCCACAAGTATCCGAACCGCATAGAGAGGAAATAATATATTGTTCCAGTATTTTAAAGCTGCATCTCTAAATGAACACTGAAATGATAGTTTTGTGGGACGGGGTCACCAGTTGTTCGGCACAACGTCTCGCGTTGGCGGTGGCTATTTATCCACCGTATTTTATTGTGCACGTATGATGAATAGTTGTTTTTTTAATATTCAACAAAGGGGATAAGCTGGGTGTACATTATGTCTTAATATATTTCTAAAAACTAAAAACTTATTTGCACTAACTGAATGGTCTCTTGGTCTAGGGCCAAGACCAACAAGAAACACAATTAAAAAAAATACTATCAATAGTAATTGAAGGCCAATTACAGGTCTCCACAAATAGACAGTGATATATGTAATATATATGTGATCAGCTTAAATCATTTATATTTTAAATGGCAGAAACAATTTTACACGCAATCAGCCACAATTGCAGTGGTTGATCCATTAACCAACATAAATTACGTGTTCATGCGATTGCAAGCGGACGTTTACAGCAACAGATTTAATGCCATGTGCTTATTAGTGGCAGCTTGTCTAGTTGCTGTTCAACCAGATATGTTGTATTTTGACTTGTTTGGCTTTTAATACTCGGTCAAAAGTAGGTTAAATACGTGATGAGTTATGATTTGACCAATTTACTATTCTATCTATATCTTTGTTTATAGCATTTACCGTAACAGCGTAGTAGTGCAATTTAGAAGAGATTTGCAAGTCATTGGTATAGACATTTTATTGACTGTACGACATAATGAAATTATTGACTTAATCTTGTAAGTCAATGTGGCAAGACACATCCTATGTTCTATCTAATGTGCATGCTTTGTAACACACACATACATGTCTATCAAATTAATATATCTCTATCCTTATCTTTATCGACAATATTGTATAAACTTGGCACACACAAAGTAAAAAGGGGTGAGGTTCTTATTGAGCCTTGGGGGATGCTTTTACCCAAATACTTAGACCCACATTCACCATCAATCTCGATATATTGGATGTAATTATTGATGGAAAAATACTTTGTATAACAATAATATAGAATTAACCGAGTTTTCCGCCCAAAAAAAGTCAATTATTGGTATTAATTGACTTTTTCAGCGTCAAACTCGGTAAATTCTGGACATACCACCGACTTGGACAGTTACATTATGTCTTTTCCGTTAGTGCCATAGTAGTACTTTGACCTCCTTTACAAACACAATGTATTTTTCACTGGAATTCCAAGTCAACAAATTAACCGTTATTCAGAAAAAATATATAATGGCGGTTTTATCGATAGCTGCATTTCATTCCAGACAATATACGTAATAACCACTATATATTTATTATTATTCATTATTAATCAATTTATTTTAGATTTCAATAATCCATAAGTACAAAATTAAATTAAATTCACAATACAATTAATCATAAAATATTTAGAGCTAAATATAATATTTGGGTATTGTTTAAAAGTTAAGTTATTTTTGCATGACTATTTCACTATATTAACAATAAATTTGCTTACCATTTCCACTTCCTACATGCACCCACTTCTCAGTACATACTGCTGTTATCCATAGAAAGGTACTTAGTCCCACAAACACTGTACATCCGAAGAGAATTCGTCTCTCAAGTACTAACGCTTGTAAAAGTGGCCGCCTCTCTGCAGCCCCTATTGAAGAAGCGGTCGACATCTTGTCCGTTTCCATTTTGTATTATTCTGCAACAATATTAATATTTCTTTTAAAAGGAAAAAAGATTATAAATTTCATGTAATCTACATACAAAAAATGCAAATTTAGCACTTTGTAAATACGTGTGACAAATAAAATTATTAAAAGGTTTTTTGGAAATTATATGTCCTAAATAAGTTACTACACTTGTTAATATTTTAAATTTTTACGAATTTTGCAGTATGATATATCTTTTTAGGGTTCCGTAACCAAATGTCAAAAAACGGAACCCAAAGTATAACTTTTTTAAAGTATATTTATAACTCAAAGTATAAAAGAAGAATTCAAAATTTGGTTCAAATCTAAAACATATATACATATAGCCGAATTGATAATAAAAAAAATGACCTCAAGATGTCGGCTGAATTTGGATTCTTATATTTGGCAACACAACACACGTTTGAAAGAATCTAATAGAAGAAAATATATATCAAAACAGTAAAAACCATGTTTAAACTCAAAATAATGTTAACGTTATCATTACATGACAAGTGCAAAATGTGGTCACGGTACAAATGTATTGTCTACAAGCCACCTGCTTTTTCCGTTCACCGCATTATTTTTATCAATTCTCAATGGTACAGAATCTTTATACCCTTTGGGTACGGATCCCTAACAAATATGTCTGCTAGTAATATTCTCATTTGTATTATTTTTTGGGCAACTATTTTTGTAGAAGTTATGATTCAACATAAATCAATAAAAAGCCTATTTCAAACTGCCGAGAATAATATCAGCCCGAAGACGTCCATTGCTGAAGAAAGGCCTCCCCCAGCGATCTCAACATTGGCTGGTTTTACAGTGCTGGTGCTGCGGCTTCGCTCGGATTCTTGCAAGGTTAGTCACAAGGTGGACTGCAAACCTTTCTGCCCCAGCGGCGGTCGGTTCAACGAGTTATGTGGCCCGCCCACTGTCACATCAGTTTGGCAATTTTGTGGGCTATATCGACTACTTCGGTTCATCTACGGATTTCGATGATTATGATTCGATAGCGCGGGGTTATTCCGAACATAGTTCTCTCCATTGCTCTTTGGGTGACCTTGAGCTTACTTATGAGGCCAACAGTAAGCCATTATACGTACTACCGAGAATAAATTTGAATAAACATTAAGTATTTAGACAGGTGTTTGAGCATTGCTGGTGTTTCCTAGAGTAGAATACGCAGTCAGAAATACAAAATTCATAAGCTACGTGACGTGATTGTGTATTTACAAGTATAAGAAAAATGTACTCGGTTCCAGACAATTTATTTTGTCTTAAGTAGAATCATGAATGTTTGTTTCATGAACTTCTTCATTAGAGAATAATTTTAACAATAGACAAGTATTAGGTAATAAGTTTGAAATTATGTTAAAAAATGTTGTGGTCCAGAGGAATCCTAGGAAAGATGATTAACTAGAAAAGCTACATTATGTGAGCGTATAAGGTTAACAACTCACTTCTCGCCAACTCTCAACTAGTACAACTTGTAAAAACCATTAAACTAATCAAGCAACAGAAACTTGAACAAATACTTTGATTGCGGGAAAAATATATATTATAATATTTAGTTACAAATCTATATATATAAAAATCAATGCCACTTTTCGTTGTAATGTTATAACTCAACAACGCCTTTACCGATTTGGCTAATTTTGGTCTTGAATTATTTGTGAAAGTCCAGGGAAGGTTTGTACGTAGAGAAAATTAAAAAAGAAGTCTTGAAAAACTCTAAAATCAAAATCTTTTAGCAATGTATAATATTTTTTTGTTTGAATAAATGAACTTAAAAATCATATTTTTTATTACTATGCCTTATACGTAGCGAAGCACGTACCGGGCCGCTAGTCTAATCATAAAATTTTATGCACTACATATAAAATAACCACGACGAAATAACCACTACGAAGAAAATATTTTCAATATTTTGATAAAGGACACTAAACATAATTTCTAAAGCCTGAATTATTCGTCAATATTAAAAAATATAGTAGTTAATTTGCATTTTAGCAAAAATTTAAACGGCTGTTGTAAGGCAATAATTGTCTCCATCGGTAGATGGCGACAATTATTGCCATCCCATGTCATCCCGTGGGGTCGTAGAAATCGTCCAGAGGGAATATGTACCAGAGCATGCCAGAGATCTTTGAGTACTTCGAGCAGTACTGCAATCACAGACTAACTTGGCAATTTTGGCACATCTCCTCAAATTATAGACACTATTTCATTCTTGGGGGAGCCTTGGTTGAGTAATGAACGTCATCTGGCTGTTATGATCAAGAATTTCTGGCCGTACGGCCTATGGGCACAGAATAATATATTTTAATTACTCGTATACCAAATTGGGGTAATTTTGGTAAAATACTTTTGAAGACATAGTAACTTTTCAGCAGTTATTATCTTTTAACTCAATTGTTTAAAGCCCAAAATTAAATATCTATTATTTTAGGTACATTTATCCTTAAATAAAGTATACTAAATGTTATGAGCTAAAATTTATTTGCCTGTTATCAACATCTTACGTAAGGGAGAAACGTGTTCTTTGGCTCCATGAAAAGATTAACTGGTGAGGTACGTACTTGATAGAAAATATATATGTTTGTGATTGACTGCTAATCTTAGCTGTTTTAACTAGCTACAATAATAATATAGATTAAAAATAAAACAAATTATACATTTATATTGATATTTGTATTCATACGCCCAGCAATTATATCGTGCGAGAATTTGAGGCGCGTGTGACAGCTGCGTAGGGAAATACAAAATCAATTAATTAAAGAATATTAGTCATTCACATATTATAAGGTACATTTTTAGTAATAAGAAAATATCTATTTGTATCGCGCATAATATGAACATTATCAAAACGAACTTTTAGTCCGACAACGTATAATTTAACACTATATTATGAGCAAAGCGTACAACTGACCAAATTATCATTTATACGTTTGCATAAACCGAAGAGAAGTCTATTGTCTATTCGCATCTGAGTTAATTCTGGCACAGAGGTGCCATCATTCTTCACTAAACTCGGCTCATTACTTCTTTTGTAGCTATGACGTCATTGTTTACGGCACGCTACGAAGTTTCCGACGCTCCCGATTTAATGGCTTTCCTCAAACTGTAATAGAATAAAAACATTGTTCTACGTAGACGTTCGTAATAGAAGCTGTTTTCCGCTATTCAAATATTAAGTCTAGTACCTGGGCGGCTAGCTACAACTGCTTTGCTCATGAAGAGTAAATAGAATTTGCACTCTATAAAACTTGTGTAGCATGATATAAAATGCAAACCACATAAAAGTTACATATATGACAACCGACGCGACGACATAGAGTATAGACTAAAAACTAACTAAACTGATTAATGCAGACATTAATCTGTGGGATTTTTATTTCTTTTCTTCTTCCTTCCTTCTTTTCCATCCTATAATCTATTTTTAATATTCTTAATCTAACTCTTTGCAGCTAGCCAGCATTAACCGAACAACTATCATTTGTATACCATTTAGTCCAGCAAAGAGTTTCTATTTGGATTCTAACTACCAAGATAAGATACTTAAATCTATTTGATAAAAGCTATTTCTGATACGCCTTCATTAAAAATAATAACGAAATCGTCGTCAAAACAAACAAAATAGATACAAATAATCTGAAGAGGAAAGCTATTTAATACGGTCACAGCTCTCGATGATGTTAGCAAAGGATTAAATTAATCGCCTTTGCTTATGGCGTCAGGCATCCGGCGACGAAGCCATTACAGACGCCGCTAATGTTTACTGACTCGTTTATATCTGTATGTATACTGAACAATACAGAATGAAATTGTAATATGCGCTTAGCTGATAATGTTCTGGTAATATTTCCGTCTTTCTTTTTCTTTTATCGTTCATTATGTTGTAGGTTATACTCGGTTGTTAAGAACCACGCCTTTTTAAAGTTCAGAATCCTACAACTATCCGTGTTTGATCGGTTCAAAATCACATAGTGCCAAGCGTCAATGGACTTTATTCAACATTGTCAGCAAACATGCCTACGGATCATTAGGTGGCTAGCGGTCACCGTTGCCTACGGATGCCTGTGAAGTCGAGGCATCACTAGCGCGTTTTCGAGTATTATTAAGGATTCTTAGAATATATAGAAATAATTAGAAACTAATTACTTGTTATTTGTATCTAGTCTTTATTGTACATAGTAAAGTGAGGCTAGGAACTTTCTATACACCCTTGATTACTCAATATAACTTAGTAACTTCGACACACCCTTAACACCTTTAAACCCTTAAAAATTAATTATTTTTAAAAGTATTGAACCGAATTACACGCTGTTTCTTAATAACCACCGTCTGGATCAAAATTAATACGAGACCATATAAAAGGCATGCGGTTACGGTTAAAAACAACTATATTTCTTATAAAAATTGAATACATAATTTAATTACTGAGAATCAAATTTTTTTGAACTAAGATTAATAATTAGGGCGCACAAAGGTACGTATATAAATTAACAAAAACAATATTCTTAAGAAAACATTAAATATACCCAATTTTCTAATCGCCCTAATTATATTATTTATCTTAGTTCTAAAAATTATTTCCCAGTAATTGAAATATGTATTCATTAAGTCCCATTTAATAAAAAATAAATCGGTTCTTAAATATATTATACACGGTAAAATACGTTATACGTAAAAATATACTTATAGGTGAATTAATAACCTTCATCGTTTTGGCGTCGGTATATAAGTGAGTTTTATCCCTTTTGTCGTTTCAAATTTTCTGCATAGAAACATTCAGTGTTTTACAGATATGTATAAAATTAGTTTACGCTCTTAAAAATCTACGGTCTCTTAAAAATGTACGGTCATTGTCTCCTATACCACTGCAATAACAGTATATATATTATCATGGCTATGTTGGATCAGTGTTACGATTTGGTTTCTGTATATATTCTGGGGTAACTCAGCGTTGGTAAATCAAGTTTTTCTTCTTGACTCATAAGGCCACTTAAAAAAAAAACAAATATTAAATTATACTTTGCCACACATTTTTTAAATCTGAAAAGAAAATGGCAGAATCCGTACCGCATACTTCTTTTGTTGTTCAGCTATATGATTTGTACCACTTGTTAAGACAACTAAGGAATTGATTTTCATGTAAGTATAATATTATTAGAACTTTTGATTAATTTATAAAACCAATAAGATATTTCAATAAGATATTTCAATTATTTTCAATAAATAAACGTAATAAAATCGTAAACTAAACGCAGTTACGTTTACAAAAATTGCCATGTGTAAATAGTACAAATGTCGAAATTATAATTAATTATTTATAAATGGGAACAACATTACATTAAAATCATATAATTATAGACTTATTTATTATACCTAAGAAAGCACAGTAGTTGCATTAAATTGTATTAATTAATTATTTAGAATAGGAACGATTTTCGTCGTCAATATTTTTTTTGTTCATGGTAATTATTTATTGACAGGCAAAGACAATTTGTCAGGTTTTTATTGCTGTTGTTTTGATACACATGTCATCAATTTAAAAATCATCTTGCAGTTTTTACATTGAGTTGAGCATCAGTTCCTCCGTACTATTATATATATATATATATATATATATATATATATATATATATATATATATATATATATATATATATATATATATATATATCTGTTGACAGTGGATTCACGAAAAGACTTTATCGTTTACTTAAAATGACGAGTTTGCCATGTGTTTACTGCAACATTCGCTTGCCCCGACTTAGAAGACATGCTTTATCCGATGAGAGTGAAGTTCTCTATAAACCCAATTTTGCTTTGTGCTATATGATAATTATTGTTTGTTACTTACAGTAGGTAGGGTCTATGTGTCAGGACATGCCCCCTTCTTAGATGAAGTAATACTTAGCATAAATTAATAATAAAATTACAAAAAACAAAGAACCTATTGTTTTATTTACCCCCGCTAAAACCTCATATAAAACCCCTCGCAACCTAGCACAAATGTACACTGGGTTATGAACATTGTAATTAATGGAAATAAAGAACATTTCATTATTTCAACAAATAATAGTTTTTTTGAATATTCTTAGCCTAACTCGCGACCCGGTTAGGGTTTTCAGGGCAGGTTCGGAATAAATTTATGTAAAAGACTACAAAAAGAGCGACAACATTTACTTTATCACTATAACAATGTTTATGTAAATATAATATGTCTTCTTCATTCGTACACTAGTTAACACTAGCATTTCATTGCCACATCAGTAGACACACTTTGATATTTACAGTATCTTTATTACTTAGGCAGTAAGAGTGATTTTCGAAGTGCAATATATCCACGGTCATAGGGTTGACCCACAGGTTACCAAACGTAACCTTAAAATAAAACTAGCTATATCTTTTATAAACCAAGTTCAAAAATCTGAGAAATTAAAAATGCCTTTTCTATCACATTATCTACCAATTAAAACATAAAATATCCCGAAGCACGAAATTTTACTAGCGGTACGAAAGTCCCATACAAACCTGCCGTTCACCTTTGTTAAATAATTCCCACAGCTATTCAAAAATGTTAGTGAAAATAGTTTGTTATAAAATAGAAGGGATCCAACAAAACTCATATTAATGTGTATCAAAGTGTTTAATAAAATCCCACAATTGCTAAGATTCCATACAAGTTATTTAAAAAAGAAATGTCTCTACACGGTTCAGAAATTCATTGATAATAGGAGATACTAATTTTTTATTTGTATTTGAAGAATGTAGGTGAGTACTTTTAATTCATTTGCGTGTACCAATTAATTAATGTGTATATTGTAATTTGTGTAATATTTGCTTTGCGTACGAGTATCTGGTTAGACTTTAAGCCTTGTTATAACCATGTTTAATTCAAATATATTGATCTTATCTTATCTAGTTTATTATTTAATAAGATTACCTAATACGTTCAACCTTAAAATAATATTTTTTTTTTTCTAACCAATGATGTGTGTCATTGGCCATTGGACAGTCTTTCAAACTCATCAGATAGATTTGGTATGTGACAAACATCCCCACCCTCCTCCGGCTAAATTACAATATTAATTTACCATGAGAGTATTAATAATACGAGGCTGTCCCTTCATATTTATGATTAGATAACAAGGACAAATAACAGTTTTGCCTTGAATAATTTCCTAGTTATGAACAAAATATTTATATAGTGCAGTGTTGCCCATAACAAACTTAAAACCTTTATCTTAGGAGGTTACACTGCACGAGATACAACGCGTACCTTGTATTTTATTTATTAAAAGACCGTTACTAAAGATTAAGCATCAATTAAATAAATGAAGCCCCGCCTGGAACGAAGTAGATGTACAAAATCCTTGCAAAATAGCTATAATGAGGCAATATAACTGACTTAAACAAAAGAAATAAAGAAAAATACTACGCTTTCGGTCTTATGGTTGGTGAAAAAATATCAAAACTAATATGTGCACACGCACTCGTACTTATTTATCGTATGGGCCGTAATTACCCTAGTGTCACAGTTATTCGAGCCATCCCATAGGCTTCTGATATGGCTTAACGACTGCTGTCTTACGACTACAAGCGGGACTACTTAATGTAGCATCCAAAGCACGGAGTCAGCCGTAAATTAAACCGGCGGTTACCCATCTATGGATTAACCCTGTGCCATAAGTGATTGGTCACCACTAACGGACCGCTGTGAGGATCTATAATAGAAAGAGAAAACAGGGAGGGATATATTGAAAGCCATATGGCGTGGCGTAATGCGTTTTCTTTAGGAAATTATCTGTATGAGCAACCTCTTATAGCAAGCCGCGTGCGACGCATTTGACTTGGTACCAGATGATTAAGTGATCTAATCAGTTAAATGACATCCCCCAAAGAATCAGACTAGTGACCAGCAGATGGTGTACAATAAAAAAAATATATAAAGATATTAGTTGCCACTAACATAGTCTACTTTACTTTTAGCTTAGTTCACAATGTTTGTTACATTGTAAAATACTTATTTTTATATATATGACCTTTTCGTCTATTACAGACGATTTACGGTGCATTGTCTGAGATACATTTCTATTTGTGGCTAAACAAACAAATGCGAGAGTCACATAGCCTGCCGCAGGCCTGACAAGAGAAGTTTGCGGTGGTTGATGCCGAGCCACTTTTATGTCGCTTCTGTCTCTTATCAGCAAGTACTCCGAACCAGGCTTCATCACAATCTTTATACTTGTGGTAAATCATTAAACAATTTGAACTGTACAACATGTATACAATATTGTTTGATATAAAATTAAAAATTAATATCAATGAAAATTATATGAGCACTTTCGATTGAAAGGCCAATACAGCCAGTTTAGTAACGATTCTTTTTTATTTTTTTAAAGAGTTATTATGTGAAATATTAGCAGTTGAAAAGCCATTGGTTCCATCCAATCAGGTTTATTGTTACTAACAACATTAAAATCATTATTTATGGACAACAGCCAACGAATGTTCATCGAGATGTGAGATATGGTAGCACAACATTAGTCAGTGTGGTTATTGGCAAGATATTTTAATTAGTTTGTAATCTACATTGGTACCTACAACAAACTCGCTATTTGTCACTTTCGTTTTCATCTGTCATTAGTGTACATTTTGTCTCCCGCTTTGCTCTGAAGGGAAGTGGAACTATTAATTTTCTTACTCCTCCTTGTTTCTTTCTGGTTAAATTCGTTGCGGGATCCTAGACATTTAAAGCGATTCCCCGGGACATGCCTGAGCCTCACTGCTCATTTCAATTCATTGGTCAATTCAATTGTGCCACTGTTGATCCTGGCTTACAGGAGTTGCAGTGGTGGGTAAGTGGGAGAGACTAGTCCCGTTAAAAAAATAGATTTCAGTACCTGCGGAACTGAGCTACTAAACGAAAACTAAATTTAAGATTCTTCTTTTCATTAACTATTTTTCATTTAAAAAGACAACGCGGGCACTACGGTAATAAATCCATGTATCGCGGAATATTTTACAAAGATATAATTGACCGACACAAATTCATCCAGACTCAGAACAAATATTGATAGGTCACACTAATAGTTGTTCTGTGCGGGAAATGGCGAGTCGACTGTCGTAACCGCTGCGCCTCACGTGCAGTACCGATTTATAGAGTTTTCTTTTTACTCCCAAAAGTTATCGAAATATCTGTATAAAGTAGCTTATTGACTGCACGTTAAGATGGTCGTCTGACCACTTCCGGTCCCGGGTTCTTTTCCTGCACTGGACAACTATTTGTGCGACTCACACAGCGGGTTCTTTTCCTGCACTGGACAACTATTTGTGCGACTCACAGAGTCTGGGTATGCTATGTGTCCGTAAATTGCATGGGATAAAAAAAATAATCTAATACGGGCGTTGTATTCACAAGAAAATCAAAACATATAATGGGACGCATAATAGTAG
The DNA here is from genome assembly GCA_951640165.1 of Pseudoips prasinana. Lineage (NCBI taxonomy): Eukaryota > Metazoa > Arthropoda > Insecta > Lepidoptera > Nolidae > Pseudoips > Pseudoips prasinana. Next base: position 15,260,242 of record OX621240.1, read on the forward strand.
TGATGTGCGGAACTCGAACTCTAACCTCGACGGCAAGGGCTAGTAGCAAGGCAACCACGTTAACCACTGCACCACCCGAAGAATTAGTTGAATTGATATTGCATAGCATTAGTGTCAATATTTTTTTGACTTAAATAAAATCAATTGACACATGTATGAAGAAGCATCACGGGACAATAGCTCGACCGATATCTTTTTTGGTGTTTTGTATTCGTCAGGATATCGCTCTTCATGTCATCGAACGATGTCTGGTGCTGGACAAAAGCATCCTCGAAAGATTTCCACAATGAGTTGAGTCCATCATTTGAAGGGATATGCCGTTCGCAAACCCATTTCGTAAACTCATCTGCCAAGCATGGATTCCCATGCTTGGCAAACGGGTTTGCGATCGCAGTATAAGGGTCATAGTACACAGAAAGATCCCATTTTCTGAATGAAATTCCCTTGGGATGATCCCCCCACGGGATGAGATGGGGTTCGTGATATCCTAAAAAAAGTGTACGTATATTATACAGTATTAAATTACACTTCCTGTTTATGTAAATTGTGCCATCAAATATTGCAAAATAACATTGCATTATTTGAGATTCCGATTTTGGCCGAACTCAAGTCTTTTAACAAAAGACTCCAATTCTGAATAACTTGAGCAGTAAGTTGTATTAATGACTCGCGTCTTTAAAAATATCTCAAGTTATATGAAAATAGACTCCAAGACTCGAGTTACTTATAACAGCGGCTTATTCCGTTTATCCACCCTAAAAAAGCCACCCTAAGGAGGATACTCGGAAACGCGTGTCCTTCTATCCACCCTGAACGGGGTGGATAACCGTAATTCATATAATATGTTTCTTCCGATTTTTTACCCCAAGTACAGTTGAATCAAATCAATATCTTTTAAGTTTTAATTTAATATTTATTGTTAAGCGAATAACATAAAATAGTCTTAAAATCTAAATTGTAGGTACATGGTACTATAAGATAGAAAGCCGAAGCGGGGCTGGTGGTTTTTTATAAATTTTGCAATATGTCCAGAAAATGACCAACGCTTATTTCATTATTGAGTAGACGTAGTTGCGTATCCTGGATAAATTCGTCCCTTTTAATGTATATTATAGTAAACAAAACTATTTTCAGCTCAAAGAAGAAGGTAAGTATGTACATCTAAAGTATTTTAATGTTCACGAAGTTTCTTGGACTGGGTTTGTGTATGTTTTTGTGTTAATGACTGTACTTAGGCAGGTGAGAAAAACGGAAGAAACATATTATATGAATTACGGTTATCCACCCCGTTCAGGGTGGATAGAAGGACACGCGTTTCCGAGTATCCTCCTTAGGGTGGCTTTTTTAGGGTGGATAAACGGAATAAGCCATAACAGTTTATGGAGTGTAAGATCACCTAAAAATATGAAGTAATTTTTTTATTACACCTGCAGAATATAAGGCAATGCATGCATACCATAAAATGTTTCAGCATAACTTCGGCCTCCCATTGAAAACGATATCGTTAAATCAGTTGATACAATCAGTAGAACAGCTGATACACGTTACCCGACACTCGATAGCCGCTGAGGACTTAGTTATCGCGATATTGGTAATCCACTCGTAAATTCTGTACAAATCCATTTTCGGTCGCAAGCTTTTAGCAAACACGTATTGAAATATAAGTATATATAATAATAAAAGTTACGCCAATCTAACAAAGAATAGCCAACCATATAGGACAAATTATAATACCTACATAGATTGACCCTCTATTTTTTTACCTAAGATATTTGCACGCCATGGAAAATGGCAGACATGTCGTGAGTGACTTTTATTTTAAGATCTTGCATGCATATATTTATTTATTTTTTAAATTCTGTATGCATACACATGTTTAAGCAAATAAAATTTCTTATTCTTATACAACCTATCATAATTGGATTGGTTAGCAATCTAATATTGTTGGGGCCAGATCAAATGAAGCACTTGAGAATGAGTGTGGCGGTATCAGACATGAAGTGAGATAGAGGGAGAGAGACATGAGTCAAATGGGAAAATCCCAATATTACTTTATACTGAGCCTTATTTGATGATCAGGACCCCTTTATGTAGGGTCTCACACATTACTATCGTAACAAAAAGGCTGTAATAATATAGGTACAAATCTGGCTTTTTTTAATATCTCATAGAATGTTATTTTAATTATCATTACTGTGTATTAATCTTATTCACCACCCCATTGCATGGCGTGCGGGCCTTAGAAGTACCCGAGGGTATATCTCCCAGAGAACAGGCAACAGCGTCTCTCTATGTACAGACGCCAGCACATCAAGCTACCCCAATCTGTCAAATTTCCCCAATTGAAAGTGAACCTTATAATTTTGTGATAAAGTTGAAAATCTATAAAAGAAATTTGACAGATCGGGGTAGCTGGATGTGCTGGCGTCTGTACAATGATACTATCATCAAACTACAATTGCCAACCCATCTTCCAAGCGTGGCGATTATGGCATATCCCACCAAATTATGGATTCAATTGTTTAAATAAAACCAAATTTTAAGAGCGCTTCAACAATTGTCTACTTAAAATATTTCAGTATTATATCTGTAGTATATAAGTCACTGTATATACAGACCTGTGATGGCTGCAAGTGAGAGCAAGGGTTAACTGCAAAATAGCTTTCAGTACTCTTTTATAATAGCAAATCAACAAAGACGCCTACAACTCGCCTAATGGTAAGCAGGTTTGCATACCATAACAGAAAGGAGTAGCTGTTATTACTCTTTTCATAGTACAAAATCAACAAAAACCATACCATACATAATAAAAAAAACGGCTAAGTGTGAGTTGGACTGGTGCACGAAGAGTTCCGTAACATTATTCATAAAAATGGCGGAAAAGTCATGTTTGTCGTGTGGAAGCTTGTTTAAATATTAGTTTTATATTGATTTAATTATTGAGTTTTAAAGTGGAATTAGTAATTAGTTAGTTATCCTGAAATATTTCAAGCGTCTACCTGTTGTCAATATCGAGCAAAAAAGAGTACAAAAATTACGTTTTTTTAATTTTTTTTTTTTTTTTTTAGTATTTGATGATATAAGTACGGAATCTTAAAAAAAGAAAGGAGGAGGAGGTTCGCATATATACTATCAAGTGACTTGTATACTTTTTGTTCGTAGTTTAAGGGCGTTTGTAAATATCCAGGATTTTACTAGAACTCACGCTCGCCTACTCAATACCTCTCTCTTGCGAGCTCAACTAGGTAATCAAAAATACAGGAACAGACGTTTAAGTGGCTATGACATGTATGTAAGATTAGGGGTCTACGCAATTTAAGCTTCTCTTTGAGCGTAATATCGCTATGCCCTACCTAGCCATGTAGCTAAGTATCTATTAAATTAAGTATCCTATTACTAAGCGTGCTGTGTATTGTTCACTTCTACAACATTTGTATTGTCTCGGCCTGTGGTGAGATAATACTGGATCACATCTCTCGCTTACAAATACTTACACTGACTTAGCCTAACAAATATAATATTATATTGTTGTAACTATTCAAAGTTCATATTGTTTAAAGTGCTTTAGAAATGTATTCTAAATTTACGTAACTTTTGAGTACAGAGTTTGATAGTCTAGCTAGTCAGCTAAACTAACAAACTTTGTCACTGAAAAGTTAGCTAGTCAGCCAGGTGCTTCTCAGTTTTAGCTGCAGTTTGTAAGCAGTTTTGTATGAGAGCCAGTTTCCTAAATAATATTTCATATTATATGCTTGTTCCATCTTAAACTCATACGCTTACCATCACACAAGGCTAAGGATAAACCAATTTGAATAATGAAAAAAAACACACAACTATTGACTGAATAAAATCATAGTGATTCTAACTGCATCTAGCGAGGTGCTTCTCAGTTTTAGCTGCAGTTTGTAAGCAGTTTTGTATGAGAGCCAGTTTCCTAAATAATATTTCATTTTATATGCTTGTTCCATCTTAAACTCATACGCTTACCAGACAAGGCTAGGGATAAACCAATTTGAATAATGAAAAAAAAACACACAACTATTGACTGAATAAAATAATAGTGATTCTAACTGCATCTAGCCAGGTGCTTCTCAGTTTTAGCTGCAGTTTGTAAGCAGTTTTGTATGAGAGCCAGTTTCCAAAATAATGTTTGATATATATGCGTGTTCAATCTTAAACCAATACGCTTATTATCAGAGAAGACTAGGGATAAACCAATTCAAATCTTGGGATTAATATAACTATTGACTGAATAAAATAATAGTGATTCCAACTGCACACAGAACACAAATTACAAATGAAACACGTGTTAAATAAAAACTGACCTGTTGATACAGCCGAGTAACGTTGCCAGATCTATGGTTAGACAAGCTATCATGAATATTTAATGACTCCGTTCATCTTTCACACAGATTTATCACGATAAAACACAATTATAAATTACATTCCCCTTGTAATCGTCACACTAGAACACGATTTATTTTTGTGAATTTTATTTGCGGTTAACGCGTGAGCGGCGAAGTATCGTACCGCTGAAAGTACGAAAGGGAACTGAATTCGAGGGATGTGTGGTGTTTGCACGCAGCCAGTAGCACGCGTAGACTGAAACTCGACTGAGCGACGGAGCGCCAATCCGCCTGTTGCCGGGCTTCTCCTCCAATAATGGCACGCCGCGCGCGCCGATGCAGCGCTAAGCTTTTTATTATCTTCCTGAAACTTTTAAAGGGAATGTGACATGGTAAATGAAGTTTTATTGTGCGCGCAGTGACTGACGAAACTTTTATCTTTATTTATGAATACTTCAGCTTGATTCGGTATTCTAAAATGATAATATGTACCTATTGTAGGTTGTTTTATCAATGTAAGAAGGACTAGCTCATAATACCGAATGTGTCGAATGCCATTTACATATCATTCTCACCAGTCTGAGCAGACTCACAAGGCCAATGTATCAAATCAACTTCAGCATATCAATATTTGTAAGGGCCTTAATATTTACTATGGCTAATCAGAAGCTAATATTTGCATGGGAATTTCCGCTTTTAATTATTAATTTACTAACTGTGCCCCGCGGTTTTACCCGCGTTCAATTTTATAAATTATCACAGCTCCTCCCCCGTAGATGATAGCATAATATTATGTAGCCTATATGTTGACCCGACCTCTTAGTAATATTAATGCAAAATTTGAAGTAAATCCATGCAGTACTTTTTGAGTTTAGCCCGGACATACATACAGACAAACAGACAAAAACTCTAAAATCTATATTTTTGGCTTCGATATCGATTGTATATCACGCCCAAGTATCCTGTTTAAAAATATTCAATGTACAGTTTTGAGTTTCCTACAATTATATTATATGTATAGATAAGATAAAATGTATGTATGTATTTATAGTCTATATCTAGGTTTATATATTCCATTATAATGTGATTCTGGTCGAATTTAGGTCATGGCGGGGCATTATTTAGTGCATATATAAGTGTTTGTGCAAACACAGGGGTACTTTCTAGCGACAAGACCAGAATAAAGTTACGTCAGATATAACCTTTTTTGGTCCGACCTGTGATTTGAAACCAGGACCTCTTAATCTGCTGTTGAACGCGTTACCGCTAGACTAAGGAGGCAGACGAGTGTATATGTATATATATATATTAAACATATAATGATGCGTAAGCAATTACCGACGTCCTTGAATGGGAGGAACTGGATCGAGTGTTTTGTTTTAAAATAGTTATGTTATCAGTTCTTGCTTTATGTAATTTATTACCTAGAAAAGTGTTGTACGTAATATGTAGGCTACATAGTATACATGGGTTTTGGTGAATTACTCTGTAGAAAAGCTAAAAATATTATATCCCATATAAATATATTTAGGTTCGCAGGTTTACATGCAGGAAACATTAAAGGTGCCAACTTGGCTATCTAGACCAGGGTCGATAATTTTTAAAACCAAAAAAAATAATAGTAGGATGAAACCCATTAGAAAAGGAGGGGAATATTATAAAAATGAAAGGAAAAATAATTTACGGGCGATCTGAGGTCGGGAAGGGGATGGGGGTGAGTTTTTAAGGGTAAAAAACGGTTTTTCTTGATTTCCGGCAAAACTAAAAGTTCTATCGAAAAAAGTCAAAAATGGCAAGGTTGTAGGTAATAAAAAGATCTAAAACTTTTGTATTTACACTTTTTTCACATAACCTAAAATTTATGTGAAAACTTCATAAAACCAAGTTTTTGGTTTTTTATTTTTATCTTTTACATATTTTTTTTTTAACTAAATTTGGTGAAAACTTACCTTTTTATGTCCCAAATACGCTGTAATTTATTTGATTACAAATATTTATTTTTTCACCTTATTTTGAATTAATATCAAAAAAACACCCTAATTTTCAATCGAAAAGTCACCCGTCAAGTTATCAGCTTTTTTCAAAAAGTTGGTATGTTTTCTGTTCGTTGAAATCTCTACTTTCCGATGTTGAAAAGAAATATATCAGATATTTTTATTTTCATTTTTATAATATTCCCCTCCTTTTCTAAAGGGTTTCATCCTACTATTATTTTTTTCACTTTTTATTATTTTTAAACGCTTCTACCCTGGTCTAATCATAAAGCAATCTAAATTAAATACAACTAAAACGTAATAGTGGCTTGGCTCGTATATGTTCTATTTTGTACAATTTTAGAACATATCTATAATTGTCATTATTTATTGCATTTGGAGGTATAATAACTGACTAATTACTATAACTAACTAATTATTTTAATTTATTATTTTATCAATTTATTTTTTTTGCACCCGAAACTTATTCTGTAAATGAGATCTATTTATGTCATAAAATTTCGAGCCACTATTATTATTCATAAGTATATAAATTTATTCAGGGTTTAAATAATTATCTCTATTACAAGTTTCATTAAAATCGGTTTAGTTGTTTTTACGTGATTGAATAAAACATGTAGCCTTTAAAATATTTAAGATTTGAGACTACTATAAAAATAATGATAAAATATTCTCCCTTGCTTAAGATCGCGTCATATCCAACAAAAAAAAAACGTGGGCATGGTCTCATGTACATATCTCGTTTGGTCCAGCCATCCTGACGGTAACCTCAAAAGACCGAAGCAGCCAGACCCTATAAGACAGTTTAAGAAACATGAATGCCGGAATAAAATGATTTACTTTTAGAAATTTAAATAATTTTCCCATGTTGCACAAGGAAATAAAAGGCATGGAGGGATTTTAAATATAAGAATTTTATTTTTTAAATAGTAATAAACTTTTGTCCATCACAGGCCGGGATTTTCCGAAGTCCTTTCCAAATCAGATCTCTGATTTTCAATGTAAATTTTTGATGAGAAAATGCATAGTTTAAAAACTTATAACGAATAGATATACATAATAATATGTATACTTAATAAAAATACAGAATGATATAAATACACTTTTATTTAATGTAACATTTTAAACAATGTTTCATAAATACGTAATGGTTAATGGAAAAAACGCAAGCGGTCTCCAGGACCGACGTCAGGTGACAGTTTAGCTGAAAAACATGTTAGGTGGTTAGCCATCTGACCTGACCTGAGGATTAACCATTTTGGTACAATACAGTACAAGAATTAAGTTTATTATAACATAAAATTACATTTTTTTCGATAACAACTACCTACAATTATCGTTCTTCTGGTGCAGGAGCCGCCGCCTCATTTCCAGATTTAATCCATTCATGTTCGGAACTATGAAGATCAGGCCAAATAACTGGCGCATATAGAACCATAGCAATCCAGGTTATTATAATAGTTGTAATAGTAGGTAAGAACCCAGCCCGTATCTGTAAAAAAAAAACAAATATTTTTACATTAGTATGTTGTTTTTAAACAGTATTTGTCATTCAATCATGTTGTGTTTACTCAAGTGTTATTTTAATAATTTAGCATATCTTTTGGAGCGGTGTTCTACATTGATCCCCTGAAATTATGCATATATTATATATGTATGTCTACACATAATAGCATGACAAGTATAAAAGCATCGTTAAGGCATTCCGGACCAACCCTCGTGGTTCTTGGTTTGCTTATGTGTATATATTGTATATCTTTTGTAAAATAAATAAAAATAGTACGATAAAGGCAGAAAGCGCCAAAATACCTGATGTCATCTTATTTTGGTTAAATAATAGTTTTAAAATTCCAACTAAATGTTTTGGTTTGGCAATGGGCTTAATGTAACTAATGAAATCACGACGAAAATACTCAAATACCCGTATTATTTAAATATTTTGAATAATAATTATAAACTATATCAACAACCTTAATTATTCAAAACAGTTTACAGAAAAAAGTTTAATAAGAGATTAAATAAATATAATATAATACAACAAGTAGTTGAAGCAAGTAATACTTGTGTTAACAACTTGAACGGATATTATTAATTATCATCATGACAGCCAAATTACGTGTACCTACTGCTGGACAAACGCCTCCCCGAAGAATGGGGGTTTTGCCATAATTTATGGTCTTAGTTCACAGAAAAACGTTGCGGCCCGTTCTCTGGTAAGTATTCCCTCGGGAAGATTTCTACGCCCCCCACAATTTTATAAATAAAAAACCTTATATTTCTCGCAAGTATGTTATAGAGTTTAAAAGTATGAATAACAAAAAGAAATACATAATTTTAGGTAAATACGATGAATGAAAAATAAAAAATTCTTATGCAAGAACCCCTCCTTAGGCGAAAGTGAAAGCCTCCTCTAAATAATTCCAGTGGTCAGTTGTGGACAGCAGGGGCCAGCTATTTTTGTTATCGCGTCTGCCCATCTTGTGTGTGGGTATTATATACATAATAATATGTTCCCCAATCGGTCATATTTCTTTTATAGATTTTAAACTTTATCACAAAAGCATAAGGTTTATTTTCAATTAGGGAAATTCGACAGATTGGGGTAGCTTGATGTGCAGGCGTCTGAACATATATTATTTCAGTTGAGTTGGGCTACGTTCCTAAGCTTCGAAAGTAGTATGCAGACTACAAACAAAAGATAAATAATCCCGATAACATAATGTTGATTTGAAATTTTGGGAAGCCGTGAGGACCAAACATTATTTATTTAGATGGCTAAAAAATTTATAAAAATATATTAGTTTACCATTTGGCCAGTGGTGATTTTTGCAGCACCTTGAACTATGAGATTCCCGGGTGTGCCCACGGGTAACATCAAAGCGTATGAGGCAGAGAAGCCTGAGGCAATAGTATACCACAGTGGATTTTGGCCTATTTCTTTAGCCTGAAAAATAATATATTATGTAATTCTCAAATCGAGTTAATAACATATCCTGTAATAAAAACATGCCTTCGATTTATTTGAGGTTGAAAGTGGAAAGTTCTTACATACATAGGTCCAAACAATTCGTGGAACTGTAAGGAATTTTAAAAATACTAAGACTTAGTTGTAATTGGAAGACAAGAGACACAAGTTCCAGATTTAATAGAATAATAGTGGCGTATCCCATATTTAGTTGTTTGTATTTTAAGTTGTAAGTAGTTGTACAACTTAGACTTTCTTGTTAATAAAAACAGATGCTACGGCTAAGAGTTAGTTGTATCACTCCATAACCACCTAAAAAAATTCGACCTTGTCTTTCTCTGTGCCTTTGACTATATAAATTTTCTTCTTATATTTTCGTAAAAAAATTAATCCTGTTTTATCGAGTAGATAAACCGTAACAAACAAACATTCACACAATTTAACATTTATAATTAATATTATAACTAATATTAGAATAAATAAGTTTCCATGTATTAAATATTCCGATGATACTATCATAAAATTGAACCCTTATAGTAACACTTGCGTCTTGTACGAACCAAGCGCGCCGGCCCATAGCGATAAAGTTCCTACGCGGCCACGTTTGCGCGCCGCGATTACCCCGCAACTATACCACGCACCGGTCGCCACCGGCAGTTGGTGATGGCTCACTCCAGTCTGGCATTTGGATTCTGCGTTGTAATGGCCACCCGTCTTTACGCGACGTCATGCATGAGCGATCTAGACGCGACCGCGAAGTCGCGCGGCGCGGCGAGAAAACAACAAACAATCGAAACCTATTGAAGTATCCTACGTGACAAAACGCGGTGCGGATCGGCGCGAAATGAAGCGAACGCGATCAGTTGGCTTGATATTTTCGCGCGAACAGGGTGCGGTACGGTCGTGTTTAGCGGCGTCGATGGCGGCTGCGCAAGACAATTCGCGTGAACATAGGACATCGCCGCCGCGTCGCACCGCATCGCATTGAATACGCGTGTCGCCGCTTCATAATCGCGTTCGCTTTGAACCGCCTACGTAGGACGTAGCGTTAGTAAAGCTGGTTTTCCGCGTTAGAGAGCGAGGTCGCACGTGCTCATTTCATGTCATGAAGAATGTTCATCCACTGAACCACATGGTCATGTGTTTTATAGAATTCCGTTACAAGCTTTATATTCACTAGCCAGTTATTAACAGTGCCAAATAATCACCTCAACTTTAACAGGAGGAATACAGCCGTTAAAAAGTTAGTCCTTTTCACCAATATCGTATGCTCCAATACAACCCTTTAACACTTTCCTGCACTGCGCTTACACACACGTCCGTTTCACTTTTTTAATGTAATGAACTTTTTTTTTCACATATGAATCAACGATTTCTTTATTTTCAGGAATATTCATTTCATTTAGATGGTCTTAACAATTGTTCCACTATATTCAACAATTTGTCGTTTAAATGTTTAAGTGGAAGTATGACACATAATGTATGTAAGTAACATGTATTATTTGTCATAATCTCACTCAATTTTAATTCAATATACATATATTTTCTTTCTATATGATTTTATAATATATTAATAGCTAAACAATAATAACGTAAATGTCAATATATAATCAAATAGAAAAAAAAAATATATATATATATATATATATATATATATATATATATATATATAACGTAATCAATAAATACAGTAATATAAAAAATAAAGTAGAGTAAATTTTAATGTTGATTAAAGTTAATAGCAGATATTCTTACCAATTGCATCGATATCGGTGTAAACACATTACAGACAGCGATGTTGGAAGCAAGATTCGTCACCATAGTCACAGAAATTATAACACATAAAAGTACTACAGCGTTTGGGAGTGACTTTAACCCCTGCATTTTTTCTCCAAGGACATTATTCAGGCCGGAAGTCTTAGATGCAGTTGATAAAGCAAACCCACCACCTAAAAATGTTAAGATATTGGTTATGTTCAAAATAAGAATATAAATAATTTATCTATATCCAAAGTAAAGTTATTAAAATTATACCTTCTAGTTATTAAAATAAAATACAATATGAAACAATTACTTGTGGCTTTCACACTAGTTCTAACCTGTCTCGCGAAAACACAAAAATTAACACACGTATTTAAAAGCGCTGACTTAATCTTACACATTTATTTTTCTTAAATTAGATTTAAATTATTTTCAGGAATGAAAAAACTATTTACCTAAAAGGTACATAAACGAAAAAGGCATAGTGACATTCAGTAGTTTCCAACTAAGCACAGATACTATTGAATTCTTGGGCAAATCTTCATGGACTGTAAGATAAACATTAAAATGCATTAGTCATTAGGATAATATTTAGTTTAATGGAGAGGAAGATTTTGATGTTCAAGTAATTTATAATAGCTTTTTAGGTAAGTAAGTTAAACTACAAACTTACACTTCGCAGTACAATTTTTGAAAAATTGAAGAGTTGAAGGAAGTAGGAACATCAAAAATGCCACTAACATGGCCAGCGCTGAATCTTTCACACTGAAATAAAACATAAAAATTTAACGGTTATTACAGTAGATGTAGAACCATATTTACTATACCAAAGACATTATAATAAGCATCACTGGTTGGGCTAAAAAGTATAATTCTTCTTGGGAAAGTCAAATTTGTCAGTCAAATGCGAGTCGGACTCACACATGGAGGGCTTTGTACCATTGAGAGGCATTTTACTTTTTATCTAAATCTAAATAAACATATAGGTATATAAATGAATGTTTGACTCTATGTTCGTTATAGTTTTAAAATCGTAAACTATGCATACCAACTGTATACTAACTCAAAAAGCTTGGTGGGTCATGCACAACACTTTGCTGGAGATCATCGCATGTGATCTTCAGCAAAGTGGTGTGCATGAGCCCACCTAAGTTTTTTAGTTGGTACGGCCAATCTTCGACAGATTAACCAATTTATATGCTTAAACTACAAAAGTAGATACTTACAAAGGACCTGAGAGACCGTAATATTCATTAATTTGGTCACCCCATCCTGTAAACACTTTAGGAGAGCGGCAGAAGAACGAAACCATTGCCGCACCGAATAATACAATAACCATCTGTAAAATTAAAAGAAAATCGTATTAAGTTATCCTCGTACAATTTTTTTTCACCATAGAATCATTTGAATGTCGAATTTATGGATTTTGTTGCGTATCACTACGAAACAAAATCCATAAATACAACTTTATTTTTGAAGCTAGGATAAAATCGGGTGACTATATGCTAATGGCCTTACTCACCCTCAAGATGATAACTATAACGTTATAATGATACTAGCTGTGCCCCGCGGTTTCAACTGCGTTAAACTTTATAAATTGTAGACTATGTGTTATTCGGATATATAAGCTATAGTACTACAAAGTTTCATCAAAATCCGTCAATTAAATTTAAATATAGATTTGTATTTAATCTACATGAGTTAAATACAAATCTATATTTATAAATAGTGTAATTCAATTTCAATTCTTACATATTCATATTTAAAAATCTGTGTAGTAAAATAAAAAATAATGGTTAAAATTACAACCCTTGTTAAATACCACAAAGCACACAAATATTGTACCTAATTAAGATCTGTACAAATCTTAGTTGAAATAAACTTGAAATTATGAACCTTCACAGCTTCCTAATAACAATAGTAATGCAACATTTGAACTTACACCTTCCCAGAAAGTTAAACGTCCCAATGCTTTGATTTTATCTTGTATAGTTTTCTTTGCAGCCGCTTTTGCCAGTGGATTTATTTTTGCTTTTTTAGCCGCATCACTTTTTGGTCTAGAAACAAAGTATTATATAATGGTTTATTTATTCTCACTTTTTAGAAGGGTAAAGCACACTAAGCTATGCAAAATAACCTGATGAAATTATATAAATAATAATAAACATCTTGACAGACCCTGCCATATGGCATCCTAATAAACCACCCTATATAAATCCTAAGACAAACATATTATAGACTAGCTGTGCCCGCGACTTCGTTCGCATGGATGTCGGAACTTAACAATGTATTTTTTTGTGTATAGCGCTGTGGGAGGATACCGATACATTTTGTTTTTATTTAATTTAGTGCTTCTTTATTTTACCTGTGGACCATCTGGAGTGTACACAAAAACGTTATTGGGGTTGTTTACGCGTGAAAGAGCTACGTATAGTTGACCATGGGAAAACCATCCAATACTTAGGTCCACCCCCGCAACGGATAATGTCTGGCCCTGAGCTTTATTCATCATCATGGCATAACAGCGACTGACTGGGAATTGCACTGGTTTGAAAGCGAAAGGAAAGTTTTTTCAGAAATGAAATGAAATAATGAAATGAAATAATGAAATAATGAAATTTATTCAGCACTTGGGTATTAACATACACTTGTACTTGTCAAGTTCACAATGGAGTACATAAACATAGTCGAATACAGTATAAAAATTACAAAAATATAATTAGTCTAAAAAAATTAATCTATTATTTTGAAATTTAGTTGTACAATATTAAAATTAAAGAATTGAAGGCAATGAGCGCTAGCGCAGAAGGCTCTTAACCAGTAGCTTAAATTAAACAATTAATACCCGAGGCCACCCTTTTAGGGTTCGGGCCACAGCTCAGGGGGCCGCTGAAGCAAAAGGACAGAATTCTAAGAGAGGGTGTGATCAGTTGCACGGGATCACCAATGACGTGTTAAGGGGCCAAAGCGATCCTCGCCGCTGAAGAGCCTACCCTAGCTAACCTGCGGCTTTCTCTAGCTACCTAGGTGGACGACCCGGAGAAGAAAGCCACAAAGAAACTCCAGGCTTGCTTTTTTCGTCTTCTTTTGCTTTTTGATTTCGATCTTTTTTTTTTTTTTAATCATGTATTTTCTTACATTGTGATGGGTGTTATGTAGGCTAATGCACGCACAGAACCGTTGTCATCTAATGAATCAAAAGTAAATTGTGAGATAATAAACAATAACATTAAATTTCACTCAAGCAATTAAAATAACCTCTTGCTAGATGAGAAAACGGTGGGTACATCCGCGTACATTTACAAAATTAACAAGTCACACGAAGTCAACCAGAGGCAACGACTGTATGAAAAAATAAAATATTATGAGTACCCCAACAGCAGTTCGACCAGTTACCGCAAGCAGCACCCGTTCACGAGTATGACGTGAGGGCCAGCCATCGCCTCCCTCGCCATATTAGAGGGAAGGAAACGACCCGACCCACAACGCCACCGCAAGCATTAACACACAATGGGAGCATGACGAACTTATAGGTATCCTTGGAATAAAAACAATATCAACGGCGCCGCAACATGTCAATATTTCAGCTTCGATAATGTTTTGCTGCAGATTTGTGACTTTGAGCCGAGTGCCGTTACAAAGTTTGGGAGGACATAAATTTCTGAGGAGAATTATTGGTACACCGATTTTTAAACTATTTTGTGGGCTGGAAGTCCGGATGTGCTGAGGGAATCCAAAAATTCTACCAGGTAGTGCGTGGCGTCATCTTCCATAACTGTATTTATTTAGCTATATTCTTTACTATTCCCGGACGTATGAGCCAATATTTTGAAATTAATTGCCGCAGCTTGGTCATTGCGGGGAGTCAAAATAGCTCGCTGACATAGCCAAGAACCAGCCTGATTTCCCATGTTTATGGTATCTCCGTACACAGAAGAAATTAGCTCCTGTTGTGATGTAAAGAGCAGAGATTACCAATCAAAATAACTTCCGTCTTCTTGTACGGGGTATGTGCCATCGCCTATTTTTTACAATAAATTGGCAAACTCCTGTGCATTTTCGCAGAGTCTGACTGATCGGGTTCCCTCCTATACTTATAACTATCTCTTGAATAGCCAATAAGGACCTGTTGTGACAAATTTCACGTACCCTGTCAGGAATTTCTCCATCAGTATTTAGCTGTACATGTGTCATAAAATCTTCAGCAAACTTGTCATGGTAATTTTGCCATAACTGATTAGCACCCGATAACGCACAAAAGGTCAATAAGATGGCAAACAAATGTCGCAAGCGATGTGGACTATCGCTCACCCATGCTTTCCGCTAAAGCGTCATCCCAATGCTGAGCTCCATCTAATAAATGGCGTGCTCGGCAAGCGGCCTGGTATGTGGGATGTTCAATATCATCAACTTTACGGAGCTCAGCAAAAGACGTAGGTTCTCGCGCTACATGGACCAGACTGTGGGATGAACTCACACGTGAGCACGCCACGTGAACTTGCCCGCCTTTCTTAAGTCAATTCCAGCTAACTTGAGAGTTAGACTTTGCGATTTGTTGATGGTTATCGCGACACACACTTTTATAGGGAACTACAGTATTTTAAACTGAAAAGGGAGATCATTTGGCACTAACGGAATATGTAACACGAACACTGTATCTCCCTGGGCGGATCCAGGCATAATAGTAGCCTCTATAATACGATGCAAAGTTTTGACTTTAAGCCTAGTGCCGTTGCAAAGTTTAGGTGGCTTCAAATTCCTCAGAACCATTATAGGTATACCCACACGCAACATATATCCCCTATTATACGCCCTTAGGGGTGGAAATTCCTAAAATCCTGAAATACATATTTTTATTTTTAACGGAAAGGCCAAACACCAATTTTCATGCATTTCACTTAAAAAATTACACACTTTTCATACAAACTTACATCCCCTATTTTACGCCCTTGGGGTGGAATTTCCAAAACTTCAAAAATATATATTTTGATTTTTAGCTGAACTACTAAATATAAGTTTCAATGCCTTTAACTTCAAAAATGACGGATTTTGATACAATCTTTCATTCTCTATTTTACCCCCTTAGGGTTAGTATTTCCAAAAACCCTTCCTTAGTGAATGCATACGTCATAAAAAGTAACTACCGGCAAAATGTCAAGTCTCTAACCCCAGCCGTTCAGGCTATGCGTTGATATGTGAGTCAGTTAGTTTCCTCTTTTACATAGTACATACGTAGGTATATAGATTTGTGCTGAGAAAATTATGAGAGACAGGGTTTATTTACTACATTCAAATACATTCAATCGGACAGGCTCAATAAAATTCGAATCGTCTGTACATTCCCGTTACAAAAAAATCTTCAGCACAAACTTTCGATCGACTGACATTACAATTTAAAATTAAATTTTAACAAATCCAACCTTGTACATAATTCAATTTGCCCAAAGAAAACAGAATATTTTAATAACCAATTTTGGACAACGACATACTTCTAGCCAACCAAGACCTTATTCCGAAACAATTCGGAACATTCAAAGCCCTAATCTTAACACCGCGAGTCAAAAGCAATGCACAACGACATCTATCGAAATAAAATTCAACTATCAAGCACAACGACATCTATCGAAATAAAATTCAACTATCAATAATTTTAAATTAAATTATAACAAATCCAACCTTCTACATAATTCAATTTGCCCAAAGAAAACAGATTTTTTTAATAACCAGTTATGGATAACGACATACATATAGGCAACCAAGACTTATTTCGAAACAATTCAGAACATTCAAAACCCTACGTAACTCATGCAATCAGCAAACACGGGCAAATCTTAACACCGCGAGTCAAAAGAAATGCACAACGACATCTAAAATAATAAAAATTAACTATCAACCTAGTTCATTCGGAAAAGAGATGTCATAATATGCACAATGACATCTATCGGACAGTTAGGTAGTTCAACTATAAACATTAGTTCATCTTGAAGTAACGAAATGTGTGTTATTTTCCTTCATGATTACTTTAAAATCTAATATCTTTTGATAGACTGAACCGATTGCAATAAAACAAAAACTAAATGTTACCTCAAAGTACGCACAATCGTTGTGTATAAATGTTATCTACATTGCTTTCGTATATTTTACGTGATACCCGAACATATAAACAGACAAACAGACACACAGACAAACAGACAAAAATTCTAAAAATGCTGGAATTGGGTTCTATTGGTTGTTATTTAATACCCTGGCTATTCTTTTTGGATTTTCTTTCGATGTACAAAAATTATTTTTCTACAGATTTATTATATGTATAGATAAATTACACCCACACACATAAAAGTAATCGAGTTCATCACCTAAAGATTTTCCCTGGATGGGAATTGAATCCACGATATGAGGCTTAGCAGTTAAGTTTACAAATTACTAGAACAACAGACTATATTGTATTGAATATATATTGATGGGTAAGATTAAACCGCCAGAATATAGGAATAGTAAAACGGAACGTCAGAAAAAAGATAAATTAATACCATTTAAGAATGATATAAGTTTACCTTAAAAATCCGAAAAACGTAAAGATTAAACAAAAATAAACAGCGGCTTCCATGAGAATCATATATGGTACACCAAATGCAGAAAAAAGTGGAAATGACAAATATTCCGGAGCTTCTGGGTATTCACTGAAATAGAAATAAATATTTGTTAACATAAACACGACGAATAGAAATAAAAATAACTGTCTATAACTTCTTGACAATTATCCATATTCTGATTTAGGGCTTCACACCGAACAGGAGAATGGTTTATTGATCAGTGATCATATTTAACTAAATAAATTAAAAAAATAAAAATTTCAATAAATTACTTTTGGAACAATCCTTTAAACACTAAGTTAGTGCCAGTACCGACTAAAGTGCCAATTCCACCTAAAAAAAAACAAAATATAAGTTAATGATGAACATATTAATAATGTTTCACGATATTTCTAAGCTTCAAAAGTCTGGCGTCAGTCAGTCAGATCTGGCGCCTATGCGTTTTTATAATTCAATAACTCATAACTCGCTATATTTTAAAAAATGTTGGAATAAATTCTAAATCTGGTGGTTTTAAATAAATATATAGAATACTCTTAATCGAAAATGTAAAATTTGATATTAAGATATTGGATATTAAGAACATTATACAATGTACGCTCATAGCGCCTTACACTATCTCTTCCAGCCAACTTTTGCAGGGACAGGAGCTGTAAGTATAGTGAATAGTAGCAGGAGCAGAAAATAAATTGCACTGTGTCATAACCATCTAATATTTTAAAAGTATTTTTTCAGTATATTCATAATGATTATCATCATATCAGCCGTAATACATCCACTAATGGAAAAAGGCCTCTCCCAATCCCACCATTTTGGGGATTATGCAATAATTGCCACACTTGGCAGACGGGTTGGCGATCGCAGTATGTTGGTCATAGTACTGAGAGAAACGCAGCTGCCTATATTCTGGCATATAACGACTTTTACGCCCGCTACGGTATGTGATGGGGTGGTTATATTTTGTGCCATCAACCACACAGCCATAAAAATATTTATTTAAAAATA
Organism: Pseudoips prasinana; assembly: GCA_951640165.1. NCBI lineage: Eukaryota > Metazoa > Arthropoda > Insecta > Lepidoptera > Nolidae > Pseudoips > Pseudoips prasinana. The sequence goes on from OX621240.1 coordinate 15,278,906, forward strand.
TTACCTATTGTCGCTGAATAAGTTGCCGCACAAAAGTAGCAAACCGTGAAAGAACTTGCTTTTTCAGTACCATCATCAGTTGTGTCATATTTTTTCAATATTCTTTGCTGGAAAAATGTTTCATAAAAAAATTATATAAGATATATATTTATTTATAAATAACATAAATATTTTATCTATATGCAACATAAGCCAATTTTCTCGTTAGACTCATCTTGGTGCATCGTAAGTTCCGTGTCATATAGTTCAAAAAAACTGACTACATAATTAAATTTTAGCGAAGAATTTTTGATTATTAAACTGAAATATGTTGCTCTATTTTTTCTATACTATTTAATTAAACCACCATCTAAGTACTGCAATTGAGGAAGTAAAGTGGTAATTTTAATAATTGACATTTTAAAAAAATAGTATAACTTATTTAAAAGCTATGGTTTTAAACCCTTCATATCTTATGTTTTGCGTTGAGGATAATAAAAAATTGCACATTTTTATTTTCAAATTTCAAATCTAAATTAAACCCACATGGTTAAGGTGCTGCCACACTGCTCTTTAAAAATATTTACAAACGTTAATAAACATTCGTTAAGAAACATACGATCACAAAAATACGAAATGTTTTTCTGTGATCGTATGTTTCATAACAAATTTTTGGACAAAACTGAACAAATTGTGAGAAGATACAATATTTTTCCATTTTCGTGTAGATGCCTTGGAACGTATATAAAAACTGCGAGCGAGTAAATTGTTAAAATGGTATGATTGTTTGCAGAAAATTTTGAAGAATGTAACAATTACTAACATTTGTTAGTAAATGTATAAGTTTTAGAAAATGTTTGTAAACATTTTTAAACAGCAGTGTAGACAGCACCTTCAGGCTGCATCGAAACACTAATTGTCGTTCATGTACAAATATATTTAAATAATTGCTCACATCTTCAAACACTTTCAATAAAGCATGATTTATTGGTACCATCATAGTTGCTGCCGCAGTATTAGTAATCCACATAGAAACGAATGTAGTCACTATACACATTGCAAGAAGTAGCCTGAAAAAAAAACAGGTTTCGTGTTGTTATTTTCGTAAGTATGAGTTATCTATCATAAGTTGCATGTTACCAATCCAAAGTGACTGTTTCTACAAGAGATGTGCAAGGAAGTAAATAGTGCGAGGGTGCATAGCGAAGCTGTATATAGTGAATTTTTGCACCAGAAATGTATGAAGAATAAAATAGAGTATTCTTTATACTGCACTCACAAAAATATAAAAAAGGTGGACAAAATAATACAATCTTGTACGATGGTCTATCGTATCAAGGGATTTCTTCCAGAAAACCTTTGGATGAATAGGACAGCTTCTATCCATCCAAAATTTGTCTGGAAGAAATCGCTTAATGCGATAAGATCGCTGCAATTGTTTTAAAAAGTGGGTTTGTAACAAATGAAGTAGTGGATAACAAAATGTGTATAATAATGTAAAGGGGCATGGTATGTCTACATGTATATTTTTATTTTAAAGACAACGCCTGCACTAGGGAACCTAATCCCTGGGTCGCGGGGTACTTTACAAACATATAATAGACGGACACAAATTACATTTAGACACATAACAAAAATTTATGGGTCACACAAATAGTTCGAGGGACTCGAACCCGTGGCACGTAGCGGCGATGCGACTGTCTTAGCTGCCAATCCACACGTGCCATATGTAATAAACATAAACATATTTATAAACAACAGAATAAATACATTCTATTAATATTCTAAATAAAATATTAAAGAGGAAGGAACTTTACAAACGCAGGTTATTTAACACTTTTATAAAACGTGACAACAGTTTGTGATATGGTGACTATTTATATTAGAGATGTAAAAATAAGCTGATTAATATTTGGATAAGCTATAAATTGGTTCCTAGCTGAATGCAACGAGGTGGCTGACTAAGACTGATTATTCAAAAGCTGTAGCTTGCAGCACTTCGCTCATACATATTCCTTGCTCACAGTCCATGCATATGTTTTGCTTTTCAGCATATCTAATTTACCACTAGAGTCGCACCGAGCAATTGGTTATTGACAACTCACTTTAAAAAAATATGATATCAAAATTAGTTTTGAATTTCATGTTATTTTAATTAAAAAGGTTTTTATTCACGTAGACATTAAAAATAGGCGTGTAAAGTCAGAACATTTTTGCAGTAATATATTACATTACTATTATTATTTTTAGGTAATAAAGGTATATAGATAATTTATAATAGTATTGATTTAGTTATTTAGCTAGCTTATATTAAGTTATTGATATGATTATATGTACATATATAGGTTTAATATCGGAATATATCGTTTTAGATATATTTTACTACATCCTGTCTGAATGATTCTGTTTATAATAAGTTAAGAATTCAAAATTATAACTATGGTGGACCTTGTGTTTATAATAACGGTCACGTTTTAAGCTACACCACTGGATCCAATGCGCCCCAACTGAGAAGACCCAGCGAACTAACTCAGCGGGTGTCTCTACTACCGGTTTAATTTCGGTAGTTAATTATATAATTAATTTTGTTATTTGGTTATGTTCTTGTAGTTTTTACTCAATACTTTAGGATGACTATGACACTTGACACTTTCAGAGCACATCACGCCGACGGGTTGGCCCACAATACTCTGACACAGAGATTGTAAATTGCTATGATATAACTTACTTGTAATGCGAATAGCCGATGAGTCGAATAGAATTGTATGCCAAACGCTTGTGTAGTCCAGATTGTTCAACAGAATACGCCAGAATTATACTTCCCAGGAACATCAGTACCGTATCCTAAAATTATTAATTTATTTCAAAACAATTCATCGAACAATAAATCGCGGGGTTAAGCTAGTCATATATATTATTAATAGCTTATTCCCGCGAATTTTCCGCCTAGTATTCGAAATCTAAGAGGGTAAAACGAACCTATCTTTTGTTACCTACGGTTTAAGTACCTATTCCTGTTTTCGTTCGAAAGAAAAAACATTTAATTTTTTTATACTTGATGAAGTTTTTTCAAAAACTCCTACTTTGATCCTCTCGAGTTAAATCTTAGTATTAAAACATGTCAAATTCAAAGCTAATCAATTGCATTGAGTTCGAAATATTGAATGAAAAATATTTAGCAACCCCTTTTTATCATAAGGGATTGAATATTTAAAAGCGATGAAAAACGTGCTTAATAAAATCTTATAAGAAATAAAGCTAAGTATTGATTTGTGAGAAAAAACCGGCCAAGTGCGAGTCGGACTCGCCCATGAAGGGTTCCGTAACAGCAAGTATTTCAGTTGATTAAATGAAAGGTAAATTGCGGTTTAAGATTTATGACGAATTAAAAAAAACTACTTAGTAGATCTCATTCAAACTAATTTTCTTTGTTAGTTTGCATTGTAATATACATCATATATTTTTTTTATCATTGTATTATTTTAGAAGTTATAGGGGGGGGGGGGACTAGTTTTACCACTTTGGAAGTGTCTCTCGCGCAAACTATTCAGTTTTGGAAAAATTATAGTAAAACCCGCAATATCATTTTTAAAGACCTATCCATAGATAGCCCACATGTATGGGTACGATGAAAAAAAATATTTGAGTTTCAGTTCTATGTATGGGGAATCCCCAAAATTATTGTTCTTTTTCCATTTTTGTGGGAAAACCTTAATGCTGTTCACAGAATACATCTACTTACCAAGTTTCAATAGTACAGCTCTTATAGTTTCGGAAAAAAGTGGCTCTGACATACGGACGGACAGACAGACATATGACGAATCTATAAGGATTCCGTTTTTTGCCATTTGGCTACGGAACCCTTGGAATTTTCAACCATCGTTTTTTAGTGCACAATTACGTCGTTTAAGAAATATTTGTGCTAAATTTCATAGTTCTAGACCTAGTGGTTTCAGCTGTGTGTCAGTTAGCTTTCTATTTGAATAATGCTAAACGCATACTAAGACCTGTATAGCCTTTTGTCTGCCGACGTCATGTCACACTGTGACACAATTTTCCAAGCAACAAAAATAAGAGGCCTGTCTGCGTCAAAACAGTATAACTTCGCCGTTTATACGAAAAAGACAATAAAATTTTTGAATTCCTTTTGACCACGGCAGTCGGGTATAGATGACAAATTAAATTATGCCTCGCACGCCACAGTCTTGATTATGTAATGGTAACCGTAATTTTACTTTATAGGAGGAGAACTGTTTTGGTATAGTCAAACCTATTGTGTTTATTTATGAACGCATCACATATAAAGTTATACACATTTTTACTCACGCTACAGTAACAGTTACAGACAGCGTAAGCATCCATAACACCGACCAATGGAAATATTACTATAGGAAGAAATGAAGTCACTGCTAGTGGAATACATTCCGATACCCAGTATACTGCCATTAACAATAGCGTATATCCAGTCCAGTGATATGGCTGAAACAATACATAAAATAGGTAAAAAATGAGCTGCGTTTAACGTTTGAAATATATTAACCACTAGCTGTGTCCCGCGGTATCGCCTACGTTAAACTTTATAATATATAATAGCCCTTTAGACATGAAGAAGTAACAAACATACACACTTACACACGCACAAAATTTCGCCTTTATAATATTACAGTGATTTACGTCCATAAGCTTTCTATATTCTTTGCAATAAATGCGAGTAATAATTAACTTCGCCTAAAGAATATATGAATTGTTAATTTACCTAATCATTATTCTAAATTTAATCAAAATACACTAGGTCTTTACCTTGAACTATTTTTTTTAAATAATAATAATAACATATATTTTTTAATAGTATTACTTGGAATATAAGGTTAAATCTATTTATAATCGTCCGGCGGTTCTCGCCCAATCTGCTCTGTCGCTAATCTACGAACGGTTCACACTGGCAGATTAGGAGTCCCTTGTTATTTAATATGGGTCATGTTTACCTATGGTACTGGTAATAAAGATAATAATAATAATATCTAGGGACAATGTCACACAGATCATCCTAGCCCCAAACTAAGCAAAGCTTGTACTATGGGTACCAGGCGACGATATACATACTTATAATAGATAGATAAATACTTAAATGCATAGAAAACATCCATGACTCAGAAACAAATATTCGTGCTCATTACACAAATATTTGCACTTACCGGGATTCGAACCCAGGAACCCCAGCTTCGTAGGCAGGAGCACTACCAACTAGGCTACGGTACCATACTTCGAAATCATTTTTTACTGGTCTGCTGATTTTGTGATTAGTGGCCCTGACTATTAAGCTAGAGGTCACGGGGTTGATCCCAACAAAACTGTGTATGATGAACACGATTATTTGTTCTGTATCTGGATGTAATTCATGTATACTGTACAGTATGTATTGAGAAGTATATAAGTATGTTTATCGGTCATCTGGTGGCCACATTACAGGCTCTGCATAGTTTGTGATCAGATGACAGTGAGTTAGTTGCCCCTAGATATTTATATTCTATTGTTTTGTGATTAAATTTAAAAGGACTCAATTGTAAACATATCCACAATCATTCAAAACGTTAAGTTAAAGGATAAGATGATGTTGTAGCCAAGGGTATTTATTGGGGACAGCAATATTCTCAGTGCAAACTAAACCATAAGAAAATAATAATCTCGGCGCAAACAATAAATACGTAAAAAATAAGCGAAAAAATTATAAATAATATAATTTATAGCATGAATTACTATTATGTTTGTACAGACGCCAGCACATCAAGTTACCCCAATCTGTCAGAATTCCCCAATTGAAAGTGAACCTTATACTTATGTGATAAAGTTGAAAATGTATAAAAGAAATTTGACAGATTGGAGTAGCTGGATGTGCTGGCGTCTGTACCTACTTCTCTACATGCCCCAACGAAACATCTTGCACAGATCAAACGCTATTTTGGTCGATGTGCTTGAAAAAGTTGTATCCTTAATGAACAAGTTTACACAAGCACGTTTACATTACACTACATTAATACGAAAAACTTTATTCCGGCTGTCACAAATACGAATTACAAAATACCGATTTTATAAATCCGAATGGTTCAGAATTCCGAATATTACAACTCCGATTTATCATTACTCCTAATTCCTATATTTCAATATTCCTTACGATTATAATTACTCTTCTCAAAACACCGAGCTTCAATAGATCGAATAACAAAAAGTCCGACTTAATGATAATTCGAAATATCAACAATACGAATAAAAATATTTTGTTTCCCTGGTCACAATTTTAACCTAACCTAACCCAAATGATTAATCAACAATAGAAGGGATCTGAAACTCGGCGGCTGCATGCAGCATGCAAGCAGGCAGGCAACATGCAAGCAGGCATGCAACTAGCAATCAGGCATGCAACAAGCAAACAGGCATGCAGCATATAAGCAGGCATGCAGCATGCAAGCAGGCATGCAACATGCAAGCAGGCATGCAACATGCAAGCAGGCATGCAGCATACAAGCAGGCATGCAGCATGCAACCAGGCGTGCAGCTTGCAAGCAGGCATGCAGCATGCAAGCAGGCATGCAGCATGCTAGCAGGCATGCAACAAGCATGCAGGCATGCAACAAGCAAGCAAGTATGCAACATGCAGCAGGCATTGTTTCTGTCACGGCTCCGGCGCTGCGGGGTTTGGGCGGGCCCACGCGAGCTTATCGTCGCAGATGGTTTTAACGCTCACCACCGCAGCTTCGGCTCAGCCTCAGCCGCGGCGGCGGGCCTTCAAGCCACCTGCTCCTCAGCTCGCGGGCCGCCCTACCCCTCTGCGCCTACGCGGGCTTAAATTACACTCTAGGGTAGGGCAGACAAGACTACGTGAAGTCGGTTGTGCAGCGATTCGTTTCTGTCACCAAATTTTGTAGCATAACATGTTGACTTCTAGTTTATTCGAAGTATTGAAAATCGAAATGTAGTTTTTCGGCCTGAGAACCCTTCGAGCATTTGACTCTTCGAACCTTTGAAAATCAGAAATCTAACAAATCGTATTTACGACTTTCGGTAAAATTAATTTCGTGATTTTTAATACTAGACATTACATATCTTAGGTATTATGAAATTCGAACTTTTGAAAATCGGAACATTGAAATTCGGAATAAAATATTTTGGAGTATTTGGGTGTTCCCGCTATGCACACGAAATCGAGCGTGAAGAATACCACGTGAGTATTTCCTAGTACTTGATTATAATAAAAAATAATATCCTGAGACATTATACATACACGGGGGTACACTACATTAATACGAAAAACTTTATTCCGACAGTCACAAATACGAATTTCAAAATACCGACTTTCATAATTCCAAATGGTAGAAAATTCCGAATATTACAACTCCAGCTTATCGTTACTCCTAGTTTTATAATTCCTAAATTTCATTATTCCTAACGTTTATAATTACTATTCTCAAAATACCGAGCTTCAATAGATCGAATAACAAAAAGTCCGACTTAATGATAATTCGAAACATCAACAATACGAATAAAAATATTTTCTTTCCCAGGTCACAGTTCTAACCTAACCTAACCTAAATGATTCAACAACAATAGAGGGATCTGGCACTCGGCGGCTGCATGAAACATGCAAGCAGGCAGGTATGCAGCATGCAAGCAGGCATGCAGCATACAAGCAAGCATGCAGCATGCAAGCAAGCATGCAGCATGCAAGCAGGAATGCAGCATACAAGCAGGCATGCAACATGCAAGCAGGCATGCAACATGCAAACAGGCATGCAACATGCAGCAAACATTGTATCTGTCACGGCTCCGGCGCTGCGGGGTTTGGGCGGGCCCACGCGAGCTTATCGTCGCAGATGGTTTTAACGCTCACCACCGCAGCTTCGGCTTGCAAGCCGGCTTTGCCGGCCAGCCTCAGCCGCGGCGGCGGGCCTTCAAGCCACCTGCTCCTCAGCTCGCGGGCCGCCCCACCCCTCCGCGCCTACGCGGGCTTAAATTACACTCTAGGGTAGGGCAGACAAGACTACGTGAAGTCGGTTGTGCAGCGATTCGTTTCTGTCACCAAATTTTGTAGCACAACGTGTTGATTTTTAGTTTATTCGAAGTATTGAAATTCGGAATGTCGTTTTTCGGAACAAGAACCCTTCGAGCATTTGGCTCTTAGAACGTATGAAAATCGGAATACTAACAAATCGTATTTACGAGTTTCGGAAAGATAAATTTCGTAATATTTAATAATAGACATTACAATTCTTAGGTATTATGAAATTCGGACTTTTGAAAATCGGAACATCAAAATTCGGAATAAAATATTTCGGAGTATTTGGGTGTTCCCATACACGGCCATCTGATCCCAAACTAAGCAGAGCGTGTACTATGGAAACCAGATAACTGATATACTTTTGGAAATACATACTTATATAGATAATTACACCCAGTCTCAGGACAAACAGACATGCACATGCACAGAAATATCTGCCTTGGGTGGGAATCGAACCCAAGACAGATATTTTATAAGGCAAGTATCTACCAACCACGCAACCTGCCCGTCATTCGGTACATTTGGTTTCCAGTTAAAAGACATCAACGCGCGTAATTCATTAACGAAGATTGTCAAGAATATCCGGTCATTTTAGTTGTGCCTCATGGGATTTTTGGAGGCTTAAGACATTCTGATAATAACTCGAGATAAAAAAACAACATGCCCGATCGATTCAGATAAAAAGCCACACATAAAACTGCATTATATCAATTCTGCATTATATATATTTATATCAATTATATTAACAAGGAATCGAATGTGGTATTGAAGCGTATATTGATAATATTGCTAATCATATCAATCCTTATATTAGGTCTTTACCTATGAAATTGCCGTTCTGCAGTACTGGCCATTTCAAATCAAAATAATTTTTGTTTGGCTAAGAATTCTAATTTCAAATTAATTTTATTTTAAAAACATGGATTCTTTTTTCCGAAAGTAGTCATTTCTTTATTGATTAGTGTTACATTTTCATCGCATTTCAATCTTTTTCGTCATCATGGATACGTTAAAAATTCGAGTAATTATGGAATATGAGTACCGTCGAGGCAGCAACGCGGCACAAGCGGCACGCAACATCAACGACGTTTACGGAGCTAACACTACAAACCGACGCACCACCTGTTATTGGTTTGCTCGCTTCCGTTCTGGAAATTACGACCTGAAAAATGAACCTCGCGGTCGTCCGAAGACTTTGGTCGACAATGACGAATTAAAGGCGGTTGTGGAAGCTGATGATACACAATCTACGGCTGAATTAGCAGCAGCTTTCGACGTTAGCGTCAAAACAATATTGGTCCATTTGCGTCAAATTGGCAAGGTAAAAAAGCTTGACAAATGGGTGCCCCACGAACTCAATGATCGCCAGCGCGAAGTACGCGTCGAGACGTGCCTTGCACTGCTCAACAGACACACAAATGAAGGAATTTTGAACCGCATTGTTACCTGCGATGAAAAATGGATTCTGTTTGATAACCGCAAGCGCTCAGCAAGTTGGTTGGATCCTGGTTCAGCACCTAAACAATGCCCTAAACGAAAACTTACCCCTAGAAAAGTGATGGTCACTGTTTGGTGGTCTAGCGCCGGTGTGATTCATCACAGCTTCTTACCAAACGGGGTGAGCATTACTGCAGATGTGTACTGTGAAGAACTGAGCACAATGATGGAGAAGCTGGCGCATCTCCAACCAGCATTGGTCAATCGCTCGTCTCCGCTGCTCCTGCACGACAACGCGCGACCTCATACTGCACAGCAGACGGTCTCCAAGTTGCAAGAACTGGGGTTGGAAGCTCTCCGTCATCCGCCCTACTCACCAGACCTTGCGCCTACAGACTACTACTTTTTCCAGAATTTGGATAACTTCTTGGCGGGAAAAAAATTCAATACCCGAGAGGCAGTACAAAATGCCTTTGAAGAATTTGTTGCCTCCCGTCCAGCTGATTTCTTTAAGAAGGGCATCAATAAACTGCCACTGCGATGGCAAAGATGCATTGATTGCATGGGTGATTACTTCGATTAATACAAATAAAAATATTCATGAAAAAAATTCGTTTAAATTTTTTCATACAAAACGGCAATTTCATAGGTAAAGACCTATTATATTGTTTGTCATATGAATCCGCCCAATAATCCTAGAATGTTACCCGGATACAATTTGTGAAGTGCAATTGTTTGGGAACTTGAATGTGAATGAACCCAAACCGTGTAACATCGCAATGCCCAACGGTGTCGGTAGTATCACAAGGGATGCAAAATTAATGTTCGTTCGTTCAATGTTATTAAAGTCATCACTGTGTTTGCTGTGACATAACTCATAAATAACATTTCGCTAAACTGCGCGAAATTAATACGCCATAGTTTTATAACACTGCTGGCACGCTGTTGAAATCATTTGAAACAATTCAACGAATACGTGCTTATCTTTCAGTATACGTCATAATTTGCTCCAAAAACTTGAAATTTTCTTAATATTAAATAAATAAAAAAGGTTTTTATTCACGTAGACTTTAAAAAAGCGCTTGTAAATAGTCAGAACATGTTTGTAGTAATATAGTTGTATACATTAGATATTATTTCTAGTAACATAGATATTTAGGTAGGTACATCTTGTATGAAAACATTTATAAAATTTATTTTATTACAGAAATGATATTTAGCTAGCTCGTATCAAGATATTGATTGAATAATCGCATGATAAAATAAAAAACTATGTTATATAATATTAACAGTAAAATTCCTCGAATAAGCGGCATATATATCAAATATCCCCCTAAATACAAGCTGAATAAACACATGGTTCAATACAATATTTATATAATATCCTAGTTTGGGGCTAGGATGATCTGTGTGACATTTTCCCCAGATATTATTATTATTAATATACAAAAAGTTTTTAAATAGTATAACTATCCTGGAATCGCCATGGAAATATAATTATTTCATATAAAGAGTATTGGAAAAACCCGGCCTAGTGCGAGTCGGACTCGTGCACGAAGGGTTTCGTACCATTATCTATAAAAACGAGCAAAAAATTCACGTTTGTTGTATGGGAGCCCCCTTAAATATTTATTTTATTTTGTTTTGTAGTATTTGTTGTTAAAGCGGCAACAGAAATACATCATCTGTGAAAATTTCAACTGTCTATCTATCACGGTTTATGAGATACAGGCTAGCGACAGACGGACAGGCAGACAGACAGCGAAGTCTTAGTAATAGGACCCTGTTTTACCCTTTGGGTACAAAACCCTAAAAACGATGCGAACCTAATTTCATTAATATCTACTTACGTAATAAGCAGCGTGATCATTACAACGTAGGGGAAGATGGCCAAGACGTAAGAGGCCTTGTCGGAACTTTAACTTCGGAACCAAATTATTTGACTATCATCATACTAATATTATAAAGGCGGAAGTTTGTGAGTGTGAGGGTATAACATTATGTTTGTTAATTCTTCACGTCTAAACGGCTGAAGCGATTTTAATAAAATTTGGTATAGAGTGAGCTGACACCCTAGATTTATACTTTAGCTATAATTTACAAAATTTAACGCAGGTAAAACAGCGGCGCGCAGCTAGTGTTAAATAAGGCTACACAACCAAGAACAAACCTTTGCTCCACCTGCTACTACCGGCAATAATAAGATTGGCGCAAACAAACACAAAACTCCTCGCCAATGCGCAATCATAAAGTATTTTATTTTTGTCGTTGCCGACAATGTCGGTTCTTCTTTTCTGAAAGTAACAAAAGTGTAATCATGAATTCTCTAATCTTCTTTAGACAATAGAACAGTTAATTAAACTAATTAACTACACGTGTGGCGCAGCGGCTAAGACCGTCGTCTCGCCGCTTCGTTAGTAAAACTTAGTAGTTTACAACTATTTGTGTGACCCATAAATAGTTGTTCTGAGACTGGATGTAATTTGTGTCCGTCTATTATACATATATTTGTAAAGAACCCCGCGACACAGAGATTTGATACCCTAGTGAGGGCGTAGTCGTGTTAAAAAAATGGTTGATTTTTTTTTATTTATATAAGAGGGAGACAATCGAGCAAGTGGGTCACCTGATGGTAAGTGATCACCGCCTCCAATGTACATTCGCAACACCAGGAGGGTCGCGGGTGCGTTGCCGGCCGTTAAAAGAGTCAGCAAATTAGTGATGCTGTGCCTTCCCCCCACCCCAATGAGCTTTGGCGACCTTACTGACACTCAGGAACACAACATTAAGTTATTATTGTTTTTACTAAGGAATGTCTTCTGTAAGGTGTAGGTACTTCCCCGGTCGAGCTGGTTTTCGAGCGAATCAACGCTATGTCCTTCATTATATTCTTACAACATAAAACCAACCAAAATTGAAAGCCAAGTTTAATAATAAATAATTAAGTTAAATTTGAAAGGCTTATGCCATATGTGTAGTTTTAGAAGGTTTTGGAGATAAAAACGATAGCTCTTTTTTAACATTTTTACAAGGAAACCCTGATGCCAATTAACGTACTCTTTTATCCTCATTCAAACCATAATCCATGGTTGAAATGTGGCGTGGATTAAGATTTAACACAATTCCACTTCAAAACACATAGGGTAAATGCGCAAAGCGATGGAAACTTTTGAAAATATTTTCATCATGTCAGCCAAATTATGTCCACTGCTGGACTATAGCCTCCCCAAAGAATGGGTGATATGCCGTAATCGCCACGCTAGGCAGACGGGTTGGAGATCGCAGTTTGATGGTCATAGTTCACAGGGAAACGCTGCTGCCCGTTCTCTGGTAGTTCTCTCCCTCTGGACGATTTCTACGCCCCCCACGGGATGAGATGGGGTGATGACATTCTATGCCATCACCACACTTAGTTGATCAATAATAATATATGGCCAAGAAATATAACACTAGGTTCCTTTTAGAATATGGAATGGCTCAGAACATAAACACAGTTTGGTAATAGGGTCGTCCAATAGACGTATTTTTTTTTAATCACTGGGTTTAACAGCCGTATACAGCTAGTATTGTCATATTGTATTGGCACAGAGATCGTAGAACCGACGGCCGTTGGGGCAGAAAGGTTCTCGAGTGGCGACCACGGACCGGAAGACGCAGCGTGGGTAGGCCCCTACAAGATGGACCGACGATCTTGTGCGGGACGCTGGAAACTGCTGGATGCGAATGAGGGAGGTCTTTGTCCGGCAGTGGACGTCTTTCAGCCGATATGATGATGATGATAATTGTTATATTGATTTGTTTACCATTACTTACTTGAACATCTTGGGATATAACTTTTCTTAAGTTATCAAATTAAGATTTTCACTTAAAAGAAAATAAAGAACGTGACAGTTTATTTTTAAATAAACGCCATTATAATGGCCGAATTACTTCTGTCGTTATTTTTTTTTACTTATCTGCATTCTGAATTCAAACTTTTCTTAAAGTATTAGCTATGAATTGTAGATGACAATCCAAACTACTTAGATCTAGAGTATTATAAAACACTAGCTGTGCTTTGCGGTTTTACATTCTTTAAACTTGATAAATTAAAGCCTATGTGTTATTCGGATGTATAAGCTCTATTACTACAATCACACTAATATTATAGAGGTGAAAGTTTGTGAGTGTGTATGTTTGTTACTTGTTCACGGCTAAATGTCTGGAGCAATTTTAATAAAATTTGGTATGAAGTTAGGTAACACCCCGGATTAACACATAGGCATTATCGGCAAATAAAATGTTTAACGCGGGTAAAACCGCTGGGTAGTGTGGCGTGAAAGAGTAACAAACATACATACATCCATACTCACAAACATTTGCATTTATAACATTAGAAGGAGAGGATTATTATTCTACCATCATGGAAGTATGTCTGTGAATTAAATATTATTATAAATTAAAAGTCAGGCTAAAACTAGAATATACATATTAGTATTTATGTCCATGCTGTGTGGCTGACGGCAAAGAATATCACCACCTCATTCATCCTATGGAAGGCGTAAAAGTCATCCCGATGGGATATCTAAAAGAAGTGAATTCAAAACATAACTAATAGGAAAACAGCACGTATTTATCGCACAACAAATGCATTAGGTAGATTTGTGGAATCTCATTAATATTAAAAGTACTTAGTATTATTAAAATTAAAGCAGCAACAAGCACACGATTAGCGGTCGCTGTAGCAAATGAATTATCGCACAACGAAGGACATCATTGGGCATCAGGTCAGCCTTGGTTGAAGGCCAAAAGGCGAGTCATTATCACATGGATCGGATGGGATCGATCCCTGACGGTCATCATGGGTCTAATGCTGGTGGGTAACACCAATTAATAAGACACTGTGATGTCCATATATGAGTCGGTAATGCGCCAGAAAGAGGCGACTGTAGGAGCAAGTAAATCCAGAAAGACAGTGATATGTTGTTAAGACAATCGCTGTGCCTGGCTGATAGGAGTCGCAAACCGAGATCACAAGCCAAGAGGTCTCTAAGGTACGTGTCCAAACCACCTGGAGCATAGCGCAAAAGTGAGTGACTGAAGCAGAATAAGCACGTACGGGGTGAGTGTACGTGGGTATTTTTACTTTTATGCTTTGGATCAGGCACCAAGAGAAGTCCTCAGCAGGTTAGGTTTAGTGCCCTGAATTCAGATTAAGAAAAAAGGAGCTCGTTCTACAGCCTTTACAAGGAAATTTCGTTGAAATTGATCCGTACGAGATACACAAATTCCAGGGTAAATTTTCTGTCCATAGCAAAAGGTGAAATGATAATAATATATCATGGGATTATGTACACATGGCCGTCTGATCCCAAAACTAAGGAGAGCTTGTGGTATAGAAGCTAGATAACTGATATACTACTTTTTCTTTTGTAAATAGATAGAATTACTTATATAGATAATTACACCCAGACTCAGGATAAACAAACATGTTCATGCACACAAATATCTCTCCTGGGTGGGAATCGAACCCACGACCTCCGGCGTGTAAAGCAAGCATTTGCCACCGACGCCAACAGGCAAAAATATCCGTGGGCCTTAAATCAAATAATTCTTCTGAAAAGCGCACACACAGGGAGATAAAGTTTCTCGTCAGACTTGAGGAGTTCAATGCGACCTGTAAGCTCGTGACCGTTGACATTCTAACAGATTTTCTATGGACTGAGTAAAGAGGGCCAAACTGGTAAGCCGGTGTTCACATAATTAGCAACAGTAGGTACTCAGGAATACATGTATGCGAATAAAAACTGTTTTATTTTATTGTTGTTATAATTTAATAAAGAAAATTCGTAATTGGTAGAAATTCAAACAGTAAATATTAAATTTCAACAGTTAAATCATTAATTTTAAATCATTAATGTTAAATCACAATTACCATTTAAATTACTAAAACGAAATGATTTAAAATTTACATAATATCCGAAATTATACTTTTTCGCATACCATAGATAATTTATTCCTAATCATCCTACTTATAATTGGTGCCAAATTTTTAGAACTGGCTAGAAACGAAATTTATTTTTCCGACGTTCTTATTTTGAATTCAGGTGTCTAGTTTGATGGATGTCTAATGAAAAAGTTTGATAAAAAATAATTCAATGAAAATTTGGTGACTTACAAAAATGGGGAGGTAAGTTTTATGTTATTTATTTAACTTAAAACTTTATTTTCATAAAAAATCTTACATGTAAATCGCATAACAATCAGTGCCTACATTTGGTTATGTACAATGGTAGAAATCACGCTAAACTGAATACAATGTTTTTGGTTGTGACTGTATTTGTTGAAAATACAGTCACAACCAAAAACAATTTAACGGTCTGGTTTGCGTGGTTACTTTGCCTTTTACACTGCAGTTTGTGGGTTCGATTCCAACTCAGGACAGATATTTGTGTGCATGAACATATCTTATTGTTCTGAGTTTGGGTGTATGTATGTATTTATTTACAAAAGTAAAGTATTATATGTAGTATATCAGTTGCCTGGTTTCCATAGTACAAGCTCTGCTTAGTTTGGTATCAGATGGCCGTTTGTGAATATTTATTCATCCCAAGATATAATATTACATTCAAATTTCAAAGTTTAGCATATATATAAGATCCCAGTCATATACTTTAATTGGATCAGATGACTTTATGTAGCAGAAACACGTACTAGGCTAGCATCATTTTATGGATTTTATGTACTTCGCTGAAGGTTTTGTCAGTAAGGCTTTTTACAGTTAGTTCCAACTGTCGCAACTAGTTTTTACTGAATAATAATATCCGGGGACATTATTCACACACGCCTATCTGATCCCAAACTACCTAAGCAGAGCGTGTACTATGGAAACCAGATAATTGATATACTACATATACTACTTTTATTTTGTAAATACATACTTATATAGATATTTACACCCAGCCTCAAGACAAACAGACATGTTCATCTACACAAATATCATTCCTTAGTGGAATCATACTCATGGTTTGAGGTGTGAAAAGCCAGCATCTACCAACCACGCTAACCGACCCGTCAAATAACTGGTACCAAAATTGTAGATTAATTTTCTACCGAATCAAAAATGAAAAATTAATTTTAGTTTTAAATATTGAATGAAACATTTCTTATCTCAAACAAGAGCAATAAATGAAATGGTCAAACCACAGAGCCTTAAATTTTACATCTATAGCAATAATGTAATATTGTTATTATTTCTTTTTCAGCTACTTTTCACGGGTAAAAAGCACTTTGTAAGTATTACGTACACCGTAACCACACGAACATTTCACGAATCAAAATACTAATTGTTTAATAAAATAAAACAAGAAATATTCTTCAATAAATGTGTTTCAATTTGCAGTGCGGGAAAGGATACGAGAAAGCCAATAAAAGGTCCCGTGCCGAGGATAAAAAATATATTCCTACGTCATTACAAAGGTATAGTCGGTTGTATTGTACCACTTGCAACTCTATCATGGCAAAGTGAATATGGCAATGTAAGTTCAACTTGTATATTTGCAACTAGAACTAAATAATATATCAAGATAATCAATATTCTATATATAATTGTGATTATTCTGATATATTATATATTAGGATAATCACTATTTTATGTATATAGAACTAGCTGAGCCTCGTGGATTCACACGCGGCAAACTTTATAAATCATAGCCTATGTGTTATTCGGATATATCTATACTAATATTATAAAGAGGTAACGTTTGTGAGTTTGTGACGCTGTAAGGGGTAATCTCTGGATTTACTGAACCGATTTTCAAATTATTTCACCAATAGAAAGTTACGTTGGTGTGGAGTGTCGTATATACATATAGTGGCTATGATACATCATTATAATTTTTATTTATACCGGACTTTTAACCCGAAGTAATACGCGGGAAAGATAGGCAGGGACAAAAATATTTATAACGCGGAACGAAGTCCGCGGGCACTGCTCGTAAGCTATTTTACTAAAACTTTCATGAAAATCCGTTCAGTAGTTTTTGCGTGAAAGAGAAACAAACATCCATACATCCATCTATACTTGTATTTATAATATTAGTAGGATAATGGATTATACTGATATATTATTTACCTAATATCATTCGGTATTATATACGTTTATTGGGACTGTCTTAAATAGCCAATAGATTCTAGCATAGAGAATAATGACAATCACAATCACCATTATCATCATCATATTAGCTAAAAGACGTCCGCTGCTGGACAAAGGCCTCTCCAAGGATCTCCACAACTGCCAGTCTTGCGCATCCAGCGGCATCACGCGACCCTTAGTCCAACTTTTGGGGAGCATGCCCACGCTGCCTCTCCATCGGCCATCATTCTTACGAGCTATGTGCCTTCATAATGATAATGAAAATACTTGGTTTTGGTGGTAATTAAATATACGGTAGTTTGAGTCAATAGTCCAGTCAAAAAAGGTTACAAACTCATTAATAAACAGATACCAAATAATAAATACAGGATACAGCCATATTAATCCGATCGGGTTGATGGTTATTTGTCGATAGTGTGGTTTTTATTCCCTTGGATTGGGTATTTGAACATAAAATATGTGTCCGGTGACACTGGGATTTGTTATAATACACATTTATCCCTCATCGGCAAAATGCTCGTACATTACACATATTATAAAGTCATGTCATTATTAAGCACATGCAGTGCTGTGTTTAAGGTGGATTCTTCCGTCCGACGGCAGCGCCATCATATTATTGATTCGATTTACCTGTAGGAAATCTATTTGTGTTACCTATGTAAATTTGACTGCACGTGTGGCGCGGCGGCTAAGACAGTCGCTTCGTGGGTTCGAGTCCCGCGCCGGACAACTATTTGTGTGACCCATAAATATATTTTTTTTCTGAGTCTGGATGTAATTTGTGTCCACCATATAAATGTTTGTAAAGTGCCCCGCACCCATACCATATTTGTAAAGTACCCCGCGACACAGGGATTAGATTGCTTAGTGCGGGCGTTGCCTTTCATAAAAAACGTAATTATGTCGAGGTGTACTTTATATTTATATTCCAGTAATGCATATTTGTGTAGACCTCCAGATACTAAGATTTATTTCCATAGGGCGGGTATAATCTTAAAAATGATTACAGAATGCAAGAACAGTACTTTTAATGTGGTTATGGATGATCTGGTTCTTTCTTTGGCACCCAGTTAATGTGCCAGTTACTGGATTAATCCCAGTTTTCTTGCTGCCCATGACTGGTGTTATGAAGTCTGATGACGTCTGTAAATGTTATTATACTGTGAGTATTTTGCTGTCTTATTAAATACCTATCGTTGATCATAAGTAATGGAATCAGGTGTTGTTACTTCGTGGAAATTCATTGTAAATTCCGCTAATTGTCTACTACATATTTATTTCGAATTTGATGATTGGTCATGTTAATGTTCCACAAAATATGTATAAATCGATTACACATTTCATATTTTAAACTTCAAAAATACTTCATGAAGTCCAATCCTAACTTTTAACTGGCTTCTTTGCGCTACTCCAACTCGTACTAAGGCGGTTTTTATTGCATCGGTTGAACACTCCCATAATAACCAGTTTTCTTGAAAAAAGAAAGGCTCTCAATGCAAAGTTTTTTTTAATATTTTATTTAAATTAACCAAAAATATTTCTAAATATAACAATAATTTTAAACATACTTTTCAGGAAGGGATAATACTATTCATACTAGGATCCATGTTGCAACTATTGTTGAATAATTCTTTGGTGGATCAACGCTTAGCTTTATGGTTGATATGTTCTGGTGATTCGTGTCAATTTTCTCCAAAAAGGTAACATTTTTTTATTAATTTTACTTGAACTGACTTTAAAAATAACTCCACTATAGCTTTTTATAAGTAATTATAGCCGACCAATTTTAAAACTATACAGTCTTCTTATAAAGAGCCAAAAATAAATTGGTAGGGAATCTATTTAGTTTGAAAGCCAATCTTTAACTGTATTTTCTAGGAGTTAAATGGTATCTGAGCCATTTTTAACTACTATAATGGGATTAATAATAAATAATATTAAATAGAAGTAGCCAAACCCAAAGAAGTAAGAATTAAAAATTATTATTTTAAGACTTATAAGTGAACGAAAAAGACGCAAGAGCCCACTGACACGAGTATTTTGTGAAAGATAGACGATGATCGTGCCTTTGTTCCTTATTTTATTATTATTATTGGAACGTCGTTCCTTATCGCGCATTGTGAAAGGGGGCTAGACGGAAAAAATTCTTACGAAAAGTTGTCATGACACTTTTTGCAGCTGTGCGGCGTGCGCATATTTCTCTGTCTCTCTCTCTATCTCTCTCTCTCTCTCTTATAGAAGGCAAGCCAGATATTTTCATTTCTATTTCGCATTGAACAGTGTGGTGTTGCGACGATTATTATGGTTAAGTGTATACAGGCTTTTTGTACATAATAAATAATAAGAAATAACTTCGTTCCATCCGGGTGTCCCTTGACACCTCTCAAGTTTTTATTATACTTAGGTATATAGTTTACTTACAGAACTATTTCAAATACAATTTCAAAATTGTGATCAGGGGTTTATATATTTGTATAGAAATATGTTTACAGAGTAGCCAGGTAACGACAATATTTTTACGAGTAGGTAGTAATGTTCTAAGCTCACCGTACAGCAACAGTCATTTGACGGAAATCTTTTAATCAATAATATTGATGAAAAAACAAAAGAATATTTGTTTTTAAATGAGGACACTAACATATTATTAATTTTAATCCCGCAAAATTCCACGCGCGTCATACTATTTCATAAGTCTTGTGTTTGGTAATTCATTGGCTCGGCGCACTATATTTTTTGTTTCTGCTTCTGCATAAAGCTGAAGCTTGCCAGACGGGTTGGTGATCGTATTTTGATGGTCAAAATTCACAGAAAAACGCTGCTACCCGTTCTCTGGGACAAATTCTCTCGGGACGAATTTTACACCCCCGTCGGGATGAGATGGAGTTATTATATTCTTCGCCGTCACCACGCATAGCATTTCTTTTATAAGTTAATCAATTCCTGAAATTGTATACTGACAAAATTTTTAATATGCGTATAATACATAACTATGCGTTTAAATTGTCATATTGTCTTGTGTCATAAAAGTATGGTCTGTTCAATAATAGGTTATATAATTTTTAGAACAGACACACAAATACATGTTTTAGATAATAATCTTGTTAATCGAAAGGGAATGCCTACAGTTTCATAAACATTGTGTACCAATGTCTAGAAGAAAAGTTGAAGTTTGTGTATATGTATTTTAAACATATAGTTGTTCATTTTTCAATTGATTACAGATCCATACTAACTACACTTTTTCCAGACTTATTTTCAAGTTTTCTACAGCTGCGTTCTTTCTATCCATGTTCAGTAACAGACTAATAGTTACATCGATGTTGATTCAATATGCACAATCGGCATTTGGCAGTATGATCCAGGTAATAAAAACATATTAGTAAACAATATTTGAGCTAATGTATAAAGAGTTAGTACTTTACCTATCTTTATCGTATAGGTAATGATTACCGATTGTCGAGAGTTGTTCAGGCCGCCCAGTAGACCTGTGAAGTACATTATCGGCTGTTATCTAACAGCTAAAGTCACGACAGGCAGCTTAACGTGTCCTCTGAAGAGTGATCTCCGTGATAAATTAAACGTTGGCGGTCACGTCTATAAATTGACCACGTGTCTAGGTGATTCACCTCACCAATCTCTTACGGACTGGTTAAAGCTATTAGCTGTGAGCACCTCATCCTTATTTCTAGTAGCAAAAGCAGTAAGCACATTCTAATATTGTTCTATTTTTTAACAGAATGCTGGCTCTGGTGCAGGATTACCCAATTACAATAAAATTCAACACATAGTGTTTAATGCGATTCAAACGTCAGCATGGATAGGTAAGGAACAAAAATGATTTCCTAGTATTACTTGGGTATTTGACAATTCTAATTACTTTTAAGCTCGGAGGCTTACCATATTGTGATTATGTTGTATTGAAAGAATAAATTTACTTCAGTGTATTTAAGCAATGACGTTTAAATAAATAGTATTCTAAGAGTGCTAATCTTAGAATATTATTTATTTAAACGTCATTGCTTAAATACACTGAAGTAAATTTCTTCTTTCAATACGACTTAAAGAATTTAAAGTCCAATCTATTTCACGCGGGCCATGTTCTCTTATATAATACTAAGTGAAGCAAAGGTTTTGTAACCTTTTTTTTACAAAACATACGTGGATTGAGAAAATTTTGCACAGTTTAAGTTTACATGGAAAAGTTGTGCATAATAATAATAATAAAAAATAATAAAAAACATACACTGCAATGTGTTTAATACACTGGTCAAACTTTTTGGGACCTGGGAATTATTTGTCTTTCATGTTTTGTTACATATGGTGTATGTAAATTGTAACGATGATTTTTTTATTCTTTTATAGGTAGTATTGGTATAATACATGCATCAAACTCAGTTTTAGCTACGAGAGTTTTATTTTTGTAAGTACAAAATATTATAAATATGAACTTTGTATTATGACTCGCATCGAGCTTGGGTCTATTCAAGCTAACAATGGCCTTGCGATGTGAATTGCACGCTGCAACTGCGAAGTTATTTTGCAACTATACCATGTACCAACGCCTTGTACGATTCTCACACAGTGCAACTATTCATATAATTATAACTATGATAAATGTATTGTAACAAATGTATTGTGTGTCTATATTTGTAAAATCCCCTCAATACATGGATTTTCTTAGCACAGCCATTGCTCGTTGGCGTGGTTTCAAAAGAACAACTTATTTTACCATACGGGTGTATGTAGAGTTGAACCATTATTTTTAGGAAATTCTTACCGCAGCCTGATACCAGATTACTGACCTGCCTATTGAGAATTATATACTATATAACTATATGGAAGGAACCTTTATATACAAACTGTTGGTTGCGGGTTCCATTCCCAAACCGAGCAATAGTTTTGTAACAACAGAGATATTTGTTTCGGGGTCTGATTGTTTAAGCTCTCTTTTCTGGTGGTCATGTTGTTGGAAACCTAATAGAATGTCAGTTTCCTATAGCTCATCATGACAGCTAAATGAACTCCACTGTTGAACAAGAACCTCCCCCAAGAATCATCTTGGGGATATGCCATAATCGCCATGCTTGGCAGACGGGTTGGCGATCGCATTATGATGGTTATAATACTCAGAAAGAATCTGCTGAGAGATAATATTCTGATATTTGCCGCCGTTCTACTAATTAAAAAATATTAGTTATTTTATTAGTCTGGAGCCGATCCCAATTGAAATAGGAGAAAGGAAGAAAGAATATAATGTCACAGAAATACGTTTATTCTGGGTTAGTTAAAAGAATAAGTATTTAAAAAAGTTTTTATAATTTATTTACAGTGAAATGGAAGGGATCCCGCATGACATGATATTTAATTACCTGCAGTACACAGCTTTTGCATTTCCAGTGTGCTTCGTTATGTTCATCGTCAATTTTTCCTATCACATGCTACTTATAAACTGGTACGTAAATTTACTTGATTTCATAATAGACGACACATAAAACGGTACCTTGCACTCTGTCGGTGCGGTTACCGATAACCGAATAACCTATATTAACTTGTTAGAAGTAACCGGTTTTTATTGTAAATGCTAAGGGTGCGGTAGACTATGAAAATCAGATCATCGTTACATCACCCGATTGACGTCCACTGGCGGACAAAGGCCTCCGAAAAGATCTCCACTATGGTCAGTCTATATCGTACCGATAAAAAGCCCCCCTCAACGCGGAC
Source organism: Pseudoips prasinana (assembly GCA_951640165.1). Classification (NCBI taxonomy): domain Eukaryota; kingdom Metazoa; phylum Arthropoda; class Insecta; order Lepidoptera; family Nolidae; genus Pseudoips; species Pseudoips prasinana. Next base: position 15,302,230 of record OX621240.1, read on the forward strand.
GGGGGGCCGCGTCATGTCATTAACGTAGAGCGAAAGTTGCACAAAACTCCCTAAAATGATGATCTCTGCCCTCTCCCCGCCAGTAATCGCCCAGAGTCGAGGTTCGAACCCCACAGGGGGTGCCCTCCGGCGCGGGTTACTTAATTTCTAGACGGCTCGAGCCCTCTGCTCGCCTCTATAGTCCGGTGAAGCAGTGAAAGCCTCCTAGGCTAACTGTAGCGTCATGTTAAAAAAAAAAAAAAAAAAAAAAAAAAAAAAAAAATGGTCAGTCTAGTGCTACTCGCATCTAGAGGCTTACTGCAACCCTTGCAAAATCATCAGTTCACCATGTAGGAGGCCTACCCACGCTGCATCTTCCGATTCGTGGTCGCCGTTTGAGAACCTTTCTACCCCAGTGGTCGTCGTTTCTACGAGCTATGTGCCCCGCCCAGTGCCATTACTGTTTGGCAATTCTTTAGGCCATGTCGGCTACTTTGGTTCGCCTACGTATTTCGACGTTTTTGATCACGCAGGGATACTCCGTGTACAGCCCTCTCCATTGCTCTTTGGGTAACCTTCAGCCTTCTTATAAGGCCCATAGTCAGCGATTTGATTTGATTTTTCATCAACAATCGTAAAAGGCTGTTTATGGTTTCTAAAACTCCGGTTATTATAAGGACAAAATTATTTTTGAAATAATCAAAGTATTTACTCAACAGCAATTGTTTAAAAATGATTGTTTCACGTACTTTGGAAATAATAAGTATTTTTTTTAAATTTTCAAGGGGATGTCTGATTCAATGACAACATAAAACGTCTTTCCTAAGATAAACTAAATTAGCCGTATGTTTAAATTTAATCTCGTCATTTCATTGGAAATAAGTTATTTTCCTTTTGTATAGTAGTAGTATAAAAAGCATTGGCAGTTTCCAAAATATACCACTCCTATAAATGGACGAACCGATAGAGAAAAGGGTGAACAAAAAGTATTATAGGCACGTTATCCTTCGATGAACTAACGAAGGATAACGTGCCTATAACTGGGTTCCTTTTTCCTTTTTGTACGGAAAAACAAACAACTACTTGGATTCCGACCAACTTCTCATGAACTCTGCACGCCATCTACTAGTCCACAAAAGAAGTTATTTGACTGATTCTTTCAAACGAAGTTTAGCCATTGATTTAAAGATGTCGCCATTCCATATCCTGTTATATTCTTTTTGCCGTTCATTGAATAGTGTTTAGATTATAATTACATTTGATTTGTATCATTTACAGGACAGCACCAAAGGCATTGGATGCTGCCAGCAAGGTAACGCTTAGAGGGTTCGTTTTGAAATTTCGTTCTACGGTAGCTAAACATTCCAACTGTCATGAACAGGTAATTTATACATATTTATATGTGTTTATATATAAAACAATATGCGATAACGTGGTTTCCGACCAAAAAAGAATAACAAGGCCACCCCATTACCCCATTCCCGTGGGTGTCGTAAAAGGCGACAAAGGGATACACCAGGTAGTCGGGCAGTAGCGCCACCTGTGTACTATAGCTACCACTTAACTGCGGTCTCCAACTCGCATGATAAACGCGGTGACTACGGCAAACCCCTCCAAATAGTACGTTATAAAATTCTTCTGAGGAGGCCTATGTGCAGCAGTGGACGATATCAGACTGATAACGTAAAAAAAGCCATAATCGCCACGCTTGGCAAAGGGGTTGGCGATCGCAGTATAATGGTCGGTCATAATACTAGGAGAGACGGTGCTGCCCGTTCTTTGGTAGGTATTCCTTCGGGATGACTTTACGCCCCAATAGGATGAGATGGGGTAGTAATATTCTTTTGACAGAATATTGAAAAAACAATCATATCGTAATTTTTTTTTTTTCATGGCTAGTAGGTCGTATATATGTTGGCTTTTTAATATAATAGTTAACCATTTTATAAAGTTATAATGTATAATAATATCCTGGGACATTATTCACACACGGCCATCTGATCTCAAACTAAGCAGAGCTTGTGCTATGGAAACCAGATAACTGATTGGCTTGATCCTCTTACCCTGCGGAGAGACGTGGCGTGTATGTGTCCTCTACCGCATTTATCACGGGGAGTTTTCAGAGGAATTGTTCGAGCTTATACCTGCCGCCACATTCCGCCACAGACCCTCTCGCCAAACGTGGAAATTTCATCCTTATCCCCAGGATGAATGGTCATCTACCACTGTGCGTTTCACAAGAAACTTTTTGCCGCGCACTACCGCTCTGTGGAATCAATTAGGTGCGGAGGTATTTCCGATCCGGTATGACATGGCAACCTTCAAGAAGCGAGCCATTATTTTCTTAAAAGCCGGCAACACACTAGCAGCTCCTCAGATGTTGCGAGTGTCCATGATCACTTACCATCAGGTGACCCACTTGCTCGTTTGCCATCCTATTATATATATAAAAAACTGATATACTACATATACTACTTTTCTTTTGTAAATACATACTTGATGATTACGCCCAGACTCAAGACAAAATCTTTCTTGCGTGGGAATCGAACCCAATGACCTGTGGCGTAAAAAGCACATATCTACCAACCACGTCAACCAGCTTTTTTCTCCTAAACCGACTGCTAATCCGTTGTATACTACTGCCAAAAGTTGAAGTTTGTTTTATATTTTTAAACAATAATTTTATTTTTTTTCTTTCTTATTACAGCAAGCTGTATTCTTCTTGATACTATCGCTATTTATATTTTTCTTTCGGAAGAATGCTTGGACGGACGGATGGGCTAGTTATAGAACGGACCCTAATGTTGAGTCTTAGTACGTATATTCTTTATTCTGTAGAATCACTATTCACTTACACTATTAACTCACGTATTCGACGATCATGATCGACATCTTTTACTTTTATCAAGAACCCAGGATGAATGCTAATTTCAGTATGAATCGTATACTGTTCAACAGCTGGTGATACACCCATATTTCCGTTGTTAAAAACTAGAAAAATAGGTCGTACAACCTTGCGCTAAGAAATTACAAATAACCTTATTACCTCATTTGTTTGCTCCTCATTTGATAACGTCATTAAAGTAACTCCAAAATTGGAACCAAAATAATCAATCTGCTCTATTTTTATTTAAAATAAATTTGACATAATATACTAGCTGTGCCCCGCGGTGTTACCTGCGTTAATTTTTATAAATTTTCTTTGTTATAAACGTCACGGAGCCCGAGACCTTTCCAACGAATGCAAAACCGTGAAAATCGGTTCGTGCGTTCTGGAGTTATAGTGTCAGGAAGGAAAACCCGACTTATTTTTATATAGTAGAAGATTACGATGTGCATTTTATGACTTTGTCTTAGATTGCTTATAAAACATAATATATTATGATTGCAATTTAAGATTTTGTTAAATTATATCCAGTTTTAACGTAGTTTATTAGCTATCGGTTCAATCTATTTTGATTTGATGATTGATTTTTTCGCAACACCCAACGTCACCAGTGTAAGTACACAGGTGACGTTGGGTGTTGCGAGAAAATTGGGTGTTGACAGTTTTAAAACGATTTTTTATATCTGATGATTCCACCGTTGCCTGGTTAATAAAAATTTGTAAAAAATTTAAGTTGAGATTTTACGGTGCTGGAAGTTCCCCTAGATGAAACATACCTACTATTATCATCCCTATTTCTAATTTTTAAATTCCGTCAATTAAGTTCGTGCATATACTTGCTTTAGTGAAAGTCACCCTTACTACCTACATAATAAAATTATATCTCCTGGCGTACCGTCGAATGTACGGTAAAGGTCATGGCCCATAATCAGACCCGGTTCAAAAATGTTTTTGTACAAAAACGAAAATGATGGCAAATAATGCAGGCATAGCCCACTGTTCATTATATGTAAAAAGAAAAAAATAATTCAATGGAGAGATCTTGCAGTAGACCGATCAAAATTGGATAATAATTAGCTGCACCAGCGGTTTCGCCCGTCTCTAAATTATTTTATCCCATGGAAAAATGTCACTGGGCGTCTACAAATCTAATATGTATATAAGATATATTTTTTTGTCTATTCATAGGAATTTGAAAGATAAAAAATAATTAAATAATGTATTTTCTTAATCTATTCTATGCACCTAAGGCATTAAACAAATACTCATTCTTTACATGTATATCTCTACGGGGCAAGCAATTTAACCAAAATCGGTTCAGTAGTTTAGACTTGAAAATGAAACAAGCAGACTTACTTTGCCATTGTTTTGTTAAATAAAAATATCATCGTGACACTTATAAAGCAAACTCGTTCGGTCAGGTAATAAATAACACGTATATTGCTATCTCGGTCTCACCCGAGCTTTGTTGCGGTCGCGCAATAATACAATGTATTATATTTTATTTCATGATCCCCATCGGCCACAGTAATGCACCACTTACCATTGAAAAGTATAATCATTTGTCTTTGATTCCCCCCATATTTCATTTCTGTACGCCGTAGGTATATTTTTCATACTAAATGGGCCATTACCTTTCATTTAATTAATTGGAATGTTGCAGCATTTTAGATGCGACCGTGGCGGCTATATTTGTAATTCTTCTTCACATGTTGCCAAAATCTTACAGATTCTTCAGGTTTTTTACTGCTGAAAGTAAGTATTTTAACTATAAACACTTTAATTTATTTTGCAATGTTGGAGCGTTCTGCATATTTGATGGTTCCACATGTGCAGATTACTTTAAGATGGTCACTGCGCTACTATCACGGTGTTAATGTTTTGCTTTTAACTATCGGTGGCAGTGAGACCTATAAAAAATACTTTCTGTTAACTTCCAAATTTAATTAATTTATCTAGTCTTTTGAGTACATTAATAAAAGTTTATAAATTTTCTTCTGTCTGTATCATTACGTAATAAAATATTATTATTTTTTATTTCAGAAAAAAGTGAATTCCCTCCGGTTAAAGCAGAATCTGGTGTATTGTTTTGGAAGTTTGTGGACAAAAATACGAATTACGGATATTTTCTGCTTCTAGGTAAACGATATTCCAATTGACGTAACGAAATCCCAAATTAAAAATGGCCTCATAGTTAAGAAATGAGAACTTGTATTCCGTAGCTATTAAAGAGTTCTAGCTTAAAGGCAAGCACTACAATTACTAAAACCTAACCGTCCCTCCGTCCATCCGTCTATGTATCACAGGCTGCCTTCTCCTTAACCGTTCGGTGTAGTCTGTTAATATTTTTGGAATAATTTGTTACCATTGCCACTACGATACCAAATGTATGCACTTTGACAAATTACAACGCAAGAGGAAAATTCTTTAATAGATAAGAGATTCTCTGATAACAATTTGGTTAGGCTGGCCCGATTAAAATTTTATTATTTATGTAATTTATTTCAAAAGAATAGGGACCCAAAAGAATTGTATACTAGATAAGGGAGCGAACACCTATTCTTATACTGAGCTCAGTTTTATATTAACCAGATAATAATATTATGAGGTCTAGTATATCTGCTGTTCCTTAGAAAATACTCAAGCAATTAGCGGATTAAGACAAGTGTATAGATTGAACAACCACCTGATGATAATAATGATGATAATGTGGTCCCAGCCGATTTCGTCCACGGCGTTTGCTTCTCCTACTGTAGTTAAAGTTCGTGTGCTTGCATGTGAGCACACCATTGTAATAATACTTGTCATCCAGCTCAGCGCGCCTTCGAGACTCGAAGCAGTCGACTTTGCCTTGGACCAAAGTCCGCCATTCTGTCCGTTTGGCTGCCCGCTGATCCTATGGCGAGGGCTCTACGCCACAGTTCATGTGACGCTTAAGCACATATTTGTACTTGAGGAGTTGTCCGCGATGCTTCCACTTGCCCTCCTCAGCTACCTATTATTATATTGATCTCAGTTTTACATATACTAAATATTACGGACACTACGGGTTCTACTGTAGTTAATCTGATGTCCCTTGTAAAATACTCTATTAACAAGTGGGTTAAACAAGTCTTCATATTATGGTTCATGCTATAGAGCCCGCTGACAGACAAACGGATAGACGTACGCATAGCAGAGGTTTAGTAATAGAGTTCCGTTGGTGTAACCCTATTTGATTGAATAAATTTTATTTTTATTGAATTTATCGTGACCAAATAACAGTTCTGAACAACGAAAGTTTGAACGAGCCTAATTCATCACCAGAATATGAACGCTGCGCTGTTGCAATATTGGTGCGGTCAACGCTAAAATAATTGCTTACAGCTAGGATGGCCTATTTAATAAGATGTCCTGCTTGTTGTTTCTCGATTGTTTTCTTGTTGATTTTTTTTTATATTCTTGATTATTTTATTATGTTTTGCCTTGTTTGATTACCGTCAACTGTCTAAATATGTTAATGATTTATTTATTGAGAAAACCAACAACGGTACATATAATAACACAAATTACAGGATATAACATAAAGGGAAGGCCAATGACAGGTTTTCCTTAGTATAACATTGAAAGTGTAGTTGGCTAATAAACGGACAAAAACTAACACTAATTATGTATCAGACATCCATGTGGTGAGGTATCTCTAATTCAAGACTACTGCATGCTAATGTATGCATGGGTCTGTATTAAGTACTAGCTGTGCCCCGCGGTTTTACCCGCGTTAAACTTTATAAATTATCACAGCTCCTCCCCCGAAATTGATATCGTGATAATGTGTAGCCTATATGTTGACCCGACCTCTTAGTAATATTCATGCAAAATTTGAAGTAAATCCATGCAGTATTTTTTGAGTTTAGCCCGGACATACATACAGACAAACAGACAAAAATTCTAAAACCTATGTTTTTGGCTTCGACATCGATTGTAGGTCACGCCCGAAGTCTCCTTTTAAAAAAATATTCAATGTACAGTTTTGACTTTCCTACGATTTTATTATATGTATAGATTAAATGCTAGAAATGAAGTGTCCACATATACATCATATATCGATGTCCACTCAATAATATTAACGTTAAATATAATGTTAGGTTGTATGTAGGTAATGTTAGGTAGGTATATGTACTTAATTTTAAGTATCAAATTCTTATTAATAATTTGATACCGAAGATATCTATGTATTAATACTAACTTTTGATTACTTACAGGAGGTGGTCTTGCTTTGCTGAAGTCCATAAAAACGTCAGGATTAGTTGCCGACCTAGCGGGTCCAAGTGCCAGTTATACAAAGCTTTTGTACTTTCCTTATAATGTCAGCGTGTTTTTGTTATGTTTGGTTACCGCGATATCGTGTAACTTAATGACTTCAGTGGCAGCACTTCTTGTATTTTCGCCTTATGTTCTTTACATGGTAAGTTTACGTTTCATTAATACCTTTTCCTGATTGCAATGTATAATATGCCTTGACGTGATGTTGGTAATGGTCAATAATGACAAGTTAAATTGGGTATTCACAATTTAACTTGTCATGATTGACCATGGTCCATGTGGCAAGTAATTAACACCTAAAACGGGAGAAAAAAAAATTAATAATAATATCCTAGGACATTATTTACACACGGCCATCTGATCTCAAACGGTAGAGAGCTTATACTATGGAAACCAGATACTACAAATACTACTTTACTTTTGTAAATCTATACTTATATAGATAATTAAACCCATGCACAAAAATATAATATCTTTATAAAACTATAATGAGATGATGGCCATATTGAGTGTTCGTCCCCACTTTATCCATGTTTTTTATTTCCTATTATTTATTCACCACTACCAGAAAAAGTAGTGTGTCAATATATAGGGTGCTATTTTACTGTTATACTAACTAACTTCTAAGTGTTCCAATTTATCGAAAAGTACCAAACCACAACACAAGCGAGTTTCGTACAAAAATATTATTCAAATCATGTATTACTTTTTTCATGAAACCTTATTTATTCTGACAATTACAAACACAACAAAAAATTTGCCAATCGGTCTAGCCATTCTCAAGTGATTTTTATTTATACAGGGTGGCCGAGGAGTTGACAAATTTAGATACTTTATGATGAGGAGTATCCGAATCACTCCCATGTATGTTCTACGATTTTTTTGTCAGAAAGTTAGAAAGTATTAGTCCTGAGCCTAAACCCTAATTTTGAACTTTCGAATAAATCTTAGTCAGTTCTGCAATGATCAGATAAACCATACTTTTTAGGGTGTTATGTTAAACTATGCTTATTTGTTATCACAAAAAACTGAACCAGAAATGTTCAACAGAATGAGAAAAACAATCAAAAACTGATTATAGATGAAATTTACGAAACAATAATAAAAAAAATTATATCTCGAAAACTACGCAAAATCGTAATAGATACTTGGGGATGATTCGGATACTCCTCATCATAAAGTATCTAAATTTTGCGTTTGAACGTCAACTCTTCAGCCAGCCTGTATAGATAATTCTAAAATTGGATGGAAATATCAGTTTCAAAACGATCGTAACTAATAAATATAATTCGAGGGCGGAATCCAGAATGCTGTGCTTATGGATTTCTGTACCATGCCTGCTAATCATATTTATTTCAGAGTCCGGTTCCCGCCTGAAGCTACTATTTATTAAAATTATTATTTTTAACTGGAACTTAATACTATGGTAATTGTCAAGAAATGTGGTAGTTTACCTACTGTTTGTTATTGTTATAGGCCACAGAAGGTGCATGGGCCAGTAACTTGCACATTGCAAGCATCGCTATTGGGATAGCTTGCAATTTCGGATTCTGTTCTCCGTTCCTTTACACTCCTACTTATTACTGTTATCACAACGGAAAAATGCCATGGAAAAGAATGGTAATATTAATTTACTAAAGCTATCTAGACTTTTCTTTAAAAAATACAACGCGCGCACTAGGGAATCCCTGTGTCGCAGGGTATTTTACAAACATATAATAGACGGACACAAATCACACCACAGAGATGAGAACAACTATTTATGGATCACTCAAATAGTTGTCCGGTGCAGGAATCGAACCTGGGACACGAAGCGGTGTGGCGACTGTCTTAGCCGCTGCGCCACACACGCAGACTCGATCAAAGGACCGATTTAAGCAAAAATGATCCAACCCACAACCTTAACAGTTGTGAGTTGGATCAGTTTTGCTTAAATCCGTATAGAAAAAATAAATAACATTGGTAAACATAACAATCATGTTTAATTTTGGTAAATCGTACCCGGTGAATGTACGTAATACCAGACTGGTAATTGTAAGTTTCGAATCTGGTAGATGTACCTAAGATTATATATTTTTTGGTCCTAAATAACAATGGTGAATTAGAATTCCCATCCGTATTTATTTTAAAATCAATTAAATGTATAATTTTCAACCTGTTTGCCAATAAATGGCAAAAAGGTGGTAAAAAATACACATAACATACACATTTATTTCAAATTTTGATAAACCGTATTTTCACTAAACTTGCAGTTTCGAATTTTTTATCCAAGCATTTAACATTCGAAAATCTGAGTCAGGTATATGGACAGACGCCAGCACATCCAGCTACCCCAATCTATCAAATTTCTCTTATGTATTTTCAAATTTGTCACATAAGCACTTCTTCACTTTCAATTGGCGAAATTTGACAGATTGGAGTAGCTGGCGTCTGTACAATGTCCCAATGTTAAATAGAGTTATTTTGACCAATATATATCATTTATTTTCGCTCTATTGGTCGAGTTAAATAGTTGAATAATAAGTCTCTATGCGCTAAGGACTCTTCTACGATCAACACAGTAGAAGGTTAATTGTATCAGCTTTTTCCGATGGATTCTAACATGCTGACCGTTATACCACACATGGGGCCGAATACTCCGTGGTTTGTGGGTTAGATTACCACCCACAATAAATTTTAAGCAACTCTCTTTAACGACGTCCGGTTAATGGACAATGTATCGCTGATTTTTACGATAGCACATTTACTAGCATGTGCTACAGAACGTCTACCTTTTCCAACTTATTGATATGTTATACAATCACTCTCATGAAGAACTGCCTCGTTTGTCTAGTGGTAGCGTGTTCACCCGCAGATAATGAGGTCCTGGGTTCAAATCCCAGCTCGGGCAAAAAAGTAGTTTTGGGATTGTTCCGTAAAAAGAAATTTCTCAGTGTCAGCCCGAAGTCTGGAAATTGGCGGTATTATACCCCCGTGCCTCGCAAAGCACGTAAAACCGTCGGTTCTGTACCTGACCTCTTTCCGGTCGTTTCGCTAGTCGTCCCATCGGATCATGAGAGTGTGGAATCCGAAGTGCCCCTGTGTTTGCACACACACTTGTGCACTATAATATGTCCTGCGCAATTGGCTAGTCTCCATTGAGACTGGCCGCCGTGGCCGAAATTCGGTCGGGAGGACATTATTATATTAGGTTTGACAGCATGGCAAGCGCTAAAACGACCTATTTAACCCTAATTCGTCGAGCTGATCCACAATAAATGGATAAATGCTACGATGTACTTATTATAATTTTCCAGGTCAAATACAACATATTGGCGATTTTCTTATGCGTAATAGTTTTATGGTTAGGCCTTGTGGCCTGGGCACCGGTGATTTGGAAAGCAATTCCAGCTGCTGAATCAGAAGGTGGTGGCCCGCCAGCTGAAGAAGGAGGCGAACGACGTTCAGGTTTGGGTAAGTGGATTAGAATCTCTAAGTAATTCAGTATATGTAATCATTTTCAACCCTTGCCAATATCTGTCATTCAATAGCTCCAAATTAAACAGAATCACAATAGATCAGTGGAATAAGCCTATTCTGTCTAAGCAAAGTTTATGATAAACTCTTTTGCAGAAAATCGCGAAAAACCCGTTTTTGTGACCTTTGACCTCGAGTAAATTTTTTGCACGTGCCGGATCGATGAGGACTTTTCACATTCTTTATAATAGTGTAATGAACGACCCTACCAATTTTCAGCCTAATGGGAATTATTGTAACCTTTGCTGTTTAAATTGACCAGACTAATAGCAGTAGCTTAGACTTGTTCAACCTATTTTTCAATAAATTATGTAAAAATTTGATATACATTTGGCTACTCTCCTATATACATTAAAGTCAGGCTTGCGAACCCCGCAGCGACTTTTATCTATGACGTTCAGAAACGCATAAAGGCAAGACAAGGGACATTATAAATCTATATGATGTATTAATGCAATCGATAAAAAAAAAATGCATGAATAATGCGATACGAGGAATAAATTGTGATTATGACTAGGATAATTGTTGTTTATATTTTTTATTATTAATATTTTTTCTCTCTGTTCTGTTCTAAGTACTTTCCTATTCTATGTTTCATTATAATAATAATAATCTTAATATATTTTTTTTTTAGCTTGTAAGTATGATAATGTGAATAATCGTCTGTCGTAAACGTCTGGTATCACGCTTCCAGTACCTACTGGCCCTATCGGAAGATCAGCACTGCAGAAATGCAGTACTAGCTGAGATAGGGCCATTTTTCATACCAGTACGAATAAAATTAATAATGTATAAAATTGAATGTTTGTTTTTTAAAATCGAATGTATTTTCCGTACTTTATGAAAAATAAAAAAATTTCTTACTCTATATGTTATCTGATAGGATAATTATTTGTTTCTTGGAAAATAAATAGTTAATATTTTATGAACATAATACATTTCGAGAGCATATAATTTTAATCGACCGATTTACATTAATCCATGCCAAGCGTGGCATATCCGTCGCAAGATGTTTCATGAGGGAGGCTTCTATCCAGCAGTGGACTTTTTATAGCAGTTATGATGATGATGACTTTAATCGATATCCGATCTGTAACAAATTTTTAACGTGACGTAACTTTGTACGGACGGTGGTAATTATTCACTTGGAATGAGGTATTTTAACGGTATATACCTATATACCGTTAAAATATCGTATTGGAACGAAGTTCCTTATCGCGCGTTGTGAAAGGGGGCTAGACGGAAAAGATTCTTACGAAAAGTTGTCACGACACTTTTTGCAGCTGTGCGGCGTGCGCATGTTTCTCTGTCTGTCTCTCTCTCTCTCTCCCTCTATCTCTCTCTCTCTCCCTCTATCTCTCTCTCTCTCGCTCTTATAGAAAGCAAGCCAGATATTTTCATTTTTATTTCGCATTGAACAGTGTGGTGTCGCGACGATTATTTTTGTTGAGTGTATACAGGTTTTTGTACATAATAAATAATAAGAAATAACTTCGTTTTATCCGGGTGTCCCTTGACACCTCTCAAGTTTTTTTTAATTTTAAAATTCCCTGACATTTCAAAGGATAATAAATAATATTAATTCCGGACTAAAAATGATTATGATACTGATAACAAATAAAATTTGGATAGTATAAATAGTAGGATTCGATTTGTAGCGTACACTAAATATTTTTAATTATCTTTTCAGGGGGCTGATACTCATCATTCACTTAACGAGACGCAATTTTCAAATGTTATTACCACACTTGGTTAATGTGTTATATGTATGTCATTCTGTAAAAAAAATATCTATGTCCTGTATTTATTAAATAAGTGTCACTACCGTTTAGGTAAGTAGTGATTGTTTGCAATAAAATGAAGTTTGAGTGTCTAAGAAACTAAAATAAGGAGATTGTGTTAAGTTTTATTATATAATAAAATTGTGTTCATTAAATAATAAATGACTTTTTAATATATTTATTTTGTATAACTTATCAATATTAAGCTATAATTTGGTTATTATTTTATTAGATAGTATTTGGTTTGATATTTTATCTATGGGATATAGTCCAATCCTGATAAACTTAAACGTCCTATATAGTACAGACGTCACCATGAAAATCTGAAATTGGTGGATTCACCGTAAGATAGTATATTGTATCAGGCAAGGTGACTAAATACTTCTAAAAATATACTATTTCAATAAGTTTGAGACAAAACAAGTTACCATTAATATCTGAACATTGATTGCTTCATTCATATCTGAGCAGATGCTAGTCAGTTATTTCTAAAAATATCGGAACACAATGTCGTATCAACGTTATCCCTAATTCTTTATCGTTTGATACAAAGGACGAGCCGAAAACAAATGTTGTGTGGTGTAAGAACGATGAATGGGAACAAAAATATCACGTGTGCATCAGAATCGAGGGCCCATTTTTCAAACTTATGTGAAACAAAATAAGACTTTTAGGAAAATTAGTTAAAAATAGTTAAAACTTAAAGCAAAGGGCCACGAATTTCTTAAACGTGAATCAAAACTGTTATGATTAAATAACTTGGGCCCTCAATCCTGACGCATGCATAAAGTGGCATAGTCTAAATCTCTGTAAGTACTATCTTTGGGGTTATAATTTTTACTTAAGAATTTAGTTAAGAATTTCTTAAATATTTTAAGAAATTCTCTAATCTGCAGAATATTTCATTACAGATTTATAGCGGTATATATAGGGCCCTCAATTCATTATTGTCTGAACTGAGGAATCTGCAATACATGAATTTCTGTGAAGAAATACATAAATACGACTTCACCATATTTTACTTAGACGCTCAAGTGATTTTGTTAAAAAGAAAAAACGACACAAAAGTCAATTGTTAAGAAGTAAATGAAAGTTGAATTTTACTAAAATATCAGAACTGAGAGCCCAATATTTTCAACTTTATTGACTAGGCACAACCTGTTAGATTAGCGCAAATTATAACAAAAGTTTTAACTATTTCTTAATTAAAACATCACATATCGTTCGTTCCTCTAAATTACACACTTTCAGAGAAAATTGATTTTAAACTTTTCATAAGAGAAAATACTGTAGGGTGACCATAATGTTCATAGAAAGTAGGTATCTGTATATTTAGTAAAGCTCGAAACGGAAAGTCGTACTATTTGCAGCTTAAAGTGTTATATACTCGCTATTTACACTTAAGTTTTCTTTATTTTTGAATATATGATGTTTGGCCTTTAGATACGTACTGCTATGAGCCTAGTTGCCTAAAGCAAATAATTAAGAAAAACATACCATATATTTAGTTTTAACAATGTCTACATAAAATTAAAGGCAGATTAACCGACTACAGAGCGACCAACGAAAGAATGCGTTTTTGATTGTGTTAACTAAGTACATTTCATGTTAAATGTGACGTAAGATGGTATAAAATGAACTGTAATGACAGGCTTCAAGAAAACATTCTCTCATTATAGTACCTAGTATGTATAAGAAGTTATCGTAACTATGGATCACTGTAGCACCAGAGACGTCAATACGGAATTCAAACAAAATTCTGATAAATAAAACACAATCGGTATAATAATGAAAAATCTACTTACTTAACATAAATGTAACCTTAAAATAATATTTTATCCTAAAATGTACGAAATTGCATTTGAGTGATCGAAGTTCTTTATTTTGCAAAATTAGTATTAACCAAACCGTATGTCAGAATGTGTAAAAATATAGGTTGTTCTTCTCTACTATAGTCAAATCTAAGCATTAAATCAGCATAACAGATCACGCGGCCGTACACAATACGATGCGCCTTGTAGTGACCGAGATCAGCCAGTTTCAACGAAGTGACATACTCAACAACACCTAATATTTTAAAACATATTCCTTTTAAACTGATAGTTCCGGGTAATTCCTTTAAACGTTTAAATTACGAGCTTTAATTTTTTTTGTTGGACGCTAATTTGTTGGTCGCACTGTAGTCAGTTAATTCATTTTATGTAGACATTGTTAAAACTAAATATATGGTATGTCTTTACTTTTTCATTCGCTTTAGGCAACTAGGCCCAGAGCAGTACGTACCTAAAGGCCAAACATCATATATTCAAAAATATTGAAAACTAAAGTGTAAATAGCGAGTATATAACACTTTAAGCTGCAAATAGTACGACTTTCAGTTTCGAGCTTTACTAAATATACAGATACCTACTTTCTATGAACATTATGGTCACCCTACAGTATTTTCTCTTATGAAAAGTTTAAAATCAATTTTCTCTGAAAGTGTGTAATTTAGAGGAACGAGCGATATGTCATGTTTTAGTTAAGAAATAGTTAAAACTTTTGTTATAATTTGCGCTAATCTAACAGGTTGTGCCTAGTCAATAAAGTTGAAAATATTGGGCTCTCAGTTCTGATATTTTAGTAAAATTCAATTTTCATTTACTTCTTAACAATTGACTTTTGTGTCGTTTTTTCTTTTTAACAAAATCACTTGAGCGTCTAAGTAAAATATGGTGAAGTCGTATTTATGTATTTCTTCACAGAAATTCATGTATTGCAGATTCCTCAGTTCAGACAATAATGAATTGAGGGCCCTATATATACCGCTATAAATCTGTAATGAAATATTCTGCAGATTAGAGAATTTCTTAAAATATTTAAGAAATTCTTAACTAAATTCTTAAGTAAAAATTATAACCCCAAAGATAGTACTTACAGAGATTTAGACTATGCCACTTTATGCATGCGTCAGGATTGAGGGCCCAAGTTATTTAATCATAACAGTTTTGATTCACGTTTAAGAAATTCGTGGCCCTTTGCTTTAAGTTTTAACTATTTTTAACTAATTTTCCTAAAAGTCTTATTTTGTTTCACATAAGTTTGAAAAATGGGCCCTCGATTCTGATGCACACAAATATCACATAAATCATTTGTATATGATACAAATAATATGTTCTATGTATATTGAATTAGTTTTTGTGTTTTCGACTCGTCCTATAAAACACAAAAACTAAATCATGTTCATATGTTTTGTTACTACCTACTCTACTCCTCTCTCCCCTACTCGTACTGTTTGACATAAGTCAGACAGTATGAGTAGGACGGTTGCTTAAAGATTTCCTAGTGAAACTCTGAAATTTTGCTTCATTACATCACTTTCAGTCACTTTTTAAATATAATCTCATTATTTTCCGGCAGTGGTGATGATTCTATAGATTCTTATTCTCTTAATAATATTTATTATCTAAGTTCTTAATGATCCCTTGCTTGTTTTCAATTTCAGTTTACACATAACACCTTTTTATCATTTATATTTATAACACTTAAGTTTTATAAGTTAAAAAATGCTGATGTCGGCTAGAAGAACGCGAGGCTGAAGTGGTACTGGGCTGGGCATGATTCACGATGGGCGCAGATCACAACCAATTGGGTTCCTCACAGTGGCTGACGTCAAAGTGGTAGGCTAATCGGAGATGGCGTGATGACCTGAACTCATTTTGTAACGACTGGCCCGAAAATGAGTGAGATAGGGAAATCTGGAAAACTAAGAGAGGAAACAGGCTAACAAATATAAAATATGCATTGCTTTTGTTGCCGTTGCAACCATTTAAAATTATTGGATGTAGTTCTATGTTCTTGATAGAAAAACACTGATCAGTGTCAAATAAGAATTTTAAATGGTTGCATCGTGTTTCATCAAAATTAAGCTATTTTATTTCCTTCTTTTACGAGCGTAGAATTTAAAACTGTACAAGAACTGCTAGATATTTTGCGCTATGTTGAAGATGCAAGTGTTGTGGTTAGTGTTTAATTACGTTTACACTGCCAGATACGACTTATCTGCAAGTGCCTTTTAAATGCACTATTATGTTAACCGCATTCGTCGTAATATTAATAAAATACAAATACTCTTTATTGTACACCAAGATTTACATATAAAGTATAAAGTTGTAATAAATCTAGTACAATGGGCGGTCTTATCGCTAACTGCGATCTCTTCCAGACAACCTTAGGATGGACAAGATCAGCAAGAATAATAATTAAATGAGTGATAGGGGTGTAGCAACTTAAGAAAGAAATAGTAAATAGAAATAGACTAGTCTAGTAAATTAAGAGAGAAAATTGTGAAACATTATCTTGAAGTAATGCCTACAGCTCGTAGGTATTAGACATATATATATATATATATATATATATATATATATATATATATATATATATATATATATATATATATATATATATATTACATACAACATACATATAACAAATAAAATACTTATATAAATACATACATCCTATTAGTGATAGGAGATGACAGTAACACTGTTATTATGCAATAGTATCTATTTATCGTGAAAGGTAGTACTCCTTCACTAGTTTTTTTAAAGTGTGAAGGGATTGTGCTCGCCTTATCGTTACAGGCAAATCATTCCAAAGGCGCACAGCTTCTACTGTAAATGATTGTCCGTAGAAGTTAGAGGAATGCTTAGGTATTTTGAGTCGCAAATTTTCAGATGACCTCTGGGATCTTAAATGTGTGTCATTTAGGAACTCGAACCGTTATTTGAGATAAAGTGGGGTGGCAGGATTAAACAATATACTGTATAGAAGAATTAAAATATGAGTATCTGCGCGGAGGCGAATGGGAAGCCACTTAAGCTTGGTGCGAAATTCTGAAACATGGTCATATTTGCGCAGACCAAAATATAAACCTTATGCAAAAATTTTGAAGGCGCTCAAGTTTGTCAAGTTGGGCTTCGGTGAGATTAGGATAGCTGGTATCTGCATAGTCAAGGATGGGTAAAAGAAGAGATTGTGCTAGCGCAATTTTAGTGGCAGTGGGAAGGAAGTTCCGGATTCGTCGCAAAGACCCTGCTGATGCAAATAACTTGCGACTGACTTCCTGAAACTGAGGATTCTACGATAAGGTCTTGTCAATGTATATACCTAGGTTTTTTACTTTGTCACTGTAAGGAATTATTTTATTATTAAATTTTACCTGAGGTAGCCCAGACCAATCTATTTTAGCTAGCATTCTGGAGCTGCCTATTACAATAACTTGCGTCTTTGCCGGGTTAACCACTAGTCCATAAGACGTACTCCATTCGCAAATCTTATCAAGATCATCCTGTATGACATTGATAGCAGACGATATCATTTCCAAAGATGCTTGTGTATAAATCTGCAGATCATCAGCATAGAGGTGGTAGGAAGAATTGAGGTTTTGGGAAATAGTATTTATAAATACAGCAAGAAGTAATGGAGATAGCACGCCTCCCTGTGGTACGCCAGCAATCATATCGCACCATGAAGAAAAAGCATCTTCTACGTGAACACGCTGCCGGCGACCTAACAGGTAAGAAACCAGTCAATAACCATTGGAGATACATTAAGTGAGCGCATAATGCCAAGCAAGATGTCAAAGTCTACGGTGTTAAAAGCATTACTGAAGTCTAGCAAGGAAAGTACCGTGAGATTGCTCTCATCCATGCTAAGACGAATGTCGTCTGTTATTTTGATCAAAGCAGTAGCTGTACTATGACCGGGTCGGAAACCAGATTGTAATGGATTTAGGAGCTGGTTTTTACAAAGGAAAACATTTAGTTGGTTATAAACTAAACGTTCCAACACTTTGGAAAGAAAGGGGAGGATAGATATAGGACGGAATTCGGAGAATTCTTTAGGATTGGTTTTCTTAGGTACCGGAATAATATAGGCTGCTTTCCATTGAGATGGAAAGCACCCATTGGTTAAGGAGAAATTATATATGTGACTGAGGACGGGAATATTATTATATTCTAACGAGAACCCTGTCTAAATCGAAGCTAACATAGCGTCGTTTTAGGGTGTGCGTCACGATTGCTCCGCCACGTTATCCAAACAGAAAAATAAATCGCTATATTTTTTGTCAAAATTAGTCAAAATCGAAAGGAACAAACCAAAACTTTGTCAAAGCAGAAATAAAGAAGTTACAGGGGTTTTAAGTTGGCCGCGCGAACGTAACGTGCACGATTGCGCGGCCATGGAGATCTCAGTAACTACTTGGGATAGAGATCTAAATCTTTTTGTTAATTGAATATTCCATTTGTCAACAATTGTCAAAAAAAGAATTATAAGACTAAGATCAATAATCAATATCATCACTATTTGCAATGGAGTCCATGCAGCATGCTTTCACAAGTATGAAGGAGAACCTTATGAAGCGCATGACTGAGTTTGAATAGCTCCAGAAGACACCCAGAACACCTGCCACTGCAGACACACTAGCACTGGAATTTGCTGCATTCAAGAAGTTTGTGTACGAATCCTTCAGCTGCTTCCAACAGCAACTAGATGCTCTTGTTCTCTGTTGTGACCAAATGGAGATGCGAGGTAGGCGTAGAATGCTCTTGTTTCATGGCATACCAGAAGAGAAGAAAGAAATGTCCACTCAGGTTGTTGTTAACACCATCACAGAGCATTTGAAACTATCAGATTTTTCCAAATCTGATGTACTGCGTTCACATCGCTTAGGCCGCGCTCCGACCTCTGATAGACCCAGGCCCATGCTGGTGGAATTCACTAATTATCAAGCCCATGATAGCGTGTGGTTTGCTAAAACCAAATTTAAAGGCACTACAATCACAATCTCGGAGTTTTTGACCAAGCCTAGACATGAAGTCTTTATGACTGCACGCCAGCGGTGGGGAATATCTAGTTGCTGGAGTCGACACGGCGTGATATATATTCAAGCCTCAGGGGGCCAAATACATAAGGTGGTCACGATGAACGATCTCAACAAAATTGTGTTTGTAACGGTGCAGGAGGGCAATACGCAGGAAAGCACGTCAACCAGCAAGCCTGTTACAGCAGCAGGCAGGCCTAAACGAGGTGCTGTCTCCAAGAAATAAATTCCATCATTCATCAGATATCATCCGGCCTGTAGTGAAAGCCATTTTGAACACAAACACTTGTGATACTGTGTCTGGTACCCACTTTTCTAATAACTTCTTGCCTTTAGTTTTTATTTGACAAAACATTTTATTAATTATATGAGCTACCTTCTTATTATTTGTTACTAAGAATTAATTCTTTAGGTCAGTTTAGGTTATCTGTCACATGATTTTTTACCGTATTGTTTTTTGACAACAACTGTCAAATTGTTGTACCTACTGTATGAATTATAAAGAGAAGGAGCAACATCTGTAGCTGTTATATTGATTCTATGGATTGTTAAGAAAAGGAGCAATATCTCGTTTTAAAATAGTCCATAATTAAAATATTCAGTTTATCTCTTTACTTTAAACCATGCTCAAATGTTTTGATGTTTTTCTAGCTGTAAGATGATAAATTGCTTTAAATTAAAGATTTTTCTCTTTTTCTGTACGTGTTATATATAAATAAAAGCGTTACATTTTACATTTTTAGACACATTCTTTTCAAATGGAATCGGTAAATGTTTATTGTTACTAGAAACGATGTTACCTATGTGGCACTTCACTGGCAGGTATTGAGTGTAGATTACTGTAATATTAGAAAAGTTAGTCAATAGAATTATTTGTAAGTAGAATTATTATATTTATTTTAATAGTAAGTAAGTATATGTTATATGTCTAATGCTGAAGATGTAGATACTGATGCTGATTTTATTTCGATTAGTAGTGATGACGACAGTTTTGTCAGTATACCATCGCTCGCTGACAGCCTTGAATGTATTTTTTCTGATGTTCTCGGGAATTTCAATGTGATTCATATAAACGCCCAAAGTATTCCGGCTCATTTCCCCGATATGCTGGCAAATTTTCAGTGCAAAAATATCCACGCTATCCTTATTTCTGAGTCATGGCTTAAACCATGTCTCCCTTCAGCCTCTTACTCACTTCCTGGATTCCAACTGATTAGGAATGATGGAACTAGTTCGGTAGGTGGTGGAGTTGCTATATACTTACGAAATAATTTTAAATTTACAATTCTCAGCATGTCCTCGCAACCGCCACCTGCCAGTGCTGGTGAGCATCTCCTTATCGAAGTTGAGCTTCACCACACTAAAGTTTTACTTGGTGTGTATTACTGTCCATCTCTTAGAATAAATTTTTTCTCCTCTTTCGAACTATTACTTGAAACTTTCTTGCCTTCTTACAGCCACACGATTGTGATGGGTGACTTCAACACCTGTTTGTTGAAAAATGATTCTCGTTCTTCAACCCTTATTTCTGTTGCGGAATCTAGTAATCTATCTATACTTCCTCTTAATGCCACTCATCATTTTCCTCATTCTACTCCTTCTCTTCTAGATCTTATTCTTGTCTCTTCGAAAGACCACATCGCTAAGCACGGACAGTGCGTAGCCGATAATTTCTCTTATCACGATCTCCTTTTCCTATCTTATAAAATTCGCCTACCTAAGGCAAAATCAAAAATCATTCTTCAACGTAATTTTGGTGGTATTAATTTGGATTCTCTTCGAGCAGATGCTAGCAGAATTGACTGGTCTCCTCTTATAGCCGCTGATTCAGTTGATGAGAAAATTAACATTTTCAATAAAAATATTCTTAGTTTATACGATGTGCATGCCCCACTTCGAAAAATTAGGGTAAAACACCTCCCCGCACCGTGGTTAACGCCTGAAATAAAAAGTCTCGTAGCTAAGAAAGCAGCAGCTAAGTCGCGTTTCGCGAGTAGGCCTAACGATGTAAACCGTCATAAATATATTTCTCTTCGAAATCGCTGCAATAAGGTGTGTAGGTATTCACAACGCCAACACATCCACAACTCGGTTGAGAGTGGAGATCCAGCTAAAATATGGAAATTTCTGCGTTCATTGGGAGTTGGGAAAGCTCGAAATGAAACTACTCCTAATAATTTAGACATTAATTCACTCAATTTGCACTTCTCAACTTCGCTCATTTTTGACAGGGCAACAAAATTAAACACCTTAAGAGATCTATCATTAGTTCCCTCTCCCAGCTATTCTCCCTTTTCTTTTAGTCAAGTTTCTGATTGTGACGTTAGGAAGAGTGTTTTATCCATCACTTCTAACGCAGTAGGCAATGACAATGTCACCCGTAATATGGTCCTTCCTATCCTCAACGAAATTCTTCCTGCCATAACTCACATCTTAAATTCCTCTATAAGTTCGGGTATCTTCCCAGTGATATGGAAAGATGCCCAAATAATTCCCCTTCCAAAAAAAGCCAAACCAGCATCCTTTTCCGACTACCGTCCTATTTCAATCCTTCCGTTCCTGTCCAAAGTACTTGAACGCCTTGTCCACAACCAATTAAGTGCTTTTCTCACAATAAATAACCTCCTTAATCCCTTCCAGTCTGGTTTTCGTCCTGGTCATAGTACTACCTCAGCCCTGGTCCATATTACAGATGACATTAGAGCTGGATTGGAACGTGGACATCTAACAGTGCTAGCCCTGTTAGATTTCAGCAATGCGTTCAATTCCGTGGATTTTGATGTGTTGCTGGGGATATTGCGCACTCTTAACGTATCTCCAACAGTTATTGACTGGTTTCGTAGTTACCTGTCTGGCCGCAGGCAATGTATTCGTATTGATAATTCCTTTTCTTCTTGGTGTAATACTATTGCAGGCGTGCCTCAGGGTGGCGTTTTGTCTCCACTATTATTCACAATTTTTATAAATTCTATTTCTAAACGTATTAATTCTTCCTACCACCTTTATGCAGACGATCTTCAGATTTATAATCAGGCTCCGTTAAATAAATTGGCTGAAGCTGTGAATAATTTGAATACCGATTTAGATAACATCAGTGAGTGGAGTCGTGCTCACGGACTACACGTTAACCCACAGAAGACTCAAGTGATTGTTGTTGGTAGCTCAAGGATGTTGGCTAAGGCATCTTTGTCACAACTACCACAACTTCGTTTTGGAGGCAATGTTTTACAAATAAGTCGTGAAGTTAAAAACCTAGGCATATTCTTTGACAGCTGCCTTTCCTGGGGCCCTCAACTACAAAACGTCAGTCGGAAAATTTTTGCATCAATTGGATCCTTGAGAAGACTTCGTAACTTCCTCCCAACTACCACCAAAATCGCGCTTGCTCAATCCCTTCTTCTCCCAATACTAGATTACGCAGATGTCAGCTATCTTGATCTTACAGAAGCCCAACTTGATAAACTTGAGCGTCTCCAAAACGTCTGCATAAGATTCATATTCGGTCTTCGGAAATATGATCATATCACTGAATTTCGTAACAAGCTCAAGTGGCTACCCATTCGCTTTCGCCGGAATGCCCATATTCTCTCACTTCTATACAATGTGTTGTTTACTCCTTCAACGCCCTCTTACCTCAAAGCACGCTTTTCATTCCTTTATGAATCACATTCGAAGCTTCTGAGATCATCGAATAATTTAAAATTGACAATGCCAGCACATTCCACAATCTTTCTAGACAAATCGTTTGCTGTGCAAGGAGCTCGCTTGTGGAATGAATTGCCATTGTCAGTACGCCAAGCTCAATCTTTACGTAACTTTCAGAGTCTAGTGAAAGATCACTACCTGTCCCTGCAGAAAGGTACGAAATAATTTACTTTCAACTAGTTTATGAACTTCAGCAACGGTTCCTACTTTAGTTTTGTTTATGATAATGTATTTATTTATTTATTTATGAAATATAAGTATATATATAATATAGTATGTAGGTTAATATATAATATATATGTAATTTATCTTAAATGACTCTTGACATTTTTTGTAATGATACCAGTGCGTATCATTTCTATACTCATGTGCACTGACAACTACCCTATCTCGGTTACTCCATACTCCAATCCCTGCCTAGGTTGCCTGGAAGAGATCACATTTAGTGATAAGGCCGCCAATTGTACCATTTTTTTAATGTATGCTATTGTATTCTGTAATGTTTTGGTGTACAATAAAGAGTTATCTTATCTTATCTTATCAATATTTCACGAAATATTCACCTTGGTAGTTATGGCCGCGCAATCGTGCACTTGATGTTTCTTTAATCTTGATTATTTCTTCAAAACTTAAGATATCATGCAGTAAAACTGTTACTAGAAGAAAGGTTTTAATATGTCCAAAGTACCGAAAGCATTTAATGTCACCAAAGTTTACTTAAACTGACGAAATCAAGGCAAAGCAAAAGTTACGTGGCCGCGCAATCGTAACGTTACATTGAACGCTGATATCTCATTATATATAATTGTTAAGATTTCGGTGTTAACATCCATTTATTCGTAATATTAACCTAATCAGATTGACATAGCGTTTTAACCTCAGGACAATTTTCTACGCGTGTAATCTCAAAAATGATGATATATCTTGTAATGTTCGAGTAGAGTGACCATAATTTCTGTTAAATATGGGGATATCTTTTGCTCTACTAGACAAAAATGTACCTGTTAAGAATAACTATTGTAGAATTAGCTAAGATAAAACAGTTCAATACAATATTCTTTTCATTTATACACGTCATGTTCAAATCATGCCATACAAAACAAGGCCAAAAAATGGAACTTAGTTCTGTTTTCACCACATGACGCGACATTGCTGCTTGTACTCCAGTATTTTATCTATATCTATACATATAATAAAATCGTAGGAATGTCAAAACTGTACATTGAATGTTATTTAAAAAGGATACTTGGGGCGTGATCTACAGTTGACATCAACCCAAAAAAATAGTTTTAGAATTTTTATCTGTTAATCTGCTTGTCTGTATGTATGTCCGGGCTAAACTCAAAAAGTACTGCATGGATTTACTTCAAATTTTGCATGAATATTACTAAGAGGTCGGATCAACATATAGGCTACATATTATCACGCTATCACCTACGGGGAGGGGCTGTGTAAATTTATAAAATTTAACGCGGGTAAAACCGCGGTGAACAGCTAGTCTATTATATGTTTGTAAAGTACCCCGCGACACAGGGATTAGATTCCCAAGTGTGGGCGTTGTCTTTTTAAAACGAAAAAAAAGAAAAGAATTTAAGATGTGCTCGCCTACTAGGCAGTAATATAACAATTATGAACTCAAAGCAACGTGTGATGATTTTAGAACTGACTCGAATGGAGGGACTCTACCTGCGGAATAGCAATTCTATTTATTTTCATTTTGGGAGAAAATTTATATTTCAAATTATGTACATTTCCATTTTATATTTCCAGCATTACTAACCCACGAAAATTTTACTCCTAATTTGAAATACATATTATATTAGGAACCAAATGTGGGACGTTAAATTGTTCCAATCGCGTTATATTTCGTATAATTTATGACCGTAAAAACATTACACTTCACCATGTCCGCCAAATTACGTCCACTGCTGGACAAAATCCTCCGCAAAGTTCACAGAAAAACGCTGCTGCCCGTTCTCTGGTCGGTTTTCCCTCGGGACGATTTCTAGGCCACCCACGGGATGAGATGGGGTGATGATATTCTACGCCGTCACCACACAGCGAATTCGTAATAATTATACTTACTTTATCGATTTTACGTAAATGGTCGAAACTCCAGCTCAAGAAATACTGTTGCCATTACCATTACTGTTTCATTGATAAAATTATAACTCGTCAATACATAACAAAACATTAAAAGGCGTTTGAAAAACGGAAAAAGGGAAGTGCATTAAACTCTTTTATTTTAGCCAAGTCTCCAACAATTATTCCTGACAGGTACATTTTCGTCTAGTGGAGCAAAAGATATCCCCATATTTAACAGAAATTATGGTCACTCTACTCGAACATTATAAGAGATATCATCATTTTTGAGATTACACGCGTAGAAAATTTTCCTGAGGTTAAAACGCTATGTCAATCTGATTAGGTTAATATTACAAATAAATGGATGTTAACACCGAAATCTTAACAATTATAGATAATGAGATATCAGCGTTCAAAGTAACGTTACGATTGCGCGGCCACGTAACTTTTGTTTTGCCTTGATTTCGTTAGTTTAAATAAACTTTGGTGGCATTAAATGCTTTCAGTACTTTGGTCATATTAAAACCTTTCTTCTAGTAACAGTTTTACTGCATGATATCTTAAGTTTTGAAGAAATAATCGAGATTAAAGAAACATCAAGTGTACGATTGCGCGGCCATAACTTCCAAGGTGAATATTTCGTGAAATATTGATCTTAGTCTTATAATTCTTTTTTTGACAAATGTTGACAAATGGAATGTTCAATTAACAAAAAGATTTAGATCTCTATCCCAAGTAGTTACTGAGATCTCCATGGCCGCGCAATCGTGCACGTTACGTTCGTGCGGCCAACTTTAAACCCCTGTAACTTCTTTATTTCTGCTTTGACAAAGTTTTGGTTTGTTCCTTTCGATTTTGACTAATTTTGACAAAAAATATAGCTATTTCTTTTTCTGTTTGGATAACGTGGCGGAGCAATCGTGACGCACACGTTTTAGGCAGGCCATATGCACAGCCACCCTTTATGACTTTATACACATATACTATGCAAGTCCAATAATTTTTTTATACTGACCGGCTATTGAGGTAACACTTTTTATAGGTCCTCAAGTAACATTAAAATTTAGTTTTTATACTACAACGAAAGTATAATAATAATTTATTAGAGTTTTGAGGCGTCTGGCAGGGGGTAGCAACTGTCATAAGTGTTCGGCAATTGAAAACGAGATCTATTTGATTAGACAATATAAAAAACGAGCTTTATACTTTAACGAATTTTAGGTACTTTTTATGCGCCTTTACTACCTATTATCTGCCAAACTAACCATAACCCAAATTCCATAGTCTTACCTGTATAGGGGCCATGCATAGAAAAACTTTCAGCGTTTATAATAGAGAGGTACCTAGGGCATAGCGTATCATTCGCTCAAAGAGCAACGCAACTGGGGAAGTACCTCCACCTTATAGAAGACATTCCTTAATAAAAACATTAATAATTTTAATGTTGTGTTTCCAGGTGTGAGTAAGGTCGCCATAGCTCATTGGAGCGGGGGAAGCTCTTGCCCTAGCCAACTTGCTCGTTTGTCGCCCACTGATATAAAAAAATAATAATAATGAAGGTCTAGCCGTCGCGTCGTGGGCTCTTTCTCTATTATACAACTGTGGTCATTTACGATATAATGACAATTCTTCCTTTATGGCACCTTAACTATAGATTAAATATGACTTAAATGTTCCAAACTGACATGAATCATGAAAACATTTTTACTGCGGCTGCATTTTAGTGTGATGTCCTGGTAGGAGCGGTAACATGTCACCGAATCCGTATTGTTTGTAGTAGTTAATGATAAAAATATAACATAGACAAATGGCAGTGTTTATTTAAGGAATAATAACAATTAAAAACTTTCAACACAAGTTACATTATGCACCTATGTACGTTCATAAATTCGAAAGACACTTCTTAACTTTATCCGGCTAAGTACGAACATCAACTATTAAGTGTATGGCACGTGAATTAGCATCGCGTCACTTATCACTTCTCGATATGCTTTATATTCGGGGTGAGTAACCCAAGGGCGTGGATCAGACGGGTGTCGTTCTTCGATAGGGATCTGTGCCGACAGCGCGGTCGTGACGCGAGGGAGCTGGCTCCTCTCCACCCCGCGCGACAGCACCAAATGTCACCATCTCCTCCTCACGAGAAGGCGGTGGTTCTACAGCTGATGTATCCAGAAAACGGCCGCTAGCTACCGACGCTTGAGACTGGAATATTGAAGCGCTTCTGAGCCCACTCAACGTGTTTGCACTTTGGGGTACTTCTTTGAACTCTTCGAAGTAATTGTCACAGGCGGTCGGCCGCGGCGCTGCCGGGAACCCATACAATGTTGACGAGGATAAATCTTTCAATGATGCTGAGCTTAGATTTATTCTTCTACTTTTATTGTGTACAGAGCAGTGAGGTAATTCGTCGCCGTCGTACACAAAGCGCCGTCGTTCACGTGGCGTCGCCGCTGATGACCCGGTCGGAGGGTAAGTATCGCGTTTCATTATTCGCCTTTCTAGCAAAGTAGAGTCTCTTTCTCTAAATTCTGAAAACGCATACTCCCGATCCCACGCTCGGCAGTCGGCTTTAGATTTCTCTGTGAGTTCTGTTATCCAGTCTTTTTGATACCACTGAAGAAATAGGAATATTGCCGATGTACCTGCTAGTTCGGCTGCTAAAAATCCGCTTATGTACAGTCCAAATGAGTATCCATAACTATACGACATTCTAGGTGTATCAAAAACAGTCATGTATCGTAACTTGTGGCCTAATTGGGATTTAAATACCGATATGTACATGACGATTCCGGTCAACATTATCAAACCTGCAATGAAAAAATAATAAGTGTTAGATTATTTAGAAATCTGCTCCCCATTTTAAATAACGTTTTTGTTTGACAACCGAATGTAGTAGGTATAATGATACGTTATGTTGAAGGATGTACGTAATCTATGAATAGCATATGCAATATAGCTAATGTTTAAACCATGCTTATATTTAACGTTAAAAAGTGAATACAAAAAAATATATATTATGATTTGATTTGTTTGTTAAATAAAAAAATTTTTGAATTGTTTGAAATTGTCCAATATATATTGATTTGTAAGGCATGTTTTATACAGTGACAGAGAGCAGGAACCACCATCAAATACTCAGAGTTTTACTAAATTGATATCACTAATAAAGAATTTTAGTATAATGGGGAAATTTATTAATTTCAACGAGTAGTCAGGCAATGGGGATCACAGGGCATTAGATAGCGGTTCTATTCACTTAAGTATTTATATCAAGTAATAAGACCACAAAGAACACATCTAAAATTAAAAAGTGTTTAAAAAGAATGAAAGATGCCTTATTTTATAAGATAAATATTTACTAAACGTTACGTTCACTGTAAACGCAATTTATATTCAACGCGGAATAGCGTAAAAGTTGAATGCGTCTGTTCTATGCAGAATATGTATGTATCCAACACCAGTGGATTATTTGAGGTTTGTAGTCTAAATGAGCACTAATATTCCATTTCGGCTCCAGACCTCAAGTTTCGTTCGATTTGCGCTATCAAAACTAAATTCCATGTAACCGTTTCAGCTTGGAAGCCTCGGAAATTACCTTAGCGGTGATATATCGTCCCCGTAGTTGGAAAATTAAATAACTCCGATTTTGGCGAAATTGACTTTATCCTATTTTCAAAACACCTAAAACCTGCCGCATATTTGAGCCTTACAGGCGTTTTCGTATCTTATTCCATTCCAAAGATATAGCCATTTTTGTCAGACAGGTCATGACAGATGGAATAATAAATAGCTTCAGATGAACACAATTTTTTTAAAGGAAAACTAAATAACTCAGTAACTAAATCAATAACTGTGGTCAATGACAAGATGAATGTCAAATAAATTAAATAACTTGAGTTGTTGAATTTTTCCTCAACTTATAAATTCTTTCACAAAACTAACTTAGTTCTAGGAAAACTAAATAACTCTATTTATTTAATTCTGCGATTAAGAATTCTGATATAACGTACCTAATTTATAAATACTTGATGTTATTTATTTCTTCTACAACTAGATAATGATTAATTATAAGATGATATGCAAATAAAGTTAAATAAATTAAGTTGTCATCAAAGGTAAGCAGAGGGTCAAGTCTCATTTCGGGTATCGAACCAATGTCGCCTTTTACAAATGAAGAACCTTTTTCTGATTCTGGATCTACACGGAATCCGGACACAAAAGAAGAAAATAAAATAAAAGGAAACTTAGTTCTTTAATAGACATATTTCACTGGCTAAGAAGAAAAAAGAGTTAAGAGATTTGAACGAATAAACTCGATTTTGTCGAGAGATTCTAAAAATAAAACAAGTAATATTATAACAACTTGAGCTTTTATTGAAATCCCTATTGACCAATTAGTCCCACCCTGATAGAAGAATTATGGAACACAATATCACAATCGCTGGGATAACAGATTCAGGAATAGAAACAGGAAATAAGGAAAAAGAAACCGGGGTGCTAAAAATCCCCGGCAGACGCCGTGCCCTGTATGTGCCCTGGCAACATATAACACTCACACACAGTGGACCGACGAGAATATCATTGAACTGGAGAAGGAACTGAGCAGGTTACATTGGGATATCATAGGTTTGTCTGGAGTCCAAAGAGAGTTTTTAGGAATATCGTGTCCTCCCCACGATAATCCTAAAATCCGGGAACCTGCTATATTTCCGCAAGGGCGACCAACTGTTCCAAGGTGATGTCGGGTTCATAGTTCAAAAGTCCCTCGTCCACAAGGAACGTAGTGAAACTCGAGAGTGTGTCGACTAGGGCGGCATACCTTATAACGTAACTTATAACGTATTCGTTGAAGGTCATACAGGTTTTCGCGCCGACTTCAACGCGCTCCGACGATGAGGTTGAGGTCATGTATGAGGATATTTCTAGAGCCATACATAGCTCTAACACTTATTTCACTGTGGTCATGGGGGACTTTAACGCGAAGCTGGGTAAACGATTCGGGAATGAGCTGAGAGTGGGGCAATTTGGAACTGGAGACCGGAACCCTCGGGGCCAAATGTTGGCCGACATGGAGAAGGAGGGACTCTTTATGATGAATTCCTTCTTCAGGAAGCTGGATCACCGCAAATGGACCTGGGTGAGCCCCGATGGCAAAAACAAAAATGAGATAGACTTTATCTTGTCGACGAAACTACAGACGTTTAATGACGTCTCTGTGATCAATGCGGTTAAAACCGGGAGCGATCACAGACTGGTGAGAGGCTCATTGAATCTAATGTAAAGCTCCAGAGGTCCAGACTGATAAAGTCTACGCGCCGACCTTTACCTATCCACGTCCAAAACCCACCATTTCAGCTCGAACTGCGAAACCGTTTCGAATGCCTAGCAGACTGCGAGGAAGTGGACTCATACTACAACAGGCTCGTAGAAGCTGTGCATACGGCTGAGTTTAAGGTCTTCAAGGCCCAGCGTACAAACAGACTTTACCCTGCAACTTATGGAAGTAATACGGAAAATGGTTCTGACATCCTCAGATGATGCTACTATATACCGGCTGCTCAACAGACAGATCTCAAAGTCTTTGACTCGCGACACGCGTCAATTAAATACAAGTAGTATTAAAGAAGCCATCGAGCGGAACAAAGGCTCTAAAGTGTTCGTAAGAGATCTGTCTGTTGGACAAACCCAACTGACGAAGCTGAAGACTGAGAATGCACGGCAATCGTCACGTCTAATCCGGCGTTGCTGTGAGAGATTGAGAATTCTATGGACAGTTATATACGACAACGCAGTCACCTGCCAAAAGTCAAGTCTTGGATGGAGCACGACCAACCCGACATTACACTGAAGACACCCGGACGTCAGCCTGTACGAGATTAAAATGGCTCTCAGACAACTTAAGAACAACAAGGCTCTTGGTGATGATGGAGTTTCAGCAGAGCTTCTGAAGGCGGATGGTACACCAATCCTACGGGCCTTTCAGAAGTTATTTAACTCCGTCATACTAGATAGTCAAACACCACAAGCATGGCACAGAAGTGTGGTAGTGCTCTCCTTCAAAAAGGGCGACAAAACCCTATTGAAGAATTATTGACCCATCACACTGCTGAGCCATTTGATGATTTCCAGCCTCCCGAACAAGCCGGTATCCGAAAAGTCTTTAGCACCATAGACCATATACATACGCTGCGGCAAGTTATACATAAGAAGTCGAAGAGTATAACAAGCCACTGTGCTTAGCGTTTGTGGACTATGAGAAAGCCTTAGATTATCGAAACCTGGGCTGTGGTCTCTCCTAAGGTGCCAAATCTACTACCGGTAAATCGAGGTGTTAAAGTATTTGTATGAAAACGCCACAATGTTAGTACGACTCCAGGACCAAAACTCGAAACCTATCCACTTGCAGCGAGGTGTGAGACAGGAAGATGTTACATCTCCGAAAGTGTTCGTCGCTGCATTGGAAGATGTCTTCAAGCTTCTGGTCAATGGCGAGTATATCACTCACTTACGATTTGCCGATGATATAGTAGTCATAGCTAAGACCATGGAAGATTTCGGTACAATGCTCTATGACCTCAGTAGAGTTTCTCAACAAGTGGGCCTGAAAAGGAACATGGATAAGACGAAAATCATGCCAAACCTCCAACCCCACTCAATTGAAGGTTGGAGACTCTGCACGCGAAGTTGTAGAAAACTATATTTACCTAGGACAGACCATCCAAATAGGTCGTTCTAACTTCGAGAAGGTCGTCCATCGTAGAATCCAACTCGGCTGGGCAGCCTTCGGGAAACTACGTAACCTCTTCTCGCCCAAAATACCGCAGTGTCTCAAGTTGAAAGTCTTCAACCAGTGTGTGTTGCCAGTGATGACTTGATGACAGACCAGATACGTGGTCGCTCACTATGAGCCTTATTAGAAGGCTCAAGATCACCCAAAGACCAATGGAGAGGGCTATGCTCGGAGTTTTCTTGCGATATCGAATCAGAAATGTCGGAATCTGCTGGCAAACCAAAGTCACCGACATAGCCCAAAGAATTCACCACCGTAGCCTAGTTGGTAGTGCTCCTGCCTACGAAGCTGGTGGTCCTGGGTTTGAATCCCGGTAAGTGCAAATATTTGTGTGATGAGCACGAATATTTGTTTCTGAGTCATGGATGTTTTCTATGTATTTAAGTATTTATCTATCTATATAAGTATGTATATCGTCGCCTGGTACCCATAGTACAAGCTTTACTTAGTTTGGGCTAGGATGATCTGTGTGACATTGTCCCGAGATATTATTATATATTATTATTAATTGTAAAACTGAAGTGGCAGTGGGCGGGCACATAGAACGTAGAACCTACGGCCGTTAGAGCAGAAAGGTTCTCGAGTGGTAACCACGAACTGGAAGACGCAGCGTGGGCAGGTCCCTATAAGATGGACCCATGATCTTGTGCGGGTCGCTGGAAACTGTTGGTTGCGAATGGCGCAAGACCGGCAATTGTGGGCCTTTGTCCAACTGTGGACCTTTTGGCTGATATGATGATGATGATGTTTATTTTTTAAGTTTGTGGCAAGATAAGTACACTTTTTCTAAATTTTAGTTTACTTTTCTATTTATTCCTTAATATAACTTTATTAATATCATAATACAGCTTTTATTTTATATGAGACCAATAAATATCAAATTAATAATAACGCACAAAACCACTAAGTTTTCCATTTTAAAATATTTCGTGCTTGATAAATTCAATAACTCCACTTATTTCACCAAAATTTACTCTACCAAATGTATTTAGTTGAAGGAAAACTAAATAAATAGCCGAAATAAGTAGTTAATTGTTGTTACGTTATAAAAACAGTTGTGGCAAAATTAAACAACTTGATTTTTAATTTGTTATTTAGTTATAGTTAAAGATAGTGTTCAGTTTGTTAAAGCACGTTGTCTCACATTTTCTTACAAATGTACATTAACTAAAAAAAAAACACTAAATCGCGTTTATCTCAGAACTACAAAATCAGAGTTATTTAATTTTCCCTCTACGGGGACGATATATGTCACATACAGTTGTGAACCGACCGCTCATGCCTATAGTACATAATAACTATTTACATTGAATAGGACAAACCTTTTTGTGCCTAAAAATGTATATATAATAAAATATCAGTAAACAGTCTGCTCAATATTACTACAGCGAGTTTATAAACTGTCTATTAAGCTGACTGTAAACATGATTTTTACAGTTAAAGACTTTCACTGCTTCACCGGACAATAAAGGAGAGGCAGAACAGAGGCACCCTTTAGGGCTCGAAACTATGGCATTAGGTTCTTATTTTATTATACATTATTCAAATATATAAACATCTTGGGAGAACTCATACGGTGCCATCTGATCCCAAACTAGGCAGAACCTGTACTATGACTACCGGACAACTGATAACCATACTTATATATATCAAAATATATAAATATTAATACCAGGAACAGAACAAATAAGCGTTCGCATCACACAATGGTTTGTCTTGGGTGGGGATCGAATTCACGATCTCTAGCTTAGCAGTCGGGTTATTAACTATTTAGACCAACAGGTCCAGTCAATTTAATAAAATAATTAAGGACCTACTAAAATCCGAAATAACCAGTGACAGCTTACCCGGCTTAGATAACGTCATGTCAAATAAAATATCTACTATTTACATGTTCTTATAATAATAATTTTACTTATATAATAGTTTTTTGTTCATCACAAGTGGTCCCATTATCCCAAAGAAAATAAAAGTCTTCAACTGAGACCGCGGACTTTCAATGCGGTAGTAACCTGACTACTCGTTAAAAAAGCATCATTAAATGAAATCTCACCGGATATAATAAAGAGGACGCCTGCAATGAATGTGCAAAGTCTTCGCCCTTTTACGCAGTGGCCTAAGACACAGCAGAGAGCGCCCACCGCCTGCGTAAACACTGCCAGTAATAATGGCGCCGCCGACCGAGTGACCACATCTGAAAAGTGAATACATTCGTTTAATTAAAGGATATTTTTTATTTTATTTTATTACTTAAGGAAAACTTACAGCTAGAATACAAACGACACACAGAATAAAATATGAAGGCCGATTAAAAGTTTTCACAGGTATACACAGGTTTAGGAAGAAAAAGTAAAAGTAGGTAGACAAAGAGACAGCTCATGGATAAAATAGAATTAGTAAAATAAAAGAAATATTATAAAAGTAAAATAAATCTAATTTATTATATTAACAACAATTAATATAATAAAATAGATATATGGTGAAATAAGTCGTATATATCTATATTTTTTATTGTGAAGAAGTCGACGTACAGAATGAACAAGTTTAAAACGTATTCATTCTATATAAAGGTCCGAAAGATAATTGACAGAATGACACATAGACAAAGGACTCGAGGATTTATTAGTACATAAATTTGGCATTTAGTTTTTTCTGTTAAAACGCAAAAGCCATTTAAGAAAATTTCAATAATAACCCCAAAGAAAACAATTGCAGTTTTTTTTTGTGTTTTAAATCTTCGGGATATATTATTCTAGATGTCATTCTGTATTGCATGAGTTATTGCCATTATTTTTGAATCTTTATCAAGAATAAACATATTTTTGAATTTGGTGACTTGCCTAAATAATCTCTAACCAACTTTTAATTTATTTATTGTTACTTAAACCATATTATTGTTTCTATGAGTATACCGATTTACGTATGATTTTAATTATGATATATATTATACATCATATAGTTTATGTGTACATTATACGATAGTATATATATACATATATATACTGATACATACACTGTAAAGTAATCAGAAAGATTCGCTTCAGCTAGGCTAGTTTTATGTATACTGTATATTTTTAACGACTTCAAGTAAAGAGTTTGAGTTCAAGTTATGTTTGCGCTCGTTTTAGAACACTTATGAAATTGCGAATAAAACTTACATGGAATAGCATTTGTGGAGTCACTCGGATCTGGATGATACTGTGAGAGTGGAAAATACGGTATGTCAACACACCGGAACATCGTGCTCCCAGCTGAAATTGTAAATTAAATTGATAACATTACTTATACGGAATAAAACATTGATTTATTCCTCTTATCTCACCCTGACTAACTGATTCTAAATTGTACCAAAGTTAACCAATGTAGTCATTAAAAATTCAGTCAATGTTCCTTTGAAGTAAAAATATTCATAGAATAATTAGTATTTAAATAACTAAAACCACTGTATAAATAAAACCGACGTCAAATTCACGTTTTCACAATCAAATATATTTGAGGCCAGTCTGAAAATATGTTCGGTACACTTTTATTTGATATACTCAAAGATTTCTATAAATAAGGAAAAATAATACAGGAAGTCCTAGAATACTTGGTTCAAATTGCATAGTTAGTTACAATCATAATTAATTCAGATAAAAAATTGTCACCCAACGAATTTTTACTTACTACAATTTTTCTAGCAGTATAATTATACGCTTTGCTTTTGTATAACACGTCTTGCTATGGAAGAACGAACTCTCCTAATACAGGCACTATCTGCCTAAAAGGAGGATTCAATTACAAATATTCTATTATACCTAATCTTGTTAATTAATAAACTTATTATTATTATTATATTATTAACAACGTAATATAAATTGTGTAGCTGTATAGCACCGTGCTAAAAATTATTCTCAAAATCGCTTCACGAATAACGGAGAAATCGCATAACTTACATACAAAACAAACATACAGGCGAATTACAAACTCCTCTTGAATTGGGCTAAAGAATTCTCGCCGCCTACTTACAGTGATAGTTTTTATTTTCTCGTCAATACATCTATCTTCAACAGATTTCAAAAGTACATATATTGTATTCGTTTTCCTTTTTGTTCAAAGGCAGTCGAATAATTCTAGAACAATGAGCGTTTTAGGTACTATCAGAATCCAATTACTATCTCATCGACGTAAAACACAGATGTGTACTCCTTAAGTTTTGTTTTTCTTTTTCTCCATTAAAATTCTCAGTGTTACCTTTAAAAGGCCGGTTAATATATTCAGGTGAGAGCTTTCACCTATTACATAAGTCGTTTTTAATCATCTTGAATTCTTGTAGTGCCTACAAATAATCTATATATATAAAAATCAATGCCACTTTTCGTTGTAATGTTATAACTCAACAACGCCTTTACCGATTTTGGTCTTGATTTATTTGTGGAAGTCCAGGAAAGGTTTATACGTAGAGAAAATAAAAAAAAGTCTTGAAAAAGTGTAAAATCAACATCTTTTAGTAATTTAAAATAATTTTTTGATTGAATAAATGAACTTAGTAATCATTTTTTTATTAGTATGCCTTATACGTAGCAAAGCACGTACCGGGACGCTAGTACATTTATATAAGCGAATGGAAGCCGATGGTTTACGCCACTGCGGACCCGACTACAGAAATTCAACCCCTTTGGCCATCTTTCTATAGACTACCCGTAAACCTTGTTTCTTAATGTGCATATGCTAATATCCTCCAGACTGGGTACTGCCTAATTAGAAGTACCTACTAGACATGCAAGAAATCGCCTGTTAGCGCGTTAGACTCATACTTGCTAGTAATTTATTTTTATTTATTAGTCTCCCAAAGATCATCATTAAAACATAGTTAATTTTTTCAATTTGAGGTGTTTTCTGACTTTTGCAATGTGCAATGATACTGATTTTCAATACGTCATAATAATATTGATTCTTAGAAATGCCACGTAAGTTCAAGATTCAAATAAACAGTCCACGCACAAATAAAACAAGTCAAAACTAAAATATACCGTTTAATTAAGGGAATAGACTAGTCATAAGCGGCGGGACAGTTACGGACTCTGTAAATAGGATGAAAGTGGGCCGGCCTCGGACTGTAGGACAATGCATTTCCCGCGCGGCAGCGGAACAGACCGTATTGTAGGCTCACGACACATACGGAAGTTTCGTACCCCATTGTACTAAAAGGTACCGCGTTCTATATTCCAGGCCGATACGAAATAATATGTTTTATTTTACGCATCCCTGAGGTATCATAAAACCGAAACGGCCGACGTATAATGTATGCCGTATGAATTTCTCGTCATATTTTTATGTTATGATCACGATGTTTATAAGCATGAGCAAAGCACAGTGAATAAATCGTGACATTTATTAGAGTTATTTGTCTTTTCATTCGTGACAGTAATTTTACATTTTAGTAAATATATAAATGTAGCCTCAGATATCTCCCGAAATAATTACCAGATAAAACAAGGAGTACTACACAACACTTAACTTGACTTGCCCTCCAGAGTCTAGGAAAACTCTGAAATTAAACCTTTTTTACGATCACCAATCTATACGCTGACCGCGTACCAATTTATTTAACCTCGTTGACCGTGGTGGGAGTAGCAAGAGCAACTGGTGTCAAGCTTGGATAATTTGTCCCTAATGTGATTTTAGTTACACATAAATATTTTGTCGGCCTACCTTCAGTTACTTATATCATTATATGTAATAAAAATACACAGAAATAAATTCTACTATGGTAAACTCTTATAGGCAAGCCCCACATGTACACACGGCTACATATCAAGCTATACATATCCAGTATAAGCTGATCTCGCGTTGTATAGGATTTCCATACAATGAGAGGTCAGCGAATATTGGAAATTTATAGCTTGATGTGCAGCCGTGTGTACAATACTTCTCAATTAAAAACTAACTAACGTGAATGATATACTTCGCTTTTTATGACTTGACACATTTTCCGAAGGCTTCAACGACACGTGATCGGGTTTTAATCTATCTCATTCTCTTGCAAGCTAAATCCTATTTATGAAAATGTTTTTCTCTTTTTATGTTGTCTTTTTGTTTCATAGAATTTTTTAAACGCAACGGTCCTAAAGAAGTTTCAATTCAAAAAGACAATAGTCTTTTAGCAAAAAGAAAACTAATACTTACGATCTGTGTGACATATCCTCCACAGGCCCGAGACCGTTTGCTTTGCAACCAGGTCATACTTTCCGGTACCGTTGAACGAAGGGCTCAGCATGTTCTCTTGTGTATGGAGCCAATTGTTTGTGGAGACTGCAACAAGGACAGCGACGACTGCGGTGCCCGCAGACAGAGGGGTTAGGAGCCACAGGCAGGCTACTGACGAGTCAATTTGTGCTACTAGGGTCGGTGATGGAGGTGTTGGCCTGAAAATATTGTTAAACATATTGCACTGAAGTATTATTTCCTTACTTATCGTATGGGCAGTGGCTTCCCTAGTCTCAGAGTTGTCCAAGTCGCTGGCTTACCGACTGTTACCTAATGACTACAACCGGTACCGACAGCTTAGCGTGCATTCCGAAGCACGGAGACGCTCAGAAATTAAACCACTTTAGTGGTCACCCATCTATGGACTGACCGAGAACCTAGTTACTTAACCTCACCGATCACTTATGGACCAGTGAAAGCATCTAGCTATGACAGTAACACTTACCGTATTATATATTAATACCTAGCTGTCCCAGCGAATTTAGCGAATGAGACTCGGTGCAAAAGAGTTTTAGCTTCGTCATAGACTAAAACATATAAAGGAGACGGGGATTTCTGGGCCTGACTGTAATAAGTTGAGATATGGTTTAAAAAAGCGTTATATTTTTCTATTTCAATCTGTAAAAAATTTACCCAATTTACAATCTGGGAAACGAGAAATCTCAAAATAAGTTTAAGTCACGAATTAAATTGGTTGTTGATTACTATAATCGATTAACGTAAATGAGTTCAAACAATATAATATAAATCCTCTTCCACCAGACACCAGGTAACCGATTTAATTATAATAGTTATTAAATACATTACACACCTAATGTCAACAGTAAAAAATTAAATATCAACAAAGTAAATAGAAATCATAATATCGGTTATCGTTGAAATCGATTTATTAGTAATTGGCAACAATATTTTTAATCTATGCCATGGGTGACAGATTTTGAATCTTAATCTATAATCGGTCACTCGTTTCTCGTATCGTTTAGTGCGTGTGTGATTTGAGTATTTTTTATTGTTTTGTTTATATATCCCTCGACAACTGCCTTTTCTCTACGGACTTCTGATATTGCTTAACGTGTACGACTTTTGCTAACATACTGGACACGGATAACTATTAAATAGCAATCGCCCTTAAAAATCAGCTGTTTAGTATAGGTTGGTACGTAACCTCTCTATTAAGACGAAATCTTTTATAACTCTGCTCATAGATTGAATTAATCCATGGAATTTTTAGTGATTGGCTGATAATTTATAGAGCCATTAATTGACACCACTTTTATCTTTGTACATCCGGGCCTAATATTGTATGAAAACGTATCCGTCGCCTTTGCTGCATGTCTATTTTATTGAATGAAATTTATAGACAGACTGGATTCCGTTTACTGACCCTAAATGAGAAAATATTAATAAAAATCTATACACGTAAAATATACCTCACAAAGATTATTAATTTCAACCAAATTAACAATAAATAATTCAATTCAATAATATGACGGCGCAACCGTGGCACTACCAACAAAACTGCATAGACAAGAGTTAAAGGTCGGTGTCACTCTGGTGCAACGTCGAACAGGCGGCCATCTTGACGTCACCATTTGCTTGGAGACGTTATAGTGCTCGCATATCATCGACGGATCGCCGTAATTGAAATTATTTACGTCACAAAGATTATTAATTTCGACCACATTAACAATAAATAATTCAATTCAATAATATGACGGTGCAACCGTGGCACTACCAACAAAACCGCATAGACAAGAGTGAAAGGTCGGTGTGACTTTGGTGGAACGTCGAACAGGTGGCCATCTTGACATCACCATTTCCTTGGAGACGTTCTAGTGGTCGCATATCATCGACGGATCGCCGTAATTGAAATAAAAATCTAACTTCATTAGTGCTAAGGAAATAAAGTCCGCCTATATTTTTAAATTAACTGCCTGACTAACCTCACCAAATAATAAATGATAAATTAGGAAAATAGTGTTCTAGTCATGCCTCCGTGTACCCCAGACGCGTCTTTAAATACAATACATCTTTATATACAAAAAAAATGTATACTATTGGCATGACCCCTTGCCAACCACTTGAAACTTTTTGTTTTGTTGTTATATTCTCCCATACAAAATGCAAGATGAATTGTATTACCTGGGCGGGCGGCGGCTGGCGATAGCGCCGCTGAGCGTGGGCGCGGGTTGAGCGCGCGCGCCGCGCGGCAGCGAAGCATGCACGCACTGCGCACCGCCGCCCCACATCCCTTCCTTGCGTTTCACTGAAATACAGAAGATTTTGTACGTTAATACTGAGGCTGTAGGTTTATTGATAGCGTTTTTCATATTACCCATTGCGGTAGCTTTTTCCTGATAAAAACGAGAGTATGATGAGTTCAAAGCTTTGGATTTTTTATAATTTACACGTGATCTATCCACATGTCAAGTTGTAAAAATTCTAAAGCTTTTTAGCAGTAACTGTTAAAAGTTAATGTTAAAGTGAAGTTGTAGACAGCAATAAATTTTGGTTTTACCTAGAGCCGCATCGACCAAACCTAATAAATCAACCATATCGTTCGATCCTTCTACCTAATTCTATGTTGCATAAGAATTAAAAAAATAATAGAAATTAAAAATAACACTTGTCCTGAACACCAGTCATGACTATTAAAATAATTTTAAGTATATACATATAGTAAAACTCTCTTCAGTGTTTAAGAAAGCCGTCGTTTTAGGTTGATTTAAGAATATCAATGGCAAGCGTCATAGGTAGTTAGACAGAAACCAAATAAAATCTAACTCCTGGTCAAACCATCTCAGTTGCTTATACGCGTTTCAAGTTCGTATGGCAGTCACTCGAATAATTCTGGTGCCTCGTCAGAACAGGTTAGACTACAAGCTAACTCCTATAGAAATAGGAACATGGCAAAGCTGGAAAAGGAGGAGAAGTATAATCTACTAACTTATGGTAAATCTATAAGGGAATACTGTAAAACGTACTGTGTACTGCTGTAAAAATAAATTATAGGTACCCATACAAACCATATTGTAGGAATATCAAAACATGAATGGTGTTTTTTTGGTAGATACTGGTGATTGAAAAAAGGAGTGATAGAAAATGAAGTTAAAAGTAGAGAATACTTAAACAATATAAGAAATACTTCCTGATAGAAAATCAATGGGTCTCTGGTACCCAACTCGTTGGCGGTATAACCAATCACCACCCAGGTTCCTCAGAAGGGCCTATAGGAAACCTAGGAAACTAAATACCTCTTAAATACAGAGACCCAAAAACGTATCACCGATCAAGTCCTAAGCTCATGTTTTCGAGTCTTTAGTCTCTAAGGCGTCGGATAGCGCCTTCCAAGAGGCAAACGTCTAACTTGGTGGAGAATGGTTACGCTGCCAATGCCTCGGACACCAGAGCCCTTATGGTTATTTAACTGGGAGGAAATTGTAAGTATTACGTAGGTACTTTTATATTCGATTACTATCACTACTTTTTCCACAACTTCTATTTGTCTCACTCATTTTCAATATAAGAGTGAAGTATGCTAAGTAAAGATTTGAAGCTAAACATTTTATATTGCAGCAGAATTAACCGTCTTCTAACATCGCCCCTAAATTTTAAATCAGCCTTTATAATTTTCATAAACTGAGAAATTTTGCCCAGTTATTTACATTCACCGTTTATGCACGTTTAATCTTTGGAAATTAAATTGTGCTCTAAAATTATATAGGATAAGGGATAACGAAGCATAACAGTTAAGCTACGAGTTTATGAGCTTTATTTTAATACAAAGACATTGGCGAAATCCGAGATTAACTATAACTGGCAGCAAAAAAGGAAAAGACGCCGTAATTGTCTCAGCAAATCAAAATTAAAAATTGAAATGGGCCACACAGGCCACATATTATTCGTATAGCAATGCTTTTACAAACCAAATCTGTAACTGAATTGGTACACAATGTTATTTTTTGCTTTTAAGGTCTTTTTCATTTGGATGTCATATTGGATATTAATGAATTGCTTGCACTTTAAATTAATGTGCTTCGGTCATGCTATAAGATTAATATTTACAAATATTCGGAACAAGATTTTACATTTTTATTATATTTAATAAATAAAATATTGGGGAACTGTTTAACATATCTTAATTCGCCTATAAAATCTTGTGCTGAATGTTTGCAAATATTAATTATAAAAATGACCGGATCACAGTTTTACTTACAGTAATTGTAGTTCCTATAAATCATGAACTAAGTAAAAGGTAAACTAAGGAGACCAGTGTACTTCAAGGTGTTTTTTCTGCTTTGCCTAACGCATATTATAATATATCACAATACCAATTAATAGAGGTATGGTACAGCGTTGATTCGCTCAAAGAGCAGCCCGACTGGGGAGGTAGCTCCACCTTATAGAAAACACCACGTAGAAACAGATCCCTCATATGTTCTTAGTGTAGGTTATGCAATAGTGCTTTAATAGGATGCAGTTATCTAATAATTAAATTCATGACATTATAAAGATAAAAATAGCTTCATTAATGCAAATAATTTTACCTGCATATGCTTAAGTGGCTGGTTGAGAGAAGAATGTACCTATCACTGTAATAACTTGTAACCATAGCACAATAAATATTTGATTGTTAATTTATACTGAAACAACTTTCCAACCAAAGAGAGATGTAGCCGAATTACTGTATCGGTTATCTTATAAATACCGACCGCAAAATTCGAAAGACGAATGAATAAGATAAATATTTTAATTATTCGCTACACATAAAGTTATGTTAACGACTGGATTAGCTATTAACCGGTTAAATGTAATGAAGACAGACTAGATTCCCACATTACATATATAACTCTAAGATTTGATAAGCTTGAATTCAGACATTAGTCGCTAAGTAATTTGAAACAGTTTTATATCGGGGATTTATACGACCACGATTTTTCTGAAATTCAGCAGAAAGCATTTTTAAATAATGCGATATAGATGTTGACGAGAAAATTGAATGGATAGGACATTCTAGGTCCATCCTTTAATCCAAATTTCACGATACGGCGCTAAATCGAATCTTATTGAGTTTTATTCATCAATATTTCCATATAACCTAAATTGTTCAGACATTCTTAAGGGCAATATGGTTTACATACAGCATGGTACATGATTATACCAAAATTAAATGAAATTAATTTGTATTATATTCAGTTAATTTTTCCTAAATAAAATATATATTTCTGAATGTACGAACTGTAGAACTACCTCATAACTCATAAGTTAATAATAATATTCTACTCAGGCAAGGATGTCCCTTTTTATGTACAAAATATAAAATGAGACGAATTATTATACATTTACTGTGAATCAAAATAGATATAAGCTATATTTTATACTAAAGCTTTCAATATAATAAGCCTTTTACCATATTGTTATATAATAAGTACACACCAGAGCGTTTTTAAACTTTACTACACACACAGAGATAGTAAATTATATTTTATGAGAAGAAACCTTTTTGTCGAGTATCATAGTAGCCATACTTGGCTGGTCCACAATGTTGATTGTATGCGATGCCAGTCCCTTCCATTGTTTGTGTAATAAAAGCAATAGGATATGAAAACTAGACTGCGCAAGGAAAAAAAAATACTTTAACTATTTACATGATGTTAAAATCATATACGCCTTGCAGCAAAATTATTGGGATGTTTCGCTATATTACAGTACAATTTGATACATATTTGCTTCATGAAAAAAAATATCCAGATACCTACCACATGATTAATCCCTGACTTCCTGCTTAGAATGTTTGAAATTTGTAATCTTCGAATATTGGAAATTCCTAAGTTGCTGTTCTCAATGTTAATATATAATAGGTCACATAGCTTAAGAATTTTAGATGGTTCTGAAAAACGTTATAATTACTACTATAACATCAGCATTTTTAATATTATTCCTCTAATCGATATTTAATTAATCCATAATTACAAATAAAACTCAAAAGGGAGGTTAA
Organism: Pseudoips prasinana; assembly: GCA_951640165.1. Taxonomy (NCBI): domain Eukaryota; kingdom Metazoa; phylum Arthropoda; class Insecta; order Lepidoptera; family Nolidae; genus Pseudoips; species Pseudoips prasinana. The sequence continues at coordinate 15,346,393 of OX621240.1, forward strand.
AGAAATGACGAAACATTCAGATGCTCTTTAAATGTTTATTTAAGTAAATACCGTTAATTATAATTTTAAAGATAAGTAGTAAGATAGAAAGTAGATATTTATTTTGTTTTACACATTTCGAAATTATATGTATTACCAACTAATACATATAATTTCTAAATGTGCCACAACTTTCCGTGTGCAAAAAACAAAATGAATATAATCTTATTCTAAACTTTTGTTTTATGTTTTGGTATTTTTTTGCTTCTTTCATATATAAGGTAATAATAAGACTTATTTTAATAATTAATTATCATTCCTAAAGTATAAAAAAATAATAAAAGTTACGGTGTCCAATATACTGCTCAATGAGGAAATAAGTGAGTGAATTAAAATTGAGCAACGGGTGGTGATAATAATATAATCTTCATCTAATAAACCGCGATATATATTTGACAAATATTTCTTTTTCAATGTATTAGCATTCTTTTCAGGATTAATTTTGACTAATCATGGATTTATCTATTCATATAATAGATATGTATATATAGGTACATATTGTAGTATTAAGTAAAAGCTTTACATCACGAACCATTTGACAGACATATTCTTTACTTCGTATTTTTTTCTTTTTCCTAAATATATAGCAAAGTCTGAGACAAAAGATCTCGATATCCAAGCATTGCCATTGTAGCAGGTGGATATTGTTATTCAATAGTCGTTTAGAAAGATTCTTCGCATCAGCGTCAGCTATTCTGCTGGGCCGGTCTTGAACCCCACAGAAATAACGTTAAGGACGTCTTCAATAAAACTCTGTTATAGGTATCCTCTTTGTCCGAACGTGTGTTACAATTTGAAATGTTTTTGATTAGTTCATTATTTTGATTTACTGGTTCAAATTGTAAACTTCGTCGTTATGATAAAGCCAGTAGGGTTTATATTATCATGGTAATTTGCATTTTATAATTTTATTAGCCGTCATCAAAATGGGGATGGTTCTCAATTTAATGGATTTATTTTCGTGTGTATTAAATATTGTTTTTTTATTTAAATGGACATGTTTGCGACTTGGCCCATATGAAATTAGTTAAAATCGCAAAATAATCTTCGATATTGTGATGAAAATAAGTATCAATTACCATGGAGATACCCCGATTTTCTAAAAAAAATTAAACCTAGTCACTAAAAACTAAAAAAAAGTCAAACACTGACTTCAACACCCATTTAAAAAAGGTGTCAATAATTAAGTAGATTCATTCTATATCCTACTAATGAAATTATTTTACAATTTTAAATTGGTTATGAAGTCGGTCTTTATCCTTATTTATTATAACGTGTTATTAGCATTTTATGATAAAACAAAGTTCTAGTAGCAGCATGGAGTCTAGGAATTAAGGATATTATAACCCTGCTAATAAGATATTACATAAAACACACCTATGCCTGAGCTTTGTCTAGTTGCCTTTTAGCCAAAGAACGAAAAAAGAATGGTGTATGTAAACACGGCATTCTCTCTGTGCTCATTTGTTTCACACATACAAACATTACTTCTCTAAGTACTTCAAGTACGTCAGAGATATAGTAATATACATCTATACATTGCTTGTATTAGATGTAATTCTAGTACAAGTAGTAGCGAGTTTACGTACTAGCCACACTTACACCATAAAAATAAAAGTCAGAACAATATTTATCAAGACTAAAAAAATATAATACTTTGTTTTCCGTGCATGTTTGAAATGGTTCTGAACAGTTGCTATTTTACTATTGTAGCGGTTATAATTCTGATGATACCAGATGATCATCAAGAAATATTTACTTAAATATCTATGTTACGAGCAATCGAATTGCCTCCCAGATATATATTAATATATAACAAACAAAAATTAATATCATATATGCAATAAAAATAGCCAGAGAAATCATTCTAATTCATCAAAGTTAAACGAAATAACCAATTCAATAAGTGGAACAGTGTGTGGTGGAACTACGTCCATTAATATTAGTATGAAACAATCGACTAGAAAAACATATATTTCAGTTCGTGTTACGAGTGAGTCTGATGAATACGGTCCATTGGATTTCCGAGTGTCAAATGGAACAATATAGCCAGTGTTTAAATCAATCATAGTTTTAACTATTTAAAGCAGAATAGAGACATACATAACCAGAGTATAGAAGGGTATACACACGTTGAGCGATTGATAAATTATTGTTGTGTTGTAAGTTCTATACAAGTAATATAAACCCAATATGTGAAATATTGCAAAAAAGTAGTGAAGATTCAGTATGCAAAGACTTAACCACTGTGTCGCGTCAGGGAAATAAAATTGAAATTCATATTATAAGAAAAAATCATTCTTGTTTAGGTATGACTTTAAAAACCACCCTACGTACGTACTAAAGACCAAAGTAAGAGCAAACAACGCAGCATTAATATGCTACATCAACTAAAATCATAACATCCCGATGTAATAATAATACCCACACAATATGGCTAAGTACAATCCTCTAACCAAACTGTCAATATCGACGAGACAGGCCATTTGTCAAGATGTATAATATACCGTAATAGACGATCTAATTATGTATATTCATAATACAATATGGACCTTAACGAGATGAGGAGCAAGTAAACATATTATGCTCGTGTCATCAATGAAATATTGACAAGCTTGTTTATTATGTGGAATAAGAATACAATATTGATGGTAAAATAAACAGTTTTAAAAGTTTGCTCGTTTGTATTTCTCGACGTTGCCCTTGCTTTGGGCCTAATACATAAATTATTGTGGCTCTTGTTACCTCAATAGTTCGCAGGTATTTTAAAATAAAATAAGTAAACGCATACTCTGAGTTGATCAAATTCAAAGCTGAAGTGCCCGAAGCGAGTGTTCTAAGTCCTATGTTGTACCAACTGTAGTCTTATGATATTTTAAAACCACACTATCATGGCAACGCTTGCTGATAATACAAAAATTATGGCCGTTGGCGAAAATCATGTAAAAGCTGTTACTGGCCATTAACCAAATCTTCAATTGGACAAGAAAGTGGAGGAGAATCCAGTTGAATTAATAAAAGACTGCATTTAAAACATAGATAGATTATTAATATATACCGAGATATTAATAATCAGTAAGATTTAGAAATGACACTCAAAGCTAGACTACGCTGGAAGGCGCACGTCAAAAAGAAAAGGAAGATCTTTGGCAGTGGCAGTTCAATATATTTTTTTTGTTACACTGACAAACTTTAATACGCGTATGGACATGTAGTATACAATTGTGGGTTTGTGCTTAAAATGCAACATTAACATTATCCAAAGATACCCGAGTCTTACGAGATGTCGTTAATGCATCCTGGTGTATAAGAAATAATGACCTACACCGAGATCTAAACAAGAACTCCGTTGCTGAGTTTATTTGAAAAGACGCCATAGCTGATGAACATAGGGTCCAACATCATGTGAACATTGAGGCCATCCAGCTTCTTGATATCACAAGGCTTGTAAGAACAAAACCCTATGAACTAGTGTCGTAGTGTGAAATTAGTGATTTGTGGTAGAAATAATATTAGTTTAAAAAGCACATGAACAAAGTCTCCTCCCATTAAAAAACACAACTAAGGAAAGGTGGTGAACTTATTCTTAGAAATATTTATGTTATGCAGAAGTTTAGGTTAGTATAAAATTACTTTTTAGTCTTTAGACTAGATTGTAGTACAAAAACGAATGTACTTTTTGTACTACAATCTAGTCTTTGTGTTTGTAATATTAAGGAAAAAACGAATGTGCTTAAGACCCCACGACTCAAGTAAAACTTAGATATTATGCCAAACGTGACTGGCTATGAGAGAAAGATAAAAAGAAAATGTGTGCTTGCACCTCTCTCCCTTTCCCCTTCAGTAACATACGAAAGTTAACGGTCTCTCTTTTTATCTTTACTAACTTATACATCCCTCTCAACTTCCGTTCACGTCACCCGATCACACTTTTTGTAACGCTCTCGTCACGCATTCACTAGCTTACTTCCTAAGTCGAGCCTGCATAAAGAAGTTTTACTTCAAAAATGTTATGGTTACAGCCTGCATTTTCCAAGAAATTAGAAGCGACATCTATCAGTCTAAAAAAGAGCCCCCAATCCAAGTACAATCTTGAATACTCTCCACGGTTTGAGATAAGAAAAGAGGGAGTATAAATATGCCAAAAGGTAAGTGGTGTTAACAGTTCGGGATTATATAATCGTGAGCGACCACGAAAGTTTGGATACTAAAGTGACTGCAAAGAGTGTTTTTTTTTTTTATAAATAAACAAGGTTTTAATTTAATTTAATGTAAACATATAGAAATTAATCTTTGTTTGTACAGACATCAGCACATAAAGCTACCCCAATCTGTCAAATTTCCCAAATTGAAAGTCAACCTTATGGTTATGTGATAAAGTTGTAAATCTATAAAAGAAATATGACAGATTGGGGTAGCTGGATGTACTGGCGTCTGTGCGTTCCATGTGGACTACTCAACATCTGGAGGGATTTAATTAAATTGTCAGAGAATATCCATACCAGCTCATATGGTTATCGTGCTCACAAATGGCTTCGATTTTGCACAGAAAGATTTTGGGCCCGATTTTTAATGTCAATTTTTGTGTTGAATTTTTAACTGGCCCGAGGACACAAGTGACGCTACGTTCAGATCATGGTATTTTTTAATACAATACAACGTCTGCCGATACGATTGCTAATATTCATTCGATTCAACTTTATTAAAGGAAAAGCTTCTGATATATGCTTCACATTTAGTATTGTATAAATTACATATATATAAATTAACTTGTAGATGGACCGATAATCTTGTGAGGTTCGCTGGAAATCGCTGGATGCGAATAGTGCAAGACTGGCAATTGTGGAGATCTTTGAGAAAACCTTTGTCCAGCAGTCGTTCGGCTGATATGATGATGATGATATAAATTAACATACTTATGATAATTCATTTGATAACTATTATTAAATTAATAATAATTTTATTTACTTAATTATTAAGTAACAGCTTTAAGAACTGTGTTTTTTTTGTGTTGCTTCTTTTTCGCTTCAAAGACTTATAAAGCAAATTTCCAAATATATACATACTTTTTTGTATACAGGGTGTCCTAGAAACCAACTAAATAACAAAGAAGAAACTTGCACTAAAATAGTGAAATAAAAACCTGAACAGATCTTGTCAATTGAAGGTGCTGTAAAGTAAGTATTAATTTTAGCAGGTAATTTCTAACATTAACAGGTATGACGATGGTGCCAAGAAAAGCAAGTTTTAGACGACATGTGTGCCTCCTTAAAATATTATTATTATTGAGCCCTAGTCGGTGAAATTGTTTTATAATATTTAGTATAACTATGTTCTGTTAGTGAAGTCTAAGCTCTGTTTTCAAAAGAGTTTTTATTCCTTACTTTATCAAAGTAATTGGTGCTTAACTGAAAGAATACAGAGCGTTTGCATTTTGAGTTCCAATTAAGAACGAATACAAAGTTTTAAGTATTAATGACAGCGATAAACGTTGCCGTTAAACATAATTACCGACATCTTTATAGCCATAGCTTAATTAAAGATAGTTGTTCATTTCTGACTACTGGCAACTGGCGTACTAGTTGGATGGAAAGTTGTCGCTGCACGTACGGTATCGAAAGGAAAATGCAGCGTTCAGTTTGAGAAAATCATTATAATGTTTGGTTTGTTTGTATTATCCATTATTATTATGATCCACAGTTTAAAAATAGACCTGTCAATACTATTTGTAATACGAAAATTGAAGTGAGTGAAGATTAGTTTGTGTACACTTACTTCTTAGATTAAGTTCTGTATGTATTTGTACTATATTGTAGTTAAATTTATCGGTGTGAATTTAGTTAGCTAAGTGTGCTTCCCTACCAGTTTTTATGGGTGATATCTTTGTTAAGGGCAGTGTAATCCAAATGATCAGCGTCAAGTGACCATAAATCATTGTGTGCAATAATTAGAGAACTCCGTTATTAACAAGGGTGTAAAATTACAATAGGGAATAGGGGATGACAGTTTGTATGAAAATATGTAAGGTTTATTTGAATGTTATATAAGTTTGCGATAAGAGACAAAATATTAGAGATATTCTGATGTAACTGTTACAGAGTCATCACAAAATGTGCGGACGATTTATTTATAAAGTTCAAAATTGTTATCGCACCAGGCAATTTATGTATATTGCCATGTGCGATCTAGGTGTTATTTGAGTGGAACTATTTCCGTTCAGATACCACTTAATGATATAACACAGATGGAAAACTTAAAAATAACGTCAAAACTTTACTTTTAAGAACGCACAAATTTAAACCTACCACAAGTTTCACGTCGACTGGAATGCTAACTGAATCTATAAAAACAGACTCCATATTTAGAAATGGGTTGTCTCAGGAAATTGAATTACAATTTTATGCCACTCTGTACAATTGTTCTATTCGTTTGTTGGGAATGTGGCGCAAACTCGAATATATTCACCGTCTAGCGTTGAGCAGATGTCGCTACGGGCGGTAGGCGCCTGCAATTTATTTAATGTAGCCCTCCGCCGTTTTACGACATTTTTTAGAAGATGATGATACGGCCCTATTGAGCCGTTTGCTTCACTTCCCTTGGGAGGTCTTTTATTAAGTGACTGGTGCTTTACAGCTTTCGCGAAATATTTTACACGCACCATTTATTCTACGTTTTTCCACATCGTGTCTATTATGTCGGTGCTACAGTGCTCGTTTTCCTTTTCTTTTCGTGTATTTAGATATCAACAAAAATTGTTTTGCAATTAATTGTTCTGATAACGAAGTGGTATTTAGATAAGAAGTACACTTTATTGCAAAAGGAAAATAAAAGGTACAACATGTTAAAAAAATATTATCACTAAGTAATAACGTTCTCTTCCAGGCTTCAATTTATCCAATAATAGTTATATTAGTTATTACTTTTTAATTTTCAATATGTAACATGTTTGGTTAATTTTAATTGATAGACTTAGCCAATTTAATTTTTAAATTCTAATGTAATTTTGTGTTGTGTTTTGTGTCATTTTTCTAATTTTATGCTATCATTATGATCCATTTGTTGATGGAAATAAAGAATAATAAAAATAACAATATTTTTTTAAATTACATAATGGTAGCAAGATGTGTACACACGGCTACACATCAAGCTATACATTTCCAGTATAAACTGATCTCGCGTTGTATAGAATTCCCATACAATGACAGGTCAGCTTATATTGGAAATGTATAGCTTGATATGTAGCCGTGCGTACCAACTAATAGGAGGAAAAAATATATAACTTACATATAAATACTTACAATGCTGTATTTGTACTACTTATATGCATATGAATACAGTGTACGTATATTTACGGTGTAGTAAAATATTAATCATAAATATGTGGTGAGATTGTCAATGTAAGCAGTAGGCTTAAAGTATGCTTTAATATAAGATTTTCTTACTAAAGCTTCTTCATTGTTTTGTTTTTATCCTTTTTGCATTCATTTGGTGTTAGCACTATTTTATTGTTCACGCCAGGCCTTTCTAGGAATTTCTTCTTACACATAATCTAACTGTATTTTTCTTGGCATTCTTATACCTACTTTCGTATTAGGGCGTACTAAAACAATACAAAAGAAAACTTATGGTGCAGGTCCGGACGTACGGCCAGTTGTAACAGTTAAATCTTTACAACCACCAGTACTAATTTTACTTTATTAATCACTAAAGTTACCATATCTAGGTAAATATCGGTTGCAAAGTACAGGCGATGTTGACTGCTCTGTGGATTTAGTGGTTAGTGAATTTGTCACGTTTACAAAGTTCCATCAAAATCTGTTCAGTGGTTTTTGCGTGAAAGAGCAACAAACATCCATACATCTATACAAACAAACATTCATACTCTCACAATTTCCCATTTATAATATTACTAGCTTTGCCCAGCGGTTTTACTCGCGTTAAGTTTTATAAATTATACCCTATGTGTTATTCTGATATTTAGCCTATATTTCTACAAACTTTCATTAAAATCCTCCAATAGCTTTTGCGTGGAAGTGTAAAAAACATCCATACATCCATCCATACTCACAAACTTACGCATTTATAATATTAGTAGGATTGGGATATGTATGTATTTAGAAATCTGGTTATTATTTATAAGTATGTTTAACAGTTGTATGGTTCCATCTGCCTAGTTTGTGATCAGGTGGCATTGTGTTTGTATTTTTTTATATTTTTTATTATTATTATTTGCAAGGAATTATTACTATCACTATCTTAATAACATCCAAAAAACCACTAAGGTTTAAACCGGTGCCATAATGAGTCTCATAAATATAATTTACTCACTAACTACATACTCGTAATATACACAAATAATAAATATACGCAGTTGTCCCAATATATTTAGATATTTATTTATTTATGTAAAAGGGGGAGATCGACGTCTTAACAAGCACATTACTACTTACTGATCGTATGGGAAGTGGTTACCTTAGTGTCAAAGTTGTTTAAGCAGCCCAGGAGTGGGTGATGAAATGGCTTAACGACTGTTGTCTAACGACTACAACCGGGACCGACAGCTTAACGTGTCCTCCGAAGCACGGAGATGCTCAGAAATTAAACCACGTTGGTGGTCATCCATCTATGAACTGACCGCGAGCCTACTTGCTTAACCTCGTTTATCACTTACGGACCTGTGAGGACATCTAGCAATAAGCTACACAGTGATATACCTAAATGCTACAAGCGGCAGGACTAAATAATTTTTAAGACTAAACTTAAATCATAAAAGCGCTTCTCATATTTAATATATTATATGTACAGTAAAACAAGAAACTCATGAAAATGTTTCAGTGAACAATGTAAAATATATGATACTATGAAACGACTTTTTTAATTCCACATTCCGCTAGAGAATTTATTCATACCGTATTATTTTAAGCTTATGATTATAATTGCCAGCAATACCGCCCTCTTCACTCCAATGTTGTTAAAAAGTTGAAAACATTGCGGATAACAACATATAGATATAATGATGTTGCTACATAACCAAGTTTGTTTTATATCCTATCTATTTATCATATTAATTGCTTATAGATTAATATATTATATTTTGACTGCACGTGTGGCGCAGCGGTTAAGATGGCCACCTCGCCACTTTGTATTCCGGGTTTGATTCCCGCACAGGGCAACTATTTGTGTAACACGTAAGTAGTTGTTCTCAGTCTGGGTGTACTGTGTCCGTTAATTATATGTTTTTAAATTACCTCGCGACATAAGGATTAATTTTTCTAGTGCGGGCTTTGACTATAAAAAACCGGCCAAGCGCGAGTTGGCCTTGCTTATAAAGGGTTCCGTACCATTATCTATAAAACCGGAAAATCCGCATTTGTTGTATGGAAGTCCCCTTAAATATTAATTTTATTTTGTTTTTTTAGTTTTTTGTTATATGGGAATCAAAAATACATCATCTGTGAAAATTTCAACTATCACGGTTCATGAGATACAGCCTGGTGACAGACAGACAGACAGCGAAATCTTAGTAGGCTAGGCTAAGAACATTGTTACTAACTACTCGTGATTTGTATTTTTGCTAACACTAGGTTAAGAACACTGTTACTAACAAATTTATGGACCAAAGTCTGAAATGAATGTAAAAAAAAATTAAATGAAATGAAAATGAAAATGAAATGAAATGAAAATGAAAAGTCATTTATTCCGTTAAAACATTACATTTGTGTGGAATCGTCAATTTTTTTACCCTACCGTGCAGTGCATGACGTGGCAGCTACTGAGAAATAAAAAACTGTATTTATTATTATTAGTGAATTTGGGATTCCCATCGTAGTGAAAGTTAGTAATAGGGTCATTATTAGTAATAGGGTCCCGTTTTACCCTTTGCGTATGGAACCCTAAAAAAGAGAAATAATTAAACAACGTATATTAGAGCACGTTAGAGAAGTAATTTATTCGCTATATGCAGGTTTTTATTTTTCTTTTGTAAGGTAAACATCTCACAAGCGTCTTAATTTGATTCACACTGTGACTTGGCACACTTTACTGAGTCAAACAACTGAAATTCACAATGTAAGATGAGCTGCCAAATCAAATTCCCTGCAGTGAATAACCAACGCCGTTTGAAGCCCCAAATACATGCAGAAATAATAGGGAGAGCTGAATAATGCAACGTAGCAGGATTCCATGGTAACGAGCGGGTCACTTGTTTCTTATTACATACTATTAAACGAGCAATATATTTAAAATATGTATTTGAGTTTCAGAAAATAGCTCATACACTCACAATGAAATTCGCAGCTCAATATTTCATCTATCCGGAGTAAATCTTGATATGCCCGCCATAACTAGAATTTAAAGTAATTTTTCTATGAAAATATCCTAAAATACCTCTAAAGATTTTATGTCAATGTCAGTGTTGATATTTTAATGTAATTCAGCATCATTGGGTTGATGTCTATGTGTGGGTCTAGAAGTTGTATATTAAAACGACAAGTAGCTGCTAAGTTATAGACAATAAAAGATCCTTTGCTAAGACTACCTTGTTGGTAGCGAGTTCATTAGCAGTTTCATGATTTTAGTCCCATATTGAACTGAAAACTTGCTTTATATATATTTACTATAGTTATAGTAGTATTAGTATAAAAGAAGATTGGCAACACTGCCGATCGGTTGTCATAAATTGTACTAGTGAATTAAAATTAATAATTACTTATAAATAAATGTTTTAACGTTGTAAAATATAAAATATTACTATTAGCAATCTAAATTGTAAGCTAAATAATTGAATGTGATTAGTTTTCTGAAGAAATAAACCCGAAACAACTGATATCTGTCGACGCATCAGCTGTCACTGCGCTGCTCGTGTCCAACGAACTTCATTCGATTAAGTTTAAACTTTTGTGTGAAATCCCGGGGAGTATATTACTTATTCTTTATTTTTACACATTCATACTAACCTAACCAAACATTTATTCGACTCATTGGTGTGAGTCACGTCCAATTTCACACTGCCATATTCTGTCTCCATTTGCTTGACGTACATTGTGGAAGCAAATTCGACGACTTAATTAGCTGGCTACAGACACCACACACTTCAATTACTCCATAACTATACTGATATAAGACTGGCATTCGATAAATTTATTCCTATCTACACATACTAAGTTAACTTGACTAGACCCTAGTAATGAACTCTGATTAGGTGTCATATAGATAAAGTTAAAGGTGCCCCACTACAGTTTGTAACTAAATGTTTAAGTGTTGCTTTATCATAAATCTATTATAAAGTTAATTGCCCATCTGTCTTGTATATACTTACTTATATTATTTCTACCTATAGATCTCTGTAGTTTATTTTTCATATCTCACTCCTTTGACTTCAAATACATCTTAACCTCCTATTTCTGTCTAGTTTACTGTTCACCCTCTCTTTGTTTTCAGCCCATCCTCATTCACCTCACATCATGCAGACCCGAAGCATGGCTGCAACTCAAGTAGCTGAACATAAGTTGAAATCAGCTCTCAAGGACTTACAGACATACCAAGATCAGTGTCATAAACTTGAACAGGAGCGTGAGGAGAATGAGTTAGAGATAATAAGGGTCATTGATAGTAACACATCACTGAAAAGAGAACTTGTGAAACTCAACCACCAACTAGAGTCTACTATTGAAGAGCGAGACAGACTGCATGCGGATACAGAGTCTTTTGATAAGTGTAGAGTGTTATATGAAGAAGCACTGTTCAAAATTAGAGATCTTGAATTAGAATTAATTAATTGTAATGAGAAGTTGTCAAATTATGTAAAAAACACAACTTGTCCAGTAGCTTCCATTAATCAGAGCTTGTATGACGAGTTGGCCAGTTGTAGTCCGGTGGATCTCCCTATTAATACAACGGTGACCATTGATTTGACTGGCGATGACTGTGTAGACTGCCAGCCAAGCGTTAATTCCGTAAGTAGAGACAAGCTAAAACAATACATACTTGAACTAAGTAAAGAACGTAGGGCATTATTAAACAAATTAAAAAATTATGAAATTAAATTAGAGGATAGCAAACTAAATTATGAAAAAGATACTCAGTATTTGCTTTCTGAGATAAAAACTCTTGAGAAGTCCCTAGCAATCTCATATCACAGTTTCCAGTCATACAAAAATGAAATGCAATTGCTGGCTGGAAAGTGTAATCCTGAAAGCAATAGGACATTGGAACCGGTTAACACCAGTAGTGCAGTAGTGGAGTCATACACACAGCTGGGATCAGAGTCACCAGTATCTCCACAAAATGACAATACTAAACATAGCTCCATACTGTATTCCGATGAAATGGGTAAGGGCCTTGGTACCTTGCTTTGTAATAAGCTGAGTTGTTCCTTTGTCAACTATTGTATGCCAGGATTACATTATAAAGATATAATAGATAAATTAATTCAGAATAAACACAGTGCCAAATCATGTATAACTCTAATGGTAGGAAATTGTAAGAACTTAAAGAAAAAAGACATTACAGATAGTTTCACTAAGATGTTAGAATTAGACTGTAATAAGATAATATTGTGTGCCTTCCCCTATGTGTCCAATGTGCCTGATAGTACAAATAATTATATCCACAAGCTAAATATGCATCTACAGTTTTTGGTTAGCCATTATAGTAATAAATTTATATTTTTGGACACAAATAGTTTTACAGATTCTTGTAGGGTAACCATGAGTACAGTTACTGTCTCAAGAAAATTTTTGAACATACTTGCAACTTTAGTAGCGGCACATATTAACTCAGTCATAAGTAGTATAACGAAGTCACTTTTTATACCATCTTTTAGTAATGTTATTAAAATCAATTTAGTTAGTACTTTAAACATGTAAGCATGATAATAGAGAAGTGTGATAACTTTCTAATTCTATCACATCAAAATATAAACCGCTTCTCTAGCAAAATTCTAGACATAGAACTTATTAATGAAAAATATGAAATAGATATTCTTTGTTCAATTGTTTTATATAAATGTGTTATGTGAACTATCTGTAAATGATTGCTATCATATACTTAATTTAAAATTATTGACTCTGTCTCAAAATGAATAATGTTATTGTTTCGAAGTTCTTCTTTTGTATACCTAAATATAATCTAAAATAATAAGCATTCAGACAACCGATCGAGCATATATTGTGTTTGCCTACTAAATAATTACTCTAATTGGACCAAATCCCGTGTTCATGCCCGCTTGAGTATGTTTCGCCGGACCGTCTCAACTGGGTCGTGTTGAAACCGGTAGTAGATGAACCCACTGAGTTTGTTTCGCTGGGTCTTCTCAGTTGGGGCGCATTGGATCCGGTGGTAGCATTAAAGCGCGACCGTCGTTATCAACACAAGGTCCGTCATAATAATAATACCTTTAATTTAGACAGAACCATTGACAATATGTAGTAAAAATTTTAGACTTAAACTAGATAATTAAACATAATCTCTTGACAATAACTTGATACGAGCTAGCTAAATATCATTGCTGTAATAAAATAAATTTTATAAATGTTTTCATACAATATGTACCTAAATATCTATGTTACTAGAAATAATATCTAATGTATACAACTATATTACTACAAACATGTTCTGACTATTTACAAGCGCTTTTTTAAAGTCTACGTGAATAAAAACCTTTTTTATTTATTTTATTTTATTTTTATTTATATAGTTGTTAGTAACCCGCTAAGGTTTCATATGAGTAACTAAATTAGTAATTAAAAGTAGACAACAAGAATTCTTTGACTAAAATATGCCGCAATCGGATTAAGTAATATTAACAAAAAAGCAGTTATTGTGATTTAGCTAAAATTGCTAGACACGTGATGGACTTTCTTTGTTGGTAAAGATGAATACTACAAGAATTTAGAACCGTATATTATTAATTTGACTGCACGTATGGCGCAGCGGCTAAGACAGTCGACTCGCCGCTTCGTGTCGCTCGTTCGATTTCCGCGCCGGGCAACTATTTGTGTGACGCATATATAGTTATTCCGAGTCTGGATGCAATTTGTGTCCGTCTATTATATGTTTGTAAAGTACCCCGCGAGGCAGGGATTAAGTCCCATATGTGGTCATTGCCTTTAAAAAATAATATCAGTCATTTTCGAAGCGCATGCCAAATAATGTATTAATGACTTATATAGGCAAATTCTTATAACCTTAAGATAAAATTGTTGTAATATTCGTAGAAGTTACTATTTTTAATTATAAATAAAGTGCCATCCATTCTGTTATCTAACAATGTAACTAACAAACAAATAACTTGGATAAAATTGTATCTTTTTTTAACATAATAAAAAGATCTCTAAACAGCAGCTCATACTCAAAACGTAGTCGATGTTACACCTACGTGCTTTGGAAAGTTCATAAAGCCGTTGTTACGATTCCTCGCATGAATAGCCCGCATTAAATTCTCAGTGGACAAAACTTGCCATGTTGCCAAAATTTAAAGAAAGATGTCCTAAAAATACACTGACGGTAGGTATTTCTATATGAAATAACAAATGACTAACTGAGAGTTTTCTCGTTTCATAAATAATTTTGCTGACTAAGAGCTAGCGCGCACTGGTGACTTTTGTCAGTGTGACAGTTTTGTCACTCTTATCAAGTCCGTGGATATGTATGGAGATGCGCGCATGTTACGACGTGACAACTGGGTGACACTTGTGTACGCCGACCGGCGAACAAGCCCGTGATGAAACTGCCACCGCGCCGTTAGGTTTTCATAGCGGTGCGCGCACTGGTGACAAAATTGTCACTCTCGTCGTCGGTCGTTCGCCATTTGCATTCTGACTACCGACTTTGGCGCGCATGGACACTAGAGAGACCTACGGAAATGCAGAGGCCATTGATTGCGAAGATTATAGTAGGGATGATGATGAAGATGTACCACAGCGAAGACAATATCCCCGAAAGAAAAAAACTAAAGTAATGTCTTACGAAGAAAGGCTTCTGGACATTTTAAATAAAAAAAGGGTTGACGATAACAAGTTCATTGAGGCTGCGAGGTATAATAAAAGCAGTTGTGATGACGATGACAGATAAAACCATTTTGCATTATCATTGGTGCCATTGTTAAAAGCAATCCCGGAGGAAATAAGTTAAAAGTACAGAAAAGTTTACAAATTTTTCAAGACGTAGGTACAGAAACAAAACTCCCACAGTACCCATCGAATCTCCTATGAATAGTTCAGCTTCTAACACTCATTCGGAAATATCTAAAGCAAATCTTGGGATGTTCTCGAAGTTTATAATACATAGTATAGAACTTTCCACGTAGTAGCCTGTCACTCCAAAGGGGGTGTAACCAGTATTCTTTGCGCTTTCTTTTTCTCCTGGGTCTAGTGAGTTCACCGAGAATGACCGTCTCTTCGAAATCCATATAGGCAAACGACGCTTCCATTTCAAAAAAAAATTGTCACTGTCACCTTTCGTGTGCGCACTCCACTTTGGTAACGTGACGTGACAATGACAACAACTTTATTGTCACGCTGACAAAAGTCACCAGTGCGCGCTAGCTCTAATTGAGTTATTTTACATATACAACATGTAACTTAATTAACGCACATCCTGAAAATAGCATTTTCAGAATCGTTTACTGAATCGATTTATATCATTTTTAATATAGGTAATTTTTTCATAATTACAGCTAAATTTTTTATTCCAAATTAATTAAAACTACGGATTTTTTTTTCATATTAACCCTGTTCAGTCCAAACATATTGAAATGGACCGTAAGTCAAAGTAATAAGACTTTTAAAATCTCAGTTTTATTTGTATTCTACAAATTACATCATTCAATACAAAATAAAGAAAAATAATCTTTATTCTAAGAAACTAATTTAGTAAATAACAATACATATACATGTTAAATTAAAAATCCAATATATTATGATTACAACATAAAGTGTTTGAGGGTGTGCGTTAATTACGTTACATGTTGTATATGTGATACTTTGAAAATATAAAGCTTCGTTCCATTTAAAGCATTTTATTAAAGCGATATTAGTACATTTAACAACACAATAGTATATTGGCATATAAAAACAGTAAATGATTGTGTGCAAAAAAAAAGTGTTACTTATTTGCAGTAGAAGTCTGGTAGCAGGAAGCGAGCAAAGTCACACCCCTTGTCTCCCGAAGCGGCGGATATGCAGCTTATAAAGTCATTGGAACTGCACCTGATCTATTTACGGTCGTATATGCTAAGATCTTATGAAATCAATCGTGAGAGTGAGAGTTATTTCTTAGCAGCTATAATCGAAATGTGAAGGAGCGGATATTACAATTAACGTTAAAATATTTTACTGGCCAATACCTCGAAGAACTGACGGCTACTGAAAAAGAAAGGGACTCGACTCGCGATCATGATATATAAGAAGCAGTTTGGGCAGACCCTCTACAAGATAGACCGATGATTTAGCGAGAGTCGTTGGAACCACTCAATGCGGGTAGTGCAATACCGACAATTGTGCATATTTTTAGGGTTAGCCTATGTTTAACGGCAGATAGTTCATACGATGATAATCTTAATGTTGATATATTTATATTTGTTTAAAATACGTTTCATCCATGACATTTAATGATACTAAAAAGGGTTGCTTGTTTCAAGAATTACTATGGTAATCATTAACTCGTTTCCTACTTCGTGTACCTAATCTTTGTTTTTTTGTAATCGGGTTAAATTGGATCCCAAACGATTTTTTGTTTACGCACCAACCCTAAATTTTGTCCAGAAACACTATATTTAACGGCTATTTTTAATGACACTTCTATTTACAATGTAACGAAATTAAATGTCTCCAATACTTAATGTACTGCATGCTGACTACGCTACTAATAAACTTGTCGATTATCTTAACATTATTCTATAAAATATGTAAAATTTATCTAAACCAGATTGAACACGATACCACTGGACCAACGGGGGTCTGAAGAAATAATATAGTTATATACTAAGCTTTCGAAATTCCATGGTAACGAGGCACTTATCCCACACTATACTTAGTACAAGGTACATTAGTCGTGTAAGTGATGGTGAACGTTAAGCCAATAAACTAGCTTATTTTCGAAGTAGAAAAAATGCTTCCTTGCTATATTTTGTCATAATGGGTTAAGTAGGAAGTGTTTTGTTTTGAGGTTTTGTTATTTACATTTTCGTTTGTCTATACTAATATTATAAAGAGGTAACGTTTGTGAGTTTGTGACGTAGTAAGGGGTAAACTCTGGATATACTGAACCGATTTTAAAAATAATTTCTTCAATAGAAAGCTACGTTATTGTGGAGTGTCATAGGCTATGAAATAAAAATATATCCCGATCTTTTAACCCAAACCTTTACGCGGGACAAACGGGTAGGCAAAATATTTATAACGTGGAACGAAGTCCACGGGCACTGCTAGTAACTTATAAAGATGTGCCTGTAATTGAAAAATTGTATAAAGTAGTAAATAATAAGTGAACCAAATTACGGCGTACATAATACAAACTTAAAACCAATTCAAAATACCACAGTGGTATTCTTACTCAGATTCGTTGTTACTGTGCCAACAAAATGTACATATATATCGTTTTATAGCCCTATGAGCAGCTCAACTGGAGATATACCCCCGCCCCCTCTACATTTTTGAAAATGTGCTGCAGTCATGTTAATAATACAATAATTTTGAGTTTACGTGCGTGGCAAATGATATCAGTGAAGCCATGGTGATGAAGTCTCAAATCATAGGCAAGATGAGAAAGCCTGGTGTTAATCGTTTGCCTTGAATAAGCGCTTAATGTAGCCTACTAAAGCTTTTGATTACTTACATATCGTATGGGCAGTGGTTAGTGGTTAGTTACCCTATTGTCAGAGTTGTTCAACCGCCCAATAGGCCTCTGGCATGGTTACAACCAGAACCGACAGCTTAACTTGCACTTTGAATAACGGAGACGGTCCGATATTGAATCGGTTTGGTACTATAAGAAACAATCTACATTAATCGAAACCAAAAAAATATAATAAAAAAATTTGCCAAACTATCTTGCTGTATGTGTAGTTACTCTTAGACATCCGCAGTTGAATCCAATATCATGGATCGTTGAACACTTACGTAAACTCTGATAAAATGAGCTTTGGTCTGGAGGCTTTGTGTAATAAACGATTCGACAACATGGCTTTTTACTAAATAAATTCTAACTGCAGGGTTGAAACATCTTTAAGTTGCCTAGGTTTATTAGACTTTAGACGGCGATGGATCTTTAGTTCAACAAATATATTAGATTCAAATATATTGCCGATATTCTTTCGAACGCCAAGTTAAAAAAAGAAAACAACATCTTACAGAGGTTCTGTTTGCAAATCGTTATGTTGTTTGCTCATTTCGTAAAGCATACAAATTCTTGGTAATTCAATTATTTTAGCTCTTATCTTTGTAAATATAATTAACATTACCTTATATTTTTTGTTATAGCATATTTTCTTAATTTACATTGATTTATGAACAATGCAGATACCCTAGTCCAGCGAAGATGATAGCGCAATTCCAACTTAACTCAGCAACATTGGCTGCCCTATTCAAAAATCGCAATATATGTCATGCCAGGCGAATGCTACTGCGGCAATTCTAAGGTCACTCCTACGCTTTTAAATAAAATATTTTAGTTTAAAAACAAATGATTTGTCTATAAAATATGCAAATAAAATGCATTTTAATAAGATTCTTATTATTTTTAAAATGTGAATAATGCAAATAAAATGTAATAAAACAATCACAAAATAAAACAATATTTTATTAATGTATAATATTGGTAAATATATACCAATATTATACATTAATAAAAAATTGTTTTATTTTGTGATTGTTTGTAAAACAGCAGTCGCAAAAAGACAGAAATGTAAATATATGTAGATATTCTTCTAAATAAATAAATTCGGATTTTCTTCGGTTTTCTTCTTCCTTACTCGTTAATGATGCACGGTACCGTTACCACTCAGACTACTACTGCTCTTGGTACTAATCCTCTGATAGTAGACAGTCGAGACCTAACTTTACACTTTAAGTTTTAATACTTAGTCACCTCAGTAGATTCTCTGGTATACAGTGGCACGGTGTTCTTACTCTGTAAGTAAAGTTTATAGTTTACTTCCTTTAAGTAAATTAGAAATAGAATAATATTCCATGTATTGTCAATATATGTAGCTCGTAAAATACTGCATTTTAGTTTCCTACTTCATATTAACCGAATGAATACTTCGGTTCACCGTTTGAAAGCAACATTTAATTGGCTCTCTACATGAGCGATTCCAATTTCAATATCGCGTTGATAGAAATATTTTGAATATCGTTAAAAATATGTTGATTGGCAGTTACTGGTTATATATTTCCACATGTGTGTATGGGTGTTTATGTGTGTGCATGGATTACATGTTGGTTTATATGATAATTTTGGGTTTGGGTAATGTCAGTTCACCTCTCTATAATAATGGTTCTTACGAAAAGTACAGACCATACAAAGAATTTTTAAACTACTGAAACTGCTTAAATATGTTTACTAATTATGCGCAACGAGTGCACAATTAGGCAACAGGTTCTAATATAATTCGCTTATTTTTCTTCAGTATTTCGCGCCAAAACTAAATTGTCACTATTAAAGGTACTTTGTTCTTTTCATACAACGTTGGTTAGAAAGTGATGCAATGACATTAACACTATTTTAGTTGGTATTGCATAGAATAAAGTTACTTAGTACAAATGATAATGATCTGTAGTACCTAATCAGATTTTCATCGGAAGATAGTTGATGTAAGGAGTAATATAGCTACATACCGCCTGCGGCTTTTTGAAATATCTTTTAGACGATTGAATAATTTATTGACTAGCCTGTTGGTCTAGTGGTTAGTGACTGCTAATTCAGAGGCTGTAGGTTCGATCCCCACCCAGGACAATTTTTTGGATGATGAGCATGATTATTTATTCTGTGTCTGGTTGTAATATATCTATAACTTATGACGGTCACCGTAGCCCAGTTGGTAGTGCTCCTGCCTACGAAGCTGGTGGTCCTGGGTTCGAATCCCGGTAAGTGCAAATATTAATGTGATGAGCACGAATATTTGTTTCTGAGTCATGGATGTTTTCTATGTATATAAGTATTTATCTATCTATATAAGTATGTATATCGTCGCCTGGTACCCATAGTACAAGTTTTGCTTAGTTTGGGGCTAGAATGATCTGTGTGACATTGTCCCTACATATTATGTAGCTGGATGTGCTGGCGTATGTACAATGATAATCGATCTAAATCTATTTCATACATCCAAGGGTTGTGTTTGATATCATATTTTCCCTTTCCTACTTTATAATATTTAATCTTAGATTATGTTGGCTCGTTATATAATGGAAGATTGATCGAGTTTTCCGTAAGCAATAAGATATTTTACATGGCCTTGGTTCTGTTTTAATATGGGTAGGTATTCCTTTTGTCTTGAAGTACTTATTGAGAACAATGTCTGTCTCTCGTCGTAATTATTATGTCGCCTGTGACGTATTACGTGTAGATGGAACGTGCAAGGAATATATTTAATAATGTTTGTGTACTGATATTGTACACAGGAAAATTAAAAGAAAGATATTTGATACTAATGACCTGTCCCAGCTTTGCATGAGTAGATAGATAGGTAAATAAGTATTTTAAAATAGTACGTGATGCCAAATAATTACTTTTAAAGGTAAACTCTTCATGCCTTGGGTTAAATTATTGTAATTTTGGTTGAGATCTCTAATGCTTTTGGAAATAAGATATAGCCCATGTTACCTAGTGATAATTTAACGTTCGAAATATGATACTTTTTTTTTAAATTCAGTTTAGAACTTTTCAGTTTATACATTACAAAAATTTTAAACTTTTCTCTATGTAATTACTGCGGCAGTTTTAGAAACAAAAAATATTAAGTGCAAATCCGACTCGCGAACACAGGTACATAAGACAATAGTAAAATCTGGTTTGTAATTATGAAATTGAAGCGTTTTCATATGAAGACAGTTCAATGAGTTATTCAATTACTCTGCCAGTCAAGGCTATTACAAACTCGAGAGTATGACTGCGAACGCGCCACGATCATCATCGCGATATAAGAACTTTAATTTGCTCTAGCACCGATGAAAGAAACTCGCGAGTTCGTGTATTAACGAGTAATAGAAGCAAAATGCATACTATAAACTATATTTTAGGTTCAGCGGCCCCCTGCGCCTGTGGAATAAGGCCCTATGGGGGCTCACAGGTATTTGTCGCCTGAGTTAACTAACTAGATGAGAGCCTGTTGCATTCGCCACCTTCTCGTTTTCTTCAATTTTTAATATTGTAGGTAAAATAAAGTTACTTGTTATTTCTTTAATGATTTCTGAACATTTTGATGTGGAAAACAGTCCACATGGACGGACTAGTTCTAAAATCTAGTTTCTTTAATATTGATTATCGTCTACTGCTACATTGTGAACTGCATGAGCTAAACAAGTTTATACTTGTTAATTGTGTGTTTATTCCTTAGGGGTGAATACCTTTCATTATGACCCTAAAACCGAATCTTTCCTACATATCCATAAGTCTATGTTCAAAATTCTTCGGCTGACGAGTTACTAAACGGCTTTATCCCTCGCTTGCCTCTATTTCCCGATGAAGCAGTAAGAGCCTCCTCGGCAACTGTAAACGACATATACAAATGACACACATCATAATTGTTATACGGCATTTGATCTCTAGCCGAAACGCGGAAGAAATATTTTTAATAATGTGTGTTTACTAATATCGTAAGCAGGAAAATTAAAAGAAAGCGTTCAACGTATTACCGTATGACGTAATATTCAGCATAAAAGAAAATAATACACAAGAGTGAGTTGGCCTCGAGCTTCCGTTCGTGCTCCGTGTCTGTGTTAGCCGTTTATGGATATCGTGAGAGATTAGACAGAAAAATTAAATAAATGTATGGTAGATTTTTGTTTAAAAACAAACTCTGCTAATATTCACGTTAAATAAACTGATATGTATTTATATTAGTGTTATTTATGATTAATAAATACTGCTGTTTAAAAAGGTATAGATAAAGTCCTTCTATTTAATGATTATATTGTAATTGTGACTCCACTTTGGCCTCTTAGCAATTTCTTAAACAGCTGTTTAGAAGATACCTGCCAAGATTTTTTTAACACTGTCCGCAAAAGTGTGAATAAGAAAAATAGACTAGATTTACAATATTGAGGTTTTGTATTATGACGCTGAAATTTAATTAAAACACAAGATTCATAATCAACTAAATAAAGAAGATTTACAACACAGTTCAATACTTATTAACATAGTGAGATCAAAATCACTAATCTAAATAAGCAAGGGAGCTACTTAGTGTAAAATAAAATAAAACTTATGAACTAATGAGGGTTGTATGTGTGTAAGTGTAGAAAGAAGAGAGAGAAGTGAGAACGTGCTTCGTAAGAGTAGTTGTAGAGTTGAGACAAGATTTTCAGTTTCGGTATAATTTAACGAGGGAAGCCATTTTTTTAAGGTGATATGTAGTTTACCATAAGTTTGATTTTTGATGTTTAGAATAGCGGATACTTTGTTGTACGAGTGAGGATGGGAGAAAACTGGACATAGTCGGGCGAGGAGGGAGTTAAAGGGTGGAAGTGGTATTGTGAAAACCCGTTTTGAAATAATTTCGTCATAATCTAGCCTATTGTGGAGATTTTTATGAGCGCTGGTGATCGCTCGTAGAATAAAAAGTTGTCTAACGCGAAGTACTTCAATAATCTCATATAGAGTGTCTGTGGGAAAGCGGAAAGGTTTTTTAATGTTACTTTTAGTAATGCCCGTTGAGCTCTTTCAAGAAGAACTAAATAGCTTTTCCCAGCGCTTCCCCAAACTGATATACAGTATTGAATATTGTGTTGACATAAAACTAGATATACTCTGCGTCGCGAAGATTTTTCATAATATATATGAGTTTACGAACTCTGCCCGAGATTGTAAAGATGTGTGATTTAAAAGAGAGTGTTGAGTCTATTATGATTTCTAAATATTTAATGGAGGAGGTACGCTGAATTGGTTTGCAAGAACAAACCGGCAAAGTAAAGTAAGAATTAGAAGGACAGAAGTGTATGGTTAGGGTAAGGTTTAAGGGCGGGTTGGATATCGATGATTTAGAAAAGGCGATGAGTTTAGTTTTTTGGATATTCAGAGTTAGTAAGGTACCGTTGAGAGCGTTAAGAACCTCGAATATACCTACGTTAGCGCTCTGAAACACTCGTTTCCATGATTTATCATGGAATAATATGACTGTGTCATCTGCATATGTGACAATCTCTGAGTTGTTTATGTGTAAGCGTACAATGTCGTTTATATACAATATAAATAGTGTGGGCCCTAGTATACTGCCTTGTGGGACACCAAAACCAATTTCTAGCTGGTCACTGGTTTGGTTACCTATTTTTATGTATTGCTTACGGTTTCTTAAGTAGCTCTTAAACCAGTTGTAAGGAATTCCTCTAATTCCAAAAGCTTCTAGCTTTTTTAAAAGTAAATCTAATGAAACTGTGTCAAAGGCCTGGGTAGATCAAGAAACACTGCAAGACAATTCTCTTTGTTTTGTATATAAGTGTCTATTTTATTAACTAGTGTTGTTGCAGCATTTTCAGTAGATTTACCCCTCCGGAATCCAAACTGGTTATCCGATATAAGCAGATGTTTTTCCATGAACTTTACAAAACGGTAGTTGACATTCTTTTCTAATAATTTAGAAATTACACTAAGCAAAGCAATAGGAAGGTAATGTTCTGGGTCGCATTTAGGGCCTGCTTTATGGATGGGGGATACGGCGGCAACCTTCCAGACTTCAGGGAATACACCGGTTTTAAAACTGAGATTAAAAATGTGTGTTAGTGGGGTAAGTATGGGGCTGAGTGTTTTCTTAAGAAAAAGAGCATTAATAGAATCGGGCCCAGGGGCACTGTCACTTTTAAGTTGAAGGATAATAGATTTTATTTCTGAAGGATCTGTTGGTTCTAGGAAGAAAGAGTGGTTATTGGTGAACGTTGGTGTGTATGTCCTAACGAGTGAGTCAACAGTGTCAACAGTGTTAGTGAGAATCGTACTAGCTAATTTTTCGCCAACAGTAGTGACATGTTGATTGCAGTCATTTAATATAGTACTCGTAGCGTATGGTGTAGTAAGCAATTCAGACGGATGAGCCTTTAACTTAGATGTTCCTGTTATGTTTTTTATGGTTTTCCATAGTTCTTTCGGATCTGTCCAATTTTCAGATATTAACTTTGTGTGATAGTCTATTTTGATTTTGCGAAGGAGCTTGTTGTAATAATTACGGTACCAGATATATATAGTTTGTTTAGTGGTATCGTTGGGATGAGCTCTGCATGCAAGATGTAATCTGTCGCGGTGACGTGTGCATCTTAAAAGGCCAGAAGTCATCCAGGGCTGTATGTGGGCCTTATTGCGAGACAGACTTACTGTGAGTGTGCGGTTTTTAACGTATTTTTTAGAATGGTGTTAAAGTTTTCTATAGCCGAGTCCAAACAGTGGTTACTAACTACCGGTGTCCAGTCGACTGAGTTAATTTCAGCTACAACGGCGTCTAAATTTATCTTTTCCTTCCAGCGAGTAACATTTTTGCTAGAAATACGTGTAGGTATTGAAAGGCCTCCGATAATAATATCGTGATCCGTGATGGACGACTTGCAGACAGTACTGATAACTGAGATTGATAATTTTAAAAACATATGATCTAGACAGGCAGTAGCTCTAATGGGCTTTGTTATTGCGGGTAATAAACCATGCGATGCCATCAAACATAGATACTCCGCAGCTTGATTACTATCTGAGCAGATATCAATGTTGATATCACCGGTAATTATGACAAAGGGGTGAATAGTTAAATCTTTTAATGAGTGATCCAGAGAAGTTATTAAAGGGTCAGTAATTGTGGTGGAAGGGGAACGGTAAATACCCGTTATAGAGATTTTATCATTGATAATGAGAGACAAGTTATCAGCGTCCTTAATTACGGTATCTGCTACTGGTGCCATATGACATGATTTAACGTAAATAACAACTCCACCACACTTGTTTTTGGGAGTATTGGAACGAAATACGCTGTAACCTGAGATCATACCTAGAATAGAATTTTCAGATAACCAGCACTCCGTGAGAACTATTACGTCAATCCCTGAGTCTAGCCGATTCAGTGAAACAATAAAAGAATCTAGATTTTTCTGAAGGCTTATGATGTTAAGCCTTCAGAAAAATCTAGATTCTTTCTTTAAAATTGAAAACATTGTCATGAAATAAACTTTTGCATACATCTACAGATTCTAGAGTAAGACAGTTTATTTCAGAGGATTTGTCTAAAGTATCTAATACGTTAAGTAATGCCATTTTTAAGTCAAAATATTAATTTTAGTAAAGTGGAGTATTCTTGACGTATGACTGTCTTATTGTATTTATTTTTTGCACGATCATGAGTAGTAGAATACTTACATAGTAATAAAAAGCAGCGAGCAGGTGTTTTAGATTTAAGCACGCGGTGTTGTGTCTGATGGTAGTTAACTGGCTGTTTGAATGCCGGTAAACTTAGTAATACTTAAATACACAAAACGCGAAATGTACAGTTATATTTTTAATAGTTTGAATGCTTATTAATTTTCTGAATTGTGATGCATACTTGAAAAACTTCAGTACCTACCGAGATATTTTAAAAATCTGCATTGGATTTCTCAAGAACATACCGCAGTATAGGCACGATGCGTCCTTGTAACAAGGTTTTTTCAAATCATCGAGTATGCCTCTTATATCGTACAATAACTTTTGACTATTACTATACTAAGGAGCCGTGGGGTTTTAGCTCAGAAAAAATAACACAACCACCCCATATTATCCCAAGTACTCGAGTTTGCAACACTAGCTACGTCCTAACTCCTGTCGCCAACTCGTATGCCCGGCGCGCGACGTGGTGAGGTCTTTGTCCAGTAGTGAACGACATCTATAATACCTAATACATACTGTAGCCAGACCCGACAGTTTGAAATGTAAAAGTACCTAAGTAAACCCTCAAAAATAAAAAATCACATTCAAAAAAATTTAACCCATTCAAAATCCATAAGCACTTAGTAAAGAATGTTCAGCCGTGACACTGAAAAATGATAAAAAGCTTCAGAGATTTTATACAATCCAATCGAAATACCTTTTCATTTTGTTTATATAACAATGCAATTGGAAACAAATGATATCCATCATCTCCGGCTTTGAAAAAATAAATGAGAGGCATTCGTCCGTGTGAGGGTAATCAATCAAGGGTTCCATTTCAGTATGAGCTACTAACGAGAATGCTTAGATTGAGCGCTACATATCCGCCCTCATTTTGGCAAGTGAGGAAGTTTTAAGTGTATTACATTGCACCCTACTTAGGCTGCACATTATTCATTTCCAATGTATTGCAAAAACAGATTATGTTGGTTGGGCTCATAGCCAGGTTCAAAAGAGATTGGTGAAGCACATTGTATATAGAAGCTTTTTTTTCGAGCTTTGTTGAGCGTGTAGTTGGCCCCAGTTGTAGTTGTAAGAAAACAGTCGATAAAATAATCCTGGCTCTAGGGCAGGAAATCATATAAAAAGCACAATTCAGTCCTTCCGTCTTTAAGAAAAATATAATTAAGCAATGACTTAAATCGGCGTTCTGATTCTATTACTGATTTTATTGCTATTGAGTAGTTGTTTCTGGCGTATGATTAAAAGTTACAAAAATAATACTGTTCACCCTTATTTCCGAAGTTATTTTTGATAAAGATTTAAAATGATTATAATTATTACAGCTTATTGGAAGTATCATAGAACTATCAAAACAAAATATTTTTATAATAATACATAAATTTTAACAACAAACTTATTGAAGTAGTCATGAAGTAGTCGATGTTTATAGTTCTTGACTTATTTACTTACCTTATATATATCCACAGGCGTTTCTTTCAATTATTCGGTAATTTAAATTTGGTTAACTTATAAGTTTTTCATGATCCGTACTAAGTGTTCATAACGTCACTTAACGTTGCAGTCTTAGATTTCTGTATAAATATTTTTACTTGTATCAACAAGATTGATATAAATATCTGGAACTGCAGGTCTTGTTCATTCATTTTTTTTACAATAATATCCGGGGGCATTATTTACACACGGCCATCTGATCCCAAATTAAGTAGAGCTTATACTATGGAAACCAGATAACTGATATACTACTTTTCTTTTGTAAATACATACTTATATAGATAATTACACCCAGACTCGGGACAAACAGTCATGTTCATACTGTCACCTGTCCTGGTTAGGAATCAAACCCACGACTTCCGGCGTGAAAAGCAAGCATTTGAGGCCCTTCTAATTTTAAATCATTTGGTTTAAATTTAACAACGAACTTATAGTAATCAATTTCTACCATACAATAATACACACCATAGCATTACAATTAAAATAGGTAGTGCGAACACATATAATAATTATAATATCTGGGGACAATGTCACACAGATCATCCTAGCCCCAAACTAAGCAAAGCTTGTACTATGGGTACCAGGCGACTATATACATACTTATATAGATAGATAAATACTTATATACAAAGAAAACATCCATGATCCAGAAACAAATATTCGTGCTCATCACACAAATATTTGCACTTACCGGGATTAGAACCCAGGACCACCAGCTTCGTAGGCACGATCACTACCAACTAGGCTACGGTGACCGTCATATAATGTTGTAACATGTCATCAAATAACAAAAGAAAACAAGTACTGTTGGCGATAAATCACTACTTCTCTCTCTGTAATAGAGCTCGTATGACAAGAACAGGGCATAAAAAGAACTGACAACCTATTAAAACTGCTTCTAATATGCACAGTAATTTTGCGCACCGAGCGCATAGCTGGCTAACAGCTTCTAACGTTTTCCTTTTAGTATTTCGCGCCTTAACTAAATTGAAACAGCTTAATACGCCCTCTCTAATTCATTAGAAGTATGTAAGAATGAGATGCCATGTTATTAAAATTAGCTCAGCAGGTACTTCATAGAATCAGGGGTACTGTAACATAATGCACACACAGAGCGGCAATTACTATCATACTTCAAAGCTGAAAACAGTAGTGTATCCTTATTAAAGAAGTTGGTATTAAATAAAAGAAATAAGAAGAAACGGTATTTTATTAGAAATAAACCATAACTGAAAATTTCTAAGCACACAGCGCACAAAGTAACAAGTACAAAAACAAACAAAACAATGCCTGGAAGGTGTAATCATTACCCTCCCTTGTCCTCATCGGACAAAAAAGTATAAAACCCTCTTCGGTAATAGCCACAAAGATTAACTTCTTGATAACTTTTCTGTAAGATAAACTCGGCTTCTTTATATTAAATTATTCCAAAACTTTTGAGGTAAGACCGATGAAGATTTTTGAAGTGCTAATTGATTGATATTAAAATTTGCGACCTCTTATTTATGTTTCATTATAATTACCGTTTTGGAGTATTATTCTGCTCCAAGTGAGGATGAAAAACTTTGTTTGCTGAAGCTTGTTGCCTTGTCGTTAGATAATTAATATTACCTCTAGAGCTATTCCAATCCCACTCAATTTTGTAAACAGTTTCATTCGTATGCATCATTATTGCCGTTTCCAAGCCATAACACAGTGAAGTGAAGTGAAATAGACTAATACAGGTTAATTTTGGCATTATCTCAAATTTAAAATGGATATAGATGCCATCTCGGTTTATTTCAATATAATATCCTCCCGGTTGAATTCCGGCCACGGCGGCCAGTCTCAGTGGAGACTAGCCAAGTGTGCAGGACATATTATATTGCACAAGTGTGTGCGCAAACACATGGGCACTTTTTATTCCATCACTCATATAATCCGATGGGACGACTAGCAATACGACCGGAAGAAAGAGATAAAGTACAGGACCGCCGGGTTGACGTGCTCTCCGAGGCCTGGGGGCATTATACCGCTAACACCCAGACTTCGGGTTGATACTGAGAAATTTCCTTTACGTAAAAATTCCTAAATTACTTTTTGGCCCAACCTGGGATTCGAACCCAGGACCTCATTATCTGAGGTTGAACACGCTACCGCTAGAGCAACGTGGCATTAACCTCAAGTCTCGGCGCAAACGGACGCGTTCACTGCTTTTACAAAAATATTAATTAATTTTAAAGTGACCAAGTATTCAATAGTGTACTTTATCTTAAGAGTATAAAGCTTAATTTCATTTGTGAGTGAACCTACACTGCATTCCTTTCTTATCGGATCTTACCACAGACTTCAAGCAAAATAGACAAGAATAAAACAATGTCACGTGAAGTAAAAAATACCTCGAAGTCAATTCCAGTCGACCCAGATATATCCGAGAATAATACAAATTCCCGTAGGCGAGGGAATAAATATGAATTTGCAGAGGCTTTTGAGCAATTTGGAAATAAAATGATGGCAAAATTGGATGCATGGAAAGAAGAATTCAATCAAGACCTGCACAATATAAAGGATACATTAAATAAATTAAATGAGACGTCTACAGAATTGAAATCTGAGGTTAATCAAATCAGAGAAGAAAATTTGTCGATGAAAAATTCCGTGACAATTCTAGATAAGAAACAGGTTATCATACAGGAAGACGTAACATCTTTAAAGAACTCCATGCAGTTCCATAGTAAATCTCACGATGAGCTGAAGAATAAACTGGAATTATGTTCGAAGCAGTTGCAATCTATCAGTACCATTAAAACCGAATTAGAAAACATTAAAACTCAAAATAAAAAAAATTCATTCGAAATTAACCAGAGAGAACAACGAGATCGCTTGCTAAATATTGAAATTATTGGAATACCTGAATGTAAGGACGAAGACCTTATTGAAATTATTTTGCAACTAGGAGTGCACACATCCACAGATATGGCGCGCGATGATATCATACATGTGAATAGAGTTTCCCCACTTTCCAACATTCAGGGCCGACCCAAAAATATAGTGGCAAAACTAAGTACTCGCCAGATTAAGGACAATTTAATTTCACAGGCTCGAAAATGCCGCCTCACCACCTCCAATTTGAAGATACAAGGCAAAAGTGTTCCTGTCTTTGTAAACGAACATTTAACCATATTGAACAAAAATCTCCTTAAAAAAGCAAAAGTCATTGCCAGCTCCAAAGAATATCAATATACTTGGACAAAAAACTGCAGAATCTACGTAAGGAAGGCAGCTACGCTACCTGCAATCCAAATCAAAGAGGAAGAGGATCTAAAAAAAATCATCTAGCTTCAATATTTAGCTCTGACAATATTTCGGTATTACATAATAGTTTTATTACTTGTTTTCAAATTTTTACTAATGTTTTTAAACTTATATGTTATAACTTTATTATTCTAATGGGATTGTTTATCCACTCTATGAGTGCTAAGGTCTACGCTTTGGTACGCTTTACTCGTGCAAAGTGTTTGTGTGCGTGCAACTTGGGTGTGATGGGGATACGCTTAATGAAGGTGCGAGATTTAATTATTTTACTGTACTTTTGGTCATTACAAACTTGTCACTCGAGTATTCATTTATTATCTCATGTTATCTCAAAATATCGCATTTGCCATATATTATTAATTGGTATCACTGTAGATATAAATAAAAGTTGCGTATTATGTTATAAATTGCAATACACCGGGCTTCACATTCTCGACATATTATTTATATGGTTATATCTATTATTTTCTAAAACGACATATATACACCTAATAAAACACAACAATGTCGTAACTCGTAACAGTACACCCTGGCGAAGCGTATCACGTTTACCACCTTGGGATAATATATTGCACAGCTTTACTAAGTTGTCACAACATTTTTTAGCAAGATACCTGCAATTAACTTTTATTAATATGTTATTATCACACTTTAACAAGTTTTACCATTATTACCTTATCCTTCTAATAGAATATAATATAGTAAAAAAGTGCATTATGTTACTACGTTCGTTGGAAATAATGCAATTTGTTTCTGTATTATTGTTTTTGTACAGTTTAATAATTCTTAGACATTCCTCTAGTTACACTATTAAGTACCTACTTAATTTATCATAATGGCACCGTGTAATTTAAAAATTTACTACCAGAATTGTCGTGGATTAAGGACTAAGACATTGCAATTTCAACAAAGCATATTGAGCCACGACTATGACCTAATTATCATTACAGAAACTTGGTTACATAGCGGAATTCTTGATGGAGAATTATGTGACGATAAGTATGACTTGTTCCGTAATGACCGCGACCTGGCTGCCACTGGTAAGGCCACTGGTGGGGGTGTTATGATACTGTCGCGACACAGTCTTGGCGCTTGGTGTACCCAACATGAACCCACTACTTCAGAGATACTTACAATCGTTATACCAGCCCGAGCGTTGTCTTCAACTATGAATCTTTATGTTAGTGTTATTTATATCCCTCCGAATGCGCACCAAATACCATCAGACATAGATTATGTAATAAAAAGTGTCACGGCAACAGTTACTCAAAATACTCAATTATGTAATTACTTATTGATGGGTGACTTTAACTTATCGTGCATAAACTGGTATCTTAATGGACCTATATTTCAGAAACAAGGTTCTGTGGAAGTCCAAACTGCTGGTATGCGCTTGGTAAACGAACTGAGTTTTTTAGGCCTTACGCAATACAATACATTGCTAAACCAAAACGGTAATACTCTAGATTTGGCCTTCTGTAGTCTACCATTAAAAATAAAAGAATGTTTATATCCCCTTACAAAAATAGACATTTCACATCCTGTGTTTACTGCGGAAGTTCTCGACCTAACGTGCACCCCTTTTACGGAATTATCTATACCCAAACCTAACTATAGAAAAGCTGACTTTAATATGTTAAACAAATACTATGTTGGAATTGACTGGCTATCGGTTTTAAACAAAGATTCAATGGATAATGCCATTCATGTTTTTTATACTTTAGTTCAAGAGGGGATTAGCAAGTACGTTCCATTGATTCGTTACACAGGTAAACGAAAATATCCAATATGGTATAGTAAGGCATTGATTAAAATCATAAAAGAAAAATCTAGGGCACATTCACGTTGGAAAAAATACAAGAACCTTCGTGATTATGACGAGTTCGCATTATTACGAGCTAGACAACATCTTGAACAAGATAAATGTTTTGACAAATATGTTAAGGTAACCGAGGACAGTTTGAAATCCAGACCAAAGAATTTCTGGTCGTATGTAAAAACATTGCGAGGAGGTTCTAATTACCCAAAACAATTAACTTACAATAATGTAAGCTCTTCCGATGGCCAGGAAATTTGTGAATTATTCAATGTTTTCTTCCACAGTGTGTTCAATGTACAATCTAATAATAACGACAACATTTATTTAAATGATGCTGATGCATTTTCTGCTGATACAATCAACAGCTTACAGATCACTCTGGCAACTGTGGAGAGATCATTGAACATCCTCAATGTTGATAAGGGACCAGGATGCGATGCTATTCCTCCAGTCTTCTGGAAAAAATGCTCAAAATCTCTAGCTATGCCAATACATATTTTATTTAATCGGTCTCTAAAAGATGGCATCTTTCCAGAGGTATGGAAGAAGGCACACATTGTTCCTGTATTTAAGAAAGGTTCACGTACTAAAATTGAAAACTACCGGGGTATCTCTATTTTAAACACTTTAGGTAAAGTATTGGAAAAACTAGTATATAAGGCCATATATCCGCTTATAGTAGCTGGAGTAGCCAATACGCAACATGGATTTCTTCGGAATCGGTCCACCATTTCAAACTTGGCATGTTTTTCAAACTATCTCCTAAATAATATTGACAATGGAGGGCAGGTTGACGTGATCTACACTGATTTTGAGAAAGCTTTTGATCGGGTAGACCACGTCATCCTGCTCAATAAATTGTTTAGATTGGGCATACGTGGTGACTTATTGAGATGGATAGAATCATATCTCCACAAACGATCTCAAGCGGTAGTGATTGGTGGCTATAGGTCGAATTTTATTAACATTCCAAGTGGTGTACCACAAGGTTCGCATCTAGGACCCTCATTTTACAATGCTTACTTGTTCGATATTAAAGATTCTTTTATAAACTCAAAACACTTAATGTACGCAGATGATAAAAAAATATTTTGCAAAGTCACTAATATTCATGATTGCGAAGCTATTCAAGCAGACCTTTATAGGCTTAGTAATTACTACAAAATAAATAAAATATCAGTCAATATTAATAAGTGCCAAAAAATTAGCTACTCTCGAAAAAAACATCCAATACAGTTTACATATAACTTTGATGGGACCATTATAAGTGAAATCAATACAGTTCGTGACCTAGGTGTTGTATTTGATTGCAAATTATCGTTTTCAGAACACATAGACTTCATCACCACAAAAGCATTTAAAAATCTGGGATTCGTGCTAAGAACTTGCAAAAAATTTAAAAATATTGAGTCTCTAAAAACTATTTACTACGCTTATGTGCGTAGTTCACTCGAATATGCAAGCCCTATCTGGTCACCGATTTACATCATTTATACGAGTCAAATTGAACGCATTCAAAAAAAAATTGTCAATCATCTAAATTATCGCCTTCGAAAACTCCCAATATCTTACCTACAAAGTTGTAGCTCGCATGCCATGTTAACTCTCGAAGAACGGCGCAAAGTATTAGACATGTGCCTGCTATATGACATCCTCAATGGACGCCTTGACTGCCCCGAGTTTCTGTCTCAAGTGACATTTAACACACCTCTCCGACGAACTCGTCACACTCCAATGTTGCACGTACCCCATCACGCTACGAATTATGCCCAAAATAGTGTGCTAACCCGAATTGCTCGAACACATAATGCAACCTTCAACGAAATTGATACCTTTTCTTGTTCAAAAAATAATTTTAAATCCCTAATTATAAGCACTATAAAAAACAAACGACTAAGATCTAATAATCCTATTTGAATTTGTATGTATTCAGTCTTACTTTAGAATGTATATTAATAAATTAAAATTAACTATGTATAACTAACAACATTATATTTTGCTTTAAAATCATTGGACATCGATGTATATCACTTCATTTCTCGCAATTAATACCTACTTAATCGAGACTGCAAGACTACCTACTGCATACAATAGTACTGCTACATTAGTGTGCAGTAGTCTTGATGTAGATCTCACCACATCAATGTCTGATAAATGATTGGTCTCAGCATTATATTTTATGTCCGTTTTTAGCCAACTACACTTTTAATGTTAAACTAAGGAAAACCTGTCATTGGCCTTCTCTTTATATTGTATCCTGTAAATTGTGTTATTATCTGTATCGCTGTTGGTTTTCTTAATAAACAAAAAAAAAAAAAAAAAAAAAAAATTAGATTCGTATTATTACATGAACATGACCTATTTTTCATGAATATTCATAAATGATAATCGGTGCTTAGGAATAGGTTTGCTATAGCCCATTTCAACAGAGAAGAACTAATTCAGCAAGACTTATTACATGTAACTAAACCCGTGTCCGCTTCATACCCTTACTCTGATAAGACAATGGGAGACATAGTATGATCGGATGGCAATCCGATACGTAAGGGGAGAGAATTGCTAATAGTATTTATATGGCTTACTTATTTGGCCTGGTTAGTGTGATTTCTCTTGTCACTGACCAACACTGTTTATGGCAAGTAGTTCTGCTTGCAAGTAAGAAATAACTGGATACAAATTCTCCGATACAAAGCACACAAACAGACTCAGAACACCTTAGTAGTAGCTAGGCGACTAATTTAGCCACTGGCTACACTTAATAAATACTGGCGCAATAAAAAAAGTTACATATTGCGATTAGAACAAAAGGAACCGTAAAACATATCATAGGTTAATAATAATGAACTGGGGAACTACTAATACGTACAGCCACCTTTGGATAAAATTTGACAAATGGGTACCCCCATCTGCCAAATTTTATCCAATTGAATTATGAATTATGCTTATGTGATAAAATTGAAAATCTATAAAAGAAATTTGACAGATTAGGGGTAGCTTGATGTGCTGGCGTCTGTACATCAATAATGAATATTTTAACGACAACACATGTTTGTAGTAATGTACCCTGTAGCAACCGTGTAGCAGGGTAATGTACCCTGCTACACGGTTCCTTATTTCCTAGTACACAAGGCTACACAACAAGCTATACTTTTCCACTATAAGCTGACCCCATTGTATAAGATTTCCAAACAATGACAGGTCAGCTTATATTGGAAACTAGCTGTGCCCGCGACTTCGTTCGCGTGGATGTCGGAACTTAACAATGTATTTTTTAGTGTAAAGTGCTGTGGGAGGATACCGATACATTTATATTTATTTTAATTTAGTGCTTCTTTATTTTACCTGTGGAACCATCTGGAGCGTACACAAAAACGTTATTGGGGTTGTTTACGCGTCAAAGAGCTACGTATAGTTGACCATAGGAAAAGCATCCGATACTTAGGTCTACCCCCGCAACGGATAATGTGTGGCCCTGAAATTTATAAATCGTCATGGCGTAACAGAGACTAACTGGGAATTGCACTCGTTTGAAAGAGAAAGGAAAGTTTTTAGGAATTATAGGTATCCTTGGAATAAAAACAATATCACCGGCGCCACAACCTGTTAATATTTCAGCTTCGATAATGTTTTGCTGCAGATTTTTGACTTTGAGCCGAGTGCCGTTACAAAGTTTGGGAGGACATAAATTTCTGAGGAGAATTATTGGTACACCGATTTTTTAAACTATTTTGTGGGATGGAAGTCCGGGTGTGCTGAGGGAATCCAAAAATTCTATTGGGTAGTGCGTGGCGTCATCATCTTCCATAACTGTATTTATTGAGCTATATTCTCTACTATTCCCGGACGCATGAGTCAATATTTTGAAATTAATTGCCGCAGCTTGGTCGTTGCGGGGAGTCAAAATATCTGACTGGCTTGATTTCCCATGTTTGTGGTATCTCCGTACACAGAAGAAATTAGCTCCTAGCTGTGATGTAACGTAAGATACCAATCAAAATAACTGTTCTATCTTCTTGTACGGCCTTTGCCATCGCCTATTTTTAACAATAAATTGGAAACCTCCTGTTCATTTTCGTAGCCTCTGACTGATCGGGTTCCCTCCTATACTTATAACTATCTCTTGAATAGCCAATAAGGACCTGTTGTGACAAATTTCACGTACCCTGTGAGGAATTTCTCCATCAGTATTTAGTTGTACATGTCTCATAAAATCTTCAGCAAACTTGTCATGGTACTTTTGCCATAACTTTTTAGCATCCGATAACGCACAAAAGATCAATAAGATGGCAAACAAATGTCGCAAGCGATGTGGACTATCGTTCACGCATGCTTGCGCTAGAGCGTCATCCCAATGCTGCCCTCCATGTAATAAATGGCGTGCTCGGCAAACGGCCTGGTATGTGGGATGTTCAATATCATCCACTTTATGGAGCTCAGCAAAAGACGTAGGTTCTCGCACTACATGGACCAAACTGTGGGATGAACTCACACGTGAGCACGCCACGTGAACCTGCCCGCCTTCCTCAAGTCAATTCCAGCAAACTTGAGAGTTTCACTTTGCGATTTGTTGATGGTTATCGCGACACACACTTTTATAGGAAATCTACAGTATTTTAAACTGAAAAGGGAGATCATTTGGCACTAACGGAATACGTGACACGAACACTGTATCTCCCTGGGCGGATCCAGGCATAATAGAAGCCTCTATAACACGATGCAAAGTTTTGACTTGAAGCCTAGTGCCGTTGCAAAGTTTAAGTGGCTTCAAA
Source organism: Pseudoips prasinana (assembly GCA_951640165.1). Lineage (NCBI taxonomy): Eukaryota > Metazoa > Arthropoda > Insecta > Lepidoptera > Nolidae > Pseudoips > Pseudoips prasinana. The sequence goes on from OX621240.1 coordinate 15,383,359, forward strand.
TTCCTCAGAACCATTATAGGTATACCCACACGCAACAAACATCCCCTATTATACGCCCTTAGGGGTGGAAATTCCTAAAATCCTGAAATACATATTTTTATTTTTAACGGAAAGGCCAAACACCAATTTTCACTTGAAAAATTACACACTTTTCATACAAACTTACATCCCCTATTTTACGCCCTTGGGGTGGAATTTCCAAAACTTCTAAAATATTTATTTTTTATTTTTAGCTAAACTACTAAATATAAGTTTCAATGCCTTTCTTTAACTTCAAAAATTACGGATTTCCATACAATTTTTCATTCTCTATTTTACCCCCTTTGGGTTAGTATTTCCAAAAACCCTTCCTTAGTGAATGCATACGTCATAAAAAGTACCTACCGGCAAAATTTGAAATCTATAACCCCAGCCGTTCAGGCTGTGCGTTGATATGTCAGTCAGTCAGTTTCCTCTTTTAAATAGGTAGATAATATAGATTTGTGCTGAGAAAATTATGAGAGACAGGGTTAATTTACTACATTCGAATAAATGCAAATAAATTCAGACTCAATAAAATTCGAATCGTCTGTACATTCGCCAAAGAAAACAGAATATTTTAATAACCAATTTTGGAGAACGACATACTTCTGGCCAACCAAGACCGTATTTCGAAACAATTCGGAACATTCAAAGCCCTACGTAACTCATGCAATTAGCAAACACGGGCAAATCTTAACACCGCGAGTCAAAAGCAATGCACAACGACATCTATCGAAATAAAAATCAACTGTCAAGCCCAACGACATTTTCGAAATAAAAATCAACTATTAAAAATTGAAAATTAAATTATAACAAATCCAACCTTCTACGTAATTAAATTTGCCCAAAGAAAACAGAATTTTTTAATAACCAATTTTGGACAACGACATACTTCTAGGCAATCAAGACCTTATTTCGAAACAATGAGGGCTACCGCGTATCAATTTGCCGCTAGAGGCGCTAGCACCGCGGCAGGTCTACGAAACGTCAAAATACACTGTTTTTCTTCGGGTTACGCTGTTTATTAATAAAAACTGCGATTATAACTAAACATTTTGGTTTAAAACTAAATAAATTACAAAATGAGTAACAGCTCGATGACTGTAATAAATATTTGAAAATATATTTAAAATCCTGTTAAAGTGTTTCATAAAAAGCATGCCGCAGTGTTGTGCGGGGACTGCACAACACTGCGGCATGCTATTTATGAAACACTTTAACAGGATTTTAAATATTTTTCGTGAAAACATTCGTCGCGTCCCACAATAACAATGATTTTGATCAGCTATAGTGGACCTTCCGCGACAGTGGCGCCAACTGGTGAGCACAAAAACGGTAGCCCTCATTCAGAACATTCAAAACCCTACATAACTCATGCAATCAGCAAACACGCGCAAATCTTAACACCGCGAGTCAAAAGAAATGCACAACGACATCTATCGAAATAAAAATCAACTATCAACCTAGTTTATTCAGTAAAGAGATGTCATAATATGCACAATGACATCTATCGGACAGTTAAATAGTTCAACTATAAACATTAGTTCATCTTGTAGTAACGCAATGTGTGTTATTTTTCTTCATGATTACTTTAATATCTAATATCTTTTGATAGACTGAACCGATTGCAATAAAACAAAAACTAAATGTTACCTCAAGTTACGCTCAATCGTTGTGTATAAAAGTTATCTACATTGCTTTCGTATATTTTACGTGATACCCGAACATATAAACAGACAAACAGACAAAAATTCTAAAAATGCTGGAAATGGGTTCTATTAGTGGTTCTTTAATACCCTGGCTATTTTTTTTGGATTTTCTTTTGATGTACAAAAATTATTTTTCTACCGATTTATTATATGTATAGATATATAGTTTGATATGTAGCCGTATCTACGAGCAATGCCTTCTTAAAAGAATAATGAAAGTTAGATGATTACTTCCGCCCCAAAAACTAATTAAGGTAGTTAACAAAATATCCCAGAGCTGGCAAAGAGAATTAAGACAATAATATATCAATAGACTAGTCCCTTTACTTCGTGATATATTATCACAAAAATATCTACAACATAGAAGTGGAATTACCCTCCACGGAATTCATGAGGAAAATGCAGGTGTGATGTTTGTCATCTAAACCGCATGGCAATATTTTCCTGTTCAATAATATTTGTTCCCTTTTCGGTAATCTTACAGGAAAATTCGAAATAAATCTTTTATACAGAAGTAAAAGAGTTTCTAATAAAATCAAGTGTATTAATCCCTTTTATATTTACGTTCAATCAGGATATTTATTACCTTAACTTTCTTTCTTCGCTAGAAATAGCTAATTTAACCCAATAGAAACATCTTTGAAGTTGAATGGTGCGACTGATTACAGAAACGTATTTAATTTTAACGTGTTCTCAGAGTATCTCTGAGGACAAAAATTTAAATACTATATATATCTTACTGAAATATTTCTATGAAAATTTACTGAATTATTAAATGTATTCTGGAAAAATATCTTTAACTACCGAATCACATAGTGTTAATAAAACACAAACTATTAGTATCTATACGCTAATCAATAAGCGGCTCTTATATATAAATGTATGTGGAAAGCAATTTAAACTCTCATTCAAAGCAAGATTCTCTAAAATATCGTACTATATTTAAGACTGTATTTAAATTACGAAAAAATACCTAAGTATTGCCTGGTAACATTTAAATACACAGAACTAGTAGGTTACGCAGCTATTTAAAATAAACTAACAAATAACAGGCAAATTATAAGTAATTTAAATAATTTGGAACTATTCTTTAAACCTGTTGGTCTAGGAGTTAGTGACTATTACTGCTAAGAGAGTAGTCGTGGGTTCGATCTCCGCCTAGCACCATTTTTTGTGTGATGAGCACTATTAATTGTCACTAATCTATAAAATGTATGTATTTATATGTAGTAATATATAAGTATGCTTAAGTTGTCTGGTAGCTAGAGTATCTACAAGCTCTGCCTTGTTTGGGATGAGATGTTAGTCTATTTTTGTTGTTTATAGTCAGTGTGTTAGATATTTATTTATTTACTTTTAATTGCTATAAGAACCGAGATATTCCTTTCTGTTTTGTTTCTGGTAGCTATCAAAGTAGATTAGGTTACTATTAGTTAAATAGCAGCACTGTTTGTGACCATCGCATGGGCTATTTATATCTGACCAAAAGACCAATTGATAGCAATATATTTATAGCAACATATTGCTTGTTTTCTTTATTGTGGCAAACTTCCAAAGCAAGCATCCTTTCGGTCGACTGCTGATTGACCTCGCAACTTATAGAAAGGTTAGGTACAGTATAGCGTTCTTTCGTTCAACACCCTAAGCGACATACCTTCTCCATACATGTACAATAAAAACTTAACGGCATGAGTAACATCCTCAGAATTCATTAAGGAGCTCATTGTATCACAAGCAATATGAGCTAAGGCGATTACTTACCTTCACGTGAGCCGTTTACTGGTCTGCCAATTAGATGGAATAAAAAACGGTAAGCAGTGATCGTAATGCACTGACCAGGTACTTGACTATAACAGAAATCATAGTAAATAATTGAATTTATTTTGAAAAACCGACTAGCCAACTTCAATAGCGAGCTAGAAAGGCCTTCTTATTAAAAGAAACTCTTATTAAAATCGAAGCAGAAAAAAATCATCACAGTAAAAGAACTTACCTTGCAGGTCTAAAAGTTATTAAATTATTCATCTCAGTTTCAACTTAGTAATTATTTTAAATAAACATTTAACTGTAATAATCTAACATTTTTTGCTTTCCAAACTTCGTAACGTTCTTCTTTTATAATTCGAAAACATCGCGGCGTTAAAGTAAGTAAAACTTGAGTTGGAATAAATCACTTTAACTATTACCGTAGTTTGCAAAGAAGGCCCGCCATTTCGGCCTTTTTAGCAAATAAAATAAAATCTTATTTAATTTACGAACAGACTTAAATGTCACATCTAGAAACTTGAGCTTTTCTAATAATGTTTTATATATGCAAATCACGGCTCTGATAGATAACTATTGTCTCCGAAATATAAGTATTTTGAGACAATACAGAAACTAAACTTTTTGACTTTACCAAATGATAGGATATGTTTAGGATTTTGCAATTCAAGGGAAATTAGTAATGGCTAGTATAAATATGTAGAAATAATGTAATACACTTATCACTCCCTAATTTCCTCACTTGCTACAATGAGGGTTGAATATGTAGAAACACAAACTTACTTTATTTTTTTTAATCAGATGGAGAGAAATTGTTACATACGTAATTCTCAACATCTTTAAAACAGTACAAAAAAAAACAGAATAAGCAAAAATATAACTACCCTCGCTATTGCAAAAATACAAAGCCGGCATTTTTTTTATTCAGGAGTGGATTTTGAAAGCCATAAAATATATGTTTCATTGTTTGTTCTTCGGCATGTTTTCACTAAGTTTTGAAGTCGATCGACCCATAAAACAAACTTTAACACTCCACTCTACCTTTCAGGAGTTGTTCTTCAAAGAATCATAAATTTATCCCGATCTTTCATTGTTCGCTTGGGGAATAATTTAAACGTAGACGTAGATAGGTACGGATAAATGTACTGCCTTTACAATATCTGTAGCATTTCCCCAAAGGAAGGAATATATGCAATAATCTGTGCTTAAAACGTATGTGGATTGTGACAATCGAGTATATTTGTTCATCAGAAGCAATATATCAAATTGTTTTAGAAAGTTTACCAGTTAAGCAAATCATAATACATTAATAATAAATATGTATATGAAAAGAGCGTGGTGATACTCATTTGATAGACTTAATTTATCATCATATTACCATTGAAAAGTACTCTTGGGTATCAAATATTTGAGAGATTTAGTAGATACTTCCAGTTGTAGATAAGTTTAAGGCAATACTATTATTGTAGGTTCTACATTTGAGTTTGTCCCACAGGAGTCTTACACAGCATCTCGCAATCCAGAAAATTAAAATTAAAATGTAAATTAAACCACTACAAAACAAACTAAAATTCAAATGAATAAACCGTAATGGCCCTATCTCAATTAGTCTTACGCTAAAATAATATTTTGACTTTAGTCCGTCATGGGTGACTATCATCTTTCAAAAACTTTCGTGCAACGACACGTCAAATATATGACAAAATAAATGAATAGTTATTATGTGGGATTGCACCGAATGCGAATTATATTATCTTATAGAACATATTGGATACATAATGATTACGGGTGACCTTTAGCTTTTACTATAACTATCCGAGTATATATAATAATATGTATAAAAAATCTTTAATTATATTCATTTCATATAAGTTTATAAAATAACTAAGTATGTTATTGCATTTTTGTTACAAATTAATATCAAAGAATCCAAATTACCTATTTGGATATATAAGACTGAAAGCGTCGCTAGTAAGTTAACATAGTTGGGCGGTCGAAGTGGGCACTTAACCCTTCCACGTTAAGTGGACAATAAAGACCGTTCAAAGAAGTAGAAGTGAGAAAATGTCTTTCACATATATTTATAAAGAGTAGTTTATAACATTTGGTCAGTGACGATAACTAACCATGGATTTTGAATCTATAGTTACCTATCGCTTAAATTGATATAGGGCCAGTTCGAAAACATTTTCTATCGAATTATCAAAATCGTTTCTTGAACAACGAAAAAATCGCGAATACATCCAACACCTAGGTATTCATCAAAAACCATAATATAAAATTAGTATATTCAAATGTTATCTATACTTGGGAGAAAAACACGTACAGACGCCAGCACATGCAGCTACCCCAATCTGTCAAATTTCTTTTATAGATTTTCAACTTTATCACTTAAGCATAAGGTTCACTCTCAATTGGGGAAATTTGACTGATTGGGGTAGCTTGATGTGCTGGCGTCTGTACATAATGAAGTGCAAATGCCCCATAACTATTACATATACTACGAACTACTAAGTTAGTTAGGAGTACGTTAGTTAGGATTTACTTCTATATAATTCGATTTCCATTTATATACATAAACCTATGTAACCTACCGTTTACATTTTGTTGTGTTTTGTCTATTAGAAATGGTACTGCCGCTGGGGCATTTAGGTTCAAGATTGACGGCTTTGAACCAGAAGATGCAGCGTGAGCATGCTCCACAAGGTGGACCGGTGACTTTGCGACCTTTGCCTTAGCGAGTAGCTTAACAGTGGTAATTGTGGATATCTTTGTGGGAGGCTTTTGTAAAGCATCGATTGCCTTTCGGTTAATATGTTGATGCTGATATTTTTCTGAACCATCGGCATGTAATACAAGCCACTTGCATTACAAATATATCAGTTACCCGCATAAATATTAACAACAATGACTTAGTAGAAAGTTTGAATGGAAGTAGCATATTATAATCTTCTTGCTCAAAACTGTATCATAGCGTTACATAAAGCTGAAAGAAAAGGGAGAAAACAGAATTTACCAACATCCTACGCTGAGAATAAGTTAGATATTTTATATTAAGAATTTTTCAATATAGACACGTGAACTTTGACAGCGTATAGCGGCCATTTTGGTAAAGCACCACTCGACCACTTTTTCTGGGCCTATGTGAAATCTGTAGTCTACGCAGACAAACCATTGTAAATTGCCACCCTTAAGCCCAACATAAATCGCGTTCTTTGTGAAATTGAGCCTCATTGACGATAACATAACATTCAAAATTGGTCCACCAGGATACACTAAGAAAGGTAGGGCACAGCGTTCATTCGCTCAAAAAGCAGCTGGTCTGGGGAAGTACCTCCACCTTACAGAAGACATTCCTTAATAATAACATTAATAATTTTAATGTTGTATTTCTGCCTGTGAGTAAGGTCGCCAGAGCTCGTCGGGGGCGGGGGGTCAGCAACACTTGTTTGCTGACTCTTAAAGGCCGGTGACGCACCCGCGACACCTCTGGTGTTGCGAGTGTACATGGACGGCGTTGATCACTTACTTAGCACAAACTTCTCATGAAACATAACAAATAAAATCGCACATATGAAATACGGAAAAAGTGCACGAAAAATGTGAAGCAATTTGTATGGGTGAGCCCATACAAATTGCGTGAGCTCATCGATGTTCTTGTATTGGAGGTTAATCTTTTTTCTATATTTTTTATTTTATTTTCCAAATTAGAAAACTTACAGCTAATTAGTTACACAAATTCTTGAAATTATACAAAAATTAGTCAAATACAAATTTTCAGAAATAAATAAATTGTATACATATTACAAATATAGAATAAACAGCATACCTATTACTAAATTACTATTAAAAAAATCTAAAAAGGTTTAAGTTGATATCCTGTAAGTTTTTCAGTTTCATAAGCTATAGTGCTAATAGTGCACGTAAGTTAGTGCACTATTTATCCTACACCTTGAACAAGTGCCATCTCACACTTAAAATTGAATGCCAGAAAAAGCTTTAAAATGCTATCTGCCTTACTGGATACCACTGGATCTGTAGTCATTCGGTAGGAAAAATACTACGCATTGGAAGTCGTAAAAGATTGGCATCACGATTAACGTTAGCTATGATCGATGTTATTCGCGCTGGCCTAAGCAAACGAGAGACCTTTTAGGATATCATAGTTATTATTATTGCCCTTTTTATTTTGCTGGGTAAGACGTTCATATAATGTGTGTGCTTTCCCATAACCGTCGTGAGGGTTAATGGTCGGTTCGATCGGCCCGACCAATTCAATTATAATATTTTTGTTGGACCTGGATTTGTGGATTACATTGTCATAGTTATTGCCGACCGTAATAGTAAAATTAATGTGAAGTACGTAAGGAAATACAATGGATAAAGAAAAGAAAAACAGATTTATTCCTTACAAGCACAGATAATCCTTAACTTTACATCAAACTAATTACGTTTAAGCATCTTCTACAAGGTTGCAAACTAACGTCGCAACAGAGGAGACGTTGGTTTGCAACCGCGTAGAAGATGCTTTAGTTCACATAGGACTTCATTTGAAAGCAGGCAACATTATAATAATAATATAATATCTAGGGACAATATCACACAGATCATCCTAGCCCCAAACTAAGCAAAGCTTGTACTATGGGTACCAGACGATACACAAACTTATATAGATAGATAAATACTTATATACATAGAAAACATCCATGACTCAGAAACAAAGATTCGTGTTCTTCACACAAATATGTGCACTTACCGGGATTCGAATCCAGGACCACCAGCTTCGTAGGCCAGGAGCACTACCAACTAGGCTACGGTGACAACACAAGCTAGCAAAGGCGACTACCTCAGCAAATACTCATTAAATAATTGCTGTAACGCTGATCTTCCGATAGCGCTTTTAAGACGACGAATACGACTGAGTTATATACAGAGTTTTTGGGCCAACATATATTTTTGAAGCATTAGGATATTATCTATAAAGCTAGCACACGACACGCTTAACAGCAGAGCACGAGAGTTCACGGTAGCTGACTTGGTACCCAAAAAAGCTAATGCTGCTTTGCGAATAATGCTATGAAACTAAAATACATACATATATAACCCGTCGGTTTAGGGTACTTCTGACCTTTATTGAGAACGTCTCCGATTTGGTCAGACAATGTTTGACGAGGTCTTCCCCTTCCGGTTGTTCCATTCACACAGGCCAGGTATACTTCTTTGGTCAATTTTCTTTCATTCATCCTTTCTAAATGGCCAAACCATATCAGCATTCCTTTTCAATCTTTGTGACTACATCCTCTCCTCCGGCGAGCATGTATGAAGAATATAATGTCAGTAATCGAGGCAAAAGACGTGTGCAAAGATCGTGACAGATGGAAATCCGTTGTCACTGCCTACCCCTCTGGGAAACAGGCGTGAGTCTATGTATGTATGTATATTACCCGTGACATTGGGATCGGCATAAAAAGCCGTGGAATTTAGTTTAAGTTATGGACTACGTTAAAACTATTGTATAATTTTCCCATAAATATTCTTTTCACTTGCTTGGAAACCTTATAAGAAATTAGTAAAGAAAAAGTTAATAATTAAATATTAAAATAAACAATATCTGTACCATATTCATGGAATACTGCAAGAGTTTACATTTGATTAACCAGTCCTGTTAAGTACTTTTGTGCAACAAACAAACAAACTTGTGTAATGTAAAAAATATATTTATAATAAAAATAACTACAAAAAGAAATCTTAATACCACATAAAAAAATCAACGTGATAGATCCGTTTAATTTTTGGTCCAAAATTAATTTCTTACAAAATTCTGAAGACAAGAAGACTTCTAACAGAAAAACATTTCAAAGAAAAGATACCAACCAAGATTATACCTTTAAAAAGAAATGTATTCAACAACTAAAATTCTGTCTAAAGGAAAAGTCTTGTCTCAACGACGACGGGTCATTAAAACGGGCTGTTAAAACGGAAAACAAAGATGTATAACGAAAATTTACTATACCGTTTCAATTTTGTTAAGTAGTCGCGAAAATCTAAAAGTAGACAGGATAAAATTTAAGCTATAAAAAGGAGCCGAAGGCTTAGCTGCCATCTTGGTGTGAGATTAACAGCTATAATCAAGCAATTGGGTGAAGATTACAGCGATTTTTATGTCTATTGACGATGGCGCCTCCGAGTGAGTCATCAATCAAGTCGGTTGAAACTCGAGCAATAACAATGACGAGCTCGAAGAAATACCGCTAGAAAATGAACGTACGTAATTCGGTGCGTAATAAATGTAGATTTAATGCGTAAGCGATATCGACTGGCAATCTCACGTGTCGTAGTCACATAATAATTATTCATAGCCATACATTTACGCGGACGCAAATTCCCCCTTGTATTTTGAGATTTCCTTTTTAACGTGTTCTGAATTTCAATGGAAAATACCACACACACAGATGTTTTTCAACCAGCCTATATTTTAATGTAATTTCCATGATATTTTGTGGAAGGCAAAACACTTGATAATAATAAGGCGTATTTTTATTGTGGCATAAGACGCAAATATTTCATTATGTTACACAAATTCGTCCGTTGGGCACCGATTACTCGAAGAAGACTTGGAAGATGTAATAAAATAAGGCTTTTACTATAAAAATAGACGTCCACGACAATTAAGGCTAATGGCTTCACATTTTTTAAAGGCTCATTGTGTGGAAAATTGCTTTGAAGTTTGATCACTAAGACGTGAAAAATATGCTATTCAACGCCAGATAATTAATTAATACTTAGAAAGTTTAATAAGTAGTATTAAGGTGAGGTTTTTTACGTGTTGGATTTTTACCACGGTTTCTCAAGGCTTGGTTCTGTCGAAAACATGACGTCCTAACCTTGAGATATATTTATTATAGCAGCTATCCTGTACCTGAGCCGCACCGTGTGGGGCAATGGTTAAGGTTGTCGCCTCGCTATAACCTTAGCACCTTCAAGTTTCGGGTTCGATGCCTCCACTGGATAACTATTTCTGTGACCCATAAATGGTAATCGTGAATCTGGATGTTCTTTATGTTCGTTAAGTGTCCTTATACTCACCCGCAATCTATGATTCGAAAACTCTTAACACTAACCCGTTCTATTTAACCCGGTTCTCTCAGAAAAGATAAGTAAAAACTTGGTCTGTTTAATTTATGTCTAAGCTAGTCATGCATTTGCTAACATTTACTCAGTTTTTTTTTATAAAAGTCACAATAAGATACTACACATACATAATTTGTGCTACAAAATAATAACGGAATTTTTTAGCACACCCAAGTATGCTGAAACAGTAATTTTGCTCGAGTTTGAGAATGACACAAATATGGCACTATTTGTATTTACTTTTAATTTGCTTCTTTGTTTGATATATTGACATAGTATACTATATCAATTCATTTAAAATCCATTACTTACAACATTTCTACATAACTGTTACTTTAAAACATTATACAAGCACAGGTCTAACTTAGCTCAGACAAGATGCTAACTTTAACTTAGACCACAAATTTAGCACATATTTTCATTTGCTTAAGAAATCGTGTTATTTTTAGTTATATAATTTTATCGTTTATCTTGAGGCACTTTTTGTTAACCATAAGTTTATCAAAAAGTATAATTAAACTAAATTTTATTTGACTAAAAACTATTATTTATTTGTAAATTTGAGTAAGCATCTAAACCTATTAATTATTGTAGAATGCCAATGTTAATATTTGATCAATAAATTCTTATTGTTAATACTATAATAAAATATTAAATTGTGTAAAAATTGTTAATTATAAAAATAGATTAAGTTTTATTACAATTTAGGAAGTAGAATAATTTGGGAAGTGTGCGTTCACTGGGAACTGGGGCTAACCAACTCTAAGGAAGGAGTGAAACACGTGTCGCAAATAATTTTTATTCTGGATTTTCTCATATGGGTGGGAGTTCTATACAAAGTAAATTACGAATTATTCATCTGATTTCTACTATCATTGATCATGTTTACTTTTTTAATAAGCTACTATCCCATTTTTTTTCTGCGAATAACAAATTCAGATCATAAACGTTATTTATCATCTCTGATATGAACTGCTTTATTAGGTAATTGGCTAACCATTGGGCTTTAGCCCAATAAATGAAGGGCACACCCCGTCTCTAATGGAAATTTTTTATTCACAGAATAAAATTAAACAAAGTTTACGTATATTTTTTCAAATTATTGTACATACATAAAACTGATGCTGAAATACTTTTGGAATTTATAGTTCACTGATAAATAGTTTTTATGTCAACGCCATGATTAAAAATACTGAGACAATTTTTTCTCATTTTTCTTTATCGTTTGGTGTCAAAGTTGTTCAAGTCACCCAGTAGGCCTCTGACATAGCTTAACGTATCAAACGATTTATTACGTCTATTGTTAAAGGCGACCTTAGGTACTTATCACTTACTGACCAGTGAGAGCAATTAACTGTTAGCGTATCTCAAGTAAAACTCAATAAATTAACAACACGGGTGCATACACCTTTTTTTTATTTTTCATATGGCAGGGGGAATGCCTACGCATCCCACCCGAAAAAGTGTCGGTGGGTGATATGTCGGACTCGCACCGACTAAACCTAAGCTACCGTGGACTTCTCTAGGCGCCTGATGGGGAAGCCCCGGGAACGCGGGTATGCTGCTCCGGTGACGGGTGCATACCCCTACTTATTTGTATCGGAGTTTGCTGATTCGTTGAAATTGTTGTTAATTTTCTGGGTTTAAAAATAAATAATTGATTTATATATACTGCACTAGGATAAGACCTTGCACGGAGATTTTAGTTACACTATGGAGAGCAAATTGAAAGCAAGTTTATATAATGCATGTCTACCTGAGTTGGGTTCGAACGTGAAAGAAATGCTCAGAAACTGGACACGGCGTGGCGTACGTTTGAGTAATAAAGACGCTACGTGCTATAAAACCTTTGCGATAACTTACGAAGATTTATTGTATACCTACAGAATCTTATTCTACGTTCACTAGTTGAAAGCTTACGAGATTACAGTGTCAGTTTGTGTAAGGGTTCTTAGAATTTTTGTGGTTAATTTGGTCAACGTTATTTTTATTACTTTTTTTCTAATTTCTGTAAAATTATGTAATGTGCTGTTGCCGTCTAACGTACTAGGATAAGATTCCTAAATTACAGGGTTAGATAATATATTTAATTCTATTTTAATAAACTTTAATAATACAAATTATATATATATATATAATAATAAAAATAATTTACTGCACGTGTGGGGCAGCGTCTAAGACGACGGTCGCCTCCCTGCTTCGTGTCGCGGGTTCATGTACAACAACTATTTATGTGACCCATAAATAGTTGTTCTGAGTCTGGATTTAATTTCTGTCCGTCTATTATTTGTTTGCATAGTATGTTTGTAAAGGCACATGGCTTCGATTACCTAATGCGGGCGTTGTCTTAAAAAAATAAAAACGTATAATCTTCAATTATAATAAACATAATTATTTATTTTATTAACATAATTTTTTATATATTGTGCAAAATAAGATGATAATACAAGTATTCGTTTAATTTAATCTCACACATTTTTCATGTACAGTTTACAAATATGAATTCATTAAATACCTTAGAGTATACTTAAATTGTTTTAATTAATATTTAGAAGTTTTCATACTATTTAAATGAAAATATACATTTTTTTTCGGGAATCCTATTTTGAGTATGGATACCACAAATACGAGCACTCTGATCTTAAAAAAACCACGAATGTTATTAGCAATTTCATTATGATGGAATGAAGGCTAAACAATTAATAAACATCAGAGAGAGCCTACAATAAGAACTGGATATAATAACATATTTAAGATTCTTTTTTTGCGTGTTTTTAATAAAAATGTTCCATTATTATATCCATCGTGTCATCCAAAAACTGTAGAGGGCATCATTTGATTGAGGTTATGTTATGCCATTATCACCATGCTTATCAGGCGGTTTGTCCTCGTAGTATGATAATCATTTGTACTCAGAGATGCTGCTGCTATTTTCTTGTAGATATTTTCCCGAGAATACTTTTACGCCCTCCACGGGATTTTACGGCATCACCACATATAACATATTATTAAATTACTAGAAAGAAGATGACTGACATCAAACATAAGTCGCATACAATAAAAAAATACTAACTTTATGATTGAATTCTAAAAGAGTCTGAATTTAAATATATTAACTTTTTTTTTCTTTTTTTAGACTACGTCCGCAATATGTTTAAGAGTTGTTTGGTTGCCATAGTACAGGCTCTGCTTAGAAATACATATCCTGGGTCATCAAGCACACAATGATCTGATCCCGATCATTGTGTATTTCTTGACCCAGTATACGTATTTCTTAACTTACTTGTCTTCAATAAAATTTCACTTTTTGTACTTTTTATTGTATACATGATGATTGAGAAATGACAAAATAACTTTGCGCGTCAGATACGAGGAACTTCGAATGGTAATATACGGCTTAAAGAACCAAATGCTGAAATAGCTCCAATCGAAATATCTCAATATCTACTCGACATATTTCCTACATATCTAGGTTACTCGGAACGTAATGTATATTTGTCAATGTCGAATGAATTATTTATTACTGTTGTTTGAATTCTTGGGAATCGAAGTGTGAAAATATGAGACAGTGGGATGCAATATGCCAAAGATCTCTCGGGTTCAGTGTGCTGTTATGTAGATTGAATTGAGTTTTGGCCAACGCGATACGGAATACAAAATATTTGAAGGTTTTAAAATGGAAGTATTTGCCATTGATTATGTTAAAACAGTAAATAGGCTTACGAAATAATACTGTTATGATGAATAATATCTTATTGCCAGCTTAATAGGAGTTGTAAGTAGTAAAATTCCAATTTGGTAATAATATTCCAATGCATAGTAAGCCTTAGCTAACGGCTGTAGTCTAAGATGTGTATTTACCAACTTAAGATTATTCAGCTCAAAGTACACCCAATTATGCATTGGAATATTGTACAAAATTGGAATTTTGAACAGAAACGATACATAACTGGCTTGGGTACTTGGACTCGGTATTTTTTAACATGTATCTTATGAAAAAGATAGGGAATGTTGAGTTAAATAAATTTAGTTTTAGCTTAAGCTTAGCTTTAACTGTGGGAAAATAAGTATGACGTTTGAGCCTATCGACCAATTATGTGCACCGGCCCATGATTGGTCGATAGGTTCTAATAAGGTTTAAAAACAGCAAAGTCGATTGGTTTTAGCACAGTTAGTTGCATGACAGTTTTATGTATGTCCAGTTCTTTATATACGCGCAGTTTTTACAGAAATGTTCCAAAAGTGATTTTGGGACTGTTTTGTAAAAAGAGAAAATTCTCAGCATTAGCCTGAAGTCTGGGAGTTGGCGGTATTATACCTCCGTGTCTCGGAGAGCACGTAAAGCCGTTAGTCCTGTACCTGACCTCTTTCCGGTCGTTTCTCTAGGATCATGAGATTGATGGAATAGAAAGTGCTCCTGTGTTTGTGCACTACAATTTGGCCCGCGCAGATGGCTAATCTCTATTGAGACTGGAGAAGGAGTGCAGAAAGCTAATATTTTCCTATAATAATAGGCATTAGAAGTAAAATATTTTCATAAATAAAAATAGTATACACACTAACATGCTTTTGACACACTGACAAATTGAGAAGAGATGACAAACTGAGTGTCAAAACTGAGAACATATTCATATCATTTGTCTTTTATGTCTATAGTCTTTGACAATAGAACCTTCATGGATGAATATGAAATTCCGAATTTTATTCTAGCTATTTTTGAAGAATTAAATAGTATTCTAGCTCTCAAAAAATAAAAATAAAAATTGGATATGAGGGCATTGCCATCCATCACGTAATATGAAGACCCGATGAATAATCTTCGCTGCTGCTATAGTTACATTACCTACACTTTTTGATAATATACTTGGTGTTGTTATACTGCTAGTACCAAAATAGAATATAAATCTACAAGAACCTTACGTAAGTAATATTGAACGTTCACATAATCCAATAACTTCGATTCAGGGGCTGTGTAATAAAAGATATTCAACATCTTCTCTTATCGTGTGAAGTCAGCTTAATCCTGACCGCTTAACGTGATCTATAAAAAGAAACGATGACTAAGGTTATAAGCGATGGAAATTACGTTTAATTTTACGTCTTTACTCATCATTCTTCTTATAGTGTTTTTGCGTTTAAATATAATTCTTTCGTAAAAAAATAGCGAATTTTTGTAGCCTGCCTGCGTAAAGTTCTCGGCCACAGTGGAGTGCAAGAAGGCAGCACAATAAAAAACACATACCTACACACGGCTACATATAAGCCAGTATAAGCTGATCCCGCTTTGTATAGGATTTCCATACAATGCGAGGTCAGCTTATATTGGAAATATATAGCTTGATATGTAGCCGTGTGTACATATATATATATGTATATATGTAGTAGTGTATACTTGCATATACTAGCGACTCACCTCAGCTTTTTACGGGTAAATAGTTACAAAGATAAATTAGTACTTTACCAATGTAATGTTTACCAGTGTTTTGATGGATTACTTTGAATAAAAAACGGATGTAATGGTTTTACTACAACAAACTTCATGAAAATTTTTGTTACTAATATTGAATACTATCAAAATGTAGTAAATAAAAATAAAAAAGGTTTTTATTCAGGTAGACTTTAAAAAAGCGCTTGTAAATAGTCAGAACATTTTTGTAGTAATACATAATTAATTTATAATTATTTCTAGGTACATATAGATATTTAGGTACACGGATTGTAGGAAATAATTTACAATAAGATTTATATTATAATAGTAACGATATTTAACTAACTTAAATTAAGTTATTGTCAAGGATCATGTGTAGGTTTAATTATAGATCATGTGTAGGTATAATTTTTTTTTATTATCTATTGGTGGCACATAAAATATTAGTACATTATTTTATGTGCCACCAATAGATTTCACAGGGATTTTGCTACATTACTGTAATTTTCGTAATGGTCTCTACCTGATTTTGAAATAAAATACAGCCTGGTAATGTAGTTTTATATTGGTAAAAGTGAGTTAAATAGTTTTAAAGTTTGTATATTACAAACAAACTAACATACAACAAATCAAATCTTTTCACCTTATAATATTAGTTTACATGGGAAACAAATCGTTATTCATTAGTTTCCAGTACCAACGTCACCATAGCCTAGTTGGTAGTGCTCCTGCCTACGAAGCTGGTGGTCCTGGGTTCGAATCCCGGTAAGTGCAAATATTTGTGTGATGAGCACGAATATTTGTTTCTGAGTCATGGATGTTTTCTATGTATATATGTATTTATCTATCTATATAAGTATGTATATCGTCGCCTGGTACCCATAGTACAAGATTTGCTTAGTTTGGGGCTAGGATGATCTGTGTGACATTGTCCCCAGATATTATTATTATTAGATAATTTTGAAATTTCTTCTACGGTCGTGTGCCAATGGGGCACACGTTTGTGCTTGGCCATTTTAGCGCTATACATCAACATATAGATAAAACTATACTATAAAGTTTATTTTTCTAGTAATAAATGGATGGCACTTACATCCTCTGTAAGGGCGTTAAAGGCATTCCAAATTTGATCTGCCTGTGTGTATCGGTCGTAGCTTAAAGGCAGAGCACCATTCCCAGACTGGTTGAGAGTGCTGTTTCGAAACCCGCCGGATGATTAAATTTATGTGTTCCAGATCTTGAGTTTAGATTTAGAGCATATAAAGTCAAAAGTCAAAAGTTTATATATACAAGTTTTAGTTAAAACTTGTATATTTTAATGTGTGCCATTGCTATGAAATTATGTTCGGTCACAATTATTGCTACACTAAAAATTAATAAGGATTTGAATGTCTATTTTTGGTGTACCTTCCCTCTACACTAAAATATTCGTTTTGTGTGCCAACGGGTTAAAACAGCAGTTCTGTTTCAATATAATTAGTATGAAGGAGACCAAACTTCACAGAGGTAGGAGTCCAATATCCTCGCTCCCTTATTATATAATATTGCAGGCTGGATAGGCAACAATATTAGCTTACCCAAAGAGTATTATTAGCACCTTTAATAGTTATAGATACCTTAAGGCTGATTTCAGAGTGACGCGCGCGGCACGCGCCTGCGGCCAGCGCGTCTCAACAGCGGCGCGTGCGAGACGCGTCACTCTGAAACGCTAGCTGCCAGTAGAGGAGCTCGGGCAGCGCTGGCCGACGCGACGGCGCGCGTGTCACACGCGGTGCGTGTGAACTACGTGACTATGAAACGCAACTACTATCTAGTGTAATTGTAAGCGCGCGCGTTTGGCCGGCGCCGCTCGCGCGCGCGACTCTGAAATCAGCCTTAATAGTTTCCAGTTAAAGTCTTTAAAGGTGTATCTTTCTATATCCAAAGATTACGTAAACTTCTCACTAAACAAAAGTAAAGGAAGTTCTTTATAGTACACACGGCTACACATCAAGCTATACATTTCTAGTATAAGCTGATCTCGCGTTATATTGGATTTTCAATGACAGGTCAGCTTATAATGGAACGGTAAAGCTTGATGTGTAGCCGTTTCGAAATACACTCAGAGGTTTTTTTTGACGAGCGTATAGCATAATGCTTTATCTATGTAAATATTAGTCTAAGTTAGTGTAGTAGAACTATTTATTCATTTTCTATCTCCTCCCTGTTTCTTTCTGATTAAATTTGTTGCGGGATCCAAGATAGTTATAGCGATTCTCCGGGACGGGTTTTTGTAATTATACGCAATAAGAAAACAAGCTTACTACTTTTTAAATTATTTGTTTTGTGTGAAAATAAACAATTTTTTTTATCTCAGTGGTAGGTCATTTAGTACACGACGAACTAAGCTAAAGTAGGCAGCTAAATGCAGCTGTTTGCGTCTCACTTATGCCATCACACACGCGTTAACGCCGCGCCCGTTCCCTACTCCCCAATAGGATCTAGAGACCTTACTTACAAACCGAACAACACTAATTTAAAAAACACAACATTAAGTTGCTGCATATTCTGTAACGTTTGACAGCTTCGTTGGTCTAGCGGTAGCGTGTTCTCCCGCAGAGAACGATATCCTGGGTTCAAATCCCGGGTTGGGCCTTAAAGTGATGTTGGGACTTTTCTGTAAAAAGAAAAATTTCTCAGCATCAGCCCGAAGTCTGGGAGTTGGCGGTATTATACCCGCATACCTCGGAGAGCACGTAAAGCCGTCGGTACTGTACCTAACCTCATTCCGGTCGTGTCCCCTAGGCGTCCCATCGGATCGGATAGAAAGTGCTCCTGTGTATGCGCACACACTTGAGCACTATAATATGTCCCGCGCAGATGGCTAATCTCTGTTTAGACTGGCCGCCGTGGCCGAAATTCGGCTAGGAGAACATTATTATTATTCTGTAACGTACTAGGAGGCACTTTCCCAGTCAGCTGCTTATGGAGCAAAAAAACTCTATTACTAACTCTCGTCTTCCCGCATAACAAGCGCCTATGTAAGGTTTAATTAAGACAGTTCCTTCAACACTGTAGATATAAAAGATGTACGGCCAAACAAAGGAGCTTATAACTCACTTCACTTCATACTTTTTCACGAACTTAATCTCCGTCACAGTACAAAAACAGCAGTGGGTAAATTTTAACCAAATCCTTTTGATACGAGATATTTTTTTACGTAAATAGATAGTACGAGTAGTAGGTATATATTCCATGTATTATTATTTTTTCAAGTTACTTACGATTTATAAAGATATCTCATACACTGTACACAACACAATAGTAAATCGATGCTGTCGGCCATATTAAAGTTAGAAAGATCTGAAAATCATACGTATGTACATGTTCAGACAAACCCACATAATATCAAGCGCAAAAAATTAAGTTCACAATTTTGTGAAATGTATTGAGCACTTGGGTATGATTGACTGCTTGGTGAGTCTTATACATAATATTAACAATCGCTAACATAGTATTCACAATAAAAAAACGATCTTGTCCGGCGACTGTATATTATTTTCATTGTAGACTGCGAGTGCAGTAGACTTAATACTATTAGTCGAACTAATCGAAACGAAAATCTCAAGGCATCAAATATGGGATTATAGCTCAAGTTGCCACTGAAGCGATGTGTCCTATATAAAGAGAGGCCCTGATTGCTAGCAAATATTTCTATAATGAAATCAGAAATTAGAGCCAGGGACCGATGCGGTTCTATGTTAACCTATAATATAATAATATCTGGGGACAATGTCACACAGATCATTCTAGCCCCAAACTAAGCAAAGCTTGTACTATGGGTACCAGGCGACGATATACATACTTATATAGATAGATAAATACATATATACATAGAAAACATCCATGACTCAGAAACAAATATTCGTGCTCATCACACAAATATTTGCACTTACCGGGATTCGAACCCAGGACCACCAGCTTCGTAGGCAGGAGCACTGCCAACTAGGCTATGGTGGATACATAATTCTTTATAATTTTTGTACTGTTCTATCTGTACTATATTTCAACAAATTTTCCCTTAACGACGTAGGTGGTTGGTTAAGCCTTATTCCAAAAAAATGTTTGGCTAAAGTTTGAACATAATACCGACAAGGTAATGAGGCCCTTGTTTGTTCTGCGGTTAAAATATTATAATGTATAAAGTATCAACATACTTATAACAACTTTGTCATTTAATTTGTGTTTCTAAAACTATAAATTTCGATATTTAAACCTATAACTAATCACTTTGACAATAACTTAATAACTAAATCATTACTATTGGAAATTAATACTATTTCTAAATGTTTTAATACAATCCGTGTACCTAAATATCTATATTTTCTTAGAAATAATTATGTATACTTAACTATATTGCTACAAACATGTTAAGACTATTTACTAGCAAATTTTTCAAGTCTACCTGAATTAAAACCTTTAAAAATTTACTTTTTTTTATTTATACTTAGCATAGCGGTTATGGTCGCCACTTACTGTACTAACAGTACAGTCAATGATGATATGCTCCTCTTCGATTTTTTTTTTAAATAATGTTTTACCTTTTAATTTGCACGACAAATCTTTACAAAATTTGTGAAACTATACTACAAAGCGTCGGAATACTCGGTAATCTATATTTTGAAAAATAAACACTAGATTAATTAATACAATCGTTTATTTATAAAAACGTATTTTTTTGTTTGGAAATCTATTTGATTGATTAAATCCCTTTATGGTGGACAACTTCATGTTATATGTCTTCAGATAAATACTTAATTAATACCTATATTTATTTATTTATAAAAACATTACTTTCGGGGCGTTTTTGATCGAGGGAAATCCTCCATGCTTAGGTATGCTGTTGATTGGACTTCTCATAAGGTCAGCTATGATGAGGCCTTATAGAATTTGACCGATGGTTTAACCATCTTTCGACGCGCCGGTTGGCGTGGTTAGAAGATACTTGCCTTTCACGCCACAGATTATGGGTTCAATTCCCACTCAGGACAGATATTTGTGTGCATGAACATGTCTGTTTGTCCTGAGTCTGGGTGTAACTATCTATATAAGTATTTATTTACAAAAGAAAAGTAGTTTATGTAGTGTATCAGTCATCGGGTTAGGTACCATAGTACAAGCTCTGCTCACTTTGGGATCAGATGGCCGTGTGTGAGTAATGTCTCAGGATATTATTATTATTATTCATTTCTGTTACTGGATTACTCGGTAACTCGCTGTTAAAGTTTAAAATGGTGTCGCCTCCATTATAATGAGGATAAAATGATTAGAACAATAGTATGAGCTTTTCAAATTGATAAAAATATTACGTACAGTATATATATTACAAGTCTATGGCGAAAATATTGCACATGTAAAGGAAGGGACGCGGCCATAACTAGGGGCGGCACCCTTTGTCGCTTCCGCATCTTTTCCTCTAAATGTGCATTATTTGGCATCTCAAAACGTGTTGAAAACGTACTTGAATAGCTTTTTTAACTCGTAGACTTTCCTTCTCTTTTACGATCTTAACGATGTGTGCGTATGTAATAAAACGAATTTCCCTAAGAAGGCTTTTTTCAGCTTCCTTTTTAATGAAGTGAATTTTATATTAGAATTTGCATTAAATTTCAACTTTAAATATCCATATTTAGATAATTCTGTCACTATGTTGCCGTAACTTGTAAACAGACACACATCATTAAGATCATAAACGAGAAGCCCCAGAAGCGAAGGGTCTTATTTAAAGCGAGGCCATGATTTCTAGAATGAAATCACAGCGTTCATTCGCTCAAAGTGCAGCCCGTCTGGGGAAGTACCTCCACCTTACAGAATACATTCCTTAATAATAACATTATTAATTTCAATGTTGTGTTTCCGAGTGTGAATAAGGTCGCCAGAGCTCATTGGGGTGGGAGGAAGCGTCAGCAAAATTTGTTTGCTGACTCTTTAAGGCCGGCAATGCGCCCGCGACTCCTCTGGTGTCGCGAGTGTCCATGGGCGGCGGTGATCACTTACCATCAGATGACCCACTTGCTCGTTTCTCGCCCTCTGATATAAAAATAAAAGTAATTACAGGGAGGGACCGATGCGGTCCTGTTTTAATCTATTAATATTTCTTTATAATTATGATGTCTTTTGTACTATATTTAAAATTTTCGGTCGTTTTTAGGGGCATTTTGTGCATGTGCTAACCGCTAATTAATATGAATGTAAATTAAGTGTTTGCAGTCGTATATGCTCGGCTGGGAAGTACGATATAATGGATTGTATAAAGATTCACAAGATTTTCAAATAACCTTGACTTAAATGACAACAATAGAGCTCCTCTTTGCCTTTATGGTTTTCTGTGGTGAAATTTGCTGGTATAACAAGAACACAGCTTAGAAATATTAATACCAAATTAAAAAGACATCCTGTATTATCACACAGAACGATGATGTTTATAACAAAAAGTAGGTAACTAGCAAGAAATTGTGCACAAATAGTTTATTACTTGGATGAACACATAGCTAACTTTTAATTCGAAAAAAATATTAGGTTCCTGCGGCTTTCTCAAAAAACAAACTAAAGGACGTATTCAGTTGGAATTTAGCATAGATTTATAGTAGAACATTATTCTGGGATATTATACCGTAGTTGTAAGAAGTTATCCTCTATTCTACTCTAATTTTTACGCTGGGGAAGTCTTTGGTACAATCTAGTATGAAGATAATTTAAAGATGAATATTAACTTGGAATAGACCGGATTTCTAGTCTTTTTGAGGTTTCAGGTTAAAAGGCTACCAACAGAACTCTTTTATTAAGCACCCGCTATCCGTCTATCTGTCTGTCTGTCTAACAGCAGACTAAATCTCATAAACCGTAATAGGTACACAGTCGATTTTTTACAGGTCTGTACTTCTATATCCGATATATTAATACATAATAAATGAATTAAAAAAATATTACAGATACTTGGCCGAATTTTAAATTTTATTGATGTAACAAGTTTCCATCTAAATTCACAAAATATTTAATTAGTAGCATAATGTCTGACGTTAAACAAATAAAGAAACAACGGCTAGGTATGTTACTTTGGGTTAAATCTTGTTATACTTTACGTTAATAAGAGAAAAATTAAATAATTTTGTTTATTTTAGTTAATTGTGAAGTACTTATAATGATTTTTTTTAACTTCGTTCAGCAATTCTGCGGTGAATAGAATTTATATTAAAATCCATTCGTACTGGCCAATTTAAAAAAATCCAAATATCTTTAAATATACCGTCAGGCTTATCAATTCTCACTTGACATTGGGAAAATCGTGCGTGGATAACATGGAATGTCTGTTAATAAACTAGAAGTAGAAAGAGCTTTTAGCTTTTTGTGCCGAAGTTTCTGTTTTATTGTTAAATTCTTACACTGTTTCTTCAATATAAATATTTGAATTTTATCTAGATACTGACGTTATATACAAGTACTTACATTATTACAAACCCAGACCTACTTTTCACTTCTTTCGTAGCTATGATTACGACTTTGGCATAACTTTGATGTCAAGTACTCCCAGCGGAAGGATTTGGAGCCACGACTCTGCCAAGAATCGTTGAAACAAAGAAAAAAGTGCTGAATCGTTTAACACATTACTGTATCCTACTGTTCTATCGTTTTGTTTACGTAAAAGTTGACTTTGTAGTTTTTTGGGAAAAAATGAAACAAAATCTTATCCGAGCAAATAAGGCAATTTTATTGAATACCCTGGGAATACACGAAGAATAAAAACTTATTTTAGGTTTTACTTTACATTACAGACGAGAACAAGGGGAACAAACTGGCTATTACAAAATTGTCCAAGAATTATGACTGCGCCAATAGGCACCTAATTTATATTCGTTTGTTAGTTTCATTGGTTTTTTGGTAACTTAATTGTAAGCTCAACCAAAACATCATTGGTTAAAACCAAATTTAGCATGAATTCTAGCCAATGAGAAACATGAATTAAAATTGCCATTTGATAATCCTATTACTTATATTTACCGTTGTAAGCAAGTGGGCCTTCGTGTAATGTCCATACTCTGAAGTAATATGCTTAGTAAGTAACTAAACAATTATAGTGACTACCTCATTAGTTAAGTGATACTCTGTTGAATCTAATAATAATCAAAATGTAACTAAGATTTATCTCACAAAAGAAACAGCCAGTATCAGCCTGGAGTATAAAAGTTGGCGGTTTTATACGCAGCTACAGGCACAGCCGAGGTGACAGTCACTCTATTGGCTTATGAAAATGAGAGCATCAAGAATGCAACTATGTTAGCACCCACACTTAAACACCAGTGCTACGACGTGTCCTTCTTTAAACGAGTTTTGAAAAGAGTATTAATCTCACGGTAGGCAGCGGTTTGCTGTGCCCCTGCCATTGCGAATGTCCATGAGCAGCGGTTAACACTTACCATCAGGTGGGCCGGTATCACCTCCGCCTCCAAAAGAAATAAAAAAATATATATACCATGCGTAAATCGCTATTCTATGTTGAGATTATTAACTGAGTCTTATGAAATAGGGATAGTAGCACCATTACTATTAAGTAATTATAATATACCATCATTATAATCTATACATATAATAAATCTGTAGAAAAATATTTTTTGTTCATCAAAAGAAAATCCAAAAAAAATTGCCAGGGTATTAAAGAACAACCAATAGAACCCATTTCCAGCCTTTTTAGAATTTTTGTCTGTTTGTCTGTGTGTCTGTTTGTCTTTTTATATGTTCGGGTATCACGTAAAATATACTAAAGCAATGTAGATAACTTTTGTACACAACGATTGAGCGTAACTTGAGGTAACATTTAGTTTTTGTTTTATTGCAATCGGTTCAGTCTATCAAAAGATATTAGATTTTAAAGTAATCATGAAGAAAAATAACACACATTTCATTACTTCAAGATGAATTAATGTTTATAGTTGAGCTACCTAACTGTCCGATAGATGTCACTGTGTATATTATGACATCTCTTTTCTGAATGAACTAGGTTGATAGTTGATTTTTATTTCGATAGATTTCGAAAGAAATGCACATTTCTTTTGACTCGCGTTGTTAAGATTTGCCCGTGTTTGCTGATTGCATGATTACGTAGGGTTTTGAATGTACTGAATTGTTTCGAAATAAGGTCTTGGTTGCCTAGAAGTTTGTCGTTGTCCAAAATTGGTTATTAAAAAATTATGTAGAAGGTTGGATTTATTATAATTTAATTTTAAATTATTGATAGTTGATTTTTATTTCGATAGATATCGTTGTGCTTGATAGTTGAATTTTGTTTCGATAGATGTCGTTGTGCATTGCTTTTGACTCGCGGTGTTAAGATTAGGGCTTTGAATGTTCCGAATTGTTTCGAAATAAGGTCTTGGTTGGCTATTAGAAGTATGTCGTTGTCCAAAATTGGTTATTAAAATATTCTGTTTTCTTTGGGCAAATTGAATTATGTACAAGGTTGGATTTGTTATAATTTAATTTTAAATTATAATGTCAGTCGATCGAAAGTTTGTGCTGTCGATTCGTTTGTAACGCGAATGTACAGACGATTCGAATTTTATTAAGCCTGTCCGATTGAATGTAGTATATTAACCCTGTCTCTCATAATTTTCTCAGCACAAATCTGTATACCTACCTATGTAAAAGAGGAAACTGACTGACTGACATATCAACGCACAGCCTGAACGGCTGGGGTTATCGACTTGAAATTTTGCCAGTAGGTACTTTTATGACGTATGCATTCACTAAGGAAGGGTAAAATAGAGAATGTAGTAAATGTAGTTAAAGGCATTGAAACTTATATTTAGTAGTTCAGCTAAAAATAAAAATAAATATTTTAGAATTTTTGGAAATTCCACCCCAAGGGCGTAAAATAGGGGTGTAAGTTTGTATGAAAAGTGTGTAATTTTTAAGTGAAAAGCATGAAAATTGGTATGGCCTTTCCGTTAAAAATAAAAATATGTCTTTCAGGATTTTAGGAATTTCCTCCCCTAAGGGCGTATAATATTCCAAATAATATTTCAAATTCCTCAGAACCATTATAGGTATACCCACACGCGACATACATCCCCTATGTATGTTGCGTGTGGGTATACCTATAATGGTTCTGAGGAATTTGAAGCCACCTAAACTTTGCAACGGCACTAGGCTTCAAGTCAAAGCTTTGCATCGTGTTATAGAGGCTACTATTATGCCTGGATCCGCCCAGGGAGAAACAGTGTTCAGGTCACGTATTCCGTTAGTGCCAAATGATCTCCCTTATCAGTTTAAAATACGGTACCTGTAGTTCTCTATAAAAGTGTGTGTCGCCATAACCATCAACAAATCGCAAAGTCCAACTCTCAAGTTAGCTGGAATTGACTTAAGGAAGGCGGGCAGGTTCACGTGGCGTGCTCACGTGTGAGTTCATCCCACAGTCTGGTCCATGTAGTGCGAGGATCTACGTCTTTAGCTGAGCTCCGTAAAATGGATGATATTGAACATGCCACATACCAGGCCGCTTGCCGAGCACGCCATTTATTAGATGGAGGTCAGCATTGGGATGACGCTCTAGCGGAAGGATGCGTGAGCGATAGTCCACATCGCTTGCGATATTTGTTTGCCATCTTATTGACCTTTTGTGCGTTATCGGGTGCTAACCAGTTATGGTAAAAGTACCATGACAAGTTTGCTGAAGATTTTATAAGACATGTACAACTAAATACTGATGGAAAAATTCCTGACAAGGTACGTAAAATTTGTCACAACAGGTCCTTATTGGCTATTCAAGAGATAGTTATAAGTATAGGAGGGAACCTGATCAGTCAGAGGCTGCGAAAATGCACAGGAGTTTCAATTTATTGTAAAAAAAATAGGCGATGGCACATACCCCGTACAAGAAGATGGAAAAGTTATATTGATTGGTAATCTCTGCTCTTACGTTACATCACAGCTGGAGGTAATTTCTTCTGTGTACGGAGATACCACAAACATTGGCAATCAAGCTGGTTCTTGGCTACGTCAGCGAGCTATTTTGAATCCCCGCAATGACCAAGCTGCGGCAATTAATTACAAAATATTGACTCATGCGTCCGGGAATAGTAAAGAATATAGCTCAATAAATACAGGTATGAGAGAAGATGACGCCACGCACTACCCGGTAGAATTTTTGGATTCCCTCAGCACACCCGGACTTCCAGCCCACAAAATAGTTTTAAAAATCGGTGTACCAATAATTTTCCTCAGAAATTTATGTCCCCCCAAACTTTGTAACGGCACTCGGCTCAAAGTCACAAATCTGCAGCAAAACATTATCGAAGCTGAAATATTAACAGGTTGCGGCGCCGGTGATATTGTTTTTATTCCAATGATACCTATAATTCCTTAAAACTGGAAAGCTAGCTTTATTAATCGTCATGGCATAACAGAGACTGACTGGGAATTGCACTGGTTTGAAAGAGAAAGGAATTTCTCTTTCAAACCAGTGCAATTCCTCTAGACATTATCCGTTGCGGGGATGGACCCAAGTATTGGATGCTTTTCCCATGGTCAACTATACGCAGCTCTTTCACGCGTAAACAACCCCAATAACGTTTTTGTGTACGCTCCAGATGGTTCCACACTGACTGGGAATTGCACTGGTTTGAAAGAGAAAGGAATTTCTCTTTCAAACCAGTGCAATTCCCAGTCAGTTTCTGTTATGCCATGACGATTAATAAAGCTAGACATTATCCGTTGCGGGGATGGACCTAAGTATTGGATGCTTTTCCCATGGTCAACTATACGCAGCTCTTTCACGCGTAAACAACCCCAATAAAGTTTTTGTGTACGCTCCAGATGGTTCCACAGATAAAATAAAGAAGCACTAAACTAAATTATAAAAGAAATTGTATCGGTATCCTCCCACAGCGCTTTACACAAAAAAATACATTGTTAAGTTCCGACATCCACGCGAACGAAGTCGCGGGCACAGCTAGTTACTTAATAAGCCTAGTTATCTTGAGCAGGAATATGAAGGTGCCGAGCAAGTAATTAATCGAAACAATTTTTCACTACGCAAAATAAATAAAACACAAACTGGTAAAATTAAGAGCCCTTGAAACAGATTCTGTCAATTCCTTTTTATTCCAATGGGCATGGTGGCGCGGTGGTTTCACAAAAATTTTATGAAGATCGAATAATCTTGGGAGTTATGATACGCCAACCGGTACAACAGAGACAATAGTTAAACAATGGTGTCTGCTATATTTTAGTAAGACTATATCAAAAAGGTTAAGGAACAGAGATTCCAGTAAAAATGCTGAGAGGTTTTGTAATTTTTCGATGGCTCTAAGATGGATGGATCTAAATCTACGATATATATAAATATGGAAGAATAAAAACTAGCAAAATTTAGACATCAAAAGCAAGCATCATACAATTTCTACTCATTGCGCTTAAGGCGCATCATACTAGAATGAGTTTTCCTGGACTCCGGTCCCATAACCATAAAACTACGTGTATTGAGTTTGACCTCACTTTTAAGTAATTAAATCATTAGATTGTTTACCGAACTAACACTTCTCCAAAATAAATAAAATAAAATAAAAAAGGTTTTTATTCACTTAGACTTTAAAAAAAGCGTTTGTAAATAGTCAGAACATGTTTGTAGTAATATAGTTAAGTATACCTATATTATTTCTTGTTACATATATATATTTAGGTACACTATTTTGACTAGTTAATGATACTAGAAAAAACAAACGGACATGAAGTCACAATAAAGCTATAATTTTAAATCATTCAAAACTATAGAATATTAACAATAATGATAGCTGAAAAGTTTATAATTCTGGAGTTTACGCTTTGTGTGAACCTTTACCTACAATTATTCTATTCGCTAGATAAAGCAATACAAACTGAAAGTTCTTGTTTGCACGATTAACGAAATAAACTGTTGTCTAGTTAGTATTCATAGTACCCAACTCATTGTGTATTCGAGTGGTGGATAGAAATGAAATATGGACTATTCTCCGTGAATTTTGAACACAAGGTGGGTTGAAACCTTGTTTTTTTGGTGTCTCGCTTGCGGCTTGTTGATTACAGCTATTGATTAATTAGTTTGTTTCGTGATCTGTACTTTCGTGCTTATAACTTTTTTTTTGGATTGTGGTAAGAGTTTTATAGTATCAGTATTTGCCGTGTTGTAACTTACCTACCATAATACGCTTTTTAAAGTGCGCGTATAATTTTTATATAGCATAGTTTTAGGGTATTAATTGTCTGACATCACCTTTTTTCCATTAAGCATGGCCCGGTAGACATTGCTATTTGTAGTTTTTTTTAAACAAGATAATATTTAATTGTATAGAGTACTGACACACTCACTTATTTAGTACACTGTTCAGGAAATAAATTTAACTCAATGCCAAATTTTACTTTATTTTATTCGACTTCAACAAAGCATTATTAGTTATCAATTCGACTGTATGTATTTATTTATTGTAATTTCTATGGGTTGTGAAAATAAATCATTCATTCATACATTTACGGGATTTCTCCATTGTTTGAAACAGTTTTTTTATTTTATATGAAATGTTCTTTAAATAGAGCCCTACAACTTTTGTACAAATCAGTGGTAAAGGCAAATTATTATTTGGAATATGAATTTTAAAACAGATTTCCCTTTTTTTTTAGGGGTTACATCTTTTTTTAAACTTGTTACGAAAGCCTTTTTTTAAACTTGTTACCTTTGTTTGTAACAGCTAGTTGATACGTACTATAAACTCTAAATAAATAGCTTAAAATAGTTTGGTTCGAAGCTAGAACGCATGTGGCTACATGCAGATGCATGCAGGCATACATACAGATTTCAACATTGCATAATAATTTTTGATTATTTTGTATTAAAATAATGATAACCGGGATAGCCTATAGCACATTCGAAACCCATGTAGCTCCCTTAAGCTCTATCGACCTTACTTACTTATCTACTCACACTCAGTACTTTATTGGCATATTATTGACTGGCATACATACATAGATAGATAACTTTTGATTGCACACCAAAATAATATACAAAAAAATGGAAACAGTACAAGTGGTGACCTTATCACTAAAAGCGATCTACTAATGGCCCAGAATTCTGTAAGGGGAAGATACTTTCCCAGAGATGCTGCTCATATAGCGCTCACCATCTGCCCAGGGTTCACACATTCGATCTCCCAAAACATTTAAATAAGTATGTAATATCAGTTTTTATAACAGAAAAGATTTCTGTAACATATTTAAAATAAAGAAAGACACACAAAATGTGAAAGGCAGCTAAGTACTAAACAAAATAAGATATTCCTGAGGAAAAATGTCGTAACATTTTTTCCACCAGAAACTTTCAGGAAAAGTCAGCCAAAGTTAATAAAGCCATACAACCATGAAACCCGAACAACGAAAAACACGCCATTATTCCGTAATAAAATCAAATAATAAAATATCACACTACCTTGTCACAAACATACAGAAATGGCAGCCCTAACTCGATTCTGGCACTACTCGGTGAATCTTCTTAATGCGGAATGTTCCAAATGGATACCATTGTTTTCTTCCACAAAAAGCATCAAATAAGTAACAGAGCGAATACAAAACGAAGTAGGTATAGAGAGCACTCAGTATTGTAACAGTGAAGCGAGAATACGATATGTCTCCATCACATTACCATACATTGGTGAAATGGTCGTAGGAATGGGTACCTATTCTGCAGTGATGCGTAACTTAGAAAACACCTCTTTACCGAGCCCGTTTTATTTTCTTTGAATTCATTTATGGACGGCTAATGTATCAACAGCGACGTGCAAGGTAGAATTGAATCTTGAACTGCCTTTTTGTCGATGACGGCAGAACATTATTTTATTGAGAATGCAGTGAAAATCTTTTATTTATTGTTTCAGTTCTGGTGAACGTTTTTTACCGACCGACAGCTTAACGTGCCTTACGAAGCACGGAGACGCTCAGAAATTAAACCACTTTGGCGGTCATCCATCTATGGACTGACCGCGAACCTAGTTGCTTAACCTCGCCGATCACTTACGAACCGTTCAGAGTATCTAGCTGTGAGCGCCTCTCTACCACTAGCCACAAGGGCTCTTTTTAACAATTTTGGTACAGAGCTCTAAAATGTGAAGTTGAGGAATATTTATTTTAATGGAAATGCCAACAAAAAGCTGACGCTAGTTCGTTAATTTAACGTTATAATTATATGATTAATTTTGTAGTAGCAACACAGTTAACGTCAGCTTATTAAGACGCCATATAGAGTAGGTAGTACCGTATAGAGTAGGTTTTCTTCAACATGTCTGGCACAAAATTAACAAGGATGCGACGTTTCGAGAAGCAGCCTGCAGTTAGTATCTTGTGTCCCACAAGTGGCAATTTGGACGGCGACGCTACTAAAAGTGCCCAGCCAGACCTCTTACTCTAAAATGAGAAAACTAAAAATATTTCTAGTATAACTACTTAATTAGATACCTGCGAGGAAACAGTTTTACTTTGTTTTTGTATTGCAGTTAGCGTTATGTTCTCATTGTTATTTATTGTAACAAAAATAACAAGTTCATTCTTTATTAAAACACTTTGTAATGTTTTAAGTAACAATTAAAATGCTATTTGTCAGGGTTATAGAAACTGTATATATTGAAGCTATTAAATAAATATTAAAAAATACGTTATCGTCATCAGACTTATCTACTCTCTTAGCTGAGGTGAGATGGCTTCGTATAATTCCATGTTTATTGGTTTTATTATTTATTAAAATTATAAATTATTAAAAAATACATCCTTGAGCTACAATTTTTCTGTACTTCCGAAAGAAAAAAATCTGTTGAAAAAAATTCCATCTAAGGAAGTGAATAATTTTAATATACTCTTTTTTTAATTTCTTAAGTAACCCTACGACTAGGTTACAGCTAAAACAATAAATAATGACAGGTTTTTACAGAGAAATGACGAGAATAGAATAAACATAAGTGGTATACAAGAAGAGAAAACAAAAATGAGTTGCGAGCATTATGGCTATTAAAACAGGAGAAGTGAAACATAAAAAGCTGTGTGTTCAAATTAAAAAAATATCATTAGTTAGTACTTTTTTAATATTAGTTGTAAATAAATCAACATCAATGCTCTGACACGTTACATTGAAATATTTTTATAGTTATTTTAACTGCATGACAAATGAACTAATTGTGTAGGAGATTATGATACCTTAACCTATTATAATATGGTACACATCGTACAAATTTATCATCAGCTCCGAAGAATCAGTTGACCCACCCATAAGATGGAATAGAAATATGAACTAAGTCATTTTCCTTCGTTCATACAATTGCAATTTTCATTAATCAGGAATACTTTTCAACGGCTTAGGTACATCGTTAGGTAAGTAAGTTTTAAGTCGAAAATGGTTGTACCTCAAGAATTTATTTTGAATTATTTCAGTTTAAGTAAACGTCATAATTTGAATTCCATATCTGTGAACTACATTTAAGGTACTGCGAACTACATTTAAGGTACAGCGAACAAAATCGCAGCAGAAGATCTTAAGCGTTTTTATATTACGCGTTTTAATACATTTAAACTCCGCGCCCAATCTTTCAGCAACACCTAACGCATTGGGCGTTGTGACTGTAAAACCTTAAAATTTGTAATTAATGATTTTTGTAATCCGAATTCACTAAAAAGCTGAACTGAAAAGCTAAGGCAACGATAATTAATTTATACTCTATCTTAAGCTTGCAAGCTTAAAGGAGAATTAAACAAAAAGAAAGGTATGAATTTAAATATACATTATGGAATGCAATAAATAATTGAGTGTTAATTATCGAGGAGCGGCCGTCCGTTCTACGAGCTATTAGCTCTGCTCTTTTCATGTGTATACCAAATTAAATTATTAATTGTTTGCGTATATAATATGAACGTATTTATAAAAGAAGCTTTAAAATCATATCCATTTATATTATACACAAACTATTTAAAATACGATGTTATATAATAACAGTTGACTGTGAATTCATATTTTGGACATACCTAACAAAGTACCTAGTAATATTTTTATTGGTATTATATATTCAATATATTATAATTATATTCAAAATTTCTAAATAGTTGTTTTATTTAGAAATAGACGCTATAACAGAACCGCTTGACCTACAAGACTTCAATAACCTTATTTTTTTAAATGACGTAATAAAAGATACTAAAAATGGTATGGACTACGTTTAAAACATACCTATATTTTAAAACTTAATGGACATTTATTCAAATATGTTTTGAAATAGTCTGGCCATGACATATTTTTAATTAAACGTCAAATTCAAAGCAAATACTAGATAAGACATTTAATTAAATATTTTTTCAGGTCGGCTTCCTTCACATTGTATGTATATTAATCTCAAATGTGCTCACTCTCTCACTAACTCACTGCATACTGCAGTATGTCACCGTATTGATCTTGAAATACATAACCTAAAAAGTCCTTACTTCAATCACGTCACTTTATTGTCTAAAATAAGTTAAGTGCCTATAAATACTCTCCGCCCCTTAACCATGAAAGTCAGCTAAAACTGCTACCTTACGCTTTCATTCAGGCCTCATTTTGTCGATAGAAATCGTTTAACGAGAAAAAATTTGATTGATGTGACAAGATTTTCTCAGTCCACCCTTCTAAGCTTCGTATTACTAGCAATTTATCAACACAGCATGAATTTTGGAAGAGATTATAGAAAAATAATTTTATCGTTGCCTTGTAGAGTTACTTTGAACTTTGTTTGATGGGTTCTTAGCGTTTTTGATAATAATTTTCTTTTAAAATTGTAAATAACTAAGAAAGATAAACAGATATCTGGGAAAATATTTGAGTGGTAATAAGTAAGCTGTAAACCTTATTAATTCATGGTTTTTTGGAGTAGGTATTTCTGTGGAAGATACATTAAGGCACAGAAATAGATAAAGGTTGATAAGTTATGGAATGTGGTGTTGCAGGAGAATTAACAGAATTTATTAAATAAATAGTAGGTGTGGATGGATGGATTTAAGATTAAAATTTCATCGACTACCCTTTACAACAAAGTAATTAAAAGCAAAAGTCATACAATATAAACATTTCAAGTTTAATAATCCATTAATCATTAACTGTTTACGTAAATATTCTAGGAAATAAATATTTCCAGTCGGATAACCCTGTTAGGAACGGAATTCTTTAACTCTGAATATTCATTGTGAAATTCCAATTTTGCAACAATATAATTTCTTATAGTATAAAAAAGAAAAGTAACTAACCAATAAGTTTTTACGAAATTTCCCTGCGTTTAGTATTGAGGTCGCGCATAACGTCGTCAGCTCCAATTTCGATACTCGCATGCATCATTAATGATGTGTGCTTTTCTCTCTCTTTGTCTATCATTTATGACAGAAGGAGACAAATACATATAGGAGACAACAACATACGGGAGAAAACGCTTTTCTTTACGGCCAAGTAAGGTATTTAACTACCTTGTCTTTTTAAACTTTTACATGTTGTCTTCATCTGATACATTAATGTTGACGATCATCGCTCTCTTGGCGATCTACCAACACGATATCAGGAGTATTGACAATAATAGTCCTATTAGTGACAAAAGTGACAGGTCTCTTCTCCATAAATGGCCCTGGAATGTATCTCGGTACGGCACATTATACGGAGTTTTAGTAGATTTTTTAATAAGCCTCGACCACCGTATTTCCTTATGTTGTAGAATCTAATATTTGTCTCATATCTCATTATTAGTATTTCTTTACTTAATATTTTAAACATTTATTAATATATAGTTAATAAAAGAAAAAGATGCCGTGTGGTGACGGCGAACTCATCCCGTGGGGGGCATAGAAAATGTCCCGAGGAAATACCTATCAGACAACGGGAAGCAATGTTTTTCTGTAAACTATGACAACCACATTGCGATCGCCAACTAATCTGCCAAGTGTGGCGATTATGGCATATCCCTCAATTTTCTGTCGAAGCTTTTGTCCAGCAGTGAACGCAATTTGGCTGATATGATGATGAATACAAAAAAATATAAAAAATAGAGACCCAATCGGAAATGGAAGCACGGTACATGCTACCGGTGTTCAAGGCAGCAGAGAAAGGAACCTCCTTACGATATACAGCGTCTCTTAATGCCTTACGAACCTGAGCCCCGACCCAACAGCCTGACGCAAGCCTCTTAAGATGACGGTCGAGACTTATTATTATTATAGATGCTGCCTGGTATAGGCAACTTCTTTGTTGTATGTACCTACATTATTTACCCATAACACTAAGCTATCAGTATACGCAAAGCTAATTAGAATATTTTTATTGAAGTAAAACAAATGTAATACCTATTCGCATATTTAAAGCGTAATATTAAATTTCTAGGAAAAACCACAGTAATTAAAAATTAAAACGAAACATTTTTCTTAAATCAAAACATTGGCTCGTTCTTTTATTTAACATGTAAACATAAAAACGTTGTTTCGTCGCTTTTTATGTTCCCAAGTTACATACATTATACTGGGATATTTTAATTTAGTTAACATTGTTATGAGGGAATGCTTTTGGTCTCTACGGTTGTAAAGAAAATCAACACACGGAAACAGGAAAAATATGACCCTTTCACTCAAGTTAAGAATTATATTATTCATAAGTCTTCTATGGTAATGAAACTACGGAATATTCATTCTCTTTTGTACTTGACATATATTTATGGTCTAGCTAAACTTTCGTATACTAAGATACATTTACGTTAGAAAACAACGCATTGTTTTTTGTAATTCTGAATAAGATTTCGGTAAATTTATCGTCGCAGTAACTTCACAAGTCATACACCATTTATGACCAATAGATTTATTTTCTCTAGATTTTTGTGAGACCTATATAGTTCGTCAAATAAACTATAAAAACCATTTGAACTCCATTTTCCAAGATGGCGTCCATGGGAAAAGGGTTGCAACCTGCAATCCCACAAACTTAGATTCAACTTTAAACGGACATCTCCCTCCCCCCAATCCCCCTTGATATCAATAAAATTGCGTCCTCTGACAAATGCACGCTAAGCCCAAAAACATAACATTTCAATTGACTATGTTCCGTGATCTCAATGTTGCCCCAATCGTCACTGTCGACGTCAATAAAGGCTCCGTGTACCAACACTAGGTGTCTTTCTAATCCTCGGACCGGCAGCTTACGACAGTAAATATACTTTGTGAGCAATCAGCAATTGTTGAAAAACTCTACCTCGGTGAACTTTCATGGTTAAGCGTAAAGAAGTAATTGTAGACAAGTTTCTGGAATCTTGTGTACCCCTATTACATATTTAGATATTCTCTATAAGAAAGACGTATAGTCTTAAATATAAAGAATATGTATAATAACCACAACTAGCTGTGCCCTGCGGTTCGACCCGCGGTAAACTTTATAAATAATAGGCTATGTGTTATTCGGATATATAAGCTATATTACTGCATATTTTCATCACAATTGGTTCGCTAGTTTTTGCGTGAAAGAGTAACAAACATCCATTTATACTCAAAAACTTTCGGCTTTATAATATAAGTAGGACTAGCTGTACCCTGCGGTTTTACCCGCGTTAAACTTTATACATTATAGCCTATGTGTTAATGCAAGTTATCAGCTAACTCCATGCCAAATTCCATTAAAATCCCTCCAGTCGTTTAGACGTGAGGAAGTAACAAACATACACACTCACAAACTTTCGTCTTTATAATAGTAGTGTGATAGTGTGATTAGGAAGTTCCCATTTCAATATTTTATGGTCATGAAAAAATTTAAAGAATACTTTATCTCACATATTTTTTTGTAAAGTATACAAGTAGAATCGTATTCTTAATTCTAAAACCCTTTTTTGGAAAGTACGTACATTCATTTTATATCACTATATAAAGCATCTTAATTACAAGCTAGACAGTTTCACACTGAATTAAAAAAGAATTTAAGATGAATTGGAAAATGAAATAAGTTATTTTCTGAAACGTTTATTTAGTACAACTGTATTTATAATGTATACACAAACTGGTAATCTGTGATTTATTTAGTGGAAAATAAAAATCTAATGGAATTAATAAATAAAAACAAAATAAACGCTAAATAAAGCAACTCAATTTATATTGATTTTGTATAATATTACAGGACAGTTTATTTACAAAATCACTTCTTAATTAAATAAACAGTGATAGATCACATTGCTTAATTAAATAAATTAGAAAGTACATACTTTTTACTACTTAATCTATCTTGGATATTGGATACTAGCTACAAAAAGTGATACCAAAAATAGTTTTGTTTTTAACATCTCACGCAAAGGAGCACATTCCTGAATACGTTCCAAGTAATAGCAATATACTGTTAAAGTAGTGGGTCTGGTATCACCAGATCTCATCAGGAGGTTACCATAACGGTAGCCTATGACGCTAGCGACACACATGGCACCACTCAACCGTTCCTGACCCTGTCCCACCTGAAAGTATGCTACCATGACATGGGCGTATTCCTGTTTTCCGACTTAGTAGTATAAAAACGAGGGCTGTCATCAGCTGAAAGATGTCCACTGCTGGACAAAGGCCTCCCCCAAAGATCTCCACAATTGCCTTCTAATATGCTCTTTTCCGTAAGTCATTACTGGCAGCCCACACTGGTCGAAGACTTTCGACTTGAGACACTGCGGTATTAAGGACGAGAAGATGTTACGTAGCTTCTCGAACGCTGCCCAGCCGAGTTGGATTCTACAATTGACCTCCTTCTCAAAGATTCAATCTTAATGTCAGTCTGTGGTTTTGTAGCTACTCGACGGATACATGAACCTACATTCTTGGTGAGGGTGTTAGCACAGGTTCCTTGAATTGATCTGCTTGTGTATTGTTCATAGCCGGTTTCGTGTATGGTCGTCGATTCAATTTATGATTTTTCAGTTTTGAGTTTCAAAAAAGTTTTGAGTTTATAAAACCAAATTTGATTATACCGTCCTTCTACTTTTGCGATGGCTAAAACAGATAATAAAATACCCTAATTTTGTAATATCATTAATTATTATAATAGATGCGGTAATATGGTTCATTACGTGTAAAATCACACATAATTGGTATAACTGAATATTTAATGCAATTCACTATGAAAGCCAAATGGATCTATTAGCGATTTAATGGAGTGCTATTATTAGTTGATATTAAAATAATTCCATGTGGTCTGAGGGGAATTGCTTTTGTGCTATTAGACCATATAATAGTCACACCTATTGTCATAATCAACGAATTCAAAGTGATTGAATCCCAATAGTTATTGATACATTGATCCCTTGGGGAATCACGTCAATTCAAATCAACTTTGTAACATTTCCCAGTAATATGATTTTAATGTAACGCTATAATATGAACACATTTTACTTACCTAACTATTCATGTTCAGTATTAAATAAATCATCAAGTCAGCCAAGATTTCCACGATGGAGAAGGTTGATAATTTGGAGGGATATGCCATAATCGCCACGCTTGGCAGACGGATGGCGATCGCAGTGTGATCATAGCACACAGAGATACGCTGTTGCCCGTTCTCTGGGAGGTATATCCTCGGGTTGACTTCTACGTCCCTCACGGGATGAAATGGGGAGGCGATATTATATGCCGTCAACCACACAGCACCATCAAATAAATAATTAAATGGAATACAACAATAAGTATTTATAGTATTTTGAAATAAGAAAGATGTAATCGAACCAATAAAATTCATTTGACGAGATTGAGAATCTGATCTTCTTAAAAGATTGAAACTCTTGCCAGAGTCCAACCTAAAATTAATAACGTGTCCTACACTTTTCAATCCGTTAGTTCTTCTCGTTAGTTTTACATAAAATACAATAACTTATGTAACATAATCATACGATTTAGTACTACGTACATGTCGGCGCCGTTTTATCTTTACAGGTCCTCGTTCGGTGCACAAATGCTATTAGACAAAAAATCGAATCATACAATGCGTGCTAAGCTGATTCCATTGCGGTGTAACTTACCGCATAAGTAAAT
The DNA here is from genome assembly GCA_951640165.1 of Pseudoips prasinana. NCBI lineage: Eukaryota > Metazoa > Arthropoda > Insecta > Lepidoptera > Nolidae > Pseudoips > Pseudoips prasinana. The sequence goes on from OX621240.1 coordinate 15,422,503, forward strand.
TGCTGGGTTTGGTCATTATAAGGGCCGGGCCAAAAAGGATAAATCGAATTAATGAAAACGGACCAAGATGAATTCACAATTCCTATTCGGAGTCTTGAAGTGAGACGCGTATAGTTATGTACCAAGGAAAACACGTAAAGATATTTATCCTTCGCCTGCCCTCCGTCCAGTCGTGTCGGTTGCCGTGTTATTTAATAAAACAAGTGAGGGATTAGAGTCCGCATCTGTATTCGTGCACTATAATTGAAGGTTAAACAAACTTACCTTAAGTGAAGTTTGACCATAATTATATGAGTTGCTACATCCGAAGAGAGTAAGTAGTCTCTATTTAGACTGGATGCTAAGACCCAACTTTAAATAGAGAGGCATTATAATTGGAATTCACAATTTAACACAAAATTGATAAAAACAAGTGCTGATTAAATTGTATTACTATACTATACTAAAAATATTTATAATTATTTTGACGGGCGGGCTAGTGTGGTTGGTAGATACTTACTCAGTTATCTCGTTTCCATAGTACAGTCAACAGCAAAAGTAGATGATCAAAGTCGAATATTCAATACAAATTATCATAAATTGCGACAAAATTGTGTGGTGGTGAAGTGTAGTTGAAGGTGTTGAGTGCGTGAGTATTAAGTGTAAAAAATATTTACTAGTGAGACTGCCACCCAACAGCATCATAAACTCAAAACTCAGGTCCAATTTTGATCATCTACTTTTGCTTAGTTTGGAATCAGATGGCCGTGTGTAAATAATGACCCAAGGTATTATTATATATCTTATCCATTAAATTTTAATATATATCACAAACAAGAGTACATTTCGACAAAGCGCTTGAAGTAAACATTGCATAATATAACGTTGACAACAATCGCGCCATTTCACACTAGGAAATTCAGAGCTGCTTCAATCACACACCACATAATGCCTGAATTATGCGTGAGAGGGTGAAAATTCGGGGCGTAAGATGCGTAATGCGATTTTCACAGGCTTTGTCTTCCCCTTTATTGGCTAAATTCCCAGTTTCATTTTTATTGTACTGTACATTTTGGGCGTTAATTTTAACTTTGCATCGTTTTCGTATATCATTGGGTGGCGGTTGCTTTAACTGTTTTTTTCCGTTGTTATGAAGACATACGGCGCCATGTTTTATTAATAGTACGTGGGTTTTTATCTCGGTTTAATAAAACTAGTTTCTTTAGGGAGCTTTGAATCAGGGTTCTCGTTCATCTGTATTTGCAGCGGTCAAGGCAGTCGCCTCGCCACTTCGTGTCCCGGATTCGAAACCCGCGCAGAACAACTATTATATATGTACCCATAAATAGTTGTCCTGGGTGTATGTACTCTGTGTCTGTCAATTATACGTTTGTAAAGTACCCCACAACACAGGGATTAATACGAAAAGTGCGGGCATTGTCTTTAAAAAATATTCTGAAACAAGTATTACTGCGATCAGTGGTACTAGCGTATCCAATGTTAGTAAACACTTTTGATCATTGTCTTTTTTTTACAATTAGTTAATAATTTATTGATTTTAAAATTGTTTTCTAATGGAAAGGCTGAGATTGTTTTAAATGTTATTAATTCTTATATTTCGTAAAATTTTAAGATAAAATAATAGAAGTATAAAAAGACAATGCGCATTTTTCGACCTCGTTAGACAAGACAAATGTTATCCTTGTACCACGTCTTAATGTACGTGTGTGTATTATCTTCAGGTATAATGTGTGTATTATACCCGAAGTCATGATTAATCTTCGGCAAACGTGACATAATTTGGCGCCGTGACATATTTAGTTTACCTTGTTCGTGTAGTTAGGTAAATGGACCTATTACGTAGATTCTTACCTACGAACAAGGATTTAGTATATGCTTTACATAAATGCGCTTAGTATTAGACGACCGTGATTCAGTTGGCTGACTCTGCCTTCTGAACCAAAGGTTGCGGATTTGAACCTCACACAAGGCAAAATATTCATGAGCATGTCTATTTTTCTTGTTCTGGGTGTTTATTATGTATAGCTGTGCCCCGTGGTTTTACCCGCGTCAAACTTTATAAATTATCACAGCTCCTCCCCCGTAAGTGATAGCGTGATAATATATACCCTATATGTTGACCCGACCTCTTAGTAATATTCATGCAAAATTTGAATTAAATCCGTGCAGTACTTTTTGAGTTTAGCCCGGACATACAGACAAACAGACACACAGACAAGATTCTAATAACTATATTCTTGGGTTCGATATCGATTGTAGTTCACGCCCCAAGTATCCTTTAATAAAAATATTTAATGTACAGTTTTGACTTTCCTACGATTTTATTATATGTATAGATTGAATGTACAAAGAAGTTAATTAGTATTTCTATAAAGGGATGGAAATACCTACTTATTTATATTTATACAATAGTATCCATAGGAATAGGAATGCTATGTGGCTGACGGCATAGAATATCAACACCCCATTTCATCCCGTGCGGGGCGTAGAAGTTGTCCCGAGGGAATATCTCCCAGAGAACGGGCAGCAGCGACTATATGTGTACTATAACCGGCATATTGCGACCGTCATCCCGTCTGCTAAGCGTGGCAACTTCATTGTGGTAATCTTTTGGGGAGGCCTTTGTCCAGCAGAGGACGTCCTTCAGCTGACATGATGCTATATAGGACCAACACCTATAAGCTTTGCTTAGTTTGGGTTAGACGGCGATGTGTGATATGTCTCGGATATCTATTTATTTATTGTACAATGTCCTAAAAAACTGTCCTAGGGTTGAAATATTGATTTTGTAAAATACCATCAAATCTTGTTTATATTTTGTGCGTCCTATCTCTATACTGATCATTCGTATTAATTTAAAATCATTCTGGAGCTTATAAACAGGATTATTTATTCAGAGATCTACAACTATGAGTATAATTAAAAATTAAAGAATTATATATAAGCGTTATAATTTACATCTTCAAAAACATGTAAAGTCTTCATATATAAAGTCCACTCCTAACAATTTACTAGTCGAGTTCCAATTGTCAATGTATATCTAGTAACAATTTTCTACAAGAATTATTTGAAAGCATGTTTAGACGTTTACTATACTAACTTGTTTATATTGTTCGACAACTTTCGAGTTGGCTCCTCGTTTTCTTTTGTCTTTTACGAGACTGAATGTGTGCCGTGGGAATTCTGCGGAGGGTAGTTCTTTTAAAATTGTTTGTTCTCGCCTTATGTTAAATAAATATAGCCATTTTCTGTATGCATATCACAGATATGCTATGTATTTTTAGCTACGCAATATTTTGACCACATTTCCGTTATTCTATTAATATAGAAAAAAAAATAATGTATAAGTTTGTTCGTTTTATTTGATTGCAATTAGGCACGTACAACACATACTAAATCATCACCGCTAAGAATCACTGAATTAAAGTTTCATAACATTTTCTTAAATCTTGAATGCAAAGCGGAAATTTAACCTTAAAACTGGGAAATCATAAATTGAATCGTCCGACCCCCTTTACCAATAAAAAAAAACAATCATCACCCTCTACCTACCCTAGATTGGTACAAGATACAGATTCAATTTCCATCAGACAGTTCAATTTACGATTTCCCAGTTTCCTGATGATATAGTGTTTAAACCATGACTTGTTGTTAGTTTTTATTCAATAACCGTTCACCTACAAAAAATATTAATTGATTAGAAACATTTACATGTTCATATTAAATTTCTGCTAAGTTTGCTTAGTTTCTAGACAAAATTTAATGGTAATTTATAATATTTTTTCTCAATTAATGAAAAGATAAATATCTTGGGACAACTAACACACTGTCATCTAATTCCAAACTAGACAGAGCCTGTACTATGGTGACCAGACAACTGATAAACATACTTTTATATGCCTTTTTTTATTTTTTATGATGGATAGGTTTGCGTTTGACCACGATCTCACCTATGCTAAGCAAAGATGTGGTCGAATATGGACCGCGTGTACCCATAATGCCTGTTCACTCTTGCCTTGAATAAACCCATGTTGTATGAGTCTGGTAACACGTCATTCGGGAGGGTGTTCCACTACTTAGCCGTGCTTTCTAAACAGAAACATCAGTACGGTATCGAACCCAAAGCCTCTGTCTTATGACCCTTCACTAGCCACTAGACCAATAGGCGAGTCATAATATTTATAAACACAATATTCAACAATTATTTGTAACAGTAACAATACGTCTCACCAAATAACGAAAGCCTAGAGAAATTACGCAATATTCTGTTCTCCGTACAAATGAGGCTAAACTTCTCTAACAATAGATCGCAATGAGGAATTTAATCTGATGGTAATTGTACGTCCAGTATGTGTAGCCGGAAACAATAAAGAGGATACCACAATGAGTTTTCTGGCTTACAGCTTGAACATGTTATCAGCCATCTCGGTCAAGGTTGCGAAGTTACGTGATACATACACATGTTTTCCTAAGTCCTTTAATTGTCTGAGTATATGAAACCTTTCTGAGTACATGAACATGGTAAACGTTTACTTATTAAACAAGCCTTAAGTACTCGTATATAATCTATTTAAGTCTGAATAGGGCTAGATGAAATTACTTAAGACCGCTGATCGTACCCATATTTTTATTGTGTATATTATTATGTCAATATTTTTATACATGACTAGCTGTGCCTCGCGATTTTACCCGCGTTAAACTTAATATAAATAATAACCTATATGTTATTCGGATATATTTTATAAGCTTTATTACTACAAAGTTTCATCTAAATCCATTCTTTTGTTTTTGCGTCAAAGAGTAATAATTATCCATAGATTGATACATCTGTACTGACAAAGTTTCGCATGGCCGACCATTGTGGAGATTCTTGGGGTAGCTGTGGACACCTTTTGGCCGATATGATGATAGTGATGATGAATATATCCTACCAACCTACTAATATAAAAAATGCGAAAGTTTGTCAGTACAGATGTATCAATCTATGGATAATTATTACTCTTTCACGCAAAAACAAAAGAATGCATAAGACCGATCTTATGCTGCCTGCATTCAGCGACCTTTGCAAGTTCCTTGGTCCACCTTGTAGGGAGCCTGTCCACGCTGCGTCTTCTGGTTCGTAATCGTCACTCGAGAACCTTCCTGCCCCAGCGGGCTACGGTTCTATGGGCTATATATTATTTTTGTTTAAATAATAGTAATGGTCACTCAAAGAGCAATGGAAAGGGCTATGCTTGGAGTTTCCCTGCGATATCGAATCAGAAATGTTGAGATCCGCAGGCGAACCAAAGTAACCGGCATAGCCGTAAAAATTGCCAAGATGAAGTGGCAGTGGGCAGGGCACATAGCTCGTAGAGCCGACGGCCGCTGGGGCAGAAAGGTTCTCGAGTGGCGACCACGAACCGGAAGACGCAGCGTGGGCAGGCCCCCTACATGATGGACTGATGATCTTGTGAGGGTCGCTGGAAATCGCTGGATGCGGATAGCGCAAGACAGGCAATTGTGGAGATCTTTGGGGAGGCCTTTGTCCAGCAGTGGACGTCTTTCGGCTGATATGATGATGATGATGATGATTATGAATAGTAATGGAAATTACTGTGGAGTCAACTACTCGGAACATTATAGTACAAGAATGTGAACACTAACACAAAAGCGCTCGCTTATCCTCGCTCATATCATTCAATGAGACAGCTATATGTCACGGCCGGACATCAGGCGTTGGATTCTATCTTTCCGAGCTTTTCACGGAAGTATAATCCGACCAACTTCGAGACTCCGGACTGCTCAGTAGTAATTTTTTTATCAGAAGAATCTCAATTTCCATTCCGCCGGACCCGGCAATTAAACCCAGGAGTCGAGGTCCTGGGTTTAACTCCGTTAATAAATTAAGTTATTTGAGGTTGAACACGCTAGCCCTAAACTAACGCGGCTATTAACTGTATTCTGTCGATCTGTTACGTATTAAAAATTTCAAAAATGACTTTCAACATATTTCTATCAAACTGGCAATTCTACGAGTAATTGCATTTATATTATGGTACAGACGCCAGCACATCAAGCTTCCCCAATCTGTAAAATTTACCCAATTGAAAGTGAACCTTATGATTTTATGATAAAGTTGAAAATCTATAAAATAAATTTGTCAGATTGGGATAGCCGGATGTGCTGGCCTCTGTACCTTACATAAAAATAATATAATTAAATTCCAATAAAAAATTTCGTTACTTCAACTTTTAAGTAACGGATTTGTATAAGTACAATTCTATTACATTTTATGTGTTTATCGACCACCATCATCTGACTTAAAGCTCTTTGCATCCACAATTGAGGATATTCTTAAGAAATTCAAAAGTAGTAAAAAAAATGTTGTACTTATGCGGTGATTTCAATATAAATATTTTAACAGTTTCACCTGAATTGAATATGTTTTTGTCTGTATTTCGGTCTTTTAATCTTCAATTTGTATTCTCTGAGCCCACAAGAGTCACACCAACATCTGCTACCTGCATCGATAACATTATTACAAATTTTGAAGTCGCTGAGAAGTGTTTAGTAAGCGGTGTTCGTTCTGATCATAAATGCCAGATGATCAGACTAAGTAATGTGATAACTGTAGAAAAGCAAATAATCACTTGTAGGCCACTCACAAAATCTAACTTAGGGAAGTTTAGTTCCAACCTAGAGACTAGTTTGTGCCATCTTTCATCAAACTCAAATAACCCTAATGACATGTACAGTATATTATTTAATTGCATTTGTAACGAATTTAATAAAGTTTGTAAAATAAAAAACATTAAAGTTGACAATAAAAGTATAAAATTTACTAATTGGGCAACTCAAGGCATTAGACGGAGTAGAGATGTCCTATATGAGTTGTATGACAGAAGATCCTATACAACTGATGTCAATTTTAAAAATTATGTTTGCAACTATTCCAAAATTTTCAAAAAAGTATGCATCCAAGCTAAGTGTTTGTATATAAGCGGAAAAATAAAAAACTCCGATAATAAGATAAAATCAGCTTGGCAAATAATAAATACTGAAACTGGTAAAAGAAGATTGAGAGACCAAACAGTGAAACCAAGTATTAATGACGAACTTGTTTTAGACAAACTTACCGTTGCCAACGTTTTTGCTGAGTTTTTTACAAATATGCCTCTCGTTACTACTAAGTGCCTCCCATCGTCACCGGATGTGACGATGTGATGCGATCTGAAATCTTTTTAAAACAATCTATTAAACCAATTGTGCCCAAATTCAGTTTTCGATTTGTTACAAATGCTGATATTTTAAAAGCTTTTAAGAGCATTAAAAAAAAGGGCACAGAGGATTTATGGGGACTGTCTGTAATGGCAATTGAATCAGTCATACAAAACATTGCTTCCATCCTTGCAAACATCTTCAATAGCTGTGTAAGTGATGGCGTCTTTCCAGACCTCATGAAAATCAGTAAGGTAGTACCTGTTTTCAAATCAGGTTGTTCAAATAATGCCACAAATTATCGACCCATCTCTATACTGCCAGCGTTAAGTAAAATATTTGAAAAGCTCATGCTCAGCCAGATGTTGTCGCACTTTAACATGAATGGGATATTGCATGACAAGCAGTTTGGGTTTACAAGGGGCCGTTCTACTCAGGATGCGGAGTGTACACTAATGAAGTCTATATTGGAGGCTTAGGAGGGGTCGCAGGATGCGCTGGGAGTTTTCTGCGATCTCTCTAAGGCTTTCGATTGCGTAGACCACCATACGCTCATTGTGAAACTAAAATACTATGGAATTTCTGGCACATCTCTTGATCTTGTAATGTCCTATTTATCAGGTCGAGAACAACTGGTTTCAATAGACGGGGTAAATTCAACACGACATTCTGGCAAAATGGGGGTGCCCCAAGGATCGATTTTGGGTCCATTTTTATTTCAAGTTTATTTCAATGATCTCCCATATCTAGTAGACAAAGCACCAGACATAATTCTATTTGCTGATGATACGTCACTCATATTTAAAGTGAGTAGGAGAGATAAGGATCTAATAGAACCAAATAAAACTCTCAGCCTCATATCAAATTGGTTTTCGGCAAATAATCTTCTATTGAATGCAGGAAAGACCAAATGCATCAAATTCTCATTGCCGAATGTGACTCATATTAAACCAACGGTTGCACTTAACGAGGAAGTTTTAGATTTAGTTCCTTCGACCGTATTTTTGGGAATAACACTGGACTCAAAATTACAATGGGGTCCTCATATTGAAAAATTATCTGCCAAATTAAGTTCAGCTTCATATCCAGTTTGGAAAATCAGACAAATGTCAGACGAACCAACTGCTAGATTAGTATATTTTGCTTATTTCCATAGCATTATGTCCTATGGTATTCTGCTATGGGGCTCAGCAGCTGACATAAGTGCTATTTTCGTATTACAAAAAAGAGCAGTCCGAGCTATTCATAATCTAGGCAGTCGCGAGTCTCTACGAAGCGTTTTTAAAGAGGTAAATATACTTACTGTTCCATCTGAATACATATATCAGAATATAATGTTTGTGCGGAAAAATTTAGATAAATATAAAAAAAGGAGTGACTTGCACAATGTCAATACTAGAAATAAGGACAAACTAGCTATACCAGCGTTTAGAGTTAGCAAAACTAATAAGTCATTCATGGGAAATTGTATTAGGTTTTATAACAAGCTCCCTATTCATATAACTAAACTACCTGATAAAAAGTTTAAGTCACACATTAAACGTGAACTTATGGCTAAGGGTTACTACACTACTAAGGATTACATTGACGATAAAGACATTTGGCGGTCGGCATCTACCTGCACATAGTCCGCTGGAGATCTTATAGCCATATAGACATGAGTAATCTTTTATGTTACATGAACTATCTGTAATAAAACTATCTATTATTTAAATATTCTACGAATTTCAGAACTGTTGGTTGTGTCTCAAAATGATTAATGTTACTTTTATTATGACTTTTTTATCCTCTTTCTAATATATTATACCTAAAATAAATATTTAATCAGACAACCGATCGAGCATATGTTGTGTCTGCCTGCTAAATAATTACAGTAAGTGGACCAAATCTCGTGTATATGCCCCATTGAGTATGTTTCGCCGGAGCGTCTCAACTGGGCCGTGTTGAAACCGGTAGTAGAGACACCCGCTGAGTTTGTTTCGCTGGGTCTTCTCAGTTGGGGCGCATTGGATCCGGTGGTAGCATTAAAGCGCGACCGTCGTTATTAACACAAGGTCCGTCATAATAATAACACCTTAATATAGACAGAACCATTGACAATATGTATTAAAAATATTAGACTTAAACTAGATAATTAAACTTAAACATAATCTCTTGACAATAACTTGATACGAGCTAGATAAATATCATTGCTGTTATGAAATAAATTTTATAAATGTTTTAATACAATGTGTACCTAAATATCTATGTTACTAGAAATAATAATGTATTCAACTATAATACTACAAACATGTTCTGACTATTTACAAGCGCTTTTTTAAAGTCTACGTGAATAAAAACCTATTTTATTCATTTTATTTTATTTTATAATTGCAGCCGCGTATGTAACAACAAAATAATATTAACAGGAATCCACAGTAGCGGTTAAGTTAGTAGTTGAAAATTAAAGAAAAATTATAATACCACCTTAATAAAGTCGCGTCGTTGCACTTACAAATGCAAATTATTTAAATTGAAGTAATTTAATATATAGTAACAATAATGTCCTCCTAGCCGAATTTCGGTCACGGCGGCCAGTCTCAATAGAGACTAGCCATATTATAGTGCACGAGTGTGTGCGCAAACACAGAGGCACTTTCTAGTCATACGTGCCCTCCGCGGCACGGGTGCATAACATCACCAACTCCCAGACTGATACTCAGACATTTTTCTATTTACAGAAATATCCCAAAATCACTTGGTTCGAGATTTGCACGGGATTGCTCGGCATTTGAACCCAGGACTTTGCTGACAGGCTGACGGCAAAGATTATCATCACCCCATCTCATACCGTAAATGGCGTAGAAGTCGTCCCAAGGGAATATCCAAGGGAATAATAGGTCTTTACCTATGAAATTGCCGTTTTGTATGAAAAAATTTAAACGAATTTTTTTCATGAATTTTTTTATTTGTATTAATCGAAGTAATCACCCATGCAATCAATGCATCTTTGCCATCGCAGTGGCAGTTTATTGATGCCCTTCTTAAAGAAATCAGCTGGACGGGAGGCAACAAATTCTTCAAAGGCATTTTGTACTGCCTCTCGGGTATTGATTTTTTTTCCCGCCAAGAAGTTATCCAAATTCTGGAAAAAGTAGTAGTCTGTAGGCGCAAGGTCTGGTGAGTAGGGCGGATGACGGAGAGCTTCCAACCCCAGTTCTTGCAACTTGGAGACCGTCTGCTGTGCAGTATGAGGTCGCGCGTTGTCGTGCAGGAGCAGCGGAGACGAGCGATTGACCAATGCTGGTTGGAGATGCGCCAGCTTCTCCATCATTGTGCTCAGTTCTTCACAGTACACATCTGCAGTAATGCTCACCCCGTTTGGTAAGAAGCTGTGATGAATCACACCGGCGCTAGACCACCAAACAGTGACCATCACTTTTCTAGGGGTAAGTTTTCGTTTAGGGCATTGTTTAGGTGCTGAACCAGGATCCAACCAACTTGCTGAGCGCTTGCGGTTATCAAACAGAATCCATTTTTCATCGCAGGTAACAATGCGGTTCAAAATTCCTTCATTTGTGTGTCTGTTGAGCAGTGCAAGGCACGTCTCGACGCGTACTTCGCGCTGGCGATCATTGAGTTCGTGGGGCACCCATTTGTCAAGCTTTTTTACCTTGCCAATTTGACGCAAATGGACCAATATTGTTTTGACGCTAACGTCGAAAGCTGCTGCTAATTCAGCCGTAGATTGTGTATCATCAGCTTCCACAACCGCCTTTAATTCGTCATTGTCGACCAAAGTCTTCGGACGACCGCGAGGTTCATTTTTCAGGTCGAAATTTCCAGAACGGAAGCGAGCAAACCAATAACAGGTGGTGCGTTGGTTTGTAGTGTTAGCTCCGTAAACGTCGTTGATGTTGCGTGCCGCTTGTGCCGCGTTGCTGCCACGACGGTACTCATATTCCATAATTACTCGAATTTTTAACGTATCCATGATGACGAAAAAGATTGAAATGCGATGAAAATGTAACACTAATCAATAAAGAAATGACTACTTTTGGAAAAAAGAATCCATGTTTTTAAAATAAAATTAATTTGAAATTAGAATTCTTAGCCAAACAAAAATTATTTTGATTTGAAATGGCCAGTACTGCAGAACAGCAATTTCATAGGTAAAGACCTAATATCTACCAAAGAACGGGCAGCAGCGTCTCTCCGAGTACTACGATCATCGTACTGCGATTGCCGACTCGTTTCCCTAGCATGGCGATTATACCCCTCTCTCCAAATGATGGACAAAATTCCGTTGTGCAATAAAGGTCATTCCGCTGGCATGATAATAATGTCAGAACATTCGAGTTAAATCACAAATTGAACAGCATTTTATTAATAATTATAAAGTTAAGCGTTGTATATTTGAATAAATATAATATAAAATAAGATAAACTATTCAAATACACACCTATTTGAATAGTTTATCAATAATAAACTGTTGAGGCTTTTTTTTATATAATTAGAATGTTCGTTTAGTGATTACTGACCCTGACTGCTAAACCAGAGGTCATGGGTTCGATCCGTACTCAGTACAAATTTTTTATGATGTACGCTTATTTGTTTTGTGTTTACGTGTAATTTATCTATAATATGTATGTTTTAAGTAACATATAAGTATGTATGCAATAACACAAACTCTGCATAGTTTAGTACTTTGCAAACATAAATTGACACAAACGGACAGACTCAAAACAACTATTTGTGTCTGTCCGTTTGTGTTGAACATGAGACACGAAGTGGCGAAGCGATTCGCTTAACCAACGTCCCAAGATATTAATTTATTTATTTTATCTGATAAAGTAAATATATTCAATTTACGTCCTTCTGAATTAAGGTTTAAGTTATAAGTACCAAGTGGCACGGGCCGCCCCTTGACCCAGCGCGTCACCTGTCAGGCTTAAACTTTGATATTGTTAAATGCGGTGATAGTTTGCTAATCTACTTTAGTGGAGTGTTACATTTTCTGTGGGATAACCGCAATGTAATCTCTTGGAAATGTAACACTCACCAGGTGATAGGTATATAGATTAGATGTTGTAAATACAAGGTGTAACATCACACTAATATTATAAAGGTGAAAGTTTGTGAGTGTGTGAATGTGTATGTGTGTTACTTCTTCACATCTAAACGGCTGGTGCGTTTTTAATACAATTTGGTATGGAGTTAGCTGACACCCTGGATTAACACATGTGCTATAATTTATAATGTTTAACGCGGGTAAAATCGCGGGGCACAGCTAGTAATAATAATAATTATGTCCTCCTAGCCGTATTTTGGCTACGGCTACATATTATAGTGCACAAGTGTGTGCAAAACCACTGGAGAATTTTCTATTCCATAACCATCATGATTCGATATTATGGGACGCCTAGCGACACGAGTGGAAAGAGGTCTGGAACAGAACCAACAGCTTTATTCAATGCTCGGGGGCATAATACCGCCAACTCCCTCACTTCGGGCTCATGCTGAGAAATTTTTACCTCCCAAATTAAAGTTTTGAATTTTTATAGCATTATTTGCAATGCAAAGCGTTAATATAAACTCAAAAATGGGAAATCATACATTTAAGCGCACGGTTTTGCTATAAAAAATATAATGCTATAAAAATTCAAAAAAATAATAATTTGGAAGGTAATATCAATATGATAGATATGTTCTTTCACATGCAACTGTGAACATATCAGTCGGCAATGTTTCTAGAAAACAATGACGATGGATAACACATACATCCTCCGGAAAGGTGTTAGCAAGGGAATTTTAAATTTGATGATTGAATCGTTCGTAGTTTAACGCAGAGCGACTACCCCGGATTGGTAAATGGTGCTGGTTTGAGACCCCCCGGGCGTTTAAATTTATCATTTCCCATTTTTGAGATTAACTAGTGGTAAGTTTTTAAATTTATTTAAACTAAGTTTAAAGTCAAAGTGCATATTTTAAATAGTTTTTCAATAATAATAATAATAATAATAATATCTGGGGACAATGTCACACAGATCATCCTAGCCCCAAACTAAGCAAAGCTTGTACAATGGGTACCAGGCGACGATATACATGCTTATATAGATAGATAAATACTTAAATACATAGAAAACATCCATGACTCAGAGACAAATATTCGTGCTCATCACACAAATATTTGCACTTACCGGGATTCGAACCCAGGACCACCAGCTTCGTAGGCAGGAGCACTACCAACTAGGCTATGGTGACCGTCATATTATTTACTCCAATATATTTACTCCATTTTATGTTTGCCCAGTGGTTGTATTACGATGTCAGAAACTACGAATTTAAATGTATTTTCTACTAATCTTTGAGTTCCTAATTTATGCTACATGAAAAGAAAGTATTGTATACCTTTCCTTATACAGTTTAAAGATTGTAAATATAAAGTAGACAGTACAATTCATATTTGAGCACATTTTTCAATATTTATTTATTTATTTGTTCAGGAATACAAACGGTTACTCACTTTTCTTAATAACTAAGTTATAGTTTATATGATTTGTTAATGAGTAACCCACATCGTTATCCACATCTTAAGTGACTCAAATGTCTATTTGTTACACAAATGTCCTAACTACCTATCCTTTATTTACTAACCTGATATTAAATTTTATAGGCACTGGTAGACTTTATCTTCTTATTTTCTCTTTCTTTATCTTTATGGCTGTAAGACCGTATCTATATAATATCGGGCAAGGGGTTTTTAGAGTGTGAGATCTTCGTTTCAGCTCAACTTATAATTATTACTGAGACGTGCTGGTTACAAAATCCTCCAAATAAGTTTTTTTTACGGGTAGTTTTGCTATTTAATACAATAATATCAAAATGATATAAAATTGGGAACATCAGACGAACAACTTTTTCTGTTCGATGTTGTCAAAGTTCATACGATAGTTTATTATATAAAATTTTACAGCGCAAATGGTTTACATAAGTATTGCCTTTTGTCTATTGGTTAACTCAATATAATACATAATTAAGAATATAATAATAACCTACAATAATTCACAAGAATTAATGATAATAAATAGATAGCTACACAAACCATGACGGTGCTTTAGCACGCCCAGCGACATTAATAGGATATGATTTACCCGTAGCCTACGACGCTATCGACGATCGTCGATAGCGACGATCACCGTAGCCTAGTTGGTAGTGCTCCTGCCTACGAAGCTGGTGGTCCTGGGTTCGAATCCCAGTAAGTGCAAATATTTGTGTGATGAACATGAATATTTGTTTCTGAGTCATGGATGTTTTCTATGTATATAAGTATTTATCTATCTATATAAGTATGTATATCGTCGCCTGGTACCCATAGTACAAGCTTTGCTTAGTTTGGGGCTAGGATGATCTGTGTGACATTGTCCCTTGATATTATTATTATTATTTAGGACAATTTAGACAGGCTGGTTGGCGGGGTTGGTAAATGTTTGCCTTTCCCGTCGGTGGCCGTGGGTTCGATTCCCACCCGGGACAAATATTTATGTGCATGAACATGTCTGTTTCACCTGTGTCTGGGTGTAATTATTTATATAAGTAAGTATTTACAAAAGAAAAGTGGTATATGTAATGTATCAGTTATCTGATTTCCATAGTAGGTACAAGCTCTGCTTAGTTTGGGATCAGATGGCCGTGTGTGAATAATGTCTCAGGATATTTATATAATTCACAAACATTGAATACAATAAATGTTATCTATACATCTATACAAATAAATAAAATTGGAGTGTCTGTTTGTAATATTGAAATAACCGGTTTTTATTACATTAATATGAATATATATACGGTACATACACCAAAATAACATTTTTTACAATTTTTGTCTGTCTGTCTGTCTGTTTGTTCCGGCTTATCTCTGATATGGCTGGACCGATTTTGACGGGACTTTTGTTGGCAGGTAGCTGATGTAATAAGGAGTAACTTAGGCTACTTTTATTTTAGAAAAAGTCTTTTATTTTACAAAAAAAAAAAACGAAATAAACTAATTAACACGCGGACGAAGTCGCGGGCACAGCTAGTTTAAACTAAGACTTACTCTTTAAAGGAATTTGTAGCTTAGACATACATTTTTTTTCTGCCGATTAAAGAAGATTCATTATGGACACTCAAATATAATTAACTATCTTTAGCAATTATTTGCTGGTAGGAATGGCACTGAATGTCTATTTTTTGCTGAAAGCTTATATACCTCTTTAGACCCATGGAAATAAAGGAAGAGGGGAGGTGGGATGTTACTGACACAAATTGAAAGGGGCAATTTAAATTATGAGTGAAATAAATATATCACACGTGCTCGAGCTCAACGACATACTCATTCATAAGAAACCATAGATTCAGTATTCGGTTGAAGTACCACATACATTGTTATGCTTTTGTTTTTCTCATATGACGTGACAGGGAAGTTTTAAAGGTATTGCATTGTATACCTATAAAATAAAAAAAATCGGTTCTAGTATGGACCAAACTGAAGTAAGATATTAAGTAAGATTTATTTTAAAGTGTTAAATTGAAATAAACATACACTACTCTAAAATAGATCAACAAAAAAAAATGTTTTATGAGTTTGGAAGATACTCTTTTAAATCACAATCAATCTCTTGATTGTGATTTAACAGAGTATATTAGGTATAATAAAATATTGTATGGTAAATTATAGTATAGTAGATTAAATTTGAAAATCTACTATACTTTAATATTTAAAATTAAATTTATATAAATCTTTAAAAAAAATCAGGACCAATACTATTGAGTAAGCTTATCTTTGGAAAGTAGTAAATAAAAAATGTTGTCCTAAAATAACCATAAGAAAATAGAGCGATACCCAATTTCACTTAAAATACTTGATATTTAGTCAGCCATGTTTAACTATTAATCAATCACCTATCAACATAATAATATGTGTACTGCTTGCTAAATCTTGCCCTACATATAAGTGCTCAGCTACAATGGGGCACGGGCGGGTGAGTGGGCGGGTCACCGTGCGTTTTTTGTTTTTTAACATGGCAGCCTAGGAGCTTTTCCCTGCTTTTCCGGACAACAGATGTGAGTTTTATGCTAAAGCAATCTAAGATATAAGACTACAACCTAAGTAGCCCGCGGTAGAGTATGCACCACGTTTGGGGTTAAAACTTCCGCTCAAGGTCGTTAATGACGTGATACATGAAAAGGATGAAGATACATCGGTTTTAAGAGACGTTTTGTGAAACTGTAATTCTACGTAACGTGGAATAACAGTTTCATAAAACGTCTCTTCACGAAATTGCCGCCTTTGAAAACTTGGACAATTGATCGGAGATCGGAGAAGGTATTTACGATGGTGGTTGGACGCGTTTACAGTAGTAGGTACTCGCAGCCGGAGTGTTAATTACGTCGGACTGTGTTACGAGAGTTTCTAATAACGTTGAGCATCCGTGTATGTCATCTCAATTTTTTCATTAGAAATAATTAAAAAGATCTATGTTTCATACAATTTTTGAGATTTGCCCGCTTGATTGCTCACTCGCTCCCACGCCTAAGCCCCACTGTGAACACACACTTTTGTTCAGCGGATACCATCATGCATAATTTATCTAGAATTAAACCATCTCGCGCAAACTTTCCCCGATAAGCTTACCAATGTTAAACGATTCATGTTTTAACATGAAAAATAAACTACAGCGTAAAATAAATTTCGTATTATGAAGATAAATGCTTGAGGTTTACTCGCGTTGTGCTTATACGATGCACTTATTATACATATTTTATACGGTATGAAAGACGGATATCAGAAGTACCTACACGAGTAGAAAGTAATATTATTTATTCTTTCGTACGAGCGTCGTGTCAAGTTATTTTACGATGCGTTTCGGGAAGCTAGAAGGTTCTCTGGGATAATATGGCTTTAGAGTATGAGTTTTTGCGGATCCAAGTCGATCGATACATTGTCACCAAATACATTTAAGAATAATAATATCCTTTCAGGATATTATTATTCTTCTTCACACCCGACCACATAATCCCAAGCTATACATACTTATATAGATAATTACACGCACACTTAGGAAAAACAGACATGTTCATGCACACAAATATCTGTCCTGGCTGGGAAACAAATCCACGAACTACGGCGTGAAAAGCAATGTACCAACCACGCCAACCGGCCCATCAAGTTATTTTAATAATATAAAAAGATAGACATTCTTACGGTGCTCCACTAACGTAAAAATTTCAAAACATAATTGCTGTCTTAATGCTGAAAACGAAAAGATTATTAAAACAGTGAAATACATCACACGTATCCGTTGAACAAAAGTGTATGGTCACAGTGGAAATCAGGCGAGCGAGTGAGTATTCACATAATTGCTTGAGCTATCCGTTACAATTTTTCACTGTGTTAGCTCTGCATGTAATTTTTTATAAAAATATTGTTTGCTTGCTTATCGTATGGGTAGTCGTAACCCTAGTGTCAGAGTTGCTCAAGCCGCCCAGTAGGCCCCTGACATGGCTTACCGACTGTTTTCTAATGACTACAACTGGGACCGACATCTTAACGTACCCTCCGAAGCACGGAGACGCTCAGAAATTAACTTTGGCGGTCACCCATCTATGGACTGACCGCGAGCCTAGTTGCTTTACCTCGCTGATCGCTTACGGATCGGTGAGAGCATCTAGCTATATAATATAAGTTAAAAAAATCGCTCAAAGAGTAGCCCGGCTGGGGAAGTGCCTCCGCCTTACAGAAGACATTCCTCAATAATAACATTATTTATTTTAATGTTTTCTTTCTGCCGGTGAGTAAGGTCGCCAGAGCTCATCGGGGTGGGGCGGGGGGAAGGGTCAGCGACACTTGTTTGCTAACTCTTAAAGGCCGGTACCGCACCCGCGGCTCCTCTGGTGTTACGAGTTTACATGAGCGGCTGTGATCACTTACCATCAGGTGACCCGCTTGCTCGATTGCCACCCTGAGATATAAAAAAATGTGTCTAAAATCAACATGATCCTTAAAGTGTCAAAGAATTTATGTAAGTATTTTTCAAAAATATCTTATCCTAAAATTATGATACTTAGCCTTTTCTATTTTTCGAGTTTACTGGAAATTTTAACGAATTATTATAAATTGTTTTATATATTCTCTGTTTTTAAAAGGTACTACCGTACGTTAGCGAAATTAATTCAGTTTTTGAAAGTTCCATATTTTACTTGGACTTATAAAGTTATTAAAGTTATTGACTAAAAAAGTTATTAAGTAATGATATTATACTAATTTAAACGGAGCAACTACTTTTACTAACATGTGTGCTGAAATTGTAAAGCTAGTAATTAATTTAGCTATATGACTATAGTTTTGTCTGCGTAGACATTCCTTATTTCTACAACCGATATTTTTGTATGGGTTTTTGTTTCTTGTATTTTTATGTTACTTTATACTCATCAATTTTCCTCCTAAATTTCCGACATTAAGTTATAACAAATAGACTAACCATTTTTCTCACGAATTCATGGAAAGAATACATTAGTATCTAAATATCAACATTAATTAATTTTTGCTTCACTCTGTATACAAAAATGACAATGAACTGTAAAGTTTATGATGTGGTTGTTGGGTGTGAGTGAGGTTAACAGAGCACTTTGTGTGGTCGGCAAAGTGTGAAGGATGTTATGTAAGACGCAAGCGTCGTGGTCTACGATAACCACTTACCTGCTAACTTAATAGTATTAAAACAAAATTTTAATTAGAACTTATTATAATTTAATAAAATATTTTCTAATATTATGGATTTTATTCAACAACCAAGTAAAATTTAACATTTGACTTCTAAAAGGGACGTGATTGCTTTCAACTACAACCATGATTGTAATAAAAAAAAACTGAGCTAAACAGTTTTCTTAGTCATTTTAAATATTAATAAAGTTGAACCAGTTTTCTATACAATTTCATTTAATTTACGTCAAATAGCTAAAAGTGAGTGCAAAGATATTAAGTAGGTAGGTATACAGCAAACTTATGGGTCCCTAAATAACTTTAGTTAAAGTTATGCGAATTGACAGTTAAACGGGCTAGGGTGCAACTGGCTCAAGGACGATTTGAATGGTAGCCCTTTCAAGGGCTTGATAGTTGTACCGGAAACTGGAAATGAGACGTCTGCACTTTGCGCACAGCTAAAGGCAAAACCGTGAATTATGACTTATGATTTATCTAATAGCTGCTCCACAAATTTAAGGACTATATCATTATGTTTATAAACAACTTGAATACTCGCCATGACTTTGTTGTTTTTCAGATAAACATAGGTATTTCTAAAAGTTATAACTCTCTAAATTCAACACGAAGTCCATTTCAATCTGCCGAAAAAATATCTGGTATATAAATCTAGCGACTAGAAGCAAAATATAGACAATATTCAGAGATTATTGAGTTTTTGTCGTTTGATTACTACAGCGATAAATTAAATAGGTTCAGTTTCGCAACAGGAAATAGGAGAATCTCTTATTATATCGGTATCTTTTGCTTTGTGTGTGGACAGCAAGACAGTCTCAGCCGACATTTTGAAAAAGAAAGGTTCTGAATGTGTTACGGATATTTTTGGTTTTAAGGCCTTATTATAAAACATACCTTACGTTAAGATATTTTTTGGATATGGTTCTCTATAAGGGTCCGTATGTGCGCGTCCAGTCCATAGATGGGCGACCGCCAAAGTGGTTTAATTTCTGAGAGTCTCCGTGCTTCAGAGGACAAGTTACGCTGTCGGTCCCAGTTGTAGCCATCAGGAAACAGTGGTTAAGCCCCGTCAGAGGCCTAATGGGCGACCTTAACAACTCTGACACTGGGGTAACCACTGCCCATATGATAAGATAAGGAATTAAAAACAATAATTCAAATAAATTTTGCGTTTTATTTAAATCAGTTGTTACACGTTTTTTAGATTACTCAGAATGTAGAAAACGAATTAAAATAATTAGATTCTATTATTTGCATAAGGCATTTTATTCAACCCCTTCATTTACTTTACTCTCTCGTGATACCCTTGTCAAGTTCAAAAATCTTAGCCATAATTTTGCGATCTAAAAAGTGTGATAATTAAATTTTTAAGATAAAGTTCTAAAATAATAAAAGCACCGATGAATTTTACATATTTAGAGACGACAAAGGAATTTTAAAATAATTTCACATGGGGACCCGGTAATTGTTCACTCAACTTGTACAGCTCTCTTCTATATTTTGCCAAGGTGCCATTTAAGGTACTTGTACCATTCTATACCCTATCATATTAAATCGTTTATTTGTAACTGACATTTTGCCAAAACTTTGCTGTGTCGATTTTCTACATCCTTTATTCACCTCAGCATCCCGCAGCTTCCGTAAAGACCACGCCTTAATTTGTATTATTTTTGAGGCACGATATCATCTCTCTGCTGCATAAAAATCTCCTGCAAGGGATGAAATCGTGGTATATCCCTCAGATATAATAATACTCTTTATTTCTCACTGCCTTGCCGCAGATTACCTCTAGCTATATTGCCACTTTAAAGTTCGGGATGTTAGCTTAGCCATCAACACCATTAATAGAATCTGAGTGAATTTGGCGACGGCACCAAAACTTCTGACTCTCTGGTCTACCTATTCAAGTTTCAAGCTTCCATTATTGGTGACAATTGTATGCTTAATGTAATATATTTCCTCCCATCTAAATATTTACAATAATGTGTATTTTCTTTATATAAAAATATCTTAGATAATAAATCACCAGTAACTTATCATTGACAAACTCATTAAATAGATAACAGAAAGGTTAATGTTTCATTTTTATCGCTCAACGATTCGGGTCATAAGTTCCTGCCTTTTTGTCCTCAAAACTTACGTGTCATATTTATTTGCATCCTTCAAAACATAGAAAAATCACAGAATTGAGATCGCAGTTGAAATTGTTAACTTTTGATTAAACTAACTTTATAAATCCAGGTTGGAGTTGTGTAGATAATATAGGCAAACATTTTCAATTTCCACTGCGATCACGATGAACCCTTTAAATACTTATCCTTTGAGACAAATATTTTGCTCCTCGACTTAACTTCTTCTCCAAAAATCTTCTCATAGTTTAAACCAGTACAATGGATTACTTGACATTTGAGCAGTAAGTTTATGTCTTCCATATTCAACTCACATTTCATAACGTTCTTGCATAAAAATTAAATCTTTTATGACCATCAGGTAGGTAAATATAAAATTACTTATATGATCTGGTGTACAGGCAAGCATTTATGCATACGTAATATTAGTAAGCAATTCTATTCATGTATTTGTAATCCAGTGATATAATAGATATTTTTATATTAAATTTAAGTGTTCACTTTTAAGCCACACCCGCAGAGAAGTTTGCTGCAAAAAACTAATTTTTGATACGTGCTGTATTCAAAATGAACCTATTTTTCTTTTATTTTTCGCTTAATGTTTTTATTTTCTATTGAATAAATAAAACTATTGAGATAAATAAAATACAGATATATTCTATTTGTACTTTAAGCCTAAAATGCCCAAGATTTATTATCAACTAGCTTCGTCTAAATCGCTGTTATCCGTGATCGATCTTTATTCAGCAGTCGTTTTTTCATTGGATAGCAAACTTCCAAACATAAAAACTTTCTTGTTTATAATATTAGTAAAATGATTTATATTATTTTTGTATATTTAAGTTCTCATGTAAGTGTCGTATGTCTTAATGAGAATAAATGTCTTTAAACCTAAAACTGGGAAGCCCGATATGTGGCACCTCCATCCTCCGTAAGAGTATTAGCAATGGACTTATGCATTTGATATGCTGGTGTGTGTTCATAACTTAAACTTTATAAAGTTTGGGAAGTGTTATCAATATAATCCGATCTTACGATCGAATCGACTTACGAAGAAACAAAGCACATTCTAGATAGACTTACATAAACACTTATTTCCTATAACGTACCACCAGAAAACAGGTAAACACATACAATAACACAAACACAAACTCAAACTCGCACACTACTATAATCACACATACATACATCCACTCACAATCAAACAATACACAGAGCTGCAAACTAGTTTAGGTTATTATTGTTTCTCTTCTATTTTTACTTTTATTTTTAATTTCTAAGTTTTTGTTTGTTAATTTTATCTTTCTTTTTAATGTAATAGTTATATTCATCTCTGTCTCAAATATTGTTAAGTATGGAATAAGGGAAGGAGCGGGACAACCCCAACACAAGTGGTATTAATTACTTACTGGGGCTGTTTCATTCACATTTGCTGATGTAAGCATTTGAGACACAATAAACATTTTTCATTTTCTTGCATATGTGACTGTGAACAGACGGTCATGTTTCTACTAACAAAGATGAAGTATTGCATCTACATCCTCCGCAAGGGTCTTAGCAAGGGCTTCGTGTAATTGATCTGCGTGTGTGTATCGTTTGTAGCTAACGTGTAACGGCAGACCGCTTACGACTTATTGGTAAAGTGTGCTGTTTTGATTTCCGCCGGACGTTTAAAGTTATGATTTCCGAGTTTTGTGTTTAGATTTACGCCCTTCATTGCGTATAAATAGTATGAAACTATTATTAGATTTGTATATTCAAATAAATAAATAAATAATAAACAAAGGTTAAATAAAAAATAATATACCAATAAATTGCTATAATTAGCAATTTATTGGTCAATCTGATGTTCTTATTCTTTTGAAGAAACACTTCCATGTATAAATTAACATAACCCTTAAAAGAATCAAAGATTCAACTTCTGTTCGTTTAGTTGCGTCGCGTATGAAGATACAAGTGCCAGGAATAGTTTTTTTGTTTTGTTGTGGTGAAGCAAAAGCCGAATAATATAAGGATTCAAAATTAATATTTACAGAATACGGAAGTAAATGAGAAGCTATTCATGAAAATTA
Organism: Pseudoips prasinana; assembly: GCA_951640165.1. Classification (NCBI taxonomy): domain Eukaryota; kingdom Metazoa; phylum Arthropoda; class Insecta; order Lepidoptera; family Nolidae; genus Pseudoips; species Pseudoips prasinana. The sequence goes on from OX621240.1 coordinate 15,445,641, forward strand.
TTCATAATAAGAATATAACTATTCAGTATATATAATAATAAAATATAATATAAGTTTAAATCAATCAATCACTGTCAAAATAATATACTACATCGGCGCAAAATTAATATGCGATTACCGTCGATGGAAGAAACCAACGCTAAAAAATGTGAGTCATTCTTTTTAAAAACAAAAATGTTCCGGCCTCCTTGCCAAATATTTTAAAAAAGGTGCACATAGAGGGTTCTTTGAAGTATGTATGTACATACGTATAACAAGACAAGTAGGTGTAACAAGTACGTATAAAATTAATTGAAATAATCTCGTATTGGTGATTTTTTTTATCTGTATATTCATTGCATTCACCGTCATCATCCTCATGATATCAACCAAAAGATGTCGACTGCTATACAAAGGCGTCCCCATTTTTTTTAACTGTTGGTCTAGCGCTGCTTGCCTCCAGTGGCTTTCAGTAACTCTCACATACATTACATTAAACAACTATAATTACTTTTTTTTTCACCATAAGCTATGAAAATAATTAATTAAAGTGGTGGTTGGATTTATATTTATTTATAAATTTTATACAATTTTTTCTCTTTCTTCTTTATCGTATGTGCAGTGATTACCCTGGTGTAAGAGTTGTTCAAACCAACCAGTAGGTCTCTGACATGGCTTATCCACTGTGGTGACTGTGTGACAACAACCGGGAACGACAGCTTAACGTGCCCTCCGAAGCACGGAGACGATAGTCTCTATAGATGAGTGACAGTTAAATGGGTTTGATTTCTGATAAGAAATCAAACCAATTTAACTGTCACCCATCTATGGTCTGGTCACGTGCCTTGGTGCTTTACCTCGCCGATTACTTACAAACCAGTGAATAAAATATTTTTTATGTTTCTTTACTACTTTTTTTTCATTTCATGCGATGGCTATCAATTCTTACTGGATTATTTTTACAAAACCAAAATAACAATCAAGAATCTCGTCCCCTTGCTCCTAAGCGATAACCGTAGCCTTATGGACGCTTGCAACCCTTAAGGCATCAATCGCACGTGTGCTCTCATTTTGAAGGGGCCTATGCTGGTCTGTACAGAACACGGTAGCAGGGAACGCATTCCGCAGCCTTACCATATATGAGAGAAGGTTTCTTTCAAACCGTACTTTACGAGATCTCATAGATTCAAGGGTGTAAAGATGAATTCTCAGTCTGTGGTGCATTTAATAGTGGAACTTGATTTGACACTTACATATACTTCCCTCTTCAACAACCTTCGAGACTAAATATTTTTATTTACAATTATTTTAAGTTAGCAATGTCTAATACTATTCTAAATTTAAAATTTTTCTATAATATCATTCAAATAAATAAAACTAAAATAAAAATTATCTAATAAAAACTCGTTTTAATACGTTACATTACGTAAAAAATTTATATTTGTATATGTGCTTAAAGTTATATTAAATAGTTATATTATATATTAAATATAGGGTTCATTGACCTTAAAATATCTAGGTCAACCAAGTCGAATTTACAAAGTATACATATACCCTAAAACTTAATAATCCTATTTGGGCTAACAAGAACAAACACAAGGAATCTATCAAAGACGGCCTTCAAAACTTTTGTCAAAGACGTGTCATTAGTCCAATTGTCAACGGCTCAAAATAAACAACCATTTTACAACATTCAAATCGGTTTTCAGATGACAATTTGCTTTGTTCTCTTTCATGGTTTGAAAAACTTTTGGATACTTTGTCCGGTTTAGCAAAATGTTTCAGTAAGATACATCATGGTGTTAAAATAAAAAAAAATAAAGCTTTTTTTCCCCAAATATTTTTGAAGTAAAATCTTTTACTTTAACTCTTTAGCGGTGTTTTAACTTTTTTACGATGGGTAAAAAATGTCAGGACACATGACCTAATCGAATATTTGTAAGATGGAGGGTCTTTTTTTTAATTCACACTGGCCGTTTATGCACTCTCTTGACCGCATCGTTTTTGAAGTGAAAACTTCTTTAGCGGCGTTGTGCAGTTTTTTTTTCTTTGTTTGTTAGATTTTTGACAGACGACTGCCTAGCGAAATTTAGTTCTATTTTTTAAATTTATTCCCAACATAAAAGGCTTAAAGGTGGAAAGAAGCGTCTTCCACTCGCTACTCGGATCAAATAAACACTACTTTCCGAGTATGAGAAATGAAAAAATAGTTTCCGCTTCTATCGGCACTCCCCAAAAAATGACTCGAATGTTTTTTTTTTTTTTTAAGAACGTACTTATTTTAAAATTATATGGGAATGAATATGTGTTCCTCTTCATTAAAGGAAACATTTTCTCTCTTTTCACGGCCGTAATTATTTTGCTACCAGAGTTAACTGTGCGTGTTGAGAACTTTGTATGCTCTTAGTGCTGTGCGTACTATCCTTCCGCAATTCAATTTCAATGCTGGATTCCGATTTGTAAGACGTTCCGATCTTACAAATCCTTGAATTTTGGCTTGACGGGCTGGTTGGTGTGATTTCACGCCGTAGGTCGCGATTTCGTTTCCCACCCAGGACAGATATTTGTGTGCATAAACAAGTCTGTTTGTCCTGAGTCTGGGAATACTTATCTATAAAAGAATGTATTTACAAAAGAAAAGGAGTATATGTGGTATCTGGTTTCTCAGCTCTGCTTAGTTTGGGATTAGATGGTCGTCTGTGAATAATGTCCCCGGATTATTATTAATTATAATCTTTATTAGCTTACGTCATATTTTTTTGAATAATGGTATGAATATCGAAACTATATTACTACTAAGTATATATGAATAGAAATCTGCAAATAAACATTATGGCCCGTCTAATGCTAAGTGGTCACCGTATTCCATGAAAATTGCAATATATATGGCATTACTGCTGAGTTGCGACCATTTTTCGTTCCCTTATGAGCTATGGCGACCTAAATCATGATCAAAAACAGAACGTTATACGTTATAAACATATGATAAGTAAATTTAAATGTATGTATGTACACACATTTAAATTTACTTACCATAATATGTTTATACCACTGGGCACATCTAGTATGTACTAGCTGTGCCCCAATGGGCACAGCTAGTACATAAATACCAATGTATTACCCACGTTAAGCTTTATAAATTATAGCTTATGTGCCATATCACTGCAAAGTTTCATCAAAATCCGTTCGGTAGATTTTGCGTGAAAGAGTAACAAACATCCATCCATACTCACAAGCTTCCGCATTTATAATATTAGAAGAATTATTATTATTTCAACATTAGACTTAGGTAAATACTTATGATTATGTTTAACCACAAATCGCAGCTACTATGAGAAGGTTTAAGGTAGTCGTATCGTTGCTGCAAATTTTTCGTTTAAATAGATAAAAAATAAAATAAATAAAATAAAAAAGGTTTTTATTCACGTAGACTTAAAAAAAGCGCTTGTAAATAGTCAGAACATGTTTGTAGTAATATAGTTGTATACATTAGATATTATTTCTAGTAACATAGATATTTAGGTACATATTGTATGAAAACATTTATAAAATTTACGTATTTATAATATAACGTTATTCCAAATTTACCGAAAAGTACAAAGTACTACTATTATTACCCCTGGTGCTTATTTTTTAATACACATACTTGAGATGATGAAGAATATACTCCCCCCAATTCATCCCGTGGGGGGCGTAGAAATCGTCCCTAGGAACTACCTACCAGTGAACGGGTAGCAGTGATTTTCTCTGAACTATGACCATCAAACTGCGACTGCCAACCCGTCTGCCAAGCGTGGCAATTATGGCTAATACCTCCGTTCTTTGAGAAGGTTTTTGTCCAGCAGTGGCCGTAATTTTTCTGACATGATGAGAAATATCTATGCTTAGGTAAAGCATAGCAGCAGTTTCTATAATTAATTTAGATCTAACGTCAGGGAAAATTTGTTTTTCGCGTTATTAACGATATGGGTAAAAAGGTTACATCTGTCAAGGAAATTTCTTAGTATCGGCTTGGAAGTTGGCGGCACACACCCTGTCTTCGAGACTAAGTAAAGTCGCTGGCGCGGTAATTGATTTCTGCTTCCTTCGTGACAACTAGCTTTCCCACCAGATCATGAGATTTTGGGTGCATAAACAACACTTATTGAATCATGGTCAATATTCCACCAGGTTATTAGACCTTTAAGGTTATAACAAAAATAGCTGTGCCACCCGGTTTCTCTCACGTTTAACTATATAAATTATAACCTATATATTATTCGGATATATCAGCTATATTACTAGAAAGTTTCATCCAAATCCGTTTTTGCGTGAAAGAGAAACAGACATCCGTACATACTCACAAACTTTCGCATTTATATGATATTGGTAGGCAATATAATCAATCTCATATAGCATTTTTATCCCTAGGGACAAAACTGGGTTTAAATTAAACTATACGTAATTAACGTATAACTAACGTACCATACTAAGTATTACGTTCATTAGTATAATTTGAACCCACATATACTAATTAATATGTAAGGCCAAGCCAAGCTAACGACACCATCTTGGTAAAACTCCGTACTGTAAAATCTATTCATAAAGGTTTTAAGTAAAGGATGTTGCATTCAAATTCCTTGTAATATGTACTAACAAAAATAATGTATTTCAGCCAATCTCAACGAAGGCTAGTGATTTTCGTGGAACATGTTACACAGAGTTTTAGATACTTAATGTTCGAGTCCATTGTAATTGTTCCGGAAAGTTAATAGGCTGCTTTTAATATATTCAAAAATACTAGTTGGACTAGTTGACAAAAAGAAATTAGCGATGGACGATTTTACGGACAAAAGTAACAAAGGGATGACTTTTAGAGTATTCTAATAGTTTCTTGTTATAGTTGGAAAACCGACAGCTGTTGATATGTGATTAGCTTTTTGCATATGATGTAGAAAGCCAATTACAGGCTTTCAGCTATAGCCATAGATTTTAAAACTGGTACATGTTTGCTTATATATATATATATATATATCTTGGAAATATGCAATACCATACATATCTTTAAAATATTAGTTTCCTTACAGTTAGTTATTACTAAAGAAATCAAGGCATAGCAACCGCTTCACTGTTTTTATGTTGAACGAATAAGGGCCTAAGTCCTTGTTTCGTACATAACATGTTAAAGTTCCTACTTGTGCTAAAAAATCCCTTTTCAGCACAAGTGTAAGCTGAATACCGGTGAACTCTTGTAATCCAATGAGATGAGCGAGGTTACATAACTTGAAAGAGACCAGCGTATAACACACGACTTTACGTGGATAACACCGCTAAGTTCCTTATAGGATACAAGAAATCTGCTAGTTTCCAAGTCAATGAAATTATAATTATTTAAATTGCTATTTTAGTTCATATTTTATTGCTGATGACAGTGAAATGTGAAAATTTTAGTTCACAATTATTGAAATGAGTAAGTGATAGATAATACAATTACGTGACGTAAAGCCGTATGGGTTCCAGCCTTAAAAGAATATCAAGTCCACCCCATACCATCCCTTGCGTGTCGTACAAGGCGACTAAGGGATACACCAGGTAGTTGGCCAGCAGCGCCACTCGTGTACTATGCTGTGCTACCACCTACCTGTGTTCGCCAACTCTAATGCCAAACGCGGTGACTAAGGCAAACACCTCAAAACGGCAACGTTTTGGAGTTATTCAACTTTGGACGATATCAGACTGATGATGAAGATGATGACGAAAAACTTAAAAAATATAGCACCTCTAATAAATTCCATTTCATTAAATGATAATTTAATATGTTCAACTAGGTTTTAGTTCAGTTAAGGTTCTCGCTATTCCCTTGGCGCTTCTGGATTACGTCATTATTCAACAGCTATTTATGTGATCCATATTGCTGTGAGTCTGTATGTACTTTGTCCCCGTCGATTGCTATTGCATTGTTTGGTCATCTGCGATACAGGGATTTAATTCTATTATGCAGGAGCTATCTCAATAAAAACAATTTTTATATGTTATAAATAAACTAGCTGTGCCCCGAGGTTTTACCCGCGTTAAACTTTATAAATTATCATAGCTCCTCCCCCGTAGGTGATAGCGTGATAATATGTAGCCTATATGTTGACCCGACCTCTTAGTAATATTCATGCAACATTTGAAGTAAATCCGTGCAGTACTTTCTGAGTTTAGCCCGGACATACATACAGACAAACAGACAAAAATTCTTGAAACTATATTTTTGGCTTCGAAGTCCATAGTAGATCACGCCCCAAGTATCCTTTTTTAAAAATATTCAATGTACAGTTTTGACTTTCCTACGATTTTATTATATGTACATAGATAGAGTAAACTTCATTACACCAGAAAATCCAATACTTTATCTTAATATAAGCAAATAATATACTACTCAAACACACAAAAACACATTTGGTTTTCATTAAAATCCGTTCAGTTCTTGCAAGATTGAGAAACATCCAAACATACAAACTTTCCCTAGTTTTAGTATTTTGGATTTAGATACCATATTTTACATTATTCTGTTTTGGATAGTAACGATGTTTTCCTTATATACGTTTGTAAATTTAATGTTATTTATGAATATACTTAATTAAATCATCTCTCACAATTATATTTGCAAGTATTTTTACACCTCCATGACGATACTATTCAAGTTTATTTTATATTTATTAATGTGTACACCCATACAACCTTTCATGTTTGTAATATTACGTAAGATATATTTAATTATATTATTATAAATATGAAGTAAGATTACCCATTAGTACTGTTACGGTACGGTATATTCGTAATAGTCTTGTTATTCCTAATTCCGTCATTAATAAATCCCACGTGCAATTACTCTTCAACTCATAAAATTTTAATCCAAATGGCAGGACTGAAAGCTTTTTGTGTTTATCGAAAAATATCATGCACTAGCTCGTTCCATTTTACAAAAAAAAATCACAGTTTACTTGTATGTTATTGAAATATTTGGAATTTCTCTGTGAATACGGGCGGGAGCCCTGTTGCTTTGTGTTCGGACAAACGCATATTTCATGGATATTACACGCCCTAGGGGGCTATTCTACGGCCCGGCAGCAAGGAATATGATACCAGCCATTTTTTTACAGTAAAATCAAAGATTGCTTTGCATACTCGGCGGATAATCGGTATGTTTGATTTATATGGAATGTTATTATACGATATTCGTATCGGTAGGCAAACAAGAACGAAGCTGTTATTAAAAATTGTTTCATAAAACAAAATTTACATGTTGTTATGTAAAAAATTAATGATTTAAGGCATAGCGGAGAGTATTAAGTCTATATATAACGATGTTGTTTTAAAATAAAAAAGTAGCTACCATAGATATGAAACAAAATCATATATATTATCTTGCTTTCGGTAAAAAGGTGTGATATAAAGTAAAATAGTTATTCTAACAACTTTAAAAATATAGAGACACATACCAACAATTATCATCATCATCTTGTCAGCCAAAGTACGTCTACTGCTGGACGTAAGAATGGAGGGTTCTTAGACGGGTTGGTGATTGCAGTTTGATGGTCATAGTTTACAGAAAAACGCTGCTGCCCGTTCTCTGGTAGATATTCCCTCGGTCGATTTCTACGCTTCCACGGGATGAGATGGGTTGATGATATTCTATGTCGTCATCACACAGCAAAATAACATCAATATAAACAATATATTGATAAATCACACTAAGGCTGATTTCAGAGTAACGCGCGCGGCACGCGCCGGCGGCCAGCGCGTCTCAACAGCCATTTTAAGTGCGAGACGCGTCACTCTGAAATGCTAGCTGCCAGTAGAGGAACTCGGGCAGGGCTGGCCGACGATGCGCGTTTCACCGGCGGCGGCGCGTTTGGTCTGCGTGACTATGAAACGCAACTACTATCTAGTGTAATTGTAAGCGCGCGCGTTTGGACGGCGCCGCTGCCGGCGCGACTCTGAAATCAGCCTTATATTATAAAAGATAAAAGTTTGTGAGTGTGTATGTTTGTTACTTCTTCACGGCTAAACGGCTGGAGTTAAATAAATAAAATTTGGTATAGAGTTAGCTGACACCTTGGATTAACACATAGGCCATAATGTATAACGCTTTACCGCGGGTAAAACCGCGGGGCATATCTAGTATTAAAATAAAAATAAGATTTTACTAACTAAAAGTCGTGTACTAAAATGTACACGACTTTTAGTTAGTAAAATCTTATTTGTAAATACATAGAATCGACAAGCAAATAAAATGTTGGGTTGTGCTTTCGCCAAAACAGCGCGATAACATGTTAGATCGTCCCTGTTGGTCTGTCAAGATAGATAGGAACCTTTAGAAAAGTGACTCCTTAACAATGAGTTATTTATTGCTATTATTTATGTTATATTTTATGTCAGAAATTATTAATAATTATATGGAATTATAATTTGAGGGAGACCTATGTCCCGCTGTGGACGGTTGTTCGGGTGATATGATGAATGATCATACAATTTATAGAAGCGTAAACAACAAAATATATTTATTAAATCTAATTAGCTTGCTTGATGTAATTTGTGTCCGTCTATTATATGTTTGTAAAGTACCCCGCGACACAGCGACTAGATTCCCTAATGATGGCGTTGTCTTTATGAAAAAAAAAATTGTTTGCGTCATATAAATGACCATAATACAACTTATTAAAGTTGAATTTCATTTTTACAATTTTAATAACCTTATTGAAATGGTAAAAAAAATAAGTGTTTAACTTTTTAGTAACCTAGAATTGACATATATATCATAACTAGCTGTACCGTGCGCTTTTACCTGCATTAAACTGTAAATAATGCATAGTGTTACTCGGATAAACATACATATAAGCTATATTACTACAAAGCTATATCAAAATCCATTCGGTATTTTCTGTGTGAAAGAGTAACAAACATCTATACATCCTTACTCACTAACTTTCGCATTTATAATAGTATTAGGATAAAATAATATCGACACGGTGTTAACATCGATTGTAACATCGATCATTGTTATCAATTTAAGCGACCTAGACTAGGTCACAACTCATTACTCCACTGGCTATTTCATTTACGACTATTGTAATTTTATACAGGGTATAAATATAATATAATAAATAAATATAATATAATATTAATATAATGTTGAGGTCCGCAGGCGAACCAAAGTAACCGACATAGCCGTAAGTATTGCCAAGCTGAAGTGGCAGTGGGCAGGGCACGTAGCTCGTAGAGCCGAGGGCCGCTGGGGCAGAAAGGTTCTTGAGTGGCGACCACGAACCGGAAGACGCAGCGTGGGCAGGCCCCCTACAAGATGGACTGATGATCTTGTGCGGGTCGCTGGAAATCGCTGGATGCGGATAGCGCAAGACCGGCAATTGTGGAGATCTTTGGGGGAGGCCTTTGTGCAGCAGTGAATGTCTTTCGGCTGATATGATGATGATAATATAATATTACTGTTTTGGTCGTGTAAGTGCTTACACTGCTGTGGCTTCGACTGTACCTACTAACCTTTAAACCACGCACGTTAATACATACAGGGTGGGCCATGAATTAGTTAACATTTGAAAAAATCGTATAAAAAACCCCATTTAACATATTTTAGAAATCGTTTATTTACGAGAAAGCTAATTAGTTGTAATTTATTTTTTTTTAATTATTTCGTCTAAATGACCACCGTTTCGGTTTTTGCACTCATCTAAGCGAGTCCTAAAGTTTTCGAATACTCTTCTGCAAAGAGGCCGCGAGATCGCCGACATCTCTTCGATGATTTTTTCTTTAAGTTGACGCAGTGTATTTGGTTTATCAATGTAGACACGACTCTTTAAACCCCATAAAAAGAATTCTGCTGGTGATAGATCTGGACTTCTGGGTGGCCATGGGATGTCACCCCGTCTGGATATCAGCTTTTCCGGAAACATGTCTTTGACCACCGGTAAGGACTCGTTCGATGTGTGACACGTGGCTCCATCTTGTTGAAACCATGTGTTACGATTATAGCCAGCAAATTCCAGTAGCATCGGTGCTAAGAACTCCCGTAACATTTTCACATACTCGGCAGAATTAACAGTAACTGAACGGCCTCGAGAATCTTTTAAAAAGTAAGGTCCGATGATTCCTTTTGCTGAAATCGCAGCCCATACAGTTACCTTGGGAGAGTGAAGTGGCCTCACATGTTTAGCTTTAGGATTTTCGCTGCTCCAGTACCTGCAATTCTGTTTGTTTACATGTCCATTTAGGTGGAAATGGGCTTCGTCAGAGAATAAGATGTTGTGAAAATTACTGAATCGAGTTAACATTGTTTCGGCATATGACTTACGCAAATTTAAATCATTAGGGTTTAGTTGTTGCACTAGCTGGATCTTATATGGATGTAATTTCAAATCTAATTTCAAAATACGGCGTAATGATGTGCGGGATAATCCTAATTCAGCCGAACGTTTGCGTGTCGATAAATCTGGATCACGTGGAACAGAAGCGGAAACTTGCTGCACGTTCTCTTCGCTCCGAGAAGTCCGCGGGCCGCCGGTTTGTTTCACATTTAGTGTAGATCCCGTCTCTTCGAACTTCTTCACCCATTTCTTTATTAAAGGAGCACTTGGACACTGACTTAAGTCGTGTAAACCATATTCAACGCGAAATAAGCGTCTCACAGCTGTAATGAGCGAAAAGTTGTTTAAATAAAACTGTTTCACGCAGTAAGCGCGTTGCGGCCCCGTGAAGCGATCCATTGCGACTAAATTTCCAAGAAGCGAGCTAGTGCCCCCACCCGCGCCCGCGCCCCACGCGGCAAGAGTTTGCCCGGTAAGTTACATTTAAATGTTAACGAATTCTTGGCCCACCCTGTATTACAATACTTTGTGCGCTGCTACGTCAAAATTCGATTTGAACATCTAGACATAAAATATCTTCAGGCAACTGACTGTTTGTAATTCTAAACTACAGGCAAAATAATGTGCGGTGTACATTTCAAACGTTGCTTAATGATAACATAATAAAAGTTAGTTTATACACATTATTAATTTAAAGCTGTCATTAAACATTCATATTAAGTCCGTATATTATTTAACATAACCTAATTGTCAGTAAACCCCGGAGTAACTATTATTACACATTTTTAGAAACGAGCTGATACTCTTACATTGCTGGACCGATATCAACTAAATAATAAAATATTAAACTAAATAATAGCTAAGAATCACCGCAAGAAAACTGGTATTTAAATTAAAGAACAGCATCGAAATCGGTTCATCCGCTTTAGAGGTCCGATGCCCAGACATACACGCACACACACAGGACATAGACGTGAAACTTAAAATACCCTTTTTGCATCGGGGGTTATAAGTAGATAATTTTGTACAAAAATCACATTCTATTAAATTTATGCACAAAATGATCTGATTTATAAAATAAGAGCTTAATGTAAAAATACAGGATTAAGTATACAATATATGAATCAAATTTAGACAAAGTTTGGGCGCTTTTTTAGATGACGGCACTCAAGATATTCCATATATTTTCAACATTGTTTTCAGTATGGAGAAACCGTGAGCCATCTTGAGTTCCATGGCCTCTTGTGCTGTTGGAGCGCTGGCTGAATAACTTGACACAGTAGCATACATTACATTATCCGTCCAGCTACCGCCAGCTTCCATACTGACAGTTGCTCATTTATTTTTAGAATCATCAAATATATCACTTAATTTCCATAATTTAATTTCTTTATATATTTTTTTTGTTTAATTTTGTAGTTTCGTTATTCACGTAAAAATTAATGTTATGGTTGAATACCGTCTGACCCAGTATGCGTGGTATACCTAGAAGTTCGTATATTTAAAATATTTAAAGAAAATGCTTGAAAAGAACACTATTGTAATAAATATTATTTTACAGACCGGATTGTGTCATCGAGTTACAAGAATTAGTACTACAGGGCCACTTGGCGTGGCTGGTAAATGCATGCTTTTCACGCCCCAGGCCATGGGTTCGATTCCCACCCAGGACAGATATTTGTGTATATGAAAATGTCTGTTTGTCCTTAGTTAAAGTGTATTTACAAAAGAAAAGTAGTATATGTAGAATATCAGTTATCTGGTTCCCATAGCACAAGCTCTGATAGATATCCTTCTGTGAATAATGTCCCACGATATTTATATATGTACTACAAAATAGTACTACGATGTGATATAATGATTTAATTTCCTTTCTAACAATTGTTTCTGTCGGTTTATTTCATTTAAACACAAACATATAACTGAAAATAACGAGCATTCCGGCACGACAACAGTTGCCAAATCGAGATAACATATGATGTTACTGATGGGTGATAGTTGCCTTTGAACTAGAATTACTTCCAATAAAATCCCGCAATATGGCCAAGGATCCCAAAGTCGTAAACTTACTGCTCTTTATGGCTGATATAAAATATGTTACAATATAATTACTTTATACTATTATTTAAATATGAGCATAATAATATTAATCTTTCAATCATATAAATACTATTGAATCTACCTAATAAATTAATGCATATTGTCTTTTTTTTTTTCTCCATAAATCTGTTTTTTTTTTAATTAATTAATTAACCACACACCAATCAGTATAAGTATTTTATTTAATGAAATTAGGTACTCGCTCTGCTGCTCGTTGCTAATGCTACTGGGTACATAATGCCGTTTCTTTTATTTATATTACTTTTGTTTAATTTAATTATTTTTTACTGTCAACAAACTAACACCAATACACACATTGTATATATATATATATATATATATACAATGTGTGTATTGGTGTTAGTGTATGCATATATATATATATATATATATATATATATATATATATATATATATATATATATATATATATATATATGCATACATTGAGGTGAACTATTAACATGATGCCGTCGCCCGTGGTTAACTAGCAAGGTTGTCGACTGAAAATCAGTGTTGGGTATTTCCTACCCAGCTAATGCTGAGACGGCGACCCTTCAGCAGGACATGCAGGGAAAGACTTATTTAATATGTAATGGGTCTACTAATTTTAAATACTTTACCTTAATTATTATCTATATCTATTTCTCTACCTATTGCTAACTGTACTCTATCTCTATTCATTGTGTTGTTGTTGTAATCTATACCTACTGTATTGTTTTCTTTGATTTCCTGTATGTCTGTAATGCTGATTAAATGTATTCTATTCTATTCTATTCTATAAATAAAAGGATTTTGTTTAAAACTTGTATCTCAAGTTATATTAACAAAAATAGAACATTAGATTCTTTTTATGTTTTTTTTTTGTTTTACTTCATTTATTCTCTAAAAGACAGAGTCATTAACTTGAGAATATAACAATATATTTGGCAAATAAATAAAGGTAACCGTCATCGAAACATACAGAATATATCTTTTCTAGGAAGGTTGAACAATCCACAGTTTGCAAATTTGAATAAGATGGATCTCAAATGTTGATTTTAAGCTGAAGATTTATAACTCAAGAACATATTTAAAAAAATATGTAACACCTTAAAAGATGCGAATTCCCTAAGGATATTGCAAATAATGTATATCAAGCTCTCAAAAAAGTCCAGTCCATTGTTTATTGCAATATTTTGTTCATAAAAGTCATTTTTAGGCGTACATTGAAAACTACTTATAGTACAATCCTTGGCAAAAGTAGATGATCAAAATCATCATCAAATAATAGACGATCAGAGACGTTTGTGTTTATGAATGATCATGAATATTGGGCGGTGGTATCAATAGCTAATATTTTTTACACATAACACTTACACATTTTAGAACTCTTCACCCATACACTATTTTTATGCAGCATACGATAATTAACATTGAATATCCAATTATGATTCTATTTTTACCGCTGACTGTACATGCTATATGGTACCTACTACGTATTCATAGGATACTTCGTCAGCCAAGGATATGTATGTTATAGTTAAGTCATAATAACCGTTTTGATTTAAAATAATAATTTATCTTTGTATGATTTATTTAGCAGTGCGAAGCAGAGGTGGGTTGATAGTTAACTTATTAGTTTAGAAATATTGATGATTTTTTTTCCACCGTATAAACCGGTTTTATCCGCATTAAACTTTATAAATTATAGCCTATGTGTTAATCCAGGGTGTCAGCTAACTACGTACCAAATTTTATTAAAGTCGCTCCAGCCGTTTAGACATGTAGAAGTAACAAACATACAAACTCACGCACTCACAAACTTTTGCCTTTATAATATGATTTTTTTCAAAGACGAGAAACACACATCGTGTACATTCTATTATTTAAAAAAGTAAAAATTTATATTTTATTATGCTAAAAAAAAAAAAATCTTTGACATAGTAGCTCCGATACTGATACAGCTAGAAGTACATTCATATCTAATAAATGATTTAATCGGGATGGGCTTAGCTATATCGCATTTAAAGTCTTTCTTGTTGGTGATAAAATAAAAAGGATAATTATCAAATCGATTGATCAGGAAGTATTATTTTATTTTTAAAACTATTACCCAAATTAACAAGTGTGAGTAATGGATAACATTATATTTACACTTTATACAACAACGAAGGGTATTCTGTAAAGTGGAGATACCTCCAGGCTAACTCACGACCGCTATGCTCTATCTCTCTAAAAAAGTTGCATAAAGAACGTTAGAAACGCGTTTCTATTATGTAAGACCGTTACAGAGATTGTACCAAAACGGAGACTTAGTTTAACAACAATTGATAATACCAAATAATTACAGTGTAGCTCTGATAGAAGTTATAATTTATACCGAAATGGAAATTTATCCGGATTGTTATCTTAAATGTTCTATTATCTTAAAGGTTGTGATAGTACATTATAATTTGTGCATTGATCTACCATACATCTAGGGTATAAATAATGTACTGAACAATTACATACGTCGGAAATACATAATAGTTCATTGACAATATCAAAACTCATCATTTTTTACATTTTATACGGTTTTCATTTTAATTTTTTATACCTCTGCAGATATATTTTAAGTCCCTCAATTAACCGTAGATGGCACGAATCGAGAATGAAACTCCATCGAAACGAATAAGAAAAGTTATTCAATAGGTGGTTCATTGGTTGAATACCCTAATTTTCAACCTGTGGTTAAAATTAAACATGATATGGATTAGGCACGTCATAAACTCAGAATGTAAAAAGATGGTGATTTGGAAGTTTGGCGCCTGTGAACCCTCAGAATTGCTCTAAATTACTTTTGATGTACGAGGGTAATTTAGCGCAATCGTGAGTGTAAAAAAATGTAAGAGCGGTAGCTTATTTAGATCGGTTTTGAAACAGTGCGTATTAGGGTTCGTCATTATTAGGGTTGTACAAGGGTATTAAAAGGGACTAAAGAATTGTATGCTAATCCTTACTGATCACATTAGCAAAAGGTTGTGGTGAGGCCATTTAATCGCAAGTTTAATTATCATATAATATTATAATCTTGTCACCATGACCATAATAGGAACGCAATGTACAGACGCCAGCACATCAAGCTACCCCAATCTGTCAAATTTGCCCAATTGAAAGTGAACCTTTTGCTTTTGTAAATCTATAAAAAATAAATTGACAGATTGGGGTAACTGGATGTGCTGGCGTCTGTACATCGAATTTTTGTACATCATACTAATATCCTACTAGGAACTATTTAAATTATTTTGACGTCCTGTGAAGTAAACCTATAGTCGTTATAAAAATTTGATTATAACCACACTTGTAAACTTCACTCTGTTCACTCTTGCATAACCCGGAAAAAGTAGGTTATAGGATATACATGAAATATTGCTTCTCTCTGCAACGTACCGCTTCCTTAACTGGGCATGTTTTTTATTAGATCTCATGGTTGTTTATTTTAGCTAATATTTTATATTTGATGGGAAAAATACATCCTCTGTGATCTCTATCCAAGAACTATTTATGCAATAACACTTGTCCTTTCAAACGTGGACCATAGTATAATTTCTTTGTAATTAAAAGAACATGAACCTAAAAGAATTCCAACAAAGTTTCAATAATATTTTTTGGATTTATCTATGGAATTGTTCAACTTTATGGTCACCACACTCCATTACGCTATGTGTAATTAATAAGATAGTTGGACATATCTAATTCTAAAAAATACACCCAAACACCCAATTCAAGACTCTTTGTAACCACTGCAATCATTATCAAAAAACGTCCATAACTATCTAGACAAAATTGAAACTCTTCTTTATCTTAGAACTTTTCTAAAATTCTACGCCATCGGCATCTCTAGCTTCTCATTGAGGACAATTCCTTTCTTGAACTTACTCAGCAGTCAATAACATAAGTATTTCAAACTGATTGTAGTATCCGAGGAGAAGTGCCGGGCACCTTCGTACTATGTAGATATAGTCAGCTGAATCTAAGTACCTAGTATCCACTTAAATGTTTATTTTGAATATAAGGCTGATTATAATAACTATTGTTCTTTCTACATCATTTTTAACTACACTTTCAAAACAACAAAATACTGTCAAATAGAATTTGAAAAAAAAGTGAAATTTAACAATTTCGACTTAATTATTCTTGAAATTAAATAAATTCATTCAAATTAGTTTATCAGTTTGGGAGCTATTGCTCTCTAATAATATTTATATTTTTTGGAGTTGATTATATGAAAATAAGACGGTTTCGTGTGCGTAAAGTTGCAACCAAACGTGTTTTTTTTCTATAGTAACTTTATATAAGTACAATAATGAACAAGTCAATTATCTTTTATGTATAAAAACTAAACCAGCTTGAAACAATGGTTTTAAAACATAATGTAACTGTACATCTATACTTACCTACTCATTGCTCATTAATGATGGTGACTGTACTAATCGCGTGTGGCAGGAAGTGAAAATGGCTCCGACACTGTTTTAATCTCCGGCTTTAGGCGTTATGACGTAGGTAAATCAGAGCAGACTAATGATAAAAACTCCAAACTTGAAGAGTCAGCAAGATAATGATGAATGACATGACATCGTATTGAACTGAAAAATTGAATTAATTTAAATATCTGGAGCAAATATTGAACTTATTCTCGCAAACTTTTTAAAGTTATAATATTTAGGCAGATATGTGGGATATACGTTTGGCTTTATCGTTTAAATTTACATTTTACAGATGAGCGAAGAAAGTTAGAATAATAATACCCTGGGAAATTATTCACAGACGGCCATCTGATCCCAAACTAAGCTGAGCTTGTACCATAGAAGCCAGATATTTTACATATAACTACTTTTCTTTTGTAAATCCATACTTATATTGATAACTAGCTGTGCCCCGCGGTTTTACACGCGTTAAATTTTTTAAATTATAGCCTACGTGTTAATCCAGGGTGCCAGCTAACTCCATACCAAATTTTATTAAAATCTCTTCAGCCGTTTAGACGTGAAAAAGTAACAAACAAACACACTCACAAACTTTCGCCTTTATAATATTAGTGTGATTATACCCATACTCAGAACAAACAGACATGTTCATGCACACAAATATCTTTCCTAGGTGGAAATCGAGACCACGACCTGCGGCGGGAAAGCAAGCATTTACTGAACATGCCAGCCGGCCCGCCAAGTTAACTGTTTCTCAAGCCAATCGCTGTCTCTATGTTTCAATAAACACTTAACAATTTGGCTACACGACGGTGGTGTTAACGGCGGGCCCAAATGCTTCTGATTTATCTACACAGTTGTAAGCTT
This sequence comes from Pseudoips prasinana, assembly GCA_951640165.1. Classification (NCBI taxonomy): domain Eukaryota; kingdom Metazoa; phylum Arthropoda; class Insecta; order Lepidoptera; family Nolidae; genus Pseudoips; species Pseudoips prasinana. The sequence continues at coordinate 15,463,381 of OX621240.1, forward strand.
ACCTCACTCATGGTATGGCTAGTAAATGCTGTAACCTAGTGGTTTAGGGAAAGTTAGTACTAAAATTAACTGCGCACTGTACCAATAAACACCTCACTTTCTAGGTGCCCAATTATTTGAGTATCATTTCATCATTTGCTGTGAGGTGACAGTATAGAATATCATCATACCATCTCATCCCGTGGGGGCGTAGAAATTGTCCGAGAGAATACCTAACAGAGAACGGGTTGCAGTGTTTTTTGGTGAACTATGACCATTAAACTGCGATCACCAACTCATCTACCAAGCGTGATCATTATGGCATATCCCCCATATTTTGAGGAGGCTTTTGTTCAGCAGTGGACGAACTTTGGCTACCATGATGATAATGATGATGAATTATTTAATTTATTATATTATTACTTTATTTTATTGAAAGATTAAAAGTAACGTTTAACAGTTCATTGTTTGCATTGAGAGGACTTAGTGGCGCTTAGCCCTCTCGTTAAACTTTGCTTTCAACGTTTATCCAACGGTCAAATATTCAACTGAATGCCGGCGTTTTATTAGTAGCCTAGCCCTTGGAACGAAAAGGCCAATATAATCATTTGACGACAACATCTACACTGATGGCTGTATTTATAAACAGATTATTATTATTATTCTTTTTCGTTTAAATGTGACCTAATGTGGTCCCATATTATTTTTTTATGGAATTAACTTCTACCTTTTTTATAGAGTTTTCAATCGTCAAATAATGATTAAGAAATATTTCACTAAAAACATTATTAGAAAAACTGTTTTGAATTAAAAATACCAACTGCTAGTAATTTTTTTCAGCATCTAGACTAGCACAATGTTTAAAAATTTATCCTACTAATATTATAAAGGCGAAAGTTTGTGAGTATATGACTGTGTGAGTGTGTATGTTTTTTACTTCTTCACGTCTAAACAGCTAGAGCGATTTTAATAAAATTTGGTATGGAGTTAGCTGACACCCTGGATTAACAAATAGGTTATAATTTATAAAGTTTAACGCGGGTAAAACCGCGGAGCACATCTAGTTATAAATAAGTATTTGATTCTACTTTTATTTCTCGCAGAATATTGTAATTTAGTGTATCGGTAACGTTACTAAATACTTGTAAGTAGGTTTTGAAGTTATTAATTTACACACTGGTCGAAGGCTTTTGATTTGAGACACTGCAGTATTTGGAACGAGATGATATTACGTATGTTTGCTCACTATGGGCCTTATCAGACGGCTCAGGGTCAACCAAGAGCAATGGAGGCTATAATCAGAATTTCCCTGCGAGATGGAATCAGATGTGTTCAGATCCGCAAACGAACCAAAGTAATCGACCTAACCCGAAAAATTGCCAAGCTGAAGTGGCAGTGGACAGGGCACATAGCTCATAGAACCGACGCTACCGGGGCAGAAAGGGTCTCGAGTGGCGACCACAAACCGAAAGATGCAGTGTGAACAGGCCCTCTACAATATAGACCGATGATCTTGTCGGGGATCGCTAGAAGCCGCTGGATGTGGGTAAGACTGGCATTTGTGAAAATCTATGAGGAGGTCTTTTTTTGGCCCGATGATGATGATGATGATTATTGTTATCTTTATTTTATTTTTATATTCCTTATTATTGACTGCACGTTTGACGCAGCGGCTAAGACAGTCGCCTCGCCGCTTTGTGTCACGGGTTCGAGTCCCGCGCCGGACAACTATTTTTGTCACCCATAAATAGTTGTTCTGAGTCTGGATGTAATTAGTGCCCGTCTATTATATGTTTGTAAAGTACCCCGTGACATAGGGATTATATTCCATAGTGCGGGCGTTGTCTTAAAAAAGAATATATTGTCTTATATTCATGTGAAACTATTGCATTTTATATTCAATATCTGCGCGTCCATCTATCAATCATATCAACTATATCTAAATGATAAACATAATTTAAAGGTCATATTTTAAATATATAATTTTATGAGTACTCAGCATTGCAATTATTTTGAAGGAGTAACGTCAAAACTTAAATAATCTGTTCAATCCCATTGAGTAAAAAATAAGGTCTCGCACCTCTTCACCTTACATTAAACCTATAGATATTGGCAAGATTACAGAATTGAATTAAGGCGTATCTGTCGGTGACCTATAAAAAACGATCAAATGTAAAGCACTTCTCGATAGTCAAAGATCAAAGACGGATTATTTTGCTGTTGTATAAGTTAAGGCAACGTAGTTCTCTAAACTCGTTTACCAAAGGCCGATATTAGATTCTATTTTGAACTTTGAGTGAAAGCTAGAGCTGATTTTCTACTTCCTAGTACGAAAACATAAACTTGTTAGTTTGTTTTGAAAGTGGTCTGAACAACTGATACAATTCGGACTTGTGAATGTTTTCGTAGAAACACTCTTTGGAGTCATCGGTTTTGGACTAATCGTAGTGATAACTTTGTTTCTCCAGATAATGTGAGTGAGCAAAATGTATTGGTCTGCTGCTTATGGGTAAGATAAATATATTGTGTCGCGGGCTCGAGTCCCGCGCCGGACAACTATTCTGAGTCTGGATGTAATTTGTGTCCGTCTGTTTGTAAAGTACCCCGCGACACGGGGATTAGATTCCCTAGTGCGGACGTAGTCTTTACAAAGGAAAAAAATATAGCTAAATACGCAAATTAACTGTTATAAAAATAATTTAACTAACCCGCTAACCAACTGTTAATAATATAAAAAAATATTAGCATTTAATTAGCGGGTTTGTTAATTAAGTATGCTGTTCTTAAAACTAATAGTATTTCTTAATATATTTAAATGAAATGTTAGTAGGTATGCTCTTATTATCATATAAGCTCAAAACTAGGCATCAATAAATTTTATCTTCCGGCGGGAATCAAATCCACATCCTTAAGCAATCCAAGGTTGGTGCTCTGAGCTAGCTCTAAAATTACTAGTAGATACCATTATGAAAGATGTAGGTTCAAATATATAACATATATGTCCCTTGGATATGTATATAGTAATTCGTTTATATAATAATATAATTTGGGGATCCAAATTACTTTTATACCGTAAAAGCACCTAATGTACTAAAACCTGTGTATTTAACAAGTTTAAAGCAACTATTAAAACTGAGATGTACAGACGCCAGATTATCAAAATACCCCTATCTCTCAAATTTCCCCAATTGAAAGTGAACCTTATACTTATGTGATAAAGTTGAAAATCAATTAAAGAAATTTGACAGATTGGGGTAGCTGGATGTGCTGGCGTCTGCACCATGTGATTATTTAATTTTTTTTTATGTCAGAGCTTTTATGAACGATTAAGCCAATGATAAGGTAATATATGCTTTACTGCAAACATTGGATTATTTGTTAAAGTATCTATGTTTGGGAGGATATAATAAGCCATCGGTACTGAATGTGTCAATATTGACAGCTTAACATACAGCGTCTTTCAGTTAAATAAATAATTTAAATTCCAAATCTATAAATAAATCTCAATGTAAATTGCTTTTAAGAAAGAAGTTGAAGAATTAAGTTACATGTTGTAGTTAGCAAGATAAGCAATTTAGCAGCTTTTATTTATACTGCTGAGTGAAGCTAATATAGATGAGAAGCTTAGCTACATAACAAACCAATATAATTACATTCTACTTATTTCTCTGTCTTCTACTTCATTACCCAGAACAATCAAACGTCGATAAAGTCGGGTGACAAGAGCAAGCAAGCTTCACGCACAAATTACAGATCTCGAGAGGGAAATAAGATTAAAGACGCTTTGCAAACATGAACAATTGACTCAAGAGACGAAACAGAGTTGATGTGAAAAGACATATATTTTAGGAATGTACAAAGCAAGGGAAACTTCTTAACTGTTTATTGGGTCGGTTGCACCTAACATTATAAAAATTATGAAAATACGCAGAATTAACGTTGTGTTAATTGATTTGGACATTAAAATATGTGACATAGTAAGTTAATGTTGTATTTATATATTAATAGTTTCATCATAATATTTTAAATGTGTTACCCAAATGGTAAAGTAACTATTATTGCGCAATTTAGTCTCTAATCTATACCACAGAAGAAGCAATTTCAAACTTAGAAAGGTAATGGAATGAATAATTCTAAAGAAACTTATATTCTCTGCCAAAGAGAACAAGATGGGAGTTATTACTAGAAATTATTAACAATTAGGTAAAATGAAGAGGCTAAATATAATCTAAACCAGATTTTTAAGTCTTGATTTTAAGTTTTGATGATGAAAAACGCGGGACATAGGTAGTTGAACAAATGCAAATTTCAGTAACAAAACATAAAACCCATGGTGACTAGTAGACTTAAAATTCACTAGTTATGTTGTGTAAAGACCTAGAAGTTCCTATTCCGAAACTCAATAAGAAAATTTTTGTTGCTTATATTTGTTTTCTATTTAAGACAAAGAGACCTTTTACCAAATTGACAAATTTACTCAATTACTTTGAAGCTTAACAAATATTTGGTTATTTTCTTTTATTTATTCTGTACTTCTATCATCATCTTCTCACACGGCTACTAAAATAAATAAAGGACTTTACTGCCTCTAAAATACCCTATCTATCAAACAATTCAGATCGATTGATGATAATTGATGCAATTAGTTTTCTTTCCAATTAAAAAGAGTGGCTGAATAGAGGATAAATTAAAATTAGTCTAGAGGCTGAAGATGTAGTCAGGCAATTGTTAAGACCGTCCAATAGATTATTTTGTATTGTTTCAAAAGCAGGCTAAATCAAATGAATAAATTTATTGAGTGAATTTTAAAAATAATAATCTAGTATATTTTGTCTACCTACTTCGATCTTTAGGTTTAACGTGCTATACGTAATACTTGATAAGAGCTTATTGACGATAAAAAATCTTTACAAGTATACCTTTTTAGCTAAAACGCGTTCTATCTCTCTCACGCTACTCTATCAAGCTATTCACAAATAGTTGTACTGAAAACTGAACTGAAGTGGCGATGCAACTGTCTTAACCGCTGTGCGACACGTGCAATACAATTAATATTAAATTTTACTCAGATTTGTGATATTGTCTATCAAAACCAGTACATTGACAGACTTAAATATTAAAACATATAATATGTTAATTAAATAAAAGTAGTAACATATGGCTGTGTGTGTATTAACTCTCAAAAGACCGAGGAAATACAATCTGATGTGAAATAATTACCGTCGTTGCTTATAGGTTACGAATTCACGCAACTAAGTCATGAAATTGTATTGTGTATGTAATATTATCTTCAGATTGTGTTGGAAACAATACGAACGAAAGAAAACTTTACTTCATAGCTATTATATTTAAGCTAGATATCAAACTGGATTATAGTAATCTAAGTTAGTTTCATAATATGGATAAAACGGACCCAAAGGACGCGCAAGGATCTTAAGATATTCGTAAGTAATGTAAACCATGCCTTGTTGTATAGAATTAAAATTTGTGGCGCAGCGGCTAAAACAGTCACCTCACTCCTTCGTGCCCCGGGTTCGATTCCCGCGCCTGACAACTATTTGTGTGAAACATTATAGTTTTTTTGAGTCTGGATGTAAGATGTATCCATACATAATATTAAAAAAAGTAACCAACCGTAAATTGGTGCCAGAGCTCAGTAAAACGATGCCATAAACGGACTTTTAGTAGCCTAAAGACATATGCCATAAAACGCCGATCGACCAATAGAGCAAACGATGCTTGTGTATTTTAATTAGTCATTCTCTCCAATGAAACTTCCACTATATACAACATGTAACGTAATTAACGCACACCCTCAAACACCCTATTAGAATATTATGTTGTAATCATAATACATACTACTGAATTTTAAATTTAACATGTATATGCATTGTTATTTACTAAATTAGTTTCTTGGAATAAAGTTCATTTTCCTTTATTTATATTAAATGATGGAATTTCTATGAATACAAATCAAACTGTGATTTAAAAGTCTTATTACTTTGACTTATGGTCGATTACAATTTGTTTTGACTGTATAGGGTTAATATGACAATAATTTTGGAATAAAAATTCACCCATATTAAATTAAAAATGATATAAATCGATTCAGTAAACGATTCTGAACAAACTATTTTCAGGGTGTGTGTAATTAAGTTACATGTTGTATAATGATCAGGAATATAAACACGTGGTAAGCGCGAAGTGGACACTTCGAAACAAACCAGGCGCTGCATTATAACGTAGAAGCAATACATGGCGAAAAATCAAACGCAACTTATTGTATTTCAAGTCAAGTAAGCTAAAAGCAAAACTCAGAACTCCCAAGATATACTTCTAATTCTATTTTGATCATAGCGGCCAGTCTAAAATAAATATGTTAATTTGAATATTATAGTATAGTGAAGTTTATATGCGTGTGCGTAAACTCAGTAGTACTATTTATATCCTGGCTTTCATAATTCAATGACATGCAATAACCACCACGACAAGAAAGTAACAAGAAGTCACATGGGGTCATCGCCAACTTTCTGACTCCGGTCAGGACATAAAAATTAAAAAATAAGAAAGAAGAAAAACCCAAAAGCACTTTTAGTCCAACCAACAAATTGGGAATCCCATCCGGCACCCTATTTTCTGTGGTTAAAGACGCTTCAGCTACACCAAAGTGAATGCTAAAAAAGAATCTTAATGATATGAAAACACTCTCCAAATTTGCATCGTACAGAAGGCTCAAAATGTTCCTATAAACGTAACCGCGTAATTGCATGAAGAGAGCTGTAAATTGTCTTTATTTTCTCCATGGTTTTTATTTACTCTATGCGCTGCCAAAACAATTTCATCCATTTTCTCCATATATTAATATGGGTAAAATGGATGAAAATTGTTTTGGCAGCGCATAGAGTAAATAAAAACCATGGAGAAAATGAAGAGAATTTACAGCTCTCCCCATGCAATTACGCGGTACAATTTAAAATAGTTTTAAAACACACAGCTATAATTATTATTATATATTTTTTAAAACAACGCTTCGATTTAGGGAATTTATCCCTGTGTCGCCTAGCAATTTACAAACATATAATAACCGGACACAAGTTATATCAATTATAATAACAAAGTAATCGAGATAGACTAGTGGTTAAACCACTGGACTGAGGAGTGTCGAGTTCTAACATAAAGCTGAAACAATCCCACTGACTTCTTAAATCATTGTCCGTATTTGGAATAGATTGTTTCGTTTATAAAAACCGCGAAGGAAAATATGAAGAAATCTGCATGCCTGAGAGTTCTTCAAGAATATACTCATTTTTTTTCTTTTTTTGGTTTATAATTAATAATATCCTGGGACATTATTTACACACGGCCATCTGATCCCAAACTAAGCAGAGCTTGTACTATGGAAATCAGATAACTGATATACTACATATAATACTTTTTTTTTTGTAAATACATACTTATATACATAATTACACCCAGGCTCAGGACAAAAAGACATGTTCATGCACACAAATATCTGTCCTGGGTGGGTATCCAACCCACGACCTCCGGCGTGAAAAGCAAGCATTTGCCAACCACGCCAGCAGGCCCGTCAAATGTTCTTAATGGCATGTGGATACCCGCAATAGGCCAGCATGCAGGCCACTGGCTTATGCCCTCTCATTGTGAGAGGAAATCCTTGTCCTGCAGTGCATTAAGCTCGTTGAGATCATATTATGATTTTTATATTTTCTCTGCTGATATAAATATTAGAGGTTTACTAAAATTACTATATAATTTCATAAATACCATCTCAAAAATGGGAAATCATAAATTTAATCAACCGGCTGGTCTCAAACCAGCACCATCTACTGCAGAACAAATTTAGGATACCTTTGCTAACACCCTTCCGGAGGATGTAGGTACTATCCATCGGCTTTGTTTGAGAATAGATAAGCGCTTTGCCTTGCGAATAATGCTACAAAATCCAAAATTTCATAAATCCATCATAAACATCTTTATCTTTTAATCCCATATTTTATTATAATAAATAAGACTTACATTTTTATTCATACTAAATGTAAGTTTATGAGTAAGATGCTCTAAAATTTTATATAAATGTCGTTTGCGTAAGTATCTAAAGTTGTATATAAAGGGCGAGTGCCTATACCAAAGGCTTAAGTCTTCTTTAGTATTATAAGGAACATAAACTTTATAGGAGCGTAATTATTATTTTTACACACTAAGTTAACACTAACATTTTATTACTTTACAAATTATAGAATTAATTTGTAAAGTCTCACGAATTAAGTAGTTTTTGTACAACATTATAATTTAAAATAAGACTTGCCTTCTTATTAGAGTTACACCAATTGAATTTGGTACCTTTAATCAAACAGACATAACTTTATAATAATACCCATACACATTAAATACAGATATATCAATTATGGTGTATGCGTTATGCCCTATATTAATTATTATTATACAACTGTGCCGTATAATCTCAATAATTAAATATTGTATCATAATATATGAATGTATATTGTTAAAAACCTACCTATCTACATAAAATAATTAATAGTTTTCGAGTTCAAAGTTCGGACACAAAACTATACAATAATTCTGCCAATAACCTATTACACACTCACCCAACTATTGTGAAGAGTTTTCAACTAACAAGAAACTCAAGAAAAATCATTGTTGTCAGTAGCTTTTGAGTAATATAAAGCTAATATAATTTTAGTAAATTATATTTTTTAGTTATAATAAATTATTAATTAACATTGTTAAATTATAATTAACTACATACTTACCATGTAACAACCCACAAGTAATTCAACTCAGCGTTAATCCTTAAACAAGTTCACAATTTCACGAACATAATTCCACTACTATCGGGTAGCACAAAAGTTACAGTCACTTCACGTACGTAACCCCGATATTCGTAGTCGTCCGACTGACTACGACGCTACGATGCTACGCTGACACGTGCGATCCGCGCTACAGAGTAGATAAACTGAAGTACACGAGCTACGGAGTTTCTCCGAGTTTAGCCGACCTTTGCCGAGCAATACCGACTACCACCGAGACTTTGTAACCCGTGATTGATATCAAATGAAATGTGAGGAATGAGTAGTTCTAGAGCTCTTTGTTTTAAGGATTATGTTTTTTGCCGTCGCTGGGTACTGGTGATGTGCTCGTATATCTTCAATAGAAAGGCTATATATCTTACATGTTACACTCTAATTCATTAAATAAAGACAAAAAAATACTTTTAGAATCTTATTATTTTCTAATAACTGTAAAAAATTACGTAAATCTCTGTACTTACCAGATATAACCCAATTGATTTTGTTGCCTTTCCAAACATTGGTTCCAAGTTTCCAAGCTTGGCGAGCGAAGGTTCTAACAAAGATACTTAAATACAATAAGTAGCAGTAAACTTAAGCTTTCTACTAAGGAGAACCTTAAGCTGATACTTATACAAAGCGTATTAAATATTATTTACCTTATTTAAATATTTTAACTTGGCTTTTAAAATGTAGTATTACAATATAGTCTTTGTTAGAACCTTCGCTATTTTTTTTATTTTTTATTACTTTTACATTTTTTTTTATTATTGCAAAGTTCTGATGTATATATTTTTATCATAATACTATATATTATATATTTCAAGGGGGACGTGACGACTTTAATTATTCAAGATTTGAAGTATTTAGTGTTCATGCTCACAATCATTTGTCCTGATGCATTAATTACCAAAAGAGTTAAGCAAAGTTGCGATTGATATGTTGGTAAAAGTAATAGTTATAATTTTATTTATTTATTTAGGCTCACCAACAATTGCTTACACTCAAAATATTACAAATTGCGGCCGACTATAACTAAAGCTAAGTGTAGCAATCTCTTATGGGTAAGCACGGCATGCATCTGTTATATTACAATTTGATGCTAAAAATTACATTAGATTATCATATAATATTATTTAAATTTATTTATAGGATAACTTATTTGTATAATATATTGGAATTACAAAATTAACGTAGGATAAAATATTAAATAAAAATTATAATAAAACAAAACATAACAAAACAAAAGCGTTTATACAAAGGTGGATACTATTTTGTGGAACTTGGTAAGTGAGTCAAAGTGCATGTCCACGAGATCGCTGTAACCATTTATTAGTTTGCAAAGTTAGTTATAATAAAAAATAAATAATATGATTTTACAAAACCAAAACTATAATTGTTTGGTACTATTGTCGTTAAAAATTATCTAACTGTAGCTTGCTCGGTATTTATTTTAATCGTCGTCTCGAGACCGCCAGTGAAGGGAAGGTACAGACTCCCCATTACCGAAAACGGTATTTCCAAAAACTTTACTGTGTATTTCTGTATGGTTAGCAGACAATTCATAAACAAATTTATTTATTTGTAAATAAATAAACATTTTAGATCAATTATACCCAGACACAAAACAAATAATAGTGCTATTCACACAGTAACTTAATTAAATATTTGTTGCTGTTACCAGTTATTAAATAATTATAAATAATAATAAGGGAGGCGCGCATAGCCGTGGTGAGGTTAAGCAACTAGCCTTGCGGTCAGTCTATAGATGGGTGACCGCTAAAGTGGTTTAATTTCTTAACGTATCCGTGCTTCGGAGGGCACGTTAAGCTGTTGGTCCCGGTTGTATCCATATGGGACAGTGGTTAAGCCATGTTAATGGGCGGCTTGAACAACTCTGACACTAGGTAACCAATACCCATAGGACAAGTCAATAAGTAATAAAAGTGTTAAAGTGTACAACCAACTTCAACTTTTGTATAAAGATCCTAAGTGTCAAAGATAATTATTATAATGGAACATTTCTAACGCATCCCCTATTGTACATAAGATGCCTAATAAAATCTTATACAAATAATGATAAATATGCATAAACACGCGGTAATCTTAATATTTTATGCCTATTTTGAAGTATGCTAATAATCAGGTCATTGTCTTTTACTAACGATAATATAATTGTCAACAACCAATTTAAAGGGGAAAATCCTATTGTCTGTAGCTTTATAAATCTTCAATAACACACAAACGACGTTGTTAATTTCTAACAAGATATACGAAGTGTACTTATGCTGCAGTACAGCAAGATTATTGTAATGTTATGTTTTTAATACTACATAGCTTGTGCAGGCTTGCATCTGCACTTTAACAGTAGCTAACATGGTTTAAGGCTTTGCACAAATTCATCTACACTCTCTGTACTAGATTACTTGAATAATATTTGAATAATTTGAATTCGCCAGACTGCTGTTCTTGCCGAGATTGGCAAATAAAGATGCATTAAAGTATATATTTCGTTCGTACATATAAATATCACTTTAAATTTTTTGAATACTTCTTAAATCATAGTTTTTATAATTAATAATCATTTCGTTTATTATTTATAGCATATTAAACATACTAAACTAAAAACAGGATTCCGGCGTCTATAAATTGATAAGATCAAAATATGTCTGAAACTTGAATAATTTAAAGCGCCATTTATTGGAATGATCGATTCTAATTATTGGTATTCCAGTCTTTGTTTACCGTGTAGGTGCTGGTTAGATGGCGTTAAAAGCGTCTTAATTGCGTTAAGAAATATCTAATCGATTGTTCAAATACGAGTCTGAGAACCACGGTGCGGTGGCGGAGTGGTTAACGCACATGGTACATTCCGAATACTCCGTGGTTCGTGGGTTCGATTCCCACCCGCAAACGAATTTATACAATTCATTTAAATATGTCTCAAACTTTTTATTCTATACAATTAAACACGTTATTCTTTCTTTATTATTTATTGCACACAGAAACATACATTTTTTTTAAATAATAATAATAATATCTGGGGACAATGTCACACAGATCATCCTAGCCCCAAACTAAGCAAAGCTTGTACTATGGGTACCAGGCGACGATATACATACTTATATAGATAGATAAATACTTATATACATAGAAAACATCCATGACTCAGAAACAAATATTCGTGCTCATCACACAAATATTTGCACTTACCGGGATTCGAACCCAGGACCACCAGCTTTGTAGGCAAGAGCACTATCAACTAGGCTACGGTGACCTGAAATTAAATTACGTTAATATACGTTAAAGATACATTGCTTAAATATTTGATACGTCCATGTAACGTACTTAGTGAGGTAAATCTACCCATCAAACTGATCAATTGTTGACCATCAGTTTATAAGAAATCTGAACATTATTTTATGTTTCATTCAAAGTGCATCTGCTAATTCGCATGTTTGTATGCCATGTAAAATACATAACAATTTTTTCAATTTGATGTTACATAAATACTTGCATTCGTCGCACAATACAATTACAGCCCAGAATTCAACAACGCGCAGCTACCTCACAGATAATTTAGGTGTTTCATACGATATTAAATTATTACCAGCACCTTCGAAATATGTCATCGGTTCTTTTGATAGATTTGTATTTGGTTAGTAAAACTGATCATATCACTCAACCATGATTCTAGAAAACGAAGACGATGGATAACATCTACATCCTCCGGAAGGGTGTTAGCAAGGGAATCCTAAATTTGATCTACCAATGTGTATCGTTCATAAGGGCAGAGCACCTACAGATGATTCAATTTTGTGATTTCTCATGTTTGAGATAATAGGTCGGCAACGGCACGTATGGTGCAGTGGTTAACGACGTCGCCTCGTTACGTGTTTCATGTTCGATACCCACACAGGACAGCACTTTATGTAGGCCATATACAACATGTAACTTAACGCATATCCTGAAAATAGTTTGTTCAGAATCGTTTACTGAATCAATTTATATCATTTTTAATATAGGTAATTATATTTTCAGAAATAATTAAACATACAGAAATTATTGTCATATTAACCCCGTACAGTCAATCCAAATTGAAATGGACCGTAAGTCAAAGTAATAAGACTTTTAATATTGCAGTTTTATTTTAGTCATACACATTCCATAATTCAATACAAAATAAAGAAAAATAAACTTTATTCCAAGATACTAATTATAGTAAATAACAATGCATACACATGTTAAATTAAAAATTCGGTGTATGTATTATGATAACAACATAATATTCTAATTGGGGTGTTTGAGGGTGTGCGTTAATTGCGTTACATGTTGTATAGTTGTTCTAAGTCTATGTGTGCTTTGTATCCTTAAATTACATGTTTGTAATGTGTCCCGCGATACAGAGACTAAAGTCCCTAGTGCAGGCGTTGTTTAAAAAAATGGAAGAATATGAAGGCATACCAGATTAACAAATGAAAATATATTAAATTTTATAGTAACTAATACTTTGAAACATTGCTCAACTAACTTAAATTTTTATTTGAAAACCATATAATCAATAGTATCGAACATTTTCGTTTAGCAAGCCTCTCGTTGCTGCAATAGATGAAACGTAAACAATGTTCAAATTGCAATTCAAGAGAAACAGATCGATTTCAATAAAACTACAACCCACCAATGCATATGTAATTATGAAAGCACGCTCAATAGCATGAAATTGGAATTTATTTAGAAACAACATATTAAAAATATTTGTAGGGGATATAGACTGTGTTATCAAATAACAAAATCAAGGAAATAAATAACTATGATATAAAGCTACTTTAATAAAAATAAACTGTCGAAAAAAAAAACTTTCGGTATTAAAATGACAGAATATCAAATGAGTTATCTTACTTGTCTTATGGGTAGTGGTTATGGTGGTGATGGTAATATGACGATTATTGCCTAATACCTACAACCGGGACCAACATATTAACGTGCCCTCCAAAGAGCGGTCAGTAATTAAACCACATCGGCAGTAGCCTATCTTTGGACTGACCGCGAGCTTAGTAGCTTACCTCGCCAGTCACTTACGGACCGGTGAGAACATGAGGCTATGAGTTACTTACTCGTAGCACTCTTGTATATATAATAGCAGATAGATATTCAGCAAGCAAAAATATTTAGAAAACTATACTATTAGTACCAATTTAATCATTTATTTCATATGAAAAAACAAAATTTCTGCATTCACTTCATAATCAACCTTATAAATAATAATAATAATATCTCGGGACAATGGCACACAGATCATCCTAGCCCCAAACTAAGCAAAGCTTGTACTATGGGTACCAGGCGACGATATACATACTTATATAGATAGATAAATACTTATATACATAGAAAACATCCATGACTCCGAAACAAATATTCGTGCTCATCATACAAATATTTGCACTTACCGGGATTCGAACCCAGGACCACAAATAAATGTAAGCATTATAAAAAATAGCAACTCTATAGTTAATAAGTAGATACAGAAAAAAATATTTTTTATGTTACAGTTAAAATAATACTTACAACAAAATAATACTTAAAATAATACAAAATCAAATAAGGATAGATTGTAGTAAATTATAAGGAAGTAAATAACACGTCTAATTAACCCTTAACGCCCTATTAAGAGTTCATTTAGAAGTTGTATAAGATGGTAGTTACTACGAAATTTCAGGTTTGTGAGCAACGTTTTGTGATAGGTATTTCTATAAAATTTGATAATGATTTATTTGTAAATCTAAAATGTACATAAACTAATTAAATTTAACGTATTATATATATTCGCACTATCCGTCCGTATCTGTATCTGAATAAATATTTTTAATATCTTTACAAAATAAGTAACGACCAACTCTCTGAGATACAAAAACTCGTTACCAATTTTTTGAAATTTATAGTAATTATTTACTTATTGCTTACCACAATCCATATAAAACAACAAATAATTGTACTGGTATTTAAGTTACAAGTGCGCAAACATTATGGATGGCGGATCAAGCAGTACGAAGTTTGGGTAAAGTAGATAAGATTATTATGCTAAATCTAAGTACATAAGCATCTTTTAGCTTAAGAGAATTTCCACGAGAAACGCGAGGACTAAAATACATTTGCAAACGATTCTATATTTAAAACTCGTACACAAGACCTTTAACTTTATCAAAGTAAGAAAAGCGATATACCCCGAACTATTGTCAGAGCAGTCGCTCAATCACTCACAAAAGCACATCACACAGCATTTTGTCACTACACTGTTGCAGATTGGCAACACAGGTTGGCCTGATAGATGCTATTGATAAATAGCCTTTGGGCATAACTGTCCGTAATCCAGCTTGAATCAACTGTAATTTGAGATCGAATGCACCTGCTTCACATATTTATCTTGCACTACCGTGTCATGATTCTTCGAAAAGAAAAATAAATGATGAGATCTTAAGATTAGGTTTTGGTATAACATAAAACTCTTGCACAATCTAGAATATGTGTTTTCACCCTAATATACCCATATATGCTATTCACATAGCGTTCAATTACTATACGGTACATATGTATATAATATTTCAATTAATGAAATCACTGCAAAAATACAACCATTGTTTCCCAAAACTCCCCGTGACTAGTTCTGTATTTCACTATAATGACTGACTTTTACTGTACTTTTTCAAATACAATTCTAAAGGCCAAACTTATAGTTAGAATATTCCACAGTAAACAATATTTTTTTTCAGTTCTGCTTCACCGGTAAATGCGTTAAAATGTTCCAGTTTGTTCTTATGTTGAATTGTCTTAGTTTTATTTCACCACATCGACCTTTTGATAAGTTATTTTATGAGATAACAGTACTTTCCTAAGTATAATTTTGGCTTTGTGCATACTAATCGAAATTTCTCTCTTCCAAAATTTACACATTAACTAACCGAGCACTCGTAGGGTTGCCATGAAGACATATTTTGCCCCTTTCACCCTTTCCCATATAATGATGCCTACGTCACGTTAGGAGTATACCCATTCCTTCGTACGTCCAAGATATTGTTGATGAGTCATTGAGTTATAAATGATTATATGGATTGTAATGTGATTTTGATGGGTGCGATAAGTGTATGATACTTGAAGAATATCATCTGTAATGTTCCCACACGATGGTGCTGATAGGCTCTCGGTTCGATTGATTATACTCATATTCACGATTTATCTGATTCTGAAATATATTTTGTGCAATATTATTTGTATTACTCATTTATTTTCAATATTTGCAGGTAGTAGGACAATACTGCCCTCAACCTCGAGTCCTGGGTGGAATATATTTAGATACCCACCGGAATCGGGTGTTTCGTGAGTATCTGAGCTGTATAGGCCTGGATAAACGACTACACACTGTCACCATTGCGGAAACGACCTGGACTCTGCCCAGCAAACGCTAGAACAGTGCCCGGCCTGGGACGCCGTGAGGCGCCTCCTGGTTGCTGAGATCGGACGGGATCTTTCGCCGCCAGCAATCGTGTATGCGATGCTGGCAGGCAACTTCACCAAATGGGTCGCCGTGGTCTCCTTCTGTGATGTACCCATGCTCTAAAAGGACCCACCCGCAGACACTTTTTGCGGGTGGCAAGTGTAAGCATCCCCCTTGCCTTATCAAAACAAAACAAAAATTAGAACAATACTATATAGCTAACTCCTCCTAATATAGCAATACTGAGAAACTTTACCATATAGGCAGCCAATATGCATTCTGAATTTTCATACTAGTACCTTTTTTAAAAATTCATTAATACACGATTCACATAGGAGTAGCATCTAAAAACTACTAAGGTTTAACCCAGTGCTACCATGAGTTTTCTTCTACAAATACGCACAAACACATAAAAAACAGTCTAGTCTAGTCAGTACTATACCACAATAACTAAAATGTAAGCAGTGAAATAATAAAAAATCTGTAGTTATAAGTCGCTTAGCCTAAGCAGCATTAATTAACTATATTAGAGTCGGGGCCAAACAAAAAATATCATTGTTAGTTGTATGTGTTCCCCATTATAACAGAATATATATTTAAATGTGATAAAGATACCTTATTTTATTAAGTCGATTGTATACTTTTAGCATAATTAGTTGGGCAAAAATTACAATCTTCGGTAGAGATATAGGACTAGTCCTGACTAGTCCTATATCTCTTTTGATAAAGTTTTGATAAAATCTTAGCACATGCAGGCATGTGCTAAGATTTTATCAAAACTTAATCATTCTTAACAGTAAAAATGCAAAAAAATCTATAACGTACTGCCAAGAACAGTATTTTATCACATAAATCATACCCTACTAATATTATAAATGCGAAAGTGATCCCAACCTAAGCAGAGCTTGTACTATGGAAACCAGATAACTGATTTATTTTTTATTAATTCATGAACAATTTGCAATGTGTTTTAAATCCACTTAGAATACATATAATATTAATTAAAGTATGCAATAGAAAACAATAAACTTTTCTTTCGTAAACACATACTTATAGAGGACAAAACAGACATATTCATGCACACAAGTCCTGGATGGGAATGTAACCCACGACCTCCGGCGTGAAAAGCAAGCATTTGCCAACCACGCTAACAGGCCCATAATATTATTTTTTATATTAATAGATAGACGCATATATGTAATATAAATACTTTACTTTTAGTTTAAGCATAATAAGTATAACATTCTACACATTATTAGCATGGCAAAATAGGCCATAAGGCATATAGCAGCATACGACCCCGTTTGAATGGAATAACCGGGGCACTAAAAGACCAATAGGTTATTCCCCAGTGGTGGTTATTTTCCAAAGTTTATCTATGTTAAATAATGTTTGGTTGCCATACCTATAATACTGTCTGGTTGCCGTTGAACAGCCTCTGCCTAGTTCGGGATTAGATCACATTGTGTTAGTGATGATATTTTTTTATTAATATAAAAAACTAGCTGTGCCCCGCGGTGTTACCTGCGTTAAATTTTATAAATTTTCTTTGCTATTAACCTCACGGAGCCCGAGACCTTTCCAACGAATGCAAAACCGTGGAAATCGGTTCGTGCGTTCTGGAGTTATAGCGTCAGGAAGGAAAACCCGACTTATTTTTATATAGTAGAAATATACCATCGTGTGTTGCAAATATTTTTTTTCCAAGATCAAGACCTAAAAAGCTATTCTTAACAATATTGTTACAAGACAAAATATATACTATGGTACATATTTTCCTGTACTTGACAAACAAGTCACTTAGATGCTATTTCATGACGTTGCTTAGTGAGAAACTTAATCTACTTTCTTCCTTCAAATTACATGCTAAAATACATTTACTTTGATGTTTTTCTTGGAAAAAAATACGAATTGGTTCTTCTTATATTACGCTGAAGTTTATTCCCGGTGTAGAGTTTTTAAATTTATTTTATACTAGCGGCCCGGTATGTGCTTCGCTACGTATAAGGCATAGTAATAAAAAAAATGATTATGAAGTGCATTTATTCAAACAAAAAAATATTTTAAATTGCTAAAACTGCTGATTTTACACTTTTTCAAGACTTTTTTTAAATTTTCTCTACGTACAAACCTTCTCTGGACTTCCACGAATAATTCAAGACCAAAATTAGCCAAATCGGTAAAGGCGTTGTTGAGTTATAATATTACAACGAAAAGTGGCATTGATTTTTATATATATAGATATAAGGTTCATTCATAAACGCTATCACACCAATATTATAAAGACGAAAATTTGTGAGTGTGTGAGTTTGTATGTGCTTTGATGAAACTTTGTAGTAATATAGCTTATATATCCGAATAACACATAGGCTATAATTTATGAAGTTTCACGCGGGTAAAACCGCGGGGCACAGGTTGTATATGATATGTATAAGGTTTGTTGCAGTGCGGTGAATACGTACGAGTATAAATCATTTGCATACTTATTTCTCGTGAATAAACTTTTGACTGATAATCTGTTTATTATTATTTTAATTGAACGATTTTATATTTATGATTTCGGGTAGTTTTGTAAATTTGATAGAAACATCCCAAAGTAACTGCAGATTTATAGTTGAGTAATTCATAAGTGATATCGCTAAATGTCACCACTATTCTCTGGAGATGGAAAGTAAATTGTTAATTTCGACGAAATAAAAGGATTCACCACAACTCAATTGGCATAAAAATTTGGAGTTTAGAAGTTTGGAGTTTAAATAGGTTTAAATCTTGTCGATGGTCTTTTATTATTCTCAGAATAAAATTAAGCTATTTTATTAACAAGTGGCATATATTTACGAGAAAAGCAAGCATTTGCCAACCACGCCAACAGACCCAAATTGAGATGACCTTCTTTAATGTACACTAAAGAAGGTCATCTCAATTTGGGTCTGTTGGCGTGGTTGGCAAATGCTTGCTTTTCTCGCCGGAGGTCGTAGGTTCAATTCGCACCTAGGACAGATATTTGTGTGCATGTGTGATTGTCTTGAGTCTGGGTGCAATTATCTATATAAGGAAACGTAGTATATGTAGTATATCAGTTTTCTGGTTTCCATAGTACAAGCTCTGCTTAGTTTAGGATCAAATGGCCGTGTGTAAATAATGTATTTATTATACCTAGATTTTCAATCCATGCATAAGATTATTAAATTTCCCAGCAAACATGCCGTCCTCGAGGTGACGGACTGTAGATGTAAAAGCCTTTCGACTTGTGATCTACTATCAATATAGTAGTTTAACTAAACTTCCATCCTTCAACTACAATTTTAATACAGTATATAATATATTCATAGAGTAGTACTCTGTTATTTCATAATTTACCGGCATATTTGAAATTTTATGCTATGAAAACTAAAAATTGTTGTGTGAGCTTTCATAATATCCACATTCTTAGTTCCTTGGACCTCCAGGCGTAAATTATATTTTTAATTTAACTTCCTCTATAGTCTCATATGAGTAAG
This sequence comes from Pseudoips prasinana, assembly GCA_951640165.1. Taxonomy (NCBI): domain Eukaryota; kingdom Metazoa; phylum Arthropoda; class Insecta; order Lepidoptera; family Nolidae; genus Pseudoips; species Pseudoips prasinana. The sequence goes on from OX621240.1 coordinate 15,483,177, forward strand.
AATAGCAATGGACAATCTAGCGACGCGGAGCAGCAATGTATTTTATGTTACAAGAAATTGAGATTTTCCTAAGATCAGGCCAAAATGTATTATCAGGATGTTAGTAGTGGGAAATAAATCTTAGTAAGAGCTCAGAATCAGTAAGTTTATTTAGTCAGAAATATAAAATAGCAGCAGTTAGAGCATACATACATACATACATAGACTCACGCCTGTCTCCCAGAGGGGTAGGCAGAGACAACGGAATTCCATTTGTCACGATCCTTGCACACCTCTTTAGAGCAGTTTTATAATAATCGTATCGAGCGGGCATCCATACTTGATTCGAATAGTCTGTAGGACAAAAGAAATTTAAAAAACACTACTAATGCGAATTCTAAATAAAAAGTTAGTTTTTTTTTTTCATATAATTTACACTTTACTTCATCACCAAACAATTAATTTCCACTCTGTGGCTCTTTCCGAGCATGTAAAAGCAGCGTCTCACACCTATTGACTCTCCAATCAAGTTGGCTTCTCCATCCAATCGGAATGGAGAGTTTACCTGTGTCTGTGCACACACCTGTGTACACTATGATAATTTTTTAGCAGATGATTATCGATCTCCATCTTCTAAATTTGTAGTCAAAAGACGTGTACATGTAGCGATTATGGCCATGTCCATATGGTATGTGTCCAGACATATGCCATATGGACATGGCCATAATCGATACGCTAGGTAGATGGGTTGGCGATCGCAGTATGATGGTCATAATAGATAAGATAGATAAGATAAGATAATTGTTAATTTCACCACATAACATAAAACTATAACAATAATAGGTGCGTACAGTTAAATGCAATACATTTTTACATTATAAAATTGTTTGTTTGTTACAATATATTTAGCAATCTTTGTGGTGGCTAGCACCTTAGCTAAGTTATTCGGAGATTACTTGTATTAAAAGTGCTAGGCCCAACTTTTTATAGGGTGAAAGTTAACATAAAAAGAGAAAAGTAATAATATGAACAAAATACAAAAATCTTATATTAGATAACAGATGTTAATAGAAAGCTCTTATATTAGTGTGTGTGTACTCAGAAAAATGCTGCTGCGTCCTCTGGTATATGGACTATATACCAGACAACGCAGCAGCATTTCTCAAAGTACTATGTATGATGGTCATATTATTTAGGCTGAATTCTAAGCCCCTCATGGGATGAGATGATGTGGTGATTTCTTTCCCGTTAGACACACAGCAAAACACAAATGTTTTATTGTAACAATTAACACTTACTGTATGTATACCGTAATATACGTTCTTTTAGCCTTTTTAAAATATGCATAAAAACATTAACTCAATTTTGGCACAAATATCTAATTTTTGTCGAGTTACATTTATTTTCTTCTCCGTTTACTGTTATTTTATTAGTCTGACCCAAAATGTCACCGCAAAATTACCCAAGAAACTCAACACGTTCCCAAATTAGATGTGATGTGCACATTATGTTAACGGCACACCCGACTTCTTAACAAGTGTTTATAAAATATAAGAGCAAATTACTTTAACCCATGCTCATGATTTGCGGATATTGAATTTATTATCATTATGTAACTCGATTTTGGCACAAATATCTCATTTTTGTCGAGTTACATTTATTTTCTTCTCCGTTTACTGTTATTTTATCAGTCTGACCTAAAATGTCACCGCACAATTACCCGAGAAACTCAACACGTTCCCAAAATAGATGTGATGTGCACATTATGTTAACGGCACACCCGACTTCTTAACAAGTGTTTATAAAATATAAGAGCAAATTACTTTAACCCATGCTCATGATTTGCGGATATTGAATTTATTATCATTATGGATACTCAAAAGGGTTGGGTGATTAAACCTTCCCGAGACAATTGCTCCCCACTTAGGTACTTTGAGACATTCCAAGAATAGTCAAACCCGGGTTTACGTGAAACTATGATATAGGGACAATGAACATAAAGTTAGAGATACTATGCATATAACTAAGTAAGTAAATTTATTATATTGTTATATTATGTTACTGGAGAACAATGGTCTTATTTTATTCTCCGATGACAAAACAGTGAAGTGTGCAGTTTAACTTGTATATATTCTGTCTGTGGTATCACATCATTTGACGGTCACCGTAGCCTAGTTGGTAGTGTTCCTGCCTACGAAGCTGGTGGTCCTGGGTTCGAATCCCGGTAAGTGCAAATATTTGTGTGATGAGGACGAATATTTGTTTCTGAGTCATGGATGCTTTCTATGTATTTAAGTATTTATCTATCTATATAAGTATGTATATCGTCGCCTGGTACCCATAGTACAAGCTTTGCTTAGTTTGGGGCTAGGATGATATATGTGACATTGTCCCTTTATATTATTGTTATCATTGTCTGATATCGTACACTACATCCTATTGATCGTTTTAGTGAGATGTCGATCTTCAGTGTGTCGCACTAGCGTGCATTCGAACTATGGTGAGTGGCAGTACTCTTATTCCATGGATTCACCGCGCGGAAACCGATCCATCGCGTGGTAGAGGAGGGAACACTCGACAGATTCTGAGACTTACGACGCAGATGTAGGTTTAAGGGCCCCTGTGATGCATCAACGCTCACCTTCTCTGTCTCTCAGTGTTCCCACTGGACATAGGCTTCCCTCAAAGGTTTCTGTAACGTTGCCATTTAGAGCGCGTTTGTCGTTGTTACCGTGCTTGGTGTGCGAATTGGCGACCGCAGTTAGATGGTAGTAAATACACACGAGGCGCTGCTGCCCGACTACCTGGTGTATCCCTTAGTCACCTTTTACGACACCCAAGGGATGATATGGGCCCTGTTATTCTTTCTAGGCCGGAAACCACACGGATATTGTCCGTGGTATGAACGGGAAAAACAATTCTTATGTGGTTTTTTTTATCTAACAGCGTCATCAATCTTCTAAGCATAGTAGAAACTACGCAACTCGCGCGGATACTCCCTTTGACTTTGGAACCTTGACCCTCGACTCAGAGTGGCTACTGATAGGTATATGGAAGGCAAGTTTTGTTCAACATGTATGGCAACTGTGTTGATTTACATTAATGATTATAATCACTCATTCAATTGTGCGCGAGCTCATTTTATTAATACAAATGTAAACAAAGGGTCGTTGAGAGTAATGGTGGTCGCGGCGCGTCCGCGCAATATTATTGGATGTACTCTTGGCCTCTATGAGTACGATATTTCAGATTCTGTCACGACAGTTTATACAGCCTTTTATTACCCTTGACTTATTTCAGGTAAGCCGTGATCTAATCGTCCGGATGTCTAGAACGTTTTTGGGACGACAGTGCTTACGAGAGAGTTTTCATTAATCTTATAAGCCTATTTGGAGATGGAGGCTTTTAGGTTACTGGTAAAATCAACAGCCAGGTTGTTTTAAGCGTATAAATAAATCTGAAATCAATTTAAATTAAAGTTTAATTAATTTGAATAGTATTTATGAACTTACTTCTATCTCTAAGCACAATCAAATTTAGTAACAATATTAACGATTGCGGCAATTAAAAGTTGTTTCCAAAAATAGGTCACAATAACTAGGTATAGTTACACAATCCAGATACATGGCGTTTATATAATAACAGTATACATCTTTGTATAGAGTCATCAGAAATTACTATTGTAAAACTAACAATTCTCTTAAAAATACATACAGAAAAGATTTTTTCTATCAGCTATTCAAGGTAATTTTTATATGATATTCTGTTATTTGTTGAATCTGAAATGGGTATTTATCACTTATAAAATTATTTTATAAATAATTGGAAACTTTTTTTGTACGATTGTAATCTTAAACACTTAATTTACAAATTAATTTTATTTTGTGTCCTCAAATAGTCGTAGCTCGCTACGCTGTGGAGTATTTGTAACGTGGTAGATATTTAAATGACTCCGTAAGGCAGTTTATCTTTCGGAGTTAATTGTAATATTACACTGAATACTACGGGAAATTATATGGTATTTAATTTTGAGTTATGAATATTTGAAATAATAATTAGATACCAAACATCTAATTTTTATTTCGACGAGCCGGTTGGCATGATAAGTAGATATTTGTTTTCACGCCGCAGCTCGTAGTTTGAATTCTCACCCAGGACAGATATTTATGGGCATGAACATGTCTGTTTATCCTGAGTCTGAATATAATTATCTATACCTATAATGTATTTACGAAAAACATGTAGTATATTACGAGTAGTTATCTGGTTTCCGTAGTACAAGCTTTGTTTAGTTTCGGAAGATGGCCGTGTGTGAATATTATTCCAGGATATTTAAAATCTCAGAATAACACACCATTCCCCAACTTCTATTCCAATATGTATATTGGAATAGAAGTTGCGCAATATATTGATTTATAACATTTGCAATCTACGATCAAATCCATCCGCTCATAATCATAAACCAACAATTTCTAACGCAATCCGCACTATCAATGAACATGCACACTATAGATGGGTACAGCCGCCATCTTTAACGACCAAATTCAGCTCGTTTGTGTTCATTAGTTAGTGTCCACTAATGGATACTGCTATGGCCATACGAAATGGTCTCGGAATGGTTTCGCGCGGCATTTAACCTCTCCCCTCATAGAAATTGTGCTCTTTGTTTTAACCACGATTGTATTTTAAAGTTAATGTATATTTTTTAAAGTTTTGTATGGTAATTATGGAGCACATACGAGGGCGAGGGCGCATTCATACGTCCGCTAGTAATACTTTTATATTTATCCCGGTTACGTTCCAGAGAACTTTTTTTACTAGCCCAGTTATTTACTAGCCCATTCTCCACTTTATTACGTTTGTTTTTTATTCTGATTTCTATCCAACTGTAAAACTAGTTAATCATGTCATCACATAGTTTTTATCTAAAAAGCATAACAAGTGCTTCTATATAAGTTTTAAAACTAAAACACTAGTGTACAAATTTACATAAAAACCACATTGAAAATAAGCAAATAGTAATTCAAACCAAGCTTAAGTTATTCTATTTTCAAACTAGAATACAAGTTATTCTCAATATCAGACCCCTTCCATTTTCTTGAAAATCCTTTTTTAACATAAAATATTTTTATCACAATGGAATAAACGTTCGAAAGAAAGATCTCCTTATTTTAAGATCGTTATGAATATGCATTTCCATATTATAATTACATCCAATACTTATGGTAATTTCTCTTAATGAAATTCCTGATGTCGATTGGTCATTTAGATTCCGCTTGAAATTAGAATGTTGAGTGATGAATAGGTGACTGGTGGCTCGTTAATTCCTGCTCTAATCGTGTTGAGAGCTAATGGCATTGTTGCCATTAAGCTAGTGGTTTAGAAATATAATGAAGAGATTCTTTCTCTTCAATTGGAGGAAAGCTATTGCTTAACGTGTCTTCAATAAATTAAATGTTATATCTAAATGTTTTCATACAATCGGCGTACTAAAATATATATATGTACCTAGAAATAATTACATTTACTTAATAAATATATTACTACAAACATGTTCTGACCATTTAGAAGTGCTTTTTAGGGTTCCGTAGCCAAATGTCAAAAAACGGAACCCTTATAGATTCGTCATGTCTGTCTGTCTGTCCGTCCGTATGTCACAGCCACTTTTTTCCGGAACTATAAGAGCGCGAGTACGTAGATGTATTCTGTGAACCGCATTAAGATTTTCACACAAAAATAGAAAAATAACAATAATTTTGGGGGTTCCCCATACATAGAACAGAAACTCAACATTTTTTTTTCATCGTACCCATACTTGTACCTATCTATGGATAGGTCTTCAAAAATGATATTGAGGTTTCTAATACCATTTTTTTTATAATATGAATAGTTTGCGCGAGAGACACTTCCAAAGTGGTAAAATGAGTGTCCCCCCCTGTTACTTCTGAAATAAGAATATGATAAAACTAAAAAAAATATATGATATACATTACCATGTAAACTTGATTTGAACGAGATCTAGTAAGTGGTTTTTGTTAATACGTCTTAATCGTAAACCCAATTTACCTTTCATTTAATCAACTGAAATAGTTGCTGCTACGGAACCCTTCATGGGCGAGTCCGACTCGCACTTGGCCGGTTTTTTATTTAAAGTCTCCGTATATAAATACCTTTTTTAATAATTATATTATTTTATGAATCCAATGGTTTAAAATGTAATAGTAAAGTTTTAAAATGATAATTAATATATATATATATATATATATATATAAATTTACAAGACGGAAGTCTAGTATAGTATTACAAGTTTATTGTTTGGTTACCTTAACATTCATAATCATCAACATCATCATCATCACGGCAGCAAAATGACGTCCACTGCTGGAGATTTGGGGAGAGGCCTCCCCAAATGATTCCCACAATGCAATTGCGTCCATCCTTTGGAGGCATATGCCATAATAGCCATACTTGGCAGACGGGTTGGCAATTGCAGTATGAGGGTCATAGTAAAGTAAAGTAAAATACTCTTTATTGTACACCATAACTTAAAATTAAAAAATAAGCGCATACATAAATTAAGTACAAAGGGCGGTCTTATCGCTACTGCGATTTCTTCCAGACAACCAGTTATGGAGTGGATAGACTAAGGAAAGGGAAAACAGGGTAGGTAGGTGTAACAATAGGTCAACTTAATGTAAACATAAACTTATATATATTAATAATAAAAAGTAAAAAAAAGAAACTCATAGAATAATTTAAAAAAGTCTAATAAAGCAGGAATGCGCGAAAAAAAAAAAACCAAAGGCGACAGCGGTAAATAAATATGCTTATATAGTAGTCTAGGCAGATAGATAATGTTTTTTAACATTATTTTTAAAAATATTTAACGATTAGTACACAGAGAGACGCTGCTGCCCATTCTCTGAGAGGTATTCCCTGATCAATTGATGTGTGAAATGATCACCGCCGTCCATGGACACTCGCCAAACCATAGGGGCGTAAATAAAGTGCCTTGCAAACCTTTAAGAAAAGAATTAGCTAATTTATCTAATATTGTAAACGTCACGGTCTCATCTTCGATATTATAATATTCCCCAATAATTTTCCGTCTGTAACCTTAATACCTTAGATACTGATATATACAAAACCCTTCACATCTTTATGTACTTCCCGGTTCTAATGCTCCGACACTGGCCGAAGCCCTTCAATCAGAATAGGGATCGGCCTTCAAGTTATTGAGCACAATCAACATTAGACCGGCCCTAACGTTACTCGAGCAATAGATTATACTAAATGTTGAAAATCAATGGAATCCTCAGTGAAAATAAGTGTCATAAGATCTCTTTGTTACAAATAAAGTGACCTACTATTTTTGATTACCTAAAACTAAATTTCATAAGTTCTATCTACTATATAAAAATAAGTCGGGTTTTCCTTCCTGACGCTATAACTCCAGAACGCACGAACCGATTTCCACGGTTTTGCATTCGTTGGAAAGGTCTCGGGCTTCGTGAGGTTTATAGCAAAGAAAATTCATAAAATTTAACGCGGGTAACACCGCGGGGCACAGCTAGTTTAGTATAAATATAAGTGTGATACAATTTCGGAGTAAATAAGTAGAATTGCGATAATATGACAAAATTAATTTAATTAAAGGATTTATTAGTGATTAGTTATAAGTATAAGTAAATGGTTGACGGACTGATTGGCGTGATTGGTAAATGTTTGCCTTTCACGCAGGTCGTGGGTTCGATTCCCATACAGGACAGAAATTTGTGCATGAACATGTCTGTTTGTCCTGAGTCTGGGTGTATTTATCAATATATTATGTATGTATTTACAAAATAAAAAGTAGTAACTATATATAGTACCTATATCAGTTATCTGGTTTCTGATCACATGGCCGTGTGTGAATAATGCAAACGAAAGAAAAAGTCACGGACGCATTAGGAATTAAAATAATAAGACAAAACTGATTATATGGTATTAGTCGAGCTAAATATTATCATATTTTTTTTTCAAGAGGACCAGTGTGATTTTTAATTAAATAAATTCTAGATTAGTAGTTATTATACCTATAGCATACCATATACAGTAGCGCATGGTATGAGACTAGTTCATAACAAGCTTAATGAACCAAGACTGGAAGTTAAATGTCATGAACTACATATTATAGAGAGTCTGCACTTAAGCAACACTATAGGCAAATATTTTAAGGATCGGAAACATGCGTTAAATATGTATTTTAGAGTTATTGGTACACTCTCATGCTCATTTTGTGGTGCGAATAACTACTACTTTCTCTCTCATTTCAAACTCTTCTTTCTTCTCTACCATTCTCAAATTCTATCGCTCTCACAGTTCTATGGAACATCAATACAATCAGAGAGATCTAAAGAGTTTAAATATTAACTTTTTAATTTTCGTGCCTTTGCCATACCGTGAATCACTTAAAATAGGAGATGTTTCAAAAATAAAATCGTATTTTAAGACTCTTCATTTTAAATCCTCCAATCAAATTCACCGGCAGATCAACGAGGCCGCAGAGCTATAAAATGCACTCGTAAAGGTAATAGGTTAATAGTCTTTAACGAAGTCCCTCATTACAGTAATTTGTAGGGCTTCTATCATTATTACGGTTTAAGGTTTCCATGAATCTTGGTATTAATTCATGGGTTTTATCCCTATATATACTGCATTATAATTTCATATATCTTTCAGATTACAAGCCCTTAATATGTTTATTTATTTATATAGGACAACCAGTAACTGTTACATTATGTCTAGTCTAAATACAAAACTTTTAAAATTTAATCAAATGTTTTTAGTAAGATGTGACAACATGTACAGATTCATGACACTCGTGAATTCAATTAAAAATCAAAAAATATATAACTACAACTAAAACTAAACATAAAATTAAAAATACTATTAGCTAAAAATAAAATTAGGGAAACAAAATATAAAACAAAGAGGAAAAATGAATATAAATGACTAAAACAATTAAAATTACTTCATAATATTAAAACATATTTTCAAAGATGGACAATTTCTTATCGAAAATATCGACTTATGCGTATTATGGCAGAGAACTGCTCTAGATTCGTTCTGGCAAGTGGCATAATGTGATATTGGCATCACGTTGAAAGGGTGACCTGGATGAAAAAAATACAAACCACTACTCAGTGATTTTGTGGCTCACATCTTCAAGTGTTAAGGAAAGGCGACTATTGCACCAAACAACCCTCAAATTTCCCTTACATACATTTTCTCCTCAATAACCTTAATCCTGAGCGTAGGATCATACCAAAACCCTATTTACTTAGTTCGTAGTCTTATTGGTTATTCTATTTGATGGTAGTTCGCCTCGCTCGCTTCTATGTTCTGGTAAAGCAGTGAAAATCTCCTAGGCTAACTGTAAACGACATGTATAAGAAAGGGGGAAAGAATGATTAATTCTGAAAATAATTATCGTACTATGGCAACCAGCAATAGGGCAATACTAGGGCAATCTCTTGACCCTGAATCTCCCCAAAACTAAATATCTACCATTTGCCATCACAAAATTAAACAGCCTACCTCAGAACTTCAATATCAAAGCGCACACATGTATAACCTTAAACAGCTGCACATGCTATCAGCTTAAGCGCGTAGAATCTGCCAAATATCTCGGCGTGGAGATAGACTGTGGACTTAAATGGAACAAGCAAGTAGATTTAATGACTACGCGTACGAGGAAATTAATACACATTTTCAAATCACTAAGAGACGCTGCAACAACAGTTAGATTGCAACTTGTCTATGTGGCCTTATGCCAGTCTGTCTTACAGTACTGCATCACGGTATGGGGTGGAGCAGCTAAAACACATCTCCTCCGACTTGAGAGAGCACAACGAGCTGTACTAAAAGTAATGACTAGAAAACCTTATAGATACCCAACGACTAAATTGTACTCGGACTGTAATCTACTCACAGTACGACAGCTCTATGTGCTCCAAACAGTATTAACAAAACATCCCACAGTCCCCCCACCTGATCCAGGGAAACGTAAAAATAAATCGGTCTGTTTACCAGTCACCTGCAAAACTTCATTTGCTCGAAGACAATACAATAGTCTAAGCTGTAAAATATACAACAAAATACACAAAAAATTAAATATCTCAAACCAAACTAAGAATATAACAAAACATAAAGTTACTACATGGCTTCGTCAACTCGACTATCTGGAAACAGAAAATCTAATTACATATATCGCATAAATAAACAATATCGAATATTATCGTCTCATACTACCACTCACACATTACTCACACAGACTTACACACACACACCCACACACACACGCAATCTATTTTGTTTTTTGTTTCTTTTTATCTCTTTAAGTAATTTAAATTTTTAAATAATTTAATTTTTACATATACAGCGCAGCGACTGCCTCCAAATGTAATTTAAAATAAGTACACGATTGTACACTGCCTCCCAAAATACAGGCAAATTAGCCTAGCTTGGGAATCAGTTTTCGACAACGTATGCAATAATTAAGTACCTATAAGGCTCTAAACATTGTACTGAAATGTAAGAATGTATGTATATTGGTGTCAATAAAACATTATCTATCTATCAACCAAACATATAACATATACTACTGATCTTTTGCAAATCCATAATTATATAGATAATTACACCCAGACACATGACAACATACATATTCATACACACAAATATCTGTCCTAGGTGGGAATTGAACCCACGACCTTCGGTGTGAAAGGTAAGCATCTACCAATCACGCCAAATCAAATGCACCCATAATCAAATAATCAACAACATTTTATAAAAGAACCAAATAGAAATGAAAACCATCTGACGTAAAAGTACAATAGAAATAATATCTTCGCTAATGGTAGTACATGTATCAGATACATTTTTATACTTCAAAGCACCTCTCAATAAAAGACAGATAACCAAAGTTAATAACCAATTCATGTTTAACTATAAAAAGGTAAAGCCACTACAAAAACCACAAAACAAAATGTTAACGTCCTCTATTATTCAGACATCAAAAGCGAGGAATATTCAAAACTAGGGATGTACAAAAAAGGGACAAACATGTAATAAAGCGATTTATTCGAATTGGTCATGATACTCTGGAGCTCACTAACGATATAAACCTGGAGCTGGGTCCATGGATATAGTCGACATCGTTCTGCACATCTAACTGCCGGTATATGGTCAGTAAAACAGCGTTTTAGATTACTTGTAGGATGAAATATAATAAGTTTAATTTAACCCGGGCAGTTACATAAGACTAGTGTACTTCAATTGTATTGTTTAAATAAGAACGTTTTATGTTGTCGTTCGTATGTTTTGTCCACACTTTACCCGGACAAAACAACAACAACTATAAATTTAAATCACTATTTTCTTTCCAACCTATTTATGTAGGGTTTAATGTAAATAAAATTCATTGTACCAATTAGTTGTTTTCAATTGCAATTAAATCATAATAATTATATCTTAACTAAATTTCTAATTTGCGAATAAAATATACATATTATTGGCGATTTAACACAAAACGTGATTTAGGTTTTAGATATTTCGATTATCGATGTGTATTGTGATCTAATAATGATTATAAGAAACCAATATAGACGGTTAACACGGTGTACAACGTCCCAAAAATATCTCGAAATAAAATAAAACACGTGTGTCCAGAGCAAGACAATTTATTGCACAAAAGACCGCGGAGGTCATGTTTCGTAGGAAAATCTCAATAGCGCCATTCAGAAAATATGACGTCACTTGCACAACGCCATCTCTTATTCATAAAGGTAACAAACTAAACTAATGACATAAGATTCTAATTATTTAAACAGATTAGACACACGGAGTACCTAAATTCTTAATCATCTCTAAACTCTTTCAACGGTATGACTCAAATAACGGCTAGTTCAACTAAGACTTAGTCGTTTGTCCAAAAACGATACATAATACTACGCTACAGGGGTGGTCTTGTTATTCTTTCTAGGCTGGAAACCACTACTACTAAGCTTACTTGGTACCATAAATTCTTCCACACGTTAAACAAGTTGACTGGTTCTAGAAATTTATGTAAACGTAAAAACAAAGAACCATACTAAATTGCAATCGAGATTATCGCTAAAAGTAATTTCGTCCAAGCAAATCCAAATAAATTATATAATAATTTTTATTTCAAGTTACAAGTAAACTTTTATATCATTTGATTAATTCACAGAATTCAGCTTGTACGCATATGGCCTTTCCATTTCACCAACTGAATTTTCCCCATTCGGCCTAAGATAATAGAATTATCCCTAAGAAAGTAAAAACACTTGAAGGGATGAAAGTGGACAGGCCAAGTGATAAGACCAAGAATAATAGTGCAGATCAGTAAGGCGCAGCCCATAGATAAAAAGGTTTCATTATTAGGGAAAATAAGAAATTAATCATGCGGCCAATCTAAGATTTATCAAGCCATTATTTAGGTGGCAGTTTTATGGGCTATTTAATTGGTGGTGAGACTAAAGAAATAAATTACTAATTTCAATAAATTAGTAATTATGTGAGCCCGCTCAATTTGGCGATATAATCCGGTAATGGTCGTTGTAGGCGAAATGTTAATTATATAGAAAGATAGGTAATTAAGGGAGCGTCGCGGATTTCCTGTATTCACCAAATAATAAAACAATAAGTAAATAAAAACTGATCCATTAGTTTTAAAATTAAGCATACTATATGTCATGTTCTTCGAGGTTAAGCAATTAGGCTCGCAGTCAGTCCATAGATAGATGACCACCAAAGTGGTTTAATTTCTGAGCGCCTCCGTGTTTCGGAGGTCACGTTAAGCTGCCGGGCCTGGTTGAAGTCCTTAGACAACAGTCGTTAAGCCATGTCAGAGGCCTACTGGGCGGTTTGAACAACTCTGACACCAGGGTAACCATTGCAGGGACGATAAATAAATAATTGTCAAAGTTCATAGAAATGGCATTCGTTTTCAACTAATTAGTAACTGAATATATTGCCTATGAATGTATTTTATAATCAGACTTTTTTAGGTACTTTTGAATTCTAGTAACTAGAGTATAATCGCATGCTTTAAAATGTCTTTATATACCTTTATACCTAGTGACCTTTAAAAACATATACCTACACTGAACTTTGACTTTTAATAGCATACATAATTCATGAAAAATAAGATCTTCATTTCAAAGACAAACAACGAAGCCCAGGAATCTCTCATAATCTATGACGAAGCAGTTCCAAGTCTATTCTTTAACATTTTCCTGATAATTTTTGTCCTTAGAGGACCAGTCGACATTTTATTTGATATATTTGGATTTCAATTATCCCTTTGGCTGTTTTTGGAAATGTGATTTTGATTTAGTATCGTTCTAATATCTAGCGCAGTCAACCGCTTACAAAAAAGCTCGGGCTCGATTTTCAGGTTGAGCCATAATGTGTTTTTAGTATTTTACTGGTTAGAAAAACTTCCAGTAGAAATGCAGAGTCAGACAGTTGATGCCACTAAACAATATGATTCGGAGCTTTGTAGCTTGCTTTGCAGCCGTTTCAAATTACCTTCGTGTCGGAATTTGGATTTTGCATTTGTGCATAATTAAATCACCGACGTACTATTTGCTCAAATTTTGTTAGAAAGTCTGATATTATCAGTTTGTTCTTTATGGCAAGCTTATGAATTTTCAAATATTAGCACGCGTACAAGGGGCCTAAATTAACTGGAAGAGACTCTTTAGATACGCTATATTTTCCTGTAGCATAAATTAAACTTTTTTCCAGTATCCGCTAAACAATTTTAAAGAGTGCAATTAATAACGCCTGACTTCCAATAGACAAAAAAGGAATTCAAATACATGATTATATAATATTAATAGGTTTAAACAATATCGTCAACTTTCGATGTTGTTTATACTTTTAGTGGCGTTAACTACGAAATGTAAGTCACTGCACGATCTCCTTGAATTAAAGAATAATGTTAACATCTATTTATACACCGTCTAACACTTGTTCTTTTCGTTTTCCTGATCTTGATTGAGATCGGGACGTGAGAGTGAGCGATGCCAAATCAAGATTGCGTAACGCCCCGATTCTAATCAATTACATCGTTAGAATGGGTAACTTACAACGGACTTCTTAATGAGAACAAGCTACATGAAAGTATGTTGTCTGTTTCCGTTTCTTGTTAAGAATTTTGAATGTGAAAAAATACATGATGTACCTAATTCAATATTCTTGAGGCGATTGGCACACTGCCCCGCATGATGCAGCATATTGCGTGAGTGCGAGTTCTAACGTTGCTTGTAAGTATCTCCGTTTGCATAGAAAACACGCACAGTCCAACACACTGAAAATGCATCCACGCGCGTTCATGCAGATACAGTTTCTGTGTGTTGGACTGTACATAACTCATTTAGCCTACAATTTTTTATGATGAATATGTGTAGTGTTGGGAATAGAAACGGATAAGGATCTGCTAATGCAATAGAAAGAATTGCTATTTAACAAGATTTATATGTACCTATATACATATAAATCTTGTTAAATAACAATTCTTTCTATTGCATTAGCAGATTTGTTCGTGTTAGCAAGGGAACCTATGAATTTGATGATATGATTATAAAAAATTGTGATTTAGCGATAACTCGGGACAACTTATTTGGACGATGGACACAAATTACTTAAAATCCTAATTTAAAAAGACTTTGTACTTAGTCAATATTCAGTAATGGAAATTCGATAGTAAAGTATATTTCACGTAGGTATAGTTTAAACACAGTCGGCTTAGTTACACCATTTATAACATGTCGAGAATGGCTAGCTTTTTGTAATCATTAAATCATTGAGTCTTTCTTCGACCCGAACAGCAGAAAACCAAAATTAAACAATATTCAAAAGGCTTCAAATGAAAGGGCTTGATTAGTGGAATACTATGACAAATGTCGGGGATTCTTGTTAAATTAAATTAATGATGTATATGGTCCTCTTTATGCATTATCCCACATATTAGACAAAAACCAAAACGGTTAAAAAAATGGAATTCAATACGAAAATTGCAAACCCGAAGTTTGTGTCCATGCTCAGTCTGATCGAACGCTTGTTCTCCAAGCCAGCGACCATGACCGATAATCAATATTTTTTATGTGTGTGTGTAAAGATCGGACGGACGTGATACAAAAAGAAAATTGAATTTCTCCATGAATACTATATCATTAAAAAATTGCATAACACTAAACTGTTAATACCTATATTTCACTTTACTATCACAGAAAGTCACCGCGCATTTTTTAAATAGTTTATTTATTTCTAAGTCATTCGATAAAAAGTATTTACCAATGATTGTCATTACTGCCATCAAACTAGATTAAATACATGTAAGGGCTATATGAAAATATATCTACTATGGTGCGAATTTTCGACAGCGTGTTTTACCAGTATCATTTAGAATTTTTATCAGTTATGTAGTTTGCTACAAATTACCTTCAATTGGAAATAGGCGTTCTCACTTGGTCAATGGAAATGGTGGGGCGGAATTGACTTCAAATATCTCATTGATCTCAGAGTAATTAACGCTATTAATGTCATGGCATAAGCTAGCGTATTTATAGCTTTGGGGAACTTTTCCTTAAAGTAAATGGCTTATTTTGAGGTAATTACAAAGTACAAGAATGTTTCGGGCTCTCTAAAAAAACAATTCAATTAGGGAAGCAAAAATGGAATACGTAACAGTTTATTCCAATTCAAACACTTACTACTGAAACTTTATTAATGACTCTCATGAAAACTGTGTTAAAATATTTTTTTCGTAATTTTATATATCACTAAGGGGTATGATATGTGCTTACCGGCAGTCCATGTTTCATTTTCTGTACATACATCAAAATATTCATGTTTTTGTTTTAGTGTTTCCGTTGAAAACGATACAAATACTTTGTACAGTGCAAAAAACCTAGGCTGTTTATATAGAATGCGTTAGCTGACCGGTAAGTTTGTACAGACGCCAGCACATCAAGCTACCCCAATTTGTCAAATTTCCCCAATTGAAAGTAAACCTTATGCTTAACTGATAAAGTTGAAAATCTATAAAAGAAATTTGACAGATTGGGGTAGCTGGATGTACTGGAGTCTGTACATAGAGAAAACATAATTCATGTGTTATACAAACTGACATTCCAACGTAGTTTAGCTATAACATGACACACGTAATATAGTGTTATGTATATGTAATCTGATTTGAGAAAATGGCTCTAACGATCATGATAAAATCTACAGAGTATGTGGGGGTTTTCGAGCCGAAAAACCATTATAGACGGATCTAATCTCCTGAAATGTATTTTTATACGTATTAGAATATAGGTATTGTTAATTTATAAAGCCTAGTATATAGTAGTACATGTACCAAAGGTTATATAGTTAACTCATGAATATGTTTTATGGCGACAGCCGGTGTAAAATCTTTAATAATAATATTAAAATTGAAAAGTAAGCTGAATAAGTCAGTTTAAAATTAAATTTGGCTTCACTAAAAATATTGGTGTGTACCGGGCCGGTTGGCATGGTTGGTAAATGCTCGACTTTCGCGCCGCAGGTCGTGGGTTCGATTCTCACCCAGGACAGATGTTTGTGTGCATAAACATGTCTGTGTGTCCTAAATCTGGGTGCAATTATCTATATAAGTATGTATTTACAAAAGAAAAAGTAGTATATGTAAAATATCAGTTATCTGGTTTCCATAGTACAAGCGCTGCTTAGTTTGGGATCAGATGGCCGTGTGTGAATAATGTTCCAGGATACTATTGTCCCAGGTATTATATTATATTTCTTATCTTATATTCTTATTTTATATTTCTTATCTTATATATTTAATTTAGAATTTAGTTATAGTTTTGTTTTGGTATGTTCATTTATTTAATGCATGCTGTTTCTGCAACTAGTCATGTATATAGTCTTGATGTATCTGTAAATATTGTTTGTTTTATACTTTTTCATTTGTAACATGTCTTTATCCAGTTTTGTAGACTATAAACGAAAAAAAAATCTACGTTTTGATCCCAATTACTGACAAAACATGAAAAAATATTATTTTACTTGTAAATAATACTATTTTATACAACATGCGTTACATAACATAAATATATTCTCGTCTATAATAGACCCTTGTAGATTAGTATAATATAATACGAAATAACGTTTCTTCCGCTACATTAGTGGCCGTACTCTTGCAGCTAGGAATACGGTATGCCGTAGCAGTGCTACCAGGTATTACCCGTTTTATTACATCCAATTTTATTTTATGCTCCTCTCATAGCCGTATTGATTGTCCAATGGATCTTTATGCACCTAAATCTTTGTTTGATGTTCAAACGACATTTTAATGTCCTATTTCATATCCAGGTTAATATTTTAAAACCAAAACGTGTGTTGTTAAAACAGGTTTGCAATTGTTTATTATAATTAAAGTTTAAAAGTTGGAGACCTTGTAAACTATTATAATAATGAACTAGGAAATCATTAGAGTACAAAACTACTAGATTAGGAAATATATATTAGGAAATTATGTGTATTTAGAGTGGTCTAATAGTTATTTCCTAAATATCTACCTTTTTATTAATAAACAAATAAGACAAGATATAGTTACAATATACTATATTTATAAAACAAAACTAATATGAATAAAAAAATATTTAAAAGAAATAACAATGAACTTAATGGGAAGCCCATTCTCAAAAAAATTATTTAGGTAAGTATCTACCTTTTTATTAATAAACAAATAAGACAAGATATAGTTACAATATACTATATTTATAAAACAAAACTAATATGAATAAAAAACATATTTAAAAGAAATAACAACGAACTTAATGGCAAGCCCATTCTCAAAAAAATAATTTAGGTAAGTAGTACGATTGGGGTAGCTTGTAGTATGCGTAGTAATAGGTGGTAGTTTTTTAGTACTGGGTTCAAATTCTGGATCGGGCAAAAAGGTATTTTTTTTCAGTCAGTATCAGTTCTATGTCAGGTAAATGGCGATGTTACACCCCGTGTCTCGAACAGCACGTAAAGCCGTTGGTACCGAACCTGACATCTTTCCGGCTGGGTCAGGTCGCCGTCCTATCGGATCATCAGAGTGAGAAAATAATAAATGCAGCTGTATTTGCACACCCGTTTGTGTACGATATTATGAATCACGCAGATAGCTAGGATATTATTATGAATCATTTGTACAAGAGCTCTAAGTTGCTTTATATGTATGTAAAAATATATTAATTTTATTGAGTTTAGGATCTGTTGGTGGCATAATTTAATATTTTATGTGACGTAAAACTGTAACATTTTTAATTTTATATATTGTTTTAGGATTTACGACATTAAAAGTTCAAGTAAAATCAACGGCCTAAAACCTTTTAATCATGAGATCTACTGTGAGAATCTACTAAAGAGTAGCAATTAATAAAAAGTTCTTATTTTCGTAAACTCTAAGCTATAATATCGGAATACAGCTTTGCAATCATCAGTCCCTTTTTCTTTTAAATGCTAAATTATATTAAGCAGATATTAAGGAAATGACGTGTAGTTTAGACTATAACTGGCAAAGTTTACACCGTGTTTATATTAGCGAACGCTTGCAGCTTCGCATGTTTATTATTTGAGCTTTGAGGTTTATGAAATTTGAGCAGGAAAACCCGTATAGTAATAATTTAATATATATATATATATATACGAAAGTGTTCTCATTTTCAAAGCTAATAATCCCTTAAACTAATTTACATACTTTAATTTTGTAAATATTTGCACATATGCAAAGAAGTATAAATAATTTAGAAATTTATTTATTGGCTTCAACTTAATTTAACAATTACAGAGAAAGTATTGCATTAGAAAAGTTAAACTAATAATATGCTATCAAATAAGCAGCCCTTGTGAAGTCGTGCAGTGAGCAAGCACATGAGTCTACCATTTCTGCGACCCGGTTGAGCGAGCGCAGCGCTCTAGTCATTGGCGCTAGCTGTAAGAAGTTAGTGCTTGCGGTGGGTACTGTCAGCAATGTATAGTATTTGAATATGGAGATGAATTGGATGGATTACTTTAGTACAATAATTGAATCCATTGGGCATTTATGCACGGCGCTGACATATCAGCAGTACTATTTACTAGAATCGGTTTGCGTGGTGACGACACATTTATATTACAAATAACATTTAACATGTAATTTTATCGATATCGTGCATCGTATGATGAACAAACGCTCGTAAAAATGGCAGATGCTGTTCCACTTCCATTCATCCTACATATATGATTTTGATGCATATTCATCTCTGCATAAAAGCTAAATTTATTTTAAAATGTACGGTACATGTAATGGGTGCTGAAATCATTATACGGCGGATGTATAACACGTCGCCCCGTCGAGATGCAACTGTGCCATTGGAACTAAAAGGTCAGGAGCCACAAAATTTATGAGAAATTCAAAGCTGTAACTAAATAAATTTATATATTCGATGTTGATTTCATTACCAACTGCTTTCAATTGTATGAAATTATTTAAGTAGTTGAAATGTTACATTAAATATTAATTGAGTAATAATAAAATAAAAATAATATAATCATATTCAACTCAACAAAGCTAAATAAACGAAATAATCAAATACTGTATATTGTAAAACTCACATTTGAATGTATAATATTAAACTGAGATGTATTGGCTTTCGTTTAATTGTTAGAACCATTTAAATAAAACTGATTACATGCAGCTGGCCCAAAGCGACTCAAATCTAAAACAAAACTTACAAGTGTAAAATGAGTGGTCCAAAAATTCTGGGTTAGCGGTTAACCCTACAAAGTGTCAGGTCATCCTTGACGGTAGTTCAAGAATTGTCTTGGAATCCGCAACGATTTAAATAGAAAGGAAAAAGGAGGAATTAGAATATCACAGTTTCTCCGATGAGATAGAAACTTAAATATACAATGAGATAAATAAATAAAAATCTTTATTGACGTAAGTGATAAGTTTACATTGTTCTTAATCTAAGAGTATGTTTCTATACTTATGACATTATTCTAAGTGAACACTAACGTCTAAACTAGGCCGAGCCTGTACCTCAGACGGTAGTTTCTTTTATGTCTGTGTAATAGAACAAAAACAGACGTGTACAATAATATCTTTAAAACAAGCATAATTTCTAAATTTATTCTAAATATTAAATCTAAAACTTATATGTTAATATATAAAATAAGGTTGCGGGTATTTATATTTTAATAATCGAGTGACGGGTCGCTTCGCTCGTCACAAAAATGCATACTTTGCTGTCAATAGCAAGCTTATTTGACCACTAAGTATGTGAACTTCAAACATTTTAATGTAGTTAGTATATTTTTGTTTAAGTTGACGTACATGTGATAATTTTAGTTTTAGTCCCCAGATATTATTATTAAAAAATTAGTTATATAATTATTTCACTGTTGTTTAAGTGTTTAGAGAGCTCATATTATAATTGGGATATATAGAACGTTATTTAACTAACTGCACTCTATTTCTTCTCCCTCTTTCTCAACTCCTATTTAAACTACAGCATAAGCTTCGCCTCGCACCCTTTCATGACTTGCACACCGTCCCGACTTTTTATCTTTCTTTATCATCCTTTTCTGGGCTACCTTTTAGGACCAGCATGTTTCAAGGGCATTAACCGAATTTTCACAGCGGGAACCCGTGCCGCAGTTTTAGTAATATAAGTGTAGTTGGCCGGTTGTCACTCAGATTTTGCGTTAGTAGTACGGCGAGGAATGCGGTATGGTAACATTGAAAATTCACTGCGTTGCTTGGAAGAGCAATGCAGAGCATCGCAGTGCCTGGTGAAAAACCGTTCCTATCGGTGTAGTCACTCACACTAACGCCTGTTTGGACCAGTTGGCTCACAAGCAGGTTACATGGCATCAATATACTGCTGGCCTTGCAACATCCAATGAGTCTTAATATCATCATGGGCTATAGTACATTAAGCAGCTTTGGCGTTTAAAGGAGATAGAGACACAAACCCTGATTCATCCACTTATACTAGATAGTTTAAATCATAGCCTTCTTGTCGCAGTTGGGTACCTAATATTTATAGTCAGTCTTATTGAATGAATTATTTTTTGTGAGTCATCGTTTATAAAGTGAACAGTCACTGAAGTTAATAATTTCCTAATAGTTAATTATATACTTTGTTTTCACAAATATAATAATTGACTGTGTGACGGTAACGAATATAATCACTACTTCTCATCCTGCGAGGTGCGTAGAAGTCAATCAAGTGCGACAAGTGGAGCGGTTATAGCATATCTGCCAATTAATGGCCACAGTTCCATTTTGGAGAACTTCAAGGAAGTCTTTGTCCAAGTTTCCATCCCGTTAGGTGCGTAGAAGTCATCTTGAGGTAATATTTATCATACTGCGATCGTCATTCTGTCTGACAAGTGGAGCGATTATAGCATATCTGCCAATTAATCGATACAGTTCCATTTTGGAGAACTTCGTGGTACCATTTGTCCAGCTTCTCATCTCGTGAGGTGCGTAGAAGTCATCTTGAGGTAATTATCTATCATACTGCGATCGTCATTTTGTCTGACAAGTGGAGCGATTATAGCATATCTGCCAATTAATGGACACAGTTCCATTTTGGAGAACTTTGAGAAAGCCTTTGTCCAGCTTCTCATCTCGCGAGGTGCGTAGAAGTTATCTTCAGGTAATATCTATCATACTGCGATCGTCATTCTGTCTAACAAGTGGAGTGATTATAGCATATGTGCCAAATAATAGACACAGTTCCATTTTGGAGATATTCAAGGAAGCCATTGTCTAGCTGTGATGGCATTCAGCTGGCATGATGATGTATTTTACATTTAGTCACTCATTCATTAGATACAGACGCAAGCACATCAAGCTACCCCATCTGTCAAATTTCCCCAATTGTAAGTGTACCTTATGTTTGTGTGATAAAGTTGATAATCTCTAAAAGAAATTTGACGGATTGGGGTAGCTGGATGTTCTAGCATCTTTTAAATAAAAGTAAATAAATAAAAAAAAAAAGTTTTTATCCACGTAGACTTTAAAAAAGCGCTTGTAAATAGTCAGAACATGTTTGTAGTAATATAGTTGTATACATTAGATATTATTTCTAGTAACATAGATATTTAGGTACATCTTGTATGAAAACATTTATAAAATTTATTTTATTACAGAAATGATATTTAGCTAGCTCGAATCAAGTTATTGTCAAGAGATTATGTTTAATTATCTAGTTTAAGTCTAATATTTTTACTACATATTGTCAATAATCTTGAGTAAATAAATATAAGTATTTATTTACTCAAGAAAATTAGTAGGTATATCAGGTATCTGGTTTCCATAGTACAAGCTCTGCTTAGTTTGGGAACGGATGGTGTGTGAATAATGTCCCAGGATATTATTTTATTATTATTTAACAAGGACATTCATGTATAAGATGTCCAATCCCTTTTATAAAGTATATTAGGTGTAATAAAATGGGGCATAAAATAGAAAATCGTTTTATTAAGTCTGTCTGGCGGTTCTCCTGCCAATAGTGATACTGTTCATAAAATGACGTGCATCGTAAGTACCTACCGAAATTCAAAGTTAACTAATGAAGTACATATTACTGGCTCAGTCGTGGAATCATTTATCGATTTTGGAAGTAAGGTAACCCTCGTAGGGACTCGTAGGACTCGTTATCGAATTCCAAAGGCAGACACACCTTTCCACACCCTTCACATTTACCACACTAGACCTTTTGTAAAATTTGATCGTGGACTTACTTTTATCCTAGTTGTAGGGGGTTCCTTCACAAAGTTGCTATTAATCAAATCTATAAAAATATACGAAAGCGTGATTAATGTACCGGTTAAGGTATTTTATACTTTTCTCAACGCGGATAGGCTAATTAGTAAACGTGGTAGTTCACTCATCAGAAGATTTTGTCTCAATAAGATACCGAACATGTTTTAAATGCTGTGGCGAGCCCACGGTCAAATGGCCAAGTATAACCCCACTATTCTAGATTCACTAACGGCATAAAACTTTAAAGGTGATGAGTAAAATTAAGACAAGAAACAAGGGGTAATTCAATAGGGTCTCAATAACACGGTACAAAAGACCACGAGGAGAACAACTGCGGAGGTTATGTTCGGATTGAAAATGAATGGTAAATTAAACTTAGCTTGGAACAAAATTGTGTCAATGTTTTATGAAATACCTGATCTGATTACAATAAAGAAGGAGGTTAAAGCAAGGATAAATAAAGAGCAACAAAAATATAAATAATATTATAATAGGAAAAGGAAACCAGCGCAAAGTTATAGAAAAGGCGACTTAATGAAAGTACTGAAATTTTCGATACCGAAGGCAAAAGTACAAAACTTATGAAGTCTTGTGAGGGCCCCTTTCCTTATAGAAGGATTGAAAAATGATTGTTATTGTGTTCCAACAATTCCCGAATATAGCGGAATGGAAAGTAGGCGCAAAACTACGGCCACTGCAGATCGTATGCAACCATGGATACTCATCACAACAATTGAGCTTAATAATGATTAATCTGATTCTGATCGTGATGCAACCGATAGCGATTGATATTCACGTTATATAACGTTTGAAGTATGCAATAATCACTATTACATGTTGAAATAGTGGTATATTTGATTGAATATATTTAATTATACGAAATTTATATAAAAATTTGGACGCTGGGAGACGGTCAGGAATTACGATCTCATCGTCCCATTTCCCCTCAAATAGTGAAAGTATCATACTATCGTACATAAAACCTCATAATAATTTGAGAAAATATAACAAGGTCAAAAGATTACCGGTAAATGAAACGAGGTTTTAAGTATTGTAAATTTAATATGTTGAAGTATAATTTGTTTAATTGGGTTTTAAGGACAGCTATAGTTCTAAGCTCGGCGTTAACCTATGTAAAGTTGGGTAATATTTATTTATATAAAAACTACCGATGATATATGAGGCAACACCAAGCGGTAACGTTAGACAAGTAGACGAACCAAATGGATTGGCACTGGATACATATCATACATACCTACACATTACTTGCACTCAGTTATAGAGCTTACTATAGTGTCGTGATAAATCCAGATTTGTTGTATAAATATATAATTGATACCTATGGTGCACCCATATATATGGAGAATTTGTATAACTGCTCATATATTAACCGCTTATCTTGGGCATCTCCGTAAGTTTGAGGGCACTAACCAGAACCGTAGCTGTGGGTATAACTATACTTACTGTTACAGTTAGGGCCAGCGAAGACAGAGAGGAGCGCAGCGGAGAGGATTTTATGAAGGCACTAGTAAATCAACTTTAAAATTATTTAAATAAAGTGCATGTATGCTTGAACATTATAAGGCGCGAGACTGCGCGAGCATTTTGTGAGGTTCAAGCATATATGCACTTTATTCCTGTAGCTCTAAAGTTGATTTTCTAGTGCCTTAATAAAATCCTCTCCGCTGCGCTCTTCTCTGTCTGCGCTGACCCTTAGTGTCAACAGAAGTTAAACCATGTTAGAGGCCTTCTGTGTGGCTTGAACTACTCATAATGTTGTGTAATATTAAGTCAATTAATAAACATACCCGCAAATAAGTACGTGCATTTGTGATCCTTTGAATGGAAACTTTATTACTTCTTTTTCGACGGATCCAATGCTCAGACTCTAAGATGCGATGATATTAAAATGAATTGGTGTACTCCAGAATTAGCGCGAAATTGTTATATCTGTAGCTTTATCACAAAAGCAAGTAAATTTTATTTGTGTGCTCAAGGTAACAGTATAATGAAATGTTTTGTTCTTTATTTTCTTTTCTTCAGTTGTCCTTAGCCTATTACTTACAACATTTTGTTCCACCTCAGGTAATCTGAAACTTTTCTGTCATCATTATTTAGGTACGTTTTTCTTTGAATTGAGGGTGTCTATAAAATAGACTACTATTTACTTGATTACTACTTTAATGACAAGCAACTTTGTTTAAATAATAAAATGAAATAATGTACAGATGTACCGTGTTATTGAGACCCTATTTAATTACCCCTTGTTTCTTGTCTTAATTTTACTCATCACCTTTAAAGTTTTATGCCGTTAGTGAATCTAGAATAGTGGGGTTATACTTGGCCATTTGACCGTGGGCTCGCCACAGCATTTAAAACATGTTCGGTATCTTATTGAGACAAAATCTTCTGATGAGTGAACTACCACGTTTACTAATTAGCCTATCCGCGTTGAGAAAAGTATAAAATACCTTAACCGGTACATTAATCACGCTTTCGTATATTTTTATAGATTTGATTAATAGCAACTTTGTGAAGGAACCCCCTACAACTAGGATAAAAGTAAGTCCACGATCAAATTTTACAAAAGGTCTAGTGTGGTAAATGTGAAGGGTGTGGAAAGGTGTGTCTGCCTTTGGAATTCGATAACGAGTCCTACGAGTCCCTACGAGGGTTACCTTACTTCCAAAATCGATAAATGATTCCACGACTGAGCCAGTAATATGTACTTCATTAGTTAACTTTGAATTTCGGTAGGTACTTACGATGCACGTCATTTTATGAACAGTATCACTATTGGCAGGAGAACCGCCAGACAGACTTAATAAAACGATTTTCTATTTTATGCCCCATTTTATTACACCTAATATACTTTATAAAAGGGATTGGACATCTTATACATGAATGTCCTTGTTAAATAATAATAAAATAATATCCTGGGACATTATTCACACACCATCCGTTCCCAAACTAAGCAGAGCTTGTACTATGGAAACCAGATACCTGATATACCTACTAATTTTCTTGAGTAAATAAATACTTATACAAGTAAATTCAAATACACCCAGACTCAGCACATAAATAACTGTCGTGGGTGGGAATCAGACCCACGTCTAGCGGTGTGAAAAAACGAAATGTGTATGACTTCTGAGATGAAAAAAAACGGGCTTCGATGCAGGGAATAAATAATACACAAACTTCAGAACTTCACTTCGACACATTATCTTTCTTTTTCCCCAATCCAATCCTTTATTGAACCACCACCTTCCATCATGTTAGTCCCAGTGTTGCTCCCCTCCCTACCCGATCTCCAACCTAATCACTGATCACATAATCACAATATGTAGGTAATATTATTATAGATAATAATATTTTAATTTAATATTTTCTACACATAATAAAGCTTAGAATCACATTTTATTTTCAATCATGCTATATTTCTCAAACCAATTATAGTGTAACCTTGTAAGGTTACATTAAAATTGTAATGTAACCTTACAAGTAAGACATATCTAACTATTCTTAGTTTCAACTCATTAGTTTTTTTTTTTTGATAAACTACTGCGACCTTTGTGTGGATAGATTTTAATTTACCTAAATTATGTATGTTTTTAGAAATATATATGTTTTTAGTTGTCTAGTTTGGGATACCTTGCGAAAACAGCAGCTAAGACATAGTCTCAGTTTTCCCAAGGTATCATATGAGGTGTTAACTTCAACGTGATTTGAGATGAATTTGCTTCCAGCACGGCTTTCAATTTATCGTATTTCATTTCAAGTAGGCCACGGGGTTTTTGGTTCAATTCAAAATTTTCAAAACGGAAGCGATTTAACCAAATCGCACTCTGCGTACCGTTTCCATGCACGTATTGATATTACGTGCCGTATATGTATACGAGTAGCTTGAAGCGGCAATGAAAGTGGTATTGTAATTTAACGCCAAATTTAGATAAATAGAACGACGGATAAACGAGTGTACCGCGTCTTTGTAAGAGAAATATCATAGCTATTACGTTTTGCAGGTAATCAACGTAACATAGTTCTACAATACCTTACTACCAAGAAGAAGAGCAAACATATATCTATGATTGATCCCGGTGACCCAACATGAATGAATTTACTACAATATTTTTTATACTGACCTTAAACAACGAGTAGATACAAATACAAAACAAGTTTTAGCTCACTCAAAGATTTTACTACGAAAAGATTCACGAAAAATTCATAGTTATCGAGAAGTCCTCGTTTCGATGGAATTATTCTCAATTTTGTACGCGACAGAGGAAAAGGTACGAAAGTAGACAGCGGAATTCACGTTACGTTTGGATAAAGATATCGAAGAAGATCAAAACCAAAGGTAGCACGGATCTAATTATAAATGAATTCCAAATATAAACAAGACCAAACGAAATACGACCAACTCGGATTGGAAAAATGTCATTGGCCCTGTATCGGAATGATAAATGTCTCACATTGCTCATAGATTTTTTAATTGCGAATTTGGAAATTTATATTATTGCACAGATTTTAAATGTAGTTTTTCCGGAATGTAATACAGGTTAATATAGATTATGAATTGTTTATTTTTAAAGATTAAGCAAATTTAAATTTAAATTTGATGTAAATAACACGTTATTAAGGATTAGAAAAGAATGAAGACTAGATCTTTTCTTTTCTTAATCTTCATTAAATTAAATAAATAAAAAAGGTTTTTATTCACGTAGACTTTGAAAAAGCGCTTGTAAATAGTCAGAACATTTTTGTAGTAATACATCATTATTTCTAGTTACATAGATATTTAGGTACACGGATTATATGAAAACAGTTATAAAATTTATTTTATAATAGCAATGATATTTAGTTAGCTTGTATTAAGTTATTGTCAAAGATATTATGTTTAAGTTTAATCATCAAAATGTATAGTTTTAGCTATATTTTTACTACATATTGTCTGAATGGTTCTGTCTTTATTAAGGTATTATTATTATGGCGGACCTTGTGTTAATAACGACGGTCGCACTTTAACGCTACCACCGGATCCAATGCGCCCCAACTGAGAAGACCCACCGAAACAAACTCAGTGGGTTCATCTACTACCGGTTTCAACACGACCCAGTTGAGACGATCCGGCGAAACATACTCAAGCGGGCATGAACACGGGAACACGTTTACACTGGGTTTTTTTACTGCACGTGTGGCGCAGCGGCTTAGACAGTCGCCTCGCCGCTTCGTGTCGCGGGTTCGAGTCCCGCGCTGGACAACTATTTGTGTGGCCCATAAATAGTTGTTTTGAGTCTGGATGTAATTTGTGTCCGTCTATTAGATGTTTGTAAAGCATTCCGCGACACAGAGATTAAATTACCTAATGAGGCTGTTGTCTTTAAAAAAAAAATTGCCTAGCAGACTTTGGACTGGACTGGACAACATATAGGTCATGTACTCCTGGCCAACGATATAATAATTAAGAATATCATTATGTGTGTACAACATTTTCATTTTTGTGTTAGTCACCTAAGATAATATCATTATTGAAATAACAAGCAATTACTTCAGAAATGTTCTCAAATCTTTTTGTTCTGGCCAGAACAAACTTTGCGCATCTTTGATATTTTTTATAATATCATTTGTAAAGAAATCTTAAGAGCGTCTTTTAGAAAAAATATAATCCAACCTTTTGTTGCGAACTCTGTAATAAAAGTTGTGTTAACCGAAACATTTTGATTGTTACGCTTAATTTGCTAGTTAAAAAGGGCCTCGCAATAAGTATTGTAGATAAAACAGCTTTGAAGAATGCTCGCGCCCCAAGTAACGATTGCATTCTATCTGCCAAACAAACTGTAATAACAAGCACACCTTAGCACGCCTGTGATAAATCCTTAGTGTGTGGTGCAAGTGATAAACTGAAACGATGCTAGTTAAGGTCAAAGGGTGTGTTTAATAGATCAAATACATGAAGCAGGTAGCTCTTTCTTTTATAATGTTTAGATGGTATTGGCTTATAAGAATTATTACAATTCATGCCAGCTAGTAAATTAGGCTCTGGAATAAATACTCTCTTCTTCCCTGTTTCTCCTAGTTTATCTTGCAATGAATCTGTTTCAATATCAGATACCAAATTATTATTTGCGAAACCTGGGGTGTACTACCTGCATGGATTCAATTTATTTCTAATGTAATGCAAAAGCGTCACCAACCTGAGCGTGAAGAGTCACTTACGTTTATTCACCAATAAGGAAACTTTAAGAAGTAATCACTGAGAAAATAATATACATTTTATTTAATGAGCAGGCCAAGAGCTTCTCGTCAATTAAGCCTAACAGACGTACGGATGGGTGCAGCTGAACCATTTGTTTTCTTTTCTTGAAACTTAATATTTTACTACTGTTTAAATAACACAAATAACAATTATATTGAACCCCTGAAAAATATTTCCCAACGATTCAAAAGTAATTCAAAATCGTTCGTCTACATACAATCGGGTATCATACATAAAAACAAAATGTAGATACAGTTGACTTGGTAATCTGCTTCTTTTGAACTTGTTTTAGAGTAGTACGACATATAAATCATATCAATTCAACACTGGAATTGAAAAGTCTTGGGAAAAAACTATGTTGATAATTCAAGAAGAAATCACATGTAGGGACAAGGCTGCTTAACATGTATAGTAGGTAGATTCAAGTTAGTAGGTAGTCAATTAACAATCCATTATAAGAAAATAGTAGCAAGGTAATAATAATATCCTGGGACCTTATTCACCACATTTTTTCGTGATAATTAGCGGAGGTTTTATGACAAAATTGTCTTTGGTTAGTTTTAATTATTATTATTAAAAATAACCATTACCTATTAACATATAATATTAACATAACCTATTACCGTTCATTGTCCCAGACTCAAACAAATAAAGAGCCGAGAGAAGAGAACTTTGAATTTTGAAGTGTATTTTGTTAAGACAATTCTATGACCATCAGAGATAACGGGTTGTTGTACATTCGTCACAAAGTAAATTGGTCACGTTTTTGTAAACTCCATACATTGAAAGTTAATTCGTCACGTACACTAAATTATATGAATTATATAATATTGATATAGTAAATTCGTCACAAGTCTTAATTTTCTACCATTTTCGCATAAAGTACTGGTAGCAAGCAAAGTTATTGGTTTTGGCGCGTGAAATTATTTAATTGCTTACTAATGCATGTTAAGTAAAGTTATTAGCTTCCGCAGGAAGCTCTTTTTCATATAAACTTTTAAAGTCTTTTGATTTTATTCACGTATTAATAATATGATACTATTTTTTTTTTCACTTCCATTAAAACCTTTTGAAGTGTGATTAAAATCGCACTTTAAACAATCACAGTTCTGCTAATTTTAATATTTTTACGAGCCGGGTGGCGTGGTTGGTAGTTCCTTGCCTTTCACGCCGCAGATCGTGGGTTCGTTTCCCATCCAGGACCGATATTTGTGTGCATGAACATGTCTGTTTGTCCTGAGTCTGAGTGTAATTAATTTATCTATATAAGTATGTATTTACAAAAGAAAAGTAGTAAGTAGATGTAGTTGATTAGTTTGGGATCAGATGGCCGTATGTGAATAATATACCAGTATATTATTATCGTTATATTTCTACTATTTACTTATAATGGGAATATTAGACAAGCCACTTTTTAATACATGTTATAATATTAGTACTACTGAGGCGTCTCATGGGCGTGTCCGATACTGACAACACGAATATTTTAGTTGTGAGTTGAACTGTGATTTTTAGGTAAAGATAAGGTTAAAATCTTAAATTTACTGTAACAATAATAATTACCATTACCATTATTATTAATTATTAATACCTTGATCTGGGTTTTGAATATGCGCAAATATGGAGAACCGAAAGGCCTGCGATCATACCTATTGTTATATCCACAAATGGAGTTATTGGTAAATCCCTGAATATCAACCTTGCAAGTTTAGGGCTTGATATCTGGCTGGAGAGTTACATGCAGAAGGCGGTTTGGCTGGCGAATACCAGGATTGTGCGGAATTTCTCTCCATGTAGCCCATATATTTTATGAGTTGTATTAGTAATAAAATACCCTTAAATAACATATTGTAAATAATAGTGGTAATAAAAATGTGATATCATTAAAAATAAATTAATAAAGTTTTAATTCCACTTATTATTTAATTTTTCTGCTGTCGTGTGCAGAGATTAAACATTGCAACGAATTTACAATAGTCTAAATAAATATATGATCAGTTTTCTTCACAAAACTATAACTGTAACGTATTTACATATACTTTTTTCTGTGGTGAATTTACTTTGTGACGAATGTACAACAACCCGGGATAACTAACGTTAGTAATAAAAAACTTAAAAATAAACACTGAAATGTATCCACTCGTTCGAGATTTAAGGCTGAAAAGTAATAACTGGTGATTTTTAAAGATAGTTATAGTGTTTTGTTTCCTAGCTTTAATAAAATAACAATCTAGACGGTTCAATAAATATTTGTTTTTAATTTTGAGAGGTATCTATTTATATTCTTCTACATGAGTAGACATCAGAAACAACAGAAGTTTGTTATTATTGTATGTTTTACATAAAATGTTAATTTTGAAACTATCCGAAACCATACCTAACCGTTCATTTAAAATGCTAAAAGATCCTAAGCCAACAAAACTATTTAGTCAGACGACTTCAAAATTGAGGTTAAAACCCATATAATTATATTGTTGATGAGCCTGATACGAGTAGAATACAGTAGAGGTTAATATATTACTTGAAGTAATTAATTGAATTTAACTATATTATTATTTACATACCCATAATTTTAAACTTATTCTAATAAAATCATGGTTATATTATCCTAATGTATTCAAATGTACGTACGTATTTCATGGTGGCAAATAAGTAAATTAA
Source organism: Pseudoips prasinana (assembly GCA_951640165.1). Classification (NCBI taxonomy): domain Eukaryota; kingdom Metazoa; phylum Arthropoda; class Insecta; order Lepidoptera; family Nolidae; genus Pseudoips; species Pseudoips prasinana. The sequence continues at coordinate 15,514,940 of OX621240.1, forward strand.
AAAAATAACTTGTCATTATCTAAATTTAAAGTTAAATTTAATAACCAAAATGGTTAAACTTAAATAATCTAAAACAATTGATTAAAATTGTCAATATGTTAAAGAATCTGTATTCAGATTATTCTCTGTATAATGGCATTATTACGGTGGTATAAACAAACGGGCCACACTTTAAGGTTATACGGATAATGCAAAAAGATTATAATATTTCAATTTAATGATGGAATACGGCAGTATAAAGAAACGTACCACACTATAAGGTTACCATTTTGTTACGGAACTCAAAAAAGACTTTTTACATGAAAAAATTACGCATATTAAAAATTATGCTATGAATATTTTCCATAACTTAGGCCACCTGAACTCCAGGTTTGAGACAATTGCAATCTTATACAAAGTATACGGAGTTCGCAATGAGAAGCATTGAATAAAAGGGTGGCTACAAGATAAGATTTTGTTCTGCGGTTGTTTTAATATTGAAACAAGGGACGATACGACGGTATTCTCAGAATGAAATGGCTCATCAAATGGGTGAGATAATTTGCTTAAAATAGAAAAGACTATATTATTATATTCAGAATTACTATTTTGATTGTACTGATTATATTAAAAGAAGAAAAATATTATGTAAAAGTCTAGAGCTTTTTTTAGCTTATTCTTACAGATAAGCCTTTATATACCTCAGAGAGTAGTGTAGCCACGTAAAATGCCTATCGTCGAGTGGAATTATTCCTACCTTTAAAAAGAATTTGAGTTTTATCATTTTTGTTTTATATTGTGTGATCGTACGATAGACATGAGAATCCTTGGTGTTGCGAGTGTCCATTCTGGACCGTTTGTCGCCCTCTTATATATGAATAAATTTTATAATAATAATATCTTGCTTTAAACTACACAAAATCGCATTTTTTCCTGCTTATAGTAGTGACAACATTCTACCTCTTCATCACTTATAATGGATAACACGATCCCCAATATTGTTTAACGTTTTGCAGTTATGCTACAAGTGTTTAATTGCTTGCTTCAACGGACATTAGAATTATGATGAATGGAATTTTTCTGGTGCTGTTACTGGCGCTTTGTTTTATTAAGCCTTAAAAGAATTATACCTCAATTTTCACTGCTTTTATGGACAATTGTTAATGGCTACTTACAGGTATATTAGGAAAACCTTGGAGGAACGAGAAGCAAAAATCTACCGTTTTGTAAAAAGTATACTTCGATCGGGTTAAAAGTTTATATACACTAGGTACTAGCACTTTTTTATAGACAAAACATTGTTTGTTTATTTTACTTTACAATATCATTTACATTTAATTTAGTACCGAAAGATTTTGTTAAATAACTTAAGGTTTTTAATTTATTTTCAAAATATTTTTATTTAAAAGTTTGTAAACTTATTATCACTAGTTATAATCTGATATGTATTTTACTACATCATGTATAAGTGGTAGACCTATTGAAACATGATGTACTCGTACGTAGATATCCAGGTTTGCGCGGTTAATAGCAATATAGAGCTGACTTTATGAAAGAAAACGGTTGCACTTTGATACTACTGTTTCTGCATCGGATCCTATCCATGTTAAGTCCTCAAACAAGCAGTGTGCCATTGATTGATCACGTCAATAAAGCAATACAAAGAGCACACATATACCACTCTCTTCCAGACTCCGGTATGATACTGAGAATATTCTTCACAGAAAATATCACGTTTTTGAGCCAGGATTTGAACCCGTCAAAAGCCCGCCAAGGATGTCATGATCGATGAATAATCATAATTTTTTATTGAAGTATTTTATATTCCATGTAAAACTAGGAATAGTTCGATATTTTTATTGTGTATAGTAAGATTTGCATGTCCACCACATAGTCATATATTGGTTCAAGCCCCCAGACTTTTAATAAAAAAGTATTATTATATTAATTAATAATTTAATGATAGCTTATTGATAGTATTAATTTATATTATGTTTTACCTAGTCTCTCGACTTTTCTCATATTTCTTTGGATTATTCACGTATATTGCTCGGTAAGGTTGATACCGGTAATTAAAAGCAAAGTAGTCCCACCAGAAATCATTATATTTTATAGATATTTGCAGGACCACGAGTACAGGGTTACTTGCAAAACACTAACAACCTCACAGGACTAGATAGCAAAATAAATAACAACTATTGATCTACTATGAGTTCGGACATTAATCAACAAATAAAATAAAAGGTTTTATTGTACTGTCTCGTGGCATTTGTAGGTCTATGTTACATTCAAACTACGCTCGGCTCGCACGCGCTTGAGGCGTTAATAATAACCATTGCCGTGTATTCGATATTGGAATACCGATACGCCGATATGATAATAAAATTGCACTGTAGGTAAAAAGCAATATTTTATAATTTAATTACCTACCCACCATCCAATCAGTAAATACACTAATATATAATATCCTGGGACATAAATCACACACGGCGATCTGATCCCAAACCAAGCAGAGCTTGTACTATGGAAACCAGATAAATGGTATATTACATATACTACTTTTCTTTTATAAATTCATACTTATATACTGAGATAATAACAGACTTGATTGATACGAAAGATCATGGTACTTAAAGACATGGGAATTCAAGCACAAGCACGCTCAACATCAAAACTGACGGACGACTGGCGGCTAGAGAAATGTGTCAAGTTCAATGGCGCTAGCGCTGCACCCCTTTCCCCGCGCCCTTGCAGGAGTACGGTTACGTAATCTTTGCGATGTGTGTAGAGTTATAAACATACAAGCGTAAAATTAAATTATTACTTATTTTTGTACGAAGATAAAATCTAACAAATTATCAAAAGTTGTAGAACAAAAGCTGTTGTTTATAGTGTAAGCTATCTGCGTCCTGCGACGTTGTTGGTGTTTTACAATTAACCACAGCGCCATCGAGTCCAAACTAAGTAAAATCTCCATTATGGATACTGTACAACGGATAAAAATACCTACTTATAAACTTTTACTGTAATATATATACACAGAAACCGCCCAGACGAAGACAAATATATATTATGTTCATAAATGCAAATATTTATCGTTTGCAAGGATTGAACCTACAACCTTCGGAGAAACCAGCTTCAATTCTAGCACAAAACGAATATTTGTGTTCATGAAGATGTCTATTTTTCTTTATCTGGGTGATTTCTATATATAATGTGGTATGCATATATTTGTAAAAAACAAAGTTTATTCGTTGTTTAGTATCCATAGTACATACAAGCTTTGCTTAGTTTTGGCTAGATGGCACTGTGAGGTATGTCCCGGAATGAATTAATTAAATAAAAAAATACAAAGGTACAGAAGATTGTATAGTCGCAATAAGGAATTAGAATGGATTTGTCGAATGGTTACCGCACTATAACATAGTCCCTGTGTGGTGAGTATCGCAGGAAACTCTAGTCCTAGTTAATTCTTCAGACCACTAAGCAAACTTAAAACATACCAGTAATTGAAAGGGTTATTTCGATTATATACCACACCAGTAAGGAACCAATTATGTTTGGTTCAGTTTGTGGTCGTATCGGATACACTCCTATTCACATTCTGACATTTCTTCATAACCATTGTTTTGTGGTTGCCTTCAAATGAGCCGCACTGCAAATTAACCGCATTGCCAGTTCCAATTGGATTTGAGTGCGGTGTGGTTGACTTTTCCATTGAATGGCTATAATCGAAATAAATTGTAATCGTTAAAATATTCAGTAGCTCTAGCTAGTAATCTGTGTGAAGGAGTGGATTATAATTTCTAAACGTAGATTCGTGTAATGAGATTACAGTTTAACAGTTAGCCTAGGAGGCTTTCACTGCTTCACCGGATAACAGAGACGCGTGTAGTCTCACATCGTCCTGCAAATAGGACTAAATACTAAGAAACAAGCGCCAGGGGGCACGTATTTGACGTGATAGACATCTACCAGAGGCTTAGTGTTTAAATAAGTTTTGTCAAACTGTCACATTACCGTAATACGCGACAACGGCTGTTCGTCCGATTAAGGATCGGAGGGGAGGGGTAAAGCGATAAAATAATGTTGACATAATTTGTGGTCGTGTGGTGTAAGCAGATTGGTTGGATTATTTTACACTTTATAATTGCCATTTTATATTGAATGTTTCCCATTAGATACAGCAGTGAATAATATTTCCAAACTATTCCCCAGACCCCATCATTAGTAACTTTCTGTTACCGTTTCAGGAGCGGCTCGGAATGTTTTGTTTAAACTCCTTTATGTAAAAGTATCTAAAATTCCTTTGGGAAATCCTTTATTCCGACATCGATTATATTCGATATGGACAATGATGACTAAAAATGTATAAAATCCAAATACATTATATTACGTAAATAGTTGAAAGAAACTGCCGAATGAGACTGGCAATTGTAGAGATCTGTAGAGGAGGCCTTCCAGCAGTGGATGCTTTTTAGCTGACATGATGATGATAGTGATGATAATGTAAATCGTTCCCAACATATGCTGAAAGTACAGGTGATCGTTAATATGCTTAAACTACAAGAATTTATTTCTATCTATGAAACTGAACCACCGTAGACTTTGAGTCAGAAAAATAAAAGGTTTTCTTCCCATCTCTAACATTTTTAAATACAGTTAATTACAACACCGCCTTGTCTTTTGCTTGCGGCTGGAGAAAATCGTTATAAAAAAGGTAACCTATCAAGAAACACTTATATCACGATATAGTACAGACGCCTACACATCCAGCTACTCCAATCTGTCAAATTTCTTTTATAGATTTTCAACTTTATCACTAAAGCATAAGCTTCTATTTCAATTGGGGAAATTTGAAAGATTGGGGTAGCTTGATGTGCTGGCGTCTGTACATAAAACCCCCAAATATATATCTACTGTAAGTAACATGTCTAAGGATGTTGTTTAAAAGTGGCATAGAATTAAACCGGCAGTTCAACATTTGAGTTATCGTAGGTAAAAAAATAAAAAACGCGTGTTAGCAAACTAGTTTACCAGTAATAACTGACCAGTAAACTGAATAAAAATGTAAGTGGAATAGTTGAACTGGGCGGTTAGGCGCATACAGTTAACAAATCGTAATTGGTTAGTAATAAATGTTATTTTAAGCAGTTCTATAAACGATGAGGGGTCCATATTGGCTCACCTAATGTGCTTTACCCCAAACTACTGATTTTTATCATAACGCATATATCTCTAAAAGTAATTACCATAATATTTTTACTCATACTCAGAAAGAAACATTTACCAGTGTAACAAAAAATACATGTGGGTATAAATATCTAGCGCCCGGCGGCCGCTACCGCGGCAATTGAAATCATATTTCTGTTTGACTGGGAAATACTTCTGCATTACATAATACGTTACGGAGCATCACTATTTTAGTTCTTTTCTTTCTTCTTACTTTTACATGACAGCCAGATAAACAAGCAATTGGGTCACCTAATGGTAAGTGAGCACCGCCATCCATGGACAATCGTAACACCAGAGGAGCCGCAGGTGCGTTGACGGACTTAAGAAAGGAATAGGTTCGCTTCATGAAGGATGCCAAGCCATGAGTAAGTACCGAATTGGAAATACCTCCGCAGTTAGTTGATTCCACAGAGTTGCCGTGCGCGGTAAAAAAAAATCTTGTGTAGTTACACGGCTTTATAACACCGTGAGTTCACGGTGTTATAAAGCCGTTCATACAAGTAATATGAATTATATTTTCACTCCTGGCGAGAGGGTGTGTGGTTGTACGTGGCGACAGATATAAGTTCTGCAATTTCTAAGAACTAAATGCGTATAAAAACCACGTTAAAATGTTGGTACAGTTTTAAGAGAGTTGGGTTAAATTTAACCATTGTAACCTATCCGTGAACTTGAATAAGATCACTAGAGGCCAACTAAGAAGCCAGGCGACAAGATAATGCAATGGTGAGTGACAGTACGTAAGAGAGAACCTACTGCGACCACTACTTTGAACTCTTTTTATGCCTTTTTATCATTAACTGTATAAATAAAATACATATTTTTTATATAGAAATAGAATAAGTTAGTCTATTTATAAATATCCGAACTTCTAAATTTTTAATAATTTAGTAGACGCTTATAATGCATGAAATTATATACAGTTGTGACAAATTAGCGGACGGAACATAAGGGTCTTTTATTAACATTTTATTAGGCAACCCCAAAAAGTAACAATGTCAAAAACATTCAAAGCCAAGCCAGTAACCAGTGAAATTACCACGTCACAGAATTTGTTTTTAAATCCAAATATTCCAAAGATTTACTTCACACCAAGTAGTTACTTACGAATTACCATCAGCTATAACCGGGAGCAAAACGCAGTTTATCATACGTGAAGTTTGAGCTCAGTATGCAGGGGTCATATCTCAGTGTCCTCGTAAGTAAGGGATGCAGGAAAACAACGACTATAGAATATAATAATGTAAGTTGGCAAGACATATAATTTACTGGCTTTAGTCGAAGCTACGATACTTGTATTTTAGAGCTTGCATTTTCAGATTTATGCTAGTCTTGTTATATAAGATATTTTTTGAAGCTGATTTATTCTTTATAGAGATTAAATGGTTTATTTTATTAAATAAAAATGTGATTATATATTCGTCACTTTATTTTTCAGATATAATTTATTTACAAGGTAGTCCTTTTATTCTACAGGCATAATTGCATGCTGTTAGCGAGTAATTCAATATTACACATGTTTCGTATATATTTTTCTGGATTATCTTCAGTATTGTTGTTACGACGCTCCGCTTGACATTTATTCACTCCTTGTTCGTGCGAGGAAACGAGCGCTCGCGCCTATATTACAATGCCGAATCGTAGTGCACAGAAGAAATTACTAAGATAGAAACACAAAACTAGGAAGAAAATAAAAGGATGGAGAAATGTCAACGCCGAATATGACGACCGTTGTGTTCGTCGTAGGACGATAGGATAGCAGGTTAGTCGAACTTATTACATAGTGTATTAATACGGTAAATAGAAACGTAACTAAAGTTAAATCGGGATTGACTGCGAGTCAGTTGCGATAACGTTATTAGCTGAGAGTCTATTATGAGTAATGTTCTCATGAAATCTTATGTAGAAAACATGTGTAATTTTGACAAGATATTCACATAAACGACATATTTTATATATAACTGTGTGCGTTGGCAGTGGTGACTTACGGAACAGAGACGAGATCGATCACTGTGGGATCGATCAGGGTTACCCAAAGAGCTATGGAGAGGGCTATGCTTGGAGTTTCCCTACGAGATTGAATCAGAAATATTGAGATCCGCAGGTGAACGAAATTAACCGACATAGCCCGAAGAATTGTCAGTGGCAGTGGGTAAGGCACATAGCTCGTAGAACCGACGGCCGCTGGGGCAGAAAGATTCACTAGTGGCCATCACGACCCGGAAGACGCAAGGTGGGCAGGCCTCCTACAAGATGGACCAATGCTACTGTGAGGGCTGTCGCTGAAAGCTTGCTGGTTTCACATAACCAAGAATACTGTAGTATTATCATGGATAGAACATGGCTTTCCTCCACCTTTTTCTACTAAGGTGACTCAGCCTCTTATACCGTCTTCTTCATATTTCAAAATTGGACCGATTAGAGACGTGACGTACGTAAGTATGGTACCAGTTGTTACGATATTCGTAACACCCTATGTTATTCTATTAAGCAGTAAAGCAGCAATATAGAATAGAACAGCTTTCGAAGCTTAGACATTCACTCATAGATTTCTATTCGTAGATGCAAATGACTGTGCTAATGCGTTCTGCGTTAACGTTTGCCAAATGTTGCGTTACACAATTTATGCAGTCTCAGATTGGTAATTTACTGATTCTATAGTAATACTCTGGTAGCTTTAGTGGATATTAAAGCTATCAATCGGTAACAACAAGTAAATATTCGCATGTTAATCAACTAAAGCTCTCACTTTAGAATAACAGCTAATACAAAAACTATGTATGTCTATGAGTTTCGAGACAAATTAGTTAGTATTTGTTTGCATTAATAAGTAGAATTATTGCTAGATCTTGAAATTATATTTAACTAGCTGTGCCCCGCGGTTTTACCCGCGTAAAGCTTTATAAATTATAGCCTATGTCTTAATCCAGGGTATCAGCTAACTCCTTACCAAATTTTACTAAAATCCCTCCAGCCGTTTAGACGTGAAGAAGTAACAAACATACACACCCACACACTCACAAACATACGCCTTTATATTATTTGTGTGATACATCCAGTCAATTATGTGGTACTTAAGGGCTCATTAAAATTTAAACAACGGTCCCAATTTAGTGTCGGTATCATAGCACAGAGTACGGATAGTTTCTGATACTTACTCGTATATCTACAGTCTCCAGTCTACATCCAAAAGCATTATCCAATGTCCATCATCAGTTCAATATACATTTCGCAAATTAAAACATAAGTACTTTTAAAATCCTATATATAACTACTTTGATAACAACTTAAATAAGCTAGCTATACAACTAAATCGTAACTATCATAAATAAGGCTGATTTCAGAGTCGCGCTGGCGAGCGGCGCCGTCCAATCGCGCGCGCTTACAATTACACTAGATAGTAGTTGCGTTTCATAGTCACGCAGTTCAAACGCGCCGCTGGTGACACGCGCGCCGTCCGCGTCGGCCAGCGCTGCCCGAGTTCCTCTACTAGCAGCTAGCGTTTCAGAGTGACGCGTCTCGCACGCGCGGCTGTTGAGACGCGCTGGACTCCGGCGCGTGCCGCGCGCGTCACTCTGAAATCAGCTTAAAATGTTATTTCTAATAAATGATTTCATACAAACCGCAGATCTTAATATCTACATACCTAGATAATCATTTATAGTTAACTTTATGATAACAAAATATTTACAAGCGTGAACCCTTTTTTATTTTATTTTATAGCAAAATCTGATAAAAACTAAAGAACTAAGACCATTACTTTTTAGTGCCACACATAGACAACCATTTGGAATATTAATGATTTGGATATTTAAAATACCATACTGTTGTTTAAAAATGGCTACTTGAAATCATGACATCTCTTACCATTAAACTTATGTAAAATAGACACAGAAAACTTACATAACTATGTTTTGTATTGCGAGTTAGAAATAACCTATTACAGTTGCGGCGGTGTGTCTACCCTATTATAGTTTCAACTCATGTGTAAAGTTTAGCAGGTGACATAGCGTGTCATTATGGTTGTTACGATACGTTGCTGCAGATTTAATTAAAAAAATATTTTTACAATACTGATAAATATTTTTTGTAGTTGGAGCACTTTCAATCTTATTGATTTTTTTGGGTAGCCTGATTTTGTCGGGGTATCATAAAATGTTCCTAAACCATGAAATATGTACAGACGCCAGCTCATCCAGCTACCTCAATCTGTCAATTTTTTTATAGAATTTTCAACTTTATCATGATAGCATAAAGTTTACTTTAAATTGGGGAATTTTTGACAGATTGGGGTAGTTTGGTGTGCTGGCGTCTGTGCATACTTATGTGTGTTGTATTTTAACCTAATACTACTAAGTTCTATTTGATATTTTAGCCCATGCAGCGTATTGCCGAATATATACCCATATATTTTAGGTATATCTCAGGATGAATCTGTCAATCTTTAAGAGACACTTCAAGAGACTAGCGTCCATTGATATCTTTCAAGTAGCAATATAAGTTAGAGCTAACATAGAAAACTACACGACACTAAGTGTCGTAAGTTGATTCGCGTGTCTCGTATTATATGTGTGTACTTTCTAATAAAGTACACATATAATACTAGTCATGCGATTCAACTTACGGCCGTAAATCGCACAGTAAGTTCGTAACTAAACTAAGCTCTCTCAAGTCGTGGTCAATTTATTTTTATTTTATTTTGTTTCACTTTATTGTAATTCCGGACGGTCACCGTAGCCTAGTTGGTAGTGATCCTGCCTACGAAGCTGGTGGTCCTGGGTTCGAATCCCGGTAAGTGCAAATATTTGTGTGATGAGCAGGAATATTTGTTTCTGAGTCATGGATGTTTTATATGTATATAAGTATTTATCTATCTATATAAGTATGTATATCGTCGCCTGGTACCCATAGTACAAGCTTTGCTTAGTTTGGGGCTAGGATGATCTGTGTGACATTGTCCCCAGATATAATAGATATTATAATTCCGTGATTGTTAAAGTATCACATTGACATATAAACTGGTTTTATGCAATAAAGAATATGAATATAAATTTGTTATCTTAAAAATATCTTGGGGCTAAACTTGAAGTCATTTGTCTAACCAACGGTGGGATTTGGTTGTCGTACAGGATCCATTTTTTATCATATTGACAAGTAACAATAACTTTCAAGTAAAAATAAATAAAATAAAATAAAAAAGGTTTTTATGCACGTAGACTTTAAAAAAGCGCTTGTAACTAGTGTTACATATTAATATAAATATAGGTGGGTAGATTTAGTTCTTAAGCCGCGGTGTAACTTGTACGGTCAGTCTATTATACGCTTGGACCCAACGCACGTCTTTTATTTATCAGTGGCGACGAGGATAACGGAATAATACGGCGAACTATTTAGAATTGCGAAGTATATTATAATATAATAATAAGCAATGTCTATTGGAAAAGTACGAGACTTCGATGTGAAGAATGGGAATTGGTCAGCGTACGTTGATCGTCTCGAAATGTATTTCGTGGCCAACAATATAACGGAAGAACGGAAATTGCCTACACTTATAGCACTGATCGGCGAATCAGCTTATGAGTTGTTGTGTACTTTGGCGAGCCCGAAAAAACCATCAACGTTGTCATTTACGGAGGCAGTAGAACTACTGGGATCACACCTGCAGCCTAAACCATCAATTCTCGCGGAGAGGTATAGATTTAGATAAAGGCGCCAGGCGGCGGGAGAAACAATAGCCGACTACGTGGCGGATTTGAAGAAGATGTCGCGATACTGTGATTTTAAAGATAATTTAGAAGATAATTTGCGGGATCAGTTTGTGTGCGGTTTACGTAGTGAATTTATACGTCAGAGGTTATTCGCGGAAGATAACTTAGACTATAAAAAAGCGCTGATATTAGCCAATACTTTGGAGGCAGCCGAGCGGGACGCCGGGGCCGTAGAGGAGACGCGGGATTATGTTCCGGACCGGGAACTAAGCGAGAGGATACACAAGCTGGGACTCAATAAATGCTCAGCGTGCGGGGACAATAAACATAGTGTGCGTAACTGTAGGTATAAGGACTTTGTGTGCAGTTATTGTGGCAAACCGGGCCATTTACGAAGAGTGTGCTCGAAGAAAGAATTCGATAGTCGCATAAACCGCGGGGCTTCTGGCGCGCGAGGCAGATCACGGACACGACGCGGTTTCGGTTCCAGCAGTCACAGTGGGGAAGTGACAACATGGCCGCGCGGGAATGTTACGCGGGCCACGCGCGGCCGTGACCGCACCGCGCCTGACAGCCAGGCGGCCGGAGCGGCGCATTGGTTGTGTGAGCGGCGGGTGACAGCTTCGAACCGGAGCAGGATGTGTATGAGGACAGAGAAGAACCGATGTATCAAATGTCTTTAACGAGCTATAAACCGGTGTGTATGACACTTTTAGTAAACAATAAAAAAATTAACATGGAAATTGACACAGGATCCGCGCTATCCTGTATAAGTAAATCGACATACATTGAACGTTTTAAAGAATTAAATTTGAAACCCTGTCAATTAAAATTAAAATTTTATGATGGGTCTGTTATTCAACCGTTAGGGTATTTAGAAACAAATGTTCAATATAGAAATAATATTAAGAAATTAGATCTATATGTAATTAATAAAGGCACCACTAGTTTAGTGGGGAGACGATGGTTATCTGAGTTAAACATTGATATACCGAAAGTGTCAAAGTGTAATAATATGAAAGTATGTAAAAATAAAATGTTTAATGATATTATCTCCAGACATGAAAACCTATTCGACGGCACATTGGGCAAGTATACCGGTGAAGAAGCCAAGTTGTGCGTGCGGGATGGGGCCGAGCCAATTTTCTGCCGCGCGCGCCCCGTGCCTTATGCGTTGCTGGCGCGGGTCGACGCCGAGCTAGACGCAATGCTGCGCGCGGGCGTCATCGAGCCGGTTGACCGGTCCGACTGGGCCACTCCGCTTGTTATAGCGAGGAAGGCGGATGGTGGGATACGTTTGTGCGCGGATTATAAGGTGACTCTTAACAAAGCTTTACTGGTTGATAGGTACCCCGTCCCAAAGGTAGACGATTTATTCAGTAACTTAAGTGGTAACCATTATTTTACAAAGCTAGATCTATCACAAGCATATAACCAGCTGGTTTTAAATGAGGCGTCTCGGAAGTACACAGTGATTAATACACATAGAGGATTATTTATATATAATCGGTTAGTGTACGGGCTCTCTTCAAGTCCGGGAATTTTTCAAAAGTTTATGACTAATCTCTTCAAAAACGTGTTGGATGTAGTCGTATTTTATGATGATATATTAATTAAAAGTAAATCGGTAGAATCACATTTAGAAACAGTCGAAAAAGTTTTTAGTATTTTGGAAAATAATGGGTTAAAAATTAAAAAAGAAAAGTGTGAGTTTATGGCCTGCCAAGTAAAGTACTTAGGATTTTTAATTGATAAAAATGGAGTACGGGTGAATCCAGAAAAGTTGACCCCTATTTTATCTATGCCTCATCCAACCGACGTCTCAGAGTTGAAGTCTTTTCTCGGTATGGTTAATTTTTACGGAAAATTTATAAAAAATTTAAGTACTAACATTGCACCGCTGTATGAATTACTCAGGAAAGGTAGGCATTGGGAGTGGACTAAGGTACACGAGAACGTGTTTATTAAAATTAAACAGTTATTGTGTAGTGCAGAAGTTTTGACCCACTTTGATATGTCATTGGATAGCATAGTGACATGCGACGCTAGCTCTCGTGGACTAGGGGCGGTGCTGGCTCAGCGTTCGCGTGACGGCAGCGAGCGAGTGGTCGCGTACGCGTCACGGGCACTTACTCCTGCCGAGTTACACTACAGTCAAATACATAAAGAAGCTCTGGCTATTATTTTCGCGGTAGACAAATTCCATCAATATGTATATGGTAGGAAGTTCACGTTACGTACTGATCACAAACCGCTAGTCACGATTTTTGGACCTCAGACAGGAATTCCGAACACAGCGGCTAGTCGTTTACAACGGTGGGCGATTAAACTATCAGCATATGACTTTATAATAGAATATATTCGAACAGACAAAAATACAGCGGATGTATTGTCTAGGTTAATCAGGAAGCATAAAGAAGGAGTTATTAACGAGCAATTAGATACACCAGAACAAACATACTTACATTTTGCAACAGAAGCATTATTGTTAGATTACCAAACGTTAAGAAAAGAGACTCTTTCTGACAACATATTGAGTAGGGCCACGAGATATATAAATGATGGCTGGCCGGTCGATCTTGATATTAAAGAACTTAAACCTTATTTTAATAGGAAAAATGAGTTATATACAGAATTAGGGTGTATAATGTGGGGACACAGGGTAGTTATTCCTAGTTCATGTAGAAGTAAAGTAATTAGGAACTTCATGAGGGTCACATGGGCGTAGTCAAAACAAAGTCATTGGCCAGAAGTTATGTATGGTGGCCGGGACTAGATGAAGCGCTAGAAACGGCGTGTCGCGCTTGCGTTGTGTGCGCCGCGGTGGCGAACGCACCACCGGCGCATGTTTCTCGAGCCTGGCCCTGGCCAGATCGCCCGTGGTCCAGGATACACGTGGATTTCCTAGGTCCAATCAGTGGACTTACTTACTTTATTGTAGTCGATGCTCATTCGAAGTGGATAGAGGCAATTAAAATGAAGAGCACGACATCGCAAGCCGTAATAAAAGAATTACGTGAGATGTGGGCAAGATTCGGCTTACCAAAACAATTAGTTAGCGACAATGGTCCTCCATTCTTCAGTACAGAATTTAAAGATTTTTAAAAAAATAATGGTATTGAACAAATATTTTCGGCACCATATCATCCGGCTTCTAATGGGGCCGCAGAAAATGCCGTGAAAATATGTAAAAAAAGTATTAAAAAAGCGCTCAAGACGAAAGCGGATGTAGACGCTACGTTGTGCCGATTTCTACTGGCGTACAGAAATACACAGCATTATACGACCGGTGAAAGCCCTGCAAAGATGATGTTAGGGCGCAACTTGCGCATGCGTTTAGATTGTTTGAAGCCAGACCAGACGAAGTTAGTTAAAGCTCGTCAAGAGCGCGCGGTAGCGATTTCAGGTGGTGTGATTAGGCAATTTAATCCAGGGGATCATGTTTGGTTTAGGGAGTACCGTAGCTCGGATAAGTGGACGGCAGGGACGATTATGGAGAGGAAAGGTAACTCTGATTATATTGTTAGATCTGTTCACGGGGTACAGGTTCACAGGCACATTGACCAAATAAAGCCAAGAGTTCTAACTGAGGTAACTAAGGAAGTAGATGAAATTAACATAAGGGACGTTCAACCAGTTCAGCCTGTTAAGAGGTCGCGACCTTCTTTGGTGTATCCCACAAGTAGCAACAACTCTCCGGACGAACGGGATCAAAATAGTTCCCGACAGTCATTGACGGCAGACACATCCCGCACGCAAACTGAAGGCGCCGCCGAGGCTATTGCACCTGAAGGCGCATCAACTTCTAACGTGCCCAATGTGCAGGAGGAAGGTAGTCATAGCCCTAATGTTCCTCCTAGTGTTGATAATCAACCTACGCGGCGTACGCGCAAGCCAGTTAAGAGGTTTGGCATAGATGATTATTTTTAGGTTAATTATTGTTAAGTAGTAATAAGGTTTTTTGTATATAGTTAATTAAGGGTGGAGGTGTTACATATTAATATAAATATAGGTGGGTAGATTTAGTTCTTAAGCCGCGGTGTAACTTGTACGGTCAGTCTATTATACGCTTGGACCCAACGCACGTCTTTTATTTATCAAATAGTTAGAACATGTTTGTAGTAATACAGTTATTATTCCTAGTTACTTATTATAGATATTTAGGTACACGGAATGTTAAAACATTTATTTAGTAAAGGCAAGTTTCGATGCGATTTAGTTGTTGTAATTCGGTGTGTTTATATACTTTATATTTCTAATTTGTTATTCTTGAATCTGTATCTTTGTACATATTAGTTACATTGAAGCGTCTATATTAGTAGAAGCGCTATTTTGATGCGATGTGTAATTGTTATCATGGAAATGACAGATACGCCATTTGGTTTATGTTGTTAGCATGACGGAAATCTAACTTGAAACAGCGCACAACTTAGATTTAGGTATCCATGAACACAACCGAATTAAAAAAAAACATCATATGCTATATTATTTGATTTCAAATTCTGAAAAAAAAAACTTGTGTGTACTTATGTACACGCGTTAGAAGTTATACTTCTTAATATACAACTTGAACATAGTTATCAATTTTCATACCACCTAGAACTAACTTCATGCTGTTATTATTACAAAAATTACGTAATTTTTTGGTGTCGGTGTGCGCGCGCATCGTAAAAATTCACTCTCATAATTTTTTTCCATCGCGCCAAAAGAAGTATAACTTCAAAAATTAAATTGATTACTATTCACATTAGGCAGTATTAAACGTCAATAGTTTTATGTAACCACGGTTGAAATGCGTGACATTTTATAGTATAGTATTTTATCAGTTGTCTGTTTGCCACAGTACACTCTGCTTAGTTTGGTATCATCATGGTGATAGCTGTACCAATATATTTTATTTATTTTTACACGCTTTATATTAGCTTCACTTCTATGTTTGTAACTGTACTGTACTACTCGTAACTGTACAACTTTAGACGCGATTTTGACCCACTTTAAACGGTCATATTTCATTAAAACTTTGCTTTTTTTACAATTAAATATATTTTTTTATACTTTTTTCAAATTAAATGTATTAAAATTTATTTTCTATTTTTTTAGTCGAATTTTATATAAAGCGTGTTTTTTAGTTTTTTTAACCTATTATTTATTTAGTATTTTTATTTTACAGTAACAAGGTAATATAAAGAATAAAAATTACGATAAACTGAATATAAAAACTTATACGCACATGAAGAGACAACGCGACATGACAACTAAAGGGCTGCCAAGGCGTTCCGCGCAAGTGACCGTCCCAATATATACATACATAAGTAGCGCTCCTTATATGATTAATAATCTTTATTTATTCTTATAAAGCTTATTGATAATTCAAACTCATATGAAAATTGTTTAGTTCATTTAATTCCAATAAGAATTAATTTTGAACTAAATTAGCTCACAAGACTACGACGGCGGAAGCCAGTGAACTAGCTTGCTTATCATATAGAAAATCAAGTATTTTTATCTCTACCTATGCGCTAGTAAAAAGATAATACATTATATACATACACGATTTGACAGAAATGTACGAAAAGATGCGGATTTATGTTATCATCTAAATTTAAATTATAAAGCCCTCCATTTTAAGTTATATCACTGAAACTAATTTCAATATTATACTGTATTTATTTCTGCCTAATTTCTTATGAAAGTGCTTATCAAATGAGTTAAATCGCTTGGCACAAGAGAAAATTAAGTAAAATCTTTGAACACTTGCCTCGTGATTAGGTGCCGGACTAGCAATTTCAGTATTTTAGCGTGACTAAAATAGCCTTTTCATTACATAATATCTTCACAAGGAAACGGTGAAACGTTTTGATGAGGTATTTCAGTCGTACTAAATTCAAAATGTCTAAAATCGAAATTGGAACAAATAATATGCGTACAGAATTGAAAACCTTCCTCTCCTTTTTGACGTTGTTGGAAAAGGAGGGGTTTTAAACATAAAGCGCTGACTTGTCAGACATACCCACCCGCAGTAGCAGTTACTTTTTGGGGGTGACATCTTAGGCATTTTGCCTGCCTTACAGATGGTGACAAGATTAGTGAACAAATACATGTATGGGCACCATCACATGGAAAATATTGAGTTTACCTGAAATTATTTTACCTATAGGTACTCGCACCTATACCTATAATCACAAATGCTATGAAACAGTACTGTCCAATAAAAACAAAATTATCTTAATTAATTTATCCAACATTTTTAACGCATGTGTATTCTAATAATAAAACAATAAAATAAATTCTACATACAAACAAAAATAAAAACATCGCCCGTGTTTGATATTATTGGAGTTTTAAAACTTCAAAAATATAAATATTGAGTTGGCCCGCTAACAACAACACAACAATAACATCCAAACTACTTTACTTAACAAAACTATCTAGAAAAAAAGGAACTATCTAGAAAGCTACGACATAACAA
This sequence comes from Pseudoips prasinana, assembly GCA_951640165.1. Classification (NCBI taxonomy): domain Eukaryota; kingdom Metazoa; phylum Arthropoda; class Insecta; order Lepidoptera; family Nolidae; genus Pseudoips; species Pseudoips prasinana. The sequence goes on from OX621240.1 coordinate 15,532,331, forward strand.
AGAAACATCTAAATTAGATTCCAAATTTCGGAGAGTGGTGTACACACGGCTACACATCAAGCTCCACATTTACAGTATAAGCTGATCTCGCATTGTACATAATTTTCCTACATTGACAGGTCAGCTTATATTGGAAATGTTTAGCTTGATATGTAGCCATGTGTACATACAGATATGTACATGAAAAATATAATAATTAAAGAATTCCACGTTTCTCAAAGAGTTATAAAAAATATCTTCTACTAGCTTCGACTATGCCGGTTGTTTCTTACAGATATGCTTTGGCTCAAAAAAATCCAAGTAATAAAACAAACATGATTATTACATATAATATCATCTCAATTTATAGTATAACATCGTAAACATCTTGCTGGCTCGCAAAATATAAAAAATATCTTACACTCTTCAAGTGCAAATTAATAAACTTTTAGATTTAATTAGGTGTAAATCTGAGTGCATGAAATTAGAGCGAGTTAGAGAGAGGAAAATCCGCTAGCACCTTAAGACCTTACAGGGGAAACGGGTGTTGCCAGATAAATGTAATATAAGCGATTCCCCATCCTACTAAACATAGGACTGTCCTCGGTTTACGCACCCCTCTAACATAATCTCTTTATCAAAGACACGACTCTTAAAACCAGCATATCCAAAGGGCCTAATGAGAAAAGGATGTTCCACATATAGTAATTATTTAACGCACAAAAAAATCAATTTTGAATTAATAATAGGTATCATCATCATCATCATCATATCAGCCGAAAGACGTCCACTGCTGGCCAACGGCCTCCCCCAAAGATCTCCACAATTGCCGGTCTTGCGCTATCCGCATCCAGCGATTTCCAGCTATTATGGTAGAAGGGCCCGTGAATCGAGGACAGTCCCATGTTAAGTAGGGTAGGGAATCGCTTTTATTACATTTTATAATAGGTATCCTCGAACATTGTTCTCCTCGAAAAATGTTTTTTTTGTTTGTTTGTTTATTAGTATTTGTATATTTATTGTTTGTATATTTATCTACTTTTAATTGTGATTGATACACGTCTGTCTTTTGTATCACATCCTTGACTGAGCACTGTCTCCCAAGATACAGGCTTCAGCCTAGTTTGGGAACCAGGACCAGTACTTATTGTAATTCGTATGTATCATGGTAAAGAATCCGAATTTTGTAATTTATTTATTTTTTTGTGGCAAGTAAACATTTTATTATTATTATAACATTATTCACACACGGCGATCTAAACCCAAACTAAGCAGATACTGAACTTATTTACTTTATAATACTTTTGTTATGTAAATACATACTTATATAGATAATTACACCCCGACTCAGGACAAACAGACATGTTCATGCACACAAATATCTGTCCTGGGTGGCAATCGTAACCACGACCAGCGACGTGAAAGGCAAATACCTACCAACCACGCCACCCGGCCCATCAAAAATTTATTGAATTTTGTAACGTAAACTCTTACCCATTCCTTAATATAAATATTATTAAGAGAGCTAAACGTATTTTTAACGAATTTATATTAATACAAAATATCCACTAAGTTCGAATTTAAAACTACGTGTTTTCGAACCAAACACGTATATCGGAGCTGGCAACACTAGCGAGGATTCGAGACAGACTTAGTTAATTTTATGCTGTTCACGGCTACTTTAATTTCTCGCTCCGTTGATAATTCTGGCGAAGCCAAGGAGAAAATCTGAACAAAAGTTCAGCCTGCAATATTATTTAAATGCAGTCTTAGTAGAGCGCCTTCATACTTTATTGCGTCTGCATTTTAAAGTACCCATAAGTGCAGTGCAAACAATAGGATGATATTTGTAGCATTAGGTTGAGAATTGAATGAAGCTATATAATCACACTAATATTATAATTGGTATGGAGTCAGCAGACACCCTGAATTAACACATAGGCTATAATTTATACAGTTAGAAGCGGGTAAAGCCACGGGACACAGTTAGTTCTAAATAAAGAGGAAACAGTATGAATCTAGTATGAATGTTTTATATTATAATCCTATGTAAAACATATCACGTGACTTTGACCTTTAACGTTTCTTGATGAAAAAATAAACAAATGTGTGATCTATATTATCAATATAAAAAGCAAATTGGTTAATGTTTTCTAAGTTATCAGGTAATACATAATAATATTTATAATATTTATGTAATAATATTTACTTTGTTGAAAAAAAAACTAGGCATATAGTGATCCAATGGACGACATAAATTTTAAATTAGCGTTGAAATAACGATAAAAATATATTATTATTTCTTATTCCATTATTGGTTACTTACAAATAATTTTCTTTATTAACTAGTCATTGCCAGTAAATATTATTATTTTCGCTAAAATTAAACATGATAATATATGAGAACTGACAGGCGTCAGGAACGCTTTCATTTACCGGCGGTATTTTAATATAATCTTAGGATTATAGTTTAAAGACACTCATTGATTCCAATACAAGATTCAAATTATTTTTCTAAGTAGAAGAAATATGAAGTACTTCTACAAGCCACATAAATGAAATTATGATAAATTATTAGTAGCTTTTTTAATATTATACATATAATTGCAAGATAGAGAATATGCAAGATCCAAATTTCATTACAGTCGAAGCACTCAAGCACTGTAATATATTCTACATAGTTGGCTAGTATCTGTTAAAATCGGCCGCCGCAGCGGTAGTTCGTTCAGAAGCATATATATAATCATTGTAAAAGCTTCTCGATGATAACTACGTGTCCCCGTAACGTCTTAGTAGCATAAATTCACAAAAATATTTTTTATTTTATTGTAACTCGAAGAGTATGCTAAGAGTATTGTAACTCGAAGAGTATGCGATCAGTAGCTGTTAGCACTTTTTTCAAATCAAGGACATGTAGGTTATTCCAGTATTTTCAAACTTCTACCTCTAATACTTCTCTATAGGCCTCTGATTCTTCAAAATAAGTAAAAAAAATTGTGGACTTATGTAATTTTAATTCCAAAATGATTCAAATACGAGTTGCAAAACTTCTTTTTATACGGAACCCTACTACTCATGATTGATTTTTACTTCTGTTATTGTACTTATTTGCTTATTATTATAATTAGTAGGGACGCATATTAGTCACCAAAGAACTCTAGCTTCCGTAGGTACGTCATATAAAGTTTTTTTTAAGATAAACAGTATACGTTCTGTACTTGCAATAGGAAACTACTAAAACTATTCCAGAATCAAGCATAAAAATAGGAAACCCATAAAATCAGCCGTAAACACAAACCATTCCTACCGTAAAAAATACAGAGAGCTCACCACAAGATCTGACACGTCGTAAGTTAAACTTGAGCGTAGTTATGTTAATAGTTATTATTTTGCACCAATAAGCGCTTAGCGCCTATAGTGGATCATTCTATAAACCTAACTTAGTCCTCTCAAACACCTTCATTAATACCGCAACACATCATACAAATTAGGTACCCAACCATACCGATATCTCATGGTGAGTTTTCAGTATGAATAGGAGATCCGATGTATCTATGCTCGCGTCAATTTTACACAAAATAAAATGAAAGCGAAAGTTTTGATATTATGATTGATAGTATTATTATAGAAGCACTAGGCTAGACTAGAAATCTATCACAACCTAAAGGTTTACTTGCAATATTTTTGTAAAAAAACCTTTTTGTAAACAACTTAAATGTTTGTTTACAATATTTTTGTAAACAACCCGTTGGAACTCCATTTTAGACGAATAAAAATTTACATTTTATAATAAGGTATAAACTTAGATAAGAGCACTAACCAAATTTAACCTTCAATTCACAATAACAAAGTGGGTTTAAAAGAAAGAACCATAACACCCTGTCACTCTTACCGGTATTAAAATTTATAAAATATTAATAAAATAATTCTAAAGTCTCATTGAAAACACTCAACAAACATTGTCCAAAGTGGACCATTTAAAACTCGCACAGTAAAATACCTCTATATTTTACTAGGTATCTATTTATAGTCTTCATAAAAACCATTTTAAATTTCTGTTTCATCATAACACAGTAACATAAATAACTGAGTAAAATGGTAAGACACTCTCTATAACCAAAATCGAAATCGATAACATTACTCAACGTCAAATAAAAATCGAGTTCAGTGGTATAGGCAATACCTACTATATCAAATCGGTTCAGTTGTTATGAAGATTGGAATCGGAGAAATAACAGTAAAAGAGGAGTAAACGCAAAGTTAATACAGGCTATACTCGAAACAGTCTTTTAACTGCGTTCCATTTAGATGTGGCCGAATCTTCAATATTGGCCGTACTTAGGCGAATCGTAAATTATTTTGTGGACTTGATTAACGTTTAATAAAAAGACATCTGCCTAGATTAGACATTTTCCTTTGAGCACTAATGGCTTCAGATTTAGTGAAGGATCAGAAACACTGTTGCTACACTTATATCTATAATGCTCCTCGTTAACTTTCAGCTTCGGCGCCTAATCTCAATAGAGACTAGCCAACGACGCAGGGCATTATTATAATGTTTGTGTGTGGATACAAAAACAGGTACACTTTTTATTCCCTTGCCACGACCAAGGATTGATCAGGAGCAAAACTAACCGCTTACCGTGCTCTTTGAGACATAAACTTCTTAGCCCCAAGTTGCTATTAGATATTTTTCCTGTCAAAAAAATCGCAATAGTGATTAGCCGCACGCTAAGATTAAACCAATGAGGCAACTACATTTTCATATATATTTTAGTTAAAAAGGATATGTATTTGGGCACATAAATTGGTAATTGGTAAATTGGTTATATGGTTAATGGCTAATTCTTAGCATATTTTTTGTAAATACAAGTTTCAAGCATGATATGAATCAGAACTTTTCATGACGGAAAACTTCAGTAACATTTATGACATACTAGCTGTGCTCCGCGGTTTTACCCGCGTTAAACTTTATAAATTATAGCCCATGTGTTATTCTAATGTATAAGCTATATTATTGTAAAGTTTCATTAAAATCCATTTGGTAGTTTTTACGTGAAAGAGTAACAAACATCCATCCATCCATCCATACTTACAAACTTGGGCATTTATAATATTAGTAGGACTAAATTCAAGAAACACGTTAAAATACTTGCTATTTGAGTCGAGGTAGTGTAACACCGGCAATTTCCTGACTCTGAGCTGATAATCAGATTATTGTAAACCAGAAAAACCGCAATTACATGAAACTTTTAGCCCAAGGGGCAGCAAAATCGGTAAAAAAAATTGCAAACTGGGTATATGAAAATGTTTTTTTATTTTTATTTTGGTTTAGTTTACATATATTCTTAACAGACTTTATGTTAGATAAAAGGTATAGGTATGAAAATATTCTTACCCTGTATTTCTATAATAATATGAATCATGTATGATTACCACATTTCGCGATGAAGGGTATTTGATAGCAGAATCTATGATCACAGTAACCTTGGCTTAGAATTACTATCATAGAATTTTATCTGGTACTATCGTATTGTAAGCTGTCGTTTCGGGTTATATAAAAATTCTGATATTGAAGACTTTAATATTACCTAGTGTTTTTCTTACTGTTATATTTATCATGGCCTCTAGTTTTGTAGGCGTATCCTTATGCAAAATTTTATAATCTTATAAATAATATACTACTAATATCCTGGGACATTATTAATATTACATGGCCACCTGCTCCCAAACTAAGCAGAGCTTGTATTATACAAACCTGAATACTGATATACTACATATACTACTTTTCTTTTGTATGTAAATAATAAATAGATAATTACATCCAGACTTAGGACAAACATTATACACACAAATATCTGTACTGGGTGGGAATCGAATCCACAACTTATAACGTGAAAAGCAAGTATCTACTAACTACGCCGACCCGCCAGTAAGTCCGTACAGTAAATATATAACTGCAAGTAAGTCAGCTATATGATATATTCCATAATAAAAATGTTCTATACCTGACAATTGATGGACTTAATCAACCCTTAATGCACCACACATTCACATAACCCAATTGTTTTTAAATATCTTAATATCAATTTAGAGTTTGATAGTAAAATAAGTATTCTTCTAGCGTTTAGACTACTAGTACTGTAAAGATTCAGGAGTGAACTTATGAGGGTACTATTTCAGGTTCACACAAACGATTTTCTCAGAACTACGTAACGTACGATTTGGAAAAATAATAAGTCCAGATAATTTTCCTATAAAGGTACCGGATCCACTACTAAAAATGTATAGGTACTCTTAATAATATTGATGGGTCATATCACAAATAGATTTAATTAATCCAATAACATACTAAGGGCATTATCATTATCATTAAGGGTACATCTGTACCCTTTGGTTGCATGTGTGAAATATAAATATTGTAATAGTTGTGAAATGTAATTGCACGACTTTTGATGATTTTAGATTTTTTGAAAGTAAGGAATTAGTGAACTATGAATTTATAAACTGTAGCCCAAACTGTTGCATAACTTTTGTAGTGTACAAAAATTTGTTATTTACTAACTAAAATACCGACCTCATTCTGATAGAGAAAGACTGAAGAATTGTCAAACTTAAGTTGCAGTGTATAACTGTGATAGTTAAATAAAATATAACTATACGAGCGTATTCTTTGCTAAATGACTCCTTTATTACACTTTAACATTATTAAATGGAACTTGATAATATTAGAATAAAAATAAATTATTACAATTGACCTTTCTTGGTACTGGAAGAACCATGAATATATATAAGCTCGATCCGGTTGTTTTGTACAGCTCTATGATAGAATGTGACCATTATTTAGAAGTATAGTCTTCAGAGTAGAAATGAGGAACACAATGCCTGCTTAATAACCATCATATTGCTCTTATATATTGTGGAATTTTTAGTGCCATTTCAGACTGAAGAAACTTTAGATGACAAACACCAACCCTCATTAGGGAATGCATATCTGACATTTATAATCGTTACTGCCAAATTTAATTGTCACAAGATCTAAATTACTAATCCAGTTTTAATTAAACTGTCATAGTTCAGTTAATTGCATTCATAAATGGTGGGAGCAGTTTGATTATGTTAGGTCTTTTATTTAATTTATACAAGAGTAACTGATATTTAGATTCAATTCACGATGTTGAACTTTTAAATGAAAGATTTTACCATGAAGATTATCGATGTTTACCGATGTTTATTTATTTGCATTATATGTTACAGTTTATTTGAAGTCCCTGGATCCTGTGCTAGGTTATTAAACCTGTGTTACAGAATACAGTGTCCTCCCCGCTTTTAGTATGACAACAATAATTTATGCAACAAAGTAAAATCAAAATGAATTAAATTAAATTATTTCTTCTACTTAGAAAATTAGGTATAATTAAAATTTAAATTGTTATTTTACTTGTAGTCGAAATTTGTTATTGTCTTAGATTTATAAGAAAGTTTTTAAAAAATTATTACTTGCAAATTGTATTTCCCCCATAATAAATGATAAAATTAAATTAAAAATTACACGTAAAGAAAGTTACAATTAATATTAAAACATTATTACAGTAAAATAAAGACCTTGTTCAAATAAAATTAAGACATGATTACAATAAAATTAAATATAAAATAAAAATTAAGCCATTATAAAATAAAAATTAAGACATTAATAAAAATTAGGACATTATTATTATTATTTGGGTTAATAAAAAAGAAGAATGTTATGTGTGTGTAATGAGCTTTGTGGTGTTGATCTGTGTATGTATTGGATGTGTGTGGGTGTAAGTGTATTATGTACCTAATTATAAAACCGTTTTTAATATTTGTTCTGTTTCGTCATATGTTTGGGACTGTAACCAAGGTTGCAGAGTTTTCTTGACTTTATGAAGATTAAATTTGTATATTGAGAGAGCCTTGTTAATTACGTTGTAGATATATGAACTCTGTGCACAGAAGTGTCGTCGTGCAAGCGCAGATCGACAACGAACACTCTTACAAACAGGAAATCCAGAACGTCGGTTGGTTACGTTATTGTCAAATACAATTGTGGAATGTTTACGCAGGATAGTGCGCAAGATGTAAAGTTGTCTCACTGTTAGTATTTGAGCGTCAGAATATAGTTGGTTAGTGGGATAGTCTCTTTTTCGGAAATAAATAATTTTTAAAATCGTCCGCTGTGCCCGTTCCACCCTAAGCATTATAGTTTTAAAAGTTCCTCCCCATACCGGGATACAGTATGTAATTATTGACTCGCATAGGGAGCGATAGACTAGAGATGTAGTTTCTACGTCCGCTGAGTGTCTCAATTCTACGAACAAATAAATTAGTTTTCGAAGCCTTGAACACAGGGCCTCCGTATGCACACGCCAATTCAACTTTTCATCGATGTGTACACCTAAATATTTTAAGGATGGAACAATATTTAGAGTAGCGCAGTTACATTGATGGATATCATTACATGTGTGAGCTATTATTTTTTTCGAAGCCCAAGGAGGTTTAGGGGCATTGGGAGGTGTGAACTGGATCACTTTCGTTTTGGATATATTTAAGGTCAGGAGGTTATTGACCAGCCAATCCATTACATTATGCAATGACTGCTCAGTTTTTTCTTTTGCACTAACCCAATCTTTGTCATAAACTAAAAGTGCCGTGTCATCTGCGTAAGTAAATATGTCACAGTTATTGAAGGATAATTGGCAAAGATCATTTATATACATTTGAAATAGAATAGGCCCCAAAATACTCCCCTGCGGAATACCGTAGCTTATAAATTCCTCATTACTAATCATAGAATCAATTTTTACGCACTGACTACGACCACACAGGTAGCTTCTGAAGATATCCAGGGTCACTCCACGTATTCCCAAGTGCTCCATTTTCGCCAAAAGCCTAGGGATAGAGACGGTGTCGAAGGCCTTGGTCAAATCTAAGAAGATACCATAGCATTTCAGCCGATTATCCATTTTATCGACCAAGGTATTTGTGAAGTCGGCCACAGCGTCCTCAGTAGAAATACCTGAACGAAAACCATATTGGTTGGTTGCTATTAAATTATTTTTACTTAAGAATTTGCTGAGATTGGTATGCAGTATTCGTTCTAAGATTTTAGATAATGAGCTCAGCACTGAAATTGGTCGATAATTGGATACATCGTCTCTAGCTCCTGACTTGTGAACTGGATGGACCATTGCCCGTTTAAATGCTTTGGGAAAAACTCCCGAGTTGATGGCACAGTTGCATATATGTGTTATTATAGGAGCTAGAGTGATACTAGAGAGTTTTAGAATTTTAGCTGGTATGTTATCCCAACCAACTGCGCAATCACTACGTAGGCCATGAATTATGTTCGCAACCTGTGCTATTATGTTTGTGTAGTCCCAAGGGATTCATGAATTTATTTCATGATTCTAGAATGAAGTACTAGATGTTCGAATTCAGCCCATATGTTGCTCAAACGTGGTCTTTGAAAGCGCTGCAGAGGTCTAAACTTTCGGTTTGCCAACCAAGACAGCATGTATCTTTTTGCGGGTGGCATGCGAAGGCATTCCCCCTGCCTTACCAAAAAAAAAAAAAAAGACAGCATGAATGAGTTAGGGCTTATTGACGTCTTGACAAGTACAACATAGCATTCCAAACTACAAATCGTTTCAAACTAAAATGGGATTGGGCTGGTTATATCTACTGAACAACTGATGAGTTATGGGTAAAAACTACTATCAATAGGTGCCCAATAAAGAAAAAGTCCTCGTATTACACCCCGGCATAGATTAACTGTGCGTATTTAAAAAGGATTGGCGTATTTTTACACTAGACCGAAAAGAGAAGATAAAATAGAATTGTAGGCCTCTGTCCTGCAGAGGGACAATTGAAAAACAGGGCTTAATATAAAAGTAATATTATTTATGGATGCGAATAGCGCAAGAGCGGCAATTGTGGAGATCTTTGAGGGAGGCCTTTGTCCAGCAGTGGACGTCTTTCGGCTGATATGATGATGTATTTATATATTCGACGAGTATCGAATAGAGAATTAATTTCCGCGCACATCACATTGTGCCAAAAATGCCAATCGAGTTTGAACTCACAAGTCGTGCTGGTGGTTAAAACTAGGTATAATATTTGAAAATACCAAAATAGTATATGCAAACCTATTTACGTTTCACCGAAACCATATTGCACTGTAAATGTAAGTTTGTAAGTGGTATAGATCAAAGAATCTTTGCTGTACAAAATATAGATGATAGTAATGCTTGCGTATGTACGTAATTCGGTGATTAATGACTGCCAAGTGCCGAATCACATACATTTTGATGTATCCAGGTGACTCATTCTTACCTATTTATTTTTGGATATCATATCAATCTCATTTGAAAGACAAATTATTGCCAACATTATTTAAATTTTCTTCACATGCATTTCAGTGGTACATGCTTTAGGTTTTCAAGTCACCCACAAATTATTGAAGACCTAATTATAATTGTCTTCTGGATTTCAGTGGTTCAAGCTTTCTGACATGGCTTAGCGACCACAGCTCGAACTTTGACTGCATTTATAGCCTAACGTTAGCGTGGTCTACCGCAGAAAATGACTATCTAGTGTCAAACCCCAAATTAGGCCTAAAAAGTATTTTTCTCGAAAGAAAATAGTCAGCACCAACAGTCAGGAAGATGCTACAATTGCTTTCATTTCTTGGATAGCCCATATAGCCGTTGGACCTGCATCTGATGTCTTTACGGTCGGGTTGGCTAGGTTGTCCTATTGGATCGGGAGGGATAGGTATTGTTTGGTTATAATATTATAGTGCACAAAAGTAAGCGTAAACATAGATATTCCCGCCCAAATACCAAGTTTGCACTGACACTCGCCGGCGGTGAGTTAAATCACCTCAAGGACATTCTTCTCCATTCTCTAGAAGAACCGACAGGTTGACTTGCTCTTTGAAGCACGGAAAGAGGACTGGACGAAGTAGGTGTTGACTAGACTAGGTGTTACCCTCACCGATAGTTAAAGGACTGGTTATAAGTATCCTTACTAAGTAATACATCATCTCTTTTGATTCTTTCTTTGTACTTTTAGTAAAAAGTACAATCTACAGGATTATTTTATTTGATTTATTTTGTAAATCTTTTTAATGAAATGAGAGAAGAATTTAAAGATGAATCCCCGAACAGTGACAGCTTTTCCTCGTAAAAATATGCTCAATAACATATAAAAATGTAATGTATGCGTAATTTTTATAAGCTTTTTTTGTACGTTTCTGTGTCCTTTTATCAGTAATCAGAGTTCAATAAATGTGTTACATTTTTTAAGCTTTTACATATTTATGATATAGTAAATGACAATGTTTCCTTTTTCTTATTTTGATAGCGTGCCTCCGGAGGAATATATAAGAACTAATGATTAACTACTTAGATGATATTATAATTATTTAAGCGTATGTACACACATAAATACATACATAGACTCACGCCTGTTTCCCAGAGGGGTAGACAGAGACAACGGATTTCCATTTGTCACCATCTTTGCACACGTTTTTTACCTCGATTACTGTCATTATATTCTTCGTACATGCTCGCCGGTTTAGGGTACTTCTGACCTGCCCTTTCTTGAAAACGTCTCCGATTTAGTCAGAGAATGTTCGACGAGGTCTTCCCCTTCCGGTTGTTCCATTCACACAGGCCAGGTATACTTCTTTGGTCAATCTTCTTTCATTCATCCTTTCTAAATGGCCCAACCATTTCAGGATTCCTTTTTCAATCTTTGTTACTACATCCTCTTTCACACCACAACGCTCTCTTACATCAGTATTTCGAATTCTGTCTCTCAAAGTCACACCACACTACTTCTTAGAGCTCTCATTTTCATTGCATTTATTTTAGTTTCATTCTTTTTCTGCCATACCCAACTTTCACTTCCATACATTAAAATTGGCATTAACACTCCATCGTGCACGGCCATTCGAGCCTTCTTTAACACTTGCCGGCTACTCATAAAGGCGTTTAGTGCCCCATTCACTATTTATAAAAAAACTGTACTGAATTAAATAAATATGCCAAAATTAGTTTTGTTTTCTGTGTGACAAGGGATAGTTATATATCTTTTCTTATAATAAAAAATATAATACAGTCTTAATATCCTATTATATTAGCGTTGTTTGCGATTTTACAGAGTATTCCATAAGAATATTTTAATTTATGAACTAAAACGTGAACATAGATACTCTATATCACATGTGGATTACATGATTTAAGGTTAACACTATGTATGTATTTTGGTAACTTTAAGTATATATGTTGAAAGTACCAGATACCGGAAAACTTAATTTAAATTCATAAGTTTTGTATCATTAATACATTGCCTGGAAACATTTAAATATATAAAAAGCTATAGATCAAGGTACTGTATTTGAAGAAATTTATACGTAATAATAAAATAAAGACCTGAAAATTAATATAATTCCTGAACAGTACTCCAAAGAACAAGAAAAAAGTCCCAAACAATTACTTGTTCCAAAAATTCCGGGCCAACAAATTGATTGTAAGAGTAGTCGATTGAATTGCGGTTACTGCGGGTCGATGTTCACTGAATCGTGAAATTTCCTACACAATTTCAAGTCCAATTCAAATATTAAGAAAACAAAATTTCCATTACCTTTTGGTACTTTCGTTTCTGTTTTCTTTGCATAGCTTGTTCCTGCGCTTGATTTGTAAGAAGTCGTGCTGTTAAACATTGTTATAAAACAGTTATAAAGCCATTAAACTGCACAAAAACGTTCGGTCACACACTAGGGTCAGCAAAAACAGAACCTTTTTATAACCCGTTAGTATTCGTTTGATATTTTTTGCCCACGAATAGTTTTAATATGATGGCAACGTCTGCGTGAAACGCATGTGTCGAAACTGAAATTGGCAGAGACGAACGTGGCGCGTTATTTTTGATTCCCAACCACTCCCGCACTGTTTATTCAATTTTAATAAAAATATTTTTCAACGTGATTACTTACTTCATTTATGAAACGTGGGAGTATCACAACATAACTGGAGGGATAATAAAGTAATCATATCGCCATAACTGTGATATTTTTTCTGCTGTAAATTTATTTAGTTAAGTATATTTTTAATGTTTTTAAACTTTCGCGATTTGTACACATTTTTTATATACTGTAGACACGGGTCTCATCGCGATAAATATTTAGGTAAATCATTACCTTGTTTATGCGCTGATGTCATTAGTGTCGTGTGTACCGACAGTTTCGTAAAGGAAAATAAAAAATATCAAGACCATGCGAGGGTAGATACCGATACCCGAGCTTCACGGAGACGACGCTGCCGAGCCACACCAGTCGACCCGTGACCACGGCTGGTGCAATCCATGCCGAAACGTCAGGTAAACAAGGTAATGATTTACCTAAATATTTATCGCGATGAGACCCGTGTCTACAGTATATAAAAAAAAGTATATTTTTGTATAATTACACCAATTTAATATACTGTGGATCAAGATTACTCACATAGAGTAAAGCAATTATAGAAAACAAATAGTCAGTCAATAGGCCGGTCGTTTGCCGTTTTCACGTTATAATTATAACATACAAGCGCTATATATGCTGTGTGGTGACGGCATAGAATATTATCACCCTATTCATCCCGTGGGGGCGTAGAAAACGACCGAGGAAATACCTACCACAGAACGAACAGCAGCGTTTTTCTGCGAACTCCAAGCGTTGCGATTACGGCATATTGCTTTTGCCCAGCTGTGGACGTACTTCGACTGACATAATGAGCGCTCTTTAATCCCTAATTTTAATTGAATGACCTGTTAGTCTGCTGTTTAGATACCCTGACTGTTAAGCCGGAGGTTGTGGGTTCAATGCGCTCCCAGGACTTTTGTGTTGAACATGATTATTTGTTCTGGGTGTAATTTATTTATAACTAGCTATGTCCCGCGGTTTCACCCGCGTTAAACTTTATAAATTGAAGCCTATGTGTTATTCGGATATATAAGCTATATTACTACAAAGTTTCATCAAAGTTTTTGCGTGAAAGCGTAACAAATATCTATACTCACAAACTTTCAAATTTATCATATTAGTAGGATATATTATATCTTCATCTTCATGCATGTGTACCATATCTGGTTACCATAGTACGGGCTCTGTCTAGTTTTGTAGATATCAGTGTGTTGTTGTCCAAAGATATTTATTTATTTTGATATCAATGGACTGATCTTCTTTACGTATTGGCTTAACCAACCTGGTAAGCCAATACGTAAAGATTAGGCCTGAACATTAACGGTGTCATATCACCCACATTTTATCACAAGGAGATTTTTTCTGGACGAAAACAAACTGCTGACCCTTATTAGCTCTACATGATGGGGACTGAACTCGGACTGAAGCTGTGGTTGAACATGTTACCATGAATCCATCGCCTTAACGTTACATAATAAAAAGGTAGATACATTTCCATTCTAAACGGATGAGAGAAAAATACAGTGTAACATCTGTTTATTCTCCTACGCGTCGTAAAAATATGTTGGCGTTGAAAAAATATACATTGGCTCGTTATTGCAAGACCATCAATATCTACTAATCGAGTCGATCAATATCCAAGGAAAAAACATAGCTCAATGCTTTGATTTCATGCAGCTAAGTATTTACCGATATAAATACTTACTTATAGAGTGGCGGAAATTCGGAGGACATTATTTATTATTATGGAGTTCCAAAGGCTTTACAACAAACCCTACGTTTAAGTGAAAATTGATAAAAAGGCAAAAACAAAGCCATTCAGCAGGAGTGTATGAATTTGTTTTGGAACCCATCGGTGAATTATAATATAAGGTACCGCATATTACTTGAAGTTTATTGACTGATTTCAAAACATGGATATAATGCCTCAGCTTTTTATATTCCGCTATGCAGCCCAGAATACTCACTCAATCGTTCTGGGCCATATAGCGTGTGTTTGTTCAACAATTAACGTAAAATCGACACCACTTTAATGCAACGCTTTGCACTATAACCATCCTTACTACCTATATAATAGAGACGCTGTCAAAGTCAAAAAGAGTGTATCTCAATGAATACAGATGCTATGATCATATACACCTATATGCTATGATTCATTGCTGTTTTGATGACGTCACTTGTTTCCCCAATCACAATACTAGTTAGTTAGTTAGTTTTTTATTCATGCAAGTCTATGGGTGGCATAGATGAAGATGTCGTTTAATGGGCGGATTGCTTGTCTGAAGAATACAAGCTAGAGTGTGTCGTGAGGCAAGGGGGAAATTCATCGCCCACGCTTTTTAATGTATACATGGATAGCCTGATTGGCGAGCTGAGTAGCATGCATGTAAGTTGTCACATTGTGACATATCACGACATGGTGCTGCTTGGACCGACAATTGGGGCCCTTCATCACCTACTGAGAGTTTTTGAGGGGTATGCCAAAAGTCATGGTCTCAAGTATAATTCTGCTAAGAGCGAGTGTATGCTTTTTAGTCTTGGTGATAAAACCCATCATGAACCTCCACCTATATTACTGAACGGTTCTCCTCTAACTAGAGTTAAAACGCTACACTAATAGAACAGACTACACCGCACATAAAACCACTTGACACTGAAAATGTAAAGTTAAAATTGGAACAGCCAATTTTAAAATTATATAGTGGTTTATGGTGTCACTGAAACTCAAGTAGTTCATCCGTGTAATAGGATCAAAACGTGTAGACTTCTTGTCACTAGCTATAAAAATACAGAAAAAGTATCGTAGCAAATTTGTCTAGATAGATTCTCGAGTTTATTTATTTTGCGAAATGTTTTTCCCGCTCGCACGCGTGTGAATTGAGAACGTATAAAATTAAGCTCCATGTTTTCACATTAACGTGGCGTGGCATTCATATATCCGTAAAATGAGATTCACTCGATGCTAAAACATCAATGTTTTGGTAGGGCATATATAAATTATTGGAGGGAGTTTTCATAATTTTATAAGACTCCTTTTTATTCAATGGTAGAACCCAAAGGACTTAAGCAATCTAGGTAGATTGAAACAGAAATGGAAGTTCGAAGGAGTCGCAACGAGTGTCCAGCTCCATCTCTAAGCAGATATATTTCATCCCAGCCTAGACACTATTACTGAGAAATCATAAATCGTAATAGATAATATCCATATTCGAATAAATAAAAAAATTATATGATTAAATAATATGCCGCTCACCGTACTATTTCTGCCACATTAAGCGCACACCCTATACAGGGTTATGCAAGACTGTTTTGAGTTTATTGAAATTAGTGGTTTGATCACTGTGAAGTATTAAAATATTAATTTTATTGATAAAACATTGACCTTAGAATGCTAATGAAATAATAAGATATCATTTTCCGTTCTGATGCTACTCGGTTCATGATATTAAAGTTATATCACTCAATTTTATCATATTTCGTAACTTCTTTAGTTATTTGGCAATCAGAAATTTGCTTTATATCTTTTTTATTTAAATATCAAGTGTTCTTAAATTATCCTTCAAGGAATTGGGACATCATCATCATCATATCAGCCGAAAGACGTCCATTTCTGAACAAAGGCTTCACCCAAAGATCTCCACAATTGCCGGTCTTGCGCTATCCGCATTCAGTGACTTCTAGCGAACCTCACAAGACCATCGGTCCACTTTGTAAGGAATTGGATTACTTAAAAAAGACTTGATATTTAAGTAAGAGAAATAAACTAAAAACGGCCACAGCGAGCACACAATAAAATATATTATCCGTCTATAAAAGCTATATTTAGAAGCGTACAATTTTATAATAATATTTTAGCAACAGCTATTTAATGCTAATAAATTGGTTGACATTCGTTATTTACTCTCAAGTCAACGACTATCCAATTTCGTTAGGTAAGCATTTAACACCGTAACAATGATATTTGGTTGAACTTATAAATAAAGTTAAGCCAGTAAAACGTTAACTTTGGGGAAGAATATGTCTAATATTGTTATCAATTTGAAGCCAAAAATACACTTTTGCTGTAGCATTACGTAAATAAATAAGAGTTTTAAGGTGACAGCGTCGAATATCATCATCCCATCTCATCCCGTGGGGGGCGAAGAAATCATTCCGAGGGAATAGCAACCTGAGAACGGGCAGCAGCGTTTCTCTGTCAACTATAACCATCCAACTGCGATTGTCAACCTGTCTTCCAAGCGTGGCGATTCTGGCATATGCCCCCATTCTTTAGGAAGGCGTTTGTCCAGCAGAGGATGTAATTTGGCTGATATAATCTTCATAACAGTTGGAATGCGCTGTGGTTTGTAGAGATTCCTCTGACAAAGAAGAAAATAAAACGCTGTAAGTAAGACGAGTGCGTTCCTTTTTCACTGCTTTGGGAGCCATACTTAACCTCTACTTTCCCATATTAGCATATTATTAATTTTCAGCTCCAGTTTTTATGACAAGACTAATAAGACCTTTATAAGTACTATCGCTATCTGCCACAACCATGTCAGACCGTTTCACTTTAGTTCAATGGTAATCGAAAACGTCGTCTAAGTTAGACCGATCATATACTATATGATGCCAGTTCCTTTCTTAACGTTTTGTCCTTTACAAAAATTATATTTTGACAGGCCTGTGGAGTGGTTCAACTTCCACCCAGGGATTCTACCGGCTAAGTCGCCGAACATCGTTTTCGTGAATGGCGTTCAAATAAATAAAGGTTAAAAATGACTTAATCAATTGTTAAATCGGCTTCCATGGTGTTCATGGAACGATTCTGGACCATTTATGACTTCACATGTGTATGTGAAGTCATAAATGGTCCAGAATCGATTGTCAACGTTGAAGCCGATTTAACGATTGATTCAGTCATTTTTAACCTTTATTTATTTGAACGCCATTCACGAAAACGATGTTCGGAGACTTACCCGGTAGAGGCCCAGGACAGATATTTGTGTGCATGAACATGTCTGTTTGTCCTGAGTCCGGGTATAATTATCTATTTAAGTATGTATTTACAAAAGAAAAGTAGTTTATGTAGTATATCAGTTATCTGGTTTCCATAGTACAAGCTCTTGTTACTCTGGGATCTAAAAACCGTGTGTGAATAATGTCCTAAGATATTATATTATGTCCTGAGATATTAATGTTGTTTAGGGAAGTAAATTATATCGTTTAAATTTTCCTTAACCTTATATTAATTGCGAAATTGTCTTAATTGATTCAGACAGTCAAATCCAGTTGTGCTCACTGCTCCGTAAGTGACTTCGACCATCATTTACGGGCCTCTGATTGCAACTGACTTAAGGTACCCATGGATGCGGTAAGTCCAAATCTTTTATTTCTAAGCGTATTTTTGCTTTGCTTGCCGTGCTTTGAAAAGCACGTTTAGCTGTCGGTTCTGGCTATTCTCGTTATTTATTTATTTATTTGGACAACTAGTAGTTGTTACATTGTTTCTTACGTCTCTAGATTATTAAGTACAAACTTATAATTCAATTCACAACATTTTAAGGTGTCACAGCATGCGCATAAATTTCATAATAGTGACACATAAAGAAAAATAAAAGTAAATGAAATAAAATATACTACATAAAACAAATAATTTTAAACATATTTTTTAACATAACAAAAATTAAAACATATTTATAATCAACTCAAGCAAATAACTGAAACACATTCTTATGCTAAATTAAAAAAAAAATACAATTTACACTAATATAACACTAATTAAAGCCTACTTAATAAACTCAAGACATTTTTTTTTAGTTAAAGAACAGTCTAACTAGTCCTACTGGGTGGCTTGAACAATTAACCAGTACCCATATGATAAATGAATAAGATTGCTAAATGAAAACAAATATCGAATAACAAAATCAAAAGTGTATTTTGTACCGTGGCAACTGTAGAGATGTACGTTTGGGTTGCATCATTGTGTAAACAAATACTTTGCAAGTAGAACGTGTATATATTCCATACATATCTAGTGCTTCGTCCAGAACAAAGACCTATCGCGGCCTAGGATTAGACTTACTCTAAACCAAGTATTAAATAACAATATCGAAAATGGGTAAACGGTGACTCCGTTTACCCATTTTCTATATTGTTATTTAATACTAAGTTAAGTCCAGAGTGTTTTGTACTTTTATCTATGTTCACTTGAACTCTACTTTTATCTACACATTAAACAATTCAAAAAGACAACTCGTTTAGACGGTCAAAAATACTAAAACTTTTATAAGTTAAACGATATGCTTGTTTCCCAACTATTTGTAATAATTGATCGAATTGATTATCGATTTTTTATCATAGAGAACAGAACATGGATTGTTATCGGCTCTGTTCTAGGCGTTTTGTTCCAAAACAAAGCAATCAGCAGTATTTCAAAAATTTGCTAGCTAGCATAGCTAAATTTCGCATATGTTTTATATCTCGTGCTTAAAAACATCCCAAGGATGAGTTGGATTCTCCCAATCAGGGTTCCGTACTTAAGTAATATATGAAATTTTACTACTAATCGTATAAATTTGGGAAAATGTGAATCGAACCCGATGACCCATAATCTTATCTAAAGTATTAAATATTTTTTTAAATAGTTGTTTTTTATTTTGCTCCTTGTAGATTTGTGACCTTATACAACAACTTAACGGTGCGGTGTCAATACCATATTACAAAAACTAATATTTAGCTGTATTTTTTTAATAACCACGTGAACGTAACTTTTTCCTGATATATTCACTTAGCTTGGATTAAAATAGCTGCCGTTGTTTTTTAATGAAAGTTTATCGATGATTAGTCTTGTAATAATGTTACTTATTGATCTTGTCTATTTAGTTTTAATCTATCGGTTTATATGAATTAAAATTAAAGAACTTGTTCTTTTTGAATGTTAGTAATTATTATTGGCTGGTGTTATTCACAAAATAACTTTGATATAGGTGTTAAAGCTTTCAAAATCCTATCCATTTCGTTTAAAACACAGTCAAAATATCATCATTACTATCAGCGATGACTTCAATTTATAGCCATTAATGTTCATCCCTCCTCGTGATTCTTTCAAAATCTGTAATTTTGATTGCAATTTTTTCTTTTATATGCTGAGCAAAATTAAATTGGCCAACGAAACTTAGCAGAAAATTTACAAAAGAAAATATTTACGAGGATATTTTTATTATCCAGTTAGAACGTTAACACTGTCATATACGTATTGATTTTATATCTTCACTCTTATTACAAATTTAACACGATAAAGTCTTGTTTACTATTTTTAATCAATTAAATTGCGGGAGCTCAATGTTTACGTGACAGCTGACAGCTGACGTCCACGCTGCCATATCCTCTGACTAGAGTTAAGACGCTACACTAATTGAACAGACTACACCGCACATAAAACCACTTGACACTGAAAATGTAAAGTTAAAATTGGAACAGCCAATTTTAAAATTATATAGTGGTTTATGGTGTCACTGAAACTCAAGTAGTTCATCCGTGTAATAGGATCAAAACGTGAAGACTTCTTGCCACTGGCTATAAAAATACAGAAAAAGTATCGTAGCAAATTTGTCTAGATAGATTCTCGAGTTTATTTATTTTGCGAAATGTTTTTCCCGCTCGCACGCGTGTGAATTGAGAACGTATAAAATTAAGCTCCATGTTTTCACATAAACGTGGTGTGGCATTCATATATTCGTAAAATGAGATTCACTCGATGTTAAAACATCAATGTTTTGGTAGGGCATATATAAATTATTGGAGGGAGTTTTCATATTTTGTAAGACTCCTTTTTATTCAATGGTAGAACCCAAATTACTTACGCAATCTAGGTAGATTGAAACAGAAATGGAAGTTCGTAGGAGTCGCAACGAGTGTCCAGCTCCATCTCTAAGCAGATATATTTCATCCCAGCCTAGACACTATTACTGAGAAATCATAAATCGTAATAGATAAGATCCATATTTGAATAAATAAAAAAATTATATGATTTAATAATATGCCGCCCACCGTACTATTTCTGCCACATTAAGCGCACACCCTATACAGGGTTATGCAATACTGTTTTGAGTTTATTGAAATTAGTGGTTTGATCACTGTGAAGTATTAAAATATTAATTTTATTGATAAAACATTGACCTTAGAATGCTAATGAAATAATAAGATATCATTTTCCGTTCTGATGCTACCCGGTTCATGCTATTAAAGTTATATCACTCAATTTTATCATATTTAGTAACTTCTTTAGTTATTTGGCAATCAGAAATTTGCTTTATATCTTTTGTATTTAAATATCAAGTGTTTTTTAATTATCCTTCAAGGAATTGGGACATCATCATCATCATATCAGCCGAAAGACGTCCATTGCTGAACAAAGGCTTCACCCAAAGATCTCCACAATTGCCGGTCTTGCGCTATCCGCATTCAGTGACTTCTAGCGAACCTCACAAGACCATCGGTCCACCTTGTGAGGAATTGGATAACTTAAAAAAGACTTGATATTTAAGTAAGAGAAATAAACTAAAAACGGCCACAGCGAGCACACAATAAAAAATATTATCCGGCTATAAAAGCTATATTTAGAAGCGTACAATTGTATAGTAATATTTTAGCAAATTTAATGCTAATAAATTGGTTGACATTCGTTATTTACTCTCAAGTCAACGACTATCCAATTTCGTTAGGTAAGCATTTAACACCGTAACAATGATATTTGGTTGAACTTATTAATAAAGTTAAGCCAGTAAAACGTTAACTTTGGGGAAGAAGATGTCTAATATTGTTATCAATTTGAAGGCAAAAACACACTTATGCTGTAGCATTACTTAGATAAATAAGAGTTCTAAGGTGATGGCGTAGAATATCATCATCCCATCTCATCCCATGGGGGCGAAGAAATCGTTCCGAGGGAATACCAACCAGAGAACGGGCAGCAGCGTTTCTCTGTCAACTATAACCATCCAACTGCGATTGTCAACCCGTCTGCCAAGCGTGGCGATTCTGGCATATCCCCCCATTCTTTAGGAAGGCTTTTGTCCAGCAGAGGATGTAATTTGGCTGACATAATGTTGATAACAGTTGGAATGCGCAGTGGTTTGTAGAGATTCCTCTGACAAAGAAGAGAATAAAACGCTGAAAGTGAGACGAGAGCGTTTCTTTTTCACTGCTTTGGGAGCCATACTTAACTGCCCTTTTCCATATTAAAATAAATAAATAAAATAAGCCTTTATTGCTTTTCCATAAATAAATTTACATATTATTATTCGATCGGTTTCACTGCACAGCTTGTCTTCCGACAAAGGCCTCCTCTAAAGCTTTCCATTTCTGTCTGTCTCTCGCTGTTCTCGTCCACTCTGAACCCGCTACCTTTTTGAGGTCATCTTCCCATCTTTTTGTTTGACGCCCTTTACTTCTCTTCCCATCCCTGGGATACCATTCTGTTATGGTTTGTGTCCATTTTCCATTCGTATCTCTAATCATATGTCCAGTCCATCGCCATTTTAAAGTTTTACATGTGTTTTTTGCATCCTTAAATTTAGTTGTATTTTTAATTTTTTCTAGTCTTATTCTATCTTTCCTCTTGACGCCCATTACGCTTCTCTCCATTCCGTTTTGACATACCTTTATTTTGTTTATTAAGGTCAATTTGTCAATGCCCATGTTTGGCAACCATAAGTTAAGCATGGTAAAATGCACATATTATACACTTTTCTTTTCTCTTTGATAGGCATGTCCTTGTTTTTCATGACTGAGTGACCAATATCTCTTCCATGTATTGGCTATCCGTCTTTCGATCTCTTTGTACATGGTGTCTTTAGCCGCTATGAGTTGTCCTAGGTATATGTATTCTTCGACATATTCTATTATCTCTGAGTTGACTCTGATGGTATGTGTCTGTGAAGAGCTAGTCATAATCTTTGTTTTTGCCGTGTTCATTGTAAGTCCAGCTTTCGCACTTTGATCTGACAGTTGTTGCAACATCTTTTCTAATTTTTTTGGACATTCCGCAAATAAGATCAGGTCATCTGCAAATCGTAAGTGGTTTAGTTTTTCACCGTTTATGTTCAGGCCTTCGTGATCCCATTGCAGATTCCTGAATATAATCTCCAGAGCCGCCGAAAACAACTTAGGAGAGATTGGGTCGCCTTGCCGGACGCCTCTCTCTATACGAAATTCTTCACCCGTAGTTTCAAGCCTGATTTGGGCTGTACTTTTGGAGTATACGTTTCGGAGTATACGTATGTACTTTCCATGTATTCCCTGTATACGTAGTGCTTCCCAGATATACTCATGTTCTAAGGAGTCGAAGGCCTTATTTTAATCAACAAATCACAAATAGTATTTCTTATTGTACTCTTTATATTTTTGTAGAACCTGCCTTAGAACATGTATATGGTCTATTATTGAATATTTGCTGCGGAAACCCGCCTGCTCTCTTGGTTGGTTTTCATCTAGGGTAGAAGTGATTCGTGACAGAATTATTTTTGAAAAGACTTTATAGACATTGGACATCAAGCTTATAGGTCTGTAATTACCTATATCTCCTTTATCTCCTTTTTTATGCAATAGTATTATTGTTGATTTAGTCCATTCTTCGGGAATAATTTCAGTGTCTATAATTTTGTTAAATATATCTGTTAATGTAGGACCAATGACTGGTGTAGTAATTTTTAATAGTTCATTTGTGACTTGATCGGCTCCTGGTGTCTTGTCTGACTTTTGTGTATTGATTGCCCTAATGGTTTCTTCATTTAATATTTTCGGGATTGCCTCAGAATCTTTGTTATTTATTTTATATGCATTATCTTTTTGGTTTTTGCTTTGGTAAAGCTTTCGATAATAGTCTGTTGCTGTGTTTAGTATTTCTATTCTTTTGTTTGTATAATTGTTATCTAGGGTCTTTACTTTTAGCATCCAATCTTTTTTATTGTTCAATTCCTTTATGGCTTTTTTAATTCCACCGGTTCTTTCTATACATTTCTTTAATGTGGAATGCCTTTTATTTTTCTTGTCTTTCCTGATATTTTGGTTAATCTTTTTGCTGAGTTCTGATATTTTTGGACGGTTAACTTTCTTTTCTTTCTGTTGAAATAATTCCTTCCTTTCTTGTAATAACTGGTATGTCTCATCGGATATTATCCTTTTACTCTCGGCGTTTATTTTCTTTGTTTCTGTTTTCAATAGGTTTATAATCTTATCGTACTGTTCCTGAATCGACAGTGATTCCCTTGTTTCATCATTTGTTAGTTCCTGTAGGTTATTTAAAAGTTGAGTGGTATTACTAGTACATACAATGGCTGGATAATTTGTACAAAATTGTCTTTTGGACTTTATTTTTGTTCCAGTTAGTTTTGCACGAACCATTTTATGGTCCGAATTGAAATTCAGGTGGTGTATGACTGATACGTCTTTAATAATTTTGGCGTTATTTGACATGATAAAATCAATTTCGTTTTTATGAAGTCCATTTGGGGAGTTCCATGTCCACTTCTTTGTTTTCTTTTTCTTATAAAAACTATTCAAGATCTTAAGTTTGTTTTCTAGAGCAAAGAAAACTAGTCTGGATCCATTTTTGCTCCTTTTTCCCTGTCCATATTGTCCCACCGTATATTCTTCTCCGCTGTTGTTCCGAACTCCTATTTGTGCGTTGAAGTCACCCATTACTATGACATTTTTGTTGCAATTTTGCATAGTAATTTTCAGATCTTCATAGAATTTTGGTTACATCTTCCTTCTTATTCGATTCAGTTGGAGAGTAAGCCTGGATGATTGACCAGCCTTCTTCTATATTTAAAGGCATCTTTATGTTCAATATTGCTATTCGTTCAGATATTCCTTTTATTTCTTGTACTCTGTGTGCAAGGTTGTTTTTAATTAAAAAACCTACCCCATATTGTCCATGTGTTTCACCTTTATAATATAAAATATAGTTTCCGTAATCATGGATCCCTTCTCCATATCTTCTCATTTCACTGATACCTATTATATCCCACTTTATGTCTGCTAAGGCTAATTCGAGTTCCAAGCGTTTCTCAGTGGTTCTTAGTGACCTAGCGTTAAAAGTGGCTATGTATAAATCCGATGTTAGTTTGTGTGTCTGTAGAGGGTCGTGGTCTTTTTCCCCCCACGAGGACCAGTCGGCTTGGGGGAGGAGGTTTCGTTTCTTTGTTACTTGGTTTCTTCTTTGGTTTGTGTTCCCGATCGCCAGTATTTAATTGCTATTGTTTCGTTGCAGTTGGGCTGGTTGAAAAGGAGTTAGACCGAATCCTCATCATATCAAGTGAATTTATTCTACTGTTTGATGATGGCGTTAGCAATTGTTGTTTTCTAGGTTGAACGTTTTCTTGTGGAGAGGTTGGTGTTTCTCTCTTCCTTTTATCTTTACTGTTTAAGTTTTCCTTGATCACGAGTTTATCATATTTTATGTAGGCGAAATTTCCTTTTTTCCTCTCTTCCATTAGCTTAGGTTGTAGTGCTTTCCTCTTCTCTAAAGTTTCTTTTGAGTAGTCTTCAGTTATATAAATTTCCTTAAGTTTCTTTTTGTTTTTCATGATCTCACTTTTCCTCCATCCACTAAGTAATGAAAGGACTGTAGGCCTTGGTTTATTGTCTTTATTTGATTTCCCGATACGAAAGATTTTATTTACTTCCCGATCTTCTAAGATAAAGTTTAATTCTTCTGAAAAATGTTTTTTCACGTTATCAAGTAATGCCCGTATAGATTTCTCGTCCTCTTTTAACCCATGTATTATTATATTGTTATTTTTCCTGTCTCTCTCCAAATATTCTAACTTTTGTTCCAAGTTTTCTACTTTGTTTTTCAAAATTATATTTTCTTCCAGTACAGGTTTTAATTTTTCTTCCATTTTTTCCATTATTGTATTAGTTAATTCAACTGTTTGGTTTTGCATTTCAAGTTTCATTTTATCAAATAAAATTTGGAATTGACCTTCCATTTTGTGTGTAACGGAACGTATTTAAGGATATGGGGAAATTAATTATATTTATTGGCAGCACTTGAATGGCGCCGTCAGTTTTAGACGTGAAACTTGACGGGTAACGTCAATGCCTGACTTTTCCATATTAGCATATTATTAATTTTCGGCTCCAGTTTTTCTGACAAGACTAATAAGACCTTTTTAAGTACTATCGATATCTGCCACAACCAGGTCAGACCGTTTCACTTTAGTTCAATCGTAATCGAAATCACCGTCTAAGTTAGACCGATCATACATGATGCCAGTTCCTTTCTTAACGTTTTGTCCTTTACAAACATGCTAGTATTATATTTTGGGGCAACTGTAGCGAAAGAGAAACAACATTCAAGGCCCAAAAAAGATGCATACGTTCAATGACAGGACTTGAGTCTACAGATAGCTGTGCTCCCACTTTCAAGCAATTAAAAATATTAACTTTTCCATCGTTATACATATTAGAAATTTTGATATTTGTTAAATGTAATAAAAATTTGTTCCCTTCATTACATGAAAATAGAAAACGCCATGTACAATTGCGTTCACAATATAAAAATGTATTATGCACTGGTCGCTTCCACACTGCACTATTGAAAAAAAGTGTTTTACATATGGGTCCCGCCATATATAATAAATTACCAGATAGCTTTAAGGACGAACCGATATCAAAATTCAAGAGTAAGGTCATGCACTACTAATCGAAAAGTGTTACTATTCAATAACAGATTTTTTTAATGATAATTTTTAATTTACTATATGATTATTAATAGGATTTAACTGTAGGTATTTTTGAAATTGTAATTTAGACAATAATGTAAATTATGCATAACACTATTTGACATTGTATATCTGAATTATTAATTATTCAATTCATTGACTGTTTTTATATATCATTTAATTTAATTAATCTTAACATTGCAATTGTTAATTTTAGTTGTTATTGCTATTAATTAAATGTATTACCTTTTGCATGCTTTTTTGGCAGAATGTATAGGATGCTAATAATAATTGTAACACCTAACACTCTTATTTAAAATAATTCCGTGATCCGCCGCTTAACCATGTCTCAGCTAAACCCTGCTCAACCACTTAAACCCCGCTCAACTATTTCTTTATTTAAAAACCCTACTTAAAGGTTTCTCAGCTAGGTAACGTCATTTTATTTTACACTGTCAACATTTCTGGGACTGGTATAGAGCTTGACCAAAATTAATCGACTAAATCGGATTATGTATCAAAACTTTATGATTTTTGCTCTATGGTAGACATGGAATGATAGATTTATGATCGTAACAGTGCATTTGCAAGGACTATTGATTATCTTCGGTGGATTTTGAAGTTTGTGATAAGATTCCAACTGGAATTCAGTATTTATTTAAAAATTAAAACGGTTAGTAACTTCAATAAAACCTCCATTCACAAACAAACGCCAAACAAAACGTCAGCTGATGCAAATAAAATCCGCCATATTTGAGAAAGGTTTAAACCAGGGGCCGACGTGGTTTAAATTTTGACATGGCTTAACCGCGGGTCAAAGTTAAATCGTGTTTTTAAATGAAAAAATTGATAAACCATGGTTGAGCGGCCGGCTTAAATTTAAGTAGCGTTTTTAAATAAGACTGTAAATGTTTTACCTGCATTCTTAGCAAATAAATTGATTGATTGATTGACGGATCTGTGGCGTAGTTCGATTTCCACCCAGGACAGATATTTGTGTGCATGAACATGTCTGTTTGTCCTGAGTCCGGGTATAATGATCTATTGAAGTATGTATTTACAAAAGAAAAGAAGTTTATGTTATATATCAGTTATCTGGTTTCCATAGTACAAGCTCTTGTTACTCTGGGATCTAATGACCGTGTGTGAATAATGTCCTAAGATATTATATTATGTCCTGAGATATTAATGTTGTTTAGGGAAGTAAATTATATCGTTTTGATTTTCCTAAACCTTATAATAATTGCGAAATTGTCTTAATTGATTTAGACGGTCAAATCCAGTAGTGCTCACTGGTCCGTAAGTGACTTCGACCATCATTTACGGGCCTCTGATTGCAACTGACTTAAGGTACCCATTTATTTATATATAGTTAAATAAAACGGTTAATAACCAATTACATTAATTAACATAGAAACAATTACATTATTTATTTTTGGGTTACATATAAAATTCAATAAAATACTGGACATTCTTGCATACTTTCTTTCGCAGAAAACCAAACATATTCGCCTAAATTGTAAATGTCTGTCCATCTATCGGCAAACACATCGCATTCAGGATAGGCAATCAGGAGGGCGTTTAGCATATCTAGGGTTCGACATACTGGAGACTTGGCTCTAGTGACAGTATGATGCAGCGGCTTCGCAAATAATTCACGCTGGTAATGCGGTAAGTCTAAATCTTTTATTTCTAAGCGTATCCATGCTTCGAAAAGCACGTTAATCTGTCGGTTCTGGCTGTTCTCGTTATACAACAGTCTAACTAGTCCTACTGAGTGGCTTGAACAATTAACCAGTACCCATATGATAAAGAAATAAGATTACTAAATGAAAACAAATATCTAATAACAAAATCAAAAGTGTATTTTGTACCGTGGCAACCGTAGAGATGTACGTTTGGGTTGCCTTATTGTGTAAACAAATACTTTGCAAGTAGAACGTGTATATATTCAATACAGTGCTTGATCCAGAACAAAGACCTCTCGCCGCCTAGGATCAGACTTACTCTAAACCAAGTATTAAATAACAATATCGAAAATCGGTAAACGGTGACTCCGTTTACCCATTTTCTATATTGTTATTTAATACTAAGTTAAGCCAAGAGTGTTTTATACTTTTATCTATCTTCACTTGAACTCTAATTTTATCTACACATTAAACAATCATTGGTCCAAAGGAAAATTCTCTCGCATATTGTCACCAAGATTAATAATAATCAACATGGCTTCTTGCCACATAAATCTACTACAACCAACTTAATAGAATTTGTAACGGATATTTCTGAAGCTTTGGACGACAATAAAGAAGTCCATGCTATTTATACGGACTTCCGGAAGGCGTTTGATTTGGTAAATCACTCGATACTTCTTGAAAAGCTCTCCTCAATGGGCATTCATGGTTCCTTACTGAGGTGGTGCCAGTCATATCTTTTAAATCGTTCACAACTAGTATCAGTTTGCAGATATAAATCTTACCAGTTTTTAGCTCCAACAGGTGTACCGCAAGGATCACATTTGGGTCCCCTTTTCTTTTTAATTTTCATTAACGACCTTGCCCATACCATTACAAGTAATTTTAAAATGTACGCAGATGATTTAAAGATCTACAGAAGTATATTAAGTGCCAATGATATGCAATGCTTACAAGCTGACATTAAAAAAGTAGAAAACTGGTGCGTGTCAAATTGCATGACTTTAAATCCGGACAAATGCTTTTATATAAAATTTTCACGAAAAAAGAAATCTTTTGTTGGTGTCTATAAAATAGAAGATAAAATTATAAAAGAAGTTTCTGTCATTCGTGACTTAGGGGTGTTATTAGATTCCGCTTTGACTTTTAGATTTCATATAGACGAAATAACAAAAAAAGCATCAAAACTTTCAGGGTTTATTGGACGTCAGTTGAGAATTTTTCAGAATCCGACACTAACAATTGTCATTTTCAACACCATAGTACGCAGTTTACTCGAATATTGCTGCAATGTTTGGAGCCCGGGATAACAGGTCCATTCAGACCGAATCGAACAAATCCAAAAGAGGTTTATGTATCATATAGCATACACTGATCACAAGTGCCGCACTCTACCATCGTATCAAGACAGGCTAAAGTACTACAAAGTTACTTCCCAAACCTTGCGCAGGAGAGCCTCTGATGTAACAATTATGTTTAAAGTCATTAATGGTTTAATTGACACCCCAAGCATTCTTGAACGCATATGTTTTTCGATTCCTCGTCAGGGGAGCAGGTTGTGCAACAGAAAAACATTCTGCTTACCACTTTCCAGAACCAATATTGGTACACATTCACCCATATACCGCATGGCCAAAATTTGTAATGCACTGCAAAATGAATTTGACATATTTAATTGTTCTATCGCCTCACTAAAGAAAAAACTTGAAAATTTAGATAAACTATAAAACACTAAGTAAATAAAAGTCAATTAGTAATTTATTTAAATTATTTTGTATAAGTATTTAAAGTACTTTTAATTTAGAATTTAGTTTAAGTTTTGTTTAGGTATGTTAATTTATATTATGCATGCTGTGTCTGCATCTAGAAGGGTATAGACTCTTGCTGTATCTCTAAATACTGTTTGTTTTATACTTTTATATGTAACATGTCTGTATCCAGTTTTGTAGACCAATAAACGAAAAAAAAAAAAAAAAAAAAAAAAAAAACAATTCGAATAGACACCTCGGTTAGACGGTCAAAAATACTAGAACTTTCATAAGTTTAAAGATATGCTTGTTTCCCAACTATTTGTAATAATTGATCGAATTGAATATCTATTATATCATAGAAAACAGAACATGGATTGTTATCGGCTCTACAAAGCAATCAGCAGTACATATTTCAAAAATTTGCTAGCTAAATTTCGCATATGTTTTATATCTCGTGCTTAAAAACATCCCAAGGATGAGTTGGATTCTCCCAATCAGGGTTCCGTACTTAAGTAATATATGAAATTTTACTACTAATCGTATAAATTTGGGAAAATGTGAATCGAACCCGATGACCCATAATCTTATCTTAAGTATTAAATATTTTTTTAAATATTTGTTTTCTATTTTGCTCCTTGTAGATCTGTGACCTTATACCACAACTTAACGGTACGGTATCAATACCATATTACAAAAACTAATATTTAGCTGTATTTTTTTAATAACCACGTGAACGTAACTTTTTCCTGATATATTCACTTAGCTTGGATTAAAATAGCTGCCGTTGTTTTTTAATGAAAGTTTATCGATGATTAGTCTTGTAATAATGTTACTTATTGATCTTGTCTATTTAGTTTTAATCTATCGGTTTATATGAATTAAAATTAAAGAACTTGTTCTTTTTGAATGTTAGTAATTATTATTGGCTGGTGTTATTCACAAAATAACTTTGATATAGGCGTTAAAGCTTTCAAAATCCTATCCATTTCGTTTAAAACACAGTCAAAATATCATCATTACTATCAGCGATGACTTCAATTTAT
This sequence comes from Pseudoips prasinana, assembly GCA_951640165.1. NCBI lineage: Eukaryota > Metazoa > Arthropoda > Insecta > Lepidoptera > Nolidae > Pseudoips > Pseudoips prasinana. The sequence goes on from OX621240.1 coordinate 15,563,498, forward strand.
AGCCATTAATGTTCATCCCTCCTCGTGATTCTTTCAAAATCTGTCATTTTGATTGCATTTTTTCCTTTTATATGCTGAGCAAAATTAAATTGGCCAACGAAACTTCGCAGAAAATTTACAAAAGAAAATATTTACGAGGATATTTTTATTATCCAGTTAGAACGTTAAACAGAATGAAGAAAAAACTGTTTTATAATTTTTTCAGTGATTCTAAATTGTGTTTTGTCCATTGGGTTGATTTATTCAAATTCAGTAGAGTTTCACATACAAACTTAATTAAACCCAATCTTCATTTTATACGCGCCGTCTATGATCGTATCGAAAAACCTGTAATTTTCTTTATTATTTTCCAGCTGAATTAGCCTTTTGTTATTAATTATAAACTGATGATATTGGCTTACGTCACCAAGATGACCTACCAGATACATAAAAAGCGATATCTGTGACTGATGGGGACACTATTTTACATTGTATTTTTTCAGATATTTATTCCTAACTAGCGTTATACTGATAAACATGTTACCACAGAAAAAAATCTATGTAATCTGTTAATACAGGAATTCTATAAATAACCAAGGAGAACATAATACCCGGATGGAATTGCGAGTAATAGGAAAAGTATCACTAAATACTATATACCACAAATCCGCTATAGGTACAACTGGCTATAGGAATTTTCTACCTACTATAGATTTCCTATTCACGAGACCACATTGTCCACTCTAGTCTGGGATCTGGTGAACATCTTTTCACGTATTCAAACTATTCCTAGGCTTTATACGTAATATCATGCATCCCATAATCGCCTAGTTCTAAGTAATTAAAGACGAAATTTGATTTCAGTATTAAATATAATATTAACAGTATTATTATTTACAAACCTTGATATTTTTATCCTTTATTTTTGAAAAACATTAGAGATCTTTGACAAATATTGATTGTATTGAATATATCTACTTGGTAAGAATATCATTATATAATTCAAACTGGATCATCATGATCATATCAGACGAAAGATGTCCACCGCTGGACAAAGGCCTCCCCCAAAGATCTCCACAATTGCCGGTCTTGCGCTATTCGCATCCAGCAGTTTACAGCGACCCGCACAAGATCATCGGTCCATCTAGTAGGGGGTCTGCCCACGCTGCGTCTTCGGGTTCGTGATCGCCACTAGAGAATATTTAAAAAAAAAAAACGTAATGCATCTTTATCATTGGTACTAAGGTGTCTTCAAATTTCACTCACTAGATAATTATGTACTATTTCACCAAACCGCTTTATGTTAACGTGTACTATGAATGTAAATTTGTTTGTCTACTTAAGAAACTGAACATTTTAACATTCTGAATAGAATCTGAGATTACAAAATATATAAATTCTTAGAATTAAAATATATAATATTCATAATGACAGCTGAAGAAGTCCACAGCTGGACAAGCCTTACCCAAGAATCATCTTGGGGATATGCCATTATCGCCTGCTTGGCAGGCAAGTTGGTGATCGCAGTAAGATGGTCATAGTGCTCAGAAGGAATCTGCTGTTCGTCCTTTGGTAGATATTTTCTCGGGTCGACTTCTACGCCTCTCACGGGATGAGATGGCGTGATGATATTCTGATATTCGTTGCACACAGCAATCAGTCAAAAATAGCAACATCTAATATTATAAAGTGATAATTTTCTTAGGTTAGTGATTGTTCATTTTATTATTAGGTGTATTACTATAATAATGTATTTTAGATATAGTATTACCATATTCGAGGCATAATTTAGTTCTATCTGTCGGATAAATTCAAATTAAATCAAATATATATGTATAGTTGTCGTCAGGTCTGCAGATACACTTTTGAAATTTCCAGCGTTTTTTGTTGTTTGAGCGGTTTTCGTGGTACTAGTGTATTCATAGTAATACCTTAGAATTTTATTTTCTTGTATTTCTCTATCTTTGCTTAAAAAGTTTCCATCCAGCAGATTCTTATCTTGTTGCATCTCAAGTCACCGCGCATTCGCCACAACATTTTCATCTCAAAGGCTTAGATTCACCGGACGTGATGCCTGAATGTAGTCCAGTTAAGCCAGATACAAAATCTGATAACAGCATGTTACCACTATACATATATTTTATTAGGGTACTTCCGCACTAGTAACATAAATTCTTCATCGGAATTTTATCATCATGCAATTGATTAATATAACGCACATGTAGGTTCAGAACAACTATTTATGGGTCCCACAAATAGTTATCCTATGCGAAAGGGAAGTGAGTCAGTCTACCTAGACACTTTTCCGGTGTTTCTCGCTGAAATGATTTCAGTGTTTTACTGAATTAAATAATAAGTAAATCTTAGTAATTGAATTCCAAGTATTCTAAACCAAGTATTTAATTGAGTACTAAAGAGTTCATGTATCATTAAATTAAGAGAAATAGGCGGCAAACTCGATTAGTTCTATTTTGTGATAACAATAGGCGATTAAGTTAAGCGTGCAAACTCCTAAAGTACATTGATTTTCAATGAATAAGAATTTCGTATAAAATATGTAGAGGTTTACAACAACTGAACTTGCTCAATACTTTTTAAATTTATTGAAAAGAATACGATATAAAGTACAATATATACTGGGCTCGTATAATATGGAAATATATCGCTATTTGACTGCTCACGTTAATATAAAATGACATTAAGATACTGTATGCAAAGGGTTATGATTAATGAAATCTGCGTTTATAAACCTTTATATAATAACTAGCTGTGCTCCGCGGTGTTACCCGCGTTAAATTTTATAAATTTTCTTTACTATAAACCTCACGGAGCCCGAGACCTTTCCAACGAATGCAAAACCGTGGAAATCGGTTCGTGCGTTCTGGAGTTATAGCGTCAGGAAGGAAAACCCGACTTATTTTTATACAGTAGATTATTTATTAACCAACTTACATTAACGGTTAGACCAAACATATAAGTTATAGGTTACATATTAAGCAAATGTAACTAACATTTACAACTTATAATATAATTAATAGTTATATTTTTACATTAAACATGACGATAGAATAATATTGATATAGACGGTCACCGTACCCTAGTTGGTAGTGATCCTGCCTACGAAGCTGGTGGTCCTGGGTTCGAATCCCGGTAAGTGCAAATATTTGTGTGATGAGCACGAATATTTGTTTCTGAGTCATGGATGTTTTATATGTATATAAGTATCTATCTATCTATATAAGTATGTATATCGTCGTCTGGTACCCATAGTACAAGCTTTGCTTAGTTTGGGGCTAGGATGATCTGTGTGACATTGTCCCCAGATATTATTATTATTATTTAATATTTAAATAAATATGTTGCGGTAACGGTATCACATAAGTATCAGTATCCAAAAACAGTCACCCGGTTATTGAGCTAGGAGTAGCATTAGTTAGCAATAATATCCTGGGACATTATTTACACAAGGCCATCTGATCCCAAACTAAGCAGAGCTTGTACTATAGAAACCAGATAACTGATATAATACACATACTACTTTACTTTTGTAAATACATACTTATATAGATAATAACAACCAGACTCAGGACAAACAGACATGTTCACGCACACAAATATCTGTCCTAGGTTGGAATCGAACCCACGACCTACGTGAAAAGCAAGCATTTGACAACCACGCCAACAATGGCCGATGATAAAAAATTGAGTTTCATGTATACATAAATATATAAATAATATGATTATTCCTATCGGCTTCTCTTTGAAACCGCTATTTAGAATGAGAAATAGCTTACCTTCTCTATGTCTTCTGCTATGGCTGTGCCTGCAAGCAGCGTTACAATAATCAATTGGCTTTAACTATGAAATTGACAACCTTCGCCACTGGTCTGCATATGTGATGCATACTAATATTATAAAAAAGTGACTATGAAAATGTATGAAAAAATTTGAATATATTTGCATAAACATGAGTAAGCTGAAAAAACCAAGTGTTGTACTGGCTGAACAACATTTCACTAGACTTCAGTTTTATATAGAGTATGTAAGTTTGACATGACCCAAGCGTCTCCACTACAAACGGCTCAAATATATAATTTCTTTCAAGGTTTGTATATTTGAGCCGCTTAGTGGCCTCATCTGATGCAGCAGCAGAGCCGGCGCATGCCATTGTCCTTGGAAGGTGAGATGGCGCAACGGTGTCGACGCATGTTGCATCCCATACCAAAGGCCTACCCAACTTCCAAGGGAGCAACGTCATACCATCAGGTCTCTTACCGTCGTCTCGTGCCAAGCCATTTGGTTATAACCTAGCTGGGACGCCGGCGGTGACAAGAGCCCGATGGATGATGTCGTTAATGCTTGAATGGCATAGAATCCTACCTGCACTCCTGCTGCACGATAAGCCATGGTGTCCGAGTCGGTCGACGCTAGTGCCACAAAGGCAACAATGCGGAGCGGCGCTCGGGACACCCAAACGGAGACATGCAGCAATGCGGAAAGTGCCGTCATCCAACATCGTACCGATATTAGAAGATGGAACTACCAAAGAGCCGACTCCCATTCACCCAGAGCCAGCAGACGGGCCCGCTCTGCAGGATTTTTTGATGTATTTAACAATTTTTTTGTACTTATTTGCAGAGCGGCCGGTCCCACTGCCTCTGGGAGGATGGGTCAGTCGGCAAGTCGTCAATTGGGCAAGCCATCTTCCAAGCGTTAATGCCGTCGGTAAAACACATCATCTCAGAACTAACCTGCGTGTTAGAGAAAATTTACTGGTTAGCTCTTTAGTGCTATGGACCGTGGACAGGAATGCGGGAAGACTAACACTGGAAATTTTGCGGATGCCAAGACCTCCTTGACGTATAGGTAGTGTAGTTTGAAGCCATGCGGTCATCCAGGTCCAAATATGCATTATAGTTAGTTTTATGTATATTTTTATATGATTACAAGGTAAATAAGCAAGTGAGTCCATTGATGGCAAGTGATCACCGCAACACCAGAGGAGCCGCAATTCCGTTGTTGGAATACTTCAATAACTTCCAGCAAACACATTTTTGTGTACCAATTGCTACTTGCTACAGTACCAATACTAATTACTTAGTGCAGGAAATAACAACACTAGTACACAATCAAGATGATCCTTCATAAACCGGAAATGGAGCTACTGCCGTTTCCGGTTTATTAGCAGCAAACCGCACATTTGCCACTTTGGTAGGTTTATCTCTTATGGAAAGACCTAGACAATCAATTGCCCCTTTTTTAGGAGTAGTAACAGTAAATCTGTTGTTTTCATCCTGGAACTTTGACCACACCAAGTTTAACGTCACTTCTTCAAAACTGGTAATCATGACATTGCACCAACAAACAGCGGTCCGCTTTTTAAGATTGAGTTAAATTTTAAGGGATCCATCATGAATACAATTTTTTCACATCCAATTGTTTCTAACTCACTCATAGGCATGACTTATAAACACTTTTTGCATTTATGCCTAATAGATTTAGATATTTCGCTCACAATAAATATTTACATGAACACTGTTAGAGCGTAGCAATATAGCTTTGCAATTATTACATATTATTAACATTAGATTATTATATAGACACACATTGATATTACATTATGCTTAATCAAAATTAATGTCAAGACCGAATTTCAATTCAAATTAAATTTACATTAGGCATTCTCAAAATGATTTATATAACATCAAGAGCGTGTGTTGAAAACGTTTTTAAACATAATTATCTTTTATAGAGTCTGGATATTATTTTTTTCCGTCTATTAAGTAGGTATATACTTGTAATATACCCCACGACACAGGGATAACAATCCCTAGAGCGGGCGTAGTCTTAAAAAAAAGAAAGAAATAAAAACAAACCTTTATTATATTTTTATGATCAAAAACACTTTCAGTATATGGTTTTTCAGTAAAAAAAATTAAGCTTTGCTTTAAATTTGATAAAGGTTGTCGTTTTTCGATCGTACGGTGTACAGCAATGACGTTTTCGTAGTTCATGGCAGCAGACAGGCGATCATCACCGAGATTGATGAGACGACGATCGAATTCATGGTGCTTCATCGTTAAAAATAATTTGAAGGGAAGCTGAGGCGTTAAACTACACTTGTAATATTAACTCATACACGGACATTATTCCAATTTAGCAACGTGGTGGCGAATTCAGACAATATTGAAAATGGCGCCAAAATAGAAAACAAGTGTCAAATAGATGAAGCAAACTGAATTTTAAATCCAAATAGTTCTATTTTTAAATGACATGGTTATTTTTTAAATCTTGTTCATAAAAGTGGCCAGTTCTAGATTTTTTAGAGCGCGCTATGTAATCACAGTCAGTTGCTTTTATTGTTTTGTAAACAACTGGCGAGGTAATTAATTTAGGCACGCTGAACTAAATCACTAATTATTTTCATGATCTTATATTAAATGTGTGTTTATTAATAAAGTTTTGGTTATAATCAAGTTAAAAGATTTTTAATTATAATATATTGTGGAACTGGAAAACTACAGGAGTGGGGATTTTCTATAAAAAGGCGATGCCTCGCCGGCATCGCTCTCTTTTGCGTCCAACAGTTGTCGAGGCTGTTACTCTGTCCAATTGTGAATCGATTCGTAGTCTTTGTCTATAATTGTTAGCCTAGTGTAGTGCGGGTGATTTTACTTCTTTTGTTCGTTTTCTTTGTTTGAATTAAAATTATTTGGTTGTTAATATTTTTGTGATTATTGTTGTCGTAAGTTGTATTAAAATTTGTTTTAAAAAAGCTACTCCTGGTCTATTCCTTAGAATATTTTGATGTAAATGATACAAGTATTCATGTTCATCTTGATAGCGACAAAATACGAGTATAATGAGACACATAATACTGTTAACTCAGATGCAGTAAATAAATATTGGATTTTTCATTTTCGAGCATAGAAATGCTTTGAAAACTCGTGGTTCTGGCTGTAGTCGTTAGACAACAGTTATTATGGCATATCTTAGGCTTATCTTGGCTAAACATTTTACAGTAGGGTTAAAAAATACATTGCCCATAGCAATAAATAGCGTAAAGAGTTGTTTGTCCTGTGCGGGACTCAACCCAATATACGAGGGCACCCGGGAGTAGGAACACCTCCCTACTTCCAATACTACTTTAACTACTGCGCCACACATGTGGCCTAACGTATATAAGTATATATTATTCTATAATTTTTATATTAAGTGGAGTTTAGAGTAGCACGAGAGATGCAGCGAGATGATAGCAGTACTAGAGATAGTCATTTATTATTGTCCCTATTATTATCATAAATTTATAATAATAAAGTGAATAATGAAGATGAGATAAAAATGAGATGAGAATAATGAATAATAATAATAATAATTTGAATGATGAATACCTTTTGGATATAGATTTTAAATTGTAATTCGATAATCTTTGTCCACTTTTTTATGCAGAGCTGTTTAATTGCCCCTAAAACAACAAGCCCTTCAAGTCGGTATTGAAGTTATAGAGTAATTGGATTTTCTTAAAGGTTTTATATTGTTAAAGTTAGGATATTTGCATGAAAAGAAACAGGTTCATGTTAATACTACAATACTAACACAGCCATTATATAACTTCGAAAACATCTTCAGAAGTTATTAAAACAAAATTCTTTATTATTTTTCGAAACTAATATAGTTCGAACATATTTTTTAAACATATTTTTTTGTTACAACGCTTTTAAGGAAATCTAACGCTAATCTCTGCATCGCGGGGAAATTCTCGAAACCGTGAGGATCAAACCTGAAACACAAAGACGCACAGGCATCACGGCAACTACCACTGCTCTACACGTGCAGTCAAATGTAAATTTCCGGTCAAACATTATTTAAGCGATAGAGTCATCAGTCTAATATCATCTGAATAAAAATATTAATTTACTTATTGTTATTAAGGTCAGTCATAAACCTGACTTGAAATAAAATAACATTTTGTTACAACGCATGTAAGGAAACTGATCTCCGCATTGCGGGGAAATCGTCAAAACCGTGCGGGGATCGAACCAGAAACACAAAGCCGCCGAGGCAGCTGTACACCAACCACCACATTATCTGTCAAACAACATAAAGAACAGTCGAGAATATTTATTTTTTCACCACTAATTATTATAACATTATAGAACTGAACGAGTACCCAGGTAGTCGTTTGATATGTATGTATATACAATTTAAATACACGGCTGTGCACTATAGACAAGTTCAGAAATGAAAAGTGACAATTCGATTTTTGAAAAATGTTTTTTTTTTATTTCGTCATTGTATTACCAAATGTCAAAATGCTTTGTTCAAAGAATGCACGTGTGGCAGAGTTATTAAAATAATTGCCTTGCTACCACTATGGCGCCCTCGTGTTTTATTATTGTCAATAAAAAAAGTATGGTATAGTTTGAAGTCAGTATAGTAGATATAACATTGATGTTACCTACTTTTTGGCATCCATACCCAGATTAAGAAAAGTAATTGCGCATATTGAGGTAGTTGCAGTTTTTATGTACAGGGGCCAGCACATCAAGCTACCCCAATGTGTCAAATTTCCCCAGTTGAAAGTGAACCTTATGCTTATAATAATAATAATAAGTCTTTATTTTCAGACCAAATTAGTGTCCAATTAGTTAGTAACAATTTTCTTATAAACTAGTGTTAGTAATTAGTATTTTTTAAATATGTAACAAATTTACCTTTCATTGCTGCCAATTCATGCGAAATGGCGCAGCAATGATTGACGTAAATACAGTCTAGCCGACTAGCGATCATGCGAAGGATGCTGTTGGTGCTGCCACGTATTCTGCGCACCAGAGACGCATGGCGCCTTCTGTTATGTGATAAAGTTGAAAATCTATAAAGGAAGTTTGATGTGGTAGCTGGATGTGCTGGCGTCGGCGACGAGAAAAGGTAAAGTATATAAATATATAAAGGTAAGGTAAAGTAAAGTACTTAGTAGAGTAAAATTGGGGGACCTGGATCAAGGAGATCCAGGTCACCCCAATTTTACTATTCATTTCATCAATATTCAAGATCTGGAAACCAGCAATTTTCACCATTCATTATAGAATCATTTTAGATCCAGAAACACCCAATTACAACCATCATTCATTGTTTTTAAATAGTACCTGCAAAATATTCTGACTTGACTATTGAGTGGTCTTTAATATTTAACTATTTTAATGTAATAGATATCACAAGAAATTTAAATGTTTAATATAAATATGAAACATCTTATTGAACATCCTTAATTATGTACATTATAATTTATCATTACATTTATTCAACAATTAAATGACACGGAAATTGGAGCAACAGTCGGTATAGTCTATTCGATATTCGATACGGCAGACTAACAAAAATGAAGTGTGCTCGCCATTGTTCATCGCGCTGCCTTATATATGCAGTGTAGTAAAGATTTAGTTTAAATATTATGACGTACAAATAAAAGGTACTAAGTATATTTTAAATACTTTTATTTACAATAAATATTTACAGTATATACTAACCATTTAAAAAACAAATAATGATATAACTATTATACGTCTATTTTAAATATCAATTAGGTACATGAAGTTGAACTTAATTTTTTAACTATTTTAGCAACTAAATACTCGGTTTCAGTCATTATGTCATCAATATCACTACGGACTAAATATTGTATATTCACGCTTGCACTATCAGGGTCACTGTCCATTTCATTCATCTGACGACCTTCCACATCATGTACAATTATTTTTATAATTCGGTGAACATGCCCGGGCTCTTTACGTGTGATAAAGGATGTGTTTTTAAAAGGTTTTGATTTTTTCTTCTTCTTTATTTTTTTCTCTTGTATTTTTTGCTGTCTACTCTCTTCACATGCTTTTTCCGCCTCTTCGGCATACCAACTTTCTCGGTCTTGAGCATAGTAAAATGGATTAAGAACTGGATCGGAGCATTCGAACGAATTCTGAAATAATGAATAATTTGATGCTATTAAACAGCATCAAATATGAATTCAATTGCTAATATCAATGATCACTTAGATACTTACATCACATTCTCGGTTAATGTTATCTAAAACAGGACTGTAGGATGGTGAGTGTGACATATTTAATTCTATGTCCCGACTTTGTTAGACACCTGGAAAGTAATACTCTAAATTAGTATTTCGCTAACCGATATTCTATCTCAAAACAACAATTGCGGTTGAAACATAGTGTTATATAGAAATAAACATGTATCAGACCTTTAAGTATTAAACATCGATTATACTGTCAGATAATAATGCTGGATAAAATATGAAAGAAGAATAATATTTAAACTTACCAATAATACACGATCAAGCCAGTTGTAACAGTCAAGTATAGAATTGGAATAAATTTTAAAAGATTTTTCTCTCTATTTATATACCCTAATTTAATTTTATGGATAGAGTTCAAAATCGCACATTTTTAAGTTAGATATCATATCTTTTTCCAAAAATGGTATAGTGAAATAGGAAACGTAAGACATTACGACGCCTATCATTTTATTATTTATCATAAATATATATCGATAAAATAATACTACTGCCCTTATGTTCACGGTAAACGTTTTCATACATTTTATTTAGATAATTAAGCAAGCAAACTCATGGTACGTTAATAGTATATCAAAGTTGCACCGTAAGCTGAATTCTTTTTAAGGAGACGAATCAAAACAATATAGCAATAATGATTATGGTATCGGAATATTTGTATGTTCGTTGTTGTTCAATATGTGTAAGTAAATGTATGTTTAGCATTTTTTAGGACAAGTGAAGTCGTGGTATTTGTGTAGTATAATTCTAAGTCATAGGATATCTTGTTTTGCTTACACATGGACTTTACATATTTGGAGGAACATCATATGGATTTTGCTCTATATAATGTGCAAGAATCTTAGCCAAATCATAAACTGCTCTCTACGAGGGAAAGAATCAACACCTACACGCTAGCTACGCTTCAACCTGAAAAATGTAAGTTAACTTTAATTATTTTATTAAATAATAATGAGTTACAAATGTGTCATGTGTACATACTATTATTCAATATATAGAACTTATTTAATCCTAACTAATATTATAAATATCAAAGTGAGTTTGATTGTAGTACAAACTTTGTACAAATAAAATTAATATTGCATTCGATTTAGCTATTAGCAGAAATTCTAATGAGCAAATTATATTTTCCCTGTATTGTTATAATATGACATTAGATTAACCTAGCGAGTCCTTCAATAACTTATTTGCTATCATTTTTAATAATATTTTGAATATATTGTTTTAGGTCCAAGTCATCTCCATCTTCAATGCCTCAATTGTTCTCATCTGGAGAAGAATCAGATACCGAGCAACAGCCGATGCAGCAGAAAACGGCATCATCGCATCGGGTTGAGAAATCTGTTGCAAACAAGCGTTCCAAAGCGTCTGCCGGATGTGGATCTAAGCCTCGCGGATCGAAGAAGCCTCGAATAAATCCGATACCGTTGACTGATAATAAGTTAACGGCACGAGACCTGTTCGGCAGTGAAAGCGAAGAGGATGATTCACTGAAGCCGTCCACATCAGCCGGTAAAACATCGCCTCCTCTTTATTCTTACTATACTAAGAAAGTTGAGAAAGGCTATGCTCGAAAAATCAGCGAGACAAAACAAGGACCGTATTACGTTGAAGTAAAGGTCTATAATTGTGAGGAGATCGCAAGTGTACCACCGGTAAATAGGTGGCGTCACTCAATCGTTACGATCAAAACAAAAACTGATACGGATACGGAGATGTGGCGCCATCTAAAAGCATTTACGTCCTCAGTCGACAAAGATTTTAAAAACTGTCCAGTGACTTTAATAAATTCTTATTATTAAGTTTTAATTTGTCATTATGTTAATATAATAATCCTAGTAATTTCCGGTAACCTTCTTTAATAAATTCTTACTTTAACGTTTTTATTATAGTATTGTTTAATTTGTCTGTATGCTATGCAATGTGATCCTAATAATTACATGTAAAAAAGTGTAGTCAATTTAATAAATTAAATAATATATAGGTATTCTACTTATATCGTATGTTTTTATTTCACAGTTGTACAGTCCAGAGAACACAGAACACCATTCACAAGATCATGTAGTACAATTATGACTTGTGCACAATGTAAAACTGAAATACCACGAAATCAGTATGCATATCATATGAGAACTAATATACACAAGACTATTAGTTTATTGAGAACTGAATTCAAAAATATTTTTATTGTAGCAACAGCATTTAAAAACAGAATTGTAACTTTTCGTCTGAACTTAACTCAGGATGACGAGCACCTCACTTGTGAGGCGATCCCGAGTAAAACTCAGACATATAAAACTCGGGATGACGAGCACCTCACTTGTGAGGCGATCCCGAGTAAAACTCAGACAGATAAAACTCGGGATGACGAACATCTCACATGCGAGGCGATCCCTAGTAATACTCAGGTATATGAAAAAAGACAGGATGCCGAGCACCTCACACCGGAGGCGATTCTGAATTCAGTGCTTCCAGATGTTAATAAATTAATTACTATGATACTGAACAAGTATGATTGCATAAAAGTAAATTTTGAGCTTTTTGTTAAGTTTATTTTACTAAAATCTGACCATGAACAACTAGAATTGAAATCTTTCAACACTAAGTATGATATTATCTATAAAAATACTGATATAAATGACTTTTTTTTAAATAAAATTGATATCTTGATACGGAAGATGTCTGAATTTGAACACGTGCAGTCAGGTTGGACATATCTTTCGCTAAGTTATATTGAGATAAATATAAGTAAATATTGTCCCATGAGTGGTGGCACGTACTTAAAGTTGCCATCAGTTATAAAAAATACTAAAAGTTGTTTGAATTTACGTAATAATGATGAGTGTTGTTTCTTATGGTGCGTTGTAGCTGCATTATTTCCTCGTACAAATAATGTGTGCAGAACGGCGTCTTATCCTCATTATAGTGAAGTTCTTAATATCCAAGGAATGTCATTACCTCCTTCTTATAATGATATCAAACTTTTCGAATTGATAAATCCTACAATAAGTATTACCATATATGGGTTAGACAACAAATACGTTGTCACTGGACCTTTATATATGACAAATAAGAAAAAGGAAAATCATATTAATTTATTATATATTGAACGGAATGGAAAAGGACATTACTGTTTAATAAAAGATCTCATACGTTTAGTGCGACGTCAGATTACTCGTCATCATGGCAAAGTTTTCTTATGTGATTCATGTTTACAGTTTTTTACAAATGAAAATAAGTACACATCTCATTCTTGTTCTAAAATATTGACTATATTACCAGAAAAAAATACCATATTGAAATTTAAACACTATGAAAGACAACTTAAAATTAATTTTATTATTTATGCTGATTTTGAGAGCTTGTTAATAAATTGTAATGAGAATAGCTCTAAAAATACTACAACGCTAAAAATGCATCAGCCGTCAAGTTTCGCATACTACATATGCTGTTTGCATGATAATAAACTTAACAAGTTTGTCACGTACAGAGGCATAGATTGTGTCAAAGTATTTTTAAAACGTTTAGTAAAAGATGTTAAACGAATAAACAAAATTATGTCCACTCATTTATCAATGAAACCTTTAACTTATAATCAAGAACGAGAATATCAAAATGCAACTAAGTGTCATATATGTAATCAGTTATTGGCCGGAGACAAAGTTCACGATCATGATCATATTACTTCCGAGTATAGAGGGGCAGCTCACTCACATTGTAATTTGATGTACAAAGTGTGTCCATTCATACCAGTGGTATTTCATAATCTAAGTGGTTATGACTCGCATATATTTATTAGAGAGTTGGCTAATTATGAAGGTTCAGTTAAAATAATACCAAAAACAAAAGAAAAATATCTTACAATAACCAAGTTAATAATGACAAAAAAAGGTACTCGCTCAGTACAGATTAAGTTTATTGATTCATTTCATTTTCTTAGCTCAAGCTTAGATTCGTTAAGTAAAAGCTTGTCAGAAAAAGATTTTGTTTATTTGTCAAGAGAATTTACCGACAAAACTAAACTTAATTTATTATGTAAGAAAGGTATTTATCCATATGATTATATGGACGATTGGTCAAAATTTGATGAAAATCAACTACCTCCAAAATCCAGTTTTTATAATAGTTTAACTATGGAATCTCTATCAGATGACGAATATGCTCACGCTCAAGATATTTGGAACAATTTTAAGATAACAACGCTTGGTGAATACAGTGATCTGTATTTGAAATGTGATGTTTTGTTGTTATGCGACATATTTGAAAAATTCAGAGACACAAGTTTAAATTTTTACAAACTGGATCCCGCTCACTATGTGACTTCACCTAGTTTGAGCTGGGACGCTATGCTTCTGTACACTAACGCTGAATTAGAGCTCATTAGTGACTTAGAAATTTATACATTTATTGAAAAAGGTATACGAGGGGGCTTGGTACAATGTTTCCTCCGTCATGTTAAGGCAAATAATAAGTATTTACCTCATTATAATGATTTAAAACCCTCGAGTTATTTGATATATCTAGATTGCAATAATCTTTACGGTTATGCAATGACTAAAAAATTGCCTGTTTCAGAGTTCAGATTTTTAACTCAGCATGAAATTGATAGCTTTAATGTATTGCATGTATCAGATGACAGTTTGTATGGTTTTATTTTAGAAGTAGATTTATATTACCCGGATTGTATTCATGATCAGCATAAAGACTTACCATTTGCTGCAGAGAAATGTATACCCCCAGGAGGGAAATCAGCTAAGTTAATTGCTAATCTGTATGATAAATCAAATTATGTTATTCATTACGTACATTTAAAACAATGCATAAAAAATGGTTTGATTTTAAAAAAAGTTCATCGCATACTAACCTTTAGACAAGATGATTTCTTAAAGAAATATATAGATCTTAATACTAATCGACGTATGGCATCTAAAACTTCTTTTGAAAAAGATTTTTTTAAACTTCTAAATAATGCAATATTTGGTAAAACTATAGAAAATAAAAGGAAACAAGTTGATATAAAACTGGTAACCAAATGGGATGATAAAACAAACTTCACGAATAAGAAACTATGTGCACAAAAATTGATTTCGAAACCTAATTTAAAAAGTGTGTCAATATTTGCAGAAGATTTTGTAGCTATACAATTGAATCGTGATAAAATAATATTAGACCGACCAATTTACATCGGATTTACAGTTCTGGAGTACGCCAAACAGCACCTTTATCAGTTTCACTATGATTTTATAAAAAAGAAATATGGAGATAAAGTTGAATTATGTTATACAGATACCGATAGTTTACTTTATGTAATCCATACAGACGACTTTTATTATGATATACACGAAAATATAACACAATTTGATACTAGTAATTTCCCAGTAGATAATCAATATGGCATACCTAGAATCAACTCAAAAATCCCTGGCCTTTTTAAAGATGAAATGGGGGGTGATGTGATTACAGAATTTATAGGCTTAAGAGCAAAACTCTATTGTATTGAAAGTTTGAAGACAAAAATAGCAAAAGCGAAAGGTATGTCTAAGTCTGTCACAAAGCATTTAAAACTAACAGATTATAGCGACTCTTTGTTATTAGATAAAAGTCAATCCTTAAACATGAATATGATAAGATCTATCAAACATATATTGTACTCACAACAAGTTAGTAAACAAGTATTAAATAGAAACGATGACAAGATTCAGATACTTTCAGATGGCATCCACACCTTGCCTTGGGGGTATTGTGATGCGATGATCTAAACCAATGTTCGTTAAACTTGTTTTTTTTTTGTTCTTATTACGTTTAAATTAAGAACCAATTAATATGTAATCCACCTGTTCTAAATTATATTTATTTTTAGCAGCAACACAGTTCATAATACTATTGCTGTTATCTTCGTTTTAAGTAATATTGTTATGTATGTTTTTGTTCCACAATAAACTATTATTATTATTATTTGAAAATATGATATAAAATACTAGAATAAGAATAAATTAATGTATTGTATAGAAATGATGTATGATAATTACTTTAGAATAAGGTATGTACTATAAATAAATATATTAGCCTACTATTACTATGAACTTATAATAAAATGTTATGTCTCAAACAATGGACTTTTATTCCTAAACATCATCTTCATCATCAAATTTAAGTTCATGCTTGCTTTATGATGAGGTTGATGTACTCGTAGTAACGAGTATATAAGTGTACTATAAGTGGTAATAAGGTTAATATACACTATGAAGTTGATCAAACAACCCATATCTCTCAGTGTTAATAATATAAGATTAAGTGACTGTTATCAACACATCAGACATAGCGCTTTATTGCCAAATATCGTGCGCTGTATAATATGCGGTCCAACAAACTGTGGTAAAACGAATGTTATGATTAGTTTACTACTGCATGAAAATGGACTCAAATTTCAAAATCTTTATCTTTACTCGAAAACTTCTTTTCAACCGAAATATCGTTTCTTGACCGAAGTATTAAAAAGAGTGCCACAGATTAACTTTTACGAGTTCAATGATGATAAAGATGTCATATCTCCGAGTGAAGCTTTAACAAATTCTGTATTTATTTTCGATGATGTTGCTTGTGAAAATCAAATAAATATCCGCAATTATTTCTGCATGGGTAGACATAAACAAATAGATTGTTTCTATTTATCTCAAACTTATTCTAAAATTCCGAAGCAATTGTTACGTGATAATGTTAATTTTCTTATTATATTCAAACAAGATGATGTGAATTTAAAGCATATTTATGAAGAGCATGTTAGTTCTGATTTACAATGGAAAGAGTTCAGAAATCTTTGTCAAACTGTTTGGAGTAAACCTTATAATTTTCTACTTATTAATAAAGAATCGTCATTAAATAACGGGAGGTACAGACAGAATTTTGATATGTTTTTTAAATTTGACTGACTGATATGTACATATAAGTAATTAACATGCAAAGTCAAATTCAGTATAATTTGTTCTTTAGCTTCATACAGTTGTTATAATAGGCACAACATGGAGAAAAATATTAAAATAGAATTAATGAAGTCTGTAGACTCCATAAAGAATAAAATAAAGCAAATTAAAAACCAGGAACACTCAATGAACTTGTCACTTAACAAAATGTTAAAACCTGTCACAGATCCCCTTAAAACCCTAGTTGATTCGAACAAAACAATAGAAAAAATACAAAATTTAGAAAATACACGCTCTAATTTTGAAGACATGGAATTGGATGACATTAATACTAGCTCATCTACAAAGTTTGAAGAATGCTGCGATCCAGAACTGAATTCTGTACAGTTCGTTAAAAAGTCTCCCCAGGCAGAATTACTGAAAGATTTAGAAATGTCATTAGAGGGCTGTGATATCCATGATATTTATGATGGGGTAAATATACCATTTGGAATAAGGAGTGCAAACAAAAAATTACTAATGGGTAATTCAATGGTTTCATTTTCTAAAATAGATAGCGTGAATGATGACAATGTAATTTTAATTAAAGTTGGTGACAAAAGCTACAATTTAACCCCTGGTTTAAAAGAACTTTTACTTCGAAGAAAACCTGATTTGAAACTAATATCGAGCAAAGATAAGCTTGTCTATAAAGACATGTTGCATTATACAAATGCTCATAAGAGAGATTTCAATTCTAATGGACAAATTAGAGGCGATAAAGGTATAAAATATCGTGAAATAATTAGACCATTGTTTTCTGAATCGTTAAACAATAATATTATCACTAAATTTGGAGGAGACTTACCAACGCTAAAGAAATACAAAAATAACACAGACTTGGTATATTGGGATGATCCTAACGAACTGGTTGACAGATTGAAATTATTAATTGCTTCCCGAGATGCTGGTAATACAAACCATGATAATGAAATTTTATCAATAATCGAAGAATTAAAAGAAGCTGATATAATTAAATAATAAATAGTCGTAATAACATGCTTTTTATTCAGTATAATAGCTGAGTTCAAGACAAGTATACTGAATTGTGAACATGAGCAAAGCTGACGTGGTAAACGAAATTCATAAAAATGCGAGGGTGAACTATCCACGAAGACATGTTATCATGAAAGATATAGATGACTTGTGGCAAGCAGACTTAATTGATATGCAGTCAATTTCAAAAGAAAATAAAAATTACAGATATATTCTTGCCATTATTGATACATTTTCGAAATATGCTTGGGCCTTTCCAATGAGAAGTAAAACCAAAGAAGATGTGTGTAACTCTTTCAAAACTTTGTTGGATAAAGGGCGTGTTCCTAAAAATCTGCAAACGGATAATGGAGCAGAATTTTATAATAACAAATTTCAGAAGCTTATGAAATCATATAATATTAACCATTATTCAACCTTCTCAACAAAAAAGGCTTCAATAGTTGAACGATTTATCAGGACACTGAAATCTAAAGTTTATAAGGAATTTAGTTTAAAAGGCAATTACAATTGGATAAATAATACTCTAAATGATGTTATTTACAAATACAATCACACTCACCATCGCACTATTAATGAAATCCCTGCTAATGTGGACAATATTAATAAAAAAAATATATTAGAAAGGTATTTAAAGTTGCTAAAAAAATATAATTTAAAAAGCAAATACAAAGTAGGTGATTATGTGCGTATCAGTAAATACAAAGGAACATTTGAAAAAGGTTACACTCCCAACTGGTCAACAGAAATATTTAAAATTCGTAAAATACAAAAAACAACTCCCATAACTTACTTAATTGAAGATACTATCAGAGGTCACCCTATTTTAGGCGCATTTTATACACAAGAACTTCAAAAAACAAAACATCCCAATGTATATCTAGTTGAGAAAGTTCTTAGAAGAAAAGGTAACAGAGTTTTAGTAAAATGGTTGGGGTTGTCTTCAGCTGAAAGCAGTTGGATTGATAAATCGAATGTAATATTATAAATAATATTAACAACAAACTCGAATCGCATAACTATTTATTAAAGTATTCAAACCGGAATCATCAGTCTTATAATGTGTTTTGGAGAGAGTAGTCTTCTCAATTGGCTTATTAATAATTTACCATTTGAATTGCACTTACCAGGATATAATTACTGCGGTCCTGGTACTAAATTAATAAAAAGACTTGCACAAGGAGATAACGGTGTAAATAAGTTGGACGAATTTTGCAAAGATCACGATATTGCATATCACAAGTCATCAAACTTGAAAGATCGACATAAGGCTGATTTAATTTTGTTAAAAATGGCAAAACAGCGAGCGGTTGCTTCCGATGCTAGTATGGGCGAAAAACTCGCGGCACGCTTAGTAAGCAAGGCTATGTCGGCAAAAATTAAAACTGGTTCTGGTTTGAGGAAAAGGCGTTCTCCAAAAGTTACATCTGGAAAAGGATTAAAAAGTAAATTAAAAACTGTTATTACAAAAGCAAAAAGACACATGAAAAAATTAAAACCTAAGAGTAAGAAAATGGCTATAGAATTAGCTATTGCCGCTACTAGAGAATTAGCTAATGATTCATCGATTAAGCTCCCTCGTGTTATTCCTATTCCAAAAACTGGGGGAGTACTACCTTTGATTCCTATTTTTGCGGGATTATCAGCAGCGGGAGCTTTAGCAGGCGGTGTAGCTGGTATTGCCAAAACCATAAATGAATTCAAAATGGCTAAAAAGCTGTATGAGGAATCGAGGAGACACAATGATAAAATGGAAGCTCTATGTATTGGGAAAGGACTACACCTTAAACCACATAAGGGCGGCCTTGGAATTTTCATATCAAAAGAAAAAAACTAAGATATCGGCTACCCAAACGGGCCTTAACTAACTTTGACATTTTAAAGTATGGAAATAGAATACCTTATTTTAGAGGTGTCTTTATGAGAGATGAGCTCCCTAAATATCCATATAAAAAAGAATGCGGGGTTATTAATTTAGATAGTTCTAAAAATCCTGGTTCTCATTGGGTAGCCTATGCAAAATATAATGATTATGTCGAGTATTTCGACAGTTATGGAAATCTTAAACCTCCAAAGGAATTTATAAAATATGTAGGTTCTAACATTCAATATAATTATGAAAATATACAACGTGATCACTCCTTCAACTGTGGACATCTATGTTTAAATTTCTTAAAGAACTTTTGGTATAATCAAGAAATAAAATAAACAGGATCATTTAAAAGAGTTCAGTATGCAAGCATGTCTACAACGGTTACCATCTCTGGAAATAAATCAGAACTGGTCTCGTATTTTCAACCACCTCTTCATTTATCTGATCAATACGAGTGCGGTTTACTATACTTTTCAGTAAAAACAAGACCGAATGTGCCCGTTAATAACAGCAGTTTAACAGCTGTAATCAGAATCGAATGTGATCTTGTGCACGGTTCATATTACAACGGATTACCGACTCATTTTGTTCATGAATTCATATCTGAAACTGCTTCAAGTCACGGCTACACAGAAATACCCCAGAACGTTATTTACTTCCCAGTGAACAAAAATATAATTCCATCTATATCTGTTAAGATTGTTGATCAACTTGGTAACTGTATTAACTTTGGTGAAGAACATATTCAATTACGCCTTCATTTACGAAAATCAAAATGATAGTATATTATAAAAACACTCCTGTGAAAATCAAACGTCTTATTCCATCTACGACCATTAAGGAGCATAGACGTAAGAAAAAAGTGAAGAAATTGAGTGAAGCAAATAAAGCTTTTCTTAAAACTTTAGGTTTTAAAGTATGAATATACTACAAATTACTGAATTACCTCACTTCGATAGTTCGATTGAAAGCTATGAAGTCCACACATACAATCCCTACACTAACAGCTTTAGAGAAAACGATGAAATCAGAATTCCCATACACCAACAAGACATATACGTGTTACCATCAGCCAGTTCAATTTACGTCGAGGGTCAAGCAAAGTTCTTCGACAAAGATGGAAAACCGATTAAGAAAAATATTACGTTCAGTAACAACCCTGTTATGTTTTTGTTTCAAGATATCAGATACGAAATAAATGGCATTGAAATAGATCGCATTAAAAATTCTGGAATAACATCGACAATAAAGTCATACGTTTCAATGAATGATGGAGAAAATAAAGTTGCTGCTTTGTGGGGTTGGAACATAGATGGATTCAAAAGTGATGATCATTTTAGTGCTATTGTACCTCTTAATAAGATTTTAGGATTTGCGGAGGATTACAATAAAATTGTGATAAATTGTAAACATGAACTTATTTTGAATAGAAGTAACTCTAATTTAAACAGTATCATAGCAACTGATGATATTGCGCATTTTCAAATAGACATACAAAGATTGCAATGGCGTGTACCACATATAAAAGTGTCAGACCGTGAACGACTGACACTACTAAAACACTTGGAAAGAGATAAACCTATTCAAATAGCGTTTCGAAATTAAGATTTATATGAGTATCCTTTGCTCCCTAAAACTACAAAACATTCTTGGTCAGTTAAGACTGCATCGCAATTAGAGAAACCTCGGTATGTAATTTTTTGCTTGCAAACCAACAGAAAAAATAATAAAACCAAAGACAGTTCTTTGTTTGATCACTGTGGGGTTACTAACGTAACACTATTTTTGAATTCACAGTATTATCCTTACGAGCCTCTAAGCTTAAATTTTTCTGAGAACAAATACAATATATTATATGAAATGTACGTGAAATTTCGTCAGTCGTATTACAACTGTCCTGCAGACCCCTTGCTTAATTTGATTGATTTCAAGGAGAAGGCCCCTCTCTTTATTATAGACTGTTCAAGACAAAACGATAGTTTGAAAACAGGCCCCGTAGATGTACGGTTGGAGATTGAATGTTCAGCGCCAATACCAGATCACACAACTGGATATTGTTTAATTATTAACGATCGGCTTGTGGAATATAAACCTTTAAGTAACATAGTGCGCAGATTATCATGACAGCCATTGTAGATGTTCAAGGTTTCAAAACAGAAACAAATGAATTTATCGTTAAAGAATTTGCTGTAATATTGAATGAAAAAATTCAGGTGTTTTTAATTAAGCCACCATTTCCATTTTACGATTTGACGAAACCAGAAAAACGACAAGTCAGTTGGATTGAACGTAATAGAAGGATATACTGGAGAGACGGATTTGTGCCCTACTCAAATCATCAAAATTTGATTGTAGATATTTTAAGAGATAAAAGTGTTTACACCAAAGGTTTAGAAAAAGTGTTATGGTTAAAAAATATTTTGAATAATAATAATATAAATAATTTAGAAGATGAAGGTTGTCCTAATTTATTAAGCTTATACAATAAATATGAACATTCTCATGATGTGTATAGTTGTATTTATCATGATAAAATATGTGCTTTAAAAAATGTAATATGTTTAAATAAATGGTGTATAGATAATAAATTTTTGAAATAAATATTTGCTTGTTTAATTTTCAAATCCTCTATCCCTACCAATCCCATCAAATGTTAATCATTATAAATTGCTGGCTACCGCAGTACGATATCATTTCACCTTTATATTTATCTGTATGAAGAACTTTAGTATAGTTATATATTGAGTGAACAGAACATGTCTCTAAATAAATGTAGCCCTCGTTATGACATGTATAATGCGTATAAAATGCGTGAAATTTCGTTTAGACATTATTGGGCAACGACTAATTCAAGGAGAAGGTTGGTGATGGAAATGGCTGAAGCCGGTTTTTTTTATTATGGAAATAGTGTAAATGATAAAGCAGCGTGTTTCTCATGTGGAGGTGTTATAGAAGATTGGGAGATTTACGACGATCCTTGGATGCAACATGCTATACATTTTCCTCAATGTCTTTATTTGAATGCTGTGAAAGGAATATATTATATTAATAACTGTCTAAAACATATGGGTAAATAGGCATAAAGTCGACTACCAAAAAACATTGATATTTACGTGTACATTTAAATTTCTTGTGATATCTATTACATTAAAATAGTTAAATATTAAAGACCACTCAATAGTCAAGTCAGAATATTTTGCAGGTACTATTTAAAAACAATGAATGATGGTTGTAATTGGGTGTTTCTGGATCTAAAATGATTCTATAATGAATGGTGAAAATTGCGGGTTTCCAGATCTTGAATATTGATGAAATGAATAGTAAAATTGGGGTGACCTGGATCTCCTTGATCCAGGTCCCCCAATTTTACTCTACTTATATAAAGGTAAGGTAAAGTAAAGTACTTCTTTTCTTGTGTTCAATAAAAGTATTTTAATTTATCAGAAATTTTTATTTGTCGTTTTATTTTGCACAGGGTTTTCAGTTAAATATGTTTAAGCTATATAAATGTCCGCAACTTTTAGTAGGCTCTGTTATGAAGACAAAACGAGACACAAAAAAGTATGCCATTTCCTACGGTATCGAACTAAAATTAATTGGTAATCCTCTCACCGTACACGTGTTTGAAAACTAATAAAATTACATGCATCAATATATCTACAGACGAAGTTTGCGAAATTGCTGATAGTTTAGTTTACAAGGATAAAGTTCTAAATTTACTCTGTAGTAACGACATTAATGAACTCCATATGTGCTCCAAGTTTCTTGTCTCGTCGATAGTTTGTGCTGTATGATGCTCGTGTAGTTTGTTAGCCAGACGCAAAGGTGAGGAGTACATCGTAACCAGTTACGTCATTGATAACACTGTAGTCCTCATCACATCATAGAATTATAGAAGGCACAAAAAGAGACTTGTAAATCCCACGTTTTTCTTCGTCGTAAACCTAAAGAAAAAAGGTTAAAAGAACACTTACCTTTCCTCTTTGCCTTAGATATATGTATTTATGTAGTTTATTGTTTAAAATTATGTATGTATTTATGTATTTTTATCGAATGTATGTATATTATCCTACACACTCATATCTTCCTCTCTTCCAACATTTCCTCTTGTATTTTATTCTTTCTTTCTTTCTTGGTACATAAATTGGAAATATTATTAGAAATATTATTATATTCAACAAGGCAAACTTGCAACCTTACATGTATTTATGGTGACAATCTTTCATCCACATACATGACGTGTCCATCAGCATATCTTCCTCTACTTTTGTAATTTTTTAAACCATTTGATTGTTTTGGCTGCAGTTTACAAAATACAATAAAAACCACTGTTTCTTTTACAGTATTTGGGTTCCGAACCAAAATGGTAAAAAGAAATCTTCATAGTGAACCTAGAACGTCCCTCCATCTGACATAGCGAAATAGTATCGCATCAAACAAGTTTACCATCTTTAGATTATATCGGACTGTATTTCAAATGCCAATAACTGGAATTATTATTTATTTTAAATGAATTTATTTCCACGTACAGATATCAAATCAAGCGTTACAATACATGACATAAAGTTATTTGTTTAGTCCAAAATATAATGTTTTATCTACGCACCGATGTTTTCCAGGAATTAATAAAATGATTAAATAATATTTGTCATAAAAATAATAAAAAATATAATAGTGACAATAAATATTATACAGTGCCATATAGCCAAGGCTAAGCAAAGCTTTTATTTTGGATATTAGACATAAATACTTATTTTATTCTTTTAATAAAAACACACAGACTAATACCAATTGACGTGGATACAAATATTTGTCTTGTGCGAGGATGGGACCCGAAACCTTTAGATTAGAAATCAGGTTCACTACCGACTGAATCTTGGCGATCAGCAAATGCCGTCTAGACTTTAGAAGTACTTTTCAAATTATCAGAACAGAACCCTTGTTGCTTAAGTGCAGTT
Organism: Pseudoips prasinana; assembly: GCA_951640165.1. NCBI lineage: Eukaryota > Metazoa > Arthropoda > Insecta > Lepidoptera > Nolidae > Pseudoips > Pseudoips prasinana. The sequence goes on from OX621240.1 coordinate 15,588,344, forward strand.
TATACTTCTCTTTTTCGTTTATTTCAAGATAGTCCAGTATAAAATAAATGTTATAAATTATGTTCACTCATTCACCTGTTCTTGTTCATAATACAAAATTGGTCAAAAATTCAGAAGTTTGACTGTTCTTACTTATTTGTATTTGAACATAGCAAATAGAAAATATATTCCTATACTAACGTATTAACAAGATTTCTTCCCTCGTTGCACGTTCTAGGTTTCATTATGAGTGTTTAACAACACATGTGGCCGGCGTCAAAGTTCACGTCTCGGGGAACCAGCAGAATATTAAATACTTTATACATCATCATTATTTCTTGTTCTTCACTCCTTTCTATTCGGATCTTCATTCAATTTAGCCAATTGCAGCTGCGAGACTCAAACGAGGGCCTAATAACAGTAAAAAAACCATATTTTTGAATTAATTAAGTTCTAAGTTATTTAATTTATATAAGATAGAAAGGATATTCTCGTCAGTGTGGCACTCTCAGAATGTCAGCACTGTCGTAATTTTGTTACGGTCAATGATAGAATTGATGCTCCTTCATCTAGCATGGACAGTTTTTAAAAGTTTCCTCAGTAATAAAATAAACATATATATTTGATTCACTTAATTAATTGCCTCCTTGGTTTAGTGGTAGGATTTGCAGTTAAGATAATGTGGTCCTATGTTCGAGTCCTGGGACCGGCCAAAAGGTGATATTAGAATTTTAATGTTAAAAATTCTTAGTATAGAGAAAGACATAATTATATAAGAATTATTATTCTCGTTGAGAGAATAAATATAATAATATATTTTTATTAGTACTTAACCTCAAAATGCACATGGAATCAGTTACTGAAATGATTAGGCAAGATGTGACATTCTATTAGGCTTCTTTCTTTCGTTTGTACAAACATAAGACCTTCCATATGTGAAACGGTTCCAGCAGCTTATAGACTTCAACAACACTTGGAGCTTATGACTCTCTTTGTGTAATAATGTTGCAAAACTATGAATCACTTCTTATTTCGGTAATATATCTCTTGTTGTATAATACCTTTATACAACAAGAGATATTATTACCCATTAAATCAATTTCACTGCCCGAATGGTTTGCTGGAAAGAAAACTCATTAATGAATTAAGGTCGCCTATCTTGACTTAATTCTTAGCATTGCATGGATTCGCCGTGGGGAAACCGGGTCCATCGCGTGGTAGAGGAGGGAACACTCGGCAGGGTCTGAGATTTGCGACTCAGGTATAGGTTTAAGGGGGCCAATGAAGCATCAATGCTCACCTTCTCTGTATCACAGTATTGTAACAAGTAACTTAAATTGTTTCTGTGTGCAATAAAGAATAAGAATTCAATGTATGCTCATACTACAAATAATTATTAAAACAAACCGAAACCTCTTGCGTCCCAACTCAAATCTCCATACATCCACAATCTCAACTATTGAATTCACTTTAGAGTTGAGTTCTATGGATTTAACATTTGGTATTTGGAAGCAGATTCTAAACTTGCAGGTGGCACAACTTTGTTTCATTTGCATTTAGCCCGGATTCTGAATCGAGCAAATGCTACATACTAACGCGGTTCGTAATTGGCTTAATTGTTAAGATAATAAGTAACTAAGTAAGCTAGGTAGAGCCGAAAGCACGGCAAGTTGCTTAAAACTTTGTTGTTGTAAAATTTAGTATAAGTCGAATTTTCTAGGTTATTAACTAGCAAGGCAAATTATACGACAGGACCAGATGTATAAACACGTTATTAGTACCTAACTAATCATGACTTTATTGTTCCAAAAGTTATTAGTTAAACTAAACATAATATAATAATATCCTGGAATGTTATTCACACACAGCCATATAGTTCCAAACTAAGCAAAGCTTGTACCTACTATGGAAACCAGATAACTGATATATTAAATATAATACTTTTCTTTTGTAAATACATACTTATATAGATAATTATACCCAGACTCAGGATAAATAACATGTTTATGCACACAAATATCTGTCCTGGGTTGGAATCAAACACACGACCTGCGGCGTGAAAGGCAAGCATTTACTAACCACGCCAACCGGACCCAAAGTCTGAGAGAATTTTATACTTCGTTCTTTAAAGTACTCCTGTCTAACTTCTATATATCATTCGAATAGCTGAAGAATAAGAAAGTCAATTGAAACTTGTAAGGTCAGATTAAAATGGTTTATTAAACAAATATACAAAACTGGATTCGGGTTCAAGAAAACAAATGCCTCAACATTGACTGCAACAAACAATACTTGCTTTTGCACAGATTTACAAGCCAAATTAGTAAAGCTCTCTCCTATAACTTTCAATCAAATAATCTGATAACTATAAATTAAATTACTTACCGTGGTGTGTGGGAAAAGGCATCCGTGCGGAGAAATGCACAGTTTATATAAGGAGAACGAGTGAACTAAAAGCTTAACAATATAATAACAATATAACTTAGCAATATACCACGAACGCCCGCTCACCCAATCACTCGCACTTCATTGGTGTCGAAGAATGCCTTTATAAGATTTTTCCTAATATTACGTATTTTAGAGAAATTATGACGCTAAAAATTAAAACTCATCTTATTCTATAATGGAGTAAATAAACAAAATAAGGTACTGTTTTGGATCAATAACAAATAAGTCATGAGCATATTTATATGTATACTACATAGATGAAAATATTAATTAAAAAATACTTGAAATCAGACAGGGAACCCATAAGATTTATTTTTTAAGAAAATTTCTATCGTTGCCTTTTGGAGGGGTTTACCGTAGTCACTGCGCTTGGCATGCGAGTTGGCGACCGCAGTGGCGGTAGTAAGTACACAGAAGTCGCTGCTGCCCAACGACACCCACGGGGTGATAATTATGGGGTGGAGCTGTTATTCTCTCTGGGTCAGAAACCACAGGATTTATCTTAGCATTTGTCCAAACTCAGGTAGCGACAATAAAAGTCTACAGTCAGCATAGCAACTCTGACAACATATTTTATTATAATTCCAATGTTTGTTCCGGTTTGAACATCGGAAGTTTGTCGAAGCGAAGTAATATCATTTGCCGTTGCATGCTCTACTGTTACAAGTACTACGAGTAGTTGTTTATCGGGAAATAGTATTGAAAATTATTATTGTGTCACAATTTTTTTATTGTTATATATGTTCTATTATTATATTATATTATTATTATTATCGTAAGTATCGCAGTTTTTTTTTGCTGGAGGTGAACTAACCAAAATATTGTGTTCAGACGCCAGGACATCCAGTTACCCCAGTCTGTCAAATTTCTTTTATAGATTTTCAACTTTAACACAACAGCATAAGGTTCACTTTCAATTGGGGAAATTTGACAGATTGGGGTAGCTTGATGTGCTGACGTCTGTACATTAGCTACATTTAATGTACACTGTGATTTTTATGATTCCTTAAATTAGACTCCTATTAGTCTTTGTTCAACTATAAGTTCACATTTGTGAAGTCTTGCCACATGCTACAATGCAATGGAACTCAGGTGCCAAATCAACCAGTCATGAACAGAATGAGCAAACAATCCGAGAGAAGAAGAGTTACTAAACACCCTAACGGCCATATAATAATAATAATATCTGGGGACAATGTCACACAGATCATCATAGCCCCATACTAAGCAAAGCTTGTACTATGGGTTCCAGGCGACGATATACATACTTATATAGATAGATAAATACATATATACATAGAAAACATCCATGACTCAGAAACAAATATTCGTGCTCATCACACAAATATTTGCACTTACCGGGATTCGAACCCAGGACCACCAGCTTCGTAGGCAGGAGGCTATGGTGACCGTCAATGTCACCATAGCCTAGATAATTATGCCCAATATGTTATGGGTTGTCTCATCATGTCAGCCAAAGTATGTCCACTGTTGGACAAAAGCCTCGCCAAAGAATGGGGGTATATGGAATATATATAATCGCCACGCTTGGCAGACGGGCTTCTACCCTTATTTTATTTACTGCATTGGAAAGGTATTTTTTAATAAAGTGTTAGGTATATAAATACATTTTAAAAATCGGTTATTTGCATGGTAACAAGAACAGAACACCTATGACAATTTTTACAGGTCAGAAGTCAAATAAAATCAGACACATAGTCTGTCATGATAGTAGTCACTGTATAAATTTTGGTACCTAGCCGCTTATATTACCAAAACTGCATTACGTAATTAATATACTGTTAAGTTTCAAATGTATTCACTGTCGTTGCATTAACTGTACCTTATTCAGATACAGAAACTGAATAGCTACTCTCCAATAGTCATATAAAAGATCAGTCTGGCTAGTGCGAACGATGCAAAAGCCTTTATTATATTTGCTTAAAGGGGCTAATATATACTGAATACAAAATCATAACGCATAATAAATATTTTGCTCCGACTATCGAAAGTTTATTCTCTAACGTTCGCTAAAGTAATGCAAACCATAACGGGCTGGACCCGGCCTTAGATTTATTCACACGATTGCATAAAACACTACTATTTTAAGCTAATCTAAATAATTTAACTACAATTAAACATAATCTCCTTGACAATAACTTAATACAAGCTAGCTAAATGACACTACCATTATAAAATAAATTGTATAAATGTTTTAACATTCCGTGTACCTAAATATCTGTAATAAGTAACTAGAAATAATAACTGTATTACTACAACCATGTTCTGACTATTTACAAGCGCTTTTTTTAAGTCTACGTGAATAAACATTATTTTTTTATTTTATTTTTAATCATATTGTCATTTACTGTATAATTGTACAAAAAATATTTACCTAAATTATTCCTGATCATATTTGAATATATGTCTGTTAAATATACTCTTTCGAGTTTTGATAAGTTTCTTATCGCATAATTATGTAAATGTTGGACGGTGCATCCGTATGCCACAACTCGAGACAGTAAGTTGGGTTCAGGCCAAGACTAAAGTTTAACAAAACAAATTTTGTACATAGTATTTTCGTATGAACAACGTTGAATTTTTTGTTAAGGGTAATAACAACTTTAATATTTAACTTCCAACTTAAAAAGTGTTATAAGTGTTAACCTAGTATGACCGTTTATGTATCTTTGCCTTTAATGTATATGGCGTATGGCGCATCGCATCATCGTAGGTCCGAAACATAGGGGCTGTTATTGAAGTATTTTAATATCTGAGTGGTTATTTAATCGAGATTGTTTTCAACTAACTTGAATAGAAATATGTTAAGCATTTAAAAAAAAAACTTGTATGTACTTATGTACACGCGTTAGAAGTTATACTTCTTAATATACAACTTGATATCAATTTTCATACCACCTAGAACTAACTTCATGCTGTTAAATTTTTTGGTGTCGGTGTGCGCGCGCATCGTAAAAATTCACTCTCATCATTTTTCTCCATCGCGCCAAAAGAAGTATAACTTCAAAAAATACAGGTCTCATTCTAGTTGTGATCAGAAATTTACGACGGTTAGCTTAATACGGTGTATTATCGTCCGAACATTAATAAAATGTATCCATGGAACCTCCATATTGAAATATCCATGTATGCATTTTACTACTCGTCGATAAGCTTTGGATGTAGTAACCCTTGGAGCTGAATTGTATCAACATTTTAGTGATTAGAGCATCATGATCTTATGCTCTATGATTACATTGACTGGAGAAGTACTATCACCTGACTGCATCTACTTTAAAAATAAATAATTAATTTACTTTATAAATTATGATTTTATATCAAAATTATTTGCTGGGTGTGTATGTGTAAGGTTCCCAGTGCTCATCGGTGAGAAGACATAGGGTTGGCAACGCATATATGACCACTTACTATTAAGTGGCCCGTAAGCTGTTTGTCAAGTTGGTTATATAAGACTATTAGGTAGGGACTATTGAGTCATAGGGCTATTGACTCATGCGCATACTTATTATGAAAATCGCGATGAGAAGACTATCACTATCACTGAAATAACACTGCATAACTATTGTAATATTAATTTTTAATTTGGTTTTACACAAAACAAACATTTCTTTCAACAAACAAATGACGAGAGAATGAGTGTATGAAAGATACGACCTGTCATTTGAGTGATGATGTCACACAAATAATAATTAACACTCCCCTTCAATATTCACACAATAACAATAGTTATAAGTTTGATATTTTTTTATACAATATCTATGTAAATTAAATAATATAATGGCAACACAAAATATTTCTTACATTTTTTCAACATAAATAGTGGCAACACTAAAATGATATGTCTAACCTCTAAATTCAAACAATTTGTTTATGTTATGCAAGTCAAAATACTTTCTTAAGATTATCTCGTAAATAAACAAATTGAATGTTATTTAGAGGTTATGGTTTCATTATATAGCCTGCGGTCGGGCTACACACGTATTTCACACACAAAATGTTCTTGTTTACAGTATCTTTGATAAAGTGATATTTAATGTCTTTCTGCTTGAAATGTCTAGTGTTTTCACAGTTATGTATCATCTTTATAGCACTTTGATTGTCCACATATAACACAACACTACAATCTTCTTGAAAGCCTGTTGAAATTCCTTTAACAAATAATGTTTCAGTGAGATAACTGGCAGCAGGAATGTACTCGCTCTCAGCATACGAATATAAACTATTCTCCAGCACAATCTGTATCTAAAAATGCTGCGATAAAGTTATAATTGGAATTTTCTTCTTTCATTCTATGGCAGTATATGGAAATTTTATGGCTGTATATGTGATTGTTGTGTGGCTGCCGGCATAAATATCGTCAATCCTTCGCATCCTATGGAGGGCGTAGAAGTTGGCCTGAGACTATTTACTATATACCAATGAATGATCGAGAGCCAACTGACCCAAGGTGGTGGCGGGTTCATAGTCCACAACTCTTTTGTCCACAATGTAGTGTAAATCGAGAGTGTGTCAACTAGGGTGGCGTATCTTATACTCAGAATTACCAAGCGGTGTTCGTTGATGGTTATACAGGTTTACACACTGTCTTTAAGGCACTCTGATGATGAGGTTAAGGTCATGTATGGGGATATATAAAGAGCCATACGTGCTTTTATTCTAAATATATCGGAATATATAAGCATAACTTTGTGTTACATACCACCCGTCTCCACAAAGTAAGTAACTCTTTTGTGGGGCAATGTATAAGATTCTATAACAAACTTCCCAGTGCTGTCCGAGAAATGTCTATGAATAAGTTTAAAAGAATTATAAAAGCCAAATTGTGTAGCAGGGCTTACTACAAAACTTCTGATTATTTAAGTGACAAAACAGCTTGGGATTGAGTCGCTCTAAATTAACACATTTAAATACAATGTAATTTTATGTAAGAAATAAATATTTAAAAAAAAGGATTCCTACTGAGTTTTCTGGCAGTGTTTCTCAGTAGCTACCACGTCATGCACTGCACGGTAAGGTAAAAAAAAATTACGATTCCACACAAATGTAATATTTTAACGGAATAAATGACTTTGTTTTTTTTTTTATTGTTTTTAGTTTTATTTTTAGAACTCGAAACCAAGTGCCTTTATCTTATACAACTTTGCCGGAAAGCTTCAATCGTCAAATTTAAATCGTTCAATCTATTGTAAACAGTATATTGTTACAGCTACTTGAACATACTCTAAAAACGTTTTCATTTCCTGCACGAGACACATTGGAGATTGCTGGGATCATAGAATTTTATTTTAAAAAATCATTTCTATTATGTACATACATAGAAATTTAACTATATTTTTAACTCATAAACACAATGTATGTATGTTGTACAAAAATAGTTGTTTTTTAATATGCCAACAAAAACCCAACTTGTTTTCAATATAGGTCCATTCAACGGTTGCCTAAAAGAGATCATATGACGGTCACCGTAGCTTAGTTGGTAGTGCTCCTGCCTACGAAGCTGGTGGTCTTGGGTTCGAATCCCGGTAAGTGCAAATATTTGTGTGATGAGCACGAATATTTTTTTCTGAGTCATGGATGTTTTCTGATTATTTAAGTATTTATCTATCTACTTATATAAGTATGTATATCGTCGCCTGGTACCCATAGCACAAGCTTTGCTTAGTTTGGGGCTAGGATGAACTGTGTGACATTGTCCCTAGATATGAATCTAGAGACAATATCCCTAGAGACAATATGATGATTATGGAGTAGAAATTCGATGAAGTTCCATCGAATTTCTACTCCATAATCATCATATGATTTAAAATAAAAAAAATAAAAATTATAATAATATAAGGCCGCCATTTGTACAATCTTGTTCAACATATTAATATTTAAAAAAAAAACACTGCTGAAATGAAATGAAGTTTTCACTAACACAACTTATGTAATGAATTTCAATTAAGTACTATCTGCTTAAATGTTTGAAAATTTTAATACGTTTGACCTTCAATAAGTTCCAAGGATGTTCTAACAAATTTTTTACAAGATGTTCGGAACTTTCCTCTGAAATGTCCTTATTTTTAACTTGTAACGTTGGCCACGTATTACTGCAGTCATATAACTTTGCTGGCAATAAAATATATCGCTCATAAAACGAAAAAATGCGTAGGTACATTATAGAGATAAGTAAATACAATAGGTTATTTATACTGGGGGTTAAAACTAGGAGTGCGAAAGAGGTCAGTACAGTCGGACGACCATAATTTTTCATTTCATTAACCCCGAGAGGTGTAGATCCTACCATGTCCTGGATGGGCATCGCGCCTCATTAGCACCGCATCGCCACCATCCCATCCTTTGTGTCTATTCATAGTGTAGTCTAAAATAGCTGATTATATACGTCTCTTTAATCAGGTTGCTAGGGGGCTGATGTTAGCTACTATGGTCAGTCTAAATTTATTATGCCACTAGCTTTGCCCTGCGGTGCGCCCGCGTTCTACTTTATAAGTTATAGATAGATAGATTAACGCGAACCCATCTGTCAAGCGTGGCGATTATGTCGTATCCACCTAAGATGAATCTTGGATGAGGCTTTAGTCCAGCAGTGGACTTCTTACAGCTGTTATAATGCTGATGATTAACTCTTTATTGTACATCAATAGCCAAATCACACAGTATAGGAGCATATAATTAAGAAGTATACAATGGCGGTCTTAACAATTAGCTAATAAATTATAGCCTATGTGTTATTCGGATATATAAGCTGTATTACCACAATGTTTCATCAAAATCCGTTCTGTGGTTTCTGCGTGAAAGAGTTACAGGCTATACACCCATACTCATAAACTTTCGCATTTGTAATATTAGTAGGATATAGGATAGTAGGATTATATTTTATATGCAGATAGAACATAATTTATTTTCCATAGTAAATTGAAAACCCTACCAATCAGTTATTTAGAATTGTTTTTCAAAGTTAACAGAAATAAAAATAAATATAGGTTGTAACTTAATAACGTGAATAAAAGTTTTTTGGGGACGTTACAATTTTGTTAAGACTCTGAACAAAATATTTATGCTCGCAATGTCCGTATAATATCCTAGGCATACCATCTTAGGTCCATTTTTTTTTAAATATACTTTGTGTAGTCAATTAAAAATACACATTTTTAAATCTACTTTATGCAATATCTAATAAAAGGACATATACAATTTTACTTATAATATCACACAATTGTGTAGTCCAATTCATACGTTTATAATTTTCAAACCGATACTTTAATGATGTCTACAGAATAATATGCTTATTGTGACTTACTGGGATAGTATACCTTCAGTGTTTTCTTTACCATAAGCACGTACAAGTAAGTACGTTCATTACTAGTGGTTGAAAATTGTCCACTATATAATATTTATTTCCATCGATAGCCTCGATTTTTACAAGCTGTAAACAGTAACAGGAGCTTCTACCGCAACACACATGGGTGCATTCCACATTTTAATTGCTTGGTAATGCAATGGTAATGGTAATGCAACCCTATAAACGTGGAGCAAATATCTATCATTTAATAATAATATACTAGAACATTACTCACCCACAGCCATCTGAACCCAATCCAAACAGAGCTTGTACTATGGAAACAGATAACTGATATATTACTACATATCTAGTTTTCTTTTTGTAAATACATACATACTTACCAGATTCCGTACAAGCAGAAATCTGCTTGTCTGGAATCTGGGTGTAATTATCTATATTATTTGTGTGCATGAATATGTGTTCATGCACTCAAATATGTGTCCTGGGTGGGAATCGAACCCGCGACCTGCGGTGTAAAAAGCAAACATTTACCAAGAACGCCCACGAGCCCGTCGAATGTAGTCGTACCAATTTTCAAATAAAATTTAGAATTTAGTAAAACACTGTGAAGTTGAGCAAATAAATAAAGTTTCAAACATACAGTTTATATAACGATATTAAAGAACTAGTCACAGTTGGTAAATTAGTATTTTGATTTCGCTTTAGAGAATTGCTTCAAAATGGTGATCCCAAAGTAACTAATCGAATTTATGAACATTATTCAAACATAATTCAGACATTTTGCACTCAGAATCATAATAATTGAATTATGACTTCGTTGAATCACATAGAGTAGGTACCTGTTGTAATCAAAGACTAAGTCAAACATTTACATTTTTTCATATAGAAGTAGTTTACGTGAAAAAAATTTGGTTCAAGGCGGGACACATACAAAAACACAAAAAATATATACTAAAATGTTTATTGCACTATTACACAGATATAGTATACAACCAACGTATTGGTGTCTCCTTTTAGGCGTATGGATGCCTGTGCCAGAAGACAAAAAGAAAAAAAGAAGCCATAACTTGTAGAAGCGACGATCTGTGAGGCTGCGTAAGGTTCTCGAGTAGATACCACGAAACCTTGCAAAATACGGTGTGAGCGGCCCCCTTTTACAAGGTTGACCGAAGATTTTGCCAGGGTCGCAAGAAGCCGCTTGATTTGGGCAATGCAAGACCAGTCGGCGTGGAGATCCTCGGGAGAGGCTGTTTTACCCTACTGTCAGTTAATGTGGCAACTCTGGGAAAAACTAATAAGAAACTCAGGGAATCTTTTTCTTGTACATAGTTACGCAGGTATTTCAGAAAAACTTACCACTTAGCCGTTTATTCGAATAAATATTCTACAAGTTCCTGTAACAATAGATTTAATCTATACATATAATAAAATCGTAGCGAAGTCGAAACTATACAATGAATTTTTTTTTAAAGGATACTTTGGCCGTGATCTACAATCGTAATAGAAGCCAAAAATATAGTTTTTAGAATTTTTGTCTGTCTGTCTGTATGTATGTCCGGGCTAAACTCAAAAAGTACTGCATGGATTTACTTCAAATTTTGCTAGAATATTACTAAGAGGTCGGGTCAGCATATAGGCTCCATATTATCACGCTTTCACCTACGGGGGAGGAACTGTGATAATTTATAAAATATTACGCGGGTAAAACCGCGGGGCACAGCTTGTATTGAATAAGTTCCTGTAATGGTAGATTTAAGTATAGTATATAACAAGTATATACTTCAATTAATAAACAATAATAATAAGTCAACTCAGAATTTAGGGCGTAATAGCCCTGTATATTATCTGTGAAGAACGATATTTTTTACTTTTAATCATAACACATTCGGTCATACGGAATTATAATTTAATTTATAATAATCATGGCTTAGTTAAATGTATTAGACATTTGACAATATTGTATTGTTAAAATGGTAATGTTTGTACATTTTACTACAGCATATCTACCCATGTAGATATGCTGTAGTAAAATGTACAGACATATCCATATATGTCTGAATTTACAGACGCCAGCACATCAAGCTACCCCAATCTGTTTAATTTCCCTAATTGAAAGTGAACCTTATGCTTTTGTGATAAAGTTGAAAATCTATAAAAGAAATTTGACAGATTTGGTGAGGTGGATGTGCTGGCGTCTGTACAGATGGACTGTGATCTTAAGACTTTGTTAAGTATTAACATCATAAATAGCAAGTAGTTACTATCGAACTATTCTAATAATTAAACACAAAATCTTTAAAACTACGACTTATGACACTGAAATTTTAACAACGAATTAAACAAGATAAAACAGGACCAAATTTTGGAGGTCTTACGCTTATCATAAAAGCCTTTGTTTTTACAGGCACAGATATAAATAAGATTTTTTCTAGTAAGAATCTAAAACTATACTTAATTGTTCTGAAATTGTTTCTGTCTGTTTGTTACCTTTTTATTCCTTAACGAAGTTGCCCAAGATTTAAAAGATCATATTGGAACGTGTTATTATTTGAATTCCTGCAATAATTAACACACGGGTTAAGTGCGGGGAATCTATCTTTGTATAAAATCACTTAATTTTACAAATATTACCTAATGTGTTACGACGTACAACAAAATATGTAAATTTTGAACAGACCAGCAGATCCAGCTACCCCAATCTGTCAAATTTCTTTTATAGATTTTCAACTTTATCACATAAGCATAAGGTTCACTTTCTATTGGGGAAATTTGACAGATTGGGGTAGCTTGGATGTGCTGGCGTCTGTACATAGAACTAATGGATAGAGTGACTGCAGGTAATTAAATCTGTCACCCGTCGTCGCAATATTTTGGCAGGGTCCGGCGTTTTCAGTAGCGAAGCTGGTAAATTATTGAATTCATTTATGTAATAAACTAAATAATTTTTAGTTTAAATAATTTAGTGCAATTTAACGTCTCTAAGACTCAAATATACACATTCACCACAAAAATCTAATAGAATAGCTAATAGAAAAAAAAAGAAATATTTATCACACCCCATCAACCACACCAACTAGAAAATTATAGTCCACTTCATACTTCTGTATGAATATTTTGTTGTTCTAATTAAACATTCAATTAATATATTCATCCAGTAAGTACTGAGTTATAAAGTAAAGTATTCAAAATATTTGGTTGGGGAAAAAATCTTTTCGCATTATAGTACCTACGTATGAACTCGTCATAAAATCTCTTTGACTATACTATTTGTATCTGGCTGGTTTTGGTATCATTGAAAGTTTAAAGAACATAATTCCAAATTCAAATTAGGAAAATGTGTGATTTTCATTTGTTTTTCGTACTGTCAAGATGAGTGAATCTAATAAAGAAATTGGATACATTTTAAAAACTTACTACAAAAAAGGTAACAATGCAACGCAAGCCGCGAAAAAATATCGCGATGTTTATGGACATAGTACAGTATCTGTGAGAGCAGTACAAATTTGGTTTAAGTGTCCTCAATCCGGAAAGGAGACGGATACGTTTTTATACAATATTGGGCCTGGATGTAAAAAGATAAAAGTGGTGGCAATTAAGGGGTCTATAAATAATCAGCCAGTCACTAAAAATTCCATGGATTTTTTCCATCTGTGAGCAGAGTTATAAAAGATTTAGTACTTAATTGAGAGGTTTATACCAACCTATACTAAACAGCTTAAAGGGCGAATGCTATTTAATAGTTATCCGTGTTCAGTATGTTAGCTAAAGTCGTACACGTTAATATCGGAAGTCCGTAGAGAGAATGCAGTTGTCGAGGGATATATAAACAAAACAATAAAAAATACTCAAATCACACACGCACTAAATGATACGTGAAACGAGTGACCGATCATAGATTAGGATTCAAAATCTGTCACCAGTCACTGTCAGTATATATTAAAAATATAGTTGCCAATAACTAATAAATCGATTTGAACGATAACCGATATTATAATTTCTATTTATTTTGTTGATATTTTATTTTTTACTGTTGACATTACGTTAATGTATTTAATAATTATTATGATTAAATCGGTTATCTGGTGTCTGGTGCAAGAGTTTTTATATTACATTGTTTGAACTCATTAACGTTAATCGATTATAGTAATCAACAACCAATTAATTCGTGACTTAAACTTATTATTTTGAGATTTCTCTATTTCAGGATTGTAAATTGGGTCAATTTTTTACAGTTTGAAATAGAAAAATATAACGCTTTTTTTAAACCATATCTCAACTTATTACATTCAGGCCCAGAAATCCCCGTCTCCTTTTGATGTCAAAGATGCACGTCGCTCTGGTCACCCTATTACGGATAAAATGGATGCCATTTTTTAAAAAGTGGAGCAAGATCGGCAAGATCAGTAGTTACGACGTAGCTAAAGAACTAGGAATTGACCACAAAACAGGTTTGGCACATTTGAAAAAAACTGGGTACCCAAAAAGCTCGATATTTGGGTACCTCACGACCTCATTGAAAGAAACTTAATGAAAACGAACCATTATTGAAGAAGCTGATAACGGTGATGAAAAGTGGATCACGTACGACAAGAACGTGTGAAAAAGGTCGTGGTTAAAGGCCGGTCAGGCTTCACAGACTGTGGTGAAACCAGGGTTAACTCGAAACAAGGTGATGCTGTGTGTGTGGTGGAATTAGAAGGGCATTATTCGTTATGAGCTGTTACCACCAGGCAGGACCATCGATTCTGAACTCTACTGCAAACAACTGCTCATCAGTTGTTCGCAGTAGAGTTTTTGAAGCAAGAAGTTTAGAGAAAGCGGCCGGAATTAATCATCAGAAGGGGTGTGGTTTTTTATCATGATAACGTAATTTTTGCTGAGTGGCTAAAGATGTGTAAGGTCTAGACACATCTTTAGCCACTCAGCAAACATTACGAGAGTTTAGCTGGGAGGTTTTAATGCATCCGCCGTATAGTCCTGACCTTGTGCCTTCAGATTTCCACCTGTTTCGGTCTCTTTAGAATTCTTTAGGCAGTGTCAGGTTAACATCAAGAGAGGGCTGCCAAAACCACTTGTCGCGGTATTTTGATCAAAAGTCCCAAAATGTCTATAACAATGGGATCATGTCCCTACCTGCAAGATGGCAAAAAGTTATCGAACAAAATGGTACCTACATACTTTAGTTAAATGTAAATAAAATATATTAAAAATGTTTAGAATTTTCTTATAAAATGCGAAGAAATTCTTGCGAAATGAAATGCGAAAAAAAAAACCAATTATAGTTTTTAAATATCTTAATAATTCTGTGGTATGCCTAGAATTATATAGGTACTTTATCCTTTTTGTTACATCGTGCAGTTTCACTTTTATCAATCTGATCTCTAAAATAATATTAGTATAAGTTCCATCAGATGTAACATGTTACCTAGACAAGAGAGTCTTAAAGTTAATTCTATTTGTCTGCAAAAGTCACGTACGAAACGAACAAACCGTAAGCTCTGTATGTAGCCTGCGATTTTAGGTTTTTATCTTCGAATTATTATGTGTTCTACCAATTTTATTACTTTAGAGTTTTCATGTCAAAAAATATAAATCGAAACAAGTTGTTGAAGGTACATGATAATATTGTTTTCATAAAGTATTCTGTATCTAATTATTGTATAAAATATTTCCAATTTTGGTTTAGGCTTTTAATACTAGTCACAAACGTATAAGAAATGATCATAATCTTATTTATTAACTCAACGATTTTATTTTTGAATTCTTACTCTTTCCGCGCCATTAAGAGCATGGCGTGGTAGCTACCTGAAAACAATGCCAGAAAAGCTTAGTAAGATGCCTTATTATATTATATTTAACATTGAAATAAATTAAATATTTAAATACTGTAGATTTTCCGAAATGTTACAATATGCTTCACGGTGTATCTTTGGAATAGTCAAAAATATAATTTTTGTATATTGTACAATAAATACACATACATAAAGTGCGTAGCATAATAATATACAAAGGTCGGTCTTATCACCACCTACAATTTATTACAGATAAGTTAAGGATGAATTAAGTTATATGTTATGAAAGCGTTACAAAAGGTGAATCAACTTCATAAATAAATGGAAAAGGATATTGGAAAAAATTTAATTACATAGAAATACACCTATTTTGTAGGTTATGAATTAAATTGCTGTGGCCAATCTCAATGGAAACATCTTATTATTATTATCATCATCATAATGTCAGTGAAATGACGTCCACAACTCGACAAAAGCCTCTACAAAGAACGTGGGATGTGGCATAATCGCCACGCTTGGCAGACGGGTCGGCGATCGCAGTTTTACGGTCATAGTTCACAGAAAATGCTGCTGCCCGATCTCTGGTAGGTATTCCCTCGGGACAATTTCTACGCCCCACGCGGGTTGAGTTGGGGTGATGATATTCTATTCCATCACCATACAGCAAATAGTACCACGCTCTAACCCCAGAAACTCAGGTTCAAGATCTTTATGTGCATTCCGATATACGTAAAACACACCCACTTTTAACTCATAGCTATTACTGAGAGGCTTTGTTGCCACCAACAGTTCCAATAACGCTTTAGCGCCCAAAATTATGCGGCTTCAAAGCAGCACCTCATTATCCGCATTGGATATGCTAACGCTAAACAAACCAGGTAGTTAATGAAAACAATAATTATAACATGACATGCACTAAAAGTGTAACATGGCACATGACACATCGATAATATTAATTTAATTTACCGGACTAATTTGGTATTTGACAGGTGTCGGATTTTTAGGGTTCCGTAGCCAAATGGCAAATAACGGAACCCTTATACATTCATCATGTCTGTCTGTCTATCTGTCTGTCCGTTCCGTACCCATACATGTAGGGTGTCTATGGATAGGTCTTTAAAAATGATATTGAGGTTCCTAATATCATTTTTGTCTAATCTGAATAGTTTGCGTGAGAGACACTTCCAAAGTGGTAAAATAAGTGTGCCCCCCCCCCCCCCCGTACTTTCTAAAATAAGAAAATGATAAAATTAAAAAATATATATGATGTACATTACCTTAGAAACTAACAACGAAAATTGGTTTGAACGAAATCTAGGAAGTAGTTTTTTTTTTAATACGTTATAAGCCACAATTTGCTTTCATTTAATCAACTGAAATACTTGCTGCTACGGAACCCTTCTTGTGCGAACCGACTCGCACTTGGCCGGTTTTTAAAATAAGTAGTTGAATGAAGCATACATGTAAAATTAACTTTAATTTATTTATTTACTTACAGCTTATGGTGCCCTACGGAAAGTTCCCCATGATAAATAATTGTTTAAATAGTTACATAATTTTCTTTTATAAAAATCGAATATATTATATTTGTAGTAATAATAAGGTAATATAAATACAGAATTTTCTAAAAATAAATATGTAGTAATAAATATCTTGGAACAACTAACACACTGCCATCTGATCCTAAACTCGGCAGAGCATGTCCTATGGCAAGCAGAAAACTTATAAACATACTTATATATATATATATATATATATATATATATATATATATATATATATATATATATATATTTATTATTTCTAGTAATTGACCCCTGTTATAAATATGAAAAGTTATAATCTTTAACCTAACGATTTTAATTTACCTGTTCACTTAAGGTACGATTCTATTGTACTAACTTCAATATTCAGAAACCTACAAGATATTTAAAACCAAAATTTTCGTGATCTAAAGACCAATACTGAGTTCCAGAATAATCTAGCTAGGATTAACTTTGATGTGTAGTGCTTACAGAAACTTGGCTTAATAGTTGTGGCTCGGAATTATTCGATGATAGGTACGTCGTATACAGACGTGCTCGAGAATCGACTAGACTTAAGAATCGTGGACGGACGGCGGACGGTGGCGGTGTTTTGATCGCTGTATCTGAAATCTGACAGAATGGCTTAATTACGGTCAATCAACGGTGAGCACCGGGAAGGAGATCTGTAATGCTTTTTCCGACTATTTTTACAGCAATTTCCTACAACAATCTGTATCTCCACCAATGTCTCTTTCATTACAAGGCAGTGTGGATGACTCACTCTCGGATATTTCTAATATAGAAATTAATATTTTAGAGGTAGAAAAAATTTTGAAAACACTAGATAGTACTAAGTCGGCAGGTCCCGATCACATACCTCCCATCTTATTGATTAACTGTGCCCATGCCATTGCACTTCCCATAAGCATATTATTTAGTAAATCCTTATTGGAATGCACATTCCCCTTGGTTTGGAAAAGTGCATTCATTACTCCAATACATAAGAAGGGCTCAAGATCGAGTATTACTAACTACAGGCCAGTATCTAAATTGTGTGTACTAGCCAAGGTTTTTGAAAAAGTGGTTTACAATCAGCTTTATGTATCATTAGATAAAAGTTTTAGTACCACTCAACATGGATTCTTAAAAAAGCGCTCTACAACCTCCAACTTAATTGTATTGAATGAGTCTATATCAGAAGCAATGGGCAAGGGTAAACAGGTCGATGTCGTTTACACAGATTATAGTAAATGTTTTGACAGAATTGACCACCAGTTGCTAATAAACAAGCTACAGGTCATCGGAATCAGAGGAGATCTATTGATATGGATTACATCTTATATATCAAACCGCACTCAAGCAGTTGCAATTAACAACTACATATCAAGTTGGGTGACAGTACCAAGTGGCGTCCCTCAAGGGTCTCTCCTGGGCCCGCTCCTGTTCTTAATCTTTGTGAACGACATCGACAAATGTTTCCATAACTCACAACTCATTTCATTTGCGGATGACATGAAAATATACAAAACCGTTTCCTCACCTACAGATGCTAATGATCTACAAGCTGACTTAAATCGATTGTGTGACTACTGCTTCACAAATAAGTTGGACCTAAATCCATCCAAGTGTTCAATCATCACTTACAGCAGGAAAAAGAGCATTATTCACACCCATTATAATCTTAAAGGGCATAGGCTAAATTGGAGCTCTACTATTCGTGATCTTGGGGTGACGCACGACTCTAAACTACTGTTCAACGAACATGTGGACAGTATAATAAAGAAGGCGTCTCGAGCCTTAGGGTTTGTAATGCGAATGTCGAGTAACTTTAAGGAGGCAAAAACTTTGAAAATCTTATACTGTACATTCGTACGCAGCACACTTGAATATGCTAGCCAAGTATGGAACATACATATCTAGAATTGAATGTATTCAGATAAAATTTCTAAAATTCTTATGCTATCATATAAAACACAAATTTAGATCAGAAGATTATTTAAAATTATGTGCTAAGTTCCACATTCTTCCTCTAGTCGAACGTCGTGACATATCCGATATTATTTATCTACTTAGCATTATTTCTGGTAAAATTGACTGTGCGGACCTCCTCAACAAAATTGGGTTTTTCATTCCCACTAAAATATCGAGACACTATACGCCAATGCACCTTCCATTGGTATCTTCCAACTATCAACAGAATACATTCTTGTGGCGAGCGAGCAGCAACGTTAATAAACTTATAAAAAAATTAGACTTTGACATATTCTGCAGTAAACCTGAGACAGCGAGACGGGTACTCAGCCTAGATTTCTTTTCAAAATTTAATGTCAGTCGTCCGTAAAATTAGAAAATTGTGAATATATATATATATATATATATATATATATATATATATATATATATATATATATATATATATATATATATATATATATATATATATATATATATATATAATGGTAACACCATCTAAATTGTACACAGACATTTACTCGTGGAGACCTATAATTGGCCTACTGTTTAATATTTAAATTATTTTGAATATGTTGTTAAGTGCTGTTGGTCTTCCAAATAAAATAAAATAAAATAAATAAAAATAAGATAGCATTATTGGGAATCTCATCAAATGGCTCAAGGTCACCCAAAGAGTAATGGAAAGGGCTATGCTTGGAGTTTCTCTGCGAGATTGAATTGGGTAGGCTTTATCCAGTAGTTGGCGTCTTTCGGCTGATATGATGATGATGATTGTGAATTTAATAAATCTTATTTATTATATTCTCTCTTAAAGTTATATACCAAAACTATGTACTATAAAAAATCCGTATAATTTTAATACATTCGTAAAATACAAACTATTTTAAAGTCAGTTATTATGTTTGCTTTTGATATTATTTTCCATTTACAGCATTATCTAATGACAATGACAAAACCGTGAGAGCAATCGATATACGCGTTCGAGTACAGTGACGAAGGCAATCACTACGTCTCAAATAGCATGGCTCGCACCAAGAACATGAGCAGCGGCCGTACTGCGCACAAATAGGTACGTGGGCGATCATATCGTTCAATGCATTGTTCATTGCAGCGTAAGAACTATACTTTGGATTAGCATCAATGCGCTGTCCCCTGTATGTGAAGAAGAATTCTGGTCGCTATCGTTTGGGATGCACTGTGTTATTGTGTGTTGACGATCCCAAAAAAATGTATACCCAGCCACAACACAAATAATCGTGCTCATCACATAAAGTTCTTCTGGGTGTGGATCGAACCGACGACCTCTGGCTGCTAAGCCAGAGGTCAGGGTTATTTACCACTGAACGAACAGGCCAATAATGATATTCATGTAAGTTCCAATATAAATAGTATCTTTAAAATATTTCTAAATACAATAATGATTTTTGGTAATTCAATTGTAATACACAAGGTATAAATAAAATTTGTAAAATTGAATCACCTCACAAATGAATTCAGTCAAAATGCGGTAAAATATATCAAAAAACCATAAATAACTATAACGACAATGATTTTAAGAAATAAGCCAATGAACTAAACCATTATTATTATATACTAGCTGTGCCCGCGACTTCATCCGCGTGTTAATTAGTTTATTTCGTTTTTTAGTAAAATAAAAGACTTTCTAAAATAAAAGTAGCCTAAGTTACTCCTTATTACATCAGCTACCTGCCAATAAAAGTCCCGTCAAAATCGGTCCAGCCATTTCAGAGATTAGCCGGAACAAACAGACAGACAGACAGACAAAAATTGTAAAAAATGTTATTTTAGTGTATGTACCATATATATATTCATATTTATGTAGTAAAAACTGGCTATTTCAATATTACAAACAGACACTCTAATTTTATTTATTTGTATAGATTGAATTATAAATCAATATTATTATGATTAAATATAAGTCACATATCTAGAGAGTTAGCTAGATGGCGCTGTCAAGCTAGCATCACAGTAAACGAGCTCCGTATTTAAATAAATCAAAAAAATGTTTTTTTCAATCCTTACTTTTTTACCGTACCATGCAGGGCATGGTGTATAAGAAGCCTTATATTTAAAATTGAAATAAATTTTAATTTAATATTTAAATCCTAAAGATTGTAAAAAATGTTACAATATGCTACATGACGTATCTTTGGAACTGTCAAAAACTAAAATAAATTTTCTTTATTGTACAATAAATAAACACACATAAAACGCGTAGTATAATAATACACAAAGGGTGGGCTTATCACCATTTGCAGTTTCTTTCAGATACGTTTAGAATGGACTTAATTATAAAAGGTGTAACAATTTAATAAATAAGTGGAAATAGATATTGGTAATGAAATTTTAAATTTAGTACAAGTAGGTATAGTCTCGATCACGTCTGTATACGACGTACCTATCATTGAATAATTCCGAGTCATGAACTCTACTATTAAGCCAAATTTCTGAAAGCACTACCTATACATCATCATCATATCAGCCGAAAGACGTCCACTGCTGGACAAAGGCCTCCCCCAAGGATCTCCACAATAGCCGGTCCTGCGCTGCCCGCATCCAGCGGCTTCCCGCGACCCGCACAAGATCGTCGGTCCACCGTGTAGGAGGCCTGCCCACGCTGCGTCTTCCGGTTCGTGGTCGCCACTCGAGAACCTTTCTGCCCCATCGGCCGTCAGTTCTACGAGCTATGTGCCCTGCCCACTGCCACTTCAGTTTGGCAATTCTTTGGGCTATGTCGGCTACTTTAGTTCGCCTGCGGATCTCAGCATTTCTTATTCGATCTCGCAGGGAAACTCCAAGCATAGCCCTTTCCATTGCTCTTTGTGTGCCCTTGAGCCGCCTGATAAGGCCCATAGTGAGCGACCACGTCTCTGCTCCATAAGTCATCACTGGCAACACACACTGGTCGAAGACTTTCGACTTGAGACACTGCGGTATTTGGGACGAGAAGATATTACGTAGCTTCCCGAACGCTGCCCAGCCGAGTTGGATTCTACGATTGACCTCCTTCTCGAAGTTGGACCTACCTAGTTGGATGGTATGTCCTAGGTAAATATAGTTCTCAACAACTTCGAGTGCAGAGTCTCCAACCTTAACTAGAGTGGGTGCAACATGGATGTTCGACATGATTTTCGTCTTATCCATGTTCATTTTCAGACCCACTTGTTGAGAGACTCTACTGAGGCCATCGAGCATTGTACCGAGGTCGTCAAGGGTCTCAGCCATGACTACTATGTCGTCAGCAAATCTAAGGTGGGTGATGTACTCGCCATTGACATTGATGCCAAAGCCTTCCCAGTCCAGAAGCTTGAAAACATCTTCCAATGCAGCGGTGAACAGTTTCGGAGATATGACGTCTCCCTGTCTCACGCCTCGCTGCAATTGGATAGGTTTCGAGTTCTGGTCCTGAAGTCGGATTGACATGGTGGCGTTTTCGTACAAACACTTTAACACCTGGACATACCGATAGTCAATTTGGCACCTTTGAAGAGACCTCAGCACGGCCCATGTTTCGATAGAATCAAAGGCTTTCTCATAGTCCACAAACGCTAAGCATAATGGCTGGTTATACTCCTCTGTCTTCTGTATAACTTGCCGCAGCGTATGTATGTGGTCTATGGTACTGTAGCCTTTTCGGAATCCGGCTTGTTCGGGAGGCTGGAAGTCGTCAAACCTTCGTGCGAGACGATTCGTAATGACTCTCGAAAACAACTTGTAAACATGGCTCAGCAGTGAGATGGGTCTGTAATTCTTCAATAGGGTTTTATCGCCCTTTTTGAAGAAAAGCACCACCACACTCTTGTGCCATGCTTTTGGCGTTTGATCTTCGAGTATGACGGAGTTGAATAACTTCTGAAGGGCCCGTAAGATCGGTGTACCACCCGCCTTCAGAAGCTCAGCTGTAACTCCATCATCACCCGGCGCCTTGTTGTTTTTTAGTTGTTTGAGAGCCATTCTAATCTCGTACAGGCTGACGTCCGGGATATCTTGGGTGTAGTGTCGGGTTAGTCTTGCTCTTGGATCGGCATGACTATTGACAGGTAGTCGCGTTGTCGTGTATAACTGTCCGTAGAACTTCTCGATCTCACCTAGCAACTCTGGTTTTGACGTGACGATTCTACCATCCTCAGTCTTCAGCTTCGTCAGTTGGCTTTGCCCAATAGACAAATCTCTTGCGAACACTTTAGAGCCTCTATTCCGCTCGATGGCCTCTTTAATACTAATAGTATTAAATTGGCGTGTGTCGCGAGTCAGAGACTTTGAGATTTGTCTGTTGACTACCTATACATTGAAAGTTAATCCTTGCTAGATTGACGTAGAACTTAGTATTGATCTTTGGGCCACGAACATTTTGCTTATAAATATCTTGTAAGTTGCTAAATTTTGAAGTTAGTGCAATATAATTGTGCCTAAAGTTATCAGGTAAATTAAAATCGTTAGGTTAAAGATTATAACTTTTCATATCTATAAAATGGGTTTATTATAAATAATAATTTATAAGTAGGTATGTTTATAAATTTTCTTGTCACAGTTTTCCTGTAGGTTGAGAATTAACCGGTGTGGCCAATCTCGAAGGACACCTATCAAACATCTTTTAAATGAATTGTATAAATTTAAGTGCGGGTGGGAATCGAACCCACAAACTACAGGGTAACCGGCCCCATGTGCGTCAACGGCTTCGCCACCGCACCGTGGTTCTGAGACTCGAATTTATACAATCCGTTCGATATTTGTTAACGTAATTAAAATGCTTTTAAAAAAAGTTTGAAAGTATTTAGGAAACTAGCAAGTTACGCAACTAATAAATTATATTGCACAAGTACATGTGTTATCAGAGTCATCCCCATCATGACCACGATATTACGTCCTCATGTGGACAAAAATGGTCATAGTTCATAGAAAAACGCTGCTGCCTGTTTTCTCGTAGTTATTCCCTGGAGACGATTCGTATGCCCCGCACCGGATGAGATGGGGTGATGATATCGCACCAAGAACATGAGCAGCGGCCGTACTGCGCAAAAATACGTGGGCGATCATATCGTTCAATGCATTGTTCATTGCAGCGTAAGAACTATACTTTGGATTAGCACCAATGCCTGTCCCCTGTATGTGAAGAAGAATTCTGTTCGCTATTGTTTGGGATGCACTGTGTTATTGTGTGTTTAAAATCCCAAAAAAAATATACCCTGACACAACACAAATAATCGCGCTCATCACATAAAGTTGTTCTGGCTGTGAATTGAACCAACGACCTCTGGCTTAGCAGTCAGAGTTATTCACTACTGAACAAACAGGATAATAATGATATTCATGTAAGTTCCAATATAAATAGTTAAAATATTCCTAAATACAATAATAATTTTTGGTAATGCAATTGCTATAAATAAAATTTGTAAAATAGAATCACCTCACAAATGAATTCAGTCAAAATGTGGTAAAATATATCAATAAACCATAAATAACTATAACGTCAATGATTTTAAGAAATTAACCCGTGAACTTAACCATTATTATTATAAATTGAATTATAAATAAATATTATTATGATTAAATATAAGTCACATATCTAATTATGTTTTTGTACTTAGAATAAAATATACACATATTGTAACATAAATATGGTCGAAACATAAGGATTCCAATGAAACTGCAACGTGTAAAACATCAACGTTCCAAATACAGAAATCGAAATATTGACTCACCGTACCAAAAATAACTATCTGCTGATGCATTTTGTATGAGGAACCAAAAACAATTTTTCTGTTTTCACTAACTGGTTTTATTTAACTGGTTCAGTTACATGCGTAGTTAGCGTTCTTAAAGTTACCTTTATGTTACACCTTGTTCAGTTAACTTGTCATACTATAATCCATTTCCTGACTATTTACAAGTTGTTTTAAAAGAAGTTTTCATTCACATAGACTAGATATTTAATGGTTTACATTTCAGTGCCTGAAATATAGCGTAAAACTAGTATGGGATTAGTAGGTATGGTATATGTCTCTTGTGGAATGACCAAGGAACTTAAAAGGCTAGGCTTAGGCTTATTGCGTACAATGTTTGTCATTAGAGTTAATATCCTTGTAACTTGCCATTAAAAAACTATCATAGTTTTGTCTTCGCGTTCGGGTTTTATTTAGCACTTTCGGTAAAATAAAAGGAAGTCAATTATTTTATTGATTTCAGAACGAGTTTAACACCGAAAACTGGTTAAGTTTTGATGAAAATCTAGTGACAAAAAAAACAAGCTAATACAATCTCTTACTTCTTCCATAATTCTCCAAAAATTACAAATTAGAACGCATTGTAAGAAGCATGTCGTACATGCGTTTAATGTGTGAATCACCCCTTTTCTCATTTGCCTAAACTACAATTACTTACAAGAACATACCATAAGATTTCCCAACAAGAGACATTTGCACAAGTACCGAGTACTTAAACTTATACCGTTAACAGATTCAATTTTGGGTCGGTAACGTTTCACTATATTTCTTAAACAGCCAACTGGCATTTTCAGTTCTGTACCAAATTGAAGCTTATCTACCTATTAATAAAAATCTATTTTCAACTGCATTCAAATGGTTTTTGGCAACACAATTTGTGGTTGCTAACAGATAATGGCAGCCACAAATATGCCTTGTAGAGCCAAAGTGCATCGTAATGGGTCGATTACAGATACTTAAGCTACAACTCCTCGGTAAAAAAGTACTGTTGTTTGAAATATGTGTGTAGTGCTTTCTTTACGATGTGTGTATGTGTACGAAATATTTATTAAAAAGTTGAGCTACGTTTCAGACTTTTTTCAGTACAAAAATATGCTTATTATTTATGCACATAAAAAAAAATTATGCATGTGTATTTGTAAATTCATGTACAAAGACGAGCTCAATTGATTGATGTGTTTTCTTCCAGCAAATCACAGTTTTGCAGCGTAAGAGTACACTCTTCACACGTACCTATGTAATTAGCTGAGGATGATTTTGTACACATTTTACTTAGGCAGCAAAGAATCTTAGAGCATGGCTTCACTAAATCTTCTGAAAGCTTTAAGTTTAGTTACAAGTACAAGTATGTAGATACTTGTAACTAAACTTAAAGGTGAATATATTTTAGTATGTGGAATCTACACTCCGCATACTAAAAGGACTTTGTGAAAACCACCTCATTGTAATAAAATAACATATCTATTAACAGATAGCCAGCCTGTTTTAGCTTGGTTGTTATACACCGATTGCTCAGCTCATTCTCACTTGAGAATTCATTAACGTGTTTATTTTTTATTGTGCAGAGTATGCTTGCGAGGCGGTCCAAAATATTGTTGAAGCCCTAAATACAATTGATAGTCTTTTAAACCTCTTTTAATTTAATTTTATGAATCCCCAAAAATCCCTTCACACTCATCGACTTGCTTTGACAACATATTTTCTAACTGTATAGCGAAGAATGCTAAAATAATAAGTAATTTGACATCAGATCACTGTGATATCTCAAATATATTTTAAAATAATGCAACTTCTAAGATTTTACTATTTTGGTGCATTCAAAAACAAACTTAAAAATAAAGTGTAAACGGTATAATACAGAATGTTTTAAATAAATGTTATTATGTCAATTTCTACACGTTAGATGTAAAATACACAATTTTGTTACTTACTAACTCATTATAAGTCAACTATTGTATTTGTATGAGAATTAAAAATCTTAAAACTTACGGTTTACTTATACTCGGTTAAAAAGACTTAAAAGACACATTTGTACTATCTCAGACCAATCGAAAAGACTATTTGCTGTGTTTTTAACTCGTTTACATTTTTCATAGCGTATTACTCATGTAGAAAATAAATTATATATTCCAGGAGTTACCCATTTATTGTATTTACTGTGAGAATTATTAAATGTTATAGTTTTGTATGTACTTCCAAACTCATTTGCGATGATATTAAAATGGATCCATAATTTATATCTGAATTGCTATTGTCTAGTATGGAAGGATTGATCTTAGATAATCGTGTCTTTAATTGTTTCTAACCGAGAATAAGTAATTATAATATGTTGGAATTTATATGTTATCTAGTAAAAATTTATTAATTTAGTAAAAATAAACAATTTTTAATCCATTTGGCAGTACATGTATTGTGCATATAGTAGTTCATAAATATATATATTTTAAAAGACAACGCCCGCACAATAACAAACGACAAATGTACAAAGTATAACTAATAGTACCCCACAATTAAAACGCTTTCTAAACTTGGAGCTTATATATACAAAAATACAATTCATGAATCAAATCACACCCAGAATCCGAATAACTATCTATGCTCTCCAAAATAGTTTTCCTGCACGCGAATCAAACCCGGAACATGAAAGTGCCGGGTTAAAAGCGAGGCGACTAACTCTTTACTGTGCCACTGGTGCAGTGTTAGTTAATATATTTTTTTTTTTAATTTTTTATATTAACTAACACTGCATTTGACATAGTATTCTACTAGTCAAGCCTTTCATTTGATAACCATATTGAAGGGGTTATGGAAAAAATATAATATTTTGTGATAGCGGCCATATTGGATTTGAAATGTAACATAGTGTAGTGAAGTATAGTATTTTACTAGGCAGACCTTTCATTTGATACTCATATTGAGGAAATAGTGTAAAAATATGTTATCCGCCATTTTGTGGTGGCGGCCATCTTGGAACGACTTTCGTCAAATATAGCTCATTCCCGATTTATACACCTTTAAAAAAAACCAAATCAAAATCAGTTCAGCCGTTTTGTGTTTCTGACAGACACACACACATACAGACAGACATCGACGCGCAACTTATAACACCTCTCTTAAAACATTTTATTACTGCAATTTGGAAGTATCAACATAAGTGTCTGCTGTGTGGTGACGGCATAGAATATCTTCACCCTATCTCATCCCGTGGAGGACATAGAAATCGACTGACGGAATACCTACCACAGAACGGGCAGCAGCGTTTTTTTGTGAACTATCGCCATATTACTGCGCTCGCCAACAAGTCTGCCAAGCGTGGCGATTATAGCATATTCAGTAGTCCCAGTCCGTGGGGAGGTTTTTTCTATCAGTGGACGTACTTTGGCTGATATGATGAACATAAATGTAGATAAAGATTTCGAATGTCACACGTACAACGCGGATTTAATAATATAATATCCTGAGATATTATTTACACCATACACACATGGAAACCAGATAACTGATATAATAGAGGTATATATACTACTTTTCTTTATTAATCGTAATATCGTACGATAAATTACACCCAGACTATTCTTCTATCGAAGCAACCATCATATGGAATCCCCGAGGGACTCTGCAGTTGGATCACCAGCTTTTTTGACGGTCGGAGCATTAAAGTCGTAGCAGACGGTTCTTGCTCCGACACCAAAACCATTAACGCTGGCGTACCACAAGGCTCGGTGCATTCCCCTATGCTATTCATTCTGCATATCAATGACATGTTATCTATAGAAAACATGCATTGCTATGCGGATGACAGCATGGGTGATGCGCGGTATAGCGGCCACCAGAATGTCTCTCGCAGCTCGGTACAAGAGAAACGGTTGCAACTTGTGTCTGAAGTCGAAGGTTCTCTCGGGCGGGCCTATGAATGGGGTGTAGAGAACCTAGTCAAGTTTAACCCAAATAAGACACAAGTGTGCGCGTTCACTGCCAAGAAGGACCCATTTGTCGTAGCGCCCCGATTCCAAGGGGTTGATCTCCGTGTATCTGAGAGTATTGGGATCCTCGGAATCGAAATTTCGAGCACCTGCCAATTTAGGGGTCATTTGGAGGACAAAGTCAAACTGGCAAGTAAGAAGTTGGGCGTCCTGAATAGAGCTAGGCGGTACTTCACTCCAAGACAGCGGCTTGCGCTATATAAAGCACAAGTCCGCCCGCACATGGAGTATTGCTCACATATCTGGGCAGGAGCCCCTAAATACCAGCTCGACCCACTTGACTCCCTCCAAAGGCATGCTATTAGAATCGTTGGGGATTCCAATCTTACGGACAGATTGGAGTCGCTAGAGCAACGGAGAGACTTTGGATCTCTCTGCGTGTTCTACCGTCTCTTTCACGGGGAATGCTCTGAGGAACTGTTTGAGCTGGTGCCACCGCCCCTTTTTTATCATCGGACCACGCGCACTCGCATTAAGGTTCATCCGTATCACCTGGAAGCGGTCTCGTCAAGTACGGTTCGCTTTCAGCGTTCATACATCCCACGTACCTGCCGGCTCTGGAATGAATTACCTGCTGCGGTGTTTCCCCAGCGCTATGACATGTCCTTCTTCAAACGAGGTTTAAAAAGAGTACTAATATCACGGTAGGCAGCGGTTTGCTGTGCCCCCTGGCACTGCGAATGTCCATGAGCAGCGGTTACCACTTACCATCGGGTGGGCTGCTAGCTCGTCTGCTTCCTAGGCTATAAAAAAAAGACTCAGGACGAACAGACATGTTCATGCACACAAATATCTGACCTGGGTGGGAATGGAACTCCCGACCTCCGGCGTGAAAAGCAAACATTTAACAACCACACCAACAAGCTTTTTGTGATAACTTATTTAAAACAATTTTAATTATACTCCGGCAAACGGAGATACTTCCATGTGAGGACTTTCGTTAATTAGATACTACAACAGCTGTTCGTTTGAATATTTACATAATGAAGAGGTTTTGAGTGACAACGTCACAAACTAATTCTGCGGGTTTATTTAAACCGGCCAAGCAACGAGTTACGCTAGAGCTCTAAAATAAACCTTTTAGCCTCCATAAACTTTACTTACTACCACGGGGGGGGGGGGGCGGGGTAACCAGACAACGTATCCAGCTTATCGTAAAAACGTTTTTCCTGATTGGGAATCAAACTTACGACCTCTGGCATAGCAGTTAGAGTCATTATTAGCTAGTAGACCATCAGGCCATTCAATCAGTTAATAAATATATACTATAATTACGAATTATCACAATAGTTTTAGAAAAGAAGATATGATCATTTCATCATATCAGCCAAAGTACGTCCACTGCTTGGCAGACGGATTGGCGATCGCAGTTTGATTGTCATAGTTCACAGAAAAACGCTGCTGCCCGTTCTCTGGTAGGTAGGTACTCCCTCGGCCGATTCCTCCGCTTCCCACGGGATGAGATGGGGTGCTGATATTTTATGCCATCCTTTGATCATTTAAAAAACATTAAATATAATTAAGAAGTATACAGTATAAAATTTTACCAAAATCGTTATTTTCATTTTATTTTTTACACGTTATTTATTTATATTTTTTTTTTCTTTTTTTGTAATATATTCAACCACGCGCAGCATAGAACGAAAACCTGTGGCTTAGCTCTCAGAGCCACTTAGACCAGCAGGCCAGTCAAGAGTTGGAAACTAACTGATAATTATACTACATAATAATATACTACTAAACAGACATGTTCATGCATACAAAAATCTGTCCCGGGGTGAGAATCGAACCCACGACCTCCGGCGTAAAAAGCTAGCATTTGTCAACCACGCCAACAGGCCCGTCAAAACACATGACAAAAATAACACTAAGTATATTGCGTCAATAAAAGTATAACTGTCAGAAAATGAGGAGAAAATAATACTTTTCTCGGCAGTATAATACCCAGTTGCAGGCCGGCGTCCGGAGTTATGTGCAAAGCTGTCGACTCTGCGCCTAATCTCTCCTCAGTCATATGTAATTGCGCCCAAACCCCTGCACCATAAGACGCCCTGCGTGGTTGGTTAGTCTCCATATGGTTTTTGCCGTACCAGTCTTACCCAATTTCACAAGGAACAGTATAAGATACCTCTGCATGAATAAATGATAGCTAGTAATGGCTTTTAACACAACATACACATCGTAGGAAAGATGTCCTGTTATGACTATACGTGAATGAGCTTATGCGGCCGCGTGTTTGCTTGAAATTATATCCGGGCACGCTTGTACACCATTTGTTTTGCGCGCAGACTCTACTACAACGCAGTCATCTATCTCCTCTGTCGTTTAAGACTTACGTGTATAACTAGAGGCAACATTTGTGGATCTGCATCACAAATCTTATATAATTATTATAAAGATGCTATACAAGTTTCAGGTGATTAGACAGACTTTCGAATTGGTTGTTCGGAATAGTTATTAGAACACTATAATCATGATATATTAAAAAAAAACTCGCAACCATGACTAACCCCCTTGAATCATGTAGTCGAACCGTGATACTCAGTATAGCATGTAGTGTAAGTAATTACAATAATAGGTACAGAAGCGAGAAAAAAATAGATATATTGGAGCATTCACTGTCAATATCGATAATCGGCACTAAGCACTGGTAAATTATCTGCCATGCAACTACTAAATCGCTGTAACTGAAAAGCATCAAAGTAAACACCACTTTATTACGGCTAAATAGTAGCATTTAGCCCATCAAAATTTACTTTATTACGACGTTTTTTATATGCATGTTTTTTATATGCAAATTGATTAGAAATACAAAGTATGTTACAAGATTAAGCGCCAGTATGAAGACGGTTTAGAATACAATATTTCATCACCGCACACACAAAGTATTGTCAGTAAAAGTCAGGAAATTTCGCTTAGTCTGAAGTGTCTGGTGCCAAGTATTTCAACATAATTTTGCCCCTGTTATTACAAAAGATAAGTTCCTACAATTTTATTGTTTGAACAAACTTAGTACCGGGAATCTACGTGAACATACAGATTCAACAACTAACATCTCAGTTACCGTAAACGAATGGAAACTACCGTCGCTCTCTCGTTGGATATCCAAACGTTTGGGTCCTAATATAGGTACTCGGACAGCCCGCATGTCTATCAGCCAATCTAATCCCGTGCACTAGTATACTCGTCTCTAATCATATAAGCCTCGTTGTTCATGGGAACGGAGCGGAGATGTGCGATCATTTGCGAGTTTTTCAGTCACGAGAGAACAATCAGTAGAAAATCTTTGGAAAAATAATATGATTATTATGTAAAAGAATTTGAATATTGATATAACCAAATAATATGATAAAATCAATAAACTGTATTTACACTATTTTATGCGGTATTTGATGTTCATCCGATTACGATATTAGGATTAAGACGATTGGAGAGTATTCAGGTTAAGTTTGTTTTAATCTTGAGATCTCTACACTGGCAAAGCTTATGATATAGTGGATGACGTGTCGATGGATACACTCCAAAACTTTGATGGCGTTTTTATTGCGTAAGTCATTTATCGTATGACCAGGGGCTCTATCGGCTCTAGTCGCCGAACATAGATTTCTTAAATGCGTTCAAATAAATAAAGTTTAAAAATGACTTAATCGTTAAATCAGCTACCATGACCACATGTGACGTTATAAATTGTTCGGAATCGATTGTCAACGTTGAAGCCGATTTAAAGATTGGTTAAGTAATTTTTTACCTTTATTTATTTGAACGCCATTTAAGAAATCGATGTTCGGCGACTTAGCCGGTAGAGCCCCAGTGGTTCGCTTGGTGACAGAGCTGTTCACGCCATTCAGTGGGCCTTCGACATGGTTGTCAACGACTGTTGTCTAAAGACTACAACTAACACCAACAGCTTAAGGTCCCCTCCGAAGAATGGAGACGCTCAGAAATGAAACGCTTTTAACGGTGACCCATCTATGAACAGACTGCGTGCCTTGGAGCTTTATCACGCCGATCTCGTACGGACCGATAAATGCAACTGGCCATGAACTTAAACAAATCAAATGTTCGTTATATATTAATTAATTTAATCGCGTGGCCAGTAGTCATCCTCATTTTAGTAAGCCTCATGGCTGTTGTCTAATGATTTCAGCCGGAACCAACAAAACAACATGGTTTCGGAAATAAAGTACGAAGATACTTCGAAATTAAACCCCTTTAGGAGTCTGTGGACTGACCCTGTGAAAGCCTCACCGATCGCTTAAGGGTCGGTTAGATATACTGACGAGGTAATGATAAAAAATGCAAGTGATTTCTTCTAGTATGGCTAAAAGTTAGCTTAGCTCATCTCACAATATACGTGGCCTCAGTCTCTTCATAGAGTAAGTTCTACATGCAGAACTAGGCAATCACTGAACGACGAATGTTTACTTTGAACTATCGAAGTTAACTACTTTCGAAATGCTTGTTAATTGAAGAGAATCAATTTCAATGCAGATAGTGATTGTGTTGAAGGATTCGCTGCTTAAATGGTTTATCAAAATTTGAAATTTATTATTTTCATTATTAATGTAGCCATTCAGTCTGCATATTCTAAGAGTTATTGGTGTCCTCGGCCAATTTAACGCCAGTTTTGTAGTTACTTCAGGTCAATTTTTGTTTAATATCTGTTTAAGTAGTACTTTAAAATGATCGTTATCGTTCAAAAAGATCAAATATATCAAATATACTCTAGTAAAAACAGTTGCATAAAATGTCACTAAAATACTCTATGCGTCTACCTACACATTAGTAACCATATTGAGCTGAGTTTCAAACCCCAAAAAACTCTTGTTACATCATTTGTAATATTGTTTGCTAAACGGCATTACACCTCACTCGTCTCAAGTTGTGTTAAAAAGAATCTTCATGAAAATAATACCTACATTTGTGTTGTAGAAGTCATCTCAAGGGATTATCTCCCAGTGAACGGGTAGCAGCGTGTCTATGTGTACTATGAGCATCATTCTATGATTGCCCGTTTCGACCCGTTTGTCAAACGTCGGCATTATGGCATATTTCTCCAAACGATGGACACAACTCTAATGTGGAAATCTTTTGGGGAGGCGTTTGTCAAACTGTGAACGTCATTTGACTGACATGGTGATCTATTACTACATATTCTAAACTGTAAAATGAAATCTATTCTAAGCTCTAGCTGTGCCCCGCGGTTTTACCCACGTTCAACTTTTTAAATTATCACAGCTCCTCCCCGGTAGGTGATAGGGTAATAATACGTAGCCTATATGTTGACCCGACTTCTTAGTAATATTCATGCAAAATTTGAAGTAAATCCATGCAGTAATTTTTGAGTTTAGCCCGGACATACATACAGACAAACAGACACAGACAAAAATTCTAAAAACTATATTTTTGGCTTCGTTATCGGTTGTAGATCACGCCCCAATTATCCTTTTAAAAAATATTCAATGTACAGTTTTGACTTTTCTACGATTTTATTATATGTACAGATTTTAAGTGAATTCCTACATTTCTTTGTATCGGTACTCCATTAATAATATTGAATATTTTTGTTCCAAGGTTTTAACTAATTTACATAAGTACTGCGGGTTCAAACAAAATATAAACATAAACAGAAAATACATGAAAACTAAACCAATTAGTTCTTTCCAGTATACAACCGTACTCTGCAGTTGAGAAAATTACGCGCATACAGTCGTTATCGATTTTGATTGGTTCCGTAGTATAAATATTAGTTCATTTGCAACGGCCAACAATTGGTATAGATTGAAGCCTGCAGACCCGTTATGCATTGCCTTCGGTAGATAGGATGGGGTAATTTGGGTGAGTTATATGGTTTATGATGGCTTTATTAAGGCGCGGTACAAACATGCACAATATAGCATGAGTGGTAATAGGTATTTTTTTTTATTTGTTTGTCAAATATGTTTACATAATATATTTTCGATGTGTACAACTCTTACTTAAACCACATGGGCTTTTATGCGAAAGGGAGTTCGCTTTTTTATGTTAATTTGTAGATATTACGAGTATATTTCTTCCAAGATATTTTTAAATAAACTAAAATTGCTCCGTGGTTTTACCCGCGTTAAACTTTATAAATTATAGTGTATGTATATGGTGTCAGCTAACTCCATACCAAATTTTATAAAAATCTCTCCAGCCATTTAGACGTGAAGAATTAACAAACATTCTCACTCACACACTCACAAACTTTCGCATGTATATTATTAGTGTGATTTGTAGATATTACAGTTAATGTTGTTGATCATGACTTGCTGAAACCCTGAGGATCTTAGATATACTAGACAAATTATTTTTATGGATTATTATTCTATTATGATTATTCTATTTTTTTACAAATGAGAAGATATACCAACCAATTACACAATTCGACACGGGATAAGATTAAATCTGCCTTCATCAAGAAAAGTATGTAATACAATCTTCTAGTCCCCTTGTTATGTTGGTGAAACTGTAGAACATGTTGCCAGATAATAAAAAAATCGATAACTTCACAGAAAACCTAAAAACCGTCGTTATTAATTAAAGTTAGTGCTTAATAAATGAATATTTAAATTACAAACTAGCACGACATTATGATGACTTTCCTGCATATTTCTGTTATGTGATCGGTCTATGATAGCCTGCCTGTTTTTTGCAGCATAACTGCAGTTAAACTGCCAAAATTTAGCGAAATATGCAGGACATAATATTATAGTGTCCGCAAGTGTGTGTGTCAATTTGGATTAGGAAATTCTTAGAAAACATTCATCACCATCATCATGTCAGCCGAAAGACGTCCACTGCTGGACAAAGGCCTCCTCCAAGGATCTCCACAATTGCCGGTCTTGCGCTATTCGCATCCAACGATTTCCAGCGACCCGCACAAGATCATCTTTCCATCTTGTAGGGTTCCCGTTCTTAGAAAACATTAATCGTATACAAATCATAATACAATGATCAAACCATGATCCATTTTCCAAGGAACATTTTCCAGTTGACCAGAAACGCTATTTTATCCGTTACAAGGTTGTCGATTTATTACACTTGGTGACCCTGACCCCGACACCTCAAACGTTTTGTTGCATGCACTGTTCTTGATACTGTCATAGATTTGTTACAACTATGACCTAAATAGAGGTGTGTTGTCAAGATGCTTAAAAGAGGAAACGTTTTAGTAAGGAAACGTAATTTTGTTAAGAGCTTTGAAACATGATATTTCACGGTTTACAATTGAACAATCTTTTTAAAAACCTTGTTATACTGTCGGACAATTATGGCGCTCATCACAAATTCATGATATGGTGACACAAGATCTGCACATACATATGTGCAGATGTTTGTCAATAACAGAAGAAGTGTTGGGAAACATTTTCACTTCAATTGAATGGCAAACTTAACATAGTAGCTATCTAAATGGTATCGATTACATCACTATATACCGGAGTCTTAAATTGCAAATTAAATTAATAAGCGCAATATTTGTTTTGTATTATAGCTCAAAATTTGCTATTCCCCTACGTTTACTGTGAGAGCTTCTCTACTTTGCTTGTGAGTAAATTTCAAAATAAAATCAATTAGTTTCTTAGTGATTTTTTCAAGTTTGCGGAATAATTTAAATAAATGGCCTATCTAGATATAAATGGATAGATGAGATATAAATATAAATATCATCTAAAAATTTCATATATCTATGCATATAAAGATATAACCTTATTTTAATAGTCTCTAAGGTAGTTCAAATGATTTATTCCCAATCAATAGGGGCAAGATGCAAAAGGAGGGCACTATAGCAGTACATCTGCATTTCCAGAGCTCTTCCTACAAAGCTCCCAAGAAAAAAAACCATAGTAGATTAGGTTTAGTTGCTGAGGGTCCAATATACTCACCCGACAGGAATACCCCTCCGCTTTAACAAAAATAAAATCAACACACAAAAATACAGAACAGCCTATTTCCTCGTCAACTGCCAGCATCTTATCTAACTTGTACACGCGTACACAACTATCTTTATCTTGTAGTTGCGAGATTTACAACACGTCAATCCATAATACTAAAGGGTCGTAAACAAAAATTCACTGTTCATAAAAGGCATTGAGTGAAAAGAGTAATTTTCTCCTCCATAAAAACAGTTAGGCAGTTATTTATGGTGATACCGCAATCTATACAAGGGATTTCGCCTGGGGCAGAGCATTAACGATTATCCGGGTTTTCCTACAAAGAAATATTACTTGACAAATAAATTCCGTGTAGGTTTCTTTTTTGTTCATCAAAACCATATATGTTTTGTGGAACGATCATTTTGTCGGGCCTCTTCTTAAATATTTTGTTCAGTCCTCCACAAAGAGATTGCTTCTATTTTTCAGACGTATTCATTACTAGCTGTGCCCTGCGGTTCTACCCGCGTTTACCTTTATAAATTATAGTCTATGTGTTATTCGATTATACGAGTATAAGCTATAGTACTACAAATTTTGATCAAAATCCATTCGGTAGTTTTTGCGCGAGAGAGATGAATTTTTATGAAAAGTCGGATTGTGTGGCTTGGTGTTTGTACAAATTTGACACAAGAATGACCGCTAGTGCCAAAGTTCTGCAAACCAAATAATAGGCCTCTGATATAACATCATATCGACTGTTGTGAAATAACGAGACTAACATTTGAAAGTGCCTGCCGAAGCTCTTAGACGGTCAGAAAGTTGGCAAGTTCCAGTCGCCCATGAATGACCGCCGGCCTAATTGTTTAAACTCCTCGATCGCTTCAGATCAATAAATCCAACGTAACACGGGTTAAAGATTCTATATATATTTTTTATTTATTCTTTAATAAATCGCTGCTAAATCAAAATTATTCACTATTAATTCTTATGAGGAAAAGTACTCATATGTTAATAAACATTTTTATTTACTAAGAGATTTAATTTATCTCCAGATTCATACTGTCACTGAGGGTTCAACAATAAGTCACTGAGGATTCACAAATTTCAAATAAACTATTCTCAAAATTAACTACACGTGTGGCGCACCACTTCGTGTCCTGGGTTTGATTCCTGCACAGGGCAACTTTGTTTAACTCGTAAGCTCTGAGATGGGTGTACTTTGTGTCCATCAATCATATATTTGTAAAAGTCGTCTTTGAATAATAAAGGATGGCTGATGTTTTTCGGATCGAGTCTTTGTTATAATGCGCTCCATAATTTAAGTCACTGATAATTCTTCAGTTTATATTCAATATTATTTTCATAGGTAAAA
Organism: Pseudoips prasinana; assembly: GCA_951640165.1. NCBI lineage: Eukaryota > Metazoa > Arthropoda > Insecta > Lepidoptera > Nolidae > Pseudoips > Pseudoips prasinana. Next base: position 15,626,384 of record OX621240.1, read on the forward strand.
GATTGAATAATGTACCGATCATTTCTTTACTGAAATTCTAGATTTCTTTAAAAATATTTTAATTCAATTACAATTTATTATTCGTAACTTGTTCTTATAGGTCTCCGGTCGTGTCGCTGTCCTTGAACGGGATGAACATTCCAAACCCACCCTCATCTTTCCGACCAGGAATCCAGAGAAATGTTTCACAGAAATAAAATTCCGCTTCCATACGCTGCGAACTTGAGAAAGGTCAAATTTAATGTTCGTAGGAAAACGTATAAAGATAAACAAAAGAATCCGGAAACAGGAGCAACAAAGGTAGGTTGAGGCCATGAAACGCGATTATTTTGTTTAGGTGATTAATTCTTCAAGTGGTTAAAAGTATCCGGAAACAGGAGCAACAAAGGTAGGTTGAGGCCATGAAACGCGATTATTTTGTTTAGGTGATTAATTCTTCAAATGGTTACTACAGTTTTATTAAATAAGGTATAGTTTAATAAATTTTGACGGACCTGTTGGCGTGGTTAGCAAATGCTTGCTTTTCACGCCGGAGGTGGTCGGTTCGATTCGCACCCAGGACAGATATTTGTGTGCATGAACATGTCTGTTTGTCCTGAGCCTGTGTGTAATTATCTATATAAGTATGTATTTACAAAAGAAAAGTAGTATATGTATACTACATATACCATCGGTTATCTGGTTTCCGTAGTAGAGGCTCTGCTTAGTTTAGAATCAGATGGCCGTGTGTAAATAATGACCCAGAATATTATATTATTATTTTAAACTTCTTTTACTTGTAATAAATCACTTTAAGTTCAACCCCTAAATACTCGTTGAATATTTGGGATATTTCATTAACTGATTGTATAGTATTCTTACTGCCTAGGAGACTTTAACCATCGTTAATTCAAGAACCCTAAAAACGACATGCATGATTTAACTAACTATCCTAATTACTGGTACCCTAATTATTTTAAATTGTCAAAGTAGTTTTTTTTTATTAGCCACATTAACTGGCAACTAATTCCAAGCGAAATGATGATGAGGGGGGTGAATAGTATGACTGCGATTTAATATAAACAGCCTCCACCCGACGGATGTGCGGTTGGAGGCTGTTTTTCTTTTATTTAACATAATTATGTAGTATATCTATACATATATTGACAAACAAACTACATTTGACCATACATTTTGCACAACAATCATTTTGACGCGCGCCTTTTAATTTGTTTTCACTGTGAAGTAGATTGCTTTTAATTTTAAGTCATGTCAGAAACTTATTGGGTGGTTTGTACAACTTTGACACTAGGGTCAAAGTTGTACAAACCACCCAATAAGTGTCTAAACGATTCTTCTATCGCACATTTTAATCGATAATTGTAGACAATTGACGTTGTAACTAAACATAGGTCATGTCACGTTACTTATAGTAGGATTCAAATCATTTTATTTATTTCCACTTTATTGCTCGCTTTAATCTTATTAATCATTTCATCCCTGAGCAAAATTCCCAATCATTTGTTTAAAATAACTCCATCTTTGAAATTATTAGGAACTAATAAGAGAATTTCATAACGCCAAACAATGCGCCCGAGTCGTTACTAGTAGAACTTCGGTTTATGTTATAATAAAGTTTCATTCATTTAATTTATTTCCACCTTATTACTCGCTTTGATTTTATAATCTATCGTTTATTCATGAGTAGGAACTCTCAAACATTTGTAACTCCATCTCTGTAATCATTAGGAACTAATAGTCGTTAGTATTTTAATTTATGGAATAGTCTTGAAGAAAATCAATAGATGTCGCTAGTCCTGACGACAAACGTTTGCCGATTTATAAAGCAAAGAAATAATTTTATTCTAATAAAAACTCGATTAATTAATTAATTTATATTTGTTTAGTAAAAGTCACGAATGAATTATGGTTCCTCGTAGAACTTCAGTTTAGGTTTTAATAAATTTAGAGAAGTGGGTATGTGTTTATGGGTACATATTGTATATATATATAGGTATATGTAGTATATATAGCACACTGTTAGCGCAATGTCGAATGAATATTTTAATATTTAGTTTGTATGAAAGTGAAATTATTTTCTACGAGCTGATATCTTTTAGTAAATGATTAAAACGATAAAGAAGGTAATATCAGAAGACGTGTGGCGTAAACAAATTAACTTAAATCAATCGTTTTGGTACTTTATTATAAAAATATGTAGAATCTGATGATAAATCAATTGTAAAATGACCACAGACGCTCTTATTATAGCTATATTACACAATAGTGTACTTTTAAAGATCAATAGCATTCACTTGGCAAAGTTAAATAATAAAATTTCTCCAATAGTGTCTAAATGATACAAGGTGGTTAACTGACGTCTAAATACTAAGTTTTCACCATAAATTTTAAATCAAATTATTAAATTTATAATCGTGAATTTTTGTTACACCTTAACATTTCCAATTATATTTTTAGACGTTTTTGGTTATACGTTGTAATTTAGGGTCGGTTACGTGTGTTAAACTACCTTCACTGTTCAATAAAATAAAAGGTTAGCGCAATGTCGAGCAGCCTATATAAAGGATACATTTCGGAGCTTCGAGGCAGTTCGTGTTTATCGTTGAAGAATAGTTTTGCTGTATCAGTGAACGTGGAAGAAGTTTTATTTAACAGTGAAGAGAGTACGGGCTCTGATTGTTAGGCTGTCTTGCTGCCGGTCGAGTCTTTGAGTTCTTTCGAGAAAATACGGAATATTAACATATGAAGATAATTGGTTTGTTCTTTTCGAGGCGATGTTGATCGTGCTTTCTCTTTGTAAATAAGGAGACGGCATGGGCGATTTTGTATTGAGAAGAATTCACCAGTTTGTATTAGAGTAAATTTAAAGTAACCTCTAAAGTAAAAGTACTTCGAGTCGAGTGTGAGTGGTGAATCTTTATTTTATGAGAAGAAACCTGTAAGTACTTTTATTATATTATTTAAACGGCACCTGATGGTCTAATGCTGCACTGAAGAACTTTTGACATCTGTGAAATTCATAACACGTGTTGTTTTGTGTAATTTATACTTTGTGGTCGGACGATCGCCGTGGCCTGGTTGGTGGTGCTCCTGCCTGCGAGGCTGGTGGTCCTGGGTTCGAGTCCCGGTGGGTGCGGGTATTTGTGTGTTGAGCGCGAGTGTTTGTTTCTGAGTCGTGGATGTTTTCTATGTGTTTGAGTGTTTGTCTATCTATATGGTCTGTGTGACGTTGTACCAACATATTATTATACAACATATTGGTTATTGAAAATACGCCCAACGTGTGTTATATTCAAATATTATGGTGACAATATGCGCGTTTTGACGGTTAAATAGTTTGAACAGTTTATTTACCATTCTACCGATGTAGGGGCAAGTATGGTCACATACACGTATTAACCTTTTTAATTACTGTGATTTCTACGGCTTGGTAGGACTAGATAGAATATTAGGTAGTATAATCAGGAAATTATTTCATACTAAGACGTGACATGTAGGTATTTGGAAATCCACGTGTTAATTCTTATTTAGAAATTCCTTTGTTTAAAACTGTATGGCGCCACATTATTGTATGTAGGAGCAGACACTAAATAATTATCGTTTTCGCAGTAATGTGTTTGATGCTGACAATATTTTGATTTATAACAGTTTTGGAGTTAATTTGAAAGTAATTATTGAATATTACTTATTTTTAATGATCTGATGGCTGGGTGACCTATGGCGGAGCAAAGTTCCAGTTACAAATTAATATCCTGATATGGCTGCAGAAGCAGTTGTATATTTCATCATGTGTCTCGCCTAGAGCATGGCAAATAAAGTGACCACTCTGTGAACCAGGTGGGATCTTATCTTCGGAGACCGTGTGAATGTGCAATTGTTGTTCGAGAATTGTTCGACATATGTTCGAGATATCTTCGAGATTTGTTCGAGATTTAAGACAAGTGGAAAGCTTGTTCTTACACTACGGTGTTACGTCGTTGCTGTTGACATGGAGTAGCCCAGTTATTGGTCCAGTATCTAATATATTTCGATTTTAAAATATGTCCGTTTCGAATATCCACCGCTGACTACAATAATTTAAGGAGAGTTTCTAATATGTGAGATAATTAACAGTATATTCAAGGAATTGCTCATACATGCTTGACGACATTATACCATAAAATTATATTGAAATGTAGATGTACAGTATTTAGTATTGCTAGATGACATGTAGGAGGTTTATGCCACGTAGGTCGAAGGACAATTGACTACTGATAATGACTGACTGTTAGAGTTGAAAAAAGAGAATGCCCTCTTGTCCCATATTTATCGATGCTGAGTTTATTTTTGATGAGTCCCATATTAAGACCATCAGCGGTCCAGTCCGGAAGATGGATGCTCAAGTATGGTGGATGAGTCCAATTGGTTTCAGCGACACGGCGGGGCTGTGACTCTCGAGCCGGAAAACACAAGTAGCTCGAGCCGGAATACTTCAAACTTAAATGATAAACTTACAAACTCTTATGTTGAACAGACTTTTCTGTTCCCGTTCTCACAGCTTATACATACACACTGTATCTATGGATTTATTTTATAATTATATACTGACATGACTTTCTCTTGTGGTACACGTCGTACTCTTGGTACTCGTGTAACCTTAACTGTTACATGTCTATAACATAAACTGACAGTAGGCGAGTTTGCTGCATCAATTTTGACTGTAGGAATAATATAAAGGACATTCACAACATCATCGTATATCGTTACTTATTTCTATGTTTGTAAAATTGTATGATTAATCCTTATTTAGATTTTACTATAGGATATTGTCAAATATTAACTATTATTTGGAATTATGTTCTACTAATTAGTGTAGTTTATAAATAGGAATCCTTTTCTCCTTTTAATAGAACTGGGGTTATTATCGGCCATGACGTATTACTGATCACTAGACGAATCACGGGTCCAAGTATATGATTTCAATTGATAAGTCTCCGATACAATCTAATGCAATCCAATCCAATATAGTTCAAGTTAATACAATACATTTATTTATGCTTTGGTTATCGACGTTTAGGTTATTAATTAATTAGTTATGTATTCCTTTTAGATGTTTTATTACTTTAGCATTAGGGGGGGCTTTTTATTTGGTGGGTCGTTACAACGTGCCCCACGGTTTTATTTTAGTCTAGTCTATGCATATGTTTATAATGCCCACGACTGTATCTATTTTATTATTTTTTTAGCTTTTAGTACATATCTTAAACATTACAATGTATGTTTAACATAAAACCGTTTAACTTAAAAAGCTTTTTTACCAATTTTTATTTTCTAGTTTTTAGTTTTTATTTCGCATTCTGTTTAATTCATTTAGTGCCTCATTATTGCAAGGTTTCTTGCCCGTTAGTTTATTGCAGTCCAACTCCTCTATACGTAGTCCCTGCAAAGATCTTACTCTACTAAGAGCCACGTAGGCTTGACCTTCTTCAAACAGTTTCGCACCTAAGTATACGACTGCGTGATCCACAGTGCTGCCCTGCATTTTATGTGTTGTAGAAGCCCAATTTTTATCCACCCTAATGCCATACAGTTCTTGGCGTGTTTAACCTTTTACCTTAACTTGGGTGGTGTACCGCTAACGACGTATCATTTTTAGCCACCCTAACGCCACACAGTCCACAACACGATACAAAATCTTGACTTGGGTGGTGGATTCAGGCTGCATTAATCAGATACCTACATTTTAGTTTCAATTTATAAAGACAATCCTATTATAATACGCCATTTTGTGGCAGCGCCCATCTCAAAATTTTGAGGTTGTATAGTGCACTGTATTCTACTTGTCAAGCCCTTTCATTTGATATCCATATTGTTGGGATTGATAAAACCTAGGTTATCCGCCATTTTGTAGCAGCGGCCATCTTGGATTTCAATTTTGTATAGTACATTGTATTCTACTTATTGAGCCCTTTCATTTGATACCCATATTGATAGGATTAATAAAACCTAAGTTATCCGCCATTTTGCAGCGGCGGCCATATTGGATTTACAATGAAACAGAATTTATTTAATTGTATTGTCACCAGAACCAATATCAGTACCAAATTTCAGATCAATCGGTCAACATGAAGAGGGTCAAATATCAGTTACTAAATTTGACCCAAGAATAAAGAAACAAACGGGGTAAGCTAAATAAAACCGTTTAATAAAAACGTTTAATAATAAAAAAAATATATGGGCTACATGGAGAGAAATTTCCGCACAATCCTGGCATTCGCCACCAAAACCGCCTTCTGCATGTAACTCGCCAGCTGTACAAACCACCCAATAAGTTTCTGACATGACTTACCGACTGTCGTGTAATAATTTCAAGTGAACTTGAATGAAGGCAGGTGGATAATAAGATTGTGATTTTTCGTGGACAGGCCTAGCAGATGCGTCGCCAGATATTGCTCAAGTCCAATACACAAAGAACAAGTATAATATAAATTATAATACATAACATAAGCACCACGGTAAAATAATAATATCCTGAGACATTATTCACACACGGCCATCTGATATCTGGCCTCAAACTAAGCAGAGCTTGTACTATGAAAACCAGATAACTGATATTCATACTATATATACTATTTTCCTTTTGTAAATAATATCCAAGATACATACTTATATAGATCATTTTACGCAGGACAAACAGACATCCAGACATCCTGGATGGGACTCGAACCCACGACCTGCGGCTAGAAAGGTAAGTATCTGCACCAGGTCGTCAATACCTATCACATATTTAGTATGGCTACTTACTCACAGTTAAATGACCCATAGAAAAGAATAATTTTACCATGAATAAATAAATGATGACTGTGACACTTAAAATAAGGTAAACTACCTAATTTTAAGTGTTTTTATGGCCTCAAAGCAGTACGGCTAATAGCGGCCGCGACTGGTGACTTGATGTTATCGTGCGCATGCGACATTCCGCCGTGATTTGCATACAGATTGTCCACATTTATCCGAGCAATACTGTTGGGATTTTTTGCATTTTGACGACGCTTTGCCAACAATTATTCCCTACTTTTATGTTGTTTAGTATTTATTTACGAGTAGTATAAAAGCAATGACTGCTGCTTCTTTTACTAACCTTTGCTACGGAAAATATACCATTATAAAATAACAGTTTGTACCATGTAGTCTTTTATATCCACATTCTTTTACTTCTGACACATTACTATAAAATTAGTAGCGTCCATTCAGTTTATTTTTATTTCTTATTATTTCTTCCGTATTTCAAATAATGGTAATGCTGGCCATTCTGTTTTTTAACTGCTAAACTAATTTGAATGAGAACAGAGAACTGTGAAACTACTGCTTCTAATACGCGCACCAATTATGCGCACCGAGCGCATATTGGTCGTCAAGTTCTAATATGGCGCTTTTTTCCTTCAGTTTGTCGCGCCAAAAATAAATTGCGACAACTAATTTATTTCCTAAGTAGCCAAAGAAGGTTTGCAAGGACGCGATCATACACTCTGTAAGCTACAACTCAGCCACAGTTCAGTGGAACAATACAACTTCCACTGCACTGACTAAGTGAAGATTAGTTTATCCTTAATAGAAAAAAACCCAATAGACCTTCGCAAAAGCCCGCCTGCATACCGGTAGCCGTTTTTATGTTTTCCTTTTTTTTAAGTTTTGGATTTTGAGTACATGTCTTATCAATGAAGGGGTATGACCTCGTGTGTGAGCTGAGTAAAATGACACAATTGTTTTAGAAAGGGTAGAAGTCTGACCGAGGAATTATCTAACAAAGAATGGACAGCATCATCTCTCTTTGAAGTATACTATCATACTGCGATTGCCAACCCGTCTGCCAAGCGTGGGTTTTACCTCATATCCCTCCGTTGGTAAGGGATGCTTTTGTCTAGCAGTGGACATAATTCGGCTGGCATCATCATCGATAGAATTGAAAGAAGTCCACTGCTGGACAAGCCTCCTCCAAGAATCATTTGGGGATATGCCATAATCGCCACGCTTGGCAGACGGGTTGGCGATCGCAATAAGATGGTTATTGTACTCAGACGGAAGCTGATTACTATAACCTGTTTATTACTATAAGCTTCTTTTTTTACATGGTCATCTGATCCAAACTAAGCAGAGCTTGTACTATGGAAACTAGATAACTGATATAGTACATATTATTATATCACTTTAATTTTGTAAATACATGCAACAAATATTTGTCCTGGGTAGGAATCGAACCGACGACCTCCGGCGTGAAAAGCAAGCATTTGCCAACCACGCCAACAGGATGATATAACAATGCTTAATTTATTAAAATGTTATATAACTAATAATAAGTAACAACGCTGTCACATAATATTTACCTATATGTATAGTATCAGTAACTTGATGGCAGACAACAATTATAAAAATCCGGCCAAGTGCGAGTAATATTAATTTTGGGGGATCCCCATACATAAAAGTGAAACTCAAAAAAAAAATTTGTGTTTCAGTTTTATGTATGGGGAACCCCCAAAATTATTATAATTTTTCTATTTTTGTGTCAATATCTTAATGCGGTTCACTGAATACATCTACTTACCAGGTTTCAACAGTACAGCTCTTATAGTTTCGAAAAAAGTGGCTGTGACATACGGACGGACAGACAGACATGACGAATCTATAAGGGTTCCGTTTTTTGCCATTTGGCTACGTGACCCTAAAAAACAGTTGAGCTAATTTTTCTTCCATGAGGGCACATAGAAAATAGAGAAATGGGTTTGTGATAATTTCTGATTCAAATAATTCAGCTGGATCGGATATTAATTAGAGTCCTGTTACAATTTATTACTGCTAACCAGTTTGATGTTAATTAACCTGTACAGTAAAAGCTTTTTCCCGTTGGAGTAGGATTTCGATGTAAACTGATCCTTTTGATAGCTTGTTCGTAAACGACTTAATAAAGGGATGGAATTAAAGTGCTTAGGTACAGTGACGATACACATTGACTTTTATAACGTCTTTATCAAATCGCTTGTTACTAGATAACTTTCAAGGGACAACAGATGCTAGTCTAACAGGTACACACGGCTACACATCAAGCTATACATTACCAGTATAAGCTGATCTCGCGTTGTATAGGATTTCCATACAATGACAGGCTCAGCTTATATTGGAAATGTATAGCTTGATATGTAGCCGTGTGTACTAAGCACAAAAGCTTTAGCTGATATCTACTGCTTGTAATGTCTGATTTGTGTAATTTATAGGGCGCCCAATGTGAGGATATGTTGTCACTTGGTGTTAAACACTCTATTTTGTATGCAGGTAATAACTAATTATATGTTACAACACTATACCACTTTATATCTTGACATGACCACCACGAACGAACAGTGAAACGTCACCGTTTGATGTTTCCACATTAATAATTATTATAAATAATCGATATACATAACACAATCTAAGAGTTGGTATAAAAAAGTTTAAGTCAGTTCTTTGTTTTTTTAAAACAGAAATTATAATACAGCGCGACTAATGCAAAACTTGTGCTGCCAAAATAGAACAGAAAATAATAGACATTTGGCTGAGTCCGCAATGACTACAAATCTATAGAGAAGCGTTCAAATATAAATCTGTACTATGTTTTTATTTTAGGTTGTAATCGGATTATAGCTTTGTATCTAACTTTTATAGCGGCATCTCCCACACACCGAAAATCCCTGTGAAATGGAATTCTGTACAAAAACTAAAAATCACTAGAACGTAAATCCGTTGGACTACGTACACGAAAACAAAATTGTCATTTAAGGGCAGGAATTAATACTTATCCTGTAGTAATATAACACTGAGCTAAGCTTACAGCTTGCTAGCTTCCGGAATGATTAGTATATATGATAGTATGAATGTACATCTTCATTATATTTTAAAATTCAGGCTGATCAGTTTTGTATCTGAGATAAGGTGGTACCACGACAGTAAACAGTATGAAAAATTATACATATTTATGATTTATTAATATGCATCTAAGAAAATATGGTTCCAAGGTTATTTTTAGGTGTATTGCTTGTGATTCACATGACTTGTAAAGTATTTATTATATATTTGAAAGAAAAAAAACAAAAATACACCAAAAGCTGTATAAACTCTAACCGACCCTGGATTGGTACAGCTTTGGTTTGACTCTAGCTGAACGTACCACTTGTGCCCTATAATATATTCTGCTCATAGCTAGATTCTCTCACTGGTCCACAAGTGATAGACGAGGTTAAGTAACTTCGCAGGCTTGCGGACAGTCCATAGATGGGTGACCGCCAAAGTGGTTTGATTTCCGAGCGTCTCCGTGCCCCGGAGGGCACGTTAAGCAAACAGTCGGTAAGCCATGTCAGAGGCCTACTGCTTGAACAACCACTACCCATACGATAAGTAAGTAATATATCCCACGCCTATAGCTAGTTCCCGTTGAGACTGACAGCAATAGCTTAAATTCGACAAGAAAATTTATTACGACTTGATCTAGGTATAAATCATCTCAATCAATTTAAATGCAAAAAAGAATTAAATGCAGAAACTGGCTTATGAACTGCAGCTATAATGAAACAGAACAACTGCTGACTTAATTTCAGTTGTATTACGTACTGACACGCGCGCGCACACGTACACTTACATTACACACGCGCGCATCGCACACACACTCACGTACTCACACATTAATTCGTTAGTAATGGTATCGTCCTTTTACTGCTATTTTGAAGTCTTTTTTTCTTATGATTGTATTTTTTTTTCTCTTTTTAATATTTTTGTAAATTCTTTTATTTAGTGTGTATTAAGTTTTACCTATTTTAATTAATTGAATACGTTAAGGAGAGTGCCCTGATTCCCAAGATACAAGTTTACTTAGTTTGGGAATCAGGAACTACAACTTTTTAAATTATTTGTTTTGTGTGAAAATAAACAATTTTTTTTATTGACGTCCACTTAAGTACTAAATTAAACCACTCGAGGTCAAGTTCTCATTGAGAAATTTCAATAAAACTTACCGGCGGTATGGCGTAATGCAGCGAGCGAGCCCAGTTCATTTGGCGCGCCTCAGCTTGCCGCTTGTTGTGAATAGAATCCAAATTACTTGAAAAATTCTTTCAGTGCATTTACTAGATGCTTCTGTTCGTCTGTTGTTGTGGAATTCGAAGAGATGTTTATTAAATGTAGTGATACTGAATTAATGAGTTTCATTTGCTATATGCTATTTGTAGCATTTCATGACTTGTATATTTTATATTTACGTATTCAGTCAGATGCACGATCTTTTCTCAATTGTAGTAATGTATTATATATGATTTTATAGAGATATATAATATATATTATAGACTATTTTATGTAATACAGAAATTACCAATCTATCAGTGGCCCGTCTAATGTAGATAATAATAGGTTCCAATCTAAATGGTTCGATTCCTGGGTCCAACTTAAAACTGTTTAAAAAGAAAAACACAGTATATATGTAGCAGGTTGGTAGTTTTATATTCAATGAGTATGTTAAGTCTTCAGTTTTGTCTCTAATGCTGCATCATTATGTCTACGACCCCATAGTGTTTCATAATGTGACTTCCTGTCGTGATTGAAATTGGGCCAAAATAACATCATTTTAGTTTTCAGAGGGCTTAAGGAATTTACACGGTAAAATTCACACCCCATTCAACATACTTGGCGATATAACAAAATCTACGGTAGCCACTTGGCTACCGTTCAAATCAACTTTGATTTGACACTGTCATATGGATATTGTTTGGTGTTAAATGCGAGTAAAAAAACAAAACATACCCGGTATAAAGATTAACTTTTTTTTTAACGTCGGGTAACCTGAAGCTAATGATTTACCTTAAATTTACTATCGCAATTCAGACCCTTGTCCATGATATATAAAAATCTGAATAGACTTGTTCATATCAATGTTATAAATCAATTAATTTTGACAAGCGGGGCCGGTGTTGCTCATTCGTAGATCATATTAGACGGGCCTGTAGCCGTGGTTGGCAAATGCTTGCTTTTCACGCCGGATGTGGTGGGTTCGATTCCCACCTAGGACAGATATTTGTGTGCATGAACTTGTCTGTTTGACCCGAGTCTGGGTGTTGTTATCTTTATAAGTACGTATTTACAATAAAAAAAGCTAGTATATGTAGTATATCAGTTCTCTGGTTTCCATAGTACAAGCTCTGCTTAGTTTGAAATCAGATGGGGCCGTGTGTAAATAATGTCGCAAGATATAAAATATATAAAATCATGTGGTATTTAAATGCTGTTTACTTTATAATTCGTACCTTACCATATTACCACAGCGGTGCGCTTAATTTGAACATGTTTATTCAATTCTATTTATCGTTTTGATTCTATTTGTTTGAGGACACGTCTATTGCCAAACTATTCCAAAGAGTTAGTGATGATTATGTAAGTATAGTATAATAGATTAAAATGTTCATTATTAGAACCCTAAGAGCATATGTATGAGTCTTTAATACTGTTAGTTATACATCCACCAAGTAAGTAAGCAATCAATCACACCCTCGAGTTGCATTTGACGCGCAAACTGCTCTCATCATATCATTGTTATGATTAGGAAAGAGATTAGGTAAATACACAGATCTTCACTAAACGATCATAATGTAGTTTGTAGTTATACTAAGAAATATAAAATGAATATAGCTATACTTTAATATTTTCAAATGTGCTCAGAGTCAGTTGCTCTCCATACTCGGTAAGAGAATTAAGAGGTTAAGCATCTCGGCACATTGGTTAAGCATCTCGGCACATTGTCAGTCCATGGGTGTTGATTTCTGAGCGTTTCCATTACTTGTAGGACAACTATGTGTACATTCCGTGTGGTTTTCGGCTCCCAAACCTGATCCCTATAATAATAGATAATTACACACAGACTCAGGACAAACAGACATGTTCATGCACAACCAAAACCAAACTACTGTCACCTGGAGAATTGTAACACAGGTTTTACCTAGTACTGGCTCCAGTCCCCACAACATAATATTTAAGTATCTACATCACGTAATTGTACATTAAATGTAAGAAAATGTCTGTGAAGAAAAAAAGAAAAATGAACGACAAACGATATTTGTATGCACACAAATATCTGTCCTGGGTGGGAATCTTACCCACCTGCGGCGTGAAAGGCAAGTGTTTACCAACCACACCAACAGGCCCGTCAGCCACGCACTTTCTTATAACGCGTTAAACAAGATATAGTATGTTTAAACTAAGCGCTAATTTCGATGTTTTTTTTTATTAATAAGCACACCAACAGTACAATTACATGGACTTATACATAAATAGCTACGCCCCGCGGTTTTACCCGCGTTAAATTTTATAAATTATCACAGCTCCTACCCCGTAGGTGATAGCGTGATAATATGTAGCCTATATGTTGACCCGACCTATTAGTAATATTCATGCAAAATTATAAGTGAATCCATGCAGTACTTTTTGAATTTAGCCCGGACATAAACAGACAAACAGACACACAGACAAAAATTATGAAAACTATATTTTTGGCTTCGATATCGATTGTAGATCACACCCCAAGTATCCTTTAAAAAAAATATTCAATGTACAGTTCTGACTTTCCTACAATTTTATTATATGTATAGATTATATAGTTAACTTATGTTATATGTTAGTAATCATGCAAATAAAAGGTATGGATAATATAATTGTTGAAAATGACCTTTTAGACTTCCAATGTAGATAAAATTCTGCTTAGGAATCACAACAATAACTACAGAGTATTAAATTAGAGAACTAAAGTGAGTAGACCGCACTAGGGAATATAATCCGTGTGTCACGGGGCACGTTACAAACATATAATAGACGGACACAAATTACATCCAGACTCAGAACTATTTATGGATCACATCAATAGTGGTCCGGCGCGGGACTCGAACCCGCGACACGAAGCGGTGAGGCGACTGTCTTAGCCGCTGCGCCACACGTGCATTGTATATATTATTTATAGTACAGGATATTGTTGTCAGCTTATACAGTACGATAGACAAAACAATATATAACTCACACACTACGTCAATTGATTTTCCTTAGATTTTCCTCCGCTTACAAATACGAGCGCAGAGGGATACGGCAAGTAATCTTAAGTTTGAGCAATTTGGTGTTTGCTTTCAGAAGTGCAGCTTTGACTGCTATTGAATTGTATTGCAAAGGCTGTAGATATTTGATGCAAACGCCCAGACGGTAGTAAATTGCTAAAGGTATTAGTTTTACGTATGTTTGTTTAGTTGGAACGTCCTACAAATCTATGTAGTTATACAAATGAATCACATTATTCGTAAATCTTTTAATATTAAAATAAGAGGAGTCACAAGTCTAAAAGGAGGCAAAAGATGCTGACAAATGGAAATCCGTTGTCTCTGCCTACCCCTCTGGGTAACTGGCGTGAGTCTGGATTTAACTCTTTAAACATCGAGTGTGTGCTAACTTAACGTTTTATGTTCATTTGGGACTAGATTTTCCACTGTCTGTCCTAATGAAGATTGCAAAAACATAGAGGCAACATAACGATTTCTATATTTTACGAGTACTTATGAGTTTTTGAAACAGGTACAGTAACAGTTTTTTTAAACTTTACTGTCGAATATACAGTGGCATCTTTAAGTTAGGTATCCATTGAACAAGGAAGACACTATTATTAACATTGCTATTATCTGGTACGTATTCTGTAAGTGGAGATACTTCCCCAGCTGAGCTTCTCGTAGAGCATAAGCATGCTATGCTCTCACCACACATAACAAATTAATGTAATATGCAGAAATGTAATATTATAAAGCTGAATATTCACATTTTACTTTACTATAAATGCACATTTCGACGGAATGCGGTATTCACAGTCATAATTTTGGATTTAGTCCAAAACTTGCTTACCTACCATGGGCATTCCAATAATTCATGTGTTGGAATCCTAATGTTTAATTCTAAAATAGGTGAATGTTTTGTATAATTTGGTACAGCTGCAGCTTTGTTACCCCAAATTAATATCTATTAATGCTGTTCGGTGTATCTAATCTAAAACTGAACGTGCTTGATGCTGTTAATACATTGTTATTATCAGCCTCATGACTGCCTCGTTGGTCTAGCGGTAGCGTGTTCACCCGCAGATAACGAGGTCCTGAGTTCAAATCCCGGGTCAGCTAAAAGTGATTTTGGGACTTTTCTGTAAAAACATAAATTTTTCAGCATCAGCCCGAAGTCTGGGAGTTGGCGGTAGTATACCCCCGTGCCTCGGAGAGCACGTAAAGCCGTCGGTCCTGTGCCTGACCTCTTTCCGGTCGTGTCGCTAGGCGTCCCATCGGATCATGAGAGTGATGGGATAGAAATTGCTCCTGTGTTTGTGCATACACTTGAGCACTTTAATATGTCCCGCGCAGATGGCTAATCTCTGATGAAACTGGCCGCCGTGGCCGAAATTCGGCTAGGAGGACATTATTATTATTAGGTATAGAAGGGACTCATAGCTATAGGACGAGGTGAGAGCATTTAGCTCTCAACGGTCCGTAAGTTATCGGCGACGTTAAGCAACTAGGCTCGCTGTCAGTCCATAGATGGATGACCACTACAGTGATATAATTTCTGGGTGTCATCGTGCGTCGTAGTTCACGTTAAGCTGTCGGTCCCGGTTGTAGTTATAAGACAACAATCGTTAAGCCAAGTGAGAGGCCCACTGGACGGCTTGAACAACTCTGACACTAGGGTAACTACTGCCCATACTATATCTAAGTATAATCAGGTATATTATGGTTCAATCAATTTGTGCTTTATTTGTGAAACTTTTACACTTGGTATGAAGCACTAGCAGTTTTTTTTATGTATTTGACAAACTGTAGGTTTAAGATGTTTAAAGTACTTATAAAAAAATAAAGTATATAAGTACAGTTTAAAGTAAACCAAGATGTCATAAAAATTTAACTATCCAAAACTATATTGCTTATGGGTTGTAAGTGAATTGTTGAGAAAGGCTATTAAGATTTCGTTGGAATATAGGTTAATTAAAGGTCATCTAATGGGAAAGTCAATTATTTTTATTAAAAAAATAATAATTTTATAATTTTTAAGATCCGTGTCCAAAGGGTAAACCGGGACCCTATTACTAAGACTTCACTGTTCGTCTGTCACCAGGCTGTATCTCATTAACTGTGATAGTTAGACAGAAATACATTTACAGATGATGTATTTCTGTTGCCGCTATAACAACAAATACTAAAAAATAAAATAAAATAAATATTTAAGAGGGCATACAACAAACGTGAATATTTTGCTCGTTTTTATAGATAACGGTACGTAACCCTTCGTGCGCGAGTCCGACTCGCACTTTGCTGGGTTTTCTTTTAAAAAAAAAGCTTACACTGTGTAATTTAATCCTTGTCTTGCTCACCTTACAAACATATGATTGATGGATAGAAAGTATATCCAGACTCCGAACTACCATTTATGGATCACACAGTTGTCCTGCGCGAGAATCGAATCAACTGTCTTAACCTCTGCGCCACATGTTCGATCAAAAATATTATTATATGTAACGCTGTATTTTTGCTTCATCATAATATTGTATAATGATAACTGAATTCATTTTTAGACAAAACGAACCATAGTTACTTCATTATGAACTGGTGCTTCCGAAACTAAATAACGTTGTGCTTTACTCTTCTTGGCCACATAAAAGCTAGTATTTTAGGTAACATTTTGTTCAAAGTTATTAAACCAAGCAGCATCAAATGGTCGTGTAATAGCCACTCCCTATAGAAATACTACCTTAAAATATACTCTTTGGTATGTATCTAATATATAATAACATTACACAATAAGCAAGCTTAAGTAGCCAAGGCAACGCAAGAACAAAAGTCTTGTCACTTCATTGGAGTCCTTCTCAAGTAGATGAGAGCGGTATAGATGCCAGTGTTTATACAGGGTGCCCGAGAAGTTGACGTTCAAAAGCAAAATTTAGATACTTTATGATGAGGAACAATTCATGAGTCCGGAGCTCAAACCCTAATTTTAAACATCCGAATAAATTCCAAGTCAGTTCTTTGATTACTAAATAAACCATATCTTTTAGGGTGTTAGGCTTAACTATGCTAATTAGTTATCACAAAAAATCTGAACCAGAAATGTTGTACAGAACGAGGAAAAAATCGAAAACAGATGATTTTGAAATTAACAAAAAAAAACATTTAAAAAATTCTATCACGAACACTACGCAAAATCGTAGAACATACATGGGGGTGATACGGATAGTCCTCATCATAAAGTATCAAAATTTTGGGTTTAACGTCAATTCCTCTGCCAGCCTGTATAAGGTAATTGAAAAATATTGGCTAATTTTATGTTGCACAAAATTACGTCTACAACACTGCTAAGAGAAACGTAAGCAACATATAAATTAAAAATATTTAAATACTGCTTTTTAATCCTAAAGTAACATGACAAAACCCCTTTTAAGGTCCCTTAGCTTATTTTCACGAAGTATAGATATATGTATATGTAAAGGTTTTACCGTCGTAAATGTAATAAAATTGTATGGATACGGATAGCAACAAAATAACTCAAGACTTAACTGTTATCACCCACTCTTAACTTGTTAGTTGCAAATTAGTGGACACAAGTATCCAAACAAGCAAACAAAAATAACTTTACATAAATAAAATAATAATAATTTTTAAAAGAATTATTCCAATCCGAGTCCGATCTAAATATTCAATGTGGGTCTACTGACAACAGTCTGCGGATTAAACTTAGTAAATTATCTACTCCTTTCCCCGGTTTTTAAAGAAAAAATGTTTTCAAACACTTAAACCCCTGTAGCGCGAGATTTGTGTTCGTATATTTAATGGTGAATGTTGTGATGACGGCATAGAATATCATCACCCCATCTCATCTCGTAAGTAACGTAAAAATCAACCGAGGGAATACCTACCAGAGAACGGGCAGCAGCGTTATTCTGTGAACTAAGACCATCAAACTGCGATCGCCAACCTGTCTGCCAAACGTAGCGATTATGACATATCCCCCATTCTTTGGGGAGGTTTTTGTCCAGCAGTGGACGTACTTTGGCTAACATGATGATGATTTAATATTTGTGCAGTACATACTTTACAAACACGGACGCAAATCTAATCTTGTAAAAATCAATCATATAATTTCTTCATAAAAGCGTGTTGGGCGATGCAAACAGGTTGATTATACAATACTATACTGCACGTGGAATCACACAAATAATAATAAAAATAAACTATGTTTCGTCTTAAAATAATTCTTTAATAATAATATCCTGGGGCAATATTCACACATGGCCATCCGATCCAAAAATAAGCAGAGTTTTTACTATGGAATTATATGATATATTACTTTTTTTTTGCAAATACATACTTATTATATTTATATAATTACACCCAGACTCAGAACAAATAGACATGTTCATGTTCATAAACATCTATCCTGTGTAGGAATCGAAACCACGGCCTACGGAGGAAAGGCAAGTATCTAACAACCATGACAACCGGCCCGTTAAGTAAAATTTGATATTCTCTTCTTCAAAACATACGGTCGGCATTTCGGTTAGTATTTAGAACAATCTTCATTTTAATAACACAATACAATAATCATAAACATGCATTATGGACTCACAGTAACATTCTCGTTTAAGCACCTTACATCCATTACAGGCCCTCTTAACCCAGTAATGAAGTGGCTATCTAGGCCCGGCCTCGTCACATGAGTTTAAAATTAATAATAACGCTAACAAGGCGTTTTAAAGTGTTATATCCAAAGCAATGAGCAGTATGACTAAAGATAATCAGGTGTAAAACAAGAGGGTATGTAGAAAATGGATCGTTCACGCTCAAAACAACCTCAGGGTGAAATTTTATAAACGTGTAAGTGCGTCAGTTTTCTCTTAGGTGAAAGTAAATATGGATTTTGTTCGCTGAGCTGAAATTGACGTAAATTAATACTTCAAAGGGTGCAAGCCCGTATGTGCGAAATGCACATAGTGGTTTGGTTTGAATTTCGTGTCTAGACGGATTCGCTGGTCTTGCAGTAAGTGTAGATAGTATAGGTAACCATAGTTAAAGAGAGATATTCAATCCAACATCACTTGTTGGCTAAACTCGCTTGTCTTCATGCTGAATTCTGAAAGGTCTTACTTTTTTCTTTATTGCACATAGTTACATGTTTCAAAGTGAAAAAGCATGTACGAGAGACAAGCTTAATTAATTAATGATTTTCTTTACAGAATACTATCAGGACAGTGAAATTTCATTTAGGTATTTTAATTTTTTTTTTTTTAATTCAAGACGATTACGAGGTTTGATATGGGAGCAAATTTTACCTGAAAGACAACAGGTACATGACCGACGGTACTTCCGCAAACTCCATTTTTTTTCAAATTTTTTTATAGATAAATTCCAAATCGCATTTTTATCGACACGGCCTCATTTTTGCAATCTTGTAAAATGGTTTAGTATTTTATTTTATTGATGTACAACTTTGGTTCTCAGTAAAAAGATAGTTAATAAAGCTTTGTATTTTTTTTTGTGAATATTTTTTAATTTTCGTACCTGTGTTTATCAAAAAGGTATGCTACCAGATTTTTAGATGCGAGACTAACAAGTAATGCAGAAAGTTATTGTTTTATTCATTTACGTATTCATCCGCTGTCTAGCTTATCCCTAGGTAAGACCGTTAGACACTGGAACTTAGTGATTTCGAATTCAAACACAGGGTGCGCACTGATGTTTCGAATTAATATGCGTATTAAAAATTAATTATCTCGTACTTACAACAGTGAAGGAAGACATAGTTACAAAACCAAGGCAAGTATGAGAGCGATATATTCTTGATGGCATGTGCAGTCTACCAACCCGCACTAGACCAGCATGATGGACGAAGGCCTTCTCATTACAAGAACTTGACCTGTAGCGGAACAGTAATGGACTATATCTTGGTCATCAAACTTCACATAAACGACCTAATATTTTTGTATAACTACCAAGTCATTCAACAAACATGGTAACTATAGCCTGTGATTCTAACGATACACGACATTACTGACAAGTCACTTATTCACACCTAGGACCAAAACATTAACAGTGTAAAACTGTTACCTGTATTCGTCAAGTAGGTAAGGGAGATACTTCCCAAGTCAAGCTGTTCCTAGACCGCATAACCAAATGTTAGATATTAAATGCACAATATATTAGGTCTTTACCTATGAAATTGCCGTTCTGCAGTACTGGCCATTTCAAATCAAAATAATTTTTGTTTGGCTAAGAATTCTAATTTCAATTTAATTTTATTTTAAAAACATGGATTCTTTTTTCCAAAAGTAGTCATTTCTTTATTGATAAGTGTTACATTTTCATCGCATTTCAATCTTTTTCGTCATCATGGATACGTTAAAAATTCGAGTAATTATGGAATATGAGTACCGTCGTGGCAGCAACGCGGCACAAGCGGCACGCAACATCAACGACGTTTACGGAGCTAACACTACAAACCAACGCACCACCTGTTATTGGTTTGCTCGCTTCCGTTCTGGAAATTTCGACCTGAAAAATGAACCTCGCGGTCGTCCGAAGACTTTGGTCGACAATGACGAATTAAAGGCGGTTGTGGAAGCTGATGATACACAATCTACGGCTGAATTAGCAGCAGCTTTCGACGTTAGCGTCAAAACAATATTGGTCCATTTGCGTCAAATTGGCAAGGTAAAAAAGCTTGACAAATGGGTGCCCCACGAACTCAATGATCGCCAGCGCGAAGTACGCGTCGAGACGTGCCTTGCACTGCTCAACAGACACACAAATGAAGGAATTTTGAACCGCATTGTTACCTGCGATGAAAAATGGATTCTGTTTGATAACCGCAAGCGCTCAGCAAGTTGGTTGGATCCTGGTTCAGCACCTAAACAATACCCTAAACGAAAACTTACCCCTAGAAAAGTGATGGTCACTGTTTGGTGGTCTAGCGCCGGTGTGATTCATCACAGCTTCTTACCAAACGGGGTGAGCATTACTGCAGATGTGTACTGTGAAGAACTGAGCACAATGATGGAGAAGCTGGCGCATCTCCAACCAGCATTGGTCAATCGCTCGTCTCCGCTGCTCCTGCACGACAACGCGCGACCTCATACTGCACAGCAGACGGTCTCCAAGTTGCAAGAACTGGGGTTGGAAGCTCTCCGTCATCCGCCCTACTCACCAGACCTTGCGCCTACAGACTACTACTTTTTCCAGAATTTGGATAACTTCTTGGCGGGAAAAAAATTCAATACCCGAGAGGCAGTACAAAATGCCTTTGAAGAATTTGTTGCCTCCCGTCCAGCTGATTTCTTTAAGAAGGGCATCAATAAACTGCCACTGCGATGGCAAAGATGCATTGATTGCATGGGTGATTACTTCGATTAATACAAATAAAAAAATTCATGAAAAAAATTCGTTTAAATTTTTTCATACAAAACGGCAATTTCATAGGTAAAGACCTATTATCAGTTAAATTAATGGAACCAACCAAATAGACCTTGTTACGAAAGATATAAGTTACCTTTAGAAATACTAAATAATTGTGCGTGGGCACCATGTAGCTATTTGTATTAGCCCATGTGCTCTTTTAACTTTTCTTTAAACGTTGTAATTGTGTAGTTTGGTATTAATTTATTATTGTATTGATATAATACTCCTGTTAATATTATACTGCTTGACTGCCTCGTTTGTCTAGCGGTAGCGTGTTCAACCGCAGAAAATGAAGTCCTGGGTTCAAATCCCGGGTCGGGCCAAAAAGTGATTTTGAGATTTTTCCGTAAAAAGAAATTTCTCAGTATCAGCCCAAAGTCTGGAAGTTGCCGGTATTACACCCCCGTGCCTCGGAGAGCACGTAAAGCCGTCGGTCCTGTGCCTGATCTCTTTCCGGTCGTGTCGCTAGTTGTCCCATCGGATCATGAGAGTGATGGAGTAGAAAGTGCCCCTGTGTTTGCGCACACACTTGTGCACTTTAATATTATGTCCTGCGCAACTGGCTAATCTCCATTGAGAATAGCCGCCGTGGCCAAAATCCGGTCGGGAAGACATCATTTAATATTATAATAGCGAAAGCTTATGAGGAAGTATAAATGTATAGATGTTTGTTGATGATTTATATTAAACTTTGTAGTAATATAGCTTATATATCCGAATAACACATAGGCTATATATACCTTAAAGTTTAACGCGGGTAAAACTGCGCGGCATAGATAGTAATAAATCCAGAGTGAGATTGGTGCTCAGCCCATAATGCGCAGGAATCCACTCTCTTCTTGTTCTACGTCGTATGTTTTATTCGTAACGCATTATTTAACAAACAAAATCCCACAACCGTCCGCACAAATCAAACTCACGAAACAATCTATAAAACCAACGGTCTACTAATCAAATCATGGCGTGCATCGATTTTACAACAACTGGCTACCAAATAAATTTTATTTCGGTGCGATGATTAAAATTTTTATTTTTCTCTTTTATCTTTACACGTGGGCGTCCGCTTTTATTCGCCGGAAGAACCGTGAACAGGTTCACATTAATAAAAGCAACATACGATAATAATATTTTAAATGGAAAAATTCATTTAACCCACGTGACGGCAATCGCAATTAAGAGTATAACCTACAATACGGTACAATCGTGGATGCGATTAAACTCTGAATTATTTATTATTATTTTATGATCACGGCAATTTATGACTTCCATTGCAGATTCCACTATTTCTGTTATTATTTAGCAAAGTGTTTTGAATTGAATGCGGCTTTGAATGCATTTTTCCATAGAAGGACAGCTATTAGAACAATAGGCAATAGACATAGTAATCTCAAAAATTACGTTAAGCAGAATGTTAATTAAATTCAAAGATCCCGAATTTAAATATACTTATGAAATTATATGGATTTTTATTTTTAAAACTATAAAATAAATCCAATTATTTCAAATCTAATCTTCACGTTACTCAGACACTAATGTCAAAGACTCGCGTGTGTAACGTATAAAAGCAAGTGAAAAGTCAACTTGCATTCGATGGCAGATCTACGAATTTGTTTCACATGTTAGAAGTTTTAGTAACGCAATGGAACGACCATTGCGTTACTAAAACTGCATAAAACATTTAAATACAACCTTTCACGATATTTTCGGGTTTATTTACACATGTTTGACGGCATGTCTAGCAACGTTAGCTAGTAATGCTTTTGAGCTGGATGTTTTAAAAAGTGATGCTTTTTCATCATTTTAGGGATACTAATATTCAATGCACGTGTGACGCAGCGTTTGAAACAATCGCCTCGATACATCGCATCCCGGGTTTGATTCCCTCACAGGATTTAACTATTTGTAAGACTAATAAGTAGTTTTTCCGAGTCTGTGTATAGCCCCCAACGCCACGGGCATATATACGGGTTACCCCCACCGCCACCGATATAATAAAATTGAGATGATATATATGTGAAACCAATTGACATAACGTTGGTACTACAATACAATACAAAAATGATTTATTTCATCTCCACAAATTACATGATATTAACATGAAACAAATTAAGTTGACAAAATGTATGAAGTTGCAACTTGTGGGAGATCTGGTGTCCAAACTAAGCCAAGGCCTGTATTTTGGCACTCCATTTTTTACCATAATTGGAAATCAATTTAGAGTAATCACCATAATCCTTCTTAATAAAATAAAAATAAAATAAAATAAAAAAGGTTTTTATTCACGTAGACTTTAAAAAAGCGCTTGTAAATAGTCAGAACATGTTTGTAGTAATATAGTTGTATACATTAGATATTATTTCTAGTAACATAGATATTTAGGTACATCTTGTATGAAACAATTTATAAAATTTATTTTATTACAGAAATGATATTTAGCTAGCTCGTATCAAGTTATTGTCAAGAGATTATGTTTAATTATCTAGTTTAAGTCTAATATTTTTACTACATATTGTCAATGGTTCTGTCTATATTAAAGGTATTATTATTATGACGGACCTTGTGTTAATAACGACGGTCGCGCTTTAATGCTACCACCGGATCCAATGCGCCCCAACTGAGAAGACCCAGCGAAACAAACTCAGTGGGTTCATCTACTACCGGTTTCAACACGACCCAGTTGAGACGGTCCGGCGAAACATACTCAAGCGGGCATGAACACGGGATTTGGTCCAATTAGAGTAATTATTTAGTAGGCAAACACAATATATGCTCGATCGGTTGTCTGAATGCTTATTATTTTAGATTATATTTAGGTATACAAAAGAAAAACTTCGAAACAATAACATTATTCATTTTGAGACAGAGTCAATAATTTTAAATTAAGTATATGATAGCAATCATTTACAGATAGTTCAAGTAACACAGCAGATCAGTCATGTCTATATGGCTACAAGATCTCCAGCGAGCAATGTGCAGGTAGGAAGTGAGAGCCAGACGTCTTTGTCATCGATGTACTCTTTAGTGGCGTAATAACCCCTAGCCATAAGTATACGTTTAATATGTGTTTTAAAACTTGTGTCAGGCAGATCAGTAATTTGAGTAGGAAGCTTGTTATAAAACCTAATACAATTTCCTAAAAATAATTTATTAGTTTTGCTTACTCTAAAGCCTGGCATGGCTAGTTTGTTTTTATTCCTAGTATTTATATTATGCAGTTCACTTTTCTTTTTATAATTATGAATATTTTTTCTAACAAACATTATATTCTGATATATATATTCCGATGGCACAGTAAGTATATTTATTTCATTAAACAAATTTCGCAATAACATAATAATACAATGCTATGAAAGTACGCGAAATACACTAATCTAGCAGTTTGTTCATCTGACAATTGCCTTATTTTCCAGACAGCATAGGAAGCCGAACTTAATTTACCTGCTAACTTTTCAATCTGAGGACCCCATTGCAATTTTGAATCAAGTGTGAATCCTAAAAATACGGTCGATGGGACTAGATCTAATATTTTCGCATTAAGTGCAACTGTTGGTACAATTTGAGTCACATTCGGCAATGAGAACCTGATGCATTTAGTTTTCCCTGCATTTAACAAGAGATTATTTGCCGAAAACCATTCTGATATAAAGCTGAGTGTTTTATTATGCTCAATAAGATCTTTATCCTTTCTATTTACTTTAAATATGAGCGATGTATCATCAGCGAACAAAACTATGTCTGATACTTTCTCTACCAGATAAGGGAGATCATTTATATAAACTAGAAATAAAAATGGGCCCAATATAGATCCTTGGGGCACCCCCATTTTCACAGGATGACGTGCCGAAGTGGCACCGCCTATCGAAACCATCTGTTGTCGCCCCGATAAATAGGACATCACAAGATCAAGAGATGTGCCAGATATTCCATAGTACTTCAGTTTAACAACGAGCGTACGATGATCAACGCAATCGAAAGCCTTAGAGAGATCACAGAAAACTCCCAGCGCATCCTGTGATCCCTCCCAAGCCTCCAATATTGACCTAATTAATGTGCAACCTGCATCCTGAGTAGAGCGGCCCCTTGTAAACCCGAACTGCTTGTTATGCAATATCTCATTCACGTTAAAGTGCGACAACATTTGTCTGAGCATCAGCTTTTCAAATATTTTACTTAAAGCTGGTAATATTGAGATAGGCCTATAATTCGTGGCATTTTTAGAACAACCTGCCTTGAAAATGGGTATTATCTTACTTATTTTCATTAAATCGGGAAAGACACCATCACTTATACAGCCATTGAAGATGGCTGCAAGGATTGTAGCAATGTTTAGTATGATTGATTCAATTGCTTTAACAGACAGTCCCCACAAATCTTCTGTGCCTTTCCTTTTAATACTCTTAAAAGCTTTTATAATATCATCACTTGTTACGGATTTAAAACTAAAGTTAGGTACAGTTTGTTTTACGCTTTGATTTAAAAAGAGTTCAGCCACATCTGGTGATGATGCGAGACACTTAGTAATATCCACGGGTATATTTGCAAAAAAAGCAGCTAAAAAATTGGCAATGGTAAGCTTGTCTGAAACCAGTTCATCATCAATATTCAATACTAATGTTTGATCTCTTGATCTACTTTTACCAGTTTCAGTATTAATTATTTGCCAAGCTGATTTTATTTTATTATCAGATTTTTTAATTTTATCTCTTATTTATAAAGATTTAGCTTGAATGCAAACCTTTTTAAAAATTTTTGAATAATTTCTAACATAATTAATGAAATTGACATCAGGGTTATAGGACCTTCTGTCATACAACTCATATAAAAAATCTCTACTCAGTCTAATGCCTTGAGTTGCCCAAGAACTAAATTTTATCTTATTACTGTCAACCGTTATGTTTTTTATTTTACAAGCTTTATTAAATTCTTTGCAAATACAGTGGAATAATGTAGTGTACATATCGTTAGGCTTACTTTTGTTTGGCAATAGATGGCACAAACTATTCTCCAGGTTGTTACTGAACTTTCCCAAATTAGATTTTGTTAAAGGTCTAAAACTAATTTTTTGTTTATTTATATTTATCTCATTTTTTATCTTTACTATTTGGCATTTATGGTCAGAGCGAGCACCAGCCACCAAACACTTCTCAGAGACATCAAAGTTGGTAATTATGTTATCAATGCAAGTAGCAGATGTGGGTGTGACTCTCGTGGCCTCAGAGAACAAGCATTTAAGGTTAAAGGACCGAAATACAGATAGAAATATGTTTATTTCAGGTGAATCTGCTAAAATGTTCATATTAAAATCACCACATACAAGGATTTTTTTTTATGCTCACTTACTCAACTATCCGAAAAATGGCAACATCAATATACCTTTGTCATCAAATTCTTATTTAGAAATAATCAAAGAAAACATAAAATAATATCATCGCATACACTATATTGGCTGACCAACCTAACGGAATATGGCTTGGCACCATCTGACAGCCGGCTCTTCGCCATCTCGCGTGCTCATTGGTCAAATGAAATAGCGCTCGCACGAGCTCTTCGCTGCTTTCCTATTATACATTTCCATCTCTTTTCTAAAACTTCTCCGACAAAAAAATATCCAGCAACTGCGGGGAAAGATATTACACATCAATAAAGTTAATACTTTATGTATAGATTCATACAAAATATCAAATACCCCAGTTAAACATCAAGAATTTTATAAAAAATTATTTGTCAATAAAGCTTTGACTTTATTATTATTTTATAGTAGAGTCATCGATATGTTCTACAAATGGTTTTGGTCAATAATAAAACTGACGTTACCCCGAGCGTTACCAACGTCATAAACGATGAAGTTATTGAATTGAAGAAAAATGGTGCGATTGGAAATAGAGCGGTATTGAGAATATATCATAGAATTTGCGTAGAACAAATGTGAATTTAGATTCAGTTTCCATGTATATATGTAGTGTAAATACGTACATGGCTACCGCATTTAAATATACTATGTACGCTATGGAAATTTGTCACCGACGTTGAATAGCCTGCAGAACATAATTTTGATGACATCATAAACTTACTACAAAGTGCATCAAAAATGTGTGTATGGGATATAAAAATATTATTCTGTATATTTAGCGATCAATTATTTCATAATGTAAATAAATGGGTCAAACTATTTGATGAGATTAACATAATTGGAATTTTTGGGGCCCAAAAAGCGATCTATTAAAAAGCGATATATATATTTCAGCGAGTTATTATCAAAAGCAGTTTAGTGGTTCAAATGCACTTTGATATAATTATTTTATTTCTAATTATGATATATATTTTCATTTTAAGCAATGTTATTACACACTAATAGAATAGAACGAGTCAAAATACTGCAACAACATAACAAAAAAAATACTTCTGACTTGGAATATTTCCAGACTTGAAACCTCATTTAGAGTTGTACTTTATTTATTGCATCGCTTGCTGCGAATTGAATCCAAATACCGAACTGTAAAAAAATTCTACTGGATTTCCATTGTGTTCGGGAGAAGTAATTCATTATTCAATTATTGACTGCATCGCGTTCTCCCATAGTAGGTGCTGTTTTAAACCTACGATAACCCACTTTGAGCAAAATTATAAAATTTGTTAAACGCAAAATTTTATAATTTTGCTCATAGTGGGTTATCGGAGGTACGAAACCCAAAACGAAGAAGCTAATTGTAATGTCGCTGGATGTTGTAACTGATGAGAGTCGTCTCCCAGCCGATACTACTGCCATATCATGACCTTGATGTCTGAGATCGTTCCCTGTTGGCTGATATAACAGCTGTCAGGTGAAAATATCAACAACAGAAGTAGGATTTGAAAAAATCTATGGCATCATAGCTATGGAACAATTGAACTGATTTCAAAGCATTTTTTCTCTGCAAACATTTTAATCTGAAAACTGTTACACCAAGCTTTCAGTTAAAAATATTTATAACAAACAGTAGGTTTAGTTCGAGTCTATACAAAACAAAATGAATAAATTCGAGCTCACGTTGCAAACGAAGTAATTCCTAAAATTTATCACGCCATCACAACAGTAACCAATAATAACGCTGCATGCCCATCGAGTTCGAGCTCTCGTAGATTCTTTTTTCAAATTTATACAAAATCTGTTACAAGCTTACAAAAGATTCCTTTTTTCATTCGGATATTAAAAATATATACAAACAAATTGACCATTACGATACCAATATTGCAGTAAGTATTCAATTGTATTGATCCAGTTTATTAAATTTGCTGTGGTACCAGGGCTGTATATTATTTTCCAATTTAGTTCTTATTGTAAATTACTGCTTAATTTAATAAAATAGCCAATGATTTTTCATTATGAACTGCCAAAAATTTAATAAATATTTCGATAATCTATTATGTGTCTGCATGCTCATTTTCATGTTCACTTCCTAACTACTCAACTTTCATAATTAATTTCTACAATATGTATCATGTATGGCAACATTATTTAACATTAACCATTTTAAAGTGCGGGCAGTAATTGCCTTAGACCAGAGTACACGAAAACGTTTTTTTTTACATGATTACTTTGATAATAACAACAAATGTCTTCTGCTGACTGTTAGTTACTTCATGTATTTTTAGACATCAGAAGGCAAATAACTACGTTATCAAAAGTATTAAAAAGAAACAGAAGTGCACTCAACATTTCTTTATAAACACAAAAGCAAAGGACTTTATTGCCAGGGGCGGCTTGATGTTGCTTTTATTAAACTCTTGAACACCTTCCTACTTGCAAAAGAATAAATTATAATTACTTGAACATGATGAAGAAATTTCAATTTAAAATTTCTGTTTGGGCCCAAATAAGTATATAGATACTTATTTGGGCCCAAACAGAAACATCTAAAATTAAATACAAATTATTACTATAGAGTAATAATTTGTACTTAATTTTAGATGTTGACTATTCCTTCAAAAAAACTTCTACGAACGGAATGTGAATCATGAATTGCAAATTTGTATTAAATTACTAACTCTACGAGACAGCTGAAAAGTCTTGTTAAAAGTTTTATATGCTTAGGTTTGATATGTGAATGGGGCAAAAGAAATTGCCTTCATCATATCAGCTGAAGGCGTCCACTGCTGTTCAATGGCTTCCCAAAGATCTCCTCAATTGCCACTCTTGGGCTACTCGCATACAACTTCTACCAGTGACCCTCACAAGATCATCAGTCCATCTTTTGAGGTCTTACCGACGCTGCATCTTCTGGTTTCTGGTTGCCATTGGAAATACGATAAAAGAAAATAAATGGATATATCTAAAAACATATATGTATACGTAAAAGTTATCAAATTAATTACTATTCAACCTTTGCCTTGTTCCCAACCTCCAGTACAAAATAAGGTTTATTACCTTATTTTATGCTGGAGGTTGGAAAAAATGCATAGGTTGTAAAATGAGTGTCCATAGGGACGTAGATCCTAAAGGAATGGACCGATTAATTCCTAATTTTTTATTGTGAATTTCAGTTAGGACGGCCGATCTCGACGAGATCAGCCCACTTCGTACGAAATTTCAGAGGTAGGAAATAATGGAAAGGTTATAAAATGTGTGCATATAGCGACGTAGATCTTGGAGGGATAGATCGATTAATTCCCGGTTTTTTAATGTAATCTCAACGAGACCAAACCACTTCGTAGGACATAATTACTATAGTATAAGATTGTGTTTATAAACCCAGGTGTATTCTCTATTCCAACGAGTAATCTAATTGGACCGCTATTTTATATTACCGGAAAAAGGCGTATATCACGTGCTTTACCATATACGGGCATATAAAAACGCCAATTTCATGGCTTCTGGCTGCTGCAGGATGATTTTGGTCAGGGTATATTAGTCCAAACTTTATTACCTGGGCTTGCTTGCAAAGTTGCTCTAGCTGTAACTTGGTACTGCAACGAGTAACCCTTAAAATGGCTAGAAAGTAAAGTGGTCGTATATACAGTCTATTCTATATTCTAAAGAGGGACGAAATTTATACAATTTTCCATTACTTTTACGAATAAACATCCGTACTTAATCTCAAACGCTGTCGTTAAAACAGTTTTTATGTACTTACTTCAAGTTTTATTATACTTACATAGTAAAGTTTTGTAAGAAGTATAGTTTAAATCCAATAATACACACTACTGTGTACTATTGGAGTAACCAGTATCTTAACCATGATAGTTATATTAGGTCTTTACCTATGAAATTGCCGTTCTGCAGTACTGGCCATTTCAAATCAAAATAATTTTTGTTTGGCTAAGAATTCTAATTTCAAATTTATTTTATTTTAAAAACATGGATTCTTTTTTCCAAAAGTAGTCATTTCTTTATTGATTAGTGTTACATTTTCATCGCATTTCAATCTTTTTCGTCATCATGGATACGTTAAAAATTCGAGTAATTATGGAATATGAGTACCGTCGTGGCAGCAACGCGGCACAAGCGGCACGCAACATCAACGACGTTTACGGAGCTAACACTACAAACCAACGCACCACCTGTTATTGGTTTGCTCGCTTCCGTTCTGGAAATTTCGACCTGAAAAATGAACCTCGCGGTCGTCCGAAGACTTTGGTCGACAATGACGAATTAAAGGCGGTTGTGGAAGCTGATGATACACAATCTACGGCTGAATTAGCAGCAGCTTTCGACGTTAGCGTCAAAACAATATTGGTCCATTTGCGTCAAATTGGCAAGGTAAAAAAGCTTGACAAATGGGTGCCCCACGAACTCAATGATCGCCAGCGCGAAGTACGCGTCGAGACGTGCCTTGCCCTGCTCAACAGACACACAAATGAAGGAATTTTGAACCGCATTGTTACCTGCGATGAAAAATGGATTCTGTTTGATAACCGCAAGCGCTCAGCAAGTTGGTTGGATCCTGGTTCAGCACCTAAACAATGCCCTAAACGAAAACTTACCCCTAGAAAAGTGATGGTCACTGTTTGGTGGTCTAGCGCCGGTGTGATTCATCACAGCTTCTTACCAAACGGGGTGAGCATTACTGCAGATGTGTACTGTGAAGAACTGAGCACAATGATGGAGAAGCTGGCGCATCTCCAACCAGCATTGGTCAATCGCTCGTCTCCGCTGCTCCTGCACGACAACGCGCGACCTCATACTGCACAGCAGACGGTCTCCAAGTTGCAAGAACTGGGGTTGGAAGCTCTCCGTCATCCGCCCTACTCACCAGACCTTGCGCCTACAGACTACTACTTTTTCCAGAATTTGGATAACTTCTTGGCGGGAAAAAAAATTCAATACCCGAGAGGCAGTACAAAATGCCTTTGAAGAATTTGTTGCCTCCCGTCCAGCTGATTTCTTTAAGAAGGGCATCAATAAACTGCCACTGCGATGGCAAAGATGCATTGATTGCATGGGTGATTACTTCGATTAATACAAATAAAAAAATTCATGAAAAAAATTCGTTTAAATTTTTTCATACAAAACGGCAATTTCATAGGTATAGACCTATTATAATCATCTTGGATCCACGGTATGGGTATGAACATATAAAATTTTCCTACTGGGTCTTCAACCTGCTATACAATAGTCTGCATTGTTTTTGTAGTGGTAGGCATCGTAGCGCAATGAAAATTACCGTCCAGTTACTTCCGTTACCTATAAAATGAATAAAGTTCTCTTGGCTAAATACACAATGTAATCTCCAGCGGACCCTAGGTCCAAATTGCACCAATAAAATCTCACTATCGAACACATACGCACCGCTACAAACCAATTCTTCTAGTTTTACTTTTTTTCGCCATAAAAAACATATTGGCCCGATGTTTTCTCGTACACATTTCAGGTGAAATAGTGCTGTGGGCTTCAGCAGGGAGTCGCTATTGAAACCTTTTTGACCCATATCAAAGCTACAGAGCAGTCTGACAGTAACATTATTAACACGTGCCATAAGGAACGCAGGGGTTTACAACATGTGTCGGGGTAAATTCTCTTCTAATAACCCTTAAAAATCTTACATACCTTTTCTTTGTTTCACCTTTGAACATACGTTTATTAGACGTGCGTACTATAAGAAGTTTTCGGGAACCCATTACTTCGCGTCGCAATGTTTTCTTGATTTTCTGAACTTTGTTTCTTTTTCTGTTTTGTGGCTTTTAGTATCTAGAGCTTATTGTAAAACGTGACAGGATGGCAGATTGTTATGGATGCCGTCCTTCCGTTCGCGACACTAGTCCTTTGTTATAGTCGGAGCCACTTTAAAATTTGCTGTGTTTTGGGAGAGTGGTGTCAGGCAAAATATATATTCTTAAGAATGAGATTTAATGGTGCGCGTTTAACAGCACTTCTCAAACCCTGAATTAGCTTTAGTCGTTTGAATTTTTGTAAGAGACCAAAAATGTTCTCTCCTAGAAAAAAATGTTTGCCATGCTGCTGCATCGATCATACTGTAGACAAATAATAATAATGTCCTCCTGGCAGAATTTCAGCCACGGCGGCCAGTCTCAATAGAGATTAGCGATCTGCGCGGTATATATTATAGTGCTCAAGTGTGTGCGCAAACACAGGAGCACTTTCTATTCCATCACTCTCATGATCCGATGGGACGCCTAGCGACACGACCGGAAAGAGGTCAGGTACAGGACCGATGGCTTTACGTGCTAACCACGGCACGGGGGTATAATACCGCCAACTCGCAGACTTCGGGCTGATGCTGAGAAATTTTTCTTTTTACAGAAAATTCCCAAAATCTTAACTTCTCATACACTACTTTTCTTTTGTAGATATATACTTATATAGATAATTACACTCAGACTCAGGGCAACAGACATGTTCATGCACACAAATATCTGTCCTGGGTGGGAATCGAACCTCGACCTTCGGCGTGAAAAGCAAGCATTTGCCAAATACACCAACAGGCCCGTCAAAAGTATAAAGTATATTTTTTGTATATTTAGGAACAATGTCACACAGATCATCCTAGCCCCAAACTAAGCAAAGTTTGTACTATGGGTACCAGGCGACGATATACATACTTATATAGATAGATAAATACTTATATACATAGAAAACATCCATGACTCAGAAACAAATATTCGTGCTCATCACACAAATATTTGCACTTACCGGGATTCGAACCCAGGACCACCAGCTTCGTAGGCAGGAGCACTACCAACTAGGCTACGGAAAGTGTTTGTGGAACTTCAAGTATGTAGCACTTATTACAAATTTCCTCAGCCTGTTTCCGCATTGGCGGCAATAAATATATCAAACATTATCAACAGAACCATCTAGTGTCTCTTAGATTATACATCATTTCCATAACTCCATATGTAAACGTGAGCATACTAAGAAGTCGTCCATTTCATAACGGATCACATAAGATTACAGAAATGTGATTGAATAATTGGTCCGTATATCATTGCGGTATGTGTATACGGTTATGCATTTAAGTGGTTAGAAGGCAAATATTATTTTAATCAATCGTTAAATCGGCCTCCATGAATGTCATAAATAGTCCGGAATCGATTGACAACGTTAAAGCAGATTTAACGATTGATTAAGTCATTTTTAACCTTTATTTATTTGAACGCCATTCACGAAAACGATGTTCGGCGACTCAGTCGGTAGAGCCCCTGCAGGTCTTGCTCGACCCGTATCCAGCGGCATTTCACGAGCAAGTAGCTTTGTAAAAACGAAATTATGTTCGTCTTTTATTCGTTTGCGTCGTAAACTAGATTAGTGTTTTAACTAATAAGTCCCTTCTATGTACTAAATAAAAAGAGGCTTTTTATGCGTTGAAACACTTACAGTACATTTCACATTACGACTGCACGTGTGGCGCAGCGGTTAAGACAGTCGCCTCGCCCCTTCATGTCCCGGGTTCGATTCCCTATAAATAGTTGTTCTGAGTCTTGATGTACTTTATGTCTGACAATTATATGTTTGTAAAGTACCACAGGACACAGGGGTTCATTTTCCTAGTGCAGGCGTTGTCGTTATTTAAAGAAAAACTAAAAAAATACGCTCCTTCACGCCGTCGCCTGTTTGCATAGTTCTAGTCTGTACAATGACTTGACCTGCATTGTGCTATGTAGAGAATATGAGGCCCAACACTTATCATCACATTGTCTTCTGCGCATATTTATAGAAGACAATGTTCCCTATAGTAATAGAATTTGTTTTCTTTCAAACAAGCATATGTGATGATGAACGTAGAATAATACGTAATAGATTACGGTATTCAGCAGGGTGGCGTTACATCACCAGTCGGATTTATCTTTGAACGTACGAACGCTGTGCTTTAATTCGCTCACTTTTGCTAACGCAGCACAACCGCACAGACAACACGCAGTAGGTGAGTTTTTCACGAGTATGAGTTATACCACTCGAAACGTGTGTTTTATATCAACTGGTATGCTTCAAAGGAGTATAAGTTCAAGCGTCCATAGTTGGCGTTGGATCTACGCCATAAACTTATTGTTGTGTTAGTTTCGCTGGATCTTCTCAGTTGGGGTGCATTGGATCCGGTGGTAGCATTAAAGCGCGACCGTCCTTATAAACACAAGGTCCACTACAGTAATTAGATTAATTTCTTACCTTAATATATTATTCGATTCAAGATGTAGTAAATTATGTTTAAAACTATTAATTTTGATAATAAACCTATACATAATCTCTTTGACACTTACTTAATATAAGTTAGCTAAATAACTAAATAGGTACTATTATAAATTAAATGTTATTTCTAAATGTTTTCATACAATCCGTGTACCTATTTTTATTAAAGACTACGCCCGCAATATGTAAACTAATCCCTGTGTCGCAGGGTACTAAATACAATCATATAATAGACGGACACAAATTACATCCATATCTACCTAGAAATAATTATGTAAACTTAAGTATATTACTACAAATATCTGACTATTTACAAGCGTTCTTTTAAAGTCTATAATAAAAAAAAACTATTTGATTTATTTATTTATTGAATCGACTATGGGAACAATGATGGCCGAATTCAGGCCCCACATGCTGGTAGCCTTATGAGCTCATGAGTCTACGTATTTAATCAGTTTTACGTATTCAGCTTTCACAAGGTTTTTATCATGTAGGATAGGAAGATCAACAAGATATGCTTTATGCGCCAATTGATCATTTTCTACGGTATATTGTTGCGGTAGTATACATTATTGCTACTTTGCAAAGCTAACGTTACAATATTCTTTAGGAAAGACATTTTTAATAAAAAGTGGTAATAATAATGAAATCATACACCATATCACATTAGTTAAAAGTTATCATTTGAATACAGTTTGTTAAAAAGCACTTGCAATTTTCTTGTATTCATACAATTTTGGTATCCAAGAGAAATGAATAATGTTTGCTTTGAATTTTATTCGTTCCGATTGTTGGTAACTTTGCTGTGTATTGAGTCTGTACAAGTTATGTATGCTGTTACGATGAGATTCCTGTTAATATTTGTTCATTTTTGATTGAACGAATCAAGTATTTTTACTCGTTACTTTGAGTGCTATTTTATCCATTTGGCTTGTTGATCACTAGACATAAAATGAATCAACCAATCTATTTACGTATCAGTCTAAGCATGAATAAATATAAAATGCGTTTGAAATATATTATAAGATTGCAAATGAAGATATGTATTGAACTTGCAATTGAAATATAAGTATATTAAAACAAATTCATTAAAATTACATTCACTTAAAAATATATAACGTTTCTAACAAAACAGAAGACCAAAATGTAAACCACTCTCCGATCTCATCAAAAAAGTCCTTTTGAATGAATAAAATATAAAAGAGATTAATGTATTGATAGATAAGTATAATAAAACATATTTCTTTTTTAAATAGTATTTTGTTAGAAAATTTATATACGTTTCTAGCAAAATATAACAACAAAATGTAAATATAATATATAAAAACTCCTATCTCATCCAAGGAGACAATGTATTACAATGAGTAAAAAAACACAAACATCTCAATCATTTACGGACAGGTATCAGCAGAAATACTAACGAAGGTGACTGCCAGACTGGCAGTGTAATTTTCCCAATCCTATACGTTTAACATGTATATTACTTTATATGCCCTTTGTACTTTGAATGCACCCAGAATATAACCGGTAAATCGTATATCTAACTGAGATCGGTCATAAAATAATATTTATAGTCGAAATACAGCGAAAATTTTAACTTACACGGCATACATTGCTTGGACGTGAGGTGATATTTTTTAAGGCGTTGCTGAGGCAACGTGGAATGAAAGAATTATCGGCAACGAATCGTGGTTGCTGATGCGGCTGGCTATTTGGCGGGAAGCCAGGTTTTCCCGCCTCGATCTTGTAATTTACTCATGTGGAATGAGATTAACACGACATCTGAATTGTATTTAGTAAATTTTCATTGTGCTCCGTCGCGTTATATTCGGCAATTAGCACTTGTTCCAAATATACCAAACAAATGGAATAGGCACGTATACAATTTATGTTCATATTATGTTTAAGATTAACGGGAACTAAAAATATGGTATTAAATTATTACATTGTTGTCTAATAAATTTACTAAAATTGTATTTGAATTGAAGTTTGTTGTCTTAAATTTTCATTTGAATTTCTAATTGAGGGTTTAGGCGTTCATTGTTTTGTAAACAATTAAGCGAAACATCAATTAATGAAATATTATCACTTGCCGCGTAGTTTATTGATTGCGAATCTTGGTATTAATATTAATATTGAGCTAGGTATAAAATATCGTCTCCTAAAACTATATTTTGTTTTAAAGAAGCTATTTCCTAACAATCGAATTATTAATCAAGTCAGTTATAGGTTTGTACATGGGCTTGGTTTGGGTTTCTGAAATTGGTTTTTAACATCATAGTTCTCAAGACGATCGGTCTTCGTGGCAAGTAGATATACTCAGGTCAGAGTACTCCGCGGGACAGGGATAAATTAACATTATGCGGGCGTTGTCTTATAAAAAAAAATATTTTACAGAATATTTGGTTAGTGACAGATGTTTCCTTACAATTTAATGATATTTTTTTTTGCCTTTATACCTATTACGGGTGTGGGAGCACAGATGACAGACCCTTTCGAGATTGAGATATTCACGACTTCAAGACTCGTTAGAACTTTAGGTATTGTATAAGGTATTTCATTCAAAACTAATGTTTTTCGCAGTTTGTTAAACATGGCATTTATTAGGCGCACATTAACATTTAATTGTGCGCCTATATTTTACGGGTTGTCAGCATTAGGCCAGATCGGACCTATGTAATGACACATTTAATTCAAAACATAGCCATACTAACATATCAATATGTTATTTTAGTTTTCAGTACTTTTGTAAATTATTAACATCATCTCATCGATTATTCAAATCATTAATTTTTATTCTCATGTATTACTAACCAAAAATGAGTCATTGTCACTAAAGGATTTATTATTATTATTATCATTAATTTTCTTCTAGTTAAATTATAGCCTGGGCTCATGGTTTCAAGTGTTCTCCGATGCACGAATAGTAGGTAGTTACTCAAATAACCAGACCCCAAAACGAATTTTTGCACGAAGAATTATACATGCAACCCACTGGGCGCTTACCGTACGGTTTACACTATGTAGGCACCAAGATCAAGGGAAAACAATATAATTAGGTTTGACACGTAAGTATTTTTTTATTTTATTTATTTATTTGATTAACCAACGATTGTTTACATTAATACTATTATTCGTTTGTGATGACAATATGCTTGCTTAAATGTAACAATCTTTTACTGGTTAACACCACATGCAAAAATACAGTTAACAGTGCAAAAAAAATAATTATAACATGATAAAAATAAAACATCTAAACACAAATAAAATGAACGTTTAAAATAATACATAATTCAGATAAGATAACTTAATATTAAGTATTGATATGCAATTTTTATTTTTCTGTTTTTTTCTCAAATATTTAATCCCGTCTTGACTCCGACTATAATTGAATACATCGTTAGAAATAAACTACTATCAATTTATTTTAATGAGGCTTAAAAGACATTGTTTATAGAACCGTGCCAAAGTCTTTATCTGCAATAAAACCGAGGGATAAATCTATTTTTATAAAAAAATTGTGCTTCATATTAGTCATTAGCTAGGTCTTCCGTATTTCCTTTAACAAAAAACATACTATACGTAATGCCTCTTATGAGAGGCATTACGTATAGTATTTTTTTGCTAAAAGAGTAATTAACTATCTGAAGAAATAAGTTGAACTAACAGAATACATGCAGGAATATTATTATTCCTGCATGTATTCTGTTACTTCACCGTATTTGCCGTTATCGCCAGTCAATTATACAGGCATAATCTATGGCTGTATAATTGGCCGGCGTTATTATTCCTGCCTGTATTCTAGCTGCCCTTGTCCTATACAAATGTATTCCTCATTTTTCTTACAAGACTTTAGATAGATAGATTACAAGAATATTTTTGGTTATACTCGACTATACTCGATCATTTCCTTTTTGTAGATAAACCTTATAAATATAAACCTGCTGCAGAATCCAAAGGAACTCCCCAAATCTCAATAAATAGCTTATTCCAAACTAAATATAACAAAAAATATAACCGCTTGGAACAAAATAAACGAAATATCCAAGCGTAGTCTGTAATTTCTGGTTTACTACTAAAACTGTTTTCATTCGAACAAATGAGATCAGTAATAAAGAATCAAGGAGTACTATAGTTGATTATCTCTCTATAAATCAATATTATAATCTAAAAATATTTCGAGTTTTCTTCTTGTGTGTATATGAATATATAGTTCAAGATATACACACTTATTTATGGTTATATAGTAATACATTTAGAGACAAGAAGTAGTAGTAGTTCCAAACAAAAAAATACTGAAATTTTATTTCAACGTACGAATGCTGTAACTTTGATTCAAAGTTGAAAAAAATAAAAACCGCACAACTAGTTGAACTAATATCTAATCTTCTTCATCATACCTCAAACTAGGCAGAGCCTGTACAATGGCAGCCAGACAACTGATAAACATACTTATATATATTTAAATACATACATAATATAAATAAAATACACCCAGATACAGACCAAACGGTTGTTCACACAAAGATTTCTTTGTCCCGGCTGGGAATCGATCCCACGAACTTCAGGGTCACTAACTACTAGACCAACATGCCAATCAAATACATAATAATCAAATATCTTTTTAATTTTGTGGCTATAATGCCTCATGCTCGATTTAATTTTATCAATTTATAACTCTAATAAAACGGTATACGAGACTTATTGGAATCCACGCAAGTAGCTCAAATATTCCCAATGCTTATCATTTCCGAACCATTGAATATACCGTACCGGACTCCTTACCAGTGCTATTATAAGAAATCATTTATCGATATGATATAATTCGATTGTCAACTCGGAGATAAATTGATGCAATCGGGTATTAATATACTGTGTCTACTGTGTTGTGCGCCAGCTATTGGAGCTTCGAAAATGTAAAAAAATAGTAAATCAGGCGTTGGATTTTTTTTTTTTTTTTTTTTTTTTTTTTTTTTTTTTTTTTTTTTAGTGTGTAGTTTTAGTGCGTTTTGTATCACGATAATTAATATTGAACTTATATTTACCACCGTAGCCTAGTTGGTAGTGCTCCTGCCTACGAAGCTGGTGGTCCTGGGTTCTAATCCCGGTAAGTGAAAATATTTGTGTGATGGGCACGAATATTTGTTTCTGAGTCATGGATGTTTTCTATGTATATAAGTATTTATCTATCTATATCAGTATGTATATCGTCGCCTGGTACCCATAGTACAAGCTTTGCTTAGTTTGGGGCTAGGATGATCTGTGTGACATTGTCCCGTGATATTATTATTATATTATATAGTGAATTTAGAAAACGGTATTTCATTTTATATCGATAAACTTTATGCAAAGTTTTAAAAGGTCTAGAACTTTGCAATCAATAAATTTATAAATTCTTCAATGGTAAACCGCTTGAAGAATTTAAAAAGTTCTTGACTTTTCAAACAAAGGATTCGGTAAGTAATATTGTTTAAGTAGGTGAGCGTAACGAACTTCCTCTGTGCCCCATGAAGACAGCGTTCTTTCGCTCAAAGAGCTGCTCGACTGTGGAAGTATCTCCACCTTACAGAAGACATTCGACCTTGTGTTTATGCGTGTGAGTAAGGTCGCCAGGACTCATCGGTGAGGTGGGAAGGTGTCAGCAACACTTGTTTGCTGACTCTTTTATAGGCCGGTAACGCACCCGTGACTACTCTGGTGTTGTGTACATGGGCGGCGATGATTTATCAGGTTAATTTACACATTTACTATCAGGTGACCCGCTTGCTCATTTGTTGTCCTATGATATAAAAAAACTACCTACAACTTGCGCACCACAAGGTTGAGAAATAGCTGACACTATTTTTGAGACAATTATACGTTATTATTCGTTCGTGTTTCTGTAATTAAAATCTATAAATTGACACCATTTTGAGCACCTGTCGCCTTTGATATCGATATCCGTGAGACCGAGTGTCTCTCAACATGTTTCCGTAAGCAGAATTTAGAAAATGGCCGCCATTTGAACACTATAGGTGTGCGACCCTTCGCCTGCATAATCGATATTGGTGAGAATTTAATGGGTAAGAGGTTCTTTGATAATGGGTATATCGTGGTGCCTAATGCTCTAATCGGACATAGTAACCCTAATCACACTAATATTATAAAGGCAAAAGTTTGTGAGCGTGTGACTGTGTGAGTGTGCATGTTTGTTACTTCTTTGTGTCTAAACGGCTGGAGCGATTTTAATAAAATCTGGTATGGAATTAGCTGACACCTTGGATTAACACATGGTCTATAATTTATAAAGTTTAACGCGGGTTTTCCACGGGGCACAGCTAGTGGAAAATAACTAAGCCATTCTTGTAGGTACTGCTGGCAGTACTGGCTTTTACACCACTAAATTAATAATATAATATAATATATATATGCACCTGGGACATTATTCACACATTGCCATCTGATGCCAAGCTAAGCAGAGCTTGTACTATGGACACCAGATAACTGATATACTACATATACTACTTTCCTTACGATAATTACAGCCAGACTCAGGACAAACAGATATACCTATACATACACACAAATATAATATGTTCTGGGTGGAATCGAACCCCGACAAGAGGCGTGAAAGGCAAGCATTTACCAACCACGCCAACCAGACTATCCAATAAGAGAGATGGAATAAATTTTAAATTATATTTATTCCATCTCTCCCTAATCTCTTCTCTCTCGATTGAAAAGAACGGGGCATACATATCACTATCAAAATACTACTTATATTATTTGTCAACAGGTTCTACATGTTTTTTCTTAATGCCCATTGAAAATTAAATTGTTAAAACTTACAATTCTTTTCAAAGGAGCAATCTTAGAATCAACAATGATATTGAAATTCGTTCCGTTAGTATTGTATTGATCGGACGATATTGTTTTATCTAATATGCAGCCGCTGCAAGAATTATTTCATGACAACTGTCAGTTACGTCAAATTTAAGCAATTTGACGTAAATATTGTGAACTGACGGGTGTCATTAAAACATTCTGACAGCGGCCGCAGTTCATCGATTTTTAAACAGCTGAAGAACGAGTAGGTATAGTATTATGTAGGTACATTTTATGATTACGATAATCTATTGTGACCCAGCGCCATGGAGCAATTTCCAAATCAAATTAACAAGAAAAATCAGCAACAATCCTACCACATTGTATACTTTAGTGAACATTATACAATAGGAGATCTTTATAACGGTACAAAATGAAAACGTGTCGCAATAATTTACCTAATGTAGGTATGGCTGGCGCTGACTACAATCTGGACCACTGAATTTATTCACACCGAAAAATCGTGG
This sequence comes from Pseudoips prasinana, assembly GCA_951640165.1. Lineage (NCBI taxonomy): Eukaryota > Metazoa > Arthropoda > Insecta > Lepidoptera > Nolidae > Pseudoips > Pseudoips prasinana. Next base: position 15,668,839 of record OX621240.1, read on the forward strand.
GCGGCCGAACTACGAGAGAAAAAAGTATTTAATTGTTCCCAAGGAACCGAGAGAATGGTGAAAATTCGGGCAGCGAATTTATAGAAGCTATTTGAATGCAAATGATGAGCTCCGAGCCTCCGCAGTGACGGTGTAACCCCAAAAGAATAAGTGAGAAACGTCTTACGAGAAAAAAAGGCCTTCGAATACTTGGGGTTTTTTTTTCACTATTTATTCACGAAGAGCGCGGGTTAGCAATGTTAGCATTAGAGGGGTAAGAGACTTTCAAGGAGTTTAATTTGATTCGGTAAGTATATTATACGTATTATATTTTGCGTAATACTTATATTAAGTGTTATTACGATCTAGTTTCTGCTCAAGCCTTTAGCTGCGTTTATACTAGAAGTAAAGGGTAGTATAATTCATATGTCAATATGACAGAACTTTGTTTGATATTTTTTATATGTTTTATGTTCTTGTGATCACAATTGATAGCAAGTACTGTAGACAAATTAAACCGTTTCTATAACGCCATCATAAATACTCAACAGAACATTTGACATATAAGGCAAACCGAGAGTAATCGTGGTATTTCCATGGATCTGTAACAAATAGTATTGTAATCATATTCGGCTTCCCATTTAAATTAAATATGATGTTATGTATTCTGTATATAATATGTAAGATTAAAACCTTTCACAAACATACATGTTAATAAATTAGCTTGTAATAGGTATTATTTTTTTAAGTAACCCTTAAGTTGCGATTGTACCAACTAAAGTACGCCATAGTGTGCATAAACGTATTAAGATCGTGTTGAAAAATAAAAATAGCCGAATAAAAATTAAGAACATATTCTTCTATTTGTGCATATTTATACCATTCTACCAGAATATATTCTATTTAAAGCTAACTTTTGTAAAGAATGTATTTCATGTAAAACACGTTTTTATTACAGAATGAAACACAGTTTTATAACGATCTAGACTATCTGCGCTTGCTTATGTATATTTATGCCATTTTAAGAGAATGTGTTATATTTCATTCTTTATTATGTATATATATATAGGTATATTGCTATCTTTAGCTTACTTAGGGCTGGTTGGCGTGTTTAGTAGATACTTGCCTGTCACGCCACAGGTCGTGGGTTCGATTCCCACCAAGGATATAGATATTATTTATATACAAGGATTCTTCAAAATGTATGTTAACAACTAATGTTTGTACCTACATTCAAAGCAAATAAAGATATTCTATTCTATTCTATAGTACAAGCTCTGCTTAGTTTAGGATTAGATCGCCGAGTTTGAATAATATCCTAAGATATTACATATAATTGTCCAAATTGATCTTGATTTTTATCTTTATCCATAATATATCATAAGTAAGAACACACTTTTAATACAGATTAATAATAGTCTAGATTAACTATGTATATTTGTACCTGCAGTACACATAATGTTAATTATAAGTATAACACATCCAATATCTATCAGTTCGCACAGCAATTCACAGCATACACCCTTCGTCATCCCTCGCCCAACTGAGTTGCCAGCACACGCGCAGTGTGGTGCCCGAGACGACAGATAATATATAAATGATTCTAATGTAAAGTAAAATATGTAGGTAGGGTAAGGAAAGGTATATCGGTGATATAAGTAATTTGGTGATAGTTTATGAACCGAATACCACACAGTTCCCTATGCAAGCAGATTCAAGAGATAGCGCTATCCAGTCGGTACAAGTGTGAAGAGGATATAATAATATATACATCACGCGCTTCGCTGCATTGTCCCTGCATTTAGTAAACAAACTTTTTTAAAATTTGTGCATCAGTGGCGCCATTATTGAGTGAAGGTGGGCTGCGTTTACTTATTTCCTTAAAATTTATGAATTTAATTGGTGTTTCAGTGTTAAAGATTACTAAAATGTTTCATAAAACTAATGATTATTAAAAAAAACTTGAAGTAAAGTCGTGAATCATTCCTGGTAATTTGTTATTCCTTAAGTTGTGACCGATGTTTCTTAGTATTTTTGTCAAAATGTTGGATACGTTTTTAAGAGGTTAATTTGAGACCTATTTTGTGCTTGTATTAAAAATAAACATGAAAAGCCTAATATAGAGTTTGAAGGGTTCTGTTTTGAAGAATTCACGAGTACGTTTTATTTTGAATTTGAGGCTAAAAAAACCATATCACCAAATTACCTCTAGGTACATTTTTTATATCACCAAATAACCTATTTTTAGTGCCTCTAGATTAAAATGGAAAAAGAAAATAAATATTGATAATATAACCAGCAGCAACTTCAAGAAGCTGTCAGTTTAGTCGAAAAAAGATTTCAGTTCGAAGTACTTAACACCAAAAAGTGCCAATGAAAATGAAAATAAAGTATAATAAAAAATTAATAAAATTCAAGAGATAGTAGATGATTTGTAGTGTGGATTATACGAGGTCTTGCACTCAGCTCCTGTTAAAAAAAGGAATGCAGCCAAATGGATCCAGTGCTCGTTTTGTTTGTCGCCATACCACGAGATCTGTGCATCTATTGAAGATACTGAACCCGAGGAGCCATATTATAGATGTGACCGGTGCATGGAATGATATTTACTACAGAGCTAAACATTTTTTATTTTAAGTTCAAAAATCTGATTATATTGACAATTTCCATACAATCATCAAATTAGCTACCCAGTATCACCAATCTACCTGACAGTGTCGCCAACTTACCTCCGATTTCTTTTTTATTCAATTGACATATATTCTCAGAGTGACGAGATTTTAGTTAATTTAACTGTTTCAAGATTTAGTTCAAACAATAGGTAATATGATTAAACAAAAGTGACCTTTTCTTTAGCTTCCAAATTCCTTTAAAATTCGTTTTTTTTTTTTTTATCACCAATATACCTTTCCTTACCCTACATACAGTACAACGCTCTTTTAACGAAATGTATTGTAAGTAGGTATTCTATAGTAGGTATATACATATATTTCTATCCTTAGCTTACTTATAATAAATAATATCTCGAATGTAAGAAAACACCTTTATTAGAGTTTTATAATAGTCGACACTAACTGCGCTTGCTATGTGTACAAATGAAATTTTACAAGGATTATAATCTTAATATGTATACACATAGGTACATACAAATCCAGTATAAGCTGATCTTGCGTTGTATAGGATTTCCATACAATGAAAGGTCAGCTTATATTGGAAATGTATAGCTTGATATGGAGCCGTGTGTACAACAATAATTGGAGTATTTGTCGGTACGTTCAAATGCATATTCCCATAATTTGAACATTAATTTTTGGTAGTATTCTGATGGCATTGCTAACATGCACTAATTTGAAAATTCTGTGCAATTAATTGTCATTTCACTATTTCTGAATGAACATTATAATGGTTAGCGAGAAAACAATAATGCTTTGCCTATATTAAAATTGATCGTGCACATAAGTACCGTAATCACACTAATATTATAAAGGCAAAAGTTTGTGAGTGTGTATGTTTGTTACTTCATCACGTCTAAACGGATGGAGCGATTTTAATAAAATTTGGTATGGAATTAGCTGATACCCTGGATTAACACATAGGCTATAATTTCTGAAGTAAAATCGCGGGTCGGCGATCTCAGAATGATGGCCGTAGTTGACAAAGACTACTACTGCCCGTTCATTGTTAGTTGTGCCCTGGGGACGAATTATTATTGAATTCATCTACGGGATGTGATATTTATCAGCAACATCACTTAGCCACATACTAATTATGGAAACAGAAATACGGGATCTATGTTTTACTCTTTATCTCAACGTTTCTTTGTAAACAAAACTAATTAATAATAACTAATCATGTAATGTTTTGAAATATTTATTATAGTAAATAATGTAGAATTTTTCAATTGATGATTTTAAATTTTATAGCATTTTTGATATTGTGAATATAATTATATTATGTTATCTACCTACCTATCTTCTATTTTAAGCTTTAATTTATTTTCGGTATTGTGTATAATTTTAAGTATTACGTGCATAAGTGTACCATGTGTTCCTAAGAGCAATAAATATTTCTGATTCTGATTCGGTGGTTAGCCGTATACGGTATAATTTTACGGTACTATTTCCTGATTTTGATACATATTTCAACGCGGGCAGGTCCCCTACAAGATGGACCGATGATCTTGTGTGGCTCACGCTGGATATAGGTAGCGCAAGACCGGCAGTTGGGGAGATTCGGTGAGGCCTATGTCTAGTACTGGACGTCTTTTCTTTAATATCTGGGGGCAATGTCACACAGATCATCCTAGCCCCAAATTAAGCAAAGCTTGTACTATGGGTACCAGGTGACGATATACATACTTATATAGATAGATAAATACATAAATACATAGAAAACACCCATGACTCAGAAACAAATATTCATGCTCATCACACAAATATTTGCACTTACCGGGATTCGAACCCAGGACCACCAGCTTCGTAGGCAGGAGCACTACCAACTAGGCTACGGTGACCGTCATGATGACATTGATGACATGATGACATTTTGGCTGACATGATGATGATACAGTTTGATGGTTTATAACGTTGATAATCGTGAAATAAATAAATATAATGCTACGGAACCGCAGTAAATTGAGAAATAAGGCATTTCCGTCTAAATAAAATATAACAGGGATATATGTATAGCGCTGCATCCAAGATGCATCCAACTATCGTCTTTTGTTTGTAAAAGTTGTAGTAAACAAGTTCGACACTCAATCCTTTGTGGGTAGTTTTGAAAAGTTTGCGTATAAGAAGGACTTAGAGGTTGACAGAGTGGCGGATGTGAAGACCGCAGCCCGCCTTCCTGTTTGGAACTATGCGGAAGACGGGCTCCTTGTTTTGGTTAAGATATATTCATTTGAGTTACAGAAACTTTTTTACTGTTACATAAGAATACTTAGTATGGAAGAAATGAAACATTACCCTATTTTAAACAAACTAGAAAATAATATTTTACTCTTGGCTGGAGGAAGCAATAATCGTTAAGAAGCTGGATTAAGATTTAGTATTTCAAATACAATCAATTCCATTCAAATATCAGGTTGTTTATCTCTTTACATACTTGAGGAAAGGTTAGAGGAAACTGCTGTGATAGTGTAGTAGCTATTTATATCTTGAACCTAAATTATACAGCAAAATTAAAAAGATGCAGCGAAATGAGAACAATTCGCATAAAAAAGTGTTTTAACTTTTATTTATACTACCAAGTTGGGTAACAAGCATTCATTCCACCAGATTGATGACGTTTGTGTAACACACATCATCACTCATGCGTCATCGACTCTTTCCTAGACACTGGTGATCTCTAGCGACCTTATTCTCATCCACAACATTAAATTTATAATGCCATTACATGGTACATTCTGTATGGGGCTTTCCCAATCCAGGTGTTCATGAGCAGAAGAACGCTGCGCTCTTCATATTAAACGATAGTACAGTATACAACGATATAAAGTTATAAGTTTGAACTTTATACCACACCTTTTTTACACGCACCATCCAATAAAAATAGCTGCGGCAATCCCTAAGCACCGTCATCCCAGAAACTTCTTAGATGATCCGGACGATAATATTAGGTTTAACCTAGAAAAAAAAAACGAGTGTGCTTTAGAGCGCACGATTGAAGTAAAACTTAGATATAGATAGATATAAAAACTGGCTATGAGAGTAGAGTAAGAAGAGTAATAAAATCGCACCGCACCTCTCGTTCTTGCTCCTACAGTAATATACGAAACGTAACTCTCTCTGTTTCTATCGTCACTAACTTATGACCTCTGAACCTCTAAACTTCCGTACGCCTTAACGGTCTTGTCACGCATTAAACATCTTACTCCGTAAGTTAAGTGAGCGTAAAGTAGCGACTCTGGCGAAGATTATTTAGTTAGTAATATTATTTGCTAGATAGTTTGAGCCCCCACTCGCTTCTATAGTATGGTGAAGCAGTGAAATGACCTTAACTGCAAACGGCACGTTAAAAAAGCTGTTCGGATCCCCTCAGCGAACCTAGGTGAGCTGTCATGAGTGCATCGAATGCTGTTACGTGGTAGACGATCGCCTTGACTCGGCAAAACTACACGCATATTAGTGAGCAGAATTAAGCAAATCAGGCGATAATTTGCGAAAATCCATAACTAATCTAAATAAACAGTTTAATAATAATATATCCTGGGTCATCTGATTCAAAACTACGCAGCGCTTGGTTTATGGACACCAGATAAATAAATAAATAAAAAAGGTTTTTATTCACGTAGACTTTTAAAAAAGCGCTTGTAAATAGTCAAAACATGTTCGCAGTAATATATAATTAATTTATAATTATTTCTAGGTACATATAGATATTTAGGTACACGGATTGTAGGAAATAATTTACGATAAGATTTATTTTATAACAGTAACGATATTTAGCTAACTAAAATTAAGTTATTGTCAAGACTAATATACCTAATATAACACTACTACTAATATACCTAAGATAACTAATATACTACACATACTACTTTTTCTTTTGTAGAATTAACACTATTTAATAACGCTGCAAGTCCTGAGTTTGTCCTACTCATACTTGTGTGCATGAGCATGTCTGTTTGTCGTGAGTCTGGGTTTAATTATCTATTTACATATTTTCTATGTGCCAGGATATTATTCACACACTTTGTATTTTGATTCAGCAGAATTATAAGTTTGAATCATAAGCCAATGTAAAAGCTTCAGCCTTATATCGCCCCTATTTTAGTATCGGGGGAATATAGCAAATATTTACAGAGTATGAAATTTTGTTAAAAGCCTTTCAGTGTACAGACTCAAACAAAAAATCCTATCATAACACTATGACAAACTTACATCAAATATGTATCCATTACTTGAACAAAACTTCTCAAATATAAATTGTTGGTAAACGTATTATGAATAGATACTGATCTTTAAAGCTCGCCGTCAAGGTTTCTAAAGTAAATATCAACTTTAAATACTCTTTAGATACCTATATAAGTAAATAAAATACCTTGATACTTGGCTAAGTAACTTCAAAATAACGTTAAAACTTGTATTAAGATTATTACGAAGAAAGTGTAATACCTACATTCATTATTCATGTTATTACACTTTGTTTTACTTCATGCGTGGTTTTAGAAGCCAGACAGAGCCGACGACGTACAAAGGCTCTTTGTGTTGAAATTGTATCTATGTTAAGTTCTATCTTTGTTTCAAAATATTGATATTGAATACCGCAACTTTTATTTTAAAAAGTTACCATTATGTTCAATTCTTTACTAAGTACGTAACCAAGGTTTGACTCTATGATCAGTTAAAAGTATAATATCTGTCACTTCAAAATAATTTATAACTCTAGCACTAGTCCGAAGCCATCCACAATCGTTTTTACCGCCGTGGATAATAGAGGTGAATCCCACAAAAACTTCCACAGTGCTCTTTTTGCAGGCTAATCTCTCTCCATCAATCAAAAGAGTCCAAATGTTAAGCTAATCCCTTGGAAATATTTAGATGGCAAATATTTAGATGAGACCAAAAGTGAAACTTCGCCGAAGATCTGCGTTAATTTAGTCGTAATTCTCTTAGCTGACTCTCCAGCCTCACGTATGCGTACAGAAATTTGCCTTATTAATAAGATAAAAATTTTCACGAAGTGCATTCGGCCCATTATGTCCTACGTTTAGATTTGTACTGGAAACGATTTAAAATCTTATGTTTCTTATAAAAACATTCACTAACACTAACATTCGTTTACATTCTGTTTAAGAGCTACGATAGCACAGACAGACAGCTACACAGATAGGCTGAAAATTTATAACACCCTTATTGACGTTTAATGCTCTTTTTTTAATTATACAAAAGCATTACGCTCCACGTCGATTTAGAACCGGTAACGACTAGCATACACGTGGACAAAATCCTTAGTACCAGCGTTCAGCTTTAAACGCTTTAAAACGGTAATTAAATGTTATTTTCTCTTTGCAAAATTTTATTCAGTTGCGTCAGCTGGTTACATTCCCAGAGCAATCATGAAGGTTAATTGAGGAAGTTAGCTCTTAATCGTGCTTATTATAATGACAACTCGTCAATACCCTGAATTAAATCGTCAGGAGGCGAATGTTTTGTTTTAATTAAAATATTGTTTAGGCGAATGAAGTCTGCCCGTCTACTTCGACAAATTGGTATTTGAAAGTACGTACAAACTGAAGGTGATTCGACAATTTCTGGAATTTGATTGCATAGATCAATTTTTAACCTGAAAGCCTAGCCAAATGGCAAGCAATTCCGTTGATTAGACAGACTATGACATTAATTTGTTTGGGATGGATATAGCGTAGCTTTGGAGCCTGTGATCTCTTACATCATCATACATATATGTACGTGAAAATCTATTTTCCAATTTCATGAACGATATGAATTGCGATTGGTCCTTCTACAACAATTAACAATGTTGGCCGAAATATAAATCTTTGAATAAGATAGTACTTTTAGTTACAAAACAATATAACAAGATAACAATAACTCTCACTACGAGTAAAAACATATATTATAGAAGAGTGTGCTAACATAATATGGCTTGTTGTCATGTTCCAAACTTTAATATTATTCTAGTAAATTTGCTGTGTGGCGACGGCAGCAAATATCAGAATATCATCACCTCATCACTCATCCCGTAGGGGGGCGTAGAAGTCGATAAGATGATTCTTGGTGGAGGCTTTTGTCCAGCAGTGGGCTTCTTGCAGCTGTTATGATGAACCAATACATGTTTCTTCGTTTAGTATAATATAGTACTAGAAAATTAAAAATGAGTTTTCAAAATTACTATTGCAAGTCTAACCTGAAATATATATGTAACTAGCAGTGCCCGCGGACTTCGTTCCGCGTTATAAATATTTTTGTCCCTGCCCGTTTGTTCCGCGTAATACTTCGGGTTAAAGGTTCGGGATATTTTTTTTTATAGCCTATGACACTTAACAATAACGTAGCGTTCTATTGGTCAAATAATTTTGAAAATCGGTTCAGTAGATCCAGAGATTATCCCTTATAACATCACAAACGTTACCTCTTATATTATATTAGTATAGACAAATAGAATTATACACAAATAGAAATTTCACACAAATAGAAATATAACTGGGAATCTGATTGCAGTGCCACTTAGCAGGTTTATTGTAAATCTGCAATAAAATAATTCAGGGTCCCGCTCGCACTGAAACGCAATAAAAATAACCAAAATCGGTCCGGTTGTCTACACTGTCTGTATCAGAAATGGTGTTGTATACAGATTTCATTATTTTTTTTTTTTTTTTATTTCCCAATGCGCCAAATTTTATATGCTAACAATTATTATGTAATATCGAATCCATTTATTTATGAACTTAGCTAGCTTACGGCATTAAGGTTTCATTGGGAAATATTAGTTCACTGCTTTTTTAACAATAATACCTACTCGCATAATAATATTTTTAACAATACTCGCACAAAACAAATAAATTAACCAGTAAACTATAAAACAAAAAACCTAAGACAATTTCCCAGTTTAGGTAAAGCCTAAAACCTTCGAGCATAGATAAATGCTCGTAGCCTAAACATGACAGAGAGCGATAATGGATTATTCTAAAATCTCTAGTAGGTTCTGTATTGTCAATCTTGACAGTTTTTATTTCATTTCTATGTAATTACTTTCTATGTATTTCATTTTTTATTTTAATATTTATATTACTATATTTTATAACTTATTATCCTATATCCTATTCCTGACGAAGATGCATCCAAAAACATAAAAATAATTGAAATTGCTCCACCCGTTCTTGAGTTATTAGTGGTGTAACTAACACGACTTTCTTTTATATATATAGATTAAAAAAATATATCTACTTTTATATTTATAAAGAAGTTTTTTAATAATACTCAATTTAAAACTCTTTGGGTACTGCCGATTGAAATGGAAATTATTTTTTACATTTGTAATTTAAATAATCTACAATATAATAGTTCATGGGACATATAGCTCATCGGAAGCTTGACGTGACGATGCATTGAGTTTCCCGGTTTTTGTTCAACCAAACACCAAACATATATTCACAGTAATTATTAGCTTATGGGAAGCGTCACATGACGGTGACGATGACGAGAGTTCCATGATTTTTATTCAACCAAAAAGTGCTCACCGCGTTTAAAAGAAGTTTTCACTTTAAAAGTTATACTAGTTATATTATAGTAGGTAGGTATATATAAGTGTACCTATCTATCTACCTATATTGGAAGGTGGTAAAAGCTCGTACTACATATATTCTTTGCTTTTATATGCATTCATATTTGCTTTTACATGTAATTGAATTGAAATGTCGAGCAATAAATATTAAATTTGTTTTTTTTAAAAATGCCCTTAAACCCTTCAATTTCCAATAACTATACTCCTAGACAAATGTAAAATTTTCAACAAAACTTTCGTACACTACACTACTTCAAATCAGAAACATTCGCTACAGATATAAAGTAAAGTTTTACAAATTTTTCCCTCTCTAGTTATCCGATTTTCACCAAACTCGGTGCTCGGCTAAAAAAGACATGACTCGTTAAAAGGCCGTGCGGTCAGCCGCGGCCCGTCTTCCGGCACTATCCTACCACCGGAGATGGGCCATTCATCCCGCATCGACTCAACACTATTCGCTTTGTGCCAGCGGAAATGTCTAGGGTTGTGTTTTTATTCGGAAACTGTGATATGAAACGTATCGTCGTGAACCGGATGGTGGATCGACGCGATGACATGTAAGACGAATGGTCAACATTATATTCAAAATATTACCCTCTTTACGGTATAGTGAAATAAGATCGTAACACATGGAAATCCTAATCCAGAAGCCAAATGGTTATTGTAGAATTGAATTGAATATCTTTATTCGCTTCAGATATGGTCACAAAGGAGAAGAAAGAAGGAGAAATTGGAAGAAGGTGTAATAGTAATGGACAAAATAGCCAGCAATATCACACTGAGACTTATTATAATTCATTAACTAAGCTGTATTACTGTACGGAACACTAGCTACAAAGATATAATGACTTTTAAATTGGTTCGTGTTGTAACGCACAGAATCGCCAGCAATATCACTGTGACTTATTATCATTTATTAAGTAAGCTGGATTACTACACGGCTGGATTACTACTAGCTGATACCACAAATTCTGTTTTGCCATATGAGTACATTATTTCCAGCGATAAGAATAAATAAATACTTACTTATTGCAAGCGTGTGAGAGGATGGGTTACGGTCTAAGAAAATTACAAAAACCAGCCAAATTAGGCAAATAGCTCTTTATAATGTTTTTGACATGACATATTCACCCCTTTGTATCACACCATTGATTTAAAAAGAGCGAAGATATTTATTTATTTTCTTTTTACTTACATTGAAACAGATCACTAATCGATGTTAAATTGACTAAATAAAGAATTCTAAAGGCTTTCAGTGGATTGCCTCCTTACAGCTCAATCCGTTGAGGAAAATCCATGAAAGAGCCTCCTGATAAATAAATGAACTGCAATAAAACTTTGCAGGAAAAATTATGTTATTCACTGTTTAATTACAAGGAATTAAAGAAAAACAACTGGGGGCCCTCTTTAAGCGAAGGAAAAGCATGCTGGTCGTTTTTTATACCTTCAAGGAATAAAAATAAAGGGATGTTTTCATTGTCAATTTAGGGTACCGTTGGAACTGAATTCTTGCCAATTTGTTCTTAGAGAATTTACGGAGCTTTTAATTTTTTGGAAAATTATGAATCTTAAACATATTTAATCCAAACCTTAAGAAGAGATTCTACAAATATAGAAGAAATGTTCTGAAATTAGTTGTACTTGCTGACACTTTTTAAAAATATGCGTAAAACTATACCACATGTCAAGGGCATAAATACTTTAGGGCCCGTACTTAATTCCAATTTTATAACACACTAGCTATGCCCCGCGGTTTCACCCGCGTTAATTTTTATAAATTAAATATTTTCCCGCTTTTCTGTTGAAATTTTCCTGAATTTTCTTTGTTATAAACCTCACGGAGCCCGAGACCTTTCCAACGAATGCAAAACCGTGGAAATCGGTTCGTGCGTTCTGGAGTTATAGCGTCAGGAAGGAAAACCCGACTTATTTTTATATAGTAAAATAGATATAAGAATATCTCATTTTTATTTATGAAAGTCTATTTTACGAAGAGAGTCCTATCAAAAATATGGAATACATCGGGTAAATGTATGTATAGAATTATCAAAACTCATTCTTTACAATGAAGCCTAAAGGAATTCAATATTAGAACTTTACTATATTTTTTTAAGTTGGTAAATATATTTCTATATGAAAAATAAAGTGGTTCAATTGTTTTATCCTTATCCATGCTTATTAATTATTGGGAACGTGAAGGGTTGATTAGAAAAGAGCTGATACTGTAGCACAAATTTTAACCTTCACGTTTCACGTTGTATTTGCACCTGTGAGTGAATATTTCATTGTAATGATTCATCTTAAGTAAAAACGTATTAAGCTGAGTTAAGAATAATTGCGTACTTATACTCCGTAAAATTAATTAGGCACATTTCGCTCCACCTTCCCGATAACTTTAAGTGAGAGCTGAAATTTGCAAGCGGAACTCTCAGTAATAAATTTAATAGCAAAATAAACGACGTCGTTAACTTATCTGAAATATTGTCGGTTGAATAACTCAACGCTTTAAAAGCGTTCGAATTTAAACCAAGACGTGGCCTCTCAAAGATTTAGAAAAAAAACATTCAATGGTTTCATTCATCAAAATGGCATGATTTATGATCTGAAACTCTTTCAGTAAATACAAATGAGAGGGTAGTAAGGACGTTGGGTCACTGCCAAAGTGAAGCCTGATTAATGATTTTAGCGGCACACGGGAGTCCTGCGGAAAAATAAATTCAAAAACTTGTCGGCACACCGCCGAAAACAGCGGCACAAGTTTTTTTATTTGATTTGGAAACAAGCGTAGTTGCTGTTTCGGGATGCTCAAATATTTTTTATTCTTCTTTTGAAGTGCAGCTTAGAATAATATTACGAAATCTGTTTATATTGGAAGTTGAATTAAAACGTTTATATTTTTTAATATTTTTGGTCCTCTCCCCTTCGGGATTAACATTATATCATGGGAACAATGAGAAGAGCAAAACAAGTACTTTTTAAAGTAAACCTTTAGTATCTATTTTGATTTATTACTGACGAGGACTCTGATATCAGGCGATATAAATAGCCATCTTATTATTTTTAGCTATATACTACATGAATCCCGTATAGCTTGAGTATTTAGTTTCTAAAGTTAATTAATTTTATATTTGCGTTAAGCATCTTCTACACGGTGATGCAAACCAACGTCCCAAGAGAGGTCACCCTGGTGGTTGCCATCCATCTAGACTGCACATCTGCAGTCTGAAAGACTGCACAACTATTTGACTTCCCACTTTTTTTTCAATTAATTTGAATTGTTTTCAATAATCTATATATATAAAAATCAATGCCACTTTTCATTGTAATGTTATAACTCAACAACGCCTTTACCGATTTGGCTAATTATGTTCTTGAATTATTCGTGGAAGTCCAGGGAAGGTTTGTATGTAGAGAAAATTTAAAAAAAGTCTTGAAAAATTTGTATAATCGTAGTTATTACTAGCTAGCAATTTAAAATATTTTATTGTTTGAATAAATAAACTTAATAATATTTTTTTTATGACTATGCCTTATACGTAGCGAAGCACGTACCGGGCCGCTAGTTATAAATATATCTCGTAGAATTTATTGTATCCTACGTTTTAATTCAGTTTCATTCGGTTCGTTCGAAATTGAATTTTGTTTATGTCGATTTTTTTTTTCTATTAAACTAATAATAATTTATTACTAGGAGGAAATAAAAACCTCCACACATAATTGTTTTTTATTTAACCGCGATTGAGAAACATAGATTAAAATTTAGAGGGCCGGTTGGCGTGGTAGGTATGTACTTGCCTTTAACGCTGCAGGTCGTGGGATCGATTCTTCCCTGGACAGATATTTGTATGCAAGAACATGTATGTTTGTCCTGATTCTGGGAGCAATCATCTATATAAGCATTTATTTACAAAAGAAAAGTAGTAAGTACATGTAATATTTCAGTTATCTGGTTTCCATACTACAAGCTCTGGTTAGTTTGAGATCAGATGGGCGTGTGTCAACAACTGTCCCAGGATATAATTATACTATTCATTTCACATTTATGAATTTAGTAGGATTGTAGACACTTACAAGTACCTACTTTAAAAGTAATCATGCAATGAGTATTTTTATTATCATGAACTCGGTAATCAAATTTATTTTTATTTTAATCGTGTGGTATCGTATACGAGTATCAGTAGGAAGTCCAATTACGGATTTAAGCTGATTTTAATTCTAATTGGAAGTGGGAACGGTAAATCGATAATGGCTTTCGAACACGGTCATCCCTAATGCTATCATTATCGAAAGCACGCAGATACGTTACTACGCTTTTCCGCACTATTGGTAGTCTATAGGTAAAATTTAACTATACTCGTAGTCTACACTGATCAGTAAATTGAGGTACTCATAACCAGACGCTCTAACTGGTCCGTAAGTGATCGGCAAGGTCAACCATAGATGGGTGACTGCCAAAGTGGTAGAATTTCTGAGTGTCTCCGTGCTTCGGAAGCCGCGTAAAGCTGTCAGTCCTGGTTGTAGCCATTAGGCAACAGTCGTTAAGCCATAAAACCTATTTAATTCCTTGATTAAAGCTATATATATATATATATATATATATATATCTGTTCAAAGCTTAGATGGCACGCACAAACTTACTTTAAGATATTGATTATCTTAAAAAACCTAAGCAAAACCGAATAAGTATTTAATCCAATCCCATTTTTTTATCATTACCGATTACCAAAGATAATGTCCTTAATCCCTTAAGCATCCCAAATATAACATAATACAATAATACGTCGCAATGCCATTAATATAAAATGGCCAATCAACCAATCCATTCATACTAAAATTGATTCTTATCTTTATATCAATAAAACTCAAATTGGCAATGAACAAAAATAGCCATTTGGTCATTCCACAACTGGGACAACAAACTATTGCTACATTATTCAGTAACTAAACTACCACAGTTCGTATCGTAGTAAGAAAAGTTTAATAAGTTACTCGGTTGCTGTTTCAGTTTGTTACTTAACTCTAATTTTATCTGAGAGGTCGTTCGTTTTTGTAAGTTAACAACAACACTTGTTCAATCCCTATTCAGTCATTGTAAATAGTCAGATGAAAGCAAAAAAGGGGATATAAAAATATACCCGAGGCACAATTTGAAAAGTTGTTTTTTGTTTAAGTTAGAAACGCTTGGAAAGGAGCTACTCGTTTATTTAACAGTTTATAATCATTTCTAATCCGTAAAATTGGCCAACTGTGAATCAGACTTACATATTAAGGGTTCCGTACATGGTATTGTGATGGGACAGAAATATGGATAAATACAGTAAATGTGATTAATCATCGAAAAAATCAAGTTCCTTGTAACGAAACCATACCGCCAAGGTAGTAGAAATGCACACTGTCTAAATGTCACCTGTCTATTACAGTTCATGAGATACCGCTGACAAATGGACAGACAGAATAAATTATGACCACGTTACATACAATCCTCTACTTGTTACTTCCGAGTGCCCTTCTGTGACTATTTTCTTTCACTTATCGATGCAAATATTAGGTCTTTACCTATGAAATTGCCGTTCTGCAGTACTGGCCATTTCAAATCAAAATAATTTTTGTTTGGCTAAGAATTCTAATTTCAAATTAATTTTATTTTAAAAACATGGATTCTTTTTTCCAAAAGTAGTCATTTCTTTATTGATTAGTGTTACATTTTCATCGCATTTCAATCTTTTTCGTCATCATGGATACGTTAAAAATTCGAGTAATTATGGAATATGAGTACCGTCGTGGCAGCAACGCGGCACAAGCGGCACGCAACATCAACGACGTTTACGGAGCTAACACTACAAACCAACGCACCACCTGTTATTGGTTTGCTCGCTTCCGTTCTGGAAATTTCGACCTGAAAAATGAACCTCGCGGTCGTCCGAAGACTTTGGTCGACAATGACGAATTAAAGGCGGTTGTGGAAGCTGATGATACACAATCTACGGCTGAATTAGCAGCAGCTTTCGACGTTAGCGTCAAAACAATATTGGTCCATTTGCGTCAAATTGGCAAGGTAAAAAAGCTTGACAAATGGGTGCCCCACGAACTCAATGATCGCCAGCGCGAAGTACGCGTCGAGACGTGCCTTGCACTGCTCAACAGACACACAAATGAAGGAATTTTGAACCGCATTGTTACCTGCGATGAAAAATGGATTCTGTTTGATAACCGCAAGCGCTCAGCAAGTTGGTTGGATCCTGGTTCAGCACCTAAACAATGCCCTAAACGAAAACTTACCCCTAGAAAAGTGATGGTCACTGTTTGGTGGTCTAGCGCCGGTGTGATTCATCACAGCTTCTTACCAAACGGGGTGAGCATTACTGCAGATGTGTACTGTGAAGAACTGAGCACAATGAT
This sequence comes from Pseudoips prasinana, assembly GCA_951640165.1. Classification (NCBI taxonomy): domain Eukaryota; kingdom Metazoa; phylum Arthropoda; class Insecta; order Lepidoptera; family Nolidae; genus Pseudoips; species Pseudoips prasinana. The sequence goes on from OX621240.1 coordinate 15,685,465, forward strand.
GGAGAAGCTGGCGCATCTCCAACCAGCATTGGTCAATCGCTCGTCTCCGCTGCTCCTGCACGACAACGCGCGACCTCATACTGCACAGCAGACGGTCTCCAAGTTGCAAGAACTGGGGTTGGAAGCTCTCCGTCATCCGCCCTACTCACCAGACCTTGCGCCTACAGACTACTACTTTTTCCAGAATTTGGATAACTTCTTGGCGGGAAAAAAATTCAATACCCGAGAGGCAGTACAAAATGCCTTTGAAGAATTTGTTGCCTCCCGTCCAGCTGATTTCTTTAAGAAGGGCATCAATAAACTGCCACTGCGATGGCAAAGATGCATTGATTGCATGGGTGATTACTTCGATTAATACAAATAAAAAAATTCATGAAAAAAATTCATTTAAATTTTTTCATACAAAACGGCAATTTCATAGGTAAAGACCTATTATATCCATATAGTCTTTACTTAAAAGTACATATTTGTTTTAGAGCGGTGACAACGGCCAAATCGAGTACGTCCCGCAACTTTTTGGCCAGTACTGCTAAGTGAATGTTGTTAAAATGTATATGTGACAAAACTTTAAACATAATTATTGTTGGCTTGATAGAAAAATATCATAATTTTATCCCTAAAAATGCTTAAGACAAAAAAATTACACAGACTACAACTCAATTTCATTTATTATTTAATATATTGCAATGAAGATAGTCTGCTGTCTTAGATTTGCCAAAGTTTTCCATCATACTTTATAATTGATAGTATATAATTAATATATATTTATTAAAATATCGGTTAAATATTGGCTGTGATAATTCATATAAATGAAATTTAAAGTGGCCCAAAATTAATAACCAATCATTATTGTAAATTAATTGAATTGATCAGTTATAAGCTACCGTTAACACTACCGTACAGTTAAACTAGAAACGTACTATCGAACAAAATGTTATAAATCCGATAAAACAGCGAAAATCGAGTTAAGTACTGTTGAATGCTAATTGTACTACATTTAACTAACTTTTTGGAAAGCCGTTATTTTAAATTGCTTTATGTGCCAGCTTGACAAAGCAGCTAAAAGTCCAATCGTTGCAATTTGATACAGCGCCGCCCTCGTACAATAAAAGGAGATCTACCACTATCGTAGTTTTGATGGTTTACCATATTTGAGATATGTGTATCAGAACGAAGCTATGCAATGATTTTTAATGTATTTTTCATCAATGAATTTAATTTTCTTATTAGTTATTCATGTCTGTTAACCGCAGATAATGAAGTCCTTTGAGGTGTTTTAATCCCGGGTCTGGCTTAAAGTAATCTATGCTGGTACGGAGTCTTGGAGACCACGTCAAGTTATCGGTTCTACGCTTGACGTATCCGACTCAGGGAGGTCTGATATGTCAGGCGTAGAATCGACCGATCAAGCACAGGCATAGCCGTCCCATGTAATTATGTGAGAGCCCCTGTGTATATAATAGTCTCCGTTGTGATTGGCCGCTAAAATTCATTCTAGTACCATTATTCAATATTAGTTTGCACTGCTGCCCATACGCCTCCCCAAAGGTTTCTATAAGATTATTATCTTGCCTAGGTTGCCTGGAAGAGATCACATTTAGTGATAAGGCCGCCAATTGTACAATTTTTAAATGTATGTTGTATTCTTGTATCCTGTAATGTTTTGGTGTTCAATAAAGAGTTATCTTATCTTATTCGGAGGGGTTTGCCTTAGTACCGCGCTTGCGAGTTGGCTACCACAGTTAGGTGGTAGCTAGTACAGACGCCAGCACATCAAGCTACCTCAATCTGTGAAATTTCCCCAAATGAAAGTGAACCTTATGCTTACGTGATAAAGTTGAAAATCGATAAAAGAAATTTGACGGTTTGGCGTAGGTGGATGTGCTGGCGTCTGTACATAGCTGGCGCTGCTGCCTGACTACCTGGTGTATCCCTATGTCGCCTTTTACGACACCCACGGGATAGTATGGGGTGATTTTCGAGGCCGAAAACCACACGGCTACTTACAATATTGTTAGTTTAGTTTTACAATTTTTCTGTTTTTATATATTTTTGGTGATCATTTGTGAAGTGAAATGGCAACCTCGAAATTGGAGATGATATAAAACGTGTAACTATGTTGTGCATACGTACAAGTCATACAATCTTCTCAAGATGAATAAGGAAAATCATGCGCTAAGGAAAAAATATAGACTTCACATTTTTACCTTTCCGTCGAGAATAAAAGCTATTTCGAGTAAATTAAATCATAAAGGCAAATACGTGTCATCTGTCGGTATAATAACATTATGTTTTTCACCTACTCTAGTAATAAAATACCTTACAGTAAAGTTACGTTGAATAAACCTGCTAACACACGCAATCGCGCACAAAACGCTAACTATCTATACAAATAAATAAAATTGGAGTGTCTGTTTGTAATATTGAAATAACCGTTTTTTTTCTACATAATATGAATATATATACGGTACCTACACCAAAATAACATTTTTTACAATTTTTGTCTGTCTGTCTGTCTGTTTGTTCCGGCTAATCCTGAAATGGCTGGACCGATTTTGACGGGACTTTTATTGGCAGGTAGCTGATGTAATAAGGAGTAACTTAGGCTACTTTTTTTTTATAAAAACCATTAAAATAAACTAATTAACACGCGAACGAAGTCGCGGGCATAGCTAGTAATAACTATAAATAGATATATTTTTTGGTAGTGCTTTTAAATCTTAGTTCCTCAATATAAGAAAAGCGCAAAGAACTGTTCCAAAAGTAAGTTACTAACTACAATTTTAGTATACAACTACAGCTCTCGATAAACTAGCTAAGGTTTTGAAGGTAACTCAGTTGTGATATACTTCATATAACTGACAAAAACATTGTCTTATTAAGCTCTCTGCGGAAAAACTTGAACAATTCGGAGAAAGGACAGAATATGTAAAAATAATGTACAATACTAGTGTTTCACATAGCTTTTTCAGTTTTTCGGTATTAATCTCTTTAATACGGTGGTTTGGTATGGTTTTATAAAGAGGGTAATAAGTACAGGAACTAGACTATTACCACTAAATTATTATTTCACTGTTAAGATACACACAGATTTTTTTGAATAATTTATTGTTCTTTTTGTAATCGTTTTCGTGTTGTTATTATATCAGCCGGAAGATATCCACTGCTGAAGAAATGCCTTCCCAAAAATCTCAAAAACTACGTAGCTTTCCGAACTCTGCCTGCCCAGTTGAGTTCGAATCTTCCTCGTGGAACTATAGCTGGAGCTATATTACTACGTATTTACAAGTAACATAAACGATACAAAATATTAGTTTAATCACAACATATTTTATTAAATACTAATAATAAAATAAATATTTTTGTGAAGAGAAATAAACCAATATATTTTCAATGCTTTTGGGTATGGTGTTAGACGTGAGTAATACTATGCTACCCGATGAGCTCTAATCATTGGTAACTGACAAGTAGGCGCATGATATCATGGCATTATTCACGTGTAACACGTGTAAGTGACGAGTAAACAAATAAGCTACGCTAACCGTATAACATAAGGTGGTACATCACAATCGTAAAACAAGCCTAGTTGTATAAAGGACAGATCGATCTCATGCCAATAAACATGATGTCCAATGATATAAAATTAGCATTAAATTGGTTCAACTTATTATAACGAATGTTTGCTCTTCAATATCTATTCTAACACCTATATATTCATGTCATGGTCCATTAGCCCACAGAACCTCGTAGCTATCTCATGGCAATAAAAATGATGTCAAATGATATAAAAATAGCATTAGGTCCTAAATTGGTCAACTTATTATTACGAGTGTTTGCTCTTCAAAATCTATTCTATTACCTATATATTCATGTCATGGTCCATTAGCCCATAGAACCTCGTAGCTTCTATCTTCAATCATTATTATGTTACCGTAATAACCTTATTTCATTTTCCATATTGACAAACTTTTAAAGGCAGAACATTTTTCATACCCGTAATCAAAATAAAAACATTTTGATATCCATTCTATTGTAAACGTTATTACGGAAACTTTGACAGTTAATCATGAATATAAAAATTGTTGCTCGAGTTGAACACCGTTTGTTAATGCTTTAATCTAATACAATGTAATAAATCTTAACTTATTGTTTTTTGGGTAATAATTCATGTGAGCGTTAATTTAGCTAGCAGTTTCGAAACTTGACGACCCTTAGAAACTTCACGCTGTGCACTGTTTGGTAACATTATTTCCAAACTGTACAAACTTGACTACCCTATTGGTGTAGTGGTTAATGACTGTCTGCTAAGACAGAGATCGTGGTTGCGATCCCCACCCAGGAAAATCTTTGTGCGATGAATTATTTGTCTTAGTGTATTTTGTTATATTTATAATGAAAATAGATCATTTTTTATATCCATTTGACAGGACCCAGGACAGATATTTGTGTGCATGAACATGTCTGTTTGTCCTAAGTTTGGGTGTAACTATATATATAAATAAATATGTATTTACAAAAGAAAAGTAGTAGGTGTATTATATCAGTTATCTGGTTTCCATAATACAAGATCTGCTTAGTTCGGGATCAGATAGCCGTGTATGAATAATCTCCCAGGATATTATTATTATTTGAAATTATAACTTCTTGATTTATTGGGTAAAAGTTCATGTCAATGAATCATAACATAACATTTCACAACAGAATAGCTGAGTGCGATCTCAAGCAACTGAAGAGAAAATTACAAGTATTTTGAATGCCGTTTTGATAGCTTAATATTTGCTTACATACATAATAATATGATGTGACAGACGGAAAAAGTTTGTGTCCGTTTTCTGTTTTACACTTTGTTTTTAGATTTACCTTCACTGTATCTTAATTTAACTAGGCTTTAGTTGGTAAGGCATATATCACACCAAATTGGCGTGGTTGGCAAATGCTTGCTTTTCACGCCGAAGGTCGTGGTTTCGATTCCCATACAGGGCAGATATTTGTGTGCATGAACATGTCTGTTTGTCCTGAGTCTGGATTGCATTATCCACACAACAAGGTATGAAAATATTGGTACATAAACAAATACATAAAAACATCATAAGTAAATATTAAAAAAGGATAAATTAAATTAAATAAAATCTCTCTATCTCTATATCTCAGCTATTTGAATTGCCAAGTAGTTGGCTAGGTCGACTCGAACGGCTCATCTTCCAGCCATATACATAAATGACACGTCTAACCATTTATCTGTACCTGCGACGGAAAACCAAATGACAACTATGTATATTGAGACGGGCCTGTTGGCAATGGCAAATGCTTGCTTCTCATGCCGGAGGTCGTGGGTTCGATTCCCACCCAGGACAGTTATTTGTGTGCATGAACATGTCTGTTTGTCCTGAGTCTGCGTGTAATTATCTATATAAGTATGTATTTACAAAAGAAAAATAATATTTGTAGTATATCAGTTATCTGGTTTCCATAGTACTAGCTCTGCTTAGATTGGTATTAGATGCTCGTGTGTAAATATTGTCCCCGGATATTATTATTAAACTATCTTGAATAGGCATTAATGGTGTTGGAATATATTCGCTATGGCACATCATTATAACTCTACTATAGAAAGTAGCAACAAACTTAGTCGGAATAATTCATATACTAAACAGCCAGGACTACAGTCGGCCATATACATCCGCTTGTCATTCAAACCAACTTTCTTCCCAAGTTGCAAATATCTACATATCAATGGCCCAGATCCATACAGCAACAAGTCCAAAGTTTACTCCCGAGTTATTTATACGAGATTGCTAAGTACTGCTTGACGTTAACTTATCAAAGAAAACTTTGAACTAAGTAATCTAGGTTTATATATTGATAACACCATAGATTTTCGTGTAGGATTCTCCAATTTTGACAGTCGGTTTAAATATAATTGTCTCTGGGAAAATTGATGCACTGGATTGCAGATTCATGACGTAACGTCAAGGTTGCAGAGATGTCGGCTCCCGTTTCCCCCAATGCAGCTCGGTGTGTAATGCGCATGGGTGTTATCGAAGCGTTACCGCTTCAATACTCCATATCAAAGCTCTCACACACCGACCATACCCATTACTTACTTACTTATCGTATGGGCAGTGGTTACTCTAGTGTAAGAGTTGTTCAAGCCGCCCAGTAGGTCTCTGACATGGCTTAACGACTGTTGTCTACTGACTACACCCGGGACCAACAGCTTAACGTGCCCTAAGAAGCACGGAGACGCTCAGAAATTAAAACCACTTTGGCGGTCACCCATCTATGGACTGACCGCGAGCCTAGTTACTTAACCGCACCGATCGCTTACGGATCGGTGAGAGCATCTAGCTATGAGCGCCTGCTACGATACCCATGCCACTCCACCACGCTCTCTGCCTTTGAGGAGTAACACTTGGAGCAGCGACTCTTAAGGCTCGAAGAGCCCTGCCGTTCCTAGAATATTCAACACGCACGCTGGTTTCCGGTTAACGCGAATACTCTTTAAATTATCATAATAATATGAGTAACGAGACAGTGAAGATAGACAAAAATGAATGCCCTCAAAATTGTAATAATATCGCCAATCTAGTCATGTCACGTCCATTGATAGAAATAAACTGTATTTCTATCCATGGTCATGCACTGTTGCGTAGTTGGCTCCAAAAGTGGCTTAATTGCAAAGCGTATCCGTGCTTTGTTAGGTACTGGTTTAACTTTCAACAACAATCATTAAAATACTCAGAGGCCAGTTGGTGGCTCAATTAATGCCTATACCAAGGCAAGCCCTAATTATACACACGAAAAAACTGTAATATAAATACTCTAAAGTAATGTAAAACGTATTTTGAACCGGAACCATGAGTCATGAGATGCAGTCTCTATTTTCTATTTCTTATTGCCTTTTCTTTTATCTCCGTACTGTGTACGCAAATACACACACATGCACTTGAGACGTCCAACCGATGTATTAAGTCATTAAATCACAAGCGAGACCAAAATTAAACATAAGTTTGAATAGTTTTAGTTATAGTTAGTTTATTCTTTTAATTTTAATTGCTTATAAGTTATTGTTATTTTTCTAGTTCTAACTTTTTTCTTAGAATAATCACAACACACAAGACACATACAAATAAAATTAGATATATAAATCTCGGTGCATATATTTTATTTAAGAGTTTATATTCCATGGTTCCAAAGGCAATGGATGGAAAACTTCAGGTCAAAGTTTTATGTCACTCCAATCCCTCACTCTTACGAAACTATGGCAAGTCAGATGCTGCGCTTAGGAAGCACGTGGGCTGAATACCATCAACTATGAGTTTCTATTGCTGTTTTTACTTTCTGGAAAAATACCAAAAACTCTTTTTTTTCTAATTATTTTTTTTACCTGGGTTTAAATCACCGGTTTGGGTCAAAAAATATTATTTTATTCATTATCTGGAGTTGAAAGTGTAAGACTATAGGCAAAGCAAATCCAAACAATATTTTTATTAGAAAGTGATCAAATCTACTTGTAGTTTAATCCTACTTGGGTAAAGTTGGACTGTAATTTCAGAACTATACCACTAAATAATATTAACATCGCTTGACATTTAATTCAACAAATTTCTAAGCCTTTTAAAGGATTATACGCGTAACTCTCTATGATCAATTTAGGTTACTAAGAATTATATAATATTCAGCATTGGGAGTTCAAGTATACCTAATCGATTTTAGTATTTTGCGGTTACTATTACATATTTCTCAGTAAGAGACATAACTACAAGATCAATTTATACAGTTCAGAGAACCATGATGTTTTTATTCTTCAAAGGTTTCTCGAAGAAGGTATAATTCAATTTGCAGAATAAGTCCACATTTGTTAGAAAATTTCAAATGTTTATAAATTTATATTGTTGTCTTATTGATATTTATAAGCTTAGATATTTAGTGGCAGTGAGCAGGGCACATAGCTCGTAGAGTTGACGGGCGGTGGGGCAGAACGGTTCTCGAGTGGCAACCACGAATCGGAAGTGCGCGAGCCCCCTACAAGATGGGCCGATGATTTTGTGGGGTCGCTGGTAGTTACTGGATGCAGATAGCGTAAGACCGGCAATTGTGGAGTATTTGGGATCATATCAGCCGAAAGACGTCCACTGCTGGACCAAGTCCTCGCCCAAAGATCTCAACAATTACCGATCTTACCATTGGTACATCTTGTAGGGCGCGTATCCGAATAATTATTATTATTCGATGTTAGGTTTCTCATTTGTTTATCCAGTGGAAATAAAATATTAAAATACTTTATCACAATTCACCCGTCGTAATAATACATTTCATAATTTTCTGAGTATCAATATAAATTACTTGCGTATTTATATTTTTATTGCATTACATAGCCCAAATTCCATCCGTAGGAACACGTAATTCAAATTACGAGCGAACAACAAAGTTGTGAGGACCTTCTAATGATTTATATTACAGGGCCTGAGGGCGAGATAGTAAGGGATGTGTTTACTTATCGCGTACAGTAGGAAGTTTAAAGCGACAATATACTCTTATACAGAAGTATAAATACAATATTATTTATTTCATCTTCACAAATTATATTGACAAGAATTATGTAAGATTTGCAACTTGTAGAATATCTAGAGTTCAAATTAAACCAAGGCTTGGCCTCGAACGCGTTTGTAATAATAGTCTTTGAGGATCGCGAGTTATAGGTGCATGGTGTGGAGGTGGACTGGTGTTGCTTAGTGTCAATACGAGGGGCTTTAAAGACTTAAGGAAAAAAGGAAACGGAGCAACCCTATTTCTTTTTAACACCTCGCAATTTCGGCAGATTTAACTCGTGCCAAAACCTTGAGGAAAATTATAAAGTTATTAATTTAACGGTTGTACGTGATTAAGACCTGCCGTACTCTTTCTATTAACTATTAATTTAGCTCACATCCGCAGAGCTTTTTCCACGTATAAATTTACGATTCCAAATCCCTTTTGGCCCTGTCACAAAATCCGTTCTTAACGGACATTTCCTACCAATAAACTTCCTACCCGCCAAATTTCAGCTTCATTGGTCAAGTAGTGGATATTTTCTGTTTAGTCAATGAGTACTTGAGTGACCTTGTGTGGCTTTATTATATCATATACTCATAATAACGTATCTAGCTACCTTAAGCTTTTTAATTAAATACTCATATTTCATTTAACTGTTTCATAGGTTTTTCTACAGGTGGTCTATAAAATGAATGAGACTATGCGCTACGTCTAAAATAGCCCGGTAATAGTCATGGCTCAATTTTGCCAACAGTGGATAATCTTAAATGATATGTATTTTATTCGTTCGGAGCTTTTTATTTATTTCAATAACTTCTACGCATAATATTTCTTGAATAATAAAATAAATACCTGAAATGTTGATAGATTCTTGAATACAATGAAGAACTCCGACTTTAGACTTTAGTCCGCTCAGAACATGAATGTTTACGCATTAGAATGGTGTATTTTCTACAACCTAACACTTTAATATACATATATGGTACGGCAGCATTCCAACACGATGGAATAGATTTTGGACGTTTGGATTTAAGGTCCAGGTTAGATATTAAACCGCCAAAAATAGCTAGGTACTGTGACGATCTTCATGGTCCTGCATCTTCGTTCGTCAAGTAAAACGTATTAAAAATTATATTTATAGATATATTTTTATCTGTCAGAGAGAGTCTAAGGAGTGAACATGTGTTAAAAGTTATATTAAAAAGTGAAAAGAGTATATTTATAATTAGAAATCTACGTATTTTATTCCAATATAAAAAGATCCCGAAGACATCTGGAGTAGCAGATCGTTATAGTACTAACCGTTTTGTAATTTCGTTCTATCAACTTAAAATCTATACAAAACTACTCTTAAACTATATCAAAAGTAAATCACGTGGTTTAAAACAATCTGTGTTTATAAAAAAGTACTGACTCATTAAGCCCGCTCCAAACCTTTAAACTAAGATTGATGAAATTTGGTAGAATGTTGACGTAGAAAAAAGTAGACGTATCATTTATGAATAGAAGAAATATGACTAGAAATAAGATAGGAATTTTCAAATTAAGGTAATAAAGAGGAAACCTATAAGGATGCAGATTAAATCGCGGACATAAGTTCAAAGTTAAAAGTTTTTTATTGGTAAAATGTATTTTACAAGTTTATTTAGCGTAGGGTATGAGTGCCTTAGTGTAATTACGCAATGATCGATCAACAGTCGATCAAAACAACATTTAGTTATTAATACATTTTGATGTCAATAAAATAATATTCAATAAATAATAAGTTATACAGATGTCAAAAATCATCAATATAAATTAAATCTTTAGTTTAAGAAACTCGTCAAAGGAATAAAACGACTGCTCGATTAACCAGGATTTCAGCTTATACTTAAAACTCTTAAAAGTCAGTGTGTCCAATACCTTAGCTGGTAGTCTGTTAAAAATTGTAAGCCCCATTACGTGAGTGAGTTTTGAAGATTTTGTTAATTTACGTGGCACAGCAGTAAGCTTATTTATTTATTTTTATTTATTTATTTATTTATTTATAGTTAAATAAAACGGTTAATAACCAATTACATTAATTAACATAGAAACAATTACATTACTTATTTTTAGGGTTACATATAAATTTCAATACAAAATACTGGACATCCTTGCATACTTTCTTTCACAGAAAACCAATCATATTCGCCTAATGTCTGTCCATCTACCGGCAAACACATCGCATTCAGGATAGGCAATCAGGAGGGCGTTTAGCATGTCTAGGGTTCGACATACTGGAGACTTGGCTCTAGCGACAGTATGATGCAGCGGCTTCGCAAATAATTCACGCTGGTGGCGGCACTGATGATGCCTACGACCAGGCACATATAATCGACAGAATAAATTGAGGAGCTCAGGACAGGCGATTTCTCCACGAAAGATTTTGCAGGCTACCGTAAGCTGATCAAAGCCTCTTCTAACCTCAAAAGAATTAAAACCTAACATTCCTAAAAGATAATTAGTAGGGTACATATAAGGATAGTAGTTGTATATCCTTTTAAATAGAAATCTTAAGAAGGTTTTTTGCACCTTTTCGATAATCAATATTTGGGTCGCTGTATGAGGGTTCCAGACACAGGCACTAGCCTCGAGTTTGCTTCGAACCAGACAATTGTAAAGAAGGCTGATGACTTGTGGGTTCTCAAAGTCACGGACATTACGCAAAACAAAACCCAACCGCCTAAATGATTCCTTGGCAACACCGGAAACATGATCACTAAATGTGAGACAACGATCAAAGGTCACTCCCAGGTCCTTTATGTTGTTGACACGAGTAATTGATTGACCACCTATAGAATAATTAAAAAGAACTGGTCGTCGCCCGCGACCGTAGGTCATGATATAGCACTTACTAGAGTTGAAGAGCAGCTTGTTTTCAATGCTCCAGTGCCATACGCGTGTACGTCACTCTGTTTTGTATAGTGGCTACTATTCGTACGAACATACACTGCTACCTGTAATATTACTATAGCAGGTAACGTCAGTATACCGAGTTGCTTAAAGTAGGGCCTCGCTGATGTTTACTGGGGCACATGTACGACCGCTCGCACGACGCGCTTTTGCATGCGAAAGGCACGTTCCCAGTCGGCGGCGCGTCCCCACAGTTCGGCACCATATAGCAAGATGGAATGGACAGTTGCGAAGCAAAGGAATGAACATGCACGCGCCACGTTGGTTGGCACTACACGATACACACGCTTAAGTGCAAAACACGCACTGCTCAGCTTACCGCACAGTTTGTCTATGTGGTTTGACCACGTCATACCTCTATCCAATTCGAATCCTAGGAACGTTGTGGTTTCAGATTGAGTTAAAATGCGGTCATTCACAGAGACCGCAAGTGGTTTGAAAGGGCGACCTGACAGACAAAAGTGGAGGTAATGTGTCTTACCTAAGTTAAGAGCTAGACCATTTGATCTGAACCAATCGGCTAGATGCGAACATTTGTGTCGTTTAATTTTTGTTCGAGACAGTCCCAAGATGAGGCCGTGATTACAGCAGCTACGTCGTCAGCAAACATGAATATCTCCGCTACAGATACGTCACTTGGTAAGTCGTTTAGGAGCAAGGAGATATATAAAATATTAGTTACCGAAGACCCCTGGGCTACGCCCATTGTAGTTGTGTAGGGCTCTGATTGAACCTCTCCTCCGACAACCATAAATCGAGATAATCATAATTTATATTGTAACTAAGTACTAGTTTTATATTATTAGAACATACGTGATAGTTACTGCGAGTTTTGGAATGACTAGTTTAAATTTTTAACTCGAATAATCTGTTATCCAGTTTAAGTAACACATGTGGAATGAGGGTGACCAACACATGCGAATATTGCACTAAAAGCTACTTAACAATAAATATTAATTACGTACATTAGATTAGTATTTATTTCACGTAAATCAATGCAGTATTACGGAAGTTATGACTGTGAGAAGTTTTGAGCACTTTTAAATTTCCAAGATATCGCGCGCTCTACGCGTGACGTCAGCTATCGGCTCGGTGCCGGTCGCTCCGTGCGCTTGTGCCCCGCGTTATATGAAATATTGAAGTGAAGATGCGCGCGCTGTACTTGTATCATAGCTTTATTTATTAATTTGTTATTATTGTACTACACCAACCTGTTAAATACCTTGTGAGTTACATATATCTGCACCCTGGAAGAGGGTTACATGGGAGGAAGATTTCCTTACACGACTGACAAACTTTGATTGACTTTAGCATGCGGCGTCAAGAATCCAAAGTTTCTTCTACCAATAATGCTCTCGACTTAGTTACTTACTTATTTTGTTTTCAGTACCTTTTTTATTAAATCTAATAAAGAACTAAATAAAGCTATATAAAATAAAAATATAAGTAGGTACATTTTTATATTTATATATAATTCCAAATTTTAATGCCTTTATAGACGACCAAAATAAGACCAAACGGCAGACGATAAACTTACTCAGTGTTAATCTTCAAAAGTGTTAACGGTAGGATAAAATGAGGGCCGGTACCATATTTCTAGCAAAATGTTTGTAAAATTTTGTACACCATCTCCAAGTATACTTACGTACGCAGGTAAGTACTATACTCAGCGGCACGCTAACAGCTGTAGATTAATATCACTGTAATTCTTAACGGTTTTTTTTCAAAGACAATAATAATACTATAATACTTTACAAACATATAATAGACGGACACAAATTACATCCAGACTCCGAACAACTATTTACGGGTTACACTAATAGTTGTCCGGTGCGGGAATCAAACCTCGGACACACAGCGGTGATTGTCTTAGCCGCTGCGCCACACTTGCACTCAATTTTACTTCACTTATATTCAACATACCTATTTTTACTTATTAAGTATTAGTGGTTAAAGTCAAAGGTAGATAATAATAACGAAATATTGTATAAGTAGGTAATATATTTCGTGGTTATTATATATTTTTTCCAAATATCCCATGTTTAATCTAGGTCAGTATTAGGTTAGGTAACATTTCACCTATTCTCATTAAAAAATACGACATGGTTGGTTTATATATTTATTATAACATCCTGATGTCAAGGTTCCTGATAGATAATAACAAAATAGATCTTATTTAGAAGAATCAATAAACTATTTGTTATAAGATTAATTTGTAAAATCCTTAAATGACAAAGGTAGGTAAACTTAAAAGTTTATCTACCTTTGTCAGAAGTTGATTATAAAATGCACCAATAGATAACGTAGTGATTTATGAGAAAAGTATAAATTTAATAGTTATTGACATCATAATAATATTCATAACAAAATGCAATAGTTTTCAGTCCTATTGAATCCTGTTTGCATATTGCGGTCATCCATTTCTTCCTTATCATAGGATTTTTAGGTATACTAAAAACACTTTTTGGGTGTGTTAACATTTGAATTAAAATTCTTGGGCACTGCACAGCATTTGCTAATAATTTTCTCGTAATAAAATCGCAAGTACGAGCCACCAGCAGCGGTGATTAAATGAATAGAACCTAGATTTGTACTCGCAAAGCGGCCGGCGCGCTGCGTGAGGGGCTACGTGACGTCACAGCACGATCAAACGCCGCTTGCAGTTTGAAATAATATCGCTCGAAAATGCGTACTTTGATTGCTATTATCTCAGCTGTCTTTGGGAATATAAAAAAAGTAAAAATGCAGATGTTCTTGTATTTTCTTCTAGATTACTTTCGCATACCCAGAATAAAACATTGGCCAGGCTCATTGTAGAAAAGTTTGAATTTTAATCATAATAAAGATAATTATAATAATTATTATGCGATTTCAAACCTTTCTACAATTCCGTATATGTTACTTTAACTGGATAACAGCTAATTCGTGTTTAATATTTACCACCTTAACCACTACGTCAAACACGTCGTGAGAGCATTGCTGATTTTTGACAATTGTAAAATCCCCAAACCAAATATGTCCGATCGGATCGTCAGAGTGATTGAATAGGAAGTCTTCCTTGTTTGCGCACTTGTACACTATAATATGTTCCGCGCAGAGGCCTTGTCTCCATTGTGACTGGCCGCTATGATCGAAATTAGATTAAGAGAACATTATTATGTGGAAGAGATCTCGAGAGAGGTAGTGATAACACCGCCTTTTGTACGTTTTATAATAATTAAATCCTGTAAATTATTATGTGTAGGTATATGGTTTTCATTAAGAGAAATGAACTTTATTGATTTACTATTTTAGCAGAATAGAGTACAAGACATTTATTTGCCAAGATAAATAGTTAAAAATGTCAAATTATCAGTAATAATATTAGACCAATTTATATTATTTTTATTTAGCGAGAGTTCACGTAGCTGCTTAGATATGTTATTGTACATTTCATAATGATTTTATGAATTTTGTTTTTGCTATATAGTGCTTGAAAATCAGAACGGTGCGAGATAAGTAGGATTTCTGGACACGTAAATTTTACATTTAATTTTATATAATGTATTTTTAAAAACAGTGCAATGTCGAGGATTTAAAGAGATATTAGTGTAGTATACAAACACAAATAACATATTGTACCTACTCAGTCAACTAAATTGAAAGATGCGCCATCAGAAGCTCTTCACTTTAACATAGCTATACCTTCACCTGTCCTTAAGGAAAATCTGTAATAAAAATCCTTCCACTCTTACTTCCGAGACTTAACTATCCATTAGTTTGTCCTTCTAACTTTTGTAACGAATTTTCGAGAAATTCAGCAAGGTTTTATTTCATTTTAGTTCACTTTGAAGCTATTTTACCTGAGAATAAATTGTCTGAATCCCTCACGTACGGTTTTATTATGATTTATGGTAAATCTAGACACATCTCGTGTTCAGGGAATTCGTTAAGTCTGTTTAGTTTTGTTCCAATGAATGCTTTTAGTTACTCCTTTTAACATTTGATTAAATTTGCTTTGTTAGCTAGGCTCTATGGTTCATTTACATTTGTACTGAGTAAAAATCAACGCAAGTGATAGACGCATGAACAAAGGTACGGCCTACCTGCAGTAACCGTAACTTATGATGCTTGCGACACCCATAGCATCACTGTCACTCACAGTTGCCGACTTTCTGATGAGTCACCAACATGTTTTTAGATAAGTCCTCAAAACATGACATATGCTTAGATGACACTGCCAGAAAAATCAATCATACTGTACTCTTGTTTTTTTGCCCTTGGTAAACCTAGAGAAGAAATCACGAATGTCGGCGACAATTGAGCTATGAGCAAAATCTATACAAATAAATAAAATTGGAGTGTCTGTTTGTAATATTGAAATAACCGGTTTTTACTACATAAATATGAATATATATACGGTACATACACCAAAATAATATTTTTTACAATTTTTGTCTGTCTGTCTGTCTGTTTGTTCCGGCTAATCTCTGAAACGGCTGGACCGATTTTAACGGGACTTTTATTGGCAGGTAGCTGATGTAATAAGGAATAAATTAAGCTACTTTTATTTTAGAAAAAGTCATTTATTATACTAAAAAACAAAAAAAAAACAAAATAAACCAATTAACACGCGGACGAAGTCGCGGGCACAGCTAGTACGTAATATAATCCAGATATTGGTCCTTATCATGTGCGTAAATGTACTGACAAATATGGCTAAGCACTAAACGTATTAAAATCAGTGGAATTTAATACGTTTGGTGCTTATCCATGAATTATACAGTCAGTATAATGCATTCAGTAAAGAATAAATAATAAACGCCGCAAGTGGTTCCACATTACACTAGTTTAAAACAAAACAAACTTACTGAACTAATATCACTTTTAATATATGTATAATTTAAGTTCAGACAGTTTGCTTACTGTAGTTGCTGGCTAATAGTAAGGAACACACGAACGAAAACTTTGTAAGTGCCGTTTGTTTATTGAAGTTAAAATTCGAGTGCTCCGTTTAAAAAATTAAATGTGTCATACATATCCCACTAAACATCGGACTGTATAAGGTATCATCAACATTATCATCATGGCAGCCGATATACGTCCACTGATAGGCCTTCCCAAAGATCTCCATAATTGCCGGTCTTACGCTATCGGCATCCAGCTGCACCCTTACAAGATCATTGGTCGATCTTGTAGGAGGCATGACCATCTTCGACTTTCGACGGTCACCGTAGCCTAGTTGGTAGTGCTCCTGCCTACGAAGCTGGTGGTCCTGGGTTCGAATCCCGGTAAGTGCAAATATTTGTGCGATGAGCACGAATATTTGTTTCTGGGTCATGGATGTTTTCTATGTATATAAGTATTTATCTAAGTAATGGAATCAGGCGTTACTTTGCGGAAATCCATAACAATCAAAATACAAAATCAATATTTAGTGTTAATTCCGCTAATTGTCAGTTTAATCATGCTGGGATGCAATTTGCACCGCCCTCCCGCCCGCAAAAATGTGCACATGCAAGAAGGACAATATGAAAAGCAAATAACATGCGCCAGTACGATACCCAACACGTGTTTCCATCTTCCGCTAAGTTACTGTCCCTAGATGTTGATAGTCTATTTACCAATATCCCTCATGAGGAATGTTTACATATTCTGGGTGAACACTTTGAGAGACAACGGTTACATCCTGGAGAGATGTATGATCTACTTAAACTCACAAAAATATGCATGCAACAAAATTATTTTCGTTTTAACAATCAATATTACCGCCAAAAGGAAGGGTTGGCCATGGGTTCACCGTTAAGTCCACTAATGGCAGAGATATTTATGGATAATTTTGAACGTAGATATATAGTGGGCGAACCCAACATTTTATTTTATTATAGATACGTTGATGACATAATAATCTGTTGGTCTGGTACCAAACGTCAAATTGATTCATTTGTTACTAAATTAAATAATCTCCACCCTAAAATAAAATTTAAATTGGAATTAGAATCACAAAAATCCCTTAATTTTCTTGACCTCACCATCACTAATGTCCATAATAAATTAGAATTTCAAATATATCGGAAACCAACACATACCGATATGGCTATTCCAGCTTCATCATGTCACCCCAATCAACATAAACTAGCTGCCTTCCGCAGCTATGTTCATAGGTTAATGTCGGTCCCCTTGTCTAATGAGAATTACATAAAAGAACTTAATATTCTTTATGAAATCGCGTTATCAAACGGTTATCCAAAATCTATTATTGATAATTTGATTAAAAATAATCAGAGATGTAGGGTTCGCTCTTTACTGTATGCATGCCCCCCTGACCGTATTAACAAATATGTTGGTAGTCTGACCTATATGGGCTCAATTTCAGATAGAATTGCCAATTTACTGCGTAAAAATAATATTCACGTTGCATTTCGGATGGACCAAACTATACGACGTCTTTGTAATGGAAAAGATAATTTGGAAAATTGCAAGAAATCCGGCGTGTATAGGTTGGTCTGCGATGATTGTGACGCGGTATATATAGGTCAGACAGGCCGAAATTTTGAAATACGGTATAAAGAGCATGTAGCTGCTTATAGGAATGGCCATCCTGATAAATCTCATTACGCCAAACATTTAATTGAAACTGGCCATTCCTTGGGCGACAATAATACGTATAATATTTTACATAGTTGTGATAAAAGTTTCCGGTTATGTGTGTTGGAACAATTAGAAATATTAAAACATAGCAGTAATAGTTTTGCATTGTTGAATGACCAAACAAATTTAGTTTCATCTCCTTTACTACGAATATTTGGGGGTAGTTAGAAATAATTGTCCATGCGGTTGGTAGTATATAAACGAGCGCTCGCCTCGTTGGCTTTTAGTCTCCTTCGAGCACTCGACGAGTTAGCAGCCCTTGAGAATGGTCCGTGGAGGACCGAAACACGTGTTGGGTATCGTACTGGCGCATGTAATTTGCTTTTCATATTGTCCTTCTTGCATGTGCACATTTTTGCGGGCGGGAGGGCGGTGCAAATTGCATCCCAGCATGATTAAACTGACAATTAGCGGAAATAACACTAAATATTGATTTTGTATTTTGAGTATTTATCTATCTATATAAGTATGTATATCGTCGCCTGATACCCATAGTACAAGCTTTGCTTAGTTTGGGGCTAGGATGATCTGTGTGACATTGTCCCCAGATATTATTATCTTCGAGTTTATGGTGGACAATCAAGAACCGTTCTGCCCCAGCGGCCGACGACGGTTCTACGATCTATGTGCCTTGCCCAATACTACTTCTGCTATCTTCTGGCTTTATCGGTTGCTTTGGTTTGGTTGGTGCTGATTTCGACATTTTACCTTGCGTGGTCGTATTAAAATGAATGTCTGTTAGAAAAAAAATGCAGTAAAAAAATTTTAGAACCCCTAGGTATCCATTTGATCTCTATGATATTCTACTAGTATAGACATCCATGGTTTATGGATTTATTTATTACCTGCCCAACAAAATACCCTAGGGTTTGTGTATATAATATTGATAATCTCCTTGTTACTTAGAGGGATTAAAGACTAGTTCATAATATTTGTGCTTTGTAATATAGAGTTAAATTAATATGAGAATGGGATGATATAGACATTTAGGTTAACCCATTCGATGCTACATCACTTTAGCTGACTTGTAAGAGGTGACGTTCCGATGTTCGTAATACTTCAGCTAATCATACATTTTACAGATTCCAAACTTATTTTTGGTATATTTTTACTTACAAATTATGATTAAATAACTTATACACATTACAAAATCGAAATAAATTTGAATGTTATCAAGCTTCAGATTTGTTTGCAAAGAAACGTTCCAATTGAATGTCACCAAAGCAAATACTTTAATATTGATGGAGTGTTATGAAAACTTATGATTGATCTTCGCAAGGTACATTTCCATGTTTGAACGAAAAGGGGAGAAAATATCGAAACACTTCCCGCATTCTACGAAAAGCAGGTAGGGTTATCGCTTCGAAGATTCTCGATCTTACTGCCGACTTTTGTAATAATGTTGCCTTAGGAAAGGGCTTTGCGACGTTTTATCTTCAACTTGTTTATTTTATATTCGTTATTATTATTTTGATACTTTCAGGACCAGACAAGCTTCTAATAAAAGCCTTTATTTATGTAAATAATTTCCATACAACAAACTTCTGGAATGCCCGATCCAGGACAATACAAACATAAAGAAAATAAGTGATGACCCTGGGGTAAGGTCCTAAATATCTCAAAACAAACATTCCTAGCGAGTTTGCGCTATTTGAAAATACGGCTAAAGGAAATTCGGAAGCGTTTTATTGTGAGAAAAGCGTTCGTTCGGTTTAATGGGCGCGTAAAATTGCGACCATCGACGTTGTACCAACAGCCCGGACGTCACGTTGGTAATCTTTCACGCACGAATTGTACATCACACTTACACGATGATATAATTTCGTTCCAATTTTATTTATAGCTAAAATATAGCCGACGGCTACCGAAAAGGATTCGGGAGTTAGAGAAGTGGAATTGCTATCGATCGGCCTATTTCAGAGTTCAGGAGATTTATTCGTATAATATGTCCAAGGTTAAGAATGAATGGAGTGCTGAAGGTGACGATACCAGGCATAGCGGCGACTGGAGTTTTGCTGTTTAGATAAAAAGGGGTCTGTCGTAAATAACTGGATTAAGGAAAGAATTAACGAATGATATTAATTTACCTTTGGACCAGGAATTCATGTACATAAAGGTGGTCGAACATTTTTATTCGGTTTGAACCATTAAATGTGAGAATTACAAAGACACAAGTGCCACATTTATAATTTATCTAACCTACGATATAGACTAAGGTGTTTTAAGTTTAAATGTCATCATGTGTTTGCAATATCCTAATCGGCATTTAATTAAAATATATTTTCACGAGATGGTTTGCATAAAATTCTGTTTTATTGCTATCAAAAAGTAAAATCTATTTAAAGTATATTTTTCATATATGTACATCGATTACTCCGGCGTGTATTAATGTTAACGCACATGGGGCCGGATACCACGTGGTTCGTGGGTTCGATTCCCACCCGCACTTAAATCAATACTATTTAATTGAAATATGTCTGAAAATAATTGATATAAACTGGGTAGAATTTTGTTAACATTAATTAGTATATATCAGGTATAAGCAATTTAAAAGTATCGCGTCATGTCAATATAAAAAAATGCTGGGAAACGGCGCGAAATATATACATATTTGAGGTGCAAAATTTAACATAATATGCTTAACAATTGCCCCTGTCTTTTTCATTTGAATTCTACCTATCCATCACGTTTCACCTAGTTATAATTTAAAAAGTGCATAATTTGTTGTTTAGTTTTTACTATCCCGACATTTCTTATTTTCATTAATTATTTTCTCTTTTTTATCGTTTGGGGGGTGGTTACCCTAGTGTCAGAGTTCTTCAGGCAGCCCAAAAGATCTCTGGCATGGCTTGTCGACTGTTGTCTAATGTCAAGAACCGGGACCGGTGAACGAGCCCTCCGAAGCGCGAAAACTCAGAAATTTAACCACTCCCCCCATCTATAGACTGGCCGCGAGCCTAGGTATTTTGTCTCCCATATTACTTACGTACCAGTGAGTACAACTATGTGTTGCCATAGCTAATGATTTTTTATTCAAAGCCCTATAGACATTTGTCATGAGAATGACATGCGCTTGATTACATTACACGTGTGTTACCTCAAACTACCAACTACTGCAACATTCAAACATTTACTTAAGTACATCGCCAAAAATAAGGTTCACTCTCAATTGAGGAAATTTGACAGATTGGGGTAGCTTGATGTACTGGCGTCTGTACGTGTTATTTCAGGAGAGGTTAGCAAAACCAAAAATAATATTTATCAATTAAATGTAATTGTTATAATAAAAATCTACCATCCACCCAATTCCACTGAAAGAACTAAACCAACAGTCACATCGGAGTATTTTTTAAGAAGAAAGTGATCGGACAGTGTTATTTTGTGTTTTAATGTGTATTGGATAGTAACTCATATGAGACACCTACTCACACTTTTATTTCCATATTATTCTAACTTTCTTATGATTCATTGTTGAAACTGCTATATATTAAAAGGGTTCTAATAATAAAGTCATCAAAGATCTGTAACTATAACCAATAGGTATCAAAAACAAATTATTTTGTGAAAGTTCAAGTTGTTTAATGTTTTGTGTCAAAACAATAATTGATGACGTCTTGTTTTGTTGTATCAAAATAAATTAGTTTTCTGGAGCTCCAACTCGCCAACATACAGTAGCCTATGGGGAAAGCATTCTTTTTGTTACTTTACCTGACTTAATCGAAGGTTTGACCCTGGGACTTGTTAATTTTAAAGGCTTGTCCATTTAATATGCAATAAAGGCTTTAATGTCTCAAAAGTACGATTGGAATTCCAATTATTAATGTTAATTAATGAGGTGGTCTAGAGGGGTTAAGTGAATTGCAGAATTCCTGTGGATAATGTAATGTCCTCGATATTAATTACGGGGTCGATCGTGTAGCAAGCATACTTGGTTTGCTACCAATGTCATTAGATTCTTTATGCATATTTGGAATAATGACACACTAGTTCTCAAAAATTAATACGGTACCAACTCAAAATGTAATGTGTACCTACAGAAGTCGGCACTCTATGCGCAATGATCCACAAATGCACATTGATAATTAAAATCCTTACTTTTTTTATACGTCTATTTACATTTTAAACGTTAGTGTTAAGCTATAGCTCCTATAACCTAATATTTATAGTACCTATGGATAGTTTACAAAATAATGAGTTCAATTCCAATTTACGTTCAGTGACAAATAGAGGCATAACTCACAGATCTGTTACATTAAGCCATAACGTGGGATCTGTTTATTCGGTCATCTCATTTACTATATGTTATCTAATATTATAGAGAGAAATTATTTAATGTTTTGTACATTTGCTTGCAATTGATAAACTCTTAATATCTAACTGTTGTTCTTTTAATAAGTCGTGTGTGGTTAAATTAAAATAATGATACGTTTTAAAGAGGAATGTAAGTCACAAGTTAAATTTCAATTCATAACGTGACTTTTTATAGAACGCTTGCAACATACATGGCATCACTCACACAATGTCGACAATACAGAAAAACTGTCGACCTCACGCACAGGTTTACTATATTATTATATTGAAACAGTTGCATAATTACCTACAGCTTATCCTGTTATGTAGTTCCCAAGTCAAGCTACTCATAGAGCGGAAAATGTCTATGCTCTGGAGAAATGAAACGTAAGAGAAACGAACAAAAATATATGACAATGAACTTAAATAAATGGATCGTATCAACCACTATACATTTCATATTTCCGCTTCTAGTTTTGACAAAATGGATATTTTTATCTGCGAAACAATTTTCGTAATTCCAGACGGGTTCTCAGCATGGTTAGAATAACAATTTTACAATTTTCTGTCGTCACGTACTCGCCACTCTTTGGGCCCCCGAAGGAGAAAAGTAATCATTTCAAGCAATCGGAGTGTCTAAATTTATATTCAGAAGTCGTCAATTTAAATGTTTGGGTTTTAAATAGTCAAAACACAGACTCCATCTTTAAATTCCGTCACAAAAAGAGGGTGCTATTAGTGTGAACGGGTGTTAAGTGCCACTAATGTACCGGTAGACGTCAAATAGGTGTATAATAATATGTATACGCGGGATCGTATATCCACAAAGAATGTCATTTATTGTTTTCTCAGGAGGCCAATTTAATAGAGATAATTATATTTTTGTTATATCGTGCTTATTTTAATAATATGATGTTGAATTACACCCACTTTGTCTCAATGAAATGAACGTGAACTTTGTAAAAATCCCTTCCCATTCCATCTATTTGTTACGTTTTTCATTTCTTATTAGTTTTAATCAACGCGAGGTTGTCTGGAAGAAATTGCAGCTCGCGATTAGATTATAATAACTGTTTAGTTATGAATTTGCTATTTCTGGTGTACAATATAGTATTTTGTATGGTATTATATTAGTTTGTATTATATTCAGTATAGTATTATTTCTAAACCATTTCCATAAGTAATAAAACGACCGGGGGCCTTCGACGAGAAAAAAATATATAACAACTACTATGAGTAACACAATAATTTAGCAACCTGGGAACACCACATAATAAAAAAATATGCGTGTAAATAGTAATCTCTATAACTACGCTATTTATCTATATAAGTATGTATTTAATGCGCCGTAAATCGTCTGTAACAGACGCAAAGGCCATATATTTATACAAAAGAAAAGTAGTATATCAGTTATCTGATTTCGATGGTACAAGCTCTGCTTAATTTTGAATCAGATGGCCGTGCGTGAATAATTTCCCAGCATATTATTGTTAGGTAACTTAATGTACAGACGCCAGCACATCAAGCCCCAATCTGTCAAATTTCGCCAATTGAAAGTGAACCTTAGGCTCTAGTGATAAAGTTGAAAATCTATAAAAGAAATTTGACAGATTGGGGTAACTGGATGTGCTGGCGTGTGTACATATATAGTAACCTAGTAGTCCCCAAGTGAAATAATTCAATATAATCGATATTGTTATTTTGTCATTGACTAAATAAACAGAGACTGTGATTGGTGGAAGAAATATCTACCTTCAGCTATACGATTCAAATCACTTGACCATTTGGCTAACAACCCTGAGCTGTGAAAAGAATAATTTACGGCTACCTAATAGATTACGTTACCCATTTCCACTTATTTTTATTAATCGTAATTCAATCTCGACGGCGCTACGTAATTATTTTGAGAAATTTTAGCTCCTAATAAGATTTCGTTTACGGACGACAATTTTGATACAATTGTTCAGTTCGTTCAAAATGTATTCAAACAAATTAATTCAAAATTAATTATTCAAATGAATACGTAATAGAACAAAATGTGTGTTTAATTTATAATCCAAGCGAAAAGAGATTGGACCCGTTTAAAAATGGCTGTAGCGAATTAGGTAGGTACATCGCTTTTCAATTTTGGCAGATTCAAACGTATTGGGGAATGGCCCGATACCCTTTGCTTTGAAGTTCTGAGCTTTACAAAGCGATTAATTAAAAAGAGAAAATACACAAGGGATCCAATATCAATCTTGTATTCATTTGGACTTTGTAAGCGTTAAATCCTGTCGCACATTCGGAAACATTTTGAGGGCTTGAGAAAGTCAGGATTTTCATTATGAGTATTCTTAATAGAGAAAATGGCACACCTAGCCACTTCGGTAGTACCTAAAATAAGTGCTTCTCTGAACATTATCTGAATGATAAATATATTTTTGGTAAGTGGTTACCATCCTATGAGGTCATGCTGTGCTACCTCGCATGTATAGTGCATCACGCACCACTCACGCGAATATTTTTTATACATTCGAGCTCAGGACCCCTTTTTAATGCGTAGGAACACAGCATAATAATTTAACTCAAAATAATTGTAAGAGTGTAGGGTATTCTGTAAAGTTACTTTACAGAATAACTTACACTCATAAAGTTAGTTCTATATTTTTATATATCTACTTAGATCGAAACTTTGCCGATGGGCTTCAAGACGCGTGTTGTAAAAGTCAATAAAACTGGAATAAAAGTATACTTGCCTTGTAGTAGGATTTAACGATCCGCATAGGATGCTACTACCCTCATATTCAGGCCCGGGACTTTTTATTATGTTCGGTTGTATGTAAATGTGATTACTGCATCTGGTCTGAAACGACTTCACCTTTTGTAGCTTCTAATCAAATGCATTCAAGCCTTCTGTAAAGAAATACAAGTTTGAAATGCCTAAATAGATTCACAAAAGCATTATGTCTACGTATTATTTACCAATAATGGACAATCCAAACACGGCCATCTGATCCCAAATTAAGCATGGATATCAGATACCTGATATAGTACATTTTCTACTTTTTTGTAAATTCATACTTATATAGAATATTACCGAGTGTAATTATCTACACAGGACAAACAGACATGTTCATGCACACAAATATCTGGTGGGAAAGGGAACAAGAAAAAGGAAACAAATAAAAGGCGTGAAAGGCAAGCATTTACCAACCACGCCAACTGGTCCGTCATCAAGAAAGCAATAGGCAGATAAAGTCATCAAGAAACCAAATTTCCATTTACATCTAGGCAAGTCGTTAAAGCTGTAAAGTGTATTTAAGCGTTCATCGTAAAGCAGGACATAACACCGGTGTAATATCCGAATGTACTTACACGCACAACAGACGCTTATAATGAATGTTACATGAGCATTATGGATGTGGGGTCTCCAAAATGAGTAGACTCGAAAACCTCGTCCTTGCCACTGGGATTAATTGGTATACTAGCTCAACCGCAATGTAAATTTCCCTAAGTATAAGGTACGTTCAGTAAGCGTTCAAAGACGCATTAACATGTTAAATATCATATTCCTTTGCAAACGTGCGTATGTTTGTTTGTGCTTTAGCTTTTAGCTTTAGTTTTTATCGTCACATAGCCATAGCCAGATGCTCTCACCGGTCCATAAGTGATTGACGAGTTTAAGCAAACAGGCTCGCGGTCAGTCCATAGATGGGTGACCGCCAAAGTGGTTTAATTTCTGAGCGTCTCCGTACTTTGGAGGGCACGTTAAGCTGTCGGTCCCTTTTGCAGCCATTAGGCAAAAGTCGTTTAGCCATGTCAGAGGCCTACTGGGCGGCTTGAACAACTCTAACACTAGGGTAACCATTGCCCATACGATAAGTAGTCGTCACATAAAGCAAAATTGTTAAAAAAACGTATAAAAACACCCTTAACAGGATTCTCGAGCAGTGCCATTCGACTGTAGGTTAAGAAATTTTCATAGAATTTATATTAAACGGACAAAAGTGATTCCATAACTGTTACGCGACTTATGTACGCAACTGTACCTATGTACACACGGTTACATATCAAGCTATGCATGTCCAATATAAGCTGATCCCGCGTTGTATAAAATTTCCATACAATGAGGGGTCAGCTTATATTGGAAGTAATAGCTTGATATGTAGCCGTGTATACATACCTTTTCAGCAATTTGTTTAGTACAATTGCAACGTACTTCTTAATTAATGGATACACGCTAAATCCTGTATTTATACTTAATTATACGCTTGTGGTGTGTTTGGACTTAAAAATATTAGAACAAGCGTTCTTGCGGTGTAATTAGCGTGAGAATATTTTGCCCAATATAATCCTCTGTTTACAATAGGTAGCATTATACGAGAGTATGATCCGGGAGATGAAATGCATGGCACACAATGTGGAGTGCTTTTCTTCAAACAAAAAGGATAATAAATCCCTATTATAATAAGTCAATAATAATATATTGGGACATTAAACATACACGGCCATCTGGTCCCAAACTAGGCAGACTTTATACTATGGTAACGAGATAACTGATATCTATATAAATAAAAAGACAAGTCCTAACTGACTGACCGACTCATCAACGCCCAGCCCAAACCCTTGGACCTAGAAAGCTGAAATTTTGCACAAATGTTTGCTTTAATGTAGACAAGGAATAAGGAAGGATTTTTCGAAATTCAACCCCTAAGGGGGTAAAACAGGGGCGCTAAGTTAATATGAAACTTTGCCGTTTTTGAAGTTTAAGGCATAAAAATTGGTATTTGGCCTTCCAGTTAAAAATAAAAAATCATGTATTTCAGGATTTTTGGAAATTCTATCTCCAAGGGCGAAAACTAGGGGATGTAAGTTTGTATGGAAAATGTAACAATTTTTAAGTTAAACGCATGAAAATTGGTATTTGGCCTTTGAGTTAAAAATGAAAAATATATATTTCAGGATTTTTGGGAATTCCACCCCTTAGGGCGTAAAATAAGGCATGTAAGTTTGTATAAAAAATGCGACATTTTTGAAGTTAAACCCATGAAAATTGGTATTTGGCCTTTCAGTTAAAAATAAAAAATATTTTTTTAATTTTTTTAAATATTTATTTCATTTAGAATTCCGGTCACAAATAGGGGATGTAAGTTTGTATGAAAAATGTGACAATTTTGAGGTAAACACATGAAAATTGGTATATGGCCTTTCATTTAAAAATTATAAGTATATATTTCAGGATTTTTGGAAATTCCACCCGACGGACGACTAGAATAGGCGATGTAAGTTTTTGTGAAAGTTTGTATTTTTTGAGTTAAACGCATGCAAAATTAGTATTTGGTCTTTCAGTTAAAAATAAAGCAATCCAGGGAACAATTTGGTTGTTAAAAAAAGGTAATCGAAAACTGATTCAATAGATCGCCACCAACAATTTAAGGAAACTTAAATTTTAAAAAATTTGTTTCTTATGCCAAGTAGCTTAAAATGTCGTGGTCGTTGTCGTCGATTAAAGATTTAGCGTTTTATAAGATTTGTAACTTCTTTTTTTTGGTAAATTTTATAACAAATTAAAATAACGACATTTTAATCAAATTGGAATAAAAAACGAATTTATCTAAAATTTGAGTTAGCGTAGAATAAATTGTTAGTGTCGAGATGATCGCACCCAAAAAACATCATCTTAATTTTACTGATCTACAAGTTCACAATTTTTTAACTAGATGGCGTTAATGTCGTTTCAGATCGCGGAACTTAATTGGCATATCGGTTAAAATAAATAAATGCTTGAAATAAAAGGTAGTCCAAAACAGAATCAATAGATGATCGCCTAAATCTCACCCAAAATATATGCACACATCTTAATTTTACCGCTTTACAAGTTTATATTTTTGTTAGTAGATGGCGTAATCATCGTTTTAGATCGCGCTATGGTTTCGTTCACAAAATGTCGCAACCTAATCTAATGGGAGTTACCTTTGTGATTAAAGCATCGTTGATTATTATTTTACTTTATTCAACTTACTCTATACTTAAGGACAATTGATATGTATTCTTTGATTTTTGCTTGATGATATCGGGTCCTTTTTGTAAATATCAGTAGCAAAGTAGTCTTTCATTTATTTCTTAGTAAGGTTATTTATAGGTCAGGTTTTATTCAATTTATATTGCTTATTTGTTTTAAAAGTTATATTTTTAGATTAAGCTAGAAGTAAGTAGTTACATTGGTCATCATTCAAAATTGTCGCGCACAAAGTCGCGGGCACCAGCTAGTACTACATATACCTACTACTTTTCTTTTGTAAATACATACTTATATAGATAATTACACCCAGGACAAACAGACATGTTCATGCACACAAATATCTGTCCTGGGTGGTAATCGAACCCACGACCTGCGGCCCGTCAAATTTGAAGAATTAATCGTCTCGCGATGGTTGTCTCATAGCTCTATACAGAAAATATGGCGGCGAAATTACGTACACACAGCTACATCTCAAGCTATACATTTCCAGTATACGCTGGTCTCGCGTTGTATAGGATTTCCATACAATAACAGGTCAGCTTATATTGGAAATGTATAGCTTGATATGTAGCCGACTACAACACCCGATTTGGTGCAATTGATTATAACGTTGAAATTACGGGTTCTGTTGAAGAAACTTACTTGCAAACATATCTGAAAAGCAATACCCTCTTACTACCACAGTCAGTGAGTCGCAAAATATAACGAGTACTTTATAATATTTGGCAAAACTCAAACATTATGAACGATTTGAAATTTTAGAATTATTATCAGAAATTTAATAAAATCATTTCTAAGCAATGGAATCGCTGAACATCAAAAAAGCATGAATTATGAGACATCGTTTATTTCCTCAAACCACCGTTCTTATTCATCAAATAAAATATAATCAGGTATTTACCAAAGCGATTTTATCGGGAGGTAAATCAAAGCTTCGTCAAGTTTCCGTTTCTATAAGCCCAGTACAGATTCGAGCTTACCTAGAGGTGTCGTAGGAATTAGGTGCCTGAGGACGCCAAGGGTAATAATTAAGTCTTCGCTGGCTAAAATCAGGTTATCTAGGCACGCAGTTGCTTTATGAATGGGGGACCGCTAAAGTGGTTTAATTTAAAAACGTCTCCGTGGTTCCGAGGACATGTTAAGTTAGACAACAGTCGAAAAGCCATGTCAGAGGGTAACTTGAACAAATTTGACACTAGGGTAAGCACTGCCATCGTGTGGGTAGTGCTTACCCTAGTGTCAGTAACCTCTGACCTCACAGTTATCCTACCATAGTTTTTCATGCATCACCTTGACTATAGTTGGCTATTGACAATGCCTTCGGCGCTAAATTCGCCGCTTTATGTGAAGCCTATAGTTTCTATAGTTAAAATAATAAATAAGTCAGCAAAAATAGATCCTGACCACCTAGTTATTATTAATCATGGATTATCGATGCATGGTAACCCGGGGCATCAGTCCCGTTATTATAATATTTTTTTATCCACAATCAACTTTGACGACCATACTCACGCCTAGGAACAAAAAATTAACCTGTTTAATTATTGCAATTCACGTATGTTTTGGACGTGAAATGTCCTTGTCTAAAAATACATACTTATTACAAAAAATGGACCCTTAGAAGACTCGGGGCCCTTAGGTTTGTGCCTACTTTGCCTTAAGTTTAAAGCGGTACTGTATAAGCGGCTTACTTTGATCCGGTATCTTCACGGAGCGACGCTTCAGCAACAAGTTCGGGTATTAACCAAGCTTAATGTTCACTTGACTTATTTTAACAAGTGGTAAGAGAAGAATTTTAAACGTATTTGTTATTGTTGTGGTCAGTAGACATACTAATGTATCCGCAATTTGGGATCTCACATTTTGTGCCTGACAAGTTTTCTGATTTCTACACAAATTTAAAATGAGGTTAGATAGCGGACGCAACAATCCGCAAACAATACATGACTAAGACAATAGTTTCGATTATACTAAAGATTTGTCTCAACTCTATTTGACTAAATATTCGATATTACTAAGTCTAGAGTTGCCTGCCTCATTGAAATGTATACAAATACATAACATAGAATTATAAAATGTATAGATGGTTTATAGTTGCTGAATGCATATCATGCGACAACAAATACACAGCTACCTGATCCCAGAACCTGTAGTATGACCACCAGACAACTATACATATATATAAATTAGTATACTTAAATATTTCTAAATACATAGATACTATAGAAAAAAGAATTAATGGTTACAAAAATCACGTAGATAAGGTATTGAGAAGAGTGATTGGTAAGTTCGCCCGTTCGCTGATAGATATTCCCTCGGGAAGACTTATATTCTTTCTCCGCTCGCGGGATGAGATGGAATTGAATATTTGTTACAACTTCCACACAACAGATGTTGTAGCTGATCTAAACAAATCCACATACCCACAGCGTATACTTTGTCTGAACTAAACAAATCCACAGCGTATACTTTTACTGAACTAAACAAATCCACAGACTTACAACCTATAGTTAAACTAAACTAAACAAACCCACAGACTTACAACCTATACTTAAGCTAAACTAAACAAATCCACAGACTTACAACCTATAGTTAAGCTAAACTAAACAAATCCACAGACTTACAACGTATACTTTAACTGAACTAAACCAATTCACAGAACTACAATGTGCTAAGGCTGCGTATACTCTCACTCGTCGCTTCGCTATGAAATATTACTTTGAAGGAACGATTGCTGTGAGGTATCGCTGTCACATTTGCACAAACAATGTGACTGAGGCGCACTATCTATACATATAATAAAATCGTAGGAAAGTCAAAACTGTACCTTGAATATTTTTTAAAAAGGATACTTGGGGCGTGATCTACAAAAATATAGTTTTTAGAATTTTTGTCTGTTTGTCTGTATGTACGTCCGGGCTAAACTCAAAAAGTACTGCATGGATTTATTTCAAATTTTCCATGAATATTACTAAGAGGTCGGGTCAACATATAGGCTACATATTATCACGCTATCACCTACGGGGGAGGAGCTGTGATGCTTTATAAAGTTTAACGCGGGTAAAACCGCAGGGCACAGCTAGTAAGGATTAAATTTATTATTTCAGTACGGAACTGATGCATGTATGCATGTTCTTAACTTCAGACGAAACTGATTCGTAACTTCAAAGAATTATCCAATTCGAATAATTAAAAACACACAAAATTAACTACGATTAAATATTTCGATAACTGTTGAAATTCTGTGTAACTTTAATAATTACAAGGGAAAATTGTAATATCAAGATTAATAATTAAAATTACAGCGTTATCCATCATACTTTGAATGATTTTAATGAAATCTTGATTCTATATTACGCGAAGTTTCCGACTTGGCGACTGCTCATCTTGAAGACGTGTTAATTTATAGACGTCACTTTAATAACAATTCAGTAAAACTAGAAAAGTAAAAAATTCAATTAAATAAGTGAGTGATACATCGCAGAAGCATTTTTATTTTGTGATGTACCTTATAGGGTCCACAATTGATACCTACCTTATTATGCCTACCAACTTATATAAATACATACAGACATTGTGGAATGCAACAAAGAATTGATAATAAAACATTATGTTAAATTAATAAAAATAATAAAACATAATTAACAATATTTACTTAGATCTCTACGATTTTTTTAAATATAAAAAAATTTGGTAAAGTAGTCCAATTCGTGCAGTTAATTAAGTTAATCCCGTACCGCTAAAAGTATTTAACGATGTGGTAGACGATTTAGGATGATTAAAAAAATGCTTGTTAAAAACATCGTTTCACTTCACCTTTTCACGTTACCATTTATAAACTCAAATTATATATTTTTTGTAACACAAACGTTAGAGATACGGGATATACCCTTATAATGATGGGTAAAATTGTTGGTTAAAGACGTGTTGGAGGCCGAAAAAGTCTTAGTTGCGCAATATGAGATCGTAGTCAGCAATTGCAAGTGTTGGAGAACGATTCCGCAACTGAAATGACAAAAACAGATTTTATTGATCACCCCTCCACTAATATGCATTAGTGACCTTATTCATACTCAGGATTAATAACAACTTTACCCGTATAATCATTTTACCTTGTAGTGAATTTTTAAAACTTTCTGAATGGATCGGTTCATAAAAAACGAAGTAAAGTTATGTTCTGCATCTCTTTAAAATTGTTTAATTTTGCATCTGGTATGACTGCATGTAGTATAGGTGCTTTTGATTCATAAATCGTACAGCAGATAACAGCACTCGCCCTCTTTACGGTACCCCACTGTACCATTCCTTACGTCATTAATTAAAAGTTTGGCAAGCATGACGTAAGCGATGTTAATACGCGCGGCTTATAGCGGTACCTATAAACCGCAAGCCGAAACAGTATTCAAATATTCGACTGTTACAATGAGTGTGTGAGGCATTTCCATACTAATTTCGAACTTTCAAGATCTCATTTGACTCCTCTTTGGAATGTTACAAAACTGTGGGTAGTCTTGAATTTTCAAGTTTGGAAGCCAATATGGAAACAATGCTGGGAGTGTCGCGAGACGCCTTATAAAGTTTGGCCTCTCTATACGAGTTGCACTAACTTGCTTGTTTTACTTCAAGATACAAAACCTTTGTAGAAACTAATCAAAAGCCACTATTTGTAATATTTTTTTATGTTTAAAATATTGTATTATTTATTGTTTATGAGATTATTATTAAGGGCTTTGGACCAAATATATAATGAATATGCTAATTACGTTTATTTCTAGTAATAAGGCCACGGTAGCAAAAACATTAAAGACACTTACGAACAGACCTACAGGCCAGTCAGCAGTCAGTGTACCATTTCATTCATTTTACATAAGGGAGATATTGTTTAGCATATCCAAAACTTCTGCATTCCTCTAGGCTTGATACAATAGAGGGGTCAAGACGTATATGGTGATATGACTCAGCCGATTCTTTTAAAACGTATGCTGTTTTCAAATTTGATTCAAATCCTTTTATCTATTTTCTCGTTACGGAATAACAAAAAGATTGACAGCTTCTGCCTGTCCTTTCTAATAATAACATATATGAGTACTCAATAAAGGATTTTATTCTAATATGGCAAAGATACGAAAGTAAATATATTTCTATTTTCAAACAACTAAAATACTTCACATCTAGTTCATCTAAAATATAACCACCATGTAACTTTATAAAACCTTGATCAAATACCGACTGCAAAGAGTACAGATGAAGCACTCATTCAGGATTATCCCCCTTTTTACTGTGCCAAATCTAAACATAAATCAACGCAATAAAAGCATAAACTCCATGCTACGTTATGTTGATTTTTTCCTGCCATCCCAAACTTTCCATGTTACATTTCATTACCGCCATGTTCCGTGAAGGGTGGTTAACTGCTGACGAGAGCAATATACCGTTTCTAGTCTTTATGGCCACTGTAAATCACTTTTACCTACTTGACCCGAACGACCGATAGTCGAACATTAAAGGGGTTTGATTTATAACAGAACTTAGGACATTTTCACCATCTGTTGCTACTCATGTTGCGCAGTAGTTTATTATAAAGGTGGAGTGGACTACGGCGATTCGTTTGATGCACTGCTTTAAGTTGGACTGTTAGGTGTGATTGAAACTCAACTAACAACTGTTACTTGTTGTAATACAGTTGTCTTATTAGTTTGAAATTGGTTGCGCAAACATAATAACATATATTTTGGTGTATCTTCATCCGTAATTAAATACGAGTCTATTGAAAGACTTTATTGAAGTGAATACTTCTTTAAGCGTATTGAGCACTTTTTGTGTGAATAAAAATCATGGAACTGGCGTCATCGTCAAGGAACGCTTTCCATGAAAATGCTACCGCAATATCAATAAAGTGGTGAATATAATACTCCGTTACTTTTTAATATATAAATATATTTTTAATTATAATATATTACAAATTAGAAACCGTCACAGAAAGTTACCTAGTTCATTGATGTCTACTATTGTACTTATAGAAAATATAAAATGTAAGTCTGAACCGGGCAAAAATCTGAGTAAGAATTTTAGTTAATCTTATTATATAAATATTCTACATGACAAACCAACTTAGCCTAAATATTCAATATGTTATTCTGGGAACAATCGATGTAGTGCACCAACAGTATTCGAACTTGCATCCTCGTTATTAAGGTCCTGAATGTTTTTCTAATTAAGCGACGGTGAATCCTGTTAGTCACTATTCTCTTTCAATACACAGTTTACAGTTGATTATTAATAATATATTTGGAATGTGCTGAACATTATCAAAATATAACATTAAGAGATTTGTTAACCCGCATGTTTTTAGTAAGACAGTTTTTAGTCAACCTAACCATGAATCCGTCTAAGCCTATTAACTTAAAATACAGTTTCGTCGTATAAATTTAGATCAACTAATACAACCATACATATAGTTACGATACGCTATTCCCACACATCAAAGTAATTACCCTGACTCGTTTTACGGTACATCTTGCGAAATAATGATAAACAAACTTTTCTGTCTTTCAGCATTGATAAAATGATATAATTTAATTCAAAAGCAACTTAAAATAAACTAATGCCCCTTTTTGTTTCCCTATCGTCTTTCTAGCGTTAAGGGCAATAAGAGTTAGCAAAGTTTTCTTTAAGGCCAAAGGTAATACTCAAAGGGATCGGACAGTTAGTTTACTTAGTATTATAGAAGTTTGTTTAGGGTCTGCCAACACTCGATAATAACGGAATATAAATATTTCAGTAATAATTCAAATTCACTCTCCATTTCCCATTTCCTCCCAAAACACTACGGTAAGGAAGTGATTGGGATAGGGTTTTGTTTTTATTTTTTGTTTTAAGGAATATTAAAAGGAGTTAAACACCGAAGTTTTCGTGGTTTTCTCAGACGTTATTTGGATGATACTCTGTCCTGGCCTGCCCACATAACTTATGAATCAAATGAATTTATTGAGCACTTGGGTATTAACATACACCTGTACTTGTCAAGATCTTAATGCAGCTGTATAGTCTAATCTTCTATACAAATAAATAAAATTGGAGTGTCTGTTTGTAATATTGAAATAACCAGTTTTTACTACATAAATATGAATATATATACGGTACATACACCAAAATAACATTTTTTACCATTTTTGTCTGTCTGTCTGTTTGTTCCGGCTAATCTCTGAATCGGCTGGACCGATTTTGACAGGACTGATTGACAGGTAGCTGATGTAATAAGGAGTAACTTAGGCTACTTTTATTTTAGAAAAAGTATTTTATTTTACTATAAAAACAAAAAAAAACGAAATAAACTAATTAACACGCGGACGAAGTCGCGGGCACAGCTAGTACAATATAAAATTAACTAGGATAAGAACTGGTCTGTCCGTGCGGTTTGTTTTATAAAATAAGGTGTTGAGAAATCATTAAATGAATAACAAGTTACTTAGCTTAATGAAAGATAGTAACGGGTAACTTACGTTATTAATTTTATGCTGTATTCGGCCAACAGTTTCGACTTCTTGAGGAAGTCATCTTCAGGGCGAATGCGACCCGCACGACGTCACGTGCGAGACGGGACGCGATGTCGTGCGGGAGAGTTACCCGTTACTATCTTTCGTTATGTTAGCTCCTTAAGTCAGTTTTAATAATAATAAAGTTACTTAGCTGCTATTTTAAAATTTAGTACTATTTATTATTTTAAATATCGCAACTCAACGCACTCAACCAGTAATTGAACTTAAGCGACAAATACCAGAGAGCAACCTTATGGCGTTCAAGTTCAGGGCCACAGTTGAGAGGGCCGCTGAAGTAAAAGACGGAATTCTGCAAACGAGGGTGTGATTATTGTCACAAACGACAAGTACCTACAGTATCACAGATCAGAGGTTAAGCAGCCAACGCGAAGTTAGCCGGCGAGGACCATTAATTGGATTGTTAGCAATTTTTAATGGTTTAAAACACTGTGCTAGTTAAAACATTGTTTCCATTTCCCAGTAATTTAAAAGTAAATATCTATCGATTGAAATTCATCAGTTTATTTACATTATTAAGTTAAGAAATAGGGGGAATATGTTCTTAATTTTTTTTATAACAGGTATGTTGTAAACGTCGCTTCATATAAAGAAACATGTTTCGATCTCTAATATGATTCTGCACTGGACATGACACTTCTATACTTTTCAATACTAAGATCGACATCGACTTTTTTCTGTAAAAAAAAGTATTTCATTCATTGGACTGATTTCTTATGTCTAAATAAATATATGTCTATTAGTTAAATGTAGTCCATAAATAAGAAGGTTCCTCACCTATTTATGAAAAATATTAGATATGTTTATATACAACATGTAACTTAACTAACGCACTCACTGAAAATAGTTTGTTCAGAATCGTTTACTGAATCGATTATTATCATTTTTAACATTGGTAATTTCTTTTTCCAAAATAATTAAAACTACGGAAATTATCGTTATATTAACCGTGTACAGTCAAATAAATGTACAGTAAAATTTTAAAAATAGCAGTTTTATTTGTATTCATACAAATTCTATCATTCAACACTAAATAAAAAAAAAAAACTATATTCCAAGAAACTAATTTACTAAATAACAATGCATATACATGTTAAATAAAAAAAATAGTGTATGTATTATGATTATAACATAATATCCTAAATGGGGTGTTTGAGGGCGTGCGTTAATTACGTTACATGTTGTATATACAATATTTTTCTCATTGAACCATGACTTAAAATAGCGTGACTTATTTGACGATGTTAATTCATTTTGTTTGGATAACATGTGGAGGTGACGGTCCCAGTGGTAGTGATTACATAACAGTCGTTGATCTAAGTGAAATCTGCTGAACGGCTACGAGAACTACTATCCCATAGATATATAATTATATATGTATTCTTAAATTATGTTAGATATCGGAATCCTCCGTACACAATAGTTTTATTTTTTTATTTATTTAATCATTTATGTACACACAGAAACAAAAATAACAATAAATTACAAAAATAGGAGAAAATAGCACGAAAGTACTGCTTATTTCAATAGAAATATCTTCCAGCAGACCCGCGAGAGGAGAAACTAATCGGAAAAAGACCATGCCGTGTGTAGATAACTATACACTACTAAGTGTTAGTTGTACACAGGTTTTCAACAAATTCGTTTGAAATTATCTTCTATCGATATAGAGGCTTAACATATAACATTTATGACAGCACGTGTGGCGCAGCGGCTATGACAGTCGCCTCGCCGCTTCGTGTCCCGAGTTCGATTCCGGCGCCGGACAACTATTTGTGTGACCCATAAATGGTTGTTCTGAATCTGGACGTAATTTGTGTTCGTTTATTATTATGTTTGTAAAGTAACCCAGGACCAAGATTTTTAAAAGATAGATATTCAGAATAGTTAGTAGATTGGAGTCTATCGATAATTGTGTGTTTCTTGCAGTGAAAAAGATTTGATTTAGAACATCCTAATTTTGTTGTCTATTAATTACAATTTTGACTGCTGTCTGAGTAAACAAAAAATTGACAAAGATTTCTATATAAGTTGGAAAAAGTACATGGAACTCATTAGTTCGGTGTTCCATCCATTCATACTCACAAACTTTCGCATTTTATAATATTAGTCGGAAGTAGGATGTACGACTACAACAGTATGCGACCCGAATGAATTCATTCACTGAGCACGAAAAAAAATCTGTGTCGCTATCGTATTATGTACGCAAAATGGTTGCATCTGCCGCACATACTGCAATGAGTAGATGCGCTTAAGACATCCAGCAACGGAATATATTTATAACTAGCTGTGCCCGCGACTTCGTCCGCGTGTTAATTAGTTTATTTTGTTATTTTTTGTTTTTTAGTAAAATAAATGCCTAAGTTACTCCTTATTACATCAGCTACCTGCCAATAAAAGTCCCGCCAAAATCAGTCCAGCCATTTCAGAGATTAGCCGGAACAAACAGACAGACAGACAGACAAAAATTGTAAAAAATGTTATTTTGGTGTATGTACCGTATATATATTCATATTTATGTAGTAAAAACCGGTTATTTCAATATTACAAACAGACACTCCAATTTTATTTATTTGTATAGATTCTATTAAATAATATTTAGTATTAAAATCAAATAGAAGTAGATACAAATTCAGTAAATCCTTACTCTTACTACTGTAATCTTATCTTATATTTAATTATTCATGTGATAGGTAGGTTTTAGACATAGGCAAGCCTTGTTTTGAAAATGTACTGATATTTTCTGCTGTCACAATGAAGGTAGGCTGTCTGTCAAGCCACGTCAGCCTTTTGCTTTGAAGCCACGTAAACTGACGTGAAACGTTGAATAATTGGCTTCAAATTTCATGCTAAACCTGACAGTAGGTTTTACTTGAACGTTAGGGTTGATTGGGATGAATCTGATAATGGCGAAAATTAGATTTTAAAAAAAATGTGCGTAGGGAAACGCAACTAAACTGAGATGTTCAATCTAACAATTAACACTTGATTGCAATTAATATTCTAATTATATTGTGTTTATTTTTTATTTAACCTGAAACTTTTTTTTTGTCCCGAATCACATTTTTTTTTAGTATTGTTACCTTGATGCATATGGTAAACATGGAAAAATGCCAAAAAAAATCTGAGTTTTCAGGAAAGCTCGGAAAATACGGATCGTTTTAACGATCGGTAGTAATAGGCAGGTAGGTTAACGCCCATATAACAACCACTTTATCTATTGTATCCTATTTTAAAATAAAGAAACACAGTTATTACTCTGAAAAAGGTTTTATTGTCTAAATTAAATCGTTAATTAACAAACAAGTATAAGTAGGAGTATGATAAGTAACAAAACATATGGTGCAAGTGGATTTTACATTTTTTACAGGTGAAGTATGTATTTTTTTGTAAAGCGAACATTGAAGCTGAGAATCGTTGAACTCTACTAGATGATCGACTCTATCGATGTAATTGACGTCGACGTAGGTGATGAAATTGTAAATGATCAGCGAAACGCAAAATCACGCTAACTCCCATACCCAACTGCCTATAAGCCAGTGGAATAATTGCTGCATGGCATTGGTACGGATCAAACCATAGTACGTATCCCAATCTAGTTGCTCAACCCAGAACTTATATCCCCATCTAATCGGTTTTCTACGTATAAATTGTTTACAGCTGTGTCCTCCATAATAAGGTGCCATAGCCTCGTCTATGCTGTACATTTCTTTTCTAAAGGTGCCATATTCAGGAATATTTCATTCGGAAATTGAAAAAGTGTCTCACCTTTGCAAATTTGTCACTTTAGAGTAGTTATCTAAGCATTGTTACAGAAGTGGAGGTGATGGTAAAAGTAAACCTATCCCTCGCCATGGCGTTATATATAATACTAAAATCAGTGTCTGATGATTTCTCCCAGTACATGTATCTTCCGGAACTACGATATATCCACTGTAAAGAAGTATAGCAAGGAAACACTTCATCTCACTCGTTGTCACATTGCCCAATTTATGCTTTTGAATCGCGTAAATATATGCATATTTGATCAATAGTTTGATATCCGAGTCATCAAACATACAGTCAAAGAAATACATGGACGTTTCAAGTTGTCTTGGCCCATAGTTTTCTTGCAATTGTGGTCAGTTGTGTGGATTATGGCGATTTCTCCAAGTATAATTTTGAGTTTTCGGTACGGTTGGATCTACAAAAGGAACGGCTGTCCTGCTGCTAATAACTGGAGCTGAGCTAGATGTAGATGGCTCAGCTTGACGATCTTCTACAGAATTCTACAATGAGAGATTCTTCGGTGGTTCGACTTGTTTTACCTAAAGAACGAGGGTGTCCTCGTCACTTTCGGAACATATGTATTCTGTCTCAGCACGAGCTCTTAGCTGGCAACCCAGATAAAGAAAATATAACAACGGATATGACAAAAAAAACGTAAAGATTTATATGACATCTATAACAAACCTGGAAGATTGTTCAGAGTTACAAACTCCTCGTCACCAGAATCTTCGTCGTGACATCAGCATTCGCGTTATCTGGTGGTAAAATAGTTATATTTCTTCGAAATGGGGCATCAATTCCAATTTGTCAACGATTTCGTTGAGAGACAATGGTTTGATTTTCCTGGGTCTGAAAGTCAAAAATACATCCCCAAATTACGACCGATCGTTAAAACGATCATCAAATATAAGATAATTTTTTCAATATAAAACATATTATAAGATCAAATTTTAATTCACAGTTTTGTTATATAGGATATAAATTTATAAAAAACGTGCTTAAAATAATTTTCAAGCACAAGCTAATTTGTAAACACTTACCGTTTTGAAGAGATAGTGAAAGTTGATACCGCTAATATGAAATAAAATACAAAAGTTCTTCAAAATTATTATCACAAGATAATTTTCTATGCACCGAAACACTGTCAAACGATCACTGCGGTGATTGGTATACAAAAATCAAAAGTTATCAGCTCATTATTATTTTTAAATTGAGGGTATCCCTCACTATATTTTTTGATCTTTATAACGATCGGTCGTTACAAATGGGTTAATATCTTCAATGGTTTGCCTATGTTGAGCATATCGTATGATCGTAATTATGAATATGAACAATCCACTTCCTTAGGAAGTGTAATAACCTAGAAGTGGAATTCCTACGTTTTTCTAACTCCGTTTTGTTTATTCTGGTTACCTCGGAATAGCTTAGACACCAACAACCACCACACGATCAAAACAGTGGTCAAAGAAAGAATCCTCTTTGGAATCTGATCAAAGCAATTCATACTTCAGGAAATATATATTATTTTTTCTGTATATT
The DNA here is from genome assembly GCA_951640165.1 of Pseudoips prasinana. Lineage (NCBI taxonomy): Eukaryota > Metazoa > Arthropoda > Insecta > Lepidoptera > Nolidae > Pseudoips > Pseudoips prasinana. The sequence goes on from OX621240.1 coordinate 15,726,721, forward strand.
GTACCATTAAATAAATTCCTAAGTGCAGGGCATACTGAAGATAGTTACAGTAAATTCCCATTGAGGATTAAAAAAAATTGTTAGCGAGATGTCTAATTGTTAAAACCATAAGGTCTAGGCAAAAGATTTCAAGAAGTTACGGGAATCATTCTGAAAGCCATAAAAGGCAACCAAAATGGTCTGTGATGGTTTGGTTTGATGTATATCAAAAAGGCGTTTCAAAACTCCTTTTTTTCTGACGAAGCAACGACTTATATACCTTAGCTTTCCGAGTTTCATCACATTTTAATTATTGGTGTAGAAACGCAAAGACGACTAAATGTATTTTTATTTATATCACTATACATATGCATGTCAATAATGCACGGCTTACACACGGTAAATTTTTTATACTAATAAATACTGAAAATAATTTTAGGGACACATTTACACAACGTCTTACTGATCTTAAACTTCCAACTATTACTTTTACATTTTGAAATTTCCAATATTGTTCTATCTACAAAGAATCCTTCTAGCTCACATACAACGATCCTTTTTACTCCAAGAAAGCAATAGGAAATGATCGAACGAAAGAGCGTCTACTGTCTAATTTCCGCTAAAAATCCATTATTTGAGAATAGGTAACTGCCACAAATTGCAAAACTTTTCTCCATTAAAGCCAACAACTTGAATTTACTCTGAAAGATGATTGTACTTTCCATTTTATTTGAATACAAAAGTTTTAATATAACGACAATTTTGAAGGTTTCCAGCGAACGTTATTGGAACGTGAATAGCTAACGATTAATCATTACGAAATTGAATGGAAGAGTTGTATTGGACGCTAATCAGGCCCATATTTGGTTGAATTAGGGACTCATTTAAGGCTAAGAAATACAAAACGAAACCATTTACAAGTTCTAAATAGGCCTGCTATTTATTATATTCAATTGGTTTTATATATGAAGCGTTGGAAAATTTTGACAACCTACAATGTACCGATCAGGTTCATTTTTGCTTTTGATATCTTAACTTATTTTATAAATACATTTATTGGATTTATATCTAAGCCCTAGTCATGTAAGCAAGACTCAAAACTGTATTTAAGGTCGTGGATTCGATTCCCACCCAGGACAGATATTTGTGTGTATGAACATGTCTGTTTGTCCGGAGTCTGGGTGTAATTATCTATAGAAGTAAGTATTTACAAAAGAAAAGTAGTATATGTAGTATATCAGTTATGCTTAGTTTGGGATCAGATGGCCTTGTGTAAATAATGTCCCAGGATATTATTATTAGGATTTAAGGTATGGCTGTATGAAAACGAATTGAAATGTTTTATGAAATAACATGTTTTATTAATATCAAAACGAGTTGATCACAGCAATTATATATTTGTCAATACACTATATATTTTTTAGCATATTATTATATAATATTGCAGTTATTCACTAATATTAGTAGACATTTTAAGTTTATAAAGTTATCATTAAATAAATTGTTTATTAAACTGTTCTGTACTCCGCAGGGATAGATTAAGTACCAATCATGTTTAATAGTATCGACATACTAGATTAAATTAATACATTTAACCAGATAATTATGGTTTAACCTGATTCAAATTAAAATAATCAATTCATATTTGCTTAACGACGTGATGGGCTAGTTGGTGTAGTTGGTAAATACTTGCTTATCACGCCGTAGGTCGTGGATTCGATTCCCACCCAGATATTTGTGTGCATGAATTTTTCTGTTTGTCCTGAGTCTGGGTGTAATTGTCTGTAATTATAAGTATGTATTTACAAAAATTGTATATGTAGTACATCAGTGATCTGGTTTCCATAGTACAAGCTCTGCTTAGTTAGCGATCAGATGGCCGTGTGTGAATAATGTCCCAGGATATTATTATTATCAAGCCAACTGTATCTAAAACAATAACCTGAAAAGTTTGATTAAGTCTCAAGAATTCATCAGTGTTAAACTAAGTTGAAAATTTGCATTGTTAATTTAATTTTAGGTACCTCGCCTGTCTAATTATGTCGACAGCATTTTGCTACAGCTGTAAATTATTGAATTTTGTAATTGTTTATTTGTTTCTTTTAAATTAATATTTTGGTCTAGCGGTAACATACTCAAGGGTACTTAGTAAAATTTCAGTTTAAGAGGAATCGCGGCTGTCGAGTCTGCCTCGCTTATCGCCTGCGTATTAAAAAGAAACTATACTAGAATTGACGTCTTGTACTATCGTATTTCTCCTTTCAATATTTATTCTCCTACTTAATTTACTTTTAACCGAAAATCAAAAGAAAATTATCAATTCTATTGTATGTTTCTTTGTATATGTATGTATATTAGCCGGTTTCCTCGTTGTTGTTGTTTTTTTTTTATATGCTGGTCCCAAAATCAATGTTGTTGAAATCATGACTAGACACACAGAAAAGATGAAGAAATGATAATCAAATCGGGAGAGAATAGGTTTTATTTTACACATATTTTGATATTGTTGGAACGAAGTTTTTTCCTTATCGCGTGTTGTTAAAGGGGGCTAGACGGAAAAAAATTCTTACGAAAAGTTGTCACGACACTTTTTGCAGCTGTGCGGCGTGCGCATGTTTCTCTGTCTGTCTCTCTCTCTTATAGAAAGCAAGCCAGATATTTTCATTTCTATTTCGCATTGAACAGTGTGGTGTCGCGACGATTATTTTTGTTGAGTGTATACAGGTATTTTGTACATAATAAGTAATAAGAAATAACTTCGTTCCATCCGGGTGTCCGTTGACACCTCTCAAGTTTTTTTTTTATTGAAGTCGGTTTATTTAGTGGGTCGTGTGAAACGCTTGGGTATAGTCGTGGCGATTTGGGTTCAATCCGCGCACAATTATGAGTGTGATACTTAAATTGTTGGTTGGTGTCTCAGTGTGTTTTTTGTCCCTAATTTGATTCCTTTTTGTGAGCAAATATTATAATTATAAAAGCGAAAGTTTGTGCGGCGGTGATCACTTAACATCAAGTGAACCCCTTCACTTGATGGTAAGTGATCACCGCCGCACAAACTTTCGCCTTTATTGTTATAATATATTGTAAAAATATATTATAATATTATTACTAACTAATGTATCACTAAAATGTAAATGTAAATATATCACTTAAATAACAAGACAGTTATAAGTAATATTAACCCCTTTTCTCAAGCTTATACTAATTAATACTGACGGTGAATTTATATTACCAAATGAACCACTAAACCTTGCCGCAACTCCAGATAATATTAGTAAAAGCACGTTCAATAAATTTTAATATAGGAGCAATACAACCTTGTAAACACGAGGGTATATTGATATTTGAACATCAATATTGAAAGGCGGATATTATACTTCGAATAATTTAGCGATATGATTTAGTAGTTTAGTACGTAACTCTCAAAAATAATAAACTAAGTTTAACCAATTTACGTATTATTCAGAAATACAAAACATATATAAATGAATATACACAAGTATGCCCAAAAACAATCGATTTATCTAGTAATTAAGTTATTCTGCATGCCGTAATCACAGACGAGCTCGAGTTACAAGAACATTGTTTAAAAGTTGATGTCCAAGAATTTATTTCAGTACTTGAATCTTTTTCTAGTCTTATGAGCTAAGTTAGATATAGATATATAGATAATGTTCTAAGTTATTAGAACATTTTCGATTTATAAAATGTTGTCAATGCCAAATATTTTAAGAGTACCACTCATAGTTCATTATTGTTATTATATAATGTGTTTTATTATTACTAAAAATAATAAACTCAATTCCCACTAAATACTTATTTTTAATTTCTAGGACAATCTTGTTCATGATACGAAAAATATTGTGCTGTTTCATAATCAATGAACAAGTTGTTAATGTTAAATAAAATATTGCAACTTTCTACTAGTCTTAGAGCCTGTCCAGATAAGGCGTTTTACGCGCGAGTGCACTCGCGCGTCTCAATTTCTATTCCGTCCAGATACCGCGTTTCAGGCGCGTTTCTATACGAGCCTGAAACGCTGGGAGGGATCCAGTCAGTTGCAAACATGGACTCGGAGACAGCGATTGTGTTGTGGCTTGCATACCGTCGATGGAAACGTCGTAAACAGTACACAAACATTTAGAGCCTGTCCAGATGAGGCGTTTTACGCGCGAGTGCACGCGCGCGGTGCCACTCGCGCGTACCCCAGATACTAGAGCTACATATGTCCCGTCCAGATGCCTACGCGCGTTCCATCAATCGCGCGTAAAACGCGTGCAATGCGCGGGACTCTCGACTCGCCCGTTTTACGCGCGAGCGCCGCGCGAGTCGAGATACTCGAGCGCCATTGCTGCGTCCAGTACTACGCGCGAGTTCGTTGCGAGTGGACTTATTTAATTTAAAATGGAGCGTGATAACTAAATGTTTGTGTACTGTTTACGACGTTTCCATCGACGGTATGCAAGCCACAACACAATCGCTGTCTCCGAGTCCATGTTTGCAACTGACTGGATCCCTCCCAGCGTTTCAGGCGCGTGTAGAAACGCGCCTGAAACGCGGTATCTGGACGGAATAGAAATTGAGACGCGCGAGTGCACTCGCGCGTAAAACGCCTTATCTGGACAGGCTCTTATAGTTATCACGCTCCATTTTAAATAAAATAAGTCCACTCGCAACGAACTCGCGCGTAGTACTGGACGCAGCAATGGCGCTCGAGTATCTCGACTCGCGCGGCGCTCGCGCGTAAAACGGGCGAGTCGAGAGTCCCGCGCATTGCACGCGTTTTACGCGCGATTGATGGAACGCGCGTAGGCATCTGGACGGGACATATGTAGCTCTAGTATCTGGGGTACGCGCGAGTGGCAACGCGCGCGTGCACTCGCGCGTAAAACGCCTCATCTGGACAGGCTCTTAGAATAAATTTGGCCACGTAACATTTTCTTTGACTAAATAACCCATCACAAATTGTTAAAATTACGCGTGAACACGCCCACTGACATCCAATCTGACAAAAGTACTTTTTGGTTAATCATAGATATTATGTTTTCGTACCTTAAGGGCGGCTTGCACCATAGCACTAAATACTATTTAAATCCAATTTAAATTAAAATTCACGTTTAAGTCATTGCAACGCCTTGCACCATGCTAAATAAGTCGCTAAACGCGTTTAGAGAGCTGTCAAAGTTAAATACCCATGAATAGCTATTTAGCGCAGCTAACTGCTTTTAGCAAAAATTGACATTTAGGGCGGCTTGCACCATAGCACTAAATACTATTTAAATCCCATTTAAATTAACATTCACGTTTAAGTCATTGCAACGCCTTGCACCATGCTAAATAACTCGCTAAACGCGTTTAGAGAGCTGTCAAAGATAAATACCCATGAACGGCTATTTAGCGCCGCTAAATGCGTTTAGCAAAAATTGACATTAATTTTGAAAAGTTATGTTTCCATGGAGACACTTTCGCGCAGAATAACGAATTTTTTTTTAGATAGTGTCATATTTTGTTACTTTCTTATAATGAAATGTAGGGGAACTGCTATACCGACACGATAAACGCATTTAACGTGATGCAAGAGGTCATTAAACGTAATCATGTTAAACACATTTATCGATTTAAACGTATTTAGTTAAATTTGTTTAAGATATATGTAAACGAAATTTCGTGCAAGCCGCCCTAAACCTTTTATAGTATTGGTTATTCTAGAGAAATAACTTTCACCGCAAAAATATAAGACATGTATTTTAGAATGTGCTGTAAAAATCGTCCTTGAGTACCTGTAGTAGGTACCCAGGGGCATATAGCTCAGATAGCTTCACCTATTTAGACCGTATTCTTCTTTAGGCAACGTAAAATGTTATATAGCGATACCTGAATACACAGTGAGATATCAAATTATATTCTGTTATACCCTATGGCGCTCATATTTGAAACCAAGTGCAAGACTAATATGTTTATTTTTATTTATTTTTTATAAAGGACATTGCCCGCCCACTGTAAAGTAACATGTCACAGGGGGCTTTACCAATATGTGATTCACAAACAAAGGATACCTAGACTCGGAAGAAAATATAACGAACGTAGTACATGGTTGACACAAATAGTTGTCTCGTTCGGAAATCAGTAACAAAAGACGAGAGCACTGCGGTAGTTGCAAGGCCACTACCTTAACCACTGAGTCATAGATAGATAGATAGATTAACTCTTTATTGTACATCGATAGTAAAATCATACTGTCACAGGGGCATATAATTAAAATCGCACACAATAGGCAGACTTGTCACTAACATGTCATTTCTTCCAGACAACCAAGGAATGGTCAAGAATAGGGATTACATAACAGGGCAGTTGTCCGTGTACTTAAACCTTGTCAACAGTACATATTGGTACTCAGTACAACTACCTACTATATACGTACATACATACATATAATAAATAAGACATACAAACATACGAGTATAATACTAATGCGACGTAATATTGAAGGAAGCTAACCAAACGGTCAAGTAGACCCAACTTGGTTTTGGTGACATTAACAGCTCTCCTTTTGCCAAGCGTGTAGAGAAGTCGTACCGTATTCTATCACTTACATAGGGCAGCTTTATTTTTACATCAAACATCCCATGCAACGAAATGTATTCATATATTCACAAAGAAATACCTAGAAACGTTACCTCCGCCATTTAATAAAATTCTTTATTTTTCAAAGATTAATTAAAAGCAACAAGAGTATTCGCTGGAAGCATCCCTTATGGAAATATACTTATTTTTTTTTTAAATAACGGGACTAGTCCCTCCCTCTTACCCACCACTGCAACTCCTGTAAGCCAGGATCAACAGTGGCACACAATGAAATGACACTGAGCGGTGAAGCTCAGGCATGTCCCGGGGAATCGCTTTAACTGTCTTGGATCCCGCAACGAATTTAATCAGAAACAGAAAAAAGGAGGAGTTAGAAAATGAATAGTTCCACTTCCCTCCAGAGCAAAGCGGGTGACAGAATGATGTAAAGAGGCTATAGCCTCATAAAATGAGAGATTTGCAACTAGAGAAGCCAGCTGCAAAAGCACCGAGGTTCAATTTAAGGGTCCTAAGTGAGCTGTTATATTTGATTCCAATAGTAGGTATGGCAAAAACGCTTAAACGCACGGAAGTTGTTCCTTGTTGCTACAAGATCCGTATAATAAACTACTTCAGATATTGGTTGCAAGCTGTTTAACATAATATCACGCTGATTTTGCCAGAGATCACACTCCCACAGGATGTGGTGAGCAGTTTGTTCATATTCGTTACTGGATGTTGAGCACAGACAGATTGGTGAAGATACTAATTTGAAACTATACAATTTACTTTTAAAATTGCCGTGTCCGGTAAGAAATTGTGCAACACAATGGTCTATGATTAGCCAAGTTTTATTTAACCGTTCGCGTACGTCCGGAAAGAACTGGTGCAGATGGCGACCCTTGGTTGACGTATTCCATCTACATTGCTATTCATTTAGTAGTTTGTTATTTAAGTCAGCTATTGGCATAAATAGCCTGGTTATTTTCGCACGGTCGCGTAATGATAAGAAATCATTTTCTAAATTATCGCGCGTAGAATAATACATTGCTGCTCGTCTTTGTACTTCAAGATCAACCGGTAGTACACCCGCTAGGACAGGTAGGGCCTCTGTGCTCACTGTTCTATAGGATTTGAAATTTACTTAGGTATTGCCGTTGTTTTTCTTATGCTCAGATAAAAACGCTCATGTAATGAATGGAACATGTACAGACGCCAGCATATCCAGCTACCCCAAACTGTCAAATTTATTTTATAGATTTCAACTTTACCACAAACGCATAAGGTTCACTTTCAATTGGAGAAATTTGACAGATTGTGGTAGCTTGATGTGCTGGCGTCTGTACAGTTGCTTTGTATTGTTGACTAGGACATTATTAACCATATACAATTACGTTGAACGCTGGGTTGGGTCTCTAATGAACTGCACATTCATGCAGCTTCGGAAATACATCAACTGTCTATGGCACAGTTACTGTGCCTGGCTAGCAAAAGGAGTTAATCAAATAGAACAAACCGAAGCCCGCCCAGGGCACGTGCTCAGTGCCCACCAGTTAGGGCATAGCGCAAAACTGAGGCACAGGATCAGCATATCTGCGTTCCCGCGTCCACCAGACGCCCAAGATGTCTAGAGCAGGTTAGGTTTAGTCGATGTGACTCTAACATACCCATCCGCAGATACGTTTACGGACCATTTACAGAACTAAATCAAGTTGGGTCATAAATTTGGTAGATTTTTTTTTTCCAATATAACTTCTCGATAGCAGTACGTAGCCCGAAACTCAGAACTATTAGACAGACTCAGGTCCATTGTTCGAACAGTACGTAAAGACATCAAGTATGTCTGAGCTATCGTCAATTTAGTTAGAAAAATTGATTAGGTAATAGAGATTGTACCTTTGTCTGCGCTTGGGCATTATATATTTCGTGATTAGCTAGTCGTTTAACTTTTTGAGTTGAGCTGGACGAATAATATTACCATATCTTGACACCCCACAGCGGGGTTTTTGTTTAATTTAGACATATATTCCAACCATTACTAAACACGAATCCTACTAATATTATAAATGCGAAAGTTTGCGAGTATGGATGTATTTATATTTGTTACTCTTTCACGCTAAAACAACCGAACGAATTTTGAAGAAATATTACAGTAATATAGATTATATATTTGAATAACACATAGGCTATAATAACAAAGTTTAACGCGGGTAAAACCGCACAGCTAATACAATCTAATCACTATATGGATATTTAAGGATTATTTCAATAGTTCTTGTAAACTTATCTTTGACAATTCTCTGATATGAGGAGTTTGTGGTAGAATCTTATACATTGCTACCTAAATGTGTTATTAATTTTGTGAAGTCTTTAGTCTGAAGGGCACTATGTGAAATAATAATATACTTGTACTAGTATGTAAGGTGTTTAATATAATGTAATATATTATAATGAAGCCTGTTTTAAATTTCGCTCTTCGATTAGAATGGACTGATATCTTGAGGAACATCACATCGTAGACCGTTCCTGGAACCCCATAAAAGCTACTTAAATTTGCTATACTAATACTAATTATAATTGGAAACTTTAATTAAATCTACTCCAAATCACAAGACATAATTCTGAGAATAGTTATTAAAATGTAATATCAAACACTATTTTTCACTACAAGAATATTCGAAGCAATTCACAAAGGGCTCATTTAAACACCGGAGATAGGGATTTTATATAAGACTAGCTGTGCCCCGCGGTGTTACCCGCGTTAAATTTTATAAATTTTCTTTGCTATAAACCTCACAGAACCCGAGACCTTTCTAACGAATGCAAAACCGTGGAAATCGGTTCGTGCGTTCTGGAGTTATAGCGTCAGGAAGGAAAACCCGACTTATTTTTATATAGTAGATTACACTCACTATCCTAAAGTACATTAGTATATATACTATATAATGAGATACTATAGTTCCAGTGATGTATTCTTTTAATTTCGCTATTCGAGTAGACTGCTGATCTTATGAAGAACGACACAACACAGAAGGTTTCTGGAACCCCATAGAGGACTCTGAAATTTGCTGTCATCGGACTTATTATCTAAACAATAAATAAATCATTTATTTGGAAAAAAATACATTACATTAAATTTTAATCCATCAAACTGCGGAACAGTTTGTCGGAGGGATTAGCGCTCGTTACATTAATTAGTGTTCCTTAGGTAAATAACATACTACGTATTCGTACAGAACTATTGCATAACTATAAGTACTTTTAGTTGGTTACATGGTGATTTTCACTGACAGTTATATCAAGCTTTTAAGGTATCAGCGAACTCGGTAAGCAATATTTGCCTTAACTTCTTCTAATTCCGACGGGTATCAGAATTAGATAATAATTTCTTATTCTTCTGAAACTCTATAACGGATTATATGACGTTTATTAATCTTGTGTTCATTACCTATGTTTTGATGTGATTTCACCGCGAAAACGAAAACTTTGGCAGCAGCCAGTACTTTAATGAAACTAAAAAAGTACAAGAGTCCAAACGAAACGTTATTAAAAACATTGTCTAGTAATAAGTAAATTACAAGACTTTTCAAGTTAATATCGAGGCAACAATTCTACGCTAACATGATGCGTATATAACTGAATATAACGTTTACGCCTCGGTACACAAAGCTGGGATTTTACCGACAGCTAAATTCTTGCCATGGAACCTTCCTACATATAACTTTATTAAGCTCGCAATATATTGAGGTTACGTTACGCCGCGGAGTTAATATACCTACCTCCTGTAGCTATGTACCTAGTTAACACAGATTAGTTTCTTCATAAGTTATTGCAATATAAATACTCACTTACTGTTATATTTTCGAGGCAAAGCTTCTTAAAGAATATTTTTAAGTTTTCAAGCTCGCTGTACTTACATATATTGCGGTTAAGTTATGCCGGGACACGGAGTTATTATGCCTGCTATATCTATGTACATATCTAACTACTAGATATTACTTTAACTTAGTTTCTTCAGTTATTGGTACCCTAGTGATATATTTTAGTGGCATTGGCATCTTAGAATGTTTTAAATGATTAAGATTATTGATAAAAAGCAGCCAAGTAGGGGTCACCTTTGCGCACCAAGGATCAGATATTTTGGGCAGACAGGTTTCAAAAATTATCAAATAATGGTAATAAAAACGATTATTTATTCATTTATATACCACCACTGGACCGCAAAAGCCCAAGTTTTCTACTGGTAATAGTAAGGCTAAGGCAAGTACCATACTGGAGGATTTCAATTTATTGTGAAAATGGGTTTACGACTTAGGGCTATCTATAGATTACACCAGAATCATGTACATACACTTAACCTAAAAGGAAGCTAACAGTCTACCTAATATCGGCGCTCTAAAGCACAACTGCATGCTATTATACTGAAGCAAAATCTCATTCACTTGCTCACACCTAGAATTAGTTAAAGAACACACATGTCTCGGTCTAAAATACAATATATAATAATAGTAGATTAAAATCCGAAAATATATTACTAGCAGCAAACTTAGTAGCGTTTTGTCAAAGTTGTGCTTTCGATGATAGGCTTTTAAGTTTTTGCATATCTGCTTTATGTGTGGAGCCCAGTTGTATTTATAATATATTTTTGGACTAAAGTATGTGTGTCAAAAAAGGGATCTCCAGGTTCATTTTTAAATAAGGACAAGAACAACTGAGATGTAGTATTTTTTTGAAATCCGAAAGGCTTTTGATATATAATATGTGCTTTGCAGGAAGTTATTAATTAAATTGCCAAACTAAATAATAATAAATAAAATAAAAATAGTTTATTTCAGTATCTTATACTACTAAAATTTATCTTACATTTTTTTATTTTTTTCTGAGTTTATCTGTGAGTGACAGTAACATTAAACTATTTTTTTTCTGAGTTTATCTGTGAGTGACAGTATTGTTATAGGCCTATAATTATTTTTATCATATGTTTGTATAAGCCTAATTAAACCTGTTTTTGGCATACCTGGATATTTTGATTCTGTCTTTCCCTTAACCGTACGGGCAGTGGTTACTGGTTCTAACATGGCTTATCGTCAGTTGCCTAGTGACAAAAACTGGGACAGACAGCTTACCGTGCCATCGAAAGCACTTTACCATCCACACATTTAAATATGTCTGGTCGTCTAACAACAGGAGAACGCATGTGCATATAATGAGCACGTACTGTTGTTAGACTTTACTTCTGTTTTACGTTTTTATTGAAATCTCTGGCAACAAAATAATTGCGAGCATTATTGCTAGTAATTTGAAAGATTTAAGAAGTACATCGTCGATGGTTTTAATAATTTTGCAAGTCCTAGTGATTTACCTTTCCATTGCGACTTTAAAATTATATATATATATATATTTAAATAATAATAATATCCTGGGACATCATTTACACACGGCTATCGGATCCCAAACTAAGCAAAGCTTGTACTTTGGAAACCAGATTACTGAGATACTACATACACTACTTTTCTTTTGTAAATACTTAATTATGTAGATAATTACACCCGAACTCAGGACAAACAGACATGGACACATGCACACAAATATCAATCAAGGGTGGGAATAGAACCCACGACCCCCGGCTTGAAAAGCACGTCAACCGGCCTGTTTATATTTCTGAAAGAACTCAAAAATCTATTAGTCTTATTTCTATATTTTTTGTAAAATATTTCATTCGGCATATTACTTGTGTCATTTAAATTATGTCAAATAGCTTTTTGTTTTGTTGATACATTACAATAAATTTTTCACATTGTTATTTTTATGTATAAATTGTCCATTTCAAATTTTATTAAAATTCCATCAGCTGTTTTTCCGTGCTTGAGTAACACCCATTGAATTTTCTTTATTTATAATATTAGTAGTGTATATTTATGAATATACCATATTATTAACATGTTGTGACTTTCATTCGTTTTTAAAATAAATAATAAATTGATAGAAGATCTTCTACCGAATAATATAAAGTTTATTGATATGAAGTAATTACTAATTAGGTAAATTTCCTTTGTAGTTGCCATTCGAGTCCCCAGGCTCTTTTTAAGATGTAAAGCAATCATGCTCACATATTACGAGTTACCCTCTGAGCAGAAAGTTTGATGAGCTCACATTTAAATTTCAGATCATTCGGAATAAATTTGCAACCTAATACCCTTTCGTATTTTAATGCTTACTTTTTCAGTTACAAAAGGAGGCTGTAAGAAAGTGGCTCTGTCTATACATATAGGAGGTACAGCCTTAGTTACGAGGTCGTGGAAGTAGGATTGGATATATTAATTTTATTTACCTACGGCAGTGAAATTTTTCTACTTACATTTGTGTGGGTTGAATAACATGTAGACTCCAATTCTTGGTAAAAGAAACACACATTAGTATACATTGGTTGTGAAACAATGGAAACAAGACCTAAATTGTCTGCCCTTGTTTTACTTATCTACATATGAAGCCAACAATTCCTACCTTTGCAAGGCTGAAAAGAAAATGAATTTAGGGAACATTATTATAAACAAGCTTGTTTGTTTTCTGGTAAGAAAATCTTATTAGGGGAGTACCTTACAAAGCACTTATAATTATTTCCAGAAAATATATCGGAGTTTGTATTATTGCCAAAAATATTCAGAACAAAAACATATGTCAACACGTTTTACTCAATTATAAAATGTGTGTATATGTTATGGACCAAGTGAGAAATTGGGCATTATACATAATGCTCGGTCATTATGAAAAATGCCCAATATGAGAGTGCAATTTGATAACAATTATTCAAATTATCAAATTTACCGGGCATTATATATATTGACCATCACCTTTTGAGTAGTAATACAAACACATTTAATTACTATTTTTTTTATTGTCTGTTAACTTAAAATAAACTAAATATTAAACCTTTTAAATAATCTGACTCATTATTTGGATTAATTATCAAGGACTTTTACATTAAGAATACACTAGTTTTTGCTTTTAAAACTTAACTAAAGTCATAAAAAATAGAGAAATTATAAGTATAACCACACATTTCTTTATTGGCCACGTGATCAAACCTCTCATTATACCTATAACTAAGCAACGGGAAAATGAGATATCTTTTTTGGAGTTTTGAGATTTGAGTTTCATTGTAATATAAAAATAATATCTTGGAACAACTTACATACTGCGGTCTGATCCCAAACTAGGCAGTCGATACTTTGGCAACCAGAGAAATTATAAACATACTTAAATATTTTCAAAATACATACATTACTAATAAATTACAACGAGATTCAGAGATTTTTGCTGGATGAGGATTAAACCCACGACCTCGGTGTCGACATCAGTGTAGCAGTGAGAATCCCGGTCAAATAAATATGTATTAACACATCATCAATAAAAAATATTATAAATTACGTGTTTACTTAAAATCTAGTCCGCATTGTTTATACAGTACCGTTTTTGCGTGCGCTGTATAATCAGACGAAATGAATGTTGGCTATTGTTGAAAAGTATGATGATGATGTCTTCCCGGCCGAATTTCGGCCACGGTAGCCATTCTCAATGGAGATTAGCCAATTGCGCAGGACATATCTTAGTGCACAAGTGTGTGCGCAATCATTGGGGCACTTTATATTCCATCACTCTCATGATCCGATGGGACGACTAGCGACACGACCGGAAAGAGATCAGGTACAGGACCGACGGCATTGCGTGCTCTCCGAGGTACGGGGGTGTAATACCGCCGACTTCCAGACTTCGGGCTGATACTGAGAAATTTCTTTTTTCGGTAAAATCCCAAATCACTTTTAGGCCCGACCCGGGATTTGAACCCAGGACCTCATTTCAACACGCTACCGCTAGAGCAACGAGGCAGTTGCAGAAAAGTATAGCATAGATCTGAAAATTAAAATACGTAAATATAATTTCCGAATGTTTTATTATTGCTTAAATGCGTCGCCTTAAAGCAAACTATAATGTTGTTGTCTGTTGAAAGGGTCAATATTTTCAGGCCATTAGAAATAATTACATCATTCTTTATTGTAAATAAATTTTGCATTCCACCAAAGAAACGTCTTAATATTATTATCTTGTTCTGTCCGTTTCATCCTTTACATAAATTCGACATTTTCGTCTTATCAATGCGACTAAAAATAACAAGCGTTTGGACTGTTCTTTCCAAATTACAATTGGGGTGTATGCGCAACAAACAATTTAATTAAGTGTACAAGCTGAAAAAACACTAACAAATTATTTTAAAGCAATTAATTATGTCATCATCATCATACCAATATGATGAGTATGAACATAAACATAATAAAAGTTTACAAGTTAATTGAAATAATTTTTGATACTGCACTGTTTGGGACATCTTATCTTCGTGTGTTTAAAACGTTTTTGTAACTTACACAATTGCGTTAAGCGTTAACCTCATTCCGTATATGTATATTCTGCATCGTATTAGTATGATTCATCATAAGTTAATTATATATGCAATGATAGTATGAAATTTTATGGTTCGGAAACGTTTTGAATCTCCTATATACATACATAAAAAGTATAAAACAGTTCTATAAAAAATAATCCTTCAGTGTATGGTTATGATTAACTTAAACTTTAACGTTTTTATATTCACTTCATAAAACTGTAATAATACTTAATTGTTCTTTAGAAAAAAAAATGTAGTTACTAAAGTATGAAAACGTAGTGAACTAAGTCGTTTGGGGAGTCGAATTTTACCGCGACCGAAGGAAGGCTAGCGCTAGCTGAGTAAAGAGAAACCGGGATACGGCTAAGTAGTGTAATGATATTACCTGCCCTCCTATAGAATAAAACCCTTTATTGAGGAGATAGCAAACTCTCGTAATTTTAGTAAAATACAGGAGATAGGTTTTAAAGTTAGAATAGAATTCGAAATAATAAAAAAGTATAATTTTATGTTGAGTGATGTTTGTCAACAGTTACCAAAAGGAAGTGCTAAAGAATACATTGTAAAAACTAGTTTATTATTATTCAATAAAATAAGTGATTGGTGTTGAATACGTGTGTTATCATTGTGAAGTTCTCTCCCTATATTCCAATTATAGAGTACCCTTGCTGCTGCGAGTCTTTACAGTACTCACTAATTCGCCCTGTAAGCAACTCGAGACGGGAAATACGTCAACCTTACAAAGTACATCTCAGGGTGTGAGTAAAGTTGCCAAAGCTCATTGTGGAGGCGTGAGTGAAGACAAATGTTGCAAGTGTCATGTTACGGCAACTGCTTATCATCAGGTATGCTCTATAATTATTTGCCGACTGAGTAATAAAAAAATTAACATTTATAAATATTTTTTTTAAATATGCTGGTTTTGATGTTTTGATTAGTTGGTCTAATGGTTAGAAACCCTGACTGCTAACCCAGAGGTCATAGGTTCGATATATAAGCGCGATTATTTGTTCTGTGTCTGGGTGTAATTTGTCTGTAATTTATATGTATTTAGAAATATATAAGTATTCATCGTAGAAATCGTCATGAGGGAATATCTACAGAGATCTAGAGAAGGGACATTAGCGTCTCTGTGTGTATTATGAAACATACTGAGACCGCTATCTAGTGTGCCATGGGTGGCGATTATAGTATATCCCTCCAAGTGATGAGCACATGTCCATTGTACAGATCTTTGGGGAGCCCATTGACCAGCAGATGACGTCATTCGGCTGGCATGATTATTATGATCATGTTCATGTTGTTCATATCCCCACAAAATTATAATTGCTCTCGCATCATCATTATAAAATAGGAAGACATTTCAGGTTCCACTATTATATTCTTCTCTAATAAGATTATGTCGTCGCAAAAGCTTGTAAAAGCTTTTCTTGCTTCTCGTTTCTATAATTAGTCTACATTCCATTTACGAGTAATTACCAGAAGAAAACAGACCAACTTGAATTAACGTCTGAAATAGGTTTCTAAATGAAGTCTGCTAGTTAGGTAAATAGAATGTGTTTTTACTTTACGTCTGTAAATGTTTTGTAATTTAATAAGATAAGTTGTTATTAAGTATGAAGTAAGGCTTTTCAAAATTATTTCAAAATAACATAATAATATAACGAGCCCATAGAACGGAAATATTTGATGACCTTTTTCTCAGTTAATGAATTACCTAACACCGGATCATCGTTCAATTATGTAAATATATTTTATACTATTCACATCAGTTTTTTCATACTATCCTGATATTTACTACTCAATCTCGCAACGCTGACCGGATTTGTAACTAGTATCACTTTCAGTGATTTGGAATTCCCAAATGAATGGAAGCCAGTACTAGTTTCAAATCAATAGACCTTAGGTGAACATTGGAAATTTTAGGTCAAAAACAACAAGCCAACAAAAAGCGTAGCTCTGATAGCTCTCAAATTAGAAAGAAAGTTAGAATATAAATATAAATATGAAGTTATTTGTGCCTTACATGTTTTACGCTGTAATTTTTTTCATTTCTATATTATTTACTCTAACAAAGATGCGGGTGTAACCGTGGATTCACCTCGTCGGTATCTGCCTAGTTCTCTCAAAAACAGTTTTTGTTTCTAGATCAAAGGTACCCAATGTCGTTTTCTTTACCTCCGATAATGTGTGTGCAAGTATTTCTGACGAGCTATTGTGTAGTAAAAGCGCGAAAGCGTTACATACAAACTCACATTCTCATTTATAGCAAGTGAGGAAGGTCGCCAGAGCGAATGAGAAAGATGAGAAGTGTCTTAAACTCGTACACTAGTTAAAACATGTCAAAGGTCTACTGGGAGGCTGAAATTGCTCTAATATAAGAGAAAGAAGAAAAGTAGGACGAACAACAAAATAAGTAAGTAGTAGTAAGTTAACATGCGTTTAAGGTATACGTGATTCGAGTGTTTACTACGGGACATTAGTAAATCTTCAACTTCGCCTTCTTTCTTCTTTAAAAATATCTGCAGTCGGTTGCCCTTGTCAGGAACAAAGTTTACCTTAAAACGTATGTAAACTGAAACGAATTACATAATTTTATTAGCTTACTTTTCTTATTTTGTTGTACATAATAATATAATTACTGAAAATTCCATTTCTAAAATTCATTCCAAAATTGCAATAATACATAAGTCACATATAATTAAGAAAAAAACTTAAGAGTTATAAGCGGCTTATAACTCTTATAGCCTTTGATAAAAATTTGAGCCGTTTAACATTTCATTATTCCGAAACAGCGAAAGAGAAAAAGTCGTATAGAAGGAGTATAACACTTAGTCCTATCTTTAACCAACTTCAAGTTTATGTAAGTACACACCACTTTACATCACTCAATTAAGTACCTAGACATCTAAACTCCCGGATGTTAATTAAATCAAGTTTTAGAAAGCCTTTACCTATCGAATGCTACAAGTTCAGGCAGTACTCCGTCTGTCGGTAGACATACTTTGACTTTGACGGCACTTTTATTTCATAAACAGTAAGATCCATTTTCATATTAGAATTGTATCCACTGATGCACCATTGACTGTACATGCAAAATCTAGAGCGTAAAAGCTTACTTTAATAATTCAATCAAAGTAGTTTTGTATATCAGGATAGTTGAGGTTTGCTTTATTTAATATCAAACTTGCTCCATTGCGATACGGATTGTAAATATCATTCTTTTCCGTCGATAGTTAAGTGAATTAAATTGAATACTTTAGGTTCGCTAAAACTTTGAGCTATTTTATCAAGCGCTTATTACAAGTTTACTTATTAATGTTCGATAATATAGGTCAATTTTTTTTATATCAGCGGGTGACAAACAAGCAAGTGGGTCACCTGATGGTAAGTGATCACCGCCGCCCATGGACACTCGCGACACCAGAGGAGTCGCGGGTGCGTTGCGGCCTTTAAGAGTCAGCAAACAAGTTTTGCTGACCCTTCCCCCCACCCCAATGAGCTCTGGCGACCTTACTCACACTCAGAAACACAACATTAAAATTATGAATGTTATTATTAAGAAATGTCTTGTGTAAGGTGGAGGTACTTCCCCAGTCGTGCTGCTCTTTGAGCGAAATAACGCTCAAAGCCTGCCCGCCCTACCTCTCTTAATAAATATAATTGGACTACCAAGTGACTGCCATCCGATCTTAAACAAGGCAGAGCCTTTACTCGGGCAACCAGAGAACTAATAACATACTAAACAAAAAAAAAACACTCACCCAGGGCCTGATCAAATAATCATTCTCATCGCACAAAGGTTTTGCCTGGATTGGGATTGAACTTACGACATCTGGCTTAACATTTAGGGTCACTAACCACAGTTCCAGAATACCAGTCCAACATTGATTCAAGAGATAAAAATAAAAAACACGATTTTTCACGGTTTACGTAATTTATTGCATTTATCGTGTGTATCGCATTACAATACCTAGATACCATTGCCAAGGTGGACACTAATCTATACATATTGTATAATATTTTCGTAGGAAAGTCAAAACTGTACATTGAATATTTTTTTAAAAAGGCTACTTGGGGCGTGACCTGCAATCGATATCGAAGCCAAAAATATAGTTTTTAGAATTTTTGTCTGTTTATCTGTTTGTCTGTATGTATGTCCGGGCTAAACTCAAAAAGTACAGCTTGGATTTACTTAACATTTTGCATTAATATTACTAACAGGTCGGGTTAACATATAGGCTACATATTATAACGCTATCACCTACGGGGAAAGAGCTGTGATAATTTAGAAAATTTAATTCGGGTAAAACCGCGGGGCATAGCTTGTAATCTATAACTTCAAATTATACGGTAAAAGATTTAGTTTATAACATGCAAATGATCGTTGATTCCATTCTAGCGACATTGTAATTACATTGATTCCTCGTTACATTCAAACGATAAATGTTTAGTTGCACATAGGCAATAGAGAATAGGTAGATTTGTACCTCCTATATACATACCTTCGAGCAATATTGAGGGCCACAAATCGAATGGACCGTGAAATTAATAGCACTCAATGTAATTACACTGGGTTCGGAATTAAATAAGAGACCATTAACGCCGTCTGCATCTGAAAATTATGAAAATAATTATTCTGAAGACGTCGTTTTTAAATGACCATTGTTCTTGGGTAATTGTTTGAATGTAAGGTTATGAAATTTTAGGTTTACAAAATTATGTGTTCATTTTGCCTGGAATGTAGGTTAGCATCACTATTATTTTAATTTTAATTTTAATAAATGAAATGAAATGAAATGTGACAAGACGCACATTGTACATTATTGTGTTATTAGTGTTCTATGAATTTATCTGTGTGCAATAAAGAGTATTATATTTTATTCCATTCTACAGTTTCCTTAAATCTGTATCGTCTCTGCACTCAGTGTGGTCTCCAGTTCAAACGCAAAGCGCGAACTACTGGCTTTTCAAATTCATGTGCGTATTAGAAATATATTATTTCATACTTAAAACTGTAAAGGAATAAAAAGTCATGTTCGCCGCCCCCACCATGTAGGTACCATATACGATTTTGGTGATCTGTGGAAAAATAGAGACATAATTTTTTTATGATATATTTAGATCTAAAACAAAATGTATAATTATAAAATATTTAGACTAACCACATAATTTGTTCCAAGATAGATCGAACATATTGAAAAAACATTTCAAAACAACCCTAGGATGTTTCGGTAACTAATTGAATCTACCCAATATACGATATATATATTGAACAATACAGATTCAATTGGCACATCCTGAAATATCTACAATAGAATGTAAACAGAAACTTGATTAATCAATTTTGAGTACACAATTCTCGAGATTTAAAATGTAAAAGGATACGAGCTATAAGATACCCGAGGGTCCGAACTTTAACGGTGATGCTTTAATTCCACGCTCTACTAAAACAAAACAAAATCAGTTCAGTTTTCATTCGCTTCAATGTCTATTACAGACGTAAAACCCAAAGCTTAAAATCCTTCTCAATTAACTATTTAGATGGAAGTGTTTAAAAGGTACGGAACCGGTTTTTATTGACGAACTCCGGACCGTAGGTCTATAAATACCAATTCCTTTTTTTATATTATAGCAAGACCAATGATCAAGTGGATCACCTGATAGCTAGTGATCAGCGTCACCTATGGACACTCGCAATACCGAAGGAGCTGCAAATGAATTGCCAGCATTGAAGAAAATAATAAGATCAATTCTTTAAGCTTCGTTCTTATCGACTTCTATGTTTTTTTTATTACCATGCTGGTCCACCTGATGACATTAGCGGTTACCACAGTCAATCACGTTTAAAGCACACATGGCATCGAACAGACATGGACAATCATTATTTTCACAAAAACATTTATGATGCATGTGCAGGATAATTTTGAACACAATTTATGGTACATTGTATTCAAAATTATCCAGCACATTTATATTTAAAAACTTTTAACATGATTTGGGAGACTGTATTTTAAAAGAGAGACCACATATTTGGAATATTTCAAAGTAAACCTACCTACCTAAAATTAAGAGAATTAGTAAATATTAAAACATAATTGGCTTATGCGGATCATAAATGTATCATCAATTTGCAGCATAAAGTATATTAATTAATTTAAGTAATTGGTGTTTTGTTAGTCTTTTGTTATTTTTATAAGCCCTCATAGTCCACAGCGCTACATTCCTCTTTCAGTCATAGACCATATTCCCACAATTTTTTCATTTAACCACCAAATCATTCACTAGACACAATCTATATGGCAACATAATAATATTTTAAAATTATATTAGAAGGATGTGTATAAAAGCGTTGTCCCTTTTATACACATCCTTAAGGAAAGGAATGATAAAATCACGTTAAAAAGCTGAAAAACCGTTGTCATAACTACATGAAGTTTATTTACCCGTGTAAGTAATATTAGCTATGGGTATTTAGTTCCCGAGCTCATGTGAACCAGCCTTTGTGTCGTAAATTGAATCATGAGACAGCTTTAATAAATTAATCACTAAGTACACCTGTCTCCCTTTTAGGGGCTTACTTGCTCTTTGCATAATAATCAAATATTCGGTACTATCTAACAATGCCAATGCGATGAACGATGAGTTAAGATTCGAATGGTTTTATACGATAATGGCGCGTATTTTGAATTTATGTTCCAGGTATGCAATTTATGAAGAATAAAAACTCGTGAAACTTATAAACTCGAATAAACCTAAATAATAATTTCAAATCGCAAATTGTCTTTTTATCAGCCCAAATATTTCATTAATACCTTTGTTTATTTGGATGATTAAACGGTATTAATCAACATAAAACCCTTTATTTCAAGTTATCACTTCAATTTTCACGTATTGCGGGGCCTGGAGGTACAGGCCAAGGCTTAGTTTAGACTCCAGATCTGCCACAAATTACAAATGTACAAAATGTACAAATTGACAACTTAGATACTAAATCTTATGTAATTTGTGGAGATAAATAAAACCAACTTTTATTATTATTTTTATCTAAGATTATGAAATAAAAACAACTTAAATAGCCAGCTTATATAGCAATCTTAGTCAGAGATGGTACTTTAATTGTAACTAGTCCGGTTGCTTTCCAGGTAAGGAGGGTATCCCATTTTTCCCATAACCCTCCCGATTCGTGGTAAAGTCCACTACTGGAAGGGATTTTCCGAATCGTAGTAAGAAAGTCTGTAAGCGACTAGTGGTGTTATACTCGAACGGGTAACGACGACTACGTATGTTGGTAGAATAGCAGTACTGTGTTCCGGCTGAATGATAGAGATAGCCGTTCCTGTCTTCTCTGACCACCCTTTGTGAGAGGTTGGTCCGATCTCGAGGCGATTCTTGACGCTAACGGTGTGTGAAGGACCTGGTAGTTCATTGACCGTGACAAGCTGACGCGAAATTTAGGGAGACCCGGTGGGAATGGCTACATCCAATGTATATATCCAATCCGGGATACTCTCCTGGATGCCATCCGGAAAATATCTCGAATATATCGAAACCCAGAGTGGAACCCGACGGTTGCTTGCGAGGGGGACATCCAGCGCCGTACCGTCCCCTATGTCAGTTTTTTTCATACCAATTAGGCCTGCCGACTCGAAACCATATATAGCCTATTTTCTTAAAGTGTCACCGTAATCCTCAAAGTCCCCCTTGCCCCTCACACACCCATGGGGAGTTAAGAATCTAATTCAATTAAACCCTAAAAAGATAGAAGGGTACGCCTTCACCGCAAAGAAGAATCCATTCGTCGTAGCGCCCCGACTCCAAGGGGTTGCTATCCGTGTATAGGAATCCTTGATGTCGAAATTTCGAACACCGACCAATTTAGGCGTCATTTGGATTACAAAGCCAAACTGGCATGCAAGAAGAATCCTTAATCGTGCTAGTCAGTACATTACTTCAAGACAACTTGCACTCTACAAACCACAAGTTAGTACTGCTCACATATAGCTCGTGGAGTACTGCTCATATATCTGGGCTGGAACCCCCAAATATCTGATCGGCCCACTTGACTGTCTCTGAGGACGTGCTATTCGAATCGTCGGGATGCCAATCTCATGGACAGATTGGAGTAGTTAGAGCAGCGGAAAGACTTTGGATCTCTCTGCGTATTCTATCGCCTTTTTTACGGGGAATGCTCAGAGGAACTGTTTGACCTGGTGCGTTCGTTCCCCTTTTATCATCGCACCACTCGAATTCGCAGTAAGGTTCACCCATACCACCTGAAAGCGATCTCATCAAGCACCGTTCAGTCTCACGGTAGGCAGCTATTGAGTAGTGGTTAACACTTTCCTTTAGGTGAGCCACTAGCTTATCCGTCTCGGTAGGCAAAACACACATCATATTTGTTGAATACGGAGTTATGTTAATTGATAGAATTATTCAGCTTTGAGTACTTATGTAGGAACCTAATACATAATTGAAGAGTAGTACGTACAGAGACTATATTGTACTAAATAAAAAAAAACATTCGCTCTGTTCCAAGTGTGTCGCAACGCGTTTTCTGCTCAAAATGTGATAAAAAACTTAACATGATGTATTCACTTCTTGGGCCAATTTTCTATGAAACAACGATTTGCAGCTAGAGAGATATCCCGCTTTTTGAATATCCTTTCTTTGTGGAGTGCCTTTAAAGTGGACTAAAATAAGACAAACGAAGAACCACTTCTAGATCATTTTAGGATTGTGTACCAAAGAGGAACAAAGAAATTCTAGTACTGACAACGACTGCCACAGCGTATTAAAGATAATTATTAAAATAATTGCTATTTTCTCTAGCAATTTAATGTCAGTTTAGCTGTTATGTATTATATTATAAAAGTCTTCCAATATATCTCCCTAATACCTAGTTATCTATGCTTTCATGTTAATATCATGTAATTTGTGGAGATGAAATAAATCATTTTTGTATTGTATTGTATTGTATTGTATCTATAGTAAAGTAGCATAAACCTACAGCCGCTGTGTTTTTCTTTGCTTTAGCGTGTCTGCTGAAAGAGATAAATATTGGAATAAGTTGTACCTTTGTGAAATCTTTCCCTTCCTTATAATTTTCTGTCGTTGATTTTTTAATTTACTTAAATTATGAAATAAAATAGTTGTGTTTCCTAAAAACGCAAAGTAAAATACAGTGTCTAATTTAAGTGTGTGTGAATGACTTATGATTGAAAATGAGAATTCTCACCCTCACTATGATGATTCTAAAACAGATAGTTAAAAATTTATATCACTATGCAGTTTAGGGTTAAAGATAAATAACTAAAGAAATAAACATCGGTGCGCAAATCTGACTCTACAACCACACGGCATACTTGGAACCTTTTTCCATTATTACGACACCTTAATTTTAATGAATACTCAAAACTAAAATGATCTCTTTGTTCCATAAATATTTCTGTACTAAAATTACTGTGCTACTCAACAGAATGACTAACAAAAACTACAACTGGAAAAACACTCGAGTGAAAAATCGTACTCAAATTTCCCTTGGCAACTTGTTAATGCTACCAACTTTTAAAAATAAAATTGTGCTGATATATTTTATGCGAGTCATTAAAATGAGTAATTTCCGGACTTTCTAGACAGCGTAATACTCTATTTAACTATGTACAATAATTATAAAAATACCACTGTTTGGATGACGGTCACCAATCTTAGTTGAGACAATCAAACAATTACACAGGAGTTGTTTACGATGTACTAGTGTCATTGCAAACACATTTATACCTTTATCCTTAATCCGTCGGTATAGCATTGCTATATGATAGAACAGGCTTAGGACCAATTTTTGTTTATGACCTCCATAGCGTAACACTGCCAGCTTTCTGACTCCGAACATTTAGTTGAACTGTGTGTAAATATTTTATAAAAGCTTATCTTTTCGAAAAGCCTGGTAATACAGTATTTTGAATTTTATCATAATAATATTTTTATTATAATAACATAATACCTGGGACATTTTGCACACACGGCCATTTGATCCTAAACCAAGCAGAGTTTGTACTATGTAGTAACAGATAACTGATATACTACATTTCTTTTTTTAATTACATATTTATATAGATTTTTAACTCATGGTGCTCACACAATTACACTTTTGAAATTTTGATTCAAAGCCAATCAATATCAGCAGTAGCAAACGTGGTTTAAGACACTACTATTATTATGACTAAGTAATGATTTTAATTTCATTTATACGGGTAAAATGTAGATCACCCTCTATACAGGTAAAGGACCTCGAAAATTGAACTGCCGATGCCTATTGGTAGAGGCTGTTAGTCTGATCCCTGCTGGAAGATTAATTCCCAGTTCTGAACTTATACAAGACAAAGTTTGAACGATTCTAATAATGTATTGCGTAAATCATCCAAATATTTCAAGTTTTAACACATGGTCCACATACTGTATCAAATTAAGGGCAGGTGTTACAATCAATCACTCTGATGAGTCTCCGAGGTAACTATAATACATACGTTATGGAAAGAATTGAGTTTCGTGTTAACAAGGGCAGCGATTGATCGCCTTCGTGTGAAAGATGTATCGCGTTCGGTAATGTTTTATTTAGATGTTGGTGTTGCTTTAACGAATAAGGTTTTCTTAATCTCAGTACCTCCTCTGATTACCGATAGACTCATCTATTACTATGTATTTCCGTGGGCCGAATTACTTAACTTCGCTTAGTCACTAGATGTATATACTACTACTATAATAATATATATATGACTACTTATTTTTCTACTTATTTATTTATGTGAATTGGCAGTGGTGAGAATTGATTTAGCCGCCTAGTAGGCCTCTAAAATGACCTAACAGCTGTTGCGTAATGACTACAGGCAATAGCTTAACGATGATGTACTTGCTGTTTGTTTCTCATTGGTGTTCTCTGAAGAAAACTTAAGCGGTCACCCGTCTAGAGACGGAACACACGCCTAGGCACTTAATCTCACCAATGATAGTTTACGAATCACTGAGGAAATTTGGCTGAGTGACTCACGTAGAAACAATAAAAGGTTATGCTTGCTATATATTATGCAAAAGCTAAAAGCTAAAAACTACTCATATATTTTTTTATCCTCTTAGAAAGACCAACCACTTATAATTAGCTCACCACTAGAGATATACAGATAGCCATTATATACATATTCACGAATAAGTTATCAGGTATACACGTAGATATAAGTATTTAGATTCTTATTTAAGTTATTTTATCTTGCGCTACCCTTATTGTGTTGTCTTTCTATATTTCTGCTTCTTGTCCATCCAAAGGTTGTCTGGATGAGATCGCTGACTGCGATAAGGCCGCCTATTGTACAATTTACTTTCAATGTAATAACGAGTATTTATTATACGCCTCACACGTATAAGAACCAAAGAATAGGTCATTGTTTCAAGAGAAAATTAATGACCAATGAAATAAAATTAATTTCACACATTTAATTCAGAGTAAAAGTTATGACTGAGCAGCCATCTCATCGTATCGTCACCGCATTAAACACCTCAAATAGAATTTCTTACCTTCTGCATTTTTATAATAACTTTGGCAATACATGTACTTATATGGAGTAAACCTGCATTAGACACACAAAATAATCATTATTTAACTTCAAAAATAAATAAACGCAAGAATTAGGACTATTTTTGAAAAGAAAAGCAATGTTATGGATTTCTAGTTGACTACATTTCAAAATTGAATTATGTTGGAATAAGGCGAAAATGTCAAAAAAGAGTCGCAGCAGCTTCTCTCACAACTTTATACACAATCTCCTTACTAACGTCCAAAATATAAAACAAATTAATATCAGATACATGGAGTAATGAAAAATACAGGCATGTGCTTCATAGTAGCAATTAAACCTCATCTGTAATGAGAACGAATGATATCTATAGGAAGTTGCCTACATTTTAAAATTGAATCATGATTGAGTGAGGCACAAAACCCAGTCAGAAGTCTCACTCTCACTCTCAACTCGTTATGCCTTATTTTTAATAACATCCCGATTTTAAACCTATTGGAATTGTGTACTAGTAGTAAACCTGTGCAACACACAAGCATAGAGTCAAGCAATTTAAACATAAAGAGTGGCAATTAGACCGCATCATTTGAAGTTCGCTAGAGTTTAAAACTGAATGATGATTGAATGAGGCACCGAAACCGGGTCGCAGCTCTTATCACAACTCATTATGCCATCTCGTTACTAACATCCAAAATTTAAACCGAATTAATATGAACCTTCATAATT
This sequence comes from Pseudoips prasinana, assembly GCA_951640165.1. NCBI lineage: Eukaryota > Metazoa > Arthropoda > Insecta > Lepidoptera > Nolidae > Pseudoips > Pseudoips prasinana. Next base: position 15,753,997 of record OX621240.1, read on the forward strand.
ACTTTCTGAGTTACAAAATCCGAGCCGCCATTTATCTCCGTTAAAAATGTTTTACGCCACCTAAGTGTATTTTGAACTTGAATTGTATTCTTCAACTTTAAAGGTGTTATTTAAAGTTCTTTTAAGACGAGGATGGCAGAATAATAACATTTACTGTTTAAAACTTTTGCAACTATGAAAATTGTTGCCAGAATCGAGTTTAACTCTCGTCGCTCAAAAGTGTCATCGAGTTGTACCGTATTTAAAATTTTGTTTTAAGTAACATTTGTGTGTGGCTGGATTACAGACTTATAACTTTTTACAAATTTATGTTACATTACTGAATGACTCAGTAATATTTTTAATTTTTCATCATCATATCAGCCGAAAGACGGCCACTGCTGGACAAAGGCTTCCCCCAAAGATCTCCACAATTGCCAGTCTTGCGCTATCCGCATCCAGCGATTTCCAGCGACCCGCACAAGATCATCGGTCCATCTTGTAGGGGGCCAGCCCACGCTGCGTCTTCCGATCCGTCTTTTAATTTTTACACTAGCTTAATTTACATGGCAATTATTTAGGCTAAGACGGACTACGACAGATATAACTACGAGAGTCATATCATCATCATCATATCAGTCGAATTACATCCACTGCTGGACAAAAGCCTCCCATTGTATCCATCACTTGGAGGAGGTATGCCATAATCGCCGTATGACGGTCTTAGTTTAGGTTTTCTGGTAGGTATTACCTCGAGACGGCTTCTACGCCCCACACAGGATGAGATAGGATGGTGATTTAATTTTCCGTCAGCCACACAGCAACTACATTACGGACGTATATTAAATACACTAGTATGATATATTATAGTCTTTTCGTCATAAGATGAGTTCCCTGACAGTTCTTGTCTGAAAATTGTAGTGACGTGTCCTAACGAAATATGTAAATCAGTTGGCAAAGTAAATGGAATCGGATTCGTATCAATCTATGAGTAGTGTCAATCTCTATTGGCTGACGTTCCGTTCAACGCATTAGACATTTTTTAGATTTATACTTTTTTATGTTATTTACTTAATTTATTAACAGTTAATTATAACTACAATAATTTACTTAGTAATTTACGAAAGGCAATTATATTATTATCATTTCTTTTTAATTTTTTTGCCAGTTTATTTTTTATTCGTCTAAAGTAGTATGCGTGCCACGGAAAAAAATGAACTGTCTGGAACTCATCTAATGGCGAAAAGACTATAAATACAATAGTATGATATATTCTTGTGTATGTGTACAGTCAAGAAGGTTACCGATTCAATCAGATTTATCCTTGCAGTGATTAGGTACACAAAGCGAACGGATTAATAAAGATACATGGTTTGAGTCTTAAATAGAGGTTACTCTCATTTTTAAAATGTAATAATATTGGCTATAAAACTTTATGTTACCACATTCTGTATAAACCTGTTTCCGATTTAATTCCGATTTTCTGAAAAAAATCTGTTTAATAATCTTTTTGAAGTTTACCTACGTGTATTTCTGATCTAGATCCATTTTTTTACGTTCTATTGTTTTGCCGTTCTGACAAAACCAACACGTCTCAATTTAAAAACTTTTTGCATACGTGTTCCTGACGGACAGACATTCAAAACTCCCCCCGTCTGCAGTTAAATCACAAGTGGCCATTAGTCCAGCGGAAACAGGTGTGAACCAAAACTGTATTTGGAATTGTTCCGATCTCAGTATAATAGGTTTTGTGCTGTTGAAAAATGCAATTAGGTTTTACCAGAAGCAATTCCCCGTAATAGTCGGCGATCGGAATAATGCCTGATAAATCACGAAGTTCGATCGCTGAAGCAAATTCTGTAATCTATGAAATGTGGAGCTACAATCCTGCAGTAATAGTACTCTCTACGAGAATAAAATGAGTAAGTGCTTTTGTGTTTAAAAATGTAGAGAATATTTGCTATGTTGTTCTATTTGTGGGCTATAATAAATGTCTTTTAAAATAGTTTACGTTTTATTTGAATAAGTCTCGCTTAAAAGGAGACTTCAACCACTAATAATAAATATTGTGTTTACGTAATTATTTTGAAGTGAAAACTTCTTTAACGACGTTCTCCACTTTTTTGGGATGGGTAAAAATGTAATTTCGCGTCAGGACACAAGACTTGATTGAATATTCGTAAGACGGAGAGTTTTTTTAATTCACACTGGCCGTTTTACCCTCACAACACCGCAGTATTTTTTTTTTAATTATGTCAGATTTTTTAGAGCCGACGGCATAACTAAATTTTGTTCTATTTTTAAATTTATTCCCACCATATATAGGGAAGTAGGTACAGTCCCACAAACTTATCTGGCCCGCTGGCAGCGTCGCTGTTATCGCATTTAGTGTTGCTAGTAACTATTTTTTGCAATAAAGTGGGTAAAAATAATATGCACATTGTAACGTAAATATTACTTCACTAAAAATCAAACAAATACTGTCATTACAAATCTTTATATTTTTATACAATAATTATGATCATTTACATAAAATGTATGCTGAGTGTTCTCTAAAGGAGATAGGAACTCCAGGTATTATTATGTCACCGGTATTGTTTAATTCAGAAGTCATTTCATCATCATCATTATCGTAATCACTGCATTCACTTTCACTATCACTACCTAAATGAATGATGGAAAGCTCGTCTAAGTATCCATCCCTTTTTCGAGACTCATTTTCAATATTATTTACATGATTGCAATGCTTTTGCCATTCATTGACTGTTATTTTATCAAAAGCTTCTGCAATCAATGTAGGCATATGCTGCTATAAATTTGTGCATCTACTTGCTCTTTTCTTTCACAATTTTTCTTACAAATCACTCCCCGACACGTACAATGGAAATAGCAAAAAATAAATAAATAATGAATATTTAAAAATATGTATTTTAATTTAAAGTGCGAGGGGGAGTTTCGTACTTTTTCAGAAGCTGACAACACTAACCTGTAGCAGCAGCTACGCGTTCATACAACTTATTGAAGGGTATAATTGGTGCCCGAAGGCGTTTTTCGGCCTTCATATAATTCAATACTTGTAATATAACGTTCCTCGCATCACTTTTTAAAGCTTTCGGCAGTTGTCACAATTAAAAACCACAAAAAGAAAAATAAATACGCGCAACAAACAATCAATGGCAGGAATGTCAGGGAATTGACATTTCAAACCGGCGTCGTTAGTTCTACTTTTGGCCACCGGGCCAGATAAGTTTGGGGCACTATAACTACTATGAGTCTTTACCGCTGAAAGGTGGGAAGTAGCATCTTCCACTCGCTACTCGGATCAAATAAACACTACTTTCCGAGTATGAGAACTGAAAAATAGTTTTCATTTCTATCGGCAGTCCCCAAAGACTGCCCCGTATGCGTTTTATATGTCTGTCTGTAATTTTGTATTAAAAAAACAGTTACTTATTGTTGATTAAGTCCTTCAAAAAACCCTTTTGCATATCTGTATATTCATCTGTACAAAAAATACAATTGTTCAAATTTTTGCAACACTATGCTATAAGATAAATTATTAATTTAAACCTTGAAAATTTCATTTATAACATACTAGCTGTACCCCGCGGTTTTACCCGCGTTAAACTTTATAAGTTATAGTCTATGTGTTAATCCAGGGTGTCAGCTAACTTCATACCAAATTTTATTAACATCGCTCGGGCCGTTTAGCCGTGAAGAAGTAACAAACATACACACTCACACACACTTTCGCCTTTATAATATTAGTGTGATAAATGAAATTGTCAAGTTCATAAGAAAAGGTTTTTAATAATTGTATTATTATTTGAATACTTTTCTTGAATCAATTAAATAGTTATCAACAAAATTCATTCAAACATAAAATTCCCATATCTAATACAAACTTCTTTGAGTTCTGCACGTTATAAACGACAATACAGAACAAATATAATAAAATCCACTAGATATTAAAAGTTGTAAAACAACGACTTTTTTGTCGTACTCACCGCTCGAGATTACGTACGCAAACGCACCGCGATAACCATCACCCTCGTAACGATAAAATGCCCCCTCCAATATTAAATCAGTCAAGAGGTCCATGCCTCGTACATAATCATAGAGCTACCGTTGTACAAAACGTCCCTAAAATCCGACCCATTCATGCATCTCCACGTCAAGTACGAACGATTCGACTTTTGAACTCCAAAGGAGGTGCCCTCTGCCAAGGGTAACTAAGTTTGTTGTCTTATTGGCTAGATATGTTGTACCACCGCTCGCCTCCTATTAGGCTAATTGTATCTTTATTGGATTGGGTTTCTTTATTCAAGTTTTAAATTTCAAATTTCGATCTGAATAAAAGAGTGTGTTGATCACAGCAGAAACATCTCTCATAACGTATATACTCTTTGTACTTTATCGTACGAAACTAAACCAATATTCAGTACATTGCTTCAAAATAGAAAATACAATAAAATAAACTCTTAACAACAATTGACGCCCATTCAAAGTTAAATACATTCCCGTAGAATATTCCCGTAGAAGAAAATTACAGAGTACCGTGGCTTCCTGCAAACTTGGTATCAATTTTTATTAAAAGTAAAGACACAGTTAAGTTTTCCCACGGTCCCTAGGTGCTAAAAGTAAAGTGCTTTTGAAAGAATATCGGCTTTTCTACTCCGGCAAGAAGAGAGTCAAGACAACATAATATATAATGCACATATCTTGGAATAATTTACTTTTACAAGAATAACTTGATCATTATGAATAAAAAAGTTTTTCGTATGTAAATCGCCCAGTCTGGAGCGCGTGTATGACTGTTGCAGCTGAGAAAATAGAAACCAGCTTACTATTTGTACAATTTCTATGGAGTACATTTATTGGCTATGAATTTATTAAATCAAATAATATTTTTTTACATCATTCACACGGCCTTTTGATCCCAGACTAAGCAGAACTTGTACAATGGAAGATAACTGATATTTTACATATACTACTTTTTTTTATAAATTCAAAATTATATAGATAATTACACCGAGTCTCAGGACAAACAGACATGTTCTTGCACACTATTATCTGTCCTCGGTGGGAATCGAACCCAAAACCTGCGGCGTGAGAACCAAGCATTTCAGTACCAACCATACCAACTGGCCCGTCAAAAAAAAAAACGCCTTAAGTATCAACATAATATCGGTGTGCCTAAGTAGGTTATCCTGTGTTACAAACAGGAATTATAATATGAGTATAAACTAAAATAGTCATCTAGTTATTATAATTAATTTGTCAATATACATGATTTGCCATGCTATACAACTAAGTACCCTTTCTTTTGTTATGGCAGGGGGAATGCCTACGCATGCCACCCGCAAAAAGTGTCTGCGGGTGGGTATGTCGGACTCGCACCGACTAAACCTAACCTGCCGTGGACTTCTTCTGGCGCCTGATAGGGGGAGCCCCGGGAACCGACATACCCACCCGCAGACACTTTTTGCGGGTGGCATGCATTAGCATTCCCCCTGCCTTATCAAAAAAAAAAAAAAAAGGCAACGAGCGTCTGCTCTGGCGCCTCACCGCTCTCCCGGCGGACGGGGATTTCCATTTACAAATATATGGAAAAGTTTAAATTATAAGTTTCATACAAACTTTTTATTCAGAACGGTTTCAACGATTGAAGATTTAAAAATAAAACACATAAAAAAAATTTACATCTCCTAAAGTAGGGTAACATACAAAAGAGAACTATAAAATTATTCATAAACATTAACAACAAAACATATACATACATAATTTTATTATTTTTATAGTTGTAATATATTTTATATATCTACTTCTCAGGAATAATATATAATCTACATCTCTGATTCGGTTTTATATTCGTATAGATAAAGTCTACACCATTAGAAAACGTAGGCTTAGGTAAATACAAAAGACTAGTACAAAAACCAGCCAAGTGCGAGTCGGACTCGCGCACGAAGGGTTCTGTACCATTATCTATAAAAACGAGCAATTAATTCACGTTTGTTGTATGGGGGCCCCTTAAATATTTATATTATTTAGTTTTTAGTATTTGTGGTTATAGCGGCAACAGAAATACTTCATCTGTGAAAATTTCAACTATCTAACTATCATGGTTCACGAAATACGGCCCGGTGACAAACGGACATACAAACAGACAGACAGCGAAGTCTTAGTAATAGGGTCCCGTTTTACCCTTTGGGTACGGAACCCTAAAAATAACTATTAACTCCATAACAATTCTCAAACTGAAAACTGTGTAAAACAGAATCTTATTACAACTTTATACCTACACTAGCTGTGCCCCGCGGTGTTACCCGCGTTAAATTTTATAAATTTTCTTTGCTATAAACCTCACGGAGCCCGAGACCTTTCCGACGAATGCAAAACCGTGGAAATCGGTTCGTGCGTTCTGGAGTTATAGCGTCAGGAAGGAAAACCAGACTTATTTTTATTATACCTACATTATAATAATATTTTTATACATTATAAAATCTTTTTGCGTGTTGACGTATCTCTAGGGGTTGTGAAGATGGATGCCCACGACATAATCTATCTTTTATTTAAGTAAGTGAATTTACCTCGTGATCGTCATTTAAAAAGTTACTTAATTACTTCCATTTAGTAACTTTTAGATTAAGATAAATGTTAAATTATCCCCTAAGTCAATAATGATCTTTATTTTATAATTTACTAGCGGCCCGTCCCGGCTTCGCACGGGTGGACATTTATTTTTTAAATATTTTGGCATAACGTAAACCTCTATCGTGGCAACCGGCTTGGTAAGTTTCTTAAAGGAACTCCGTCAACTGTTCTTAAGTTTTGGAACGATGTTGGGCCTCGTACATGATGAAGAAGTACTTACCCTGAGGTAAAGCCCAGGATGAACGCTGTACAATCTTCCCAATGCCGCACAATTTTTATACCAGGATGTCCACCTCTCCTGCACTCCGGCCCCGGCACTCCGGCACGTTACGGCGATATTATTTCCCCACAATGGTCTACAGTGTAAAAAGAAACAACGTCTCTTGTCTCATTCGTACATTCACCTTTTGAATATTTTAAAATACAAAGCTTTGTATGAAAAATAAAAAAATAGCAGATATTTTTAAATATCCGAAAGGTGAGTGACAATAACAAACCATAAATTAAATATTTATCAAATTTGGTGCAGTCGTTTGGAAGTTATGTGCGTACAAACATTTCGGTGATTAATTTTTACTTTTATAGATATATATATATGTATTCAGAAATATTTAAGTATGTTCATCAGTTGTCTATAGATGCCACAGTACAGGCTCTGTCTAGTTTGAGATCAGACGGTAGTGTGTTAGGCGTCCCGAAATATTTATTTATTGATCAATCAATAAAATGCTCTCCACGAACCTCAATCGGATAAGTGTTTCCGTTTCTTCAATACTTACATGTACATGTTTTATTATTTCCTTCTTGATTTAACCTATTCTAAAATTAAACGGAAACCTTATTTTATCTGTTTTAAAAAGTGTATTTAAAGATGAATCTTGAGTATTATTAACTAACTTAAATACGACGTCCACAGAACTGTAGGTTTCTAAAATATCCTATGTGATTCAGTTGTTCTATACAGAATCCAACCCACAATACATCATAGCTATATAAACTGACTCGTACAGATTAGAAAACTCGAATGAGAATTCGTCACAGAACAGATGCCAGACTGAAAGTCACGTTGTCCTTGCCAACTTCACATTGCGAAGTAAAAACTAACCAATCACAAACAGATTGACTAGACGGCTGTAAATTGGAGAACAGGGATTTGTTCCAACTCCGTAGTTCAATTCGTTGAATACAAGTTTAGAAGATGTTTAGAACTTTGAAGTTGCTTGCGGTGGGATTCGACCACAACAAATTGATTTTAACAAAACTAAACAGATTATTGTTGATATTTTATTTAAATCGTACATTACAAGCTTTGGGTCGATTTTCAGCTGTCGCGCCATCGCATCAGCGCAGCGTGGAAAGTATTGTATATGTTGTATCGGCTTAAAAAAAATAAAAAAGGTTTTTATTCACGTAGACTTCAAAAAAGCGTTTGTAAATAGTCAGAATATGTTTGTAGTAATATTGTTAAGTACTTATACATAATTATTTCTAGTTAAATATAGATATTTAGGTGCAATGATCGTTAAAACATTTATAAAAAATATTATATAATAGTAATGATATTTAGCTAGCTTGTATTAAGTTATTGTCAAGGAGATTATGTTTAGGTTTAATTATCGAAATTTATAGTTCAAGCTATATTTTACTTGAATGGTTCTGTCTATATTAAGGTACGAGTTCAATATTATTATTATGACGGACCTTGTGTTTATAAAGACGGTCGCGCTTTAATGCTACCACCGGATCCATTTTTTTATGTTAAATAGTTTGTGACAAGTGATGAGAAAGGTATATCTATGAAATTAAATTAAGGCAATAGGAACCGCAACTGTGTTTGTGCAAACAGGGGTAAATGACAAGAAATCAGTTTCGAGATCAACAAACAGATAGGCATACTAAATCATAATCATCATCATCATATTAGCCGAAAGACGTTCGTTGTGGAGATCCTTGGGGGAGGCCTTTGTCCAGTAGTGGACATACTAAATAACTTAACGTAATTAATGGCGTACATAACTTTAGTTACTTATTATATAATTCATCATCATTATCAATGGCTCAATCTTTTAAAACCATTTGTAGATTTGTCATTACTGTAATTAATTAAGTAGACCGGAGATGCATCCATTTAGTTAACTAGTTGTGGAAGCTTGGCATTTACCAAAATTTGTAACCAATTGTATGTAGCTGTTAGCTTCCCTAATAAAATAAAATAAAATAAAAATCATGTCAGCCCAAGTACGTCCACAGCTGGACAAAAGCCTCCCCAAAGAATGAGGGATATGCCATAATCGCCACGCTTGGCAGACGTGTTCAGAAAAAAACGCTGCTGCCCGTTCTCTGGTAGGTATTCCCTCAGACGATTTCTACGACCCCCGCGTAAGATGGGGTGATGATATTCTATGCCCTCACCCACCACACAGTATTTTATAATTATGTATTAGAAATAACTTAAGATAATGTTGAGTAATGAGATACATAACTTTAGTTACTTATTATATAATGATCTAGTTATTTATATACTTGAAACTAAAATCGCAAATTTATTGACGTAGTTGTTCTAAATAGATCGGATCAGTATACATTATATATTTATTTTGTAATGTAGGTTTTGTGCCGGGCGGTTATTGAGTGCAGAGTCCGTGTTGAATACCGAGTATTGAAAACCGAGTTCCTAAAATCATCATTACACTTCTTATAGTCTTAATAGAAAAATAAAAATGGGAAATCTGTTCGAAATATTTTGAATTATTAATTAAAAAAATGTTATACTCCATACAACAAATAAATATACAGGCGAGATAATTTCACATTGAATTTTGGCCCTTAACATTTTTCAGAATCCTACTTGGTGGCATAAACCTATCTGAAATCGAAAAGTCACTGCAGAGTCAGAAATGTTTGTACTTATATGGGATGAATACAATGTAAAAGTTAGAGATTAAAATTATAGAATACAAAAGTAATTATTATGTATCAAGACAACAACCAACTCTCTTGCATATAAAAATGTATCAATTGTAATAAACTTTTATAGCAGAAAAGTTCACTCACGTTACCCCTCGGGGACAAAACTTTTTTATAGATAAAATATACCTATTTCCTTTCCTATGCTCTAACAATGGGAATGCGATATTTGGATGAGTAGTGAAGGTATTTGCATTATTTATAATATGAGCCAGATATGTGATTATTAAAATTTTATGTTTTCAAGTAGTTTTTTTTACATTGTTAGTGAATAAAGATTGCATTCCATTGCATTTTCAACACATGTTTTGTTTTTGTTATTTAAGATTTAAGTTTATATATATTTATTTATAGTCATCAATTAAGTTTACATTTATTAAAGTGCACGTATGGCGCAGCGGCTAAGACCTCTCCACTTCGTGTCACAGGTTTGAGTCCCGCGCCGGATAACTATTTGTGTGACCCATAAATAGTTGTTATGAGTCTGGATGTCATTTGTGTCCGTCTATTATATGTTTGTAAACTACCCCGCGACACAGGGATAAGATTCCCTAATGCGGGGTATTTTTTTTATTTTTCTTTATTGGGACACAAAACAGTTATACGTTACAGTATTTCTAGCAGATTATATGATAACTTAAATTAAATAAACGCATAACCCACACTAATGTCCGCAAAATAATTACATGTGTTAAAAGAAGATGAGCTGTGCGCATCTTGTTGGGAAAATTGTATATTGGTTTCTAATGAATTTTTGTTTGTAGTTATACCCCGAAAAGGGTTGTCTTTAAAAAAAATGTTCTAAGTAATACATCATAGGTAGAAGATTACTATACTTCTTATTACCTTAACTTAACTGCAATAGATGAGAAAGGAATATGCCATCGTTAATCGGCAGCAAGAAAAGTCATTAATCAAACTATTTCAATCGGGCGCAGTGGATTGAGACGGTGCTCAAGTTCTTAAGTCAATTGAGCAAAGTGGGGCCGTGCATAGGTTCCCAGTTCAAAGGTTTATCTCTAGACTTCAGCTAATAATCAGGACTATTGCAGTTACTGAAAGTAAAATGATAGTGATAATTATATAATATTGTGGTTTATGGTCATCGTGTTAATAGACTACTAGCTGTGCCCCGCGGTTTTACCCGGGTTAAACTTTATAAACTATAGTCTATGTGTTGATAGAGGGCGACAGCTATCTCCATATCAAATTTAATTAAAATCGCTCTAGCCGTTTAGACGTAAAGAATTATCAAACATACACGCTCACACACTCACATCCTTTCACTTTTATAATATTAGTGTGATGATCTTGGTAGTGTTAAGCCCATCCCTAGGCGCGCAGTCCTTTCGCTGGCACATTTAGACTACTATAAAATTATTTTATACCTACTCTTTCTAAAAATGTGCTTCAATAATATTCTAAAATATTCATAACATGGGTATTCACAAAAATAAACACGAAAACCGTTTTCGCCTACTTATTTGGAAGAGTAATTGTTATGAGTGATATGGCTGCGCATTGTAGGATGGGTTTTAAAACGTAGGAAGCAAGAGCAAGAGAATTCGTTGCACGTGACGTGCCATAGACTATACAATGTGACAGAAGGGTAGATTTGTAATCACAAGTTACAAATGAAGAGGTCACATGTTTTGCAATAAATTTAACAGAAGACCTTTGTCAACAGTGCTACGACAAAATAATTAGCTTTATTTACTTCATGTTTAATGGACTTGACTTTTTTTTAGTTTGGCGCCTGTTTATGGCCAACTCGTTTTCGTAAAGCATGATTTAGTTACATAAAATATTTTCATAATATTCTTTATTCTCATAATATCTGTATTTGACTTTATTATAATCCATCACGTTTAAGAATGTATAATTTTCAAGGATTGGGAATGACTTTTCTAGTCTAAAAACATGTATGTATGTATGTGTACGTTATTATAAACAGTATATATTGTTGATATTATATATTGAATACATACTATTTACTTAGTATATAAAAGTCTTTATTAACAAACTGGTCAAGTTTTAAACCCTTTTTATAGATTTATAAAATCAATTATTGTCGAGTTTAGTCAAATAATACAGAATTGTTTGATATGAAGTGACAATTTACCTTAGTGATTAAAAATACATTTGATTAACAAACTTGACGGTGATTAATTTACTCACATCTTATACGAAATAGTGACAAAAAATTTACTTTCAAAGTGTTTAAGGTGCCGCAACAAACTATTTTTTAAAAATTACAACTATTCAGGCGATAACTTCTAGTGTATATGTCGGTATTTAGTTGGAAAATAAGTTGATAACTAAGTTGTCACGCTGAGTAATAACTTAGCACAAATTTTGAACTAAATTATCTTTTTAACAACATTCGTAAATTATAAAGTAAGTTTCATCCCTCAAGATTAATGTAATTCGCAATAAATTTAATTTTAAGTAAATATAAACAAACATACTATATGCTTATAAAACCAATTAATTTTAGTCTTTGTAACATCAAAGATAAACTATTCGTGTTCGTTCAGTGAAATAACGTTACAAAATATGAAAATGAATATGCATATTTATTAATTTTAGTATCAAAGTTAGATACACTGCTGGATGTAAATGTGTTGCGTTAATTATGACATTCTCTTTTGTAATTGAAAAGTTTTAATGATATTTATGTTATATTGTTCTACTAAGTGGCTAATATGGTTTTTGTTACATATTAAGTTAACAATCTAAGGTTTCTGCAACAATTTAAATTAGTTAAAATCTCAATAGAATTGTAACTGTGAATGTATTATTTAAATATTGAACTGTTAAATATAAAAACTTAATTTATGCGACTGTAATTATTGTGAAATATATATTTTTTGAAATCAACGACTATTTTAAATTCACTATTTCTACAAATAATGAAAACATGAAATTAATTAAATAAAATATTATTATATTAACAGATTTTCACTTATTAATAAAAATTAAATTATATTTCCATCAATCTAACGGAATCGTAGCAGCATTTTCCTTTGTTATAATTGTAAATTACTTAATTATTAAATTTAATAATATTAATAAAAATGTACTTGAAACATTGATATATTAGTTATTAAATTACCAAAGAACTATCGATGAGAGGTTCAAATGAGTGAATTCAAAACTAAATTTTTGTAATGTAAATTTATATTGTAATATACAAAGAAGTTAGAAATAATAATTAATAGTCTGTATTTTGTACATTATTGAGTACTTTATCGTCTGTAATAATATTTACTATATCCAAAGATTTACTTCGGTCATACATTTTTCCTAACAGAGTATAGTTTACCAGTTTTCTATTGACATAAATCCTGCTCCCTCCGGCATTTGAAACACTACGGAAATGCTTGGCAGAAGTATCTCCAGGGTGATGTAACTTATAACTATAAGGCCGTACATAGCCAGTGATCGTTCGCACTCCAATGAAACATAGATATATCACCGGAGTTTATAATTTATGGCGAACATAGGTCAAACGGTACAAAACAAAGTTTCACATCGACGGTCATACGAAAAGGTAGATACACCCTTATGTTTTTTAAGTGTTTTCCTCGTAGTTTTGCTTGGAAAGTTGTTTGAAGGTGTTTTAGTGACACATGATTTAGCGTTTCTTTTTTTCTGTTATTGTTACTTTTTCATAGAGTTTCTACCTACACCATTCTTATTAAAGTTATTTGGCCGAATTTCATCTGAATATTTAAATGATGAGAGAAAAATGAAAAATAAATTACGCCAATGTGTTACTGTGGTGAATTATATATGTACCTCTACTGCAGTTGGTTAGATTCTCATACTTTACATTTTTGTGTGTTTTTTGACCGACGGTGGCACACAATGAAATGACACTGCGGTGAGGCTCAGGCATGTCCTTTACAGGCATTAACTGTATTGGATCCCGCAACGAATTTAGTCAGAAATAAAAAAGGAAGAGAGAAAGAAAAAAGGAGCAGAGGACGAGCAGCGTCTCTCTGTGTACTATGTCCATCATATTGCGATCACCAACCCGTATACCAAGCGTGGCGTATCTCCCTAAGATGATTCCTGGGAGAGGGGAGTTAAGTAGTTGCTAGTACAGACGCCAGCACATCAACCTACCCCAATCTGTCAAATATCTTTTACCGATTTTCAACTTTATCACATAAGTGTAAGGTTCACTTTCAATTGGGGAAGTTTGTCAGATTGGGATAGCTAGATGTGCTGGCGTCTGTACATAGAAGGTGCTGCCGGCCGGCTACCTGGTGTATCCCTTAGTTGCCTTTTACGACACCCACAGGATGGTATGGGGTGGCCTAGTTTTTCTATATGGGCCGGAAACCGGCTTCAGTAGGAAATATAACTACCCTTGCAAAATTATATAATAATATTTTCTGTGTGATGACGGCGATGAATATCAGAATATCATCACGCTATCTCATCCCGTGGGGGATGTAGAAGTCGACCCAAAGAAATATCTACCAGAGGACGGGCAGCAGCGTCTCTCTGTGTGTGTCCATCTTATTCGCCAACCCATCTGCCAAGCGTGGCGATTATGCCATATCTCCCTAAGATGATTCCTGGGGGAGGTTTTTGTCCAGCAGTGGACTTTTGACAGCTGAGTGAGAGTGCAAAATTATCATCATTCTGAATTAGCTGATCAAACGAGCAAAGGCTGAAGACGTGTCTTATCATGTACACACCACATATCCACACTAAGTCCACTGACGTGAACGGCAGACGTGGCGACATGTCGCGTGCTGCCCACACTGAACAAGCTTATATTCACCCAGGTTCCCGAAAACAAAACACTAATCCATCGGCTGATGTATTGGGCTCTAGCGGATTAGTATTTCTTTTTATAAGTTAGTAAGAGAGTTCCTAAATTCTTTGACATTATATTTATTGTTGCACAGAGAGCAGTTCTGAAGGTGATGTTGCACAAGCCTATCCGCTTTCCCACGCATGAGTTGTACGAAATATGCAGAGTTCCAACAGTGAGACATACTTATATTCACAATACCATATTACGAAAACACTCAGAACTTGTATATGATCCTGATTTTAAAGTAAAGAAGCGCAGATGGGATAGGGTTTGTGAAACGGAGTCGGCAAGTAATTTAATGACTAGTCGACAATACCACTTCATGAGCCCTAACCTTTACAACAAAATAAACAAGGCACTAGATATGTATCCTATGACCCTACGAAATTGCAAAAAATGTTTACACGAATGGCTGAGCAATCTAAGTTACGAAGAGCTGGAGTGTCTCGTAGAGTCTTAACATCCTATACACCCATTAATTTCCTTCTAAATCACCTATTACTGAAATTAACATATACTCTTTTTACAAACTTTAAACTCTATAAACACACTCAATACCTCATCCAAAACACACACACACACACACACACACACACACACACACACACACACACACACACACACCCACACCCACTCACACGCTTTACACACACTTAAAGTAATCTGATAGTTCATAAGATTTTCCTTTTATATTTTTTCCTTATTTATAAATGTTTCATTAATTATTACCCTTACTATGGAACATTGTTGTCTACCTCGGAGGTGGGCGCTAACAGCTACGACACAGTTTTTCCAAACTAATGTGGCTGCTAACGTACACACAATATTGTATATTATCTGTTTTTGGTTCCAATAAAATATTTGTATTTGTATTTGTTACAAAAATATTATCCCTTAGGACTGAAGCGGGACATATATTAATTTTGTCCCTAAAAATGGTACAAAAAATATTGGCTGATCCCGTCCGGCAGCCGGTGTCCTTATAATATCTGTTATGGCAATCTTAACTCCGCTTGAAGAAATTGATATATTTTAGTGAACCCTAGTGCAAGGTGCTAATAAAATCTATAAAAATACGATACATGAGCAGGCGGGTAACGAGTTATATAACGCTGACTAAAATATGTAGTTGCATATCTTATCAAGATTACACATGATTTCTAAATAAGTTTTCATGAGAACATGACTCATAATTACCTTTTTATATCTTTATTATTTTTACAGGATTTTTGTACATGAAATGACGATGCCAAGCCCATCATACCTTATACTAAGTTGACTCTAAAACAACACTATACAAAGCCACTGAGTACATAGACTGGTAATTTAATTTTAAAGAAATATAGTATTCTAGCTCGAACCGAGTACTGTTCAGCTAAAATGCTATGAATATAATCACCTCGCAGCCTCATAAATTACGCTATCGCAACTGACTCGCAGTCATTCCCGACTTAACTTTAGTTACGATTATATTTACCATAATTACACACTTTTAATACTAAGTACCTATAATATGTTCAACTAACTATTATTGTTCTCAGACAAAACCGACGGTTGCAGCATTCGATATTTCTCCTTATCCTTTTTTCTTCTTCTAATTTTGTGTTGGTATGGTCCTGTACAGTAAAGGAACTAAGATAGTTCCTTTATCTAACAGGAAATATCGTATCGTAAATAAATTATATCTGAAGAATGTAGCGACAAATATATAATTATTATAATATGGGAATATACTGATATCATTTCCCATCAAATAAAAAATATATTTTCAAAATCGGCTAAAAACAACAAAGAAATTGCATAACATACGTCACTTAATTCAGTTATTACGCATAATATTCCTAAATTGTGCGTGGCTTACCATGCCGTGGATAATCCACGGCATAGAATATCCATATGACAAGTGCTTAGTACCTGGACAGTGCACGCTTTCAGAAACACGACGAAATTAATTTAATATGTTCAATAATAATTTGCATATTAATGATAAATTGTACCTAAATTGAATATCTAGGCAAACCAATGGGTACTATCACAATGCTTATGTATTCAATGCACGGTTCAAGTTTCTATTTGTGTGTTTGTAACCAGAGTGTTTTCATCTGCTGAATAAGTGCATTTTAAAAATATCGGTACAGAGAAAGAATATTACATTGTGTAGCACGATTTGCAAGGTAATTTGAAATGTTAAATGTATTAATATTAAAATATAAAATAAATTTAAAAGGAAAGTTATAAAACGTGAACGTGTAAACAAAATAAAAATCGACCGTTCTTTAATATTAAATATACAGACTAAAATATTAAAGTATTATAGAAAGTGTGTGTGTGTGTCTTCGCGCTTTTTAGTGTGTGTCTAGTCAGTTGCTCTGTAAGGCTTAAGGAAACGTTGAGTGATTTCATATTATATGCACCGAGTGACGATGACGACAAAACGCCGTCGACAAAAGTGGACTTCTGACAAGATTAAGAGCTAAGCCACAATTCAGCAGGCTAATAGTGCTATTTTAAAAATAAAATTTTGAACATGTATGGCTGTAAATAACTGACAATTTGGAGCAAAAACGCCTGATGAACGATCTCTCGCAGATAACAGTTTAACGTCGGAATATACAGAATTATGAAGGAAGTATTGTTATATACCAGAAAGTGTTTATTCGTTTCACATACAGGAAAAACATTTTCTGTATATTTTCTATTTCCACGATCATGATATCTGACTGGGACACCTGACTTCATATCCGCGTTTCTGTCACGGTTATTATTTATGTTACCAGCCCGAATAAGAATCAAAATTTAATTTCCTCGGCTCCCTTACCCACGTATATAGAAAAGCAAAACATATTGTGTGACAGTAAAATGTTGTGCGTAAATGTTGAACCGAAATCTAATTGGTCGTTAACGGTTTTGACTGGAGAGCACCCAAATTGGATTCCTTGTTTGGGTTTTCCGGCTTAAAATATTAGCACCTTATATTTTCCAGTTTAATTTATTTTGTAACATTGTGTAGTTGGTCTAGAAGTCTTGTGTTTTGATTCCGGGTTGGATTTAAGAAGTGTTACTGGGATTTTTCTTTCCTTATCGCATGAGCAGTGGTTACCCTGGTGTCCGAGTTGTTCAAGTCGCCCAGCCTTCTAACAAGAACAACCGGGACTGATAGGTTGACGTGCCCTCCAAAGCACGGAGATGCTCAAAAATTAAACTACTTTGACGGTCTCCTATGTATGGACTGACCGCGCGCCTAGAGGCTTTCTTTCACCGATCACTTACGGACCTGTGAGCGCAACTGGGTATGAGCATTAGTCAAGATGAAATCCCATTAGCAGCACGAAGTCATGAAGTCGATTACTGGGTTACACTCTTACGCCTCGTAGAGCATGTAAAATCAAACGTGGATCTGACATATTGCCGGTCATATAGGTTAGCCCGACCCATAGGCTTATAAGAGTGAGGAATTAGAGAGTGTACACTTGAGTTTGTGCACACACTTTTTTCTCGCAGATGGCTAATCTTCGTTGAGACTTACCATCATAGCAGAAATATGACCTGGAGGGCATATTGTGCTCCTATAGATTTTTTGTATGTGTCACTACAGCGGCATTGATCTTTTGCGAGTTTACTTACCTGTTATTTAATATAATAATTAAACGTTAAGTTATTTAATCCACCCCATTGTAGTGATAACGTTATGACTCACCTCACTTAATCAGTTTATGTATAATCTAAATATATTAGTCTAGTATTAGATTTAATTGGAAAATGTCAAAGAAAAAATAATTAATAGTGCCCCGATTCAATACAATTTCAACTAAATTTATTTTAATATCATTGCATCTCTTTCTGATATAAATTTTTAGAAAAGGATAGGGCTTCTTCAGTTGTCTAATTTTATTTTCAGCGCAATATACTGAGCCTAACTAATCAACACCAGCTCTATGTATGCTCTGTTCTTTTCATACGAGCTATATTAGAGAGAGATGCAATGCCATTTAAATTAGTTTATAATCCAATATACTAAAATTATAATTGAATATTTTAGAGTATCTCCACCCAAAATATCAGTGATACGAATATTATTATACAGTAAAATATTTACTTACGCTTTAAACGAGATTTAACAAAGCAATGGAAAACAGAATTTACATAATAACTGCTGCAATGGCCGAAGAGAAATATACGCTGTTTCTGGAAACAAGAAATATGTATTAACACTGACCAACCATAATAGAATTATGTACTTTATCGTGGTAAAATTCTTTTGTTGAATCCCATTTTGATTCAACTTAGGTACTATTACAGCATTAAAGAACAGCATACAGTGAGAGATTACACGTACAATCGCCAGCACTTCAAGCTACCCGAATCTTTCAAATGTCCCCAATTGAAAGTGAAACTTATGTTTATGTGATACAGTAGAAAATCTATGAAATAAATTTGACAGATTGGGGTAGCTGGATGTGCTGGCGTCTGTCAACAAAGTTACTGATGATCATATTTATATTATATTATATATTACTAAAACATGTTACAGATAAATTACACCGACACAGAACAAATAATCACGCTCATCACCTTAATATTTGTCATGGGTGGGGATCAAACCCACGACCTCTAGCTTAGCAGTCAGGGCCGGTCAGTATCTGGGTAAAGACTGCATGGGTTGCGCACCTTCCATACTACGTTCACTTATTGTGTGGTTATGTTAAGCTAGCTGTGCCCCGCGGTTTTACCCGCTTTCAAGTATATAAATTATAGCCTATGTGTTAATCCAGGGTGTCAGCTTACTACATACCCAATTTTATTAAAATCGCTCCAGCCGTTTGGACGTGAAGAAGTAACAAACATACACACTTACAAACTTTCGCCTTTATAATATTAATTGTGATTTACGTCTTAAACAATCCGCTGCTTATCTAGAGCAAGTCAAGACTATAAGAAACTCTCGGGACACTACATACATTAGTACATGTAACTAATGAGAGTATGGCCGCGAATGCATCGCGACCACTAGCACCTGCCATGACCCTTAGTTTACATTCCTGCTTTTTCGCTTCTTCACGTAAATTTACAGTTGCAAAGAACGTGACAAAAACAACCGACACACACATATTCCCATGTCGCTGTGACCTTAACTGTTACTGCTTAGAGTCCAGATTCGAACCCTAAATGGGTTGCCATCCGTTCGTGTGTTCTTGGTTCTTAGTTTATAGCTAGACTAGTCTAGCTAGACTATAAGATAGGCTAACTCTAAACGCCATGTAATAAACATCTATCAAATCTCTTTTCAAGAGAATTATTATAATAATTAAAGTAATTGCTCCAAATCTGTGTGTGCTGTGCCCATGACTTGTTCGTAAACCCTCCTACAATAGTATTTTTTCTAATGCTGGTATTGACTTCATAAAGTAAAACAATTACCCAAAAATTTATAACGTACGTTACAGGACATCATTAAATTACCTTTTAGGTAACAATTAAAGGCTCTCTAAGGATTTCCTTAGACTTATAAATACTATGTAATATTATGATGTTTTATTGTATTATAACTTTAGATATATTTTTGAATAAAAACGTGACTTGTTATACAATAATAATACAAAACGACTTCAAAAAATAACAAAAGAAGAGAAGGTCACAACCGGAATTGAACTTGGTGCTATCTCATCTGATGTTGCCATGTTATGACTCACGTGCCTTGTTGATTTGAGCATGTATAATCGTCGGTTCCTCACCACTGATTTATCCAAACCGTGTCGGATCACTGTGCTATTGGATGATGACGGTGATGAAATAAGGAGTGCTTCTGTGTACGTGCACTATAATATGCCCTTCGTAGTTGGCTAGCTCTAGTCGCGGCAGCCTTAATTCAGTCAGGGGAATTAAGTTAATACAAAAATCCTGGGAGAACTAACGCACTACCATCTGACTTCAAACAGGCAAAGCCAAAAAATTAAGTTTCTACTATTTTAAATTTATATGGAAGCTTATATGAAACTGGTTCAAATAAAGCTTCTGTATATCAATTTATAACATAAGAATATTGATAAAATAATTAATAATAAAAAATAAGTATCTAAGAATTCGTTTACAAGCTTACATCCTAGAACATCGTTTTTATAGAACTGATTAGTAAAGTCGTTAGCGTAGAAATTGTTTAGTGTGTTAACTCACTCGATACAAAGAGAAGTATTCCTCTTTAAACATTTTCTTTTTCAATAAATGACTAACTGTCTTTTAGTATTCTATGCTACCAACAGAAATGTTTACCCGAACCATATTTCCTATCATACGCCTACCTAACCAAATAAAATAGGAAAGCCGCAAATATTCCACTTTCCCTATTTTCAAAACTTAATATATACAGTTCCGCATAGATTTAAGGGCGGTCGTCCCCCGAGGCACAAGTCACAGGGCTGGCAAGGAATATATCACCCTCGGGACAATACATCTCGTGCTTTTCTACGATAAGTAGCTCATACGAGATACACTGATTTATACGGGGCGAAAAAATATTACTAGCCGATAGCGCCAGAGGTCGTAATAATATTTGTGACGTAATCGCCATGCATTGAAAAAAATGTTTTATTGCGATCCGTTTTTTTGCTTGGATTTTTCCGGATTTTTCTTGAGCTTTTTACTTTATGTTTTCGGGCTTTCATCTTGATAATTGACCTTGTTCTCGCAAAGGGCGAAGAAAAACTGGACAGGGCTGCAATTTATTCGTAGCAATACATCATACTGCTCATATTTATTTCGTCCCAAAACGTTACTAATAAAAAGTGTGTAGGATTTTCTCGAGTTGAATGTTGTTGTGAGCAATCTAAAGAACGGAGTAATTTATAGCGACTTTTATACTGGCGTGGATAAAATGGTGGCGCCAAGACGATTTTACCACAACATTTGTGTATGCAAACAGTTACCATCTTCGTTTATTCCGAAGTATTTAATTTCTACCCCTAAATAAACAATGGTTAACCTAGCGTTGAAACTTTTGATTTATGCCTGTTGGAAAGACAAATATAAATTTATAACAGTCAGAAATCGAAATTTCAAATGCTTGGTTAACCTAACTTTTGGTTTATGACTTTTCTAAATCTATTTTTGTTATGAGCACTGTTTGGAAGCTTAATACTTTTTGTATTTAAGGAATATAACGAGAAGCTTATTTTCTGTGTGGCTAAAGGCATAGAATATCACCAACCCATCTCATCCCGTGGAGGGCGTAGAAGTCATCCCGAGGAAATAAAGAACGGACTACAGCGTCTCTATGTAGGTACTATAATCATTATACTGCAATCGCCAACCCGTCTGCCAAGCGTAGCGATTATGGCATATCTCTCCAAACTATGGACACAACTCGACCGTGGAAGTCTTTTGGGTAGGCTTTGTCCAGCTATTGACGTCTTTTAGCTTACATGATGATGATGATAACCAGAAGGACAAATATTATTTGCACAAATCTGCGCGACATTAAAAGTGCGGGCACAAAAACAGCCTACAGGGGAACTGTTTATCTGGCACGACCAGATAGAGGTTAGGTACAGGACCGACGGTTTTAAATGCTTTAAGTGCCGAGGCACAATGGTGTTAGACTGCGAGCTACTAATATACTAATTAGTATTATTTTTGATAAATGTCAATATATTTTTTTTACCTGCTTCTGTATTTGGACCAAGAGCTTCTTTATCTGCGGGCCATAAGCGATCGATGAGGCTAAGCATATCATAATTGTTTAACTGTGAAGCGTATCCGTGTCTTGCAGAGCACTTTAAGAGGCACTTCTAGCAATTCAATACCATTGTCAAACGACATCTAATTAATCGACTTCAAAAGGAAGGAAGGTTCTCAATTAAATACATTTTTTATTGCGTACCGAGACAGACGAGATAACCGTACACCTGATGGTAAATGTTTTTGTGTATGTACACCACATAAAACAACACGTAAAACAATTATCAACAAACGTTAACATTTGAGAATAAAAGTAAGTAAGATGAAGTAGATTTTAAACCAATTCCAATAATAGGAAGAATTTATTTCAATATAAATTGTTTGTCATGAATTTAAGTTTTAATTTTTGTATTTCTTATTTTATTAACACGCGTATGCATTTTAATAAGAGAAGATATGGATTTCGAAAAGATAGAATGGGCTAGTATAGCAGTAGAGAATGACTTTGAAATATGTGGTATTAAAATAAAAAAACAAAATATAAACTTACTTTGCATATATAGGACACCAAACTCTGATATCGAGATATTTTTTAGAAAGCTGGAAATAGTTCTTCATAAATTATCCAGAAATGATAAACATGAAATAGTAATTTGTGGGGATTTTAATATAGATTTATTAGGAAACAGTAAAACCAGACAAGATTTTGTAAACATTTTGTACAATTACAATTTAAATTATCACATTACAAAACCCACGCGACATAATACTTGTATCGATAACATATTAAGCAATATAAAACAAGCTAAAGAAGAAATACACGAACTAGGGCTATCAGATCACAATACAGGACAAACACTCAAAATAAAAACAAAAGATGAAAATGTTGTTAATAAACAGTGGTTTAGCTATAAACGAGATATTTGCAAAGAAAATGCAGAAAAATTTAGTTCCTGTCTTAAAAATATATCTTTTTCGGAAGTTCTCGCTGAATCCGACGTAAATAAAGCATTTGATTTGCTACATGATGATATTTGCCTATTCTATAATCTATGTTTTCCAGTCATAAAAATAAAAATGAGCAAACATTCTAATAATCCAAGATGGATAACGAAAAGCCTAAAACGATCATTTAATATGAAGAGAATTTTACAAACTAAATATTACAAAAATAAAAATTCCCAAAACAAAAAAGAATATGGGGACTATAGGAAAATACTCAAAAGATGCTTGACAACTACTCAAAGGGATAAAAATAGAAATTACATAGAAAAATCTGAAAATAAATGTAAAGCGACATGGAAAATTAATTTAATTAAATTGACGATCACCGTAGCCTAGTTGGTAGTGCTCCTGCCTACGAAGCTGGTGGTCCTGGGTTCGAATCCCGGTAAGTGCAAATATTTGTGTGATGAGCACGAATATTTGTTTCTGAGTCATGGATGTTTTCTATGTATATAAGTATTTATCCATCTATATAAGTATGTATATCGTCGCCTGGTACCCATAGTACAAGCTTTGCTTAGTTTGGGGCTAGGATGATCTGTGTGACATTGTCCCTAGATATTATTATTATTATTAAAATTGTTAATGGGACACTAAAATCAAATGTTCTGAGTAACGAAATTAGAGAGCTTAAGGGGAATAAAATTTTGACGAAGGGTGAAGAAATTGCAACATTTTTTAATCAATATTTCATCAACGTAGGAATACCCAAAAATAATTATTTACCTAATAAAAGAAATGTTAATAAACAGCGACTAATGAATTCTATATTTCAAGAACCTGTTGATCACTTAGAAGTTTATAAAACCACGATGAAATTACGAAATACGAACTCGGTGGGATATGATAATATTACTACAAGGGTACTGAAAGAAAACATATGCTCCATAGTTAAACCTTTAACGCACGTGATAAACTTATCTCTGGAAAATGGTGTTTTTCCTGACCGCCTCAAGTTTTCTGTCATAAAACCCTTTTATAAAAAGGGTACAAAGTGCGATGTAACAAATTACAGACCAATAACCTTAGTTCCAATAATGTCAAAAATATTTGAAAAAGTAATGTGCACCAGATTGATAAAATTTTATGAAAAAAATAATGTAATACACCCGCAACAAAATGGCTTTATTAAGAATAAGTCCACGACGACTGCATGCTTTAAACTTGTGTCAGAAATATTAGATGCCTTAGACAAAAAACAGATCCCACTCGCCTTATTCTTGGATATGAGCAAAGCAGTTGATATGGTGTGTCATGATAAACTACTAAACCAACTTGAAACATATGGAATAAGAGGCCCTGCATATGATTGGTTCAAAAGTTACCTAAAAGGTCGACAACAGTGTACGGACGGAAGTAAAAAAAAAATATGTATAAAGACTAAAACAGAAGAATCCTTTAGATCTTCATTTTTAGAAAACCATTACGGCGTACCACAAGGGACTGTGCTAGGCCCGGTTTTGTTTATAACGTACATCAATGAATTACCTAATGCTACTGACGCTTTTACTGTACTCTTTGCAGATGATATTACCATTTTGACAAAAGAACTGACTATTGAAAATTCTAGAAATGTTACAAATAAAGTCCTCAATGATTTGATTAGTTGCCTAGATGACAAAAATTTAAAAATAAATATTAATAAAACTAAATTTATAAGATACTTGACTTATAATCAAAATAATAGTAATTTAGGTGACATATCATTAAAATTTAATAATACTGACATTGATGAAGTACATGACATAAAATTTTTAGGATTAGTTAGTGACCGTTTTTGTAATTGGAAACTCCAAGTTGACAATGCATGTAAAAAAATTAATAAGTTCATATCTGCACTAAGGAGATTAAAAAATCTCACAAACACTGAAACAGCCTTGTTGGTATACCATAGTCATGTTTGCTCTATTTTAAGATATGGCGTTATTATTTGGGGAAACGCTACTGACGCTGAAAGAATATTTATTGTTCAAAAAAAATGTATTAGGTCGATATTTAATCTAAAGTGGACAGACGCGTGCAGACCGATATTTATAAGAGAAAAGCTACTCACTTTTCCGTCACTATACATATTTGAAATGTGCAAATTTGTAAGAAAAAATATGTCACTTTTTGAAATAAACAAGGAAAATAGTTCGCAAACCGCTATTAATACCAAGATATAGACTGAAGATATGTGATAAAAATTGTTATTATATGGCAACAATAATATACAATAGAGTTCCAGAAAGATTCAGAAATCTGACAGAAACTGAATTCAATAAAAAAATGTATGAGTGGCTCTGTGACAAATGTTTTTATTGTATTTCAGATTATCTTCAATTTAACTTTCAATAATTTTGACATACTACTTAACTTGACTTTTACGTTATATATATTAATTGATTGACTATATATACACATTTACGTTATTGTTTAGCTAATAAATTATATTAAAATTGTAAAATTATACAGAAAGTCAAATATTAAGTTATGTATATCGAATTAAAATTACGTGAGATTATGACAAATAATACATGTTACTTACATATATTATGTGTCATACTTCTACTTAAACATTTGCACGACAAATTGTTGAATATAGTGGAACCGTAATTTAAGACCATCTAAATGTACCTATATTCCTGCAAATAAAGAAATCATTCATTCATTCAACAGACTTACAAAAAAGAGATAACTTTACAATTCTAAAAAAATAATTCGAAAAATTATATTTGTTAGTCCTGTTTTTCTTAAACGATTTTGATTATTGTTTAAATAGGTACGCTTACATTTTTGAGGCTGTTCCAAATAAATTTTTTTAGATCGGTTACTAATCATAGGATTTAAAAGGATATTAACAGCTTCAATGTGTAAAGCGCCGTTGATATATTAAGCTGTTTCTTAAAATTTCGGTCGAGACTAAAGTCGTTAAAATGTGTCAAATTAAAAGTGTTTTATAAACAAACCGCCGATTTTAAAACCAACTAACAAGTATATAATTATTACATATTTTATACAATAAATATTCTAATTTTGTATACACCTGAAATTATTTTGTACTTTTTAGTAGGTTTTAAAGTCGGTGGTTTGTTTTTAAAAATTATTTTATTTTTATAACTGGAGTTTATGACCACTTGGACTTTATGAAAAATTAAATTAATCATAATAAATATCTACCACGTAAAAATCGATCGGGTACGGTTATATCTGTAAAATTTATCATCCTCTCAAAACCAGGCATATTTCATACTTCTAAAAATAAAAGGCTGGTTAACATATCTGGAGATTAAAAGCAAAAAAAAATGGTTGGCATAGTCTGTGCTTACTGACATAGTCACAGTCATAAGTTTTTACTAACAATCTTATTAAGTCTTAGATACGTCTAATAAAGAAAAAGTCTATTCTGTTCTAGTCTATAGTCGTGTGATTCTGAAAAATAAATCGATTTTAAATTTGGATGAGTAAATATCCTTGATTATTCGATTTTAATATTGTTTTCTTTTTAGATGTATGCATGGAGAGTGAGGCATGCTAGTAGGCATCCCACTTAAGTCATTGGACCTGGCTTTAATCTTAGCCAATAGTCGTCAAGCCACATTAGAGGCATAATGAGCGGCTTGGACAACACCGACACTAGGGTAACTCTTGCCCTTATGAGTTTGCCGTCGTTAGACCAATGAATTAATCATGTTATATTGTGTGTAATTTAATAATACGCTAACCGTAATGGGTTAACCACTCAGTCTACCAATGAAACTCTAAAATTTAATAGCACGTGTCCTCACAAGCAATAATTGTCCGAAATCCATTAAAACATTACTTAAACGTTTAAGTAAAATTAACAAATCCGAGCTCTCTTTTTATTAGATTAACGCGTATTCCCAGTTTAAGTAATTTGAGTAGGTATTTTGAAGGTCTCGTTCATTTCTAAATACTTTTACTTAACATTAATTTTCAGGTACAGACGCCAGCACATCCAGCTACCCCAATCTGTCAAATTTCTGGTATAGATTTTCAATTTTATCATCACAAAAGCATAAGGTTCACTTTAAATTGGGGAAATTTGAGAGATTGGGGTAGCTTGATGTGCTGGCGTTTGTACATCTTGTATTCTACTAACAATGCAGGGTTTTAGGTAATTAGTTTTCGCCGTCCAAATTAGTTCTTTAGACTCGTTATTAGGTTGCGGTAAACAAATTAAAGAATTCTTCATTTTCTTCTACAAGGTTTTGGTTACTTTAAATAACTTTACTGAAAACTTTACTGCATAAAAGAAGTATTTTCTTTTTTACGGAGGTTTTTAAATGATTCTTTAGATAATAATATTAATATCCTCGGACATTATTCACACACTGCCATCTAATCCCAAACTAAGCAGAGCTTGTACTATCCATAGTACAGTTAACAGCCAAAGTAGTTGATCAAAGTCGGATATTCAATACTAATTATCATAAATTGCGACAAAATAGTGTGGTGGTGAAGAGTATCTAGTTGAAGGTGTGCGTGAGTGTTAAGTGTAAAAAATATTAACTAGTGAAAACTGCCGCCCAATAGCATCATAAACTCAAAACTCAGGTCCGATTTTGATCATCTACTTATGGTGTTGACTGTACAAGCTCTCAAATCTTTGTAGTGTATGTCAAATCAGATAACTTATACATAGACTACAAAGATTTTTAAGATCGCTGAGGTGTCACGTGGGACTTTGCTTATGTATGGCCGAGTCAACGGGTGCCGCTTTCACTTTGGTACCAGACATCGACGCATGCGTAAGCTCTGTCTGTTTACTTATCTATTAATCTTAAGATTAAGTATAGTGTTTATTACATTGTTTACTGTGTATGCCGTCCTAAGTGATTTGTCATAAGAAGATTGTTGTTAATTTTAATTATTTGGATGTGTTAATAAATCTGGTTTTTTATGACGGAATCCTTTTAATTCCTTAAACTACATATACCACAATTCTTTTGTAAATACATACTTATATACATAGTTACATCCAGACTCAGACCAAACAGACATGTTCATGCACACATCTGTCCTGGGTGGGAATCGAACCCACGACTTGCGGCGTGTAAGGCAAGTATGTACATATCTGCCACCCACGCCAACCGTTATGGAAGATGAGCACAATTAAGTTAAAACACATATTGTTCTACATCCGTAATTAATTACATTATAACGGAGAAAAATAAAACATAATTTATGGAGTTGACGTATCCGTGTGTATAAAAACCTCTTATAAATAAAGCTTTAAAAAAACATAATTTATGTGTAGTACAATAGTGTGGCATTTTGCCCGTAGGATACAGGCAAAATCGCATAGTATTATTTAAAATTTGAATGTATTGTGTAAAATGTATTTACAGATATAGGGGTCTAATCCTAGGCTTCAGTTTTAGTGACCGAACACGTGATTTCTTGTTAGCGTTTACGGAAGTAATATTTAATTTGTAATGTAGAGGATAACGTTTTTAGGGTACCGTAGCCAAATGGCAAAAAACGGAACTCTTATAGATTCGTCATGTCTGTCTGTCTGTCTGTCCGTCCGTATGTCATAGCTACTTTTCCGAAACTGTAAGAGCTGCACTGTTGAAACTTGGTAAGTAGATGTATTCTTTGAACCGCATTAAGATTTTCACACAAAAATAGAAAAAGAATAATAATTTTGGGGGTTCCCCATACAAAGAACTGAAACTCAAAAAAAAATTTTTCATCGTACCCATACATGTGGTGGTGCGTGGTATCTATGGATAGGTCTTCAAAAATGATATTGAGGTTCCTAATATCATTTTTTTCTAAATTGAATAGTTTGCGCGAGAGACTTCCAAAGTGGTAAAATGAGTGTCCCTCCCTACCCCCCCCCCCCTGTAACTTCTAAAATAAGAGAATGATAAAACTAAAAAAAATATATGATGTACAATGTGTGAAAATTGGTTTGGACGAGATCTAGTAAGTAGTTTTTTTTAATACGTCATAAATCGTAAACCGCAATTTACCTTTCATTTAATCAACTGAAATACTTGCTGCTATGGAACCCTTCATGTGCGAGTCCGACTCGCACTTGGCCGGTTTTTTCTATCTATGACGAGTTCGTCCAACTTACAGAATTTGAGTTTATGATGATCACTTTGGAGATAATGCTAATGTTCCAGGATAGGTTGTCGATATAGGTGTGAGTAAGATCGCTATTTCATAAGTTCAATCTCAAATTTCATAAATTTTGAAAACCGCATACTATCAGGTGAGCCGTATACTTGCTTACCGATATGGTAATATAAAAATATTTTGACCCAAAACCGAATCATAATACATTTTTTATTACCTTGCCATGTATAATAATTATATCTGTACTATATATTTACACACGGCCATCTGATCCCAAACTAAGCAGAGCTTGTACTATGGAAACCAGATAACTGATATACTAGGTACATATACTACTTTTTTTATAAATACATACTTATATTTAGATAACTACACCCAGACAACCAGGACAAACAGACACACAAATATCAGTCCTGGGTGGGAATCGAAACCACGACCTCCGGCGTGAAAAGCAAGCATTTGCCAACTACGCCAACAGGCCCTTTATAATTCTGACGCTCAAGGCTGTTCTTTCAATTTATTGTTACTGAGGAAAACAATATAATTCAGGACATATGACAGTTAAATTGCTACAAAACATCCAAAAAGCATCCAGAAAGAAAGAAGAAAGTGTGTAGTAGTTAAACAACTGTTGCTTCTACAGTTAAATTAAAATTTCTTCATACAGCCTTTCAGTTAGTTCCATTCATCTTTTCGTAAGCTTTCTGTGACTTTAAAAGTTGATTCAAGTACCAACAAATCACATCCATTGAAACTTTAGTATGGCGGAGATAATTTCAATAAATAAGCTACTAGTCTAATCAAACTGCCCCGTATTGGTTTCATCTTTTCTTTTTAGCTTAACATATTCAGTCAGCCTAGAAGGTTTTGTGGTTATTTTTTATAAACATATTATATTGTGATATTGTTAGTTTACGCTTAAAATATTTTTTTTTTTCAATGCTTTACCGGTTTTTTAAACTCCGGGACTAGTCCCTCCGTCTTACCCACCACTGCATCTCCTGTAAACCAGGATCAACAGTGGCACACAATGAAATGACACTGAGCGGTGAGGCCTAAGTATGTCTCGGTGAATTGCTTTGACTGTCTTGGATCCCGCAACAAATTTAATCAGAAAGATATAAGGAGGATAACTCATATCTAGGTGCTCTCACCGGTCCGTAAGCGATCAGTGAGGTTAAACAACTAGGCTCGCGGTCAATACATAGACGAGTGACCACCAAAGTGGTTTAATTTCTGAGCATCTCCGTACTTCGGAGGGCACGCTAAGCTGTCGGTCCCGGTGTAGTCATTAGACAACAGTCGTTAAGCCATGACAGAGGGGTACTAAGTGGCTTGAACAACTCTGACTGTAGAAACCACTGCCCATACGATTAGTAAGGATGATTTGGAAAATCACTTCCCTACACGGCAAAGCGGGAGACAGAATGATGTATCGCAATTAGAGTCTCATAAATGGCTTTACCAGATAAATAAGTTGTCAATTTAGAGACGTCCGATTGAAGATCGGAGAGACTTTGTCGTCGATACGGATACAAACTAAGCATCATGGAGGACGCCTGTGATTAATATATATATTTTCTAACTAATTGCATGTCCATAATTATATTTTCTCTTTTTATTTTTGGTGTACCACAGTTTGTTGGATCGTTACAGTCATTTGATACATTCAATTCCTATCCATCCAAAGGTGGTCTGGAAGAAATCGCTTAGTGCGAAAAGATCAGCCATTGTACAATATAATCAATGGTTCATTGGAATTTTTATTTTATAATAAGCAAAAATCACTAAGTTCATTAAAAATATCATATTGCAGGACAGGGCTAGCCTAGTGCGGGGAATTTCGATATTGAATCGGACATTATATGTAATTATGTTATACAAATTCTAACAAAAATATTGTTTAAGATCCATTGTATTTCTTTCTTTTGGTAAATAAATAATTATTATTACTACCTATAGTTACTTTAACCATATAGATTCATTAAGTCAAACAGTTAATACCCTTACTCACGGTTAAGTACTTTCCTCAGACGGAGATTTCTCATAACGTATCAAGTGTTGGCAACACTTGGACAACTTCGACTGGACTAAGTTTTGAGCTACTTTATGTTTTTTTGGACAACGTCTTTATGATACTTTTCGAGTATTTGGCAACTTTTGTGAAAGTTATGGAAGTAGCCAGCCTCATAGCCCGCTTGATGATTTTAATAATGTAATAAACAAACATAAAAAAAATATCGTCTTGGGAGTACTA
This sequence comes from Pseudoips prasinana, assembly GCA_951640165.1. NCBI lineage: Eukaryota > Metazoa > Arthropoda > Insecta > Lepidoptera > Nolidae > Pseudoips > Pseudoips prasinana. The sequence goes on from OX621240.1 coordinate 15,785,457, forward strand.
CTAATAAGACTACAAAATAACCCGTGCCAGTGGGCGACACCTTTGGGGGTTTTTCCCTTTATTTCGGGAAAAGAGGCGGCTGGTTCTTCGATCTGGAGCTCAATTCTTAAGTTAGTCCTTTTCAATTGATTGGTTTATTTTATTATATGCAATAAATTGTTTTTATTTGTTTAAATTACTCTAGTAGTAAATTATGATAAATGATATACTTAGTGCACAGTATCTCGAGTGTTCCTAATAACCTTCACTTGTCATAGGTAAATTGTTACATTGTCATCCCGATCGTCTAGAATGTTCCTGGGACGATGGTGCCTACAACAGCAGAAAATTGGAGTTTACTTGACTGCCTCAACCACCAAGGCAGTTGCATAGCGCATGGCTGAATTGAGAAGCATTTATACGCTTGCTTCATCCAATGTTTGATGGTAAGCATTTGGAAAACGGCGTATAGATTTTTAATTATAAACGTACCAAGAGATGCCCACGGCACGTCAAAGAACCGTTTTAAAACATTTATGGCGGATAAAGAAATTAAGCACCGGCTTGTTAAAACCCCAGACTCACGTAAGTCATAATGGGCAGAATGCACGTCGTATAAATTTGCACCTAGTATGCAATATGCTCGTTGGAGTTTGACTTTCGGTTAACGGTTAAAGCCAAATATTGAGCATTCCCATCACAAGGAAGAAGCTCTAACTTTTGCTTATGTCGCATTACAACAATGTATAAATGAAAAAATTACATGAACTTAAATAAAAGCAATATTATTATAATATAAGCAAATATAAGGGAGAAAACATCGGCGAACGAGGTAGCCAGTTATCTAACACAACATTAGTAGGGGGGTGTAATGGAATTGATACAGGTTGTTCCTTTGTATTTAATAATACAAATGACCGATATGTATCTTCACTTGCGTTTATGTTTCATATTTGTTAGGCTTTTAATACGACAAACACATACAACACAAAAACATGACTACCCAGGTTCATGAAGCACCTACTATATTATTAATATATCTAGGTAGACTGATGATAATAATTATAAATAATAATAATAACCACAATATCCACACACACGGCCACATGATCCCAAACTCAGCAGAGCTTGTACTATGGAAACCAGATAACTGGTAATGTACTACATTTACCACTTTTTTTGTAAATGCATACAAAAAAAATGCATACTTATACAGATAATTACATCCAGACTTAGGACAAACAGAAATCTTGATCTCTTCAGGGTGAGGGTCGCGAGACCGGCCTTTGTCCAGCTATGGTGGTGGATGATGATGATGTTGATACTTATTATTTAAAGTAGTAAAATCAACTCCACTTTCTTTTAAATACGCACGACGCACTTTTTCCAGATCAGTGTTTATGATCAGATAGGTACTATCTGATCATAAACTCTGAGCTGGAAAAAGTAACAAATAAATAAAAAATTTAGACTAGTGTCAAATGTGCAAGCTTTAAAGCATGATTATGGACTTTTCCATACCAGTGTTTATGATCAGATAGGTACTATCTGATCATAAAATCTGATCTGGAAAAAGTAACATATAAAATAAAAATTTCAGACTAGTGTCAAATGTGCAAGCTTTAAAGCATGATTATGTGCGTGTATTAAAAACTGACACTTTTTGAAAGATCAACTACATATATAGAAAAATACTCTTTTGTTCTACCCTTCTAAACAATATCAAAATAAAAATTAGGTTTGAAAATAATTTAAAATAAGCAAGTTACTTTTATAACAAGGTGACACAAATGTTCTACACTGAGCATGCAATTTGTTATGAAACCACTTTCAACTTTCTCCTTCAGTAATTACCGTTATACCGTTCAATTTTATTTACCAAATATTATGTATTTTTATTTTTTCGTTATATACAGGCATCAAGATAAGAACACTGTTATTTAGTGATAGAAGTCATTGTGACATGCTAGAATATTTGCTAGCGCGCGTTTAGATTGGATGAGCATAAGCCGCTACCTTATTATCTAGCAAAATCCAAGAGCTAACTCGACTGCACGGCGTAGTAGTTAAGGTAGTTGCGTCGGTAGGTACTATATCGGCACCCACCTAGGTTCGATCCCCAGAAAGAACAACCATTTATCTGACCCATATATGGTTGGCTTGATTCCATATGGCGGCAGTTGTCTTTAAAAATCCTTGTATCTTACTGTTGTGGTAAGATAGTGAAATTTGTTCCATATTTGCTCATTATAGAGGTATATAACTGATATTGCATGCAATTGAAGAGATATTCTTATGTAAATTAACACCCTTATTTAAAAACGAAATCTAAAGTTAAACTGCAGTTGAACTTCGTTTTTATGAAATGAAATAATGTAATTTATTCACCACTTGGGTATTTACATACACTTGTACTTGTCAAGCTCACAATGCAGTAGGTACATAAACATAGTAGAAACAGTATAAAAGTAACAAAAAAAAATATATCAGTCCATCCGTGCGGTCTGTCTTATCACATATTTTTTAAATAATTCTATAAATAACAAGTCTCTAAGCTATTGTTTTTAAATAAGGGTGTTAGAATATATTATATTTCAGCAAGATTTGTAATAAGGCAATGCAGATTTAAGCGTCTGTATAGCAACGTTAACTGAAACATAGACATTTTTTTTTTGACAATGAACAGATCATCCTAGCCCCAAACTAAGCAAAGCTTGTACTATGGGTACCAGGCGAAGATATACATACTTATATAGATAGATAAATACTTAAATAAATACATAAAAAACATCCACGACTCAGAAACAAATACACACATCAACACAATCTAGGGATATTGAACATTTCATTGATTATCTAGAAAACTATAAACATTTTGGTATGACTGTAAATGGAAGAATTAAAGATAATTTCATGGCCGATATTTAAACATTAACAACACGATGCAATTTTGTTTTTCTAATTAATAAAAGTCTTAAATTAATTAAGCCATAGAAAATTACTGAGTGAACAAAAACATTTTATTCTTATAAAATTATTCAATCGAATTAAATGAATAAAAATCTTACCAAATCTGATAATCAGTAATCGGTATTTCCTCCTCTAACATTAATCACACAGCGGCAACGATTTTCCATACTTAAAATTAAGGTGTCAATGTCTTGCTGGGGTATGCAGTCCCAAGTTCTTTTTAAATGTTCGAAAAGTTGTTCTTCTGTTGTCAAGTTGGGCGGAAAATCCCTCAATGCTCTTCGCTGTAACATGTCCCAGGCGTGTTCAATTGGGTTTAAGTCTGGCGACTGTGGAGGCCAATCTAATACCTGAACATCGTGTTCTCGAAGGGCGGCCCTCACCAGCCGCGCTGTATGGGAAGGTGCATTGTCATGCATGAGCTGAAATTCTTGCCCCGTTAGGGCCCTGAGCGGGACAATGACACGTTCTACTACCTCCTCACGGTATCTATGGGCAGTCATGCTGCCCTGAATCCAAATGAGTTGGGTTCGTCCGCCGATTCGTATTCCTGCCCACACCATAATTGTCCCGCCTTGGTAAGAGTGGACCTCCTGTGGATGTCGGAGACGGCTGACCCTGCCTGGAGTTCTCCAAACACGTGTTCGTCTCGAATCTGGATGAAATCCATAGCGGGACTCATCAGTGAACAGCACCAATGACCATTGTTGATCACTCCATGTCAAATGTTCTTGAGCCCATAAAAGTTGCCTACCGCGATTGCCACGTCGCAGCGCTGGGACTCGTAGCGGTCTGCGAGCATGAAGACCAACTTCATGCAGCCTCCTTCGCACGGTTTGGTCGCTCACCAGCAGCTGCTGACCCTCCTGGAGCCTTTGCACTAGTTGCATCGCTGTGATATTGGGTAGTCTTCTGGCGGTCATTTGGAGAAATCGATCCTGTCTCTGAGTGGTAACACGATATCTACCTGTGTGCCGTTCTGCCACATCTCCAGTAGCGCGATAACGTGACCACAGCCTGGATACCACATTTTGGCTTGTGCCCAGAGACTCAGCAACGACGCGTTGAATAGCACCGTTTTGTAACATGCCAACTGCCCGTAACATTTCATCTCGACTCAAATGATGGCGTGGCATGACGCTAAAAAGCTTACACAACCAATTGAGAAAAGAAAATAAAACAATTTATCAGGTTTTCTTCAATTAACACGCAAAAAAAATTTTAATGCAACTTCTTGAAATTAGATACAACTCAAGATTGCGCTGTGCTTTGCGTGTTTTCATTTGTTTCTCATTTTAATTTTTAAATTTTGAATAAAGAATAGACAAGGTTTAAATCTGTAAATAAACTTTTTAAGGAAACTAAATAGGTTTTAAACAATAAAGCCATGTTTGATTTCAAAATAACGTATCCCTAGACTTTGTTGATGTGTGTATTCGTGCTCATCACACAAATATTTGCACTTTCCGGGATTCGAACCCAGGACCACCAGTTTCGTAGGCAGGCGCACTACCAACTAGGCTACGATGACCGTGACCATTGATTTCCTTTTTAAAATAAAATTTAATTAAAGTTAAATGTCAGATAACATTGATCGTAACGAAGCTTATAAAAAAAACTAGTGTTAGTAATATGATTAGTGCACATTCAATATGCCATACAAAAACCTGACATTTTCCTTATTTCAAATGAACCTACATAAATCATCATCACAGAAGCGAAAGCCACAAAATAAGGTCACGAGATCCCTCCCAAACACCGCCTAGGACTAATAGGCCAATATTTTGTATTAACGCACGTCACGCCAATATTTTGCGGCTTTCTTCCACCAAAATAATGTCTCGCATTAGCCGCAGCAACAGTGATTAAATGACGTCCAGTGAGAAGTAATAATGTATCGCATACACAACAACACCGATTGTAATGGATATAGACTACGTGTGTGCATGTGTTATTATCTGTAAGTTGGTCGTTGGTTTAGCGGTCGCGTGTTCAACCGCAGATAACGAGGTCCTGGGTTCAAATCCCGGGTTGTTCCAAAAGATTTGGGATTTTGCTGTGAAAAGAAAAATTTCGTAGTATTAGCCCGAAGTCTGGGAGTTCGCGGTATTATGTCCCCGTGCATCGGAGATCACGTAAAGCTGTTGGTCATGTACCTGACCTCATTCCGGTCGTGTCGCTTGTCGTCCCATTATATCATGAGAGTAATGGAATAAAAATGGCCCTTGTGTTTGCGCACCCGCCTGTGCATTATAATATGTCCCGCGCAGATGGTCAGTCTCCATTGAGACTGGCCGCCGTGGCTGAAATTTGGCTAAGAGGACTTTATTATTATTATTCTCAGTAAGATAGTTCAATTGGTTTTATTTTATATGTATATATATATACGAGACACCAGTAAGTAATGCGAGACACCATTTCGAGATGGAGAAGAACCACAGAATATTGAGTTAATATTGCTTGATGATATATATCACATATAGGCTGTGCAAAGCAATATTAACTCAATATTCTGTGGTTCTTCTCCATCTCGAAATGGTGTCTCGCATTACTCACTACAACACACATTAAATATCCTCCAGTGAGAAATAATGATGTATTGGGAACACAACACCGATAAATATTTTGAACTAACAGTGCCCCGCGGTTTTACCCGCGTTAAACTTTATAAATTATAGCCTATGTGTTAATCCAGGGTGTCAGCTAACTCCATACCAAATTTCATTGAAATCGTTCCAGCCGTTTAGATGTGACGAAGTAACAAATATTTATTTATTTATTATTTAGAAACAAACAGTCATACAAATATATGCTTACAGAATAAATATATTATAATTATAGACCTTTAGTTTCCTTAATGATATCCATAAAGAAAAAAAAATACTTGGTCGATTAGTATAAACTACAGTCAAGTGCAAAATTTCAGTCGTTCATTTAGACTTACAATTACATGAGATTATTTGCTTGTAAAGATTAATCTGATCTAGCAATATCATTCCAGTTCAATACAGGAAATACACTTTAAAGTATTTTTCTTGAATGCGCATAAGGTTTCATTACAAATATCAACGTTAGACAACTTTTCATTATACAATCTACAAGATCTTCTAATAAAACTATTGTGAGCATAACAAGTTCTACTTACGGGAATAAAGAATAAATGTTTTCTACGACAAGCTCGTTCACGTCTATGAGGTACTCTAAAGTCAATTGCATGTAATAATGCGGGTGCATCAACAAAATTATTTAAAATTTTATAGAGGTACATAGCGTCAGTTAAATCACGGCGGTTATTCAAAGGTGAGATATTATACCTTTCTAGAGAAGTCTCATAATCGAAATAATTATTACCAGTACGATAGTCAAGAGCCCTTACAAACTTCTTTTGAACCCTCTCGATTCTGTCAATATGATTATTGTAAAATGGCCGCCAAACAGAGCTAGCAAAATCTAAGTGACTCCGTACGTAACTATTATATAAAATTTTATAGGTTAATATTTTTCGGAAAGGCTTGCTGACCCGTAACATAAAACCCAACTGTTTATAAGCCTTAGCTAACATAGCATCGATATGCGGAATAAAAGTAAGTTTTGAGTCCAATATAACACCTAGGTCACGTATCTTTGATACTCGTGTCAGTTCTTTATTACAAAGTCTATAATTGTAGTTAAGGATTGATCTCTTTCTGCTAAAACTAATGACAAAACATTTATCTGGGTTCAAAAATAAATTGCTAGTATCACAATAGATCTCAAATGCATTGAGATCCTCTTGCAACAAGTTACAATCTTCTAGGTTTCGGACGATTCGGAAAATTTTTGTGTCGTCAGCATAGAGTAATTGATTTGAATTAGATAAATTTTTACTTAAGTCATTTATAAATAGAATAAATAATAGTGGTCCCAGATGAGATCCCTGCGGGACGCCGGAGCTGATAAATTTATAATTAGAGATATAACCACCAGATACCACAGCTTGGGAACGATTTTCAACGTAAGACTTTATCCAACGAAAGAGATCGCCATGTATTCCAAGCCGCCAAAGCTTGAGGAGCAAGGTATTATGACAAATTTTATCAAACGCCTTGGAAAAATCTGTATACACCGCATCAATTTGTGCATTACTGTCAAGAGCATCAAGAATAATTTCAGTAAAAGATAACAAATTTGTATCTACACTACGCCCCTTAAAAAAACCATGTTGGTTCGGTATTATATGCCGACTAACAGCTTTAAATAGTTGATCGCTGACAATTTTCTCTAAAATTTTACTAAACTGGCAAAGTTTGGAAATAGGACGATACTTCTCGATGTCCTCAGAATTGTCTCCTTTTGGAATCGGCGTAATCAACGCTCGTTTCCAGATAACAGGCACACAGCCCTCTTTCAACGATCTCACAAAAAGTAAAGTAAGCGGTATTGACAATGCAGATGCACATCTGTTTATTAAAATAGGATGAACACCATCAGGTCCTGCCCCTTTATTAATGTCTATTGATTTAAGATATTTGCATACTAATTCATTGGAAAATAAAATATTGTTTATGTCAAACATAGCATCATTACACGGTGGTAGATTCTGTAAGTCAGTGGAGACCATGGTAGACATTTCGAACACCGAATGAAAGTGTTCGTTGAATAAATTACATATTTGGTCACCATCTGTCGAAGATATTCCCTTATACTTCATAAGTTGTGGCAGACCAGTCTTGGAGAATATAGATTTAAAATAAGTCCAAAAACATTTAGGGTGTGTCTTAATTTTAGTCTCAGAGAAATTTATGTAATTATTATAACATTCATTTTCAAATTTTAATGCTTTCTTTCTTAAAAATTTAAAACTGTCGTAATCTAAAGGGTTTCCATATGTTTTCCACAGCTTATGAAACTTTCGCTTTTCATTTAGTAACCTACGAAGTGGCCGAATATGCCAAGGAGGCTTAGAATTAAATGTGCGGTGAGGGCGTCGCGGTACGAATTTTTCTATTAAACTATTCAATAAATTGCATCTACGCATGCAATCTACGCATTGTTCTACCGAAAGACTAGAGAAGAGATCTTGCCAATCAGTTTTAGATAACTCTGAGTTAATTTCATTATAATTTGCATCACGGAAACAATATACAAAAACGGGAGCCGGTTTTAGTGTGGGCAAAAAGGATAATTTTAGTTCTATTTCAAGGGCCTTATGGTGTGGATCTTCTGGTGTTAGTGGGCTATCACTAGAAAGCACAGCACAATCTTCATTGCAAAGGACCAAATCCAGAATTCGATCATTGATATTAACTATTGAATTGTATTGTTTTAGACTCGAAAAAGACATAAATTCACGTAACAATTTTGTAAAATAACAACTACTATCATTGAGGAGCACGTCCGCACAGTCAGCAATTGACCATTGGGCCTCGGAAATATTAAAGTCACCAGTTAATAAAAAAATATCATTAGGGTTTTCCACTAAAATATGACCACAAACATCAAAAAAATACGTTATGGCATCTTTGTATAAAGAACCATGCGGAATATAAATGCAGCAGATATTTAAATGTGTAGCATAATTGCTCTTATGTTGTAATAGTGGTATGGCAATCCAAATGCACTCGGCGGCGGAGAGCGGTGGAGTTGGCCAGTCCCGGCGCATAGGTTGCAGCTTGCGACGCACGGCCACAGCTACCCCCCCACCACGCACTTCCACCGCACCGCGAGACAAGGGACACCGGTCGTTACGATAAACAATATACCTATCATCAAAAAATTCTCGGTCATAAAAATTTGATGTTAACCAAGTTTCTGTTATACAGATAAAACCAAAATTTGATTGTGAAACCGCCAAAAAAAAAATTATGAGATTTTGTACGCAGGCCCCTAACATTTTGATAGTAGCCATTTAAAGTATTTAAAGACATTATAACATTAAATCACACTTACAAAAATAGTTTGTTTTTATAAGATGTACAAAGTGAGTAAAAATGGCATAACTACCAAGATTAAAATAAAATAAACCTAATAGACGCAAGCGAGCTGTCCCCATGTTATTTAAATATAAATATAACCTAAAAATTATAATAGAGTATTCAGAGTAGAACTTTACAAAATTAATTACATGAACTAATTTTAATAATTTGAACTTTGTATAGTGACACAATAGTTTGTACTTCATTTGTATTAAAATATCAGAAAACCAAAATATTATAATTATTTTAAACACAGTAGTGATTAAATGTATTATTTTCTGTACCAATGAGTAATCATAGCAACAACAGACCTTAAATACAGGGCATTTAAGCAGCAAATAATTCACCACATAGATGGATATCCAAATAACTAACAAAAGTCACTTAATATTATTAAAGTTAAACTTATTGTTAATTAGCATGACCTTTGAATTGGCTGTTTTACGTGCCAAGATCACGTATCTCGTATCCACAGAAATGCAAGTTTATTCTCTTTCTTTAACACTCGGGCTTGCTTAAGCAGTAGTTTATTGGCAGGCGTTAAGTGGTCATTAAGGTACACGTCGCTGGCAGGGCCAAATAACCCTATAGTAGCTGTAGTGAGACCTCTAAACGAACGGGTAGCCGACAACAGCTGATCTTTGTAAATGCGGCGGGTAAACTTCACAATAACTGCCGGTGAACGAGTATTTGATGCCGCCCGGTCGCCCTTCACATCACCTTCACCAACTATGTAACGACGCACACGATGGATGCTATCGATGCTATTCTCCTCGAATTGTAACTTGACTGCCGTGTATATGTTGCGTATAATAGAAATAAAGTTTTCATCCTTCAAAACTGGTAAACCGGTAATTTCAACGTTATTTATCCTAGCATATTGTTCACGAACATCGTTCTCATACTGTAAGCTAGAAATAATTACCGACGTCGCATCAATCTCTGACTGTAGCTTTGAAAATCCATCAATGTGTTTCTCAGAAACTATCATTCTGTCCTCCAAGTCAGAAAATCGAGACTCCATTTCGTTTATTTTGCAGTTGGTCTCACGCAAAGCTTTGTTGATATTTATGTTATCCTCCTTCAGTGTTAGAATGTTTTGGTTAATATCAGATAGCGTAGAATGTATCTTCGATAACTCGCTCGATATAGCGGTGCCTACCGCCTCAGACACACTACGACGGATAAGATCACTGAGGTTGTCATTCCATTTAGCTTGAGATTTCGCGTCGTGGCCTGGGTCCATTGGTAATTTCGGCTGAATGCGTCTACGCCGACTACTGTTATCACAGTCGTCTCCATCCATGGTTCTCGATAGGGTAAAAGTAATTCGAGTAGGACAAGAATATACCGTTGCACTCCCCACCGCCACGGACAAGATCAGCGACGCGAGAAAGAGACGAACTGTTTCTATGTATCGGGTCTTTTCCTCCAATGGGCAACTGATAAGGAACACTAAATGCACTGTATTAAAGACGACTTTTGTTTGCACTAGAATTTAGAAATCTTATTACGATGTGTAGCACTACCACCTTCGACAAGTGTCTGGAGCCAACTATAATCTAATCTAAAATAATATACACACTCACTCACAAACTTTCACCTTTATAATATTAGTAACTAACACAAGTTATGCCCATATTTGGCTGCTTTGCACGTGTGGCGCAGCGGCTAAGACAGTTGCCTCGCTGCGTCGTGTTGCGGGTTTGAGTCCCGCGGCGGACAACTATTTGTGTGACCCATAAACAGTTCTGATTCTGGATGTAATTTGTGTCCGTCTTTTATATGTGTGTAAAGTACCCCGGGACATAGGGATAAGATTACCTAGTGCATGCGTTGTCTTAAAAAAAAAAAAAAAAGTAAAATTCTTCCTTCATCATAACGTATCTCAAAGGCCGCTGTAAAAGTCATTAATCGGGAGTATTCGCGACCAGTGCGAAGTAACATTGTACCGCAAGCAAAACAGTAAATGAAATAAATAAATTATTACCGTGTGTAAATATCAGTAAGATACGTCGATGAATGTTGTGTACAGACGCCAGCACATCAAGCTACCCCAATCCGTCAAATTTCCCAAATTGAAAGTGAACCTTATGCTTAAGTGATAAAGTGGAAAATCTATAAAATAAATTTGGCAGATTGGGGTAGTTGTGCTGGCGTCTGTACTATATTTTGTATAAACCCACCTTCTGCCAATATTTAACGGCTTTCTTTCTCTAAAATAATGTGCCGCATTAGCCGCAACAACAGTAATAAAATGTCATCCAGAGAAAAGTAATAATGTTTCGGAAACGTAACACCACCGTTTCAAATGGATACAGGTAATTTGTGCATGTGTGAGTGTCAGTTCCATAAGTCGATACGCTATGATAGAAAGCCCAGCGGATAAGTAATTATATAGCAAGATTCATAGTGGTTTCGTATTTTATTTTCTAGTATAGTCTAGCCTACAATATTTTTGATAATATGCAACCGTTTTTCTTTTGAAATTTACTAGTTCGTTCATAGTTTTATATAAGTACTATATAGATATTTTGTTTAATAACAGTAATATACATACATCGGTTTATGGACTATTTGCAATGCACCTATATTTGAGATCTTCTTTCTTCCTTTATCGTGAGTATACCCTGGTAATCAGAGTTCTTCAAATCCCCCAGTAGGCCTCTGAAATGACTTAACGAATTTTACGAACGACATCACCCGGGATCGCCAGGTTATTGAGCCCTCCGAAGGCCATCTATGGATCCATATTGTATTGCCAAAAAACAGTATGCCTTTACGTCAATTTTATTACACAACTAGCTGTGGCCCGCGGTTTTACCCGCGTTAAACTTTATAAATTATCACAGCTCCTCCCCCGTAAGTGATAGCGTGACAATATGTAGCATATATGTTGACCCCACCTCTCAGCAACATTAATGCAAAATTTTAAGCAAATCCACTACTTTTTGATTTTAGCCCGGACATACCTACAGACAAACAGACAAAGATTCCAAAAACTATATTTTTGGCTTCGATATCAATAGTAGATCACGCCCCAAGTATCCTTTTAAAAGAATATTCAATGTACAGTTTGACTTTCCTAGGATTTTATAATATGTATAGATTTAGCCAAAAACAGTATTCATGTAAGTCCGCTGAATCTTATTTATTCCTGACAAAACTGGGCACCGAAACATAAAACGCCCTAAAGCGATTTTAACAGATTTATCAAAGATAACTAACCTTTCGAAATTTCATCATTTTACCATAAACCCAAAAGCGGCGACTGAAATTATTGAGTATGTATCTGAGTTAATTGACTAGTTGAAAGTGATCAGTCCTGTAACAAATGAATGCTTGTTTCACCAAACCGAGGTAGTCCACCAAGGGCACCCATCTGAATGGCACCTGCGTGAATGGCACCTAGCCTTATCCACGAAAGGCACCTATCCATATTTTTGGCAGGTGCTCTTCGCGGATTCAATTTATTTTTTACATTCTTGCCAGGCCATACGGGAATAGAAGGCAACGAAAAAGCAGATGCACTGGCTAGGAAGAGATCTGAAAGTCAGTTCTGTGGACCAGAACCGTGCGTAGGGATTCCTCCAAACGTAATAGGAGCATTCCTCAAAAATGAATCCACAATTAAACACAACCAAATGTGGATCAAAACCAAGGAACTAAAACACTCCAAACAACTCATGAAAGGAGTAGACAAGAGCTGGTTCAAGAAGCTTTGGGAATACAGCAGAAACCAGTTACGACTAATAGTAGCAGTATTCACGGGCCACTACGGCACCAACTACCACCTACACAAACTGGGACTGTCGAATAGCCCGATCTGCAGGACCTGTGAGGAAGAAAATGAAACAATGCTGCATATAATATGCAAATGCGATGCATTGGCAAGACACAGAATGGCAATCCTGGGGCTGGCATATCCAGAACCAGGTGACTACAAGGATCTACCTCTAAGGAGCGTACTGGATTACGTGCAGACTTCATTCAGGGCTCTAGGGATAGAATAAAACCATTGGGGGATAGTACAAAAGATCCTGAAGGGTCGAAGTGCCGTACAGAAGTACACCCCAAACAAGATAAGATAAAGATAAGACACATTCTTGCCCATGAAGAGCACCTACGACTCAGTAATCTAGGTTATTAAATGAAAGATATCGATAAAAATCACTAGAACGTTTATTAACATTTCTTATATTACGCACGTTAAGACGTTAGTATTTTCTTATGTTTAAGCGAATGTTACACATTAAAATTAAACTCATCATTCAATAACTTAGGTTACTGTGACGTAGGACGTTGGTGGACTACCTCATCAAACCTTCTTGCAGACGTGGTTGTGTAGTTATGAACAGTTATATCTTTAAAATTTCATCTAATATTATTACGCTGGCAATTTTCGTATTCAATTTATGTAATTAGGTTCTCGTAAATGTAGACCCATTTCGGTTCTAATAAAATTTGCCCTATAGGGGTTTCCCAGGGGCAAAAACATCTATCTGGATACGCGTAGTATCAAAAAAAGGATATCTAATAAAATATTTAATTAAAGCTTGGTCGCTAAGGTAGGTACCTATTATTTAAACTATGCAGGGGGGTCACGGGAGAATACCATAGGTTGCTCCAAGGGTCGTGATACTTTTTTAATTTTCAATCTTATACTCGTCATTATCATTACATCTGCTGTAAAAAGTTCACAGCTGGGCAAAAACCTCCCCAAAGAATGATCTTGGGGGGATATGCCATAATCGCCGCGATTGGTGGTGGTGGTCCTGGGTTCGAATCCCGGTAAGTGCAAATATTTGTGTGATGAGCACGAATATTAGTTTCTGAGTCATGGATGTTTTCTATGTATATAAGTATTTATCTATCTATATAAGTATTTATATCGTCGCCTGGTACCCATAGTACAAGCTTTGCTTAGTTTGGGTCTAGGATGATCTGTGTGACATTGCCCCTAGATATTATTATTATTGGCAGACGGGTTGACGATCGCAGTAAGATTGTCATAGTACCCATTTTGTCTAAAGGGAGGAAAATTATCGACTTGAACTTTATTTGGTATTTTGTCTTAGGTAGATATTTAGTTAGTATTTAAGCCTACTATAAAATAAATAATATATATGTTTCTCATAAAAAGTGAATTGTAATTCTTTTGAGAAAATATATATCTTAAACACTCACATACTCACAAACTTTCACATTTATAATTTTTTAGTTTGTTACTTCTTTACGTCTAAACGGCTGAAGCGATTTCAATAAAATTTTGTATGGAGTTAGATGACACCCTGCATGAACACTAAGGCTACTTATACACCCTCATTTAAAAACGAAGTCTAAAGTTAAACTGCAGTTGAACTATGGATCAAGCAATCTCATTGGATGGTTTTCGACTAAACCAAGGATCAATTGCTGTTTAACTTTAGACTTCGTTTTTAAATAAAGGTGATAAAGTCTAACGCGGATAAAACCGCGGGGCACAGCTAGTTAAATATATTTTGCATAAGAATATACATACATACCAATCTATTTATTAACAATTAAGTATCCTTTTACCTCATAAACTATAAAAAGCCGTGTCTTCTTCTAAATATAGATTTATAATGAGATACGTTCAGTAAAATTTCACTTCACAAAACACTTTTACTCTGCCTATATGCTGTTCCTATATTGTTCTAATACATTATTTCACATCAAACCTTATACGAATTGAAATCGTCAATTATCTACCCAACTTCGTTTTATATAGCTTTATATTTATACTCAAGTAATTTGTGTCCCGCCGTTAAAATCCTGCCGTAAAAAGTTCCTAAATACCCATTAGAGTTTCTGAGAAAATCAAAACATTTCCTCAAAACAAGGTGTCCGAAACAATCTTCCGTACTTTTATTCAACATTTCCTCTTAAAGTTACTGCTAACTGGCGCGGAGTTTTTCCGCAAAAGTATGAAGATCTGTTTTTTTCTTTTCCCTTACCTTCTGAATAAGGGGTATCTTTTACTTCATTGATTTTCAGTTGGACAAACGTTGAGGAACCAATTATATGAATTAAATTGTTTTATCTGTCTAATCACCAATTAGCTATTAACTTATAACTAACATATTACATAAACGGATAGTTTTCTTTCTTTATCGTATGGGCAATGGTAACCCTGGTGTTATAGTAATTCAAGCTGCCCTTCTGCCTCTGACATGGCTTAAAGACTGTTGTCGTGCCCTCCGAAGCACGAAGATGCTCAGTAAATAAAACACTTTGACGATTACAACAGTTTGGTAAAGTTACACTGACTTTCATTTAGAATTTAGACATGCAATGGAAGTATATTTAGTACTATTATTTATTTTTAGGGTTCCGTAACGAAATGGTAAAATGGGACCCTATTACTAAGACTTCGCCGTCTGTCTGTCCGTCAGTCACCAGGCTGTATCTCACGGACCGTGAAAGTTACGACAGTTGTAATTTTCACCGATGATGTATTTCTATTGCCGAAACAAAAACAAAAAACAAAACAAAATAAATTCTATATGTAAGGTACCGAATTCGCGTTTATTGTATGAGAGCCCATACAAAAAACGTGAATTTTTTGCTCGTTTTTATAGATAATGGTACGGATCCCTTCGAGCGCGAGCCCGACTCGCACTTGGTCGGTTTTATAATATTATTTTAATCATAAAGCATCGCCAACAATACTAAACATATTCCATATGTAAATAATATATCCATATTTAACGCGTATTTAGACGCGTATTGACGGTTTCGCAGCCATCATGCGAAAAAGGTGCGCTTCCTTGATGACACGTCTCCGTGGCACCACCAACACTATCCTAAGCCTTTTCTTCTTATTTTTAGTGTGAGTTATTTATATTTACTAACAATATTTTTTAAGGAAATTGATTACTAACACACTATGGACTTTGTCTGAATTAAATATATTATTAAATAATAACCATATACAATCATTAGTAACCACAGCTTTCACAACAAAGTAGGCCTTTCTTAAAACTAAATACATGATCAATATCATGTTTTAACCTAGATACAGACTAACCGACTGCCCAGGTGCTTTACCTTGCCAATCACTCACGGTCCGTTGATTACAACTGGCAATGAGAGCCTAGTTATGAATAGTTTGTACAGATGCCAGCACGTCAAGCTACCCCAATCTGTCAAATTTCCCTAATTGAAAGTGAACTTTATGCTTATGTGATAATGTTGAAAATCTATAAAAGAAATTTGACAGATTGGGGTAGCTGGATGTGCTGGCGTCTGTACAAATGATGACGTTTATGTATTTATCGTAATAAAATTGTCGGACCTCTATTACCATTTATCGAGATATATGTATGTTTATATATAAATATATATTTTTTTTATTTGACAAGGTTAATTTTTAGTTCGGAATTCAAATCCTTATAGTAATACAACAATAGATCAGACTCACTCTTCTTAATAAATGGACATGCAATAATTCACGAGTTTATTGCAAATAACTGTACGCGTTAACTAGACATTGATGAAATCACTGCTCTTTGCAGAGGAAGAAACTTTTAATATAATAAAAAAACAATCTAAACTTTTACTTTATTTGAATTTTATATTTATAAATATTTACTAGTTCCGCGCAGCTCTGCACCATTCCGGACGATTTGTTTCAATAAAATGATACATTAATAAGAAAAATAAGTGGGTTCAAATCAAATACAAAAATAGTTGATTTGTTCAAATTGAATTGTTGTTTGTTTATTAAATTTGCTTAATATTCAACATTGGGCTAAGTCAGTCTTGTAGATAAATTTATCGTATTTAATAAAAATACGTGATCAGAGAATCTCTCTTTAGAACATTGTCTTCATCTGAAGATGATATCCAGAAAGATTGAAACAGTGAGCCATCTCCAACATAAAACAACTTCGTCAGTAACAGTTTACATAATACCCGTTACAGTTTTCATAATTTTATGTCCCCGCGTCAATTATAACCATAATACTAGGGACTCTATTATTATTTACGTTATTATATACTTCTAGAGCACATGTGCCTTTCACATATTATGGTTGTTACATCATGTTAGCCGAAAGCCGTCCACAGCTGGACATACCTACGCCTGACCCAAAGAATTGACGGTCTCTGAGCGAATGAGCGATCCGCATCCATCGGTTAACAGCGACCTTCATAAGATCACTGATCAATTGGTTCAATCGAACCAATGAATGGTCACCTACAACCGTACGTTTTGCATCAAGAACTCTACCACCCTGTGGAATCAATTAGCGGAGGAATTTCAGATTCGGTATGAAATCCTTACGGAGCAAACGGCAAAGAACTTGCTGCAACCTTCAAGAAGGCTTCTTAATGACCGGCAATGAATTTGTGGTTGCTCTGGTGTTGCGAGTGTCTATGGGCGGTGGTGATCTATTACCATCAGGCGATTCAAGTTACCCGCTAGTTTGTATGCCTTGCTTTGTGCCCACGCTTGTTTCTTGGTTCGTGTTCTTCATTCGACGACCTTTCTGTTCCAGGGAACGTCGGTTCTACGAGCTATATGGCATGCCCAAAACCATTTCAGTTTGGCAATTCTTCGGGCTACGTCAGTTACATTGGTTCGCTTGCGGATTTCAAAACGGTTGTTTACGTGAGAAGAATCGGTTAGTAGATTAAGATTGTGTCCCTACACCGGGTAACAAGATTCAACTAAGTCGCACGGGAGCGGAGATTAGCCAAATAGAGTTCGTAAGGATTAGTCCGTACAGCACTCTTGTGACATAGCGGATTTACAAACATCACCTAGAGACAATTAAAGTTCGGAATTCAGTTTAGTAAAGTTACACTGACTTGGAACTATATTTACTACTAGTATCACTAAAAGAGCCATCGATTTACAGACGCCAGCACATCAAGCTACCCCAATCTGTAAAACTTCCCCAATTGAAAGTGAACCTTATGCTTTTGTGATAAAGTTGAAAATCGATAAAAGAAATTTGGCAGATTGGGGTAGCTGGATGTGCTGGCGTCTGTACATCACATGATTTTCATCACTAAATATTCATATTTAAATAATAATCAATTATAAGTCATCACAACTTTCACAATAAAGTAGGACTTGAAATAATGCCTTATGGCACAAGTTAACATCAGAAAAGTCGCTATAGTCAAAATCACTAATTTAGAAATATGTAGTACCCTAAACCGGCGAGCATGTATGAAGAATATGACAGTAGACGAAGTAAAAGAGGTGTGCAAAGATCATGACAAATGGAAATCCGTTGTATCTGCCTACCCCTCTGGGAAACAGGCATGTGTCTATGTGCAGACGCCAGCATCCCAATTGAAAGTGAACCTTATGCTTATGTGATAAAGTTGAAAATCTATACTAAAAATTTTACAGATTGGGGTAACTGGATGTGCTGGCGACTCTACGTATGTATAAAATAAATAAATAAAATAAAAAAGGTTTTAATTCACGTGGACTTCAAAAAAGCGCTTGTAAATAGTCAGAACATGTTTGTGGTAATATAGTTGTATACATTATTATTTCTAGTTACATAGATATTTAGGTACACATTGTATTGATTGTATGAAAACATTTATAAAATTTATTTTATAATAGCAATGATATTGAACTAGCTCGTATCAAGTTATTGTCAAGAGATTATGTTTAAGTTTAATTATCTAGTTTATATCTAATATTTTTACTACATATTGTCAATGGTTCTGTCTATATTAAGGTATTATTATTATGACAGACCTTGTGTTAATAACGACGGTCGCGCTTTAATGCTACCACCGGATCCAATGCGCCCCAACTGAGAAGACCCAGCGAAACAAACTCAGTGGGTTCATCTACTACCAGTTTCAACACGACCCAGTTGAGACGGTCCGGCGAAACGTACTCAACCGGGCATGAACACGGGGTTTGGTCTAATTAGAGTAATTATTTAGTAGGCAAACACAATATATGCTCGATCAGTTGTCTGAACGCTTATTATTTTAGATTATATTTAGGTATGCAAAAGAAAAACTTCGAAACAATAAAATTATTGTTTCGAAGTTTTTCTGACAGAGTCAATAATTTTAAATTAAGTGTATGATAGCAATCATATTACAGATAGTATGTAATTAGTCATGTAAAAATTAAAAGCGTAGAAAATTGGCGATCTATTTACATACTTACAAGTTATGCGGAACCCTCGGTGGGCGTGTGGGACTCGCTCTTGACCGGCTTTGTGCTCGTAGTTTTTCAGTTAAACTTTACTATATATGCACTGTTAAACACGGTTCGTGTTAACTTATAAGTCCAGTAAGCCGCATTTTTATTTGTAATATTATAACAGTGTTTTTTACACATATATACCGTCCCCGTAGTTGGAAAATTAAATAACTCCGATTTTGGCGAAATTTACTTTATCCTATTTTCAAAACACCTAAAACCTGCCGCATATTTGAGCCTTACAGGCGTTTTCGTATCTTATTCCGTTCCAAAGATATAGCCATTTTTGTCAGACAGGTCATGACAGATGGAATAATAAATATCTTCAAACAAACACATCTTTTTTAAAGGAAAACTAAATAACTCCGTAAATAAATCAATAACTGTGGTCAATGATAAGATGAATGTCAAATAAATTAAATAACTTGAGTTGTTGAATTTTTCCTCAACTTATAAATTCTTTCACAAAACTAACTTAGTTCTAGGAAAACTAAATAACTCTATTTATTTAATTCTGCGATTCAGGATTCTGATATAACGTACCTAATTTATAAATACTTGAAGTTATTTATTTCTTCTACAACTAGATAATGATTAATTATAAGATGATAGGCAAATAAAATTAAGTAAATTAAGTTGTCATCAAAGGTAATCAGAGGGTCAAGTCTCATTTCATGAAGAACCTTTTTCTGATTCTGGATCTACATGGAATCCGGACACAAAAGAAGAAAATAAAATACAAAGGAAACTTAGTTCTTTAATAGACATCAATATTTCACTGGCTAAGAAGAAAAAAAAGAGTTAAGAGATTTGAACGAATAAACCCGATTTTGTCGAGAGATTCTAAAGATGAAACAAGTAATATTATAACAACTTGAGCTTTTATTGAAATCCCTATTGACCAATTAGTCCCACCCTGATAGAAGAATTATGGAACACAATGTCACAATCGCTGGGATAACAGATTCAGGAATACAAACAGGAAATAAGGAAAAAGAACCCGGGGTGCTAAAAATCCCCGGCAGATGCCGTGTTACCAAAACCAACAACGTCTGGCCCTGGCAACATATAACACTCACACACAGTGGACCGACGAGAATATCATTGAACTGGAGAAGGAAGTGAGCAGGTTACATTGGGATATCATAGGTTTGTCTGAAGTCCAAAGAGAGTTTTTAGGAATATCGTGTCCTCCCCTCGATAATCCTAAAATCCAGAAACCTGCTACATTTCCGCGAGGGGCGACCAACTGTTCCAAGGTGATGACGGGTTCATAGTTCAAAAGTCCATCGTCCACAAGGAACGTAGTGAAACTCGAGAGTGTGTCGACTAGGGCGGCATACCTTATAACGTAACTTATAACGTATTCGTTGAAGGTCATACAGGTTTACGCGCCGACTTCAACGCATGTATGAGGATATTTCTAGAGCAATACATACCTCTAACACTTATTTCACTGTGGTCATGGGGGACTTTAACACGAAGCTGGCTAAACGATTCGGGAATGAGCTGAGAGTGGGGCAATTTGGAACTGGGGACCGGAACCCTCGGGGCTAAATGTTGGCCGACATGGAGAAGGAGGGACTTTTTATGATGAATTCCTTTTTCAGGAAGCTGGATCGCCGCAAATGGACCTGGGTGAGCCCCGATGGCAAAAACAAAAATGAGATAGACTTTATCTTGTCGACGAGACGACAGACGTTTAATGACGTCTCTGTGATCAATGCGGTTAAAACCGGGAGCGATCACAGACTGGTGAGAGGCTCATTGAATTTAATGTCAAGCTCCAGAGGTCCAGACTGATAAAGTCTACGCGCCGATCTTTACCTATCCACGTCCAAAACCCACCATTTCAGCTCGAACTGCGAAACCGTTTCGAATGCCTAGCAGACTGCGAGGAAGTGGACTCATACTACGACAGGCTCGTAGAAGCAGTCCATACGGCTGAGTTTAAGGTCTTCAAGGCCCAGCGTACAAACAGACTGCCCTGCAACTTATGGAAATAATACGGAAAATGGTTCTGACATCCTCAGATGATGTTTCTATATACCGGCTGCTCAACAGACAGATCTCAAAGTCTTTGACTCGCGGCACGCGTCAATTTAATACAAGTAGTATTAAAGAAGCCATCGAGCGGAACAAAGGCTCTAAAGTGTACGTAAGAGATCTGTCTGTTGGACAAACCCAACTGACGAAGCTGAAGACTGAGGATGCACGGTAATCGTCACGTCTACACCGGAGTTGCTGTGAGAGATTGAGAATTATATGGACATATACGACAATGCAGTCACCTGCCAAAAGTCATGTCTTGGATGGAGCTAGACCAACCCGACATTACACTGAAGACACCCGGACGTCAGCCTGTATGAGATTAAAATGGCTCTCAGACAACTTAAGAACAACAAGGCTCTTGGTGATGATGGAGTTTCAGCAGGGCTTCTGAAGGCGGATGGTACACCAATCCTACGGGCCTTTCAGAAGTTATTTAACTCCGTCATACTAGATAATCAAACACCACAAGCATGGCACAGAAGTGTGGTAGTGCTCTCCTTCAAAATTGTGAGCCTTTGTCCAGCTGTGGACCTTTTGGCTGATATGATGATGATGATGTTTATTTATTAAGTTTGTGGCAAGATAAGTACACTTTTGCTAAATTTTAGTTTACTTTTCTATTTATTCCTTAATATAACTTAATTAATATCATAATACAGCTTTTATTTCATATGAGACCAATAAATATCAAAGTAATAATAACGTACAAAACCACTAAGATTTCCGTTTCAAAATATTTCGTGCTTGATAAATTCAATAACTCCATTTATTTCACCAAAATTTACTCTACCAAATGTATTTAGTTGTAGGAAAACTAAATAAATAGCCGAAATAAGTAGCTAATTGTTGTTACGTTATAAAAACAGTTGTGGCAAAATTAAACAACTTGATTTTTAATTTGTTATTTAGTTATAGTTAAAGATATTGTTCAGTTTGTTAAAGCATAATGTAAAAGGTTATCAGGTCCACAAAATATAAAAACACCACAGTAAAATTGTCTCACATTTTCTTACAAATGTACATTAACTAAAAAAAAACACTAAATCGCGTTTATCTCAGAACTACAAAATCAGAGTTATTTAATTTTCCCTCTACGGGGACGATACCAATGTTTGACAGTGTATGATATTCTGTTTTTCAACCCGGGTATCAAAAGAAATCTCAATGTGAATAACAGTCGTTAACACGTTGAATATTTATGGGTGTTGTAATTCGTCACCAACTTTGTTGAATTTCCACAACGCTGTGCTCGAACCGAAAGCTAATTACTCGCGAAACTTGTCAGGAATCATTAAAATTTATACGTTCTACGACTTCACTTAATGAAAATACGAAAAAGTTTTTTTATTACCATTGCTATAACGTTTAAAGTGTGGACATTTAAAATTGTTTGTTTGGACCGAGAGAAAAGTGATCAGTTGATTGTTTTTGAACAGCATGACGAAGTTGGGTAGATTAGAAGTATTTACAATGAATACAGAACGTCCTTCCTCGCCTCGCACACTGGCCGTCTACTTAAAGCGGCGGGAGACTCGCTCATGATACTCAGCGCGATAATTCTCATGAATACTTTATCCAATAAATAAATCGAACCCGGGAGCAAATCCAGAGCGTTACAGTCAAATATTAAATTAATTCAATTTAGGAGTACCCCGTAGATCACCATGAAAACCTTTAAAACATTTTGACGTTAACTTGACTGTATGTCCTATGTCCCCGCATGTGCGAACTTAGAAACCACGACAGATACCTGGTTGACATCCAATTAGATTCAATATTGACATTTGTCAAATCACATGTCTGCGGTCTGTAATTTAGTATGCATTCAATATATCCAGAATTTAAGTAAATATCAAATGTTGATACAAAAAATACTTTGCATGAAGTGTTTGCCTGTTGTTTGTGCAGTTAGACTTAAAACAGAAATACATGTAAGTTCTTATATTTATTGAGTCTATAACAACTGTTAGTAAACCTTAATTATTTAAATAAAAGTTAAGATATATATTTGACTAAACTAAATCAATTTAACATCAAAAGAAAAAGAAAAATATCAGCCAAATTAACGACTTCTCTAACTAAAGCTATAGGGTTTCGAAATATTCCTGCGCATTGTCGCAAGGTAGAATTTGTATCTCGATACAATCTCGATGATATACTCAGATCTCTCGACTTTTTCTACCTCTCGTTTGAAATATTTTATCAATGTCATGGAGGACTTCTCCATACTTCTTGATTTTCTGCTAATACCTAGCTTTGTTAGAAGCGTCATAATCATAATTAATGTACCTACGGTCGTACATTTATAAATATAACACCACCATACAAGGGATTTTCGCATCCCTATTTCGGTGACAGCTGATACTTTCAACAATTACCACCCAACTACACAGGAATATATATGTAAACACAAATGCACTTTATAGAAAGTGTACAAGTTTTTGCGCACACACTCACAATATAAGAAAAACATTTTCCCTATTTATTTAGGTGAGTAATAAAATATTGAAGTGCAAAAAACCTGAATATTGTTCAATATTAATCTCAACATTCCTTGAAAGTTTTGACAGTTATTGTGCGAACGATATAGCTGCGCGCTGAAGACAGGTCCATAAAATATATTTTCGTCAGATATTTGTTTTCCGTCACTTCCATGAATTTTATATAAAACAACATGCGTTAGCGAGGTAGCTGCTCTAATCTGAGTCTTAAATCCCAAAATAACGGGTGGTGATAATTATCACTGTACAATTGTTTATTATCTGTTAAACTACATGTCATGCTCACCGTAGTCGTACACCTCGCAGAATTTAGGCTACAATAGCGGAGACTAACCCATCATTCAGCACATATATAGGTACAACATATAAAGCTGTGTGGTGACGGCGGTGAATATCGTCACCCCCTCTCATCCCATGGGGCGCGTCGTCGATCCGAAGGAATATCTACCAGAAGATCTGGCAGCGGCTTCTTTCTGAGTACTATGACCAACATACAGCGATCGCGAATCCGTCTGCTAACGCGACGTCCTGCGTGAGCGATCTAGACGCGAACGCGAAGCGGCGCAGCGCGGCGCGAAAACAACAAACAGTCGAAACCTATTGAAGTGTCCTACGTGACCAAACGCGCGTGCTGTGCGGTGCGGAGCGGCGCGACATGAAGCGAACGCGATCAGTTGGCTTGATATTTTCACGCGAACTGGATGCGGTGCCGTCTTGTTTTGCGGCGTCAGTGGCGGCTTCGCGAGATGATTCGCGTGCACGTAGGACATAGCCGCCGCGTCAAACCGCATCGCATTGAATTCGCGTGTCACCGCTTCATAATCGCGTTCGCTTTGAACCGCGGCGATTATGGCAAAATCGCTAAGATAATCCTTGGAGGAGGCTTTTGTCCAGCTGTGGACTTCTTTTTGCTGTTATGATGATGAGGTCAGCACATATATTAGGGCGAGTGTGAGTTGAACTCTCTATTCCCTCGTAATTTATGGTTCAGTAATCCGTTGTGACTGATGAGATATCGAGCGCAGGCCCTAAAAGGTACTGCACGGGGAAGTAGCACCATCAATTCTTTAACTTAAGCCTGTTATTGGGCGATATTTTCATGACAGAAAAATCACAGTAATACGTTTTGGTCCAACCTGGGAATCGTAGACGGGAAATTGTTATTTGCGATTGAACTTTACCGCTTATACTACGAGGCACAACTTTTGGTTATCTTTACAATTAAATAAAATTGGATTGTCTGTTTGTAATATTAATAACCATTGTTTACTACATAAATATGAATATACATTCGGTAAACGCACTAAAACAACATTTTTACAATTATTGTCTGTCTCTTTGTCTATCTGTTTGTTCTGGCTAATCTTTGAAATGGCTGGACCGATTTTGATAGGACTTTTATTGGCAGGTAGCAGATATTACATCTGCTACCTGGAGGAGTAACTTACGCTACGTTTATTTTAGAAAAATCTTTTAATTAGAAAACCAAAAATATTTAAATAAACTAATTAACACCCCGGTGAAGCGCGGGTACTATTGTCAATAAAAATATAAATTAATTTGGAACAAATAAAAAAATAAATTAAATTAAATAGGTAATGTAGGTATCATAGTAAAAAAAAAACTAAAAAGTTAAATAATCTACTGTTAGGCGGAACGAAGTTCGCCGGGTCAGCTAGTAGTATAATAAAATATAATTTCTTTGCTGAATACTTTATATGGAAGGCCAATAGAAGATAGAAGGCCCTATTAAGGATACATAAGCACAGCAGAACATAATTAAAGTCACTTTGGAAGTAAAAACTGGTGAAGTATACCTACTCGCATAGGTAAATGTTATAATTATTTCCACTTTTAATTATTCTTAGATCTTGTATTCTTTTAAGACCTTTACATGATTTAGATAGCTAAAACATGATATAATTCAATATTGTCCATGAAGCTTTGTTAAATGTCATTGTGACCTAAAGCCATTTTTTCGAAATTACGATTATAGCAATGTATGGGCAATATATGTTTTGACATCTATTATGTAGATGACTGTAGCGGTTAAAATGTTAACCTCTTAATCGCTACCGTATTTAATTAAAAAAATATAAATGACACATTTACAATACACCTATTACATGTTATAGTATCTAAACTTCATAATAGTATAAAGTAAGTCGTTTATATCAAATTACAGCACATACCTTTAATTTTATTAATATAACCTTATCAAACTACTTGAAAATCTATTGCACATCTTCTTACTTGAATTAATGTTGCCGAATTTGGTAAAAAGAGAGAAATGTATTTTGCTAACATTGAGCGTATACGTTCCGAAGGAATACCTACCAGAGAACGGGCAGCAGCGTTTTTATGTAAACTATGACCACTAAACTGCGATAGCCAACCAGTGTGCCATGCGTGGCGATTATGGCATGGCCCATTCTTTGGGGTGGCTTTTGTCCAGCTGTTAACGTTATTTGGCTGACATGAATACCCATAAGTATTGCTTTGCTTTTGTTCAGGGCCTCACTTTTACTTTTAATGTTTCATCTCGCTATTTTTTCCTTGTCATAGATTTTATTATAAGATGAAATACCTAGTAATCCTAGAATTTATTGATGTTCCATGTTACATTGACGTGGGGTTTCGGATTTTGGCACAGTGCCAAGTGATCTCTGACTAAATTTCTCCTTTGTTTTAGTCTATAGTACTAATGGAGAGATTTACGATCCTTTAGCGGTCTTGAAAAATATCACGAGAACTCACTTATGCTGATATTATGTAAACAGGGTATCCATTAAATGGGGTAAATAGTTATTGTGGGAATAAAATAAAATATATTTACATAATATCATGCTTATTCTGATTGGTAAAACTAAATCGTGTAATTTCATAACGAACACGATGATCGACAATCAAATATTGTCACAATATTGAACACTTTGTCTTTTTTTTACTATTATGTTTGGAATTAAGTTCCGCATATCTTAGTATAAAAAATAATAAAAAATATAATTCCAAGGTAAAAAAACATACATATTATGTTTGTGCCTGGATAATAACGTTATCCATCTCCAACATATGTTAGATTAGAGACTGTCTACAAGATTATTAAATTTAATTAATACGAATATAAAATTTAATTAATTATAACTCACTAAATTAAAATATTTTTAATAATAGTCCTGTTTGTAATAATAAAAACAAGAAAGAGATAAGAACAAGAATGTGAATAAAGAAATTAAAAATATCTGGGAAATATCACACAATCATAATTTTAGTATGTATACATACCTACATATTTAATTTGGTAGCGTATAAAATAGTACACATTATAGATGCAACAGTTATTCATTTCAATACAAATAAAAGTATTCTTTACTTGCTAGCGTATTTTTAAGGAATGAGCCAAATTAAAGAGCAAGTGTTGAAGTTTTCTACGAAAAGTCGCCTTAAACGAGCCAGGTGTACGTAATTACAACTGCACCGGCAAAGTACAGCTCTTTAATTTAACGGCAATAATGATCATTAGAGCAACAAATAAAAGTTTGTTAGTTGTGTGTTAAATTAAAAAAAAATACTAGTGTCTCAAACGACTGAATGCCTAAATATGACTTTTTGAATTTTCGGGCCGTTGCGGAGAGAGAGAGTTTAGATTAGCGAGTTGCCCTTAAGGGTCTTCTATAACCGTTAGGATCAAGTTGCATTAATCGTGATCGCTATCGATTAACTTGCAGTCCGCCCATGATAACGTTATATAACTGTGATTGGTGATCATGATGTTGGCAACGGCCTGAAAATTCATAGATTATAGCGAATTGTCCTTAAGGGTCTTCTATAACCGCTTGGATCTAGTTGTATTGATAGTGGTCGCTAGCTATTATCTTACAGTCCGTCCATGACCACGTTATATAATTGTGATACGTAATCTGGATTCATAGATAATAGCGAGTTGTCCTTAAGGGTCTTCTATAACCGCTTGGATTTAGTTGTATTGATAGTGGTCGCTAGCTATTAACTTACAGTCCGTCCATGACCACGTTATATAATTGTGATACTTGATCTGGATTCATAGATAATAGTGAGTTGTCCTTAAGGGTCTTCTATAACCGCTTGGATCTAGTTGTATTAATAGTGGTCGCTAGCTATTAACTTACAGTGCGTCCATGACCACGTTATATAATCGTGATACGTGATCTGGATTCATAGATAATAGCGAGTTGTCCTTAAGGGTCTTCTTTAACCGCTTGGATCTAGTTTTATTGATAGTGGTCGCTAGCTATTAACTTATAGTGCGTCCATGACCACGTTATATAATTGTGATACGTGATCTGGATTCATAGATAATAGCGAGTTGTCCTTAAGGGTCTTCTTTAGCCGCTTGGATCTAGTTTTATTGATAGTGGTCGCTAGCTATTAACTTACAGTCCGTCCATGACCACGTTATATAATTGTGATACGTGATCTGGATTCATAGATAATAGCAAGTTGTCCTTAAGGGTCTTCTATAACCGCTTGGATCTAGTTGTATTAATAGTGGTCGCTAGCTATTAACTTACAGTCCGCCTATGACCACGTTATATGATTGTGATAGGTTATGTTGATGTTGGCAATGGCCCGAAAATACATAGATTATAGCTAGTTGTCCTATAGGGTCTTCTATAACCGTTTAGATCTAATTGCATTGATCGTCGTCGCTAGGGATTAACTTACAGTCCGCCCATGACGACGTTATATAATTGTGATAAGTGAAAGTTTAAAAGCGTATATTAAAACAATTGTTGGACTCTAATAAGAAAAAGTGGCACAATGTTCTTGAATGTGTAGTCAGTAGATTTTAATTAACCCTCCTTAATGCAACACCTTTGCCTTTTTACTACATTCTTAGCTAGCTGTTTGGTGACAACGACTAATGTGAATATCTCATCTCGTCCTGTGGGAAAATCAACTAGAGGACAGGCAGCGTCTCTCGGAGTACAACGATCACCATTCTGCATAGCTCAGGCGTCTTCTAAGCGCAAAACGCGCAAATCAAATAAAAACCTACTATAAATAAAACCGGCCAAGTGCGAGTCGGACTCGCCCATGAAGGGTTCCGTAGCAGCAAGTATTTCAGTTGATTAAATGAAAGGTAAACGGCGGTTTACAATTTATGACGTATTAAAAAAAAACTACTTACTAGACTTACTACTAGCCGTTTGCATGGTAATGTACATCATATATTTTCTTTACTTTAATCATTCTCTTATTTTAGAAGTTACAGGGGGGGGGGGGGGGGGACACTCATTTTACTATTTGGAAGGGTCTCTCGCGCAAACTATTCAGTTTGAAAAAAATGATATTAAAAACCTCAATATCATTTT
The DNA here is from genome assembly GCA_951640165.1 of Pseudoips prasinana. NCBI lineage: Eukaryota > Metazoa > Arthropoda > Insecta > Lepidoptera > Nolidae > Pseudoips > Pseudoips prasinana. The sequence continues at coordinate 15,814,477 of OX621240.1, forward strand.
TGAAGACCTATCCATAGATACCCCACATGTATAGGTACGATGAAAAAAAATTGTTGAGTTTCAGTTCTATGTATGGGGAACCCCCAAAATTATTGTTTTTTTTCTATTTTTGTGTGAAAACCTTAATGAGGTTCACAGAACTTACTTACTTACTACTTACCGAGTTTCAATAGTACAGCTCTTATAATTTCGGAAAAAAAGTGATGAGATTATACTTACTGCGATAGAATAAGATAAGAACTGAATAATAATAATAAATAAGTTATCCTCAACAGTGACTGGTAAGTTTCTAAGCAAAAAATATATTCCCCAGTCAGCGCAGCAATATAGCATTTCATTAGTGGTCAACCAACGCGCCCCGCTTCCAGAGACAATAAATTTTCATTTTTGCAAGGACAAGTGAAACGAAATGAAAAATAGTGAAGGGAATTTGCGTTATTAGCGTATAAACTACACTGCTTAGTCTACTATGATATTAGCCTTTTGGGGAACCAAAAAGTATTGGATTTTTTTGAACTCGCTGTAAAAATGTACACTTTCGTAAACCTTGTGTTTTTTATAATAAAGTTTAGTTAAACGCAATAACAAGAATGCACTAACAAACCATGAAATAAATGAGGGCATTGTTTGTTTCTAATTCATTGTAATTACTCAATTTTAACTTATTTATGGTCCAGATGGCGCTGCGTTCTTGAGCAAGGTTATTCATCAGTTCAAAATAGAGATTACCAAACGCGTGCCAAATATTATGTTCCTATCTCTATTTTGAACTGACGAAAAAAGGTTTCCTAACTAACTTATTTGTTTTTGTTTATCTGTTACGATAAATATAAAACATATTTCCAATACATTATTATTTTATTATTTTTCATCGCAAAGCTTTTTTATGTTGAAAATATGATGCATATTTTTTTTTAAAACCAGTATCTACAAAATCAGAACACACACCTAGGGCTGTCAGAAATTGATAAATAAAATTTCTATCGCTAATAGTATGTTCAAACTTTGTTATGTTGCTATACCTGCACCATTCCCCGGGGCTTAGATTTGTATATGTTTTGTTTAAACATGATGTTTAGGGTAAGTCTTAGTTTATGCCTGTAAGTCTTGGCTAGTCCATCTAATCAGATCAGAAGTATCAAACCATCGAAACTTGGCTGAAAATTGACCAGGATGACATTTCTAACGGTATAAAAAGGACAATACAAAACTGTCTAAAATACATAATTTTCACAAATAATTTAATTTCGTTACTTCACTTTAGGCATTAAAATAGAATATGCAAATTGATATAACATCTTAACATTGCAGCACAACAAATAACATGGCATTTCAAAGATTACTGCAACTTTCCTCATAAAAGCAGAATGCCATTGAAACAGTAATACTATAAAGCGTGGCTGAGGTTTGAAGCCTTAACCCATACAATTGTGGCTTAGCCCCGGAATTGTTGCACATTGCAGCATTAAAAGCGGCGCTGTGCCGTCCTGAAATTCGCTTGATGTGAACACTAACTTGCATCGCGAAAATTCGAAATGTTGGCACCCCTGGGTGCAGCATGGCGGCTTGTGTGAAATGGATGTACAATTTAATTCCCCTTTATAGTTTTTGTGATTGTAACTGGAACTGCCGAATGGTTGAAAAATGATCAAATAAATATATACTGTAGTTAACTCACAATAATTCTTCGCAAACGTAACAAAATATTAACTTGAATTCTCCTACTTAAGTGAATATTTTAGTTTAAACAAAAGATGACGAAAATGTGAAATAACTTCGTCCTAATTGTACACAAATATCTGTCAAGACATACATATATGTATGCCTACGACCTGCGGTCAATCGGCCCGTCAAATTCCTGGGTTTTGATGATTATTACAACACGTAGTGGTTTTTAAAGCCAGCAATAAGAAAAATTATATTATAGTCTTCTTGAATTAAATTCATTTTACCATCATTGTCCTGCGGCTTGTATATGTAATATTATTTTGAAGGAAGAAAATCGCGAATATTACAAATGATGGCTTGATTTTGTTCTAGGTGGAGTTTAGGAGAATACTTGTGACCTTATTGTGTCATGATGGGTTATGGTTATTTTAGGATGGTTTGTCGGATAAGGTAATACAATTGTATTACCTTATCCGACAAACCATCCTAATTTAAAGAGCAACATTACAAAATAAAGTAGTTGTTTTGGGGAATTTAGATATTATCATAAAATGTAGTCAAGATAAATCTTATTATGCCTTATATATATAAAAATATAATAAACAGAAATGCTATGAACTGGAGATAAAAGCAAAATATAATTCTGTAAGGTAGAGCTACTTTCCCACACGTGGGACTTGTAGAACAAAATGTAAAAGGCAAGTATAAGCATTCTCTGTCTGACTCGATCTGAATCCATGGTGGTGCCGCTCACTCTTTCTACAAATAAGCGGTACAAAAAACATACATATCAACATGGCCGATTAATATTTATAAATTGATATCATAAGATATCACTTCATTATTATGAATATTACTGTGTATGTTGTTGTGTGTATAAACACACACCAACATACACAATTTTATTACATTTAAACTACGTATAATTCGAACTCTATTTTAGGTTATTTTATTCGCCTTTCTGTCGTTACATGTTGGCAAAGCTAAGCGGTAACCTATTAACATAATGTCCTCGCTCTATGTTACTGCTCTTAGAACTTATAATAATATGTGAGCCACATCAAAAATATAAACCTAATAAAAATGGACGAATACGTCACCATCGCCACATCTAAATCACCACAAAATTCTACTTCGTATACTTCAAAACTCAGTGGAAACTTGGAACTTTTTCGGTCTTCTCCTGAAATAATAAACTGCCGTAAATCAATGTTTATGCGGGATGCGACCGAGGCCGGAGTGTCCGCCTATGCCAAACCCAGCCGTTCTCGTTGTTCACTGGTACATTAATTACGCCAAGCGGCACTGTTTCGTGAAATATGAACCTGCAACGATATCCCATTGCATTGATGCCTTTGAATTATGAATGAGCTATTGAAAACTTGGATAATACACATCACTCCACCATGTAACTGGGGCAAGCAATAAGCTATGGAAATTTTCTTGACTAAACCGACCAACTCGTAATATTATAATCCAGACTATAGCTGAAATAATTTTAGTTCCATATTGCAGTTTCTCAAAAATTATAAATATTTCAATCATGGTCGATTTTTCAACAGTTTTTTACATATATACTCTAAGATTACAATCAAATTACAACAAAAATTATAACAAAACTATCTTGCAAGTATACCCAATTTTTTGCACAAAAAAACGAATAATTATAACAGGTTCACAAACGCCGAAGTAAGCGGTGTCGGTACATACATGGAAAATAAAAACTAATCGAATTTTGTACCTTAATTCTTTGTAAAGTCGGTTAAAATGTGATATTTTAAAATAAATGATTATTTTAAGAACTTGCAAGAAAGGTCATGCCATATTAAAAAAAAGAAGAAAAAAATGCTACATCGAAAAATTTAACACGCTATTGCCGAGAAAGTTGAAAGAACACCGACAAACTCAGAAGTATGTTCAGAGTTCAACACGTGTCGCCTTGTTAGGAAGCTAATTACATTTTCTTGTCATTTATTTTATTTTACTGTGGCTTAGAGAAAATCTACAGTATTTCTAATGCTTCGTACGTATACATTTAACGGAAATAAAAACGAGAGTTTCCACGAAGTTATATTCCGTTTCCGTAAAGAAAAACATGATAAACCTACCATATTTTTATTATTTTTGCTATGGGACCTTTAGTTCTGTTTACGAAATATATTGCGTAAATATATGTCTTCCTTTATTTAAATGGGTATCACCCTAATATTGTCACCGTAGCCTAGTTGGTAGTGCTCCTGCCTACGAAGCTGGTGGTCCTGGGTTCGAATCCCGGTAAGTGCAAATATTTGTGTGATGAGCACGAATATTTGTTTCTGAGTCATGAATGTTCTCTATGTATTTAAGTATTTATCTATCTATATAAGTATGTATATCGACGCCTTGTACCCATAGTACAAGCTTTGCTTAGTTTGGGGCTAGGATGATCTGTGTGACATTGTCCCCAGATATTATTATTATTATTGTAAAGGCGAAAGTGTGTGAGTGTGTATGTTTGTTACTTCTTCACGTCAAAACGGCTGGAGCGATTTTAATAAAATTTGGTATGGAGTTAGCTGACACCCTGGATTAACACATAGACTGTAATTTATAAAGTATTACGCGGGTAAATCGGTGGGGCACAGCTAGTCTAATATAAAAAAAAAAACAACTGAAACATTCAAAATCAATTCGGATAAATAATTATTTGCAATGTCAATAATTATTTGCATTGATGAAGAATAAATAAGTCACTGGTTAGCAGCAAAACACCTCATCTCATCGCCAGGTCACCTTCTGAATTCATCTTCAAAGTTATCACGAGGACCTACCAGAGAACGGGCAGTAACATCTCTCTGTTAACTATTACCATCATACTCCAATCGCCAACCGTTCCAATTATGAAATACTAGCTGTGTCCCACGGTTTTACCCGCGTTGAACTTTATCAATTATAGCCTATGTGTTAATTCAGGGTATTAGCTAACTCCATACCAAATTTTATTATAATCACTCCGGCCGTTTAGCCGTGAAGAAGTAACAAACATACACACTCACACAGTCACGCACTCACAAACTTTCGCCTTTATAATATTAGTGTGATAGTGTGACCCTCGTATTCTTGGGGGAGATTTTAGTCTAGCAATGGATACGCCATAATCAACACGACTGACACTAAGGTTAGAAGACATATAAAGTAGGCTTAACTTATAATATATATATGTACACAACAAACTGTAGTATATAAACTTGTGTATATATTATTCCTTGTATATATATATATATATATATATACTTTTTATATTTTTCAAATTTTTACGTTTTGTAATAGTCGTGTTTTGTTATGTCAGTTGGCGATGTGAAGAGAAAATATTATACCATATTATATCTGAACCAGCTCTTTTTATAATTACCAGTCCCAGTCTCTTACAATAATAGCAAAAAAATAAGATAATTATGAATCCAACATGTATATAAACCAGTTATTTTTATTACCTTCTATTATTTTCACTCAGTTATATTCCGTTCAAACATAGAAAGTATCCTAACAACACGTGTAAAGTAGCTCCGAACTCCGTCCGGTCGAAGTTATACAAGTGTTGCCAACACGTGACACCATATGAGGAATTTCCCCCCGAGGAAAATACTTAACCGAGATTAAGGGTATTTACGGGTTGATTTAATTAAAAGAGCTTAGTTACAGCAAATAATCAGTAATTGTTTAAGTAAAATTTAATGGATACAATTTAGTTTAGTATTAATTGGTGCCGAGTAGTTTATTTGAAACTAGCAGTGCCCGCGGACTTCGTTGACTTCGTTCCGCGTTATAAATATTTTTATCCCTGCCCGTTTGTCCCGCGTATTACTTCTGGTTAAACGTTCGGGATATTTTTTTTGCATAGTCTATGACACTTCACAATAACGTAGCTTTCTATTGGTGAAATAATTTTGAAAATCGGTCCAGTAGATCCAGAGATTACCCCTTACAACATCACAAACTCACAAATGTCTTTATAATATTAGTATAGACAAATAGAATTATACACATATAGAAATTATAAAAAAATAGAAATATAACTGGGAATCTGATTGTAGTGCCTGTACTTAGCAGGTTTTTTGTAAATCTACTATAAAATTATTCAGGGCCGCGCTCGCATTGAAACGCTATAAAAATAACCAAAATCGGTACGGTTGTCTACACCGTCTGTATCAGAAAGGGTTTTGTATACGGATTTTATATTTTGTGATTTTCTTAATTTCCCAATTCGCCAAATTGTATATGCTAACAATAATTATGTAATATCGAATTACATAATTATTCATTTATTTATGAAATTAGCTAGCTTACGGCATTACGGCTTCGTTGGGAAATATTAGTTTGCTGCTTTTTTAACCATAATACTCGCATAATAATATTCTTAACAACACTCGCACTCAACTAATAAATTAACCAGAAACCTATAAAAAAAAACAAACCGAAGACAATTTCCCGATTTAGGTATACGTATAGCCTAAAACTGACAGAAAGCTATATCTATTGTCAATCTTGACAGTTTTTATTTCATTTCGATGCAATTACCTTCCACGTATTTGAATTTTTATTTTAATAATTATTTTACTATATTTTATTACTTATTATCCTATATCCTATTCCTGACGAAGATACATCCAAAAACACAAAATAATTGAAATTGCTCCACCCGTTCTTGTGTTATAAGTAGTGTAACTAACACGACTTTCTTTTATATATAAGGATATATTAAATTTGGACCGACGATCTTGTGTGGGTCGCGGGAAGCCGCTGGATGCGGGCAGCGCAGGACTGGCTTTTATAGAGATCCTTGGGGGAGGCCTTTTTTCAGCAGTGGACAGCTTTCGGCTGATATGATGATGACGATGTTATTAAATTTATTCAACACTTGGGTATGAACATAGTATTTGTCGCAGATATAGAATAAGCTGCAGCTACTAATAATTATATTGCTCTTCTTTTAGTTAAAGATAGTATGTTGTAATAGGTGTGTTAAAATACCGTCTGCCATGCATGGCGATTATGGCATATCCCCCCATTCTTGGGAAGGCTCTTGTCCTGCAGTGGACGTAATTCGGTTGACATGATGATTGTTAGTATGTAATAAGTGAGATAATGCTCATCCACCAGTTTATTTCATAAAATTTAAATCACAAGAAATATAGTGATCGGAAAACCCACGAAAGCTTATTGTACATAAACCGTTGTAACGCGGCATTATATTATAATTTATGCATACAAACATGTTAACCAGTAACCACGTGTAGTGTGTAATCAGGCATAAGATCTATATATTTTACAGTAGGCACCTACTGTAATATATATCCAATAGGCCAATCACAATGTATTTTGTAGAAAGATCCAGAATGAGGGTCTAAACGACATCATCATCGTCATCATATGAGCCGAAATATGCCCACTGCTGGACAAAGGCCTCCCCCAAAGATCTCCACAATTGCCGGTCTTGCGATCCTCCACGCCATCGTTTGGCAACAATCTGAAATGTCAACATTTCTCAAAATTGTTGCAGAACGAGTTCACCAAAATTTTTGTTACTAATTGGGCCGTCCCGGAAATATTATTTCACAGTAAAATTACACATAATAATCTAATTACACCTTCATCATAATATGATGATGTCTTCAGAAGCACTTAGTGGATGCATGTTCGGCGCAGTGGTTAGGGTTGCCTTTACCTCGTTATTACCCTATTTCTTTATAATTCCTCTGCCCCTAGTTATTATGTGGTCAGAATCACAAAAGATTTCATAATTCATGAAATCTTTTGTGATTCTGACGACATAATAACTAGGCGCTATTTAACTTATTGAGTACATGTGTGGCGCAGTTATTAAGGTTGTCACCACAGGTTGTCACCTTGCTTGTACCCTGTTTCTGTGTATTCCCTCTGCGCCAAGTTATTACGTCATCAGAATCAAAACCATTTTTCTTTGTGAGTGCATGTGTGGCAAATTGTTTAATGTTGCCACCTCGCTATTACCCTATTTCAGTGTATTCCCTCTGCGCATAATTATTATGTTGTCAAAATCACAAACCATTTAATTTAATGAGTGCATGTATGGCGCAATGGTTAAGATTTTTACCTTGCTATTACCCTGTTTCTGTGTATTCCCTCTGCACCTAGTTATAATGTCGTCAGAATTACAAACCATTTTACTAAGTGATTGCATATGTGGCGCAGTGGTTAAGGATGCCACCTCGTTATACTATGCACAGAGGGAATACACAGAAATAGGGTTTATTTCTGTGTATTCTCTCTGTGCATAGTATTATGTAGTCAGGATCGCAAAATGTTTAACTTAGTGAGTGCATGTGTGGCGCAGTGGTTAAGGTTGTCACCTTGCTGTTACCCTGTTCCTGTTTGCCCTATCTGGGTATCATAATTTGTGTGTACCATAAATGATAATCCTGAGTCTGGGTGAGCTTTATGTATATTAATTACATTTTTATAAATTTTTCTGTGGGACAAGTAGTTACATTACAAAGGCGAGTACTTAAATAAAATTAGGTAGAAATCTGTTACCAGCTCATGTATTATTCTTAGTACGGATTTAATAATAAAAAAACAATTATAATGTTTTTATTCTAAATATCAATGAACCTTTCAGTATAAACTGTATGAAATAAGCATTTAACTATTAATTAATCTTAGAGATTAAATATCAATTAAATTTAAATGGAGTGACAGTAGCCACCGTTTATTTTTATTCGTAATAAATCGTAGTTAGCGATAAGACCGCCCATTGTACAATATCTATTGATACTGTTTACTCTCACATGTAAATGCTATATAGTTGATCAAAATGGGCGGTTTTTGGGTTTTCTGCTATTTATTACAAAAAACATACAATTAAATAGTTAAGAATATCATTATCATCATCATATCAACTGAAATACCACTGCTGGACAAAGGCCTCCCTCAAAGATCTCCACAATTGCCGGTCTTGTGCGGCTTCCAGGTATAGAATTTAATAATATATAGATAGTAGCAATAACGGTTTTACGAAGAAACGTGTCTTTTTTTACCAATTACGATTCTGAACAATCAATACCATCGAATGAAATTACTGAAACCTTGTATTATAATACAAGGTTTCAGTCATTATAGAGATAGAGAAAAATAAATTGACGTCGTGATATATCATTTTCTTTATCACTTCTTGTTACGTTCTATTACTAAATAGACAAAACAGTGGTATATATTTGAGATCATTTAGTTATCGAGCTTCAGTGTTGTATTGTGTTTTTATTATACACGTTTGGTTAGTAGGTAACTAATTCATATCTTTAGAAGAATTGAAATAATTATTGATATGGAGATATGACAGCGCCACCTAGCGTAAATATAATATATATATATATATATACAATAGACGTGTTCATGAACACAAATATTTGTCTGGTGCGAGGATTGAAGCCACAAGCTTTGGATTAGAAGGCAGATTCACTACAAACTGAGCCATGGCGGTCCTGAGATTATTATTCAATCTTAAAAAAAATATAAGTGATCACTTCGTTATTATATCATTATAATAAAAAAAAACAAAACAATGTACTTGGATTGGACTTTCACTCATTTTTTAATCGATACTATTCCTTCTGTTTGAAGGTAGTTTTAAAATAATAATTTACTCAAAATTCCTATTTACTTATATTGTATTCACAATGTAGTTAAAAAGCTCCTATAGCATGAAACCAAAATTAACCCGACAAACTTACAGTAACTAAGATGAAAAAACGTGTGTTGAAATTCTAAGCAGTTTCACCGACGCTCTAGCAGGAGACAGCTCCGGTAGCCGTTTCATCAGGCTACACATTAAGATTAATGGTGTACTCTCAGCAACAGCTTAAACATCATAAAACAAAGTATAAATCTTCGACTAAGTATGTATAAAAAAATTAGACCGAGTTTATCCCCGACAAAGGATGTCAGGATGGAATTACAAGCAAAAGATAATATATGTCTTAACAAAATTGCGTATCCATATTTATAGATTTACCTTACTATTAAAACCTAATATCTTTATCGAGAATTTGCTAACAAAATATGGAAGAGTAAAGTACAATTATGCTTAGTATACATTTCTTATTTTGAAATAAATTACTTATGGTGAAACCGGAGGTTCGAAAAAAACTTTCTTGTTACTTGACGTTCATCATCATCATCATATCAGCCGAAAGACCCCAACTGTTTGACAAAGGCCATCCCCAAAGATCTCCACAATTGCCGGTCTCGCGCTATCCGCATCCAGCGACCCTCACAAGATCATCGGTCTATCTTGTAGGGGGCTTGCTCACGCTGCGTCTTTCGTACTTGTCGTTAAATTTCATCAATACAAATTACTAATAAACTAAAGTGAAACCTTTAAGCCATAATATCAATGGAATTATGTGGAATGATAAAAATAGTCTACATACAACATGTAACGTAATTAACGCACACCCTCAGACACCCCAATTAGAATATTATGTTGTAATCATAATACATACACTGAAGTTTTAATTTAACATGTATATGAATTGTTATTTACTACATTATTTTCTTGGAATAAAGTTTATTTTTCTTTATTTTGTATTGAATGATGGAATTTGTATGAATACAAATAAAACTGCAATTTTAAAAATCTTATTATTTGACTTACGGCCCATTTCAATTTAATTTGACTGTACAGGGTTAATATTAGGTCTTTACCTATGAAATTGCCGTTCTGCAGTACTGGCCATTTCAAATCAAAATAATTTTTGTTTGGCTAAAAATTCTAATTTCAAATTAATTTTATTTTAAAAACATGGATTCTTTTTTCCAAAAGTAGTCATTTCTTTATTGATTAGTGTTACATTTTCATCGCATTTCAATCTTTTTCGTCATCATGGATATGTTAAAAATTCGAGTAATTATGGAATATGAGTACCGTCGTGGCAGCAACGCAGCACAAGCGGCACGCAACATCAACGACGTTTACGGAGCTAACACTACAAACCAACGCACCACCTGTTATTGGTTTGCTCGCTTCCGTTCTGGAAATTTCGACCTGAAAAATGAACCTCGCGGTCGTCCGAAGACTTTGGTCGACAATGACGAATTAAAGGCGGTTGTGGAAGCTGATGATACACAATCTACGGCTGAATTAGCAGCAGCTTTCGACGTTAGCGTCAAAACAATATTGGTCCATTTGCGTCAAATTGGCAAGGTAAAAAAGCTTGACAAATGGGTGCCCCACGAACTCAATGATCGCCAGCGCGAAGTACGCGTCGAGACGTGCCTTGCACTGCTCAACAGACACACAAATGAAGGAATTTTGAACCGCATTGTTACCTGCGATGAAAAATGGATTCTGTTTGATAACCGCAAGCGCTCAGCAAGTTGGTTGGATCCTGGTTCAGCACCTAAACAATGCCCTAAACGAAAACTTACCCCTAGAAAAGTGATGGTCACTGTTTGGTGGTCTAGCGCCGGTGTGATTCATCACAGCTTCTTACCAAACGGGGTGAGCATTACTGCAGATGTGTACTGTGAAGAACTGAGCACAATGATGGAGAAGCTGGCGCATCTCCAACCAGCATTGGTCAATCGCTCGTCTCCGCTGCTCCTGCACGACAACGCGCGACCTCATACTGCACAGCAGACGGTCTCCAAGTTGCAAGAACTGGGGTTGGAAGCTCTCCGTCATCCGCCCTACTCACCAGACCTTGCGCCTACAGACTACTACTTTTTCCAGAATTTGGATAACTTCTTGGCGGGAAAAAAATTCAATACCCGAGAGGCAGTACAAAATGCCTTTGAAGAATTTGTTGCCTCCCGTCCAGCTGATTTCTTTAAGAAGGGCATCAATAAACTGCCACTGCGATGGCAAAGATGCATTGATTGCATGGGTGATTACTTCGATTAATACAAATAAAAAAATTCATGAAAAAAATTCGTTTAAATTTTTTCATACAAAACGGCAATTTCATAGGTAAAGACCTATTATGACAATAATTTCCGTAATTTTAATAATTTTGAAAAAAAAACATTACCTATATTCACGGCCATTTATGACGTCACATCTGCTCATGGAGGCCAATTCAATGAATGATTTAGTCAGTATTAACCTTTATCTTTTAGAACGCCAATCACGATCGCGATGATAAGCGACTTAGGCGACTGCGCTAAGTACAGATCGAAGGAGTTAAGTAGGTTACATGGAGAAGTTTATTTAACTTAACATTGCGAAGAATGAAAATATTTTAATGAAATAAAACCATGTTTATTTACTTGAAGTATGGTACAATATAATTGTTTTAATATATTATATCCTGTCTAATTCAACTTCACCATATACAAGGTAGGTATGCAAATTTAATATCACAAAGAAAAGAAAATAAACGCTATTTTATTTATTTTAACTGCAATAATAAAAGTGCCTCCTTTATCCCATATTTCCAACACAATATTCGTCCTTTTACAAAATACGTTGTACAACGTTTTAATCTCCATGACGTCATAACACGCTTACCTGACAGAGATGTATAAACTCACCTACACGTGCGTAATATAAAACCGTCTTCACAAGAGCCTTTAATTACACACAAGTTTAATTATATTCCACCTTTATAGATACCCTTTGAATCGAAAGTTTAGCGTGGACTAAGTTTTATGACGCTCAAAATTCTACTCTATGAAAGATTACTGGAGCAAGTTCGGAGTAGAGATTACCTGCCGACGTAGAACAAATAAATATGTAGATATGGCAGCGCAATCACACTAATATTATAAAGGCGAAAGTTTGTGGGTGTGTTTATGTATATGTTTGTTACTTCTTCACGACTAAACGACTGGAGCGATTTTAGTAAAATTTTTATGGAGATAGCTAATACCCTGGATTAAGACATAGGCTATAATTTATAAACTTTAACGCGGGTAAAACCGCGGGGCCCAGCTTGTAATTCATAAATAAAACCAGTTTGAACATAGGAACCATTTTAACAAATCAATGAAAGGATTTTGAAAATTTTGGACTTAGATTAATTTAGTTCATAAAATTAGAAAATATGAATTGTATAGAGGTTAGTGAACGAAATCATAAATGGCAGCGAATTGAAAAACGTACAATACCTTGGAAGTCTGAAGCCTTTTTTGGACTGAGTTATTATAGCAAAATATCGTTTGATAGTTTACCTCTAATGAATTTAATGAAATAAACTAATTAAATAATGGCTGTAGTCGTATTGGTTGGCTTCAACAACTCTGACAAAATGGTGACCCTCATTAAATAAACAAAAAGCAACGATGTATTTACCTACTTTATAATGCAGTTTTGTTTTAGATACCGTTTTTAATTTAAATTAATCACGCGTGTTTGGCGCTAAGTAGTTTTAGTTCCTTATGAAATGTCGTATCAAAGGAGCACGACATACATTCAAAAATAAAAGAAATGTTACCAACGTTGCGATTAACCACGTTATGATAAAAAGTGTAACAAATAAAACTTTATTTTTATGGTTATCTAATAACTAGTTACCGACGCCAGCACATCCGCTACCCCAATCTGTCAAATTTATTTTATAGATTTTCAACTTTATCACTCAAGCATAAGGTTCACTTTCAATTGTAGAATTTTGACAGATTGGGGTAGCTTGATGTGCTGGCGTATGCACAACAAATTGCGTAGAAGGTAAATAATAATTTGTATTTGACTGTATCGTCGGTCTAGTGGTTACGAGTCAACTGCAGATTATGAGGCCCTGAGTTCAAATTCGGAGTCGATCCGAAGTATTTAATAAAGTCCAATCAGACCGTATCAATACATATAAAGACGGCCTCTTTATTATTATGATACCTCTACTCGTTTTAGTTGTCTGCGCCCGTTCCCGTCTAATTTCCACCGGCTTCTAGTTTATTCTTTGAGGCAATAAATTGTTAGTTTGTAGTATAAATTACTTTACTCGTGTTACATTTTGTTGGCGGTTATGAAAAATGGCGAAGGTGCCCTATATCCGGTCGAAGGTAACACACAGCAAACGACTTAAGGTTTCTTTCATCTCGGAATATCTATAATCGGTGATAACGTTGATTACAACAGTTTAACTTTGTAAGTGATAAGAGATCACATTTCACATTGCGTCTCTTGCCATGATATTCAAGTAATTTACATTACTAGATGTTACTACAGGTATGCATACCTTGAAAAATGTTGTTTAGCCAAGGCAGCAACTCAAAGAGTTATAGGTTTATAATCTTATTGACATCTGTTATTCCTTAGAACTAAAATAAAAATGTGTATTGTGCTGTAAATTAGCTATTTATTGTTTTTTTAGTAGTATAAGTTCAGTATATTTAATAATAAACCATAATAAGACGGGCCAGTTGGCGTGGTTGGTAAATGCTTGCCTTTCAGGCCGCAGGTCGTGGGTTCGATTCTTATCCAAGACACATATTTTTGTGCATGAACATGTCTGTTTGTTCTGAGTCTGGGTGTAATTATCTATATAAGTACGTATTTACAAAAGAAAAGTGGTATATGTAGTATACCAGTTATCTGGTTTCCATAGTACAAGCTCTGATTAGTTTGGGATTGGATGGCCGTGTGTGTATAATGTCCCAGGATATTATATAGTCAAATTATCAAGAATAATTCATGCTTAAAATAATTCTTGGTTTAAGTTTTGGATCTTAATAAACTATCAAGTTTTCCTACAAGTGACGCCCAGCGCGCCTAGAGAGATGAATTCCTGAACTGTATTATCATATATAACAAATACGTTATGCCATGACAACACGTAATATTTCCGTCCTACTTTTAGTTCAACGAAGAGCTAAGATAGCAATAGAAATGTGAAATTGATCAGTCTGTCAGCTTAAATTTACTATTTTATTATACAATACATAGTAATATGCTTGTACTATATAAAATATTATAAATATATTCTAAAATAATATTGAAGAACATATGTTTACAACCGAAATCAAAACAGTTGATTGAATAATAGATTACTTTCTTAATAATAAAAGAAGTTAAGAAAGTATACTTACTTATCGTATGGGCAGTGGTTACCCTAGTCTCAGAGTTGTTCAAGCCGCCCGGTAGGCCTTTGACTTTTTTTTGATTAGGCAGTGGGAATGCCTTCGCACGCCAGCTGCATAAAAATGCCTACGGGTGGGTATGTCGGACTCACACCGACTAAACTTACCTGCCGTGGACTTCTCTTGGCGCCTGAAGGGGGAGCCTCGGGAACTCGGATATGCTACTCTGGTGCCCCCCTTTTGCGCCATGTCCCAGATGGTCGGGACACGTACTCTGAGAGGGCTCTGAATGGCCCTCCCTATCTACAACCGGGACCGATAGCTTAACGTGGCCTCCGAAGCACGGAGACGCTCAAAAAAATTAAACCACTTTAGTGGTCACCGATCCATGAACTGACTGCGAGCCTAGTTGTTTAACCTCGCCAATAACTTACGGGCCAGTGAGATCAATTAGCATCTAGAAAGTCTAAATCACAGTTAAAAATGTTGTTAATTCAGCATAACACAATTATACTGTATTATGTTATGATAAACAATCTTATGAATTTCTTTATATTTTAATTAGTAAAATGTGACAGCCAGTTCAAAGTAATTGTAGGTTTAAGAGGTTAACTGAGTCTTACCCAAAACCTCATATTGGCGATATTAACATTCTATACGTCATAGTGAGTGCGTAGGATATTGTACCAGTTAGGGCTTCTGATAAAACATTGTGTTACATTATTTGGTAATGCTCTCACGTTTCTCTTGTCTTATAAACGAAGAATACCCTGCAGCGGTTTTATATATACCTATGTTCATAAATAGATAGGTATATATTAGACTCCGTTGACCTTATTTTTGGAACGGCTAAGTAAAACTAATAAGGCTAGCAAAGACCGGTAGGCGGTAGCAATAACAGTGAATTTCCTTGTGTTCCTGCATAGAGACAACATAGTAATAAAGTATTAGTGTCTACCATAGATTAGAAGTTAAGTTTCATCATCATGCTGTCAGCCAAAAAACGTCCACTGCTGGACAAAAGCCTCTCCAAAGAATGGAGGGATATACCATAATCGCTAAGCTTGGCAGACGGGTTGGCGATCGCAATTTGATGGTCATAGTTCACAGAAAAACGCTGCTGCCCGTTTCTGGTAGGTATTCCCCCGGTCGATTTATATACCCCCCACGGGATGAAATGGGATGATGATATTCTATACCGTCACCACACAGCAAGAATTTATTATACAATAATTAATATTTTCTGTTTTGCTTAACGCGTATGAATCTCAATAGGGATAAAAGAAAAATGTCGTATTAGTCTTTGTAATAAAAAAAGATATTAAATACACACTAGTTTTATGCATGAAAGATGTTAGTATTATCATCATATCAGCCGAAAGAAGTCCACTGATGGACAAAGGCCTCATCCAACGATCTCCTCAATTGCCGGTCTTGCGTTTTCCAGCGGTTTCCATGGGTTAGTAGATATTATATTCCATTCAAATTATAATTTGAATAGAATTAGTGAGAATACTATAGTTTTTAATGAAATTTTAATAAATTTTTAATAATAACGGTTGCGTGTGTTGATCTATTATAGCGTTCAAAAGTATTCTCTTCTGTCAAGACCGCCTGGCTCTCAGCAGTGAAAGCGTAAACCCTCCATTCCTCCAAAATTTAATCTATATCAACATGGTTCAATATACATCAAAATACTTCGCCTGACCATTTTATATTTTGTTTTAAGTAACCAGATTTGATTAATGGGAATCTATTTACTGCAGGCTCAAATTGGTTATTTTATTACCATAAATTTACAAATACAAAAAATCGGGCATTGTCGTGGCAGATAAATAAATTACAAAAAATTATCGGTCTAGTTTTCAAATCTAGGGAAAACAAAACCCAGGACCTCATTATCTTGCACTGGAGCAGCATAGCCGCATTGCCGGGGCTCCTCCCATGAGGCGCCAAGAAAAGCCCACAGCAGGTTTAGTCGGTGCGATTCCGACATACCCATACATAAAGTGAAAGCGGGTTTTCACTTTTAGCGGGTGGCATGCGTAGGCAGCCACCCTGCTTAATAAAAAAACTAAAAAGGAACTCATTATCTCTGGTTCAATACAGTACCGTTCGACTGTTAGTTTCAACTATTAGTTCCAACAGATAGTTGTAGTGTAATAGTATACAAGCCTCATACCAACATAGAAACTCATACTGTTCTTTTTATTTCGATGTTTACGAAGTAGCCTAATAAGTAATTCAACCCGCGCATAACACACACGTAATCAGCTAAAACAAGATAAAAGTAGCAATTTAATTAATGTAGGTTAATCAACATTTGATACTTAGGTACTTCCCCTAGTGTTGAGTAGCGAACCCTTTTCAAGGACACGAGTTAATGACCACCGCTGACATTTTAGAAAAGGGTCACTAATTTATCTAAACAGTGCTGTTCTCGTAACTCCGGCTTAATTATAGTTTAACTTATTTGCGGGCCAGCTGCCTTGTACCAACGGTCATACAATTCGTGTAATTAAGTGCTAAATAACAATAGCTTTGTAACTTTTAGTTAGTAAAAAGTTGGGAAGTTGGGGGCAGTTGTTCAAAACTATGGTTAAAGGCGGCTGTTCACTACCCGGAACGTGTAGACAGAGATGGTGTTGTGAGAAAGAGCAGAGACGGAATTAGATCCTTCCGGTTTCATACAACTAACACCATGTTGTGTGAACTGTCAAGCCTCCATCAAGCCACCAGATAGTTTATTCAACTTCATATAATCACATTAGAACGATACCTACTCGTTGTTTAAGCAGCTTATAGAGGGTTAAATTCAATTAGTGAATATATTATACAGAAAAATGAAGTGAACAAAGCAACAGAAAATTGGACCAATTTCTATTAATCATTGATTAGAAGAAGAAGAAAATATATCAGTAAACAAGTACAGATAATAATAATATATAGGTATACATACAGAAATTATTAATTGTTATCTGACAGAATTGGTCCCATCTCAGCACTAGCTGCGACATTAACGGTGAAAATGGTTTTCTGATGGAACCAGGTAATGATTATCTCTGATGATCTATATTTACTACCCACGCATTAATCTGCACTACCAATCCGTGATCGTCGCGGGTACCAACGGAAGGTCATCGCTGGGTGAAATCCAGCAAAACATACATAAATTAAATCAATAAAGAATGATCAAAATCAGAGAAAAAGCTCGTCGGGGTAGTGGGAAGGGTCAGCAACACTTGTTTGCTGACTCTTTTTAAAGGCCGGCAACGCACCCGACACTATACTGGTGTTGCGGGTCGCCTGATGGTAAGTGATCACCGCCGCCCATGTACACCCATGGGCGGCGGTGATCACTTACCATCAGGCGACCCGCTTGCTCGTTTGTCGTCCTATGACATAAAAAAAGAGAAACCCGTAACATACACACATAAAATAAACATACAGTCGAATTGATGACCTCCTTCTTTTGAAGTCGGTTAATAAACTGTAAAGTATTAAATATTTTTTATTCTAGCATTAATTATTTTAAGAAATAAG
Organism: Pseudoips prasinana; assembly: GCA_951640165.1. Classification (NCBI taxonomy): domain Eukaryota; kingdom Metazoa; phylum Arthropoda; class Insecta; order Lepidoptera; family Nolidae; genus Pseudoips; species Pseudoips prasinana. The sequence continues at coordinate 15,832,720 of OX621240.1, forward strand.
TTTAAATACTAATATTAAAAGCATCATCATTATCACATCAGCCAAAAGATGTCCGCAGTTGGACAAAGACCTTCCCCAAGGATGATGAGATGCTCGCATCCAGCTTAAAGGCATAGTGAAGAGCATATAAAAATTCTTCAAAATCACGATTTAAATATCATTTTTGTCCATTTACACAGTACAGCCGTGTCACAACATGCATTCAAAAAGTAATAATGTAGGTAATAATCATATAGGTATATAAAGTAATATATAGTATCGTACTCATAATACCGTTTAATTCACATATGAGTACTTCCATTTTTTTATAGAGATAACTAGCTGCGGCCCGTGGTTTCACCCGCGTCATATTTTTTATAAAATAAAAGTAGCCTAAGTTACTCCTTGTTATATCAGCTACCTACCAATAAAAGCCGTCAAAATTGGTCCAGCCATTTCAGAGATTAGCCGGAACCAACAGACGGACAAACATTGTAAAAAAGGTTATTTTAGTGTATGTACTATATATATATTCATATGCATGTAGTAAAAAGCGGTTATTTCAATAGCACAAACATACACTCCAATTTTATTTATGTGTATAGATTAGGCCCTTATTTTCTTAAACTTATGGCATATTATTTTGAACATACAGCTTAGCTATGCAACGGAATGTTGAATGTCAATCAACGCCTCTGTTGCGATGTAATAAGTACGTCATGATAGCAATCCGAAATGAAGAGGTATTTTAATCGGGAACACCCAAATACCCCGAAATATTTTACTCCGAATTTTGATGTTCCGATTTTCAAAAGTCTGAATTTCATAATACCTTAGAATTGTAATGTCTATTATTAAATATCACAAAATGTATCTTACCGAAAGTCGTAAATGCGATTTGTTAGTTTTCCGATTTTTATACGTTCTAAGAGCCAAATGCTCGAAGGGCTCTCGGTATAAACTAAATGTCAAAATGTTGTGCTACAAAATTTTGTGGCAGTAATGAATCGCTGCAAAACCGACTTCACGTAGTCTTGTCTGCCATACCCTAGAGTGTAATTTAAGCCCGCGTAGGCGCGGAGGTGTAGGGCGGCCCGCGAGCTGAGGAGTAGGTGGTGAGCGTTAAAACCATCTGCGACGATTAGCTCGCGGGGAGCCGCCCAAACCCCGCAGTGCCGGAGCAGTGACAGAATCAATGCTTGCTGCCTGCTTGCATGCTGCATGCCTGCTTGCATGCTGCATGCCTGCTTGCATGCTGCATGCCTGCTTTTATATTGCATACCTGCCTGCTTGCATGTTACATGCATCCGCCGAGTGCCAGATCCCCTCTATTCTTGGTGAATCATTTGGGTTAGGTTAGGTTAGAACTGTGACGGGGGAACAAAATATTTTTATTCTTTTCTTTGATGTTTCGAATTATCATTAAGTCGGACTTTTTGTTATTCGATCTATTGAAGCTCGGTATTTTGAGAATAGTAATTATAAACGTTAGGAATATTAAAGTTTAGGAATTATAAAACTAGGAGTAATGATAAGTCGGAGTTGTAATATTCGGAATTTTCTATCATTCGGAATTATGAAAGTCGGTATTTTGGATTTCGTATTTGTGACTTTCGGAATAAAGTTTTTCGTATTAATTGTACCCATTTTAATCTTAATGTATACAAACTCATTCGCTCACTGACTAATTACGAAATCTCGAAAACTACTTGACCTATGGAATTTAAATGTCAGGTAGATTGTTTATAATTAGAAGACGTCAGATTAGAACAGATGAATAGATCTAAAGGCAATCGTATGTTTAGCTGTTAGATGTATTAAAACGAATTATTCTGGTGATAATATAAAACTATAATAATTCACACACACATACACATCATAATTTTATATGTAGGTGATTTGTCATCTCACACCCGAACTCTCATACCGATCCGCTTGAAATTTAAAACAAAGAGAGATCATATTTGGGGTACAATATAATACGAGTAGATAGTAATAAACATTATATATTCACATCTGCGATTTCTCTATCCCTTGGTAAAACTTATTTGAAAAATTATTAAAAATTTTGATAGTTATTTTATAGATATTTGAGTTATCTAATGTATGTAGAAGTTTTAATTGGAATTAAAACATACTTGTTTATTTTTAAGTTTCCGGCCACGGGCGCGCACAACAGGGAAGTGGGCGGGCGTTCGCTTATTCGTTTCTTATGTGTTCTGTGTAAAAACAGCCCGCGCCCAATTATGGCTGAACACTTATCTATTGCTAATGACCAGCATTCCAGTGAATTTTCGCTTACTAATTTATTTTAGTAGTGCAAAACTGGAATATAAATCAATTTATAAAACATTTAGGTACTATCTTTAAAAACCGACAATATGTGAAAACAGTAATTATATGGAGGTTTCGTAAATTCCAAACATCTCACACATTTTTTTTTATAATGTCACACAGACCATCCTAGGCCCAAACTAAGCAAAGGTTGTACTATGGGTGACGATATACATACTTATATAAATAGATAAATACTTAAATACATGGAAAACACCCATGACTCAGAAACAATTATTCGTGCTCATCACACAAATATTTGCACTTACCGGGATTCGAACCCAGGGCCACCAGCTTCGTAGGCACGAGCACTACCAACTAGGCTACGGTCACCATCGTATATATATATATATATATATATATATATATATATATATATATATAAATTACCTTTCCGCCCGAGAGGAAAGAGGAAAACCAGGATCGGCCCGCCACCACCGTCGTCCTCCATGAAATTGCTTGCATTTGTATCGATAAAATGCCCTCTCCCATTTATAATCGGATGAACGTCCCGTGACTTTTCGTATAAAGTAGAGCGACAAGCACATAGAACCTCACCTCAGTAACATTCCTAAGACTGGGTTCGAACTCCAAAAAAGGTGCCTTAGTATGTAGTCTAGACGGCTTGAGTCCCCCTCTCGCTTGAACTATCCGGCAAAGTAACGAACCTATCAACATCATCATATCAGACGTGTTACGTCCATTGCTGGACAGAGGCCGCCCCCAAAGTACTCCTTTATTACCTTTCTGGCGCTACCCGCATCCACCGGCTTCTAGTAGTCCTCGCAAGATCATCATCATCATCTTATGGTTCTTCGAGGTTAAAAATAAACGTAATATAAAAAAAATATATCACTATGATATACAGTAAAACAGAGGGCGTAACTGAAACTATTATGTGTTTCCATTTTCGCTACGACTCGATTTGATTGGCAAGAGATTTGGTGATCGGAAATTGAAAAAGTTCACAGGTGTATCATACTTCCCCAACTCCGAATAATCCTTAAGGTCATGACAGAGTTGGGAAATGACGAGGATTAGTATTGGAAACCTACTGCATTGTATCTAACTATTGGACTCTAGAGAATTGTATAAAAAACTTTAATAATAAACCTATGAAATAGATTTCAAAAATCTATTTCATAGGTTTATTATTAAAGTTTTTTATACAATTCTCAGATATTTTAACTGTTTTTGCAAATAATGAGGGCCTGGGTTCACATGGCCTGACGGTTGTTTTCCATAGACGATAATCGACAGCGACAGCTTAATGAGCCTTTCGAAGCATAGATACGCTCAAAATTTAAACCACTTTAGCGGTAAGGTGCCTAGGTGCTTTATCTCTCCGATGATTACGGACTGGTGAGGGTAACTACTAGACCCTCCCTCTTACCCGCCACTGCAACTCCTCCAAGCGAAGATTAACTTTGGCACACATGTAGTGACACTGAGCGGTGAGGCTGAGGAATGTCCCGGTAATAACATGAACTATATTGGAGTTAATCGTTCGTCTTCGATTAAATTCAAGATTGTTCAAGTTAGGACAGATCAAAAGGGGGGTACCGGAGCAGCATACCCGCTTCCCGGGACTCCCCCATCAGGCGCTAAGAGAAGTCCACGGCAGGTAGGTTTAGTCGGTGCAAGTCAGACATACCCACCCGCAGACACTTTTTGCGGGTGGCATGCGAAGGCATTCCCCCTGCCTTACCAAAAAAAAAAGGACAGATCATAAAGTTCTATCAGAATGAATGCAAGAAAAACACATGCACCTCGGACATCACGTAAAGCTGTAGGTCCGGCACCTGTTTCCTTCTCGGTCTTGGTCCCTAATCGGTTCTTAGTCGTATCGGATAAACGTCACTTCGGCTTTTAAGAGCACACCTGTGTCTGTGTTCTGTAGTTACTTGGCACTCATTACTACTAACTGTATTACTACAAACATGTTCTGACTATTTACAAGCGCTTGTTTAAAGTCTACGTGAATATAAACCTTTTTTATTATATTTTATTTTATCATTGAGAATGGCTTACTTAGCTGAAATTTGGCTAGGAGCACTATTTATGTGTGTTTTTTTAAAGACAGCGCCCGCACTAGGGAATCTAATCCCTGTGTCGCGGGGTACTTTACAAACATATAAATAAACGGACAAAATTACATCCATATATGTATATTCTTATTCTTCTGGTGGCGGCTATTTCCAGTCCCCGGAGGTCCTGGTAACACAGCGCCCAGTGATGAACTATTGTGCTCGCCGCTCCAACTAAACTTCCCTGTCTAACCCTGCAACATAGATAAATTGCAGAATCTTTTTGGCAGGAGTAACGATAACATCGTCCTGGTGCAAGAAGTGTTGGCCCAGGACGGTGTTACGTTTATGCATCAGTGGCTCACAGTGACAGAGCAGGTGTAGAGTTGTTTCGTCTGCGTTATTGCAGAATCTGCACACTCAACAGTCTCCGATGCCCACCGTGGACAGGTGTTTCCTGAGACGGCAATGTACCGTTAAATATATATCTATATATGTATATAGTACATTATTGTACATATATAGTAATCCTAGCCAAATTACCGCTAAATTGGACATTCTTAAATGACTTTAGTTAACTACAAAGGCCATATAATAGAGCAACTGTGCATGTGCAAATACAGGTGTTATCTAAATTTATGAATGAGACACCATATAAATATATTTATAGTATGTAAGCATGAACATTTCGTGATGGTTTCTACCCACATGCCACCGTCACGCTGACCGCTCACGTCTTCCTGACCACAACATAATAGACTGAAGAGAATTTTAAAGTCTATATTAGCATAAAAATGAAGTAATATAACCATACAAATTTCAATTTAAATCATTTTTAGTATTATAATTGAAGTGACTCTCTTAGTTACGATCAAGTAACAAATATTAAATTTTGTCAGCAAGTCAGAAATCGTAACTGTGTTTGGGAATATTTAGAGCAGCATCGTTTTATTTTGAATTTAAGTAATAATAGTTAATTAAGTAATAATATCCTGGGATATTATTTACACACGGCCATCTAATTCCAAACTAAGCAGAGCTTGTAGGTACCATGGAGACCAGAAAACTGATATTCTACATATACTAATTTTCTTTTGTAAATATATCCTTATATAGATAAATAACACCCAGACTCAGGACAAACAGACATGTTCATGCACACAAATATCTGGTGGGAATGGAACCCACGATCGCCGGCGTGAAAAGCAAGCATTTGCCAACCACGCCAACAGGCCCGTCATTTAATTTTATTACATACACATACTTGTTAACTTAATTAAGTTGCGACTTTCATCGGTTTTCGCAGTAAATAAATGATAAATGAACATAAAAATAAATCGTAATTGCAAATAACAAGTCTGGACTTATTTAAAAATGAAATGGTATATTCTTACTCATTTAAAATTTCTCGTATCGGATTCGAAATTTCCATTATAACCCTACCAATTTCGCACACATTATCTGGTTAATTTATATATAATGTAAGGTTATCACATTAACTATATTTGGCTTTCACATTACAGCAATGAATAATTAAAAAATAAAACTGAGTTCAACATGTCTTTATGACAAGGGATTGGAACCAAATTTATAGGAACGCATTTCCTTTTGAAAAAAAAAGACAACAAAATCGGTACAAAAACAACTTTGAGCCGCTTTAAAATAGGACCTTTAATCAGATCACGTATATTATAATTATATTAGGTAAGTGATTATTTTTATAATATATTAATACTAACACTTCTTTGCCTGAAATCCGGGATTACCTAGTTCAGGCACACCTGTAACGTTTGTAGCGAATTAAGAAAAATTGTATTTGTATTTTATTTTATGTTTTAGTTGTTAAGAATTTTATCTGAAATAAATTATTATTCCAAATTATTTATTTATTTTTCTTATTTTTAACATATTTATATCTATAAAATTGATACAAAAAAGAAAACAATAATATATAAATACGAAAACAATAATATATATTTGACGGTCACCGTAGCCTAGTTGGTAGTGCTCCTGCCTACGAAGCTGGTGGTCCTGGGTTCGAATCCCGGTAAGTGCAAATATTTGTGTGATGAGCACGAATATTTGTTACTGAGTCATGGATGTTTTCTATGTATATAAGTATTTATCTATCTATATAAGTATGTATATCGTCGCCTGGTGCCCATAGTACAAGCTTTGCTTAGTTTGGGACTAGGAGGATCTGTGTGACATTGTCCCGAGATATTATTATTATTATTATAAATAAATATGAAAAAAATAGAGTTCCTCCAGCGGCGAGGTTTGACGCCCTAGGCCGCCGGTGGTCAGGGTGACAGAGTAAGGAACCTCCTAACAATTCGTGCCGTTAAATTATTATTATTATTATTGTCCAGTAAACATGTTTCTAAGAGTCACCGAACTTTTAGGGTTACTAATCATCAAGTACTTATATTCGTTACCTACATCTGTTTGCAGCTACTTAAAGTTTAGTTTTTTGTGGAAATTGTTGTAAGCTTTAAGCTGGTTTTCGAGTTAAATATGAATTCACGTACATTTTCACGGTGTATATTTGCGAGAAATGTCCCCATGGTCCGATCGTGGCTTAGCTTGGACGGTCGAACTGTGTGCCAGTGATTGGGACAACCCACTTTTCATATAAAAGCTGAGCTTACTTATTGTTAAGTCAACTGGTTGTGAGTATAGCCATACTCTTAAGTAGTTTCAGTACTACTTTTTGGTTGATAAATTATGTAACATGATTAACTGCATAGATTTTATGATGATGTATAATATGTAACACAAATTTGATGATGATCAAAATGTTTCTGCATCTTTGACTGTTTTTTTTTGTGTATGACATTGTTTGTGAATAAATTCCAAAACGGTTCCATATAAGTATAAAATTTTTAAAGGACACCCTTGGGCATTATGAAAGTCTATATCTCTTGTATATCTCTCTATGTAGGTATAGGCTAGATTGACTAAGAAGTGTACATTTTGATAACATGACTACTTTTTAAAATGACTGCTTGCTTTACAACATTGTTGTATAGCAAGCAGTCATTTTAATTTGTAACGCGACTAACCTTTTTTGTTATTTTCCCGATGTTTCGAACAAATTGCATTGATCGAGCTAACTAATCAAACAATAAAACCTATTTCTTAGTTCCATAAACCTAGGTTGCTTAAATGTTTAACAATATCAGCAGGTCAGCAAAAAATATATAAATATGAATCCAGAGACTACTGATAACGAATTCTATCAGAATACCTACTCATCGGTGCTTCGTACCAACCTTTGGATTTATTCGTGAAAATGGATTCGCTTTTAAACTTTTACTTTACGTCGATAAAATGCGTTCGTCTTTCTTGTACTGTCCTTAGTTCCAATCAAAAATATTGACAGAAAAAATATATATTGTACAGACGGCAGCACATCAACACATCCATCCAACACATTCGGTAAAAAGTAAACATTTTCACTTGGACATTGACGGAATTCTAAAGGTTGACTCTTCAGTACTTGACGTCATTATGAATATGTTGTTATATGTTTTATTTTTATTTTATTTTTTATTTTATATAATAGGTTGGCAAACGAGCAAGTGGGTCACCTGATGGTAAGTGATCACCGCCGCCCATGGACACTCGCAACACCTGAGGAGCTGCAAGTGCGTTGCCGGCCTTTAAGAAAAGAATAGACTCGCTTCTTGAAGGTTGCCATGTCATACCGGATCGGAAATACCTCCGCAGCTAAGTGATTCCACAGAGCGGTAGTGCGTGGCAAAAAGTTTCCTGAGAAACGCACAGTGGTAGATGACCATTCATCCAGGTGATAAGGATGAAATTTCCACTTTTGGCGAGAGGGTCTGTGGCGGAATGTGGCGGCAGGTATAAGCTCGAACAATTCCTCTGAACACTCCCCGTGGTAAATGCGGTAAAGGACACATAGAGACGCCACGTCTCTCCGCAGGGTAAGAGTATCAAGCCAAATAGTGGGACTCCCGTCGTCAACGACCATTCGAGCTGCACGATGTTGTATGCGATCAAAAGGAAGAAGTTGATACTGTGGTGCCCCGGCCCAGAGATGGCAGCAGTATTCCATATGCGGCCGAACTTGCGCTTTATATAATTGGAGGCGATGGACCCATGTGAAATATCGCCTAGCCCTGCGACGGACACCGGACGGTTTATTTGCATGTTGTAATTTATAGATTTCTTACCCGCGATAAACTATATAAATTATAGCCTATAAGTTAATTCCGGGAGTCAGCTAACTCCATACCAAATTTTACTAAAATCGCTCCACCCGTTTAGACGTGAAGAAGTAACAAACATACACGCTCACAAACTTTCGCCTTTATAATATTAATTTATGTTTATTGAATGGCCTATATAAATAAGGATTTCATCAAATTTTAATTATGTACATAGTTTAAATATTCACAAAATATCACTCATAATTCGCTAAATGTCGTATTGGGTGCCAACCTGTAAGATAAATGTAAAAAAACTATTATAAAACAGAAAGAAGTAATGCATTGCCAAACAACGAAAAAATTGCGTTACATACCATCGAATCGATAACCGCCTTATTTACCGGGTCTAACAAAATTTAAATTACAATAAGTTATGACAAACTACTTCTAACTTCTACCATATATTCCCGGAGGCATCGAACTAAAATCTAATTTCGAAAAACATGAAATCCTCCATTCATATTTCATACGTTCATCTCGAAGTAATTACAAAACATTGTTAGCTAACACATAAACTAACCCTTAGCAAACTTGTCCAGCACAATTTGTGTGTAATCCCATAACAAATAGCCTGAAATAGGCAAAAGTTGTGTGCAATAATGGACGCCGAAGTTAGCCGGAGCAAGAAGTGGAAAGATATACGAAAATTGAGAAGAGCCCCCTTTTGTGCGTCACCTTGTGGCGTATTGAATTATTTGGGGCCGACGATAGAATAATTTGCTGCTCTTCATTCTTAAATCAGACAGTACTGTAAAAATAAGATCGTCCTCGTACACATTTTAGGTTCCCATTATAGCAACTACAAATTCATGAATATCGAATTCATTCTCTCTTTTTATTGTATGGGTACGGTAGTGATTGCTCTCGTATCAGAGCTCTTCAAATCACCCAGAATATGGTTTAACGACTAATATCTAATGATCTTCAGTAACGGAATTAAAGGAACGATTCTCTTAGGGTTTTCATGCTGCGGAAGTCAAAAAAGGAAATTAAACCACTTTGATAGTTACCCATCTATAGAATAACCACGTTCCTAGGTGCGTAACAACATCAATCACAGGACAGGTGATGGCTACGAAAGCATCTATCAAACCCATTGAATAGATTCTCTAAGTTCAAACTATTGCATTATTTTTAAATCTAAAACATAAATGGCATAAGGGTCGCCTGAACGTAAGCATCATACTTAAAACACACATGGCTTCACTTAACACATTAAACGCCGATTCAAATTTGGTGATGTTCCGTTTGGGCCATGGGGCTCACCGGTGAGCGACAGCAATACTACCCGTTCAGGCCGTGGGGCTCACCGGTTTTTTGAACTTAGTAAAAAATAAACTAAATAAACTTCGAAAAAAACTTAAAAAACTTCTCAAAAAATTACTACGTATTTAACATCTTTGTCATGAATATTTGGCACATAAATGAAATCAGTGTTAACAAAAATAATTCTCAACTTTGAGGCAAAAAAATTGGTCAATGATGAAGCACATTGAAGCAAGATATGCAGAGAAAAGGTTTCTCCGGGCATTGTGGACAAAACGTTCTCACCTTTTTAGTCTTGTTTTTGGCCAACTTTCTGCCGTAAGTAGCTACATTAATTTTGTAGCAATTCACACATGTTCGCCTGCTTGTTCTGACTTGTCCTTCTTTTTGTTGCAGTTTGTGTGCCATTCTTCTAGGTCTTGCAACTGGAACATCTTGTTGGCTGCAAAACGACTTCAGTAATTCTAGCCGAAAGTCTGCCATTTGTATTTTCTTGCCAGTGACGCTTTGATACAAGACCAGTGCATTGACCACTGCTGTGTTCAGGAGAAGGTTGATTGCATACTTCTTGTACCATTTTATCGATTTCCTCAGTGGAGTTGAGTAAGCAGCCATCTGATCTGACATATCTACAGCCCCTTTAGCGCCGTTATAGTCAATGACTATTTTTGGTTTGGAAACAGTTCTGTTGCGTTTTCGGACATTCTGGAATCGCACTGAGTGTTTTGTGGACAGCAAAAAGACGTCTCTTTTATCCTTCCACTTCATTACAGTTATGCCCTCACTGCTTTCCTTTGCCACGAATTGGCCTCGCTTCAGTTTAGCATTTACTACATCCTTTGGCAGATGCTTCCGGTTCTTCCGAATGGTGCCTACGAGATGAGTCTCTGCATCCAGAAGTTTTTTGGCAAGATCTATACTGGTGTACCAGTTGTCGGTCACTAGTGTATGTCCCTTGTATAAAAGATCGCTGCATAGAGACATAACTACGTTCAACGGTGTAGTATTGACTTCGTCGTTGTTCTTTCCTGCGTATACATTTATTTTGTATGTATATCCAGGAATGGTACATAGCTTGAACTCCTTTATACCATATTTATGCCTTTTTTGTTTATTGTACTGCCGAAAAATGATTCGTCCGCGAAAAGGCACCACGCTTTCATCTATGCAGATCTCTTCGGAAGGGGTGTAGTTTTTTTGGAAGTTCCTGTTCACAACTTCGAGCAATTTCTCAATCCTGTGTAATCTATTAGATTTATTGTCTTCGTCTTGCTGAGAAAAGTGCAGCATTTGCAACAGCAGCTCAAATCGGTTTCGACTCATTATTGTTCGAGGAAAATTCTGTTCAAGTACAGGATCTTTTGACCAATAGTCGGATATTTTGGGTAATTTTACGATCCCCATGAAAATAATCAATCCGAAAAATCGTTTCATCTCTGCTGCGGATGTTGGTTTCCACTGGCGAATTCGCGCAGATTTAGATGCTGCGCCAGACCCTGTGACTTTATTGATAGCAAAGCTATTCGTATAATCCGCCACCATTTCGAATATTTCGTCAGGTACTAAAAGATGATAGAAATCTGCTGGGGTCTTACCGACCATTTCTCTTACAAGTCGTGGATCTAATCCTGGGAATTCAGTGTACGGGATAATCCGACGCTGATTACCTTTTGGTTGGTGCCATATGGTAGATGATGCAGGAAGCGACGCGGTGTGACCAGAAGTACTTGGCACGGCATTTTCAAGTTCAATGTCGCTCGTGTCAGTAATGGACAGAACTCGTCGACGTCGCTTTCGTAAAGGTGGTTGTAAGTCATACTCTTCCTCAGACTCCGAACTTAGCTGAAAGCTACTATTGAGCAAGGAAATTTCAATATTATCAATCTGTGTCAAATCGTCATTTGTTATTTCAAAGTCTTCAAAATCATCCATGATTCACACCACACTTTTCCTTAGAGTCAGGCAGGATACAGTTTATTCACTTTAGAGATAACCAGGGTAAAACTTTCACTAAAACAATCCAAAATAATTATGTAATAAGAAATATTAACAATGCGCGTGACCTTGCATGCGATTACTCTCTAATGGCGCGTGTCTAGCGCACGCAGTGCTTCCGGGAATCCCGGAGGGCGCGGGGTGTGGCCGGCGCCCCGACCCCCGCGGCCCCGCGCGAACGAAATGCAGATTTTCTACGGCGTGCGCCGTGGTGGTCACCAGTGTACGGCAGCAATTATTTCGTTAATTCTTTGGATAGTAATAAGAAATAATTATTTAGAGTAGGGTTTTTGACTATTTTAAACCGTATGAGCCAATAAAATATAATGTGTAAAATTTGTCGAAATCGCGAATCGGCGTCAGCCCATATGGAAAGTATAGTGTCGCTCACCGGTGGCCACCACGGCGTTCAGTGTGTTAATAGTTTTCGATCCTTCCTGCTAATAATCATTATCATCATCATGTCAGCCGCAAGAAGCCCAGTCATGGAGAAAGGTTTCCTCCAAGGATCTACACAATGGGCGTTATTGCGCTGCCTGCATTCAGCGGTTTCCCACAACCCATGCATGATCGATGAATTGACACTGCTCAAGGTGGACCAACGTCCACCTTGAGCAGTGTCAATTTAGTAGCCACACTAGCTTCTTACTGATCCAAATCATTATCATCATACCAGCCGAAAGATGCCCACGGCTGAACAAATATCTTCCACAAAGATCTCCACTGTTGCCGGTGTTGCACTATCCGATTCAGTGGCTTCCAGGGACCCTCACAAGATCATCGGTCCATCTGAGCTACACGTGCGCTACCAAATAATTTATTTTCAAATTTCATTCAAAATGGGTGCTATTCAATCTACTAGCCATTCTCAGAAGAGTAGTATGCTATAAGTGCTTTTATTGTAGTAGTTGTTTACAAGCGATCAAAGTTCAGGAGTGATCGTTAACACGTTATTACGATCACATAACGCTACTGAGAGCCAAGCCGAAACTATGCCTAATTAGCACCGATACTCTTGAGTAAACTTAGATCATTGTACTTGTGGAGTAACTATGTACACTTAGCTGACCAATAGGATACATGAATAAGTTACCTTCAGAATGAAAGCTGCGTACAAACTTGTTCATTTGTACGGTGCCATCGTAAAAAAGTCTTGATACTCGACTGCTCAGCGCCAACAGTCGTAAAACACAATTGAATTTTTAAGGTTCTGTGAAAATATCTATTGTCTACCAACTATCCATTTGTTAGCGGGCTGTACCCCGGTATCTACAGTAGGTAGACAGTTGAAACTTTCACAAAGTGTGTATTTCTGTTGTCCCAGTGATAACCAAAATATAAAATTACGAGTGAGCACGTTAAGCCGTTGATCCTGTCCTGACCTCTTTCCGGTTGTGTCAGCTAGCAGCTCCGTTGTCCCATGAGAGTGAGGGATAAGCAAGTGCACCTGTGTTTGCCCATACACTTGTGCATTATAATATATCCAAGATGTTTTTTTTTTTATCTGTTGTAGATAACGATGCTGGTTGTGTGATTAACTAAGTCTTTTCTAAATAATACTGTATTAGTATTAAGCAAATTACGCAATTGTTTGTTGTCTCAAATAAAATAAAATGATATGGATAGGTTAAGGATGAGATTAAGGAGGACCTAGTTCAGGGTGACGGCACTGCGGTGGCAGTAACAGAAAATTAAATGTTGTCTACTGCCGCCACGTGCAAGCAGCTCCGGGAAGACAGCTATCTGCTTGTGGCGCAGTCACTGTACTGGCCTGAAAGGAGTCGGCAAATAGGGGCAAGGCAATCCAGAGTCCTCCTAGGATACGTGTATCTAGGACTGGTGCAAAAGGGGAGCAGCATACCCAAATTTCCATGGCTCCCCCATCCGTAGCCAAGAGAAGTCCACGGCAGGTTAGGTTTAACACCTATTCAGCTATATAGGTACATGACACGCCATATCATAATAAATATAGAAAAATCAAAAATCTTAGAATACACTCGTAAGTCTATCAGCGACAAAGTTTATAGGAACAGAATAATCTAGCGTATTATTTCTTCGTGCATAGATAATGCGATTTAGAATTCAGAGCTATAGACAATCTATTGTGTATTTTTTTTTTATTCTAAGTTTTATATTCTTTTCTCCTGACCTTACATACTCTGTGCTCCCGATTAACAAATCGCCTTGTTTATTATGTGATTGGGTTTTTTTAGTAGCAACGACAAGATTAAGTCGTGATAACAAGTAAGAAGAAAATAACAAAGACGTGACCAGAAAATTATCCAGTGTATAATCGATCGGATACTTTGGAATCGTAATACCACAATTGATCTCTTGATCACTTTTGATAAGTATCTCGCCCTTACTGGATTACTGTCACAATGGGATAAGAAACTTATGTTCTTACTTTTCTTGCGTGGGTGAATTTTTTATCGTTCTCCGAGAAAACGTTTCGGTTCATTTAGTACATCAAAAGCAATTTATATTAAATGAACAAAAGGAAAGTGTATTCGCATTCGAAATGATTACGGTGCAGACTAAAATTTTTAGTTTCGAGACTAATCATCATCTTCATGATTTTGACTGCTGAACAAAGACCTTACAAAAGTGTCCACTGTGAAACTGTGTACATAATATAGGGGAATATATGTTATAAGCGTTTGGAAGATGGGTTGGCGTGCTATAGTAGTATAAGAGACGCTGCTGACTGTTTTCAATATAGCTATTCCCTCAGATTGACTTCTACGCATTCGCAGGTTGGTGCTATTCGTCACAATGAGTCAGACATCTACAGTTATTAGGACTGGGCATTTTAACAATATAAAAAATTGGCGGTGTTAGTCACCCATGCCTGGGCGGGCAAGAAAAGCTGTTAATCCTTCGCCAGTCTGCGAGGTCCTGTCCTATAGCCACCCCATCGGATGATAAGGAGGAAGAAAGTATATCCCAGGAAGTTGCCTAGTCTCCATAGAAATTGACTGCCTTATTACTATAATTTAATTTATTGGCCTTTCTACTAATTGTAGTTATTACATGCCATATTTATGTTTTAAGAATGATATAGTATTGTGAGCCCAATACGAACAAACACATAGGAACGGTAATCCAGAAATAATATGTATCCATAACTAAATTAAGCCACTTTATCCTCATAATAGCTGTTTTTTCATATAATAAATCATTCAAACATCATTATTAATTTAAACATTGCATGTTTCATCATTCATCTCTTACTTGAATGCAGTCGTTTCCGAAAATTCTTTTTAGAAGTAAACATAAATGTGCTGAGATCCAGTGGATAAAACGGGACTCACGAAAATCTTGCCTTAATTCTTAAAATGTCCTATCGACCACTTGAATTAAGTTTAAAATTGAATCATATTTTTGTAACAGAAAGACTCAATTTTAAAGAAAATAGATCAAGTCGATAGACCATTTATTAATAACTGAGACGACAAAAGGGTTAATGCTGTGAAACCTGTCGACAATCGTACTCGAGGGTCGGCGAACAGAATAATCCGATATTCCAGAGGTAAAGGGTACCTGATCATAACTGATCTACTTTACACGTCTTATGAGAACAATAATACAGGGTGTAAGGGACATGCATGATAGATATATATCAGGGGATAATAAGCACGACATCTACATGATAGATATATATATCTCAGTTATGGATTGTCCGGTAAAGCAGTTAAAGTAACTTAAAACTCTTAGGGTAACATTAAACTTCAAATAATTTTCTGTAGATATTTTTAAGTTATTAAGGAGAATAAATTTATATATAAATAAATAACAGATAAGGCCCTTAACAAATTTTTATCAATTTTAAACGTAAATATTTTTTTGTATTTAACTAGAAAAAGGACTATAACCAAATATATAAGAAAATGGAAATAAGTATTTTCATGTACTAAAAAAACTCTTTACAGAATAAAAATATATTTAGATGGTATTTGAAGAGAATACGGGGTGGGACATATTCAATGAAAAAACCGTATTTCCGTATTTTCAGAACACTTTAATTATTTGTTAAGCAACACAATTGAGAGTTTATTTCTTAAAATCCATAAGTCATTCAAATTTAGTATATTCGAAATAATGCCTAAATATATTGTTGCTTTGACTTAATAAAAATAATTTTATGTATTTATTTATTGGACTCAACCATGGAATAGCTCCATGGACTCAACTTAATTCTACCATTACAGGGAACCTAATGCGATAGAAAAGTTACAATTACAATTCAATTGCGTATTATGTACATTTCTGAACAACTAATAACATACAATTGTTCAGTTTTCAGTGAACAAGCGAATAAGTCTACTATTTCGGCGACCTGGTTAAGCGTGCGCAGAGCGCGAGTCCAATCTAAACCAATCCACGGATTGGTTTAGAAGAAGTTCTAAATTCCCTAAAAAATCCTGTCAGGTATTTTTTCAGACAAGGGCCGCATGTGACATCAATTCCGGTATCGCGGGGAATTTAGAAACATGCAGTTAATTTACAAACATGTAGTCCGTGTAATTATCTATATAATTAAGTATTCATAAAAAGAAAAGTAATACATGTAGAATATCAGTTAACTGGTTTCCATAGTACAAGCTCTGGTTAGTTTGGGATTACACCCAGACTCAGAACAAATATTTATGAGCCACCTAATTTTGACCGGTGTAGAACCCGAATTTCATGAACATGGCAAAGCTATCGCCTTGCTAATACCACTTGTCTCCCTCGAGTCTTAACACTTCACCACTCGTGCAGCAAAAAATTTCGTTAGGCTGCCCCTAAAATCCTGAAAAAAAGGAATACTGAATATATTTTTGATCTAAATGTAACTTCTTTGTTTAGGTTTTCTTTTGTCTAATCCTTAGTCTTTGTAATATGTTGTCATTTATTAAATCTGTTTTCAATGCAATGCTAAAGGTAGGGTTCATAAAATTATTTGATTTGGGTTTTTAAGTATTTAATCACATAGGCTGTTTAATAAATATTACATAATACTAGCTGTGCCCCGCGGATTTTTACCCGCGTTAATCTTTATAAGTTATAGCCTGTGTGTTAATCCAGGGTGTCGGCTAACTCCATACCAAAGGTTATTAAAATCGCTCCAGCCGTTTAGACTGTTTTTTTTCGCCTATATAATATTATTTTGATAACAACGTACATTGAACACACACATAAATAAAAGAAACTAAAGCGGGTTAGCTAAACTAAAGCTTCACTATAATGCCTAGCTTATTGAGCGTTTTCTTTGTTACCAAAGGGATCGCTGAATAAAAGTATAGGTACTCGGTCACTAGAGATACTTAACATGACCTGCTTGTTACCATATTTCTTTATAAAAGACATGGGACCAGCCAGAGTCAAGCGTCTGTCGTTAATGTTTGGGTTGAGGAGAATGATTCATGACTTTTTTCAATTATAGATCACATCAAAACTTAACATACACATATACCTAGAAGCAAAGTATATTATGAACTTTACTCTGTAAAATTGAAAGTATGTAATAACCTACATACTTTCAATTTTGTAGAATCAAATATTTCTCAAGCGCTTTAAATGTTTGTACTTTAACAATTAAATTGCTTTAGTAATATTTGGCTCTGCAAAACCCAAAGCTCAGTAGTAAAATTATGTGATCAAATCATCTCAACTGATCAGTATTTTTGATCGAATTTCCTTAATGTGGCTTGCGGTAGGCGTTTCTTGAGTAGGCCTCATCATGTAACCAATACGTATATTGTATACAAGTGTGTGTACGTTTGCAAATATCTATATTCTAGTAGACAAGCATTGTGTACATCCAGTTGCATGTCCTAAATTCAGAATGTGTGGGAAATTTCGTTAAAACGTATTTTTCGTTGGTTTAAAAAAAAAAATATGTTTTAAATTGTTACATTATCACAATTAAGTAAGGACTTTGTATATAAATTATGTTCGTTCCTTCCTACACGTCTTTTTTAAATTAGAGGTTAGACACAGCCGTATGTTTACCTTATTAAAAAACGTATCATCAAATCATTTGTCATGAATTCGCTTAATTTTGACCTAGATCCTTATCCCCCGAAGCGAGGAATGTTAATCAATCTTCAACTGACAAAGTTCCAAATAGAGAAACCCTCTAGTTTCTTCGCTTTTAAATGACTTGTTGGCTTTTGAACACTAAGGGGCGTTTTACGGAATCGAAATTAAATTGCTAATTTTGCCACTAATCTCAGAATCTTCTATCGATCGGTTCTTTCAAAGTGACTATTTAGACTTCTACTCAAATAACCTATGGACCATTCAGTGCAATTTCAAAAGTAAATCCTACAGACATCATTTTACGAATCAATTTGACATTGAATTACTCACGATGCATAGGCCATTCAAGAACTAAGGTAACTCTATCTCATGCGGAATTAAGGGGCCTTTTACAGTCCACTAGCGCCGCCAATCGAAAAAATGTCATAACTCGTAAATAGAATCAAAAATACAAAATGTGGTCTATTATTACTGTAGAAAAGGCAATAACGTAATTTTATAATACATTGTCAACACTTGAAATATAGCTGTTTAGCTAAATCGTGCATTTGTAACAAAAACGGCCGTTTATGTTTTGAATGCACGATTTAGCTAAACAGCTATATTTCAAGTGTTGATAAGGTGTTATACAATTACGTTATTGCCTTTTCCACAGTAATAATAGAACATATTTTGTATTTTTGATTCTATTTACGAGTTATGGCATTTTTTCGATTGGCGGCGCTAGTGGACTGTAATAGGCCTCTTAATATACCCATATACCCTAGGTCATTTAATTACTTGCTAAATAGATTTCTATTTGCGCGTGGAGCATTGTGTATCCTTTTTGGGCTCATTAAAAAATGTTGGTAAAGCCGATTATGCAGGGTTTTTTAATCGGATTTCCAATGATCATGATGAGCCGAAAACAGCTTATTTTAATGAGATCACCGTAAGTGTAAATTGATAATTATATGAAATGAATTCCTCAATTAACGGAACGTGTTTTAATATAAATAAAACCATATTATTTGTTTTCGCTAGAACGTGGCGTACGATTCTTTAACTCATCCGCTGTTCTTTATAAAGTTCGTAAACGGGTGAAGTCTAGTGATCATCTCATCTTCTTATTGGCTTTATGTTACGTAACCTATACACACGGCATAAGCATTACTTTAACTCATCCGCTGTTCTTTATAAAGTCCGTTATATAGTTACAAACAACGACTACTTATCAGCTTATAGAAACTAGCTTTATTTTACGTAACCCATACATTACGGACAGCATAAGTGCTACTTTAACTCATTCGCTGTTCTTTATATAGCGTAAACAGATGAAGTTCAGTATAGTAAGCAACTACTCGTCATCTTATTAAAGCTTTTTAGGGCTTTATTAAGGCTTTATATTACGTAACCCATACACATAGCATAAACGCTACTTAACTCATCCACTGTCCTTTATAATGTTCTTTGTATAGTAACAAACGGGTTAAGTCAAGGTTAAGTTATGTACAATGAGCGACTACTAAATTAATGATGTTATTGAGCTGACCTTATATTTGTAACCCATTAATTATGGACAGCATAAGCTCTGGTTCTGTTCTGTTCATCTGCTGTCCTTTATAAAGTAAGTGTTATGTAACAAGTGGGGCAATACTCGTTGGTCTAGCGGTAGCATGTACAACCGCAGATAATGAGGTCTTGGGTTCAAATCCCCGGTCGGTCGAAGTAATTATGAAAATTTCTGTTAAGAAAAAAAAATTCAGTATCAGCCCTTAGTCTGGGAGTTGGTGGTATTACACACCCGTGCCTCGGTGAGCGTTTAAAGAGGTCTCTTTCCGGTCATGTCGCTAGTCATCCCATGGGATCATGAGAGTGATGGAATAGACAATTCCCCTGTGTTTGCACACACTTGACTTTAGACATTTGTGCACTATAATATGTCCCGCGCATACGGCTAGTATCCATTGAGACTGGCCGCCGTGGCCGAAGTCGGCTAGGAGGACGTCATCATAATACATTTATTGTTGCTATTTTCCAAGTTTCAACACTAGAGCGCAGGTTCTCTATCTTGAATTCACATAAAGGACATGAAAGCTCTTCACATACAATATGATATATATATATATATAGATTGTATGTCGTTATTGCTTCGTAACCTAATTTGCTCTGAAACTGCATCCCAGTTTTGGTAATCTTGTTTCTCATACCTCGATTGAAATGCCAGAAACATTTGCATTGATATTCATTTGAATTGGTGTACACATTGATATTCATGGGTCTATTCTATTGGTATGAGATCCGCCGATATTATTTGTACATTCACTCATATTTGTTAGTTTTTCTAGATAATTAGTGCTAGCTGCTGGTGTGGTGGTGCCATAACACCATATCCACGTTATACAAAGAAAAATCGCATAATAGTTAGCAAGATAAGCCAACGAAATGTAAAGTTTGTGTGCTGGCCTGGTGGCGTGGTTGGTAGATACGCTTTCTTTCACGCCGCAGGTCGTGGGTTCGATCCCCACCCGGGTCAGATATTTGTGTGCATGAACATGTCTGTTTGTCCTGAGTCTGTGTGAAAATTATCTATATAAGTAGGTATGTATTTACAAAAGAAAATGAGTATATGTAGTATATCAGTTATCTGGTTTCCATAGTAAAAGCTCTGCTTAGTTTGGGATCAGATGGTCGCGTGTGAATAATGTCCCCAGGATATTATACTTGAGTTTATGTTTGGTTGCGTCTAGAAAATTATAAATTAGTGTTGCTGATGTGGTGGAGCCTAAAACTCCTTTCCCACGTTTTTAAAAGAAAAATTTGCATATTTTTTTGCAATCTGAGTCTTTGTATGACTATGTTCTTATGTAGTTCATGTTAAATAAATGAATGAGCATTTATTAACTTAACTAGCTGTGCCCCGTCGTTTTATCCGCGTTAAACTTAGTAAATTATAGCCTATGTGTTATTCGGATATAAAAACTATATTATTACAAAGTTTCATCGAAATCCGTTCGGTAGTTTCTGTGTGAAGAAGTAACAAACATACACTCTCACACACTTACAAACTTTCGCCTTTATAATATTAGTGTGATAATTATCTTATGGCTTTACTTAAAGAAATATTAATCTGTTTCTTTCGCGTAGTTTAAATGAACAATATTTAACTTTTCTTTTCTTATAAGCTATTCTCAGATGATCATCAAGAAAGTTCTCAGACTACATTTTTGTATTTGATTGGTGCTGTCCAATACAATCCGTTAATAACAATGGGTCCTGGGTTCGAATCCCGGTAAGTGCAAATATTTGTGTGAGGAGCACGAATATTTGTTTCTGAGTCATGGATGTTTTCTATGTATATATGTATTTATCTATCTATATAAGTATGTATATCGTCGCCTGGTACCCATAGTACAAGCTTTGCTTAGTTTGGGGCTAGGATGATCTGTGTGACATTGTCCCCAGATATTATTATTATTGTGTAATAAAACAAGTTTTGATTTATGACAACCAATTCGAATAATACAGATGCATTGTTAAAAATTATAACGGGTAACTCATATAATTAATTTTATGTTGTATTCGGCCAACGTTTTGAACTCGTCAGGGCGAATACAACCGTTCAACTGTTTTTTGTAATTAATCCCAGGAATATGATGCATTTTTTACAAAATCTTTACGGGACAAAATACTCAAAAATCTATAAGTACATATAAATTGTAAGGGCTGCGTGTTTATCTTTTTTATTATTTCCTGGGAGCTGCTTTGTTTAAATGTTTTCGCTTAATTTTTATAAACACCACAGAAATCATGTAACATACAAGTTTTTAAATATTTTTAACAGTCCAATTGAGAACGTCCACATTTACGAGGTCTGTTAAAAAGAATAACACGATGAAAAACAACCGAACTAATATTACCAAAATATTTTTTTCAGACGGCCAAAAAATTTGTAACTCTGAGAGAATCATCTGATATTGGCTTATAATATCAAAAAGTTCACGTTAAATTTCATATCCAATATAAACTGAGGCGAAAGTCGAAAACGGCAAGTTTGGTGGCACTTATCGCAAAGTTTTCGGGGACACGAGGCACTTTGGCGTTGGATTATTTATTATCATATCATAGGGCGAGATGAGTGGCTAAATTGTGTGATGACGTGTGAGGTAAGATGAAAAGGATGAGGGCTTTGAGCGGCCGAGTCCGGTTCGGCGACCCGGCTCAAAGGCGGGCTGCCTAATGACTTGTGTCGATGCGTTACTCGCAACGCACGCCTACGCTAAAAGGGCGCACTAAATAGCATCTTTACAGTATATTTAGATGCCATAACAAACAGTAAGAACAACTGGCTATTTAATTTAAAGAAATCTAATTAAATAAAATGTAGGTACATAGATGAAACTCTTTATTGTACACCAATTGTAACATCACTTACATAGGAGCGTATAATTACAAAGCATACAGGCAGTCTAATCACTAACATGTGATCTCATCGAGACTACCAAAGAATGGACAAGAATTGGGATTATTTAAGGAGGTAATTGTCGGTGTACTTAGACCTTGTCAACAGTACACTTTGGTGCTTACTACAAGAACCTACTGTTAATCTATTATTATTACATATAATAAAATCGTAGGAAAGTCAAAACTGTATATTGAATATTTTTTTAAAAGGCTAATTGGGGCGTCATCTAAAATTGATATCGAAGCCAAAAATATAGTTTTTAGATTTTTTGTCTGTGTGTCTGTTCGTCTGTATATATGTCCGGGCTGAACTCAAAAAGTACTGCATGGATTTACTTCAAATGTTGCATGAATATTACTAAGAGCTCGGGTCAACATATAGGCTACATATACCTACGGGGGAGGAGCTATGATAATTTATAAAATTTAACGCGGGTATAACCGCGGGGCACAGCTAGTATACAATAAATAGATACTTGCATATTACTATAATACTTGACGGACTGTTATTGGCAGCGTATTCTACAGAGGAACACTCTAAACTGAGAAGGATTTATCAAGGAAATTAGAAACATGCGCTGATATTTTAACCTAAAATTTTCTGACGTTCGCAAAATTTCTCGAATATAACTTATACAGAAAAGTAGCTTTTCATTTCGAATGAGCTAGAAGTAAGTAGTTACATAGGTAACTTTTTTTTTTATGTCAGAGGTCGACAAACGAGCAAATGGGTCACCTGATGGTAAGTGATCACCGCCGCCCATGGACACTCGCAACACCAGAGGAGTCGCGGGTGCTTTGCCGGCCTTTAAGAGTCAGCAAACAAGTGTTGCTGACCCTTCCCCCCTCCCTAATGAGCTCTGGCGACCTTACTCACACTCAGAAACACATCATTAAATTATTAATGTTATTATTAAGGAATGTCTTCTATAAGGTGGAGGTACTTCCCCAGTCGGGCTGCTCTTCGAGCGAATGAACGCTGTGCCCTACCTCTCTTAAAAACTACTTACTTCTAGCTAAATCTAAAAAATATAACTTTAAAAACAACTAAGCAATGCAATATAAATTTAAGAAAACCTTTAAAATAACCTAACTAAGAAAGAAACTAAAGACTACTTTGCTATTGTTATTTCAAAAAAAAGGACCAGATATCATCTACCAATAAAATCAAAGAAATACACATCAATTGTCCTTAAGGATAGCCAGTAAGTCAAATAAAGTAAAATAACAATCAACGATGCGTTAATCACAAAGGTAACTCCCATTAGATTAGGTTGTGGCCACGGCATTGATAAATCTAAAATCACATTTTGCGAACGAAACCATAGCCCGATCTAAAACAATGATTACGCCATCTACTAACAAAAATATAAACTTGTAAAGCGGTAAAATTAAGGTGTGCATTGTTTTGGGTGAGATTTCGGCAATCATCTTTTGATTTAGTTTTGGACTAGCATTTATTTATTTTAACCGATATGCCAAATAAGTTACACGATCCGAAACGATATTAAGGCCATCTAGTTACAAAATTGTGAACTTGTAGAGCAGTAAAATTTAGATTGTTTTTTTTTTGGTGCGATCATCTCGACACCAACATTTTATACTACGCTAACTCGAATTTTAGGTAAATTTGGTTTTTATCCCTATTTGATTAAAATGTCGTTTTTTAATTTGTTATAAAAAATATACAAAAAATAAGAATTAACAAATCTTATAAAACGACTAAATATTTACTCTGATGACGACGACAACGACTCTCGTCAGGCGTTCAGACTAGACGGTCGCCCCGTAAAGGGTCATGGATCGCACGACTCCTACGTAGACCCCCGAGGACCCCCGAGGTTCGGCACAAGCCGGTGTAACGCACCGGTTACCCGGCGCACTCGGTGGGCCAGACGCGCCAAAGCAGGTGGTGAACACGGAGTACGGTACTACGGAGGCAGCTGGTGAACAGTTGCCTCAACCAGTCTCCCAAGATTGCCAGAGCCCAGACCCACTTCCGGCTCGGTATCCCATCCTGGCTAGGGACGGTGTTACGGGCTGTACTGCTCGGTCTGCCCCGGTGCACCCGTTTTGCGCCACACCCAGATAGTTGGGACACGTACCCTGGGAGAGCTCAGGATTGCCCTCCCCTGAGTCGACAGAAGTCGAAGTCGAAGTCGAAGTCGAAGTCGAAGTCGAAGTCGAAGTCGAAGTCGAAGTCGAAGTCGAAGTCGAAGTCGAAGTCGAAGTCGAAGTCGAAGTCGAAGTCGAAGTCGAAGTCGAAGTCGAAGTCGAAGTCGAAGTCGAAGTCGAAGTCGAAGTCGAAGTCGAAGTCGAAGTCGAAGTCGAAGTCGAAGTCGAAGTCGAAGTCGAAGTCGAAGTCGAAGTCGAAGTCGAAGTCGAAGTCGAAGTCGAAGTCGAAGTCGAAGTCGAAGTCGAAGTCGAAGTCGAAGTCGAAGTCGAAGTCGAAGTCGAAGTCGAAGTCGAAGTCGAAGTCGAAGTCGAAGTCGAAGTCGAAGGCGAAGGCGAAGTCGAAGTCGAAGTCGAAGTCGAAGTCGAAGTCGAAGTCGAAGTCGAGGGAGCCACGATCTAGCTTGCCCAGTCGGTACCATTTTGTACGGGTGCCTCCATGGATCCCTATTCTTTCCAGGACTGAGCTTTGGCTTCCGCTATAGTGATCGATTACACATTGACGACGACTTTATATTCCCTATGCGCTCCGACAGCCTCTCCTGCATTGCATCGCCTGCTCCGACGGGCCCGCTGGTGCCGACGACATGCTGCGACTTATTCCGATCAGAAGTGAAAGCCTGCTAGGCTAGCTGTAAACGTCAAGTTAAAAAAAAACAACTCCTGGTAGAAAAGTGGCTGGGTAGGATAATCCTGTAGTGGTTTAACGCTGGGAATACTTAAGAGTATTTATTGGACGTTGCGTTGGAAGCTATAATATATTAAATCAAAGCAAATTTTACTTATTTTCACCATCCACGCCGATTACGCCGATGATGCCGCCGTTGCCGACATATTTGAAGCCAAACGCCGCCGCCGACATATTTGATGCGAAACGCCGCCGCCGATCATTTAAGCATCGGCGCACATGTCTATTACCTACTTTCATGCGTTTATCTTTAAAAAATGTCACATTTTTCATACAAACTTACATCGCCAATTTATGCCCTTCGTTATTTTTAACTGAAAGGCCAAATACTAATTTTCATGCGTTTAACTTAAAAATTGACATTTTTTTCGTACAAACTTACATCCCCTATTTTTCGCCCGTGGGGGTGAAATTTCCAAAAATCCTGAAACATAATTTTTTATTTTTAACTGGAAGGCCAAATACCAACTTTCATGCCTCTAACTTCAAAAACGGTGAAGTTTCATACTAACTTAGCACCCCCGTTTTACCCCCTTAACCCCGGGGTTGAATTTCGAAAGATCCTTCCTTATTCCTTGTCTACATTATAAAGAAAACATCTGTACAAAATTTCAGCTTTCTAGGGCCAAGGGTTTGGGCTGGGCGTTGACGGGTCAGTCAATCAGTCAGGACTTCATTATTAGGACGTTCTTCGAAAGAGATAAAGCCGGATACAGTGGTGATGTTCCCACCTCATGCGTCGTCGATCATGTGAAACTGTCGGCTGCCGTCGTCAGGAATTGCTTTAATTGGATTGGGAGTCACAAAATGGAGAGTGTAACTGTGCACTTGCACACTACAATACATGCGGTATATATGGCTAGCCGCCCAAGCTAGACAAAACGCCATAGCCTAATTATACCCGGAATTAATTTCAGGATGTTAAGGTTTAATTTTGTAAATATAGAGTAAAAGGAGCGATCTCATTTCGATCGCAGTATAATGGGCTACAGCGGAAAAATAGGTTAGAGTTTATAGAGGCCTATTACAGTCCACTAGCGCCGCCAATCGAAAAAATGTCGTAACCTGTTAATAGAATCAAAAATACAAAATATGTTCTATTATTACTGTGGAAAAGGCAATAACACCTAATCAACACTTGAAATATAGCTGTTTAGCTAAATCGTGCATTCAAAACATAAACGGCCGTTTTTGTTACAAATGCACGATTTAGCTAAACAGCTATATTTTAAGTGTTAACAATGTGTTATAAAATTACGTTATTCCCTTTTCTTCAATAATAATAGACCACATTTTGTATTTTTGATTCTATTTACGAGTTATGACATTTTTTCGATTGGCGGCGCTAGTGGACTGTAAAAGGCCCCCGCAAATCTATTTCCACTCTTCATCTTTCCAAGAAGTTTCCAATCTGTTTAATGCCTAGAGTATCTGTAGCATGTTTGCTGACTTAATAACCACTGTCCCTACTTATCAAACGTCAAGTAAATGCGTTTCGTACTTCGTACTAGTTGATTTAATTAACTAAAGGACCCTTCACAGTATCGAATAAACCTCAGTCTGGCTATATAATAATAATAATACACGGCCATCTGACTCCAAACTAAGCAAATCTTGTACTATGGAAACCAGGTAACTGATATACTTCTTTTCTTTTGTATATACATACTTATGTAGACAATTACACCCAGACTCCAGACAAACAGATATGTTCATGCACACAAATATTTGTCCTGGGTGGGAACCGAACCCCCGACCTCCGGCGTGAAAGCAAGCATTTGCCAACCACGCCATCAGGCCCGTCAATATATATAACTGTATATATATATAACTTACATACCATACAGCCGGAATTGTATAAAAATGGCATCAAAACAAATAACAATGTTGAAGACAAAAATATTTTGAACAACAGTTACTTACTTTGTGTTTTATTATAAGTTACTGATAAAATATTTATTTCGTATATATGAGCTTCCGATCGCAATATAACCTTCTCACCGCACGAGTTCGAAAGTCATTGTACCCTCCCGTTCAGATCGCACGTATTAGTATTTTATTGTACTCGTCAAATAATCATAATATCCTGGGACATTATTGACGCACAGCCAACTGATCCCAAACTAAGCAAAACTTGTACTATGGAAACCAGTTTACTCTTGACTTGTTAACTTTGACAATTACACCCAGACTAAAGATATTTTATTGTACTCGTCAAATAATCATAATATCCTGGGACATTATTGACGCACAGCCAACTGATCCCAAATAAATAAATAAAAAAGGTTTTTATTCACGTAGACTTTAAAAAAGCGCTTGTAAATAGTCAGAACATGTTTGTAGTAATATAGTTGTATACATTAGATATTATTTCTAGTAACATAGATATTTAGGTACATCTTGTATGAAAACATTTATAAAATTTATTTTATTACAGAAATGATATTTAGCTAGCTCGTATCAAGTTATTGTCAAACTAAGCAAAACTTGTACTATGGAAACCAGTTTACTCTTGACTTGTTAACTTTGACAATTACACCCAGACTAAAGACAAACAGACATGGTCATGTACACATATACAACATGTAACGTAATTAACGCACTCCCTCAAACACCCCAATTAGAATATTATGTTGTAATCATAATACATACACGGAATTTTTAATTTAACATATATATGCATTATAATTTACTGAATTAGTTTCTTGGAATAAAGTTTATTTTTCTTTATTTTGTATTGAATGGTGATATTTGTATGAATACAAATAAAACTGCGATTTATAAGTCTTATTTCTTTGACTTACGGTCCATTTCAATTGGTTTTGACTCTACAGGGTTGATATGACAATAATTGCCGTAGTTTTAATTATATTGGAAAAAAAATTTACCTATATTAAAAATGATATAAATCGATTCAGTAAAGGATTCTGAACAAACAATTTCCAGGAAGTGCGTTAATTACGTTACATGTTGTATATGACCTGGGTGGGAATCGAACCCACGACCTGGGGCGTAAAAAGTAAGTACCAGTCAACCACGCCAACCGGCTCGTCATTAATCTTATAAATATTGTGTATTGTTTTAAGAATTGAAATACAATGTATTCTACTGTATTACCTGATTCTATACTTGCGATACTATTCTTACATTTTGTTTCGAACTTCTATCTGTAATAGGATCCTAACATAATCCAACACGCAACTCACACTGAGATTTTCGATAAGAAACTTACATACGACCAACTTTATTATTGGGGAAAATTCTAATAAAACATGAAGATAAAAGGGTGTTACACTTAATCCTCGTTTTAGTGACTGTCTCACTGATTTGTAGATTTATAATAACCCCCCCAGCTTTAGAATAAGCTTAAGCTTTAGCCACTAGGTGTGGCCTCTAACCTTGCCTCGTTTTTAAGATAACCAAGAAAAGAGACTAATTGTATACAGTTATTTAGTCTTAATGTCTATGTGTATATCTGTCTAAAATAAATAGGTATTACAAAGTCAGTAAAGAAATAGTCACTGCACATCTAGACAAATGTCCAACGTGCACAGGTGTGTGCGCAAACACAGGAGCACTTTTTATTCCATCACTCTTATGAACCGATGGGATGCCTAGCGACACGAACTAATTTAACAAACACAACTTTTGATAAAAAAAAAGTATAGACGCGCCATACAAAATGCCTGCCAGTTGATTGTTATTCTTGTATGGGAATTAATATATTTTTGTGTGTTTTATGTTCCATAATTTACATTCACAATATATCTTAAACGTTTATAAAATAATAATTCAAACTAAATTATAATTTTGGAGATGTTTTTTCTAAGGATTTTTATAGATGACTTTGCCTTTATAGAAATATCAACGAACTGTATTGAAATCGTATTATAGGATAAATATTGATCATCATCATCATCATTACAGCTTAAATAAGTCCACTGCTGGACAAGCCTCCCTCAAGAATCATCTTGCGTGGCGATTATGGCATATCCCCTATATGCCATAATCGCCACGCTTGGCAGGCGGGTTGGCGATCGCAGTATGATGGTCGTAGTACTCAGAAGGAAGCTGCTTCCCGTCCTCTGGTAGATATTCCCTCGGGTCGACTTCTACGCCCCCCACGGGATGAGATGGGGTGATGATATTCTGATTCTGATATTTGTCGCCGTCACCACACAGCAGAAAAAATATTGATAATTGACACATATTTTTGTAAACTAAATACTTGAGCAAATATAAATAATATGGCTGTTATCAAACCTTTAAGGGGAGGTACTTCCTTCAAATAGTAAAAGTGGTTTATTCGCGTTACAGTCCGAATTAATTATTTAAAAAAAGTTTTCATACTACGTTGGATAGGTAGGTATTATTTGTGTTAATTATATAGCTGAAATAACGCTTGTATTTGTCTAAAAAGTACAGCAGAATAATGTCAGGAATTCAAATGTACTTTAAACTCTACGTTAATAGCTTGAATTTACATCAACCTTAACTCAGTAGGAACAAATATATATCTTTCAGATACACAGCAGCAAATTAATGAGTTCATTATCGAGATTACTCCGTACAAACAACTACACGTTTTCCTTTTTCCTACCTACATGATCGGATCGCATCGCACCGGGGTCGTAACTCACTGCTCTACATATTTCATCGCGGACCTATTTTCATTAAGCACTCATTACGATGCACAGGTTTGTTTCCAATTACATCAACAGTTTGATACACAAGTATTTACTAGCGAAGCCCCTGTTGCGGTTGTAAATTTTATCGAAATAGAAAAATCAATATTTGCTGTTACATTAAAACTAACTTCTGTAGTTATCAGCTGTAACTGATGTATTTATTCGGAAGTATTTTATTTTCGGAGCCACTGATCTGGATGCTGATAGCGCAAGACCGGCAATTGTGGCGGTCTTTAGGGGAGACCTTTGTCATCCAGCAACTTCCAGCGACGTTCACAAGATCATCGTTCCATCTTGTATGGGGCTTGCCCACCTTGCGTCTTCCATTTCGTGGTCGCCACTCGAGTACCTTTCTGCCCCATCGGCTGCCGGGTCTACAAGCTATTTGCCCTGCCCACTGCCACTTCAGTTTGGCAATTCATTTATGATTATTTTTTTTTATTATTTTATTTTTTTTTGTTGGGATTTTTCAAATGCATAAAATTGGCCTAAAAACATTTCCAGGTCAGATAAGAGAGGACACCATTTGTCGAGCTCATCAATGTCTTTATGCTCTCATAAAATTATATGGTATGGAATGTAGTAATCGTTACTCAATTCTTTAAAATTTGTTATGGTTTAATACAACAAATGAGGCAAAGTTGTACACCGACAACTGCCTCTCTCAATGACTACATTCTTTTTTCTATACTTTCGTTATCTGAGGGAGATATCATTTTGTGATAAAGCCGCCCATTCTGTTCTTTCACATTTCAATTTTTTAATATGTGTACATTAGATCGTGTATCTATCTATTCAAACTAAGTAGTTGACTCAGTTGTTGGATTAAACCATAGCTTTATACTAGAACAGTATTTGTGAATACGTCTTTACTTAGTAAGTATGTCGAGGACGACGTTGCTAACAACGGTAATTATAATTGACGAGCAGCAAATTAAATGATCTAAGTAGGTACATGATTTTCCGGAATATTGAAGCTTACCACGTTCTATTAATTTTATTACCATATTGTATTTGATCAAGATATTATTATCTATACATGTAATAAAATCGTAGGAAAGTCATAACTGTACATTGAATATTTTTTTAAAAGGATATTTGGGGCGTGATTGACAATGGATATCAAAGCTAAAAATATAGTTTTTAGAATTTTGGCTGTTTGTCTGTATGTATGTCCGGGCTAAACTCAAAAAATACTGCATGGATTTACTTAAAATTTTGCATGAATATTACTTGGAGGTCGGGTCAACATATTTTCACGCTATCACCTACGGGGGAGGAGCTGTGATAATTTATAAAGTTGACGCGGGTGAACCGTGGGGCACATCTAGTTATATTATATTACTAACATCCTGTTATCTGAGCGGTATAAAAATCAAAGTAAGATAATTTCAAGAGCAAGCAGTTCTAAAGTAATTGATGTGTAATTTGTTTTTTATTCGACTACCCATATGTGTTTTCTCAATATATTATGATCTTATTACGATCTTTCTCTGTTTTTGATATGGATGTTAACTACATACTATAATTTAAATACATATTAATAATGATGTCGTAAATAGTTGTGGGTTGTAGCTAGAATCTTCACGGTCGCACAATTTAGTGGGCGTAGATACTTTGTACGACAAAATGAAAATATTAGATTAATTTGTAAATAAATATAGGTAATACGAAACGAGAAATAGTTTCTAAGCGTTAGTTGTTCACTTAGAACTACAAAGAGAAGTGAGTGTTCGAACACACAGTCAAACTTCGCCAAATGTACGTCATGCCAGACTCTCGAAGCGGTCCAACTTCAGCACAAAGCAAAGAAGAATAGATAATACTAAAAAATTAGAAAGGAGGAGGTTATTTCAGTGAGTTGGCATTGTCAAAGGCGGTAATTAAATGAACGAATTTCGGTCATGGTGAGCCCGAAGATGGCTATCACACTAATATTAAAAACCGAAAGTTTGTAAGTGTGTGACTGTGTGAGTGTGTGTGTTTGTTTTTTCACGTCTAAACGGCTGAAGCGATTTGAATAAAATTATATGGAGTTATATATATTGATATGGAGTTAGCTGTGTAATGTAATGAAATATAATATTATAGATTTCTTTGTCAATTAGTTAAAATAGGTATACGTGTGCGAATATTGCATAGGTTGCAACTTGAACTTAGGTGCTGCGTAATTAGAACATTATTGTACTTTATGTTTAATATTTTTGGTATTCAATAAAATGACTCTGAACGAGTAAGATATGTTTTTATTCACTACACCTGAACACCCAGCATATTACATGGCGACCCTTGCCTTTGGCACCGTCTAAAGAACATATAAATCAAGATTTCAAGGAAGAAGATTACAATATAGAAGATTTCAAGACATACCATGGAAAATCTGCGTCAAAAGAGCAAGTTGTGATCGCACAGAATGCCAACGGACAAGCTTCTGCAACGACATCGCAATACCACACAGAACGCTTGGAGTCCATAGAATTCTTGGTCACCATAGCTATAGTTATATTATGTATCGCCGTTGTATACTACGTCCTCAAGAAATGCAACAAGCACCACGTACGCAACTTGCAACGAGAACTGAACAGAAATAACTTGGCCACTATTTCTCGTGCTGACCTGACCACGACTGCCGTATAACAAGAAAGAAGAAAGAAGGTTTGGAGGTGTCCAGGGTATAGCCCGGCCCAAACCGTCAACACACGTAACTGCAGCCCAAGTCATCAGCAGTGTCGCCACGAGGTACACAACGCCACGTCAGCGCCAGCCCAACTCCTCACCAGCCACGTGCTTGTACCGGTCTACGCGCAGTCCAACGTAAAGGTTATGTTTTATTAGCTATTTTATCTTTAGAAGTATGTAATTTTCATTTTTCTTAACCTATATTACGTAAATAGATATGCATTTTTATTATCTAGTTAAATATTATGTCCAGTTTGATTATACAGTTACATGAAATCCGTAATTCGTTAAATTATCTTAGAGATTATTTAGTTAAATTAGGACCTGAAAGAAGGCAACTAAATCTTTTTCAGACAAAGATAAGTGAAGCGAAAAAGTTGTATTCCTCCTTTGAAAGTATTTTGTCTCTGTTGCACTTAGGAATAGAACGCAAGGAAATTAGT
Organism: Pseudoips prasinana; assembly: GCA_951640165.1. Lineage (NCBI taxonomy): Eukaryota > Metazoa > Arthropoda > Insecta > Lepidoptera > Nolidae > Pseudoips > Pseudoips prasinana. The sequence continues at coordinate 15,865,699 of OX621240.1, forward strand.
ACAAGTGATATCACTGCTATTCATAAAATAATAAGCGACGTACATATTTTATATAATAAAATAATTACTTTATCTACTTTTGAAGAGGCTAAGCAAGTCAAAATGTCTACAAAAAAAGAATTTGACTTAAAAACTGCAATTTCATTGTTGCCAGTAATGTCTGGACAGGAATCTGTTACTAAGTCACTCATTGATTGTATTGAGTTGTATAATAAAATGATCCTAGATTCGTCATCGCAAGAATTAATTAATTTTGTTCTTAAAACTAGACTTTCTGAAAGTGCAAAATTGCGTATGAAATCGACTTACGACACCGTCGATAACCTTTTAGCTGACATGCATAAATTTTTAATACAAAATAAATCCCAGGTAGCATTACAATGGAAATTACACCAGTGTAAGCAGGGTAATCGTTCCATTGAGTCATTTGGCAATGAATTGGAAAAATTGTTTGTTAATTTAACTATTGCCCAATCAGAAAATAGCCCCAATTCTTACGATGCTTTCAAAACCACTAATGAAAGAATTGCCATAAAACGTTTTGCAGACGGTTTGAGTGACCCCAGATTGAGTACCATTATAGCGGCTAGAAATTTTCAATCTTTACCGGAAGCTATCAGGACTGCCATGGACGAACAATCCTTGTCTTCGTCATTCCAAATTATGAACATTAAGCGTCATAGTTACTCCAATCGCGGGCATAGAAACTTTAATAACCGTTTTCGAGGACATTACAATAATAACTATAATCCATTTAATTACAACCACGGTAACGCGAGATCACCGGGCGCAGCGTCGGGTAACATACCGTCGCATCGCGGACAGTTTAATCGTGGCCGCGGTAGAACTTTTCATAGAGGTCAAAATAATAGGCATTACGGCATTAAGTCAAACAGACCCTCTGTCCAAGTTCAGCACACTACCCACGATGAGTCGACTAGCAATACCAGTTCGCGCGAAATTGTAACTCCCAATGTCGCAACGAACGATATTTTTCGTTAATTCGCAAAATTTTATTTTTAATTTTAATAATAGTAGTACTGTAAGATTTTTAGTGGATAATGAAGTGATTAATCTTTTAGTTGATAGCGGAGCCAGTCTTTGTGTACTAAAGTACGAATGGCTTAGTAAAAACCGTAAGTTGTTGCAACAATTGCGTAGTGATAGAATAAGCATTAGAGGCGTAAGTGGTAGGTTAGAGTCAGAAGGCTACATTTTTCTAAACTTATTTTATAATAACGAAGTATTTAGTGAAAAATTTTATGTTTTTAAGAATATGTCTTGCACTGCAAATGGAATATTAGGAGATAATTTTTTACAGCGTTATGAAGCAATTATTAACTATAGAGATAGTATATTACAACTTTATAAGAATAATAAACATATTCCTATTGAAATTCATTATAATGCCAGGTATAGACATTCGATACCGCCTCGGTGCGAAGTATTAAGGTTCATCCCAACTACGTCGACATGTGACTGTGTAGTTTTATCAAAAGAAATCCAGCAAGGAGTTTTCGTCGCTGGTATTATTTCGCAACCAAATAATGGTCGCATCCCGTTAAGAATATTAAATACTACGGATAACGAAGTAGAGTGTGATTTTCAAGATCTTACTGTTTACGACATAAATAACTTTGATATTTGTAATTTTTCGGAAAATACAAATAGCGTAAATCGCGTTAAAACATTATTTGAGTTATTGAATTTATCGAATATGAACTCAGAGGAGAAACGTAGCATCGAACATATTTGTGCAAAATATGCTGACGTTTTTCATCTTCCAGGTGACAAATTAACAACCACAAACATAATGACACATACAATAACTTTAAAAGACAACGTTACACCCACTTATATAAAGCCTTATAGGATTCCTCATTCCCTGAAAAAGGAGGTGCAAAAACAAATAGATGAAATGTTAGCAAACGATATAATAGAAGAAACCACATCGGAGTGGTCCAGCCCAGTCTTGCTAGTCCCTAAAAAGTCGGATAGATCTAATGAAAAGAAATGGAGACTAGTTATTGATTACAGACAGTTAAATAACCAAATTAAGGATGATAAATTTCCGTTACCAAATATAACAGATATCTTAGATTCTCTGTCAGGTAGTATTTATTTTTCAAAACTGGACCTTTCACAAAGCTATTATCAGTTATCATTAGAGGAAAATTCGCGAAAGTATACAGCATTCAGTGTAAACAAAATGTACCAGTTAGAGTTAGATTCAAACTCACGAAAATACACAGCCTTCACTACTGATAAAATGTATCAAATGAAGCGTTCACCTATGGGTTTGAAAACATCTCCCAGTGTGTTCTCAAGATTGATGACTATTGCTATGTCAGGTATTAATTATAAAAAAGCCTTTATTTACCTTGATGACTGTGTTGTGATAGGAAAAACGATGGAAAATCATAATAAAAACTTAATTACAGTTTTAGAACGCTTACGAAAAGTCAATTTAAAATTAAATCCAATAAAATGTGAATTTTTGCGCACTGAAATAGTATATTTAGGTCATAGAATAACATCACATGGCATTCTTCCTGACGACAGCAAAATTAAGGCCTTGTGCAACTATCCGGTGCCATCGAACTCAGATGACGTCAAGCGCTACTTAGCATTTGCTAATTATTATAGACGTTTCATACCTAACTTTGCTAATATTGCGTACCCATTAAATAAATTATGTAAAAAGAATGTAGAGTTTAAATGGACGTCCGAATGTGACAAATCTTTTCACGAGTTAAAATCTGCTTTAATATCACCGCCCGTATTGCAGTATCCTGACTTTTCGGAAACGAATATTTTTCAGCTGCGAACAGATGCTTGTAAGACTGGATTAGGCTCGGTTTTGTCTAATAGTAATGGTCACGTAATTGCTTACGCGAGTCGTAACTTAACGTCCGCAGAAAGTAGATACCCTATAATTGACTTAGAATTACTAGCTATAGTATGGGCAGTAAGGCATTTTAGACCATATCTGTATGGCAGAAGGTTTAAAATCTTTACCGATCATAAGCCATTAGTATATTTATTTAGTTTAAAGGATCCCTCTAGTAGACTTACGAAGTTTAGACTGTATCTTGAAGAATATGACTTTGAAATTGTGTACATCCCAGGGCGAAATAATGCAGCTGCAGACGCATTAAGTCGAATCCCTATGACAATGACCTGTGATGATTTAAAATCTATTGGAGAACAAGTAGTTTCTGTACTGACGAGAGCACAAACAAAAAAGTTAACGTCTCAGATATCTACTGATAACAATAATTTGACTGAAGAATGTTCTACCAGTAGCAGGCCTGATCAACCTGAGACTGTGGAAATTCTTAAAAAACCCAAGGATGTGATAGAATTAGTTTTTATAAATGACAAAGATTTTAGTAAATTGATTTCTCACTGTTCTGGGATAGAATACTGCATCTATGCACCTTCGCGTTGTACTATATACCTAAATACTCGATCGTTATCTACCCCGTCGGAGTTAGCGAGAGACTTAAGATCGTTGTGCGAAAAAGAAAATATAAATGAAATATTAATTATTAAGAATAGAGAAAATGCAACAAATATAAAAATACTTGCAAGTCATATGAAAAAGTTGCAAATTAAGTTACCCAGAATTTTAATTACAAGAGATATAATTAAAATTTTTAATCACGAGGATAAAAAAATAATATTGAATGACTTTCATTTGTTACCCACTAGTGGACATGCAGGGATAAATAGAATGATAGGCAATTTAAAAAGATATTACTACTGGCCAGGTATGACGAATGATGTCATTAATTACGTAAAAAAGTGTCAACAATGTCAATTCATTCAAAAAAGTGTCAATAATAAATTCCCTAATCGTCTTGTAAAAGAGCCGATGGTTATAACAAATACTGCAAGTTCAGCATTTGAACGTGTCGCGTTAGATATTATGGGTCCATTACCGACTGATATCAACAATAATAAGTACATCTTAACATTGCAATGTGACTTATCTAAATTCGTAGAGGCATATCCCATGCAGAGTAAGGATTCCGAATCAGTAGCCAGAGTCTTCGTTTCGAATTTTATTTTGAGATACGGAGTACCTAAACAAATCATTACAGATAAAGGTACAGAGTTTTTGTGTAATATTATGGAAAATGTGTGTAAAATATTAAAAATAGAACATTTAAATTCCACACCTTATCACCATGAGGCTATAGGCTCATTAGAAAACAGTCACAGACATTTAGGCTCATATCTTCGAATTCAGTGTGGTAGGAATAATATTGATTGGAGTGATTGGTTACCATTTTGGTCATTCTCTTACAATACTACAGTGCATTCAGAAACAAAATACTCACCATTTGAGTTAGTGTTTGGTAAATGTTGTAAATTGCCGTCAGATTTTGGAACTTCAGTTGAACCTTTGTATAATTACAATGATTACCCAAAAGAAATGAAATATCGTCTACAGCGAGCACAATACGATGCCCAGCAGAATTTGTTAACAAATAAATTTAAAAGAAAACTTATGTATGACAAAAAAACTTACTCCATAACTTACCAAAGGGGCGACCTAATTCTTATAAAAAACCAAACAGGTAATAAACTTCAAAACATATATAACGGTCCCTATGAAGTTATTGAGGAAGTTTCACCTAATGTTAAGATCTTAAAGGATAATAAAGAATATATTATACATAAGAATAACACTAAAAGGTATTTTAGTTAGCATTAAACTTTTATTGTATTCTTAATTGTTATAAATAATTTTAAATATATTTGGTTTATATAAAAATACTTATATGAAATAATTGGGTAGGTATAATATTTTAAATTTGATATTTTGTAAGTTTTTTTTTCTCCTTAAAAAGGGGAAGGTGGCAACAGACATTTTTCGGGGGAGTTGTAATGTAATGAAATATAATATTATAGATTTCTTTGTCAATTAGTTAAAATAGGTATACGTGTGCGAATATTGCATAGGTTGCAACTTGAACTTAGGTGCTGCGTAATTAGAACATTATTGTACTTTATGTTTAATATTTTTGGTATTCAATAAAATGACTCTGAACGAGTAAGATATGTTTTTATTCACTACACCTGAACACCCAGCATATTACAGCTGGCATCCTGGATTAACACATAGGCTATAATTTATAAAATTCAACGCGGGTAAAACCGCGGGGCACAGCTAGTAAACTATAATCTTCATAAAGAAAAAATTAGAGTGGGATATGTACCTAATTATTTCATGCATGACGATTTCGTAGCTAGGCAGCAATTTCACCAGATTAAATTAGGGACCTAGCCAAAAACCTGTTGCCGTTTTAAAATGTGATGTAATTTTTTGGTTAGATTTTTTTTACATACATATGTATATGTTTCATATTATCAAAGAACTTACATCTTTCATCTCTACAAATTAACACCAGTCACAAACAGAAACATAATTCATAACACTCAACGTCAAATGAATGAACAACACTAACCAATAATTCACAAAATGCTTCATATTTCATAGTTTAAATTTCATTAAGTACTCATTACTCTGTAGGTCGGTCCACAGTTCGCAATATCTAGGTTTAATTTCAACCGGTAACTCACGAGAACATGATTTAACCCTATTTGTTTGGTGTTCAGTTTATATGGAGGGTTAACATTGCGTAATGTGTGTACGTGGTTTAGATACAAGACAAACATTAAATATTTACACTATGTATTGTTTCATATATTTTCGTTTTGTCTGATTTAGAATTTCAGAAGAAATGCAGTGGTGTTGCTTTGAGTAAAGTATTATACGTAAATAGCAGTACAGTGCAGTTAGGTCTTCGGTAATTTGTAGATTTATTCCAAAATTATGTAATTTTCGTATTTTTAGTTTTTTCTTTATCCACAACAATACTATATATTAAAATCATGGTAATAGTGGTGCTCATAGCTAGATGTTTTCAGCGGTCCGTAAGTGATCGAGGAGATTAAGCAACTAAGCTCGCGTTCGGTCCATAGATGGGTGACCGCCAAAGTGGTTTGATTTCTGAGCCACTCCGTGCTTTGGAGGGTACGTTAAGCGGTCGGGCCCGGTTGTACACAACTACCAAATGCTGGCTTTTTTTGGACTAAGTAGGGTAATCCTTTCGTAAGCCACCAGCAAAACGCGTCTGCGGGTGGTTATGTCGGACTAGCATCGACTAAATCAAACCTGCCATTCTCTTCTTTATTTCCCAAGTGGTTGAGACGCATATACTGTGCGGGCTCTGGTTTGTGTCCCGAATATCAGGTCAGCCCAGACAGTCAGGCACAAACGGTGTCTTCCCGGAGCTGATTGCACGTGACAGCTGTAAAGGCCACCGCAACCCCAAAGGATAGGTAGGTTATTAACTGCCGCCGCTGCCTCGATGACTCCTCCACTTTCCAGCGGGATCGGCTCTTTTCCAATCCTGCTCGGCGGTTTCACTCTGTAGCATTACTACTTTGCAGACGGTGACCACGGTGTCCCATTTGGTGGAAAGCAACACACTCACGACAGCCGGCGGGGATAGGACCCGTTCTATGTCTGCAACCAAGACTCGGTACTCGGCGTCTCAGATCGGACACTACGCCAGAGTGTGCTAAAGGCAAAGGGTTTCGTGAGTATTCGGCTTAGAATATTCACCAAAACGTGAAACGGTGAGTAACTGAGTCTCTCTGTAAGTGAGTAGTGTAACTTTTGAACAGATTTTCTTGAAAAGAATCTAAGAATCAGCTCGATTAAATTAACTTTCAGATCAAAAGTTACGGTCCATCACTTTGTAAGCTACAATACCACAGACAGACGAAAACACAGATATAGACTAACATTTGGTAACTACTATTATTAATCTTTCTCTCCCGATTACGGTAAAGACGCTTCGTTAACGTTATCCTAAAAGAGTTAAAGACAACTTTTATATATTTAACATGTCACGTGATGTATTCTCAAGATGTGCTATAAAGAGTATTTTGAAACATAATACAGCCATTAAATAGAAAAAAAATGTCAAATATAGCAAAACTCTTAACATGTTTGACGTATGAACCACAAACTAATCAACACACACTATTATCCCTCTCACTGCATAATGTATAGGAAAGTCCTTTCCATAAACCTCGTAGCAAAAGCGAGTGTCACTCGGAGCTTATTCGGTGGTGATTCATAAAATCTGATTGCATGACTTGCAGAACCAGTGGCACAAACAATGGGATGTGTTATAAGTTTCTATAAATTGGCGTTTCCAACTTTCAATGGCTGAACAACATACTTTGTGCTTATACTGCATGAACAGTTTATTGAGATAATGAAATATGATAGTATGAAACTTAAACTTAGGGTAATAATTAGTGTTCAAGTTGGTATGACAAGAAATAATTACATCGCGATAGTGTAAAATAAAAGTAACACTGAAAACATACGAGGTTTATTCTCGTTAATTAATTCTGTGTCTAACCTGGCCGTTTGGACCGTTTGTCAGACTTATTTTATCAATGTCAATGGTGGAACGAAGTGACAGTTTGGATGTTAAAAAAAGAAATGCAAGTTAATTGGAATCTGTTGTATAAACTGACTTCTATTCAGGCTCTTGTCTCGGGGAATGTACATAATAATGTTGTCTTGGTTGAATCCGGAAAGACCGTCCGGAAGAGGCCAGGTACATCATCGACGGCTTTAAGGCACGGCAGTGTAACACCGCCATCTTCTAGACTCTGGACTGATACTGGGAACTTTTAGTAACAGAAAAGTCCCAATTTCAACTGATGGCCTTTCCTTTAAATTGAACCCACGACCACTTTATCTGAGGTTGACACGCTACCGTTAAACCAACAAGGCAGTCCTTCAACAACTTATAAGTGATGTAAAAAGGCTATTCAAGAAGTCCAAGTCCTATTCGTACATTTTCTATTATAAAAAAGAGACCGTTTAAATTTTAAGGTGTAGGAACAAATTTCCTGTCGGTGGTGTTAGTCACGATGATAGCTTTGAACGCGTTAAAGGAACGCCATACCTTTATGTTTCCGAGCTCATTTTACAGTTTAAACATATGCATAAGGACGTCCATTTGGGACTGTGCTACACGAAAATATATACTTTTTTACAAACTAGGCAGAGCCTGTACTATGGCAACCAGATTACTGATATACTGACATATTTCTAAATATATACAAATTACAGATAATAAACCTAGACCCAGAACAAATAACTGTGCTCACTAGACAAAAAGTGGTCCTGGGTGGGTAGTTATAACCCACAACTTCTGGCTTAGTAACCTGGGTCACTCACTACTAGGCCAGCCAGTTATTGTTTTTTTCGAAGACTTTACAGGTTTTAGATCTAACAGGTAAAAACTATTTAGTAATAAAAAAAATAAACAAAGGTTTATAAGCCTGTCTGAGGTGCATCTTTGAACAGGTTTATAATACTCCAAATTCATTTATTTCATTCAAATGTATCCTGTTTTAAAAATTTTTCTTAATATTAATTACATAATGTTAATAACATAATATACCAGAGGTATTATATTTCACGACATTTCTATCATTGGAAAGATCCCGAGCCCGACCTTTAGAATGTAATTACAGCAGAGTTTAATTAATTAAATAATTGTGATCTTCTTGTAAACGTCGCTAAATTAACGCCTCCGCTCAATTGTTGAGGGTTTATCAATATTATGTTGACAAGCACCTGACAGCCTTCAGTACCAATTTGTTTTACTTTTTTATTAAAAACAATTTGTTGGATATTATGTAGCTAAAATATATGTTGAACGTCGTTTTGATGATGACCTCCCGACCGAATTTCGGCCACGGCGGCCAGTCTTAATGCAGACTAGCCAGATAGCCAAATGCGCAGGACATATTATAGTGCACAATTGTGTGGCACTTTCTATTCCATCACGATCCTCATGATCCGATGGTATGCCTAGCGACACGACCGGAAAGAGTTCAGGTACAGGACCGACGGCTTTACGTGCTCTCCGAGGCACGGGGGTGTAATACCGCCAACTTCCAGACTTCGGGCTGATACTGAGAAATTTCTTTTTACGGAAAAATCCAAATCACTTTTTGGCCCGACCCGGGATTTGAACCCAGGATCTCATTATCTGCGGTTGAACACGCTACCGCTAGACCAACGAGGCAGTCAGTATTTTGAACGTCGAAGAAGGGTAACTTCAATAATAACTATACTTTTCGAAATAATAATATATAGGGACAATGTCACACAGATCATCCTAGCCCCAAACTAAGCAAAGATTGTACTATGGGTACCAGGTGACGATATACATACTTATATACATAGAAAACATCCATGACTCAAAAACAAATATTCATGCTCATCGCACAAATATTTGCACTTACCGGGACTCGAACCCAGGACCACCAGCTTCGTAGGCAGGAGCACTACCAACTAGGCTACGGTGACCGTTGTAAATGAACAGATGTGTGAAATAAAAACAAAATATAGTCTGTTTATGATAGGGAGGAAGATAATGCTATATAACTTCCGAGCTATGGGTTTGATAATGTAGCACAATATAATTTCTGATTCTTTTATCATTGGGAATTAATCCTACTAATATCATTAATGCGAACGTTTGTGAGTATCGATGTATATATATATATTGGCGTGGTTGGCTGGTTTGTCCTGAGTCTGAATGTAATTATCTATATAAGTATGTATTTACAAAAGAAAAGTAGTGTAGCACATCAGTTATCTGGTTTCCATAGTGCAAACTCTGCTTAGTTTGGGATCATGGCCGTGTGTAAATAACGTTCCAGGATTTTATTATTATTATAGAAGTATGGATGTTTGTTACTCTTTCATGCAAAAACTCCTTTTTACCTTACTTTTATTTCAAGGTTTTCTTTTTATATATTTTATGAAATCAAAGAAAGTTTAGTCAAGCAGCCAGGTCAAACCAGCCTAGCGCCTGGTCAGCAACTTAGGTGTCCAGATACTAGATATGAGCTGTGATTATCAAAGGTGAAATTAATAAAATAAATATTGCAGTCATATGTAATACGAATTTTCCAATGTATTTTACTAACTCAAAGCTGGAACTGGGACTACCGCATGCGTAAATTGCATTTCAAGAGATTCACAAATTCAAGCAGAGCTATATAGCTCTGTAGCTATTGTAGCTATAGAGTTGAACCAAACAGCATAGACTACGGAGAACGTTGTTTGGTTGCTAATAGGATTCTATGGCAACAAAAAAAAGTAACTGTAATGAATAACGCACGTAATTATTGTAAATTGGGCTAAGAGACATAGATAGGTAATTTTCGGCTATAGCTTGATTGCCGTCGCCTCCTTCTCCAAATAAGTGATGACCAAATAGGAGGTAGACTATCGGGAGAAAAAGCGTCCTAGACAGCGCTCTGTCGATGGACCAAAACAGCCCAACACGATAATAGTAACGCCGCTATTTCCCACGCAGTTCTTGTCAGGTCAGGTCTTTTTCTCTTCCCTCACAAGAGCTGCGTGCGAAATAGTAACGCCAGATCCCACCTCATTGACCAGACCCATCTCCTTTTAGGTGGATCAAAACAGTGAGTGAACTCGAGGAAACACTGTGGGGTTTTATTCGGTAAACTGAGGACTTACTGGAAGCCCGACAATACGTAGTGGAGTTCCTACGTAAGAATAAAAAATCCCATCCGGTTTGATCTGATTGAATGCAACCGGTATAACGTGACTTGATGTCCAGCCTTGCAGATGAGGTCTATCTCAAGATTCTTCTTCTTTAGTGAAGTAGCTGCCGAACAGCTTCTTTGCATAATTCACACCAGATTATTACCATTGTGGATCGTATGCTTGTAATCGCCGTGATACCAATGGTAAAAATTCAATGTTTCTATCAGAACTAGTTACTAAAAGTCATAGATATAATCTCAGTTACATTTCAACTATTGCTTTTTATTTAGCTTAGTAATAATAATAATAATGTCCTCCTAGCCGAATTCGGCCACGGCGGCCAGTCTCAACAGAGATTAGCCATCTGCGCGGGACATATTATAGTGCTCAAGTGTGTGCGCAAACACAGGAGCACTTTCTATTCCATCACTCTCATGATCCGATGGGACGCCTTAGCGACACGACCGGAAAGAGGTCAGGCACAGGACCGACGGCTTTACGTGCTCTCCGAGGCACGGGGGTATAATACCGCCAACTCCAAGACTTCGGGCTGATGCTGAGAAATTTTTCTTTTTACAGAAAAGTCCCAAAATCACTTATGGCCCGACCCAGGATTTGAACCCAGGACCTCATTAACTGCGGGTGAACACGCTACCGCTAGACCAACGAGGCAGTCAGTAGCTTAGTAACAAGAGTATCGTGAAATATATAAAAGTGGGCATGTACAAAGCGTATTATTTAGAAAATAATGTTGTAGAACATATTGAACAAGCAAGCGGATAAAAATATTGTTTGGATTAGATAAGTACGGTCTACGGACGATATTGTTTTAAAAAATTACTCCATCAATTTTCTAACGGCGCGCCGTTCATCCCCTGTAAATATTTGAATCTGCCAATATGTTTTATAATTATCTTGTTATCCTCTACACGGTTGCAGGTAATACAACATAAACCTTATTATTCAAATGAACAATCGACCGTTACAATCTGTTCAGAATTGGTTCTTAGATATTACCATACATATAGAATTCATTTTAAACTAAATCTAAATGATTGATGGGACCTCCTAGAACTGATAACTCGGAAAGATAAAATATGTAATTTAAAAAACCGGCCAATAAAGTTTCAATTTTCGCCATATTACGAAAAAAATTGCAACTAATTAATTTAACGAATTGAATGGAGGTTGGTGTCATCAGTGAAATGTATCATTAATCTTCTCACGAAAAGTTTTGCTCAAAATGTTTGTGTTCGCCTGGGTTACCTATTTTTTTCACGTAAAATAAAAAAGTGCTGAAGTTGAAGGTTCACGTGACGTAGTTTATCTTGATATACCTTCTTAGTATTAAGCCATACCTATATTAATAATATTTCTGCTATTTGAAAGGAAAGAAAAAAGTAAAGAAATAATTTTATTTTCAAAACATGTACGGAAAATATATATTTCAAGTAAAACAATAAGAAAAGTAGTTAAACCTCAAAGAAGTCTCATGAAGTGTTTCTTATTTTAAAAACCGAGCATGTACCAGCCCGACTAAATAGCTTTAATAAGTTCAAAGAAAATACTAATCTTATTTGCACTTATTAAAGTCAATCATCTATTTATTACAAAGACCGGCTGCAGATTTTCGTGAAACAGAGTCAAGGACCCTCTTAATTAATCATTATATACTTATGTACCTACATAGAAAGTCAATGGCAAATCATTAACACTATTTGTACGTTTTAGAAATAGTGAAAGATTGGCTTGTAAATTTCATTTACTCTAAACAAATCCCTATTTTGATTGGCATTACTTCGAAATTCCTTCAAAGGTTATCGCTTAGCTATTAAGTTGAGGAAAACACTGAAGAAGGGGGGCGTAAATATACAACTATATCGAAGGCAGGGTACAAAGCAAATTGAGTCGAGGTGCCAATAGTCGGAAGTCCCTCATTTCCTTGTTATTTGTTATCGGCATTTCTATAGACATTAAATTTTCTTCTTCGTCCCGTCGTACGCCCGTTTCCGGGTATGATGTCCGGGACTCCTCTCATCTATTCAGGACAAAAGTGAATTAAGACTCCTCCGCTTTCGTTTTAGTGACCTTTACGAGTTTGTTATCGAAAATCGAAGCTAATAGTTTCCCTTAGACGGAAAGACAATACACGTTTTAGTCAACGTTTTAGTTTCGGTGTTTGGTTTCACAAATTGGAGAGGACAATATAGGTATTTTTATATCGTAAAATGAATTACTCAATCCACTTCCAGTGGTATTCATCACATGAAAGTTTGTGAGATGTTTATTACTCTTTCACGCAAAAACTACCGGACAGATTTTTATGAAACTTTGTAGTAATATAGCTTATAATATCCGAACACATAGGCTATAATTTAAAAAGATTAACACGGGTAAAACCGTGGGGCATCTAGTTCTACTATAATAGTCTTTATAAGAGCCTTTATAATAGAAATTAAGAACAATGTATTGCTGTGAAATCCGCAATATGGTATCGGCGCATGATTGATTCGAAAGATTACAGTTAAATAGTCTCTTTACATTTTCACCTAATCATAATCATTTATTGCTTAAAGTGTTGGTACATGACAGGTCTTGGTAAAATATTATAACTCTGAACACTTAGTCATAAGATTGACAGGCAATTATATATTACAATCATTTAAAGTTTAAAAAATTACATAATTTTGTTAAAATACATGACAAGCATTATTAAACAAAGTAAAGTCAACAATATAATAAGAATAATTTCTAATAATAATATGAGTTAAATTACGAATAAATAAAAATCTAAAATATATGAAATCAGATCTATTTCAAAGTCAATATACAATTATTTGTCACAATCAAAATTTAAAATGTCAAGAGATACAATTTTAAAAATGTAAAGTTAAAAAAAACAGTAAACAAAAGACTAATATTTATTTAGGAATCGGTAAGATGTAATTTTAGATTGCATTTGATTTCAGAAATTCATCAATAGAATAAAACATTTTTTTAATTAGCCATAGTCGTAGTGTCTTACAGAATAGATGATATCTTAGATACTTAATTTCTATTGGTATTTTATTGAAAATACATCCACACATATAGTAACAATTTTTTTTATACATAGTTGTTCGTGGAACTCTAGGTAGAACTATTCTATCTGGATGCCTTGTATTACGTGGATACTTCTCTGCAGCTCTTTCAAATACATTGGGGTGTTGGCGAACAAATTTAGCGCACTCAAATATGTACATACATGGTAGAGTGAAGAGTAGAGTCAGTAGTTTCAGATTGACGAATAAAGGCTTGCATGATTCCCAAGGAGGAATGCCACCAATGGCTCTGATGCATTTTTTTGCGCTTGGAAAGCTCTGTACGCCTCAGTAAAATTACCCCACAGAACCAGTCCATTGAGCAATGTGGATGCAACATAGCCGTGATAGGCGGACAATACGGTGCTCTGGTTAGAGGTTTTTCCTAAGGTGTACAGAACATATACGAATTTATTCAATTTTTGGCAGACTCTTTCGACTTGAAATTTCCAGGAGAGATGACTATCTAATCCAATTCCCGAAAAGGTAGTATTATCTGTTTCTGATACGATCTGTCCATCATAGTCAATATAAAGTTTGTCTCGTTTATTAGCAAGTATGTGCCAAATTAGATCATCTTAGTTTTTAATATATTTACATTTAAGTTAATAAAAATAAGCCAGTAAGTTATTGATTGGATAGTATTGTTCATGTCAGCTTTATAAATGGTCTATAGTCAGTCCTGACTGCTTTAAGAGCTTACTGTGGTATTGTTACTGAGACGTCAATGAAAGGCGGCGGTTAGCGACAAACTGTTTATTAAACTAACTGGAGGTAGGTACAGGCTAGTATAACAATTACTTAGATACTTATTCGTAACATCTCTCCTCACTAAGATTAGAATACATTTTTTTTTTTTAAATTAAGCTATTTAAATGCCACGAGGCGATTAGCTCGATTTAATGCACGTAGTGCTCTAGCGGATACTCCAGGTGGTGCCGGCTCTGGTATTGGTGACTGTGGTCCAGGTTTAGCCTCTAACTCAGGTAGTGTTTCTAACGGCGCACTCACAACCTCACCGTCACCACCGTGTGCATCCTCACTCACATCATCCTTAAGTTCTACAGCTTTAAGACCTTGACTTTCCTCACGTGAGGCTACCCCGCTCATTCGAGATAAAGAATACCTGTTTTTAGTACCATTCCTAGGTATAATTTGGTCAGCATGACGGCGCCATTCTACCCCGTTACCCACTTGCACTTTGTATACTGGGCCTGTCTTTCTTACCACCGTGGCTTAGGCCCATTTGTCCCCCTTGGCTGTATAGTCCCGAGCTATCACCGAGTCTCCCACGTTCAAATCTCTATCGGTACCCGAGACGCGCGCGACTTGCCGCTCCTGCTTAGCCCGAACTGTGGCCGCTACATCCGGCCGCAGCGCATCCAACCGGCTACGCAGTCGTCGCCCCTGCAACGCCACTGCTGGTGATACCCCGGTTGTCGCATGTTCGTAGTTTCGATACTGTAATAAGAATTTACACAGTGCTGCATTTACGTCCTCTTTTTCGTGCAGTGCTCTTTTGACAGCTTTATTTAGTATTTTATTTTTCTGATGGTTGATATACTTTTTGGTTACAGGTTTTAACGATTGGTTAAACATTATAATAGAGGATAGAAATATCAATCTGTGTATCAACACTTCACTTTTGGAATATGTTTTATCGTTATGGCAAGGTAACGAGAACGAATTAAGTCTCCAAATTTTCGGAATAGTTATTCCTAAATGCATACCTTATTCTTTACATAGGTTTTTATAATATTTATCGACTGGCCTAGTGCTCTAGTGGTTAGTGACCCTGATTGCTAAGCCAGAGATCGTGAGTTCGATTCCCACCCGGGACAAATCATTGTATGTAGAACACGGTTATTTGTTCTGTTTCTGGGTGTAATTTATCTATAATATGTATGTATTTAGAAATATATAAGTATGTTTATCTGTCAGGCGCAGGCTCTGCGTAGTGTGGGATCAGATATAAATGTGATAGTTGTCCCAAAATATTTATTATATTATAAAAGATTTTACATTATAAGAGCACAACTGTATTGGCGCGAACGTGATTGTATTGTGATCATGTAATAGTTTTAAATCATTAGTTTTAAATAGTTTGTATTGCGATTATGTCATTTAATGGTTTGTAACATTTAGGTGATTGTAATTTACACCTATGTCGTAGTAATGCATAACGATGTGTTTGCAATTGTTAAGTGTTTTGTCCAGTTTAGTGAAACGGAAATAAAAAAAAAGTAAACTTTATCGCCCACGTATTAGTATGCAGCCTGGTACCCCTCACTGCCTTTCATTCCTTTTATTATCTTTATCATGGTTTCGCCATAACTTTAGCAGGGATAAAAAGTTTATTCTCTTGGAAAGGTGATCAGCGATAGGCATAGACGACATCAAGTTGCAACATGATCTTACTTTTCAACCCCTATACAGACATGTCTATAACAAACGAAAAACTAAACTAAACTTAAGGAATCCCAATTATATTACAAAACCTGTAAATACTGTAGAATGAACTTTTTAGAAAATAATGTAGTGAATTTAGGAAAAAACACAACTACAGGGCGATCTGACGCTTTTATTGCCTCAAGTTTTTAATTACTTTTCAAATACATTGTAAGAAGCACCTGCGGTACGTGGGCTAGTTATTGGGCCCCTGGGAAACCCTGCCAATAGCCGAAGGACATACCAAACTAGGCTCAAGGGATTCTGATAACGTTGAAAACGCTTTATAACACCCTTAAATAAAGTTAATAGCTCTCGGGAAGTTTTTCGCTGTACCCCTTAGGGCCATTACGCAATGTAGGATACGATTTATACAGCATTTATACAGCGCTTACAGACTTAGGCGCGGCCCGAAGGATTCGCCTCATAGTATTTAGGTGTCAAATGGAGTTGTACAAGGTCGATTTACTGGTGTGATTGCGCACCCTCGTACCTACTTGTTTTGAGGGCTTTAGTGATTTTTATTGGCATTTTATAGGGGGATCTTGGTGGTTGTAAATAGTTGTGTAATCAATATTTTTATAGCTCTTTGTTTGTGTTGTTAAGATAAAGCTTGCGTTAGTGACCGACAATTTGGTTTTTATGATGTTTTATACATATACCACATAACTACTTATAATAAAGTGATACTTAAAGAAATCTATGAGACATTTTTCACTTACCATACAGAGAAATCGATCTGATTCTGCTAAGGCACTTGTTTGATGTATGCTTATTGACAGTTGGCATATTGAACTTCCAATGTTACCACGGAATAATCAATAATAGTATTCAAACACCTGTTCAAAAAGAAATTTAAATGTTTAATGTTGATTAAATTATATAATAAAATCCCAAAAACAATAAAAGACATATTCAATTCTAATTTTTTAAAAAGCTTAAAGCTTAATAATCTTCTTATTGACAAATTATATTACACTTTGCAAGAGTTTTTCGAAGACAAAAGTCTACCCAAGTGACAAATTTATTAGTTTCTATTATGCAGAAAACGACATGATTTATGGTGTTAGAATTTATTTAGTCATTATTATAATTTAATAAATAATCATGCATCAACCATCAATTATAATTAATTTGACATTCATATTGTATTGAAATTAAATTTGTTATGTATTTTATTTTATTGTATCATATTTTTGATTATTGTTTTTAACTTCATTGAAATAATGTACCTGC
Organism: Pseudoips prasinana; assembly: GCA_951640165.1. Lineage (NCBI taxonomy): Eukaryota > Metazoa > Arthropoda > Insecta > Lepidoptera > Nolidae > Pseudoips > Pseudoips prasinana. Next base: position 15,883,099 of record OX621240.1, read on the forward strand.
TTGGCTGAATAATATTAAAGATAAAAAATAATTGCTGTGCCCTAACAGGGTTCATGTTGATACTAATATGATTGTGTAACACCAATATTGTACACATGATTGCAATAAAGAATTGTATTGTAAATAAATATCGACTTTAAATCCACATAATAAGACACAATATAACTCAAGCGAACGCTGTGTGCCTGTATTTTTATTAACCTAAAGATAACAAATTCCGAGCTGTGCACTAATATAATGTCCTGAATTACCAGCATGGGTAGGAACCTCATATCTGTGGTAGGAACACTTTTAGTATTCATTATGAAACATTAAGTGATTACAGTACTGACAAATATCATGACCTGATTTACGTGCTGGATATTTGTGAAATTTGAGGTGACTTATTCCTAGTAAAACCACAGGAAAACTTTAACTTCCAAAGTGAGAAAATCAAGACTAGAATCCTAAAACATGTAGGTATAAATATTTTACAATATTTTTGCAAATACTTCAAACTTTTCAAAATTATATTATGTTGTGTTCGGTAACAATTTCATTTAAATAATTGAGGTTTGAAATTGAAATACTAATATATTTACTTACCACCTAGACCCTCAGCAAATCTGAAACTATTTCTGACCCTAGGGTTACAATAACTGCCCTTAAATTAGTTTGGTGGAGATACAATGAAAGTCTTGCAGTTACTCTTTTTGGTGCACAAATTTCAGATACAATTTAAAAATGGCGACTGACATATTTTGGTATGATTGCAGCTGACGGATTAACCTTTATCAAGCCAGAGTCATAACTAGATTGATAATATTACCATATTATTCCAAAAAGTAAATACAAATAGAGTTACATTCCCACTACATAGAACATCTACGAATGCGGCGCGGCATGGAACCTCAAAGAGGACCCATTTATGTATCTGTTTATACCTCTTGTCCAGTCTCCTGAGGTATGATCCTTCAACCAAAACTCCAGCTGTATGAGGCTTCAACCAATGCTGTCAGCGTTGTCCAATTTTGGGCAGGGAAAATATAAATCTTACCAAGGAAACGATTGGAGGAAGATTAAATTACTATATATGTTGCATATTGTCGGTTGCTCTAGCAGTTAGTAACCTAGTCAGGGTTCGATCCCCATCGAGTATAAATCTTTTTGTTATGAACAAACAAGTCTGTGTGTAATTTATTGTATGTATTTTGAAATACATAACTATGTTTATTAGTTGTCTGGTTGCCCTGCATAGTTTACGATCAGATGGCAGTTCTTGTCAGTTGTCCTAAGATATTTATATAACCATGATAGAATTAAGTATTACATAAAGTGAATTAAAATAGTTTTCACTATCGATTTTGGCACAAAGACAATTTACGGCATACAGAAAACTGGGACGAAGTTGGTTTCGATAAAAACAAAAGCATTGTACGTAATCCAGCCCAAACGAAACACAATTCTTCCGTCCAATCCTATTCCCGACGCATGAGGGGCAAAGCTAAATGTAGATAGAGTAAAAAAAATCCAATCCCATATTTAACCACCAAGCTGGTAGCGGAGCTAACTAATCGTTTACCTATACTGTAACAATCAATCGCGCTTGCCTTAATTTTCCAGCCAATAACGGGGCCCCGCACAATCCATTCAAAGTACCTAATTAATTGGTCAACATATTTTTTCATGCGAATCACGTAGATACGGCAGGTGACGTCACAAAAAACGCCATATATAAGGGGATGTGTGCACCGGGCGTCGAAAAGCCGCCGCGCGGGTTTTATGGCTCGTAGAGCATTAATTAACACCCAGGGAGTACTTTGGTTATAGACATCCTTTGTATTAGTTTCAAATGTGTTCTCTGGTTATTTTTTTTAAAGACGACGACTGAATTAGGGAATCTTATCCCTGTGTTGCTTTACAAACATACACAACAATAGAGGGACACAAATTACATCCAGACTCAGAACAACTATTTGGTCACGAAGCGGCGAGGGAACTGTCTAAGCCACTCCGTCATACGTGCAGTCAAACCAATGTTTACCGTGTATGATAGCCGAAATTATGTAATACATTTTTGGATTCTATAAGTGTCATTGCTAAGCTCATTATCTTAGTTTGGTCAAACTTCCGCCATATTAAACATAATGCCAAAGAGAAGTAACAAAACTTACCTGTATTTTTAATCTACTTTAAAAAGAAGGAGGTTATATATATATTTATTTTTTCTATATAATAATAATAATTATATCCTGGGACATTATGCACACACGGCTATCTGATCCCAAAATAAGCAGAGCTTGTACTATGGAAACCAGATAACTGATATACTATAACTATATAGTATATTTTTTTTGTAAATATATACTTGTATAGATAATTACACCCAGACTCAGGACAAATGGTGGGAATCGAACCCACGACCTCCGGCGTGAAAAGCAAGCATTTCCCAACCACGCCAACAGGCCCGTCAAATTCGATGTTAGTAAACCAATTTAATAAAATTGTCTTATTATTTTTTGTCCATGGGTCTTGGTTTACATTTGATTTGTAAATCAAACTATGTGCAGCTATACTCGTAACATTAGTACCTACCGTTGCGGGGGCACTTTCATACTCCTATGTTATTTTTTCTGTTTTAGCAGCGTATCTGCGGGCGACAAATGAAGAACGGGTGTAATGCAAGCCGTTAATTTGTAACAATAGAACATTGTGTGCTGTTTTAGAGTTTTTTGAATACATTCTGAAACCAAATTGGACAAATGCGAGTAAATAGATACAAAAGTAGGTGCTTTTAATTATTTATTAGTGACAGCGTATGTCATATTTTACTTAAGATGGGCTATCACAAAGTTACAGATGAAGGATAGAAAACCTGACTCTTGTAGCCAGAATGCTTATTATACTGAAACAAGTACACAAATGATGATTATGTAGCTTTTTTCTTACTTAACTTTTAGTATATTTTTCATGTTTAATATAAGAAGAAATCATTTCTATTTATAGGAAAACTACTCATTAAATATCATCTGACTGATCATAACTTAATTTTATTAAAAATAGGCATATTCAGAACTATTAATTAGAATTTGAAGACTGATAACTGGCTAGGAGAGCCTGAATTATCTAATGACAAGATATTTGTCTTTAAATTTATTATTTTGCTAGTTAACGAAATACGGTTAAGACATTGAATTCCATGTTTCAATGCTTTAGCTATATGGGTGTAATTATCTACATAATTAAGATAAGTAAGTAAAAGAAAAGTAGTATATGTAATATATCATGTTAGTTAACTGTTTCCATAGTATTAGCTCTGCTTAGTCTAGGACTGTGTGCAAATAATGTTTCGGGATATTATATTATCACATGTTCATTAGCACTATTATTTACAATATATTATATAAGGGTATTTTAATACGAATACAACTTATAAAATATATGGGCTACATGGAGAGAAATTTCCGCACAATCCTGGCATTCGCCAGCAGAACCGCCTTCTGCATGTTATTATTATTGTAATTGCAGGTTAAGTAAAATTAAATTCTCTTAACAGTAAATTAAAAAACATAATATGGCGATATAATACGTGAACAGGCAGGTTTATGCCATGTAATATTACAAAAGAATCCACAAAGTTGTATAGTCCGACTCTCTAAATTAATTTGCCTTAACCAAATATTTACATAGATATATATAAAATACGAATATCTAAATAACACAAAGTAATATAGAATTGGTCTGTGTAACATTTGTTTGTGCTATTTATATTTTAGAATGTATACAATTGGGCTTCGAGCATTTAGACGGGAGACGTTAACGCAAGCCGAACCCCTTGCCGGCCATACGTGCCCCTCGGCCATACACGTTATATGTGAAGTTGTAATTGTAATTGAATAAACTCTATACAAAACTCTGTACATCAAAGAACATAATATAGAAATAAAATACGTGAGTAGACAGGTTTATGCCATGCAATAATATAAAAGAATCCACAAAGTTGTATAGTCCGGCTCTCTGAATGAATTTGCCTAACAAAAATCTCCAAATATTTACATAGATATATATAAAATACAAATACCTATCCAAATAACACAAAGTAATTAAAATAATATGGAATTTGTCTGGAATAACATTTTTTTATGCTATTTATATATTAGATTGTATAAAATTGGGTCGTGCGCAGTCGTGCGGCTGTGTAAATGAAATATATAAAATAACAAAATTCATCAAATATTTATATTATATATTTTCCTAGGAACTTTAAAAACTGTTTGGATATTTGTTTCCAAACTCCAACTTGTTGATTTACATAGCAATAGCTTATTTTTGGCACTGAATCGTTATCTGTGGACTGATTATGATAATTATTCGTAATTCCATATAATTTATGTTATATAATCATCAGCCTGATATCGTCCACTGCTGGACATAGGCCTCCCCCGAAGGTTTCTAAATTTGCCATTTGGAGGGGTTTACTGTAGTCACCGCGCTAGGCATACGAGTACGTGACCTCAGTTAGTTTTAACCCAAGAGGCGCTCTTGCCCAACTACCTGGTGTATCCCTTAGTCGCGTTTGACGACACCTACGGGGTGAACCACACGGCTTGAATTATTTTATATTACAACTACTTTTCTTTATAACGATTTATTTTTATGTTATAATCGGTAGTTATTAAGAAAATATTATGAGGTCGGTTTATTAGTAAATATATCATTTGAATTAATTAATATCTATACTTATAATAAAATCGTAGGAGAGTCAAAACTGTATATTGAATTTTTTTTTTAAAGGATACTTGGGGCGTTATCTACAATCGATATCGAAGCCAAAAATATAGTTTTTAGAATTTTTGTCTGTTTGTCTGTATGTATGTCCGGGCTAAACTCAAAAAGTACTGCATGGGTTTACTTCAAATTTTGCATGAATATTACTACGAGGTCGGGTCAACATATAGGCTACATATTGTCACGCTATCTCCTACGGGGTAGGAGCTGTGTAATAAAGTTTAACGCGGGTAAAACCGCGGGGCACAGCTAGTTCTGAATAAATAGCATTAGATATTATGTAAGGCATAGGAACATACTGATTTGTAAAGAAGAAGAAAATCCAAGCATATTATGTTAAAACTTATTGTATGGTACAAATAACTTGGCTTGTTTAAATGGCTGCATATTTATTTCCTATACTATCTAATACTGACATCAATCCACGTCATGAAACATAAACTTGAGCCTTTTGACAACTAAACTTTTAAAGTCTCAAGTTTTTATGAGATTGCGTTAAATCTTCAAAAGTTGACGAAGCTTTTTCTTGATGTTGGAGTTACTTGGCATCGACCCCAATATTCGTAAAGGCTCTTTGTCAGCTCATTTCTCAGATTCTGATTGAGATGGACCGCCTCGTATTAATCTCAGTTGGTATTTTATTTCCTACCAGAAATATTTCAAGTTATGAACACGAACCCAAAGCGAATACGTTACTTCATCAAGAAATAAATAAAGCTCAATAACGTAACTTAAGAAGCTGACAACATTGACATTTATTTCGCAAGGTTTTTGCTGGTTTTCTTTACTATATTTTAATCTACTAAACTCGATGATCCCAAATGCGGTTTAAAGATTATGCATAAAAAAACACTTAAAATGTTTCAAACAAATTCAAATCTCAAAAATCTACCACTCTTAATTAGGGTCGCAGTTTTTTGTTAATTGCTGCAGGTTTTAAGCCTAATATCATTCTCTGCTTAACTAAAAGATTTCCTCACAGATTCCACAGAGGTTTAAGATTTCATGAGTAATCTCCTTCCAGGGGCTACCCAGTTAAACCACTGGGTCATCAGTCCATATTTGAGGGGCCGCCCTACATTGCGACTTCGAGCAGGTAATCGTCACCCCAGAACTTTTCTTCACAGCAATTCCTTCTATCGAGCTACTTTGGTTACTCTGGATCTGATTTCTATAGTACAAGCTCTGCTTAGTTTGGGATCAGATGGCCGGGTGTGAGTAATGTCCCAGGATATTATTATTATTATTAAGTATAGCTCTTGACCAGTAATAGGTGAATGCTCAAATTTTTCCGAGAGTGAGTTTTACTATAGTCTCTTGTTAGTACAAAACCGTTCGTGTGTGTGTCTGACTTCGATATTGTTTTTAGTATGTTCTCTTGGAAATTTGTTCTTTGTTTATTAAACCGTTTAGTGCATACTATAGTCTCCAATATCTGTAAAACAACAGTAAAGATTCATCTAGAATATTGTACCGTTGAATAGGTAATAAAACAGGATAATTGTCAATAGCTTTTATTAAAGAATGTTATGAGTTGGCCTAAGTTTCACTCACAATAGCCCCGACAGCGCTGTGAAACGTTTGAGTGCACTATAAATTTAAGACATACCCTTGCTAACTTTAAGAAATAAGAAATGCTTTGAATATCACTTACAAAAAAATATTAAATCCTGTTCAGTTTATATTGCATGCATTATATAGGTATTCACTTACAAAGGTATTATATAAATTGTCACGATGTCCATTGCTGGATAAGTCCCCCCAAGAACGGGAATATATGCAATAATCGCTACGCCTGGTAGAAGGTACAATTACAGTATCATGATCATGGCTTACAGAGATACACTGCTGCTTGTCTTCAGGACGACTTCTAGAACCTGACGGCCGGTGGGACAAAAAGATTCTCAAATGGGGACCACGTACCTGAAGAAGCAACGTAGACAGATCCCACAAAGTGGAGCTATGGTCTTGTGAGGGTCGCTGGATACGGACAGTGCAAGACCGGCAATAAGTAATATAGTATTAAGATAAAAACGGCTATATCGTCATTTTCGTAATTATTCCATCATCTCAGCCTTATAACATCCACTCCTGGACAAAGGCCTCCCCAGAAGATTTTCACAATGGAGTTGTGTCCATAATTTAGAGGGATATGCCATAATCGCCACGCTTGGCAGATGGGTTGGCGATCACTGTATGATAGTCATAGTACACAGAGAGACGCTGCTGCCCGTTCTACGGGAAATATACACTCAGGTCGACTTCTACGCCCCACACGGAAAGAAATGCGGTGGCGATATTAATGCTGTCATGCGGCAAATAATTAAGTTGTTATTATATATTTTTCAGGCATCGTGATAATCCGGAGAGAAACCTTGGGCTCACCAAGAACTCTTCCGGAGGCCCTGAGAAGTTTGGGAGACCTAATATGCTTCTGGAAGGACGTGGGCTGGATGGAGTAAAGGCCACCGTGGCTTACGTACAATTGTCCACATCGGGACTAAGTGCGGAAACCAGACCCACTGGCGTATTGGTGGGTCAAGATGATGATGATGATGATATATATTATTTGCTTGTTTCAATTATTTTTTTAACTGGCGTCGTAATGTATTTCCATGACACAAATACTGCAACGCCGTTTACTGAAATATGATATCTTAAATCAACGGTAAGTAAGTAAGCCGGCAATATATTCTGAAAACAAAATATGCTGACATGAAAGCAAATACCAATAAATTATTGCAAAACTGACGGCATCGATTAATTAACAGTACAATGAAATATTACCCATATAGGCAGTTTTTAATGCGATTATTATGCAGTTATTGCGAAAATTGTGCTGTATTTTTTATTCAATTACCATCCAGCTTAATGTTGTTGGAAGAATTTAAATTGTTGATTATTTGGCAACATACTTAATATTTTTTTTATATAAGAGGGCGACAAACGAGCAAGTAGGTCACCTGATGGTAAGTGATCACCGCCACCCATGGACACTATCAACACCAGAGGAGTCGTGGGTGCGTTGCCGGCCCTTAAGAGTCAGCAAACAAGTGTTGCCGACCCTTCGTCCCACCCCAATGAGTTCTGACGACCTTACTACTTACCCACAGAAGATTAAAAATATTAATGATATTATAAAAAAATGTCTTCTGTAAGGTGGAGGTAATTCCCCAGTCGGGCTGCTCTTTGAGCGGAAGAACGCTATGCCCTGCCTCTCTGAAAAATATTAATCGAACATTTTATACTACCGGGTGGCTAAACAATTCTGTACTATCTGATGCTAAGCAGTCACATATAGCATCATTTATAGTGTCACTCACATATGATTTTCTCCTCCCCAGTTTTCATCACTCAGAATACCTAGAACCACAAAATTTTGTATAATGATGCTATTAACGTAATATAGAAGTTGAGGTGCTAATAAAACATACCTACGAACGCTATGTTTTACCTCACTTAAATATTTCCACCAATTGGCGATACTCAGTAAATATATCTGAGTCACTATAGCAAAGTAATTGTTGGTAAAAATGCCTCAGTAGGCATTCAGTAAAATAATCGTATTCCTTCCAAACGATTTGTATTAAGGAAAATCGATACCAAATCAAGTTCAAATCGTTACCTGCTTATCTTCTTTGTGTTGATCTTCCCACCCAACTTCGATTACGACGAACGAGTTCAAAATAAACCGGCAGTGTTTAGATTTAAGATAAAACGAAAATGGATAACATTTTTCTGTTTTTTATACTTCCCCTTTTTTCAACCTTCAATCACAGTTCAGTATCCGTTCCCCTCATAAATATAAAAGATTGTGATTCTATTATACAACCTTTAACAGACTTCTGTGAATAAGTATCGCGGTACCACATAGAAGCCACTCTACACGATACTTTTTCTATATCTAACACAAACATAGATCAAAATACTCGACTATTTTCCCGGAAATTCAATTTGTTGCTGAAAATAAAATAGCCATACTTAAAGAGTCTATGACTTAACGTGTACTACAGTTGAATTCTAAAAAATAAAAGGGGCCTACCGAAGATCGAGGCCGAGCCGAACTGTGTTAACCGCGGACGCGATAAAGAAGCCAATTTCCTAAATAGGGCTTGTGAGGATTTCCCTAACGTTAGACAAAAAATGGATTGCTACTACTGGCCAAAGACGTACTACATAAGGTTTATATCCCCAATAAGTAAGAATGGCGGGTAGTATTACGAAGTAACAGTAGATGATATCAAAACAAGTATCGTTGGAGTAAGGGTGCCTTTGCTTCAAAAGTTTCAAGTACTTAAGAGCCAAGTCCTCTTAGCTGTTTTTTTTCTGAGTTTAAAACCTGCAGTGAACTCTTCGAAGCTAAGATATCCTCTTTGGTTTCACTTCCATTACTATCTGCAAGCTATAATATTGTACTTCTTGTACTGATACTAAGTTATGGATGGCTAATGGAAAAGTTGATATTATTTATTTGACTGTTTAATTTATTATTTTTTATAGTTGACTGCCTCGTTGGTCTAGCGGTAGCGTGTTCAACCGCAAATAATAAGGTCCTGGGTTTGAATCCCGGGTCGGGCCAAAAAGAAAGTCTGGAAGTTGGCGGTATTATACCCCCGTGCCTCGGAGAGCACGTAAAACCGTCGGTCCTGTACCTGACCTCTTTCGAATCGTGTCGCTAGTCGTACCATCGGATCATGAAAGTGAGGGAATAGAAAGTGACCCTGTGTTGGCGCACACACTTGTTCACTATAATATGTCCTGCGTAATTGGCTAGTCTCCATTGAGACTGGCCGCCGTGGCCGAAATTCAGTCGGGAGGACATTATTATTATAGCTTACTCAGAATAATTAAAAGGATGATTATTCAAGTCAATTTACTCAACCTACCTAGATTTCTACAACGTTACTTATTTATCGTATGGGCAGTGGCTACCCTAGTGTCAGAGTTGTTCAAGCCGCCCAGTAGGCCTGTGACATGGCTTAACGATGGTGGTCTATAATTACCACAACCGGGACCCTACGAAGCACGGAAGCACGGAGACATAAAAAAATAAAACCACTTTGGTTACCCATCTATGGAATGACCGCGAGCCTTGTTGCTTAACCTCGCCGATCACTTGCGGACCGATGACAGCATCTAGCTTCATAGCTCATGCACCTTAACAACGCGGCAAAGTTATACTGTTGTTTCTTATACCAGTTTACAATATGCTTAAAAGATCATCTTGTAATCTAATATGTAATACATAACATGGATTAGTCCCTGCAAAGGACTTTACCAGAAAGAATATTTCTGCTTACTCGCCTCCACAGATAAATATAATTAAGGAAGTATTCTAAGAAAGTATTGGGAATAAAGTTGAACCACCGAGTTCCTAGACACAAAAGCAATTTGTGATGTTCAGTCAATTACTTATGTACTTATTTACCAATGAAAAGAAATAGGTATTCAGACGTTTAGGTAGCTTGAAGCAAACATCTTAAAATTTTTATCTTGTCTGATGTTAAGCTCAGTTCAAAAACAATTCTGGTTGACACAGATACAACAATAAGATACAGCAACTATCCTACTATTTAATCAAATATAATTAAAATAGTTTAAATTGTTATTGATAATGTAATTAGAAGATTATTTTTCTATTTAATTTTGCATAATCAATAGGTATAAATTTTAATTAGTGTTAAGTTTGGAAAAATATAATAATTACATACATATAGGCTTTTATGATTTATTTTGGCTTTAATGTTTGAGTGAAATTTAAAATATTTTTTAATGTATATAAACAGAAGTAATTTTGATACTTAACGAATTTCCTTAAAATAGTTATTGTATCTAATTGTTTCCAATGAAATACATAATCGTGTCAATAATAAATCAACCCCAATTGGTGATATATTTATAGAACGGAATAATTTGTTAAAAAAGTGAAATATTTACATAATTCACTATTTCACTTTTCATTATTTATATTCACTACTAGCTGTTACCCGCGACTTCGTCCGCGACAATTTTCAATGATGATCAATGCAACCAACAACAAAAAGCACACATATTATGTGATAGACTCACTTTAAGAAACTGTATAATGAAGGTGAATAACTAAAGAATATTATACGGAATTTTAATGAAATGGCCTATTTCATTAACATTCCGTATGCCGTTTCTGACAGAAACGGTATACAGAAAAACACGGCCTTTTAAAGCATATTTTCACTATAAAATGTTTCACTGACTCACTATTTAACACATACTAAGTTTAGGGTAATTTTATTATATTAATATATTTTGATATTAATTTCAATATTACTAACAAACACTCCTATTTTGTTTATATGTATAGAAGATGACAATAGCTGTACCCGCGCTTCGTCCGCGTGTTAATTATTTTATTTAGATTTATCTCGGTTATTTTTCTAAAATAAAAGAAAGTTTCTGAAATAAACGGAACCTAAGTTAATCCTTATTACATCAGCTACCTGTCAATAAAAGTCCCGTCAAAATCGGTCCAGCCATTTCAGAGATTAGCCGGAACAAAAAGACAGACAAAAATCGTAAAAAAAAATATTTTAGTGTAAATACCGTATATATATTCATATTTATGAATTAAAAACGGTGATTTCAATATTACAAACAGATATATGTATAGATGTAATAAAATTCGTTAAGTATCAAAATTATTTCTGTTGATAAATCTATATATATAAAAATCAATGCCACTTTTCGTTGTAATGTTATAACTCAACAACGCCTTTACCGATTTGGCTAATTTTGATATTGAATTATCCGTGGAAGTCCAGGGAAGGTTTGTACGTGAGAGAGAAAATTTAAAAAAAGTCTTGAAAAAGTGTAAAATCAACACCTTTCTATACTCCCATATACAAACAATTTGGACTAATAGGTACTTAAAAGCGTAGCGAAGCACGTACTGGGCCGCTAGTATAAATATAGGTAATTATAACTCCAATTAATTAACTGATTATAGAACACAATATCGATTAATATATGTATTTCTATCTGTTTAAACTGTTTGACGCTAATCACCTTTGACGATATAGACCTATGTACTTACACAAAAGGATTTCTAAGGAATGAACGACAAAACCTGTTCTTATTAAAATATATTCCAGTGGAATGTTTTATTAAAATTTATTACTTAATAATTGTATCTGTGTCCGTTCTTAAATAATATTTTAATTTTGTGTATACATGTCATTTATTTATTTAATTTTCATATAATATTAACTATTAGTAGTAATTTCAAAGAAATAATGTATGGCGGGAGCTATACAAACATCCAATTCACAGACATAAAACACTTACTTATAAAGAACAAAATGTTAACGAGTCATACAAATAGGGGCTCTACCGGCTAAGTCGCCGAACATCGTTTTTGTGAATGCCGTTCAAATAAATAAAGATTAATGACTTAATCAATCGTTAAATCGGCTTGCATGACCACATGTGACGTCATAAATGGTCCGGAATAGCTTGTCAACGTTAACGCTGAGTTAACAATTGATTAAGTCATTTTTAACCTTTATTTATTTGAACGCCATTCACAAAAACGATGTTCGGCGACGTAGCCGGTAGAGCCCCAGTTGTCCGCTGCAAAATTGAAGCCAAAACACATGACTGCCGAGCTCGGAATGCGCCTACTGCACCACAAATGCCGTCACTTAAATTCAAAATCTCCATCGACTTAGACTAATTACTTTTAACAAATTAGTATAAGACCAACTAACAAAAAAACATGAACATGGCATTATCAAATATGTCACTGTGTATCCAAGTCTGTAATTTCATACAAATTGTATTACACTTGAATTAGTCCTATTGTTTTAAATACATAATAGCTACCAATGTATATAATAACATTTGTACAGTACAAAAGCGACAATAATAGTCAACCATTACCCACTAGCCAACAAAGAAAAGAATTGGCCGTAAGCGTGGTAAAATAAACGAAAATACAACCATTCAGGGTAAAATCGAAAATACAGGGAGCTCTAAAAAAGGATGTATCTTTTGTGAGGCGTTCGCCTAACCGGGGTGTATCGGCGAAGCGGCACGTTCAATTGGATTGAAACGTCGTCGTCAACGCGGAGTGGTACCCAAAGGGTCCTAATAGCATTTCCGTAGTAAAGGACTGAAGGACGCACACAAATTGTTTCGTAAAGAACGTTCTCATCGATTACTATTGTGTTGATTATACTACGCCGGTGTAAATTCGTATAGTTGTATACAATTTATTCGTTAAGTTGCTTGGTTTAGCGTTAGAGTGTTCAACAAGATAATGAAGTCCTGGGTTTAAATCCCGGGGTCGAGCTTAAAAGTGATTTTGGCAATTTTCTGTTGAGGAAATTATTCCATAACACCCCGATGTATGGCCTCGGAGAGTACGTAAAGTGTCGTCACGTCGGTCCTGTACCTGACCTCTTTCCGGTCGTGTTGCTAGTCATCGGATCGTGAGAGTGATGGAAAAGAAAGTGCCCCTGACCCATATTTCAGTTTGTCACTGTGTATACTATGTCCCGCGCAGATGAATAATTTCCATTAAGACTGGCCGCAGTGGCCGAAATTGACCAGGAGGACATTGTTACTCACTAAGTTCTAGTAATAGTGCTAAATCATTTAATCTACAGGCGTGTATCATTTTGTAAAGAGAGCTGGTTCGATACCGACCGGATGATTAAATTTATGATTTTCTAGTTTCGAGTTTACGCTGTTCATATTAAACACTAGCAGTCTAAGATCTGTAAGACGAATGTGTTTCAATAAATAAATGTCATAAACACAACGTTGATTAATACCGACTTGATTACTGTTTTTGTTGGGCACTCAACCCAAACAGTTGACAACTAGCAAAAGTAAGAAGTCACATCAACAACTTCAAGATTTCTACCACTAATGTATTGTATAAACGCCTTAAAATAATATCGTATTTACAAAATAATTTGCTTGATATCATTACCAAACTTTCGTCTAACAAGTTTTTTTATTAGAAGTCTTAAATTATACGCAATCGCGTCCGGGGCATAATACTGTAAATTAAGATTTACATAACCAAAAACTTCTGAAAACACAATTACAGAAGTTTTAACATAGAGCCTGTAACCGTAGAAGGTAATCACATTTGTCGAAGTTGCTTCGAGAAAATTGTCTTTGCTGCCTGTAACAAGGTTTGGTCCTTACCACTTGCTACTTTCAACCCTGTTGGCGGAGATGAGACTTTAAACTAGAATACAGAAATAGCTTCGCTTGGAGCTAAGATCGATTTGTTCAATAATAAACTTGAAGTTAAAATTGAAGTTGAAATTAATATTTAAGAAAGTAGCATTAATTCGTAGTAGTATATTTAGTTAATTGTAATTCAATCTAAACACTATAATGAAGACAAAGTAAAATATTTTCATAAGTTTGATTGTAATTTATAAACAGATAAATAACCTAACCGATATAAATAAAATAAAAAATGTTTTTACTCAAGTTGACTTTAAAAAGCGCTTATAAATAGTCAGAGCAATTTTGTTATACGAGTAGATGTAAATATATAGAATCGACTTTTAAAATAAACATTGAAATTAAGTTAAATTCGTTAACTACGAATCATATTTTACGTAGTAATCATTTCTAGGAAGATTTTAATTACCCGTTATGATTAATTTATATTAAAAATACCTCACAATAAATAATCAGATCCTCTTGCTGATATAAGGTAAGGCGGCCCTTCTCAACGAGGGATCTGCTACATATGAATGAATGAACACTTTATTTGCGAGAATACGGATATTACAATTTGATGGTATTATATTTCGGTCTCACTATATTCGACCATATAGTATCACAGTACCTACGCAGTACTACGAGTATGGTGTAAAATTATGATGATGCTTTTCTATCACTATCATAGTCAGATGGGACAAGCTACCTGACTCAAGCGATATCATGGACAAGGCTGCATTATATATATATGTTGGCTTTTTTTACCAACCCAGCACTGTCAGGCACATACTGGGAGACACAAGCGGAAACCCATTAATTTAACCCCATCAGTTTAAACACGCAACTGATGGTAGATCAATGAAGCAGCCACCTAATAAATTAACAACAGTTATAAGTAAGTATTTGTGTAATTAAGTATCAAACCTGACATAGCGAACAACGGAAAGCGTAGGTATAATAAAAAACATAAAAATATCACTAAAAATAATTCCTAAACGAGAACAATCAGGTTAGTTGAAATTTGCTTGTAAATTTAATCCTATACTAGTCTTTTAATAGCTTTTTTTATGGTTATCTTAATTTTATATCAAGAAAGTGAAAATATATCGTTAGCTTTTGTTGATGCACGACTCACGAGTGAGAGGGACAAAGGGATGGCGTCGAAACAGCCCTCAATCCACTAACACGTATTAGTACTCTCTAAGGCTTCCGATATTAACATTTGCGGTTGTAAATTATGAATATCTTTATTAATTATGAATCTCTAGAAAAGGGATGAAACCTTCCAAAGGATGATTAGGACATTTATATTACCTCTCAAAACTTCGTTTTTATTATTAAAATTCGATGGCAAAAAAAAGATATCATAAAAGCACAATTTATCAGTACCGTCGTACGTTTTCCAATACGGTTATAATTTTTATCCAAGTAACTATAACATGTACTTATGTATGTTTGTCGATTATTACTCCTTTATTTGTAAAGATTATTACACTGTGAAGGGTATTAAATTTCTTTCAAAGCTTTGTCTTTTTTTAAACACAGAAGGTTTTCTCAGGTTAGCGTTTTAAATTGTTTTTCTTAATGAGCTTGCATTGTTATAGTTTCCATCTTTTGACACCGCGTGTAGCAATAAATTCTCCCAACATAATAACTTTTTCAAAGCAAATAATTTTAATTACTAGCTACCCACGATACCGGTAACTTTACAATAACTGTGTGGGCTGATAGAATAATTCAATTGGAATGGGATCCGAATCCATTTACAGAGGCTATCTTTGGAGTGAAACACAGTATGTACCTATGTGTATTATTATCCTTAATTATTGTAAGGAGGTAAAACATTGTCTCGAATTTTGACTATTTTAGGTACAAGGTAATTGTTGACTAAACGGTTTGTTATCTTTTGTATCCCTGAACTTTGAGTACAATTGTGGCGCATTGTTTAAGGTAGTCACCTCACTACCAGCCTCCGTTTTGGCGCTTTCGTGTCTTGGTTTTGACCCCCGCACTGGACAACTATTTATGTCACCCATAAATTATTGTTCTAAGTATGTGTCTCTTAATTACATGTTTATAAAGCTCCTCGTGAAAAAGCCTTCTCCAAGAATTGTCTTGGAGGGATATGCCATAATCGCCACGCTTCGCGGATGGGTTGGCGATCGCAATAGGATGGTCATAGTACTCAGAAGGAAGCTATCCGTCCTCTAGTAGAAATTCCCGCGGATCGACTTCTACGCCTCCCACGCGATGGGATGGGGTGATGATATTCTGATATTTGCCACATTCACCACAGCAAATAGCAGCCTCGCATGATACAGGTAATTAGGTACTAACTAAAATCGGGCGCCGCTCTTAAAAAAATTACAAGCCAGTTATTTATCTCAATTTTTTTTCAGGTAAGCATTACATATGTATATTGCAATATTCACATATTTAATAGTCGGTTTAAGATTTTAGCACAACCTCTGAAAAGCGACATAATTACCTACAAAAACCGTAATGGCAATAAACGTATAGATATAATTAATAATCGGATAGCTGTTAAGTAAATAATTAGCACACGCTCATCAGCGTCACTGGGATTCGTTAAATATTTCGGGGAAAAATTAACATCAATTTTCTCCAATCTTGTTAATCCTAAGCAAAACTACGAATCACTAATTATTTTTACAATCAATCAACCAACAATCAACTTGTGATTTATTTTCCCTCAGATCATTTTGTATTAACAGTCCAAAATAAACTTTAAATATATCCGCTAAATAAACAAAGTAACTGAATTCACAAGAGTTTCGAGGATCGCTTACTTATGTGTCGTTTACTTTAGTCACAAAGAAAAAGATGAAAGGACTCTTAAACAAAATAGACAACGACTGGGAAGCAACCTTACTTGTGACTGTCTTATAGCGAGTTTACACACTGAAAGTTCCACTCGCTCGTTTCAGTGAAAAATTCAATGTTGATGAAATGTATTTTATTAAATAAATGGTAAAAATTTAATTATTTTTGTGTGGTACCAGTGATTTTTTTACCCATTCTAACCCATCATCATCATCATATCAGCTGAAAGACGTCCACTTCTGGGGACTCATTATAGGAGGCCCAAGGATCTCCACAATGGCCGGTCTTGTGCTGCCTGCATCCAACGGCTTCCCGCGACACTTGCAAGATCGTCGGTCCACTTTGCAGGAAGCCTGCCCATGCTGCGTCTTATGGCACGTGGTCGCCACTCGAGAACGTTTCTACGAGCTATGTGCCCGCCCACTGCCACTCCAGCTTTGTAATTCTTCGAGCTATGTCAGTTACTACGGTACTTTGGTTCACATCCAGATTTCGACGTTTTTGATACAATCGCACAGAGACACTCCAATATATCCCTCTCCATTGTGCTTTGGGTGACCTTGAGCCTTCTTATGAGATAGAATAATCCAATTATGACCTGCACTTTATAGACCAATTGATGTTTGAAAACCGTGATTATTGGATAAATCTTAGTTTCATACGATATCATATGTAAAATTCGAAATTAATGCTGTCAACTAGCTCGCACTGTGTGAACTGACCAGAATACTCACTAATAAACACGAAAAGGAAAAATCTAACTGAAACAGTCTGGAATAAAAATTTGCTACATAATTCTTTGACAAAATGTAAAAAAAGTAGAACGTGGGTAGTAAACGTCACATTTTATCTTTGAGAGGGTCATGTTAAACTAGTGATAGTTAGCAAACTTGTGTTTTTTAACTCACTACTTGCAAACTGGTCAGGACTGCACACCCAAAGGAAAAATCTAGCCGAAACAGTCTAGAATAAAGAGCCTGCTACATAATTGATTTTCGAAATGTTAGTACATAAATAAACTTGAACGTGAATCGAAAACGCTTTGAGATACGATTGCTTTTATATAGGTCCAGTTATTAGACTTTAGTTGATTGTACAACTTGGTTGAAACTAAGGAGAAAGTTTTTAGTGGTGTAAATTACGTTTAAAACACATTAAAAATCAAAACAGCATTGGAATATAACTGGCTGATTGGTTGTCTGGTCTTTCCTTTTGTCATTTTTTTTTTTTTTTTTTTTTGTAAAAAATAACGCCCATACTGGGAACATGAATCCCTGTGTCGCGTGGTACTTTACAAACATATAACTGACGTGGGTCAATCAAAAAGTTGCCCTGTGCAAAAATCAAACCCGGGACACGAAGTGACGAGGCGAAAATCTTAACCGCTACGCCACACGTGCAGTCAAAAACTCTCATAACACTAATAAAACGCCATAAAAGTCGTATCATGAAGTTTTATCTTACATAAAACTTTGTGCATAGCTTAAATATTTCTGTGCATAAAGTTTTATGTAAGAGAAAACTTATTATACGAGTAACACAATATATACTACTAACAGCGACATACCCGGAAAGAGGTCAGGTACAGGACCGACGTCTTTACGTGCTCTCCGAGGCACGGGGGTGTAATACTGCCAACTCCCAGACTTCGGGCTGATAATGAGAAATTTTATTTTTGCGGATTTTTCCAAATTCACTTTTTGACCCGACCCGAGATTTGAACCCAGGACCTCATTATCTGCGATTGAACACGCTACCGCCAGACCAACGAGACAATCAAGGTACTGTTGTAAGAAACTGATTAAGTAAGTGTATACAGCGATATGTATATACATATCCTCAGGTTAAGATCTATCTGCTGGCCCTTATAGAGTGCTCTATTAACAAGCTTTTTACTAGAATACTTTAAAAGGGTTGTATAATGTTTATTTCTTTAAACTTATCTCTTACAGAATCTCGGTCAATAAAGTTGCATATCGCTTTTAGCTCTTTTTAATATGAAAAAAATGAAAACATTTTATTCAGCACAACACACAAGAAATACAGTAAATTAAAAACAACATCAATACAGAGAAAAGGAAAAGAAAGAAGGTAACAATCATATCATGGAACAGGTCATGGAATAGTGTCTCTATTTCCACACAATTTCCTCATAGAATAATCACATAGGACGTAATGCTATGAAAATTCTACTCAGTGACTACTCCTTTTATTGTTTTGACTATATATACAGTCGAACTTAATTTAATAGATAATTTTTCAATTCGTGGGCGCAATTGTTATTACTACCTAAAACTATGTATTAGTATAAAGTTTACAACTCCTCGGACATATTTGTATATATTGCCATATATTTACATACCGTCACAACTATATTATTTACCAATTGTTAATGTAACGTTGTTTAGCAAATTATTTGATATTATGCGCAGTATGAACTTTTCAAATTTGTAATATTTATAGTTTAATTATGTACAAATATCTTGTTTCTCCTCGAAGTAATTGTAAATCTTTGAGAAATAAAGAAATTCCAACCGTTACATAGAGTACGGAAGTAGTTTTGATTACCTACTTTCTTCAGAATTTAGTCGATGGGTTTTGGCTTCGAACCTCAACTCTGGTTACTGACGTAGATATGCATAAGAGAGTCATAACTTTTTAGGGAAGATTACGCAACTTGCAATCTACGTTAATACAAAAACGCGTTTGATAGGAATTATCTTGACTTACTATTCAGAATACCTACAGGAGAAATGAAGATTGTAGAAGTAAGCCAACAATGTAAGGGAACCTGAAAAATAAGTACTGTTCTCGAGATATCGATCAAGGCAAAGGTAAAAAGCAAGCCAAATAGAATTTAACAGCTCCAAAGAAAATTATTGCCATCGTAGTGGAGCTAAAACCCATTGGGATGCATGCGACGCCCGTCTGATCCATAACGTCACGCGACGATGTCGTCGCATCTTCGATATTCACTCTCTCACCTGTTTTGCTATTCAGGAGACTGTTTGCCAATGATACCAACATATACGCCACTTCCTATATTCACCGAACATGTTAAGTTGGTAAGCGAATATCAACCATACTGCATAATTCATGCAAGCACATTACCTTCCGTGTAAAAGTTATTTTGGGGCGCTTTTCGCACCGTAAAAGGCGCATTTTGTAACTCCATTACTGTAGTCGTTTATGGGAAAACATCTCGGCTTTTAAGATAAATATTTCAATATGTCATCTACAAAACACAAGTAATCTCCAGCGGTGTACAAATCAATTTTAACCAACCAAATCATTGAAGCAACGTTTCTAAACGGAAGTACCAATTTGCTCGAGTCGCGTTGTATAACTCACAAATTGCAAACATCAATATTTCTCTATAGACATTTAGATATAATGCGTTGGTAGGGAGTAAATTTTTCGTGAACCGTTTGGCGTTGAGAAGGAAAAACGGTTTCGTAATTAGTAATAAGAATTGGGAGTAACTTCAAGTTTCTTTTTACTTTTAGACTAAACCAAGCTGTAGAAATGAGTCAGTTTGCAAAATTATTATTTATCACAAGAAAAACATGGTGTATTACGATTTTTGAACTTTGTGTTAAGCTTAACATAAATCAATATAGAACATACAAAATATTTATTTTTTTCTACGACAGGGAGAAATAATTAGTATAAGCTATTACAGTAACCTATAAATCAAATAATTGTTTTTATGTATGCTTTGATATATACTAAATCAATCAATCTATATATCAATTCATACAAAAACACAAATTATTTGTCATTATTTACAATTTATTAGTATACTTCATTTTTCATTCATTCATTCATTCATATCAGCCGAAAGACGTCTCCCCCAAAGATCTCCACAATTGCCGGTCTTGCGCTATCCGCATCCAGCGATTTCCAGCGACCCGCACAAGATCATCGGTCCATCTTGTAGAGGGCCTGCCCACGCTGCGTCTTCCGGTTCGTGGTCGCCACTCGAGAAACTTTTTGCCCCAGCGGCCGTCGGCTCTACGAGCTATATGCCCTGCCCACTGCCACTTCAGCTTGGCAATTCTTACGACTATGTCGGTTACTTTGGTTCGAGTTCATTAATGTTACTCAAATAATCGTCTCTTCCTATAAATTCTCCTGGTTGAATTACGGCCAATCTTAATAGAGACTAACTATCTACGCGGTATATATTATAGAACACAAGGGTGCAAAGGTATATACTTAATTCACATTCTGTTCACTTTCTGTTCCCTCAGTCTCATTATCATATGGGACAACGGCGCTACTTGCTGGGTATGGGGAGGTCCCCCATACCCAGTAGGAACCGTACCCGCGTACGGGTACGGTTACGGTTATACATATAATAAAATCTTAGGAAAGTCAAAACTGTACATTGAATATTTTTAAATAAGGATACTTGGGGCGTGATCTACAAACGATATCGAAGCCAAAAATATAGTTTTTTAGAATTTTTGTCTGTGTGTCTGTTTGTCTGTATGTATGTCCGGGCTAAACTCAAAAAGTACCTATTGCATGAATTTACATAAAATTTTGCATGAATATTACTAAGAGGTCGGGACAACATATAGGCTACATATCCCGCTATCATCTACGGGGGAGGAGCTGCGATAACTTATAAAATTTAACGCGGGTAAAACAGGTAGTTAAGAATATTTCTTAACCGAAAAATCTCAATATCACTTTTTGGCCTGACCCCGGATTTGAAACTCAAACCTTGGACATGCTACCACTAGACCAACGAGGTAATGAAAATTGAATATGAAGATGATAAATAGCGAGTAAAATCCTTAATAATACCAAAGTTATTTAATTTTAGTTTTAGCTGATACATCTTGTGAATACAGACGTATAAGTAAACTAAAATCAGTTTGCCTGATGGTGGTTTCAACAAACAAGCAACAAGAACGCTATATTATTATGTGAACAAGTCTGCGTTACAATGTTCCAAGTCGTCGGCTTGCTAGAACTTTGTTCATCAACAAACTACTATTTCATAATACGGCAACAGACTGCCTCACTACACAAGTATAGTTAGAGAGCATAGAGTGAAAATGGCTACTTACATTTCATCTGAAGTTCCAAAAGTTAATAAGGTGCACCTGGCTTAGGCTAAGAGTCTACACCCTATTGTTGGGGTGTTATGTAAATAAGGTATTTTGTTGTGATTTGCGAGAGATTTTTCGCTTAAGTAAAGCTGGGAAGTAGGTATCCTTTTAGTGGTTGCTTAAGACTTATCTACATAAGGAATAAGAGGATAGAATTTTATGAAGTTGGTTGTATATCATACTGCCGCGCAATTTTTAACGCAGTAAAAAACATGTAAGCATGCTATCTACTGCGTATATAAATTGCGCGGCAGCATATAAAACATACGTACATGGAACTTATGTTTTATATGCTGATATTTTTGCATGTTTTGTACGTTATATATGTATGTAGGTTGCTTGTATGCAGTGGCACCAACATTAGATGAACTACGTACCTATGTTTAGTTCACTTGATGTTGTTGCCACTAGGATTCAGCTGCAAATTGGTGGCTGTAGTAGCTGTAGGTGGCTTTATGATGCCTGCAGCAAATTGACACACAATGTCAGAGATCAGAAATCATTTATTCCCTTAGAATATAAGTAATCACACTGAGACTCATCATTAATTAAGTAATATGTATTTTTATATAGTATTTGTGTATTGCCTAGTTACCTAATAAGCTCTTTACCATGATTTTCTTTTTGTGTGTTGAATAAATGAAATTCTTTCTTCCTTTATAGCCGTAATGATGAAAAATATGACGTGATACACGCCGATGTTTATTGGTGCCACCACGGCTTGGCTCAAGAGAGATAGGGATAGTTTATTTCACTTAAATGTGCTAGCTGAGTTGTTAATCATTATTATCATAAATTATATGTAATTTCTAAATGATTTAATATGAACCATATCTAGACATACATACACATGTAGCTAGAAATAATGATGTAAATAAAGGTATATTACTAAATACATGTTCTGAATATTTACAAGCGCCTTTTAAAGTCTATATAAATAAAAGCCTTTTTATTTTTTATAGTAAGTTTTTTGGGAGTTTGCCTAGGACACTTTTACTGCTTCACCAGACTGTAGAGGCGAGCGGAGTTGAAACCTACAAGACTTTGGATAGACTGCGGTGAGCCTCAGTCAGAGATCCCCGTTCGTAGAAATCGCACGAACTTTAACCCAAAAATTTGAGACACATTTTCCAAATTCCCATATAAAACATATATTTTGGCTATATTACAAGTTAAGCGTTCTATTTACGGTCAAACTGTTTCTGCCGCTAACGATTTTCTTACAATCCAATAGCTCTCGACGTCATATACCCGTAGACACCCCATAGAGGTCGAGCCCAAGGAAAATCGTAGGGAGCGGTTTTTCCGCGCCACTAAAGTTAGATGCCTACACAGTACAATATGTTATTAAAAACTTAATTCTTGTTCAAAGAATTAAAGTTTTGCAAGTAATTTACAGTTCACCCCTTCTCTTACATAATTTAATTGTACCCGCCGCAACATTCTTGAGACATTTCCGAAATGGGACGGTATATCGAGTTTTTAGATTAGGGATATCTAGAAACTCGATATTCCTACCCATTTGGATGATTATCGAATATTTTCAAAAAAATGAGTGTTCCCAAAAATTCATGGTTTTTCTGGATAGTGCCTACTAGTAGTCGTTGTTAGTGTCTACTTTTATTTCGTAGTTTTCTCTGTCGTCGGGTTTCCGCTTATGTAATTTTTTTTCTATAAAATCAGTACAGTTCATTAATATGCATGTTTTATGTTAGAATAAACATAGCAAACCTTTTTACTGACAACGCGTAATAAAAATGCCTTAACTGTTTTTAATTAAGATGGCAACATTGTTCTGATATTATAAAAATTTTCATGAAAATATACGTTAACGTCTTTATTAATTGAAAACATGTTTGAGGTGCGCTCTAAGTGGATATAATGTATGTATTACATATTAGTATTATTTTTTAAATATGAATCATACACAATTTCGAAGTAATGATTTTATTCATGATGATGACATATAATATAATTGTGGAGAAAAGCGTTATAAAAGTATATTATTCACAGTAGTTAGAGGTATCATGGCCAGGGGGGCTACCACCTAATTATCCGGTCATCGTAATCGTGATGGGCGTTTACATAGATGAAGATTAATAATGACTAAATCATTCGTTCCGTGGCCAAAACAATGAATATAGAATCCGGACTATTTATGACGACACATATGCTCATGGAAGCCAATTGAAACAATGATTTAGGCATCCTACGGACAATGCGGTCAGCCGGAATGCGGTCAGCCGTCAGCAATAAATATTGCTGACCGGCTGCCGCATCACAGTGCGAATAAAAACTAAATTTTCGTACAGATATCTGAGCACGGTCAGCCGCACGGCTGGCCGCATTGCGGCTAGCCGCATAGTGCGTAGGACGCCTTAGTCATTAGGATGATGGGTGAATTAGGCGGTAGGTGGGGACCTACCGAATAATTTTACCGATCATCGCATATGCAGTTAATACTACTAGACGGCTCACTGATGTTGACACAGCTGGACTGTTATATTTCGGTTATTATCATAGTTTAATGTTGTTTGGAAATCTAATCTGAAACTTAACGGATATTAAGAGCATTTATTTCTATCGCAAAAAAGAGCTGTAATAGCTATATATAAACTTGGTCCGAGAGTTCTAAGAGAAAAGTTAAAAGAGGTCAACATCCTAACTGTAGCATCTCAGTATATATTTGAAAATCTACTTTAAAAATAGATATTCTGTAAAAGGAACAATGCACATATAATAAATACTATATATAAATATATTTTCATGTTATATGAAACCCGTCCCAACAAAACAAGCTTGTAACTCTTCTATGCGGCCATTTTTAAAATTCTATAACAAACTTCCCAGATATGATATCAGAGAAATGTCAACAAAAAAGTTAAAAATAACTATTAAAGGCAAATCGTGTAGCATGGAATCAAAATTTCTAATTAAGTCAATGAACAAAAGTGCGGTCCAGTGCGAGTCGGATTCGCCCATGAAGGGTTCCGTAGCAGCAAGTATTTGAGTTGATTAAATGAAAGGTAAATTGCGGTTTTCGATTTATGACGTATTAAAAAACTACTCCCTAGATCTCGTTCAAACCAATATTCGGTGGAAGTTTGTATGGTAATGTACATAATATTTTTTTTAGTTTTAAAATTCTCTTATTTCAGAAGTTAAAGGGGGGGGGGGGGGGGGGTGGACATTCATTTTACTACTTTAGAAATGTCTCTGGCGCAAACTAAAATGCTTTATAAAAAATTATATTAGAAACCTCAATATTATTTTTGAAGACCTATTCACATATGAGTTCTATGATAAAAACAATTTTGAGTTTCAGTTCTAAGCATGGGGGACCCCAAAATTTATTGTGTTTTTCCTATCTTGGTGTGAATATCTCAATGCGGTTCACAGAATACATCTACTTACCAAGTTTCAACAGCTGTCTCTTATAGTTTCGGAAAAAAAGTACATACTGTGACATACGGACGGACAGACAGACAGACTTGACGCAATTATAATGGTTCCATTTGTTGCCATTTGGCTACGGAATCCTAAAAAGAAAGATGCATAATGATTTTTTCGGCAGTGTTTCTCAGCAAGTGTCATGTCATACACTGCACGGTAGGTTAAAAACATTTGAATATTGAATTAAGGTTAAATAGGCACATGGTCTGTATATAGATGAAAGAAATAGAAATAAAGATCATGATAAAGTGTTTAATTAAGCTTGTATTTATGTAATTAATAATTACATAAATACAAGCTAGATATTTATTTTTGTGATGTTACCAAATTAAAGAGAAATAAGTTAAGTCAGTTTCAGATCTTCTTAATCGTATCTCTGAATTTGAGAATCCACATATTGGAAATATGGTAATCATACGTTTTGTTAGGTGTATGTGTTTATGATAAAAAGGCAAACATATTTCTTTCCAATTTAAAAGCGATTCATTTTCATCATCCTAATATAATTTGTAGAAGTCAGCTGCTCCCATCTCGTTACGATATACAACTTTGATATTTAGTTCACCAGAGTGTAATCCTGAAAATATTCCCCGAGATTTATAGGAACGGACGCGTGATAGATTTCGGAATTATAAATCATTATAAAGAGATCTGTTTTGCTACCTTCCAATATTTTACAAATTCTAAGATTTAATATTGGATAAATTTTACTCTTGTTTCTCATATTATCTGGCTTTAAGCGAGTCTTTTACATGGGTGCCTTTATATTTTTTAACTGTGAACAAATTGATTAAGTATTATCGGTATTTTATTCATATATAACGATATCTATTACACATTTAACTTATGGATGGGATGAACTTTTTGTATTTTTTTAAGAAACCTCCTGGTTTCATTTAATCAAATCAAATTAAAAAAAAAATGAAAATAAATTGAAAATTCAAAATAAATGTAATAATATAATATTCTGAGGTATATAGATACTATATAGATACTAAGGAAACCATATGATCAATATATTACACATACTACTTAAAAATGATCCAACCCACAAACTACCAAATAAGGTATATTTAAACATATCAAATATGAGTCTTTGATATGTTGAAATATACCTTATTTGGAGTAAGGTCACAAAAATCTAAATTAGTGAGGTTGAGGATGGGATAGTTTTTGCTTAAATAGGTTCTTTGTAAATGCATACTACACGGATATTTAAACCCAGACACAGGATAAACAGTCATATTCATGCACACAAATAAATGTCTCGGATGGAAATTAAAGCCACGACCTGCCGCGTGAAGGGCAAGCATTTACCAACCACACCCACTGGTCCGTCAATAATCAATATAAAAGTAATAATTTCGCTTGCGATCGATATAATTCCCTATTCCCGATTTTTGGCTCAATTCCTTTTCATATTTTTGTTATCGTATATGTATATATACTTCCATTTTCTATTTTATGCTAGATTGAAGAATATATGATATTGCAATAGGTTTTTTTGCGACCTTGGTTCTGCACCTGTTTTAATCCATGTGACATAATCTAATACTGTGGTAATATACAGCGTTGATCACAAGTTTATTACTAGTCGGCCTGAGAAGCAAACACTCGGTGGAGTTGTGAGAGTGTGAAATTACGAAGTGGCAACTTAAACTTAGGATTCATATATTTTGGAACGGCGTGTAGACAGATAGATAGATAGATAGATACACTTTATTGCACAAACTATAAAAACATTTTACAAAAAAAAACTTAATATTTAAATAATGTACAATTGGCGGTCTTATCGCATATTAGCGATTTCTTCCAGACAACCGTAGGATGGACTAGCATAATTGAAAATGACAGGCAGCTGATAGTGTACCGTCGTCAGTTCTGAGTGTTGTGTCCTAACCTAATAATGAATATCTACATAGATTAATGTACTTACATACATTCATATTCATACATAAACAAATATAATAAACTAATAAATATTACATAATTATATAAATAAGTAAATAAATTTATATTAAAAATAAGAACGGAAATTAAATAAATTGTCAACTAGCAGGACTAATACTGAATATTAACGTAAGTAGTGGTTTTTCACCATATTTTTAAACGATGTTATATTTTGAGCACGTCGTAGTGGCACCGGTAGTGCATTCCACAGTCGAGTTGCTTGTACAGTAAAAGACTTATCTAGGAAGTCTGTATAGTGCACCGGCATTGTAAGCTTCAAATTTTCTGATGATCTCAAAGACCTCAAATGTGAATCACGTAGGAATTCAAATCGTTCCTTAAGGTAGTGGGGGCTAGCGGGATTGAACAAAATATTGTAAAGTATGGAAAGAATGTGAGTATTTCGGCGGAGTCTTATGGGAAGCCACTTGAGTTTTTTGCGAAATTCGGATACATGATCATATTTTCGAAGACCAAATATGAATCGTATGCAGAAGTTTTGAAGACGCTCAAGTTTGTCAAGCTTGTCCTCCGTAAGATTGAGATAGCTGGCATCTGCGTAGTCAAGGACTGGGAGTAGGAGAGACTGAGCAAGCGCAATTTTGGTGGAGGTTGGAAGGAAATTCCGTAACCTTCGGAGCGCACCCGCAGTCGCGTATAGTCTGCGACTAGTTTCCTGTAATTGTGCACTCCAGGAGAGAGCCCTATCAAAATATATCCCTAGATTCCGAACTGAGTCACTATATGGTATGACATTATGGTTAAATATTACCTTGGGGAGTTGCAACCAGTCAATGCTATTAATTTTGTGTTGACTACCAATAATTATGACCTGAGTCTTGGAAGGATTGACGGTAAGACCATAGTTTTCACTCCATTCGGATATTTTTCTAGATCTTTATTAATAACAGATATAGCATTTGGTAGGGAATCTAACGGTGCTTGCGTATATATTTGTAAGTCATCTGCATAAAGGTGGTAGGAGGAAACTAGATTAGAAGAAATAGAATTGATAAATATAGAAAAGAGTAATGGAGATAAAACGCCACCTGAGGAACGCCAGCGCTTGTATTGCACCAAGAAGACTTGGAGTCATCTATGCAAATACGTTGCCGACGGCCACACAGGTAACTGCGAAACCAATCAGTTGCCGTCGGAGATATGTTAAGTGAGTGTAGTATGCCCAGAAGAACGTCAATTCAAATCAACCGCATTGAAAGCATTGCTAAAATCTAGCAATGTCAATACGGTCAACTTTCCACATTCCATATTCAACCAGATATCCTCCGTAATATTGACTAAAGCGGTGACGGTGCTATGACCAGGACGAAATCCGGATTGGAACGGGTTAAGAAGGTTATTGGAGCAAAGGAATGAATTCAGTTGGTTATGAACCAATCGTTCTAGGACTTTGGATAGGAACGGAAGTATGGAGATGGGACGATATTCAGAGAAGGATGACGGATTTGGTTTTTTTGGAAGAGGAGTTATTTGGGCGTCTTTCCACGCTGATGGAAAAATGCCTGTGGATATGGAATAGTTGAGAATATGGCATAGGATAGGGAGAATCTCGTCAAGGATAGGAAGGATCATATTACGGCTGATACAGTCACATCCAACAGCGTTGGAAGTTATCGCTAGTACACTCTTCTTGACATCACAAGCAGCAAAATGACTAAAAACAAATTGAGGATTAGCGGGGGTATGTAGAGATGAAAGAAATTGCAGTGTATTAGCTTTAATTGTCCTATCGAAGATGGACGAAGATGAAAAATGTTGGTTTAGTGAATCGACGTCAATATTTTTAGGGACAGAGTTTTGGCGTTGTCTACCGACCCCCATTGATTGTAGAAATTTCCATACTTTAGCTGGATCACCGTTTTCTACGGATTTGTGAATATGCTGGCGTTGCGCATTCCTACACACCTTATTGCAGTGATTTCTGATGCTCATGTATTTGGATCTGTTGGCATCGTTAGGTCGAAGTTTAAACTTTGACTTGGCCAACGACTTTTTGTTAATAATTGCTTTTATTTCATCCGTCAACCACGGTGATGGCAAGTGTTTCATCTTAACGGCGCGAACAGGAGCATGTAAGTCATAAAGTTGGACTAGCTTGGCGTTGAACTGCATGAGTTTTCCGTCCATCGATTCGCAGTTGACTATGGTATCCCAGTTAATGTTACTGGCGTCTTCACGCAGTTTTGATAGATCCATTCCACCAAAATTACGTTGCATAAGGATGTTTGGTTTAGCCTTGCATGGTCGAATTTTGTAGGAAAGGAGCACTGACCATACTTAGCGACATGTTGCTTAGATGAAACGAAAATAAGATCCAGGAGGGATGGAGTGGAATGAGGGAAGTTATGTGTGGCGTTTAGTGGTAGGATAGTGAGATTGTTCGACTCGACAAGATATTGTAATCTCATAGCCCGAGAATCTTTTTTGAGTAAGCATGTATTGAAGTCGCCCATGACTATCGTGTGACTGTAAGAAGGTACCAAATTTTCTAGGAGATTTTCCAAAGAGGAGAAGAAATCAATGCGTGTAAATATGAAGAATTCTGTAGTTCATGATTCTAGGGCTTATTAAATCCTAATCCTATCGTAGACAAAATCCAAAAATTATATTTATCTTACATTTTAAGTTTTAATTGTAATAACTGTTGACCAGCTAATACAATATATAAATTTTATGAAATATAAACGTGAAAAAATATTTAATATTTTTTCTCATGTATTATGGTTATTAATTGCAAATAATGTTATGTGTAATAGAAGTAATTGTCATTTAATATAACAGCAACAGTGTTAAATTCATCTCTTGCTTCTTGAAGTAGAAAGCAATGAGAAATTCACTTTACATTTTTGACATCGTTCATTTCGCTGTCAGCTTCAGTAATCAAATAATTCTTTTGTTTTTAATAATAATATAATGAATCCTTTCGGATTTTGTAAGTGCATTTATATTTGTTAAGAGTAATATATCTAGAATAATGTAAAAGGTTATATATATATATATATATATATATATATATATATATATGCCATTCAGTAATTGCTAACAAATGGTTAATCTATTTTAACCGACTTCAAAAGGAGGAGGTTCTCAAGTTCACTGGTATTTTGGTTGGTTCACTTTTTTTATGTATGTACACCGATTACTCGGAGATTTATGATCCGATTTTCGTTATTCTTTTTATAATAATTCTTCTTTTTATAATAATTGCCATTTGGTCACATAAAAATTATATAGTCTGGCCCAGTAGTTTTCATTTTATGGACATTTTTGTATGAAATTTTTTGTTTATGCCGACGATGTAATTTTGTCTTTAGCACAGACGTTTTTAAATCGTAGCCAGTCTAACTAGACTCATTCAATTGTTTCTTGGTGTGAACATTTCCGAAACTTTAAGAACTATACTGTCGAAACTTGGTAAGCAGATATATTCCGTGAACCGCATTAAGATTTTCACACAAAAATAGAAAAATAATCAATAAAACTAAGAACTGAATTTCAAAAAAATGTTTCTTCGGATCATAATAATATATGTGGGGAATCTATGGATAGGTTTTCAAAAATGATATTGAGGTTTATAATAGCATTATTTCTTAACTGAATAGTTTGCATGAGAGACACTTCCAAAGGCGTAAAACGTGCCCCCGTGTAACTTCTAAAGTAAAAGAATGATAAAACTAAAAAAATATGATGTACATTAAAATGCAAACTTCCAAACGTTCTTTTCAATAATTCAATGTCTCACAAGAACGTGAAAAAGAGTTTCGAACGACATTTTTTCGGAGGATATTTCTTTTTTCCGTTCTACCTTGTTGGGACCTATAGTTTTAGGCGCGTGGCACCTTTCGTAGTCCTACCCATAGCTAGACACTAAAAAGTAACAAATATAAAAAGCTTTTATTTTGCTTAAGGCTTGGCACCGACTTCAAACCTATCAATAGGTGCACATACAAATTATAGTATTTCATTAATATTAAAGGTATGTATTACGTTTGCATAAGAGATGTATTAAATTAAATCTTTATTAAGATATTTTTTTATACTTTTTAGTTTTTGAAGATGGTTTTTTTAAACGAAGTTTATTTTATTAATTAACAATAAGTATAAGTAAATTTACGTGTGAAAACTTGTAGCCTCTTAAGAATAATTTTTACTTTAAACAAAATTCATAAAATTTTAAATAACACTCGACAGCTACCTTATCGCTTTTACAAAGTACCTATCTTGAGGAAAAAGGAGGAACAAGATTTACAAGAATAAGTATTGTATTGTAAAAGCTATGTTATGATACCCGTATATAAACTTAGATTGGTGCCTAAGAAAAGAAAAAATAATCAAGTGCATACATTTTATAATTTACAATTTTGAGTGACTAATACAAATTAGACATTGATCGCAAATTTTAAGAAAAGCATCTTTAGGCTCTACAACGGTATGATACATATTATTTTTTTAAAGTTAACGGGCTTGCGCTTGATCTCAATACTACCGATACTGATACTAGTTAACTTTGGCCTTGAATACATCCATGTTTTATATATGTGAAAACACGTTGTCCGGGAGAAAATTCCACAGCTTGGCAGTCTTAATGAAAAAAGAAGAAGCGAAATACTTGGTACAGCAAGGTGGAATGTTAACGACATAGCAGTGGAAACTCCCCCATAGTATATTAGTGCGATAAAAGAACAGGGGATTGGGTGATGAGATTATGGAGTTTTTAATCGCAGTCACCGTGAAACAATCTGTGGAAGACCGACAAACTAATGGCTGCTTTGAAGGGGAGGTAGTGGGTGACTGCCGCGATGGTCTAGTGGTAGCGTGTTCAATCGCAGATATTGAGGTCCTGGGATCAAATCCCGGGTCGGGCCAAAATGTGAATTTGATATTTTTCTGTTATGAAATTTCTCAGTATCAGCTTGAATACTGGGAGTTGGCGGTATTACACCCCCGTGCCTCGGAGACTACGTAAAGCCGTTGGTCCTGTAACTGACCTCTTTCCAGTCGTGTCGCTAGTCATCCCATCGGAACATGAGAGTGATGGAAAAGAAAAATTAAAATCCCTGTGTTTGCGCAGACACTTGTGTGTTATAATATCTCCCGCGCAGATGGTTAGCCTCCATTGAGACGGGCCGCCGTGCTGACATCAGCTAAGAGGGCACACATAGTGAGTACAAAAAAGCGTGATTAAAAATTTAATCATCCGGCGAGTTCTGAAACTCTACCAATTCATTTAAAGGTTTGCATTGCGAGTAATAAACTAAAATATAATTTTGTTGTATTATAATAATCCATAATCCATATATTGAATCTTTCAATCACTTCATGTACTCCTATAATATAAACACAGAACACGTTATTAGATTGAGATGGAAAGATTGTCGCCTGATGTAGGTTGACGTAACATGATAGATGATCCCAATCCCTTTCGTTCCAATAGGAAATATTCTCTACGGTCAATATTGGTTTTTAAAATGGCTGCGTCGATATATTTCAAGATTTGTGGGACTGATTTTATCTTGCGGGTAATATTGAATTTGTCGCCACTGTTATGGATAATGTTTTCTGATTTATTATTATGAAATTAAATATCAAATGTCGATAACGATTATTTTATATAGACAGAATTTTATTTCTTTAGGTACTTAGGATTTAGTAAGAATATAATTTAAACTATGATAAAATTTGTTATTATAAATATTCATATTTCATACTCATATTCATTTATTTCGTAAAGCCAGTTGACATGTCAATGATTGTTATGATTTGATAATCACAAAATAAAATAAAAACACAATGGAATTCACATAAAAGTCCAACTAAAACACCAGTAATAAATACACCAGCATTAAAGATTCTGGAATCCGGACGGTAAGAAAACGAGGTAAACAGCGAAACCGCGAAGATTTCTGATGCTTAGGGTTGAAACAAGATTCATAATTGGCGAGGATATATTTAGTTTTATAGCCTTATTTGCAATTCAAAGCGTAAATCTAATCTCAAAAATAGGAAATAATAATATTTAGATGTAGAAGTAAAGAAGAAGAAATAAGAGATTAAGAGTCCGGAAGGTCTCAAGGTCACAACAAGGTCAGTACTCTCTACAAATCCAGGGTACCTAGCGTGGATTGGTAGAAGGTGCTGTTTAAGCTACGAACGATACACACTGTCAGATCAAATTTAGGACTCCCTTGCCAACATCGTTTCGGAGAATGTCAGCTACATTCTCCATCAGGTTTATTTTCTAGAAACGCGTCCAGCGTGTCTTGAACCATGTCTCTAGAATTTAATCACAAATTTTGTTTTGAGACGGCATAATTTTATTTTTATATAAATGATAGTATAAATGAATAGTACATATAATATGATGATTAATAACAATTTACCAGTGGTAGAGGTTTATTCTACACGATTCCTTACGGTGTACCTGTCGTTAATCATGGCTTTGATTTTTTATTTAATTATGTAGCTATTGTGTGTAAAATGTTCAAATATAAAAACAAGTGGTTTAAATTTAGCGTTTCATTCTTTTATGCATTATAAAAAAATAAGCATATATGATTAAATTAGCAGACGACTGGCCATTGTGGAAATCCATCGGGAGAGGCTTTTGTCCAGCAGTGGACGTCTTTCGGCTGATATGATGGTGATGATGATTAATGAAATTATATTTTCTTTAGATTTAAGTAAAAGTCTCTGGCTGAGTGTTACCTTAAAGAGGACGCCTCAAAAGGATCAAATGTATCAAATATAATAATAACCCTTGTTCATAGGTTTTAAAATAGATGACCGCAGCGATGAGAGCACCACTTATGTTTTGAATTATATTTAATATGCGTATTATACATTTATAAAATTGTACTGATAATGGTAAAGGAAAACTTAGGGGGCATTAAAACCTGCATGCCTGAAGTCTGCCAACCCGCACTATGCCAACGTAGTACCTCTCAAGCTCTTTCCTTGTGAGAGACAGCCCTTGCATTGCAGTTGAAGAGTAATAGCTGCCTAAGAATAACATTTCAATTATCTTACTATAATTGTAATCATAATAAATCACAATACCTAACTTATTTTGACAACATTATATTTTTATTCAAAGCATTTGTTATGATATGATACGTTTTAACACAACATCTTTAAATTATATAATGGAACATAATAAACAATTTAACTAGTATTGAGAAATTATCTGTGGTTACAAATGGTGTACTGATCCCCTGGTATTAGTTTCTGAGCAGGAAATGAATGTATAACTTATATTTTATCTAAGTGTGAGCTTGAAAGCCGCTGCAAAACAGCTCAAAGCCTCGGGGGCTTGAATATAACGTCCAAGTATTTGACACGTACTTTAAGTTCGACATGACATCGGAACTTTATATGGCAGTGCATTTAGCCTCAGTAGAAATAAACATAGTAGTAGACTAATATAGAATAGGAATTTAAAATAAAAGCTTGCAATTTAATTAAGTTATTTAATTACGTACTTTCTTTTAATGTCATCATCTTTAATGGTAGAAAGTATAAGTGGTCTGCCAGGTAAAACACCTATGTAAGCGGTCAGCCTTTAGATGGATGACCATCGTATTGATTTAATTTCTGAGGAGAGATGTACTTCGGGGGTATGTTAAGTTGTATGGTATGTTGGTCCCGGTTGATTTCGTTAGACAATAGCCTACTGGGCGGCTAGAACTCTGACACCATATCATTTTGATAATAAGTACCTTAAAAAGCATCCCACGCTTTGTTTAACAGTAAAATTTTTTTTATTTATTTCCATCTTTTAGTTTGGTTTTCCAGAAATACGAGTTTTTAGTTCATTTATTTAGATCATATTCACAGTATATTACGTTAAGCCTGAACTTCATTGACGGTGGTAACAGCTATGTTCTTCAATGCAAATATAAAATAATACAAGCTTTCCATCCGCGGCTCCACTCCCATGTTCTACAATTTATATTGCTTATGAAGACCCGTGTCCAGCTAACTAGAGTAAGGAACTAAAATAGCCAGTGTCGTTGGAAAGGTAACAAATAAAAAATGGGAGTTTTAATGTGTATACATATAAACGTTAATATATTAATTAATTATTAACGTTATTATCTTCATATCAGTCGAAATACGTCTACTGCTGAACAAAGATCTCCACAATTCGACGGTCTTGCGGTTCCCGTATCAAGTGGTTTCCAGTGACCCAGACAACATTATCAGTCCATCTTGTAGGGGGCCTGCCCACGCTGAATCTTCTGGTTCGTGGTTGTCAGTGGAGTACCTTTCTGCCCCAGTGGCCGCCGCTCCTACGAGCAATTTGCCCTGCCCACTGACACTTCTGCTTTACAATTCTTCGGGCTATGTCGGTATATCTATATAACAGCGGGAAGAACCACGGGACACAGCTAGTACAAACTAGCTGTGCCCCGCGGTTCTCCCCGCCATATCGTATCGATAAAAAGCCCCCTCAACGCGTTGAGGGGGCCGCGTCATGTCATTAACGTAGAGCGAAAGTTGCACAAAACTCCCTAAAATGATGATCTTGCCCTCTCTCCGCCAGTAATCGCCCGGCACTCCGGCGCGGGTTACTTAATTGCTAGACGGCTTGAGCCCTCTGCTCGCCTCTATAGTCCGCCGTCCGTCTATACTAGCCTCTGTAGTAGGTGAAGTAGTGAAATCCTCATAGGCTAACTATAGCGTCACGTCAAAAAAAAAAGGTTCTTCCCGCGTTAAATTTTATGAATTATAGCCTGAGTAAATCCGGGGTGTCAGCTATCTCCATACCAAATTTTATTTAAATCGCTCCAGCCGTTTAGACGTGAAGAAGTAACAAACATACTCACTCACGCACTCACAAACTTTCGCCTTTATAATATTAGTGTGATGTTTCCACAAATCCAGTAAAAAAGTTAATCATTTTAATAAAATTCTTACGTATCGGAAGAAGTAAAAAGCAAGTCAAGCAACCCTCAATCCAATTTAAGCCATAAACGAATTACGAAAATGAACACAATATCATTACCGAAAAGAAATTACTTAAAGATGAGAAACCTCCATACAAAATTTGATTTCGCTTATTATATAATACATCAGTGGATAAGAGCTAAGGTGCTCTTCGTTGACGTAATTCCATTAGTTCGGAAATTTCAAATATGGAAGCCTACTTACGGTGTAACTCGTAAGGTGTGTGTATGTCTGTGGCATTACAACTCTCAAAAACACTCTATGCATATCAGAACCACCCTGCTTTGGGGCACGAGTTTGTAGTATATTTTCTAAACCTCCGCATGACTGTATTCTCTGGTGAAGCATTGAAAGCCAATAGTACAGGTCAAAAAAGAAGTAGGAGTTAGGTAATGTTCACGGCTGTAGTACAATACAAGATGTCAAATAAAGTGCTCAGTTCACCATGTTCTGCCTGATGGGACGAGTAAAATATTACATTATTGAATTAACGATATTTTAGACTGCCTAGCCATTTTTTTACTTTTTATTACGATGTAAATCGTGTAAATAATTTTAATAAAATAATCATTAAAATCGTATTCATTCTCGATTCTTTTTAAATTGACAAGACTTATAGATTAATCATTAAAATTAAAAAAACTAATGTAAATGGATAAATTAGAAACAATAAAACACAAACATCATTTCAAGACACTCAACAAAAAGTAAACGTTTGTAATAATACTACCTTACAACAATGGATAGGCAAGTTAGTCAGTATTGTTGTATTAGTTAAATTGGAGCTTTCAATATGCAACTTAACTCGCACTTGAATATTTTTCAAGTACAAGAGAGTAACAATACATCGGGGAAATGTACCTTTTACAGATGACGGTTATTATCCTCGTATCACAAATGGGTTGCGTTTAATTTTAATAGGGTACAACGTAAACGGTGAAATATATTCTTTCAGTATGAATCCTGCTATGTTTATTCATAATTTTATAAATTACTTGAGTAGATACTTAAACTGTGGATGTACCTTACGCGTTCCCACTATCTAATTATTCCGTGACACCTAAAGGGCTATATGATATTAAAAAAAAAACCCAATCTTACATAGGAAACTGGACTAGTACATTCGACGCAATACAGGTAAACTTGCACTACCAAAATGATCCCTATTTTATCATCATCTTCATCAATGGAAGGAAGTATAAGTGATCGGCGAGCTTAAGCGCCCATGTAAGCGGTCAGCCTATAGATGGATGACCGTCGCAACCGACCGACCGAAATTGAGGAGAGGCGTTAGGTTTTCTAGATATACGCGGTTTTTAGTTTTTTTATTTAAATCATATAAAGAGTGTATTACGATAAGCCTGAAATCCATTGACGGTAGTAACAGTCATCGTTTTTAATGCAAATTTAAAATAATACGAGCCGCGGCTCCACTCCCATGTTCTACAATTTATATTGCATATGAAGACCTGTGTTCAGCAGTAGGAACTAAATTAACCTATGTCTTTGGTCGTGATAAAGATGAAATCATAGGTCTAAGCGATACTACCGGCATTGCGTGGATGGGACAACTGTTTGAAAATCAGACAGCAAAAAATTCGCTCGTTATTGAACAACCCGTCAATGTAAATCAGCCTTTACAAATTTACACGTGATTATTAATACTCATAGCTAGATGCTCTTACCGGTCTGTAAGCGATCGGCGAGGTTAAGCAACTAAGCTCGTGGTCAGTCCATAGATGGGTGACCGCCAAAGTGGTTTAATTTCTGAGCGTCTCCGTGCTTCGGAGGGCACGTTAAGCTGTCGGTCCCGGTTGTAGTCATTAGACAACAGTCGTTAAGCCATGTCAGAGGCCTACTGGGCGGCTTGAGCAACTCTGACACTAGGGTTACCACTGCCCATACGATAAGCAAGCAAGCATTAATAAGTAATAGGGCATATTTTCAGGAGGATTTTCATAACCTAGGAAGTAACATTAGTATTTACTGAGGTATAGAGCCAGAAACAAACTGACGCAATGAGTAAGAAATATATTCATTTATTATCCATGTTAACAGCACCAAGAAGGAAGGTAGTCAGTAAACGGGGGTTGAACAAATTAGCTTTTTAAAAATTAAAAAAATAATAATAAATTAGCCCGAATAGAATCCTCTTTAATATACAATCCAAACATTAGTCTTATTTCCTACGACTTACCTTATTACTTAATAATATATGTACTAACATAATACGGAGAACTGTACCACCTGTGATGCTACCCAGCTTGTGCAAGTCAGCACTTTTAAGCAGGTATACTGTACCTGCCTAAAAGTGCTGACTTGACTTGACCATCTGTCTGGCACATAGTACTTAACTAGCTGC
This sequence comes from Pseudoips prasinana, assembly GCA_951640165.1. Lineage (NCBI taxonomy): Eukaryota > Metazoa > Arthropoda > Insecta > Lepidoptera > Nolidae > Pseudoips > Pseudoips prasinana. The sequence goes on from OX621240.1 coordinate 15,921,787, forward strand.
TTATCTTGATTACATACATGCACAACATTTACAATAATAATTATATATACAATAGAAATATAATTAGTTTCAGACCTCTTTAAAATTAATTGTATAATATTAAGTGCGGGTGGGAGTCGTCCCACGAACCACGGGTGTCCGGCCCCATGAGCGTTAACCGCTCCGCCACCGCAGTGTAGTTCACAGACTCGAATTTATACAATCCATTTGATATTTTCTTTAACGCACTTAAGAAGCTTTTAACGCCATCTTACCGAAACCTACACGGCTAACAACGGCTGGAATCCCATCCGCCTTAAATTTCTACAATTCATTTTAAAAGATGTCTGACACTTGTTTTGAGTTAGCGTGTTTAAAAATGCTAAAAGTAATAAATTAAATCAAAGTTAATTATTAATACTATGATTTAAGTAGTATTCGAGAAATATAATTATATATAATATAAACATTTAGTCAGTACGCAGATTGGATTAGCGAGATTTCATGCAAGCAATCAATTAAAACACAACAATTAATTTTGTAATGAATGAATAATATGATAATCTAATATAAATCCGAAATCAAACATAGTAAACAAAGTATTAATAATAATGCTTAATTAATAAAGGTCATATGCAATTAAATGTTAAACCATAAAGCTTTCGTTCAGAAACCTAAACATGATAGAAGGCATCATTTTTAAACCTTTTTAACAAGTCACATTTTAGGTACTTTAGCCCAATTTTGCCAACGTAAGCTCAAAATATTTTAAACCAAATCGCTCGTCGTTAATATAACGACTCTGTTTGTACAAAATGTCTACAGTGTAAAAACTTGTTCAAAATGATAAAATATAAAGAAAATGGAGTCTCATCTTTATCAAAATTGCCGTGTTTATTACACGTTCGTGACTAGAATTTTCTGGCAATTTCGCAAGAAGTGCAAAACATTGACCTAACCAAGGTCTTGTAAGCCAAGCAACTTGAAACTTTGATCATAAAACGCATGAACGAAACGTCTTTTAGCCTAAAAAATCTTAAGCAAGTTTTTAGGTAACTTTTGCTTAAACTCTTGATAATAATGCGACAGAATTAAAAAATATCTGAAAAATAAAGTTCCATTTTCAGACCCTTTTCTGCTTATAGGCAACATAAAATAGTTTGGAATAAAGAATAATGATTCTGAAGAACTGTAAATTTACTCAATAATACTAAGAGTTTTACTCAATAATACTTTGAAACTACGTAGTTCAATAAAATGCCTTTCTAAATAAAAAGATTTAAGAAAATCTTTTTCTTATCTTACTTTATTTATAAATTTAGGATCCTTTAAACTTTATAAAATGAGATTAATTCAACGATGCATTGCCGAGCCAAAGGAGATTAGGAATCAGAGGGATTTGAAAATTTCATACTTCCAAATCACACTCAAAAGACTTTGATGTATAAAATTGCGACGAAAATTCAAAATCAGAAAAAAGTAATACAGTTATTGCTTGGTTTGCGTAAATTCTTTTGATATTAATATTTAATATACTTTAGACAGCGCGCGGCGGCGCGGCGGCACAACGGTTACCACAGTCGTCTAGCCACTTCGTGTCCCTGGTTTGATACCGAACAGGACAACTATTTGTGTAACATATAAGCAGTTGTGCTGAAGTGGTTTACATTGTGTTCGTCCATTCTATATTTGTTAAGTACCAAACACCACAAGGATTCATTTCCCTAGTAAGAGAATTGACTTCTACTAAAAAATATATTTCATAGTGCAAATGATATTTTGTGTCCGTCAATAATATGTTCGTTACGTACTACGCACCCCAGGGTTTCATTTCCCTAGTGCAGGCGTTGTCTTTTTTTTTACCAAAAATAATCGTTCGGTTTTATTATTTTTTACAATACTCTTATTTACTTTATCCTGCAATACTTAGGTAGAGGATTCCATCTCGTAGAACTACATAATTTGTATGTAGATACTGTTTTAACCCAGATATTACAGACAGCAATGACTTTACTGTCCCAAGTCAGCTGTTCCATGTAAAGTGAGCTTCCAACAAGCAAGTTAAGAGCCATTTCTATCGTCCATTTTCCCATACAAATGCATGCTACGTTATATGAACTCCCTGTATCACTGGAAGACTAGGTTAATATATATTGTACGCTGTATATTGCGTAAAATATATATTAACCAAGTCTTCCAGTAATACAGGAAGTTCATATAACGTGGAATGCATTACACGTGTTACACAAATAGAGAACGTTTCTTTTTACTAATAGTAGCAGTATTTACTATTACACTAAGGCACCAACAATCACATTCACAAACCGGAACTGTCAAATAGGCCGATCTGCAGGATCTGTGGGGAAGAAAATAAATATTGCTGCATATACACTGCATATGCATGTACAGACGCCAGCACATCAAGCTACCTCAATCTGTCAAATTTCCCCAATTGAAAGTGAACCTTATACTTATGTGATAAAGTTGAAAATCTATAAAAGAAATTTGACGGATTGGGGTAGCTGGATGTGCTGGGGTCTGCACTATGTTAATGCGATGCTTTGGCAAAACACAGATTAGCCAACCTGGCATATCCAGAAACAGGAGACTACAAGGATCTAACCCTAAAAAGCATACTGAATAATGTACAGACTACGTTCAGGGCTCTAGGGATAGAATAAATATATGTAATGGGGGTTAGTATTAAAGATCCTGAAGTGCATCGAAGTGCCGTACATAAGTACACCTACCAACACAAAGCAAAAAGGACGTAACTTAAGAGCGAAAAGTTGATGATATCCAAAAAAAAATATGTTCTAAAAATAAACATTTTTGGCCCCTCATACAAAATGGATTAGCTGATCGTTATTCTTGTATGGAGACTTGGAGAGATAATCTTTTTAGTGAATTTTGCATGTTAATAATGTGCCACACGTTGTTTAGTTTAATAGGCAAATTAAGTTACATCCACTATTCATGTTAAATCTTCTATATAACTGTCACAAATATGTTGGACCGTTTTGTTTTTGAGGGTAGAGTTATTTTTGAAAAAGTTATGACCCTCTTGAATCGATATAAAAGATAATTTGAAAATGGTTAAAAGAGAATGGTGAAATGGTTAAACAAATGCTTACACAAAAATGAAAAAAAAATGGTTATTACTATTTTCTTATCGTTTAATTACTGAAAAACAAACTGAAATCGGTTTTTTTTAGGTGGAAATAGAAACCTTGTAAACAAATCCAGAGGCAGGCGAACTATTCATATTTTTGTATTTTATTTTATATATATTATTTACATAATTACATTATAATAATAATAATTAAAAATGTGTAATGCAAAACATTTGATCTTAAATATATTTTGAATATTTTTTTTTTATATTTTGAATTATGTAAGTTTTATTTAACATACTTAAAGTATTATTTCTAAATACATACATATATATATGGGAGGCGTAGAAGTCGCTCCGAGGGTATACTCCCAAAGAACGGGCAATAGCGTCTCTCTGTATAATATGACCATCATACTGCGATCCATGGCATATCCCTCCAAATTATGGACACAATACCACTGTGGAAATCTTTTTGGGAGGCCTCTGTCCAGCAGCGGACGGATTTGTCATGATGATGATGATGACGATGACGACATATTTTAGATGAGTTAAACCCAGACACAGAACAAATTATAGTGCTCATTACACCACCTCTAGCTTAGCAGTCAAGTTCACTAACGACTAGATCAGGCCAGTGAGTTAGACTGTAATATTGAAGCATGAAAAGCAACTTTGCACTGAACATAAAACTCCCGATAGATGCAGTACAAGTTTAATGTAGAATGTACTGGCCGCCTAATGGAAGCACTCAGCGGTACCCAACTGTTGACAGGAATCAAAATGAAAACCTACTGGTCCACTGACTGCGAATAAGCTCGTTGTAATCCTACAAAGGGATAATACTTTTATTATATGTACAGTACCTTCAGATATTAGACGTAATAGACAACCCTGTCACAGTTGGCACTCAGTTAACGTAGTTTTTTTTTTAGTTATTTACTTAAGGACATTATACAGCTATTTTAATAAACTACATGCCAATTTGTTAACACTATTTATTAAGTTATCTTGTTTCTGCTATCACTAGACTTTGACAGTCACCGTAGCCTAGTTGGTAGTGCCCCCTGCCTACGAAGCTGGTGGTCCTGGGTTCGAATCCCGGTAAGTGCAAATATTTGTGTGATGAGCACGAATATTTGTTTCTGAGTCATGGATGTTTTCTATGGATATAAGTATTTATCTATCTATATAAGTATGTATATCGTCGCCTGGTACCCATAGTACAAGCTTTGCTTAGTTTGGGGCTAGGATGATCTGTGTAACATTGTCCCTAGATACTAGATATTATTATTAGATATTATTACTATGGACTAATGAAATACTTTATTTCAGACATATGTAATGTCTGAAATAAAGTATTTGAATTTGAATTTACAGTATTAGATCGTCAACAATGTTAGATGGACACAATCTTAATTAAATGATATCTAATAAATTAGTCTCTAAAATCTAAGTTCTCTAATAAGTAACTTCTTTTTTCATTTTGATTCTGATTAGTTCGTGAACAAATTTGTTTTTTTTTTTAATTTTTTAGCCAATAAAATATATCAATTTGGTCAAATTTGACAATGCAAGTGCGAAGCAATCGCGATTCAGTAGAGTGACTACCATAGTTTGTGCGGCAATAAGGCACTGAAAATAGTAGTGTTCCTACTATTATCAATATGATATGATCTTTTACGTGCAACTGCGAGCATATCAGTTGGCCATGTTTCTAGGAAACTAAGCGGATAAATAACACCTACCTAATTCGTAAGGATGAAGGCAAGGGAATCTTAAATTAGATATACCAGTGTGTATCGTTCGTACCTTAACGATAGGGCGCCTAACCCGGATTGTTAGGGGGTACTCGTTCGAAATCCGCTGGGCGACCAAAGTTGTGATTTCTGATTTTTTACAAAAATAAAGAATCGTATTTTAAAAAACTACATACCAACTTGTTAACACAATTTATTAAGTTATCTTGTTTCTGCTATCACTAGACTTTGACGGTCACCGTAGCCTAGTTGGTAGTGCCCCCTGCCTACGAAGCTGGTGGTCCTGGGTTCGAATCCCGGTAAGTGCAAATATTTGTGTGATGAGCACGAATATTTGTTTCTGAGTCATGGATGTTTTCTATGGATATAAGTATTTATCTATCTATATAAGTATGTATATCGTCGCCTCGTACCCATAGTACAAGCTTTGCTTAGTTTGGGGCTAGGTTGATCTGTGTAACATTGTCCCTAGATACTAAATATTATTATTAGATATTATTACTATGGACTAATGAAATACTTTATTTCAGACATATGTAATGTCTGAAATAAAGTATTTGAATTTGAATTTACAGTTTAACGATAGGGCGCCTAACCCGGATTGTTAGGGGGTACTCGTTCGAAACCCGCTGGGCGACCAAAGTTGTGATTTCTGATTTTTTACAAAAATAAAGAATCGTCCATAGTACAAGCTTTGCTTAGGTTATGGTAAAAATAATAAATTTCAGTAGCTGGGAACCGGTGATTTGGATTTTAACTATGAAGTTAGGATCTTGCTTTCGATAACAAACTAGGGAATATACATTTAGTTTCATTGTTTTTTAACGTGAGTTTTTAATTATCTGATACGTCCAAGCATATACTGCAAAAATAGCTAATCAATACGGTGTGGTATGGCAAAAAATACAGAGATAGGACATAAATATATATCCTTTAAAAAAATTATAATAACATTAGCTAAACAGGTGGTAACGAAGCGAAAGAGATGTGCAAGGATCGTGACAAATGGAAGTCCGTTGTATCTGCCTACCCCTCTGGGAAACAGGCGTGAGTCTATGTATGTATGTATGTAAACAGGTGGTTTTATTTCATTTAAAAGTTCAAACGCTCTTAATGAAAAGCCCTTCATATGTGTGATGTGTCAGATACACACAGTCGTTCTGAAACCGCCGGATATAAAACTCTCTAAGTCAGAATTTTAACTTAACCAAATGCATCATCATCAGAGTTCCCACAGTGCACAAACATGGTGCTCATATTACATACACAGAGAGACGCTGCTGTCCGTTCTCTGATAGATTTCTCTTCGGGTCGACTCTGCGCCCCCCGTAGGATTAAATGGGGTGGTGATATACTATGCCATCAATACATAGCAGTACACATACAAACACCCGAAAGTATTTTCTCATAAAGCCACATTTTAATTGGCTCTTTAAAAGACTAACGAAATGTTAGGGTAAATATATTTATCCCTCGTCGTTATCTGTGTTTTCAGCACAACGTTGATTTGAAGGGCACAGTTTAATCCAATTTCCGTGTAGGCACGTCACTCAAACAGTTACGTTAGAATCCAATGAGATTATTCAGAAAAGGTTATTTTTGTATAGACCTTAATGTCACAGGTGAACATTTCGTGTATCAATTTCTCTTTATTGTTTTATCTTAGTACTAAGAGAACCTAAAGGCCAGCGCTACAGCGTGACACGGCACGGTACGGCGTGCTTCGGCAGCTCGAACGAGCGACGCTTTGGTACGACATGACATGACGCGGCATGCCGTAGCGTCCCACAGCAAGCCCTGCCTCTAACTATTTAACTAGTTTTGTGCTGCTCAGAGCTGAAGTTAGTCATGTCGTTATGATTGACTGGTATTTAATATTAATAGCAGTTCTTGCTGAAGATGAAGACAGACTAATATGAGCTGATAATATCCTGCGACATTATTCACACACACACATAGACCGTAATGTCACAGGTAAACATTTCGTATATCAATTTCTTTTATTGTTTTATCTTAGTACTAAAAGGCCAGCGCTGACGGACAGCATGATACGGCAATGTACGGCGTGCTTCAGCAGCTCAAAGGACGTTTTGTTATGCCGCGGCGTCCCACAGCAAGCCCAACAACTAACTATTCAACTAGTTTTGTGCTGCTCGGGGCCGAAGTGATGTTATTTCGTTATGATTGACTGGGTTTAATATTAGTAGCAGTTCTTGCTGAAGATGAAAACAGACTAATACTAGCTGATAGGTTAAAGAAAAAAAATTGTATAAAACATTTATCGAGAATATGATGTACTATTGTACATCTTGTTCTCTAGATATATAGATGTGGGCCAGACTTGTCTGAGATCACAGCCTTGGACCATCTTTTTGGTAATACAAATGACTTAAATCTATGTTAAAAATATGATTCCTAACATTATCATCATTATCGTCATCATGTCAGCCAAAAGACGTCCACTGCTGTAAATAGGAATCCCCCAATGATCTCCAGAATTGACAACATTTCAAACTGACACCACCTTAAAACAAAAATACCATTTCTTTATTTTTGTATCCTGAGTTCAAATATATTTTTTTTTTTTTTGTTTTCTTTTCTGAGGTAAAAAATTAAAAACTAAAAAAGGTGTGATGACGTCACTTATACGGCGGACGAGGTAGTTTCCTTTGCCAAAGCATTCCAATGTTCTAAACGAAAACATTAATGCCAAACAAGACATGTCAAATTGTCAATTGTCATTCACAGTTTTAAATTTGGTTTTCAACTTTCATGCTGACTTAATGAAACATAATAAGGATAATAACACTGGAAATGAATTTAATATTGACGATTTTAATTTAATTTGAAATTGTAAACATTAAACAAACGTAAACAATTTTAGGCGCCAACGAGTTTGACAAGACAGTGATATTTTTTGACGGGTTACATTAAAGCAAAGATCGATATTTTTTCACGGGTTACATTAAAGCAAAGATTGCTATTCCACCGTATGTATGACGTTATTTGCCGCTTACGTCTTTTTAGAATACATCGAATCCCAAAGTTGAAATTATGAATGAAAACTTCATAATTTCGCAAAAAGGAAAAATATGGGTGCCCTAGTTTTGGATTTACTTTTAAATAACGCAATAATACATGCCAGTAATTGCCGGTGTAACAGTGTCAATTGCCGGTCTGGCGCTACCCACATGCAGAAGCTTCCATCAACCCGCGCAATATCATCGGTCCCTGTCATAGGGAGCGTGCCCACGTTGTGTCTTCCGATTCATGATCACCTGGCCATGGTCTGTCCATTGCACTTCAGGTTTGCGATTCTTCAACTCCTTACATAAACGTTATTTATGCCATATGAGGCGTTAAATCAGGATATTATTCGTTATTATCTAAATGTATATGATGACAAATAAATTAGTAAAATTCAAATGTACAGCCAGTCAATTTGTATAATATATAGCTGTGCCCCGCGGTTTTACCCGCGTTAAATTTTATAAATTATCATCGCTTCGCCCCCGTAAGTGATAGCGTGATATTATGTAGCCTATATGTTGACCCGACCTCTTAGTAATATTCATGCAAAATTTGAAGTAAATCCATGCAGTACTTTTTGAGTTTAGCCCGGACATATATCATATCATACAAACAGACACACAGACAAAAATTCTAAAGTCTATATTTTTTGCTTCGATATCGATTGTAGATCACGCCCCAAGTATCCTTTATAAAAAAGATATTCAATGTACAGTTTTGACTTTCCTACGATTTTTGTTATATGTATAGATGTAAACAATATAAATTATCGCTCAAGTAATTTGTCATATTATAATAAGCCTTCTTACGAACGAGTTTTTGTACCCATACAAAAAATACTCGTTCCTGCAAATGCCGCTTTTGCACCGCGGACACGTCATGTAATAGTCTATAGTCATCTCGTCTATTGCGAATGACAATGTTTGATAGCCGATACAATCGCCGTAGTTATTATAATTTTCGACGTTCCAATTTGTACCCGTTAGAATATATACAGTCGATTTTAATTTTTTTTCATAAATCCTGATCTAATCCGATTTGAGTACATTATTTTGACGGGCCTGTGGCGTGGTTTGTAAATGCTTGCTTTGCCCGCCACAGGTCGTGGGTCCGATCCCCACCCAGGGGCTCTACCGGCTAAGTCGCTGAACATCGATTTCTTAAATGGCGTTCAAATAAATAAAGGTTAAAATGACTTAATCAATCGTTAAATCGGCTTCCATGAGCACATGCGACGTCATATGTATGGGGTATGGGGGTATGATGCAACCTACCTTCACGCGTGCAAAGGCTTTCGCCATTCGGGAGAAAACCTGCTTTCCTCCCGAAACGCTAAAGTTCCAAGCTGGTATACCCCGGGCATTTGCTAGTAACTCTTCAATCCTGAGGTCTTACTATCTAAATGGCGAAGAGGTCGCCCCAAGCCAAGCTGTTATTTCGTACCGTGGCGTAGGCTGCATGACTGAGGGGGTGCTCAGTCTTTAACGGTGTCTCTCCGATACCGGGGCACCTCGGAGAGTAATTTCTGCCCTTCGGCCGGCATGCGGGGCTCTGCCGGTTCGCGACCGTATACTTCCCTTGCTACTCGTGGGACCAAGATGAATGACAAAGAAAAAAACATAACATCAACAAACGCACTACCAAACAGCGCTGAACCATCAGCAGCGCTGGACTTACGCGGGCTGGCCATGGCCATGCCCAGCGCAACACCAGAAACCACCAGCACATGGCAGGTGGTACCGCGTAGAGCTGATAGACGCAGCCATAACAAGCTCGCGACAATCGGCTCCGCTAAGAATGAGACCCCAGGGGTCTATCAGAAAATGACTGGAAGGAAACGCAGTCGCTATAATTGGCGCGCGAAAACATCGTCGTATCCAACTACAGTTGGTAGAGCCACTGGGACTGGCCAGCACGAACAACCAGCAGCAGCAGGTGGCGTAGCAAAGCCAACCCATACAGCGCTCCCGACTTCAGCCAAACTGCACGCAGCTGATGGGAAACGCAGTCGTCGTAACCGGCGCGCGAGAACCGCCAGCGCTCGATCGGAGAGCAGCGAGCCTAATATGACGGTCCACGCACCTCCGACCGAGCAGGGTAAACAAACGGTTGTCGCAAAGGCAGGGGATGCCCAGCGCGAACACCCGGCAGAAGCTGGTGACGCTGCAAGATCAACCCAGCCCGAGCATCAAACCAAGGCTGATGTAGCCGGGGGCTCAACCCAAGGCAATCAAGCCACAACAGGGTCCAACTCTGCACATAGCAGATACAAACCCCGACACAAACGAGGAGCCCGCAAAGCGGCGAATCCCCCAGTTCAAGGCGCGCTTAGAAAGCCAGAAATGGCGAAAAGAGCACGCCTGGATGATACAATATCACCTAAGACGGGGTCGAAACGTGCGAAGCTGGATGATACTCCTAAGAGAGCTACGGTCAGCTACGCGGATGCGGCTAAGTCGCACCTGCTGGTAGCCATCACCGCACAGCCCTCGACCGAACTGACGGTGGAGCAGGCTGTACAGCTCGAAACCCTTCTCGAAGAGAAGGTGATAGAGTCGGCACTTGCTCCATCAACGGCCAACGGACCGCCAACCGCACCATCTTTTAGAGGCAAGCCAATCGCAGGGGAAGGCGTGCTTAAATTATGGTGTGAGGACGACAGGTCACTAAACTGGCTCAAGACAACTATAAACGCTCTTGCGTTACCCATACCGGGCACCAAGCTGACTGTGATTAGACAGTCAGACATCACTAAGCGCGTTCGCGCTGCGTGATGGTTGCCCAAAACCATCGGAGATGACATAGTGAAAATCCACCGACTCTTAGCCGCACAAAACACCTGGTACAACATCCAGTCCTGGCAACTGTACGGCGCGACTCTTCAAGAGAAAGGGATTTTCTTAACTTTGGGTATCCCAGAATCAGAGGTACCGATTATTCTGGCAAGAGGCCGGCGCGTCTCGTTCGTTACTGGGAGTGTCTATATAAAGTTCTTCACTCCCACGGGACTAGTAGACACGCCCCCGTCTGATGACCCAAAAAGCACCGAGAACACAGACTCGACACCATGCCAGGCGCCACCGCTACCATCAACATCCGCCTGTGCGAGCACATCGGGCACACAACAGACCCTGAAAACACTGACTTCCACAGGAGAGGATAAAATAGCGAAATCTGAAATGGAAGTCAGTGACAACATGTCATCCGGGGAGGGATCCGTGAACAGTGATGTTCTCGGAACCGACTCGGATTGATATCGTCCAGACCAACCTCCAGCACAAACAAATCGCGACGGCTACCCTACGCAGACTGCTGGAGGTTAACAACAAGACCATCGCCCTAATCCAGGAGCCGTAGATTAGGCAGAGCAGAATATGTGGACTTGGCAACATTGGAGGTAAGTTGATGCTCGAGACTTCGGTACAACAGCCGAGGACTTGCATTTACGTACCTAAAACAATACCAGCTGTGCTTCTAACACAATTCTGTTCTAGAGACCTAACCGCCATACGGCTAAACCCGAACTCTAAACGTCCTACACTTGTACTGGCATCAGCTTACATGCCAGGAGATGGTGAACCTCCACCAAAAGAACTGAGTGACCTGGTACAACACTGTGAAGACAACAGCTGGGACATCATCATCTCGGCAGATGCAAACGCGCACCACCCACTATGGGGCAGCGCGATGCCAAATAAGAGAGGTGAGCTACTAACTGACTACATATTTTCAACCAACCTATCTATAATAAACAGGGGCTCTGAACCCACTTTCGTAAGCTCCAGATACCAAACCATAGTGGACATTACCCTGGCGTCAGATGGTGCAAAAGAAATTTTGTCTAACTGGCATGTTTCTCCCGAACCATCTTTCGCAGACCACAGGAGAATCTGCTATGTTATCGAAGTGTTCGAGAAAGGGATACAACCAAGACGCAATCCTCGTAGGACAGACGTCACAAGGTACCAAAACCTCCTCGAAAATGAGGTAAGTAAATTCACTTTCAAAAACATGCAAACTAACACTGACAACATCGAAGACAATTTAAACACACTAACCAACTGTATGCAACTGAGTTATCAGCAGGCATGCCCACTTGAAATACCGACAATAGGTACCAAAAATCAATGGTGGGGGCCAGAACTGGAAAAACATAAACGAAATCTAAGAAAACTCTTCAACCGTGCAAGAAACACGAGGAACGAAGAAGATTGGGAGAGATAAAAATTCGCCCAATATCACTACAAAAAACGTATAAGATATCGCAAAGGACAATCCTGGCGGCGCTTCTGCGACAACATCAAACATACCAATGAAGCTTCAAGAGTGAAAAAACTACTATCCCAGGATGACAAGCGCACTCTGGGCTCACTCAAAAAGCAAGATGGAACATATTATGCCACTTCTGATGAAGACATAAGCAAAACACTCATTGAAACACATTTCCCAGGCTGCCAAATAACTGATAACACCGACTGGGGGACACCTGTGGAATACAAACCGAGTCGTTTAGACTGGAAAACTGCTGACGCAATAGTAACAGCAGACAGAATCATCTGGGCAATAAATAGTTTTCTGCCATTCAAGTCCGCGGGCTTGGATGAAATATTCCCAGCATTGCTTCAATGGGGCCATAAAACTATAACACCCCACCTACTAACAATATACAAAGCCTGTATTGCACACCATTACATACCTTGCCAGTGGAGAGAAGTGAAGGTTATTTTCCTACCGAAACCGGGAAAAACTGACTATACCCAGGCGAAATCATACAGGCCAATCAGCCTAACATCATTCCTGCTCAAGTCTTTAGAAAGACTACACCTTAGAGATGGTGTGCTACAACACACGCCACTACATCGACAACAACACGCTTACAGAACAGGCAAATCAACAGATTCGGCTCTACACGCAGTGGTAGGAACTATAGAAGCAGCCCTATCTGACAAACTGATGACACTAGGCACCTTCATCGACATCGAAGGAGCCTTCGACAAAACAAAATTCTGTAGCATCAAATACTCCCTTGCCAAACTTGGAGCGGTACAAACTATTAGTGGCTGGATTGACAACCTCCTAAGGCTGAGAGCTATAAGGTTCACAGTAAACTCCACCACGAGAGGTATCGTGGCAAAAGGCTGTCCCCAGGGAGGTGTACTCTCACCCCTCTTATGGAACATCGTGGTGGATGATTTACTACGACGCCTTAACCAAAGATGCTACTACACCGTCGGCTACGCTGATGACATCACGATTCTGATAAAAGGCAACTCAGAAAACATGAGTTGTAACCGCATGCAATCTGCCTTCAAAATCGTAGAACAATGGTGCGACCAAAACGAATTAACGGTCAATCCAAAGAAAACAGAAATGGTCCTATTCACAAACAAGAGAAAACCAAACACTATGGACCTACCAATATTGTTTGGCACTAAACTGAGCCTCTCATCGGAGGTCAAATACCTAGGCTTAACTCTCGATAGTAAGCTCAACTGGAATAGACACATAGAGGTGAAAACCGACAAAGCCCGCTCAGTCTTCTGGCAATGCAGAAGACTCATAGGGAAGAAATGGGGTTTGAAACCCTCCATAACCCTATGGCTTTACAAAATGATAATACGCCCAATGATAACATATGGCACCGTTGTATGGTGGCCCAGAACCCAAACAGGCACCGCAAGGGCCAAACTACAAAGCCTCCAACGACTAGCAAGCCTAGCAACGACAGGAAGCATGAGAACGACTTCCACCGCGGCCCTTGAGGCCTTACTAAACCTCAGACCGTTGCACCTAGTAGTTCAACATGAGGCCGCGGTTACAGCCATAAGGCTTAACAAAGCTGGTTTGTGGAAGCAAAATAACAGGGAAACGCATACGCGCCTAATGGATGACATACAGAAGACGCTCCCAATGATTGACGCGACATGTGATATAATCCCAAAAACTTTCGTTTTTGATAAAAACTACGCAATCCAACTTCAAGAAGAAGCCAAGGACAGTTCCGGTATACACGAAGTTAGGATATACACGGATGGATCTAAAACAAATAAAGGCACAGGAGCTGGCGTCTTCTCTAGTGACCTAAACATCAATATATCGACTACTCTAGGAAGCCTAAACTCTATTATCCAAGCGGAATGCGTGGGAATAATTAGAGCTGCAACAGCAGTCAAGTCTAGAATGGTGCGCGGGAAATCCATACGCATTATCTCAGACAGTACTTCTGTACTCCAGGCTTTAAAGAGCAACAACTTCAACAGCGGTCTCATCATGGAGTGCCATTGTGCACTCGAAAACATAGCATCTGACAACAAAGTTACACTACAGTGGATCCGGGGCCATAGCGGCTCTCTGGGTAATGACACTGCGGACCAGCTGGCAAGAAAGGGCTCAGAAACGAGGATAGTGGGACCAGAACCTCTAGTACCCATACCCTTTAACCAACTGAAAATATGGCTTAGTGAAAAAACCACGCAACAACATGAAAAAGAGTGGATGGATCTAGAATCATGCAGACAGACTAAGGAAGTTCTACCATCTCTGAACAAACGTCTATCACGCAGTCTACTACATCTGAACAGAAAAGATTTGCGCATGGTGATAGGCATAATCACCGGACACTGCACACTAAACCAACACCTCTTCAAGATTGGCGTCACAGACAGTCCCTTGTGCAGAGGATGCATTGAATCTAAAGAAACACCGGCACACGTACTGCCACACTGCAATAGCGTTGCCAGCCAACGGACAAAGTTCCTAAACGATCCGAAGACACTGCAGGAAGTACTCAAGCCAAGCTTTCGAGGCCTCTTGGAGTTCTGGATGGAACTAAAATGGTTTGAGTAGCCAAATAAGTTCACGTACAATGGCCCAATTAGGAGGCTAAGTGCGGAAACCAATCGCCCAACTAACTAACTAACTAACTATGCGACGTCATAAATGGTCCGAAATCGATAGTCAACGTTGAAACGTTTTTAAATCTTTTCACACTAAAATATTCCGGCACAGATGGCTAGTCTCTATTGAGACAGGCCTCCACGGCAAAATTTGTCTACAAAAACCGTATTGAATAATATCTTTTATTTAATAGAATCTAAGCTTTTGACTAACTAATTTGAATCTAGTATCTTTTGGCTTTAAAGAATGGCTATCATAAAATATAACTATACATTCATGGCAACGTGACTAAGTGACTATAGGTCATCTTATCTAAAAATGAACGGATGTCTTCCATTGTTAACATATTATGTTAACAATGGAAGACTTCCGTTCTTTTTTATAACTTATAATTTTTATAACTCTATTTAAGTTTTCATATTATGAAAACTTAAATAGAGTTAAGTAATAAAGTTATCTGTCCATCAGACTGATTATCTAATATAGTAATTAGACTATGCCACTATATAAATAAAAACTGTAAAAATTCACAAAAATATTTTTTACTTGCTTTGTAATACACTGTTGTAAATACGAAATTTTGCATATGGACCGAACTATTTCATTTGATTAGGTTTTTTCATAGATCAGATATTATAAGTAACATCTAACGGGAAACATAAAATGAAGAGATTTTTGGAACGAAGATCCTTATCGCGCGTTGTGAAAGGGGGCTAGACGGAAAAAAGTCTTACGAAAAGTTGTCACGACACTTTTTGCATCTGTGCGGCGTGCGCATGTTTCTCTGTCTGTCTGTCTCTCTCTCTCTCTCTCTCTTATAGAAAGCAAGCCAGATAATTTCATTTCTATTTCGCATTGAACAGTGTGGTGTCGCGACGATTATTTTTGTTGAGTGTATACAGATTTTTGTACATAATAAATAATAACTTCGTTCCATCCGGGTGTCCCTTGACACCTCTCAAGTTTTTTTAATACAAATTTTTATTCAATACAAAAACACTTAGACCCCGAAACAAATATTTATTATTATACATGGTATGGTAAAGTTTGATTCTTGTTTCGGGAATCAAACCGTTACTTTTAAACCTGTTATTTTTGTAATATTTTAGAACTCACATTTCAAAATTAATTCAGTGTTCATTTTTAGTTTAAATGTATCCTATTTATATGGGAACCGTGGCTCCGGAAGAAAGTATGATTGAATGGCTTCAAGCGTTTCAGGGTTTTAAACGACTAAAGTTGTCTGAAACAGTTGAGGAATAGCTACTGCATCCAGCCACTTGGAGTTATTTATTATGAGTGTATTCATTTTTACAGGATAAAAGTTTTGTTCTTGCCCCTCAACCGATACCATCAGTGGCGTAGGATCCATAGAAGACAATTTTCTCAGTTTTATGATTATGATAATTTATCTGATATTTACTCTCTATAAATTGCTAAAACTCACTATGACAATTTGTAGTACATTGCCTTAGTATCCCACTTGATACGGAAGCCTAAACAGCTGTGACAAACACTCTTAAATGTTGTCACTTAAGTTAGAGATTTTATATTATTCATCATTGTACTTACGGAATTATATTAGAGTACCACTTTGGATCATAGGCATTAATTATCTAAATCCCAGAATGTTAGGTTATTTCTTTCCTAAAGAACGATGAGTAGTTCAAATTCTGCTTCTTCCAAAATACTATTTTTCTACCTCAATGTTGTAACTCGGTATGAATTTATTCGTACTTTTTATCAAGGTCGAATAAGTCAATGTCGTGGATTCGTCGATACGTCGCTAGAAAACGTTTTCGTTATTTTCACAAACATGGTTGATCCGGTGTTGTTAAACGAAGTGTCAATCAGTTGGCGTAATGAGATGTTAGAACACGAACATGTTAGAATATCGGAAATTGATACGTTTGAAATAACCCCTATAGGCGGTATTATTGCGATAGGAGTACTTTGATCTTGGTGTGCTAAACAATGCTTCGTAAAATTATTTTGTATGTAAAAATATATTCTATATATATAATTCACCCAGACGCCGTTACTAAATAGTCTAAGACTATGAGTTTGGCAGCCACCGATAACAAAAATGTGTAGGTTCTCAATAAGACTATTTGTATTTTGTAAATATGTTACTCAGCAAATATGATTCCATTATTTGGCCCATTTTGAATTTTCTTTGATAATTGATTTTATTTAAAAAATGATCCCATATAATAATAATATCTTAGGAGATTATTCACACATGTTCATCTGATCACAAACTTAACAGACCTTGTACTATGGAAACTAGATAACTAATAGACTTTTCTTTTGTAAATACTTAGTTATATAGATAATTACACCCAGACTCAGGACAAACAGACATGTTCATGCATACAAATATTTGTCCTGGGGCTCTACCGGCTAAGTCACCGAACATCGACTTCTTAAATGGCGTTCAAATAAATAAAGATTTAAAATTACTTTATCAATCGTTAAATTGGTTTCAACGTTGACTATCGATTTCGGACCATTTATGACGTCGCATAGTTAGTTAGTTAGTTAGTTGGGCGATTGGTTCCGCACTTAGCCTCCTAATTGGGCCATTGTACGTGAACTTATTTGGCTACTCAAACCATTTTAGTTCCATCCAGAAGTCCAAGAGGCCTCGAAAGCTTGGCTTGAGTACTTCCTGCAGTGTCTTCGGATCGTTTAGGAACTTTGTCCGTTGGCTGGCAACGCTATTGCAGTGTAGCAGTACGTGTGCCGGTGTTTCTTCAGATTCAATGCATCCTCTGCACAAGGGACTGTCTGTGACGCCAATCTTGAAGAGGTGTTGGTTTAGTGTGCAGTGTCCGGTGATTATGCCTATCACCATGCGCAAATCTTTTCTGTTCAGATGTAGTAGACTGCGTGATAGACGTTTGTTCAGAGATGGTAGAACTTCCTTAGTCTGTCTGCAAGATTCTAGATCCATCCACTCTTTTTCATGTTGTTGCGTGGTTTTTTCACTAAGCCATGTTTTCAGTTGGTTAAAGGGTATGGGTACTTTTTATTTTCTCACTCTCATGATGCCATGGGACGGCTAGACGAAACTACCGGGAAGAGATCACGCACACCGAAAGCTTTACGTTATCTCCCAGAATACGTTAACAATGATGGCAAGATAGTTCATTTTAAGATAAGATGAACTATACATACTTACGTCACGTTGCCATGAATCAATTCTATAGTTCTTTATATTTTGCGATAGCTATTCCTTCCAGCCAAAAGATAGTAGATTCAGATCAGTTTAATGAAACCAGTTTGGAACGCAGTGCACTTGTGCGCGTGGCAGTTACATTAGTATGCAATTTTCCATATTATGAACACATTTAATTCGGTTGCCTATTGCATGAGTTTCTATCTGAACAGTCTGATAGTTTTCGATCTAAGCGAACCATACGTAAATGGAAAATGGTGTAACATTTAATAATAATGTTATTGTTGAATTTCGGCCCTTGCGGCCAGTGTCAATGAAGAATAGCCATCTGCGCGAGAATATTATAGAGGTGTACTTTGTATTCCCTTAATGTCATGATCCGATGGGACTATTAATTCATATGACCGGAAATGCCAATGGCTTTACATCCTTTCCGAGGCACGGGGGTGCAACACCAAAAAGCCTAGATTAATCCTCTGCAATAAAAGCAACAGAAAACAGTTCATTTTAATCCAAAGGTACCTACACGAAAAACAGATTTACCTGTTTTTCGAGGGTGTACTCCCAGTCTCTGCCCGATCCGGAATTCCGGTAGACCATCGAGACAGTTTAATAAAATAATAAATCTTTTTTAGTTGTAGGTACTTCTATAGTCTGTATCTTCCCCATTATATTATTGTTTTTTATACGCAACGTACGCACACGCACACGCATACAACGCACGTTTTATACGCAACAAAAATAAAACAATATAGGTAGATGTTATACTTAATTATTAATATAAATGTAAAAGTGAGGTTGTTTTTTTGCTTGTTATTCATGCCTATGCACATAAACACTCAAACACTTTTTTTCATAATAAATGAAAATAAACAATGTATCAGATTATATTGATAAAATACATTGCTTTCTGTTTATCATATTTATTTTACTTTAATTGTTCATCATCATCATCATTTCAGCGTAATGACGTCCACTGCTGGACAAAAGTATCCCCAAAAGGTTTTCACAATGGAGTTGTGTCTATAATTTGGAGGGTTTTGCCATAATGACCACGCTTGGCAGACAGGGCCTCTACCGGCTAAGTCGCCGAACATCGATTTCTTAAATAGCGTTCAAATAAATAAAGGTTAAAAATTACTTAATCAATCGTTAAATCGGCTTCAACGTTGACAATCGATTCCGGACCATTTATGACGTCACATGTGGTCATGGAAGTTGATGCTCATAGTATATAGAGTGACGCTACTACCTTTTCTCTCGGAGATAATTGCTAGGCTTCAATAAAACCCTGACAAAATCAAATAAGTGATAAAATCACAGAAAATGCTGGAAAACCAAACATCGTATCTCTTAAAAAGATTTTGAACAACAAATCCACTACCGTCGAGACTAATACTCACATCGTACCTAAATATATAAAAAGAGAAACATTTTTCTTGCCTCGCAGAATGTAAAATCTGAAGTAATAAAACAAGATAAACAATCATTCAAACGTTCTGAATTCGATTACCACTTCGACTGCATTATTTTTCACAACACCACCGGAGATTTAATCCCGATCGTTCAAGAGGGCGAAAGAATGTCGAACAAAACTTTGCAACTTTCTTTACTTTCACATTCTCATACATATTACATATCTATTATGCAGGGGTGCAGAAACTTAGGCAAGTACTTACTGGAAGGTATTTTCGAGTTGTATAAATATGGTGATAAACTATTGACTTATATATAATATAATGTAGGGAGGTATAGAAACATAATATCACTTAATTATATTACTTATATATATTTCTTTTTTAAGACCTAGCTCGCTGTAGGGAAGTTAATCCCTGTGGCTCGGGGTACTTTACAAACATATAATAGATGGACACAAATTACATCCAGACTCAGGTCAAGTATTTATGGGTCACACAAATAGTTTTCCGGCGTGGGACTCGAACCCACGACACGAAGCGGCGAGCCGACTGTCTTAGCCGCTGCGCCACATGTGCAGTCAACCTATCACGCACCGCCATCTGATCCCAACTAAGCAGAGGTTATACTATGGGAACCTAATAACTGATATATTACATATACTACTTTTTTGTAAATACATACTTATATAGATAACTACACCCAGACTCAGGACAAACAAACATGTTTATGCACACAAATATCTGTTCTGGATGGGAATTTAACCCATGACCTGGGCGTGAAAGGCAAGCATTTACCAACCACGCCAACCGGCCCGTGAAAAGTATAATGAGTCTTTGAGTCTTCGTAATAGTGTCAAGTTTCAGTCATGGTATCATTTGGCTTCAATCAGTGGACTTATTCTTAATTTAAGACTACTTACATAACAAGTTAAAATATATGATAAAGGAGAGAGATAGACTATTTATGGTGTGGTGCAACGAACCTTCTAATAAATCTTTAGACCAAGTGATACTATCTAATATGAGTACACAGGGAGGTACTCAACACATAGCTAATCGGTTCGCTTCTATTTTTAACGAGGAAATTCAACAAGTTAAACATGTGTGTAAGAGTAAATGGATGAGCAGGCAGGATTATGTACAAAATATAGATAGGTGTATGAGATGGCAACCGGTAAACGTTAATTACGTAAGCAAAGTCATTAAAAATATGAATTGTAGAAAATCACCTGGAAGCGATCTAATACGAATTTCGGATATTAAACTAATCAGCGACAGAATAAGCCCCGTGGTCTCCAAATTAATTAACGTATCTGTTGAACAGCATGCGTTTCCAGGTAAGCTCAAAGAAGCAATTACACGTCCTATTTATAAAAAAGGCGATCGTAAAGCATATTCGAACTATAGGCCAATAGCCATATTATCTAGCATGGACAAAATCATAGAAAAATGTATAGTCAATCAACTTGGACACTACTTAAGCGCAAATAACATAATAAATAATTCACAGCACGGTTTCCAAAAAGGAAAAAGTACTAACACATTAATGTCTAAATTTACTGACGAGATCAACACTTACTTAAATGATAAAAAAATTATTGTTGCTGTATTTTTTGATTTTAAAAAGGCCTTCGAGACCTTAGAAACGAGCACATTATTGAATGCAATAGAGGAGTGTGGGGTGCGGGAGCCTTTGAATAAATGGTTTAGCGACTACCTCACATCACGGTCTTACCGAGTAAAGATTGGAGACAAGCTGAGTGATGAGAAATCGGTTCGGTGGGGGGTACCGCAGGGATCAGGATGCGGCCCAACTTGCTACTTAATGCATGTAAACAGCCTATGTCAAGTGTTGCAATATTGTTCGGCGCATATGTTCGCGGACGACCTTTGCGCATTGCGCGCCGGTACTGATTTAGCGGAGACCTATTAGCTTGTTCAAAAAGACGTGGATGCTGTTGTGAGGTGGTCTCATGACAACGGCATAGTGTTAAACTCCGAAAAAACAAAACTTTTAATCATACATTCTCCATACTTAAAATTAAAAGAAACTCCTTGCTCATTATTCGCTCATTCATTTAAGTGTATTCACAATAACCTCGTTGACTGTAGTTGCAAACCGATACAAAGAGTAAATTGTGTAACTTACTTAGGTATGGAAATTGACGAACATTTCACTTGGTCAGAACATGTAACTCTTATATGCAGTAAACTAAGGGTGATACTCGGGAAATTCTATCACTTAAGCTATCGGGTTCCTAGATGTACATTAAAACTGCTATATAAATCTCTAGTAGAACCTAATACAGATTATGCACTTGATTGCTATGGGCTCACATTTAAATCATACATCGACAAACTGGAAAATATACAAATCCGATTCTTAAAACTACTTGTAGATAAAAAAAACAAAAAATAAATATAAAGAAAACTACTAGCTATTCAAAATTTGTAACATATTACCCGTAAAACTAAAACATAAATACCTTCTTGCAAGAAACAATCATGGCAAACAGGAGCATAATTCAATGCTTAGGAAAGTTAGTAACAAATATAATACAAGGTCAATGACCTCAGGGAAATTCATTGTACCGAGAGTAACAAATGTTTATGGAGATAGAACTTTAAAAAAACGTATCCCGTACGTACTCAATAGTTTACCCAAAGACCTCAGAGAAGAAATGAATAAATCTAAATTTAAAATAAAGTTGCACAAGTATCTATTAGGAACCATACATTGAACAAAATTAAATGTAAAGTGAGAAGTACTCCATAGACCTAAATACATTAACATCGTATAATAATGTAATAATTTTAGCATAATATTATTTTATCTTGATCCCACAGTCAAATAGTATATACTGTTTTGTGGGACACAGTTCTAGTTCTTAAGATATAAATAAAAAAAAAAAAAATCTCAAACTATATGTAATACAAGCTGTGCCCCGCTGTGCTGTGACGTTTTTAATTATAGGTTTTTGATTAAGAAAGCGACCTTTTTAGGGTTCCGTACCCAAAGGGTAAAACGGGACCCAATTACTAAGAGTTCGCTGTCTGTCTGTCTGCCCGTCTGTCACCAGGCTATATATATCTCATGAACCGTGATAGTTAGACAGTTAAAATTTTCACAGATGATGTATTTCTGTTACCGCTATAACAAAAAATACTAAAAAGAAAATTAAAATAAATATTTAATAGGGGTCCCATACAACAAACGTGATGTTTTTGCTCGTTTTTATAGATAATGGTACGGAACCCTTCGTGCGCGAGTCCGACTCTTACTTGGCCGGTTCTTTTTTTTACTATCAGTAATTTCAAATGTTGATCCTATATTTGGATTTAAAAGCATTTAAAATCGCTTACATTAGTTGTTGCTAACTTAAGTAACTTAGTAAGCATACTTTTTGCTTAGTATGAGTTTCCAAAAAGCAAAGCGATCAATCGCTGTCAATATATCGATGGGAATACAACGTTATGATTAGATAATGTCTTCACTTTCGCTATTTATCCAATGAAAGGTCGAATTCCCTTATACCTACTTTTTGTTTTGTATATAGCTGTACTCCTATGATAAATGTACGTTTATTAATGAACCCCCAAAAGTGTTCGTTTCAGATGTTGTTTTTTTCGAAGTATTATGTGTATCATGTAGTTTTTAAATATGAGGAATCCGTTTGGGTTTACTTACTAAAAATGAATACACCTATAAGCTTGAATCAAATATTGAGTTAATTAGTTAGAATAGTTATTTCTATAGCGAAGTTCTAACTGACATTGTACCTTCTCACTATAAACTTCCACAACACAAAAGTAATAGCAAGCTTATCGCTTCGGGAACATGACTATTGTACTGTCAATACAGAACAAAGTTGTACCAACAAACATGAAATATCAATCACGATCGTCCCACGCTTATTGTGTACTCGATACGATTTGCAAATAGTTATATACTGGGAAACGTAGCTTATTCTAACCACGAGGTTGCAAATAGTTTTACTGTCATTGGTTTTTGAAAAGGGTTCTTTGTTACTATACTATATAAGCTGACAAAGAAGTATACGGCCCGCCTGATAATAATAATATCCTGGGACATTATTCACACGCAGCCATCTGATCCCAAACTAAGCTGAGCTTGTACTATGGAAACCAGATAATTGATATATACTACTTTTCTTTTGTAAATACATACTTATATAGATAATTCTACACAGACTCAGGCCATACAGATATATTCATGCACACAAATATCTGTCCTCGGTGGGAATCGAACCCACAACTTACGGCGTGAAAAGCAAGCATCTACGAACCACGCCAACAACGGCCTGTCTTATAAGCTTCTATTGGAGTCTATAACGCTTGGTATAACTTACGCCAGGCCAATATTTACTAGTTATGTATGGTGACCTTTCTCTCATCCAGCACACGCCATTACTTAGAGCATATTCTGTGTATTCCCTAGATGAGATGCTCAAAGCCCTAATTGAACTAAAATATTGTTACCATGACGCGTTAGAATTTGTACTCCATGTGTATTTTACGCATCAATATAGAAAATGGTAATTTTAGTCACCTGATGGGTCTCGAATTTCGCCTCAGAACGTTCTAAGAAGCCAGAGTAGCTACTCTTCTGTTAAGCTACGAACGATACACACCAACAGTTCTAATTTAAAATTCATCTGTAATCGAATACCATACCAAAGAGTTGGCAATCAATAGACGCTTATATCTACCTAAAGAATAGGCCAATTTCAATGCGGTTACGTTTCATCAAAGTAACTAAATTCCTACTACCTATTTAGTTATGAATAATTTAAGTACGTATCGTTATTTATGACAGCGTGGGAATTAATAAAAACGAAATTTACAGCCTTCTTACAGTAGCCATATAATACTTTATTATGACTCATTAAACGCAACCAAATTTAACCGCCATGAATTGTTCACGTACGCGCACCTCACCATTTCTAAATAAAAATAATAATATCCTGGGTCATTATTCACACAAGGCCATCTGATCCCAAACTAAGCAGACTGTTTTACTATGGAAACCAGACAACGGATATACTACATATACTATTATTACACCCAGAGTCAGGCCAAACATGCATGTTCTTCACACAAATATCTGTCCGGGTGGAAATCGAATCTACGACCTGTGCCATGAAAGGCAAGCATCTACCAGCCACGCCAATGATTACAAACTGGACATCTTATTTGTACCTATATTTAACTAGAATAAATTATTAATAATTTACTATTTACAAACACCCCTTTTCTAAAGTCTATGTGATTAACAACCATCTAGTTATTTAATTATTTAGGCTTCAGCCGTTCCTAATACGCGCGTTGTTGAGTCCCACGTTGGGCGCCACTATAATACTGGCTGGTTGTTTAGCATCCAAGTAAATCAAAAAAATCCGTTTTTTTTTATTTATTTAAACTTTATGCACGTATAGGTACAAAGATGGACTTAATGCCTAAGGGCATTTTCTCCCAGTCAACCTTAAGGTGGTGCAGAGACAATTAGATAGGTGCATTAGGTACCTCAGGGATCTGTTCTCTCAGCTACGCTCCTTTTGCTGCACATTAATGACCTGCTTTTACCCGGTATTTATGGGTACGCAGGTGACAGCACAGTTTCAGAGAGCTACATATCCGATCCACGGGCTAGTAGCAGCACAACCGATTCTCTCAGAGAGAGTATGGTAGAACGGATGAACTCGACCCTCCAGGTTATATCTGATTGGGGTATTGTAAACAGGGTCGATTTCAACGCCACCAAAACACAGGCGTGTCTTTTTTCCACCAAAAAGACTCCGTTCTATCGGACACCTATATTCCGTGATGTGACAGTACCGATATCCAATCACCTAGACTTATTGGGTCTCAATATATCTTGCGACCTGAACTTCGGCCAGTCCATCGAGTCCAAAGCTAAGGTCTCTGCCAAAAATCTTGGTATACTTAATAAGGTGAGACGGTACTTCACGAGGGAACAGCTTTTAAATCTATACAAAGCTCAAGTCCGACCCTGCATGGAGTACTGCTCTCATCTTTGGGTCGGTTCCGCAAAGTATCAGCTAGACTCTTTGGACTCGATAGACAGACGCGTTCGCAGGATAATCGCCGATAGAGACCTAACAAGTAAAAAGCTGCAAAACTTGGATCATCGGCGTCAGGTTGCAAGCTTATCGGTTTTCTACAGGCTGTTTCATGGAGAATGCGCTCAAGACCTCCATGAACTTATCCCTCCATCTCCCTTTTTTCATCGGACTACAAGGCGTCGGGAGGCCGTCCACCGCTATGTCGTTGACATCCCATTATGCCGTACGAAGCGTTTTGCTTCCTCTTTCATCATACGCACGGCTAAGCTGTGGAACAGCCTCCCAAACGACGTGTTTCCAGACTCATATAACATGGGTTTATTCAAGGTTAGAATGAACAGGCATCTTATGGGTACGCGCGGTCCACCTTCGACCACATCTTCACTTACCATCAGGTGAGATCGTGGTCAAGGATGGAGGGATAAGTTCAAACCCATTTTGCAGTAAAAATAAAAATTAGGTACATTGAATTTCGTCAAGTCTCTTTGACAAGAGCTCTTGCATGAGATGCATCAGATGATGCTAACAAAACGAATACTTACAAAATAAACATCAGTCTTTTAACATCCACCAATACCATTTATTTATTTATAATGTACCACATTTTAGTTGCACATCACATCATATCATCAGCCTGATATCGATACGGCTCTCCTCAAAGGTTTTTATAACGACACCATTTGGAATTTGGTTTACCTTAGTCACCGCGTTAGGCATACCTGTTGACGATCGCGATAGGTGGTATCTAGTACTCAGGCGGTGCTGTTGCCTGCCTACCTGTATCCCTTAGTTGCCTTTTACGACACCCACGGGATGGTATGTGGAGCCCTGTTATTCTTTATAGGCGGGAACAACACGGCTAATACAGGCCGGGAACATGGTTAAGATAATTTTAGTTGCACTTACTTACAATCATGACTGACTATAGAATCTGTCTATGGAACAACTTTTGAGAAACAAATGTTTGCAGAAGAACATGTGCAGACGCCAGCACATCCAGCTACCCTAAACTGTCAAATTTCTTTTATAAATTTTCAAGTTTATCACAAAAGCATCAGATTCACTTTCAGTTGGGGAAATTTGACAGAGTGGGGTTGTTTGATGTGCTGGCGTCTGTACATTTATTATTTTCGCAAATGATAGTTGTAAAATGGTACCCGACAAAAAAATATATTTTAATAATATAAAGCACTATCATTACAATATCAAAATTCAAAATACTTATGTAAAAAGGGGTTTGCAGACCTTTATTTGTCGATAAAAAAATCACGATCTACTGCTACATCGCAAAAACGTAAGCTGCCAACGGAAAAAGTTTCTGAACGATTCAGAGACTCGCTACGGGGAGCACTCGAGAACATTCGAGGTCTCATAAACTTCTGAAAGGAACTGATAAAATCACTCATAATGGGCCAATTAAGAAGCTAAGTGCAGAAACCTACCGTCCAATTAAATAACTAACTTGTTTGAAGTGGCGCTGCAGTTCAAGTGCGAGAACATCCAGTACTACAAGTACAAAATATGTATGTACATAAATAGCCATCATCACCTACAAAGCCGCAAAGCCTTTTCTAGTTACACGCAACCCATTTCGAAGGTAGAGAGAAACATGAATACAGAGATATGGCGCCATTATTAATTATACTACATCTCCAATAAAACTAAAAACTGCTTTAAAAAACTAATAAAAATTATGTTATGATGATTATTAGTTGAAGAATTCTCTGGTAGATATTCCATCGGATGATTTCTACGCCCCCCACGGGATGAGATGGGGTGATGATATTGTATGCCGTCACCACACAGCAAGAATTAAAGGTTTATATGTTTTAATTTAATCCAGCACCTATTTCGACAACTGCCGGTCTTACCCTTCCCGTATCCAGCGGCTTCCAGTGACCCTGGCATATCATCGGTCCATCTTATTGGGCCCCTGCCTACGATGCGTCTTCGGGTTCGTAGTCGCCACTCGTGAACCTTCCTATCACAGCGGTGGTCGGTTCTATAATCTATATTCTCGCCCACTGCTATTTCAGCTTGTTTGCTTGAGAAATGTATATTAGATTCCTAAAAACAACATACTACACAGTTTATTTGCAGGGACATACAATTTACCTATTTCTATTTTCAAAATCACATTTTTTTAACAAGATTTCGATTTAATATACTATAATCTGTCACTTAACTTGTTTAAGTTGCGTTTAATTATTTTAGCCAATATTAATGCCTAACACTCTAAACGTATCAAATTATATTTGTATCAAATCTTGATAACTTTTTAATAGCTTTCTAAAGAACCAACAGTGGCAACAGCCCGTCTATCTTTATTATCCGGACAATTTTGTACGAGAGCGTGGGTCAGCACTATTATCGGCTTGGACAATAGAGGCTGCGAATAATAATTCAATTTGTCTCCCTCACAGCTACTCCATTGGTAGCATGTTAAGTAGACCTCTTAACTGTTCATCTGTTTAAATTTGAGAAATAGAGACTATATTAGAGTCCGTTTTTGTAAAGCTGTTAATTAGAATAAGGATCTTTTGCAGAGAAATATTGTTGACACAACGTGGGTGGATACTCCTTGATTGACGATGTATTTATCGGGTGGTTCTCAGAGTACAAGTATATCCAAGACATGAAACAGAGACAAACTTCATAGTAATCCATATATTCACTTGCGACACGGGTGTAGGTTTAAGAACACACTTTCACTAGATGAATTGGTATAAATGGTAACAGGTATGTATAGGATTGTTGTTGTTGGAATATTTACTTCCATATCATATGGGCGGTAGTTACGCGCAGTAGGCCTCTGACATAGCTTAACGACTGTTGACTAATGACTGCAACCGGAACTGATGACTTAACGTGCCCTCGGAAGCACGGAGAGGCTCAGAAATTAAATCACTTTGGCGGTCACCCATCTACAGACTGACCGCAAACACACGGCGGTCTGTAAGTGATAGGCGACCTTAAGCAACTAGTGCTTAAGGTCGCCTATCACTTACTGACCGGTGAGAGCATCTAGCTAATATAATAATATTTTCAATAATGTATTTAGAAGTTTACTAATAGTCCACCCAATTATATATCCATACATCATAGTTTTAAAAGTGTTGTTCTTTGTCTCTGATTGTGACCTCTTTACCCCTCTGCTACTAAACTGATAAGTCTAAAATTTAAGCGAAAGTAAGTTGAAGACCTGAGTTATCTATACATATAATAAAATCGTAATAAAGTCAAAACTGTACAATGAATATTTTTTCAAAAGGATACTTGGGGCGTGATCTATAATCGATATCGGAGCCAAAAATATAGGTTTTAGAATTTTTGTCTGTGTGTCTGTTTGTCTGTATGTATGTCCGGGCTAAACTCAAAAAGTACTGCATGGATTTACTTAAAATTTTGCATGAATATTACTAAGAGGTCGGGTCAACATATAGGCTACATATTATCACGCTATCACCTACGGGGAGGAGCTGTGATAATTTATAAAGTTTAACGCGGGTTAAACTGCGGGGCACAGCTAGTATATAATATAGCAGCAATTATGAACGGTTTTAACAAAATTTCTACAGAATACAATTTAGTAGGATTTTATTTTATTTCGGTCCAGGTTATATTTAGCACTTTACTCTTTTAACTTACTAGACTATTCTATTTACATATACTATATCTTTCTCAACTTAACACAGCCCTATCACATGTTACTTTATTCGTTGATCGCTGATCTTGTACATCCCAAGGTTGTCTGGAAGAGTAGCATTTAGAGCAGAAACCCGTCATTGTAGGGTATTGAATGTTGTTATTTTCGCATGAAAACCTAGTATAAAATAAAAATTATTCAAACTGTATTTCGGAAAATGATTCCGTATTTGCAGTAGAAATTACCACGCGGGTAAACTGCTGAAACTAGTACAACCAGATCCTGTAATTATACTTCTGGTGCTGATTTATTTGGGTATTTCGTACGAAACAAAAAACAATACTTATTGAACATGGTTGCCATGTATCATGAGCATTATTAAACACAGATAAAGAAGCCAAACCAACAGCAATTAAATGTATGTAAAACCAAAGTAAAATACACATTTATGTACACCAACGTTGAAACAATGAAGAGTACACTTTATTGCATAAGGAACAAAAATGTGGCGCAGCGGCTAAGACAGTCGCCTCACCACTTCGTGTCGCGGGTTTGAGTCCCACGCTAGACAACAATTTATGTGGCTCATAAATAGTTGTTCTGAGTCTGGATGTAATTTGTGTCCGTCTATTATATGTTTGTAAAGTACCCCGCGACATGATTATTAGACTCTACAGTGCGGGCGTTGTCTTTAAAAAAACTTGAGAGGTGTCAAGGGATACCCGGATGGAACGAAGTTATTTCTTATTATTTATTATGTACAAAAAACCTCTATACACTCAACCAAAATAATCGTCGCGACACCACTCTTTTCAATGCGAAATAGAAATGAAAATATCTGGCTTGCTTTCTATAAGAGAGAGAGAGAGAGACAGACAGATAAACATGCGCACGCCGCACAGCTGCAAAAAGTGTCGTGACAACTTTTCGTAAGATTTTTTTCCGTCTAGCCCCCTTTCACAACGCGCGATAAGGTACTTCGTTCCAAAAAACAGAACAATATACATAGAACAATACTTTGCAATTGGCGGCCTTATCACTAAAAGCGATCTTCCAGGCAACCTATTTGCATTGGATGGTCCCGAATTTATTATCAATATTTGGAAAAAATAAATTTAATAAATTCAATTTAGATTATAGGGAAAAAAAATTATTGGGAAAAAAATAAATTTAATAAATTCAATTTAGATTGGATGGTCTCTTCTAAAGCGAATGCTTCCTGAAAAACTTATTAAGGTTTTATTAAGATGAATCAAACAAATGAAATACCGTGTATGATCGTTACCACATCGGGAAAGTAAGAAAGAAAAAGGGTTTATTCCCAACAAGCACAGATAATATTTGACTTTATTTGGTTTACATAGGTGTTTATTTGGAAGCATGCAACATTATCCGTCCATGCGAAAAAAGGCGACTACCTCAGCAAATGCTACAGCAAATAATTACTGTAACAGCGGAACAATGATTTTTTTTTTCGGTACAATCCGTATGAGGAATTTTCCAGGTTCTGCTAAATTTTAGTAGCACGTTTCGTCTTTGAGCAACTTGAGTGGAGAACTACTTTACCTAACAATATACACTCCAGATAATAGAACTATCAATTTTGTAGTCTAGGGTGTGAAGTTATCAAAATGGGTCTATACCTATTCTGTATTAGTGCATAAAATGCACATCATAATAGAATGCTCTCAATTGTTGTAATGATTTAGTCTCAAATGGAAGTGGACCTTCCGCTTGTATGTACGTTATCACTGTAAATGGATTTTAAATTTTGTTACGATATAAAAATAATCATTTTTTGAATGTTCTTTTAAACTGAATTCATAGTTAGTTTAGTTATAGTTTAAAAACTTTCTTTCTCGTAATAATAATAATGTCCTCCTAACCGAATTTCGGCCACGGTGGCCAGTCTCAATGGATACCTGCCATCTGCGTGGGTCATATTATAGTGCAAAAGTGTCTGCGCAAATACACTGTACTGTCTATCTATCACTCTCATGATCCGATGGGACGACTAGCGACACAACTGGAAAAAGGTGAGGTACCGACGGATTTCCGTGCTCTCCGAGGCATGGAGATATAATACCGCGAACTCCCATACATTGAGCTGATACTGAGAAATTTTCAACAGAAAATCACAGAATAACTTTTTGGCCCAACCCGGATTTGAAACCAGGACCTTATTATGCGCAGTTGAACACGCTACGAGCGAGTCTTTTTCGTAATTCCAACGTATAACACACTTTTTTACACACAGTGAAAACAACAGACTCGATTCTCTTCATTTACGTAATAACTAACGTCCCCAAATGGCGTGCTAATCAAAGCTTTGCCTTTCATTTGCCGTATTGACTAGATACCGTGATATGGCTGTATTACTAGGTACAATGCTTTGAGCAGCCTCAGGAGACAGTGCACCAGATTGAACACAACGTTTACTACGATCTCGTAGAGCTGCATTGTACGCAAACCGCGCGCTGATTGATGTTTAATTACTCGTAGTGCAATATTAGTGCCAGGTATCAATCAATCGTAATTAAATTGATTAGCTACTGGATATTACGTAGCCATGTCGAATACATACAGTACAATTTCTTCAAATTGTCCTGTAATTAAACCATATGTCTGAAAATAAAAATGTGTATTTTTTATTATAACTGTATAGGTTTTATAAGATATTATTTTTTGTTATATTAAGTAAAATACAAACTTACCAAGTTCACACAAAAGTGATCACGGCATGCAGCAGTACCAAAATTAGTATAATGATTTTCTACTATACTTTTTGTCATTTTACTTTTAACGTTACCTGAATACTATATTCAAGAGAAGCTGCTTTCATAATATTAATGTAGTATATCAGTTATATGGTCTCCATAGCAAAAGCTCTTATTTTGGGATCAGATGGCCGTGTCTGAATAATGTCCCAGGATATTATAATAAATTTATAATTATGAACTAAGCAAAACCGTCAGGAAACAAGAGGAAATCTGTGATCGAAGGCACCCTTAAGATAAACAGCAGTAAATTTGAGTATCAATTCAGAACATAAACAAAGTCAATTATTATAATCTTGGCTTAACAACATAAACCTTTTATCAAAACAACTCGATACCAAAGATAACTAAAAGTTATACAGCAAAATTTATCAGAGCAAAACGTGAAATTAATCTATATGACTTCTATCTCTTTTCCTCTCGCTAGCGATGATAGGTAGGTACATAGCAATAAAATACCTTTGTCTGTGAATCAGACAGCGCCCCTCTCTCAACCCATCCCTAATGAAACCATATTTCACGCCCAATAAGGACCTCCAACAACGTTAAAAGCCAAATAATCTAAACTGTATTTTCTTAACACACAATTAATTAAAATTTTCCCCGCTTCAAGAGAAATGACCAGACTCCGTACTGAAATTCAAATGAAAAGATGATGAATACATTCGTTCGGTAAAAATACTTTAAACAACTCAGTCTGAGTTTGGTTTTTGATATTCAGGTTAACTTAACTTAAATAAAATTATTCAAATGATAAGGCTTTGAATTTTCTCTAGTTTTCAAGAGTATAATGTATGGTCATATTTTGGATTACGCAGCATTAAAGACTAACCATTTGCTCGTGATAAATTAGAGGTATAGGGCAAAGCGGGTGCGCTAACACAGGTGCACTTTCTATTCTCTCACCTTGCGCTAGTCTTGTACCTGACCTCTTTCCGGCCCACACAGCCGACGTGTTTACATGGGCACGGGAGTGTAACAGCACCAACTGCCAGCCTCCGGGTTAGTACTTAGTGGTTTAAAAAAATAAAAAACAATTCCCAACATCACTTTGTGACCCAATCCGGGATTTGAAGCACTAAAACTTCAGTTAAGTTGAATGTATGTACTTAGTTCAGTATAATGAAAGACGTTTATGTACTTAAAATTGCTTATTCACATATATGTATGTATAATAATAAGTTCATTTACATATGTATTCGTAGTTTGTAGTATAGCTTTTGTCTTTCTTTATTTTCTAAATCCCCGACGCAAAAAGAGGGGTGTTATAAGTTGGACGTCGATGTCTTTCTGTCTGTGTGTGTCTGTCTATGTCATCTTTGCTATCACACGGATGGGCCGATTTCTATGCGGTTTTTTTTTCATTTGGGAGCCAGTTTCCTTGTTGTAGTTCTTAGCTTTGTTTGGTTAATATCGGCGTCCAGCAGTGTAAGAGAATCAGCTCTTTTCCACAATTATGTAATTATAGTTGGGGGAGTCGAGGGTTTTATAACCGTTAGGTTAGGTTATCATTTTTGGCGTGCCCTTTGGTGCACCGTTACCGGAATTTGTTACATTCAATTCCCATCCAACCATAGGTTGGATGGGAATTGAATGTAACAAATTATTGTTTTTAATTATTATTTTGTTACATTCAATTCCCATCCAACCATAGGTTGTCTGAAAGAGATCGCTTAGTGCGATAAGACCGCCCACTGTACATTATAATCAATGCTTCATAGTAAAAAGATCCTAAGGTATAAAGTGTATTTCATTTTATTTTATTTATTTGTTGCTCCTCAAATTAAGTCTATTATTTATGTATATACACCTTGTATATAGGCGACTGGCCTGTTGATCTAGTGGTAAGTGACCCTGACTCCTAAACCAGAAGTTGTGGGTTCAGACCCAACCCTCTGGCTTAACAGCATATTGCGTAAAAATAAGTATCGGAGCAGCAAACCCGCGTACCCGGGGCTCCTCCCATCAGGCGCTATGAGAAGTCCACGGCAGGTTAGGTTTAGTCGGTGCGAGTCCGATATACGCAGAAACTTTTCTGGGTGGCATGTGTAGGCATGCCCCCTCCCTTACCAAAAATGATCTAGTCTTAATATATAACTAGTGCTTTAAATTTGATTTAGGTGCTAATAATGCCTTGTAGAACGTATAGATTTATCTCTATTTTAATAGAGGTCGACCAGTAAATGATAATCGACCTTTGTTATTAAATAGCTTAGTCTCCCAAGTCTATCATGAATTTAATTAATGAAAGGGTCACCAATTACTTATAAATATACCTGCTGAACTGTATATGCAACAGATAAACCCGAAGTGCGGTTTAAACTATGTTTAGCCGGCTGCAATCATGTGTGGTGGGTTACATATTAAATGTCAACTACATTTAATATGCAACCCTCCACACATGATTGCAGCCGGCTGCTAATACTGCACTGATAATTAGTGTTCACCGTCATTTAATTTAGTACCACATGCCTACATTTTCTTTTGTCATTCGTTTTAGTATTATCGTCGATCACAACTTTACTCAGTTGTTTTTGTTTTGTGGTCGTGTGAGCTAAGGCAAACTACTTTTTTTTATTGTCATTTCATTCCGACATCTAATTTAACTATTAAAGCAACTTTCAAACTCTTCGAATGAAATCAATGAATAAAAAAAATTAAATATAAAAAAGATCCTACTTATCGTACGGGCAGTGTTCACCTTTTGGTTACCGCTAGTCTACCACTGATTATAAAAATGTGTTCATACTTTGTTATTTATTATACAACTTTTCAAACTCAAAATTTAGATACTTTATTATGAGGAGTATCCGAATCACCCCCATGTATGTTATAAGATTTTGCGTTTTTTTGATACTTTGAAAATTTATGAGTCCTGAGCTCAAACCCTAATTTTAAACTTTCGAAAAAATCCAAGTCTATATAAACCATACTTTTATGGTGTTGTTTAAACTATGCTAATTAGTTATTACAAAAAAACTGAACCAGATATGTTCAACAGAACGAGAAAAAAATCGAAAACTGATCTTGGGTGAAATTTACGAAAGAAATCATTTAAAAAATTCTATCTCGAGAACTACGCAATATCGTAGAACATACATGGCGGTGATTCAGATACTCCTCATCATAAAGTATCTAAATTCTATTTGCGTTTGAACGTCAACTCCTCGGCCAGCCTGTATAGTCTATAATAGATGGATGACCGCCAAACTGGTTTAATTTATGAGTGTATCCATGCTTCGTAGGACACTTTAAGCTGTCGGTCCCGGTTGTAGCCCTTAGGCAACAGTCGTTAAGCCATGTCAGAGGCCTAATGGGTGGCTTGAACAACTCTGACACTAGGGTAACTGCTCATACAATAAACAAGTAAGTACTAGTAAGAGTATTCGGGGCGCCTTATTCGCCACCTTTTTTTTTGACAAGGCAGGGGGAAAGCCTTCGCATGCCACTCGCAAATAGTGTCTGCGGGTGGGTATGTCGAACTTGCACCAACTAAACTGATGGGGTAGTCCCGGGAACGCGGGTATGCTGCTCCGGTACCCCCCTTTTGCGCCATGTCCCAGATGGTCAGGACACGTACACTCAGAGGGCTCCTTTGGATTTCCCTCCCCTATTGCAGACTCCTGCCAGTACGGTACAGCGACTGCGCCACAGACAGATCGCTGTCAATCCGAAGCCGCTTGTACGTGGCGGCAGTAGAGTAGGTACACTTCGCACACTGCCGCCGCGGCCCCGAGGGGAGTTGGGCTAACGGCTGCCGCTGCCGCCCCAACGCCTCCTCCGCCTACGAGCGGGATCGGCGGATTCGGCGGCCTCCTTCTGCAGCAAGACTGCCTCACAGAAGGAGACCACGGCGTCCCATTTGGTGGAATCGCCAGCCAGCATCGCATACACGACTGCCGGTGGCGAAAGATCCCGTCCGATCTCAGCGACCAGGACTCGCTGCTCGGCCTCCCAGGCCGGGCACTCCTCTAGCGTATGCTGGCCAGAGTCCAGGTCGCTGAAATCGGACGGGATTTTTCGCCACCACTCCATATCCACTAACCACCACGTCTGTCCTAAGCTTCACTGCCGATTTGATAGTACAAAAGAAGACGTCTACACCTACACATGCATAAACAGTCCATCTACGCATGACACATAGTAAAACCCAAATAAAACTCCAAACAAACAAGGAAAAGAAAAGAAACATGACAAATGCTAAGACAAATTGTAGGAGCTTTGAAAAAGTGAAGCCTGCTAAGATTAATGAGAGCCAATAAGGAAGCCTCAACGTTTGCATTTCATTAGAGAGAGATCGGTGCAATATTCCCGCTAAGTGGTAAGTGCTGTATTGTGAGGCCTGTAACTGTAGCAAAAAAGTGTAGTCGAGAAGAATCATGTTACATTGATACCTCAATTTAACACGATTCTTCTCGACTACACTTTTTTAACACGCTTGTTACTTAAGTACGTTATAAGGCATAGTGAATAAGCTTAAGCAGAACTATGCTGTCCATAATAATTGGGATCTGAAATAAAATATATAAGTAACTTGTCGTTTAACATTTGGTTTTTGATACGGCATTATGTAAAATATTCGTACATAGGTTCATACATATATATGTAAATTTATATAAGTAGATACACTACCAACTACCAATTTTTCTCCGGTTGGTTGGAAGATATTGCTATATTGGGGACAAGACTGCCGTTTGTACCTCATAATATAAGTAAACTTATGTTATAGTGTTATGTTTCGATTTGATGCAATAAAGTGTTATCTATCTATCTATGTAAACAAAGTCTTAGAGGTATATCCCAATAAGATACATACGACTACAATTTTTCTCCGGTTGGTTGGAAGAGATTGCTATATTAGGGACAAGACTGCCGTTTGTACCTCATAATATAAGTAAACTTATGTTTTAGTGTAATGTTTCGATTTGGTGCAATAAAGTGTTATCTATCTTTCTTTGTAAACAAAGTCTTAGAGTTATATCCCAATAAGATAAATACGAAGAATTAGAGGCAAAAAAGTGGCAATGTTTGGTTAACATTTGTAGCATTGGATTATGAAATAGTGTTTACATTCATTTATTTTATTTATTTAACCATCACTCACAACTCTTCAACTTCAACTCAAAAAATCTTTAGGTATGACGAGTAAAACATGTTTTATAAGTAAGTATTCACCCTAAGTAGTGTTACTTCCGATAAATGATATTAAATGTATATCTAAACATGGTAATACCCGTGGTGCTGGAGTTAAAAAAATATCTGGTTTACTTATCTAACATATAGAATTGTTAATACTCAATTAGGGACAAAAGGCTTGCTAAAGGAGAGCTCATTTTGTCAGTACGTACACAACATCTGTGATATACTAATACATAATATCTGCGATATACGTACACAACTTTTAACATTTCATACACATCATACTACATAACAACAACCACCATTTCTATTTTACTTTATCCCCAACCCAGCGGTCGTATCGCTTTGTAGCGTTTTAAGACAACCATTGTCTAGAAGAGATCGCTACAATGGGATAAGACCATATGCTATGCTAATTGTACCTGTACCTTGTAATATTGTGTTGTATTTTCTGCTGCAATAAAATATATAACAGGTTCACCTATAATTCCAGATTCTAAACATTGGTTTTTGATACAACTTTTAACAAAGTTAAAAAAATGCATTACATCTATAAATGAAAGTTTACATCGGATTAGAAAATAGTGTTTACATCATTTGGTGTATGTATACCTTTAGGCCCATCGGGGAGATGGGCCTAAAGGTAAAGTTCATATGTATACCCCTTCTTATTTATTTATAATATTATTGGATACATTACCAGACATTTCCTCTTATTTCTGATTACATTTGTCTTCAATAAAAATATCTTTAGCTGAGTCCCCCATCATTCCTTACATCTGAAGGCAAAATTCACGCCTGAAAAACACTCAACACATTGAAACATTTTGCTACTCGAATGCCGGAACATGTTGTTATTATTCCTGTGAGTGTATACCTTACGCTCGCGCATGTCAATAATATCCTCGGGTGAAACAGAAGCATAAGTGCTCCCACTGGATCAGCCACTTTACTCGTTCAATTGCATATGAATGAGTGTCGATGGCTTGGTAAATAAACCTCTTGTTTCAGTCAACAACTTTGTACGACTTAAATGTTTGGAATGTTGTTTTTATAGCGAGGAACATTTGTCAGGGGAAGATGTTAATGTGATCGTAATATTATGGTTTTATGTAGTTAGTGTCCATTCTCCAAATTAGTCGTTGAGAATCGTAACTAGTTTAGCTACTAAACGTATTAAGTCTCATAAAGTTGTTTTCACAAACTGAGACAGCTTGGATCCCTTAAAATTCGTGAGGAGGTTGCTAAGTGTTAGGCAAGGCCCAAGTGTTGCCCCGTGTTAATAACCCCGTATTAGTTACGGTATTGTTGGAATGAAATAGCTTGCGGTAGGATATGACAGTTAGAAATTGTAAAGAATCACGTAAAGAAACATTGTGATTCCCCCTCCATGCTACTTTCTCTCTCTCTCTCCAATTATATAGGAAAAGTATGTATGTGTAAGAAGAACATCAATACTTAACACGGGTACTTACTATTATGTTTTTCTGGTGCAATCGAGTGTACTCTATCAATCTAACTATCTAAAGAGACTGTAACAACCTATGTGCAATTGAACGTAAGCATGTGTACAACCGAGGGCTGTCAACCTCAGTAGACATTAGTTTTGTCCTTCGTTCATTACGCAAACATATTGTGAATAGGTAACTAATTAACTAACTAATTAACTACTAAACTAAGAATAGGTAACTGTACTTGTGCCTTCTTTCTGGGCCGATGAGATGCGATGAGCTGCGCTTGTCTTGTACACTATACACTATTGAGATCCGGTTGGCGAATGATACACAACACGTGAACAAAATGTTGTGGAATACACACAGTAGTGGTACATGCAGAACGATGCACGTTTGGGCGTAAAAATGAATCACTTATGGCGCGAAGGCAAATAGACCTCTATCGTACGGCGCGGGCACGTGATTGCGTTGCCCGCTGGCTCGAACTTCTCAAACCCTTTCTATCACTCGCGTCAAGCCGTAACGACGTGTACACTTGTTTATTGCCTACAAACACAGACAAAACAAGTCCTCATTTAACTTAGTTCATAGGTGTTCATTAAGAAGCATACATCATTATCATTACAAACGAAGAAAAGGCGCCTGCCTCAGAAAATGCTACAGTAAATAATTACTGTAACGCTGTTAAAAAATTTTATACTTTTTTTTTAAGACAACGCCCGCACTAGATGACCTAATCCCTGTGTCGTGGGGCACTTTACAAACAAATAATAGACTGACAAAAATTACATCCAGACTCAGAAAAACTATTTATAGGTCACACAAATAGTAGTCCGGCGCCGGATTCCAACCCGCGACATGAAGCAGCGAGGTGACTGTTTTAGCCGCTGTGCCACACGTGCAGTCAAATGTTCAAATGCAAGTCAACACAGATAAAAGTCATAAGTATAGCCAACTTAAGCCAAGCAAGTATAAATCAATTTATAAACTTCTCTTAACGAACTAGTGAAATTAGCGGGATTTAAAAGTAGTACAATGAAATAAAGGAGACGGTTACGTTTTCATACAGTATTGGGCCCGGATGTAAAAAGATAAAAGTGGATTCAATTAATGGGTCTATAAATTATCAGCCAATCACAAAAAAATCCATGGACTTATTCAATCTATGAGCAGAGTTATAAAAGATTTAGTCTTAATAAAGAGGTTATGTACCAACCTATACTAAACAGCTGATTTTTAAGGGCGATTTCTATTAAATAGTTATCCGTGTCCAGTATGTTAGCAAAAGTCGTACACGTTAAGCAATATCAGAAGTCCGTAGAGAGAATGCAGTTATCGAGGGATATATAAACAAAACAATAAAAAATACTCAAATCACACACGCACTAAACGATACGAGAAACGAGTGACCGATCATAGATTAGGATTCAAAATCTGTCACCAGTCACTGTCAGCATAGATTAAAAATATAGTTGCCAGTAACTAATAATTCAATTTGAACGATAACCGTTATTATGATTTCTATTTATTTTGTTGATATTTTATTTTTTACTGTTGACATTATGTTAATGTATTTAATAATTATTATGATTAAATTGGTTACCTGGTGTCTGGTGCAAGAGGATTTATATTACATTGTTTGAACTCATTAACGTTAATCGATTATAGTAATCAAAAACCAATTTAATTCGTGACTTAAACTTATTTTGAGATTTCTCGTTTTCCAGATTGTAAATTGGGTA
Organism: Pseudoips prasinana; assembly: GCA_951640165.1. Classification (NCBI taxonomy): domain Eukaryota; kingdom Metazoa; phylum Arthropoda; class Insecta; order Lepidoptera; family Nolidae; genus Pseudoips; species Pseudoips prasinana. Next base: position 15,962,026 of record OX621240.1, read on the forward strand.
ATTTTTTTACAGTTTGAAATAGAAAAATATAACGCTTTTTTTAAACCATATCTCAACTTATTACAGTCAGGCCCAGAAATCCCCGTCTCCTTTAGTTTTGAAATCAAAAGACAAGTTCTTTGGGTCTGTACGGCATGGCTACTAAATATGCTTTCTTTCCAAACAGATGAATTTTAGAACTGATATCAGGTATAGATTGATTATGCTTTTGTGCTATGCCTGTTACACGTTCTATAATCACAGCAAATTACATCAGTACAGTCTAAGTACATACATACACTTGGAGAATTTAAAAGAAAAGTATATTTTCTTACGTTTCTTAAGCTTATTTAAGAGAGTTTTGTAACAAGTTACATCAATTCGAAGTTGGTGCCCTGATCTATAGATAATCGTAAAGTTCCATACGGTTTTCAAAGCTGAAAGGTATAAGTTTCTTAGCGAAAAACTTTTCTTTTGTGAGTTTTTTCCGCTTGGCTTATACGTAACAAAAATTTTGTATTGGTCAGCCCAGTAGTGAAAGTTTAATAGTAACCTACTTATGTAGTTAGACATTCTATTTTATTGATTTGTAAGTTTTCCTCTTATTTTCATCATGACATCCACCATCTTAACTATCTAAAAAAGTAGAACTACAATAGTAAAATTAACTGGAAAGACGAAAGATTTTTTTGCTCTGCAATTAGCCTGAATTGGCCTAAATAACTTAATTTATTTAGTATTAAAAACAACGTCCGCAGTATGGAAATCTCCGCTGATGGAGAGATTTTGTCATGTCAATCGAAAATACTGATAAATGGATCTCGTTGTTGCTAATCGTGTACCATGCTCTCTCTCTAGGATTCCCTGTACCTCAATCGAAACACTTTGTCCGCTGCCGAGAGGTGTTTTAGACGCCAACTCGCCATATGCTAGGCTATGTAAGACCTATTAATGTTTTTGCTATGATTGTATAGCAATCATTAACAGTACACTGCGATTATTTAACAGTACACTGCGATTCTAGAGGCAAACAGAAAAGTTACTTATTTAAATTTTGTATCGTTAATATTTAATTTTACGACTTCTATATTTCTTGTAAATTAGTTAATATATGTGCATGTCTCAACTTTTAACTTTTTCCTACACTTTTACATGTTTACTAATATTATAAACGTTGTTAAGTGCAAAAGTTTGTGAGTATAGATTTAATGGATTTATGAATGTTCGTTACTCTTTCACGCAAAAACTACGGAACGGTTTTATTATGAAACTTTGTAGTAATATAATTTATATATCCAAATAACACATAGATTATAAGTTATGAAGTTTAACGCGGGTGAAATTAGAAGGCACAGCTAGTTTGGTATTTTAAACAAATATTGGTTGAACTATAAAAGAAAATGCCTGAAACGTATTACTGTAATTAGAAGGTTTTTTCATAGAGAGAATTAAGGCGCACCCAGCCTCTCTTAAAGGTCCTCTAATCCTTAATCAGATATTTAAATATCTGATTAAGCATAAAGACAGCCTCCCATTTTACTAAATGCAACATAGAAACCTATCATTACACCAAACTGTTTTCATGATTAGTAAATCGGGTCGCCGATTATACACAAGGGTTCCGTATAAATAAGTGACTACATTGGCTTACCTATACCAATTCACACATACAGTAATCCACCCCTCTAATTTGATTTCATTCAACCGTTCGACAAAGACGTAACATAATAATAGACCCCTTTAAATTGATTATTCAGTAGATAACAAAACCAATGATCGTTAAGGCGAACGTTGCCTTCTCTATTAATTAGCTAATTTATCTACATAGAAACAGCATAGCGCCTGTTTGATTATACAGTTAAGTATATTACTTTAAACCACTGAATATAATAACAGTAAGACACGTTAGTGCATATGCGTGTACTATACTAAAATCACCTTTACTACTTACGTAATAGAGACGCTATTTAGGACAAAGTGTATCTATGGACTTCTTAAACTACGGAAACAACTGCAAAAGTTTCGGACTTTTGAATCGAAGCTTCTTAACAGACGTTTGGGATAAGAACCTTAAGTAAGAAAAAATAACGGAAGGTAGGTAAAGTGAAACAAGCTGGGAATGAGTCCCTTTTCTTGATAAGGCAGAGGAATGCCTACGCATGCCACCCGCAGAAAAGGGTGGGTATGTCGGACTCGCACCGACTAAACCTTTCCTGCCATAGATTTCTTTTGGCGCCTGATGGTGGGAGCCCCTGGAACGCGGGTACCTTGTTCCGGTGTGACAATGGGTCTTACATAACTACTGCATTTTAGGCCTAAATACAATAATATACACTAATGTTTAAATGGTTTAGAACTCAAGAAATATGATTGATATTTTAATTTAGTACTGATAAAAATTTGGATTATTCGCGGGTTCGAGTCCCGCGGCGGACAACTATTTACGTGACCAAATAGTTGTTCTGAGTCTAGATGTAATTGTTACAGTCTATTATATGTATGTAAAGTACCTCGCAACATAGGGATTAGATTCCCTAGTGCGGGCGTGGTCTTTAAAAAATATATTAATGTAGTAATCGAAATTGAATTATATGAGTAGGAATGATTGGATTTTATGAATCTTCTTCCTTAACTTTTTACATGTCTTTTGAGGGTGGTACCCCGGCAAATACCGCCTATCTGACCTCGAAACCTATAGGAAACCACTAAGATTATGGGACCAGCTGTCAGAATCTATGTAGCTTCTGTCTACCTGCTACGATTGTCATAAATGTTCTTAACACAATGGGAACCAAACCCGCTATGCTTCTGTCTGCTCATATAGTTAGTAATAATATGTTCTTTTATAGTTATTCTTTAAATTTACAAATTGTGGAATTTATTCAGCAATCAATTCAACATAATACAATCAATTTAATATATGATATTGTGTTTTTTTAAGAATTTACTTAATATTTAAATCAGACACAGATCTAGGTCAAATATAAAGAGTAGTTATATTATTATTTATTGTGACTAACACAAGCAGGTAGTGTATTCAATTCATTTTTAATATATGGTACAGTTGTCTTTCAGCAACATAAAATACAATCCAAACTATCCAAACTAATATTATAAATGCGAAAGTAACTCTGTCTGTCTGTCTTTCTGTCTGTCTGTCTGTCTGTCTTTGCTTCACACCTAAACTACTGAACCGATTTCTGTGAAATTTGGTACAGACATAGTTTGGAACTTGAGAAAGGACATAGGATAGTTTTTATTACAAAAAATAAAATAGCGCCATCTATTGGTCAAGAGTCGGCATCAATTCAGTACTGAAAATTCATCGGAAAAATGTAAATAAATAGTAAAAAGGTATGAAAATATAATATAATACAACTTTTAGTACAAAAAAAATGCTCTAACGGAGTATAGATAATTATATTAGTACTATATGTCGAGTTGGTGATCGCGCAATGGTGTCGATCGTTACACGAGTTCGGTTCATGTTATTGTTTTAATTCATAGGAAAAAAGTAAATAAATAGTAAAAAGGTATGAAAAAATAATATCAATATAATAAAACTTTTAGTACAAAGAAAAGGCCCGAACGGAGTATAGATAAACTAGCTTTTGCCCGCGACTTCGTTCGCGTGGAATAGTGACTTCCGGCAGATTTTTGGTTTTACCCACATAGTTCCCGATCTCGCGGGATCTCTTCAAAAATGAAATGTGGAAGATATTCTAGGGAACTCTTCAAAAATCAACATAATGAGCTCTGCGTTTGAATTGAAGATATGTATACTCACTTTAGGTGGCATTAAAGCCGTTATTGCCGGAAGTCACTATTCCACGCGAACGAAGTCGCGGGCAAAAGCTAGTACAAATATATAACAAAATAAAATATATTAACAACATTACTGTATGAATTATAAACGACATACAAAAATGAGCCGTACACAAAAAGTTTAGCAATTAGTTAATAACGGTATGTTAATGTTATTTCTTGTTGTAAGGATTTCCCTGTTTGTTCAGCCGCAGTTAGAACACCAGTTATAATTGGACCGTACCTCCAAGAAAGGTTTTGTATTGTTGACTCTTTTTTCCGTCCACAATTAAGTTTACATTTTATTTAGTATTTTGTTAATTACATAAACTATATGTTTTTATAAATAATTTATATAAATATATATTATAACTGTTGTGTTATTGGGGCCTAAGACAAGAAGACAAACTAGTCGAATGTAGTCATTACGGATATATTCTCGCAAATGACAATAGCCCAATTTCACAGTTCTGAATGATAGAAATGGATGATTAGTTAATATTAGTGTAATTGATTACTACAAACCTAAGCACTTTTAAAAATATTGTTTTTATTTTATCCTCTAGAACATCACATTAATTACTTACTGAAACATGTTAACAAATAATTGAACACCCAAAGTACGCCACATCGAAATTATGAGTATGAACCGTAGTCCGATGCTTGGGCACTCAAACTGCACCGCAACACCTCTTCACGAAGCGTAAAGCAGTAACCAGCAATGTTACCACAGAGAACAGAAATCAAGAAGAAGAGAAACTGCTTACTCACTTGGTCACAGCAACTATAATTACGTGTCTTGGTGCAATTTTCAAAATGAAAGACTATAATCGAAACCGAGCGTGTATACCTATGTATTTTGTACAATTATACTACAAAAAAGATATCAATATATCTCAGAGTGAATTTTTCCAAGCAACTGGAAGTCCGTAGAACGTAAGATCGCATACCTATGACATGGGTAATTATACAAAATACATACAAGTATGAAGTAGAAAATTAAACAATTTTCTACACCGTAGTTTACATAACGTGGAATAAAAATTTATTACTCAAACCGACTGTACGGAATTTGCATCTTAGATTTGTTACGTGTTTTGCAACTGATCTTAGACAGTTATTCGGAAATTTTGCTCTTAAACTATATCATTGTATTTCCGTTATTTATTCTCTACTGTCCATCTGAAGCAATATATTCGGAGTCTCTGCTTTGCGACCGTGAATTACTCATTTGTGAAATCTCCTGAAGAATCCTGATGAAATCTCCAGAGATTTATTTCCTAACGAACGAAAATAAAACAAATAAAGTAACATAGTTAAAAGGTTAAGACGCAACACATTAGAGACATAGTAGTTAAGTTCTTTGGGCCTCTGCCATGATCCCAGCTTAAGGGTAAAACGGGATACCCATAAGATTTAGTTAGGCTATATTAGATAGACATAGTCCGATATTTAGTCACTATTTAGAAAAATAAATACCGTAGTTTTGTTACTGTTGGATTACTAATAATACTGTGACGTAACCACGATGGTACTTAAGAGAATCTGGGTCGAAATCGTCCAGCCTGTGTAGGCTGAATGAAATTTCGTTTGTCTATATTTTATTCGTAAACTAACAAGTTGGATGTCTGTTTTATGACAGGCTCTTTTGGCCGCCTCATTGGTTCTAACAGTAGCATGTTACATTTCAGGTAATATGGTCATAGCTTAGATGGCGTGGTCAAAAGCCAAAACACATCTTATGCCAAGAATAATTTTCAGTCAGCAAGGACGGAGTAAGAAAGTCTTCCAATATAGGAAAGCGATCTGAGATAGAACGTATTAAGCCTCCCTAATACGTATACAAGATCACCGATAGGTAGAAAATAGTAGATCTACGTCGAGACAAATCGCCATATCCAAAATGTGACTAAAATAACATTATTAAAAAACTGGTCAAGTGCGAGTCGGGCTCCACAAACAGTTCCGTACCACCGAGAGACAAGTTAATTTTGTACTTTTTTTTTTATTGTTTGTTGTTAAACATCAACTTTCTATCTGAATATTATGGTTTATGTAATACAACCCGCTGACAGACTACTAGAGTTACATTTGTACTCTTTAGGTACGGAAACTTAACACGATACGACCAAAAATAATTAATATGATTAAGTAATTTATATGATTAAGCATCATCACTATCAAAGTGTCTCACTCAATTCAACAAAGTCACCTGTGGCCATCGCATCGCCGTTAGTACCAACAGAACATCACTTCGAGACACAGATGGCTAGTCACTTTTATGTGCACTCCAGACACTTGGACTTTTATTGGAGTCATACTCCTCGATGGCAATGCAATTTATTGCCTGTACAGTAATGTAGAACGAAATACGGTGCGATATAAAAATATCTGCATTTTACTGGCGTGCTTAAATTCTGCGGGAATTTTGCGGAAGCATTTTATTTTACGTTTGTTTTCGTTTAAGTGTAGGTTTAACTGGGGCTTGATCTAATGCTATTGGGAATCAAATGCTACCAAGCCCATAGGTAGCAATAATTAAAAGCATATAAATAGTTAAAAGTTAGAATACATAGAGTGTGTTCGCTTTATAAACCGTTCGACTGCACCTTAGTCTGCTTTAAGCTTGGATGCCTTAATATGTGAGTAAACCTTCTCAGGAATATAGGTTTAATAAATCTATCTATCTATACATATAATAAAATCGTAGGAAAGTCAAAACTGTACATTGAATATTTTTTAAAAGGATACTTGGGTCGTCATCTACAATAGATATCGAAACCAAAAATATAGTTTTTAGAATTTTTGTCTGTATGTATGTCCGGGCTAAACTCAAAAAGTACTGCATGGATTTATTTCAAATTTTGCATGAATATTACTCAGAGGACGGGTCAACATATAGGCTATATATTATCACCTACGGGGGAGGAGCTGTGATAATTTATAAAGTTTAACGCGGGTAAAACCGCGGGGCACAGCTAGTAATGAATAATTATGCTGGGACGACTAACACACTACCATCCGATCCCAAAACTAGATAAAGCCTGTACTATGGCAACTAGACAACTGATAAAGTACATACATATATATTTCTAAGTACATACATATTATAGATAAATTACACCCAGGTTACCCAAAGAATCATGTTCCTCATACAAAGATTTGTCCTGGTTGGGGATCGAACCGACGACCTTTGTCTTGGCAGTCAGAGCTAGAAAAACAGGGCAGTTATCCATTACTAGTAATACGTTACATAAAAAGTGGCCAAGTGCGAGTCGAACTCGCCCATGAAGGGTTTGGTAGCAGCAATTATTTCAGTTGGTTAAATTAAAGGTAAATTGCAGTTTACGATTTATGACGTATTAAAAAAATTACTTACCAGATCACGTTCAAACCAATTTTTAGTGGAAGTTTGCATGGTAATTTACATCATATATTTTTTTTAGTTTTATCATTCTCTTATTTTAGAAGTTACAAGGGGCGAGACACTCATTTTACCACTTTGGAAGTGTCTCTCGCGTTAACTATTCAGTTTAGAAAAAATTATATGAGAAACCTCAATATCATTTAATTGAAGACCTATCCATAGAATGTATGGATTTGATGAAAAAAATATGAGTTTCAGTTCTTAGTATGGGGAACCCTCAAAATTTATTAGTTTCTTTCTATTTTTGTGTGAAAATCTTAATACTGTTCACAGATTACATCTATTTACCAAGTTTCAACAGTATAGTTCTTATAGTTTCGGAAAAAAGTGTCTGTGGCATAAGGACGGAAAGGCAGACAGACATGAATGTATGTATGAATGAATCCATAAGGGTTCTTTTTTTGCCATTTGGCTACGGTACCCTAAAAAGCTTTGAAAATATTGTATAATACGATAACGGGCTCAGTTACTCATACGGGTTAATTATACTGATTTTCTAGAGCCTTTGAAAATGCATTAGTCCGAGTCAGCACGTTCCTCTTTAAGAGTTTACATATTCTAATTGTAGTATCCCTGAATATTAATGAAATTGTTATGTTAGGAATTTTACTTTATCATATGAACAGTGCCAGTGGAGTTACCTCTCCGTTCATTTACGATCGATGAGACCACTAGTTATGAGCGCCTCTAAAGTTTCTTTGTTAGGAATTATAAACATTTATTCAATTAAGTCATTGTTCATACCAAATTTCTTAAGAGTTAAAAGTAAAGTCGTACAAAAGTGCACTCAATTGCAAAAATGGTCAGGTTCATAAAGATAAAAAAGTTGCCTCTAAGACTATTCAAAGTTAAATTGAAAGAACGTTCACAAGAAAGATGAATCTATAACTTACAGGATTTTTTAACTGGAAAGGTTAATTACTACTAAGACTACTATAATTCTTGTAAAACTTATTTAACTATGTAAGTAATTAATGTAATGTTCGCTTGATTTGTTTTATGTTTTATGGTGTTTGAGAGAGTCGGTTTTTTCAACTGTTGCTTTAATTTTATGCTCGGGTTTTGCAACTGTTAGTTGCTTTTCTTTTATGGGCATAGACGCGGGCTGTTTGGTCCATATAGAATTGGAGGGGGGCATTTCATCGTTACGAATGCAAAAGAAAGATCATGGAGAACGATGGTGGTGGTAGCACTTTTAGTCGGCGAATTCGACGTATCGAATTGTGTATAGTGTCACGTGAGTTTCTAACAACATGTTCTAGTTATTTGATGATGCGTCCAGATCGTCTAAGACGTTTCTGGGATGACGATATTTACGGGATTGTACTTGACTGCCGCGATCACCAAGTCAAATGCAACTGTTAACTTTAATATGCCCTGTTCAAAAACTATTTTCTTTTGATATTGGACATCGTGGTCATAATAATAATTGGAACACTATTGGTAATTTGTTTATTAAAATCTAGCCGTTTCCTTAATTTATTTCCTCTTTAACAGCCTTTTTTAGGGTTCCGTAGCCAAATGGCAATAAACGGAACCCTTATAGATTCGTCATGTCTGTCTGTCTGTTTGTCCGTCCGTATGTCACAGCCATTTTTTTCCGAAACTATAAGAGCTGTACTGCTGAAACATGGTAAGTAGGTATATTCTGTACCGCATTAAGATTTTAAACAAAAATAGAAAAAAACAATATTTTTGGGGGGTCGCCATACATTGAACTGAAACTCAAAAAAAATAATAATTTGGTATGGAGTTAGCCGACACTCTGGATTAATTTATAAAGTTTAACGTGCGCGGGTAAAAGCGCGGGGCACAGCTTGTAAATTATATTCCCACTTCTCCCTCATTTTTTAGGATCCTAACCAATTACTACTGCAACTAAATACTTTTAATTAAAATCTCAACTTAATTTTGATTGACACGCCTTCATAACTAGGCATACGTTTTCAAATGACCAGATTTGAACGCAACTGATTCATAATGTACATTTACGCTTCAGAAACAGTCTCACTTTTAATTGAATCGGTATAAGTGTGAAAGGGTTGAAGGGAACTTCAAATTAGTTTCAGCGGCTTCTGGTGGGGAATGAAGTTATATTTCACAGAAAATATAGGCTATCCATGCACTAGAAAGTCTGCTAAATCAACATGTCGCTGTTTTATTAGTGTTATTAGGGAATGGTAAGTTATTTTGGCTTCAAAACCCTCACAAAACCATAATATTTATGAACCATATACTGAATGTGTGGCAAATCACTTGTTTTTAATATTTAAGCTAATTTAACATAGCTAAATCAATACATTGTATAGTTTAAGTTTGGGCGTGTGCTGTATATTACAAAAGTGTGCTTATAAATTTCCTCGCGGGTTTAAATTTACTCACGTATCAAAAATATAGCGCATCATCTTAAATAAAAAATACCTAAAGTAAGAAGAAATAATTTCTAGAACCAAAAAGAAAATCTTTCGTAGCTTAAAGCGGTGCTAAATAGATACCCGCCGGATGATTCAATTTATGATTTCGCAATTTTGAGTTTAGTTCTACGTTCATTGCTAAAGATGTTATAAAATTTAAATTTAATAGTTTAGAATATGTTTTCAATGATATGATCTTTTACAAGGAACTGTAAATATATGAATTGGCCATGTTTCTAGATAACAAAGCCTATAGATGACACCCTCCGAAAGGCTGTTAGCAAGGGAGTCCTAAATTTGATCTGCCAGTGTCTATCGTTTGTAGCTTAACACAGAGCGCCTACATCTACCAAAGGTGCTAATTCAGGACCCACCGCACGATTAAATTTATTATGAAGGATTATTATTTATGATTTTAATATTAACACACCCAAACTGAAACTAAACTAGGTATATATTTAGCTATTTGCTTCTGACTTGGTCTTTCTTGAAAACATCTCCGACTTGGTCAGAGATTGTTTGACGAGGTCTTTCTCTTCCGGTTGTACCATTCACACAGGGCAATTTCTTTTTCCAGTATTTTTTCATTCATTCTTTCTAAATTCCCAAAGCATATCAACATACCTTTTTTAATATTTGTGACTACATCCTCGTTTACATTTCACGCATTATACACACATCAACGCTCTCTTAGATCAGTATTTTGTATTGTGTCTCAAAGTACACCCCACATACTTCTCGAGCTCTCATTTTACTGTAATTGACTGCACGTGTGGCGGAGCGGCTAAGATAATCGCCTCGCTTCTTCATGTACCGGGTTCGATTCCCGCGCCGGACAACTATTTGTGTGGCCCATAAATAGTTATTCTGAGTCTGGATGTAATTTGTGTCCATGATTAGATTCCCTAGTGCGGGCCTTGTCTTTAGAAAAATATTCAACTTTCATTATTTTTCTGCCATACCCATCTTTTACTTTCACGTCCAAACAATTGAATGAAATCACCAAGATAAATTAACTGCGGTGATTGCAGCAGATCAAAACTTTTTATTAACATGTGAATCAAGCCTCGTGAGGACGTTAATGAATTCACCGTATTTCTAAAATGTATTTATCACCATGGTAACGCTAACCCACCAAATTAACCTTAGTTTGTAAAACAAGGAAAGAGAGGCCAGAAACCCCCAAATTATGTTATCGTATAATTATTTTAATGGCTCAATTTATTCCGGGGTATATTTAGTAATAGGATCAGTGAAACACGTGCTTACTGGGTACTTGCAGGAAAGTACTAAGGAACACGATCTTGTTCTTTAAGAATCCAAGATCTTGGTCTTGTATGACGAGCTTAATCATGGCAGTAAATCACATGAGACCTCACTATATTCACGGCATAGTATTATTTCGCACGAGACATTTAAACTGATTTGACTGAAGACTCTAAGATAAAACTGGGTTAGACCAAAATCTTGGTATGTTAGGTAAAGCTAAGCCACACATATAAGAACTTTTTGATTCGTCTGATCGAGTAGATTCTTGATCTTCTTCCTTCAAAATCTTGTTCCTATACATAGGAAAAGAAAAACCATCTTAGTCCTATACATAGGAATATCAGTTTTATATGTGTTGGCTTTTATTTTATTAGATACCCGCCGTCACTTAAAATTCGAATTTTGTGGTAATTTATTATATATGTCAGAGCCAGAAAGCAAAATCCACACGAATGATGCATATTTAAATTCCAAAAATAATTAATAATATTGTTTAGACCTTCAATAAAAAATATTAAAATGGTTAAATAATTGAAAAGAGAATACTTTACTTTATTTTGCAATATTTATACATATAAGTTAGATTTTAAGGTTTCAAAATAGTGCTGTATTTTATATTGTATAATAATACAACTTCTAGGTTCAGTTGATCTGAAATCAAATACGCAAACGTAGGAATGTTAACCTTCTGTCGCCGGAATTCAAAATATCCTAAAGTCGTACCAATTTCGGAAGGAGGGTTCTCTAAAAATGTGACCTAATGGAAAATGTTGGAATGTCCGGTCAGAGCTTCCGATTTTTTGGAGTATGCTTACGGGTATATGTACTTATTTTTATGTGTACCCTAAAATCCTTAGCGGAAGCGTAAAAAATATCGCAATGACCAATGTATATATTATTGTCTATCTATTCAATTATTTAGTGGAATAATTACATCGCAAATATTACACCTGGTTACAAAAGTGGATGCAAAAATGATGTCACGAACTATCGTCCTATATCTTTGTTATCCACCTTATCTAAGGTATTTGAGAGACTCGTTCGTAAGGCCATTTATCCGAGCTTACACAGTATTATTATTTCACAGCAGCACGGATTTATTAAACGGCGTTCTACTGTAACTAATTTACTGGTATACTCCACTTTCCTTTTCGAATGTATGGACAACCGAGAACAAGTTGACGCAGTCTACACTGATTTCTGCAAAGCATTTGATAAGGTGGATCACAAAAAGCTGCTGGAAAAGTTACATTTCAATGGTATTCGAGGAAATCTTTTGAGATGGTTCGCATCTTACATTCACAATAAAACACAGCAAGTTGTGATAAATGGCTTTGCATCTAATGGAATTATAATCACTTCCGGTGTACCACAGGGCTCTATTCTGGGTCCATTACTATTTGTTCTGTACATTAACGACATTAGCTTGTGTTTCAGAAATTCCCATTTTCTCTTGTATGCGGATGACCTTAAAATATATAATCGTATTAGAACTTTGGATGATTGTATTAAGTTGCAGGAGGATCTCGCACGTTTTCAGAATTATTGTGCAGAAAACAAACTCCACCTGAGCATACCGAAATGCAAAGCCATTACTATCACAAAAAAAAACAAATGTAGTTAATTATAGTTATTCACTATGTGACAATTATTTAGATAAGGTGTCCGTTATAAAAGACCTAGGAATTCTCATCGATAGCAAACTGCACTTTGATCTTCACATTACTGAAATAGTTAATAGGTCTTATCGGATGTATGGCGTTATCATGCGAACATGTTCTCATTTTAAAAGACCTTTTTTATATTTAACTTTATATAAGTCTCTCCTTAGATGCCAACTTGAATATGCCACAGTTATCTGGAATCCATTTTTCGCAAAATATATAGATCTCATAGAAATGGTACAACGTAAATTTCTACGGTCTGTACACTACAAGTGTTTTCGCTCAAGGGTTTCATATACGATGCACTTTTAAATAAATTTTCTCTATCCACACTCAATGAGAGAAGATTGCTCCTGGATCAACTGGTACTGTACAATATTTGTCATAATTATTATGATTGTAATCAGATTGTAAACCTAATTTATATACAAATACCAAGTCGTTCTCAACGTTTACGCGTAACACATACTCAACGACTTTTTGCTCCAAAATTTTGTCGTACTATTGCCGGTGAACGCGCGCCTTTGCGCCGCGTCATGGAATCACACAATGATTACTTCACAGATATAGATTTATTCAAATTGTCTAATAGTTTATTTAAAAAACAAATATCTTTAAAAATAACTGAACTGAGAAGTGCGAACACGGATCAGTGGCTCTAGCACGAGTTCCTGCAGTTTACTTACTCGATCACACGTACAGTTTCTCCCATACATTGAGCACCAGCGCCTCTCGCAGAAACTATTAAGAACTATAACTCTGGTGCTCAATGTATGGTACGAAACTGTACGTGTGATCGAGTAAGTAAACTGCAGGAACTCGTGCTAGAGGCACAGTAGGTAAATAGTTTGGTGTATTCTGTAATAATTTAGACATACAGAATTTGTATTGGATTATTTCTCGAAATTGTTTTGTATTCCTAATTTAGTTTTGTTAATATATTTTGTTGTAGAATGGTATAAGGCTGTAGAACCTCTATGTAACACTATCATACTACGCTATTGTTGTTGCTTTGTTTGTACACAAATTTTATATTTAATTTGGGGGTTACGGTGTTGGGTGTACAATTATTTAATAGTTTTAATTTGTTATTAACTACTTAATTGTTATTGTATACCTGTTTGTTTCCCTAAATAAAAAAAAATATATATCGCCGCAATAGAAAAGCATCTTACAAGATTATTTAACTTCATTACAGCGCTTTAACATATGCAGGACAAAAAAAATGATAAAGATAAAGTTTAAAGATATAATATGAAACAATGGTATCTGCAGGGGGTGAAATCTCAGTTAAAGTACGTAATTGCGTTATCGAAAAGTCCTTCAACTTTGAGATTTGGCAAATATATAGCTGTTTTTTCGAACGAAAAATTTACCTGACTATGATTCATCTCTGGAAATATACGTTTTCACGAGTTATGATCAAAACAAAAGATTCACTCGCGCCGCTCACGAACTGTTTCTTTTATCGACTAGTTTTGGGGACTTATAAAGCTATGTTAGGTGCAAACTGGCACATCATAGATAGAGAGGCTTTTATTTTAAACGCTCTTTGGCTTCGCACGGGTAGATTTTCATAAAATCAGCCAAATAGTATGAGCCGTTCTCTGTTGAAAATCTTTCATATATACAGTTTGTTCTTAAATATAGATAAACCGCAACCCGAAAGACGTAACTAGGACAGGATGGACTGATAATCTTGTGATAATTGCAGGATTCGGGAAACACAAGAGTGGCTATTGCGGAAATCATTAAGGAAGGTCTGTATGCAACAAAAGACGCCTTTCAGTTGATATGATGATGATATGGATTTCACTGCACAAATACTGTCCCAAAAAATAATATACAATGTTTACGACGTGTCTTAATTTTGTATAAGTCAGTATTTGTTTATAAATTTCATCTTATAGTCTACATTAAGCCATAAGTAATTAGGATATAAACTAATCTGTTTTACCAATCTCTTTTCAATGTTGAACGTCTACAATCTCAGGTTGGTGATTTTTTTATAAATAATATTTAACTTCACCATAATTTAAATAAATTATGTTTTACTAGCTGTGCCCGCGACTTCGTCCGCGTGTTAATTAGTTCATTTTGTTTTCTTTTGTTTTTTAGTAAAATAAATGACTTTTTCTAAAATAAAAGTAGCCTAAGTTACTCCTTATTACATCAGCTACCTGCCAATAAAAGTCCCGTCAAAATCGGTCCAGCCGTTTCAGAGATTAGCCGGAACAAACAGACAGACAGACAGACAAACATTGTAAAAAATGTTATTTTGGTGTATGTACCGTATATATATTCATATTTATGTAGTAAAAACCGGTTATTTCAATATTACAAACAGACACTCCAATTTTATTTATTTGTATAGATTTAAACAAATGTATCACCACCAACTTCCAGACTTCGAGCTAATATTAGGTCTTTACCTATGAAATTGCCGTTCTGCAGTACTGGCCATTTCAAATCAAAATAATTTTTGTTTGGCTAAGAATTCTAATTTCAAATTAATTTTATTTTAAAAACATGGATTCTTTTTTCCAAAAGTAGTCATTTCTTTATTGATTAGTGTTACATTTTCATCGCATTTCAATCTTTTTCGTCATCATGGATACGTTAAATATTCGAGTAATTATGGAATATGAGTACCGTCGTGGCAGCAACGCGGCACAAGCGGCACGCAACATCAACGACGTTTACGGAGCTAACACTACAAACCAACGCACCACCTGTTATTGGTTTGCTCGCTTCCGTTCTGGAAATTTCGACCTGAAAAATGAACCTCGCGGTCGTCCGAAGACTTTGGTCGACAATGACGAATTAAAGGCGGTTGTGGAAGCTGATGATACACAATCTACGGCTGAATTAGCAGCAGCTTTCGACGTTAGCGTCAAAACAATATTGGTCCATTTGCGTCAAATTGGCAAGGTAAAAAAGCTTGACAAATGGGTGCCCCACGAACTCAATGATCGCCAGCGCGAAGTACGCGTCGAGACGTGCCTTGCACTGCTCAACAGACACACAAATGAAGGAATTTTGAACCGCATTGTTACCTGCGATGAAATGGATTCTGTTTGATAACCGCAAGCGCTCAGCAAGTTGGTTGGATCCTGGTTCAGCACCTAAACAATGCCCTAAACGAAAACTTACCCCTAGAAAAGTGATGGTCACTGTTTGGTGGTCTAGCGCCGGTGTGATTCATCACAGCTTCTTACCAAACGGGGTGAGCATTACTGCAGATGTGTACTGTGAAGAACTGAGCACAATGATGGAGAAGCTGGCGCATCTCCAACCAGCATTGGTCAATCGCTCGTCTCCGCTGCTCCTGCACGACAACGCGCGACCTCATACTGCACAGCAGACGGTCTCCAAGTTGCAAGAACAGGGGTTGGAAGCTCTCCGTCATCCGCCCTACTCACCAGACCTTGCGCCTACAGACTACTACTTTTTCCAGAATTTGGATAACTTCTTGGCGGGAAAAAAATTCAATACCCGAGAGGCAGTACAAAATGCCTTTGAAGAATTTGTTGCCTCCCGTCCAGCTGATTTCTTTAAGAAGGGCATCAATAAACTGCCACTGCGATGGCAAAGATGCATTGATTGCATGGGTGATTACTTCGATTAATACAAATAAAAAAATTCATGAAAAAAATTCGTTTAAATTTTTTCATACAAAACGGCAATTTCATAGGTAAAGACCTATTATTTATACTTTTCTTTATAACAATATCCCCTTTTCAATCCTTTTAGCTCAACCCGGGATTTGAATCCAGAACCTTATTATGTGCGATTCAACAATCCATTAAATAATAATAAACCTTTTATTTTTATATTTACATCTATCTAAAGCAAATACCTACATTAATCAGATTCACAACAACGATTACTTGTTCTGATAATAGATAAATCTTCCACGCATGTTGCTCTATTATAATGTTACAATATTCTCCCTTCGTATGTAAATTATTAACAACTGAACGCAAACATTATTTTATAGTTCTTGAATAGCCAATCGAATTCTCTATTTGTTCAAAACTGATTAGTAAAGCTAGACAATAAGATACAATTTTGAAATAATTACGAATGGTTGTTAGATCATTTAAGAACGACAGACAAGTGGTAAACTATTTGATCCAATTTAGAACTTCGCATAGTTTAGTTCCTGCTAACTATCAATATTGGAAATTGTAAAGGTATTAAATCATGCAAGATAAACTTTCAGTTTGATTCTATAAATTTACCAAGTCTATTCATAAACACCTTTGTAATATTTTCTTGTAGCAGAAATGGAAAGCGAAACTTCGAAATTGTTATCTTGGAAGCGAAATATTGGAGCCTTCCAACTTTGGAAATGATACATTCATAAATTTATTCAGGGTGTAGGAATGTGGTGTACCCACAATACTTTAACTAAGTACAGTCAAATCGCTTAATTGATGAGTTTCTATGGTACCTTATAACAATTAAACTAATTACAATTCAATATTCAAAGAAACCAAAACGAATTAAAGATTTGTTGTTAGCATTTGTTGGAATATAGCCAATAAACTATATCTAGATGGTATTCACCGTATTGCGTCCATGGGCGATTGCAATCATGGAGAGATTTTTCTCATTTGCCTTACTATTCTATTAAATAGTAATATAAGTAGACAAGTAAAAAGCCTAGTCTAAGTTATCTGCCTAATCTTAAGAATCTATTGTTGATATAGAATTTGATTGAACCATCTATTGTGGATATAGAATAATATAGAAAAAATTATATCCTGGGACATTATTTACACACGGCCTTCTGATCCCAAACTAATCCGAGCTGGTACTATGGAAACCAGATAACTGATATGCTACATATACTACCTTTCTTTTGTAAATATGGTATGGGTTTAATTTATATAGATAAATTTCACCCAGACTCAGGACAAACAGACATGTTCATGCACACAAATATCTGTCCTGGGTGGGAATCGCACCCACGACCTCCGGCGTGTAAAGCAAACATTTGGCGACCACGCCAACAGCCCTGTCAATTACTTACTTGAATTGAATACTTTAACCAATTGTCTATTTTAAAAATCAATTTTGTGTCCATAGACTAAAAGAATATTAAATTTGAATAACTATTTTAAAGTAAATACGTGTGTCGTAATTTGTTGAAAATGTATTCATGAGTTAAATTAAGTAACAAAACATACAGTTCTGTATGTGTATAATGCTAATGTTTCATCTCTATGTTAATTTTAATTTAACTCATCTAAACAGACTGAAGAACACTGAAATAAAAGAAAATGAATATAATTGTCTATGCTCGAAGCATAATAGACGTAACTATTTTGTGAGCGAATGTCGAAACAATAATATATATTTGAATTAGTTGCAAATAATTACGGATATTCATTCCCTGTGTTACATTTTATTAATAATGTTTTTAAACAAATTCTTTACCAAAAAAACACGTTGACAATTTGGTTTTGTAATATCTTTTGTACACATAATTGTAATAAAGTTTGAAATAATAATTATAACACCCCAACATTCCAAGGAGATCGCTATTAGCCGGTTTATATACACCGAAAAAATCACGTACAACCATTTACACTCTGTATATTTAAGTCCATTCCCTATACGACGTCACTTATGTTGCTAACTGTACTTATTCACCACATTCATCCCTTTGAGGACAGAACTGAATTCAATCTATTGATACCACAGGCTGCGAAAACGCTGTAATAATAGTAGGTGTAACATTACGTGCACCAGTCTAATACCCACTTTAACTTGTTAAAGCTTTCAATTTCTTAATAAATATCCCTTTAAGTATTATTGAAACAAAAATATATGGAATGATCTCCGAAACATAATTATTCAAAAAAAGAATCGTTGAAATCAGTTCACATTGACCGAAGAGATCACATAGAGCGTACCTACACTT
This sequence comes from Pseudoips prasinana, assembly GCA_951640165.1. Classification (NCBI taxonomy): domain Eukaryota; kingdom Metazoa; phylum Arthropoda; class Insecta; order Lepidoptera; family Nolidae; genus Pseudoips; species Pseudoips prasinana. The sequence goes on from OX621240.1 coordinate 15,980,515, forward strand.
TATATTTAAATCTATTCCGATAGTAATAATAGACAATATCAGGTCGTCACTTTTGTTGCTAACTGTACTTATTCACAACCTTCATCCCTTTGAGGACAGAATAGAATTCAATCTATTGAAACCGCACGCTGGGAAAACGCAATAAAGCGCTTTATAGTAAGTACTAGCTGACTGTTAGCTCCACCACTAAAGACAAGAATATTAGCCAAATAGCTTGGTGTGAAACAGGTCAAAACAAAGTTAAGAGAAACTGTCAATGCTAAACTGTATAACACTTATCCATGCCATCCATTGTTTATTTCGTGGCCCTTATCGAATTAGGGGGAAGTTTGTGAGAAATTACATTAACCGGGGGGCCGGTGGCCGGGCGACGAGCGTTTTAACTTAATGGCCAGTCCTCAGCCGTCACTTAGCCATGTCACAGGCAAAAGAAATACCAGTATGAAATATATGGATATGCATTTTTATTTCTTACGTTTAACTATTTCTGTTGGTGTCGATCCTTTGTAAACTGTTATGGCTACCACGAGCTACAATGGGTCTTTGCATCTCATAAAGAACCAGCAATCAAGGGGTCCGACTGTAATAGACTTTTAAGTAAGTGATAAGTAAGTCATAGATATTCTTTTGAGAACTGGAACTGATGTCATAGCATGCCCATTGAGAATTTATTTACTATTTTGTTGGCATATTTCTCAGTATCAAATATTATAATTTGTTTTCATATCTAGCTAGTTACTCAATCATTACTATCATGATTCAATACAAACATACAACATGATCTTTCAGTTTTTGTGAATAAAAGTCGTTTTTAAATTATTTTATTCTTATTAGAGATATACCTATGTGATTTCTAATCGAACGATTGTTTCGTAAATTTCGAAGGTTTCCACGGTTGTTACATACACCTGCTCGTTGGTCTAGCGGTAGCGTGTTCACCCGCAGATAACGAGGTCCTGGGTTCAAATCCCGGGTCGGGCCACAAAGTGATTTTGGGACTTTTCTGTAAAAAGAAAAATTTTCTCAGTATCAGCCCGAAGTCTGGGAGTTGGCGGTATTATACCCCCGTGCCTCGGAGAGCACGTAAAGCCGTCGGTCCTGTACCTGACCTCTTTCCGGTTGTGTCGCATAGGCGTCCCATCGGATCATGAGAGTGATGGAATAGAAAGTGCTCCTGTGTTTGCGCACACACTTGAGCACTATAATATGTCCCGCGCAGATGGCTAATCTCTGTTGAGACTGGCCGCCGTGGCCGAAATTCGGCTAGGAGGACATTATTATTATTACATACATGTGTCTCGGAGAGCACGTAAAGCTATCGGTCTCATACCTGAAATCTTTTTTGTCACGTCAGCTAGCTGTCTCTTCGAAGCATGATAGTGACAGTTGGCTAGTCTCCATTAAAACTGGCCGCTACCACTGGGTGAAATAATGAGCCTTAAAACTCACTTGGCTGGCTTAATAGTCGAGGATTTCTATTTCTAGTATACGGTGATTTTAGGAACATAAAACTAGGCAGAACATTACTTACTGAAGACTACGTACACTTCACACTACAATAAAAGAAAATAGAAGACATCATATAGCGGACGCAAATGCAAACTCAATGAACATTATACGAACCATTGCGAGATAACTTTTGCACCCTTTCGGATCGGGAAACCTTTGAATTATGTATTGTAAGGAGCTTATAAATATATTTTTCTAAAGATGTGGGACAATATATGCCTTTGTGGTCAAAAGTAGGATGGTAACTTACAAGCCATTATGATTATTATATACTTGTAGGTACAGTCGACAAAGTAAAGGCTTAAACAGCTTAGCTAGGGTTAGTTCCTCAGCGGGGAGGATAGCGTTAGCCCCTTAACGCACGATCGATAATCTCGTGCAGGTGACAATACCCTTATTTAGGATTCCGTCTTCTGCTCTCACCGTTCTGTAAGTAATTGGCGAAGTTAAGCAACTAGGATCGCGGTCAGTCCAGAGATGGGTGACCGCCAAAGTAGTTTAATTTCTGAGCGTCTCCGTGCTTCGGAGGGCACGTTAAGCTGTCGGTCCTCCCGGTTGTAGCCATTAGGCAATAGTCGTTAAGCTATGTCAGAGGCCTAATGGGCGGCTTAAACAACTCTGACATTAGGGTAGATGTAGGTAGATGTGGCCCGAATCCCGTAAGGATGCACTCATATATTAATTATAATTTCGAGGTGGTGACCCGATATTTTTAAGAAAACTTAAAATCACAGAGGAAATTTATTTTCACGACAGCAGCAAATACAACTGACAAAGACAAAACTTGACACATCATTTCCACAAATTAAATTCTAATGTAACAAGAGATTGAATTATTATAGAAGATCAGATTACAAGAACTATGAAATGGGCCCAAAAGGAAATACCTCATCAAACACCGCTCTTCTGATGTCGGGAGATAAAAATAAGAATAAGCTTTATCTGTAATCACAATAAATTATAGGATTACCTTAACATTAACTGGTTACTTTGCGAATATTTAATCTTCAAAATTCGGAATTTTACTTATACCCGAACAAGTTATGTTACTGTTAGTACATTTTTTTACATAATTTAAGCATTTTCGGAACATCGTTCCTTCCAAATATGCTTTTGATCGGGTCAAAGGCAATAGTCAAATTCTAGGAATCACAGAGGGGCCAACAGAAAGTGTAAAATAATGACCCTATGCAGTAACTCCTGCAGTTTGAACCGCCGCGGGGAGATGAATGATTATAGAAGATCAGATTACAAGAACTATGAAATGGGCCCAAAAGGAAATACCTCGTCAAACACCGCTCTTCTGATATCGGGAGATGACAATAAAAATAAGCTGTATCGGTATTCACAATAAATTATTGGATTACCTTAACATTAACTGGTTACTTTACGAATATTTAATCTTCAAAGTTCGCAATTTTACTTATACCCGAACAAGTTATGTTACTGTTAGTACATTTTTTTACATAATTTAAGCATTTTCTGAACATCGTTCCTTCCAAATATCCTTTTGATCGGGTCAAAGGCAATAGTCAAATTCTAGAAATCACAGAGGGGCCAACAGAAAGTGTAAAATAATGACCCTATGCAGTAACTCCTGCAGTTTGAACCGCCGCGGGGAGACTGCATAATGTAGTAACTCGAACACAATCGCAGTGTTTACGGCGGCACGTGACCACGACCACGTGACGACTTAGGCAAGTTCAATTCACTTTATTAGAACGAATAACATGATTTTATAGTCCTGGTTCGTGGAAAGAGTGATTAGAAAATGTTTTATAGGTTTCATTCTTTTGAGAGCATAACGATTTAGAGAATCTTATGATTTCATTACGGAACAGGGAAGTCTTTTTGGGCGCTTTTGTTAGCTAAATACTGTGTTAATATATTTATTCCTATGGTACGAAGTAATTAGAAATGAGTTGGTCATTATACTGTATACTAGCTGTGCCCTGTGGTTTTACCCGCGTTACATTTTATAAATTATCATAGCTCCTCCCCCGTAGGTGATAGCGTGATAATATGGAGCCTATATGTTGACCCGACCTTTAAGTAATAATCATGCAAAATTTGAAGTAAATCCATGCAGTACTTTTTGAGTTTAGCCCGGACATACATACAGACAAACAGACACACAGACAAAAATTCTAAAAACTATATTTTTGGCTTTGATATCGATTGTAGATCACACCCCAAGTATCCTTTTTAAAAAATAATCAATGTACAGTTTTGATTTTATTATATGTATATAGATTCTTATATAGCTGAAACTTTAATGTGAAAAAAGCGCTGCTTTATTATAGTTTGATCCATTTGGGTAATTTTTAGGGTAACGTACCCAAAGGGTAAAACGGGACCCTATTACTAAGACTTCACTGTCTGTGTGTCCCTCAGTCACCAGGGTATCTCGTGAACCGTAATAGTTAGACAGTTGAAATTTTCATAGATGATGTATTTCTGTTGCCGCTATAACAACAAATAACTAAAAATTAAATTAAATTAAATATTAAGGGGGCTCCCATACCACAAACGTGAATGTTTTGCTCGTTTTTATAGATAATGGTACGAAACCCTTCGTGCGCGAGTCCGACTCGTACTTGGCTGGTTTTTTAAACATACATTTACATAGCAGTAATTTTTGAAGTGAAAGTTTTTATTTATGGGGTTTCTTAATTATGAAAATATTATCTAAAAAATCTAATCGTATTTTTGCACTGTAATACTGTATTTCGAAGTTCAAAATAGCGATGAACTGTAGCCCTAAAGTACTGAAACGCGACTCACGTTAGTGCGAAAGTGCGCCACATCGATACACATAATTTCGAATGTTTTCCACCGCGATGCACGTTAGTGCGAAAAGTATTCCACATCGTTTGGGTTAGGTTAGGTTAGAACGGTGACCATTTGGCGCGCGAAGGCGAGCGAGCGTAGCGAGCGTGCCGCGGCAGCGGCCCCCGAGCGCTAGAAAAACATTAACCATGGATATCTCCATAATGGCATGCCTTCGCATTTACTAGAGTTTCGCACTAACGTGCATCGCGCTGGAATACATTCGACAATGTGTGAATCGATGTGGCGCACTTTCGCACTAACGTAAGTCACGTTTCAGTACTTTAGGGCTACAGTTCATCGCTATTTTGAACTTCGAAATACAGTATTACAGTCGTAGTTTTGGCCCGACTTTAGAACATGCTAACACTAGACAAACGAGGCAATTGACTCCATCAAATAATAGCAAAATACACCAAATATCATAAATTGGTTGAAAGATATCTTCTTTCAAGCTTCAGCAATTTATAACAGGAGGTAGTTGCCTACTGTTAATTCGGCTACAAATGAATAATCCCAAGTGATTTTCACATCGATGAGTTTCAACGTCTCGTCTCAATCCCTGTGAGTGAGCACCATACAACGACAATAATGTTTACATTGTAACGGGAAGGATCAAATTAGATAATCTGTTTAAGCGAACATAAATGAGAATTATTTTTGTTCGTAAAACTTCCCGTTAAATGTTTAAACATTGTAAGTGGCGTCTTTTGTTTGTCGTTAGAAAGTATTTTGCAAATTGATGTTGACCCTTGAAAATGAAATTAAGCTTTGTAAGTTAATATCGCCTACTATTTATGGTACACACAAATGCATTTAAAAAAACCTAAGGCTCTACACAAATGGACCGCATTTCAACTGCAATTCAACCGCAAATTGCAGTTCAAGTGCGGTTTGAATGCAGTTGACACGACTGCAATAGAACTGCAAAACCAAACGCGCAGTCCGATTGCTCAATTACAGTTCAATTGCAGTCGGCGTGCAGTTCCAGTTGAAATACGGTCCGTCTGTCTAGAGTCCAAATGAATATATATAACTTGGGTATAAACACATTTGTATGTACTTGTTAAAAACCAGACATAATATCCAACACAATATAATGCTTACATAATATACATAATAAAATCTAAATGTTTAATTATTCATCATTGTTTGCGTTTATATTAGGTCTTTACCTATGAAATTGCCGTTCTGCAGTACTGGCCATTTCAAATCAAAATAATTTTTGTTTGGCTAAGAATTCTAATTTCAAATTAATTTTATTTTAAAAACATGGATTCTTTTTTCCAAAAATAGTCATTTCTTTATTGATTAGTGTTACATTTTCATCGCATTTCAATCTTTTTCGTCATCATGGATACGTTAAAAATTCGAGTAATTATGGAATATGAGTACCGTCGTGGCAGCAACGCGGCACAAGCGGCACGCAACATCAACGACGTTTACGGAGCTAACACTACAAACCAACGCACCACCTGTTATTGGTTTGCTCGCTTCCGTTCTGGAAATTTCGACCTGAAAAATGAACCTCGCGGTCGTCCGAAGACTTTGGTCGACAATGACGAATTAAAGGCGGTTGTGGAAGCTGATGATACACAATCTACGGCTGAACTATCAGCAGCTTTCGACGTTAGCGTCAAAACAATATTGGTCCATTTGCGTCAAATTGGCAAGGTAAAAAAGCTTGACAAATGGGTGCCCCACGAACTCAATGATCGCCAGCGCGAAGTACGCGTCGAGACGTGCCTTGCACTGCTCAACAGACACACAAATGAAGGAATTTTGAACCGCATTGTTACCTGCGATGAAAAATGGATTCTGTTTGATAACCGCAAGCGCTCAGCAAGTTGGTTGGATCCTGGTTCAGCACCTAAACAATGCCCTAAACGAAAACTTACCCCTAGAAAAGTGATGGTCACTGTTTGGTGGTCTAGCGCCGGTGTGATTCATCACAGCTTCTTACCAAACGGGGTGAGCATTACTGCAGATGTGTACTGTGAAGAACTGAGCACAATGATGGAGAAGCTGGCGCATCTCCAACCAGCATTGGTCAATCGCTCGTCTCCGCTGCTCCTGCACGACAACGCGCGACCTCATACTGCACAGCAGACGGTCTCCAAGTTGCAAGAACTGGGGTTGGAAGCTCTCCGTCATCCGCCCTACTCACCAGACCTTGCGCCTACAGACTACTACTTTTTCCAGAATTTGGATAACTTCTTGGCGGGAAAAAAATTCAATACCCGAGAGGCAGTACAAAATGCCTTTGAAGAATTTGTTGCCTCCCGTCCAGCTGATTTCTTTAAGAAGGGCATCAATAAACTGCCACTGCGATGGCAAAGATGCATTGATTGCATGGGTGATTACTTCGATTAATACAAATAAAAAAATTCGTTTAAATTTTTTCATACAAAACGGCAATTTCATAGGTAAAGACCTATTATTTAAACAATGTTGTATGTGTTTACATTTTACGTATTAATGTATGTACAATGTGATTTTTTACAACTACAGTATTTGAATGCTATATATTAATTTAAAGCATACTAGCTGTGCCCCGCGGTTTTACTCGTGTCAAACTTTATAAATGATCACAGCTCCTCTCCCGTAGGTGATAGCGTGATAATATGTACGCTATATGTTGAACCAACCTCTTAGAAATATTCATGCAAAATTTTAAGTAAATCCATGCAGTACTTTTTGAGTTTAGCCTGGACATACATACAGACAAACAGACAAAAATTCTAAAAACTATATTTTTGGCTTCTATATCGATTGTAGATCACGCTCCAAGTATCCTTTAAAAAAAATTCAATGTACAGTTTTCACTTTCCTACGATTTTATTATATGTATAGATTAAGCAAATAGCTCTCAACCAGTTGTTTTACTAATCTTAGCGAGACTCCGAATTGTAGAGTCAGTTGGCGCTAGCTCAGGTTAAGGGCAGAACACCAACGCGGTGCTCGGCAGCGAGTATCCTAACATAACTTTCTGTAGTCTACTGGATTCTACATTGAAATAGACCACTATTCCCTCCCTCTTACCCACCACTGCAACTCCTGTAAGCCAGGATCAACAGTGGCACACAATGAAATGACACTGAGCGGTGAAGCTCAGGCATGTCCCGGGGAATCACTTTAACTCTTTCTGATTAAACTCGTTGCGGGATCCAATCCCAACGAGTTTAATCAGAAAGAGAAAAAGGAGAAGTTAGAAAATGAATAGTTCCACTTCCCTCCAGAGCAATGCGGGAGACAGAATAATGTAAAGAGGCTATAGCCTCATAAAATGAAATAGACCAGATTATTTCAGGATGTAGTTTTTACTCATTTGGGCCGATTGGCGTGATTGGTAGATTCTTTCACACCGCAGGTCGTAGGTTCGATTCCCACCCATTGTGGGCATGGTCTATTTGTCCTGAGTCTGGGTTATTGGGCATTATCTATATATATATGTGTATTTTATTATATCAGTAATTTGGTTTTCATAGTACAAGCTCTACTTAGTTTGGGATCAGATGGCCGTGTTTCAATAATATCCCAGGATATTATTATAATATTTACTCTGAAAGAACAAATAATGTTCCGAACAATATAAAGCCGTATCGGTTTTATATTGAATAGATTTCATTTCTATTTATTAAATAACGCCCGGTTTTAATTCAGCGGAAAGAAAGAAAATGTATCAGGTTCTATAACAAACTTGCTATCCATGCAACTGATCTGCCTGATACAAGTGTAAAATATAATAAAACCATTCAAACAAACTTAAAGAACTATTAAGATAATAAATTCAAGAAGTTGGCCATTTAACTAAACCATGACTAACATAAATTAAATTATAATTCCGTATCATTAAATATAAGTCACGATCTCATAATCCATTTGTGCCTGGAATTAATGTACAGTTAATTTGTAATACTACAATTATTATTCATGTTCTCACTATTTACAAGCGCTTTTTTAAAGACTATGTTAATAAAAACCTTTTTAGAAGTTTATGTATTTACTAAAAATTTATTTTGACGGGTCACAAAAAAAAATTGGCTTGTACGGGAACCGAGCCCTTTACTAGCTCTAGAGGTAGAGGCACGGCGACATCCTTAACTAACGCGCCACAAGTGCAGTTTGCAATTTTATGATTCTTATCATTCAAAAATGCATAATGTTGCGGTTCTATAAGCGTCTATGTCCAGACGCTTATAGAACCGCCCTCAATTATAGAGCCGGTACAATGGGTACATGCATATTCATTGTCCAGATGTTAGCCTCGAAGGTTTGGGGATGTCCGGGCTATTGCGGACACGGGTGAACTGAAAGCCTGAATATCCTATGAATCAATGTTCGAGATAAGAACTGTCTTCAATGCGGACACGTCATACATAGTGATGTTTGTGTTAGAAATCCGATAACGAAGCTTCAAAGCGCTTTAAGGGTTTATGCACACGAGTAACACGAACCGGAAGTGACGTCCACAAGATAATGATTATCAGTTATAACATTACTGCTTCTGCCCGACTTCCTTTCGTTCGAATCGAAAGTTACAATGTTCAATCATAAATACGCTGTGTCCTTAAATCATTGTATTTAATAATAATAATAATATCCGGGTACATTATTCACACACGGCCATCTGATCCCAAGCTAAGCAGAGCATGTGGAAACCAGATAACTGATATACATATACTACATTTCTTTTGTAAATACATAATTATATAGATAAATTATATATTTATAAAATTATTATTATTTATTATTATTATGTCTTTTATTCCACGTCATTCTTATTTTATACATTTACAAATATACCGGGTGTTATTGACAGCCCTCCACAAAAACACAGGATTGATTCAGCTCCTTATTCTGAATCATATTCCACTGGAAATTTTCTCAGGATTTTTTTTATTTTTTTTGCCGTTTTTTCTGCTGATATTCCTTTATTTCAATGTTAAATTACATTCTCTGTATGCAACACTCCATTTATGTTAATAAAACAGCTGAATTAAAGAAAACAGCAATGGATGTTTAAATCTAAAACGAACGACGCTCTTGAAATCAGCTGTTCTCTTTAGTAACGTAATAAAAGACGTGGCCCAGGTGCGCCGGGGAGCGCGCGGGGGGCGGGGGCAGCTTCGCTCAAGCTCGCTGCGCTGCCGTCCGCTACGTGCGTTTTGCCACGGTAACGATACATTGCGTGTGAGGTAATAAAACAAATCTGTTTTTTTGGATACCCTTAATGTTCCTGAAAGATCAGCCACCCTATCAGTTTGCGGAGGGCTGTCAAAAACACCCGGTATAGTTACAAAAAAATATTATTATTATTACATCATTATTCCAAATTATATTTAATTTCCTATTTTTTACATATTAGTCTTTACCTATGAAATTGCCGTTCTGCAGTACTGGCCATTTCAAATCAAAATAATTTTTGTTTGGCTAAGAATTCTAATTTCAAATTAATTTTATTTTAAAAACATGGATTCTTTTTTCCAAAAGTAGTCATTTCTTTATTGATTAGTGTTACATTTTCATCGCATTTCAATCTTTTTCGTCATCATGGATACGTTAAAAATTCGAGTAATTATGGAATATGAGTACCGTCGTGGCAGCAACGCGGCACAAGCGGCACGCAACATCAACGACGTTTACGGAGCTAACACTACAAACCAACGCACCACCTGTTATTGGTTTGCTCGCTTCCGTTCTGGAAATTTCGACCTGAAAAATGAACCTCGCGGTCGTCCGAAGACTTTGGTCGACAATGACGAATTAAAGGCGGTTGTGGAAGCTGATGATACACAATCTACGGCTGAATTAGCAGCAGCTTTCGACGTTAGCGTCAAAACAATATTGGTCCATTTGCGTCAAATTGGCAAGGTAAAAAAGCTTGACAAATGGGTGCCCCACGAACTCAATGATCGCCAGCGCGAAGTACGCGTCGAGACGTGCCTTGCACTGCTCAACAGACACACAAATGAAGGAATTTTGAACCGCATTGTTACCTGCGATGAAAAATGGATTCTGTTTGATAACCGCAAGCGCTCAGCAAGTTGGTTGGATCCTGGTTCAGCACCTAAACAATGCCCTAAACGAAAACTTACCCCTAGAAAAGTGATGGTCACTGTTTGGTGGTCTAGCGCCGGTGTGATTCATCACAGCTTCTTACCAAACGGGGTGAGCATTACTGCAGATGTGTACTGTGAAGAACTGAGCACAATGATGGAGAAGCTGGCGCATCTCCAACCAGCATTGGTCAATCGCTCGTCTCCGCTGCTCCTGCACGACAACGCGCGACCTCATACTGCACAGCAGACGGTCTCCAAGTTGCAAGAACTGGGGTTGGAAGCTCTCCGTCATCCGCCCTACTCACCAGACCTTGCGCCTACAGACTACTACTTTTTCCAGAATTTGGATAACTTCTTGGCGGGAAAAAAATTCAATACCCGAGAGGCAGTACAAAATGCCTTTGAAGAATTTGTTGCCTCCCGTCCAGCTGATTTCTTTAAGAAGGGCATCAATAAACTGCCACTGCGATGGCAAAGATGCATTGATTGCATGGGTGATTACTTCGATTAATACAAATAAAAAAATTCATAAAAAAAATTCGTTTAAATTTTTTCATACAAAACGGCAATTTCATAGGTAAAGACCTATTATTTATATTTATAAACGTGATATAAAAAAGATAACAATAATATATAAATAAATACGTAAAAAACAGAGCTCCCGCAGCGGCGGGGTTATACGCCCTAGGCCGCCGCTGGGGGAGTTCTGTTTTTTACATTATTATTATTATTATTAATGTCAAAATCCGCAGGCGAACCAAGGTCACCGACATAGCCCGAAGAATTGCAAGACTGAAGAGGCAGTGGGCGGGGCACATAGCTCGTAGAACCGACAGCCGTTGGGGCAGAAAGGTTCTCGAGTGGCGACCACGAACCGGAAGACGCAGCGTGGGCCCCTACAAGATGGACCGAGGATCTTGTGCGGGTCGCTGGAAACTGCTGGATGCGAATAGCGCAAGACCGGCAATTGTGGAGATCTTTGGGGGAGGCCTTTGTCCAGCAGTGGAGGTCTTTTGGCTGATATGATTATGATGATGATAATGATAGATAAATTAAACCCAGATTTAGGTCAAACAGACATCTTCATGCACACTAATATCTGCCCTGGGTGGGAATCGAACCCACGACTAGCGGCGTGAAAGGCAAGCATTTACCAACCACGCCAACCGGTATTGTTCCCTTTATGGCTACAGTGTCTCATTGTTAAGAGAATATCCCTATGGGCAATTTTTATCCTAATGTACTTGACGGGCAAATAAACGTGCCCACCAAAGCACGGACATGCTTTTTAATTAAACCACTTGAGCGGTTCCCCATCTATAGACTGGCCACGCCCCTATGCGCCTAACCCGGATTAATGAGAGCAAATGCCTATAAGTAAACATTAGCTATCAACACTCAGGTCATTTAAAAAGTAAAATAGCCGAATGGAACCATTAACGAGAAACCTTTCTAACCTAATGGAAAGCCATTTAAAATTAACAAGCTTAAACAAGCTAGATGAAATTACTCAATTGCAGCACTTAATAGTCTGGAAGTGCATTTCATGAGATAGAAAACGTGCCTCAAAAAGATTTATTACCCCAAGCCCTCGCACCCATCCGACTAAATTAATGTAGTCTAGATTTAAGATAGAAATCTTGTGAATTAATATGAAAATGAGTGCCTAAATCAAAGATTTTTATATAATTAGATAAATTCTACGCAGTGTGTCTAGCCAGCCAGTGTAGTTTCAAACAGGGTGGAATAGGTAGTTATGCTTTAATATTCACGTCATTGAACCACATTAAGGTGCTACGGTACTACGACAATGAATATAATGTGCTCCAGCAATTATGCCGTTCCCCTTTGTATTATGTATTGCTACGACATACTACGTAGCACTTTAATGCTATTTCTGCTACGAAGTTGTGATATGATAAGTTGTTCTATAATTATGATGTACATTACCAAGTATGGCACCACGCAACGCTGCAATATACACATAACAACGCATTCTATGATGTTCTAAAATATAAAACCAGTACCTTAAACCGAAAAGATAAATGTATTCTTAATATCCCCAGATAAACAAAATAACATAATCCTCAGATACTTGTACAAAATCTCAGCTTACAATTAGGTTTAAGCACATTTTCTTAGCGCTCAGAGATTTAAGGGCCTTTTATTTCCAGAGGTTTACAACTAAGCCCAACAATTTCCCAATTCTCCAAAGTTTGTATTACAATATAAATCAGTTATAATATTGTAATTACTCTTTGTTATAAACAAAATTGTACAATATTTTAGTGAATATAAATATCAACAGAAAGGTCAAACTAATTAACAAATACATTTTAAATTAACTTTAGCTTCGTGTATTGCAAACAGTAATTATGTTTTTGACGTGAGTAGTTAGAGTTTTAAATAATATTGTTATGGTTGGATCTCAATTTCAACGGTCAACCATATTGGAGACTAGCCATCTTTGGAGCATATATATATAATATATATATATATATATATATATATATATATATATATATATATATATATATATATATATATATATATTTCTGGTAGAAACCTAATCATCGATTGAACATGCTTCCACCAGAACAACCACACAGTGCCACATTTAGGTTTGCTGAAATAACAATACACATAAGTATGTGAATTATGTTCTATGTTTAAGCGTGTTTACCAGTGGATTTTATAAAAACTGTTCATACTATAAAATTCATTTTATCCACAACGAAGAATCAAATAAACTGTCATTGTTTTTGAGCAATTCCATGTATGTACATGGAATTGCTCGAAAACAAAGATGGCTTATTTAAAATTCGATAAAATCATTTATGTGTGTGTATTTGGATATTATAAAACGGCGTACTATTTGTATTAATTTAAGGTTTTTGGGGTAAAAAGAACTATCTAGCTTGGTATCACTTGTCTAGGTACTTCACGACTAATGATACGAACGAGTGTAACTGGGTATTTTAACTATTTATTCTAATAGAAAATGGATTGGAAAGGTATTGGCAACGCAAATATAGCAATTTGCGTTGGATATACCCAATTGGGATTTTTTAGATATAAGCTTTAGTTACCCGATACGCGACCCCTGGGTCACATATAGGCTAATCTTGTTGTAGCACTGAACAGTAGCAACAACTAAGTTAGATAGAGGTTAAATCGCATCTGCAGCCAGCTTGACTAAAGTAGTACCTCCACTATATGTTACAAGTGTCATAGATCACGATAACCGGCCTCCATGATGGCGTGGTTGTTTAACTTGGTAGAATAAAAAATACTCTACCTACCGCAATAAACTTTTGTGTTTTCTTATAATATTAAGATGCCTAAAGGCGATTAACACAACATTACTCATCCCCTATAGCAATTAGCGGAATATGTACATACATCCTACCAGTTTATACCCGCAAATTCATCTGCGTTATTGTAATGTATTATATTCCCCACATACGTATCTATCCCGTGGGAACTTAAAATGTCTACCTTATTCGTGGATATTGACCAAAATTTTATCGTTTTCAGATCCAGAGTTTGCGCCAGGCGTTGATTAATTATTTTTCTATTGCTTTTGGAGGCAGACACGCTAGCTGCCCACCTGTTGGTAAGTGGTAACCGCTGCTCATGGACATTCGCAATGCCAGGGGGCACAGCAAACCGCTGCCTAACGTGAGGTTAATATTCTTTTTAAACCTCCTTTAAAGAATAATATTAATAATATCCTGGGACTAAGCTCTGCTTAGTTTGGGATCAGATAGCCGTGGGGGCTATCTGATACCAAACTAAGCAGAGCTTGTACTATGGAAACCAGATAACTGATAAACTACATATACTACTTTTCTTTTGTAAATACATAATTATATAGATAATTACACACAGACTCGGGAGAAACAGACATGTTCATGCACACAAATATTTGTCCTGGGTAGGAATCGAACCCACGACCTCGCGTGAAAAGCAAGTATTTGCCAATCACGCCAGAATAACACGTCGTTGCGCTAAGGTAACACCGCAGCAGGTAATTTTCTTTTTATTTGTATCAATTACTGTACCTTGTGCCAAATACCAATTCAATTTTCCCAGAAAAACGTTTTTAATCTTAATATTCGTAAAACCTTCCTTAAACATCTAGCTATTACTTTTTTTATATTTTATGCTTTTATTACTGGTGATCTACGGAGAAATTTGTTATATATTTAGATCACAACTGCCCCTGATCAATGTGTGCAATGTTGGACTAGTGTAAGTGTTACAATTATTTCCTCTCATAATTCGGGTTCATGTTACAAATTACGCCTCTACGTCCTAATTGGTAACGCCTAATTGGTAGTCGCTACAGAAAAATTACTTTCATCAACGAGCGAAGAGTTTCATAATTACTGCAATTAGGACCATTGCGGCGTTTTGTTCAGACGAGACGGCGGGGATGGTGCGGACGTGTCGCGTGTACAAATTTATCATTTTTGTGGCCATTCACAGGCGTTTTGAATTAATTTGTGCCGTAACGTGTTGGCAACAGCCCCACGCACTCTGACGTGATCTATCGACAGTCATAAACGGGGCTACGTAAGATTTACCATTACCACAGCAATTAGACAGCCCTTAATGCTGTACTTAGCAACCATCTGACGGATTCTAGTCACGTATAAATTTTCATTAGATGAAGAAAGCATTACATGAACTATAAAAGCAAAATGCATTCTGTATTAGATGAGAGAGCAATCTTCTAATGCATCCAGGGTATCTAGGGATGAGTTAAGCGATCATGACGCTGTCTTAACGTAACATAAGCTACGGGATTTTTCTTGCCACAAGTTATTTTATTTATGTTATGGTTGGTCTACACTTGCGTAGCTACGTGTAAGGTACGAGTAAGGCACAGTATAGTTATGTATTTTTATAAAGACATAGATAGTTGCACTCACATGTGCGTAAGTGATCAAATCACAAAAACTTGGTACTATTAGGTACTAATTATATAAAAAAGAATATCGTCACCAGCGCTCAACTTAAATATGGTCAGCGAAAAATAATAAAAAAAAATATATTTAATCGTAATACTGCTGACATGTTGCCTTTATCGTTGGGTTCAGAAATGCCTTTTTCGAAACATTTCTTCAAGTTTCCTCTACGATTCATGTTACGCTTTGTATATAGAAATATTGCATAATTTTAAAATCCTATTTGGGGGGTCATATCGTTTGTATTGTATGTAGAAATATTGCATAATTTTTAAGTCCTATTTGGGAGGTCATATATATACCCGACTGTGTGAAACAACCTGTAAATTAGTAATATATTCTATTTAATGGGTAACTCAAATGTTTCCCTGCCTTTTGTTTACTTACTCCTAAAATCTTTCTGACAGTTTCTTCTGAGATCATAGATGGTCATCTGATCCCAAACTAAGCAGATTTTGTACTATGGAACCAGATAACTGATATATTACATATACTACTTTTATTTTGTAAATCCGTACTTATATAGATAATTACAGCTAGACTCAGGACAAAAATCAGTCCTGGGTGGGAAATGGGAATCGAACCTACGACCTGCGGCGTGAAAGGCAAGTATTTACCAACTACACCTGCCGGTCTGTAAACATTACTCTATATAATGTGCCAAGATTGCATTACCACTATTACATTCTGCTTACGTAGTAAATAGACTAGACTAAAATAAAATTAGAAGAACGTAGCAAGAGCTCAAAGGAACTAAATATTATGAAAGTCTGATATAAATTTTGAGTTTAGTTACTGTTGCGAAGCGTGAAATGAAAAGTTACATGGGCGGTACATCGTAACTCACAGATCTAATATGAACACAAAATAAATTGTGGAAAGAATTTTATACTGGGAGGTAGAAATTTTACAATTAAATCAGCGATACCCAAACTAAGCGCTACAATGAAACTAAAGAATGCGATCCTAAAATTATGGTAAGAATCAGTGTGCAACAAACGGCTCCAATATGCCAGTAGTGTTACATTTTAAGTATTAGTGAAACTGCGCCGGAATTTTGATATATTGAACAAAACAGCAACTTTTGTCTGACGATTGAGTTTTATCACTTGATGTTTACTAATTTGTCGTCACTAATTTCAAAAATACCGTCAGTTTTTCTGTGACAGCTCTTGTTTACTAGTTACAGCTATTACGTGAATTGCGTTGAAATCATCAATTATTCTGCTTGTTATTAAGTAAATATTAAGTTTTATTAGTATAAATTTCAATGGCATCGTCAAGAAGTCAAGAAGAGTTTGTGTAAATGATCCAAATCAATATTGTTTTATTTTCGGAGAGTATATTTATAAAAAACCGGCCAAGTGCGAGTCGGACTCGCCCATGAAGGGTTCCGTAGCAACAAGTATTTCAGTATATTAAATAAAAGTTAAATTGGGTTTACGATTTATGACGTTTAAAAAAAAACTACTTACTAGATCTCGTTCAAACCAATTTTTGTTGTTTGTTTACATGATAATGTATATCATATATTTTTTTTAGTTTTATCATATTCTTATTTTAGAAGTTACAGGGGGGGGACACACATTTTACCAGTTTGTAAGTGTCTTTCGCGCAAACTATTCAGTTTAGAAAAGAATGGTATTAGAAACCTCAATATCATTTTTGAAGACCTATCCATAGATACCCCACATGGATGAATACGATGAAAAAAAAATTTTGGTTGTTTCAGGTCTATGTATGGGGAACCCCCAAAATTATTGTTCTTTTTCTATTTTTGTGTGAAAATCCTAGTACGGTTCACAGAATACATCTAGGTACCAAATTTCAACAGTATAGCTCTTACACTTCCGAAAAAAGTGGCTGTGACATACGTACGAGCAGACAAACAGACATGACGAATCTATAACGGTTCCGTTTTTTGACATTTGGCTACGGAACCCTAAAAAGGCGGTTTAATGTGACAGCGTTTGTGATTGAGGTTTACAAGAATTACTTTGGTCACACCCTGGAAATCAAATACAAGCCTTCGATTCCGAAAAGGTATGCATAACATGTGTGTATACGTTTGTAAATAAATCATTTTTTCTTCGATATAAAAATATTTTTATGGCTTGTCATTTCGTGTCATTCTATATATTATTGTCTATTTGTATATCAAACGAACTTTTATAGTGCAATTCAGTCCGTCTGTCATTAGTATTGATCACAGAATGTTCAAATGCCTATAGTAGTGATATTTTTAATTATATGTTGCCATAGAAACAAATAAAAGAAATGTATAAAATACAACTATATTTTTTTTATTTAATAATATTATATTAATATAAAAAAATTGTTCACATTTTTTTATATATCTCTGAAGTTTGGATTGTAAATAGAGTAGAGAGGAACAAAGATATATTTTTCTTTTTTGTTCAATATTAGAGGCAGTGTTTTTAGTGGTATATGAGTAACTAAAACCAAACTGCATAACCATTATATGTATGACGAATTATAATCATAAACAGGTGTACATTAGAAATATTATAAATTTTCTATGTGGCTGACGGCAAAGAATATAACATCCCGTGGGGGTGGGGGGCATAGAAGTCGACCCGAAGGAATATCTAGCGGAGAACGGGCAACAGTGTCTCTCCGAATACTATAACCATCATACTGCGATCGCCAACCCGTCTGCTAAGCGGATTATTATAGCATATCGATCCAAATAATGGACACAATTGTGAAGATCTTTTGAGCGGCATTTGTCCAGCAGTGGTCCTCATTCATCTGAGAGGTTTTTATTTATTTAATATGAATTTAGTTAAGTATATGACCCGTTTGAAACATCCAAGGCATCACTTACGCGTTGCAAACATCTCCGCTGTGAATCTGACCTTAGTCCTCTAATGCTAAACTCTGCCCCTCGAAGAAACGAAGTGAAACTAAGGAAAATCTAAGTTGAAATCGTAAAACAAACGATTTAAAAAAAAGCATTGCTAGCTTAGGTACCTTCGGTTGCTTTCATTGATTATTAAACTTGAACTATTTTATGCAAATGTTTACTAACCATCAAGATTCTCAGACTTCAACAAGCAAGAGAGTAACTTGTATGTAACTTTTGAAATAAACTAGCATTCATGTATACCTGTATTGAAATCGGTCCATCCAGTGTTGGTAACTAATCGGAGAAACACATAAATAAAGGTTCCAAACTCATTACTCCTCTTATTAAATCATATAGAAATAAATGCTATCATTTTTTGTTCTTATATTGTCTTTACTGCTGCTATCATTCACTCGTTTTAAGTTAACGGAGAACATCATGAAATATGGAAAGATGTCGTGAATAATAAATACGGTGTATATTGGATACCGCCTCAGTCTTCATCGTGGTTTCACCCTGAGTGGATCGTATCGTGAATACAACCCTACTGCCTTGAATAATGGATATTTAAACATTTTTTTTTGGAGCCTTTAAGGAAATAACGGAACCTTTATATGTCTGCTATCTCTGCCCCGCGGTTTCACCCGAGTTAAACTTTATAAATTATAGCCTATATGTTAATGGAATGTATAAACTATATTACTACAAAGTTTCATCAAAATCTGTTCGGTAGTTTTTGCGTGAAAGAGTAACAAAAATCCATACATCCATACTCATAAACTTTCGCATTCATAAAAGTAGGATTCATTTTCGCATACCTGTTCCGGAATTAATTTCTGAAAACTATCTGATGATTTCTGTTTTTAATTTAAAACTTTTGGTATTCTTCTTTACTTGAAAAGAGGATAGCGGAATCCTATAATTATGTTTTCGCTGATCTAGGTTTTTTGGAAGTGTATAACTCAAATAAATGAAAGTAAAATAAATGCAGTGGAAATGATAGCTCTGTGTGGTGTGAGTTTAAGAGACAGAATTCGAAATACTGATGTAAGAGACCGTTGTGGTGTGAAAGAGTATGTAGTCACAAAAATTGAAATAGGTATGCTAAGATAGTTTAGCTATTTAGAAAGGATGAATGAAAGAAGATTGACAAAAGAGGCCTGTGTGAATGGTACAACCGGAAGGGGAAGACCTCATAGAACATTCTCTAATTAAATCGGAGACGTTCTCAAGAAAATTCAAGTCAGGAGTAACCTAAACCGGCGAGCATGTATGAAGAAGATAATGTTAGCGAAAGAGGTGTGCAAGGATCGTGACAAATGGAAGTCCGTTGACTGCCTACCCCTCTGGGAAACAGGCGTAGGTATAGTATAACTCAATTATTGCTTCGCTAACATAAGTATATAAAAATGCAGAGACAACGGATTACCATTTGTCACGATCTTTACACACCTCTTTTACCTCGTTTACTGTCAAAAACAATATTAATATTTATTTTAATTAAACATTATTTATAATAATTCGCCATACATATTACTATAATAATAGTTATGCAGTTTGGTTTTAGTTACTCACGGACTCTAAAATAGGATAGGTTTAAAATGTTTATTCAAATCGTAGTATATGATATTTAAAGACAACCAAAATCATTAAAAATATATTTGCTTTTACAAAACTCATCAAAAGTAAAAATATTTTTTATTCTGCATATTCTAAACGCATTTCGTTCACTAATTTCTTTTATCTATATGTATTCAATTTGACAATTACAAAAAGATATCTAACCATCTATTTCAATCTACTTCATGAAACACAATCATTATAATCAAAGTTTCTCCTGTATTTTCCTAGCGTGAAACATTTCGGTGCATTTTCCATAGCGGGGATAAAAGGCAAATGGATTAGCGGCTTCAACCTGCCCACAGACTGACATGGACCCGTATGAGGAAATAATTTTATACGAGTACCAACGGTACGTTTTACTACGTACATATATACAGGATGCATACACAGGGCTGTGTTGCGTTGTCGGAACACCTCTAGAGCCATGTACCCGTTACATATCGCATAAGTAAGATCTAAACGTGTGACAAGACTGTCAAACGCAATGACATGTTTTGTCTCATTACGAAGTGTCATGTCAGGGTGGCCATTAAAAATAAAAAGTAAAAAAATAAACATGCGGGGCAGTCTTTGGGGACTCGGAAAGTAGGGTTTATTTGATCCGAGTGGCGAGTGGAAGATGCTACTACCCACCTTTCGGCGGTAAAGAGTATGGTGGGAATAATTTTTAAAAATTGAACTAAATTTGGTTAGGCAGTCGGCTGTAAAAATCTAACATAATTAAGAAAAATCTACTGCGGTTATGTGAGTGTATAAACGGCCAGTGTGAATTAAAAAAGCGGCCAAGTGCGAGTCGGACTCGCCCATGAAGGGTTAGCCCGCCGTAGCAGCAAGTAACAATATAAAAGTTCTCTGGTGGTAGTTGATTGAATGAAAGGGAAATTGCGGTTTATGATTTATGACGTATTAAAAAAACCACTTACTAGATCTCGTTCAAACCAATTTTGGGTGAAAGTTTGCAAAGTAATGAACATCATATATTTTTTTTAGTTTTATCACTTTATATTTTAGAAATTCCAGGGGGGGGACCCACATTTTACCACTTTGGAAGTGTCTCTCGCGCAAACTATTCAGTTTAAAAAAAAATGATTTTCACACAAAAATAGACTGTGAGGTTCTTTAACCTCCAAGTCTATTTATGTGTGAAAATCTTAATACGGTTCACAGAATACATCTACTTACCAAGTTTCAACAGTAGAGTCCTTATAGTTTCGGAATAAAGTGGCTGCGGCATACGGACGGACAGACAGACAGACAGACATCACGAATCTATAACGGTATCCGCTTTTTTTACGAAACCCTAAAAAGACCTTACGAATATTCGATCAGGTCACGTGATGACGCGAGTTCAACATTTTTTACCCATCCCAAAAATGGTACAACGCCACTAAATAAGTTTTCATTTCAAGAATCATGTCCAATAAATTCGTACACCTTTTGCTACCATTATCCATTGATATTCAATTCTAGTCCATCTAACGCAAATAGGTTGCCTGAAAGAGATCGCTTTTAGTGATAAGGCCGCCAATTGCAAAAATAATGTTCTATGCATATTGTACTTTGTATATTCCTTATGCAATAAAGTGTACTTCTTCTTCTTCATGTTCATTTGGTAATGAATCACATTTTATTTCTTTTAGCACAGCTGGATTTTACGATATAAAAGTCATTCTGGCAATTTCACATGAAGTTTTAAAGTTAATAAAACAATTTTACTGCATGTGCGCCGCGGTTTTGTAATACCCTCTACCTAATGCCCTCGAGTTTTGGGTTCGATACCCGATCAAGAAAAATATTTGTGGGAACGACGAGTGTAGTATGTATTTGATGGGTCTGGGTGTGCCATTTTATTTAAAGTGCAAGTGAGAGGCAAGTCGTTCTACTAAATATTATTATGTATTATTACATAATCTATACATATAATAAAATCTTAGGAAAGTCAAAATTGTACATTGAATATTTTTTTTAAAGGATACTTGTGACGTGATCTACAAACGATATCGAAGCCAAAAATATAGGTTATAGAATTTTTGTCTATGTGTCTGTTTGTATGTCCGGGCAAAACTCAAAAAGTACTGCATGGATTGACTTCAAATTTTGCATGAATATTACTAAGAGGTCGTGTCAACATATAGGCTACATATTATCACGTAATCACCTACGGGAGAGGAGCTGTGGTAATTTATAATATTTAACGCGGGTAAAACCGTGGGGAACAGCTAGCTATTAATAATCTTACAATTCGGATGATAGAGTGGGTGCAGAAAACATGTGCACATTGAAATCCTGAGACGATAAATATTTATTTGCACAAAAATATCTTAGTAACATTGTCACGTTCGGGCTTCGAACCCTAGTAACTACCAGTAAAGGTTTTGGGTGGCTTTTGTAACATTGATAGAATTTTCTAGTTAATACAAAAACAAAATATATAATTTATAATATGACGGGCTGTTGGCGTGCTTGGTAGACACGCTGCCTTTCACGCCGCAGGTCGTGGGTTCGATTTCCACCCGGGACAGATATTTGTGTGCATGAACATGTCTGTTTGCCCTGAGTCTGGATGTAAATTATCTATATAAGTGTATATTTACAAAAGAAAAATAGTATATGTAGTATATCAGTTTTCTGGTTTTTATATATATAGTACAAGCTCTGCTTAGTTCGGGATCAGATGCCATGTGTGAATAATGTCCCAGGATATTAATAATAATATCTCGGGACAATGTCACACAGATCATCCTAGCCCAAAACTAAGCAAAGCTTGTACTATGGGTACCAGGCGACGATATACATACTTATATAGATAGATAAATACTTATATACATAGAAAACATCCATGACTCAGAAACAAATATTCGTGCTCATCATACAAATATTTGCACTTACCGGGATTCGAACCCAGGACCACCAGCTTCGTAGGCAGGAGCACTACCAACTAGGCTACGGTGTTATTAATTTAAAAAAAAAAACAAAAGTAAAAGAATAGCTGATGAGAAGGACATACAAAATTCTTGATGCAAAATTTGACATTAGATGGTTCGAGAATAAAAAGAATGAGACGGTGCGAATTTCCTGATATATGTGAAAGAGATAGGTGAACAAACATTAATCGGTCGTATTGGTGAAAGTTCTAGACTGAAAAGAAAGAGACGGTGAGATACGTAAAGACAAAGACAGAAATATAGATGAAGATTCTAGATAGAAAAGAATTACTTCGAAATGCTTAACATTTATAAAATAATAAATTAAGTGAAATCGAAGGCGAATTAAGAAGAAGAAATGGAAAACTTTACCGTTACGTTTTTAAATTAAGTGTTATACCAAGATTTGCTTAACTCCATCGGTATTGGCATTTTTGCAGTCAGTGCATTCATTGTACACATAAATGTGCAATTTTAATCCTTCATTTGTACAATTAAATTGGAGCACATGTGACGCCGCCGCTTAGTGTCGCGGGTTCGAGTCCCGCACCGGACCACTATTTGTGTGACTCATAAATAGTTGTTCTGAGTCTGGATGTAATTTGTGTCCGTCTATTATATTTTTGTAAAGTACCCCGCGACACAGGGATTAACTTCCCTAATGCGGGCGTAGTCTTCTAATAAAAAAAAATTCATGCACAAGTCACTTCATAAAAAATAATAGATTTCACGTTCGAAAACTCCATATATTTGGAGTTTTATCGAATATTCTAAATAAACCCAATTTTTATTATAAAGAAAACCTAAATAATAATGAACATCGTCAATGATATGGTATTTTAAATCATGTTTCAAATATGTCATGTTACGCTTTAACCCAGTTTGCAGCCTGTATGTATTAACCACTCTTAGTATTTCTTATACAGAGAGTTTTATTTCACTCTATGATGGAGGAGCTGTTTTGTTTAAGGATCGTAAGAACTACCGGCAAGGTTCAAATAGAATATTTTAGTGAGCGAAGGTAAAGTAGGGACGTACAAGATTTTCTTTTAAGGAAACACATAAAAACCGTTTTATTTGCTAGGAAGGCTTCTTACGTTTACTAAAATACAATATGTAAGTAACAAAAGTAAGTAGACATATTTTGAACCATTTACTTTACTTTATGCAATGGTTGCTCTAGTGTCAGAGTTCCTCTAGGTCTCTTAAATGGCTTAACGACTTTCGTATAATATCTACAACCCGGATCGTCCGCTTAAAGTGCCCTCCGGAACACGGAGACGCTCACAAAAATCACTTTGGCAGTCAAATATCTAAAGAATTACCACGTACCTAGGTGTTATATACCTCACCGATAATAAATCTGGAAAAAATAGTATGAATTTGTTAAAATTTATTTTACGGTAAGTGCATCAGCTGCCTCAGTATGTTTGCATGGACCTAAAATAAAATGATTATATTTTCTTGATTTCGTTGCTCCATCTGTCAGTAATAGTTATACAAGAGTAACGTTATGACCCTTTTGTCACTTTCTGACTCTTTGTGTGTGCGTGCGATAATTGAGATTCGAGCAAGCGAGCAATATGCGCAGCCAGTTGTTACCTCAAAAACACGTGGCAGTTTCAGTAACACTAAGAAAAATAAAACTCGCGCATTCGTTTGCAGGTTCATGGTGCTCAAGGGAAGGAAATTTGCAATCATCGGTTAAGGGCACATGTGTCTTCCATTTGAAGTAGTAAAAGCCTTAGGGACCCAGAAGTATGAGGCTATGGCAAGTGGTTGTCCACACGTCTTTTCAGATTTTCATGTGATCAAATAACTGGTACATACCACGTCCGTTATATAAACCTTGCCTTTAATAAGGTAACCTCACTAGCTTTTTTTGGCACCATACTTACCCGCAGACAGCGACTAGACGGCAACTCTAGTTTGATTTAAGTTTATATAAATTATAAATATAGCAAGTGTTATAGCTATAAATAAAATTATATAGCCGCTTATTAGCCATGTGGTTTCCAGCAAGAAAAACAGGGCTGTCCCCTAAAAACTATGTGGGTGTTGTAAAAGGTGACTAAGGAATACACCAGGTACTAGCTACCATCAAATTGCTGCCGCCAACTGGCATGCCAAGCGTGGTGACTATGTAAGACAAACCTCTAAGATGGCAACTTTATAAAAACCCTTTGATACTAGTATGTTGGATGATCATTTACGCACTCCCCCACACTACTCCACTCAGGTGTAAATAGGTAGGATTTAAAACACACGCCTACTTCCAGCTAATTTGCCCCAATACAAATATGGCACATTTAAAAATACATTCGATTTCTAGCTAAAATTATGGTTTAAGCTACTAATACATAAAGTATCCAAATTACAAGAAACTAGAAATTTATTTAGATTGTACTTTTATAAACTAATCTAATAACCATCTGTCTAGACCCTTATTTAATGGCTTTAAGCATTACTTTAGTCTCTTTGTGCAAAGAATTTTAATCACTAAACCTGCTTTGCATTTTAATGTGATGCCTTAACTATAAAACGTATAAGATAAATAGCAACAGTTGCATATTTCAGCAGCTCAATGAACCTACAAATCTTAATAAAATCTGATATTTAAAAAGAAAAAATATGTCCACTGGCAAACCATATTACTAGGTGAATCACTTTAAATGAAGAGTCAAAAGCTGATGTGTTACTCAGTGTTACCAACCGTTCAGAATAATTGAATGATTGCAGCATATTCTATGACATATACCATGCCGTTCAGGCTCCGACACGCAACTCACTGTTCCATATGGCTAAACATATATTATACTCGTACTAAAATATGACGCCGATTTAAAATCAAGTGACAACAGATAAAACCAACTGCGTTCCATTTTCAAAAGCGGCGTTTGAAAATGGAACGCAGTATTAGTTTTAAGATTTAACAATATCATCCGGAGTATAATAATAAGTACATACTTGTATATATTTAATTAAGTTTTCAGCAAATTTAAGATATAGGTATATACTAAACTTTCCTTTATTCCGTATACCTACCACCTTCCGCCCCGGTTTACATACTTATGTTTACTTACAGTTCCGGTTCATTCATCAGCAGGAAGTGATCATTTTCATTTGGACGTAACTTTTAAAGTTGATGTCTTTGATAAGTTTGGTGATGGTTCATCATCGACATCATGTCAGAAGAATAACGTCCACTGCTGGACAAGAGCCTCTCCCAAGAATGGGGGAGTACCTATGCCATAATCGCAACGCTTGGCCGACGCGACGGATTGGTGATCGCAGTATGATGGTCCTAGTTCGCAGAATGCGTTCGATGCTGCTACCCGTTCTCTGGTACTGAAGGTATTCGATCGCGTCGACTTCTTCGCCCCCTACAAGATGATGGAGGTGGTGACATTCTTACTGTAAGCCTCAAAGCAGTAAAGATTATTAAGGTTGAGGTGTATAACATATCGTCATTTTAGGAAAAACGTCGTCAGCGCAAAAAATCTCAAAATGATTTCGACGGGCCTGTTGGCAAACTCTTGCTTTTCACGCCAGAGGTCGTGGGTTCGATTCCCACCCAGGACAGACATATCTGTGCATGAACATGTCTGTTTGTCCTGAGTCTTGGTGAAATTATCTATATAAGTATGTATTTACAAAAGAAAAGTAGTATGTAAATATATCACTTATGTGGTTTCTATAGTACAAGCTCTGCTTTGTTTGGGATCAGATGGCCGTCTGTAAATAATGTGCCAGGATATTATTATTATCGTTTGTCAAAGCGGTCACTGTCCTTACTGGATCTAGCTATTGCCAGTTTAAAGAATAGCAAAGAATTTGTAAACTGAAAATTAAAGACAATGACTATACCTACGTGAAATCCTTACACAAGAAACAAACAAATAGTTCAGAACTGAATATAAACAAAAGGCGAAAACAAAAAACAATGTTATAAGCATCCTTTAACGAAAATAAAATAAGGAAAACAGTTAAAGCATTTGAAAAATGCGGCATTGCTTCCGTTATGGGAAATCTAAAGGCTTGTTCGTAAAAAATAGCAATCTGGGAAACCAACCATTACTTCACTTCAAATTGCCTGGTTAAATGAAGCTAATATTAAAATATAATTAATATAATTAACCAGAGTCGAATGCTGCAGTCTTCGTAGGTCTCAAATTACGTAACGCTTCTGGGTAGTACTAATCGGTAGAACACATGAGAGAGATAACGTAGCATTCTTCAATTTATAATAATTATATACGTAGGTATATAATATAAACATTTATAACAATATTTCCCAGTCGTAGCTCAACATTGTTATAAATGTTATGGTTGTGAGTAAGATCACTAGAGTTCATTGAGGGGGAGTTATGTGTGTCGTAAGTGGTACCTAACTGCGTACCATCAAATAAATTTTATGCTTGTTTGCCTATTTGATAAATAAAGAAGGGATAGAATGCACTGAACTTTAATATTAACATCGTCATAGTGTAGTGTATATCACCTATAGTAGGTATACGCTAAAGGTTGAATATAACATGAATATATTCATTTTCTTAAAACATGGTGCATAAAATATAAAAACTGCAATAAAAATGTAATCCTATGTTAGTAATTTACTAAATCAACATCAATTAATTTATACAACAACTTTTAACAATAAATTAATATAGTTGGTGCCCATTCCCTTCAATACAATTCATTACCCTGTGCATTCAAACTGACTCCAATAAGCAGCCCATTCGTTATTGAGTCATGGTTGGCTATTTTAGTTGGATGCAAATAAATAACAGCTAGTGTTGGTAGCACAAGAGCCGTACTGAGTTGTTTATCGATACGTTAAAATGTACTATCGGCAGTCTGCGAGTAGCTGCAACTTGAATACAAGGCTAGCTATCAATATTGTAGGTGTCGAATAAATTGCGCTCTGAATACGGTGACTAAAGAAGCTTTTGTTGGATATGTAGTATGTGTTCGTTGGCAACTGCAATAACTTTATGTTACCGTTAAATAACAAAATAAGACATTAAGATAAGTAGGCACTGCACCGTACTTAACTTCCGATAAATAATACGGTTGCTACCATTACATTACATTACATACCTATTATTTCATATTGTTAGTAAAATAAATTTTAAGTAGTCAACATATTCTTGGCCATTCCTGCAGAATCTAGTCTAGTAGTTAGTGAATCTAACTACTAAGCCAGAAATTGTGGGTTTGATTCCCACCTGGGACAAATGTTTGTGCGATGAACACGATTATTTATTCCGTGCCTCGGTGTAATTTATCTATAATATGTATATATTGGGAAATACATAGGCATGTATTTCTAAATGTATTTCTATTAAGCAAAATTATCTTTAACGTGCCTAGCAGAACTCGTAACAATCCCCCTATACCCATTCCAATTGTTTCAACTAATTACTGACAAAACTCGTTCATAGTGAGAGCAAGTAGGAACTTTAACATGTTATGTAAGAAACATAACTTAGACCCTTATTCATTCAACAAAATAAAAACAGTGAAGCGGTTACTAGGGTAAGGAAACTAATATTTTTTCCGAGAAATAAGCAAACATGTACCAGTTTTATAATGTATGGCTATTGGTGAAAACCTGTAATTGGCATTCTACATTATATACAAATAGCTAATCACATATCAACAGCTGTAGGTTTTCCAACAAAATAAATAAATAAAATAAATTACTCTGCCTAGTTAAGGATCAGATATGAGCGTGTTATTTGTCCTAAGATATTTATTATTATTATTATTATTTATTAATCAGTTTTCAGCTACTCCAAAAATCTTGCCAAGTGATATCTGTAGAAAAAACCGGCCAAGTGCGAGTCGGACTCGTGCACGAAGGGTTCCGTACCATTATCTATAAAAACGAGCAAAAAATTCACGTTTGAGGTATGGGAGCCGCCTTAAATATTTAATTTATTAGTATTTGCTGTTATAGCGGCAACAGAAATACTTCTGTGAAAATTTCAACTGTCTAACTATCACGTTTCATGAGATACAGCCTGGTGACAGACGGACAGACAGACAGACAGCGAATTCTTAGTAATAGGGTCCCGTTTTACCCTTTGGATACGGAACCCTAATTATGGTTTACTAATAATAATGTAAACAAATTGAACGTTACCCAGTTGTGAACTTAGATTAATTTATTTTTACTTAATCGTAACCGCAGGTCCTTGATCTTTGAATGCTTTGAATGAAATATTTGAATTTCATTTTCCTACAAACTTCAATAACAAAATTATTTGAAATCAGTCCTTTACATCGGCACGTGTAACAGACGTTTTCCTACTTTATATTTTTATGCCCTACTTAATTCTTTAGAGACCATTTCCATTAAAATCTTAATTTATTGGATTTATTTTAAATGGAGTAACTTTTTACTTTACAACCAAAGTAGACTGTTGAGTTAGGATTAGGGTTTTGGCATGATGTACCGCTCGCTTTTTAGCCGCCTGGGAAGCATCCAGTAGTACATTGGATAGGACGCTGAATTTCTCGCTTTTCATCAGGCTAGCCTGTGAGCAAATAGACGCACAAGACCTGTAAGTGTCGTAGAAATTGGTAAAAAGAAAAGGCCTTGCTAGTGTATATACATATGCTCCACGTCTTCGAATCCACATACTGTGACATATGGACACTTCCAATTACGTCAATCCCGCGTTGTTGACCGATCCCCGTTCCTCTAAAAGTCCTGGTACCTTTACTCTTTGCACAGTAACAGTACATGAAGGTTTTATTCTTGCATCTATTCTAAAAGTCTGGTAGTTTCCCATTCGGACAGACATTTAAATGCAAAAATTAATCATGTCGTGTAAAATTATTGACATGTTTGCCGGTCACAGTCATGTCTTAACATAATATTAGTTGTAGATTTTGATCTCCACTTTAGACGAGCAGGTAGTTTAAGTATATTTTATTTATAAACGTTTTTACGTATCTTATATAGACATTTTATTTAATGTTATTTCCATTTTCCATAAAACATACCACTTTGCACATTATTACCTTTTAATTCCTGTTATGACGCTTTGTTTTCGGATGAGTGTTTATTTTCGTTATGGAACATTGCCCACTAATATGTTCAAAGCTGCATGTGAAAGATAATATCATAATGAAAACAACTAAAATTAATCATCAACCTACCAAACTACATAGCATTATGAGCAATGCATAGACGTAAACTCATAACTGGGAAATTATTATAATCATTAATTTCATTTTCCGGCGGTAATTAGACCAGCACCTTTTATCAATCCAGATGAGGATGATACGATGCTCCTAGCCATTAACCTGTTACCCACTCTACCAGTTCTTAGGTCGAGTAAATCTGAATTCAATAAATAATAACCTTAGACACTTTGAACAGCGCTAAAATAAATTTGAAGACAATTACTGTTGATAGAATATATTAACGTAAACTTAACTAGAAATATATGGCCCTAAAGTTTGAAGGACAAGGTTGGCGTTGTTTGCAAATGCTTGCCTTTTACGCCACAGGTTATGCTTTCGATTCTCACCTAGGACAGATATTTGTGTGCGTAAACATGTCGATTTGCCCTGAGTCTGGGTGTAATTATCTAATAAATATGTTTTTTTATTATTATAATTATAATATCTTGGGACATTATTTACACATGGCCATCTGATCCCAAAATAAGCAGAGCTTGTACTATGGAAATAGATAACTGATTTACTACATATACTATTTTCTTTTGTAAATACATACTTACATATATAGATAAATTACACCCAAATTCAGGACAAACAGACATGTTCATGCACACAAACATCTGTCCTGGGTGGGAATCGAACCCACGACCTTCGGCGTAAAAAGCAAGCATTTTCGAACTACGCCAACAGGCCCGTTTACAAAAAGAAATGTAGTATATCAGTATTTGGTTTCCATGGTAGCTCTTCTTAGTTTGGGATCAAATGGCCGTGTGTAAATAATGTCCATGAAAATTATTATTATTAGTATATTCAAAATTGCTGTGTGGTGACGGCGACAAATATCAGAATCAGAATATCATCACCCCATCTCATCCCGTGGGGGGCGTAGAAGTCGACCCGAGGGAATTTCTACCAGAGGACGGGCAGCAGCTTCCTTCTGATTACTATGACCATCTTACTGCGATCGCCAACCCGCCTGCCAAGCGTGGCGATTATGGCATATCCCCCCAAGACGATTCTTGAGGGAGGCTTGTCCAGCAGTGGACTTATTTAGCTGTAATGATGATTCAAAATTCAGCGACTTGCAGCTGGATTCGGATAGTGCAAGACCGGAAATTGTGGAGATCTTTGGAGGAAGCCTTTGTCCAACAGTGGGCGTCTATTGGCTGATATATAAGACAAACACGTTACCACGACTAAGTTCACTCGGTATTCGGTTATAATAATAATAATAATAATAATAATAAAAGTTTATTTTGACAGGCACTAAGTCCCAATTAAAAATCAATTACATTGGATTAAATTACAATATAAATATACAATTACACTATTATTCAATATAATAAATTAAAATTAAAATTCTACTTATAACTAACCTAATTACCTTAGGTTCGGACTCTGGTGGACTTTAATCCAGTACCTGTAAATCGGGCTGCAAATATCCTCACTGACGATCCTTAACAGTTGATTATACACCGTATTCGATTTCAGTGGCAATTCATTACTTTAAAAGAGGTCCACATATTCAATGCCTTACGCTACTGAACATTTCGTAGATCCTCCATCTTTCTAGTCCACTATAGAAACACGCGTTGTGAAATATTGCTTAGACACAAGTTGAACAATAAGTGATCGTAACGCATAAACGAAGAAAGCTCTAGAAAAGCTCAGTTCTAGAGCGTTCTTTTCTTTTATTAACTTTCAGCTCTTGATGTGCAAGAAGTGATTTCTCTTCTCTTCAAGATATATTGTGGCAATGCATTCCACAGTCTAGCTACTTGTACAGACGCCAGCACATCAAGCTATCCTAGCTAGGCGTCTGTACACTGAACTACATGTCCATAAATTTAGTTTTGTATATTTAAGGTTTTCTAGAACCTTATTGCAATTGCAAATGCGTAGATATCACAAAGACGCTAATGATAGAATATATTCTTAAAACTCTACATTGAATATTGTATTATAGAAATTCAATGATAACAAAAATATTAATTGTTGTTTTTAAAGGCATCATATTAATTATCATATGTACTCCGTGCTTAATCTAAACCAAAAGTACGAAACACGTTTCTGCAAACAACAGAATTGCGGTTCGGTCACATAAATCCTTATTATAAACATGGAACAATACACACTAATAATTTATAATGTTCACCACCAGTTCTGTTTCCCGAATTACAGAAGAAACGCGGAATGAACACGTGTTTTGCCTTAGATATTAATAACGATTTCAATGTTATAGACACTTGTAATTTCATAAGGAAAATAATAATTGTTGTTTACATTTTCAGCACACTGTTAAAAAGCAAAAATATGTAAAATGTTTGTTGTGCTCATTGAAGCCGATTGAACGAATGAGTTGGTTATTTTTAACCTTCATTAATGTTAACGTTGATCACGATCACGATGACCCGTGAATAATCTTTGTGCCATGAGTACGATTATTTGTTCTGTGTCTGGTCGCAATTTATTAATAACATGTATGTATTTAGAAATATGTAAGTATTTTCTACATTAATCTGGTTGCAAAGGTAGAGGCTCTGACCATTTTTGGATAGCTGCAACAATAGCAATGTGGCAGTTGTTTGTTGTTTATTTAATATTATATTAAATTAAGAGCTTCGGGCTAACGAAAGCGGCGATTCACTTTAGTAACTTAAAGCAAAATACTAATAAGTACCTCACCAAAATGACAAATATATTCTTCCCTTTTATATACGTAAGTTTATATGAAAACATGAATAGCAGCATAATGCCTTTAAATATGAAAAGAAAACCAACAAGATATTACGAATCATGTGCACTAGCTTCAGAGTTTCTAATAATCTTGACTTGTACTAGGTACGTTGCGAACTTGACGTCCGAATCCTCTAAGAGGTTACTGGTATGAGGAAGTTACCCATGGTTTTATTCAACTGAGAAAGTAAAACAATATGTAAGAACATTATTAAATACACAAGTACCTAATAAAATCTTCACAAAAATGTCCGCGTTAACGAAATTCATTGACATTGGCAGTGAGTTCATTAGACTACTATCTACTACACTATCACAAACTGTCGCATTTATAATATTAGTGTGATAGCCTATGTGTTAGTCAGATATATAAGCTATATTACCTACTACAAAGTTTCATCAAAATCCATTTAATAGAGTAACAAACATAGTCACATACTTTCGCATTAAAAATATTTGTAGGAAGTAGAATACGACCAGGAATAATCCCTTTTAAATCTTAAAAGAATCCTATTTCTCCACATTGTATGTCCTATCATCTGGCAATGAACGCCAGATGATAGGACATACAATTTTTTACGTATTAAAAACGTAAAAAGTTTCATCTTCATAATGGAAATTCCTATTCTGTCTAGTCTGTAATAGCAATACATCACCTATATATGTATATACGTTACTACAAACCGAGTACTTATATCAGGATATTTCCTAACTCGATGTTAAGTTTCATCAATACAATTTGACGACCACCGTGACTCGTTCAGTAGTGAACCTGTCTTCTGATGAGTTGCGGGTTCGATCCTCTAGACTAGACAAATATTTACGTTTTCACGAACCAACTATCTTTTTTTTAAATACAGAAATATTCACACAATCGGTTTACACGCAACCGAAAATCAAGTAATTTATGATATTTTTTTTTTTTTTTTTAAAGACAAGTTAAATTAACTTGATCCATGTGGGGTATTTTACAAACATATAATTAACGGACACAAATTACACCCAGAATCATAAGATCTACTTATGGGACACACAAATAGTTGTGAGGGAATCACGGTACTCGGGACACGAAATGGCGAAGCAACTGTCTTAAGCGCTGCGCCACGTTCACGTGAGTCATGATAATCTCCTTGTTTTGAATTTGATTAAAAACGAATAGTAATTCAGAGTGATGAGTGATGTATGCTTTGAAACGTAAATGTCATCCATATCACTACTAGAAACACACTACTCACTCACTATCACTGCTAGAAAGGTCGTGTCACCGTGCATTTTGAAGAAACTTTTTACCGAGCACGACCACTCTGTGGAATGAATTAACTGCGGATATTTTCCAATCCATAGCGGATTGGCTTGATGACTGTCAAGAAGCGAGTCAATTTATTTCTAAAAAGCCGACAACGCACTTGCGATGGTTGCATATTGTAATGTCAGAAAACATAATGCTACTACTTAAAATACATGAGCCAAAATACCCAAAATCGAAATAAGCACAACGTGCCGCGGCAGGGACCGCCGAGCGCTAGATACACTATTCTTGATGGAGATTGTGATTTTTCTAGCGCCAATCTTCACAAACAATAGTGTATCCTTGCGATCCTATGTTGAGCAGCGGTGGCCAGCAATGATCAGATAATCCGGTTATTCGTTGCGTTGCTATTCTTTCAAAAAAAGTGAATTCATTGCTTTGAGCAGTCTTTATTGAAAATGAATAAAAAAGGATGCTTAAAGGAGCATAACTCAACGCTTTCACACAAGTAAAAGTTCAAAAGTTGTTTGCAGCTCAATGAAAAACTGCTTAAGTTTGTTTTGGTAATTGAATAGTAGCAAGAAATATTTTTTAAGTAGGAAATCTGTGGACTGCAAGTTTAATATCACAGTCGTGTTACTGTTGCGACCATTTTATTTATAAGTTTATTCTCATAAATAAAATGGTCGCAACAGTAATGACTGTGACATTAAAACTTTATATTTATTTAAAGTTTTATATTTATTTTTTATATTTTTTGTTATTATTGGCCTGGTGGCGTGTTGGTAAATGCTTGCCTTTCACGCCGCAGGTCGTGGGTGAATTTGAAACTCAGGACAGAATGATATTTGTCTGCATTAACATTTCCGTTTGTCCTGAGTCTGGGTATAATTATCTATATATAAGTATGTTTTTATGAATTAAAAGTAGTATATGTAATAATCAGTTATCTGATCAGATGGCTGCGTGTGAATAATGGCCCAGGATATTTATCGTAATATTTTTTTAAATAGTTAGTTAATCTGTTTAATTATTTAGTAAAATTTGATGTATCTTAAAACATAGGTATCAAAATCTTTGTGTTCACAAGACAGCTCGCCATCGTGAGAAAGATTCCAGAAGCACTTATATTCTTTTTTCAATAATAATAATATCTAGGGACAATGTCACACAGTTACCCTAGCCCCAAACTAAGCAAAGCTTGTACTATGGGTATCAGGCGTATATAGATAGATAAATACTTAAATACATAGAAAACATCCATGACTCAGAAACAAATATTCGTGCTCATCACACAAATATTGGGGTGTTTGAGGGTGTGCGTTAATTACGTTACATGTTGTATACAGCAAGGCAAACGGGTAAGTGGGTCACCTGATGGTACGTAATCGCCACCAGCCATGGACACCTGCAATACCAGAGGGGCTGCAAGTACAATGAAGGCCTTTGAGAAAGGAATAGGGTTGCTTCTTGAAGGTTCAAACGTCATACCTGATCGGAAATAAGGCGATTCGCACACTGCACCGCATCATGCAACGTAGAGCAGGAGTGCGTGTTCTTTCGTTGTTTGCAAGTACATATCTGTGTTTGTATAGTAAACACGCGCAATACACAGAAAACGCATTCACGCGCAGTGTTGCAGATAACTCGTCTACATAAGGAAAAACATGAACACCGCGCGTGGGTGCGGGGCGAGACGCAAGGTATGGTACATCGAGCCGTGCGTCATTTTGGAAAGGCTTGACGTGTATTTGTCACCACAACCAACAGCTATGAATGAAATGCATCAGGGCCGCCATGAATCCACAAAATACTACATCGCTCATCACACAAATATTTGCACTTATCGAGATTCGCACCCAGGACCACCAGCTTCGTAGGCAGGAGGAGGAGGAGGATATAAGGATTCTTATATTTATTTATTTAACATTATTGGGAAGACCAACAGCTTATAATAACTGATTAGATTAGGTGTACATAGCAGTCAGCCATTTATAGGTCTCTACGAATATGAAACTTTTAAGGGCCTATGCACACCACGTTTATTAAGCGCGCCGTTGACGTGCGTTTTAGGAACTCGCGTCGACGGCGCGCTTTTATCCTACAGCAGAGCCGTTTGTTGTTGTTTGTATCGATACAAACGCGATGCTAACGCGCGTCTGTATCGCTACAAACGCGCGTCAACTGCGCACTTAAAAAACGTGGTGTGCATATGCCCTAAGTTGGATAATTTCATTAAAAGCTAATGAATTTTACAATTTAGTTAAAAAGCTTTTACTTCATTATTTCAATTTTATTTTTAATTTCCAATAGAACCACAATACAGACATAGCATTGATATAGGGTTTCAATTTAATTAAATTACTGGAACTTTGGAATACAGCGCATTATCATCCTATTATTAACGGGAGAGTAATCAAACAAAAAATATTTAATTCGCTGCTTGTTTGAAATATTTGAAAGGAACACTTTACTTACTCACTCACATAAACAACAAATAAAATCGCAATGGTATTTATTTGTGAGAGTGAAATTAATTTTGTAAAACAACACGCGTGATCTTATTTATACTCGTAGTTTTCATGTGTTAACTACAAGTTGTGCATCGTTTGTAACTACTCGTAAAACTATAAGACCACGAGTGACTCCCGAGTTATAATCGAATAATTAATACTACTACGCTTCCCATGATCAGAGGGCTTGTCTATTCTTGGCTCAGAGGATCAGTATTGCCATCCAGCGTGCCAATGCGGCCAGCCTTCTGGGCACTTTTCTCAAAAGCGATGCGGAGGGATTATTGGACGCCTTTTAGGGTAAAGTGTGTATTTGCAGTTTATCTAATTT
Organism: Pseudoips prasinana; assembly: GCA_951640165.1. Classification (NCBI taxonomy): domain Eukaryota; kingdom Metazoa; phylum Arthropoda; class Insecta; order Lepidoptera; family Nolidae; genus Pseudoips; species Pseudoips prasinana. Next base: position 16,017,330 of record OX621240.1, read on the forward strand.
TTAGCTTATAATTTCATTTAAATATTTACTAGTGAATATATACTTAATCCCTCTACTACAATAAAACTTAATATTTAATATGGTAATACTAAGAAGTGTACCTACTAATGCGATCACTAATTACAATTATTTAATTTCTAGCCAGAGACCAGCTAATGAATAGTATTTTTAAATAAAATGTTATAATACATTCGTTACTATCAACCGGGAAGCGATTAAATTAGGGATAAAATTATTTTTATTTTATATTAATTATATACTTACAATCTTAAGAAATACAGATTTTTTTCTTCTATGACCAATATAATATGGAAATAATATAAACTGCAAAACAAAAACTTGCAACTTAAAGCAACGCAATAATGAAAATTAACTGAATATACTTCTCATTGGCTACTTCAAATGCAAATTACAAAAAGTAATCAAGGTTCAGCTCCGTGCAGACATTCTACTGTTTCAATGCAACTACCAACTAACTACGTAGGTCCATAGATACAAATTATAATAAACTTGTTCCACCTACTCCAACTCTTGATTATGGCTATTACAAAAGTTATTCCAAATTAAGAGAGATGGTGTAGGTACCTAAATACTGGGACAGTCCCGACCAACTCTAATGGAAACTGAAAACTAAGTTTGGCGTTGTGAAGCTAAATATAACTTAAATGTTACAGAAATTGGTTGTTGAAATTAATGTTAATTCTTTTTGGAAGTTCATTGGAACTCCGATGAAGATGTTCTTATAAATTATTATGGGGTCTTAACTCAATTTAAGTAGTTTAAAGTTGCATAAGTTGCATTTAAGTATCTACCAACGTAGTTGGCACTGTCAATGAAAGTTTTAAAGGATATTTCAATTAAGTGTGATCGTTTCCATTTAGGATATTTATTTTAGGAACAGATTTAGCTTTGCATTTAGCGAGACTTCCATAAACATTGAGCAATCCCTCCTTTAATGAGTATCCATATACCTGAAGATATACATACATACGTATACACGTGGCAATATGTAGATGCATAAAAAAGAAGAATTAAAGTTACAATTGAGTACAAGAGCTTTCCAGGTATTAGTCCTTTAAAATAATAACAGTATTTTGTGCATTTGACGATGTTATTGTTGTCAATGTGGGTAAAAGTTTAGTGACACAAATATTCCAAATAAACACATTGACTTCAGACGCTTTCACAAAATAATGTATTTTGTCTGATGAAAAACTATATATTGATAAAACTTTGTAGTAATATAGCTTAAATAACACAACTTCGATAAACATGTATTATCAAGTAGAAACATGTTTATGGTGGCGATTTTTTGATGTCCTGTCTCCAATTCTACTTTAATACAGCAACTATTCAATTTAACACTTTTGTTAAATCTAGCTAAGATAGACCAGGTGTAACATTTCATTACAATAGGCTTCTTACTTCCTGTAACGACTGCCATAGATAGTCTTATGATAACCGGTATCGACGCGGCGAATAGAGTACCCTTTATAAATAAAGCGCAATAATGCTTGATCCTGAAATAAATTTCACTGCATAGACCAAATATACTTACAAAAACTAGACTAAAATAACAAATTGAGAATAGTAGATATTAATTCATTCAATTTGACTAAAGTACCCTTTTTCGTTATTTTTTATCCATTACATACCACATCAAAAATATCAAAACTGACTGGCGACCATTAAAAAAAATCACACAACATGCTTCTCTACTCTACGAATACTCAGTTCACATCCAACGTAAAGTGTATAAAACACGAAAAATAAAACGGTGGTGCCGAAATATGTGGTGAGGATAGAGATGTACTATGACAGCTTTGTAAAACCTACTTCATGCGAGCTCTAAAGCTATTTGCCAGCACTTTCAGCCATTCCAGTTAAGACAAAAATGACGCAACACTTTTAAAAATATTAAGCCGAGCAAATGGGGATTTCTGAACGCTCACTTATGAATTAGAGAAAGATTGAGGATCGATTTCTTCAAACCGCATTTAACTTGAATGAACGAAGAGTATACTTTAAGAAAAGATATCTTATTCCTAGAATAGTATAGGGAAGCCATTTGTTTTGTAGATACTTATTACATTACGAGAATTGATGATGATGAAATGATGAATTGATTATGAGATTTCAAATGTCTGGATAACTTGACATTTTATAATGTCCTCCCGCCCGAATTTCGGCCACGGCGGTCGGTCTCAATGGAGATTAGCCAACTGCGCAGGGCATATTATAGTGCAGAAGTGTGCGCGCAAACACAGGGGCACTTTCTATTCCATCACTATCATGATCCGACTTGTGAAACGATCGGATCGAGGTCAGGTACAGGACCGACGACTTTACGTGGTCTCCGAGGCACGGGGGTGTAATACCGCCAACTCCCAGACTTTGGGCTGATACTGAGAAATTTCTTTTTGCGCATAAATCCCAAATTCACTTGTTTTGACCTGAACCGGGATTTGAACCTAGGGCCTCATTATCTGCGGTTGAACACGCTACCGCTAGACCAACAAGGCAGTCAACTTAACATTTAGAAGAATACTTGCCATCAGATAACCCACCTGTTCGTTTGCCTTGCTATCATATAAAAAAATACCTTCAGCTATTTTGCCGTAAATAGTTGTGTACAAAGTGTATTTTATTTTATCCTTATTTGTAGTACCAAAATATCTTTACATTATAAATTCACACTTGACATCGGCAAAATGGTGCGAGGAAAAAGTGGAATCTTATTATATAAAATAGAATTTAAAAAAAATTAGGTTGGAGGACAAACCCATAGTGTTTTAGATAATACGTATCTACATTCTCAGTGGCATCGCCTTCGCTGAACTTCATCATCATCACCGTCATCATATCAGCCGAAAGACCTCCACTGTTGGAAAAAGACCTCTCCTCAGAGACCTCCACAATACAGCCCCAACGAGATAGCTTGATGATCTTGAACACTGGAAACCGCTGGATGCCGGTAGCGCAAGACAATTGGCAATTGCTATATTACAGCAGTACAGTCACTAAGTTTTCAGCGAGATTCTGCATCTAGGTGCGTTTTTACCCGATAGGTGGGTAACTGCCGATCTGATTTAATTTCTGACCATCTACGTATTTCGGAGGTCACGTTTTACTGTCATAAGACCACATACAGTTGAGACCTACTGATCGTCTTAAAGAACTCTGAAACTAGGATAACCGCATCAGTTTTCTGGTTATCAATGTATAGGCTGTGGCTTGTTCAGAATCAGGTGGCAGTATCTTAGTTATCCCAAGATATATACTTCCTATTCTTCTATACAAAATCCAAGGAAAACAAAAATAATACAATAATAAATCTATTGCATAAAATATAAAGTTAGCTAAGTGTAATCTCGACCGGCCTCGATGGTATACGAAACGGGAGATTATGAGAAAATGAGCTTAAAACTTTGTCTACGGTCTAACGCAAGCTTAGTTGCTCTGTAAAGTTAGTAGGAAAAGTATTTGTATATATTATTATCGAAAAGTTAATACTTGAAACGATTTAAAAAAAATTGGATAATGTAGTGAATAACATGAGACTTGTACGATTCATACCTTGAATAACATAACTATGAACTACATAATAGACATTTATGTACCTATTATGAAATTCGCAGTTACGTCATTTAGATAGGTATTAAGATAGATGAACACTTTGTGGTACACTCATAGTAACATCACATACCCGAGCATATAATTAAACAATATATCTGGGGACACGCCAGACATATAAGGAATTAACAGGAATTGTGATTTTACTTTTTCAATAAGTATTTGTTATTTCACTCCATATGAATTCTATAGTTATAGGTAGTAAGAAGGAGAAGGTTTTATTAAGGAAATTTATGGAATGCGCTGCCTCTTTTTAAGCTTAGATTTTGCGATGATATCTAAATTCTAAAATGTGACACGAAAAGAAAAGAAAACCGTTTATTAATATAATGTTTTAATATCATTTACTTTACTTTATCATATGGGCAGTGGTTAACCCTGATGAGTCCTTCAAGTCGCCCAATATTCCTCTGACATGGCTAATCACCAGTTGTATAACAACTACAACCGGTACTGTTTAACTGTTTTAGCTTAACGTGCCCAAAGAAGCATGGACACTCTCCATAAAACAAACCTATAGCGGTCCCCGGTTATCCGGTGAAGTAGTGAGTCTCCTAGTCTTGGCAAATAGCTGTCCCATCGGTTTATTAGAGTAAGGGAACAGAAAGCCAACCTGTAATAACGCACACACTTGTACACTATAATATATCCCGCGTAGATTACTAGTCACCACGGAGCCTGGCTGCCATGGCCGAAATCCAAACTCGAGACTACTAACTGATAATTTATTTTGTGAGTGTTCCTGTTTGTCTCATCTTATTACTTTATAAAACTATCTACCTTATATTTGCCATGACAGTAAAAAGGCTTTCTTCTGTCTAAACTAGCATAATACAGATAAAAACAAAACAAGTGCGAGCCGAACACGAAAAAGTACCCCATCTTCCACGGACTTACAAAAAAGTTACAAAATTCCATCGGACCGCCTAACTAAATATTTATCAACTGTAATTATTTGCGACTTTTTTGCCTTACAAACTTCAGATATAAAGGACAAAATGCAATTCTTTTTACATTTTAATATTGTTCGTCCTTGACTTTTTATATTTCCTAGTATAAACTGCTTCAATTAGCTACGGGAATTAATTGGCTGCCGGCCATTTTATCCCGAAACCCTTTAGCTAAGTTAGTAACCAACATGGTTACACCAGGTGAAATAAAAGATACTGCAGGTAATAAAGATCTAATATCTTTATTACAATACTATAACACATCTATTATGAAGTAGGTACGAATATAAACTAAAAACACCTTATTGTGCCACGACCTACTCGTAGCGCGCCCAAGAATAGAGCGGTCCATTTTGTTCGCCTGCCTGTCAAACATCACCGCTTGGTGTTGCCACATAAATATTTATTTTAAAATAAATTTATATTATTCCCACAAAATATATCTACCTAACCGAGAGGAAAAATGTTAAACATCATAAATATTCTTTTTCATGTTCGTATTAAGTAAATTGACTTATTTCTTATTTCCACATGCAGTCGAGCTCAGGTTCAGATTTGAGAAGATTAACGTTACGCGTCTCCTCAAGTTTCAAATGAAACATGACTGCCATCTTCATCTTAAAATAATAGATTTGTTTATATGTGTGGTTTTAATAGTCGCCCCGCTACCAGCATCGTACGACAAATATTTCCTTTCCTATAATAATAATGATATAATAATATCCTGGGACATTATTCACATAAATGGCCATTCGATCCCAAACTAAGCAGACCTTGAATTGTGGAAACCAGATAACTAATATGTTCCATATACTACTTTTCTTTTGTAAATTCATACTTATATAAATAATTACTCCCAGACTCAGTACAAAGAGACATGTTCATGCACACAAATATCTATTCAACCTCGCTAACCGACCCGTTAACTAAGAAAACTATAGCACCATTCGAAATCTTTTCCACCCTTACCTACTACCACGTTGAGTGCAATTTTTATTAAAAGTGATTTCAAGTATCATTAATTCAGCTTGCATGGATACCTAAGTACATTGAATTATTGAAAAGTTTGTTTTGTATAAGAAGGTGGTGTATCACTACGGTTATTCACATCGCCCCGAGTGTAGTATGTAGTAGGTATACAGTTTCTGCAATCAGTCTAGAAGCGTAGCATTCCGCTACAATTTGCGTGGCGGTGGGTGCATAAAAGCCACTTCTATGCCCTCCCCCTTTCTGAAGGCGACGTAGACAAGTTTCCACAGTGAACAAGGAGCTAACTAGCCCGGGAATGTTACTGTAGATAATGTACTCAATTCGTCTTGCATTCAAGCGCCGGATTGGAGCGAGCGTGGGCTAACTCTTAATATTGTTTAATGAACAACGTTAAATTACGCCCATTGTGAATTTATTTCGCAATGTACGATAACTGTAAAAAATATACTGAATATTTATATCTTTGCTACCTATCGAACGATTAATCTTCGAGTAAGTTCTGACATACATGGAAACTTAATACCGTCTAGAAACGGAATACGTAAACCATCAAGCAAATACCTGAAGGGAATCTTAAGTTCTTTTTTTTTAATCTTGTGTAAATACCACTAATGACTAGAATGATTGGACAATCTAGATAAAATCAGAAGACTAAGTAATAACTTATTGTACAGATGTAACATCGGAAATTATATACGGTATATTCTAAAAATAAGTTATAAAATTGTGAAAAGAAAGCGAGCCCATTGCCGACAAACTGCTATGCAGTTTGACAAAAATGTAATGAGCCGATTGTACCTTTTTCAGCAACAAAATATAATTTAAAAAAACAAATGCAACCAAATATAACATTTATATATTTTTTTCTACCAAATTATATTAGATGCACGTATTTTAATTATTGTAGTAAGTTCCCCAGATACGCCATAATTATGAGGTAGAAAGTGATGAGCAGTACATTAACTAGAAATTTTCTTTATTAGATAAAATAGTAACCCGACCCAGCTTTGCACGGGTAGATATATTTTTGATACCTTGGAATACATTATCGTAACTTTCGTAGGATCTCATTGTTTTTAAACAAAATACTGCCCATCTTACTTCCTGATAATTTAGCTTTTCTTATTTGAAAGCATTCTTAATATCAGTTAAATCGTTTGTGAGTACACAAAATTATAATCTTACAACTGACACACTACCATCTAATCCTAAACGAGGAAGAGCCTATACTATGGCAAACAGACATCTAAAAACATACTTAAATATTTTTAAATTTACAGTATATAGATACAATAAAAACAATCGAACACAGAAAAACTAATCGTGCTAATCATACAAAGATGGATGGTGTATCGAACCCACAATCTCTGGCTTATCAGTGAGAGTCACAAACCAGTAGATCAACTGGCCAGTCAAGTCTAAGACTTGTAAGTATTGTACGGCTCCATTAAATCAGATTAATTTATAGAACGGGAGAATTGTTTGTCCTTTTTACTGTCACTTCTATAACAACAAAAATAAGGTTTCAATTTAATATTAAAACCTGTGTCCTTCTTAATGTATTAGCTCCGATAAAGACTCAAAACTTAGGTTTCAAGCTTATGTTTCTCTTTTATATCTGTGGGCTGTAAAACCTAAAACAAAGTTCAAAAGCTTGAAAAGAGATCCTGTTATATTATAATTGTAAAGGTTAATTAACATGAACAACACGAAAGATATTCAAGTAGCACTTGCCTTTTGAATCAAATACGCAACCTACGCAATATTTATTTAACGTTTGAGGCCGTATATTTGACTTTTGTGTAAAAATATTTTATTACATTTATGGCAGTGCACCATTCCGGTATAAAAATGTGCATAGAAAAAGTATTTTACTTCTATATACCGTTCTAGCGAACGTACGATCACCATCGTTACGTCGAGTAAGCGATGTCGCCGTGTTCAAAGCCAACTAAAAAGTCCCATCCATCGAGAGATATTATTTCCTCTTTCGAGTGAGACCTAGTGGCTGCCGAGTACACCGCTAACACCGCTCTTCGCTACCAAACTGAATTAGGAACGTTTTTCTCCATTTTATATCTCCCGCCCTCTAAGGAGCGACGAAGTGCTGAATTATTGGACTTACTTTATTTTATAAAACGTTCTCTCCAGGAGATTTCTGTTTACTTTGCCGCAAAACGTTTTTCACGTTCCCCGTTTCATATTCCATTGATATAAAATTGATAGTAAGTCGATTTCCATTCGCTTTATGTGCGTGTATATTATTAAAGTGAACGACAACGAGTTATTGGAAGTAAGTTGGCGTGTTTGATAGACAGGCATAAAATCCCGCTATTTCTTTGCGCATATGTAAAACGAGGGTGATATTTTCTTCGTATTATAACCGTAGAATATGGCAGAAATTATTAGTAGAGTGGTGGAATTAGGTTTTCATTTCAATTAATGAAATGATACCTAATTCCGTAAGGCAGTTAGTGGTTACTAAACTTCGGCCGCATTTATGTTATGTTCACGTTTTGGCAATACTGCAGGAATTCTTGTGCACTGTTAACAAAATAGAAACATTATTATTATTTTTTCGTAAGTATAACATTACAGGTAATCGTTTAAGGTATAACTTCGTAACAACGGTTTACAGCTTCGTAGCAATTAAGCAAATGCTACGACGCTACGTCAGAGTTTCTACGCTTTAAAGATAAATTCAAACTAGTATTAAAAATTATTATTCTGAAATGTTTATTTGGATATCACAATGCTATGGTAGCTTTAAAATTAAGTTTAGTCAGAGTATTGTTTATGTTTATATAAATTACATTAATAAAGCCTTTTGTGGCCACACATTGCTATATTCATCTTTATATAGTGTGCCATGTCCATGTCTTTAACCACGTGGAACGAGTAAGTTAGTTCTTTTTCTTACGCATACGTTCTACGTATGCGTAAGAAAAATACACACATGAAACGTTGTTGTCAACCCCCCTTAATTCATTATAGTAAATAAATAAAAAAGGTTTTACTCACGTAGACTTTAAAAAAGCGCTTGTAAATAGTCAAAGCATGTTTGTAGTAACACAGTTATTATTTCTAGTTACTAACAGTTAAAACATTTATAAAATTTATTTTATAATAGTAGTCATATTTAACTAGCTTGTATTAAGTTATTGTCAAGGAGATTATGTTCAGGTTTAATTATTGAAATTTATATTTTACTACATATTGTCTGAATGGTTCTGTCTATGTTAAGGTACGAATTCAGTATTATTATTATAACGGACCTTGTGTTTATAACGACGGTCGCGCTTTAATGCTACCACCGGATCCAATGCGCCCCAACTAAGAAGACCCAGCGAAACAAACTCAGCACGTTCATCTACTACCGGTTTCAACACGGCCCAGTTGAGACGGTCCGGCGAAACATACTCAAGCGGGCATGAACACGGGATTTGGTCCACTTAAAGTAATTATTTAGTAGACAAACACAACATCTGCTCGATAGGTTGTCTGAATGAATATTAATTTAGATTATATTAAGAAAACAAAAGAAAACGATCGAAACAATAACAATATTGAGAAAGAGTCAATAAATTTAAATTTAGTATATGTTAGCAATCATATTACAGATAGTCACGGATAGTTCACGTAACTCAACAAATTAGTCATGTCTATATGGCTACAAGATCTCCATCGAGCAATGTGCAGGTAGGCGGTGAGCGCCAGGCGTCTTTGTCATCGATGTACTCTTTAGTGGTATAATAACCCCTAGGCATAAGTACACGTTTAATATGTGTCATGAAACTTGTGTCAGGCAGATCTGTAATATGAGAAGGAAGCTTGTTATAAAATAAAACCTAATACAATTTCTGCCCTAATACATAATCAACTATATGTTATATATAGACAACTCAACTGCTCTATTTGTAGAGCAAAAGTTATACAGTTGACAGTCCCGGTTGTAGTCATTATATAACCGTCGTTAAGCCATGTCAGAGGCCTGCCCATAAGGCTTGAACAACTCTGACACTAGGGCAACCACTGCCCTTACGATAAATAAGTGGCGTAGAATACAGAATCGCCAGCAGTTATTACTGCTGGCGATTCTGTATTCTACGCATAGGCATTTTAGAACATTATTATGTTCTAAAATGCCTACAATTACTTTATTAATTTACTTCGCACCTACGTCAGATTTAATTATACGTATACTTTGGCAACTTGGCTCGACAACGCACTGTATCATATCACACTAATATTATAAAGGCGAAAATTTGTGAGTCTGTATGTTGGATTCTCTTTCACGCAAAAATTTCCGAACGGATTTTGATGAAATTTTGTATTAATATAGCTTATATAACCGTATAACATATAAGCTATAATTTATAAAATTTAACGCGGGTAAAACCGTGGGGCACAGCTAGTAGTGAATAAGTTAAAAAGGTGGCGGTCCCGGTTGTAGCCATTAGGCAACAGTCGTTAATCCATATCAGAGGCTTATGATCGAATTGAACAATTCTAACACTAGGGTAACCACTGCCCACACGATAAGTAAGTGGCGTAGAATACAGAAGCGCCAGTATTAGAAATGTTCCTAAAATACCTACAATTCTTTTACTAAGATTTTTTGTGCACCTCCATCACATTTAATTATACTTATGTATACTTTGGCAACTTGGCTCGACCACACACTGTAGCATATATTTAATATATTGAAAACAAAAGTTCATCAACACGTTACCGTAAAAATGACCAAACAATACATCATTTTATCCACGATATATTTTAGATGGGCAGCCATCAGTCTTTATAGAAAGTTAATAATTGAGTATAGAGCACGCCATCAATAAAAGCTTAACCGTTATACATATAGCTTATTTTAAGCTACCGTCAAAAACGTTGAAAATTGAGGTGTTGTTTTTGAGTGAACGGAGGAAGAGGAAATAAATGTTCTATAGCAGAAATTGTATTGTCTCTTGAAATGCGATTACCGTTGAACGATATTTCGATTCCAGTTTTATTGACATTTGGTTTTAGCGATGAAAACGTTAAGACCCTCCACATTTTCATCGGTTTTCAGTAGCAGGTATGTCGACTTAAAATTGTCTCTTTATATCTTGTCAGCTATTATTCTAGACTAGCTAAAACGCGACTTTTTCGGCATGTGTAACTGTAAGATAGGATGATAAATGCTCTTTATTGCATACCAATTAGAGAATAGATATAGGAGACATTCAGATTAAATTGTTCAAGTTGCGATCTTGACATTGCCTATGGTGGTGGTGATGGTATCAGAATACTATCAAGAGGTATGTCTACCTAGTAATTGTTTACGAATTGAGTTTTTCGTCACGAACTTAAATTGCTGCTGAGATTATAATATTTTGAGACATCATTTTATTTCATTTAGAGATTTTGCTTAGGATACGGAATTTTTCGTTTGCAACGGGAAAATGTTTATATTTTATTTTAATAAATAAAAACACTTTCAGGCATGTTTTGACAGGCATCCTAGAATGAATTTATAACTCTTTAATGGATACATGTTATTATAGATACATGCATGGACACATCTTTAATAGATACACAAATCGCTACTCGAATTACACATTGACATGGAATATACCTATTTCGCTTACACATTTTTGTCCACAAATATTCGATTATTGTGTAGTAGGTATTTTTGGTAAAAATCTCGACAAGCATTTTTAATATATTCCAGAATAGTACGTCTAGATAGTTTATTGAATAATTTAGGTGCCAATTCTGAGAAGTTTTCAGTTTTTATTATAAACTCTGGCAACAATATTGTAAAATTTAACATTAATGTGTATTGTAACAGCTTGTTTATTTTTCTCGTATGCCTAAACGTACCTACGTATAGAATGACGAGATAAACTAGCTAACAAGTAGGTAGATGTTCGCCTTTCTGTTGAAATGTCGAGTGTCGACACATTCCTAAGCTTGAGACCAACCCTTCTGTATCCATTTGCTGGTTACGGAATCCCACATAGTTGTTAACTACCCACTCGTCTCACCCCGCAAATAGATTACAGTTCGCATTATTTCACCGACTATGAATGTCGGACTATTCGGGTTATTTTTCGTTTAGCTAACTTTATTTATATTGGAAATTGATTCATCATCATCATCATATCAGCCAAAAGACATCCACTGCTGGACAAAGGCTTCCCCCAAAGATCTCCACAATGGCCGGTCTTGCAATATTCGCATCCAACAGTTTCCAGCGACCCGCACAAGATCATCGGTAGTCCATCTTGTAGGGGCTTGCCCACGCTCCGTCTTGCGGTTCGTGGTCGCCACTCGAGAAATTGATTATTACCTACAAACTATTAATATTAGAATAACTCATAATAATTATAATATACTCGCTTCTTTAAGGTTGCAATGATAATTGTGAAAAGGATATAAATTTTTAAGATTTGTTTGCGTTAGTAAAGTTTCTTTCGATCAGCGTACGAACAAACGTAATTTCAATCCACTATATCGTACATTGTACTCCCCGGTCGCGAGTACGATTGCAAACGTGCCGCGAGCAGTATTGCACTCTAGACCCTTAATTTGCATTCGTATTGATGAAATGCCCTCCCCGATCTTCACTCGAGCGAACGGTCTGCATCTTGGCGCATAATAATACTAGTAATATTGTTGTGCTCATAACATGCTCAACTTACGCCAATAGGCTGAATTGTTTTTTTTTGTCTACGTTTTCTTCCCATTTCCGTTGCACATATCATAAATATATCGAATCATGAATAAAATTTTATATTATGCAAGAGTTTTCTGCATAGAACCTTAAACATAAGGCTTAAGGTTTTTACAGGTCAAATCTTTGGATAAAACAAGGTTTGTTGCAAGGGATTATTCACCGAATCTCGGAGAACAGTCATCAAATTAGCGTATCACAATAGTTAATCGAAGACCTATTCTTCTCATCCCAAAATCGCAGTGTCTCAAATGGAAAGTTTTCGACCAGAGTGTTTTACCAGGAATTACTTTTGGAACAGAGGCGTGGTCACTCACTACAAGCATGAAAAGAAGGCTCAAGGTCATCCAAAGAGCAATGCAGAGGCCTATTCGTGGAATTTTCCTGCGAGATTGAATCAGAAATGTTGAAATCTGAGGGAAAGAATTGACAAGCTAAAGCTGATATAGCTCGTAAAACCGAGGGCCACTGGGGCAGAAAGGTTTTCAAGTGGCGATCACAAACCGGAGGTCGCAGACTCCTTACAAAACGGATCGAGAATCTAGTGAAGGTCGCTGGAAACCGATGGATACGTAAGACCGTAAAATATGGAAATATTTGGGGGAATTCTATGTCAAACTATAGACGTCTTTCGGCTAACATGATGACTTAGTTATGAGTACTTAAATCATTAAATTTATTGATTGATTAAAGATTGTCATAGTTTTCCTAAGGACAGTCCTTAACTTATGTCCTTCGCATACATCCTGAAACAAAATTTAAATTTAGGTAAGTATACAAAGATTCGTCCGGTGAGAAATTCCAGCGAGTTAAGATATACATACATATATTCCTGGTCAACTACTCGAAGACAAAATATATTTATATGTAGACAAAGGAATGCTGAGATGGTTTGGCCATTTAGAAAGGATGAATGAAAGAAGATTGGCAAAGAAGTATACCTGGCCTGTGTGAATGGAACAACCGGAAGTGGAAGACCTTGTCGAACATTCTCTGACCAAATCGGAGACGTTCTCAAGAAAAGAGAGGTCAGAAGTACCCTAAACCGGCGAGCATGTATGAGGAATATAATGACAGTAATCGAGGCCAAAGACGTGTGCAAAGATCGTGACAAATGGAAATCCGTTGTCTCTGCCTACCCCTCTGGGAAACAGGCGTGAGTCTATGTATGTATGTAAAAAGGAATAAAGATTTATTCCAACAAGCACAGATAAGCCTTAACTTAACTTAGTTTACATGAGTATTTAATACAGAACCTTACTAACTTATCCTTTGGGCAGTAGCGTACTTGATGTTAGAGTTGTTCAAACCCCCAGTAAGCCTACGAAGAGGCTTAACATCTGTTGTAATGACTATAATAAGGACTGACAAAATAAAATGCTCTCGCAGCACGGAAATGCTCGAAAGGTTTAACTACTTTGACAGCCACCCATCTATGAACTGATCGCGAGCCTATTGCCTTGTGAGAGCAATAGGCTATGAACGCCTCCTAATAGAGAATAATATAATTATTCATACCAATAAAGGCACGAATCCTTTTGTTACATTATTTTCTCTTATTATTATGTATAGAAATATACATACTTTGTTACACGTCTAAGATTTTGTAGGTACGTACCATGTGTAGCCAATACAGTCAGTGTTTCCTTTTCATTAAGTTTCCACGCACAATATTGCTGGGCAGTCGTAAACCCCTGCTGAGGTAGCCAAGACTGTCCGTCCAACGAAGTAATGAGACTTGAGGAAAAATTATACTTTTAATGAAATGAGAGAACTCATTTACGCATGTATCTTACTTTATATTATAATGGTCCCGATTCTTACTTATACTAAATAAAAGAATTTTAATTAAATAAAATATTTATTTGTAGAAGAGTTCTCATGAAAAACACGAGGTTTGCATTTCGATTTATATTTTTTTTCGTGAAGGTATGTACACCGATATGGGAGCATCTTGGAAGCTATTTTGGTAATTGATTTTTCATTCGAATTTGTATGATTGAGAGAAAATCCTATACTTATGAGATTTATATGAAAATAATTAGTTGAAATCTTTGTCGCTTATCAAAGAATACGCCATCGAAAAGGTCACTGAAAAAGGGTAATTTAAAACTATTAAAAACAAAACACTGTCACAATTAGAATTGGGCACGAATAATACTATATACAGCCAGTTTCAAAAACAATGAACAAAATTTCAAAAGCGTATGTACCCATTCAACTGAATAAAAATAATAATATATTTAATTCAGACAAAGTCCATAGTGTGTTAGTAAACATTTGCCTTAAAAATATTATATTATTGAATATAAATAGGTCACATTAAAATTAAATTGTGAAATACAAAAACAACATTTTTGGCTCCCCGTACTAAATGCGTCAGCTGATTAACTATTTGTATGGGAAGTTTATTTATTTATTGTGTTTTAATTAAACAAATAACTTCCCATACTAAAACACTAAAATTAAATATTTTGTTCCCCATGCAAAGTGCGTCAGCTGATCGAAGTTTTTGTGTGGGACATTAATTTGTTTGCAAAATACCTACTTTAAAATAAACTTGAGGTATTTAGCCAGTTGATGTTCTACACGTTGTTCAGTTTCATAGACAAACCTTGTGGGTATATTGGCACGAACTTCAAGTTTAATATATGTAAGTGTACCTATATGCTTATCAAAATGTTTTATTGGCTCATATAGTCAGTGTATGGCTTTTGAAAAATTTAGTTATCGAATTATTTTAGAATTTGTCAACTAATTACTAGCCGAAATAAGACTAAGCAATAGAAAGATTTACACCCACAAGCATTTAAACAGATTCACAACACTAAAAGTAACCTGTTCTTAGAATATTAGAAAGTATAAATACAGAATTGCCACCAATGTTAGACAATTAAAAGCAAGTTACAATATAACATGAACTTTAAACGTGTATTTTAGCGTTGGTGGATGGTTTCGACTTTAATTAGTTGTGGATAAAACACATACTTTATTGTACTAAATTGTGAATTCTTGCTATTGTTCCGAAGTTATTTCGGTAGCTAATGAGTTCCATTCGTGATATTGTAGTGAGAATGAAAAATGTTGCCTCGACGGTACTATTGTCTAATTCAAAATGATCTTGCTATAATTTTAATGCTTTTAAAGGTAATTCTTTTTCTAGGTAAATAACCACCGATATGACACTTTATGGTCTGACGCGAGAATCGAATAAACGCTTCCGCTTTCGACGAGTCGGTACCGATGCCTAACATATCAGCAGTCAGTGTCGCACAGCGGTTAAGACAGTCGCCTTGCAACTTTGTGTCTCGGGTTCAATTCCCGTGCAGAACAACTATTTGTGTGAGCCATAAATAGTACTCCTGAGTCTGGATGTACTTTGTGTCCTTTGTGTTTGTGCCACCTCCAGAGGGTTATAATAATAATGAAATTTATTTAGCGCTTGGGTATTAACATACACTTGTACTTGTCAAGCTCACAATGCAGTACAAAACACATAGGGTGCATACGACCACCTTCTACCATCGCAACTCTCGCCACAGACAGGGAGTTCATCCTCACATCCTCGAACCTTTACGATCACGTACGGTTCGCTTTCAGCGAAACTTCCTCCCACGTACGTTGAGGTTGTGGAATGAACTCCCTGTTACGGTTTTCCGAAAAAAATATTGAAATAGTCCATCCGTGCGGTCTGCGTTATCCCTTTTTTTTAATACTTAAATAAATAGCAAGTTACTAAGGTATTATTTTTAAGTTTAGTACAATTTAATAAAAATAAGACTACGAGCAGATGGTTAGCGCAGAAGGCTCTCAACCAGTATCTTAATTTAAGCGACTAATATATACAATACTAGCGGGCCGGTACGTGCTTCGCTACGCTTTTAAGTATTAGTACAAATTGTTTGTATATGGGAGTGTAAAAAGATGTTGATTTTACACTTTTTCAGACTTTTTTTAAATTTTCTCTACGTACAAACCTTCCCTGGACTTCCGAATAATTCAAGACCAAAATGAGCCAAATCGGTAAAGGCGTTGTTGAGTTATAACATTACAACGAAAAGTGGCATTGATTTTTATATATATAGATAATATATACAATAGCACCCTTATGGGGTAGGGACCCGCCTCAGGAGGCCGCTGGAGCAAAAAGATGGAATTCTATATGATGGTGTGATCACTTGCACGGGATCACCGGTTCTACAAAGTATCCATGATGACTAAGGTAAACCCTTCCAGGGTTCATTAATCACCGCGCTTGGCATGCGAGTTGGCGGCCGCATTTAGGTGGTAGCTAGTAGGTACGCACGTGGCGCTGCTGCCTGACTACCTGGGGTATCACCCCATATCAAGTAGGCGTCGTTAAAAAGCGTTACGTTACGTTAATAATACGGGGTGGCCATGTTATTCTTTCTGAACCGGAAACCATACGGCTATCAGCTCAGCATAACTCAGCAATATTGCATTTAACACTCCACATCTCAGTTTTATTTTTCAGTTAAGTGCTAAAGCAATATTTAACGCACTTTTTATACTGAATACAGCAAAAATAACGAACCGCGCTGCGTCGAGTGAATTAAAACTAATGGAACGGTTAATTTCTCATGAGGATAAAGCTAACTGTGAACTCGGCTCCACTGATTCTGTTGCTCTGTTTTGGAACTCAACGCTTTTGTTTTTTTTTATTAACAGTAATATAGCATGCAAACGCCGCGCCGTCTTCTTTTTGACTTAAATATCTGTTATGTGGCAAAGGTTGTTTATAAACTTTGATTTTAATAATGTTGACCTTCAGTAAAGAGAGAAATTAGCTCCAAAACAAGATGAAACTTCAATTATTTAATAAAAGCAACTTATGTGGTTTTACGGCATAAAATTAATTCATTGTCAGATATTTCCGCAATATTCTACTTTCGTTGGTCGCTTGAAGGCACTCACTTGCTGTATCTTCGTCCAACGCGACCAAGTGAACGACAACATTTATATTAATACTGATCAAAACACAGATACAGTAGAGCACTTGCTAAATATCTGTTATGTGGCAGATCAGTAACGCAGAGGTATATTTTTGTTTTTATGGTAGAGGTCGACAAACGAGCAAGTGGGTCACCTGATGGTAAGTGATCACCGCCGCCCATAGACACTCGCAACAACAGAGGATTCGCGGGAGCGTTGCCGGCCTTTAAGAGTCAGCAAACAAGTGTTGCTGACCCTAAATATACATGATAAATCAGACCCAGACACAGAACCAATAACCGTGCACATCACGCAACGATTTGTCCTGTTTGGCGATCGAACCCCAGGACCTCTGGCTTAGCTGCATACACTGGTGTCTTTTGGTCTGTGCTAAGCCAGCCAGCCATTATGAAAAGCTATGGTCAAAACTATACAACTTGAAAATACCGCAGGAACTCATAGACATATTAAAATTTTGGTATAGCTCTCAAACCAATCGCGTAAGGTTGACTAACGTCTGCTCTGATGCATATAAGATGGAGTGTGGTGTTAGACAGGGTGGATTAACATCAACCTCACTGTTTAATATATATGTCAATGACCTAATTGATGAGCTCAATAGAGCCAATGTCGGATGCTCTATAGACAACAAAATGGTAAATAACCTCAATTACGCAGACAACATGGTAATATTGTGTCCTAGTATTAGTGCCATTAGGAAACTTTTAAATATATGCGAGTCCTATGCTAGGTCACATGGGCTCATTTATAATGAAAAGAAAAGCGAGCTAGTGATATTTAAAACTAAGAATAGCTCATTAGATAATATTCCTCCAGTGACGCTAAACGGAACACCCCTACAAAGAGCAAGTAGTTTTAAATATCTTGGGCATGTAGTCACTGAGGATCTATCTGATGATGAGGGAGCGCAGGGCGTTGGCGGTTCGCTGTAATATGTTGGCACGTAGGTTTGCGCACTGTAGTAAGGAGGTTAAATTAACGCTCTTCAAAGCTTACTGCCAAACCTTCTACACATGCAGCCTGTGGATAGCCTATACGCAGCGAGCCTACAACGTCCTGCGGGTCCAATAAAATAATAGTTTTAGGATTCTGGTGGGGCTCCCACGCTTCTGTAGTGCATCTAGCATGTTCACCGAGACACATGTTGACGAGTTTTACGGCATAATAAGAAAGCGATCAGCTTCAATGTTAACTCGGTTGCATGGGAGCACCAACGGAATTCTAATTATGCTAGCAGGGAAAATGGATAGTCCATTCCTTGAACATTGTGCACGGCTCCACGTGTCAACCCGATGTCCAAATCCTGCTAGACATCAAAAATAGATCCTAGTAGAACTAATATAGTTTTTAAGTATTTGTATTAACACAATATGGCGATTTTTATTGCTATATATAAAGTATTTATTATTATTAGCAGTCAGTGTCACCACAACAACTTAAAAATTGTAAAATTTGGTTCACTAACAACCTACAAATCGTATAACATACATAGATAAAAAAATCATATAATCCATTAGAAGACCTATTACTTTTGTAAAAAAAAATGAAAACGTGGGTACAAATATGAAATCTTAACATAATAATCGTCAGGCCAAATTAATACGATCTAAAAACCGACAATTAAAATTAAAAGCTCCTATTTTATACTATATTTTGACTTGATTTAGTAGTCGGGTTATAGATTAGTAATTTTAAAAACGTAACATCAACGTAACTTATCATATAAATGCGTAAGGTATAGCGATTAAAAGCAAATATAATACAGTAAATATGACTCTTCCTTATCACTGCGATCCATACATATCAAGGAAAATATACAATAATATCGGATATTCGTATAAGAATATTAACATCTATTTGTAGACATACAATCTCTTTATATCCAACAATGTGATACATCTAATACATATAAGTATGTTAAGGAAATCTTATTTAGTTAATGATGCGGTAAATATTACACAATAGTAGTATATTCGCAATTGCTATATGTATATGTTAAGCTTGATTTTGTCTATTATACTTAAATATGTCACGTAAATGTACCACATACTCAAACTGAATTAAGAAAAAACATTTTTTTTATACTCTCCTGTATAATTTTATTTTTCGTTAAGTAACGGTTATTCTTTAAAAGTGCATTATGCATACACATGAATCAAATGGCTTTTAAAAGGTGGCTTCCTTTGACGTCGGTTAAACAAAAGGGTCTAAGAACTTAGTTTATCTGAAAAAAAAACACACATTGGTCATAGCTGCGACCCAGGTCGTATTTGGGCAATTTGCAGGAAGAGACAATAATTACTCAATGCGCATTCTCATTTTCACTTGGTTGTCACTCTCAGGAAAGAAGTCAGATACAAAACCGATAGCTTTATTTACTCTGCCAAGCTATCTCTGCTGTATAACTATGGCATAGTATTAAAGCTGCAGTTCGATATTTGAGTTATGGTAGGTAAAAAAATAAAAGATAAGTATTTGTAAACTAGTTTAGCAGTAAAAACTGAACAGTAAACTAAATAAAAATGCGTCATAAAATAATTTAAACGGGCAATTCAATAAATCAAAGTGACGTTCGGACATGGAATGATGAAATAACAGACCAATATTTTTATTACTATGTTTTACTGACTCACTAATTTACTAACCGCCGAAAAATTAAATGACTGCCCATTAAATTTTTCAACTGATCATGATAACTTCTGTATTGTTTAAATAACAGTTGTAACAAATAATTCGCTATAATTATTGAGACAAAAGTAAGGCGATATAATGAGAGTATTACGAAACAAACGCACTCGATGACACTAGATAAATGCTCAAAAACATTGTTAAGCTTAACAAATGATTGTCATCATACTTCTGTCCTCGCGCACGTACCTAATAGAGAAAAATAAGCTGACGGCGCGAACGGGAGCGTGAGTTGGCAATAAATAACATTCCTGATGATGAATGGACCTTGCCAACAGATAATAAAAATAATTACGCGCGTAACATCTTTTACATCTACTGGGGTCACTCTAAGCTTAAGGAATACTGTAAAAAAGTTACAACCAGCATAAGGATACAATTACAGTTATGTTTATTTAATGAACATCGGTACAGTTCACACGTTCTTAAGTTTATAACAAGTCGAAAGTCGATATTATAATTTTGTTATTTATTAGGGTTCTGTAACTGATGGGCTCCAACGGAATCCTTTTATCTGTGTGTCGGTTCAGTTCAGTTATATTTCATAAACGTAATACTACTGTTGATATTCTAACAAAGTTTCTCCATGCTACAAAAGCCTCTAACTCTATATATATATATTGTGTATATAATCGCCAATCATGTTTGAAGCATTTCTCAGCGCCCTTACTATCCCTGTTACCTACGCTTCTTTTTGTGGCCATAGTCCATGACAATTACAATACATAGTTCTATTCCCCCTTTCCTGGTAAACTCTGGTGAACTTACTCACACTCAGAACCCATCAATTGACTGAGAGAAGATTCATATAAACAAGTTAATGTCCAATAGTATTATTATTTTTATTTGTGTTGGGGTTCAAATTTTCAGAACTTATATTTTGGGGTGAAGTTCTTCGCTGAAGTCAATTTTATTTCGGTAAAAAAGATTCCCTTGGTCACTCTTAGGGAATAGATGCAATGAAAAACCTTCACTAAGCTCATTGCCCAATCTAGGTTTAAGTATGTAAGATTCGAGCGGAAAATACTATAAGTAACAAGTGTTACGAAAAGACCGGCCAAGTGCGAGTCGGACTCGAGCACGAAGGGTTCCGTACTGTTATCTAAAATTAAAGTAGTAAAATTCACGTATGTTGTATGTCCCTTAAATATTTATTTTTATTTTGTTTTTTAAAAATTTCAACTGTCTAACTATCACGGTTCATGAGATACAGCCTGGGGACAGACGGACAGGGTAATAGGGTACCGTTTTACCCTTTGGGTACGGAACCCTAAAATTATGTAATCAATTTATTAGATTATTGATTCGAATGAAAATACAATTGAGAGCAACAGAAATAAAGATCTTTACCATTTTAAGCTGAATAGTTTGAAGAAATACTGTGTGTGGCATTCATAAAGCTGTCGACGTAAAATGACATAGGGAATTTCAGAAGCAAAATAATATACCGATACTGGACATGGTTTCTTTTACGCTGAATAGTTTGAAGAAATACTGTGTGTGACATTCATAAATATATCGACGTAAAATGACATAGGGAATTTCAGAAGCAAAATAATATACCGATACTGGACATGGTTTCTTTTACGCTGAATAGTTTGAAGAAATACTGTGTGTGACATTCATAAATATATCGACGTAAAATGACATAGGGAATTTCAGAAGCAAAATAATATACCGATACTGGACATGGTTTCTTTTACGCTGAATAGTTTGAAGAAATACTGTGTGTGACATTCATAAATATATCAACGTAAAATGACATAGGGAATTTCAGAAGCAAAATAATATACCGATACTGGACATGGTTTCCGTGGACGTATACTGTCCTAAAAGGCAGTGTAACTAAAAACAAGATGTTTATAATGCGTATTACAAATAAAATTATGAAACTGTCATTAATTAATAACTAACCAATAAAAATAACTTATTGTTGCATCATGCCAGTGGATAATGTTCCTAGAATACTGGCAGCATTGCTACGCTGCAATATTTTTAATAAACATCTAAGTCAGCTAACAAGCTTACGGCTATTACGTAAGTTATATCGGGTGTTGCTCGCCCTTTAGAAACATGATTACTCCACAGCCTGTAGTCTCTCAGGGACCTCTTTCTACGGCTTCAGTGTTTGTGAGTGGGGGCAAGTTTTTCTGAAACTGTACTGTACGGTTCTAGGGCATGAGGATGTATATTCTGTAGGTGCGGTAGTAGAAAGGTCGTGGGCATCAAACGAGACAGGTCTACTCAAAACTACTTAGGTATTGCTTAAAATATACGTCAGCATTTCGGGAACGGCCTGCCTGTCTTTTACCACCTGTATTACATAGGTGTACTCCAAGTACACACCTTCCCATTATACGTTTGTTTCACGTAGGGCCATGAACGCTGCAAAGGTATCACTAAATCAGCCTTAATGTTACCAGAAAGGTTGCGTTATATTGTGGGTTGAGGTGTCTGTTAATACGGAATTGTTTTAACTCTATAAAGGAGTGACTTGTTTCTGTCTTATGCTTGCCTTTTCACCTAGTTAACTGGATATTAGGGCTTCGTAGCAATATGGTGAAAATGAGCATTTATAATTATTTCTTACCTAATAAGATTACTCATGTTTACCGTCGTTTTTGCTTGTGTAACGTAGTAATGTATTAAATGTAATTAATTTAAATTTAAATGTAATAAATTATGTAAATATGGCATAATTTGAGTCTTTATACTGTCACATCTAAATACCACCCGAAAACTTAAATAAATTATATATTTAGAACATAATATGTAATAGATCTACTACTTTGTTGCATAAGGGTTCAATTAATCATAGGACTGTGTCGAAGTAGGCTAGAGAAAAAAATTGATTGCGGGAGTTGTAGGCCTGTGCATTTGTAGTTATTACTGATAAACTGAACTTTAGACAAATAGCAATCTTAAATGTTTCCCAGACAAATATTCATCATTACTCCGTTGATACGGAACTCGAATCGTGTTAACTCATATCGCACTTGACTGTTTTATTGCAATAGCCTAATATTCAATTCTGGTTGTACCCCGTGGTTGATTATCAATTATACCTATAGCTTTCAGAGTACAAGTAAGCTATTTACATTCCAAATTCAGTCCAAACTCGTTCAGCAGTTTCAACGTGAAGAAGTGACAAACGTTGGAACGCATCGCACAAGCTCATCGCGCTTCGCATTATATACTCGTGATACTAGTGTGAAAGTATCGTACTCAGTATTACGAGTATACTATATCCAATCCAGGTAGACAAGTTGTGAATACATAATTTATAGCAGTGTTTGACTTCATGTTTGAAGAGTTGATCGCAATTCGACATGTTCATACAGTTTTCTTTTTGTTTAGTAAATAAAAACGATCTCTTCAAAGGTACTCAGTGGATGTCTATGGGGTAATAAATAAATTCCAAATAAATAAAAAAACCAAACAAAATAATTTCAATGGAAATTAATAATAATAATATCTGGGGACAATGTCACACAGATCATCCTAGCCCCAAACTAAGCAAAGATTGTACTATGGGTACCAGGCGACGATATACATACTTATATAGATAAATACTTATATACATAGAAAACATCCATGACTCAGAAACAAATATTTGAGCTCATCACACAATTGAAATGTTAATGTGAATATAACCGCTTGTTACTACAATTTATAATTTATAATTAGGTATTTCCATTTTGTTTTAAAGGTATTCTGTAATACCTCTCCTCTCAAAACGTTTCTATAACGTTGTCTTTTGGAGAGGTTTGCCGTAGTCACCGCACTTGGTATGCGAGTTGGCCCCACGGGATGGCATGGGGTGGCCCTGATATTATTTCTAGGACATAAACCACATGGCTAAAACACTGTAAATTTACTAAAAATTAACTTTTCATATGTTAATACATATAAATTTTAACTTTTCGTATGATAATTTATACATACGAAAAGTTGATATTTTAATATTATAATTTATGATTAATGTACACACAAAATAAAAACAAAAGGAAATTTACATAGTATGAAGTAGAGGTACCTACAGGGGTGCTGCTTATTTCAAAAGAAATCTCTTCCAGCAGACATTTACAGCTTTTGATGACATGCTGTTTTATGTGTCGAGGGTAAAAGTAAATAAATACACATCGAGCCCACCGCACTGCAGCATATTTAGTCTTTAGCTACGTTTCCCGGTTCTCGAATTTAAATTCCACGGTTCACTTGATACAAAACAGAACTTCTTCGCTACCAGCCAACTTGTTTACACACTCAAAGGAAGCAAGAATTGAGCTGTAGAAGCTTCCTTAAGTTCCTACGTCTGGCAAAAAATACCGTTCAACATGGAGTCGAAGGAATTTAAGTTGTAGATCGACACGTGGATAGATTTTAAAGTTCAATTAGTAGAGAGGTGCATTTTGCTCTCACAAATTGTTTAGAATTGACTGTGGTGGTAATAACAAAGTAAATGTTGCTTTACGAATACTAATCATCGAGCTATGGCGATCGCCTTATCTAAAATATTTTTTTGTTAAGGCGATCATAGCACTCACTGTCTTGTAAAAAATCTGCGAGGTTTGTATATCCTAGGCACACGATTAGTATAAAGACTGGGTGACCGAAAAAGTGGTTTGATTTCTTAGCGTGTCTGTTGATCCCGTTTGTAGTCATAGACAACAGTCGTTAGATTAAAGATCTACTGGGTGGCTTAGACAACTCTGATAATGACATACGATAAATATAATATAAAATAAATAAAATGCGCAAGATTAGATATAAGAGGATTACAACGTATTTTTATAATTGATATTCCACAAGATTTTCAATTTAGCTAATGGATGGATTCGTTGGCATTCTAAATGCATCACGCTTTTTATGTTAACTATACTTTTTGTTAACGGGGTAGTAGCTGGCCTCGTTGGTCTAGCGGTAGCGTGTTCAACCGCTGACAATGAGGTCCTGGGTTCAAATCCCGGGTCAAGCCAAAAAGGGATTGTAGGATTTTTCCGTAAAAAGAAATTTCTCAGTATCAGCCCGAAGTCTGGAAGTTGGCGGTATTAAACCCCCGTGCCTCGGCGTGCCCGTAAAAGGTCATGTCGCTAGTCGTCGCATCGGGTCATGAGAGTGATAGAATAGAAAGTGCCCCTGTGTTTTCGCACACACTTGTGCAATATGTCCTGCGCAATTGGCTAGTCTCCATTGAGACTGGCCGCAGTGGCCGAAATTCGGTCGGGAGGACATTATTATTATCCGGCCCAGAAAGACTAACAGAGCCACCACATACCTACCTACTATCCCGTAGGTGTCGTTAAAGGTAACTGAGGGATACACAAGACCGTCGGACAGCGGCGACACCTATGTACGCTACCATCTAACTGCGGCCATCGAGGTATTCCTCGAAACGCTACCATTTTGAGGCGCTACTAATGAGGCGCTCCTGTTTTATTCCTCGGAGCGCTACTTTTAGTAGTGCTCCCGATAGCAATTAAAAATATTAACTTTTATTTCCTCGAAGCGCCACTATGATTAACTTTCGAATAGAGATAGGATACTAACTGAAACTATCGATAAAAGTAAAACACGTTATTTTATACAATTTGCAAAAACTCCTTGACCATAGATTGGTTTAAAAAAATTGAGCTTGCTTTGGCATTGCTTTCAGCACTAGTTATAATGAAATAATGACCAATGTTATTGTGTATTCAAAGAGTAAATGTTATTCAAAGAGGATGCTATTAATAAATAAAAAGCACAGATATAAATGATATGCGTATAATAATCACATTGCAGCAGACAGGACCTACGTAAAAATTACAAGATTACTTTGGGTCGTGTTATCGTAAATACAGTTTACTATCAAGCAATCCAATCTTAAAACGAGTAACAGTTACATTTTCATAACCTTAAATTCATTTTTAATTTTTTTTATGATACGTGTAGCAAACCGTATTTATTGTATTGTATTTTTTGCTACACGTATCATAAAAAAAATCTATCATATCTCTATTCGAAAGTTAATCATAGGGGCGCTTCGAGGAAATAAAAGTTAATATTTTTAATTGCTATCGGGAGCGCTACTAAAAGTAGCGCTCCGAGGAATAAAACAGGAGCGCCTCATTAGTAGCGCCTCAAAATGGTAGCGCTTCGAGGAATACCTCCAGTCATCAACTCGCATGCCAAATATGGTGACTATGGCAACCCCCTCGAAATGGCAACTTTGTGGAAACCCTAGCCTTTTTTTTTTTTTTTTTTTTTTTATTAGGTCTTTACCTATGAAATTGCCGTTCTGCAGTACTGGCCATTTCAAATCAAAATAATTTTTGTTTGGCTAAGAATTCTAATTTCAAATTAATTTTATTTTAAAAACATGGATTCTTTTTTCCAAAAGTAGTCATTTCTTTATTGATTAGTGTTACATTTTCATCGCATTTCAATCTTTTTCGTCATCATGGATACGTTAAAAATTCGAGTAATTATGGAATATGAGTACCGTCGTGGCAGCAACGCGGCACAAGCGGCACGCAACATCAACGACGTTTACGGAGCTAACACTACAAACCAACGCACCACCTGTTATTGGTTTGCTCGCTTCCGTTCTGGAAATTTTGACCTGAAAAATGAACCTCGCGGTCGTCCGAAGACTTTGGTCGACAATGACGAATTAAAGGCGGTTGTGGAAGCTGATGATACACAATCTACGGCTGAATTAGCAGCAGCTTTCGACGTTAGCGTCAAAACAATATTGGTCCATTTGCGTCAAATTGGCAAGGTAAAAAAGCTTGACAAATGGGTGCCCCACGAACTCAATGATCGCGAGCGCGAAGTACGCATCGAGACGTGCCTTGCACTGCTCAACAGACACACAAATGAAGGAATTTTGAACCGCATTGTTACCTGCGATGAAAAATGGATTCTGTTTGATAACCGCAAGCGCTCAGCAAGTTGGTTGGATCCTGGTTCAGCACCTAAACAATGCCCTAAACGAAAACTTACCCCTAGAAAAGTGATGGTCACTGTTTGGTGGTCTAGCGCCGGTGTGATTCATCACAGCTTCTTACCAAACGGGGTGAGCATTACTGCAGATGTGTACTGTGAAGAACTGAGCACAATGATGGAGAAGCTGGCGCATCTCCAACCAGCATTGGTCAATCGCTCGTCTCCGCTGCTCCTGCACGACAACGCGCGACCTCATACTGCACAGCAGACGGTCTCCAAGTTGCAAGAACTGGGGTTGGAAGCTCTCCGTCATCCGCCCTACTCACCAGACCTTGCGCCTACAGACTACTACTTTTTCCAGAATTTGGATAACTTCTTGGCGGGAAAAAAATTCAATACCCGAGAGGCAGTACAAAATGCCTTTGAAGAATTTGTTGCCTCCCGTCCAGCTGATTTCTTTAAGAAGGGCATCAATAAACTGCCACTGCGATGGCAAAGATGCATTGATTGCATGGGTGATTACTTCGATTAATACAAATAAAAAAATTCATGAAAAAAATTCGTTTAAATTTTTTCATACAAAACGGCAATTTCATAGGTAAAGACCTATTATTAGGCAGGGGGAATGCCTACGCATGCCACCCGCAAAAAGTGTCTGCGGGTGGATATGTCGGACTCGCACCGACTAAACCTACCTGCCGTGGACTTCTCTTGACGCCTGATGGGAGGAGCCCCGGGAACGCGGGTATGCTGCTCCGGTGCTCCTCTTTTGCGCCTTGCCCCAGATGGTCGGGACACGTACCCTGGGAGGGCTTGGGATTGCCCTCCCCTATTGCCGACTCCTGCCAGTCTGGCACAGCGACTGTGCCACAAACAGATCGCTGTCTTCCCGGAGCTGCTTGTAAGTGGTCGCAGTAGAGGACACTTCTCATACTGCCACCGCAGCTCTGAGGGGAGTTGGGCTACCGGCCGCCGCCGCCGCCCCGACGCCTCCTCCGTCTACGAGTGGGATCGGCTCGTTTCCGAACCCGCTCGGCGGCCTCCTTCTGGAGCATGACTGTCTCACAGAAGGAGACCACGGCGTCCCATTTGTCACCCGCCAGCATCGCGCCTACGATCGCTGGCGGGGATAGATCCCGTCCGATCGCTACGACCAGGACTCGCCTCTCGGATTCCCAAGCCGGGCACTCTTCCAGCGTATGCTGGGCCGAGTCCAGGTCGCGTCCGCAGTGGTGACAATGTGTCGTCACTTCTCGGCCGATCCGGCTCAGATACTCACCGAAACACCCGTGTCCGGTGAGTATCTGAGTCAGTCTGTAGGTGACGTAACCACCCTTCCTTCCCACCCAGGCCTCGAGGTGAGGCAGGATAGCACCGACGGCGCGTTGGCGCGCGTTCAGGCGCAACTCAAGTCGTGCGCGCCGGTGTACATCCCGTCTATACTCAATGAGCGTCCGGTCCGGCGCCCCCTCACTCCCCTGGCGGACGCGTATTTCGGTAAAAACCGCCGCGTCGACAGCCGCCAGGAGATCGAAAGGCGGGAGGCGCGCCACGAGTGTCGCCGCCTCAAAGGATACCGTACGGTATCCTCGTGCGATCCGTATGGCCACCACACGCTGCAGGCTATTCAGAATTGCTCTGCAGCGGGAGGCACCCGTCAGGCGTTCAGACCAGACGGGCGCCCCGTAAAGGGCCATAGATCGCACGACACCACCGTAGAGGCGGCGAACTTCTTCCCGTGGACCCCCGAGGTTCGACAACAGCCGGTGTAACGCGCCAGTTACCTAGCCCCCCGAGTGCGTCGGGTAACCGGCGCGTTACACCGGCTGTTGCCGAACCTCGGGGTGCTCAAAGTGCTCCTCGAAGCCCCATCGACTGTCTAGGGTGAGGCCCAGGTACTTCATGTACCGCCCTACCCTGACCTCTACGTCACCTACCCACATCGACGTACTGGGTGGTTCCTGCCTACGGCGCAAGCCGTGGAACCATAGCGCCTCGGTCTTGTGAGGCGCTACCCGAAGGCCCAGTCTCCTTATGGCCGTGACGACACATGCAACACCGAGTTCGGCGAGCCGTACCGCCCGCTGGAAGCTGACCTCCCGGGCTATAACGAGCGTGTCGTCCGCATAGCAGACGACGCTCACTCCGGGAGGGAGGCCAATCCGCAGGACCGCATCATAGGCGAGGCTCCATAGCAGAGGTCCCAACACGGACCCCTGAGGAACCCCGCAGGAGAGCTCCCTCTGGACCTCAATCCCGTTCCGACCGACGAACTTAATCGCTCTGTCACGCAAATATGCCCCGGCTATACCACGCAGATAGGGAGGCACGTTATGGTAGACCAGTGCCTCCCGTATCGCCCACCAGGGGACGGAGTTGAAGGCGTTGACGATGTCTAAGCTCACCGCCAACGCCACCCCCCTGCCCGGACGGCGGGTTCCGACAGGGCTCGGACGCGGTTAATCGCGTCCAGCGTCGAACGTCCCTGTCGGAAGCCGAACTGGTTGTCCGACAAGTCGGGGCCAACGCGCGACAGATGCTCGCTGAGACGGGCGGCAATGACACGCTCAAAGAGCTTGCCCGCCTCGTCCAGCAAGCAGATTGGTCGGAACGCCGAGGGAGAATCGGCGGTCCTGCCCGGCTTGTGCAACAGCACAAGCTTGGCCTCTTTCCAGCAGGTAGGGAACACGGAACTACGGAGGCAGCTTGTAAAAAGTTGCCTCAACCGGTCCCCCAAGACTACCAGAGCGTACACCCACGCCCTGCCCGGTATCCCATCCGGGCCAGGGGCGGTGTTTCGGGCTGCAAGTCGCCGTACTGCTCGGTCCAACTCTCCCTCCGTCACCTCAAACTGGTCGTCCCAATCATGGTGCGACGGTGACGGAGAGTCCGAGGGACTGTCCTGGACCCTAGGGAAGAGGGTGTCCATCACTCTCTCCAGAAAATCCGGGTCCAGGGTACTTGTCAACGGAGGGACCCAAGGTCTGAGCTTGCCCAGTACCATTTTGTACGGGCGCCCCCATGGGTCCCTATTCAGTCCCTCGATGAGCTCGTTCCAGGACCGAGCTTTGGCTTCCGCTATCGCAATCGATAGCACCTTGACGGCGACTTTATACGCCGTATGCGCTCTGGCATCCTCTTCAGTATTGGCTCGCCTCCTCCGACGGGCCCGCTGGTGTCGGCGACGCACTGCGACGTACTCCGATCGGAGTCGCGTGATTTCGGCCGACCACCAATATTGCGAGCCTCGTCTGTCACCCGGACGGATCCGAGGCATCGACATGTCGCAGACGCGAGACATGATACCCCGGAACCAGTCCGCTTGCAAATCGGGATCGGACGGGATCCTTTCTCCACCTTCACTAGCGCCCCAATGGATGGCAATGGCGGCAGCCGTCAGCATGTCGCGGTCTATGTGACGCAGGGACCAGCGCCGCGGTGGGATAATGCTACTTCGGTCAGGGCCCCCTCGGGGCGGACGGAAGGCCACGCTGAAAAGGATATGTCGATGATCCGACAGCGTGGCAACTTCCTCCGCAACTCTCCACCCCGAGACCAGGTGCAAGGCTGAGGGAGTCGCCCACGTCAAGTCGACGATCGACTCCCCCTGCCAACGCACACAGGTACTGACTGAACCTCGATTTACAAGACGGAGGTCCAGTCCGGCGACCCATTCTAGTAACGTCTCCCCTCGAACGTCGTCCCGGGTATCGCCCCAAAAAGTGGAGTGAGCGTTGAAATCACCCAGGACGAGTACCGGACGGGATTGGTAACCGCTTATGTGGCCCGTGAGCCGGTCCAGGTACGCCTCAAATATTGCGAGGCCGCAATTTGGGGAGATGTAGCAGCCCACTACGACTGCTGGTCCCCACTCCACCACAACGAATCCGGGCCCTTTGGCCAGGAGTGCGCAATGGGGTTCATGTTCCCCCCCTGCCCAGTATATGGCGACGAGGCCCCCATCCGCCCCGAACCAACGCGGGTGGTCGGGAACGGAGTGAGGCTCCGCCACTATCGCTAGGGCAACTGAACGCTCAGCGATCGTCTGCGCAAGAAGAGCTTGCGCAGCGATGCAGTGGTTCAAGTTGCCCTGCAAAATAAGTTGGGGGGGAAAGAATTCTTAAACCTCCATCGACACTCCAACGGGGCCAGAGCCCGGTTCAGTAGACCGCGACGTTGTTGGAGCAGACGCGGCAGGACGTCCAACTCCTCTGCTCCTAACCTTTGGCGGCGTGCACCTACCGCTACCTAGCCGGTGACCAGCCGGCCTGCCAAGGTCGCCACACACAATACAATGGGGTGCACGCGCCGTGCATTCTTTCGCCTTGTGACCCTGTTGGCCACAGACGAAGCACGACGCGCTCCGGTCACATCCCGTGCACCGAGCCCTAACATGGCCCTTCTCCAGGCAGCGGAAGCACTGGAGAGCTCTAGGTGGAAGGGCTTCTACCCGGACGGACATCCAGCCCACTAGTATTCGACCGATTACCGCTAATTTGCGGGCGGTCACTAGCGGGCACCGAACCCACACCGAACCCAAGCCGGACGGGGAGAACCGAATTTCGCCTACCTTCATGTCGGCGACGGCACATCCTCCCGTCGTAGCCAAGGCTTCTGCCACCTCAGTAGGGTTCACGGAGTCATCCAGGTCTAGAACCCGGAGCTCTCCCATCGCCACAGGGCACGCCACCACCGCACCCGTCTCGGCTAAGGCTTCCCTTAGCCGAGTGGTCAGGGCCTCCGCTTTTACGGAGCCCTCTGGACCAGGGATCCTCAAAATGAGACCCCCGGTCAAGGCCCTCTTAGGGCGTAGGCCCGCCTCTAGATTAAGGTCCTTCAACTGGACCTTGGTCCTCGCCATCATCATGACCTCGGCCATGGTGGCGGTGGAGGTCGGCAGCAAGTTGATCGTCACTGCCGCGGAGGAAGGAGGTCGCGGCAGTGCGACCGGCCTCTTAAGAGGTGGAGGTGGTGTTGGCCGACTCTGTCGTGCAGCCTTGGCTCTAGCCTTTCGGCCAACCACCTGAGCCCAGGTGCCTTCGGCAGGTGGTGGAGGCGCCGCGGGAACGAACGCCGCTGCGGCCCTAGCGGCATCGGCGTCCGCAGCCGCAGCCCGGCGCCACTGCCGTCGACTACCCCGCTTTCCGCCCGCCGCGGCACCCACGGATGGAGTCACTAGGGGCGGCTCTGCGCTCCGAGCGAGTGGCGGGCGGATGGCCCTCCCCGGGAAGATTTCCGCTATCAAGTCGCGGCGCATCTGGACCAAACGTTGGTCCAAAAGGGCCGCAAACCTTTCTTCTGGCGTCTCAGGATCTTCCCGGGTCGGAGCTAAGGGAGGAGCGCCAGAACTGCTCCCCTGTGTAAATGGGGATAGAGGCGACATTGGCTGGCGTCTGTCAGATGTCCGCGGTGGCAGTGATTTTGACGACGGCGGCTGAGACGGCGGTCGAGACGGCGGCTGCGACGGTGGCTGGGACGGCAGGGGTGGGAAAGCCCCGATCTCACGCCGACGAAGGCGCCATGTCCGCCAGCTCAGCGGACATGGCGGCCATACGCGACTCCAAGGAGGCCAACTGGGAACGGAGTTGCTGGTTCTCCAGCTCCAACCTATTCCCGCCGGTCCTCCCGTGTAGCTCGGTGGCAGCTGCCTGAGCTTTGCGGGCCGCCAATCGGAGGGCACGGACAAAGTCGCCCTTCAGACGCTTTGATTTGTCCGCAACCTTCTCCACCGTCGCCAACGACTCTTGTATGACTGCACCCAGGTCGGCTGTCGGCTGCTGACGAAACTCCTCAGCCATGTCTTCGACCCGGGGCAGTCGGCTTTTGGCCTTGCTATCTACTGGGCCCTGAGAGGGGTCCAGTACAAAGGCCAAGTCCGCCTCATTGTTGTCGTCGTCTTCTATGCACAGCTTGGGTTTCACAGCCCGCTGCACATCCTCTGCGGTACGAAGACGACCTCGCTTCCGGTTTTCTAGGCTATCCAGGGACTCCATGGACACCGCGGACCTTAGGGAGCTATCGCTCTCCACGTCCGCGGTGCCCCGGGATGTCCCAGGAACAGGTGTGGCCGGGCGGGTGCATGACCTCGTGGTTCTCCTGACGCTCTTCTTGGCGGCAGTTTCTGCAACACCGACCGATTCACCTTCCTTTCCTACATTATTGGGGCGCACAAAACTGGGCGTGTGCACCCTATCCGCGACCTCCGCGGAGATATGTCTTGAAGTGTCCCCCCCAGATACGGTGGGACAGCCGGGCCCTAAAGGACCCGGGAGGGATTCTCCGGCAGAGCCGGTACCCTCCTGGGGTAATGTTTTTCTCAAAGACATTATTTACCTTTTTACCCTTTGGAACCGGTTTACCCCCCGGTACCCCCTTTCGCCGGGTAATTGCTCAGGGGCTAAGGGTTGCCGCACTTGTGACCGGACTAAACGCTCCAGCCATGAATGGCCCGAGCGTTCAATCCAACCCCGGCTGAAGCCCAACGCCGTGCGGCGAAGCTTAGGCTTGCACTCCTCCGCTGTCCCCTCCAGTGTATTGAAGGGACAACAGAGGCGTGAGGTGTCGGACTATTTGCCACGGACGGTGGTTTCTCCCCATGAAAGCATAGGAAAAAACCAGCGCCCACGCCCAGGGTACACCGTTCCAGAAACTCCCGTTCCCACCGAATATAAATATTCATATGGGACCAGTAGTCTCGGACACACGAGGAGGTTTTCCGACCTAGCACCCCGTGGAAACCCTAGCCTATGTCCCGCTGTGGACGAGATCAAATTGATGATAATGGTGATGATGATTTTGATACTTTTCATAAAAGATTATAAATATCATATAAAAAGTGATATCATAACCAACTGATCTATGAACGCGGAGCATTAAACCACTGCGTCTAGAAACCTGAAACTTGAAAGTAGCTGCTAATTATATTTAAGAATAAGCCCCCGGAAAGTCGGCCCCTAAACGAGTAAAATAATAGTTGAACGGTTGCATAGCAGACGGTCATTATCAACATAAAAGTATGAGGAGAATATTTAGGCTTCTGGGTTTAAATAAATGTACCTAGGTACATCTGTTATGGAGCCTTTGGGAATTCCACCCCACAAAGGTGAAATAAGGGAAAGGTTTGTATGGAATGTCCGTAAATATTAAAGATAAAGCATTTAATTAACTACAACTTCTCGTTATAATTATATAAAGTTATACAAGTGTCTTCGTTTTGTTCAAAATGTTTTCTCTGCTAAGTGGGTATTTTGCCCCTTATTTATAAGGGACAAAAGCTTGTGCAGGAACTGTGTGCTTGAACTTAATAAACTTGTATAGGCTTGTGTTTCACTTTTAAAGTAAGACGTTTGAAAGAAAACATTTAAATTCCTTGATATTACTGAACGTCACTGCACTTAACTAATCCCACACATAACAGCGAGATATAGGAACTGAATAGTTGTATTTTTTAAGAAAGTGACACTTATATAGTCTCTATGAAAAGAAAACGTCTAAATTTGAAAAGTATTGCAGGGTACTTTACAAATCTAATTATTTACATTCAGAACTAATTATATCACATGGGTCACAGTAATTAATAGTTTTCTTGTGTGGGAATCGAACCAGGAACACAAATGTAGTAGCGAAGCGACCTTAACCACTTCCCCACACGCGCAGTCAAACTTTATAATCAGAAATGAGGTCGAATTAATAAAAAATATTACTAAACATAAATTAATAGTTTCATATTTGTAATTAATTTTATTAAAAATGTCCTTTATTAGTTAGATACTAATAATGGTTCCGGTTAAATTGAACGGAGTACAATGACGAATAATAATGTTGTGAGAGTGTGTGTGCAAATACAGGTAGAGTCATACATCACCCTCGTAATCAATCGACACAGAAACGATTCGACACTGAGTTTTTAACCTTTTAACCCGACCTGGGATTAAAACCTAAAACCTCGGTTGAACCTCTGCCGCTATACCAACGACGCACTTAGATAATTACAAAAAAGTAGGAACTTAGACAGTTAACCGAAAATAGGTAGCTACTGATATAATATCAATCAAAACTAAATAATTTATGAATCAAATTAAAATAACACATCCACATAATTCATATGAGGAAATTACCTTAACATATAAAGTTTCACACAAACCATTAACAAACTAATTAAAATGGACAATTTAAAAGCTTAATCAGGTGATTATTAAACCAATAGGTACGAGTATAATAGGTATAAGCCGTCAAAACCAATTATCGACATAAAATTGGTTTAATTTCATTGATATAATTATACAAACTCAATTTTTAGCAATACATATTATATTAAGGGGTGTCTTGAAAAATACTTTTTGAATTTCGAATAATTTTCGTTATAATAAATATGGAACGTGGCTATTTAGCAGAAGTCATCAGGAAACTTTAAGCGGTTTTCAAAGGCAGCCATTTAAATTGTGAAAATTCACAATCGACATGGTTGTACGGGCATAAGATAATTTGTAGGGTCAAATTAACCAACGCTCGCACGTATCCTACTCCTTACTGTGTACCACTCGTAATAGTCCTACCACCCTAGCCTAACCATATGTACTGATAACATATAATTATATAGATAGGTACGGGAAGCCTGTTGCCAGGAGACCTAAGGCAACAGACGGAAACTATGAAGGAAGCAGGGGTGTGTACGTAGTGCAATGTACACAGGAGAGAGGGTTTTCTCACTGCCGGTCAAGCAGGCTCACAAGACCGATCGTACTGACGGCTAAAGGTGTCTTGGCCGCAGTGAGAGGTGGTGACAGGGTAATGAGTCAAAGTCGGATTCAACGTAATGACTGGTTTTATTTACAATATTAAAATCTTATATACTAATCTTAAACTAAATACACATTCACGCCTATTCACTTGTGTGCCATCCGTGTGTTGCGTCGACGCTGCAGTCTTCAATATTTCGGTCAGTTGTATGCTGACACTGAGCTGTACTTTGTCCCAAGATGCGTCGATGTAGTAAATTTGTCATTGATTGCTGTGTTGATATAAATTAATTAGGGTTCCTTGAAGTAAATATTATGGTTCACATGTGAACAATGGTAAAAATTTAAAGAGATGGTTCAAAAAGGTCCCACTTTTCTTGTTCATTATTATGCACTATCTAGAGCCGATCTGGAGAACTGTAGGCTCCGATCAGAATATTAAAGCAGGTACCTGTCCTGGTACGGGGATGTTTTATTGATGTACCAATCGAACATCGATAGAAGTTCTTGCAACAAATTTTGGCCCATGACCTGCACGCTTCTTAGATGTAATTAAGACAATTAATAATACGCATTGGCTGTGTGGTGACGGCGGCAAATATCAGAATATCATCATCCCTTGGGGAGCAGCTTCTTTTGAGTACTATGACCATCATACTGCGATCGCCAAATCATCTTCCAAACGTGGCGATTATGGCATATCCCCCCAAAATTATTCTTGGGGAGCCTCCTATCGAATCGTAGGCTTAAACTCAAAATCGATCAATTCTGTATAAGGAAGCAAATTTTATAGTACCGAACTAGAAATAATGTTTTGACAATTTATTTTTATTTATAATATTAAAAATCTTTCTTTTTTCATCTTCACTTATTTATTACAAGCAAGTGCGCCTAATTACAGTCAATCATCAAACAAATCTATCGAAAACAGAGAATACGAAGACCCACACGAGATCCATTACATACAGGCCTATGCGAGATCCATTACCCATGTGATCATATGGTGTGCATTTTGAATAAGCGGAATCAGTAGCCCAAATATATTTGAGAATGAAACCGGCAATGCATTAAAATTCGATGGACTTCGTAATCGCGCGCGATGTGTTGAACGTTTTAAGACCAGCGCAGTTTAAAATGGTGTCTTGTTTTCTCTAGATGGTGCAACCTGTGACATAAACAATGCCGCTGAAATTTCCAGAGTAATGTCACGGTGTAGAGAAGTTAACTAACAACTTCGAACGTGTAATTTGACACCTCTGGAGGATTTTATTTAAGGTATTTTTTAACCTATGTTATTACACTTACTTCAATAGAACTCTTAACAACTCTTTCATAATGCAGGAGTCATCGTGTCATACTTATCAGCAATGACATTAGTGATGCTCCGCAGTCTACTAAGTAAAGAGATAACCCGCTTGCGAATAATGGCATGAAAGCCGCCTACTCTAGCTTCAGTAAACAAGGTAGATGCCCTACAAAAGCACGGCAGGCCTTATAATCCTAAAGCCATTATTATACTGAACGCGCAGCAATGTGCTGCGAAAAGTGTTTACAAACAATTCATAAACATTTTTCGAGCGGAACGGCTACATACCTACCAGCTAAAATAACTACCTATTAGTTAGATAATTATGAAATTATTCCTATTTTGAAATTCAATTTTCATAGGTTAAATAGTTCCAAAGTCAGCCGCTTAGTCACCATAGAAACTCGGCTATTACACACTTGTGCTTACCCTCTGTCGGTAAAAGTCGTTGTTTAGTATGCTCGCGCTCCAGCAAACATAATCGCAAAACTAATACAATATTCTCCTCACGTATTAACTGCTTGTTGAAGATATTTCTCTGTAATAGAAAACGTACATCATACAGAATGATAACCATAAGTTTGTTACAAATATACTTGTTAAATACAAGACTGAGTCTTATTGCAATAGTTTTGAAACATTATTTTACACTAATTTAATTCAATATTAAAGATACAATAACCTAATATATATACATACGATTTAGAATAGAATAGTAGAAATTCAGCTTTAAGACAATTTAACGCTGACAAAACTGACTGACGCTTTTTTATAAAATTACAATTAACGAACAAGCGCGAAGCGGGCCTTCTGTCAGTAGGTAAGTGAACACCGCTTCCTATGGATACTCGCAACACCAGTGGGCAAGTACGGCTCCAGTGGTAATGGGCGTCCCACAGAGGTCAATTCTTGGCCCATTTTTGTTTTTAATTTATATAAATGACTTACCTTACTATGTAAGGGATAAGCATGAGATTGTGTTGTTTGCAGATGATACTTCCTTGACGTTCAAAATAAACCGACAATTAATTTTGACGCTGTTAATGATGCAATCTCTAAAGTTGTTCATTGGTTTAATGCCAATAATCTTGTGGTTAATGATAAGAAAACTAAAGTCATAAAATTCACTACACCGAATGTGTAACAGGCGACAACCAATGTACAACTTAATGGAGCTAGGTTGGACCCTGTTGAATCAACTGTGTTCTTGGGTATCACTATTGACTCAA
The DNA here is from genome assembly GCA_951640165.1 of Pseudoips prasinana. Taxonomy (NCBI): domain Eukaryota; kingdom Metazoa; phylum Arthropoda; class Insecta; order Lepidoptera; family Nolidae; genus Pseudoips; species Pseudoips prasinana. Next base: position 16,055,486 of record OX621240.1, read on the forward strand.
AGCTACAATGGAGCCCACAAATAGAAAAACTGTCCGGCAAATTAAGTTCTGCAGCATATGCAGTGAAAACTATTAGACGGCTGACTGATGTTGACACAATCATAATAATATTTTCATAGTATAATGGAATGAATGGAAAAGGCAAAAGAAATGGAATTCTTCTCTGGGGTAGCTCTGCTGACATTAACACCATATTTATATTGCAAAAAAGAGCTGTAAGAGTTATCTATAATCTTGGCCGAGAGTGTCTCTAAGAGAAAAGTTCAAAGAGGTTAACATTCTAACTGTACCATCTCAGTATATATATGAAAACTTACTATATGTGCATAAAAATATCGATTCCCTGTGTAAAAGGAGCGATATGCATAATGTAAATACTAATGAAATGAAATTTATTCAGCACTTGGGTATTAACATGCACTTGTACTTGACTTTAACATGCAGTATATAAACATAGCGGATAGTATAAAATTTACAAAAAAAAATTATTAGTCCGTCCGTGCGGTTTGTTTTATCTCATATATTTTCTGAAATCCTTAAATAAATAACAAGTTACTAATCTACTATTTTGAAATTTAGTTCTACTATATTAAAATTAAAGAATGGAAGACTAAAGCAAAAAGACTAAATTCTAAATGAGGGTGTGATCACATGCACGGGATCACACCCTCGCCGCTGAGGAACCTACCCTAGCTAGCCTGCGGCTTTCTCTAGCTACCTGGGTGGACCCGGAGAAGAAAGCCACAAAGAAACTCCGGGCTTGCTTTTTTCGTCTTCTTTTGCGTTCAGTTTACGATTTTTTTTTAAAGTTATGTATTTTACTTACATTGTGATTGGTTGTTATGTAGGCTAATGCACGCACAGAACCGTTGTCATCCAGTGAATCATAATAAAATAAATAAGCAATAACATTCAATTTCACTCAAGCACTTAGAATATCCTCTTGCTAGATGAAAAACCGGTGGGTGCATCCGCGTACATTTACAAAATTAACAAGTCACACGAAGTCTACCAGAGGCGAAAAGAAAAAAAAATATGAGTACCCCAACAGCAGTCGACCAGTTACCGCAAGCAGCACCCGTTCACGAGTATGACGTGTGGGCCAGCCATCGCCTCCTTCGCCATATTAGAGGGAAGGAAACGACCCGACCCACAACGCCACCGCGAGCATTAACAGACAATGGGAGCATGATGAGCTTACAAAGGGGAGTTCATATTGAAGTCGTTAACAGCCTTCGGCCGAACAGCGTTTGACATGTTCAAGAAATATTAATAAATATTAATAAATTATTACAGCATTATTTCTATAGTCGATTAAGAAAAATATAAATGTACTAGCTGTGCCCCGCGGTGTTACGCGTTAAATTGTATAAATTATCGCAGCTCCTCTCGTAGGTGATAGCGTGATAATATGTAGCCTATATGTTGACCCGACCTCTTAGTAATATTCATGCAAAATTTGAAGCAAATCCATGCAGTACTTTTTGAGTTTAGCCCGGACATACATACAGACAAACAGACACACAGACAAAAATTCTAAAAACTATATTTTTGGCTTCGATATCGGTTGTAGATCACGCCCCAAGTATCCTTTTTTTAAAATATTCAATGTACAGTTTTGACTTTCGTACGATTTTATTATATGTACGTAATAACAAAAATAACGTAACACTAAGATGTTGATCTTGTTTAACCAAGCGACCAAGCATTTTTGTCGTTTAAATAATCATTTAGAATGTAATAGGCCTTTTTCATTAAAAATTCTTGACCTCTGATTTAAATTTAGCATAGGACAGTTCCTGAAGATTTGTTAGTATTTTGTTATAAATTCGGATACTCAGTCCGACAAAAGAACAATTAACCTTTTGTAAACGATGAGATTCTGCGCACAATTTGTGTTTATTTCTAGTGTTTATTGTGTGTGTGTCACTTCTCTTTTGAAACAAATTCAAATTTTGCCGGACATAAATTATATTAGCACAAGTATATTGCGAAGATACCGTTAATATATTTATCTCCTTGAAAAACTCTTTTAAGGAGAATCTCGCACCTAGCTGATAAATAGCTCGTACTGCACGTTTTTGTAGAATAAAGATACTGTGGATGTCAGCCGCCTTACCCCACAGTAGTATACCGTAAGACATAATACTATGGAAGTAGCTAAAATAAAAATGAATAAATATGTGAGTATCCCATTGAAGTTTTCTGTCTAAAGTTATGCCCAGAAATGTAGTAGATTGAACAGATTCCAACACTTCATTATTCATTACCAGATCTGGACCAACATTACTCACATTAGGTGTGGTGAATTTAACGCACTTCGTTTTTTTGGCATTGAGAACTAAGTTATTAACCGTAAACCATTCGGTAATCAGTGTGAGAGCACTATTTATTTCATCAAGGTTATCTCTGTTTCGATCTACTTTAAAGATAAGAGAAGTGTCATCCGCAAAAAGTACTACATCACAGAAGTTTTTAAATAATGTGGTAAATCATTAATATACACTAAAAACAAAAAGGGACCAAGAATGGACCCTTGTGGCACGCCTAAAGTGACAGGTAGATCATTTGACTTAACTCCACCTACGTCGACACACTGAACTCTCTGATTAAAGTAAGAGGATAAAACATTAAGCGCAACTTCCCTTACGACATAGTGTCGTAATTTCAGTAATAGCGTGTCGTGGTGAACGCAATCAAACGCTTTTGAAAGGTCACAAAAACTCCAATAGCATTCTGTGACTTCTCCCATGCATCAAATATATGTTTTATTAGTGCAATCCCTGCATCTGTAGTAGATCGCCCTTTAGTAAAGCCAAACTGGTTCTGGTGCAAGAGGTTGTTTACATTAAAATGCTTGAGTAACTGCTTGAGTATGAGTTTTTCAAATATTTTACTTAATGCTGATAAAATGGAGATGGGGCGATAATTAGAGGGATCGTCTTTAGAGCCCGATTTAAACAATGGTATGATTTTACTACATTTCATTAGGTCGGGAAAAGTACCTGTATCTATACATTGATTATAAATAACCATTAAGTAAGGCGCTATTACATCAATTATGGTTTTTAAAATCCTTACGGAAATACCCCATAAGTCACCTGTATTTTTTTGCTCACGCGTCTTAACAATATCATTTATATCAGATACCGTAAGATGTTCAAAATTAAAAATAAAATTGCATTCTGGCACGCTATTACGTAGCAACAGTTTGGCGCCAATTTCGGAGGAGTTTAAGGAGCGAGTGGTGGTTACAGGTATGGCGGCAAAAAAGTTATTTAACTCATGAGCTACGTCAGCTTTATCACTAATCTATTATCTATTTTTAATTCCAAATAATTATCACGTCTTATATTCTTACCACTTTCTTTATTAATTATGTTCCAGGTGGTCTTTATTTTATTATCTGCTTTTTGTATTTTTCGACTAATATAATGAGATTTAGCCATAGTGCATATATTTTTGAATGTATTTGAATAATTTTTGACATATTGTAAAAAATCTGAGTCAAATCTGTATTTTTTCATTCCGTATAACTCGTACAATTTCGCTCGACTCTCGCTCGAGTTTTAATGACACTAAAAACGGATGTATAATTACTATCAGGATTGTTATTTTCTAGCAGAGCGTGATTCAGCTTAGATAGAATACTGTCTTTAAAACTGTGTAACCGATAACTAGTGATTGGTTGGCAGGTTACATGAGATGTTTTTATCTTTTTATAATTTTCAAATACTGCAAACTGACCACAGTGGTCCGATGTCAGATGACTTATTATTTTAGGATTCATTGCTTCACAGTTTGAAAAAAAATTGTCAAGACAAGTAAATGAATGTGATGTGATAGTGATAGTAGGTTCATAAAATATATGTTTTAAATTAAATGATTAAAAAGGTTTAAAAGACTGTCCGTTGTAGTGGTGGCCTGAAGAATATTTACATTCAAATCCCCACACACAATCAGCCCCTTCCTGGTACAACATATTTTTGTAAGGGCATCTTCCATAACAGATTCAAATATGAAGAAGTTGCTAAGTGGAGGACGGTAAACACACAAAACTACTTGGTGCTCTAGTTCAAAACAAGACAACTCAATAGTGCGTTCTATAGATATAAGAATAATCTCATATTGCATACTACCCGTCTCCACAAAATAAGTAACTCTTTCATGGGGCAGTGTATAAGATTCTATAACAAACTTCGCAATGATATTAGAGAATTGTCTACGATTAAGTTTCAAAGAATTATTAAAGCCAAATTGTGTAGCAATATGCCCATATTATAAAATTTATGATTATTTAAGTGATAAAAGTGCTTGGGATTGAGTTGTTTTGAGTCAACACACACGATTGTAATTAATCTTAAGTATATTTTATATTAAAAAAGGATTCCTACTGAGTTTTCTGGCAGTGTTTCTCAGTAGCTGCAACGTCATGCACTGCACTATAGGGTAAAAAAAATATGACGATTACACATAAATGTAAAATTTTTAAAGAATAAAGAATTTTTGACTTTTGAAAAGGCTCGCTTTTTGAAGGATGGCATATCATACCGGACCGTAAATACCTCTAGGCGTATTTAATTAATTCCATGGAGTGGTAATGGGCAGTAAAAAGTTGTAGTCAATGGCACGGTGGTAGAGAAATTCATGAACGTGATGTGAATAAAATGGCCACTTCTAGCGAGACCGTCGGTAGTAGAACCAACGCGGCAGCAAGTACAAGTTCGAACAATCACAGAGAACACTTCTTATGATAAAAGCGACAAAATACATAGATATATAGAGACGCCACGTCTCTGCGCAGGCCAAGAGGATCAAGGCGATCAGCGGGGCCCCGTCGCCGATGACGATTCGAACTAAGCTACGTTAAATGCAATCTAAAAAAAGAATTTGTCCATATTAATTAAAACATTTTTTTAAAATATTGCCGTCTAGAATATTAATTCTCCCGTGGCATTGATATAATCGTGCGAGGTTATCGTGGAATGTCATTATTTAAATTAGAACTCGATATAAGATTTTCCCTATCTGTTAGGTTAGGTTACTGTTATCTATATTATAAACTACGGAGGTACCTAAAACCTCAAATGCCATTACCACTTTCAAGGTAGAAGTACCTACCTACACGGAAGATTTCTTTTAATTCTACCTTTAAAGTGGTAATGGTATTTAATGCCATTTTGACATTATGTTGATATTAAAATAAAGATCTGTTATGGAACGTGTAAATAAAGCTGTTTCTCAACTTGATAACATAATGACCTTTGATTAGTATATGCCATATTACCCGTTTTAATTTTAAAGTTACGGAAGCTATATGGGAATCTATGGTGCGTCAGTGCTATTAGTTAATAGCTCTGAGGAATAACAAGCATGCTTGTGATTGCTCGGAGGTTAAGAACGCCTTTTTGTAATTGTATGATTATTTAACTATAGGTAACCAACATAATCGAAATTCACACACCTTTGCTGCGGATGTGACGATTTGATTCATTGAATCTACGCTCCGTAGTGACGAAATGATACAATATTTTAACAGTTTTCTGATTTCTTTGAAACCATGAAGCTTTCTCATTACGTTTTGCACAACAAAATAGATTGAATCCTATACTCCATAAAAGTACGATACTAAAGCTACATGCATAATATTTTTTTAAAATAATTGGTAACTAGGAACATATAGGATAACACAGATAAGTAAATTGAAACGCAGCAGTAGCTGTCACTTATGTCATATATATGACATATTTGGAATGTTCAATTACATTCTAGATATTAAGAGCTTGTCATACGTTTATCTCTTTCTTTCTACAACACTTTGTATACGTCTACCTCAGTTTTATGTTCAAATGTCATAACAAAAATCACTGTAGGTAGGTCGATTAGTATTGCCGGAGTACTGCGAAAAGATTTACGTCAAAACGTGAATAATATTGACCTTGTTCGCGAAAGATACAGACAACTGGTTTCTAGGATGCCATAAAATTCATCTCAAGTTAATTTTGTCCTATAAACACAGTTCTACGAGGTATTTTATATAGTGTTTCGGCCTGGATAGCAGCTAAGGTATGTCTTATAATTTAATATCCATTTTTAATTATTAGAGTACCTTAGGCTAGAGTTTTGTTCTTTTAGTGGTTAAGGTGCTACCAAAACGACTTTATTTCCTTGTGTTGATGACGCACACTTACAAATTTTAAGATAATTACTACATCCTGCTTGGATAACCAACCAGCACATAGTATATTGTAACATACAACAAATCTACTCTTCAAAGTTAAAGTTAGTAAATGGCTCAAGTTTACTCCATTCACATTTCCTTCCTGATTGTATTAACATGTTAAATTAGTAATCTATGTCCTTGCTCTTAAACAGGTCAGCTTACTACCATTCTAATAATTGGCAATCTTTAAAAAAATAATTGTATATTAAATCTTATTTATTGCTAAGAAAAGAGCAAGATCTTTATTTGTTTAAAATTCAAAAGACATAAAGTAACTTAGCTATGGATAAAACTTATTGGAAGAAATAATTATGAACTTGATTGAGATGAGTATAGTGTTCACTGTCCTTGTCTCAAACAAAGTCACATCACAACAGTCTTAAAGAATTTGTAAGTATACAAACTTGTTCCAATGATTAATATTCAAAAAAAATTAAAACCCATTGAATATTAAGCCTATGTGTCTTAAGTAAAAGTAGCACTCTGTGGCTTCATAGCTGTCAAATAGTTAAAACAACTCTGATGCAGTTCATCTAAGAACTAATGTAATCAAATGTTTTTAGTTCATCATGATATCACACATTCAAAAGTAACACTGTTTTCTTTGATTAAAATGTTTTTGATATTTAGCTTAAATGATTCCAATAAGTTTTATATAAACTTGCAAAACTGGTTTATCTAGAAAAATAAACAAAGACATTGCTTTTTTTCTTTTTATATACTGTCTTTGGTAGAGCAGCAATAATATGCACAATTGTTTATTGTTTATATCCTGCTTCAGTCCTTGCAAAATAAGCCAGATGCTTCATTTTGCTACTTTATCTGGAAATTGTTCTGGTTCACAAACTGGTCTAAACTCAATTTTAATAAATCAACATATTCCTTATATTAAAATAAGAATGAAATGCTTTTACTATTTGCAAATTGAAAAGAATTTACTAGTTAATAAAAGGTCATAAAATCACACATTTTTATTAATATACATATTATTTTTTCAAAAGCGAAGGATGGTATTTTTATAAGTGAATGAATCACTAAAACTGAATTTAGTTTATTGGGATAAACAAAATTCAGTTTTAGTGATTCATTGTGCATATGTGGTATTCCATAAGAAATAATGTAAGGGATAAGGGGCCATTCTATAGATATTTTAAAATTATTTAAATTCTCATTTAACCATGGCTGGGTAGGTTTTGTTTTTTGTACTGATACTAAGTGTTATTGATTTATCCAGTATCTTACGGGAATCAAATTTTCACTTAGTGGCTATAGTAGCTTCACTTAAATACATCAAATGTACTTAATTGCCACTTTAAGCAAATATTAAGCCTGGACACACCTTTGTAAATTGCACACAGCAGCTAAACATGCTGGCTATCCTCTTTTGACCTTCATACATGATATATGAATAGCTTTTGTTAATGATAGAATCTATTATTTTGATGATTATACTTGTTCACTTATGGTTTGTTTCTGATGCCTTATGAACCTTAACTTCATGAGTTCCCTAAGAAAAAGCTTTGTTACCACTCAGCTCAATAAATAGGGACAGACAGAACTTACGGGATGACTATAACATAATTCTTTTAAGACATATCTTGTATGAAAGCTATGAAAAATAATTGAAATATAGGACAGTAGTATTCACATGTTAAATATATTACTTGACTGGATAAGGTAAGGCTGTGGCCTCGCGACTTCCTCAGCAGCTTCATGTTACGGGTTCAATTCCTTGATATGACAAATATTTTTGAGACACTAAGATAGTTGTGCCAACTCTGGGTGTGCTTTATATCTATGACTTGCATGTTTATAAATCAATCACATTTCCTAATACAGGAAAATCACTTTGCATAGCAATACTATTATTTTAGCAGGATAGCTATAATTCATATTACCATGGTTTTAATTTGGTTTGTCTTAAACTTCCCATTCTTCATCATTATCATATCAGCCGATAGATGTCCACTGCTGGACAAAGTCCTCCCCCATGGACTTCCAAAATGGCCAAGGCCGGCAATTGTGGAGGTCCTCAGGGGAGGTCTCCTACCTGCACATAGGTAACTAAACTTATAACCTCCCATTATAGTAACTAAATTAATTAAAATCAGATCTGCATAGATCTTTCATGGCGTATCTTTATTGTCTTTGCTTCTAGCTTATCTTACGAAATATGTCACGCCTCGCCACTGGAGCCTGAGCATTCTTAGGAGTTGTAACAATAAAATCTCCTATTGAGACTAACAAGGAAATCGGTGTACCTGAAGTTCAATTGAAATTGTTACATCCTGCCACGAGCATTTATTATAAGTATTATGGACATGGCTCTTGATAATAGCTTCAACTATGATACATACACAGTTATCGGTTATCCAGATGGTCTGATCTTTGACACTTAATGAGAGGTAGGGTATAGCGTTCATTCGCTCAAAGAGCAGCCCGGCTGGGGTAGTACCTCCACCTTACATAAGATTGCTTAATAATAACATTAATAATTTTAATGTTGTGTTTCCGAGTGTGAGTAAGGTCGCCAGAGCTCATTGGGCTGGGGGGAAGGGTCAGCAACACTTGTTTGCTGACTTTTAAAGGCCGGCAACACACCCACCCACCACACATGGGTGGCGGTGATCACATACCATCAGGTGACCCACTTGCAGGTTTGTCGGCCTCTGATATAAAAATAAAAACTTAATTGTAGTTTGTATTAAACAGTATAATAATTCACCTGTTATGTATTGGTATGGTCTGTATAATTTCATTTTAATTTAAGTATCGTAATAATGTAATTGTGGAGATTATTTCATTTCAGATTAGTTCATCATTCATTTGTTGGTAAACGGGTTTACAGGTGGATGCATTATGGAAGTACTAATTATCACCATAATAGTTAGTTATCAATCCATTAAAATTATACACAGATAAAAATAATAATAAAATTTAAATTAAGTGAAAAATACGCCTAAAAAATTAAAATTAGGGATTGGGATGATTTTAAAAACTCGTCGAAAGTGACTGAATAGTTTACACATATTATTCTTTGGCATATCGCAAAAATATATGTAATATTCTAACTGTAAACATGACCATGACTCCTTTGCGCAACTTACTTTAAACTAAGCGCAAAGCAATATTTACATGTGTCTGTTTATAATAGGTCTTTACCTATGAAATTGCCGTTTTGTATGAAAAAATTTAAACGAATTTTTTTCATGAATTTTTTTATTTGTATTAATCGAAGTAATCACCCATGCAATCAATGCATCTTTGCCATCGCAGTGGCAGTTTATTGATGCCCTTCTTAAAGAAATCAGCTGGACGGGAGGCAACAAATTCTTCAAAGGCATTTTGTACTGCCTCTCGGGTATTGAATTTTTTTCCCGCCAAGAAGTTATCCAAATTCTGGAAAAAGTAGTAGTCTGTAGGCGCAAGGTCTGGTGAGTAGGGCGGATGACGGAGAGCTTCCAACCCCAGTTCTTGCCGTCTGCTGTGCAGTATGAGGTCGCGCGTTGTCGTGCAGGAGCAGCGGAGACGAGCGATTGACCAATGCTGGTTGGAGATGCGCCAGCTTCTCCATCATTGTGCTCAGTTCTTCACAGTACACATCTGCAGTAATGCTCACCCCGTTTGGTAAGAAGCTGTGATGAATCACACCGGCGCTAGACCACCAAACAGTGACCATCACTTTTCTAGGGGTAAGTTTTCGTTTTGGGCATTGTTTAGGTGCTGAACCAGGATCCAACCAACTTGCTGAGCGCTTGCGGTTATCAAACAGAATCCATTTTTCATCGCAGGTAACAATGCGGTTCAAAATTCCTTCATTTGTGTGTCTGTTGAGCAGTGCAAGGCACGTCTCGACGCGTACTTCGCGCTGGCGATCATTGAGTTCGTGGGGCACCCATTTGTCAAGCTTTTTTACCTTGCCAATTTGACGCAAATGGACCAATATTGTTTTGACGCTAACGTCGAAAGCTGCTGCTAATTCAGCCGTAGATTGTGTATCATCAGCTTCCACAACCGCCTTTAATTCGTCATTGTCGACCAAAGTCTTCGGACGACCGCGAGGTTCATTTTTCAGGTCGAAATTTCCAGAACGGAAGCGAGCAAACCAATAACAGGTGGTGCGTTGGTTTGTAGTGTTAGCTCCGTAAACGTCGTTGATGTTGCGTGCCGCTTGTGCCGCGTTGCTGCCACGACGGTACTCATATTCCATAATTACTCGAATTTTTAACGTATCCATGATGACGAAAAAGATTGAAATGCGATGAAAATGTAACACTAATCAATAAAGAAATGACTACTTTTGGAAAAAAGAATCCATGTTTTTAAAATAAAATTAATTTGAAATTAGAATTCTTAGCCAAACAAAAATTATTTTGATTTGAAATGGCCAGTACTGCAGAACGGCAATTTCATAGGTAAAGACCTAATATGTGTATAGTATCATCCGCCGCCGCATTCCGCCAATTGACTGCCTCGTTGGTCTAACGGTAGCCTGTTCACCCGCAGAGAACGAGGTCCTGGGTTCAAATTCCGGGTCGCACCAAAAGTTATTTTGAGACTTTTGTGTAAAAAGAAAAATCTCAGCATCAACTCGAAGTCTGGAACTTGGCGATATTATAACTTCCGTGCACTTTCATAACTAAGTTTTGTTAACTGGTTAAGAAAAACCCTTTTTTATTATTGTTTTCACAACTGGTTTTTAAACAAGAATACGAAGTGTTCATTCATAACTGACAATCACAATATTCATAATAATTTGGGTTAGGTTATGCTAGATTGGTGACCATTTGGCGCGCGAAGGCGAGCGAGCGTAGCGAGCGTGCCGCGGCAGCGGCCGCCGAGCGCTAGAAAAACATTAACCATGGATTGTATTTGTGATTTTCAGTTATGAATGAACACTTCGTATTCTTGTTTAAAAACCAGTTGTGAAAACAATAATAAAAAAGGGTTTTTCTTAACCAGTTAACAAAACTTAGTTATGAAAGTGCACGGAAGGATATTATACCCCAGTGCCTCGGAGAGCACGTAAAGCCGTTGGTCCTGTACCCGACCTTCTTTCCGGTTGTGTGGCTAGGCGTCGCCTCGGGTCATGAGAGTGATGGAATAGAAAGTGCTCCTGTGTTTGCGCACACACTTGTGCACTATAAAAGGTCTCGCTAATCTCTATTCATACTGGCTGCCGTGGTCGAAATTCGGCTAGGAGGACATTATTATCATCCGACACACTAACTTATAACATCCTTTTTTATATCAGATGTTGAAAATGGATAACCAACTGTTCTAACAGCTTGAAGACTCATGAAACTGTTAGTTGTTACAATATTGTGGCTTTCTTGCTTCCTCTTAAGTAATTTCCTGGATACGCAGCGCTTAAGACCTAATTACGGTAAATTCTTGTTTATCTGTTCAGTACTTGCAGTTGCAAATACCAGTGCATATTATTAGTGTGTCATAGTATGAGTCAATTTATCGAAGGAATTATACCTACAAGCAAAGTTGAATTTAAATAGAAACTTTATGAAATAATTTAGTATTGTGGAAGAATACCTTAGTTTGCATTTAGAATTTTATTCCTACCGTACTCACACTAAGAAACGCATCGGTATCTCAATACGTGAAATAGCTGCATCCTGAATCCTGGTCAATAAAGAGCACAATCAACCTATACACTGAACAACTACGCAACAATTTTGTATAAATCACAACAAGACGCAACTCTTCATACATCAGTATGTTGTTGTATACATCAGTTGTGGTTGGCATTTTAGTACGGGATATAAAAAGTATGTGTTAAGATTAAGTGATGATGTGTGACGAACATGATTATCAGCTGGTTGTGTATTCAAAGAGTATGCAGTTTTTTATTATTACAAATACAATGAAAACAAATAAAGGATTATTTATTGTTTGTTTTTATTGCATAAAGCAATCATTTGAAACTAAACTTAAAATATTGTTTCACATACCCAACTCTAGCTATTAAAAGCGCTGGCTGTACCTAATCATAACTCTTAACCATTTCGATTTTACATACATATCAAGCTATACATCTCCGTGGTGTATAGGATATCCATACAATAAGAGGTCAGCTTATATTGGAAATGTATAGCTTGATATGTAGACGTGTGTACCTACTTGCCTTCAGATATTTATGCATTATATTCAAAGACAAACACAAGCTTCAAACTTACAACCTTTTTCTGAGTCTGAGGTCATAATGGTTGTTAATTTAGCTACGTAGTTAGATATGGTATTTTATCTAACTGACACACTGGTTAAAAGTCATGATAGATATTATTGCTTTTGAGTTAAGATAAAGAGTTATTATCTTAGCAAAACATACACGTAAAGGGATACTACTACGATCCAGAAATATGTGCCGTTTATGATATATAGCTGGCTATAAAAACGTCTAGTTACTATGAGAGAATGTTTCCTCTGCTCTGTAGTCTACTAGGCCCGAGCACTGTTCAGGGTAGCACAGTTATGGCTACATGCCAACGTCAGCTTGCTAATACTAGCGCAGAGTCGAATGGATATAAGTCACGTTTTACTAAAATGTTCAAAATCCCAATATAGTGCGAACGATAGCTGTGGGAAACATAACGGAAGTTTATATTTTATGGCGACAACGTTACAATGTTGCAGAAGCTTAGTCTTCTTTGTAAGGAAGCCTTTGTGTTTTCTTCTGATTACAGTAACATTGCCGCCATATGTTAAAATTTTGTTACAGTTCCAAATTTTACTATCCAGATTTGTACGGCTCATTGAGGACATGCTGGCGATGTTTTATTTAGTAACGACTAAAGTAACGTGCATGACAATACATTGCTTATTAATATAGCTCGTATGTACCTACAGACGCCAGCACTTCCAGCTACCCAAATCAGTCAAATTTCTTTTATAGATTTTTAACTTTATCACATAAGCATAAGGTTCACTTTCAATTGGGGAAATTTGACAGATTGGGGTATCTTGATCTGCTGGCGTCTGTACCTCTAGTACAGGACAATAAAATAAAATAAATAAATAAAAAAGGTTTTTATTCATGTAGACTTTAAAAAAGCGCTTGTAAATAGTCAGAACATGTTTGTAGTAATATAGTTGTATACATTAGATATTATTTCTAGTAACATAGATATTTAGGTACATCTTGTATGAAAACATTTATAAAATTTATTTTATTACAGAAATGATATTTAGCTAGCTCGTATCAAGTTATTGTCAAGAGATTATGTTTAATTATCTAGTTTAAGTCTAATATTTTTACACGCTTAGAACCGTCAAATAATTTATTTTTGTCCGAAGCATGTCAATATTTTACACGCTATAACTTTACGCTTATTTAGCCATGGTATTTGGCGGAAAAATTATGTCGACAGAACTAGTCTAGGAAACTAAGCGGATTTTTTTTTTGTATAAGGACGCCGCTATAAATCTACTGTTGACAAAAGTTTTCTGGGTAGGAATATATTATAATCAAAACAAAACAAAACTCCAAAATAAATCACGCCATATTTAGGTTACTTTTTGTTAAAATTGCAAATACTTTATTATTTTGTACCAAGTAATTTCAATCAGTGGTATCACTGATTGATGTTAAAAACTCTAAAACGATAAAGGAGGCATCCTTTCCTAGACTATACAAAAAATCCTGTCCTTTTCATAGCAAGACCAATATTATAAAATTAGTTTGGTATTGCTTAGAAAGAATCGGGGCTTGTAGATATATATTATTAGACATAGATAGACATAATAAGCTGGCCTTACAATAAACTAGATAGTTACACTCGACGACACTTTGCCTTAGACAGCGTTTTTAGTAACAACGATTTTTGTAATCCAATTGTATCCACTGACGTTAAGGTTCTCCTACATACTTTTATCTAAAATAATGTATGAACAGCGTGTAATATAAATAGTGTGGAGTGCTTAGAGCTCTAGTAACAGTACCGTTGTACAGACGCCAGCACATCCAGCGACCCCAATCTGTCAAATTTCTTTTATAGATTTTTAACTTTATCACATAAGCATAAGGTTCACTTTCAGTTGGGGAAATTTGACAGATTGGGGTAGCTCGATGTGTCTGTACAGATTTTTTTTGTAAGTATTTTATACATTGTAGAGCTAGTAGTGTTTTAAATGCATTCAATAATGTAAAATTTCCTTAAAAAATGTTCACGGACAATTATTAGAACAAATATCATCGGAAACACAGGTTTCCCCAAGGGATCTTCTTAATTTCCGGTCCGCATCTAGAAACCTTTGAATGTGGTCAGCGCGTATCGTTCCATTCCAAGGCCGTACGTCCACTATGTGGGGTGCCTGCCCTTGGTGTAACTTTCGGTGATTTGGGAAAAGACGGCCAAATCGTTGTTCGAAGTGAATTTTCATTTCATTTACTAATCTCCGAATATGGGTGCAATAATATTTTCATACATTTCAAGATGTCGTCGCTAATTCTGACGTGAGAAATCATAGTTAGATTTTTAATAAATATCTAATATACTACTAATATGGCTTTTGTCCTGTTTGTTATGTTCGAGTGGGGTTTTATGGTGGATAGGTTATAACATTATTTTAATAGTATTAAAATATTTAAATTCTCCATTCACAGTACTTACCCTCAAAGACGTCAATCTATCCCATAATCGAAATTAATTGTAAAACATCAGTTTAATTATTTTGCTTTTCATACGGACATACCGATAAGTAACGTAATCTATAGGAAGCCGAAATTATATTGCGCATTTGGTAAATAATTTTCTAAGTCATTAAAAACTAAAAATAATAGGGGTCTGGTCGTTTATACATTTTTGTTTATTCTTAAAGGCCGTTGTAAGTGTTCAAGCCGCTGGCATGCCTTAATAAAATAAAATAAAATAAAAAAGGTTTTTATTCACGTAGACTTTAAAAAAGCGCTTGTAAATAGTCAGAACATGTTTGTAGTAATATAGTTGTATACATTAGATATTATTTCTAGTAACATAGATATTTAGGTACATCTTGTATGAAAACATTTATAAAATTTATTTTATTACAGAAATGATATTTAGCTAGCTCGTATCAAGTTATTGTCAAGAGATTATGTTTAATTATCTAGTTTAAGTCTAATATTTTTACTACATATTGTCAATGGTTCTGTCTATATTAAAGGTATTATTATTATGACGGACCTTGTGTTAATAACGACGGTCGCGCTTTAATGCTACCACCGGATCCAATGCGCCCCAACTGAGAAGACCCAGCGAAACAAACTCAGTGGGTTCATCTACTACCGGTTTCAACACGACCCAGTTGAGACGGTCCGGCGAAACATACTCAAGCGGGCATGAACACGGGATTTGGTCCAATTAGAGTAATTATTTAGTAGGCAAACACAATATATGCTCGATCGGTTGTCTGAATGCTTATTATTTTAGATTATATTTAGGTATACAAAAGAAAAACTTCGAAACAATAACATTATTCATTTTGAGACAGAGTCAATAATTTTAAATTAAGTATATGATAGCAATCATTTACAGATAGTTCACGTAACACAGCAGATCAGTCATGTCTATATGGCTACAAGATCTCCAGCGAGCAATGTGCAGGTAGGAAGTGAGAGCCAGACGTCTTTGTCATCGATGTACTCTTTAGGCTGACAACATGGTATTATTCGCAAGATTTTAGCCTATAATATTAGGTGCACCTTGTTAAATCATGCGACACCATCTAACCTCCCAAAACACAATTAACCTACTTTTCTTCGACAGAAGAAAATCACTAAGTCACTACTATAAATGGTATAAATAATAGAATGTCGACCAATTCCCACTCAATTTCAATTGTTATTTTGTATGGAGCGCATTATAGGATAAGAAAACATTTTGTTTTCTCACATTTGTCATCTATACTATATATTATTATAAAGAGGTAACGTTTGTGAGGTTATGAGTTTGTGACGTTGTAAGGGGTAATCTCTGAATCTACTGAACCGATTTCCAATATTATTTCGCCAATAGAGAGCTACGTTATTGTGGAATGTCATAGGCTATTGGATTCATCATCATATTTTTTATTTACGCGAACTTTTAACCCGAAGTATTACGCGGGGAAAATGGGCAGGGAAAAAAATATTTATAACGCGGAACGAAGTCCGCGGGCACTGCTAGTATATAATAAAGGTTTGGCCGTTATTTTCTATACCTGTTAACTGTTTACTCTATTTTTTCGCGTAAGTAGGTTTCACTGTTCGCTTTTATTTTAGGTCCGTATTAATGACATATAAAAAGCTAGTTCGGGCTCTATAAGCGACACTATTTTATACATTAGCTGTAAGCATAGCCTGTAATTCAACAACTTCCAATAAACGAAACAGCTGCAGTAGAAGGAACTATCCTTTACAAAGTGCATTATTATTCAAACAACTTTAATAAGATTCCATTCCTTTAGAACTGCATAAAATTTGGAGTGGGAAATAAAATAGAATTGCACCAGCTGGGTTGATTTTCTCATGTGAAATATCTGATAGTACAACTGGTTTTCCTATCATAACTTAAAGCAATAATAAAAGAACAGCGTTTCTACAAACCAGTAACATTTTTTAATAAGCTCAAGTAGACCATGGATGGAAGAAAATTAATCAATACACATTTGCAGTTACGAATAAAAATAGCCAATGAATACATGTACATAGGTACGCTGTATTCTAAGGGACGGTAAGGTGTAATAGGGATGCGGCCTCACCTTTTGTTTCTTCATCATCATCATCATTATCAACCTGATATCGTCCACTACTGGACGAAGGCCTCACCCAAAAGTTTCCACAACGATACCCTTTGGAGGGCTTTGCCGTAGTCACCGCTTTTGGCATGAGAGTTCGCGACCGCAGTCAGGTGGTAGCTATTCTTTTACGGCACCCTCGGAATGTAATGAGGTTGTCCTGTTTTTCTTTTTTTATTTTCATTTTGGTAATATTTAGACGGTCCATTAATAAAGCCTAACAGGACAATTGAAATGAAATTACTTTAGAAATAATGAAGCATCTAAAAATCTTGATAGATATGCAACGCGCGATACTAACAAATGACGTCACTTGTATAGGAGACATAGAAGCTTAAACACTTATATCTAGAAATGACTTTTGTTCCCTGTATTATATCGCTGCCTATTTCTTGCTAAGTTTGCTGTTTTCTATAATAAATTAAATATCAGCCCATCCCCTGTTACATGGGGAAAGTCTATCAATCACAATCTATAATAAATATCCTGAAAAGCTAATATACCTACGTGATAAAACAACTTAAAATATAGGTTTACCAAGTTAAATATATTTCTAATCTTAAGGCGCCACCAGTTCACGTAAAAATTTCATGCGAGGGGGTGAAGCACTCGCATAGCCCCCCGCTGCTGCGGGGCGGGAGGGATGCTACGGCACTCGTTGATGCCACGCGCGTGCAGATTCTTGTTATTATTTTCGTTTCGGTGTGCACACAGTGTAAAAATAGTAGTAGTGCAACTTAAATTTTATGGTAATTAATTTTTTTTTCGGCATTGGATGTGGTTGATGGGTAAGTTAAATAAATACAGTAATAACTTATGAAATGAAATGAAATGTATTTAACACTTGGGTATTAACATACACTTGTACTTGTCAAGCTCACAATGCAGTACATAAAAATAGAGGATAGTACAAATGTTACAAAAAAAAAAAATTAATTAGTCCGTCCGTGCGGTTTGTTGTATCACATATATATTCTGAAATTCTTAAATAAATAACAAGTTACTAATCTTTTATTTTGAAATTTAGTTCTACCATATTAAAATTAAAGAATGGAAGACTAAAGCAAAAAGACGAAATTCTAAATGAGGGGATTACCGATCATGCGTTAATGGGCTAGCTTGCGGCTTTCTCTAGCTACCTAGGTGGACGACCCGGAGAAGAAAGCCACAAAGAAACTCCGGGCTTGCTTTTTTCGTCTTCTTTCGCTTTCAGTTTACGATTTTTTTAATGTCATTAATATTTTACTTACATTGTGATTGGTTGTTATGTAGGCTAATGCACGCACAGAACCGTTGTCATCCAGTGGATCATAATAAAATAAATAAGCAATACCATTCAATTTCACTCAAGCACTTAGAATATCCACTTGCTAGACGAAAAAACGGTAGGTGCATCCGCGAACATTTACAAATTTAACAAGTCACACGAAGTCTACCGGAGGCAAAAAAATATGAGTACCCCAACAGCATTTCGATCAGTTACCGCAAGCAGCACCCGTTCACGAGTATGACGTGTGGGCCAGCCATCGCCTCCTTCGCTAAATTAGAGGGAAGGAAACGACCCGACCCACAACGTACACACCCACAATATATTTTATATCTATTAAATGGTATAACCTTTTTCAGGTTTTGCATACGCTTCATTTAATTTACAATGTTTGCAATTTTTTTACATTATATAACTGATCTAATATGTAATGTAAATTTAAGATTAACAATTACAAATAACCTAAGGGCTGCAACTTTCGAACGGCAACACCAATTTTCATGAAATGTCCTTCCCAATTAAACTAACTATCAGATGACATAAATGCATTTTAAACGTTAGATCCCTTTAGAAGCTGCGATGCCCCAGACAGGCACACATATTACACGTTAAACTTATGACACCTTGTTTTGTGTCAGGAGTTAAAAAATAGGTGGAAAATAAGTAAGTGATACAATCGTTTTACCGATCAATAATTTTTAAAACAGAAACTAATAGATAGGTGTGGTAAGTTTAACGTGTGTATCTGAGTGTATGTCTGTGGCGTCGTAGCTCCTTAACGGATTTTTAAAAAGTTAGTATTAAAAAAATATGTTTGAAATTCATAATTATTTAAAAATCTGCGAAATTCAGAACCGTTATCTCTTCTTCATCGTGTATTCTGATACCTGCACTGAAAGAGACATCCTTATTGCATGCTATATTATTTACGTCTTCCGTAATCCATTGTACATTATTAGACTGGTTGTTCTCCTTGTCTGTTTCATCGTCCCTAAATGGTTATTCCCTACTATAGCGTGAGTCAACCAGCTCAACAAGAATTTGATTTTTGTAAAAATAACCAGCTATTGCTCCATCGTATTTTTCCAAAACTGTTCGTCTTTATTTATTTTAATGACTTTTAATGGTGTTTTCTTACTTTCCCATATACCTAAACTACACTTTTCTCTGCCACTAATATTCCACTGAACTTGGGTTTGAAAATACCAATTACTGTTTAGATTTTTTATTGTATTTATAAATTTATATTTTTTGTTTTTATAGCTTCATCCATGCCAACTTTGGAAGGAGCTACTGGACATTTTATTTCAACCAATGTGTCATCACCTACTATTCCATCTGGACTTGCCCCAAGGAATGGATATACTTTATGAATAAATAGGCCACAAGGCTCAATTTTTATAATTTATTTTTTAGCCAACTGCACTAGAGCAATTTTTCCATGTGATACAGAAGCCACGTTAGAAATATTCTTTTTGTACAGAATATCTTTACTAAATTTCCAGGACCTTTTTACTTTTAACACCCCTTCCAAAATTTGAAGCGGTGAGTAAATTTTTCCTCAGCTCTAACCATTCACAACGGTCTCTCTGTAAAACTGTTTGTCTCTCCACCGCCTTTCTGTCTACTACAAGACCTTCTAAATTTTCTAAAAACTTTCAATGTATCCACGATGTATGGTTACCAAACAAGCGAGACCAACGATTCCGTCAATTGTTCTACTGTTCAATCCTATACACTATGTACTGCCGGCCACCTACTAGCGCAGACTTCACTATTATGGACTTTATTACTAAAGAGTTTAAGTGCTATTAGAGAAAAATATTATCGGTCATTTCGTTGACGTGTTTGACGTTTCCTTGTCCCAATTTAAATAAGTAATCTATGACGTTTATTTACCATTTTCACAAAAACAATTACTTCTAAAAATGTAAAAAACAGTTCACAAAAAATCTTAAAACCTACCTAATACTACAAAAAAATAATAACTACTTTGGATAAAGTAATTTCTGTCTTATATTTATTGAAATTTTTATTAAGTTGTTCGGCGATCAGAGCGACACAGAAACCACGTCCCGGGGCAGCGTCTGAACGCGAACTGAAAGTACAAGTCGTTCCGACATTTGTTCTTGTCACTCGGTTAATAAGGTCGAACTTTGCGTAACGAAGGCCGGTCGTCTGTAAATGCAGACGCTGAAGTCAATTTATATTTAAGGTTTTTATTTAATTTTGTAAAAACTAAAGAGCAAAATTATAAAATAAACGGTCTATTCTTTTAGAACCTATTTAAGGTGCAAACTTCTTAAAAAAAAATATGCTGTTGTCGCTTAAAATATGGAGAAATAGAAGCTGAAATTTTTTAATCTTAGGTCACTTCACATTTTTTTTTTGCGTTAGACCTTTGTTGTTTTGGAAATCTACTCGGTTCATTATTTTATTCATATTCTTCGCTTCCTACTGTATTTTTCTTAGTTTGGTATCTATTTCGAGACGTGAGATTCGTAAGAAGAAAAAGGGGCTTCTTACTGAGTTTTCAACTACGACGTCGCCTTAATCAACTGGCGGATACTGCACCTGCTTCCTCTACCAATCCAGCCAGAGTAAGCGCTGTGTCTTCTAACTACGAACTATACACATCGGGAGATTAAATATACGAGTTCCCTTTAAGGACGGTTTAAATACTTTGATCTGATAACATAGTAAAACATTTCCAATATATGAAACAGCTGCGTCGGAATTATTAAAAACTATCAGTTATCAAGTGCATATTTCAGAGTACTTTAATAAGATTCTATTCGTTTAAGAATCCATAAAATCTGGAGTACACATAAAATAGAATTGCTGCAGGTGTGTTGATTTTCGCACGTAAAAATTTGACTCTGATATCCCGCATAGGTATCCCATTCTACGTATATACGGACGGTCATAACAACGCAAACTTTACATCTTCCTTAGAAATACAGGTCCGGCCTGGACTGCTGAACACACCCAGTAGTACCAGTTTTGATACCAGCGCGACGCCTATTAAGTATCGCGCCCCGTTAGTACAAATACTAATTTCTTCGAACTTTATGAACCACTTAAAAAAATCGATTGAAATATCTTTAATTCAATGGAGAAAAGTTTCGGTATGAACCCATAAAAAATCTTTAAAGCGGAAAATAGTTGATGTCGGTTCTTTGTTTTTTAAAACAGTAATTATGAAAAAGTGGTTTAAAACCTGTAAATTCAAATGTTAAACTACTTTTACTCATGATTCATATGGCTATTTTCATCATCACCATCATCATCGTCCACACTACGCAATATACGAGGGTGCGTTTTTAAGTTCGCGGAATGGGGGGGAGGGGATAATAATAGGTCATTATCGGGATGGCCACGACTTCAGCCACTCAATATTAGTATAAATACCAAGTTTTATCTTAATTGGATCATTAGTCTCTGAACTATCGTCAAGCAAACAACTCAATCGGGAAGAAAGTGTGAATTATGGAAAAAATCGAGTACCGTGCCGTAATAAAGTTCCTTACCAAGCAAGGAAAGTCAGTTCAAAATATACTGGAAGAGATGGAATCCGTTTACGGGGACTCTTGCCCGGGTAAAACCATGGTTTACAAGTAGCACAGTCTCTTTAAACAAGGCAGGACCTCACTTGAAGACGACCCTCGGCCCGGACGGTCGCCCGAGGTGACTACTCCGGAAATCATTAAAAAAGTCGAAAAAATCATACTGAAAGATGCCAGACTAAAGAAGAAACAGCTTGCAGAAATGGTTGGAGTATCGGATACGATAATTTTCAAAATTGTACATGATCATCTTGGCATGACAAAGGTCAGTGAAAGATGGGTGCCAAGAATGCTCACGCCGCCTCAAAAACAACGCCGCGTGGAGTGTTCTCGCACGTTTTTGGACCTCTGTAACGAAGATAAGGATGGACTTTTAAGTCGAATTGTTACTGGAGATGAAACTTGGGTTCATCATTATGAACCTGAGTCGAAACAGGACTCTATGCAGTGACAAAAAAAAGGCACACCACCACCCAAGAAGTTTAAAGTGTCACAATCGGCTGGAAAAATCATGGCAACAGTGTTTTGGGATTCGGAAGGGATCCTGTTGATCGATTATAAAGATAAAGGCGTTTCTATAACCGGACAATACTACGCTTCCATCCTCGAGAGGTTAAAAGAAAGCATTAAAGAAAAAAGCAGGGGAAAATTAACCAAAGGTGTCCTTCTTCTACACGACAACGCGCCAGTTCACAAGAGCCGTGTTGCTTTGGCTGCCCTGCATAACGTGGGCTTCGATATTTTAGATCATCCACCCTACAGCCCAGACCTGGCTCCCAGTGATTACTACCTCTTTCCAAAACTCAAAAAAGAACTTCGTGGGAAGAAATTTACTACTGATGAAGAAGTGAAGGACGCGGTTTCAGCCTATTTTTCGGACAAAGACAAAACATTTTTTTATGAAGGTATACATAAGCTAATTGAAAGATCTGAAAAATGTATAAGGGTAGCAGGTGAATATATTGTAAAAGAAAAATAATTTTGTATTTTTATTTACACTTCTTACCCTCCATTCCGCGAACTTAAAAACGCCCCCTCGTAGCTTCCCATACGCTTCAAATGCTTTAAAGGTGACCCTGGCGTAGCATTATCTGAAGACTTAGATGATATTGTACATCCATGTTTCGTTAAATCTTAACATACGGTTTAATGGAAGGCGAGTTATTTTTGTATATTGCGTTGTTCTATACAATAAAGGTCAATAGAATCAGGCAAGGTCACAAACCGTCAGCTGGGGCTCCACAATATTTTTTCAGTCTTGGCAAATGATAGACCAAAGACATTCCTAAAGGATATGCATAATATTATTACTAACGATACGGAGTTACCCGCGATATAGTATAGATAATATAGAAATCGTGGCCATGTGCTTAAATATGAGATAGCCTAATTAATAGACCGTTGGACTCTGGAATCTGTTGTCTCCAGTTCAAACCCAAGGCCACTAACTTTTCGAATTCATGTGCGTATTAGAAATTAATTATCTGACAATTAAAACGGTGAATAAAAACTGCGTGAGAAAACCAGCATGCCTGAGAGTTCTCTAAAAATGTTCTTGCTTGCATCTGGAGTTTGTCAACCCGCATTATGCCAACGTGGTGCACTATATATTATATGGCGTATCCCTCATTCCCTCCTCGTTGAGAGAGGAGGCCCCGGCCCTGCAATGGGTCAGTAATGGGCTGCATTTTTTTTTGTATGATTGACTAATAAGCCTCTAAACATAGGTTCGTCCTCAGACTGATCAAAGGAAACTTTTATAATATCAATGATTTCATAGGCTATTGTACTCCGTAGGTTTTACTTATAATTTGTTCCTATATTATCTGCGTTTAATTCATTAGGAATTAAACGCAGATATTATAAACGGCGGAGATATCTGGGCTTTGAACCAATTTTAGAAGTCGTTTCAGAATAGGCAAAGTATCAATTTAGAGCAAACAGTTTGATCTAAAGATGTAGTCATCGGACGAACGTCTGTACCAAGAATAAAATTACGTCGTTCAAGTAAACTGACCTTCATATGAACTCTTATCAAGATTGCTTTCGCAATGTCAACATAGAGTATCTTTTTTAGGTTCGCCTAAACATTGGAACGAAAACCAAACAAATAAATACCTAATAAATGAGTATCTACTGTTGTCGGAAATATATAGGTTCTCGTATATATACCAAATGCGTGGGAATTGTCCAGCCAACATCAACCAATCGATTGAAATTTGTATAGTATTAATCCGCAGATACACGTGCGTAATTTGTTTAGATTACGTGAATTAGCTACGTACGTACCATCGCGATTATTAATCCAGTAGCAGTATCACGAAGCTATTCATTGACATTCTAGTATAACTTACATCGTTTTAATATCAAACAGCAAGCATATAAATAAAACTGGTCATTTCTCTTACCGTCATCTATTAAAAGATTCAAAGTGCATTCAACTCTGCATCGTTGATGTAGCAAATTCGAATTCAGATTGATATCCCTTTGCAAAGCTATGCAGACTCTAAACTAAACAACAACAACACACTTAAGTAGCGCCGCTGGATTTTTTTATACAGACTTCAAAAAGGCGATAGGTTCTCAATTCAAAGTTAGTAAACTTTTTGAAAAAAAAAACTCTTCTGTCTTTAAGAACAGCCAAAAAATTAACATAAGTTCAGCTATTCACTAAAATATAAATTACGAAACGTGAAATTGATGCCAACAGAAATAGAGAACGAATGTAGGCAATTATTAGGATAACTTTTTCTCTGAACATCACTTTTACACGTATTGTTGCGTAAAAAAATATAATAAGTACTTAACCTGCTTATGCAGTTTTGGAAGCCATACTTACTGTTTATACATCTATCAACAAGACTTATAACTACAAAGATTCCATGTATGTATTTATATTGTTATTTACTCCACGGTCTCGTATTTTTATATGAGTAAGTCTTAGTAGTTATAGGTACGATAAGTGATACAAAATGAAACGGAATCTAGAGAAGCTTGCATAGAACAATCGAGTCTTAGTTCACATTTAGTATGACCGCCTTCAAGGATATTTGCATCATTACTATAATATGTAACCTGTTTTTTCTCACGCTAAAGGAAATAATTATAGAACTAGCCATAGCTAGTTCTATAATTACTTACTTCTAATCGAATGAGTCTATATCAATAAAAAGATCTGCTTGTATAATCTTAAAGTTAAGGTATTCTTATTATTGTTCGAAGACGTGAATTTGGAGTCAACCTAACGAATTTGGAACTATTCCAAAAGAAACCGATCTCCTATTTATCTCCTTGTGCGTTATTAATGTATCCCTCCGTCGGCAAGTCACACGCCTTTACATCTCCAGACAATCATATTTCCTGTCTCTGAGTGGGTCATTTGGATACTTCTAATACTTTTACAAAATTACAACGCAGTTTGGCAATATATGTACATTTTATTTATTTATTCATGTAGGGAGTGGAGTGGACTAGACTCACAGTACTTAAACCACTTTTACGGTGGATCTGTACATGGGTTAAGATGTGGTTAAGGTCTTACCTTGAAAATAAAGGTGTATAACCGTAATCTATCCCAATCTGAGCGGAATGATATCATTTATTTATGAACACGGGTTGCGTTATAGTTATCAATTATCATACTGCGCAAGGATGCGCAAATTGTTGCACCCCAAAGCAATACGTTATATATATATATACATTACAGATAGTTTCACTAAGATGTTAGAATTAGACTGTAATAAGATAATATTGTGTGCCTTCCCCTATGTGTCCAATGTGCCTGATAGTACAAATAATTATATCCACAAGCTAAATATGCACCTACAGTTTTTGGTTAGCCATTATAGTAAAAATTTATATTTTTGGCCACAAATAGTTTTATAGATTCTTGTAGGGTAACCATGGGTACAGTTACTGTCTCAAGAAAATTTTTGAACATACTTGCAACTTTAGTAGCGGCACATATTAACTCAGTCATAAGTAGTATGACGAAGTCACTTTTTATACCATCTTATACCATCTTTTAGTAATGTTATTAAAATCAATTTAGTTAGTAGTTTAAACATGTAAGCATGATAATAAAGAAGTGTGATAACTTTCTAATTCTATCACATCAAAATATAAACCGCTTCTCTAGCAAAATTCTAGACATAGAACTTTTAATGAAAAATATGAAATAGATATCCTTTGTTCAATTGTTTTATATAAATGTGTTACGTGAACTATCTGTAAATGATTGCTATCATATACTTAATTTAAAATTATTGACTCTGTCTCAAAATGAATAATGTTATTGTTTCGAAGTTTTTCTTTTGTATACCTAAATATAATCTAAAATAATAAGCATTCAGACAACCGATCGATCATATATTGTGTTTGCCTACTAAATAATTACTCTAATTGGACCAAATCCCGTGTTCATGCCCGCTTGAGTATGTTTCGCCGGACCGTCTCAACTGGGTCGTGTTGAAACCGGTAGTAGATGAACCCCCACTGAGTTTGTTCCTTGGGTCGTCTCAGTTGGGGCGCATTGGATCCGGTGGTAGCATTAAAGCGCGACCGTCGTTATTAACACAAGGTCCGTCATAATAATAATACCTTTAATATAGACAGAACCATTGACAATATGTAGTAAAAATTTTAGACTTAAACTAGATAATTAAACATAATCTCTTGACAATAACTTGATACGAGCTAGCTAAATATCATTGCTGTAATAAAATAAATTTTATAAATGTTTTCATACAATATGTACCTAAATATCTATGTTACTAGAAATAATATCTAATGTATACAACTATATTACTACAAACATGTTCTGACTATTTACAAGCGCTTTTTTAAAGTCTACGTGAATAAAAACCTTTTTTATTTTATTTTATTTTATATATATATATATATATATTTATTTAATTTTACGTGCATTTGAAACACTATAGAGATACAGCTTTCGCCCGCGCTAGCTACGCCGTTAATAACTAATTGTTAACCTAATCCCAAGACCTAACGCTCCACCTTAACTTTCAGTTTTTCATGAAAACTTTTTCTACAAATTATGATTTTGAGACGTTGAACTAACTATAAACAATTATTCAAAAATACCTACAGAGTAAACATCGTGTAGTTCTATTTTCATAACATTAGTATGTTTGCTCGTTCCCGTAAACCATGGTTTACGTTGTGGGCTACTAAAAAAACGCTATTTACTCATCATTCAAATAATCGCCCGGTATTATAATATTTTGGAGATCTTTGGGGAGGCCTTTGGCTAGCAGTGGACGTGTTACGGCTAAATGGAACGTGAAGCGTAAACTTTAAGCTTTACAAAAAAGTTTATAGGAAATAAAAGATGCGAAATTTTACTTTCTACAATAATGGTTAAAAACCTTTTGCCCTAATGTGCATAGTTTCCGAGATATAACTTTATGGCGTTTGAAGCACCACCTGAATCTCACAGCATTTTGTGATTTTTGCTCAGTAAGGGTTCTTCATGTATGTCAACCTTATAAAAAAATAGATTCACAAATTTAGAGTGAGGTTGACAAAAAAAACGGCCATTTATACTGGCTTATAAGCGTTCGGTGACAATGACGCGAGTTCCATAATTTTTGTTTACCCAAAAAGTGTTTAACTTGACTAAAGAAGTTTTAACTTCAAAAAGAAAAAAAAACACTTAAGCCTATTTATTACGCTAGAAAAGCTTTATCGATGGTTAAAACGTCAAAGGGTTTAAACGAAAATACAATTTTAAAGGACTTTTACCTCGGTAACAATGCCCCAGGTTACATTAAGCCCTTTGATTTCATTTTCCTGCAAAATAATATAATATATCCTTTCGCCAAACCAATTGCTTTCTAAATTAAAATATATTGTAATATTTTCTGTATATGTGCTTCTATTTTTTCTAACAATATTTCGAAAAACAACGAAACGAACAGCTGAAAAGAGGATTTATTCTTTGTAACCCGTTTGAGATTTTAAGCATCGATATAATAATATAAATATGCTATAAATAATGTTTTCTTTCCATAGAAACATGTCGATCAGGTAACAAACATTTTTCATTAATTATTCATCGTGTTTTTTGCAAACAAATCTAGCGAAGTTTTGAAATAATACTGTGAAAGAATTCGAGTTATCATCGCGCTTATAGTCAGTTTCGCTCTCTGGACTGTAAGTAAGTGACGGACGCGTTATAACATCTGGGCACGCTATCAGCCTGAATAACCGCGAAAGAGGTTTGATTTCTGAGCTTCTACGTGCTTCAGAGAGTATGTATTATCGTAAGTCCTGGGGCTTTGTGGCTGACGGCATAGAATATCGCCACCCCATCCCGTGGGCGGCGTAGAAGTCGTCCCGTGGGAATATCTATCAAAGAACGGGCAGCAGCGTCTTTCTGTGTACTATGACTATCATACTGCGATCGCCAACTCGTCTGACAAGCGTGGCGATTATGGCATATCCCTCCAAATGAACACAACTCCTCATTGTGGAAATCTTTTGTGGCGGCCTTTGTCCAGCAGTGGACGACATTCGGCTGATAGACAGGCTACGTTAACAAGAATAATTATCTCATATGAGCGTGTCACTGTATGCGCGCTATGTGGTTTGGAGGCGTGATTGGGCCGTATTATTTTCAAGACTCGACTGGAAATGTGGTTACGGTTGCAATAGATTATGCTATTGAGAGATGTTAATATCTCAATTTTGGTTTAATATTAATGTGGTTTCAATAAACCGGTGTTACAAGTCACACAGCCACTAAACCGATGAAATTTATTGTAAACGAAATTTTTAACGAAATTCAGCTATTAAGTGGCCAGCTCGATAGTGTATTTTATCACCGCTGGATGTTTTTATGGGGTTTTGTTAAAAACAAAGTGTGTTAAACACAAAATTCGTGATGTTATCACGAAATAGACCTATTGAAATGAAGTGAAATGAAATGAATAAAGAAATTGCCTAACCTTACTTATTTTATACATAAACATTTGAATCATTGTAGTCTAAATTTAATGTTTGATTTTATATACAAAACAAAGTTCTTGTTGAAACTTCCTTTATGCAAAGTGTAACATAAATAGTAGACGTAACTTAAAGAGCGCAATAGCGCGTACCTTGAAACTGAACAAATCAAATATGACCAGTTCGTAAATTAGAAAACAAAAATGTTTAGCACCCCGTACAAAATGAATCAGCTGTGCGTTATTCTTGTATAAGTTAGAGTTAATATATTTTTATGTATAATATAATAAATAATAATAATATCTGGGGACAATGTCACACAGATCATCCTATCCCCAAACTAAGCAAAGCTTATACTATGGGTACCAGGTGACGATATACATACTTATATAGATAGATATATACTTAAATACATAGAAAACATCCATGACTCAGAAACAAATATTCGTGCTCATCACACAAATATTTACTTACCGGGATTCGAACCCAGGACCACCAGCTTCGTAGGCAGGAGCACTACCAACTAGGCTATGGTGACCGTCATTTTGCGCGCTTTTCATAGGCAAATTAAACTCCTTAACTTACGTCCACTGCTTGTGTTACACCTTGTATAACTATAAAAGTTAATTATTCTGCTGTTCAATAATATCTTATAACATTTGGCTCTAATCCAACTAATAAAAAATAGCTACGCTCCACTCAATTGGTAGATATCTCATTAATTCACACTTTTCTAAATACATTTTTTGTCGGACATCTCGCCTGCCTTGTTATTGATTTATTCCGCATTTTCCCAACCTTTGGCCATTGAAATAACTTGTGACCCGATCGATTTCCACACGGTTTAGCCGTTATCGAATATTCATTCATTCGATACACAAGTAAATGGGCCAAGTTTTGACAGTAATTGCTATAATTCCAAGAGTAACCGATGTAATATGAAATATAAATAAAGAGAAGAAAATTTATCCCATACAAAAGCTATTTGCTGAGGTATAATTATACTTTTATGGGCATTAATAAGTAATATTAACACAATTTCGTGTTGCAAATAATTCTTAGAATTGCTATTGGTTAGATAAATAACTTTATCACTAGCTATTATATCTTTTGCTTTAGGGAAATCTCTGTTGTTCATCCAGCAAGCTTAGTAATAAATATATATGATCTCATTTACGAATTACCCCATCTTATCAGCCATTAAACGTAATGAAGAGTAAACAGCTTTGTTTCTCAGTAGCAGTTTAACTTTCGTTATCAGTGGACTGTTTACCGCGGTATAGTTTATCACCCATTATAATTGACAAGTTTAGTGTAAGTGCTCCCAGTGTTTGCATATTAGATTTGCTTTTGTAAAAGAATAATCTAGATTTCGACAATACTAAAAGCAGAGAATGTGAGCATAAATCGATTTGTCGCGTGTCGGTAAGCTTAGCTCGGCAAGAACGAAAATCTGCTCAAACTGCACGCGATTCTACCCCCGGAGGATTTTTATCTGTCGTCGTCGTCTTACCGCAAGCATGAAGTGTGAACACACCAGAGATTTCCGCCGATATAAATCCCCGAACGCGACACCCTTACTTTACACCCGTCGCATCCCGGTGCAATCCGTGAATTTGTGAAGTGAAAGGTGCCAGCGATGCATCGCGTCTAGAATTTGAACACGCCAAATCCTGCTCCCGGCAATGTCGAACTGTATCCGCGAGTCCTCACGTACCTCACTCTATTACCTTGCGAGTCGACACTACCGTTCCTATGTCACGTTTTCCTTATTTCAGTCTTGGTGGACTCTGATTCGGTTCCTTCCTTTATCTAACAAATTACTTTACCTCGACATCTACATTTTAGATTAGATTACGCGACGAAAACATTTCCCATTTCGAATAACATTTTCCCGACTTGCCGTCGTATTTGTAACGTCTCTATGATCTGTTGGTGACGTGAAGGATTAGAAAGCCATTAAATAGACAATAGTGAGTAAGAGGAACGTTAGTGGACGGCTGAAACGCGGAGGTGACAGGCAGGCCGTTAACATGGCCGCTGTAACGGCTTCTGTGATATATGAGCTGCGAAGTGGCTTGGTGCCGCTGTCACTTCGCGTTCCGCCGCCACCGCTCCGCACTGGCAAAAAGATAAAAAGGATTCCGAAATACGATTCACAAGTGGGCTGCCGGAAATGGGCAGAAAGTTACCGAGCGCGGCTTTATGTCGGGCAATATATCTCTCGTATCGCTATCCAATTTCTGCTCTATGGCGTATAATATCCCTCTAGGGATCCTTTTAATTTTAAACTCCTTTTTAATCAACGCCATTCATTCTAAACCCGTTTTAGTAGATAGTCGTCTTAAAATATAATGAGTAAGAGATTGTGGTAGGTTTGTATTGTATTTGTAGCACAAGCACCAGTTAAGTGCTTATTTTCCAGTACAATTTAAATTGGAGATGGTATAATGATTAAACAATTTTAAAATCCCAACATAGTTCTCTAATTACCAACTTATCACGTTGTAGTTCTTTTAGTAGCTTATTATAAATTATAATCGTAGGTATGTGTAAGGTAATATAAGTATTCCTTTGTTGTTGGTTTTGGCACGCGACGGAGATTGAATGGGTCTCCAAAAACAATGTCGTATTAAATGAACTGTGTCAGTTTTCGTGGGTGACCATATATTGGTATACTTCCACTATAATAGTACCGTTGTATTACTTTTTATGTTGATCTATCCTGAGTTGAAGCCAATTTCGTAGAATAAGCGGTGTCTGTCTGAACAGAAAATACGAGCAAGGATTCGTAAACCGCCAAAATAAACCCATCACAAAAGTCGGGCTCAAATACCCAATTGATTTTTCCTTAGTTTATTGAACCTGTACTTTCCCGCGTAGATAATCTGAAGTTTAAGTTGCGTGACTGGCCGACCCCTGACCTCCGCCCTTCGACCTTCATTGACCTGTAACATTGAGGCGCACCCCACAACCAAGATATATAATTCTATACAACTCTCTATCATTACACCTACGGATTTATTTCGACCGCTACTTATTTGAGTGAATATTTTACGAAATAAAAGATAAAGTACCCAAGTATTACAGCATTTCAGTAACCTGACCTTTACTGAGTTACTTATGCTCATCTTTTATGCATTTTTGCTTGAAGAGTTCAATGGTATATTAAATTCGGATGCGTTGAGATTTATATGCCCTCACCGGTCCGTAAGTGAGGCTCGGCGAGGTTAAGCGACTAGGTTCGCGGTCAGTCTATAGATGGGTGACCACTAAAGTGGTTTAATTTCTGAGCTTCGGAGGGCACGTTAAGCTGTCGGTCCCGGTTGTAGTCATTAGGCAACCGCCTACTCGGCGGTTTGAACAAATCTGACATTAAGGTAACCATTGCCCATACGATAACCTTAATTTATTTTCTCGGTTGTTATTGTTGGAATAGCCATTCATATAAGGATAGTGATTGATTAATTGGACTTTATATTGGTAATTATTAAGTAATTACCAGTCGTGGCGGGTGCTCATATCCAGGAGTTATAATAGAGGGAACGTGTGAATAAGTTCCAAAATATGAAACTATGTCTCTGTAATGATAATGCAAAGTGCCTGTCTAGTTTGAGTATTTTTTTTTTATTATTGTATCACGATGCATACATTTCTTTTTATATTTATTATATGGATCATGTGTCTGAAGTACCACGATATTATATTATTATATCTAAATATATAAATGTGTTATGTTTTTATTATGTACATTGTGTTGTAACTTGTAGATGAGTAAAACCGCGTAAGTGTATCATAAAGAACGCGTATTCGGGTCTATAATAGTATTTATTTTGCCTTGTATAAGGTTTTAAACATGTCTGTTTTGTTTTTGGTACCTTCAAAACTTTGAACCTTGATTATATAAAAGCATTGTATGGTTTAGGTAATGAGTTCCTATTTGCGTTCCACATTTATTTGTTTAGGTCTCTATTATATAATTATAAAAAAAACATTACGATCTAAACGTTTACCGTGATCCATTAACGGTTCTGTTCAAGCAAATGAAGAAGAAAAATGACTTATTTAAATCATAGATATCTCTATCTACTGAGTCACAGTTAAAATAGGACTTAAAACTAAGTATAGAGGTTGTAGGTACTAAACCCTTATTACGTTGTAGCATTCGCTATAGATTTTGCGAACCCTTACTAATATTATAAATGTCAAAGCAACTCTGTCTGTCTGTCTGTATTATAAATGTCAAAGCAACTCCGTCTGTCTGTCTGTCGCGCTTTCATGCCAAAACTACTGAACCGATTTAAATGAAATTTGGTACACAGATAGTCTAAAGCCTGAGAAAGGTCGTGGGCTACTTAAAAAGGGGTTATAAGGAGCTGGTAGGGCATTCAAAGTTTGTAAACTTTTACCCTCCAGTGTGTAAAATAACGAAATGAAATAAGGGATGAAAGTTTGTATGGGAATATGTAAGGTTTACGTGAATGTTTTATAAGTTTGCGACAAGAGGTAAAATATTAGAGATATTCTGATGTAACATTTACGGAGTCATTACAAAATCTGCGAAGTCGCGGGCAAAGCTAGTGGTTTGTATACCTGTATGAAAATATATTTGCTTATTTTTATTATTTAGAAACATCAATAACTAGATTAGGCATGGTGAGATGGTTTGGCCATTTAGAAAGGATGAATGAAAGAAGATTGACAAAAGAAGTATACCTGGCCTGTGTGAGTGGGACAACCGGAAGGGTAAGACCACGTCGAACATTCTCTGACCAAATTGGAGATGTTCTCAAGAAAGGGCAGGTCAGAAGTACCCTAAATCGGCGAGCATGTATGAAGAATATAATGACAGTAATCGAGACAAGAAAAGTATGCAAAGATCGTGACAAATGGAAATCCGTTGTCTCTGCCTACCCCTCTGGGAAACAGGCGTGAGGCTATGTATGTATGTAATAACTAGATTCTAAATTTAACGAGCCAATAAACGTATTTACCTTATAAAGACACAACTTCAGCGCTCGTAGAACTTCACCAGTAAAAGTTAGTAAAGTAATATTTCCAGTAATATTACTCATAATAAGATATAGGGCATCTATGAGTAATATTTCCGTGAGTATTTACTTTGTGAACGAATTATAAATACGGCCGGTTGGCGTGGTTGGTAGAAACTTGTCTTTCAAGTCGCAGGTCTTGGGTTCTCTCCCAGAACAGATTTTTGTGTGAATGAATATGTCCGTTAGTCCTGAGTCTGGGTGTAATTATCTATATAGTATGTGTTTGCAAAAGAAAAGTACTATACGTAGTAAATCAGTTATCTGGTTTCCATATATGTATATGACACCTAACATCACTTTTCGAATTTTTTTCTCGTTCTGCTGAACAATTCTGGTTCAGATTTATTGTGATAACTAATTAGCATAGTTTAACCTAACACCCTAAAAAGTATGGTTTATCTAATCATGGCAGATCTGACTTAGAATTTATTCGAAAGTCCCAAATTTGCGTTTGAACTCAGGACTCATAAATTTTTAAGGTACCAAAAAAACGCAAAATCGTAGAACATACATAATAATAATAAGATTATTTTACATTTAGAAATACATCAAAAATCTCTTATTCTTAATAAAAACACAACAATGAAATTTTATTTAAGATAGAGATTTGGTTGACGACTGTAGGTACTAGTATAAACTGTGTCACAGTCGGCAGCGTCTTCCCTCTAAAATTGTCTTTACTCAATAACCAAGTCCCAAAAAACTAAGATTAAAAACTAAAAATTAACAAACTTTGGGGGTGCTTCGGATACTCCTCATCATAAAGTATAAAAAATTTGCGTTTGAACGTCAACTCCTCGGCCACCCTGTATATTTCTAAATACATATTATAGATAAATTACACCCAGGCACAAAACAAATAATCGTGCTCATTACACTAAAATTTGTCGTGGATGGGAATCGAACCCACGACCTCTGGCTTAACAGTCAGGGTCGCTAACCACTAGACCAACTGGCCAATCGATACATGAGTAATATTTCTTTGCAAGAGAATTTACCAACTACAACTGGTGTGGCTCTGATAGCGCTGAAATAGGTAGTTACTTATGATGTAAATGTGGTTATTAGCTCGTCAATACAAGGATAATAATATTGTAAAGCTCTATATAAAAGTCGTCGCCACATATTCAAGTCATTGTACGCCACATATTCAGTTCTTTCAGCTAGACTAGGCCGGTCAAATATTTGATTACGATGTTTATACTATTGTGTTATTGTCGGCTAGAAAAGTCATTGAATTGAAAATATAGTCGGCTTTTTGTACTGTCCTATATTCGTTCACTGTTGCTCAGTGTAAACGTTTTCGTAAAGAAAATTGCCGTCTATTTAGTTAACTTCAGTGAGTTAGGTCATCTCTATAAAAAGTAAGTATACTTATTTAAAGCTAAACTAGTAATTTCTAGTCGATAGCAGGTTTAGTTAGATTTGTTGGTATTGTGGCGTCTGACTGCCAATGTCTGCTTCACGGTTTTATTCTGAACAAGGTCTGCCCCGCATTTTTACTCGTGTTAAACTTTATAAATATAAATAGCTTTTGTGTTTTTCGGGTATATAAGCTATATTACTACAAAGTTTCATCAAATTCCGTTCGATAGTTGTTCCATGAAAAAGTAACCAACATCCATACATCTATACTCTCAAACTTGCGCATTTATAATATTAGTAGGATCGTCGGATTGATTTTTGTTTTTTTATACCTATTTTTAGTGGGTTTATTACTGGAATTTATTTTTTATTTGCATATTTTCCAAGGTAATAAGTAGTTGTATCGCAAACAAACTATTTATCTTAAGGACTATGAATTCAATTTATGTGAAATCTTATTTAACACTTGATGATACAGCCCGTTCAGGGTTCCACTGCAGGACCAAGGCCTCATCCCACAATAAGAGGGCATAGGCCAGTGTCCAGTGTCCACCACGCTAGCCAAGTGCGGGTTAACAGGCTTCACATGCCATCAAGAACATTTTTGTAGAACCCTTTTTTTAAGTACTTAATATCTAATACGCACATGATTTATAATAGTCAGCAGTGCGCCTTTTTTGTGAGTTTGAACTCAAGACCACTGACAGTCCAATGGTCTAATTAATTTGCGATCTTGACTTACAATATGTAAGTGGACACTTAGCACTTCATTAATATTGAACATATAGATAAATTTTATATAAAATTGACTTCGTTGTACGGTAGATAAATCATATTCTTTTTAGTAGTCTAGTAAAAAGACACTTTTAAACATTCAAAAGCAATTCTGTTTTCGTAGTTCGTTCACGGAGCTCGCGTTACTCGACACTAAAAGGAATTAAATATTCTAAGTCGGTGCACAGAGAAGACGATGCGATGTCGGCACGCGGTGCGGTGTCCTTAACTAGAACTGTCTCTTCGCTTCTCCTGTTTTCAATAAAGAGAAACAACTTGTGTCATATCCGCAAAACGTTTACTTACTGGGAGCGCAGTAGTTGGTAACGAGGTTATACGAAACAATTTCAGACGAAATTGCTCGGGGAATGTAGCTAGGTGTCATAAAGTTTCAGCAACGCTGTCCGAGAGACGTGTGCAGCGTTGAAATACATGTGTCGGGGAGCTATTTCATCTTGCTTACACTTCAATGTTGTTACCTGCTTAGTGTTCGAGTAATGAAGTGGAACAGCCAGCTCTCTAACCGTTTACAAACTTGTGGCGAGCCACTGATTAGCAATCTTTGTGTCGTGGCTCATTTCTTATTCTATTAAGTTGGCATATAAACATACGGCACGCCGGCCCCGCCTATGACCCTTACGGCTCAAATGGCAATTTTTGTACAAATAATGGAAGCTAAAATTAACTCAAACACTTACTTCCCTTTGTAAAAAACCCGATTATCATCGGTGAGATATATGTGGGTATAAATTTGTGTGCGTCTATGGTGATGCATTTACAGCTGATTGTCGAATCTCTGTCACCACATTTGGAAAGTGTCCTGTCATGTAAACGCAGATTTCTTTTCAAATTTTTGTAGCAAAAATTACTACTATATCTGGGGCAAATGCTGGCACGGTGGTTGTGTCACAATTGGTTCCCATTTGTGCAGTGTGTTAATTTGTTTCCGACTCCACTGTCTTTGTATTATATTCCTTTCACAAATGCATGTATGTAAAAAATATGTCTTATTATGTTTCAGGTGTATCATGGATTGGACAACAGTGCTCTTGGTCTTCGCTTTGGCGTATTACGTTGATGGATACTCGAGTAAGATTATATTTTATACTTAAGCACACTTAATTATCCTCACTAACAATTTAGCTGCTGAGTCATTTGTCTGTGGTTAAATCCTCAGAAGATTTTGATACATACTGCTTTGGATTTTATCTCGACGTTGTAAACATACAAAGCTACAAAACGAACAAAATCCTGAGTTCAATTAATAAAAACGTTACTTGACCACCAAAAATGAAAGAGAAACATGTCATTGATACAGATGTTAAAAACCATCTTGATTACCTTTCCAAAACTTCGTGCCAAATTTCATGATTCTAATGAGAAGTACCCTATTACGTTTTGATTTACTTGCGATTGTCAGGATTTAATTACCGTAGATTTTTATTGCGTGGCCTTATTTTTAAAGCTTTGATACATCAAATATTGACAGACAGATGGGCAACGATGTGCTGGATAAAAAATCCTTTTTCCTTTTGGTTTATTCGATTAATATATACGACACTACAGACAGACAATTCTTTTTCTAGATCTGCGTTTTTTACGGTGATATAGGTATGTAGTTACCAATATATTTTTAAACTCTATTCATTTCTGGTTCAAAACTGATCAATTAGAAACATACCATACATAGCTACACAAAAGGTACCCTGAAATACGTCCACTGCTGGTTAAAGGATTCCCCCAAGAAACTCCACAATGGACGGCCTTGCGCTGCCTGCATACATATCTTCCCGCGTCATCGATCCACCTTGTGGGGGCCTGTCCACGCTGCATCTTCCATTTCGGAAGCCGAACCGATACTTATAATCAGCGTGAAATAAAACTTTTTAACAAAATCCAAACTACTAGAACACATAATTAAGATAGTTCGTTATGACTCTAAATAGCCTCTAAACATTTCCTGTTATTACAATATGAGCGCAAACTATTCATGAATTGACTAATCTGACCTTCAACTGTGTTGCTGTCCCTTGATATCATCTCTTATTTAAATCGATCATCTGACATTCGTTGTCATCTCTCAATCACAGGTATAATTTTCCTCTGCATAGCAGCAGCATGCTCTGTAGGCTGCGGAAAATCTCGACGTCTTCGCAATAACTGCATTTGCTTGTAATCGTGAACTCATGAAATCACGTGCAAGGCTTACGGCGTTACGTTCTTTGCGAGGCATGTGGTTGTAACACCGCATTCAACACGCAACATTCCCAACTTCGGACTGCTAATAGAGAGTTCCTGTCCTGACGGGTCAAATTTTGGGTCGGGCCAAAAAGTGTTGTTAGTATACATTTATACTAACAACACTTTTTGGCCCGACCCAAAATTTGACCCGTTAGGACGAACTACAGATGACGTTTTCGTAATAATTTGTGGTTGAAATGTACACACACGCAACCCGCGTGATTGTGTACATAATTTATTATTTATTCTATCGCGTAGATTTTGTACCCTAAAGTCCTGATGGGCGGGAAAAATGTGGAAAATCTTTGATAGCAAATACCGCAATTTCCGTAACTTAAAACTTGAATTCTCTTATCAATGAAAATCGCCAACGACAGCCAATCGCAAGGGAAACTAGCTAGCTACGCAGAACATATTATAGTGCTGGACTGTGTGCGCAAACACAGATGCAATCTCTATTACCTAACTTCTTAATCGCATCACCTTTATGTGTTCTCTGATGCACGGGCGTACACACCGTCATCATCATCATCATTACAGCTAAATAAGTCCACTGCTGGACAAGCCTCCCTCAAGAATCGTCTTGGGGGGATATGCCATAATCGCCACGCTTGGCAGGCGGGTTGGCGATCGCAGTAAGATGGTCATAGTAATCAGAAGGAAGCTGCTGCCCATCCTCTGGTAGATATTCCCTCGGGTCGACTTCTACGCCCCCCACGGGATGAGATGGGGTGATGATATTCTGATTCTGATATTTATCGCCGTCACCACACAGCGTCATATCACGAAAACTATCCGCATAGACACACGTACCGCATGTAACTTATCTGCGTTTTAATACTACCGCTAGAGGCCCTAGACCATTTACGTCAATACTTTTGACGGGCATGTTGGCGTGGTTGGTAAATGCTTGCTTTTCACGCAGCACGTCGTGGGTTTGATTCCCACCCTACAGATATTTGTGTGCATGCACATGTCTGTTTGTCCTGTGTCTGGATGTAATTATCTAAATAAGTATGTATTTACAAAAGAAAAGTAATATATGTAGTATATCAGTTATCTCATTTCCATAGTGCAAACTCTGCTTAATTTGGGATCAGATGGCCGTGTGCGAATAATGTCGAAGGATATTATTATTATTATTCAATATGAAAATATTTGACGGAGGAACACTTGTGAGAGAGAACGTAACAGAGATAACGTAACACGTACGCATCCCTCCCATTGCAAAGATATGACTCGATTCCATTACCTAATGTGCGCATAAACCGAGTAGCTTCCTCAACATAAAACAATGAGTTATTATGAGTTATGACTTTATCATGCATCTCGTGATGTACTTTTTATTCGTCTTTATTGCCCTTAAAGTCGTCAACTCGTAGTTGACGGCTTGAAAATTTTATGTCTACAAACAAATATTTTTTGAATATCTACCTAATACAATTATCAACACCATATTGATTTCAATTGAAAAATGCGGTCAATTGCGAGTCGGATTTTCACAGCTCCATGCCTTCCATAGACCTATAGAAATTGTTATAACTTTATCGCGCACTTCATAATGATGTACATACAGACGCCAGCACATCAGGCTACCACAATCTTCCACATCAAATTTCCACAATCGAAAGTGAACCTTATGCTTTTGTGATAAAGATGAAAATCTATAAAAGAAATTCGATAGATTGGGGTATCTGCATGTGCTAGCGTCTGTACTTAGATACTTTTTGTCTTTATTGCTCTTAAAAGCATGATTGAATGGCTTGATAATATTTCAAGAAAAGTTCTGTAAGTAATGAAATTGTTTATTATTTCGACATTAATAAATTCAAAAATAGCCAGCTGTCTATGGTCATCTTGACAGTTCATATATTTTCTTTTCTATAAAAAACCGGTCAATAGCTCTTTGGTCCGTCCCAGCCTTCCATAAAACTACACAAAGATACTTTTTATTCGTCTTTATTGGCCTAAAAGCCGTGAACTTACCAAATATATAACACGAGGAGATGAGAACCTTACTTTGAAAAGAGGTTCTTAAATTTTCATTGTTTGGTTGAAACATTTGCTTTTAAACTTATTAATAAATAAACGTAACAAGTTAGCAGGATTGAATGACATGTTACTCACGATTTTCTAAATAAATTCTGTGCTTGTTTTAGACTTTTGATATATACTCGTAGGTATCCTAACTTTAGGTACTCACGATAAACGTTTTGGCTAAATTGAATCGCACTAATATTATAAATTCAAAAGTTTGTGAGAGTGTGACTGTGTGAGTGAGTTTGTTTGTTACATCTTCACGTCTAAACGGCTGGAGCAATTTTTATAAACACCCTGGATTAACACATAGGCTATAATTTATATAGTTTAACGTGTTTGTTTGTTAAAATATACAAGGTACAGTTGGAGTGGTTGGCAAATGCTTGCTTTTTACGCCGGAGCTCGTGGGTTCGATTCCCACCCAGGACAGATATTTGTGTGAATGAACATGTCTGTTTGTCCTGAGTCTGGGTGTTAATTATCTTTATAAGTATGTATTTACAAAAACAAAGTAGTATAATATGTAGTATATCAGTTATCTCGTTCCATAGTACAAGCTTTGCTGTGACGATCACCGTAGCTTAGTTGGTAGTGACGATCACCGTAGCCTAGTTGGTAGTGCTCCTGCCTACGAAGCTGGTGGTCCTGGGTTCGAATCCCGGTAAGTGCAAATATTTGTGTGATGAGCATGAATATTGGTTTCTGAGTCATGGATGTTTTCTATTTCTATTTATATAAGTATTTATCTATCTATATAAGTATGTATATCGTCGCCTGGTACCCATAGTACAAGCTTTGCTTAGTTTGGGGCTAGGATGATCTGTGGCATTGTCCCTAGATATTATTATTATAAAAAAAATTTAAAAAAATTTGGAACAAGATGACCGTGTGTAAATTATGTCACAGTATATTATTATTATTCTATGTTTACCTTGAAACTAAAATCTACACATTAAGTTCAAAAATGTTACTCAGCTGTCGCATTATTACCAATATTGTAAATTATTTGACGCAATAAAGCGTACTTATTAGTATTATCATCGGGGTGACCTTTGTCCAGCAGTGGATGTCTTTCGGCATTCATGATAACTATCGTCGTATTCGCCGCCATGAATTGTTTGCCGTGCCACGTTGTTGTACCGTGGCGCGCGTTAAGTCACCTATACCGCGCAGCCTCACAGCACTCAACGCTTTCCTGTGTGTCAATCCTGACCGTGATTTGTTTGCGTTTCTGTGAGTATGTTGTATGATTGTGTTTTAAAATCAATGTTTACGTTTGCTTATTAATATTTTAATTGATTATTGTAATAATTATCTTTAATTACTGTAATTGGTGTTCTACCGTTTTAATTAAAGTAAATAAATAAATAAATCATTTCGTGATATCATATCAGCCGAAAGACGTTGCGGGGACGTCAATTGCAAAGTGTCCATTGCTAGACAAAGGTCACCCCGAAAGATCTCTTCAATTACCGGTCTGGCACTACCCGCCTCCAGCGGCTGCCACTGACCCTCACTAGATCAGCCCATTTAGAGGTGCAAGCTAAAAAAAATCTGTTTGAATAACTCATTTTCATTCGGCTACTATTTATATTACACTTTTTAAAACAATTGTAAAACGTCAAAATATTATAAAAATTAAAGAAAAAATATTATAACAATAATTCAAACGAAATGCCATTTAACATGAGGTGAACTTAACAAAGAACAGATTTACTACAGATATGACTTTGTTATACGCTCGTTTTGCTTCCCAAGAATTATGATACGCATTCAGAACTCGTACAATCCACTGTAATACGATAATACTACTGCAGTTGTCCCGTTTTCAAAGT
This sequence comes from Pseudoips prasinana, assembly GCA_951640165.1. Lineage (NCBI taxonomy): Eukaryota > Metazoa > Arthropoda > Insecta > Lepidoptera > Nolidae > Pseudoips > Pseudoips prasinana. Next base: position 16,097,584 of record OX621240.1, read on the forward strand.
GATTAAAGTGCCGTCTGAAAATCCGAGACGTAGGAAGTTTAAAACTTCACTCTCTAATACTTGTGTTAGTCAAAGAAACTTAGGAAAACATTCGTACAGAAGTAAATTTAACTTGTGTGGGATGTCTACTGGAATCTATTTACTGCGAAATCTTAGATTCCAAGTCGTTTGTAATTTAGGACTCCGCAAATTGTTTGTTTGTGCACACATTCAAAGTGCCTCCTGCCGAGCTTGATCAGATATGGCTATCTCTATTTATATAAACAGATTATTGATTCACTAGCTGTACCCCGCGGTTTTACCCGCGTTAAATTTTATAAATTACCACAGCTCCTCCCCCGTAGATGATAGCGTGATAATATGTATATATTTATATATATAGCTATATTTTGCTTAGTAATATTCATGCAAAATTTGAAGTTAATCCATGCAATACTTTTTGAGTTTAGCCCGGACATACATACAGACAAACAGGCAAAAATTCTAAAAACTATATTTTTAACTTCGATATCGATTGTAGAACTTGATTATTTGTTCGGTGTTTGAATGTAATTTATATATAATAGCTGTACCCGGCGGTTTTACCTGCGTTTAATTTTATAAATTATCACAGCTCCTCCCCCGTAGGTGATAGCGTGATAATATGTAGCCTATATGTTGACCCGACCTCTTAGTAATATTCATACAAAATTTGATGCAAATCCATGCAGTATTTTTTAGGTTTAGCCCGGGCATACATACAGACAAACAGACAGGGAGACAAAAATTCTAAAAACTATATTTTTGGCTTCGATATCTATTGTAGATCACGCCCCAAGTATCCTTTTTAAAAAATATTCAATGTACAGTTTTGACTTCTCTACGATTTTATTATATGTATAGATTGTTAAAATCGGTCCGGAACTTTTTGAGCCTATTCGTTACAAACATACATACAATTTCCTCTCCATAATATTAGTATGGATATGTATGTATTTACAAATATATAAGTAAGATTATCAGTTGTCTGTCTTGGGATCAGATGTCAGTATGTTAGTTGTCCCAAAATATTTATTTATTATATGTATTAAGGAAAACGTATAGTAACATAATTAATACTAAAAGTAGGTACTTTTTCTTCATCAAAATGTTCGTCGTTAATAACAATTATAACCAAATTAACAAAAAAATTAGAGTGTGTTACCTACCTTACTTCTGCTTAAGAGGAAGCGTACTAAAATCCATGATCAGGTAGCAGTGTGTTCCAAAATATATATTTATTATTATTATATAACCGCACAAATAGAAAAACACTCGAACCAAGTACCTATGCAGAGCTATCTGTTGTGGTATGTACTTAGGAAAAAAGCTACCTGTATTACGAAAATGGTTTATGATAACCCACATAAAGCTTACGTAGTGGAAAACAATTCGATGGCAAAGTTTTTCGGTTCGGTAGGCTTTTATTACGTGTGATATTGACTCTCCAAGCCGACGGGAGTCCAATCTAAGTATATAATCTTGTATATGCAAATGATCCCTGTTCCCTTACAACCGAATTCTTTACCCGGTCACGCCTTTTGGGTTATAAAAAGGGCGAAATTTCTCGTAGACACAGCGGAATAAAATATATTCATACGATATTATATGGAGTTTTTTTTCCATTTTCAAACACTTTTTACCTATCCAAATCCCTTTTATTATTCCACTAGAAGAGGCCGGGTACGGTGTAAGGTTGCGTTCTCTGTAGATAATACTCCTAAGTATCTGAAAATGATTTATGTTGTGGAAAAATTTGCAGTACTTCCGCATCAGAAATTACATTACCAGGAAATGGACGACCATTTTGTTCGTGTACAATGTAAAAGATAATTCGAAAAAATGCGGTCAGTACTTTCCTACTCGGGAATTTGATGGACTGTTAATATTGGGATATATTTTATGGGAGTGTTTCTTTATAGGTAGTTATAGAACATGGATTCACAATGTCGTGCGTTTTTGTTATGAAATAAAAGCGAAATGGTATTGTTATATACATTATACGTGAGCCAAAACCCAAAACGCTAACTCATGGTAAGCATGAAGACATTTGTCTTAGTCTAATAATCTATACATATAATAAAATCGTAGGAAAGTCAAAACTGTACATTGAATATTTTTTTTAAAGGATACCTGCGGCGTGATTTACAATCTTTATCGAAGCCAAAAATATAGTTTTTAGAATTGTTGTCTGTTTATCTGTTTGTCTGTATGTATGTCCGGGCTAAACTCATAAATTACTGCATGAATTTAATTCAAATTTTGCATGAATATTACTAAGACGTCGTCGGGTCAACATATAGGCTACATATTATCACGCTATCACCTACGGGGGCGGAGCTGTGAGAATTTATAAAATTTAACGCGGGTAACCGCGGGGCAATATGATTAGCTAAAATAACTATGATTCACCCTGACTAATCCAGTTATATCCGTAAAGTATTAATTATTCACCACTTTGCAAGGAAATAATATTACAAGAAATTGTTACTCAGTTTGCTTACGATGCTGTTTCATAAGCGTGAGTATGGACTTCCTCTCTATACTGGTATTGCCTTCGCCGAATTACGGGGCAATTTGTTTACAGTTCTGGTGAAATGGCATGCCAGTTTATACTGAATACTTATACAGGGCGGCCGAGAAGATGACGTTCAAACGCAAAACTTTGATTCTTTATGATGAGGAGTATCCGAGTCACCCTCCATGTACGATATGCGTAGTTTTCGAGATATCATTTTTAATGATTTTTTGCTTAAATTTTACCTAACATCAGATTTCGATATTTTGCGTAGTTTTCGAGATATCATTTTTTTAATGATTTTTTTGCGTAAATTTTACCTAACATCAGATTTCGATATTTTTCTCGTTCTGTTGAACATTTCTGGTTCAGTTTTTTTAAGTTTCTAAATTAGGGTTTGAGCTCAGGACTCATAAATTTTCCTCGACCACACTGTATATTACATCTATATTAATCATATTATTAGTTCATTATTCTTGAACTCATAGCCGACCTCAACTAACGTCATTTCTGCTAATGAAAGCCGCAAACCGAGCGTAAGTATTACTTACGTAAGGGAGCCTATACACTCAAGCATTTACTTGCAATAGAAATTCGAGCCTTTCTAATGTATCGCTTTACCTGTAACTGATCTGGTTGATCGGACCGGCAATGGTGGATATCTTTGGGGGAGGCCTTTGTCCAGCAGTGGACGTCTTTCGGCTGTTATGATGATGATCTGTTTGATACTTTGCTTTAGTATAAAATAAAATGAAAAAGGTTTTTATTCACGTAGACTTTAAAAAAGCGCTTGTAAATAGTCAGAACATGTTTGTAGTAATATAGTTGTACTTATACATTATTATTTCTAGTAACATAGATATTTAGGTACACATATATATTTAACTTAACTTAGTAACAAAGAACCTACACACGGTACACATTGTATGAAAACATTTACAAAGTTTATTTTATTTTAGCAATGATATTTAGCTAGCTCGTATCAAGTTATTGTCAAGAGATTATGTTTAATTATCTAGTTTAAGTCTAATATTTTTACTACATATTGTCAATGGTTCTGTCTATAGTATAGATAAAATTCTCTGCCCGATAACGATAACATAGAGCGACAGTTCTCATGTATCTATCTACCCGTCTGTAAAACCGCTGAGTTACTGTCCGAACACAAAAGAGAGGGCCCTACCTATGAAAAGGACAGACTGTACCAGTTGAGACACTGGTTGTTATTGTCCCATCTGAAGTTACAATTTTTTCATTAATAAAGTAACTACATCATTATTAAGAAATTACTTTTTAATTACGACCTAAACAATTTTTGCTTGCGGCCCTCGACCACATGACTGCAACATGTTTCTGGCCCCTATAAAAAAGGTGGAGTATATAAATGGCAATTAACATAATACATTACCGAATTGCTTTAGCAAACACCGAAATACGCCAACAAGACATCACGTATAGTCATCTTTAAAGATTCATTCCCCTAAGATGTCCATAACCATGCGCGATATGCATCCAGCAATACATATACATATCTGCGTTTAGCAATCGGTACAGCCAATACTGGATTAAACAAAAACTAAGAAATTGTTTAAAATTATCGAAACTAATACATAATAGAATGTATAGGTAACATAAATACTGTGGAATTTATGAAGACAATGAAGCTAAAGACGCGCCTCAAATTATTTCAAAACAATAAACAATTGGAATTAATTACCCGTACTTCACTTTTATTCAAGCGGTCCATTTCTGATCCATCTAACGAAAACAATGATCAATGAACGAGGGAAATGGTATCTCTTTGCTATTGTCTTCAAACCCATAATTACGCAATAAGTACCTAACCCTCGCAGTCAATTTACAAAATTGTAATCCTATAGCGTATTTTGGAACTGAAAATTAATTATCAATTAAATGTAATAATTGTGTCCGTTTAATGTTTTTAAAGTACCCCGCGACACAGGGATTAGATACCTTAGTAACCATGTCTATTAAAAAAATAGAAACCTTTTATATGTTATAGCGCGGCGTCGGGCAGGTTATCTTAATGTTGTTTTATTATTGGAGACTTGTGAACTTGAAAGGGGCATTTTACTTTCATTCCAAACTCACGGCAAGTTGCGCAGTGATTAAAGTAGTCTTAGACTTGCTACCACCTCTCCCCACTGGTATTTCGGGTTCTATCACCCCAGGACGGACAACTATTTGTGTGAACCATAAATGGCTGTCCACTATTTTTTAACCATTTTTATCCTCCAATTAGCCTCAATTCTTGCCAAGCAGGGTCTTAGACTTTCGTATTATTGCATCAGCGTGACCGATACGGATGTGTTTTGATAATTAATGACTTACAATCATTCGATCTTACAAATTATATGTGTTTAATAAATTCGTTTAAAGCAGTCAGAGGCAGTGATTTGGACCTACCAAATCACTGCGTCTGTCTGCTTTGGCAAGTACTGAATTGAGCAAGTAGAGTGCACACAGGACAGGTGGTAGGCATGGTTTGAATCAGACACAACCCGGAGCAGTACCTAATTTAACGCTTAAAGAGCTGATTAACCCAGATAACACGGCTAATACGAGTTTTCTCTAGATTGTCTCCTATTCCTTATAAATTGATCTAATAGTAATAGGCGGGCCTTGTGCCTAATGTTAACGACAACCTAGTCTCATATTGAGCTCTTAAGTTACATAACCATTATATTACGAATACAACGCAGGTCCTCTACACTAGTTTGTTTGCAATCCCTTATAAAATATTCGTGGTCCACTAATCGGCTCCAAGAATCATCTACTCGAGTGTAAAGCCAAGTACGGCTTTGAACCGAGTTTCATATCTAGATATCCTCCCGACCGAATTTCGGCCACGGCGGCCAGTCTTAATGGAGACTAGCCAATTGCGCAGGACATATTATAGTGCACAAGTGCGTGCGCAAACACAAGGGCAGTTTCTATTTCATCACTCTCATGATCCGATGGGATGCCTAGCGACACGACCGGAAAGAGTTCAGGTACAGGACCGACGGCTTTACGTGCTCTCCGAGGCACGGGGGTGTAATACCGCCAACTTCCAGACTTCGGGCTGATACTGAGAAATTTCTTTTTACGGAAAAATCCCAAAATCACGTTTTGCCCCGACCCGGGATTTGAACCCAGGACCTCATTATCTGCGGTTGAACACGCTACCGCTAGACCAACGAGGCAGTCAATCTAATATAATAATAAAAATCTAAAAGTCAATCTAGATATACATCTAATATGAAGCACCCAAATTCAAGTAAATTTCAACTATTTAGATTTTTGGAAACAGATAAGAAAGACACTTAGAGCCTGTCCAGATAAGGCGTTTTACGCGCGAGTGCACTCGCGCGTCTCAATTTCTATTCCGTCCAGATACCGCGTTTCAGGCGCGTTTCTACACGCGCCTGAAACGCTGGGAGGGATCCAGTCAGTTGCAAACATGGACTCGGAGACAGCGATTGTGTTGTGGCTTGCATACCGTCGATGGAAACGTCGTAAACAGTACACAAACATTTAGTTATCACGCTCCATTTTAAATTAAATAAGTCCACTCGCAACGAACTCGCGCGTAGTACTGGACGCAGCAATGGCGCTCGAGTATCTCGACTCGCGCGGCGCTCGCGCGTAAAACGGGCGAGTCGAGAGTCCCGCGCATTGCACGCGTTTTACGCGCGATTGATGGAACGCGCGTAGGCATCTGGACGGGACATATGTAGCTCTAGTATCTGGGGTACGCGCGAGTGGCACCGCGCGCGTGCACTCGCGCGTAAAACGCCTCATCTGGACAGGCTCTTAGTTCGTTTTAGATAATAATATATAGGTATATACTTTTTCTATTCACTATTCACTGATGTAATTTTTTTTTATTATTTCAGAGTATGGGCGTACCTGCAAAGACATAGGCTGCCTGAACAGCGAAGTATGCATACTAGCTGAGGACCCCTGCAGTATTGGACACACCAGTAACTGTGGCACCTACCCTACTTGCAAGAAGAAGTCTCTTGTGGAAGGTAGGTAAAAAATACATAGTGCTCAACCACGCTGGAGCGCGGGTAAATTATGAAAATTTGTGAAGCACAGATTCTTATTCATTCGTTTTCCGTACACATTTTAAGCTTTTCCGCGCGACCGTGCTTGTGTGAACGGGCTCATACGCTGCACAAAAGTTTTTAAATAATTTTTGTAAATCATTATTTACCTTAGGTATTTGTGGCCAACCCTATGCATGACCAATCTAATGACAAAACCGAGTAGTGAAATGATGGAGTTGTGTATAGAATTTATTAGATGACTGTTTTATCAAGGAACTTTTCCATTGATAGTAAAGATTCTGTAGTTTTTTTTTTGAATATAATAACTTATTCAATACTGTCATATTCTATCACCCAAGAAGATTTAGATTTTATTTAAGGTATCTATCTGCAAATTTACAAATCGATAGTGCTTATGAAAACATGAGACAGTTTATATCTTTTCGCCAAAACTCTTCAATTTCGGGCCGCAACACTGATTATATTTTACAATTCTTCAAATTATCCTTATATTTTCAGGAACGCATGCCGAACCTCCTAAACCGATGGTTCCTAAACCTCAGCCACCAGCACACGACGACTCTCCTCCTAGTTACAACCCACCAGCTCCGCCCGGCGGCAGTTCTTACGGAAGCAACTCCCACTCTGGTGGCAATTCGCCTTATGGTGGCAGCTCGCCCTACGGAGGAAATTCACCTTATGGAGGAAATTCAGGAGGAGGTTCTCCATACGGTGGAAGTTCAGGCGGAAGCTCCTATGGTGGTAGCTCACCATACGGAGGTAATTCTCCCTACGGAGGAACTGGCAACCAGGGCGGTTCAACTTACGGAGGCAGCTCGCCTTATGGAGGCAGCTCGCCATATGGTGGGAACTCTGCACACGGTGGAAGCTCGTCTTACGGCGGAGGATCGACTTATGGCGGCGGCAACAACCCATACGGGAATAATTCTCCCTATGGTGGTGCTAGTACTGGCGGTGGAAAGGGCGCTATCGACAGCATCTTAAGTACTTTGAATAAATACGCTAACGGAGGAGGTGGCACTGCAGGTACCGGCGGAGCCACTGGTACGAACGCTAACGGAGGAGGACTCTCAAACATATTTGGCAACATTCTAGGTGACTTAACCAAGAACGGAGGCGGTCTACCCAACTTATTCAATAGTAGACCTATACAGGAAAATCCAAACTACTCCTCGTATAGTTCCAATTCGAGGAGCGCTAACCCTACATCTTATTCATCAGGAAATCAGCAATCGTATAATCAGGCACCAAGTCAGAACAAGAATTACGGACAAAATTACGCGCATCGTAGCGCAGCTTCTACCCGCAAACCACTTCACTACGGCTGGAACGTTAGGTAAATTACTTACCGAGAATTGTAGTTAAGCTGTGGACCCCTAGTACTTTTTCTTTGCTTGGCACAGGCTAATTCGCTCCTACGCACTTTTTCGTTTACTACAGCTTTGGCTGCACTAACATTAAGTTAAGCTATGTACCCTACTTTGCATCCTGTAATCGGGTATAAAGACATATACGCTGTGTCGGTTTATGAAATATAAATATTGTATATATTTTAAGTGCGAAACAAAAATAGTTTCACTTAAACGTACTGTAAGTTGCTTATTTTATTCTAGTTCATTATTATTTGTTTTAAATCCCAAACTATGAAACTAACCGAGAGTTATATATCTCCCTAAGTCATACACTTTTTTAGTCCATGGTATGTAACAAATATTTTTTCAAAAGCGCCTGTGTATTTGTCTTTAAAACGCCTGTACATTTTTGTTATATAAAATACAATTAAATACTCGAATAAACTTGTGAAATAGACTAAGATGTAAGTGGGTGGGATTGTGATTAATAAAAACTGTTTTTATACACAGAGTGACTGTAAATTCGACAATATTACTAGAAATCATTGACAATTTATTACCAAATAATATTTTAGGAATAAATACAAAAATAAAACTAAAAAGTTTTGTTAAAGCTTTTATTTCTGAGACATGAAGTGTTTTAATTTTTATTTGTAATTAAGTGCATGTTTTCAGTAAATTATATTTTACTTACTAATCTTAAAGTCTTAAGTTGTGGCCTTAAGGTGTTACAGCATAATTCTGTTATGTATGTATCCTTATAACTATAAGTGTAGATATGTAAAGTTTATCATTTTTGTTTAATTAATAAAGACATTGAAAGTTTTTGCTCCGGTATTTTTATCTAGTGATTTGCTAGTTTACGAATGGGTGCCTAGAAATTAGTGAACAAAGCGCAAATTGATTTCAAACCCCTCTCATTTATAATGGCGGGTAACTTATTGCCATTGATTTCTAGTCTAAACCCTTTTAAAAGTCACTTGTACAGATTAAATATATTTAATCGCAGCAAGATTAGATTTCTATCTGATTATATATACTGGCCTTTTTATTTGCCGTTTTTTTCTTTGTGCGTAGTAATAAAATTAAATATGGTGGAGGCATAACTTTTCTTATTGACAGGAAGTAAGCCGAAGAATGCTCCAGAATTAATATATAACATTGCATGCATTTAATCAAGGATGTTAAGGTATGATTACTATCTTTAATTTTCGAGGCTATATAATGTGATAATATGAAGGTTTTGCAACAGTGTGACCAATGTATCACGCGACAGATACACAAAAAAGCTAAATTTGATTTGTATGTTTTATGCATAGAATAGTATATTATATTAGCGATAGACTGCCAACTTGATCATTTCATAGGCAGCGCCATCTAGTTACGAGGACACACACTATTCGTCTATCATATACCTGTACATATCTATAGCTATATTTTACGAAGTAGAAAGTATCAAATATGTTGTAGTTAAACTAAACCTAAAAAAATAATTAAATTAATTATAGATTTTATAAACAAGCACAGAGTACTTTGTATACTTTATCTAGCTTTGAAATATTTTTTTAGGTTTATATTAACTACAACAGAATTTCAACCACCATACAATATTCTACCCGATGTACCTAATTTGTAATAAAGCTAAACTAGTTGCTTCGAATATAATAAAACAAATACCAATTTGAGTTAATTTTAATTATCAATTAGCACTGTTTACACCATATTGATAATAACAGTGTTTTATTAGTATAAGACAGCAAATATTTATCGCACTCACAAATTGTATTAGAATAAGGATTAAAAAATGATTATCTGACTGTGTTTCTAAGCGCAAAACCAGTGGAAAGGCACTTAATATTGTAAGCAATAATCGCACTGAACTTCATCAAAATTACATTAAAAATAGGAAAGCAAACGAAATCATTACAATAATGCCCAATATATTTTTGCAATAAGTTCATTGAAATTTCAATATCCCTTTATGGTCGTTCATGTCCTCGTATATAGATGGCTCTGCATAGCATGAAATTAAAACGTATAGAAGTTGCAACATTCGCTTCGATTTCTAGATTAACACGCAGCGTTTGCGAGACTTTACATCAACTTTCTTATGATGTATTAATATGGTTGCCACTATACTCTATTACCTTTTTAATAAAGTTCAAAACTAATAACTTAGAATGCCTAATGCTTTAAAACCTTTTATATTATTTTGCTGTAATGTACAAATGCCAGCACATATAACTACCCCAATCTGTCAATTTCCCCAATTGAAAGTGAACCTTATGCTTATGTGATAAAGTTGAATATCTTATAAAAAAAAATGACAGATAGTAGACAGTAGCTGGATGTGCTGGAGTCTGTACATGGTTGTAAATTTAATAAGATTACTCATTTATATATACATATGTAGTCAAAATGTCGCCTTACTAATATTGTTCAATATAATTTTTCATTTCAGTGTGACAGTGGTCTTGACGTACCTGATCCACCAATATTTCCAGAATATGATACGCAATTAAGTAATATATATTATTTAATTTAAATACACGTTATTAATGTTTAGAGGAGCAATCAACAAGCAATCATTGTGTTAAGATTTCATGTTTCTTTTAAAATAATATTTTCTTTTGGTTGTAAAATGTTTGTTAGCACTAGTTCGTAAGTAAAATAATAGAAAAGAAGAAAATATGAAAACAATAATTTATTCAGAAAAAAATGATACAGAATGACTAGTAATATATAATTTATTATGTGTATATAAGCTTTTATAGATAAAACTACATATCGATGGTGAAGTCTCAATATCTGTCAACTACGAAAACGAAACACGAAATTGACCTTTAATATTTATTGTTATAATAATACCAATATAGTTGTCACCACATTTTGGACGTTCTTGGTTTGTAATAAGAATTAAAATCGAAGAGACAAAATCAGATAAGGAGTTAAACATGGAATGTATGTAACATGGCATTCTTGTATATATATAAGTTTTAATACGCTCCATTTCGTGTGTTTACCTATTCAACGCATTTAGTAGATATTAACTCTTCACTGTCGATATGCAATCGTCGCTTCCGTCCTTCGTTACATGTGTATGGACTGTAGCGAACCTACTTCATAATTTAATTACCGCAACGAACTCCTAAATATGATTAAAATTATTAAAAAACATAAATGTTCTAATAAACGGTGTCTAATATTTAAATATAATTATAAAATTATGAAACATATGAGATACGTCATGAGTTCCATCAGTTCCTAAATAAAGTCTTAACGTATCCAAATGCAACAAAATGAGATAATAATCGCTCTAATAAACTATATATAAAAACCCCAGGAATGCATGTTTTGTATAAAAAAAAAACAAACCAATTAAAATTGGTCTAAACAAGCCCATAAAACTATGGTCAGAATATAAATCTCTTTAGAATATATATACTTCAGAAATGTATTGATTACATACACAACTCAATAAAAGTATACACAAACCCATTAAAATTTAATACAGATGTTAATCTCTTTTATATACCTCAGGAATGTATAATTTACTAACCAATCCTATGTTTAAATAATTGTTATATTATCATTAAATAGTAATATCATATTTACTGGCAAAGATCCTTTTTAGAGAAGGATATATCCATTCCAGTGCGACTTTCACATACATATAAGATATTTACAACTTAAGTTACCAATTGAGTTTACATATTGTATAATGGTATAGATGTAATAATCTAGGCACAAGGTGCTGTAGGAATCTCAATGCAATACAATTAATCTCCACCAACACAGATTATAAAAAAGGTATAATTATAATAATATCGAACTTTTGTCTAAAAATAAAACAGGTTTGATTTGACAAAAATAATCTACAAATAACCTAAGAATTCGAATACCTGAATTCATTGTACAGATCTGACCCATATTTTGGCATGCCATTTTATTATTTTCTATAAAAACAATGTTATAGATAATATCGATTTTATAATTTATCAATAAAGCAATATAAACTATAAATGGGATATGATTTTATATTTTTTTTATTTATTTCACGTTTAAAATGTGGTTAAAATCTATGGCAACGAGTGATATATTACGTAGGTACTAAAAACGAACGAACATTCGGTGCATAGCGGTGTTTCTATAGAGCTTTATCTACTTGTGATCACTACAAATATAATACATACAATAATACGTCGCTATAGAAGGTACGAGACAATTGTATTGTGGGTGCTTAAAAAATCGTATAATTGAAATTACTATCATTAATTTAAACTTACTCGGTCATAGCTGTTCATAATTCATCGATATTAGCTCTTATGACACAACATGATAAGAGTTTAAAATGAGGTGGTAAGTATTGTACCTTATACCATTGTCCGATTAACCCTTTAACTGGTAGTGGAAATATAGTCGCCACCATATTTTAAACTCTCTTGGTTCGTAATAAGAAGCAAAATCAATCAATCAGAAAATTACCTACTACCAGTTAGAGCGTTAAGGTGAGGTGAACGTGTTAGATAGGTACCGTGTTATATGCACTCTACGTTACTAGTCCAGAGATCGTGTTTTTTTTTATAAATATACATGTTTATACAAATATTAATTTGTTCCAAAATCCCCTTTGTGTATAACTATTCCTAAGTCTAAATTCCATATTACATACTAATTGAGCTACCTGTTATAAATATCTGTTATAACATTTTAATGTTGAGATTACTATATTAAATTAATTGCTTACAATCTCTTGTTTATTTTCAACCTTAACTTTTGGTCTGTTAATTTTTTGTACTTGATTTAATATAAGGCCTAGTACAAGGAAGGCGAACCAGACGCCGTACCAGTAGTGGTAGACCGAAGAGTAGTATATCCAAATGCGGTCGAAAGTGAGTAGCAGGAAAGCTGCCGCTTGGTACGACTCTGAGTGAGATCTTAGGAACCACATGATGAAGCCAATAATTTTCTTTTTCTGTAAAGGAGAGGAAACATTAGAAACCTGTGTTATTAGATCACGGAAAAATATAATTTTCTCTAAAATATTCTCTAAAATAATTTCTTGTGTGTGTAACTATCCTAATCTGTACCTGAAAACCATGTTTACTATAAATATCTCTTCGCAGGTATCTTAGTATAATAAATATTCTGAACAACAAATTTGGTGTGTGGAAAGTAATTCATCCAATCTGCTTGTATAAAATTAGTCTGGGCCTGTACCATGGGCACATTGTTACTTTTGCGTATGGAGAAGAGATAGCGAGTAAGCATTGACTTTTTTTTTAAATTAAATATTAAATACTATGTTGACCACTTAGCTAGCGTCGTTTGTGACAGTGGCTTAAGAAAAGAGAAAAACTAGAGGGGCTTCTTCTGAATCCAATTCAAAATTAGGTTGCTAGATAAAAATGATGGCTCTAAAGGTACCAGATGTAAGTAAGGATAGATCGAGTAGGAAAGCTTGAAGAATTTGGAGTAATAGTATCTAACCAGTAGATATGTTATTTATTTATTTTTTCAAATTATTTGAGCCTTGAAGTGCAGTTACGTACTGCACGAAAATTCTCACTTTCTTATGGTTAAACGATTCAATAGCAATTGCTCTAACAAGAGCTCTTTTTATGTGTAATTGATCATTAGGCTGTAATTGATTAGTGTCGCTTGAACTACAATCACACTGAACTAAACATCTTTTTTTTGGACTGCGCCCGCACTGCGCAAATAATATAAACATAATGTAATAAAGTCTTTGTTGAGATATATACCTATAGGTATGTGTCTCATCAAGGACTGCACAAAACTTCGTACTTTTACAAAAACTAATATTCGTAAAGTTTGTTCAATTCGACGTTTAAGGCTAACTACGTCGAATTGTAACGAAACTTTAGTATTGATAATGAAAACATAATAAGAAGCAGTTGTGTACTCACCGTGCCAGTTGCATCTTTATAATAAAGTTTGTAATAAATATCTTCTGCCATCAAGTAGAATGGACAGAAGTAAATACAGAAGAAATAGCCGGCGTGGAATCCATGCCATATCACTGACACGAATAATGCTGCGTGGATTCTGTAAAAAATATGCTCTTTGTTTAATCTGCTTTTTTAATATAGACAGAAAGAGTGTGTCCAATATGAAAGATATAAAAATAAAAGCTTGTTCGGGAACTTAAGAAATATAAGAATGATTACCATACAAAAGATTACCCAAGCACATTTTCAAAAAGGTATCCAATAATTTTGGATCATATTATAACATAGCGCGAACGAAAGAGCCACTTCACCTGCCCTGATAAGTGTCGAACGTATTGTATTGCTTTTGCCAAGGGTTAGCAAAATTAGAAAAAGAATTGATCTTCAATTAGAAATCGCAAATAAGTCAACATAAGATATTTTACCCTCCAAGCTAACTACATTGAAAACATTGTTGAAAAATAACTATCTAACAATTTCTTCAGTTCAGTATCTTATTTCGGGACAAGCCTTCACTATTTATCTCTTGAGTTCATAGTTCTTTAAATGGATATTATATACGCTATCCGCATCCAGCGGTTTCCAACCTCACAAGATCATCGGCCCATCTTGTAGTTGTAGTCGACTCGAGAGACCTGCCCGAACAACCGTCAGTTCTGCGAGATATGATAAATTATAATATTTTACTTGTATTAATTATATTTATGTGAGTGTAAGCAGAAATTCCCCAGGTTCTGTGCAAAACCAACTAAACTCGTGTTGGTATCATTGCATTTTTTCGCGCATAGTACAAGGACAGGGCATTTTCATCTTTTCATACGACATATGTATATATTGAGTTAATGTCATTTAAATTAGTTTTTTGGTGACAGAATCGTCAGAAATGCCTTTATTTAAGTCTGTACATAATAACACGTATATAAGTAATGATATAACAACAACCGCTTATCCTTTCTCAGCCTTTTACTCCATCCAACGTTTCCTGGAAGACATCGCATTGTGCAATAAGTCCGCCGATTGTACCTGGCACATTTGCAATTGTACTGGTATATTTGCAATGTTTTGGTGCAATAAATTGTACTCTATTTAAAAGTCTATATTACTTGCCGTAATTTGCGATTGAAGAATAATTCTACAAATTTCCCTATCGCTTGGCTTCCACCACATACGCAATGAAAACGGTTTAGTTTCATGGTTAGCTTCAAATAACTGGCCAGTATTCTAAGCTAACCATAAAACTGAAGAACAAAATGAACACGTAGAAAGGATTTTTGAGTTGTTTTTATATTGAAAGCATCCCCATGTTTGTATCAGTTCTGCGCCAAGTTAGAACCCCGTGGCGCGTGCTACATAGTTTCTTGTTTTATTTGAACACCTGCTCGCGTCAGGTGAAGTTCTTAGCCTTCTAGACGAACTGTAAACATCACGTTAAAAAATATATAAAAAATTGAATTTTCTTTGGAGACTTTTTGGACATACACAGTTTCATACTATGTACCTATAAAGGTTCCGTAGCCAAAGGGTACCTACGGTACTCAATTACTGACTCCGCTGTCCGTTCTTCTGCCTGTCTGTCAGAGAGTTTAATCTCATGAACCGTAATAGGTAGAGAGCCGAAATTTTCAGTGTATTTCTTTTGCCACTAAATACATACCTACGGTACGGAACGAAGCTTTTATTCATTTTATTTGCAGTCTTCAGCTAGTTTAGGGAGCTTTCAATGTTTCATTGGACTATAAGTAGTAGCGGAGGTTCAAGCCGTCTAGCAAAGTTTCGTTCGTAGATAGTAGTACAGACGGCGTATAAAAGCAAAATCTTTACTTACTTCAGGAGTTTCACAGGGAACCTCTTATAAACTACCATGGCGACCCAATACTGTACAGCCTTGTTCCACACTTTCATAGAATCGCGTAGAGTGACTACGGACTCGCATCCCCAGACATCCATCGATTCCACTGTGTTGAAGTCATATTGCGTGATTTTAGCTTCCTCCTCTGACCTAAAAATACATTGAGTCATGAAATAGTTGGAAGCAATCTAAAATTATCTACGAACCCAAAAAAAGCCATTTATCCAAGCTGGGGGTTACCGCCTAATTCACCGATAATCGTGATCGGCGTTCAAATAGATGAAGGTCAAAAATTACTAAATCATTCGTTCAATAGGCTTCAACTTTGTAAATCGATTACAGACCATTTATTTGCTCATGGAATCGCACTCCCGATTGGACGATTGATCTAGTAGCCCCCCTGGGGGGCTACTGCCTAATTCGCCGGTCATCGTGATCGAGATTAGCGTTCAAACAGATGAAAAAATATTATTTTTAAATAGATGAAGGTTAAAAATGACTAAATCAATTACCCAATTGGCTTCAACGTTGAAAATCGATTCTTGACGTTACATGTGCTCATGGAAGCCGATTGAACGAATGATTTAGTCATTTTTAACCTTCATCTATTTGAATGCCGATCACGATCACGATGAACGGCGAGTTAGGCGGTAACCCCTTGATTTGGTAATGATATAAATACTGTCAATGTTTATTACATTTGCTTTAACTTTAAATATCCAACAGTTGGTCCATGGCCAGTTCTATTCCTGCCCTGCACAGGGTACGCGCCAAAGCCAGCTGACGTGCACACACTTTCTGCTAATGTCATCCCTGCGTAGATACGCTGGCGGAAAGCCGCGAACAACGCCCAAGGGTACAACATTCTGTACACAAAGTTCCTGTTGTTGTGCTCTTCGGTCAGTACATACTGGAAAACGAAGACAATGTTCATTGTTAAAGGTCAAGAATTCTTCAACTTAGAATAAGTCAAGTTAATACACCAGAACTGTGTAGTTTGTATAATGGTGCACTTTGGGCGCTAACCATAATTCTTGGTTCAAATCATGTATTCCCCAAGGAAGTTTTTTTTCAACTAAATCAGCAAAAAGCAGGTCCGACAGTGAGTTGTTACTGTAACTTATGTAACTTCCAACACACATAACATTCATCAATCCCCTAATTAGCTCTGCGCATCACATTTACCTGTATCATATATTTTCTCATGGTTATCGGAATCAACAGCTTGACTTGTTCTCAGAGAGACTGAGGGTAGATCTTCAACCAGATGCTGAGGCAATAGATAGATAGATGAGGTTGTGACCTAGCTCAAACTTGCTCTATATATTCTTCAATTATGTAAATCAAATCTAAATTGGCCCCATCTCAGTACACATTTACATTTTTTGTTGAGTTATTTCACCAAATTTGTTTTATGTTTCAATGTTTTAGTGTTAATAACAAAGTAAGTTCTAATTATTCTTTAATTTAGATGGGAAAACCTACATTATTCCATAATGAAAGTTACTGCTGCACCAAATTTAACACAGATTGGCTAAGGAGCTGAATTAAGACACAATTATAGTATGGTAACAATATGGAAACATGGATATATACATAGAATATCTATGGGTATTGATAATAAATTTTAATATGCAATAACTACAAAGAATATCTTATTTGGGTATCTAATAAAATATAATTTCTTTACCTCGAGTGGCCATATGCTAGAGAATCCCAAATACAAAGATATGTAGAGAGGGACAGTTTTCAAGGTGTTGACAGTGAAGCCAAATGTGTCCACATGTTTACTGTATGGCAGGCGGAAATAGTCATCAAAAGTTCTATATCTGTAATAGGGCCCTGAAAAAAAAATAGCAATGTAAGAGAAACATTTCACCATTCACCAATATTTCTTGCAATATTAGTTTTCTTTATATTTATTATCATATTAATAACTTAAATCAGGGCTCTATCTTGCTAAGTAAGTGTTTAGTAAAAAAGACTGTGTATGGATCATGTATTCTTAAAATTATGTCTATTGTGGCTCGGCAGCCAACTTTCTTATGCTGGTTGTGGAAGCATTGCTAGTGAGAATTGTAGTAAGAATTATTTTTTCCTGGTATCTATGCTTTACATGCATCATTGTAGGTGGTTTTGTGTTAAAGTAGTTTGTAGTTTTCATACATTCCTGTCTTATATGAATTCCCTAAAATTAAAATAGGCTAAAGTAGAAGATATTTGATCACAAGAGTGGTCACTAAAACAACTAGACAAGGCAGTCAGATCAAGCATCAATCATTTGTGAATACTATTTGTTGATCTATCACCTTTTAGATTGATATATATTAAACACGAATGAATTTGCTATTCCATCTTTCATTATATTTATTATGTCTAATAATATGATACAGCAATTAGTAGCCAAGTACTAAAGAACACAACACACTGATTTAATAAAAAAAATATACTGCACGGAGTATTATATTTTTTTAAATAAATATTTTGGTATAATTATCTACTATTAATAGATCTACTGTGTGTAATGAATAAAATTTGAGGCTATTCTTTCTTTAAAGAATCAACCTCTTATTAGACTAAGACAAAATTAAAGTTTCTATTATATATACACAGTATACATATAGGCACTGGCCTAGTGCTGATTGTACGAGGCCAGTGTCTATAGTCTAACCCCTCTCATTGTAAGAGGAGGACTTTGGAGTAGGACAGTAATGAGCTCCATTATTTATTTTATTTCTAACATTTCAATTTGATTAAAGGTGTGTTGTTACTTTAATCTGTTGTTATGAAAAGGTTCATTAAAAGTTTTAACAAGGCTGTTCCTTTGAGAGTAAACATGCTGTTTATTTGTTGAGTTTTAACTTGTATTTTAATTTAATTTGTAATAAACTATGGTGAACCTATGCTATTTTTAAATAAGCTCTTCCTATCAAAAGAGCACTAAGCCTATGCACCGATTCATGCTATCCATTACTAAGGTTCCCCAACAAGATCTTATTAAAATTTAAAGGCTCAGCTTAATTGAGCTTAATGGGCTATATGTTTAAACAGAGTTGGGTTTTTTTCTCATTCACCGCAAAATATTAAACTTTCATGATGAAATATATTGGGAGGTACCATTATACCCCAAAAACAGTGTAAAGAATTTTACATTTATATTAAATAAGCCATCATACCTGTTAACAGTCCAACATAATTGAAAGAATAGTGAAATAAATCAATAAAGTCTGGGCTAATAATCTCTAGGAAGTCATCATCTTTTTCCTTTCCTTCTTTTTCTTTTTTATTTTCATCCTTCTTTCCTCTGCCTACAGTCAACCAGGAGCCATTGATTTCAAATGCTACACCAACTACTCTCAGGACAATGATCATTACAATAAGATTTGTCTGTCCGGAAGACAATGGTAGACCAAACTTATCAGCCATTCGAAAAAAGAACAGATATCCAAACATGAGGAAAAAAGCTACTACATGGCAATATCTGTAAAAAAATAAAAAATAAAGCCAGAGGCTTAATACTTATAAAAAATAAGCTGGTGTGTTAAATATAAAAGTAATAAGCATATTGTTCCCTGACAAGGCAACTCCAAGTATAAAAAAGTACTTTTTTTTTAACTGGTAAAATGTAAATGACTTTACTTTACATAAGCTATTATAGTGAATAATATAATTTTATTAAAGGAACCTCTTAGCAATTTGTATGTAACTTAACTAAGTAAAACAATACATGTGTGCAGACTTACTTAACAGAAGCCACTTTTATAGCGATTATACAAAGAACTGCTGATAAAATTGGATGGATAGCGCTATAACCTGATACAATAATAATTAGGAGAAGACCTAATAAACTGCCGATCCATTTCTTTGATTTAACTGATGTTATTGATCTGTAGTATGGTCCTATGCCTACACTAAATAATAAAAGAGATAAATATATAATATCATTTTTATTTTTGGTAACAAATGACCACATTTTGATTAAAAATCTATTACTAAAGTTACAAAACACAAAACTTAAATATTTTTACCCAAAATAATAAATAGTACTTATTAAGTTAACACTGTCAAAGCAGTGTTGCTATGTCCCCCTATGATAATATAGTACAACTATTAATAAAAATAAGGAGATTTTACAAAACATTGTCGATATCGTTTAAGTATCCTTAATTGGTAAGGAAATCAAATTTTAGTGTGATTATAATATATAACCTTAGAGTTAATCATATTGGAGTTGAACTAGGAATCTGAGATATTATATAAATCGAAAGAACCGACTTTTTGGAATAACGCTCAAACTTCGTGTCGCAACAATCCTAATACACAATTTTACGTTTTTAAGTTGCTGATTCTGGCTTTTCTTGCGAATACGAGATAAAATACGAGCGTGTGACAAATTTCACCATAATTTGAATATAATATGTTACAACTAATTGTGTATCATGTCAATTGGGCTAAAACATGACATTCAGATGCAACATCACAATTTGATGCCATTGCATCTTATAAAACACATTAGTACTTCGTAGAGTTCTGAGGAAGGGAATGTAAGCAAAGAAGAAAAGTTAATAGGAACGGGAATCTTGAAATTTTGAAGGTGATCAAATAAATTAACACATCTCATAGCTAGATGCTCGCACCAGTCCGTAAGCGATCGGTGAGGTTAAGTAACTAGGCTCGCGGTCAGTCCATAGATGGGTGACCGCCAAAGTGGTTTTAATTTCTGAGCGTCTCCGTGCTTCAGAGAGCACGTTAAGCTGTCGGTCCCGGTTGTAGTCATTAGACAACAGTCGTTAAGCCATGTCAGAGGCCTAATGGGCGGCTTGAATAACTCTGACACTAGGGTAACCACTGCCCATACGATAAGTAAGTAACTGCTTAACTAATTCAAATGTCAATAAATTTACGTATATCATATCAAAAGAACATGGCACCAAGTGTAAATCTATGCACACATAAAATATATAAAACTGCTTAAAATACGCGCACCAATTTTTCTTTACGTGGCATTGATGAGTACAGCTAACAATAACTAGCAACATACAAAAAAACTAGTAAAAACAAACAAAATACAATAGTTGCAATGCAATTATACATTTATAATTTAATTGCAACTATTGTATTTAGTTTATTTTAGAGAACTCTAAACAAATATTTTTACTCATTGGAAATTTATCGGTACGTGTCAGCTGTCAGTGTCATTAATTGTTGACATGTTACTTGTCAACTTATTGATTATTGATTTGGGTTCGTGTTGAATTCAAATCGGAGTGAATATAATTTTATTTCTAATGGAAGTATGCAATCACTAAGAAACTGATATTTTTAATCGGCCAAAATGAACGAAGAAGAGAAAAAGGCGATAATTCAGGGCCTGAATTTAAGAATTGGTGGTGATATTAACGATTTAGTGAGCGCATATGAAATAGAAAGAGAATTGGCTATCAAGAGGGATCGCCTGCAAAGTAGTGTGAGTATTCAAAAGTTGTTATAATGATTCAAAGAACTACGGTTGCCCTTTTATACAGCTTTCACCGACTTCTACTGGTTAACCCACCTAGTCCACTAGTTATGGTTAGAATAACACAACTGTATGTTTAGGTATGGTATCGAGTCGGCAAACATACGGCCCATCAAATGATAACCAGTTCCTGTAGCGTATGATGCTTGGGATTCATATGACATCACTTTTTCTCTACTGAGCCGTACCTCTCTCCAAAGAGCCTCGGCAACCTTACATACATGTTTCAAAATTAGTTTATTTTGATTAATTGTACCATTTTTGACGAGCTTGTTCATCTAGTGGTTAGAACCCTGACTGTTAAGACTGAGGTTGTGGGTTTGATTCCCACCTAGGACAAATCTTTGTGTGATGAGCACAATTATTTGTGTGTAAGTATAAAAGTATTATGTGTTTGGATGAAATTTATCTATAATATGTATGTATTTAGATGGGCCAGTTGTTGTGATTGGTAGATACTTGCCTTTCACACCACAGGTGGTGGGTTTGATTCCCACCCAGGACAGATATTTGTGTGCATGAACATGTCTGTTTGTACTGAGTCAGGGTGTAATTCTCTATATTAGTATGTATTTACAAAAGAAAATAAGTATATGTAGTATATCAGTTTTCTGGTTTCCATAATACAAGCTCTGCTTAGTTTGGCCTCAGATGGCTTTGTGTGAATAATTTCCCTGGAATTATTATTATTTGGTAATATATCAGTATGTATATTACTTGTCTGGTTGCAATAGTACAGGCTCTGCCTAGTTTGGGATAAGAGGGCAGTGTATTAGTTGGCCCAAAATATTTATTAATTTTAGAATTCCACCTTGTATATATCATCTTATATATGTATGTATATATATACTTGCTGCAGAGTATTTCCAAGATGTCTTTTTTTACAGCTCAACTTAGCAAACAATGAAGTGCCAACAAAACTATCAAGTGCATTAAAAAAAGCTGAATTGAATTCGGCACAAATAGAATGTCTTAAAACTAGAAGTGAAGAGTTGAAATTAAAAGTTGAAGCATATTTAAATAGAACAGATCCATTGAGAATGGAGTTAGATAAAAGATTAGCATCAATCCACAAGCTAGAACAAGTTTTATTTTATTTGAAGTCTTTTGAAAAGATTGATGACATAAGGTGAGCCTTTCAGAAAAATGTTTATTTTTATTATTATATTTGAGTTGATAGAATGAAAGGTAAATTGTGGTTTACAATTTATGACATATAAAAAAAAACTACTTACTAGATCTCCTTCATACCAAGTTTCGTATTGGTGAAATTTTGCATGGTAATGTACATCATATGTATTTTTAGTTTTATCAATGTTTATAATTATTTATAGGTATTTGATATACTTCAAAACTGTATCCTCTTTATATTATGACAATTATTGATTTTTATTAGTAAAGCAGGCTTGGTGGAATCACCTATGGTTGTGGTTTAATTCTGCTGGATTTGGATCCAGCCTTTATGCCTAACTGTGGAAAACTATTGTTTTCCTCAGTTAGGAACTTTGGATCCAGCAGAATTAAACCACAACCATAGGTGATTCCACCAAGCCTGCTTTACTCATAAAAAACAATGTTTGTCATAATATAAAGAGGATACAATTTTGAAGTATATCAAATACCTATAAATAATTATAAACTTCCAATTTACCAATAATAAAAGAAACTTAATAACAATTACAGTAAACAAATGAAACAAACCAATGATGATGAACAGATGGTATTGTTGTATGGAGAGCTTAAGAAAATGTGTGGCCAATTTCAAAAGGGACATAGAGCTACCTATGTGAAGGATTATACACATTACTGGCATAATGTGCTCAAGGATAAGTTAACAAAGTAAGTAAACTTGTATATATAAGACTATATGACCTGCTTATTTATACTACTATTGGTAAGGATAAGTAAATTTTTATAACATAAAAGAGGAAATATTACAATTTTGATTGGCTTATGTAATCAGGGGAGTGCAGCAAACCACCAATTTTACCTGATTATTATATTTTTAGTATGTATTATTACTTGCCTACTTTATGTTGTCACTAACATATGGAAATATACAAATCACAATTCATGGTTGTGATTAACAGGAATTCCTTAAGACAATGCCTGCACTAAAAGGAATTGTGTGTTGCATCAGACTTTACAAACCTCAGACAACAAGACACACTCAAAGCCTATCCAGATTCAGGGTACTATTTATGGGACACACAAATAGTGTTTGTGTGTGGATCAAACACGAAACACGGGGCCACCAAAATGGTAGTGAGGCAAGGTGACTACCTTAACAACTGTGCCACACATGACGATTGGCATTGGTCGAATGCTGTAGAGTGTCATAAGTCTTTCGCGCGATGTTACCTATGTAGGACATAACGCCTCCCATATCAAAGTTTATGAGACCAGGAGTCAGTATACAGAAGATATTAATCTTTTTGGGTACTGGACATAAAATTAATGATGTGTGAGTATTGAGAATCGCCCAATGTTTAATTAAACATAACAAGGACATCACAGCTTTGAATGCATTAAAAGGTTTCCTAGCATCGTTCACATTTTCCTATATTTTGACATTCATATTTAATTGGGTTTTATGTTTTTCAGACATTACGAAGATGTTTTAAAATTACTAAAATGGCCTTTCACTAGTGGTGCTGAAAACTCGCCACCACCAAAAGAAGTTATGGTGAAATTCAACAGTCTAACTAAATACCTGTTCCTGATTGAGGAACCTGAAGATATTGCCAATAACAATGTTTCTAATACATTGGGGCATGGTAATATTATACTACTACTTTTTAATTATTAATTTCCCTTTTTAGTAAATTTATAAGATTTCAAAAAAGGAAAGATTGCTCAAAGGTATTTTACCTGCAAGTGGAGAAACTAATCAGGAAAGAGTATATTGTGTGTAGATGTATGTATACACTATATCTATACATATAATAAAATCGTAGGAAAGTCAAAACTGTACATTGAATATTTTTTAAAAGGCTACTTGGGGTGTGATCTGCAATATAATATAATATAATCACCAGATGTGGCTGAACTCTTTTTAAATCAAAGCGTAAAACAAACTGTACCTAACTTTAGTTTTAAATCCGTAACAAGTGATGATATTATAAAAGCTTTTAAGAGTATTAAAAGGAAAGGCACAGAAGATTTGTGGGGACTGTCTGTTAAAGCAATTGAATCAATCATACTAAACATTGCTACAATCCTTGCAGCCATCTTCAATGGCTGTATAAGTGATGGTGTCTTTCCCGATTTAATGAAAATAAGTAAGATAATACCCATTTTCAAGGCAGGTTGTTCAAAAAATGCCACGAATTATAGGCCTATCTCAATACTGCCAGCTTTAAGTAAAATATTTGAAAAGCTGATGCTCAGCCAAATGTTGTCGCACTTTAACGTGAATGAGATATTGCATAACAAGCAGTTCGGGTTTACAAGGGGCCGCTCTACTCAGGATGCAGGTTGCACATTAATTAGGTCAATATTGGAGGCTTGGGAGGGATCACAGGATGCGCTGGGAGTTTTCTGTGATCTCTCTAAGGCTTTCGATTGCGTTGATCATCGTACGCTCGTTGTTAAACTGAAGTACTATGGAATATCTGGCACATCTCTTGATCTTGTGATGTCCTATTTATCGGGGCGACAACATATGGTTTCGATAGGCGGTGTCACTTCGGCACGTCATCCTGTGAAAATGGGGGTGCCCCAAGGATCTATATTGGGCCCATTTTTATTTCTAGTTTATATAAATGATCTCCCTTATCTGGTAGAGAAAGTATCAGACATAGTTTTGTTCGCTGATGATACGTCGCTCATATTTAAAGTAAATAGAAAGGATAAAGATCTTATTGAGCATAATAAAACACTCAGCTTTATATCAGAATGGTTTTCGGCAAATAATCTCTTGTTAAATGCAGGGAAAACTAAATGCATCAGGTTCTCATTGCCGAATGTGACTCAAATTGTACCAACAGTTGCACTTAATGCGAAAATATTAGATCTAGTCCCATCGACCGTATTTTTAGGATTGACACTTGATTCAAAATTGCAATGGGGTCCTCAGATTGAAAAGTTAGCAGGTAAATTAAGTTCGGCTTCCTATGCTGTCTGGAAAATAAGGCAATTGTCAGATGAACAAACTGCTAGATTAGTGTATTTCGCGTACTTTCATAGCATTATGTCGTATGGCATTCTGCTGTGGGGTTCGGCGGCTGACATAGGTGCTATTTTTGTATTGCAGAAAAGAGCAGTCAGAGCCATTTATGGTTTAGGCAGTCGCGATTCTTTGCGAAATTTGTTTAAAGAAATAAATATACTTACTGTGCCATCGCAATATATATATCAGAATATAATGTTTGTTAGAAAAAATATTCATAATTATAAAAAGAAAAGTGAACTGCATAATATAAATACTAGGAATAAAAACAAACTAGCCATGCCAGGCTTTAGAGTAAGCAAAACTAATAAATCATTTTTAGGAAATTGTATTAGGTTTTATAACAAGCTTCCTACTCAAATTACTGATCTGCCTGACACAAGTTTTAAAACACATATTAAACGTATACTTATGGCTAGGGGTTATTACACCACTAAAGAGTACATCGATGACAAAGACGTCTGGCTCTCACTTCCTACCTGCACATTGCTCGCTGGAGATCTTGTAGCCATATAGACATGACTGATCTGCTGTGTTACGTGAACTATCTGTAAATGATTGCTATCATATACTTAATTTAAAATTATTGACTCTGTCTCAAAATGAATAATGTTATTGTTTCGAAGTTTTTCTTTTGTATACCTAAATATAATCTAAAATAATAAGCATTCAGACAACCGATCGAGCATATATTGTGTTTGCCTACTAAATAATTACTCTAATTGGACCAAATCCCGTGTTCATGCCCGCTTGAGTATGTTTCGCGGACCGTCTCAACTGGGTCGTGTTGAAACCGGTAGTAGATGAACCCACTGAGTTTGTTTCGCTGGGTCTTCTCAAGTGGGGCGCATTGGATCCGGTAGTAGCATTAAAGCGCGACCGTCGTTATTAACACAAGGTCCGTCATAATAATAATACCTTTAATATAGACACAACCATTGACAATATGTAGTAAAAATATTATACTTAAACTAGATAATTAAACATAATCTCTTGACAATAACTTGATACGAGCTAGCTAAATATCATTTCTGTAATAAAATAAATTTTATAAATGTTTTCATACAAGATGTACCTAAATATCTATGTTACTAGAAATAATATCTAATGTATACAACTATATTACTACAAACATGTTCTGACTATTTACAAGCGCTTTTTTAAAGTCTACGTGAATAAAAACCTTTTTTATTTTATTTATTTATTTTATTTTAATAGATATCGAAGCCAAAAATATAGTTTTTAGAATTTTTGTCTGTGTGTCTGTATGTATGTCCGGGCTAAACTCAAAAAGTACTACATGGAATTACTTCAAATTTTGCATGAATATTACTAAGAAGTCGGGTCAACATATAGGCTACATATTATCACGCTATCGCCTACAGAGGAGGAGCTATGATAATATATAAACTTTAACGCGAGTAAAACCGCGGGGCACAGGCACAATCCTCAATTCGTGAGTCATGCTTTGAGAAGGGATGTCATATCTAAAGTAAAAGGTATTGTTTTCTAAAATGCCTACTTTAAAATTTCACTTAAACAACTTTGTCAAAATAAGCGAAAAATTTATAAGTTGAATTGTAGTTATCAAGCTATAACCTTAATGTGTTTAAAATACAAACCTTATAATTAATTATTTCAGTAATAAACTAAGTTGATCTAACTTGCTACATAGAATGAATAAAAAGCCACAGCTATTTAAGACTTGCGTTTATCAAGTAAATCTCTTATTGTTTGGCAATTATTTAATTAATTAAATTTTCTTTCTATTATTCTATGGAGAATGTTAGTGTCATCTATCGGTATCGCTTAGGAACAGCTTACTCTACCGAATATGTTTGCATTTTTATGGAATCTATTGGTGATACCAAAATTATCTCTGTCAAGACAATTCCCACTATTTATTGGAATCCAGTATTTTATTGGTTCGTTTATATTGTTGCACTCCAATAGGAAAAAGAACTGTACGTTTGAACACATTGCATGGATGTTCATAAAAATTGCCCAAGAAAAACCTCGATTAAAGTAACCTTGAAAATAACTTCATTGAAATTGTCTTAAATGATATTGAGAGTACTTTTCAACACATGTTCACTTGTGACAGAAGTCTAAGAAATATCAGTCAGTCTGTGGCATTGCGGTGCGTCTATTGCGCCAAATAATAGCAATTTTAATACACTTCATTTTTGTGTCTGGGTTGAAAGATACATGCAATCACCTTTAAGACGCTATAAAATTATTTCTTAAATGTTTTATTCTTTTCAGATAAGGCACCATGTTTACCTGTAAAAGCACTCTTAGGGCCTCTAAAAAAGAGGTTCCAGTTCCATTTCACTGGTACCCGCCAAACGGCGCGTATTGACCGACCAGAATGGTTCTTAACACAAACACTGACTTGGATCAAAGACCATCAAACTTTTGTGAGAACAAATGTTCAACCAATTGCTGATAAACTTGAATTGAAGAATATCAGAACTGTGGTATGTATATTTTCTATTTTGCTTTTGGTTCGCGACAGTGTCTCAATTAATATGTAACAACCTAAGCAACAACTTTGTTCTACAAATTTTGATAATTTTTTAGATTTTATTTTCGTACAAAAATAAGTATTAATTTAATTTTCAACTTGAATGTTTATTTAACGCTACGTGCATCACAAATATTACGTAAATATAGCCTTGCGAGGATGCGGGGTGGGGGTGCAGTGTTAGCGCCTTTGAACTTGACCAATTTTACTAGTAGCCAGTCGTCCATGTAAGATCATTTATTTTTCCATGAAATGAGTTATATCCGAACTCGTAGAACAAAAGTTGTTGCTTATGGATAGCTATCTAGTCCTGCGAGGTTGTTGGTGTTTTACAAGTAATCCTGTGTATCTAGAGCACCGACAGATTTCGACATGATTTTTTGGAGTTACTGCAATTACTTACTAATTACTTGAACTATATAACAACAATGTGGATGTTCATATGAAATCGATAACGCAGCTTGATAATTGGCGCCACTTTCAGATGCTCTCATCGGTCCGTAAGTGATTGGCGAGGTTAAGCAACTAGGCCCACGGTCAGTCCATAGATGGGTGACCGCCAAAGTGGTTTAATTTCTGAGCGTCTCAGTGCTTCGGAGGGCTCGTTAAGCTGTCGGTCCCGGTTGTAGCCAGCAACAGTCGTTAAGCCATGTCAGAGGCCCACTGGGCGGCTTGAACAACTCTGACACTAGGGTAACCACTACCCATACGATAAGTAACTAATTAATAATATAAACTTCTACAACATTACTGCCTTCAATGTGGTTGAACTGGGAGTACATCAGGAGCTCTTCAAAAAAATAATTTCTGTATGTAGTCTTCATTTATTATTGTCCAGTTTTCTATGTGGAATACGCGTAACATTGTGAACGTTTTAATTATTTTATTTAATACCCGAAAGCTCTTTTATTACTGAAATTCTATTCAGTGTTCCATTCTATAACAGTTGTGTAATAATAATCCTTTTCCCCTATTATCACGGTAACTAAGATTAAAATTATAACAATTTTCAGGATGAATTCAACGCTGGCTTAATAGCTTTAGCGGCAGAGAGGCTCCACACAGTACTTGCCATGTACCACACACATAGTGCCAAAGGTGAAATTGTTGACGTTGATGCGGCTTTCGCGCACGCCGTCGACGAGACTCTGGGCTTTCACAAAGAACTGAGTAAAATTACTACGAAGGATATGGATAGTGTACTTTCTGTTCTGACTAAGGCTGAGACGTTTGTGAGATGGCTTGCTGTGGAGAAGAAATGTAAGTTATTACGACAAATAGACAAATCTGTTTCATGTAAACCATTTTTTGGCAAAAAATACGCATTAAATAGAGTTCTCAATTTGTATAGCATATTTTTACGTCTTTATATAGCATATTTTTGCATCGATTACACTGGCGCGGCGTTAATAAACCATTTTTCATTATCATTGATACTTATGGGGTAGTTCTATATAATTTATGTTAAAATACGATAATAATCAATTATGTTATCATTCAAATCATCCGTCGTGATAGTCAATAAATAGAGTAAATTGAAAACTGTCCAAAACCATCGACCAACTTCGATTCCTACCGTGTTTTCTGGCAGTGTTTTTCAGTACTGCCACGTCATGCACAAATCGCACTTCACACTATTTATTTATTTTATTTTATTTAGAAGGTACAGTTACAGATATCAGATTATATAATATAAAGTATACAACTATATTAATACATTGTGAGTGAATCTGAAATCCAGTTACAGCTGTACACAACACTTGTAGTAGACAATACTTCTTTGTAAGTTAAATTCTAGTTAATCTTAAGTTAAGTTAAAAAGTACAATTAGATGTATAATATTATAAAGGCGAAAGTTTCGAGTGTGTATGTTTATTACTTCATCACTTCTAAACGGGTGGCGCGATTTAAATAAAATTTGGTATGGAGTTAGCTAACACTCTGGATTAATACATAAGCATAATATATTTGAACTTTAACTCTGATGAAACCGCGGGGAACAGGTAGTAAATAAATAAACATAAATTAAACATTTTAACTAAATAAATTAATTCAGAGTTTGAAACTAAAAAGTATCAAATTCATCTAGACTAAATTTAACCAAATTTAATTTGATTGTTTTTAGATGCTCTTGCAAAAATGGATGAAAGTCTGGGCAGTTCTCAATGGTGTGAAGGTGTGGGCGCGGGCGCCGGGGCGGCCACGGGCGCTGCGCTGTGGGTGCCGCGAGCTGCGGACTGGTTCGTGTCACTGCTGCGCACCATCAAGCAGAGATACGTCTCTCTGCCACAGCCCGGCCACCGGTGAGTTAATGACAACAAAAGACAAGATAATATATTTGCCATTGGAGTGGAGTATGAGCATAGGTGCCACTCTCCGAGAACCGCCAGTATACACTGATGCGAAATTGTAAGACCCAGTCATACAGAAAGTGAGCTATTCGCACTGATTTTATATTGGCTCAGCTGACTGCACTAATCTCCAAGGTGTAACATAAATAATATACGTAAATTGAGGGGCCTAGTTTGCTTACGGAAAACGGAAACGGAAGAAAGCGTTGCAAAATACACAAAAAAAAAAATTAACTCACCAGCTGATGCATTTTGTACTGTGCGACAAAAACGTTTTGTATGACACAAGCAGGTTTTGTTTACTTAATTTAGTTGCATGGGTTGATATACAACGTGTAACAGAAAGAGTGAACGTAACTTAAGGGGCATATACGGTCTCCTTAAGCCTACCTATACACAAAATCTCATACCGAAATACCATCATTTTAATCTTGATCGTAAAATAATATACCATTCAATATATCGACAAGTATTTTTATCGATATAACGAACATCCGTACTAACACAGCACAGCTGATTCTGATTTACGGTAGAAATTGTTACATACCTCTGTGTTTCTATGCACGCCTGGTAGTTTGATTCCGATTGCACTCACTACACATATTTTGTTTTATTTTCGAGTTATGTTTTTATTTATAGCACTGCTGAATAGCTATTGGATACTTTACATCGTATAAGTACGTGATACACAAACACATTACGATAATCTTTTTATAGTTTAACTTCTAGTTGAAGTTGTTTTCAGTACTGATGGAAGAATTTCATTATTTCACGTTCACTAAAATCTGCACCGACACCGAAAGTTTAACTCCAAGACTTGCCAACTAACACGAGTCTCTCTCATGTACAACATATTCATAGAATCGTAAAGCTTTCATGTTTCTTAGTTATAAAGAGGCGTGGCCCCAATCGCGACACTGTACCCTTCAGGACATAGGTTCCTCGTAATTAAACAGCCTTAAATTCTGTGACCTATGAATCCTCATCATCACAAAGTGCACGTCTGAGGCTATTCTTTCATAGACGAATGCACGAAATTTCCACAATTATTACGATCACTAAACGACATAGTTAAGGATTTCGCGGAACACTTTACTCATTACTAAACGACATTTTAGACGATTTAGTAACTAAACACGACCTAAATAGACAGCAGTTTACGAACTACTGATGATTTTAATATTTATAAATAAATGAAAAATGCACAATATTTTATGAATTTGGCGGCTTACTTCGAACGCGGCCCCTTTGGCGGCGTTTTTGAGTCCACTCAAAAGAGCCGCCTAGGTATCGACGACCCGCGCGGCTCGCTTTCATAAATATTAATAGATATTTAACCGTTTATTATTTACCTACATCAACTCTTTGATTTTGCCGCCAAATTAGTGTAACTTTGGATATAATCAGGACGGAATTTGAAATGTCCCCTACTGTTCATATGAGCCTAGTACATTATTCATATTTTTTTATTTGTATGTATTGTATGAATGATTAATATGTCGTTACAGACAACCTTTAAAATTAAGAGTGTATCACTCTAAACTTTAAAGGTGGAATTGAAAGTGCCCCTGCACTTTCTATTCCATCACTCTCATGATCCGATGGGACGACTAGCGATACGACCGGAAAGAGGTCAGGCACAGGAATGACGGCTTTACGTGCTCTCCGAGGCATGGGGGTGTAATATCGTCAACTCCCAGACTTCGGGCTGAAACTGAGAAATTTCTTTTTATGGAAAAATCCCATAATCACTTTTTGGCCCGAACCGGGATTTGAACCCAGGACTTTATTATCTGCAGTTGAACACGCTACCGCTAGACCAATGAGTTATACACGAACACATTCAAATGTGGCCACGCGCGGGGCCCGCTTTAATGAATATTAAAAATATTTAACCATTTATTATTTACCTACATCAATCCTTTGTATTCGCCGCCGTATTAGAGTTCCTTGCGACAAAATCAGGACGGAATTCTAAATGTCCCCTAATGTTCATATGAGCCTAGTACATTATTCATATTTTTTCGTAATTTATCAGTAGTCGTACCGCGTGTGTTTATCTGGTTAGTTTCTATAGTTTGTATTAAAAATTAAGTACCTATTCGTTTCCGGCCAGATTAAATTCACATACTGAAAGAAAAATTTAATATTCTTACTATTTAACACACAAAAAAATATCTGCAGTTACATAAGTCAATTAAATTATTTATTTCTCCTAGATCCAACATCTTGCGGAATATCAATTTAAATTAAATTAAGTGATTTTTCCTAGTTATCAAATTTGTATGAATGATTAAAATGCCGTTACAGGGAACCTTTAAAAATTAGAGCAAAACTTCAGTTAAACATTTGATTGAATCTTAAAATAAACACGTTTAATAAATTATGTGAATGTACAGAACCACACTTTTTATTTACAGTCTAAGTAGTAGGTACCCATAGAGCTCGCGGTAAGGTTCATTACCCTTCCGGCTGAGTTTTTAGTGTTGTTCATAATGTCGGTAATCTTACTTGTTGATTTAGGTTTTCGATAGAAAAATAAATTACTAGTTGAATAAAAAATGATTATTTCATTTTGAAGTTTCGTCCATAGGTAGTCGTCCTGATACCCTATAAGCCCCTTAAGTTACGTTCACACTTTCTGTTACACGTTGTATATAGATAGATTGATCGACTGCACGTGTGGCGCAGCGGCTAATAACTGTATATCTGCTAAGACAGTCGCCTCGCCTCTTCGTGTCGCCGGTTCAAATCCCGCGCCGGATATCTATTTCTGTGACCCCTAAATAGTTGTTCTGAGTCTGAATGTAATTTGTGTCCGTCTATTATATGTTTGTATTTGTAAAGTACCCCGCGACACAGGGATTAGATTCGCTAGTGCAGGCGTTGTTTTTAAAGAAAAGAAAAGAAAAATGGAATATAGCGCTCCTAAATTCGCATTGTTACACTTTGTACCAGTATACAAGGTGTAACATAAATTACACCTTGTGTATAGGGTTACTTTTAAAACACCAACAACCTCGCAGTGCTAGACGGTTAACACCATAAGCAGCAACTTTTGTTCCACAACTTGTGATAATTGGATAGATGTTATTTTCATACCAAAATAAGCATTAATTCAATTTCCCGCTTGAATATTTATAACTATATAGAAATCCTCCAGAGATTCCAAAATATCGCCTTGAGAGTTATCTCAAATGCGCACTGGTATGTTAGGAACACAGAGATACATGAATACCTGGAGATGCCCACAGTTAAAGAGGAAGCCAGCAACACCAGCAAGAGATATAAAGAAAGACTAAGCAAACACACCAACAACCTGGCAAACAGCTTACTATACCCGCAAGAAAATATTAAACGCCTGAAAAGGTGGGAAATACTGGATCTGGATAAAAGAACATAAACCTAATCAACATAATAATATATGGTGTCATTTAATGGAATGACGCTTACAAATTTAAGACCCTGGAACACATCTGATTATGGCTAGAGAGCCGATTGCAGATTAAAGAGGAAAACAAAAAAAAAATATGAGCATCGCAAAGACACGTACTCGCGCGCGAGCTTAGCGTCGTTAACGCGTCGTTCTTACGTTTATGAATGAAAAATGGACCTAAACATGTCACGACAGTACAACAAAAACTTTAACTTTATTTTCATGTATTGAGTTATGTCCTAACTCGTAGCACAAAGGTTGTTGCTTTTGCTGTTAGCAATCTATCCCTGCGAGGTTGTTGGTGTTTCACCAATAACCTTATAATAGGTCTTTACCTATGAAATTGCCGTTTTGTATGAAAAAATTTAAACGAATTTTTTTCATGAATTTTTTTATTTGTATTAATCGAAGTAATCACCCATGCAATCAATGCATCTTTGCCATCGCAGTGGCAGTTTATTGATGCCCTTCTTAAAGAAATCAGCTGGACGGGAGGCAACAAATTCTTCAAAGGCATTTTGTACTGCCTCTCGGGTATTGAATTTTTTTCCCGCCAAGAAGTTATCCAAATTCTGGAAAAAGTAGTAGTCTGTAGGCGCAAGGTCTGGTGAGTAGGGCGGATGACGGAGAGCTTCCAACCCCAGTTCTTGCAACTTGGAGACCGTCTGCTGTGCAGTATGAGGTCGCGCGTTGTCGTGCAGGAGCAGCGGAGACGAGCGATTGACCAATGCTGGTTGGAGATGCGCCAGCTTCTCCATCATTGTGCTCAGTTCTTCACAGTACACATCTGCAGTAATGCTCACCCCGTTTGGTAAGAAGCTGTGATGAATCACACCGGCGCTAGACCACCAAACAGTGACCATCACTTTTCTAGGGGTAAGTTTTCGTTTAGGGCATTGTTTAGGTGCTGAACCAGGATCCAACCAACTTGCTGAGCGCTTGCGGTTATCAAACAGAATCCATTTTTCATCGCAGGTAACAATGCGGTTCAAAATTCCTTCATTTGTGTGTCTGTTGAGCAGTGCAAGGCACGTCTCGACGCGTACTTCGCGCTGGCGATCATTGAGTTCGTGGGGCACCCATTTGTCAAGCTTTTTTACCTTGCCAATTTGACGCAAATGGACCAATATTGTTTTGACGCTAACGTCGAAAGCTGCTGCTAATTCAGCCGTAGATTGTGTATCATCAGCTTCCACAACCGCCTTTAATTCGTCATTGTCGACCAAAGTCTTCGGACGACCGCGAGGTTCATTTTTCAGGTCGAAATTTCCAGAACGGAAGCGAGCAAACCAATAACAGGTGGTGCGTTGGTTTGTAGTGTTAGCTCCGTAAACGTCGTTGATGTTGCGTGCCGCTTGTGCCGCGTTGCTGCCACGACGGTACTCATATTCCATAATTACTCGAATTTTTAACGTATCCATGATGACGAAAAAGATTGAAATGCGATGAAAATGTAACACTAATCAATAAAGAAATGACTACTTTTGGAAAAAAGAATCCATGTTTTTAAAATAAAATTAATTTGAAATTAGAATTCTTAGCCAAACAAAAATTATTTTGATTTGAAATGGCCAGTACTGCAGAACGGCAATTTCATAGGTAAAGACCTAATATAATATGCTTAATGATTTCATATTTCCAGCTTACAATTTCTGGAACTACAGCTGGAACTTGTTGAAGAATGGCGCATTCGCCTCACTCAGCTAATGAGCGCGGCGATAGAGTCGCTTCACGTCGACTCGTTTTTAGCAGCTGATTCCTCTTCACATCCTTTGACGGCGGTGATCAATGCGGCTCATCATACGAGAACTGTGTTACTGCAATGGGCACATTCTTTGGTAAGTCGATGACCTCCCCGAGGTATGTTCCATATGGCATTATTCGATATCAATAATCATATCATATATTGGAAAACAATGTGGAACTATATAGACAGAACCATTCAGATAAGATGTAGTAATATTTATTTAAGACTATAAATATGTACTAAATTAAATAACCACTTTGACAATAATTTCAAGTAATTAGACATTTAATTACACCATGCATGACTATCATAAATTAAATAATAATTCCGTTTGATCTAATTTAAGTCACGATCTATTTGTACCTAGAATTGAATATGTAATTAATTTGTAATACTACAATTATGCATATTCTGACTATTTATAAGCGCCTTTTTGAATAAACACCGTTTTTATTTAGTTATTTTCAAACATAAATAGTGGAAGAACAGTAAAGAGCGCAATATACCAATGAAAGAAAACTGGTCTGTGGAATACGAAAACAATTTTTTGGTTTACTACTGCTAAGAATCAGGAAAACACTACTGAAATTGACAATAAGAGGTTTAATATTCTCCAAAGTAAAACTCCACCTTAAAAACTAAGTTTCCTAAAATTCTACCCTGAACCATTACTCGCGCATCCGGTGGTAGCACTAAAGCGCGACCGTCGTTATAAACACAAGGCCTTCCATTATAATAATATTATATTGATTTCGTACCTTAATATAGACAAAACCATTCAGACAATATGTAGTTAAAATATAGCTAAAATTTTAAATTTCGATAAACAAACCTATACATTATCTCTTTGACAATAACTTAATAAAAGCTAGCTAAATATAATTACTATTATAAAATAAATCTTATTGTAAATGTTTTCATACAATCCGTGTACCTAAATGTATATGTACCTAGAAATAATTGTATATTACTACAAATATGTTCTGACTATTTACAAGCGCTTTTTTAAAGTCTATGTGAATGGAAGTCTATTTTATTTTATTTATTCAGCACTACTTGGAACTTCACTACTACCGGCGGCAGTTCCAGCATTTCACTCAACAGCAACACCATGAAGATGAATCCAGCTCGTCATCTAGCTCTGATGATGATGATGATGATGACGAAGATGACTCTGATGATGACCAAGAACATGCTAAGAAATCTAAAGGTTCGTTACTAAGCTATTTGTTTGTTGTCCCATTTCTATAGGGCTCACTTCCCTGTCTCACCCGGTGCGATGTTACAAGGAAGATTTATTTTAGGATTCCTTAGTTTGGGATCAGATGGCCGTGTATGAATAATGTCTCAGGATTGTATTATGTTTACAAGGTGTCATAAACATGGATTTTTGTTTAATAGAAAAGTTAAAGATCTTTCTTCCATTGACCAGAGAATTGTATGTTACTGAATTAACTTTCGTTGATTTTACAGAAAACGAATTCGTGGAAGCTGTGTCTTTACAAGAGGTAGAAATTCGCGCACAAACATTAGCATTGAATGAAATGTCCAGACGGAACTCATTGATACCAGACTTAAATCAATTTGATGTTGTAAGTATCAATTATAACGAGAAATAACACATATTTATATGACATCACTAATATGGGAAAATTGTTCGGTATCTCAGCAGGGATCAACGGCAGTGGTGCAGTAGTTTAAATACTCATGTTCCGGGTTTTATCCCCCCTAATTTCAAATTTTTGTATTTCGGTTAGGGATTAGAATCGTAAATAGGTAATAAACAAACAAACTTTCATTATATATGAAATAACGCCTTTTAGATATTTAGCCGCAATATGTAAAATCTGTTCCTAGCTGCTGTCTCCTACGTATATATTTTACTAGCGGCCCGGTACGTGCTTCGCTACGTATAAGGCATAGTAATAAATAAATCGATTATTCAGTTCATTTAGTCAAACAAAAAATATTTTAAATTACTAGCTAGTAAAAACTACGATTTTACACTTTTAAAGACTTTTTAAAATGTTCTCTACGTACAAACCTTCCCTGGACTTCCACGAATAATTCAAGACCAAAATTAGCCAAATCGGAAAAGGCGTTCTTGAGTTATAACATTACAACGAAAAGTGGCATTGATTTTTATATATATAGATTAACAAAGATTCATTCATAGTGCTTGTATTACCAAAAATATGTAGGCCAAGATGTTCGATAGTAATAGATGGTTTTGCTTTTTTTATACTATCAAAATACCTGCCAATCTTTGTCAAGTAGTTTGAGTAGATACAATTTGGGTAAGGACCTTTTATGTAAAGAATAAAATTTTATCCTCAGACTTCGCCTATAGTAAATCTTGCAGTAACGGAACCATTAACGGGTGAAGATGAGGCGGAAGAAGCGGGCGTTTTCGCTGAGGCGCCCGCCTTACTAGCGAGGCTTAGGGATGCGGGCCTCTCTTCTCTCGCCGAGCATATACTACTCGAGTTCAAAGCTGGAATTAAGGAGTATAAGCGACAGAAGTGAGCATATAACGTTTTAATATACAAAAAATAGTTTTAAGTAGTGATATATTACGGTTGCTTCGCAACATATATACTGCTTGAGTTTAGGCTGTCGTATAAGCCACTTGGAAAATCCCTGCATTTACGGGATCAAGATCGTAGCTTCGGTTCCCTACCAGAATACAAATACACATATAAAATCTTGTAAATAATCAAATTTATCCATTCGTACAGCAAAGCGTAAATCAGGAACAACACAGCTTTACTAAAAAAATCCACAACTACAAACCTAATGAACTACAAACGCAATCAAACAGACGCTGTATATACTGATTTTAAAAAGCAGATTAAATTATACAATTTTTCTGAGAAAAGTTGCCTTTAACGGCTTTAGAGGTAGTTGGGTGCGTCGGTTCTGTTGTCATATATTAGCAATCTTAACCAAATAGTAAGAGATAATGGAAACCATTCAAACTCGTTCCGACGTAGCTCAGGTGTACCACAAGGGTCAATTCTTGGTCCACTTTTATTTATAATTTGTTGCCATGAATTAACGAGTATAGGCGACAGACAAGACTACAATATTTAAAAGATCAAATTTTATTAGAGAGATTCAATGACATAGGAGTATCTTTACTTTTCTTGGGTATAAGTGAACTTTTTAAATTTAGACTGGTTTTAACTTGAGTAAACTTAGGTCTAAAATTTAAATTCCAATACCAGCAGCCCTTCTGCAGTATGTTCTAACGATGTTTCCTGTTACAGATGGCACGCTCTTTTAATCGTTGAAGAAATGGCGTTAAGTGTATCAGGATCGTTATGCCGCCCCCTAGCGCAGTTGTGTGCGCGTCTGTCGGTAGCCGCTCAGAGACTGGCGCCTACACTCACTATCATGCTGAGGACACACCTCGCTGACATTGTCGATACTTGTATCTTTGAGGTAAATATTATATTACGATAGATGGCGTTTATTGTGTAAGGAAAAAAATACCGCAATAAGTAGTTATTATAATAATAATAACCGATATTGATGTAAGTGCGCAAAGGGTAGCAGATCAGAGGCGCGTTATCATTAGAAATAAATTGATATCTGATAGCGTATTACATAATCTTAAAATAGAGGTGTCTGAAATTTTAAATAATGAGGAACAGAATGATACAAATAATGTGTTGACTCACACAATTCTTGAAGACGATGTGGCATTGCCCCCAACTTCTAACTCCACTAGTTTCTTCTCGCAAATATTACAACCAAATCCATTAAGCAATTACCCTGTAAATTCAGACTTAGATTCACCTTCAACACAAATCACAAATATAGGCTCTATCGATTCACAAACAAATAACATAGACATGCAAACTAGGACACTAAATGACACATTAGATATGGATAATGCAAATCTCCAACCATTCATAGAAATACTTAAGAATAACTTAGAATTGAATCTGAATAAATATAGGGATACAGATCCTACCACGAGACCAATGATGCCAAAAGCCAAACCGTCTCGCCAAATGACTCATATTATAGCAATATTTAACCGGTTCATTATACCAAGTAAATTAGATCTATTAGAAAATATAGAAGATACACACACATTAGTTTATTGCATAGCACTTACAATTATTACACATTTAAAAATAAAATTGATTAGTACCGAAAATCTAACTACATCATCTACTAGGCGCAGAGGAATACCATCATGGCAAATAAGATTGCAAAAAGAAATCCATGAACTTAGGATTGACATAGGGAGATTGACAAGATATAAAAACGGTCAAAGGTCTTTAAAACTTGAGAAAATAGTCAAAATTATACTTGATAAAACGAAAAAACATAGCTCTCATGATAATTTTAACAAAAGAATAGATGATCATTTAGATACATTAAAACAAAAATTAGCCGTGAAATCCCATAGACTAGCGAGATATAAACAAGCGCTAGACAGAAGGGCAAATAATAAACTATTTGCAACGAATGAAAAACAGTTCTACAGAAAAATGAATGGCCAAAATACTGCAATAACAGACCCGCCATCCCAAAATTCATTAAAAGACTTCTGGAGTAATATTTGGTCAGATAGTACAGATCATAACTATACAGCTGATTGGATTTATAGAGAAAAAACTAGGGCAAGCACATGATATGATATTTGAAAATATTAAAGGCGATGAGCTAAGAATGGTAATAAACAAAACACACAATTGGAAATCAGCTGGAATAGACGGCATACATAATTTTTGGTTTAAGCGACTTCACACTTTGCATGAAATATTAGCTACACAAATGAATGATATTTCGCAGATGATATTTCACTCTTGACAGCGTGCCAGACAAATATAGACCTAAATACGAACCTAACTAATATACTGGATACCATAGTTGATTGGATGAATAAGCATAACCTGCAAATTAATTTCAGCAAAACAAAAATAATGTCCTTCCATCCACACCAAAAACCTCCATTAGATACAAATTTAATATACAACAGCATAAAAATCGAAGTTGTCCCGGAATTCACCTTACTTGGTCTGTCAATAGACAGCAATATCAACTGGAAATCACACATTAACAAAATAACATCTAGACTATCTAAATTTACTTATGCATTTCGAGAAGTAAAAAAATCTACTAATCTGGAAGCTGCCCTCTCTACATATTATGCGTACGCTTACTCATGGTTAACTTACGGCATAATACTGTGGGGAAACAGCACAGATGCACCAACACTATTTGTAATGCAAAAAAAACTAATTCGAATTTTAGTTAACATAGAGAGCACTGAAAGTTGCAAACCTCACTTCCAAAAACTTAAAATATTGACCCTTCCTAGCATCTATATACTAGAAATATGCAAATTTGTTAAAAAATACCAAAACTTGTACACAACGAGAAAAGACAAGCAAACAAAATATGCACTTCGACATAATACCAGATTAAACTTACCAACTTCTAGGTTAAAAATCCACTCTACAAGTACATATGTGATGTCCATAAAAATTTATAACAAATTGCCCGAAATAATTAAAAATGAAAAGAAATTTTATCTATTCTCCGCTAACCTAAAGAATCTACTATTATCTAAATGCTATTACAGTATCAGTGAATATTTAAGTGACACGTTCTAAATAATAATAATGTATAGGTAAATAATGAATATATATGTATTAAGATAAGATAATTATTGTTTCTTAATATTTTTAAATGTAATTGATAATAATAATATTAATGCTAAAAAGAACTATACCTATATAATTTTATTAAACGGAAGCATGAAATCTATGCAAATGTTACTGCTTATCTATAAATACGAATATGATAAATTGTAAATAATAATTGCACGTAATTCAATGAAGTATATGATAAACACACACAATAAATGAAATATATAAATTATATACTTAATAAAATAACTGATCAATGAATTATAATTATTCCTACTATATTATATTAAAGTTACTAAATTTAATACAAATTAATATTAGATGGCTGAAATAAATCCTCCTCTCTCCTACTTTGCTGTGCCCGACAGGGTCCACGATGAACTTTTCACCTGTACCTACCACCTAGTTATACATTGTGGAATGCAATAAAGAATTGAGTATTGAGTATTGAGTATTGAGTATTCTAGGCACCAAAATCTTTCCCGAATTCCTAACTAAGGGACTCACGTTCATGTTACCCAAATCTAATCGAACTCAAGATCCGTCCCAGTATCGGCCTATAACTTGCCTTCCAACATTGTACAAAATTATTACAGCTTGCATAGCAAATAGAATTAATGGTCATATCGAGCAATATAATATCTTAGCAGAAGAGCAAAAAGGCTGTAAACGCGGTCACATGGGTTGTAAGGAACAGTTAGTTATAGATTCGACTATTTTGAAACATGTCCAAAAAAATAAAAAGAATGTATATGTAACATACATAGATTAATAGATCAGTAGTCCATAAATTAACACATTTACTATACATGGATGATTTAAAATTATATGCTAACAAAGCCACTGATATAGACCGGTTACTAGATATAACAACAATTTTTTCCAAGGATATAAAAATGGACCTAGGCTTAGAGAAATGTCGAAAATTAAATTTAGTAGAAGGCAAAACTGTTAAAGGTGATTACGAAATAAGTAAAGAAGAGAGGATATTAGCAATGGAAACGGAAGAACTTTATAAGTACTTAGGATATAACCAGTCACGACAACTGGACCATAAAGCGATTA
The DNA here is from genome assembly GCA_951640165.1 of Pseudoips prasinana. NCBI lineage: Eukaryota > Metazoa > Arthropoda > Insecta > Lepidoptera > Nolidae > Pseudoips > Pseudoips prasinana. The sequence continues at coordinate 16,139,853 of OX621240.1, forward strand.
AAGAACGCTTGAAAAAAGAATACGTCAGAAGAGTCCATTTGTTGTGTAAAAAGCAGCTGGCTAGTAAGCATTTATTTAAGTCACTTAATACGTACGCTATACCGGTACTCACGTATTCTTTCGGCATTCTAAAGTGGTATGACACTGAATTGCATAAATTAGAAATTAAAACTCGAACAATTCTTACACAACATAGATATCATCATCCTAAATCAGCTATAGAACGGATAACTTTACCAAGAAAAGAAGGTGGTAGGGGGTTGATCAAAATAAAACTATTACATAAGAAACAAATAGTAAATTTAAAACAATTCTTCATGGCAAAGGCGATGACAAGCAAACTACACAAATCCATTATGAATCTAGACAAACAGTATACACCTTTAAACTTAAGTGATGAAACAACTGAATCGATTGATAGAGCCAAGCACAACGCTGACCAACACCTGAAATGGAAACAAAAAGAATTACATGGTAGACACCCTAATGATCTCAATCAACCACACATTGATAAAGTGGCGTCTAATAAATGGCTCGATCTAGGAGGACTTTTTCCTGAAACTGAAGGGTTCCTAATTGCTATACAAGACCAGGTTATAAACACAAAAAACTTTAGAAAATATATAATAAAAGATCGTTCTTTGGCCAATGACTTATGCCGAAAATGTCACAGTAAGCCCGAAACCATACAACATATAACTGGAGCATGCGTTACACTTACTCAGAATGATTACACACACAGACACAATCAGTTAGTAAATATAATACACCAGAAATTGGCTTCTAAGTATGGACTGAAACTAAACTTACATACAACTCCATATTATAAATACTCACCTGAAGCTGTCTTAGAAAATGAAAACTATAAATTATATTACGACCGAACTATTATTACAGATCATACCATTTACAATAACAGACCTGATATAACACTAGTAGACAAGCGTAATAAACATACGTTCATTATTGATATAGCAGTCCCGAATACAAATAACATACAAACAACAATTAGTGAAAAAATTAGAAAGTATACAGAATTGCAAGAAGAAATTAGAAGAGTTTGGAAAATGAATAAAGTTACTATAGCGCCGATAGTTATTTCCACTACAGGTCTTATACCTAGACAATTATTTTATAGTCTAAAGACACTTGATCTCTCGCCCTATACCTATCTAACTCTTCATAAAGCTGCGATTTTAAATACTTGTCGGATAGTGAGAAAATTTTTACAGTTAGAATCGCATGACCAGGTATAAACCACTCTGTACCTTACTTCTTAACAAAATCACCCTTGGTTAAACCCGCGTGATTTTGAAATACCAGACCTTGTCTGAGAAAAATAAAAACGTAAACACATAATAATAATAAGAGGAAGCGAAGAGCCTCGACCAACATCTTAAGAGGCTTTCGCTAGATCACTGGGTCAAGAGTCGGATACAAAAGGCGGCAATATTGGGAACGGCACGCATTGTGAGGAGGTTCCTTACTCTGTCGCCCTGACCATCGGCGTCCTAGGGTGTCAAACCCCGCCGCTGGTGGAACTCTATTTTTTTCATATTTATTTATATATTATTGTTTTATTTTTTGTAGCAATTGTATAAATATAAATATGTTAAAAATAAGAAAAATAAATAAATAACTTGGAATAATAATAATTATATATTTATTTCAGACAGAGTCCATAGTGTGTTATTAAACAATTTCCTTAAAAAATATTGTTAGTAAACATAAATAACTAGCTCACATTAAACATAAATATGTAGCTGCATCCATCTCCTCATCATAGGGGACTCCCACCTATCTACAAACACTCTTAGGATAGTGTTGGTGCTGCCACGGATACGTGCCATCAAGGAAGCGCACCTTTTTCGCATGATAGCTGCGAACCCGTCAATACGCGTCTCGGCGAACATCCCTGACGCGCTGCACCGCCACGGCAGCCCCAGCAGTACCCTAAGCGCGTTGTTATATTGGACACGCAGGTCGCTGTATGCCCTCTGACTATATCTGGTCCACAGGCTAGACGTGTAGAATGACTGGCAGTATGCTTTAAATAGCGTTATTTTGACTGAGTTTGTACATCGTGCAAACCTGCGGGCCAGCATGTTACAGCGAACAGCCAGCGACCTACGTTCTCTGTCTATATCAACAACATCTTGTAAGTCGTCGGTGACCCAGTGGCCCAAGTACCTAAACCTTTGCACCCTACACAGGGGAGTGCCATAAAGTGACACGTCTGGAACGGTTGGGTAGGGTTCCCTCTCGCTTTGAAAATTAAAAGTTCACTTTTTTTTACGTTATACTTGAGCCCATGTCAACGCATAAGACTCACATATAGTGAGGAGTCGCCTCATAGCACCTAGTGAAGGTGTCAAAAGGACAGCATCATCAGCATAATTGATATTATTTATGCAAATCCCATCGACATGACACCCTATACCGGTGCTGCTTAGCTCCACGATAAGTTGGTTCATATAGAGGTTGAAAAGTCGAGGCGAGCTTATACCCCCTGTCTAACCCCACAATCCAGCCTATACATGTCAGAGACGGCCCCTAACCACTTTACGCTATTGCATTGCCTATTATACCAATATTTAAATAGTCCTGTTATTTCTCTGGGTACATTTGTATCATTTTCCATTTTCTGCCACAGCACATCATAACAAACAAGATCGAACGCCCGAGATAAATCCAGAAAACAGCCAAAAACAGGTGTTTTCCTATCAGTATAGTATTGAACAGTCTGCTTGAGACACATTATAGCGCTTTCAGTGGATAGCCCCGGCCTGAAGCCAAATTGGGCGTCGTGCAGCTCAATGTACTTAGCCAATTGTTGATCAAGCAGACTGTCCAACACTTTTGCTATAACAGTAGCTAAAGAGATAGGCCGGTAATTGGAAATGTCCGAAACATCCCCAGTTTTATTTTTGACTACAGGGATCACCATTGTATACATCAGATCATCAGGTAGGTAAGAGTGGCTTAAACACAAGTTGAAAAACATAGCCAGCACTCGTGGTAGATGCACACCAGCGTACCTAAGATGCTCTATGCTAAGGTCGTCAGGGCCGGGAGACTTACCCCTTTTCATATCGTTTATTACAGAAGCAATATTCTTCGCTGTGAAACTAACAGTAATATTCCCAGCAACTACCTTAGCATCGACCACCTGGCTACACTTATTAAGAGGCGATTCAACCTTGAAGTGTTGCTGGAAAATTTTGGCTATATCGGCCGGTTCATGCAAGCCCGCCACACTCACAGGGGGACTTGGCTTTGGATTCAATTTATTTGTGGACTTCCAAAAGTCGCTAAAATGTTTCGCAGTGTGTTGTTTCGCTATTATGTCCATCTTAATTTGCTGTTGATTATCTTGACAGTATTTTAATTTACTTTTGAAAGTCTTTCTAGAACCACACATATTCTGATAAACAAGACGAAGACCCAGACGAAGGTTTACCATGCAACAACCAAGTCTGATAGTATAAACGCGCTTCCCTGTGAGCGTCACGAACGTGCTTGTTTTTTTTATATTGGATTAAAAATATTTTCTATGATCAACAGAATTGTGCCCTTAGACTTCGTTTTTATATAATGCCAAATGTATTAAGTCATCTAATACATCATGTCCTTTGCAATTTTATCCTCACTACCGCTCTTTCTTCAGAGAAAATATCTTATTAGAAACTGAGATATACTACTGCGGTAGATGAACGGATGGGCTTGAGTCGCAACCAGAACCCTAATAATGCTCTATTGATGAAACATATTCGACTGGCATGTTGGTCTTGTAGTTAGTGACCCTGACTGCTAAGCTAGAGGGCGTTGGTTCTATTCTCACCCGGGACAAATCTTTGTTTGATGAGCAGGATTATTTGTTGTATATGTCTGGGTGTCATTTATGGCGTGGTTGGAAAATGCTTGCTTTTCACGGTGGAGGTCGTGGACACTCGTGGATTCGTTCCACTCAGGATAGTTTGCCCTGAGTCTGGGTGTAATTATCTATATAAGTATAAAAATAAGAAAAGTAATATATGTAGTATATCAGTTATCTGGTTTTCATAGCTCTGCTTAGTTTGGGACCAGATGGCCGTGTGTAAATAATGTCCCAGGATATTATTATTATTTTTCTATAACTAGCTGTACCCTGGGCGCGATGCTACGGCAATATATGAAATTAATTGGAATGATAGTGGCTCCATCTCTCGAAGATTGGTCGTACGAACTCAGAAACCTTCGGGGGCTCATGCACAACAACACATGATCAAATGCATAGTTTACGATTCTATAAAGGAGATACAGACAAACATTCAATTTAAATATAATATATATGTAGTTAGAAGTATATAAGTCTGTTTGGTAGCTTTGGTTGCCATAGTACAGGCTCTGCTTAGTTTGAAATCTGATGGCAGTGTGCTAGTTGTCGCAAGATATTTATTTATATTTAAAATTTATATTTTTTTGCAGGAAGTAGTACTAGAGAGTTGGTTCAACACTGGCGGTACGATGCAGTTCACTCACGATGTCAAACGCAACCTCGTGCCCGCGTTTGCGCCGCCCAATAAGCTTGCCTCGCAAGTCAACCAGCTACCAAAGTGAGTACCACACTATATTATAATAACAAACCTAAACACGAGCTAAGTTAAATTAAGCTAAGATGAAACATAAGAACTTCAGGGTGAAATTATGATAAATAATACAAACACAAATAAATTATTCACATTCACATTTAGTAAAAAATTGCTAAAAAGAAGATGGGCTGCTCAAGGTTTTTTTTTGACAACGCTTGCACTAGCGAGTATAATCCCTGTGTCGTGGGGTACTTTACAAACATATAATAGACGGACACAAATGACATCCAGACTCGGAACAAATATTTATGGGTCACAGAAATAGTTGTCCGGCGCGGGACTCGAACCCGCGACACGAAGCGGCGAGGCGACTGTCATAGCCGCTGCGCCAGACGTGTTGTTTGTTGCAATTTCACGATTCTGCACTGCTACTAATGCGATGTAGCATCTTCAATCAGCAATTTGCAAGCACTGTATCAATCTAAGCACGCGACTGTATCAATTTTCGTATCGCTGATGTTTTGATGCAGTCTTGCGCTGCGCTGGAGTGACTGCCTGTGGATGCTACAATTTAATATTTCAAGAACGCCTTGGTCGAGATAAATTTGATCGCGTACTGGGGGTTAATAATCCGCCTTCTGTCTTAAGTCAACCGATGTTGCTCGAAACAGTTGCCAGATGCCAAACCGATATACGCGAGTTTGACCACATAATGACGATTCTGGATATTGATACAGACGCGATACAAAATGTATACAGACGCCATGCCGCATTACCGTTGCAGACGTGTACTGTAGTGACAGGACTGTGCATGCCTACGTGCTACAGTTCGACTTGGTCGTGACAACATTGTTTGCGTTGTCTTGTTTTAAAGGTCAGGTTGGTAGCCTCCCCTCCCCCCTGCAGACTAATGTCGCAACAATTTTGTATTCATTATTACCTTGTTTATACAGTTGCTCTATTTTTACCGCAAAGTCATTATATTATTTTAATGCAAATGGCATTGTTATAAAACTTCGTATAGTATGCTAGTTGTATATGCTGGTTGTAAATATTAAAAAATTAAGTAAAAAAGTAATCACGTTTATTTATTACCGCTGCACCACTCCATCCAAAGTAGCACAGCAGCGTTTTACATCATTACAATCTAGCCTGACTGCAATAATGGCCAGTGCACTGTTTTTAGCACACCCTGTGTACCAAGGATGCACACCTTTTGAGTATCATAGTAAAAAAACAATCATCTCATTCTTCAACGAACATCCCTGACTCGCTACAGAAGCGCCGCAGCCCTAACAGCACCGTAAACGCAATAATTCTTCTACTTAGCGCGTCGATAGCAATCTAAATTGTGTCTGTCCAGAACGAGAATCGCATCAGATCTTTAAGTGTGCTGTTGTTATAGCACGCGTGACATCATAATAGGTGTCCCATCGTTGGTGGGACTGCACCACATTTGCATTCCAGGATGCGATCATTAATGTATACCCACCTGAACAAGTTTTCCCTGCTACGACCAACCTGGGATCGAAGCGAACAACTTTCAGGCTAGCCAAGGCAGTATCACGGGAGAAATTTTCTGACGTGGAACAGCCCCAACCTACGAGTCGACTACTTTGACTCTCTCGACACCCTGTTAAATAACCTGTGCCCTATTTATGATCACGTAATCCTGATGGGCGACTTTAATACCTGCTTAGTAAAAAATGATCATCGTTCTCGTAAGCTACTATCCCTTCTTTCTTCTATTAATCTTCATATTCTCCCTCTTATAGAAACTCACTATGCCCCTAATAACACTCCTTCACTCTTGGATCTTATGATTGTCTCCTCTCCCGATCAAGTCGCTACTCACGGTCAACTCACTGCTTCTTTTTCATATCATGATTTGATTTATTTATCTTTCCGAATTCGTTCCCCTAAGCGCAAATCTAATTTTCTATCTCTTCGAAATTTCAAAGGTATTGATTTGAAGGCATTACAGCGAGACGCTAATTGTATTGATTGGTCAGGAGTATACAATGCTCTCAACATTGATTGTAAGGTGGATGCTTTTAACTCGAATATCCTGTACTTATACGAGCGTCATGCTCCCAAACGACGTGTTAGGATGAAGCATAACCCTGCTCCGTGGATCAATGACTCTACTAAAGAATCAATGGCTTGTAGGGATAAAGCTAAGAGACGATACAAGCGGAATCCCACGGAGGTAAATCTGAATAGGTATAAATCTTTGCGTAATGTGTGCAATCGTCTGTGTCGTGATGCTAAGAAGCGCCACTTCTACAAGTCTCTCGATAACCGCGATCCTTCTTCAGTTTGGAAATTTCTTAAGTCCAATGGTATAGGTAAATCTCCCTCTTTGGCCTGTAAATACCTTGATTTAAATTCCCTCAACTCACACTTTTCTGCTCCCCCTGTTACTCTTGATACACATGTCAAAACCAAGACACTGCTTGATCTTCTACAGTCTCCAATCACACATGATACTTCTTTCAGCTTTACTTCTGTTACCGAGGAGGATGTCAAAAAATCAGTTCTTTCAATCTCTTCAACTTCTGCTGGACATGATAATCTATGCTCCAAAATGATAAATCCTATCCTTCCTACTGTCCTTCCTATTCTTACTCATTTGTTCAATTATTCTTTATTTTCTTCCCATTTTCCCACTGCTTGGAAACAAGCTCATATCATTCCTCTGCCTAAAGTCTCCGATCCATCAGCTCCGTCCCAGTTTCGTCCTATTTCTATCCTTCCATTCCTTTCCAAAGTTTTGGGGCATATTGTTCATAAGCAGCTGTCCGATTTCCGTTCTTGTAACCGTATTCTTAATCCTTTCCAGTCTGGTTTCCGATCTGGCCATAGCACGGTAACTGCCCTTGTCAAAGTCACCGACGACATTCGATGGGCTATGGACAATAAATCTCTTACCGTTCTCATACTTTTAGATTTTAGTACAGCATTTAATTCAGTCGATTTTGACATCCTTCTCGGTATTCTTTCTTCACTCAACTTTTCACCTTCTACCTTAACCTGGTTTGACTCTTATCTTCGGGGTCGCTCGCAATGTGTACGTCTTGACGAGTCATTCTCCGATTGGTGTGAGCTCAGTGCGGGTGTGCCTCAGGGTGGCGTTCTATCTCCCTTATTATTCTCTATTTTTATTAACTCTGTTACAAAAGATATCTCCTCTAATTTCCATCTCTACGCAGACGATTTGCAAGTTTATCGGTCGTTCACCCTTGATGACGCTGATGCTGCCATTGCTGCAATGAATCATGATCTGGGGTTAATTAGTCTTTGGGCTCAGTCTCATGGTTTACTTTTAAATCCTGCGAAATCGCAGGCCATGGTCATAGGTAGTAGGCATATGCGCAGTGAATTTGATCCTAATTCTTTTCCACCAGTGTACCTCGATGGTGTGCCAATTATTTATTCCGATACAGCAAAAAATCTTGGACTTACTTTCGATTGCAACCTCTCTTGGAAAGCACAAATCGCTGAAGTCAGCAAAAAAGTCCACTTCACGTTCCACTCGTTGAAATGCCTTCAAAACTTTTTACCTTTGAAAACTAAAATCTCTCTTGCCCAGACTCTGATAATGCCCATCTTGGATTATGCTGACAGTTGCTATCTAGACGCTACAGAGGAGCTTCTAAATAAACTTGAGCGTTTACAAAATCTATGCATTCGGTTTATATACGGCAAGTGGCTCCCAATTCGTTTTCGTAGGAACACTCGCATATTGTGTCTCCTTTTTAATATCCCCCATAATCCTCAATCCCCTTCCTATCTACGAGAGCGCTTCTCCTTTAAATCTGCACCTGGTGCTCTTTGCAGATCGCACATGAAATCCCTTCTAAAATTTCCCCTCCATAAAACCGATTTCTATTCCTACTCCTTTACTGTTCATGCGGTTAGGCTGTGGAACTCTCTTCCGCCAAATATTCGGAACTGCAATTCTATTTATTCTTTCAAAACACAAATCAAAAAACACTATCTATCTATTTCATCCAGTTAGAATGTACATTAGTATTAGTATTTAGTGTATTTTAAATTACTCTGAGAATAATAGAGGTATATATTCGTATTTAAGTATTTATGTAAATTATTAGTATGTAAGTATATTGTTGACCTACACACAGTATTGACTATCTTTAATTATTTATTTCCTGTCGCGGGTCTGCTGGAAGAAATTTCTTACGAAATAAGCAGATCCTATGTACTCTTCGTTTCCGTTATGTTAAATTTTGTATGTTTTTTGTGTGTACATAAATAAATAAATAAAAATAAAATAAAAATGGTGTAGGCAGTTAGATATACTCTCGCCACAGTTGGCAGAGAGTTCTCTGTTCAGTGCAAGGAGGCAATTAACAAAGCTGTGTAGACTTGTGCACGAAAGGAGCCTCTCTGTGTGATATACCTGTGTAATTTGCACATCCGGCGCATCTTGAGCAGGCGACTGGCAAATCCTTTTACCACGATGACAATCCCAAATTTACGCATTCATTTATTAATGTCTTGAGAAAATTGTGGCGGTTAAGTTATGCCTTAGCTTACGTGTTTTCCTGATACAGTGCGATGTGTGTTTCTTATTTCTAAGGATTCTGATTATTACTAAGTGAAACTTCTTTTCCAAAACCAGGCTCCTGGAAGCATGCACACTCCTCAACATGGACTACGATGATGCCCGTCGTCTCCGAGCCCAGCTCTCCAAACAACCAGCGGCCGCAGTCGAAACTCTATCCAACCTTAATATTCGTCGGATAGAGCCGAACCAAGCGTTACAGATATTGCATCAGAGGACGGATCTGAGTGACGCTGGCAGTCCGTCTTCAGTTATGGAACTTTTCTGATCTTTCGAAGGAGGAGGCATCTAAAAAGGTCCTGGAAAGGGCATGGAGTGAACTGAATTGCCGATCTATTGCCGTGTACTTGCAGCATTAAGTGAGAAGTTTAGTGTAATAATATGTAATTTAACCGATTGGAACACGAATGTTCAGTGATTTTGCTTTTACCCGCCTTAAACTTTATTAATTATAGCCCACGTGTTACTCGGATATATAACCTATATTACTACAAACAAAGTTTCATCAAAATCCGTTCGCTAGTTTTTGCGCCAAAGAGTTAGCAACATCCATACTTCTATACTGCAAAATTTCACATCATAATATTAGTAACATTTGCAAGTTAACCTGCTTGCTACTACAACAATATAAGAGATAGCATACTAGTGGGAGATAACATCAAGATATGCTCGTATTATCTATCTTTTGCGTTCGTCTAGTAGTAGCATGATCAAACTGTCATGATAATGTCCCGGTTCGGGCTGAAAAGTATGGTACACCGGTCTCAAAACGGCTAAAACCCCACGGTGGTCACCCACTGTTACGAATCAAACCTTTTTAGGGACACTTTATATTCTAAATTTTATACGTCAATGTCAAGACACAGCTTTGCCCATTTTAATAAACCATAGTTTGTCCTCTTACCAGAAAAAATTGGTATATGTTTAATTTCCTTCCGATATTTAACACCCACAGCACATACTGGACGGACTCCGGGATCCCTCCAGGGCTATGCCGAAGTTCATCCCGGTAGGAAACTATATTGTCTCCTTTTAAACTCTCGATGTGTGTAATAGCGCGTGGCTACCACGCACTGCTTCCTGGTGGTCGCTTAATCGGTGCACAAAGTCCCTACTTCATAAACATACGACCCCGGGAAAAAAAACGAATACTCCACTAACCCGGTGGTTGGTTATTCTTGACACACAGGTTACCCCTCATAGATACCGCATCACGGGATCTTTGTACTGTTTCAAACCCACCAAAATTAGAGGAAGCCGCGGGTTGCGGGGACTGAAACAAATGCGTTTTGATTGGCTATTTCAAGGTTTCAACCAAATGCATTCTAACCGTAAGGATGAGGTATTGTAATCTGTTCTTGATGTTAACTCCACTGAACCGGAGAGTTCCTAAAAGCCGTCTTTTACATCTTCTATAGATAATCTGTTGTCTTTTATAAAGTACTGTAGTAACAAGTGGCTAAAACAGCACTAAGCACGTGTCAAGCAGTGTAGAGGACGAACAATAAACTCATTGTGTAATTGTGTGAAACATGTGCAAACATTCGTGTTCCATATGCACTTCGCACTACACGACAACAATGTTTTGAAATTCATATTGATTTATTAATTTGCATACCTTTACTAGTCATAGACTAACGTGTTTGCGATTTCCTTTTACTTCCTTCCTTAGCTGTTCCTATTCGCTATTGATCTGTTTAGATTTATTTTTAACGTATCGATTCAGTTAGAATAGCAATCAATAAACGAATAAATCGAAGGTCACAAGTATTTAGTATTATGAGTTGCTCTTTATAGCTTCCGCGTCGTATGAGCTGACTTCGAAAGCTAAATACATCATTATTGTGGCATAATAGGTATGTAATTTGATCTGTGAATAATATTGTCAGGTCTATATTAGAGTTATGGTCCCAGATTGTACTAAAATAGCGTATAAAAACTTGCCAAGTGCGAGTTGGACTCGCGCACAATGAGTTTCGTACCATTATCTATAAAAACGAGCAAAAATTCACATTTGTTGTATGGGAGCCCCCTTAAATATTTATTTATTATATGTTACTAACTATCACGGTTCATGAGATACAACCTGGTGACAAACGGACAGGAAGACATACTGCGAAGTCTTAGTAATAGGGTCCGGAACGGAACCCTAAAAATTAGTTTAATTTGCAAAAACAGAAATAAAATAAGAACACGTTTTTTTAGAGACAGGTAATTTTTATTCAAGACCAAATGCTCTTTAGTGTACTGTGACTTGAATACAAATAAGCTAGTTGAACAATTTTGTCAAATCAAATCATGTATGTATCTACAGTCGATGATACGTCGGTGGGTACACTTGCATTACGAGAAGCGACCTTAATACCTACATAATAAAGATACTGTTATGGTCAAAGTAAAACCAGCGATGTCGCCTCGACGTGTGTGCCGCACAAAAAATGTTAGGGCAATTTTCTAAAAGTTGCTAAACTAATTCTTATTTTTTTAATCCTTATGTCAGATTGATAAAAGCCGTGTGAATATAAATAGTACCGGGTAACTCGCGTAATGAATTCAATGTTGGATTCACGCGTCAGTTTTTATTATAATATGAAAAACACTATTTATATCTCAAATATATTACGAATTTAATGCCTGTGTTGAATATACTCGTATGTAAGTAATGTCTATTAATGACTAATGATATTAAACTGTTCTAAGTCTGACACTCAGTTTGTCACCGTATAAAAAGCATGGTAGTGTGAATAATGCTTTTTATTATACATATATTATATATTCTGCATTCCTTCTCCATATGAACTTTAACTTCCGTACAATGTTTGTGTTGGATTTTAGTTATCTATATAAACAAAAAAGAATCACCAAAATGTTTCTACTTCCAAACGTATGCACCAAATTGCATAAATCTTTCTTTTATGTGTTGTTCCTTATTGTCAGGAGAAGGTTTGTATGAAAAAAGTGCAAATGTATAAAAAATATCCCTAAACGAGAAACTTTTTTAATCGTTGTTTCTTCAGCACTATTTGTTTTCTCTCCAGAAAGGAAAACTATTATTTTTTGTACATTACAATGCATTAAAATAATTATTAAAATATTAGAGCTTAGACAGTATTGCCGGAAAAAAAATGGCGGTACGAAGTTCGCTTCGACAGCTTGTGTAGGTTAGAAATAAATGAATTCAAAGCATAAAATTAACTATGTATTATAAACACTGACGTAGGCTATATGTGAACTTGCTCATTTTATGAATTAAGAAGTATTTATATATAGTTTGAAACTACCCTATTTCATGACAATGGGTTAATATTTAACATATGTCTATTGTTTTCTGTATTTGTTTTTGGAACATTGCCTTGACCAAGGAGGATAAGATGATTAATATGTTGTTTATGATCATCTTTAATAAGGATTCATGTAACATCACATTATTTCTTTTTTAAACAGTATTTATCGTTACAATAAGTTTTTATTGAACGGCATAAGCGGCAATTGGTTTAACGACGTGTAGGCCTCCTTCTTAATCAAAGAATGATAGCTATAATTTGTGTATAGATAGATAACTGTTAATTTATATATTTGCTGTCTGTATGTTAAATATGATAAATCAAGTTAACCAATATTGTATCTATTGATGTTGTGTCTATTTATCGTGTTGTCATACTGAATGATTTTGAATAATTACAGTGGAAGCCATTTAGTTCATTGATCAATAATTATAAATTACATGCTTGTACACACGGAAACATATCAAGCTACACATTTCCAATATAAGCTGACCTGTCATTGTATGGAAATCCTATACAACGTGAGATCAGCTTATACTGGAAAAATATAGCTTGATGTGTAGCCGTGTGTACCTATGAGACTTTTACCTTCTAAATAAGGAATTTATCAATTAGTTAGCATGTTTTTTTTGTTATCAAAGTCGGTAATATCGGTGTGAGAAATCGCGTAACATAATGAACTGTTATTTGTGAACAGATTTTGAACATTATTTTCAATAAAGAACTCCTAGGTAATTTAATCTCTGTGACGCGGGGTATTTTACAAACATATAATTGACGGACACAAAGTACATCCAGGCTCAGTACAACTATTTATGGGTCACACAAATAGTTGTCCTACAAGGGAATTGAACTCCGGACACGAAGTGGCGTGATGACTGTCTTAACCGCTGCCCCAATCGTGCTGTCATTTCTATTCGATCGGGAATGCTTTCGGTCCTATATCAATTTTGTCCAATGCATTAGCAATAACAGCATTGCTATGAGAAATTGAATTCGGTTGAAGTGTATGTTTTGGCACTTGATTATGAGAAATTGGGCTTATGATATTAATATTTTTTTTAATTGTATTTATCTATAATATGTAACAATAATTATATACAATAACCATAATTATATTTATTCTTTCCTATTATCTCGTATACTGATAACTTGTTACTAAATTCTTGGTCGATCTTTAAAGTGTATATAAAATTCTGAGGTATTGCTTAATCTAAATATTAATCTAAGTATTACAGTTTATCATTTATCAATATTCAATAATTAATCGAGATTCACAATGTAGACTGTAGTCAATATATTGTATTACATGTCTACATTCATTATCTGGTATTTGTTTAAATTATTTTGTGGTTTACTGTAATTAATATGTCGTGTATAACTGAACACTTCTATGGCCAGCTATGTGTAAAAGAATGTTGCATACAATTTGATCAAAGAATATACTTGACACGTGTCGCGCTCAAGCCGACTGGCAGTAATTTATGCTACAATTGTATTGTTAGCTTGTACATTTGACATGTATTTGTATTTTTCAAATGCGAACTACAGTCGACGGCAAAAGTAGATGTTGTTGTCACATAGGATGTTGGGCGGCAGTATCATTATCTAATATATTTTATACTTAACCCTCCCGCAGTTTAGAACACTCCACCGCAATACTATTTTGACGCAATTTACGATTTAATACTAACTGTATTAAATATCTACGGATATAAAAATAGTAGTGTGGCGTTTTGTTAGACTTGTATTAGGTACTAGCTGTGCCCCGCGGTTTTATCTGCGATAAACTTTATAAATGATCACAGCTCCTCCCCCGTAGGTGATAGCGTGATAATATGTAGCCTATATGTTGAACTGATCTCTAAGTAATATTCATGCAAAATTCGAAGTAAATCCATGCAGTACTTTTTGAGTTTAGCCCGGACATACATACAGACAAACAGACAAAAATTCTAAAAACTATATTTTTGGTTTCGATATCGCTAGTTGATCACGCCCTAAGTATCCTTTAAAAAAATATTCAATGTACAGTTTTGACTTTCCTACGATTTTATTATATGTATAGATTATTGATAGTCTTTTCTGGTACCGCATGTTGTAATCGCGCCCAATACATCCAAATTAAGCGGACACCTATGACAGACACAATAGTTAAACATTAGCGTCTTTCGTGGGCATATTGGGAGATTAAGGGTTATTATTTTAGCCGTAAAATATTAAATTGGTACACACGGCTACACATCAAGCTATACATTTCCAGTAAAAGCTAATCCCGCGATGTATAGGATTTCCATACAATGAGAGGTCAGCTTATATTGGAAATGTATAGCTTGATATGTAGCCGTGTGTACCAGCTGCGTTTTCATCTTTTGTTTCATATTTGAATTCTCATTAATATTGACGTAATCGGTAATGTGGCTGACTTAGACGCCATTATGTGCCCATATGAAGATTTCACTTCCACTATGCACAAAATTACGAGTGCGAGGATTGGTATTAAGGAAGGAGTTATTATTATGGTCTACATTTCATCTGTACAACGACGATGTATTCTCTATTTTAGCTGTATCATGGGCATCTAACCCTTACATAAAGAATATTTTACATTAAAGAACTGAAAATTACTATCAACAGTCGATCAAAATTCTCTATAATTTTTTGGAAAATATTTTGAGTTCTAATAGCTCATTATTTCAATCTATCTTTTCGACTCGACTGGGAGTGGAGTTTGTAGGTATGCATCAGTGCCTCTAGCACGAGTTGCTGCAGTTTACTTACTCGATCACACGTACAGTTTCGTCCCATACATTGAGTCGTGTGTGTGTGAGTGATCGAGTAAGTAAACTGCAGGAACTCGTGCTAGAGGCTCAGTATACACGTGGTTAAATCAT
Organism: Pseudoips prasinana; assembly: GCA_951640165.1. Classification (NCBI taxonomy): domain Eukaryota; kingdom Metazoa; phylum Arthropoda; class Insecta; order Lepidoptera; family Nolidae; genus Pseudoips; species Pseudoips prasinana. Next base: position 16,155,190 of record OX621240.1, read on the forward strand.
ATTAGTGAGCGAAATTACATGGCACGGGTATCGATCTGATCGATTATCTACTTATAGAAATCTAACTTTGCCCCGCGGTTTTACCCGCGTTAATCTTTATAAATTATAGCCTGTGTTATGCGGATTTATAAGCTATATTACTACAAAGTTTCATCAAAATCCGGTCGGTAGATTTTGCGTGAAAGAGAAACAAATATCCCAAGATCTATACGTCCATTATCACAAACTTTCGCGTTTATAAGTTGGATTCATTTAGTAGTACATTGATGTGATTAGTGTGTGTCAAGTAGTGATTTACAAGACAAAGGTAATAAAACCAACACTTTTGGATAACACATCCACAGCTTACCCAATTTGGCTCAAGTGAAATCTGCCAGTTGGAAACTTTTCACCCTCTATCAACACATCTCAGAATAAAATCGATCCTGAACTCTCAAATTACAAACATTTTATAAATATTTTTATCGTCAGTTTTGATACTAATATTTTCAAAATCTTGTAATGTGACGGTTTCGGTAAAGAATTAAGGCAGTACTGCAGCACCCAGTTTTAAAGTAATTAATCACGTCATTCAATTAATGATGTACTCGGCCAATAGTTTTAATCTCTTCAGTAGATACGGAGGACAATATAGGCAGCCCATTGGTTCTCCTTCGATTCTTATTATGACTGATTTTTTTCACTAATTTGATTTAACATGGTAGGTATACTAGTGTATTGTGTTGTACAGGAATTATTTGGTTTGAGGACCTATCAGAAATTAGCAACCAACCATGGTGGTGGTGGTACTAAATCTCTTAAGCCTCCTACCTACGCACTATGCGGTTAGCCGGAATGCGGTCAGCCGTCAGCATTCAATAAAAATCAGTGCGAATAAAAGCTTACTTCTCGTACAAACATTTCAGTACAGTCAGCCGCACGGCTGGCTGCATTGCGGCTAGCCGCATAGTGCGTAGGAGGCCTTAAAATAAATATATGTATATTTTTGAAATGTATCTTGTGTAAAACACAAAATTGGGTCTTTATTATTTATAAGTAAAAATGTATATCATGAACTATTATTTTAATTTTTTACTTGAAAGTTTAATTACTTAATTCTTATATGGAATAAAATAGATGTAATGGAAATAAAATAATATATTCGTGTTTAAAATGTTTTATTTTAACAAAATACAAGACTATTGTACAAAATAACTTATGAACTATATCTCAGATAGTTAAAACGTAGTGGAATTTTCATTCTCTAACAGAATGAATTGTTCTAAATTAATTAATATAACTACAGTGCAACCAACTTATCTGTAAAGTTACCTAACCAAAACGAATGACGTCACTTCAAAAACATCCAAATGTCAGCCTTCGCTCTATTAGTATAAGGTGTGTTTTTGAACGTATTAAATTCACGGCAATATGAAAATAATATCGCTTAACAGATCGTGGTGCCGACCTATTTCATTGGCTATTGAACTCTAATGCTGTTTACACAGAGTTCACAATAAGTACTTATGTTATGCTTATAGGCACACACAATGTAGGAAAACATATTTAGGCAATCTTTTTTCGATTACATATCCATTGAAATTAAAATTGATATCTATTTTAATGATAGTTTTTGCATACTTACTACTAATCTACAGTAACGGCTTAGTCTTTATATAGATATTAATAAAAATTTATTTCTCTCGGCTATAGATAAGTTAGTTGTACTGTAATTTAAAGCCAACTGCATACAGATCTGTCAAATGGCACAAATTGCACCCTTAAATCAAATGCATAAAGAATTATGGGACTTTGATTATTAATAATTTATCTGTAAGATATGCTGGCGAGTTAATATCCTTATGTTTGCTTTAACAACAATGCAACATAATAATATGTTTCCTATTGATTTACATTATCTGTTCAGACCAATTATGGTTTTTCTACAAGAAAACGTTTCTAACAATGCAAAATTATTAGGTAAGTAAATTATTATTTTTATAGGGTCGCGCAAGGGCCTTGAAACTTGTGTGTATCTTCTAACGAATTAAGAAGCCCTGCAAACGAATTTTTAAAGATATTCTCAATTCGACTCAAGGTTTTTATGTTATGCGAATTCTTCGGTGTTTCGTGAACTTACCGCTTATCTGTATTATTTGATGAAAGGGCAAGCTGTTAGCAAATGTTGTTAATGTCTGGTAATAATCTTAGTATGGATGGCAAAAATTTATTATATATTTTATAATTTTAATTAATTGAACAATGGTATAATAGTTTCCACCTCATTTTTAACTGTAATACGTTGTAATACGGGCTAACACCAATGAACATAACATAACATATAAATATTTGTATACTGCTGTATGCTGACGTCGGCGAATATCAGGCAGAATATCATCACCTTTTAGTTATAGCGATATTCACGCAATTTGTTAGTACACAACAGTTTCCTTAAACACCTTGTATGACCTTTACTGAAGAATATTATAACGTCCCAAGATTGTTCACAGCCTTTCTTATTGAATTTCTGTTTACACAAAAAAATACGTGAACAAAATCAATTTTCTCAGTGCATTTGTCAAATAAATACCTTTTAATTATATTTACAAACACAATCGATTTATCTTACTACAGTATAATACTTTACTAATGGCTAGAACTAAAAGTACAGTCAGCAATAACAAATTATTATAATACTTTAAATAAATATTGTAATTTAAAGTGTTATCTACTATGTACTAAATTAAAAATTAATTCCTTGATTTTGAAATCAAAATCTCGCAGTTTAAAGTGATTTCCCCGCTAATAATTATAGGGAAATGTATTATTATTACTATCACATAACACTGGCTGTGGATTCAGTGAATCGCCGTTTAATATGATCTTATTTTAAAACGAAACGCTTAAAGTTTGTACTTACAATATGTTGGGTTACCTTGGCTACTTCGAAACACTGTCTTATCTGAGCCACTTCATACACTATACTATATAATTATTTATTTATATTTATGTAAACGATACCCCGGAGGTTTTTGTCACAATGTCTCGAAGTATGTACTACGGAATCAGAAGTTTTAAGGGAGTTTACCCTGAAGTAGTTAGCGAAAAATATCTTTTAAGTCATGCGGGAATAACAGTCTGGTAAAACTTATAACTAAGTTTCATTCACCATAAAGTCCGGCGCGCAGACTGACTTCGCGGCACGGCAAAGGATTTTTTGATCAAGGTATTTTATCCTTATTTAATTTGATCTTAGAATTCATATTAGGTACTTTATAATATACAATTATACCACGGCACGCCGTGGGATGCTGTTTCATTCCACAGACTGCCGCAGTGGGCAGTCCGTGGGGTATCGAAACTGCCCGCAGGTCACATAGGTCACAGGATAATGACAGCTAAATTAATTGAAATAAGGTTTGAAACGAGTGCGGTGGCGTCGTCATTCACTGACGACGCCACGACGTGACGTGGCATGACGCAACATGCAGAGTCATTCGAGCTGCCGAAGCACGCCGGGCCGTACGCGACGTCGGTCTGTGCCGGCCATTACATTTTCAAAACTTATGGTGTTAAAAAGGCGGTAATTGAATCTTATAGAACGATAGAAAGATCCTTCCTATCCTTCTTAGGAGAAAGGTATTTAGAGTGCAAAAGTAGTTTTTGAGGACTAAAGTTTCGATTAATTTATGTATAACGTGTATCAGAGTAGTGTAGGTAACCCCTATATTCTACACGCTCGTCATACTGCCGCTCTTTTCACATTGTAATATCTATTAAATTCTTCAGAATGAACAACACATGAGTCTACACTTAATAGTATGAGTGTGGCAAATATAAAGAAATATTTCTCTCGTACAATTCAATTCAATATGTCTGGCATAAAACATGCTACACTTAAGTTCTATGAGTGACCCTTTTCAGCAACGGGTCAATATATAAATACAGATGGCCGACTTGTATGTTACTTGCCTATATTATAGGCATTGTCTTCCATGTACTTAATTAATTATTAAAATTATCTATTTACATCCTGATTTGTAGGAAAACTGTATATTGTAGCCTCAGTACTAAGTCATAGTTTTCCTGAACTTTAAAATTTTTGCTATCCTACAATTTGATCTCGGCATTGACAGCGTTGACGGATTGGTTTGTTCCGGATTCCGCCTCGCGCTGCTTGCTGGGGTCTTCCAAGGTGTGGTTCCACCACTGCTCGTCGCCTGAGGCCCACGCCACGAACACCAGGTTCGTAACGACGAAGACGGCTAAGGCTATCCAGAATACCAGCCTCCATTGCACTAGTGTGCTCTGGAAAGATAAAACTTAAAGTTAGGACTAGTAATATAAAAAAAGGAATCGTTGTTTTTAAGGCACATTTATAGTCTTCACATTTATTATTTAATTTACGGAAAATAATCTAATGCTGATATTTGATGTAGGCGGTGTACGTATTGTTAAGCGATAGCCATCGACACCGTCTCCACACACAGAAAATCCGGTTGTCACCTCATTCCATCATTACAATCATTGCCTGAATTACAGACTGATCATCATCATATCAGCCGAAAGACTTGGCCTTTGTTCAGCCATTGCTGGACAAAGGCCTCCCCCAAGGATCTCCACAACGGCCGGTCCTGCGCTGCCCACATGCAGCGGCTTCCTGTGACCCTTGCAAGATCGTCCCAGTCTTTCAATAATTAAGTGGTTTAAATAAATTGCCGATATGGTTTTTTTTTACAATAGTCATAAAAATATTTCAGGAAGACTATGTTTTACCCTATTATACCACGCTGCCACCATTGGCGAAACTAGCTGGACCCCCTGTCTAGCTAGTTTCGCTAATGGTGGCAGCGTGGTATAATAGGGTAAAACATAGTCTTCCTGAAATATTTTTATGACTACTAGTTCAATATAACTACATCCATAAGCATAATTAAGTTACAACGGAGTTACTTCCTAAAAGACAAGCCTAGCCATAAAAATACACAAAAGAAAATATTACTACGTCCTATTCGTTTGTAAGTCGGATTATATTGCACCGGATGCCTACTTCGTCAAAGACGGATTATTCATTAATTATATATTCAAGGACTAATGATCCATTTGTTTAGCAAAAGTCAACCTTGCTTGGACACTGAAGTACCTACTTATGAGCTTTTCCTTACACTTAATCGGTGGCTTAATCTACTGAGAAACTTGTTTAAACTGCACTTGACCCCAAAATTTAACTTAACACTAAGGAAGACTTCCTAATACCCACTTTGCAAGTCCATCTAGAACATTATTATGAGGTCTTAAAGGAATTGCGAACTCTTTGCTTTACCTGTTACAAACATAAAATGAGTTTAATTCCCTAAAGAACTTATAGACTCACAAAGTGATAAGTTTTTATAGAAAGGAAGGCGATTAGGTACCTATTGAAAGTGATGTGTAATTTGTCGTAGATATTACTAATAATAGTCAAAAGAAACGCTGTTACACATTTCCAGGATAATTCTGTAAGAACTAACTAGAAAGTAATCGAGATAAATTACCCAATACACCCATTACCAACTTCCTTATCCGTTTACCGTAATCCTGATTCATTCAACGGTTGCGTAATTTGTTTAATTAGAATTTTGATGACCTGTTAATTTTAATTCCTTTTCTTTTAATTGATTGTTTGATTGATTTTATTAAGTATAATTACATTGACATGTCACTTTATTTTAATTTTATTTATTAACATATTTTTATTTTTCTACAATTATTAAATTTTAAATTAAGATCTCATTGTAATTATATTATTATATGATATTATGAACTTTTTGTGTCTGAAATTAAGATTATTATATTTGATGGTTCATAGTGAGGAGGTAAGCAATTTTCATCACTAGCAGACTATAAATAATTACTTTATTTATAATATTTTTCTATTCATCTTAGGCGCATGTCCAGGTTAGTGTACTACCATGTTTTAAGATGCTACATTTACGCCGCGCCGTCTTTAAGAAAAGTTAACTGTTATGTATGGACTAGATGGCGTCGGAGTCGAGTGTACGATTGGATCTTACCATATATCCAGGGTCCGAGCCAACATGACAGGCATTTATCTAGATCTAGCTCATGTGAATATGCTAGCATGAAACTAACTGAAGTAGGTACTTACATCTGGTGTGAGAAGTCCCACTAAATAAGGGGCAATGATACCCGTAATGGCACCGATCCCGTTGACGATCGCCATGATAGTGCCCGCATAGTTGCCGCTCAGGTCCAGCGCATTGACCTTCATGCCGGGGTAGAAAGCCCCCATCAGTCCCATGGATGCCGTGAACAGGATTACTACAGCGTTGGTATCGCAGCCGGAGTACGAAGCGAGGATCATGCAGATGCCAGGCCCGATAGATGCTGCAATAAGTTAGAAAATTCTATAATATTCATGTTAGAATACTTCTAGCTTCTTTGACTTTTAGTTACTCAAGTCATGGTATGATTAAATACGAATTATTCTAGAGTTCTGGGTCATACATTTCCTAAGATAATTTTACCTAATATCTAAAAGGTTAGTCATAAGGTACCTTTATATGTAACCTTAGCCACTGTAATTCTCTGGTATGTTTTAAATATTATTTATGCGCATTTGCAGGTACCTGAAGATTTCTACACTCGTAATAAATCGATGAGTAAGTAAATAAACCTCACTACTTTACCTAATTAGATAAACAAACACATTGTGGTAAGAGTTTTTAGGGCTGCACTTAAGTAGCAAATATGCATAATATCATAAATGCTTGTTACATAAATCATGTCGAATATTCCACTTGGCCCATATATGTATCTCTGTAAACAACTTGATAAATCAGATTCGGCGCTAAAAATGATTTTTTTTAAACCTATAATCATAAAAAATTGCTTGGCATAACTAAGTAACACATTGCCATCTGTTTATTAGGCAGAGTCTGCACATACATAAAACAGATAAATTACATTCAGACACAGAACAAATAATAGAGTTCATCACCCAAATTCCTTGGTCCTGGGTAGGGATCGAAACCAGGACCTCTAGCTTATCGGGTGGGGCCACTAACTACGAAACCAACAGGCCAGGACTGGTCTGGAAAGAATACCGTTCAAAAATGTGTGATATTAAAATGAACTTTTTTTACGGCTGGGGTTGCACCGACTAAACCTAATCTGCCGCGGACTTCTCTTGGCGCCTTGGTCCGGTTGCTGCTTTTATGATTTTTTGATTTATTAATGAAACAGTATTTAGTTTTAGGTCTTCATTAAATATGGACGACTGTGCTTTAATCAATTAATAATTAAATATCTCCATTGTTTCGTATTGCTTAATATTAAAGCTTATAATCAGTTACAACCCTACAGTTAACATCAACACAAGTAGTTTCACAACACATACCTATGGTGGTGAAAGTCTTCCTAGCATTGGTGACAGTTAGCCAGTTTCTCTTCACTATCTTGTCACAAATCCAACCGAAGGCGATGGAACTGAGCCACATGACCGCGTAAGGCAAAGCGGCGAGCGTGCCAGTCCTGTGGATGTCGAACTTGAGAACTCCCGTCATGTACTTGGGCAGGTCAGTCACCATCGTGAAGTACCCGTAGTCGTGACCGATCTGTGAACAACAAATATTTGTGTTATTGCACAAAATAACATTGTTTACGGCTCTAGCATGTGATAATTACGGGTAGGTAAACGAACCTTCATGTTTAATATTATTTGGCCGTGTAATTTTTTTGTGCAATAGGTACATGCTAATGTTTTAAATAAGTGGTAGCTAAGTAACTACGCAATAGTCCCTTGAACTGTAAATAAATAACCTACTGCGTGCATTTTATCCCCAGATCTTCATCATCTCTAAACAGGGCTTAGGTAATTAGGTTACTAATTTACTTTATAATATTAACAACAAAACGATAACATTTTAAGTTGGTGCAAAGATGAGAACGTGGGGAAAATGTACGTAAACATTTGTATCCACTTCAAATGTTAATTTAGGGAATTTAAATTAATTTTAGCATTATTAAAGCCTTATAAGATATTATTGAAGTCTGTGTTATAATTTTTAGAAAGGTTTTATCTGGCTCTTTTTAGTAACTACCTACCGATAGGTCTCAAATGGAAATTTTACGAATAGCTAAATATTACAACGGCTCCCTACCTCGTAAAACTGCTAATTTCATTATAAAAGTTACGATTAATACCTATCTGATCTTAAGAATAAAAATTACAAGAGTATAATTTTTGTTAGTTATTTTTATTAGTCTGGGTGTGCCTTGTGTCCGTCTATGATATGTTTATAAATCACCCCGCGCCAAAAGGATTGCTTGCGGGATTTCAGTTGAAAAAAAAAGTAGAACAATTATTGCGTAAATTTGCGATCGCTAATACTTCAACAAAATATGAATAAGCGGCCCGAGCTAAAGATGATAAAGACAAGATAATGATAGAGACCGAGTGTCGGTCTTTATCATCCGGACCTTCTTTATCTTTCGGATCTTAATCTTTTTTACACTAGTCTAGGTTAAGGTTAACCTGCTTTTTCTAGTTAGCATTCAGGTCGAAGGTGTATGAACTACACAATTGTTCTGCGCAGGTAATTTTAGTGCCATATAGAGATAACAATAAGCTTTTCATCAAATTTTGTACCATACAATACGCAATTATGCTAAGCTGATGAGTCTAACCTTAATCCGAGTCAGTTACACACTTGTTATATCTTTGGACCGGACATGTGAGAGAATTAATGAATTAGATACTAATTAGCTAACTACTCTATATAAGATTCTCGTAGCCTACAAGCTGTACAAACAAGATAAGGACTTAGGGAAAAAGCGTAAAGCGCCTTAGAGGTAAAGTGCCTATTGGTAAAGGGAGCAAGTTTGATTCCCGCCTGACGATAAAATTTATTTTCTTTCTTCGTTTTGAGTTTCGATTTTCGCTTTGCACTGTAAAAATGCAATATATAATAATAATAAAAATGGCAAGAAAAATCGCAAATAAAAAAATGTTTATTATATTAGGTAGTAGGTACGGACGCCAGCACATCAAACTACCCCAATCTGTCAAATCGATCTGTGATAAGATATAGTAATTATTATGTTAGGTCATTAGTCTGTAAGCTTTGCTTCAAAACAATAAAAAAATGTACCTATACCAATTAATCGATTTCCAAAAGGTGAAGGTTATCACAGACATCGAGAATCACTTAACATATAAAAAAACTTACAGCCATATTGTAAATTAGTTTTGTATGTTACGTAATATCGCCGTTGTTAACTTCGATAGGGTTTTGAGATTGTCCCATATATTTTTTGTTCAAATACCAATAGAAAACGGTTATGTATGTTTTTAAAATAGTTTTCAATATAATATTGTGTTAACTAAGTCACCAAATATGCTAGATTTTGTTGATAATTGTACGATTTGAAATTTTAATGACGACCATAAACATGTTAATGTTTTATTCAGAGAATTAAATTTACATTGCTTGTCACTTTGGATTATACGAAGAGATAATAAATGATTAATTTACTTTTTTATTGAAGTAGCTGCTTAATATTATTTTGCTTGCATTATGCTTATAGTTATTATTTTTTAAATAATAAGGCTACAAACTTATGTTCTAGTAGCTAATGGAATATCTTCTAAACAACCTGCTTGGTTCAGGCTTCGAACCCTACTGATACGGGTTTTCGTGGGATTTTGTAATGTTGCTAGAATGTTCTAGTTCATATCAAAACAAAAGAAAAAGAATAACGGCGAGTTAGGTAATGCAAGGGAAATCGAAGGCGAATCAAGAGGAAGAAATAAAAGTGGAAAACTGAAAAGTGCAAGTAACCAGCGCCAAGTGTTCCGTACTCAATACAATGAGGAGTATACGTGGCAACTTCAGCACAGTGCTCGTCACGGGGACACTGTAAGTGTGCTACACGTGAACTCTCACAGAGTGCTAGTCGCCGGGACTCTGTGTTCCGTGGTCTTAGTGTTGCACCAAATGTCACTGTCAGCGCCAATAAAGACTCCGTATGCTGACACTAGTTTTCTTTCCCATCCCTTGCCCTTCCGTTCGCCACAAACCGTTAGTTGGAGAACATCATAGAAGTGGATGACGCTGAAATTATGCAGAGTAGATACTCAATGAATCTTATGTAGGCACCAACGAAACCCTACAACCTGCTCTACAATAACCATCGGATCTATTTTCCCCTTAGAAACAAAATAAGCAAAAGGTAAAAGTATGCATTTAGATATCTACTCCAGATAATTTAAACCTATCTCACATTGTAATTTCTAGTGAATAATATCACAATCATAAACTTTGTTGACTTTACATTTAATATTCGAAATTCTACCTAGCAACGATGTATCTTGTTGTATTTACTACATACTATATTTTTACCTTCAGCACTATGGTGTAAAATGTAGGTATTTACTTCTAATACACTAATCTTCGTACTGGCGCCATTGCAAATGTGTTAAAATAAATTCGTGTTAGTAGAGTGCTAATTCATCTTTGCTTATTCAATCATCAGATCACTAATATACAAATAATATTTGCTTCGTGTGTGTCAATTTGCACAAGATAAAATCAGCTTAATTTTTCATTAAATGTAGCACTACTTGACTTCCTCATCAAAGGGTTTTATTTGAAGCTTAACAACGATATTACAACTCTTATACGTTTGTGTATTTGTGTGTGTCCTTATGACTATACAACGTGTAACAGAAAGAGTGAACGTAACTTAAGGGGCATATACAGTCTCCTTAAGCCTACCTATACACAAAATCTCATACCGAAATACCATCATTTTAATCATGATCGTAAAATAATATACCATTCAATATATCGACAAGTATTTTTATCGATATAACGAACATCCGTACTAACACAGCACAGCTGATTCTGATTTACGCTAGAAATTGTTTGACATACCTGTGTTTCTATGCACGCCTGGTAGTTTGATACCGATTGCACTCACTACACATATTTTGTTTTATTTTCGAGTTATGTTTTTATTTATAGCACTGCTAAATAGCTATTGGATACTTTACATCGTATAAGTACGTGATACACAAACACATTACGAGAATCTTTTTCTAGTTTAACTTCTAGTTGAAGTTGTTTTCAGTACTGATGAAAGAATTTCATTATTTCACGTTCACTAAAATCTGCACCGACACCGAAAGCTTAACTCTAAGACTTGCCAACTAACACCAGTCTCTCTCATGTACAACATATTCATAGAATCGTAAAGCTTTCATGTTTCTTAGTTATAAAGAGGCGTGGCCTCCATCGCGACACGTACCCGGGACGTAGTACGGTCTACCTGCCGCGGGGACAAATGAACCCGCGGACGTTTTAGTCGTTAAATTCTGTGACCTATGAATCCTCATCATCACAAAGTGCACGTCTGAGGCTATTCTTTCATAGATGAATGCACGACATTTTCAAAATTATTACGATCACTAAACGACATAGTTAAGGATTTCGCGGAACACTTTACTCATTACTAAACGACATTTTAGACGATTTAGTAACTAAACACGACCTAAATAGACAGCAGTTTACGAACAACTGATGATTTTAATATTTTTATTAAATAAATGAAATTGCACAATATTTGATGAATTTGGCGGCTTTCTTCGAACGCGGCCCCTTTGGCGGCGTCTTTGAGTCCACTCAAAAGAGCCGCCTAGGTATCGACGACGCGCGCGGCTAGCTTAAATGAATATTAAAAGATATTTAACCGTTTATTATTTATCTACATCAACTCTTTGATTTTGCCGCCATATTAGTGTAACTTTGGATATAATCAGGACGGAATTTGAAATGTCCCCTACTGTTCATATGAGCCTAGTACATTATTCATATTTTTTTATTTGTATGTATTGTAGGAATGATTAATATGTCGTTACACCTTTAAAATTTAGAGTGATACACTCTAAATTTTAAAGGTGAATTGAAAGTGCCCCCGCACTTTCTATTCCATCACTCTCATGATCTGATGGGACTACTAGCGGTACGACCGGAAAGAGGTCAGGCACAGGAACGACGGCTTTACGTGCTCTCCGAGGCATGGGGGTGTAATATGGTCAACTCCCAGACTTCGGGCTGATACTGAGAAATTTCTTTTTACGGAAAAATCCCATAATCACTTTTTGGCCCGACCCGGGATTTGAACCCAGGACTTTATTATCTGCAGTTGAACACGCTACCGCTAGACCAATGAGTTCGAACACATTCAAATGGCACGGCGCGCGCGCGCGGGGCCCGCTTTGATGAATACTAAAAAATATTTAACCATTTATTATTTACCTACATCAATCCTTTGTATTCGCCGCCGTATTAGAGTTCCTTGCGACAAAATCAGGACAGAATTCGAAATCTCCCCTAATGTTCATATGAGCCTAGTACATTATTCATATTTTTTCGTAATTTATCAGTAGTCGTACCTTGTGTGTTTATCTGGTTAGTTTGTATAGTTTGCATTAAAAATTAAGTACCTATTCGTTTCCGGCCAGATTAAATTCACATACTGAAAGAAAAATTTAATATTCTTACTATTTAACACACAAAAAAATATCTGCAGTTACACAAGTCAATTAAATTATTTATTTCTCCTAGATCCAATATCTTGCGAAATATCAATTTAAATTAAATTAAGTGATGTTTCCTAGTTATCAAATTTGTATGAATGATTAAAATTTCGTTACAGGGAACCTTTAAAAACTAGAGCAAAAATTCTGTTAAACATTTGATTGAATCTTAAAATAAACACGTGTAATAAATTATGTGACTGTACAGAACCACACTTTTTATTTACAGTCTAAGTAGTAGGTACCCAAAGAGTTTGCGGTAAGGTTCATTACCCTTGCGGCTGAGTTTTTAGTGTTGTTCATAATGTCGGTAATCTTACTTGTTGATTTAGGTTGTCGATAGAAAAATAAATTACTAGTTGAATAAAAAATGATTATTTCTGTTTGAAGTTTCGTCCATAGGTAGCCGTCCTGATACCCTATAACCCCCTTAAGTTACGTTCACACTTTCTGTTACACGTTGTATATGTTTGTGGTATAAAATTCATTACATTTATTTAGCAAAGTAGCATAATCGATTTTAGTTATTGCCTTGCCAAGATGTCACATGTTCATTCTTGGAGTCAAACAGATTGTGTATATTTAAATTTCTCTTCTTTGAGTACATCACCCCGGGGACTATCTTGTTTTGAGTGTTCCTTCATCTCTAGCAATGGATTATCAACATATGGATCTATTTGATGGATCTACATTTTAACAACTCATTTATACCTAGTCATAATTCACATGCTTCGAAATTATTAACCTAAATCAATTTGGATCGACTGTCACCAAATATATCTCTCAATTACTAGAATTTACTAGCTATTGTTCTGAAAGTAGTGAAAGCTAAATAAAGTTAAATAAAGTTTAACGTTAAATACTAATTTTAAAATAGTATATCTTAATAATTTGGCACGTAATAATAAAGTATGTGGGAGACGTGCTAACACTTAGACGGTATTTTCTAGCTCAGTATTGTCTGCTCAGTATGCTAAGTATCTGTTTTAATGGTTGTAATATTTGGGACAATGATTAAGGTACAATTCATGTGACTAGGTCGTTTGCGATAATGCAATGGAAAATGACCCGCATGGAATTCGCGAACAGCTATCACTCTGACCTACTAATAGGAAGATTTTTGTACCTACATAATAGCTGTCAACAAACAAGCTTACAGCCGAGCTGATGGTAGTGCGGTCACCGTAGCCTATCAATGCTTGCAACACTCTATACATGTGTAGTAGTATAGTAGCTTTCCCTAGAAAGCCGTGGGTGGGGCTCATTCCGCTCTGCCGCAGTATCTACGTGACAGTAATTTTTGCTGAAACCATAACGCCGGAGGTGTGGACGAAATTCCAGGATGTAGGATGAATATCTTGTCGGTTGGAGATGGTAGAAGGTTGCCACGAGCATCAGACTAACAGCTATACAAACAGTATGTTAACATTTACTAAAATCAGGAACCGCACGCCTTCCGGTCGACTTTACTATTAAGGCAGTGTCAAAACATTTTAGCACATAAAACCACACAAGCATTATTTATTCCTTCATCCTTATAATTGGAAGGGCTGGTCAAACTAACACTCTCAAGAACTATCGGCTTTTCGTGCTCTCCAAGGCATTATGAGATGGCATCCTGTATTATATGCACCCGGGAGACATTTTTCTGTGCTTCTTAAATTAATTCCTGTATCGAATCGAGTTTAGAAACATGTAATTTACAAGCAAAATGCACAATCACACTTAGAACAACCATTTGAGAGTCACATTAATAATAACATGGTGTAGTGGTGAACCGAATACCGGTTAAGTTATAAATAATAAAGTTTTAGTTACATACCTGGGCACAGACCAACGCCCAAAGTGGCACAGACATAAAGATGGCCTTCCATGGGATCGCTGAAGGTTGACTGTTGCGGTGACCGCCAAGCGCCTCTTCCAAATATTTCTTCTCTTTGTCAGATATGAACGGATGCGACTCGGGGTCGTTGTAACATAGCACAGCCTAAAACATAATTGGAATAATTAGATACAAATATATAGATAGTTATCTAAAGTTCATTGGTGAATAAGTGTCCAGGTATTTACCAAACAAAATGAAAAAAGAACCTGGCCCTAACTGTGCCAACAATTACTCAAATTAATATTCCTTAAATACCGGACCTCCATCTCTCTCGCACATTCAGATGTTAAACGTGCAGGTTTAGCGGGTGTGGTTGGCAAATGCTTGCTTTTCACGCCGGAGGTAGTGGGTTCGATTCCCACCCAAAATACAAGTTTCCATAATACAACCTCTGCTTTGTTTGGGATCAGATGGCCGTGTGTAAATAATGTCCCAGAATATTATTATTTATACATTTCAAAAAATGTGCTTCGGTCATCTTATGAAATAACCCTTCAAAAATACTCAGAATATTTATTTATTATTGTTCAGACAGACACCTAAATTTACCTAAATTTTTTTAAGTGAAAAATCCTATCCTCTATCAGGATCCTATTATCTGCGGTTGAACACGATTACGATACGAATTCTATACGATTCAAATGTGGGTTCAATATATGTATAAGTGAATTTTCATTCAGGCCGAATTATTATTTTTGGTTTTTATTTATCTTGGAAATACTAAGCCCGCGCTAGAGTACTTCCGCATTATCGAACCTCCACAATGATACTGATGAGCTTACGCCACCTTACGCATACCCGAGGAAGACAATATTATCAGTATAATGCCATTACCCAGATGAATTCTACAAACTAGGGGTATAGATCATCATAGACATCCCAAGTCAAGCTGCTCATTGACAAAATAACGATATGCTCTTTAAAAATTGGCCATTTGTCTGTAACCTTTTGCGTAGAAAAAACTACTAGTTATATTTAGAATGGCTTATTATTTAAAGAATATCTAATATACTTCCAAATTGCTTATACAGGGTCCAATTTAGGTAGTAAATATGTATAACATTTTAATCGAAATAAATTACTGTGTTGTGCTGCTATTTATCTACTATATAAAAATAAGTCGGGTTTTCCTTCCTGACGCTATAACTCTAGAACGCATGAACCGATTTCCACGGTTTTGCATTCGTTGGAAAGGTCTCGGGCTCCGTGAGGTTTATAGCAAAGAAAATTTGTAAAATTTAACGCGGGTAACACCGCGGGGCACAGCTAGTAATTCATATATATGCATGATTAAAGCTTATAATTTATTGGTAAAAATCCAATTAAGATAATAATAATAACACGTGTCGTCTTACTCGAAAATTCCTACTACTTCTTCAGTTTCTTCAGCCTATACCATAACGTAATCCTCTTGTCACGCTTGGCTACTGCCCGTGTGATGACTAACAAACCCCTCGAGGAAGGGAGAAATTAAAGAAAAACAAAATAATAATAACCTGGGACATTATACACACGGCCATCTGATCCCAAACTAAGCAGAGCTTGTACTATGGTAACCAGATAACTGATATACTACACTATTTTTATTTTGTAAATACGTACTTACTTAGACAATTTACACCCAGACTCAGGACAAACAGACATGTTCATGCACACAAATATTTACCCCGGGTGGGAATCGAACCCACGAGCTGCGGCATGACATGCAGCGTATCTACCAAACACGCCAACAGGCCCGTCTATCAATAGGAACTTATTTTTATATGAAAAATAAATTTGACATCTATGCCAAATGATCGGTAAAATTACAATGCTGTGTGATTGATATCAGGGATTTTCGTTATGGTGATAATTAAAAGAAATAAAAGAATATTTAGAACACGAGTGTAGCGCCACCTATCGGAGCCGATTGTAGATCTCCCGCAAAACGCTTGGCTTTTAGGAAGAAGTCCATTGTCCGACACACGTGAATTACATGTGTGTGTATGAAAATTAGACATCAAGCTGGCTTGGCTTGTCACAATTTTTGTTTACAAATGCAGCCTGTATAGTAATTAATTCAATGATTACAATTTTATATGAATCAAAACCCAATTTCAAACCGGTATTTGTGATCAAGTCGAGATTTTATAAAAATAGAAGAAATAAATACAAAATAACCACAATTCGATGTTTTGCTAATATGTAGATATAATAGTTAGTATAGTTTTTGTTTTCATTTATTTATATTAGGTATAGTATTATATCAGTAAGTAGTTATATGTATTTATTGAATGACTTCAGGTAATACTGGTTTTAGTTTTAATGTCTTATTAGTTATTGCACTATTTATACCATTTCATATAAGTTGCACTCTAACAAGGCGGCAAGACAATCTCAAGTATTACTCTACATATACTATAATAAATACTACGGAATGAAATTTCAGTTATGAGTGAAAATTGCCCCTATCCCAATTCAACCTTGCATTTTCATTGCATTACATAACAGGGACGATAAAACCGGATGATTAGATATGCAAGGTTGAATAGAGATAGAGACTTCCATTCATAACTTAAATTGTTTTCCTGTCTCTACTCACCTCTAGAAATATTTACTACATTTTATGGTAGTCAATCTTAAATGTTACTAACTTCAGTAAAAAAGAAGGCATTATTATAATTAATAAATGCAATTAATTTTTAGATCATTATTTCTACTTTATTATTTGTTGTAAACAGAAAATACATTTATAAATGATATTATTATTATTATTATATTGGGACAATGGCAAACATATCATCCTAGCCCCAAACTAAGCAAAGCTTGTACTATATACATACACCAGGCGACGATATACATACTTATATAGATAGATAAATACTTATATGTATACATAGAAAACATCCATGACTCAGAAACAAATATTCGTGCTCATCACACATATATTTGCACTTACCGGGATTCGAACCCAGGACCACCAGCTTCGTAGACAGGAGCACTACCAACTCGGCTACGGTGACCGTATATAATTTAAAGTTATTGTACAGATTTCAGCAAACCCTTGCTGCGTACTAGATCAGTGTTGAGCAAAACTCGGACAGGACTGGAAGCTTATAACGTGCTTCGGAAGAATCAGAAATTAAACTATTTAAGTCATTAGCTTACTATGTAAAACTTTTAAAAAGCTGGTGAAAACATCGAGCTTAAAAACTAAGTGGGTTTCTTTTGTGTGTACACAATATTTTGTACAAATTAAATGCAAGGGAACTCACCCAAAGAATAAACCAAAGGATTCCAATAGCACCAAACAGATAGAACACAGACTGCCACTCCCCAGTCTCCTTGATGATCAGCCCCGAAAGGTAGGTACCAGCGATGTTCCCGATCTGAGCGCCTCCGAAGACAAGAGATCCCATTCGTCCTCTTTCGTTGACTGGCGCCCATCGCGCCAGCATGGCGTTTAGCGCAGGAAACGTAAAGCCCTGAAATTATCGTAATTTTATTGTTAATAGGCTTAGAACCTATGCTTGTTTGAATAGGTTTTATGCCTTATAGCATCATCTAAAGTTCAAATTACATGTACTTAATTTTGCATGATCTATGTTATGAATGTTTACTTTACACAATGTTTAGTGCATTGCCTACAAAGAGCATTAAAATTTTAGTAAATGCCCTTTAAGCCTTGGCCGATGCCCTAGGATGATGAGAAGAGTATTTACGGCAGCAGTTTGACAGTGGTCTTGCGTCAGACTTTGTAGTAAGGGTTTGGGTGATAGCTGTTATAGGACAGACCTTTATATCATACTACCAAGTTTGCTAGGTTCTGAGCGTTTAGAACTCTAGTTTTTATCTTAGTATGTGTTGTGGAAATATTGCGAACCGACTCGTCCTCCAAGAGTTTGGAAAGTTGGAAAACTTACAAAATAGCTATGAATATAGTAGTTGACCCAGAAATGCCTAGCAAACAATTTAAGAATAATTTTATGCACACCGTGGGGATGTTTTAAATTCCTTCGTATGCAACATATGAATTGACGATAAGAAGAAGCACGCGAATTCAAAATCAGTGTATTATCGAAGGCCCGAAGGACATACTAGTAAGTAATATGATCTATCGACTAAGATACATATTTTATAAATACTGAGTGATATTGAGTGTCACAGACTTCATACCTTATTCAATTGGACAGAAAAATATACACTATCAAAATAGTAGCTAAATTCATCAATAATGCGTTACTCCATATCAGTGATTGAATATTTGGGTTTATAAATCAAACTATACTTTGATTTTGATATTAGATTTAAGTATTGCATTGCGAAAAATGCTATAAAACTAATATTTAGACTTGCAGTCGTGGTTAACTTCACACTTGAAGCACTGATTCTTGAGTCTGACTAGTTAATCAGCTATTTTTTTCTCTAGATCTTATGCTGATAGACCTTAGACGACTAAGAAACATTATGTTTCTGAAGAATAAAACTCTGAAGTACCTAGTCAATTTACAACCACTGCAGAGTTTATATTTTTCATTTCATAATCTTCTGTTTTTTACATGCCAGCAGTCTTTCATAGGGATTGTTTCGTATATGTGTATATTAATAAAACCCGAAACACGAATCGACGTGCTATAAGTTTAAAGCGTACATCTGTATGTCATTGTAACTTCGAATCAGATCTAATGTTGAAAGTTTCTTGTTATAAATAATAATAACTTACCTCTCCAAGTCCTTCGAAGACCCTTAGAAT
The DNA here is from genome assembly GCA_951640165.1 of Pseudoips prasinana. NCBI lineage: Eukaryota > Metazoa > Arthropoda > Insecta > Lepidoptera > Nolidae > Pseudoips > Pseudoips prasinana. The sequence goes on from OX621240.1 coordinate 16,174,387, forward strand.
AATGAGTCCCGTAGCCCCGCCGATGTTGACAGTCCATGGAGTGAATAGCGTGAACACTGCTGTGCTTAGTACTCCGAAGCCGAGGGAGTACTTGCCTCCGAACCGTTCGGCCAACATGCCTCCAGGTAAGTGCGTTACTATGTAACCATAGTAGAACGCGCTGAGGATCATGCCTTGCGTAGCTTCGTCCCAGTCGTATCCGGTCACCTCCTGTAGATTAGATAGGTATTAGTACTCCTTATCGTAGAGTAGAATATCTAGATATTATACTGTTAGGAAGGCAAAAAACAGAAATGAGATGTAGATTCTATAATATAATAATAATAACAATATCCTGGACAATCTTCATACACGTCTGATTACTAACTAAGCAGAGCTTGTACTAGGGAAACCAGATAACTGATATATTACATACATATACTAAGTACTTTTCTATTGTAATTTTTTGTAATCACTGACTCAGGACAAACAGACATGTTCATGCACACAAATATCTGTCTTGGGTGGGAATCGAATCCACGACCTGCGGCGGCGTGACAAACAAGTATTTATCAACAATGCCAACCGGCCCGCCAAATGAAGAAATTCTGCAGAATTTTGCTCCCAAGGTCAATTATCCAACATATTAAGAAATATACTTTAATTCATGAGGTCTTTCACTCTTACTGGTCATTGTCTGAAATATATAAGTCTGTTTATCAGTTGTCTGGTTGCCACAGGGTCTGTCTAGATTGGGATTAGATGGCAATGCATACGTTGTCCCAATATATTTATTTATTTTATAGTTTATCTACATTTCATTAAATTATAGAAGATTAAAAATAATATCACCATTTGTACACACGGCTACATTACACATCATTTATACACATCAAGTTATACATTTCCAATATAAGCTGACCTCTCATTGTATGGAAATCCTTTACAACGCGAGATCAGCTTATACTGGATATGTATAGCTTGATATGTTGCCGTGTGTACAGACAGGTCACGAATCAAAAATGATTAAATATAGTATTGCAAACATATGTAAATATAATAAATAAGGTTTTCGCTACCTACCTGCTTCTTTTGCTTGATTACAACATTTGAAGGTTGTATTTTTATCATTCTACTTAGTTATATGGAACAAGGGACCTTTTGATTGTCATCATTTATTTTTGCAGTCAGTTAATGGACACCAGCCTAATGAATATTTAATTTCTACTAGTAAGGTTGGCCACGATTATAAGAAATGCAATCATTTTACTATATATTGCCGATTTCAATAGATATTTTAGGTTAGCAAGCATTTTGCTAACCTAACATATATGCACTATAAGCTTTTGTTCGATTATATTCAGGTTATAAAGATGACGATAGCTCATTCTAGTTTGATCCGAAGTAATCTTACAGTAGCTGGGTTGCCTGCCATGAAAAGTGTGGGTATTTTTCATTATTAATTCCCTTAACTGATTTTAAAAATCAGGTAAGACTCTTCGAAAAAATATCCAACAATATTATACTATTTTGATAAACTACAAGTTCAGCTTTTGATACTTGATGCTCGAAGTACTTGGATTATATTAGTACTCTGGCTTTTGGCTTTACTTATTTCAAGTTAATGTTGTATTTTATCAACCATAACGTTCAATGTAATAATTTAAATAAAAAAAAAATATATATATTCGACGGTTACCATAGCCTAGTTGGTAGTGCTCCTGCCTACGAAGCTGGTAGTCCTGGGTTCGAATCCCGGTAAGTGCAAATATTTGTGTGATGAGCACGAATATTTGTTTCCGAGTCATGGATGTTTTCTATGTATATAAGTATTTATCTATCTATACCTATAAGTATATATATCGTCGCCTGCTACCCATAGTACAAGCTTTGCTTAGTTTGGGGCTAGGATGATCTGTGTCACATTGTCCCCAGATATTATTATTATTATGTGTTATGACTGTTCGTTAAGTGGAGTCGATAAAGAAGTAGGAAGAGTCAGATAAATTAGTGTTCAATTTTTACTATTACTCGGCTTTTATATATAATATTATATTAAATATATCATATTAATATTATAAATGTGTTATGTATGTAACGACTAGACAATTTGGTTGTTATTTGGAATGGAGATAGGATACACCCTGAATATAACATATAGGCTAAATATAATTACGGGATCTAAAATACAGAAGGGTCTCAAATCGAAAGAGCTATGGAGAGGGCTGTACATAGCGTGCCGTTGGGGCAGAGAGGTTCACGAGGGGCGACCACGAACCGGAAGACGCACCGTGGGCAGGCCCCCTACAAGATGGACCGCGCTGGTCTTGTGCGGATCGCTGAAACCGTTGGATGCAAATAGCGAAAGATCAATTGTATCTTTGAGCTTTTTCCAGCAGTGGACGTCTTTCGGCTGATATGATGAGGATGATTAATTACGGGAGATATCGTTTTAGTTTTGTTTGCTACCAAACGCTGACAACATAATTAGTGTACAGAAGTTAATATATATACTTAAATCTTTATCTTTGATATTTATCGTTTGTTATTCGTATTGGCACATGTGTGAATTATTACCTATTCATGGAATGGACAATATTTGCATGCTAATTATCCATGAACGATACAAACTGTATTATGCACCTGTTTTAATATAGGACTGACTCGTATGTGATAGATATATCTACCTACCTACATGTATTTTACATTAAGTGCCTGGCTGACCGAGCTTTAAATAATGCCATAAAAGCCAGACATGAGACTTAGGCTGGCTAAATATAAATACCGAAAAATCGATATATTCTGCAAATTTATTAAATAAAAAACTTTACTAATATAAGTTATATTTTTAATAAATTTTTAGTCACATTAATATGTGACCAAATGTAGTGTGAACCTGTAGATGTGAACACCCCTGTTAGAACATATTCTATGTAATTTTGGCTAATCTCAGTTGACATAGCTGCATGTATCCGGCTGGGTAAGTTATTTTGTTCTTTATCGGAGTATGAAGTGTTATTTTTTGTCTCTTAGGTATCCAATTGGGATACCTAAGAGACACCATACAATCGTACAAGCAAACGAGTTGATTTCGCCTCATGACGAACGATCTCTGGATCAAAAATAGCATTTTTTGTATCCTTAATTAAGCTGGCAAGTCACCGCGACGTACAAAACATGTTTAATGAAGATTGAACGATCACACGTATAATAATGCAATAAAACCTTCAAATTACAAATCTTACAAATTTGTTTGTCCTAATTGTCATCGCCTCTTCGGACTACACAACAGCGATCTTATTTCTACAATCTCTTTGCAACAAAAAATTCAATATTTATATATTTTCTAATCCTTAATTATCTGTGCATCTCTATTATCTGTCATTTATGACTGTTAAAAACGGTCTATTATCTTTGAATAATTGTTCGCTGCATACGGCGCGCGCGATCGAATCACACTGTTAATCAGCACGTCTATAACAAATCCGTAGTTTCCTTTGTAGATGGACCTTGAAGTTTATTCCCGTACATTGACTGCAGCGCCTCTACCTTAAAATGTCTATACTAAAACCTGTAACTTTCATCGTGGAACTAAACTACACGATGCCGTGGTAGACTTTAAACCTACGAACATTTTATCGAAACCGCAGCGTTCTGTCCTACTAAGCATGCTATATAGCTTATACGACTTTACATAAAAAATAGCGAATTTAAGAAATATGAATATAATAAAAATCAACTTAATGTGTCGTATGAAGTACATATAGAATGAAAGGGCCTTTTTATCTGATATATTACAGCATCTAGGTATCTTCTTTACCTATATTCCTGATTTACCTTTTTAAGTTTAAATTTAAGATTTTAGTAGAAAAACGATTTAATTTGAGATATGTGGTTCAATTTAAACTTCTCTGCTAATATTAGGCAAACCTTTGTCTAATACTTGCGTGTTGCTTTAGTTTTATCAGCGTCCAACTACTCCATGGGCTCACAATGGCTTCCAATAATGCCTATTTTTTACTTTTTTTTTAAAGTTCCTGGGTTTAGTTGTGTAAGTCAGAATAAGCGATATAAATTTCAGGATGGTGAACTCACTACAACTGTGCCAAATTAGTACGCGTTTAACTCTTTTGTATGAAACTTTCAGAAAACAAAATATTGAAAAGGTACTTAACATTGAGTAGGCATGAAAGAGACAAATATTTTAAACGTTAAAAAGGCTTTACATTTTTTTTCTTATCAATGAAACTAATTGTCGCTATTTAATTTTACATAATAATAATTCTCTTTGAATAGCTATCCATTACACAAATATGTACTATGACGTGTGTGCTGTGTTCGTAATGAGAATGGTTTTCATAGGACTTGACGTCCACTTTAGGCAACGTTTATTTTTTTTTAAATCCTTTAATCGCGATGATGAGTTCATAAATATTTCTTTATAACCAATATTTTTACTCAAAGAGTAGCCTAACTGAGGAGCTAGCTCCATATTACACAATACATAATCATAATAATTTTCATTACTATTTGATAATTTCACTGCTTCAATTCGGGCCAATATTGTAAATCTGTGAGTGATCAACAATTGTGGACAAGGCTCATCAGGGAGGGGTGATAAGTCACCAATATGTGAGTGATATTTTCGATTTCACATAAATGTAACATTTTTACGGAATAAATGCATTTTGAATTTTAATTCAATACTGCAAGCGGCCATAGGTTACGGTAACCGCTTAATATTTTACGATATATATATTTATACGATACATATATTTTTACTTTTTGCCCTGTTATTGTTGCCTATAACCAAACTGGCAGTGGGCGGTGTTCATAGTTCCGTAGAACTGCTGACCGCTAGAGGAAAAAGTATTCAAGTGGCTACGATGAACTATGAAACGATGAACTGAAAGTCCTACATGGTTAACCGACAAACTTGTGAAGGTCACGGTAAGGCCGTGTCACCGCTTCATAATCGCGTTCGCTTTGAACCGCCTACGCAGGACGTAGCGTAAAAGAAAAGTAGTTTATGTGGTATATCAGTTATCTGGTTACCATAGAACAAGCTCTGCTTAGTTTGGATCGGATGGCCGTGTGTAAATAATGTCCCAGGATATTATAATTATTATTATTATTGCAAATTATTTATTTAATTTATTATTTTTTACACATTTATAATTATAAAATCGATATAAAAATATTAATATATAAATAAATATGTAAAAAATAGACTTCCCTCTGCGGCGGGGTTTGACGCCCTAGGCCGCCGGTGGTCAGGGTGACAGAGAAAGGAACCTCCTCACAACACATGATTATTATTATTGTAATCACTCACCGTAGGATCAGTCGTCCCCGTGGCACCGGTCTCCTCAATTTCACTCGGACATGAGCCATCGTTGCCCGCCGCATGGTTCCGCCTATGAACCATCTGCGTGATCGCGATGTTGAGGCAAACTCGCATGGTGTAGGCATTCGCTACTGCGAGGAAACCCATAATTGCCATCACCCATCGTTGCGGTATCAGGAATACTGAAAACAAAAAAAAATATTAATACTCCTCATTGTACACCAATATTTACGATTAAGTATAAAAACTACCTAACCTAGGTCTTATAGCTGCAATTCTTTAGGCCAATTATAAAAAAAAAACATGTTTATTTTCCCACAAAATAAATAATTTAAAAAGTTGTAGTTCCTGATTCCCGACCTAAGTAAACTTGTATCTTGGGAATCAGGGCAATTTATTTGTCTTAAAGGTAGATCTACTATACCTTTTAAGTATGCACCAAGATAACAGATGCACTAAATAATTAGATCTGCATTTGTTCTCTTGGAATATACTTACATAACAAATATTATAATATTTCATTGTTTTATTATTGTTTTCACGGATAACAGAAAACCATATATACATACATATATACTTCTTTTAGTGTCAATTTAATAATTTTAATCTATAATGTTAAATATCGAAAATGTTATTAAATTAATTTCTTCGAAATGCATAATTTTATCATCCAAGAATGTATTTATTCTTACTTTTATTTTTCTCATTACATGACTATATTTTTATTCCATATTAAAACCCGGAGCTCAAAAAGTATATTCTTAAGTTTTCGTTACATTTCAACAAAAAGCCGATATCTCTTGTTTTGTCTATCTAATATTCTAATTATACGAAAAACTATCAATATTCTCTATAATTGGATACTAACACTACAGAATGTTAGTGCGTACGCATATTCTATTTGTTAAAACTAGTCACTAAAAGGCACAAATCCTAAAATGTACTGGCGCAACCAATGTGACGATTTTGCATTAATATTCATTAAAATCCAGTATATTTTCTATTATTACTCTTTTCAAAGCGTACTGCCAAATTTTCTACACGTGCAGCCTATGGTTCAGAGATACGCAGCGGGCTTATAACGTTCTTCGTGTCCAGTACAATAATGCCTTCCGGGTGTTGTTGGGGCTGCCACGATTTTGTAGCGCGTCGGCCATCATGCGCAAACAAGCAGCATCCCTGTTACGCACAATTCGTGGGAGCACCAATAACATTCTTAAGGTTATTTCTGAAAAGTTAGACAGCCCTTTCCTGATGCACTGGACCCGTATATATAGTGGCGGAGCTAGTGCAGCAGGACGGTTCTTAAATTATTTTTTAAATAATTTTACTAACATATTCTAAGTCCTTTATACTAACACTATATGGATTTTATATGTGAATTAAATGTATAATAATAAATATATCTGTAAAATCCGTAAAAAGCCGATCAGCTGTTTTGCTAAATTCGCATTAAGTCTGTGGTAAACGTACTAGAATACACCCTTCAAAACAGTATCAAAACTTTTAATTATATTTGATTTAACATTCGATGAAATTTTGCTTATTGATTCTATATCTATCAGAATAGGTATATCCACTTTAAGGCTTTTGGGACTAATATAGATTTATTGTATTAAGTACGGAGACTTTTTAGCTAAGTAGAGTACTTAGCTAAATTTATTTTTATTATACCCTTAACTAAGGTAGCGATCCTCACTAGGCTCTTGAAATCATGTGAGTTAGAGGTAGAACTGAAGCGCAAACATAAACAACGAATGCAAAACCAATAGAGCCCCTTGATAATCAATGGGTATGACGTGAGTTTGTTCTGTTTGGTAAATGAACCATTCTTGTCGTCAAGTCGATGAACGAGCCATATTAATTATGTTTTAAATATATATCTTTAGTACAAATAAGTACACAATTTTAGCATAAATACATCTATAGAATGTCAGTTCAGTATAATGCGCGTTCACTAAATTAAAGGAAACTTTGTGTGTGTGCGTCACCCATTCAGAGTGTATTGCCCTAGAAGCTGACTGAGCTGCTGAGTACTTTAATCTAAATCTACCTTTACTTTTAATATCCTGTTTCTTTATACCTTTATATGTCAAGCCGAATTTCGTAACAGGATGGACGGATCTAATCTAGGTTTTTTTTCATCTAATTTGTGTATTCTGTCTCATTAGAATGATTTACAGCTATCAATACCTCAAATGGTAAATGTACACGTTGCAAGGAATAATTATTGTAGAATGAGATATATAGATCATACAATCATAAATTAATAATATAACGATAAGGAAGTTCTTTTGTACAAAGGAAAAATAGTTTAAATGGCTCAACGTTTTAGTTTATTCATGCCGTATCTATAGTAATATGAAAAATTCATTAATTTCATGTCAGTATTTCTCTATAAACAATCGGTGTAAATAACTTAGATTTTTTAATGGTAATTCTCTTATTTATTAAGTTTTCTGTTAAATATATTGTCTACCATATAAAGCAGATTTTATCAGAATTATATCAGGTGGGGGTTGTTTTGTTTTTTGAAAAGAGTTTTGTAAGATGTTGGTGGGTGTACAAAACATTATTGTACAAAATATGTGTCTTAGTGTGTGGAATTTCCTCATCAAATAATTCCATATCTCTACAAATCCATTATATTTTATGATGTTGTTTTATGATAAAATAACCATTTTATTGAAAAATTATCCTTATCGTTACTGGTTTAGGGTTTTCACTATTATTACCTATATGACGCTGACTGTCTTCTGGTTTTGGCACTGATAGCATGATACTTAATTGACCTGATGAAGGGCTCAGATCAGAACTTTTACAAAGAACAATAGAGGTGGTGTGTGGGGATATCAATTGAATTTGTATACGTTATTGTGTGTGAGTGATTGTAACGGTAATGTTTTGTCAAAATGTCACTGAAGTTCACTGAACGAATGCGCTGATTTTCACAATGGAGTCTACCCGTACAATCTGATAAAAATCATATGACATTAACCAAGTGGCATACATTAAGAACTAGTACGGTAAGCTTTAAGCGAATCTTCCTCCCACGTGAGCTGAGCCTGTGCTACAGTTCTTCCAAGGGACGGTTTTTTAATAAGATGTTTCGAAAAAGGAGTGCTTACGTTTCTAAAGAGTTAGCACGCGCAACGCGGGAGTTATGCCCAGGGTGCTTGAAGCGTAAATATGGTGTTCGCTTGCCATCCGGTGGGTTGTATCTTTGTTACAGCCTTACTTGTATAAATAAAGCTCATATTAAAAAAGTTTAGCTTTTGTTTGTAGTGAAATTAGTCAATTTTATATTTCGGAGTGGGGATGCTCCTGTGAGCCTTTTGGCAAGATCAAGTTTATTTAATATATCTCGAAATCTGTAGAGACGACACCATATATTTGTGTTTTAATTTGCCAAGAACATATTTATGTTTCAGTTTTTCAATAAATTACATGTTTCAATATAATATGGAAAAATCTGTGTTTTGAGCTTATGTAATTTGAACTGTGAGTCGATTCATGTATTGTATTGTGGTTGTGAGTTATATATAGTTTAATCAATACATTTCAAGTTTATTTAATACGCAATACATAATCAATTATAAAGATCAATTAGGTATGTTTTTATTTACGCTAGTTTTAGCAGGAAATTACAGTTATCCGCTAAAACTGGCGTGTAATTGTTTTATCAATTACAATTATCTAATTGGAAGACTTGCGTTATTTACAGCCTAAGTCTAACCTTGACTTTGTTGTACAAGCTGCGTGGAGAAGAGAATGGATTGTGTAGAGATCCCAAATACAATCCAGCTGTGAATAAGTATGTTGATTTGTATGCATAATGTCTGCCAAACAAAATGTTATGCATTAGTATAAAATACCACCATTTTTAGGTTTCCGTACCCGAAGGGTAAAACTGTCTGGTTGTCCGTCTGTCACCAAGCTGTATCTCATTAACCATGATAGTTAAACAGTTGATATTTTCACAAATGATGTATTTCTGTTGCTGCTATAAAAACTAATACGCAAAAATAGAATATAATAAATATTTAATCTCCCATGCAACAAACGTAATTTTTTTGCTATTCTTATAAATAATGGTACGATACCCTTCGTCCGAGAGTCCGACTCGCACTTGGTCGGTTTTATGTTGTATGAACAGGTCTATCGTCTGTGCTTTGAGCAATACGCTGCAAGCATTAACTGCTGCTGCGGTCTTACCCAAATGTAGTAGGTAGATATTGTTTAAATATTGTATCTAGAATGTTTTTCGTTTGACGTGTTAGTGGTATTATACATGAACAAAGTCACTAGAGTCATTGAGCTCTTGAAGGAAATTAGATGTCGGAATTTAAGTGAGAAAGTATTTTTGAAATAAGTCAATTAGTATTCAAGATCTTTGCTATATAATTAACGTAAAGCGACCAAACTAGAAATCATCTGGAAAAATTTGGTAGTTCAATAATACAAAAGAGTGCATTAAGATCGTTTGAGAAGTTTTTGCAACTATCTATTAAACTAACTTTGTTGTATTGAGATATGAAAAAGAAGAGAAATTTCGCGGTGGTCTTGGGTAGATGAAATTTACACACTATCGACATTTCATAAAAAGTTCAAGTAGTTTCAAAGTAAACGTACTTTTCTTTGTTAAAATTTATTTTTCCACATATCTTATCTAATTATGAATTAAATTTATATTGTGGGTTCAACCAATAATATATATATATATATTGTTTTTAATTTTATGTATTAATGAAATGTCGATGGTGTATCGCATCGACATTTCACAATGCCACTTAACAATTTATTCGTGTTTAAGTACTAGTTCTGTATGATTGGCCTTTACAAGTTCATACAATACTTACAATATTCTCAACCTATACGAGACCACGTTAGTTTTAACCTTATTACTTTGGAATAAGGTCCAAAACACTGAAAATAAGTATAGCAATCCCTGGTTAAGTGTTAAAACAAAAACTTATAAACACTATATTAACCTAAAATTTGACAAAAACTACCACGAATGCAACAAAACGGGCCTGTTGGTGTGGTTGGCAAACGCTTGCCATTTCCCACCCAGGATAGATATTTGTGTGCATCAACATGTCTGTTGGTCCTGTCTGGTCTGGGTGTAATCTATACATATAATAAAATCGTAGGAAAGTCAAAACTGTACATTGAATATTTAAAAAAAAGGATACTTGAGGCGTGATCTACAATCGATATCGAAACCAAAAATATAGTTCTTAGAATTTTTGTCTGTGTGTCTGTTTGTCTGTATGTATGTCCGGGCTAAACTCAAAAAGTACTGTATGGATTTATTTCAAATTTTGCATGAATATTACTAAGAGAGCGGGTCAACATATAGGCTACATATTATCACGCTATCACCTGCGGGGGAGGAGCTGTGATAATTTATAAAGTTTAACGTGGGTAAAACCGCGGGGCACAGCTATTATCTATATAAGTATATATATTTACAAAAGACAATTAGTATAGGTAGTAGCTATATCAGTTATCTGGTTTCCACAGTACAAGCTCTGCATAGTTTCGGATCAGTTGGCCGTGTGTAAATAATGTCCCAGGATATTATTATTATTATTAAGGTATGTAGCAATATATAGCCATTATGTCGTTCGTTTTTTGACTAATCGCTTAATCATAGTTTCGGTTAACTTATGCAATGCATTAGGGTTTACTTCATACCAATGAGGTTGGCTTGTGTTCGCATTGGTTATATACTTTATCCTGTTAAGAGCTTGTTTTGCAATTAGGATCGAAAGTTGCGACATTTTTGATTTGCAATAAGAAGGTATCCATGTATTTAATACGATACACATTTGCATAAAACACGTATTTTTAAAAAAAGAAAAAGTTTAAAAGAGTTATTAAAGCCAAATTGTGGTTCAGGGCATATTACAAAATTTCTGATTATTTAAGTGACAAAAGTGCTTGGTATTGAGTTGTTCTGAGTCAACACACATGATTGTAATTAATCTTACTTAAGTATATTTTATTTTAAAAAAGGATTCCTACTGAGTTTTCTGGCTGTGTTTCTCAGTAGCTGCCATGTCATGCACTGCACAGTAAGGTAAAAAAAAAGACGATTCCATATAAATGTAATGGCAAAACTTTTACGGAATAAATGATTTTTGACGGTGACTTTGACTTGAGTGATTCAATTTAACTTAATTTGAACCACTCAAGTCAAAGTCACCGTCAAAAATCATTTATTCCGTAAAAGTTTTGCTTGCCTTACATTTACCTTGTGTGTTCAAAAGTTTGAGCCTTTGTACTTATAAATTTAAATAAAATATTACTGGCTGCTATTTCTTTTTATTTTTTTATACCTGCCTACTTGGTACTACTTAGTAGGTGCATACCTATTGACCATGGCAAAGACTTTATTACGTAGACATTAAGCATGATTTGGGTGATACAAATGTATCCACTGGCGTACACAAGCCAACAGACTTCTTCACGATGTTTTCCTTCTCCGTTTTAGGTACCAGATAATTAATCTATACATATAATAAAATCGTAGGAAAGTCAAAACTGTACATGAAATATTTTTTAAAAAGGATGATCTACAGCAGACATCGAAGCCAAAAATATAGTTTTTAGAATTTTTGTCTGTTTGTCTGTATGTAAGTCCGGGCTAATCTCAAAAAGTACTACATTGATTTACTTAAAAATTTGCATGAATATTACTAAGAGGTCGGGTCAACATATAGACTACATATTTTCACGCTATCACATAGGGGGAGGAGCTATGTTAATTTATAAAACTTTACGCGAGTAAAACCGCGGGGCACAGCTAGTATCTAATATGCAATTAATTGTCAAAGTCAGTGGTGGGCTTTGAACTCAAGACCACTGACTCCTCAGTCCAACGACCGTTGAACCAAGTAGGCTATCTCGTACTAATTGAATAATTAGTTTTTATATATAGTAACTTAGTTATAACATAGACCTGTGGGTGTTATCTATACAAATAAATAAAATTGGAGTGTCTGTTTGTAATATTGAAATAGCCGATTTTTACTACATAAATATGAATACATATACGGTACATACACCAAAATAACATTTTTTACAATTTTTGTCTGTCTGTTTGTTCCGGTTAATCTCCGAAATGGCTGGAGCGATTTTGACGGGACTTTTATTGGCAGGTAGCTGATGTAATAAGGAGTAACTTAGGCTACTTTTATTTTAGAAAAAGTCTTTTATTTGACTTAAAAACTAAATAAACTAATTAACACGCGGACGAAGTCGCGGGCACAGCTAGTTTCTAATAAGTCTATTGAACTTTAGCTGGTTATTGCATCGATCAATCGTGATTCAATCACTATCAATCAAGATATCATCTCAAGTCAATGATGGGTTGTAGTAATAACATGTGGTCTATTCTGCCGTGCTTGTGATATATACAGTAAGTGCCTTGGAGACACTTTTGAGAAAACGGCGGTTAAAGTTTTTATTTTTACTTTTGACATATCTCCTAAAATATAAACTGTACCTAAGTCTTCTAAAATGCTTAACGTCAACATAGGTTAGTTTTACAATTTATTAGTTACAATTTTAATTTAAATATAATATTTGAGTTAAAAAGCTCGAAAATATATTTACGTTAAGGAATGAACAGTACAAAAATAAAGATTTTCTTAACATTGGTACAGTAAGTGTGAGACTTACTGTAACAATTGTTAGTATGAAGTACATACTGCAATAATGATTACGAAAAGAGGTATATTTTTAAATAAATTAACAAAATATATAAATTTTTCATAATTTTACTTAAGCACTTACTGTAATTATAGCTTGGAGCAATATGTATAAATATGCTGTCTACCATAAAGTACCGCAACCATAATTAATTATTCCATCTCAATTAGTTATAGATAAATGAAACAAAATACATCTTATGAAATCACAATTGGATATAAAAACTACATAGCTTTATTAATATTTACTGTAAAATTGTAAAATCAGTTCCATATTTCGTATTTTAAATTTATAATCACGTTATGAGCCAACCAAAACAAACTGTATTGTTTTTACGAACTACTCCGTATGTGAAACAATGATAAGCCAACTTCGAGAACGAGATCAATAGTGGAATCCAAGTCAGCTGTGCAGCGTTCGGCAATCTATATAACAACAGATGAAAGTCTTAAACCAGTGTGTGTTGCCGGTGATGACTCACGGAACTTAGACATAGTTACTCATTATGGGCCTCATAAGAAGGATCAAGGTCACCCAAAGAGCAATGGATAGGGCTATTTTCGAAGATTCCCTGGAAGAACGAATCAGATATCTTGATTTTCGCAGGCAAACCAAAGTAACCGACATAGCCGGAAGAATTGCCAAATTGAAGATAAAGTGGGCGGGGTACATAACTCATAGAACCGACGGTCCTTGGGGCAGAAAGATTCTCAAGTGGCGACCACGAACCCGAAAACGCAGCCTGAGCAGGCCACCTTCATGATGGACCGATGATCTTGTGAGGGTAGCTGGAAATCGCTGGATATGGATAGTGGACATCTTTTGGTTAATATGATGATGCCGTTAATTGCTTAGTGAATGGTATTCATCTTGACATTAGAAGACTTTTATTACAAGGGTGGCTTTTCCTGTTGGGAAATTCAGTCAAATTGCAAGCCTGTAGATTCAAATAATATTAACTATTCTGGTATTCGTTACTGGTTCTAAATTCAAAAATTTGTTTCTGGCACTGACACGTTCGCTTCACTCGCTCAGCTCGTGCGTTTTCATCACAAGTTCACAACTTAACTTGCTCGTCACTTTGGTCCTCACAACCTAAGAGTCTTACATTGCGAATTTCACCAAACTCTAAGAAAATTATAAGAATGAATTCTAACCTAACCTAATTATGCTATGTTTTTCTCCTCACAAATCATTTCGCTAAATGTTTGATGTCTGAAGATTATTTGCAGTAATGAATCATTTGATAACAGACCAAATGCCTTAAATTTTATTTATTTATTTAATATTCTGACGTATAAAGTTTTATCTAATGAAAATCTGCGTACTGAAATCAGCAGATGCAGGTCAGTTTCTATTCTGGATTGGTCCGCGACTGCAATTATACGTACTTGCCCCATCCTGCATCACCCGAAAAACTCAAAACGCCTTAGAATATTTGCAGTAACTAACGTGTTTACCTAATTTATTCCAGGAAAGTCTACGCATATTTTGAAGTATTTCTAAATGTAATCACAGTGGGTTATCTTACTGTTATTAGAACTACGCATATAAACAAATATTTAATTCGGTGACTTACCATATACACAGTAAGTCCTTCTTAAAAAATACTCGTAACTTAAAAATAATAATAGCAAGATTACTTACTGCAACAATACCTAGGAAATTGTATTAACTTTATGAAAAAAGTCAACCGTATGGGCCCATACTGTATTTATAATAAGTATGCCTTGGTGCTAAACGTTTCTTACTGTAAGTATGCTTAAGCTTATTTTATCTTCTAGGCCACATTTAAACATTTTAAATATACAGAAATGTAGATCTTAGTCTCCTTATTTCAAATATGTATTTAACTCAATATCGACCAAAATGTGACTTACTGTAATTATCATAAGCGCGGCAGTATTGCTATCGTAAACACGCTACGTGTATTTGGTTCAACCTCATAAGGGAAGCCGGTGTAAATTGTTCTCAGTTTGATTTGGTTGGTGTGATTTGAATACATAAATTAGTATTACAAAACTAGTTATGCCCCGCGGTTTCACTCGCGTTAAAGTAGTTTTGGCGTAAAAGAGTAACAAACATACATCCATACTCACAAACTTTCGCATTTATAATATTAGTAGGATGTGTACCTCTAGCGGTTTTGGCAGTGCACGCCGGATAACTCACAGATGGTAGATTTTTTCTACTTATTTGACACTTATCGTCATATTGGACAATTCACACATCATCTTAATAAATTGTAGCCTATGTGTATTCTGATGTATAAGCTATATTATTGTAAAGTTTAATTAAAATCCATTCAGTAGTTTTTACGTAAAAGAGTAACAAATATCCATACTTATAAAACTTTCGCGTTTATAATATTAGTAGGATAGGATAATTCTAAATAATGGAAAAAACTGCTAGATTGTTTTAGCATAAATGGACTTTTATGAATACATGATACTTATCAACGCCCAGCCAAAACCAAAATGTATGATAAAAACAAGGACCAATGCCGAGTTACCCCTAGGAGAGGATCCTAGGGATAAATCCGGCCTTGATACTTGGTAATTATTTTAGAAGAAGAAACAATATTGACCAAAGAGTTACGATCAAAAGCTAGTTCTCTATACAGAGAAACCACAAGAAATCTTATTATATAAACTCTGCACCACTTTACTATATCTTTTTTTAAGTTGGCAAATGTGGAATTAACCCACTTGACGGTAACCGCTTAACATAACCTATTACGCTTGCGACACACCCACGATATTGAGTTTATTTTTTCATCAAGACAACGCCCGCACTAGGGAATCTAATCCCTGTGTCGCGGGGTACTTTACAAACATATAATAGACGGACATAAATTACATCCAGACACAGAACAACAGTTTGTGGGCCACACAAATAGTTGTCCGGCGCGGGATTCAAACCCGCGACACGAAGCGGCGAGGTGACTGTCTTAGCCCCTGCGCCACACGTGCAGTTTGTATCTCTGAAGCTCTGAAAACCTTACTTGCATCTAAGTCCAATACATTACCATAATAATAACTTAGAATGTATTCTGTAAGGCAGAATGTATTCTGTAAGACGCTTCACCAGTCGAGCTGTAAGAGCAAAATAACTATATGCTCCACTTTTTCTATTACCCAGATCACGGCTTTTAATATATAATTCTCTATTATTTCAAGAAAAAAATTAACGCCTTATTATTCCAATTCACATGCCGTTTGTTAACCGGGTTATTATATATATCGTAACAATACATAACAGTAAATGAAATGAGCGAGTTGGCCATAATCTTTTCGCGTGGAACTATTTATCTAATGAGTCATTCATTGCAAACAAAAGTAATAAATGTGGTGTACATTTTATTATACCTGACTATAAAAATTAATTGAGTTTTGTGCATCAAATGGGGGGTGTCCCCAAGTCTAACCTTCTGTCTACTTATCTAACCTCGAAACCCATTTCGAAGCAGTAACCAATTCAATAGAAAAGCATGATTGCTATTTTTCTTGTATTATAATTTATACGTTAGATAGATAAGCTTTTGACTACCTATAAAGAGTGTCATTGATTTTGCTCATCGGGAACGAAAAAAACTGGGGAACGAAGAGTACTGCTTTTAGGCATTAACGACGCAGAAGTCTGAACTTGAAGGCAACGTAGTTAATATTGGCTCTCAAAGCTAGATGCTTTCACCGGTTCGTAAGTGATCGGCGAGGTTAAGCAACTAGGCTCGCGGTCAGTCCATAGATGGGTGACCACCACAGTGTTTTAATTTCTGAAGGTCTCCGTACTTCGGAGCGCACGTTAAGCTGTCGGTTCCGGTTGTAGTCATCAGGCAACAGTCGTTTAACTATATCAAAGGCCTACTACCGTCGAAATAACGAAATATTATTAGATTAAAAAACGAATATCTTGATTTATTTCATAATTAACAAAATACATTTAAGTTACATTAATAATAAAATTAATTTAATTTATTAAAATATTTATACACCTGAATAATATTACGTCGAAGCGCATTATTAACTGGTAGATACTAGCAATACCATAACGCAACGCATCGCTGAACTGGCGCCATTTCGTTGTCACTCACTGTCTGTGCTTCATTTCACGAATAAATAAAACAATATATATGACATGAGAATCCAGCTGGAAATGCCATGAAATGAATCTCTGGTATCAAACTCTACACGCTTCCATTAGCTGGTGGGACAAAAAAAATTAGGCTATTTAGAAATTTCGTTTTTGATCGGCCTATGCATAAACCGATCATTTGTTTTGCACTAAAAGTGAATTACGTTTTCGTCTCAATCTTTACACCGTGAAATATGATACAGTAGTATTATGTATGTTCCAATAAGACACGCCAACGCGCAATGGCATTTGCTTTTCGTTAGCATTATCGCAGCTTAAGGGTAAATAATGACTGCCAGTATTGATAGAGTCCATCCCGACTAACTACGACTAGCTAGCTATGTGCGCGGTACATTAGTGTGTGCGTAAAAGAATTCGCACTCTTTACTCCATTCCGCTGCGCGCTGTCATGATCGAATGGAAAGGGTTAACCAACACTATCGGAGTAAGACCAGTTGCTTTACATGCATCCCGAGACAAACGGCCAACTTCTGTTACTATTATATATTTTTTGCCTCATGGTGGAATATCAATAACACTTGGAATGAAATTTAAACTCAATACCTTATTATTTGTAGTTAAACAAGCTACTGCTATACCAAAGAGGCAGAAAAATCGTTATAAATAGACGTTTTGTATCTCAATGTCGCGACCGCGGACCGCAATATCATTCTAGAAATGAAATCAAGCACGATTCAGCGTGACGTCATTTCGTGTTTACAATGCAATGCTTAGTTGATCTCGGTTTGATTGGCAAACCACGCCCGTCAACGGACTTTGGGTTTATCGACCGTAAAAATAAAGGAAGTACTAGATACCTCTACCAAACAATGTGCAATATAAAACGTAAGTAATCTAAATAGCGTAGAACACGCGACTGTGGTTTTTCAAAACATGTTGACTTTATTTAAAATTTCATTGCTGTCTAAGACTGTCTTTTGAGACAGCCTACTTAATTTTTAACTGACTGCAAAAGAAAGAGGTTAATAGTTTGGCTGTAAGTCTGGTTTTGTATGTACATACGTCAAGCAATTTCTCTGTTGGATGGGGACCGAGTCGGATAATTATTTTTTTAAACAATAAGGCATGCTTTCAGAATTGCCCCTTGTAAATTTGCTCCAATTTAAAATGAAAATTTATGTCAGTTTTATGCTTTTTAAACATTTATTTTCTCTTTATAAGTCTTAAGTTTACCATCAGAACAATATTATATGGGGCCGACTTGATTACGTAACCAGTCAAATAAAAAAGTAAACTACGGTTTACAAACTCTAGACAAATCACGTCCTATATTGAGGTATAAAACTAAAAAAAGCGAAGCTCAATTGAGAAACCACAAGTTTTAAAAGTTACACCTGTGTTTGGGTTACATACATGTGTGTGTATCAAATATCTACTTAAGGAGACGCATTATAGATATTGACAGTAAGGAATTCAATTATTCTCAGCAATTATAAGGCAAACTGATATTCACGTACTTATTAGGTCTATGACATACTTTTGTTTACACCTTTACATGATTGGTTACCATTACGACACTGAAAAGAAATATCACAAATTGCTCTTGTTTTACAAGGTAACGACAACGAATTAGGTCTTTATATATTTTTATTTGCCTATATATGAATGTAAGGTATATGAGACAAATATTGTCTTATATACCTTGAGACAACACAAGGCAAAACCTGACTGATCGAACAACGCACAGTTCAAACTGCTGGATCTAGGTCTAACATTGAAATTTTCACAAATATTCCTTTAGTGACGTATATGTGCACAAAGAAAGGGTTTTTGAAAATTCAACCCCTAAGAAGGCAAAAAAGGTTAGTATAGAACAAAGTGTTTGCTAGACATGTTTGAATACTAAGATTTACCCCGTAAGGGGTAAAGTAGGGGTTGAAAGTTTGATAAATAATTTTTAGATAAAAATGAAACTTGATAAAAAATGCGGATGAAGTCGTCGGAAAATTATAGTTACAGATGAATTACACATAGACAGAGAATGTAAACCGTGCTCAAAATGCCCGTAAATCACCGTGCCCGTCATACAAAGATTTGTCCCGGGCGGGGATCGACCCCAGGCAGTTAGGATAAATAGCCTCTAGACCTAGCCTCTAGAAATCAGTATTTGGAAAAGATAATTCTAAACGGATACTTAAATCTATATATAGGTTTCTTTTTAAATTTAAAGGTTATTTTACAGAAAGACTGTTTCGACACCATATTATAGATCCCGCACGGATTTCTATGCAGTCGGCATAACGCGAAGACGCAAAGCAGCTCGTCTGATTGAGGATCGGGCATTAATCGATACGAATGAAACTAAGGGATTAGGATAGGCGATGACGGCCGCAGCGCATTAGTTAGGGTACTCTTTCCCGGCGAAAACGATATGTCAGATCGAACATACATTCCAGTAGATATCATTAACTACTATTACGCGAAGACACCATAATGAGTCAATGTTTTACTTTAATTATGTTTTGTATTGTTCTGAGCATTGCTGACCCCAATACTGGGATCTAAAATCACTTTTAAATGTGATAATTTGTGTGTGAATCATTTATCATGCGACGGTCACCGTAGCCTAGTTGGTAGTGATCCTGCCTACGAAGCTGGTGGTCCTGGGTTCGAATCCCGGTAAGTGCAAATATTTGTGTGATGAGCACGAATATTTGTTTCTGAGTCATGGATGTTTTCTATGTATATAAGTATTTATCTATCTATATAAGTATGTATATCGTCGCCTGGTACCCACAGTACAAGCTTTGCTTAGTTTGGGGCTAGGATGATCTGTGTGACATTGTCCCCAGATATAATTATTATATTATTATCAAATATTAATCTGTTACTCGTTGAAGTTGATACGGTTGAGCGAATTTAATTGCATGAAATTAGGGAAATAGCATATACTCTGAGCACATTGCTTAGAATACGAGTAAGTATTTAAACACAGGAGCAGCCAGTCTTTGAGAGTTCTTCTAGTCCATAGTTACATAAGTACCTATTCATTCGTTCGATTGAATTTTTATGTTTGCGGTATTTTTCTTACGCTTTTATTGGAATATTCAAAGAACTATTTTGATAAAATATTTTGCTGATTCGGATATTATGAAATTAACGTTCTGTGATTCTTTTAAATAAAAAGAACTTTAGGACTGCAGTAGTTTAGGTAAGGATGTTTATAGAATATTCTTTTACTGTACATAAAAATATGCATGTAAATAACCATCATACTGACAACATCCGCATAACGCAACATATGCGATAAGACACCCATGTTTCTAATACAAGAAAGCATTTGTTTTTACCTGACCTTTACTTCTATTTTTTGCGCATTAAAATAAGATACCAGATTTACGCCATAAGCAACTCGACTATTAGCATTATTATGATAATGTCGTCCGGGGTGTTAGTAAGGTCGCTACAGCCCATGAGAGTTCGTTAAAGAGTCGGCAATACGTACCTATGTAAATGACAACATGTGTGTCGCAGGCTTCATAGACTATAGTAATCGCTTATCATGAAAGGAGGCTTATTCTTGTTTACCTCCTTAGAAGTGTATAAAAAACTATATGAAAAAGTGTTTTATAATTTTTTCTTGGATGTTAACATAATTTTTATTTAAAAGTGAATTATCAAAATTCAATTTACATTGAGTGGACAATTATATATCGTATACAGTTTTATGATTGATTTCAGTTCCTTGATAATAAAGACTAACTAATTACCTACTTTAAATCTGAGTACTTAATCTATTCTCTAACTGTGCAACCTGTTACACGTCGAATTATTATTATAGTTAAGGAAGTATTTTAAATATTCCAAATGTTGTAAGATCACAGATGGATAAAGTTGAGATAGCCTAGTGGTTAAACCTTGTAGTCAGTGGTCTCGAGTTCAAGCCCAAGGCCACTGACTTTTCGAGTTCATGTGCGTATTTTTGGGACTAACTACAAGTAGTTTAGATCAGATAGGTATGTCAAGAGGTACCGTGGGGAGACGTGCGTCGACAGCCTAGCCCTATCTCATCATTCCTGTCATTGTGTCCTTGACCTGCAGTGGATCAGTAATGGGCTGTATCATGAGGAGAGATGGATTGGTAGCAAAGTTGCTATCGATACAGTTTTTTTTCTTTGCAAAACCGGGCTTGGTTTTTCTGCACTAGTAGGTAGTACTTTACGAACATATAATAGACGGACACAAATTACATTTATTATATTAAGTATGATCTAATATTTATTTATTATTCAAACACATTTACAACACCTTTACAGAAAATTCCAAAGCGATATTGTAAGCTATAACAACATAGAGATATGAAACATAATAATTAAATCTTAATAGTATTAGAGTACTATATGGCACTGTTTACAATGCAACTTTGTGCAACTTCTGCAAATTTCGGCTGGCTATAGTTATATATATCTACTTCCATAGCTATTATATTAATGAGACGTATGGCGCGCGACACAGGGGAAAACTTAATATTATTTAGAACTATTATTTTAGAGGCTGGTCAATAATGTTATCATCTTAACCGAGATCTCTCTAATTGGTATTATCCCAGAGTTGATAAATTAGGAACTAGACAATCATGTCAGGTTACCAATTTATAAAGACTACGACTTAAATAGCAGTCAAATACGAATCGGACTTGCGCCGAGGATTTCCTACTTTCCTTGGATGTATAATTAGTTTCTTATTTATACATAATATATAATCTAGGTACTAAACCTGAAACACAAAACCTTTGTGTGGCATCATCATCATCATCATCATCATATCAGCCGAAAGACGTCCACTGCTGGACAAAGGCCTCCCCCAAAGATCTCCACAATTGCCGGTCTTGCGCTATCCGCATCCAGCGATTTCCAGCGACCCGCACAAGATCATCGGTCCATCTTGTAGGGGGCCTGCCCACGCTGCGTCTTCCGGTTCGTAGTCGCCACTCGAGAACCTTTCTGGCCCAACGGCCGTCGGCTCTACGAGCTATGTGCCCTGCCCACTGCCACTTCAGCTTGGCAATTATTCGGGCTATGTCGGTGACTTTGGTTCGCCTGCGGATTTCGACATTTCTGATGCGATCCCGCAGGGAAACTCCGAGCATAGCCCTCTCCATTGCTCTTTGGGTGACCTTGAGCCTTCTAATAAGAGCGACCACGTCTCTGTTCCGTATGTCATCACTGGCAACACACACTGGTCGAAGACTTTCGACTTGAGACACTGCGGTATTTTGGACGAGAAGATGTTACGTAGCTTCCCGAACGCTGCCCATCCGAGTTGGATTCTACGATTGACCTCCTTCTCGAAGTTGGACCTACCTAGTTGGATGGTCTGTCCTAGGTAAATATAGTTCTCTACAACTTCGAGTGCAGAGTCACCAACTTTCAATTGAGTGGGTGCAACATGGACGTTTGACATGATTTTCGTCTTATCCACGTTCATTTTCAGACCCACTTGTTGAGAGACTCTGCTGAGGTCATCGAGCATTGTACCGAGGACTTCCATGGTCTCAGCCATGACTACGATATCATCGGCAAATCGAAGGTGAGTGATGTACTCGCCATTGACATTGATGCCAAAGCCTTTCCAGTCCAGAAGCTTGAAGACGTCTTCCAATGCAGCGGTGAACTGTTTCGGAGATATAACATCTCCCTGTCTCACGCCTCGCTGCAAGTGGATAGGTTTCGAGATCTGGTCCTGGAGTCGCACTGACATAGTGGCGTTTTCATACAAACACTTTATCACCTCGATATACCGGTAGTCAATTTGGCACCTTATGAGAGACCTCAGCACGGCCCATGTTTCGATAGAATCAAAGGCTTTCTCATAGTCCACAAACGCTAAGCACAGTGGCTTGTTATACTCTTCGGTCTTCTGTATAACTTGCCGCAGCGTATGTATGTGGTCTATGGTGCTAAAGCCTTTTCGGAAACCGGCTTGTTCGGGAGGCTGGAAGTCGTCAAACCTGCGCGCGAGACGGTTCGTAACGACCCTCGAAAACAACTTGTAAACATGGCTCAGCAGTGTGATGGGTCTATAATTCTTCAATAGGGTTTTGTCGCCCTTTTTGAAGAAGAGCACCACCACACTTCTGTGCCATGCTTGTGGCGTTTGACCATCTAGTATGACGGAGTTGAATAACTTCTGAAGGGCCCGTAGGATTGGTGTACCACCCGCCTTCAGAAGCTCTGCTGTAACTCCATCATCACCAGGCGCCTTGTTGTTCTTGAGTTGTTCGAGAGCCATTCTAATCTCGTACAGAGTGAGGCATGACTTTTGACAGGTGGCTGTGTTGTCGTATATAACTGTCCGTAGAACTTCTCGATCTCTCCCAGCAACTCAGGCTTAGACGTGACGATTCTACCATCCTCAGTCTTCAGCTTCGTCAGTTGGCTCTGTCCAACAGACAGAGCTCTTGCGAACACTTTGGAGCCTTTGTTCCGCTCAATGGCCTCTTTAATACTAATTGTATTAAATTGCCGCGTGTCGCGAGTCAAAGACTTTGAGATCTGTCTGTTGAGCTGCCGATATCTGGTAGCATCATCTGAGGATGTCAGAACCATTTTCCGTCTATCTTCCATAAGTTGCAGGGTAAAGTCAGAGATCTTTTTAGTTCTGTTTGTACGGCGGGCCTTGAAGACCTTAGACCCAGCCGTATGGACAGCTTCTACGAGCCTGTCATAGTATGAGTCCACTTCCTCGCAGTCTGCTAGGCATTCAAAACGGTTTTGCAGTTCGAGCTGAAATGGTTCGGGGTTTTGGACGTGGATAGGTAAAGGTCGGAGCGTAGACTTTATCAGTCGGGACCTCTGGAGTTTGACATTAAGGTTCAATGAGCCTCTGACCAGTCTGTGATCGCTCCCGGTTTTAACCGCATTGATCACGGAGACATCATTGAACATCTGTCGTCTCGTCGACAAGATAAAGTCTATCTTATTTTTAGTTTTACCATCCGGGCTCACCCAGGTCCATTTGCGGTGATCCGGCTTCCTGAAGAAGGAATTCATCATAAAGAGTCCCTCCTTCTCCATGAAGTCGACCAACATTTGGCCCCGGGGGTTCCGGTCACCAGTTCCAAATTGCCCCACTCTCAGCTCATTACCGAATCGTTTGCCCAGCTTCGCGTTAAAGTCCCCCATGACCACAGTGAAATAGGAGTTAGAGGTATGTATGGCTCTGGATATGTCCTCATACATAACCTCGACTTCATCGTCGGAGTGTGTCGAAGTGGGTGCGTATACCTGTATAACCTTCAACGAATACCGCTTGGTGATTCTGAGTATAAGGTACGCAACCCTCGTCGACACACTCTGGATTTTCACTAGGTTGTTCACGAGGGACTTGTGGACTATGAACCCGACACCACCTTGTGTGGCATATACTGTATTAAATAACCGGGTTATAAAATCACTGTAGGTACTTACCTACTTCTACTAGTTACGTAAATATTTATGAAACACCGAACGCCACGTTAATTTTTAGGGTTCCGTAGCCAAATGGCAAAAAACGGAACCCTTATAGATTCGTCATGTCTGTCTGTCTGTCTGTCCGTCCGTATGTCACAGCCACTTTTTTCCGAAACTATAAGAGCTGTACTACTGAAACTTGGTAAGTAGATGTATTCTGTGAACCGCATTAAGATATTTACACAAAAATAGAAAAAAAAACAATTATTTTGGGGGGTCGCCATACATAGAACTAAACCTAAAAAAAAATTTTCATCGTACCCATACATGTGGGGTGTCTATGGATAGGTCTTCAAAAATGATTTTGAGGTTTCTAATATAATTTTTTTCTAAACTGAATAGTTTGCGCGAGAGACACTTCCAAAGTGGTAAAATGAGTGTCCCCCCCCCCCCCCTCTAACTTCTAAAATACGAGAATGATAAAACTAAAAAAATATATGATGTACATTACCATGCAAACTAACAACGAAAATTAGTTTGAACGAGATCTAGCAAGTAGTTTTTTTTAATACGTCATAAACCGCAATTTGCTTTCATTTAATCAACTGAAATACTTGCTGCTACGGAACCCTTCATGTGCGAGTCCTACTCGCACTTGGCCGGTTTTTTTGGTTATTTTGGAGCTAACGCTGCAGATATAGCTACAAAAATCTTATTTGGCATGCGCATATTTAGCGCATCAATTTAATGTAATGCTTTGAAGTGTTAGGCCCCTAACAAGCTTTGTAAAGAAATAAAAGATATTGATAATTAAATAATTTTTCAATCGCATTTTAAACTATTAGTAGTTGTTACAAACTGTGACGTTGATGGAGCGGTTCCCTGTCCTGGGTTCAAATCCGGTGTTTGGTTAAAAAGTTTTATTGGAATTTTCCTGGCTAGAAAGCCCCAGTAGCAGTTCGGAGTCTGGTAGTTACCGATGCGATACGCGGCAGCATGGCCGTGTCAGATCAGATTATGAATGTGAGGGAACAGACAGTGCACCTGTGTTCGCGCCACACTCCAGCACTATAATATGATCTGCATAGTTGACTAAGTTCTATGTACATTAGCTGTCGTCTCCAAACTTCAACCAGAACCATTATTAGTAAATGCTTAATTGTACTGTTGTGTGCAACTGACAGTCGCATGGAGGCAGTCCCACCATATTATTAATATTTGTTGTTTGGGGCTTGATGCCTTGTAGGCATCTTGCAACCTCAACCATTAATTGTAGATTTGTTAGAGTTCACTGCTTAATCCTTCAGCGTTACTAAACTTCCAGATTGATTGTGCAGTGACTTTTTGTATCTCTTCTACTAGGGACAGCATATCATGCAACCGGCATGATATGCTGTCCCTAGTAAATACTTCTACAACGCATTAGCAGTCCGCATGAGCACAGAACATGCATTGGGGCTTCCTCTGATTCTTGGTAGTCTGCAAATCATGCTGTCGGCGAACTTTAGGATGAACATGTGCTTATTCAGCTTGCGTTGTCCAGTGCGGCTCACCATAAAGTTTTCTTATTAATTTCTTTTGCGGAAGTCTACACAGCAACTACATAAAACAGACAATGCTGGCTGGTGGCATCATACATGTCTATCTTTCATGATGTCCAGATGTCACAAATAATCATGCCGGTTACGTTTTGCAAACAAAACAGTTCAGTCGACAGGACATCAAATGAAGTATGCATTGTTATTTAGAAATAACGATTGTGATTTGTCGCATTGGTGGGCAGCGATCCATGCTCGCAGAGGAATTCTCATTGATCCAGTGCAAGCTAAAATATGTAAAGCATAGAGTACTTACATGTAATAGGTTTTTATATCGGATTTGTCACGAATACAAGCAGATTTGACTAGATTTTTCAGCCTTTTCCAACCGTTCAAAAGTTACAGTTTTTCTATAGTAAAAGTTGAGATTTTCATCTAAAGCATCTTGTCTTGTCTATATTTTTCAGCCTATGTACAACCAAACGGGTTATTCACTAACAATGCAATCTTTTTAGATAAATGCTTGTTGAATATAAATGATTCTTGTCTGTGTTTCATAAAAATTCGTTCAAAAGTTACAGTTTTACTCTAGTCAAAGTCGAGATTTTCATTTATAGATAATCATATAATTAACGTTTTTAACATAGAACCGACTCCTCTTTTGTTTATTTCAATTGATTAAAAAAAATGGACTAATACAAAGGAATTCCATATCGGATAAACAAATAGATTTCTAAATCAGTTCACACACAACGGATAAAGTACATAAAAAAGAAATATATTTAAATTGATACATACCCTGAGTCTTTTGAAGTCAGTTAAATATAAAATATGCTAATTACGAAAAAATTCGATATGATTTTTTTTTAGATTATATTAACTAATGTCCTCCTAGCCGAATTCGGCCACGGCGGCCAGTCTCAACCGAGATTGGCCATCTGCGCGGGACATATTATAGTGCTCAAGTGTGTGCGCAAACACAGGAGCACTTTCTATTCCATCACTCTCATGATCCGATGGGACGCCTTAGCGACACGACCGGAAAAAGGTCAGGCACAGGACCGACGGCTTTACGTGCTCTCCGAGGCACGGGGGTATAATACCGCCAACTCCCAGAGTTCGGGCTGATGCTGATAAATTTTTCTTTTTACAGAAAAGTCCCAAAATCACTTTTGGCCCGACCCAGGATTTGAACCCAGGACCTCATTAACTGTGGGTGAACACGCTACCGCTAGACCAACGAGGTAGTCATAACTACACTCTTATAAATATATAAACTACACTCTTTAAAAAAAAGATTTTTTTTACCTGTTTATAAATGACGGAGTTATGCAGTTTAATCACTATTCATTTGTTTAATGTAAGTAAGGTTTAAGTAGATGTAATAGTAATTATATATTCTTAAATATTAGCTAAGATGTCAAAACATTCACAAGGACATAGGTCAGTAACACTGATAAAAAAAATCTACAAGCTAAAGAGTAGTCAGTATCCTCGTATTGATGACACTTAAATAAATACTAGCATATAATATAGCATAAGTAGCACTAAAAACCATTATTCATTTTCATATTAAATTTTTTATTGGTATTTAGATTCTATTTGATACGCTGTGCTACTTGGTGAAGTTATAGCTAAAGAGACAGTAAATATGACCAAGTTTCACTAAGACTAAAAATTCCTGAGAACAGTGGAAAATTAACCGTTTGAAATCAAGCATAAAACTCCATGTAATTTAGAAATTTCTTACATTTATTGGCCTACAGTGTTAGTTATAAGTTTGAGGCTTTTGCGTGTGTCAGTGACGTCGTAAGTCCCGATAAACCGATTTCAATGCGTTTTTTATTTTATTGGAGGCTAGTTTAATTATGGTGCTCGTTTTTATGTTGTGTACTGCGCAAAACTCCGTTATTCACAATAAAAATTAAAATACAGTTCTTTTCTTATTAAATGTTGCAGGTTTCGACGGTGTTCGCAAAGAAACCAAATGATTATAGTTGGAAAATTTAAAATTTCAAAAATTTCTGGCTTTAATAATTTTTTCTCATACCAAGTAGAGCTATCACGAAATGGATGCCTTAGCCAAGTGACATGAATAATATAGGATATTTTCGGCGAATAAAGCAGGCAAAAACACGATTGCAATGTTGTACATTTATACATTTCCCACAAGTCATATAAAGGTTTATAAACCTTTAAATTCAATTCAAGTTCAATTGGAATTACCTAACGTCCTAACCTAATCGGAATTGGTAGTTTTGTAGCTAAGCTTTGATTTTATACAATATACTTTTTATACAATAGTAGTGTAGATATTCCGTCCTAAATCAAGAATATTACCTAGTAATTTACCTAACAGTCATTTTCACTAAAACCGGTCTATAATGGTTCCGTTTAGTCTAATAGGAGGTTAAATGAGAGTAATTATCCTTTTGTGTTTAACCAAGTGCAATAGACGCACTAATTGTAAATAACAAGTTAACGATGCGATAAATGCCTCCACAGGAAATCGTGGTGCTGTAAGAAAAGAGGAGATAATCATATCATATTGGAAACACCTTCCAAACCTATCTATGGGAGCAGCTATCCAACCTCTTTGTCATAAATTGATACCTTCTAAGTTAGCTAACAACATTTTATTGTAACTATATGAACGAAATCTCAAAAATGGGAAATCATAAATTTAATGGTCCCGCGGGTCTCAAACTTGCACCATCTACCAATCCGGGCGCTCCGGAAGGGTGTTAGCAAGGGAATCCTAAATTTGATCTGCCAGTGTGTATCGTTCGTAGCTTAACGCAGAACGCCGACCCCGGATTGGTAGATGACACAGGTTCGAGACCCGCCGGACGATTAAATTTATGATTTCTCATTTTTGAGATTAGATTAACGCTTTGCATTGCGAATAATGCTATAAAATTAAAATTTAATATATCTATTACATATTTAAATTCTATAATGATTTGGCATTTTCGTGTTTACAGATTATAGTCCCCAAAGCCGCATTTCGGTTCCAGCGGCCAATATCCACGGAGATATCCAATTACGCAGGACATATTTGGATGCAAGAGTCTGCGTGTACACTCTCCTGCACTCTTAGTTATGTGTGCTGACTAGGTTTTATAAAAATGTATATTTCGTGATTAATTTTAAAAACATACACAAATTTAACGGTGATTCATTGATCTGTATTCTGTGAGCGGTGATAAACGGATGTAATGAAAACATTTTCGTCTACGTGACATCGTTTTTGGACACACAATCGAATAACGTAGCTATTGTTTTGAAATACATAGTTATGTATTTACTCATACTTTTAAGTAGTTATATCGGCTCCAATTTATCTAGGTCGAGATTTTCGTGTGAATGTAACAATTAATCTAATTCTTTGACATGTAAAAGTAAGAATATAATGTCTTAAAATACGTTTCTTAACTTTGATTTAATCATAAATACAAATTGTTCTCAAATTCGACTACGGCGGCAAATGTCAACGGAGGATATATTAAAGTGAAGGATTATGTGGCTAAAACGGATCATCATTATGAGAACATATGAATAGAGAGTGCCTCCATTCATAATATGTTCTCATAATGATGACGATATAAGAAATGTAACATAAATAGTGGAGGAAACTTAAGAAATGCTATCTACTCACGAAATTAAAAACAAAACTGTTTATGAAATTAAAAAGTAAATTATCTCTTTATACACAATAGTTCAACTGATCGTTATTCTTGTATGAGAAGTTTATATTTTTTTCTGAATTTGCATGTGTATGTGATACTGTCTTCATTTTTATAGACAAATTAAGCTCCTTTATTATTCACCATTTATATTTATATTAACTTGTACACGGCTCTTCTCATGATAAACGATTACCGTTCTCTACGGAAGCTTAAGTTTAATGGTAATTCTAGCCAACTAACAAATTAAATAACTATGGCTGAATGTTTATTGTAAGTACCAGAAGTTATTGCTCCACTGAGACGTAACTCCAGGTAGGAACAGACGCCAGCACAACAAGCTACCCCAATCTGTCAAATTTCCCCAATTGAAAGTGAACCTTATGCATTAGTGATAAAGTTGAAAATCTATAAAATAAATTTCACAGATTGGAGTAGCTGGATGTGCTGGCGTCCGTACTACCCCAGTGGGGCATGTCTTATCTACAGCAAAAATACCTCCCGTTTAGGCAATTAAGATATACATCGGAACACAATAAAACTTACTTGGCGCCAAGTTTACATTAGTATGCCTTACCTCCAAACGTGCTCGGTTTGGTTAACTTTTGTAACAAACGGTGGTTTCCCCGATTGCGGTCACACACACGATTGTAAATTAAATAACTATTGCTAAATGCAATGGACCTGTGGGAAAGAATGGAAGAAGAAGACCAAAAGAAAGAATGTTAGACCCCGGAACAGATGGGAGGATGAAATCAAACGCACAGCGGGTAGCTCGATGCATTCCGCAAAATCCAGAGAAGACTGACTCTCTTTGAAAGAGACATTTACCTGCGAGGGGTTCTTGCAGAGTAAATCACCATAAGATAGTGAGATATTTTTTTCCAAGTATTCAACATATGACTGCACGTGTGGCGTAGCGGCTAAGATAGTCGCCTCGCCCCTTCGTGTCCCGGGTTTGATTCCTGCGCCGGACAACTATTTGTGTGACCTATAAATACTTGTTCTGAGTCTGGATGTACTTTGTGTCCATCTATTATATGTTTGTAAAGTACCCCGCGACACAGGGATTAGATTGCCTAGTGCGGGCGTGGTCTTCTACGAGAGCAATAATATATAATATGTAAGTTAGTAACACCTTAGACTTAATTTTTAACACTAACGAAAGTATATTTATTTTTCACATGTAATTCTGTAAGAAATACCTTAGTTTTTATTTTATTTAATTAATTAGCTGAAGTAGTCTGTAAGAACATAAATGTGCTGCCCCACTGAGGAAGTATTCCAAGTACTTTCCCAGAACTACAGTGAAAATACTGATATTTCCTGTGTGTGACCCACCTTCAAACGTGTGGAATTTGGGTTAGAAGTGGTTATTGTACCCCATCCTCACACGGGGAACTAGCTATGTATTTCATACAATAACCACGTTATTCAATTGTCCACCCAAAAACGAAGTAACATAGGCAGTTGCACGAAAATGTTAATATTATTTCCGCTCCTCGCCGCCAATAGAATACAGACTAAAGTGTAGCCGTTAAAATTCCCGTTGACGGACTAACACCGAATTGCAGTGACGTATGCAACTGTCCATTGCACGAACATCATTAAAATCGATTCGATATGGAGCTGGATCGATGACTTGTTAAACAAGTTGCCTAATTTGGCATTGGTATCGAGAAACTCGTTAGAAGTTGCTTTTTACGTAGATCTGGCGAAAAAGTTTCTATTGAAATGGACGGAGGATCGAGCATTCCGTATCGTTAACGGGTGGTTGGGGCGAACCTGTTGTTGTCGGTAGACTGGCTGGCGATGCTCGCCCACTTTTGATCTAACGTATAAAATCACAGCTTTCCAAGAAAAGTCGTAAGCTGAGCCACAATTTAATCTTGATCATTGGAGTTGTTCAATAAAGACGTTAACACCTGTCCTTTCAAAGTGCCGACATCTTAGGTTCTGTAAAAGCGAATTATAACGTCTGGCACAGTGGAGCCTTACTACTGCCTCGGCGCCCGGCCTTGGGTTTGATCCCCGTACGAACAACTGTTTGTTTGACCCATTTATAAACATGTGGATGTTTGGTGCCCCATGATGAATGTGGGATGATTTATGTTTCGAAAATGGAATATTATTTGTATGGAGACTAATGAATTTCAATAGTCAGACTTAAGGCTGTTTTGAACCGATTTAAATAAAAGATTTCATTGATGGCAAATATTTTTTGTAAGTTCTAGATATGTTTTTTAAATTAACTTGATCTAATAACTATTCTCACCATTAAGAAAGGTTCGAATATATTTATTAATTTTCATAAATCTACAGGAAGTAGTTATAAATGTATTTGTTTGATGCTTTTACCTGACTAAATTGGCATCCACATATTTTTATTTTGTCATTATAACAAGGATATGCATTTGAATAATGCGGAGCAATTTACAAACATGTCATTTACAGACACATGACTCAGAACATTTTATTTTTTGAAAAGTCAACGCCCGCACTAAGATATGTAATCCCTGTGTCGCGATGTACTTTACAAACATATATAGACGGATACACATTACATTCAGACTCAGAACAACTATTTGTGGGTCACACAAATAGTTTTCCGGCGCGGGACTCGAACCTAACTGTCTTAGTCATAACACAATTATATATATACTATTCTTGAGAGGGAATCAAAATCAAATACGAGGCCAATAAGAAGAAGCGAGGGGAGTCCCTTAGCAGCCGAATCCTAATCTAATGAGTTCTCGAATATAACACTAGCACCTTAACCCAAACACTTTTCCTTTCAATTCATTATAGGTAAGCCATTCTTTGTACGATCTAGGTATGCTAACGCAGCAGGAACCTAAGATCTGTCTAATCAGTATTTATTAGTCGTAAGAGAGTCGCTCGACCAGTCGTAGGTCCCTTTCACCTTGGGCTATAAATCAACTGATATAGGATTTGCCGTAGGCGGCATAATAGATTTTCTTAGAGCTAGTAGAGTAGGTATTAAAGAATTTAATTTGCAGTTGCTTAGAAATCAGATACTTTTACCTTTCTCAATCGAAAAACATATACGCAATTTTTTTCGATACAAATCGTGAAGTTTGAATGGAAAGGAAATTTTGTTCTTATTTCATATTGATTCGGAATTTTTAAAAATCTGTTTATTTAGGTACTTGAATTAATGGGCATATTTCTCGGCAATCACTGGTAAACTACATAAAAATACATATAATATGTGGTTCGGCGAATATGGAAGCCATTCCTTCTGGCAAACCAAAGGTAGACAATAAATGATAATATGTAGATAATCTATCTATATGTAGATGATATTGAAGGATACGGAAGGTTCTTAAGGTTTGATTATCTCCGGAAGATTAAATTGCTGACTTCCTAGATATTAGTTTTGATTTTATATGTATTATTAAAAATGATTTTATTTTCGGCTCTATATTAGTGACTTATATAGTCTTAGGGGTCGTAAAATAGGATTCACGTAACCATAAACGCGACCAATAGTAATAACCGGTACCTAGATAATTTAAGTGACTTAGAGCATAGAGTTTTTTTCCCTTTATAAGCAACTTGACTGAAAACGTAGCTCCTTTTCTTACCTTACAGTATACCCTCAAACTAATACAATGTAATCTTGTTGTCTAAGTAAGGTCACCTTAGCTAATTGAGGAGGGGAAGGGTCGGCAACGCGTAGGTTATGTGCGTCACGAGCGTCAAACGAGTAGGCTACGGTAAACAGTTTCCAGTCTCACCTTCAGGTGAGCTGTGTGATTGTTTGCCAAGTTGGAAGTATAAAAAAATACTTATTGTGTAAATATTTACAAAAATCTGAGATGATAACAGCGCAAGACCAAAAACTTGCAACAGCTTCATCAGTAAATTGGATTCGCACCAACAAGACTATATTAAATGCAGAACGAATTCAAGTTTATAAGAAAACAATCATTTTTATACACAAAAAGTTTGCAACTTACATTACTTATTAGTTTGTGAAAAATCATTGTTAACCGTTAAATTAGTTCGTTGCGTTAAACGTCGATTAGTTAAGCAGGTGATTTTGTGTTTAATTTTAATTGCGTGATCTGCATTTTGGTAGATTACTTCATTAAATTTTGACTGACAGGCTTTTAATTTAATGTAACAATAAAACTGGTTTGTTTACAATTATAATTACCTAACTAAACGGGTAGTGGTGACGAATTGTTGTTTTCTATTAACTTTAAATAATTAACACCTACGTAATTAGGAACATGAATCACTGAGAAATGCTACTTGCATATTTTGCAAAGGTGTGTTCCGTAAGTTGTCTATTATTTTAGGGGTTTATTCAGAGATTTGTTGTGTGGTGAAGTCATAGAATATCATCACCCCGTCTCATCCGATGGGGAGCGTAGAAATCATCAGAGGTAATATCTACCAGAGAACGGGCAGCAGGGTTTTTCTGTGAACTATGACCAACTGCGATTGCCAACCCGTTTGCCAGGCGTGACGAATATGGCCTATCCCCCCATACTTTGGGGAGGTTTTTGTCCAGCAGTGGACGTTCTTTGACTGACATGATGATGATGATTCACAGGCAGCGTTCGCACTAGGGAATGAACGATGTGACCTGTGGCGCACGACATTTGTGAAAAATATACTGGATTTGGACCGTGACCGTGAAGTTAATAAACTTATTTACTCGTTCTCTTCTCTATTTTTTTTGTTTGATTAAAAAAATAGGCTTGGCACAGACAGTTCTCTTTTTGTTATTATTCGTTTGACAAGATGCTATTTATGAATGCCCAAAATAAAACCCTGACATAGCTTATTTTAAGGAAAGAATTAGACAAGATTTAAAATCTAGCAGAAAAATAAGGAATAAACTTGCATGGGAAAATATCCATTAATATTATTCCCTGTATTGGCACTTTGGTATTTAACGAAGTCTTGGACTTCAAAGAGGTACATATTATTGTTTTGATAAATTTACGAGTATTAAAGTTTAGTTTGAAGCTATCTACTATGTTTCGAGATCATTTACAAAGATTTTGAGCTGGACGCAAAAACAATAGTTTTATAAGAATACAGTTACGAGACACCTCTAAGTTACAGCCACATTAAGCATTGCTTGTAAAATATAATGCAAATGTATGTAACATTTCATAAAGGCATATTTTCCCGTTGGCATGTTGTATAACGTGCTTCACATGAAAAAAAATCTTCCACTTCATGTGATACATGTATGACTGTTAGCTAGTCTATTCAATACGGTTCTAGATTTCATTGTCAATATCACTTCATTAACATTTCAAATGAATATGAATATGAGATCTCTTTTGTGTCTTTTATATGTAAAACTATAGACTATTTGTGTAAATTATGCCGCCAGGTATCTAGGCATGTTACCGGTGAATGGGTGCTGGTATTTTGGTCTAGTGTTTAGTGACCCTGCTTGCTAAGCCAGAGGTAGTGGATTCAATCCTCACACAGGATAAATGGTTTTGTAATGAGAATATGCGTGAATTTAGAAATATATATAATTATGTTCATCAGTTGTCTGATTGCCATAGTTCAGGCTCTCTCTAGTTTGGATCAGATAGCAGTACCTATGTTAGTTGTCTTAATACATATTTATTTAATTACTAGCTGTGCCCCGCGGATATACCCGCGTTAAATTTTATAAATTATCATAGCACCTGCCCTGCAGGTTATAGCGTGGCAATATGTAGCCTATATGTTGACTCGACCTCTTAGTAATATTCATGCAAAATTTGAAGTAAATCCATGCAGTACTTATTGAGTTTAGCCCGGACATAAATACAGACAAACAGACACACAGACAAAAATTCTAAAAACTATATTTTTAACTTCGATATCGATTGCAGATCACACCCCAAGTATCCTTTAAAAAAATATTCTACGTACAGTTTTGACTTTCCTACGATTTTATTATATGTATAGATTCGACTAGTTCAAATGGTGTTGTTCAGGAATATTTGGACGCCTCGATTCATGTCAGCCAAAGTACAAAAGCTTCCCCAAAGAATGGGGCGATAATATTATACCATAATCGCCACGCTAGGCAGACGGGTTGGCGATCGCAGTTTGATGGTCATAGTTCACAGAAAAACACTGCTGCCCGTTCTCTGGTTGGTATTCCCTTAGACTATTTCTACGCGCCACACGGAATGAGATGGGGTGATGATATTCTATCCCGTAACCACATAGCCCCGATTGCTCCTTAATAAATATAGCAGTTTTTTGACAGACTTGAAGAGAGGACGGAGGTGATAATTTTGTTGTATTTTTTTTATATTTAGTACGCGATATCTTCATTATTTCTTTCTGTACAGATTCTGAATATTCTTTTTTATTAAATAGGTTATGGTCTTAATATTTTGGTAAGCTATATGATTTATAGACATTTTATATATTTAGGCAAAGTGGCATTAGCAGTAAGTCTCGCTTCTGTCTGGTGTCGCACAACAATTTATGCTTTTATTATAAATTTTATCCATCATCGGGTCCTCTATTATCATTCAAAATGTTAATCAAAACCGGTTGTAAGCATAAACAAATAGTGTCAAAGAAATTGAAGGTGAATTTATTCACGGATCCGCCTCAACGTCGCGTGTCGCATCGTCACCGCGTACATAGACGCATACAAATTCGTGCTAATGTGTATTTATATACATATTTTTGCAGCGTAATATATAATGTCCAATAGATAATCCAATAATAATATTCTGAGACATTATTAACACACGGCCTTCTGATACCAAACTACGCAGAGCTTGTTCTATGGAAACTAGAAAACTGATATAGGTACTACTTTTCGTTTGTAAATTCATTCATATATAGATAATTACACCCAGACTCAGGATAAACAGACATTTTCATGCATACAAATATATGTCTAAGGTGGGTATCGAACCTACGACATGCGGCGTGAAAAGCAAGTACCTATCTACCAACCATGCCAACCGGCCCGTCACATGTCACAAATGTTTGATGTATATGTTAAAAAATAAAAAATATCTATCTACATTAACTATGGTAGGGCACAGCTCGTACTGGCCCAGGGTCTGGATAGCAGTGGTATATTGAATTGGATAGCCATTCCATCAAATTGTAAGGGCGCGGGATTTCAGAATGTACCTTCCTTTATGAGTAAGCGAGTCATCCTCTACAATTGTATGAATCTGATATTCGTCAGGGGGCCACTGTCTATGGTACTAAAATCTATCCATAGAACTACTGGTCTATGGATTATCCTCGGCCATAACATATAATGTATGCTGCGATAATGTTATAGCTTCTGCTTCGGCCAAGAGGATCCGAGAATCCAGTCTGGAGATATAAAGTATCTCGTCCCTTTTATTTAGCGCGCAATTTAAAAATAACCTATACGATTGAATTGAAATGGTGTAAACAAGTCAGTGCACCAGATATACAGGTCGACTTTTTTGTCACCTTCCAAATTTAAATCTTTGAGGAAAATTAAACAATATGTATTCTTTTATTATCGTTCTAAAATATTGAAATAATGACATTTCAAGTAACTATGGAGACCGATAACAATAATTAAAAGATTGAAATGTAAAAAAAAATTAGGACGACTATTTGAGTGGCTCATATATGGTTATCCTAAGTCTGGGTGTTCTTTGAGTTCGTGATTTGTAAAGTCCTCCGCGATACAGGATTATTTTTGAGTGCCAGCATAAACATACAAAAGTATATTGCCTATTGCCGTAAATTACAAAATAACTACGCAAAGCAAGGGTCATTATGTCATTGATACAAGTTTATAGGGATATAAGTTGCACAGTAACTAAGTATTTGTGTGACCCATAAATGTTAGTTATTAGCTAGATGGTCTTACCGGTCCGCAAGTAATCGGCGGGGTTAAGCAACTATGCTCACGGTCATCCATAGATGAGTGACCACCAAATTGGTTTAATTTCTGAGCGTCTCCGTGCTTCGGAGGACACGTTAAGCTGTCGGTCCCGGTTGTAGTCATTCAACAATAATCGTTAAGCCATGTCAGAGGCCTACCTACTGGGCGGCGCGCGGCGTGAACAACTCTGATATACCTAGCGCCACGAGTTATGAGCGCTCTGTTTTAGTGGTGGGGATCTACGCATGTGTACACTCGCAAACAAAACAACTTAGGGTCGAGTTTAAATAATAATTAAGTATTTAAAAAATATCCTTATATTATTAATGCGAGAGTGCGTTTATTTGTTATTCGTTTGTTACTTTACATTTTAAAGTAAGTACTCTCAAAAAAACATGAAATTTTGTACAGAGATAGTTTGAACTATCTCTTTGCAAAATTTTGACGCTTCCACAGGTGGAAGTGCGGACTAGTGCATATTATAATAAATAAAAATATGCATAAAAATGCATTGATGTATAATTTCATTACTTTTTTCTAAACTATTTTCAAAGGTTTTAAACGATTGTGCGAACGAGGTATTTATCTTGTCTTTTTAACATCTGACCCTAAAGCATTTTTAATTATTGGTCAATACAAATAATATAAACGATCGCAAACAACTATTTACGCGACTGTACTTTCGAACTCAAATCAACGTGCGCCGAGTGTGTGAGTTATACAGCGACTGATTCTCCAATAGTGCGCAAGGACAGCGCCGGGCGCGGGCTCCCTTGCCCCGCGCCTCAACCCTGTCACCAAACAGACCTAAAAGTGCGTTCTGCGCAGATGAAGCGAGCGCTCATAACTCGTGGCGCTACCTATACTAGGGTAACCACTGCCCATACGATAAGTAAATTAAGTAAGTATTGTAGTTCTAAGTCTGCATGTGCTTTGTTTTGCATGTTTGTAATGTCTCCTTACACTGGGATATACGGACAGTAATCTATACATATAATAAAATCGTAGGAAAGGCAAAACTGTACATAGAATATTTTTTTGAAAGGATACTAGGGGCGTGATCTACAATAGATATCAAAGCCAAGAATTTTTGTCTGTGTGTCTGTTTATCTGTATGTATGTCCGGGCTAAACTAAAAAAGGACTGCATGGATTTACTTCAAATTTTGCATGAATATTACTAAGAGGTCGGGTCAACATATATGCTACATATTATCACGCTATCACCTACGGAGGAGGAGTTCTGATAATTTATAAAATTTAACGCGGGTAAAACCGCGGGGCACAGCTAGTAATTAATAAAAATATTACTATCAGTTTAACTGTAGGATCCAACACAAAGATGCAATACAGGCAGAATAATAATATATACACCACTCACGTGTAAAACACTCATACATTTTAAACGCGATAAGTAATTAGCACCGACATGGGAAAATAATTGTATATAAAGTGATAATTTGCAATTTAAACCATTGATACTGCTGACACATATTATGCTCATTTTAAAATTGCACGAATACTTTCTGTGTTAAGATAATGTTAATTAAAACTGTAGATACGTGAGAAAATTGTTGTTATTTACTTACATTCTATACTATGAAACGAGAATTAATTAATATTAAGTATACATATATATGCACGTGTAGCGCAGCGGCTAAGACAGTCGCCTCGCAACTTCGTGTCGCGGGTTCGAATCCCGTGCCGGAAAACTATTAGTGTGACCCATAAATAGTTGTTCTGAGTCTGGATGTAATTTGTGTCCGTCTATTATACGTTTGTAAAGTACCCCACGACACAGGGATTTGTTGTCAATGATAAAAAAAAAAAAAATACATCTATAATTGTGTTGTTAAACTGCTTTCGATCGCTTTAGACAATATAAATAAAATAATAAAAATAAAAAAGGTTTTTATTCAAGTCGACTTTAAAAAAGCGCTTGTAAATAGTCAGAACATTTTTGTAGTAATATATAATTAATTTATAATTATTTCTAGGTATATATAGATATTTAGGTACACGGATTGTAGGAAATAATTTACAATAAGATTTATTTTATAACAGTAACGATATTTAACTAACTTAAATTAAGTTATTGTCAAGGATCATGTGTAGGTTTAATTATCAAAATTTTTTTTACCTATATTTTTACTACATATTGTCGAATGGTTCTGTCTATATTAAAGTACGAATTAAATGTTATCATTATGGAGGACCTTGTGTTTATAACGACGGTCGCGCTTTAATGCTACCATCGGATCCAATGCGCCCCAACTGAGAAGACCCAGCGAAACAAACTCAGCTGGTGTATCTACTACCGGTTTCAACACGGCCCAGTTGAGACGCTCCGGCGAAACATACTCAATGGGGCATATACACGAGATTTGGTCCATTTACTGAAATTATTTAGCAGGCAAACACAATATATGCTCGATCGGTTGTCTGATTAAGTATTTATTTTAGGTTTAATATATTAAAAAGAGAAAATAAAAACGTCATAATAAAAGTAACATTAATCATTTTGAGACACAACCAACAGTTCTGAAATTCGTAGAATATTTGAATAATAGATAGTTTTATTACAGATAGTTCATGTAACATAAAAGATTACTCATGTCTATATGGCTATAAGATCCCCAGCGGACTATGTGCAGGTAGATACCGACCGCCAAATGTCTTTATCGTCAATGTAATGCTTAGTAGTGTAGTAGCCCTTAGCCATAAGTTCACGTTTAATGTGTGACTTAAGCTTAGTATCAGGTAGTTTAGTTATATGAATAATTTAATTTAGATTTTCATGTGAATATTCCTTAGGTTGGTTAAGTAGCCACTACTTTCGATCTTAAACTTCAAAATAAGGAAGTTATCATGTCGATTCTATGATCCTATGCTTTTTTGTTGGTATATTACACGATTTCCACGTTGTATTGTTTGTAAACCGTTTATGATATTTTTGTATCGATAGGGATACTTACTATAAAATTAGTTCCAATCGATTGTCTAATAGAAAAGTAGAAGTCGTTTTTATGCTTTTTAATGCGTCATTAGTGTCAATAGAACTACTGCTTGCATACATACTAAAACAATAGCATAACGTGAAGGCAATAAAATCATCAAACTTATACCATAAAACCCTTTTGTAAATAATCTAACGAACAAAACTTGTAATTTTAAAACATAGTATTTTGAACGCAAATTCTTTTACATTTTCCTAATGCATACCAAAAAAACCATTTTAATTAAACAAGGTTATCGATTCAAATTAATCTGATTCAAATAAGTCCATCCGTTTGTGATTGACTTCCTCGTTAAGTGTCTCAAGATTATTATTTAACTGTTAAATATTTATTGATGTTTATTTAACTATCAAATATTATTTCAGTGGAAGGAAAAATAAATTGAATAAAAGGGAAGCCGCGGGATGCGAGCAGTGCAAGACCGGCCTATGTGGACATACTTGTGGGAGGCCTTTGTCCAGCAGTGGACGTCTTTCGGCTGATATAATGATGATGATGATACTTCAGTATTTATCTTATTGTAAGCAATAACATAGGGATTAGACGTATGGACGTAACTTGGCCATAAATATAATTTATCATGTATATAATTAAATTAACGTAATAAATAATGTTCCTACGTCATCGTAATTACTAACAGAGTTGTATGTTATGATAATGGCTATGGAAAGAATGTTGAGACAATTTTAGACCATCAATAGTTTACGCAAAAAAATAATGCGTATCTATGCAGGAAATTAACTCCGTATGTACAAATATAATATATAGTGCCAGTAATGTGCATCGGAGTGAGGAGAGATTACGTACAAACCCCGACTTTAGCCGTAGACGATTTTATACCTGATCTCTCCTCGATCGTTTTGCCGACCCATCCTATAATGAGATATGAAGGATATAATAGAGGGAGCATATATAAAGCATACAACAGGATGTACCTATTTGTCTAGTTGAGGACTACAGATACTTGACTGATAGTATCCGTCAATATTTGCTGCCGTAGTTGTAACTATACGCATCAAAAGTCTCTAGGGATCAGAAACATTTTTAAATATAGTAAATTATCCAATTAATATGTTCAAATATAGTCTTTCAGACTAGCTTCTTACTTTAATTCCTATGTTTAATTTAATAAAGGCTCCCTGTATTTTGTTCAAAACTAAAACAGCAAAATTGCATATTTTGCAAACTGTGCGAAAGTAACCTAAATTAATGTCTTGAAATAAATGGCAAAAAAGGCAGAAAAAAGAAGTTAGTCTGTAAGACTAGATTTAGTAAATGGTAATTGGGTAGTTTTAATAGTTAAAATATACATGATCCCTAGGCACTTTTGATTTGTGTATTAGAGGCACGGTTGTAATAGAGTCTCAAATACGCGATTATGAATTATTTCAAACAAAAACATGGCAAATATTTTTAAATAATAAAATTTTAAGTACAACTGGGATATAATTTACTCCGTGTTGCAAATCTCTGTTAACACAACTTAATAGTTGAAGAAGTCCCACCAAGAAGGCTAAAGTATTGTGCTAGTTTTGTAGCAACTGAAATGAGTTGTCTATGCCTAGCCCTCTGGCAAATATGCGTGAGTGTAAGTGAATGACCTTTCTGACTTTATAAACTCTTTCTAAGACACTTTGTAGGTTATGAATCCATATCCGCTTGAGTATGTTTCGCCGAATCGTCTCAAATGGGTCGTGTTGGAACCGGTAGAAGATGAACCCACTGAATTTATTTCTCTGGGTCTTCTTAGTTGGGGCGCATTGGATCCGGTGGTAGCATTAAAGCGTGACCGTCGTTATTTACACCAGGTCCGCCATAATAATAATACTTTAATATAGATAGAAGCATTTAGTCAACATGTACTAAAAAGCTGAAACTATAAGTGTTGATACTTAAACTTAAACATAATCTCTTTGACAATAACTTAATACAAGCTACCTAAATATCATTCCTATTATAAAATAAATTTTATAAATGTTTTCTTACAATCCGTGTACTTAAATATCTATGTAACTAGAGATAATAATGTATACAACGATATTACTTCAAACATGTTCTGACTATTCACAGGCGCTTTTTTAAAGTCTACTTGAATAAAAACCTTTTTTTTTTTCTTTTATTTAACAAGAAGATATTTTCATAATATTTTAGTACGTTGTGTCTGTCTTCGTCTTCGAGAACACATGTGGCGTGTGGCAGTCGCTAGTATATGTCAATAGGAATATAAACAAATAATGCTTTGTCATACTACCAAGTCGGCACAGGGGGTTCCTATTTGTAAGCTGTCGAGGCTTACCCTGTCCCCAATAACAGCGACCTTAGACCCAGGATCACAACATAAACAATCCAATAGCATTGTTTACAAGGAGTTATGAGCCATCTGACAAATAAGCAACAAAATTACATAATTAGGGACTGAAATCTCGGTTCAATGCGGCTACTGACTTGTAGATTGAGAGAGTCGGTTTTTAAGGACGTTTTGTGCAATTTTTGACATGGACTACTCGTCCAATTGAAGAAATAAGGCATTCAAAATAAGTTGAGCTAGTAAAATTAGTTGAGCCCGACAAACTATATACTTGTAGAGGGAAAAACGCTATGCTTTCCTGACTTAAATGTTGCTAGCGTTCAGTGCTACAGGAGTCTGCGGACGCGGTAGCATTCGATTATATATTCAATTTGATGTATTAAATTAGGTACAATAATTCAAGCTAGAAATCAACCTTGTCTGCAGCCGGCAATATGATTCCGTTTACGACATTCCCTTTTACCTACTTAGTTCTTTGTGTAGTTTTTATGATAGTTAACCACTTAAAATAATAATTAGAGGGCAATAGATCTGTGATAAGGATCTTCCAGTCTAAAATAGCTTAAACACGACTTCATTTGTACTAAAACTAATTATACCCTAAAAAAATTAACGTTAGTTTGGTGGATCTACAATTCTCTCGGTTGGTATCTAAATATTTGTTATAAAATGGAAGAATAAGGAAGTGAAGGAAAAATGTTGGTGAGAAAATGTTTCAATCGAAATTTCGGCCTAGGAATTCATCCCAGTGGTGTGAATTTCTACTTAATACAATAATTGTAAAGTGAAAGTTTGTTACATAATCACGCCTAAATACCTGAATAGATTTGCATGAAACTTAGCACACGGATAGTCCATAACTTGGAGTAAGAGACAGTGAAATTGTTATCCCTATTATATTATTGGATTTGGATTAAATCGGATATTGTTATAACAAGAAATTTTATATAAATATATACTAATATATATAATTATCATAATATTAATAGTAGTATTATATACATTTGGCAGTTCCTAACAAAATAATTATTACGAAATGTGGTTGTAACGTATACAAAAATGGTCACAAAAAATAATATAGTGATAATAAAAAAACTGTTTTTATTTCCTTCCTTTGAAAATTATGCTATCCCATGAATGCAGCACCATGAACCTGGTTCACAGAGCTAAAATTTCAAATTGATATTCTCTTGATTTTCAGCATTTGCATTCATCTGGTGAAAAGACCTTCATTTCAATCAGTAATAAGTAAATTTCATTAACCTAAGAAGTTTAACGAGTTAAGCAGCTTGATGCTGAACTCTTTCAATATCTGAGGCTTTAGTAGTCTCTTGACCAAGAAAACATTAGCTGTCGATTTAAAAAATACTTTAAAATATTTTGAGTGCCTGTGTGTCGTCATAAGCCGTAACAGTTTACAAATAGGAGCGTCGTTTGTTTGTTTTGTCCTTATTTCTATTGACATTGAAAATATATAATACCGACTATCATACGCCACATGTGTTCTAAAAGACAAAGACACAAAAACGTGTTAAAATATTATGCAAATACATTATTGTTATATTTGTCTTAGGGTTTATAAAAGCAGAAAGGTCATTGATATATTGGGACAGTCATACATACAAAGACTCGTGCATATTATCCAGAGGTCTAGGCAGAGACAACCGATTTCATTGCCTACAATCCTTCGGAAACTAACTAAAACCCTTCATAAATAAATTAAATCTACAATACTACGTCATGACACTGAAATGTCCATAAGTAGTGCAGACGCCAGCACATCCAGCTACCCCAATCTATCAAATTTCTTTTATTTTATATTAACTTTATCACATAAGCATAAGGTTCACTGCAGTTTGATA
This sequence comes from Pseudoips prasinana, assembly GCA_951640165.1. Taxonomy (NCBI): domain Eukaryota; kingdom Metazoa; phylum Arthropoda; class Insecta; order Lepidoptera; family Nolidae; genus Pseudoips; species Pseudoips prasinana. The sequence goes on from OX621240.1 coordinate 16,219,276, forward strand.
TGCTGGCGTCTAGCGTCTGTACCTATCTTCTTTATCGTATACAGAACTTCTGGTATCATTGTTCGTTACACTCTTCCTTACACCGTCAACAAATAAAGGAAACTTAAATCTCAGGAAGTAAAGTCACATCTGCATAAGCCATTGAAAGTGAAACTATCTTTTGTTTGCCTGCATGTTTACATAAAGCATTAGCAAACTTTACATGGGCACATAAAATAGATGTGTAAAATAACAATAACCGCTATAAGAATAACCTTTCGAAAAGTAAGTAAGTAAGAAATTGTGATTGATGTTAATTTCACTCACAAATCTTGTAGTGTCGCCATTTAAAAGAAAGGGTTCCTGTCAGGTCGTGCTCGAATGGACGACGTTAATTTTGAATTAACGTTGAATTTACGATGAAAATATTTTCATTCCTTATTTGCGCTACTAATATCTATCATGTAAAAATTATATTATTATGTCGCCTGATAAGAAATTTTATTATTTGTCGCAAAATTTATGATTATTTTCAATATACCAACTGACAGAGTTCAAGGACGCATTCTTGCAGCGACTGGATTTTCGGTGTTTGTAAATACATTTTTAGTTAAGAATATTCCTGTAAGCCAATAAATTCTTATTTTTTCGAGGCCTCTATTGTATTTTGTTCATTTAAAGGTTCTTGGCAGAATTTAGTACCAATCAGTGTGGTGGGTTTAAACCTGCGGCATATACACACATCAACAAAGTCTAGGGATACGTTATTTTGAAATCAAACATGGCTTTATTGTTTAAAACCTATTTAGTTTCCTTAAAAAGTTTATTTACAGATTTAAACCTTGTCTATTCTTTATTCAAAATTTAAAAATTAAAATGAGAAACAAATGAAAACACGCAAAGCACAGCGCAATCTTGAGTTGTATCTAATTTCAAGAAGTTGCATTAAAATTTTTTTTGCGTGTTAATTGAAGAAAACCTGATAAATTGTTTTATTTTCTTTTCTCAATTGGTTGTGTAAGCTTTTTAGCGTCATGCCACGCCATCATTTGAGTCGAGATGAAATGTTACGGGCAGTTGGCATGTTACAAAACGGTGCTATTCAACGCGTCGTTGCTGAGTCTCTGGGCACAAGCCAAAATGTGGTATCCAGGCTGTGGTCACGTTATCGCGCTACTGGAGATGTGGCAGAACGGCACACAGGTAGATATCGTGTTACCACTCAGAGACAGGATCGATTTCTCCAAATGACCGCCAGAAGACTACCCAATATCACAGCGATGCAACTAGTGCAAAGGCTCCAGGAGGGTCAGCAGCTGCTGGTGAGCGACCAAACCGTGCGAAGGAGGCTGCATGAAGTTGGTCTTCATGCTCGCAGACCGCTACGAGTCCCAGCGCTGCGACGTGGCAATCGCGGTAGGCGACTTTTATGGGCTCAAGAACATTTGACATGGAGTGATCAACAATGGTCATTGGTGCTGTTCACTGATGAGTCCCGCTATGGATTTCATCCAGATTCGAGACGAACACGCGTTTGGAGAACTCCAGGCAGGGTCAGCCGTCTCCGACATCCACAGGAGGTCCACTCTTACCAAGGCGGGACAATTATGGTGTGGGCAGGAATACGAATCGGCGGACGAACCCAACTCATTTGGATTCAGGGCAGCATGACTGCCCATAGATACCGTGAGGAGGTAGTAGAACGTGTCATTGTCCCGCTCAGGGCCCTAACGGGGCAAGAATTTCAGCTCATGCATGACAATGCACCTTCCCATACAGCGCGGCTGGTGAGGGCCGCCCTTCGAGAACACGATGTTCAGGTATTAGATTGGCCTCCACAGTCGCCAGACTTAAACCCAATTGAACACGCCTGGGACATGTTACAGCGAAGAGCATTGAGGGATTTTCCGCCCAACTTGACAACAGAAGAACAACTTTTCGAACATTTAAAAAGAACTTGGGACTGCATACCCCAGCAAGACATTGACACCTTAATTTTAAGTATGGAAAATCGTTGCCGCTGTGTGATTAATGTTAGAGGAGGAAATACCGATTACTGATTATCAGATTTGGTAAGATTTTTATTCATTTAATTCGATTGAATAATTTTATAAGAATAAAATGTTTTTGTTCACTCAGTAATTTTCTATGGCTTAATTAATTTAAGACTTTTATTAATTAGAAAAACAAAATCGCATCGTGTTGTTAATGTTTAAATATCGGCCATGAAATTATCTTTAATTCTTCCATTTACAGTCATAACAAAATGTTTATAGTTTTCTAGATAATCAATGAAATGTTCAATATCCCTAGATTGTGTTGATGTGTGTATTACGCATCGAAATACATGTACACTTTTGGGTAGGATAAACAAAGGTTAGCTTTGTATATAGAGATGTTATAGAGCACAAAAACACAAGTTCATTCTAAGTTCCCGGCATATCACAGTTCCGTGGAACGGAGAAGCCGTGGCTGGATAAAACGTAAAATGGTTTTAGATCGTAGAGCTCTAAAATCAGGTGGAGGATGTAATTCCGCTAATTATTATCAGGCTGAAAGCTGCTAGTGTTATTTTTTTCAATTAAATAAGTCCCTATAACATTTGCCTAACACAAAATATGAAAGCGAGAACACAATACCAATGCGACAGTCCGGCGAACATTACTGTGAGTTGAAACCCTATACATAAGTATTAACAATGGTTTTTTACTTTGTGTTCAATGGGTAAAATATAGTAGGTAGCTTCTCAACTAAAACATATGAACTGTACCATAGAAACATATTATACCTACTTTAATATAGCGAATTAAATCAAAGTAAATTTAATTTTTTAGAAGTTTAGAAAACGAAACGATAACTTTTTTTAATAGTCAAAGAAAAAAAAATTTAAGCAGTCATTTTCATATAAGAGCTGTAGTGTTTTAATTTATTGTATTCAATCAAAACAAACTAAACAATATTGCCTCAACTATGTGTCGAGTTACTTTTCCACAAGGGGGGCCTGGTGACCTGTGGCACAGGTTTTCGCAACCTATGTCAGGCACCAGTCCTTCACAAATGAAAATAGTACTTACTCAGTTATAGTAATAGTCGAGCCTTAAGTTCTAATTTGTGAAAGGAAAAATCAATGTATTTATTATTATTATTAATTAGGCGTACCTTTATATCCAATAAATAATCTTCGTCACACCACTGCGCAATTTCGGTCGCCAATTTAATTTAGACTATAAAGTTTTGCTTTATGCTTTATTATATATTATGCTTTATGTTTGTCGTATTATTAAGTTTACTTCAATTTAAGTCCTATATAAAATAGATTTTTTTATCTGAGTATCTTACTTTTGTGCTATAATTTGAAATTGATCTATAAATTTAGTGACTGTTGACAATAAAGTTTACCGCACGTAATATTATATACGGTGCGTATAAATAATGTGAGTATATATTTCTTTAAATATGCATGAAGAATAAAATAATAAAATGAATATATAAAAAAATAATTAATTTAATAATAATATTAATAAAAATAAACTCACGTTTTGACAAAATCAGCTGCCAGCCCGACAACATGGTTAATTATTTTAAAACACCACAGAATAAAAACACTAAATCAAGAAAATAAATCACAGGTTTTGATTTACAATATCCATAGGAACCATATATCACAAGATTTGGAATATTATATTATTATCGTAAGCGCGAAGCATGCGCCGGAGTAGCGCACAGAGTCGTCATGCGCAGGAGTGGCACTGCCGACAATTAGGCGGCCGCGCAACCGACTTGCCTCTATATACGCGATCACTGACTTACACAGAACGTATCTACGGTACTACTACTATTTGGCATAATCAATTATCCTCTTGATATCAATCTAATTTGTTTCTTTTTTGTCTAGAATTGAGGAAATAATACCTAAGTAGTTACCGACTCTGTTGTTAGTTTACCCAAGTTAGTGCTTCCAATTAAGATTCAAATCTTAATAAGTTATTGCATGTGAAACATGACTGAAAGTGTTTAATTTTAAGATATTAAAACACAAACATGTCCATTTTTATTTTTACCTGTCGTCAAAAAAGGAGGTATAACCTGTTTCTTTATTTGTATTTTTCGCGTCTTCTCCCTTGTTTATGACCCGATTTTGCTTATTCAATGGGCAATGCTTTCGGAATGGTGCCATATAAATACTGTCCAAATCAGCTGTCATAAAGCAAAGTTGAAGTAGATTGTATTTTTTTAAAACAGTGCTTATTTTCCATATAAAAGCAGTATATTCCTCGCGAGACTTTACAAATAGGCAATTCGCAAACACTAATTACCTACCTGGATGTGCTGGCGTATGTACATATATGTATGTACAGACGCCAGCTTCCCAATCTGTCAAATTTCTTTTATAGATTTTCAACATTATCACATAAGCATAAGGTTTATTTTCAATTGGGGAATTTTGACAGATTGGGGTAGCTTGATGTACTGGCGTCTGTACATTCAGACTCGGAACAACTATGTATAGATTTTCCAGACGGTTACAGCCCACGCTCGCTTCTATAGTCTGGTGAAGCAGAGAAACTCTTCTAAAAAAAAAATGTATGAATCATACAACTGCCCCTCTCAATAGCTCCATTCTGCAATCTAACTGTGGTTGTTTGTAAGAGATCACATTTTGTGATAAGACCGCACATTGTATACTTTTAAAGTTTTAAGTGTTTTTTATTTAGTGTACTTGTTTGTGTACGTTATTGTACTTTAGTGTACAATAAAGAGTATCCATACAAATTACTGCCATGTACAGACGCCAGCACATCAAGTTACCCCAATCTGTCAAATTTCCCCAATTGAAAGTGAACCTTATGCTTTTGTGATAAAGTTGAAAATCTATTAAAGAAATTTGACATATTGGGGTAGCTGGATCTGCTGGCGTCTGTACAAGGGTCGAACCCGAAACACGAGGAAGCTGAGATATTATTGAGACGATTACCTTAACCACTTTGTCACACGTACAATTATGGATAAGTTATCGATACATAAACAAACATACTGAAAAAAATTAGTTTGACCACACGGCTGAAGTAAAACTAGATATACGAAACGTAAAACTCTCTCTCATTCTATATTCATTAACTTATATCTCCCTAGAATATAATGAACTGTCATTATATTCTAGGACTATTCTACAACGGATTTCCATTTGTCACGATCTTTGCATACTTCTTTTGCCTCGATTACTGAATCGAGGCAAAAGAAGTATGCAAAGATCGTGACAAATGGAAATCCGTTGTCTCTGCCTACCCCTCTGGGAAACAGGCGTGAGTCTATGTATGTATGTATGTATATCTCCCTCTCAACTTCGATTCGTCTCGCCCGATCACACTTTTCATAACGCTCTCGTCACGCATTCACCAGTTTAATCAATCAATCAATCAATATATATTTATTTGCATGAATATGGTTATGTATAAATACAGTGTCTTTAGCACGAGTTCCTGCAGTTTACTTACTCGATCACACGTACAGTTTCTCCCATACATTGAGCACCAGCGCCTCTCGCGGAAACTATTAAGAACTAAAACTCTGGTGATCAATGTATGGGACGAAACTGTACAGTCAACAGCAAAAGTAGATGATTAAAGTCCGATATTCAATACTAATTATCATAAATTGCGACAAAATAGTGTGGTGGTGAAGAGTATCTAGTTGAAGGTGTGCGTGAGTGTTAAGTATAAAAAATATTAACTAGTGAAAACTGCCGCCCAATAGCATCATAAACTCAAAACTCAGGTCCGATTTTGATCATCTACTTATGCTGTTGACTGTACGTGTGATCGAGTAAGTAAACTGCAGGAACTCGTGCTAGAGGCACGGATCTTAAAAGTAAATTATGCGAATATCATATTCTGCCGATATCATGTCTTTCAAAGTCAAGCATACGTAAAGAGGTTTAACTTCAAAAACACAAAATAACAATGTTATTCATTTGTTTCATTCGGAGCCCGTCCCCTCACGTGGAACAACATGAAGAGTATTTTTTACTATGGTTTATGTAATCTATTACCAATACTTAGCACTTCTGCAAGGTTCTGTTCACTTATTAAATGTAACCTAGCATAATGCTTAGCATAGTCCGATAACCTGCAACCTTGGCCTTAGTAATACCTACTAAGACCTAGTACCTACTCATTAAACTTAGCTGACTAGAGGTGGTGCTGGTCCGTCGTACTTAATTTATCTGCTTATAACTGTAGGCTTAAATAAGTGATACTTACTTATCGTATGGTTTCCCTAGTGTCGGAGTTGTTCAAACAGTCCAAGGTGCCAGACCTCTGACATGACTTAACGACTGTTGTCTAATGACCACAAGGATACGCTCAGAATTAAATAATAACCTGGGACATTATTTATTTATTTTATTTAAAACTTTAGCACAAATAATATGGTACATAGGTGGACTTAATACCATAGGCATTATCTACCAGTCAACCTTTAACCTTACCTTACCTTTTCAACCTTACCTACATTTATACACGGCAATCTGATCCCAAATTTAGCAGAGCTTGTACTATGGAAACCAGACATACTACATATACTACTTTTCTTTTGTAAATACAAACTTATATAGATTATTACACACAGACAAACAGACATGTTCATGCACACAAATATCTGTCATGAGTTGGAATCGAACCCTCCGGCGTGAAAAGCAAGCATTTGTCAACCACGCTAAGAGGCCCGTCGAAAATTAAACCACTTTGGCGGTCACCCATCTATGCATTGACCGCGAGCCTAGTTGCTTAACCTCGCCGATCACGTACGGACCGATGAGAGCATCTGTCTATGAGCGCCTGAGGTCACTCACTTTCTGCTAAACTTTGACAATAAGTAATTATTTGCTTTAGTTATCGGTCGTTGATTCAATCACAATATGTTGTATATAAGTAGGTTAGTAATAAGAAGTACCTAGGTACTCGGATACGCAACTGATCTCCGCTCGTTTTACTGATTACTCCAAATTTTTTATCCCCAACACCTCCACCCTAAAAATTCTACAGAAAACGTCAGAAATATATGATTTCCAGAATATAGGATTATAATTCTACTATTATTAATAATATTATTTTTATTACTTTCATTGAATACTAAACTATTCTAAACTAGCAGTGCCCGCGGACTTAGTTCCGAGTTATAAATCTTTGTAGCCTTGCCCGTTTGTCCCGCGTAATACTTCGGGTTAAAAGTTCGGATAAATAAAAATTATGATGATGGCACTCCACAATAACGCAGCTTTCTACTGGTGAAATAATTTTGAAAATCGGTTCAGTAGATCCAGAGATTACCCCTTACAACGTCACAAACTCACAAATAACACAATATATATACTAAACTAAATAAACTTTTTTAAATTGCAATGTGTAGGAAAGATCTTCTAAGTTCTTGACTGAAATACCAACCCTTTATCTGTATACAGTTTGTATGCAATAAATATTTGAATTTGGAATTGAATGAATTTAGAAGCATTTTTGTGACGCCGATTACCTAATTTATAAATATTGCTCGTTAAGAATCTATGTTAAAATCAGAGGTAATTCATTATAAGCTAATAATGACTCACATTCTTTCTTAATTTTCGTATGTTAAACTATTGTAGTTGTTAAAAGACTTAATTACACGTATTGCGCACTGCTTATAGTAGCCGCCTTATTAGTATTATTACTTCGGCACTTTTGAGTTCTGTCTCCACACAGTACAACTATTTGTGTGATCGATTAGCGTAAGTTTTGTAAGGGTGTTATTCTCTTAGTGCAAGCTTTTCATTACCATCGACGAAAGACGAATTCACAGTTGGACAAAGGCATCCATCAAACATCGCTCCACTCATCCAGCGGCATCCTGCGACTCTCTTAAGTCGCTGCGCCTTCCGGTTCGTGGTTGCCACTCGAAAACCGTCAGTTCTACAAGCTATATGACCTGTCCACTGCTACTTCGGCTTGTAAATTCTTCTGGCTATGTCGGTTAGTTTTGGTTAATGATACTTCTAACCAGCAATATATAAAGAATATATCTCTGACTCTGACAATTTATTAATTATGGGTCTCCTCTATAGGTGCAAAAAGTTATCTGACAAAATCTCGAGTCCGAGGAAAATTCGGAAGTAATAACCAAGAGGAATGGAGCTACGTCGGCCAGTTATTAAAATTTGTACTTACCTAGATCGTAATTTGTTTCTAAGCATTAAGTTTATTTTGATCTCGCATAATTAAGTTTACTACGTAGACTTCTGGGGACTACCCAGTAGTCGTAGCAGTAACATTAATTATTTATATCAAATGGCGAATGGTTCGTGTTAGATCATAAACCAGTCTGCTCACGTAACGAAGGGGTCAAGTTCAGTAACACGCGGTCAGTATCGTGTGTCAAAATCGCAATTGTTTAACTATACTAGATGGAACTGGTTGGATGGTTCACGGTTTTGTTTCCGTGTTTTTGGGTTCATTTGTATGCAGGGCATGGATTTTCTTTGTTAGGAAAAGGTCCAGTTATTTATGAGGTATAGACCTAAACTAACATACAACTCATGTGTGTTTCAAGCACGACTCATAAGTATTGTTCATGTGACTTGTGTGGGCTCCCCGTGTAGCACAGATAGTTGGCATAACGTAGTGAATACAGTTTGGCCTTGACAAAGTTTTTATTTCGTACATAGTAAGAGTGGTTTTCGTAGTGAAAATGAATACACTGACGTGTTGTTTACTGTATATTTCTGGGAACCGTTGAGCACCTACTCAATAGAACTAAACAGGAATTCAGTTTTAAAATAGGATTTGATTTTAATGTGATGTTTACAGTTAGTTAGTTCTTGAAGGTCGTCAAAACCTATTTTGACGACCTTCAAGAACTGAGTCTCAGTTGGTAGTGAACCTGGCTTCTATTTTAAAGGTTGCGGGTCTTGAACATGTCTAGTTGTCTTGCCCACGTTGTTTTCTGTGTATTTTATATATCATCACCATCATCATATCAGTGGAAAGACGGCGAGTGCTGGACAAAGGCCTGCACCAAAGATCTCCATAACTGCCGGTCTTGCACTGTCTTGTATGGATATCTTTAGAGAGTATATACTTAAGTATTTCTATGCGTTGAATAGTATTCATAATATAAGCTTTGCTTTATGCAAGTTTATAGAGCGATGTGCAATATGTCAAGGATATTTATTTTCGTAAAGACGCCAGCACATCAAGCTACCCCAATCTGTCAAATTTTCCCAATTGAAAGTGAACCTTATGCTTATGTGATAAAGTTGAAAATCTATAAAAGTAATTGACAGATTGGGGTAGCTGGATGTGCTGGCGTCTGAACGGAGGCGAGCGGGAGCTCAAACCCACTAACAATTTAGACTACAAACTATATGACATTCACCGAATGGCATTAGAAGGCACAAAACGGAATTTAACTTAACTTGTAGTTATATACAAAACAATGGTTTAGGGAAACCTACATCCATCGAACCATAACATATAATTTGTCATACTTGTCAACATTTCAGGTTAGAATGTTGTGGTTAATACCGCGGTTAGGATTTTTCACTTACGTAACTACATATTTTTCTGTGGTAAATATGACAGTCAGAGATCAGATTCCAGGCAGGATAATGGTATCAACAATAAAATGTGAGTTGTACATGTACAGACGCCAGGACATCAAGCTACCCCAATCTGTCAAATTCCCCCAATATAAAGTGAACCTTCTGCTTATGTGATAAAGTTGAAAATCTATAAAAGAATTTTGGCAGATTGGGGTAGCTGGATGTACTGGCGTCTGTACATAATATATACTTATTACTATCTGCGCGAAACATATATAAGTGCAAAGTAAGGGAATAGAGACCACGGCCCCCTCTATTCTCATCATCGAATAGGAGAGTGAAACTGACCAAATGAAGAGAGATTGAGAGACCGATGATTTTACTTGCTTTATGAGGTATGGAGGTGGCCCTAGAACCTGTGTTTGACCTACCGTAAGAACAACAAGACAATCATATTTATATTAGAATGGATTCATAAGTCTTTCATAAGTTTTAACCGGAACAAGGTAAACTTGTAGCTGACCCCAATACATATGAAGATAAAATGGGAATAAAAGAAGATTGATGTAATGGTGTTTTCATTCCATCTATTCGAAAAGGCGGTTCCCCTTTAAGTGCACCCAAAGGTCGTGTTTTATAAAAGAAACTTTTAGCGGGCAGTAATGAGTTCTTAGTCATCTTTATAATTGCACCGCAATTATCTTTGTTGCGCACTTTTTGAATATGGAATAGCTTAGTGTTCAGCGACAAAGAAATTGAACTCAAAATATATTGTTTGAAAAGGCTGGCCTGTACGATGGTCCATAGTCGTACCGCCGCCGGCCGGCTGAATAAAAAAAATAAGAAATCAAATAAAAAAACTCATGAACTGTACAGCTATTTTCTTAAATTTACACGGATTGTTATAAATTTATGGTTTTGTTTTTAAAAATGAATTCTTCAAGTGACGGTGAAAGTATAGAATTAACTACCGCACTGAAAGTATTGAAAATATCTCAAATGTAAATATATTAAGTTTAGTTGTTTCATTATTAGATACTATTTCATTTCAATTTATTTGTTACTCTATGTTTATTAAATAATAATATTACAATAAAATATGAGGCACCTTTTAGATTTTCATAGAGGGTGATAAAAGTAGCGCTCTGGCGCAAAATATATTTGTAGGTATATATTTTCTCGGGTGACGTATTGTACATACTGAGAAACCCTGGCTACGTTCAGGATTCTACTAAAGAATTCTACTCTAGAATCCCTCACTACGTTCTGTATTAAAAAAGGCGCCCTTACCGTAAATATATTATTTTTATCTCTTATGATACAACCCACTATCATGTTATAGCATGTGCATGTTATTTATGTTCGTATGTTTTGATCTTCTAACTAGTCTTTAGAAATCCAAGATAGGCGTGAAGCAGAACTTTTTAACTGAGGTGTGACCAATGTTTATTCATATCGACACATGTCAGTCATTCCTATTCAAACAGTGTAGCTCTAAACGCTTTTTATTCCAGGCATCTCAAAGCTAACTAGATTAATTAGTAGGTAGATCGAACAGATCCTCCTTTCATCTAATAAAATTATCACTTCACTTGCTGCTGTTATTTTATTTGTATTTTAGTTTACGCTATGCGGGTAATTCAAGAGATGGCAAAAGAAAAAGAGGAAGACAGAGTAAAAGATGGGAAGATGATTTTAAGAAAATAGCTGGGCCGGCATGGACCCGAATAGCAAGAGACAGAAATACTTGGAAATCTTTAGAGGAGGCCTTTGTCAATGGACAAGCTGTTCCAGATAAATATCCAGTCGCCGATAATGCTTAATAGTATTAAATATATTGCATGAATTTTATTTTAGTGAGTACGCAAACTTTGTAAGAATTATGTAATAGTGATAAGGAAGCAGCAATAAAGGCTATTTTATTTATTTTATGCGAATAATTATGAATTTCATATAGTATTCTGTCTTGTTGGTTATCAACCCAATATTAAAAATACTTTGATGACATGTGAAATCTGCTAACTCGCATAAGGTCAGCGGTGGACTATTGTCTATGCCCTCTCATTTTGAGAGGAGGTCCTGGCCCTGCAGTGCAGTGATAGGCTGCATGATCATTAATTTGATTAATAACAATTACTTTTTCCTTATTAAGAAATAGTCAATATCCATAATGCCCACCGTGACTTATTCTTTACCAATAAAGTGAGAATTTACACGACGTGCATTCGACCCGTTTCGATTGGACATCGTTGGGAAGCTTTAAAATCGGATCATACGGGCGCTAAGTGAGAACCTTCACGGCTATGAGGTACAGTAAATAAACTCATTTATTGCTTAGCATTTGGTATAATCAAAACTAGATCAACACAAAATTTACTCTCTAAACTCCTATAGCGGAGTGCGGACAGTATGTATCCCGCTAGAGCATCAGCTCTTGCATTACATATCCCTCAACATAGAATTTCGGCCTATAAAGTCCAACTGTTGCTCTGTTTATGCTAAAAAAGGAAATTCTGTTGTCGTTGACTGCTTTCCTATTTTACCCTCAAGTTAAGCCACGACATTTTAATTTTCTTTTATCTAGTATATACCTACCTAAAAACTATATACACTTGTCTTGGTCTACTTCTTATTCATTTTCCTCACTATTATATTACCTTCTATTGTTTTATAAATATTCTCGACTATAATCAATAATCATAGGCTAAGCAAACTTCCTTAGATAATGAGGTCAATATTTTTTTGCTTAAGTGTAATTTTACTACAAAATAATAAGCTATTATGATCTTCCTTATTGCGCAGGAGAATACATTGACAATGAAAATAAATGACAGTACACACCTCCAGACGCTAATACATTTTTGCCAGTTGACGCAATTGATAAATAGTTTAAGTGGTTCATAAATGTTCTTGTTTACTGATAAGTAGGAGGGGCAATTGATTCGCGACCCCTCTTCAAGCTACGTACTTGTGACGTCAAACATATTTTATAATATAACTCGTATAACGCAATACATTACTACTATCGACTTATTGGATTCTTCCTGGTGTAAAAATAGAATAGACGCAACATATATGTTCAAATTTATAAATAAAAAAATGGTTCTAATTCTATCTAATTGGTTAATCAGCTCCTTAAGTTAGCTCGCGGATACAAGGTCAATAGAATTTCTAAATACAGACTATAGTTTCCTTGATGACAATCTATCCCTTTACTAAGGGACAGAAGGGGGAGCGACCAAGGCAGAATGCTCAGAAGGCAGATCTTTGTTTAGATGTGTATGAAAAACAGCATTCAACGATATAAGAATGTTTCTCTTCTCTTAAATCGAAGAGACTTAGAGAATATATGCGAAACCAATACGTTTGAGTCCTAACTGGGCAAATACATTTTAGACGATGTTGTATCTATGTATGTGAAGTGATATTGCTACTAATATTGGACTAATGTTAAGTTATATCTAGCATTATGTTTATATTATATTGTATTTATCAGGCTGTTTTTTGTTTTTTTTTACAAGCGATAACCAACATTAATTATAACGGGTTTTTGTAACGCAATAGGAGGTAGGTATATCAAAATACATTTCAGTTATTTTAAATTATGATTTTAGATTCGATGATTTGTATAAAAATGGCAAATTTTCATCACATATTAAATAAAATACAGGTTTAATATTATACTTCAGTAAAATGCACGATGACAAAATTGTTTTTATGTTTACTTTCATTTATATTTGGAATTTTTCTAACACCTACGGCACTTCAAAGTAATGAAAGATTGATAAACTATTCGTGGAATATTGTGAATGTAAAGCTGCAATTAAATCGCTGAGGCTAAGGAGCCTAAGCGTTTTATTAATTTGGATGCAATCGAGATCAGTCAATTAGATTACCAGTTGTTGAGGAACTAAATTATGATCAAGTGCCCCCGTTCCTTGTTACGAAAATAGTCTTCAATTAACTAAGTGACTAAATTAACGAAAACGGTTACAAACCGAAAACGTACTGTGCCAAACTTGTAATCCATCAAAATTATACCGAATCAAACTAGATCGGTAAACTTAATGAAAAATAATAAACCGGACTGTTTATTTAGTAATCACGCTAATATTATAAAGGCGAAAGTTTGTGAGTGTGTACGTTTCTTACTTTTCACGCAAAAACTACCGGACGGATTTTGACGAAACTTTGTAGTAATATACTCGTAGCTTATCTATATATCCGAATAACACGTCCTAATCCTAACTAATATTATAAATGCGAAAGTAACTCTAGTCTGTCTGTCTGTCTGTTACTCTTTCACGCCAAAACTACTGAACGGATTTGAATGAAATTTGGTATCAGATGGTCTAGACCCTGAGAAAGAACATAGGCTAATTTTTATAGTTAGGATAACACATAGGCCATATTTTATAAAGTTTAACGCGGGTAAAACCGCGGGGCACAGCTAGTAGGCTATACTTTATAAAGTTTAACGTGAGTTAATCCGCGGGGCACAGCTAGTGTCAAATAAAAACCTTAAGGTCCTACATCGAAAATAAAGTGTGAGCTCGCTCACTCTTTTTTCAAGGTTTGACTATTAATCTGAGCGGGATGACATAATTACTTAATGAATGCTGAGGCTTATGAGCAAAGTATCAAATAACATATTTTCATTTACGTACATATATCAATACACTACATTACGAATCTGAACATCACATTTAGCGATTTTAGAAATGGTTATTAATAGCTTGTAATGTAATGTAAATTAGGTCGAAAACATATCTTGGTAGTAAGGGGTAAGGAAATGGATAATAACAACTCATTTACTACTTACAGTTAGACGTATTGTAACAGTTTTAAGGATTACTTAGGAGAGTTCATTTTTATTATTTTAGTTTAATACAATCAAATTGGGAGAGTAGCCCATGTGAGCGATTACCATTGCCTGTGATAATTCCGAAACTTATATTGACAATGTCATGTGGGAAGGTTCAATATCTGGTATATATAGATACACACATAGTTCGGGATATAACGATTCATTTTATGATGGTATAAAATAATTGTGGGAAATAAATGATTCTTATGCCTTTGTTGGCTGTTAGTCCCACCTCGACAAACATAGTCACCGTAGCCTAGTTGGTAGTGCTCCTGCCTACGAAGCTGGTGGTCCTGGGTTCGAATCCCGGTAAGTGCAAATATTTGAGTGATGAACACGAATATTTGTTTCTGAGTCATGGATGTTTTCTATGTATTTAAGTATTTGTCCATCTATATAAGTATGTATATCGTCGCCTGGTACCCATAGTACAAGCTTTGCTTAGTTTGGGGCTAGAATGATCTGTGTGACATTGTCCCTAGATATTATTATATTATTATTATTTGCGACCTGGCTCAGGCGCAAGACCACAATGCTTTCAACTAGGAAAGTACCCCCGATCAAGTTACTTATACCTGTCGCGTTTACTTGTATCTTGACTAAGAATAATAATAATAACATAGAATGTCATTGATCCTGGGCCATTATTCATAAACGGCCATCTGACCCCAAACTAAGTAGAGCTTGTACTATAAAAACTAGGTAACCGATGGTAACATATACTACTGCTCTTTTGTAAATACATACTAATATAGATAATTACGCCCAGGCTCAGGATAAACAAACATATTATGTAATATCTATCCGGGATGGGAATCGAACCCACTACTTGCGTAGTGAAAGTCAAGCATCTAGCAACCACGCAAACCGGCCTGTAGCGTCAATTTGTAGCTCGACTAGGAAATTATACCCATTTACACTGCTTTTAGTTTGAAAATCCGCGCATATAGTTCAGTTTTTATAAATGAAACTGATTTCGCAGCCAATTAGATTTACATATCACTTTTTGGCTTCGGACCCTAAACACAAATATAGTATCTATAAATCAGAAAACAATGATTACGAATGCTGAACATTCATTGCCATGCGTAGATGATGTTCAGAATTAGCTAGGCCCAATTAAGTTACTCAATATCCCTATATCGCAATTAAAATGTTTTATGTATACGTTACGCGGATAAAGTAGAATGGTGACACAGTTAGATGTCCGCATTTTAATTATAGATGCTTAATGAATTTAATTATAAAGCTCGTGTTGAATTGGAGACTTCTATTTGTACCAATGGTTACATACTGCGGGCGACAAAAACACATCTATTTACCCAACTGAAATCACCATTTTTGAGTCACCATTTTGATATGCATTATTTACAATTACTGCTTCACTTTAGTATTTACTAAATACTAATAAATACAAATATGTACTACGTACGTAATACGTACTATTTTAATGTTAAACGCTTCTCTGGGTTAACCCTGGTTTTCATTTGTTCACAGACGAATGGATGTAGTTAGTGTCAGTGTGCATAAAGTTTTGTGTGAGGATCTTTACTAAGTATATTAGGCGTGGATCAATTATATTAACTGAAAATCCGATACAAACGGCGTACTAATTAAAATAAAAACACGCCTGCACATATATAATACTAGCTGGTGCCCGCGACTTTGTCCGCGACAATTTTGAATGATGACCAATGTAACTACTTACTTCTAGCTTAATCTAAAAAAAAAACTTAAAAAAAAAATAAGCAATATAAATTGAATAAAACCTATTTTTCTATTATTATATTCCAACTCTTTCAAAAATTTGCTAAACTGGATTGAATCACTTCCGTACCCCTAAACCGGCAGTTAACAGCGATCCCGTAATATTCAGTTGCTCTACCAAGGAATACTGTAGTAAAACTATCATTTGTTAAAATAAAGCAAGGTTATTATTATACAGAATAAATTCAAGAAAATAATCTATACACATAATAAAATCGTAGGAAAGTCAAAACTGTACATTGATATTTTTTTTAAAAATTACTGTGGGCGTGATCTACAATCGATATCGAAGCCAAAAATATAGTTTTTAGAATTTTTGTCTGTGTGTCTGTTTGTCTGTATGTATATCCAGGCTAACTCAAAAAATACTGCATGGATTTACTTCAAATTCTGCATGAATATTACTACAACGTAGGTTCAACATATAGGCTACATATTATCACGCTATCACCTACGGGGGAGGAGCTGTGATAATTTATAAAATTTAACGCGGGTAAAACCGCGGGGCACAGCTAGTCAACATTAAAAGTAAAAGCAATTATTTAGAATTTTCTTAAATTTTTGATACTTTTTCTAAGGACCCGTGACATCTCTGGTGTTGCGAGTGTACATGGACGGCGGTGATCTCTTACCATCTGCTGACCCGCTTTCTCGTTTGTCGCCCTATGACATAAAATGAAAAAGGAGATTTTTTATATAAGTTTAACTGAATTATTCGATCACAAGTTTTATGTGTAAGTATAGATGAGCTTGGGCCTTACCGCTTCGACCCTTTTCATTGTGGAACACTATTATCTTGGCGTACAGAAATATCAGCGAAGTTAAAATAGTGTAGCTAGTTTTAAATAATGCTGGATTTTAGGGAATGGAAAGAAAAATGTTGTTACATCGTTACATTTGAGGGTAGCTTTAAAAAGGTCGATGTGAAGATTTGGATGTGTACCCATACCAGTACACATCCAGATTTTCACATGAACCTTTTTATAGGTACCCTCAGAAGATGGAAATTATCCTTGAAAACTTCCAAGACTTACTACAAACTTCATGTTAAAAAACAAAATGAAGGAGGCACATGTTCATCAGTAAGGCCTGAAAATTATTATTACGCAAACCTATTAGCTGCAAGACGGTTATATTGTGAAAATATTGTGTCAATTTCACCACAATTTTAGCAATATATTTCTATACCTGTCCACCAACGGTAGGACCTAGCTTATATTATATGTCATTCAATATAAAATGTACGTAGGGATTGTATATATATTTTTGAAGATCCGTAATATAGCGGATTGTTAGGAACATGATCTTATTTCACGATCTTTCCGTTCAACTATACGTGATTCGTGCATGGCGTCGGTCAATCACGGCACTATACAAATGTAAATATTTAGATACCTAAAGACGAAGTTAAACTATAGGATTCCAGATCCGGTATAAAGCAATTTAAATCAAGTTGACGATACCAATGCTGCTCTCATCAACGTGTAATAAATTATCATTTATAATTAACTGTGTATTATAGTATATATTTATGATGGAATTTAATATCTTAGCATAAAAATAAACAGTACGGAAACTACCTACAAACGATCGAAACGGCACACTCACACAAACATGCGTATCGACACCTAAGCGGTTGTCACGGTGCTGTCAGTAGTGAGTGCCGCCTCAAAACGAGTGGCCACGAATAAGTTTATCTCCGCAATCTTCTAAAAAAATCCACGTGCGTATTGGGTAGTATACGGCTGTTTGAACTCGGTTTCATCAAAATGGGAGCTTTCGTATTTTAATGCCATCCTGCTAATTTATAAAACAAATATGTTTTAATAAGAAATATAAATATAAACCTACCTAAACCTAAATATAAAACATTAAAAGTTACAACCCTACAGCTTCAATAGAGCGAAGGTAATTATTTCATGAACTAAGCTTAGTTATCTTGTTTTCATGAACTAGGCTTAGTTACCTTGTACCGGAGCAGCAAACCCGCGTTCCCGGGACTCCCCCATCAGGCACCAAGAGAAATCCCCGGCAGGTAGGTTTAGTCGGTGCAAGTCCGACATACCCACCCGCAGACACTTTTTGCGGGTGGCATGCGAAGGCAATCCCCCTGCCTTATCAAAAAAAAATAAACAAAAGACTTAGTTACCTTACTGTCCATAGTTATACTGTGGTAATATGTTATATTTCTGATGCAGTCCACGCGCCATGCCTTGTGCACACACATTCACAGTGTGCAGGTAAAATAGTACAACACGTGAGATGCACGAGCAAGCTTATTATACTTAAGGCGAGGTATAACTTTATATATTTGAAAGAAGCATAAATTTAAGACACGAGTGTGGTTTTATTGAAATAATTGGGAGTTCAAAAGATACTTCGGTGCAATATCATTATAATAGTAATATTTTCGAACATTATTTACACACGGCTATGTAATCCCAAACTAAGCAAGGTTTGTACTATGGAAACTAGATGACTATATTTCTCTTTTAATAACATGTACTACTTTTCTTTTGTAAATATATACTTATATAGATAATTACACCCAGACTTAGGACAAACAGACATGATAATGCACACAAATATCAGTCCTGGGGCACTACCGGCTAAGTCGCCGAACTTCGTTTTCTTAAATGGCGTTCAAATAAATAAAGGTTAAAAATGACTTAATCAATCGTTAAATCGGCTTCCATGAGCACATGTGACGTCATAAATTGTCCGGAATCGATTGTCAACGTGGAAGCCGATTTAACGATTGTTTAAGTAATTTTTAACCTATATTTATTTGAACGCCATTTAAGAAATCGATGTTCGGCGACTTAGCCGGTAGATCCCTGGGTGGTAAACGAACCCAGGACCTCCGGCGCGAAAAGCAAACATTTGCCAACCACGCCAACAGGCCCGTTGAATGGTAATTTAAAATATAGAGTTATTGGATGGGTGAACTTATTATTAAACGGACAGCAGGATCACCTTGAGCCCCATACTGAGGATGCCAACCTTCCAAACTGAACAATTTGTAAGTTTTCGAAATAGTAGGTACCATTTTAATTCGTCATACAAAGTGTATAAGCCATATTTGTTACTAGCTGTGCCCCGCGGTTTTACCCGCGTTAAATTTTATAAATTATCTCAGCTCCTCCCCCGTAGGTGATAGTGTGATAATATGTAACCTATATGTTGACTCGACCTCTTAGTAATATTCATGCAAAATTTGAAGGAAATCCATGTAGTACTTTTAGAGTTTAGCCCGGACATACATACAGACAAACAGACAAAAATTGTAAAAACTATGTTTTTGGCTTCGATATCGAAGGTAGATCACGCCCCAAGTATCCTTTAAAAAAATATTCAATGTGCAGTTTTGCCTTTCCTACGATTTTATTATATGATGAATAGATGAATATAGAATCTTTTTATTTCTTGTATCTTTTGTCTATTAATATAAAATAAATAAATAAAGAATGCTCTTTAATTTTAGTTGTATCTTTAGTTATAGTGAAAGATTAAAATCGTGTCGTGAAACTCGTGAACAACAATATTTGAGTTACACGTAAACGTAACGACACTTAGTTATGATAAAATTTAATTAGGCTCTCGAGGTTAAACTACTTACAACATATATGAAAACTTAACTGTACTTTTCGTTTTTGTTAGTTACAAACAAAGCAGTCCCTGTTGCATTATTTCACAGTACATTCCTAGCCGCTTTTCTCATTAGCTTATCTAGTCCATCCGACGCGACGGTTGTCTGGAAGAAATTGCTCTTATGCAATAAGACCGCCAATTGTACATAAATTGAATCTATGTCTATGTGCAATAAAGTGTACCTATCTATCTATCTTATTAAATTAACACACTGCCATCTAATCCCAAACTAGGCAAAACCTGTATCCAGGCAACCGATAAACAAACTTATATATTTCTAGATACATACATGTTGTAGATACGTTACACACACAAATAATCTTGATCATCACACAAAGATTAATCCTGAAAGACAACACGTCGCTCCTCAAGCGAATGAGCATTCGTCAGTGTTTATTAATCAAACTCAAGCGTCGTGAACTTGAAGAACTGATTTTTAAGCTAATTGTTAACTCAGTCTCAACTGTGGAGTTAAGCTACGCCTGACGATTTTATCAAACATGCGGCCCAACAACTTGTAACCAATTAACGTAGCATATGACGTTTACAACTCTTTCCGCTCTTGACGTGCACTGGTGACTTCAACCGTAAGTACAACCAACCCTTTACGTACCATACAGTTAAAATTGAGGTGCATAAATCAGGTATAAAAGGGCGGTCTTTTCGCTACTGTCATTTCTTCCAGTCAACCAAAGAAGGAGTAGATAAATGAAGGATGGCGAAAACAGAGTAGGTAGGATAACAACAGGTCAATTTATAGTTAACTTGTACTTAACATGGTGCTTCCCCAAACCCCTAAACTCTCATAGACAAATAATCCTATAGGTACCCTATCTGACTTAAATGTTGTGTTAGCCAGGAGTCATGTGTAGTTACCAAATCTACGCTATGCTAGTAGAGCTAGGTTTAATCTACAGGCGCGGTAGCATTTGTGTATGATTTATACATATGAATGTAAGAGAAGAGCAATAAATTGTATTCGATTAAATTCAAACATGCACATGTTACGAGACAGCAACGGGTACACATTACAATCACTTCTCATTATGTATATTTCGTCAATCTCTAATGCCTCGCATTACGTCAACTATGAAGTATGACTAAACTATAGAAAATTAAACTAGTTCTATTATTGTGGCAAATGTATGTTGCTCAATGCTTCCAATACTTCCGTGGTCACTGACGACTAGCCTTTAATATAATCTTTTTCAATATTGACTTACTTAGTGAGTTGCAATAATAATTGCAACTGTTTCTTAATGTATTGTTTCGCAGCAACATAAATAGCTGTCATTAGATTAGTTAATTAAGGGATAATCACAATATGTATATGTCACTTGCGGAAGTCAGTGAAATTAATTGCATTATTTTCGGTAGAGTCACCCGTAATTATATGTATAAGTACAGTTCTTTCTCTTAAAAAGTCTTCGGTCGCACTAAAAAAATTAAGCCCTGTGTCGCGGCGAACCTAACAAACATACAAATAGCACAAAAACCAACCAAACTCAGGACAACTACTTTTGGGTCACACAAATAGTTGTGCTATGCGTAAATGAACCCGGCACATAAAATGACGAGGCGATTGTCTTAACCATTGAGCCACGCGTGCATTCTAATATGAATGTATATATCTAGTTAATGAGTAAAAATATTTCTAAATTGATTAGCTTATGACGTGTCCGTTGAACCGTACTTCCAGTTCAGGACGTGCTGAATCTAAAAAGAAGAACAATATTATATTTTATAAAATAAACTTATTTTCATAATATTTATACCTAAATATTACCAGGCCTTCATAAAAAGTGGTTTATTCTGTGGAGTTGGGTGGCTGGTACAACAAGATTATGCTTATATTATTATATCTAATCCAACAACAAGCGTTCTTATTACGTTACATGTAATAAGGACGCTTTTTAAGACGCCTAAAATATTGTATGTGTGTGTATCACACTATAGTACGTTATAAAGAATGCATATAAGCTTGAAATTCTGAAGGTGAGATAGAAAACATAATTTTACAATTACGGACTGATTCAGCTACTGGGTGGGATGGCATTTCATCAAATTTCTTAAGGCACTACAGACAGCTTTTGATCCCTCCCATCACTCATATATATAATCTCGCCATCAGTACCGGTGTCTTTCCTGATGCATTAAAGAACGCCTTAGTTCACCCAATATATAAGTGCGGGGACCGAGACCGTGTCAACAATTATCGTCCTATTTCGGTGTTGCCAGCGCTTTCAAAAATTTTAGAAAAGTATCTAAATAAGTCTTTAAAACAATATGTCGATAAATTCAAAATTCTAGCTAAGAATCAGTACGGATTTAGATCTGGTGTCTCTACTGAAGACGCTGTCATTGACCTTACTAACACGGTGGTGAAGAAATTGGACGATAACAACATGCATATTTCTAGATCTTTCGAAAGCATTTGATACGGTCTCTGTCCCGCTCTTACTTGATAAGCTAGAAAGGCTTGGTATACGGGGCTCAATTCATAACCTTTTCAGAGATTACTTATCGAACAGGAAACAAAGGGTAAAGATTGGAGATTTGATGAGTAATGAGACTTTTGTCTGTTACGGTGTACCCCAGGGGAGCATTCTCGGTCCAACTCTGTTTCAACTGTATGTAAACGACCTTTGTACTATGTCTCTACCATATACAGAAATTTACACTTATGCAGACGACACTGCAATTGTAGTGAGTGGCCCTGACTGGAATGTAGTGCAAAACAGAGCGGAATTTTCACTGAAACAAATAATGGTCTGGCTATCTAATAATTTACTTACATTAAATTTGAACAAAACCCTTTTTCTGCCTTTCTACTTATCTAAACTAAACTCACCACCTCATGATTTCTCTATTAAAGCCCACACCTGTGCCTCTAATAATAATTGTACTTGCCATAAGTTGTCTAGAGGAACGAATGTGAAGTATCTTGGTGTCCAGTTGGACAGTGGACTGACTTGGTATCCGCAAGTTGAAACTGTTACAACCAGAGTGAGAAAGCTTATACATCTTTTTAAAACCCTACGTGAAGTTACCACACCAGACCAAGTACGAATGGTTTATCTTGCCCTTTGTCAATCCATTGTCCAATACTGCATCCCAGTATGGGGTAGTGCCAGCAAGACACAGTTACTTCAATTGGAGCGTGCGCAAAGAGCTGTATTAAAAGTAATGAACAAAAAGCCGATTAGATACCCTACTAAGCAATTGTACACTGAGAACAAAATTTTATCTGTTAGACAGCTCTTTGTGCAACGGATTATCTTAAGAATGCATAAAGCTGTGCCACCTCATGATCCCAAAAAACGTAGTAAGCAGTCTGTCTTCTCAAGTGCTCGTTGCAGAACCGCCTTTGCCAGACGTCAATATAGGAGTGTCTCATGTAAGCTATACAACATGGTTAACAAAAATCACAACATTAGAGGCCTCAACATCCATGAAGTTAAGTCGATCACAACCAGTTGGCTTCTCCAGCTAGATTATAATAACACTGAAGCGCTGCTAAAGTACATTGAGTAAAAGCTACCAGATAGAGACACACACTAACACACACACACATGCATATACACACACACACACGCACACACACACACACACACTCACATGCACGCACACACACATTCTTATATAGTACAAATATATGCCGCTTACCTAGAATTAATTTTCTTTAAAACTTACACATGTAAATTGCCAATAATACCACGTCCACCACTGTTTTATTGTATAAACCTATGAGCACTGTTTCCCGAAATACAGGCATTAGCCTAGTTTGGGAGACAGTACTAGTACTTTTTGTAAACTTGTGCATTCACTATGCTGTAATCATTAGTTAGTAACTATTATTCTGTTCAAATAAACATTTTTACTTTTACTTTTTTTACTTTTAACTTTCCACGCTTTACCAAAGATATAAATGAAATTCCAAAGGATGGATATTATATGGGTATACAAAACGAATAAAGGATAGGGAAGGATTAATTAAATGTTAGCATATGTAGCAACACACCAGACCGTCTTTGCGACTGAGCCTACTCAGACCAGAAGCAACCCAGATTCTGCTCCAATAACTTTTTTCAAATTCAAGTAGTTCTAGGAAAGTTTGTCTCTAGTTACGTCACGTTATATATTAATTGTAATTTATTTAATTGTAATATTGAAATTTTTGCTCGATTCTATTTTAATACTTATTTCTTCCTTCTATCTATAGTATATTTCCCGTTCTTAAATGTTATTTGTTCAACTTTAGAAGTAGTTTTAGTTAATTTCACTTCACAATGGCAGGGATAGTACCGTCAAAGAAACAATGTTAAATCTTTGGTTAGTTTGGTTCTCATTCCAGAAGATATTCTAAAGCATGGCATAAATGTAATAAGGACGTTTATACCATAAAGTCACTCATTACAGCCATACGTTAACTTACCACAGCTTAACTCATGGCGGCTTCAAATACTTAATAATAAGACTTTATTTTCAGACCAAATTAGTGTCCAATAAGTAAGTAACAACTTTCTTATAACCTAGTGTTAGTAATATATATAAGTATTTTAAAATATGTAACAAATTTACCATTCATTTCTGCGTCATTCCATGCGAAATGGCGCAGCAATGATTGCCGTAAGTCTAGCCGACTAGCGATCATGCGAAGGATGCTATTGGTGCTCTAATGAAATGTAAACTATGAATATGGTTGGTACCGAGACTAATTTTACGAGTGTTCAAGCAAGTACCCTTAGTTTTTGTACTAGCAGTTTAGAGAAGATACCTAAGTAATGCCCAATACTAACTCTAGGCAGTCAATTCTACTATAATACAGGCTTGTCTGTTATTTTTCAATTAACTACGACCAATAGATCTCAGGACACAAAAAAGGTATATTGTCGTTTGACGTGGCTTCTAAAATTAGATTGGCGCTATGCACGAGTGAATCTCTAAGGACTGGTACCTACTTGGTTTACATTTGGCGAATTAGTTAATGGCGAAGTAGTACCCAAAAACGATTGGGAAACTTACCTGTAATGTTTGCTCGTTGGTTAGTAGTGGTCAGGATGTTTAAGTAATAACTGCCGCTTCGTGTCGTGGGTTCGAGCCCCGCGCCGGACAACTATTTGTGTGACCCATAAATAGTTGTTTTGAGTCTGGATGTAATTTGTGTCCGTCTATTATATGTTTGTAAGGTACCCCGCGACATAGGGATTAGATTCCCTAGTGCGGGCGTTGTCTTAAAAAATATGTATAGATAAATAATATATAGAACGTCCTGGGACAATAATATATTAGACAATAATACATAACAATATACATATAAGGTCACCGTAGCCTAGTTGGTGGTGCTCCTGCCTACAAGGCTGGTGGTCCTGGGTTCGAATCCCGGTAAGTGCAAATATTTGTGTGATGAGCACGAATATTTGTTTCTGAGTCATGGATGTTTTCTATGTATATAAGTATTTATCAATCTATCTATATAAGTATGTATATCGTCGCCTGGTACCCATAGTACAAGCTTTGCTTAGTTTGGGGCTAGGATGATCTGTGTGACATTGTCCCCAGATATTATTATATAAGACTCAAGACGGACAGACATTTTCATGCACACCATTATTTTTCCAGGGTGCCACGCCGACGGGCCCGTCTTTAATCTATAAATATAAAAATCAATTACTATTCGTTAGTCTCGCTAAAACTCGAGAACGGCTGAACGGATTTATCTTATCTTGGTCTTGAAATGTTCGTGGAGGTCTAGGGAAGGTTTAAAAGGTGAGAAAAATTATAATAATCGCCGGGAAAACCCTAAACACAGAACTTTTCTTTTTCCCATATAAACGTTTTATAAAACAAAAGTTTAGGTCTTTGTTTATCGATTGTGGCAGTACGAAGTCTGCCGAGTCAGCTAGTTATATATAATTTCTTGTAGTGAAACATTTTCAATAGCCCGGAACTATTCAGAATCAGAAAGTTGGCGTTGACACGTGCAACTTACAACTCAGTTTGTTGCCTAATATTGTTGTAGTTGTGTAGAGTTTCTATCTCATCTATGGACTCTGTGTGTTAAGGAATAAATACAATATATTCTTTTGTGCATATATCGGTATACCTATAACAGTTCCTTTGTATAATACAAAATGGGGAAATCATAAACTAAATCATCTGATGGGAACTGGCATCCTCCATCAATTCAGAACTCTAGCCGTTAAAATTCGAACGATTCACAAAAAACTGACCAATTACGGAGAGTGTAGAAGAGTTTTTGAAGGAATTTTCTGATTAGCTTTTAGTTTCGATTTACGCATTGCATTACCGTCCATGCAATCTGCTCTGATGTTCGTTTGCTTCCATTGGCCCGATGACAATACTATAAAACTTGGAAGTGAAAATGACACTGACACTGAGAAATTTCTTTTTACGGAAAAATCCCAAAGTCACTTTTTGGCCCGACCCGGGATTTGAACCCAGGACCTCATTATCTGCGGTTGAACACGCTACCGCTAGACCAACGAGGCAGTCACATTGCCGGTACATTAGGTATATAGTTAACTACTACTCTGAGGAATACTACTGCTTGCTGAGATGGTGACCTTTCGACGGAACATACAGGAGCTATTGTACTTTCTTTATTTTGTTGTTTATTTTTTCGATATTTATTATTTTTTGTGTTTGTATTATGCTATAGGTACCTTGTAATTACTCATTTCTTGTGTGTTCATGTTGAATAAATGTATTTATATTCTATTCTATTCTACTGTGGAGGTATTTCCGATCCAGTGTGACAGCAACCTCAGAGCATTAAACACTACAGTAACCCTTAAGAAGCAAGCCGATTTTCTTCTTCAAAGCCTCCAACGTACTTGCGGGCCCTCTAGTGTTTAAAGTCTTCGTATGCGGCGGTGATCACTAACCATCAGATGACCCGCTTACACGTTTGCCTTGTTAATATCATCATTACAGCTAAATAAGTCCACTGCTGGACACACCTCCCTCAAGAATCATCTGTGGGGGATATGCCATAATCACGCTTGGTAAGCGAGTTGGCGATCGCAGTAAGATGGTCATAGTAATCAGAAGGACGCTGCTGCCCGTCCTCTGGTAGATATTCCCTCGGGTCGACTTCTACGCCCCCCACGGGATGAGATGGGGTGATGACATTCTGATTCTGATATTTGTCGCCGTCACCAAATATGCCGTTGTTAATATATATATTTAAAAAAAGATATACACGGTGCCTGTATATTAGGTATACTTTTATATGAATATATTATTCATTGCATAACGCTGTTGGCAATAGGATACAAAGAAATTATTATTAGCTTTAACTTTTTGTCACATATTTATGGCGGCGAGTAAGTAATAAATATAAGTATAAGCACGTTGTACAATCACGTTTTGATTTTTATCTTTTATTATAAACAAATATGTTATGGTATATATTTGTCTTGTATTCTAGGAATATGTAATCAAAACAGACGGTATAAACCACTGTCTAAAGTAGGTACGCAAATATTTAACATCAAAATAATGGATGTTAACCGCAAGCTAAAATAACACGAATATGTATATTAGTACAACATTTTTATGAGGGGTTTGTAACATCATGACCATTATTTTCTTTAGGCGACAATCTTTATAAGAGGGTTTTGCATAGTGATAGTATCAGCTTAAACTAATAGTTAGCTAATTTTCTTCTCTTAACAAGAGAACAAACTTAGCTAACTTTTAGTTTACCTTACTTTTAAGACTGTTTCACACTCGAACATATGCGTTAGACAGATTGACAGCTTTGGTAATTTTAAAATCAGATAACTTGAGGTTTTGCATTCTCCTATTTCCCCCTCCAAAACAGAACAGATTTCAATATTTTCAGTAATGAAACAGCGAGAAAATAGGCTATTCATATGCCCTCATTTGCTTTCTAGACATTTATTTTTGACTAGCTATGCCCCGCGGTTTCACCCGCGTTAAACTTTAAATTATAGCCTGTTATTGGCATATATAAGCTATATTACTACAAAGTTTCATAAATATCAGTTCCGTAGATTTTGCGTGAGAGAGAAATAAATATCCATACATCAATACGTACAAAATTTCGCATTTCTAATATTAGTAGGATAGTTTTAGTTTTTATAATTTTTTTGAATATCATGATTACCACAAAAACGTAACAGGGAACTAACCCAGTTCCCCCCTAGAATTGTCCTAGTCTTAAAATCCAAACAGGAAAATGAGAAAGCAGGTAAGAAGAGGTATTGGAAAATAACCTAAGCTCTTAAGAAAATAACTGAGAATACAAAACTGTTCTACAGCGAAACACAATAACAATTAATAAAAAACATTACTAAAAAGATTACATTTAATATATTTTTTATTATTATGTGTGAGGAAAAACATTTTTAAAATATATGTATAACAAAATATACACCGTTGATACCTAACGGAGTCATTATTATTTTATTAACACCTTTGTTACCACTCGAGACTAACCGATACCGCCAATAGAATAAACATTATCGAGTGGTTGCTAAATAAATAATGATCGGACCGGATATAGAATACGCGAGGTTAAATTTACAGAAAGGCAAAAAGCCATGTTATTTGAAGTAATCTTAGTCGGAAAATTTGTACAAGTAGTGCTCTGAATTTTAAAGAGGTAGGTGAAGTAGGCAATAAGTAGAATCGCTAAATTAATACTATATGTTTTGTGCATTACCAAGTCGGCAAATAAGCATTATGAGCCTATACGATGGTAGGCGATCGACACTAATTTATTTATTTACTAGCTGTGCCCCGCCGTTTTACCCGCGTTAAACTTTATAAACAATCACAGCTCCTCCCCCGTAGGTGATAGCGTGATAATATGTAGCCTATATGTTGACACGACCTCTTAGTAATATTCATGCAAAATTTGAAGTAAATCGATGCATTACTTTTTGAGTTTAGCCCGGACATACATACAGACAATCAGATAAACAGACAAAAATTCTTAAAACTTTATTTTTGGCTTCGATATCGATTGTAGATCACGCCCCAAGTATCCTTTTAAAAAAATATTCAATGTACAGTTTTACTTTCCTACGATTTTATTATATGTATAGATTTGATGACTTCCAATAGCTATACTAAAATACTAGTAGGTAGTAATAATGTCCTCCTAGCTGATTTCGGCCACGGCGGCCAGCCTCAATGGACACTGGCCATTTGTGCCGGACAAATTTTAGTGCACAAGTGTCTGCGCAAACACAGGGGCACAATTTTTCCATCAGTCTCATGATCCGATGGGACGACTAGCGACACGACCGGAATGAGGTCAGATACAGGACCGACGGCTTTACGTGCTCTCCGAGGCACTGGGGTGTATTACCGCCAACTTCCAGACTTCGGGCTGATACTAAGAAATTTTCTTAACAGAAAATTTACAAAATCACTTTTTGGTCCGACTCGGGATTCGAACCCAGGAGCTCATTATCTACGGTTGACCACACTCCCGCTAGACCAATGAGGCAATACAATCTAAATGTACTTCTCAAGATGCCACAATATGAATATTGACATGAGTAGTGAGTAACACTGTTTTAAAAAACTACAAGCTATGGGCCATATCAGTATCCTAAGTTAATAGCACCACTCAAGCGCTACTCTATTTAAAAATAAATTTATACACTGCTGTTATGCAGATGCCATACCCAGATATCCGTTTTATTCGATACCTCAATAACGTTATAGAAAACTTACACGTATCCGGAACTAAATAGGTTTACAAAGAAGACATTGCACGACTACGGTTTCTGTTTATTAATAGTTGGAAGCACAAAAAAATACAAAGATACTCACAAAAAGTATTTGTAACTCAAGAAAATAAATGTTATTCTTTATACTTAAGTTATTGTTATAGTAGTAATTGGTAACAAAAATCTGATCGGAGCCGTGCTTTAGGAAAGCTCGGGGCAATATCTCATTAATTAATGAGCTTTTAAAGATTGAACTTAAGCACCGAATTGAGATCAGTATACTTACGATTCCATTATTTTTATTGACGCTTTGGCCGAGTGTTAGGGCAGCGCGTGCTGTGGTAGAGAATATTGTTATAATGTTAATGACAGTTATTTTCTCATTGTCAATAGAAACTTTTCGTAGTACCTCCGAGTCGGGATATTGGTGTTGTGACAGCCTCGTGCCGCACAAAATATTTTTAGCCGACAGTCTTACGCTCAGGCATAAAAATGTCGGCTATAATTGTTGCCCTCTCATGACCAAGACCTTCGTATTTTCTGCGACAGAATTATTATTTTATTTACGAATATATTAGCTAAAAAAATCTTCGGATGCTGGTCAGGCCTTTATTATTTAATTTATACCGTATTATCGACCTTGTTGCAACTTTCTATCAGATAAGAATTTTAAGCGAACACACTTCAGTTCCGTAGCTTTGGCCTAAATTAAACCAGGAGTATCAGAACTCATATTGATCTCCCTAGCACCCATCCCATCTAGCTAATAGATTTTCCTTATATTTGCGTAAATTATTAACCTGCAAGGTCAAAGCACTGACCTTCCACTCTACTACTGAAAGTAAATCGAGAGTCAATCAATCCAGTATTGTGACAGATCGTTGCAAAATTCTGATAATCGTTACCAATGGGTACCAAATATAACTACAATCTGAATTAGTAAAAAATATTTTGTGTAATAATTTTACTGTGGTCTAATAAAGATCATAACAATTGAAAAGTTATTCAATCTGTGTCAAGTGGAAAATAGCCCCTTATCAAGTGAGTGGTCATTAGTCAGATTGTACTTACTTGTCTAAATGAAGTGTAATACACTACACATCTACTACTTGTACAGAGCATAACTACATGAGTATTTTCATTTTTTAAATGTATAGGTATGTATCATATACTTTTATATAAACGAATCTATATATACATATATCCATATGATATATATGTCATATACTCTTAATACTTGGCCACACTCTTATTACTTATGTGTGTACTAGCTGTGTTTTATACATGCACATTTTAGGGTACCGTACCCAAAGGGTAAAACGGGACCCTATTACTAAGACTTCACGGGTTAGGCTGGCTTGGATTAGGGGTGGCTAGTGATAAAATGCAACCCACCTACACATTAGACAAACAATATAATTTATACATCCCTAGTAGAGAGGAATGGAAATTGGGACTTTGTGAAATAAAACGAATAAAGTCAAATTTGGTATACAGACGAATCAAAAATGAAATTCGGCACAGGCGCGGACGTATATAATGAAATCTGCAGTATCAGCGAAAGCATGGGCAATTTCTCGCGACAATGTTTCAGGCAGAGACATATGCGATAATAACATGCGCCCAGACGATCATAGATAGGGCGACGGAAGGTCAGACCATCTACATACTCAGTGACAGCCAGGCTAAATTAAAAGCCCTGATGTCACCCAAAATTGAATCAAAATTAATCCAGAACTGTATCACGGCTCTGAACAAACTTAGCACTAAAAATAAAGTCAAACTCGTATGGGTACCAGGCCATACAGGAATAGCCATACAGGAAGGGATCTGAAAGTCAGTTCTGTGGACCAGAACCGTGCGTAGGGATTCCTCCAAATGTAATAGAAGCAATCCTTAAAAATTAATCCACAGCTAAACACAATCTAATGTGGACCAAAATCAAGTAATTAAAACACTCAAAGCAACTCATAAAAGGAGTAGACAAAAGCTGGTCCAAAAAGCTTTGAAAGTACAACAGAAACCAACTACGACTGATAGTAGTAGTATTATATACACGGGCCACTTGGGCACCAACTATCACCTACACTAACTGGGACTGTCGAATAGCCCGATCTGCAGGACCTGTAGGGAAGAAAATCAAACAATGCTGCATATAATATGCAAATGCGATGCATTAGCAGACACAGAATGGCCATCATGGGGCTGGCATATTCAGAACCAGGAGAAGATAACAATAAAGGTTAGTCGCGTTAATACCTGTAAACAATGTTGTGTCATAAGATTTTTAAAGTTTAAAAGGGTATATAATCATTATTCATATTAATTTTAGGTTAAATTCCAAAAATGAGTCTGTTTGCGACGAAGAAGTTGCCTTTCACTTCGACTAAACAACCGTTCTAACTTAAAGGAGAAGGGAACTCCATACATTCCTGGGCCCAGGTGTTAACTGAATCAAACTAGCCTTATTTGTGAGAGGATATAATAACAAGACATCACTGAAATTTTGGTGCAATTTGGCTATCCAGGAATCAAGTTATATGAAGTATAGTAAAAGTGAGGTTAAATTATAACATTGCAGTTTTTTACAAAATATTTTTGAATGGCTTCGGTTGTGTTATGGTTTTATGCATAAAGAGTGTGACATGTCGAAGATCTGGCACGTTTGGATCCCCCGCGCCCCGGGCAGTCACTACAGACGAAGAAAACCACAAATAAAACATGGAAAATACGTTCGCACTTAAAAGGAAAGACAACGAACGAATTGACAGTCAAAGAGCATGTAAAGGCTGTCAGGCAGAGAAGTGTTGCCCGAAGAAAAAATAAAG
Source organism: Pseudoips prasinana (assembly GCA_951640165.1). Classification (NCBI taxonomy): domain Eukaryota; kingdom Metazoa; phylum Arthropoda; class Insecta; order Lepidoptera; family Nolidae; genus Pseudoips; species Pseudoips prasinana. The sequence continues at coordinate 16,251,670 of OX621240.1, forward strand.
GAATACGATCCACTATGAATCGATTCCACGAAAAATACTTGTCACTCGATGTTCAAACATATTCTGAGATTTTACCGATTTATTCTTAATCGATTGCGAATTCAACATTATTTTATCGATTATTTCGTTTCATAACTCAATTTAAGTTTTCTCGCTTCCTAGATAGAAACATGATACCATATTTTGTGATTTCCTTAAGAAAAATATAACGGTTTTTTTAATCCACATTTCAACTAGTTAACTGCTGGGCCCAGAAGTTTCCTTCTCCTTTGGAATAGGTACTCGTAAACGGAGATCTTAGTCCGGAGTAATTTAGCATAACATGCGGCACACATTCCAATGCCTATTGTTTTGGGAATGTGTGCTGCATTTGTACTAAATTGCATGCTGCATATACGCTGTTTGCTGGTGAAAACTATATGATTGCAAAAAACCCGAACAATTGCTGGGTTTTCTTGATAGAAATATGTACGCACGCGAAGTTTCGGGTGGAAGCTATAGCCAGCTGGCCAGACCAAGGTATACCTACTTTTTACCGACGTAGCGCCACAGAAGTACCTATTACGGAAAATGTAGTTCTAAGAACTGCAACAGTTCTTTGTAACATAAGGCATGTAAGTATGCATTTTGAAAATTATCGGAAAGTTAATTTGATACAAGGTCAAATATTAGGAGGCACTTAAGTAGTTTGACTTATACAATTTGTTTAATAACCGGCCTTCCGCGATCCAGGCAATGAATATAACTCCAGATCACGGTTGGCTGCGACATGGATTCTGAGATATTCTCGACACGTGGAGGGAATTATTTAATATTCTTCGCGCAGTCCTGGTCGCACTATTAGGTATATCAAGTGAAATTAATTATTGTTAAACTAACCTTGCCGATCTGCGCCGATATCTTGAGATAGTCAATAATCTAAGTTAAATAATATAATAGCCACATCGCGAACCGAGAATTACTAAACTCACTCAATACGCAAGTTGGTCGATTTATTATTGTTTACAGCAGAATTATTCATTGATAAAAAACCTACATTTTAGTATTACATATTCTAATAAAACAATAGATACACAATGAACAATATCTACAATTTTGCAACAGACAAGCTCGTTATTTTATCAACCAAAGAGTAACTAACACTTATGGTACTAATTGGTTCAAGAATGATTTCGAATTATTTAGTAGAAAGGTACCGGTACACTTTAGGGACTGCCAATAACATACTGTATGATACGGAGTACAATGAGTTATCTATATCAGACCTATAAAAAAGACCAATTCTAATTATAATTCAGTTTCACAAATCAATCCGTCTCATTTGTACACAAACATTACAAAATAAGTAGTTGGAAACAATTTAGAGACGTCGAGATATCATGAACTTTGCGAATCTCACTGAAAAGTGTGAAATGCGAAACTGTTTATTAATAAATACTTTTTACAATGTTCTTATTGGTGACCAGCTGTCCATCACAACCCCATCTGAGTTCAACAATTTTGTTTTTACATAGCACTTATCCTGCAATTTCATCCACGTGGATTTCGTTAATCCCCTATTTACTAAATACAGTTAAGGGTTAAGTCAATTACATTAAAATAGGATTTCTTTCTCACTGTAAAACTGACGAACGTTCTTGGGCCATATTTTTTTGAAACGTGTAGATTTGATTCCACCATAAAAGGTAACTGCCCAAATATCAAGTTAGTAGTATAAGTATGCATGTGCGTAGTATTAGTATAAGTGCGATGATGAATCACTCAATCAGGACATTTTATATGTATAAAATGTCCTGATTGAGTGATTCATCATCGCACTTATACTAATACTACGCACATGTATTAGTATAAGTGCGATGATGAATCACTCAATCAGGACATTTTATATGTATAAAATGTCCTGATTGAGTGATTCATCATCGCACTTATACTAATACTACGCACATGCATACTTATACTACTAACTTGATATTTGGGCAGTTACCTTTTATGGTGGAATCAAATCTACACGTAATTGATATGTTCGTAATACGTACGTACTTTGGTAGCAATTTCAAATGTTGTTGAAATTATTACTAATAATTACCTATATACGATTCCAACTCTTATTTGTCAATACCAATAAAAGCATATGAATATTATTGGTTCCCAAGTGTAATTAGTGGACACGTAGATGCTAGATGCGCAAACAATAACATTACTAAGAATATTATTAGCAATACACCTATTAAATCATTTAACACAGGCCAAATGTCACAATAAATTTAATGCAAAGATTGTTTTATTTATTCTAGTATGTATGCAGTTAGTATTTTGGTGACTAAATAAGTTGCACATAAAAAAGTAAATTTTTGGAATTAATTACTCATCTATTTCTAATTCGCCCTTCTAATGAAATGTTCTGATCGTCCTTATTCCTGCGAAAACGAGTGCCCCTTCAGCCCCCCTTAATAACATTAATATATTAATTTTGGTGTAGCTGATCGCCCCGTACAATTTTTTTATAGTAATCTGAAGTATCTAAGTACAGTCAGCCGAAATAAAATAATGTAATTCTGAATATACTGATACAGTATTATTTAAATATCCTAATTTATAAACGTTGTTATTTTACGCGCGTTATTTACAACTTACCTCGTTTACCTGTTTATAAAAAACATAAAACAGGTAAACTTCTTCGCACACTGATTCCCTATGCCCAATCTTTTCAAATAGACGGTGTCACTCACTTTTCATAACTAATTAAAATTCTGAAATAACATTAACTGGAAGCTAATGTTCTTTATCATTTTATATTAATACAAAATCCAACATCATGATTGCTTACGTTTCTGACTGTACTTTTCATCTGCTGGTAATCGGGACGAAACTGAGTATATAAATTGCCACGGGGCAAATGGGTACACTTAGCAAATCAGGGGCGAACAGATCCACCTTTTTTCATTCCAAGAATGCTTGATTTCAAAAATAATTATATCTCGACACTGAATCTGTGAAGCTGCTATGCAAAGATATAACTCGTGGCAAACTAACAACTATCTTAGAATTATCTGAAGTTGAAAACTTTGTTACCTTTACTTCTGTTTGTGACCTAGTTGTCAATAATATGCGTAAGCTAAATAAATACACACAATATTAAGTGAGAAGTTGAGTTTTCAGAAATCGGCGACATGGAAACATTGATATAACATATAATTATGATGTTAACTTAACAATATCATTCATCATCATTATATCAACTGAAAGACGCCCACTACTAAATAAAGGCCTCCACTAAAGATTGCCGGTCGTGCGCTAGCTTGTAGATTGCCGCATCCTGCAGCCTCCGGCGACCATCGCAAGATCATCGGTCCATCTTGTAAGGGGTCTGCCCACGCCACGCCGCGATGAAATGATAATCATAACATTATATTAATTTTGTTTATTACAAGGGATGGTAATGGAAGGGAAGGCAAGGAAAGGGTAACTTGTATAAACTCTCCATCAGTGGTTCATGTTCTAGTGCAATGAAGACATGATGGATAATGTCAATAGATATTTACATTTTTGTGAGGCTTTTACAAGGTTGCGATATTTCTTTTCCTTGTGGTTATTTTTTCTTGCATAACATTTTTTTTACAGAAATTTATTCTTTTTATCGTGATACTTCTTAGACCTTGTCTAAGCGTAAGAGTTATTAGTCAACAAATTATCTATTAGCAAAAGTGAGGTAAACGCCAATTTCGTGACCTCTTAAAAAAATATGTGTCGTGGCCATAGATTTCGCATTCTGTACAACTGGGAATTATTGGAAATACGACAGTGTCCCATAACAGGCTAAAAATTTATTAGGTACATTATTGCGTAAAACAAGTTGGAAAAGTTATATTGTGTTCGTGTTATATAAGTAGGCCAGTGTGTAAACGATTATTTAAAAAGACGACGACCGTACTATGTAATTTAATCACTGAGTAACCAACATATAATTGACACCTACACTCAGAACAACTACTAATAGATCACACAAATAGTTGTCCTATGCGAAAATCGAAACGGGTTCACGAAGTGGCCAGGCGATTGTCTTAACCGCTGCGTCAAGTCATACTTCATCAAATTCTACTTGGAATTCAACATTCTGATTAATTTATAATATGTAGGTATATCTATGTATAATATTTTTTTAATTTGTTGTTAATTATTTCTTCAATTAAAATTTTTACTTTAATATTGCTTTTTCTGTGAACATGGAAAACCTAAAACTTTTTAGTTCGAACACTTCCTTTCTGGATTGGAAAATTCTGAATTCTGAGATTCGGTTCAATAACGATGAATTGTAAGAGCGAGCAGTTTCATCTCAAACCACTTCGGAATCATCAGCAGCCTTCAACAAGTGTGTCTAAAGATGAAAAAGTTCTGAAAGTATGTTACCGTATAAAGTTATGTACAGACGCCAGCACATCCAACTATCCCAATCTGTCAAATTTCTTTTATAGATTTTCAACTTTAAGGCATAAGGTTCACTTTCGATTGGAGAAGTCTCCAGGCGATTTTTTTGTTCTTGTACAGATACAATAACAACTAAAGCGCCTGGACACTTGCTTGTTGAATTTGGGAATTCAAAATCTGATTGTAATTAGTATGAATTATGAAAACACATTGGTTGTATACAGATAAAAGAGGATAGAGAGGAGGAAACAGAAAAAGAGGTAAAAGAAGCTATCGTGTATGACGGACCTGTGTCGGCATAATACATTACTCAATCCCAATAGATAGCCTAAGAATGTGTGAAGATAAAACACACCTTCTAAACTTAAGCGTGTATAAATTATCAGACTATACATAAAATATTTTAAACTGGCCTTAAAGTAAAATGGTGGACAAACTAACCTAGCCTATTAGGCTATATATTATATAACTAGCTGTGCCCGCGACTTCGTTCGCGTGGATGTCGGAACTTAACAATGTATTTTTTAGTGTAAAGCGCTGTGGGAGGATACCGACACAATTTTTTTTAATTTAATTTAGTGCTTCTTTATTTTGCCTGTGGAACCATCTGGAGCGTACACAAAAACGTTATTGGGGTTGTTTACGCGTGAAAGAGCTACGTATAGTTGACCATGGGAAAAGCATCCACCCCCGCAACGGATAATGTCTGGCCCTGAGCTTTATTAATCGTCATGGCATAACAGAGACTGACTGGGAATTGCACTGGTTTGAAAGAGAAAGGAAAGTTTTTAGGAATTATAGGTATCCTTGGAATAAAAACAATATCACCGGCGCCGCAGCCTGTTAATATTTCAGCTTCGATAATGTTTTGCTGCAGATTTGTGACTTTGAGCCGAGTGCCGTTACAAAGTTTGGGAGGACATACATTTCTGAGGAGAATTATTGTTACACCGATTTTTAAAACTATTTTGTGGGCTGGAAGTCCGGGTGTGCTGAGGGAATCCAAAAATTCTACCAGGTAGTGCGTGGCGTCATCTTCTTCCATAACTGTATTTATTGAGATATATTCTTTACTATTCCCGGACGCATGAGTCAATATTTTGAAATTAATTGCCGCAGCTTGGTCATTGAGGGGAGTTAAAATAGCTCGCTGACATAGCCAAGAACCAGCTTGATTTCCCATGTTTGTGGTACCACCGTACACAGAAGAAATTAGGTCCTGCTGTGATGTAACGTAAGAGCAGAGATTACCAATCAAAATAACTTCCATCTTCTTGTACGGGGTATGTGCCATCGCCTATTTGTTACAATAAATTGGCAAACTCCTGTGCATTTTCGCAGCATCTCTTGAATAGCCAATAAGGACCTGTTGTGACAAATTTCACGTACCCTGTGAGGAATTTCTCCATCAGTATTTAGTTGTACATGTCTCATAAAATCTTCAGCAAACTTGTCATGGTACTTTTGCCATAACTGGTTAGCACCCGATAACGCACAAAAGGTCAATAAGATGGTAAACAAATGTCGCAAGCGATGTGGACTATCGCTCACGCATGCTTCCGCTAGAGCGTCATCCCAATGCTGACCTACATCTAATAAATGGCGTGCTCGGCAAGCGGCCTGGTATGTGGGATGTTCAATATCATCCACTTTACGGAGCTCAGCAAAAGACGTAGGTCCTCGCACTACATGGACCAGACTGTGGGATGATTAACTCACACGTGAGCACGCCACGTGAACCTTCCTTAAGTCAATTCCAGCTAACTTGAGAGTTGCACTTTGCGATTTGTTGATGGTTATCGCGACACACACTTTTATAGGGAACTACAGTATTTTAAACTGAAAAGGGAAATCATTTGGCACTAACGGAATACGTGACACGAACACTGTTTCTCCCTGGGCGGATCCAGGCATAATAGTAGCCTCTATCCCACGATGCAAAGTTTTGACTTGAAACCTAGTGCCCTTGCAAAGTTTAGGTGGCTTCAAATTCCTCAGAACCATTATAGGTATACCCACACGCAACATACATCCCCTATTATACGCCCTTAGGGGTGGAAATTCCTAAAATCCTGAAATACATATTTTTTTTAACGGAAAGGCCAAATACCAATTTTCATGCATTTCACTTAAAAAATTACACACTTTTCATACAAACTTCCACCCCCAAATTTACGCCCTTGGGGTGGAATTTCCAAAAATTCTAAAATATTAATTTTAATTTTAGCTGAACTACTAAATATAAGTTTCAGTGCCTTTAACTTCAAAAATGACGGATTTTCATACAATCTTTCAGTTAGGTATCTAATCTATAATCTTAGTGAATTCATACGTCATAAAAAGTACCTACTGGCAAAATTTCCGTTCCAAAGCCGTTCAGGCTGTGCGTTGATATGTCAGTCAGTCAGTTTCCTCTTTTACATAGGTAGGTATATAGATTTGTGCTGAGAAAATTATGAGAGACAGGGTTTATTTACTACATTCAAATACATTCAATCGGACAGGCTCACTAAAATTCGAATCGTCTGTACATTCGCGTTACAAACGAATCGACAGCACAAACTTTCGATCGACTGACATTATAATTTAAAATTAAATTATAATAAATCCAACCTTGTACATAATTCAATTTGCCCAAAGAAAACAGAATATTTTAATAACCAATTTTGGACAACGACATACTTCTAGCCAGCCAAGACCTTATTTCGAAACAATTCGGAACATTCGAAGCCCTAATCTGAACACCGTGAGTCAAAAGCAATGCACAACGACATCTATCGAAATAAAATTCAACTATCAAGCACAACGACATCTATCGAAATAAAAATCAACTATCAATAATTTTAAATGAAATACAACAAATCCAACCTTGTACATTATTCAATTTGCCCAAAGAAAACAGAATATTTTAATAACCAATTTTGGACAACGACATACTTCTAGCCAACCAAGACCTTATTTCGAAAAAAATCGGAATATTCAAAGCCCTAATCTGAACACCGTGAGTCAAAAGCAATGCACAACGACATCTATCGAAATAAAATTCAACTATCAAGCACAACGAAATCTATCGAAATAAAAATCAACTATCAATAATTTTAAATGAAATACAACAAATCCAACCTTGTACATTATTCAATTTGCCCAAAGAAAACAGAATATTTTAATAACCAATTTTGGACAACGACATACTTCTAGCCAACCAAGACCTTATTTCGAAAAAATTCGGAACATTCAAAGCCCTAATCTGAACACCGTGAGTCAAAAGCAATGCACAACGACATCTATCGAAATAAAATTAAACTATCAAGCACAACGACATCTATCGAAATAAAAATCAACTATCAATAATTTAAAATGAAATACAACAAATCCAACCTTGTACATTATTCAATTTGCCCAAAGAAAACAGAATATTTTAATAACCAATTTTGGACAACGACATACTTCTAGCCAACCAAGACCTTATTTCGAAAAAATTCGGAACATTCAAAGCCCTAATCTGAACACCGTGAGTCAAAAGCAATGCACAACGACATCTATCAAAATAAAATTCAACTATCAAGCACAACGACATCTATCGAAATAAAAATCAACTATCAATAATTTTAAATGAAATACAACAAATCCAACCTTCTACATAATTCAATTTGCCCAAAGAAAACAGATATTTTTAATAACCAATTTTGGACAACGACATACTTCTAGGCAACCAAGAACTTATTTCGAAACAATTCAGAACATTCAAAACCCTACGTAACTCATGCAATCAGCAAACACGGGCAAATCTTAACACCGCGAGTCAAAAGAAATGCACAACGACATCCTCTATCGAAATAAAAATCAACTATCAACCTAGTTCATTCAGAAAAGAGATGTCAAAATATGCACAATGACATCTATCGGACAGTTAGGTAGTTCAACTATAAACATTAGTTCATCTTGAAGTAACGAAATGTGTGTTATTTTTTCATGATTACTTTAAAATCTAATATCTTTTGATAGACTGAACCGATTGCAATAAAACAAAAACTAAATGTTACCTCAAATTACGCTCCATCGTTGTGTATAAAAGTTATCTACATTGCTTTCGTATATTTTACGTGATACCCGAACATATAAACAGACAAACAGACAAAAATTCTAAAAATGCTGGAAATGGGTTCTATTGGTTGTTCTTTAATACCCTGGCTATTCTTTTTGGATTTTCTTCTGATGTACAAAAATTATTTTTCTACAGATTTATTATATGTATAGATAATTGAATATTTACAAAATTGATCTTCTCAGCCAAATATTCCAATGAATAAAGTCATGCACCACCTTAATCTTAAAAGCAGTTCCAACCCATTATTAATACTTGAGAAACAAGACCGGTGAAGCAGTGAAAGCTTTTAAGACTAACTGTAAACGTCATGAAAGAAAAAGAGATCAAGCTTTCCGTAATGTCTGGTTTATGTAAATATGGGTGAGCTCAATATGTGGGTAGGTTGTCGAACTTAACCAGCTTCTTGCTAGAAATATTAGTAGGATTATCAGGGACATGCTCAGGCAGTTAGTAATGTCTAAAACAAATATATCAATTAGGTAGGTCTTTAGGTAGATTTTGATATGTTTTTCCGGACTATTTAATTTGCCTGTCAATAAATTAAAAGTAATTATAATCAATTTTGCATATTGTTATGTTGTCATGAATTGAATTGTCAGTACCTGTTTGCTGAATCTAAACTTTTCCTAAACGACCAACAAACTAAAATAACATAATATAAAAGGTTAATTAATAGATGGAAATGCCTATAATTACAATAATATATTGCTCGTGATACCAATTTTATTACCTAAATGTATGAATATTTATTTTAATTTCCATAACACGATTTAAAACGTACAGGGTGTTATTTATGTCGCCCCTAAACCTTTAGTACAAGGCTAAGATCTCCGAATACTTTTAAATTTATACGGTAGGTAATGTTTTAAAGACCCCTAGAAAACGCATATCCCTGTGTCGTAAGGCACATTATAAATATGTAATTCGCAGACAAAAAACACTCTTAGTGGCGTAAAAGCTCTAAGGCACGTAAACTAAACCAGTTTGTGTAGACCCGGAGGAATTTCGAATGTTAAACACGAAATAAAATAATATTTCTATACTTTTTCATTTCAACTGTATTCTGTTTTTAAGTGAGTTTCTAACTGTGTTTTTTAAGTATTGCGCAAGATTTAAAAAACATTTAATGAATGTACTCAAAACACACCAAAACAACCATTTGTGAGATACAGAAATAGGACGTCAAACCCGAAACACGAGAGACCCGCAGTAGTTTCAATGCGACTACCTTATATATTACAATAGCTATATATTTATTTTATTACTAGCTGTGCCACGCGATTTTACCCGCGTTAAACTTTTCAAATTATATCCTACGTGTTATTCCGATATTACCCCAAAGTTTCATCAAAATCTGTACGGTAGTTTTTGCGTGAAAGAGTAGTTGCTGTAAAATACCAAAATTTATTGTTGTTGTTGAAATTACTTTCAACAACAACAACAACAAAAAATTTTACGTCACTTATAATGTGATTTTACAATCACATTATGAAATTCGCTCATAGGGAGTTCTTGCTGCACTCGCTAATCAAAACCCGAATGAGAGCGTAAAACAGAAATTATTGCATGAAAAGAAAATTAATTTTCACGAATTATGAAACATTTTCTATATTTTACTTTAATTAAAGCTTGGCATTCATAATATAAGTTCCTACTTATATTTGAGAACAGAAAAGTTTTGATATTTATGAAATTGACACTTGAGGAAGAAAATCCACATTTGGGACGAAACATCTACAACTAACGGTGACTATACATACTAGTCATAAGTATGATATTGTTGTACACGCTACCTCGATTTACCTCGAACGTTTATGTGGTAATGTATAGGTTTTTATTCTGAGCCCAATTCTGCTCTAACATATCCTCCCCTTTATTTTCCCACAAACAAAAATGTCTTCGAAGGTACATGGGTGTGCGTTAATGGTAATTCGAACCATTAACGTGCACCCTGTACTGTGGAAAACATTGTTGTTTGCGAATAAAATACTTCTCTTGTAGAATCCGTTGGAAATTCGTAGAATTAGTGAGTTGCTATAATCAGTTAGGTACTACATATTTTAATAATGTTATTGAGACAATAAAGATCTTACTGTTGATGTTTTAGTAGGTATATTTTAAGGTATATTATTCTTCTTTATTGTGTCTCCAAGACATGAACTCAGGCGCATGTCCTACGCGCCTGAGTGGACATTTTAGTGAGATGAAGATCATATTTTTGAAACTATAACTTATTGGAATTTTAGGCTTATGTCAAATTTAATTCTGTAAATCTTTGGGTTGAGCACCCAGTTCAGCTACGGTGAACCACGTAATTTTGTCAAGACCTATATCTTGGCTTTATCCAAAAATGCAGGCTTGAAACCATTAGAAGTGCTATGAGTCATACTATTTACAGAATCAAACATTTTACTTATGTGAAATAAGTCTTAATTGAGATTGACAATTTGTTCATGGTCGTAAGTTAAGTTGCAACGAAGTCTAATCATCAACATAAGTGACGCAATCATAGTGTGTACGAAATCGCATTAGCAAGTTCTATCCTCCTACTTTCGTAATGTGATGGTATCGAATCGAATCGCATACACTATGTTGGCTGACAGTACGTCGTCGTAGTTCCAACCTTACGCAAAATGGGTTGGCACAATCTCACAGCCATCTTTCCGTGCATCCAATAGTTCGCGCACGCGCGCCTCCCCGGTTTCCTGAACACATTTCCGTCCCTTTTCCAAAAAACTCCCTCAAAAAATATCGTGCAAGCGAGAGGAAAGATGTTACACATCAATATTCTACTCCTATAACACGACAATTGTTTTGTGGTTTTGCGTCAACACATTTGGGTTTTTTTAACGGTACGATACACGGTTCTAATGTAAGTTGTTTTTACCAAACATGACTAGATTAAATGTGATTTTTCTTGGAATAGTATTATTGTAAATATCAATAAACGGTAACCGGAAAACCAGGCTCCTTAGATGTTTTATGGGCCTACACTACCATATTTTTACATATTACTATTGACACTAATTTTAGGCGCCTCGAATTGACTTAGGTATTCTGGTTTTTAATACTGACATAACAAAATGTAGCAACGGTCGATGTGGATCCCTTTTGTTGGACAGGGTTGGTTACTAAGCGCAGTTTTTTTCAGATTAGCATGGCCCCTGCGTAAGGATAATACGCAAAATCGTGAACCGTTCCACATTTTAATGACCTGATCGCCAAAATAGGTCAATTAGAGTCGGAACATCGGGCAGACCGCTGTCTTATTCAACGTCTGGATGAAACGGTTGAAAACCTAGAGAGACACTTATACTCCACCAGGATTAAAATAAAGAAAAAACCTGGCGAAAGAAAAATCGTACTTTGTGAGCTTGTGAAGTCAATGGCCACTGCCCGTGACACGCCAATCCAAAATAATGATATTAAAAATGTGTTCCGCATCAACAAGAAAAATGACTCGCCACCGTCACAAATAATTGTGGAGTTCTCAAGCGCTGTCACCAAGGATACCATAATAAAAGGAATAAGACAATTTAATATTAGAAACAAAGAATGTAAGTTAAACACAACACATTTAAAGCTTGAAGGCCCTGCAAAACCTATCTTCGTGTCTGAAAAGCTAACCTTAAATAACGATCATTTGCCAAAGATTATTCCTATAAATACTGTTGGACTTAATTTGGGAAAATATATCTCCGACAAGCCGAAGATAAAAAGCAAATTCCAATTCGCAGGGAGGAAGACCTGGACATGCTCCGACAAAACAAGTGACTAAGAATTTTTTCTTGTACTTTCCTGTTAATTTTCCTTTGTTACTTAATTATTACATATTGCATTCACCCCATGTTAAACTTTTACATCAAACACTATACTTTAAATACCATAATCACACTCACAATAAACACAAATTTAATATTTTAATATCTATATACAGATTGCAATGTACCTACAGGGAAATACATTATATAGTTATTATTACACTTTACATTCAGTCCATATTAAACTCTCTCACCAAATACTATATCTCAAATACACTCTCAAATTGCACACTAACAACACACACAAAATTCATACTCATATGTCTACATACACATCACAGTGTACAGGGAAATATATCATAAAATACGTAATCTTTATCATATAACAGGTATCAATATATTCTTAGTTCATAATTTGACTGCGACAATGTTTTGTTTACCTAAACAATGACTCATTCAATCATAAATACTTCTACGGAACTAGATAAAATAGACATTGCTTCTACATATTATTGTGATACTTTGACGTGTAACACCCTTCTAAGCAATAACAACAAGTCACTGAATATATTTTTTCTAAACATTCGTCGTATATACAAAAACTATGAACGTCCATTATATTTTTTTAAGAGTATTGATAACTTTAAGTCAATACCTTAAACACTTGTTTATGGTATTGACTTTTAGTCTACAACCATAAACAAGTGTTTGCACTAGAGACGATTTGATTCCATTAAAGATATTTACACGAGCTTACACAAAAAAAAACCATTCTCTAAGAACAACATCGTACGATCTCAACAATATGTACATATATATACAATACAATATGTGATTTTCAGAATGTACTTGATGAATAGAACAGAATTTGTTTGTGAAATATTTTATAATATACTTACTTATTTTATTTTAATTACGGCCATATACTTGTGATTGCAATTGTAAGGTATAATGTGCCCTTTACCTATGCTGAATTATTATTGTTAAACTAAAAAATGAAAGCTAGTCAGAAATTACTGAGTGATGTGTTTTTAATACTTGAATTTGTGTATCTCTAATGTGACTTACAAAAAATGGTTAAGTGTTTATTATTATGTTAATATAAATTTTTTATAAATTTAAGATACCTATTCATTAACAGTAAGTTATATGCAAAATAATCAACTTATAGAACTTAATGCCTGCAACTCATTCTCAACCTCCAAAATGTATGTTACCATTAATATGTACATATTACCTGGATTTTTGTTATTATTGTTAAACAATTACATTTTACAACATATTTAAAAGCTAAACTTATTGAGTTAACTAACGGTAAGTAATAAAAACAAAATACGTTTTTTTAATCAATAAAGGCGCCACCTGTGATCATTGAAAATTGTGTTTAGATTGAATAGTTTTAATTCACAATAAGACTCGGTAGGTGAAGCTACAATAGGGTTCCATTTATCAACCCGATTTTAATGAAACTGTTTGTGTGTGTTTAAGTAGGTCGCTGGATAGTTTGGATTTACTATTAGACTCGATAGGTGGCACTGTGAGCAGATTCCAGCTATCGTTTTATTTTCAGGGGATACGACGTCTGCCGGGACTAAACACTTGTCTTTCAAAATTAAATGTGAAAGAAATAAGGTCAAGTGCCAGTCGGACTAATATGGAGGAGGATTCAATACTGTATTTTTATTTAATGTTGCCCAATTTTTTGATGGTAACTTAATACATAATCCATGGTTCCGCGTTGTTAAGGAAAATTGCTGAATATATTGTCTATTGTTCAATGGTATGTCTATACTATAAGAAGAACGGTGAGATTACATCACAGACGTAAATACATGCAGCTACCGACACCGAATGGTAAAATTATCCTGTTAGTGGTAGGGCTAGGCTGATAAAAGATGGGACGCCTTACCTGATTCTTAGCTTGAGCCGATTGATTATCAATTAATGGTTAAGGGGCTGACAGGTTGAAAGCTATCCCTTCCTTATTGTCACTAGACTCGAAGTACTAGAATTAGACAATCCTGGGGGGCTACCGCCTAGTTCGCCGGTTATCGTGATCGGCGTTCAAATAGTTGAAGGTTATAAATTACTAAATCATTCCTTCAATCGGCTTCAACGTTGAAAATCGATTCCTAACCATTCATGACGTCACATGTGCTCATGGAAGCCGATTGAACGAATGGTTTAGTCATTTTAAATCTTCATCTATTTGAACGCCGATCACGGTCACGATGACCGGCTAATCAAGCGGTAGCCCCCTATTCCTTCAAGAGGAGGACGTTATGAAGATATGGATAAGTCATTCTTTATGAAACACATATCTATATGTACATGTTCTACTTCCATGTTTGGCCACGGTTTGCAGCTTCATACGCCGACAAACTTCCCAGATACAATAACAAAAAATTAATGAACAATGGCGTCTGCCATGTTTGACATAGTAGCTATGTGTTTTAAATAGAGTTAAATAATAAATAGCCATTCCATGACAAACGGGGCTTTTAAGATTAGATTTATGGTTTAATTTGTTTTAAAATTTTAATTTAATCGTTTAGGCGGTAATTAATATGTTAATAATAATAATATCCTGGGACATTATTCACACACGGTCATCTGATCCCAAACTAAGCAGAGCTGGAAACCAGATAACTGGTATACTACATATATTATTTTTCTTTTGTAAATACATACCTATATAGACAATTTACCCCCAGACTCAAGACAAACAGACATGTTCATGCACACATATATTTGTCCCGGGTGGGAATCGAACCCACGACCTCCGGCGTGAAAGGCAACGTATCAACCACGCCAACAGGCCCGTCCGATTATTATAATGACGACCTTTCACATGAAACTGTGAACATAGTCTTATATTGTGTTTAGATGACAGAGCCGATGGATATCACTTACAACTTCTGTTAGGGAACTCTTAAGTTTGATCTGCCGGTGTATTGTTTATATCTTATCGGTAGAGTCCCTACACTGGTTTGTTACAGGGTGCATTCAATATATGATGTCCCAGTTTTGAGTATAAATGCGTAAATCTTTCCAAAATAATGTAATTTTGATCTTTATAATGTTGCATAAATAAATATAAATACATATTTGATGTGTGCTCTTCAGGCTTAACACTGCGATGCCTTTAAGACCTGTATTGCATTTCTTCCTTACTTTTTTCGTTATTATTGGGGTCCATAACCAGTACAAACTGCAACAGCTAGCTACGTGAATTAAGAATAAATGAGCGACTGCCATCTAACCTTGAAACCTATAGAAAACTAGTACCTAAGATACTCAGACCAGGTATCAGATTCTAATACGTTATCTGATTACTTATAACGACTTTCATAGATGTTTTTACGACAACCGGGACCGTGCTCTCCGAGATATATATCTCGGAGAGCACGGTCCCGGTTGTTCTTGTTTTTGAGAGGGACAGGGACAGGGAAATTTGTTTATTAGAGGGACTACCTTCCATATATATGGAAGGTAGTCCCTCTAATAAACAAATTTTACACAAAGATTGTTCGGTGCGGGAACCAAACCCTAACCTCCCATGGGCGCAATAGGCCAATTGAACGGCTCCTACCACTTGTACTCAGAGGTCATCGTAGACCTGTGTACTCTATAGTAGTAGGCAGGTAACAAGGATGGATATGCGTGCAACAAGCATGAAATCCGATCATCCGCCTAAATGTTAATGACCTTTTAATAAGGTTTCCAATGCCGTGACATTGGCTTTCAAATGAATTTGAAGAAGCTAATAAATAAACATAACATTAAAAGCAAATTAGTAAATCATTATTGATTTATTTAGTTGTTTTTTTTTTCACATCGAAAGATCGATAAAACAGGAAATTTCTAAACAGAAAGAAAAGAAAAAAATTCTTCTTCTTTATAATTTATTTAAATTTTACTTATTAAATGGTGATCTGCGGTACCAAGATAAAAAATAGTTCCTCATTCTATAATTAAATTAGCTTTATCGTCGGCCCTCGCCACGCTGTAGTAGAGATTTAAAAAAATATAAAAATACGTAATCAATAGGCACTGACCAGTTTTTAGTTCAACACGTCACGCTAACGATCATTTTGTGATAAATATTTAAAAATAGAATTAACAACAACATTATTTAAGTTTTAATCCATTTATGTATTATCGGAATTTGAAGAAATGCTATGATTTGGAAAACGACTGGGTCATCCATTTCATAGCGATTTTATTTACCTGAAATTTATTTTTCGGAATAGTTTTTTGATAGTGGTATCTCGTTTAAAAAAAATGCAGGTTATCTTATATCTACTGAGAGTTAATGATTATTTTATTAAACTACAATAAAACAACATTCCATAAACACACCGATGTATGCTTCAAGCTCATGAAACCTGATTTTAAGAAGCACGGATTCCTTAATTTTAAAATAAATCCCCGATTCTTTAAAGGAGGCATCGTAACATCCAAACGAATGGGTTAGTCTAGTTAGTTAGTTAATTTCAGACTCAGAACAAACAGACATGTTATTGCACACAAATATCTGTCCTGGGTGGGAATCGCACCCACGACCAGCGGCGTGAAAGGCAGGCAACCTACCAACCACGCATACCTACTCATAAATTGAAATGAAATAATTGAATTGAAATAATGAAATGTATTCAGCACTTGGGTATTAACATACACTTGTACTTACCAACCTCACAATGCAGCAGTAGTCGAATAGAATATTGAAGTAATAAAAAAAAAAACTTGTGTGTACACGCGTTAGAAGTTATAGGTACTTCTTAATATACAACTTGAACATAGTTATCAATTTTCATACCACCTAGAACTAACTTCATGCTGTTATTTTTAAAATGCGCACGCAGATGCGCGCGCATCGTAAAAATTCACTGTCATACCACCTAGAACTAACTTCATGCTGTTAAATTTTTTGGTGTCGGTGTGCGCGCGCATCGTAAAAATTCACTCTCACCATTTTTCTCCATCGCGCCAAAAGAAGTATAACTTCAAAAATATGTTATTAGTCCGACCGTGCGATCTGTTTTATCACATATATCTTTTTCTATATGTGCCCCTACTAGTCAGAGTATATGTAGACTAAATATCTAGTTAATCAGTATTCTTCAACCGTCAATATACAGTTTAGGTCGATGAATTTTGACAAACGTCTTTTCCTTAAAGATCACAACTATAGGATATACCTACCTAACCAGGTAACAAAGATGCGAATGTTTTGAAAGAGATCCGCAATCCATACCGAATTGCTTAGCAACGTGATGGCAACACGACACTATTTGGTCCATCATTGTTCAAATATGCCTTGCAACATAAAACTGGCTTAGATGGTTTGTTGCATTCTATCAAATCATAATTCCGATATTCAAAAATATTAAATAAGTAATTTATTACATATTTTTGCCTAATGGAAACTTACCTACATTCCGGTGTTATTAAACTTTTTAGACTTGGCAGTTGCATTAGGCAAGCATTTCTATCAGTAAATAATCTCACTACTTTTGGTTAACTGTCCGGTTTCGATGTATCTACTCGTATCTTGCTGTTGGTTAGTCTCGCTAAAGCTCGAAAACGGCGGAACGGATTTATCTTGTCTTAAAATGTTCGTCAAGGTCTGGGGAAGGTTTAAAATGAGAGAAAAATTCGAATAATTGCCGGGAAAACCATAAAAACCTTTTTCTTTTCCCCGTATAAACGTTTTCATTAAGATTATTTTATACAAAAGTTTTTATTTATTTGTCGATTGAGGCAATACGAAGTCTGCCGGGTCAGTTAGTTCCTTATAAAAATAGTTCCAAATGTCAAAAGTTTTTAAATTCTGTTGTTTCTATAACCTTCACTAATATTTCAGATTGAATTAAAAAAAGAATTGAAACACTTTGGTCCTTGTCTTCACTTATCTCTTTCTTTTCTATAAAGAAATTCGTACCATCACTTTCATTCTCTCTAAAAGTCAATTTTGTATTATGAATTTTCTATATCCATTTAATCTGCTATGCTTTTTCTTTTGTTCTAGTATAAACTAGAACAATCTTTTGTAGCTACCAAAAACCATAACTTCATACACCGTTTTTGAAAATGTTCGCTCTTCTTGTGTTATAGGGTATAAAAATTTGTGCAGTAAGTTTTTCACTTTTGAAGTAATAAACATGAAATTAAATATATAATGTAAATGAACCTGATATCCGTGTTATTGCATAGAATGTCAATAGTATTTTGAAGAAATAACCTAAACGTCATGGAAAAAGTGTTATATAAACAGCTGCTATGTGGACGTGTTTTTTCATTTAAATTTGTTAATGTTAACAAATTAACTATTTTCCATATTAGGGCAAAACCGTCAACACTTGCTTCTTAGGTATTTATTTCATTCATAAGTTTTTTATCACTATAGTGATAAAATATTACTCACGTTTTCCTCCAAATATTGATTACCCACTTATTAGCAAGTAAGTACCAAAATCTAGTATCTAAGTCATTTTCTGCCACACTTAGAAGCATCTTAACTAGGTAATGGTTTGCCTGACTCGTAAGATTTTAATCTAGTCTTCTATCACCTTAGAGCTATTTTAAGACTAGAATTTGTGTCAACATACATCTAGTATGTTGTTTTATATGTCACAAATAGATTTCGCACGCCAATTAATGACTTTTAGTCGCTCGTTTCATTATTGTAATTTTCTTTGGAATCTCTAATTAATTTCAAAATATAATTCACCCCATTTAGCTGATAATGCAGAGAAGAGAAGGATTAAAAAAAATGTTATGGAGTATTACCACTACAAACAATGAGACGTAGAAAAACAATCCGTTTCCTTTTATAATATTAAGATAGATAAAAGCTTCCTTATCTTAGTTAAGATTAGAAAGCTTCTAATCTAACATCATTTGTAGGTAAATTATATGTATATAAATCAGATATAAATAAGAAAAGCATCATAGTGTAATTTTATCGATAGAAAACAAACTTGTAAAGTAGTTTATAAATATTTCCTCTTTCTCTGTGATGACTATGTTGTCATGAATTAGTCGAAATAACTGTATATAAATTATAGTTATTAGGCATATCTTATTTTACTAAATGCATTATTTCTAGTTCATCATCAACATCATCATATCAGCTAAAAGACTTCCTCTGCTGGATCAAAGCTTCCCCTAAAGGTCTCAACAATTGTCGGTCTTGCGCTATCCGCATCCAGCGGTTTCCAGCGACCCTCGCAAGATTATCGGTTGATCATGAGGGGCCTTGTCCACGTTGCGTCTTCTGGTTCGGGGTCATCACACAAAAACCTACCAGCCTGAGCGGCCCTCGGTTCTATAATTTTTGAAGTTATACTTCTTTTGGCGCGATGGAAAAAATTGATGAGAGTGAATTTTTACGATGCGCTCGCACACCGACACCAAAAAATTTAACAGCATGAAGTTAGTTCTAGGTGGTATGAAAATTGATAACTATGTTCAAGTTGTATATTAAAAAGTATAACTTCTAACGCGTGTACATAAGTACACACAAGTTTTTTTTTGATACTTTTTATAAATATAACTTTATGTTTTAGTAAATATGGACGCGCGCAATACGTTGAAAATTCTAACTCTCCTATTAACGTAAAATAAATCTATAAATTAACATTCTTTAACTAAAGTAGAAGTTGTCCTAACGACACGTGATGAAAGTACATTAACATCAACTTATCGCTATACGTTTTATCTGTTAGTTAAGGACAAGTTTGTATCAATATATTTGTACTACCAAGAAAATGAAAATACTTTAGAACATGTAATAAATTTGTAGCAATAGGAAGTTTACAGAGTTAATATCAAGACAACAGCATACAAATCGGTCAACTGCCAATCGTACATACGCAATCAGCGTTTCGTTTTAGGTTCTAATGTTGTGTAGTTTACAAGGAAATAGGTAAAATGGGAGAGAAAATAAGGTAATTATCAAAGTGTTTAAGAGAAAAGAAACGTTACGCCTCGGATTTGTTATTCAACCCTTTCGTTGACAACAGAGAAATATTTAATTTATTCCCGTTGTTTTTTTATATCTTACATATACATTATGATTGTATACCATTACAGGACTCATCGAATTAACTGCACGATTGTGTTTATATGTTCCGAGTTCAGAACGATATTGACTAATAACAGGCATTAACCGGATTGTACCGGTTATTTTAGGTGTGGTCGAAATCACATTGCAATTCTGATAAGTAACCCTTATCTCGCAACCATAGTTTTATTATTTATTTTATTTTTAATATGATATAATTTTAATGTTAAAATCGAATTTAAACGTTATTGCTGCTCCTCTTGTTTACACGCTAACAAGGCAAGGCAAGGCGACTAACTATTTTCTAAAATTCAAAAATGTTAAATATTTACTATATATTAATAATAATAGTCTCTAAATTCAAAGTAATTACTGACATACACCCATAACTATACTAAGACTATTCAGCACTAACCTATCTCAATGAGATAGGTCAATCATATCATAATGAGTCAATTTCGTATGATTGATAACAACCAACAAACAATGCAAGCTGATAGGTCGGTGTACTATAAATGGTATTAATGCGAATATTGTCGACATACCTTTCTATAATTTCTTTATTCACTTAGGTACAGTACGTACACACAGCTACATATCAAGCTATATATTTCAAATATAAGCTGACTTCTCAATGTATGGAAATCCTGTACAACGCGAGATCAGCTTATACCGGAAATGTATAGCTTGATATGTAGCCGTGTGTATAAATGTTTTATAAAGAGTTTATGTCTTCTTTAAAATAATTTAAGTCTTTCTATCAAAAATTATTATCAAAAACTATATATATATATATATATTTAGTTAGCTGGCCCCCGCTGTTGTCCCCCATGTTAAACTTTATAAATTATAGCCTATTTGTTATTTGGATTAATAAGCAATTACTACTCGGTACTATTTGGTAATTTTTTCGAGACAGAGTAACATCTAAACATCCAACCTTACCATACGTAATACCAACTTTATTCAAATACTTAGTACTTTTTTGAATTGGCAGATGATTGAAATTCTAAAATGTACATATCAATAAAAATGAATACGTCTGAGTTATTAGTTGATATAGCTTCGCATTGCACGGACTGTACGTTTAAGCTATATCCTACTAATATCATAAATGCGAAATTTGTGAGTATGGTTTTATAGATGTATGGATGTTTGTACTACTTCTCGCAAAAAATACAGAACGGATTTAGGTGAAACTTATGAAGTTTAACACGGGATAAACCGCGGGGCACAGCTAGGTTTCCTCATAAATATATTCGTTTTAAAATTGGTTAAACAACGTACACATTATTATTACAACATTAGTATTCACATAAATCGTAGGTAGACGGCACGATTACATTTGTTTCGCAGAAATATAAAAGTTTGGGTATTTTCCACTCCATACAAATAAATACCTATACTTCGTCGTGCCTGCTCCAATATTGACTTCGCATACAATACCGAGTGCCTAATTGGACAAATACACAATGCTAACGACAGGATTTTATAAAATTAAAAACAATTAGCTATCGATGTTAAAGAATGTGATTATAGGACTTGAACTGTCTCATTTACAGACGCAAGCACATCCAACTACCCCAGTCTGCAAATATCTATTATAGATTTTCAACTTTATCACTTAAACATAAGGTTCACTTTCAAGTTGGGAAATTTGACAGATGGGGTTGCTCGATGTGCTGGCGTCTGTACTTCTACACTGTACCTTTTCAAATTCTATTTTATTTAAGGACATTCCAAGTTCTCCCGATTTTAGAGCTACTGTGCATATGGTGTAAGATGATGATTTTAGAAGTACTTTCTTCAAACTGAACATTCATTAGTGGAAAGTGGAGAAGTCAAGTAGTTCTCGTTACTTTGAATGAATGCATGATTTATTGTGCATAAAGTTAACCATTTAAATCAGGCATATCTCTTGAGATCCTGAGTAGCACAATAACTGATAATAGTAAAACATTTTCAACACAACTATCAGAAATATAAACTATATAGGTATACATGTACAGACGCCAGCACATCCAGCTACCCCAATCTGTCAAATTTCTTTTATAGATTATCAACTTTATCACGTTAGCATAAGGTTCACTTTCAATTGGGGAAATTTGACAGATTAGGGAAGCTTGATGTGCTGGCGTCTGTACAATTCACGTGTATTTTATATATTCATATTTACTTACCCTATAATATCTTTAAGCATATAATGCTTGTGTCAGGGGGCTCTTCAAGAAAAGAGTTTCATAAAAATAAAATTTACGCAAAGGGAGTCGAGTTCAGAGAATAGAATTAATAAGTTAAAAAACGCCATTGGTGAAAGAAACCAATTAAATAAGAATATATATAATCGTAAGTTAGTTCGCTATTAGTTGTATATTCGGCGGGGCTAACTCTCATTTCCAGATTTTACCTGACAATTTTGGAACTGCCGACGCGACCCGACGACCTATCTTTTCACACTATAGACAGAAGTTGCCAACAAAAAAATCTCTTCAACCAGTGGACATCTAGTAGGTTTTAGGAATCATTTGCATAAAGAAAATTGCTTGTATTTTCGCCGACATCAAAAACTATAAATACGTAGGCATTTATACAGGTATACCCACAAAATATAAATATTGTGGGTAGTTTTAATTCTCTCTTAATATGCAGACACTGCACTGTCGCGTTCGAACAGGCGCTTTAATATCACTCACAGCAGGTTTTTAAGATCTCTTTGACTTTGCAAAACTAAATGACAAGCCTTCTTTTAATACAGATCCCATACATCTAAGTTTTAACTTGACCACTTTGAAGTAAGCGTTGTATATTCTTTGATATCACTATGAGTCATGAACGTTTATACCTACACTTACGTATGTAGGTAAGCAGTTACAGACAGATAAGTAAAGTAAATGAATACGTAACATTGTTAATATCTACAGAATAATAGTGTTTATCTGCCCCTTAACGCAGTGGAAGTTTTCGCGTGACCTACATGTACTGGACGTTTACCCATTTACGTTAACCGATACCTGAGTATGCAGTGATAGTTCATTGCATCGTTGGTTGGTCTGGTCACATTCGATTATTAGGGTAGGCGCTCTGCCGTTAAGCTACAAACGATACACACCGTTAGTTCAAATTTAGGATTCCCTTGCTAACATCCTTTCGGAGGATGTAGGTGATTGTTTTGTCCGACTTATGTCCGACTGAAATGAAGTGAAATGTTATCAATATAACCTTTCACATGCAATGAAAGGTCATATGATGTTGATTAAACCTTCCTTAATAATTGATAAAACATTTTAGCTTATATGCGAAAATCTAACCTATGAAATCGAAAGATTTAACTATAATATAGAACATTTTATTATCTAACAGAGATACTAATTTAAAACAATAGTTTATGTTTTATTTGATAGACTATATATAAATTAAAAGGTTTACCGACTTGCAAAAGGATGAGGTTATCAGTGTTGCTATACCGATGTCTTCTTGTATTTATTCTACGTGATTTCTACGTATTATGGTCCCATTTGACTGCACGTGTGGCGCAATAGCTCAGACATTCGCCTCGCCACTTCGTATCGCGGGTTCGAGTCCCGCGCCGGACCACTATTTGTATGACCCATAAATAGTTGTTCTGAGTCTGGATGTAATTTGTGTCAGTCTATTATATGTTTATAAAGTACCGCGCGACACAGGCATTATAATATATACACACATAGCCATCTCGTCTAGAAAATAAATTTTAATCTAGATAAGATTACTATTCATACAACGATTATAGGTATTCCATTCATGATGCAATATTTCGAAAGAATAGTACCTACTTGTTGCATGTTTTACGTCAAATTAAATGTTAATAATGGTACTAAACTGACATATAGCATCCGGATCATAGCATTGTGAATAGGATATTGGTTTATATTAATACCATAATAATAATTATTACTTAATTATACTTTAATCGTGAAAATACAACATGCGAGGGTATCTATTTAAAATTTAAATGAAGGTAAGTATTTATTACCATAACGTTGTTTTACAATTGTTAAATAGTTGTGTATGGTAAATATTTACAGGTAAAATGCAGCCTATTGTTAAATATATAAATGTATTAAGTAAAGTAAAAATACTATTTATAACTAAAAATAGGTCGTGTAAAAATTTATACGAATAAACGACATAACTATTTTTGATTTATATTTTAATAAATATTAATGTGACTTAATGTCATCTAGTATAATAAACTCCAATATTACTGTTAGAGAAGCCTGTTGGCTATTTATATACATTACAACTTGAGAACACCGAATAATTTCAATTATAATATTAAAAATATATGTGCGACGCTATACCTACGCTAATACCTACTAAGTACGTAATTAAAACACGACCCAATTCCATAAAATACATTTGCGGCTTAGAAGGTAATCCAATTTCGAAGGAAACCTGCCATTGTGATATCGGTTGCTACTTGGTACAGAAATCACAATTGTAACGGTTTAAATTTTACTGACTGCCAATACTCACTTAGAAACTTAGTACGTTTTGAAGATGTGCAACATTTGCTGATGGAATGTGCTAAGAACAAGCATATAAGGGAATCTCTGACTAGGGAGTTTAATTTAAATGTGTGATCCCACACATTTAAATTTGGTTGGTCTGCTCCCAAATATTTTGGCATACCCTAAATCTGAAAAGACTAAACGCATAATTTGTCGTTTAATTCAAAAAGTCTAGTCGGTGATTCTCTTTTCTATTTTCATAGTTTATTATATAGGTACAAATGTGTGTTAATAGAGCATAAGGTACAATGGGGTTGACGTATCCGTGTGGATAAAAACCCCTTATTAATAAAGGTAAAAAAAACTTAGTACGTTACTGTGATAATTATAATTAATAATTAGAGTTAGAGAGGGCACCATCACAAAAATACCTGAACCTCAAGTCACAGCTAACATTATTATGTGGTACTATATTGCTGTGTCAAAGAATATGACCACTCCATCCCATGGAGAGGCGTAGAAGCCCTACTGAAGGGATATCTACCAGGTAAGGGCAGCAGCATCTCTCTGTGTACTATGACCATCATACTGCGATCGCCAACCTGTCGCGAAGCGTGGCGATTATGGCATTCCTCCAAATTATGGCCACAACTCTATTGTGGAGATCTTTTGAGGAAGGTCTTTGTCTAGCAGTGGAAGTCACTCAGCTGACATAATCATGAATAGTATTATTATCTTGTGTTCCAGGCGCAAGGTCGCCAGCTCATCGGGGCGGGGGAAGGGTCCGCAAGCATTATAGGCTACGGTAACCGCTTGTTTATCAACTTGATAGCACAAAAAGTTAAAACGATTAAGCTGCTAATAGCAACCAATTACAAAAATGCAACAAACCTCTCTGAGAAAGTGGCTTATTAGAAGTCTCCTGCAACAAAGGTGTCCATTCTGATGCAGAAACGTCCTGCTTACTCAATGACACTGAATCTAATGAGCATCCCGACACTAGTAATTTGGCAAACAAATTCACGTTTAACATCTTATTTGAAAACACAACTTTTATTTTAATTCGGTTAGATGAAACTATTTCTTTCTTTTTCAAAGCACGCACAGGATAGTTCACTGCCACAGTCTCGTGTAGTACTGACCATTCCCAGTCTCATTATGTAATTGAATAAATAACTAATTTAAATTTATGTTTGCTTGTTGATAAGGGGAGAGTACTTAAAGGTTGATAAGGGCTATTCTCATGATATCGGTCTAACCCAATATTAACATCATATTAACTGTATTTAACTGGATATAAATATTAAAATTGATTTTTTTTCATACGATAATTTGACTTTATAAATAATTATTAGCACCAACTTAATATGTAGGTAGGTATGTGTTGAGTACAAGTCAACAGAACCGATGATCATGCAAGGGTCGCGGAAAGCTAGATTGCTTACCTATGTACAGACGCCAGCACATCAAGCTACCCCAGTCTGTCAAATTTCCCCAATTGAAAGTGAACCTCATGTTTTTATGATAAAGTGGAAAATCTATGAAATAAATTTGACAGATTGGGGTATCTGGATGTGCTGGCGTCTGTACATAGGTATATAGCAGCGCTAGACTGGCCACAATGGTGGAGATCCTTGTGAGGTTATTGTTCAGCAGGGGATGTCTTACAACAGTTACAACTGACATTATAATTGATATACATAGTTAACAAAGTAATTAAATAAAAAAGTTTTACGTTCATATAATTTAGCATTTCATTTTGAATTGTTGAAGTCATAGTTAAACTTCTATTAAGCTATTCTACACATTAAACGCAATTTAGTAACAATTAAAACTTGAAATGTCTATCGTTGAAGTTGTATATATGGGCAACAGAATAACATACTATAAAGATAAAGAACTTGACACCAATTAAATGTCAACTACTTTATCAAAGGTTTTTTGCCTTTTCTGCATGTAACTAATGGAACAAGGGGTCATAGGACAAAATATATATTTTGTACATTTTATCAATTTTTTTATTGAAATATATGAAAATATTTTTATTGACGTGGCGGATCATAAAACAAACATACTACAACCAACAACTTAAATGATTTTAAATTCTTGTTGCTTTTTCTTGGAAATATGGCCCGACCATGTCTGCTTTTAAATTTTAAACTTTTTTATATTTGTAATGCACTATATAATCGCGGACGAATACTAGATAATCACGGAAGCTTTATTTACTTAGACATCGAAAGTAGCAAGTGGTTTATGAGTTATGGGAATGCCAGAACTACATTTAAATAGTTCTTATAAATATTATATTCACTTCATTATGGTCCGATCTTAGCTGAAATACTCCTAAGTGTCTAGATTTAAAAAGAAAACGGTGGTGTTCAAATGATAATTGCGCACTGAGATACTTTTTATCAAATAAATAATGTAGTAAAAAGATTTTCTTTTTCACTGAATTATTTTTTATATCAATATACTTATAAGATTATATAATATGTTTTTACTAATAGTGATTTCAATCGAACTTAACGCGTCTTTTTTGAAAAGCTGAATTTGAACACTGTTGGTAAACATTTCAGTCATTCCTTAAGGTACCAAAATTAAAAGCGTTCAAACTCACGATCACTGTTAAGTTTTCAAACATCTAATCTGCTTATTTTGTTTAATAAAATTTAAAAAATACCTACAAACTTATAGGTGAAATACCTACATATTTTTTTAGATCGGTTAGACAGAAACTTACAGAATTATCCATCAAATAGATATTCCTAACAATGCCAACCTCTATTTACGATTTATTGTGACGGAAAAATACTATGCATATCAGATGTAAACAAATAATAGTTTACATAGATATAAACCTCACTGTGATTAGCGTTATCTATTCAAACACCTCAATAAGCAGTAATTTGCCGGTCGGAATGGTTCTAGTTAAACATAAATACAATTTCGAAAGTCCAACAATTGAACTCAGGACGGCAATGGAATATTTCCATTTCTTCGTCGTACTATGTAGATACGATAACAAAATAAAAGAAATTGTTCTTTTGGAGCCCTTTCTTTTCACTTTGTTGTATGTCTGTGCATGTATATGGCATAAATCGTAAACGGACTTAAAATTTTGAAATTTCGTTTCGTATTTTGAACCGAATCAGAAATTATATATAAATAAAAAAATGTCTTGAGAGACACACACTGCCATGTGACCCCCAACTAGGCAGAGCCTTATACTAAGACAATCAGACAACTGATAAACATAGAATATAGAAAAATTGTGCTTATCAAAGGGTGGCGATCAAACCTATGACCGCTGGATTAGCAATCACGGTCACTAACCGCTGAGTCGGTGTGTCATAGCATGACATAGCGCAAAAGGGGGCATCGGAGCGGCATACCCGCCTTCCCGGAGTTCAGGCGCCAAGCGAACTCGACGGCAGGTTAGGTTTAGTTGGTGCGAGTCCGACATACCCACTTAGCTTACAGCGTATAATATAAATGGCGTGGGATACTTGATGGAATCATTTTCCCCATGAAACTGAACGACTAATTCAACTTACAACCTCTGTTTGGAAAACACGCAAAAGAAAATTCTACACTACTCATACAAACATTCTTTCAGGTATCGAAATCAAGTCAGCTCCAAAGCTACTACAATTCAATACAAGCTCTAAAGTACTACAATTGACTTAATAGCTCCAAAGCTATTAAGTCAATTGTAGTACCCTCTTAACTAAACTTATTTTTACACACTTATGCTGTTCATCCAGTTCTATTATTATGCATTAGAAATTCATCTACAAATATAATTTGCAAAATGATATTTGCAAAAACCTATGCAGAATAGTTTAACAGGAAATTGTTTAGCAAATAACTGGCAATTTGTAACCCACACATAATTTACTTACTAGCTATGTTGACTTGCTTCGAAATTTAGGCTTAACATTTCAGTTGAACACTCCTTAGAAAAAACATGAAGTGGACTATTTTATTAATTTTAAGAATATTTTGTGTGCAAAGTCATGAGCTAGAGGTTTCAGACGCCATGATTGCCGATATCATTAAAGCTGCTGGGAAACCACAATCGGTTATAGCGAAATTATGTTGGCCTCATAGTAAGTGCATTTTTAAGATTTACCTATAACACTATTAAATTCGTTTAATCCTGTTCCTTTTATCAAAAGGGCGAAAGCAGTCTTTCTATTTGATAAGAGACTTACTTGAACGTTTGCCTTAGAAAGACTAGTAGCAGACTGGAGTCAGGAAGTAGGCAGTGTTACAAGCTAATTCCTAGGAGAACATGAAGTCCATAATCCTTGCTGGTTATAATATAGGTTATAAGGGTAAAGAAATAGGAAATTACTTGAATTTGCGCGCGCACACTTGCGCTCTACGCAGAATACTCCGAATGCTAAACTCTGTTACTACTGATATTGACCACCAAGGCTGAAATTCAATCTGTAGGGCATTTTTTTAATTTGCTTGAAAATGCAAACCGTTTAACGGTGCAGTGTAAGGAATTAATTTGGAGGAAAGATAAGAAGATCGAAGGGACCCCGATTCTTAATTCGAGCACCGGTATAATCGTAAAGCTATAGTTGCACGAAGGGTTCCAAGAAACTGACTCTGTTATTCATGTTTACATTAGTAAGTGCCATGAGCCGAGGTTTTGACCCCACGGAGGTGCCCTCTGGCACGTGTTAAATACTTAGTTGGAAGTCTTATTTATTAGATGGCTTTATCTTCCACTAAAGTTTTAGCTTTAAACTTCAGTAATAAAAAGATGACCCGTGTGGAAAAGGAAATCAAAGAATAGAAAAGAAAAAAAAACAATTAGCCTAATAATCATTGTAATATATGTTTACTTGTGCATGTGTTTCAGATGATATAGTTCGTTTATATTCGACTCTTGCCGGAGAATATATTCAGATGACCACTTCAGATGTAATAAATGAGGAAAACGCAGAATTTTATGAAAATATTGTATTTCTAGTGGACCTCGCATGTCCTAATATTGAGAAATATTTAAAAATGGTATGTATTCACATAGATTGGGAATAATATGACTCCCGTACTGCACTATTAGTTTATTACTAAAAAGTGCTCTTTGCCTCAGCTCATTTAACATCCCGCTGTTATAAGTTTCTAATAGCATTGTAACTCCCAAACGCATGGGGCGATTTCGATGCGCTTTTTACACGTGATAGCTAGTTTAATGGAGATGCTTCTTAGTTACTTCATAATAGTCGATTCAGGTTTTTAAAACGCAACTCTTTACGAGTTGAAGTCAAAGACATTTCGACGTTTAGTATTAGTAAATTTATATTGCTTTTTGTTAGTTTGAGAATGCTTGTTGAATGTGATAACTGATGATCATTAATATCATCAACTCTATGCACAATATCATCATATCTTAAAAAATACCTATATTTCAGATTAAAAACATAAATACTGCTTAAAAAAATTTAAATTCGACTTCAACTTCTGTTTTTGTCAATCGTTTGATCGGAACTAAATGTTTATGCGAAAATTCCGAAAGAATTCCCTATCGATTAAAAAAAGTATAACCATAATCGATTCATACATTTCAAATGACTTACAGTCGTCTTGATTACCTCCCTCTTTTAAAGCTGGTTAAAAAAATATTATCTATTTTTAACCGACTTCCAAAGGAGGAGGTTCTCAAGTTCACCGGCTTTTTTTATGTATGTACACCGATTACTCGGAGTATTATGATTCGATTTACGTGATTCTTTTTTAGTTTGATGCGAAATAGTTGCCATTTGGTTCCATAAAAATTTTATAATGTTTGGCCCAGTAGTTTTAATTTTATGGTCATATTTGTATGAAAATTTTTGTTTATGTGGACGATGTAACTGTCTTTGGCACAGACGTTTTTAAATCTTAGCAAGTCAAGCTAGACTCATTCTTTTCAAGTGTGTCTTGGCATGAACATAAAGAACAATTTCAGACGACTAGCGTTTAATACGCGCGTATAAGCTAGGTTTTGGAAGCGCATGTAGGCGTACCTTTTAGCACAAGCGCGTTTTTTTATGTACGTACAGCGTAATCGACGCTGAGATTTATGAACCGATTTACGTGATTCTTCTTTAGTTTGATGCGGAATAGCTGCCATCGAATCTTGGTTAGCCCTCTGCTCAGTAGACTCGTTGGCTAATCGATCATTAATCAGACCTAGTCTTCATAGACTCATGCCCTGTGCTCAGCAGACTTGATGGCTATTCAATCATTAATAAGACCTAGTCTATGCAAGTCGTACTGTACAAGTTTTCTTAGAGTGGACGTAATTTTATGTAGTTTTCCTTGCTCTTGATCATTCGCTGTCTCACAAGAACGTGAAAAAGAGTTTCGGACAACATTTTTGTTGGGACCTATACTTTTGAGGCGCGCGGCACCTTTCGTAGTCCTACCCATAGCTAGATACTAAAAAGTAACAAATAAAAAAAACTTCGTTTAAAAAAACCGACTTCAAAAACTGAAAAGTATAAAGAAAATATCTAAATAAAGATTTAATTTAATACATATCCTATGCAAACGTAATACGTTCAATATTAATGAAATAATATAATTTGTTTGTGCTACCTATTGATAGGTTTGAAGTCGGTGCCAAGCCCTAAGCAAAGAAAAGTTAATATTACATACAGCTTTCATAATTTGTGATGAAATTCCTACACTAAAGATTAACCTAAGTAAATAAACTTAAAGAACAATATGAATTAATATGAAACAGATGAAACTGTACCATAAAATTTATTTAATATTAATACCGAAATTAGTTACTATAGTTATAATAAATCTATATTATGCTTGTATATGAATATATTTGTGGCCCTGAAAAACAAACAGATAAATTATTAATTAGGAGACAACGCATCAAAATTTTACAATATTTCGAAACGACCGTTAACGACGTCTGCACGCTTCGGTTGTTTATTCGGTTCGGTTGTTACGAAGCTATCCCGCTGAAAGTAACGCGCGGCGAGTGTGGTACCTACTATTACATTTGGCTTGGCACCGACTTCAAACCTAACAATAGGTAGCACAAACAAATT
This sequence comes from Pseudoips prasinana, assembly GCA_951640165.1. Taxonomy (NCBI): domain Eukaryota; kingdom Metazoa; phylum Arthropoda; class Insecta; order Lepidoptera; family Nolidae; genus Pseudoips; species Pseudoips prasinana. The sequence goes on from OX621240.1 coordinate 16,283,592, forward strand.
ATATTATTTCATTAATATTGAAGGTATTACGTTTGCATAAGATATGTATTAAATTAAATCTTTATTTAGATATTTTTTTTATACTTTGAAGTCGGTTTTTTTTATTAATAAAAAAACGAAGAGCCTTCTATTTCACTTCACTAATGATTTAATGTGCCTTCATTGTTTTATCTAGAACAGTGCAAGAAACTTTTTTCGGGCACCATTTAAATGGATACTTTTTGGCGATGTTGGGAATCAGACTACACACATTGTGCAAGAGGCAGTTTCGGACATTGACATTCTCCCTGATTCTGAAGTTCTTGTTATTCGGATAACCAATGAAGTTTATGATATTAACTTCAGTAAGTTGAATATTATTATCAAGACGTGAGGATGACGTGTCGTGATTTACACATCATATACGCATGAGCGGGCCAGCACAATAGCATTTATTGGGCGAAAACGCAGGCTTGAAGCAATTACTACTGATGGACTTTATTTTACTAGTGCCGATCTCATAGTCCATTCAGGCTATCTAGTGGTGCTTAAATATTTTTGCCGTACATTAAACATGTCCGGCTGTACCAATTAAAGCGGCCCTTACGGGCTGCTCTCGGATATGTGCTTGATACATACAGCACGCTGTGCGTATATTCAAGAAAATCCTATTTATATTTTACGAAAAACGCAGAGAAAGAGATGAAACGTGACGTCGCGGCGTCGTATGGGTCGCAATCGCCCTAAAGAGATCGAAGAGATCAATAAGTTTATAAATTATTTCATAGTATACTAATTTTCATTAACAATATTGAATATTATGTATCATTTCCAAATTCATGTTCATGCATTTTATTTATTTTAGTATACAAAATTAGTTCAGGAAGCTCATGGATTACTGAATACTATGGTACTTGGGACGAAAAGAACGGCTTCAAAAGATATGAACAACTCCAAGAACCTAAATCTTTAAGGCGACTTGATGTGAAAGGCTTTGAAATAAGTATTTGTTACGTCCTCACAGACAGTGATAGCATTTACCATTTAACTGATGGACTGTACGTATTTTTTTGATATTTACCATTAAGTTTTTGTATTAATATACAGTACATACAATTTTCTGTGTAAAACTATTGTAAATTTAAAAATATACTATAATAAACATTAAAATTTTTATGACAATACAACTATTAAACAAACAATTAATATTAATTGTTTAAATTAAAATTGATTAATAGTTTGTTTATATATTACCTGTGTTTAATGTTTATAACTTATAATTTATATAATATTTGCACACCAGTATCTTGGTTAGACATGTAGCGAGTTACTATATTTTTTAAGACCCATAACGACCATGTTTGAGGTAAACGAAATGCCTCGTTGATCTAGCGGTAGCGAGTTCAACCGCAGATAATGAGGTCCTGGGTTCAAATCCCGGGTCGAGCCAAAAAGTGATTTTGGTATTTTTCCGTAAAAAGAAATTGCTCAATATCAGCCCGAAGTTTGGGAGTTGGCGGTTTTACACCCCCGTGCCTCGGAGAGCACGTAAAGCCGTCGGTCCTGTACTTGACCTCTCTCCGGTCGTATCGCTAGTCGTCCCATCGGATCATGAGAGTAATGGAATAGAAAGTGCCCCTGTGTTTGCGCCCACACTTGTGCATTATAATATGTCCTGCGCAATTGGCTAGTCTCTTTTGAGACTGGCCGCCGTGGCCGAAATTCGGTCGGGAGGACATCATCATCATATTTTTTTTCGGTACAAGTCCCTCCCTTTTACCCACCACTGTAACTCCTGTAAGCCAGGATCAACAGTCATACATCATCATCATATTATCTTATCTTGGTCCTGGGCCACAGAAGAGCACTAGTGAGCGTTTAAAGTACTTAATTGCGATAAAATTATGAAACACAAATCTTTCTACTTTGAAGTAGGTACTTTGGTTTTCCGTCTATTTTTTTACCTTTAACGCGTGGTCACCCACTATTATGTCCGAGCTATTACTGTTAAAAACATTACTGCCAAAGAATTCCATTCCTTATATCTTTACAGAGACGATCACATCGATACCATTACGAAGGTGAATTTCCCCACGACTAATCACTTGCTAGATTTCCTCAATGCTACAAGAAAATATGTTTTTGCTGATACTTGGGGTTATCGTGTCAATGGCACTTGGAATGGAATGACTGGGTATTTGGTTAGAGGGGAAGTTGAAATTGGAGGTAAGTGTTTTGGCTAGTATAAACTTAATGCTAAAAACATGCAATCATCAACAGCGAATCGCCCACCCAATTTCTTTAAATTATGCCATTCGTTTGTAGGGAAAAAGCCTTAATAGGTAAAAATCACGACAACTGAATTCAATATAATCGATCGATAAGTCTAGGCTCAGACTTTGGTTACGAAGTACATAATATTATCATAGAGGTGAAAAACAATAACATTCTATTAGAGCCTATGTACTTACACCACGTTTTTTAAGCGCGCCGTTGTCGCGTGTTTGTAGCGTTACATACGCGCGCGTGCATCTCGTTTGTATCGATACAAACAAAAACTAATTCTCTCTGTAGGATAAAAGCGCGCGTTTGATAAACGTGGTGTGCATAGGCCCTTAGTTGTTTATTTATCTATTAATTTAGAATTTGTAGGTTGGCATCTGCCCTTAAGTCGGAGCAGAATAACTACTACACGCAAATGTCAGATTCCACCCGTTCTTCTTTACGCTGCCGACTCAACTACTAGAGACATGACACAAATAATAATAGCGGTAATTAGCGGAACTTATTTACTACAGAATACTATACAACGCCGTCTATACATTCAAATTAAAACTACGAAGCTGTAGGACAGTAAATGTTATACAACAAAAATACGTTATCGTCCTTTAGATTTTAAAAGGACCCCTTTACATTTAATTGTGCTTTTGTCTTTACAGGTTCACCAATGTTCTTTACTTTAGAACGTGAGTCCATAGTAGACTATATTTCAAGTCCAACGCCCACTCGATCAAAATTTGTGTTCCAACAACCAAAGTTATCCTACGAGAATAATTTGTTCCTGCTTCCATTCAATAAGACTGTGTGGTACTGTGCTATAGCATTGGTGTTTACAGTTTTTTTGGTGATGCTATTGGTAACCAAGTGGGAGTGGAAGAGAGCTTCTCATACCATAGAAACGGTAAGCCCTACTGGTATATTACCAACTTATTACTGTACTGAATCCGATATATCATACTCGACCGCTATATCGTACCAAGAACGGACCGCGACCACCATCGCCCATTAGTTTGAACTTATATAGATGTAATGTCTCCTGTTATTCTCAATCGGACGAACGATCGCGTCTTCGCATTTATTGTAAAGTGACAATTGCACAAAATGTCCCTAAAAACCGACCCTCTCGTTCCTCTTCTTCTCCGCATTCGTAATCAATCTGAACCCAATGTTGAATTCCAAAAGTGGTGTATCTGAAACGATTAAATCTTTTCAAATTTAATTTTCTAGATAGAATGAGCTCCTTATTGCCATCATTGTTCGGTGAAATTTTAAGAGATTCCTAGGCTAATTGGTAACGTCATGTTAAAAACTAAATTATTTTATTCTCACAATATCCTCACAATCCCAATGTTACGTAATAAACTATGAAAGTAAACCACTTTGGCGGTCATCCATCTATGCTCTGACCGCGAGCCGGACGGATCGGTGAGGGCATCGGGCTATGAGCGCCTCCACCCAAGCCTCCATCCTAAAAAATTTGGGGCTGTCTAAGTAGAAGATTGCTATTACTCAACTGCTAATGCTATAGGAGCTGCCCAGTAGGTAGAGGACCTTTAGGCGGCTTGAAAAGTTGTAGCACTATTCTGCCGCGCAATTTATAAACGCAGTAAAGGACATGGTGCTCACGTGTTCTTTCTACTGCGTTTATAAATTGTGTGGCATAATTGTTGCACACATGTTATTTAGAAGTTATAACTTACTGGAAATCGATAATATACTTCTTAGATACCATGAAAAACCTTAAATGAGTTATGGCGAAGACAGTGGACTGACAAATAGAATCATATAATGGATATAAAATGTTTTCAGCGTAATCAAGACGCTGGTGTTTTAAGACCTAACGGCGTGGATATAATTGTTTTCATTTTTGGTGCTGCATGCCAACAAGGAAGTCCCACAGAGTTAAAAGGTAATTAATGAACTAATAGTAAAAATAAATTACATAAATTACCCGGATACAGAGCCCGAATCCAGGTAATTTACCCAAACAGCTGGCAATGTTACCTCTTATGTACGCAGTAGTCTTAGCTACGTTGTCGGCCAATAACAACCACTCGTTCTCATTAGAATTAGTAATAACGCTTTGTTTGACTCTTTCCATTGGCTGAAAAACCCATAATACATATTTAAAATTTAATCGCTTAAAGCGCTTTTGGGCACCAACGTGCACATACATACTCGTACGTATTATAAAAAAAAATAATTGCATATTTGAAAAAACTATTTACATGTGTGTGTATATTTTGTGAGGGTAACATATTACATGTAAGGTAGATTAAGTGTGGCCTTGTTGGACTATCATAATATGTTGATACATTTCCAGGATCTCTTGGCCGCATCGTAACGCTAGTCTTATTCCTGGCTTTGATGTTCCTTTATACGTCATATTCAGCTAACATCGTCGCTCTGCTGCAATCCAGTTCATCGCACATTAAGACTCTAGAAGACCTCCTCAATTCTAGACTTAAGTTTGGCGTTCACGATAATGTCTTCAACAGATACTACTTCTCGGTAATATATGCTATCTTAATAACAATCAAACCTCTCTAGTTCGCTTTTTTATTTATTTATTTATGTCGACACTATAAACACATACATTATATAGACTTTACTAATGCGTGCTTGTGCTTATCTCAATAACAGACTTGCGCAACACTTACAAATGGAAATTAGTCACCTTACAGATTAGATTAACGAGATTATACAGGTAAGCATTAACTTTAAAAAAGCTGAATATATTAAACATTGAATAATATGATAATCCACTAGAGGACATAATAGAGGAATATAATCAAATGTAGTAAAAGATAAAAAAATGGCCAGCAACTGATACTGACCATATATCTACAAAAGTGAAGAAAATTATCATTTTCATCACCCCATCTCGGAAATAGTATTTTTGCTCTTCGATATCTGAGAAAGTCGTTTTAATTCTCTAGAGGTCAAAGTAAATTTGAATTTAGAACATATTATTATTCTATCTATTTACTTCTACCTCTATGGTGCCGAATTAATCATACAACTTTTTTAATTTATTAAAAATAAAGACTCTGCACCTTTGTACTTTTTTTTATTTGTTTGCGCAATATTACTGTTCTATTACCTACACTCAAACTCTAGCAGCGTTAGTTTAAGTTTTCTTAATTATACCTACGTATTATTTGTTGTAATTTAAAGATTGACCTGTAATACTTACAAATCATAATATACTAATTAATACCTAAACTGAAATAAAAATATTTATAATAAGATTTTTTTCGCATTTAGTCATTTCCTCGCTGAGGTGTGATGAAAAGTTACGTGTTGCACTCGAGTGCAAAGATTTTCACCTTGTGCTCTTTTGATTACCTCGCTAATGGTCTGGATTCTAATGTTTTAGAACCCTTCGCTTGCCCGGTTATCAAAATTGAGCACGCAGTTAAAAAGCAACTTAGCACTCTTGTATAACAAATAACTATTTCTTAACTTTATAAACATTTACTCAAGCCGGGATACAATATGGAATGCCCTCCCGCCCACAAAAAAATTTTATGTTATGGATTTCCGCAAATTAACAACTGATTATTTTCCTTTTAAATTTCATTGTTTATTTACCTACATCCTGAGTATCTTAGACCAGATTTTTAATATCTGATTCATTTTGATGAGACATATTAATTACAGACTGCGACTGAGCCTGTACGCAAAGCAATATACGAGAAAAAAATTGCTCCGCCGGGAACAAAACCTCGCTTTATGACTATGGATGAAGGAGTTTTAAATATGAGAAAGGTTTAATATTTTAATAAAATAATATTATAACCACCAGTCAGTTCGCACCCCATCACCTCATCTCATCCCGTGGGATGAGATGAGAAGTCGACCCGAGGGTTTTGTATTGTGACCATAATACTGCGATCGCCAACCCGTCTGAAAATTCAGGCGATTATGGGATATCCCCCCTAAATTATTCTTTGGGGAGGCTTTTGTCCAGCAGTGGACCTCTTACGGGTGTGGTCATGATTACCAGCAGTCTAATTTTAATAACTAAATAGTGCTTTTGGAAAAAACTAATACAAAAAACTAGAACTCGTTTGATAAAAATACTTATATACCTCTAATAACTTTTTAAAATCAAGCATTATCTTATTATATACTTAATGGTTCAGTTACGCTTTAGGTAATTTGGCCCAAATGGAGATCATGATCCTGATTAATTTAGTTACTGAAATCGTAACTCTTTTCTCGGTTTCAGGGATTGTTTGCTTTTCACATGGAAACTGGTGTGGGTTACAAGTTTGTTGGTAAATATTTTAAGGAAGGGCAGAAGTGCGGATTAAGAGAAATACAGTATTTGCAAGTGATCGATCCCTGGCTGGCTGTTAGGAAAAACAGTCCTTACAAAGAAATGTTTAAAATCGGGTAAGTAAGGTAAGGTAAAGTAAGGGCCAAACAATCCCGTGGGTGTCTAAAAAGGCCACTAAGGAACCAGGTAGTCAAGCAACACCTACTGTGTACTAACTACCACCTAACTGCGGTTGCCAACTCGCATGCCAAGCGCAATGACGATGGCCAACCCCCTCCAAATGACAACGTTAGAAACCTTTGAGGAAGGCATATGAACAGCAGTGGACGATATCAGGCTGATGATGATGGTGATTACTTTCTAACCAAAGTTAATAATAATAATAATATCCTGGGACATTATTTACACACGGTCATCTGATCCCAAACTAAGCAGAGCTTGTAGCTACTATGGAAACCAGATAACTGATATACTGCATATACTAATTTTTCTATTGTAAATACATAATTATATAGATACCAGAATCAGGAGAAACAGACATATATCTGTCCTGGGTGGAAATCGAACCCACGTCCTCCGGCGTGATGAGCAAGCATTTGCCAACCACGCCAACAGGCCCATCAATAAAATCTAATTAGAACTTTATTTCAATATGGCTCGGTATATTCATATACACACATCAACACAATCTAGGGATATTGAACATTTCATTGATTATCTAGAAAACTATAAACATTTTGTTATGACTGTAAATGGAAGAATTAAAGATAATTTCATGGCCGATATTTAAACATTAACAACACGATGCGATTTTGTTTTTCTAATTAATAAAAGTCTTAAATTAATTAAGCCATAGAAAATTACTGAGTGAACAAAAACATTTTATTCTTATAAAATTATTCAATCGAATTAAATGAATAAAAATCTTACCAAATCTGATAATCAGTAATCGGTATTTCCTCCTCTAACATTAATCACACAGCGGCAACGATTTTCCATACTTAAAATTAAGGTGTCAATGTCTTGCTGGGGTATGCAGTCCCAAGTTCTTTTTAAATGTTCGAAAAGTTGTTCTTCTGTTGTCAAGTTGGGCGGAAAATCCCTCAATGCTCTTCGCTGTAACATGTCCCAGGCGTGTTCAATTGGGTTTAAGTCTGGCGACTGTGGAGGCCAATCTAATACCTGAACATCGTGTTCTCGAAGGGCGGCCCTCACCAGCCGCGCTGTATGGGAAGGTGCATTGTCATGCATGAGCTGAAATTCTTGCCCCGTTAGGGCCCTGAGCGGGACAATGATACGTTCTACTACCTCCTCACGGTATCTATGGGCAGTCATGCTGCCCTGAATCCAAATGAGTTGGGTTCGTCCGCCGATTCATATTCCTGCCCACACCATAATTGTCCCGCCTTGGTAAGAGTGGACCTCCTGTGGATGTCGGAGACGGCTGACCCTGCCTGGAGTTCTCCAAACGCGTGTTCGTCTCGAATCTGGATGAAATCCATAGCGGGACTCATCAGTGAACAGCACCAATGACCATTGTTGATCACTCCATGTCAAATGTTCTTGAGCCCATAAAAGTCGCCTACCGCGATTGCCACGTCGCAGCGCTGGGACTCGTAGCGGTCTGCGAGCATGAAGAACAACTTCATGCAGCCTCCTTCGCACGGTTTGGTCGCTCACCAGCAGCTGCTGACCCTCCTGGAGCCTTTGCACTAGTTGCATCGCTGTGATATTGGGTAGTCTTCTGGCGGTCATTTGGAGAAATCGATCCTGTCTCTGAGTGGTAACACGATATCTACCTGTGTGCCGTTCTGCCACATCTCCAGTAGCGCGATAACGTGACCACAGCCTGGATACCACATTTTGGCTTGTGCCCAGAGACTCAGCAACGACGCGTTGAATAGCACCGTTTTGTAACATGCCAACTGCCCGTAACATTTCATCTCGACTCAAATGATGGCGTGGCATGACGCTAAAAAGCTTACACAACCAATTGAGAAAAGAAAATAAAACAATTTATCAGGTTTTCTTCAATTAACACGCAAAAAAAATTTTAATGCAACTTCTTGAAATTAGATACAACTCAAGATTGCGCTGTGCTTTGCGTGTTTTCATTTGTTTCTCATTTTAATTTTTAAATTTTGAATAAAGAATAGACAAGGTTTAAATCTGTAAATAAACTTTTTAAGGAAACTAAATAGGTTTTAAACAATAAAGCCATGTTTGATTTCAAAATAACGTATCCCTAGACTTTGTTGATGTGTGTACTCACGTGACGAAAATGTGCTAGTCGGTGATAAAGTTTTTGAATTTTTATTTTTATTTATAAGTAATTTTGAGAAATCTAAACGTTCTGTGGTTTTATGAAACCACGATGCAAGCGAAACTTTGTCTCTTACGGAGCAAAATTAATTCACTGTCAGATATTTTAAATTATTTTCCCTCGTTGAATGGTTTATTTGACTCACTACCTGTACCGTTGTCCAGCACGATCAAGTGAACGACAACATTTAAATCAATATACTGATCAAAACACAAATACCGTGGAGCACATGCACTTTGACGGGCCTGTTGGCGTGGTTAGCAAATGCTTGCTTTTCACGCCGGAGGTCGTGGGTTGGATTCCCACCCAGGACAGATATTTGTGTGCATGAACATGTCTGTTTGTCCTGAGTCTGGGTGTAATTATCTATTTAAGTATGTATTTACAAAAGAAAAATAGTATATTATTTAGTATATCTGTTATCTGGTTTCCATAGTACAAGCTCTGCTTAGTTTTGCGTCAGATGGCCGTGTGTAAATAATGTCCCAGGATATTATTATTGTTATTATTAAATGAGTGAGAATGTAAATGCTACGGTCAACTGATGCGAGCCATCGGCGCCGCCATATATGGACGTAAAAACTTAGTGACCATGTAGAAAAGGTTCAAATTTAAAAGCTATTAGAATGCTTAAATCCGATGGTTGTGTACACCTTTTTAGTAAAATTAAATTTAAAATATTAATTTCACCTTCACCTAAGGAGGGGTTCTTGCATAAGAATTTTTTAGATTTTCTATAACCGTATTTTACCTAAAAAAATATTATTTATTTTCATTTTATTTTTATTATATTATTTGTGGTGACGGCGACAAATATCAGAATCAGAATATCATCACCCCATCTCATCCCGTGGGGGGCGTAGAAGTCGACACGAGGGAATATCTAACAGAGGACGGGCAGCAGCTTCCTTCTGATTACTATGACCATCTTACTGCGATCGCCAACCCGCCTGCCAAGCGTGGCGATTATGGCATACCCCCCAAGACGATTCTTGAGGGAGGCTTGTCCAGCAGTGGACTTATTTAGCTGTAATGATGATGATGATTCATTTTATACTTCATGCTTTCTAAACTCTGCAACATACTTGCAAGAATATATTTCTTGCAGGTATGTTGCAGAGTTCTTTTCATTTTATATTAATTTCACCATCAAATCTAATTGTTTCAGAACGAAACGTATTCAAGAGCATGGTATACAGTATCGCGAAAATCGCCTCATGTATGAAAAACGGCCGAAATGTGTCGGAGGGGGGTCGAATTTTGTGTCAGTTAGCATGGTTGACTGTTACCCAGCTATACTTATACTAGCCTATGGAACTATTACAGCTATATTTCTACTTGCTTTAGAAATTTTGATGTATAAGAGGCAGAACATTGTAACAAAACTAAGTTGTGTTAGAGATCACTCAGATGCACCTATAGCTTAGATATATCTGTCGTTTGTTCAAATGTAGCCACAACTCACACCTCCATTATTCATTTAACGACTTCACTAGAAACGGAATCATAAATAATTACTTCCGTACTAAACGCTTAAGTGGTAGGCCCACCCTTATGATTAACAGTACGTAACTATTATATTGTAACTATCAATTAGCAATGGAAGCTAAACATCACCTATTGAAAGTAACAATTAACTACCTAGCTACTGAAACAGTGCATTGTTATAACAAGTTTGTATTGCTACTTCTCCGCCACCATGTCGAGGAAAAAGTTTTTGTTATTTCTAATAAATATAGTGAATTTAAAATTAGGCTTTTCTATGTCCAACCCGAATGAGCTAGATATGATTGTTGATGTTCTGCTCTCGTATGACAAACCAACGGTAGTTGCCGCTAAAGTTTGCTGGAAACCTTGTAAGTATATCACTTTCGACATTTTATTATGAGATTTAGCAGTCAAACAAAAACAGCACATATACATACATATATATAAGGTGTAACGTAAATAGTAGAAGAAATATAAGGCGTTTAATTTGCTTATAAAATTGAAAATCATCAAAATAATATTTTTTTAAATTTAATTTTCAAAAAACTAAGAATGTTACCTTCCATAAAAATGTTACTCATCGGACACATTTTACAGAGAAGCCAATAATGACTTATATACTATTTCACAAAGTCGTTTCTTCAATTTATTCAGATATGTGGGCAGATGGCACTCACTCACGTCAATTTTCTCCACTATTTACGTTATATATAAATATCAGCTTTACTGTAATATGGATAGTGTAACGGGCAGGAAAGTAAATATTTTATGTATATTGACGGCGGCGGCAGAAAATCGTCGTCCCATCTCATCCCGTGTGGGGCGTAGAAGTTGACCCGAGGGAATATCTACCAGGCGACGGGCAGAAGTGTCTTTCTGAGTAACATCATATTGCGATTTGCTACCCGTCTGTCAAGCGATTATGTATTATACCCCCCAGATGATTCTTGGCGGAGGCTTTCTCCAGCAGTGGACTTATTAAAGCTGTTATGATGATGATAATATGTTATTTTATAATAATAACCTCTACTAACTAGAGTTTTACAAAGCTGGACATTTTGTCTGCCGCTAATTTCCTCAGTTGCTGACTTTCAAACATACTAAATAAGGTGATACCTATTCGTTTTATTTCATAATCTTTTATTTGCAGCGGACAAAATTAAATTTGCGACAGTGGTATATAATATGGAAAGGCCAAGCAATATACGTTATTTACGAAAACATGAAACTGTGGATAGATTGCAAGATAGTAATCATATTCTATTCTTAATAGATATGAATTGTCCGGACATCCGATATTTCCTGAATAAGGTAGGTAATGCGTCTATAACACAGGTCAACAAATGTAAAAAAAAATTTTGGTGGTGCCGAGATCTCTTTAGTGGTTTTGTATTATGTATGCATTGGCAACACTAAAAATATTTTTTACTTTTTTTTCCTACGTGTAGTTTTGTATCTACCCTCTGTTTTTTAAATGTTCTATAATTAGTACGTTCGGGAACACGGTTTCAAGTCTTATTAGTACCTTTTTATAAATAAATTGATTTTGATATCATGTCTTCATCGCGAAGAAGTTGTCTCAATGACCCAAACGTGTTTTGTTACATTTGTGGGGAATACACAATCAAAAAGTTCAGGAAACCTATAACAGATTTTATAAAAAGTGCTTATTTCTCGTGCCATAAGTCGCAAATTGTAGACGAAAAAAAGCCGTGGATAACTCAAATTGTTTGCAAAATGTGCTATATACACTTGAGACAGTAGGTCAGTGATAGAAGAATGAGGTTCAGGGTGCCAATGCAATGGAGAGAACAAAAAGATCACTTCGATGACTGTTACTTCTGCTATGCCAATTTGCGTGAAGTTAATGTTAAAAAAATATTTATCCAGAATTACAATCGGCTAGAAGACTTTACCACATTCAGAGGAAGTACCTGTTCCAATATTTTGTTCAAACCGTGAACCATTTGAAGATAACTATATTGAAGTGTCTATCGATAGAGTTATCGAAAAAATTGCGTCTACAGAGCGTAAACCTTTTACCCAAGTAGAATTAAACGATTTAATAAGGGATCTTGAACTACCTAAAGAATCTGCAGAGGTTTAGGCTTCTAGATCAAAAGAAAAAAGAACTTATTGGCATCAGATACTAAAGTGACTTTCTATCGTACAAGAGACCAAGACTTGCTACCATTTTTTAAGTCGGAAAATTCCCTAGTCTAAGCATAGAAAAGATAAAAGCGGGTATTTTTGATGTCCCACAGATAAGAATATTGATAAAAGATACTAATTTATCAAGTCAAATGACCAGTTTGGAACAACTTGCGTGGAATTCGTTTATTGAAGTTACAAAAAACTTTCTGGGAAATCACAAACCAAGTAACTACTCTGAAATCGTTAACAACATGCTGGAGAGTTTCAAAAACTTAGGATGTAACATGTCCATCATCATCATTATCTCCTCAGTCATCTTGACCAGTTTCCAAAGAATCTTGGTTCGTATAGCCAAGGACAAGGGGAGCGGTTTCACCAAGACCAAAAACTATGGAGAGACTACCAAGGCCGATGGGATCAACATAATATGATGGCTAACTACTGCTGGGGGATGCAACGTGATTGTCATGATACACCACATTCGCGAAAATCGCGTAAAAGAACGTTTTAATGTACATTGTTTTTTGAGTGAATTTCATGTTTTCTTTTCTATTAAAAATCTAGAAAACTACACGTAAAAAATCAATATTTTTGCTATAAATGTAATCAGTATAGAGTCCTAAATTAAAAATAAATTACATTTTCTTGGCACCAAAACCGCTGTTGACCAGTGTAATATAATTGCACCTTCTTAATTAAACTAACGATGAACAAACTCGTAGGTTTAATCTCAAAGTTTTATGCATGGAGCTTTTATGTAAGCAATTTTGTATAAGTAAATACTACAAATCAGGTTTTAACTATTTGCAAGCGATATTAGGGTGAATAAAATTATTCTCTTTTTTGTTTGCAACACTTTGATACTTTTAAAACAGAGATGATGAAATATTATCCTAAATTAACCATAATGTTATCTTTAACTTCAGTTATTGACTTTTTTGCTCTGTGTTCTAAGGATCCAATCTAAATCTAAGATGTCGATTATAAAGGTATTGTATATATATAGAAAGAAGAAGAAGAAAGATAATATATTTATTAGACACAAGGTACATCGATATAAATTAAGCAATAGGGGTACAACACACAGAACACATTGTTTTACATAATTTTACACACCTATTCGATGTGGTACCCATACTAAGCACCTTAGTGACTAAAAGGCCACAGTTCATCATTCTGCCACAGAGTGCTAATTTTCAATTGTGGCCAACAGGTATATATATATAATATAAATATATGTTATCATATGGTAAAGTGTACTTAGAATTGTTGAAATAGCATAGTGGATAGACTGTTGTTGGACTGTGGTGTTAACAGTCACGAACGCAACACAACGCAACCACTGATGGTATTCAGGTGCGTATTAGAAATTAATTACCTTTCTCATGCTTAAATCTGTGAAGGAAAACGTCGTGAGAGAACCTGTAAGTTCCCCAAAATGTTCTTGATATTGTGCCAAATCGCACCAGGCTAGCGTGGTGGAATATATATGGCCTATACTCTGTCCACTTTATGTGAAAGAAGACTCTTGCCCTCCAGTGGGACAGTAATAGGCTGCATAATCATGTAAGCAGTATAATTATTTTATACAATTAGTTATTAGGATAATATATTGTTATATATGATGACCTTTGTCAGGTTAAGGTCAATTAATTCAAACCCCCTCACTACCCATTACTAGTACTATAGATTCTCTTATAATAGTCCGTATAAGGTTGTCTGCAAAAACTCGCAGCCTGCAAACAAAGCAAAGTTATGTATAAATAAACATACATCCTTCGCTGTATGTTTATTGTACAATAAACAGTAGTTTATTTTAATATGTCACATAGAAGTGCGTATGTATAAACCAAACTCACCTCAGGACCGTGCCGTAACTTTACATGATTTTCATTATCCAATGAGATTTAAGAATCAGTAGCGGAACTGTTAAATAAGCATACCTCCGCAGTGAGTTACATTTCTAAATACGCGCCATATTATATTTCCCTATCTGCTTCAGCTACTTCTAGTTTCCTAATTTCTTTCAGGCTGACACAAACAAAATGTTTAACAAATCCTACAGATGGCTTTTGATTGTTAAATCTACGGAATATAGCAATAATGTACCTATTGAATTAGAAGACTTAAGTGTTTCAGTTGATTCTGAGGTTGTTATCACACAGGAGCTACCTAATAAGGATTTCAAATTGCATGCAGGTATGTTTTAGAATTTGACACACTGTATACCAACATTATAATTTGTTTATTGTTGAGAGCCTTGTTGTTGTTTGTTTTTTTGGTTTTGGGCTTTTCCATATTATCTTCCTCTACATCAGCATGTTGCCACTCTTCAATTCGTGAACCGTCCCTTTGCATCCATCTTCCACCCTTTTTAAACTGTTCTTAGTAATTTTCTCTGCTGAAGCGTTCTTTACATGAATAGCCTGCTAATCTGAGTGTTTCTAATTTGAAGCAACGTACAATGTTCTTACTTTGAATCAGCTTATCTAGTTCGTAGTGCATTCCAGGGGCTCGACCGGCTAAGTCGCCGAACATCAATTTCTTAAATGGCGTTCAAATAAATAAATGTTAAAAATGACTTAATCAATAGTTAAATCGGCTTCCATGAGCACATGTGACGGCATAATTGGCCGGAATCGATTGTCAACGTTGAAGCCGATTTAACATTGATGAAGCCATTTTTAATCTTTATTTATTTGAACGCCATTTACGAAAACGATGTTCGGTGAGCCCCAGCACCACTGATATTATTTACTTTTCGCACATATACCTATATTTAACATCAATACACCCTAAATATTTATTTACCTTACAGTATACAAGGTAAAACCTCACAGTGCGTGGAATATAGAATATTACGGGAGTTGGTCAAAGAGTCAAGGGCTTAAGAAATCTGAAGACACATTCATCTCAAATGTCATGAGAAGAAAAGATTTTAAAGGCGAAACCATCACTACATCAACTGTAATCACCAATAACAGTACAAAAACTGATTTACTTGGACTACGGTACGGAATATGGACAACTTTGTTACAATTACTTAATATATTAAATTAATTTTTTTTTTCTACACAGCGATATCACAGTGGACACAGTAACTAAGTTTTCAATGCGCAATGTGAATCGACTCTACGACTTTCTGAATGCTTCTAGAAGAATTATCTTCACTAATACTTGGGGATACTATAGGAATGGCAGTTGGAATGGAATGATCAGAGATTTAACTCAAAAGGAGGCCGATCTATGTGGTAATATTATTGTGTGAGATCCTTAGATCATCAGATAAAATAAATAAAAAGTAAATAAGTATGACAGCTCTGGCTGGCACGTAGGTCTAGATCAATTGCATACTAGCTATTAGCAATTATTATTAATAACCATTTTAATTACATTTATACCTACTCCAAAAGAGTAATGGACATTACCATGCTAAACCATTAAACATTGTTAATGTGATGAACCAATAGCTCACAATTTGGCTATGCATTTTGAGTTCATAATATGTTCCGATTGAATAAAAATAAGAATATTAAATTTGTACCTTTTTCAGGGACTGTTTCATTTATGCAACTTGAGCGAATGAGGGCTCTAGAATACTTAATAGAACCGACCCATATTACTACAAAGTTTGTGTTTCGACAGCCCCCTCTATCATACCAGAATAATTTATTTATATTGCCCTTCACAACTAGTGTATGGTATTGTCTTGCTGGTTTTATAGTTATACTGACGGTAATATTATATGTCAACACTAAATGGGACATGAAAAAATATGAAGAATATGACGAGGTAAGATACCGCTTTGCAGCGATGTGGTTGAGTCCGTTATGGACCAATTGCATGGAACGTATTTTAAGTGAGTCCATATTGGCACACATAAAATGTTTAATCATATGTTTTTCTTACTACCGCTTTGTGTTCATAATCATCACTCTTCATAATTTTATTTTTCTTACTTTCTTTATTCATACATTTTTATAAATATCATCGGAACTCATAACCGCTAGTGATCGCATTTTTTTTATTAATACCTACTGTTACTACCAAAAAAAGTGTGAAATCATATATTTTATTTAGAACTTTTCGTCCATCTGTCCGTCTGTTACACGTGTTTCTCAATAACGGCTGGACCGATTAAAAAAATCTTTATGCATAATTTCTGTCTATTTTCTAACAAAGATTAGTTTCTTCGTCAGCCACTGCCGCGGCACGCTCGCTTCGATCGCTCGGCTCGCGCGTGGTTGTGGTCACAGTTCTAACCTAACCTACTTGTCTGGTAGCATCTCGTTTCTGGTACTCATTACATTTTCACTGGGCTCGTATTTTTAACTTCACCTTCTATTTTATTTAATTTACTTTTATTTATTATAAAACAAATGTATGAATATAATGAAAACACTTGTGATTAAGAAATTTATGAAAACAAATATCAGGATAAAACACGTTTACGATTATCATTGTTATGTATTCGAATGATTATGAATTTCGATTATTGGTATAAACAAAAAGTAGTAAAAACAAAGTGTATGATTTATGATATTATTAATTTAAATGATTATGTTTTGTTATCTTTCGTTGTAATTTTTTTTTGTGTCTTAATAAATAACCCCAACCTCCAACCCAGCAGGTGACAATAGACAAACTGTTGTCACTTGCTGGGTTGGTGCAGCAAAGACAGGAACTGTCTCTATGCCACTCGAAATGGTACACAGACCCATACTGAAAGCACAAAATAGATAGTACTGAAAGTGTCAACATTTCGGCCTATTATGTTCTCAATGAATACACTATACATCTCATGCACGTGTATAAACAAACATACACACACATACACACACACACCCACACACACTCCCACACACACACACACACGCGCGCGCAGAGTCATCAAGGATAACAGAACTCATTCACAAAATTGTATCAAAATAGCTAAAGATATGTATATTGTATTGTATTTCAAATTGGCAATTTGATCGTGACACTTAGTGTCAAATTCAAAAATAACTCAACCAAATTAATAAGTTATGCGAAATCTTACATAAAATGTAAATGTATGCGCGTGATGCTTGATTTGTTAAATGGATATTATGTATTTCAAATAGAGATAAATATACTAATACATGTCTTTGTGATCTAGCGAATATAAAGAATTGCGTCTGCCTTGTGTTGGCATAACCGCAGCTTAGGATTTCACCATATCAAGAAAACTAACTAACTTTATTTTACCCATAGAAATCAAATGATCATACCTGTTTGATACCAAGATGGAGCGATATCACAATGTTTATGCTTAGCGCTGTGTCTCAGCAAGGAAGCTCTAACGAGTTAAAGGGTTTGTAGTTCACTGACTTTAGAAATAATGCTGTTAATACTTTTACTTATAGTTTTTTTAGATGCATATACTTAATATAAAAACAAATATATATTTTATCATGAACACGTCAAACGCTGTTCGGCCGAAAGGTGTTAACGAATTCACTATGAGTTCTTCCGCTGTAAGCTCGTCATGCTCCCATTGTGTAGTAATACTTGCGGTGGCGTTGTGGGTCGGGTCATTTCCTTCCCTCTAATATGGGGAGGGAGGCGATGGCTGGCTCTCAAGTCATACTCGTGAACGGGTGCTGCTTGCGGTAACTGGTCGAGCTGCTGCTGGGGTATTCATTTTTTTTCTCATACAGTCGTCGCCTTTAGTCGACTTTTAATTATGTAAATGTGCGCGGATGCACCCACCGTTTGTTCATCTTGCAAAAGTTTATTTTAATTGCTTGAGTGAAATGGAATGTTATTGTTTATTACCTCACAATTATAACTAGATGTCATCGGTTCTGTGCGTGCATTAGCCCACATACCAGCCAATCACAATGTAAAAACACAAAACAATGTTAATAAAAAGATATAAAAAAAATCGAAAACAAAAAGCAAAAGAAGACGAAAAAAGCAAGCTCGGAGTTTCTTTGTGGCTTTCTTGTCCGGGTCGTCCACCTAGGTAGCTAGAGTATGCCGCAGGCTAGCTAGGGTAGGATCCTCAGCGGCGAGGATCGCGTTTCCCCCTTAACACGTGATCGGTAATCCCGTGCAAGTGATCTGACCCCCATTTCGAATTCCATCTTTTACTTCAGTGGCCGCCTGAGCTGTGGCCCGAACCCCATAAGGGTATTGTATTAAGGGATATGTAATTAGTCGCTTAAATTAAGCTACTGGTTGAAAGCTTTTTGCGCTAGCCAACTGCTCGTTGTTTTCAATTCTATAATTTTAATATACTATTGCTAAATGTTACAATAATAGCTTAGTAACTTGCTATTTATTATTTATTTAAGGATATTAAAAAAAATATGTGACGATACAGACCGCACGGACGGAATAATTCAAAATATTTTGTTGCTTTAATTACTGTTTTTAAACTGTGTTTATGTAAAACATTGTGAGCTTGACAAGTACAAGTGTATGTGCTGAATAAATTTCATTATTTAATTGGACATACAATTGATCGACTATAGAACTAATCTGGAATTTAGACGGTATTATGTTTCTAAAAAAAAATGTTTTTCTGAATATGATTACATAGAATTTTCAAAGTTCCATAAAGATACGGTAAACAGGGACCCTTTGGAACCACAATAACCATCCGTCTGATATCTCACGACCCTAATGTGCCTTTCAAAATATTAGAACAGTTTTTGATATAGAACCTTAAGCTTTAATTTTTCTTAAGGTTATTTTCTATTTGTACTGTACAGATGAAAATATTTTAATTTTCCTAACAAAACGAATTGGTGATTAAAATTTTAAACCGTTAATGTATGAAATGCCTTTATATCGACTTGTTGTTTCATGTTTACGTCTTCTTTTTGATTTTCATGTTTTTATGTGTCGCTGTTTTCAAATTTTGACTATAATGTCTGAAAATTAACATTACCGCTTCTTTATATCATATATTTATTATGTTTGTTACTTGAATATTACAAAAAAAGCTTACGTTTCCTTTTAAATCACCATCACTTTTTTAAAAGTGATCAGATCTGACTGACTACAAATATGTTAAAAAGTTTTAAGTTGGTATGAACCAATATAATTATCCTTTTTTAGCATATTTACTGTAACTTTCAGTTTAATATATTTACTTTTTAATTGCAGGAACTCTAGGACGACTAGTAATGTTCTTAATATTTCTATCATTCCTGTTTCTCTACACGTCATACTCAGCTAATATAATTGCACTTTTACAATCAAGCTCGAATCAAATACAAACGCTGACTGATCTGCTCAACTCTAAACTAGAACTTGGAGTAGAAAATACCCCATACAACAGATATTATTTTTCTGTAAGTATAGGTCTTTCAATAAGAACTTTGTTTTTTATATGGTAACACCTGTATGATATTATTAAACTCGTATAAAACTACCCATTAGGTTTTAAAATTTCGTTTTGTTTACATATATATTGTCTCTTACGTAGGTAGTTTGTTATATTATCTATGGTGTCTTAGTATATCATCACAAATTACATTATATATTGGTCAACGATAGGAGCTTGGTGCCTTTGCAATTAATTCAATTTTCACTCGAAAATTACATTAAATATTCAATTAAATAAAAATCACTGTGAAAATAGTGAATTGTAATATTTCGTAAATTTCGGGATAAATAAATAAATAAAAAAGGTTTTTATTCACGTAGACTTTAAAATAGTCTTCTAGTGGAGTCGCTTATAAATAGTCAGAACATGTTGGTAGTAATATAATTAAGTAGATATACGTAATTATTTCTAGTTACATAGATATTTTCGGTCAACTTAATCGTTCTTCTGAGACCCTTATTAAGAATTTAGTCAATAAGTTCGATGCGACGGGCTCGATACATAATGTGCATAATACCACCGCGTGTTTGACCGGGTTGTTTGAGTGATCCACATTGTTGAAGAAGATCCGAATTCGTGAATAACTCGGCGTTCTCAACAATTAAGGTTATCTACAACAATCAGATGGCGACATCTGTAACCGCGGTCGTGGTGAACATTTATCAGATATTATATTTCAGTCATAAATTGCTAAAACTTACTTTTATTAATACATTAAAAATTGTATGTTTTATTTTGATTTAATAAACAAAGTTCTTGTTGAAAAACCCTTTTTTAATTTTGTAATGTATGCTTATGTTAAATAAGATACAACTTAGTGATTTCACTTAGATATCCTGATGGCTTTTGACAGGATTTGGTACGATTGTATTTTCGGCATGCTACTTCCTAAAATTCAAATGCCAATAAGGATCTATTGGAGTAGCTACTCTTTCAAGGCTGCTTATCAGATCTTGTCAGATAGTGTCCGAGAATTCTATTTTCCCTGCCAAGCTTTTCTAACGGTTTGCTTAGATGTGGCATCTATACCTATGTACGCACAGGTATATAAATACGTAATCATTAAACAGGTTAGTATAAAGCTTAACGTCATTGCTACATGTAGTATCTACGCACCAAGTTAAAGAAGAATGAGCAAAATGGTACCCGGCTCCAATAGATATGATTGTAGTGTCGTTTAAAAGGTCTTACCAAGAGGAACAATTTTTACTATAGCCGCCACTCTCAAATCTGATTGCGTTTGAAGATAAACGACAGTCTTACTAACTAATAAAAACCCTGTTCCTTCAGTTTCCCTTTGCTTTCCAGGGCCACAGTAACCTGTTTAGACAGTCTCGTGGCCCCGGCGATAAACATACATATACGAGTATATAAGTTACCACTTATTTATGTAAGAAAATGAGTACCAAGGTAATATTTTCGGCATTTCCGTTCATGTTTTCTATTAATAACGTTTTTACGTAAGACTTTGCCATGCACTCCTCATTTTAACTCGAGTCCCGTTGCTCCTGAGCGCGAGGTGTGCGCAAGAGCAGCGGGGGAGGGAGAGGAGGGGATCGACTGACACCAGACGTGTTCGCGTCCTGCGTCAGTCGCTCGTTCGTTTTGCGCTCGTGACGACGTTTAGCTGCTGTTTGAGTTTCTTTTGTGCTTTCATAACTCGGTTTTATTAACTACTGACCCCTGCGCTCCTACTGGACTTGTTACCCGCTCTAATTAACGCTGACCTGTGCTAGTGTTGTGGACTATACTGATTTGCTTTTCGAACTGGAATATCGCAATGGAACGTCTCAACTGTGTAATGTGTCGGCGAGCTTTATATACCAGAAGATACCAACAACATGTTTTGACAACGAATCCAGTCGCGACATGTCCGTGTAAAAACATATTTTTGTTATATATTAATCAGCAGTGCAAATAATATTGTCCAACAGTATTGCACATGTTTAACCGGGCGA
This sequence comes from Pseudoips prasinana, assembly GCA_951640165.1. Taxonomy (NCBI): domain Eukaryota; kingdom Metazoa; phylum Arthropoda; class Insecta; order Lepidoptera; family Nolidae; genus Pseudoips; species Pseudoips prasinana. The sequence goes on from OX621240.1 coordinate 16,305,419, forward strand.
CGTACGATCGGCACTTGTGCACATATAGTGTCCATCGTATGGTACTTAGGCTATGCGAGGCATACGGGATTTACTGCTCCGGCATCTTTCCTCAATGCTGTTATAGTTGATACCGATATGTAATGTTTTAAATCTACTCACTTATTGATAAAATATATGTTTTGTATTTAAAGAATGCTTGTTTTCTTACTTCTTTTAATAATAGAATCTTAAATGTGTTATATCATGTTATTCTAGCTTTATTTTACTTATATAAGTAGTTTGTAATAAATTCTTCATCATTTATAAAACACAAGCTGTTCCCCGTGGTTTCACCCCTGCTGCTCGGCTCCTTTTAGTCGTAGCGTAGCGATGATATATAGCTTATAGCCTTCCTCAATAAATGGGCTATCTAACACTGAAAGAATTTTTTAAATCGGACTAGCAGTTCCTGAGATTAAAGCTTTATAATAATAAGTATAGATAGTGAGATTACTGCTTTCCAAACGTGAATAGGGACAGGCGCCATGGTAGACGTTTTTCTGCATCAAAATGTCTATTCAATGATATATTAATGAGGACTATTGGAGCGGGTACCACGTTCCATACATTTTTGCCCATTGTTCTTTAATATACTTTCCTCATAGTTATAACTTTTTGGAATTGTGATTCGCTCTGAACCACAAAAATTATAGCCTCTTCAAATCAATCCGTACGTACGCAATGAAAACGTATATAATATCCATTCCACATTTTAACAAGTCTTATTAGTGTAAATTATTATGCTTAGAACCATTAGAACCATGATTGTAATAATCAGTAAATGCGGAAATCGTTAACGTGTCGTGCTGGGCACATTTTGGCTAATCGTATATACCTACATGGTTGTAGCGGTCAGAAGCTTAAAAAATGAAAAAACTCAAATTGAGGTATATCATAAAAATTATCAATAAAATTGTTTGGTTAGTCCATCCCTTTTCTGTAAATAAAACAGAAGAACCCAATAAACTAATGTATACACAATTTCTATTACGTAACTTTGTCTTATAATATAACGTAGCAAAATTTAATGATGATAGTAAAACTATGGACGTGTATCTGCTCATTATTTGCGCATGGAAAGACGGAAAGACAGCTACACAAGCTGCCTTACAATTCAGTTTTTAATATACCTACTGCTGTACAATAAAAACACTCAAGAAATCGATGCCCTATGATCCTGTCACAATATCCCCGTTTTACCTTCTGCTAAGTTTCTGAAGAGTCTTCAGCATTTTGTTCAGGTACCTCGTGTTTCTAGCACAAAGTAAACAGTAACAGTAGATACCTAAACTAAAATATACATTTCTTATGACTTAATAATCAAAAAAAAAAATTATAATAATCAATAGTAGCTAATAAGTCTATACTGAGTAAGGGTAGGTATATGACATTACATAAGTATGTCATGGTATTTAAGTACACAATGTAAATAAAGTGTATTAATTAGTTACACGCATTATTGTCGCTAATGTCCTCCTACCGCGCTGGGAGTAATTTCTTCTGAAAGAAGCAGTGTGCACTATGTACCTGCCTACGTATTAATTTCTCGTAACTTTTTTATATTACCTTTTGTGTGTACATGAATAAAATAAAATATTTTAAGTAAATTACTTTTCTAATAAATTAATTATTAATTCACAGGAAGAATATGTTCGTACACAAGATCCCATTCGAAAAGCTATCTATTTTAGAAAAGTGGCATCTAAAGGGAAAGCTAATATATTGGATTTAGAACAGGGAGTAAAACGGATGCAAACTGTAAGATATTTGCTTTAATTCTAGTGGCTCTAGGGAGATCGTAGTTCTCCCGTAAGACATTGTCTACATTTAGTATTACTGACCTTTACTTATGTTGTTATCCTAAATCTATGCCTGTTTTCGCAGAAACCTTTTGCATTTCACATGCATTTGGGAAATGGGTACAGAACGGTTTTAGCCTTATTCCAGGAGCATGAGAAATGTGGACTGCAAGAAATTCAGTTTCTTCCCGACACCAAAGTTTGGCAGTGTAGTGCAAAGTTTTCTCCATTCAGTGAAATGTTCAAAGTGGGGTAATTGCATACTTATGTAACCTATCACAATTGCTTTGTAATCGGAATACGTAGTGGATATAGATGGTAAAAATCGAGGGGATAGTCTAGCATAAGTTATGGGCCTCAAAATTACGTGGTACTTTAGTAGGTAGGTACGTTATTTTTCGTCAATCTGTATTAAATATAATAGTGTTCTTGGCAGAATTTCTGAAACTAGCCATCGCTCAGTACTATCTTTCCCTGACTCTCAAAATTAGATGAGACATCTTTCAGACACAGTAACGGAGGGACCAACACGTTTACGTGCTCTCCGAGGCACGGGCGTATTACACCGCCGTCTTCCTAAATGCAATATGTATGTTTTTCATGCCAGAAAAATCCTTGAACACTTTTCGTGTTGGCTATTCATTCCCCGAAATGGCTGGTGAAGCTACTCTCAAATTAACTTCACAGTCTATTTTAATACCCAAGAATACAGTTGTCTCAACAGGGGTTAATCCAGCCCCTCGGTTGACTTCGTAAAAACTGCACAATTGACGATTTATTGTAAACGTCAATGAAGTCAGTATCATTTGCAAGCAAAACAATCTCATCCTAAACCCTTATATAGTACCTAAGGTATGTAAGTCATTAATATATATGAAAATGGGCCGAGCTTAAGCCTTTTAGAACGTCCATTACCACCGGAGATCCCGCAGATATTTTACCGTTTATATATTACCTTCTGATTTCTATTACCAATGTAAGAAGTCAAAAGTAGTTGTGTAGTTTTCTAACAAAAGTAGCATCAGCATGAACATAATAAAATGCTTGGGACAAATCGCAAAAAAATACTTAATGGCAAGTTTGCCAGTCCTCCCGAGCCGCGAATACTGAAAAGTACATTCCCTCTAACCTTAAAAAAACAACTACTGTAAAACTGGAACAGAGGCCAAAGCATAACTCCTGCTTGTTTTCAATTGCAATGTATGTATTTAAACCAGATTAAAATAGAACTTTAGTAATTTCAAGGGCTAGTAGGCTTGTTGCTAGTAGGCATCGATGAATTGTGAGCCTGAAGGTTCTACAATAATGTGTTTTTGTAGGCTCACAATACACCGATGCCCATAGAGGTCAGATTCAGTAAAATCTGGACTTGACAATGTTGCATAGGACAGACACCGGCATATTCCAAAGTACATTCCGTATGCCTTTCCTATATCCTGAAGGTTCTCGTGGTGTTTTACACGGAACTCACGTCACGTGACCATGACCAGACCGGCAACGAAAAAAAAAGGTTAGGAGATAGATATCGTTAGGAACAACCAACTCTAAGATGTAATGTTTTGGTGTGGAGTTGGCTGAGTGAAAATCCAAAAAAAACTTACGTTTTTTTTTTAACTCTCGCCTCACTCTCACTTCTATGAGAATAATAGTATTAAGTACGGAGTCTAAACGATTATCTATATAACGCTTTATACTCAAGCCTATATTTTTTACAGATACATAAGAATCCAAGAACATGGATTGAGTGACAGAGAAAGCCGTTTAATTCATGCCAAGAAACCGGCGTGCTCCTCAAGCGGTGCCAGCTTTGTCTCCGTGAACATGGTTGACTTTTACCCGGTGCTTTTATTGCTGCTCTATGGAATGATTCTCGCTGTTGTCCTGCTTTCCCTCGAAATTATAGTGAACCGGAAGCTGAAATTGGACAAGTGATTTGTTCGTTTCGTCAAATGTCTTTTAAAATAAGTTGGTAGCAGTAAGCAGTAGATTGCACTTCAAAATAACCTGACCAAAATAGGTGACCAATTTAAACGGTCGTCGCAATATGTAGAGTAGATAGATTTAAAGAAACATGCAATTTTATTGCGTCGTCTTATTTTACCTGATTTAATTAACCTATACCAAATGTATCTACATAGAATCGAAGCCATTATATAGAACCATTACAATTATTTAAGAAAACTTTCTTGCCTATGTGTTCTTAACCTATTTTCAATACTCCTGATTAATATGTATGAGCAAACCCTTAGAATTAGTTGTAACTTTCAGAGGATATCAAAAATCAGGGGCACCTATCTTCCAACTTGGTTTAATTGTTTGGTCTTTTTTTGCCGTTTCATTAACGAAATTAACTTAGGCAAATTTTCACAAATTGCGAAAAATGAAAGTTTTCTTAATTTTTACAAACTATTAAGATATAAGATCAACTTCAAAATAGGAATTAAAAGTAAGAAGCTTGTCTGGAAGAATAGATTTGGTATACTTCTGATGTGCGTAGTTATTAATTTTACTAATTAAATATTTAAAATAATTTTGCTAAAGTTTAAGCTGGAGTTAATGTTCCGTATATAAAAATAAAGATATATTGCACCAGTTGACATCTTATTGCTACAGCGACCACAGCCCACCCAGTATCCAATCCTAACTTAATCTAACAGCAAGTACGAGTATGTGTGAGGTAGCCAAGCAGTCTATCGCACCCACATTTGCGCCGTTATTTACACAGACAAGACAACGGCAAAGAGAGATGCAATTTAGAAAAAAACATGTAATTTTGATTCTAGAATGCATATCTTTTTGGTAAAAAATCAAGTAGGTAAAACAAGCTCTTTAAAAAATATATAACTAGCAACATATTTTCAAAGATCAATGCTACAAATAACTTGTTATCTTTGTTTTTGAAGTTTCTTTTACTCCTAAGTAAAATAATTTAACTTTACGTACAAGCAAGCTGTGAATTTGCAACTGACAGATTTACATGTTTGAATAAAACCGTTACGGTCTTATCATCTTCATTTCTGCTCAAAACATACCAGCAGCTTGGTCGGTAGAATAACTAGATGTATATCTGGATTTCGTAAACACAAGATTTTAAGTATCCATACAACGACTTATACTAACTGCAGAATTACGAAACAACAGACAAAAAATGACGTCTACACCATTTTCATTTATTTTCTAAGAACAAGGATCATATGAGTAGAAATGAAGTTTCATATGAGTAGAAAAGAATCTCTGTGTTTAATCATTGTCTGCATACCATGTAGTGAGGCTAGTAATTACGTGAGAATCGATTACTACAGTCAGCTGGATCTCGACTGATGTACGGCAGTGAAACAGCAATTAAGATAAACACCGGCCACTGACCATCTGTGTCGTAAAACTGGGTTCTCTCTCGTAAACAGGACTTATTTACATACCTATTAACTGCACTAGTTATTAAAGCAGAGTAGATGGGTATGTTGGTTTGAACTTCAGTACTGATATAAGCAAGATAAGATCGATGAGATACCGACCGATTTTCACTCCCTAGTCGATACGGCGTTGGTGCACCCGAAAATAGCTGGTATAACCAATATTTATTAAACTATTGAGCTCACGTGAGGTTTCCATCAATAACATAATTGTATTGATTAGTCGAGGGTATTCGGGCTTTTCCAATACCGGAAATATGTATTATAACAGCGAAGCAAAAAAAAATTAGGAGGTATCACCGTCGAAATGACTGAATAATGGGACACATTGATTTTCCTATATTTTTATTTATAAGATTTTATAATCAGAACAAAGTGTAAAATAGATTTGCCATAATTATAAAAGCATGCAAACCTATGGTTGAATCACAAGTCATAAAATTAAAACAGTATGTCCGGTATTAAACTACAGGTACGTTCAATTAAATTAAATGTTCAATATAGTCTATAATTAGGCAGTCTTGTTACAAACTAAAGAGATACCACGACTCTGCACAAAATTATTTGATGTGACTCAAATAATTTTGAGTAGAGTGCACTTTTTTTAGTTTTCATGTTTTCATCAATAGTATCTTTACAGCCCGTTGTCATAATTAAACCCAGGGTGATAAAGATTGATATTACCATTCTGTTATTATAACAAGCAGCATGCAATCTACGGATGCTACCCATAATGCGACTCAAAGAAACGAATATTTTTGCACTGCACAAATACTTGCTCCGTGCTAGGATCGAATACAGCACCCCTTCAAATTTACATTCCTCCTATGTTTTTGATAATTCAAAAATCGTTACTGGCACTTTTTAATATTGAGTAGTGACGCCGAAATACCAGTTATGCGTTTAACGCCGACTGTCCTACGACAGTCGGCATCAATTTTTATTAAAGCCATGCAAGTTTCATCTGAACAGAGAATTTTCCCGTGGTAAAAAAATATACCATAGGTATAGGTATATTTTCAATCAAGCCGAATGAAATGAAATTTATTATGTCATCGTCACTCGAATAAAACATTCGAACGTGCTTTGTTTTTGCATTACAGGGAATTCCCTAATTATTATCTCTATCTACATGCATTAGTGCGTACGTAATGACAATAATAAAGAAACTTCGGGCTTGTTGTGTTGGCCTTATTTTGACTATTGCATCATTTGTTTAAATTTTTCAAATATAATAATTGCATGTGCTGTGGCCATAACAACTCGCAGCGATATATTTACACCCAAGTTAACAGTAGGTAGTCAGGTTTCCACACTAGGAAACCGTCGCTCGAGGCATGCCATCTCCAGAAATATTACCCTCCCTCTGATCACTGAGATCCCTTCCTTTATCCAAATTTGAATCAAGAGCCTCCGTTCGAGGCTCTTCGCTATCATGCCATTTACCAAAACGACCATTAAAATAATGATTCATGAATTCAAGCTTCACACGCTAGTATGATTCGTTTTTCTTTCTCAGCCTTCACGATGTTTTATCATGCAGGATAATAACATCAATAATAAATAAGACCTATAACCACGATATCAAATCTATTGGAGGCAATGTACGTATAGTGCAGTTCTAATAGATTTGTGATGTCTCATTGCCTAGCACAGACTGTGGTGAGTCCTAAATTCTGATATGCCAGGCAGGTGGGAGTAAATTCGTCCGTACAAATTATTTATGTTTTAATAGATATTTTAGCAACACACAGATTATATGCAGTGAAAATTATCAATTTTTTTATTTAATCACATTACTTATTTATTATTTGCAAACCGTCTGCTATTAATGTTTTGTTACGATTTTGTTAACGTTATTAAATTATGGTTTTGTTGAATCGATGCTATCAACAGTATTTCAAAGGAAATACGGCTAAGATTACAATCTGTGATTTGTTTCATCAACAAGATAAGCAATTAAATGTACCTAGATACCTATTTATTAATCACATTGATAAATTGATAACCGATAGACTGATTCAGTCACAAAAATGTTTTTGTTTGGCAAAATGGATGTGAAAATAGTGTTCGTATTCCTTTGTTTTGTTATTGGAAAATCTATCGGTAAGCATGATTAAATTACATATTTTGAGACGTTATGTAAGGTGCCAATGTAGTTATTAAGTTATAAGGTTAACCTAAATTTTAGGAAGCCTATATATAATTAATCGATACTCTTTTAACAAAATTGCATCAATAGGTATTATGAAACAGGCACAAATACAATCAAAATGCATCTTTAGCCTTTAATTGACAACACAGATACATGACTAGAAAGTACTTGCCTAAAGCATTTTTTGTTTGAAATTTTAGTTAGGATTTTTTATGAATGATGGATTATGGCCCTTTCTTCACTCATAATATACAACATGTAACGTAATTAACGCACACCCTCAGACCCCCCAATTAGAATATTATGTTGTAATCATAGTACGTAAATATCTACACTGAATTTTTAATTTAACATGTATATGCATTGTTATTTACTAAATCACTTTCTTGGCATAAAGTTTATTTTTCTTTATTTTGTATTAAATGGTGGAATTAGTATGAAACTGCGATTTTAAAAGTCTTATTACTTTGATTTACGGTTCATTTCAATTCGTTTTGACTGTACAGGGTTAATATGTCAATAATTTCCGTAGTTTTAATTATTTTGGAATAAAAAATTACCTATATTAAAACTGATATAAATCGATTTTGTAAACGATTCTGAACAAACTGTTTTCAGGATGTGCGTTAATTAAGTTACATGTTGTATATATACTCCACAAATTAAATACTCATAATATGAAAATCCATATTTTCTTTCATATTGTGTGTATTTAATTTACACGATTAAAAACTTTACTTAGAAAATGTAGTTTATTGCAGAATCATAGATTGTTTTTCTCTAAATTAAATATTATATTACTAAACAAAAAACACAGTTAGAGGTTGTGTCTTAAGTTCTATGCTCAGATACCTTCAAAGTTCGCGCACAATATTTTTACGTAATTTATACCCTGATGTTACGCACGACGCGGGTTGGCATGAAGCATGGGCATAGCTAGCTTCAGAGTTCATGGACTTTGTAACATGGAATTAGAATAAACCGGCCAAGTGCGAGTCGGACTCACACATGAAGGGTTCCGTAGCAGCAAGTATTTCAGTTGATTAAATGAAAGCAAATTGCGGTCAAAGGGTCAAAGGGTCAAAGATCTCGTTCAAACCAATTTTCGTTGTTAGTTTCTATGGTAATGTATATTTTTTTTAGTTTCATTAGTCTCTTATTTTAGAAGGGGACACTCATTTTACTACTTTGGAAGTGTCTCTCGCGCGAACTATTCAGTTCAGCAAAAAATGATATTAGGAACCTCAATATCTATGCTTTTTGAAGACCTATCCATAGACATCCCACATGAATGGGTACGATCAAAATATTTTTTTTTTAGTTTCAGTTCTATGTATGGCGACCCCCCAAAATTATCGTTTTTTTTTCTATTTTTGTGTAAAAATCTTAATGCGGTTCACAGAATACACCTACTTACCAAGTTTCAGCACCACAGCTCTTATAGTTTCGGAAAAAAGTGGTTGTGACATACCGACGGACAGACAGACAGACAGACAGACATGACGAATCTATAATTATATTATAGTAATATTAGTTCCGTTTTTTGCCATTTGGCTACGGAACCCTAAAAATAGATCTAATTTAAGTTTGTTATCGAATTATAATGTGATATCTGCGCAGTGTTAAATAGGGTATAGATCTCCATTCATAATTTCATCCCAATTCTTTCAGCCGCATAGCGTGACTGAGTAACCAGCAATTGAGTATTGACGTAACCAGTTCAATTCTCTTTAACACGTAGTACTTTGATGTGTTCAAGCTTATGTTGACTAAAATCTCAATAACACTTTTTAGTCCATCCCGGGGTTTAAACATCGCTATCCGCGGTAGATTATATTACCGCTAGGCCAAAAAAGTAGTCACATGGCTGAAGGTTTTTACACGACTAACTTAACTCCCCATATATTAATATAATTTTCATTACAGAGTTTCAATAAATAAATAAAATAAAATAAAATAAAAAAGGTTTTTATTCACGTAGACTTTAAAAAAGCGCTTGTAAATAGTCAGAACATGTTTGTAGTAATATAGTTGTATACATTAGATATTATTTCTAGTAACATAGATATTTAGGTACATCTTGTATGAAAAAATTTATAAAATTTATTTTATTACAGAAATGATATTTAGCTAGCTCGTATCAAGTTATTGGCAAGAGATTATGTTTAATTATCTAGTTTAAGTCTAATATTTTTACTACATATTGTCAATGGTTCTGTCTATATTAAAGGTATTATTATTATGACGGACCTTGTGTTAATAACGACGGTCGCGCTTTAATGCTACCACCGGATCCAATGCACCCCAACTGAGAAGACCCAGCGAAACAAACTCAGTGGGTTCATCTACTACCGGTTTCAACACGACCCAGTTGAGACGGTCCGGCGAAGCATACTCAAGCGGGCATGAACACGGGATTTGGTCCAATTAGAGTAATTATTTAGTAGGCAAACACAATATATGCTCGATCGGTTGTCTGAATGCTTATTATTTTAGATTATATTTAGGTATACAAAAGAAAAACTTCGAAACAATAACATTATTCATTTTGAGACAGAGTCAATAATTTTAAATTAAGTATATGATAGCAATCATTTACAGATAGTTCACGTAACACAGCAGATCAGTCATGTCTATATGGCTACAAGATCTCCAGCGAGCAATGTGCAGGTAGGAAGTGAGAGCCAGACGTCTTTGTCATCGATGTACTCTTTAGTGGTGTAATAACCCCTAGCCATAAGTATACGTTTAATATGTGTTTTAAAACTTGTGTCAGGCAGATCAGTAATTTGAGTAGGAAGCTTGTTATAAAACCTAATACAATTTCCTAAAACTGATTTATTAGTTTTGCTTACTCTAAAGCCTGGCATGGCTAGTTTGTTTTTATTCCTAGTATTTATATTATGCAGTTCACTTTTCTTTTTATAATTATGAATATTTTTTCTAACAAACATTATATTCTGATATATATATTCCGATGGCACAGTAAGTATATTTATATCTTTAAACAAATTTCGCAAAGAATCGCGACTGCCTAAACCATAAATGGCTCTGACTGCTCTTTTCTGCAATACAAAAATAGTACCTATGTCAGCCGCCGAACCCCACAGCAGAATGCCATACGACATAATGCTATGAAAGTACGCGAAATACACTAATCTAGCAGTTTGTTCATCTGACAATTGCCTTATTTTCCAGACAGCATAGGAAGCCGAACTTAATTTACCTGCTAACTTTTCAATCTGAGGACCCCATTGCAATTTTGAATCAAGTGTCAATCCTAAAAATACGGTCGATGGGACTAGATCTAATATCTTCGCATTAAGTGCAACTGTTGGTACAATTTGAGTCACATTCGGCAATGAGAACCTGATGCATTTAGTTTTCCCTGCATTTAACAAGAGATTATTTGCCGAAAACCATTCTGATATAAAGCTGAGTGTTTTATTATGCTCAATAAGATCTTTATCCTTTCTATTTACTTTAAATATGAGCGAAGTATCATCAGCGAACAAAACTATGTCTGATACTTTCTCTACCAGATAAGGGAGATCATTTATATAAACTAGAAATAAAAATGGGCCCAATATAGATCCTTGGGGCACCCCCTTTTTCACAGGATGACGTGCCGAAGTGGCACCGCCTATCGAAACCATCTGTTGTCGCCCCGATAAATAGGACATCACAAGATCAAGAGATGTGTCAGATATTCCATAGTACTTCAGTTTAACAACGAGCGTACGATGATCAACGCAATCGAAAGCCTTAGAGAGATCACAGAAAACTCCCAGCGCATCCTGTGATCCCTCCCAAGCCTCCAATATTGACCTAATTAATGTGCAACCTGCATCCTGAGTAGAGCGGCCCCTTGTAAACCCGAACTGCTTGTTATGCAATATCTCATTCACGTTAAAGTGCGACAACATTTGGCTGAGCATCAGCTTTTCAAATATTTTACTTAAAGCTGGTAGTATTGAGATAGGCCTATAATTCGTGGCATTTTTTGAACAACCTGCCTTGAAAATGGGTATTATCTTACTTATTTTCATTAAATCGGGAAAGACACCATCACTTATACAGCCATTGAAGACGGCTGCAAGGATTGTAGCTAGCTAGTTTCAGCTAGTAAATGTATTTTTCATCCCCCCATCTCGTAAGGAGCATTTTTACTCTCCGATATCTGAGTGGAAAAGTCGTTTTTATCCTCTAGAGAGGTTAAAGAAAATTTGATTTTTTTTTTTTTTTATATATTTTTTTGCCCTCTTGGGGCAGGCTAAGGTCTGTGACCATACCGCCTCGTCTTCAGTTGTAATTTTTCTGTTTCAAAGTCAGTCAGTCATGTCCGTCACGTCCGTCACAGTCATGTCCATCACGTCCGTCACAGTCAAGTCATAGTCCTACCCCAGTAAAGCAGTGGAGACTTTACTAGAGGCTTCTATGGAGTTTTGGTTATAACACGGAAAATCACAATTCACGGCAATATCGCACTTTCCTCCACTTGTGTACGTTGTCGAAGATGTTATGTCTAAAAATCCACCATATTTACACATAAAAACTCGAATTTACACCAGTTTTTGAAAATAAAACATAGCCTCGATGCGTCCTTTTCCGCTTTGGCGCCAAAACTCCGTAAATTTGAATTTATGTTCTACATTCAAATTTACTTTAACCTCTGTGTGCACCAAGTTTGTGAATACAAAATATCAGTAAACCTATTTACTTCTACCTCTATGATGGCGAATATAAGATACAACTTTTTTAATTTATTAAAAAATAAGACTCGGAACCTTCTTGGTGTACTTTTTTAATTGTTTTGCGCAATATTAGTGTTCTATTACACTCAAACTGTAGCAACGTTACTTTTAGTTTTTCTTAATTATACCTAAGTAGTATTTGTTATAATTTAAATATTGTCCTGTAATACTTACATATCATAATATAGTAATTAATACCAAACTGAGATAAATGTATTTATAATAAAAAAATGTTTCGCATTTAGTCATTTCCTCGCTGAGGTGTGATGAAAAGTTACGTTATCACTCGAGTGCAAAGATTCTTCACCTTGTGCTCTTTTGATTTCCTCGCTAAGGCTCAGGAATCTAATTTTTGAATTACGAGCGCAGCGAGTAGAATCCTTCGCTTGCTCGGTTATCAAAATTGAGAACGCGGTTAAAAACCAACTTTGCCCTCTTGTATAATTAATAACTATTATCTTCTCTCTTTCGCATTATGTTATTAATACAGAGCCAGCCGCCCAGTCAAATCCATAAACGATTTATACTAGGAAGCAGTCTATAGTTTGGTGAGGCGGTCACCACAGCAGAGTGTAAAAGTTCAGAAAATATAAACAACTACTTCATTGAAGTATACTCTACCTACCTAAGCCCTGCGTCCGCCAGCTGATCATCAAACAGTAATCTTATGAAGGGCGCACTGGCTGGAAGCTCTAGGAAAAAAGAGCAGAATCTGAAAAATTACTGTCGTAGTGCTACGCCGTACGCCGTAGTAGTAGTCACGATTTCTGAAAGAATATAATTTATAATACTGGGAATACCTCTCAGCTGCACTACCCTACCCATATGGTCACATCATGAACACTTACCGGAAACCACATCTTATGCAAAATGTCAAGCAACTGCTAACGAAGTACCTATTATTATTTATTTTCTTTTAGGTCAATTACGATGTTATACATGCAGTTTCTCATCAGTGGATACAGATCAATCATGCTTGACCATAAACAATGATACGCGTATAGTCGACTGCTCAATGCAATATTGTACCATTTTGAGGCAAGAATTTATGGTGTGTATAAATTGTATAAAATAATGCTTGTTTCCCATAGGATAATTAAAACTGACATGCTCATGGCGCAGGAAGAGTTCAAAAATTTTAAGTTAGTATTCCCATTCAAATTGTCAACTGATTTATATGTTTTCAAAAGTGAAATTTACGTGTTGCGCTATAAAGTCTTGTACACATTATTTTGTCTGGTGTGTTTGAGGAATCAGAGAAAGTTATTGGTGCGAAATTGAATTTAATATGAAAGCAACTAAATATTTTGTATGGGAGTGACACCGACTGACTTTGAACCTTGTCACATCAGACGTAAAGGTTCCTAATGCAAATGCCTACCTACTACCTTTCAACGACCATATTTGTAAATAAGTATCACAGCGTCTCGATATAGATACAACTCCTATTCCATCACGTTTTTCTATTTCTAATAGGCTCCTATTTTAATCCATTGCCGCTGTCCAAAACTAATCAATTGACTGCCGTCTGACCACTTTTCAGATTCTACTTGACTGTGGTCTACATTATCAATTGATACAGACATTCTTATAATAACGGAGAACGACTTAAAGAGCTTTCTGAGACTCAAAGGCACCCAAACCTAAAGATTCCAAACTAAATCTTTATTACTACACATACAAAGATTTTCGTACGGAAATCGAATCCACGATCTCGGGTGTAAACGCCGCTCCAGATGGTTTACACCTGTGCTGCAGTGGGACAGCGTGGTCGTATCCTCAATTATAATACAAATAACGTAAAAATGTAGTATAACAGTCAACTCATAAGACTGAGAAACGTATAGAATAGGTACTAATAATACGCAAAATTATTCCATTTCAGGACCCATTGGGAGTGGTAGCGAGTTTTGTACGTGGCTGTGAACAATCACCAGATTATCTTAATCATGATATCACTGACTCCCACTACAGGACTTATTACAGAGCTTGCACTTCAGATCTCTGTAATACAGGTAAAGATATATTGTTATTTTTTTTTTATTCTACTGGTATAACTGATTCATTTATAAGGCTATTTGATATGGTGTTATTTATTATGGATCAACCGTAATTAAACTGCGCACCTACTGCATTTTATGTAAATACTAGCTATGCCCCGCGGTTTTACCTGCGTTAATCTTTATAAATTATAGCCTATGTGTTAATCCAGGGTGTCAGCTTAGTCCATACCAAATTTTATTAAAATCGGTCCAGCCGTTTAGACGTGAAGAAGTAACAAACATACACACTCACACAGTCACAAACCTTCGCAATTATAATACTAGTGTGACTAGTGTGATTATCTATTATCTATCTAACGACGTGCGTTATGAGATACTTCGAACTAAAACGTTTTGGCCAGGAATAAATTTTGGTTTCGACAGTCCACTAGGATAGGACATGTACTGAGGCTGTTTGTTAGCCAGTTGAAAAAATATATTAACCTTTGCTATTCTTCCCTACGTTATCTCTTCTTCGTTGGGACCATAGACCACTACTTAAATGCGACAGCAAAGGACGCCTAATGACAAAGAGATAGCAATCAATAGTTATGAATTTGCTTCAACCGCGTTACCGGTTGGACAAAATATTTATTATAAAAGGTTTACACTCCGCTTTCAGTTAGGCACAGCGTTCATGGCTATAGTAGTGAGATGAGTGTCAAATCTTGAGGTCCTTTTCTAGGTTTATTGTCATTTCAGGTAACGGAATTCAATCAATTTCTGGAGGGAGCTTGTCTCCAACACCAGAATATAATGGATTGAATCTTCTCGTTCCTGGAACTGGCAGCAGTGCATCTTTGAAATTTAGCCTAATTATGTTTCTTCTAACTTTATTTGAAATATTTAACATCTAATTCATGTGTTTCTTTATAATAACATTGACATATGTATTTGCTTACTTTATCTTTATAATATAACTGTTTTATTATTTACTGCGTTAGTTTTATTCTTTTCAACACACACACACACACATTTTTTCTCAGGGAATAAATTATAACTAGGTAAGTACTTTTTAAAAACAAAAATAATATCTTGTCGCTACTGTAGTGTGCATTCTGCTTTACTACTGATAATTTCTGCGTCTGTGTGAACTTAGCTGTAACATATTATAGTGCTTATATACTCTCTGGACTGTATTACAAAATGTCAATAGGAGAGACGTATAGGTTATGTTGTCTAAATTTAGTAAAAATGTAATTCGTAAATTAAATTAATAGTTCTACTGGCTTAAAATCAAACATGACAACTTCTCCTACAAAAGTGAAACAAAAATTGTCTTTGCGGAAGCGCTTATTTGTGAAAAAGTCGCCAAAAGTTGGCTGTGTCGTCGATACAGATTCCAACGATGAATTTTCCCAGTCGACATCTAGACCTATCTCTCCTGCGGATCCCTTTTTAGCTCATAGTGCTTACAATGCTGATGCGTGTGGAGAAGCGCCGTCCCACCAGCATTCTTCAGCCGAACCTGTAGGTAACAATGTGAGTCATAGTGCACATTATGTGCATAACGACGAGGAAGCCTATCCGAAGTGTTGTAGAACGTTCTTCAGGAGGTCACGCCCTAAGAGCTTAGTAGACAATCAAGCCTCTAAAGATGGCACACAGTCTGGACCAGCCAGCCCAGTGAACAACTCAAATAGTTTGAGCGATCAAACAATATGTTCTCAGACAAAATCTGACGAAATACCCAAAGCTACAGTAAAATTTCCAAAGAATGATGACGCCAAAAAGTGTTTTGAACACTCAGGGTCTTTTGAAGGTATTAAACCAAAGAGTAAATTATTTGTAAAGAGGTTGTCAGCTGATCACCTTATATCTAATGAAACTAAACCATTGTACCGAGCATCATCACCAGAGAGTGACAGAAGTAGCTCTTTAGACCGTAAAAGAAGGTATGTTTGCACATATATTTATAAATGTCTCATTTGTTTTGTTCATTGTGTTGTTGGGGATTGTTCAACTGTATCTGTACTGTTCATACTAGGACAAAGTCAACTATTACACGGTCAGCATCACGTGCAGGCAGCACGGACAGTTTGGCTCGTAACTCACTACTGGCTGCTCAGGTTCTCCGCCTTATACCTACTCAGGAAGCTCGACAAAGGTTACTTGGCATTGATGTTGTTTGCTTTTGGTTGTAGAATATCTTTTGCTTTTAAATTGTTGTAGCTGTATTGCCATTAACATGATAAATTTTAAAAATGATTGGCACAGTTATTATAACCTTGTATTATAAATACATTATCTATTTATAATACAAGTTTGACATCTGAATACATAGGTCTCACTATAAAAAATAATATTTCTAATTTCCAAACCCTGCAAGATTACTTGAAGCTAAAATATTTGAATTCTTACTATACTAAGTTTTAAGTATGTCAGAAAATAGTAAATAAATAATGTAAAGTATTACAACTTCTGATACTTAATTGCCTACACAACACAATTATGAGATTACACATTTAATATTTTATTTAGTTAAGAAGGCTTAATATTATTATGTATGTTATTAGTTGGTGATTTATATTTATAAATTGTCTTATTAGTTATAATTATTATGAT
This sequence comes from Pseudoips prasinana, assembly GCA_951640165.1. Classification (NCBI taxonomy): domain Eukaryota; kingdom Metazoa; phylum Arthropoda; class Insecta; order Lepidoptera; family Nolidae; genus Pseudoips; species Pseudoips prasinana. Next base: position 16,322,168 of record OX621240.1, read on the forward strand.
ATTAGTTTTCATTTTCCCCACAACCTTCTAGAGAATGCAAATGAAAAGGCACCGTAAACTAGTTGGTCAGTCAGATAATATTTAAATATCTGTCTTATTTCTGTTGGTCTATATTAAGATGGAGATTGATAGTTATTATTAGAGTGGTATGACTAGTTTTGATATAAGGATTTTAGATGATCCTTTACAATGGGTCTGCTTTTAGAGCTTATCTGCATTTTCTTCTGCATACCTATAAGTTCCCTAACAAAAGATTGACTATAGTTTTTTCTTTCAGGAATTATCTTTATGGTCGCCTAGCATCACATTCACTGCTGGGAGCTGCGGAGTTAGAACATGTATTCCCAGATAGGGAAGTGACCATTTTTGTTGGCACATGGAATATGAATGGGCAGCCTCCACCAAAGTAATTCTCAACTTATACTTCTTAAAATAAATGAAAGATAGTTTTAAGGGCCACTTCATAACATATTTTTCTGAGCTTAGTAAATAGGGATGGGACAACAAATTATGAACCACATAATATCCTGATTTATGTGCTCCTCCATTATGGTGTAGAATAATAAATTTGTTTGTGATATAATAAATAATTTATTGCTGGATTACATCCTTATGAAAGAAAGAGAAATAATATTTATCTATATATCACTAAGTCAGGTAAAAAGCATAAAAACAAAACAGTAAAATTTTATTGAACTTATTTTTGAATAATAAGTGTTCCTCTAACTTTGATGATTTCATGAACCTTATTAGGAAGGCCCTCTATTATATCTAATTAGACAATGTTGTTCAACTCTTCTACCTTGCCACAGTTTTCAGCCTTGTGATAGTAATAAGGGGATAGAATAATATTAATGTGCCATGTGTTATTTGTGTTTCAATCTAATTATTAAGTTGGCATGTCAATAAATTGTCACAGTTGAGATTTGGGTAATTTGTAATTAGTTTGATTTGTCGTATTATGACGTAATGTAATCAAGCATTAAAAGGCGTCAATTAATGGAATCAATTCTAGTCTTACCACCACTGTAGAACAGTGTTTTATGCCTTCCTTAATAACGAAATCGAACCCCATATTTCGAAATTAATCTCAATCTGGATCCATTATTAATTTCAAGCTAAAGGATCTGACCAGTTTAAAGACTCAGATCCTTCCAGAACTAGTGTCAAACTTGTTCTAGCTGCACAGTAGTCATCTGACATTGCTTAATAACTGTTGTCAAATGATTTCAACCGATACTGAGAACTTAATGTGCCATCCTAAACACAGAGACACTCAGTTAGTAAACCACTTGGTTACCCATCTATGGACTGGGATCGGGACTGGTGAGAGAAATTGACTGTGAACACCTCAAATCAGTGTTTATAAGCATAATAACTTCGGCTTACAATTTAAGTTAAAATAATATTTTTATTTACTGCAACAGAGAGCTAGCTGACTTCATTTTTCCAAACCAAGTGAAACATGTACCGGACATATTTGCTATTGGCACTCAAGAATCATACTCAGAACGGACAGAATGGGAAATAACTATACAAGAGGTATTGGGACCATCACATTTACTGTTGCATTCTTATTACTTAGGTGAGTAAAATTTTTGTAAAGACCATTTTTGTGCATGTGAGCACAGGCTAGTTTATGCTATATGATGATATGCTAGAGCTTTCTCACTGCATGCTGGAAAAAGAGTGTGTTGCATAGTCAAAGAAACAGAATATCATTAGGTAGATGCATTTAGGATTTGGATTAGATTACTATTTAGCTATGGATTATATTTTAGTTTATTCTCTATAAATAATTTGAATTGAATATTATTTCGTTGAGAGTTAACTAACTTCTGTCTGGGTGTAGTTACCCCATTTGACGATTACGAAAATCAAAGATTTACAAGGTTTACCATAAATAACGAAGGTAACTAAGGGAGTGTTTTTTGAAGTTATACTTCTTTTGGCGCGATGGAGAAAAATGATGAGAGTGAATTTTTACGATGCGCGCGCACACCGACACCAAAAAATTTAACAGCATGAAGTTAGTTCTAGGTGGTATGACAGTGAATTTTTACGATGCGCGCGCATCTGCTCGCGCATCGTAAAAATAACAGCATGAAGTTAGTTCTAGGTGGTATGAAAATTGATAACTATGTTCAAGTTGTATATTAAGAAGTATAACTTCTAACGCGTGTACATAAGTACACACAAGTTTTTTTTTTAATTTTAATTTGTTCAGTTTCATGGGTGTCAACCCATGAACAAATTAAAATTGAACTCCTTAAGTAATATGTTATATTTATGGTACAGGTTGTATACCGTTATCAAGCATAGTTATTATAACTGAACCAGGCGGGATGAATAGTAATAGTCATGATTGAGAACATTCTCTTAATTTCAGGAACAATTCACCTAATGGTATTCATAAGGAGGGACTTGATTTGGTTCTGTTCTCTGCCTGAAGACGCGAGTTTGTCCGTGCGGCCCGGAACCGCGTTTCGTACGAAAGGCGCCGTGGCCATATCATTTGCTTTGTTTGGATCAACGTTTTTATTTGTCACGGCGCATTTGACAGCACACCAAGAGAAAGTCAAAGAGAGAGTTTCCGATATCAAAAGAATTATAAGGTCTATTGACTTGCCGAAGAATTTACCATGTAGACATAAAAGTAAAGGTGAGTATTACCATATTATAAATGCGTATATAGTAAACAAAGATCAAATCAAAGGTGTCTCGAACCAGCGCTCTCTAGCAATCCGGAGTAGGCGGTCAGCCGTTACGCTACTTTGCAGTTACTTAGATGAAGCACACTATTGCTAACATCAAGCAGAAGAAAATTAATATCTTGAGCATATGATACGACATATGAGATATGTGTTCCTTCGGTTCATCATGATGGGTAAAATCGCTAGTAAAAACAGTGTTAGAGGCAGAAAAACGTCCTGGGTACGTACCTAATATCAGAAAGTTGACAGAAATCGCAAACGTTGTAGAAATATTCCACCTTGCAAAAAATAATGACAGATATAGAACGCTGACGGACAACTATCAATGATTGTAGAGGATCTTTAAGAAGAGAAGTTTAGCTATGAACAATACACACCGGCAGATCAAATTTTAGGATTTCCTTTCTAACATGCTATAAAACTATAATTTAAATGTGGTACATAGTAGTTAATCTTTGAAGTGGCTACAAATTTGACTGACTTCACGAAGGTTTTCTTCGCTTTTCTACTTACATACCGAGTCGAACAGCTGTATAATAACTAAGCTATACCAAGTGAACTTACGGTGCCACGTTTGAACATATTCGCTCGGCATTTATTTCTGTAGGATATCGAAAGGGTTTATACCAAATTTTTATATAGATTAATTAATCATTGGTCTTAAGTGTGATTAATAATCGCTCTTTGATTTTAACATAGAGAAGGATACTTTAACATAGAGGTTATTGATCGGCATCCTAATAGTGCCTTGTGATGAGGGTGTTCCGTATGCACCCCATACAAACTGTGGTTCTTGTTTAAGAGATTAATGAATTTCATAAATACTGACTGATCGTTCAGACCTTACTTATCAATCTAAAGTTAACGTTCCGGTAGAATATGAGGGACACAGTAAAATATTATTAAATCTCAATGAAGTATATTTTACTTTACAGATGTGACCAATAATTTTGACTATGTTTTTTGGTGTGGAGACCTAAACTTTAGACTTGGAGAACCCAGAGCAGCTGTATTACGGTGGATTGAACAGACACAAGTTTGTATATTTGTTTATTCACAAAATAAGAAGCTTTTTTCAACTACTCTAACTAAAGATTAACACATCTAACCGATCTTCATCTACTTATATACTTTTTTTGGCTTTACTTACAAAATATGGGTGAAGTTAACAGCGCTTTACTAACATATGACGTGCTACAAGTGACGTCATATGTTAGTATAGCGCAATTTATATCGCAAATAAAATAGCGAAGTTATATAAGCTCCATACTAAAAGTCATTTTGCGTGAAAAGGGCAGAGCATCCTTATTTTATACTCGCCAATATCTAAAAACTTGGGTAATATTTTTTTCGTGTTCTTTTTTTTCATTATACTTAATATTTTTGGCTTATTCATAATAGGTTTGTTATCTTTAATAAATGCAATATCTGTCCTATTCTGTACCACTGTTGACGTCACCGTTGCCGCTGGCACTGACATGCCGAGATATGACAATAAGACTCATTTATACCAACTATTTTAGAAATTTAACAAGGTACTTATTCTAGCATGCATTATATGTACATCACAGCTCGCCACTGATCCGTAAGGGATCGCGAGGTTAAGCACCTAGGGTCACGGTCAGACCATAGATGGGTGACCGCCAAAGTGGTTTTATTTCTGAGCATCTCCATGCTTCGGAGGGCACCTTACATTGTCGGTCCCGGTTGCAGCAGGCAACAGTCGTTAAGCCATGTCAGAGGCAGTGGTTACCCTACTATCAGAGTTGTTCAAGCCGCCCTTGAACAACTCTGATAGTAGGGTAACCACTGCCCATACGATAATTAAGTAACTGACCAGTTACAGCAGTCTGACTGCCTCGTTGGTCTAGCGGTAGCGTGTTCAACCGCAGATAATGATAATCCTCGGTTCAAATCCCGGGTCGGGCCAAAAAGTGCTTTTGGAATTATTCCGTAAAAATAAATTTCTCGGTATCAGCCCGAAGTCTGGGAGTTGGTGGTATTACACCCCCGTGCCTCAGAGAGCACGTAAAGCCGTCGGTCCTGTACCTGACCTCTTTCCGGTGGTATCGCTAGTCTTCCCCTCGGATCATGAGAGTGATGGACTAGAAAGTGCCCCTGTGCAATTGGCTAGTCTCCATTGAGACTGGCCGCCGTGGCCGAAATTCGGTCGGGAGGACATCATCATCAACTGACCAGTGTTTCAACTTCCAGTTCCCTCTCCCCGCGCACTTGCCCCACGGACTACTGCATGCGGATCAACTGACAGCCGTGCTAGAAGATGGTGCCGCATTCAGAGATTTTCGAGAAGCCCCCATTACATTTCCGCCTACTTATAAGGTATCTACTATATTTACAATCCAAAATATAGGAATATATGGCATTTTTCTTGACTGAGACTGTATATCTAAGTTAAAATATCTAAGTCGATTCCCACCCAGGACAGATGTCTGGGCGTAATTATCTACTATATAAAAATAAGTCGGGTTTTCCTTCCTGACGCTATCACTCCAGAACGCACGAACCGATTTCCACGGTTTTGCATTCGTTGGAAAGGTCTCGGGCTCCGTGAGGTTTATAGCAAAGAAAATTCAGGAAAAATTTAAACAGAAAAGCGTGATGACGTAATTTATAAAATAGAAAGCTACGTTATTGTGGAGTATCATAGGCTATGAAAAAACGGGCAGGGGAAAAAATATTTATAACGCGAAACGAAGTCCGCGGGCACTGCTAGTCGGTAATATTTACGTAAAATCTATGCATCACAAAATTTGACGATATGGACGGAAATCGAAAATATTATCAATTTTAAACCATATGCCGAAAACAACTCTGTTTAACAATTCTATTTTGTAATGTGCAAATCAAATATTTCGTATTATATTATATGCTCTAAGAACGGTCCTTACGGCAAAGTAAACAAAAAGATTTACCTTATTTTTATATATTTACCCCCGCGCCCCGCGGTTTTACCTGCATTAAACTTTATAAATTATAGCTTATGTGTGTGTTAATCAAGGGTGTCAGCTAACTCCATACCAAATTTTATTAAAATCGCTTCAGCCGTTTAGACCTGATGAAGTAACAACCATACACACTCACAAACTTTCGCCTTTATAATATTAGTAGGATACGGATAGGTAACTAATAAAATTTGCTGTGTGGCTGACGGCATAGAATATCACCAGACCCATTTCATTGCGTGGGCTGCGTAGAAATCGATCCAAGGATATACCTCCCACAGTGATTCTCTGTCCGCTATGATCATCATACTGGGATCGCCAACTCGTCTGCCAAGCCTGGCGATTATGGCATATCCCTCCATATTATGGACACAATTTCATTGTGGAAATCTTTTGGGGAGGCCTTTGTCCAGCAGACGTCATTAGGCTGACATGATGATGATGATGAACCAATAAAACACAAGTTATTCTAAAGTTATTATTTTTTTTTTATATCAGGAATTTATTTTAAATATTTATATAGGGACAATGTCACACAGATCATCCTAGCTCCAAACTAAGCAAAGCTTGTACTATGGGTGCCAGGCGACGATATACATACTTATATAGATAGATAAATACTTATATACATAGAAAACATCCATGACTCAGAAACAAATATTCGTGCTCATCACACAAATATTTGCACTTACCGGGATTATTAAGATAACGGTGTGACAGACGACCTTAGTCGCACTATACAGATTATTATCTATTATTTTGGGATGGAACTGTAAATACGTAAATATAAGAATTATGCAATTTTTGTTATATGTCTACAGTATGACCCTGGAAGCCAACAATTCGACACATCGAGTAAACAAAGAGCACCGGCCTATACCGACAGAATATTGTACAAAGCTAGATCTATGACTGCCAATGCGTCGTCGGCATTTTCAGGTACATTTATTATGATGCTTAGTCTATACTTAGATTATGCAGCTAAGTCAGGCTCACTTTCCACGGAAGCGTAGCGTCATAGACGTGTATTCATTACCATACGCCAAAGTACGCCTGCTTGCAGCTTACATACTAAACTGTCCTACTCTGTCGACGGAGCGGCAACGTCGCGCTTGCGTCGCTGCGTGGACGCATCATGACGCCGGCCGTACTGCATGTTACGCCCGGGCGTACAGCGCGTGAACGGCGCCTTCGAATGTTCTGATAAGCCACATTAAGATCTTCGTCGTCCGATTCCATTTTCAAAAATTACGGAAACATACGCTTGCGGTACGCCTCATGGACATAGACCAGTACCACAGAATAAAAAGTACTCCAGTACGCTGGGCTTTTTAGTTGTTTGGGGTATTATGAAGCTACGCCTCCGTGGATAGTGAACCTTTTTGGCAGTGAATCAATTTTCATTTTATATTATATTTAATATTGACTTTATATTATATTGGCTTTTTATTCTGTATATTTGACGAGTTAAAAAACAAAATTCTATGTGTTGTACTTTTTACATTTTCAGCTTGAGGCAAAAAAATAATATATTATTAACCAAAATTAAAATGGCGTTATGTGTTTTATGAGGAAATTCTAGAGGTCCCTTCGATGCCTTGTGTCACCCTGGCAGCTTATGTCATAACGAGGACAAGGTCAAATGGTTCCCACCGATGTAATTTTGCTTGTACATCAGCATAAGCATATTGTACAATATTGTAAATTTTTATCTTTTACCAGTAAATGGAAAAATGCTCACGACTAATTTGTACTAAAAATCATTAAGGAATAAATAGAACCCTCTATTAAAACTTAATTCTGGTAATTTGCGTCTGAATTGCTCCTACGCTTACCTCGGTCTTTGACAGTCGTCATCGTAAAAGAAATTCTTTTCGAAGTACGCGGCTCCGAAAGATGCGACGCCGATGTACGCGGCGCCGTATAGATGCGGCACCAAAATACGCGGCCCCGAAACATGCGGCTCCGAAGTACGCGGCGCCGAAGTATGCGGCGCTGACGTACATGACGGCGAAAGCAAGCAATACGCGACTATGTGGATCTCATTAGCCTTCCGTTTCATCGTTGCGAAATGTGGTGTAATAGAAGACGAAATATTTATTAACCGCGACCGACGTCAGCGTAGAAGTAATTCAGGCAACCTAACCATTATAGATACTGTACAATTATTTATTTTTATTCTTCATAGTTTTACACTGCCTCGTTGGTCTAACGATACCAAGGGCTTTAGATGCTGCTTTAAACCATGAGATAGAACCCCAGGAAGGGGAAGAAGTTTTTGAAGGTCAGTTAAGATGTGCAACTGTGCCCGGTGAATAACAATATGGTCGACTAACATACTTGTGAAATGTGACGTTTGCTGTGTATATGTATTCCCTGTGCCGACTCAGGGAAGAGCTAACAAGTAAAATCATTATATGAAGGTGGCTATGACATATCAACACTTAAAAAGAGCTTTGCGAATCAAGAATAGAGTAAAATTATAATAAATATATTACTACAAAGTTTCATCAAATCCGTTCGGTAGTTTTTGCATGAAAGAGTACAGTAACATCTATACATCGATACTCACAAACTTTCACATTTACCTATAGACAATATATTAGTGAATTTTATCTCAGATGTGTTAGAACTAATCACAGCTGCCTTTACACAATGATTGTACTGTAGGCATTGTACTATATAAAGCATTCAATACGCGAAGTAACTTTTATTCAGGTCTCCGTCGCATCAGCAGTGTGCCGGTAACGTCGGGTGTCAAGTGTTTGGCGTACAACTCTGTCCAGTCGGTGTGCACCAGTGATCATAAGCCGGTGTGGTCGTTGTTCTCGACAATGTTACGCCCTGGGACCGACGTGTAAGCTGTTTATTAGTCTTAAATCATTTACTGCTACTGGTATTGTATTAAATGTAATAATAATAATAATGTCATGGGACAATATTTACACACGGCCGTCTGATCCCAAAGTTATCTGGTTTCCATAGAAAGTAGTATTAATTGTAATGCGTTACCTGGTTTCCATCGTACAATTTCTGCTTAGTTTGGAATCAGATGGCCGTGTGTGTATAATGTTCCAGGATATTATTATTATATGTTTAAAAAATGCTAAAAGTAATAAATGAAATCATAATTAATCATAAAAAATATGCTTTAAGAATTATTGAAAAATGCATTATTTAAAAAGCGCCATCTGTTGAATTTCTGAACTAAGTATTGGCATTCCAGTCGTTGTTCACCGTGTAGGTTTCGGTAAGATGGCGTTAAAAGCGTCTTAAGTACGTTAAGAAAATAGGCTCGAATTTATACCATCCGTTCGGATTGTATAAATTCGAGCCTGAGAACCACGATGTGGGGCCGGATACCCCGTGGGTCTTGGATTCGTTTCCCACCCGCACTTAAATTTATACAATTCATTTTAAAGATGTCTGAAACTTGTTTAAAGAATTGCGAAAAATGTGGGTTGCAAAGTTTTGTATTCGGTTTAGTCCAAAAAGCTTGATGAAGTTAAGACTATGTTATTGATAGCTTTGTAAATACTATACTTTTCAATTTTGAATACTTCTTAAATCTTAGGTTTTATTTTTAACTCTGATTTCATTTATTACTTATAGCATTTTAAGAGAGGTAGGGCATAGCGTTCATTCGCTAAAAGAGCAGACCAACAAGGGAAATACTTCCACCTTACAGAAGACATTTTTTAATAATAACTGAACAAGGGTCAGGGTCCTCCGCGGTGAAATCAAACCACTGCTCTGCACTTATAATTTATTGCACTACAAGTAGCGCCCCGGTGCGGTAGCGGATGAAACACACACTAAATTAATTATCGTCGATAATTATATGAAAAATGTGAACGAAACCATATCGACTTTTAAGCGGACTGAACAACGCCATCTAGGGACACGGAAAGAAACTAAACAAATTAATTCTTGTAAGCCAATATGATTTCATTCATCGCGTTTACGATAACATAGACATTCCGCCCACCAAGGACATTTTTCATACAATGTCCTTTATTAACCGCCCACCAAAGACACTCTAATTTTAAGTAATCTATACATATCAACAAGTTAACTTATACTAAATATCTCATACAGTTAAGAATAAACTTATTAACTTAGGCACTAACTAACTTACTTACATACATTAAGATAATACACATATCTTAGTTAGCTTAGCCGCTGACTTAATTAGTTAATTACATAAAGGCAATATACATATCTTAGATATTGGTCTTTTAAAGACTGAATTTTGTGTACGGATAGTCACTACTCGAGTGATTCCATCAGGACCAGGATGCTTGAGTTCGATTCGACCCATTAACCACTTGCCTGGCGGAAGATCGTCCTCCTTAATTAACACTACGTCACCTATAGATGGTTCTGGGTTTTGCAGTGCCCATTTGTGTCTTTGTAAAAATTGATTAAGATAATCACGTGACCAACGTCGCCAGAAATCTTGCATCATTCTTTGATGAAACTGCCATCTTTGCAAGCTATGAATATTAGACCTTTCAAAATTCAAATCGGGTGCTACTACAAGTGATTCCCCGACCAGGAAATGACCAGGCGTTAAAATTGATAATTTGTCTTGATCCTCTATGTATGAAAGAGGTCGCGAATTGAGGCAAGCCTCTATTTGAGCCAATACCGTAGCTAAGTCTTCGAAGGTTAGTGTGGAATTACCGACTACCCGTTTAAGGTGGTATTTGGTTGACTTTATTCCTGCCTCCCACAATCCTCCAAAGTTTGGCGCATGAGGGGGAATAAAGTGCCACTGTGTACCATTGTTCATGAGACTATCAGCCAATTCAGCATTAAGGCAGGACTTCTCCTCATCAAACAAAAAAAGTAATTCCCTAGCTGCTCCCGTAAAATTTGTCGCATTATCGCTATATAGCTCCTCACATCGCCCACGCCTTGCAACAAATCTTTTGAACGCGGCCATAAACCCTTTAGTAGTTAGTTCACTGACTGCTTCCAAATGTATTGCTCGTGTAGACATGCAAATAAATAATGCTATATACCCTTTATACGATTTATTACCGCGACCCTTTGACATCCGAATATTAATAGGTCCAGCATAATCTACTCCACTCCTGAGAAAAGGTTTATTTGACATGACTCGAGCTGTGGGTAACTGTCCCATGAGTTGAGTTCTCGTTTTAACCGAATATCGAATACATGTCACACAGCCTCTGACATATTTTTTTACCAATAATTTAACCCCTATAATCCAATATCTCGAACGCAAAAAAGTAACCATAAGTTGAGGCCCACCATGCATAGTTTTTTGGTGTGCTTTGGCAACCAAAAGACTTGTTAAAAAAGACTGTTTAGGTATGAGTATTGGATGTATTCGGTTGTATTCCAACTGTGACATTTCCAGTCTACCTCCAACCCTTAAAATCCCCTTTGAATCTAAAAAAATATTTAACGATTTTAAATTGTTTGTCTTTCCTAGTAATTTATTCATCTTTAGCTCCTTCAATTCCTCCGAGAATTCGTCTTCCTGACATTTTTTAATACACAGCTCCATTGCCTCATTTAATTCTTCTTTATCTAAGCTCTTAGTGTGATGTTTTCTTGTTGTTTGACTTCTTAGATGTAAAAACCTTCTACAATAAGCGATTACGCGAATCAACTTTGACAACGAAGAATATTTGTTCCAAAATGAATTACTAACCGTAGTTGTATGAGATGTTACTTCTTCGATATTAGTTGTTTTAGGTTGCGGTCTCTTAAGTTCAACTACTGGATGCCTTAAAAATTCTGGACCGTCCCACCATATTGAAGCACATGAAAGGTCAGCTGGAGGTATACCACGCGAAGCACAGTCTGCTGGATTATCCTTTGAAGACACGTGGAACCAATGTTTGTTGTCTAAAATTGTCAAAATTTCAGACACTCTGTTCGCAACAAAGGTCTTCCACCGACTCGGATGGCATGCCAACCACGCTAATACCACTTGGCTGTCCGTCCATGCGTAACAATCTACTAATGAAATATTTAAAACCTTGCTCACTTCCTTCATCAATTTTGCCAACAGTACTGCTCCACACAATTCCAACCGTGGTATGGACACTTGCTTCACTGGAGCTACCTTTGTTTTCGAGGCTATTATAGAAACATTAACATTACCGGAATCATCTACGACCCTGAGATAAACAACAGCCGCGTAAGCCATTTTTGAGGCATCAGAAAATCCGTGTAAATCAGATTTAAAGTTTCCAGAAGTAGTAGATATCCAACGTGGGATCTTTATATCTTCTAGAGACAATAAACTATTATGGTAAGTGGCCCATTCTTTATATAAAATTTGTGGAATTTCTTGATCCCAATCAATTCCTGCTAGCCAAAGCCTTTGAATGTATATTTTTGCTAAAATTATACTTGGTGCCAGCCAGCCCATTGGATCAAACAATCGTGAGATATCTGATATAATTTTCCTTTTAGTAGCTTGTTCCGGCAACGATGGGAGCGCAACAGAATATTGGAAAAAGTCACCAATTGAGTTCCAGGTAAGTCCCAGAATCTTCGTAACATTATCGACCTGTATTTTTAATCCATTATCTTTACCCTTTAGCTCATCGTTAATAGCATCTAGCAACTGTTTGCTATTACTCATCCACTTTTGTAGTGGAAATCCTTCCTTCGTTAGGACTGTATTTATTTCCGTATATATTTTTAACCCCTCTTCCACTGTCTCCGCCCCTGTTAACAAATCATCCAGATAAAAGTCGTTTAATATGATATCTGTTAATTTAGGATTATCGTGACACTCATCATATGCTACTTGTTGTAATGCCCGTACAGCTAAATACGGGGCAGAGGCAGTGCCAAATGTTAACGTATTTAATTCGTATTCCTTTATTTCCTGTTTCGGACTATCCCTCCAAAGAATACGCTGATAAACAGTATCCCTCCTGTCTACCATTACTTGCCGATACATTTTCACTATATCTGCAACCAGACATATTTTATGTGTTCTCCAACGCATGATTATGTGACGGAGATCCGCTTGTAAAGTTGGACCTATCATTAAGTTTTCATTTAGGGATGTACCATTGGTACCTTTACAGGAAGCATCAAACACCACTCGAACCTTCGTGGTGACTCTATCTTCCTTGACAATGGCATGATGAGGTAAGTAAATTGCTGATTCACTATTATTATTCTTATTTGTTACTAGTTTCATATGATTAAGATCTAAATATTCTTGTAGAACCTTTCCATATTCTTCCTTTAACTTAATGTTTTTTCCTAGCCTATTTTCTAAACTATTTAGTCTTTTTATTGCTATAGCCTTTGTTTCACCTACTTTTTGTTTCAGGTCCCCGTCCCGAATTGGTAATCTTACAATATACCGCCCGTTATCATTGCGTTTCGTTGTGGACTTAAACAATTCTTCACATTTCATTTCGTCTTCCGTTAATATTTTTATATTTTCAGATGGTTCAGCCTCCAACTCCCAAAATTTTTTCAGATATTCATCACATGCAATACTGGAGTGCATAACTGTAATGTGAGAATTAACCACGGAACTATCTAAACCGACTACACCAGACAAAATCCAACCGAATTTAGTACATTGTGCCAACACGGTTCCACTCAAGTTCTTTTTTATACCCGCTTTGATGATCTGACTGTATATATCCGCACCTAATAGTACATCAATTTTATTGGGACCATAATATTCCGGATCAGCTAAATCATCCTCCGTCAAATCTATCCACTCAACTTTTGATACTTGAGCTGCGGGAAGAAGTGATGTTACTGACTTGAGAACATGAGCCTTGACCTTAACCTGGTAAGTCGGATCAAGCCTGGAGCTTAATGTTATGTGGACAACGTATTTTGATGTTACACTTTTCTCTCCTCCTACGCCTATAACTGTTCCTTTAACCGCCGACCTTTTGATCCCTAAGTATTGAACCATTGATTCAGTTATAAACGAGGCCTGAGACCCTTGATCCAGCAAAGCTCTAATTTCCCGATATGTCCCGTCCCTCGACTCAGCTTTTATCATAGCCGTGCTTAATAATACGGTTTTATGACTCATACCTGTCGAAAAATAAGAGACAAGTGGCTTACTGGACTTTTCCTCTTGGGTAACATCTTTGGACTTTCCATCACTCACCGAAGAGCCTATAATCTCTGACGTTGATGGAGTCTCTTCAGTAGTTTGAGAAGACCCAGAAACATCTATAGTGTGAATTAATGTATGGTGGCGGCGTTTGCATATCTTGCAACGCTGTGCACTTTTACAAAACCTGGCCGAGTGGTTGTTGTTCAGACAAATAAAACATAAACTACGTTCCTGAACCAAAATGCGCCGTTTTTCCACGGATTCCTTATTAAATTTGGGACACGAACTTATTTTGTGGTCGGCGGAGCAATATGCACATGCACTAGGTACTTTGATTTTATCCTTCATGACATGAAAAGATTGAGTCGTTTTTGGAGCCCGTTCCGACTTATTATCTAGGTTTTCCAATCCCCTAAACCGTCCCATTAAAAAACTTATAAATTGCTCAAGAGTGGGTAGATCGTCGTTGGGTTCTGATGACACTTTCAATTCCCAAGACTTTCGGGTTTCCTTGTCTAATTTTGCACTTATTATGTATATCATCAAAATATCCCAAGACGATATATCCACTCCCAATGTTTTGAGAGATTCCAAGCAATCGTTAGTATTGGTAACGAGTTTTTTAATTTCAAAGGCTGTTTCACTAGCTAGTATCTTTTGACCCATCAATCTTTTTAAAATGGAGTTTGCTAAAAACCTCTTATTATTATACATTCCGTCCAACTTTGACCACGCTGTCTTATAGTTGTCAGCCGTAACTGGAAGGTTTCTTAACAATTGCTCCGCCTCTCCATGTAAATGACCCTTTAAATAATAAAATTTTTGTGCATCATCCAGAGACTTATTTTGGTGTACTAAGCCTACATATAAATCTCTGAATGATTGCCACTCCGTATACTTTCCCGAGAACATAAGAATTTTTATTTCTGGTAATTTAATTTTACTGCAACCTTTAATTTGCCCTTCAGTAGATGAAGTGGAAGACGAAGTGTTATTGGCATTCTTTAGTAATAACATTTCTTTCATTTCACATTTGTACTCAATGTAAATTTCTTCTACCTTATCAAACACTTCATTTTTATAATATTCGGTATTATGCAACTCAGTTTTTCCCATACCGGTTATAATTTTAGTATGACTACGTTGTTCTAAGTTTTCAAGTCTGATTTCTAAATATGTGACAGTTAATCGCTCCTTAGGCGATTTTTTAAAATTAGTTTTCTGTTTTGCAATTTTGTGGGCAATTTCATCTTGAAGGTTAATTAAAGGTTCCATTTTGATCTAACAAAATTCGTATGTTCCGAAATTAAAATATTCTAAACTTCCAAACCTGACCCTTCCCCGAAGGAGTGAAGTTGCGCGGGGGGTACCTCCGGTGGCCTGCTGCGCGGAGGGCTCCTCCAATGTCCTGCGCGGGGGGGCTCCTCCGATGTCTTGCGCGGGGCTCCTCCGATGTCCTGCGCGGGGGGGCTCCTCCGATGTTCTGCGCGGGGGGGCTCCTCCGATGTCTTGCGCGGGGGGATGGCTCCTCTCCGATGTCCGGCGCGGGGGGCTCCTCCGATGTCTTGCGCGGGGCTCCTCCGATGTCCTGCGCGAGGGCTCCTCCGATGTCCTGCGCGGGGGGCTCCTCCGATGTCCCGCGCGAGGGGCTCCTCCGATATCTGCGCGGGGGGCTCCGTCGATGTTCTGCGCGGGGGCTCCTTCGATATCCTGCGCGAGGGGCTGCTCCGATGTCCTGTGCGGGGGGCTCTTCCGATGTCCTGCGCGGGGCGCTCTTCCGATGTCCTGCGCGGGGGCGAAGGCTCCTCTCCGCTGTCCTGCGGGAGGGGCAGCTCCGATGTCCTGCTGCGCGTGGGGGCACCTCCAGTGTCCAGGGCTGCTCCTCTTCCGGGGTAGCGGGGCTGCTCCTCTGTGGCGGGGGCTACTTCCTCTTCCGGGGGGGCGGGGCTGCTCCTCTTCCGGGGCGGCGGGGCTACTCCTCTTCCGGGGCGGCGGGGGCTGCTCCTCTTCCGGGGCGGCGGGGCTACTCCTCTTCCGGGGCGGCGGGGGCTGATCCTCGTCGGGGGTACCTCACCGTTGATCCGCGGCCCTTCGTCGTCTTGTGGGTTAGCCTCTTCCGTAGACTCCGCCGTCGTCTTCTGCTGCGACCACCAAATTCTTTTCGCTGCGTCGATCTGGCTCGTTCCGGACCATGAACAAGGGTCAGGGTCCTCCGCGGTGAAATCAAACCACTGCTCTGCACTTATAATTTATTGCACTACAAGTAGCGCCCCGGTGCGGTAGCGGATGAAACACACACTAAATTAATTATCGTCGATACTTATATGAAAAATGTGAACGAAACCATATCGACTTTTAAGCGGACTGAACAACGCCATCTAGGGACACGGAAAGAAACTAAACAAATTAATTCTTGTAAGCCAATATGATTTCATTCATCGCGTTTACGATAACATAGACAATAACATTAATAATTTCAATGTTGTTTGAGTAAGGTTGCCAGAGCTCATTGAGATGGGGGGAAGGATCAGCAACACTTGTTTGCTGACTCTTAAAGGCAACTTACCCGCGACGCCTCTGGTGTTGCGAGTTTCTATGGCCGGCGGTGATCACTTACCATCAGATCCACTTACTCATTTGTCGCCCTCTGGTATAAAAAAAAATAACAACATTAGGGCGAGGATACATTTTCCGTTCATATGTGTGAATCATCATCAGCTGCCACGTCATGCACAGCACGGTACGGTAAAAAAAACACACAAATGTAATATTTTTAAGGAATAAAAGAAAGTCCACTGTTAGAGAAAATCCACCCCAAGAGCTTTCTACAATGGAGTTTGGATGTGATCTGTATGAATTTACTAGCTTCCACCGCGGCTTTACCCGCGTTAAATTCTATAAATTATCACAGCTCCTCCCCCTAGGTGATAGCGTAATAATATTTAGCCTATAATAATATGTTGACCCGACCTCTTAGTAATATTCATGCAAAATTTGAAGTAATTCTATGCAGTACTTTTTGAGTTTAGCCAGGAGGACATACATAAATACAAACAGACAAAAATTCTAAAAACTATATTTTAGGCTCCGATATCAATTGTAGATGACGCCACAAGTACCCTTTAAAAAAAAACTTGAGAGCTGTCAAGGGACACCCGGATGGAACGAAGTTATTTCTTATTATTTATTATGTACAAAAACCTGTATACACTCAACAAAAATAATCGTCGCGACACCACACTGTTCAATGCGAAATAGAAAAAAATATCTGGCTTGCTGTCTATAAGCGAGAGAGAGAGAGAGACAGAGAAACATCCGCACGCCGCACAGCTGCAAAAAGTGTCGTGACAACTTTTCGTAAGATTTTTTTCCGTCTAGCCCCCTTTCGCAACGCGCGATAAGGAACTTCGTTCCAATATTCAATGTACAGTTTTTACTACGATTTTATAATATAATATATAGATATATTAAATTCTTTGTATTATAGAGTGCCCCTGGCCGCTGGTTTGTTCAACCGCGAAGTTTATCTCGAAGGCATCAAGCGTCGGAGAGCGCTCCTCGACCACGCGCCCGGCACGTCCGCGGTATGTAACGTTCAATAGCATTGGTATAACTAATTATTTCCCTTATGCTGTGTTAAATTATATTGGTGAAACAAACTGCACACGAATGTTAATAAAGTTTGTGCTGTATACTAAAGTGTCATAGTTAATATAACTTAATTTTTAGGGCTCCGTACCCAAAGAGAAAAACGGGACCCTATTACTAAGACTCCGCTGTCTGTCACCAGGCTGTATCTTATGAACCGTGATAGTAAGACAGTTGAAATTTTTACAAAAACAAATGTTTAAGAGAGCTCCCATACAACAAACGTGATTTCCTTGATGTTTTTATAGATAATGGTACGGATCCATTCGTGCGGTTCCGACTCGCACTTGACTGTTTTTCAGACAATTTAGAGACTATACTAATTTATTTATTTTTACTTCAGATCGTTTTTATTATTTTTTATAGCAGTAAAAATATACACTCTGTGTAAATGTCAACGGTTTATGAGATGCAGCTGGCTGACAGACAGACATACACATGGAAGATTTAGAAATACAGTGTACGGAACCCGACAAAATATTTTTATTTTAGTACTCTTGTGAAGTGTTATCTATGCCTAGCATTCGTGCGTAGTTTTTGTCACTAATATAATTATTTTTTATATAGCGTGTAACAAAATTAGCTGTAAATGTTTATTATTCTGGTTATGTGTGGTGTATCGTCCTCAATATTAAGTCTTGTGGCAAAATTTGGATGACGCACGACCCGACCGATTAAATTATGAACGTTGTCTAATCGGAAGCGATCAGCAATCAAATTCAAGATTTATTATTGATACACTATTACTGCTTTATCGCACGCTAAAGGAGAGTGGGGGCTCAAACAGTCCATCAAATAAGACCCAACTAAGTACCCGCGTTATGGGGCACCCTCTTTGGATTTCGAAAACTCTGTTCAGCGCGTTTACACTCGCTAACATGTATATGAATGAAAGGGTAGGTTTATACCATCATGGGTACGTCAGTATCAAACATTGGATAAAGCAAGCGTCTAAATGCGTTTTCGATGCAGTCAGGTCGTGGCTCATCTCTATTGCCGGTGAAGCAGTGAAAGCCCCCTAACGTCAATTTTTTTTAACTTGAGTCTTGAATTCCTATTTGAGTTTTCTGTTACTGCGCGGTGTAAACAGAATACAATAGGTATTCTGTTCACACATGGAGAAAATGTCTCTTTATATATAAAGGCCTCTTTATTTTTACAGTCCATTTTGTTACACGTTATATTTTCTTCCGCCTCGACATTTTAGTCCTATTTATATTGTTGTCAAACTGCGCCCAATATAATTGTAGCAAATATATGTTTAGTAACAATAGTATTAAAACGTGTAACCAACTAGACTAAACAAAACCCGTATGTTTGCAGACAAATTTGACATGTATTAGCTCGAAAAGTGAGAGAATATCGCATCCCTTTCGAACTTAATAAATTGAATTATGTATGTTCCACGATCGGGTTTTGTAATAGAGTTTATTTTTTATTATCTTTATCCGTGATGTGACCAAGGCAATTTATATTGTGCTAACTACAAAAAGTATTAATTTTACCAAAGAGGTTTATATTTTTGTTATTATTTATTGTTTTCCTATTAACGAAATGTTTTATTTTATTATTTATTATTTTAGAGTAAGTGGACAGGTGTGCAATGTAAAACGATGTATTATTAGAAGATATTGCTTAGATTAATTTTAAACCCAGTGCTCATAATGTAAACAAAAAAGACAAATCTAGTCAGTATGAAGTAGTACGAACAGTATTCATTGATTATACTTTTATTTTAACGAAAGTATTTGTTGTATTATATGTGTGTTTCATTTTCATTCATATTTTTTTGCTGATTTTATAGCGGTTATTATTGTATTATTTAGCTCAACAGTGTATTAGATACATTATAATTATTCTTAATCGTCGCATAAAATCTAACACTACTTAAATAAAATCTGTCTTCTCTTTTGGCGGCAATAATTTGGTTTTAACCGCTGTTTTCGATTAACGCATTATCATCTACTTAAAACCTCAACTCGGTACACGGTGTTCGAAATTATATGACGACATATTATTTAAATGTGTAGAATAAAGGATCTTTCCTTAAGCCAACTTTTCATCCTGCTATAAAACATATTTGAGTATTAAAAATAAATTTTTGACATAATAATATTGTGTATAGAGGATCTGTCAAAATTATTTCTATAATAAGTTTTATCTGTGGATGAAAAATCACGGGTTAGTCATGTAAATCCTTAAACCATATGTTACACTAGTCCATTCCTAATTTTCGTTACAACCTAAACAGAATAAAGGAGTTTATTTTGTGAACCATTATTGATACGTAGAATATCTGCCACGTTTGACGTTTCTATTTTCTGTAGTCCATGGTTTAAGGATAATTGACTTCGAAGGGAAAGTCCCTAAATTATTGTAAAAACCTGTTTAAAGAGATGAGCTTTTATGATTATTGTAACCGTAGGTGCGTGTCATGGAGTTTCAAAAACAGTACTTAATTAAAAATGTTTTCTGCCTTAATCACTGTGTTATACCGTCTTAGGAAATGTTGAGAACATTTCTAAAATAAAACTAAAACTATGTTAATTAGGTGCTGTGATTAGTAGTCGTCTAGTCTGATGTCCATTCCAGATACTTTCTTAGTGTTGTATTAATCCAAATTAATTTGCATGTTTTATGTTTATGACATACTATAACATGAGTGTGTATGTATGACCATACGCTGGAAGTGAAAACTTCTCACTTCTTTGTCGGACTGCAAACGTGACGTGTGATGAGCCGAATATACACGACTCGGTGTGTCAGAGACGCAAGAGCACTTGATGTGGAGTAGTGTAGACACGAGCGTGACGGTTCATTTAAGTTCACTCATCTGCAAAAACGACAAAAGAAGAGAACAAAAGAAGTTTTCACTTCAAAAAGATTATTCCTACAACATGTTATTTAAATAAAGCAACAATATAGTTAGTGGACTTAAAGAGCGCTATGAACCCATGAGATGGAACTAATACCAGTTTGTGATGTACACAAATATTTTTTGTCGTTTCAAACAAAATCAGATGATCGTTATTCTTGTATGGGGAGCTATTTAATATATTTTATTGTGTATTTAGCGTGATGATATGTTAGGCTTTGTTCAGTTTCATAGGCAAATTAAGTCCTTTACTTTCGTCCACTATTTATCTTACAACTTTTATATATAAAAATACTATAATTATAAAACGAAATAAAATGTAAATAATAAAATATCGTGTAGGTAATGGTTTTCTATGTTCATATTTTCTTTTGTTAAATGTGTTTCATTACTATCTGGAAGCAATGTGAAGATGATTTGTACTATTTAAATGACATGTTGTAAATAATTATTAGGTATTCAAGTTAATAGAAATCTTGTCGCACAAAAACGATAGTATGACGTCCAACAATTAACGTCCTTAATTTTTTAGCATGCAGATCTTATAGGTTAATAAATACAATATGTAACATAAATAGTGTAGCAAAGGTTAAGGCTATAATTTTAGTCCATACAGATTGCGTCAGCTGTACGACATTTCTGTATGTGATGTTTATCTTATTTTTGTGTAATTTGTTTCATAGGCAAATTAAGCTCCATAAGATTTGTCCACTATATACGTTACACGTTGTATAATTTGAGAGGTTTTCAAAGTTTATTATACAACTATACATATTGCAACTTATACGTACTGTCAAAGTGACATAAGTGGATGCACTGTCACCTAGATATTGCGTTTCTTTACAATAAGGGTATTTTTCGTAGTGTATTTGTATTGCCCTTCGATACGTTCATGGGGGCTATCGCCTTATATCGGCATTCAAATAGATGAAGGTTAAAAATTACAACTCATTCGTTCAATCGGCTGCCATGAGCACATATGACGTCATTAATAGTCCGGAAGCAATTTTGAACGTTGAAGCCGATTGATGAGTTAGTCTATTTTAACCTTCATCGATTTGAACGCTGATCACGATAACTATGAATTAAATCATTTAATTAGGCGATAGCCCCCCAGATCCGCTCCGAATATCAAAATGAAATCAGTATATTGTAAAGGACAATTCTGGAATTTTCATACGTTCACTATAATTAAGGTACTCGACAATTATTTTTTTTAAGAGTGTGCCCACATTATAGTTTCTGTAATAAAAGCCCCGTATGCGGTGAACTTTATAAACATGTGTCGGTAACTACGAAAATGTATTCATTTGCTTTCCATAGAGTTTTTGGGCCTACACCTTCTGCCACATGTAGTATTAATTTAAGTCAAAGTCTACTGAAATCGACTAGTTCACCCTTAAGATTTAAATAGGTCGGGTCATCGGCACTAATATTTCCCTTATATTAATGAATAAAATATAATACTACTGCTAACTTTTTTATTTCTCGGTATTAACTGACTGACGAACTGGCCACAAATAAAACTAAGTAAAAACAACATTCTAATTATCTTAAAACTAACGTAGTTTTAAATCAAGAAAGTGTTAAACGTATGACATTCATTTTTTGTCAAATCATTCATTGTCCTTTGCAATGCTGATGATACTGAGGGGTTAAATGTACTAGGTCGCTTTACAAAATAGGTACTATGAGACAGCAACATAGTAGTTATTCTCATCTAAAATGCACCTCTGTACTGTTTTTACCACGTACCACGTATTGTAAATACGTTAGAGAGGCCTGACATTTTGTATTGAAAGAACTCTACCTCGTAACAAGGTAACAATAAGTCATTTATAAATCGATTGGTAATCATAAAATAATTGGACGAGGATCTTATAAGATTGTTCTACTAAATTTAATATAGTAATTGTTTACTTAATTTGTAATTTATGACTAATTGTCTATGAGTGCCAGTGTAATATACTGCCAAGACTCGTATCCGATATTTCGTACGACTATATAATTCTCACTGACCAATCATTATGATATTCGTGTTTTTAATGAAATTAAATATAAATAAAACGTCCCGATCTTAGATTGGCGTTAGTAAAGAAGTTAGAATGTAGCAGATTCGATGTTATTACGAGAGATTAAAATTAAAAATAATATGTGGGTGTTTATAAATATTTTTTCATAACTTTTCGACAGGTAGTTTGATAGATGGAGATTAAAATATTGACTGTGTAGCTGGCCTAGGCTTAGAGTTTGTATCGTCAATTGTCTGACTGTCTAGGTGAATATACAAAATAATATATTGAGGCGTCTTAATTGTGACTTTTGGCATCAAAATATTCTCAAACTACGCCGCTAGAAATACCTATTAAACGTAAATAAATAAGACTTTAAACTAATTTTAAATACAACCTTTCAAACCGGCACTTCAAATAAATTTTTCTCAATTTCTCGTTAGTTAAACAGAAATTTCAGTGTCTCAGAAGCTCTAAATAAATCAGTCTGTCTTCCATAACTTGTACGTAACATTATTAATATTTAATCAAGTCGGGAAATGAACCTGATATCTGTAAGTATCTTATATCTTGTAAGAGCCTTGTAACTAACTCCTAAACGTAAAATACAGTCACAATAACAATTTACAAGACTATTTTGCTTACCTTCTATGAAGGGGTTAAAATATTATAAGAATGACAGAGTCTGTAACTAACTTTTGTAACCTTATGTATTATTACATATCAGGGTTAGAAATCTATCAAAATGAATATTTTTTTGATAATTATCACGATAGGTATCAGGTAAATCGTTACCTATCAACTTTAAGTTCGAAGTAAACTTAAACGTAAACTTCGTTAAATCTTAAAATGAATGCGTATCTCTTGGTGTTAACAATAAGGGCATTGTAAATATTAATTTCGAAATTACGTGCTAAGAATATAATTATGTGTGTGTAATTTCATTTTTAAATTATTCATGACACATAACGCTTTCGTTTTTGGATCAAACAGAACGTACACATTTAAAAAACGAACCATTCTTTTATTTACTAAAATGTCATGAAAAATGTTCAAATTTCGTAAACAAAGAATTGAAAACCTTTTCTTTATAATCTTTAGAAGGTAGTTAAAGATAATTGTACCTTATACTTATCTTGATGATTATCAAATATAATTATCACTTCTTACCCCGTGTGTTAAATATTTTCCCCAATACATAATTTATTGAATTTTAGCTAAATACCTGCCTTTGCATAATATTATAATTATTTTAGCTTCTATGGAATAGCACTTAAATAAGATTTTATATCGCACAAAAATCGCTCACACATCTACTTCGTTTTAATTTATTATATTATTTATTAATATGCATCTAAAATAGTGTGAGGCTGGTTGTAAAGGTGTCCGTTAACTAAAAGTACAATGTTTTATAAGAGTTTGATATCGTATTAATATATATTTTCTGATATACACCTTTGATCGACATTAAAACAATTAACTATCTCATATCGTACAGTTGTATACGAACACGATAATATACAGTAGTGCATGTTTATCAGATGTGTATAATAGATTGAATAAAGATGTTATATTGTTAACAATATATTTATGTTGTACAGACGCTACCACATCAAGCTACCCCAATCTGTCAAATTTCCGCAATTGAAAGTGAACCTTATGCTTTTGTGATAAAGTTTAAAATCTATAAAAGAAATTTGGCAGATTGGAGTAGCTGGATGTGCTGGCGTCTCGACTTACAAGGATTTGATTAGACACTGTATAGAATGGCAATTCAAGTACATTGAGTGGTCAACAAAAATCAAGCAAATATTATTTTCCAATCATGACGTATTTAAAGTGCGTCGAAACACGTGTTTTAAGACGACAAAGTGGCTTAGCTTTTGTAGCTAAATATAATACGAATTGAGCGTATGGATTGCGCTTCTATAGGTACGCTTATTCAGGGTTTAACTTTGTTAGTGTTCACCCTTCAAATGGGTAGTTCAGACTCGTTGTTAATTCATGATATAAAAAAGAAGATATTCTTGGTACAGACACCAGCACATTAAGCTATCCCAATCTGTCAAATATCTTTTATAGATTTTCAACTTTATCACAAAAATATAAGGTTCACTTTCAATTGGGGAAATTTGACAGATTGGGACAGCTTAATGTGCTGGCGTCTGTACAATCGCCAATGGAAACTACTAACATGAATAAACTATATGGTTATGAGTCTGCAGAAAACGAAGCCTTTGAACCGATCATGGCGCTGCATCCGAATCGTAAGTTCGAACTCACGTTTCGAATGCAGCACTGTGATTGCTTATTTTGTTGATGACGTCATACGTTATTGTAATCGAACGCTTCGTTGTTAACATTAACGCGATCTTTTAATTTAATTTCTTGAATGGTAATTCGCAACAAACAGTTGGAGTATTGACACTAATGACGTAAAACCCTCTTTTTTAAGTTAGCAGGATTTATTTTATACCAAATAGTGAATATCTACAAATTAATAATAATATTAATTTCGATTGAATCCTGAGTTTGATTTGATTATTTGTTCATAATTGCGACAAAACAAGACGTTAGGAAACATTTCTTTTTCTTGATATTTGACGATATAATGTCCGCCAAATATCTTAAGTAAAAAGGTGTTCCGAGAAAAATTACGCATCGTGACTCACATAATATGGAGTTAAGTTATACTGTCTTTATTCCTCCAAAGAAACTTAAAGTAAAGATTTGCCAGTTACTGTGTACAGGGATTTAAGTAATTAGTGCTCACCGTCCAATAGCTTACTAGCTGCCAATAAAAAGAAGAACACAAAAAAGAAACACAAAAAAAATTATTAATATAAGAGAATTGTGTTCGTTCCTTAAATTATCGATCCCATTTGTTACGCGAACGAACTGGACACATTGATTAATTTAATCAACTTCCAAAAAGGACGTCGTCAATTCGACTGTGTTTTATTTGTGTGTATGTTACCCGACTTCTTCGTTGTTAGTGTATTTTAATCCATAGGTAATGCTTTCGGAATGGAAATGGAACCATCCATGTATATCTTGTTCCAATGGTTTGTTGTCGTTGGCAAAAAACGTTGAAGTCGATTTGTTTTTTTGAAAAAGTAAGTACCTCACAATCACCATACGTAAGTATGGTGATTGTGAGCTAATTGTGATTCTGAATAATCAATATGGACGGTGAAAAGAAATTACCTTAACCCTGTAACTACCTGAATATGTTTAGATTTAAGAAAAACTCACAGGATATCTGTAACCTATGAGTTTTAAATCTAAACATTAAAAATATTCTAATGTGTAGGTTTACATATTTTCTTTTCAGATATGTTTAAATGCTCATAATAAAGATGTCCCATCAATTTATATTCCTCAGTTAAATTTTCATATCAAATATACTAATTGCACAGTAAATGTACCCGGGCGTAACGTAAAATATTTTTTGCTACTAGACAAGTAGTTTAGGTTAGGTTTGAACTGAGACCTATGTCAGCCGAATGACGTCCACTGCTGGATAAAGGCCTCCTCAAAAGTTTTCTCAATGGAGTTGTGCCCATCATTTGGAGGGATGTGCCATAATCGACATGCTTGGCAGTGGGGTTGGTGATCGCAGTACACAGAGAGATTTATTACTTCGAGTCAACTTCTACGCATTGTGAGTCCTCCCACGTGATGAAACGGGGTGGTGAGATTCTTTGCTGACAGCCACACAGCATTAACAGTGATATCCATATTTTCTACCATTTACATGGTTACACTTTAAAGTTTTCAATTTCTTCTGGGAGATATTTCTTCTAGTCGACTTCTACGCCCCCCGCGGGAGGAAATGGGGAAATGTCAGCCACACAGCGACAATAGAACGCCAACAATATTTAAGTACTCGAACAACAACAACTTACATGAGAGTGAGTTGACTCACTCTTAAATAAGTCGCAATGCGTTATGAACTTTGCTGCTAAGATTATAATATTTTGAGATCTCTATTTTGCAGTGCAATCAGTATTTTTGTTTCGAATACGGATGTTTTTATAAAACAAAAGGAAGGTTATATATATATCAATTTTAATTTATGATACCTATATGTCGCAGTTGTGATCATATTACGTGAAGTTTATTTAATTTTTAAATTATAATAAAAGAAAGGTATTATTCAAACAAAAGGAAGGTATCATGTGAATTATATTGCTAGTCCATATTTTATAGTTAAACTTAAATTGTATCTTGTATAAGTCAAACAAATGTTATGCTAAATATACTTAGTTAACTTTTCTCGCTAATTTGTGTTTTATTTGCATTCCCATAATCATTGATTAATCAAATGTTAGTTCGGCAAACTAACATTTCACTCCCACTCTAGGCAGAGCCTGTGCTATGGCAACAGATAAACACGTACATATTATATTTACGTATTGTTATGAAGTACTCAATAGCCGCGCAACGGTTATGACGTAGCTGCTATGTTATAATAATATCACACACTATGATTATTTATTTGATTAGTGATTATCATTTTATTAATTACTGTAATAATTCTTTAATAATTTTACATCTTAAAATATTAATAATCGATATTATACTTTCAAATGGTTGTCACTGATAAAAGTATAAATAGGGTAGGAGAATTATTAAGGGGGCATTCTTTGTACGACGGTAGATAAGAACGTTACTCTGTTCGATTAAATATTGTGTGTGGAAAATATCTCCGAGTTTTAATGTGCAGAACCTACGAGTGCGTAACAGTATATATTATTTTTAAATACGTACATATTATAGATAAATTACATGGTTACACCCAGATACAGAACAAATAATTGTGCTCATCACAGAAAGATGTATCCTGGTTGGGGATCGAACCTACGACCTCAGGCTAAGCAGTCAGGGACAATAAACAAAACAAGGTAGTGCGGCTTGTTAAGAATATTTAGGAAATGCTACTAAACTGACAAACTTTGCAATATTCTATGGAATTTAGCAACCGGATTCATTATTTTACACTGTATAGTAAGCGTTACACATTATCGTCATCACTTATACAAATTGTTTATTTAGTCATGTGTCTTTTTACCACCAAGTCGGCAAACAAGCACACGGTCTACCTACCTAATGGTAAACGGTTACCATAACCTAACCATAACCATGACGTCTGAAACGCGATGCTATTAATACTTACATATTATTATCGAATTTTAAATAGGTAATCAGTGCATGTGATAGTTTGTAAAATATTATTCATGTGATATAATGCTGTTTTAAAAAATCACCGATTTGATTTGTTTTTCTTTTTCTAACTAGTTTTTTAAGTTTTAAGTGTAATTCTCAAAGCTATTTTAAAAAGATTTTTAAGTGACAACTTAGGTATATAGCGGCGTTGTGCAGTTTTTTGGGATGAGTAAAAAATGTTAATCTCGCGTCAGGACACGTGACCTGATCGAATATTCGTAAGACGGTGGGTCTTTTAGTAGTTAACGCACACTGGCCGTTTATACAATCACATGAACGCATCATTATTACCCGACTGCGGGACGCAAAGGGTAATGTGTTTATCAGGCTATGTATGTATGTATGTTCCTTTGAAGCACTATACAGACCAAACGCCTGGACCGATTTTAATGATTCGCACGTCAATCGATTCCTTTCAGTCCGGAAAGTGTCACTAAAGACATGACGTTACTGAAAATTCAATATGGCGACTACTGGACGCCATATAGTGAAAATTTAAAAAATTAAAGTCAACAAACTATGTCATGTGGGGTATCGTTGAATAGGTATTTAAAAAACATTTTTAGTTTTCTTTCAACATTTTTCGATTTGACCGGCCGTTTAGGAGCTATATCGATTTAAAGTTGCGTAACAACTATTCTCACATATAGGTTTTAAAACAGTAGAAATTTACGATGAAAAGACGAAAACTTCTGTCTACTGTGCGTGTGAGTGTTGATGGACATATACTAAAGTATCTAACTTCTAACACGGTCGCCCATCTCCAACTTCAAACGATTTAGTACTTAACTTCACTAGATGGTTTAATTATTAGTACTCTGTACCACCGCCAGCTACTAAACAATCCTCATGATATCAAATCTCTCAATGAAATCACGAGATTGCGAAATTTGCAGTCATATAACAATAACAATGACTGACTTATCTCTCAGCTTAAAGAGCTGCTTGTATTAACGTGATATTTGGCCCGGATGTTTATTTATTCATTATCATATCACAGATTAAAAAATATAGATTAAAAAGAAAACAGTAAAAGAAAATGCCACTCTGGAAAGTGGAACTCTAATTAAATATTGCCAATCGGACTATCTCGTAAATAAGCATGGACTCTTTTTCTTTTTCTATATTAATGTCATACCAGATATAACTCATTATACATGCACTTTGTTTGCTTTTACTTTGAGGAAGGGGAGGGGGACAAAGACCTCAATTTTATGTTTTACGCTAATATTTCAAAAATGGCGCGATGAAATGAAAGCTTATAAAATTTTCTATAACTTTGATACTTTTCCATATCCCATCCGTTTTCAAACTACAGGCTCTGGAAAAGTGCAATCAAAAAATGTTTTGAAATATTAGTTTCTAAGTCCAATTCTGTGAATGATTCACATTTTTATTCTCTTAGGTCGTGAGCGTCCTGGAAAAAGGTCGTTTTCTGTGGTATCTTCTTCCTCGCCTTCCTCAGTGGTAAGTGGTTCTTGCTGAGAGGGCTCTGAATCATCTTTATGGTCATTCTCGTCGTCTTCCTCGCTAAAAGACACGCCGTTGAAGCATTTTCCTTGGCAATGAAGGCACGCAGTAGAAAATTTCAGCATAGATAAGATAAGATAAGATCATTTTATTTGCATTAGGCATGGTAATTATACAGGTCTTAGAAATAAAATAGGGTCCACATGTCTAACCAGATAGACTGGTATACAAATATTAAACTGTTAATTAAGCTGTATTACATTACACTATTTTATGTCCACTAATGAATTACAATTATATATCATTAAAATTACGTCAAGAAGTTAGTAAATGGGTACACAAACAATACTAAAATGTCAGTAAACATAAAATTATACAAATAAAATACAAATATACACAATTACACACAGGTACAAATCACAATTATTATTAGTATGCCTTAATGTCAAAAAACTCCTGAATTGTATAAAAGCATTTTTTCATAGCTTTGCGACATCCACATTTGCTGCTGCTACAATCCTTTGTGCAGCGACAAAATATTGTTTTTAGTAAAACCTGGGGCGCCGGTAAACCTTTTGTTGTTCTTGGCGCCAAGATATCACCATAAATTTTTCCACCCCCACTCTTGACGGAGCAGCTCATTCCCAAGCCACTGCTGCACTTGGTGATATGTGCTTCAGGAATTATATTTAGCTACTCTCTTAGTGGCTGTGTGGTGACGGCCTAGAGAATATCGCCACCCCCTCTCATCCCGCTGGGTGACGTAAAAGTCGTCCCGAGGGAATATATACCAGAGAATGGGCAGCAGCGTTCTCATGAGTACCAATCTCTACCTTACTGCGATTGCCAACCCGTTTGCCAAGCGTGGCTATTATGGCAGATCCCCTCAAATGAAGGACACAATTAAACTGCGGTCGCCAGTCTCCGGTAGCCATGCTATTCCCAGCCGTGGTAACAGCCGTGGTTACGGCAGGGCAGGGGGTGCTAAGAATCCCCGGCAGATTCCGCGTTACCAAAACCGACGACCTCTGGCCCTGGCAACATACAACACACGCACACTGCGGACCGACGAGAAGATGATCGAACTGCAGGAAGAATTGAGCAGGTTACATTGGGACATAATAGGATTATCTGAAGTTCGAAGAGAGGGGGAGGACACTATAATCCTGAAATCCGGGAATCTGCTCTATTTCCGGGAGGGCGACCAACTGTCCCAAGGTGGTGTTGGGTTTATAGTACACAAGTCCCTCGTCCACAACATAGTGAAAATCGGGAGTGTGTCGACTAGGGTTGCGTACCTTATACTCAGAATTACCAAGCGGTATTCGTTGAAGGTCATACAGGTTTACGCGCCGACTTCGACGATGAGGTTGAGGTCGTGTGTGAGGATATTTCTAGAGCCATACATACCTCGAACTCTTATTTCACTGTGGTCATGGGGGACTTTAACGCGAAGCTGGTTAAACGAGTCGATAATGAGCTGAGAGTGGGGCAATTTGTAAGTGGAGACCGGAATCCCGGGGCCAAATGTTGGCCGACTTTATGGAGAAGGAGGGACTCTTTATGATGAACTCCTCTTTCAAGAAGCCGGAAAACCGCAAATGGACCTGGGTAAGCCCGATCGTAAAAAAAAACGAGATAGACTTTATCTTGTTGACGAGTAGACAGATGTTCAATGACGCCTCAGTAATCAATACGATTAAAACCGGGAGCGATCACCGACTGGTGAGAGGCTCATTGAACCTAAATGTCAAGCTCCAGAGGTTCCGACTGATAAAGTCTACGCTCCGACCTTTACCCATCTACATCCAAAACCCGGAACCAAAACCGTTTCGAATGCCTAGCAGTTTGCGAGGAAGTGGACTCATACCACGACAGGCTCGTAGAAGCTGTCCATACGGCTGGGTCTAAGGTCTTCAAGGCCCATCGTACAAACAGAACCAAAAAGATCTCTGACTATACCCTGCAGCTTATGGACGAAAGACGGAAAATGGTTCTGACATCCTCTGATGATGCTACCAGATACCGGCAGCTCAACAGACAGATCTTAAAGTCTTTGACTCGCGACACGCGTCAATTTAATACAAATTTTATTAAAGAAGCTATTGAGCGGAACAAAGGCTCTGAAGTGTTTGCAAGAGAACTATCTGTTGGACAGAGCCTACTGACGAAGCTGAAGACTGAGGATGGCAGAATCGTCACGTCTAGACCTGAGTTGCTGGAGACATCGAGAGGTTCTACGGACAGCTGTATAGGAAAGCCCAGTCACCTGTCGATAGTTGTGCCTCAGATCCCAGAGCACGACTAACCCAACACTTACCGACGACATCCCGGACGTCAGCCTGTGCGAGATTAGAATGGCTCTCGAACAGCTTAAGAACAACAAGGCGCTTGGTCATGATGGAGTTACGGCAGAGCTTCTGAAGGCGGGTGGTACACCAATCCTACGGGCCCTTCAGAAGTTATTTAACTCCGTCATACTAGAAGGTCAAACGCCACAAGCATGACACAGGGGTGTGGTGGTGCTCTTCTTCAAAAAGGGCGATAAAACCCTCTTGAAGAACTACATTGAGAAGGGTCACTTTTGCTGGTGTCCCATACCATTTCAGGAAGCACACCTTCCCAGCTTCTGCAACATCATTATGGCTGGAGCTTGGGTTGTAAAAGATCTTTGCTGCTTCCTGAATAATTTCCGAATTTAAATACAATTTACAGAAACCCACCTTGCTTCTTCTAAACGTTGCTGATGTTGTATCGTAGCCGGTAAATGAGTGTAAGAAGAGGATGTGTTCATATCCATGCTATTGCATCTCATTTTTTGTCATTTATTCATTCATTCATCGTCATTTTTCAGTTTTAGCCAGTAAGGTTGCGTTTCCTACAGTGAGCATTGAGCGAAAAGCAATCTTCATGATGTTTTTCCCGCCTAAGCTCAGTTATCTGCTGTTACAAAAAAACGCGATATTTTACTGTTACCGCCCTTACCTCGTAGAGGTACTCCCAGCTTATGTTAAAATAAATTTAGAGATAATTCAGGCATCAGGTAATGGTCATCACGCTGAATAACTCATCATTATCTTGGTCCCACTAATATGCTAGCGGGTTTGGTTTCCGCACTTAGTCCCGATGAGGACTATTGTATGTGAGCCATGACGGCCTTCACTCCATCCAGCACACCTCCCTCCAGAAGCATATCAGGTCTCCTAAACTTCTCAAGGCATCTGTAAGAGTTACGCTGAATAACTTAAATTTTCTATATTTCTGGAGCGTGTAGCTCATAAACGAATGGAAATATGAAAAAGTATATGAGATCAAAGTTATAGTGAATTTTGTAAGCTTTAATTTTACTTAGAATATTTTTTGCTAAAACGCAAGGTGCGTTTTAAAGATATTAGCAAAAAACCTAAAATTGAGGTCTTTGTCCCCCTCCCCCCTCCTCCCTCCGCCTCACCTCCTAGACGTCAGTACTTTTGGTATGTTTTCCCTCTAAGTACTCTGAACAAGTTTCTGAAAATATCCCTTAGGTTCCCGCTCACGCACTCTATACCCTCCTTTGAGTCATTCCTTAATCGGACTAATAACAGTTGATCGTTATTGTGACTGGAATTTGCACATTGATCAAAATATATGCATCAGAATCAATAGGTTTGTATACGTTTTGTCACGACTTCGCAAAACAGCCTTATTACCAATCGATATTGATGGCATATCTATGGGGCAATTCAACAGATAAATCGAGAGCATTTCTATTGCAAAAAAATGCGTTAAAGCAACTACAGGTACTCATCCGTTTGTCTCATGTAAATCATTGTTAAAAGGACTAAAATTATGACTAGTGTGTTTGTACATTTTTCAAATTGATGTATTTGTGAAAACGCACCCTCAGTATTTACTTGAGCTAAAGATGTTTTTCCTCGCAACATGATAACTAATACAACACTATTTCAAAAAAAATCCTATGCTGTATGTGTGAAAGTGTTTAATGCTTTGCCGCAAAATATTCGACATTTTTCAGCGGCAAAGTTCAAAACCCAACTCAGACTGTGGCTCCTAGAAAAATCATTCTATTCAATCAAATCAAGTTTTTGACTGCACGTGAGGCGCAACGGCTAAGGCAGTCGCGTTGCCGCTTCGTTTCACGGGTTCGAGTCCCGCGCCGGACAACTACTTGTGTGACCCATAAATAGTTGTTCTGAGTCTGGATGTAATTTGTGTCCGTCTATTATATGTTGTTAAGTACCCTACAACAGGGATTAGATTCCATAGTGCAGGGGTTGTCTTTAAAAAAACTGTGATTTATTTAATTAATTATATTATTTGTGTAAAATTTGACATATAACAATCACACATTTCGCATGCTGTTTATGAGTAAAGTTGATGAGACTAACCTAATAGTAAGACCACCACTGTACTCTATTTTTAGTGAAATAAATAAATGAATGAATAATATTTAATAACTAAATCTAGATAATGAATGATAAAAATATAAAAAAAAAACATAAATATTAAGAACAAAAATTATAATATATAATGTGGTTAACTTATTTTTGAAACAAGCTAGGAACTCATAACTAAAAAGTACAAAATAAAAAAATTATTTAATAAATAAAAAACCCAACTGCGTAAATAATGAACCAAACTACGTACATAGACAAAGAACTGAAAAGAAAAAAACAAGCACATAGATGGCCGGTGGTCTAAAATTATATTGTATGTACTATTGAATGAATACTATTGAAGAAAATAAAATATATTCTAAGAATGGAACATAACAACTGAACAGTCGGGATCCATTAGTCGACAGCCAATCTAATTTGTCAATGGATCCCGACTGTTCAGTTGTTATGTTCCATTCTTAGAATATATTTTGTTTTCTTCAATAGTATTCATTCAATAGTACATACAATATAATTTTAGACCACCGGCCATCTATGTGCTTGTTTTTTTCTTTTCAGTTCTTTGTCTATGTACGTAGTTTGGTTCATTATTTACGCAGTTGGGTTTTTTATTTATTAAATATTTTTTTTATTTCTTAATTATGTTAATTTTTTACTGCCGAATGCCTACCAAACTTAGTTCTAATTTAAAAAATGTATACCCACCATAGGTAGGGAAGCAATAACTGAGTCTTCACTTCTATCGGCAGTCCCCAAAGACTGCCCCAGCAACCATGTTTTTTTTCCTAAAGAGTCTGCAAGCGTTAAAAAACGTGTCTGCCACGAAAATGCCACCTGAGCTACTCGAAGATTTATTTATTTATTTATACTTTAGCACAAAGTATATTGTAAATAGGCGGACTAAATGCCATAGGCATTATCTACCAGACAACTATTGGGTGGTGGAGAGACTACGTTAGGTGCAGTAAGATGTCGAAAATATTTGACTTATAGTTTCTTTTTTGGTTGAACTAAATACATAAACACTATATATAACATAATAAATACATACTAGTTCTACATATATACATGCTATATACATACATACATAATATCAAATATACAATACAATAGCTTTCCTATTGATTAGATATGATGTGATCACATCTTCTTTTTAAATGCATAGCGGCTTTTAGACATCGTGATTTCGGGTGGTAGCGCGTTCCAAAGCAAAATGGATTGGACGAAAACGAAGTATGAAGGAAGTCAGTTCGATGAGAATGACATTCTAACCGAATTTCCGACCCGGTCACAGTACCGTCACGGCTATGGAGACTGGAAATCTCACAGTTCTTCTTCTACTTGACTTTAGTAACGCATTTAATACTGTAGATTTTAACATTCTCCTTGGCATCCTGAGCTCACTTAATATATCTCCAACGGCGATTGATTGGTTTCAGTCTTACCTGCTTGGCCGTCGGCAAAGAATCCGTATTGACGACACATTTTCGTCTTGGTGCAATACAGTTACTGACGTGCCACAGGGTGGCTTTCTTTCTCCGTTACTTTTTGCTATATTTATAAATACAATATCCAATAATATTACTTCCTCCTACCATCTATATGCAGACGATCTCCTAATTTATTACCATACACCGCTTGCGAAACTTCCAGACGCCATTACCGCGGTTAATCATGATTTGGCTCGAATAGGAGAGTGACTTAAAATCAATCCACTGAAGAGTTAGGCTATTGACGTTGGTAGCTCTCGAATGATTTCTAGAGTGGACTGGTCACAACTTCCTCAGGTTACCTACTTTAGATGGAACCAACATTCCTTTTACGGGTAGCGTCAAGAACTTGGTGATAATTATCGTAGACACATTATCTTGGGGTCCACAGCTTAAAACTGTTCGTATCAGCAGGTTCCTCGCGGCGCCTTCGTAACTTCCTACCTATTACCTCTAAAACTGCGCTTGCATAGTCTCTTCTCTTGCCTATTCTCGACTACGCCGATGCCAGCTATCTTGACCTCACAGAAGAACAACTGAATAAACTTGAGCGACTCCAAAATTTTTGCATTAGATTCATATTTGGTCTCCGCAAATATGATCACGTTTCATTATTTCGTATGTTTGAGCTTAAGTGGTTGCCAATTCGTCTTCGTCGGAATGCCCATATTCTTTCATTATTGTATAATATACTTTTCAATCCCTGTACTCCGAATTATCTCAAAAAACGTTTTGTTTTCCTTTGACACACATTCGCGATTCCTAAGGTCAACAAATAACTTGAAGCTGCATATACCTACACATTCAACTACATTCATGGATAAGTCATTTGTTGTACAAGCTGTGAGATTGTGGAATGCTCTGCCAATCTCTATAAGATGTGTGAAGAAGTACTTTCCCTACTTTCAATAAACTCGTTACGGATCACTACTTATGTTCATAATTTCTTACACTTGAATATAATATTTATATATTTATTATTGTCATATATATGTATGTATGTATATATATAATTAGTGTATGATATGTTTATTAACATACGTTAATTGTGAAGTCATACTAAGTTTTTGGTATGCAATATATTTATCACAGTTCCTTAGTATAATTTATTTGTTGCAGTCATAGTTGACTGCCTCGTTGGTCTAGCGGTAGCGTGTTCAACCGCAGATAATGAGGTCCTGGGTTCAAATCCCGGGTCGGACCAAAAAGTGATTTTGGGATTTTTCCGTAAAAAGAAATTTCTCAGTATCAGCCCGAAGTCTGGAAGTTGGCGGTATTACACCCCCGTGCCTCGGAGAGCACGTAAAGCCGTCGGTCCTGTGCCTGATCTCTTTCCGGTCGTGTCGCTAGGCGTCCCATCGGATCATGAGAGTGATGGAATAGAAAGTGCCCCTGTGTTTGCGCACACATTTGTGCACTATAATATGTCCTGCGCAATTGGCTAATCTCCATTGAGATTGGCCGCCGTGGCCGAATTTCGGCCGGGAAGACATCATCATCATCATTTATTTGTTGCACACCTGCTACTGTTTACTTTACTTTCAGTTCCTATCCATCCAAAGGTTGTCTGGAAGAGATCGCTTAAGACCGCCCATTGTACCTTATGTTCTATAAATTATATCCGATGTATTTTTCTTTCCGCCTGAGTGTGTACAATTAAGAGTATTCTATCTAATCTATGGTTAGTAGGTACATAAATATTGAAAGTGATGTGTCAAATAAGGAGGTGAGGAAGGAGAGTCAAGAATAGAAAACAGAGTAGTTATCGCTCTCAAGGTTCTACGTTGGCGGATAAGCTGACACGTGGTCATACTTTCGAAGATCGAATACGAATCGAATGCAATTATTGAGAAGTCGGTCAAGTTTATTGATGAGATCTGCATTCAGGTCAAAGTAGCATATCTACATTACCATAGTTAATTGTGGGAAAGATTAAGGCCTGCACAAGAATTACTTTCGTCTCGGATGGAAGAAAATTCTTAAGGCGATAGAGTGACCGCAAAGTCCCTGTCATCCTTTTACTGACGGCAGCAGCCTGATTTTGCCAGCTCAACGTCATTTCAATTATCATACCAAGATCCTTGACACTCTGACTAATTGGAATAATGGAGTTGACGAATACAATAGGTAGTAAATGGTCGATATCAACCATGCTCATCATGTGTGAACTGCCTACTATGATGGCTTGACATTTTTTGCGATTTACTATTAAACCAAACCTATTAGACCATTCTTTAATGAAACTTAAATCCCGATTAACCTTCCCAATCGCTTCAGAGAGATTGTCTGTAGTCGCTTGAGAATACAGTTGTAGGGCATCAGCGTAAAGATGATACGTACACTGAAGATCACGAGTTAAGAAATGTATAAATATAGAAAATAAAAGAGGAGAGAGTAGGAGGGACACCAGTGTCAAGATTTCTCCAGTTCGAAGAAATGTCACCGAAGTGAACCGACTGTTGGCGTTCCCGAAGATAAGAAGAGAAACATTCCAGTGCCTTGTCAGAGACCATAAGGTGGGAAAGGATAGATAAAAGGATGTCGTGGCTGACGGTATTAAAGGCATTCGAAAAATCTATCAACACTAAAACTCACTTTGGCATCCTCACTAACACCTATAATGTCGCCAGTCACTTTAAGTAGGGCAGTGGTGGGGCTGTGGCCAGGACGGAATCCGGATTGGAAAGGACTAAGAAGGTTGTTTCTAGCACAATACGGGAAAATTGTTGACTCAAGAATTTTAGAAAGAAAAGGAAGAATTGAGATAGGTCGGTAGTGATGGATTGGATACCATGGGAAGTGGACGGACATAAGCTTTACGCCACAAGGAAGGAAATAGTGAATGGTATGGGTAATTTCAGGCAGAATGGAATCTAGGATAGTATTGACCATGCGTCGACTGACGTCACACATATCACTGTTATCACATCCCACTGCATTAGATTTAATGGATAGGATAATCTTTTCGTACCTCATTCTAGTCAACAGGAATGAATTGAAATGATTGAATATTAGAGCGCGTTGGATGGCTTCCGCATCCTTAGGTGTGCTTACAACTGCCGAGGTTATCCGGCGCCCGAACCCGCTGTAAGGCGCCCAAGCTCTACCGAGCCAACCGATAGTACGCGCCGCGTCTTAATGTGAAAATATACGCACCGGCATTTGATGAAAAACCTTTATTTGTTCTAAATCGGTATCGTAAAAACAAAAACTAAAAACAGTTTCGTACTCCTCCATACCTGTTTCCTAAAACCTATGGGTAAATAGCACCGACTCACATACTATATTCATGCTACAAAAAATAATCAGAATAATAAGTAACATAGAACAAACAGAAAGTTGCATGCAGACCATACTTTCAAGAACACAATATTATCTCTATATCTTTGATGTACGCAGATTAGTTCAAAAAATTTAGGACACGCGTCCAGTAACAATCCAAAAATACATGCCGACCCAAATATTTACAATACTTGCCTGCTTCCAAATGACAAATTCTCTCGGGTTGCTCTTTGCTTATCTTCATTAAAATAAATTAGCAAACGACAAGAAATTCATACTAAGAAATGTATGAATAAATAAAATCTTTTCTGCCAACGAAATATTAATACACTGTAAATGAATATTTCAATGATAAACCAAAAACGACATAAAACAACCTCATTCATTATTTATTACACAAAATTATATAGGTAAACGTAAAAAATTAAGCAGCAGAAATTAGTTATTATATAATAGATTAAGGTGTAGTTTCACTTTAAAAAATAACAACATTTCTTACTCCATGACGTACTTCCTCCCATTTACTAATGTTACTGTGCCCCAACAGAGTCCATAATTGTTACTCTTATTATAAGCCCACTACCAGGGCCCCTTCACTCGGCCGTACCTACGGTGATAAGTACCTACACTTTCGCGCGCCTCTGAAGTGGCGTGCGCCAGTCGGTTGTCACCGCTTGCGCGCACAGCCACGGATTAAAAGACTACTTAATACTATAAATATTTAACAGAAAAAATGTCTCATCACAAATCTGGTGCTAGATATTGTTCATTTGACGGATGTCTGTCGAAAAAAGGAGACAAGGGTTTATCATTTTTTACATTACCTAAAGATGCAGAAAGGTTAGTTCAAATTATTCTTTTAAATACCTACCAAAGTAGCTTTGTAGGTGTTGATTATTTCTAATTAGAATATAAATAAAGTGATTTTAGTCGTATATACTCTAGTTTTAACATTTTTGTTGACCAAGATAGTTTTTAAAAGAATTAGTACGGGAAAAATAATTACGAGAGCAACTTGAAAATGTGTTTTTTTTGTTTGTCGAGATATCTTAACTATTTTGGTGTCAAATGAAAGATCTAGGCCTAAAACCATTTTATCCATTTGAGTCATGTCAATCGGTCCACGCGTTTAGGAGATATTTATAAATTTGTATAGTGAAAATGTAAACAACCAGAATTTTTACTTTTTCTCGTCTACGAACTTTTAAGTACTGCAAAATGTGAATATTTTATGATGTTTACCCCATTATAAAAGCCAAAATTTGTAAGGTGTAGATGATAAATAGAATTTAGTTGGGTTCACTTCATACAAAAGTTCGTTACAAAATGGTACAGACTGCAAAAAATATCCAAAAATTAGATGCACTTTTTCTAACCTGAGTTCATATTTTTATACGAACTCACTCTTTGTTGGTCTGGCGGTAGCGTGTTCAACCGCAGAAAATGAAATCTTGGGTTCAAACCCGGGTCGGGCCAAAAAGTGATTTTGGGATTATATAGACGATTAATAGGTATCATAGTAACAGCGGCAAGCCGGTAACTCTACGCCAGTACACTCCGAGTCATACAGAGACAGTGTAATGCGTTAGAAGAGAGCGGCAGCGTTTAGGTGAATATCGCGGTAGACACTGAGCGCGAATGTAAGCTGAATTGCACTTAGTTGCTTAGTAGCAAGGGTCGCTATTTCTATAAATTGTTGCGCGAAGAGCCGGTTCTGTACGTAAGTACTCTTTATTCTGTGCCACTACCCTCTAAACATTATTGAATGCAATTAACCATTGAGTATTATTTAATTATAGTCAGGAGGCGTTAGCATTGTAGGTAATTAAATAAAAGTTAAAATTATATATTTAATCAAATCTTATATTATGTTGAACAGTATTTTTTAGAAATAAAATGCACAAATATCTATCAAACCTTAGTAATAAAGTCTGAAAACATTCTCCATTATTTCCTTCACACAGTGAATTAGTTCAATAAATCTGTTCAAGTTAAATACACTGACGGGTGCTATAAAATCATATTTCGGTACTATATTACTCGGCTGTAGCTAATAAGTGCTTGTGCACACATTCTTCTTTGTTGATGAGATGCGTTGTCTTATTCACCAGTTGCATCAAAGTGTTCAAGTTATTTGACCACTCGTTCAGGCGGTCGGACGCGTCCATGTTCAAACTGAAAAATAAAACAGAGTTTAGTATAAACAGAGTAGTCTTTCGAAGACAAAAAAAAACAAAATTAACATTGGCTTAAGATTTATTAAATAATTTTATCACATCAAATATGTCTTTTCTTTGCGAGGTTTATTTTTAACTAAACTTTAAACGTTCAACATTTTCCATACTAAATGAAAAATAAAATATCGAAATAAACCAATTTAAATGTCATTACATCATCCGGCACGAAGGACCAACCGAAAGGTAATTTATTTGAAGTAAACTACTTGTATAAGTAACACTTACACACTAACAGCATTAGAGCATATGTTAAACAAAATCATGTAGGATAAGATTGTATAAGAATAACAATGCCGCGAATATGTATATATCAAATGTGTGGAACTTTTAGTTGCCTGCTATTGACTAAGTTTGCCAACATACGGCTACTGGACTGTGTATGTTGGCACGGCCCTGTGATGGTACCAGGTGCATACAATCAGTTAACCCTTAACAGAGCTGAGCAATATTACTTCTCAATGTTTTTGGACCTCATTCCAAAGATATAAGGGTGCAATTGATGTGCTCTCATATTATCCACAGCCTGTTTGAGGGTTAAGTTTTATATCTATTTCCAGTAGAAGAAAATATTTCCGTTTTTAAATACTATCAAAGGGAGAATAATACGCAATGTTTACCTGAAGTGAACAACGCCGGCGGGGCGGTCGATCTTAGCGCGCACCACGCTGCTAACGACTAGTTGGCTGAGCGCCTCTTCCGTTTCAGTTTCGCTGAGCCCGAGCAATTCGCTCATACGTTTCAAGGTGATACGAGTGTAGTACATTGACATAATGCGGATATTCTGCAATAAGGAAATAAAATACTTGGTACTAAAAAAACAAAATTAAACACATATCCTACTAATATTATAAACGCGAAAGTTTGTAAGTACGGATGGATGAGTGTTTGTTACTCTTTCACGTAAAAACTATTGAATGAATAATGAAACTATACGATAATATAGCTTATACATCAGAATAACACAGGCTACAATTTATAAAGATATTGTGTTAATTGTCCAAAATATGACGATAAATCATATTTTGGACGATATTATATTTCGATAGAAATATGTCGATATTTCGATATGTCTACTAAGTAGGAAAATATCTACCATCTGCGAGCTATCCGGCGTTTTCCTTGATGTGCAACAGGCGTTTGACCGCGTATGGCACAAAGGCTTGCTTTTCAAACTTAAACACTGTCTACCAAATACCGCCTACATGCTTCTTAAATCTTACCTAGATCAGCGGATATTCCAAGTCAAAATCGATGAAACTGTGTCTTCCTTGCGACCAATTGTAGCCGGAGTTCCCCAAGGCTCTGTGCTGGGCCCAGTTTTGTATACAGTGTATACAGCTGACTTACCCATCTCAGCACAAGTGATGACAGCGACTTACGCGGATGACACTGCTATCCTATCCTCAAATAAAGATCCTAGCGTAGCAACTCAGAATCTACAAGAACATCTGGACAAAATCAGTATTTGGTTCAACAAATGGAGAATTAAAGCTAGTTCTGCTAAGTCAGTTCATATAACATTCACATTGAAAAGAAAAGACTGTCCTACAGTAAAACTTAACGGCATTGAACTTCCACAACAAACCAAGGTAAAATATCTTGGAATGCACCTTGATAGGAGATTAACTTGGAGAGATCACATAAAAGCTAAAAGAGAACAGGCAAATAGAAAAGTAAAAAGCATGCACTGGTTGATTGGAAGAGAGTCTTCTCTAAGTTTAGAAAATAAACTTATTATCTACAAATCCATAATAAAACCTATTTGGACATATGGTATTGAACTCTGGGGGTCGGCATGTCACTCCAATATAGAAATATTGCAACACTTCCAAAACAGTATCCTTAAACTAATATGCTGTGCACCTTGGTTCATAAAAAACACAGAGGTTCATGAATACCTGGAAGTTCTTACTATCAAGGAACAATTTAAAAAGTCTTGTGAGGACTACAGACATAGACTCAACCATCACAGAAATGTATTAGCCAAGGCACTCTTAAATACAAATAATTGTACATATCGATTGAAACGGCCACGGCTAGCCACAATATGATTTTAAATCATAATCTGAATAAGAGAGACCACATCACAGGATGTGCAAATCTCATAAAAGCTCTCAAAACAAACACAAGATCTGATTATAGCTGTGAGGCTGATCGCAGATAGAGAGAATGAAATGGAAAAAAAAAAAAAAAAAAACACATATCCTACTAATATTATAAACGCGAAAGTTTGTAAGTACGGATGGATGAGTGTTTGTTACTCTTTCACGTAAAAACTATTGAATGAATAATGAAACTATACGATAATATAGCTTATACATCAGAATAACACAGGCTACAATTTATAAAGATATTGTGTTAATTGTCCAAAATATGACGATAAATCATATTTTGGACGATATTATATTTCGATAGAAATATGTCGATATTTCGATATGTCTACTAAGTAGGAAAATATCTACCATCTGCGAGCTATCCGGCGTTCATGTCCAAAACCGCTAGAGGTACACATCCTACTAATATTATAAATGCGAAAGTTTGTAAGCATAGATTTATTTACATTTATTAGACGTGATTGCCAGTTACAATCACCGGTTCGTAAGTGATAGGTGAGATAAAGCATATAGGACCGCAGTGAATCTATAGATGGGTATCTAATAATAATATCAAGTATAATTTTTTTCTAAGCGTCTCCATGCTTCAGATGGCTCGTTAAGCTATTAGTCCCGAGTTTAGGTGTGTGAGACTTTGATGCTGTCATATGTTTCACCTTTACTTTTTTGTGGTGGAAATGCTCAAGTTGCATGTCCTTGCACGTCGCTTGAGGAGGCGACGGGGTATGTAGGGCTCGACCCACTAAAATCACCACGGTAGCCAGCCTCACAGTGCTTGTAGCGGGAGCTCTGGGTACTCGTGAACGATCATACCAGTACCCACCCCGCCGCACACTGTAGCCTCAGCGAGGCTCTCACCAGGGGAGGGGAGGGGCATGATTGCCTCCCTCCTCTCCCCTGGCAACCTGTGCTACAACAGGTTTATTCTTCCCGGGACCGCCTATACAAGACGAGTGGAGTTCTCCTTCTACACGCCACTAAACGCCAGCGATCCCAGGGGTCATACGTTTCAGCTATCTCAATCCTAAAGTTACATCAAACGTTCGTATTCGTTTATATTACGTTTAGTTAAAAAAATCATACACACTACATAAATCGGAGTAAAACAAGTCAAATAGACCCAGATGACACTCGTCGATAAAAATATAGCCAATCCAACACGTCTGCAATACTTTCCTGATAAAAAGATGCACTCGAACCATACTGATTGCTAACTGGTTATATATATCATGAGTGTGATTGTGTAAGTGCCCCTGTGTTTGTGCACACACTTGTGCACTATAATATGTCCTGCGCAGTTAGCATGTCTCCATTGAGACTGGCCGCCGTGGCCAATATTCGGCGGGAAGGACATTATTATTATTATAATTTGATTGGAATTTTGAGGATGACGATTATGACTTTCACTTACATGTTCCACAACTCTGTTTTTCAAGTCGTTCCAGCGTTCTTGGCCTTTCTCGTCGGAGGCATCAAAATAAGGAGTACCTCTCAAAGTCTTTTCGTATGTGCTGCATAGTGTGTTCCATCTTATGATTTCTGGGTTAATAAACAGCCCTAACAGTTGTCTGCGAAAGAAATAACAAGTTAAATAAATGGTGAAAAATAATAAATTAAAAATATACAATAAACTGAATTCATAATTAGGAATGAATTTAACTACTATACTAATTTCTTTAGAGATTAGTTATGGTTGTGGATTTTGATATTAGATTATTTTTTTAGATTTTATATTATTTATATATTTATTATTTATACTATGTTATTAATGCAGAAGCCAAAAACTGGCAATATTTATTTTACTCCTTCTGTATGTAATTAATCTAAT
This sequence comes from Pseudoips prasinana, assembly GCA_951640165.1. Classification (NCBI taxonomy): domain Eukaryota; kingdom Metazoa; phylum Arthropoda; class Insecta; order Lepidoptera; family Nolidae; genus Pseudoips; species Pseudoips prasinana. The sequence continues at coordinate 16,366,516 of OX621240.1, forward strand.
GGTTAGCATTAGATTAATTACTAGCCTAGTACTTTTGTAAAAAGTATAGAGAATCCGGCTAAATAAGTCTTGACTCGCACGCGAAGGATACAACCAAGGTACATTTTTATTTTAATTATGGTTACACACAAATTAGTTGAAAAACACACTCTTTAAAAAATATCCGCTTCTGGGATATGGTCCACCGACAGACAAACAGGCTGACGAACAACAGACGAAGAGTAGGGGTAAATAGTTAAAATAAAATTTATTATTTTCAAATGAAGTCTGACGATTTCAGAACTCCTGGAACTAATTGTGTGACAGTTCACAGACTGGATGAGCTTGGTATCCATTAAATTTATATTTGTAAATTACTCTGCGACACAGGGATTAATCCAACGGAATTACTCCACTCTCCGTCCGCCTATTTTTCTGGCAGCGGGCCATATCAGGAGATATGAAGAAATTGAATTTTCGGCAACAAATCACACTCATTCTGAGAACAATTGTCGCACAAATTGATGTCCTAAACGGGATCGAACCCACGAAACGAAGTCGACCGGCTAAACTTGAAAATAATAATATTAAATTGTGCTACAATTTAGTCGAAACTGAATATAGGAAACCTACTTACTTGTAGTCGGGTAATTTATCCAAATCCTTGTCCTCGTTAACTCTGTGCGTAAGATCAGCCTGCTCATTATTATACGGTGCCAATATCAAGAACACCACGCTACCGACGAGCGAATCGGATCCTGCGGATTGTCCTAGAGCACGGAAGTGACGGCACACGGACAAATACTGGCCATTGTGTTGGTCAACTGCTATCATCAGCCGGTAGAACTTTTCTTTTAGCTCCTGAAAAACAAAATTTATGGGTACTGAAGATAAATTCAAAATTTCGCTAGCAATCATTTGCTACATAAATACCGTCTACGGAGGGAAAACCGTCTATATATATATACCTAGTTGTAAAAATATTATAATTTTATGAATTTGATCAATACAATGAAGACATAATTCTTAGCATTCCATGGATTCACCGTGCGGAAACCAGGTCCATCGCATGGTAGAGGAGGGAACACTCAACAGAGTCTGAGACTTGCGACTCGGATGTACGTTTAAGGAGGCCCCTTGTGATGCATCAATGTTCATAGTTCCGCCTTCTCGTGTCTCTCAGAGTTCCACCCTCTTCCTAGCCAAATATGGTAAGATCCTAACAATACCGCTTTGGATATTCATTCTAATATAGAACTTACGAAAGTTCTTGACAATCCTAGGTCTTTTAATAGGTTATAGAAGGATTTGGCTGGTATACCACTCCCACGGTTCCACAAAGCGGTTTCTGGTTAATTAATTTGATAAGTTGTAATACTTTTTTGACTTGAACGCATGATTTTTAGGGATGTTGGTTTCCCACGGTATGGTAAACTCTATGAGCAAGACGCGTTTAAGTTTTCGTGAGTTTATAGTACTAAAATTAAATAATTAATTTAACGTTATAATATTAAAAACCTGGACAAGTGCGGCTGGCACTAGCATGCTAAGGGTTCCTACCTACAAACACGATTATCAGTTATAAAGGTAAAATCATCACAAATCCTTTTGTAATCAATTAATAAATTATTGAAAAATTTATTATTTATTGCCCTAGGATTGATATCACTCAAAGTTGGATTACATTATGTTGTTTAGTGACGGAAGCTTTAATTTTGTTTCCAAAAGCTAGCACCTTCATAGCAACATTGAACCAAACCTAAAATAACAGTAATCTTCCTTATTGACTAATCAGTGATGATTACCTGAGTATTTTCTTCCTCAAAGAACTTAGTGTTAATCTTCTTTGAAATAATTTGTGTGCGGACATAGTCCTTGATAGCAAGACATAGTCTCATTTGTTCCAGAATAAGTTCAACTTTTTCCCTCTTATCCATAGAGCCGTATGTTTCAACTTGAAGTTCTTGAATAATCTTTGCTGCTTCCGCTGTATTGTTCTCTTCTTCCCGTATTTTGGCTAATATGTGGGTAAGCCTAGCCCTCTCCACTTCCACATAAATTTTACCCTCTGTTATAGTTCTAAGTGTTTCAATCAGTTTAATTTTAGTTTCTTTATCTGGAGTCTTGTCAACATAAAGGCAGCATTCTTGTACCATTTTCACAACTGCCTGCTTCAGCTGTGATCTAAAAAGGATTTAATTTTAATTGAAATAGTAATTAGTGCTAATGCACAAACATTTAGTTTAGTGGTGTACAAGAAAGAATGGCTATCTTTCTTTTACACCACTAAACTAAATCCTCCCTCAAGAATCATCGTAGGAGGATATACCATAATCGCCACACTTGGCAGATGGGTTGGCGATCACAGTATGATGGTCATGGTAGATATTCCCTCAGGTTGACTTCTGCAACCTCCAGGGAATGAGATGTTATTAAATCTTTTCTATTATAGGTAATAACAGTGCATGCATAGAAATGTGAATACTGAAATTACTGGTCAGGTACACATGATTGGTCAAAAAGTTGATATATTGCTTAGTTTCCCTCAGTATTTTAGGTCCAAACTAAAGTTGCACCGTCCTTATCATAAGAACTATATTAGAAAGCAATGCAATTGTATTAAAATTAGTTTACTCAGTATTGTATATTGGGTCCAATGTTACTTTACTTAGTTGTAGTATATATATCATAATATATATATTGGACAAGTTTGTTAATTAGATTTTCTTATAGGTTTATAATTTTGGGATATTGTAGCCATTTCTAGCATTATAGTATAGACCGGGCCTAATTTAAACCAGTGGTAGAAAAGTCACCGAGTTAGTTCTGCTGGATCTTGTCAGTTGGATATTATTAGTGATGACGTCTTGGCAATGTCTTACGATTTAAATCTGCTATATCAGGTAGCAGCTTTAAAACGCAACTGACATCATAGAGACATAGACCGGTTGAATAACAAATTCTTGAATGCCAACCTCAATACAGATAGAATCAAACAGTCATAATAACTAGGAGCTTTCCTTGGCCAAAAGCTCCCAGGATCACTTCTTGATTATGTTTTTCAGAAACATGTTTCATTGTCTGGGGTAGACCAAGCTAAATTCAGAGCAAAAATACAGAAAAGGGTGTTTCAATCATATTTACCTTCTCTTAGACAGGAGTACTATTTGATCATTGAGTGCAGACCAGTTCTTAGCTTCATAACATATTTGGACTATTGCCACTAAGATTCTTGCAGTGGAAGCCATATCAGCACCCTAAAGTATAATAAAATATGTTAGTTCCTAGGCTTAATTACATGCAAAATAAGAAAAAGGCAGTCTTATACAATGACAAATCAACTAAATCAAATCATTGTGTAACTAACAATTAGGGACACCACATAAAGATTAACAGGGCTGCATATAAATAAAGCCTAGTTCTTACTTCTTATAGGCATCTTATGCCCAAACAACTCTCTGCTCATAGTTAAGCGACTGAAGGCATAACACTAAGTGACAAATAAAATGACATATTTACTGTTCTTGTTTGTTTTTCCAGCGCTAGCAGCTGGTCAATTGCTTCTTGGACCTTTCCTTTAGTAGCCCATGACTTCCACAATGGTATTTTCTCATCACATGTTGTACTGTAGTCAACCTAAAAGGTAGGACAAAGAATTTAGTAAATATAAGCTATTGGTTATTAGTTACAAGGTGTATTAGGTACATTGGCTATGTAGAATAATATTATTCTACCGATGAACAATGCAGACAGGTAAGTGCTTTGCTTTCACTACACATCTACTACATGCAATATTTTACTCTGATAGGTTAATTAAACTAATCATCAAATAAATGACTAATATGAATAGCTTGTATATTTGTATAGTCTTTGGGTATTTAGTGATATTACTTACTTCCATTTTGATAATTTTGCCGCTGGCATCAAGACTACCGATATCACCGTTCGTGGTCATTGTTACAGACTGAAACAAGTACAAATCGTCAGTATACTGATAATTTTCTTAGCAACACCCAATGCACGTAGTAAATTTTTAGTTACTTTATAATATATTGCTTCTAATAATATTCTGTAATCAAGTAAACGAACTAGAAATAAAATGCACGGTAATGCAAACTGACGACGATGATACTTTGACAGAATGACTTGACAGACTTGTTGACTTGACAGTTTTTAGGACATGTTTAATATATTGATATATTTATTATGGTAACACAGTTTATTTTAGACGACTCATAAAATAATCGCCAAAACTTACTGGTACCAGTACTCTTATCGCCTCTCTAGTTGCCTATGAATATTTTGATATCATTCATTCATTCTATGATCATGCGGTCATAGACAATTAAATCAGCCACTCGCCACTCATTCGTTCTATTGATAATGGTGGTTGCTAATGGCGTTGTAGTCCATTGATTTATTTTTACATTTTATTGTATTAGTTTTACTTTATGACGCTAATCTCTCATGAGATTTCAGCATTTGAAGTTAAGTTAATGTTATGAATCGTATAAAGCTTATTCTGATAACTCCGTGAAATAGAGTTCTTTGTTTGTTTTTTGCCCAACATATGTTGGACTACTTCTATTCGTTGCAACTTAAGCGTAACAAGTGACTGTTTACGCGTACGATGATTTCTACAATGAATTGTGATGTTGCTGGTCCAAACTGTTACAAAGGGACGAGGAGTCATTCGGCTCAAGGTCTTTCCGTGTCGAGTCCTGCATTGAAGATACCGTTACCGCCCCGTCCATGGATCACAGGTAAAACATCTTGTTGTATAATACCATGAGTATGGTGGCATCAAATGGGCACTATGTACTTTCCTATTATTCATTACATTCGGCGATTTCACAATAGGGCTTATAGGTATCAATATTGTTGTAATGTATAGCTGTTTACAGACAGATAATGTCTATACAGAGAGACTATTTTGATGTGAAAGTCTTACATACGCACGTTCTATTTACCTAGGTGTACCGACTCAGATAAATTGCGATATGAAATCAGTCTTTATAAACATTTACAATTGATGAAGTTTGTTTTGGTTATATGGTATATTATGTATATTAAATAACTCCTGTATCCAATTTATCATTATTATTGTTGCATGATACACTTTTGTAGCTGTCTCATTCCAATGTTCCTAAATTGACTGTGGGGATTAACGATAATAGTAAAATTAGCTAATCATGTAAATTAACTAATTACTTATCCTAATCCCAGTGGTTACCTTACTGTCGGAGTTGTTTAAGCCACCCAGTAGATCTCTGACATGGCTTTACATCAGTTGTCTAATGATTACAATCAGGACTAACAGCTCAAAGCAGGGAATATATTCAAAAATGAAATCATTTTGGCAGTCACCTATCTATTGACTGACTGCACCACTTAACTAACTGTACTTAATGGTCCAATTTGTGAGAGTGTAGTTACAAATTTTGATTATCTGGTAAATACAGAACTAGGAACTACACAATGCCCTTAGTTACTCTTCATGCTTCATAGAACATTTTACAAGACCTTGGTCTCGAACTTTTCTGATCACAGTCATTGCAGAGTTGAAAAATGTTGTAAGTACTGCATATCATCTTTGCACATACAAAAGTCGCTAAGTATGTGTTCTTCTTCATATATTTTTGGGTTGGTTAGTGGGTATGCAGTGTTAATTGTTACTTTAATATACACATACTATATTAATAGCCATCACATACCTAGATCTTTTTGCAGTATATATTTAAGAAAATATATAAATAAGATGTTTTACTTATGCAATGATGACATGTTGGTATGATAGGAATCTTATTCACATATGCTATGTTACTTTGTAGTAGTGCTCTGGTATTAGCCTAGCTAGTTTTACAACACATTGTTATGATGTGTTAATTTTGCTATTGTGTAAATGTTTCATACAAGTCTGGTGGTATTTTGCAATTGTGAAATGAATGCCTTTTTTTTTATAATTACTTCATTTGTCAATCTTATACTTGTTGTAGAATGTTAACATACATTTTATCTCTCCAACTTTGTAGTAAAATTTGGCAGACGTCATTGTTTAACAATTGTATCTATATTAGAATCTAGGGACTACCTTGTTGGTCTAGCGATAGCATGTTTTTGAGACTTTCCTGTACAGAGAAAAATTTCTCGGTATCAGCCCAAATTCTGGGAGTGGGGTCCTGTACCTGAACTCATTCCGGTTGTGTTGCTGGGTCATGAGAGTGATGGAAAGGAAAGATCCTTGTGTGTTCACACACACTTTTGCACTATAATAATATGTTCCACGCAGATTTCTAGTCTTCATTGAGATTGGCCACTCTGGCTGAAATTGGGCTAGGAGGACTTTATTTATTTATAAGCTGCTGTAATAAACAAATAACATCAGACATAAAGTCAAACATGAAGTTGCACTTCATGTTTGATATGTGTATAGTGTAACTTTCTGTGTATTAGTGTTAAGCAATGAGCTGAATTATTTCTGCATATACAATTGTCATTGGACATTTTCAATTTACAAAAATAAAGTAGTATCTAACATTTAATAATAATATCCTGCAACATTATATACACATGACCAGCTTGTACTATGGAAACCAGATAACTGATATTAATAGGTTCAAATTGATTGTAATTTTTATTCTCAACTAATCAATTGTATGTAGTAGTGCTACAGCTGGACCACAATACATAAGTACGTAAGTAAGTATTTATTTCGCTTAAAAACGTGGTACATACAGGATGTTTACATAAGTTCACACATTTTGTCTACAGAGACATGTGAATATATATTTTTACATGTAGTCTCAATAGCTATAGAATTAATTATTGTAATATAATCTAATACATAATAATAAGAAAAGACCATCATAGTATTATAAAAATAAATAATCAATAATCAGAATATGTCAATAATTATAATTATGAATTCACTCCTTATGGTCAAAGAATTCAGTAAGGTTGTAGAAGACCTTATCTATAAGCCACTGTTTTAAAACTGTTTTCATACGTATCAGTGACAGTTCTCTGATCCTCTTGGGTACTCTATTAAACACCTTAATGCACATTACAGAGCAGTTCTTTTGGTATAACGTTGTTCTACAGGGTGGCAATAAAATACGAGTTGGATCTCTTTTTGCGATAATTGATTTCTTATCTAGCGCTGATACAAATTCTCTGGGATTGTTTTTTACGAAAATACAATACATATACATAGTACTAAATTGAGACTGTTTAGGAATAAGGATGTGAATATATATTTTTTATTTACTTGATTTATTTAGCACTGACTGTGTATTACAATTTTACAAGTAATACTGCGACACTAATAGCATGGCAGTGCATCTGTCTCTCCAAAATTTGACAAATAACCACACAAAACTATTAATTTTTGGAACAGTTTGTATTTTAGTTCTGACAAACTAATAAAATTGCCCTAATTTACCCTCACTGACATGCAATTAAACTTAAAACAAATCTAAAAATATCCTTATCATAATAACCATGTCACAAAGATATCTATTCAATATTACATTAAGGTTAATGAAAATAACACAGTATTATGTTCCAATAGAACTGTTATAATTTTTGTACATGTTACAATAATAAGCATTGACACTCAGAATACCCAGGTTGTGAGTAAATGTGGTTTTGACTCAGAGTAAATAATTTTGGTAAACCCAATGTATGGTAAATAGGGACAATTTTCATACATTAGTAATATGTTGTTCATAAACCTATTCATACCCTGGATTTCTATTCAACAGATTTTACGGTAATTGATGAAGTTGTAAATTAATTACATCTTGAGTCGATCAAACAAGTTAAAATTTTTTTAATAAAGACTACAACAAAACAACTACTATGACCTTTAATACAAGGAAAATCCTGTATTAATACTATCCATTATCTTTATGCAATGTGTTTGTATAAGTATGATAGAGGTGATTTCTAACATGAAACAAAATAAATTAAACTCTAATAATAATTAATTAAATTGTAATGATGAATATACTACCACTAATAATAAATACTTATAATTAATATACTTTCTCTGACTCATTTTTTTTAGTTGCCTTTAAATTTAAATGATGTTTCTTATAAAAGTTATTTTGTCCTGAATAGTGATGTAAATGAACAAAAATTTTGTGAATAATAATTATATTTATAATCAGTTGACATACTAGTATAATTTTTAAATAATAATTATTTGTCAGAAGGGTGAATAAGAATGTTTAGGTATAACATTGCTAAGTAATAATAAATACCATTTCACCTCATTTCACTACATTGCGAAATTAATATTGGCCAAGTATTACTAATTTTATTACAACCTAAAAGCAATGAGCATGAGCTTTATGCAAAGTATTCTGCAGTCACAAGCTTATAACATCCATGATTTAAATGAATCCCTGTTCTTTTCCAATGAAATTAAAACCTACCATGATATTGACACATATTTTCACATGACCAAATTTTTTTGTAATGCTGAATTAACAGGAACAAGCAAGATTTGTTTTAAATAATTACTATTTCGACACTAGCAGTGCCTGTGGCTTTGTACAAGTGTAGTTTTATTTACACTGACAGTTTAAATACTAATATAATATTTTCTTTGCAAAATGTAGATATCATTAGTTCAGTCGGTGGTGCCGCTTGTTGATCAAAATTTATACATATAAAATAAAATATTAATGAAACATATCCTACTTTAAAAACTGTTGAATTCTCTAAAGGTCCCCGTTTTGTGTTTTTATGCCATCAAAATGGATATTGTAAGTCAGGCCCACTGTACATGTCAAAAAAAACATATGCTACTTTAAAGACTGTTGAATACTCGTAAAGGTGCCCCAAGGACAGTAGATGTCAGATATGTTCGACCACAGAGAGCCTCTGCATAATTGTAATATATTTTTTATTGCCAACAGATTGTGAAGATGACTCCTCAGATGACATAGATGGATCTGTAAGAGAAGATGGAGTATTAGCAGCTGAACGGAGCAGAATGAGGTCCCGATATCGTCATCATAAGCAAAGACAAAACAATGCCCCTATTGGTATTTTTTGGGACATTGAAAATTGTCAGGTACCTGATTATTTTTTACTAGCAGCCCGCCCTGGCCTCACACGGGTATTAAACAAACATTACTAAAGTTATATTTTACATACACACACACTCCCATACATACTTTCTCGTTTTTACATGGGGTCATTAAAACAGAGTAAAATGAAGAAAATTCGAATATGAAATTTTTTGTAGATAATTATATGTTCTGCAAAGACGTAGTACATTACTTTGTTCTATAATCAATAGCTTTCGCAGCGGACGTGATATAAGAAATGTTATGGTATTTTTATCACACCTACATTGGGTTACATTATTCGAGTTTTAGTATGGATACCCTAACTTTTTTGTAAATTTAATGTATCTTCCCAACAGTGAAAGAATTTTTAAAATCGGTCAAGTAGTTTCGGAGCCTATTCAATGCAAACAAACAAAAATACAATCAAATCTTTCCTCTTTATAATATTAGTGTACACAAACAGAACAAACACCGAACAGAACAAACACCGTTTCCGGTATGGAACGAATAAAAGTGTCGTAAAGGGCGACTAAGATACTAGAGAGTAATCGGTGTACATACTACCAGTGCGCGAAAAGTTGAGACCTGAGCTCGGTGAGGAATGAGGCTTCAGGGGCCGGGTTAAATAGTTTTTTAACATTGTGCGTAACGACAGTCTTACGTACAGGTAAACGGACGGAAAGTAAAAAAGGTATTTTCTCATACAAAACGTCACCGCGCTCAGGTTTCAACTTGTCGCGTACTTGTAGTACAAGAAAAATAAATCCGGTGAAGCAGTGGTAGTCTCCTAGGCTAACTAGAACCGTCATTTAAAAAATCCACGGAAATAAAAATTAATTGAATTTTCCGAATTATTGAAGTTTTATAATAAAAGTATGTAAGTAGTTAATGTATGAGGCACTTGTACCTACCACCTTGGTGTACCTACCACAAACAGGGTGTTGACTAATTACACCTCGAAACAACTTGGTGCCGGATGAAAGTGGTTGTTTGCCAGGTGGGCTAATAGATCCTATAATTATTTAGTAAAGATATTAATGCCAAGTAAATATTTCAGATTCCCCGTGGTTGTTCGGCGATAGACGTGGTAGCTGCAATTAGAGCTAAGTTCGTAAGAGACGGGAGGAGAGAAGCAGACTTTGTGGTTGTGTGTGACGTCCGAAAGGAAACTACATCTAGACTTTCAGAACTTAATGATGCGCAAGTGAGTACACGTAAACGAAAACTATTTTTGTATATTTATTGTTAGTGTTAATATTTGACTGGCCTGGGAGATAGCATGATCCCAGGCCAGATATATAGTAGTGAAAGTGTAGTAGATGATTGTGAGTGGGAGCCTAAGTTTTCATAGATGGGTTCAAAACCTTGTAAGTACTAACTAAGCGGAATTTGGGGTGGATTCTTGAAGGAAAAACTCGCGAAAATGTAATAATTTATTAATGATCCGTAAGTTTGCAGGGATGCTTTGTTTATTTATTGGTTCAGCTTAGTGTGCTCGCTACTACAGGAATATAAGTGTGAGCTTACATCCTGATGCTCATAGCATCTGGATAAATATTATTATAAAAATTGGTATTATACATGCGTAATAGCGTTCAGAAATCCAAAACTATCATAATTTTTACTAAGGAAAAATATGTCGTGATTATACCTAAAAAAATCAGTTAGTCAAACTGGAATGCGCTTTATACCGGCCACTGCAAATATGCGCATGACCAAACGATGGTATAAAAAATTAAACTATATCTGACACGTGTTTCAGTTCTTCACGGACCATTCTTATTCAGATGTTAACTGGTTGAGCACTTGTTTGTTTTCGTCGTATTTGAATTTGTAAATGGCACCCCAGCTGATAACCCGATATCAAGCGTACCTTTTTCCTTATTCAAATTTTAGTTATACCATGGCTGATAAATACCCTAATGATCGCATAATGGTATAGTTGAAAACCAAAAAATATATTGGGAATTTCTGTCTCAGTGCTTTTGTGAGAGTATTTCATGCCTTATATATTTTGTCCAATAGGTTAGCTTAATACATGTATGTAGAACACAAAAGAACGCGGCAGATGACAAGCTTAGACAGTGTATGAGGAGGTTCGGTGATCTCCATTCTACACCTGCCGCCATATTATTGATCTCAGGAGATATTGACTTTGCAGCCGATTTATCGGATTTCAGATATAGGTAAGTTTTTAACATCTATAATCAATCGACTATCATTATTTTCTTCTGTAACGCCGGGTCTTAAATATGGTTGCAGTGATTAGTTTGAAGATTAGTAGAAGATGCTGGGGATATTGCGCACTCTTAACGTATCTCCAACAGTTATTGACTGGTTTCGTAGTTACCTGTCTGGCCGCAGGCAATGTATTCGTATTGATAATTCCTTTTCTTCTTGGTGTAATACTATTGCAGGCGTGCCTCAGGGTGGCGTTTTGTCTCCACTATTATTCACAATTTTTATAAATTCTATTTCTAAACGTATTAATTCTTCCTACCACCTTTATGCAGACGATCTTCAGATTTATAATCAGGCTCCGTTAAATAAATTGGCTGAAGCTGTGAATAATTTGAATACCGATTTAGATAACATCAGTGAGTGGAGTCGTGCTCACGGACTACACGTTAACCCACAGAAGACTCAAGTGATTGTTGTTGGTAGCTCAAGGATGTTGGCTAAGACATCTTTGTCACAACTACCACAACTTCGTTTTGGAGGCAATGTTTTACAAATAAGTCGTGAAGTTAAAAACCTAGGCATATTCTTTGACAGCTGCCTTTCCTGGGGCCCTCAACTACAAAACGTCAGTCGGAAAATTTTTGCATCAATTGGATCCTTGAGAAGACTTCGTAACTTCCTCCCAACTACCACCAAAATCGCGCTTGCTCAATCCCTTCTTCTCCCAATACTAGATTACGCAGATGTCAGCTATCTTGATCTTACAGAAGCCCAACTTGATAAACTTGAGCGTCTCCAAAACGTCTGCATAAGATTCATATTCGGTCTTCGGAAATATGATCATATCACTGAATTTCGTAACAAGCTCAAGTGGCTACCCATTCGCTTTCGCCGGAATGCCCATATTCTCTCACTTCTATACAATGTTTTGTTTACTCCTTCAACGCCCTCTTACCTCAAAGCACGCTTTTCATTCCTTTATGAATCACATTCGAAGCTTCTGAGATCATCGAATAATTTAAAATTGACAATGCCAGCACATTCCACAATCTTTCTAGACAAATCGTTTGCTGTGCAAGGAGCTCGCTTGTGGAATGAATTGCCATTGTCAGTACGCCAAGCTCAATCTTTACGTAACTTTCAGAGTCTAGTGAAAGATCACTACCTGTCCCTGCAGAAAGGTACGAAATAATTTACTTTCAACTAGTTTATGAACTTCAGCAACGGTTCCTACTTTAGTTTTGTTTATGATAATGTATTTATTTATTTATTTATGAAATATAAGTATATATATAATATAGTATGTAGGTTAATATATAATATATATGTAATTTATCTTAAATGACTCTTGACATTTTTTGTAATGATACCAGTGCGTATCATTTCTATACTCATGTGCACTGACAACTACCCTATCTCGGTTACTCCATACTCCAATCCCTGCCTAGGTTGCCTGGAAGAGATCACATTTAGTGATAAGGCCGCCAATTGTACCATTTTTTTAATGTATGCTATTGTATTCTGTAATGTTTTGGTGTACAATAAAGAGTTATCTTATCTTATCTTATCTTAAGATAACACCTATATATCCTTTTCCTATGATGTTAACGCATAGCCTGCCCCCGAATCGTATGTGCGTTTCGTCACGCCACGCTATGTGCCCTCGACTCACATGTGCGTTTCATATCATACATTATCACAAATGTATTTATTTTAGGGCACCGTAAGAAACATATATATTAATTTTGGTGGTTGTTTTTACTGCGATATGTATATTTTTTTATAAATCCAAGCCAATAAACAAGCACATTACGGTCCATCTAATAGTAGCTGTTGGATGCCTTTAACATCCAGGGTATTCTAGGTATAGTATTCACGCGTTGCATACTTGTCCCTCCTGTCCAATGAGCTATGGCAGGGGTGGGCTACTTACCACCTGCGGCTCACCAAGTTCCCGTTGAAAGGAGTATGTTGAAACAGATAGACATACTGCATCAACAACTGCCTTCGAAGCAGACCCCACTGCGATTTAACATAAATGTAAAAAATGGCCCTGGGTTCTATTCCTGGGTCGGGGCAAAAGTGATTTTGGCATTTTTTTGTAAAAAGATAAATTACTCCGATCCAGCCCGAAGTTTGGGAGTTGGCGGTATTGTACCCCCGTACCTCGGGAAAGCAGGTAAAGCCGTTGGTCCTGCACCTGGCCTCTTTCCGGTCGTGTCGCTATTCGTCCCAAGCATCATGAGTGATGGAATAGAAAGTGGCCCGGTGTTTACGCACACACTTGTGCACTGTAATATGTCCCGCGCAGACTGGCCGTGGCTGAAAATCGGCTGTAGTTGGGAGCTACTTCTTCAGTCGGGCACATTATTTATTCTCTAATGTTTTTGTAATCTTCGTACGGATTATAATAATTCTTATTTGTTTTAAATAAATAATTTCCTTAATTAATGATTATACCTGAACATCTCACAAAACCAAAATAAAATTGTCTTTTCTTTAACAGGAAAAACATGGAAGTGATATTGGTGCACAAAAAAAACACTTCATCTGCTTTAATTGCATGTGCATCTGCTCATTACTGTTTTGATGAGCTGATGTCCACGTTGCCCCGAAAGGTAATTAAATACACTATTAATGTATGCCGTAAATATCGTGGGATTTTTATACAACTTCTATATCTGTACGATCGAATTAATAAACTTTGATTGTAAATAAACATTTAACTTCTCAAATAAACATGTTTATTTTCCACGCGTATGTGTGAAAGTTATCCCACAGTATTTAAGTAGCATTTTGTATACATATAACTAGTCGCTACTTGCCTTTCACGCCGTAGGTCGTGGGTTCGACTCCCACCCAGGACAGATATTTGTGTGCATGATCATATGTTTGTCCCGAGTCTGGGTGTTATTATCTATATAAGTATGTACCTATTTACAAAAGAAAAGTAGTATATGTAGTTTATCAGGAATCTGCTCCCATAGTACAAGCTCTGCTTAGTTTGGGATCAGATGGCCGGTGTAAATAATATCCCAAGATATTATTATTATTTACAAACGAAAAGTAGTATATCAGGTATATGGTTTCCATAGTACAAGCTTTGCTGAGTTTGGGATCAGATGGCCGTGTGTGAATAATGTACCTGGATATTTATTTAATGACCCTAGTTTCGCCAATGTGTAGTGGCAGTGGCAGACATGTCACAGTTTTCCTACTTAATCCTTTACATTTTAGTAAGGATGAGGAATTGAACGAATTTTGCGTCGTGAACAACATTGAATACTTCAGTGCCAATCGGTCGAAAGAGTAGATAAGGAATAACAAATAGGAATGTATTGTTATCGTACTGCTTTAATTTAAAAGTGGGTTGTTTTGTCATAAGTATAAGTAGTTCAAGGTTTGACACTGATCACGAATAATTTCAATCTGAATAATTAGATATCTCTCCGACACATAAGTAAAATTGTTACTAATATATTATAAAGTTTAGTACCTTATGATAGGAATACGATAAGCATGCGAGAGTAGCGCAGCCGTTAAGGTGGTTGCCTCGATACTACCTCGGCGCCCATTTGATCCCTGCACAGGACTTCTATTTGTGTACCCATATATTTTAGTTCTTCTTATGTATTAAATTATGGTTTTTTTTTAGTAACTATGATATATAAGGTGTTACAAAAATATCTGCCACGGCTTTAATGGGAGGTAGTATTGTGTTTATAGATTACAATAGTGAAGAGCTTTCGTACCCCGAAACAGTTATTTCAATTTGAGAAGATAAAGTAGTTAAATAAACATCGACTCTACTGCGCATAAAACCGTTCACAAATTACGCGCAATGTATCGCTTCGTCAATGAAAACAACTGCTCTCTCTTCTACTACTACTGCTTCTCTTCGGTGAATGAAAACTGAAATCACAATCTGTAATAATACGCAGGCACAAATGTTTTAAAAGTGAATTTACTTACCAGCTACTGCATTCTTCCAAAAAACTTACGTAAATAAGATGATAAACTTCCCATCACACTTATAACAGGCTTTGGACTGTCAAGTTAGTGTAAGAATCGCATTTTATTTCTTATTATTATTAAACAATAGGTAAGTACAATTTAGATTAATATCAAATAACGATGAATTATAGTAACTTGGCGTGTTTAAAAGTTAATCATCTTATTTACAACAATTGCACCATATTCACAGTTATTTACACACTCCCTACCTACTTATCTACAAAACTGTTGCAAAAGTCCACCTTCGCGTTGTACACAAATGAAGGCACGCTTACGTACATGTCTCTTAACTTTATTTAATGTGTCCGTTTCACTTTTCACTAGTCTAAATGCGCGTTTGATTCGCCTTTTTAGTTCTCCTACACTTCTAATATCATGTCCAGTTTTGCCGTACACTAGGTCCTTTACACGACCCCACAAAAAAAAGTCTAGAGGGGTTAAATCTGGCGAGCGAGGAGGCCACGGCACTGGCCCTCCTCGGCCTATCCATCTTTCACCGCCGTACCAGACACCGTTTAAAAATTCCCGTACGCTGATGGCGAAATGAGGTGGTGCTCCGTCATGTTGAAAGTGTAGCCCTCTTATCTCTTCAAGAGGAATACGTTCCAACATTCTTCTTACACGGGTTTGTAGTAAGCGCAGATACGTCTCTCCGTTCAGTCTGTCTAAGAACACTGGTCCTAGAATTCTGTTCCCCAGTATCCCAGCCCACACATTAACACTGAACCGAGTCTGAAAGTGATCAGGCCGCACTACACGAGGATTCTCCTCAGTCCAGTAATGCGCATTGTGTATGTTGAACATACCAACCCGTGTGAATGTGGACTCGTCAGTCCACAGAATATTGCGTCGTTCTTCCGTAATCCAATTACAAAACGCGAGGCGGGCCGCGTAGTCAGGTGGATGCAGTTCTTGGACTCTTGTAAAGTGGTACGGATGGAGCCCTTCCCGATTTAAAAGCCGCCACACGTAGGCGTGGCTCACTTCGAACACTCGAGCAGCATCTCTGGTGCTCGCAAGAGGATGATGTCGGAAGAAGTCCAACACTTCCTCTTCGAGTTCGGCAGAATATGGAGGCCTGCCTGCGTCAGCCGGAGGTGGGTCAAAACGGCCGTGTTCTCTAAACCTGTACACGGCATCCAGAAGGGTATGATGACTCACTCGCACACCAAACCTCTGCTGGTATAAGTTCACTGCATGCGCAGTTACAGAGTTACACTCGCGTTAGCACAATACCATTTCATGGCGTTCTTGATTAGAATACCGTCGTCTGGAAGGCATTTTTATTAAAGGCGCGCGAAATTCCGGTTATTGACCGCTCGGGCGGGGGGCGAGGTGCGACTGGCGAACGCCGCGCCGCCGCGCCGCGCCGCGCGCGCCGGGCGGTTCGGTAGCGCGTGCGACGAGCGGGGTAACCTGCGCGGGGGGCTGCGCAGTGAGAACAAAGTAGCCCGCGCGCAGCGGCATCGTTTAGCGGCAACAACTTATGAATGAAGTCTACAGAGTGGGTTTATTCATTATGAAATCAATTCAAATTTATACGTACAATTTTTTGTATGAAAAAAAATATGTCATATTATCAATAATTTAACTTTACTATTGTAATCTATAAACACAATACTGTCTCCCATTGCAGCCGTGGCAGATATTTTGGTTACACCTTATATAAATAAAATATAAAAAAAAATACTTGTGTGTACTTATGTACACGCGTTAGAAGTTATACTTCTTAATATACAACTTGAACATAGTTATCAATTTTCATACCACCTAGAACTAACTTCATGCTGTTATTTTTACGATGCGCGCGCATCGTAAAAATTCACTCTCATTCCACCTAGAACTAACTTCATGCTGTTAAATTTTTTGGTGTCGGTGTGCGCGCGCATCGTAAAAATTCACTCTCATCATTTTTCTCCATCGCGCCAAAAGAAGTATAACTTCAAAAATAATAAATGAAATCATAGTTAATTAAAAATTTAACTATGATTTAATAAATATTCAAATATGAATAATTTAAAAGCGCCATCTGTTGGAATTGTCCGATCTAAGTATTGACATGCCAGCCGTTGTTAGCCGTGTATATTTCGGTAAGGTGACGTCAAAAGCGTCTTAAATGCGTTAAGGAATATCGAATGGATTGTATAAATTCAAGTCTCAAAACCACGGTGCGGTGGTTAACGCACCGGATCCCTCCTGGTCGTGGGTTTGATTCCCACCCACACTTTAATTTATACAATTCATTTTAAAGATGTCTGAATAACTAAGTATTAAGATTACGTGAGTATTTGACTAGCCGGTTGGCGTGGTTTTCACGCCGCAGGTCGTGGGTTCGATCCCCACCCAGGACAGACATTTCTGTGCATGAACATGTTTGCTTGTCCTGGGTCTGGGTGTAATTATAAATAATAATAATAAATATCCTGGGACATTATCTACACACGGTCATCTGATCCCAAACTAAGCAGAGCTTGTACTATTATCTTTATACGTACATATGTATTTACAAAATAACAGTAGTATATGTTATCAGTTATCTGGTTTCCATAGTACAAGCCCTGCTTATTTTGGGATCAGATGACCGTATGTGATTAATATGCCAGAATATTAATATGGCAAGTAAGAAATATAAAAGGAACCTGTAAATTTGTAAAACAGACATCAAAAAGTGAGGGAGATGAGGTGTCATGTGAGGTGGAAGTGAGAAACTTGCCAATCTACCAGCCTCCGGAGCTAGTGTCTGTGAGGCTACGAAACTTGGCGAAGAAATGTGGCGGCCGTGTGGTGCAAGTCACTGCGCCCACTGCCGTACTCAAGTTCTCCACGCCGGACCATGCATCTAGGTAAGTTGTTTTTTTTTATTCTTTAGTTTTGACAAGTCACGGCAGTCCATCTAGTTGGCGTGGTTGGCAAATGCTCGCTTTTCACGCTGGAGGTCGTGGGTTCAATTCCCACCCAGGACAGATGAACATGTCTGTTTGTCCTGAGTCTGGGTGTAATTATCCATATAAGTATGTATTTATAAAAGAAAAACAGTAGTATATCAGTTATGTGGTTTCCATAGTACAAGGTCTGCTTAGTTTGGGATCAGATGGCGGTGTGTAAATACAGTCCTCCTAAGATATTATTATTATTCGATATTTTTACTTATTAGGGTTCCTTGTAAACATGCGTTGCTTTCACTCTGCTGCCTGTCCGTCCGTATGTAATGTCATTTTTAAGGTTCCGTACCATGACTGGAAAACGAACTCATAAGGTGTGCCTCAGTTCTCCTGACGTTGCGGCATATCTCAGCAAATTCTTATACTAAGAAGGAGAAATTTAAGATTTTTTTATTTATATGGTTTACATAATCACCCTACCCAAAATTGTCTAGAATTAAATATTGTAGCTTAGTTTGTAAACACAATTAGAGGCAGTGAGTTACTTTTTATGGTTTATTAACAGTAGTGAAAAGTTGAAGAAATATCTTTTAAAATCAAGAAATCTGATGCCATCAAAGTGGTCTTAGGCGATTAATTAAATAAGAGCTTGAGAATTCTATACTTACAAAAAAACTTTTTGTAATGTATGTTTATAAATAAACCAATTACGAGACGATCACCGTAGCCTAGTTGGCAGTGCTCCTGCCTACGAAGCTGGTGGTCCTGGGTTCGAATCCCGGTAAGTGCAAATATTTGTGTGATGAGCACGAATATTTGTTTCTGAGTCATGGATGTTTTCTATGTATTTAAGTATTTATCTATCTATATAAGTATGTATATCGTCGCCTGGTACCCATAGTACAAGCTTTGCTTAGTTTGGGGCTAGGATGATCTGTGTGACATTGTCCCTCTATATTATTATTAATTGCCTCATGTTGGTACGATTGATTTTCACTGTAAAGTGGGATGTGAATGTGTTTTTTTCGGTGTATTCGTAATTGCCAGGACATGTCTTGTATGGAAACTCGGAAACTTGGATGCTATTTTTTACGAAAATTCACCCATAGTAGCTACGTGTGCAGAGCTAGAGTAGGGCTCAATTTCAGTTCTTTTGAGGTTGCTGTGCCTAAAGAGTGCCGAAGGATGACTATGACTCAGCCGTCCGCCAAGAAATATCTCTGTATGACAGCGGGCCGTGTCTCATGAACCATAATAGACTGTTCATAGTATTTCTATAGCCGCTTTATCTCTAAACCATGTCAGAGGCCTACTGGGCGGCTTGAATAACTCAGACACGAGGGTACCCACTGCCCATACGATAAGTTAGTACCTGTAATGATAACAAATATGAATGATTTTTGACGTTTGACAGTTGACGCGTTTGGTAAATACCTGCCTTTCACGCCGCTGGTCTTGGGTTCGATTCCCACGGAGGTATTTGTGTGCATGAACATGTTTGTTTGTCCCGAGCCTGGGTGTAATCTATACATATAATAAAATCGTAGGAAAGTTAGAACTGTACTGAATTATGTTGAATATTGTTTTAAAAGGATACTTGTTGCGTGTTCTACTATCGACATCGAAGCCAAAAATATAGTTTTAAGAATTTTTGTCTGTTTGTCTGTATTTATGTCCGGGCTAAACTCAGAAAGTACTGCACGGATTTACTTCAAATTTTGCATGAATATAACTAAGAGGTCGGGTCAATATATAGGCTACATATTATCACGCTATCACCTACGGGGGAGGAGCTATGATAATTTATAAAGTTTAACGCGGGTAAAACCGCGGGGCACAGCTTGTTATCTATAAAAGTATGTATTTACTTAATTAAAGTAGTATATGTAATGTAACAGTTATCTGGTTTCCATAGTACAAGCTCTGCTTAGTTTGGAATCAGATGACCGTGTGTGAATAATGTTCTAAGATATTCTTATTTTATTAAATAGATAGTCTTCTGTCGGTGGTACGGTACCCTTCGTGCTCGAGTCCGACTCGCACTTGTCCGGGTTTTTTATAAAGTAGGCTTGAATATGTTTGACAAAATGTGTTTTTATTTTATTTATTTTTTTTATATTGTCCTTCTTGCATGTGCACATTTTTGCGGGCGGGAGGGCGGTGCAAATTGCATCCCGGCATGATTAAACTGACAATTAGCGGAATTAACACTACATATTGATTTTGTATTTTGATTGTTATGGATTTCCGCAAAGTAACGCCTGATTCCATTACTTATCAAAATGTGTTAGTAAAAGTAGTTTTACCTGATGGTAGGTAAGCTTAGCCAGTGTTTAGAGCCTGTTTTTATTTAAGACTATTAGTAAACAAAGGACTATTGCCTGCATTTCTACCAGTTACTAAATAACAATAGAATTATTATTGTAAATGGTCTCAAATTAAAATATCGACTTAAAAGATTCAATTCAATTACCTAAATGTCCTCCAGAGTTATGGTCATCTCAGGAAGTACAGAAAATGGCATAATTATGATAATGAGCCTGGGTAAGTGACAATTAGTAAAGTAGTTATAATATCCTGGGATATTAATAATAATAAACTCTCTGCTATACGTAATTTGATTTTGTATTTATGTTAATTGCAAAATAACATTGAATTAACTCTATTGTCGGTCCTATTTATCTTAGTTTTAGTTTAGTTTATTCTGATTAGGTATATATGTGTATGTATGTGGATGCGGATAGCAAAAGACCGTCAATCGTGGAGATCTTTGGTGGAAGCCTTTGTCCAACAGTGGACGTAGTATTTCTATAATTTTCTCAAAGCATTAAATGGGATCCACGTACTTTCGCTGCTGGTGTAATCACACTAATTTTATAAAGGCGAAAGTTTGTGAGTGTGTGACTGTGTGAGTGTGTATGTTTGTTATTTCTTGACGTCTAAATAGCTGCAGCAATTTTAATAAAATTTGGTATGTTAGCTGGCACCCTGGATTAACACAGAGGCTATAATTTAGAAAGTTTAGCGCGGGAAAAACCGCAGGGCACAGCTAGTTTGAATAAAAATATGATTGTGTTATCTACCCATTTATAATAATTGCATTAATCAATCATTCGGAAGGATCTGTGCCCGTAACTTAAGTTATTTTAATAATATTACCCCCTTGAAGGAATTTATGCTATTCTTGGCGACTTGTCACAACGGAGTCTAGGTGGGATATATTTTAGTGTACAGATGTGTCCATAAACACTAGTCAGGCGCAGAACCAACGTGTGCTCTCCGAGGACGGAGGTCTAACACAGCCAATATCCCTAGTTTTTTTTAATGACAACGCCCACATTAGCCTAATTTATCCCTGTGGCGCGGGGTACTTTACATACATAATAAATGGCGGGCACAAATTACATCTAGGCTCGGAACAACTATTCATGGGTCATACATTTAGTTGAACTGCGCAGAAATCGAATCTGGGACATGAAATGGCGAGGCGACTGTCTTAAACGCTGCGCCACACGTGCATTCAAAAGTTAATTATAGACTGATTCTAGGAATTCATGTTTAGATAGATCAGATGTTATGTTTCACGGTTATAAGCATACTACCACAACATAAATTAAAAATATCAAGAGCATTCTCCCTAAAAAGCTTTACTTTTAAACGTAGAAGTTTTCGTTATTAAAGGTGGTCTAATATATAACTTTAATATCCTCCAGGTAAGCTATACCCCTTAATTTGCCGGTCAGTGAAAAAAAAATAACAACATACATGTCTATTTCTCTATTTACCAATGTGTCTGTGCCCGACAGAGTCCATATTACATTCATTATAAAACACTTATTCCAAATTGCGAAATATACATACACCATACAAACAATACTATCGAGAATTTATCCGTTGACCCAGTTGACAAAATTGTTATGACGCTCTGTATTTGATTAATTTTGTACTAAATAAGGTTTCTTTCGATTTGCGTCATCATAACTATTACGACATCTCGTTTATAACCTATCAAATCGTTTGCGTTAGGCAGCGTCTCAAAGAACTTAGGGTTGGTAGGTGAAAATGTCCTCGATGTTACAATTGAATTCTTATCACAATGTAGCGATTTATTTCACTGAACCGCTAGTCTTTTATTGTTTATTACTTTCATTACAAACTTGCTTTGGATAGAGTGACATATTTGAAACGTCAAATGTGTCAGACTACCAAAGAATAATTAGAATGAATGAAGTAATATGAATGAACATCATTTACTTACTACCAATAATTAAATTTGAAATCTAAAAATAACTATTTAATAAACAATGTCTGTGTTTATTAAATAAATAAGAATATGTTTTAAAATTTTTTGATTTAAATTTATTCATGGGAAAACATCCGAAACTTTTTTATTTAAGTACCCACATTCAATTTTTGTATCCAATTTCGATAGTCGCCAGTTGGCTTTTGAATATTTCATTGCATCGTCAGGCACGAGCAGGAACACAGTGATTTTCCAAACCTCTAATTTAAAATTTTCAAAAGTATAACGATTTTTTATTTTTTTTATATGAATGATTAAGGGTGCTATTACGTATCGCAATGCTTATTTCGGGGTAAGTTTCGATTTATTATCACTTTTTTACCTCTGTTTTCAAATTACTCGGAAAATCTCATTTTAAAAACATATGTTTTATTTTTATATAGATATTGTTAAAGTTTTCGATTGAATCCCATAAAATAATTTATTCTAAAAGCATATTTCGCAAGTCCGCGGTAACTAACAATAAATTTCGAGAAAATGTGTGTGTATTTTACTTAGTATTTTAAATAAATATTTAAATAAATGAAGATGCGTTGCGCGTTTCTCTAAATTAATTACTTCAATCGATCATAAATTCGTCAATTAATTTGAGTAATACATGGCTCGATCAAGTCGGTTAAATCAGCTGATTGCCGCCATGTTTTCTATTTCTGTATTTATCCTTCAGTTTAAACTCGAATGGTTGATTTTAATGCTAGTTTACGGTCATGCTCACGTGCCTTTTATATCTATCTATTAAACGTTCCGGAACACAAGATACATTTTAAATATCTAGTAACCAATATTAAACTCTCTGAAGATGATATTAATAACAGTATATTCATTTCGTTATCTTAAGTTTTAAATTTACAGTTAAATATATATAATTAAAATAAATAGAATTAATATACGTTGCATAATCAAGTACCTGAATCGCACTTATTGTAAAATTAAAGTAATAAATAATTCGTTGGATATTTGAATGTTCTTAACGGAGGGTGCCATGAAATTGTTTTTATTACAATTATGTTTGATCAGCTGTTTCGTGTCCGCCATTTTTAACGATCGTAATGTTTTCTTGGCAAAATGTATTTAGCACATACATTTTAAGTGACAACAATGTTATTCATACGGTGTTCTTGTTTCCAATTATATAATGTTTAATCAATATAATGAGCTCTTGTGTTATTTCAATTTTCATTTTCGTAGTGTGACAGTATAATTAATGTTATAATACTGTATTGTAATTTTTGTTTCGATCGTCTAAGAATCCTTAACGGCTTATGACTACGTCCTACATACGGAATGTTTTGCACATGGATCGACATTTTTTGATGATAAGGAAGGATTTCATCTACTGAAATATTATACTTACTTATCGTATGAGCAGTGGTTACCGTACTGTTGTTCAAGCCGCCCAGTAGGCCTCTGACATGACTTAACGACTGTTGTCTAATGACTACAACCGGGACCGACAGTTTAATGTGTCTTCTGTAATAAAACAACTTTGGTGGTCACCCATCTACGGATTGACCGGGAGCCTAGTTGCTTAACCTCCCCGAAGCCCGATGAGAACATCCAGCCATCCGCCTTTGAAACATTATCATGTTTTATAACTTTATAATTAATAAAGATATATAATTCTTAATTACACACCCAAGAAATAATCTGAAGTAGTACTAAATTGCTTGAAAATGACAACAGTGGCGGCCTTAATCGTTATCCTATGAATTTTATTTGAGTATTCGAGTTATTTTCCTTTGAATCATAAACAAGTTTCCAGCAGTGTAATTTTTCTTTATATCCATTGTATTTTTACGTTTTGAAATACATTAGGAACGGTCAGAGTAATAATAAGAGTACGTATTAACGGCTCCAGAATAACATTTTTCTGTAGTAAAAAGCGTAATATTTACGTTTAAAAATTAACATAAGTAAATGACATACCATGACGTTCCAAGGGTTCGCCAAAACCTAGTTTAGACATTGATATTGGTACATTATTATTGACTGGTTGGTGTACCTAACGGTAACATGTTGTAGTTACAGTTAGGAGGTCCTGGAATCACTGGCCTGATTTTTATGGCAAGCCCGAAGTTTAGCAATTAGCTATGCTATAGGCCCGTGCCTGGGAGATCACGTAAATATGTCGGTCCTGCACCTGATCTCTCTCGAGTCGTGTTGAATATCCATTGGATTATGAGAGTAAGGAAATAGAAAGTATCTATGTTTGCTCAAACATTCGTGTACTATACTATATATGTATATACCTTGTGAAGTCTTTGAGCAGTTGTTTTCTGTTGAAATTAGCCGTCGCGCTGTAACACAAATTCGGCCATATCTAATATTTAAAATTCTCGTGCCACAGTGTTTGTCTGCAAACTACTCCGAAGCAGCTTGACCGATTGTTATGGAATTTGCATATTTGGTGGGTTTGACAAACTGTCGTAAATTATTTTTTAAACCTCTAAATTAAGGGTAGGGTTGGCCAACCCCGAATTTTTATTTTTTATTTTTTTGACATTTTTTTAATCTGGCATTGGAAAATACATAAAACCCTAAATATTCATCCTTTTGTACCAATCCCTATTCCCTATTAAGGGATTTTTTAAATATAATACTTTACATCTTTTAATGTTTTTTTTTGTGGACCCGGTAGGTGGCGCTGCGATCAGATTCTGGGTTTTACCTATTTCTTTTGGTGAGGCATCACGTTTGCCGGGGCAGCTAGTTATTATTATAAAAGTACAAGTAATTAGGCAGCTGATACTCTCTATTACGATATTCGATAATTTAGTCCCTTTTAAACCCGCATTTTCCGCACAACATTTTGTGTGTGGTTAACACGCATTCTTTGTGATTGTGGGTTGTGGTTTGTCACATTGGGAAACCGATTTATTTTTCTGTATTACATACTGCTATCCTAATTGCTACTCCAGATAGATCATAATCTGGAGTAGCAATTAGGATAGCAGTATGTAATACAGAAAAATTTTTGAACTTTGAAAGCATAAACATAAGACTTTCATTAATACGACTTTCAATATTAAGAATTTAGACTCTTATTATTTTATCCCTATTGCAAAATGATGCCCGTTATCTTGCTTCATAGTTCAATTAGTACACGAGAAAGACTGTCTCTTTAGTCTAGCGGTTTAGTCTGGATTGTAATCCCTACCGATTAAAATCCAGGTTCTTTTTCAATTGTCCGGATCGAAGGGAATCCTTTCGCAGCCGGTCGGATATATAGAATCATGGTTTTCTGTCCAAAATGAACTGTTAATTAAGTGTAATTGTACTTATTATCGGTAGTTTATGAAAAAAATAACTTTATTTCCATAAGACAATTACTAAATGTAGGTATCATCAGATCGGTTTATATTGTCATAATTTGTCTTTGGATTCTGTAAGTATATTAATATTCCTGTTACTACAGTGCGATTTTTGTTAATTCTTGTACTTAGTGCTTTTTGTAGTTAAGTAGTTAACACGGTAATCCGAAAACAACTTATCTAAAATAAATTTTAGATTGTTTCACTAATTAGAAATAGAATCTCTTCTGCATATTCGAACGACTCGCACGCATTCTGCGGTATTATTTTGCCAAAAATTGCTATCACCGGTATACTGGTACCGGAGCTGCTTTTCCGGATTAGCAAGCCCTAAGCGTTTGGCTGTTCAATAATCAAATCTCTAAGGTTAAAAATCGTTACTGGGGTTTTTCTTAAAGAAAGCTACCCGAAATTAAATAAATTATCTAAATATTACGTTCAAATAAACAAATGAGGGGAAAATCGGTATAACACCTTTATGTAACAAGTTTGCTTAGGTATAACGATTTGTGTACTTACGCAAACACGTTTGGCGACTTATGTTTACAGCGTCATTGTACACGCTACTGTTGACAATAGTCACGCTCAGCTGTTGAAACTCGTTGAGAGTAGTAATTCCTATGCCTATTGTTCTAAATGAAGCTCGTACTACGTCTGCAAAACATTCTGCTACTTGTAAATACTGAGCTGACTGTAGTTAAGTCTATTTTTTAAGATGATCGGTTCAGCTGTTCGAGAGAAACATGATCAGGAATGAACTACAGAGTCGTCTAAGAAAGAGCTTCGTTCACACTCGGCTCAAAAATACGTATTGAAGAGATTCGCCTGTATCCCAGAAGTGTAGGCTGAAACAACGGTTTTCAATTTGCCACGGCGCTCACCACCTACCTGCACATTGCTCGCTGGGGATCTTGTAGCCATATAGACATGACTAATTTGTGACTAAGTTATGTGAACTATCTGTGACTATCTGTAATATGATTGCTAACATATACTAAATTTAAATTTATTGACTCTGTCTCAAAATGAATAATGTTATTGTTTCGATGTTTTTCTTTTGTTTCCTAAATATAATCTAAATTAATATTCATTCAGACAACCGAACGAGCAGATATTGTGTTTGCCTACTAAATAATTACGTTAAGTGGACCAAATCCCGTGTTCATGCCCGCTTGAGTATGTTTCGCCGGACCGTCTCAACTGGGCCGTGTTGAGACCGGTAGTAGATGAACCTGCTGAGTTTGTTTCAGTGGGTCTTCTCAGTTGGGGCGCATTGGTACCGGTGGTAGCATTAAATCGCGACCGTCGTCTTAAACACAAGGTCCGTTATAATAATAATACTGAATTCATACCTTAATATAGACAGAACCATTCAGACAATATGTAGTAAAATATAAATTTCAATAATTACACCTAAACATAATCTCCTTGACAATAACTTAATACAAGCTAGCTAAATATCACTACCATTATAAAATAAATTGTATAAATGTTTTAACATTCCGTGTACCTACATATCTGTAATAAGTAACTAGAAATAATAACAGCTGTATTACTACAAACATGTTCTGACTATTTACAAGCGCATTTTTCAAGTCTACGTTTATAAAAACGTTTTTTATTTTATTTTTATTTCACGGTTCTTGGACACCTGTTTTGCTACATTTACCCACATTAAATTCTTCTTACGCGCTCGCTTGTTTTGGGTACTTCGGAGCTGGCCATTCTTGAGAATATCTCCGACCTGGTCGGAGAATATTCGAATGTTCTTTAAAAATAACTCTTCAACAATTTTACAAGCAGGGGTTCACGCTCGCCTGTTTAAGGTACTTCGGAAGTGATAATTCTTGAGAACATATCCGACTTTGTCTGAGAATTAGAGATTTTAAGCCTAGTCCGTTCCTGCGATCGGTCTTATACCAGAAAAATGTCCAGAATTCCAATTAATAACAAGTTATTTTGAGACCTTGGGGACCTTTGCTGTTACTTACAGACATTATCATAATGATATTAACCAAACATTCATCATTGTTGAAGGGCCCTGATGCGTATGAATGGAGAAGATGTGTATGGACGCAAGATAACCACTAGGTATGCGCGGAGCACCGTCCCACCGACGTACTCCAGTGATGAGGGGTACAGCACCGCGCCTACATCATATCCTCCCACCTTCTTGCCACCACCAGCGCCACCTCAGGTTAGTAACACAAAGATAACATTTCTATTTATGTAATATATTTATGTATGTATATCCATAGTACAAGCTCTGCATAGTTTGGGATCAGATGACCGTGTGTAAATAATGTCCCAGCATATTAATATTTATTATTATTATATTTGCCTATGGTATAATATTGTTAAGTTCTATAGTATATATTATGTATATATTTGTTGGTTTCATTTTCATTGCTTTTTCTTCAATCGTAGCATATCTTAATTTTGTTCTGTAATATCTGTATATGTGTTGCAGCGAAATGAGTATATCAGGGATTTCACGAAATCCCTCGGGATATCACAAAATCCCGGTAGATGTCGAATATTCTTGTTTATTACGTCTTCTCACTAAAACTATCCAGTGATATGACTAAACACCAATTTATCGACAGTGATATGTCGTTTCACTAATCTAAATGTAGTAAAATGTCAGACCGCATTTCTGTACTGTACTGCCCAATAAAAATTAGTACACCAATCTAACCTAACCTAATTTATTCACCAACAGTATTTTTTATTCGGCAGTAGCCACTTTCCTGACATTTTACTAGATTTACTTTAGTGAAACGACATATCACTAACGATAAATTGGTGTTTTGTCATATCACTAGATAGTTTTAGTAAGAAGACGTCATAAACAAGAATATTCGACATCTACCGGGATTTTGTGATATCCCTAGGGATTTTGTGAAATCCCTGATATCCTCATTTCCCTGCGACATATGCACCAATCTAATTATTCTGCACTACCTTAAGGTTGACTGGGAGAAAATAAGGCATTAAGTCCGCCTTTGTATTTATACGTGCATAAAGTTTAAATAAATAAATAATGGAAAACCCATGTCTGTCTTTACTCTGAACCAAGTATACCGACATTCTCATAACGTATTCTTGCAGAAGCCTAGCGATATTGTACAGTAATATATTGTATAAATTTTGCTGTTTTGTAAGATATTTAATAAGGATGCCGGTTTAACCTTCCTGATAAATATTACTCTTTAATTGCGAAATTCTTATAATCTATTAGAGATATAATTTGCAATTATAGAGGAGCTATTACTAAGTAATTGCATCGTTAATTCCCTCATAGCTAGTTGCCTTCTCCGGTGCTTAAATGTTTTATTTGAATTGTAAAGTATAATATAATTATCGGAATTTTGCTAGTTTAGTTTCTATTTAGGATCGTTTATATTTAATCATTCGACCATCCGTCCATTTGTTAATTTCGGCTATTCCAGTTATCTATATAAATAAAAAGAGAAGTCCTGACTGACTGACTGACTCATCAACGCCCAGCCCAAACCCTTAGACCTAGAAAGCTGAAATTTTGCACATATGTTTTCTTTATAATGTAGACAAGGAATAAGGAAGGATTTTTCGAAATTCAACCCCTAAGGGTGTAAAACGGAGGTGCGAAGTTAGTATGAAACTTTGCCGTTTTTGAAGTTAGAGGCATGAAAGTTGATATTTGGCCTTTCAGTTAAAAATAAAAAATACGTGTATCAGGATTTTTGGAAAATCCACCCCTAAGGGCGAAAAATAGGGTTGTAAGTTTGTATGAAAAATGTGTCAATTTTTAAGTTAAAGGCATGAAAATTAGTATTTGGACATTCACTTAAAAATTAAAAATATATATTTCAGGATTTTTAGGAATTCCACCCCTAAAGTCGTAAAATAGGGCATGTAAATTTGTATGAAAATGCGATATTTTTGATTTTAGTACTTGGCGTATCTGTTAAGGATTTTTGGAAATTCCACCCCCAAGGGTATAAAATAGGGGATGTAAGTTTATACTGACTGACTGACATATCAACGCATAGCCTAAACGGCTGGGTTTAGAGACTTGAAATTTTGACAGTAGGTACCTTTTAAGACGTAAGCATCCACTAAAGAAGGGTTTTTGAAAATACCACCCCTAAAGGAGTAAAATAAAGGTCTTTCAGTCAGAAACAAAGCAATACATGTTTTTAAATCAAAATTCAGGGAAAAAAAAAGGTAATCCAAAACTGATTCAATAGATCGACATTAACAATTTACGCCAACTCGAATTTTAGATAAATTCGTTTTTTGTTGCTTAGAATGTCGTAGTCGTCGTCGACTAAGTAAATATTTAGCGTTTTATAAGGTTTGTAACTTTTTTTTTTTTGCGTAATTTTTATAACAAATTAAAAAACAGCATATTAATCAAATTGGGATAAAAAATGAATTTACCTAAAATTCGAGTTAGCGTAGTATATATATCATCTTAATTTTACTGCTCTACAAGTTCATAATTTTGTTAATATCGTTTGTAATCGCGGAACTTATTTGGCATATCGGTAAATATAAATAATACCTTGAAAATATAAAACTTAGTCCAAAACTTAATCAATAGATGATCGCCTAAATCTCGATAATAGAATATCGAATACATCTTAATTTTACCGCTTTACGAGTTTATATGTTTGTTAGTAGATGGCGTAATCATTATTTTAGATCGCGCTATGGTTTCGTTCACAAAATGTGATGTTAGACTTACCAGTGCCGTGGTCGCAACCTTATCTAATGGGAGTTAACTTTTGTGATTAATGGATCGTTGATTATTATTTTACTTTATTTGAATTGGCTATCCTTAAGGACAATTGATAGTTATTCTTTGATTTTTTTGGTAGATGATATCGGGTCCTTTTTTTGAAATAACAGTAGCAAAGTAGTCTTTAGATTCTTTCTTAGTTAGGTTATTTTAAATGTTTTCTTAAATTTATATTGCATTGCTTATTTGTTTTTAAAGTTTTTTTTTTTAGATTAATCTAGTAGTCAGTAGTTACATTGGTCATCATTCAAAATTGTCGCGGGCACCAGCTAGTTTTATATAAAGATAAATCAAAGTGCATTTAGTGCGTATTTGGGCACTCACTCATAATCCGCATGCGGACACGACCGGACAGATTAAGGCGTCGTATATATTGTATTGAAAATGAGTATTAACAATACATGATTGTCGGCTTTAACGCCCGGGAGGTCACGGGTTCGATTCCCGCACCAAACCACCAAAACGTAAAATTTTGTTCGCCTGGTTAGGCGAGGGGCTCTATTAACGAAATTTATTAATTTATTTATCACTGAGGGTCAATACCTGATGACCTGAAACAGGCAATAATAAGACCGTAATTTCAGGCTTAAGGCAATTCTTTCAGAAATAAATAATATCGTAGAAAAGTTGATCGTTACACAAATAAGTCTGTTCTTAGAAAGCATTATAACTAATAGTCAGCATAGATTCGGAAGAAATATGAGCACTAATACCGTACAGAATGTATAATTCCTAGACTATGTAATAAATATGCGGCGTTAAGTGACTATACAAAGATTATTTGTTAAAGGAGTCTAAAAAAATTATATAGAGGTCTTCGGATATGGAAAATTAAAGAGATCTTGGGAAATCTTAGAAAAAGTTGTAAAAATATAGATTATCTGTAAAAAAATGAGCGAGTCACCAGAGTTACAAACTGCGTTAGCCGTTTCGCCAAAGATAAATGTAAAAGCCCAAACTTAATTAGCAACTAATAAATAAATAAACAACTCGATTCCGATGTTCAATCGTGTCACGTAATCAAGAGCTAAATAGAATCTGACTTACTGACTTTGACTAAACGGGTATTTGAATTTATGTTTCGAGTAACATTCTTATTTGTCCCAGAGGATATTATGTTTTCATAGTACAAGCTCTGTTTAGTTTGGTCATGTGTGAATAACGACCCAGGATATTATTATTATTTGAATGTCATATAGATGTGTTCTTCACCTCACGAGGTGGTTTGCAACAACGCCCAGTCCGTGGCGAAGGAATGGGCGCTCGCGTTGCAACACTTGCCCGCACCGACGCCGCCGCCGCACGACTTCTGCCCACCGCCTGCGCCTAAACCTAGGAAAATTAGGGGCACTCATGGTTAGTATTTTTATTCATCATCATAATAGCTGAAAGACATCCACTGCTGGAGAAAGCCTCCCCCAAGGATCTCCACAATGGCCGGTCTTGCGATGTCCGCATCAAGTATTCATTCATACTTTATTCAAATTTCCCATCTCTTCTGCGATAGTGACAAAATATTATTGTTTAATTATCTTGTTTACAAACATTCCATAATACGTCTTTACAATATTGTAATCTCACTGTGATTTTAATGAATGGAAATAAATTTACTGTCAATTAATTTGATTACTTCATATGTTTGCTTTTGTTTATGTTTTACGTCGCCTATACCCTAGGCATACTTTTGGGTAAACTCCCCCCTACCCCATACTGTTCCATATATCATGGTTAGTAGAATTTGGCACCCAGTTTCTGTCATGTTATGTTTAAATTAATTTTATTTTAACAGTTATATAATTATATTAAAATTATCAAACACTAATTCACAAACCCTATTTAAATTATTTCGGGCAGATGATTAAAATACCAAACTTTGTTCGTAAAGGTTCTAAACGGAACATATTTTAAGTATAGTTTTATTTATGTGACAGTCCATGCGTCAAGATCTCGATACTCTATGGTCATCATAGAGTTAACTATTATTAGGTGCAGATAAGCTATTGATATAAAAAATAAATTGTCGTACTTTTGTGGATGAGATGTATTACGGAAATGTTAAAAAACCAAAAGACTTATTATTTAAATATATGTGGTGGTAGTAACATAAATTGCGGGAAAATGTACTTAAGCCCCCATTTCCTTGTCAGGTTCTACAAGCCTGGATAGATCAGGTTGCTCGTCAAGTAACAGCGGTGGGGAGGGCAAGCATCGCGATAACAGTGCGAGCCGTGCCGTCTCACCGTGGAACTCTTCAGCGAGCTTCAGTGAACACAGCGAGAGCGAGGAATCTACTGCCGAGCTCACTGTGTCTAATCTACCGAACTATGAACCGTCTATACTGCAGGTATGCTATATATTGTTTATTTTTAACATGGACCTGCAGTCGGCGCGAACTTTATACTGCTACTCCAAATGCAGTCGATGTGCCGAAGTACTGGCGTAATCAAATTTAAGGTGTGCCATTGATACAAATATGAATAAGCGGTGAGAAATAGTTATTTAAACGGTACTAAGTTAAGTTAACGTAATGTAATAGTATATCTGTATAGAATGCTGCCGCGAAATTTATAAACGCAGGAAAGAATATAATGAGAACGACATGTTCTTTACTGCGTTTATAAATTGTGCATGTTTTTTACTGCATTTATAAATTGCGGGGATTATATGTTTAATTTCGGGGATATGTTGGAATTGCATTTATAGAATGCCTTCGTTGAGCGAGTTGAAAACATCAGCCCTAGGTAGGTAGGGGGGGAGGGCTTATGTTTTCAGCTGTATTTTATAATATTACCCGCCAGAGCGGCAACTTTAGGGCTGATCTGACTAACGTTATTGTTCAATATGTAATGACTGCCTAAGTTGTCCAGCAGTAGCATATTAAACCGCATATGGCGAACCGGTTACAAATTCCAGGTCGAGCCAAAAAGTGTTGTTGCGATATGACTGTCAACAATTTTATTCGGAAAAAAAACTTCTCTTTCTGTAGGCCGCCGAAATTCGACGAAAAATGCTTTGTTGAAACGAGGAAATACAGAATCATTATCATCATCATATCAGCCAAATGACGTCTAATTATGGACAAAGCTCTCCTAAAAATCTCCTGTATGGAACCTTGTCCATCACATAATCACAACGCTTGAGAGACAGATTGGCGATGGCAGTATAATGGTATATGGTACAGAGATTTGCAGCCTATTTTGTGGAAGATATTCTATCAGGACAGATTCATTGCCGTCAGCTACACCGTACTATAAATGAATACATTATCACCGTACAGTATCACCGACGATCACCGTAGCCTAGTTGGTAGTGCTCCTGTCTACGAAGCTGGTGGTCCTGGGTTCGAATCCCGGTAAGTGCAAATATTTGTGTGATGAGCACGAATATTTGTTTCTGAGTCATGGATGTTTTCTATGTATATAAGTATTTATCTATCTATATAAGTATGTATATCGTCGCCTGGTACCCATAGTACAAGCTTTGCTTAGTTTGGGGCTAGGATGATCTGTGTGACATTGTCCCTAGATATTATTATTAGATATTATTATTTCCGTGGATACAGGAGATGCTGACGCAGCTGTTCAACCAGTTCGTGGCCGTGGTGCGCGTGTCGGTGTGGGCGGCGGGCGAGGGCCCGCTGGCCACCGTGCTGCTGCGCTCGGAGTGGGACGCGCGCCTGGCCATCGCGCGCATCCACAAGCGCCGCCTGGACAACCAGTGGACGGGCCGCAGGCTTGAACTCTCACTAGGTAAATATCCTTTATAATTACATGCTTAAAAAAATACAACCAGTAACTTTTAAAAATCAACTACTTAAATAAGCTTTTATAATTCTAAACTAACTAAACAATATCCTTTTTTGTATATGTATACAGGTGAGCTAAGTAAAACTTTAGTTTACATGTATAAACATTTATCGTTTCAGTCTCTTTTAAAAATCAAAACTAAGTAATTTAAACTTTTCTTTATAGATCACAACTATGAAACTATAAAAAAGTATGTAATTGTTTATGTGAAGTCTCAATTATACCAAATTTCTAGAACAAATTTAGTACCCATCTAATTGTAAGAAAAAAAACTTGTGTGTACTTATGTACACGCGTTAGAAGTTATACTTCTTAATATACAACTTGAACATAGTTATCAATTTTCATACCACCTAGAACTAACTTCATGCTGTTATTTTTACGATGCGCGCGCAAAATTCACTGTCATACCACCTAGAACTAACTTCATGCTGTTAAATTTTTTGGTGTCGGTGTGCGCGTGCATCGTAAAAATTCACTCTCATCATTTTTCTCCATCGCGCCAAAAGAAGTATAACTTCAAAAAGTTTCAACGTAAATGTTAATTGATTTATTTTATTTTGTCTATAGGAAAACCATCGCCTGCACCTAACCTAGATGTCCTTAGAGCGAGACTTCGGGCTATACTTTTAGATCAACAGAACCATACCATGCCCCTACTGAGATTACGTGATGCATATGCGAGCCGTCACTGCTGCGCACTCACTACATCCGATATAGCAAAGCTAAGAGACACCGTCATAATCCACGAGGGGTTCGGCAGGATAGTACAACTCGTAGATGCAACCCCAGTATCTAATTCTGAAATGGAGGAAGCTCCTTGGAAGTGCCATATTCACGCTTCGATGAGCAATGGCCAAGAGGACGGGAGTCTGATACTACAGCCAGTGTACATGGAAATTTCAGCTTTAACTAAGAATGTACATCTATTACTGGAGAGTCATGGTGGGATTTTGCCGTTGTTGAGGTGTGTAAATTTACCCTTTTCAATATATAAAATGATTTTATTACGTGTCTTTGTGGGCTATATAGGTAGTTAATTCAAACACCGTTAAATTTGCTGTGACCGCTTAAAAGATAAGTTTACGTGAAGGGAGCTACATTATTATATTATAATGTAATCTCTGTCTCTCTACTGGTGTGTTTCCACGTGTTTTTAAAAGGGCCATGGTTCATCCTATTTACAAAAGTGGACCAATAAATTTGGTAAACAACTACAGACCCATATCTGTGTTGAGTACCTTTTCTAAAATACTCGAAAAAGTTTTAAATAAACGACTGGTTGCATATCTTAACAAGAACAATTTTTTAGCCCCCAATCAGTACGGGTTTAGATCTGGCAAGTCTACTGATGATGCGGTGTTAGACTTAACTCAAACTATCGCCCAAAACCTTAATAAAAATTTAAAAACTATCGGGAGTTTTCCTGGATCTCTCTAAGGCATTTGATACCGTATCGATCCCAATCCTTTTAAATAAACTGGATGCAGCGGGTGTTCGCGGAGTTGCCTTGGAGATTTTCAGGAACTACCTTAGTGAGAGATCTCAGTCCGTTATAATTAATGATGTTGTGAGCGATGAAGAATTTCTGAGCTTCGGTGTGCCTCAGAGCAGTGTACTCGGCCCAACATTGTTTCTGGTCTACATTAATGACCTCTGTAAACTTGAACTCCCTTACAGTAAAATAGTCACGTACTACCTGTAACAAACGGACAGAAAAAAAAACTAGTTTTCTGTTATATGTACCGCAATACTTATTTTGTATAAGTAAATAAATTACAATCATATAAATTTTTATAGTTTAGTTTTTCAGAAAACTGAATATATTATCTAAAATATTAAAAAATAAGCTGTTCGTAAATGGTAAATGAAGTAGCCAGAGTAAGCGCCTCGAAAACATTCCGCCTCTTCTTAAATGTTAATCGTGATATAATAATCATTTTAGACATCTTACTGCTTATATAATAGCGTTTAAATTAATACCTCAAACTCGGCGTTAAGTTTACTTTACATTCCTTCTTTTTTAGTTGTAAAATTAATTTCTTTCTAACATTAAGCTATAATTTAAATATTTTGTATCTAACGTATTTAATTATTATGGTGTATAATGTACGGTATTGTGTTGCCAGTTTCGTGGAATGCTACGAGTCGCGGTTCGAGGTGCTGGTGCGCGACGCGCGGCTGGGCGTGGCGCTGGAGCTGCTGCTGCGCGCCGTGCCCGGCCTGGAGGTGCGCGACGCGCCATCGCGTCACATCACGTGGAAGCAGCCGCCGCACGCCGCCGACTCGCCACCCACCAACGTCGCACACAGTATGTCATAACTATGCATACATAAATAAACTTTGACGGTCACCGTAGCCTAGTTGGTAGTGCTCCTGCCTACGAAGCTGGTGGTCCTGGGTTAGAATCCCAGGGTGAGCACGAATATTTGTTTCTGAGTCATGGATGTTTTCTATGTATTTAAGTATTTATCTATCTATATAAGTATGTATATCGTCGCCTAGTACCCATAGTACAAGCTTTGCTTAGTTTGGGGCTAGGATGATCTTTGAAAAAAAAAAACTAGATGTAATCCGCGGTTTTACCCGCGTTCAATTTTATAAACAAACTATGTATATAAGTATGTTATCTAAGTATGTATATCGTCTAAGTATGTATATAAGTATGTATACCGTCGCCTGGTACCCATAGTACAAGCTTTGCTTAGTTTGGGGCTAGGATGATCTTGTGTGACATTGTCCCCAATATTATTATTATTATAACAAACAATAAATTATAGCATATGTGTTATTCTAGGGTGTCGGCTAACTCCATGCCAAATTTTATGAAAATCGCTCTAGCCGTTTAGACGTGAAGGAGTAACAAACGTACACACTCACAAACTTACGCCTTTATAATATTAGTGTGATTATCACAGATCCTTCCACGTAGGTGATGCGTGATAATATGTAGCCTATGTGTTGACCCGACCTCTTAGTAATATTATTCATGCATTTGAAGTAAATCCATGCAGTAGTTGTTGAGTTTAGCCCGGACATACATACAGACAATGAGATAAAAATTCTAAAAACTATATTATTGGCTTTGGCACGCCCCAAGTTAAAAAATATTCAATGTATAGTTTTGACTTTCCTACGATTTTATTATATGTATAGATAGATAGAGTACACTTTATTGCACCAGAAAAGCACACGATTTCAAAATACTTCTTCACGTCCAAATAGAAAACGGAAAAGATTAAGAAGAAAGATAAACTTTGATACCAATCGTGATATGCGTGTGGATTGCAAACGCATACCGTAAAGTCTTAAATCTTGTGCATGCCTACTCTGAACAAACGTATCGTTATGAGTAGGCATGCATAAGAAATTTCAATTTCACAAACAAAAACGAGACCATTTCCATACATGTTGTATCAAAATATTTTTTTTAGAAGACTACGTACATATACACATCACATCAGTATGTGTAAACATTTTTCAAACCAAAATTCTGTGTTTTTTAACCTGTGTCTTTTACGTTGTTAATTACAATTTTATTTATTTTATTAGGTGAGAGTTCTCGTTCAAGTGGCGAGCGAGAAAGGCCACGTACCGCGCCAGCGCTGGAGCCAATGTTGGCGCTGTTCGAACGCGAGCTCATCGATCTACTCCGCACTGCTCCAAGATGCTCCATACCTTTCAGCAAGTAAGTATTTCTTTCATCATAATGTTATTAACCTAAGCCATTTTTTTGCCAAAGTAATTTGATATTATATGTACCTACATATGGTACTACTAAAAGATCTGTGGCATTTGAACAGATTATTAAATTGTACCTAAAAGAAAGCTAAAACTTGGTCTTTACGATTTGATTAGGAAAAATCATTGAAATTGGATGATATATTATGCGGATACGACACACAAAGACATAGACTTGTGTGATAATAGTTTCTTTTTATGCTCTTGTTACAAATTGGCGACTTTTCCAGATTAATTCCCGCTTTCCATCATCATTTCGGACGACAATGTCGCGTCGCTGACTACGGGTTTACTAAACTGCCGGACCTGCTCTCTGCACTCAGCAATGCTATTGTGGTATGTATTTTTTAATATCAATAAAAACAGCATATAGAATAAAATTTTGCGTTCGCTTTGTTAAACAAATTTCTAGGAATTTTAATCCCTTCTAAAACTTTTACGGCACTTTTTTGTTGGCCTTTGTTGTGGAGCGGTTTTCTGAAAAAAGTGTATAAAAATATAATATATAATATTGTATGCCCAGTACACCATCAGGTGAGATTGTCGCCAAGTGCAAGTTTTGAAGCGATGGTGAGGTTTAATTAAACAAACATTATACACACAGCCAAAGTTTATTGACAACCAATATGTTGTTATCCATAAATGAAAATGGCCTTATTCTAACAACTCAATTGATTTTAGCAGCTTGCATAAATTAGTAGTGCTGAAAAAAACCCGACATCAACCTTTGTTTCATAACAACCATGTTTTATGAAATTTATATAAGATCATTCCAAAAGCAATTTGAAATAGGGAGAGATATCGTAACCTATGTATAAATAGCGACATAAACAAAAAAAATAGTCCAATTGGTAACTTCCTTATTTCGAAATTGGTTAATTAAAATTGTCATTTGCATAAATCTGATGTAATGATTTGCCATGGCTTTAAATGAAATCTTACTTTTTGTTCTAGGTGCTCGGCTCTGGGTCATCTCGTATTATAACACTATCCGCCTCAGCCCAAAGTCGTCGTTGGACGTCAGATCTAGTCAAACTTCTGAAGGCCCAGCCCGGCCGCACCATACAGCTACACGATATACCTCAACTGTATCAAGCTACGTTTGGTCGTGCGTTCTCCCCCGTAGACTATGGAGTATGTACCGTCACAGAACTCATGCAAGGTAATTATAATTGTATATTATCAATTTCATAGTAATATAATGCCAGATGGATGTCGGGCGTCAGATTTTAAAAATTTTAAATCCTAACCTAATGAAGCCCATTATAAAAATTCTACAAACTTCTACTATACAGACGCCGGCACATCCAGCTACCCCAATCTGACAAATTTCTGTTATAGATTTTTAACTTTATCACATAAGCATAAGGTTCAAGGTGCTGGCGTCTGTACCAAGCGGCCATTTCACTGAATATGGAATCGAAAGGAGCTCATGCAAAGGGTACTTTTTGTAACTGTAGTATGTTATCATGTAGTTGGAGGTCGGATTTAGTCAAAACCTCATTGAATACTAAAATCACACGTTTATATTTTTCACAGGTGTGAATTCTAGCTAGGTATTTATTTTGTTAAATGCAAGGTACTAAGTGTACTAACTTCCAATTCGCGATTCGATAATTTTCTCACTTCTCGTCCACTTATCGATATTGGATGTTAACTAAGAGTAAAATTATAAGGACTCCTTAGATATATCGACGGTCACCATAGCCTAGTTGGTAGTGCTCCTGCCTACAAAGCTGGTGGTCCTGGGTTCGAATCCCGGTAAGTGCAAATATTTGTGTGATGAGCACGAATATTTGTTTCTGAGTCATGGATGTGTTCTATGTATATAAGTATTTATCTATCTATATAAGTATGTGTATTGTCACCTGGTACCCATAGTACAAGCTTTGCTTAGTTTGGGGCTAGGATGATCTGTGTGACATTGTCCCCAGATATTATTATTATTATTATATATGTATATTTCGGTACATGGTAGAAAAATTAAATTACTTGCAGAGAGCTAAATTTCCCAACATCAGTGGAGCAAAAGAGAGCGACGCATACACGTTATAAACAGATGTAATAAAAGTGTCTGTATGCACTCATTGTAGATGTACTCTTCAGACGCTAAATATGAACATTATCAATATTTACCATTTTCTTTTTTCTTTTAAGAAGTTATTCTACTATCACGAGCATGATGATGCTAAATGCTCATTAAATATCTTTAATTCAAGGTGTGGGTGCACAAGCGGTTACTGTGGGGATGGATGGAACTATATCGCTGCCACGACGCACGCCTACACCAGAGGAACGTTCACGCACTCGAGAATTTAGTATGCAGGTAAGTTTGTTTAAGAAAACTCTTTCATTATTATGCTTTTTAACCATATTTCTTTTTAATATTTCGCTTACCTTTTTCTTATATTTTGTTATATTACTTTAACCAAACTTTATGGCGGCTGTGACGCTCACGATCACGTGTCGCTTTTATTAGCTATTGCATTAAGAACTATAGGTGTCAGCGGGTCGTTGCGGGGCGGGAGGGGCTTCACAGCCGCCATTAAATTTGAGGCCCATCCTTCTGAGACCGTACGTATAAATTAATAACCTAACCATCGAAAACTCTTACCATCGCGTGGGCTCCATGCTTTTTTGCCGAATTAGTAGAATAAATATTGACTGATTTAAAGAGCATTGCAACAACTTCATTAGAACCAATTTGAAAAAAAAAACATTTATATTGGACCATACTGAAGAAATTTCCTGTCCAATTAAAATCATGGAGTCGTGTTGATACTTTCTCTCTTTTTGAAGACGATGTCAAAAAAATTTAAATTTTGGGAGTTTTTTAACGGTTTGGTTAGGTTATTTGTATGGGGATTACTAAATATGGTAATTCCACTAGGCGATCGAGCTCCTCCGTCACACGCCCAACCTTCGCATGGAGTTCTCTCGCTTCGTGCCCGCGTACCACGCGCACTTCGGGCGGCAGCTCCGCGTCGCGCACTACGGGTGCGTGAAGCTCGTGGAGCTGTTCGAGCTCATCCCCGAATCCGTCACAGTGCTCGCTGAGGCGCTCGCGTCCCCCAGCAGCGAGCGCTCCGTGCGCCTGGCCACGCGGGCCGCGCGCCCCGTCCTAGCGCACAGGCTCAGAGCCATGCCGCCCGTGCCGTTGCACGAGTTCCAAGCACATTATGCTCATCATTTTGGTGCTCCTCCCCAGGTACGGACATTAGTTTATGACTTTATATTCCGCCAGTGCTTATTTCTCTCTCGCTTCTTTCAGCGTACTGATAAAGACTGGATAGTGCTGACCACCAGGTTGAAGGGCACGCTGCAATTGCCTAATTTTATGATTCATTTAACTTTTTCGACGCGTTAATAATACTCTTTTAATAGAGTTATTTTTTACAGCCGTTTTATATGTAGATGTTATTTTGTGCTCCAGTGGCATAGAACAAGTCAGTTTATTAGTTATCGTATAATAATAGCCTGATACTTATGAGATTAGTACAAGGCTTGAAACATCCGCTTTTTACTCCAACAAAGACAAGCGAAAGTAAGGTCGTATTAAAAATCACAGCTCTCTCTAAAGATAACCATACTTAAAAGATGTTTCAATGCCCAGTCTTAGCGCGTTCGTCACTTCAGACCATCTCAACATTTAGATTTTTTACATGCAAAAAAAAATTGTATCTGCACTTTATAAAATTGTTATTCAGTCATTCAGAACTAGTTTATATTTTGGAACACAGTTTATCCTTTTTCTTTTAATAAGACAAAAACGTATAAAGTGAAAAATATTCTATAGATTTTGGAATATTAAGACTTATCTCAAAATGACCAATGCCCATTCCTCGAAAGATCTGACAATAACAATATATATTGT
This sequence comes from Pseudoips prasinana, assembly GCA_951640165.1. Taxonomy (NCBI): domain Eukaryota; kingdom Metazoa; phylum Arthropoda; class Insecta; order Lepidoptera; family Nolidae; genus Pseudoips; species Pseudoips prasinana. Next base: position 16,408,473 of record OX621240.1, read on the forward strand.
AAAACATCTAAACGTGCGAGAGAGATAGCTGTGCGCTGAATCCTGGGCATTAAACTGGATAGATAGAAATCAAACAGTATATTGTATGGATGTACATACACCAATTAACAGACATTCCCGACTGATTGACCCATAGTATCTATTGCTGTGAAAAAAAAATGTATGTGCACCTTCTCCAAGCTGTATTGTACTATGGTGAGAAATAAACGATTTATTATTATTATGTACTAGCTGACCCGACAGACCTTGTCCTGTCTTAACGATGACTATTAACGTACGCTATCTGAAAAAAAAGTTACATTGTCCAAAGCGCTAAGGTTAGATTAGAAATAATATTTGGTTGTGAAGTATTCTTAAATTTTCTTATTTTCCGCGCAATTTTAAATTCTTTTTTTTACATAAGAACCTTCTCCTGCAATAACAAGCACAATAAAAAAAGAAATAGTGAAATCGGTCCATCCGTTCAGGCGTGATGTCGTGACAACGGAAAATGGGTTTCATTTTTATATATATAGATATGGTCGCTGAGGCTATTACAGTAACCACAAGTTTAAGAACCCGTTTATCATAATATACACCCATGAATAATATAGTTGCTATTCAAGCAGCTCGGAACCCAGATAGAACCGAAGTATTTCTAGGAATTAACCTGTATTCCACATTAGTGCTAACAAGGTCAATGTATTTCAGCCGGATATGCTAGAAGTGGATTCCGTGGAAGGCCTTATCTATGCAGCAGGCGGTTGCGTAGAGAAAGGCGTAGTGTTAGCACCAGGAGCCTCGCCTTCTTGGGCCGGGTGCCTTCTAGCAGCCTGTGCGGTGCTCAGCGGTGATAGGAGCGTTGCCAGAGGTTCTACCCACGAGTACTTCTCAAGTAAGTATATCGACATGGTGGTGTTACGGCAACACTTATGTCAAGCTATAGTCTTTATCAGAAAAAAAATCGCATGAACGGCGATTGCAATCATGTGGGAATATTAATCTCGATTTTTTTATATTTCCCGTTTAACCTATTTCAAAACAAATCAATTTATTTTGTGAACATACTTTATGAATACAGCAGATATTGATTGATTTCGATTGTCAATTACTAGAAATCCTGTATATATAGGGTTATCTCAAATCACTAAATAAACTTACAGATGTATACTAAGTTTACTTACATTATTTCAAGCTTTTTCTTTTATAAGTTTTTTTTAAAGCGTTACCTTATACAGAAATTTATATTGCTAATTGTTATTAAATTAAATATTAATAAATAATATTAATTAAATGGAATCCTATATAAATTTTGTGTTTAGTGTTCATATGAAAACTTTTTTCGTAACATCGTATTTTTGAGAATTTTTTATCGCTACTTTCTCTAAATGAGTTTATGAGACATTTAATGCAATACCTATAACATAATTACTGAATTAAAACTGGTTGTATCATAAAGCAAAACATTAAATTAGGATTAATACTTGGACCGATTCTAGTCCGAGAGTGGATTCAAATTTCCCGACAATATTGCAGCCCTAAAGACCGACAGGGTATATCTACTATCCTAGTTTATGATGAAATGTTTACTTCTTAGCTGCCTACAAGTGTCTACGCGGATCCGAGCCAGATCTCCGGCGCCTAGCGACTGCGGGAGTTATATCCGTGACAGCTGCTGATGCCAGACTGTGTCTGTCACCTGCCTGGCGCACTGTGTGGCGTCTGGCACAGATCTTAGCAGAGCGAACCATCCCGGCCAACGCTGAGGAGCTGTTCATCGAGTATGCCCGGCGTTATGAGCCAGTCTTTCCTGGCACGGATTCGGGTGAGTAATCTCCTGGTTTGTGTTGGTTTCATTATGTCTGGTTGTGTTCATGAAATATATCGCAATTCTTCCAAATCCTTTGTTTTGTGGTACACCTACATACTGCTTGGCTTCTGTGTATGCTGGCTGGAGCAAACAAAATTCATTCTGAGTCAATTGCTTTTCTGTGATCAATTAATTTGGAAATCGAACAAATGCTTATGAATGTTTACTAGTTGGCATGTGCACATAGCATAGCAATGGGACACTACCGTAGTCTTCCAAATAAACTCCTAAGCAAATGACGTGAAATGATTCTCTAAGTAATAAAACATAAATTATTGTGTCTTCGTTGTTTGTCTCATCACCTAAGGAAAAAAACACGAGAAGTAATAATTTTGTTATTCCACGAGAAAACTAACATAAACATAAAAGACTGAAAGCGAACTACGTCGATTAGTTATTTCACCGCCACCATATTATTATGATTCCAGTAAATATATCAAACAGGCTTTTTAGCGTCTAATGTTACCGCGATCGTAGGCTTTCGCTCTAGACAACTCTAAACCCCCCCCCCCCCCCCCTACGGGATGAATAGAGGTGGTCATTCAATGCCGTCAACCTCACAACTAACCATTCTCAGATAATACCATAATTAAATTAATGTTGTAGTTATTTGCCAGATCAAGGGGTAGGGAGCTAGGTTGGGCAAGTCGTGAGTGATGCCATATGTGTTGCACGCGTCATAGTCTATGGTAACCGCTTGATTGCCGACTTCGTGATAGATAAAAAAAACTTTTACTTACTCTATTGTTTGTTGTTATACCCAGGTGCTTCAGGCGTGACAGAGTTCCTGCGCCAATACATGGAGGTGTTCGTAGAAGTAGATGGAGCACGCTGGGCGCTGTGCCCCGGCGTGGTGGTGCCCCGCGCCCTCGAGCCGCCGCCCGCAGCCACCTACGACTACTCCGTGCTCGACACGCCACCAGGACAGAAGGTAGTTTAGTAATACTGTTCACCCTGTGTAACTTATACAATGTGTATCATTAGTCTAGCGGTAGCGTGTTCACCCGCAGAAAACGAGGTCCTGGGTTCAAATCCCGGGTCGAGCCAAAAGTAATTATGGGTCTTTTATGTAAAAAAAAACATTCTTAGCATCAGCCCGAAGTCTGGGAGTAAGCGGTATTATACCCCCGAGTCTCGGAGAGCACGTAAAGCCGTCGGTCCTGTACCTGACCACTTTCCGGTCGTGTCGCTAGGCGTCCCATTGGATCATGAGAGTGATGGAATAGAAAGTGCTCCTGTGTTTGCGCACACACTTGAGCACTATAATATGTCCCGCGCAGATGGCTAATCTCTATTGATACTGGCCGCCGTGGCCGAAATTCGGCAAGAAGGACATTGTTATCATAAATAGTAGGCGTAACTTATCATAACAGCTGTAAAAAGTCCACTGCTGGACAAAATCCTCCCCAAGAATCATCTTGGGGGATATGCCATAATCGCCACGCTTGGCAGACGGGTTGGCAATCGCAGTATGATGGATATAGTACGCTGAAAGACGCTGCTGCCAGTTCTCTGGTAGATATTCCCTCGGTTCGCCTTCTACGCCCCCCACGGGATGAGATGGGGTGATGATAGGCGTAACTTACTGAGCTTCATTTGCCTATGAAACTGAGCAGTCAAGCAGCAAATGAACATGAACATTCCGATGCATATTTTTCGACTGAAATTTAAAGACTGAAGTGGCACTGGGCAGGGCATATAGTTTGTAGAACTGACTGCCGATGGGGCATAAGGTTCTAGAGTGGTGACCACGAAACGGAAGACTCAGCGTGGGCAGGCCCTCTACAAGGTGGACCGACGATCTTGCAAGGGTCGCGAGAAGCCGTACGATGCGGGAAGCACAGGACCAGCTATTGTGGAGATCCTTGGGGGAGGCCTTTGTCCAGCAGTAGACGTCTTTCGTCTGATATGACGATGATGAAACTAGTTTTAATTCAGTGGTTCAGTTTCATGGGCAAATATTCCTTCTTAAACCTCCACTATGTATGTTACGCCTTGTATAAAATTGATTTGTGTCTATTCTCTATCAGTTTAAACTTTGTACATTTGTAGTATTGTTAGCATACGCGTGAAGATTTTAGACGTATCGTCTATCAATATTTTCCAGACAATCGATGAACCAATGTTATACAGATATTGAAGACATTTTTAATAGATACCATTTTCAACTATTTGAAGACTTCCTATATCTGTTACATTACAGTATATTGAACTGGTACTAAATATACATTTTCTTTTCAGGGCTCTCGTGTTTTTGATTCGCCAAAGACTAATATATGGTGTTCTCCCCCGGCCAGTGCCTTACCCACACCAACAGCACTGCTTTTTCAGGAGAACCGCCGTAAGTATAGTCTATTGATATTATTTAGTTTAGAAGAACTTGTTCATCGTAAATATCATATTCAAGGCGCCAGATAAAATAGTGTCAAGGTCAATGCTGATTATATATTATTATAATAATATTCCGAGACATTGTTCACACACGCTCAGCTTAGTTTGGGATCGAATGGCTGATCCCAAACTAAGCTGAGCTTGTACTATGGAAAACCGTTACACATGCTACTTTTCTTTTGTAAATATATAGGTATAGATAATTACACCCGGACTCAAGACAAATAGATATGTTCATGCACACAAATATCTGTCCTGGGTGGGAATCGAACCCACGACCTACGGCGTTAAAGGCAAGTATCTCCCCAACCACACCAATCGGCTCGTTTAATAATGATTTAAAATTACAAAATCTTAATATATTTCAGTGTTCCCAACCTCGATTCATGCAGGGAATTTATAATAATATTGATTTTTTTTTGTATACAGGTCGTATCCGCCTAGCGGCGCATTTCGATGTATCGTAAACCCACCGCGCAAACCATTCCTATATACTAGAGGTAGGTGAATGTTGCCGTGTTCCAACGCGACCTCCACAACGGAAGAGTTCCAGGGTCGCAACGAATTTTAACTAATAGACTAATGTAAGTGTCCAATTCATTGTGATGTTCGTAACAATAATATTTTAGATGTTTATATTTTTATGTGTTTATTTAGATTTAAGAAATCTTCAGGTGCATTCGTTAAATGTTTAAAGAGCTGCATAAATGTCCCATGGGCCTTTGTACAAGTTAATTGTTAAGAATCATCATGACCAATATCTTCTTTGATTTTTCGTAGTTTATGATTTCTTTGTTTTTATTTTGATTGACTAGCGCTATTTTTTTTTATTCTTATTCGGTAGAGTAACTTTCGTTTCTTGTTGTTTTAGTCTTTCAGTGTTACTTGTTACATTCTAGTTGGAAACTTGGTTAGAATTTACGCACAATGGGTATTTTCTTTGCCTAACTTCTAATCATGTTTAAATTTTATCTTTTGACATTATTTTTATTTTTTTCTTAGGTTTATATATCTAGGCTCTACATGTAACATAAAGGACTGAAACAAAGCTACAATTAATGTTGCTTTATACGTAATAATAATAGTCGCTCGCCGTGTCTGTCTGTTTCTATCTAAAATCTGTATTAAGGGAAACTTAACTCCTCAATTGTGAAATTGGCTATGGCTATTCTTATTAAATTTGACAATAGAGGAGCTGATTCTTAAATCTAAAATATGAAAAATCCGATCAATACTTCTATATTGAACGGTTAAGCTGTTTTCATCTTTAGCTAAATTATCGGAGGGAGATTTTTGTATTATAAATTACGCTCCCCACCGAAAAGAGTTGCGAGGCGAGCGGATGCCAGTATATTTATAAGTTTAAAAAGTATTATCACAGTACGTTATCTACGCATAATTCCTAAGTAGGTAATGAGACTGCTACAGATACTATTTATTATTATTAAAAGAATTAAAACACTAAATGTACATATCATTGATTTGAGGCTCAAAATATGTTAGGAGTAGTTACTAAGTTTTATTACATCTCAATAGAGCACTTGTAAACATTTTTCGGATGCCCCAAATGTGAGTACAATGATCATACCATAAATTGATTCTTGTCATAGAGTTTATCATTAATATATTTCGGCCACGAATCTATTTGCATGTATTTGCTTATCTATTGTTTCATATAAAAATTGTTAACCGATGTTATTGTACAGACGAATTTAATATCTTGTGTAGTATTATCACATTCGAATTTATGTAATTTTAGATATCATTTACATTCATAATAATATCTAAAGAGCATTGCGGCGGATTTCCATAAAATGCAACTATTGTGGCGCATCTTCCATAAGCTAAGTAATAGCGACATTTGTGAAACTATTGCTTTTCTATCGCAAATTTGTATTAGAAGAACAATTATTGCGCAAAAGTTGTTATCGATTTGCTTCTGAAAGACACGTAATAAGTAAATTATTATTAAGCCATATTTTTTTGTTATAATCTAAAATCGTAGTATATTGATGACTTCCCTCCTATAGGATAAGATGAAGTATAATTTTAATTTATTTAGATGCATCCAAATAGAATTGCATTTTTAATCTCATATATGGCTAGGTAGTTAAGTAATTAGCGTAGTTATTTTTGTCGACTTAATCATTTCATATGGGGAGTTTACTTTGTTGATACCAACAACTTTAACTAGTGCAATGTTCTACAATTACTCTGTCAATGCTTATTCAAATCAGTTATTTGACGACCTCTGTTACCTTGGTGCACTGTAGGCCATTCTTTGTGGCCGGAAGTCGCGGGTTGTTTCCGGCACCGAACAATTTTTGTGTAAAAACAATAATTTATTTGTTTTTCGTGCCGATTGGTTAGGGGACTTGTCACTGTATCAAGGAAAACATGTTAACTCGTCAGTCCCAATTATTTTGAGAATATCTATGATATAGAATATAATATTCGGCCTTATTATCTTATTTGTTAATTCCCTTTGTGTTTGGAGATTATATAGCAGTTGCTCTTTTAATTCTGGTCAAAACAGGTTAGGCCGAACCCTTAGAAATGGGTAAAATGGCAAGGAAAAAGGTGATTTAATCAACCTAAGAAAATATGACCGCCTCTTTTAGATCAATAACATTAAATTATGGATAGCTGATTATTATGGAAGTGCGTTCGGTAAGCTCGTCTTTAACATAAAGTACGTAATAATGCGCCAGTTATATCGAATCTCAGTTAAGTGACTGGTCGTAAGGACGTGTGTCAATTAAAAACGTTCAAATGTTTTATAAAAGTATTGAATGAATGTAGGTGTAGGTGGTATTGCTTTGATAGAATATGCTCGTGCCTCAAGTGCGAATTTTGCTTTAATTTATGACTGTCGATTTTATTTTTCTTGTATTAAATTTCATAGTTCCACATTATTATCTACTGCGGGGAGACTATAAACGTCTTTGTGTATTCAAATTGCATTGATCCCTCACTGATTTAAGGCTCGGTTGCATCACGAATAATATTAATTCTCCATTATCTCGTTATAACTAAGTCGTAGCTGTGTAATTCTTTATATTAATGTGTTCATTTACCTTCTACTTATATAAGAAGCACTGATCAACTTGACCGTCATTCGAATATTATTTGTCATTCGAACAGAGGAGGCATTATTTCACGAGCTGATCAGGTTTTCTACATAAGTAAGTGGTTAGAGACATACTTACAAGTCTGGTGTCAACGTGGTATTTTTTAAAACAAGGTATATATTGTGGTTTATTCTAAACAACTAGCCTAATCTAGCCCATCTATTACGAACATGCCAAAATATATCAGACGTATTGTATACATTTGTCGCGTTTTTGTACTATGTAAATAATGTACACCGGTATATAATGGTGCTGGTACATACATGCATGTTTTTGAAACATAATTTGCGTAGTAAAAGAATTTTTACATATAGATTCATCTCTTTGCATTTAATCTAGTAGGCTAGATGTAAAACAATGGTCTCGCAAGGTTCATCATTAATAAAAATCACAAATAATGTAAAAAAATGCGCCGTTCCCAGTGTTATTCCGCCGTACGATTGAATCTATTGATTACTAGATTGCCGTAACAGAACAATGAGATGTTAACGTAAATGTATTTTTAATAACGGTCTCATGGAGTCGCATTTACGATGACAAATTTTCATTTATAACGGCTCTATAGCATATGCACAGCAGTATTGTAAGTATGTCTTTAAAATTTTTGTGAGAATTTAGTTAGTGCTACAATCGAGGCTCTAAATCCTGAGGGTTCAGTGTATTGTAAATTACTACTCGATTACCTTTTACAGCGAAGCCATTTAAACATTTAACATTTAAATTTTATTGTCATTTCAGACATGGCTCGTTTTACTAGATATTCGCGCTATAAGCTCAAAGTAACGCTGTAAATAAGTAACACGCGATTTTGTTAACTAATGGTTATTATTTCCTTTTTATAGTCTTTCGATACTATAAGATAATTCTTTGTTAATATTGTACCTTTATTTTATTTTTGTAGATCTAAAATTATATTGAAAGTGGCGAGTCTAACATATGTTCTAAACGACAGCCAACTTACGATTAGGACATAAATCATATTTTATTTAGTTATTTATGAGGCGCTCATAGTTAGTTGGCCATACAAGTCTGTAAGTTACGAGGTTATTAAGAACCTTGTGTCCAGTATGTATACATTTTGTAATTAAAATACCGCAATACCTTAAATTTATTATGATTCAATGATTAATCAAATTCGACAAAAACATGGAAAAACCTATTTCAAATTTCTTATTGTATGGTCAACAAAGTATTTTAACGTCTGAGCGTCTCTGTGATTTGAAGGGCACTTTAAGGTTCGGTCCCGGCTGTGATCTTGTTGTGTAGCTCAACAACTGTTGTGTAGCTCAACAACTGTTGTGTAGCTCAACAGTTGTTAAGCCATGTTAAAAGTCAAACATGACATGACTTGAACAACTCTGACACAGGGGTAACCGTAACCGCGGCATATACGAATGAATAAAAATAATGTAGTTATTATAACGAATAAATTACTATTTATATTTACAGATTTAATTAAATGAAAATGGTATGTAAAATGAGCTGAAGTTTAAAGATATTGTAAATACACATTGGGTGATTTTAGTGTAACACTAAGGCATTGATTACCACTGTGATACTTCTGTACCATTATATGCCATAATCTGGTTTCAACTTGATGTATCTAATCTAATCACAAATATTTTTTATTGATGTGAAAAAAATATTAATCATAAGTCAACGCATATTTACTTAGTATGTATATAGTGTACATAATAATACAATATGGTTAATAATTTGGTACAAAATTTTAATAAAACATTATATTCTTCAATGTGGAACTAGGAAATTAAATTAAAAACTATTTATAGATTTGTTTTATATATTTTATGTAAGCAGGATCTTGCATATTTCAAGTATATTTTTTCAATGCAATTAATTTTACATTTATTACAACTGCCAGTTCGCATTTACATCAGTATTTTGCCCACAATGAGCAATTCAAAAAATATTCTTTGAAATCATCTAATTGTAATTGTGACCAATTAAAAGATTGTCAAGTGAATTATTAATTGAAATATAAAAATAATCTGAATCGGTCTGAATACTGTCCATACTGAAATAATGTTACGTAAGATTTGTTAGAAATTAATTATCATGTTCTCTAAGACTGTAGTGAAGATACATTTAAGTACTTTATAACCTGTTGTTTTATTTTCTGACCAATAACTATGTATTTTGTAACGGTAAGATAGAATTAAGTGCCCATTTGGAGTTTAATACGAGAAGATGTAACAATTTATGGTTTCTAGTACATCTTCGTAATTCTGTGATTATTTTGTTATAGTTTTAACTAGTGGATCTATGTATTGAAATTAGAGTCATTTCAGTATTGCATGTATGATGAATGTGTCGGAAAATAAATGTTATTTTTTCAGTAATGATTTTGGTTTTTTTTTCCTACAATCTGTTGACCTACTACTTGCACGCGTTATGAGAGAGCTCATCGGTGTGATCGATCTTCTATCATGCTAAAATAATTTCAGAATGTGAGTATCAAAATATTTGAATTAATAGTGACTAAGTAGTTTTCCATCAGGTATCATAGTAGCCATCAGGATGAGGTTTCATTCAGTATCACTTGAAAACGTTCATATTATATAATTCTCGTAGATATGCTATCAACAAATACCCTAACCTAACTTTGTAAGATTTAATGTTTCATAACTTGGTTTGCTCTAATAAAGTTTAGTATAACATTCATTTGAACAAATTTACATAGATTTGTATGTATTCTACTAGACACGCTGTTTCGAATTAAATCTCTGTCTCAGCCCGGCTGCGCGCGAGGTGAGGAGCGCGGGCGCGGCGGGCAAAATCATAGGAGCGAATAAGCAGGCGCACAGATGTGACACTATAAAAATATTTTACCTTTTAGCATTCTGTTCTGTTGAGATGAGATTTTAAGTATTGATTGGTATATTAGGTACTTGTGGAGCGATTTTCAATTGGCACCCGGAAGAAGTGACTACTATAACAATAATAAGTAATATGAGGGTGATATCAATAAAAAAAACAACATGATTATCAATGATATAATTAGCCAGTAGATATAACAAAAAGGTTGTTTTGGTGGTGCAATCTTACAACAGAATATTTTTGCCATTTTGACCAAAAACAATTGTCCAATACCTTCAAACAAACACAAATAACGAATTCCATATATTATTATTTTTTTTAATTTTATAGCATTATTCGCAATGCAAAGCGTTTATCTAATCTCATCTTTTTTGAGATTCCACATATTATTATTAGATACATACCTATGGTAAACGCACGGAAATACATGGTAAAAATCTATAAACAACATTTGTCACGTCTGTTTTACATTTTCTAATACTCTTTGGATATGTATTAGTAGTACATACTATTCCCTCAAAAGCAATGGAAGAAAAGAGGAAGCGAGATGGGTATAGGATACGGCGAGCAATGGCGGATATATTGCTACAAGCAATATTTTATTCAGAAAATTCGGAAATAAAATGTTAACCTGGCAGAAATAAACTTAAAATCAAGTAAAAGAGTATGTATACTCTAGTCCCGAAGTATAATAAATGTAATCAAGCTCGTTTGTTCATCAATTTATGTTGATTCGGCGTTGTTGAAAGTCATACGCAAACTACAATCTCACTCACTGGCTCGCGGCCGACTAAATGAGTTGCAGCTCCTGAGCTGCAACTCAGTGAGCAAATTCTCAACATGAGATTGCGCGTCTAGTAGAATACATATAGGTCAAGGCAAATTTATGACCAAAATTGTGTAATAAACAAGTAAACCTCATACATCTACTCTAGAACGGATCAGAAACAGAAACCATTTATTTGCATAAACATGTGTTTACAAACAGTGGTGCTTTGTATGTAGGATGGTAGGTATAAGTTTTTATGTTCAGACATGTTTGCCGTACATATAGTGGCATGCAAATGTTAGGTACAATTATTACATTAAAATTATGACATGTAGATTTCTATAATTAAATATGAGCATTACAATTACGAAAGTCAATAATATATATAAGTATGTCAATTGGATAAAATAATTAAATCATATATTCCAAATGAAATCTAATAAGTTCAAATAACAATGTCATGAATAAAAAAATTAAATTAAGGTTAGGTACATGTCAATAGATGAAAAGCATACATTCCAATATAAATAATAATACTAATTAACATTAAAATTTGTCCTTTAAGAACTCTGTAACATTGTAGTATGCTTTTTCAACAAGAAGCGATTTAACTTTTTTTTTAAACATATTATTGTTAAGGTTTTTCCAGCTATTTGGTATTTTATTATACAGCACCGGAGCCATGCAAAAAACACTTTTCCGCATAAGTGCAGTCCTAGCCGTGTGTAGACACAGTCTGCTGTTGTCGCGTCTATTGCGGATAGCGACATCTGCTAGACGCGTAAATAAATTAGGATTTGTCTTGACAAACACAACACACCAACCTCTAAGATGTACAGAGACGACAAAGTCAATATTTTATGCTTCTTAAAATATGGTTCACAGCTATCCGTAGTTTTCAACTTAAAAATGGCTCTAACGCATCTCTTCTGGGATTTAAATATAACGTCTTTATGTGTAGAATTGCCCCAGAACATAATACCGTATCTGAGGGCGCATTCAACGAGTCCGTAATATGCGGTCAGGAGAGCATCTACTTATACTGACAGTTCGCGATAATGTGTATAAAGCGTAAGAACTACTGCTTATCTTTTTACTTAAGCTTTCTACGTGTGCCTTCCAATTGAGAGCCTTGTCTATTATTAAACCTAAAAACTTTGTCGTACCAACTGCGTCTATACTATTAATGTTATATTTTATGTCCAAATTATTAGATGTCAATCGTTGGCTGAAATGCATGATTATAGTTTTATTAATATTGATCTTTAAATTATTATTTTCTAGCCATTCTACAATCTGAATTAAGGTATTATTTATGTCATTTTCGAAAGTGCTTCGACATTTACAATCTACAGTTACAGTACTGTCGTCTGCAAAAAGGGTCATAGGGTATGCTGTGGCCTTCGGGAAGTCATTGACGTAAATAATAAAGAGAAGCGGACCTAGTACGCTTCCTTGGGGAAATCCATGGATGACTTTACGTTCATCCGATGAATAAATTTTCTCTAGGTTCTTTTTATCTAGACTGCTGACATTTGTAATTTGTTTGCGGTCACTCAGGTAAGATTTAATTATTTCTAGTACGTTCCCTCTGACTCCCCACGCTTCCAGCTTTTTTAGCAGGATATTGTGTTGGACGTAGTCAAATGCCTGTGTCATATCGCAAAATATAGCAGACACCGGCATATTTCTGTCCATATTTTTTAGTACGACGTGTAGAAAATCATAGACTGTCATATTGATAGTCTTATTTTTCCTGAAGCCTTTTTGTTCATAGCATAATATGGAGTTTTTTTCTAAATAAGAGTACAGTTCTCTGTGCAAATATTTTTCAAAGATTTTTGAAAAGACAGGAATAAGTGCGATTGGTCTATAATTATCCATTAGCTGCTTATGTCCTTTTTTAAATAAAGGTTTAATAATAGAAATTTTAAGTGCATCTGGATATTTACCCTCACTTATGCCTATATTTATTATATGGCTCAATGGTTCACATATTTCGTTAGAAACCTCTTTGACAATTTTTGTGCATATGTCATCGTACCCTACACTGTTAGTGTTTTTAAGAGAAGAGATTATCTTCAGAATGTCGTTTGGTAGACACGGGGCCATGAACATGGAGTCCTTTTTATTTAAAATATGTTTTGTTGCTGATACTCTACAACTACCCGTTGGTTGAATTTTGTCTATAAAATAGTCATTGAATAGTTTAGCAATGTGCTTTGGATTTGTAATGGTTTTATTATTAAATTTTAGTTGAGGTATATAAGATTTAGGTATATTTAATTTTGAATCATTTATTAGTTGCCACGTAGCTTTGCATTTATTTTTGGATATTTTTATTTTATAATCATTTTGAGCCCGTTTTGTCAAAATGATAATTTTTTTAAATAGTTTTGAATAGTCAGTTAGCTTTCTTTTATTTTGTGGTATAGGTTTATGTCTATATTGCCATAATAATTGGCGTTTCTTTTTGCTACATATTTTAACACCTCGCGATATCCATTTATTGCTTCTGCTTACTTTTATTGTAATCCTAAGTTTTGGAAAACACTGGTCATAGAGAAACGAAAACATATCGATAAATTCGTTGTAAGCTACATTTGTGTCAGCTGATTCATATACCTCAGAGAAAGTTAAACTTCTTAAATATGATTGGAATTTGTTTATGTTTTCCCTACTGTAATCGCGTTTTGTAGTACGCCAAGAATTGACGCAACACACTGTCCTTACTGGACATCTAAGAAGCTGAGCAGTGTGGTCAGACAAACCCAATTCTAATACTGAGCCTTTACAAAGTCGACCAAAGTTATGTGCAAAGTTATCAATGCATGTCAGGCTTTTCATCCGAGTGGGCTCATTGAGTGCTAACGTTAAATTAAAATTTAATAACACATTTTTAAACTCTAATAATTGGGTGTTCTTTTTGAGCACATCGATGTTAAAATCACCCGATATAACAATGTTTTTATATCGCTTCTTCATTAACTCGCTTAACAAAAGTTCCAATTTATCAAAACATACATTGAGATTATTTGAATTCGGTACTCGATATACGCATACGACGGCAATCTTATAGTCAATAAGTTCAATAGCACAACATTCAAATACGCCTGTTAATGACATTAGTACTATATTGGGGAGCGCCTTCCAATGTAGGTACTCCATTCTTTACAAGAATGCAAGCGCCTCCCCTCTTGCTTATTTTACGACTGAACCATGTCGCTAGTGAGTAGTTGCGTATGTTCAGATGCTTCTCATACCCTTCCATCATGAAATGCTCCGTTATAATAATAATAATAATAATAATAAATAATAATAAATTTATTTTCAATCAGATAACAAGGATCCATTTTGTTAGTAAAACATAAATCTTAAAAATTATGTTAGTATCTACAATATAATTTTACATTTAATATTTTTTTATACATATAACATCGATAGCTATGTTATTTTCTTGAAGCTCCTGCAGGCAGACTGAAAGAATATCAGATTTTGACAGTAAACCTGCAATATTCTGATGTAGAACGTATAAGTTTTTGCTAGTCAAGAAAAAAATGATTATTTTCAGTTTCATCTTCATTCGTTTCAATATATGTATGTGTTTCAATAAGCTTGCCGTCGAAATTTAGCATAATGTCAGTGATCAAAGCTAATACGTCTTTAAATATAGAACGAAGTCCAAAATTTTTTAACAGTCCTGTGTAGTTATCAAACATGCTACCGTCAGTTTCCAGATTACGATTGCTATCCAGAATATATGCCAAATTATGCATAGTTATGTCCATATATAATAAGCTGTTAAACATTTCGACTCGCCAATTGAAAAGACTTGTTGAAGTCGTACATCTGTAGGTTGGTAGGCAGATAATAACATTAGTATGCTGTATGTCTTCTAGAACTTCTTTCATATATGAAATAATTTTAAAATAATTGTTTGTCGATGTAAGTATATAGTCCTCTTCTCCCAGAAACACAATACAAAAGTCACTCTTGTTGAAATTAGATATCTTTGTCTTCAGTCCTTGCAAAAGTTGTCTTGTGTTACAGTTTGGTTTCAAGTAATGACAAATTTCATAATCACACTTGAAAGTGTCTCTCGATATGGAGAGAACATCATTTTTGTTGTTTGAGCTCAATATGCATATTTTGTGTTTTGACTCATTTACCTCTGCGGATTGAAAACAAGGGAACTCGGTATATGTGAAATTAGCTCAGTACACATAGGTTGTAATGTTAATTTTTCCTTATTTTTATTAGGACACTTAGGTGCCGCTTGTTCCGTAATATTATTTTTAATTTGATCAGTTTTGGAAGTTTGTTTGTTTTTTACTGATATATTTTTCTTTGGGGTAGTTCCCCTATTTTTTATTGAGTTGTTGTTAATTTTTTTGTACAAAGTATTTTTCTTTAACAACTCTTTATTTATTTCTTTAAGATTACTATTTTCTAAAGATAGTTCTTCTATTTCAGAATGTGCACTATTTAACTGACACATTAACGTTTCAATTTGTTCTGGCGTCAATGGTCACTGTAATAGTAGATGGTCAAAAATATACAATAAAAAGTATGTAGGCGTTTCTAATACATAACAGGAAAACCTTTTAGCCATTGCGCATTTTTATTTGATGGTCATGTATACGCACCGTCTGTATTGCAGAAACGTCAAGTATTTTTCTATCCCTGATGTAACGACAATCTTAGCAACCAAGCGAAGGCTTCTTGATCAGGGGCAATTCATGACCCTGAATCACGCACAAGGGTTTGGGAGATCTGTGCTGCCTGTCGTAATCGAAAGAATCTACATGCAGCCGGACTTCATCCATACCACCTTCAGCCGGTACAGCAGCTCCATGATACAGACAAAAGCACGCCGATATGTATGCGAGTGGCTTCTAAATCACCGAAAAGCCAACATCTTGTGGACGGATAAAGCGCTATTTACTCGTGTGACACTGAACAACGTAGGTAGGTACATAATGAACATTGTCATTTAATACTTAATCCTCATTTGATACGAGAGATGCCTGACCAAGTAACTACGTTTCACCCAAATCTTCAAACTCGTTCAAATGTATTAAAGTAAGAGATCAGTGTCCTACGTAGATTACCAATTATAATATTATAATGTCGGCGCATAGAGCGCGCACATCTGATACTAGTAGGTACCTACTACGTAGGGGCGGGCGTCGCGCGTCGTGTGACCATATTAAGTTTCAAAAGCAAACATCTTTCGTTAACGATCATTTTATTTCTAGTACATATTCAAATAAAATAAAAACCTTTTTAATTAAAATTATATTATTAAGGTCTTGATATAAAAAAAACGGTTTTTTGTTGACAAAGTTTTCATCATGTCTGAAACGCTTATAGGCAGGTACAGTGATGTTTTTGTTTTTACCCACATTTCTAAAATTTAATTGGTTAAGGCTGTAAGTGACATTTACTCTAATTCGTGAATGAAGGAACCCAGATACAGAATAAAAACAGTGGCTTTCACGTTCCTGACTGAATCATCGTACCTAAGTAGGTACCTAAGCACTACATTCGTACAATTGTAATCCTGTTTATTTAAACTACAAGGACGTCCTTTTTTTATACAACTTAGTTGGCAAACAAGCATACTGCCCACGTGATGGTAAGCGGTCACCGTAGCCTATGAACGCTTGCAACACCAGGGGCATCATTAGCGCGTTGCCGACCCTTTAGAAACCTTACAACTCCCTTTTTGAAGGGCCCCATGCTGTAGTCTCTTGGGAAAACCGTAACAGGGAGTTCATTCCACAACCTCAACGCTCGTGGGAGGAAGTTTCGCTGAAAGCGAACCGTACGTGATCGAAAAGGTTCGAGGATGTGAGGATGAACTCCCTGTCTGTGGCGAGAGGTGCGATGGTAGAAGGTGGCCTTCGGCATCAAATCAAATAATTCCTCTGAACACATCCCATTATATAGACGGTAGAACACACAGAGAGAGAGGCAAAGTCTCTCCTTAGACTTAAGGGTTCAATGTGTCTATATAGCTTAGGATCGTCGATCATCCTCGCAGCGTGTCTTTGGACTGAGTCAAGAGGCCCAAGCTGGTAAGCCGGTGCCCCCGCCCACAGGTGACAACAGTACTCCATAGGGAGGCGGACTTGCGCTTTATACAGCAATAGCCTTTGCCTCGGACTGAAATACTGTTTCGCCCTGTTAAGTACACCAAGTTTCTTTCCTGCCAGTTTAGCCTTGTCCTCAAAGTGGCCACGGATTTGTACGTCGCTAGAGATATCGACACCAAGGATCCCAAGCTTCGCAGAGATGGGTCAGGGCTGCGTTTTGAAATTGTGGAGCTACAGCAAATGGGGTTTTCTTTAGCGGTGAACACGCAAACTTGTGTCTTGGGGGGGTTAAATTGGACTAAATTCAGTCGTCCCCAATCGGAAACTTTTAAGAGAGCATTCGATTTCAGACACAAGTTTTTCACTTTATAACGGATCGAGGGATATTGACACGGCCCGTGTAGGTGTACCCGGTGCTGTCATCCGCATAGCAATGAATGTTTTCTATGGACAATATATCATTGATATGAGGCAAAAACAGCGCCGGGGACAGCAGAGCCCTGTGGAACGCAAGCGTTGATGTCCATGCTATCCGAGCAGCTGCAATCTACAACGGCTTTTATGCTTCTGTTGGGCAAAAAGCTGGCAATCCATGTGCTTAATCCCTCTGGAAGACCGTATGCTGGCAACTTCGATAGAAGACTCCGGTGCCAGACCCGATCAAACGCCTTCGCCATGTCTAGGCTGATCGCCAGTGCCTCACCTTGACTTTTAATGGCCAACGCCCATCGGTGTGTGAGATACGCTAGAAGATCACCAGCTGAGCGACCGTGGCGAAATCCATATTGGCGGCCGCTAATCAGATCGCGTTCCTTTAGGTATCTCAGGAGCTGGTTGTTGATAATGTGCTCCATCACTTTGGAGAGTAGGGAGGTTATAGCGAAAGGTCTGTAGTTTGATGGGTCTGATCTATCGCCCTTTTTGGGCACCGGGTGAACGAGGGCGGTCTTCCACGAAGACAAGATACTTGTCTGATATGCGGCCTTTGGCCTCACCGCTAGGCCTTCTCATTATGTACCTTTGTTTAAACTGGCTTACAGGAAATACAGTGGTGGGTAAGAGGCTACAGAAATAAATCAAAAGTGCACTATAATTTATTTATTTTATTGCAACGAGTAACATCTACTTAGGTATAAGATCGCATTTTTAGGACAGCAAGCGATCATTCGGTCAAATGGGACAGCGGTCCGTTGCGCCTTTCCCAAATCATGCGATGTTTTTGCTTCATGTAAGCTTTGCGAGCATCCCCGTATGCTCCTAGATCGCCGTCTGTGAAAAGAAACACATGAATTTTTAATAAAGTACGTACACCCCTACATGTATGGACAGCACCGGGTACACCTCCTACACGGGCCGTGCCAATATCCCTCGATCCGTCATAGAGGAAAATCGTGAAAACTTGTGTCTGAAATCGAATGCACTCTTAAAAGAGTTTCCGATTGGGGACGACTGAATTTAGTCCAATTTAACCCCTCCAAGACACAAATTTGCGTATTCACCGCTAAGTAAGCCCCATTTGCTGTAGCTCCACAATTTCAAAACGCAGCCCTGACCCATCTCTGCGAAGCTTGGGATCCTTGGTGTCGATATCTCTAGCGACGTACAAATCCGTGGCCACTTTGAGGACAAGGCCAAATTGGCAGGAAAGAAGCTTGGTGTGCTTAACAGGGCGAAACAGTATTTCAGTCAGAGGCAAAGGATATTAGAGTAAGAGTTCTAAGATAGTAGTAATTAGTCCTAAGTAAAGTATTCTGTCACCCGAAGCTACCTCTAAAAGATTATTCTTTCTTAATTAGTTTTCTGGCATACTCAACTTTCACTTCCATACTAACATTTACTCTTCTTTCAGTATCTTTTTCACATGTCCCATTTCTTGTAAACAAAGTTCCCAAATATACAAACTCTTTCACCCATTCTACGCTCTCTCTCCTAATTATAATTAATATATTATTATCTATATATTTTTAATAAGACAACGCCCGCACTTAGAGAATCTAATTCCTGTGTCGCGGGTTACTTTACGAACATATAATAGACGGACACAAATTAGATCCAGACTCAGAACAACTATTTATGGGTCACACAAATATTTGTTTGAAGATTGACAAAAGAAGTATACCTGGCCTGTGTGAATGGGGCAACCGGAAGGGGAAGACCACGTCGAACATTCTCTGACCAAATTAGAGATGTTCTCAAGAAAGGGCAGGTCAGAAGTACCCTAAACCGGCGAGCATGTATGAAGAATATAATGACAGAAATCGAGGCAAAAGAAGTACGCAAAGATCGTGACAAATGGAAATCCGTTGTCTCTGCCTACCCCTCTGGGAAACAGGCGTGAGTCTATGTATGTACAAATATTTGTCCGGCGCGAGGCTCGAACCCGCGACACGAAGCGGCGAGGCGGCTGTCTTAGCTGCTGCGCCACACGTGCAGTCAAAGTATATTTCTAGTTATATAAAGAATAAGATGTTAAGGAAAAGTCTGTAATAATGTGACCACTGATGATAGGCCTAACCCATGAATTAAATAGTGAATTGGGGCCATTATGTTCGCTTATTCAGCTACTCAAATCATTTCCAGTGATTTCAGATGGTAATAGCATTATTATTCTGAGGTAATAGTGCCAAACACTATGCATAGATTCTGCTTGTTGCTGGTGTAGAAGTCTTCGCGATAGACTTTTGTTTAGGGATTGTAGATGTTGTTTTGCCTGTCTGATGATACTGAGTGATTTTGTCACAATGGATGACACAATTGGTTTTAGTAACATTACTTTTGTTTTCATACACATTCAGTAAGTCTTTATTGTAATTGCCAATATACTCACATTTTATAAACCAAGCTTCTTCAGATTCCTTGTATCTGTCCCAAAGAGGTTTACATTTGGCAACATGATCAGGGTTTTCATACACCATACAATCTTCAAAACGCTGGCGGAGAATGTTCAGAATCTCCGAGTCTACAGCCCTGTGAAAGTCCAATAAAACAATAATTAAAAAAAAAAAAAATATTTTTATTTGCTTAAAATACATATTGCACATAGATATAAACAATAGCTAAAACATCTTTTTGTAGTCATTGGGAATGCATATTGTCTGGTTATGGCTAACATGCTGTGAACTTCTCTCGGCACCTAGTGCTCAAACATAACACCGTTTTGCCAAAATCTCACAAAACAGAACATTTTGTTTATAAACCATTAACTAATAATAACAACAACTGTTTTAAAACAGTTGTTGTGAAATAAAACTAAATAAGTCAGGTTTCAGTGCATAATAGATAGTCAAATTAAAATCAAATGTCAATTTATTAAATGTACTTTACAAAAGTTATAAATATTGTTGTAGCATTAGTTGTTACATCAGTATTTTATCTATTTCTAAAATAAATTTGCATTCAACACTAATATATTTAAAAACAACTTGAGAGGTGTCAAGGGACACCTGGATGGAACGAAGTTATTTTTTATTATTTATTATGTACAAAAAACCTGTATACACTCAACAAAAATAATCGTCGCGACACCACACTGTTCAATGCGAAATAGTAAGACAAAACGAAAATATCTGGCTTGCTTTTTATAAGAGAGAGAGAGAGAGACAGACATAGAAACATGCACACGCCGCACGGCTTACAATAGCTTCCTATAGCAAAAAGTGTCGTTACAACTTTTTGTCTTAATTTTTTCCATCTAGCCCCCTTTCGCAATGCATGATAAGGGACTTCTTCCAAAAATTATAATAAATATGATTTGTAGGTACTATATTCTAAAAGAGAAACCAATATTTAAACAGAGTGACCTGTTTTTGAATTAAGAATAAATATAGACTGGCTTTTATTCACATACTCACATTATTTATTATTAATATGCAAAATATCTACTATTTATGATACACACATAACTGCAAAAAAATAATAAATTCTATTTTTAAAGATATTTGGGAAATGGAGTCATCATCCTCATCATCATATCAGTTAATTGATTTTTACTGCTAGAAGCAGGCTGTCTTCAAGATCTCCACGATTGCCAATCTTGCACTACCCACATCCAGCGACCATCACAAGATCATTTGTCCATTTTGCAGCAGGACATGCTGCATCTTCCTGTTCATAGTTTCCACTTGAGAACCTTTCCTTATTAGAACAACGACCACTGGGGCATGTGAATTAGGCCACAACTATTCACAGCCTACCTGAGTCTATTTAAAATATATTATAGATTTCTTTTATGTTTTTCCATGCTTATTAACAGGTCCCCAACCATTCAATTTCAATGCTTCCAAAGTTTTGCTGAAAATTTTATATAATATTCATATAGCAGGAAGTATTCATATAGAAGCTCTCCCTCATTTCTCCTATCAAATGAACACATTTGTAAAACATCATGCAAATACTTATCTTTACATACTTTGAAGATTAGACCTAGAATGATGTTTATTTTGGACCAGCATTAATTGTTTTTGAAGTATGCCAACCTAAATCTTTAGAATAATTCCTTAGTGAGTGATACCTATCTAGCTATGGATAGTAAGGATAACAAATATATTCATTAAAAATGTATCGCATGATATTAATGTAAGTATACTAACAATAAGTCACAGAAAACTAACCTATCACGCTTGAACTGAGCGTTGGCTTCAAAATCGCAGAGAACATCGTCATCATAGCACTGGTCGATTGTAGGCACACGGCGGAACTTTTGGTGGTACCACGGGTACTTCTTCTGATTCGGCTCGACAACCTTCTCTGTATCACAACACGACAACAACATAAATAAGACCGACGAACTTATATAACAAGGTTCCGTAAATACTCAAGTTTTTACCTCGGAAATATGTTACAGGAGCATCAATGGTATTATAAACTGCATTCGCAAACGCTCTAAATAAATTTTTATCTTCAGATGGGGCTGCTTCGGTCTGACCTTCTTCTTTACCCATGATTAATTTCCTGCAATCTTCGTCTTCAGAAAAGATGGTCTGATTTTGACAAAAAACTATATAGTCAGATGTCTGTCATTTCTGTTTGACATAAGTGACAGCTAGAGTTGTGAAAATCATTAGTAAATAAGAATCTTTAATCGACTAAATCAGTAATACCAAAATATACGGTTTTAAATAAAGATAGATGGTAGTGCTTCTTAATAGATTACCTCGTCTGGCGATGTCACTTATATAGCAGCATTTAACATTCACTCTAGGATTTTACATAGATAGTCGTCTTATTCCTTTACGGCTGGTCTCTATCTATAGCTTATTTATCCTTGGCCAGAAATAAAAACACCTGTCATTGGGTCATATCATATATTCCTGTTTCAATAAAGAAAGTTAGATAGAAATGAAATAGGTACCTATATATCCAAAACGCTTATCTATCCTTCTGAATTATTATGACTAACAACGTTTACTTCTGAAGACCTATCGGCTACCATATATAATTATAAAGGCGAAAGTTTGTGAGAATGTGTATGGTTGTTAAATAATATAGCTTATACGAATAACACATAGAGTATAATTTATAAAGCGTAACGCGGGTAAATCGGCGGGGCACAGCTAGTTGGTAGGTAATTGGTAGAATAAAAAAAATATTTAATAAATAAAAAACCCAACTGCGTAAATAATGAAACAAACTACGTACATAGACAAAGAACTGAAAAGAAAAAAACAAGCACATAGATGGCCGGTGGTCTAAAATTATATAATGTATGTACTATTGAATGAATACTATTGAAGAAAATAAAATATATTCTAAGAATGGAACATAACAACTGAACAGTCGGGATCCATTGACAAATTAGATTGGCTGTCGACTAATGGATCCCGACTGTTCAGTTGTTATTTTTAGTTATGAGTTCCTAGCTTGTTTCAAAAATAAGTTAACCACATTATATATTATAGTTTTTGTTCTTAATATTTTTTTTTTTTTTATATTTTTATCATTCATTATCTAGATTTAGTTATTAAATATTATTCATTCATTTATTTATTTCACTAAAAATAGAGTACAGTGGTGGTCTTACTATTAGGTTAGTCTCATCAACTTTACTCATAAACAGCATGCGAAATGTGTGATTGTTATATGTCAAATTTTACACAAATAATATAATTAATTAAATAAATCACAGTTTTTTTAAAGACAACCCCTGCACTATGGAATCTAATCCCTGTTGTAGGGTACTTAACAACATATAATAGACGGACACAAATTACATCCAGACTCAGAACAACTATTTATGGGTCACACAAGTAGTTGTCCGGCGCGGGACTCGAACCCGTGACACGAAGCGGCAACGCGACTGCCTTAGCCGTTGCGCCTCACGTGCAGTCAAAAACTTGATTTGATTGAATAGAATGATTTTTCTAGGAGCCACAGTCTGAGTTGGGTTTTGAACTTTGCCGCTGAAAAATGTCGAATATTTTGCGGCAAAGCATTAAACACTTTCACACATACAGCATAGGAACTTTTTTGAAATAGTGTTGTATTAGTTATCATGTTGCGAGGAAAAACATCTTTAGCTCTAGTAAATACTGTGGCTGCGTTTTCACAAATACATCAATTTGAAAAATGTACAAACACACTAGTCATAATTTTTAGTCCTTTTAACAATGATTTACATGAGACAAACGGATGAGTACCTGTAGTTGCTTTAACGCATTTTTTTGCAATAGAAATGCTCTCGATTTATCTGTTGAATTGCCCCATAGATATGCCATCAATATCGATTGGTAATAAGGCTGTTTTGCGAAGTCTAGTCGTGACAAAACGTATACAAACCTATTGATTCTGATGCATATATTTTGATCAATGTGCAAATTCCAGTCACAATAACGATCAACTGTTATTAGTCCGATTAAGGAATGACTCAAAGGAGGGTATAGAGTGCGTGAGCGGGAACCTAAGGGATATTTTCAGAAACTTGTTCAGAGTACTTAGAGGGAAAACATACCAAAAGTACTGACGTCTAGGAGGTGAGGCGGAGGGAGGAGGGGGGAGGGGGACAAAGACCTCAATTTTAGGTTTTTTGCTAATATCTTTAAAAAGGTGCGTTTTAGCAAAAAATATTCTAAGATAAAATTAAAGCTTACAAAATTCACTATAACTTTGATCTCATATACTTTTTCATATTTCCATTCGTTTATGAGCTACACGCTCCAGAAATATAGAAAATTTAAGTTATTCAGCGGAACTCTTACAGATGCCTTGAGAAGTTTAGGAGACCTGATATGCTTCTGGAGGGAGGTGTGCTGGATGGAGTGAAGGCCGTCATGGCTCACATACAATAGTGCTCATCGGGACTAAGTGCGGAAACCAAACCCACTAGCATATTAGTGGGAACAAGATAATGATGAGTTATTCAGCGTGATGACCATTACCTGATGCCTGAATTATCTCTAAATTTATTTTAACATAAGCTGGGAGTACCTCTACGAGGTAAGGGCGGTAACAGTAAGATATCGCGTTTTTTTGTAACAGCAGATGACTGAGCTTAGGCGGGAAAAACATCATGAAGATTGCTTTTCGCTCAATGCTCACTGTAGGAAACGCAACCTGAATGAATGAATAAATGACAAAAAATGAGATGCAATAGCATGGATATGAACACATCCTCTTCTTACACTCATTTACCGGCTACGATACAACATCAGCAACGTTTAGAAGAAGCAAGGTGGGTTTCTGTAAATTGTATTTAAATTCGGAAATTATTCAGGAAGCAGCAAAGATCTTTTACAACCCAAGCTCCAGCCATAATGATGTTGCAGAAGCTGGGAAGGTGTGCTTCCTGAAATGGTATGGGACACCAGCAAAAGTGACCCTTCTCAATGTAGTTCTTCAAGAGGGTTTTATCGCCCTTTTTGAAGAAGAGCACCACCACACCCCTGTGTCATGCTTGTGGCGTTTGACCTTCTAGTATGACGGAGTTAAATAACTTCTGAAGGGCCCGTAGGATTGGTGTACCACCCGCCTTCAGAAGCTTTGCCGTAACTCCATCATGACCAGGCGCCTTGTTGTTCTTAAGCTGTTCGAGAGCCATTCTAATCTCGCACAGGCTAACGTCCGGGATGTCGTCGGTAAGTGTTGGGTTAGTCGTGCTCTGGGATCTGAGGCACAACTATCGACAGGTGACTGGGCTTTCCTATACAGCTGTCCGTAGAACCTCTCGATGTCTCCAGCAACTCAGGTCTAGACGTGACGATTCTGCCATCCTCAGTCTTCAGCTTCGTCAGTAGGCTCTGTCCAACAGATAGTTCTCTTGCAAACACTTCAGAGCCTTTGTTCCGCTCAATAGCTTCTTTAATAAAATTTGTATTAAATTGACGCGTGTCGCGAGTCAAAGACTTTAAGATCTGTCTGTTGAGCTGCCGGTATCTGGTAGCATCATCAGAGGATGTCAGAACCATTTTCCGTCTTTCGTCCATAAGCTGCAGGGTATAGTCAGAGATCTTTTTGGTTCTGTTTGTACGATGGGCCTTGAAGACCTTAGACCCAGCCGTATGGACAGCTTCTACGAGCCTGTCGTGGTATGAGTCCACTTCCTCGCAATCTGCTAGGCATTCGAAACGGTTTTGGTTCCGGGTTTTGGATGTAGATGGGTAAAGGTCGGAGCGTAGACTTTATCAGTCGGAACCTCTGAAGCTTGACATTTAGGTTCAATGAGCCTCTCACCAGTCGGTGATCGCTCCCGGTTTCAATCGTATTGATTACTGAGGCGTCATTGAACATCTGTCTACTCGTCAACAAGATAAAGTCTATCTCGTTTTTTTTTACGATCGGGCTTACCCAGGTCCATTTGCGGTTTTCCGGCTTCTTGAAAGAGGAGTTCATCATAAAGAGTCCCTCCTTCTCCATGAAGTCGGCCAACATTTGGCCCCGGGATTCCGGTCTCCACTTACAAATTGCCCCACTCTCAGCTCATTATCGACTCGTTTAACCAGCTTCGCGTTAAAGTCCCCCATGACCACAGTGAAATAAGAGTTCGAGGTATGTATGGCTCTAGAAATATCCTCACACACGACCTCAACCTCATTGTCGAAGTCGGCGCGTAAACCTGTATGACCTTCAACGAATACCGCTTGGTAATTCTGAGTATAAGGTACGCAACCCTAGTCGACACACTCCCGATTTTCACTATGTTGTGGACGAGGGACTTGTGTACTATGAACCCAACACCACCTTGGGACAGTTGGTCGCCCTCCCGGAAATAGAGCAGATTCCCGGATTTCAGGATTATAGTGTCCTTCCCCTCTCTTCGAACTTCAGATAATCCTATTATGTCCCAATGTAACCTGCTCAATTCTTCCTGCAGTTCGATCATCTTCTCGTCGGTCCGCAGTGTGCGTGTGTTGTATGTTGCCAGGGCCAGAGGTCGTCGGTTTTGGTAACGCGGAATCTGCCGGGGATTCTTAGCACCCCCTGCCCTGCCGTAACCACGGCTGTTACCACGGCTGGGAATAGCATGGCTACCGGAGACTGGCGACCGCAGTTTAATTGTGTCCTTCATTTGAGGGGATCTGCCATAATAGCCACGCTTGGCAAACGGGTTGGCAATCGCAGTAAGGTAGACATTGGTACTCATGAGAACGCTGCTGCCCATTCTCTGGTATATATTCCCTCGGGACGACTTTTACGTCCCCCCGCGGGATGAGAGGGGGTGGCGATATTCTCTAGGCCGTCACCACACAGCCACTAAGAGAGTAGCTAAATATAATTCCTGAAGCACATATCACCAAGTGCAGCAGTGGCTTGGGAATGAGCTGCTCCCTCAAGAGTGGGGGTGGAAAAATTTATGGTGATATCTTGGCGCCAAGAACAACAAAAGGTTTACCGGCGCCCCAGGTTTTACTAAAAACAATATTTTGTCGCTGCACAAAGGATTGTAGCAGCAGCCAATGTGGATGTCACAAAGCTATGAATAAATGCTTTTATACAATTCAGGAGTTTTTTGACATTAAGGCATACTAATAATAATTGTGATTTGTACCTGTGTGTAATTGTGTATATTTGTATTTTATTTGTATAATTTTATGTTTACTGACATTTTAGTATTGTTTGTGTACCCATTTACTAACTTCTTGACGTAATTTTAATGATATATAATTGTAATTCATTAGTGGACATAAAATAGTGTAATGTAATACAGCTTAATTAACAGTTTAATATTTGTATACCAGTCTATCTGGTTAGACATGTGGACCCTATTTTATTTCTAAGACCTGTATAATTACCATGCCTAATGCAAATAAAATGATCTTATCTTATCTTATCTATGCTGAAATTTTCTACTGCGTGCCTTCATTGCCAAGGAAAATGCTTCAACGGCGTGTCTTTTAGCGAGGAAGACGACGAGAATGACCATAAAGATGATTCAGAGCCCTCTCAGCAAGAACCACTTACCACTGAGGAAGGCGAGGAAGAAGATACCACAGAAAACGACCTTTTTCCAGGACCCTCACGACCTAAGAGAATAAAAATGTGAATCATTCACAGAATTGGACTTAGAAACTAATATTTCAAAACATTTTTTGATTGCACTTTTCCAGAGCCTGTAGTTTGAAAACGGATGGGATATGGAAAAGTATCAAAGTTATAGAAAATTTATAAGCTTTCATTTCATCGCGCCATTTTTGAAATATTAGCGTAAAACCTAAAATTGAGGTCTCCCCTTCCTCAAAGTAAAAGCAAACAAAGTGCATGTATAATGAGTTATATCTGGTATGACATTAATATAGAAAAAGAAAAAGAGTCCATGCTTATTTACGAGATAGTCCGATTGGCAATATTTAATTTTTTCCACTTTCCAGAGTGGCATTTTCTTTTACTGTTTTCTTTTAATCTATATTTTTTAATCTGTGATATGATAATGAATAAATAAACATCCGGGCCAAATATCACGTTAATACAAGCAGCTCTTTAAGCTGAGAGATAAGTCAGTCATTGTTATTGTTATATGACTGCAAATTTCGCAATCTCGTGATTTCATTGAGAGATTTGATATCATGAGGATTGTTTAGTAGCTGGCGGTGGTACAGAGTACTAATAATTAAACCATCTAGTGAAGTTAAGTACTAAATCGTTTGAAGTTGGAGATGGGCGACCGTGTTAGAAGTTAGATACTTTAGTACCTATATGTCCATCAACACTCACACGCACAGTAGACAGAAGTTTTCGTCTTTTCATCGTAAATTTCTACTGTTTTAAAACCTATATGTGAGAATAGTTGTTACGCAACTTTAAATCGATATAGCTCCTAAACAGCCGGTCAAATCGAAAAATGTTGAAAGAAAACTAAAAATGTTTTTTAAATACCTATTCAACGATACCCCACATGACATAGTTTGTTGACTTTAATTTTTTAAATTTTCACTATATAGCGTCCAGTAGTCGCCATATTGAATTTTCAGTAACGTCATGTCTTTAGTGACACTTTCCGGACTGAAAGGAATCGATTGACGTGCGAATCATTAAAATCGGTCCAGGCGTTTGGTCTGTATAGTGCTTCAAAGGAACATACATACATACATAGCCTGATAAACACATTACCCTTTGCGTCCCGCAGTCGGGTAAAAAAGGACCATCATGATAAAAAATAGAGAAATATAAGTATATATGTACGTAATGTAACCCTGTTCCTTTTGTTTGCTATGAAATAAGGGAAGGAGCGAGACAACCCCAACACAAACATTATTAATAACCTAATGGGACTGTTTCATGCACATTTGTTAATGTTATACAATAAAACATTTTCATTTGGAACAAGATTTCTGCCAATGTTATTTAAACAATTAATAAAAACTGCCATATTTGTAGAAATACTAGTTGTGCCCCGAGATTTTAGCCGCGTTAAATTATAATTTAACGCGGGTAAAACCTATGTGGTAAGCCCACGTGTTAATTCAGGGTGACAGCTAACTCTATGCCAAATTTTATTAAAATCGCTTCAGTCGTTTAGCCGTGAAGAAGTAACACACAGTCACACACTCACAAACTTTCAGCTTTATAATATTAGTTTGATGTGATGGTTCAGTTGGTGAGGCATTATACGTCCTAGCAATATATTCGAAGTTAGATATTATGTATTGCCTTTTTGCTAAAGAATTAACGCCAGCACATCAAGCTACTCCAATCTGTCAAATTTCTCCAAATGAAAGTGAACTTTTAACTTATGTGATAAAGTTGAAAATCTATAAAAGAAATTTGACAGATTGGGATAGCTGGATGTGCTGGAGAATAGAAAATTAAATTGAGTGTGATTATGTACTCTTTGCTTGCACGCAGTGAGAGGTAGTTTCTAAAGAACATGTAAAGGTAAAATGATACAAGGTTTAACATAATAAATAGTGGACGTATCTTGTTTTTTTTAGGCACCGGGTATGCTTATTCAAGCCACCCGCAAATTGTGTCTGCGGGTGGGTATGACGGACTCGCACCGACTAAACCTAACCTGCCGTGGACTTCTCGTGGTGCCTGACGGGAGGAGCCCGGGCTCGGGTCGTTATCGCTGATAATAACATAGCTTTCAATAGGTGAAACTTATTTAAAAACCTTGAAGTATTTCTGGTATGTTACAAAAACCAAAGAAATATTAGTTTAAAGCATAAAGTTACTATACCTTAGGGAATAGAGCATCAAAGGGCTGAGCGAGCGAAATGTCACTAACAGCAACACTGTTAGTATCTGTTTGACAGTTCGTCGGCACTCATCGGCACGCACTCATTGATTGCTGTGATTTTTTCTGATTTTATGTGAAATCGTGGATATTTTCAAAAATATCCACGATTTCACATGCTTCGGAAACATGGTGACTTGTTTAGTGACTGATTCTTGTAACACAGCGAAATAACGCCGAAAAATGTTCATTTCACAGGTCAATTATTCCAAATCGATACCTCCTAACTTACAATTTATTTTTGCCAATGCGCTTCGATTTTTTGTTAAATAGTCTTACTTCACTCCAGAATCGTAGTTTCAGCACTGCAAAATCCCACCCCATCCTTTTTAGTTCTATTACTGTTACTGACGAATATTATGGATATCGATAAAGTGAAGATCGACATGACATACATCATTGACTCATAAACATTTGTACACACACAAATGTCATCCTATTTCTGTTTCGTTTGACAGCTCTTGTTTGTTGTTCTATTCCGTTAGGTATATCTAGGTACTAACTTTATTGTTTAAAGTTTGAAAATAAAACAAAGCCCATGTTACGCTCTGGTAATGTAGCTTTCGATAGAGGAAAGATTTTTTAAATAGAATAGATATAAGAATAGACATTTATGAAATAGAATCGTGTAAGTGGTTATTTGAGTTTACCCATTACAAGCATACCTACCTACATGAAAATAATCTTTTCTTTTTATAATACGTAGGTAACTATAGGTTTAACATAAGAATGAGTAGGTAGGTAACAAATGATTCTTTTATAAAAATCCTTCCTAAAATAAAATCATGCAAATTGTGTTGATCTATTCTATGCTGGGTGGTTGCCGATTGCCGACAGTGAATAATCCTTTGAAATATCGATACCAGAAGTATCAATTAACGTAAGCGACATTTTGGCGAAAATGAGTTATATATATCATTTGATTCAGAATTTTCTGCTCTATCGTATGGTATTATTGAAAAAATTCTATCGTTAAAAAAAATTCCCTTACAGTAATAAATTTTGGCCTGCGTAAAACGATTTTTGACAATGAAAATGATGTAGTTAACACACAATTATTATTTTTTTCTCTGAAAAATAAAGTAAGTCGTAGTGTTAAATAATTTTACTACCTTACGTTAAACCTCAAACCAGTCAATTTATATAAAATGTACGTTACTTATTTATTATTTAAGTTTGTTTATTAATTGTTAGAGTATAATTAAGAATTAATTATTAGAGTTTTTGATTGATGGTTAGAGAATTATTCTCTTTCATTATTATGAACACATTATTATTATAGGTACTGTGACAACTGCATGGGGCAAAATAATAATAAAGTTATATTTTCAATGTTAAAACATTTCCTGGTCCAATCTAAAAATGCAAAAGTTATACATTTTAATAACCTTCTAGCGGGACACACATATATGCCAGTTGACAGCATGCATGCTGTCATTGAGAGGGAAGTAAGAAAACTTAATTGTTTGGGCACCTTCGCAATGGCCAAGTTTTATAAAGTGTGCTAGAAAACGGCCTCAACCATGTAATGTGAGTGTCTTAGAGCATACAGATTTCATTATCTTCCAGAATCTTGTGGATTCTGTATTCACTCAAGCTACTCTTAAAAATAAAGATCTGCGTATGAAAAACATAAGAGTGCTCATATCTGCTGCAGTGCTGTATTCATATCAGTTACATTATTTTAATAACCTTCGACGTAATAATGTTGTCTGTCCAACTACGCTTGTTGCTACATCCCTAGCTCAAAGATCTTTTCTATTCTTAAGTAGTTTTGTGTATAATAAAGTCAATAAACTCTTGCACATATATCCAATGTGCAAGCCACAATGCAAAAAAACTGTGACAAACTGGCTCTTAAAGCTCGATTATACAGAAACTGAAAACTTAATAAATATAATAAAATAAACTACACACACACATACACACACACACACACACACACACACACACACATGCATGTTTCCACATTGTTGTATGTACGCGAATATTGTCTCTCTGTTACAGTATTGTAAAAATACATTGTACTTTATAACAAAAACTATCATAAATCGCTGCAGGGAGGAGAGAGCCTGGAGATTTGTCACACAGGTCTCGAGCCTACTACAGACTCCAGCTCTCTCAAAGGTTCAAAATTAATGTTAGTTTTTGTACTTTTAATCTTACATCGATTGTACTTTTATTTGTACCTTTTTGAGAGAATTAAACGATTATATTATTATTATTATTTTATTCATTAATTTTTCTGACACTTCATATTTTTTCAACTGTTTCTCGTTTCCGGTACATTAATTAAATTACTTAATAAATAAGACTGTTGCTTAAGTCTGAGAAAACATGTTTTTTTATTAGTTTAGTGATTATAGTTATAAAGCTAACTAAACGTAATTATTAAAAGTACAGAGTTTGAAGGACTGTTAATTAAAAGAGATCATGGAGTCAATTATACATAATTATTTTTACAGTGATAACTAGGTGTGTATAACTGTTAATTCGAACACTGTTAGTTTTAGAACATTTAGTTAAACTTAACAAAAAGTTTTATAGACTGATTTGTGTGTTGAATTTATAATAATAACACAGACATAAACGTCTAAATATAAAAAATATATATTAACTAAACATAGTTATTTATAGTATCCCTAATTTTCAGTTAAATCAGTGATAAACTGAAAATAACATTAATCATGCAAAAAAACTATGTACATGGTGTTAAAATACAATAATCTTAGTAGATAATCTATAGTTCCATCAAATTACAACACTGTAAAAGTCCTTTACAATATAATCACGTATAATTTTCTATTGCTCTTGCTGCTTACACTATGCTTGACGGTTTAGACATAAAATATTAGTAACGTAAGGTACAACTAAACATATTTTTTTAATGTAAGGGACACGCTATATTTTAAACCGCTAGGTATTCCTAAATATTTCGTTTATAACATGAAAGAAGAGGAAATTCTAAGAAACTTTGCTCTAGACATAATTAAAATTGGAACAGACAGTAAAAAGTTATAGACAGATTTTAAAAAATAAAATCGTTTATTGGCTCTCCTGAAAAACCGTGTTTTGTCCCTTACATTAATTGATACTTCTGGTATCGATATTTCATTGATATTGTCGGAATAAGAAATTAAAACTAGGAACTAGCCCACCGTCCAGATGATAATCTAGGAATTAGGTAAACATTACCACAAAATACCTGTAGCGTATCCTGTAACGGAGAGGTACTTCTCAGTCGACCTGCTCATAGAGGGAATTAAGCTTAAATGTTGTGCTTTTGTTTAGTACAAAACAAGAGGTCACGTGTCGAGTGAAACAACGAACTTCATAAAATTCAACCCATCTTTGCATAATATGTTTATAGCTATTCACAGAGGAGATTAGGTATTTCGATACTAGACATCAGATAAAAATATTTCTATACTTTTTTTTTGTAAATGTATACATACAATACATAGAAAACACTCCTGACTAAGACAAATAGACATGTTCGTGAATATGTACGAGGATTGAACCGGCCTCAATGTATGGTCATAAATAATTAATATGAATAATATTTAATTAAGTATATTAAAATATACGTTATCTTTTGGGTTTCAGAAATTATGAAGAGTATTAAAGATACCAATGTAAATATATTAATAATCGTACAGTCTAGGAGAAAAAATAACCAGACAACCCCGACATCCAAAACAATTGTGTTAGTCCAGGCGCATATCTTTAGGGGCATATATGTTTGGGATTGACACTTGATTCAAAACTGCAATGGGGTCCTCAGATTGAAAAGTTAACAGGTAAATTAATTTCGACTGCTGTTGTCTGGAAAATATGACAATTGTCAGATGAACAAACTGCTAGATGAGCATATTTCGGGTACTTTCGTAGCATTATGACGTATGGTATTTTGCTGTGGAGTTCGGCAGCTGACATAGCTTACTATTTTTGTATTGCAGGGCAGTCAGAGCCATTTATAGTTTAGGTAGTCGCGATTCTTTACGAACTTTGCTTAAAGAAATGCATAGATATAGGTACATGTGTGCCATCGGAATATAATGGTTGTTAGAAAAACTATTGATAAATATAAAAAAGTGAACTGCATAATTTAAATAAATACTAGGAATAAAAACAAACTACATTTTCTTTATTTTTTATTGAAAATACCAACAAATTATGTATCTTTTTATCACTTTATGTTATTAGTCATAGTTACTTAGGTACTCAATACGGCTTTGTGAATTTGTGTTAGTTTAGTAATAAGCTTAAATTAAGGATCCTGTATTTCTCAGATAAATTAATTATATTCCTTTCTAGCTGTGCCCCGCGGATTTACCCGCGTTAAACTTTATACATCATCATCATCATCATATCAGCCGAAAGAAGTCCACTGCTGGACAAAGGCCTCCCCAAAGATCTCCACAATTGCCGGTCTTGTGCTATCCGCATCCAGCGATTTCCAGCGACCCGCACAAGATCATCGGTGCATCTTGTAGGGGGCCTGCCCACGCTGCGTCTTCCGGTTCGTGGTCGCCACTCGAGAACCTTTCTGCCCCAGCGGCCATCGGTTCTACGAGCTATGTGCCCTGCCCACTGCCACTTCAGCTTGGCAATTCTTACGGCTATGTCGGTTACTTTGGTTCGCCTGCGGATCTCCACATTTCTGATTCGATCTCGCAGGGAAACTCCAAGCATAGCCCTTTCCATTGCTCTTTGGGTGACCTTGAGCCGCCTGATAAGGCCCATAGTGAGCGACCACGTCTCTGTTCCATAAGTCATCACTGGCAACACACACTGGTCGAAGACTTTCGACTTGAGACTCTGCGGTACTTGGGACGAGAAGATATTACGTAGCTTCCCGAACGCCGCCCAGCCGAGTTGGATTCTACGATTGACCTCCTTCTCGAAGTTGGACCTACCTAGTTGGATGGTCTGTCCTAGGTAAATATAATTCTCTACAACTTCGAGTGCAGAATCTCCAACCTTAACTAGAGTGGGTGCAACATGGATGTTCGACATGATTTTCGTCTTATCCATGTTCATTTTCAGACCCACTTGTTGAGAGACTCTGCTGAAGTTGGTAGAGAAGGGCCCGTAGGATTGGTGTGCCACCCGCCTTCAAAAGCTCTGCCGTAACTCCATCATCACCAGGCGCCTTGTTGTTCTTAAGCTGCTCGAGAGCCATTCTAATCTCGCTCAGGCTGACGTCCGGGATGTATCCGGTGAAGTGTTGGGTTAGTCGTGCTCTGGGATCTGAAACTTTATACAGCCTATGTGTTAATCCGGGGTGTCAACTAACTCCATACCAAACTTTATTAAAATCGCTCCAGCCGTTTCAATCTTCATGCAAGAAATACGACAAAAGTTCCACAATAGTTCATTCGGCTTGAATAAAAATGTCAAATGTCAGTCGTTGATTCTCGCGCGTAAGTGAGGTTAATCTTACGCCTGTAAATTAATAGTTTTGAAGTAAGAATAATGTTTTTTTTTTATTTTATAGTGTGTAAATAGAGCCATTCCACCATTAAAAGTCATAAAATATATATGTTATCGATTTACTTTTTTAAATAATCGACTTTCAAAAAATCTTTTTTTTTTTTTTTTTTTCAACTTTAGTCAATGTTTGGCCCTTATTATAATAAATTAGAAACGAAATATCAACAAACATTCATTACGACTTGAAAGAGTCATTCATAAGCATCAATAAAAACAACACTTGTGTCGACCCATGTCGACTACACCTCAACAATAAAATTGTTTATTGAGCGCGCCCATTTATCCCTGACCTAGGAGCACTTGACGCGTTTTTTTAATCGGCGCCTGAACACGCGAGCGGATACACTAAGTATGTCAATTCCATCGTGACCTGTTGTTGTTGATTGTAATACATGCATGACATGCCCACGTAACGCAACATTTTTCAGTTTCTAAGTACCTATTTTGTGTTACTGTTTTATGTACGAGTTCTGGAGAAAACAATTAAATTAGAAATTTTATATCACGAGATCTTTTATATTTCGATGATCTCCTTAAAACAAGTTGCCTAGCAACCTAGCTCGGAGCGCTTTCCTTCATATTATAATTTTCAACCAATTTTATAACAATTATTTGTCCTGAGGTACCTAATTTCGCGAAGACGTCTAGACTCTGGAAGATAGGACCGTACGGCAAGAAATACTCAAATTCTGAATGACTACAAAGATGACAACCCAAGATACAAAAACTAAACAAAGAAATAGTCATTTACAAGTTAATTACTTAGTTGTGGTTGGTTGTGGTACTTATTGCAATGGGACCACCACCAAGTCCGTGACGAAATTTTTAGCTTGTGCTTTTTTATTTTAATTTATCAAAACGTGTGTAGATAAGTTTATTAAAGATCAATTTCTTATTATTGTATTCGAATAGTATAAAACATTTTGACGAAGTTACATATGGTGAAATAGTGGGGTTGTCCGTCTAGTTCGAGGAGAGAAAGATTGAGAACATGCCGATCTTCGCCGTTGCCAGATGTCATATACCTTTTAGGACTAAGCAGATTTTATTAATTAACAGATTCGTATTTTAGAGCGGCCTGCATAGTGAGTTACCATATTAGATTGATTCAAAAAATCGATAGTGGTTATTTGGTGCCATTTTTAGTGTCGAATATTTACAGTCAGTAACATCGTTTTATCAGTTGAATGAACGTCGACGGTATCGATGAATCCGTTCTCTTAGTTTCATAATATCGGATTGTCAGTGACAGTTTCATTTTTTTTTTATAATTTTTTTTTTCCCACTCTTTTGGGGAATAGGCAGACGTTACTCCTTGCATGGCAAGAGTTCTTGTTTGTGTTCATTTCGGGTTTGCCTATTAGGATTTTAATAATCAAGTGAATATTGCAAGAATTTACTTGTTTTTTGTGACTTATTTATTGTATACTGGTATTGTTATATTTATTTTTATCGTTAGAAATTATTTACTATTTATTTATATGTTGTTTTAATTTTAAGTGTGTGAATTTGCTATTAAGTTATTTGTTTTATTTATGTATTTAGTTAATAAAATTATTGTTTTGTCTTTAAAGTTGTTTATTGTGAACATTACTTCGGTTTATTTTGTGATCTCCTGTTTATTTATTTGTTTTCTGAGACGGTATTGTAATATTTGTCATTTATATCGTCTGAAATTATTGACTCTTTATTTATACGTTGATTTGAATTAAAAATTTTGATGTTTGAATGTTTTGTTTTCTGGATTCCTGTTTCATTATGGGGCGTTAATATTTATATACATAAGGAATAAGTGTCTTCCCTATTAGCTATCCAATTGCAATTTTTACGTATTATCTAAATACATATTCTTGCAACCACCTTGTACTTCCATCTTGCTTATTTTATATATATAAATTTAATGTTATAGGTGTTCGTAGCGTTTGTGGTTGATCATAGTGCATTATGAGCTCTCTACAGACGCTTTTCTTAAACTCTTTTAGGTGCTTAATAAAAATTTTGTTACATTTGAATTTACTTTTGATATGGTAATTATATTTCAAAAGGGAATTAGTTGTTTCTATGTTCAAGTTTATGTCGTTAATTTTATTCTTGTATCTATTGTATAAATTTGGGTCAGGACCGATTGTAAAGGGACCGGCCCTGTGATGCATTGTAGAATCTATAGTGAATTTTCTTTTTATTACTAAATCTGCATGCCAGCTCATCATTCTTCCATATGTCCGGAGCCCCTCTAGTTTTTGACTTAGTGTGTGCTTAATTGGTTGCCTATTTGCATAATATGCAACTGAGCCAATTATTTCACTTAGGTTTAGGGAGTTCCGGAACCAGGTAGGGCTCATAGCACATTCGACAGTGTTGGTTTCTCGCGATGTACTAAGAGTATGCAACTCTAGCTCTCGCGAGAGCGTCCCATTTTTTACGAATGGGACATTCACTGTCGAATGCGTTGTGAGACGTTTTCTCAAATTTACTGGCACGACAATTTTTACAGTTGGTGATTTCCCCGGCTTGCCAATTTGGACAGTCGGGCCGTCGGTGGGAACCGCCGCAGTGCGAGCACAGATCTTTGTCTTCGGTGCAGTGTCTGCGACCGTGACCGAAGCCGAGCCAACGTGTACATTGTACCAGCGGGCTTTGGTCGAAAACACGAACCCGCTGCAGATCAATGTACACCCTCTCCGCTGCGATCAGTCGCCTCCAGACGGGGGGCGAAACTTCCAATACGACGTGTTGCTCATTTGGATTTTTCGCCCTCCGCCTGTACTTGACCACGACGGTTTGTCTCCCTCGGAGATGTCGCTGAGAAGATGACCATTTTGATTCAGTATAGACTCTACGATGTCATTGTCCGTATTGAAGGACAGTAAATCGGTCAGTACTATTAGCGGGTTTTTAAAATTTGTCGCCTCCATCTTAAGTTGGGCGGACGAATTTTTTATTTTGGTGGTCACGCCCTGCAGATCTTTTTTGTCTACGCAGCTTATTAGGACTTTTTTGTCCTTGACTTTACGTAGCCTGTCCACTCGTAAGCCCGACGTTTTTGCGTCTACCATCTCTTTAATTTTATCTATAATCGTCCCAGAGGTGTCCATTACGTGCTCCGATGAGACGATTATAGAGTGGAGTGGCGGTGGCATATCAGGCACACGGGCGGCAGCTTTTGCGTAGGAATAAGCTGGGGGTATTACTGAGCGCGGCACAGGTGCAGACGTCCCGTTTTTTATTTCCTGCGAGAGTGTGCGTGTATAGAGCGCACACTCCGCCATGTCTCTCCTGCTATCCTTCACCTCACTCAGTATTTCCCTCAGTAGCGTCACCGTTTCGCCCTCGTTTGCGGCGGATGGAACCTGTGAGCTGGTCATTATTATGGTCTGGGTGTGGTTTTCACGTGTGGTCTGGTTTGGTGTTGGGTTTTTCGTCTGGGTCCCCTCCTCGCCTACGTTAGTTTTATGGGGTACTGCGACTGTGGCATTGTCCAAATGTTTTGCCACCCCCACAAACATCTCCATGATAATATGTGGCAACCTCGACAGGTTCCTGTTTAACGTTTCTTTAATTTCACGCTTCAGGTTTCCGGACCGCTCCATGGCCGACTGTGACTCCTTGGTTAGCCGTTCAGCTTCTCGCGCTAAGCCTTCCAACATAAGGCGCAATGCGGCCTCGGAGCCGTCCGGCGCCTGAACCGCAGGGCCAGGTGAATTATTTGTGGCTGATGAACCAGTCGAGGTGCGTCTAGGCACAGGTGTTTTGTCGTTTGCCTTCCCTTTCGGTGGGGCCACAACAGTCTTTTGTGTATGGGGGGGGCCCCCTCGCAGGAGGGGAGTGTTTGACACAGACCTTCTTATTTTGAATCTTTTGGCCACTCACGCTGCCGGCGCTGCCACTGGGTTTACTGATGGCAGGACTGGCAGCGAGAGCGGTTTGGATTGGGGAGGTGTGGTCAATTACAAATGTTTTCCGCCTACTCTTGTCTTGGTCCGCCGTTGCTCCAAGAGTGCCTTTAGGGGGGTGGAAAACATTTTGTTAGATTGTTCAATTAAGGTCAAAATTTACTGAGAGGTGTCTCTCTTAAAGTCTGTGCGTGTCTTGGTTGTGTGCCTCGATAGAGACACCATTCAAAGAACGAACACAGGATTCAGTCCCAGATGATTTATGAAGTAATTCAGTCAAAGCCCTCTTTTGCTTTTCCCAAGCGCATTTGTCACCACCAAGGTCCAAGATATGCCGTCAAATGTATGTTTCGATTGCTCTGAAGGAGCTCTTTCCTGTCGGTAACTAAACGAAAAAAAATTTTATGGGCACCTCGTACTTACGATTTTATTACCCCAAAGTTGATATGGTCAAACCCTAACTTCCAATTTTTGACGTTTCAGTCGTCCGATTCCCGTGAACGGGGTGTCCAGGGACGCGCCTCACCGAGGGATATACAGAAAAGATCAAAAAAGGAGGGGCGTTCTTGAAAAAATTTTGAAATTTGGTCCAAAAACCTGTTTATGCACCAAATTTTATGCCGAAATATGGGTTATTTATTAAAAAACTGTAACTAAATGATATAATATATTGATGAAAATGCGTCGGAAAACAGCCAGCTAGTTGTAGAAGCGATCTAGTCGCTTTTGTCGTACAACTCGGCAACTAAATCGCGTCAACAAGTCGTACAAAAGTAATTTTGCGTGTAAATTGCTAAGAAAATACGAGAAAATCGATTTTCTTTAATTTTCTTGGGGCCGGGAGAATATATTTCGTGCCCACGCGTTAGGTATAGTCAGATTACAAATTACAACACAAAAAATATTTAGTCTAAAGGCTAAAATTAAAAAAATTGTGTGATGAATTACTGTTTTGTCAGTGACAGTTGGATGACCATAATTGATCAAGAGAATTTAAAAATAACTAAGATGGCTACGAATCTCCATGTAATGGGCAAATATGGAGTTGTGCTTAGCAGATGCAGATGTTTATGATCTCTAAAATAATAGTAGTCGATTACATACTTCAAATAAAGCTGATTTACAAAAAGAAAAAAAAAATGTTTTCTATCCCTGAATACCGAACTATACCGGACTTACCTGACAAACCCTTCTATTCGCAGTTTTTTTCTGAGAGCCTGAAATACGATGCCACACATTGAAACGCTGCTGAAATACATACGTTCTATGTCTATATTCGCGCAAACTGTCTATTTATAGTATGTTTACAATTAGACTATTATAAAATAAATTTTATAAATGTTTTCATACAATCAATACAATGTGTACCTAAATATCTCTGTTACTAGAAATAATAATGTATACAACTATATTACTACAAACATGTTCTGACTATTTACAATCGCTTTTTTATAGTCTACGTGAATAAAAACCTCTTTTATTTTATCTTATTTATTTATTTATGTAGACGATCTTATCCGACATACCTAGTAGTAAAATTTCAAAATTAATGGAGTTTCAATAAAATTATAACCTTAAACTAGCCTTAGCAATGTGGTTTTCGGCCTAGAAATAATAACAGGGCCACCCCATACCATCCAATGAGTCCCGTAAAAGGCGCCTAAGAGATAGTAGGTAGTAGGGCAGTGTTACTTGTGTACAGACGCCAGCACATCCAGCTACCACAATCTGTCAAATGTCTTTTATAGATTTTCAACTTTATCACAAAAGCAAAAGGTTCACTTTCAATTGGAGAAATTTTACAGATTGGGGTAGCTTGATGTGCTGGCGTCTGTACTATAGCTACCTCCTAACTGCGGTTGGCAACTCGCATGCCAAGCGCGGTGACTACGGCAAATCCCTCCAAATGGAAACGTTGTAGAAACCTTTTGGGGAGGCATATGTCTAGTACTGAACGATATCAGGCTGATGATGATCCTTAAAGTAAATTTGACAGTTGTTTTTAATAGTCAACTAAATATTAGATCACCTAATTTAATGAAATTAGCTAAAATAATAACAATATCCTGGGACATTATTTACACACGGCCATCTGATCCCAAACTAAACAAGAGCTTGTACGGACGCCAGCACATCCAGCTACCCCAATCTGTCAAATTTCTTTTATAGATTTTCAACCTTATCACAAAAGCGTGAGGTTCACTTTCTATTGGGGAAATATGACAGATATGTCTGTACTGTGGAAACCAGATAACTGATATACTACATATACTATTTTTTTTGTAAATACAAACTTATACAGATAATTACACCCAGACTCAGAACAAACAGACATGTTCATGCACACAAATATCAGTCCTGGGTGGGAATCGAACCCACGACCTCCGGCGTGAGAAGCAAGCATTTACCAATCACGCCAACAGGCCCGTCAAAAATGTTATAACAATGGACAAAATTTAGCTAATGAGCTGTCGGACTTTGCAGAGTTGATGTAATATCTTGTTGTTATGGAAATTAACTATTCATTCGTTTACAGTTGATGATGAAGTCTTTTGCTTCAACTTCTGTCATGCCTGCTAAATGGTTAAACCGAATTTATATAGAATATATATATTGTAAAACCGGTCACATTTTGAGCAGTAAGTTTGTGGCAGTACCTATTATATGAACCTACTCATAGTTGGAAACGGAATATCGAGATTTTTGAACGTGACTTTTTACTTTTAAGGTCCCGGTCGATTTTCCTCAAAAGCTTTGACTTAGACTTAGCCATAACTACGGCGTTTATTAATGGATTTTATTAAAAATAAATACTTAGCATTGTTGGAAGTTTTCCAAATGTCATTGCCATATTAGTTTTACGAGCATCTATATTAGACATTCAGGTTTTATCATTTATTGGAAAACTACCGAGGTATTCAATTGTCGCGAACTCGTAGCAGGGTTGGTGTCATTCCAATCGTCGTTTAGTTTTCATTTGCCTTCACTGGGCTCTTTTAGTGTTTCAATTACTCGATATTGCTTACGCAATGTTTACATACTGTATTTAGCGAGTTATTGAGGTCAGCAAGATAATCCCGTTAGATACGTCACACCTGCTTCTGCTACCCAAGATTTACAGACGCCAGCACATCAAGCAACCATAATCTGTCAAATTTTCCCAATTGAAAGTGAACCTTATGTATGATTAAGTTGAAAATTTGACAGATTGGGGTAGCATGTGCTGGCGTCTGTACCTAGATAGAAATTGGGTTGATATTTCGATGAGATTTTTCGTATGAATTGATTGTATAAATTCGAGTCTGAGAACTCGGTGCGGTGGCGGAGCAGTTAACGCACATGTGGCCGGATACCCTGTGGGACGTGGGTTCGGTTCCCATCCGCACACTTAAATTTATACAGTTCATTTTAAAGATGTCTGAAACTTGTTTTCAGTTTAGCATGTTTAAAATGCTAAAAGTAATAAATGAAATTATAGTTCAATATTAAAAAAACACTATGATTTAAAAAGTACTCAAAATGTGAATAATTTAAAGCATTATCTGTGGAAATTTGACGGTCACCGTAGCCTAGTTGGTAGTGCTCCTGCCTACGAAGCTGGTGGTCCTGGGTTCGAATCCCGGTAAGTGCAAATATTTGTGTGATGAGCACGAACATTTGTTTCTGAGTCATGGATTTTTAATATGTATTTAAGTATTTATCTATCTATATATAAGTATGTATATCGTCTCCTGGTACCCATAGTACAAGCTTTGCTTAGTTTGGGGCTAGGATGATCTGTGTGACATTGTCCCTAGATATTATTATTATTATATAAATAGTATAATTTAAATTAGTTTAATTATTACTAATAAGAAGAAATTTATTTAATAAGAAATTTTAACTATAATGCTATAAACTAAATTAAAATAAACTAACTAAAGGCAATCCATTAAGCGCTCCGCATCGGCATCAAAGAGTATCGTGCCCAGAAGGCTGGCAGCATTGCCACGTTGTATGGCAATACTTATTCTCTGTGCAAAAAATAGACCAGCCCTCTGGTCACGTGTGGCGTCGATAAATTTTTTAGAGATGCTCTTGAAGAGTGAACGAGCACCTGGACCCCATGGTCCTAGTGTTTCAACCCCAAATGGCTCAAAAACGTAACTGCCGATTAGGCGGGAGTACTTACGCCGCTTGAGGTTCTCTGCAGATGTAGCAGCAGCGCCCGCAGAATTCGAGGTTTGAGGAAGGGGGGATGGTGCCAGGGTATCCACGCAAGTTGCGTCCCACACCAGATGGCTTCCCATCTTCCATGGCAGCAATGACATACCGTCTGGTCGCTTTCCATCGTCACGCGCCAAGCCATTTGGTTCCAGTATGGCAGGTACGCCGGCGATGGAAAGGGCTCTACGAACAATGTCATTAATACTAGCGTGCCGTGAAATTCTACCAGCGCTCCTACTACACGAAAGACCATGGTATCCAAGACGATCGACGGCTTCGCCACAACGACACTGATGCGGAGCCACAAAACGGACACCCAAACGAAGGCAAGTTGCGACCCTAAACGTGCAGTTGTCCAATAAAGTACCTAAGTTGGGTGAAGGTAATGCCTGCAACCAGAGCCCCGATTCCCACTCACCCAGAGCCAATAAGCGAGCGCGCTCTGCTGAATTTGTGAATGTGTTGAGGAGACCATTGCGTTCAAGGTTGCAGAGCGGCTGGTCCCATTGTCTCTGAGAAGCAGGGTTGGTGGGTAGATCTGAACTCGGACAGGTAGCCCTCCAAGCATTCAAGGCATCAGTGAGGCACATCACTTCTGAACTGACCCGTGTAGGATTAAGAATTTTCCGAGTCAATTCTTCAGTACTGTGGACCGAAGACAAGAAAGCTGGAAGGCT
The DNA here is from genome assembly GCA_951640165.1 of Pseudoips prasinana. Lineage (NCBI taxonomy): Eukaryota > Metazoa > Arthropoda > Insecta > Lepidoptera > Nolidae > Pseudoips > Pseudoips prasinana. The sequence goes on from OX621240.1 coordinate 16,452,485, forward strand.
TACACTAGAAATTTTGCGGATACCGAGCCCACCCAAACGTACAGGTAAAGTAGCTTGGAGCCAAGCCCGGTTATCCAGGTCTAGATTTAGAATTTTTGAAATGGAAGTTTTTAATATGGAATCAATACTTTCTAGGAGTGTCTGATGTTTCCACATGTGACAGGATCGCAGGATATGCGTAAATTTTGGGACAAAAAAGCAATATCTAAAGATTGTGAAAGCGGAATGTATGTTAATTTATTAATTGTCCGATCTAAGTATTGGCATTCCAGCCGTTTTTAGTCGTGTCGGTTTCGGTAAGATGGCGTTAAAAGAGTCTTAATTACGTAACAAAACATCGAATGGATTTTATAAATTTGAAACAAGGTGCTGTGGCGAAGCGGTTAACGAACATGGGGCCGGATGCCCCGTGATTTGTGGGTTCAATTCCCACCCATACTTAAATTTATACAATTAATTTTAAAGATGAATGCGAAGTTTGCCGTAGTTAAAACTTACTAATCTTGTTGAAAATTAGTTGGCAGCATGACCAAAGGTGTCACCTTTGGTCATGGTGCCCAGATAGTCTTCATCTTCATCTGAAAACCTTCCGTTCCTCGCATGATTCGCGACCCTCAATATAAGGTTTTCATCAAATTAATAATATGAATGATATGAAACATAATTCTGTTCTTCGAGTAGTAAGTATCAAGTACAAGAAACACCATAAAATAACATTGTCACTGGAACACATAAATGTAACGGTAATTACAATGGTCCTATATCGCTACCTTGCGTGACGCCAGATAATATCTATTTGATGTCATGCAGTATAACTACCGATACAGATTTGTACATTGTTTAATTGTCACTAAAGTGTACGGTACATTGTACACGGTTATCTAGTATTGCCAGCATGTACGATGAGATATTAAAGCCAACAATCCCAAGAATCTTAGAGACGGGGCCACAAAGAAAGCAGATTTTATATATAAGTTTTTTTATAGAATATATTTTGTTATACTATATTTTGTTACCGGTACACAAATTTTAATGGTAACATAGGATTATGAAATTATTTTGTGTTTCTGGGTGTAAGAAGACATGAATAGCAAGCGACTGCTTACCACCAAGCGGGATATATGCTTATAAGCTGACTTGGATAAACACAAGAACATATTGTGTTCACGATCTATAAAGGTATTAACTGTGTTTTGCGGACGATATGGAAATCTACCATACAATTTCTACTCCTTCTGACACTGCGTTACTCTAAGCTGATTTACAGCGCCTTGAAGTAAATGTCAAGCCAATAAACAAGACCAAAACGCATTGAAATATTCAGTAATTAGCTTTACCCGCAAGAGACATGTTGTACACTCAATCTATTCATTGAGTAATCAAGCTCTTCCTAGGAACGATGACATAATGGATCTAAGTGTACACCATGACTCGAAACTATTATTTGACACTCACATAAACAAAATTGTGTCCAAAGCATCAAGATCCCTAGGTTTCATCATGAGAATATCAAACTGCTTTAATGAAATTAAGACTTTTAAAATATTATACTGCGCATTTGTAAGGAGTACGCGTCTTCTGTTTGGAACCCCAACTATAATTTATATGTATATTGATCAAATCGAAGCCACACAGAAGCAATTTATGAAGTATTTATGTTTTCGAGCAAAGGTAAGATATAGTTCGGAGAATTTGTCGAGCTATGTAGAAAGTTTCACTTTCTACCTCTTAAAATACGTCGCGATACTTCTGATATTTTAATTTATTATATATTATGTCTAATAAAATTAAATTGACGTTCCCGGACTAATCAGTAGTTGTATTTTTATGTTCCAAGTGTAACCCGTTTCAATCCCTCCTAGTTTCAACTAACAATCGTCAAAATTCCTTCCTGATAAGAGCGAGCAAAAATTTTAACAAGTTATGTAAAAAGCATAACCTACATCCGTACCCACTTAAGAATGATGCAGCAAAGCGGTGTCTACGCCTTGATTTCTTTATAGGTAATATATATACATACATACATACATCTATACTCACAAACCTTCGCATTTATAATATTCTATTTTAGATATATGTGATAATATTAGTAGGATGTGCACCTCTGGCGGTTTTGGCAGTGCACGCCGGAATAGCTTGCAGATGGTAGATTGTTTCCTACTTACCTGACACTTATCGTTATATTTTACACAATTCACAAAATATCTTTTTAAATTGTAGCCTATGTGTTATTCGGATACATAAGCTATATTATTGTAAAGTTTCAATAAAATCAATTCAGTAGATTTTACGTGAAAGAGTAACAAACATCCATCCATACTTACAAACATTCGCGTTTATAGTAGGATTAAGAAACCCCAATATGGACTTTACACCTTTTAACTGTATAATCAAATACTGTTAGTGAAAACCTGTAATTGACTTCCTGTTTTGTATTGTCATGTCTAAAATGTGTAAAATAGCTGTTGGTTTTCCGATAAATAAATTACCTACGTTGATTAATTTCGAAATGGATTACGGATAAGCTTTCCTTCGTTAGAGGTGGACGGCTGTGTGATTGTTTATTCGACAAGATAAGTAATTAACATGTACCTACCTGTATTATAATTATTTGTTGAGCAATACTGAGTTAAAGAAATTACCTCAAGATATGTTTCATCATATCAGCCGAAACCATCCACTGCTGGACAAAGGCCTCCCCAAGAGATTGTGCCTTTGTGTTTCAGCTAGATATTTAACTGTAACCCAATAATTTGTGAAATAGTTTTTGCACTATCAATAGAATATTAATAGTGCAAGTTCAAGTGTGTTCATAGTAGAATAGAATATTGGTTAGTTATGTACAGTAGATGCAGTGTTTATTACGCTATCAATCTATACATATAATAAAATCGTAGGAAAGTCAAAACTGTACATTGAATTTTTTTTAAGGATACATGGGTGATTTACAATCGATATCGGAGCCAAAAATATAGTTTTTAGAATTTATGTCTGTTTGTCTGTATGTATGTCCGGGCTAAACTCAAAAATTACTGCATGGATTTACTTAAAATTTTGCATGAATATTACTAAGAGGTCGGGTCAACATATAGGCATATTATCATGCTATCATTTACGGGGGAGGAGCTATGATAATTTATAAAATTGAACGCGGGTGAAACCGCAGGGCACAGCTAGTATGGAATATTTTTGTTGTAAAAGCGTATCCAACCACGAGCCTTCGACTGTAATTGCAATTGTAACTTTCAGTACGTATGCCGCCAAGTGCCAACTAATTTTCAACAAGATTAGTAAGTTTAGTGGGTAGATAAAGAATTTTACATATAACGTATAAATGAGGTAATCATTAGCATAACTAATTGCCGTAACTAATCGTATTCATTTACTCATACGTCCGTAGCTTACCTACACGTTCTATCTTTTACGTGAGTTATGGCATTGGGTTTTTCACCATGAGTAGTTAACTGGAGAAGTTAATACCTTACTGAATATACTCCAGGTATTATAATGTTAATTTTGTGGTCCTGGGTGTGAATTAGGTTCCAGTGCTCAACGGAGAAAGGAAACGTTTGGCAACGCGTGTATGATGCCATGTTTGTCACAAGCGATCGCGTACCGTAGTTAGACGTGAATAAAAACGACCTTGGTCTAACCTAGTCTTGTTTAACCGTTTAATGATGTTATCCTATTTAAGATTCCCGGCACATGGCAAAAAGTTCACTGTCACTCTCCGGATGTGTCAAATTGCCGTCTCATGAAATTAGTACAATGTATTACAGTGCATTGTATGTTTAGATATCCACTTCTACATCTGAATATCTACCGCGTAGTTCGTCTGTTAAAATTGACTGCATTGTCAAAATTTGGTCTGCTGTCTTTATTATTGATATTCACTAATATAATACAGCCAAAACAAAACAAAAATACAATAAACTCGATAATGTTATGATTAATTTTGATGATAAAGAGTTGATTAATGTAATCTTGTAATTGATTGTTGCCCCTTGGCATCACAGTTGTTGGTATGCAAACAAAGGACCAAACATTCAGTATAAATCTAGGTCAAATGGGATATCTTTATCTTAGATCAGTGTAGTCTACTAATAGGTACTAGACATCATCTAGTATATATTTAAATATATTCTGCCTCTATTTAATATCTTCTGTCTCTAATTTCCTTGCATTATGCCTACTTAAGTGCATAACGACAGCTGATAGCTAATAGAATTTTGTTGTACAGCCTTTTACAAGTACATTGAGCGTCCAGTCATTGAACGAAGGGCGGGGGCGCGCATGCGTACTGTATATTCTACCAAATCGGGTTGCTATTCATGACGGCATTTCTGCATTCGTGGTGGAAATCTTTACATTATTGATGCCACCATGGTGCAGTGAAGGTTAACTGATTACGAGGTTGATTGATTTAAAATGCAACATGTTTAATGTCGTTTAAAGGTTTTACGATTTAACGCGTAGTGAAGTTGTATAAAATGTTTTAAGTCTTTGCGTATGTTTTTAAAATTGAAAAACGACACGTGAATACATATAGTGAAAATTTAAGTGTTTGTCATTAGTGTTTGTTTACTTTAGAACCGGTTCAAGGGTAACGAAAGTTCACCTGGAGCTTGCAACCCCAGATTTAAGCGGAGTCCTGTCAATCCACCATTGCGTGTTGCTTTAGTGTGAGGAGGCGTCTTGTTGTGTTGTGACGCGCCACGCGGTCGTGGAGCGCAGTGGTATCGCGGTATGGCGCCCCGACCCTGGTGATTCAGTCGAGTGGCGCGCGCGTTAGCGGCCACCGTTCTTCCAGTGCTGATGCGAGTGCAGTGCCGGCACGATGAAGTGGCGCGCGCGCGCGGCCTCTTCCCGCGCCAAAGAGCGCGCCAATATCAGCTTCTTTATCTTCGTCATGTTCTTCGCGGTGTTCGGTGTGATAGTTCTCACAGAACTGTTACTGTTAGAACGGCCCAACGTACCAGGTTCCGCGAGGTCCCGCTACAGTGAAAATCTGCAGGTCAGGAACCTTCTTTCTTAATGAATATCTCAATATACCTATGTCTGTTGTATCAGCTAAAAAACCATGATATTAAGACGATGCCTGTTGGTTTGATACTAATAATATAGAAATAATATAGAGGTAAGCATCTAGGAAAATTTCAGGATTTTTAAACAAAAACTAATGAGGAAATATATCAGGAACGAAATACATACCAAAATAATAATACAGTTAAGTTATGAAGTAATGTATCAGAAACGGTACCTGCCTACTTTAGAGCAAGATAAAAGTTCACACTATGACATTCTTATTAGTAATGTACACAATTTGGACGACATGAGTAATGGAAATGTATAACGTCCACAATCAGCTGTGGCTGTCGTGAAGCTGTTTCCATTAGAATGTACTTATGTCTAAAAATAAAACCAGTAAGTTAAGATGTTATTCACAATCCTTGAGACGAAACAATAAGGGCAAGTTAACTTTTGAAGAGGAAATCGCTTTGATGTCAACCTTCTCATTTAACAATACGAGTTCAATAACAATGCGTGTTGATTTGTTGTTATTATTGTTCTTGTACGATTTGTTTTTCAACGTAATTGTTATGGTAGACGACCGCGACATTAGCAACATTATGTTTTGTTTAAAACTACGGTCAAGGATTTTCTATATAAGTAAAACTTGAATATCTATCTTGTAATCTATAAAATGCACGTCTACGGCACACGATTCGATGGATTTGAGGAAACCTGTTATTTTAATATAATATTTAAGATTCCGCATTAAAATTGTAAAACATAACCATAATTTCTTCCTTTCTCCAACTATCCGTCCATCCGCCAAAGCAATATATTCAATCAGCATCTACTAATGACTTAGTTTACGATTTTGCTTACATATTGCAAATAACAATAACTAGCTAAGTACGAGTCAGCCTGGCACACGAAGAGAGGCTATAGTAATTTTTTTTTTTAATTTTTAACATTACGTATTTTATTTTTATTATTTGTTGTTATAGCATCAATACATCCTCTGGCATGTTTCATAATATACTCGTATAGCCCGCTATCTGAGGTAGTAATAGGGCTCAGTTGACGCTCTTTGGGTACGGAATGAGAAAATGAGAAATGTGAGTTTCTTCCTCTTATAAATACACAAAGTGTGGGGTGGGATGTATCATATGATAAGGGTAGATAAGCGTGTATCAAAACAGATTTATATGTTTGAGGTACCTTATTTAATTATGCGTTTAAACCAATGACTAAAATTACATGTTTAACGTTTAATTATTAGGTATACACATTTTAATGTGTCGTTTAAGCAGGGGCTACCTACCTCCAAAGTTAGTAATGCTATAAAGAGACCTAATAGGTACTTAGCATTCCATGGATTCACCATGCGGAAACCGGGTCCATCGCTTGGTAGAGGAGGGAACACTCGACAGAGTCTGAGACTTGCGACTCACATGTAGGTTTAAGGGGGCCCCCTGTGATAAATCGACGTTCACTTTCTCTTTCTCTCTGTGTTCCCCCTTCTTCCTAGCCAAGTTTGGTATGATCCTAATAATGCCGCTTTGGATACTCGTTCTAATGTAGAACTTACGGAAGTTCTTGATAATCCTAAGTCTAGCTATTAAATAGCTTGTAGAGGGATTTTGCTGGTATACCCCTCGCACTTCCACGGCATATTAATTGACCACAAATTAAATAATAAACACGACACGATAAATTTATATATGTTTTGGAAATCAACAACGAACCTTCACAAACACATATTCGGTCCGGTTTTAACTGATATAATTGAAACTAAATACTTCTTAAATCATGTTATATGTTATATTTGACGCTTATACAAGTACCAGTTGACGAGCAGTGGTCCGTTGACGATCGGTTGAAACGGTGACCACAGACGAATTGGTATTCTATGTAACGTCCTTGATAACAAAACACGATTCAACTTTCGCTTGAAATTAAAAGATCACGTCTGTAAATAATGCTTTAAACACTATAATTTCAAAAAATTACAAGTCAATTTAAATAATTTAATACATATGTAGAGGCATTTTGTGATTAGCAATAACTTTTGCAGATTTGTCTTAAGCATATAGGCGCATGTAGTGTATAATTGGGCGACCGGCAAAGAGGTTATACGTATTTGTGAGGGTCTTCGTGCTACGTAGGACGCTATAAGTTTTCGGTCCCGGTGCAGAGATTAGAAAAACTCTGACTCGAATAAAATAACTAATGAAACGTTATAAATATTTTCAATTTATTAGGACATCCATTCTTTAATCAAAATTTTTTATCATGACTTTTATAGTTAACCTTTTACTGGTTCATCGGAATATAATAGTACAATAGAAGCGAGCGAGGGCTCTAGCCGTCTAGCGAATACAACTATATACTAAGTACCCTTGCCGTAGGGCACCCCTTTGGGGTTCGAACCTCGACTCTAGTCGGTTACTGATGGGGAGATGCGTAAGAGGGTCGTGTCACTTAAGGGATGTTTTTTGTGACTATCGCTATACGCAACGCGAGTTCCTTAAATTCATGTCTTCTATCTATAACGTGTATTGAGTAAATTCTACCGTCGCTACAAAAGTTTGTTGCGAAGTTGCGTTTGTCTAGTATATGTGAACATGAATGATTGACCCATCGTGATAGATAGTGCATATTCTACTCTCTAATTAATCTCTTTTATAGATTGGCGTCACGGAGATATCACCTTTTTAACATGACGATTCAAGTTAGCCTAGGGAACTTTCACTGCCATACCATTAGTGATCCGGGTTCCTGAAGAAATAATTCATCATAAAGAGTCCCTCCTTCTCTATGACGTCAGCCAACATTTGGCCCCAGGGGTTTCGGTCTCCAATTCCAAATTGCCCACACTACTACACTCTCAGCGCATTACGTTTGCCCAGCTTATGCGGGTATTAAATAATACAACTCACCAGTACGCGTAAAGCATTTTCAATTTCTGCCAGATTTTTTCAGAGGACGAAACTATTTCGCAAAGGTATTTAAATGCTTTCATGAAGGCCATGCATGAATTTTTAAAGTATAACTCGATAAATAAAAAAAAAGAGAAGTCTATCTTACTAACCAGCACGCGTGAATAATTCTGATTTATTCTTACGTTCAAATCCGATTTATTTTTACGTTCAATAACGTAAAAAATAACGTGGATAGTTCCGATTTATTTTTACGTTCAATAACGTAAAAAATATATCGAAATTATCCACGTAAGCTGGCTAGTAAGATCATTCATCGAATAAAAGTTAACGTACTTTAGCACATAGGTTTTGTAGGTAATATATCTGGCAAATTATGCACCATAAATATGTAGTCCGGTCAATTTAGACATCAAAGGTTACAATAATTCCCACTAGGCTGAAAATTGGTAGGATCGGTCATTACACTATTATAAAGGAAATGTGAAAAGTCCTCAGCGATCCGGCACGTGCAAAAAAAATACTCGGGGTCAAACGTCACAAAAACGGGTTATTCGCGATTTTCAGAAAAACGGTAAGTGTTATCATAAAATTAGCTGCGACAAAATTGTAGATTAGATAATTATCTATAAAAAATGTCTGAATACTTTTTTCTTAAGAGCCACCGTTTTTTAGATATAACGATTCAAAAAGTTGAAAGAATTGTAATCGTCATAATATGCACACGTTTCCACGCCACCTTTGAGGTAGTGTATTAGCGCCATTTTTTTAAATGTGGTTGCCCCGTAGGCTTATTACACTGATCTGTTGTGATTCTGTTAAATTTGGAGCTATTGAATAACTATAAATATTGGCAAGGGTTGAAAATGCTAAAAAGTGTGTAAGTGTGTGTGCATATTATGACGATTACAACTCTTTCAACTTTTTGAAACGTTATGTTTAAAAAACGGTGGCTCTTACGAAAAAAGTATTCAGACATTTTTATAGATAATTATCTAATTTACAATTTTGTCTCAGCTAATTTTATGACAAACCTTACTATTTTTTTGAAAATCGCGAAAAACCCGTTTTTGTGACGTTTGATCCCGAGTTTTTTTTTGGACGTGCCGGATCGATGAGGACTTTTCACATTTCCTATAATAGTGTAATGAACAATCCTACCAATTTTCAGCCTAATGGGAATTATTGTAACCTTACCCCTATTTCTTTTGTCTAATTTAAGCGGACTAATCGCAGAACTGTTTAAAAAGCGATTCAGGAACTCATAAAATCGTTTGAACGCGGTGAGAACTCTCGTTTATTATTATTTTTAACTAAAAAGATCCGCTGCGATAAGTTAGCATATCACTTGATTTATATTTTTTTATGGCCAGAACTATTGTTAAAAAAGTATCAAAGGAAATCTACGACTCGTCACATGCCATGAGAACCTAAACTTTTTGCTGATATTTATGATTGAAGGAGTTTTGAAATATTTGAAGGAATTTAACTGGTTCTTTTGCTAGTTGAGGTTTCTGAGTAAAAAATGCCAGAACTATTTCCAAACAGTAACAGGAACTATAATATAATACCTCACGGACATGAGTAGCCGCTACTAATTATGTTACACCTTGTAGGTATGTATATTATATAGTAAAACTAGCTGTGCCCCGCGGTGTTACCCGCGTTAAATTTTATAAATTTTCTTTGCTATAAACCTTACGGAGCCCGAGACCTTTCCAACGAATGCAAAACCGTGGAAATCGGTTCGTGCGTTCTGGAGTTATAGCGTCAGGAAGGAAATCCCGACTTATTTTTATAAAGTAGACTAGCTGTGCCCCGCGGTGTTACTCGCGTTAAATTTTATATATTTTCTTTGCTATAAACCTCACGGAGCCCGAGACCTTTCCAACGAATGCAAAACCGTGGAAATCGGTCCGTGCGTTCTGGAGTTATAGCGTCAGGAAGGAAAACCCGACTTATTTTTATATAGTAGAAATATAATTAAAATTTATAATTTATCAAAATAGTATCTAAACATGTGAGTCACACGAGGGGAGTGAGAGGTTATTACCCCTCACTCCCCTATGACTACCTGTAGCATGGACATCCATAGACGACGTCACTTGAATCCCCACTGGATTCGTGTGACGTCATTTATGGATGACCCCCTATTAACCTACTACTGAGTAGCCTCTTTTGTCAGATACCACTGAAAAAATCACCACGTTAAAACTGTTTTGGCTGTCACCTGTCATCAAGCTTTTTGACAAATTGGCAGGGATATCTACTCCAGTTCATCAGTGTATTTAGGAGTTTAGATGAAGTGTCCGCGGTCGCGAGCGTTTTTATTTTTTAAACTATTTTTAACAATATGTTGTGTACTGTTTGTTATTAGTTCAGTGTTATTAGGAGCAAACGCAATCTACGAATACATTCAATTTGAAGAGCCTATTCCGGAACTGGTTAGCGTCTTTTACAATAATGTTTCTCATGTTAGGCAGGTAAATATCCATTGAAAATCGTTCGAGCAAAATATTATTCGATAGTAACCTTCGGTTATATTAAGTAAAAATTGAACCTTCTTAATGGATAACTATTAATAGCCAAATATTGCTAAGGTACCAATATCAACGAATACAAAATAATTACGAATGCTAGTAGCTAGCTAGCTAGAGCGTAAGTATGTGCGGAAACACAGATACTTTCTCTATTTCCTTCTCTAGAGTGATACCTAGATTTAATTAGGGGAGAAGATAGACCCCAAATTTTATTAAACCTGATAGTTTGTTGTTGACTTGTTGTTGTCGTAGATCAAGCTTCGTGATTCCAACTTGTTTGATGCAAAGGAAGCAATAAGGAATCGTATTCAGTGAGCCTTGACACCGTAAAATAGATATAGATATATATGTTTTTTATTTATTTATTTAGGTTCACCAACATCAGGTTTTATATTACAATAAGTGTGCCTTATGCTAAAAACGACATTAGATTATCATATAATATTAATTAAATTTATTTATAGGATAACTTATTTATATATTATAGAGATATATGTCTATAAAAAGGCATATCCACAATTCCTATAGATATGGACATATCATTACACTTTATATTATATAACACTGAAAAGCACATCCTTTAAAAAGCGACTGTGTGTTCATATCGCAGTCTGTTTATCATTACGCCCATCCGTGTCCGTTTCGATTAAGTTATACCATAATGTTACAGAAATAAGTAGCTATGTAGTTTATTATAATCAGTAGAGCGGTAGACGCGTGGGGAAGCAGTACTCCCGTGCTCCCAAATTTCCCGCGATGAAGTTTCCGGACGTGTGCATGATATGTTCCTTCGGTAAAAAACGCGCTAAAACTATTTGCTATATATTTTTATTCTGTGGTGGAATACTTTTAGTAAATTTTATACTATCGGGCGGATTCACAAGTTACTACGACAGTGAAAGTTGGATTGACAGGATTATTTCAGGAGGAATCGAGCCGACGACGACTGAAGCAGTAAAGACTAAGGTAAATTTGCCAATTAAATAGAAAATACTAATACATAGTATAAGAGCATAATTACGTACTAAAAATAATAATAATTACAACAATCGAACCTATGATTTACCAATTAGGTAGTTCTGTACTGTACCTACTGTAAAACAAATATAATTATGGGATACCTGGTTACGATAAAACTAACATAACTTTTAATACAGCAGTTTACAATGTATATATTACACAAACATTTTGTTCAAATCGGTTGCATGTATTTTATAATAGTCGTTATTGCAATATTGTTTAATACTAATAAAAAAATCCGTTATGGCCGGTTTGTGAGAGTTGACATTAATAGAAAAACGGGCATAGTGTGCGCAGGTAACACGGATACTTTATACTAAGATAGTGATAGAGCACAGAAAATATTTTTTTTTATATAAACGGTTGACAATCGAGCTATGTGTACCCGGTATTACATGGCAATCTTCAAGAAGCGAGCCTATTACTTTCTCAAAGGCCGCAACGAACTTGCGGCTCCTCTGGTGTAGTGTCCATGGGCGGCGGTGATCACTTACCATCATGTGACCCGCATGGTCACATGGTGGTAAGTTCGTTGCGGCCTTTGAGAAAGGAATAGGCTCGCTTCTTGAAGGTTGCCATATCATACAGGATCGGAAATACCTCCGCACTATATAAAAATGTCATAAAAATAATCACCGATATTTTTTTACGTCTTTTCGTAAAATTGTCTTTTGCAAACATATTTTTATGCATCTTTCAAAATATATTTAGAGATGTGCTGACTTGTCGGTAAAGCCGACTACCCGGCCAGTATCGTAGTCAGCAGCTACTCGTATTTTTACTTTATACCTAGTTCTTCTGCTTGGAGGAATCGTCTGTGGTCAAACGTTTCCTCGCAGAACGCAGACGATAAAATGGTAGTTAGTTCACTTGTGGTATTTGCTGGTTTTCCTTGAGAAATTATCATTTGCATTAGTTACATTTTCCTTTACGGGCATAATTGACTAATTGTTCAGAAATACCATGTACGAGACTTGGTTTTTGACAAAATTAAAAGCACCGCTCTGCAATTGCAGAAATCGAGAAGCAATACAAAAGTAAACAAAACAGACGGTCGCAGGCAGCGGTGGTTGCGACTTGCGTGCGAATCAGCTGTTAACGAATAGTCACGAAAATCCCCATAACAGTGACCAGCTTGGTCGACTAATCATCTTCTTTACAACCGACTAATAGTCTTCTTTACAATCGACTAATCGGCTATACGGCTGAACTCATAAAAACATTAATCGTGACCTAATAATGATTTGTAACAACCAATTTGGACGGTGAGATCTTTTAAACTTATAACTATTACCTACAACCTTGTATACTATATATATAACACCTTGTATAATAATATAATACTGAAAATACATTGAGAAGCAGGGTTATGAAGAAAATTAGCCGTGTGAAGTATTTATTAGAAGTAGTTTCTTCAATTGGGATATACAGTATGAGCCTCTATAAAATCTTCCTATGAAACAGTTCTATCGACAGAAAAGAAGTCTTTTTTAATTATACAACTTGCTATTAAAAACACTATTTTTAATAGCAAGTAAGAAAATCTGAACGTTATTTTTAATTTTTGAACATCGTTAAAATACCAATAATAATTAATACTAAAAGACAATTAAGTATTCTAAAATTTACAAAAATGCCATCTATTTACAAAATTATGTCGTGTTTTTTCTTGCGTAGAACTGTTGAAAATCTCATAATAATCTCTTTATTTGTTAATCATTTTTATTATTTGCATCATATTGTACACCAAATCAGCAATAATAATTTTTCATGTGCGTTTTAACAGGGAGCGGTTGAACAGAGTGACTCGGGGAGGGTTGGTAACTAGTTATATTATTGTGATAATATAATCGCACACCATTTATTATTATACTTCAATACACACGGTAACAGAACAATTCGAATATGGCGTACTCGCCGGTCGCAAGTACGACCACAAGCCCGCCGCGGCACCCATCGACGACTATACTGTTGCTCTGCAGAAATCTGCTCCTACTCACTCGCACGTGTCTCTCTGTCGTCACTCGTCACCCGCACCGAAGCGTAGCGCGAGGCAGTGTACGAATAACCTAAATGACTTCAGCTCACACGCCTTTACTTTCCGGTGACACAGTGAAAGCCTCCTAGAATTTTATTTTAAATTTGACTGCACGTGTGGCGCAGGGGCTAAGACAGTCGCCTCGCCGCTTCATGTGGCAGGTTCGAGTCCCGCGCCGGGCCACTATTTGTGTGACCCATAAATAGTTGTTCTGAGTCTGGATGTAATCTGTGTCCGTCTTTTATATGTTTTTAAAGTACCCCGCGACACAGGGATTAAATTCCCTCGTGTGGGCGTTGTACCTACATATCAAAAAAAAGAATATCTGTAAATATTAGATTAAGAAAAAGTAGTGAAATACTGCATCATACTTGGGTTAATTTTCCGAAAATATGTGTATTTTGAACAAATTACTATGATACAATAATTGGTTAAAAATTTATATATCAACTTCGATAATAAGATGTTTCAATTGAAACGTTACACGTGCATGGAAATATCACTGAATTCGTGACGGATTTAATGGGAAGCTTCTAAGATCGGTAATATTATTATGGGAACGTAAATGTATCGTAGGAGCATATAAGCTTGCAGAGGCAAACTTTTCTACTAACGAACTTCAGAATAAGTGGAACAAACGTAATTTCGGTCTAACGTTTCATATTAACGGGCTGATAGTAGCCAAATTTATATTAGGTCTTTACCTATGAAATTGCCGTTCTGCAGTACTGGCCATTTCAAATCAAAATAATTTTTGTTTGGCTAAGAATTCTAATTTCAAATTAATTTTATTTTAAAAACATGGATTCTTTTTTCCAAAAGTAGTCATTTCTTTATTGATTAGTGTTACATTTTCATCGCATTTCAATCTTTTTCGTCATCATGGATACGTTAAAAATTCGAGTAATTATGGAATATGAGTACCGTCGTGGCAGCAACGCGGCACAAGCGGCACGCAACATCAACGACGTTTACGGAGCTAACACTACAAACCAACGCACCACCTGTTATTGGTTTGCTCGCTTCCGTTCTGGAAATTTCGACCTGAAAAATGAACCTCGCGGTCGTCCGAAGACTTTGGTCGACAATGACGAATTAAAGGCGGTTGTGGAAGCTGATGATACACAATCTACGGCTGAATTAGCAGCAGCTTTCGACGTTAGCGTCAAAACAATATTGGTCCATTTGCGTCAAATTGGCAAGGTAAAAAAGCTTGACAAATGGGTGCCCCACGAACTCAATGATCGCCAGCGCGAAGTACGCGTCGAGACGTGCCTTGCACTGCTCAACAGACACACAAATGAAGGAATTTTGAACCGCATTGTTAACTGCGATGAAAAATGGATTCTGTTTGATAACCGCAAGCGCTCAGCAAGTTGGTTGGATCCTGGTTCAGCACCTAAACAATGCCCTAAACGAAAACTTACCCCTAGAAAAGTGATGGTCACTGTTTGGTGGTCTAGCGCCGGTGTGATTCATCACAGCTTCTTACCAAACGGGGTGAGCATTACTGCAGATGTGTACTGTGAAGAACTGAGCACAATGATGGAGAAGCTGGCGCATCTCCAACCAGCATTGGTCAATCGCTCGTCTCCGCTGCTCCTGCACGACAACGCGCGACCTCATACTGCACAGCAGACGGTCTCCAAGTTGCAAGAACTGGGGTTGGAAGCTCTCCGTCATCCGCCCTACTCACCAGACCTTGCGCCTACAGACTACTACTTTTTCCAGAATTTGGATAACTTCTTGGCGGGAAAAAAATTCAATACCCGAGAGGCAGTACAAAATGCCTTTGAAGAATTTGTTGCCTCCCGTCCAGCTGATTTCTTTAAGAAGGGCATCAATAAACTGCCACTGCGATGGCAAAGATGCATTGATTGCATGGGTGATTACTTCGATTAATACAAATAAAAAAATTCATGAAAAAAATTCGTTTAAATTTTTTCATACAAAACGGCAATTTCATAGGTAAAGACCTATTATTTATGTCAAGTTTTTGCCAAAAACATTAACATTTTATCTTGCTTAGACAAATAGCATTCGGCTATAATTTAAATAATTTTATTGATATCCCAACATTTATTATCAATAATAACAAAAGTAAAGTTACCTCTAAAAATTCTTAAAACAAACACTAAGTTTTTTTTAAAGACTACACCTGTACTAGGGAAATTATACTCTGTGTCACAGGGTACTTTACAAACATATAATTGACGGACACAATGTTCATCCAGACTCAGAACAACTATTTATGGGTCACACACATAGTTGCTACGTCAAAAACTGTGTTGGCTTAGATTTGTCAGAAAGTTTATCTATCTACTATATATGTACAAAAATGAATGTTTGTCTGTATGTCCTTTATAGAATCATAAACTATAGATTTGATCATGTGATGATCTTTAGCACAGTGTTGTATATGAGCCCACGAAGGTTTCAGAGTTGGTACGACCTTCGACAGATGGCGCCATTATCATTCCAATGAATTCCAAATATCGCCGCAGCAACGCGCGCAAGCTACTGATAGTAATTAATAATTTCGTTCGATTACTTCCGTTTACCTGTATTTTAGTCGATTTGGTAGTTTTCTGTTCAGTCTATTTTGACCTGTACCGTTTCGCTTGTACGGTGTGCTGTATAAAATGTATTATTTTAAATCAGTAGTGTATTATAGAAGTATGTGAAAAAAAATAGTAGGGTGATAACGTTTAAACAACATACTTCATTTGGAAAGTTTGAGATTTTTGTCTAGCCATAAGTTGTTGAGATCCAAGTTATGTTTATCTTATCTTATCTTTGTTGGGGTGTACTTGCGTACAGCACTTCGACCCTTCAGGATCTTTTGTACTATCCCCCACTGGTTTTTATTCTATCCCTAGAGCCCTGAATGAAGTCTGTACATAATCCAGTACGCTTCTTTGGGGTAGATCCTTGTAGTCTCCTGGTTCTGGATATGCCAGCCCCAGGATGGCCATTCTGTGTCTTGCCAATGCATCGCATTTGCATATTATATGCAGCATTGTTTCATTTACTTCCCTACAGTTATGTTTAGTTTTGCTGTAACATTTCGTTATTGTTTACCTCGTGTTCAAAATTTGCACACACGGTTGCTTGATAATATGCAATGAGGACACTACATATGTTAAACCGGAAAAGAGTAGAAGCAGCTAATTGCGTTTGAAGGACATTTTGCGATATTAAATAGATCAGCCTATGGGTGATGACTGATTACAGAATAATCCTCTGTAGTGAATATATTTTTATGAAAATCAGTATTAAACTTCACACTCACGCTCTCTACATTTACTTTTATTATTTTTCTTTTAGTAAACTGTGATAATGCTGTTGATTGTATTCCTAATATTAAATAGTGTCATTACTTTTTGGTTAGTTTAGTAAGCTCTAGCTGTACAATTGTTAGTATCTATACATACATATAATAAATTCGTAGGAAAGTTAAAACTGTACATTGAATATTTTTTTAAAGGATACTTGGGGCGTGATCTACAATCGATATCGAAGCCTAAAATATAGTTTTTAGAATTTTTGTCTGTATGTCCGGGCTAAACTCAAAAAGTACTGCATGAATTTACTTCTTGCATGAATATTACTAAGAGGTCGGGTCAATGCTATTACCTACGGGGGAGGAGCTGTAAATTTTATAAATTAAACTTTGACGCGGGTGAAACCGCGGGGCACAGCTAGTTCCAAATAGATGAAGAAATGAAAAATATTTACGAAAGCTTGCCCTGTGTTATTTATTACAGCAAAAACTCCAAAGAGAGAATTCGTCTGCAGATTTTTAAAGGATAGTCATTATTGGGTTTATTAATTTACTAGCTGTGTCACGCGGTTAAGCTTTGTAAATTGTAGCCTATATTTTATTCGGTTATACAAGCTATATTACTACAAAGTTTTATAGGAAATCCGTTCTATATCTATCCATACATCCATACTCAAAAACTTTCGCATTTGTAATATTAATAGGATGTGCAGTTGGTACACTCGGCTATACATCTAGCTATACATTTCCAGTGTAAGCTGATCTCACGTCGTATAGGATTTGCATACTATAACAGATCAGCTTATATTGGAAATGTATAGCTTGATATGTAGCCGTGCCAACGTGAAAAGCACAAGTTGTGTTTTTTTCTGAATTCTATGTAGAGGAAGTCAAGAGAACAACTCGTCGTCAAATATTTGTGTATTGGTCATTGGATAATAAGAAATATTATAGTAAGAGATTCTTGACCTCGTAAACCTACTTTAAAATTTTGCTTCACATATCACTCTTATGTAAAGAAAATAAAATAGATTTACATTTCATCATCTATACTAATATTATAAAGAGGTTACGTTTGTGAGTTTGTGACGTTGTAAGGGGTAGATAATCTCTGGACATACTGTACCGATTTTCAAAATTATTTCACCAATAGAAAGCTACGTTATTGTGGAGTGTCATGGTCTTTGATTCATCATCATAGTTTTTATTTATTCCGTACTTTTAACCCGAAGTATTACGCGGGACAAACGGGCAAGGACAAAAATATTTATAACGCGGAACGAAATCCGCGGGCACTGCTAGTTTACAATAAAGGCATCTAACGCTTATACATATAAAGCGTTAGATGCCTTTATTGTAAACTAGTATATTTTCAACAAATATCTGTGATGTTTTGTCATAACTACAGTAATTATCAGATTTTTCACAGGTTCACGTATTTAGTATGACAGATCATCATTGAATAAGCTACATTAGATCAATATGCTACTAATAGCGCTATCAGCCTAACTATTAAGACATAATCAGCTGATCAGCTGTGTCGGTGGAATGTAAACTATGTTATTAAATATTATGGGTGATATAGATCCATTAAACTATGGATAATGCATTTAAACAGTTCAATTAAAAATCACCAACAAGGACGAACCTAATTCAATGAAAGTGTTTATTGCTATATGAATAATTTATATAATTTTAAAGGTTTAATGTAATTTATGTTTAAATATTTGAGCTTATTTTCATTGAACTAGAAACAAGGTATTGCCGGTGGCCGCCAGTCTCCATCGTAACAGTAACCGTTACGATGGAGACTAGCTATCTGCATGGGAAATTATAGTGCACAATTGTGTGCCCAAGTCCAACTCGATAATGGGGAAAAAATTATAGCTCAATAAAAAAAATTGTAGACAGTAGCAAAGTGATACCAATATTAAAACTAACGTTTGTGAAAAAAGAAATGATGCCGTATGATGATACAAAGTGCTCTTAAAATGTTTCTGAAAGTACAACAAGAACACTAATTCCCTAGATCTGCGTAGAAATTGCTCGTATTTTTACAGTCAATGCTACGTCAGTGAATACACGAACACTTGGATAGCGTCTTTATTGTTTAGACAGTAAGAGCACTTTCCGTTTGGCAAGTGTTTACGTTAAGCACTCGGCACAAGCCATTTTATAAGCGTTACAAAAGAATTTTTTATCTCGGAGAGCTTTTTCCACTCAAATTGTGTTTCTAGCAAGCAACGTACTAAAACAAAGCTTTTGCTTAACTCTTGTCTATTAATCACAACAATATGAATTTAACTAAGAGGAATTCTTAAAGAAAATATTTATTTTCATAAGAGACGTTCTATGCTACCGTACTGTTATCAAGAAAATGAACTGAATGAATGAAATTATGAACTGATTTGGATTTTGTGTTGTGTCCGTCCGTATCAATAAAAGATATCTTTATGGTGGTCTCCGTGCATCACCTTGTCACAGTGGTAGGTATGTCTCAGCAACCAATAACCCTCACAATTAGTAGATTTAATTCGTTCTCAATATTGCATATTTTATCTTGTTATGAATCCAAAAAGTGAAGAAATTTATTTATTTTATTAGCAAAAATGTTATTGTGTTTAAGCTGTAGACAATAAACTTCTCATATATAAGAGCTGGTAACGTACAAGCAGCGTACAACCTACCTGCTTATAGCGAATGCTGATTGCAGATACAATAAGGAAAAAAGAAAAAATTAGCAAAAATGTGTGTGTTGTGTTGGGTTTTTTTCATAGTTTGGCTAATAACTCATATGCGAGGGCTTATTCCAATACATGTATTTATTTATATTTGTATCAGGATGTTATCGAAATAATCAAATCAATCCAATTATCTATTGCTTACTGTACATATATGTGTACTGAGAATACTCCTATTTTGAGCACTACTTACTGATTAATTGTATGGGCAGTTGTTACCCCAGTGCTAGGCAAGTCACGTAGTAAACCACTGGCATGGATCACCGTCTGTTATCTAAGGACTACAGGGCCGACAGCTTGATGTGTCTTCCGAAGCACAGATATGCTCAGATATTAAAAAACTTAAGTCGTCACCCATCTATAGCCTGACCGCGTGCCTTTATGGTTAACCTCACCGATCTCTTATGGACCGATAAGAGTAAAAGTTTTAGAATCGTAAACTACTCCTAGTATGTATAATAATTCTAAAATCATATATTTTACTAGTTTCATGTTCTACTGCCTTTGCGCATAGCTGTAGTTTATTTAAATACTATCCGCAAGTAATAATAGTAATGCTATAATAATAAATCATTACGAAGTATTTTTACATAAGCAAATTTAGGTACTATTGGATGGGAATAAGATTTTCAACCTGCTAATCCACTTCTGAATGTTAACCTTACGTATTTGTAATGTACCTGAAAAATAAATTCCGCGCCATGATTGTAGAAGTAAATAGCTGCCAATATCTATAACGAATAAAAACTATACTTTTTTTATAAACTCGTGTCTTTATACCATTACCCATTGTTATTGTTAGCCTATAAATAACACCAGAGCTAATATCGTATAATAAAACATCAATATAAAATATATTTAGGCTGTGTGGTTTCCGGCCTTAAAAGAATAACAGGGCCGCCCAATACCATCCCATGGGGGTCCTAAAAGGCGACTAAGGGATACACCAGGTTGTTGGGCAGCAGCGCCACATGTGTATGGACTAACTACCACCTACCGTGGTCGCCAACTCGCATGTCAAGTGTGGTGACTAAGGTAAACCCCTCTAAATGGCAACGTAACCTTTGGGGGAGGCCTATGTCCGGCAGTGGACGATATTAGTCTGATCATGTTTTTTTTTTATTTATTTAATTAATGTTAAAGAAGACCAACAGCACATAAAACAATTATAAAAAGCTATCAATAGTAATTGAAGGCCAATTACAGGTCTCCACGAATAGACAGTGGTATATGCAATATATAATGTGTGTGTGTGAGTGATGTGTGATAAAATATTTTCGTATTCGGGTATCGAGAAAACCATGCAGGTTAAGAGTTCTCCAAACAATTTTATGCCCAGCTGTGGGTAATGGACTGCATCATATAGTTTAATAACTTGTCATAATCAGTAATAAGTTATTTCAATATAAAAACCAGCATAGCCAATGGTTCGATTAATTAGAGCTTGTATTACTGAGTCTGAGTTGTCCAGCTGTGGACCTGTCCCTATTAAATCACCAGACAATCAACCAAGTGTTAATAGTTCCTTAAGAAGTGACAACTTACAAAATTCATACTCGAACTAACTAAAGGCTTAAAAAGACTTAAGTCTTATGAGATAAATTATCAAATTTAGTAGAAGTGGAAGCTAGTAAACTTCTACATGAAAAAGAAATTCTATATTAGATTTATGAAGTAAGAACTCTTGAGATATCCCTAGCAGTCAAATTTATGAATTATAAATCATACAAAAATGAATTGCAACTGCTAGCTGTAAAGTATAGTAGCGAATCTGAAGCTGAAAACAATAGGACATTGGATGTTTAACTAATAAACCGCAGTAGTGGAGTCATGCGCAACACAACCGGGGTCAGAGTCACCATTATATTTCTCACTGAGGTATAGTATCAGCCGAATGCAGAAGGAGAGCCATGGCTAGGTTCTCTTTCTGTATTCGGATGATATGGCTCAGGGCCTTGGTACCTTGCTCATGCATAGACTGAGTTGTTCCTTTGTTTAACTATTGTATGCCAGGAATAAATTGTAAAGACATCTTAAACAAAGTAATTAAGTATATACACAGTGAAAACATATGTACAAATTTATTGGTGAAATTCCAATATCTTAGTTTTACTAAAATATCGGAATTAAATTGTACGTTGTTTTCGTAATTGGTGCAACTTTTCTTGTTATATCGAAAGTCCGAAGTAGTTGGGCTATAACAGAGAGGCTGGTGAATACATGAATACCAATATTATGCTTAAAGACTACAAACGATTCGGGAGCATCGTTTATAACGCCATTAACGATGGAACGGGTTTGCGTGTAGGAAGGTTAGTTTATGTCTAGCAGAAGGTTTATAGCTTAGTATTTTGACCTATACGTTTATGTTTAGGGTTCGCGCTTGAGGGACTTGTAAATTTAATCCTCCTACCTTAACTGATAAAACCGCAACTTGAACTAGAGGCAGAGGGAGAGAAAGAGATTTTGTCGTCTGTTTGAGAGCTACAATGCCACAGACAAATATACTCCCCTCGTTATATATAAAACCCATCTTTATGCGTCGGGTGTCAAAAACTTAACTCAGATTTGAGCCGGTCTGAAGGGCTTAATAGTATATTTGTATCTATGTTATTGTTTCCAGAAAATCTATACTGCTACGCCGTAGCATGTCCGATGTAAATTTTGGGGCTATCTTTTCCTAATGTTCCAACAAGAGATGCTTCGGCATAACATGTGGATTACAGGAAAGCACACAAGTAATACTACTGGTAAGGTTACCTGGTAGTAAATCTGGTAAACTAAAATGTATAGTTTTGCTGGAACATATCAATAATACTGAGATGAAACAAGGCAATATGGACGAATGGACTCAAAACTAAAGAACTATTTGTAGTATATCAGTTATCTGGTTTCCATAGTACAAGCTCTGGTTAGTTTGGGATCCGATGGTCGTGTGTAAATAATGTCCTAGGATACAATTTCATAAATGACCTTGTCTCAGCACATACTAGCCGTGCCGAATATATTACAGTGACAAGAGTGGGAGCCAACACTGCTGCTTTATCTATTCTCTCACCCGAATACATGATTAGAGATACACTGGAGGCACATGAACGATACCTTCACGTATTCTGTTTCCATATATACCACAGATAAAAAAGCAATATTTTTCATCTGAACCCGGCAACATCTTGCAAGGACGCTAATGAAATTCTTACGGATAAAAAATAACGTCATAATAAGAAAAAGGAAACCTAAAGGATTTTATTTATAATGCTTGGGAGAGCTGAGAAACTATCTCTTCTAGAGTCTTGTAATTAATAAAAGGACTTACCATCCGTAGAAAGGATACCTACGCTTAAACACAATCTTTTAATAGCCTAACTATCAATAACTATCAAAAGACGTGAACAAGCGGTACACTCAGTTCCACCCAGTTGGCCTTTGTAATGGCTTAATGATAACAGCCGGGATCGACAGCTTAATGTACCTTCCGACTACGGAGACGCTCCGAAATAAAACCACTTTACCGGTCACCCATCTTTAGACTGACTTCACCTATCTGTTAAGAACTGGTTAGTGTAGCTGGCGATGAGCGTGTGCAGGTATTGCCGCGTTAGTAGCACACCTAGTTGTTCAACGGACAGCGTAGGTACGAAAATATTTAACTTTTGGGTTCATGTCGTAGTGTTACAGTCTCTGTTCAGACCGAGCGACCGCCAAAATTCGGCCGGTAAATATAATTACTTAGGCAATAATTATAAGGGATCGTAGAAGAAGAAGTAAATACATTTATTTAGTAAACTAGCACAGATAATAATAATAATAATATATACAACATGTAACGTAATTAACGCACAACATCCCAATTAGAATATTATGTTGTAATCATAATACATACACTCAATTTGTAATTTAGCATGTATATGCATTGTTGTTATTTAGTAAATTAGTTTCTTGGAATAAAGTTTTTTTTTTTGTATTTTGTATTGAATGATGGAATTTGTATGAATAGAAATAAAAGGGCAATTTAGAAGTCTTATTGCCTTGACTTGCGATCCATTTCAATTTGTTTTGACTGTACAGGGTTAATATGACAATAATTTACGTAGTTTTAATTATTTTAGAATAAAAAAATTACCTATATTAAAAATGATACATATCGATTTAGTAAACGATTCTGATCAAACTATTTTCAGGATGTGCGTGAATTAAGTTACATGTTGTATAGGTACACATACAGAAGTCTTTAATTGTTATCAGTGCGAGTCCGAATTGGTCCCATCTCAGCACTAACTGGAACATTAGTAATAATCATAATAATATCTGGGGACAATTTCACACAGATCATCCTAGCCCCAAACTAAGCAAAGCTTGTACTAAGGGTACCAGGCGACGATATACATACTTATATAGATAGATAAATACTTAAATACATAGAAAACATCCATGATTCAGAAACAAATATTCGTGCTCATCACACAAATATTTGCACTTACCGGGACTCGAACCCAGGACCACCAGCTTCGTAGGCAGGAGCACTACCAACTAGGCTACGGTGACCGTCGAACATTAACTGTTGCAGCGCTGGCTTTATGATGGAACCATGTAAATATCGTAGTGCAAGTGTATCCACTAAAGTGGTGTGAACTAGCTCTATATACTGCACATCATTATTTTCTTTCTTTACTTCTATTCATACCATAAGCGACGCAAACCTACCGAGCGGGCTCTTTTTTAACGCGAAGATGAATGTAGGTCAATGACTTTACACATTTTTTTTTGTGACCGTCATGATGTCATGTGAGCTCAATTTAGAAATATATTCTCTATTGTGTAGCCTTTCTGTAGCTTTCAGTATGTTGTCACATATATTAAGTAATAAGCTTTTAAATCTGTATTAAGAGATACCATTCGAATCGGAATCTTGCTTATTTGCTTTTACTAATCAATTGGGATTTGTAAGATTCACCAAATCTCAAATCCAAAGTTATCGTACGCTATGCCCGTGTTCAGACTTATATCACAGAGGCTAATGACACGAACAATATACTAATCATTCCTGGTTTCAACAAACTTCCGATTCGGTATTCGAGTATGCATGAATACAATCTCAAGTTCATGTCTGAATATAAGCCTCTGACTGAGGCTAATAGTTGTTGTACCTAATAGTTGAAAAATTTATGCTAATTTTTCATTTGTTTTATGTTGATTTTTTAATTTGCTAGTAGATAAGAAAAAGCTTAATGGAAATCTTATGAGAGTTAAATATACTTTCATACGTTTCACTGCCTAAGATTTAAGCTTTAGTTTAAACCAGATGTCGTGGCTGATGTCCCCATGTGTACACAGGACAAATCTTTCTATGATGTGTATTTTGAGATACACGGTCACCGTAGCCTAGTTGGTAGTGCTCCTGCCTACGAAGCTGGTGGTCCTGGGTACGAATCCCGGTAAGTGCAAATATTTGTGTGATGAGCATGAATATTTGTTTCTGAGTCATGGATGTTTTCTATGTATTTAAGTATTTATCTATCTATATAAGTATGTATATCGTCGCCTGGTACCCATAGTACAACCTTTGCTTAATTTGGAGCTAGGATGCTCTGTGTGACATTGTCCCTAGATATTATTATTATTATGTAAATAACTTGATTAGTCTGGTTCACATAGTACAGGCTCTACATAGTTTGGGATCACATGGCAGTATGTTAGTTGTCCGAAAATGTTTATATTCTTATATACAATTTTATTTACCATTAATAAAATCGTACTGAGCAGTCCCTAATATTAGTATGCCATTGTTGGAAAAACACTTGAAATTATAGATTTTTACTAATAAGATATAATAAATTTTAATATAATATTCTATCAGAAAAGACCATCGTTTATTTTGTTAGGACAAATTTAAATCTTAATTTATTCTACGTAAAAATCGAACTAAGTTGCCATTTAAAATATAAAGGAAATCTAAAAAAAATCTTTATTATTCATTTCTTTTTCCAATGTCTTTATTCTAAGTCTTATGACGTAACTAATAGATATTAAGAGCTTAAGACTCAGCCGTGCAATGGATTACCTAAGCTAAGTCTTAACTGTGATTTATCTATTAGTTTACAGGCAACTTTGAGTCAATTTGACAATTCAGAGTGTTTGAACTTCATAAATTTTTACACAAGTAATTTACCAAAATAAATATACCATAGTAGATATTTAAATTTCTGTACCACACAGCAATTTAGATATCGATTGACGGCATATAATATCATCACCCTGTCTCATCCCATGGGGGGCGTAGAAATCGTCCGAGGGAATACCTAACAGAGAACGGGCAGCAGCGTTTTTTTGTGAACTATGACCATCAAACTGCGATCGCCAACCCGTCTGCCAAGCTTGGCGATTATGCCATATTACCCCATTATTTGGGGAGGCTTTTGTCCAGCAATGGACGTACTTTATAAGTAATTGTCCTTACTTATACATACATACATACATACATAGACTCACGCCTGTCTCCCAGAGGGGTAGGCAGAGACAACGGACTTCCATTTGTCTCGATCCTTGCACACCTCTTTCGCTTCGTTTACTGACATTATATTCTTCATACATGCTCGCCGGTTTAGGGTACTTCTGACCTGACCTTTCCTAAGTACGTCTCCAATTTGATCAGAGAATGTTCTACGAGGTCTTCCCCTTCCGGTTGTACCATTCACACAGGCCAGGTATACTTCTTATACTGAGAGATATTTAAGTAATTATACTGTCCATAGTGAAATTCACGCCAAAGGCCCAAGAAATGCTAGAAAAATTACAGCGGTAGAACGTACCTTGTCGAAATCGTCAAAATTTACACATGTCCGACAGTATATAATAGATTGCCAGATGACATAACCACATCTCCAACTTACTCATCGTTCAAGCCTGAAGCGATGGCTTATCAACCATACATTCTATAAATATCATGAAGTTTTTGACATAAAATATTTATTTATAAATTTCACCCAGACACAGGACAAACAGATATGTTCATATTCACACAAATATCTATCCTGGGTGGGAATCGAACCGACATGCGACACGACAACGGGCCCTTCAATTTAAAAATTTATATTACTATTATTATTTATAGTAAAATAATAATAATATCTTGGCCACACGGCCATCTGATCCCAAACTAAGCAGAACTTGTACTATGGAAACCATATAACTGATATATACACAAGTAGTATCCCTATCTAGGATACTACTTTTCTTGTGTAATTACATACTGATATAGAAAAATAACTACATTGTAAAATAAAATGATTGTGGAATGGAATATGTTTTTGATAGGTACATTTAAAAACCATTATGTGAACTAATTACTTCACGTAGTTCTAATTAACTGCGGTATCATTGAATATAAAAAATATACCTACTACTCATATTGCGCAGTTTGCCTCGCTATTATTTCGGCGTCCACGTGGTTCAGGTTCGATCCCCGTATTGGATAACTATTTGTAGGTATATGCCGTATATAGTTGTTCTGATTGTGGCTGTTAGGTATTTATATTTAGGTATTTATTTTCCTAGTAGGTAGCGAAATAAAAATAAATATATGCGCAGTGGTTGTACCAACACACTGATTAAAATTTATTAATTGATTTCCTTTGAATACTGATTATGTTCAGATTTCCCTTTATACGTATATAAATATGTAGAGATTAGGTTTTTACACAGGAAAAAATATATAAAATTATGGACGCAGTTCGTTTCCTTTAATTATTATGGTTAATTTTAGTTATAATCAATTTTACGGCCAAAACAGGAAAAACTCCAATTCCTCTATTTAATGAAATATCCTATAATAACCTCAAAAAATAAAACTTCTAAACTATTGACTTGTGTATAAGAAATGTGTTGTATAATCCTCTAAGTTTTCAAGGTAGCCCATTATATAGTACATGTTATTCGTTGCAAATTGTATGTAAATTACAAGAACAGTTTTGTATTCAAATATCATCACTCTTGAAGGACGGTAAACCTTTGCCTCTCTTTGCCGAAAACCAATAAGTTTCAACCGCGAATAAAAATTCCACTCGGCCAAAGATCCTATCAAGGAGGATGAAACTAGACTCTGTTTCTATTAGCCAAACCGCTCGGACGCCTGCTGTCTGCGTGTTTGTAATATTACTATCTTCAGCATGAAATATATTCCGCACATTCTTCTAACATTATTTTCGGAATTTGATATAATTTTATTCCACGTATTTTTTGAGACATGGGGGTTTGTATAATATATAAAAAATGTTTTTTTGTGTGATGTCGCAAATTTTGAAGAAAGTACGATGCCAAATTAATTTAATATGACTGTACAAATAAAAGCCTGAGTCTGTTGGGCAAAGGTTTCTCGAAGGACTTACAGACTGCAATTGTCTTCACCATTTGCGGGATATGTCGAAATTTCCATACTTGGCAGACGGGTTGGTCGCCATTTTTTGGGTACATAGTAGGCTATTGCCCATTTTCTGGTCTCTTGGAATGATTTTTACGCTCCCATGAGATCTGTTCGATGATATTCATCACCGTTAACAAATAAATATATATATATACAGCGTATTATTTAACACCTTTGAAACGTTTTAATAAATCGAAATATTAGTAGAGTAAACGCGTTCTAATTATGTTTACTGTCAAATAATTGTCTAAATTATAAGCCATAAACAGTGTTACCACCAATTTGTGCCAGTAAAATTGAACTTTCACTCCCTAATATGTTCTTTGTTTGTTAAATAAATAAACTTTATTTACTTACTTACTAATGACAGATAAACATAGACATAGTACATCAAGGTTTGTAATTATTGTCGTTTTTACTGCTTGTTTTAACGGTGATGTTGGTGGTGATATCGATCTGTTAATTACACTGTGACACGTATCACAATTTATTTAGGTTAATGTATCAACATGTCTTTCTTAATAATGTTGTTTTCACTAGATGCTTTAATAGAATGATCAAATAGTACCATTTTGTTTTTTTGGCTTATGTTTATTTTCTATGAATATGTGTTAATGTTGGTACACATGTATGACGGGTTTTTAAGTGCTACAAAAGCTGCGATCTTAAGTCCTTAAAACATAACTTGGTAAGAATGACAGTTGTCAGATTAATATAAATCAGGCAAGGAAATTACAATTTTCCTTATAAATATATAAATACACTGTATATATCACTGCAAAAAAAATAGTTATAAAAATTTATTGATTTAATGGCATACATCCCAAATCAGTGTCGTCATCATCCTAACTTTCGGAATCGCTAGAGTAATCCTGGACGTTAATTATTAATTCCTCGTCACATACTGAATCAAAACGAACATGGCGTTCTCAATTTTCTGTAGGTAATCATATTTCGCTTCTTTTCTACTACTTTCTACCAATCATCTGCAGTTGCATGTATTTTTTAACAGCGTTAAAATTCTGTGTGCTACAAACGGTGGGACTTGAATAAAACGAAAAATGATTTGATTATTTTATTTTATTTTTATTAAAAATATCTTCCTTCCATCATTGACATTGATAAGACCAATAAATACTTTTAACTTGAGCCCAAATCAATTATATCCTACTTTTTCACGCAAAAACTACCGAATGGCTATAATTTATAAAGTTTATCGCGGGTAAAACCGCGTGACACAGCTAGTCTATATATATAAAATCAATGCCACTTTTCGTTGTAATGTTATAACTCAACAACGCCTTTACCGATTTGGCTAATTTTGGTCTTGAATTATTCGTGGAAGTCCAGGGAAGGTTTGTACGTAGAGAAAATTTAAAAAAAGTCATGAAAAAGTGTAAAATCAACTTCTTTTAGCAATTTAAAATATTTTTTTGTTTGAATAAATGAACTTAATAATAATCTTTTTAATTACTATGCCTTATACGTAGCGAAGCACGTACCGGGCCGCTAGTTGAATTATATTGGCAATGATACGAAGGTGATCGAATGACGGTATGTCCCTTTCTTGCCATCTCATCCATAAAGTTCGAGTAAAACATAATTCGAGTTGGGGACTTGCGTATTTCCACCAGTCCTAGATGAGGTTTCTTCAACATCGAGTCATCAGAGGTTTCTGTCATGCTTCAGAGGATTATTTTTTTAAACCAAATGGCAAGATGCATTGTTGATTAATATAACTGAGGTTGATGTAAATGACCTAAAGGGGTTACGAACCGTCATTTGTATTTTTTCAAAATTCATTTCTTTATGGTAGTCTGTTATTTTAAAAGATTTAAATGCCAGTACTGGTACGAAGCTAGAAGACGTGGCATGGCAAATTTATCAATCTTTCATCTTTGCCTTGTGACAGGTACCTTGGCAGAGGATACAGTTGTATCATGTGTTTAAGTTTTATATACTATGTGGTTTGCCACGTTTCATCCAGGAATACGACGTTCTTCCAATCGTCGACATTTTTCACTTTTAGTAAAAATCGACGCGCGCTTTTATTATATCTTTTCATTCCATAATATTTATTCTTTTATCAGTTTTTTATATAAGAATCCACTTTGTTTTAGTATGCTTGATAAGTATGGTTTATAGTAAGATAGATAAGTTTGGTTTTTTAGTAGTGGCTTTCATTATATGTACATGTTTGCATCTTTCTAACAATTTTTGACGTGATTTCGGATTGCAGCGGCGTCAAAATGGTCTACTACTACTGGGCGACTTTTCTTCATTTTTAATTTGGGGAAAAACCTTATTCTCTTGTGTTTTTTTTGCTTGGATAACAAAACGTTATTTTATGAACGTTGTAAATGCCGATTAATTTTTTAATTTACATTGAATGATTTGTCCCATCTCTAACATTATTTCAAGATGTCATAACCTTGTACGGACGTCTTAGATAATTATATTTATTTAAATGACTATTTTATTTGAAGCACTAGTGTGTATTTTTGTTATAAAGCTGTTTTTATAATATTTTTTTATTAATTTGTGTAACTTTGTATTTACCTGAAAATATATTAACAGCCACATTTACATCATTTTCCATGCCTATATCTATCTATTACATTACTACAAAGTTATGACATCACTATTGGTAACAACTGTAAATTTAATGAAGCTATATTTAACACTTGTTCATAATGTTAGCCGAATAACGTACACTGAAGGACAAGAGCCTCCCCAATAATGGGCGTGATATGCCAAAATCGTCAAGCTTGGCAGACGGGCTAGCTGACTCGCAGCATGATGGTCTTAATTCACAGAGAGACGCTGCTGCCCGTACTCTGGTAGGTATTACCTTGGGATGACTACTGGGCCACGGGATGTGATGGGGTGATGATATTCGTCACCGTCAGCCTCACAGCAAAAGCAAATTTTCATGTTACCGGGGTCTAATATCTGCTTAGAACTACCTGTTAGAAGCAGCTACTAATGTGTGTACAAAAAATCAGTAATGAGGGATGATTATTATTATTCATAGATAAAGGCAATATTTCAACCTATACTCCACAAAATGACAGAAAAAATATCGATTTCTACTAGCTAGTGCTACAAGTCTAAAGACTGCTCTTGATTTCTTGGTTTTATTCATATTTTTCCGGTAAGAGCTCTGATTTCCGAAAAATCAGGGAATTCTCCGAAAATTAGTGGCAATATCTTTTTTCCTTTAGACGCTTTAGTTACATAGTTAAATCCGCTGAACAAAAATATAGCTGCCTGGCAAGCAGCAATCAATAGATATATATTATCTATCGTGTACTTACATATCGATATACAAAGAGTATATGGGTAAAAGCGTCATTCGAAAAAAGCTTCTACGTATACAAAAATGATTTTTGTCTGTTGCTGAAAATAAAACGCAACCAAATATTAATTCTGTTTTTATCATCATTTGATTTGTGTAGCTGTCACTATGTCGTAACTGAGATATAAAGGCTTGAATCTATCGGAATTTGATAAATATTATATTTTGATGTTCAAGCTTTGAAAGTTGACAGAATATAATATTTCAAATTGTTCACTAAGGTTGATAGACACGATTTACAAAGCTAAATAAATGTAGAGGTATAAATATAAGATTACAGTAATTTTTCAACAATTCTAGCTATCGATAATGTACCTACTTTGTAAAATACTGAAAAATCTAAAATATTTTATCCAACTTAACTAAAGTTCTCTTCTCTTAAACTAAACATGTACAGAATTTTAGATGTGTTTCAACTATAACTGGTGAAAGACCATAAAAAGGATTGGAACCACACGGATTGCTTGTCATTAACTTTCTGTCACATTGTATTTGGATTGTTTACGCCATCTATCGATATTGGTAAGCAATTACTCAATGCATATGCCGACAGTTACATGGGAATTCACAAGTTTCAGAACCATTTTACGTATCCTTGTTTAATACTTTCACTCACTAAATAAATTTTACTCATTATAAGGTTATGATATTCATCTCACAAATATGCTTTTCTTTGCCTTCATAATCTTATTGATTTGTTATGTCCCACAGGATTTTATTAGTATGTCATATATTTTGACGATAATCTACGAGTACATTACCGGAATTCCAAATCTCTTTTGTAATGATAGAAAAAAAAACAAAACCAGTTTCCGCAGGTTCTCATTTATTCGTTCCAATGCTGTGGAAGTGCTTAGTGAAATTGAATCTCTTAGAGTTTGCTGAGGTACCTACCACTTATATCGCCGCTTACTGATGGGTTCTCTTTAGATATACTTCGCTAAATCCGAGGACGGTTTAGTAGCTTACGTTCTGAAAAAATAAACGGGTATTTTAGAAGTCAATAAGTACTGCATCTTTGATTCACCTGGTTTTGTCTGTGTCCCATCATTGGTACTTCTACAGTTGCTGTGCTCCTTGAGCTACGAAATGCTAAACCCTCCATTTGTATTAGGGATACTAGACCACGGATAGAAATACATAGATATGTACTTGTTATTATTAATATATAAATAAATGATAATAAATAAATATCTGGACATAACTAACACATTGCTAACTGATCCCAAACTAGGCACAGCCTGTACATAAGTATCCATACATCCATTACATAAAAAATACCCAGACCAAGTAAGACAAATAGACATTTTCATGAACACAAATATATGTCTTCTGCGAGGATCGAACACGCAACTTTTAGATCAGAAAGCAGGTGAAGTAGCAACTGTGTCGGTCAATTGATATTAATGAAGACACAAATATTCAAAATTGTACTATGTAAGAGCGCCTGTTGATTCAAGTGTCAGGCAAATGTAGGTATATGTTTAAATTAGTTAATGGGCTCAAACTTTAGCATATGTAAACATGGTGAGTGTTAGACTTGAAAACTAGGTTAATTAGTCTCCGACGCAATGTTTAATCGAAGTGATGATAGATACAAATGG
The DNA here is from genome assembly GCA_951640165.1 of Pseudoips prasinana. Classification (NCBI taxonomy): domain Eukaryota; kingdom Metazoa; phylum Arthropoda; class Insecta; order Lepidoptera; family Nolidae; genus Pseudoips; species Pseudoips prasinana. Next base: position 16,485,437 of record OX621240.1, read on the forward strand.
GACGCTATGATCTGCGCAGGATATTATGTGTGTGCGCAAAAGGTAGTGCACCTTCGTCGCGCACTCACCAGTGCCCTATAATATGTTCTAATTTAACTAATATATTTTCATTTTGTTACATTAGTTTAACTAACACAGTGCCATCTGATCCCAAACTAGGCAGAACCAGTACTACGAGCTACTAACCATGTTCATAATAATATACTTTAATATATAAAAATACAACTAACCGTGCTGATCACACAAAGAATTGTCTTTTGTGAATCGAACCCAAGACCACTGGCTTAGTCAATCAGGGTCACAAACCACTACCCCAACAGCCCAGTCATATACTTCTATTCCCTCACTCCCATGATCCCACAGCTGGGAGACAGGTCCGGGAAGTGAACATGACTGATGGTTTTACGTGCTAGGTACGGGAGTGTATCAACACTAAATTCCAGACTCCAGGCTGATACAGCGAATTTTCTAACAGAAAAAATCCCAATACCACGTCTTTTTGTTAATTTAAACCCAGAACCAGATCCGGTTGAACGCTACCGCCAGGCTATCACGACAGACATACAGAAGTACGCAAAAAGCGTCACTACATGCGCCAGACATACACCACTGTTAACCTGCTGCTTTCACTACTTTAGTGGACAGTGAAAGACATTGAGACGCACCATACGATAATAAAATAAGAACAAGATGTAAATTTTATTGCATAGGGAACATTATAATATACTGGGACATTATTTACACACTGATCAGATCCCAAACTAAGCAGAGCTAGTGCTATGAAAACCAGGTAACTGATATAGTACATACACTACTTTTCTTTTGTAAATACATAATTACACTCAGATTCACGACAACAGACATGTTCATGCACACAAATATCTGTCCTGGGTGGGAATCAGAGCTACGACCTCCGGCGTGAAAAGCAAGCATTTGCCAACCACGCCAACAGGCCTGTCATTAACAGTATAATATGCATAGAACAATAACATGCAAGTGATGGCCTTATCAGTAAAAGCGATCTCTTTCAGGCAACCGATTCGCATTGAATGGACCACCATAGTTGTTCATGTTTACCATTTTAGTATGGAAAACTAATAATAATAAAAATAAAATTTAATTATTCCGTTAGGCTTCACATATTCCAGACACAATGGCGTCTGCCATGTCATCATACTCGTATATGCTGCAGAGGTATTATGCGAGTACACTAGTGGTAACTTATTTAGTACATACTAGGTGGTTATTATGGTACTAATAAGCATATTAATTTCTTTTGATAATAAAAAATAGCTCATGTTAGACGATGATAATGTAGCTATTTCTGACAATGTTTTGATTAATTTGTTTTTCAGTTTATTCATTACTAGCTGTGCCCGCGACTTCGTCCGCGTGTTAATTAGTTTATTTTGTTTTTTTTTGTTAGTTAGTAAAATAAATGACTTTTTCTATAATAAAATGAGCCTAAGTTACTCCTTATTACATCAGCTACCTGCCAATAAAAGTCCCGTCAAAATCGGTCCAGCCGTTTCAGAGATTAGCCGGAACAAACAGACAGACAGACAGACAAAAATTGTAAAAAATGTTATTTTGGTGTATGTACCGTATATATATTCATATTTATGTAGTAAAAACCGGTTATTTCAATATTACAAACAGACACTCCAATTTTATTTATTTGTATAGATAAACTTCATTACAAATATTAAAAAGAAATAGTTTTTCTTTGTTTTACATAGAATATGCACATGCCTTAGTTGTTGATTAAATAAATTGTAATAATATGTCCATCTTCATCATCTGAACACTATCTGTTGTCCATTAATTTATACCATCAAGCACGACATCCTTAGTACTGAGAGGTGAGCGGTTACGTAGCCGACGACGATAGAAAAAGACATAATATTACTACTGCGTTGCCCACCCTTACCCCTCACTGATGGGCTCTAGCATCTTTACGCGCACCGTTTACATAATAATGCTCTCAAATACAGCGTCTAAGAGTATACCAACATCAAAAAATACTGAATCGATGTTTTTCTCACGTGTGATGAGTTGTTGTTTCTCGCTATTAAAACTTAATAAACGGTAGAGTTGCCCTACAGTGTGTTCCATGGATTCTACTGATTTAGTATCATACTTTAAACATGAGTAGGAACCGTAATAGATGCAAAATAGAATGTTAACTTCATTTGAGAACATATGGGACAGCTGTCAGCAGTGTGCCTGACCACAACCACACTGCTATAACAGTAATACTGACCTGATTAGGTACAGACGCCAGCACATCCAGCTACCCCAATCTGTCAAATTTATTTGATAAATTTTCAACTTTATCACAAAAGCATAAGGTTCACTTTCAATTGAGGAAATTTGACAGATTGGGGTAGCTTGATGTGCTGGCGTCTGTACATATACGTCTGTATATAGTTAGAAGCTTTGTTTAGCAACTAATGCAACTATGGAATCCTATAAATAAACTTCTTATTGTACATTATGTAATGGTGTTCCTTGAATCTCGTTGCTGTATATGGCTCGGCTCGGTTTCCTGCAAAAAAGATAACCTTTGTTATTGATAAGAAATATAGAGTATTTCAACGGCCCAATAGTATAAACGACAATGAATACCGAAGGAATTATTTAATGAATAGTTAGTATAGTATGGAAATATTCATATTAATAAGATGATAGAAGAAGCAATAGTTACAGAATTTATTGAAAATTATATTACCTTATACGCTTGAAGCTCATTTCAGCTTCAAGCGTATAAGGTTGTGACTTCTTCCGGATTTAAAGACATATTTGAAAAAGTAAAAATACCCAGGGCAACTCTTTGGGGATTGCCGATAGTAGTGAAAACAACTTTTTTTTCATTATTACCAATTTTTTTTTATCTTTATTAAACAAAAACAATAAAATGTAAACGACGGCCTCTACTTCTAATGTAAATAATCTACAATATGATAGTGGTTATACAAATAGCTCATTGAGAGCGTGACGTGAGTTCCATGATTTTTATTCAACCAAAAAGCGCCTCAGAATGTTTCACTTCAAAAAACTAATATAAGATATTAAAAATTAAATATGCAATATAATCCGAATTTAAGTTTGAATTTAAGAATATATTCTGGACGGTATTACATGAAATTATTTTATACCAGTTCAATAAATACCGTCCAAAATATATTCCTCAACTTAATTGATTGTTGATATTGATTACGTACACGTGGATTGTACTCACTCATGCACAGCAGAATATCAGCTATTCTGCTGTGAATGATTGAGTGCATCCATCCATCCATCGTATCGTAATCATATAAACTAATATTGTAAGGAGAAAGGTTTGATTTATTGTATGTTTGTTTGTAATGGATAAAATAAAAAAAAACTACTTACCTGATTCTAAAATGTATGTTTCCTATAGATTGTTAGAATATCAGCAAGCAACAGGGGCAATATCTTAATTATTTTTTAAATTGCGGATCCTGCTTAAATTATAATATTGTAACCAAAGGTATAATTTTCGTAAAAAAGTTATTTTTAGCAAATAAGTAGTGAAGTTCAGTAAGTTTTAACAAAGGCAATTTTTTATTTTTGATCTGTTCAATTCAAATTCAAATTCAAAATATATTAATTTTCTCTTCACAAAGAATAGGGTTATCTAGAATCTAGTGACAATTTCATAATGATTATGACAATACTGCCAAGCTACTTTGTTTTAAGCCACAGTCACTTTGTTTTAACTAAACTAAGCTAAAACAAAGTGACTGTGGCTTTAAATATTTTGTAAGAATAGTAAATCTAAGTAGATATGTAGGTACTTATGTACCTATGTATGTACATACGATAAGTAGTTACGTCTGAAACATCAACTGTGATATCCATTGTTTTATTATTACATTTCAAAATAATAAGTTAATTTTTGTTTTGCCAGGGATGGGAGCTGAAAGCGGAGACAGGGGGAGGGGAGGGCGGTGAACCTCCGCCGGCAGCGCACGCCCCTCTCGATGCTGTCTGGCAACCAGTTGCTGGCACTAGGTAAGTCAAACACCCCTATTACTTAACCGAATACTACTGGACTATCAATAATGTAAATAAAGTTAATTTATAATGTTTATATGCTATAGTCAGTACAAACAAGCTTGTGCAGAATTTGAATAATAATTGAACATTATCGAAATCAATTTAGGGCTGTGCTTAACTCCACACTTAAGTTCGTTACAAGTTAAATATGTCTCCAAACTCAGTTTCTTTCCTAAATACGTACCTAGAATTTGTGACCGATTAATAAGGTCAGTGTTTAGAGATGATTTGGTGAACTTACCTTCAATTAGTATGACAGATAGACTATTATATTCATTCGTGCATGCAAAATTTCAGTTTAATCAAAAATGAATGGACTGGATATTTTCTTACTTCGTTAAAAGTCTCTTGAAACAAAAACAAATAACATTGCATAATAATAGCAATCACATAGCACCAGACGTCCGGACTTCCTCCCCACGTAGGTACGGAACCTTCGACGTATAATATTACCTCCATAAAACCTAAGCGTTTCGAAAGGATTAATTTTAATGTAGGTAATTAATAATGATCCTTGTGTGCAGGTTTTCTCTACCTAAACTTTATAAAAAACTAGCTATGCCTTGCTATAAACCTCACGGAGCCCGAGAAAACCGTGGAAATCGGTTCGTGCGTTCTGGAGTTATAGCGTCAGGAAGGAAAACCCGACTTATTTTTATATAGTAGAGATACTAGCTTTGCCCCGCAGTTTTACCCGCGTTAAACTTTATAAATTATAGCTTATGTGTTAATCCAGGTTGTCAGCTAACTCCATATCAAATTTTATTGAAATTGTTCTAGCCGTTTAGACGTAAAAAAGTAACAAACATACACACTCACAAACTTTCGGCTTTATAATATTAGTATGATGATGTTAAAAAGAAAAAACGCAAACAAATTATATACCTAAAACAAATTATAGGCCAATAACGATTTATAATAATAATGGAATATATCTGTAATTTCGCTGTGTGCTGACTGCATAGAATATTGCCACCCCATCTCATCCCGTGGAGAGCGTAGAAGTCATCCCGAGGGAATTTCTGAAGGGGACGGGCAGCAGCGTCTCTATGTGTACTATGCCCATAATAATACGATCGCCAACCCGTCTGCCAAGCGTGGTAATTATGGCATATTACTCCAAATTATGGAAACAACTCAATTTTAATTTTTATAATAATAATAATAATTATTTTTATAATAATAAAAAAAAGAATTGTTATGTTAAAACATATGTTTAATTTTATTTGTTTTATGTAGTGTATTTTATTTCATATAATTTTATTTTTCTTTATGTGTCACTATCATGAAATTTATGCGCATGCTGTGACACCTTAAAATGTTGTGCATTTAATTATAATTTTGTACTTAATAATCTAGACTAACTATTGATTGTCCAAATAAATAAATAACAAAGAATATATATATATATATATATATATATATATATGGGAATCTTTTGGGAAGGCCTTTGTCCAGCAGCGCCTTTGTACCGTTAGCGACACCTAGGTCACAGTAACAGTGGAAGTTTTGTTATTAAAGTCTATTTTCCAATAATAATGTTTTGATCATAAGACGTTGACACTAGTTAACTATCTTGAAATAGAACTTTTATTATACCCGTCCATTACTTTAGTGACAAGCTTTTTAGTTCTTACAGCTATTAAAATACTATTAGGCCAAAGTATATCATAATCGGTGTTTAGGCTTTGTATGTATCTAAAATATATTCAGGACTAGGTTATGATGCTAATGTCTTTAGAAATTAAAAGTTGTATATAATGAAGTATATAGGTGCGAATGTGGTGTATAAATATACGTTATATTATTTAATAAAGAGATCATTGTTTGAAAATTAACTTTCAGTAATTTTCCTTGTTTGATTATTAAAAAGTTCATATCTCGTCCAATGATCCAGGGGGACGCCCAGATTTGACGTTCACGCCAATCCTGCCCGTAAAACTTAGCACAAATTCTAATTAAGTCTGATTATGAAACTATTAAAACGACAGGGTTAACATCAACAAAAACATGAATTGCGGGCAATATAAAAACTTTTCCTATACCTCTAAAATATTTTTTTTTCTGCTTTGGATAAATGAAGTTTTTTTGAAAAGGTTTCACCACAAAATATTTTTATGCAAGGTAATTCAAATAGTATTTGCTAAGCACTCTAGGAAAATATCAGTTTGGTAGTTGCTAACCCTATGATAATAAAGGACAACTTTGGATAAGAAAGCTGTCTACAGAATTTATAATGATCTGATTATATTCGAAACTTTGAAGATTTTTTGATGCCATGTATAACAGACATAAATCGGTGAACCAGTGAAAGCTTCGTAGGCGTATTGTAAACGTCATGTTAAAAATGAAGAAACAACCATTATATTAAAATCACTTTTTTGTCTATTATCTGATTAGACATCATTATGTTTAATCGAGCAGCAGCGAAAGCAAGGAAGAATAAGTTAAATTACACTATTCGGAGTAGATTAGGACTTAGTTTCAGAAGTGTATCATAGTGGAAGTTCTCTGGTTAATCGGAATAACTTCTGTTACTCATAAAGATCATATGAAAGTAATAAGGCATAAATAGTACTGACAAACTACTAAAGTGCTACATGCACCGCGAGCATAATTCGCTGATATGTCCATTACAGGTGTCGCTTATTTTCCTTCAGTATTTAGCTTCAAATCTAAAATCAGACACTAGAGACGTCCTTTTCGTAAGACCGATGTAAGAAAGGAATGCAATGATTTTAACGGCACGTGTGACGCAGCGGTAAGGATAGTCTCCTCACCGCTTCGTGTCCCGGGTTCGATTTCCACACATTACAACTATTTGTGTGACCTATGTATAGTTCTTCTGAGTCTGGATGTACTTTGTGTCCGCCAATTATATGTTTGTAAAGTACCCCGCGACACGTAGACTAAATTCCGTAGTACGGGCGTAGTCTTTAAAAAAAACTAGTTAAGTTGGTATGGCATAGAATCCCGGGCTATAATACCTAATATCTAAGGTACTCAACATTCAATATTCATTTATAACGAGCGATAAGTCGTTATAAATGTACATTGAATATTAAGTATTTTCTTAAGGTATTATAGCGTTTGCTCGTTATTTTAAACGGCTTTGGGTAAGGTGCCTCCATAATTATTGGTTCGAAATTGAAACAACCATAAGTATTGCAATACATAAGGAAGAATTTTAGAACGAAGTTCCATATTGCGGCTTGCGACTGGTATAAATCATCACCCAAGGATTAAGCGTTATGCTTGTCTCTGGGATATTTTCATTATATGTCTATTTCTATTATATAGGAGTGTGTATGTGCATGCGAGTATCGAGGTTCGAACAAACGAGAATTGTGCGCGGCTTGTTGTACAACCATAATAGTGAGCGCGTGGAAGTTTTTATCGCCTGTTTCATGACTTCAATTCATTTTATGAATACCTTAATGTAGTATATTGTTCTACTGTATTGTTAATGTAAGTATATGCTTCTATCGGATATTATTTTAAAGTCAATTCATGCCTGGAAAGTTAAATAAATAAAATAAACTATTGAATATTGAATAACATGCTATTATATTCTAAAATGTACATTCATCATCATCATCATCATATCAGCCGAAAGACGTCTACTGCTGGACAAAGGCCTCCCTCAAAGATCTCCACAATTGCCGGTCTTGCGCTATCCGCATCCAGCGTTTTCCAGCGACCCGCACAAGATCATCGGTCCATCTTGTAGGGGGCCTGCCCACGCTGCGTCTTCCGGTTCGTGGTCGCCACTCGAGAACCTTTCTGCCCCAGCGGCCGTCGGCTCTACGAGCTATGTGCCCTGCCCACTGCCACTTCAGCTTGGCAATTCTTAGGGCTATGTCGGTGACTTTGGTTCGCCTGCGGATCTCATCATTTCTGATTCGATCTCGCAGGGAAACTCCAAGCATAGCCCTTTCCATTGCTCTTTGGGTGAGCTTGAGCCGCCTGATAAGGCCCATAGTTAGCGACCACGTCTCTGTTCCGTAAGTCATCACTGGCAACACACACTGGTCGAAGACTTTCGACTTGAGACACTGCGGTATTTGGGACGAGAAGATATTACGTAGCTTCCCGAACGCTGCCCAGCCGAGTTGGATTCTACGATTGACCTCCTTCTCGAAGTTGGACCTACCTAGTTGGATGGTCTGTCCTAGGTAAATATAGTTCTCTACAACTTCGAGTGCAGAGTCTCCAACCTTAACTAGAGTGGGTGCAACATGGATGTTTGACATAATTTTCGTCTTATCCATGTTCATTTTCAGACCCACTTGTTGAGAGACTCTGCTGAGGCCATCGAGCATTGTACCGAGGTCGTCAAGGGTCTCAGCCATGACTACTATATCGTCGGCAAATCGAAGGTGGGTGATGTACTCGCCATTGACATTGATGCCAAAGCCTTTCCAGTCCAGAAGCTTGAAGACATCTTCCAATGCAGCGGTGAACAGTTTCGGAGATATAACATCTCCCTGTCTCACACCTCGCTGCAAGTGGATAGGTTTCGAGTTCTGGTCCTGGAGTCGCACTGACATAGTGGCGTTTTCGTACAAACACTTTAACACCTCGATATACCGGTAGTCGATTTGGCACCTTTGAGAGACCTCAGTACGGCCCAAGTTTCGATCGAATCGAAGGCTTTCTCATAGTCCACAAACGCTAAGCATAATGGCTGGTTATACTCTTCGGTCTTCTGTATAACCTGCCGCAGCGTATGTATGTGGTCTATGGTACTAAAGCCTTTACGGAAACCGGCTTGTTCGGGAGGCTGGAAGTCGTCAAACCTGCGTGCGAGACGATTCGTAATGACCCTCGAAAACAACTTGTAAACATGGCTCAGCAGTGTGATGGGTCTGTAATTATTCAAGAGGGTTTTATCGCCCTTTTTGAAGAAGAGCACCACCACACCCCTGTGCCATGCTTTTGGCGTTTGACCTTCTAGTATGACGGAGTTAAATAACTTCTGAAGGGCCCGTAGGATTGGTGTACCACCCGCCTTCAGAAGCGTAAAAAATGTACATTATTCTGATTAAATATAGGAAACAATCCATTATAATGTTCAGGGTTCTTAGCACGGTGTCAGTTCAAAAAAAACGTATTTGATTAACAAGTTTGAAAACCAATTTTTTCGTTCTTTTTTAACATATAAAAGCTTGTAGTAATGTTTGGTTCTTCCCAACACCGTCATAATAATATCTAATATCTCGTAGGTATTTTGTTTAATGCCATGTTCTACAAACATACTAATATTTTATGAGTAGGTTAAACCATTTATAAAATATTGATACACTGAACAGTTTAGGAAATAGTCTGTCACGTTCACCTGATTGTAAATTACCTTTAAATTATAAAAACACGATCAGTGACCCATTATTTTTATAAGCCAGAGTAAACCCCATAACAGATAGACTAACTCTTTAATGTGCACCAATAGTAACATCATATTATATTAGGAGCATTTAATTACCAAGTACCTACATAATTGGCGCCTTATCACTAACATGTGAGACATGTGAGATCATTTATATTTCTTATTATTTTATACCTGTTGCATGATCTTGTATGATAAAGATTGAATTCTAACACAATTGTAAAAGTTTTTTGATAAACAAATGAAATTGAATTGAAGTTGAAAATCTTCCAGAAAACTAAGGAAATAACATAATATGTACTTAAAAAAATGAAAAGAAAAGAAGGTACACTGACAACTGCCCCTTTAAATAATCGTTAAAGGGGGCAGTTGTCAGTGTACCTTCTTATCTTTTTACTTTTTATTTATTATTATTTAAATACATTCATACACAACTCACGTAGGAGTAGCATCTAAAAAACCACTAAGGTTTAATTCAGTGCTACCATGAGTTCTAATGTGTAATAATTTTACATACACACAAACATAAAAAATGGAGATAAAAAAGACATAAGATTATGAAATGATTATGAATAAAATATAACAAACAAATGTTTACATATAATTTTTATATTGTTAACTATTATATATCTTATTCATAAATTGTACCCATTGGTACTCAGCACATAAGCGTTGTCGTTATTTGTATTCAGTCCTTGTGAATTCTTTATTGATATATGCAAAATAATAATACATATCTTGTAAAATTATACCTAATGTACCAACTACTATTGTGGAGAGAAATAAATAACATTGCATGTAATACGAGTGGTACATTATATTGCATGAGAGATTGCAAGACACGGTAGAAAATTTATTCGGCCTTAACGACGCACCTTAGTCATGTTTTTCATATGTATAGGTATGAACGGGTCCTTTAAGGAGTTTAGTTGTGAAATATTCTTCACATTTAATAAAAGTAGTATAGGTACCTAGCAAAGTTAGCCAGACGGCTGTTCCTCTTTTCCATTACTCCCGGAAAAAATGAACAAGACCTAGGACATTAAAAATTTTTGACTTTGGACTGAGAACTGTTAGGTCGGGTGAATGTAATCTATTAATTAATCTTAGAAATAATTAGAGCAAATTAAAAATCTCACATGGAACCAATCTTTATGCAATAACAAAGATTTATTATGAGGTTTGGTTGTGGGATTATCCAACGTGTCTCGGGAAGCAAGTAAAGTAGTCTCTCTCGGTTATCATGAGGACATCTATGACAATCGTTACGCCTTTTTAGAAGCTTAATATAGTTTAATAGCTAGATTAACAATGTTGGTTACAACTAAGTTTCATTGTAAGACGATATTCGATCTGATTCTAGTATCCAGCAAGACGTCAAACTGTGTGCCTATTGATAGGATAGAAAGAGAAGAATATAATTAGAAAGAATACCAGAAAGACAATGATGGCAATCAAAACAAATCAAAGTGAGAGGTTGGAGGACCCCCACCAGGAAAGAAAAGATAATAACTTATAGATAGTAAAGCAATCGGCTAGGCAAAATGCTCGTCTGCTTGAAAGTCTATACTAGCACGTAAACACCAATTCTCGTATACAATATAAAGAAACACAGAGCGAGACAAATGTCGCAAGGAGACTGCATAACAATACATGAACTATAAGTCATCTCTTACCGCAAGCACCTTTAGAGACTTTGTGTCATCTCCTACCGCAAGCACCTTTAGAGACTTCGTTCTTACACGAAACAATATCGTATTAAATTATTACAATGATTCAGTTAGTAAAATACTCAAGATGTAGAAGCAAGAAAGTAGTCCGTAACACGATTTAAAAGCTTCAAACTGTTATTTCACTCGACTTCAAACTGCAAGCTCACGCTATTCAGCTTCTTTCATTGTTTTTCGTTGCTAACATGTATACTACCCTTCTGTCGAGTAAAAGTGGTGTGTTCTCATCCATTAACTAATCAAAACGAAGTTTCATAAACTGTAGGGCGTGATAGCAGGCTATGGAAATTAAAGCAGGTATTAATTAGTATGCATACTTGTTAAGTGTTTTAATATGAATATACATAATTATATAACTATGTAGGATGTAGGGTAAATGTGTACAAAACGATGCTCCAATTAATTAATCATGGAAATAATTGAAAGTGGTGTGACTTTGAGAGACAGAATTCGAAATACTGATGTAAGAGAGCGTTGTGGTGTGAAAAATTGTAAAAAAAAGGTATGCTGGGATGGTTTTGACATTGACAAAAGAAGTATACCTGGCCTGTGTGAATGGTACAACCGGAAGGGGAAGACCTCGGTAGAACATTCTATGATGAAATCGGAGACGTTCTCAAGAAAGGTCAGAAGTACCCTAAACCGACAAGCAAGTATAAAGAATAAAATGTCAATAAACGAGGCGAAAGACGTGTACAAGGATCGTGGCAAATGGAAGTCCGTGGTCTCTGCCTACCACTCTGGAAAACAGGAGTGAGTATATGTACATATCTATGTATGTAATTGAAAAGTGTTATTAAGTAAGACAATCACACTAGTCCAGTCTGTTCAATCGCAGCTTATGAGGTCACGAATGCAAATCCCAGGTCGGGCCAAAAGGTGTTAATGGAGTTTTTCTGGCAAGAAATACATTAAGAATCGGAGTCTGTAAGTTAGTGATTTGAATGTGAGGGAATAGAGAATGCGCCTGTTTTTGCACACACACCTACACTATAACATGTTCTGGGTATTTCGATTAGGGCAGCCATTCTTAACGGAGACCATCGAAATACCCAGAACAGGTGCGTGTGCAAAAACAGGCGCATTCTCTATTACTCACATTCAAATGGGATGGCCATCCGACAGGACCGACGTGGGTTCCGTCGCCGCAGGACCGATAGCTTAACGTGCTCTTCGAGACACGGAAGACTAACGCCACTAACTTACAGACTCCGATTCTTAGTGTATTTCGTGCCAGATAAACTCCATTAACACCTTTTGGCCCGTCCTGGGATTTGCATCCTGGATCTCATAAAATGCGATTGAACAGGCTCTGGCTATACAAATGGGGAACTTTCGCCTGAGGTTTTGCCCACATAGTATGAGTGGGATAAATCATAAATTCCCTTCACCGGCAACAGCTACAGTACTTATTAGTGAAGAATTCGGATATGGTTGCCACTAGATGTAAGCGATAATATTGTAAAGATACTCTTTTCAACATTGTCGCTTACAGGCGTATATTTCATTCCACATTAGCACTAATATGCAGAGGGTTCTCAAGTAACTGAACAAGATGAAGTACCTTCTATTATTAGTATTGAGTTCACTACACTCGTAATACCTCGTAACTGTAGTATTAGTTACACTACAGTTATGGAGTATTACGAATGTAGTGTCATCTTTAATAGTACTGACGAACATTGGGTATCATAGAAGGATTATTTTGTGTATCTTTCCCCAATATAATTAAATGGAAAAATATGTGCATAAATGATATTTAGAGAGTTTATTGCTGTTTTATTTAAGTACTGTTTTAATCAGCGCTGAATAAATTATGTTTGAATGGAAGATGAATAATGTGTTTCGTTTTAGAAATTTGGGTAAGTTGCTTTCATTAAGGGTAACATCATTTTAATAAAAGTTCGCCAAAGCTAATGAAGAGCATTGAAATTTACGTCTATAGTTGATACTTGTTTTCAAAGTATTTTAAATAAAATTATATGTAGGTAGCAAATTTAATATTATGTATGACTAGATTTGTGGCTAATTTTGGGACTTCAGTTGATTCCATTTGTTAAAAGCAAAAGAGTTCAATCTTGTATCTATATATATCTAAAATAGCCGTTTTATTTAAATAACAATTTTAACAAAGAAATGCTATTTAACCAATCGTTAACTAGCCGTAGAGTCTTTATTTCTAATGTATCTTTCATTGATAATAATGGCTTTCTCGTAGATTTTCGGCCATGGCAGCCAGCTTTAATAGAAACTAGCCATCTGCACGGGACATATTAGACGCCCTCTCTATTCAATCACTCTCATTAACCGATGGTACGACTAGCGACACGTCAGGAAAGTTGTAAAACACAGAACCGACAGTTTTTAGTGCATTCCAGGCCACAGGGCTGTAATACCACCAACATCTAGACTTCGGGCTGATAATGTGAAAGTTTCGTAACAGAAAATCCTCAATATCACTTTTTTGGTCTAAAGCGGGATTTCAACCCAGGTCCATATTATCTTTTTTCTTATTTTTATTTTAACCTGATGTTTCCAGTTAGCCCATGAGGCTTTTACTGTTTCACCGAGGCGAGCGGGAGCTAAACCCTTTGAGAGAAAAATCTTACTATTTCTTAATTAGGAAGTTCACAGATTTGACCACACCAATATGCGCTGAATTTGTCTTTGTGTCATTTCTAAGTACGTTCTACTTTTATTGGTTTATTTATTAGAATGGTCGCAGGTCAATCGATATGGTAAACCAAAGGCATTAAGTTCATGGTCAAAATTAACTTGATATTGATAGAGGCAATTTGTACACAAATCGTATTTGATGATTTGAATTAAATATAAAGGCCTGGTTAAGTTAAACTTACATATTCTCATAGTAGGTTTTGTTTTCTATATATATATATATATATATATATATATATATATATATATATATATATATTTATATTCTATTCTATCTGTTCTATATATATAAGTGCCAGAAGTAATTAATCTCAACATTTTATCGATATAAAATCTGATTTCAAATCTTTGTTGTTGACAAATAAACGATCATTAGGTAACGTAGTTTTTCATAGTTAATTATATTTTAATAACATATAGACGACAATCAGATACACATAAATCAATACACACATAGGCCAAGTTTTGACAGTGACAAATTACAAATATGCATTGAATAATAATACTTTATTGTACATCGCCACGCTTCCTGAAGTCAACCACGGCGATCGATTCACTGATTACTTGCAGTCGAGGCCATTTCGGTGGAAAACTTTACACTTGGAAATCCGTACTTACTGTCCATGTAATAAAGATGCCCTTAAAATCAAAGTGTGTCCACGGACGTGGTGCCGTCGGTACGATCAGCAATACGAGTGGCTTTAAAGAAGCTAACCTATTATTACCTCTTACTGATTTAGAATGTATAATGATTACCTACTAAACGCAGAAAAAGAAGGCCTTAAAGCTCAAATAAGTGTTGCGCGTGATATCCGTGTTTCACGCTTTCCATACATTGTTGTGACATTTGCTTATTACAGCATTCTATTGCTCCGTATTGATTTTTACGTAAAACTCAGAAAATAACGTGTATATGAGCCACGCGCTTAAATACATATGTTACTGTTATCTATGATTGATTTCGATCGCATGTTTCTCATCGGCTCGAATAAATGATAAGTTTGGTTCGAACAATTGGCTGGAAGTTTCCAATGAATAATGAAAAAGCTCACTGTAATCCAATGGGTATGCTTCAACAACTTTAGTGCGCTTTTCGGACGTGCTTGGACATGTCCGCACCACGAAGCGCATCTTTCTTCATAGACTTTTATGAACTGAAGGAGGGTAAGTGAAAACACGGTGGCCAACTCTTCAGATATAAAGATATTCAGATTCTCCACGTGAAAAGATGCAATATCGAGCCTTTTAAGTGGGAAGGATTGAAGCACAGCAAACAGAATGGCTCGGGCTTAGAAGAGGCAAAGACGCGTTTATGAGGAGCTGCGAAAGGCTGAGCTGGATATAAGACGCATTGAGCTGAAAACCCTAAGAATCCGTGACTATTCAATACATATGTGATGATGGGACCTCACGTGCTATCAGTGCGTACGACAAGTTACTGCAAAGATTGGCTACCGCAGCCATCTTCGGCCCGCCAACGCTGCGCTGTACCGACTAAGAGTTCAAGCGGGCGCCATGAACGAACTCGGTCGGACCAATCATCATCACCATAAGCGCATTAGTCTCGGAGAATGTTAAGTTGTTAATGTTAATCTTAAATTTACAGTATTGTAATTTAGTGACCTCGAAGGTGCTTTTGCTGATCACCGTAGTTGCTTTAAATGTTGCCAACATCAACATTGCCAACATATGCCTGAGTCTGTCCCACTTATCATCGTAGTCTCCTAAATAGATCATTTGAAAATGGTATTTAATATGAATCCAAGTTGACTCTAGAGGGTTCTTAGCTACCTCTTCTTCTGCATTGCCTGTTATGACTAGGCTACCAGAATAATTGAAGTGATTGTCATTTAACCCAGAAACCTGTATGGAACCAAGAACGAAGATGGTGAGACTAAACGTCAGATTATCTTAGGCTTTTTTATTTATTTATTTTTTAAAGACGACGCTTGCATAAGTGAATTTAATCCCTGTGTATGCGGGGTATTTTACAAACATATAATAGACGTACACAAATTACATCCTGACTCAGAACAACTATTTATGGGTCACACAAATAGTTGTCCGTCGCGGGACTCGAACCCGCGACACGAAGCGGCGAGGCGACTGTCTAAGCCGCTGCGCCACACGTGCAGTCAAACACGATTTATAACGATGATATTCATAAATGTACTCATGAGAACCGGGACCGTCGGCTTGATGTGTTCTCCGACAGACGAAATGTAGTCTCTCAATCGATTCTACCCCGAGACACATCTTAGCTTTTTACACCACAAGAAAAGCAAAAGTTTACACCACTCGGACGCAGAGGTCGTTAATGCCTTTCAGTTCTTTTCGGTTGAAGTTGACAGTTTAGTTAAGTTAGTTGGACACGGTCTATTTAATAACATAAAAATGTATGTAAAAATTTAGCATTTATAACGCTTAGTCTGGCTGTACCTCCCAACTAGATAAATAGATTCAAATGTAATAAAAGTTTAAACGGCGATCTTATCTACCAATAGCTACGGTTAGTAGTTTAGAAATTAAGTAAATAATCGTATATTTAACTTTATGTCCATGTAGTTCTACAAATGTCTGATGGATTTTCGATAAGAGAAGGATATTAAATGTTTGAATGTTCTAGAATTCATAATAAGAAAAGCTCTTGATTTTAAGAACTTTATTAAGATCCTAAGCAGTACTTTTTGTTTCGACTGCACTAATGGTAAAGTGGTTCGAACCTCGAGTAGGACAAATATTTGTGTGACCCGTAAATGATTGTTGTGAGTTTGGGTTCATGTGCTTTATAAAGCGAATTGCTTCTTCAGTACTTAATAAAAAAAAGTGATGAGAATACTTTTAAATATGTCATTGTCAATGCAACCTTATGTTAGAAGCCTGCAAATGGTTTAATCGCATTGCCTCTCTTTGGGTTGGAAATATTTGGAAGTTATACTACATATATTATGTACATACATAGACATATATAAC
Organism: Pseudoips prasinana; assembly: GCA_951640165.1. Taxonomy (NCBI): domain Eukaryota; kingdom Metazoa; phylum Arthropoda; class Insecta; order Lepidoptera; family Nolidae; genus Pseudoips; species Pseudoips prasinana. Next base: position 16,502,285 of record OX621240.1, read on the forward strand.
GAACATACCATTTGACTTGTAAGATGACAATGATTCCAAAGAATATTATCAAGAGAGGTAGAGGTGTTGACAGTTATTATACTCGTAGTAGGCCGACAACTATTATTTACATCGAAAGATTTAAATAAATTAATAATCTTATAACTTATCGAGCAAGCTTCCAAAATATTAACATTATAACCAGCATACACAACTATTAATTTTTAACATCTGTTGACTTTTAAAAGTGCGATTCTATAAATGACATAAATAGATCTTAGTTGCCCTGTGGGGGGCGCAGGGCGCTACACTAGATTAAAATAGATTGATGATACCTACTCTATACAGAGAGTAAGATAAAAAGTGGAGAAAACTGAAAAAGCGCTATCTACTCGTGATACTGATCAAATTGAAACACAAGCAATGTGTGAATATGAAAAATAGGTTTTAGCTCCACATACAAAATGCAGTTGTTCGTTTTCCTTGTAAGGGAAGTTAATATTATTTTTAATATTTAGCATGTTGTTAAATTTAATAGCAACTAAAACTCTTTAAATTATGTCCTGTATGTTACTAACACTTACTAATGTTACACCTTACATATACTACTAGAGGCGTACATTCATAAGGAAAGTTAAGTAGGGTAGGTAATGACATTTTATCTTTTATTTAATCTAGTTTATCTAAGTTTCGTTCATAACCCGTCAATCGCATGAGTGCGATGATTAATCATTACCAGCCTCAACAATAAATATATATATTAAATCCCAGTGAATCCGGCATCTCCATACAATGAAAACATATCGCAAGTACCAAAAATAGCTTTGCCTTATCGATCACTAGTTATTAGTACCTACATATGTAGATAACTAGATCAATTATGAAAAAATACGATATTGATATAGGGAGCCTATTTTTTCTGTATTAATGAAAGATACTTGGTAATGGGTAAACTAAAACCACACGACGGGGACGTGACGTTGTGCGGGTCGCATTCTCCCTGAAGATGACTTCCTGGAGAAGTGCCAAACTGTTGGCCGAATCCAACATAAAATTAATTAAAAAACTAAAAAATAGTTAACCGTAACTATTATTTATTAAACTAAAACTAATTTATAATGTTATATAGGACGAAGTATGGCACTGTATTACTGTGTGAATAAATTGTATACATAAATAAATTTATATCTGTTTTAAACCTCTGCTGTGTTCTTTTTTTTATTTGCCATTAAAAAAAAAACAATCAAAATATATTATTTATTGATGAATAATTATGTAGGTACTGTTGAGTAAATGTGATCGCCCAAATTAGCTTTTAGTACTCTAATTACTAAATCGTTGCGGCGGCGCCGAGTTTACACGCATGTTGTTTTGATAGACAGGGTAATAAAACAAGGAAATTAATCAACGTACTAAACTAAACTCTTCTAAAACGCTATGAGCTTTTTTAATACCAGAGATATTATTACGCGCATCGGTTGGTTATCGCAGTTAGAACGTTCAACTTCTTAGACATGTCGCGTTCATTACTTAAGAGCATTGGATAGGTGAAAACACTTTTTTGTTTTTGTAATGTAAACAAAAGAAAAGTTGCATCAGATTTTCACGATTTTTGACGTTTTTTCGTTTGCTATCACACTAATGAATTAGGCTACAGTTAGGTACTCGATATTAGTAAAGTCTCTCGATGGGAATCACGGGATTATACTCGTATTACGGTAGTTATACAAAAGATTTTGGAGCCTGTATACATCTTAACAATGGTGATACGTATAAATAATACGTTGAGATCACGCACAGATATAACACGTGGAACTGGGTTGCCATCCGTCCGGTTTTCCGCGGATTTGTCCAAGTTAACACGTGGAACAGGGTTGCCATCCGTCCGGTTTTCCGCGGATTTGTCCTAGTTAACACGTGGAGCAGGGTTGCCATCCGTCCGTTTTTCCGCAGATTTGTCCTAGTTAACACGTGGAACAGGGTTGCCATCCGTCCAGTTTTCCGCGGATTTGTCCTAGTTAACACGTGGAACAAGGCTGCCATCCGTCCGGTTTTCCGCGGATTTGTCCTAGTTAACACGTGGAGCAGGGTTGCCATCCGTCAGTTTTTCCGCAGATTTGTCCTAGTTAACATGTGGAACAGGGTTGCCATCCGTCCAGTTTTCCGCGGATTTGTCCTAGTTAACACGTGGAACAAGGTTGCCATCCGTCCGGTTTTCCGCGGATTTGTCCTAGTTAACACGTGGAGCAGGGTTGCCATCCGTCATATCCTATCGTCGTAATATCCTAGGACATTATTCGCACACGGCCATCTGATCCCAAACAAAGCATAACTTGTACGATGGACACCAGATAACCGATATATTACATATACTACTTTTCTTTTTGAAATACATTTTTATATAGATAATTACACCTAGACTCAGGGCAAACAGACATGTTCATGCACACAAATATCTGTCCTGGGCGGTAATCGAACCCACGACCTGCGGCGTGAATAGAAAGCATTTACCAACCACGCCAACCGACCCGTTAGACTGTTGCCATGTCCGGGTTCTGGGCTCCCAAATCCGGGGATTTCACGCGTTTTGTCCTGGTTGTCAAGTTTTAGAGATGGTAACCCTAACATGGAATGATCTCTTCTCGCATGTGTTACATTCGTGATGTAATGGTGCCACTGCTCGTGTAAATGACATCACATTCCATTTGATAACATTGAAATGCAGTTTTTTTTTATTGAAACTCCATTCCACTAGTTATCAGAACATGATAAAATGCATGTTATTTAATTTCAAACCAACTTAATCGTTGTTTGCGGGCGAGCTTTTTTATAAGTATACTAGCTGTGCCCCGCGGTTTTACCGCGTTAAATTTTATAAATTACCACAGCTCCTCCCTCGTAGGTGATAGCGTGATAATATGTAACATATATGTTGACCCGACCCTTTGTTACTATTAATGCAAAATTTGAAGTAAATCCATGTATGTAGTACTTTTTGAGTTTAGCCCGGACATACGGACAAACAGCAAAAAATCTAAAAACTATATTTTTGGCTTCGATAGCGATAGTAAATCACGCCCCAATTATCCTTTAAAAAACTATTCAATGTACAGTTTTAACTTTCTATTTATTTTATTTATTTATTTATTAGGATCAACCAACAAAGATTACAAAAGGCTTAGCTTAGCTTATAACTATAGGTACTCAGTTCCTATGCATCTTTAATTATAGGAGATCACAGCATGCAAATTGTTTCTTTCCTACGATTTTATTATATGTATAGATTATTCACGTTGAAAATATTTATATATTTTCAACGTGAATAATCTATACATATAAGTATGTCAATTTTTTCCTCAACCGGGGAGTATTCTCGTTTTTATATCGGTTATCCAAATTTTATGCTGCGCGCCTTATCAATGTAGGTGAGGAAGTCTACAAAAGAATTCCAATAATAACAGCGCTGAATTTACAAAATCTATCCTTACCAGTGTACCGATAGGTTAATGAGTATTCCAAGAATATGCAAAAGTTCAGATTTATTTCCTTCTTATCTATATGATCTAATTAGGATACCGAACAACCAATTTGAAGCTTTTATTTATTTCAATTACTCGTTGTGTAGTAGCTCTCAAAACCAATTTGAATGCCCGCAACCTGATCGTAATCTTAAGATATTAGGTTTAAGTAGAACCTACTGTGACGTCAATTCGAATAAAAGCAAACTTAAAGAGGAAATAATGTTCTTTGTGAAAATTGTCTCGTAATTCCGAGGGTTTATCTGTCCTTTTCATTGAAAGCTTTCGGCTAATTTCAACCCCCGTGGGGGCTTTAACAAAACTCACTGCAGGAATAAAGCAAAGAGTTGTAGTGACAATAAATACCGCCGCGGAAATAGAAATTCCTCTAGTTGAACGATTTTTATTTTTGATTCGTTTTTTATTTTGCAAATCCTTTCACTGTTTGTTAACTTTTTTGTAGATGTGTAGTTATGTACAGGGTCATGGTTTTAAGGTTGCTGGTGCGTGTTTTTATTTTTGCGCTTATTACTTATTATTAGTTATTATATAAGTAATAAGCGCAAAAATAAAACACGTTTTGGTTTTTCCGAATTCAAGTAGTCAGCGGCTTACCGTTAAGTGACAGTTATAGTCAAAAATTTAAAGTTTATGTGAAGTTAGTTTTTCTACATGTCACTAGATGGCGTAGACCAATTTTAGAAATCGCGCTATAGAATCTTTACTCTATTGGTAGTAGTCTCGCAGTGAACATTCTAATACTTTGTCCGGTAAAACAGTTCTTACTGTAAACGACTTGTTGAAAAAAATGTAAATCAATGTATTTGAAAAGTGGGAACTGCATAACCGAGATTATATAAGACGAGGTGTTGATCCCAGTAGTCCGCACGCTCAAGTAGATATATGTGTTTGGTCGATCCAGTAAAAATAGGTGCCAATTAGATTATATTTAAGAACTGTTTACATGTTAATGCAATCGACTGAATATAACCATATATTAACAAAAATATACTGTTGCAGTGATGACTTTGTAGCCAGTCAGTATACGTCTCCAGTTTAATTTACGTACGCATGATAATGCGTAAATAAATAAATGTTCAGTGTAATTTCTGCACGAAGGTAATCAAATTCTATTATACAGCAATATGATAGAGCTAGAACGATGCGGTAATTAAGCTTGGCGACGTTTATTCGTCATCTTTTGAATCCAAACACATATCCATGTTGCGGATTCGGATTCTCCTATATACAAATACGATATACAATTTGTCATGAAAAAAAAACCGGCCAAGTCCGAGGGCTCCCATACCACATATACATATACAACATATATGTATATGTGGTATGGGAGCCCCTCCCATACCACAAACGTGATTTTTTTGCTCGATTTTATAGATAATGGAACGGAACCCTTCGTGCACGAGTCCGACTCGGACTTGGCCAGTTTTTTGTTACAACGAAGTCTTCATCATTAAAATGGCAAGAACAAATTTTTATATATTTAATCGGAGACCAGTCTTGTCTGTTAATTTATGCTATCCATTTTTGTCTTAGATTATCTTCAGATGGCAATTTAGAACATACATAATTTAAAATTTGACCAAATTAACTAGGTAGGCTTGAACACTTTACTATTTATTTTATTTTGTTTTTTAGTATTTGTTGTTATAGCGGCAACAGAAATACATTATCTGAGAAAATTTAACTGTCTAACTATCACGGCTTATGAGATACAGCCTGGTGACAGACGGACAGACAGACAGCAAATTCTTAGTAATAGGGACCCGTTTTACCTTTTGGGTACGGAATCCTAAAAAATAGTTGATAAAAACGGCAAGCCCAAGAAAGACAGAAATGTGTTCCCCGGGTCGCCCACTCAGGAAGCTAGTGAGATCTACAGGTTTTTTAGTATATGATCCTCACCGACGAGGAGCTCTTTGATGCTCCGTCTTTGATCGTGATTTCGTACCTTTGTCCGTGCCAGTGAACACATTTCAATGTAAGCCTATCTCTATAAATGGTATTTTTTTAATAAACAACGCCCGCAACAAGGGATTTAATTTTTTGTATCGCGCGGGGCATTACAAATATGAAATTCATAGACACATAGCACACCCTGACTCTGAACAACATTTATTAGTCACATAAAAAGTTGCTGTGCAACATGCGTTAGAATAATGGATCTCGGAAAGACATAAGACTTGTATTGTATTAGGTCTAAAATTTAATTTCTACATTGTGATTCCGAACAATTCATACGTTAGTGAATAGCTACTCAAGTTTGGACAAATATTATTTAACAAAAAAAATAACAAAGTTACGTTTTTTTAAGACAACCATGGAATCTAATCCCTGTGTCGCGGGGTACTTTTCAAACATATAATAGACGGAAACAAATTACATCCGGACTCAGAACAACTATTTGTCCGGGCGCGGGACTCGAACCCGCGACACGAAGCGGCGAGGCGACAGTTTTAGGCGCTACGCCAGACGTGCAGTCAATTTGTTTTCTTACTTGAGTAGATTGTGAAATGATCTATTATATGTAAATAATAGATTATCTATCTTATCCCTTAACGAAAAATATTTTTATTTTATTTGTATAATACTCAATCGCCCAATAATTACACAACTCGCATGATGGTAACACTTTATTGCTTGCAAATTTTGGTCAAATTCAAAAATATTACTTATTTTTGAAATCACGAAGTAGGTGCCTATTGTCTATATTTCTTTGTGATGATAACCCTATTTCCCTTTGTGTATTTTTCCGCGTCATATTATGAACATGTGGGTTGAAATGTTTTTCAGAATGTGTTCGCTCACTCAACCCACTAGGAAATGGAAATAAGCTGCCGCCGGCGAAAGAAAGTGTACATGTTATTTAAATATACTTATTCCGCAACAAAAGGGTTAGGTAGGCTTGGTTATCCTATGGTATTGTTATGTAGTTTGTGCCTTATGTTACTGGGAATTTATTTTGCTACAAAATTTGCAGTAACAACCTGGATCGTTAATAAAATTGAATCGGGACCGTGGCAGTCGAATCATTCAGCCACATAATGAAATTGCGGGTGTGTAATTAGTGATGCTAGTACATTGGTAAAAGTAGTAAATGTAGTATACCAGTTATCTGGTTTAAATCGTACAAGCTCTGCTTAGTTTGGGATTAGATGGCCGTGAGTAAATAATGACCCAGGATATTATTCGATATTAGACAGTTTAGTACATAGTTCGTAAAATCACCAGGTCTTTTTATTTTCAAATAAATAAATCATCAGGTCTTTTTTCGGTCGTTCACACTGCCGAGGCTATCAGCCAAATCTAGGTTTCGTTCTCTGCTATTTCCTCCTCCAAAACTGTGTTTATTGAATAGTAAATGATCGTATCAGAATTATATACCTATATATATAAAAATCAATGCCACTTTTCGTTGTAATGTTATAACTCAACAACGCCTACCGATTTGGCTAATTTTGGTCTTGAATTATTCGCGGAAGTCCAGGGAAGGTTTGTACGTAGGGAAATTTTAAAAAAGTCTTGAAAAAGTGTAAAATCATCATCTTTTAGCAATTTAAAATATTTTGTGGTTTGAATAAATGAACTTAATAATCATATCAGCGAAGCACGTACCGGGCCGCTAGTAAAATATATAATTGAATATGAAAGTTTAGAATTACAGTTTTGTCCATTTCCGAGTCATCAACATTTCGTAAAGTGAATTTACCAAGAAAATAAAGGAACCATAAGATATAATAAGCTAACTTATTATTTGGGCGATCAGGATGCCTATAACGAAAAGTTGTTTAATTTTCTCGGTATTAAAATCTTTGAAATTTAAAATTGCCGAAGCTTATTCGTTCAATATAAGGTTCAAATACCCATGTATAAATTTAGCAGCGACAGCTGCTCACCAGCTGAAATTAAACTTTCTGGGCATAAGCATGCCCAAAAAGATTAATTTATGCTCAATTTATGTGAGTGGCTATAAGCAGTTAATTTTTTTACGCACAAGTATATTACTGTAAGTGATGTATTATAAAGATTTGATCTCTTGGAGTATTCCATGTTATTTGTCTCGCTGTACCATTCGCTGCATTATTATATTACGAAGGCCCAATTTCAAAACTAAAAATCTCATTATTTTTTGTTCTCATTAATATTATGAAATGGCTAAGTAGGCCAATATAAAAGCTGAAGTTTGACCGCCACGTTGATTTACTGACTGCTTGTTGAACGACGGAAAATGCAATCTCGGGTACGATTTTTGCTTTGTTGCCAACAGAAAACAATACCGTAGTAATAATAGTACGCAATACTTGTGGAAATTGATGGTTCTGCGCCTGATTACTTTCTGGTCTTGTAAGGACACGTCCCTTCCCCCTTGTCCTTTTACATTTCTCCCGTGAGAATCATTTAGAAATATTCTACAACTACGAAGGCATTATGATGTTATAATTATTAATAACTTTCTTCAAGTCTTTCATAAATCCATAAGAGCTCCCTTCTTATTAATGCATTTACTTAAAAAAATATCGGGGAAAGCTCATAAGTGTTTTTCTAGATGAGTTGAACGGAAGCAATTGCACCCACAAGTTCAGTGAAGGGTTTCGGTAAGAGCCTTCGTTCGGGCACTGCGAAGTACCCTCAGACCAAAGGCCACGCTTCTTTTAAGTTGTTTAGGGTTCCGTAGCCAAAATGGCAAAAAACGGAACCCTTATAGATTCATCATGTCTGTCTGTCTGTCCGTCCGTATGCCACAGCCACTTTTTTCCGAAACTATAAGAGCTGTACTGTTGAAACTTGGTAAGTAGATGTATTCTGTGAACCGCATTAAGATTTTCACACGAAAATAGAAAAAGAACAATAATTTTGGGGGTTCCCCATATACTGAACTGAAACTCAAAAAAAAATCATCGTACCCATACATGTGGTGTATCTATGGATAGGTCTTCAAAAATGATATTGAGGTTTCAAATATATTTTTTTCTAAACTGAATAGTTTGCACGAGAGACACTTCCAAAGTGGAAAAATGAGTGTCCCCCCCCTGTAACTTCTAAAATAAGAGAATGATAAAACTAAAAAAAAAAATGATGTACATTACCATGTCAACTAACAACGAAAATTGGTTTGAACGAGATCTAGTAAGTAGTTTTTTTTTAATACTTCATAAATCGTAAACTGAAATTTGCCTTTCATTTAATCAACTGAAATACTTGCTGCTGCGGAACCCTTCATGGGCAAGTCCGACTCGCACTTGGCCGGTTTTTTTTAAATACTACTATAAGCGTACGTTCCTATGAAAGCAAAAATATTTTTGAGGGATTGGAAATTTCCTTTTTGGGGAAATTCAAATGAGCAGTGGTGAAGCAAATTTCAAATTTGATTTTTACGTAAAAAATGCTTGCTACCCAATTGACGTTCTTTTAACCGTGTAGGGTGTACAGTTAAACACGGATTAATTAATCAGAATGCGTTTTCATTCTCTGAGAACTTATCATGATTCCGGTTCATTGTCATATACTTTTGTGCACCCTTCATCACCATCATCATGTCCACTGCTGGACAAAGGCCTCCCCCAAAGATCTCCACAATGGCCGGTCTGTGTTTGTGCACCCTTACTAACACGAAATATTTCTCTAAACGATGCATCTTGCGAGATGTTTTGTTTCGTTCGCTCCAATGGTAAACGATATTTAAATGGGGAAGACAAAATATTTTTAAGGTGGTTTGTGTTTATTACTCAGGTATGTGTAGTTTTAGCGATAATTACGTATTTCTTTGAGTAGATTTTTAAAAAGTACGTTCATAAAAGCCTCATGGCCATCCCGTTTCAGTGTTTTTAAAATGATCCTGATTAAAAGGAGTTGGGCTAGTGGTAAATGATGCTAAGCCAGAGGTCATGAGTTCGAGTTGGTAATTGTAGGTGCTAAAAGGTTTCAAGCTTAGTCTAACCTACATTTTGTGAGAAATACCGCTTTTGTGTTGTTCAGTTCTTAACAGAACCTTACAACAGGTAGTTCTTATCGTAGATGCAACTGTATTTTTTTATGTTTCTACCTCGGCAATCGAGGATGCGGCTCACCTTATGGGATGATTTTATAGTACACCTACACCCCAATCAGCTATGGTTACCTTACATTCATGATCACACCATGAACATGATAGTGCTATCATGCTGAGTCTACTTTCCCAGTCGAGCTGTTCATAGAACGAAGGAACACTTTTAACTCGACGCAAAACAATTATTTCTCGATTATCTTTTAAGAGAGGTAGGGCACAGTGGTAATTCGCTCAAAGAGCAGCCCGACTATGGAAGTACCTCCAACTTACAGAAGACATTCCTTAATAACAACATTGTTGTGTTTCTACGTGTGAGTAAGGTCGCCGGAGCTCATCGGGCGAGAGGGGAGGGAGAGAGGGGTCAGCAACACTTGTTTACTGACTCTAAAAGGCCGGCAACGCACCCGCGACTTCTCTGGTGTTGCGAGTGTCCATGGACGGCGGTGATCACTTACCATCATGTGAATGACCCAATTGCTCGTTTGTCGCCTCTGATATATTTTATTGTATAAGAAAAGATTAATGGTATACGATTATGAAATGTCATAGGTATTTAGCTGTAGATAAGTACTAAGTACTAGAGTCATAAAGTGTTAAGTCATTAAGCACACATTAAGGCAGTAAAGTTATTCATGCAAGAAAGTAACATGATATTTTCAACATTTTACGTTCTATAAAACGTTTTCGTTATAAAACTAGAGCATTCTCTTGCACTTGTAGTAAATTTGAAATGTCATATCAAAAGTGGAAAAGTTATATCAATAGAGTATATACATACATACAGTACGAGTATAGTATATAGACTTCACTTCACATATTTTATGAAACTCGCTTTTACTGCCTTCGTAATAAAGAAGCTGTCAAGGTTAAGTGCATCAGCATAATACATTCTTTTCATTTGTATGGTCATTGACTGTGTAATATACCTTTTTAATTAGACAAATTTGGATTTCTGATATCATATTCCGTGTCACTTTAATTTTATTTTCTGAATTTGTTATCTGAAGACTAACAAAAGTTCAACTTTTGCTAGAATGCATACTTATTAAAAAAATATTCAAAATTTTTAACATATCCAATAAACCCAGTGTCAAACTTATAGGACTTAATACTATAAAGCTCGTGTTCGGTTTTCCCAAGAGACTACAGCATGGGGCCCTTCAAAAAGGGTGTTGTAAAGTTTTTAAAGGGTCGGCAACGCGCTATAGATGCCACTGGTGTTGCAAGCGTTCATAGGCTACGGTGACCACTTACCACCAGGTGGGCCGTATGCTTGTTTGCCAACAAAGTTGTATTAAAAAAAACATAGCTCTACTTTTATAGACACCTTGAGTCTCCCATACTCATGCATAAAATTAAAACCTAACTTTGCCATTAAAAGTCTTTATCCCCAAAATATTCAGAAATTTATTGTTTACAGTTTTTAAATGGGGTTCATACGTGTTATTCAGATTTAAATAAAACAAATTCTTATCATTTACACACGTCAACAGAGACGCATCTTAGATTAATATTACTTTTAAAATGTTCAATTTTACTATTTTTACTGTTTGGATGTCTTGTATAATTATACTTAAAACTTGGCTAACTGCCCAAGATGCTAGGATTTAAGGTTACATAAAACAAAACTTAAAGATTGAACCCTGCCCTTTATCCTAACTCTTAGTTTAACAATAGAGGTGTGTTAATATAACTGTTTGAAGGGTTACTAAAATAAGAAGATATTCTGCTAGTATCCACGTCAGAGCTCGCAAATGTTCCGAGGTACATTTAGAGCCGATTTCACCGTTAATAATAAACGCGATCAATGGACGCTAAACTTTCAAGTTTCAAGTTTAGCGACAATCGATCGCGTTTAATTTTAACGGTGAAATCGGTTCTAAAAGTACCTGTGTTATTTTGTAGCGTTAATACCAGAGTTTTAGTTAATTTTAGTATGCCTACATTATTATGGAAGATACTTCGTATCTTATGTACTTACTACTACTAATGCTTTAAATGTTAATGTCAAATAATCATTGAATGAATAGCATTTCTATTGTAGGGTTGGGTTATATAATAATACATTTCATTTGTAAACTTGTTTATTTTGGTCGACAAAAAAGTGACTAGAATAGAATTTCTTTTAATGTCGTATTAGTTAACAGTTAACACTATATAAAATAATAACAATTGATACTTCTTGTTTTTAATATTTTTTATTTATTTTACAAATATATTAAATAGTTTATGCATATGCCCCACAAAACAGTGTTACCGCTTTGACTGTGGGATCGAGTTGATTTCTTGTAAATAGTATTGTAATTAGCACTGATTAATTCTAACAGTCATAATTACATATATGTCTAATATATTTAATGTTGACTGTTAGGAATATTTATTAATCATACTACTTAGACTGACTACTTGACCTAATCTGTCTGATACCATGCATATGTGGTTGGTTGCATTTTTTTGCCATGATTAACTTTCTGCTTTTGGCAGTTTCGTAAGAGTAATTATGTGTATGGTCAGATTCACTATCAAACAGATTCATACACTGACATACTTAATTATTTTGAGAACATTGTCATGATGACTCAATCCCAGTAGCACCTTTGTAGCTCGAATATGTTCTTTAATTTGTGATTGTGTTTGGCTGTGTATATTTTATCGTCATTGCCGTGAGCTTATTATTACCTGAGTCCCATGTTTTTGCTTGTAGTAATTTAATGTGATTCTCATATTTTAATTGACTGCTAGTAAATTGAAAGTTGCATATTTCCAAATCCGGTATTAGATAGGTCCTTGCGTTCTCTACATAATTTTGTCGCGTAGTTAAGTCTGTACATTTGACTTTCTTACCAATACTATACTATATTATATTTCATATATTTGGTGTTCTTTAACTCTAGTAATGCACAGAACGGAGCATTTATTAACCTAATTTTCTACTAGTTCATTGTTCAGGTACTAGGTGTGCAACCCAGTATCTGTAAAATACAAGCATTTTTCTAGAACTTTTTACTGTTCGTAAGTTTGTAGAGGTATGTATAGTAAATTTAGCTTTAATAACACTTAGCAGATTTTTAATATGCTCTGAGCCTCATCAGAAGTTGTGAAGAAAAAAATAATATTTGTATTTTGACCATTCGTCCTAGTCTGTGCCTTATACTACTTCAAATTTGAACGCTATCATATTTCCAAACAGTGCAATCATATCAGTTAATTAATTTAAATAACTCTGACAGATTGCAATGACCCCTTGTGTAAGAACTCGGCCGCAATGTATCGGCAAGTTTATAAATACGTCAATATTTACGATATAAACTTGAAGACTGGGCGCTGAAAGAACACGTTCCTAGCAGGTAGTTATCGAATACACAGACAATATGTAGCTTGAATTAGCGTTGATTTTGCGATGTTTTCTTTTTATTTGTCTTTATCCTTTTTTAATATTTATAAACTACAAGCGGCCCGGTACGTGCTTCGCTTCGTATAAGGCATAGTAATGAAAAATGATTATTAAGTTCATTTATTCAAACAAAAAAATATTTTTTTTTGCTAAAAGATGTTGATTTTACACTTTTTCAAGACTTTTTTTAAATTTTCTCTACGTACAAACCTTCCCTGGACTACCACAAATAATCCAAGACTAGCCAAATCAACAAAACAAAATTAGCCAAATCGGTAAAAGCGTTGTTGAGTTATAACATTACAACGAAAAGTGGCATTGATTTTTATATATATAGATATTATTTAAAAACACAAAATCAAATAAAAAAATAATTATTTACGTCCGCATTAGGGAAATTAATCCCTTGTTGCAGGGTCCTTTACAGGCATTATATTACAAATTGACAATACATATTATTATTTTCATATCTCACTAGTTATGAAACGTTCTCGAGCGGTGACCACGAAACGAAAGACGCGGCTTGGCAAGCTCCCGACAAGGTGGACCTACGATCGGGAGGACTAGATATCTTAAGGGAATACCTTCCTTTTTTGCGATTTGTCTATTAACTAGCTAGACAGGCAGGTGTGAAGCGGGTGCAGTGTGACAGTGTGATGTGGTACGCACACCGAGTGCTCATGGAAAGGATGTATGTGAAGCAAGGCTGATCCCCGCGTCAGTATCGTCACACGCACAACAATAAACATGGTAGCTGCAAGGTCGCCATAGATCGGAAATATGTACCTTCGCAGTTAATTGATCCCGCAGAGTAGGAGAGCAAATAATTGTAGAAACTCAGCAGATTAGGCTATTACAATCTGTATATAAATCACATATCATATGCTCTTGCAACTTTATAGATAAATAGATAGATAGATTAAATGTTTATTGTACACCGATATTAAAATCATACAGTACAGGAGCATATAATTAAAAAGTATACAATTGGCGGTTTTATCACTAACATGTGATCACTTCCAGACAACCAAAGAATTGACAACAATAGGGATTATTTAAGAGGGCAGTTGTCGGTGTACTTAAACTTTGTTAACAGTACCCATTGGTACTCAGTACAAGAGCCTACTATATATACTATATACATACAAACATACCTTTATATTTAAATATGTGCGTAATTTATCCGACAAAATTTAATTTAAGTAGGTATTTAATTTCCAAGCTTGCTCGCAAAGTCGTGATGGAATAATTAACACGACTATCTCCTATCATTTGGGTTACAATGAAAGTGAATTAGCTAGATGTAATCAAAATTAATAGAATGAATTTCAGCATTAAAATGTTATGTCTACGCATTGCCCACCGTGCCGGCGCTGTTCGTAAGAGCATTGTTCCTAATAGTTTGAAATTGAAAAGATTCACTCGACAGTTTCAAGGAATTTAATTAGTGCCTCGGAATGTGGATTAAACTCCATGATGGAGGCCGTCTCGAGCCTCGATTATGTTAGACAAATGTCGAGGAAAGCTTTAGGTATTCTGTCCTTCGTCTTCTAAATTAGCGCTAAACAAACTTTCTCACACGAGTTATTTCCTTTTATAATAGAATAAACTCATCGTGTTATTGTAGTATAGCGTAGTTTTCATAATAATAATAATCAGTCATATGGGACTATGCTATCATATTTGTTAAGGTTTATAAAATAAGAAATTAAGTTTTGAGTTAGTATATGTAATTTGACTTAGACCTTGTAAGATTTAGTATTAACAAAAATATTTTTCTTTACAATATTACTTTATAACCTAAAGTTTATAATTTTCATCATAGAAAAATAAAATGATAAGAAGGCTTTTTAGTTTTATAGTAAACTAGCTGTGCTCGCGACTTCGTCCGTACATTTTGCAATAATCTCCGTAAATGTTAGATTAGAATATCTGTAATAATTTGTCTCTTGTCGCAAAATTATAAAACATTCACTTAACATTACATATTTCCATATCAACTGTCATCGCCTATTCCGTATTGTTATTTTTCACCCTTGTGGGTAAAACTTTAACAAACCTTTAAAAATAAGTTTCAAGCGTATTATAGCTCTAAAAATGAAGATACGTCAATACAGCTTTTCATACCCACTTTCAACCCCTTTTATCTCATTAAAAAGTAGCCTATGTCCTTTCTCAGGCTGTAGACTATCTGTGTATTAAATTTCATTTCAATCGTATCACTATTAAGTGCTACAATCTGAACTAAAACAACTCGACGAACTGCACAGAAAGTACCTAAAAGTTGTCTAAAATACAGTAAAATCATGTGTTTAAATAATTACTACTCAATAAAATAATTAATATTCAATTATTTTGGCCCCAGCTCGTCGTACCTACAAATGTCACAATACCCAATCTTTACCCTATATTAGAGCTAAAATCATCATATTGATTTGGCCCGTATGACGTTTACTTAGGCCAGTGTGTGAACTATGCTGTAGGCAAACAATATATCTGCAACAAATGCAAACAGATAGCGGTAACCGTATTGTATCATAGGAAACGATCACGTGTTTTCTTCACGGTTCGTTGCGTTGTGTAGTGACAATCCCTTTAGTTATGTTGGCCAGTGTAGAACTGGGTCATAATGCCTTCAGCCAAACAGTCGATGCCATGAAGGTTGATACACCTTAATAATAAGCGGCAACAGCAGCCAGTCTCAATGGAGACTAGCCTGATCTGCCATCTGCGCGGGACATATTATAGTGCAAAAATGTGTGCGCAAACACAGGGGCACTTTGTATTCGATCACTGTCATGATCCGATGGGATGGCTAGCGACTAGACCGGAATGAGGTCAGGCACAGAACCGTCGGCTTTCCGTGCTCTCCTAGGCACGGAGGTGTAACACCGACTTCTTCGTTCTAGCCTTGTACTGTACTTCTAGGCTGATACTGAGAAAATTTCTTAACATAAAACTTCCAAAATCACTGTTAGCGCCCCTGAGATTCGAACCCAGGATTTCATTATCTGCGGTTGAACACGCTAACGCTACACCAAAGAGGCACTCAAACTACCGTATTAACGAATTTATTACGTTGGTAGTAAGGGTGGATTTTGCAGTAAAATGCCTCTGTCCAGCAGTCGACGTCAATAGCTACATACATATGTATAGTGGCGAAGTTAATATGAGTTTTCTTCCAGTAATTATCAGCCAGACTTTGTGAGACTCATATGTAGGTACGTCTCTTAAGTTAAATCTTGATTTGTTTTATTAATGATGATGAATATTACGGTATCATTCAAAGAATAAATATCAAAAACGAGTATTATCTAAAGTAACTACAATTTAAATAAACTATAAGGATAAATAATTTTTGCAGTGTTTAATTTAAAACTATATTTTCCTACAAAGCTGCTTAGTTTAAGCCGTAATTTATTGTTATCAAGCCTAGCACAGGCTGCCTATTGTCACAATCAGCGACACACTGCCAACGCTACGGCAAAAACAACAACCCGGGAGGGCATTCAACACACGATTTTTCAGAGCTACATATACTTACATGGTACAGCGCCGAAAATAATTATGTGGATCTGGGTACTGTAGATACTAGAGTCATGTGGTCTGTAGTGGAGTATAAGAGGAATAGTACGGTAATTTGACGGTCACCATAGCCTAGTTGGTAGTGCTCCTGCCTACGAAGCTGGTGGTCCTGGGTTCGAATCCCGGTAAGTGAAAATATTTGTGTGATGAGCACGAATATTTGTTTCTGAGTCATGGATGTTTTCTATGTATATATGTATTATCTATCTATATAAGTATGTATATCGTCGCCTGGTACCCATAGTACAAGCTTTGCTTAGTTTGGGGCTAGGATAATATGAGTAAAAAAAATATCACTGCTTACATTAAGACGAATTGGTTTTTTTAAGGTCAATATTACGAGACTATCTTTTTCATATGAAGATTAAGCTCTTTAAGTTATTTCCATGTATTATATCAATCACATTTTGTGTATGGATAAAATTCATTTGAATTGAATTTAATATAACGGATTTGAACAGTGTAATGAAAACGCTCTGGTATCAAAATGTTGTCTAAATACATATTTTTTAAATATTTATAATTTGAAGTCATATCAAACATAATAAGCTATGTTTTATACGATTTCAAATTATTGTATTGGCCATCTTGTGAAATTAGAATTTAGAAATATTCAGCACAAATTTTCATTGTGTTATTTTTGTACCAAAAAGTTAGTACGAAGTATTTTCCCGTTTATTTAAGAGAGCCCACAAAACATAGAACCGAAAATTGGTTCTGAATATTTTTGCATATTCATCTTACAAGATGGCTGAAGCACATTATTAATTGCGTACAATTATTAAATATCCTGTAATATATATAAGTTAGTGAGCGATAAAGCAGCGAGCTAAATTATGGGTCTCAATTGTGATCTGTAAACGCGTGTAACATGTAACGCGCGTCTTCTGAATAAAAAGATTCTCTGAGAGGGATGTTATACGTTTCACTAGCCCTACGTTAAGCTTAGTAACGTCCTACGTTTTGCTAGTTTTAATTTAAAAGAAAAATGTACCAGCTCCAGAGGTTTATGGATTACTAGCCCCGTGGTTTTACCCGCGTTGAATTCCATAAATTATGTTTTTCGGATATATATGCTATATTACTACAGAGATTCATCAAAATTCGTTGGGTAGTTTTTGAGTGAAAGAGTAAATATTATCCATAAATCTACATCCATTAACATAAACTTTCACATCCTACTAATATTACAATCGTGCGCTGCGCGCGCTCTATAACTTAGTAAGTACGAGACAACTGGATCTGTTCTCGTGTACGCAGGCTATAAATACACTTATAGGCAATAAAGCTTTTTAATATTGTTTAATCTTGTGTAATTAGTTATAAGTATAATTTTAGTTTGTTATGTTTAACCTATTTGTCATGTTCTCACTGGTTGTATAATTTAAATAATAGTGTGTAATTTTGAAATAAATAAATAAACGCGAAATTTTGTAAGTATGGATGGATGGATGGATGTTTGTTACTCTTTCACATAAAAAATACTGAATGGATTTTAATGAAACTTTACAACAATGGCTATATTATACATCAGAATAACACATAGGCTACAATTTATAAAGATATTGTGTAAACTGTCCAAAATAGGACGATAAGTGTCAAGTAAGTAGGAAAAAATCGACCAATTGCGAGCTATTCCGGCGTGCACTGCCAAAACCGCTAGAAAAACCGTTTGCCATCAGGCCTGCTCCTTTGCCGACTTGCTAGTTAAGAAATATATATATATATATATATATATCTGTATATATATATATATATCTATATATATATATATATATATATATTAACTAAGATAGCAACAAACAATCAATAGTGCTGTTTCTATGAAACTATAGCTATCAGCTTGCTATCCGCAATGTTGTACTATATATATATATATATAGTACAACATTGCGGATAGCAAGCTGATAGCTATAGCTATCTCAGTATTGTGTATATATTCTCTTTTATTTTCCAGCTGGGACACCAGATATTAATATTTGAGCAAAGTTATACAATAAAACCGCGGGACTTAAGGAAACTTCTAGAATTATGAACTTCTGTGATGTCATAGAATATTGAAGGATTACTACAAATCTTGCAAAAGTATACCGATGGGAAAATTTTCGCAATAACCGCTCTTAAATCGTATTTTTATGTATCGTATATTAACTAAGATAGCAACAAACAATCAATAGTGCTGTTTCTATGAAACTATAGCTATCAGCTTGCTATCCGCAATGTTGTACTATATATATATATATATAGTACAACATTGAGAGAGAATGGAGGTCAGCTCAAGTTGATGAAATTGGTCACTGGTACGTAAACGATCGAGGTGATTGGTAAGTTTATAGATGGGAAAACCAACGCTAACGAAAGTAAACCATACTTTAAGAGCTGCTTGCACGTGGTGGCAGTAGAAGACACTTCTCATTCTGCCACCGCAGCCTCGATGGGACCCCAGAAGCCTACTAAGTGGTTTGAAGAACTCTTGAAAGAAGGATAGCCGCTGCCAACATGATTCATTCAACTTTCAGTTAAGTCAATTTTAGAGCCTACAATAGACCATTGTAGGCTCTGAAATTGACTGTTAATATAGTTGTTTACGCTTCATTGAATGTATTTCTCTTAGTTTTTTGTATAGTTAGAACTATATTCTCAACCAGACATACCTACTTATAATTTAGTACAGTATTTCCATCTTGGTTATGTATAAATCCGTCTGCGATAACATGCTTTTCTACTTAGATAGAGTCGTCGTCATATCACTTTATACATTATAAACCTTGAAGATTGAAGATGCTGTTTCAGTACGTAAGCACCAAGGGCGGTTTTCGTAAAGCAAGTGTAGTCACCAACCTGGCGTCGACTGTACTTATAGAATCCAACTTCTCTCCAAAAATGCTTCGAACAGCTCTGTTCACGCTTGTCCCCTCCATGATGGTAATATCGTTTGATTGACCAAATACGAGGGTCGGATAAGTACTGCATAATTTATAAGTAAGACATGTTTAATAACTTATGAGGGTTGCGAACATACCTATTTGTATACCAATGGTAGCTTTTATATTATGTAGATAGTTATATCCCACGGGTAACTGAGCTCATCAATAACAAAGTATCTAAAGTCTTAGCACGGTTTAAGCCGTATGGTTGACAGTAGCTCCAAATTTAGCTTTGTAGCAAATGAAAGCCATACCGCAAGAAACCGTGCAAGCAGTTTTTATAATAATAGCATTTTATTTAACAGATTTCAGTCAATTTGGAGGTGAGACCTCTTCATTTTTTGACAGTGGAAGTATTTAAAGCAGTGGTTATGAACCTGGTGTTCATTAAATGCAAAATTAACCTAAAACGAGGTTAACGTCCCATATAAGTATACCGATAAATTGACGCATTATGTTGGGGTCCCTTAAAAATATTTTGTGTATTTCACGAACTGGGTTTATTAATTTTATTCAGTTACCTTGGTAGATAGTTCTCCTTAAGTTTCCTATAATATTTTATACTTTGTGTATTACGAGGAGCATGTATCAAAATAATCCTGGCAATAATCATTTGAGCACTGCTTGCGCTAACCAACCAATGGGAACTATTTTGTTCTTTTGCTTTGGAAATTTCCAGCTAACTCGTCATAAGTTGCACCGTACCTCGTATTTAGTCAGCCAATGAGGAACATGCATTCGAAATCAATACTAGATGACAGTGCCATCTGCGTTGCATTTGATTTTTTACCTGTATGAAGCACAATGTCCATATGAGTTGTTGGTTCTTTTAATACTTATATATATAATACATAATATGCATACAATCAATATTACCGAGTGAAAATAAACGTCATACTACACCTGTCTCCTAATTATGCATTTTCTCAAGATTGACTTTAATACACTTCCTTATCCTTCATAAACTTAATTATAATAATAAATATCATGAGTAATTCGAGGTTACTTAACATTTATTTACTTTTGATGTACAGACGCCAGCACATCCAGCTACGCCCAAACTGTCAAATTTCTTTTATAGATTTTCAACTTTATCACAAAAGCATAAGGTTAACTTTCAATTGGGAAAATTTGACAGATTGGGGTAGCTAGATGTGCTGATGTCTGTATTAGCCAAAGTATGTCTCTATGCATCATCTTATGTTCGAAGATTTTCTTTCTCAAACGTATTCGAGAGACATATCTGCACTAACGGTATAGGTCAGGTGTTTTAGGTTTCAAGTCAATATATTCTATTTTCCTGTGGCATCGGTGGACCGATTCCAGTGTGATTTTTTTGTGAGTCAGCTAATGTAAGCGAGATGAATCTTAGCCGAGTATCACACAATTCATTTACCATTTGGACCATACAGTTATTTTAATATAGGTGTTTAAATACAGGTGTTTTATTTTTTGGTGAGAGAAATAAATTATCCACGTTTTGTGCAATTAATTTACGATACCTATCATTTGATAAAAGTAATTGATTCTCAATGCTTAATTTTTTCTGGGCTTACCTTGCAATATACCACGTATTCAGTGCTAGCAACCAATCATATGGATGAGGCAATAGAATCTTCATAAAATCATTTGAATTCTATCGCGGAGATATAATTTACATCGAATGAAATATCTACAAAATTTTCCTAAAATCGTGCCTTGATCGAAATTTCCGTAAGAATAAAAACTGGAATATATATTTTTTTTATTATTATTAACAAGTTGAAAATTAAATCGCTTAAAAAAAATTAACTTTGAGATTGTTTCGTCAGATTTCGTATACTAATAGTACTAGTTTATGTTTTATAGATTTTTATAAAGAAATAGCCTGATTGGTTAATGTTTATGACATTTGAACAAACTTATTAACTTCTGCGTACATTTTTACACTATGGGATAACATAATCTATGAGAAATATTAGACTACAAAGTTATTTTTGTAATAACTATCTAGAAAGAGTAAATAATTTCGAGAATATTTAGCCGTTTTTGAGATATTTAGTATACGTGTAAAATAAGTAGTTAAATAATGTCTTGAGACGTAGGAAGACGGACCCTAAAATATCATATAGTTTTTAGGCAGTGTTTTCGAGAGTGTAATTTAGAAGGGGTTTGACAAATCTTGGTACCCAATAACCCAACTTTAACTTCAATGTGATGATTAGTTATGTATTGACCTATACATAACTAATCATCAAAGTGTAGTTCAAGTTTAAGATCATTCTAAATCGCTTATAAATCGTTACGAAAACTTTGATCTGATTAGAATTATTTATTAAGAATGAAATTTTCGCTTTGTTGGTCTAGTGAGAGCGTACAACGGCAGTTTATGAGGTCCTGGCTCAAGAAGTGTCATAGAGAATTTTCTGGCAAGAAAACACCCACTTGCTGCCCCAATCTGAAAGTTAGCATTTTAAGATACTCGTGCACATACTCAGAGAGCACGTAAGGGGGTCAGTTTTGGACTTAATATCTCCCCAGTCGTAATGGATAGCCGTTACAGCGGATTATGAGTGTGAGAGTATAGACAGTGTATCTCACTTTGCGCTGCATAGTTGACTAGTTTTTAGTTTTAAAATAATTTATTCCCAAATGTTTGCTCTGTAGGCAGAAACATTAAGTAGGTATTAATTTCAACCTACGGTAAGGTTGTAAATGAATATTAATTGAATTTTACTTACATTTTGATTACAACGCTCATTGGCAAAAGGTAAGGAGTAATGTTAAAATAATATTAATCAAAATCCCAAATGTAGATTAATATTATTTTAACATTGTGTTTGTTATTTGTAGTATATTTTATCTAGTACTAACTTTAACCCGAGTCTTCACTCGTGGTGTCTAACAGTTCTTGTTTCTCGATGAAAGGTGAACTCTGACACCGAATGTACATAATTCATAATAATCGTATTTAGATGTTAAGGAATGAAAGCGTTATAAACAAACAATCTCACAAACGCATTTATAATGAGCTGTAGGACTAGTTATCCCGCGGTTCCGCTTGCGTAATCCCTAGGGACAAGTATTTTTTTCCGCATGAATGCATGGCCTTTTCGCAATCCCTAACGATGTATGGCAAAAATTTGTTATCAAAGTTATGCTTATATGGGCAGGCACTGCTTTTAACGATTATTTGTGTGGTACCTACTGTTCAACATGACCAGGGATAATTACCTTAATATTCATACGGTACATGGATAAAAGTGTACTTTATTGTACTAAAGAGTTTAGAATATGTAGTCTTATATTTTCGCTATTATAACAAATAGGACGTGGCTGTGCTAGGTAGGACCTTCCTAGCAAGACCACTATAGATTTTTTTACCCAAGTTTAGATCAAAAATGATATAAATCTATTGTACTACTAAAATGTACTTTATAAATAATTTGGGGCAGTCCTTTAGCGTTTTGACGCTTTATTTTCTGCGGAACATCACAGCACAATGCTAAGCCATTATTATTTCTGAGTAGGTAAAACTAAATAAAACTACATTTTTTGTCTATTTTGTTTTATTTGTTTTATAAGGGCAAATTGGGACATCAATAGTGAAGGAAATTTTATAGGAATTATATAGGGACCCATAAAACTGAAGAAATCTCAGTGTGTGAAATACTAAACCTTAACGCTTGTTTGTGTACTTTGCAGATGTATGTGCTTAACGCCATTCTAATTTATAGGTTAATAATAATATAATTAAGCTTCTGAAGTTACGTCTACTATTTGTGTTACCCTTGTAAATATTTGACCCATTGTTGTCCATTTTGTTATTAGGTCAGCAGACACATTTGCCAATCCTTTAACGTAAGCTTTAGGGAATAACGTTAGGCAATCAATATCAAAGTTTACTAATTAGTCTGTAGGTACAGTTGACGGACATCCGTGGATACACTTATAATGCGAAAGCAGCTCTTATTACGTACGTAATAGGGACGCTATTAAGGTCAAAGTGAATCCACCGATGTGACGTCCCTCAGCCTATATATTCGGGATTGGTTTGTTTTTCAGACGTTCTATTTAAAATGTCGTTTAAAGTTAACCAATGACTGCAGCACTGGACAAGATCTCTAGCAAATATAACTACAAATGGTTGGGATTTAAACTTTGGCTCAGGGCGGTGACTGACGATAAAACATACATGAGCGGGTCGGTTGTTAGGGACATTTTGTGCAATTGCCGCTCAATGTCAAAACGCAAGAGTTTCGGGATTTTTTTCTGACAGAGCCTTCATGTAATTGGGACAGAACTTCACTTCAGGTAGGTTCTTTAAGTTGTTAAGGTAATTAAACGAACTTTCGTTCAATCATTAATAAACCGCAGGGTGCAGCTGGTTTAAAACGAATCATGTTTATTTAAAAGTGATGGTAAACTGTTGTTCCATTAATTCGTAACATAATTAATAATTTGCAAAGTCTATAAAAAATGTTGATTGTAAATACGTTAATGTCATTTGTATTTTATGAATTGATACACACCAACGTGTAACTTATAACACTCCTCGTTAGGAGTTAAAAGCAGACCTAATGACCACTTTCGTCAAGGGCTATTGCCATTAAGCTCATACTTGTTGTCAAAGAAGTCACCTGTACTAATAAAGCATGAGCTAGTATCAAAATGATGGCACTGCAAAATTTTTCAACCTTATGTTTGAAGCCATAAGGCTCGAACTCTTACGTTTATACTAATATCGCTTTATTAGCGACAGTCGATAACAAACGATGTTCATTGTAATCAGTAATACGGGTTCGGTACTGGGGCTCTGGACTGGTCTAAATTTTCCCTACTTTAAGTGAGTTGAGGCAGTCATGTTGTAGTTAAATTTCTTATCATCCTGATATAATCCGCATTTTCATCACTAACTTTTCTCCTTAATCCACGTTTGTTTAGTTAATAAAAAAAAGGTATATTGGGGTAAGAGTCGAAAGTTATTCTGTCCGACACTTACGTTTATCTTCTGTGACCAACGTGTCCAGGATATACATAAAATAATAGGTTGTGCTACAATGCAACGTTCACGCTACAGTAACTGACTTGATAAAGGAGATAACATAGTTTTTAATTGGCATTCCGCAATGTATGGAAACTGGGGCATGTTTTATTCCTATTGTAAATCACATAGGACCTACATAAATCTACAGTATTATCAAACGAAATTAGAACAAATAGGTAACGTCAATAAGACAATACATATTTACTGTTTTAAAAAACATACACTCGAATTCCGATTTATAAAAAATGTATGATTTATAAGTAATGGAACCATTTCGAAAGCATTCTATTGTATTTTTTTTTTATGTTTCAGTCCATCTGCATCCAGTCTCTAAGCAGATTGTTTCTTCCGTCGTCGTAGCTGTTCGAGTTTATTCGGACCTCTTGTGATGTGCATCTCGTGCAATAATATTTAGTATTTAGTTAAATTGTGGATGTTTTAACATCCTCCAGGAAGCCTATACACATATATTAACAATACAAAAAAATTGACCAATTGGGGACCTCATACTCTATTAAAGTTGATTTTAAAATTGAGTTTATTTCACGAAAAGACATTTGCATATTAACATGTATCACGTGCCTATATTTTTGATTTAAAAGATTGATTAAAAATATTAATCAATGCTTGAAATTTCAATGTATTTTTTGAGGCAAAGTCTGTTTATGAACGTTGTGAATACAGAACCAAATGAGAAAATTAAACAAACGCGCCGCCGCTCCGACGTGACGGAAGTGGGACTGACAATAACTTCAGCGGCATAGGCTGGACTAACATAGTACACACGGCTACATATCAAACTATACTTTTCCAGTATAAGCTGATTCCGCGTTGTGTACGACTTCGATACGATGAGAGGTCAGCTTATATTGGAAATGTGTCGCTTGATATGTAGC
Source organism: Pseudoips prasinana (assembly GCA_951640165.1). Lineage (NCBI taxonomy): Eukaryota > Metazoa > Arthropoda > Insecta > Lepidoptera > Nolidae > Pseudoips > Pseudoips prasinana. The sequence goes on from OX621240.1 coordinate 16,527,674, forward strand.
AGTGTGTACTTAAATTCCGCGCAATAACTCTTATGCACTTATTTTATTTTGTCTCTCTCTTTTTTATACCTAAAATATTTCTTTTAATGACACTGAAAACAATTTCTCTACATAATAATTACTAATAAACTATAGCTACATATGTACAGACGCCAGCACATCCAGCTACCCCTATTTGTCAAATTTCTTTTATAGATTTTCAACTTTATCACATAAGCATAAGGTTCACTTTCAATTGAGGAAATTGGACAGATTGGGGTAGCTTGATGTGCTGGCGTCTGTACATACCGTAAATAAAATTAGACCAATTACTTAAGAAGAATCATATAGTGTTTATATTATACTACAGGACTCCAAGCAATTGTGTGATTGTTATGAGAAAGAGCGTGATGATAATGAAAGAATACTGTTAGAGTCATCTGAACAGGTGAGGATATTAAAAAGTCAATTGTCACAGCTACATGTACAATATACGGATGCTATTGAAGCCCGGGATCAGCTCCAAAACATCATAAATGGATTTGATCAATTTCGTATTGAATATGACTTTGCATTGAATAAATCCTATCATTTGTAACAACAACTGCAAGAGGCCAATAATGAAATAACAGCATTAAGATCTCAGTTGGGAAAATTAAATAACAACTTAATCACCTCGCAGAACCAAACACTTTATGATGAGTTGGTGGTCAAGGATGCTTCCATGGTTTCTGTTGCAGCCAATAACCAGCCCCATTTCACATCACTCCCCACAAGAGATGAGGATTTCATTAATATAAAATCAATGGCATTTAATGGCTGTAGCAAAACTAAATTCAAACAATACCAAAAAATTAACAAATTCATCAAAAAGTCCCAAAAATTAGTAAAAAGACATAAATTCTTCTTTAAATATGATAGTCAAAACAGGGAAAGATTGGAATTAATAGAAAAGTTGAATTTGTATACTATAAAATTAAAAAATAGTACTTTAAAATACAATTGTGATATAGAAAGTCAACAAAAAAAAATTGACTTTCTTCAAGATGAGCTCAAAAGAATAACAATAAAGTATGAACTGTCCGAAAAACAGTCGCTTACCTGTTCCTTGCTAGAAAAACAGTCTCCTAATTTACTGCAAACAAATAATAATAATAGTAATAGTTCCCCTAACCAATATGAAACTTCACATAACAGGTCATTAGCTCATAGAATACACACAAATAATGTAAAAATAAATTTTAAATCTGAAGTGACAATATTCAGTGATGAAATTGGTAAAAACTTAGGGCGGTCATTATCAACAGCAGGACATTCAAATATCAATTTCTGTATGCCTGGAGCCTCTAGCCACCATATCTTCAAAAAAGTTTTTGAACATAAATTTAATAATCCTGGTAATCTGATTCTTTTAATGGGAAATAGGGGTAATTTGAATAAAAAATCACTTGTACAGTATATTAATCATTTAAATTGTTTAAATATAAGTAAAGTTGTTATATTCTCATTTCCCTATAGTGCTAGTTTGTCACAGGAGGAAAATATGATTAGATATAACTTGAATCTAACTTTACACACATTATCAACCTATATGCAGGAGAAATTACATGTAATTGACATTAACACCTTTGTTAAGAAACCTTTTTACCTGACAAAAGATAACTATTGCTATCTTCCTAACTATTGTACAAGACAAATAGCTTCATCGCTATGTTATTTCTTTGACATTTCAGCCAGGAACTTGGCTAAACCTTTAGCTAGAAGCGAGATGTTTGGCCAAGTACTGAGTACTGAGCAATGTACCGTTGACATAAATAATTCCAGTTGTATGCTTACTGATGATGACAATTTGAATATATCCAATTCAAATGACATTTATATTCAAAATAATTTAAATTAAATAGTATGACAATAGAGGATTTCTCTTGCATAATACCAAATTCTGCACCAAAATATTCAAGGTTTGATTGGAAAAGAGCTAGAATTGGAGCTGTTTTTGAATTGTAACAATATAGATATTTTATGTTTAACGGAGCACTGGTTAAAACTCCATCAATTCATTTTCAGCTTCAATAATCACCAGGTTGTAAGCTCGTTCATCAGGGAAAAATATATTCATGGTGGCTCTCTAATTCTAATAAATAAGTTGTTAAAGTTTAAAGAAAGAAGTGATGTTGTGAGTCTCTCTGTTGAGCGAGTTGTAGAGATTTCATGTGTTGAGTTGGAGCAATTTATTGTTTTGAGTCTTTACAAACCTCCTTGTGCACCATTTGATACTTTTTCAGATATTATGGAGGATGCATTAAATAAATTATCTAACAGCCATAAAACAGTTATTATTTGTGGAGATTTTAATATAAATATTTTGGAAAAAAGCACAATAAGTTGCAATTTATTAAATTTGTTTAAATCCTATAATTTATATCACAATTTTACAGAACCAACTAGAGTAACTGCTACAAGTGCTACATGCATTGATAATATATTTAGCACTGTAAAACCTTTATTTAAATCAATAATCAATAAAATTCAGTCAGATCATTCAGGTCAGTTGGTAACTTATTCAAATGCTCCAAAAATTAAAAGAAAACTTATAAGCTATATTCCATTTAGTGAAAACCGCTTAGACAAATTTAAATGTAATATAGCAAAACAAATAGCATGGCTGCCCTATCATGATAATCCGGATCACTTGTACAACTCTTTATTCAATTTGATTAATGATGAGTTCTGCACAATGTTCACACCCAAACAACTGTCTGTAAGTGACCGTCTGGTATTCAGTGATTGGGCAACTCCAGGCATCTATAAAAGTCGGAATCGGTTGTATGAATTGTATGAAGAAAGATCCCATAATCATAATACAGAGTTTCAAGAATATGTGAAACAATATGCCAAAACATTTAGACGAGCCTGTACCGCTGCTAAATCTTTGCACATAAAAAATATACTTAAATCTTCTACAAATATAATCAAAACTACTTGGAAGATAATTAATGCTGAGACAGGTAAAACAAAAATACGTAGTCGTGATTTTAACTTAGTAATAAACAACATAGATATTAAAGGCGATTTGGAGATTGCGACTGAGTTTGAAAAATATTTTTCGAATATTCCAGTCATACTTACTAACTCTCTTTCATGTGCTTCTACATCTGCTGAGCAGATACTCAAGCAAAGCGTAGGGTCGTGTGACACAGTTTTTGAATTTTCGGTGGTTAGCCCTAAAGATATTTTAAATGCTTTCAAGAGTATTAATATGAAAAACACAAAGGATCTGTGGGGTCTATCTGTTAAGACTGTTTCATCAATTATTACTATAATCGCCCCACACTTAGCTACTGTGTTCAATTGCTGTGTTGCATCAGGTGTATTTCCTGACTTGATGAAGTATAGTAAAATCATTCCTTTGTTTAAAGCTGGTGATACTTCAGACCCTTCAAATTTTCGACCTGTTTCCGTGCTGCCCACTCTTAGTAAAATATTTGAAAAGCTTATGCTTAGCCAGCTGCTCAGACACTTTAATATACATAATTTACTACACCGGAAACAGTTTGGATTCACAAAGGGTTGTTCAACCATAGATGCATCAACTTATTAAAAAGTATATTCGCGGCGTGGGAAGACTCGCAAGATGCATTAGGTATCTTTTGCGATTTGTCCAAAGCGTTCGATTGCGTTCATCATGATACTCTGGTCAGAAAATTACACCACTACGGTATTAGGAACAAGGCTCTCGAACTTCTGACTTCTTACTTGGGCAATAGAATTCAGAAGGTCGAAATAAACGGTAAAATATCTCCGGGATCTCCAGTGGTAATGGGCGTCCCACAGGGGTCAATTCTGGGCCCATTTTTGTTTTTAATTTATATAAATGACTTACCTTACTACGTAAGGGATAAGCATGAGATTGTGTTGTTTGCAGATGATACTTCCCTGACGTTCAAAATAAACCGACAATTAAGCAATATTGACGATGTTAATGATGCAATCTCTAAAGTTGTTCATTGGTTTAATGCCAATAATCTTGTGCTTAATGATAAGAAAACTAAAGTCATTAAATTCACTACACCGAATGTGAAACAGGCAACAACCAATGTACAACTTAATGGAGCTAGGTTGGACCCTGTTGAATCAACTGTGTTCTTGGGTATCACTATTGACTCAAAGCTACAATGGAGCCCACAAATAGAAAAACTGTCCGGCAAATTAAGTTTTGCAGCATATGCAGTGAAAACTATTAGACGGCTGACTGATGTTGACACAGCTAGAATGGTTTATTTCAGTTATTTTCATAGTGTAATGTCCTATGGAATTCTTCTCTGGGGTAGCTCTGCTGACATTGACACCATATTTATATTGCAAAAAAGAGCTGTAAGAGCTATCTATAATCTTGGCCCGAGAGTGTCTCTAAGAGAAAAATTCAAAGAGGTCAACATTCTAACTGTACCATCTCAGTATATATATGAAAACTTACTATATGTGCATAAAAATATCGATTCCTTCTGTAAAAGGAGCGATACACATAATGTAAATACTAGATATAAGAATAATCTCATACTGCATACTTCCCGTCTCCACAAAATAAGTAACTCTTTTATGGGGCAATGTATAAGATTCTATAACAAACTTCCCAATGATATTAGAGAATTGTCTACGAATAAGTTTAAAAGAATAATTAAAGCCAAATTGTGTAGCAGGGCATATTACAAAATTTCTGATTATTTAAGTGATAAAAGTGCTTGGGATGGAGTTGTTCTGAGTCAACACACATGATTGTAATTAATCTTAAGTATATTTTTTTTTAAAAAAGGATTCCTACTGAGTTTTCTGGCAGTGTTTCTCAGTAGCTGCCACGTCATGCACTGCACGGTAGGGTAAAAAAAATATGACGATTCCACATAAATGTAAAATTTTTACGGAATAAAGTTACTTTGACTTTGACTTTGACTATATGATATGATATCATTAGTTAACATAAAAAATCGGTGATGTACGATCAATTTGAGGAAAAGAGGTTACTTGTACTATGTAATAGATAACATCACGCTTTTATTAGGTTGCGATTTGTACAGACGCCAGCACATCAAGCTACCCCAATCTGTCAATTTTCCCCAATTAAAAGTGAACCTTATCCTTATGTGATAAAGTTGAAAATATATAAAAGAAATTTGACAGATTGCGGTAGCTCAATGTGCTGGCGTCTGTACCACACAACTCCTAACACATGCCGCGTTAATTGCGCATTGTTCTAAAACGAGATCTCCATTTCCCTCCTGAGTAAAATGGAAAACAGAATTATTTAAAAGAGACCGTCAATGTAAGTAAGCCATATTACATCGTTGTTATGGGTAATTTACGAGCGAAGTCCCTTGGGTGATTAGGTGCCTATAATGTATCCGTTTCAAGGTTGGGAAGCGGAGCGCCTTGCTGCCGCTTTGCGATCCTATTTCCGCTTTCACAACCTAACAAATATAGCACATTTATCGTGTTTACTCAGAGAGGCTGTTCAAAATCAGCTTTGCTTTAGGACTTACAAAACATCCGATTACATTGTAATTCGTACACTTATCTTCCGACATACAGTGGGTTCTACATTAGTTAATCCAGAATGAAACAATATATATATAATAATAATAATATCTAGGGACAATGTCACACAGATCAACCTAGCCCCAAACTAAGCAAAGCTTGTACTATGGGTACCAGGCGACGATACACATACTTATATAGATAGATAAATACTTATATACATAGAAAACATCCATGACTCAGAAACAAATATTCGTGCTCATCACACAAATATTTACACTTACCGGTATTCGAACCCAGGACCACCAGCTTCGTAGGCAGGAGCACTACCAACTAGGCTTCGGTGACCGTCAAATATATATAATGAGTGTAGTTATTATTTGTAGTAGATCTACTAGGTACCGATAAGCGTAATAAGGCAGTTAAATGACTAAAAATACTTAAGCTTAGTTATGCTTTTAAACCACAAATCCTTACTAATATTATAAATGAACTCTCTCCGTCTGCCTGTCTCGTTTTCACGCCAAAACTACTTAACCGATTGAAATGAATATTCTAGTTCCTGAGAAAGGAAAGGAATACGCTACTTTTTATGCGAAAAAAGGTTGTAAGGGGTTAAAAGAGGTGGATGAATAGAAATACGGAAGAATCGTCATTTTTGGACCTAGAAACTTGAAACTTATTTTTTAAGCAGCGTGCACGCAGCGTGGTACGGCGTGTTGTAGGTGGGGAAATATTCCTAAGTGTGCTTACCTGAACGGGCAGATACGTGCGCCTGCGAATTCCACGCGGAGGAAGACGCGGGCACAGCTAGTCTAAGATAAATGTAATTACATCTCGATCTAATTCAGCTCGTATGAAAATTACAGGGCATCCATAGATGTAATACGTAATTTTTTAATATGTCAAATTACTAAAACTGCTCACTAATACCCACAACAAGTGATTTCTTTTTATATAGGGACAATGTCATACAGATCATCCTTGCCCCAAATTAAGCAAAGCTTGTACTATGGGTACCAGGCGATGATATACATACTTTTATAAATAGATAAATACTTAAATACATAGAAAACATCCATGACTCAGAAACAAATATTCGTGCTCATCACACAAACAATTGTATTTACCGGGATTCGAACCCAGGAAAACCAGCTTCGTAGGCAGGAGCACTACCAACTAGGCTACGGTGAATAATTAGTGGGCGAGTTCTAACAAGTCGCTTTTTTATTAGGTATTTCGCGCGAAAACTAAATTGACGCAACTAAACATGCCATGTCCTTTTCATAAGAACTATTTCAGAATGAAATGTGTTTTTATGCGAAATAAATAAATTTAGTCGGTATTGCACAGAATCAGGGGCACTATTTATAATGTAGCTTTGGGTGAGATTTTGATTAAAATATCTAATCAAGGAGTTCAGATAGTCTACTCCAGACTGATGTCCAGCGACCTGATACTTATGTTGTTAAAGTAAGTACATTTTTTAGGTTATTAAAAACTCACTGGCCTAGAGTACGACCGTGAACCATGTAGCCACCAACACCATCGCCTTCCATGATCCTTAGATTGTATTCCTATCGATGAAATGACCACTCCGTTTCATCTCAGTCTCACGAGCGGCACGCGTCTATAAGCAGACCTTCTCATTCATTTCCACGCCAGTAGCTGTTGGGATGCCTGAGCCGAGGTTTGGACCTCAAAGGTGGGTGAAACTTTCATTGCTTCACTGGATGATAATTGATTCAGTTAGTCACGGACCCTATTCTAAAAGGTAAATCGAAAGGTATAGGAACTTGCGCTCTGATGTAAATACCTAAATTTGTTATATTATTCGGTTATTGTACAAAATCACGAAACTAATAAAATAGATCCTGTGATTAGTTTTTGGCCGTAGAAATTATTTATTTTCGTTTTCAAATCGATTAGCATTCAGCTATTCATTTATTTATAATACTTACTGCCGCATGCCGTCTGGCACTGATTTAGATGTCTGCTGTGCAGTAGAATTGTTTAATAAAATTGCATATTACTTTTACTGAGGTTCTTTATACTGGATATATTGTTATTTTATATGTCCAATTTCTGTAATAATTTCGCTTTTTATCTTCAAGCAATGGTATACGAAATTATTATGGTTTCTTAGAGACCGTGTCTCATAATATAATGAATATATAATCACTTTATATAATCACTTAGCTGCCGATATGTTTATATATCTGTCTGTCAAAACCCTTATTAAACGTGCCAACTCTTAATAAAAAGTGAAAACAAAAGTCTAATACACATATATTGCTGATTAGTGACAGCAGAGAATATCAGAATATCATCAATTTCTTCTGTTATGCACTTGATTTGTAAATACTCATGTAGCTTGGAGTTCTGAGTGTACCATGGCCATTTTGATCTTATTCTAAGGGTCTTATTCTGAAATGTCTGGTGTATCTCCACATTTGTATTTTGAGCTTAGCTTGTTTGTACACTAAATGAACAGTAAGAGATGACATGAAAACTGTAACGGTAACGTGTTCAACCTCAGATAATAAGGTGCTGTATTTAAATCCCAGGTAAGTACTTATTAAACAAGGAATATTTAAAAATTGTAGCATAGCGTTAGTAGCAATTCTAAGTGTAAATCTAAAGTCTTAAAACCAGTTGTATCCCTTTATAAGGCTCTGTCCGTATATTGGACACCATAATATTTTGAACTCTATGACATAGCGTTAAACTTCAAAACCTATAAATTAGAAATATAGCTACTGCCCAATAAAGGGTAAAATAGTACATACATATATTTCGTAATCTAGTTCTGGAAAACGGCTGTATGGATTTCGATGATATTTACTAGAGTAAAAAAGTAATTTATAACACAACTTATTATTAAGAGAATAGTAAATTTGCACATTTGAACACAGACTATAATTTTTAGGTAAAAAACCTAATCGTGAAAAATCTTGAATAATTACTTTTTATAAGCATCATGATAAATTCCACACGAAAATAAATTGCTAATTTTCGTAGCTTAACTCTAGCACCACAGCCTTTAAGATATCATAAAAAATTCACAATCACAACAAACTTAATTATGAGATCCAGTTTATAGTGGGGTGCTAGCACAGTAAAGAATTTACCTATTTAAAACATTAAATACAATAATAAATTGGTTGCAGGCAATAAATTTAAAAGTTAATATTTCTAAAACAAAGTTAGTTCAATTTAGAAATTATAAAACTAAACCTTTGCAACCAAAAGTAGCTGTATCTGATGTTGTTATTGAAGAGGTACAGAATATATGTTTCCTAGGTGTTACAATCGACCAACACCTGAACTGGAAGGCACACATCGAAAAAATTAATAAAAAAATATCCAGTGCTTGTTATGGTCTGTCAGTACTAGCAGAAACCACAAATATAAACGTTACAAGAAATGCCTACTTTGGAAATGTTTATCCCTTATTCAACGAACGTACAATCCACATTCATATTACAAAAAAAATGCTTGCGGACTATCTATAACATGTACAGCACTGAGACATTAAGAGCAGTGTTTAGAACGAAAAACTTTTTAACGCTTACAGGAATTTATATACTTGAGTTGTGTTTATTTGTCAAAAACAATATGTTCTATTTTAATTTTAAATCGACTACTAAGGCAAATATTCGTAGTCAATATAAACATAATATTAATTTGCCCATTATTAACAACATGCTTTACTATAAAAGTGCATATATTACCGCTATCCGTGTGTACAATCACCTACCTACAGTTATAAAAGCATTAAACGGGAATGAATTTAAAACAAAACTTAAAAAATGGTTGATAGATAAAGTTTTTTATGATCTACAAGAATATTTTGGGAAAAAATACATTTAGTTTTAGTTAATTTAAGTTTTTAAGCCGCATTGTTGCGCCTTGTATTGCATATCCGATTTGGGTAGACTGTGAATCTAACCTAGAAATAAGACATGTACACAGTTTGGCAATAAATAAATCTTTATCTTTATCTTTATTTAATCTGTGGATGCAAAATAATTCATCTTAAATACTTCATCACTTTTCTGGTGGTGCATCCTTTGTAGTAGCTACATCAATGGTCTCGTAGCACGACGGCGAAAATATTTATGCCCACTAAAGCACCTACCTAACCGAGGTGAGGCGGGAACTTTGTAGAGTTGAGACGTAGTAAAGATAACATTATCCAGAAGAGAAACTGTCTGTAGAATAACTAACGAACCGTCGGAAAAATTTGGCTTGGTCAATATAAAAAAGCAGTATAGGTAACTTTTGAACGACTGGATGGATATTTATTAAAAAGTCCTTAATTTTACTTGAAACAAATAAGAATTGAATCTAAATGGATGTAATGTTCGTTTAGGATTTGCTTACATAATTCTTATTATATATACCAATGTGTGTTCAAAACATACTACACTCTTTTTGTGACGAGATTTTAAGAATATTTAGTAAAATGTTAGCTTATATTTTACTTTTTTTTTTATTTGATTGTAAATGACATTTTTGTGCTATGACTATGTATCTTTTGTCTATCAATGACCACTGAAAAGGCCTTAACTCAATAAGGGTCCTTTTCTCAAAATTAGTTCCATCCGATGGCATAACTTTCACAGTAATTGTTCTTCAATCGGAGGTTTATGCGATAACAGCTATTTAATTCCAATTTGCAGTAAAAAAGCAATTGAAGCAGATTTTTTTATATTGCTTGACTTCTGCAAGAGATGTTATAAATAAGAAGGTAGATATGCCAACCTTATGGCCAGTAACTATCTTTTTAACATGAACTTTGGTTCCCGTAGTCTAGGACGATACTATACTTTATCAGTGAACGATTAAAGAGTGGTTATATTTTTGCATTCACACTTGCGTATGAATAATATATTTTAGTCATTAGTCGCAGTTGAGAGTAATCACTGTGACCGAAATTTTGTCAAAGGTATGTAAAGTAACAGTATGTACTAAACATACTGTTAGATAATAATACTGTGGCTGAGTTCTTACGTCAGTAACTACTCCTAATTTTGCACATTTCTCGCTTCCTACATGTACACGGTCCTCCTTTTGTATACGTCTCCCTTTGAAGCTAATGCATGTTTACTCTGATGGAGGCACTATTTTGTTTCCGTTTAAAACAGTTTATTTATATTCACGTTATTTTAATTAAACGAACATCATTATTTTCAAGCTAGTGAGGCGAGATGAATAATTAAATACACCTTAGAAGTTGTTATTTTACATTCAATGATGTTAATTGTCAAGACCATTTTTATCCCCTGAACCGTGCGGGAAAAGACGTCCCGAAGAAATAAATAGACGACGTAACTTAAGGAGCTTAATTCGCGTAAGAAACTGAACAACGTGTAGCAAAATACACGAAATTAAATGAATATTTGCTTAACAAGAATCAGCTGATGGATCTTGTATGAAGAGTCAAAATAATATTATATTTTCGTATTTCGAAATTGGTAATTCTACGAGTACTTTACGTGGCATTGGAACGCATGCCGGGTACAGCTAGCAGTATATAAATGTTATCAAATTATACACGCATTGTACGCTCCGGTGCTACTAAATTACAATTTCCGTTCTAGTCGGTAAAACGCTATAATACTAATGTGTACCTTATCAGTATTTGTTACAACTGTTTATTGTTACTAGATTACACCTACATTTGATTTAATATGTTATGATTGATTGTTATGATTGTTACTGTAGTTATCACGTATGTAATTTATGAAATGAAATTAACTTAATGGTGATACAGCCCGTTACGTTTCCTCTCACAATGAGAGAGCGAGAGGTCATAGTCAATCACGCTGGCTTAATGCAGGCTGGTTTAGTTGCACAAGGTTGGCAGACTTCACATGCCATCAATAATATTATTTGAGAACTATAAGGCTTCCCCATGATGTTGTCCTTCACCGTTTTAAATACGAGTTAATAAATTTCTAATATGCATAATAATATGAGTTCGAAGCGTCTGTGGTGGACATTTACGTACTAAATACGTAAGGTTCAAAGGTGCACCACAGACGTTTTCGTTCGATCGTTTTCTTTTTTAAATTTTTTTAATAATCTGAATGAGGATATTAATTTGACTGTCAGCTTTTTTTTTGTATGTGTGTTACTGATTCACGTCTTTGTTTGTAAACAGTTTTACTTTTTATTCGTCGAAATTGATGATTACGATTTGAATCGCCTATTGTGTGTGACCTATAAGATGTAGACATACTCCTCCTTAATACCTATAACATATTTTCCCCCTACTTGTTCTGTTCCTTTTATACCTTTCTCCTATTACTAACAAACTACTACGCGGGCTTAAATTACACTCTAGGGTAGGGCAGACAAGACTACGTGAAGTCGGTTGTGCAGCGATTCGTTTCTGTCACCAAATTTTGTAGCATTACATGTTGACTTTTAGTTTATTCGAAGTATTGAAAATTGGAATGTCGTTTTTCGGACTGAGAACACTTCGAGCATTTGACTCGTCGAACGTTTGAAAATCGGAAATCTAACAAATCGTATTTATGACTTTCGGTAAAATTAATTTCGTGATTTTTAATAATAGACATTACAATTCTTAGGTATTATGAAATTTGGACTTTTGAAAATCGGAACATTGAAATTCAGAATAAAATATTTTGGAGTATTTGGGTGTTCCCCAAATAACCTACCCTCAAATGACAGCCTTACGATCCACGTCACTAACTGCCCTGCAGCACTTAGTCGAAGTTCTAACCCCAAAGGAAAGTATTACTGAGTTCAAAGTCTGTTAGATGGTCTCGTTCCCGCGGCCACGTCTATTTAAAAACGTCGTAAAAGTCCCCATCAGTTTTAGAAACAGGCGAAGTCAATTAACAAACTCCAAACACAAGTTTATTTGAGAACACTTCTTGTATGAAAACGTTTATCGTTATTGATAAGTACAGACACCAGCAAATCAAGCCGTAAATTATCTAGTACGGCATTGGGTTCTTTCAGTCATCGTCAGATTGGATATTAACCAAAACTGGAGAGCAATATCGAAGCTTTAAAAGTCTCTGCAGCTTGGAACAAATTGTTCATAAAATCGTCATCGAATATCAGTAAAACGATCGCTAGTAAACGTTGGGAATACAAATGGATATAATTTTGAAGTAAAGTGCTTAACAATGCTAATATTCTTTGCGGGAGTGGATTTAAGGCTTGAGCTATATAATAGGTTTCTACTACCCCAGGTAATCGATAATAGCGAGAAGTCGTTATTTTTGTCAGTTTTGGTTTATGTTATACTAAATATTCGTGTTACATCTTTAAATCTATCTACTAACATGTAGCTCATTCTTCGGATAGCACTGTTACTTACATCTCATTTTTTATGGACAGTGGTTATCTTAGTGTAAGAGTTATTCAAGCCAGTATGCCTCTAACATGGCTTAACGACTGTTGTCTAATGGCTACAACCAGGACCGACTATTTAACATGCCCTCCGAAACGGCCGTGCAGAAATTAAACCACTTTGACGGTCACCCAACTATGGAATGACCGCGAGCCTAGTTGCTTAACCTCGCCAACCACTTACGGACTGGTGAGAGCATATGGCTATGAGCACTATTGAAAAAATATAATTTGGAACATTTGATTCTTATCTAAGTGCTAACAAAATGTAGCTCTTTCTTGAGATAGACTTTCGCAGAGGGCGGAATTGAGATTGCAGCTGGAATATACTGCTATGATAGACAAACGGGCGTCTGAATGGACTCGTGCGGAGTCGGATCATAAGGATTATTTTTACCATTTTGGTACGGAAATTCATCCCCTAACGAGGTAAGATAGGATTTAAAAGTTTGTATGAAAATCCGTCATTTTCGAAGTTAAAGGCATGAAAAGTGGTATTTGCCCAATCAGTTAAAAAAATAAAATCAGGTTTTTGGGAATACCACCCCTAAGGGCATAAAATAGGGGATGTAAGTTTATATGAAAATCTGTCAGTTTTGAAGTTAAACGCATGATTTTATTAAATCAATTAGTGTTTCCTTGCTCTTATTATGTGGGGTAGATTAGAAGTTAATATATATATTGCTTATTTATACTATCATGCCCATTTTGACCCTTCTTGCGTGTGTACACTTTTGGTTTACAGAGTAAGAAGCTCAATTTTACGTTGACACTGCTTGACGGCGAATGATATGTATTAAATATCGATAATTGTCTCCCTTTTTTCCTTTGTCGTCTATAAAACTATACTTATGTGTTAATTATTGAGTCAGTTTTCACTGAATCGTCAGCGTCGACGTCAGCGTCAATTTCAGTTTCGGCGTCACCATTGACGTTGGTGCCAGCGGCAAAGTCGGCGTCGGCGTCGTTCGTTCTTCAAAACGTAGCTAGGATTATTTTTAAACCGCACTTATAATTAAGTAAGTAGCTACTTATAAGGTGAAGTAGGTAAGGTTAGATAGAATTAGCTCAAAACCATATTTATATTTTTGGTATTTCTTCTATTAAGACTTTGCTTTGAATTTTAATTAGATTCAAGGCAATTTAGTAATAGGCCTAGTATTCTTGATTATCGAAAATTGTAGTTAAGTTAAAAAGAAAACTAAATAGAAATAGTAAGGAAAATATTTTTAACTGCAGCACTTACTAATAATTCGTTCATAATCATACGTATAAAATTTAAAGTGTATTTCTGAGTATTAAATTTTTCACTGAACTTATAATCATGTCTGGATGACGCCTTCATTCCATCATTGGTCGTAGTAAAGATCAGCATTTTTTTTAATTTTCACCCGTGCAAAGCTGGGACGGGTCGCTAGTTAGGTCTATATCCTGATAAATACAATATAATAATAATAATAAAGTCTTTATTTACAATCTCTTTGATATAGACACCAGTTTCGCGAAGATTGTTTTGCTATTCAGCATAGGCCTCCCCTAAAGCTTGCCATAAAGTGCGGTCACGTGTCTTCCTTCTCCATGTGGCTCCTGCTATCTATCTTTCTATATCGTCTTCCCATCTTTGACGCTGTCTCCCTTTCTTTCTTTTGTGTTGTCTTGGACACCATTCGATCACATCCTTAGCTCACTTGTCCTTTTTGTTCCTCATCATATGTCCTGTCCATCTCCACTTTAGTAAATACAATATTACAAACAATTTAATTTATGACTTATCTTCATATAAACTCTACGTTGCAGTTGATCGTAGGTGAATCTTTACGATACCACACTTTTGTGATAAGGGGGTATTTCTACGTTATTAGTATTTTTACTAGATTGTTTAATCGTACGGATTGGCAATACGTATGCTGGCCACTGCTCTTTAAATAAATGCTCTAATATCCTGCAATAAACAACAAAGTATTTTGCTACTACTTCATTTCGAATTTTAAACGGCCCCACTTTTTTTCTATCTTCAAGTAATTAAGTTATAAATTTGGAGACACCGAGCAAGTGGTGAGCGCAGGTGGCTTTCAACTAGTAATTTGTTCATTTTCACGAAAAGCCCCCGTGGGTACTCTTATGTGGTACGGACCAATGCCCTAGGGGCCGCTGAAATAAAAACGCATAATATGCTTGCAATATAAGAAATTATTTCTTGTTGTCATAGCCTGTTGATCTCACTGGTTAGTAAGCGATTGGGGAGTTTAGTTATCTAGGCCCATGTTCAGTCCTTAGATGGGTAAGCGACAAAGTGGTTTAATGACAGCGGCTTGAACAACTCTGGCGCTAGGGCAACCACAAAATATCATCCATAACTAAAACCATACCATAAGTATTGTCAAACATTTTTTCTTCACACCGATCTTCTGATATAGTCATCTTTCTGTTTCGTGGATAAGTATCCCAGACTATTCATTGTAGTTAGGTTACAAGTTATACGTTAGCCCTTTATTGCCTACGTAATAAAGATGCTGTCAAGATGAAAGTGTATACTATGACGTGGCGTCGCGTCGAATATGCGATAATTTACCCAAGGTACTCGTAATTACCTCCTATAAAATAATAATTCAGAACTTGGTAGTTTAGTGGTTTAATCTTTGAGCGTCATTATGCGGAAAGCACGTTAAGCATGTGGTCCTGGCTGTAGCCATTAGATATCAGTAGTTTAGTCATAGTAGTAGCCTATTAGGCGGTCAATCAGATAATAAGAGAACCCTAACGATAAGGTAAAGTAAATTCATTAATCCACACTGTCACTTACATATTGATATCTATCATCCATAATAATACAAATGGAATCAGGTGACTGATAAAAAATGCTCCATAATATGAAATGCCGACAAAGCATCATTGACGCGTACCCGAGGTGTAACAACCTGAAAAATATCCGTAGGGATTTGATACAAATTGATTTGAACCTTCAAAAATATTCGTGCAAATATGATAGAAATTGAAACGTGAATGAAATCAAATTTGGCGTTATTTACGTTTTTAGAGTTCCGTAGTTTGACAAAGAACTTGTCTGTTTTATTGTATTATATTCCATGCCCGCCTGTGTGTCTGTCTATCACAACTATTATTTTAAAATGTTCAGTGATATGGTGAGTAATTAGTGTTAACTGACGAAATTAGTTATCTAATCTTTATTACCTAATAATCATTTGTCGTGATCTAGTAAGATCAGTGATTCCGCCGCCCATGTGGTGCCGCAAGTGCGTTTCCGGCTTTTTAGAAAGAAATAGGCTGGCTTCTTGAAGGTTACCATGTCATACCGGATCGGAAATACCTCCCTAGTTTGCCAACTGATTCCACAGAGTAGTGCGCGATAAAAAGATTTATGTGAAACGCACGGTTGTAGACGACTATTCATCCTGGAGATTAGAATGAATTTTCTACTTCTGGTAAGAGTCGAATAATTCCTCAGAATTCCGACATTATAAATGCCGTTAAGGACACATAGAGACGGCACGTCTCTCCGCAGGGCATGAGTGGGACCCCTGTCGCCAAAAACGACTCGAGCTGCGTGACATTGAATACGATCAAAAGGAATAATTTTGGAACTCTGGTGACCTACCCAAGGGGTAGCAGCAGTATACCATATACGGCCGTATTTGCGCCGTATAATTTATATACATATTAGCTGTGGTATCCCGCGGTTTCACCTAAACGTTAAACTTTATAAATTATAGCCAATGTGTTATATAATACGGATAATGTAAGCTATATTACTACAAAGTTCCTTCAAAATTTGACCAGTAGTTTGGCGTAAAAGAGTAACAAATAAATATACATCCATACATCTATACTCACAAACTTTCGAATTTATAATATCAGTAAGATGTGTACTCCTAGCGGCACGCCGGAATAGCTCGCAGATGGTAGATATTTTCCTACTTACTTGACACTTATTGTCATATTTTTGACTATTCACACAATATCGTTATGAATTGTAGCCTATGTGTTATTCTGATGTATAAGCTATATTATTGTAAAGTTTCATTAAAATCCATTCAGTAGTTTTAAGTGAAAAAGTAACAAACATCCATCCATCCATTCATCCATACTTACAAACTTTCGCGTTTATAATATTAGTAGGATATGTACATCATCCTGAGACGTATAGATTTAGCAGTAGCTACATTTGTGTTATTTATAAGAAATTCATTAATTTAAGGCGTAACATGTAACTTAGTGACTTATGGCATGGTTTAATTAAAATTATTAAAAAATATGTCGTCCGTTCTAGTGAAATAAATCCATGTATCGCGAGGGACTATTAAATCACGCAATTAACGAACAGAAAGCACCATCTATGGGGCACACGAATAGCTTTCCTTTGCAAGGATATGTTACAATCGTTACCCATATTTTTTATTAATTATAGAAAAACACACAAACATACAGAAATGGGCTTCAAAAATAAAACACCGCTATTATGACGAGGGTTAAAGTATAAGTAAACAAAATGGTTCGACATGTGTCAGATTAGTTGCGAGAACAATTTCTTTCTCATTCTTCCACGTGGAAAATGAAACGCTTTTTCCATTTCCTGAGCTTCAATGTACGGCTGGAAAGCACATCAGTGGTAAAATTTTATTCGATAAAGGTTCTTGTGTTACAGTTTCAAAGTCTACTATTATTACTGAAGACTTGTGGTTTCCTGTTCTATACTATCACTCGTATGAAGTGACATTGGGGCTTTCATATCCTGACCTGAATGTGTGGCACTCGTGAAATTACCTGATCTTTTGAAGCAAGATTGATCGCCGAGCGGACTAATAATGGAACAGCTTACCTTCCTAATACCTTCACTAAATAATATTACTTCGCAAGACGGGCTAGGTTAGTACCGTGGTTATTGGTGAAAATACACACACATGATATAATATCGATGTGGATGATACGTCTCGAAGCTTAATTAATGCTTTAATAAACGCTTTACAATGGGAAAAGTTGAGTTTTATTTCTATGCAATAGAGTTTAGTAACCTTTGTAGTTCCGAATGTCATATGATTTTCTTTTCTAATAATTTTGCAGCTTTGAGCCCTATTGTAGATTTAATTATGGCGTATATAGATCAAATTTAGAGCATATATGGAACGCCAAACTAAGCTTTGACTAATATTTAGTGTATGAATAATATTAAAAAAACCGGCAAAGTCCGCGTCGCGCGTAAAAATGAGTCAAAAATTCACGTTTGTTGTATGGGAGCCCCCTTAAATATTTATTTTATTTTGTGTTTTAGTATTTGTAGTTATAGCGATAACAAAAATACATTATCTGCGAAAATTTCAACTGTCTAACTTTTCTGATTCATGAGACACAGCCTGGTGACAGAGGGACAGACAGACAGACAGATAGCGAAGTCGTAGTAAACACAAGGTCCGCCATTATAATGAAAAAATTGCATTCGTACTTTAATGTAGGCAGAACTATTCTGACAATATGTAGTAAAATACACCTAAAACTATAAATTTCGATAATTAAACATAGACGTAATCTCTTTGACAACTTAATGCAAGTTAGCTAAATATTGTTACTATTATAAAATTATTTTTATAATTTTTTTCATACAATTCGTGTACCTACCTTAATTTCTATGCAACTAGAAATAATTATGTATACTTAATTATATTACTACAAACATGTTCTGACTATGTACAAGCGCTTTTTTAAAGTCTACGTGAATAAAAACCTTTTTTATTTTATTTTATATATATATATATATATAAATGTTAGGGAAGCCGCTGGATGCGGGCAGCGCAGGACCGGCTATTGTAGAGATATGATGATGATGATATATTATTATATTTTGGCATGCATTGGTTGTTTTATCAAATCAAGCAATTATTTTTCATAAATATCCTCATTATAGATTACCTGGTGGCAGTGTTAAATATATCGTCAATCTCCAGCACGTGATTAAGATTTTCCGAATGTTGGAGTTAAAGATTAAGAATTCGAGCAGAATATGAATAGGCATACAATAATAAGATCTGGAAACAATGATGGCAACCCTAAAATAATAATAATAAGTTATGGTTTGAGTGATGTTAAATTAAATTTTATTTATTTATTCATAAAACCATTTACATTGTATGTGAATTGTGATTACAAATAAGTGCATTAATAAAATTAAATATATGAATTACATTTACATAGGTCAGGTACAAGTCAAACATATAATAGAATAAAATTATAAAACATTAAAAACAGATAAGATTACAGAAATAAATCTACGCATAAATCATTACAATAGTAATTTTTTTTCACAATTATCATTTTCACACACACAAATTCAGTCACAGAGTAATAACATCATAACATAAATGTGAGTTATATACAGTTAGTTTCAAGTTGTCTGGTAACTTATTAAGTAATTATGTTCCCTGGTACTCAGTAGTATGTTTCAGAATATTTAGTTTAGGCGCAATTTTATTTTTAATAGTCTTTCTACGGGTATTTTCTCTTATTTCTCTTTCTTGCTGACTTTCATATTTTTGTATATATTAGGTCTTTACCTATGAAATTGCCGTTCTGCAGTACTGGCCATTTCAAATCAAAATAATTTTTGTTTGGCTAAGAATTCTAATTTCAAATTAATTTTATTTTAAAAACATGGATTCTTTTTTCCAAAAGTAGTCATTTCTTTATTGATTAGTGTTACATTTTCATCGCATTTCAATCTTTTTCGTCATCATGGATACGTTAAAAATTCGAGTAATTATGGAATATGAGTACCGTCGTGGCAGCAACGCGGCACAAGCGGCACGCAACATCAACGACGTTTACGGAGCTAACACTACAAACCAACGCACCACCTGTTATTGGTTTGCTCGCTTCCGTTCTGGAAATTTCGACCTGAAAAATGAACCTCGCGGTCGTCCGAAGACTTTGGTCGACAATGACGAATTAAAGGCGGTTGTGGAAGCTGATGATACACAATCTACGGCTGAATTAGCAGCAGCTTTCGACGTTAGCGTCAAAACAATATTGGTCCATTTGCGTCAAATTGGCAAGGTAAAAAAGCTTGACAAATGGGTGCCCCACGAACTCAATGATCGCCAGCGCGAAGTACGCGTCGAGACGTGCCTTGCACTGCTCAACAGACACACAAATGAAGGAATTTTGAACCGCATTGTTACCTGCGATGAAAAATGGATTCTGTTTGATAACCGCAAGCGCTCAGCAAGTTGGTTGGATCCTGGTTCAGCACCTAAACAATGCCCTAAACGAAAACTTACCCCTAGAAGTGATGGTCACTGTTTGGTGGTCTAGCGCCGGTGTGATTCATCACAGCTTCTTACCAAACGGGGTGAGCATTACTGCAGATGTGTACTGTGAAGAACTGAGCACAATGATGGAGAAGCTGGCGCATCTCCAACCAGCATTGGTCAATCGCTCGTCTCCGCTGCTCCTGCACGACAACGCGCGACCTCATACTGCACAGCAGACGGTCTCCAAGTTGCAAGAACTGGGGTTGGAAGCTCTCCGTCATCCGCCCTACTCACCAGACCTTGCGCCTACAGACTACTACTTTTTCCAGAATTTGGATAACTTCTTGGCGGGAAAAAAATTCAATACCCGAGAGGCAGTACAAAATGCCTTTGAAGAATTTGTTGCCTCCCGTCCAGCTGATTTCTTTAAGAAGGGCATCAATAAACTGCCACTGCGATGGCAAAGATGCATTGATTGCATGGGTGATTACTTCGATTAATACAAATAAAAAAATTCATGAAAAAAATTCGTTTAAATTTTTTCATACAAAACGGCAATTTCATAGGTAAAGACCTATTATTTAGAAAAGTTACTTAAATTTGTATGTGAATACATAAAGTCGAGTTACAAGAGAATATAGTCCAAAAAATAAAGTTATATAAATAGAGTTATATAGTCCAAAGCAAAGACGAATTGCAAATACGAATGGTAATCAATTAGCATAATGAACTAACAGTCTGGAATAGACAGGACACTGGCTTCGTACTCATCGCTACTCCATTTGCTGGGTGAGAAGTGACACCTGGTGGGGATAGCTGATCGACTAATAATTGATCTGGTATCGATCATTGAAAGTTACAGTACTAAAATCGTGATTAAAAATGATGGTTGATAGAAGAAGAGTGAAACTAAAGCTTATATGCATTTTTATGTTAAGTAAACTGCTTAATAGCGTGTGCAGAGGAGTTTGGTTACACACACAGTGACACGAGAATTTTCGTCACGGGCAATGATACATATCAAGCAAACACTGTCATACTTAGCTACATATATCTTTCAGTTGAACTGGCGCCTCCCACTAAGTATCTATTTTTGGAACGCTCCCTTTATAAAACGACAACAAGGTTGTTAGAATGGTTTTAATGGCGCACATGGACAGAAACCACACCGTTTAGGTTACAGAACGTCCTAAATAATGCGGCTTTGCATGTAATGCAGTTCCTACTGCTCACCGCATTCATCGTCAATGGTAGGAACTGCATGACATGCAACGCGCCACGTTTTCATAAATAAGTCCTTAACCTGCTGAGTAGTAAACACCAGAACTGACCTACTGAGATATTTTCAAAACAATCCTACTGAAGTTTACAATAACTGAATAACTTGAATTCAAATTTGTTCATTTAGAGTCTAGGTATGCAAGTTACATTGGCACTGAATAAATTACATAAATTATTCCACGTTTTGATTTATTCTTGTGTTATTTAGTTATGAAACAGAATGTAGGGCGTTAGGTGTTTACCGTAAATAAACCAAAGCAACCTAGTAAGCGATTCATGACTGATGATAAACGTGTATTACTCGCAGGTTAAATAAGTACTTAAGAGGCTAAAAAGATAAAATATCCATTCCTTAATTTTTCGTTTACCTTTCTGGCCCTTATTTGTTGACTTTATGTTTGAAGCATTTTGAAAGGTGATTGAAATTATTTTCTATTGGATATATGTAGTTACATCGTGTTTAGGATAAAGAGTTTCTTCAAAATAAAAGGAATGAGCTTTACATAGCTTTTATTCCATTGCCAAAAATATGTAGTAAAATTGCAATTTGTGTGTTATCCGCCATTTAAGAGGTTCAAAGATAAATAACTACTTGTCTAAAATATATATTTGCAGTTGCCCTGTTTTTCTCCAGGCCTCTTGCTGAACGTCACGATTTATAAGTCCTGAACTGCTGATGACGGCTTCGAACCACTAGGTCGACCTAACGGATACGAAAATACGTGGTATTCGCGATATTCTTTGCAACCCTTTTTACTCAAACCCTCAGAGCAGACTCATAATTATAAATTATGAGTCAGTTCTAAGAACTCCAGTAGAGAGATATAAAAAACAATATTTAACCGTGAAACTATAGGAGTTTAGGCATTTAACGAAGTATTTCACTGAAAATGTCCATCAACCGTGTTCAGAAGCTTTACTATTCTTAAACTTTCGAGATCCGTCAAAATAATATTACTTTTTCGAGCGAGTAGACTGTTGAAACCTACACGCTTTCAAACTTTCAGTCTCATTATAACACTAATAATACTTCGATCGATCTACATACGATCGAAACGTCGCGTCGTTCATAAATACCTGATTCCGAAGTAATACCGGAGTAAATGTATGTTCTGTTAATATTATACCTGTATGTACTGGCAAAATATTACCAGAACATACCCTGTTATATAGGAAGCTTTAAATAAACAGTAAGGCGCGCCCGCCACAAATTTCGCATCAATGGAGGTCGATGACAAATATTTGCATTTCGATAGGAATTGTTTATCGTGGAGGTCACGAGCCACTGCCGATAAATACCAAATCACAAATTAGCAATTCCGTTTATTGCACGCAATTTAATTTACATTGGCAATTACGATTTTACCTCCGATCTTACCTGTTATGTATAAAACGTTTCGTAGCGTGTATTTTACTGTAGGCATGTATATGCTCGATAAGTGCTCGACAACAGCGGTACAAGAGCGAGTGGAGAGAAGCAACCACGAGGATCTTCTTAAAATTTGTAGGAAAATAAAATAGAACTTCATACAGATTTTGCGATGTGTCCGCGCAATTTTGCGCCCGCTGGTCTGCGATTCCGAGGGGCCGAGCACTTACTATAATTATTTATTTAAAACTACACTTACACCCGCGTTAGCTTTATAAATTATTGTAACCTATGTGTTATTCGGATATGTAAGCTATATTAGCTATATATTTATAATATTAGTAGGATATGTATCTTTACTAATATTATAAAGAGGTAACGTTTGTGAGTTTTTGAGGTTGTGAGTTTGTGACGTTGTAAGGGGTAATCTATGGATCTATTGAACCGATTTTCAAATTTATTTCACTGACACACACAGACCAACTGGCAGCGACAAAATATTTATAACTTGGAACAAAGTCAGTGGGCACTGCTAGTAGTTAATATTTTTTTTATTTATGTGTGACTGACTTGTTGCTAGCAACTTATAAGACAGGTAGAGCATAGTGTTAAGTCGCTCAATACTGGGGATGCACCACCACCTCACAGATACACTTAAGATTCAGTGTTATTGTTATGTTTCTGGGTGTATGTAAGGTCACTAGATCTCACCTGAGAGCGGGAAGATGGGCAACGCTTGATAAAATGCCATGTGTTTGCAACGCACATGGTGTTACCATATCTTGTGTCACACACACGCTGACAGTAACTGTTTACCATGAGGTAGAGAAAGTGAACTGTATGCTTATTTGCTGATTTAGTTTATAAACCGTGATATTGGAATCGCTAGTTTGTTATAACTAAAATTATTCAGGCTACGATTTACTACAGGCGACAACCAATGTACAACTTAATGGAGCTAGGTTGGACCCTGTTGAATCAACTGTGTTCTTGGGTATCACTATTGACTCAAAGCTACAATGGAGCCCACAAATAGAAAAACTGTCCGGCAAATTAAGTTCTGCAGCATATGCAGTGAAAACTATTAGACGGCTGACTGATGTTGACACAGCTAGAATGGTTTATTTCAGTTATTTTCATAGTGTAATGTCCTATGGAATTCTTCTCTGGGGTAGCTCTGCTGACATTGACACCATATTTATATTGCAAAAAAGAGCTGTAAGAGCTATATATAATCTTGGCCCGAGAGTGTCTCTAAGAGAAGAATTCAAAGAGGTCAACATTCTAACTGTACCATCTCAGTATATATATGAAAACTTACTATATGTGCATAAAAATATCGATTCCTTCTGTAAAAGGAGCGATACACATAATGTAAATACTAGATATAAGAATTATCTCATACTGCATACTACCCGTCTCCACAAAATAAGTAACTCTTTTATGGGGCAATGTATAAGATTCTATAACAAACTTCCCAATGATATTAGAGAATTGTCTACGAATAAGTTTAAAAGAATTATTAAAGCCAAATTGTGTAGCAGGGCATATTACAAAATTTCTGATTATTTAAGTGATAAAAGTGCTTGGGATGGAGTTGTTCTGAGTCAACACACATGATTGTAATTAATCTTAAGTATATTTTATTTTAAAAAAGGATTCCTACTGAGTTTTCTGGCAGTGTTTCTCAGTAGCTGTCACGTCATGCACTGCACGGTAGGGTAAAAAAAATATGACGATTCCACATAAATGTAAAAATTTTACGGAATAAAGTTACTTTGACTTTGACTTTGACTTTGACTATCGTATCATACCATCAAATAAAATAAATTACGTCATTACGACATTGTAAAACACAAAAAACTACAAAGTCAAAAAGAGTCGATTGTTTTAATTATTTATACTTTATTGTAGAGGTACACAAAAATCGCATATATAAATTATAAAAACTTAAAATATTGTACAGAAGCGAGCTTAACTCGATATGAGTCTTCTTCCAGCAGACCTTCGACAGAGTGAGGCTTGCGTGAGAAGGGGTATAGTGTAATATTATATATAGTTATAATAATTAATATGATAAAATAAATAAATGTGTAATATAATATAGATAATAAAAATATATACATATTTTTTTTTTTAATAATGCTTTAATTATATGACTTTTACTCTCCTGCTTACCTCTGTAACGTGATTAGTTCATGACAGGTTGCAGTCAATAATTTTGCCAAGATTTATAACGTTAAACTTGTTTACGTACGATTGTCTCGGGGAGACGTGATGAGAGTGTTACAAAGTGTGGTCGGGCGAGGAGAACGGAAGACAGCTGATTCCAAATTTTTATTCACATTTACCGGACTCGGGTCGGTAAAAAATGCTAGCGGGTTTCGATTAATAATTTTAATACTTATATAAGTAAAGTACCTAGTAAAATAATGCATAGTTTAGTACTTGTTAATAATATATTTAAGTATGTAAAATGATAGTAGACCATTGTGCGAAAAAACTATGGATACCAAATTCACGGTGTAAATAAACAAAACTTAAGTCAGCGAATCACTTATGTAAGGTTTGTACGAATAAATTGTAATAATTTTAGGAGGTACTTACGTTTATTATTTCTGATATCGAAGCTATGAATAACATCATCATTCATAAATAGACCGAACTTCTCGTTTACGACCACCCACGTTTTATATTCATAACGTCCCTCTTTTCTCATTCAATTTGCATCCCGAAATGAGTATGCTATAAATACTCGCGAAAGTTACCAAAATAACTGAAAACAATTATGAGACATTACTATTGAAATTTGCGCTTATTTTCTATGGGAAGAGTATGTCGGATGTCCGTCAACAATGATCTGAAGAGAGCCTATGTAAATGATACGGTGTGTATAATATAATGTAAATAGCGAGAGGATTTTTATTATATGAAAGTTTAATCTATTTTGGAATATGCATTGAAGCTCTTTTTAAGATTGCTCATTTAAGTATTTAGCAGGTGTACTTTGAAATTTGACTCTCATTTAGAATAACTCGGGGCAAGCAATATATTATGTAATTATTCTAAATTTTAAATAAGAAGCGTGATTAGTTGCTGGGGTATACCACTTTGACAAATGTTAATATGCAAGGATATATTTCACGTCACAATTTGAGTGTTTCGTCATAATTCTTTGATAAAATATATGAACGTACCCACTACTTATAGTATTGGTCAGCTATAAGTTTCAGTTTAAAATTCGAACTTTGAATTCGTAATTTAGATATAGACTAGAAATTGAATAAAAATGGTCATGAAAACCAAATAAAAATAGTTAGATTTAGTTATTTAGCTAGGTTATATTAAGTTATTATCAAAGAGATTATTTATAGGTTTAATTATCGAAATGTATAGTTTTGAGATATATTTTACCACATCTGGTCTGAATAGTTCAGTCCATATTAAGGTAAAAATTCAATATTGTTATTATGGTGGACTTTGTGTTAATAATTTGTGTTTTAGGGCAGTCGCTCTTAACTGGTTTTGTTAAATGTGCACAGGTTGATTCTAATATCAGTCAATTTGACATGCTTTAGCCATAGTTCTAAATTATTATTATGAATTTTATGTAGTTTCGGTATGTAATTTTAAGATTTATGCAAGGATGGAGTCGTAAAGTTGACGCCATCACACACACATCAGTAGTTACACTTGCATTACGATAAACACCATTACTGCCTACGTAATAGTAACAATGTCGAGGTAAAAGTGTATAGTGTAGTCTAAGATATTTATAAAATTACTTTTATAAATAGAACATGGAAAATAAAATCATGATCGTCCGTTAAACCATAGATACATTAAAAGTCTATGTATTGTATACTGCATTTCCATATTTCTTGTGATTTAATTACCAGAAGCAAGCTCTACGTATGCCCTTGAAATGAACGTTACAAATGAAGTACTAATTGTATAACTGTTTGTTATGTACTCTATCATAATTACGTTGATGTATGACGCCAATATAAAATACATGGATAAAATAAACTTTTTTCCTTTATTCATTAATATAACCATGAGGCTGCGGTTCCATTGAGGCGGAGACAAGCTGTGCCGCAATTCACCAATCACATGGCTTGAAGACCAGGACATGTGGATTTAAAGCCATTTGATTGGTGAATTGCCGCACAGCTCGTCTCCGCTCTACACCGCTCCTAACGGTCATATTAAGCTATATTTTTTTCCACGTAAACGGCTTCCTACTACCTGGATTTTAAAGCTAGATCTATATATTTTTTACGCAATATTGATTATTTGCCATAGTTAACCCAACCATTCCGTTTTGATGAATGTAGTTATTTTACTAAACGTTATGATACTGTAAAAATAAAATAAACCTATTGCGAATTGCTGAAAATAAATGTCTAGTAAATTAATCTGAGGACTAATACTATAAAAAATCAATAGACAGGGAATGCCAATTTATTTATCTTTTGATTACTGAAAAAATTTAATAATCGGTTCAGATTTGGAGGAGAAAATAGGAGAAAACGAAACCTCGATTTTAGTTGTTACTTCAGTGGATTTCCTATCAGTTTTCAGAAATAAAAACCTATGATCGAGTTTGAGCTCTTGCCGGGTGGGTATACAGCGCTGTTATTGGTTACTATCATGATGGCGTGATAAGTTTCGCCAATTACAATGTTTTGTTCCTATCGTGAGTTTGAATTCGTTTATACTTTTCAGTAGACGCGTATTAACTACTTTTTAATCATTAAATTAAATAAGAACGCCGTTATTTTGTTGGAAAGTTTTTATTTTTAACCAACTTCAAAATAGAGGAGATTCTTTATTCGTATATTTTGTTGAATCACCATGAGCCAATTTTAATTATTAGTTTTATACTGTATGTGTGGCGCAATATCAATATGGAACCAAATTACACACTTAGAATTGATAAATAAAAATTACGACTTTTAAAAAATACGATTTTCTAAAAGGGTAATTATATATTTTCTAGCTCGCTCGTCTAGCGAAAGTACGTACAGACGTCAGAACATCCAGCTACCCCAATCTGTAAAATTTATTTTTTTTATATTTTCAACTGTATCACATTAGCATAAGGTTCACTTTCCTTTGGGGAAACTTGACAGATTGGGGTAGCTTGATGTGCTGTCTGTACCTATACGGAAGTATACCTCTTGATGCCAACGAAACTTATATCTTTTTTCTGTAAATATTTATTGTCGTATTTTATGTATATGTATCGTATTTATGATTTATAAATTTTGGTCGAAAATTTGTATATATTTTTCCCTTCTTTTTCTTTTCTTTTTGAAAAAAATTACAATATTGTGGACATTAGAATGAATGCAGGCGTGCGGAAAGGCAATACCTATTTTTCTACTGCTTCTGGTAAAGCGGTAGCTACTGATTGTCATAATCCCGCGTCAGATCATAAAATAAATGTTGAAGTAATTAAAACTGGATTTTATTATGCAGTAGATAAAGCTCACTTTCATAAGAATAAAATTAATCAATACTAATTGCGCAGAAGCACAATGTGGTCTTTTTGCGGTACTTAGGTAAAAAATACGGATTAAATTGAGAAACTTCCTCCTTTTTGGAATCGGCTTTTGTTTGGATTTTTCTGTTACGATGATTTTTCAGTAACAGCCCTCAATTAGGAAATAGGCGTCGTTACATCCCGTACCTCATATAGAACATAAAGCCATGAGTTATTCTGATTATCATTCAAATGTTTTGTATTAAATAATGATTACATTTTTTTATTAAAAATTATATTGAGTTGTTTGAATATCGTACGCGTATACGGAACCAAAATAAATTGCACATGATAATAATAATTATTATATAACTTGACAATTATTAAATTTGGCATAAATTTCTTAATTAATTTATTGACATTGTGTTATGTAATTATTGTTTTAATTATGTGTTTATTATTGTATGCCAAAGGGCGGGTCATGGCTGATCTTAAAATATTGTTCAACGTCTGTATTTTGTACCTACCTATGATCTACAATAAAGTATCTGAATCTTAATCTTTATTTATGTTTATTCATGAGAAATTAATACAGTTACATTAAAAACAATCGCCAAACTGTGCAACAATTTGTTAGTGATAGGTGGCGTTTGGTAATACAATCTTAATGCTTATTCTATCTTCGTCGTTATATAGTTCACAACATTATCTAATAAAATTTTATCTTAATTCTTATTATACCTTAGTGGGTATTATGTTCACAATATTATCTAATACCTACAATAAATCTATCAGTCTTTACGGGTACGTATGATATTTATGGTAAATATTAGTGATAATAGTAGTAATAATGAGGAAATAATAGTAATAGGAAGTAATTAACATAAAATAATGTAGATAATACAAGGAAAAAAATCGGGGAAATAAATGTTTTTGTGATGAAGTAATAATCATTGTGCGTGTAACACATAGTTAATATTTTGTGTTAATTAATCAAAGTATCACGTATCCCTTCTGCTGAAGTTATGGCAAAATATGCCGTATAAGACATTATCGCTTATGTTCAGTTTACTACAGTATCTGTAGACTTAGAACATATTATAATTAAAAGACAACGCCACCGAATGTAAGTCGCACAAGCACTAAAAAATCCGCCCTTACATAGGTATGTAAGATCTACCTATATACGCTTCAAAGATCATAGTGTATCGTAACGTACCAACGTAGCTTAGACCGTAACTAGCATACAATGTTTCACCCACTATTTCGCTTTCTCAACACTGCACTGCAACAATGGCGTTACATATTATATAGAGCCATTGTTACGAACGCATATAAGTATATTATATTAATAATTACTTTAAAAAAACATAGACATACATTTAAGTCGTGTGTATGTTTTTTGAAACAGTAATTATAAAATAAAATAGTAATTACTTATTCTTTATTATAACTTTATTATATTTCAACATTTTATGGTACCATCCCCAATACTTTTGCTATCGAAATAAAAAATATTTCGCATCATCGCATTCGTTCAGAAATAACGAAGAAATCAGAAGAAAAGCATGCGGGACAGTCTTTGGGGGCTGCCGATAGAAGTGAAAACTATATTTTCATTCGTTTCTCATACTCGAAAAGTAGTGTTTATTCGATCCGAGTAGCGAGTGGAAGATGCTACATCCCACCTTTGAGCGGAAAGACTCATAGTATTTGCTTCTCTCTATGGTAGGAATTAATTTTAAAATAAAACTATTTTCTGTTGGGCAGCGGTTGTAAAAAACAAACAAAATTAAAAAAAAAATGTGCTGCGGTCATGTGACTGTTTAAACGGCCAGTGTGAATTTAAAGAAAATACCATCCATCTTACGCCATACATCAAGTCACGTGTCCTGACGCGAGTTTAACTTTTTTACCCATCCCAAAAAGTGCGCAACGCCGCTTAAGAAGTTAATATTTCAAAAATACTGTTGATTTGATAACCTCCGCTTTTTAAAGTCGGTTAAAAATGAAATTATAGATTCCCTTAATATTGCTGCTTTGTCTGGAAATATGCAAAATTCATATGATATTAATCGGGACTGCCTCGTTGGTCTAGCAGTAGCGTGTTCAACCGCAGAAAATGAGATCCTGGGTTCAAATCCCGGGTCGGGCCAAAAAGTGATTTTGGGATTTTTCCGTAAAAAGAAATTTCTCACTATCAACCCGAAGTCTGGAAGTTGGCGGTACCACCCCCGTGCCTCGGAGAGCGCGTAAAGCCGTCGGTCCTGTACCTGACCTCTTTCCGGTCGTGTCGCTAGTCATCCCATCGGATCATGAGAGTGATGGAATAGAAAGTGCCCCTGTGTTTGCGCCCACACTTGTGCACTATAATATGTCCTGCGCAATTGGCTAATCTCCATTGAGAATAGCCGCCGTGGCCGAAATTCGGCCGGGAAGACATCATATTAATCGGATTGTCGATTCACATCGTAAATCCTCGATTTATGCTAACTAATCCCCGATCTTCGTATAACACACAGTTATACGTATACCGACAGACAGAGTACAATAGATACTAGACTTAAGCTTTCTCGAGAGATCCTTATTAGAAGGGGTTTACAAGATGAAGCACTTTAGGCAGAATGCATGGCGGGTTGCATAATATGCAGTTAAAACTTTATCTTGTGAATGGGTACCAATTAGGAGCTCGGTAACGTTTAGATAGCTATTCGAAGATATTATAAACTGATTTATGAAATCATTCGAAAGAAAATTCTTTACGGACGTTTAGATAGTTTATAATTTTTTTATATCATAATGTTTTCAGTTAAATACTTTATAGGCTTTAATAATTGCTTGTATATAGTCATTAGGCATATGTTTGTAGTAATATGGTTAACTTAATAATTTAATCTATAATACTAATAATTTTAGAGTTAGACTAGGAAGCTCGTTTCTTTTACTTGCTTCGTCAAATAAAAGAAACGAGCGTGGGCTCAAGCCTTCTAGCCAAAACGATTATAAACTAAGTACCTAACTCGCGCTAGAGGACATCCCCTCCCTTTGGAGTTCGAACCTCGACTTTTAGTCGGCAGTTACTAACGTGGAGTTGTAAAAGGGCTGGACAAAGTATGCAAATATCGCTCTACGTTATTCGCTTCTACTAGGGCGGCTCGTCTGATCGAAACTCATAAGATGAGTTATCAGTAGTATTTAGTAATTGTGCTGTATAAAGATTCTGAACCATAAATTTGATAAAAAAAATAATAATAATTTCATTCCATCTATTCGAAAAGGACGACTTGGTTCACCTATAAGTGCACCTAAAGGTGGTGTTTTCTATAAGAAACTTTTAGCGGGCAGTAATGAGTATTTAATCCTCTTAACAAGTGCGCGGCAATTGTACGCAACTCTTTGCCGCGCAGTTTTTGAATTTGGAACATCTTAACGTTCAGCGCCAAAGAAATCGAATGCAAATATTGTTTGAATTAAGACTGGCTGGTACGACGCGTCGTACCAGCCAGTCTTAATTCAAACAATGGGCCGTCGCGACGGCCCATTGAAATGCCGCCGCGCGCTGGAAGAATATAAAAAAAGAAATCAATTTAAAAACGCGCGAACTATTATAGTACGACCGCGATCGCGTCGCGTCGCGACCTCCAACGCCCTCCATGACCCTTAGTTTGCATATCGTACCGATAAAAAGCCCCCCTCAACGCGGACGGGGGGCCGCGTCATGTCATTAACGTAGAGCGAAAGTTGCACAAAACTCCCTAAAATGATGATCTCTGCCCTCTCCCCGCCAGTAATCGCCCAGAGTCGAGGTTCGAACCCCACAGGGGGTGCCCTCCGGCGCGGGTTACTTAATTTCTAGACGGCTCGAGCCCTCTGCTCGCCTCTATAGTCCGGTGAAGCAGTGAAAGCCTCCTAGGCTAACTGTAGCGACATGTTAAAAAAAAAAAAAAAAAAGCTGGAAGAATATAAAAAAAGATATCAATTTAAAAACGCGCGAACTATTATAATACAGTCCGCGTTTTCGTAGATTTTCACGGATTGTTAGTAATTCATGGTATTGTTTTCAAAACTGGATTTTTCAAGTGGCAGTGAAAGTATAGATACTTTCAGCAGTTAACCCTGAAAGTATTTGAACTGACGCAAGAAATGTGATGGATAATCCATTACCTGCAAAATCGCGGGAGAAATATATGAAAGCCTATGGTAATTTAATTGAATGGCGAAATGCAAGAGGAGCCAAGAATTTTTCAGAATCTGTGGTTTTCGCCTACTTCAAGTACTTGGCCAAAACTAAACAACTTTCCACTCTATGGAGTACTCAATGTTTAAATCAACAGTCAGTTCTAATAACGACGTCAAACTGGAAAGATCTCTCTTTAAGTTAAGTGTTGTGCACTTGTTGGTGTAGCAATTTTCAGCCTCCTCTATTATACGTCTTCTCCTTGACTTCTTTGTAAGATTCCATTTGACAACTTGCTTAATCTGGTCCGTATATTAACGTCTCGGTCTGCCTCTCTTTCTCCTGCCTCAATTTTTCCTTCTATTAGGTATGTTGGTGATGAACTGGCCGTTTGGAATTAAATGTCCAATAATTCTTCCTCGTCTACTCAATTTTATTTAACTTTTATTTTATTCGACAAAACTGCTGTGAAATGTTTAGAATGTTTTGGGCGGCAATTAAAATCACAATTATTTGTTCTGGGGTTGAAAAGAAATAAATAAATTATGTCATTTTTATTAGTAGATGCTTATCTAAGAACAAAGTTGCCTACCATGTCTGTCGTATGTTCGTAGTTGCTATATATAGCAGGAGTGTGTGCGACTGCAGACAAACGAGTTTAGGCTTCGTTACCTGAGTCAGGCCAAATTTCTGTCTTATATGTAGTTTTTATATAAAAAAAAGAAAAATGAAGATGACGTGGTGGTAAATCATCGTGCAAACGACGATACATAAGACCGTGACTCCTGCGCATATTCTCTCATCGGTTATGTCAGTTTGCGTTACCCACCGCTCCAGTCTGTGGGACTTTAATGAAATTCTTATTTCTTAAGAACTGTGTATTGTTACAGGTTTAGATTCTTCGTTTATTCTGCGTATGTGGAACGTCGGACCGTGGCGGCCGTGCGAGTGATCGCAGCCACCAAAACGCGGAATGCAGACTCCGTCATGTGCCGCTTGTGGCTACCAGACAATCGCACGCTCACCCTCAAAGCCAGGGTCAAGGTGAGATTTATAAACTGCATACAGGTGGGCTACCGGCTAAGTCACCGAACATCGGATTAGTGATCGGTATTCAAATAAATAAAGGTTAAAAATTACTAAATCAATCGTTAAATCGGCTTCGACGTTGAAAGTCGATTCCGGACCATTTATGACGTCATATGTGCTCATAAAAGCCGATTTAACGATTGATTAAGTCATTTTTAACCTTTATTTAATTGAACGCCGATCACTATCCCGATTGTCGGCCTAAGCCGGTAGCGTCCCAGTTCGTGTATGGAACTTGTTCGGTCAAAACTAAGATGCAGAATGTGGAACAGCTTTTATCATTCACGCAGTGAGTCGATATCACAGTGTCAATAAAGAAACTGTGGTAGCGACTTGACTTTTTTTATTTATGCATGTAGGCAGTTAGTCGGTATTGAAGTATGTCAAATTTCGGACATAGAGATAGAAAGACCTTTGTCTTACGATTGTAGCTGAGACTGACAGCTTCATGTAACAAGCATAGAAATGGTCAAAAAGTATTAAAGAAACCCGTATATCATTACTCACCGCCTGGACAGTTTATTTATGTCACAGATCGTTTATCGATCGCTTCAGGTGACGGGCTGTGAATGCTTATTTTATAAAACTAAAAAGTGTCGCATCTATTTCGGCTTCCACCGGTGTAAAGTTCGATTCCCGCACAGGATAACTACTGCAGTCACTAATTTTATTTTTAGACAACGCCCGCAACCCACAAAGCTCGCCCCAACAAGGGAATCCAATCCCTGTGTCGCGGGGTACTTTACAAACATATAATTAGATAGACACAAATTACATCCAGACTAAGAACAACTATTTATGGGCCACACAAATAGTTGTCCGGCGCGGGATTCGGACCCCGGACACGAAGCGGCGAGGCAACAGTAGCCTATCCAACTTAGCCGCTGCGCTACGCCAAACGTGCAGAGAATTAAATTAAATTTATAATTGTTCTGTTTGTTTGTACGCATGGCGCAGAGATTAAGGTAAACGCCGAAGACTTCGAAGACCTCGTGTTTGGGTTCAATCCCCAAATTATGTAAAAATGATAAATTGATATGAAAAGCGTTTATTCAGCATATATAAGTATGTTACCAAAATAATACTACTGCTAAACTGTATAACAGTTTGTTGGCAGATGTAACTCTCTATTTTCAAATAACATAACTTCTATTGTTCACCTATCTGAATACTGACTAGATGTGACAATACATTCCACCAGAATATATAAGATACCCATAGTATGGTTGTTTTGTGTCTGTTAATCGCATATAATAATATGTAAATACTCCCGCGATACAGGTATTTATTAGCAAGTTGCCAACAAAATTTTCAGTAGGTAGAAAGTACGTATACCAACAGGTTTTCGTATATAAAACACATTTCTATGAGTATTGTAGAAATAACGTACAACTGCTGAACTCCAGCATTCCTTAATACCGTAGTATACCAAGGCACGAGTAACGAACTACTCTGTTACATTTCATGTTTACCTACAAACTATATTTTTTTACCTAAGTACATCGAATATTTTTAAAAACATGGTCGCTTCATGTTGTACTAACAATTTTCGCATTGGCCCATAGACTTATATGCGAATACATATAGGTCAATGCTTTGGCCACGTTCGTTTTAGAATAATTGTAAACAAACCTTTACCTATCGCATGCTGTAGGAAGTTAGAATTTTGTATTTTTAGGATTATGGCGGACCCAATTAGTGTGAGTAGGCGTGCGAGTTAATTATGATCATTAAATGACATGCCTAAACAGTTTGAAATAAAAACCCTTTTTCAATTCAAAGTCAATCTTATAATTCACTAAATATTATGACAGTTTAGATGATGGACTTCCTTTTAGAATGGTGGATACTAACAAATATAAGTGTAGAATGTAAGGCGTACGTACACTATCACAATTACTTAAGTGATTACAGTAAATACTGAATCCTTTCAATTCATATTCGTCTCTCACGACACACCGCAAATAAACGCGATAGAAAGATCCCTACGAAGGTCCTTTGGTGATGAGTAGGGTTGCCTCTTCTGGTATCGGACGATCGATATTTTTGTTTTAGTGATTAAAAAATGTGATGGGCATCACTGATCATCAGGTGTCATCATGGTCAGTGGTTGATTCACCGGAACCTTTAATGAAAGTATGATTACTAATCATTAATAAAAAGATTTAGGTTATTTAACTCGTCCAAATTTATTGCTTAGAATCGTTAAAGTGTGGCGCAGCGGCAAAGACAGTCGCCTCGCCGCTTCGTATCGCTGGTTCGAGTCCTGCGCCGGACAACTATTTGTGTGACCCATAAATAGTTGTTCTGAGTCTGGATGTAATTTGTGTCCGTCTATCATATCTTTGTAAAGTACCCCGGGACACAGGGACACAGGGATAAAATTCCCTAATGCGGGCGTTGTCGTTTTTAAACTCAACTAATGTAAACGTCAAAATATGGAGTACGATTTTTTCACGTTCTGCATTTTTAGGGTTCCGTAGCCAAATGGCAAAAAACGGAACCCTTATAGATTCGTCATGTCTGTCTGTCTGTCTGTCCGTCCGTATGTCACAGCCACTTTTTTCCGAAACTATAAGAGCTGTATTGTTGAACCTTGGTTAGTAGATGTATTCGGTGAATCGCATTAAGATTTTTACACAAAAATAGAAAAAAAAAACAATAATTTCGGGGGGTCCCCATACATAGAACCGAAATTCTAAAATTTTTTTTCATCGTATTCATACATGTGGGGTGTCTATGGATAGGTCTTCAAAAATGATATTGAGGTTTCTAATATCATTTTTTTTCTAACCTGAATAGTTTGCCTGAGAGACATTTCCAAAGTGGTAAAATGAGTGTCCCCCCCCCCCCCTGTAACTTCTGAATTAAGAGAATGATAAAACTAAAAAAAATATATGATATACATTACCATGTAAACTAACAACAAAAATTGGTTTGAACGAGATCTAGCGAGTAGTTTTTTTTAATACGTCATAAATCGTAAACCGCAATTTGCTTTCATTTAATCAACTGAAATACTTGCTGCTACGGAAACATTCATGGGCGAGTCTGACTCGCACTTGGCCGGTTTTTTCTTTATTCAAGTATTGATTATTACAAGTTACTTACAAGAGATAGGTTATTTCTAATTGCCTACCGAATTCAGCGAGACACGTCTTTGAAATCCGGGAATGTGTCAGCCCTTGTGGTGGATTATCTAATTCTGTCGCATATGGTTGCCTCATGATTCCCCACCGTAAGATGACAACTGACAACAACATATGGAACGTTATTTCAGTCCAGTTTGTTTCCAGTTATACTACTACCCCTTTGCTTTAGTGGTAAAATAGTATTTTTTGGATTTTTTGTAGCAAATAGCAACCAAACAGAATACGTCAGACGTGTCTTTGATCTCTTCCTTTCGTGTCAGATTACCGTCCCATCAGATTATGACGGAGAGCATGTTTTTTTTATATAGTTTATATAAAAGGTGTAACATAAAGGGAGGAAGGAGTTTTTATTTTCGTGAACTACGAACAAAATTAAATTTGTGGAGGACGCATCAAGATGCAACGATGCAGCGATGATGTTGTGACGGTCGCTGGATGCGGATAGCGCAAGCCCAACAATTATGGAGATCATTTGGGGAGGGCTTTGTCCAGCAGTGGGCGTGTTTCGGCTGATGTGATGATGACGAAAAATAATTATTGTGGTCCCTCGAGCAAAAGTCATTATGTATGGGAAGTTAATGTTTTTTTTTGTATTTTACAAATGAATGTCCTATGCGCCATTCGGTTTCGGTTATGTGCGTTATTTATGTTACATCTTGTATATTCATCTGGAATGTGATACCTCATGCATCGTTGGCTACGAAAATTTGGCCAAGTGGACTATTTTTATTAGTAGTTAAGTCTAATGTTTGAGTAAATAAAAGTAAGTAGGGTCAACTAAATACCGCAAACTATGGAAGTTATCAAAGCAACTGTAGGATAGGGGCAACGAGAAATTTAATCCCTCGGGTTGGGTTTCGCCTTTTAGTTACGTATTACTTAAAAGAAGTTGCAACGTTAATAAGAATAATTATTTACTAGACAGTCTAATTAATAAAGCAGAATTAATTCAGCCCTATTTATTAAACCGTCTACTTTATGGGCTTCTGAAGTCAGCAACATTTGCCTGGAGTTCAGTATACCCTGTAATGTCATTATATACATATTACACATTACGTTGCTACATATTGTATAGCTTTGCTGCTTTTTAGCTTAAGGCATTAATTAGATTTAAACCAATAAACTAATTAGCGGTCTCATTATTTGCCTCATAAAAAACATAAAAGTTACTAAGTTAGTATCATTCCTTATTCTTTCCTTTAGACGGGCCAAAGGAATGAAATAAAGAGAAATAATCTTTATAGTTCTGATGATTACCATGAATACCTGGGTGTATATTTTCCTGGTTTACGTACGTAAATAAGGTAAACTAAACGTAACTAAGACGTCCAGTTCTAAACAATTTCTGCACGCATACAAACTCGAGGCGTCATGTTTTCTGGCTGACATTCTAGCTGTCACTGGTTCAACGCGAGGCGTTGCGTACCTATATACTTTTGAACGTGAGAACTTAGAGGTAAAAAAATAAAATAATATGGATTTACGCGTGGGTGATGTTTTATTGTTTAGCTTATTAGCCGAGAAGCACGCTTAGCATTGTGGGATAGATTTTGTGTACCGTGGCGGTATTAATTATGGGATAACTTGTAGGAGTGACATATGTGGCAAAAAGCCGTGTACATGGAAGAACCTACTTGGAATTTGACAGGCTCCGCTGGAATTTGGCTAACCCTATTACTACCCTATATATATATGCTTTTTAAGGCTATAGGGTTATTTATGTTTAGTTATAAGGTGTAGCTGGAAGGACACCTGCAGCAACCGATAAGATAGACCGATAAGACGGTGATTTTAAAGGTTCATTTGGTTTTTAAGTAGCTCCTTGTAACAAGGCCATAGTTACGGTTGGTCCATAACAATTCAACTACGTCCACTACTAGACAAAGTTCTGCCCTAAAGATCTCTACAATAGCAGTTTTTGCGCTATCCAAATCCAGCGGTTTTCAGTGACCGTCACAAGATGATCGGTCGATCTTGTAGAGGGCCTGCCCACACTGCGTCGCGTTTGTAATCGCCACAGGAAAACCTTTCTGCCCCACCGGCCGTCGGCGCGTCGGTCGGTTCCTACGAGCTTTGTGCCTATTGTCACTTCAGGTTGTCAATTATTCGGGCTATGTCGGTTACTTTGGTTCACCTGCGGATCAACGATAATATAGTTAAAATAAGAAAAGTTTTATTTTCCTTTATAATTCGTGACAGCTACTTAACGAGATAAAAAATGTTATAGACATGAATTCAATTTAATAATTATACAATGTCCACACTCGTGGAACAAAAGAAAAATATTTTTAATCATAGTAGCAGCGACGAGTAATAGTATTCAGCGACAGCAACTATTCGAGGCATCGACTGTTCCATGTTAATATCCAATTAATATTAACAATAATTATTGTGTACTTACATAATATGTGCGCGTGTTACCTTTAAATAATTAACTACTTATGTTGTGGGAAAGCTTCATGTCAATTCTAGATGATATTAAGCAAAAGTAAATTTTTGTGTGGTTGATAAACGAAGTTAGCATGATTGTCCTTTTGACCATGGTCGTAATCGTGGCGTGTTGGACACATTTTGATTTGTCATCTATTCATGACTGTGGCGGTCAAAAGTTTAATAGACTTTCACATTTTATGTCCTATCATAAAGATAGTTCTGTAACTTATTCTAAGAAACTTTTGTTCAATATGATGAAAAAGCTTTTTTAGTAGAAAGTTTTTATAGAACACCGAAAGTAAAATCGTTCCTTTGTTGATATTTTTCTTTGTTCGAATCTTTCTTTGTTATGGGTAAATAATAACAAAATAATACTTATAAATGATAGCTAGTAACTTGGGTACCAAAGACAGATTTTTATCGTTCCATTCTAGTTGAGGTTAAGTTGAACTTTGACGTATCCCAGCCAAGATTTTAGGTATCATGAGGAGGTTAGGTTTAATAGTTATTTTACAGAATTACATCAGTACGAAAGGATGTCATCTCACTTGCTTCCACCATATTGTATGTACGCCAGCACATCCAGCTACCCAATCTGTCAAATTTATTTTATAGATTTTCAACTTTATCGGAAACGCATAAGGTTCACTTTCAATTGGGGAAATTTGACAGATTGGGGTAGCTAGATGTGCAGGCTACCATTTCGCCCCCTATTACTATCATACTTATTAAGTGTATTGAATAGGCCAAAGTTTACAAAACATATTTTGCATTTTTTTCCAGAATCAGCAACATTAATTTAAAATGTCTTCAATAGAAAGGTTGAGTAAAATTGGTAGAAATTTTGATGATTTTAGATTTTTTTAGACTAAAAAATTTGGCTGCAATTAGCTAACAAGTACCTAGGTTGTTTTGTAGGAAATAGTAACCTTATCATTTAGATTTTTAAATATTATTAATAATATCATTTAAATATTAACTTATCAAAAAACTTTTTATTGTTAAAATTTCGGATGAATCTTATCAATGTTGGTACTAAAAGCAAAATGTGTTATGCACACATTCAGCCTATTAAATGCTTTTAAGAGTAAATATAATTATGTATGTAGCCATGTGTTCGTAAATCCGATAGTTACGGTCTACGGCTCGACTCTCATATTGTACTAATTTTACTAAGAGCCGACGGCTTCGGCATAGTTCGTTCTAGTAGAGTGACGGGAACTAATTGTTAGATAATGTATTACACAAAACTAGTAAACTAAACTCAAGTAAGTAAATTAAACTCTTTAACGCCTTTAATTCTAGTTGACCAACTTTTTTGGCCATCAAGCCGTAATATATACTTATTGAATCTTGATTAGTTGCTACTTGGCGTAATTTTAATAAGGATTCATATCATATAATAGATAATGAGCTGAACATCAAAAGTATTTTTGACTTAATCAGAATTCTATGAGCCTTAAATTTTTCTACCAAGCCCACAAAAAACATAAGCTACATGGCGTGGCTGAGCGCCATGTGTGTCGCCATAGCCTTCATCAATCCATAGTGTTGAGACACACATAGTAACACAAAGGCGTTACCAATCTATACCTCCCTCCTCGATGATCTCTGTTGACCTTACTCGCCCAGGAGATCTTAATTACCTGGAGTGTATTCTGTAAGGCGGAGTTATCTTATACTTGTCTTATCAAGCTTCTCATGGAGCCGAAGAAGTAAGGTGTTGTATGACATGACTACAGTATGTTTCGGTTATAGATATGTTATATATTCCAAGATGTTGTATTTGTTTGGCCAATGAGGTTTTACTTCTGTTTAAATCGGAATAACCCCAGGGAGTTAATTCTGAATACGTTCAAAATGCTCAGTTAGTAATGATTTTTTCCTCTCACATATTCCCCGAACTTTTGAGGTAATAAACAATACTATATTTATACTATAAACTTTATTTACAACAAACACTTACCAGAATACTCAATCAATCGTAATAGGGTTATTGCGAAACAATAAAAATGGCGCGAAATACACTTATAAAAGTTGACGTCACGCACAAATGCTGGCGCAAGCGACAGATGTCACCAAAAGCATTTTGTCACAGAAAGCCATTAAAGAGAGGTCTAGAACTCTAGATTGATATTGCTTATAGGAAAACGTCGCTTTGTTAGGTAGAATTTACATGTGCGTTACAGTTTTTTACCATTCCTCTCATTAAAAATAATGAGACAATTACTTTGTGTCATGGCTACATTTCACATTTTGGCAACCTCTCGCTTAACAGTAACGGCTCTCTCAAGTGGTATTTTCATTTTATTAATTAATATTCACGGCCAATTTTACTCCAAAATAAATTTTCTTTTTATTTTAATCATATCTATAATTACTTGTTTTATAAGTGCGTACAGATAAATTTGTGACAGCTCTTAAAAAAATTATACTAAAGTATCAAAACGATTGATTTAGGTTAATTTGTTTATGTCACACGTTTTCCGTTATCGCCTACTTTATAATTTTGATCGTTTTATAAACGATATCAGCTTGTATTTTCTTTTATTTGATACAACTGTCTAATCTCTCTCTCTCTCTCTCTCTCTCTCTGGTCGTTTTACTAGAAAATGTTATAAATTAATGGACATAGTTTAGCGACATCTATTCATTTTCTTCAAAAATACTTCATAATTCATTATACTATAGGCTCAGACTCATTGTATGAGGTTATGTTATTCTTTTATTAGTCCTAATGATTCCAAAAGTTTGTTTGTTAAATGTTTGAGAACTGTTCATATATAAAAGGATTAGTTAAGTTCAACGCGAGCAATTAAGTAGAAATAAATTAAATAATTTAAATCTTGTTATAATTAACGTGATATCACCTATGTTTAGTTACAGTACTATATCTACAATATATGTTTATGTTGTAAAAATCCTACAGTTGACTGTAACAGTGCACATTATTTTTAAATCAGAATATTGCAGAATATTTAAATATCATAACGATGGGTGTAAGACGAAACTTTAAGCAAACAACTCCTAAAAATGTCAAACTCGTTAATCTTGACGCAATATAGTCCTAAGTTTTATTTTTTATGAATAGTTTAAGACATTGCATTAAGAATTGGTAGATATTATGAAAGAATCCTGGGTTTTCTTTTCATCATATTCTATAACTAATTAGAAAAAAGTAAATTTTTTAAGTACATCCAAAATGCAAACTTAATAAGTGGTAATTCCGCTAATTGTCAGTTTAATAAAGTCGGTTTGTATATGCACCGCCCTTTCGCCCGCAAAAAATGTTTTATATCATTAATTTTGTTGAATGATAAAAACGATGCCTACGCATGCATCGGACTAATAAAAAAGAATCTCACCACAAAGAGAATCAAGCAAGGCTACGAGATAAAATCCTTATTCAGAAACTAGACTGAGACACCACCAGCATTACTATGATGAGAACTAATAACAAAACAAACAAAACTAAATAACACGCCTTGTTACATATAAAATCAATAATCTTCGATAAGAGCTTACCTCGATAATGAACGAAATAATACCGTATGCACACGTGTTGTGCCCTTTTTGGGGATAGTCTACTAGGTAACACGAATAGTGGGAAATTTTTATGAGCGATACGTAATATTTATTTTATATGAATATAGTATTTTATTTACATATATGTATGCGTAATAATAATTCGATCGTTACCATATGTTTAGTTTTTAGTATACCTTTTTCAATTATTACTTTTCTTTCTA
This sequence comes from Pseudoips prasinana, assembly GCA_951640165.1. Lineage (NCBI taxonomy): Eukaryota > Metazoa > Arthropoda > Insecta > Lepidoptera > Nolidae > Pseudoips > Pseudoips prasinana. The sequence continues at coordinate 16,570,577 of OX621240.1, forward strand.
TTTTTGGTGTACCACACTTTGTTGCACCGTTCCCGGCATATTATATGTACATTAAATTCCTGACGATCCACAGGTTGTCTGGAAGAAATTGCTTAATGCGATAAGACCGCCCATTGTACATTATAATCAATGTTTCTTTGTAAAATGTCCTTTTTTGTGTACAATAAAGTGCATTTAAGTTTGTTAATGCAAATAATATTGTATTCTAAATATAAATGTATCAGCTGATTGTTATTTTTTTTAAGAGAAGTTAATCTATTTGTCTGTATTGTGCTAAACTTATATATGTGGCACATAATGTATATTATGTCACAACTTGTATTCGTAACCGTATATATTACTTTGGTGTACCGTACTTACCAAGATACTTGACGCTCCAAATAAACTTAAAATGAATCCAGTTTTATGAAGTATTTTATTAGGAAAGTGACACGTGTGGGTATTTGGCAGTAGCCGATGGGTTATAACTCATAAAATTTTGATGGGGTCATCTAAAATGTCCGTATCATTCCTGTTACATACCTAGACATGTTACATACTTGTGTAACAATTTTATAACTCACCCATCTGTCAGTTGACTGAGTTTACGAGTATATAATACAATATACAGTCAGCAACCCTTTTTTGCGAGAGAGATAGCTCCGTGACGAATTCTGGCGACAGAACGGTAACTTAAATGACAGCACCTATTTAAACACTAGGAATATCTCGGGTCTCCCCTCATCAGGCGCCAAAGAAACCCACGACAGGTTAGGTTTAGTCGGGTGCAAGTCCGGTATACTCACCCGCAGACACTTCTTGCGGGCACATGGGCATTCCTCCGCCTTACCAAACAAAAAGGAGTAATAGCTACCAGCAGCAGTGTAGAAAACAAAACCAGGTACATATTTAACTAAAATTTCATAGGTTTCTGTAAAACTCGTCTCTATTAATAATAATGATAATAGTAATTAATAATATCTCGGGACAATGTCACATAGATCATCCTAGCCCCAAACTAAGCAAAGCTTGTACTATGGGTACCAGGCGACGATATACATACTTATTTAGATAGATAAATACTTATATACATAGAAAACATCCATGACTCAGAAACAAATATTCGTGCTCATCACACAAATATTTGCACTTACCGGGATTCAAACCCAGGACCACCAGCTTCGTAGGCAGGAGCACTGCCAACTAGTCTACGGTGACCGTCAAATATTAATATTATGTAATAGATTAGAATTTCACTCTCAATACTACCGCTACACTGACTGAGATTGGCTTTAAATTAAATTACCTTATCATTTGTTTCACTCGTAGAAAGAAGTGGGGGCTATTAGATTTTACAAAAAAAATGTTCGACAACAGCAGCTGAGTTAATTTCTTTTAATCCTATATCGCTTTTTTAGTATAAATATCATTAACTGCATCTCTTTCTTTTATTGGTGCTAACATCTGGTGATTTACCATCTTCCTAAAATCTCTTTTCATAAGTTTCTCTTAATTGGTTACTTGCAGATTTGGCTTATTCTAGAGCAAATATATGGACACCATGATAACTCTGGCCCTGGGCCTCTACCAGCTAAGTCGCCGAACATCGATTTCTTAAATGGCGGTCAAATAAATAAAGGTTAAAAATGACTTAATCAATCGTTAAATCGGCTTGAACGTTGACAATCGATTCCGGGCCATTTATGACGTCACATGTGCTCATGGAAGCCGATTTAACGATTGATTAAGTCATTTTTAACCTACTAAATCTACTGTTTTACATTATATACTTTTTAGGCTAATGTTTACTACATGAACTAAGTTGGTCTGTTGTTTTAGTGGTTATTGACCCTTTATGCTAAGCCAGGTCGAGAGTTCGATCCCCATCCAGGACAATTTTTTGCGTGATGAACACGATGATTTGTTTTGTGTCTGGGTGTAATTTATCTACAATATTTATGTATTTAGCAATACAGGGTACAGAGATGTTTATCAGTTGTCTGATTATTTAGTCATATTAGCCTAGGAGGCTTTCCCTGCTTCACCAGACAATTAAAATCCAATGAACCGAGCGCTACCTCTACATAATACCACGGAACCGACAATTATTACGAACTACCCCCAACTAACAAAGGAAATGAAACTAAATTCGTTTGCTCATTCAACAATGCAAAACTGTAATTCCGTTTATGTGTGTTGGAGCAATTAGAAATATTAAAACAAAGTTATAATAGTTTTGCATCGTTGAATTGTGTTAGTGTGAATATGACGTGTTTTCTAGCTGTTTGATAGGTTTTGTTGCGCTGTTGAGGATTAAGGTGATGCATTTAAGATATTGACGCTGGAGAATTAAATTTTTCTGAGCCATTATAAAACACTCGGAACTTATTTATCAGCTTGTAGCTAAACTTATTATAAACTCTTTGAATGCTTTAATACCTATTACTTTACAACGCTGGGAATAAAATAAAATACTAGTAGTAGTTCCGTGTCTGCTTTTAATTTATTAATAATATTAATGTATTTAGGAAAAAAAAAAGAAAATCAATGTACTTGGTTATTGCCGTAAGATGATCCGAAGTGAGTTTTCTTAAGTAACATAATATTAAATAAATAATCTTGGGACAAAACTAATACATTCAGATGTAAATAGAGCCCCTGAAGTTACGTCCACTTTTAATATTACACCTTGTATATTTCTAAATAAATTCATATTATTAATAAATTAAAAGCAGACACGGAATAAATAATCGTGCTCAAGATTTGTTCTGGGTGGGGATCTAACCCACGACCTCAGGCTTAGCAGGAGGGACACTAACCACTAGACCAACTAGACAGTCATCATAACATCGCAGTAACAAGGCTTCGATTGAACAAGGCTACGCAGTAAAATCGTTCGTAGTACAGTTTTTCGATATAACGAAACATCGCAGTAACAAGACGTCGATTAAACAAGGTGTCGTAGTATAGAAATGTCGTTGAAAGGTTTTCGAAGAAACAAAATTCGATGAAACGGCTTTCGCACTGACGTAGGTATTCCAACTAAAAGTAGTATTTTGGATCATCCAACTCTTCGAGACGATCTAAATCAATCTTTTACTGAATGCTAGAACTAAGGAAGGAATGTTTTTGTCACTGCTTTAGAGAACTGTAGTAATAATAAAAATAAATATGTTGACTAACACAATGCCATCTGATCCTAAACTAGGCAGAGGCTGGCAACCACAGATAAACATACTATAAATAATGCCCAGACACAAAACAAATAATCGTGCTCACCACATAAAAAGAAGTAAACTATTGCGTGAACTATCTTAGCACAGAAATTTAACTTAATCAAGTATAGTAATATGTGCATTAAACTAAGCTACTCGTACTTATATTTCGTCGCTGCATCCTCGAGATTTTCATATTACACAGTAGTACACTCTTCAATGTGCTGGACATCGAACACTTTTTTAGAGCTTGCAACATTAAAAAGATAAAATGTCAACGCCATGTTGCCGCCGCCACCTGGATGTCATCTCATTCGCTTTCCAGTATTCGGGCATCGAAACACCAATTCTTTTTATTTTCAGTAAACAAGTGTTATAATTATATTCTATTGACATTTAAAGTGAAATACTGTATTGGCATATAAAAATGGGCTAATTTAAGTGCACGAAAAAGGAATATGAAGAAAAATTTGGTGCCGATTGAATCTACGCAAATGCCGAGTGTCAGCAAAAAATGTAAGTACATACTTACTCTCCAGCAAATAGGATTACATTACACACCCCCCTGGCAAACAGGCGTGGGTCTATGTATAATAAAATTTTGGTTTTACTAGCTGAATGTTTTCTGGCATTATTAGGTTATTCTAACCTATTTTACAGTTAGCCATTTTATGGAATAAGACCTGCCCTTTGTGTCAGATAGTACAAGCCCTGTTTTTACAACAGGTATGTACTTGTTGTAAAACCCTAATAATTACAATGCCCAATTTTTGGGTTAAAATCATATGGAGTTGTGATGATTTATTATTTACAACCTGATTACTTTACTTACACAACCAACCTAGATATCTGCCACGTGTTCTCTGATCAATGGAGGAAAATTATAATGAATGCACTCAGCAAGGAGAATGCAGGACTGAATCCTGAAATAGAAAATTTTCAGTTCCAGGTATTCATGAATGCTATAGAGGTTATTTTCATTCAACCATTCAAATAGCTTAATTCTAAATAATCTGCAATGTAGTTTCTATTTAGATTGGTAGGTAACAGAAACGTACGCACATAGCTAGACTGCTTTTATTATATTTGATAGACCAAGTACACGTAGAACTCAAGTACAAGTCCCGATGTTGATCCCATCAACTTCTAGAACATGTAAATGTAACATGGGTTACCAGTTTAGCGAACATGTGATTAATTTGCTAGTTTTGCAGACATGGTTTTTCCTGTTGAGTTGACTGTGATTGTTGTAAAAAACCTGTGGAAAAGTTTATGGTAAACGTGTATTAGTTTCGTTTGATATCAAGTATAAGAGAAAATGTTGTTCATTGCTTGTCTATTAATTTGAAATGGTATTAGTCATTTAGTACGTAACTAAGTAGCTGTAAATATTCGATCTATTAATTTGAATATTATAAGTTAATTATACAGTATATTATATACATAATAACAATAAATAAATGTCTTGCCATCTCATCGCAGACTGGGCAGAGCCAGTACTGTTGTCATAGTGTGGCCAACAGACAACAGATAAATATACTTGTATATTAGTAATTACATACAAATTATAGATAAATTGAACCCAGGTACGGAACTAATAATCGTTCTAATCGAACAAATATTAGTCCCGAGAGGGGATCGAACCCACACCGTATGGCGTAGCAGTCAGGAATATTAAAATTAACCATTAGAGGCCAATATTAAAATTAAATTTAAGATTATCGATTAGTTTCCCTATTTTGATACGGTTACTCGTATTGTTAGATGCATACATATATTTACTTTTATTTAGTATGCTATGTTTAGCAGAGAGATCGGGCTCCCCAGATCTAGACAACAAGTTCAGGCCTACGTTTTAAATGAAAAATGACCTTGATATATTTACTGGAAGAAGGATCCTAACGCTTTCAACGTAAATGTTTACCCTTAATTGGAAATACTTTTTCTCTTGCTTGTTTCCTCTGTTTTCACCAATTTTAAAATGATTATGCAAGATAATAGACGACCTGACAATAGATATTATTGTCGTTCCTCACTCACCTAGTGAGATGTGAACACAACATAATAGTGTGGCGAAGCCAATAAAGAGGCCTTTTCGTAACAAGCACTCAAAATGGAGACAATTGAATTAATGATTGCATCTCTGTCTCCTAAAACAATAAAACCATAACGACACAACGTGTAAAAATTATGGAAATTTGATCATATAATAAAATTGATAATTTCTTAAAAATAAAATAAAAAAATAACATAATAATCCTGTAGCATTAAACTTCATTGCATAACAGTTAAGGTTAGGAGCTATTTTCTCATCTGAAAACACATTCCGTTCAGCACTTTCTCCCATATTGAGAAAACGATTTCGTTCATATGCTAATATCAGGATAAGTATGGCTTAAAGGTATTTACAAAACTCAATACTGTGGTACTTGTTTTGTAAGTAGATGGTTCCCAAGCGCAGAAATACCATTGACAACTAAATATAAATAATAATGAAAAAAAAAAAAAAGGTTATTGACATATTGTCTACTTGCGTTGTCGACTGCACAACGAGTACAGATAAACTGGATTCATAACAAGATTCCTGATGAAATTAAGGTACTTTTAATGGTCCGATTCAAAAAGGCTTTACGCAAATGGCTAAATGAGATTTCTTTCTGTACAGTACAGGAATCACTGCAGCCCAAAAAAAATAAAATTATAGTACCTATTGTGGTACCAATGTTCTTACATTCACTTCTAAAACCATAATTATTTGCAAATAAATCGTTGATGACTTTATTATAATGTACATTTTAAAGAGTCGTGATGTGATTGCGACCGAATATATGAATACCATACCAATATAATTTCTGAACCGTGATTACGGTCACTTACTCACATAATGTATATTTTATTTTATGTGAATAATGCATCTGAGCATTCATATTTAGCAAATTAGGGTATGCATCCGAGGAGATTTTCGATCCCCCCCTCCCTTAAAGTATTCTTGTGAATACTTTCTTCCCGTTATTTGCTTTTAATGCTTTGCCTTAGTGAAATCTTAAGTAGATGCTGAGGTACTCTGAAAAGAATGAGATGACATCTAGGTGGCGGCGGCAACATGGCGTTGACATTTTATCTTTTTAATGTTGCAAGCTCTAAAAAAGTGTTCGATGTCCAGCACATTGAGGAGTGTACTACTGTGTAATATGAAAATCTCCTCGGATGCAGCGACTCATATAATTATGGTCAAACTTCACTTAAGGTAAGTTTGTTTAACCTTCAATTATAGACCAGTTTGCAAAACACCTAAAGATTTTTTTTTAATTCCTAACCATGCTAATAAGCTGTCGCACTTTGTATGAAAATCCTTGTTTTTGTGTATTTACCAAATTTATGTTAAAACAGTGCCTTTATGGATAAGACAAATAGATAAATTATTTTACGTGAGTATTGTTAAACCTTTTCTTAAGCTACAATCATGTATTCTCATTTTACGTAATAACGCAATTTTGGACTGGTTCTAGTAGGTACAACCTTTCTATATCTACTCTAATTGGGTCTTAATTTGGTGGCAATATCGTCAGACCTTTATGTGGCCGACGACATTTTACGGTACCCACGGGAGAGCTTACTGGGCTATTCTTATCCCACGGCTAAACGATGAAAATTCGACAATGGTGAAACGCGGCTTTCAGAAATACACTGCGAATTTAATATTTATTGAAAATACATTAAAATATATGTAACAATAATTGTTAATAATTATTATAGTCAGTATTTAAAAATTTTGCGTCGTTTTACTATGAATAATACACACTAATATTATAAAGACGAAAGTTTTTGAGTGTGTGAGTGTGTATGTTTGTTACTTCTTCACGCTTAAACGGCTGGAACGATTTTAATAAAATTTGGTATGAAGTTAGCTGACACCCTGGATTAACACATACGCTATAATTTATAAAGTACTAGCTGTGCCCCGCGGTGTTACCCACGTTAAATTTTATAAATTTTCTTTGCTATAAACCTCACGGAGCCCGAGACCTTTCCAACGAATGCAAAACCGTGGAAATCGGTTCGTTCGTTCTGGAGTTATAGCGTCAGGAAGGAAAACCCGACTTATTTTTATATAGTAGATAACGCGGGGCACAGATTATAAAAAAATATAGTATAATATTAGTATTACTAAAATATTCTAAATTGCATAATTAGTTAAATTTCTTTTTTAGGATTCCGTAATCACGGGGAATCAATGAAACTCTATTACTAAGCCTCCCATTCATCGGGCTATACATCATGAACCGTTTTAATTTATTTAATAGTTTTTTATGAAGTAGGTATAATATTTATTTATGCACGTTTGATTTGGGGAGTAAGCTGGTGATGACAAGAGCGTTAAGTGCGATCAGGCGAGGCGATCTGAAGTTGAGTCGGAAAGCGTTTGCCGGCTACTAGTTTACCATCTTAATATTTGAAAATATATATAGTTGTGTAAATGTGCATGATCGCAGCAAGATCAATAATTTAGTTCGCGTTATAATGTAATTTTTATCGTCGCATAAACCTTTTTTGGACTACCTGTAGGAGGTGGATGAGATGATCTTTGGCGTGCGCGAAGACCGGGCTCGCATAGGTCATCATAGGTTGAATGCACGTCTTGTAAATCCTCACCTTGTTGACAGGGGACATTTTACTGTGTGCATTTAGGGGGCAGTGTAATCGATAAAGGGCAAATGAGGCATGGTTACGAGCGTGTCTCAGGTGGTCCTTGAAGTTTAACTTCCGATCGAGGATCACTCCTCTGATCTTATGAATAAGTATTTGGCTTTCCTCTCCCAGAGGATCGGTTCGCCGAACATATTGACGGGATCTATGATGGGCTTAGAGGTTTTACCCTAGATGAGAGCATGACAGCGGCTCTTGGTGGGATTGAATTCGATCCTCCATTTCCTGAACCATTTGCCGAGGGCATTGGCTGAGGATTGGAGTTCTTGGTTGTTGGCGGACGGGCTCCTACTGGAGTAGTAGAGAGCTGTGTCGTTGGCGAAGAGGGCTAATTGGGCCTTTTTGGGTTTGGGGATATCGCTAGTGTACAGCGAGAACAGGAGCGGGGCAAGGACTTGCCTTGGGGAACTCCTGCGCGAATCGGACGGAGGATTTGTACTCAACCCGTCGGCCGTATTTATACTAAATGTGCGGCGACAACCATGTGACGTATTTTCTTTGTTCGATGAACGAATGTAAATTAAACTATGTAAATCAATAATACAAATGTTGATGTTTTATAAATCGTAATTTGATTTTTCAAACTAATTTGATTAAGTTTAACTAACTATTTAAGAGTAATTTGAACAAAGACTTAAAACTACCCTATGGCGCATTCGTTTTTGGTTAATTAACGTTGTTGCGCCGATATATATAGTTGTCTAAATGTGAATAATCGCAGCAAGATCAATCATTTAGTTCGCGTTATAATGTAATTTTTATCTACTCCATAATGTAAAAATATAATATTCGTTTGCTATTTTATTTTCACGAACGAAAAAAAGTAACATGTACAGACGCCAGCACATCCAGCTACCCCAATCTGTCAAATTTATAGATTTTCAACGTTCTCACATAAGCATAAGGTTCACTTTCAATTGGGGAAATTGGACAGATTGGGGTAGCTTGATGTGCTGGCGTCTGTACATATGTATGTACATCTTAAATTAATGATTCTTAGAACTACGTTATACTTTGGTATTTTCTGTTATTATAACGAGTATAATTTGTTTTTATATGTTTTCCAGGCGATTCGCGAGAATTGGAATTTGAAGTACAGCGCAACCTACGTTTTATGCCTCCTGCGCGATTCAGGCGTGAAACCACAGGAGACAGTGGGTGCATCGATATCCGTCGTGGCCAGTAACGCGCCTACTCGGCCTCCGACCAATTTGCTCACCGTCCTGGATACTGAACCTAAGAGTGGAATAGAGGTGATTATAAATTAAAGTTTAATGTCTACTGCGTAGTTTGGGAATGAAACTACAGGAAAAAATTGGCTGTTGATATCTGCAGTACGTAACTATGTAGTTACAGTCACTCACTTGTCATGTTGGTTACAAAATCTAAGGATAACTTAAACTTTTGTGTTTACTGCGTGACTTGAGTGTGAGACCACTTGAGCCAAGTACATATGTACATACATAGGCTCACACCCTAGAGGGGTAAGCAGACACAACGGATATCCATTTGTCACAATCTTTGCACACCTCTTTTGCCTCGTTTACTGTCATGTCCAATTAGCTGTCAATATCTCAATAATAATCTGCGAATCGAAACATCAGCTTTATTTAATGAAATTACGGGTGGGATTGCTGTAATTATTGGCGTGTGGTGAAAATTGCTACATTAATATTCATGGCAACCAGTAACGCAGCCATTTAGGCTTCAACTTAGTTACAAAACTAAATAATTTAATTAATGTAGAACAAAGGCTAGTACTAGACTCGAGTGTCTGGTTGATACCACAGGCTTGGTGTCTGGTGTTTTGTGGTCACATGTTACGCGGCCAATTAGAACTCCGACTAATCTCTCCACTCGAATTTGAATCTACGACCTTTATTTTATTACGGAAACTAGGTACTTTCTCGTTGCTACTACTCAACACGTGTTAAATAATATACATTTAAAATTTATATTCATATAATCATTTAATGTCATGTCAATCTGAAGAAAATTTTCATAAGATCATAAATAACTTTGCTGTTTCGCCGAAAGACTAATCTATGTGTGTACAATATAATTCTGTGACGATTTAATAAGAAAAACAAAGCTTTGTTTTCTTAGAACCTTAACTTGGAGATAATGCGTAGGCGTCCTGAGTAGAATAAATTATGTCTATTTTCATGAAATGATTATATCAAGTGGATCACTGAAACTCGTAATGGTTTTGCAGGGATACTAATAAAATTTGAGATTAGATAGACCCCCAAGGGAATATTTAGAGTTAACAGTTTTACAATACAACAAGATATAAGTTGAACGATAATATCCAAGGTGAAATGGAGTATGATAGACGCTAGGTTAAAGCCCACAAGAATATTTAGTTGAGATAGAGTTAATTTAAAAGAGGACATTTCTAGAAACTATATTGAATATTTTAATAGCTTGTTTGTTTGAGACATGAGTGGAGCAAAATATAATTTCTAGATACTTCATTCTATTAGAGAAAGAGAGAACTGTTTACAATCATTGTTGATAAATTTACCCATCTATGTATTATTTTGTAAAGTAAAATTAAGTTACATTAGTTAATTGAGAACTGGCTGAATTCTGATTCGACTGGACTATTAGTCTAGTGGTTAGTGACCCTAACTGCTAAGCTAGAGATCGTAGGTTCGATCCCCACACAGGATATATCGTTGTGTGATTCATCTATAGTACTAGCGGCCCGGTACGTGCTTCGCTACGTATAAGGCCTATGCCGTTCGTACGTAGAGAAAATTAAAAAAAAGGTAAGGTGTCTTGAAAAGTGTAAAATCAACATCTTTTAGCAATTTAAATTTTTTTTTGTTTAAATAAATGAACTTAATAATTTTTTTTTTTTTTAATACTATTAATAAAAAAAATATTATTAAGTTCATTTATTTAAACAAAAAAAAAATTTAAATTGCTAAAAGATGTTGATTTTACACTTTTCAAGACACCTTACCTTTTTTTTAATTTTCTCTACATACGAACCTTCCCTGGACTTCCACGAATAATTCAAGACTAAAATTAGCCAACTCGGTAAAGGCGTTGTTGAGTTATAACATTACAACGAAAAGTGGCATTGATTTTTATATAATATAGAAGGTGTGTGTATTTAGAAATATGTAAGTATGTATGTTTCTCAGTTCCCTGGTTGCTATAGTACAGGCTCTGCTTAGTTTGGTAAAAGTTGTTCCACGATATTTGTTTATTTATTACGTTCAAGAAGTTGTCAACCCGGGTGGCTTAATGTTCGTTTAGATTTAACTTTCATTATACCCAGTAATCAAAGTCGGAATTCAAGCTTATCAAAAGGTAAATTTACATTAAGAATTTGTGAGTCTGGCCTGGTTTTGTTTATGATAAGTTAACTTTTATTAAGTTGGTTGACTTTAGCTTGAAGACAACGATTTGAGACCGGTTTCAATTAAGACTATATTTATTTATTTATTTAAAGGTTAAAGAAAGGTCAAATATATATGTTTGATATTACGAATTAAATGCAATAATTTGAAATGTAATCTACAAAAATATGTTTAACAACCTTATCTGTTCTTTAAAATGGTTGTAGAAGAAGCGAGTTTGTTGAAAAATTGTCAATCCCCATTAGCAAATGAACTCTAGCACGAGTTGGCCCAAAAGCCGAGCAAAGCATACTTTACGATCTTTCTAAAGGCGCATTGCTTTTAGTGAATTTGTTCGTGTTTTTGCGAATAATTGCAAAATTGACTATGAAGTGGAAACCTCTGAGCACGAGGCAGAGAGGAGTAAAACGTATAAAATTAAATCTGTTTTCCTGTAACACGGTGTATAAGAGGGAATTTTTGGTATTTATAGCCATCCAAAACCCGCGGTCTGTGCGAAAAGACTCACGTACTTTTACAGTGCACACAATCTTACACAGAAGAGGCGGATATAGAACAAAAGATGCCTACATCTGTGGTTTGTTTTAGTAATGGATTTTATATTTATAGCTCTCGATAAAATCTTTATGCGGCAAGGAGCATCGTTTCAGTATTCTGGAATTGATTGTTATGTATAAATTACTAGATGTCCCGTTATATTACTGGACGGACTTTCGTTACCTTACTATTGTGTTGATATTTATTGGAACAATGGAATTCTGGTTTCTTTTTTGTAAATAATTGTCCAACTGAAGTATCAGTGGGCGAGGTAGATAGCTCTTAGACCCGACGCGCGACGGTCGGAAAATAAAGGTTCTTGATTGGCGACTACGAATCTGAATACGCAGCGTTCGCTATCTTCTACTAATGAGTTATTGGAAGGTAGACTGGACATATAGGTAGCAGGTGAATTATTTACCCACTGCCTAATCTGTTTGTGGTCGTCTGCATAGCCCCACGGACTATCATTAGGTATGTAAATTGAGTAGTATCCATGGTCTCTTTTACTACTCGTGTAAGTGTTGTTTTAATATTATATAATAATAATACCCTGGGATATTATTCCATCAGATCCCAAACTAAGCAGAGCTTGTTCTATGGAAGCCAGATAACTGATATATTACATATACTGTTTTTATTTTGTATATACATACTTATATAAATAATTTATACCCAAACTTAGGAGAAACAGACATGTTCTTGCACACAAATATCTGTCCTGGGTGGGAATCGTACCCACGACCTGAGGTGTGAAAAGAAAGCATCTACCAACGACACCAACAGGCCCGACAATACTATATAAATTTAAATATTTAAATAATTATATAATAACAATATAATTTATAAATTTTGATGTCTCTGTGATTGTATTAGTATAAGTTGCCGTTGGTGAGCCAAATAAATAAATAAATAAATAAATAAAAAAAAAAAAACTTGTGGGTACTTATGTACACGCGTTAGAAGTTATACTTCTTAATATACAACTTGAACATAGTTATAAATTTTCATACCACCTAGAACTAACGTCATGCTGTTAAATTTTTTGGTGTCGGTGTGCGCGCGCATCGTAAAAATTCACTCTCATCATTTTTCTCCATCGCGCCAAAAGAAGTATAACTTCAAAAAATATTTCGTTCATAATGATTAGGTGTTGGTATAACAACGATACAAAATGAGAATTAATTGACACAATACAAATACGATAATAATTCTTGACCATAAATAAGATGTGATCTATTCTAAACAAACTAAACCACCTTAAAATACTTAAATACGTACCTATTACAATGTCAATATGTAACTCATGAAATCTATGTCACTGAATACATTAATAATTAAACGAAGGTAGTTGCATGCACGATAATCATGTAACTAATATGTGTCTCTCAGAAACATTATCACCATTATCACGAACAGCATACATACAGTAGTCACCATATGTAACAAGCCCATACGACAAAACAAATTAATGCCACATGCGGTACACTACCGTATTAATAGCCCGTATTTATTTCGTACTTAATGTTAATTATTGTAGTCATTACACCAGCTCCATTGGTATTCTGCATTGGGGGCAGACATTGCAAAATTACTCATTTATCTAACACGTGGAAATTGTTCTTATGAAAATTATATAACCATTCGAGATCATTTCTACCATACCTATATGTTACTTCGGTTTAAGATCAAGACTTTGTTCTAAAAGGAAGTCAGATTTTTGCCGTAGTAGAGGCCTGAAAAGAAAACAAAGACACTTCTACATAATAAAGTGTATTAGGTCCCTTACTTTACTATTTATTTAAAAAAATAATATAGTATACTAGCTGTGCCCGCCGTTTTACCCGCGTTACACTTTAGAAATTATAGCTTATGTGTTATTCAGATATATAAGCTATATTACTACAAAGTTTCATCAAAATCCATTTGGTCGTTTTTGCTTGAAAGAGTAACAAACATCCATACATCCATCCATACTCACAAACTTTCACATTTATAATATTAATAGGATAACCATCATCAATATCATAATATGCTCATAGTCGAATTTCAGATACTCCCAGCAATTGCAATGGAGCTTAGCCAAATACACAGGGCATATTATAATGCCATGATATAGCATGTTCATCCGTAAATAATGAAGCAGTCTTTTCAAATCACGGGTCGAGCAAAACAGCGTTATTGGGATTTTTCAGCCAAGAATAACTCCTATCATGCAGACTTCAAGTTGCTACTAGAAGTTAACAAATTGCTAGGCTGTAAATACATACTCATATTTCCACATATTATGATCTGCTTAGTTGACTCTATGGTTGGCGTTTGTCTGTAGCCAATTTTGGCCACTGGCTATAATAGTGTTTAAGATAGTGCAGATCTATCCCTGACTCTTAAAATTCGACGATTGGGGAGAACTAAGGCCCCGGACTGACACGCCTTCATAACTTTACATTATATACAATTATAGATTATCTAGAAAAGATATCAACTAAATATACATATACATACCTACATAGATAGATAGGTATTGTTTCACACAATTATGAGAATATACTTTATGTGCATAAAATACTGATCAATTTAAAAAGAAAAGTGAGACATAAATACTCGAAATAAACGTAGGTAATAATTGTTGCACTAGCCACTCGTCTCCACAAAATCACTCACACAAAATCCACAAAACCACAAATTTTATGGAGCAGTGTATTTTGCTTCTACACAACTTACCAAGACTTTTAGACTATGTGAATGACAAAATTGCTTGGGAATGGGTAGATTTAATTAAATCAACGCATTGAAATCATAAAAAATTATGATTAATAACCGTAACATCTTAAATCGTAATTTCTTATAAAAGGATTGCTATTGAATTTAGGCAGTGTTTGTCAGTAGCTACCACGTCGGGCACTGCACTGTAACCAATGCAGTGTGACGAAAAAGCTGTTAATATTTAATTTAATAAATATGACTATGGCTATCGGATCTCATACTATTAGTAACATTAACGATATGTGTAACATTTTCCGGCATGGATCTGTATACCAATTTGCAGACGATACATGTTTAATTACAGCTCATGAGGACCTTTCGAGGGCCCAAAGTATGATGCAAGAAGATTTTAATCTATTGTGTAAATGGGCTCATGATATGGGTCTATCTATAAACTACAGCAAAACGAAACTTTTGTACATTCACTCACCATATAAAAAAACAGATGGTCAACCTGAGATAGTTGCACATGAGCACAGTTGCATGCATCGAAAGGACTTCACATGTACGTGTTCAACATTGGAACTAGTCAAAGAACATACCTACCTGGGACTAAAAACCGATGATAAATTTAACTGGGGTCCACATGTCCACACGTATGTGGTAAGCTTAGGGCGGTATTGTCAAAATTGTACTTAATTAAAAATAAGGTCCCATACAGAACGCTAAGACTACTGTATATGGCACTAGCTGACTCCGCAATAAACTATGGGCTTGTTTGTTATGGGCGAACATATAAAACGTATCTAGATTGTATATACAACCTTCAAATCAGGTTACTGAAAACAATTGTTCCCCTAAAAGTTAAGTACAAAAACAGAGACATTTACCACAACCTTTTTAATTACTGCAAGGTCATGAGTATTTATGAAAAAATTGATTTGGAAATTGTAGCCCATTATGGTGATTGTATACCTAACTTGACTAGGACATCACGACCAAGTAATTTACGTAACTTGCCACATATGGCAACATTCGTAATACTTGTATATACTAATGTATACGGTGAGAGAACATCAAAATATATATTACCTAAAATTTTAAACAGTATACCTAAACATGTAGTTAATAAGCTTGATAACAAGAACAGTAGACAAATACGTAACATTCTGAAGAGACATTACTTAAATACCCGACAAATTATGTAAATAATCATGATTATGTTTTAAATACGTTGTATAGCAACTCCTTAACTGAATAATCTATTTTGTTTTAGATTAAGTTAAGTCAATGTCAAAAATAATTTTAATGCAATAAACAGATAATTTATTAATTTATATATATTTATTTATTTATACATAAATCAAAACTATATTTATTTAAATTTCAGGAAACCCTACATGTTTGCGTGAAGCCCTTCCACTTCGCTTACTCAAGAGATGAGTGGCTGGTAGAATGGTTTGAGCTAAATCGTCTGTTGGGCGCCTCACACTTCTACATGTACAATGAGTCGCTGAGCGGACCTGTCAGCTGTCTACTGGATCACTACCGCAAGCAGGGTCTAGTCACTCTACTCTCATGGAAACTGCCAATCGTGTCCAAAGTTGAAATCAGGTAATTAAATGAAAATAATCTGTTATTGCTTAGTGGTATGGTGTAAGTTGTACCACCTAAGATATGCTTGTAACTTCAAAATGCGTAATAATAACTAGCTGTGCCCCGCGGTTTTACCCGCGTTACACTTTATAAATTATCACAGCTCCTCCCCCGTAGGTAATAGCGTGATAATATGTACCCTATATGTTGACCCGACCTCTTAGTAATATTTATGCAAAATTTGAAGTTAATCCATGCAGTACTTTTTGAGTTTAACCCGGACATACATACAGATAAACAGACAGAAATTCTAAAAATTATAGATCATGCCCCAAATATCCTTTAAAAAAATATTCAACGTACAGTTTTGACTTTCCTACGTATGTATGTATAGATTATAATGTCCTTCTGGTCAAATTTTGGCTACGGTGGCCAGTCACTACAGAAACCAACCTTCAGCGCGATTCAAAACGTCTCTTTGTCTATTATGACCATCATACTGCAATCGCCAACCCGTCTGCCAAGCGATTATGGCATATTCTTCTAAATGATGGACACAACTCCATTGTGGACATCTTTTGGGGAGGCCGATGTAAGCTGTGGACGTCATTCAGCTGACATGATGATGATGATGATTACGTACCTTGCTTTGGGTTTCATGCAGTAGCATTAAAGTGCGACCGTCGTTATTAACACAAGGTCCGTCATAATAATAATAACTTAATATAGACAGAACTATTGACAATATGTAGTAAAAATATTAGACTTAAACTAGATAATTAAACATAATCTCTTGACAATAACTTGATACGAGCTAGCTAAATATCAATGCTATAATAAAATAAATTTTATAAATGTTTTCATACAATGTGTACCTAAATATCTATGTTACTAGAAATAATAATGTATACAACTATATTACTACAAACATGTTCTGACTATTTACAAGCGCTTTTTTAAAGTCTACGTGAATAAAAACCTTTTTTATTTTATTTTTATTATTTTATGCTTTATGTAACGAAATAACTTATTATAGTCTGGCTTGCATTTGGCCAGCTTTTGTTTACTCATTGTAACCATGTAATTTATTGTATTACAGAACAGAAGGCCAATTTGCGGCATTCAATGATTGCCTGTACCGGTCGATGTCAAACACTGGCTGGCTATTAGTCATTGATGTGGATGAAGTTGTTCTTCCCCGGAGAGAACGAACCTTGCCTGCGCTACTGACAGCCTTGCGGGCGTCTTATGATCCACCGTCGAAAGCACCCTCCGCTTTTCTATTTAGAAATGCTTTCTTTTATGTTAAGTGGAAGGTGAGTTTACACATAATCATTTAAACTTTATTTTGTTATTTGATTACAATTGCTCGCTGTTTTTAACATGAACATCCAAGAGCCACGCCGATATCACTGCGCTTCACGCACTTGTAGTCTTAGTAACAAAAATTGTTACTATACCAAATTAATTATTTCAACCCGAAGACGCCCGAAGGTCCCCTACAAGATGGACCGATGATCTTGTGAAGGTCACTGGAAGTCGATAGATGGGGTTACTGCAAGACCGGTAATTTGCGGAGATCTTTGGGAGAGGCCTTTATCCAGCTCATATCAGCCGGAAGACCTCCATCTTCCGGCTGATATCGATGATAGCAAATTTGGTGTTAAGGACTACATTTAAATGTGATCGTTGCGAAGTATTCGAACTTTATAGTCTACCTATTTTACAAATTATTCACTTTTACAGGACGATGAAGAATCAACGTCATCGCTGGTGACAGCCCGTAAGACGCGTCGATGGGCAACGCCACACACGCTCAAAAATCGTAGCAAGTACGCGTTGCGGCCACGTGACGCTGTGGAACTTGGCAACCACTTCTTGTGGGAACTTGCCCCTGGGGCCCAATCCGTAGGAGTACCCACTGACAGAGCCCTATTACATCATTACCGGGTAACTATATAACCTGTATTTTTATAAACATTTGTATATTTTAATAATCAACTGCAAAGACTTCCCCTTACGATCTCCATACTTGCCGATCTTACGCTACCCGTATCCACTATTACCGGCTTCTAGCGACAGCTCCATCTTGTAGGGGGACTTATAGTGAGTGACCATCTCTCTGTTCCGTAAGATGTCCATACTTGCTGATCTTACGCTACCCGCATCCACTATTACCGGCTTCTAGCGACAGCTCCATCTTGTAGGGGGACTTATCGTGAGTGACCACGTCTCTGTTCCGTAAGATGTCCATACTTGCTGATCTTACGCTACCCGCATCCACTATTACCGGCTTCTAGTGACAGCTCCATCTCGTAGCGGGCTTATAGTGAGTGACCACGTCTCTGTTCCGTAACATATCATTATGTATGTACTAGTTATGTCCGCTGAATAGCTAAAGAAGAAAGAAATATGCACTCTTTTTACTTACCTCTAATCTAATGTCTATGTCTAATGTCCTCGTCTTTGAATTTGTTCTATGAACTATCTAAGACTCGAGTGATTCGAATCAATATGTTTAATTGCAGGTTGCATGCGAGTACGGTGGTCTAAACTGCCTAAATGTACCTTCAACGGTGGACCGCACCGCGCACCGGTGGACTGAAGACTTAGAAACTCGAGTTGCAGCAGAGAAGAAAATTATTGCTAGTGAATGTTCTACGTAGACTTCTCCACTGACCAACTTAAATCTTAACCCTCGTCTCTTTGCAAATGTTTAAAACCAATATGCTCTTGGAAAATACACTTCAGCACACTTTTATGCCAATAAGACTCAATTGAATGACAATATTAGTTCAATGAGAATTGTTGACATAGAAATGTACTCAACAGCCATAACCATATTTTCAATCGCAGTTTCGGTACCTAAGCAATTGGTTAAAATTTTGATTTCACTTACGTTCATTTCATATCATGATATAGACACATATTAACTATCTTATGCATCTGGTCGCGAATCAATCTGATCAGAAATGTTTTTTATCCTTTTATACCTCAACTTTATTTGTGTGCATCGATACTACACATACATGAATGGGATTATGATTATATCCGATCATTGCACTTTTCAATGCTAACTGTAGTCAGCAACAAAAGGAATCAAAAAGATGCTATTTATCAATTTGGAACCTATGGGATTAATAACGATTGACAGTTTGTTCTTTTTACTTTAATTTGATAAAACATATGGAACTAGTTCCAAATTAATAGTAACTACCTATACGTTAATAGTTTAGTCTCTGTGAAACTACTAAGATGTTGCTGGAATGACAATTGGCCGTTGAAATGCATTTTAAATGCATAAATATCACGATGTGATATTTTTGCATTTAAAATATTTGTGAATCTTTAGTTACTTTCGGGTGCTGGTGCTGCTTTCGGTGCCCATAAGTTTTCAATTGCGTAGAGAGAGTGAATGTTTTATTTTATTTCGTATACGATTTTACTGCAGAGTTTACGTATACTAAGACATTTTTAAGGCCAGGCAATTTTGTTTTCAGGAATTTATCATGGATGCACTAATTCACGTTTAAATTTCTTTAAAGTCCTCTAATTAATGATCGCAAGTTATGACTAGTAGACTCATGAAATTTTTAATTACCTTTCTACAATTGTACAGTATCTATTTGTCTGTCTTAACTGTATTTCATATTTTTCTTTCTATTTACGATGGTGTTGTTTTATCGAATACCATTCTTATCAGGATTGTGGTTTAACTGTCGTGTAAGCATTTAAATAGAGCGATGATATTTACCCGTATCAACGTATCACCTTTGGGTTTATAAATACATCACCTGTTGGAGCGAGGTCATTGACTTAGCCAAATTTTATGCTGATTCCAATGTTGCATGTGACGGCTCGAGGGTTGATAAATCTTGGCGTTTATCTAGACTGGATTGTTTTGTTTATAGGTCTTATATGCACGAAATATTCAGTGTTTGATTGTGTAATTGACTGCAAAAAGTCTTATCGGTACTATTCCTGAGATTTTACTAGGTTGAACATTTGATCGTTGGAGAGTCAACAAATTACTTGCCATGTTGTTTTTTAGTCACTCTTATATGAAATAAGGTCCCATTCCATACCAGTCAAATATCCACACATCGTTTGTGTGTATTATTTATAATATTATTATAACACAGTTGTCGTTTGTAATCTTCGTAGAAATCAAGTAATTTTTCTCTTGTGGCATTTTAATTAATTTCCATTCAATGTGGTTGAAAAGCCTACACAGCAATTTCACACTATTAAGAAAAAAAATCGCTCGTTCGAGTTTGGTGATGTTAAACGCTTTCATTATGATGCAAACCATTTTGCAGTATCAGCAAAATGTAGGTATCTGAAGTAATCGCTGCTACAGAGTTAATATATAATTCTGTAACAGCGATTACTTCAGATACATTTTTCGGTATCTTTTTATTTTACACGTATGATTTTTTGATAACCATCTATATTTGCAATAGCACGTTTTCGTGCAAAACATTAAAAAATGGTGTAGAAAAATTTATTCATGCTGTAAAATAATTCTATGAGATTGATACTCATTGCCTTGTAGGATTCTCTAATGCCCCAAAAATATTACAGTTTGCGCAAAATAACAGTACACTTTAACAATAATATTACATTTTGCATAAAAATAGTACACATTGTGCATAATAATATCACATCTGTTAGTTATAATTATGATGGACCACTGTCTTTTCGTTGTTTACAATTATTTATTATTAATCAAGTACAGTAAATTATACATATTGAATTATCTAATAAATGCTTAAATAATACTTAAATATAATGTTTAGATTGATTGTGCCATTCCGGTATATAGTTTTGCTCAATAATAACATAACGCCACGTAGTTCTTAAATGGCCTATCGAATAAAATCAATTGGTTCGTATTTATATGGGGATAAGATACATTTTTGAATTGAATTGGTATAATCGCTAGGCCATTTACCTAGTGCGTAGTAATCAGTATTATAGCAGAATCGCTCAGGCTATGAATTTTTACATTGAAATAAACCTCTGTACCATGATCACGACATAATCTTTAGCTATACTACTGTGTCTTTGACATTCAAATGTAATTTTACTTTTGAGTCTAAATGCCACAGAATATTTCTGATGCTGATTCCAGTTAAAAGGCAAGGGTTTATGATGTAAATATCGTAAATATCAAACAACTATAGCGTTGTAAAATATTTATATGGCTCAGGAATAGAGTAGTGTCAAGATCTAATGACTATTATTTATCTATGTATAGATACTATAGGTTCTGTACAACTACTATATATAACTATATATAGATTCTAAAAAGCTTTTGCAACTCAATAAATTGATTTTGTACATCGCTCAAAAATAATAGTAACTCATTATTATCTGGTAATATCTACGTCCTGCTATCTTGTTCCATGAATTGGCAGAATTTTAAGTAAGTTGTATTTTTTTATAAAAATTTTCGACTGTGACGGAATATTAGAAGAATAAAAGAATACTTGTTGTAAACGGACTTACCTATTTATTTATTTACAGATATTGGTGCTAATTCTAGTATCACTGATCATCAATTATATTAAAGTCCGCATTGATCATCTCCTTTTAAACAAAACTTATGTGAACATAATATCTTTAATATTGAATCTGTAACATAGAATTAGTACCACCGTCAAATATCAAATCTTTTGCGAAGGAAGATTAGTAAATTTATTCAAATGTCTGTAAATAATATGTCTAAATGCAATGTAAATATTGTACTTAATTATAAATTTAAGTGCGCACTTCAGTGTAAGATATTATTTTGTTGTATGAAATGTTGCTTATCTAATAAATTTATTTGTTGTATTCGCATTATTGAAGTTAGTTACACTATTTTTAAGTGTTCTGTAGGTGTCACTACTCACAATTGTGAAATTATTCCTTATTAATTTTATACCCAGGGTGTAATCGTTAAGATACATGTTTTGTCCTATATATTTGCAATAAGCAACTGGACAATCCAGGTGCTTATTGCAAATATATAGGACAATAAAATTTCAACTTTATTTTCTTAGATACGTCAAACAACTTTAAAGTAAAATTTAGGCTTAAATATGCCAAATTATATAGCTGTTGATTGGAATAATTAATTTCAAAAGTAGTTTATTTTTTAATGCGAGTTCAAGTACAAGTTTCTTTAATACTTATGAAAATGGAAGGGCATGAAAGATTCATTTGTTTACGACGTTCAGTTCTGTTAGATATTTTTATTTTACAGGTTTTTAGCCTGAATACATTTAACTGTTGCACCCAATTTCACCATCACCCTTGGACCACTATCTTGTAATACAATTTAACAACTAAACAATTTTCGCTATCATCTAAGAGATCATCTATATAAAACATATCAAAAATGTAGAAACATGTACCTATATCAAATGCTTTGTTTCGACTTATTTGTTTTGGTCTAGAACTTGAATATTATTTAAAATAAAATTTACTATTTGATAAAACATTTATAAATATCAACTTAATAACCGGTTCTGTATGGAGACCATAAGTATTTATCAGACGACAAGACTACGGAACCGTAAAATTTTAAACCGTTTCTGCATAGTTAACTATACAGAAAGCAAAAGTTGTAGATAAAAGGGCCTTTTATTTTGTACTAGCTAGCTGTCCCTCGCCGTTAGATCCGCGTTAAAGTTTAAAAATTATAGCCTATGTGTTATTCGGATATATAAGCTATAGGTAATACTACAAAATTTCATCAAAATCCGTTCGTTAGTTTTGCGTGAAAGACTAACAAACGTCCATACATCCATTCTCACAAACTCTTGCATTTATCATATTATTAGCATAATATGTATTATATGTATCTATTTATCGAATAGCCAATGTATGTATCTAGAGTACAGTTACTCTCAAATAAATCAGTGCATAATTCCTTAGCATTGTAAAGGTCATTAACTACGGTTAACTATTGTCTTAACTTTTTAATTGTAAACCAAAATTGTGCATTAAGTATATAAGTATTGTGCATAAGCTCAAGTATGTAATTCTGTACGGTTCTGAGTTTGATTTCTGGTCTAAATCAACATTAAATGGTAACATAGGTGGGAAATAAAGGCCAGTGCTACACTGCATCGGTACATATTACATTTACTCTAAGAAAAAGTGATTGACCGATAGTGCTACATGACGACTACCAAAAAAATAGAGTAAAGTATCGTGGAATGCAAGGTGCATTCCACGATTGACATTGACATTGACAGGCGATTGACTTGGAAAAATCATGTTGAAGCTAAAAGAGCAGAGTTCAATCTCAATTATAAACTACCTTGTTGTGGTTCTGGGCCGTAACATTTAATTAGCTATAGACACTGAGAGGCTCTTTTATAAAATGGTTCATAAATCCACATGGACCTATGGAATTCAACTATGACCTAGTACCAGCGACTCCAATATCAAGATTATTCAACTTGAGATGGTCAAATGAAAACGAACAGAATGTTCACTTCTGATTTTAGAAGTCCAATTTGAGCGCCGGTGTTATGATCGAGTACGATGATATAGCTGCATACTTACGTAAATGCTTACACAAAATAACCAAAATAATATTTTTATAAAACGGAAACTATGTTCGAAGTTAAAACGATGCATTTGGTTCTTTTACGATCATTCGTAAAAACGTCGTGGTGGCTAGGGAAAGAAAATAAAGCCGTAAGTACGATATTTTCTTTCCAGATAGTGTGTTTTGTCGATACTACAACGTTAAGATATCTATTCTCACAAATTAAACTTGATGGTCAAAACATAAATCAATAATTTTACTGACTGCACAAAATATCCTGTTTTAGTATTGTAGTTTTATGTGTGCAAGCTATGTACATGTTTACTACATACCTTCGTACTAAAATAATACGTTCGACAAATAAATTATAGAATAAGCAATTTTGTTTGTGTAAGACATTATTGAGATTAAGGCAAAATTCGTAACTTACCTACGTAGAAATATCGAACCTTTACTGTATAATTGTAATATTTTTAGTATTTCAATTAGACAGTACGTTCTTTTGTAATATTTGTGAATAAATTAACTGGTGTGTAATCAGCCGTGTTAAATGTTAACGATAAAGTACCTAATTGCCTAGTTATGCTGCGTACGTCGTAATGGTAATCTTATCATTGTGAATTATAATTAAAAATAAGTCAAAAAAGGCTGTATCGGCACAGCTCGAGTAGGAATTAGATAGGTAATTTTAAAATATATAAATTCTTGTATTCCAATTGAGTATTATACTTAAGTTTTTCCTTTTTTTTACCTATACGTAAAAGCTAAAGAGCGTTTGATAAATAACCGAGGGGTACTCATTCATGACACACAAACAACCATAGATAATATTTAGTTTCTTATTAAGTCTTTTCAAATAAATTCCACGATTTTGGATGTTTACCAATTAACAAAGTGTATTATAAAGCTAGTTATGCCCATTAAATCTTTATGAGGAAGATATTTTTATTTCTAAAAGTACACTTTGCTTAAGTACTTTTTTGCCGGATGAAGAATATTTTATTAAAGTTAGTTAACTGTAATGAAACATTTCTGATCACCCAATTGTCTTAAACTAATGTTTATGTATGATCTGTTAGTTGCAATTTTCGTGAATTTTCATGAATATCTTCAAAAACAGATGTTATCAACTTCTTTCAAAAATTGGACGTGCTAAGTATAAGTTTGGTTTCTGAAGTAATAATACGTATAGTCACAATGGAGCGCGGACGAGTCAACGGGCGCGAGGGCAAACACGCGGGCGTAGAGCTCCCCTGCGTTCGCCCGTACGCGTACCGGTGTGTCGTGGCCTAGTATTAAAAGGTAATTTTATACCTTTAATTAGGCACATAATGAAATTTTAACTAATCTTCCATTAAATTACACACTTTAAATTCCATATGAATTCGCCGATATTGTTGCTTGTCAATACTGTGTTTAGTTGCAAGTGCAAATGCAATGTCCATATTTGTTTCGTATTTCTTGCTGTTTTGTTTATCACTACGAAGGTGCGAGTGCAAACAGTACGCGTTAGGCGAGCCTAACAGAAACCGTGCTTTTAATCACCTCATTTCGTGTAACTAGAGACTGTTTATCATGATTATCATAATATCATGTCATAGCGAAAATAACCCCTCTGGTAACAATTTTAGTGGCAAAAAGTATATTTTGTGTCTATATTTTATCAGTCTGTGATGTCTATTTTAGAGGTGAGAAGTTGTATTTGTTCTAAGGAGGAAGTGATTTGTTAGTCGAATGTTGAAATGGTCTTTTTTATTAAAATAAAAGAATATTGACTTAAGAACGTTTTTTTTATGACACCTTAAAGATTATCCAGGATATTATTATTATTATAGAGCGTCTGCAATCCGGGGAATAAAAATTTAAAGAACCAAATTTTATTCAATTCTTTTTATTTTTTTCTTTTATTCTTTTTTAAAAGACAACACCCGCACTAGGGAACTTAATCCCTGTGTCACGGGGTACTTTACAAACATATAATAGTCGGACGGACAAAGTACATCCAGACTCAGAACAATTATTTATGGGTCACACAAATAGTTGTCCGGCGCGGGTTTCGAACCCGCGACACGAAGCGGTGAGGCGACTGTGTTAGCCGCTGCACCTCACTTGCAGTCCAATATTGTATCTAAAATTATGAGGAGTAAGTATCTAATATAACATAGGTGTAAAATAAACGAAATATAGCGTACTCGTTAGTAGATATTCGATACTATAATAATCAGTATCATTACTATCGTATCGTTACTTTTTATATGTAATACTCATATCAAATAAAAAAGATTTTTACTTGATCTGAGATGTAATAATAAAATTGGGCTATGATCGACTCGAATTGCGTAATGCGAACGGTATGACGTTGAAGTTGAGTCGGTCGTAATTCGTAGAAGACATACGTTACATACCTAGCTGTAATTGTGTATGTGTAAATCTAAATTTAGTTTGTTTTAATAAGTAAACTGGTGAAAACTATAATTAAACTGTAATGGTATCATCACCCCATCTCATTCCTGTGAAGGGCGTAGAAATCGTCCGAGGGAATACCTACCAGCGAACGGGCAGCAGCGTTTTTCTGTGAACTATGATTATCAAACTGCGATCGCCAACCCGTCTGCCAAGCGTGGCGATTATGGCATATTATCCCCTCATTCTTTGTGGAGGCTTTTGTCCAGCAGTTATAGCCAGTAGCATTACCCCAATCCAATGTAATATTATTTAATTTAACGGAAAATTACTGAATTTTCAATGGATATTTTTGGTAATTTACATATTTATTTATTTATTTAGCACACCAACAGAATAATTACATGGAAACAATACATATTACACTAATAATATAGCACTTATGTAGTAACTACCCAACTTACAGGTATGCATGGCATTGATTTTGATAACATTTAAATTTGGGATTCACAAACAATAACCTACAACGTTACCTAAACCGATAGAGAAAAAACAACTATTAAATTAAATTAAAAATAACTAGTATTATTCAAAAGAAAGTGCCTGTATGTTAAAAAAGTCATCGAGAAAATATCTACCTTATTGTTAGTTGATTTAGTCAGTTCGTTATAAAGCCTTGCAATACGTGTGAGAGGACTATTAAATGTTGTATTTAAGGTGGAAACAGGTATATCAAATACACGATGTTGTCTCATAACGCGATGGGGAAGTTTAAAATGAAAATATTTAATAAGTTCAGCATCGACGTTACCGTTTATTATTTTGTGAAGATATAATAAGTCTGATATATCACGTCTTTCCTTTAAGCTTATCATCTTAAAATGCGCCAATCTGTCTTCGTATTCAGGAATAGATCTCCGTAATCCATTTCTTGTGCAAAGATACCTGACAAAGCGAGCTTGGATAGATTCAACACTGGCACTGTGTGTTACATAATAGGGAGACCATATACTTGAGCAATAGTCTAGAACACTCCTGACCAGAGCATTGTACAACAGAATGACACTACTATCATTACGGAAAGGTTTAGACATTCTGATTATAAAGCCCAGTGCCTTCCTAGCTTTGAGAATCATTTGGTCAATATGCTGGCGGAACGATAGCGATGCATCGAAAATGATTCCTAGATCACGAATAACTGATACTCTGTCCAGCTGGAATCCGGCGATATGGTATCTAAAATCTATAAACTTTACTTTATTGGTAAATGTAATGTATTGGCACTTCTTAATGTTCAATGACATTCTGTTATCCACACACCATTTTTGAAGAATATTTAAATCGTTTTGTAGTTTTATACAATCGCTTGACGATTTTATTTCATAAAATATCTTCAAGTCGTCAGCATATGCCAAGCAATCACAATGCAATGAGTCGAGTAAGTTATCAATAAATATTAAAAATAGTAAAGGGCCTAATTTAGATCCCTGAGGAACACCGGATCCTGGTATAAATGGGACAGATTCGTAACCTGCTAACACGATAAACTGACAGCGATTTCTCAAATAACTTTCGAACCATCGCAATAAAGGTCCATGTATTCCTGCTTGACTTAATTTTTTTGAAAGAATGGAGTGATCTACGCGATCGAAGGCTTTAGCAAAATCAGTATAAACTGCGTCAACTTGACCTCTTGCTTCCAAAGCTTCAGTAATAAATGTCGTATATTTAATTAAATTTGATGTAGTTGAGCGATTAGAAACAAAGCCATGTTGTCGAGGATTTATTAAGTGACGTATATGTGAGTAAGTTACGTTGTAAATGAGACCTTCAAATAACTTTGCAAATTGCGAGATGATAGAAATTGGCCTATAATTAGTCACATCGTTCATGTTTCCAGATTTGTGAATGGGAACGATGTGTGATATTTTCCATAAATCAGGAAAAGTTCCTTCTTTGAGTGATTTATTAAACAATATAATGTAATGGCTTAATGAGAGCCCCCATACAAAGCCGAATGAAAATGGGAGGCAGACCATCAGGACCTGCGCTTTTAGTTAAATTAATATTTTTTATGCCAGATATGATGTCTTTCTGCGTAATATTGAAGGAAGATAAACTGTAGTTTGACTTTATATACGGTGCATGGTTCAACAGAGTTGGTCCCACGTCATTAGCATGATATACAGAAGCAAAATACTCAGCAAAAAGATTGGCTACATTACTACCTCCTTGCTTGACACGGTCGCCATACGAAACCTCGTCGGGAACACCTCTAATTTTTGTTTTGGACTTGGTATACCGCCAAAAGGATCTTATATTGGTTTTTAGCTCATTTTCAACTTTTACTATGTATGAACGGAAGCAGTTTTCTATAGCCTTTCTGGATCTTGTACGTAAGCAATCGAAAGTGTCATAATCCCGAGGGTTGTGATATTTTTTGAAACGAACTCTATATTTGTTCTTCTCCTTTAGCAATTTAATTAATGAGTATGAGTACCAAAACGGATAACTACCCTTTTTCACTTTGCCTTTAGGAGTATACTTTTCAATGATTTCCCACAGAGAATTATAAAACTTTTGAGTAAATGTATTGCAGTCTAGATTAGTGAAATTCTCCCATTCAATAGACATTAGATCAGCTATACAGGATTCATAGTTCATTTTATTAAAGTTATATTTTATTTGTTCATTATTATGACGTAGGTTGGAGTATTTCTGGTTCTGGAGTGTTATCTCCATAGGCGGATGGTGTATATCCGGTTTAGTAAGTCCCGGGGCTGAAGTGACAGTAGCACATGTTTTACTGCTTGCCATAACGAGATCAAGAATTTTATTATTTTGATTGCATATGCTATTTACTTGAATAAAATCTATAATATTTAGAAAGTTTCGTAGTGCTATACATTTTTGATCGGAAATTACTTCAAAAGGGTCACTTGTATTAAGCCAGTCTATGTGAGGCAGATTAAAGTCACCTATGATCAGGTTCGTAGAATCTGTGTGTTGCAGACACACGTCTTCAGCTCTAGTTAAAAATTCTTCAAATGCATTGCAAGGTATATAAGAAGGTAGATAGACGAGACAAACGTTTATACAGACACTTCCAATTGATAGACATAACCAGATATCTTCTACAGAAGTTTGCCAATTTATTTTATTCGTAACATTAAATCTTTTATTTATAGCTACTAATAATCCACCACCATGAGATTTGGCATATGTTTGCTTAAAGACAGCGCTGCGGTCGCGGCGTAGAATAGTATATCTATGGTCAAAATATTCAGTAGACAAAAACGATTCATCTAACCAAGATTCTGTCAAGCATATTTTATGTCATAGTCTGAGTTTAAAACGGAAGTAAAAAGGAGACGGGGATTTCTGGGCCAAACTGTAATAAGTTGAGATATGGTTTAAAAAAAGCGTTATATTTTTCTGTTTCGAACTGTAAAAAATTGACCCAATTTACAATTTAGAAAACGAGAAATCTAAAAATAAGTTTAAGTCACGAATTAAATTGGTTGTTGATTACTATAATCGATTAACGTTAATGAGTTCAAACAATGTAGGTAATATAAAAACTCTTGCACCAGACACCAGATAGCCGATTTCATCATAATAATATTAAATACATTAACATAATGTCAACAGTAAAAAATAAAATATCAACAAAATAAATATAAATCATAATATCGGTTATCGTCCAAATGGATTTATTAGTTATTGCCAACTATATTTTTAATCTATGCTGACAGTGACTGGTGACAGATTTTGAATCCTAATCTATGATCTGTCACTCGTTTCTCGTATCGTTTAGTGCGTGTGTGATTTGAGTATTTTTTATTGTTTTGTTTATATATGCCTCGACAACTGCATTCTCTCTACGGACTTCTGATATTGCTTAACGTGTACGACTTTTGCTAACATACTGGACACGGATTACTATTAAATAGCAATCGCCCTTAAAAATCAGCTGTTTAGTGTAGGTTGGTACATAACCTCTCTATTAAGTACTAAATCTTTTATAACTCTGCTCACAGATTGAAAAAATCCATGGAATTTTTAGTGATTGGCTTATAATTTATAGACCAATTAATTGACACCGCTTTTATCTTTTTACATCCGAGCCCAATATTGTATGAATACGTTTCCGTCTCCTTTCATGTGATTTGGTTCTCATTCCTCTTACATTCTGATAAAAAATTGATAGATTAGCCATAAATTATACAAAAATTAGTTTAAAAGCGGCTTAATGAAGATGTTACACCTAATTTTGGTTTTACAATATCTAATATAAACTTAATTTAGACAATTTTATGAAGGCTCTGTACATCTTTGATTAAAATACTTCCGGATTCTTCATTTTTGCGTACGTAAATTTTGCCATATCGAATCCACACAAATTTATAGGATTTTGCCTTAGCCCTAATCCGAGCCGCTGCATGAAGTGACTTATATACCGGAGACAGATGTTCGGACACGTAGACCGGATGTTTTTCACCACCATAACCCAGAAGTGAGGTATTTAGTTTAGCATCCTTGTTTGTTTTGTTGTATTTGGTTACAGCAGAATACAGCTCGTCACGACATCTAGGACTACGTAGTTTGATTACAACAGCCCGTGGACGCGATTTATTGTTCGTTTGGCTAGCTACTCTGGTACACTTCATTATATCGAGATCATTAAGTTTGCAAGACACGACATTTGCCAGCTGTAGCATGATGTTTGGTAATTTTTCATCTTTATTTTCTGGTAAGCCATTTATTTCTAAATTAGGATCTCGCATACTCTGATCTAAATTGTTTACTTGGGTTTTTAACTCGGTTATAGTTATCTGCATAGAAGAATTTTCAGAGCGAAGTTCAATATTCTCTTTTCGTAGCTGTTCATAATCACTTTTTAAATCATTAAGTTGAGAAATGTCAAAACTTCCCGATGATTTCAGGTCCTCCAGCTGACTTTTGATATCGTCTATCTCGGCTCTGAGTTCACGAGTCATTCGTTTAGTCTCCGTTCGCATTGTGTTTCGGATTTCTTCCCTAATGATAATCCGAATATCACTTCCTTTATTTTCGCCATCGGAGTAGTCGTCTTCGGAATCCGATTTATTATTATTGTCGGTCATAGTCAAGGGACTATTAATGCTTCTGCTACTCTGCGCTTTGGGCTGAGAACAATTCGGACATTTCCATATTGCAAGTGCAACCTTACTTAATTTTTTAAATTTAGACGCATTAAGTTGAACACATGTGTAATGATAATCCTTCTCGCAACTCGAACACGTTAACCTTTCCGCCTTTTTTACTAATCTTTTACATGTGTCACAAGTAGACATTGTTTTTATTATGTATTAGTATAGTCCAATCGGCGAGATAAATAACAGCGAGAAGGTAATAGTGTACAAGGATTCTATATCCAAAATATCAATAGGTATAATTACTGACCGTACAAGTGGTAATCAGCTAGATACCGCATCCACTTTCGCCTTTTGTTTTCTGTACCGAGCACAGTTGGAAGCACAGATGTAATTATCGTTTCTTGTTTCCATCAACCGGTTCTCAACGCGATCGCTCCACTCAACGCGACGCTAATGAGTTTCTATATTGTCGTAAATCAGGAATGCAGTTTTTAAAATTTAAATGCACTATATTTGCACGATTTCATCACTATTCACTATTGAATCTTTGCAAAGTCTTTTGTAAACTTAAAGTACTGCACTATGTTATAGTTTTTTCACAATATCAGTTAATATTAGCCACTATTTGGAATTAAAACGTTGGTGACAGAAGTATGTACGTGTAGTTGCGGCAACGGACACCGCGATATATCTTTCTCTCCCTCTCATATATAAAAACTTACCTTGTTTATGTTCCAATTTCAAACTTTGTCTATAAAATACCTTTACTTAAAGTAACTAAACAGTAAACAAACGTAACGTACGTTTTCAAAATCACCGAAAAGTAGGCGTATGGGTAAGTATAACGCACAATCACCAAACTGTTTCAGTTCCCGCAGCCACGGTAGCCAGACCACGAACTGAAATCGTTGTATTTTTGTAATACGAAAAACCAGCCAAGTGCGAGTCGGACTAGTGCACGAAGGGTTCCGTATCATCAATATATATATATATATAAAAGAAAGTCGTGTTAGTTACACCACTACGGGTGGAGCAATTTAAATGATTTTTATGTTTTTGGATATATTTTCGTCAGGAATAGGATATAGAATAATATGTAATAAAAATAGTAATATAATTATTGAAAACAAAATTGAAATACATAGAAAGTAATTTCATCGAAATGAAATAAAAACTGTCGGGATTAACAGTACAGAATGATAATAGAGTTTTTAGAATCCATTATCGCTTTCTGTCAGTATATAGGCTATAAATAATGAAATTGTCTTTGATTTGTATTTTTTAAAATAGGTTACTGATTAATTTATTTGTTTTAGTGTTGATAAAAAATATTATTTTACAAGTAATATTGTTAAAAAAGCCGCGAACTAACACTTCCCAAAGAAGCCGTCATGCAATTAAGATTCGCATATGTGGCATGTTAGACGTTCACCAAGTAGTTCATAAATAAATGGATTCGATATTACATAATAATTGTTAGTATAGCAAATAAAATGTTTTGAATTATATAAAATTGGCGATGATGGTTGTATTTTTCCTACCATTTCGCTAATTTAATATAAAGGATAACATTTTATTTGCTATACTAACAATTATTATGTTATCTATTTGTATATCACAGTAAAATCACGAATCAATCCACTGAAGAAGAACGTTTGCGAGGTGGGAAATTATGAAAATTACATAATGATTAAATCCGTATACAACACCATTTCTGATACAGGACACTGTGGAGTGCAGTCATCCTTCTAATCAACCGGACCTATTTTGGTTACTTTTTTAGCGTTTCAGCACGTACGGGACCCTGAATAATTGAATAGTAGATTTACAATAAACCTGCTAAGTGACAGATTATATTTCTATTTGTGTGGCAGGACGACGTTTGCCGGGACAGCTAGTTATCTATAAAAACGAGCAAAAAATTCACGTTTGTTGTATGGGAGACCCCTTCAATATTTATTTTATTTTGTTTTTTAGTATTTGTTTATAACAACAGAATAGCGGCAACAGAAATACATCAACTGTGGAAATTTCAATTGTCTAACTATTACGGTTCATGAGTTACAACCTGGTGACAGACGGACAGACAGACAGCTAAGTCCGTTAGTAACTTTGGGTACGGAACCCTAAAAGTGCGAGTAACGAATATATATTCGTAAATAAGTTTTAGTTACTCACTTGGTACCGAATACATACGGTTTGTTACAGCTCTACTACCTACAGAACGAATCGTGGGCAGACTCATTACGGTGTGCTACTGCATCATGATGGCGTAATCTAACGTTCGGTAGGGAGTTTTGGTGCTTCTATACAATACATTGTACCTAAATCTAGCCTCTACATTATTTAAGTGAGATCATCCTTCTTTCATTTACAAACAGTAGTTACATTTACTGTAGGTAATAAATAGATTTTTATCTATTACTAACTTTTCTCAATGTTTAAAATAAACTGACAAGTGTCAGCTGGATCACCAGGATATGAAATGTCATGTAAGTATTGGAAAAGATCCAAAAAGCTTTCATGACTATAAACAGATTATGACATAATCTTTAAGCATTTAGACAAAATGCTCGAAGTGACATAATAGATCGATCAAAAGATATGTAAATCCTATCTCATTTACAGCATTACAGAAATGCTTGCCAGGAACTCTCAGTATATACAAAAGCTTTTTTACTTAATGTCTGAGATCAATGCGTGCGTCTCAGCCCTTTCCAAAATAATAGAGCTAGTATTAAACGACTGCAAGTGACATCTATATTTTTTACTGTGAACTACTCAATTTCGTCATCTTTTCACGAGGCATGGTAGATGGCGCTGGTATACACACAGGATAATTAGTCAATATTTCCTTTTTCATAATGCAGGGAACTTAACTCTCAATTTTTTTTGGCGTTTCGTAACTTATAGTAACAGCAAAAAAAATGTAGCGTTTTAAATTACTGATTGATAGGTACAATTGGGATAATTCTTAAAGGATTTTTTGACTATGATATTCTAAAATTGACATAATATAGATACGTACGTGATAAAAAAATGTATCATGTATTTGTGAACGTTTCGGTCTTGATCTAAGAGAAGTGAGTTTAGATTGCGATATTGTTTGTAAATTCGATTCAGAAGCTCCCAAGTAATCACAAGTTTTGATTGATGGCTGTTTTTGAGGAAAATGTTGCTTCTTTGACTAACTTGCGAATATTTTTAGAAAATAGGATTTAAGATAGCTTCATTATTGATAAGAAGTCAATCAGTGTCAAACCAATGGCACACGAATATAGCAAAAAAAATCAAGTAGGCCATGACGTCATTAGGAACGTCCGACGATGATTCGTTCGAAAAACATATTTTAAAACAAAATGAGAAGATGGAAAATATATGAAACGAGATATTTTATTTCCAAGAATATGTTACACAAAATTAAGTCATTATAAATTAATTATAAAACGAAAAAGTTATCAAGTTCTTTATTGCTTTCATGTGTACAAATAGGTGTTTAAATTATTTAAACAAAGTCACGATCGCATTCAAGTCTGTAGAATAAAAATATATAATAATACGAAAATAAATACATGTAGCGCTATATTTATTTTCAATATATATATTGCTGAAGCTTATTAATCAGTAGATGGAACTTAAATGTATTTTTTAAAGACAACTCCTATACTAGTGTAATTAACCGCTGTGTCACGGGGTACCTACAAACATATATTTGACGGACACAAAGTACATCTAGACTCAGAACAACCATTTATGGGTTACACAGATATTTGTCCTGTGAGGTAATCGAACCCGGGACACGAAGAGGCGAGGCGACGTGTCTTAACCACAGCGCCATGCGTCCAGTCAAAAGTTATTGCACTTTGAGTATGTTAAATTAGACAGAAACCCTCCTAGAATTTACCTAAAGCGCATTAACTACGTAAATTACTAAATACCTGACCCTCATCCTCCAGGTCGTTGTAGCTTGTAATATAACAACATTGAAGGAGGGTAGACCTAAATGTTTCTTAAATTAGGTGCGCATACTTGTTTAACATTAGGGTACTAACGGTTTACCTGTTGGCGGCGAAGCGTGTACACCCTTTTTAATAAATTAATGTCGAGATTAGGTCTTTGTACAGTGCAAAGTAACCATTAATTATAAATACTAACCCATACTAATAATATCAATGCGAAAGTTGTACTTAACCGTAACCGTCCAAATCTGTGGTGACCGGCTGGTTGTTGTGGTTGGTATAGATACTGGTTGGTATAGATACATTTCACGCCGCAGGTCGTGGGTTCGATTCCCACCCGGGACCCGGGATGTTATCCATAAAAACACAGTTACACATCGATGTCCTAATTTTCTGAAGCAGTATTTTGTGGAGGAGGAATAATTTTGTCGGCAATTTCAAACTCTAGGTTGCCTGGAAGAGATCGCATTTAGTAATAAGACAGTCAGTTAGCCAGCTATTAAATTATGCATCCGTGTTGCTTGGTGAAGTGAAAACTTCTTAAGGCGCATTGAACAAAAATCGTGGAATTCGCTTCATCGTCACGTCACGCTTCCCGTATACTATATCATTGTGTATATACATATATAATAATAATATAATAATATCTAGGGACAATGTCACACAGATCATCCTAGCCCCAAACTAAGCAAAGCTTGTACTATGGGTACCAGGCGACGATATACATACTTATATAGATACTTATATACATAGAAAACATCCATGACTCAGAAACAAATATTCGTGCTCATCACACAAATATTTGCACTTAACGGGATTCGAACCCAGGACCACCAGCTTTGTAGGCAGGAGCACTACCAACTAGGCTACGGTGACCGTCTGTACGTGTACTTTGGTGAACAAAAGTGAAAGTGCTCCATGGTATTCGTATTTTGATCGGTGTAATGATTTGTTGTAGTGATGGACAACGATACAACTAGTGAGTCAAATAAACCACCGGCATCGAGGGAAAACCAATAATAATGTGAAAATATCTGACAGAGAATTAATTTTACGGCGTAAGAGAAAGTTTCGCTGTCATCGAAGTGGCATAAAACCACGAAACGTTTTTTTTTGAAATTTATATCATTATATTACAAGTACATAATCTACACTTTTAAACTTTCACGTATCATAATTATATATGAACATTGTTAACGGGTATTAACGCGACTAACCTTATTGTTATTTTCCCGACGTTTCGACCAAGTTGCATGGATCGTGGTCGTCATCCCGTGACCACGATCAATGCAACTTGGTCGAAACGTCGGGAAAATAAGGATAAGGTTAGTCGCGTTAATACCTGTTAACAATGTTCATATATAAGTACATAATCATTGTGTGATATATCCATGTATCTTTTTAAATCCTAGAGATTGTAATTAAGAGACAAACATCATTTGCATGCAAGTGATGCAAGCCATCTCGGAGTGGAGCATATAGTTTTAGATCTGTCGCCGTATGGTTGATAATTCAATAATAATAAAGCCAAGTTAAATTTACAATTTAGCCTCGGGTCTATAATTTATATTTCAGCAGCGTTACAAATCACGTAAGATAAGGTGGTTGGCTGTGCAGCGGTCCGACATATGACTAATGTGTCCAATTAACTCCGAGGAATCGGGTCGCGAGGGTCCTAGCCGTGGCTGTTTGCTTTTTAACCTCTTTGGATTGCGGACAAATGTTTACTCAACAGTTTACGGACATGTTTTCCACCCTGGGAAGTAACTTCTCGTAAATATTTATTTATTTCAACGGTATCCTAATGGATATTTTCACTATAAATTTGACTGTTAATTTAGGAAGAAATAATAAATAGAGTTTCGCATCATTGTATGACTTTAAAATATGCAAAGAGATTAATAACCTTAGTGTCAGATTTGTTCACGGCCCCTAACGTGGCTTAACGACTGTTATCAAAAGATTGCAACCGGGCCCGATACTTTAACAAGTAATTCAATGCACGGATATGCTTAGAAATTAAATTACTTTGACGGTTACCCATCTATACACTGACCGGGCGCCTAAGTAACTGTATGTGTGATTGTAATAATGCTTTATACGTGTTATATAAGGTATTTTAATAAAGTTTTGAGTTGTTTCTATTACCTCGTCGAAGTAACTTCAAATTTTAATATAAGTACTTAATGGAATCAGTCGTTACTTTGCAGAAATCCATAACATTCAAAATAAAGCCGGGGAGCAATATAATAATAATAATATCTAGGGATAATGTAACCCACATCATCCTAGCCCCAAACTAAGCAAAGCTTGTACTATGGGTACCAGGCGACGATATACATACTTATATGGATAGATAAATACTTATATACATAGGAAACATCCATGACTCAGAAACAAATATTCGTGCTCATCACACAAATATTTGTACTTACCGGGATTCGAACCCAGGACCACCAGCTTCGTAGGCAGGAGCACTACCAACAAGGCTAAAATATGCACCCCGGCTTGATTAAACTGTCTGTAAATCCCTTGAGAATGGTCGGTGGAGGACTGAAACACGTGTTGGGTGACATACCGGCCTATCAAAATACAAAATCAATATTTAGTGTTAATTCCGCTAATTGTCAGTTTAATCATGCTGGGATGCAATTTGCACCGCCCTCCCGCCCGCAAAAATGTGCACATGCAAGAAGGACAATATAAAAAGCAAATTACATGCACCAGTACGATACCCAACACGTGTTTCGGTCCTCCACGGACCATTCTCAAGGGCTGCTAACTCGTCGAGTGCTCGAAGGAGACTGAAAGTCAACGAGGCGAGCGCTCTTTTATATACTACCAACCGCATGGACAACTATTTCTAACTACCCCCAAATATTCGTAGTAAAGGAGATGAAACTAAATTTGTTTGGTCATTCAACAATGCAAAACTATTACTGGTATGTTTTAATATTTCTAATTGTTCCAACACACATAACCGGAAACTTTTATCACAACTATGTAAAATATTATACGTATTATTGTCGCCCAAGGAATGGCCAGTTTCAATTAAATGTTTGGCGTAATGAGATTTATCAGGATGGCCATTCCTATAAGCAGCTACATGCTCTTTATACCGTATTTCAAAATTTCGGCCTGTCTGACCTATATATACCGCGTCACAATCATCGCAGACCAACCTATACACGCCGGATTTCTTGCAATTTTCCAGATTATCTTTTCCATTACAAAGACGTCGTATAGTTTGGTCCGTCCGAAATGCAACGTGAATATTATTTTTACGGAGTAAATTGGCAATTCTATCTGAAATTGGGCCCATATAGGTCAGACTACCAACATATTTGTTAATACGGTCAGGGTGAAATGGGTGAAATTCTAATTTATTATGGACATTAGTTTCAAAAAGTTGGTTCAAATATATCGGAAACCAACACATACCGATATGGCTATTCCAGCTTCATCCTGTCACCCCAATCAACATAAACTAGCTGCCTTCCGCAGCTATGTTCATAGGTTAATGTCGGTCCCCTTGTCTAATGAGAATTACATAAAAGAACTTAATATTCTTTATGAAATCGCGTTATCAAACGGTTATCCAAAATCTATTATTGATAATTTGATTAAAAATAATCAGAGATGTAGGGTTCGCTCTTTACTGTATGCATGCCCCCCTGACCGTATTAACAAATATGTTGGTAGTCTGACCTATATGGGCCCAATTTCAGATAGAATTGCCAATTTACTCCGTAAAAATAATATTCACGTTGCATTTCGGACGGACCAAACTATACGACGTCTTTGTAATGGAAAAGATAATCTGGAAAATTGCAAGAAATCCGGCGTGTATAGGTTGGTCTGCGATGATTGTGACGCGGTATATATAGGTCAGACAGGCCGAAATTTTGAAATACGGTATAAAGAGCATGTAGCTGCTTATAGGAATGGCCATCCTGATAAATCTCATTACGCCAAACATTTAATTGAAACTGGCCATTCCTTGGGCGACAATAATACGTATAATATTTTACATAGTTGTGATAAAAGTTTCCGGTTATGTGTGTTGGAACAATTAGAAATATTAAAACATACCAGTAATAGTTTTGCATTGTTGAATGACCAAACAAATTTAGTTTCATCTCCTTTACTACGAATATTTGGGGGTAGTTAGAAATAGTTGTCCATGCGGTTGGTAGTATATAAAAGAGCGCTCGCCTCGTTGACTTTCAGTCTCCTTCGAGCACTCGACGAGTTAGCAGCCCTTGAGAATGGTCCGTGGAGGACCGAAACACGTGTTGGGTATCGTACTGGTGCATGTAATTTGTTTTTTATATTGTCCTTCTTGCATGTGCACATTTTTGTGGGCGGGAGGGCGGTGCAAATTGCATCCCAGCATGATTAAACTGACAATTAGCGGAATTAACACTAAATATTGATTTTGTATTTTGATTGTTATGGATTTCCGCAAAGTAACGCCTGATTCCATTACTTATATACCGGCCTATGTAATTTGCTTGTTTGTATTGTCCTTCATGCATCTGCATATTTTATGTGGGCGGTGCATATTGCATCCCGGCTTGATTAAGTTGACAATTAGCGAAATTTAACACTACATATTAACTTTGTAATTAGAATGTTATGCTTTTCCACACGTGTGGCGCAGCGGCTAAGACCTCGCCGCTTCGGGTCCCGGCTTCGATTCCCGCGTCGGACAACTATTGTGTGACCCAAATAATTGATATGATGATCTGATGTAATTCTTGTCCGTCTATTACTTGTTTGTAAAGTACTCCGCGACACAGGGATTAGATTCGCAAGTGCGAACGTTGTCATTAAAAGATATATTAACGAATACAATAAAAAGTTTTCAATAATGTAGCTGTCCATAATTTGTGTATCATATCAGCCGAAAGACATCCACTGCTGGACAAAGGCCCGCGCTGCCCGCGAGCCGCACAAGATCGGGCAATTTGTGTATTATATAACAATTACGTAGTGTAGTTATTTCATGAATTTGGGCGTATTTCAGCGAGTGGAACAAGTGTTTGTCAATAGCATATAAATAATTTATTTCAGAGCGCTGTAGGCGATGTCAAAGCGGGCAAGGCGACAACAGTACCTACGTTCTACTCTGTACCATATTTCATGCTGCTTCATAAATATACGGTGCATGAAACATTATATTTCCAGGGAAGCATTTGCATCCCGCACCATTACGACGTGTCTCATTTATTTTCATTCTATTCAATATTGTGGGGGAAATTCTCCCACTACATATTTTTAGCAATCTATGTCAACTAATTACACAAATGGCGAAAGTTTGTGGGTGTGTATATTTGTTCCTTCTTCACGTCTAAACGGCTGAAGCGATATTAAAAATAATTGGCGTGGAAGTGGCTGACCCACCCTGGATTAACACATAGGCTATAATTTATAAAGTTTAACGCTAGTAAAACCGCAGGCCACAGCTAGTGGAGAATACATGGGAGACTGAAGATTATTTACAAACTTTGCCTTAGGTAGAACTTGTTTGTACCTATGTATTTAATGTCACTGTTTTATAAATTTGTTCTTAGAATGCAATTAAATGAGAAACTGTACGAGGCGCTCTGCGATATGGCAATAATTATCTTAAAACAGGTTGTCTAGCAACCTAGCTAGGAGCGCTTTCCATCATGTAATACTCAACCATTAACAATTTTATGTATTTTATAACAAAGTGCTAAACATAAATAATGGACGTAAGTTAAGGAGCTTATTTTTTCTATCAAACTAAACACAAGTAGCACATCAACAAGCAAAAACAAAGATTCGCTTTATTCGATTAGCTGATGCATTTTGTATGGGGCGCTAAAAACAATTTCGCCGATCCACAAACTGGTTGTCTTTAATTTGTTTATTTTCTTGGGTAGATAGCACTCCTGAAGTTATGTTAACTATTTAAGTAACATCTAGTATATCATCTTATTGATATCACACTAATATTATAAAGGCGAAAGTTTTATGAGTGTGTGAGTGTGTATGTTTGTTACTTCTTCACGTCAAAACGGCTGGAGCGATTTTAATCAAATTTGGTATGGAGTTAGCTGACACACTGGATTAACACATAGGCTATAATTTATAAAGATTAAAGCGTAAAACCATGGGGCACAGCTAGTATATAAATAAAATAATCATTCAAAACTTGAATTGTCTTGTTGGTCTAACTATAGCGTGTTCAACTGCAGAAAATGAGGCACTGGGTTCAAATAAAACACAAATTGGCACTTGCAGCATCATGATTGGAAAAGCACGCAAAGTCGTCGGCCCTTTTTTTTTGATAAGGCAGGGGGAATGCCTACGCATGCCACCCGCAAAAAGTTGTCTACGGGTGGGTATGTCGGACTCGCACCGACTAAACCTACCTGCCGTGGACTTCTCTTGACGCCTAATGGGGGAGCCCCGGGAACGCGGGTATGCTGCTCCGGTGCTAAAGTCGTCGCCCCTCCACCTGACCTCTGTCTCCTGTCGTGAGAGACAGGGTACCCCATGAGTTATTGGTGCTAAAACAGTACGAGAAACAAGAGTAATTTCGTATTTTCGCGGAAAACTAAATAATGGAACTTAATGTAAATTTTTGTTACAAAGTTTTGTCATTCCACTTAAATGTATTGAAAATATCCCCCATTTCCTGTACAATACTTTATGAGAATCATTCATGCAGAATGCTGATCGCCTCTGAATGACTGTGAAATGCCATTGACTTAATGTATAATCCATTCTCGTTTCAATTCCACTCAAGAAATAATGGGTAAATACGAATTAAATGTTACCGGAGTAAATTGGAACACTTTAAATCTCAATACCTCTTTCAACTCCGTATACAAAAGCACTATAGTGTTAGTTGTATTGTTAATAACAGTATAAATAATAATGTCCTCCTAGCCGATTTCGGCTACGGCAGCCAGTCTCAATAGAGATTGGCTATCTGCGCGGGACATATGATAGTGCTCAAGTGTGTGTGCAAACACATGAGCACTTTCTATTCCATCACTCTCATGATCCGATGGGACGCCTAGCGACACGACCGGAAAGAAGTCAGATTCAGGACCGACGGCTGTACATGCTCTCCGAGGCACGGGGGCATAATACCGCCAACTCCCAGACTTCAGGCTGATGCTGAGAAATTATTCATTTTACAGAAAAGACCCAAAATCAGTTATGGCCCGACCCGGGATTTGAACCCAGGACCTCATTCTCTGCGGGAGAACACGCTATCGCTAGACCAACGAGGCAGTCAACATATAAACATATAGAAAGTACTGTACTAGTATAATACCTACCTCATGTTGCTGAGGAGCTTACTTCTGCCCGCTGAAGTGGCAACAACCTGTGACTTGACTTCAACGTATACGAACGTACATTCTACATAGACTCACACCTATTTCCCAGAGGGGTAGGCAGAGACAACGGATTTCCATTTGTCATGATCTTTGCAAACCTCTTTTGACTCGTTTACTGTCATTATATTATTCATATATGCTCGCCGGTTTCGGGTACTTCTGACTTGGCCTTTCTTGAGAACGTCTCCGATTTGGTCAGAGAGTATACCTACTAATGTATTTCATTTAAATTGCTCCAGCAGCAAAAAGACGATCACGTCTGGACAAAGGCCTCTTACAAAGTTGTTCACCATTGTCGATCTTGCGCTACCAGCATCCAGCGGCTTCCAGCGACGTTCAGAACATCATCGGTCCATCTTGTACGGTCCTGCCCACATTGCGTTTACGGTAAACGGATAAGCAATTGATCTTGAGATGCTATGTTCAATCTAAATTTATTAGATGTATTAGAAACGACATCTAATCTAAAGCCGTTGCTGAAACATAACGTTCAATAAAAATAAGAATAGTATTATGGTCAAATTTTATTTATCCTAGTAACCAAAACATATTTTGTTAGTATTACATAAAAATATAACATGCATAACAGAATTGTATAATTGGCGGCCTTAACATGAAATGCGTTCTTTTCCAGACTTCAATCGTTACCTACCTTTGTTATTCGGGCATTGGAATGTGAAATAACAGAGAAGAAATAGTTCGTTATAGTGTGCACAAATTTAAGATACGGTATGTACCTACTGTTTTCTATGTCGTAGTAAGTAAACTATATATATTGGCATTTGTAAATGTACTTACATATTATAAATTAATTCTTTCCGGTCGTGTCGCTAGGCGTCCCATCGGATCATGAGAGTGATTAAATAGAAAGTGCTCCTGTGTTTGAGCACATACTTGAGCACTATAATATGTCCCACTCAGATGGCTAATCTCTGTTGAGACTGGCCACCGTGGCCGAAATTCGGCTAGGAGGACATAGTATATATAAATATATAAATAGATATCTACATTGATTTATGACTATAACATTAAATAATTACCTGTTATCAAAGTTCTCGGCAACCAATTCCGAAAAATCATTGTTATCTATCGTGAAAATTATGTTTTGCCCTATATTTCTACTGATATCTTAAAGTAGAATATAGCGGCGGAGTACCAAAAGACATCCTTAAACCAAAACAGATGAAATATAATGCTGATATTAATCCGCTTTATTTGTCGAAGCGAAACTAATACTAGGTACTTCAAATATGATTAATAAAACAGTGAATCTCTTGAAATGTCTAATACTAACCTTTTTTAGACGTACGATGAAAATTAACTCTTATGTTGAATTATTTAGTTGCTTTTTTCTCCAAATGGGGAGAAGGGAAGAGGGAGGAGTGGTTAACATTTCAAAGTACGAGCACCGAAGTATCAAGTGAGGTACCAAATAAAAGAGCTACATTGTCAAATTCCAAAACACATATTATTTTCTTTTCATGAAACTTAATAACATTCAGTAACAGATAACAACTTAATACTTATCTTCTTTAACCAGGAGCTTCTAAGAAGTCGTACGTACATTTAGTATTCGAAATAAAAACGAAAAAAAGCTGAAGAAAATGATAACAACCCAGCGAGCAATAAGCGGGTGAATTGCGGGGTTGG
Source organism: Pseudoips prasinana (assembly GCA_951640165.1). NCBI lineage: Eukaryota > Metazoa > Arthropoda > Insecta > Lepidoptera > Nolidae > Pseudoips > Pseudoips prasinana. The sequence continues at coordinate 16,614,769 of OX621240.1, forward strand.
AACGCTTCGAAACTTTGACCATAACGGAGGCCTTCTACGATTAAAGTAATATCCAAGCTAAGTAGCCGACTGCAACCTCTCTGGCCCGGTAATGTGCACCATATAACTTGTAAACTGTTGGCCCAATGTCGTTGCGACACGAAGAATCCATTGTTTAATGTTACTAATGCTATCAACGAGCTGGCTACATCTCTGCAGTTACCAACTTAACGCTTGGGAGTAAGATAAAGTATTTTTACATAATAAACAAGTTACCTACAACAAGAACAACAGTTTGCAACTTCTATATTTCAGAGTTAAAGCCTTTTGGAAATGTGATAAGTTTACATGACACATCCGCGCCTTCACATTGTCATGTATGTAGATAACTATAGTTAGCTACAGAATAATATTTATACGTATACATAATTTGTTAACATATGTACAGACGCCAGCACATCAAGCTACTCCAATGTGTCAAATTTCCCCAATTGAAAATGAACCTTATGCTTTTGTGATAAAGTTGAATCTATAAAAGAAATTTGACAGATTGGGATAGCTGGATGTGCTGGCGTCTGCACCATCAAGCGGTAAACAGTAGAAACACTTAAGTAAGCTAAAGCATGTTGTTTGCTTACTTTAATGGATAATAAAAATTCTGATCAACTAATTTCAACGGTGAAAAAGAATGACTAAAATTGTGAACAGAATTTCAATTAGACAAGCTTTCAGATAAAATAAACCGCATTGAAATTGCTACATTCAGTAAAGAAATACGATGGCACAGATAAACAGAATCGTCCTCTGTATTCCTTTGTTTGTATTTGTAAAGAAGAAATCCTCAATCAGTCGAGTGGCTCATATCTTTGCGTATTAACGTAGAGTGACATTTGCACAACAAATGACCACCACCTTGGGCTGAGGTTCGAATCTCAAAGCATCAGTCGGTATTCTTTGGCGGCAGTTAATTTGTTTGTATCCTTATTTGCTAGACACTTCTATTGTCCGGTGAAGCAGTGTAAGGGCCAGCGCAGACCGCGAGGAGCGCAGCGGAGAGGGTTTTATTAAAGCACTGGAAAATCAACTTTAGAATTATAGAAATAAAGTGCATATATGCTTGAACCTGACTTAAAAAGGTCGCCCGGTCTCGGGAATATAATGTTCAAGCATACATGCACTTTATTTAAATAATTTTAAAGTTGATTTTCTAGTGCCTTAATAAAAGTCTCTCCGCTGCCCTCCTCTCTGGCTGCGCTGGCCCTAAGCCTCAAGGTTAACTATAAAAATCATGTAAAAAGATGCTACATGAAGGTACATTCTCTAATCCTTACTTAATTTAATTAATTATTAATTTAAAATCTATGTACTAATCTATGACTTAATGCAAAAAGTATTAAGACCTTCGTTCAAATTTGGTACATAACTTACGTACCTAAATAAAAAAAGTAAATAATAGGACCTAAAATATAATACGACTCATTCATTGTAGGTGATTACAAAACGCAATAAAAGACTATCGTCCTCAATGATATTGCGACATAATTATATTAGTAATAATTATATTATAGCCTTCCTCTTAATTCAAATGAATACCAATTTTCTCATTTATTACTGTAATGAATCAGTAGATTAGTGTTAGATAAAATGAGTGCCATATAAAAAGCCCTCTTTACAGTAGCGAAAAAAAGCTCTATGACCCTTAGTTGCATTCGTATCGATGAAATGACTGCACGTGTGGCGTAGCGGCTAAGACTCGCCGCTTCGCGTCGCGGGTTCGAGTCCTGCGCCGGGCAACTATTTGTGTGGCCCATAAATAGTTGTTCTGAGTCTGGATGTAATTTGTGTCCGTCTAATTATATGTTTGTAAAGTACCCCGCGACACAGGGATGAGATTCCCTAGTGCGGGCATTGTCTAATAAATATATATATAGCTCTAATCCACAATTAGACAAGTGAATTGCGTTATTTTTTATTAAAAGCGACATTTGCCCAAAACTTCACTAAAAACCGTATCTACCCGGCAGTTACCGGCCTGAGTAGATGTTAAAGTGTGTGAGTGTCCTCTGGCGCATGTTACTTAGAAGTTGTCGTTTTCTTTAGCTAGATAGCTTGAGATCTTGCTTCAACTGTATTAGATAGATCTAAACGCCCTATAAAATATACGTAGATAAAGCGGTTTTATTTTATTTGAATTATCTGCCCTAAAATCTGTTTCCGCAACAAGGGATTTAAACGTTACTCACACATACATAACTTGCATGACATTGGTATCATTACCGCGAATATCGTGACGTCATTCTGCAAACCTTCTTTGTTACAACACTGCAATAAGACCCTTATTATGACGTAGGGACGCAACACGATATGTAAATGAAGGTTATACAGGCGCTGCCTAAAATATCAGAGCAATTTGACAACGCAACCCGCTTCAGTCAAACGCTACACAATGCGGAACGAGTGAAATGTTGCCAATAAAAAAGGTCAAACGAATAGCCCGGGGCTTGGTTTTCAATATCTCACGGCAGTTGGCAGGTGAAAGGGGCGGATTTTAGGGGAACCTGTCGGCAACATCCTCATTTTGTCTGTCAATCGCATGTTTCTTCGCCTGCGGATCAAATACGAAACCAATCGAGGCCTATGTCGAATAGACGGTTATGTACCAATCAATTCATCCCTTACCTTTATGAATCGAAGTAATTAATTTTTGAAATGCAAATATCTGACTATACGTAAAGCAATAAGTAATAAAACTTGAGAGGTAGCAAGGGACACCCGGATGGAACGAAGTTATTGCTTATTATTTATTATGTACAAAAAACCTGTATACACTCAACAAAAATAATCGTCGCGACACCACACTGTTAAATGCGAAATAGAAATGTAAATATCTGCCTTGCTTTCTATAAGAGATAGAGAGAGAGAGACAAAGAAACATGCGCACGCCGCACAACTGCAAAAAGTGTCGTGACAACTTTTCGTAAGAATTTTTTCCGTCTAGCCCCCTTTCACAGCGCGCGATAAGGAACTTCGTTCCAATATTCTATACGTATTCATATCAGTCGAAAGACGTCCACTGCTGGACAAAGGCCACCCCCAAGGATCTCCACAATAGTCGGTCCTGCGCTGCCAGCATCCAGCGGCTTCCCGCGACCCTTGCAAGATCGTCGGTCCACCTTGTAGGAGCCTGCCCACGCTGCGTCTTCCGGTTCGTGTGGACGGAAGACCACACGTGCCTTTGACACGTATGGTCAAAGGCAGCTATTTGTGTGACCCATATAGTTGTTCTGTGGCTACGTGTGCTTCATCATCATCATCATTAACCTAGTATTGTCTACAACTGAACATAGGCCTCCCCCAAAGAAATATATACGTAATAACGTTGCTATTTGGAGAGGTTTCCCGTAGTCACCGCGCTTAGTATACGTGTGCTTTGCGTCCTGGAATTGCGTGTTAGCGAAGTTCCCCGCTACACAGGGATATATTTCCTAGCGCGGGAATTGTTTCTTTTTAATTCATAAACATGGATAGGATATTTTGTTTAATTAATCATACCATTAGTTTGCTGCATTGTTAAGTATTCATTTTGACTGGACTGTTGCTCTCTGAATGCTAAGCTAGAGCTCTTCGGTACGATGTCCACTTAGGACGAATACATGTGTAATTAACACGATTATTGGTTCTGTGTCTGACTGTTATTAATCTATAATATTTATGTCTTTAGGAACATTATTGATTTACAACATCCTTATCGAAAAGCTTACAGTTCAACACCCCATAAAATTCGAGTTACCGAATTATTAAGGTGAAAACGAGGTAGGTACATTACAATTTCATAAATTCATATATAATAATAATAATAATAAATCTTTATTTCAGGCATAAGCCATAATTCGTTAGTTTTGTGTTAGTAACCAGGTATGCTTTCATGCTATATTAGTATTGTTAGTACTAAATTGACTAATTTATTAAACTAATTAGCACCTATAACCGTCTCCATCCAGTGTCTCTGGATGGGACAGTCGGGTCTACCAGCAATCATATAATATATATAAAACGTAAATAAACAAATTATTTTTGAAATTCCAACATACAAAAACATACTCATAATGACGTCAAGAACTCAGGAGTCACCCGTTCGAAATTCGCCAATGTACAGGTTGGGTGGAAATAGCGCAATATAGGCAATTATGGAGATCTTTGAGGGAGCCCTTTGTCCAGCAGTGGGCGTCTTTCGGCTGATATGATGATGATCGGTGAAAATGTCTAATTTATATGAAGAAAGACGAGAGATCTGGTTGCTTTGGCTAATTTGTTATCAGATGGCAGTGTGTTGTCTCAAGATAATAATAATATCTGGGGACAATATCACACAGATCATCCTAGCGCCAAACTAAGCAAAGCTTGTACTATGGGTACCAGGCGACGATATACATACTTATATACATAGATAAATACTTATATAAATAAAATAAAAAAGGTTTTTATTCACGTAGACTTTAAAAAAGCCCTTGTAAATGGTCAGAACATGTTTGTAGTAATACAGTTATTATTTCTATACATAGAAAATATCCATGACTCCGAAACAAATATTCGTGCTCATCAAACAAATATTTGCACTTACCGGGATTCGAACCCAGGACCACCAGCTTCGTAGGCAGGAGCACTACCAACTAGGCTACGGTGACCGTTAATCGATATTTATTCTATACTATGGTAGCGTGGAAGAAATCGCAGTGATGTAATGTACTTAATTATAGTATTTTAACTTGAGATAGTAAGTAAATTAAGCTCGTATTTACAGAAGAAACTCAATTTGGAACTGAGCTTTATTTCACACTAGACGAGCTGTTTCGTGAATCTAATTGGTTAATCTGATGCTCAAGCTTGGACTCAAACAGCCACAAAATAAAGACAGTGATATTATCCAGGTTATTTTTTTCAAGACAGTTAATTAAATGCCTGTCTTTTTATTTTATTTACCTGATGTACAGACGTCAGCACATCAAGCTAATCCAATCGGTCAAATTTCCTCAATTTAAAGTGAACCTTTTGCTTCTGTGATTAAGTTGAAAATCTATAAAAGAAATTTGACAGATTGGGGTAGCTGGATGTGCTGGCGTCTGTGCAAGTGTGGAATAATATAAATTGGGCAGTAAAATTTAAGCTTATTTATGATACCATTCTGGATGAAAGAAAAACGTTAAGCGAAAACAAAGCATTTTTTTTGTTTGACTCTGGGGAGCTCAATTTGTTGGGTACAAAATTTGGGTAGACATTGTTGTATTGATGTTTATCTTTTTTTCTATTTAGTTTGTAAGTTGGTGTTTTACACGTGTGTTACCTAGCTTTAATTTAAAATTTATTACATAATCAAATATCCTGCAAGAGTTATTTGTCTAAACATTTTTGCTCAGACAAGTAGGTGTACTCGTAGCTTTAGATCGAAATAGCAAAGTAAGCTAGGCCGAGTATCGCGCCTAACCTAGTGTCATCTCCAAATAAAAGTCTTAGCATCAATAAAATCACGAAAATAATTTGCATTTGAATTGATTAAATGCGGTTGAAAACAGAATAGGTACCCACAAAGCGGGAAAAGTACAAATACACAATTCCAGTCCCAGTTTTATTGCGGCAGTGGTTCCGATCCAATGTGGTTTGATTTGCTGGTAATTCAATGACGCTAAACAAATACTGCAGAATAAGTGTAATCATTTATTTATTTATTGAGAATATTCACACCAGAAACAGACATTTCGCAAAAAAATATAGCAAGGATCACTGATAGATATAATGACAATTACAATTTAGGTATATCGATATTTCCTTATTCTTTTCAAATATTATTAAATAGTTTCAAATATTAGACAAAAGCTTAACATATTTTTGTGATTACTAATTTTATTGTTAGAAATGTAATTGAACTTGAATGCTTATTTGAATAAATTAATTATTGAGACTACTTAAATAGTCGTACAAAAATATGTTAAGCATTTACATAATATATTTTTTGGAATTAAGATTGAGTCTGGGTGTACTGTTTGTTCGTCAATCACACTAATATTATAAATGCGAAAGTATGTGAGTGTGTGAGTATGAATGGTTGTTACTACTTCACGACTAAACAGCTGGAGCGATTTTAATAAAATGTGGTATGGAGTTAGCTGTCACCCTGGCATAACACATAGGCTATAATTTATAAAATTTAACCCGGGTAAAACCGCGTGGCACAGCTACATATATACTTATAAAATAAGATGCAACCAAGGTGCATTAGCAATTGTGGAGATCTTTGGGGGAGGCCTTTGTCCAGCAGTGGACGTCTTTCGGCTGATATGATGATGATGATGATGAAGGTGCACTAAACAGGTTCCTTGCAACATGATATTATGTTGCTCAAGGATATATTTCAATTTGGTCGGTGTAAATCACCTAGTATGTTATATACCTCCTACAAATGATCTCCAATTATATCTTAACTCAATGTGTTAAAGTAATCCCGTTTTGAGCTAGATCTAGTTTTTTTTATACTAGCGTGTAATAGTGTCCCACTTCTGAGCAAAGGCCTCCCCTTGGTTTTCCAGATTTCCCTGTTTTTTGCAATTTCAGTCCGTTACAAAATAAGTTCAGGTCGTCACACCATCTCCATTTGGGCCTACCACGTCGACGTCGGCCATTTTGAGGAACCCAATTGGTTGTAATCTGCGCTCATCTGTCTGTGTACGTGAAGCATGCCCATATCTAGAAATATTTAATGAAATTCCAAAAACTAAATAATAATTTGTTAACTAAATTAAAGTCCTAAAAATACAAGACCTTCAAGTTATCCGAATAATTTGTACGCATAGCTATCACTAAGATTTCAATTCCGTACAGTGTAATTTGATTGTGGCATGACTTAGAATGCGGTCGACTTGGCAAGAGCGTTTCATTGGCAATCGAATGGTTTTGGAAGCATATAACTGTCGGTTGCACTCTACTTGAACCGGTCACTCGATATTAATACGTGCAGTATTCATCCGTGTAAACTGACTGAATGCCTAATATTCAAAGGCGATTTGGATAGCACGATATACATATATGTTTGTATGTGTGATATTTTAGAAAATTGTACTATTAAATGTGAATTGTTATAATCTATACCTACTAATATTATAAAGAGGTAACGTTTGTGAGTATGTGAGTTTGTGACGCTGTAAGGGGTAATCTCTGGATCTACTGACCCGATTTTCAAAAGTATTTCACCAATAGAAAGCTACGTTATTGTGGAGTATCGTAGGCTATGATTTTCATAATCATAATTTGTATTTATCCCGAACTTTTAACCCGAAGTATTATGCGGGACAACGACGGGCAGGGACAAAAATTTTATAACGCCGAACGAAGTCGGCGGGCACTGTTAGTTTGATTATAAAGTCATTTATGGTATATACAAAAAATTACGGCTTTCACATTATAATCTGAATTGAAATAATAAAACAAAAACTTTGTTCTCCTTTTTATTAAAATTGCGCGGACGGAGGAGTATAAAATTTGGAACACTTAAAGCTCATGTGGAGAAGGAGTGTAGAAAGCTAATATTTATATATAATAGGCATTAGAAGTAAGTTATCTTAATAAAAAAAAACGTCACACACACAACCATGCTTTAGACATACCGACAACCTGAGATGAGATGACGAACACGCTCTTGCCGATGCGATGCTTCGCATCAACGTATTGCCGTAGCTTGCTAAGCCGCCAAAACCTCAACCTAATTGAGAACGCATGGGATATGCTCCAAAGAAGAGCTCTGCTAAGGATGCGCTGCATACCACAACAACTTTTGACTTGTTAGAATAGACGTGTGATAGATTGTGTGATTCGTGTCAATTGTGCAAACACAGATTATTTTTTTTATTTTACAATAAAATTGAAGAAATCCTCCTTTTTGCCCTTTTTGCCATTGAAATGACTACATTAACTAAGGTTTATTTCTTACAATTTGCAATATTTGGATATTCTCTTATTTTTTACAAAACATTGGGATAAGTAAGTAAGTTTCTAACTTTAATTCCAATGCCAAATGCCAATTTGGAAAACTAGATTTCGTAAATATTAATTGTTAACCTAACCTTTTATGTAGGTCTTCATTTATGTTATAACATAATATACTACTCTGTCAAGAAAGTACCGGGAAAAGATCAATAATATACAAAATGTTTGTTATTCATCCAAATTTATTTTATCACCTTCAAAGTGACAACTGCTCCTTTAGAAACGACACACTTACGCCAACGAATAATCCATTCATTAAAACATTTTTTAAACGCTGCTTTCGGAATTGAGTTCAGTTCTCGCCGCGAATTCTCATTTATGTCTTCTACCGATTGAAAACGGGTACCACGAAGTGGTAATTTGAGTTTAGGAAAAAGAAAGAAGTCAGCTGGAGCCATATCTGGTGAATATGGTGGTTGCTGGATGGTATTTCCTCCCCGTAGTTGGAAAATTAAATAACTCCGATTTTGGCGAAATTGACTTTATCCTATTTTCAAAACACCTAAAACCTGCCGCATATTTGAGCCTTACAGGCGTTTCCGTATCTTATTCCGTTCCAAAGATATAGCCATTTTTGTCAGACAGGTCATGACAGATGGAATAATAAATATCTTAAGACAAACACAATTTTTTTAACGGAAAACTAAATAACTCAGTAAATAAATCAATAACTGTGGTCAATGACAAGATGAATGTCAAATAAATTAAATAACTTGAGTTGTTGAATTTTTCCTCAACTTTAAAATCAATTCCTCAAATTTATAAATTCTTTCAAAAAACTAACTTAGTTCTAGGAAAACTAAATAACTCTATTTATTTAATTCTGCGATTCAGAATTCTGATATAACATACCTAATTTATAAATACTTGATGTTATTTATTTCTTCTACAACTAGATAATGATTAATTATAAGATGATAGGCAAGTAAAATTAAATAAATTAAGTTGTCATCAAAGGTAATCAGAGGTTCTTTATTTTACAAATGAAGAACCTTTTTCTGATTCTGGATCTACATGGAATCCGGACACAAAAGAAGAAAATAAAATAAAAAGCAAACTTAGTTCTTTAATAGACATCAATATTTCACTGGCTAAGAAGAAAAAAAGAGTTAAGAGATTTGAACGAATAAACCCGGTTTTGTCGAGAGATTCTAAAGATGAAACATGTAATATTATAACAACTTGAGCTTTTATTGAAATCCCTATTGACCAATTAGTCTCACCCTGATAGAAGAATTATGGAACACAATATCACAATCGCTGGGATAACAGATTCAGGAATAGAAACAGGAAATAAGGAAAAAAAAAAACCGGGGTGCTAAAAATCCCCGGCAGACGCCGTGTTACCAAAACCGACAACGTCTGGCCCTGGCAACATATAACACACACACAGTGGACCGACGAGAATATCATTGAACTGGAGAAGGAACTGAGCAGGTTACATTGGGATATCATAGGTTCGTCTGAAGTCCAAAGAGAGTTTTTAGGAATATCGTGTCCTCCCCACGATAATTCATAGTTCAAAAGTCCCTCGTCCACAAGGAACGTAGTGAAACTCGAGAGTGTGTCGACTAGGGCGGCATACCTTATAACTTATTCGTTGAAGGTCATACAGGTTTACGCGCCGACTTCAACGCACTCTGACGATGACGTTGAGGTCATGTATGAGGATATTTCTAGAGCCATACATACCTCTAACACTTATTTCACTGTGGTCATGGGGGATTTTAACGCGAAGCTGGGTAAACGATTCAGGAATGAGCTGAGAGTGGGGAAATTTGGGACTGGAGACCGGAACTCTCGGGGCCAAATGTTGGCCGACATGGAGAAGGAGGGACTCTTTATGATGAATTCCTTCTTCAGGAAGCTGGATCACCGCAAATGGACCTGGGTGAGCCCCGATGGCAAAAACAAAAATGAGATAGAATTTATCTTGTCGACGAGACGACAGACGTTTAATGAAGTCTCTGTGATCAATGCGAATAAAACCGGGGCGATCACAGACTGGTGAGAGGCTCATTGAATCTAATGTCAAGCTCCAGAGGTCCAGACTGATAAAGTCTACGCGCCAACCTTTACCTATCCACGTCCAAAAGCCACCATTTCAGCTCGAACTGCGAAACCGTTTCATATGCCTAGCAGACTGCGAGGAAGTGGACTCATACTACGAAAATCTCGTAGAAGCTGTCCATACGGCTGAGTTTAAGGTCTTTAAGGCCCAGCGTACAAACAGACTTTGCCCTGCAACTTATGGAAGTAATACGGAAAATGGTTCTGACATCCTCAGATGATGCTACTATATACCGGCTGCTCAACAGACAGATCTCAAAGTCTTTGACTCGCGACAAGCGTCAATTTAATACAAGTAGTATTAAAGAAGCCATCGAGCGGAACAAAGGCTCTAAAGTGTTCGTAAGAGATCTGTCTGTTGGACAAACCCAACTGACGAAGCTGAATACTGAGGATGCACGGCAATCATCACGTCTAAACCGGAGTTTCTGTGAGAGATTGAGAATTCTATGGACAGTTATATAAAAGTCATGTCTTGGATGGAGCACGACCAACCCGACATTACACTGAAGACACCCGGACGTCAGCCTGTACGAGATTAAAATGGCTCTCAGACAACTTAAGAACAACAAGGCTCTTGGTGATGATGGAGTTTCAGCAGAGCTTCTGAAGGCGGATGGTACACCAATCCTACGGGCCTTTCAGAAGTTATTTAACTCCGTCATACTAGATAATCAAACACCACAAGCATGGCACAGAAGTGTGGTAGTGCTCTCCTTCAAAAAGGGCGACAAACCCCTATTGAAGAATTATTGACCCATCACACTGCTGAGCCATTTGATGATTTCCAGCCTCCCGAACAAGCCGGTATTCGAAAAGTCTTGAGCACCATAGACCATATACATACGCTGCGGCAAGTTATACATTCTTATGTATAACTTGCCGCAGCGTATGTGTACCTATAACAAGCCACTGTGCTTAACGTTTGTGGACTATGAGAAAGCCTTAGATTATCGAAACCTGGGCTGTGGTCTCTCCTAAGGTGCCAAATCTACTATCGGTAAATCGAGGTGTTAAAGTATTTGTATGAAAACGCCACAATATTAGTGCGACTCCAGGACCAAAACTCGAAACCTATCCACTTGCAGCGAGGTGTGAGACAGGAAGATGTTACATCTCCGAAAGTGTTCGTCGCTGCATTGGAAGATGTCTTCAAGCTTCTGGTCAATGGCGAGTATATCACTCACTTACGATTTGCCGATGATATAGTAGTCATGGCTGAGACCATGGAAGATTTCGGTACAATGCTCTATGACCTCAGTAGAGTTTCTCAACAAGTGGGCCTGAAAAGGATAAGACGAAAATCATGTCAAACCTCCAACCCCACCCAATTGAAGGTTGGAGACTCTGCACGCGAAGTTGTAGAAAACTATATTTACCTAGGACAGACCATCCAACTAGGTCGTTCTAACTTCGAGAAGGTGGTCCATCGTAGAATCCAACTCGGCTGGGCAGCGTTCGGGAAACTACGTAACATCTTCTCGTCCAAAATACCGCAGTGTCTCAAGTTGAAAGTCTTCAACCAGTGTGTGTTGCCAGTGATGACTTGATGACAGACCAGATACGTGGTCGCTCACTATGAGCCTTATTAGAAGGCTCAACGTCACCCAAAGATGAATGGAGAGGGCTATGCTCGGAGTTTTCTTGCGATATCGAATCAGAAATGTCGGAATCTGCAGGCGAACCAAAGTCACCGACATAGCCCAAAGAATTGTAAAACTGAAGTGGTAGTGGGCGGGCACATAGAACGTAGAACCCACGGCCGTTAGAGCAGAAAGTTTCTCGAGTGGTAACCACGAACTGGAAGACGCAGCCTGGGCAGGTCCCTACAAGATGGATCCATGATCTTGTGCGGGTAGCTGGAAACTGTTGGATGCGAATAGCGCAAGACCGGCAATTGTGGGCCTTTGTCCAGCTGTGGACCTTTTGGCTAATGTGATGATGATGATATTTATTTTTTAAGTTTGTGGCAAGATAAGTACACATTTTCTAAATTTTAGTTTACTTTTCTATTTATTCCTTAATATAACTTTATTAATATCATAATACAGCTTTTATTTCATATGAGACCAATAAATATCAAAGTAATAATAACGTACAAAACCACCAATTTAAAAATATTTCGTGCTTGATAAATTCAATAACTCTATTTATTTCACCAAAATTTACTCTACCAAATGTATTTAGTTGTAGGAAAACTAAATAAATTGCCGAAATAAGTAGCTAATTGTTGTTACGTTATAAAAACAGTTGTGGTAAAATTAAACAACTTGATTTTTAATTTGTTATTTAGTTATAGTGAAAGATAGTGTTCAGTTTGTTAAAACATAATGTAAAAGGTTATCAGGTCCACAAAATATAAAAACACTGACGGTAAAATTGTCTCACATTTTCTTACAAATGTACATTAACTTAAAAAAAAACACTAAATTGCGTTTATCTCAGAACTACAAAATCAGAGTTATTTAATTTTCCCTATACGGGGACGATTTTGTTGAGTGTTTGGTCAAAAATTCACAATGATGGCCTTGTGCGAAGGCGCATTATCGTGGTGCAAAATCCAAGAATTTTCTTTCCACAAATCTGGCCGTTTTCGTCGAATTTGCTCTCTTAAACGCCGCATAACGCTCAAATAATATTCTTTATTTACCGTTCGACCTTTCGGTAAGAATTCAGAGTGTACAACACCGCGATAGTCAAAGAAAACAGTCAACATGACTTTGACTTTTGATCGACTTTGGCGTGGTTTTTTCGGTTTCGGTTCAGTTGGAAGGCGCCACTCCGAAGCTTGTTGACTAGTTTGCATATCAAACTCGTAAACCCACGTCTCGTCACTAGTAACAATGCGTTTCATGAATGTTGGGTCGGAATTGACTCGTTCTACCATGTCCTCAGCGACTTTCATGCGATTGAGTTTTTGGACAAAATTCAGATCTTTTGGGACTAGCGGAGCGGCAACATGTTTCATACCCAAATGATTAGTTAAAATGGTACGAATTGACTCGTGAGATTCAGAAAGTTCGGCGGCTATCTATCTCAGAGTTGAATGAGGATTTTCAGTCACTATTTCCTTCACCTTTGCGATTTAACTTCAGTTGCAGACGTTGATGGCTTACCAGAGCGAGGCAAATCTTTCATCACATCTCGACCGCTCTTGAACGCTTTGAACCACACATAAGAGTTTTTAATAAAGTCGATTCACCGTAAGCCTTCTGTGACATTTTCAGTGACTCCGAACACGAAATTCCATTAGCGATGCAAAATTTAAGACAAACTCTTTGTTGGATATTTTTGTCCATTATGAAATTCGCAATACACACTATACATGATATTACTAAAACCAGCACTGTATTTAATATAAATAACAGATGCAACTCAAACTCAGCGCCAAAATGGAAAACAGTTGTGCCAATCTAACAACAACAAAAAAAACAAAAATTTGAATTTGGAACCATAAACAAATCATCCATTCCCGATACTTTTTTGACCGAATGTATAATTCACATGAATTAAATCTTGTTATATTATAATAAAACAGCACAAAGAAACTATGTACGAATCCTCTAATATACTGTTAGAGTACCATATATCAATATCGTAACAACCTGTAAATGTATAAAGAATCCTAACAGAATATAGTTTGTTTTAGCGAAAGAACGCCTGTAGAGATTTGAACGCTTGTATCGTACAAACTTAGAAAACTATGGCTCTCACAAATAGCTATCCTATTTACGAAAACGACTGTTTCAATACCTCGTCTATCTGGTTACCTTAGGTGTTGCACCACACGTACAGTCATAAAAATTAATCGTCGGTTTCAGTCCTGTGCAATATGGGTACAGCAGTTCCAGTTTCCAACAATAGCTAACTATTTCAAACTACTAATACTGGCACGCTACATATAAATTATGTAGTCTTAGAGATGAAGGAGACCAAAGCCATTGAAAACTATTGAAAAACTTCTTCGTAATAGAACAACCCACGCTAACATTAACAATTTATAGGGAATTGTTTATACTGGATAACTTACGATACGACTTTGTACGATTCCGATACTGACTATTTGACTATAAGGCAACTGAACTAAGGGCATCACTTCTCCGGCTACCCTGTAAAGCTAAATCTTTTAATTATAATAGTGGGTCATCTTTTTTTAAATAGTTAACTATCTTGGGACAACTAACACACTGCCATATGATTCCAAACTAGGCAGAGTCTTTACTATGGCAACCAGACAACTGATAAACATACTTATATATTTATATTTGTATTTTTGAAAATATTTTTTTTCACATCGCCCGCACTAGGGAATCTAATCCCTGTGTCGCGGGGTACTTTAAAAACATTAGACGGACATGGGTCAATCAAATAGTTGTCCGGCGCGGGACTCGAACCCGCAACACGAAGCGGCGAGGCGACTGTCTTAGTGCAGTCAAAATTACACAAATGATTATCAAACAACAAACAATGTGCCTATCATACAAAAATCGGTCCTGGTTGGGGAACAAACCTGCGACCTCTGGATTAATATTCAGGGTCATTAACTACTAGACCAACAGGATAGTCAGTTTATAGTAATATAATTAAATATAATAATTTGAAACCTAACATTTACATTTAATTGCAAAAGGCGGCCATACTAAATACTTGCCGCATTGTAAGAAAATTCCTCCAATTAGACGACGACAATAACGCAACTGACGGACATAATAATATGACTAGCTAACTCCTTGTCATACTTGGCGTTTGCCCGTAAATGTTAAGAAATGCCAGCAATAGCTGAGAAAAAAAACAAAAAAAGAAAATAATAATAATAATATCTGGGGACAATGTCACACAGATCATCCTAGCCCCAAACTAAGCAAAGCTTGTACTATGGGTGCCAGGCGACGATATACATACATATATAGATAGATAAATACTTATATACATAGAAAACATCCATGACTCAGAAACAAATATTCGTGCTCATCACACAAATATTTGCACTTACCGGGATTCGAACCCAGGACCATCAGCTTCGTAGGCAGGATCACTACCAACTAGGCTACGGTGACCGTCAATATTGAAGATATATCGTTCAATTATTTCGAAGTAATTTAACAATGTAAATAAAAACATAATAGAAAAGAAATATGCACGCTGTACTTCTACGACTTATGATTACAAGTGCAGCTTGAATTAATTATACATATATGTTCCTATTACTCCGTAGTAATATCACGATATTACATAAAGTAAAAAAAATAAATATGCAAGCTGCATTTTTAAGCCTTTGATTAAAGTGCAGCTTGGGTATTTTTGTATATGTTTTTAAATGAATATTTATGATGAAGAAACTGAAGTTATAACGATAAACTACGTTTTAACACGTATGACAAACTAACCTCTAAATTGAATATAAATATGCTCACTATTACAGTCTCGTATTCTGAAATAAGAACTGGGCAATAATTAACCAACATAAAATGTAATATTATTGAAAAAATAATCTCAAAAATAGGATATAATGGATTTAACCGTCCACTAACTTCAACTTCAACACCGGTACCTAGAATAAATTTAGGATAAATTTGAGAGGATGGACCTTTCAGAGGATAGTCGGTGTTAGCCATCGGCTTTGTTTTCTAGAAACTGCACCGACTGATATGTTCGTAGGTGAATGTGAAAGATCATATCATATTGATAACACCCTCGAAACTGTTAAATTTACGCTTTGCATTGCACATAATACTATGAAATTAAAATTAATAAACTATTATGCTTATGCATAGCCACTGTATAATATCTCTTTATAATATCTAGGGACAAAGTCACACAGATCATCCTAGCCCCAAACTAAGCAAAGCTTGTACTATGGGTACCAGGCGACGATATACATATTATATAAATACTTAAATACATAGAAAACATTAATGACTTAGAAACAAATATGTGTGCTCATCACACAAATATTTGCACTTACCGGGATTCGAATCCAGGACCACCAGCGTAGGCAGCAGCACTACCAACTAGGCTACGGTGACACAAGATTAGGTAACAATTATTGCTGAGTGTATATCCGTACTTCGTACAAATAATATTTCAAAGATTTTACAGAACTAAGCTTGCATACTTTATTATCATTTCACTAACTAGCTTCCATCCGCAGCTTCACGCTTATGAAATTTGAATTATTGCTAGCCTTGGTGATAATCCAGATAAATTTTAATACGTAATGTTTGCGTGTTTGTCGGTAGTAAGCGGTCACCGTAGTCTATGAAACACATGGCATTACTTACGCATTACCGACCCTTCCCGCCTTCCCCAAAACTCCCTGCCGACTGACTCACACCGTAGCGTAGGTCCAAAACATTATATTATGTACATATAATCGTGCTATTACCTAAAGTGTACCATGTAAATGTTTATAATGTAATGTCTATTGTCTACCTTCATTCCGAATTTTAGATAAATCGATTCAGCTGTTGAGGCGTGAACAGGTAAGAGAAAAACAAACAAATTTCGGAATTATATTAGTGTGATTCTTCTTTTTCTATATCGTATGATAAGCAGCATCAGTGGCCTGAAATTGTAGAAGGCGTCCAGTAGGCCTCCTGAAATTGTTTAACCACTCTTCCAAGCACGGGGACGCTTATAAAATAAACCACTTTGTCGGTCCATCCAACCCATCCATAGACCGACCGCCTGTGTACATGTTTTACATCACTTATCACTTACAGATCGGTGTAGGCTACTAGCCATGAGCATTTCGACGGGCTATGAGTACTAGTATGGTTTGAAAATGTTATTATTCTAACCAACAATCTTAAACTTTTGCCTCATCAGCACAATATGGAATAACAATATAACTAGAGTTCAAGACGGGTTAAGCAATATTAAGCATCATACGGGACGTTTGGTTTGATTTTCAAAGGCCTCTTGAAACTAATCCAGTTTGAGAACAGTTACAGCACGAAACCTGTGTATACAAGTTCATGGGGATATAATGATCGGTGCCAAGAGAATAACCAATACAGTTCGTAATGTTTCTAGAGAATTGAATGGGACCCCGTACCTATATAATTTTGATTGCTCCGCAGCTAATACAGCGTATTACCAACATGTTATTTTTTACATTTGATACGACATAAGACACGCTTTTCTAAAAGTAAATTTATTGTTTTGATTGTATAGCGGTAGCGTGTACAAGTTGGTCGGGTTAGAGGGGATTGTCCCTTTTTCAGAGACCTTTTCAACCCATGCTTGCTCATCAAATCTATCTAGTTGACTTATATAAATACTCAGGTTTTAATTCAACATTTTGAAGACAACATTTAAAATTTTTTTTTGGATTTATATTAAATATTGAGAGGAATTGAAACAATAAATAATAATAATATCCTGGGACGTTATTCATGTACGGTCATCTGATCCCAAACGAAGCAGATCTTGTATTTGGAAACTAGATAACTGATATACTACATATACTACTAAATACATACTTATATAAGTAATTATACCCAGACTCAGCACAAACATACACACAAATATATGTACTGGGTGGGAATCGGACTCACGACCTGCGGCGTGTAAGGCAAGTATTTACCAATCACGCCAACCGACCCGTCAATTATGAGAGAAGTAAGTATTTTACTTTTAATAAATTATACATCGAAAGGACAAATAGTGTCTGTGGTGGTGAAAAAGTAAAATAATATAGTAGCAAAGATTTTTGTTGTCCTCCATAACGATAAAACAGCGTGATTCCCATACATAAGATAAATTTTGTTACCGTCTCTATTCGAAGTCAGGAAAATAGCTGGGTTTTGGAGCGCACGTTATCTTAAAGCTTTCTTGTGCACCTGGCTTATCTTTGGTGGCCGGTCCCATTGCATCATAAGAATATATCGTCCAGGTAGTTGGAAAATTAAATAAGTCCGATTTTGGCAAAATTGACTTTATCATATTTTCAAAACACCTAAAACCTGCCGCATATTTGAGCCTTACAGGCGTTTTCGTATCTTATTCCGTTCCAAAGATATAGCCATTTTTGTCAGACAGGTCATGACAGATGGAATAATAAATATCTTCAGACAAACACAATTTTTTTAAAGGAAAACTAAATAACTCAGTAAATAAATCAATAACTGTGGTCAATGACAAGATGAATGTCAAATAAATTAAATAACTTCAGTTGTTGAATTTTTCCTCAACTTATAAATTCTTTCACAAAACTAACTTAGTTCTAGGAAAACTAAATAACTCTATTTATTTAATTCTGCGATTCAGAATTCTGATATGACGTACCTAATTTATAAATACTTGATGTTATTTATTTCTTCTACAACTAGATAATGATTAATTATAATATATATGATAGGCAAATAAAATTAAATAAATTAAGTTGTCATCAAAGGTAATCAGAGGGTCAAGTCTTATTTCGGGTATCGAACCAATGCCGCCTTTTACAAATGAAGAACGTTTTTCTGATTCTGGATCTACATGGAATCCGGACAAAAAAGAAGAAAATAAAATAAAAAGGAAACTTAGTTCTTTAATAGACATCAATATTTCACTGGCTAAGAAGAAAAAAAGAGTTAAGAGATTTGAACGAATAAACCCGATTTTGTCGAGAGATTCTAAAGATGAAACAAGTAATATTATTACAACTTGAGCTTTTATTGAAATTCCTATTGACCAATTGGTCTCACCGGGTTACCCTGATAGAAGAATTATGGAACACAATATCATTATCGCTGGGATAACAGATTCAGGAATAGAAACAGGAAATAAGGAAAAAGAAACCGGGGTGCTAAAAATCCCCGGCAGACGCCGTGTTACCAAAACCGACAACGTCTGGCCCTGGCAACATATAACACTCACACACAGTGGACCGACGAGAATATCATTGAACTGGAGAAGGAACTGAGCAGGTTACATTGGGATATCATAGGTTTGTCTGAAGTCCAAAGAGAGTTTTTAGGAATATCGTGTCCTCCCCACGTGTACGATAATCCTAAAATCCGGGAACCTGCTATATTTCTGCGAAGGCGACCAACTGTTCCAAGGTGATGTCGGGTTCATAGTTCAAAAGTCCCTCGTCCACAAGGAACGTAGTGAAACTCGAGAGTGTGTCGACTAGGGCGGCATACCTTATAACGTAACTTATAACGTATTCGTTGAAGGTCATACAGGTTTACGCGCCTACTTCGACGCACTCCGACGATGAGGTTGAGGTCATGTATGAGGATATTTCTAGAGCCATACATACCTCTAACACTTATTTCACTGTGGTCATGGGGGACTTTAACGCGAAGCTGGGTAAACGATTCGGGAATGAGCTGAGAGTGGGGCAATTTGGAACTGGAGACCGGAACCCTCGGGGCCAAATGTTGGCCGACATGGAGAAGGAGGGACTCTTTATGATGAATTCCTTCTTCAGGAAGCTTGATCACCGCAAATGGACCTGGGTGAGCCCCGATGGTAAAACTAAAAATGAGATAGACTTTATCTTGTCGACGAGACGAAAGACGTTTAATGACGTCTCTGTGATCAATGCGGTTAAAACCGGGAGCGATCACAGACTGGTGAGAGGCTCATTAAATCTAATGTCAAGCTCCAGAGGTCCAGACTGATAAAGTCTACGCGCCGACCTTTACCTATCCACGTCCAAAAGCCACCATTTCAGCTCGAACTGCGAAACCGTTTCGAATGCCTAGCAGACTGCGAGGAAGTGGACGCATACTACGACAGGTTCGTAGAAGCTGTCCATACGGCTGAGCTTAAGGTCTTCAAGGCCCAGCGTACAAACATACTTTGCCCTGCAACTTATGGAAGTAATACGGAAAATGGTTCTGACATCCTCAGATGATGCTACTATATACCGGCTGCTCAACAGACAGATCTCAAAGTCTTTGACTCGCGACACGCGTCAATTTAATACAAGTAGTATTAAAGAAGCCATCGAGCGGAACAAAGGCTCTAAAGTGTTCGTAAGAGATCTGTCTGTTGGACAAACCCAACTGACGAAGCTGAATACTGAGGATGCACGGCAATCATCACGTCTAAACCGGAGTTTCTGTGAGAGATTGAGAATTCTATGGACAGTTATATAAAAGTCATGTCTTGGATGGAGCACGACCAACCCGACATTACACTGAAGACACCCGGACGTCAGCCTGTACGAGATTAAAATGGCTCTCAGACAACTTAAGAACAACAAGGCTCTTGGTGATGATGGAGTTTCAGCAGAGCTTCTGAAGGCGGATGGTACACCAATCCTACGGGCCTTTCAGAAGTTATTTAACTCCGTCATACTAGATAATCAAACACCACAAGCATGGCACAGAAGTGTGGTAGTGTTCTCCTTCAAAAAGGGCGACAAACCCCTATTGAAGAATTATTGACCCATCACACTGCTGAGCCATTTGATGATTTCCAGCCTCCCGAACAAGCCGGTATCTGGAAAGTCTTTAGCACCATAGACCATATACATACGCTGCGGCAAGTTATACATAAGAAGTCGAAGAGTATAACAAGCTACTATGCTTAGCGTTTGTGTACTATGAGAAAGCCTTAGATTATCGAAACCTGGGCTGTGGTCTCTCCTAAGGTGCCAAATCTACTACCGGTAAATCGAGGTGTTAAAGTATTTGTATGAAAACGCCACAATGTTAGTGCGACTCCAGGACCAAAACTCGAAACCTATCCACTTGCAGCGAGGTGTGAGACAGGAAGATGTTACATCTCCGAAAGTGTTCGTCGCTGCATTGGAAGATGTCTTCAAGCTTCTGGTCAATGGCGAGTATATCACTCACTTACGATTTGCCGATGATATAGTAGTCATGGCTGAGACCATGGAAGATTTCGGTACAATGCTCTATGACCTCAGTAGAGTTTCTCAACAACTGGGCCTGAAAAGGAACATGGATAAGACGAAAATCATGTCAAACCTCCAACTCCACTCAATAGAAGGTTGGAGACTCTGCACGCGAAGTTGTAGAAAACTATATTTACCTAGGACAGACCATTCAACTAGGTCGTTCTAACTTCGAGAAGGTGGTCCATCGTAGAATCCAACTCGGCTGGGCAGCGTTCGGGAAACTACGTAACATCTTCTCGTCCAAAATACCGCAGTGTCTCAAGTTGAAAGTCTTCAACCAGTGTGTGATGCCAGTACCGACGCATGCTATGTAGTAGGAGACTATAACTTGCCATGCATGATTTGGGTCGACCATATTAACCCTAATCACGTTATGCCTCAGTCTACTACTACGCTTAGTAGTTATTTATGTAATTTCATATCTCTCTCCAATACATGCCAATATAACGTAATAAGAAACGATTTAGGACGCATATTGGATTTATTCTTGTCGAATGTTGACTGCCAAGCAAAAACATGTATACCATTGGTTCCACCAGACACACATCACCCCCCTATCTCTGTTTCTACGAGCCTAGAAAGTAAATTTCCGCCTATGTCTCGGCACAACACCCCCAAACATAACTATTTCAAAGCTGACTACAACATTATTAACCAGGAGCTTAAAAAAATGGACTGGAACCTAATACTTTGTGATCTTTCAGCCGAACAAACCGTTACTGCCTTTTATGATACTATCTATAGTGTTGTCAAGTTATATATCCCGCTTATTTACCCAAAGAATTCAAACTTCCCATCATGGTTCACTCCAGCCCTGAGACGTATTTTCCATGAAAAAGAAAACGCTTGGGTGAAATGGAAAAAATACGGTAATACCTCGGATTATGAAACCTTCTCAATCCACCGTACACGTTTTAAATCAGAGGTTTGCAAGTGCTTTGACCGGTATATGACCTCAGTTGAAAATAGCATATCAGTTAATGCTAAACACTTTTGGGCGTATGTATCGAAGCGTAGAAACAAATCAAATATTCCTGCTAACATGTATCTCGATGACATAAAATCCAATAATCCAACTCAAATATGTAACCTTTTCTCTTCTTTCTTTACCTCGGTTTACGAACCTTCATCTCTCAACCCTGCACTCTGGCAACCACCCAGCACGTATTCAAGTAAATGCTCCTGCATTTCTGACATTTACTTTGCACCTGTGGTTATACAAAAAGCTCTCAAAAATCTCGATCCAAATAAAGGGTCTGGACCTGATGGTTTGCCACCTTTTTTTATTAAAAAAGTATCTGAAAATATTCTGCTTCCCCTTCAAATTATATTTAATAAATGTTTACGCGAAGGAATTTTTCCTGATATCTGGAAGCGTGCATTTATCACCCCAGTATACAAAAGTGGCGATAAAAATAACATAAAAAACTATCGCCCTATCTCCGTTTTGTCCGCCTTGGCTAAGCTTTTTGAGAGTCTTGTGCACAGCGAGCTATACCCAAATATCCATCATCTTATTGTACGTGAACAGCACGGATTTGTTAAGCGTCGCTCGACCACCACCAACCTCATGCTGTTTACGAACTATATTTTTCAATGCATGGATACTAAAACTCAAGTTGACGCTGTGTATACTGATTTTCAGAAGGCTTTTGACAAGGTGGACCACAAATTACTCTTAGATAAAATTGCTTACAACGGCATTCGAGGTAATTTATTACGATGGTTTATATCCTACATTTTCAACAGAACTCAGAAAGTCGTCATCAACGGCTTCGAATCTGACTTAATTATTCTTACTTCTGGCGTTCCCCAAGGCTCAATTTTGGGCCCTCTTCTTTTTATATTGTTCATTAATGATATCGCTGACTGTTTTCAAAATTCCCATTTCTTATTATACGCTGACGACATAAAAATTTATAAATCTTGTACAAACTATAGTGATTGTTTACTTCTACAAGAGGATCTAAATAAACTTTGTCAATATTGCTCTCATAATAAACTTCAGCTTAGCATTCCAAAATGTAAAACAATAACGTACACAAAAAATAAAAACATAATAACTCATAATTATACTTTAAATAGCATAAGTTTACAAAAAGTCAATTATATCCGTGATTTAGGTGTTACACTGGATTCTAAATTGCATCTTAATCTTCATATTGACAACATTATAAATAAAGCATATCAAATGTTTGGCTTTGTCATGCGATCCTCAAAAGACTTTAAACGACCTCTCACGTATTTATCTTTATACAAAGCTTTAATCCGCTCTCAACTTGAGTACGCAGTCCCGATCTGGAGTCCTATTTATGAAGTTTATATTAAACGACTTGAAATGGTACAGAAGAAATTTTTACGTGCTATGCATTACCGATGCTATCATTCAAAACTGCCTTATCCGCAGCTTCTTGAAAAATACAAAATCTTAAGCCTGGAGTCCAGAAGGAAACTTCTTACATGTTTGATGCTGTATGGTTTATGTAATAATAAAATTGACTGTTCTAACATCACAAATCAATTGTGTTACATTGTACCTAGATCTGTGATGCGGCGAGAGGCGCGTGTTCCTCGGCTGTTCTACACTACAAGGTGCCGAACTAACGCCGGAGTGCGGGCGCCTCTACGTCGCCTCGTAGAGACATATAACACACACACCTTGTACATTTAGACATTTTTGCACTTTCTACTTCAAAATTCAAAAAACTTGCCATTGATCATCTAAAATAACAATCGAGATTTCCTTTTAACGCTTTAGTAAACTCGCGCGAGTTTAGATTAAGATTAACTTTCTTTTACCTATTATTTTGCGGACATTGGTGTGGGTTACACGTTTACTACGTTACTTGTTTACAC
Source organism: Pseudoips prasinana (assembly GCA_951640165.1). NCBI lineage: Eukaryota > Metazoa > Arthropoda > Insecta > Lepidoptera > Nolidae > Pseudoips > Pseudoips prasinana. Next base: position 16,638,572 of record OX621240.1, read on the forward strand.
TTATTATATTATACTGTAATGTGTAACTGTTTAATGTCCCAATAAAATAAAATAAAATAAAAATAATACGATTCTGAATAACCAATTTAGTTAGCACCTATGACTGCACGTGTGGCGCAGCGGCATAGACAGTCGCCTCGCCGCTTCATGTTGAGGGTTCGAGTCCCGTGCCGGAAAACTATTTGTGTGACCCATAAATAGTTGTTTTCTCTGAGTCTAGATGTAATTTGTGTCCGTCTATTATATGTTTGTAAAGTAAGATAAGATAACATAAGATAAGATAACTCTTTATTGTACACCAAAACATTACAGAATACAATAGCATACATTAAAAAAAAATGGTACAATTGGCGGCCTTATCACTAAATGTGATCTCTTCCAGGCAACCTAGGCAGGGATTGGAGTATGGAGTAACCGAGATAGGGTAGTTGTCAGTGCACATGAGTATAGAAATGATACGCACTGGTATCATTACAAAAAATGTCAAGAGTCATTTAAGATAAATTACATATATATTATATATTAACCTACATACTATATTATATATATACTTATATTTCATAAATAAATAAATAAATACATTATCATAAACAAAACTAAAGTAGGAACCGTTGCTGAAGTTCATAAACTAGTTGAAAGTAAATTATTTCGTACCTTTCTGCAGGGACAGGTAGTGATCTTTCACTAGACTCTGAAAGTTACGTAAAGATTGAGCTTGGCGTACTGACAATGGCAACCCCGCGATAAAGGGATTAAATTCCCTAGTGCGGGCGTTGTCTTTTTAAACAAAAAGTAACCTAAAACCAGTATATTTTTAATATTAAATTGTAAATGCTCAGCCGCTCTGCAAGCTTTAAAAGCGACGCACACAAATATCACCGGTCTCAATGCTGTGAATAAATAATATACAGAACTACTATTCTATAAAAGCATAAATACATTTAAGTTATAAAGGCGTGAGTATAAATTTGTTATTTTATTAATGCACATTGTATACCTGATATAAAAGACAGACTGTCAAAAGTAGAAAGGTCTCCACGGAATGAATGTAGATAGCCATGTACATGCATAGGAAACCCCTCTTTACACATATGAATAACACCCTCGTTTACCTGCAAAACGATATTGAAAATCGGGGGAGGCGATCCGTTTTACCTTTTTTATTATTGAAGCGCTTTACTTGTTCCGCATTGTTGACTCTCTGCGTTGACTCATTTTTATTTCTCCATAAATTGAATGACGTGTTATTGAAATGAATCGTGTATTTTTAAAAGACTTCAGAAAGAAGTAGGTTATCATTTCTACTGCTTCGGTGCTTCGGAGGGCACGTTAAGCTGTCGGTCTCCATTGTTGTCTTCAGATAACAACAGTGGCATTCTGGGCGGCTTGAACAACACTGAAACCAGGGCAACCATTACCCATACGATAAATAAGAATAATTCTAATGTATGTTTTTGGAGTTTGGACTAACTTCAACAATAAGCTTAGGTTCTCTATTGAATATGTTGCGCGATTTGTAGGTATCCATATTATGCGATTTGTAGATTCCTATGTGACGTGACTTGAATGTGCCTATGGTACGTGATTTGTAGGTACCTAGTAAGTTACGCGGTTTGTATGTGCCTATGTTAGGCGATTTGTAGGTACTGTGACGACCTTCTTGGTTGGCACCTTCGTTCGTCCAAACATTTAAAAAGAAATCATTAAAAAAAGAACGCGTTTGAAAATATTTGAAACAAAAATTCTTTAGAACAGTCATCCAGTCTAAGAAAGATCCCGATAGGATAGCAAGCCCTGTTACCTATCATAGTAAAATTGAAGAAAATATAAAATTTTATTCGTCTTCAAGCGTTTTACTTACGATACTTAAAAGACCCTGAAGACGATCTGAAGCTGCAGAACGTCATATGGTGCTGGCGCCGGGTATATTGATAAGTATACCCTGAAGAACGTGAGAAGAATCGAGGATATCACGAGAAGTATTTTTTCCCTAAATAATTTCAGATGGAGCAATTCGACGGGGAGACGGCTGACGTTAACGATTTTTTTAGGCAATTCGCAGTAATTGCCGCAATCAACAAATACGATGAAGATGCAAAAAAACTCATCTTAGGGGCATATCTACAGGGGCCCGCTTTATCATTTTATAAAACCATTTATTCTCAGTATGATACATTTGCTGATCTGCAGAAGAAAATCACCGACGAATTTGACGGGCAAAGCAGTCCACTCGCCGACTTCTTTGAAAGGCGACAAGGCTACAATGAAGACCCAGTTACCTATTTTTATTCCTTAGATGAACTGGCTGCCAAAGCGGGTACAGCGATTACGGAACGTATATTTACTAACCAATTTCTTAAAAGCTGCAACTCATTTATTAAAAATAAGGTTGGAATGCAAGTGTTTACCAACAAAAAAGACCTAAAAACATGTCTTAGACAAATTAAAAACCTTTTTATGACACCAAATCACACGTCATTAAATTTACCCGTAAATATAAGAAGTGTTGGACAAAATACACAAATATCAGTGAGTCGCAGCGAAGTGAATGACGGTCAACCGGGTCCGCATGGTTACACCGGAGCTGGGGCATCGAGGATCAACCAGCCTACGCCAGGAGCTGTTCATCCCCGAACAGATAATAAAATTTCCCCTTATAGTTTTAGCCCAAGAAACCATACAGCAGGGGATACCACCTCTACACCAGGCTACGTTCCATACAGACGAGGAGCAACGTCAGCCGTATCAGCCAGCGTCAGCCAGCCGTATCCAAAAGAATAGAGACATTTAATATGATGGAAGAGACCAGTCAACAGCCACCAGAAAGTGAAATCACTCAGCAGTGTGAGTTTACCCCTTTTATAAATATTATGTGTAAAAATATCCCGTACCTAGCCCTGATTGACACGGGGGCATCAGTGTCTGTTGTCGATAAAAAGATGGCAGAAAAGCTAGGAGAAATGCCGCAGTTCTCCAATACACAAATAAAATCAATCAATGGTGCGCAGTTGGAGGTGATAGGGAAAATTAAATTGAACATTTTGATGGAAAATGTTGTGTTTAATCATAGTTTTTATGTTGTGGATAAGATTTCACAAAATTTTGTCATAGGACAAGATTTCCTTTTTTCTCACAATATTATTTTAGATTTTAAAAAATGTAGACTTTTTACTGATAGGATGTCATGTAATTTTATTAAAAAAGAAAAATATGTACTAGAAAATAATTCATCTGATGTACAGTCAGATAAACAATTTTTTTTCACAGAATGATTACTTATATTTTTGCCAAAAGACTACAAATACAGATAAACTTCCATGCGAAGTAAGTATGGAAATTGTAGAAAGTAAAGTAAAATTTAATTTTATTAATGATCTGCCAAAAACAGTCCATAGCCATTTAAATAATATTGTCCCATTGCAGCCCATAAAGGTTAATAATATACAAGATACACACAAACATTTAAATATAAATGTACAAACACTAAAATTGAACAAAATTTGTAGACGCAAAGTTCGACATAATTTACATCGAACCCAGTCTAAACGAAAGTTGCTAGTTTTATTATGTTGTCCTAAAAGAGTAACTAGAGTATGTAACAAACTTACTCGCCCATATAAAGGGCCATATAAAATAATAAAACGTTTAATAAATGATAATAATTTAATAAAATATATGAGTAATAATAGTGCATTACTAACCTATTGGAGTCAACATCGTTTAAAGTCTTGTAAAATAAGATTGAGTTGAAGTTAGAACAACTTATGGTTATTATTTAATGTTAAAGTACAAAATATTAATATGATATTATTGTATTATATCTTAAATTTTCATTTACTTTTAGTTTACTTATGTTATGTAATTTGTGTTATGTGTATGTACTTGATAAATTGTGCACATCTGCTTATCAGTCAGTGATAGAAATTTGAATTTTTATGTTATTGCTCTGTATAGTTGTATATTATAATTGATGCTTCTACTTAAAAGAATGTCACTAATACTATTTAATTTGTTTCATGTATGTTGTAATACCATTGGAGAGCTATCATGATGGGAGAAGATGACCAGCCTTCGGATCTGCTCGAAGATCCAAACGAGACAGCAGGATATACGTCCACACAAGAAAAAACACATAGCTAGGGAGCTATACTTGTAATTTATTTAATAACGAAAGTACATTCACGGGCAGGTCAATAGGAGCTAGGCTTTTCTAGTTATAATTTAGTTTGTTTCTTAGAATTTGTTACACAAACACACACACATTTTCTTGTTTACACTTAGTCTCATGGAGTATCCAAGGTCCATAAATTCCATAAGGAATGGTGGACATCAGACTGGTTGTCTGATAGTGGAGAACTCCTCACACGAACACACACACACCTTGTCTTGTTTTTACTAGACAAGTCTAGGGATTATCCATGGTCCATAAAATTCCATAAGGAATGGTGGACATCAGACTGGTTGTCTGAAGATGGAGACCTCTGGGTCCTGACACCACACTCCCACACGCAGGCATACACTGCCCTCACCATACGCCCACACACATCAGACTGGTTGTCTGAAGACTGAGACTTCTGGGTCCTGACACCACACGTAGGCATACGCTACTCTCATCATACGCCCACACACATCAGACTGGTAGTCTGAAGACTGAGACTTCTGGATCCTGACACCACACGTAGGCATACGCTACTCTCATCATACGCCCACACATATGCATATGCTGTCATCACCACACGTCCACGCATGAGCATACATTGTCTAGCTACACGCCCACACTTCACGAGCATGCGCTGCCCTTGCCACAAGCTTGCCCTGAACAAGAACTCGCCTTTATGGTGCATCATGGATTATTCGAACACATTGTAATTAATCATTGCAAGGTGGACGTATATCTATCTGATGATTTCATGTTTTGTTCTTTGCAATTAAATGACAATGCTGACAGGTAGAATTTTTTCTTTTGTCTGTCATTTTCTGCCATTAGATCAAATGAGGGGTACAAAAGCAAAGGCACCACTGTCCATTTTTTATCAAAACGTAACTAATGATGCCATCTATTAGATGTTTTTGTAAACTTTAATAACATTCTGATGATTTCAAAGCAATGTTCCCACTGTCCCATAGAAAAACACGTTTTAAAACTATGTTATGGTGCAAAAACGCTACTGTCCATAAACATTCAATTACAAGAACGCCATTGTCCACATCAGCCAATCACAAGGCGCTAACATTTCGATAAACAATATGGCCGCTGATGAGTTTTGTATGACAAATCGCTGCTGTATTTTATTGATTTTAAAGCTTAATTAATTGGAAAAACGTTTACAAAATGGAGGAAAATGTTCAAGAGTGTTTACCGGAAAAGGCAAGAAAACGGAGAAGAGCAGTACATTTACAATTTTGCAATCGTTAAATCAGTACCTGAGAATACTTTAGGTAAAGAAACTGTCACATTATACACCTGGACAGAAGACGAGCACCGTAAAGGAGCAAATGAGATTGCATCTGCAGTGTACCACAGACTACAGACTACAATTTTTAGTCAAAATATTAATACCATAAGATTGGTAGCTGATGGGTGTGGTGCCCAAAACAAAAATTCCATTATGGTTGGTATGTGTGCCACATGGCTAAGTCGAGCACCACCCCATATTAAAAAAATTGAATTGATTTTTCCTATACCAGGACACTCTTTTATTCCACCGGACAGAGTATTCGGCCTTATAGAAAAAGAAATAAAGCACATGGAAAACATAGTACAGCCAGAGGAGTATATTGATGTCTATAAAAATTATGGGACTGTTATCCATTTTGATAATGTTATGGACTGGAAATCAGCTTTAAATGGTGTGATACGTCCTCCAGCGAATTGGCATTTTCAATTCGCTCAAATGAAAAAGTTTTTCTTGAGGAGAAATAGCAACAATAATGTCTTTGTACAAGGTGAACCAAATTATAATGTTGAAGCAGGCTGTTACAAGTCCATTTTAAAAAGAGGAAAGTCATTTTTAGAAGTCAGACCCAATCAAATAAATAAACATAATGTATTAGTCAAACAAGCAAAACTGCATAAATAAAATAAAATAAAATAAAAAAGGTTTTTATTCACGTAGACTTTAAAAAAGCGCTTGTAAATAGTCCGAACATGTTTGTAGTAATATAGTTGTATACATTAGATATTATTTCTAGTAAAATTTATTTAGGTACATCTTGTATGAAAACATTTATAAAATTTATTTTATTACAGAAATGATATTTAGCTAGCGCGTATCAAGTTATTGTCAAGAGATTATGTTTAATTATCTAGTTTAAGTCTAATATTTTTACTACATATTGTCAATGGTTCTGTCTATATTAAAGGTATTATTATTATGACGGACCTTGTGTTAATAACGACGGTCGCGCTTTAATGCTACCACCGGATCCAATGCGCCCCAACTGAGAAGACCCAGCGAAACAAACTCAGTGGGTTCATCTACTACCGGTTTCAACACGACCCAGTTGAGACGGTCCGGCGAAACATACTCAAGCGGGCATGAACACGGGATTTGGTCCAATTAGAGTAATTATTTAGTAGGCAAACACAATATATGCTCGATCGGTTGTCTGAATGCTTATTATTTTAGATTATATTTAGGCATACAAAAGAAAAACTTCGAAACAATAACATTATTCATTTTGAGACAGAGTCAATAATTTTAAATTAAGTATATGATAGCAATCATTTACAGATAGTTCACGTAACACAGCAGATCAGTCATGTCTATATGGCTACAAGATCTCCAGCGAGCAATGTGCAGGTAGGAAGTGAGAGCCAGACGTCTTTGTCATCGATGTACTCTTTAGTGGTGTAATAACCCCTAGCCATAAGTATACGTTTAATATGTGTTTTAAAACTTGTGTCAGGCAGATCAGTAATTTGAGTAGGAAGCTTGTTATAAAACCTAATACAATTTCCTAAAAATGATTTATTAGTTTTGCTTACTCTAAAGCCTGGCATGGCTAGTTTGTTTTTATTCCTAGTATTTATATTATGCAGTTCACTTTTCTTTTTATAATTATGAATATTTTTTCTAACAAGCATTATATTCTGATATATATACATGACGTGGATAATCTATTGACTAAACACTATGGCTCAGAATGGAAAGATAGGAGTGATTTAAACTATTACAAACAGGTGATGACAAGATCAGTTGAAATGAGAACTGAAGGAATTGAAGAATATGAGTGAAATGAAGTGAAGCAAGAAATGTGTGAAATTGCGGTCCCAGAGTCGGAAATGAGTATTTAAATAAGCAGATTTAAGTGGTTTTGTTTTTTTTTTTAATAAAAACTATTTCATTTTCTAACGTTTTTTTTTTAAATCTAAATAATGAAACATGAGCTCCTACATGACGTCATGGGTTGCCGCCAAAAAACTTTCAAAACGTTAACAACGTTTTTGCTAACCTTACCTCCATAATGACGTCAGACTACTCAAATGCAAAACTGCCACTGTCCAAACATTAGATGCATACTTACCACAGTCCATTACTATGATGCAAAGTCGCCACTGTCCAAATGATTTTGTTTTGTTTGCGTTAAAATGCTATGTGTATGTGTAAATTACATTGCAGGATAAGAAATAAATTACATTAACCACAGCAAAACAAGTATAGTTAAATTGTTAATTTACAAACCCGAAGCACTACACTAACAACTTTATTTGACCCACTCCCACTCCATGGACAGTGGTGCCTTTGCTTTTGTACCCCTCAAATATGCTCTCCACAGGTTGTCTATGCTGATGTCCGATATGCTCAGTGTATGGTTGTACCATTTATAGGTTGTATTTGATGTCGACAAAACGTGTTATATGGTAAACCCATATAGTACGTTATGGTCAATGATATCAATAAGACCTGTTGTGACACTCCCATGTATTGTATTATCTGTGACATAATGAAAATTAATTTATGACCCTTCCATATTTGGTATTATTTTTGAAAGTGTCAAACATGGTTGACAGTAGGAGCAAAGAGTATAAATAGAATTAATCAAAAACTTATTAATAAGACCTTTGTAACATTTTGGCTTAGAATCACACATGATGTGTGGAAAGTTTTTTTGGAGGTTTTGCTTCCACAAGGCACTTTCAATAGTTATCCATTATATGATAAAATTGAAACTGCCGGTCTAGTCGTAAAGGCCGTCATGTATTGTAATTATTCCTCCATTAGGTAGGTAAAAATAAGCTAGTATAATGTTGTAAAGGGTTCCTTCAGAGAAAAAAATTATTTATTCTAATAATAGAATAAACAATTTTTTTAAGAGAGACGGGTAAGATGTGACGACTTTCTTGGCTGGCACCTTCGTTCGTCCAAACATTTAAAAAGAAATCATTAAAAAAAGAACGCGTTTGAAAATATTTCAAACAAAAATTCTTTAGAACAGTCATCCAGTCTACGAAAGATCCCGATAGGATAGCAAGCCCTGTTACCTATCATAGTAAAATTGAAGAAAATATAAAATTTTATTCGTCTTCAAGCGTTTTACTTACGATACTTAAAAGATCTTGAAGACGATCTGAAGCTGCAGAACGTCATAGTACCTATGTTATGCGCTTTGTAGATAGGTACAGGCGCCAGCACATCCAGCTACCCCAATCTGTCAAATTTCCTTTATAGATTTTCAGCTTTATCACAAAAGCATAAGGTTCACTTTCAATTGGTGAAATTTGACAGATTGGGGTAGCTTGATGTGCTGGCGTGTGTACATATATAGTTACGCGATGTTTAGGTACCAATGTTACGCGATTTTTAAGTAGAAATGTTGCGCGATTTTTAGGTACTTATGTTACGCGATTTCTTCATTGTTTGTGAACCGATTTTAATGAAACTTGTTTATTAGAAATAATATAATATTTATTTTTTCCTTAATTCGTTCGTTTCTTATAAAGAAATTTTAAAGTTGGTTATATGAACCTTAACCTATTTCAAAAAGAAGGAAGTTATAATTGATAACTTCCTTCTTTTTGAAATAGGTTTGTATATATTTGTATCTATTTATATTACGTGATATCTCTTGGTTGGTTGTGAACTGATTATGATATTTCTTTTTTATTCGATAAGGAATGCTTTACACACATAGCTATTTAAAAAAATCAGTAGCTAAAAGAAGAATTTTTTTTTATTGAAGCGCTTCATTTGTTGTTTACCTACTCGTTCTCATTTTTCTCCAAAAATTGAATGACGCATTATCGAAGTTAAATTTTTGTTGAAAATGTATTTTGTTATACTTACTGACGCTCGTTTGTTATAAATGCTCAATAAGGGTCGAGTTTTGTGAACGGTAACAAAAGCGGCGGCGCTGAATTATTTATTTGTTCGCCTTTGATTCTATCCGACTTTCTTCCCGTATGAATGTCGCGGTTAATTTAAATATCGTTAATTTGATTGAGATCGGCGAAGAGCTTTCGGCTGGTTATATGAAAGCAAGGGCCACGCTTTGTTGGAGCGGATAAAGGCAGCAGGTGCGTGGGTAAATTTCCGTAACGGGGAAAATTCCTTACCCGAGACGTGAAATGAAAGGCATTTTCTAATAAACACAGGTTTACCGTTCAACTGGTGGAGCTAAGGAGATTTCTTGTTAAAATTACTCTGTACCTATCCTAGTAGAATTCTGTGCAATGCAAACATTTATTCTTTAATATTATGTTTGCTGGAAACATTGCTTCAACGTTTATTATAAGAGTGTATATTGCGCATAACTCGTCTTTAACTCATCTCGTGAAAATTCTTTTAACTTTTTGAATCCTAGCACATAATGAAATAACCTAAATCTTAATGCACCATACCAGTGAAACTATTTTATTATTAAAAGAATTCTCTATCGACTATAAAATAAATCTTAAAATCGGTCGATATTAACGGAAAAATCACGTAATCCTGGGACATTATTTACACACGGCCATCTGATTCCAAACTATGCAGAGCTTGTACTATGGAAACCAAATAACTGATATATTACATTTACTACTTTTCTTTTGTCATTACATATATATAGATAATTACACCCAGACTCAGGACAAACAGACATGTTCATGCACACAAATATCTGTACTGGGTGGGTATCTAACCCACGACCTCCGGCGTAAAAAGCAACCATTTGCCAACTACGTCAAAGTTTATACGCAGTCTTGTTGTTTACAAAAAACATGGGATCGGGTTCTGGTATTTTTTACCCGACTGCGGGACGCAAAGGGTAATGTGTTTATCAGGCTATGTATGTATGTATGTTCCTTTGAAGCACTATACAGACCAAACGCCTGGACCGATTTTAATGATTCGCACGTCAATCGATTCCTTTCAGTCCGGAAAGTGTCACTAAAGACATGACGTTACTGAAAATTCAATATGGCGACTACTGGACGCCATATAGTGAAAATTTAAAAAATCAAAGTCAACAAACTATGTCATGTGGGGTATCGTTGAATAGGTATTTAAAAAACATTTTTAGTTTTCTTTCAACATTTTTCGATTTGACCGGCCGTTTAGGAGCTATATCGATTTAAAGTTGCGTAACAACTATTCTCACATATAGGTTTTAAAACAGTAGAAATTTACGATGAAAAGACGAAAACTTCTGTCTACTGTGCGTGTGAGTGTTGATGGACATATACTAAAGTATCTAACTTCTAACACGGTCGCCCATCTCCAACTTCAAACGATTTAGTACTTAACTTCACTAGATGGTTTAATTATTAGTACTCTGTACCACCGCCAGCTACTAAACAATCCTCATGATATCAAATCTCTCAATGAAATCACGAGATTGCGAAATTTGCAGTCATATAACAATAACAATGACTGACTTATCTCTCAGCTTAAAGAGCTGCTTGTATTAACGTGATATTTGGCCCGGATGTTTATTTATTCATTATCATATCACAGATTAAAAAATATAGATTAAAAAGAAAACAGTAAAAGAAAATGCCACTCTGGAAAGTGGAACTCTAATTAAATATTGCCAATCGGACTATCTCGTAAATAAGCATGGACTCTTTTTCTTTTTCTATATTAATGTCATACCAGATATAACTCATTATACATGCACTTTGTTTGCTTTTACTTTGAGGAAGGGGAGGGGGACAAAGACCTCAATTTTATGTTTTACGCTAATATTTCAAAAATGGCGCGATGAAATGAAAGCTTATAAAATTTTCTATAACTTTGATACTTTTCCATATCCCATCCGTTTTCAAACTACAGGCTCTGGAAAAGTGCAATCAAAAAATGTTTTGAAATATTAGTTTCTAAGTCCAATTCTGTGAATGATTCACATTTTTATTCTCTTAGGTCGTGAGCGTCCTGGAAAAAGGTCGTTTTCTGTGGTATCTTCTTCCTCGCCTTCCTCAGTGGTAAGTGGTTCTTGCTGAGAGGGCTCTGAATCATCTTTATGGTCATTCTCGTCGTCTTCCTCGCTAAAAGACACGCCGTTGAAGCATTTTCCTTGGCAATGAAGGCACGCAGTAGAAAATTTCAGCATAGATAAGATAAGATAAGATCATTTTATTTGCATTAGGCATGGTAATTATACAGGTCTTAGAAATAAAATAGGGTCCACATGTCTAACCAGATAGACTGGTATACAAATATTAAACTGTTAATTAAGCTGTATTACATTACACTATTTTATGTCCACTAATGAATTACAATTATATATCATTAAAATTACGTCAAGAAGTTAGTAAATGGGTACACAAACAATACTAAAATGTCAGTAAACATAAAATTATACAAATAAAATACAAATATACACAATTACACACAGGTACAAATCACAATTATTATTAGTATGCCTTAATGTCAAAAAACTCCTGAATTGTATAAAAGCATTTTTTCATAGCTTTGCGACATCCACATTTGCTGCTGCTACAATCCTTTGTGCAGCGACAAAATATTGTTTTTAGTAAAACCTGGGGCGCCGGTAAACCTTTTGTTGTTCTTGGCGCCAAGATATCACCATAAATTTTTCCACCCCCACTCTTGACGGAGCAGCTCATTCCCAAGCCACTGCTGCACTTGGTGATATGTGCTTCAGGAATTATATTTAGCTACTCTCTTAGTGGCTGTGTGGTGACGGCCTAGAGAATATCGCCACCCCCTCTCATCCCGCTGGGTGACGTAAAAGTCGTCCCGAGGGAATATATACCAGAGAATGGGCAGCAGCGTTCTCATGAGTACCAATGTCTACCTTACTGCGATTGCCAACCCGTTTGCCAAGCGTGGCTATTATGGCAGATCCCCTCAAATGAAGGACACAATTAAACTGCGGTCGCCAGTCTCCGGTAGCCATGCTATTCCCAGCCGTGGTAACAGCCGTGGTTACGGCAGGGCAGGGGGTGCTAAGAATCCCCGGCAGATTCCGCGTTACCAAAACCGACGACCTCTGGCCCTGGCAACATACAACACACGCACACTGCGGACCGACGAGAAGATGATCGAACTGCAGGAAGAATTGAGCAGGTTACATTGGGACATAATAGGATTATCTGAAGTTCGAAGAGAGGGGGAGGACACTATAATCCTGAAATCCGGGAATCTGCTCTATTTCCGGGAGGGCGACCAACTGTCCCAAGGTGGTGTTGGGTTTATAGTACACAGGTCCCTCGTCCACAACATAGTGAAAATCGGGAGTGTGTCGACTAGGGTTGCGTACCTTATACTCAGAATTACCAAGCGGTATTCGCTGAAGGTCATACAGGTTTACGCGCCGACTTCGACGATGAGGTTGAGGTCGTGTGTGAGGATATTTCTAGAGCCATACATACCTCGAACTCTTATTTCACTGTGGTCATGGGGGACTTTAACGCGAAGCTGGTTAAACGAGTCGATAATGAGCTGAGAGTGGGGCAATTTGTAAGTGGAGACCGGAATCCCGGGGCCAAATTTTGGCCGACTTTATGGAGAAGGAGGGACTCTTTATGATGAACTCCTCTTTCAAGAAGCCGGAAAACCGCAAATGGACCTGGGTAAGCCCGATCGTAAAAAAAAACGAGATAGACTTTATCTTGTTGACGAGTAGACAGATGTTCAATGACGCCTCAGTAATCAATACGATTAAAACCGGGAGCGATCACCGACTGGTGAGAGGCTCATTGAACCTAAATGTCAAGTTCCAGAGGTTCCGACTGATAAAGTCTACGCTCCAACCTTTACCCATCTACATCCAAAACCCGGAACCAAAACCGTTTCGAATGCCTAGCAGTTTGCGAGGAAGTGGACTCATACCACGACAGGCTCGTAGAAGCTGTCCATACGGCTGGGTCTAAGGTCTTCAAGGCCCATCGTACAAACAGAACCAAAAAGATCTCTGACTATACCCTGCAGCTTATGGACGAAAGACGGAAAATGGTTCTGACATCCTCTGATGATGCTACCAGATACCGGCAGCTCAACAGACAGATCTTAAAGTCTTTGACTCGCGACACGCGTCAATTTAATACAAATTTTATTAAAGAAGCTATTGAGCGGAACAAAGGCTCTGAAGTGTTTGCAAGAGAACTATCTGTTGGACAGAGCCTACTGACGAAGCTGAAGACTGAGGATGGCAGAATCGTCACGTCTAGACCTGAGTTGCTGGAGACATCGAGAGGTTCTACGGACAGCTGTATAGGAAAGCCCAGTCACCTGTCGATAGTTGTGCCTCAGATCCCAGAGCACGACTAACCCAACACTTACCGACGACATCCCGGACGTCAGCCTGTGCGAGATTAGAATGGCTCTCGAACAGCTTAAGAACAACAAGGCGCTTGGTCATGATGGAGTTACGGCAGAGCTTCTGAAGGCGGGTGGTACACCAATCCTACGGGCCCTTCAGAAGTTATTTAACTCCGTCATACTAGAAGGTCAAACGCCACAAGCATGACACAGGGGTGTGGTGGTGCTCTTCTTCAAAAAGGGCGATAAAACCCTCTTGAAGAACTACATTGAGAAGGGCCACTTTTGCTGGTGTCCCATACCATTTCAGGAAGCACACCTTCCCAGCTTCTGCAACATCATTATGGCTGGAGCTTGGGTTGTAAAAGATCTTTGCTGCTTCCTGAATAATTTCCGAATTTAAATACAATTTACAGAAACCCACCTTGCTTCTTCTAAACGTTGCTGATGTTGTATCGTAGCCGGTAAATGAGTGTAAGAAGAGGATGTGTTCATATCCATGCTATTGCATCTCATTTTTTGTCATTTATTCATTCATTCATCGTCATTTTTCAGTTTTAGCCAGTAAGGTTGCGTTTCCTACAGTGAGCATTGAGCGAAAAGCAATCTTCATGATGTTTTTCCCGCCTAAGCTCAGTTATCTGCTGTTACAAAAAAACGCGATATTTTACTGTTACCGCCCTTACCTCGTAGAGGTACTCCCAGCTTATGTTAAAATAAATTTAGAGATAATTCAGGCATCAGGTAATGGTCATCACGCTGAATAACTCATCATTATCTTGGTCCCACTAATATGCTAGTGGGTTTGGTTTCCGCACTTAGTCCCGATGAGGACTATTGTATGTGAGCCATGACGGCCTTCACTCCATCCAGCACACCTCCCTCCAGAAGCATATCAGGTCTCCTAAACTTCTCAAGGCATCTGTAAGAGTTCCGCTGAATAACTTAAATTTTCTATATTTCTGGAGCGTGTAGCTCATAAACGAATGGAAATATGAAAAAGTATATGAGATCAAAGTTATAGTGAATTTTGTAAGCTTTAATTTTACTTAGAATATTTTTTGCTAAAACGCAAGGTGCGTTTTAAAGATATTAGCAAAAAACCTAAAATTGAGGTCTTTGTCCCCCTCCCCCCTCCTCCCTCCGCCTCACCTCCTAGACGTCAGTACTTTTGGTATGTTTTCCCTCTAAGTACTCTGAACAAGTTTCTGAAAATATCCCTTAGGTTCCCGCTCACGCACTCTATACCCTCCTTTGAGTCATTCCTTAATCGGACTAATAACAGTTGATCGTTATTGTGACTGGAATTTGCACATTGATCAAAATATATGCATCAGAATCAATAGGTTTGTATACGTTTTGTCACGACTTCGCAAAACAGCCTTATTACCAATCGATATTGATGGCATATCTATGGGGCAATTCAACAGATAAATCGAGAGCATTTCTATTGCAAAAAAATGCGTTAAAGCAACTACAGGTACTCATCCGTTTGTCTCATGTAAATCATTGTTAAAAGGACTAAAATTATGACTAGTGTGTTTGTACATTTTTCAAATTGATGTATTTGTGAAAACGCACCCTCAGTATTTACTTGAGCTAAAGATGTTTTTCCTCGCAACATGATAACTAATACAACACTATTTCAAAAAAAATCCTATGCTGTATGTGTGAAAGTGTTTAATGCTTTGCCGCAAAATATTCGACATTTTTCAGCGGCAAAGTTCAAAACCCAACTCAGACTGTGGCTCCTAGAAAAATCATTCTATTCAATCAAATCAAGTTTTTGACTGCACGTGAGGCGCAACGGCTAAGGCAGTCGCGTTGCCGCTTCGTTTCACGGGTTCGAGTCCCGCGCCGGACAACTACTTGTGTGACCCATAAATAGTTGTTCTGAGTCTGGATGTAATTTGTGTCCGTCTATTATATGTTGTTAAGTACCCTACAACAGGGATTCGATTCCATAGTGCAGGGGTTGTCTTTAAAAAAACTGTGATTTATTTAATTAATTATATTATTTGTGTAAAATTTGACATATAACAATCACACATTTCGCATGCTGTTTATGAGTAAAGTTGATGAGACTAACCTAATAGTAAGACCACCACTGTACTCTATTTTTAGTGAAATAAATAAATGAATGAATAATATGTAATAACTACATCTAGATAATGAATGATAAAAATATAATAAAAAAACATAAATATTAAGAACAAAAATTATAATATATAATGTGGTTAACTTATTTTTGAAACAAGCTAGGAACTCATAACTAAAAAGTACAAAATAAAAAAATTATTTAATAAAAAAAAAACCCAACTGCGTAAATAATGAACCAAACTACGTACATAGACAAAGAACTGAAAAGAAAAAAACAAGCACATAGATGGCTGGTGGTCTAAAATTATATTGTATGTACTATTGAATGAATACTATTGAAGAAAATAAAATATAGGTATTCTAAGAATGGAACATAACAACTGAACAGTCGGGATCCATTAGTCGACAGCCAATCTAATTTGTCAATGGATCCCGACTGTTCAGTTGTTATGTTCCATTCTTAGAATATATTTTATTTTCTTCAATAGTATTCATTCAATAGTACATACAATATAATTTTAGACCACCAGCCATCTATGTGCTTGTTTTTTTCTTTTCAGTTCTTTGTCTATGTACGTAGTTTGGTTCATTATTTACGCAGTTGGGTTTTTTTTTTATTAAATAATTTTTTTATTTTTGTAATCTGTTCTGGTGATTTACACATGGGGGTTTTCAGTGATGAAATATATGAAGTATTATTTCTACTCCAACGGCTTTTCTTAAAACAAGCAGTATGACTGGCTGGCTGGCCTAGTGATGTCCTGACTGCTAAGCCTGAGTTCGTGGGTTCGATACCCACCCAGGACAAATCGTTGTGTCTTGAGCAAGATTATTTTTTGTGTGTACGGGAGTTATTTATCTAAGATGTATTTATGAATATATAAGTATGTTTAACAGTTGTACAGGCTCTGACTAGTTTGAGATCAGATGGCTGTGTGTTAGTTGTTCCAAGATATTTATTTATTTAATTAGTATGTCTAAATAGTACAATATTGAACTAGTACCTAAACAATATGTTTAATCGACATATAATTCAAAGTATCAAAATTACTGTTTGTGAAACATAATTACTAAAGTTTGAGTACAAAAAATTACGCTTTGCATTTCGCATAATGCTATAAAAACTAAAATAAAATGACTAATAAACGTTTTAAGCTTGCAACGGGCCTTTTTACGTCTAGTATCATCCATTTTTGCAAATTCACATTCGGCATTAATTAGTATCTAGTTTTAACACCTCTTTATAACTTTATGTTTTACTAGCCGTGCCCCGCGGTTTTACCCGCGTTAAACTTTATAAATTATAGCCTATGTGTAATTCGGATATATAAGCTATATTACTACAAAGTGTCATCAAAATCCGTTTATTAGTTTTTGCGTGAAAGTGTAACAAACACACACTCTCACACTTACAAACTTTCGCCTTTATAATATTAGTGTGATGTGATTTGCGAGTCAGATTAGCCTAACATTGCCTTACAAGACAAATAACGCAAATGAATGAGATCGTTTTCACGTGTAGGAAGTTGGGTTAAAGGGCATTGGTGCGGTAAGCATTCGTATAGGACTACCTAGAGGTAGGTGATAGTAATTGCGACGGTGCAGTCGAGTGCGACATCAGTAATTGCTCGGCCGGGGACACTGACATTCGCCTGATGAATGGAGCTTGCAGGAAATTCACTAGAGGAAAAAAATTCTAGACATTTCTGTCGATTAAAACTGTTGCAGGGCCCTTATCTTCGTATCCACGTATAGTTAATACATTTCCTGTGTTCTTACGGTAAATTACATCGACCCGGGGAATGTAGGAAACATATCTAGAAAAAAAAATGTGCTATGTATGATTCGATATAAATACTGGGTTTCAAGTAATACATGTTAATCATTCAAGATAGTACTGTGTGGTGAGAATCTCAGCGCATGGGGGAGTATCTATCAGAGGACGGACAGCGGCTTCTTTCTGAGTACTACGATTATCATACTGCGATCGCCAACCCGTCTGCCAAGCGTGGCGACCCCAAGATCATTCCTGGGTGAGGCGTTTGTCTAGCAGTGGACTTCTTTCGGTTGTTATGATGATGATGATTCAAGATAGTCGTTCAGAACTGAAACATAAAATAAACACCGTCACCGTAGCCTAGTTGGTAGTGCTCCTGCCTACGAAGCTGATGGTCCTGGGTTCGAATCCCGGTAAGTGCAAATATTTGTGTGATGAGCACGAATATTTGTTTCTGAGTCATGGATGTTTTCTATGTATTTAAGTATTTATCTATCTATATAAGTATGTATATCGTCGCCTGGTACCCATAGTACAAGCTTTGCTTAGTTTGGGGCTAGGATGATCTGTGTGACATTGTCCCTAGATATTATTATTATATCTATACGTAAAATTGTCCTTATCAATTTAGGTAATTAATAAATTAATCTATCAAATTTAATTGCTTTGCTCTTGTTGGTGGAGTTTCTTCTATTCCTGTCTATTTTCGGCAAGGCCTTTGACTTTTTGATACAATCCTATTATCAATTTCTCTTTAATATGATTCACATAAATTTTCCTTGGTCTGGCACGGCTTCTCCTTCTCTCTACTATTATCTCCGTGATGTTTATTGTGTAATTGCCCTATCAAGTGTCCCATCAACATCTTCCTTATTCTACTCTCCATGATGACTCACTGCGTCGTTGGTCTATAGGTAGTGCATTCAATCGTAGATATTATAATCACTTTTGGCTTAATCTAGGATTTGAATTCAAATAGTAATACTGTTTTTTTTTTGTAAAGGTATCTACTACTCTGTCAAGAAACTACCGGGAAAAGATCAATAATATACAAAATGTTTTTATTCATCCAAATTTATTTTATCACCTTCAAAAGATTGCTCCTTCAGAAACGATACACTTACGCCAACGAATAATTCATTCATCAAAACATTTTTTAAATGCTGCTTTCGGAATTGAGTTCAGTTCTTGCCGCGAATTCTCCTTTATATCTTCTACCGATTGAAAACGGGTACCACGAAGTGGTAATTTGAGTTTAGGAAAAAGAAAGAAGTCAGCTGGAGCCATATCTGGTGAATATGGTGGTTGCTGGATGGTACTTGTTGAGTGTTTAGTCAAAAATTCGTTCACAATGATGGTCCTTTGCGAAGGCGCATTATCGTGGTGCAATGCGTGGTACAATCCAAAAATTTTCTTTCCACAAATCTGGCCTTTTTCGTCGAATTTGCTCTCTTAAACGCCGCATAACACTCAAATAATATTCTTTATTTACCGTTTGACCTTCCGGTAAGAATTCAGAGTGCACAACACCGCGATAGTCAAAGAAAACAGTCAACATGACTTTGACTTTTGATCGACTTTGGCGTGGTTTTTTCGGTTTCGGTTCCGTTGGAAGGCGCCACTCCGAAGCTTGTTGACTAGTTTGCATGTCAAACTCGTAAAACCACGTCTCGTCACCAGTAGTTAACAATGCGTTTCATGAATGTTGGGTCGGAAATGACTCGTTCTACCATGTCCTCAGCGACTTTCATGCGATTGAGTTTTTGGAGAAAATTCTGATCTTTTGGGACTAGCCGAGCGGCAACATGTTTCATCAAATGATTAGTTAAAATGGTACGAATCGACTCGTGAGATACAGAAAGTTCGGCGGCTATCTCTCTCAGAGTTGAATGAGGATTTTCAGTTACTATTTCCTTCACTTTTGCGATGTTAACTTCAGTCAACATCGCAAAAGTTGATGGCCTACCAGAGGAAGGCAAATCTTTCATCACATCTCGACCGCTTTTGAACGCTTTGAACCACTCATAAGCACGAGTTTTTGATAAAGTCGATTCACCGTAAGCCTTCTGTAACATTTTCAGTGACTCCGAACACGAAATTCCATTAGCGATGAAAAATTTAAGACAAACTCTTTGTTCGATATTTTTGTCCATTATGATGATAATTATGATAATTCGCAATACACACTATATATGATATTACTAAAACCAGCACTGTATTTAATATAAATAACAGATGCAACTCAAACTCCGCGCCAAAATGGAAAACAGTTGTGCCAATCTAACAACAACAAAAAAAAAAACAAAAATTTGAATTTGGAACCATAAACAAATCATCCATTCCCGATACTTTTTTGACTGAATGTATATAGCCCGGAGTCTGGAAACTGGCGGTGACCGTTTTCTATTGTGTCGGCTAATGGACGGTCTTTAGTCGACACAATATCAAATCTGCGCAGGTTATATTATATTGCGCAAGACCGTCGGATAGATATTGAATCAGGCATTCTAATATAACCCGCGCAGATGACCAGCTTCCGTTGAGATCAGCAACTATGGCCGAAATTAGATCCAGGAAAAATCTGTAATCATCTCCTGGTTTAATTTCGGCCATGGCTACTGCTACTTAGAATAGATGTCTTTTCATCTACAGATACATATAAATAAACTGAAATTATTGTCAACAATTCCATTCTTTCCAGCCTATAAAACAAAAGAAGACTGTAAGACTGTATCTGTGAAGACGTAAATCCTAAGAGCTGCAGTTTTCTTCATCTAAAATCTAGTTTGGTCGAGGTAGTTCTTAATTAAAATTCTCAACAGTACATTTCGCCGTATAACAGTTATGTCTCTATCGATGGTCGTTGACGTTACTTTGAGTTAATTATGATCTAATAACGATTGATGACCTACTTTATTTTAATATTTTGTATTAAATTACACTTCTATTTATATTAAAATTATATTTCGTTTTAAAGTAACTGTTGTGCTAGTTGCCATACCTACGAGTTCTATACTAATGTCATTCCATAAGAAGGAGACAGAAAATGTCCATTATCCGCATAACACAAAGTTTAAAAGCTTATTTATTACTTATTTGTGAGCCGGTCACAATTTTTTATTTCTATCTACTCATAAACTTTATGTATATATATATTTCTTATCTACTTATTATTTTCTTAAATTCAACTTTAATAAAATATAGAATTTACAGAATGGATTCTAGTTACCTATTTCTTTATACATGAAACAAAACGTGGCTATGCATGCAATCTCCTAGCTTTACGCAACAGTTACTCTTATCCAAATAGGTATGTGCACGCTAGCTATGGCATCACCCTTGCATATTCCGCATAGTTTTACCAATGTAGCTAAAACTATTACTTAACAGCTTAAGTAATAGTTTCTAAAGTGTGAAGACTTGCCGTTACAAATATAACCTGCTCAGTGTGATGATAATGTGACACTCTCATACGTTCATAATCCTACTTCCTCTTTTAATATTATAAATGCGAAAGCTTGTGAGTATGGATGTTTGTTAGTCTTTTACGCAAAAGCTACTGAACGGATTTTGATTTTATTATTTCACAGGTACAGAAACAGACTACAGACTAATAACAAATTAATAATATCATTTTCTTATAACACTGTTAAATCTGAGGTCCAATTATATCTCTGTACACAACATTTAAAAATTACCAAAATTCTGCGAGTTAAAACTAGAAGTTTGAAACGAATATAGGTATATATTCGTTTCAAACTTCTAGTTTTAACTCGCAGAATTTTGGTAATTTTTTTACAATTATTTAAATTACAATACACAAATTAACAGACAAACTGAAGAATGGTTGTCCTTTGCTAAAAATAATTTGATTTTGCTTTGCTTTGATGAAAATATCAACTTTGGAGCATATTTTGTGGTACTACCTACACATTCTTAATATTGGAGTATTTTGAGACACTTTATTATTAATAGAAGGTAGAGTAAACAGTTGCGGAGTGTGTGATGAAACTATATATAAGCTATATTACTTAAAAAATAATATAGCTTATATATCCGAATTACACCTAGGCACTGCAAGTCCATAATAATAACGTCCGACACGAATGCAATATCAACAAAATCGTCTACATTCGGTAGCACTAATACTCCATGCATTTCCAAAGCGTTATGAACAAGTCATTGACCAAAATCCTAATTTTGTATGAGCTGTATAGAATAATAGATTTCTCCAGGGAACCAGCGAACTGTGCAGGGTGGTGAGGTCAGTATTTTAGTTGTGCAAACCAGATAACAACCCCTCCTCTAGCCGATACATTACCGTCCGATACGTACAAGCCTAACCGCGAAGGGTCTATAGTAATAATTTATTACCGTCTTGCTCTGGTTATAGATTTAGTACTAGTGTAACATCAGTAGGAGTATGTAGTAGGAGTAGGTGTAATTACTATGTAGTCTGCCAATTAAGAGCTGATTTATGCTGGTACTAGGGATAGCGATTTGATTGGATTTCTTTTAAAATACAATGCCTGCACTAGGGAATCTAATCCCTGTGTCGCGGGGTACTTTCCAAACATATAATAGATGGACACAAATTACATCCGGACTCAGAACAACTACTTATGGGTCACACATATTGCTGTCCGACATGGGACTCGAACCCGCGACACGAGGCGGCGAGGCGACTGTCTTAGCCGCTGCGCTACACGTGAAGTTAGAATATTATGATGATGAAATATAGTTAAAAGTATTTTTATCTAATAATGGTACAAAAACTCCAAGAGAAACAAGTTTATCTTATATCGGAATTAACTCATAAAGATATATTAACCGCCGGTCTACGCGGTTTAATTTTGACATTACTTAACCACCGCATAACCGCGTGTCATAATTAAATCGGGTGTTTAAATGAACATTTTGATAACCCATGGCTAACTGGTCAGCTTAAATTTAACTTTACTATGGACTTATGTTGGCAAGATTTTCAACAGTCACATACACACACATATAAACACACTCATGCATAAATAAACACACACGCATTATACAGACGCCAGCAATCTGTCAAATTTCTTTTATAGATTTTCAACTTTATCACAAAAGCACAAGGTTCACTTTCAATTGGGGAAATTTGACAGATTGGGGTAGCTCGATGTGCTAGCGTGTGCACATGAGATGACTTTAACAGATATTTGTTTTATGTATTTTGCATAATTTTAGCGTAATATTTTGTTTCATTTATAGATTATGGTGATCACAACACGAATGAATGTGTATTAGTATTTTTTTTAAATTTTAATGTATGAGTAATTTAGAATATTATTTATTAATGGTATCATGTTGAAACATAATTAATAACATTCTATACACATGATTTGCAATAAATAAATTGAAATTGAAGTTGTAAAAGTTTTAGAGCTGAGAAGCTGTCGACTGCGACATAATTATACTAGTACAGTCTTAGTCCAAATCTCGAGTATAAATATGATCATAATTAGATATTACATATTCATTTATATGAAACACTTATTGTATGAATTTAACTTGATATTTTCTTTTCTACAACTAAATTAGCAAGTTCAGTTGCTGTAGCTGAGCTATAAATCAGTTTGTACCGCTGTGAGATAATAAAACTGCTGACGTGTGATGTTCACAGTGCCACAGTGATGATTTGTAGGTACATAGTAGAATATGACCTACCTGTATGGTACATTTAATCAATTATGTTTCTATTATACAAATAATTCAGTCACTTCCGGATAGTGACGTTTTTATTTGCCAAGACTTGCGACTCACTTGACTGTAAACAGTGTCCGTTGCTTTGATAAAGGCATACTTATTCGTTCGATTCTCTCCTCTTCCTCCACGGGAAGCTCTAGACAATCAAGATCAAATACAACTGATATGCCTTAAATTATAATCCAATCAATATGTGACTACGTACGAGCTCGCCCGTGATATCATCCGCGTGGATTTCTTTTAAACTCCTATTAACTCCACCCTGTCGTAAAATCGTTCTTTAATTTCACCTTTAAAGTTTTTGACTGAATATCTTATCTACTGCGGAAATTAATTAACTGAAACTTGAGAGGTTCTTTTGTGGTGCTTTTCAGGACCTAAGGTAGTCGTGCTTACTGACGATGATGTAAAGCACCAAGGCGTGATAGCATGCCATGATTTAAATTATACTCGCCTCATGTTTAAATGACTTTCATTCAAGAGTTGTCACTGCCATAGCCAGTGACCCTCATCGGGTTGTTAAGGATTGGCTATATTCCAATAGCCAATCCTTAATAACCCGATGAGGGTCACTGGCTATGGCAGTGCCAACTATCTTTATACTGTAAGTGTCAGTTGCGAGTGCGGAGTCTAAAGGAATAAGCTGATCCGAAGTTCACCGACTAAATACATTATTACCAATTAATTTAATATTATTTTATTCATTTCTTCAATCTATGTCTCATCTGTAATTAATTAATCATTTTATTATTATTGAAATTGTATTTTAAATTTTGTATTGTGTAAATGTTTGTTAAATTTAATGTTTTTTAAGTTGTTAATTTAGTTCATATATAATTTATTTTAGCTTTATGTCATTATGTTATGTTTTTGTGGACATTCAAATACAAGTTACTTGTTTATGAATAAATGAAAAAAAAATAATGAGTTGCACTAAGTAAGTGATCGGCGAGGTAAAGCACCTAAGCACGCGGTCATTCCATAGATGGGTGACATTAGACAACAGTCGATAAGACATGTCAGAGGCCTACTGGGCGGCTTGAACACTGACACTAGGGTAATTACTGCCCATACGTTAAAGAAAGAAAGAACTCTTTATGTTGCACCAGAATAGACAACAACTGAATTAATAAACAGTATTATAATTATGTACAAAGGTCTTGCGATTTCTTCCAGACAACCTTGAGATGTATAATACTGGAATTATAAAATAAAAATAGGTTGTGTGAAGGCGTAACAAGTAAATAGTAAAATAATGATTATAATGAATGCGTAGGTAATGTGTGTACAGATAAACTCAAACGCAACTCCTACTCAAAAGTCATTTATTCGGTTAAAATATTAGATTTGTGTGGAATCTTCAATTGTGTTTTACCCTACCGTGCAGTGCATGACGTGGCAGCTACTGAGAAACACTGCCAGAAAACTCAGTAGGAATCCTTTTTTAAGATATTTATTTCTTACATAAAATTACATTGTATTTAAATGTGTTAATTTAGAGCGACTCAATCCCAAGCTGTTTTGTCACTCAAATAATCAGAAGTTTTGTAGTAAGCCCTGCTACACAATTTACAGATACATGTAATACCTAAAATATAGTTATGCATTATAATATTCACTTAGATCTTACAGATAGTTGAGTCAGGTACTCGGTCTTGACTCAACTATCTGTAAAATCTCATCGTCAAAAACGTTCAACGATCATTGTTTAGTGATGACATAGATTACTTACGAAAACATAATCAAGTGCATTGCAAAAGTAATATTTTGAATTTAAATCCGTTCATTGACCAGGACGGAATATTACGCGTGGGAGGGAGACTCAGAAACGCTGAGATAAACCAATCAATGAAGTACCCTATCATACTAGTAAATAAACACCGCTTCACGACATTATTAATTCAAGAGGCGCATGAGTTAACATTTCATGGTGGAGCGCGACTTACATTAGCAACACTTCGACAGAAATATTGGATAGTAAACGGATATATGGCCACGAAGCAAGTTATACGTCAGTGTGTTACGTGCCGAAAACAGGAACCAACTAAACACTGCCAACTTATGGGCGATTTACCTGCCTCCAGAGTGAACCCGGAGCGTCCCTTCTACCATTGTGGAGTAGACTACACGGGTTTTGTAGAAGTAAAAGCGAATAAAGGCCGAGGAATAAAGACCACTAAAGGATACATAGCCCTTTTCATTTGTATGGCAACGAAAGCGGTTCATTTGGAGCTTGTATCCGATCTAACTAGTTCAGCTTTACTGGCGGCACTCCACCGGATGGCAGCACGACGCGGAGCGCCACGACATATGTACAGTGATAATGGCACAAACTTCGTTGGTGCAAACAGAATGATTCAAGAGGAGTACGAAAATCTACAGCAGGTCTTTAGTAAAAGTTTCTTTACGCTGATTACCGAAATGCAAATAGAATGGCATTATAATTCGCCTAGCTCGGCACATTCCGGGGGAATTTGGGAGCGAAACATCCGATCTTTGAAGGCGTATCTTAAACGTTTAATTGGACACCAAAAGCTTACATTTGAAGAATATACCACATTATTATCGAGGATAGAAGCTTGCATGAATTCCCGCCCTCTCTGCGCATTGACTGAAGATCCGGAAGACTTAGATTTTTTAACACCAGCACATTTTTTAACAACCAGATCTGAACTGACTGTCATAGAGACGAAAGATGATGCTAGGACCAGATGGCATCTCACTACTAAATTATTTCAAGATTTGTGGAAACGATGGAAGACCGAGTACCTGACTCAACTATCTGTAAGATCTAAGTGGTTGAAAACACGAGAAAACATAAAATTAGGCGACCTAGTAACCATTCAAGAGGATAATTTACCAGCAGGAAAGTGGGCCATGGGACGTGTAGTGGAAACACACCCTGGCGACGATGGTTTAATTAGAGTTGTAACTCTAAAAACAAAAAACGGTTTAATAAAAAGGCCAATTGTCAAGTTATCAGTTTTGCCAATTAACCAGATAAACTCTATATACCAGATTCCAGAAAGTATACCATGCAACCATGACCATAATGCAACCAACAACCATAGCGATACCGATTTAAAACCAGAAGAGAAAAGAAAGAGACCAAGAAGACCAACTTGTACTTTTAGTTCCATTGTGTTGGCATTATTATTTTTTATGACGTTATTTATACCACCAACTAGCTGTTTACATAACATTCATGAACTGCCTAGTAACCAGACCTTATTTTACGATCCTATTGCCAACATACAACTTATTAGAGACAAATGGACACTTGTAGTGTATTACGACATGACACCATATTGGACTGGCGTACAGTCGTACGAGGAAATAAATAATTACTTAGAAAAACTGTGTACCACAATAGAAACACAATCACCATGCCATATGATCATATCTCAATTACGTCACAATAACCATGAGCTTCAATACTACAACGAACTATTGCTGACGCAACATTTCAATGCCCACGACAGACAGCGTCGTCGGCGCCGAGGACTGATCAACGGTGTCGGTTACTTAGCGAATGAATTGTTCGGAGTATTGGACACTCGATTCACAGAACAATACACAAAGGATATAGAAAACATCAGAAGTAACCAAAAACATTTAACCAAACTGTGGAAGAACCAGACATCCGTCATTGAATCAGAATTTAATTTGATGAAGAGAATGGAGAAAGAAATGGATAATCAGCTTAAATTCATCAATAAAAAAATTGTTTACTTTACAACAAAGTACTAACGCTATTCAAACCACCATTCAAAACATTTCAAATGTACAAGATTTTACCTTATTTGCTATGGCTGGAAATAATTTATTACAGGATTTGAAGAGATTGCAAGATACATTACTGGATACGATTACAGATGTCTACCACGGACGAATCAGTCTACATTTGTTAAAACCAGGACAACTGAAAGCTGAATTGCAAACCATACAAGGTCAAATGATGCACGACCTCAATTTACCTATCAGCAATCTTGAAGGAGACCTTCAGTACTTCTACCAGCTACTCAAAGTCAGGGCGAGAGTTACTCAAAAACTTATTATTTTTGAAATTACGTTCCCTCTCGTTAGCAGAGAAAGCTTTCAACTATATGATGATGATGACTCCAGACCGGTTTCGGTCACGGCGACTGCCTCAACTCCGTACAGATAGTTGTCGTTGGTGTGCTCGCATATGACTACAGTAGCCAATCTTATTTGAGAAGGTCCGCGCACATTGCGGGCATGTGAGCACACCATTATTAAAATTATAACTGATCGCCGCAGGTGGTCGGGCTTTCAGTTCGTCACGTCTAGAGTCAAGCTCTGACCGACGATGCTCCTCAAAGTCAAAAACGTTGTTTTTGACTAGAGCTCTCCAATCAGATCTGTCGGCCGCAAGCCTTTCCCACAACGAGGGCTCAATGTCACATTTCTTCATATGGCGTTTTTGCACATCTTTATATCGGAGGAACTGTCCGCCTTGCTTTCGTTTCCCCTCCTTCAGCTCGGAATAAAAGATACGCTTAGCCACTCGCTCCTCCGCCATTCGACACACGTGACCGCACCATCGAAGCTGTCGCCGCATAAGGTAAGCCTCAATGCCACCAACATTGGCTCGTCGCAGCACTTCGGTGTTACGCACACGATCAGACCATCGGATCTTAAGTATTTTACGCAGGCATTTAAGGTGGAATTGGTCTAGTGTGCGGATATGCCGACGGTATACAGTCCACGTCTCGGCGGAGTATAAGATGTTGGGCAATACTATTGCCGTATATACCGATATTTTGGTAGCCAGTTTGAGGTTATGGGAACGGAAGACCTTGGCATCCAGCTTGCCGAATGCTGCAGCAGCAGCACCGATTCTGCCGTTGATCTCAGCATCAAGGTCGCACTTCGATGTTAATGTGCTCCCCAGATACCGGAATTTATCAACCTGCTTTAACGAGTCCTCACCGAGTTTCATGGTCAGTGTCTCATGACCGTTATTGTCCAAGGACATAACTTCCGTCTTCTTGACACTGATCTTCAGACCAAATATTTGGCAAGCCTCGTGAAAGTTGGACATCAATTGCTGCAGGCTATCTGGGGATTCCGCTACGAAACACAGGTCATCTGCGTACATGATCTCAGTGATCATTGCATACGAAACTTTGGTGCGGGCTTTAAATCTGGCTAGATTAAAAAGATTGCCGTCTGTTCGGAAACGGATGCGAACTCCATCGGAAAATAATTGCAGGGCCTCGCGGACTACGACTGCAAAGTACAACGCGAACAGTGTAGGTGCAAGAACACACCCTTGCTTCACCCCACAGGTAACGGGGAAGAAGTCTGACTGATCGTCGTCGACAGCGACACAGCACTCCATGTCATCATGCAGGAGTCTCAGGAGTCTCACAAATTTATCCGTGCATCCTAACTTTTCCAGTACTATCCAGAGGGCTTCTCGAGGCACACTATCAAAGGCTTTCTCAAGGTCAACGAAGCACAGGTATAGCTTTCGCCCCTGTTCACGGCTCTTTTCTTGTAGTTGACGCAATGAGAAAATCGCCTCACAAGTGCCTCGGTCAGGTCGGAAGCCAAACTGGGTTTCCGGCAAAATCTTTTCAGATAGGGTCATTAGGCGGTTTAGTAATACTCTGGCAAAGACTTTTCCAGGGACTGATAAAAGTGAAATACCGCGGTAAGAGTTACAATCGGAACGGTCGCCCTTGCTCTTGTATAGGGCACAAATACGAGACACTTTAAAGTCTGCTGGAATGCGTTCCGTTTCCCACACAAGAACAAAAAGTTCATAAAAGGCTGAATGCAACTCGTCACCGCCATATTTGATCAATTCTCCCGGTATGCAGTCCATGCCAGCCGCACGCTTATTTGGCTGTTGTTTTATGGCAAGAACGATCTCATTGCGTGACAGTGGCTCGTTCATCTGACTTGCTACTGACATCTGAGGCATCGATCCGATGTGTTCCAGATCAGCTGATCGATCAACATTAAGTAGGGCACTAAAGTGTTCAGCCCATCGCTTTACTATAGCGTCTTTAGATTCTAGAAGGCCTTTGCCGTCCATGGACTTCAAAGGGACCTTCAGCGAATTCCTCGTACTAATCAGTTTTCGAACCTCACCGTAGAACTCTCCGAGCTGATTCGTATCAGCGAGCCACTGCATGTGCCGAGCTCTTTCTTGCCACCACCGATTTTTTATTTCCCTAGAAAGTTTTCGCAGCTCCAGGTCACTCTTTTTGATCTCTGCAGCGCCTCTACCTTGCTTCTTTCTGCTACCATTCCTAAGTAGGACACGATGTTTGCCGATTGCATCCGCAAGAACCCTATCGTTCTCATCAAACCAGTCCTCATTCTTACGGACTTTGACACCCAAAGTATTTTGAGCAGTGCCTAAAATATGAGAAGATAAAGCTCCCCACTCTGCATCAACCCCCTCCGCACCGTTTCGTAGGGATGGGAGCGTACTAGCTAAAGTTAGTGCAAACTGTTGTCTAGTCCCGAGATTCTGAAGCTTATCTACATCTAAGCACGCAAGCTTCACTCTTCCTGATCTGCGGGGACGACGTAAGCAGAGATTCAATTTGGTGACAACAAGCCGGTGATCAGTCCAACAGTGTGCTCCCCGCATTACACGGGTTATTTGGATTTGGGAAATATGTTTTTGTCGTACGATTGCGTAATCAATTAAATGCCAGTGTTTTGATCGTGGGTGCATCCACGTAGCCTTGTGCTTGGCGCGAAGTCGGAACATAGTGTTCGTTATAGCCATATCGAATTGAGCACAAAGACTAAGCAACAACCTGCCATTACTATTCATGTTGCCTATTCCGTGTCTGCCTAAAACTTTAGGCCAGGCTTCATAGTCCCGCCCGACTCTGGCATTAAAGTCGCCCAGTAGTAAGATCTGTTCACTGGGGCGTACGCGCTCGAGACAGTGTGTCAACTCCTCATAAAATTTGTCCTTGATGTCATCAGACTTGTCCAGCATTGGAGCATAGACACTGATGACATTAAGATAATTGTCGTGTTCAAGATGCAAGCGCAATGTGGTCACGCGGTCAGAAATGTGCACAGGATATTCCTGAAGACGCTTTAAGAGGTGGTTTTTGATAGCAAAACCAACGCCCGACCGCCGCGGTTCAGAGGCAGCAGTACCTTTCCACAGAAAAGTATACCCGCCACCGTCTTCCACCAGCTCCCCTTCGTCAGCGAGATGTGTTTCGCTGAGAGCAGCCACATCTATATTATAGCGACGAAGTTCTCGAGCTACAATAGCGGTTTTTCGCTCAGGACAGGCGTTAGCATCACCATCGAGAAGCGTCCGAACGTTCCACGCGCCGAATGTCATAGTATTGGATGATGGTTGCGTTTTCTTTTTATTACTTGTGTAGCGTCGACCACGATAGAAATAGATGCAGAGGCAGCCGTGGTTACTACCCTCTCTTAAGTCGGGGTGAGCATTTTTTTGGGACACCTTTTCTAGTCCCCTCCCTGGCTGAGCAGGGGAAGCAGTGCCTCCCTAAATAGGGCTGCTTTGTCACCCTGGGTGCTGCCGAATCCATTCTGTCACCCCATGCGCAGAGCGAAAGCGACCACGGTGTACATACATACACCCCCAGAACCGCCCGTGTGCAGGCATCAGACAAAGCCTGGTTCGCATCAATCCAGACCTCTCTACCTCACCCCATCGCCACAGGACTTTGCTGTAATCGGAGTCCATGTTCGGAAGCAGTCAGGTGCGCAGGAAATATTAAGGTGCATAAGTGTACGCGCAAACACAGATGCACACACTCGTCCTTCCCCTCCTATCTCTAGTGGAACGGAGAACCGCTACAACTAGAGGAGAGTTTGGATGATGTGTCTGGCCGACGGTAACTATACGCTCTCTACCGTCGCCCTTGGCCTTCCACAATTGCCGTGCTGTTCCGCCAAGTCCGCCAAACCCGCTGCATATCAGCTGTGGGTTGCCTTCCTTGCCGAAACAGACCTTATGTACAAAGTGGGAGAGAGCCACAATAATACATTCGATTGTACCTGTCGAACGCAAGGCAGTTTAACATCTTGCCCAGGACGATTTCACTTCAACTATATAAGATTATACCAATCCCGCATCAAATCAGTAACAGCATGGTCAGCATAGTTCCAGTATCAGACTATGTTGCAATAAATCTAAGAAAAGATGTCTATTTTATCATGACTATAGGCGAGTTAAATACTTGTCTGCGTCAAGAAGAATCTTATATGTGTCAATTTCGAAAACCAATTTTCACGTTGAAAAATGATGAAAATTTTTGTGCTAAATATATGCCAGAAAATAAATGTAAATTTATAGAGACCACTTGTACTAACCGATGGGTAGAGTTACAACGCACGTCACAATACCTATACTTCTGTTGTGACCTATACACAATACGAATCATATGTGGAGATCAAGTTACTGTCCGCCAGTTGACTCGGGCTGGAGTCATTGGCATGAATGAAAAGTGTATTATAAGGGGAAAAGATTTTACCTTATATTCCATCGGACACCATTCTAATCAAAACAATACGTCTCCAGATATTTACATACCACATATTGACCAAATTAACCATATAATAAATTTGAAAATTCCAATAGAAAAGGTACCACAAATCGATTTAAACTCCTCCTTCTCTCAGCTCGAAAAACAAATAAAAGACATGAAGTCAAGCTCAGATATACCGGAAGAAGAATTATCTTACCACCACATTCACCACTATGCCGTCAGCTATATTGTACTCGTAGCAGGCATGGGATTCATTGCTACGTGGTTCTGGAGAAGAGGAAGCTGTAACATGTGTGCAAGAACGGCTGCTCGTGGTCGTGGAAGGCCACGACCGGAGTCGCTGCAATTGCCTGCGCCAGCGCCCAGAATTACCAGACGACAATCAGCTTCAAGAAGTGAACCGCGACAGCTTAGTGTTAATTTAAAAGAACCAAATTGTGATACAGTGCGTTCGCAAAATTTGGCTGACCGCTGGCCAAGTATTAAGCGCGGAGTTAACTGTTCTAGAGACAATGCTGTTTTTACCATAGAGGACACTATAGTTTAATTATTTTTATTTTTCATAACTTAAGTTATTTTTACTCATACCATCGAACCACTTTGCTTTGATTTTTTTGCTTTTTACTGTTTAAGTTTTTTACGCGTTGTTATTTACTTTATTTTTTTGCTTTATTAACTATTATCTCATTTTTCTTCTCGTGCTCGGGAGTATGTTCGGAGTTATGAAACCGAACAGCTCAGCGTTTTCCATTTGTGCATTGCATGCACAATTGGTACGCAGCTAATTTATAATTTTATTAGACTTTTAAGTCAGTTCGCAATCCGCCAGCGACCGAGCTCAATTACCACTTTACCATTTAACCATAATTTACCATAAACCATTTAATTATTATCTAACATTTATAATAGTATTAATTGACCATTTTAGTTTATATTACCAGTGTACTACCAGTGTTAACCATTAGATCTTAGTTTTTAATACAATAGTGTTTAACCATTAAATCAGTCAAAATACAAAATCAATATTTAGTGTTAATTCCGCTAATTGTCAGTTTAATCATGCTGGGATGCAATTTGCACCGCCCTCCCGCCCGCAAAAACGTGCACATGCAAGAAGGACAATACAAAAAGCAAATTACATGCGCCAGTACGATACCCAACACGTGTTTCGGTCCTCCACGGACCATTCTCAAGGGCTGCTAACTCGTCGAGTGCTCGAAGGAGACTAAAAGCCAACGAGGCGAGCGCTCTTTTATATACTACCAACCGCATGGACAATTATTTCTAACTACCCCCAAATATTCGTAGTAAAGGAGATGAAACTAAATTTGTTTGGTCATTCAACAATGCAAAACTATTACTGCTATGTTTTAATATTTCTAATTGTTCCAACACACATAACCGGAAACTTTTATCACAACTATGTAAAATATTATACGTATTATTGTCGCCCAAGGAATGGCCAGTTTCAATTAAATGTTTGGCGTAATGAGATTTATCAGGATGGCCATTCCTATAAGCAGCTACATGCTCTTTATACCGTGTTTCAAAATTTCGGCCTGTCTGACCTATATATACCGCGTCACAATCATCGCAGACCAACCTATACACGCCGGATTTCTTGCAATTTTCCAAATTATCTTTTCCATTACAAAGACGTCGTATAGTTTGGTCCGTCCGAAATGCAACGTGAATATTATTTTTACGCAGTAAATTGGCAATTCTATCTGAAATTGGGCCCATATAGGTCAGACTACCAACATATTTGTTAATACGGTCAGGGGGGCATGCATACAGTAAAGAGCGAACCCTACATCTCTGATTATTTTTAATCAAATTATCAATAATAGATTTTGGATAACCGTTTGATAACGCGATTTCATAAAGAATATTAAGTTCTTTTATGTAATTCTCATTAGACAAGGGGACCGACATTAACCTATGAACATAGCTGCGGAAGGCAGCTAGTTTATGTTGATTGGGGTGACATGATGAAGCTGGAATAGCCATATCGGTATGTGTTGGTTTCCGATATATTTGAAATTCTAATTTATTATGGACATTAGTGATGGTGAGGTCAAGAAAATTAAGGGATTTTTGTGATTCTAATTCCAATTTAAATTTTATTTTAGGGTGGAGATTATTTAATTTAGTAACAAATGAATCAATTTGACGTTTGGTACCAGACCAACAGATTATTATGTCATCAACGTATCTATAATAAAATAAAATGTTGGGTTCGCCCACTATATATCTACGTTCAAAATTATCCATAAATATCTCTGCCATTAGTGGACTTAACGGTGAACCCATGGCCAACCCTTCCTTTTGGCGGTAATATTGATTGTTAAAACGAAAATAATTTTGTTGCATGCATATTTTTGTGAGTTTAAGAAGATCATACATCTCTCCAGGGTGTAACCGTTGTCTCTCAAAGTGTTCACCCAGAATATGTAAACATTCCTCATGAGGGATATTGGTAAATAGACTATCAACATCTAGGGACAGTAACTTAGCGGAAGATGGAATTTGAGTATCTTTAATTTTTGAAATTAAGTCTAAACTATTTTTTAAACTGAATTGAGGTTGAAAGAATGCTTTTTTACTTAAAAGGACGTTAAGATGTTTGGCTAAATTATACGAGGGGGCACCAATATGAGAGACAACAGGGCGAATAGGGACGTTTTCTTTATGAGTTTTTGGCAACCCATACAAAACAGGTGATCGTGGGTTCATGGGGATAATATTTTTTAATTGATCTGGAGAGATGTAAGACGTACCTTTAATAGCATTTTTTAACTCAATCGTAAACTTTTTGGTGGGATCAGAATCAAGGCATTCAAAATCGTCACCCTGGATGACATCATTAACCTTCAGATTATAATCAATTCTATCCAGAATTACGACTGAGTTACCCTTATCAGCTTTTGAAATTACTAGGTTATTCTGGTTTATTTTGTCATTTAAAGAACGAAAAAGAATATTTTCTGACCTACTGTGGATAACCGGTGTCTTTAAAGCTTTTTTGATTTGAACTGCTATCTGATGCTTAATGATGCCATCCTGTTTACTTCTAAAGCAAGCAATTTCCGAGTCAACCGCCAAAGTTTCAAGGGATTTCTGGGAAGGCCTAGGTTGAATATTATATTTCAAACCTTTTTCTAACAAAGAAATTTCATTTGGTGAAAACTGAGTATTAGAATAATTTTTGACGCGGGGATAAAATGTATGCGTTGAAATCGGCAAATTATCAGAATGGTTGAAATTATCATTGCGGCTCTCCCGAGACAATCGCTCCAACTTCCGCGATTGTATTACATATTTTTCATGCACCTCTTTCGAAACCAGATCCCTAGCCTTGTTATCTAAAATATCAAACTCCACGTTATGTAATTTGAAACTCAATTCGGTATATAATACTTTGAGGTGGAGCTTGATACCATCTCTAACAGAAAACCAATACTTGCATTCCTCATTCAACCATATCTGCTTAGCCTTCCTCAACGCTATACTACTAGCTCGGTTATGTGTGTTGGTACGCAAATTAATATAATGAGGTATTACATTCAATTTCTTACATTGTTGATTGAACCATACGTTTTGTGCTGCCAAACGGTGGAGTTTGGTTAGCTTGATGTAAAGTTTTGCCTGCTCAGCTATACTTGCTGACTGTAGATAAGTAATGGAATCAGGCGTTACTTTGCGGAAATCCATAACAATCAAAATACAAAATCAATATTTAGTGTTAATTCCGCTAATTGTCAGTTTAATCATGCTGGGATGCAATTTGCACCGCCCTCCCGCCCGCAAAAACGTGCACATGCAAGAAGGACAATACAAAAAGCAAATTACATGCGCCAGTACGATACCCAACACGTGTTTCGGTCCTCCACGGACCATTCTCAAGGGCTGCTAACTCGTCGAGTGCTCGAAGGAGACTAAAAGCCAACGAGGCGAGCGCTCTTTTATATACTACCAACCGCATGGACAATTATTTCTAACTACCCCCAAATATTCGTAGTAAAGGAGATGAAACTAAATTTGTTTGGTCATTCAACAATGCAAAACTATTACTGCTATGTTTTAATATTTCTAATTGTTCCAACACACATAACCGGAAACTTTTATCACAACTATGTAAAATATTATACGTATTATTGTCGCCCAAGGAATGGCCAGTTTCAATTAAATGTTTGGCGTAATGAGATTTATCAGGATGGCCATTTCTATAAGCAGCTACATGCTCTTTATACCGTGTTTCAAAATTTCGGCCTGTCTGACCTATATATACCGCGTCACAATCATCGCAGACCAACCTATACACGCCGGATTTCTTGCAATTTTCCAAATTATCTTTTCCATTACAAAGACGTCGTATAGTTTGGTCCGTCCGAAATGCAACGTGAATATTATTTTTACGCAGTAAATTGGCAATTCTATCTGAAATTGGGCCCATATAGGTCAGACTACCAACATATTTGTTAATACGGTCAGGGGGGCATGCATACAGTAAAGAGCGAACCCTACATCTCTGATTATTTTTAATCAAATTATCAATAATAGATTTTGGATAACCGTTTGATAACGCGATTTCATAAAGAATATTAAGTTCTTTTATGTAATTCTCATTAGACAAGGGGACCGACATTAACCTATGAACATAGCTGCGGAAGGCAGCTAGTTTATGTTGATTGGGGTGACATGATGAAGCTGGAATAGCCATATCGGTATGTGTTGGTTTCCGATATATTTGAAATTCTAATTTATTATGGACATTAGTGATGGTGAGGTCAAGAAAATTAAGGGATTTTTGTGATTCTAATTCCAATTTAAATTTTATTTTAGGGTGGAGATTATTTAATTTAGTAACAAATGAATCAATTTGACGTTTGGTACCAGACCAACAGATTATTATGTCATCAACGTATCTATAATAAAATAAAATGTTGGGTTCGCCCACTATATATCTACGTTCAAAATTATCCATAAATATCTCTGCCATTAGTGGACTTAACGGTGAACCCATGGCCAACCCTTCCTTTTGGCGGTAATATTGATTGTTAAAACGAAAATAATTTTGTTGCATGCATATTTTTGTGAGTTTAAGAAGATCATACATCTCTCCAGGGTGTAACCGTTGTCTCTCAAAGTGTTCACCCAGAATATGTAAACATTCCTCATGAGGGATATTGGTAAATAGACTATCAACATCTAGGGACAGTAACTTAGCGGAAGATGGAATTTGAGTATCTTTAATTTTTGAAATTAAGTCTAAACTATTTTTTAAACTGAATTGAGGTTGAAAGAATGCTTTTTTACTTAAAAGGACGTTAAGATGTTTGGCTAAATTATACGAGGGGGCACCAATATGAGAGACAACAGGGCGAATAGGGACGTTTTCTTTATGAGTTTTTGGCAACCCATACAAAACAGGTGATCGTGGGTTCATGGGGATAATATTTTTTAATTGATCTGGAGAGATGTAAGACGTACCTTTAATAGCATTTTTTAACTCAATCGTAAACTTTTTGGTGGGATCAGAATCAAGGCATTCAAAATCGTCACCCTGGATGACATCATTAACCTTCAGATTATAATCAATTCTATCCAGAATTACGACTGAGTTACCCTTATCAGCTTTTGAAATTACTAGGTTATTCTGGTTTATTTTGTCATTTAAAGAACGAAAAAGAATATTTTCTGACCTACTGTGGATAACCGGTGTCTTTAAAGCTTTTTTGATTTGAACTGCTATCTGATGCTTAATGATGCCATCCTGTTTACTTCTAAAGCAAGCAATTTCCGAGTCAACCGCCAAAGTTTCAAGGGATTTCTGGGAAGGCCTAGGTTGAATATTATATTTCAAACCTTTTTCTAACAAAGAAATTTCATTTGGTGAAAACTGAGTATTAGAATAATTTTTGACGCGGGGATAAAATGTATGCGTTGAAATCGGCAAATTATCAGAATGGTTGAAATTATCATTGCGGCTCTCCCGAGACAATCGCTCCAACTTCCGCGATTGTATTACATATTTTTCATGCACCTCTTTCGAAACCAGATCCCTAGCCTTGTTATCTAAAATATCAAACTCCACGTTATGTAATTTGAAACTCAATTCGGTATATAATACTTTGAGGTGGAGCTTGATACCATCTCTAACAGAAAACCAATACTTGCATTCCTCATTCAACCATATCTGCTTAGCCTTCCTCAACGCTATACTACTAGCTCGGTTATGTGTGTTGGTACGCAAATTAATATAATGAGGTATTACATTCAATTTCTTACATTGTTGATTGAACCATACGTTTTGTGCTGCCAAACGGTGGAGTTTGGTTAGCTTGATGTAAAGTTTTGCCTGCTCAGCTATACTTGCTGACTGTAGATAAGTAATGGAATCAGGCGTTACTTTGCGGAAATCCATAACAATCAAAATACAAAATCAATATTTAGTGTTAATTCCGCTAATTGTCAGTTTAATCATGCTGGGATGCAATTTGCACCGCCCTCCCGCCCGCAAAAACGTGCACACGCAAGAAGGACAATACAAAAAGCAAATTACATGCGCCAGTACGATACCCAACACGTGTTTCGGTCCTCCACGGACCATTCTCAAGGGCTGCTAACTCGTCGAGTGCTCGAAGGAGACTAAAAGCCAACGAGGCGAGCGCTCTTTTATATACTACCAACCGCATGGACAATTATTTCTAACTACCCCCAAATATTCGTAGTAAAGGAGATGAAACTAAATTTGTTTGGTCATTCAACAATGCAAAACTATTACTGCTATGTTTTTATATTTCTAATTGTTCCAACACACATAACCGGAAACTTTTATCACAACTATGTAAAATATTATACGTATTATTGTCGCCCAAGGAATGGCCAGTTTCAATTAAATGTTTGGCGTAATGAGATTTATCAGGATGGCCATTCCTATAAGCAGCTACATGCTCTTTATACCGTGTTTCAAAATTTCGGCCTGTCTGACCTATATATACCGCGTCACAATCATCGCAGACCAACCTATACACGCCGGATTTCTTGCAATTTTCCAAATTATCTTTTCCATTACAAAGACGTCGTATAGTTTGGTCCGTCCGAAATGCAACGTGAATATTATTTTTACGCAGTAAATTGGCAATTCTATCTGAAATTGGGCCCATATAGGTCAGACTACCAACATATTTGTTAATACGGTCAGGGGGGCATGCATACAGTAAAGAGCGAACCCTACATCTCTGATTATTTTTAATCAAATTATCAATAATAGATTTTGGATAACCGTTTGATAACGCGATTTCATAAAGAATATTAAGTTCTTTTATGTAATTCTCATTAGACAAGGGGACCGACATTAACCTATGAACATAGCTGCGGAAGGCAGCTAGTTTATGTTGATTGGGGTGACATGATGAAGCTGGAATAGCCATATCGGTATGTGTTGGTTTCCGATATATTTGAAATTCTAATTTATTATGGACATTAGTGATGGTGAGGTCAAGAAAATTAAGGGATTTTTGTGATTCTAATTCCAATTTAAATTTTATTTTAGGGTGGAGATTATTTAATTTAGTAACAAATGAATCAATTTGACGTTTGGTACCAGACCAACAGATTATTATGTCATCAACGTATCTATAATAAAATAAAATGTTGGGTTCGCCCACTATATATCTACGTTCAAAATTATCCATAAATATCTCTGCCATTAGTGGACTTAACGGTGAACCCATGGCCAACCCTTCCTTTTGGCGGTAATATTGATTGTTAAAACGAAAATAATTTTGTTGCATGCATATTTTTGTGAGTTTAAGAAGATCATACATCTCTCCAGGGTGTAACCGTTGTCTCTCAAAGTGTTCACCCAGAATATGTAAACATTCCTCATGAGGGATATTGGTAAATAGACTATCAACATCTAGGGACAGTAACTTAGCGGAAGATGGAATTTGAGTATCTTTAATTTTTGAAATTAAGTCTAAACTATTTTTTAAACTGAATTGAGGTTGAAAGAATGCTTTTTTACTTAAAAGGACGTTAAGATGTTTGGCTAAATTATACGAGGGGGCACCAATATGAGAGACAACAGGGCGAATAGGGACGTTTTCTTTATGAGTTTTTGGCAACCCATACAAAACAGGTGATCGTGGGTTCATGGGGATAATATTTTTTAATTGATCTGGAGAGATGTAAGACGTACCTTTAATAGCATTTTTTAACTCAATCGTAAACTTTTTGGTGGGATCAGAATCAAGGCATTCAAAATCGTCACCCTGGATGACATCATTAACCTTCAGATTATAATCAATTCTATCCAGAATTACGACTGAGTTACCCTTATCAGCTTTTGAAATTACTAGGTTATTCTGGTTTATTTTGTCATTTAAAGAACGAAAAAGAATATTTTCTGACCTACTGTGGATAACCGGTGTCTTTAAAGCTTTTTTGATTTGAACTGCTATCTGATGCTTAATGATGCCATCCTGTTTACTTCTAAAGCAAGCAATTTCCGAGTCAACCGCCAAAGTTTCAAGGGATTTCTGGGAAGGCCTAGGTTGAATATTATATTTCAAACCTTTTTCTAACAAAGAAATTTCATTTGGTGAAAACTGAGTATTAGAATAATTTTTGACGCGGGGATAAAATGTATGCGTTGAAATCGGCAAATTATCAGAATGGTTGAAATTATCATTGCGGCTCTCCCGAGACAATCGCTCCAACTTCCGCGATTGTATTACATATTTTTCATGCACCTCTTTCGAAACCAGATCCCTAGCCTTGTTATCTAAAATATCAAACTCCACGTTATGTAATTTGAAACTCAATTCGGTATATAATACTTTGAGGTGGAGCTTGATACCATCTCTAACAGAAAACCAATACTTGCATTCCTCATTCAACCATATCTGCTTAGCCTTCCTCAACGCTATACTACTAGCTCGGTTATGTGTGTTGGTACGCAAATTAATATAATGAGGTATTACATTCAATTTCTTACATTGTTGATTGAACCATACGTTTTGTGCTGCCAAACGGTGGAGTTTGGTTAGCTTGATGTAAAGTTTTGCCTGCTCAGCTATACTTGCTGACTGTAGATAAGTAATGGAATCAGGCGTTACTTTGCGGAAATCCATAACAATCAAAATACAAAATCAATATTTAGTGTTAATTCCGCTAATTGTCAGTTTAATCATGCTGGGATGCAATTTGCACCGCCCTCCCGCCCGCAAAAACGTGCACATGCAAGAAGGACAATACAAAAAGCAAATTACATGCGCCAGTACGATACCCAACACGTGTTTCGGTCCTCCACGGACCATTCTCAAGGGCTGCTAACTCGTCGAGTGCTCGAAGGAGACTAAAAGCCAACGAGGCGAGCGCTCTTTTATATACTACCAACCGCATGGACAATTATTTCTAACTACCCCCAAATATTCGTAGTAAAGGAGATGAAACTAAATTTGTTTGGTCATTCAACAATGCAAAACTATTACTGCTATGTTTTAATATTTCTAATTGTTCCAACACACATAACCGGAAACTTTTATCACAACTATGTAAAATATTATACGTATTATTGTCGCCCAAGGAATGGCCAGTTTCAATTAAATGTTTGGCGTAATGAGATTTATCAGGATGGCCATTCCTATAAGCAGCTACATGCTCTTTATACCGTGTTTCAAAATTTCGGCCTGTCTGACCTATATATACCGCGTCACAATCATCGCAGACCAACCTATACACGCCGGATTTCTTGCAATTTTCCAAATTATCTTTTCCATTACAAAGACGTCGTATAGTTTGGTCCGTCCGAAATGCAACGTGAATATTATTTTTACGCAGTAAATTGGCAATTCTATCTGAAATTGGGCCCATATAGGTCAGACTACCAACATATTTGTTAATACGGTCAGGGGGGCATGCATACAGTAAAGAGCGAACCCTACATCTCTGATTATTTTTAATCAAATTATCAATAATAGATTTTGGATAACCGTTTGATAACGCGATTTCATAAAGAATATTAAGTTCTTTTATGTAATTCTCATTAGACAAGGGGACCGACATTAACCTATGAACATAGCTGCGGAAGGCAGCTAGTTTATGTTGATTGGGGTGACATGATGAAGCTGGAATAGCCATATCGGTATGTGTTGGTTTCCGATATATTTGAAATTCTAATTTATTATGGACATTAGTGATGGTGAGGTCAAGAAAATTAAGGGATTTTTGTGATTCTAATTCCAATTTAAATTTTATTTTAGGGTGGAGATTATTTAATTTAGTAACAAATGAATCAATTTGACGTTTGGTACCAGACCAACAGATTATTATGTCATCAACGTATCTATAATAAAATAAAATGTTGGGTTCGCCCACTATATATCTACGTTCAAAATTATCCATAAATATCTCTGCCATTAGTGGACTTAACGGTGAACCCATGGCCAACCCTTCCTTTTGGCGGTAATATTGATTGTTAAAACGAAAATAATTTTGTTGCATGCATATTTTTGTGAGTTTAAGAAGATCATACATCTCTCCAGGGTGTAACCGTTGTCTCTCAAAGTGTTCACCCAGAATATGTAAACATTCCTCATGAGGGATATTGGTAAATAGACTATCAACATCTAGGGACAGTAACTTAGCGGAAGATGGAATTTGAGTATCTTTAATTTTTGAAATTAAGTCTAAACTATTTTTTAAACTGAATTGAGGTTGAAAGAATGCTTTTTTACTTAAAAGGACGTTAAGATGTTTGGCTAAATTATACGAGGGGGCACCAATATGAGAGACAACAGGGCGAATAGGGACGTTTTCTTTATGAGTTTTTGGCAACCCATACAAAACAGGTGATCGTGGGTTCATGGGGATAATATTTTTTAATTGATCTGGAGAGATGTAAGACGTACCTTTAATAGCATTTTTTAACTCAATCGTAAACTTTTTGGTGGGATCAGAATCAAGGCATTCAAAATCGTCACCCTGGATGACATCATTAACCTTCAGATTATAATCAATTCTATCCAGAATTACGACTGAGTTACCCTTATCAGCTTTTGAAATTACTAGGTTATTCTGGTTTATTTTGTCATTTAAAGAACGAAAAAGAATATTTTCTGACCTACTGTGGATAACCGGTGTCTTTAAAGCTTTTTTGATTTGAACTGCTATCTGATGCTTAATGATGCCATCCTGTTTACTTCTAAAGCAAGCAATTTCCAAGTCAACCGCCAAAGTTTCAAGGGATTTCTGGGAAGGCCTAGGTTGAATATTATATTTCAAACCTTTTTCTAACAAAGAAATTTCATTTGGTGAAAACTGAGTATTAGAATAATTTTTGACGCGGGGATAAAATGTATGCGTTGAAATCGGCAAATTATCAGAATGGTTGAAATTATCATTGCGGCTCTCCCGAGACAATCGCTCCAACTTCCGCGATTGTATTACATATTTTTCATGCACCTCTTTCGAAACCAGATCCCTAGCCTTGTTATCTAAAATATCAAACTCCACGTTATGTAATTTGAAACTCAATTCGGTATATAATACTTTGAGGTGGAGCTTGATACCATCTCTAACAGAAAACCAATACTTGCATTCCTCATTCAACCATATCTGCTTAGCCTTCCTCAACGCTATACTACTAGCTCGGTTATGTGTGTTGGTACGCAAATTAATATAATGAGGTATTACATTCAATTTCTTACATTGTTGATTGAACCATACGTTTTGTGCTGCCAAACGGTGGAGTTTGGTTAGCTTGATGTTTGATTCCGCTAATTGTCAGTTTAATAAAGCTTAACGTCCTTTTAAGTAAAAAAGCATTCTTTCAACCTCAATTCAGTTTAAAAAATAGTTTAGACTTAATTTCAAAAATTAAAGATACTCAAATTCCATCTTCCGCTAAGTTACTGTCCCTAGATGTTGATAGTCTATTTACCAATATCCCTCATGAGGAATGTTTACATATTCTGGGTGAACACTTTGAGAGACAACGGTTACACCCTGGAGAGATGTATGATCTTCTTAAACTCACAAAAATATGCATGCAACAAAATTATTTTCGTTTTAACAATCAATATTACCGCCAAAAGGAAGGGTTGGCCATGGGTTCACCGTTAAGTCCACTAATGGCAGAGATATTTATGGATAATTTTGAACGTAGATATATAGTGGGCGAACCCAACATTTTATTTTATTATAGATACGTTGATGACATAATAATCTGTTGGTCTGGTACCAAACGTCATATTGATTCATTTGTTACTAAATTAAATAATCTCCACCCTAAAATAAAATTTAAATTGGAATTAGAATCACAAAAATCCCTTAATTTTCTTGACCTCACCATCACTAATGTCCATAATAAATTAGAATTTCAAATATATCGGAAACCAACACATACCGATATGGCTATTCCAGCTTCATCATGTCACCCCAATCAACATAAACTAGCTGCCTTCCGCAGCTATGTTCATAGGTTAATGTCGGTCCCCTTGTCTAATGAGAATTACATAAAAGAACTTAATATTCTTTATGAAATCGCGTTATCAAACGGTTATCCAAAATCTATTATT
Organism: Pseudoips prasinana; assembly: GCA_951640165.1. Lineage (NCBI taxonomy): Eukaryota > Metazoa > Arthropoda > Insecta > Lepidoptera > Nolidae > Pseudoips > Pseudoips prasinana. Next base: position 16,683,009 of record OX621240.1, read on the forward strand.
GATAATTTGATTAAAAATAATCAGAGATGTAGGGTTCGCTCTTTACTGTATGCATGCCCCCCTGACCGTATTAACAAATATGTTGGTAGTCTGACCTATATGGGCCCAATTTCAGATAGAATTGCCAATTTACTGCGTAAAAATAATATTCACGTTGCATTTCGGACGGACCAAACTATACGACGTCTTTGTAATGGAAAAGATAATTTGGAAAATTGCAAGAAATCCGGCGTGTATAGGTTGGTCTGCGATGATTGTGACGCGGTATATATAGGTCAGACAGGCCGAAATTTTGAAACACGGTATAAAGAGCATGTAGCTGCTTATAGGAATGGCCATCCTGATAAATCTCATTACGCCAAACATTTAATTGAAACTGGCCATTCCTTGGGCGACAATAATACGTATAATATTTTACATAGTTGTGATAAAAGTTTCCGGTTATGTGTGTTGGAACAATTAGAAATATTAAAACATAGCAGTAATAGTTTTCCATTGTTGAATGACCAAACAAATTTAGTTTCATCTCCTTTACTACGAATATTTGGGGGTAGTTAGAAATAATTGTCCATGCGGTTGGTAGTATATAAAAGAGCGCTCGCCTCGTTGGCTTTTAGTCTCCTTCGAGCACTCGACGAGTTAGCAGCCCTTGAGAATGGTCCGTGGAGGACCGAAACACGTGTTGGGTATCGTACTGGCGCATGTAATTTGCTTTTTGTATTGTCCTTCTTGCATGTGCACGTTTTTGCGGGCGGGAGGGCGGTGCAAATTGCATCCCAGCATGATTAAACTGACAATTAGCGGAATTAACACTAAATATTGATTTTGTATTTTGATTGTTATGGATTTCCGCAAAGTAACGCCTGATTCCATTACTTATCTACAGTCAGCAAGTATAGCTGAGCAGGCAAAACTTTACATCAAGCTAACCAAACTCCACCGTTTGGCAGCACAAAACGTATGGTTCAATCAACAATGTAAGAAATTGAATGTAATACCTCATTATATTAATTTGCGTACCAACACACATAACCGAGCTAGTAGTATAGCGTTGAGGAAGGCTAAGCAGATATGGTTGAATGAGGAATGCAAGTATTGGTTTTCTGTTAGAGATGGTATCAAGCTCCACCTCAAAGTATTATATACCGAATTGAGTTTCAAATTACATAACGTGGAGTTTGATATTTTAGATAACAAGGCTAGGGATCTGGTTTCGAAAGAGGTGCATGAAAAATATGTAATACAATCGCGGAAGTTGGAGCGATTGTCTCGGGAGAGCCGCAATGATAATTTCAACCATTCTGATAATTTGCCGATTTCAACGCATACATTTTATCCCCGCGTCAAAAATTATTCTAATACTCAGTTTTCACCAAATGAAATTTCTTTGTTAGAAAAAGGTTTGAAATATAATATTCAACCTAGGCCTTCCCAGAAATCCCTTGAAACTTTGGCGGTTGACTCGGAAATTGCTTGCTTTAGAAGTAAACAGGATGGCATCATTAAGCATCAGATAGCAGTTCAAATCAAAAAAGCTTTAAAGACACCGGTTATCCACAGTAGGTCAGAAAATATTCTTTTTCGTTCTTTAAATGACAAAATAAACCAGAATAACCTAGTAATTTCAAAAGCTGATAAGGGTAACTCAGTCGTAATTCTGGATAGAATTGATTATAATCTGAAGGTTAATGATGTCATCCAGGGTGACGATTTTGAATGCCTTGATTCTGATCCCACCAAAAAGTTTACGATTGAGTTAAAAAATGGTATTAAAGGTACGTCTTACATCTCTCCAGATCAATTAAAAAATATTATCCCCATGAACCCACGATCACCTGTTTTGTATGGGTTGCCAAAAACTCATAAAGAAAACGTCCCTATTCGCCCTGTTGTCTCTCATATTGGTGCCCCCTCGTATAATTTAGCCAAACATCTTAACGTCCTTTTAAGTAAAAAAGCATTCTTTCAACCTCAATTCAGTTTAAAAAATAGTTTAGACTTAATTTCAAAAATTAAAGATACTCAAATTCCATCTTCCGCTAAGTTACTGTCCCTAGATGTTGATAGTCTATTTACCAATATCCCTCATGAGGAATGTTTACATATTCTGGGTGAACACTTTGAGAGACAACGGTTACACCCTGGAGAGATGTATGATCTTCTTAAACTCACAAAAATATGCATGCAACAAAATTATTTTCGTTTTAACAATCAATATTACCGCCAAAAGGAAGGGTTGGCCATGGGTTCACCGTTAAGTCCACTAATGGCAGAGATATTTATGGATAATTTTGAACGTAGATATATAGTGGGCGAACCCAACATTTTATTTTATTATAGATACGTTGATGACATAATAATCTGTTGGTCTGGTACCAAACGTCAAATTGATTCATTTGTTACTAAATTAAATAATCTCCACCCTAAAATAAAATTTAAATTGGAATTAGAATCACAAAAATCCCTTAATTTTCTTGACCTCACCATCACTAATGTCCATAATAAATTAGAATTTCAAATATATCGGAAACCAACACATACCGATATGGCTATTCCAGCTTCATCATGTCACCCCAATCAACATAAACTAGCTGCCTTCCGCAGCTATGTTCATAGGTTAATGTCGGTCCCCTTGTCTAATGAGAATTACATAAAAGAACTTAATATTCTTTATGAAATCGCGTTATCAAACGGTTATCCAAAATCTATTATTGATAATTTGATTAAAAATAATCAGAGATGTAGGGTTCGCTCTTTACTGTATGCATGCCCCCCTGACCGTATTAACAAATATGTTGGTAGTCTGACCTATATGGGCCCAATTTCAGATAGAATTGCCAATTTACTGCGTAAAAATAATATTCACGTTGCATTTCGGACGGACCAAACTATACGACGTCTTTGTAATGGAAAAGATAATTTGGAAAATTGCAAGAAATCCGGCGTGTATAGGTTGGTCTGCGATGATTGTGACGCGGTATATATAGGTCAGACAGGCCGAAATTTTGAAACACGGTATAAAGAGCATGTAGCTGCTTATAGGAATGGCCATCCTGATAAATCTCATTACGCCAAACATTTAATTGAAACTGGCCATTCCTTGGGCGACAATAATACGTATAATATTTTACATAGTTGTGATAAAAGTTTCCGGTTATGTGTGTTGGAACAATTAGAAATATTAAAACATAGCAGTAATAGTTTTGCATTGTTGAATGACCAAACAAATTTAGTTTCATCTCCTTTACTACGAATATTTGGGGGTAGTTAGAAATAATTGTCCATGCGGTTGGTAGTATATAAAAGAGCGCTCGCCTCGTTGGCTTTTAGTCTCCTTCGAGCACTCGACGAGTTAGCAGCCCTTGAGAATGGTCCGTGGAGGACCGAAACACGTGTTGGGTATCGTACTGGCGCATGTAATTTGCTTTTTGTATTGTCCTTCTTGCATGTGCACGTTTTTGCGGGCGGGAGGGCGGTGCAAATTGCATCCCAGCATGATTAAACTGACAATTAGCGGAATTAACACTAAATATTGATTTTGTATTTTGATTGTTATGGATTTCCGCAAAGTAACGCCTGATTCCATTACTCATTAAATCAGTGTTTTTAATAAACCATTAAAACCAATAAGGAGCTCGCAACTCGCAACACATGCAATCAATAAAGTATACATACATGTTTGTTATAATTATTATGCTGCTAATCATCGTAGTGTTGAGAAAGGTAAGTTTTCACTAGCCTTTTAAAGGTTTAGCAATTGGGCGTGTCACACTAAAAACTATAAAGAATTCCAAAAATTCTATTACTATGCACTGTCAAGCTGCTTAAATTGTAGAGTTAGAAGTCAGTTTTTAGCACCAGGATAATGTATGTACTACAATATGTAATATACTTATTTAAATAGTCCACTTTTAAATGGTTTTCTGTAAGAAAACGCGCAGGTTCAAACCCTCTAAGATGACGTCGTGGGTAAAGGCTAGTATTCACATATTACTAACTAGGTGAATTATTAAGCAGATCCTAGCTCAAAGTTGAACTAATCCTTGGTATAATAGGCATATTAAATTTTACTCACTTTAGCCTAACTAAACTTAGTTTAGGGCCCCATGGAAATAATGTGAGCACATGCCTTATAAATATAAAATTTGCTGTTATAACTTCTACAGATTGCACAGATTACAGTAAGTAAACAGATTGTTTCTTTATTGAATGAGTCCATGCCAAAAAATCATGTTTGGATAGAGCAAGTTGAAGATTGAATTTAATTTTCTGGTCATATTATTAGAGTTATTAAAGATTTTTAGTTTGCATAGACAACTCTTTCACTACAAAGCCATAAACGTTTTCTTTTTATTTCTGAATCACCTGAAGTTATGCTGTTAGCTTTGCTATGTCCATAACTCTACCATTCTACCAAGACCGTAATAGCAAAGAAGAAAATGGAAATCAACGGTAATACGGAATAAAATTCAATATTACAATTTTTTTTTCTAATTTAAATATATCTTATTAAATCTTAATATTTTGAAATTTGAATCCTACCTTTTTAATTTGGACATACATTAACATTGCAATCATGGTCCAAAGCCATCGGCAGACTTTTTGTTTGATATAACGACTGCTGTCGAATGATTACTGCTTAAAAATGTTTATAACTTAAACGACTTAGATGATTATTCTATATACGCTAACTGCGGGTCTAGGACCTAGTTCGAATGTAGAAATGATTACTTTTACATTAATGACATTCTATACATATGTCATTGCTTTAAATTATAGTATAATGTATATCTACTAAAGTAAAAGTAGGTAGTAAAAAAAAAATTAACAAATTTATTATGTATTAGTATTTTGAACATTGTTTTTTTTATTTTATATTAAGTTTCTTTTTTAATTTCTCATTAAATATATTAATGAATATAAATTATATGTGCAAATAATAAAAGGCGTTAAAATTGTCACGTGCGAGTAAGGCACCAAAGCTGGCAATATTTTCATTTCGTAATTCTCACGTTGAATTAAATATGGACCAGCTCTCTGATCACCTGAGAATTTGATAAGGCTATAAGATGCAATTCAATGGGATTTTTATTTATTTCATTCTAATGTTTGTACTATTTATTAACTTAATATATAAATGTTCACACTAGTATTGAATTAGTAGAACATACTACTTAGCCAATGACTTTTGTTACTGTGTGATAAATTTACTGTGTTCTATGTCTACAAGGGAGTTTGTAGAAGTAGGTTAATGTTTCTATAATGTAGTCATGTAGTGTAGAATGTAGGCATCGTATAGCATCATTTATCATCAGAGTGTGTGCTAGTTTGGTTTACTAATGATTTCGGTGTGCTTGGCGTCGTTCTTATAAATGTACAACTATCATATACATACATTATTTTAACATTAAGGAACGTTAAAATATGTAGAGCAGATTGGCTTTTAACTGATTGCTGGGCTACTAAGTAGGTATAATAAACATTTGGCGAATAAACCGTTTCGGTTAAGTTTTTGTTTGGTTAACTGCATACAGGTCGAATAAACGAATGATGTTACGATCATTGAATTTTATTTATCAAAATGTTCAAATGAATTTACACAAGTGTAAACAAGTGTTCTCTATTCCTTCGCTATTATATTTTTTTATCTCAATCAGGGGCTACTTCCTTCCTTCTCAATAAGAGCTGGAAATAGTTCTTGTAAGATAAAAATAACGCTTTTCATGGTATGTTATTTATAACGAAACTAAAATGCTGCCCGCAGCTTCACCAGTGCTTGGATAACTTTATACGGTCACCGTAGCCTAGTTGGTAGTGTTCCTGCCTACGAAGCTGGTGGTGGTTCGAATCCCGGTAAAAGCAAATATTTGTGTGATGAGCACGAATATTTGTTTCTGAGTCATGGATATTTTCTATGTATTTAAGTATGTATCTATCTATATAAGTATGTATATCGTCGCCTGGTACCCATAGTACAAGCTTTGCTTAGTTTGGGGCTAGGATGATCTGTGTGACATTGTCTCTAGATATTATTATTATTATAACTTCTTACCTATATGTTCTTTTTTTTAGCTTCTTACTTCGTTCTAAATTACAGGCAGTTTTATTCAGTAGTGGGAGTAGGTGACAAAATGCAAATATAAGATTAGTTGCCTATACCAGTCCATAAATCGGCGAGATAAAGCACGTTAGTGCGTTGTTTATGGACGGGCGTCGTGGTTCTCGTTACTTTGGTGGGAACTATAAATTCCCGGTACCGTTTATAGTTCTTAGATTATACTCGTTAAGCCATGGCAGAAGTCATCTAATGGTCGGTTTGGACAACATGTATTATGCCAGCGTATCTCTACACTGACGAGTTGGCGGCCGTATTTATACGGAGAAATAGTGAAGACCGATTCGTGCTAAATAATTTGCGTGTAACGCGTGTTAGAGCAGTAATCACTAACCACATTCTACAGTCAATAGTGTAAGTAATTATTCTTTACTTTTGAAACATCGTTCTTTACAATAACATAAATACTGTGGACCTAAGAAGTTATGATTATGATTTAGAGTTCCAGTCTCAATATCGTTTATTAGATCAGCAAGATGGAATAAATTATTTTATTATCATATACATATATAATTATACATGTAAGAATATAACTCCATAGTTACATCGTCCAATAAAATTGTGTTAAAAACTCTCTTTCCCATACTAGCAAAAAGAAAAAAGGACGCACTTAGTATTATAAACAAAAAGGTTGTTCTACTTATTTCGCAAATATAATATATCGAATGTTTAATTTCAGAGGTAGACTTTAACGATATTTACACACATTTCATATTTAACGGCTATAACAATTTCGATGACATTTAAATATTAAAGCAGAAAAACAACTACGCTTGCTCTCGTTACTGGCGATATAAATTTTTGCCAGTTTTTCCGGTCAAAGCTAAGAAAAATTGAATTATTTCGCCATACGAACATCTCTCATAGTAATAGCGCAATGGCGAAGAAGGTAAGAGAGTCAGCTTTTGAAACACTTAGGTTTTATTTTAACTTTTCATAATAGCACCGAAATGTAATAAAAGACCCGTCTAGTTTAGCAGCAGGTATTTGCGACTTTTGCTTCTGCAATAAGTCGTTAACAAATATCTGACCCAAAGTTTTTACCATAAATCTGAAAGTAATACTTTCAGACTATTTACCACCAAAACTAATAAATCTTCCACTGAAGCGTCATAGTTGTCACACCATAGTTGGTTGTGGTTGAAAATCAGTCTCCGTTGGCACTGCTTTATGCAATAACTTGTAAAAGGGCCATAGTATTCCACTACACGGAACAACATATTGCCAAATACGTCAATTTTAATGACAGATGTCAAATGTAAAAAGCTGGTAACGTTGGACTTTTGACACCTACCGTAACCGGCAATCAATGAAAAACCGTATCCGATATTTAAGCTTTGAGCTATATTTTCTGAAGCGTAGAGAGAGCACTGTCGAATCATAAATGTTTCCATCTCTTTGTTTAATCCATACCAACTACTATGATATAACAGGACTTATTATTCTTATGCTTACTTCTCATTCGTCCTTACTAATATTATAAATGCGAAATTAACTCTGCATGTCTCTCGCGCTTTCATGCCAAAATGAAATTATGTACACAGAAAGTTTGGAGCCTGAGAAAGGATATAGGCTACTTTTTAAGGCGCAAAGAGGGTTGTAAGGGATTGAAAGGGGGATGAAAAGTTGTAAGGAACTATCGTAATTTTTTGAGCTAGAAGCTTGAAACTATTTTTTAGGCTGTTGATTTGATATAAATAAATATAACATTCAAAGTTTGTAAAAGTTTTACCCTCAAGGGTGTAAAATTACAATCGGGAATAGGGAATGAATGTTTGTTTGGAAATACGTAAGGTTTTTGTGAATATTTTATAAGTTTGCAGAAAGAGATAAACTAGATATTTTGATGTTACATTTACGGAGTCATTAAAAATGTGCGAATTGTGGCATAAGCAAATTTAGATGATTTGTAATTCTATAGTGGCAAGTCATTTTAGTAAAGCATTTGACAAGTTAATCTTTTAAATAGCATTATTAAGTTTATATTAATGAGGAAACATATGAAAAATATGTTACCTGTTTTATTCTAGAGTTTTAGGTGTGCGTATCTATTTAGTACCTGAAATAAGGAAGAACATGGTGGCCCAATTTAGATGTCTATAAGCTGATTAAATTGAAATGGTTCATAGATATATTTCATGCACATCCAATCAGCTAGTCCAAAGCATCTTTGACTGTTACATTAAAGTATGAGTATTTTATATTTTAGGAGCTTGACTGAGGAACTTTCGAGGAGTGATTACCCTCGATTTGCAAGCCGTCGACTACTATACAACACAGACGACGGACACAAAATAAATTAAGGTTAAATCCGGAGCAGTCATAGATCATTTGCAACTGCAAAATATCAATTTAGGTAACCCCACGTCAGTGGACATACTTTGACAACGATAATTGCCCGTACTGCCCATGTAATAAAAATTTTGTCAGGGTCAAAGTGGATCCACTACTTGACCTGAACTGTACCTTAAATAAATCACAAAGAAATAGATGTAACTTACATACGGAGGCCACTAAAGAACATACAGGTCAGCTTAACCTTACAAAGTACGTTACAAGTACGTACCTCGGAATGTAAGAAAAACAGGAGCCTTATCGCGCGGAAACTAGAAGTCAGGAGAAGGAAACGGCTAACTTAATTATTGTGTTAGGGTCTTACTGGAAAATGTAATAGTATCTTTCAATTTGCTGGAGTTTAAAATAAATTATTTTACTATCTCGTTGGCTTAATTTAATTCCACACTGTTCCACTTAGTTGACCGATTTGACCCGAGTATCAAAGAGAGTATCTTTTGATGACAACTATGTTATAAAACTCTCTATACGAGTACCTCAGCGCCCTCATGTTTCAGGGTCCGTACTCCGGGAACCGGGATCCGAAATTGGAAACACCACTACGAAAATATGTAGTTGTTCTGATTTTAGGCCTACTTTGTCCGCCCGTCTCCGTCATTTGTATATATGATATGTCAATATCTCGCAGTAAAAATTCCGCGGTAAATTAATACTGAATAACCAACAATTCGATTTATTAATTAAAATTTTTACTCGTGTCTTTTAAACAATTTTGGATGATGTCGGATAGTTTTGGGATTACATTGGATCCATTTTGGCACTAATATTTAATCAATTCTGCCCTCAAATTCATCGGTCAAGCCTGGGAGTAATTCTGTTCCTATTGACCGCGAGAATCAACTACAGTCACTCACGTGAAATGCAAAATAACTTTATTTTAAAGTAATGGTTAAATATTGTACTATTATTTTTATAAAATAAAATAAATTAAAAATGTCTTATTTAAAACAAGATGTGCACTTAAAAAGTTTATTAATTAAATTCCGTTCGTAATTCTATTATTATTATTAGTTCGTAATTACGTCAAATGACACACATTGCAGTTCTACTCTGGCGTCTGCCATAATACGGCACGACCGTAGCAGAAAGGTTATTGGTTAATGAAATTTCAGGTTGATCTGTCACTTAGATTAGGAGAAAATAGGCTGTGTCAGTCGGACATATGTCGGAATCGAAGTCGAAAAAATTCGGAATACTGGTAAGATCACTACAGTGTATGTACTTCCGATTTTTCAACGGAGTTATGGAATCTAACCTAAACCCGTAATCTCATTATTTACAATTGAACACGTTATCTCAACCAATGACTCAAAAGTATTGTTATATTAAATAAAGCTTGTTTTTGTTGTCCCGCACCTACGCTTAAAGAAACTCTTGGCATGGAAATTAAATGACTAAAATGAAAGGAAAAGACATTTATTTCATGAATACTCTTAATAAAACATGTCGAAAAGGTCTATTCTTGGCGCAGGCATTTATTCGAATCTCTTATTGAAACGGCAACAGAATTAAATAATGACTCTGTATATTTACGTCGCGGCGGTGGAACCTATTGTGATTCGTATTATTTTCATGTATTCGGCGACGGTGTAGTAACATTTTCTTTTGTTATATTTGTATTAGTAATAGTTTGTTGACTTAGAAGTATGTGGGCCGCTTCCGAAACCATTAAGTGTATTGATATCCGACAAACGAGGAAATAAGGATCTAATGTTGCCTTCGGACAAATATAAATGTAGGTAAATATTTAGTTAGGTAGTTCTATCTATTAGAATTATTGTAATTTATTGCTTCAGGTATTTCGTTCACGTTAAGGTAAGGTATTGAGAATCGTTTTGGTATCGCTTCTTTGTTCTTTATTTTGGGAAGTATAATAATATAAATATAATAGATAATAATCTGCAATCTGCCATATTATTATAATGTTTAGAAGGGGTTGGGATGTTTAGAACAGAGATAGGCATTTTCCTTTTTATATTCAATTTTGTGCCCTGGATTTTGTTTGTTTGACGGCATATGGTACTTAGGTAGTGCCTATGCTAACAGAATTTATATATTTAATATAATAATATCCTGGGACATTATTCACACACGGCCATCTCGTCCCAAACTAAGCAGATAACTGATATATTACATATACTATTTTTCTTTTCTATAAAGATACTTACAATACATACTTATTTTTAGTCTAAATTGACAAAATGTTTTTTGTACCTATAATTGAAAAGTACAATATCAACTTAATAACCGTGTTACTTTTAAATTAGATTCGAGTCAAAAGGAAAAATGCCAAGTTGTACACCCAAATTGTACAGATGTCAGCACATCAAGCTACCCCAATCTGTCAAATTTCCCCAATTGAAAGAGAACCTTATGCTTTTGTGATAAAGTTGAAAATCTTTAAAAGAAATTTGACAGATTGAGGTTGCTGGATATGCTGGCGTCTGGTAAAAATAAAAAATAATAAGATCCGCAGATGGAAAATGAAAAGGATGGAATAACAAGTTAATTATCATAAAAAACCTAAAAAGCTAACATGATAAAACCACCACTACTATGAATACCGTTGGTATCGTCAGAGCTCTTGTGTTTCGGGTTCGACCCCCACACAGGAGAAGTATCTTTGTGACACATAGTTATGGATGTGGTTTCTGTCCCTAATTTGAAAGGATAAATTTGTAAGGCGTTCTATGGTACAAATACTATTATTCCTTAGTGCGGGAATTAAATTTCCGATTCCCGATACATTGTAATACATTTGCTTTATTTATTTATTAATAGGGTTACCAACATAAGTATAGCATAACTTGACACATAAAACAAAAACTGAAATTATTCTAGTCTAACTGCACTAACAAATTACAGGTTACCACATCATGGGTTAAACATTTCAAATTAGTGTAATATTTTTTTTTAATTATGAATTACAAGTTAAGAATGAAAAATTAATAATAACAATACAGGAAAATAATAAAATAAAAAGAAACAATATCATCGAACTAAAGTAAGTCACAACCTTTAATGAGTTTCATAAACTTATGAAGGCTTTGAAAATTAATATCGAGCTCAGGCAGATTATTTGTCAAATCGTTGTACAGACGAGCCAAGCGTACAACTGGTGAATTACGACCCATTCTTGTTCTGCAAAAGCTGATCTTGACATGGATGTCTTGGCATTCTTGTGGGAACATTATATGCGAATCGCCCAACCAGCACAGGACTATCAATTTGGTTGTTAATTATTTTATGTAGTAGAGACATGTCCAGATGAACACGACGCGCAGAAAGCTCATCCAGACGGAAATGCTTTAATTTATCTTTGTAGGTTCTAAATATTCTTGGGGTTTTAAAGCGGTACGATAGGCTGCGGACTATTTTTTTTTGTACTCTCTCTATTCTGCTTGAATGTATGTGACAGTCTGGAAACCAGACCGTGCTGCAGTACTCCAGTTTACTTCTTACATAAGCATTGTGTATTAAAATTATTGAAGAGGGGTCTTTAAAGTCTATAGTATTTCGGAGTATAAAACCTAGTGATTTATTTGCTTCCTTTATTATTTGGTCGATGTGATCTGAGAACTGCAATTGACTATCAACCATGATACCGAGGTCTCTTATGGCATTAACTTCTTGAAACTCGTCGCCACCTATTAGGTATTTCGTCTGAAACTTATTGCGTTTCTTAGTTAACTTTATGTGGTGACATTTTGCGACGTTTAAAAACATTTAATTTGTGGTGCACCAATCTTGTAGGTTGTCAATAAGACATTGACAACCTACAAGATTGGTGCATTGAAGTTATTTAGAGTCTTCTACATATGAAATCTTTCTAGTCAACTTAAGGTCATCAGCGAAGAGGTATAGCTTGGAATGTTTGATGTTTTTTGCCAGATCATTAATAAACACGTTAAAAAATAGTGGTACAGATCTCTGGGGACTCCAGACAGCGCCATAAACCTTTCAGATCTTTCATTATCCACCATTTTTATTACAAAGCAATAATTTAAGTTCCTAAAAACTCCTTCAAAAGGGCTACTCTAACCCCAAAACAATTAAAAGCCTCTTCCATAAACATCAACTTTTGGAACACAAATTGAAAACAAAAACAATTCACAAAGTAAAAAAATATAACTGGTGACTTGGGAAACGTATACCTACTAAACCTTCTTTAAAAATTCGCAAGTCTCTGTACTTTCTTATTAAAGATGTCTTTAGGTTCACGTGGCTCAAACAAATCCCGTGGGACGAAGTTTATCTCGCAACAAAGAGCTTTTAAAAGGAGACGTTACATATTGTCTACATAGCCATTCTTTATTTCTACAGTTTTTCATTTAAAATGTTTGCCTACTGAGTTTTTTTTAGCTTATTTGTTATTTGATAGGATATAAATAAGATATAAATCCTTATTCATAAGTTTTATCCATAAAATAATTGTGCTTACAGCAAATTCATGTGATAAAAGTGAAACTTCTTAAAAATAATGAATATTATAGTGTACTAGCTGTGTCCCGCGGTTTTACCCGCGTTAAACTTTATAAATGATCACAGCTCCTCCCCCGTGGGTGATAATATATACCCTATATGTTGAACCGACCTCTTACGAATATTCATGCAAAATTTAAAGTAAATCCATGCAGTACTTTAGCAGTACTGCAGCAGTTTAGCCCGGACATACATACAGACAAACAGATAAACACAAATTTTAAAAACTATATTTTTGGCTTGGATATCGATTGTAGATCACGCCCCAAGTTTTCACTTTCCTACGATTTTATAATATGTATAGATACAGTTACTGTAATAGACAGAGACAGAGACGAGAGCTTCTCAAAAGAATACAACATTTGTATTGTTGAATTGTTTAGTAGAGTTTCGTAAAAACTATATCAAACACAATGACAAATATTAATAACACAACGTATGCGTGGTACCTCAAATGTTCATATGTAGCGTGCGATGTGAATATCTAGAACGCACGCAAGTGCGTCATTATCTTGTGTCGTTTTCTATGTCACTCTTCTGGATCAACTTGACTTCAGAGTATATAGATCTCTTTATCTTTCTTTATATGCCATATATTTCTTCTATATTATTATGAACTCAAATTTTTTATCAAAATTTAGAATCGAAAACGGATAAGTGCATGTTGAATTCTATGGTGTCATCTTCCGTAGAGTGCTATAGGAAACCCTAAACATAACTCCTGAGAAGTGGTTAACGCTGACATTTAAGGTTGGTAGAGTATACCGTTCCATCACTATATGAGCAGTATGACTACTATTAATGCGTCAATGTTGGGTTGCTAGATATGCGTAAAGCCGCCGAAGCTCATTCGGAAGATGTATGGTAGGATGCTTTGTTTATGCCTTTTATGTGTGTCTCAAGCGTGGTAGGCTACAATAGCCGCTTGTGATTAACTTAATCATTGAAAATAACCTAATAATTAGTCAAAATTCACTTGCGTGTAGCCTTTCATATCATTCGATTTTGTTGATGTACCCAAAATTAAATACATATGTTGTTTATGGCTGTCCTTTATGGAATAAAAACACGCTTTTGACAAGTTTGTAGGTATAGCACTATTATATAGTAAATTATTTTAACAAAAAGTAAATTGTTATCTTCTGGATGCCGGATATTATATTTACTTGCCGATTTGTTAAAAAAATATATCTAGTAATAATATTTCAATATAGCTGTGCCCCGCGGTTATACCCACTTTAAAATTTATAAATTAAAGCATATGTGTTAGTCCAGGGTATCAGCTAACTCCATACCAAATTTCATTAAAATCGCTCCAGCCGTTTAGACGTGAAGAAGTAACAAACATATACACTCACACACTCACAAACTTTCACCTTTATAATTTTAGTGTGATACGACTTTTGGGTACGATTATTTTTGGTAAATAGATTCTAATATACACATACAAAAGGTTGCTTCGACACTTTCGAGTTTGTCAAAATACAGTCGTTATTGTTTTTTATAAGAGATTGACCTTCATAGAGCAGTAATTAAACAAAACTTAATAATCAATGCAACATTATTAAAATATTATGTCGCAACACTGACCTTCTGACCAAACTTTGATCTTCTGAGATAAAATGCCGTAATTATACATAAAAATACAGAGTAGTTGAAGTAAAAGAGGCATTATAACCCTGCCAAAATCTCACGTATACAAAAATTGTCACCTACCTTATTGCATAAGAAATTTTATATTATTATAGAAATGTATATGCATTTGCTGGTCACGACGCTGGTACAAGTAATGTGCTTTTTTAATTAATTTTATTGTCTCTATGATTTACATTACTATATTATATAATTAGCATGTTTTAAGATCATTGACATATTATTATCGAATATCCATAATAATATTGACATATGCATATCAAATAGATTCAATAATTAAGTGAAGTTGATTTTAATAAGCCTAAATAATGTATTGATATCTGTATTGATATAAATAATATATATATAGCACAAAGTAAAGTATTATGCGTCGCATCAGTTAATTTGATTTTCATTTCATTTCAAATGGTGCACAGATACAAAAAAAGTGTACCTACCTCATAGAATATTGTTCCTTAGTTCTTAATTGAAACACTTAAATGTTTAAAGTTTCTTTCTTCAACGTTGTCTCTGTTTCATTGACACTATATTTAGTGTCAAGCGTGATCAATTATCAATTTATGAGCTTATCAACTTCCGTACAACTTGAACAAATTAATTTAGTCGTCGTGAAATTAGTTTGTGTATATAAATATCTTTATTCGTATTTTAAGGAGAAAATATTGATTATTTATAATAAGTACGGAATGGACATTAGTACTTTAATACGAAACGCAAGTTAGCGCACTTCGACAGACTAGTCCGGCATGACGTTCGTACGAGTCATCGAGGCATGATGACTGCGCGATCCAGCACTCACTTCTTCTTGTAGTAGCCGGAGAAGCTCTGGGCGGACCACTAGTGCCTAGAAACTGTCTCAAAATTCATTGTATTTGATTTATTGTGTCAAAGTATAGAACCTAAATAGATCTGCAAATTAATCTATGACTTTCATTTTAATCGTAAAGTCTTTACGCCCATTAAATGGGTTCGATTGCCACCCGGGGCAAATCTTTGTGTGATGAACACGATTATTTGTTCTGTGTCTGGGTGTAACTTATCTATAATACGTATGTGTTTAGAAATATATAACTATGTTTATCAGTTGACTGGTTGACATAGTACAGGCTCTGCCTAGTTGGGAATCAGATGGCAGTGTGTTAATGGCCCAAAGTTATTTATTCATTGAAATATATTATTATGTAAATTCAATTTGTGATCACACAAAAATATAAGTTTCACAGTCGAACCTTTCTTAATCTTTGTACTTAGTTCCCCAATTAACTAAATCCGAAAGCGTAAGTATTTTTTAAATAAAGATTCGTGGTGCAGTGATCAAATATTAAACTACTGGTCACCGTATAGCTCTAACTTCACACTGGTTAAGTTTGTTTGACTTTACTGTGCTATAAGAAGAACGCCGTGAGTGCATAACTAGGTATTAGTGATAATGGACGCTCCGATAGCTCTGTTGATTGTTTTTATATTAAGCCAAGCGTCGGTAAGAGTTTAATTCCTTTATTCTATAAATATAGTTCAGTTTCTCGTTTATCATGTTTGCGTTTATGTATTTACGTAAGTTATTTCTGATTATTTACCTAAGTCTGTATGTATTTATTAGTGTAGGTATATTTGTCTGCTCTTGTTCAATTGTTTGTTGAATTTCTTTTTTATACCTCTCGAAACGTTTATCTTGTGTAATAATAATGACTGTTTGATCAAATTGGCGATGGCAGCCAATCTCAACGGAGATTATTTGTGCGGGACAAATTATAGTGAACATTGAATATGCTCTCTCTATACCTCCTTAATCTCATGATCAGATGGGATGGGCTAGCCTACATGGCCGGAAAGAGTATAAGTGCAGAACCCACGGAGTGCATTCAGAGGCACAAATGTATAATACCGTTAACTTTCTGAGATGCGGGTGAGAGATTTCCTTAACAGAAGAGAGTACCTTTTTTGGCCCAACCCTGGATTAGAACTCTAAACCTCTCTGTTTTGGGGCGCACTACAGTAAGACATATGAGGTATAATGATAATGTATTCCATTTCAAATTGTATGTATTTTAATGATATTTTACTACCAAAGCATTTATTTAGTTACTATAATTACCTGGTACAAAAATATGAATATAAACAGATTTCTGAGCGTTTTTATCTTTTAAAGAGTATGATCAGCTGTAGTCATTCTAGAAGCCATGTGTGTTTACTAGGTGGCTAGCACGACTTTAACACAACAAATGCACTGTCCATAAGAATAAACAAAATCATAAATACATATATTAAAACAAAAATTATGTAAAATTTATAATAGAACACAGTTCTGAAATAAAAAATAGTATTGCTGCGCGTTTTTGAAATTTTATATTACTAATGTAGGATATATGTGTGTTTAAAATTATTATGCTTGTTAATTGATACGATAAATATGTAAAATCATACGATTTTATAATGTGATTATTATTATCTGAATAATATAAAAGATAAACTAATGTATCCCCAATAAAATCTAACCCTAAATATTATCTAGATATTAGATAGAAGTATATTTTGGTAATTTCTGTTTGATAATTTGGTTTAGTTAAGTTTAATAACTAACTGATTATATTTTAGTTTATATAGTTTATTATCACTTTAATTTTATTACACTTTGTTTTGACTTAAGTTATTATTTCTATTTGTAAGTGTTGGTTCACCTGTTATTGGCAACTGTATAAGACCATAACTTGGTAGCAATCATTATTTTAAATGTTATATACAGAAGCCTATACTAGTAGTCTATACCTTTAAATAAATAAATTATCTCATTTGATATAAATGTACAGATACAAAATTTAACGTTATAATTCCGGTTCTATTTAATTTGATGTCCAAAATACTGTCAACGTGGAACATCTTTTACATATTTATAATTGGATTTCGCGCAAATGTTGTACTTTGGTAACCGTGGGTTGGTACTAATTTTAGGTGATAGAGACATATGTTTATCTAGCAGTTAAATTTTCGTAGTGCTACTGTTATTTAATTCTAAGCGTGCTTGCAACTTGTAGTATATAATATTTTATACATGTAATACTAATGTTATTTATGGTTTGAAATATTTTCTCTCTACCTATTTAAATTAAGTAACTATAACGTTCATATAGCGTTCGTATAATTTACGTGTTTCGTAACTCAATTTTTGAAAATGCTATGAACATAAAATTTAATTAGATTCGCCTCTTATTTCAGTCTAGTTTACGCACAGGTGTGAATTGTGATAAATTTGTGAACAGATCTAACAAATACTTCTTGTTAGATTTGATCACACTCGTCTGGTATATAAACATTAAATTGACGGGCCTGATGACGTGGTTGGCAAATGTTGCTTGCTTTTCACGCCGGAGGTCGTGGGTTCGATTCCCACCCAGGACTGATATTTGTGTACAACAAACAGACATATTCATGCATGTCTGTTTGTTCTGAGTCTGGGTGTAATTATCTTTATAAGTAGGTATTTACAAAAGAACAGTATATCAGTTATCTGGTTTCCATACTAAAAGCTCTGCTTAGTTTGGGATCAGATGGCCGTGTGTAAATAATCCCCAGGATATTATATTATATTAACTAACGAAAGTTATGTTATCACGGAGACCATAGACGGGTAACCATCTAATTGGTTGAATATCTGATTTGTACCACTTAGGCAAAGCGTAGCCTCAGCGCGACTATCCCGTATATTTATTGTTATTTATTTATTACATATAGATTATGATACTACTCACAGCAGAATAGCCGAGCGTTCGTAAGAGAGCTTATCACACTAATATTATAAAGGCGTTTGTGAGTAAATAAATAAAATAAAAAAGGTTTTTATTCACGTAGACTTCAAAAAAGCGCTTGTAAATAGTCAGAACATGTTTGCAGTATTATAGTTGTATACATTATTATTTCTAGTAACATAGATATTAGGTACACATGTATTGATAGTATTAAAACATTAATAAAATTTATTTTTGTTCCTTCTTCAAGTCTGGAGCGATTTCATTAAACTTTTGTGTGGACGTAGCTGACACCTTGGATTAACACATAGGCTAACACTAATACTATAAAGGCTAAGGTTTGTGAGCGTGTGAGTGTGTATGTTTGTCACTTCTTCACTTCTACATGATTGGAGCGATTTTATGGTATGGAGTAAGCTGACACCCTGGATTAAGACATAGGCTATAATTTATAAAGTTTATAGAGGGTAAAACCGCCGCGCACAGCTACTTCTCAAATAAACTTAAGTTAATAATAAGTTAAAACGGGTGGTTGAACGTCTCTAATTGGTTGGTATGCCACCAATTAAAGATGTTCAATCACCCGTTGAAAATACTACTGAACATACAATAAAGGTTAAAATAAAGTTTGATTTTTGAGGGATACAGTGCCAATCTGATTTTCATTTCTCCATCTATTAATATCCAATGAAATATTTTTGTGCTATACACGCAATGTAGCTCAACACACTTAATCTTGTGTGTGTATGGTAGATTTGTAGTAGGTATTAATTACAATGCTGATGTTGTAACTAGTCCACAATCATAATGTATTACGCAGATTTGCGTTTGAACGGTATAGATAGAGTAATACATAAATCCTTAATGAATGCAATATCAGCTAATATTAATATTGGATATATCTACGTAGGGCTCTATTGGCAGATGCTATGCTTAGGATATAATTGAATTGAAACGTCGTCGACAGTTTCCCCGTCTGAAACGCCCGGTACAATAGTTGCGAGTGATGTAGCGTAAAAGTGACGGTATTGGGAAATGTTAGTCTATTCATTTCTTCGAGAGTATGTCCACTTTGGACTATACACTCGAAGTAATATCAGGAGAGGAAACTTTCGGTAATACGGTGTTGCCATGTAAGTCGCAAGTACCATAGACTATAGCAGTTTGTTGATTACATGTGGCGCAGTGATTAAGACAGTCGTCTCGCCACTTCATACCCCAGGTACGATTCCCGCACAGAATAATTATTTGTGTGACCCATAAGTATTTGTTGGAGATCTGGGTGTACTTTGTATCCGACAATTGTATGTTTGTAAAGTACCCGGCGACACAGGAATTCATTTTACTAGTGCGGGCGGTCCCCTAAAAAACACAAAACAAACGGTAGCAAATATTTATATAGTCAGCAAAGAGCAATGGAAAGGGCTATGCTGAGATCCGCAGGCGAACCAAAGTAACCGTCATAGCCGTAAGAATTACCAAGCTGAAGTGGCAGTGGGCAGGGCACATAGCTCGTAGAGCCGACGCGACGGCCGCTGGGGCAAAAAGGTTCGCGAGTGGCGACCACGTACCTGACGACGCAGCGTGGCAGGCCCCCTACAAGATGGACCGATGATCTTGTGAGGGTCGCTGGAAATCGCTGGATGTGGATAGCGCAAGACCGGCAATTATGGAGATATTTGGGAGAGGCCCTTGTCCAGCAATGGGCGTCTTTCGGCTGATATGATGATGATGATGATAGGTTATTTAACCTATCATCAGTAAATTAACCAGTACCGATTTTGGTACTGGTTAATTTAGTGCTATGGATATAAGATATTTTAAAATATTTACTTACAATTAGGCAACTCAATAGTTACCAGTTTTGATCATACTTTTAAGATATTATAGATACATTTTATTTTACATTGTCATCGTGTATATACCGATGTGTATTTCTCTTTACTGGACAAAATTGCCTGGTTGTATAGCCAATTTACCTTAGTTTCATCTTTGAGAATGCAATTTGAACGTGTGCTAATGAAATGTCAACAGGTATACTGTAGCGGTCCGTTATCATACCAACTGAACGATGGAAACGAAATACCTTCGGTCGCTCTTGGTACCAGTCTCGGACATTTACCCGATGTAAGTATTTAGTTTATTTGCTACACTTACGCCCTTAGGTAATAAGTGTTTTAAAATGTCATACCGTGTTTAAAACTTTGTAAATATAAATATTTTGGACAACTAACACACTGCCATCTGATCCCGAACTAGGCAAAGACTGTACTATGGCATCCAGTCAACTGATAAACATACTTATATTTCTAAATACATACATATTATAGATAAATTACACCCAGACACAGAACAAATTATCATGTTCATCACACAAAGCTTTGTCCCGGGTGGGAATCGAATCTCTGGCGAAGCAGTCAGTGTCACTAACCATTAGACCAACAAGCCAAAAATGAGAATATTGAAATGAAAAATTCAGTTGTTTTGATTTTAGCAAATCTTTAATCAACAATTGTTCAAACAAATAAAGAAGCAGAACAAACAAAAGTGACTTTGAAACACAACATAATGATTATATTTATTGTTTCCTTAATATTAACACACTAAATACAGAAAAATACCACACAAAACCGATCAGTCGGTTTGACTGCGGGGGAAAGTCTCAATAAACAAGAAAACAACAACAAAATACATACTAAAAATAAGTAATAACTATTATTAATCACAGTTGATATTATGGCACTAGCTAATTATTATAATAATAAAATGGTTTAGTGATCGCAGTATTATCGTCACAGTTCACAGAGAGACGCTGCTGCCCATTCTTTTTTCATTACATTCAACTGTGACGATAATACTGCGAACACTAAACCATTTTATTATTATAATAATTAGCTAGTGCCATAATATCAACTGTGATTAATAATAGTTATTAGTTATACTTTTCACCGTCACCACATAATACAGTCAATGATAATTTATATAAGTACCTCAATGAATGTATTTAAAGTATTTACTTTTCTAAATCTGAATGCGCTTCCGTCGGTTGGGATTTTGCTAGGTAAAGCAGATTAGGGCAGCACTCTCGGAGCCGTTAGTGAAATGCATCTGAACACGTGTTAGCTACGTATAATTAATCGGATCTACTAAATACGAACAGAAAGCAAAATAGTATAATATAAAATCTAGATAATTACACCCAAAAATACTTTTATAACTATTATTTTTATAGGTATTAGGAATTATAAAAAGACTACATTTTTTAAGATCGAGTAAACAGTTACTTTTTCAAGTAAACGTGATACTAACATACGTGATCACATGAGCAGTGATCAGTGTGATCAGCTACCAGTAGTCTGAGACCATCAAAATATAAGCAGAGAACTGTTCACAAAATTTTACGTCTTTTTGCATTTTTTCTTGGTAGCGATATAATGTGTGGAATTTTTTATATCTTATTTCATTATAATGGGATCCAAGAAGAAGATGAAGGTTTTTACATAACTACACAATGTTCTTTATTTAGCCAATTTCACAATGTTCTTTATTTAGCCAGTTTATGAATCATCCATCCATTATCCAAGTTCAAAATATTTATTTGTAAGCTTTCTATATGTCGTACATACTTCCACTAACCAATATTCCTGACACGAATACCTTGTAAAACATTGCGGCTATGTTAACAGGGTACGAGGGTATTGCCTGTGAATCACTCTTTGGCGAACGCCGTACAATGGGCTTTGGAAGCCGGCTACCGGCATGTCGACACCGCCACCCTCTACCGGGTGGAGGACGAAGTCGGTCTTGGCGTACGCAACTTCGTCAACAACGGCGGCAATAGGCACAAAGTGTACATCACTACTAAAGTAAGTAAATTGTTGCTATTGTGGTAGGTATAGTACACCTGTTAGTATTTATGTTACAGCCAATATCGATGGACTCAATGCAGATACACATTTAAAATAAAAATATAAATATAAAGTAGGTTTTTATTCAGGTAGACTTCTTATAGACTTATTTATTCAGAACAAGTTTGTATTAATATAGTTAAGTATGAATTATTACTATTTACATATATATATATGTGTAATATATATCTATGTATATAGTATAGGTACACGGATTGTATGAAAAGATTAATTATATAAAAAAAATATAATAATAATGATATTTAGCTAGCTTGTTGCTTAAGTTATTGGCAAAGAGATTATGTTTAGCTATAACTATCGAAAAGTTTTAGCTATATTTTACTAAATATTGTCTGAATGGTTCTGTCTATATTAAGGTATTAACTCAATATTATTATTATGGCGGACCTTGTGTTTATTATAACGACATTTTGTTGTATAAGTATAGCGCAACAATAACAAGATCTTCTATAGATAATATTAATATAATAACATGCTGGGAGATTATTCACACACCATTCCATCTAATGCCAAACTAAGCAGAGCTTGTACTATGGAAACCAGATACTACGTACCTACTAGCATACCACTTTTCTTTTGTATATACATACTTATATAGATAACTAGCTGTGCTCCGCGGTGTTACCCGCGTTAAATTTTATAAATTTTCTTTGCTATAAACCTCACGGAGCCTGAGACCTTTCCAATGAATGCAAAACCGTGGAAATCGGTTCGGGCGTTCTGGAGTTATAGCGTCAGGAAGGAAAACCCGACTTATTTTTATATAGTAGATTACACCCAGACTCGGGACAAACAGAAATGTTCATGCACACATACATATGCAAATCTGTCCTGGGTGGGAATCGAATCCATGACCTGCGACGTGAAAGGCAAATTAGGCAAACCACGCCAGCCGGCCCGTCAAATAGATCTTCTATTCCATAACTCTTATAATCCGTTGGAATGAGGGTGATGTTTGGTGGATAGTTCGACGTGCTCTCTGAGATACGTAGCTGTCTCATCGCTAATCTACTGCACTTTTGTAGTCATTAAAAATTAAATAACTTTATAAACCGACCAATACACTGACATGAGCGGGCCTGTTGATCTAGTGGTTATTGACCCTAATTGCTAAGCCAGTCATGCCGGTCATGGTTCAATCCCACCCAGGATTATTAAAAAACATAGTAAATAAAATAAAATAAAAAAGGTTTTTATTCACGTAAACTTTAAAAAAGCACTTGTAAATAGTCAGAACATGTTTGTAGTAATACAGTTATTATTTCTAGATATTTAGGTACATGGAATGTTAAAACATTTATACAATTTATTTTATAATAGTAGTGGTATTTAGCTAGCTTGTATTAAGTTATTGTCAAGGAGATTATGTTTAGGTTTAATGATTGAAATTTTTATTTTACTACATATTGTCTGAATGGTTCTGTCTATATTAAGGTATTCAGTATTATTATTATAACGGGCCTTGTGTTTAAAACGACGTGTTGTAGTTGTGAAAACATGTTTTAACAATCCGTGTACCTAAATATCTATAATATGTAACTAGAAATATTATATATACATACTTAACTATATTACTAAAAACATGTTCTAACTATTTACAAGCGCTTTTTATTTTTATATTATTAAAAGTTATATCATATGTCATACATCAATGAATTATATTAATTGTTATGAGATTTGATGAAATAGATTTTTTTCTGTGCCAAGTTTATTACAAAATTGTACTTCTCCAAAGTTTTGTTGATAATTTTTGTTTGATATTTTGTCTTATATAGTATTTATACATAATGTAATTACCTGAAGTGTGCTCTATATGTAGGACGTATGTATTTCTCCAGTCCAGCCGTTCTACAGTGAACAAAGCCATACTCTTTCTATCTTAGACTGGAACCTTGGTAATACACCATCGGCTTATGATTAGCCGAAAAACTCAGTTATACTAGTTTTTTAAGAGCACTGTACTGGAGAAATAATAATTTAATATGCCCCAGTTAGACCAGACAATTATAATAAGAAGTTATATTGGTAAGTGGTAAATTTTTCATCTGCCGGTGTATCTTACGTAGCCTAAAGGCTAGAGCAACACTAGTCGAAAAAAAATGTATTACCCATTTTGATTAAACATTCACTTTACTTTGTGGTTAACGCTATAAAACTAAGTTTATTAATTCAGTATGGTTAGATAATTCATTGAGATAAGCCGCCGTAACTGAAATGCAGGTTGGAGAAAATTAAATTTAAATGTAAGTTTGTTTTAAAGTACTTTAAGAAAATTAGTATTGTCTTTAGAAGCTTGTTTCATTTTCATAGCAGTGTGTTTAGGGTATCGTTTAATTTTGCAGCAAGATTTAAAAGCTAGTGATTATCTTAAAACTAAGCATACTTAATGCAATCAACCACCAGATATTTGTGTGCATGAAAATGTCTATTTGTCCGGAGTCTGGGTGTAATTATCTATATAAGTGTATTTACAAAACAAGAGTAGTATATGTATGTAGTATTTTACTTATCTTGTTTCAGTACATGTTCGGCTTAATAAGGCCTCCTACGCACTATGCGGTTAGCCGGAATGTGGTCAGCCGTCAGCAATTAATATTGCTGACCGGCTGCCGCGTCACAGTGCGAATAAAAACTACTTTCTCGTACAAATATCTGAGTACGGTCAGCCGCACGGCTGGCCGCATAGTGTGTAGGAGGCCTAAGAGATCAGAGAGGCTATCGCCTAATTCGATGATTATCGTGTTCAAATACATGAAGGTTGCAAATGACAAAATCATTCAATTGGCTTCAACGTTGAAAATCGATTCCGGACCATTAATGACGTCACATGTGCTCGTGAAAGCCGATTAAATGAATGATTTAGTCATTTTAACATTCCAAGTGTCCCAGGATATTATGAACTCTCTATGAACACTTCTAAATATTTCCTTGAGAATGTCATTTTAGTCGAATATCGATCGGCCATTGCGGCAATTGGTTATATATAATACTAGCTGTGCCCGCGACTACGTCCGCGTGTTAATTAGCTTATTAAGTTTTTTTTTTGGATTTTCTAAAATAAAACAATTTTTCTAAAGTAAACGTAGCCTACGTTACTCCTTATTACATCAGCTACCTGCCAAAAAAAGTCCCGTCAAAATCGGTCGAGCCATTTCAGAGATTAGCCGGAACAAACAGACAGACAAAAATTGTAAAAAAAAATATTTTGGTGTATGTACCGTATATAATAGGTCTTTACCTATGAAATTGCCGTTTTGTATGAAAAAATTTAAACGAATTTTTTTCATGAATTTTTTTATTTGTATTAATCGAAGTAATCACCCATGCAATCAATGCATCTTTGCCATCGCAGTGGCAGTTTATTGATGCCCTTCTTAAAGAAATCAGCTGGACGGGAGGCAACAAATTCTTCAAAGGCATTTTGTACTGCCTCTCGGGTATTGAATTTTTTTCCCGCCAAGAAGTTATCCAAATTCTGGAAAAAGTAGTAGTCTGTAGGCGCAAGGTCTGGTGAGTAGGGCGGATGACGGAGAGCTTCCAACCCCAGTTCTTGCAACTTGGAGACCGTCTGCTGTGCAGTATGAGGTCGCGCGTTGTCGTGCAGGAGCAGCGGAGACGAGCGATTGACCAATGCTGGTTGGAGATGCGCCAGCTTCTCCATCATTGTGCTCAGTTCTTCACAGTACACATCTGCAGTAATGCTCACCCCGTTTGGTAAGAAGCTGTGATGAATCACACCGGCGCTAGACCACCAAACAGTGACCATCACTTTTCTAGGGGTAAGTTTTCGTTTAGGGCATTGTTTAGGTGCTGAACCAGGATCCAACCAACTTGCTGAGCGCTTGCGGTTATCAAACAGAATCCATTTTTCATCGCAGGTAACAATGCGGTTCAAAATTCCTTCATTTGTGTGTCTGTTGAGCAGTGCAAGGCACGTCTCGACGCGTACTTCGCGCTGGCGATCATTGAGTTCGTGGGGCACCCATTTGTCAAGCTTTTTTACCTTGCCAATTTGACGCAAATGGACCAATATTGTTTTGACGCTAACGTCGAAATCTGCTGCTAATTCAGCCGTAGATTGTGTATCATCAGCTTCCACAACCGCCTTTAATTCGTCATTGTCGACCAAAGTCTTCGGACGACCGCGAGGTTCATTTTTCGGGTCATAAGAGAAATGACTACTTTTGGAAAAAAGAATCCATGTTTTTAAAATAAAATTAATTTGAAATTAGAATTCTTAGCCAAACAAAAATTATTTTGATTTGAAATGGCCAGTACTGCAGAACGGCAATTTCATAGGTAAAGACCTAATATATTCATATACTTGCATGTAGTAAAAAACGGGTATTTCAATATTACAAGCAGACACTTTAATTTTATTTATTTGTATAGATGTATAGATAAAAAACATATTTTGGGGTATGTACTGTATATATATTCATACACATGTAGTAAAAATCGGTTATTTCAATATTACAAACAGACACTTCAATTTTATTTTTTTGTATAGATAGGTTAGTGAACGACTTTTACTACTTAAGTATATTTATGTAAATAGAAGCTTAACGATATTATTTCTAGCTATTCCAAAAAGACTCATCATATCTCAAACTAATAAAAATAATTCCATTTTCCATATTAAGTAAGTATATAGCTTTGGTACTTATTCAACTAACTAACTTAGACTCTCATTTAAGTAGTCTCTTGAAACTAAGTAAAGTGATTTTTAAGTAAGTAGTGATTACAAATTTTGTGTAATCATTTGAATTTCGCATTAAATTACACTATAAGTTGAACATCACAATTCACAAAATAATTTACAAAGTTGATGGGTACCTTTAATGGCGAAAGTTTGATATTCACAAATCCTTACATTTATGATTTGTATCTGTTTATTCAAAAATAAGTTTGTAAGAGGAAAGATTTAAAGTTCCACAAGTATTTAGTAACGCAAAATTATTCTATTATTTTTACATAAATTTACTCAATAGGTATCACTGTCCTACTAATATTATAAACGCGAATGTTTGTGAGTATGGAGGGGGGAGATGTTTGTTACTCTTTCACGTAAAAACGACGGGACGGATTTTGATAGAACTTGTAGTATCCCAAGAATATTATAAATGAGAAAGTTTGTGAGTATGGATGTATGGATGTTTGTTACTATTACTCTAAAAACAACTAATTCAGTCATAACGTCCTACTTTGTAGGCACTGAGTCACTGGGGACACCTGTTTCATTACATCTGATAATTAAGATTTAATGAAAATGAACTAAATACCACAAATGTGTTATCACGAGTTCGATCACCGAACCGAGACAAAATTAACTCTGGGTCTATTGTGTGCTCTGAATGTAGTTCACATTCAGAGCATAGTACCGGTGGTCATAAGACAATTCATTGACATAATCTGAATCTTAAGAGGCCATATAAGAGGCATACCCAAGTATATTATAGCACACTAGTCTCTCACTAGTTGACAACTGAATTTCGTGGCATTATGTGATCGGGATATTTGGATTGTAATAAATTCATTGTTTTGTTAGCTGAGTGACCAGCCTAACAAACGGCTTAATTACGTCTCCAGACCACATAGCGCACCACACAGTGACACGTTCAGTATGTAAAGTCTTCTCAACAATATTTCTTGTTTTCAGAAGCCCAAATGCGATAATTTTGCCTGTTGACGTAGCTGACAACTAAGAATGAGACAAGCCTGAAATAAAAAAAATCAGGAAATATTCAATCGACGACTCCAACTGTGGTCTTCTGTGAACTCTGTTTTGTGATCAATATTGTTCTTCAAAATGTTGTAAATTTTATATTGTATTTGCGAATATTGTATGTTACCAGTATTGTATTTGCTAAAATATACAATTCATAACAAGAGGAATTTAACTGCTACCTAAAACTTGCAAAACCAATTTAGCTACCTAGGTGGACGACCCGGAGAAGATAGCCAGAAAAAAATCTCTAGGCTTCGTATCACAAATATCGTATTAGTATCACAAGATGGCTAATATAAGTGAAAACAAAAATATTATATTCATAAAACATCAAAATGTGCTAGTGTATTCTATAATATAATAATAGCTACGCGCTGACCTTCTCTCTAATCTAGGCCTTAACACAATCTGATACCGAGAAAACACAATAAAGGCCAAAGTACGCTAAGTAAAAAGTATAAATGTCTTTTAAAGGCCACGGACGAAGTTGTTACTTAATTACATAAACTAACATTGGGTCAACGCGTAATTTCCACTTAACCTTTCAGCCTACGGTCTTTCAGCTTCCTTCTTACAGCTATAACGCCCACAAACCCATTAATTGATTTGTTTTAAATTACAGTTATGGAATGACGCCCACGAAAGACACGAAGTTATACCAGCGTTGAGAAAGTCTTTGCAAGAGCTGCAATTGGATTACGTGGATCTCTATTTAGTTCACTACCCTATGGCTTACCAGGTGAGCAACGAGCTACCTTGTTCATATACCCGGAAAACTAATTTCGTATCTGCACAGCTTCGCAACGTAAACAATCCGGTAGAACGCATTAAACTTTAGAAAGCTCCATCCGAATACGTACAAGCATACGTATGTTCGTAAACACATACAAAATCATTTTAATATTAAGTGTGTTTAGCTTTCTGGAAAGTTCGTGAAAGGTGTTAACATTTAAATTAGATGAGTAACGAATCGTAATCTTTTGGTTGAGGAACGTATTACCTAATACTAATAATAAGTAAGTACTACTGGTAAAATTTGGGCCCTCCACGTCACTATCAACAGAGCTTAGCCATCTACATGGAACATATTATAGTGCCTAAATGTGAGCTTAAATTAATGTTCAATCTTTATTTCAATCTCATCATTAGATAGCTCATAGCCTGATGACCTCACCGGTCCATAAGTGATCGGCGAGCTTAAGCAACTAGGTTCGCAGTAGTCCATAGATGGGTCACCGTCAAAGTGGTTTAATTTCTGAGCGTCTCCGTGCTTCGGAGGGCACGCTAAGCTGTCGGTTCCGGTTGTAGTCATTGGACAACAGTCGTTAGGGTAGGGTAACCACTGCCCATACGATAAGTAAGTAAGTAATCCCATGATCCGAGGGGGTGAGTTATCAGACGCAAAAGCGACGGCTGTACGTGCTCCTTAAAGAACTCCTTAAAGACTGCACCAGGGTGACCTCTGTTGGGACGTTGATTTGCGACTGTGTAGAAGATGCTTAAAGCTCGGAGGTGTAACACCAGCCACATCATGTATCAGAGCTGCTAGTTAGATGGTTTCTTGATAGAAAAATGACATTTTGGGTGGATGTGGGATATCAAAATCAATAAATTAAATAAAGTATGTTTATTTACTATACTGCAAACATAATTATTTCAATTAATCCGTAACAATATTCTATCTTGAATGAACTACTTGCATTTGAATGTACAAAGACAAAACAATTCTCAAAGTTATAAGTGTCTCAATGTTCCTATAAATAAGAGGGCTACTTATCAACAGTTAATTGTATAACAATAAAGACATACAAAAGGCAACTGAAAAACAATTGTTTAAGAACCCTACGTCTTAAAAACCAATAAATCGAAGTCTTTAGAATTACTCGATGAAGTGATTTCTGTTCAAAAGGTTTGAACTAAGTTTAGCAAAGATAATAATGAAGTTTCAATTCTTCTCGAGTCTAGTTTGCACCTGAAAATGTTGGAAAACAAGTAATGCTTCGCTTGTAACTTGTTACTTCTTTTTCTACTGATTTTATATTCTTATGATGCTGCACGAACATTTTAAAAACGCCTTTTAACTTACCAATATTTAAACAATTGCGGTTTCTGTAGTCTATTAAATTTTAATAAATAAATAAACTCAGCAAAGCTATAACACCCCTTCTCCGACTAGTTATAAGCGCTGTAAATATAACAGCAGCCCAGATTAACTTTGATAATATTGCAGCTTTGTGCCACTAGTATTACCACTTTGAATAAACCTCCAGATATAAATATAGGCTTCGGTAACCACTTACTATTGGAGGGCCGTATGCTTAACTTCTGAATTAGTACTTGATATAAAAAAAGTTTGATCAAAATATATACATAAATATTATTTTCGTTAAGTTACAGCAAATAGTTTTATTCATATACGTAAGAAAAATTTTAGCTTTTGCGAAGGGAACAAAATGGTTTATTTTCTGTATATAATAAACTTTAACTTTTATTCTCTAGTAAAGTCCCCAATGGTGTAACCACTAAAGCTACGATGAATCCTATCATGTCGTCGAAATTTATTATCCTGCATCAAACACATTTTTACGAGGAATTTATAAATCTTTTCCTTTAAATATAATAGGCATAAGGCATTTATTAGAGTAATAAACTTAGACTACTGGAGCGGTTCATCACTTACGCACTATCGTTACCACACTGAGACAATCGCCGTAGCCTAGTGACGGTCGCCGTAGCCTAGTTGGTAGTGCTCCTGCCTTCGAAGCTGGTGGTCCTGGGTTCGAATCCCGGTAAGTGCAAATATTTTTGTGATGAGCACGAATATTTGTTTCTGAGTCATGGATGTTTTCTCTGTATATAAGTATTTATTTATCTATATAAGTATGTATATCGTCGCTTGGTACCCATAGTACAAGCTTTGCTTAGTTTGGGGCTAGGATGATCTGTGTGACATTGTCCCCAGATATTACTATATTATAAAAAAGAAAAATAAACTTAGACTACTGGAGCGGTTCATCACTTACGCACTATCGTTACCACACTGAGACAATCGTCGTAGCCTAGTTGGTAGTGCTCCTGCCTTCGAAGCTGGTGGTCCTGGGTTCGAATCCCAGTGCAAATATTTGTGTGATGAGTACGAATATTTGTTTCTGAGTCATGGATGTTTTCTCTGTATATAAGTATTTATTTATCTATATAAGTATGTATATCGTCGCTTGGTACCCATAGTACAAGCTTTGCTTAGTTTGGGGCTAGGATGATCTGTGTGACATTGTCCCCAGATATTACTATATTATAAAAAATAAAAATAAACTTAGACTACTGGAGCGGTTCATCACTTACGCACTATCGTTACCACACTGAGACAATCGCCGTAGCCTAGTTGGTAGTGCTCCTGCCTTCGAAGCTGGTGGTCCTGGGTTCGAATCCCAGTGCAAATATTTGTGTGATGAGCACGAATATTTGTTTCTGAGTCATGGATGTTTTCTCTGTATATAAGTATTTATTTATCTATATAAGTATGTATATCGTCGCCTGGTACCCATAGTACAAGCTTTGTTTAGTTTGGGGCTAGGATGATCTGTGTGACATTGTCCCCAGATATTATTATATTATAAAAAAGAAAAAAAAACCGTATTATTGCTAAAGTTAAATAATTCCTTTAGGTAAATGACTACTGTATTGGGGTCCTAATCCTAAGTCCTAACATGATATTTTTCCTTTGTGTCAACATTTTGACCTAGTCACTCCTACAGATACGATAGTTATATTTACTTAACTTGACAGTTTGTTAATTTTTTTTATCAGGATCCTGTTAACCTGTACTATAGGTTTTGCTTACATTAGTCACCAGTCTCTCACAAAGTTGAATGACTTAAGATATGCATTCAGTCAAATTTGATTGTAGCGTCTCCGTTGTTCATTTTGTGAGGAAGCAATACATGTTTTTTTGTTATTATTAATTGTTTGACAATAATGATGGTCAGAATTACCACAATCCTTATAAAAACAACAGACAAAAGAACATAGTTTCTAAAGAACAAACTAGCGTTAAATAAAGGTTTAACATAAATACATTTCGTGTCATAGTGACTTGGTTAGATATATTTTATTATTTAAAGTGCGTTGTAATTTAAGTTTTGATTAGGATTGGGTTTTAAGGTTTGAAAAAAACGTGTAATTTGTTAAATTTTATGGCATTATTCGCAATGCAAAGCGTAAACCAAGTCTCAAAAAAGTTAGCAAGGGAATCCTAAATTTGATCTGCCAGTATATAATAGTTTGATCATTCGTAGTTTAACACAGTGCGTCTACGCGGTTTGATAAGGGTGTGGTGGTTCGAGACCCGCCAGATGATAACATTTATGATATCCCATTTTTAGGTGTAATATGTCATTTATTGTATTTGTAATTTGTATTAAATGTATAAAAATTTTAGTGAGGTTTTTCAGGTGCAGCCCCTAGTCTGAACATTTATTTATTACCATCCCATAGTAGTTTGAGAGCGAGAGAATATACAGTGCGCCTATGTTGTACACACCCGTCCACTATAATTTCGTAGTTAGTAATACCAGTTAAGATAAGCCGCCAAAATTCGGATGCAGTACTATCTAATGATAGTACTGCATCCGAATTTTGGCGGCTTCTAGTACTGTATTTCTGTTGTTGAGTGTATCTAAGGTGAACTTCCATAGTCTGTAACGATATTATATTAAATCATATTTTTAATATAAAAAGCACTTTACAAGGCAGTGGATATTACCGGGAATCAAATTATTTCAGGCAAACATATTTCAGTATTTCTTAGAAAGAGGATTTCCATTTGATAATACAATTTGTGTAAATGGCAACTTCGTAATGTGAAAGATCGTAGGGAAATAGTACCAGTAAGTACCTTGTTAAAATAAAGCTCAAATTGCTAACAAATTTTCGGGGTTCTTAGAAACTTGGTCTCTGGGTAGACTTTGACTTAAACTTGTTAAAACTGAGAATTCAAACAATATTTATCATGGAAATTATTATTAAATGGGAATATTATACACTGTTAACGAGTTATACCTAATAGTATCTATTCCATACTAGTTAGCGAGTTGGTTGGATTTATTTCATAACAAAAGACACGCTTTGTCATAGAACTTTAACATTATATTTTTTTTGCCAATTCTGGATGATTATAATTAAAATTACAATTTTCTGTATTAGATACACTAGCTTGCACCTTCAACCACCCATAAACCTCCTTTTTAGACCGCCTTAATCGACCTGCTTGCGTTTTTTTTGGGGATTCTACAATATGGTCAAAACACATAAACTATTCAATCACGCTTCTAATGTATACATTAAATGAAATTTGGTTAGCGGGAAACGGGGGTTAAGTTTCTGTTTTTTACACATAAATTACTTGTATTTAAGATGCATATGGTTAGCGGTAGGATTATCTGTATTTTATTTTGGATTACTGGCTTTTACTTTGTGTTTTATTTAATTTAATTGTGTTTTTGTACGCTGGCGGGTGGTGCAGAGATTAAAATTTTGTTCTTAATTTTGCACTGGGTTAGTTTAGTTATTCAATATTATATTATTAGATATTTATATTATATAATAATTATTTTTAATATTTTATATTATTATTATGTCTATTAGTAACTCTGATGATGAATCTTTTCATTCTGCTAATGATTCTGTAATATCGGCCAATGATAGTTTTTGCTCTATAAGCGATACACTCGGTGCATTTATGCGACAACAGTTTGATGCTCGTCGTGGTAATATGGTAAATGTATGCCATATTAACGCTCAAAGCATACCGAGTAAATACAGCGACTTGCTTGAAGCATTTACAGACTGCAATGTCCATGCCATTCTGATTTCCGAGAGTTGGCTCAAACCTCATCTTCTCTCAACCACTTACCCTCTTCCGGGCTACATACTTGTCCGGAATGACCGGATAGGTAAAGGGGGGGGGGGCGGGGTAGCCATTTATATTAGAAGTGATCTTCCCTACAAGATTATTGAGGCTTCCCCATCCAGCTACTCAGCCTCCGCCGAATTCCTATTTATTGAGGTTACTATAAAGGGGTCCAAGGCTATAATTGGCGTTGTTTATTGCCCCCCTTCTGTTGATTACTTCACCAATTTCGAACTGGTTCTTGAATCGTTGGGTTCTGAGTATGCACACTACATCATCATGGGCGAGTTTAATACCAATCTCCTAGCTCCAAATTCTCCTCGTTCCCGCAAATTCCTTCACATCGTCGAGTCAAGCAGCTTGCATGTGTTGCCGCTTCAAGCTACTCACCATAATGCGTCCGGTGATGATACTTGGCTCGATGTAATCCTCACCTCAAACCCGTCCTTGGTTTTCTCCCATGGACAGTACGATGCTCCTGGATTCTCCCATCATGACCTCATATTCATGTCCTATATCCTTAAGCCACCTAAAGTCAAACCCAAGGTACTGCGAGTGCGTTCTTTTGCTCGGATTAATGTTGAAAATTTGGCAAAGGATGCGTCCAATATCGACTGGAAGCAGCTGATGGAGGCTGATAACATTAATAGTAAGATCAGATTGTTTAATGAGGCTGTCACCAGGCTATATGATATCCATGCACCCATTAAAATGTTAGACTGAAACGTCCACCAGCGCCTTGGATGACGCAAGGGATCCGAATGGCAATGCGTCGCAGAGACCGTGCCTTTCGAAGATATAAAAAGGATCGATCTAATGAGCAATGGGGCTTGTTTAAGGTTGCTAGAAATCGGTGTAATAAGATGATACGTGACGCTAAACGCCGACATATTCTCGATAATATATCTTCTTCTACTCCTGCTGGTATCTGGAAGTTTTTGGGAACTCTGGGTATGGGCAAGTCGCGAAATTTAGACCTCCCCAGCACAATAAGTTTAGATGATCTTAATCTACATTATTAACATTATAAACCCAAACTATATATTTTTTAAATGGTCTAACGCGCTCCAATATAGATTGTTTTCATTTTTCTCCAGTTGATTCGAAGGACATTAAGAAGGTTATCCTATCTATCAAATCTAACGCGGTTGGCTGTGACAATATAAGTCGACGCATGTTAGTACCAATCCTGGACCACCTTCTTCCCGTAATAACCCGTATCGTCAATTATTCCTTGTGCCATGGATCTTTTCCAACTTTATGGTGTAAAGCCTATGTCCGTCCACTTCCTAAAGTCACCAACCCATCACTTCTCACCCACTATCGTCCTATCTCTATCCTTCCCTTCCTATCCAAGGTACTTGAGTCCGCTGTCCATAAACAACTTTCCCATTTTATCCTATCCAATAACTTAATAAGTCCCTTACAATCCGGATTTAGGCCTGGTCATAGCACCACCACCGCTCTCCTAAAAGTGACTGGCGATATTAGGGCTGGTATGGAGGGCACAGGTTCACAGTCCTGGTGCTGGTTGATTTCTCCAACGCCTTTAATACCGTCAGTCACGATATCCTTTTATGTATCCTTTCCTACCTTAGGGTGTCTGATGAATCTCTGGAGTGGTTTTCTTCCTATCTTCAAGGGCGCCAACAGTCTGTTCGCAGTGGTGATGTTACATCAAACTGGTGTAAATTAGACACTGGCGTTCCTCAAGGCGTTATCCTTTCTCCCCTCTTATTTTCGGTATTTATAAATCTCTTAACTCAAAATCTTCAGTGTTCGTATCATCTATACGCCGATGATCTACAACTTTACGCACAGGCAAGCATCGATAAGTTAGCAGAAGCGATCGTCGCCATAAATAGGGATCTTGATTTAATTAGGGAGTGGGCTAACAGGTTTGGCTTGACTGTCAATCCCCTCAAATGTCAGGCTATCATTGTGGGCAGTTCCCGAATGATGAGTTTAGTGGATGTTGACAGTCAACCTCCAGTCTTATACAACAATTCTGTTATCCCATACTGCCAGAATGTTAAGGACCTTGGTCTGCTGGTTGATGCTACTTTAAGCTGGCAAAACCAAATCGTTAGCGTCAGCCAAAGAGTGACTTGGATCTTGCGGTCACTGTATAGATTGAAGAATTTCCTACCACCCGAGACAAAAGTAACGCTCGTGCAGGCCCTTCTTTTTCCTATTATCGACTATGGTGATGTGTGCTACTTTGACCTGAATGCAGATCAACTCAATAAATTAGACCGTCTTCTGAATAACTGCATTCGATTCGTATTCAATCTTCGTAAGTACGACCATGTGTCATCTTACCGTTCTCAATTGAATTGGATGCCCATTCGGCACCGAAGAAATCTCAGAGCACTCACTACACTATTTTCTCTTCTCGACTCTCCGATATCTCCATCCTACTTAGCTCCCTATTTTCAGTATCTATTTTCTAACCACAACAAAAATCTCCGTTCCACTCATAACAGACTTTTACAATGCCCTTCCCATCGGACTAACTTCTTACATTCTTCCTTCTTCGTACAAGCTATTCTTCTTTGGAATGCGCTACCTCTGGAAATCAGAATGTCTAAGACGCGGGTTACTTTTAAGATCAAAACTCGTGACTACATTCACAAAAAAATTCAGACAGAATCATCTTAATATTACAGTTTGTGTATATATTATTATATATGTAATATATTTATAAATTTATATATATTTGTCTATATATTTATATATATATTTATGTATTTAGTGTATATGTGTAGTATTTTAGTAATTTTTATTATACTTTGTCTATAGTGCACCTACCATATTATCTCTGCATCACCCTAAGGTTGACTGGGAGAGAATGCCTTTGGCATTAAGTCCGCCTTTGTACAGTTTTGTGCAATAAGTATAAATAAATAAATAAATAAACCTAAAAAATAGGAACAACTATATTTTAACGTATGTATTCCATCAAAATGGCTGAAAGCAATATAAGTGAAAAGTCAATTTGAAAAGTAATATTACCAAGAACGAGTAGTGCTCGGCTGCCCACGTTCTTATACGTAGGTAATATGCTTTGACTTTAGTAACGGACAATGCCAAGGTTGCAATAAACTATGCCGGGTATAACATCCGGACATATGTCGGAAAAGTCGTTATACTATCATTGACGGGCCGATTTGTTTGGTTGGCCATTCGCTCCGCTGGTCGTGGTTAAGATTTCTAACCAGGACATACATTTGTGTGCGTGAACATGTCTATTTGTCCTGAGCCTGATGGTCGGTAGTCAGTTTCCAAAGTACAAGCTCTGCTCAGTTAGTATAGTATCAGATTGCCGTTCGTGAATAGGATAGGTCCAGGATATTATTATGATTATTATAATAATTTAGCAGATTTCAACTAAAAAATTATGTAACGTTTATTATTTTATTATTTATATTACATGTAACAACAGTGGGTTCGGACCCAAAAACGAAAACAGGACCACCCTATACTATCCCGTGGACGTCGTAAAAGGCGCCTAAGAGATATACCAGGTAGTCGCGCAGGCGCACCGCCTGGGTACTAACTACCACCTAACTTCAGTCGAAAACTCGCATGCCAAGCGCTGTGACTTAATCAAACCTCTTCAACTCCCAACGAACTGCTATTGGAATCGAGTATTAAAGCTCACTTGATAAAAATCTCCCTATGAATCCACGGAACGTGTCTGAGCCTTAACGCTCAGTGGTATTTGATTGTGTGCCACTGTTGATCCTGGATTACAATAATTGCAGTGGTGGGTAAGTTAGAGGAACTAGCCATACTCTCAAGTGCTCAACTTCACCGATAATTTATGAAATAGGAAGAGCAACTAATTATGACTAACCTATGAATGCCTTAATATGGAAATATCTGAAAGTTTTGTAAAACAATGCAGAATATGCAAAGATCACAACTTCCTTGTATAAGTGAAACTTTAATGATGCTTGAAATTTTCATACATGTGTATTTAAATACGTGGCTTTTAGTTATTAGTTTGAAAAAAATCGCAAGATGTGATTTTTTAATGACAACGCTCGCTTTAGGTAAAAAATAGCTGCATCACGGTAGACATAAAACACACCCAATCAATTTTTGCAAATTGGGGGTAATTAAACTTAATTAAATGTGAGAATTAGTAATTCAGAGATTTGTTATTTATTGTTCCTATGTAAACAATAAATAACAAATATCTGAAGTACTAATTCTCACATTTATTGATATATTATTTTAAAATTTTTGTGCCGCTTCTAAATTTGCTGAAAATGTAGGTAAGTGGGAACCCCCACTTACCTACATTTTCAGCAAAACTCGCATGCCAAGCGCTGTGACTTAAGCAAACCTCTTCAACTCCCAACGAACTGCTATTGGAATCGAGTATTAGAGCTCACTTGATAAAAATCTCCCTATAAATCCACGGAACGTGTCTGAGCCTTAACGCTCAGTGGCATTTGATGGTGTGCCACTGTTGATCCTGGATTACAATAATTGCAGTGGTGGGTAAGTTAGAGGAACTAGCCATACTCTCAAGTGCTCAACTTCACCGATAATTTATGAAATAGGAAGAGCAACTAATTATGACTAACCTATATAGTTTGAAAAAAATCGCAAGATGTGATTTTTTAATGACAACGCTCGCTTTAGGTAAAAAATAGCTGCATCACGGTAGACATAAAACACACCCAATCAATTTTTGCAAATTGGGGGTAATTAAACTTAATTAAATGTGAGAATTAGTAATTCAGAGATTTGTTATTTATTGTTCCTATGTAAACAATAAATAACAAATATCTGAAGTACTAATTCTCACATTTATTGATATATTATTTTAAAATTTTTGTGCCGCTTCTAAATTTGCTGAAAATGTAGGTAAGTGGGGGTTATTGTAAAGATAAAACATATAATGATATGTGTCAGACAATGACACAAATCACACAATCTTAAAAATTTGGCACGTTTAAAACCGGCTCATCGAAATTATACTTTTCTTTCTAACAAGTCATAAACTAGTTCTTTACTGCGTTTATAAATTGCGCGGCAGCATCAATGTAGTAAAGAACATCTGCACGATGTTTACTGCATTTATGAATTGCATGGCAGAATGCGAGAATTGAAAAGACTGCGTATTACGACTCTAGCCGAGGGTGGACATGCATTGCCATGCATTAGTCGAAACGAAACACCCTTGGCCGACTACGCAAATGAATGATCACGCCTGAAATAATCTTCTCCGCATAAACCTCAACATTAAGGTTGCCAAGAGGACGCTGATCCAAATGTGATCGGCCATTTTTGCCCTTTAAATGACGACTTTAATGGTGAACGGAGTGTCAAGAATCATAATTAACAACTATTGCCATAGGCATACACGTTCTGACTGTATAGATCTGTTCTATTGTATTGTAAGAGAGAATGACGAAAATAATTTAACTTATTTTCCCTACTAAAATTGTAATCGACTATTATGTCGCGTTTCTCTTAGATTTTTCTTCGTCGATTATTAATAATTATTAGTATATTATATAGCAGTATGTTATGTTTATTATACTTTATTTTCAGAAAGATGGCAGCATAAGTCTGACTGATTATTTAACCACGTGGAAAGGTATGGAGGATGCTAAAGCAATGAATTTGACCAGATCTATTGGAGTATCTAACTTCAACCTGACGCAAATGCAGCGACTTTGGGATAACTCTGAGATCAAACCATCTGTGCTGCAAATTGAGGTGGGGAACTGGTCTGATAGCATTCTGATAGCAAGTGGTAAATATAGACTACTGCCCAAACCCTGAAGTAGGCTTATATATTTATGGTTCGCTATTACACATGCTAATTTATTCCATTGATTTTAGTAATCTATTTAATATTATATAACAAATACAAATATTTTCTAAATAATACTTTGAACTATTTTTACCCTATTTTGGGTAGTGTGCAGAACTAAGAGACACAGTATCATTTATGTTTCTAATCATAGCCATTCGGGGTGCATGGATCGCTAAAAAGTAGTACGTTTGATCCCAGTCTTGCCTATTGGTAATCAGGGAAAGAATCTGAAGTCTACTGACTCTTAAATAATAATAGTTTAATCCTAAAATATTACGTCAGGACGATTAATTAACAATTTAATGCACTTTTATGATTAAAAGCATTTTAACTTACTGATTTATTGGAATTGGTTAACAAAAAACACACAGGGTTTATTTCAGTGTTCGGTTAGCAATACTTATTAATTTAATTACATTGTAACATGTTCTCATAGGGAAAGTTAGGAAGATTTTAATAATTAAATTTAATTAATTACTTAAATTTATATCCTGTTCTCACAGGAAGCGTATATAAATGAAACGATGAGTAATTATTAGAAACTTTGTGTTTAGATACACTGTTTGTCACACAAAAGACAAAGTTACGGACTGGGTTGTTCCTCAGTTTTCGTTTAACTTGTCACATCAGGCTACATATGGGTACACTTACACTACGAAAACTGCCTTTACTGCCTGCGTAATAACGACGCTGTCTAGTTCAAAAGTATCCTCCCTCCGCGGTATTGAGGGGCGCCTTTGTGAATTTCGCAACTACCTACTGTTACCAAAGCTTTCATATGTCACGATGATTTAAATTGCCTAAAAGCTGATAATAATGAATAAAAACTGGAGACATACAAAATTAAATAAAAAGAATCAGTGAAAAAATAAACTACGCTAGGTAATAAATAATCAGTCGAATACAATCAAGTGACAACATCAGTGGAAGGCATAGATATATTTTTTTACTCGCTTAGCCGATTTAAAAGCTTTTTGGAAACTCATTTGAGCACGTAATGTCTCAATCAGTTTTATATATTTTTGTAATTTTATGAAATAATTTTTAATCATTTTCTTTATTTTTAGCTTTGTGTGTGAATGCTGCATGCTTTAGCTTAATATTTAGGTTATTTTTTTGTATTCATTTAATTTAATTACCATAATTTAATTTATTGCGTTTCATAAATGTGTGTATCTGTACAACACTTAAATTATGTCGGTCCAAAACAATTTGCATGCTGTGATCTCCTATAATTAAAGATGCATTGGAACTGAGTACCTATAGTTATAAGCTAAGCTAAGCCTTTTGTAATCTTTGTTGGTTGATCCTAATAAATAAATACTAAATTCAACATGGCAGAAAATTTTATTTACCGATTAATAATTTCCACAGGTTAACCCGTCAATAACTCAAAACGAACTAGTAGACTGGTGCAACCAACATGGTGTAGTGGTAATGGCCTATAGCCCTTTTGGCGGTATTCTCGGCCGGAAGAAGGACGCACCCCCACCCCGAGCCGACGATCCAACATTACAGGAGTTAGCCAAGAAGTATAACAAAACTGTACCGCAAATACTACTTAGGTATTTGGTGAGTATCTATCATATTTTGGACGGGTACAGTAATAGATTCTAAACAAGGGGATCAGAGATCATAAGGCAGTTTCAGAGATTTGTTTTCATATTATTGATTGTGAAACATAGGAATTGCTACGCTGCTGATACGGATGGGAAAAAGCACACCATCAACGCTACGGTATATCAGAGAATTACATAATTATTGAAAAATCATTATGCTCGGGAAGAGATAAACATCGCACATAACATGTGCCACGTAGACTCACTAGTTAATATGTATTGCATAGTAGTTTTGACATTTTATTCCATAGTGCAACAAGTATCTAAGTTTGATATGTGGTTTTTCCAGATACCGCTTAGGTATTTGTTCGTGCAAGTCTATATATATTATACAAATATTCTATAGTCTGATACATATTGGTCAGATTTTCGTCCTCATCCCCTTCGTCCATTGTTTAAGGCACTCTGATCAGTTGGACTGCCTGTTGACCAATATCTACAAAGGTGCAGCGGTTTAATTACAAAAGATAGTTTGTATTTATCATTTAACATATACGGTATTTAAAAATTATCAGAATTTATTCTATTGTGGCCATTTATGTTATAAAACTCCTATGCAATTGAATGCTTATGAA
Organism: Pseudoips prasinana; assembly: GCA_951640165.1. Taxonomy (NCBI): domain Eukaryota; kingdom Metazoa; phylum Arthropoda; class Insecta; order Lepidoptera; family Nolidae; genus Pseudoips; species Pseudoips prasinana. The sequence continues at coordinate 16,724,955 of OX621240.1, forward strand.
TTAACCGGTTTAGGTAGTGCTTATGGTACATAGTGGTACACATTATTAGACAACCTTGCTTGTCCGGTACTGTTTTATTATATTAAAAGATATTATGGTACAGTACCGGTCTTCAGGTACAGTAGCGTAAAAAAGCAACATTATAAAAAAAAAAACACGGTGAATGAAATCAAATTAACTATACAATAAAATTATCGTATAAATAAATCAAGTCAATTTAGTAACAGATTGACAAGTCCAATTCCCTTGATTCTTCCCTCCCTAATCTCCAGACTAAAATCGTTTAGCCCCATTACTCACTATCCCTTACCTTTGACGAGGTGACAGATACCCAAATACGTGTCAACATCACTTTAACTTGTTTAATTTAAACCGTAAAGGCCCCATTTTCGCTTTGATTGCGTCTCAAAGTGGAATATCGTTCATATTTATTCAAGCGATTCGTATAAAGGCCGTGAGGTCGTGACAAAGTTACATATGTATATATAAACACACTCCCGCAAACGCCAAGTAAAACCATTTGTTTTAAGTAGAGGGTTGCCGATATTTGTAGTTCGTATTTGGTTACTAATTTATAGGTGTATATGTATTAAGGTGTGTGTCTGTTTATTGTAATTGCGAAAATATTGTAATGACATATCAGCAGCAGTACATTGCTTATCGTATGGGTATGGTTACCCTAAAAAGCGATTGTTCGTTGTCCGATCTAAGTATTGGCTTTCCAGCCGTTGTAAGCCGTGTAGGCTTCGGTAAGATATATAGATGTATGAGCGTCAAAAGCGTCTTAATTGCGTTAAGAAATATCGAATGGATTGTAAAAATTCGAGACTGAGAATCATGGTGCGGTGGCGGAGCGGTTAAAGCGCATGGGGTCGGATACCTGTGGTTCGTGGGTTCAATTCTCACCCGCACTTAAATTTATACAATTTACTTTAAAGATGTCGGAAACTTATTGTTAGTTAGTACTTATTTCATTTCATTTTAACTTAAATCTTTTTTTTTATATATAAGGGACAATGACACACAGATCATCCTAGCCCCAAACTAAGCAAAGCTTGTACTATGTGTACCAGGCGATGATATACATACTTATATAGATAGATAAATACTTAAATACATAGAAAACATCCATGACTCAGAAACAAATATTCGTGCTCATCACACAGATATTTGCACTTACCGGGATTCGAACCCAGGACCACCAGCTTCGTAGGCAGGAGCACTACCAACTAGGCTACGGTGACCGTCAGTAGTAATAGTTAGTTGATTTTACTGTACCGTTAACCTTATGTGTTTCTAACGATCAATCATGTAACTGGAACTCTCAATCAATCAACTGGATCAACTGGAAGTAAAAAAATAATACCTAATCTATGTGACAGCTAGCATACGCACCGTGGTCTGGAATATCCGAGATGATCAGACGCATAGGCCTTATTCCTCTAAAGATTGGCAAGATGACAATGCTAATTGTCATATTGGCATGTGATTAATATCATATATTGTGCTACAAACTTATCTGGCCCGGTGGCCAAAAGTAGAACTAGACGCCAGCTTGAAATGTCAATCCATGACATTCCTGCCATTGATTGTTTGTCCCGCGTATTTAATTTTCTTATTGTGGTTTCTAATTGTGAAAATGCCGAAAGCTTTAAGAAGTGATGCGAGGAACGTTATTTTACAAGTATTAAATTATATGAAGGCAGAAAAATGCCTTCAGGCACCAATTATACCCTTCAATAAGTTGTATGAACGCGTAGCTGCTGCTACAGGTTAGTGTTGTCAGCTTCTGAAAAAATACAAAACTCCCCTCTCACTTTAAATTGAAATACATATTTTTAAATATTCATTTTTTTATTTTATTTTGCTATTTCTATTGTAGGTGTCGGGGAGCGATTTATAAGAAATCTCGTGAAAGAAAAAGAGCAAGCAGATGAAACTGGAAGAAAGATTTCCTCTCCAGGGAAAAAAAGGAAAAGGTCTAAAGGCAAAATTGAAGTAGACAATTTTGATCTCGGTGTCATAAGAAGAAAAATTCATGAATTCTACAGCATGCGCAAAGAAATTCCCACATTAGCAAAGTTATTAAATGTGCTCCAAGAAGACATTGATTTTAAAGGGAGTCGTGAAACGCTTCGCAAAATACTTAATAAAATTGAATTTCGTTACAAGAAAACAAAATAAAACCGAAAAGTTCTAATAGAACGTAATGACATTTCTGCATGGAGAGCTAATTATCTACAAAAAAATTATGAAAACGAATGCGGTGAAAAAAAACCAGTCATATATTTGGACGAGACTTTTATTCATTCGTCTCATACAGCTGGACGCTGTTGGCAAAGTGATGAAGTTGATGGTGTGCTTAATCCAGTCTCGAAAGGAAACAGATCAATAATTGTCCATGCGGGAGGACAAGCTGGCTTTGTGGAGAATGCATTATTAGTTTTCCAATCTCACACAAAAAGCGGCGACTATCACGATGAAATGAATGGTACAAATTTCAAAAAATGGGTGACTGATAGACTTCTTCCAAATCTACATCAGCCAACATTAATCATAATGGATAATGCGCCATACCATAGTATTTGTATAAACAAATCTCCTACTTCAAATTATAAAAAAACCGATATGCAAAAATGGCTGGCTGAAAATAATGTAGAATTTAATGACCAATTTACAAAACCGCAACTCTACGAGTTAATCAAAAGACATAAACCAAAACCTATTTACGAAATTGATGATTTGTTTAAAAGTAATGGACACAGCGTATTAAGGTTACCACCATACCATTGCGATTTAAATGCAATAGAAATTATTTGGAGCTCCATGAAAAGAAATATAGCAGATCAGAATATTGGTAGATCGAATTCTGAAATGCCTACATTGATTGCAGCAGCTTTTGATAAAATAACAGTCAATGAATGGCAAAAGCACTGCAATCATGTAAAAAATATTGAAAATGAGTATCGAAAAAGGGATGGATACTTAGACGAGCCTTTCATCATTCATTTAGGTAGTGATAGTGAAAGTGAAAGCAGTGACTCCGATAATGATGATGAAATGACTTCTGAATTAAACAATTCCGGTGACATAATAATACCTGGAGTATCTCCGTTAGAGAACACTCGGAATACGTTTTATGTAAATGATCATAATTATTGTATAAAAATATAAAGATTTGTAATGACAGTATTTGTTTGCTTTTTAGTGAAGTACCATATCCACTTATTATGTCACCGGAATTGTTTAATTCAGAAGTCATTTCATCATCATCATTATCGGAATCACTGCTTTCACTTTCACTATCACTACCTAAATGAATGATGAAAGGCTCGTCTAAGTATCCATCCCTTTTTCGATACCCATTTTCAATATTTTTTACATGATTGCAATGCTTTTGCCATTCATTGACTGTTATTTTATCAAAAGCTTCTGCAATCAATGATAAGATTTCAGAATTAGATCTACCAATATTCTGATCTGCTATAAATTTTTGCATCTGCTTGCTCTGTTTCTTTCACAAGTTTTCTTACAAATCGCTCCCGGACACCTACAAAGGAAATAGCTAAAATTAAATAATTATTGAAAATTTTAAAACATGTGTTGTAATTTAAAGTGCTAGGGGGAGTTTCGTATTTTTCAGAAGCTGACAACACTAACCTGTATGAGCAGCTACGCGTTCATACAACTTATTGAAGGGTACAATTGGTGCCAGAAGGCGTTTTCCTTCCTTCATATAATTCAATACTAGTAATATAACGTTCCTCGCATCACTTTTTAAAGCTTTCGGCATTTTTCACTATTAAAAACCACATAAAGAAAAATAAATACGCGCAACAAACAATCAATAGCATGAATGTCATGTAATAACAGGCCGATTGACATGTCAAACTGGCGTCGTTAATGCATATTATTTTTACCCACTTTATTGCAAAAAATATTTACTAGCAACACTAAATGCGATAACAGCGACGCTGCCACCGGGTCAGAAAAGTTTGCGGGACTGTACCTATATGAAAATATCTCGAATATAATGCATTTTTTTCGAACCAATATGAGTAACTTAAAAATATTATAGTGAGCCAACCTTAAAAGATATACAATTATGATACGGGGAATTTTTGTTACAACTTTTAAAGGGGAATAATCTCGTCATATATTATTTTTGCGAAACTTTAACCATTTACGCGCAACCACACCCAGCGGAAGTACTCAAAAGGAAAGAAAAACCCCAGTTTTTAAACATTTTTCATTGGTGCTGCGCACCTATTCGTCTTACCGCGACGATTAGCCTTTCTCGATAAATGCGGTTATCCCACACTGATTTTTTTTTCAATTCGGACCAGTCGTTTCTGGGAGGAGCGCGTTCAAGCAAACCTAAACATACAAAATCTTCAGCTTAATAATTATAGAAGAATAGATTAGGTACGTAGGTTCAATGTATCCTCGCCTGTTGCTTGTCTACCTGTTGCAACATCTAATATCTTTGTCGCCTTTAATAAGTCTCGAGGGGAGACAAAAATATTACTTAGACGGACAATTTTAGACTTTTAACAGATAACAACTCTAATTCTTCTATTTTTTTTTTTCAGTTGGATAGAAATATGGTGGCTATACCGAGGTCCACCAACAAGGAGCGCATTCAACAAAATATAAATATTCTTGACTTCTCTCTCACTCCTCAGGAGATCGATAAGTTGTCAGCTTTTAACAGCAACTACAGACTCAGAACTCCAGTAAAATGGTACAGCCATTCTCAATTTCCATTTGAGAAGAAAAACCTTACAGACGCTGAAATTAAATTTATAATTGAGCATAGCTTAGAAGATTGATGATATAAACCACTTATTAAATTACTGTACAACGTTTGATAATAAATATAATTTAAATATAACTCAATTGTTACTTTGAATTTAAATTTTTAATTACTGATTGTAACTTAGACTAAATGATTAAATTCAACCGATTAATTGTAAAAACTCTTTTATTTAAAAAATGGAAATACAAATCAATATAACTTTTCTTTTTATCTATGAAGCTTTCTTTTTTTTTCCTAAATTCACAATCTGGTACCTTTAGGGAAAAGTCCAAGAAATTTGAATCCAATTGTTTTGCCACTTGTCAAACTTTAACAGTTATGTATCTCTCTAACACCACTCACTTATTACGGACTACTGTTGTTGATCGAGAAGATATCGAAACATATTCAATCATAAAGTCACTACTTTAAAAATATATTACTGAAACAATGCAAAAAATCAAAAAGTCATCCGCGGCGACTTTTTGCAGCAATTCAGTAGCGCATTTACAACGCGTAGTAGCAGCAATACAATTGCAAAATATAGATTCAGCATAGCTTCTGCATTGATGCAAACGCGTGTCTATTGTTTCAGCATCGCTTCTAACGTGTTGCTATATCTGTATCGATTCAGCAGTGCTACTAGTAGTAGCGTCTACAGAAATTCACCGGTAATCATGCAGGAATGAATCTATCCTGCAACGTGTCTGTATATATTCCGATACATAATTGTAGAAACGTGGGCTAAAGTATATGATAACGGCTGCCTCGCGACTATATTACGGTGTTAAAATTATTGGATTACTACAGAATTGCAGACAAAAATCGGCGTAATCGATCTTTATTAAGTCTTTATGAAAACACGGGTACTCCTACAGAATTGTTTTATAACTACTTACTTGTACTTACCTCAAGGAAAATGTGTACAAACTTTATATGTAATTTTTATTACATAATAAGCCCCGCGGTTGTCTTTAATTATATGTAATGTAAAAACAATTTTATTCGTATATTCAACGCATAATACCTTGCTCTTATAAAAAGTTCTCTGTCGTAAGAAAATAAAATTATTCTTCCTGTTTTATTAAGTCTTTTATTTAACAGCCATAAAATTTATTACTTTCCTTTTTATCAGCAAAACCACTTCCGAGCAAAAAGTTGTTCAATAATAATCTAATTTGATTCATTCCGAATAGAAACTTTGTCAGCTTAACGTTCGTTCTTTACGTTTACTTTAGAATGAACGGAGATTAAATCTAATAGTTCCCTTTGGATTTTCAAAAGAATGTCTTGATTAGTTTCCTTTTAAATGTTTGATTAATACCATTGGAAAACAAATCTATCAAAGGTTTAGCGATCAAAGAACTTATGAAGTGAAATTAATTCTACGTCAGAGTCGGTTTAGCTTCAAACTCGAAATTAACCAGCTAAGCGTTGCGGAGCTGAAATCGTTTCCAATAATTAAATAGCTACCTACCTACCTTATCTCAAAGGAGTTGTGTTAGCCTTTTTAATCTCCTTAGTATTATGTAATTGAATTCTTTTAACCGCGAGTATAAAGGAAATACCGTCGCTTTTATCTACAACCCGGGATTTCGGATCACCTAATTGATTTGCGAGCGCCTTTGTTGTTACTTATGTGATAATGTAAATCCAATAAACTAATCTATTTTGATTATATAACCTAAGTAATCGTACTAAGAAGATTTAGAATGTTAATACTCTACTAATTTCGGTTATATGGCGATTAGACTTCTAAAAGACATGTATCTTTTACTTTGCGGAGCGGAGAATCTGAGTGAGTAATATACACTTTTACGTATTTTAAAATACTTAGAGCAGACATGCTGCACTAAGCACTATCAACACGAAAATACACGTAATTGTATTTCACTGAGAGAAAGAGAGATATAATAGCGTATATTAATGATCACTGCCGCCCATGGACACTCGCATCACCAGAGATGCTACAATTGCGTTGCCGCCCTTTAAGAAAGGTATAGGCTCGCTTCTTGAATGTAATTGATCCACAGAGCGGTAGTACGTGGTGCTATGGACTAGCTACCGGCGAGTGATTATGTAGAATAAAGTATTTATCCCTTCCCACTTTTTGCTGAACTTTTTTAACCTTTTATAAGTAAGATGTATTTTAAAATAATAAAGTACACCTTGCCTGTTGTCAATTTGGATCTAATCTGCTCCTTAGTAATATATATACACGGTGGTATTTTTTGTTGACTGTACTCATTCATTTAGGTAGCCGCAAATTTACCTCAGCTCACCAACTAATTAAATCATTTCGAGATGCGTTATGTTTAATTATATATTTATTATTAAATTTATCACTGAACCTGCGACCATAATTAAAATGTTTGATTTTGAAGATAGATTTGAAATGCATTTGTGGTGTTTATTTTATTATAAAGCAGATACGGTCAACTGCGCCGATTTTTATCGAGTTCTGGGAAACATATTATATGGTCTAGCGTAGGATTCAAAAGTACAGACGCCAGCACATCCAGCCACCCCAATCTGTCCAATTTCTTTTATAGATTTTCAGCTTTATCACATTAGCATAAGGTTCATTTTGAATTGGGGGAATTTGACAGATTGGGGTAGCTTGATGTACTGGCGTCTGTACATCTAGTCATTTAATTCCCACATGATCTATAGAAAACTATTAAATGGAAGGCTATTAAATAGAACAGAAAAGTAGTTAACTGTAATTTCTCCACGGATTTGATCCCAGCTTTATGATAATTGGTTATCTTGTGTGGTTTGTATCAAGAAAGAAGGATTAAGAGTATAGTTTTTTTAAGTAGGTACACTAAATTTTGTGTCCTAAAATTCCATTATAACAAAAAAGATGCAATTTGTTTTGGCAAATAACCATCAATCTAAATACAAGTCTCTTGTAAAAATAATTTCTATTGCCATGACATGTAACATGAAATTGCACAGCTTACAAAATAATTTGCGAATTACATTAAAAACAAAATATAGTGGAAATTTCATCAACGTCACCTGAATCGTGCGTTTCAAAAGAAAATCTTTTTACCGCGCACTACCATTCTATGGAATCAATTAACTGCGGAGGTATTTCCGATCTGGTATGACATGGCGACTTTAAAGAAGCGAGGCCATTCTTTTTTTCAAAAGCCGGCTACGCATTTGCGGCCCTTCTCGTGTTGCGAGTGTCCATGTGCGGCGGTGATCACATACTATCTGGTGGTTCTGGGTTCGAATCCCGGTAAGTGCAAATATTTATGTGATGAGCACGAATATTTGTTTCTGAGTCATGGATGTTTTCTATGTATATAAGTATTTATCTATCTATATAAGTATGTATATCGTCGCCTGGTACCCATAGTACAAGCTTTGCTTAGTTTGGGGCTAGGATGATCTGTGTGACATTGTCCAAGATATTATTATATTATTATTATCCTCTAGCCTCTAGATGATCCTCTAGCTCGTTTGCATTGCTATTAAATTAAAATTGAAATATTTTTATTGTACAACGTAGGTAACAATACGGATTTTGATGACTGACGGGCGGCGCAGCGGTTAAGAAAGTTACCTCGCCACTTAGTGTCAGGGTTCGATTGCCGCAAAGTACAACTATTTGTGTGACCCATAAGTAGTTTAAAAAATGGGAAATCATAAATTTGATCGTCCAGCGGGTCTCGAACCTTTTTTTGAGATGAGATTTGCTTTGCATTGCGAATAATGCTATAATTTAGCTTTAAAATTTTCAACACAAATGTATTTGTTATGAAAATAAATGAGCATTAAATTATTACTGCGTAATATAATGTGATTTAGTGGGAAGATTGCTTTCATTCAACATAATCGTAAGTATTTATAGTACAAAAAATTATAAAACTCACTTTAAAGATGTCTGACACATAATACTTTTACTTAGTACTTATCGTACGGGCAGTGGTTATCCTAGTGTCAGAGTTATTCAAGCCGCCCAGTAGGCGTCTAATACCTATGGCTTACCGACTGATGCCTACTGGCTTCGAACGTGCCCTCCGATTTACGAATACGTACAGAAATTAAAGCACTTTGGTCACTCATATATAATAATAATAATAATATAACAAATATTCGTGCTCATCACACAAATATTTGCACTTATCGGGATTGAACCCAGGACCACCAGCTTCGTAGGCAGGAGCACTACGAACTAGGGTACGGTGACGCGATATAGACGGAGTGCCAACATAGTTGCTTAACTTCGCCTATTACTTACGGTTGGGAAGATCAACTGGCTATGAGCGCCTTACACTTAATACTATTGACAATAGTTATAAAGCGAAATAAAAAAAATAAAACAAAACCTTATTAATTAAATACTATATATACTGGAGAACTGATTAATGTATGTAATCCTACTAATGTTATAAAGGCGAAAGTTTGTGAGTGTGTACGTTTTTTAATGCTTCACGTCTAAACGGCTGGAGCGATTTTAATAAAATTTGGTATGGAGTTGGCTGACACCCTGGATTAACAGATAGGCTATAATTTATAGAGTTTACGGCGGGTAAAACCGCGGGACAGTGCTAATAATTACTAATGAAATAACATTGTTTAGAATAAAAAAGAAAAATGGAATGAATTTCTTTAAAAGATTTTATAAGGGAAATAAACAGGCTTAAAAATGATATACTAACAGTAATAACTATTCAAAATTCGGCCAAGGCTGTTTATGTTTCCAAAGGTTTGTTAGTAATATGAAACATTATGTATATTATAAGCTCAAGGTATTTTCTAAAGTAAGCGCTAAGCGACGCTGTAGCACGTCATTAGAAATCATTACGGTACCAAGACTGGTAGCTTTAAGTGCCATTAAATGAAAATGTCCTCAAATTATGGGCACTTAGTGCAAGGAGCCATTCTGTAGACGCTATTTTCATTCTAACAGAACATGTTAAACGAAACGTATGTTTGTACACACATTCCACGACACTCGTAACAGCTCAGCATAACAAGCAGTAGGTACCTATTAATTTTTATATAATACAGTACAAATATATGTGCGTGTATATAATATAGTATGTAGGTTAATATATAATATACTAGCTGACCCGACATACGCTATCCTGTCTTAACGATTAGTATTTAATTTTTAGAAAAAAAAGTGTATTTATTATGCTAATGCTTTATGATATGCCATATACTTATTTTTTTTCTTGCGCGTGTATACATATAAATTGCTTTGTTGGAATTCCGACGCGGGAACAAGCGACATATAACTGGCCATGTGAAAAACATGGATTTTGAAGATTGAGGCCACTAAAACTTAGCGACTGCCCTTGAGATTTATTTATCGACATTGCGAATGCTAGTCATTGTACTTCCCTTTCAAAATTGTGGGCTCGATGACGGTGTTCATTAATTTCTTCACCGCAAGTCGGGTGGTGTTAATATTAGGCGTAATGGCTCTGAACTAACCGTGATGTACACTAATAAATTCAGTTTTATGACATTCTTTTTGTGTTAATTATTTTAATTTTTGTGGTAATAAATTATTTTAAATTTATTTTCTATCAATAAAAGAACTTCGATCGAATCATTTGTTTTAAACGATATTTAATTTCTTATTCCAATATGTCGTCATGGCTCCATCGTGACAACGATGATTCTGCCAATGTCAAAGGTTAGGAAAACACAATGGGTATTTAATTTCTTTACATCCTCTTTGATGATATTAATTGAGCACGCATTGTATCAATTCTACGTCAAATGTCATAATGTTACAGTAAAAAAGTTTATATTGTCCAAAGCGCTAAGGTTAGATTAGAAATAATAAGTTATTAGTATTCTTAAATTTTCTAATTTTCCGCGCTATTTTCTTTCATAAGAACCTTGTCCTGACAATAACAAACACAACACAAAAAGAATAGAGAAATCGGTCCAGCCGTTCACGCGTGATGGCGTGACCAAGGCATATAGGGATTAATTTATATATATATAGATATGTAATTTATCTAATATGACGTAGAAAACTCTCGGATGTTTTGTAATGATGCCAGTGCGTACCGTTTCTATACTTGTGTACATCGTGTAGGTTCCCTGGAAGAGATCACATTTAGTGATAAGGCCGCCAATTGTACAACTTTTAATGTAACTATATTATTGTATTTTTGTATCCTGTAATGTCTTGGTATACAATAAAGAGTTATCTTATCTTCTAATATTATTTATCTGTCGAAAAACACAAGTATATAAGTATATATTTATCTACGGCATAATTGGTCACGTGTTAGCATTTTCACCGCAGATAATTAACTGGATTCAAATCACAAAATCCCTTTATGGCTTGTGAAGTGATTTTGTGATTATTATGTAAAAGCATTACCCGAAGTCAGGGAGTTGGCAGTTAGACACATTAGAGCCTCGGACAGCAGGTAAAGTCGTCGGTCCTGTACCTGACCTCTTTCCAGTCGCGTCGTACGGATTTTACAATACACGTTACAAATTCAACTCTACCCAGTACATATTTTGAAAGGATCTGTTAATCCACCTAGCGATAAGCAGCTTTACTGTATTGTATATGGTATGTAATCCGCCAAGACCAAGTGGGCCAGGGCCAGTCTGAACAGCATTGATTATTTTACACATAGGGCACACTGACCTTATCAAATTCATACATCCATAGTAACTTTTGTATGTAGTGAGTTTGGCATTCTTCGTTGCGGAGAATATATGGGTAAGCGATGCGTGAATGATTTCCCTCGCAATGCAAGTGTCCAAACACTGTGGTAATCGTTTACCACGACGAAGTTTGTTCAAAAACCGCCAAAAGTCTAACATTAGAGATCCATATTCAATAAAAGTAGAATCGGAAAATCATCACCAAACTCTCCATATTACACGATTATTCTCCGATTCCCCTTTTATTGTATATGGATCTCTAACGTTAGCCTTTCTTCATTGATGACCTACCAACGTTTGTATAACGTGAATTTGTGTTATCTATTGCAATATAATTTTAATATTATCGTTTATAGGCAGAAATGTTTCGCGCAGTCCAAACAAATACCTATGTCCACATAATGGCTACGGGCAACGCCGTCGAATGAATGGGCTTTTATAACGTAATAGCTATATATTGTCGGTCCGGCTATCAGTTCGTTGTTTTATCATTGAATGCATATTGGTTGCTTGTTTTTTGCGAGCCCCTAATTTATGAGATAAGTTAAGGGGATGTTCAGTCGGTCCTAATATAAATTAAGTGCGGTGTCAAAGACTAATAGACCTCATTATGCATGTCGGCCACCCGTGGTGCGAAGCTCCCCCGACACGCCGGTCATCAAAGATTCACTTTTCTTCCTCTACCGCTAACGCTCAATTAAACATTTATCGCGCTTAAGTTACAAAGGCGTATGATTAGATCGACATTAGTCAACTTCTCGAATAAACCTTCGTATAATCTTATGAATGCCCCGTAATTTGGCCGTTATTGAAACGGAAAGCGCTGTTGACTTCTTTATGCCGGTCAATTAGGAGTTTCTTGTGAGGCTAATCGTCGGTTGAGAGTACAATTGGTATTTTCTCGGGTATATAAATGGACGTGGGCAAAGGTGAACCCGACTAATGGTTAGCGGTGTTTATAAATGTGTGAGCTCAGCGGCCCGCCATGCCGCCAAATACATATGTAGTGCGGTCCATCTATACTAATTACACTCCGAATCAAATCCTGCTGAAAAAATTCAGCATCAATCTAACCAACTCAAATGAAATTACTTACTTTCCAAAGTCATTACGTCGGGAGCCGACAAAGTCCGTTGTTTTAATCACAAAAGAGATAGGGTTACTTTTATTATACCTACTGAGGACTTGTTTCCTGTTCGCCGTTGTCTTCACGTCAACTACTCAAAATTCAGGAAGCCTTTTGTTGTTGTGGAGGCTTCTATTCAAGATTCGTAAGACAGTGGATCCCGGTGATGTCAGTTGGAATATTAACAAGGGACGAGGCGGTCGACGTCTTGTGACAATCCTTTAAGCGACCGAACATGACAGGGCTGAATAAACGCAGGACGGCATGCGGCACCAGCACTGCCCGACGGTGTCAATACTGATGTTTTGAATGCCGATACTGATAATGTCTCGGGAGGACGACGACGACTTCATTGTGTGTGCTTTTAATACTATTCCATATTGAACTGGAGACGTGAGTGTCTGATATGTGAAATTGTATCTTACCAAGTACGAGTTTAAGTACTTCAATAATTTAATTTGAAACTTCTTTAATAGTATTTCCAATGAATATATAATAGCCTTAATAAGTGATATGAACAATAAATTTATACAGTAGATACAGTTTAGCGTGTTCCGCATTAAATTATTACTGCTTAATATGATGTGATTTTAGTGGGAAGATTGCTTTCATTCAACATAATCGTATGTATTTTAAGTGTGTGTTTTTTGTGAGACTGTTTAAAGTTACCCTTATTTTATTATTTGGGTGAACGACATCGCGATCTTAGACTTGAGCTCTAGAAACGTGGCCCAAGACTTAAGCTGAACAGTAACATTTAACAAAGTAGAACAAAAAGTTCTTACGCTGTCTAAGCAGCTTAACATACCTACTATTATTTTACATGCTTTGTGGTTGCGGTGACGATAATCACCACCCCATCTCGTCCCGTGGGGGGCGTAACAGAGGGAATTAGAGAACGGGGTACTATGATCGCCAATTTGCAATTTAGTCTATAGCCTCCCAAGGGTGTCGATTATGGCAAATCCTCCAAATGATTGAACATAATTCATTAAAAGAATGGAATATTTATTTAAGTAACTATGACTCATATAGGTAAGTAGGGCTTACAGCTCTATTAGTAACGTACTACAATTATTACACTGCAAAAAGCAGCCCTGCGACAAACCATGGGTGATGGCACAGTAATGGTTTATGTAGGCGCAGTCCAACTTATTTTTTTGTTAAGGCAGGGGGAATGCCTATGCATGCCACCCGAAAAAGTGTCTGCGGGTGGGTAAGTCGGAATCGCACCGACTAAACCTATCCTGTCGTAGACTTCTCTTGCCGCCGGATGGGGGAGCCCCGGGAAAGCGGTTATGCTGCTCTTTTGCGTCATGTCCCAGATAGTCCGGACACGTTCCCTGGGAGGACTCTGGATTGCTCTCCCCAGGCGCAGTCCAACCTACTTTTTATAATGTCATGATATTGATAATATAAAGAGTAAGGTGTGTGTCGGGCTTATTGGGGAGAGGGGGATGGCTCGGTAAGGCGTAATTGATGCCATATCTGTCGTATGTTATATTCTATCACCGTTGACTGCGGTAGCTCAGGTAGGCCGTATGCTTACTTGACTTTGTAATATAAAAAAGTTTAAGATATAATATACATCATTATCTTGGGTATTTTACATTTTAATATGTAAAATACCCAAGTGCTGAATAAATTTCATTATTTCACTTTGTGATATTAAAAATAATAAGATACAGTACACATATATAAATGGAAACCATCAGTTATATACCGTTAAGGGTATCTAAATAGATACTGATGGGTAAATACTCTCTCTTGGAGCTGGGCGTTTATTTTATCTTAAAAGTCAGTGATAATTATTTCCTGGTATTAATTATTTTCTGAAATGTGCCACAATTTAAAAAGTAGCTTCCACTGTTTCAAAAATTTGTGTCTTATTAATTATATTTTTATTATTGGCTCAGTGTAAAAAAGCCTTTGTAAAAGGAAAAAATGTGCAGTATTTAGCATGATTTGAATTTAAAATGGAATTTAATACTTGTAGGTATTGTTGTTAATTGTTTGAACTCGAACTCCGACGATTCCTTGATATGTTTTACTACAATATATTAAAATGAATAAGATAAATGTACAGTTAAGTATTAGAATAAGTGTTAAGCGACATCTCATAAAACAAAAAAGTAAAAATAATATATCCTGGGACATTATTCACATACTGCCATATGATACCAAACTAAACAGAGCTTGTATTATAGAAACCAGATAACAGATATATAACATATTATACTATTTTTCTTTTGTAAATACGTATGTATTAACTAAAGAAAAGTAGTATCTATATAAATAAAAAGAGAAGACCTGACTGACTGACTGATTGACTGAGTCATCAACGCCCAGCGGCCCCTTGGACCTAGAAAGCTGAAATTTTGCACAAATGTTTTCTTTATACTGTAGACAAGGAATAAGGAAGGATTTTTCGAAATTCAATCCCTAAAGGGGTAAAACGGGGGTGCAAAGTTAGTATGAAACTTTGCCGTTTTTGAAGTTAAGTTACGAACTGAATATTTGGCCTTCCAGTTTAAAAAAAAATACGTGTTTCAGGATCTTTGGAAATTCCAGCCCCAAGAACGTAACATTGGGGATGTAAGTTTGTATGAAAAATGTGACAACAAGTTTTAAGTTAAACGCATGAGAATTGGTATTTGGCATTACAGTTATAAATTATAAAATACATATTTCAGGGTTTTTGGGAATTCCAGCCCTTTAGGGCGTAAAATAGGGGGTGTAAGTTTGTTTGAAAAATGCGACAGTTTTGAAGTTAACCCCATAACAATTAGTATTTAACCTTTCAGTTAAAAATAAGAAACATATATTTCAGGATTTTTGAAAATTCCACCCCCAAGGGCGTAAAATAGGGGATGTAAGTTTATACTGACTGACTGACATATCAACGCACAGACTAAACTGCTGGAGTTAGAGACTTGACATTTTGACAGTAGGTACCTTTTATGACGTAGGCATCCACTGAAGAAGGGTTTTTGAAAATAAGGATCTCTAAGGGAGTAAAATGAGGGATGAAAGATTTTATGAAAATCCGTCATTTTGGTGTTAAAGGCTTTGGTATATGGCCTTGCATTTAAAAATTAAAATATATATTTCAGAATTTTTGAAAATTCTACCCCCACAGGCGTAAAATTGGGGATGTAAGTTTGTATGAAAAATGTGACAACAAATTTTAAGTTAAACGCATGAAAATTAGTATTTGGCATTTCAGTTAAAAATTTATATTTCAGGATTTCCGAGAATTCTACCCCTAAGGGTGACAAATAGGGGATGTAAGTTTGTCTGAAAAATGTGACATTTTTTAAAGTAAACGCATAAAAATTGGTATTTAGCCATTCATTTAAAAATTAAAAATATATATTTCAGGATTTTTGGGAATTTCAGCCTTTTAGGGCATCGAATAAGGGATGTAAGTTTGTATGAAAAATGTGACATTTTTTAAGGTAAACGCATGAAAATTGGTATTTGGCCTTTCATTTAAAAATTATAAATATGTATTTCAGGATTTTTGGAAATTCCACCCCTAAGGACGACTAAAATAGGGGATGTAAGTTAGTATGATAATCTGTTTTTTTTGGAGTTAAACGCATTTAAATTGGTATTTGGTCTTTCAGTTAGAAATAAAGCAATCCAGGGAATAATTTGTTGTTAAAAAAAGGTATTCCCAAACTGATTCAATAAATCGACACCAACAATTTACACCAACTCAAATTTTAGAGAAATTCGTTTCTTTGCCAAGTTGTATAAAATGTCGTGGTCGTTGTCGTCTAAGTAAAGATTTAGGATTTTATAAGATTTGTAACTTCTTTTTTTGGTTATTTTTATAACAAACTAAAAAAGCGACATTTTAATCAAATTGGGATAAAAAAGAATTTACCTAAATGAGTTAGCGTAGTACAAATTGTTTGTGTCGAGATGATCGCACCCAAAAAATATCATCTTAATTTCACTGATCTACAAGTTCACAATTTTGTAACTAGATGGCATTAATATCGTTTCAGATCGCGGAACTTATTTGGTATAGCGGTTAAAATAAATAAATGCTTGAAATAAAAGGTAAGGTGAATCTGTGAACCAAAACTGAATCTATAGATGATCGCCTCAATCTCACCCACAAACTATGCACACATCTTAATTTTACCGCTTTACAGTTTACATTTTTGTTAGTAGACGGCGTAATCATCGTTTTAGATCGCGCTATGGGTTCGTTCACAAAATGTAATATTTGACCTATCAATGCCGTGGTCGCAACCTAATCTAATGGGAGTTACCTTTGTGATTAATGCATCGTTGATTATTATTTTACTTTATTTTACTTACTGACTATACTTAAGGACAATTGATATGTATTTTAGTTGATGATATTGGG
Source organism: Pseudoips prasinana (assembly GCA_951640165.1). Lineage (NCBI taxonomy): Eukaryota > Metazoa > Arthropoda > Insecta > Lepidoptera > Nolidae > Pseudoips > Pseudoips prasinana. The sequence continues at coordinate 16,741,923 of OX621240.1, forward strand.
TCCTTTTTTTAAATAACAGTAATGAAGTAGTCTTTAGTTTATTTCATAGTTTGGTTATTTATAGGTTAGGTTTTCTTAAATTCAGATTAGAAGAGCTAGAAGTAAGTAATGACATTCTTCATCATTCAAAATGGTCGCGGACGAAGTCGCGGGCACCAGCTAGTAATTAATAATATCTGGGGACAATGTCACACAGATCATCCTAGCCCCAAACTAAGCAAAGCTTGTACTATGGGTACCAGGCGACGATATACATATGGATAGATAAATACTTATATACATAGAAAACATCTATGACTCAGAAACAAATATTCGTGCTCATCACACAAATATTTGCACTTACCGGGATTCGAACCCAGGACCACCAACTTCGTAGGCAGGACCACTACCAACTAGGCTACGGTGATCGTCAATTTATAAAGTTTAACGCGGGCAAAACCACGGGGCACAGCTAGTATGCAATATATCTATTATCTGTTTACTTTATAAGCATTTCTTCTTTTCTATATAAGTATTTATACAGATTATTAATTCTAAAAGATGATATTATAACATATTTTTTGAGCTCAAGCTATTATAAGCAAAATCCACTGTACATTCTTTAATTTAAATTCTGGTGCGGCAAGATACACGATACATTTTGCTGTATGTCTCTGCCTTGAGTATTTCTAATTCTGGTGAAGAAACGTACAAAACTTGAGCATATTTGTATTCATATCCGCTGACTAGGTTGTCTAGAGACTCGGTATCATGCAGCTTCATGAATTTGTAACATCCATCTTATTTGTTTTCAAAGATACTTGTAAATAAAGTTGGTTCTCTCGAGTCCAAAAGCCACTATTGTAACATAAATCCGCCCTTTTAAGTTGGATCACGTTCAACAAATGTTTGCCAATCGAACACACGACGAGACTTCACATAATAGAAAGACAAGCGTATTGAAACTTTGACTTGGCAATTATAATTATATAATGATCATTTTGTACGAATGTACGCGAATTGGACATTATATATTTGAACATAATGGTTATTTGCATAGCAAGCATTTTTTAAATGTATTAATCTTAAATTTTTTAATACAATAAATATCTAAGGATAACTAAACCACTGCCTACTAGTTCCGACTAGAATGGGATGAGATAGCAGTGTGTTAGTTAGCATAGCCTCTGTATGCTATGGAAACCAGAATGACTGATAATAATACTTACTATACCATGTTCTAAATATAATATACTTGCTAAATGACTGCCTCGTTGGTTTAGCGGTAGCGTGTCCACCCGCAGAGAACGAGGTCCTGAGTTCAAATCCGGGTCAGGCCAAAAGTGATTTTGGGACTTTTCTGTAGAAAGAAAAATTTCTCAGCATCAGCCCGAAGTCTGGGAGTTAGCGGTATTATACCCCCGTGCCTCGGAGAGCACGTAAAGCTGTCGGTCCTGTACCTGACCTCTTTCCGGTCGTGTCGCTAGGCGTCCCATCGGATCATGAGAGTGATGGAATAGAAAGTGCTCCTGTGTTTGCGCACACACTTGAGCACTATAATATGTCCCGCGCAGATGGCTAATCTCTGTTGAGACGGGCCGCCGTGGTCGAAATTCGGCTAGGAGGACATCATCACATCATCATACTTTCTAAATATAATAATAATAATAATATCCTGGGTCATTATTCACACATAGCCATCTGATCCCAAACTAAGCAGAGCTTGTACACACGGTTACACATCAAGCTATAAATTTCCAGTATAAGCTGATCCCACATTGTATAGGATTTCCATACAATAAGAGGTCAGCTTATAATGTGATGTGAAATGGGAATGAAATAGCCTGATATGTAGCCGTGTGTACTATGGCAACCAAATAACTGATATAATACATATACAATTTTTCTTTTGTAAATACATACTTCTATAGAAATATAAATATCTTATATAATACATACTTATAATGTAAAAAAATAATAATAATAATATAAAAAATCAGAAATCAGAATGTCAAAATGAATTCTTTTTATATTAAAATTCGATAACACTCAAAATAATATCAATAATTTGGATGCTGTTTCCGTGTCTGAATCGTCAACATGTGACCTAGAAAACTGTACCCCACTAAATTTTACATTAAACCAATCACTTAAAATTATTACTCAGAACATACGAAGTATAAATAAAAATATAACAGGATTTATGACCACACTTGCTAGAACAAAACTTGAGTGGGACATAATTGCACTAACCGAGTGTTGGCTCCCCACTACCCACAATATTCCAGAGTTGACGAACTATAACCTTTTTCAAACCAGAAATAATCGTACACAAAATGAAGGGGTAGTTGTCTATGTACACAAGCAACTGCAACTCAGTGTGGAGGAGCTGCCACTACTAGATGCTAATTGCCTCCAAATAAACATTGACAAAACTACTGTCCTCCTAGCGATATACCGCCCACCTGGTTACAAAGATCTTAGTATTTTTTTAAATTCTCTCTCTATTATCTTAAATGGATTATCTCAGTACAATAATATTATTTTAACAGGGGACATAAATATTAATATACATGAACAGTCTCATGATTCCGTTAAAAATAATTATCTTAACTTATTGGCTATACACGGCTTGCTACCTGCTCACACTATACCAACGCGGCAGAATGCATGTTTAGATCATGTTATACTAAAAACTAAGCTACCTGCTTCAACTATGGTCGCGCATTCTGCTCTAACAGATCATGAGACGGTTATGTTATTCTTATCGAAATGCATGTCTAAGTTGATCGCAAAAAAGTATACTGTCCGTATTAATTACGATCAACTGGATGCAGACCTTAAACAACTAGATTTTAGTGACGTATACAAGACTCAAGATCCTCATTTAGCGGGGGAATCAATTATTCGGTTAATAAGACACGCTATAGACGTAAACTCCAAGGCTGTTAAACTTCCAAATCGTAAGTTAATATTAAAGCCTTGGGTAACGCCTGGCTTACTCCGGTGCATTCGGCACCGGGACGCACTGCACAGAAAATTTAAACAGGCGCCAAATAACGAGGTTTTAAAAATTTCATTTACCCGGTACAGAAACTTCTGCAATAAATTAATAAGGAACGTCAAAATAGAATTTGAAAAAAACGAAATTAAAAAAGCTGGTAATAACTCTAAACAATTATGGTCTGCTATAAATAGTATATCAGGCAGATCGACAAAAAAAGTCAATACATCATCACACTTATTAGCGTCATTGGGTACACCGCAACACTCCATAAATTATGTTAATGACTTCTTTGCTTCAGTAGGTAAAAAACTTGCTAGTAATATAAAGAGTAGGCCAACAGCAGTAACAACGGTGAACTATCCCAAAACGGTGAAGTCTATGGTTATGCTTCCAACTGATGAGGATGAGGTGAAAACTATACTAAAATCACTTCGTAACAACCGTAGTGCAGGGTGGGATGGGATATCCAGTGACCTATTAAAAAAGCATGAAATTGCAATTGTGCCTCCCCTGACGTATATATGTAATCTGGCTCTCTCCACGGGTAAGTTTCCCAATGTGTTTAAAAAAGCGATAATCCATCCGGTCTACAAGAGTGGGGACAGAGATTGTGTTGACAATTATAGACCAATAGCTGTGCTCACAGCTTTCTCTAAGATATTGGAACGGGTCATGAACAAGCGACTAATGAGCTACTTAGAAAATAATAACGTCATCACTCCAACACAATTTGGATTTCGCACCGGTAAATCGACGTCTGATGCGGTTCATGATCTCACAGACTATATAGTCACAAGAATGGATAGTGGAGACAAAGTATTGGGCATATTTTTGGATCTCGCGAAGGCGTTTGACACAGTTTCTGTTCCAATTCTTGTGGATAAGATGGAACGCTTGGGAATCAGGGGATTGCCGCTGGATCTCTTTAAAGATTACCTGAGTGAGCGTACTCAACGAGTGAAGATAGATGATTTCATCAGTGACGAGCAAACGCTTACCTACGGCACTCCACAAAGTTCTGTCCTTGGACCTACACTCTTCCTCATCTACATCAACGACCTGGGTACGCTTGATCTCGCTAACGAAAAAATCATTAGTTTCGCTGATGACACTGCACTCTTGTTTAGCGCAAGATCGTGGGATGATGTTTACCTACATGCACAATCAGGGTTCAACACAGTGTGCAAGTGGCTACAAAGCAATCGGTTGACCCTTAACACTACCAAAACACAATACATGGCATTCTGTCTAAAAAGCATTGGACCAACTAAAGCTATTGTCGCACACTCATGTACAGATGCACCTACAGATGGTTGTGACTGTGTAAGTCTCTCTAAGACCGAAAAAGTGAAGTATCTTGGAATAACAATTGATAATAATCTTAGATTTCAAGAGCACATAAATACACTTAATAACAGATTGCGTAAGCTTATATATGTTTTTAAAACACTAAGACACGTAGCCGATAAAGAAGTCCTGAAATCAGTGTACTTTGCCCTTGCTCAGTCCATAATAAGTTACTGCATCACCTCCTGGGGTGGGGCACCGAAATCTACCCTACTGGAATTGGAAAGAACTCAAAGAGCTATCCTGAAGGTCTCGTCCTTTCGTCCTTACCAATATCCCACTGAACAGTTGTACAAGGAGAGCAAAGTCCTCACAGTGCGGCAACTATTCATACTAAACACTATACTGAAACAACACTCTCTATTGATCTATGACCCATTGCTGTCTAGTGGGAAAAGACGGTATAACCCAGTGCAACGTCTTCACCTTCATCTAAAAACTACCTTTGTTAAACGCTTCTTTAGACACATGGGTGGTTATCTTTATAATAAAACACATAAACTGTTAAATATTTTTAATCTCACCAAATATAAATGTAAAAAAAGGCTGACTGAATGGCTATTACAACTAAACTATGATGATACCGAGCATATGATTATTAATGTAGTATAAAAATTCTTAAGTAACCACAAACACACACATACTTGCTACGCACATATTTTAAATACCTATACAAACAGACATGCACACACACACACACACACACATACATCCATACACAAACATACATATACTAACGCTACCTTTTTATTCAAAATAAAAATAAAAATCAATTGTATTATTAAAGTTGTTGGATAACTTACTACGTTGTCAGCGCACATAGTACATAATCTAGAAATGTAAATCTTAAGAGGTGGGAACCTGGTGTCCTGAAATACAGGCCTAAAGCCTAGCTTAGGCACCAGTCTCCTACAATATATGTATACTTACCTGAATTATGTAATATATATAAAACTGTCTTTGGTAAACTGTATATTGTAGTGAGAAAATAAATTTTATTTATAAAAAAAAAAAAAAAAAAAAAAAAAAATGTGTTCGTAGAATATGTTATGATTGCTGGATAGTTGTACGTAAAGAGACACCGCTACAAACCAACGTTTATTTTTCGGGGAGTGTAACCACAACGCTAATAATTATTTGGCTGTTTATTTATTTCTAATTAGTATTTAAATATTTGCAGGTTTGAATTAATATAGCTTTTGCGGTTAGTTTGTTGATTATAATAACAACCAAATTTTATCCGATATTAGAATTGACCGCATTCGTAAACAACTAGCTTCTAACGCCGACTTCACCCGTTTTTATTTAAAAGTTCTTGTCAGACTTTCGAAATAAATAATAAATTTAATAGACATAAAAATACGCCCAAGAGCTTGTCAGATTCGCATACGATCGCACAAGACTGTCATCGAGCAAAAACACCTAATAAGATTTATGCAATATCCTCTGAAATAATGATTTTATTGTTTATTGTTGAATCGGTAATAGACATATGTAAAAAAAACCGCAATTGGTTCAAGAAATACAGTAAGATAGACATACGGACGGATGATCCAACAATGGAGGCATTGTAATAAAATGTTTAATTTGCGTTCAATATAGTCTATATATATATATATATATATATATAGTATATATATATAGTCTATATATACTATTTACCTAGGATATCCTAGGTCCATTATGAAACGCCGTGGTCTCCTTCTGTGAGGCCGTCATGCTCCGGAAGGACGCCGTCGAGGGGGTCGGGAACGTGCTGATCGTGCTCGCAGACGGAGGAGGCGTCGGTGCGGCGGCGGCAGTCGGTAACCCAACTACCCTCGGGGCTACGGTGGCAGTATGAGAAGTGTCCTCTACTGCCGCCCCTGCAAGCAGCTCCGGGAAGACAGTGATTGTTGTTGGCGCAAACGCTGTACCGGACTGGCAGGAGTCGGCAATAGGGTAGGCCAATCCAGAGCCCTCCCAGGGTAAGTATCCCGACCTCCCGACCGATCTGGGACATGGCGCAAAAGGGGAGCACCCGAGCAGGATACCCGCGTTCCCGGAGCTTCCCCCTTCAGACGCCAGAAGAAGTCCACGGCAGCTTAGGTTTAGTCGGTGCGAGGCCGACATACCCACCCGCAGACACTTTTTGCGGGTGGAATGCATAAGCATTCCCCTTGCATTACCAAAACAAAAATGTACATTATGTAACCTGTCCTGTCTGTCATGTACTATTATTTCAACATAAGTTTCAGGACGTCAAATCTACTGCGCGAGGCGAAGCCCATCAAAAACATCTATGCAGCTTTATTTTAGTATTCAGTATTCTTTATTTGCAGTAAAGTTGGTACATTTAATTGGTCTTATAACTAATTACAGGTCCATACAACTTCAGCCAATTTATTGACATGCAAATATTAACATTATTATAAATATATAGTTATTAAATTATCATTATTACATTATTATTATTACATTATCATTATTACACCATTTTTATTACAATTGCATTAATTAAAGAAGTTATGCCATAAATTCACTTACGGAGTAATATGCTTTCTCTGTTAACCACGATTTTAAATTATTTTTAAAGGCATTTAATGGCGACTATTAGATTAAATTACTTTACACGATATATCTATATACCTTTGTCTAATGTAGTGAAACTATACTACAATTCTAGCTCTATTCTGTATTGACTAGCTGGTTGGCGTGGTTGGAAGATACGTGCCTTTCAAGCCGCACAGGTCAGATTTAATTCCCACCCGGGACAGATATTTGTGCGCAAGAACATATCTGTTGGTCCTGTGCCTGTATATTATTATATATTTACAAAAGAAAAGAAGTATATGTAATATATCAGTTTTCTGGTTTCCATATTACAAAGCTCTGCTTAGATTGGGATCAGATGGCCGTATGTGAATAATGTCCCATGTCATTTATTTATAAAATATTTATATTTTAAAAATTTTATCAGAACGTCGCTTTAAATAGATACTGGTATTTTTATTAATATGTAATGTGGCTCGTGTACCAGGCAGGTCAATAAACAGAATTCCCGTAAGTGTGCCGTTAACAACCTTTGCACCTTCTAAACATCAAAAGCCCCAGCATTCGCCGAAATGGTTGCAAGCGGTTACAGTTTCGGCCGCCAATTCAGCATATTGCCTCATCCGGTCCTATTTCTATGAGAATCAGTAAGTGACATCTGTAACTGTAAATTCTGAAGCATATACACCCATGTAGTGATATTTTATTCCGCATGGTTTTTTCAAGACGGCGTTGTTACCGGTTTGATATCCAGATTTTAGCATGATGTTATTTTGTTTATGTTTTTATTCAAATAAACATTTATTTGTGCACTCAGTGCTCTATATTTCTGCTTATCAATTTTATTTTTCTATTCATCAAACTATTGGTCTCACCCCATGTAATTATAAATTGGTACTGATTATCCCGCATAAGAATTTGCAACTTTGTAAATGAATCTCATGTACTATCTGCCGCATTAAATGTGGCGAAATTATGTTTCTTTTGATAAGGCAGGGGGAATTGCTACGCATGCGAAAAGCCTCTGCAGGTGTGTATATCTGACTCTCACTGACCTAACCTGTCGTGGACTTCTCTTGGCGCCTGTTGGGAAGCGCCCCGGAAACGCGGGTATCCTGCTCCGGGGAAGGAAATTGACTTACGTTTTCATTTAAAAATCGGAAATACATATGCAATACTACTTTGTATCAATTACCAGATACTATTCATTAGATCACATTGAATCTGGAATCATCCAGAATAATATTAGATTACTATACATGTCTTTCAGCTGATATGATGATGATAACTATTCTCAAAAACTTTCGTAAGTTTTTAGACGTCCAATAACCTTACTTATTTTACATCGAGGATTATAAATAATGTGGAAAATAACTTTATTATTGTTCTCTTATATAATATACTAGCTGTGGCCTGCGCTTTCACCTGCGTTAAACTTTGTAAAATATGACCTATGTTTTATGCGAATATATAAGCTACAACAAAGTTTCATCAAAATCCGTTCGGTAGTTTTTTGCGTGGAAAAGTAACAAACATCCATACTCACAAACTTTCGCATTAATAATATTAGTAAGATAATATAATAGCTTAAGCCACATTGATATCATTGCCAATTATTATAAAAAGTTATTAACATAATAATATGTTCCAATCCAATGCTGTGTTGCGTTATTTATAAGTAGGGAATGGAGAAAGTGGTAGGAAAGGGTTCTAAGTAATCAAAAGTACAATTATAAACACGATCGGTAACACTAAATAAATATTAAAATTAATTCCAATGCAAATCCCAAGTTAATTAAAGAGTATTAATTAACATTTTCTGGGATTGCGAGGAAGATAAAGAGGCGTTGTTTATCACAAGTTAAAGTTAACTGAATAAACTGAACTAAATGATTTATAACGCCATAGCCTTGTGATTGTTTTAACAAAGTTTGAGGAGAAGGAACCAGCCTATTATATATAACAAAGTGACAATGGTGGTAATTCTATTTTTATGACTTATTTATTTATATTTTATATAATGGGAGATGGCGTCGGTTGGTAGATAAGCGCTTTTCACCCTGCAGGTTGAGGGTTCGATTCCCACCCAGGATAGATGTTTGTGTGCATAAACATGTCTGTTTATCCTGAGTCTGGGTGTAATTATCTATATAATAGTTTCCATAGTACAAGCACTGCTCAGTTAGGGATCAGATGGCCGTCTGTAAATAATGTCCCAGGATACCGTATGTCTTGAAAAGTAACAATTTTATTGAAATCGCTTTATCATTAGAAGGTTGGGGAATCAGGTGGGGTAATAAAACAGCTGTGACCCCATGGAAAAAACACGAAGCTGGACTAAAAATTCGGAAGAGGCGTTGAACTATTTCTATAGTATTATCAACGACGCCATTAGCGATATACGCCTAGAAAAATCAAATATAATAAGCCTAAAACGAGTGATAGGTACACTTATCCAGAATGGTACACCTCAGATTTAATAAACGATATTAAGGTTAAATCGAAGTATCACAAAACTTATAAAACAACACGATCAACGTGTGTTACGAAACGTTTTCTCGGTATCGGTCATTGGTTAAACGAAAACTTATATCGACCTATGAAGCTTATCAGCGTAGGCTACAATTAAACATTAAAAATGATCCGAAATCTTTCTGGAATTACATTAGAAGTAAACAATGCAAGGGCTTCAAAAATGTAGTAAAAAAGGATGGGGTAGTATTGAATGAAGAAAATGATGCGGAATGTTTTGCTTCATTTTTTCACTCCGTTTATAGCACGGAGCGCCCGGTTTTAGATCGGGTTGAAGCAGAGCGGTCGGCGGGCACGAGAGCGGGCGCAGCGCGTGTGCGTCACGATTGCTCCGCCACGTTATCCAAACAGAAAAAGAAATCGCTATATTTTTTGTCAAAATTAGTCAAAATCGAAAGGAACAATCCAAAACTTTGTCAAAGCAGAAATAAAGAAGTTACAGGGATTTTAAGTTGGCCGCGCGAACGTAACGTGCACGATTGCGCGGCCATGTAGATCTCAGTAACTACTTGGAATAGAGATCTAAATCTTTTTGTTAATTGAACATTTCATTTGTCAACAATTGTCAAAAAAAGAATTATAAGACTAAGATCAATATTTCACGAAATATTCACCTTGGAAGTTATGGCCGCGCAATCGTGCACTTGATGTTTCTTTAATCTCGATTATTTCTTAAAAACTTAAGATATCATGGAGTAAAACTGTTACTAGAAGAAAGGTTTTAATATGTCAAAAGTACCGAAAGCATTTCATGCCACCAAAGTTTATTTAAACTGACGAAATCAAGGCAAAACAAAAGTTTCGTGGCCGCGCAATCGTAACGTTACTTTGAACGCTGATATCTCATTATCTATAATTGTTAAGATTTCGGTGTTAACATCCATTTATTCGTAATATTAACCTAATCAGATTGCCATAGCGTTTTACCCTCAGGACAATTTTCTACGCGTGTAATCTCAAAAATAATGATATTTCTTATAATGTTCGAGTAGAGTGACCATAATTTCTGTTAAATATGGGGATATCTTTTGCTCTACTAGACGAAAATGTATCTGTTAGGAATAATTGTTGGAGAATTGGCTAAGATAAGACAATTCAATACAACATTCTTTTCTTCTATACACATGATCAAATCATGCCATACAAAACAAGGCCAAAAAATGGAACTTAGTTCTGTTTTCACCACATGATGACATGACGCGACATTGCTGCTTGTACTCTAGTAATTTATCTATATCCATACATATAATAAAATCGTAGGAATGTCAAAACTGTACATTGAATGTTATTTAAAAAGGATACTTGGGGCGTGCTCTACAATCGACATCGAAGCCAAAAAAATAGTTTTTAGAATTTTAGTCTGTTTATCTGTTTGTCCGGGCTAAACTCAAAAAGTACTGCATGGATTTACTTCAAATTTTGCACAGAGGTCTACGGGAGAGGAGCTGTGATAATTTATAAAATTAAGGGCGAGTAAAACCGCGGGGCACAGCTAGTCAAGTACCCCGCGACACAGGGATTAGATTCCCAAGTTTGGGCGTTGTCTTTTTAAAACGAAAAGAAAAAGAAAATAATTTAAAATGTGCTCGGTTAATAGGCAGTAAACAATTATGAACTCAAAGCTACGTGTGATGATTTTAGAACTGACTCGAACGAAGGGACTCTACCTGCGGAATAGCAATTCTATTTATTTTCATTTTGAGAGAAAATTTATATTTCGAATTATGTACAGACGCCAGCACATCTAGCTACCCCAATCTGTCACATTTCTTTTATAGATTTTCAACTTTATCACAAAAACATAAGGTTCACTTTCAATTGGGGAAATTTGACAGATTGGGGTAACTTGATTTGCTGGAGTCTGTACATTTCCTTTTTATATTTCTAACATTACTAACCCATGAAAATTTTACTCCTAATTTGAAATACATATTAAACTAGGAACCAAATGTGGGAACCAATCGCGTTATATTTCGTATAATTTATGACCGTAAAAACATTATACTTCACCATGTCAGCCAAATTACGTCCACAGTTGGACAAAATCCTCCGCAAAGTTCACAGAAAAACGCTGCTACCCGTTTTCTGGTAGGTTTTTCTTCAGGACGATTTCTAGGCCCCCCACAGGATGAGATGGGGTGATGACATTCTACGCCGTCACCACACAAAGAATTCGTAATAATTATACTTACTTTATCGATTTTACGTAAATGGTCGAAACTCCAGCTCAAGAAATACTGTTGCCATTACCATTACTGTTTCATTGATAAAATTATAACTCGTCAATACATAACAAAACATAAAAGTCGTTTGACAAACGGAAAAAGGAAAGTGTATTAAACTCTTTTATTTTAGCCAATTCTCCAACAATTATTCCTAACAGGTACATTTTCGTCTAGTAGAGCAAAAGATATCCCCATATTTAACACAAATTATGGTCACTCTACTCGAACATTATAAGAGATATCATTATTTTTGAGATTACACGCGTAGAAAATTGTCCTGAGGGTAAAACGTTATGTCAATCTGATTAGGTTTATATTACGAATAAATGGATGTTAACACCGAAATCTTAACAATTATAGATAATGAGATATCAGCGTTCAATGTAACGTTACGATTGCGCGGCCACGAAACTTTTGTTTTGCCTTGATTTCGTCAGTTCAAATAAACTTTGGTGGCATGAAATGCTTTCGGTATTTTGGACATATTATAAACTTTCTTCTAGTAACAGTTTTACTGCATGATATCTTAAGTTTTTAAGAAATAATCGAGATTAAAGAAACATCAAGTGCACGATTGCGCGGCCATAACTTCCAAGGTGAATATTTCGTGAAATATTGATCTTAGTCTTATAATTCTTTTTTTGACAATTGTTGATAAATGAAATGTTCAATTAACAAAAAGATTTAGATCTCTATCCCAAGTAGTTACTGAGATCTCCATGGCCGCGCAATCGTGCACGTTACTTTCGCGCGGCCAACTTAAAACCCCTGTAACTTCTTTATTTCTGCTTTGACAAAGTTTTGGTTTATTCCTTTCGATTTTGACTAATTTTGACAAAAAATATAGCGATTTCTTTTTCTGTTTGGATAACGTGGCGGAGCAATCGTGACGCACACGCGCAGCGCGGGTGCACGTAGGTCAACTCAGCGCACGGGAACTGCGCTCAGCGCTCAACCACCTCAAAAGCCCAAGCACTCAGTGGGGCCTGATGGGATACCACCGTATATCGTGAAGGATTGTCACGAGGTGCTCTGGAAGCCCTTGTTACACGTATTTAATCTGTGTTTAAAGGAAGGCCTATATCCAGATCGATGGAAAATTACCAGAGTAATACCAGTCCCGAAGGGTAGTGCAAGTGATGACGTTAGTGGTTATAGGCCGGTAGCGGTGCTGTCGGCGTTCGCCAAAGTATTTGAGTCCGCATGACACGCGTGTATTTACACGCAAATCAGCTCCCAAATGACGGACGCGCAGCACGGTTTCCGGCCAGGACGAAGTACGGGGAGTAACCTATTGTCATTTATGACGTACCTAGCACCTGTCATTGATGCCGGAGGGCAGGTAGACTGCGCGTACTTCGATTTCCGAAGGGCGTTTGACACCGTTAATAATGATTGTCTGCTGTCTAAGATGGCGGCGCTTGGATTTACGTCGCACTTACTCAAATTCTTCGCAAGCTATCTGGGAGAACGCAGACAATACGTGGAGTATGAGGGATATAAATCTAGGCCATACTTTACTCTTTCAGGAATTAGTCAGGGGTCTAACCTAGGGCCCCTGGAATTCATTATTATGATCAATGATCTGCCGGCAGTTGTCCAGCATGCCGACTGTCTGCTGTTTGCAGATGACCTTAAGGTGTATCTGCCGATAGAAGACGACTCGGACGCTGGACGATTGCAGGGTGACATCAACCGTATAGTGCAGTGGAGCTATGCCAACAAGCTAGGTTTTAATGTAGCTAAGTGCGAAGTAATGAGCTATAGTCGGGCCAGGGCTCCACAGCATTATACATATAAAATGGATAGTGCGTTGATTCCACGCTTTAATTATACACGAGACTTAGGGGTCGAAATGGTACCTGAGTTAACGTTTCGTAAGCACATTATTGACATCTGCAACAAGTATTTTAGAAATTTAGGTTTCATTTTGAGAAATTGTAAGGATTTTAATAATCTTTTAGTTGTAAAGATGTTATACAACGCCCTCGTTCGGAGTCATCTCGAATCAACATCTTTTATTTGGAACCCACATGAGGCTAAATACAGCCTTATGGTGGAGAAAATTCAAAATAAATTTACTTGATTTTTATACAACAAAGAATACGGAGTGTACCCCATGTACCCACTGATGTACCCAAGCTTGTTTGTGCTTGGTATGGTCAGATACGAGCGGCTGAGCGTGCGGCGCGATGTGGCACTAGTCATATACGTGAGGCGCGTACTGTGCGGCCATCTATACCACCCAGCCGTGCTCTCGGAGCTGCGGCTGTGCGCCCCTGATGGCTACGTGTATATGGTACTGGTAGCAAGAACGAACATACTCAAGTTCGCCCCCGTGTCGCGTGCCATACGACTTATAAATTTAATAGCAGCGGAAATTGACATATATCACTGTAGCCTGCCAAAATTCGCAGAAGTAGCGCAAAGGTGCATTGTATGTAACTCTTATGTATAAATTTTGTATGTAATTTTAATTATAGCTTATAATATCGTTTTGGTGTATGCTGTAAAGATATTGTAATTTGAATTGTGAAAAAACAAATATATGCTTTGACAGTCTAAAAAGCTTTTCAAATGATTGTGAGTGCGAAATATTATTATGGATTAACAATTGACACTGCCATTTAATACATTAAATGCCTTGGTCCCAATCAACATCCATATTTTGATAGTATTTCAAAATGGTTATGGTAAAGGCTCATAGGCACCCTTATAATTTCAAAAGATAATGTTTATGCAGATTTTCAGTTTAGAAAAGAAGTAAGACACATTGAATGGGAACTTGGGGATAAATACTATCACAAGATTACGAAGTGTTTTTAGATAACAGATTAGGTAAACATCTATCTTAGTGAAATCTTCATTATTTGAATGATGAGACAACAGGAAGAACAATTGAACAATCAAACTGGCTTACGTGTAAGTGCAATGCAATGCAATGCAATACGATACCATCAAATGGTTACGGTACCTCTTGTTGCCTCGTCCGAAGTCCCACCCACCCAATGTCATGTAACTAAATTACGAACATAGATATGGGAGCACACTGTAGATGGGAACATTAAATACTCATTTTGTCTTTAAACATATGGCGCTCTCTGGTAGCATGGAATGTTCTACTATTAATAAGATCTATAAACATATACAGTCCTATTAATAAAGTCGCTTCTTCCAAGCTTAGTACGAAGCTAGTCTTGGACTAGTTACTCCCAGAGTAACCACGTATTAACTTCATTTTAACACTACTTTTAATAAACTGGGAGTAAGCTCGGATTTACAACACATTCCTTACACCACACATATGGCATGGCAACATACTCAATTTCAAAGAAAAAAGAGTGAGTAATCGAATGAACTAATGCTTGACGATAACATTAATGACAGTGACAGACAATATTTTAATATATATAACCCATGTTAATTAATTTCCACAACAGACAATGAAAGCAATTAAAATGAATTGACGTCAAATGTCCAAATCACGTGCTAGTCTATACCTCCTCAGTCGCTAAACTAGGTGGTGGCAAGGATTAACTTTTACTCCGAGAGTAATTTCGGATTAGGTAATTCCCTTTGTACTCCATATTAATTAATAGTGATTTTAATTATTTTTAGTTTAAACCTGGAATAAAATTAATCTTAGTCTAATTTATGTTTACAAATAAGGCTTATAGATTAAAACTGTAATTCTGATTTGGAAGTACAATATTTCATACAACCAGGTACACAGAAATAAGATTTGAATGTTAATATACATTCGAAAAAGTATTAAATAACGTTGTAGCACTGCAACACTGACCTATTAACATGAACAAAAGAACACAGGCAGTAAACCTGAGCTCCAAACAATTGGAGCCCGAGCACTTATACGGGCAGAATAAACCTGAAGTAGTTTAAAAAGTTAACTTGAAAATAAAAAACGAGAACAGAAAATACTCTTTGGGATGGCGACAGAAATCTTGTTGTTCTGTGAAAATACAGTTTCGTGGCGGACCGAGTGAGGCATGTGGTGGACTGCATGAATCGTTGCGCGTACTATACAACAATGTACAAAATGAAGGGGAACTACGAACATCTATGGAATAGTGAAAAATAATCAAGGAATTTGAATCGATCACTTTTTGAGTAAGGAACGATGTTACGATAACTATTTCTGTCCTACCCGTGAGCGACAAGTACAAACCTGAGCGCGGTGACGTCCTAGGAGAAAAAAAACCTTTAGTTACCGTCCGTGTATCTGTAGGTAAGTCTGTCGGCATGCACTACACAAAAAAAAGCACTTAAACTGGACTCTGAACCCCATGTATCACACGTCGGCTTTCTCCTGCAACGTCACCCCAGCCCGGTCTTAACTTTTCGCAAAAGGGTAGAAAGTATCTATCAATTAATTTTCGAGCCAAGGTTTAAATTTAAATGAAATGCGGTTCTAATATCTGTAATACTAATGGCTAATGTGCAGATTTTTAAGAAGTGACGATACTTTAATTTCACGAATCTACCGTGTCTAAGACGGGTCAACGTGTTATTTATACGCAAAAGAGATTTAGCCTAAGTTTTCATCTAATTAGATATCTGGAGCTGTGCAATCGTCGTAGTGTGTACGATGTTTTATTACATTGTATTATTTAATTCACCCGCTATACTTTATGCGAAAGTAGAATTATTTATTTTGTTGGCAGAATATTCTTTTCTATGGTTTTTAATGGCAATGCCCGCACTAGGTAAATCGTATCTGTTAACTGCATAATAGCAGCCAACCAAAATAGAAATGAAAAACAAGAAAGAATAAGTATCCCAACAAGGCTGTACTATTGTAGCAAATAAATGTTTCTTTCATTCACTCATATATTATATTGCACTTGGCTCGTATTTTGATTTTAAACTCTGATCAGATACAAGCTTAAGTTAAAGATTAAAAAGCTCATTCTTAACCCTGATACGTCAATTAGTCCAACAAGCTTAAATTTATGCATAGCTATCATTATTTCATCTCTGAGCTATTCTAAAATTTAGACAGGGCAGCTAGTATTGGACGTATTGCACCGGTACGAGACGGGGCACGGGTCTCTAAGGACTGCACGAGGCACGCTACAACTGTACATACATGTACTTCCATCGACACAAAGACAACTCAATTCGAATGCAGTTGACATGCTTGTATCTCACATGCAAATTCTATACCGACGACACAAAATACACCGTGCAATTTTAAAATATATATATATATATATATAATATAAATAATAAAATATATATATATAATATATATATATATATATATATATATATATATATATATATATATATATATATATATATATATATATATATATATATATATATATATATATATATATATATATATATATGTATATATATATATATATATATATATATATAATTATATATGAGTCGACGTAAGACCAAAATTCTGAGTTAAAATGTTAAGTTTTGATTTGTTGTCTTCCGGACAGCAAATCGGAACTCAATTCGAACTGCTGTTAAATTAAGTTGTGTTTGTTAAAGTATTTACTTGTTTTTTACAGTAATGATTAGTTACTTGAAATCTATCAGATTAAGTTAATATTTGAATAAATGTTGTTTTGATATCCGATTGCAAAGTAGGAAGTGGCAAGCGGAAAATTTGATTTTTTAAATGGTTTTAACTAAGATAAAATACACACCATGTTATTAGTAGCTTCTAAAAATTGTGAAACGAATTAAGAAAACCTTTTTAGTTAATAGAAAATTAGTCACAACGATACCACACCGCCATCTTGGTGGCAAGAACTGAGGATCGTTGAGAAGACACGTTTTTAAAAACCACTTCTTGGGGATTCTTCGTTAAGAAAAGTGGTGGCCAAAAATATCCTGTGAGTACCTACTGGTTTACCTATTGTTATAGATTTTCATATTGATTTAATTGTCTTTATAATAAATTGTGTGTGAATATATTGTCTTTGCAATGAGCGTTTACATTGTTTTAAATATACTGCTGGTCCCGAATTCTCTATTATTGACTGTTAATGTACCTATTTATGTAATTGAAAACTGTTAGTTATAAGTGAATTGTATTTCGAAGACAAAGTATATGGTTAATGAATTAATGAACGGACGTTTCTAAACTTGTATGGGCCCGTAATGCAAATAATAGATGGTAAGTTTTTTTTTTGAATTCACTATAAAGCTTCCTCGACGTAGCAGCCTAGAAGTTTGATTACTATATTGTAATGTAAGCGTGGAGGTTTTCCAATTTAACTTGCATCGGTTCTGTATAAAACTTGTTTCCTTAGTTGTGCAAAGTATTAAATCTAGGTAATCCTAGATCGTTCGGTTATAAAAATCGACAGGAATATGAAAATTAAGAACCTGCCAAGTGTAAGATATATATATAGCAGCCTAATCGCCTTGTAGCAATCTCTTCCAGACAACCGTTGCGTGACAATTTTTTAAAGGAAATACTCATATAAGAGAATACATTTTGTTAATTATGGTCACCGAAATTCAAGTTCCTAATTAGTTTAGTTTTTACGATCGACACTGTAAGGAAGTTGGTCTAAAATCGCTGCCCATTTTTTCTCTCTTAGATCCTAAAAGCACTATTACATGTCCCGCGCAGGTGGCTATTCTCCATTGAGACTTGCCACCGTGGCCGAAATTCGTCTACGGACATCGTATAAATGGAGAGACGAACAACAGACGTACATACATTTAAACTTATACCTTTACATTTAAAAGGATGGCGGTGGAAACACATCTTATTGAAGTCCGCTTGCTTGAACGAAGTTCTAAAGTCGAGCATTGTTCTTGGATTCTATGAATGTTACGGTCAAAGTTACTAAGAGTTTCAATATTGATAACAGTGAGTTGATTTTAATACTTATATTATTAACCTATATCTTAAGTCACGATAAGCATTTTTCAATATTGACTTTGGTGATATACCTCACTAGTGGTATATCACCTTGTGTATCACATGCAGAGATGCCGCTAGCTACTAGCCGTTTGCTTCTTGATTTCGCTAATGTGAGATATTAGTACTAGTACTAATATCTCACATTAGCGAAGTACTAGTAGTACGACATTTTTTACTAAATATAGTATCTACGATATATCTCGTAGATACTATATTTAGTAAAAAATGTCGTACTACTGTTTTCATAGACAATGGATTTCGATGAAGTCTGATCGGTGAAAGTTGATGCGAAAGATTTTCAAAAAAATGGTATAAATATTTTATACTTATCTTAACTGAAGGAACCACCGACACTCTTTTTGGGGAGGTCTGCATTAATTTGCATACTGTAGGAGAAGCTACCATAAACTACGTCTCTCATTCTTTTGTTGGGCAAAAAGCTGACAATCCATTTGCATAATTACTCAGGCTATATAAATACTGGCAACTTTGAATTCGACTTTAGTACCATACCCATACCATTTTTTACTAAATATAGTATCTACGAGATATATATTAAAGATTAAAAAAGGCATGCTGAGATGGTTTGGCCACTTAGAAAGGATGAATGAAAGAAGATTGACAAAAGAAGTATACCTGGCCTGTGTGAATGGGACAACCGGAAGGGGAAGACCACGTCGAACATTATCTGACCAAATTGGAGATGTTCTCAAGAAAGGGCAGGTCAGAAGTACCCTAAACCGGCGAGCATGTATGAAGAATATAATGACAGTAATCGAGGCAAAAGAAGTATGCAAAGATCGTGAAAAATGGAAATCCGTTGTCTCTGCCTACCCCTCTGGGAAACAGGCGTGAGTCTATGTTATGTTATGTTATATATTTATATAAATATGGCGACTATGCATTTTCATATTTTATGAAATTTTTCAAATTCTTAATACTTAAAATTGTTGTCATGTTTATGAAAGACTGTAGTTTTGTTTTTTTTTTCAATATGCGCTTTAATAAAGTATTTCAGGATTCATCCGATTAATGACAATTATATTATTAGCCTCCGGCAATTTTAATTTATTACGACTTAATTGCAGTGACCGTAACACGTGCATTCGTAACGCTTGACCAACTTAACGTTCGAATCTTGTCGAAAGTCCCACGTTCATGGGAGTTCTACCGTAATACATGTCGGTGTCGCTTCAATAAAATTGAAACAACTCTTGTTGTTTATGCACTTTTGTACCAAATATATTCGTTTTATTTGCATGTTATTGCCAATTACGAGATTTAATATTTTATAACAGGATTTAATCTTCAATTTTATTTGGATTCATAATTTCAACCGTATTTTTTCCTCATTGTTGTTGTAATTACATTTGCAATGTATGATTAAATATAACTATATTTGCTTTCTGTAGGTATAGGAGGAAAATTTATAATACATTTTTGTGGCTAATTTTCACAAAACTTGGTTACGTGCATTTTAGATTTACAATGTGGTGAGTATATAACTAATTTTATATACCGCTGTAAATTTCGTTGTCTACCCATATGGCTAGGCATCGATATATGGTAACATGCGCTATTACAGTGTGGTAAAAAGCAAGAAGTTGATATTGTGGTGCTCGGCCATAGGAGCCAGCAGTATTTAATATGCAGCCGTATTTGCGCCTTATATAATCGGAGGCAATAAAGTATCGCATAGCTCTGTCAAGGAAGGAGCTTTTTGGACACCAATTTGGCCTTGTCTACCAAGTTACCCCAAATTTTTGACGTCACCCTCGACATCGATGCTGAGAACACTGGACCTGATATCTGGGAGAGTACTAAATCTGAGGAGGAATGACAAAGGGAGCCTTTTACACTAAACACACAAGCGTTTGTTTTTTGTGGTTTTGAATTTTCACTATCGACGTCGAAGATGGTTCGACGCGATTATCACAAAACAGACAGTACGATAAAGCCTTTCTATTATATAAAATTACTTGTTTAATATTTTTCAATTGCTAGCAATATCACGCGTTTGCTACAAACAATTCTACAAGCTACATCTTCAGTCGTGCTGCTTATAGAAAGACGCAATAGTACACCACGATAAATAAAATTTTTAAGGTTAACATGTACCAAGTTTCCCCTATCTAATATTGTTATTCTTGAATTATTCTTTAATAATTAGCTTAACAGGTACAAAACCATTATCACCCAACCTAATTCTGTTTTCACTGTACCTGAAAAAAAAATATACCAGCAAACATTTTCCAAGTTGTAACAAAGTTGAAATGCTGTAGCGTGTCAAAAGTGAAGGCGGTGTAGGTAATTGTCGGTGCTTGCGGGTCGCGGTTCCCTCAGCAGTAATTACCTCAACGTACACCATTAATTGCTTCTCACTACGGAAACACTGATGGAGGTCGTTTATCCGGCTAGTTTGTTCACTTATCTATCTAGTGTAGCTACTGTTTTTGCCCTGTCGTGCTGGACGCAAAATAAAGCGGTTCCGAACTAACTAGCTTAGTTTTTAACTAGCTCCATTTAAATTCGACGTACGGGTTTCATTACGCAATGAACAAAATAACGTGATACTATTTTGGTGAGCGTATTTTATGATTTTAATATTAGATTACGTGGCAAAGTTTTAAACGTAGAAATTGTTTGCTGAATTGGGTTTGTTTGCATTAAAAATTTACTTTAATAAGCGTTTTATTTCGATGATAGTGTATTCAATATTTGGTGGTGTTAGGTAGTTCACGTAATCATAATGCCGTTGTTTATTCGATTACCGATAATTTACTTTCGAGATAATTGGACACTACAAGAAGTTGATGTAAAATGAATACATTTTATTTAACATTTACCTCAAAAGTTCTGTATAATCTCACGAACTGTTGATGACACGTCGTTTAAACTTGACCTGGCATTTTTACATCGGCAGTAAGAGTGGGTTTCGTACTGAATCAGATGGGACTGATATAGGTTTACCTGCACATATGAGCACGTATTCAATCAAATCAAACTCTGGTTCATCGTATAGCGCTTAGAACTTCACATATGTACTCATTTTGTACCAACGGTTAAGAGAATTTTGTACAAAAGGTTAAAATATAAAGGCTAGAAGTAATAATCAACATATAAAAATCTTAAATATAGATAGTCTAACTAAGATGATAATGCGAAGCCGAATAACTAATTCGCTTGATACTAAGTAGGAAATTAAAGATTTATTTCTTTTAAAAATATGAGAAACTTAGTACAGCTTTCAAGATTTTGTTGTGGAGTTTCAAAGTAAAAAGCCCGCAGGAACAACAAACTTGACGGTTGCAGGCGTTTTTTCAAGCAGTACGTCTTGTCGGTGCAAAATTTCGATCAATTTTCCAACATCTGCCGTAGTCGGGAAGTTTAATTCTTTGTCGAACACATTACTTTTCTGAACCATTTTATTTCCTCTGAAGTTTCCTCCGACAAACTATGTATGTCTGTATAATGGTATCAAGCGAAGCTTACGTTTCATTCATTACGTACGAAAATTGGGAAAAAACATGAAAAAAATATATGCTCATTTCTCATTATAATTGAAGCAAACATTAATTACGCGAAGAGCAGTGGGCGGCACGTTTACTCACTCGTTCTAGCCAGAAGCGACGGGTGCGAAGTAAACGGCATATTCTCAACATAACTATCAAAGGCAATAGAAAACGTTCTCTGATGTATCTTTAAACCCTTTAAGACTTTAATATCAAAAACCATTTCTTAATTAAGCATACGCCGCGCTTTTTTATTTAAAGTTAGCTTAGCTTTCACCGCTTCACAGGAAAAAACGAGCCAGAACTCACCTCCAGAGGGCACCATCTTTAGGATTGCAATCTTGATTCAGGTCGTTATGAGACGGATAGGTAGGTACACGAGAGGCTCAGATTACGCGTGTGGTGCATTGGTTAAGTTAGTCACCACGCTACCACGTGTTTCGGGTTCGATTCCGAATAGGAAAATGTATAGATGCTTATTTGACTGCCACGAACACCAATAGATATGTTTGGAAGTGTATGACTGAGTAGAAAACGTTTACTTTTTACTTTTCTTAGTTGGAAATTGTTAAAAGTTTCTTTTGCATATGTACCAGCACGAACTGATTTTGAAGCGTTGGGAATGGATATATATGGAATATAAAACAATGAGTGAACACCAGACACCGATTAGGGTAGGTCACAATGAGTCAAATGTATGTACGTCGAGTGCACCTTATTCATATGGGATATTTTACGCATCCAGGAGACAGTAAAGTCGGATAAGAGCACGGTGTATTATTAATAATTGCCACATCACTTGGGAAGGGCGCTTCCGCAATAGTTGATAACTTTTTTATTATTTTTGTATTTGTAGGACAAGGCTTCTTGTGAAATCAATAAAATAACCACCCGTGCGAACTTGCCATGTATGTCTAGCGGAAAGGTGTTCTACAGCCAGTGATCAGGCCTGAAACACTTTTAGATAAAAAATGTCTTGAAGAGAAGATTTAAAATTGAATATATATAATTATCACCTATAATTTAATTGTCACAAAATAGTAATAGTAACAATTTTTTACTACAGTGGCCATCTCAACGGAGACTAGCCTACTACGAGGGAAATATTATAATAGTGCAGGAGTGTGCGTGCACGCAAATACGGGTGCATTCTCAAAGCCGATATATATAACACCGCCAAGCTCAGTACTCCGGACTGCATCTAGGTGTTTACTTTTTGGCCGGAATCATTTACGGTATACAGGTTACCGCTGGACTAATAATAATAATAAATACTTTATTTCCGCTATAAAAAGCCATATAGTGTTAATACAAATACTTAAAAACGATATTAGTAATACTACAAGCTATTTTTCATATCTAGCAGGATTTGAACATCAGGTTGACACGTGGAGCCGTGCCCAATGTTCAAGGAATGGACTATCCATTTTCCCTGCAACTTACTCAGAATTCCGTTGGTGCTCCCATGCAACCGAGTCAACATTGACGCTGATCGCTTTTTTATTATGCCGTAAAACTCATCAACATGTGTCTCGGCGAACATATTAGATGCACTACAGAAGAACTAATAAAGCCGTCAGAAATTAATTTCATACAAATTAGGGACTGCTCAGTGCGGAATAAATCTAACAAAATGCTAAATGTCAGCTGGTTTTACTTTTTATGATTCAGATTTTACTTTCATAACTAATTTGTATGCTTTAGTTAGCTCTCCGACTGCCGAGGCGGAAAAAGGAACAGCTTGTCATTTTTCAGCCGTTGTAAACTATTAATTGCATAAAGAAAACTACATTTAACTTTTAAATTAGTTATCTCTAATACAGTGGTGAAACTGTGATAGAAATGGCTTTGATTGCAGAATTGGGGTCTAGGGTTTATAATAAATAAAAATCATAATTAATATATCTACACAGCATCTTTACAGCACTCGCTCTTACGTCGAACCGAAGGAGAGTTGCCAATGTGTCAACATGGGTTGCATTCCACGCCAGCAGCTTCCATTATAATAATATCTTAGGACATAATTCACACACGGTCACTTGATCCCAAACAACTATGTGGAATCAATTAACCGTGGAGGTACTTTAGTTTAGGTATTACATGGCAACATTCAAGAAGCGAACCTACTCCTTTGTTAAAGGCCGGTAACGTACTTGCAGACCCTCTGGTGATGCGAGTGTCCATTGGAAGTAGTGACCACTTACCATCAGCTGCCCACACTCACTCTCTCGTTTGCCTTGCTAAAAAGTGGTTACTTTTTTCGTACATTCAGACAATTGATACAATGTTTTCAATTATTTTAATTTCCTAAAGAACAAAATGAATGATTAAATTTCAACACAATTTGCTAAGTGGTGCTCTGTATCTAATACACAATCAAGTCGGTGCTTAGATATTGTTAGAATGTCTGTGAAAGCTTAGTGGCCACATCGCTGTCGAGCCATGAATATTGAATAGTCGCCAGGTCCACGAGTAATCCCGCTATAGTTAATCTTCTTTTCGTCGGTCCAACAGCTATTTTAATTATAAAAAGGCTAATAACAACCGTATGAAAGCGACATCCACTTCCTTTGTCTTTGCTGTATTAAATGTTTAGTTTACTAACATCTAGTATTCTCTCTACTAGAGGCCCATCCTCTGCGTATAAATGCTATGTAGGTATAATATTAGTGATCTATTAAAAATACCAATTAATTATATTTTATCACCAGCATAATAAAAGAACATGCAGCATTTCTCAATAACATATTGATCCCCTTTTTAATTTTATTGAAGGTATCTATAAATAGTTAATCCCCTAATTGTTTTGGTCACAGCTATAGATTACAATACCTATTTTAATTCTTACCTTTGAAATTAACAGGCTCCAATACAAACTATCATCCTTTATTTCATATTCTTAGTGAAATGTTGAATTTCCAGCACTATTCAAGGTACTTTCTGTCATACTAGTACGGCTCTAAACGTCAATTTCAATAAAAAATACTATTAAGAAATGCCACACAAGCTTTCCCACAATACTCTCAGTTATTGTGGGGATATTATACTTATCTTGTTTAAAACAATGTTTGATAACTGAAATCTAATCAACTTTTTGTAGAGTGGCATGTAAAATGCAAATAAAACCAATGGTAGTCGTTCTATATGAAAGTTGGTATGAAAATGTTAGACAAAGAAAATGGACCTTTTCCTTAACCTTTGACATGTTTTTTAGACGAGACATCTTGACGATATTGCCACAAAATCGGGGATGGGGTAATTTTCCTGTTATATAAAAAGTAACACACCTTCTCGCCAGAATTGAAAGTTTCACAAGAAACTTCTTACCGCGCAATACCACTTTGTGGAATCAATGAATTGTGGAGGTATTTTCGATCTGGCATGACCTTGCATGCTGTGAGGTGACGGCATAGAATATCATCATCCCATCTCATCCCGTGGGGTGCGTAGAAATCGTCCGAGGGAATACCTATCAGAGAACGTGCAGCAGCGCTTTTCTGTGACCTATGACCATCAAACTGCAATCTCCAACCCGTCTGCCAAGCGTGGCTTTTATGGCATATCCCCCCATTTTGTGGGGAGGATTTTGACGTACTTTGGCTGACATGATGATGACCTAGCAACCTTCAAGAACCTAGTCTACGTCTGTCTTAAAAGCCGAGTCAGACCCGAGAGATGACCCGCTTACTTGTTTGCCTTTCTATTCTGTGTAAGAAAAGAAAACCATCATTAATTGAACAGAGTTAGTGTATCTGTCGTTGAAACGTCAAAGTTATAAAGTGCCTATGAAATATTACACGCGAGACACCCATGTTTTGGTAACACAATACGCAGGCAAACAACAAGTTTACCTATCAACGGTGGATGGAACAGAGAAGACAAAGTTCGATGTTTGTTAGTACCATTGTATTACAGAATGGAATATAAGTTAGCAACTATGTCCTGGACAGTCCCGGGAGCCAACGACTTGTGGAACAGCCATGTATCCTTCCAAAACACTATTAAGTCAGTCTACGCTCTTGTATAGCCAAATAATATATACAAGTTCAGATCAAGCAAATGTGTATAACGGGAATTGAAATAATTAATATTCTTCGTCCGCATTGACTAGTCAGAATCTTAATAAAAAAACATTAAAAAGTTTCTTTCAAATCTCGTTGTCAAATTGCCAATCGCAGCTAAGCCGACGTCAAAAACAACCCAGATTATTTTCAAAATATTTCTTTTTTATTATTGTCAAGTAACTAACTACTAAAATAAGTTATTAACAGCCAATTTGGACAATGGTGACTACAATTTACCTTAAACATTTTTAATATTCGACGCAAAAAGTATGTATGTCTGTCCATCTGTGGCACGGTAACACCAAAATGAATAGACTACCTGAGAGTTAATTAACGAAATTAAAATTATTAAAATCTGTGCTTTTACAAACTTGGAGGAGGTTTTTTATATTTTATTTTATATTTAACGCTTTTTGTTACCTATGTCTGTTAACAAGTATTAATGTTTATTTTTAATTGAAGAGGATTACCTATTCCTCTCCATATAACTTTTGTTCCATTCGGCTGTTGAAAAGAAAAGTTAAGTTGTTATAAAATTGAGTTTTCAAAACAGTAATTGTTAATATAGTTATTATTCTTCTTAGATATTTTTTTTAATATATATTTTGTATGATTTATTCGTTGCTTGTGAATCGATTTTGAATTGGGTTCGAATACGTTTAACGATTATGAGATTTTTATATTTCAATATGAAGCCATCATAAAGTTAGTTCATGTGATCAAGCCAAAGCCATTTAATACAAAACGCGTTGGTTTAGGAAAGGTTTAGAAAAACAATTTGATTATGTTGAACGGATGATTACTTGAAATTGGGTGTCACCGTGGTCAATCATAAATAGAAAGAAGTAAATAATATAAGATTAAGTTATGTTATATCTATTTTACTTAAAAGAACACATAATAATATTACCGTTATTAACAAATGACCTATTACTATTATCGTTTGTAGAACACGATACAAATAACGCCTTTCAATTCTTTGTTAAAGTTTTCTCGTTACTTTTTACGTAATTGGTACTTTTTTTCTAACTAATTGAAGCGAATTGCATAAAATACTGTTTAATTAACTCTGCTACTGCCTTGTGTTTAAAACCTTTAGATAATTACACCAGTTCTTACTTCAATACAAGAGAGAACTATTTTTCTCAAACAGAAAATTGGTGATTAACAAACTAACAAATGTAAACGCGTCTATACTTTAATGTAAGTAAACCTTATTCTTTTAAATTCAAAGCTTATATTTGTATGAGGTTCTTGTACACAAAGTACATTGTGAAATAGCGTGGTCGTTTTGCTCGCACTTGGCGTAATTGGCGTGGACTTTAATTACTGAACAGCTATCTAATCATAATCCTGTTAACTAGGAATTTCGGTAGGATAATTTATCTTAGGTATGTTTAAACTGGTCCTCGAGGACAAACAGAGGCAGAAACTACTGGCAACAAGATTGTATAACAAATTACCAACTATCTTTTGGTAAAGATTAATATAATATTATATACTATAATATTGGTTGTGGTTTGAAAGAGGATGTAGTCACAAAGATTGAAAAAGGTATGCTGAGATGGTTTGGCCATTTAGAAAGGATGAATGAAAGAAGATTGAGAAAAGAAGTATACCTGGCCTGTGTGAATGGTACAACTGGAAGGGGAAAACCTCGTAGAACATTCTCTGATCAAATCAGAGACGTACTTAAGAAAGGTCAGGTCAGATGTACCCTAAACCGGCGAGCATGTATGAAGAATATAATGTCAGTAAACGAAGCGAAAGAGGTATGCAAGGATCGTGACAAATGGAAGTCCGTTGTCTCTGCCTACCCCTCTGGGAGACAGGCGTGAGTCTATGTATGTATGTATACTATAATATTTCATAACTAACATCAAATCAGCTGAAAAACGTCCACTGCTGGACATAGACCTCCCTAAAAGATTTCCAAAGTTGCTGGTCGTGCGCTTCTCGCATCCAGAAGCTTACTTAAATAATGTCTTTCTGTTTGAACGGTGCGACGGTGGCCAGTGTCAATGGAGACTAGCCTTCTGCTTGGAACATATTATAGTGTATAAGTGTGTGCGCAAACATGCACTCCGATCCGATGGGACGGTCTGTAACACGACTGGAAAGAGGTTAGGTACAGGACCGACAGCTTGTCATGCAGCCTACGTACATGGGGATATATAATCGCCAATTACCAGACTTTATGCAGATACTGAGAATATTTTCTTTACAGAACTCACGGCTCAACCCGTGACTAGTACCCAGGTCCTCACTGTCTGCAGTTCAACACGCTACCGCTAGATCAACGCTAAAATATATGTATGACCTTTAATAGTTTATGCCATTCTATGTCTAAAATAAATGATGTTTTCTAAAATAAACGTAGCCTCAGTTACTCCTTATTAGATCAGCTACCTGCCTATAAAAGTCCCGTCAAAATCGGTCCAGCCATTACAGATATTAGCCGGAACAAACAGACAGACAGACAAAAATGGTTAACAATATTATTTTGGTGTATGTACCGTATATATGTATATTCATATACATGTAGTAAAAACGGTTATTTTAATATTACAAACAGACACTCCAATTTTATTTATGTATAGATGATTGGCGTGTTGGTCTAGTGGTTAGTGTCACCCAGGACAAGTCGTTGTCTGAAGAGCATGACAATTTGTTTTGTGTCTGGATGAAATTTATTAATAACTAGCTGTGCAAAACCGGGTTGCACAGCTAGCTAATTAAACTTCGAACTTTATAAATTATAGCCTATGTGTAATTCCAGGGTATCAGCTAACTCTGTACCAAATTTTATTAAAATCACTCCAGCCATTTAGCCGTGAAGAAGTAACAAACATACACACTCACAAACTTTCGCCTTATAGTATGATAATATGTATGCATTTAGAAATATTTAAGTATCAACTGCCTATACCAAAAAAGATCGTAGGTAGAAGTAATTTTGTTGTTTTCCAATTCTACTGAATCTCTTATGCGTAAGACGTCAGCATCTTAAAAACACCCGATGCAAATGGTTACACTAATCATCTCCAAGTATTACTGTAATGAACCATTTTCAGACTTCACATTGTGTTGTTTACTATTGCTTTCTCTTTCATCCTCACTGCGTTGTATGAGAACGTGTCATTTGTCAAGTCGATGATACGCAGCTTAGGGCACTCAATAAGGCCCAGCTGGCGTAGGTGTAATGAGCAATGGGCCGCTACGATAAATGATAGCGTACATTACGACCGAACATTAATTATGGAAATCTGATTACAGTTCAAGCAAAATGTTTTCGCAAAGACGTACACTTTTTCCTGTTAATCGCACCTTTTCTGAAGAAATTGAGGTCGTTTACCTTGCTGTCTTGTGATTAATTAAATGTCAGTGATAGCGCAAAATGTCAGTGATATGTGTAATTAAGGGGCGTATACAACCGAATGGTGTTATTCGGTTCCATTTAAAGCCAACCGAAATTTTCTGATATTCACTTTATAGGTAATTAATTTCAGTACCAATTAGTTACGCAAATAGTGAGGGATACTAATTAATGACAATAGCCAAAATGATTTTTGCCGCAAGTGTTCAGCCAATATGTTGTTTAATAATATTTATGTAACTATATGTAGAAAGAATATCATTTAGCCCAGAAAACGATTCAACTACTTTGGCTTGATAGAAAAAATAACAGTGATTTCGTGCCCTATAAAAATGCTTAAAGCACAAGAATCTCAAACAATTAAATCGTTTCAAATTGCTTATTTATCTGTAGAGCGAGCTGGTAGAGTTTAAAGATTAGAAAAATCTTTATTCCAATTAATCTCTTATAAAATTTTACTCTGTTTTTTTTTGTTTTGAGAGTTTTCTGTTCCGTGTTATTTGACACGATTACATTGGGTGTTATCAGCCTCTTAAGCAGGACAATCACCCATAAAAAAGAACATCAAAACATATTGTACACTTCGTACAAAGTGAACGACATGTTTGGTTTTATAATTATATTACAAAGTCGACAAAGGATCATACGGCCAACTAAACATACATATTATGCGGTTACCGTAGTCATGTGACATTCATAGCATCACTCACGCGATGGAACCCTTGCCCCTGCCCGTTGAACCGCACCACACCATTAGCATAGGAATTCAATTACCTGTAGTGAATTCTGTAAAGTAGAGGTACATCCCAAATTGAGTTAATAAACCAAAATACGACAACTTGAACCTATAACTGTTTGTCTGTCTGTCTGGATGCGACTTTCCAGACCAATCCACTGATTTCAATGATTCAAAGAAAGCCGTAGAACTCGGGGTTTTTAGGGCTTTTGTAACTTAGGGCAACCCCAAACCCTCCCAGGGTACGTGTCCCGACCATCAGCGACAGCCATGTCCCAAAAGAGGGGCACCGGAACTCAATACCCGCGTTCCCAGGGCTCCTCCCATCAGGCGTCAAGAGTAATCCACGGCAGGTTAGGTTTAGTCGGTGCGAGTCCGAAATACCCACCCGCAGACCTTTTTGCGGGCGGCATGCGCAAGCATTCCACTTGCCTTATCAAAATAAAAAGGCTTTGGTAACTTAAATAAATGCCTAATAATAAAGCTAACCGCTTAGGTTAGCTTAATTCATTAGTCATTACACAGTCAAAAGATAAAATAGCACAGACAAAACATCAAATGAAATTTATACAAATATGAATATAATAAAAACTTTCCAGACATTATAATTTGTTAGGTAAAGTTTTTCACGTTGATTTAACCATTAATTTGAACATTGGTGGCATTATCATTGTCTTTTGAAATATATCTACTCTATTCCTTTGTTATATTATTATGAATTGTTCTGATTTATCATTGGAATAATAATTAATGTGAAATTCAAGATTACATTGCTTTATTGTCAATTCATATTCGTTAATTTAGCTTGCTATATCATCTATAAATACGTCTACAAATCTGTACACATACATCTGTACGTCGAACATTCTCTGACCAAATTGGAGATGTTCTCAAGAAAGGGCAGGTCAGAAGTACCCTAAACCGGCGAGCATGTATGAAGAATATAATGACAGTAATTGAGGCAAAAGAAGTATGCAAAGATCGTGACAAATGGAAATCCGTTGTCTCTGCCTACCCCTCTGGGAAACAGGCGTGAGTATGTATGTATGTATGTACAAATCTGTATATTGCTAATATCTTGTGAAGAGAGGATTGACTAATTAAAAGTAACATTGTACCGCACTGGGTAAAAAGTTTCCTGTCAGGCTGTCGTACCACATATAATACCAGTGCCTAGCTTTTCCTGAATCCTCTACACTATGGTTGAACATATCGTTGGTTTATCGTTCTAAGAACAAGTTGAGCGCGCGACTGACCATACAAAACACAGCCAATTAGTTACAACTTTATGTATCGTGCATGCATGGTGTAATTATTTGAGTCTGAAAGGTCACGTGGGACAACTACAATGAGTCAACTACAGTGAGAGATATCGACCTCTGTGTGATGTGAGGGACAGCTGTAGTTAGCCGATTAATATTGTTCTTAGAGAACTACGCTTGGTGTGATGTAGTAGCAATCGTTATTTGTTCCTCGTATTTCATTTAACCAAGTGTATTTAGAACTGATTCTTAAGTTAAAGAAGTAGAATCACTTCTAAATAGACTTGGTCAAATGAAATACGGGGAACAAATAACAATTGCTTCCAAAACGATACTTCAAATATTTTTTATTCAACACGTGTACTTTTCCTTTAGAATGGCTGGTTTGTTTAAGACATCTTTAGGTCGTTACCTAAAGATTTATAGCTAGTACTTAATAAAATTTGCAAAGTGGGTTAATAGTAGAGTTTGTTTTGTCATAGTTCTAAAAAGAAATAGTAATTCCTTGTTATTACTACATTTAGTTAACTAACATCGAAGCGGATTTTATATAAACGGAAACAGTCTATTTCATCATCATCGTCATTTCAGCTGAAACACGGACGTGACAACTGGACAGGCCTCCCCCAAAGATCTCCACGATTGCTGGTCTTACGCTATCCCCATACTAGGATTTTTTACAAAAGGATTTAGTAATTACCTACCAGTAATTACTAATTCCTCTTGTAAAAAATCCATTTCGTTGTTAGTTAACATGTATTTAACGAACTCAAACTCAAAGAGATAATGACTATCGTCAAATACCACTATCTACTCACAGTTCCATTGTTCCTACATGATACGAAACATACTAATGTACGCTATAATACGTATAATTAAAAAATCTAATCTACACACATATGTGTGTAGATTAGATATTATCCACACTCTAGAAGAAATTGTCAATAACACTGAAGATGCCTAATGCTGCTGATGATGAATTGACAAGTAATTAAGTCCATCAAGTACATATTATATTAAATTTATGCAAAGACCCATAATTATTGGCACGTCATTCCATTGACAGACATTATGTCTAGACAAAAGTGTATCGAGGAAATTTGTGAAATCGTTGGTATTTTAAGTTTTGTTTTACATTTGTTTTAATTCAATTAATGCTTACCTCGAACTCGCAGATTTTGTATAAAAAATGCAGGAGAAGCTAAATATTATCTAAACAAGTCCTACAACAGTTTTAACATCATTTTAACAGAATTAATTACTAAGCTCGGTTCACGCTGTGTTTGAATAGGACTCCTACAAATATATTCAGTAAAACTGGTTCTCCTATCTAAATGAAAAATTACGTTTATGAACCAAATTAAATTATTGTTAGTATTCAGTTTGATTAAATAAAAGTTGTTAATTTAGACTAAGGTTACTAATTATGATTGCACTTTATAACATACACTGGAAAGTAATATGATGTGTTGCTACCGCAAATTAGCTGATATTCATTTCATTAAATTAAGATTGTATTTGTATTCTACAATGGTGTAATTTATCCAACAGTTTTACAATACACTCAACTACAATATCTTAATATTGTATAATTTATTTGTAATACTTACGATACAGCATATGTTTAATCATTGTAATTAAAACAATCATTAATAAGAACGGTTTTCATTCGCTAAGGCTTTATAAAGCGCTTGTAAATAACTAAATATTGTAGTAGTACTGGTCTATTCATCGGTTGCCTGGAAGAGATTGGTTTTAGCGATAAGGCTGCCTACCGGTATTATTTTAATGTTGATGTAATTTTCTACTCGAAGTGTGTGAACTTTTTTTGTGTCTTTAGTGTGCAATAAATAATTATCTCTCTATCAACTTCGTTCATGAAACTCCGTCCGTTCACCCGCCCAACTTCTTCTGCAGCTTCTAAAATAGCTGTTGTAGAACTGTACTTCGAAAATGAAAATGAAAAAGTCATTTATTCCGTTAAAACATTACATTTGTGTGGAATCGTCAATTTTTTTTACCCTACCGTGCAGTGCATGACGTGGCAGCTACTGAGAAACACTGCCAGAAAACTCAGTAGGAATCCTTTTTTAAAATATTTATTTCTTACATAAAATTTCATTGTATTTAAATGTGTTAATTTAGAGCGACTCAATCCCAAGCTGTTTTGTCACTTAAATAATCAGAAGTTTTGTAGAAAGCCCTGCTACACAATTTGGCTTTTATAATTCTTTTAAACTTATTCATAGACATTTCTCGGATATCATTGGGAAGTTTGTTATAGAATCTTATACATTGCCCCAAAAAAGAGTTACTTACTTTGTGGAGACGGGTGGTATGTAACACAATGTTATGCTTATATCTAGTATTTATATTATGAGTATCACTACTTTTACAGAAGGAGTCTTTATATTTATGCATATAAATTAGATTTTCATATATATACTGACATGCCACAGTATAATTGTTATACATGCCACAGTATAGTGTTAATCTCTTTAAACTTCTCTCTCAAAGATTCTCGCGGACCAAGTTTATATATCGCTCTTACAGCTCTTTTTTGCAATACAAATATGGTGTTAATGTCCGCAGCGCTACCCCAGAGAAGAATTCCATAGGACATTATACTATGAAAATAACTGAAATAAACCATTCTAGCTGTATCCACATCAGTAAGCCGTCTTATAGTTTTAACAGCATATGCAGCAGAACTTAATTTGCCTGATAGTTTTTCTATTTGTGGGCCCCATTGTAGTTTTGAATCAACTGTGATACCCAAGAACACAGTTGACTCAACAGGGGTTAATCCAGCCCCATTAAGCTGTACATTGGTAGCCATCTTTTTCACATTAGGTGTAGAGAATTTGATGACTTTAGCTTTCTTGTCATTTAGCAAAAGATTATAAGCATTAAACCAATGAACAACTTTAGAGATTGCGTCATTTACTTCGTCAAAATTGCGTTATTGTCGATTTATTTTAAACGTCAATGAAGTATCATCCGCAAACAAAACAATCTCATGTTTATCCCTTACATAGTAGGGTAAGTCATTAATATAGATTAAAAATAAGAATGGGCCGAGAATCGATCTCTGTGGAACGCCCATTACCACTGGGGATCCCGCAGATTTTTTACCATTTATATCGACCTTCTGAATTCTATTGCCCAAGTAAGAAGTCAAAAGTTCGAGCTTCTAATAGCATCAGCAGACTG
This sequence comes from Pseudoips prasinana, assembly GCA_951640165.1. Classification (NCBI taxonomy): domain Eukaryota; kingdom Metazoa; phylum Arthropoda; class Insecta; order Lepidoptera; family Nolidae; genus Pseudoips; species Pseudoips prasinana. Next base: position 16,776,627 of record OX621240.1, read on the forward strand.
TACATGTGCTTTTACCTCATATTGCAGCACGTTTGCAGCAAAGATAACGAGATTACCAATTAATCAGTATGCAAAACCTAAAATAATGAAAATGTATGTCAAGCACCACGTCATTACATTAGAATGTAGGCCAAGTACTTACATATAAGGTAGACATCGCGATGCCAAGTATAAAATATATACATAAACCGGTAGTCCGAATTGAACTTGGTTGGAGAGGTTTCAGTACGTTGAATACTAGATACATTTATCAACGTACGCACAATACTAAGACATACATCATGTTATTTCGAAACCATATACTTCTTAAAGACTTCGGTATTTTAAATATATATCCTGTATTTTTTCAACATTTAAGGCTGCATAGTTTTCAAACTGAACGGGACTTCTTACACTGAACGGGACTTAAACATGAAACTATTTGTTTTTTGTGTTCCGTACCCAAAGGGTAAAACGGGACCCTATTACTAAGACTTCGCTGTCTGTATGTCTGTCCGTCTGTCACCAGGCTGTATCTCATGAACCGTCGCAGTTAGACGGTTGAAATTTTCACAGATAATGTATTACTGTTGCCGTTATAACAGCAAATACAAAAAATCTAAATCAAATAAATATTTAAGGCGGCTCCCATACAACAAACTTGATGTTTTTGCTCGTTTTTACATATAATGGTACGGAACCCTTCGGGCGCGAGTCCGACTCGCACTTGACTGGTTTTTTTAAATTATTATAAAAATATATATTTTAGGAATCTCACAACACGTCTTTTAATTTGATATGTCACAAGATAAAATATATTAATAACATTTAATTTAGTAAAATGGATTCGGATGACCGAGGAGAGGTCATTCACAAAACTGACCGGAACGATCTGTGATGTATCACCGCCAATTTTTTTATTCTGGGCTGCAACTGAAAAAAAAACCAATTGCGCATTATTATTGACTGGTTTGTAGTTAAGTAATATATCAGTAGGTCCAAGTACGGTCTTAATTATTTACTTTTGCGCGTAATAAAGAATTCTAATGAAAAAGTTACCGAGCGTTTGGGGAATAGTATGTGTACATGAAATAAACCATGTAGGGATATGTTAGGGTCAAAGTATATTCCCCATACTACTCCTAGTATATTTTTACCCTTTAAATAATCTATGTTATAATGCCCCTCGGTCGAATTTTGGCCACGGTGGCCAGTTCAATGGAGACTAGACACGGACGTGACACGAATGGAAAGAGATCAGGTACAGGACCGATGGCTTTACGTGCTCTTTGAGACACGGGGGCACTATACCGTCAACTCCCAGACTTCGGACTGGGACTGAGAAATGTTCTTCACAGAAATATCCCAAAATCACTTTTTGGCCTAACCCGGGATTTGAACCCAGGACTCATTATCTGCGGTTGAATACGCCACCGCTAGACCAACGAGGCAGTCTATTTTATATTCTATTTCTGGCTCTATAAAACTACAGCTTAGTAATTATTAAGTGATTCTCAGTATGTAACAATTATGAAGGGTTTTTTAGAGCAATCGTCAATACTAATGAAATAAATATATCTTGAAAGAGCATCAAAAACGAAGTATGATTCGTTTTCAATCTTTTCTAGAGATTTTAAATTGCCATCTATCAGTGCAAGCACCAGAAATCTATCATTAGGAGACTGACAGTCGATCAGGAGGATCAAATTTTAAAAATAGAATTTGTATTCTAAATCATGGCTTAGGGTTATTTGAACGTGATCTTTCATTATATGTTTCATTTTTAACGATATTTACTTTATCCCTTTTGCTTTTGATATGTCTAGAGATAATTAGTTTTTTGGTAAATAGACTAAAAATACATAGATGTGGAATCTATGGACTGGCTAGTTCTAATTTTCTCGTACTTTCTATAATTTAGAAGTAACGTTTCTTTTTTTAAACGTTTTTTTTTCTATCATTTAGATTGTTTGAATTGAATTTCACAAAATATTTATCTTATTCTATTGGGTGTCGTTGAAAAAAATTACTAGTAAACTTACCTATATTGATTAAATCATAATTCAATCAAAAATAACTTATAATAATAATATCCTGGAACTTTATTCACACACGGCCATCTACTTACAAAAGAAAAATAGTATATGTATATATCAGTTACCTGGTTTCCATAGTACAGGCTCTGTTTAGTTTGGGATCAGTCGGCAGTGTGTTATATTATATGTCCCAAGATATTTATTAAAATTTGTTATTTATTAGTTTTAGGTCGTATCGACTGTTCGTCGCGGTTAAATACATCTTTGTCACGAGATCGATGATTTGATTACGTATAGTATATCACGGATTTAATGTTTACATTATGGGCGTGTGTATATAACATATATTTTATCACGTTTAGAAAATCACGAATTATATATATTTTTCTCCGAAGTCATTATATTAAAAGGTGGAACAAAAATTCAATTATTACTTTAATTATTTAGGGTGCACTATAATCCTCCGGATCTGGTCACTTTCATTAGTATATTTAATAAACTACAATTCTTAGGGTCTGTTTCACAATGTCCAGATAAAGTGTCGAATAGCTAACTACCAAATAAATAAACTGACAGATATATATATAAGTATATAGTAAAGATATATAAATATATATATAAGTTCTGTATAAAACACATTGCGTTTCACCACCACCTTCCCGATAAATTATTTGCCAGATAGTTATTCGGCAGTTACTAATAGGTAGGTTTGGCAACGTCGCATTTTGTCGTTCCGTCTTACGAAACAGACAACCTATAAAAACATTTCTTATGATAAACACACCTAAAAATATCTTTTATCAATTTTTTTATGGTTAGCATTTTTAGGTTTGCAAATTTTCAAATTTATCTTCTAACTATTATTTTATCAAATAAAAATACATACATAAATTATTTTTTTTTGCGTGAAATTAAACGTACAAAAGTCAAATAAATAGACGTCAAATATTAATGTCAACACATGTTTGTTGCGGTACTTCGGTGGTGTTTTTCTTAGCGGTGTCGGATTTATGCGCGGTTCACGATCAAATAATTCATCAATTTCGTCTTCAATAGTATCAAATTTTACCATTTTATTCTAACAATAAACAACAAAAATAGACCGACATAAGCCTTTCGATCGATATCTGTCAGATATCTTATCTATCCGTTAACTTTGCTACCTGAAGAATGATCTGGCCAATAGTTTACTTGGCAGTTTATTTGCCAGTTAGCACTATTCATGGATTGTGAAACGCAAACGATGTCTTTATTCGATAGATAAGTTGCAAGTAGCTTATTCGGGACTTTACCTGGACATTGTGAAACAGGCCCTTAGTAAAATAAATACAAATTGAAACTACTTACGACATTTCAAAATAGAACTCTTTGACTTTAAAATGCAGTTTTTCAGCTGTATGTCAATAATTATCACATTTTGACAGCATTTCAAATATTGCGTCTCTACATTACCATAAATTGAACGCCGTATCATGATTTACTAGAATCGATTCTGACTGACAGATATCATCCAATTTCAATGGCATCATATTTTGTACAAAAGTATTTTACATAAATACGTAATGCGACTTTAGTTCGGATTATTTAATTTTATAGTATCTAACTGAGGAAAAATAATCTTCACGTTATAACTGAACTTATTTGAAAAATATAGGGAAGTAATTAATCTAGTGTGGCAAGTTCATAAAGTGATTGACTGACTGCACGTGTGGCGCAGCGGCTAAGACAGCGCGTTGCCGCTTCGTGTCGTGGGTTCGAGTCCAGCGCCGGCCAATTATTTGTGTATCATATGTTTGTAAAGTACCCCGAGACACAGGGATTAGATGCGCTAATGCGGGCGTTGTATTTCTAAAAAAAATACGTTTCTTTTGTAGCCAGCCAGTTTTTTTCTTCGCTGTAAAGTCATATGTTGAACATTTCATTGAAGTCGTTATAGGCGTTTCCCTGAATACAATTACACACACCTGACCTTTCTAGGGTTAAATACCAATATGAAATGAATAGAATGGAAATGAAATGAAATGAAAAACATTTAATGAAATGAATATGGAAAACGTCCTTTAAAAATAAGTCTCCGGTGTTATAACTAAATTAGTTTATACATCAAAGAAAATCAAGAAACGTTTGGTGAGCCGTCCGACGCGCACTTTGACAATCCTGTATTGTGAAAGGATTTGTACCTCTAAAATTAGTGGCTACAAGGCACACCTAGATTCGGACCGGACATCGAACCTGCAAAACGTATGTACAGACGTTGTGTAAACTAAGTGCTCCAGAATTTGCTACCAAAATAATCTTCATCAAACATTCCATAAATATGTAAGCAGTATTTCAATTGGAGCCAGAAATCATTATGAGTAAATACGAAATGATATCGAATAATGAATGATCAATCACCCGTATAATTCCACTGAAAGCCGAGCTTTAGCGTTATCGGGAAAATATCGACAAGTGGGGCATATGTTATAGGTACTCATACTTACCTACGTAAGCTGTGGTTGGGATTTCCTGTTCTTTCAGGAATTTCAGAGTTTTAGCTACTATATATATTTGTCATTGTTGTGCTGTCGTAGGAAATGTCCCAGCTTATACAAGGTGTAACATAAGTAGTATTAATCTATTAATGTTTATAAACTTTCGCGATTTGTACACATTTTTTATATACTGTGGACACGGGTCTCATCGCGATAAATATTTAGGTAAATCATTACCTTGGTTACCCGACGTTTCGGCATGGATTGCACCAGCCGTTTTGTATGGAAACCCAAAACTAAATCTTTTTTTAAACTGATTCTGTACCTCCACCTTCGAGTATTTGTCGAAATGCTCGAAGACCCCCACTATTAAAATAAAGTATCAAAAAGGTGGACTATTAATATTTAATTTGATTATATATGATGTCCTCCATGACGTGTACGTCTATGGCAAACCTTGTCAGTTCCAAGAATGAGTGGCAAGATGACTGTCCAACCCTATTGACTTAAATATCCGATTGCAGGGCGCAAACTACAATTTCCCCGATGTATCAATACATCGGATCAATAAACTATATCTGTTACTTATACCTGCAGCCACGTTCCGATATAGACCCTCTTGCCAGAAGTGGAAATTTCATCTCTGTGAAATAAATCAACTGCGGAGGATTTTCCGATTCAGCATGATATAGCGAGTCAGTCAGAGTCGGAGAGAACAGTCAAGACGAGAGCCTATTCGTTCCTTAAAGGCCCGTCCATGTCCATAAGCGGCGGTGATTAGTGACCATCAGAAGACCCGCTTATTAAAAAACAAAAGAAATATAGGAAGATTTGGGGTGATTCTATCTACGTAAGTGTTTTTCGTCGATATCTCTCAACAGTTGGTAAGGCTATGAATAGAGTAGCGCCACGTTTGGTCTTTGTTGTGCGAGCACTTTGCACCCGTCACTCGAGATGAATCGATAAGATGGTATGATATTATTATCTGTTTCCAGACTTTCGATACTAGCAAACCATGACAGCGAAAACATAGTGGTAGAGACACGCCGAAGGTAGCAGGTAAATTATTGTTGAAAAAAGTTTAATAGTTCTATTTTATGAACCACGGATGAAAACACGAGTAGTTAACCACCGAAGCCAATTTTTTTTAAGAGGGCGACAAACGGGCAACTTGGTCGCTTGATGGTAAGTGATCACCGCCGTCCATGGAAACTCGCAACACCAAAGGAGTTGCTGGTGCGTTGCCTTTAAGAGTCATCAAAACAAGTGTTGCTGGCCCTTCCCCCCACCCTGATGAGGTCTGGCGAACTTGCTCACACGCAGAAACACAACATTAAAATTATTAATGTTATTATTAAGGAATGTCTTCTGTAAGGTGGAGGTAAGGTACTTCCCCAGTCGGGCTGCTCTTCGAGCGAATGATCGCTGTGCCCCACCTCTCTTAAAATACCAGCGCAGGTGCTTTGTTTGCATTTATATGGAGCTCTCAGTCGCATCTAGTGTCCCGTGACGCAGTGGAACACTCCTAGGCTAACAGTGCAAAGAAAATAAACATTTTATTAATTTGTAAATTAATGTACAAGGGCGAGCTTAACTCATTGATGAGTTTTCTTCCAGCAAACCACTGACAGAGGGAGATTTGTAGAAGAAGGGTAAAAACAGTGTACAACATCAAAAGAAAAATAAAATTAAGTGATGCTAATTGCTACTACCAACTGGTAGAAATAGATATATATCTACATACCAATATATACTATTAATACAAACAAATTACATACTATACACACTACATATATATAAAACTCCTAAATATACTAATACATATATTATAGATTACAGTGATTGTGACAAAAAGTGTTCCCTTGTTCTTCTTCTAAATACCTCTAAAGATGAGCTAGAAAGAACAGAGTGTGGAAGAGAGTTCCATAGTCGAACGGCACGTATTTTAAAAGAGCCATCATAACGGCTGGAAGTGTGAGAAGGCATACGAAGTAGAAAGGACGTGGCTGTGCGACAGAGTTTGCTTCGAGGGACTAAGTACTCAAAACGTTCACGAAGATAGACAGGAGAATTAAAGTTATGAAGGATTGAGAAGAATAGGGAAAGAATGTGACAATTGTGAGCATCATGTTAATTAACGGCCTCAGGCGTGAAAAGCAAGCATTTGCCAATCACGTCAGCAGGTCCGACATTAATGGGAATAAATGTCTTTAAACCTAAACACAAAAAGTATTCAAATGCTTTGTTACCAAAATTTGTACTATTACTTGAATTTATATAAGTATACCATTGTTTCTTTTCCTCGCAATCGAATAAAATAAAGAGTGGTCTCGGTTATTAAACTCATTATATCCTCGACATAAATATTTAATCTTGCCTTCGGCTCGGGCGAATAAATCTCATTTAAAATGACTTGTTTTATACTCTCGTTCTACAACAATCTACTATTATACTGGACTCCATTAGAACGTAAAAGAGGCGGTCCCCAACCCAGGATAAGAAATATAAATTGATTTTAAGTCATTTTATAGGCATGAGACAGTAATAGTATTTTAATATTATCTCTTATCCAATATTTAATGTTAGTTCTATTGTAACACAAAGAGATATAACATAAATGGGTCCTCTAACTTTTAATCCAGAAGATGAGCTACATCATAATTAATGGTTCTTGAAAGGATATTAATATTATCCTTAATTACTAATATTATAAAAGCGAAAGTAACTTTCTAGACTGTTGATTCGATATAATTAACATATGACAAAAATATGACATTCAAAGTTTTTAAAAGTTTGCGATAAGTCATTACATAATGTGCGGACGAAGTCGCGGGCACACCACGCGATTACATAAAAACAATGAAGTAAAATAATTAAATCATAGTTTAGTTAGTGCAATAATAATATATTTGTCTCATTATCTGCGTACCAAATTTTAGGTTTCTGAGACCTCAGAAAAACCCTAGAGGTTTTAGTGATTATCGGTATGAGAGAGCGTCATCTTAAAAGTCGATTTTACCCTCATCAAAACTCTTACCCTGCCTCCAGAAATAATTTGCATTACTTTTCAGAACTTCTTATAGGAAATCTTTATTGTGTACGTATGTGTAAAATTGTTTTCAATAATCTACATTTAATTCTAATTGCAAAACAGTAAGCAAATACGATAGCCATTACCACGATGGTTATTTTAATCGTCTAGTTCAATGGATCGAACATAGCAGTGTACACGAGGCCTCAGAAATGGCGTTATAGACATAATTATTTAGATAATAGTAGTTTAATTTCAGTTACAGTGGTCAGTTTAAACGGTGATTAAACAGGACAGCTTGTGGTGCAACAGTGTCAGCCAACCTAAGTGAAAGAAAGAAAGAAAGAAAAAGATTTATTCAGGAAACATTGCACAGACAACAAAAATATAAAATAAAAATCAAAACAAAAGATAAAAAAGAAGTAAAACAAAGGCACTTGTTGTCCGTGCAAGTCTGCAATGGCACCACCTCAGCATTTGCTAGAACATTTTATTGCTCTAGCGCTGGTAATTTATTTCCTTATTCTGAGAATCCTAATGGCTGACACATCTATCGGTAGCGTGTTCACCCGCAGATAACGAGGTCCTGGGTTCAAATCCCGACTCGAGCCAAAAGTGATTTTAGGACTTTTCTGTAAATAGAAAAATTTCTCAGCATCGGCCCTAAGTCTGGCAGTTGGCAGTATTATACCCCCGTGCTTCAGAACACACGTAAAACCGTCGTTCCTCCACTTGACCTCTTTCCAGTCGTGTCTCTAGGCGTCCCATTGGATCATGAGAGCGATATGTGCACTATGTACCGCGTAGGTGGTTAATCTCCATTGAGACTGCCTGCCGTGGCCGAAATTTGGCTAGGAGGACATTAATGTAAAACTTGAATGTTCCTTAGGCAAGGGGGTGTAACTCCGCAAACTTTTCAAAATCCCAATAACGCTTTGAGCTCGATCCAATATTTGAAACCAAGACCGCCAGTGGAGCCCCACGAGTGACTGAGCACGCAACTGAAAATTGTATAGTATATAGTTTTGGTATAGAGGAACACATAAGTACTTTAAGGCTCCTCTTCTAAAACGAAGGGACATATCTCCGCATATTCGTACATATGTTAATCTGAATGAAACTACAGAATTTGACTAACAAAATAAGCAAACTGAGTGTAGAAGCGAACAAGGAAAGAAGTTAACAGAAATAAGAAAGTTTTTTTCAAATTAACTTTTACCAGTTCTATAAAATCCTTTAAACTGATTTAAGTATTCATCTAGAAAATTCTATTCCAAACATTATAAAACTTATGTTGTCATTACCTTATAAAATAAAAAGAAGTGATGGGCAACTTTAATATAGTTTTCTGTGTTGTAAAAGTTAGTAATTATGTAAACCAAAAGTGTCTCAAAGGCGTGATAAATAAAATACATAAATATCAATTTCGAATGTTAAAATTTTAATCAAATTAAATATCCTTACCTATACAGCATATTTCGGAAATTATTTTTATTCCATATTAGTAATTTTAGTACTTCTCACCAAAATAAAGCAAAAATACCTCAGTCAAATGGCAACCCCAGACGAATCGAATGAGATCAGCCACTTGCCAGTTATATCTCAATTTCACTTATTGGATCGACCCGGGAATCTAACACGGGACTCCATGATTTTGCGTTGATTCCATCGCAAGGTTCTAGGAGATAGTCTACGTATATATATAAAAATTATCGAAATATCATAAGAGCTACAATTTAAGTTTTATAATTGAAATAGCTATGAAGGTAGCTGAGAGTGAAAAAATCTCAAGTTGTAAATCCCTAAAGCATTATAAGCCTTAAAGTTAACCCTCCTTTTCGCGAAACTTTTGTATAGCTCTTAATAAGTGCTACTTAAAAGACAAGTAGGTATAGTACAGAACGCTTACTGCAGTGCCTAACCGTTTAAGTTGGCTCATGAATATTGAACGGGACTAACGTGGCACGGCTCCTCGCTCGAGCTTTTCCGTTATGCGCTCACCACATTAACACCACACCAAGTCAATTTGTAAACTGAAATCAATGAAAAAAATACATCCTACTAATATTATAAACGCGAAAGTTTGTAAGTATGGATGGATGGACGTTTGTGACACATTTTAATAAAATACATAGAGAATATAACAGAATAACACATAGGCTACAATTAATAAATATATTGTGTGAGTTGTCCAAAATATGATGAATATGACGTCAAGTAAGGCCTTTCAAAAAGGCCTTGAAAAAGCACGTCTTAGAGGAAGTTACCCATTAAAATCCTCTAAAACTATTTCAACTATATCCATGTGTATTTTCGTAACACTGTTTAAGCATGATAGCGTAACAATAATAATGTATAAGTTTAATTTATTACTATGTAACTAACCGTAACTTCTTAAAATGAATTAGATATAATTTTTTTTCTCATATAAGTGAATTTAATTCTTTTTGAGAAATAAATATCTTAAACCTAAAGTAAATAGGAAAAAATCTGCCATCTGCGAGCTATTCCGGCGTGCACTGCCAAAACCACTAGAGGTACACATCCTACTAATATTATAAATGCGAAGGTTTGTGAGTATAGATGTATGTATTTTTGTAACTCTTTTACGCTTAAACTACTTTAATGCGGGTGAAACCGCGGGGCATAGTTAGTTTTCTATAATATCCTGGGACATTATTGACACACGGCCATTCCGATCCCAAACCAAGCAGAGCTTGTACTGTGGAAACTAGTTATCTGATATACTACATTATATTACTTTTCTTCTGTAAATATATACATATATAGATAATTACGCCCAGACTCAGGATAAACAGACATGTTCATGCACACAAAATCTGTCCGGAATTTTTTTATGTTAATAAATAGATGACATTGGTAATCAAATTATACCAATATTTTACCCAAGGGTAAAGTATATATAGGCATTAAATTTGAATTTTATAGCATTATTCGAAATGCAAAGCGTTAATCTAATCTCAAAAATTGGAAATCATAAATTTAATCGTCCGGCGGGTCTCGAACCAGCACCATCTACCAATCCGGGGTAGGCACTCCGCGTTAAGATACGAACGATACCTCACTGGCAGATCAAATTTAGGATTGGCCTTGATCCTTCGGAAGGGTGTTAGCAAGACAATCCTAAATTTGATCTACCTGTGTGTTTTTGAAATTATACATTGGCACTTTGGGTAAGTACTGAAGTTTGTTGTTGAGCCTAGTTGATAAAGAGCAGTGTGCCTCGGACAAGTTTACAATTAGGATGGAGTACCAATTACATCTAAAACATAAATTATTAGGAACTGTATCCTGGTAAAATAAAATACACTCTAATGTACAGACGCTAGCACATCCAGCTACCCCAATCTGTCAAATTTCTTTTATAGATTTTCAACTTTATTATGTAAGTATAAGGTTCACTTTCAATTAGGGAAATTTGACGGATTGGGGTAGCTTGATGTGCTGGTGTCTGTACACAGAAATCTTACATTAAAACAATTAAGATAACCTCCGATAGCGTACACTTATCGCAAGAAACGATTTTTTCAGACATTCTTTAGATGAATAGGAACTGAATTCAACTAACACCGGTAACGTGCTATACCAAAAAAGATACACTAAAATCTAAAACTACGTAAAACATGTGGCAAATGAACTATTTAAATATCCTAAACTACCCTTAAGTCCTATCCTTAAAACTAAAATTAATAATATGTAAATAGCCATATTTGGTTTTTGTTCAGACAGGGGTATTGCTTACGCACACCATCCGTAAAAAGTGACTGTAGGTGCGTATATCGGACTAGCACCGGCTAAACAGAGTGTTGTGAGCCCCGGGAATGCAGTTATGCTGCTCAGGTACCCCCGTATTACGTCATGTCCCAGGTGGTTTAGGACACAAAGGAGGGCTTTGGTTTTGGAGGAGGAGGTTTTTTTTTTGGAGGAAATGGCAGACTCATAAATTATATGTATATATTATGGTACCTATGTTCTGAACATGGTCTATAATATATTTAACTTATCGTATCTGCTAGTTCATCTTTCCGTCACCTTATTTATGATCAGATGGGAGAAATTGCCCGTGCCATTAAGTCCCACCTTTTTACGACTAAGTATGTATATAAATAAATAAGAATATATCAGACAATTCTTAATAATTAATAATTAATCTCTCACTTTGGTAAGCCACAGTTACTAGATGTTTTCAAGATTTTACGTAGAACATAATGTGTATGTAAACTCAAAAGCACTCTCTATTTCTGCTCTCTAATAATCAAATGAGACATGACTATTGGACACGACCGGCGACCGAATTCTGTCAAATCGTTGATATGTTTGATCTCATTCTGACACATACTCCATGGAATCTCGACCACTATTGAATCTAAAATCAATATAGCTTGGTATTTCACTGGACTGGAAAGTCTTATTCTTGTAAGTTATGCGCAAACGAGCGGAGTTTGGTCGCCCAGGTACAATAAACACAATCACATATATTTGATATGCCCATTACTTCTCAGAATATCTAGTTATATTTACTCAATACTAAAAAAGCAAGTTTACTCGTATATAAGGGCTATATGTTATTTTATTAGTCTTTTATAGTACGATAGTTTTCTTTTTATAGCCTGTTTTTGTGGCTTTATGTTTTATTGGATATTTATACGCAATTTCTTGTTATTGTTGTTTGTTTTCTCTGGGGACTGTTTAGACTACATTTTTACTATATCTTTCTCATTTTCATGTACATTTTTATGTTACAAGATACGACTAGAGATCGCACTTGTTCGAAATTCAACCATTAAGGTTCTATTGTCAAAGACTAAGACTATAAGCCATACGCCGTAATTGTATTTTCCCAGGCGATGAGCGATTGACTGTTCGCAGACCATTTTTTTAATGGCCGTCCGTCGATAATACCTTTTATTGTGGGATACTAATTAGGTTTATCGAAACATGTTATACATCGTTAGAATCCTAAATAAACCGTCATTAAGTGTAAGTTAGTGCCTATACGCGACCCTCACCATAATGTTGGAAATCAGCTGAATTTGTTCGTATTTGGTTGATTCATCTTTCACACGTAATTTTTTCAATTTGGCACAAGCACGCACTAAAACTACATATAACATAACTATGTAATATAATATGTGTTTCCAATTTTTACACTAACTATATTGTATTTACTTCCAAAAAGCTTCATAAAAATTTACACGGCGGCGACTCACCGGTAAACGAACTTTTTATTTAATTTATTTAGTGCCTTTTGGACGTCTTAAAACTGGTATAAAACTATGGCCGAATTCAAATCTGAGTACGCAGATTGGTTCTTTATCCACGCAGCAACAAACAACATACAAAAATCAAAAGAAGTACTCTCTGGTATGTACGTGTTACTTGGTTTGATAAATTGTTTAAATATCTAATAAAATCAACGAAGCGTATTTTCGAATAATGGACCTCAATTTCCATCTCAATAGATCCTAATATTTCAAATGTTTGTTGTATTCGTACAAAGCTTTACCTACACTTGTCAATTATGAAGAATGGGGTCCCAATTTATTTTTGATTCCCAACATTGTTTCACAGTTTAGATTCCAAATTTTTGACGAGCGTCGTTAAAATAGTATACATATTATGTACATAGACTCACGACTGTTTTTCTGGAGGGGTAGGCAGGGACAACGGATTTCCATTTGTTACGATGATCCTTGCATACCTCTTTTGCTTCGTTTACTCTCACCAAGAATGTGTGAAGTTTCTTAAAATAATATGCATTTTAATGAATAGGAGTTATTAGGGTGGTTCTTGTACAAATTAACAATAGGAATATACGATTACAAAAATTGTCTAGTATGTCTTACCGACTTCAAAGGAGAGTAAGGTTCTCAGATTCTTTATGTGAAACGATTTTAATTATTTCATTTATGAATAGGCAGCTTGTTAAATTGTCTGATACAAATTATCTTAAAATTGGCTCTGGCTCATAAAATAAACAAGTAATATATTTTCTCAATATATCAAAGGCTGTTGAAATTTTCTACTTTCGTAAGAATATGCTTTCTAAATACCATAATAATATGTTACAAAAATGCCAAAAAAAGTTATCAAAGCAAACTAACTATAAATAATATCAGCTATACATAACTTTTGAAGTTGGGAATAATAATGACATAAAAAAATTAAGTTTACCTACTGTAGCCTTGCCACCTTACAGTACCTAGGTAGCATGAATTTTTTTAGGGTTCCATACCTAAAGGCTACCAACGGCACTCTATTACTAAGCTTCCGCTGTTCGTCCGTCTTTATGCGGCCTGATGAACCGTAAAAGATAAACAGTTGAAATTTTCACAGCGTAGGTATGTATATCTATTGTCTCTATAAATACAAATAATGAAAACGCGCGACTACATTGCGCAGATAGGGAGGCACGTTTTGAAGAACCAGTGCCTACCTCATCGCCCGCCAAGGGAGGAAGTTGAAAGCGTTGGCGATGTTTAAACTCAACGCCAACGCCACCCCGTCCCCCTGAACATCGGGCTCCGACAGGGCGTGAACACGGCACGTTCAGCGTGGAAAACCAAATTGCGATAAGTCGGGTCATACGCGAGACGGGCAGCAATGACACGCTTAAAGAGCTTGCCTTGAGCGTGCAACAGCACTAGTCTGTCCACTTTCTAGACGGTGGGAACGAGGTATTACGGAGACAACAGGTGAACAGCCACTTACACCAGTCCCCTAGGAGCGACTACATACTATGGGCACCAATGGGATTCGAAACTAAACTCATGCATGCATCATGCGTGGGAAGGTTGGTTTTTAGGGACTTTTTGTGCAAGTGTCACTCTACATTTATGCGCGTAAACACGGGTCGTTCGTCTGATTCAGGATCGATTTAATATAAGCGATCCCTCTCTTTTCGTGTAAGATTTGTTGCCATTACCAAAATGGCAAGTTTACAAGAGTTTGATTTTATTTGTGCGTGATTATTTTTAAGTGTATTTAGAAAGTTTGCTTTCTGACAACTTTTTACGTTAGCAAAAGAAGAACAATACTTAACGGTACTTCTAGGCGGTGATAACGACCTCATAAAATTTCAATAATAATTTTCTAGCAAGCAGGATACCTCTTGTGTTATGTTGTGGTTTGAGGTTTTTATTTATTTTACCCGCAGTTTATCTTAAGAACTTAGTAATTGAGTAAGTATAGTAAGAGACCAACTTTTTCACTATATTTTAATATCCTTAGAAAAGGGTCTAATACTACATTATCCTGAGTAGTGCGAAATGGTAGCAATATTTAAGTGAGAAATAGTCTTCTTTTGGTGTTCCTGTCGAGCTGCTGATAGTAAACTAAACTTGCAAAAGGTATTGTAAATTGTGGTTCATCATAAAAGCTGTAAGAACTCCACTTCTGGAAAAAAGCCTCAAGAATCATCTTGGGGGGATATCCCATAATCACCACGCTTGGCAGAAGGGTTGACGATGGCAGTAAGATGGTCATAGTACTCAGAAAGATGCTGCTTCCCGTCCTCTGGTAGATATTCCCTCGAGTCGACTTCTACGCCCCCGCGATGATAGATGATATGGGGTGATGTTATTCTCGTACAAATTGTGGTTAAGCCTACAGAAAAAGTATATACCTTTTGCCTAACATCGTAATTGGTTATCGGCAACCATATTGTGGTACGCAAAGATTATGTAATGTATACCGTATAATGTTGGAACATCATTAATCTGCAGTTAATTCAGGTTAACGTCAATTTACTGGCAACCGCGACGGCGGAACAAAGTAAAATATTATTTGATACAATTTCACGTTTATTGGGATATAAAATGATGCAATAACGATACCGACGGTAGCAGGGGATGTGTGATTCTGAACTCAATAAAATGGAAAAGTGCAAAAGTTATAAAACTTTTAACCCTACGTTTAAAATAAACTGGGTCAGTTAGATCGAGCTATCATGTTAATCATCAAATTCACTTCTTTTTCTTCTTAGCGAGTCGATGGTAATCTAAATTGTGTCTGCCCAGAACTTGGCCACGAGAATCGCATTATGGGTAGTTTCCATCAGTTCTTTAAGCGTACAGTTGTAAGGGCACGCGCGACATGATAACAGGTGTCCCATTCTCTGTGGGACTAAACCACATTTGCATTGCAGGCTGCGATCATTGATGAAATTAACTTATAAATATACTATTTATACATCGCAATTACAGTTTAAAGTGGCGACGCGTTATACATTTTTTAGTGTTGTAAATAACCTAATTAGGTTATTGACAACATACCAAGCCAAGATACCGTAAATAAGGTGAGTGGTTTAGATGGAATCCCAGTAATAATTCTAAAGACTTGTACGGTTAAAAGAAGCCCCCATCCGTCTAGTTTACAGGGCCCTAAAAAATTTACCACACACATGACCTCACTCTTCA
Organism: Pseudoips prasinana; assembly: GCA_951640165.1. NCBI lineage: Eukaryota > Metazoa > Arthropoda > Insecta > Lepidoptera > Nolidae > Pseudoips > Pseudoips prasinana. Next base: position 16,792,585 of record OX621240.1, read on the forward strand.
GCAGATGTAATAAACAAACCGTGCATCCATATTAATCGCAAGATTGCTCGCTCCACAAGATGCCTATTGCTATTTGTAAAAATAATCATTACGCTGAAAGCTTATACACTTTCAACACTGTAATATAGTATACCGTAGATTTGGATAAAATAAAAGCTATTTTACATCACTTTCAACAATGATTATAGTCCGGGAAAAATGAAAAAAAGTCCGGGAAAATAACGGGGATAAATTAAATATTGGTCTCTTATATGCATCGTGCATAGAGTGAAAGGTCACTCGGAATTAGGTTTGGTGCGAAGACAATCATCTAGACCCAAACCTACAGCGTACTAATGATTGAAAATATAATAAGGAATCTGATAATATTGATTGATGTGTGCTTAAATTATGTTTTGTTATTATATGGACTGTGATGTGTTGCTGGATGATAGAAAATTTTAGGACTTTATATATAGGCATATTGTAAGAAACTGACAATAAACTATTATTATAATGAATTTATTTTCCAAATAAATCTTACCTACATAAGGCAAGAGGTTCCCTGGAAATTATATTAATCCATAAAAAACGACAGAAAAGACTTAGCAAAGTTATGAAAAGTTGGGATTTTCAAAAAAATCTATCAGTTCCCACAAAGAAAATTCCTCACTGATTAAAAAAATATACCCATGAGGTACTTTAATAAATGCGTTGATGGTTGCATTGAAGCAATTTTTAACAAAACATTAGGAATACTGAATTATTCAAACGCCAAATGAAAATATTATTATTTATTTCGTGATTAGTCGATCTAGCCAAAGGGCCGTAAGCTTGAGAGATGAAAAGCTGGAGCACTCTTTATTGCGTACTTATGGGAGATAAGTAGCTAGCTAATAATACATCTACGTAAAAACAATGTTGCCAACTGCTTATTTGAAGTGACTTTCTTGAAGGGTAATGTTTTTAGATAAGGGTTGAAGAAAATAAGCCCTTAAGTGGAATATTTTGATGTTTCTTGGGATATAAATTGAAGAAGGTTTTATTATTTGCGTTAGAATAGAAAGATAGAAATAAACCATAATAGAATTTGTAATATAATTTGCAGTTATTAGCTGCTACGATTGAAATACATCAGACAGATGCCATACATGCGATCGCACATGTGATCGCATGTATACGGTATCTTTTAAGGTGGCGACACACCTGGCGTCTCTACTGTCATTCAATCCCTTGGTGGCAGTCGATGCGGTGTTTTTAACCGAAATCCGCGTCCGCCACCGGGCCGCCGGGGCACCAGTTCAGAAAAGTTTTATCATTGAGTAAAGATAGGATGCACACCGGCGCGTACTAACGTAGTGGCGCGCGCGGCTAGTATTTAGGCTGAACGTGCGCTAGCTGCAGAGGCGACGACACACTGTAACCAATATGAGAGCGAACTGGCCTCTGCCCTACACACAGGGCCTCCACGAAATGGGATGCTGTCATCTACTTCTGTGAAGCAGTCATACTCAAAAAGAAGGCTACCGGGATTGGGAGCGAGCCGACTGGCAGACGGAGGAGTCCTGCGGGCGTTGGCAAAAGCCGGTAGCCCAACTCCTCATCGGGACTGCGGTGACAGTAAGATAAGTGTCCTCTACTGTCACCACGTGCAATCATCTCCGAGAAGACAGCGATCTGTCTGTGCCGATTGGCAGGAATCGGGAATCCGGGAGGACACGTAATTGTCCTCTCAGGGCACATGTCTCATTCCACGTGGGAAATGGTGTAAGAAGGAGCACTCAATTTCCATTTACTCCTATCAAAAATAATTAAAACCTCCTATCTAAACAATATAAATAAAATTTTTGTTACTGATTGATATAAAGGGTATCGTGTCAATATTATAAAATAAAAATAAAGCAAATATAGCATAATCTTTTTATTTTTGTTTATTATGGAGCAGTAGTTATCATAGTGACAGAGTTGTCGAAGCCCGGAAGGCCTTCAAAATGGCTTGACTAGCAGCCGCGACCTACCGCTTAAGGTGCCCCCTAAAGCTTGGAGAGGGTCAGAAATTCCCTCTTTACCTATTATCCATTAAAATATGGACTGCGCGCCTAGGTGTTGTCTTCGTGGATTATCTATATACCGGTGAGAGCAATTCGCCATGAACGACTACGAATCCCTTTAATGGCAAGTAACAATTATCTATACATTTAGTGTTAAAGGAATATTCATAGTTAATTTCACACTCAATGTGTTTCATTCGTTTCCCAATTGACAGGCAATTCATGTAAGTAACTTCAACTGCCATTATCTGCGTATTCTTAGCTCACTTTATGCTATATTTATTTTACATGAGGAAAATCTATTTTTACCTTACGTACATTTTTAAGGCTGTGAATTGACGTTTGTATTTTTAAAATGTAATTTAACAATTGGTTATTCAGAATAACTTCAGAACAACTATTAAAAAAAATACAAATCGAAATTAAATTTAAAAGTTAACATATTGTAATATATATTTTTAGAATAATTATATAACTATATAAAGCTGGAGCTAAATTTGACAAAACTGTCTTAACAGATTCACGGTCAATGTAATCGAGTGCTTGAAGACACAACAATTGTTATTTAAATTTTTGAGCATGTTGTGCTGTGATTTGATATACAGGATCTCAGGTAACTAAGATAAAAAATCACTTTTGACTTTAAAAATAAACCTTAATAATGAGCATTGTGTTCGGAATCCCAAAATCTATGTATTTTTTACAAATGGTGTTACAAAATTCAAAATATGTTTATTATATTACTTAGCTACTAATATTAAGTAAAAGTAAGAAATATGACAGGTGCCTAATTGGAAAAATAAATACTAGATGTAAAACAGCCCTATTTCCAATTTTGCAAAAAGAAAAGATAATTGTAATACACAAAAACATTCCGAACACTTCCTTCCATCGAAGATTTTCCTATAAATAACTGAATATTTTAATAACAAAGTGCTTAACATTAATGAGAAAAATTGTCTACTTAAGGTCAATTCGTCTTCGGCGTATTAACTTGAGGGAAATACGCTTACAATTTGTATTCGACAGTAAGCACAATTTGCAATCAGCAAAGCCTGTTTCTTTGCTACATACCTATACGTGTGTTTGGCGAATCATTTAGCGTATTGTTGCATAAAATGTTCGACATTTTGTTCAGCATTCCCGTCTTCTTTATATATTATATTTGTTTTATTCATGTTTTTTGTTACTTAATGGAAATTTATTAAAATGATAGAATGGATCTCTTTCGTCTTGAGTGAAAAACGCTGAAAACCAACAGATTTGATGTTTGATTGTTACAGTCGAAATCGATAGTTTACCGTCATAGAATAAAAGGGAAATTTATTGTATCCCAGCTATTCAACTTTCACTTTCATTGCCTTTTTCTTTTATAACGAATGTGTTGTCCTCAATATACGAACAACGAGATTTTATTGCTTATAAAACCAATGATTTAAATTAATGAAATATATATATTAAACTCCTTTCTGAACAATTACAATATGTTTTTTAAAGACAACGCCCGCACAAGGGAAATTTATTTCTGAGTCGAGGTAATAAACTAACATTTCATGGACGGACACACATTACTACTTGCTTAATTATTTCGCGGGAATCGAACCCGAGACACGAAGCGGTGATGCGACTGTATTAACCGCTGCGCCACACATGCAGTCTAAATTTTGGCAAATCGAGCCTATTCCATTCTTAAGGCCGTTAACGTAGTTGCGGCCCCTATAATTATACGTTTTTCAATGGGCTTACTGACTTACTCTCTGATCACATGCGTCAGTTGACCCGTTTGCTTTGCTATTGTATAAAAAAGCATAGGTATTTACGGCTGAAACGTAAAAATTTGGCCGCGTGGTTAGTTATCACCAACTCACCACCAAAACCCATGTCCATTCCCGTTGACAGAAACCCAAACATTATTTATAAATGTTTAAATAACGTATTTTTTTGCGACTACAAACTTACATTTGTAATATAGGTATCGACTGGGATGGAGCTTGCTGTATGACAGAATGTTTTCTAGTGTAAAAAATAAGTTAAAAATAAATCTGCCCTGCAATCTGTCTTATTTCTTGTTAGAATACATAATGTTAGTTCTTATCTAAATTATCTACAATTTATGAATTTCTTATTTTCTATATGCCTTTTTGGTATTCTGTACTTTACACCACTAAACAATCTCAATGTCATATCATCTATATATACATATAATAAAATCGTAGGAAAGTCAAAACTGTACATTGAATATTTTTTTAAAGAATACTTGGGGCGTGATCTACAATTTTTATCGAAGCCAAAAATATAGTATTTAGAAATTTTGTCTGTGTGTCTGTTTGTCTGTAGGTATGTCCGGGCTAAACTCAAAAAGCACTGCATGGATTTACTTCAAATTTTGCATGAATATTACTAAGAGGTCGGCTCAACATATAGGCTACATATTATCACGCTATCAAATATGGGGGAGGAGCAGTGATAATTTATAAAGTTTTACGCGGGTAAAACCGCGTGGCACAGCTAGTCTTTTATAAAACATATATCAAGAATACAGGGCATATAATTATAGAAAAATCAACGGGTAGCCCGGTTTTAAAACGGTTTGTCTGCAGCGCCTATTTAGTCAACAGGTTCTAGCACATCGTTTATTTTATCATACAACTAAATTGATACAACATAAAATGACCTGCCCTTGTCACAAAACGTGGGATAGAAATAATAATAATATCCAGGGACATTATTTTACACACGGCCATCTGATCCCAAACTAAGCAGAACTTGTAAGACGTCTACCCCAATCTGTCAAATTACCCCAATTGAAAGTGACCCTAATGCTTATGTGATTAAGTTGAAAATATTTAAAAGAAATTTTACAGATTTATTTTGTAAATACATTCTTATATAGATAAATTACACCCAGACTCAGGACAAACAGACATTTTCATGCAGACAAATAACTGTCCTGGGTGGGGATCGAACCCACGACCTACGGCGTGAAAAGCAAGCATTTGCCAAACACGCCAACAGGATGCAACGATAATAAAATTAGTTCCGTTGGTGTTGCTTAAAATTCTCAGTAAATGTTATCTTCAAACATTCCGTATCAATACTTGATTATGACCAATTTTATTTTTTAATTTAACGTTATAACTTTCCTTTATTCCCTTCAATACAAAACTTATTGTGACGCTCACTGTTTTGTTTGGACAATAAAGGTTCGTGGGTAATGTAACTAACATTGATTGATGTTCAGTCGTTCATCTCCTATCGACCAGCGTTATACACAACCGCTTTTAGCGTTCCACCGTAATTAGCTAAACCACCTTTGGTGAATGATGGATAGTGCGAGAACTCTCATTATTATTGACGTTACGTTACGATGGATACTGGCCAATATGTATTCATATGCGATAGTAAGGAAAATTAATCTTATGGACAATAATGTTATTTTAGTGTGTTAGTTTGCTTGGTTTCGGAAGCGCAGAAAAATAAATGTAAACATTTATATTCACTTGATTAAAATTGAATACATTAAATTTCGACATGAAAGGTTGCTATTATGTTCATCGTTAGTTTGTTGAAGTATGTGTAATGGTTATATTATTTTAGCCAAAGATCAAAAAATGTGTCACATCGCCTAAACAATGTCGGAATGAAAAATTTGCAAACAGTGGACCAAACAAACTACCAAATAGTCGACGGTCACCGTAGCCTAGTTGGTAGTGCTCCTGCCTACAACGCTGGTGGTCCTGGGTTCGAATCCCGGTAAGTGCAAATATTTGTGTGATGAGCACGAATATTTGTTTCTGAGTCATGGATGTTTTCTATGTATTTAAGTAATTTATCTATCTATATAAGTATGTATATCGCCGCCTGGCACCCATAGTACAAGATTTGCTTAGTTTGGGGCTAGGACGATCGTGTGTGGCATTGTCCCTAAAAAAAAAGAAAAAAAAATTAAAGTTAAATTTTCACTTCTTACAAGATGCACCGTTGGTTCTGTGAGGGTCGCTGGAAACCGCTGGATGCGGGTAGTGTAAGACCGGTAATCTTTGGGGTTCAACCTTTTTCCAGCAGTCAAAGTCAAAGTCAAAGTCAAAGTCAAAGTAAGTTTATTCCGTAAAAATTTTACATTTATGTGGAATCGTCATATTTTTTTTACCCTACCGTGCAGTGCATGACGTGGCAGCTACTGAGAAACACTGCCAGAAAACTCAGTAGGAATCCTTTTTTAAAATAAAATATACTTAAGATTAATTACAATCATGTGTGTTGACTCAGAACAACTCCATCCCAAGCACTTTTATCACTTAAATAATCAGAAATTTTGTAATATGCCCTGCTACACAATTTGGCTTTAATAATTCTTTTAAACTTATTCGTAGACAATTCTCTAATATCATTGGGAAGTTTGTTATAGAATCTTATACATTGCCCCATAAAAGAGTTACTTATTTTGTGGAGACGGGTAGTATGCAGTATGAGATTATTCTTATATCTAGTATTTACATTATGTGTATCGCTCCTTTTACAGAAGGAATCGATATTTTTATGCACATATAGTAAGTTTTCATATATATACTGAGATGGTACAGTTAGAATGTTGACCTCTTTGAATTTTTCTCTTAGAGACACTCTCGGGCCAAGATTATAGATAGCTCTTACAGCTCTTTTTTGCAATATAAATATGGTGTCAATGTCAGCAGAGCTACCCCAGAGAAGAATTCCATAGGACATTACACTATGAAAATAACTGAAATAAACCATTCTAGCTGTGTCAACATCAGTCAGCCGTCTAATAGTTTTCACTGCATATGCTGCAAAACTTAATTTGCCGGACAGTTTTTCTATTTGTGGGCTCCATTGTAGCTTTGAGTCAATAGTGATACCCAAGAACACAGTTGATTCAACAGGGTCCAACCTAGCTCCATTAAGTTGTACATTGGTTGTTGCCTGTTTCACATTCGGTGTAGTGAATTTAATGACTTTAGTTTTCTTATCATTAAGCACAAGATTATTGGCATTAAACCAATGAACAACTTTAGAGATTGCATCATTAACATCGTCAAAATTGCTTAATTGTCGGTTTATTTTGAACGTCAGGGAAGTATCATCTGCAAACAACACAATCTCATGCTTATCCCTTACGTAGTAAGGTAAGTCATTTATATAAATTAAAAACAAAAATGGGCCCAGAATTGACCCCTGTGGGACGCCCATTACCACTGGAGATCCCGGAGATATTTTACCGTTTATTTCGACCTTCTGAATTCTATTGCCCAAGTAAGAAGTCAGAAGTTCGAGAGCCTTATTCCTAATACCGTAGTGGTGTAATTTTCTGACCAGAGTATCATGATGAACGCAATCGAACGCTTTGGACAAATCGCAAAAGATACCCAATGCATCTTGCGAGTCTTCCCACGCCGCGAATATACTTTTTAATAAGTTGACCCCTGCATCTATGGTTGAACAACCCTTTGTGAATCCAAACTGTTTCCGGTGTAGTAAATTATGTATATTAAAGTGTCTGAGCAGCTGGCTAAGCATAAGCTTTTCAAATATTTTACTAAGAGTGGGCAGCACGGAAACAGGTCGAAAATTTGAAGGGTCTGAAGTATCACCAGCTTTAAACAAAGGAATGATTTTACTATACTTCATCAAGTCAGGAAATACACCTGATGCAACACAGCAATGGAACACAGTAGCTAAGTGTGGGGCGATTATAGTAATAATTGATGAAACAGTCTTAACAGATAGACCCCACAGATCCTTCGTGTTTTTCATATTAATACTCTTGAAAGCATTTAAAATATCTTTAGGGCTAACCACCGAAAATTCAAAAACTGTGTCACACGACCCTACGCTTTGCTTGAGTATCTGCTCAGCAGATGTAGAAGCACATGAAAGAGAGTTAGTAAGTATGACTGGAATATTCGAAAAATATTTTTCAAACTCAGTCGCAATCTCCAAATCGCCTTTAATATCTATGTTGTTTATTACTAAGTTAAAATCACGACTACGTATTTTTGTTTTACCTGTCTCAGCATTAATTATCTTCCAAGTAGTTTTGATTATATTTGTAGAAGATTTAAGTATATTTTTTATGTGCAAAGATTTAGCAGCGGTACAGGCTCGTCTAAATGTTTTGGCATATTGTTTCACATATTCTTGAAACTCTGTATTATGATTATGGGATCTTTCTTCATACAATTCATACAACCGATTCCGACTTTTATAGATGCCTGGAGTTGCCCAATCACTGAATACCAGACGGTCACTTACAGACAGTTGTTTGGGTGTGAACATTGTGCAGAACTCATCATTAATCAAATTGAATAAAGAGTTGTACAAGTGATCCGGATTATCATGATAGGGCAGCCATGCTATTTGTTTTACTATATTACATTTAAATTTGTCTAAGCGGTTTTCACTAAATGGAATATAGCTTATAAGTTTTCTTTTAATTTTTGGAGCATTTGAATAAGTTACCAACTGACCTGAATGATCTGACTGAATTTTATTGATTATTGATTTAAATAAAGGTTTTACAGTGCTAAATATATTATCAATGCATGTAGCACTTGTAGCAGTTACTCTAGTTGGTTCTGTAAAATTGTGATATAAATTATAGGATTTAAACAAATTTAATAAATTGCAACTTATTGTGCTTTTCTCCAAAATGTTTATATTAAAATCTCCACAAATAATAACTGTTTTATGGCTGTTAGATAATTTATTTAATGCATCCTCCATAATATCTGAAAAAGTATCAAATGGTGCACAAGGAGGTTTGTAAAGACTCAAAACAATAAATTGCTCCAACTCAACACATGAAATCTCTACAACTCGCTCAACAGAGAGGCTCACAACATCACTTCTTTCTTTAAACTTTAACAACTTATTTATTAGAATTAGAGAGCCACCATGAATATATTTTTCCCTGATGAACGAGCTTACAACCTGGTGATTATTGAAGCTGAAAATGAATTGATGGAGTTTTAGCCAGTGCTCAGTTAAACATAAAATATCTATATTGTTACAATTCAAAAACAGCTCCAATTCTAGCTCTTTTCCCATCAAACCTTGAATATTTTGGTGCACCAGGTTAATACAATTTTTTTTAGTATATTTATTGACTTTATCATGTATGTTTGATGGTTTCAAATTTTTTTTTATTACATTACGTGGATCTGCCTTCCCACTTAAACTCACATTAGAACCATGACCAGAATTTGGTATTATGCAAGAGAAATCCTCTATTGTCATACTATTTAATTTAAATTATTTTGAATATAAATGTCATTTGAATTGGATATATTCAAATTGTCATCATCAGTAGGCATACAACTGGAATTATTTATGTCAACGGTACATTGCTCAGTACTCAGTACTTGGCCAAACATCTCACTTCTAGCTAAAGGTTTAGCCAAGTTCCTGGCTGAAATGTCAAAGAAATAACATAGCGATGAAGCTATTTGTCTTGTACAATAGTTAGGAAGATAGCAATAGTTATCTTTTGTCAGGTAAAAAGGTTTCTTAACAAAGGTGTTAATGTCAATTACATGTAATTTCTCCTGCATATAGGTTGATAATGTGTGTAAAGTTAGATTCAAGTTATATCTAATCATGTTTTCCTCCTGTGACAAACTAGCACTATAGGGAAATGAGAATATAACAACTTTACTTATATTTAAACAATTTAAATGATTAATATACTGTACAAGTGATTTTTTATTCAAATTACCCCTATTTCCCATTAAAAGAATCAGATTACCAGGATTATTAAATTTATGTTCAAAAACTTTTTTGAAGATATGGTGGCTAGAGGCTCCAGGCATACAGAAATTGATATTTGAATGTCCTGCTGTTGATAATGACCGCCCTAAGTTTTTACCAATTTCATCACTGAATATTGTCACTTCAGACTAAAAATTTATTTTTACATTATTTGTGTGTATTCTATGAGCTAATGACCTGTTATGTGACAGTGGAGGACCTTTCGGCCGATATGATGATGTTTCTTTACTTTGATATCTTCGTATATGTATGCCGTTAACTAATGCAGTCAACTAAATGAACCAGCGATGCCACTTGCTGTAGATAGGTACAGCTAAAGTTGCCCGGAAAACACGGAAACAAATAAATGTTGGCTATACAACATGTAACTTAATTAACGCACATCCTGAAAATAGTTTGTTCAGAATCGTTTACTGAATCGAGTTATATCATTTTTGATACAGGTAATTTTTTTTTTCAAAATAATTTAAACTTCGTGAATTATTGTCATATTAACCCTATACTGTCAAAACGAATAGAAATGGACCGTAAGTCAAAGTAATAAGACTTTTAAAATCGCAGATTTATTTGTATTCATACAAATTACATCATTCAATACAAATAAAGAAAATTAAACTTTATTCTAAGAAACTAATTTAGTAATGTTAAACTAAAAATTCCGTATATGTATTATGATTACAACATAATATTGTAATTGGGGTGTTTCAGAGTGTGCGTTAATTACGTTGCATGTTGTATAGATCGTAATAGAAAAGGTTTTCTCTTATCCTATCTTATTAATTTAGTATCTACCAATATAAACTGGAAAATATCACCACTTATGTTAATGACCTAAAGTAGTAGGCAGTACGTCCTATCCTTATCCTAAACATTCAATTCACAACAATACAAAAGATTAAGATAAGAACTTGTAGTGGGTCAATCTTCAGAGGCGATGAAATCTATTAAATTCAAGTCTAATCAGCGCTTGGTATATTTCCCTTTGTGCGCTGTTGCCGAGTCTTGTTGAAATATTCAGTGTCTACTAGCAAATACAGTGCAACTTGGTAGTTTAACTACGTTTTCTGCAATATTGTTTCAGTAGATAGTTGCTTATGTTTTTAGCCCTTGTACATGAAATTGGTCTTTGTTAAACATTCGTAAGATACAAATGCATGAGCGATGGCTTCTTACGACTTGCTGGATGCATCCTTTCATTTTTGAGTGTGTACTGTATATACTTAAAAGATTAAACTTAACTTGAACGTAAAAAATCTCTAAGCAGAATGTTTTGTCGGTCTCTGCAACAACATCTTCATTTTCATGGTTCGTTTGTGGCTGAATTGCTTCGTCTATTAGGAGAGATTAAATATTACGAGTATCTTTCTGACACTTCTCACTGAAAATCGTAGTATATTACTACGATTTTTAGTCTATGTATCGAATTTCCTTGGCATCTCTTCTCTCTCTGATAGCTTTGTTGGCTGATGGTGACTAGGTTCTAAGAGATGGACCAGCCCATGACCTATCATCGAAAGAAGATTTTGTCGCTTGATAGTTTGATATTACCGCATTTTAATAAGTAGTATAACTCAATTGGTTCTGAAATTAATAAATTAATGAATTCTTTATTTGCAGGAATATATGTAGGTACATTTAGATGGTCTTAAACTACGGTTCCTCAATATTCAACAATATGTCGTGCAAATGTTTAAGTAGAAGTATGACATGCAATTTTATTTCAATATACATTTACAACTAAATAATTTACTTTCTATATAATTTTTACAATTTTAAAATAATCTAATAGCTAAACAATTAATAAAATGGCAAACTATTTAAAGTTAAATTGAAAATAATCTGAAATACAATAAAAACATTTGTCACAAAGCCACTTATACATTGTTTTATTTAATTCAGCTGCAGCTGTCAGATTTCTGAATCTTTCTGGAAGTTTATTATTTATAGATTTTTGGTGCCATATAATAACAGTTTTTATCACATATCTCCGTATTAATAGCTGTTTGCGAACTATTTTTCTTTTTAGTACAGCCTCCTTGTCTATTTCAAAAAGTGAGATATTTTTTCATACAAATTTGCACATTTCTAATATGTATAGTGATGGAAAAGTGAGCAGCTTTTCTCTTATAAATATCGATCATTATCTCATCTCATCACATTTCTCAAAACCTGAACTACCACTAATATATCAAAATGCAAATATGATTTATATATAACTTGAAAGAAGAATATATATAAATAACTTTCCGAGGATGCTATAAAAATTCAGAGGTCAGTTTTATATATCGTATAATACTACTAATTAATTTTTATTCTTGGTATTTTATTTAGCGATATACCAAAAATCATTTAAATAAAGCACGAGGCATAATGGTTGCCTTTTCTTAAAAATCGTATCGAGACGATTTTCGCAAAAGGGCAGCCAATAAAATAATTAATTGGCGTATTCGTTAAGAGTTTTATAAAGAAAAATCTACAAACCTAGTCCTTAACTATCTTAAAAACATACTAATAAATTAAAACTTATTAAATTAAGAGTACACAAGCTTTTTCTCTTCATGTCTTGAAAAAAGCTAGGCAGACTACCCCCATAAGTTCAATAAGCCCCCTATTCAGCCCCCGCGTGAGTTATATTGAATTCTATTGCATGGCAACACGAGTCGTTATATAAACGTTACTACTTTAAAAATCAATAGCCAACTTCAACCTTTCTTTCTAATATTCATTATGTCAGTTGAAAGACGTTCACTGCTGGACAAATGCCTCCCTTAAAGATCTACACAATTGCCGGTCCATCTAGTAGGGGGCTTGCCCACGCTTCGTCTTCTGGTTCGTGCTTACTACTCGAGAATGTTTCTGCCCTAACGACCGATGGTTGTACGAATACGTAACGATTGAATTGAATAAAATTTGCGTGGAGCCATCCCTGAAGTATTCCCTAACGAATAAATAAATAGATAATTAGCTAAATAAGCTCCCAAACAAAGTAGAAACAAATCGAGGACATACAGTATACCGTTATCATAGCATAGACTTAAAATCTATGGCTCAAAGTGTCAATATTTGACAAGCTGCCAGAGCAATTTAGGAAAGAAAGTGATTTATAATTTAGTAATAATTTAATAATTGGCTATGTGAAATATGTTTTTATTCGGTTGACGGCTACCTTCCATTAAAATTATAACGGCTTTAAGCTGTAGTTGTGACATCAAAAATATTTTATATGGGTTGACTTACAGACCATTTGGAAGTGTAAAATAACATAAAATGATGAATTTTTACTTTAATTGTCATCCTAAATTATTTATAGAGATATTATTATTATAATATTTCTTAACCGTTGTTAGTCATCAATGATTCACTCAGTGTAATGTTAAATTACTAATCGTTTCCAAACAAATATGTGCAAACAACGTTCGCTTCTGTATTTGTTATTGTAAAGGATTTCATAGCACCACACAGTCGTTCAAGACTAATAAAAGCCAAGAATTCACGCAGTATCTCGCTCGCTCTATAGGTATATTATAACATTGTTGAATGTACTCTCGCAAAGCGTGTTTAGGCCATCTACTGTGATTAATTTCAAATTATTCAGCATAAATTTAGACTAAAATGTTTATGCTAAATACGTCCTGAAATCACTACAAAAATATCAAAATAAAAATTGAAATATGAATCGCACACGATGAATTAAGCACATTTCTCGGAAGTAAATTCGCTAATTCCATTGCCTGTAAAGCATATAAATACATCAACGGCAGAGACAACGGATTTGAACTTGTCATGATCTTTGCACACCTCTTTTGCGTCGTTTATTCCTCACATATCCTCGTCTCTCTCTCTACCCTTGGTTTAGGGTACTTCTGATCAGGCCTTTGTGAACATCTCCTATGTCCGAGAATGTTCCACGAGGTCATTCCCTTCCAGTTGTACCGTTCACTCAGGCCAGGTATACTTTTTTGACAATATTTTGTCCTTCATCCTTTCTACATGCCCAAACTATCTTAGCATATTTTGGAATCTTTGTGACTGCATCCTCTTTCACACCACAACGCCCCGTTACATCAGTATTTCGTATTTATATTTGACAAAATGTGACTTTGAGAGATAGTCTCAACGTCACATGTATTTTGTTCACATACAACTCATTAATAAAACTGACCTTTAAGTTCTATGTAAGGTTTATACATAGAACTTAAAGGTCAGTTTTATTAATGAGTTTGGACGTTGTTGTTATTTACGAAGTGTCTGATATTTTATAGGAGTAAATCGTACTTGTAATTTATCGTTAGTTTAGTTTTAGTTAAAGTTACTGCAGTGATTTTAACAACTCATAAGCTTGTACACTTAGGGTTATAAATTTCTGAAAGTGTACGCCAAGCATTTAGATAGAGAAGACCGTGAAACCGCGTTAATGGCATATTCAAATTGAGCGGGTTGTTTGCGTTAATATGGTCAAAAAGTCAAAGTAAAGTCAGTGGCTAGCAGAAACACAGTAGTACCGTGTAACTATGGAATTTCATAGTGAGAACGTATAGCCATAGAATTGCATAGAGATTGGCTAGCCTGTGGTAGAACACTGAAAGCCAAACGACCGAATAAAAAAGTGGAAGCTTGCACTTGCACGTTGTTATTTTCTCGTTCCGTTTTTACCATAGGTACTTGCTGAAGGTGTTAGTGGTTTTGTGGAGGTGATGTAAAAGCGTATTTAAGGCTTTGAACTAAGTTGATGTACTTGGAAAATGGAAATATTAATTAGTATTATTTATTTATTTATTTATTTAACATTATTAGGAAGACCAACAGCTTACAATAACTTAATAGATTAGGTATACACAACAGTTAGCCATTTATAGGTCTCCACGAATATGAAAATAACAATATTGTCATTATTTATACTTATTACCATTTTAAGTTTTATTTTGTAGCTGTCAAAAAAGGGAAATCATAAATTTCATCGTACGGCGGGTCTTGAACCAGTACCCTATACCAACACAGGGTAGGCGGTCTGCGTTAAGCTACGAACGATACACACTGGTAGATCAAATTTAGGATTCACTAGCTGACAGCCTTTCGGAGGATGTAGGTGTTATATATGAGAATTTACATACGTATGGACTTATCTGCTTATGTATTCCTGCCAAACATCACATAATAAAATCACTTTGTACTATGTTTACTCATGCAAATAAATTTTCACATCTTTAATTTCGTTAATTTTGTTCATTCGGTCGTTTCGGCCACCAGCGTCTCTCTGTGTACCTACCCCAATCTGTCAATTTTTTTTTATAGATTTTCAACTTTATCATATAAGCGTAAGGTTCACGTTCTATTGGGGAAATTTTACAGATTGACGTAGCTTGATTTGCTGGCGTCTGTACTAAGCGTACCATACTGCGATCTATCTGCCAAGCATGGCCCCAAATTCCAGTGAGTCCTCCAATAGCAGTGTACGACTTCCGGTTGATGCGATGAGGGTACGGCCCGATGTCTCCGAGTAAATGTCTAGAAGCTCAAGTAAAGGGAAAAATCTGGAAACCGTAAATTTGAAGTAATCACGAATAACCAATTGTAATTAAATGCTAAGATCATCATGTTTTAAGTAATTGAATTATTACTGTTAAATAAGAAATGAATTATTAATGGAATTATTATTGCTTTTGGCAGTGTTCCTCAGTAGCTAACGATTAAAAAAACATTGTAATTTTTTTATGTACAGACGCCAGCACATCAAGCTTCCCCAATCTGTCAAATTTCCCCCTATTGAAAGTGTACCTTATAATTTTGTGATAAAGTTGAAAATCTATAAAAGAAGTTTCACAGATTGGGGTAGCTGGATGTGCTGGCGTGTATACATAATATACTCGTATATGACTATGATTATGAAAAGTCAGAACAGTCTTTAACACATGGTAGTTGCTGGATGGAACAGTTAGGGTTATTAATTACTATATCCTAATAATATCAAAGCTGCTTACGCACAAAGTATGTTAATTTGGTTTGGTGTTGTTTTGGTTTTGTATGTTCGTTCAACAGACTAAATCTCAATTCTCATTTCTGCGGTTGCAGTGCACATTAAGCACACAAATTCAATTAGAAGGAGATTTAGCAATCTAATTACAACACTGGATTTGTAGATTTGTAATGTGATGAGTTTTGGCAATTTGGCATTGTTAATAAATTATTTTACTGCAAACTAGTGCTTCATTAAGAAAAAATCCAACATGATTTATCGCAGTATATAGCAACAAGCTTCACGATTGACTGGAATAGAAAAAGAACATGTTTTTGAAACAACTATTGCAAAAGTAATGTCCTCCCGACCGAATTTCAGCCACGGCGGCCAGTCTCAATGGAGACTAGCCAATTGCGCAGGACATATTATAGTGCACACGTGTGTGCGCAAACATAGGGGCACTTTCTATTCCATCACATTCAGTCACTCTCTTGATCCGATAGGATGGCTAGCGACACGACTGGAAAGAGGTCAGGTACTGGACCGACGGCTTTACGTGCTCTCCGAGGCACGGGGGTGTAATACCGTCAACTTCCAGACTTCGGGCTGACACTGAGAAGTTTCTTTTTGCGGAAAAATCCCAAAACCACTTTTTGGCCCGACCCGGGATCATAGATAGAACAGGATCTCATTATTTGCGGTTGAACACGCTACCGCTAGACCAACGAGGCATTGAATGTAAAAGTACGTGACTATCCTTTTTTCTCCCGTCCGACTCTCTCATCTTCCCGTCAGTAAAGAGGGAATCCACAGGTGCGGTTCACTTTATTCGTAGTCTTCTTTGTGAGACAGTTAGAGTCCCCACTCGTCAATATTGTCCGGTGAAGTAGTGAGAACCTCTTAGATTAATTATAAACGTCATGGTAAACTAACCTTTTTCTAAAAGGTGCCAAATATCGCCTGATGTATAAAACTTTGCGTAACTAAATTTAATTAGCTAGATGATTAATTTTACACTGAAGGCTATGGAACTTTGTGTTAGTAATGAAACAATGGCTGCATAGTTTGTCTTAGTCCTCCTTAAGCTTCTTACTGCCACTATGTAGTAGATATGTGAGCAGCTGTGCTAATACTTTGCCTCCGTGTCGTGTGCAAAGCTATTTGACACATTTATTCACTCTCTCAGTAAGACACGGAGCTCAAACATTTGTTTTCATATCCGTATATTTTGAGAAAAACATCTCAAATTAAATTTTGAAAAGAATAGAATAGAACTTTGTGCCATAAAACTGGAATATTAACTGACTAGCAAACAGATTTGGTTTAAAATCACAAAATACATATATGAAATCTTGGGACAACTGGAAACACTGCCATGTGAACGCAAACTAGGCAGACACCCAAGCTATAATACCAGATAACTGATAAGTTATATATTTCTTAATACATACATATTATGGACAAATTAGTTATTAGTTATCTAGTATTTATTTAGTAGTTATTAGTTATCAAAGTAATAATTAGTTAGTACAGTAGTAGTTATCAAAGTAATAATTAATTAGTTAGATTCCTACTGAGTTTTCTGGCAGTGTTTCTCAGTAGCTGCCACGTCATGCACTGCACGGTAGGGTAAAAAAAATATGACGATTCCACATAAATGTAAAATTTTTACGGAATAAAGTTACTTTGACTTTGACTTTGACGTTATCTGGTTTCCATAGTACAAGCTCTGCTTAGTTTGGGATCAGATGGCCGTGTGTGAAAGTGTCCAAAAAAAAAAAAAAAAATTACATCAAGGACACATAATCGTGCGGATCCCACTAAGATTTGTCCTGGGTGGGATCGAACCTACGACCTCTGGCTTAGCAGTCAGGGTCACTAAACAGACCAGACAATAAAAATACATATTTTAAAAGATTTTTTGTGTAACATCTTTTCGTACAGTCTACCATTTTGTTCTAGTTCTAATTGACCGGCCTAGGTTTTAGATCATAAGATCCAGTTTTAAAATTGTTTATTTACAATTGCCTAAAAGATATCCCTACTAGCGAAACTGTCGTGGTTTCCACTCACTCTCAACTGGGAAAACTAAACCAAATTAAAATCGCCCAATTCGAGGTTTCATATAGTCTTATTATTAGTATACCAATCAGTTAGATTATGTACAGACGCCAGCACATCCAGCTACCCCAATCTGCCAAATTTATTTTATAGATTTTCAACTTTATCTCATAAGCATAAGGTTCAATTACAATTGGGGAAATTTGACAGATTGGGGCAGCTTGATGTGCTGGCATATGTATATTTAATTGTTTTGGTTGCAAGTGGCCAGAAATTTAAATAGTCTTTATCATCGTTATTTGGAGGGTATTAAGTTGTATAAATAGGCTTTTCACGAAACACAGCCTAATAGTCAGAAGTAGTCGTGGTAAATATCTATACTGCGTTTAACATTGTCTAGTTTAATAGATTTACCGTGATTCGACGGTCACCGTAGCCTAGTTGGCAGTGCTCCTGCCTACGAAGTTGATGGTCCTGGGTTCGAATCCCGGTAAGTGAAAATATTTGTGTGCTGAGCACGAATATTTGTTTCTGTGTCATGGATGTTTTTTATGTATATAAGTATGTATATCGTCGCCTGGTACCCATAGTACAAGCTTTGCTTAGTTTGGGGCTATAATGATCTGTGTGACATTGTTCCTAGATATTATTATTATTCCAACTTATTTATTTATTTTCATATTTACTACATATTTATTCTTATAAAATCGATATATAAAACAATAATACACAAATAAATACGTAAAAAACAGAGCTCCCCCGGCGGCGGCGTATTATTATTATTATTTAAAATATTTTAGGCCGATCTAGTTTTAAAATTTACGAAGAATTATAACGAATATCTTTGCACTGCAACCTTAAACAGTAGATACCTCCCTGCTATTTCAAGTAATAAGGTACCTACTGTTTAAGGTCGCAGTAAACATATAATTAAATTATTTGAACGTTTTATAATAAAATTAGCAATCTCAACATTGATAACAAAGTTAAGATAAATGACGAACGATAAAATTATTTTTCACCTTCTATTGATTATTTTCTAATAAGGATTCTGGACAGCTTATTGTAATTACTTAATTTTCTATATAACCTAGGTGAGAATTATGGAATGAAACTTTTTAAACATTCGTTATAACATACGTTTATTGATTTTAAAGTTATTTAACTAACGGATAATGAAAAATAATCCCTACTTGCTTTTTTTAAAAGCAGATCATTCAGATTGTGATAAAATTGTCTACTTAAAACAAATTTTAATAAAAGAGACACAAATGTTATGATAAAATTTGACTACGCATTGAACAAATATAAAGGCAAGGTACATATTAATATCTATAATGTGACTAATTGATTGAACAAATATTAATTAAAGACTTTATAATATATGATCCACAGCTAATGTCGTAAATAATGGCTCCAACCATCGATGCTCCATAACCGGCAGTATGCCGTAGTTCAGAAAGGCTTCCGACGGCCGGAAGGCCCTGATATATAGTGCTAAATCTGATTAATTTGCTAACCTGTTAGTAGGACAATACCGTTTAAACACATTCGCATGTTGGTACTGTCTCCCTTGACGCCTTGTGACGCAATTAATTCACATAACGCAAGCCTGAATCATAATTGAAAACAAGGTGCGTAGAATAACAACGTATGTGTTGCGCTGATACGATTAAGTTACGCCGTTTCGGATTCGAAGATTAAAATTCAAGCTCCAAAGAACAATGTGGGGTGATTTGTAAATGTCTTGGCAATAGGAACATATAATGTTCCGTATAAGTAAACCGAGGTAAATAG
Source organism: Pseudoips prasinana (assembly GCA_951640165.1). Classification (NCBI taxonomy): domain Eukaryota; kingdom Metazoa; phylum Arthropoda; class Insecta; order Lepidoptera; family Nolidae; genus Pseudoips; species Pseudoips prasinana. The sequence goes on from OX621240.1 coordinate 16,812,214, forward strand.
GATCACTTTTTAGCCGCTCAATTATGTCTTAACTGTGCGCCTCCAAGAATATGTCTATACGAAGGGTGATTACCTCTTAGTTTGTTACATATTATAGATCTAAATCATATTTTAATGACTTCATTAAACAATTTTTAAAAGTTCATAGTCATTTAAATTCTTTAAGGAATATTAAATTAAATCACTTTTTAGATATAAGAAGGATAAATAATAAAATAATAGAAACAATAAACTAAAAAAAAATATACGATTAGGATAGTCGTGACTATTTTCCACTTTTTATGAAAAAATCACACGGTGACTATGGTATTCAATCTCGTTCTGAATTCAAATACAAATATACAAATAAATTGTGTAATACGCCTAGAGTGACAAGACAAAGTGTAAGTTTGTGGACAAAGTAAAAAGTAGACCTATGGTAGGCATATAATGCCCAAATAATTTTAATATCGAGGCATTTATTTCTAATATCGTTCTCATGAAAATGATAGGGCATCTTTATATGTGTTGTTTGGTTTTGATACTAAATACTAAGCGGGGAGCGCTAAAACCATTAGACCAATTATAGGCCTGGTATCAGTATTATAAGCAGGTTTAGTAGTGTGGCAGTTACATGTGTGCTCTGCACCTTTCATACGATGACATTTATAAAAGTAGTAAATAGGCAGAATCGTCAGCAATATAGTTTATCGAATAAATTTAGGTCTATTTCAGTAACGGCAATCAAAGCATGATTGTACAATGTTTTCGTTGTTCAACTTGAACCATTGAGGTGTGAAGTTCGAACCGACAGTAAAGGGGCTTGGCGAGGCGCACTAGTAGTCTGATTGCAGTCGGGATTACCGTCCATCAGACCGCTGACTAACCGCGGTTTTGCCACACACAATAGAACTGATTCAAAAGCACAAACGTTTTATAATACCACTTGATCGGAAAAGTGAAAATTGTTCGTTGAATAGAACAAAAGCGGGAAAAGTATGTGTACATGCGTACACTTGTTATACGTCAAAGAACACACATTCATGGGACCGATAGTAGTAGAACACAAGCTATTGAAATTTCGATCGATATATGTCCTTTTCACTTGAACTTGTAAAAGTGAGTCCAGCTTGTTTTTGCTGCGACAGTTAATTTAATTAAGGCCTCATAAACTAGGTTCATTATAATGCGTATGAATACATAACAATAATATACCACCCTCTAATCTCAATCCACATCCGTTCTCGGAGAGACAAAGGCGTAAAAACACAACAACTATAAATTTTTCTATAAAAATAGAATAGCTCGGTGTATTATGTCAAATCGAATATCAATTGAATACCCAAAATTCTGTAAGTGTTTAAGTTTACAAAATGTTTACACTTTGTAAATTTATAGAAACATTTTGGGGAGGCCTATGTCCAGCTGTGGACGATATAAGGTCGATGATGTTATGTGTGATGACGTGACATAAAATATCGTTACTTTAAAGCGATCTTTAATCCCTTGTGCTGCGATCAAGCTACTATAAGGCAGATCCCATTGTTTAACTATCGTGCCTGTGATGTGTGTGGATTGACGTATCAAATCATCAGCAGTGGTCAGTGTAGTAAGTCTCATCGGAATTGTGGCGTATCGTCTCATCACAAAACTTCCGGGATCGTAAAATGTTTAAAAGTTTTTATAACAGATCTATTTCATAAAAATATACCAAGTAACCTAACATATTTTACTTATTGTAAAAAGCCTCACTTTAAAAACGGTGCCTAATAAACTTAAACCACGTCTCAAAACGTAATATATACGACAGCAGATATGCCGTAAATATCTTTCACACTAGTAGACAGAATCATGTGACTAAGCGTTATCCCTCGTCGTTGGCAGTTTTGGGACCAATATGTTTCCAAAGACGGACCCAGATCTATAACAATACAATAAATTGTTTGTATTGGGGACGTACCGGCTGTGCGGAATGTGCGTGAGTCCACCGCTAACTCTATATCAACAGCGTGGAGGTGAAAAACGTCCCTCTCGTAACTCGAAAGGCAATAAGCAACACGCCATAAAAACCGGTGTCTCGACGTAATCCACCCCGCAGTAACGCGCCAACATTCACACACATTTCGCTTTGAACAACACACATATAACATCACGTCCATGATTAAAATTAGGAACATTTTGAAAAAATATTAAAATGGTTAGCAATTGAAGTCTTTATATCACCTACGTCTATTATATATTGTAAAAACTAGCTGTGCCCCGAGCGTTTACCCGCATTACCCTCTATAAATTATAGCCTATGTATTATCCTACTAATATTATAAACACGAAAGTTTGTAAGTATGGATGGATGGATGTTTGTTACTCTTTGATGTAAATACTACCGAATGGATGTTAATAAAACTTTACAATAATATAGGTTTAAGGTATATTATTGTAAAGTTTTATTAAAATCCATTCGGTAGTATTTACGTCTACACTCAGAATAACACATAGGCTACAATTTATTAAGATATTGTGTGAATTGTCCAAAATATGACGATAATTGTCAAGTACGTAGGAAAAAAATCTACCATCTGCGAGTTATTCCGGCGTGCACTGCCAAAACAGATAGAGTTACACATCCTACTTATATTATAAATGCGAAAGTTTGTGAGTATAGATGTATATTTGTTACTCTTTTACGCCTAAACTACTTTAACGTGGGTGAAACCGCGGGGCATAGCTAGTTTGCTTTATATAAGCTCAACCAAAATAATATATTTTATTTTTTTCCTAATGCTTGTGTTGGAGGAGACTTTTAGGGTTCCGTAGCCAAATGGCAACCCTTATAGTTATACCCTTCGTCATGTCTGTCTGTCCGTCTGTCCGTCCGTATGCCACAGCCATTTTTTTCCGAAACTATAAGAGCTGTACTGTTGAAACTTGGTAAGTAGATGTATTCTGTGAACCGCATTAAGATTTTTACACAAAAAAAGAAAAACAATAATAATTTTAGGGGTTCCCCATACATAGAACTGAAACTCAATTTTTTTTCTACGTACCCATACATGTGGGGTATCTATGGATAGGTCTTCAAAAATGATATTGAGGTTTCTAATATCATTTTTTTCTAAACTGAATAGTTTGCGCGAGAGACGCTTCCAAAGTGGAAAAATGAGTGTCCTCCCCCCCCCTGTAACTTCTAAAATAAGAGAATAATAAATCTAAAAAAAATATATGATGTACATTACCATGTAAACTAACAACAAAAATTGGTTTTATTTTTTTATTTATTTATTTAGGCTCACCAACAATTGCTTACACTCAATATATTACAAATTGCGTCAGATTATAACTAAAGCTAAGTGTAGCAATCTCTTATGGGTAGGTAAGCACGGCATGCATCTTTTATATTACAATAAGTGAGCCTTATGCTAAAAATTACATTTGATTATCATATAATATTAATTAAATTTATTTATAGGATAACTTATTTATATAATATATTAGAATTACAAAATTAACGAATGATACAATACTAGATAACAATTATAATAAAACAATACATAACAAAACAAAAGCTTTTATGAAAAGGTGGATACTATTTTGTGGAACTTGGTAAGTGAGTCAAAGTGCACGTCCACCAGATCGCTGTAACCATTTATTAGTTTACAAAGTCGGGGGACTATGGAGTTAGCGCCTAGCTTCGTTCTGTGGAGGGGGGCGTGCAAGGGAGTAATGGCAGCACGAGGGTATCTAGCTGGAACTCTATACCGAAACATACCGAGTAGATTAGGACAGTCTATTTTACACCGGAGAACTTTGAATGAGAAGATGGAGTCTATAATACTTCTGCGTTTCTCCAATGACACCATTCTGAAATGCGATAATCTTCCTTCATATGACCGTATCTTTTTACATATTCTAGAAGAAAACGCAAGATGCCAAAGGAATCTTTTTTGTATTCTTTCCAGCCTTAAATTGTGTATAGCATAATGAGGTCTCCACACGACACTGCAGTACTCCAAAATGCTACGAACAATACAGTTATAAATTAAGATCTTAGTACGGCTGCGTTTGAAGCCAACAACATTTCTAATAACAAATCCCATCAGTTTTGAGGCCCTTTTTATAATATGCTCAACGTGAGGGACAAATGTTAGTGCACTATCATAAATAACTCCCAAATCTCCAATTTGATTCACCTCTTGAACGACATCAGACCCTATATGGTATTTTGATGTTATGATAAATGTGTTTTCCTGGTGTATTTCACATGAAAGCATTTTGTTACATTTAAGGCCATATCATTATCGTGGCACCACTGGACTAGTGAATCAACATCTCTCTGTAGTAAATCAGTATCGTCATTTGTTTCAATAACTCTACAGAATTTTAAATCGTCTGCATACATGTAACATTCAGAGAATTGAAAGCAATGAGAAATATCATTAGCGAAGATATTGAAAAGAATCGGTCCAATATGAGAACCTTGTGGTACGCCTCTTGAGGTTTTGTAGGTTCCAGATTGAAATCCGTTAAGTGCAACGAAGAAAAGACGATTTTGTAAGTAGGATTTCAACCAGTTATACAGGTTGCCCGTGATTCCGTATGCAATTAGCTTGTATAATAGAATATGGTGGGGAACGCGATCAAACGCTTTACTGAAATCTGTGTAGATAACGTCTACTTGCTTGCCGCTGTCAATGGCACCTGTTAAAGTTTCCGTGAAGGTGACAAGGTTTGTGCAAGTAGACCTTGATCCCACAAACCCATGTTGAGAATCGCTTAGGTAAAGTTTAAAGTGTGACTGAATATATTTACTTATTAAGGACTCAAAGACTTTTGCTAAAGTAGATAAAATGGAGATGGGTCTGTAGTTAGTAATGTTATCCTTATCGTCATTCTTATAAATTGGAACGATTTTTGCTTTTTTCCATAAATCCGGGAAAACACCAGTCCTAAGAGATTGGTTAAAAATTAGGAATAAGGGGGTTACCAAAGCGGGTGCACATTTCTGAATAAATATTGGGGGAATACCATCGGGGCCAGCGCCTTTCCGTATATCCAACGTTTTGAGTTTGCTTAAAAGGCTATCACGACTAATCTCAGGAGCCGTTAAAGCAAGGCTATTGTTTTTTAAATTAATTAGGAAATCTGAGAACTGTCTACTTTCGCTCTCCTCCGAGTCACTAGAAGTCTGAGAAAAATGTGAAGCGAACATTTCACATATTTGAACGGCATCAGATGTTACTATTGTGCCGTTGGTCATTGTTACAGGGAAGGAGCTAGAACCACCCCTTTTATCTTTGATGTAAGCCCAAAATCGATTCGGGTTCTTAGTCACTTCCTTTTCGATATTTAGGATATAGTTGTTGTAACAATTAGTGGCCATTTTAGAGCATCGCTTTCCTAATAATTTCAATTCGATAAGATCTCTAGGATTTTTATATATTCTGTATCGGATTCTGATATTTTCCTTTTCTCTTAAGGCCTTTATTAGGTTTTTATCGAACCAAACGGGGTGTTTCGTTCTTTTGTACAGAGGCTTAGTGGGTGCATGAGATTCAATAATTGATTGAGTTACATCGTAGAAAATGCTAAGCATTTCGTTAACGTCATTAGCGCCCTCAAATAAGGTATTCCAGTGCAGCTCATTGAAGTTTGATCTAATTCTCTCATAATCGAGTTTGAAGAAATTTGGCCTTGTATTATGAGCGTTGTAGGGTAGTCTGGAGTCATTACTTGTCTTTAATTGAATTTCTATAGGCGGGTGATGAGAGTCAACAGTGCTTAAGGGATTTTGAGCTGCAGTTACACTGCTAGAAGGCAAATTAGTTAATACAAGATCTAATATCCGCTCAGATGAGTTAACTATATTATTTATTTGCACAAAACTGTGTGTGTGAATAAAATCTAACAATGAATGACTTATTCCAGGAGGTGTGTACTTTGAGTCACCTAGCAAGCTCCACTCTATGCTGCCCAAATTGAAATCACCTACAATACAGGTATGCATGTTTGTCTGCTGTTGAGTAACATTACAACTGTCAAGAAATGTTTCCAAGGTTGTTCGTAACACAGGTGGTGGTAAATAAATTGCACAAAGAGCTATTTGACTGATAGGTTTCAAATTAGGTAGCTCAAGGGTTATCCAAAGGTCTTGAATGAGATCTAGCAAGTAGTTTTTTTTAATACGTCATAAACCATAAACCGCAATTTACCTTTCATTTAATCATAATACTTGCTGCTACGGAACCCTTCATGTGCGAGTCCGACTCGCACTTGGCCGGTTTTTTTTACTAATTGTTTAGTTTAATCAGTTATTTGGTATATCAGACAACTTATATATATCCATTATACAGACATTATTAGACATTTTATGTGCTGCGGTAACACAAGAATTACTCCTGTGAACAAAATACAAGTCCCTTTATTATAATGTATTTATTTATCTCTTTCACAAAGGTTTGGTGTACATTTATTATTCTATGCTAGACCTGTCACGGCTGTCTGTAATAGTAACAAATGAGCGTAACGTAAAACTATTGAACCTAACGCTGTTTATAGTTTAGGAGACCGATATCTAAAATTCTAAACATCAGGTGTAAGTGTAGCTGCCCACAAAAACGCTACGATATACCAATATATCACCCGAGCACACCTGAACAGTAATAAAGGAGAATAATAGCAATTGTTTTGCACCAGTTTTTATTGGATCTTCATTTCATTTTGGTTGCCAATATTTGGCTGTGGGAACGTTATTTACCTTATGTCAGAGGCAAGTATCGTCTATATTTTTCGTTTAGCAGGGTAAATAGCGTTGTAAACAATATTATTACAAGGAAAATGTTCTGAGCCGTAGGTGAAGGTCGGCTAACCAACACAAACTCACCACATTACTGTTCCAACGATTCTGTACAGGCTGTAATCGACATGTTCGCCAGGTGGATTAGTTGATCAACGCAATGTTTCACCTTTTATTTCTAAGCAAAGTTATTTTGTGTAACATTTCTAGACTAGTCCTTTCGTGCTATGTTACTTACTGGTGACGTAAATTGGTGACAATGCCACCAATGAAAATAGTATCGAATTTAATTTAAATGATAGTTTTATTACTGTATCTCATAATTTAATTGTTTTGAATGAATCTTCCCACGAAAGTTTTTATAATATATTATATAAATATCCTCGAGCATTTTCAATGATAGGTATGTCTTTATTTATTTAATATAGACACTTAGCCCATATGTTACTAGAGTCTATAAGGGCCAGCTTATTAGCTAAAATTGAGGTCATATCTAAGCGTAACCAGTCAAACTAGCCGTCCAATAACAAACTACTGTATTGCACTCATTTGTTTCGTTTGGAGATTATAATCAACCACCTCGACTACACACAAACCTCTTATGTCCACGCAAAAATTTATATTAATAACAGCTACAGTTACCAGAAGCAAAGTAGAAAACAAAACGTCAGTTCCTTTAGCTACAAAAAGTGACTCTCTTGGTCTCATAGTAACATTCGTGAGCATCGCAAAATAATAAAACTGAAAGTCCTTGAAAGCAATCGAGTGAGCGGCTGAACGGCGGATACTTATAGGCCTAATATTCCGTGAAGGTGCAAGTAATGATAGTTGCTCATCCTCAAGGACCAGTGACCCTTCGCACTCGATTAATTTTTACAACTGGCGTGGGAGAAGCCACCTGACACCCTTTGCTTTTGTTTGAGAACGGTTCTCATTGTATATTTGTCATAAGATATTAGTACTACCATTAAGCTTATTTCTGTTTTGTATATCTTTTATCTATTATTTTCTTTCAGTGTTTAAATATTTAAAACTGGATGTACTTATTTAGTCTGCTCTTTTGGCCATCATTGGGAGCTTGGTGGTTCGAAAGAAGCAATTTTATAAAAAAAGTTTTATTTTTTGTTAGTGGGGGAATACGATTCTATAATATTCGTACCTGCAACATAAACTGGACACAGATCCCAGAAAGTTCATTTTAAAAATAAATTTTAATACATTTCATTTCTTGTTTACGCTAACAAGCACACAGTGGGAGTAGTCAAACACTTCAACTTAAGTTGACATATTCCGTTTTCTTATTTCAAGCTAGATAATATTTAATTTTCAAGAGCAGAAAGAGCCTTATGAAAATCGTATAAACTATCTCATTTCTGCACTATCTCTCTCGTTTATCTTGGACGTTATATTAGCCGGGCTGAAATGGATAGTATCCGTAATAGTCAAAATAAAAACAGATTAGCTCCACACTCGGTGAACAGCTCAAATTCTTTTTCATGGAATTTATCAGCGATACTTAGGAATCCTGCGAAGTTTAGTTTACAGATTTCAAGCAACCTTACAAAAATCGGTAATAAGCCTAAATTACGAAAGATTTTAATTAATATTTATAAATGTGCAAAATATTCTAAAGTTCATTATATGGCAAATAAACCTCTTATAAAGAGACTTAGTTATTCATTTACTTTTTGTGCACACACAAGTATCGTTACTGTTGTTTTTCTTAAGCACTTAAACTTTTATTCTCTTATAAACTTGGAGAGCCAACCGAACGAGTAAACTATTTAACCGACTTCAAAAGGAGGAGGTTCTCAAGTTCACCGGTTTTTTTTTTTTTATGTATGTACACCGATTACTCGGAGATTTATGATTCGATTTACGTGATTCTTTTTTTGTTTGATGCGGAATAGTTGCCATTTGGTCCCATAAAAAAATTATATAGTTTGGCCCATTAGTTTTCATTTTATGGACATTTTTGTATGAAAATTTTTGTTTATGTGGACGATGTAATTGTCTTTGGCACAGATGTTTTTAAAAGTTAGCCAGTCTAGCTAGACTCATACTGTTCAAGTGTTTCTTGGCATGAACATAAAGAACAGTTTCAGACGACAAGCGTTTAATACTCGCGTATATGCTCGTTTTTGGAAAAGCATGTAGGCGCATGTTTTAGCACAAGCGCATTTTTTATGTACGTACACCGATTACGCTGAGGTTTATGAACCGATTTACGTGATTCTTCTTTAGTTTGATGCGGAATAGCTGCCATTTTTTAGAGTTCCTTAACCAAATGGCAAAAAACGGAACGTCATGTCTGTCTGTCTGTCCGTCTGTATGTCACAACCACTTTTTTACGAAACTATAAGAACTATATTGTTGAAACTTGGTAAGCAAATGTATTCTGTAAACCGCATTAAAATTTTGACACAAAAACGGAAAAACCAATTATAAATTTTGGGGGTTCCCCATACTTTTAATATAACTGAATTCAAAAAAATTTTTTTCTTCAAACCCATACATGTGGGGTATCTATGCATAGGCCTTCAAAAATGATATTGAGGTTTATAAAATCATTTTTTCTTAACTGAACAGTTTGCGCGAGAGACACTTCCAAAGGCGTAACCCCGACCCCCCCCCCCCCCTGTAACTTCTAAAATAAGAGAATAATAAAACTAAAAAAAATATATGATGTACTTTACCATGCAAACTTCTACCGAAAATTGGTTTGAACAAGATCTAGTAAGTAGTTTTTTTAATGCGTCATAAATCGTAAACCGCAATTTACCTTCCATTCTATCAACTCAAATACTTGCTGCTACGGAAAAAAACATTTCGCCTTTCACGGGCGAGTCCGACTCGAACTCTCTCAATGTTTTAATCATCAATACGACCTAGTCTATGAGCCTTCTTCTTAGTACACTGGATGGCTAATGAATAAGACCTAGTCTAACAGCCCTCTGCCCAGCAGACTCATTAGCTAATCAATCATAAATAAGACCTAGGCTATGAGCCCTCTGCTCAGAAGACTCGTTGGCTATTCGATCATTAATAAGACCTAGTCTATAAGCCCTCAGCACACAGACTCGTTAGTTAGATGGTTATAAATACGGCCTAACCTATGCGCGTGCTGTTCAGACTTTCATGAATCTTAGCGAGTCTCTGAGTACTGTGCAAGTTTTCTTTGAGTGAACGTAATTTTATGTAGTTTTTCTTACTTTACAAACGGTTTATTTCGATCATTCACTGTCTCACAAGAACGTGAAAAAGAGTTTCGAGCAACATTTTTTCGGAGGCTATTGCTTTTTTCCGTTCTCGTTTGTTGGGACCTATAGTTCTGGCGCGCGGCACTTTTCGTAGTACTACCTATAGCTAGACACTAAAAAGTAACAAATAAAAAAAACTTCGTTTAAAAAAGCCGACTTCAAAAACTAAAAAGTATGAAAAAAATATCTTAATAAAGATTCAATTTAATACATCTCTTATGCAAACGTAATACCTTTAATATTAATGAAATACTATAATTTGTATGTAATACTTATTGATAGGTTTGAAGTCGGTGCCAAGCAAATTACAAGTTAATATTACATACAGCTTTCATACTTTGTGATGAAATTCATATACTAAAGGTTATAAAGAACAGTGTGAATTAATATGAAACAGATGAAACTGTATTATAAAAATATATTTAATATTAATAACTGAATGAGTTACTATAGTTTATAATAAATCCATACTATATATATGAATATATTTGGCCCTGAAAAACAAACAGATAAATTATTAATTAGGAGACAACGGTTGAAAATTTTACTATATTGCGAGACGAACGTCAACGACGTCTGCCCGCATGGGTTGTTTGTGTAGAAATTCGAAGCTATCCCGCTGAAAGTAACGCGCGGCGAGTGTGGTACCTGCTATTACATTTGGCTTGGCACCGACTTCAAACTTATCAGTAAGTAGCACATACAAATTATAGTATTTCATTAATATTAAAGGTATTACGTTTGCATAAGAGATGTATTAAATTGAATCTTTATTAAGATATTTTTTTCATACTTTTTAGTTTTTAAAGTCGGTTTTTTTAAACGAAGTTTTTTTTATTTAAGATATGTATAACTATTTTAATATTTGCTCACTTTTTAATCCTAGAACTACTATTTTTTTTTTTTGAAATCTTTTTAATGGTACGGGGATATTTTTAACAGACTATCGGTTCATGGCGACAGAAGTAGTATTTAGAAGTTAGTATTTAGAATTAGTATTTTTTTTCTTTTTATGGAAAGAAGGCAATTGTGGAGATCTCTTTGGGGGAGGCCTTTGTCCAGTAGTGGACGTCTTTCAGCAGATATGATGATGATGATGATGGAAAGAAGGAGCTACTTTCTTTTTCTTTTCTTTCCATACAAAGTAACGGTTCCGCATTATTTTGTTAATAATTTAAATATTGATCTCTTGCACGTATGCAAGAGTTCCAAGATCCTTTAGGGAGTTGATGGCTTGGCAGTTGAAAGCAAAGCACCAAAGGTTATGGTAACCACTTAACATGAGGCGAGGCAGTTTATATGTCGAATTTATATATAAAATAAAGGAAGATTTTATTTTGTTAATAGCACTAAATGTTTATAGATACTTACCAAAAGTGTTGTGGAATATTCAAGTTATAATATTTTTGCGCATTTGGCTACTAACCGTTATTTATCCAGCGGACTCCCCCTGAACTATGACTATCATAAAAGTGATTTGCATTGGCAATAGTTGCCGGTGGCTAGGCACTTTCAGATTGCTTTATTGTACCTTTAATATTGTTGGTGAATGTTCCATTGTTGTGAAGAGCCAAATATTTTATCTAGATATATACCATTACGGGTAAAGGTTTCCCTTTATCGTGGATTATTCTTATAAAAGAGTACAAGATATATTGAAGTCATTTAATGTGTGGTGACGGCTGAGAATATCATCACCCCATCTCATCCCGTGGGGGCCGTAGAAATCTTTCCAGTAACGAATATGAGCAAACTGCTCACCACATCCTTTGGGAGTGTGATCTCTGGCAAAATCAGCGTGATATTATGTTAAACAGTTTGCAACCAATATCTGGAGTAGTTTATTATACGGATCTTGTAGGAAACAAGGAACAACTTCCGTGCGTTTAAGCGCTTTTGCCATACCTACTATTGGAATCAAATATAACAGCTCACTTAGGACCCTTAAATTGATCTGCGGTGCTTTTGCAGCTGGCTTCTCTAGTTGCAAATCTCTCATTTTATGAGGCTATAGCCTCTTTACATCATTATGTCCCCCGCTTTGCTCTGGAGGGAAGTGGAACTATTCATTTTCTAACACCTCTTTCTGATTAAACTCGTTGCGGGATCCAAGACAGTTAAAGCGATTCCCCGGGACATGCCTGAGCCTCATCGCTCAGTGTCATTTCATTGTGTGCCACTGTTGATCCTGGCTTACAGGAGTTGCAGTGCTGGGTAAAAGGAGGGTAGTCCCGATAAAAAAAAACCCGTCTGCCAAACGTGGCGATTATGGCATTCTTTTAGGAGGTTTGGTTTCATTTTGTCCAGCAGTGGCCTACATTTGGCTGACATGATGATATGGTTCCGGCAATCAAGAAGATGTAAAAGGATGTAGGTACTAAAATACAGTTGGAGTCATATAAAAATCTCGCAAGTAATAATAAGTAAAGCCAAGTAATTAGTACTTGGCTTTACTTATTATTATTATTAAAAAAAAAACGAAATGGCGCGCGCTCATTGGTCAAATCAAATAGCGCGCACTTTCGCATTTCCCCGGATTTCTGTAATACATTTCCGTCCTGTTTCCAAATTCACACCCACAAAAATATCTAGGAAGCGAATAAAACTATACACATCAAATGTATTATTTGTAACGAGCCGGGTAATCAAAAGCTTCTGGAGGCGGGACGATGTAAAATAAATCTTGAAATGTATTTCGAGGAATTATAATATTATAAAGGCGAAAGTTTGTAAGTGTGTATCTTTGTTACTTCTTCACGTCTAAACGGTCCGATTTTAATAAAATTTAGTATGGATTTAGCTGACACCCGGAATTGACACATAGTCTATAATTTATAAAGTTTAATGCGGGTAAAACCGCGGGGCACAGCTAGCAGCAAATAAAAAACATAAACTAGTAATAATAAAAAAGTCAAACTGTAAATTCAACCCTGAACAGAGGTAAAAGTTTGTATAAAAGTTAAGCTCCATTCCAGTCATCAAGTCATGTGCTGTTTTCTTTTTCCTCATTTTGGGCGTTTCCCTAAACTCCCTAAAGAAGTTTCACTTACCTATGTGAGACTATAATCTCTTAAGTATGTATTCTTCAAAATTGTATTCTCTTATTAGTCCTACTAGGTATAGGCAGAACTGACCGACCAGTTGAATTAATATACCGAATCACGTATTATGATTACATCATTCAACGTGCTCCTTAATTGTGATCAAATAAGCGTGAACAATAATTGGATAACCTTGTTTGATATATTAAATTGTTTCCGTGTACCAAATAATTACCTATATTGTCGTGCTTTAGGGATATCACTCAATTCGCAATTTAATTTAATAACCATGAGTTTAACATTAAGTTTCTTTTTGGATGATATACCCACATATACGTGCTATCAGCTAGTGTGTAGTCTTTAGTTGCTTTAGCTATTTCTTTTTAACTGCGATTTTCTATAAGATTTTTGATAACGTATCTAACTCTTAATGTTATTAAGGAACTTTAAATAACTTACAAAACTATTTTGAGAAGCTGGTTGGCGTGGTTGGTAGACACTAGCCTTTGGGTGTGATTCCCACCCAAGACAGATGTTTGTGTAGGTACAGACGCCAGCACATCAAGCTACTCCAATATGTCAAATTTCTTTTATAGATTTTCAACTTTATCTCAACAGCATAAGGTTCACTTTCAATTGGGGAAATTTGACAGATTGGGATAGCTTATAAGCTTTATTGATTGCGCCAGCCAGTGAGCCGCAACGCCCCGGACTGGATAAACAAGGGCTAAAAAATAATAAAAATAAAGATGGCGGACGAGGCACCGCCCCCTGCTGTGCCGGTGGCTACCGTTTCCAAATGTCATTCTCGACTATAGTAGCGCTGGTGATGAGATCCAAAGCAATCGATCGATATAGGATTGTGTATCGATACCGTATATTGTACTATTTATTGAAAACCTACTTCACTGAATATGATGTGAGATTATTCACACACGGCCATCTGATCCCAAATTAAGCGGAGCTAATACTATGGAAACCAGATAAGTGATATACTATAGCATACTTATACTTATACAGATACCCAGACTCAGGGCAAACAGATATGTTCAGGCACACAAATATGTGTCCTGGGTGGGAATCGAACCCACGACCTGCAACGTGAAAGGCAAGTATTTACCAACCACGTCAACAGGCCCGGGCTCGGGACAAACAGACATGTTCATGTATGAGAATACATGAACATGTCTGTTTGTCCCGAGTCTGGGTGTCATTACCAAAAAAAGTATGTATTTACAAAAGAAAAGTAGTATATCTAGTATATCAGTTATCAGGTTACCATCCTACAAGCTCTATTTAGTTTGTGATCAGATGGCCGTGTGTGGGTAATGTCCCAGGATATTATTATAATAGATAATCTTATCAGGGCTCCTTAGTAACAACTTTCACATTACGAATGTTCATTCGCAAGTTTATAAAACTAATTTATAAAGTATATAATCATTAATCTTTAACAAACATATGCGTTTTTTAGTTGTTGTTCACGTGAAATGAATTAATACATTATACAACATGTAACTTAATTAATGCACATCCTGAAAATAGTTTGTTCAGAATCTTTTACTGAATCGATTTATATCATTTTCAATACAGGTAATTTTTATTCCAAAAATAATTAAAACTACGGAAATTATTCTCATATTAACCCTGTACAGTCAAAACAAATTGAAATGGACCGTAAATCAAAGTAATAAGACTTTTAAAATCGCAGTTTTATTTGTATTTATACAAATTCCACCATTCAATATAAAATAAAGAAAAATATACTTTATTCTAAGAAACTAATTTAGTAAATAACAATGCATCATCATCATCATATCAGCCGAAAGACGTCCGTCCACTGCTGGACAAAGGCCTCCCCCAAAGATATCCACAATTGCCGGTATCCGCATCCAGCGATTTCCAGTGACCCGCAGAAGATCATCGGTCCATCTTGTAGGGGGCCTGCCCACGCTGCGTCTTCCGGTTCGTTGTCGCCACTAGAGAACCTTTTTTTTCTGCAATAACAATGCATGTATAAGTTCAATTAAAAATTTAGTTTATGTATTATGATTTGGGGTATGCGTTAATTACGTTACATGTTGTATAAAATGGTATTGTTTAGACCATCGTGACTTACCAATGACTTTATTATACCTTATTGAAATCCTATAGACATAAAAAAATTACCCAAGAATTTGGTGATTAGTTAATTTTTAGGCTGTTTTTGTCATAGTTGACTAAAAGTCATACGGCTAAATGTATTTTAGAGACAAACTTTCATTACTAGCCTTTTTTTAGATATTGCAACATAATTGTTACAGGATAGGGTTTTCCAATATTATAATAATAAATATATAATGATAGTTTAGTCTCCTTGAACTTATTTTTTACTGTTTGTACGTGATAGTGACAAAAGTTTGATCAAATCAGTTGAATATTACTACACAACTCATGAGAATGTGTTACTGAGTGAGGGAGTGAAGAGATAGCCATTGCACATACTATATGTATTGTACTGTTTATTATGTTCCCCTAAGAAGTAAGGAGTTTAGTAAAAGTGTGAGAATATATATGGGCTATAAAATAATCAAATCAGAGAGTTATAGTACCTAACTTACACTTGGCATTTCTTACGAAAATCTAGATTTTTTTACATAATTAATAAATCTAGCTAAGGCCTGATAAGATTGGAGGGAAAGGATAAATATCCTGCTTTTTGTAGATTCCCATTACTTGCGAAGAATTGAGGTTTAAGTGAACTAGGTAAAAAATATAACTATTATAAACTTAATATTTTGAAATGCTTACAAATGTACAGACGCCAGCACATCAAGCTACCCCAATCTGTCAAATTTCCCCAATTGAAAGTGAACCTTATACTTATGTGATAAAGTTGAAAATCTATAAAAGAAATTTGACAGATTGGGATAGCTGGATGTGCTGGTGTCCGTACATACAAAGACTCACACCTGTTTCCCAGAGGGGTAGGCGGAGACAACAGATTTCCATTTGTCACGATCCTTGCAAACCTGTTTTGCCTCGTTTACACTCATTATATTCTTCATACATGTTTGCCTATATAAATGTTTGATTGAGAATCTCAAAATATTGTTTCAAGTAAACACATATATTTCAAGTACATATTTCATATAGTTTTCGATCAAATGGCACTCACTTTGAATAAAATGTCTTGACAAATTGTTATAAAGACTTAATCTAGTTATCTAAATTGATAAAGAAAACATTGACATTTCTTTTATGTAATCGTTCATTTTTAGTTACAATTTTCCATTCTTTACATATCCATCCTAGCGTAGAATGAGATTTATTAAATTTGACAGGTCAGTACGCCGATAAAATTATATTACGCCTTTACACACTCAACAAGACGATAGCTTCATCAGGAAAATTTGAACAATTTTCGATCGACATTGTTTGTCAGATTTTCCATCGAAATCTTCACAGAATAAGCCAAACAAAGATTCCGCTCTCAGCTGCTTCCCGTTAGGTATTTCCATAGCGAAAGGGTTTAACTCTACGTTTACAGTGTAAATAAAACGCGACAATTCGTATTTACATTTCAAATATCACTAGGAAATATTCGGAACCATTTGCATAAAAGTGTTGTTAAAAAAATAATAAAAACAAACAACTCTTAATTTCGAATAATGGGATCCCTCGAGGATCACACGGGGCTGCATAGCCTTTGATAACGGGCAGGCCAACTTCCACAAATTTCATTCTCCACCTGAACCACGGAACGCTCATTTAAAATTCTAAATCTTATTATGTCTCCTAACAACCGCTCACATACAAATAAGCTCAATTTATTCATTTACGTTTTGCAAATAAAATTGAACGATGGACGACTGCGGAAATTTAATGGAAGTCTTCCGGTAAATGTGCGTTAAATTAATCGTAACATTTTGTAATGAGTTTCTCTGATCATGTTTAAAATAAGTTATGGTAATTTCGTCTTCGATTCCCGGTTGGTCGAGTTGTTTACGTTTGAGAGACTTTGCCGCGTTCCCTTTAAAACTAGTTCAGTTGGTAATTACTAACAAGTTTTCAAATTTAGCTTTAGAGAATATTGAATTATCCAATATCCTTGTGTGATAAATTGAACACTATTCCGGGTGAATATCTGAAGCTCCTTAATCGTGAAGTAAAAATATTATCCCACACTGAATGAAGGTTGTTTGAACGTCTAATGAAAATCTCGTTTGAACGGAACTGTGTTGCGGTCAGGAAATTGAAAGGGTGGCCGGAAAACTTGATTTACAGCAAAGTGCCTGAGAAAAGGGATGTTTTATTATGAAAATTATCTTTGGGGACCCGAGAGGGAACACTCGTCCGCGCGCTGCCCGCTCGTTTGTTATCACACATGAATTATGGAATCGATTAAAATTTGTTTATGGGTGTTATAGTCAACAAACTATTACTTGTCGGGTGTCGTTTGTTTGACTAGTGCGGTTATTGTACTAACCCCAACGAAATATGGTGTTACATAGAAGTTTGAAAGTTATGTCTGTGTGAACTGATCGGTGAACCAGTAAGGCGAACTGAAAACGTATCGATAAGGAAAAAGAATGTGCTTTAAACTACGATCATCAGAAAGGGATGAATGCAGTTGAATACAGTAAACGAAGTATTATCGAGACTGAACAAAATACATAAAATTCGTCTTCTGTTTTAAATTTAAGTCGAAAGCGCCATTGTCTTCCATGACGATGTTTTCAAATCCAATCTATTTAATAATTACCAACACAGGTTAGAACAGTATTATATTGACTCACGGGTGGCGCAGCGGCTAAGACGCATCGTGTCGCGGGTTCAAGTCCCGCGCCGGACAACTATTTGTGGGACCATTGGTTGTTCTGAGGCTGGATGTAATTTGTTTATTAGAATCCCTAGTGCGGGAGTTGTATTAAAAAAAAATCAAGGTAACTAAGGTCATTTTAAGGTGTCATCTAAATCATTATAAATGTGAAGATCACTATGTCAAGCCGGTTAAAGCATGCAATTAGTTATAAGTCAGTTATCACCCTGAGTCGAGTTTTGAATCCTAAAGGAGGTGGCTTCTAGCGCGGCTTACTTATTTTGTAGTTTTATTTTGCTACGCAATAATATGACTAGTAAGTCTATTAAATTGTTTTACAGCATTACTTGCAAGGCAAAGCGTAATCCTCCGTTAGTAAGGGATCATGCCATTGGTATCGTTCGTAGCTTAACGCAGAGCGCCTACCCCGGATTGATAGAGGGGTGATGGTATGTGACCCGCCGCGGCGCCGGAGGATAGAATGTATGATTTCCCATTTTTGAGATAAGCAGTATAGTATGTGAGTATGATTCAATTTGTTTAAATGTTAATATAATGAGACACCTTCATATTTATAATATTAGTATTTAATATTATTACTTCACATTTTTACTTCGCTTTTCTATCAATTGCCTAAATAAAGTGCTTGTTTATTTTTATTTTATTTATTTATTATAGCAATTTTTTATCGGATTTCGGCCTAAATTAATATGTATTTTATTTATTGTTTTTCTAAAAGCTAATTTTACATGCATGCCCTCAATTAATGATGCCAACTAGAATACCAGCGCTGCTACAAGTCTTGCTGTCTTGTTAGATTAAGACAGTAGCAGGTTCAACCTCAAGTAATGAGGTCCTGAGTCGTCAATCCTACCCCGGATCAGGTCTAAGGCTGAGATCTATAAAGCGTATTTAGACTTTTCTCAGACTTTACTAAGACAGAAGTTAATGCATGTAACGAAATTACAATTGGTGTTTCGACTTTGTCTGTCTTAGCTTATGCTAAGCATAATCTTAACTTCAAAAAAGTTTATAAATACCAAATCAAAGTATAAGCTTAGCATACATTTAGCAAAGTTTAACGTAAGTAAAGTTTGAGCAAAGTCTAAGTACGCTCTATAGATCTCAGCCTAAGTATTTTCTGGTAAAAAATACTTTATCAGAAAATACTACTACGGATTCGGCTAATGGCTATGACTCCTGTTTTAGATCTATCCACCTTAAGGCTATCGGTCTTGCGCCTGATCTCTACCCATTGTGAACAAAAGAGTGAGGAGTGCACTTGCATTTTATTCCTGATTTTGTTCCTGATCAAGTTTGGGAACTACGCTAGACATAGTTCCAAAACTTGTTTTATCATATTGAACAGTACATTTACCTCTTTTCATGGACGTTATTAGGTCTAAATATATACTATTGGAGATTTTATTCGTTTGAACAAATTAAGTTGAACTGGGACTAAAATATTTTCGCTTAGTATGGCCTAGGTTTATATCTGTGCTAACTAATTGCTTGCTCTCCAACTTTCAACACCTGTAATTGGGAAGCGTCAGGTGTCGGAGTTGGATAAACTTTAGGGTTGCGATGGGTCAAAGACTTTTTGGATAGTCATTAAATTTTTAGTCAAATTAAAACTTGTGTTGAAGTTATAGATGTCCTCAAGTAGCCAAGCCATTTTATCCGTTTTAAAATTAATTAAAGATGCTCACGTAGTACATACATTTTATCTACAGAAATTGTTGCCTACGTATCAAAGGCGTTCCAAAATCCAAAATGGATGCACCGACAACGCTGCGACAACTGTATAATAATTTAAATGCATGCTCCTGTACTGTATGATTTTAATATTGGTGTACAATAAAGAGTTAATCTTTCTAAAAAAGTTATCTATCTATCTAAATGCAATAAGTTGATGATCTCGGAAATAAAAAAAAGTATAAGATTCTATCTATGACAAACTGTATGATAAATAATAAATTTAAAACACCGATATAAGACAAACTGTATAGGGCATTACAAAAGTGCTGTTCTCGTCAACGAATATAAAAATGTATAATTAATATTTCTTAGATTTTTGCAGCTTCTCTGCAGCTTCCACTTCATGGACTGCACGGTAAGATAATAACAATTACGTTTGTACATATTCACATGCCAGCATGCTTTAACTTACTTCTACATAGTTTGCCATCCTATTTTGTCCAACAAAAATTCACTGCTTGAGTTAGTGGCACAAATTTACCTACAACTCCCCAAGAACTACCTTTTAGCAGAACTAACCAGGAGACTGGGCTGAGGGCGCTAACCGTTATATGGAAGGCAACGGCACGCCCCTATATGCCCTTATCACCATGATTAAAGACTGGCAGACCGGATGATACTGGAATCACAGGAGAGCCAGGTCAGACAGTAACAGCAAAAACTGTGGATGTTTGAGCCCACCTGCAACTGTATATTTTTACATTAATAAACTACTGTAACTGTTTGTTTATATCGATTTTGTTTGTACCACAGAGGTGGCGTGTGGCGGCATATAATATCATCACCCCATCGCATCCCGTGGACGGCGTAGAAATCCTCCGAGGGAATACCTACCGAAGAACGGGTAGCAGCGTTTTTATGTGAACTATGACCATCAACTCCATCGCGAAGCCGTCTGTTAAGCATGGCGATTATGGCATATCCCTCCCATTCTTTGGGGAAGATTTTATCCAACAGTGGACGTACTTCGTCTGACATGATACAGAGGTGACAAAAGGGCTGGTGTAACAGTATTGTCTCAGAAGTCAGTGATAAAAATAAAATTAATATTATAAATAAATATTATAGTAAATAAAGCAATGTGTCTAACTGAGTTATTTACATTTAAATCGTAAATTTTTCACAAAGAAACCTAGTTATGCGGTCTGTTCTTACAATAGATTGCGCGATTGTACATGGCCAATCCCATGACACCGAGTACTTACTTAAATATGTAAAGTAAGCTCTAGATCTAAGTGTACAATACCGGATAACACTGTCTCGTTGGGCAGCTAAGTCTCAGTTATCTCGAATACGTAGACTATTTTTAACGGGGAGTGGGTATCTTTGAGTTGAAATAAAACCAATTATTATTTGTCCAATAGTACTAGTTTTATTTATACATATGTATGAAAATCCACCTCATTCAAATGAGCACCTTGATTTCGTAATATGACGTGAATAAGAGAGATCACTGTATTCGAAGAAAGGTTTGCCATGTATACCGACCGCCCATGACAATCCGGAAGGTTCTGCTGGAATCAAATTGATTGATCTACATAGATCTCTTCAGCACATGAGGGTAGTCCCCGATAAATCCGTTGGAACTTCTTATTGTGTTTCTCTTTTCAAAGTACTTTGCAAAGAGACACCATATTTTAACCGATGTTTAAAACTAACCGCTTCCCTATAACCTGTCTTTTATCGCCCGGCTTGAGAGGCGATGATTGGTTCACATTCGCGCAGAGTGGCAGGCGGGTCTCGGGCATTCTGTCATCGCGTCGCTGCTGGGCGAATGTTAGTTTGACCTCTTGATATCTTGGAGATATAAAATTAGATTCGAGTGACGTGTTTGATTAGTAAACTATAAGTTTTTTGTGATTGACATTTGTGCAAGAAAAACGTGTGTACTTGTAGTACCTGCATGAATTTGATTGTCGCCTCTGGAATTGAGTGACCTTATTACTATATGTGTTCTTTATGGCCACAGGATAATTTATGTTTAGTAATAAGGTAAAGCTGGCAGGACGCTTGTAGGAATGATTTTCGAAGATAAATTTGTAGGATAAGTAGAGTTTCTCGTGCCAAATGCAAAGCTACGTTTAGAACCTAACAACCGATGTCTGTGGTAGTTTTGATATCCTACCCATGCCGCATACGGCCACAAAGACCTTTTCTTAGCAGCATTAAGGGTCGCCATCGCACTGAATGCAATTTGAGGATTTCCGGCACATCATAGCTGATTTAAGTTTATTATTTTTAAGTGATGGTTAAAAAGAAGCCTTACTTATATAATAATTAAGTTAGACGTTTTAAATTTGTACATTCTATTTAAACATAAAATTTACTAGCGCAGGCAGGAGGCCAATAGATTCTTTGAAGAACGAGCTCCTTCGTCGAAGAATCTATTGGCCTGCCTGCCTTTACCTTGCCCCCTGTTAGTTACATATTAAAGTAAAGCAGTTTTCTAGTTCCGTCATCGGTATGTGAGAACCAGAGGAAAGTGAAAAGTGTCTCACTTCCATAGGCTGCTTCATCTTACATACTGTCAGTATTTACCATCGAGAAAAGCTAGGGTTAAGTGCAAGTTCGTGAAACTTGAATGCAGTTAACCCTAGCTTTTCTCGATGAATGGAAGGATGCATTTTTCTTTATTGTGAGAGCAGTAGTTAACATGTCAGAGTTGTTCAAACCTCTCGGTAGACTTCTGACATATCTTAGCGACTATTTTCTAACGATAATTACTGGGACCGACAGCTTAACGAGTACTAAGAAGCACAGAAATGCTCAGAAATTAAACAACTGACGGTCGCCCAGCTATTGAGTGACCGAGTGCCTAGGTGCTGAGTTTACCTCGCCGATCACTTATGGACCAGCAACTGCACGGACTTTTAGCGCCATACTGAGGCGCTAATAGTTCATCTATCCAAAATTTAAGTGCTTGACACTTGTCTGTGTAGCATTTTCCATTTATCCCGTTGTAGAACAATCTCTTTTACTTCTTCATAACTGTCCACTTGTAATTTTTCTTTAAGTTGATCAGTAAATTTTCTTCTCGGTCTTCCCCTCGTTCTCTTTGCGTCTATATTACCTTCTATTATATTTGTGATAAACTGGTCGTTTCGGATTAGATGTCATATCATATTATCCCTTCTGGTTTATATGTGTTTTATAATTTGTCGTTCTTCATTTACTCTTTTTAATATGTCTTCATTGGTGATCTTTTCTGTCCAGGACACTTTCTCCGTTCTTTCCTCATTCCGCTAATAGTAACGCAGTCAAAAATAACGAAATACTAAAAGCTAGAAATCGTGGTTAATCCATTTTCTACCTGTAAAAAAAATGAAATGAAACATTATCAATATCAAGCTAGTTGCTGAGTAAATGAATTCCTGAAGCTGTCAATTCCAAGACTTAATCGCACTCTACTCCAACTTGGAGAATTTAGTAGATGCTTGGGTTTGTTACCTCAAAATTCAACGAATGACAGAAATAAAGGAGATTTACGTATTTCAATTGGACTGTGTGTTTTTATTGCATGTACGTTACGTGATTTCTGCATTGTTTGTCTAGCGATGTTGAAAATTCTTTATTTATTCTATAGGGAATGCTTTTGGAATGGTCGTATAAAAATGTTGTCATACAAAGTGTAGTCAGTTCTATGTTTTTGAAAGTAGTTATTATTGCAATAATAGAAATCGGTATGAATAGTGCGCCGAAAAACAAATTATTGGGCCTTATAAAATCTATATATGATTGCGCATTTCCTGTATCGACACCAAACTGATTTATAGAAGACAAAGTAAACATCGATTGTTTACTGGCGTCGTGTTGTTTATTGTTTATCAGCCTGTAGGCGCTCTCAGCCAGATGCGCTAACCGCTCCGTTAGTGCTCAGCGAGGTGGAGCACCTATGCACGCGGTTAGTTTATAGATGGGTGACCGTCATAGTGGTTTACTTTTAAGCGTCTCCGTGTCGGTCTTATTGACGTCGTAAAACAACAGTCGATAAGCCATGTCAGAGGCTCTTTTTGTTTGAATCTAAAAAAAACTCGAGCTACTCGATGCCTTATGGCGATAAGGGGTCCCTTGGCAGGCAAGTGGCAATTTTGATCTGATGATTTTAGCATTCTTCTTATAGTTTTTGTACTTTTTGCAATACCACAAACCTATTGGAGCTTCGTGCTCACCTTAGAAGCAGTTAAGGTCCAGTTTCTATGCACACTCATAACGATGTATCAGTTATCTCTGGCCACAGGTTTCCTTTACCGTCCTTGTCCTGTGAGTCTCGTATACTTACTGTGGGGTCTGCCGATACCTTTTGACAACTTGGTGTTCCACAGGTTTCGAGCCTTCTAATGTTTGGGCCGCATGTTGGTAGGTGTACCCAGTGTCAATTAAAGTAACAGTCTTAGGTGGCGTTTAGGTCTTGCATTCTGAGTTTATTTGAAGTAAAAACTCACACAGACAAGGCAAAATGTGAACAAAACCTAAATTGAAATAAACTTCAAATTTAGAATTTGTTTTCGTAGTGTGAAGGAACGTATAATAAGCAATCATTATGGAAAAAACAAATGAAATTCGAAAATTATAAACTCCAAAACATTCGTTTTTTAAATACCTACGATTTAATAATATTTGTAGCCAGTACGGTAATTACAATAGGAAATATCTAACCTTTTTTTACGTTCGTCTAAATTTGCCATGGGTGTTTAATATATAATTCCAAAACAAAAACTCTACTCAAAGTTACTTGAATAGAAATATTCAATATAGCCTTTATGAAATTAATATTCATTGAAATTCATTCAATGGCGGGGAGAAAGCTCACTAATCTACTAGACACACTAATCCATCAACGGGATATTCCCGTCTAGGTGAACTACAGTTGAGAAATATACACGGTCAACGTTGCCTCCTGAAATGTTGTACTAAGACCTAAATTTGACCTACTTGCAATAAATCACGGAAAATCTGCTGAACTAAAGTTTATCCTGTATTAAATTTATATAGCTATATCCGTAGATTTAATGAAAATGACCTCTATAGGGTAGAAATGCATTCGTGACGTCTAAGGCTGATGACGTAGATAAGTCCTATACAAAGAGTACACAAGTACTTGTGCTTGAAAACAAGCATACTTTTTATTTACTGTCTGTCTGTACGATGTCATGAGCCAAAACGACTGTAAATGGAACAGATACAGGACCGGTGGCATTACCGCTCTCCAAGCTGCAGGGATTATTACTCCTGGCTACTACTGAGTATATTTTCGAATCAAAAACCTTTTAATTACAAAAACTTATTATTTTTGACAGTATTGTCTAGTGTTAGTTCAAAAAAATATACTCCGTGTCTACAAAAAGCAATTATTTTAACAAACATACAAACGTTCTTTTAACCAATTTCCGTTCTGTTCAACCGACTTGAAACTTGCTTTATAAATTCGTTTATTATCAAATTAAATCTAATTTACATAGAATTTTGAAACTCGCTTCAGAAATTTGGCTTGAAGAATTGAGACCCTCCTTCTTCTAAAAATCGGCGATAAATAAGTCCAAAGGCCTATGCACACCACGTTTTTTAAACGCGCTGTCGACGGCGCGCTTTTATCCTGCAGAGCAGTTAGTTATTGTTTTTATCGATAAAACGCGATGCTAACGCGCGTCTAAATCGCTACAAACGCGCGTCAACGGCGC
The DNA here is from genome assembly GCA_951640165.1 of Pseudoips prasinana. Lineage (NCBI taxonomy): Eukaryota > Metazoa > Arthropoda > Insecta > Lepidoptera > Nolidae > Pseudoips > Pseudoips prasinana. The sequence continues at coordinate 16,837,521 of OX621240.1, forward strand.
GCTTAATAAACGTGGTGTGCATAGGCCCTTAGTCCTACGTTTTCGTGTTATAATTAATTGTTTTGAGGATATCTTGTATTCTACTTATGTTAACATGCCTGAAATATTTTTCTCAAAGTAAGTATGGAATTGTAGTGTAGTCATAAGACTGATCTTATTAGTATACTACAATGCCGTAATTGTTTCTCGGAGACAGACAACACATACGTAAGTATATTATACTGGATTTCAGTAACAAGGTTATTAGTATAATTTTAAAACATGTAGATGTCATATATAATACGTTATAATGAAAAACAACTGAAAAAGAATTATACAAAGTGTATCATAAGCAAGAAAGAATAAGAAGGAGCGCAATCTACCCACAAAAATTAACTTATGAAATAAAAAAAGTTCGGTGAAATTGGAGTATTTTTATTTGGTATCCAATATGTAGTAAAAATATAGCTACAATTTAAAATTTAGATAAATAAACCTACACATGATCCTTGACAATAACTTAATTTAAGTTGACTAAATATCGCTACTATTATAACATAAATCTTATTGTAATTTATTTCCTACAATCTGTGTACCTATCATATATCTATATGTACCTAGAAATAATTATAAATTAATTATATATTACTACGAACATGTTCTGACTATTTACACGCGCTTTTTTAAAGTCTACGTGAATAAAAACCTTCAAAAAACATAATATATAAAATGCATCAGCTGATTAGCGTTTTGCATGGGAAATAAACCTTTATTCCTGTATAGTATATTTTACAGGTAAATTAAGTCCCTTAAGTTACTACTCTTTACATGACACATTACACCCTGCATACAAGTATTTTAGGGTGCCGTACCCAAAGGGTAAAACGAGCCCCTATTACTAAGACTTCGCTGTCTGTTTGTCCGTCTGTCGCCAGGCTGTATCTCATGAACCGTGATAGTTAGACAGTTGAAATTTTCACACATGCAGTATTTATGTGGCCGCTATAACAACAAACTAAAAAGCAAAATAAAATAAATATCTAAGGGGGCTCCCATACAACAAACGTGAATTTTTGCTCGTTTTTTATAGATAATGGTACGGAACCCTGCGTGCGCAAGTCCGACTCGCACTTGGCCGGTTTTATATGTTAATTTGGCCTGTCACTTGTTAATTCTAATCATTAGTACCTATTTTACACCGAGCCATCTTGAGCCAGGTCCAACATATCATGGCATGGCTAAACAGAGAGAATATTTTAATGTTCAAAACATTAAAATACTCCCTTCTCTAATAACAAATTCCCATTCTCTAAATCTGGAAGATTAAGCAAATTATGTGTCATGAACGTGGGCATTAGAGTGTAATTGGAATCACAAGTTCTTAATGTTTTAATTATTAATAACACACTAAAAGTTCATTTATTCCAGGTAAAGCAAGTAATATTTATAATTCATGGATAATAAATACCTTAATATTGTTGTTAATTTCTAAATACATACCTACATTTTCTCATTACACGTAGATGTGACCTGGGTGGGGATCGAATCCACGACCTCTGGTTTAGCAATCAGGGTCACTAACCACTAAACCAACAGGCCAGTCAAATTTGACAAATTAATTTTTAAACAAACAAACAAATATCCTGTGTTATGTTATTTGTTAAGTAATTTATATTTTGCTTTAATCCTACTAATATTATAAACGCGAAAGTTTGTAAGTATGGATAGATGGATGTTTGTTACTCTTTCACGTAAAAACGACTAAAAGGATTTTAATACAACTTTACAATAATATAGCTTATACATCACAATAACAGATGGACTTAAATATATAAAGATATTGTGTGAATTGTCCAAAATATGACGATAAGTGTCAAGTAAGTAGGAAAAAATCTACCATCTGCTAGCTATTCCGGCGCTAGAGGTACACATCCTACTATAAATGCGACAGTTTGTGAGTAGAGATGTATGGATGTATCCTATTATAAATGCGAAAGTTTGTGAGTATAGGTGTATGTATGTTTGTTACTCTTTTACGCCACAACTACTTAAACGCGGGTGAATCCGCGGGACATAGCTAGTTTAAAATAAATGACGATGTGTTTGAAACGGGTATAGTACATTCGTAATGTAAGCATAAATAAAATGTCAAACATTACGAACATTCTATACCCCATTCCAAATACAAAGTCCTTTGAGTTTATCAAAATAAAAGAATCCCCAAAAAGTACATGGTTCCTTTTAAAAATATTTTGTGTCACGTTTGGTCTATATGGCTTCACATACATCTCGAAATTTACTTTACTCGGCTTCGCATTTAAAAAGGTGTGAGATATAATTACATTTGCTTATCACAGATATTTACACATAGACACCACATTTAACTAGCGATACCTAGTACATAATGAACTTTAATATCATTAAATTAAACTATACTTAAGCAAACTCAAACAGAAACAAGGAAGTTACAAATTAAATTGTGTGGTAATAATTAAACCCACCAATCCAGAGTAGGCACATCGGCAGATCAAATTTATGAATTTCCTAGCTAACACCCTTACGGAGGAGGTTGCCATTCAACAGCTTTGTTCTACAACCATAGACTGCTGTTAACAGTTTTTTTTAAAGACCAACGCCCGCACTACTGAATCTAATCCCTGTGTCGCGGGGTACTTTACAAACATATTAATAAACGGAGACAAATTACATCCAGACTCAGAATAACTATTTATGGGTCACACAAATAGTAGTCCGGCGCGAGACTCGAACCCGCGACACGAGTGAGTCTGGATGTAATTTGTGTCCCCGTCTATTATGTGTTTTATAAAGTACGCCGCGAAACAAAGATTAGATTGTGTTAAAAAAGGCGATGTCTTGAAAAAAATCATACCTATATGTATACAAATCGACCGTGCTGTGTACCTGACAGAGTCGAATATTATCACCCAATCTGATCCACGACATTGAATTCGTACCGAAGTACCATGTGACCTACGGCATAACAAGTGGGTTCAAATCCTGGTAAGTGCAAATATTTGTGTGATGTGCACGAATGTTTGTTTCTGAGCCATGGATGTTTTCTATGTATTTAAGTATTTACCTATCTATATAAGTATGTATGTACCCATAGTACAAGCTTTGCTTAGTTTGGGGCTAGGTTGATCTGTGTGACATTGTCCCTATATATTATTATTATATTATTATAACATACGGTTATTGCCAAACCGTCTTCTTAGCGTGTCGATTATAAAATGTCTCCCCATTTGGAAGCAGTCTTTTGTCTTACATTGGACATCATTGTGCTGACGATGATGATATAAATCAATGTTTATATGTATGTTCCTCATAGACTCCAAAACGGATATAACGATTTATATGAAAATTTCAAACAGTCCTTGTATTAGCCCAGAGTCTGATAGCGATCGAATGTACAAAATACCTATGAATCAATATTTTTCATGAAATAGTTGTGTTAAATTTAGGTGTTTGTGACTCAATCATGCAAAAACAGTAATTTGGAACAAAAATAGTTTTACACTAAATTAACATACTGGCTGCAATAAATAGCTAAATCAGATAGAAAGCTAGTACAGTTATATAACAGAAAACAAAAAAAAACTATGTACATTCTGTTGTGTGCAAGTAATTTCACCGATAAAGCTTAGTATGTGTAGTTGACTCAAGACCCCATCCTGAAACTTTTCTTAAGTAAACAAACAGCACTGTCTTGGAATTAATTATTAACGAGAGGGCTTCCTCATACTTAATGTTTTACTTAACTTTATGTTAGTCCCTTAAGAATTCAATATGTAGAGTTACATGTCTATGTAACGTTCAGTAATTATGTTATGTTTTAGTTGGGTAGCACATTTTCTAACATCAACATAAAAGATATTCCATATTTTGATTAAAAAGTTACTCAAAAGATACAGGGCTTTTAGGTAATTAAAATATATGTTTTGAAAATAGTTATTAGACCGCGATAGAGGTCTCACCCGTCCGTAAGTGCTCGGCAAGGTTAAGCAACAAGGCTCCCGGTCAGTCCATGGATGAGTGATCGCCAATGTGGTTTAATTTCTGAACGTCTCCATGCTTCGGTGGTAGCGTTAAGCCGTCGATACCGGTTGTAGTTATTAGACAACAGTTGTTAAGCCATGTCAGAGGCCTACTGGGCGGATTGAACAACGCTCAGACTCGGGTAACCACTGCCCATACGATAAGCAAGCAAGCAACCACGATAGACATAAATCAAACAAAGTTTTGGAGTATAGCAACATTCTGGCTGACAAGATTGTTGAAAACGCCATTAAAATGTTTTTGTTATTAATTTTCTTTTTACTGTCATCTCGTAATAATTTTGAATTACGAATTTAGAGTGTGGACATCTCGTATAGAGTCTCAGTATCTCAGTAATTGATCACAGTAGAACAACGAGCAAATGATTGTTTAAAAACCAAGATATTTCAGGGATCACGACGACGAAACTACTGTCATTACCTGACCCATCGATCTGCCGATCACCGTTGCCATGGAAACATGGTCACAGTTAGTAGAGAGTCAATTTAACAACTCTCGGTTCATTTCTAGTTAGGCACAACAAAACAACCATAAAAGTATAAATTATAAGTTGTGATTATTTCGTCTGACTAAATAACTTCACTATTTTATTATTAACCTATCCACTCGTATCCGTTATATAATTATCTAGGACAAGTCTTACTCTTTGACTAAAATCCGTTTATTTTCGCGTTGCAATAATTATGTTAGTTGCCATAAAAGCACGTCAATTAGTTAAACTGCAAATTGTCTTGGTACTCCACTAATTAACTCCCTTTGACCGTTAAAGCGGCAAATATTCATTAACCACTGCATTCATATATCAGACTACTTAATCTGGGGTCTTCTGTTTATCACGCCACCGCTAGTTTTTATTTAAGGAAATAATATGGTTTTAATTTAGTAAATTATTACAATTAAATGATGGGGCTAGTTAATAAAAACAATATGTAGGCCTGCTACGCTAATCAACCCACGATAAACAACATTATATTTAAGAGAGGTAGGGCATAGCGTTCATTCGCTCAAAGAACAACCCGACTGGGGAAGTACCTCCACCTGACAGAAGACATTCCTTAATAATAACATTAATAACTTGTAATAATGTTGTGTTTCTGCGTGTGAGTAAGGTCGCCAGCGTCATCGGAGTGGGGGGAAGGGTCCGTATCACTTGTTTGCTGACTATTTTAAAGGCCGGCAACGCAACTGTGAATCCTCTGGTGATGCGAGTGTCCATGGGCGGCGGTGATCACTTACTATCAGTAGACCCGTTTGCTCGTTTGGGTGTCCCCTATGACATAAAAAAGCTTTAGTATTAAAACAATCCGTCTGCCAAGCGTAGTGATTATGGCATATCCCCCATTGTGGAGGCTTTTGTCCAGTAATGGACTGGATGATTGACCATATGAAATCAAACAACAAAAATCTAAGACATCTCCTACATCTATTCATATATTCCTCTCAATATTTTTACTATTTCTCTTAACTAACTATCTACGACTAAAACGGTTGTGGTGTACAACTTTTCAAGCACCACCCACTTTGCACACATCTTCTGGGAGTACAAGTGAGCTATCGTCATGTTACGCTATGTAGGTCATGGCCCTTAGCGAAGTGCCCTTAGAATTTGCATCGATTTGCTTTTACGATCTTTCCTTTTATCATAATAAGCAAATAATATTCTAATCCTCAGTGTTGAAGTTACAAGCTCTGGCCAAAAATAATTATTTAAAAAAATATTCTCATCATTCTTACTTTATCGCAGGCTAATTACGTTCATCAAGCGAAAACTGGAGCCCGAAAAACCATAATATGTGTACTTTCGTCGGTTGGATCCGGCAATATGCACATTCCCAAAGTAATGTACATATAAACCACTTAAACTTAATCATATCAACGGTAACTTCTATGTTTGATACGTCTTGTGAACTGTAATACCAACCTGGCTAGGCTAGGCTCCAGTACAGTCGCCAAAACGTAATCTTACAAGAAATCGTAAATCTACTTCACGTATTATGGACGTAGGTACATGCATGCTATACTTTTGAAAATGAATAACTTAAATTTTATAAAACCAAAAGGTCACTGCTTAACTCACTATTTTACTTATAGAAACATTAGTGATAATCTGCGAGTGATTTATTTTTATTTTTCATTCTCATGTTAAGGTATTGTTGAGTGAATGGGATATGACGCATGTCTCAATGAAATCGGTAGTTCAATATTTCACTAATAAACACCAAATGTTTTCAATGTGTTTGTAATATTAATCCGTGGTTCCTATATTTAAAGGTGTCGGAGAGTTCAATATTTTATTATATCACGAAACGTGTCTTAAAACGTAAACGGTATTATATAAGTTGTTACCAGCAACTTTAGTTTGTCTCGGTTCTTTTTTATGTTTAAATGAATAATATATTTTGGGACAACTAATAAACTGCTATCTGATCCTACACTAGAAAGAGCCTGTATTATTTAATATATTACCAATAGTATTTATATAGCACTTTATTTGCATTACAATATAATCTGAGACTAATAAGTAATTTTATATTAACCTAAACTTCTACAATAATTCTAAGGAATTATTTATGTTTATGTTGAAGTTTAGGTTTATGTAGAATTCTTAATTCAAATCTTCTGTCCTTTCCTTACTCAAATTTGTTAAGTAGAAGACACATTGTTTATTTGTTCTTTATAATGTAATTCCTAGACCATTCCTTAGCCGTGTGTTCTCCGTGAGCATCCCGTGGATGTCGTAAAAGGCGACTAAGGGATACATTAGGTGGTCGGGTAGAACCCTCACGCCGCTATACAGGTGGCGTGGGGAAGCTCTCGAGCAGGGCTTTCGGCCTGCGTTGAGAGAAATCGAAGCGTGACGGTCGGAGCTCCACCATAATACGGTGGCAGAGTGGAACCAGCGACTGGCGCAGCCACGCACGATAGTGGCGGTAAGACCCATTATGGAGGAATGGCTGGAGAGAAGGCATGGCGCCCTCACTTATCGGCTTACGCAGGTACTCTTCGGGAAGTATCTCCATCGGAGAGGCTGAGAAGAGATGCCCGGTTGTCACCATTGTGGTGGCTCCGTTGACACGGCCCTTCACACATTGGTGCAATGCCCAGCTTGGGAGACACAGCGCCGTGTTCTCGGGGCCGCAATGGATGCGGTTGACATCTCGCTTGCAACGGTGACTGAATTCATGGTTGCAAGCGAGAGTGCCTGGAATATCGTCGCCGTGAGGAGGTGATGGTTGCAAAAGAGGTGGCGGAGCGAGAACGGGAGGCACTGTCTTCCCACCCAAACCGCGCCAGGAGATCTAGACGTCTATAGATAATTCACACCCAGACTCAGGACAAACAGACAGTTTCATGCACACAAATATCTGTCCCGGGTGGAAATCAAACCCACGACCTCCGGCGTGAAAGGCAGCGTATCTACCAACCACGCCAACAGGCCCGTCCAAAGTGTTACCTAGTTACCTAGTTTTTGAATACCATAGTACAATATAGGACCTAGAATACTTCCTTGGGGCAATCCAGCTCTGGTCTCGATCAGTTCCGAATAGGCGTTTCTTTATTTTGTTCTTAACTTTCTATCAGAGATGGATGTACTATGTGTAACAATATATGCAAACTTTTAGGTAACAAGAGTATCAATTTATGTGTTAGACCCGCATGCCAGATTTTCTCAAATGTTTGAACAACATCGAGATATACAGACGAGAAAACTTTTATCATTTCTAAAGCATTTTTCTAACGCATATCAAACTGATGTTCAGGAATTACGTTTATTTTTTCTATTAAAGGCTCTCAAACAGTTTTGATTTGATTGGTAAAAGGGAATTGGGTCTATATGATTTCATACGTAGTAAAGGAATTGTTTACAAGGTTTTTGGAGCATAATTACATCGTCCATTTTACATAGATCAGGCAGATATATAACCGAAAAGCCGCATTTATCTAAGAACCAAAGCTTTTCTAGGCAGGTTGCGTAGAATTTCACTCTCGAAGTGAATTATTTGCCTTTCGAATACGACGTAGGTATATTAAACTCCAAGTCAACATTTCTTCATTATGAGAGCTTCTATACATAGAAATGAATTAATTGTTTCAAACAATATTTTCTATTAGCTTAAATGAAATTTTCCATACCAATAAACCAATTTTGAAAACATTTATGCCACTGCTATGTGTGAACTTCGTAAAATACTCGACAGGAATATAAAAAAAAAACAGAATATAGTCGCACAGTCGGTATTATATGCTAGATTACCCATAATATATACGTGCCATTTTGGCGGACCACACACTTACCACTTTGGTTAGTTTTGAATCTTCATCATAGCTCTGATTTCGTCCACTGCTAGACATAGGCCTCAAAGAAGGCTTTCAAAGATTTCCACAATGTTGCCATTTGGAGAGGTTTACCGTAGTTACCGCGCTTGGTATGCATGTTGGCGACTGCAGTTAGGTGATAACTAGTACTCAAGTGACGCTGCTTCCCTACTACATGGTGTATCCCTTATTTGCCTGTTACGTTGCACGCCTGCACGGGATGTAATGAAGTAGCCTTTTTATTCTTTCAGGGCCGGGAACTATACAGTTTAAGTTTTGAATCACCTGGAACGAATCTTATTTAGGTCTCATGCTCGTCTGTTTCGATTATATGAAGTAAATTTCCGATGTATGTGTTGTTCACAGCGGCAGACGGACTACCATAACGAAATTCGTCACTGAGATTGGAAATTTTCTAGAATTAAATCCATGGTGACCTAGCCACGTAATATCTAACCACTTTGAATACATCATAATGTATTAATAAGTGACAGATCAGATACATAAAACAATTATACATGTATAAATATGTAATTACATATTAATTGATAAGTAGTTTTTAAATATTGTTAATAAAAGTGGCTAACACTAGAAAATTGTAGTGTTCTCTATCTATAGAAACACGTAATTATATAAAAAATATTAGTCCTTTATATAACCAAACAGATGCGAACATTTCATTATTATGTGATATGATACCGCAGAATCAGTTCTCTATTAAATTTTCGTATCCCAAACTGTATAAATTCATACTAAATTCAATGAAACTTTGTTATGATAGTTGACGATTTCGGTTTGACACCAAAATCTGGCAATCCGTTTATTCAGGAATGGATGGCTTAATACTTCATTGTTAACCATTTATTACTTTCTTACCCAAATTTAATAAAACTTTAACGTTAAGTATTCGATAATTCAAAAACAAAGATATTGTATATTTATAGTATGTTTTTTATTAGTATCTCCTTTCGTGAGTCTACTAGAAGATATCTGTTTGGTAATATGTACTACCTTTGTGCCTTTATTTAGCTTTATTCTACATATTTATAATGTTTATTTTTGTTTTTTTTTTGCATGTACACACGGCTACATATCAAGCTATACATTTCCAGTATAAGCTGACCGGTCATTATATGGAAATCATACACAACGCGAGATAAGAATGCTGGAAATGTATAGCTTAATATGTAACCGTGTGTACATAGATGTTTAATATAAACATATATGTTCTTTGTCGGGATAAAACCAACGCCCTTTTGCTTAGCAGTCAAGTTCACTAACTGCTAGACCAACACGCCAGTCAAATCAGACTAATTGATTTTTAACTAATACAAACCAAAAAGTAGTGTTCATATATCCATACATGGACCTATATGTTACTCAAACATCTATTTCAATATCAATAAAGGCACTCGCAAACCACATCGAATTTCCATTTAAATTTGAATATTCCAAATGGCACCGTAATGTCACTTCACGTTACATAATGTAACACTTAGCTGTACAAGCTTACAGCCTTAATCTACACTTCAAAGAGCTCACAAACTGAGTGAACCGGCCCGTGACATATACTCGTATCTACGTTTATTTATAACCTGTCAGCGACGTACGTTACTTCGCACGAATATTGTGTAGATGTTAATAAATACTATGCTGAACTTTACTGGGCCAAAAGAGAAAAATGAGAGAAATATATGTGATGATAATAATGTTTTCCTTGTCAAATTTCAGCCACAGTATCAACACAGACTAACCGTCTAAGGTGGGCACATTATTATTAATAATAAACGCAAATGTGGGCTTATACTTAAAATGTAATTTAATCATATTGTTAGATTTAATATATTATATTTTGACGTTCTAAATGGGTTTATGGAAATATATTTTTTATTAAATTCCACCTATACAAGTAAAACACTACATGGATTTAGTTCGTATTAATAGCAACACTTCGATTCAGAACACTGATTTAACTGATATAACCTCGTGTTAGTGAAACAAGATTTTTTTGCAAAGACACAATTACGTTCATGACTCTTTTATCACTATATTATTCTAACAGGTCGAATTTTACTGTAAAGCTAGGCATTTTGCGCTTGTGACCAAAAACTAACGTAATAATAAGTCCCTTGATAAACGATTTCTAAATGTAAATACATTGTCATAAATCTTAATATGCTAGCCTATTTTCAGTCGTACTTCAACCTCAAGCACCAGAAGTACTTGCGGCTCGCCTGTTAACCGCAGTTTAACTCTGTTTAGCTTCCAGAATCACCTGAATGGCTTATTGTTTCTATTTATTATCGCCTTCTTCAAATGTGTCTTCCAGTATTTTTTCACCAGCATCTACAACCTATCTCATAGTAACAATTGGATTATAGCCATCGTCTATCATCATATTATCTGCATATAATTTTCCACTTTTTTCGGTTTCAAACCAACTAGACAGATTCTCGAATTGGTTAGCGTCCAAATGGAGTTGGAATTCATTTATACTTCAGATTCAATGCATCAATCTTCTACAATGTAATAAAGTGTAATAGAGTTAATGGGAGTTTACGTAACGAAAGAAACGCATTTTTAGTTAAAAAAGAAATTAAAAGTAAACTGAAATTTAATATCATCTACATACACGTTTTATACACAAAGAGCTTAAGCAGAGGCACTATACACCTCGGTACCGTCATCTAGTGGGTACGTGCCTAGAAAACTGGCAGCATTTCCACGCTAGATAACAATGCTAATCCCTCACTATTTATGTCTAGCACAAATAGTCTGGGACACATCAGAAAAACAATCCACCCATGAAACAGACCAACTAGAAGATATATTTCTGAAAACGTCGGCGACTTATAAACAGCCGATCAGCAGGTTTGTATATTTATGAAGGAAATATTTCTCGTATTCAGAAAACTGGATATTAATAAATTTCTAAGATTCAATGGGGCTTTGATTATGGCAATCTTATGTCAAAATATGTAAAAATAATAATAAATATGTTAAATATTTCGATACTAAGTAAGGGTGTTTTTAAACAGATTGGCTTTTTTTTACTATAAAGATATTTCACGCATGTGTATAAATCACGCACGGGAATATAAATAATTGAGTCGCGGAGGCCTTTAGAAACATTCAACAAACACCAAGCCACCTAAAGCGACTAAATATAGATTAGAAAATCTCCTGTGCGGCAATCAAACCACAGTGTCGTGATAGTAGCGAGGCGAATACCTTAACTACTACGACATCATATGCAGTCACAGGACGAAAACACCTGCTTACTGCAAGTTGTGAGAAATATCGACGACTAAACTTTATCAAGCTCTTAACTATGCGAAGGGAGTTTCTCTTCTTGTGTGTGTGCTAAAATAGAAATGATAATCTCAAGGGTAAATGAGACAAGAGTGCGGTTGAATCTTGTTGATTCTCTAGGTATTATATGCGTCAATAGCACTTAAGTGACTGATTATTTATTATTGGATGAGCCGTATGCATACTCGTCTGCTAATTTAATTATAAAATTTAAAAAGCAGAAGTTATAATTAAAATTGTTCTCGAAAAGTCTATTTTAGGACAAATAACTTTTCTTTTAAATAAAAATATAAAAGGTTTTTATTCACGTAGACTAAAAAAGCGCTTGTAAATAGTCAGAACATGTTTGTAGTAATATAGTTGTATACATTATTATTTCTAGTAACATAGATATTTAGGTACACATTGTATGAAAACATTTATAAAATTTATTTTATTATAGCAATGATATTTTGCTAGCTCGTATCAAGTTATTGTCAAGAGATTATGTTTAATTATATAGTTTAAGTCTAATATTTTTACTACACATCGTCAATGGTTCTGTCTATTTTAAGGTATTATTATTATGACATTTATAAAATTTATTTTATTATAGCAATGATATTTAGCTAGCTCGTATCAAGTTATTGTCAAGAGATTATGTTTAATTATCTAGTTTAAGTCTAATATTTTTACTACATATTGTCAATGGTTCTGTCTATATTAAGGTATTATTATTTTGTAAAGAGAATTAGATTTGATTCAGTGCCGGGTGGGTTAAAAGAACTACTTTGTATGCTACGAAAACAGATCGCTTATAATGGCAATAAGTACATCAATGTTAAATCATTTTAGGAGGTCAAAAGCCTTGCATGAAATGATTTTAGATCTAACCTTTTTTTTCTTTGAGACCTTTTCAGTGAGCCTAGAAGTTCACAACTGAATAACAGAAGCCAGCAAGGGCTTAGTAAACTAAAAGTATATACTAAGGGCGACTATTGACGTTAAGATGCAAGAGAGAATCTAGTCTTGCCCACTATCCGTAGTTGACTCCATTATGTACCAGAAGCGGGATGGCTTCCGTAATATAGAAGATTTCAGGGTTTCAGGTAGTTTTTTTTTTACAGAATTTCATTAAAACTATTTCAATTAATATTCTATATATATATCGGTATTCATATTTCAACAGACTATCAGCAAGAATACAAATAATATGAATAAGCAGCAGTACTTTCTGTACCTCTGTGAGTTGCGAACTGTGAAATACCGACAATATCCTGCCTTAACAGCACATTAGTCCATCTGAATTAAACTCTTTTGTTTACGTTACACAAAGACAACCATAGTTACAATGTTTATTAACAAAATAGATAATATAATATATTGGTAGTAAGTGACGTTTTTATTAGGGGATATAAAAGGGCCTCCGCTGAGCGGCGACGGACCATTATGTCCCATTCGCCTCACTGAGTGCTTAATGCAGGATAATGGACTCTCTCACTATTAATTTTGCCGTTTTTGTTTCGGAAAAACCATAAACAAGTGTTCCGTTTACCGCTACAACGTGTAAAGAGACAATTTATTTCGTTCCCGCACAAATTGTGCTGTCGACTAAAGAATATTTTGGATCTCGAACGTAAAACTTAATTAATCCGGTTAGGCCGGTCTCACAAATAGCACTGGCAATAAATAGTAGCTGGTATGTAAGATAAAACTTACTTTAACAAGCGATATGTTTACAGCAAAACCTGTAGCTTTGATGTAACAGACAATCAAAAAACATAACTTTATTTTAAACTAAAACTGCCATATCCTAAACAACCTTATTTCGAAAGTAAGTTAACTTAATTTCGTTAAAAAATCACACTAATATTATAAAGACGAAAGTTTGTGAGTGTGTATGGTTTTTTACTTCTTCACGTCTCACGTCGAGTTAGCTGACACCCTGGATAAGCACATAGGCTATACTTTATAAAGTTTAACGCGGGTAAAACCGCGGGGCACAGCTAGTTTACAATAAATGGGAATTAACAACAGCAATGTTAATGTAATAGCCAGCTTTCCAGGCGACCTGTTTGTTGGTTGAAACAAAATTTATATTCTGATTGAAAGAGGTATAAGATAGTATACAGAATAGATAGGAATTAAGTGAGAAAAATAGCTCACCTACCAATATTACGAATATTACAATTCATTCGTAAATACAAGCCACCGAAGGTAACTGTAAAAGTCATGCTTAAAGACGAATTCAGATGCAAGTGCGTCCAGCGAGAACGCATACTGAACAAAGTTAGTGTAACTTTATTAATAAAACTTGTGTGTACTTATGTACACGCGTTAGAAGTTGTACTTCTTAATATACAACTTGAACATAGTTATCAATTTTCATACCACCTAGAACTAACGTCATGCTGTTAATTTTTTTGGTGTCGGTGTGCGCGCGCATCGTAAAAATTCACTTTCATCATTTTTCTCCATCGCGCCAAAAGAAGTATAACTTCAAAAGTCTTTAAAGTGTTATCTAATATAGATAAACTACAAACCGACTAAAACTTACTTCCGACAAAACATTATTAAAAGAATGTAATTATGGATAACGAGCTGGGCCCCGCGAAAAATTTAATAAATTATAACCTATGTGTTATACGGATATACCTATAAACTTTATTGCTACAAAAGTTTTATCAAAATACGGTCAGCAGTTTTTGAGTGAAAGCGTAACAAACATCTATACATACATACTGACAAACTTTTCTTTTTCTTATCATATTAATCGGGTAATAGGTTTATCAAAATTTTTCTTCTATCTGATACTATTGAACCTCAAATATTTAGCAGATTAAAAACTTCACAAAGCGAGCATTTATTTGGAATGTACTCAAATGCCTAAATCTTAGTATAACTCAAACAAAACTCAATATGATAATTGACTTAAAGTTACCCGTGAGACTGCTGGACTGTGGACAAAAATTTTAAATTCATATTATATAAGTCGGCGGCATTCATGTAGCAGCAGGAAATAATGGGTTTGTTTCCTGAACTGAACTTTGTGTTAAATCAAAGATTAATTTTGAGGTCTGCCTAGTTAAGGGCGCGTGGCGCAGCGGCTAAGACGGTCGGCTCTCCGGTCCGTGTCCCGGGTTCGAATCCCGCGCAGGTCACCATTTGTGTGATCCATAAATAGTTGTTCTGTACTTTGTGTTCGTCAATTACATGTTTTTAAAGTACCACAGACATAGGGATTAAACCCAGTGCGGGCTTTGTATTAAAAAGAAATCGCTCCGTGCCTCGGACAGCAGGCGACGCTGTTCTCAACAGTAACCGGTTGTTATATTATTACAGATAGTAGCCAATTAGAATCAGCCATCTTGTATGGTTAATAGCCGCAACACCAGCTGTATCAGACTGCGAATCGATGCTAATAATATAAATGCAAAAAACCGGCCAAGTGCGAGTCGGACTCGCACATGAAGGGTTCCATAGCAGCAAGTATTTCAGTTGATTAAATGAATGCAAATTGCCGTTTATGACGTATTAAAAAAAACTACTAGCTAGATCTCGTTCAAACCAATTTTCGTTGTTAGTTTACATGGTAATATACAATATATATATTTATTAGTTTTATCATTCTCTTATTTTAGAAGGCAGAAGAAGGTGACAGTTGTCTGCCTTTCATTAAGTTACCTAACTTATCGTAACTTCTAAACCTTTAACCAAAACGTAGCAATTTAGTTTTTTTTATCAAAGGTATAGGTAATGGTCACTTTGAATCTATTAATTGAGTTCCCCTATCGCTTGAACAAGGAACAAGCCATAAAGCGGATAAGTAGACATACACTGGTTATCCTTAAAAATAAAACCGAATTAAGTAAACAATTATTTCAAATTATATTTAATTTTTTTGCCTTCGGTTATCTTAAGCTAATTCAGACGAACTGTACATTGCTTAATCCTAACCATCCGACAACAATGTCAACCTAAAATGTAAAAAGCCTAAGTTGATATCACTTTGACAGTTCACGGTAGACAGTTGGCGTAACTCAACGCTAATGGGCTTGGAAAATTATAACCTAATTTTGAATGTCACTGCGAACACGTTTGAAATACACAAGGTATGTTATAAATGTTATATGAACTCCCTCCCGCTAATAATATCCTACCGTATTATTAAAGTGAAGGAATTTCATCGATAGTGGCGCTCATACTTCTAGCTATCTGGCACAACCGAGAAGAATAGAACAGGGCATACAGCTTTCCAGGGCACCGCCGACTTTTAGATTCCGTGCACTCTTACGGGTTGGTTTTCTTAATTCCATTAACATTTTTGATGATATTTGAGCCCAGGATTCCTTTAAATACTGCGGTTAATTACGCTTCCGCTAGACTAACGAGGCAAGACTATATTTAAGGCAATAGTAAGATGTGTTCATGCGGCGCCTCTGACGTAAATTATAGTGCGGGCGGTCAAACTTCTGACCACAGGATTAAATCGTACTCCGCTACGTAAAGCTTGTGTAGGGCAGAAATCCCATCGGACAATGTAAAAAAAAATTACTAACAAGCCCATCTTTAGCATTGTTTTACGTCCAAAAATATTCTGTAAATATTATACGCTATGATAAATTTTGTACAATTTTACTTGTAGTTATTTTATTCAAAATAAACTAAAGTCAAAATCACACACAATATTATATATCTTCTATAATTTTAATTGTTAACAATCTATAGAATTCAATAAATTAAAATAATCTACAAATGTCACGTTACCTTTCAACTGGAGAGCTGCCAAATACGATAATAAGGCTTTGTGCCCATTCCATTAAATGAATATACTTCATTTTTTTTCTACTTATGAAATTGTATCGTATATCACTGCCATTACATATTATTTTTAGTTCCAACGTGTCTAATATTAATGCATAATTTATTAGTATAAAAAATTATTAATCGGGTATCATCGATGTCATACATCCAGTATTGCTACCAGAATAAATAAAATGGAAACACTAAAATACTAAAAAGATAGAGCGTAAATAAAGTTACTGTATGTGTGTTGGAAAATAAGATGCTTGCGGTAAATAACCGTTGAGTAAATCGAAAGTGTTGTGGTGCAAACGTGTGTGTATTGCATAGAAATGACGGATCTTCACAACTTCTTTTGTTGATAAAATACATACCTATTAAGTTAACTTATGTAATATGGGCTTGTTTTATAATGAACGAAAGGGTAGTAATTATTTAAATGTATAACTCCTTAACAAATCAAGATTAGAAATTAATAGAAATAGTCGAGGTCAACAAGCCCCAAAAAACAATAATAATCAATAATAACGAACAAATTCAGCTACTATAACAAATAATAAAACACAAATGCTAAAAAGTGCTAACACACGTGCATTATATTAATTTCTTGGTCTCGAGATAGTACCTTAATCGGATTAGATGGCCATATCGAGTATCAGGAGATATCAGGCACAGGGTTGGAACTCATGCACATTTCCCAGACACCACAACATAGCCCGACGCAGCTAGACAGTACTTTTCTTGTCGAAAAATTCTACTTGTAAATACAAGTAGAATTTTTCGACAAGAAAAGTACTGTCTAGCTGCGTCTAGCGGCGTCGGGTTATTATTAAAATTAATACCCGACCCTGGAATCGAAACCGAATAACCCTCATTACCCTCATCAACTCATATCACACTTGCTACCATTCTTTAAGGCCGCTCAATTACAACGTTAAAAAAAATAATAACAAATTATAAATCACCTTCTTACTTTGGCTGACATGATGATGATGATCATCATGTCAGCCAAAGTAAAAAGGTTTAGCGATCACAGTTTGATGGTCATAGTTCACAGAAAAACGCTGCTGGCCGTTCTCTGGTAGGTATTCCCTCAGATGATTTCTACGCCCCTCACGGGATGAGATGGGGTGATGATATTCTAAGCCGTCACCACACAGGAAAAAGAAAATTGACAATAATAAATTAAAATTGCATTTTATGTATTGAAATCCTTTGGGTTGAAGGAGAAGATTATGTTAACCTTCACTATTTCAAAACTTAGATCAAATATTATTGAGATAATAATTATTACCAAATTTCCAGATGTTGAAATTTGAAAATGATTGATAAAATTTTCCATTATTTTTAAAGAAAGGTACCAAACACAGAATCAATTTAACAGAATGTTACTATTTATTCAATTCACCACAATAATAGATATTAAGTATTGAATTCCACACTCACGTCGTTATTTTAATACCAAAATCCCATTCGTGTTTGTATATCCGCAGCCATAGTCGTAAACTAAATAGCTTTACGAACATGAGCGTCCTCA
The DNA here is from genome assembly GCA_951640165.1 of Pseudoips prasinana. Classification (NCBI taxonomy): domain Eukaryota; kingdom Metazoa; phylum Arthropoda; class Insecta; order Lepidoptera; family Nolidae; genus Pseudoips; species Pseudoips prasinana. The sequence continues at coordinate 16,855,525 of OX621240.1, forward strand.
AATATTGGCTGTACGTGGTCTCAGCGACTCCGGCAAAGATTTACTTCGCACTGCATCAGAACCATGGATCATAACCGAAGTGAATTAAGATTTAAAATGATACTTCGTATCGTTTTTAAAATTTATCTTAGACGTTTCATGAAATATTGCACAGATAATTCAAATTTCAAAAAGTCTCCCACCATAACAGGCTTCTCTCTTGGGGTTCTTAACAATAAAACACCTGTGAGCCGCAAGCAGATGCTCTGAATATCGTGTAACTTTTGAAAAAATATTACCTGTGTGTTTATACTATTTAAAATTTAAAACAGGTACATTTCTAAAGTTACGTGGAAGATGGAAATGTGCGATTTTCATTATACCGCAAAATCCCAAAACAGCAGTGACGATCGTTCATATCGGGTACGATTAGAGCGTACGCTTGAAGGAGATAAATCGTCGGCAATACACGAAGCGTGGCACGACGGACCAACAAATTATTGTCGCCCTGGGAGCACGAAATATCGGCCGGTACCGGCAGCCGGCCGCGACCTACCAGAAATATATATCTGCTCGCATCTGTAGGAAAGCGAGATCTGAACGAATATCTCTACGGACAGTGGGTGGTCGAACGCGCTCGCTCGAACCACCTCATATATACATGCTTGTGTAATATGTATGGCTATTTCAAAAATGTTATGCAGGTGCAATGGGGAATGGATGGTGAGGTTAAAAAGTGACCTGAAAGTTTTATGTTCTTATAAGATGTAAACTTCCTCTATTCATAATATAACAATCCGATTCTTTTTAATTAAGATAACTAATCGGTGACGTATAATGGAAATTTATTCATCCAACTGTGTGTGTCTGAATAATATTCATCTTAAAAACAAAAATAATCCTAGGTTGGCTCCATTATCTGTAGCAAATAGCCTGCGGCTACGCCGTAGTCCGTAGCTGCTACAATCTTGCTACAATGTTACCATACATTTTTAAATACCTTTAGAATGTACAAACTTTGTATATTTAGTCTATAATAAAATCTAGTAAAACATTTACTTGCCTAACTTGATTAAACAAGCCCTAGAATGTTACTTGTACAATATTTACTTTACCTTGAATTACGACCTTTGTCATTGAGAACAATCACCTACCTTGAGTGAAACTTTAAACACAAGTATTGTTAAAATTATAAAAATAACGTAGTTAAAATTACTTGTGCCTTTATTTGTGAAATATCGGTATGAATACATTGATTTACAGGTTAAATGCACTATAATAATAATGTCCTGGGACATTATTTTCACACGGCCATGTGATCCCAAACTATGCAGAGCTTCAACTATGGAAAAAAGACAACTGATAAACTTTAATACTACTTTTCAAATGGAAATACATAATTAAATAGATAATTACACCCAGACTCAGGACAAACAGACATGTTCATGCAAACAAATATCATCTGTTCTGGGTAGTAATCGATCCCATGACCTGCAGCGTGAAAGGTAACAAGCAACATTTGTATGAATATTAAGGTAAGGTCTTCTGTAATATAGACATATTACAGAAGACATTCTTTAATAATAACATTAATAACTTTAATGTTGAGTTTCTGCGTGTGTGTAAAGTCGCCAGAGCTCATTGAGGTGGGGGGAAGGGCCAGCAACACTTGTTTGCTGACTTTTAAAGGCCGGCAACGCACTCGCGACTCCTCTGGTGTTGTCAGTGTCCATGGGCGGTGGTGATCAATTACCATCAGGTGACCCACTTGCTCGTTTGTCGCCCTCTGATATATAAAAAAATGGTGGGTTTACGTTTCATGTACTATTTTAATCTGGCTTGTTATTCAGTTATGCTGGTGTATCCTTTATTACTAAGTAAATAAAATAAAACTACTCGTCCCGTTCAATTAGTGTCATCTCTGTCAAAAGGAATATTGGTGTATAAATGGCGAAGGCAGGCATTGTCACAGCGGTATATCATCGGCGGCGGAATTCAAAGGGCGTCCGAAACTACTTGATTTATGAGGCGAGGTCGCGTGTATGGGCGAGTATTAAAATTTTCATAAAAATATTCTTTATGAATTCCGGTATTGTGTCGGTTAAATGGCTGATTTCATATTTCGTTAGTAGGCACGCAGAAGATAGATGTTATTAAAGTTTAGTGTATGCTGTAGGTAATTAAAATATAGGAAATAATTTATTAACGAAGTAAAAAGATAAGGTTAATACTGGTTTATGTTTTTTTTATTTATTCGTTTTTTGTGAACAGATTTTTATTTGGTAGGGAATGTCACCTGGATGGATGTTATCATTTTAACTTCTCATGTAATCATTTGTTATATTACGTCGAATGTTATGATATCAACCAAAAGACTGCCCACTACTGGACAAAGACTCCCAAGATCTCCACAATTTTATTAAGTGTAAATTTCCTTATGTCGATAAATATTTTAAGTTTATAAATAAAACGTATTTTTTTATATAAGACTGTCTAACGAGACCCAAAAAATAAACGGCCTCCGTTTATTTAAGGGTCAAAAAATTATATACAAGTTAATTGTTTTTTTTATGGCATAGGGCGTCAAACGAAAAAGCGGGTCACCTGATGGTAAGTGATCACCGCCGCCCATGTACACTCGCAAAACCAGAGGTGTCACGGGTGCGTTGCCGGCTTTTAAGAGTCAGCAAACAAGTATTGCTGACCCTTCCCCCCACCCAAATAAGCTCTGGCGACCATACTCACACGCAGAAACACAACATTAAAGTTATCAATGTTATAATTAGAATATTATTTATTATGTCCTAGTTTATTTAAATTTTCTCTTTTTGTTTAACGAGTATAATGTGAAGAGCGGGGCATCCTAACACAGGTATTTTATTACTTAAAAGGAATGCCCCAACCATTACTATGAACCACAATGTAAGAAAATGAAAATAAACTTTTTTTTTTTTTTTTTATAATTAAAGAATGTCTGCTGTAAGGTGGAGGTACTTCCCCAGTCGGGCTGCTCTTTGAGCGAATGAACGCTGTGCCCTATCCTAGAAAATGACTTAACGGTTATGTAAACATTTAAATAGTATTGAAATCATGGAAAATCCTTCACAAACTAACTCGGTTATACGATCCGATATTGAGTGAGTAATAGCATTTTGTACGCTTCAGGTCGGCTCAGAAACCTGAGCAAATTGCACTTAAACGTTATTTTAGATAGTTAAACTGTATTAGGTGAACATACTCTCTCAAACTTAAATCATATCAAAAACAGTAAGTAAGCTAACTGGGTAATCATCTTTGAATCTTTTATTTGGATCTAGGTAACGCAATTTCTGCGTTGTTTTTGAACAGATTTTAAACCCCCAACGCAAAAAGTGGGGTGTTATAAAAAATAGGTTTTTATTCACGTAGACTTTAAAAAAAACCAGCCTAGTGCGAGTCGGACTCGTCGTTCTCTTATTTTAGTAGTTACGGGGGGGGGGGGGGACACACTCGTTTTACCACTTTGGAAATTTCCCTCGCGCAAACTATTCAGTTTAGAAAAAAATGATATTAGGAACCTCATTATCATTTTTGAAGACCTATCCATAGTAACCCCAAATGTATGGGTACGAAGAAAAAAAAGAATTTTTTAGTCTCAGTTCTATGTATGGGGAACCCCAGAAGTAATTGCTCTTTTTCTATTTTTGTGTGAAAATCTTAATGCCGTTCACAGAATACATCTACTTACCAGTTTCAACAGTACAGCTCTAATAGTTTCGGAAAAAAGTGCCTGTAACGTACGGACGGACAGACAGCAGACATGACCAATCTATAAGGGTTTCGTTTTTTGCCATTTGGCTTCGGAACCCTAAAAAGCGCTTGTAAATAGTCAGAACATATTTGTAATAATATAATTAAGTATACATAATTATTTCTAGTCACATAAATATTTAGGTACACGGATTGTATGAAAACATTTCTAAGTTTATTTTATAATAGTAATGATATTGAGGTAGCCTGTATTAAGTTATTGTCAAAGAGGTTGTGTTGAAGTTTAACTATCGAAGTTCTTTTTCAAAATCATGTAATTATATCAATAGTCGGTGGTTTTCTAATAGTTATGTCACCACAATGATTTTTGATCAATAGTGCCATATAAACTTGTTGTTTCGGTGGTTTAAAAGAAAAGAAATCGATTTTATGTTTTTTTTTATATACAGTATTTTTTATATCTGGTATATATACAGTCGAAACGCTAATGTTAAAGTTCGTTAATAAATAACGTTTACCCATTAGAAAAGAAAGTTAATTTTGTATTAATTTACTCATACATAATAAATGTTATGAGTATGTAGTTACGCGTGTATACCGATCATATTGGAAATTAAATTACTAAATAAACGTTGTAGACATACTTCGCCCACATTAATTTTCTAAGAAACCCAATCCAATTATTTTGATCGTATACTTCATAATTAAAATCTGCTCCACTTTGTTACCATACACAGTAGAGTAGTTTCCAATATCACTTCAATATACTTCAGCGGCATGTCAGTGGGTAAGCTTGTACTACGAAAACTATCCTTAGTACCTTTATAATAAACACTGTTGAAGTCAAACTTTAACCACCGGAGAGGCATCGACTATACTTAGATTGGCGTTTATTGTGGATAACGATAAAATTTCCACTTTCCGACACTTATCGAGATTAATTTGTTTACTCCATATTACAAAACCTAAAAAGGTCAGTCTTCAGCGACGCAAACCGGCAATGTTGCGTGTATTTATGTTTGCATGTTTGTGCGTTGTATTTTTTTTAACATGTCGAATACTGCTAGCCTAGGAGTCTTTCATTGCTTCACTGGACTATCACGTAGTACTTGCTTGCCTGTAATGCGACTTCTAAACAGAATTTCTATGTGATTTTTATCTGGAAAGAAGATAGTTAAAAGATGTTAATTCTAACATTTTTTCTTTAAAACACAACGCTTGCACTAAATAAATTAATCCCTACGTCGTGGAGGATAATTACATACAATTAATAAACAGAAAGTATATCCAAACTTAAAAGACCATTTATGGATCATACAAATAGTTGTTCTATGCTGTAATCGAACCCGAAAAACGAAAAGCTAAAGTAATAATAGTAAGGCAATGACAGATTCAAAAGTAGCTCTTTTCAAGCCGACGGTAAGGTAAACAAATAAGCATTATAAATCAGATATAATAGTGAAGAGTGCATACCAGATGTTTTGGATTTTAGCGATGCACATTTCATATGTTTAAAATTTTGTTTTAGTATGTATAAGCGAGGGTACTCTGGTGGCCAGTTAGGCGTGCGGGCCGCTTTACACGCGTACTTTGTGAATAATTTGCATGAGCTTGGCGGGAGGGCGCGAGCTACCGAGCACTGGGGATTTAGGCGGGCGAGAAGGGTGAAGGGGAGGCGGGGGCCAGTCAGGATTTAATGGTGAGCGCGTTGCCTGCCCACTGGAGATATTCTCATCTCGCCGAGGATAACCACCGTTACGATTTAGCGGCTTTGCAAATTGCATCCATGTCATGAAAACGTCTGATGCTGGATTTACAGAACTCCTACATACATGCATTCTTGCCACAATACTTAAACGTACTCGAATTCCCGTCAAAGCTAAGAACCTCGCTTTAGTCTCTGAAAATTTCCATTATTTCAACCTTAATGTCAGCTACAAAAGCGTTTTGAATTCATTTGGCGTTAATTAAGTTTTAAATACGTTTTAACCTTTTGATATCTCGGTACTTACCCAGCCTTATTTTCATAAATTGCAGCATATTTTAGTGCATGAATTATGCAAAATCATTTCGACGCAAATCTCAGTGGCGAGCTTAGTCCGTGCCGGGGTTGTCGGTCTATAAATATTCAGTTTATGGACACTCGACCACCTCATAGATGAACTGATTTACACTCAGCTTGACTAGACGAAGCGAGATTAATGAAGACTAGATTTTATAGCTCAATTTTACGATAACGCTTTAATATTACATGTTTACATGAACCATTACAACGCAGATGTTGTGCTGTGATGGCCGACGCTTTTGGTAATTAAATTAACGACTGTTCACATGACTCTCGAACTCGTAAATAGCTACTAGAGATATTATAACTGTAAGCTGTTGCCTAATTGTGGCGGTTTGCTTTAATCGTGTTCTGTATCTACGAGTATGATTAACTAGGTTGGTCTCTTTGATAGCTTTATGGGCGAAAGTGCGCAAATGGAAGGCATTAGCATAGTAACAACCGTAGCGTATTTACGAACCAGCCAATCAATATTGTGTTAGCTTAGCTTGTAAATCCTTGTGGTGGAACTTTTACGTAATTGAGTTTTTGAGTTGGTTGTCATAGCTGCTTGAAAACTATAGATCAGTGCAATGAGGATGTTTTTAAGATTGAAATACTTACGTTAAAAGGAATATGTAAACAGAATTGACGTTTAATCTGTTTAATATTATTAGATTAAGCAATTTCTAGTTCATGAGAATATAAGAATCTTTATAATAAAGGTTCTCGTTTAATAAACAACAACACTTACAAGTAATACTACTTGCGTATAAATCAGCAGCAAATTATTAATTAACCATTTCCCATCCATTACTCACACAATTTGTTACCCTTCTGCTTTTCTTTATTTACTTAGTTTAATTTGTTTTATTTTTTTTTTTTTTATTTATTTAATCATTCTTGTACACACAAAACATACAATAAATAGACAAAAATACGAAGAGATGAACAGTACAAAGGTGCTGCTTATTTCGCAAGAAATTTCTTCCAGCAGACCCGCGACAGGAAAAATTTTAAAGAGCTATAATAATGTGTGTAGGTCTATAATACACTTACATACTAATAATTGCATATATACTTAAATACATATAAATATTATATCCAATTTAGACTTAGCAATAAACTAAATACTAATAATACATTCTATGAGGATGAAATTGAAAGATAGTGATTTTTCACTAGTCTTTTGAAAGTGTGAATAGTTTTACAGTTTTGTATATTTATCGGAAGAGAGTTCCACAGTCTGACTGCATGAACAGTAAAGGAATAGGAATAAAAATCTGTTTTATGGATTGGAAGTTTTAGGATGGATTTCAGATGAGATCTACACAGAGCATCATTTGGATATTTAAAAGAAAACCGCTCTCGCAGATAGGACGGGGACAGAGGATTATGCAGGATATTGAAAAGGAGGCACAATACGCGAGTGTTCCTACGAAATCGAATAGGAAGCCACTTGAGGTCTTTACGGAACTTGGAAACATGGTCGAACTTTTTCAGTCCATATACAAACCGAATGCATAGATTTTGTAGACGCTCAAGTTTATTTAGAAGCTCTTCAGTAGCGTCTGGGTAGCAGCTGTCAGCGTAGTCTATGATGGGCTGAATCAGGGTTTGGGCAAGTGAGATTTTCGTTTTCAAAGGTAAAAAGTTTTGGAGGCATTTCAGCGAATGGAATGTATAGTGAACCTTTTTGCTGACATCAGCAACATGAGCTTTCCAAGAAAGGTCACAAGCCATCGTCAGTCCAAGATTTTTTAATGTATCCGAATAATTTATAGTAACACCATCAAGGCTGACTGTTGGAAAAGACGAAAGATTAATCCTACTGCGCATATGCCTACTGCCTATGATCATGGCCTGGGACTTCGCAGGATTTAACAGAAGTCCGTGGGACCTAGCCCAACAACTAATTAGTCCCAGATCATGATTCATGACGGCAATGGCAGCATCAGCATCTTCAAAATTAAAAGACCGATATAGTTGCAAATCGTCTGCGTAGAGATGGAAGTTTGAGGAGATGCCTCTGGTAACAGAGTTGATGAAAATGGAGAATAATAATGGAGAAAGAACGCCACCCTGAGGTACACCCGCACTGAGTTCACACCAATCAGAGAAGGACTCATCAAGGCGTACACACTGCGCGCGACCCCGAAGATAAGAGTCAAACCAGGTTAAGGCTGAAGGAGAAACATTGAGTGAAGAGAGAATACCGAGAAGGATGTCAAAATCGACAGAATTGAATGCAGTACTAAAATCAAGGAGTATAAGAACAGTTAAGGATTTATCTTCCATGGCCCAGCGAATGTCATCGGTGACCTTAACAAGAGCAGTTACCGTGCTGTGGCCAGACCGAAAACCAGATTGAGAAGAGCTGAGGATACGATTTCGTGAAAGAAAGACAGACAGCTGGCTATGGACAATGTGCTCCAAAACTTTGGAAAGGAAAGGGAGTATAGAGATGGGACGGTATTGGGATGGTGTCGATGGATCAGAGACTTTAGGTAAAGGAATGATGTGGGCTAGTTTCCAGGTAGTGGGAAAATGGGAAGAGAATAAGGAATAATTGAACAGGTGCGTTAGAATAGGAAGTACAGTAGAAAGGACAGGTCTAATCATTTTGGAGCACAAGTTGTCATGTCCAGCAGAAGTTGATGAAATGCTAAGAAGAGATTTTTTGACATCCATCTCAGTAACAGGGGTAAAATTGAAAGAAGAGTTATGTGAAGTCCGGGCCTGTGAGAGTTGTTCTAGAGTGTTAGATTTGACACGAGTATTAAGAGTGACAGGAGCAGCAGAAAAGTGTGAGTTAAGGGCATTTAAATCAATGTTTTTACAAACCGGAGAGGGAGATTTGCCTATACCATTAGATTTCAGAAATTTCCACACAGAAGAAGAATCACGATTATCGAGAGACTTGTAGAAATGGCGCTTCTTAGCATCACGACACAGACGATTGCAAGCATTACGCAAAGATTTATACCGAGCTAAATTAGCCTCCGAAGGGCTCCGCTTATACCTTTTCTTGGCTTTATCCCTAAGAGCCATAGAGTCTTTTATAGAATCAGTGATCCATGGGGCAGGGTTATGTTTAATCCTAACTCGCCGTTTAGGGGCATGTTTATCGTATAAAATTTGAATATTAGCGTTGAATGCATCCACCTTATCGTCAATGTTAGAAGATTCATAGACGTTACTCCAATCAATGCTATTGGCATCCCGCTGTAATGCCTCCAAGTCAATACCTTTGAAATTGCGAAGAGAAAGGAAATTAAGTTTACGTTTAGGGCAACGAATTTTAAAAGACAGATAGATCAAGTCGTGATAGGAGAAAGAGGCAGCTAGTTGACCGTGGGTAGCGACACGGTCAGCAGAAGAGACAATCATGAGATCCAAAAGGGAAGGAGTGCTGTTAGGAGCATAGTGAGTTTCCATGAGTGGTAGAATATGGAGGTTAATAGATGACAGAAGGGAGAGTAGCTTAAGTGATCGATAATCATTTTTGACCAGGCATGTATTAAAATCACCCATCAGGACCACGTGATCGTAAATAGGGCACAGGTTGTTAAGCAGCGAGTCGAGAAAATCAAAGTAGTCAACTCGTAGGTTGGGGCTGTAATATACTCCGAGTAGCATCTTGGTGTGATGGAAAATGATTTCCAAAAAGAGATGCTCAGCAGACCCAGAATATTGTGACGGCGAGGTGCTGATAATCCTGTACGGAATGTCAGCTCGAAGGTATATAGCGACACCACCGCAACCTTTCTCAGTTCTATCGTTTCGAATTAAAACGTACCCTGGGAGAGCCACGAACACAGATTGAATAGACGGTTTCAGAAAGGTTTCAGATATTAATAGAGCATCAATAGGGGAACTACTAAATTATTTTAAATTATTTAAATTTTAATTTATTTATTTAAGTTATAGTTGTTTACATCGCCTCAAATTTTTTTGTCCATCTATTGCATGTCGAAATATGGCGGCCAATAGCCGGCGCATGGCTCACATCAGCTGACCGTGTAGCATTTACAATCTCAATCATTTGTACAAGTGCACCACGGTATTTGTCTTTAGATCAGTCAATTGATACCCCGATCGTTGTTCACTTGATCGTGATGGAGAACGATGTGGCTAGTGAGTCAACAAGGGAACAAGGGTAGAAAAAGAAATACGGCATAAGACAAAAAATTTCACCTGCATCATGGTTTCATAAAATTGAAATTAATAAATTATTGTTGGATATAATTGAAATAAATTAAAAATATAAATTATAATTATATTTTAGAGTATTAAAATGATTAATGTAAATACTTCTCATCATAAAATGTAAATATTACCACGGAATTTAAATCTAAATGAATTCATTCCGTAACATAATTTATAATTAATCTATAATACCGACATAATAATTATATTACGGAATACATTCCTGTTACTTACGTTCTCCGGGTTCCATATAATATGTTTAATTAATGTTTACAAATTTAGTTATAATTGAGGAACATTTACTATTAAAGTGAGACAACCTATTTAATTGATTTACCAATATTCGTTGTTATTTGATTATTATTATTACTTGACTGACTTATTGGTCTAGCTTTAACTTTGACTGCTCAGCCAGTCATGGGTTCGATCCACACCCAGGATAACTTTTCGTGTGATGAACATGAAAATGTTTTTATGTGACTAGGTGTAATTAATATTAAGTGGGTATCATGATAGTAAGTGATCACCGCCGCCCATGGCAACTCGCAACGCCAGAGGTGGCGCGAGTGCGTGCGTTGCCGGCCTTGAAAAATGTCCGCAAATAAGTTTTGCTGACGCTCCCCACCCACACATAATTTTATTTTATTTTTATTTTTTTGTGGGGCATCCAAATGAGATCTTGCAACCTTACTCACACTCAGAAACACAACATTAAATTGTTAATGTTATTATTATGGAATGTCTTCTGTCAGGTGGAGGTACTTCCCTAGTCGGGCTGCTCTTTGAGCGAATGAACGTTTTGCCCTACCTCTACAAAGTTGATCAGTTGTTTGGTTGCCATAGTACAGGCTATTCTTAATTTGGGATCAGAAGGCAGTATGGTAGTTGTCCCAACATTTTTAATTGTAACTAAGTAGGTAAATTAGACATAGAAAATAAGATTATGAAAGATTCAACATTGGTACATAAATGTAATCATGTTATTTGGACCCTACGCCACTGATACGCATTTACCCTAAAATTTATACAAATTGGCGGTAGGCTCCGCTTCATATGTTGTTCACATCTCTCCAAAAAAATATGTACATGACATAGACTTCAGCATAAATATTTATATTTACAATCCGCAGTATGTATTTGAAAATACCTCTGAGTTAAATAAAATGGAACGTATAGTCTAGAACTGTGAAATTTTAGGAGTAAAATATTGTATAGGCGGGAAAATAGTAAGTTTGTTAGTGGCAATCAAATTTGAGTTTACATTTATACACATTAACATATAGCTCAGGTGTTATTGAGGTAAAAAATCAAACTATACTTTATCTCTGGACAAAATATTATCTGCCCGCTACTAACTTATCGTATGGGCAGTGGTTACCCTAATGTCAGAGTTGTTCAAGCCGCCCAGTAGGCCTCTGTCATGGCTACAACCGGGACCGATAGCATAACGTGCCCTCCGAAGCACGGACACCCTCAGTATGGAGACAGTACGGAGTATGGAGACCGCGAGCCTAATGCTTAACCTCGCCGATCACTTACGTACAGGTACGAGCTTTCTGCTCGCTTAACATGCGGGGGAATATTATGACAAACTAGCTGTGCCCCGCGGTATTACCCGCTTTAATCTTTATAAATTATAGTATATGTGTTAATCCAGGGTGGCAGCTAACTCCAGAGCAAATTTAATAAAATCTCTCCAACCTTTTAGACGTGAAGAAGTAACAAACACACACACTCACAAAGTTTCGGCTTTATAATATTAGAGTGATGAGAGAGAATCGTTACTTTTCCTATCTACTCTTTTAGATGAGCCTATGTTCATAGATTGGTAACATGCATCGCGTGATATTGAAACACCCACGAAAAGATTGGGTTGTGGATCGATAGTCTATATTTATTGTAAGTCGATGTTGACCATTAGTTGTGGAAATATATGGAACACTGATTTTGAATATAGTATTTAAACACACTATCGCTATAGTCAAGATTGAGAAGTTCGATAGAAAGAATAAATAAATATTCTTTAGAATACCACGGCCATTATATTATATAACTATAAGGAGGGAGAAACCTTTTCGTTTTATATAACGAACACAACGTTACGAACAAATACAATAAAATGTGTTTTAATGCATACTAGCAGTGCCCCGTGGTTTTATCCGCGTTAATCGTTGTAAATTGTAGCCTATATAATAACAAACATACACACTTACACACTCAGACACTCACAAAAATTCGCCTTTATAATATTAGTGTGATTAGTGTTTTATAGTTACCAATTAACCTTAAAATGTAACCAAGAAATGTTATAATTTTACCTATTTTATTCCGTAAAAACGAAATCCTGTGAACTTTTTATTTCAAGTTTTTATTGAGGTGTATGAAATTAGCTAAAAAAATAACAAACATACACACTCACACACTCACAAAATTTCGCCTTTATAATATTCGTGTGATTAGTGTTTTATAGTTAGCAATTAACCTTAAAATGTAACCAAGAAATGTTATAATTTTACCTATTTTATTCCGTAAAAAACGGAATCCTGTGAACTTTTTATTTCAAGTTTTTGTTGAGGTGTATGAAATTAGCTAAAAAGATAACAAACATACACACTCACACTCTCACAAAATTTCGCCTTTATAATATTAGTGTGATTAGTGTTTTATATTACCAATTAACCTTAAAATGTAACCAAGAAATGTTATAATGTTATGTTATTATTTTATTCCGTAGAAAACGGAATCCTGTGAGCTTTTAATTTCAAGTTTTTTTTGAGGTGTATGAAATTAGCTAAAAAGATAAGAAACATACACACTCGCACTCTCACAAAATTTCGCCTTTATAATATTAGTGTGATTAGTGTTTTATAGTTACCAATTAACCTTAAAATGTAACCAAGAAATGTTATAATTTTACCTATTTTATTCCGTAAAAAACGGAATCCTGTGAACTTTTTATTTCAAGTTTTTGTTGAGGTGTATGAAATTAGCTAAAAAGAGGAAATACTTTAATGAATTTATCAATGTTAAGGGGATTTATCACCAGAAAACTAGCGCAGATAAGAGATGAGTACCTATATCTAAATCCCCAAACTATACAATACACCTCTGCCTAAAGACTATATTAACAAATACATAGCAAAACACCTACATCTTATATGATTACTAGCCGCGATCCGCGGTTTTACCCGCGTTAATCTTTATAAATTACAGCCCATGTGTTAATCCAGGCTGTCAGCTAACTCCATACCAAATTTTATTAAACGCTCTAGCCGTTTAGACGTGAAGAAGTAACAAACATACACATTCACTCACTCACAAACTTTCGCCTTTATAATATTAGTATGATTACGTTCAAATAACCTTGGCACTAAACTTAAGAAGAGCGACATAAAATCATACTTGGTAAACGCTCGGTGTATTAAGTAAGCTCTTAATCAGTCCTAAAGCAGCAACTCAAGTCCATTTATCGTAAACAGCATCAACAAACTACCCAAAAAGCAGTAAATACAACAGATTTGTATCGTAATTTGCATAGTTAAGTCTCAAACTTACATAGAGGTGGCACACATAAGCGAACTTCCGTCATAACTCTAGCAACCGATGTCGGCGAGCAAATAAGTAACTAGCAACTTTGAGGCAAACACTATTAACTGTTCAGTAGTTTAAGAAACGGTCTCAATTTACCCTTAGTATAATCTAGTTTGTGCTTAATCAAAATTCCGGGTCGCTCAATATAAATTCGGGTCGATTCTTAAATTCAAACTCATAATTTGACGTGATTGGTTAATGCTTGCTTTGCACGCCGCATGTCGTGAGTTCTATTCTCACCCAGGACAGATATTTGTGTGCATGAACGTGTCTGTTGGTCCTGAGTGTGGGTGTAATTATAAATATGTGTTAAGAAAAAAAAAGTATATATAGTACCTATATCAGTTATCTGGTTTCCATAGTACAAGCTCCGCTTAGTTTGGGATCAGATGACCGTGTGTGAATAATGTCTGTATTGAGATATTATAATCTTCTTCTCTCTCATAATCTAGGTAGAGAGTATTGAATGCGAATTTAGGCACACTTTTATTAGACTACAATAGAATCTTCCTTACAATTATTCTTCTCACTGCGGGAGATACGACAGTTGCACAATGCGTCCCTAAAAACCGACCCTTTCATGCGTCGTCACGTCAGTAACCACACAGATTTGAAGTTAGAACCCCAAAGAACTGCCCTCTGACGCGGGTGACTTAGTTTTTCTATGGTTAGTTGATGATTCATTGCTGGCGCTCTTTTACACCACTATTCTAATTTAAATGTTATTACATCTCTCTCTCTAATATACCCCGTATGACAAGCACAGGGTATTCATGGAATTGTCAAACTACCAAAACCGCATTTATACACGCACCGGGCACATAAAACTCGATCCTGACGTGTAAGCAACACGTCAGGATCGAGTTTTAGATCGAGTGCAATGACAAGGCGCCCTTAGTTATGACATTTTAGTTACGGCGCTAAATACTGACTGCCCGGTGCGTGTATAAATGCGGTTTTGGTAGTTACGGCGCTAAATACTGAGAAAAAATATTCTCAGTATTTAGCGCCGTAACTAAACTGAGTTAATTAAGAAGTATGTTCTAAAGATATGCAATGACATTGAGATTAGATTAGTTGATATTGTATGGAATCGGGGCATATTCACGCGACACTATTAGTTTCAGACAGCAATGTTAGTACACAAAGTCATTTTGAAGTACACCCTCATACAAGTACGCCCTCATAGCCAGATGCTTTCTCTTGGCGAAGTTAAGCAACTGGGCTCCCGATCAGTCCATAGATGAATGTCCACCAAAGTAGTTAAATTTCTGAACATCTCCGCGATTCGGGGGCACGCTTAACTGTAGGTCCCGGTTGTAGCGTTTAGGCATACGTCGTTAAGCCATGTCAGAGACCTACTCGGGCTTGAACAACACTGACACTAGGGAAATTACTACCCATACCATAAGTAAGTACACTCTCGAAATTATCTCAGGTAAAAACTTAACACCTAATCTTCTTCACAACTAATCACGTAGACTTTTATATTGCTAGGGTTCCACACCAATATATTAGGACGGAACTTTTACTGTGTGAGCTCAAAACATGGCCATATTTTTTTCATATTGTACTAAGTGAGCATCTTTTTAAAGCGGTAACAACATTTCCTCATTTACTTCATTCTATCTACACAACTGATTCCTTCCATCCTTCTTTATCACGTCTCAAATGCTTGAAATCTCTCTCTGTCTCTCCGAAATTAGTAGAAAGCATAAATTAGCTACTTATGTATGAAAATGGTTAACATTAATTAGATTAGCGTGAAGTACAAAGTGACAATTAGGGAGGCGCTAACAATTTGTTGTTGCGGCTTTGTGTGACTGTGAGATATTAGTTTGGTTGTTTGTATACACTATTGAATGCTACTATTTTTATTCAGGTAACAATGCGTTTGGACAAATTTAAAGTCCAATATCAGCAGACACTAATTAATTACAAAAGACAAATGATATATATCCCTAGTTCAGATTTCAGACCATCACAAGGAGATCCTTGTGAAGGTCTGGAAACTGAACCAATGGAGATCCATTACTGTAAAAATCATCTAAATTTAATCGCGACTGTACTATGTGCTCCTATTCCTTGTGAAAGTAAATAAATATTTTTTATTATTTTGTTGTTATTATTATATCTTGTGACTACTAACAAGCTGTCATTTGATTTCAATCTAGACAGAACCTGTTCTAGGTCTGCCAAACGACTCATAAACGTTACATACATACATATATATTAAAGATACATTACACCCAGACACCTTATAAATAACCGCGCTCATCACTCTAAAATTTGTTTGATTGGGATTTGTTTAGGGATCGAATGCACGTCCACTGGCTTAGTAGTTGGGGTCAGTAATCACTATACTAAGTCAAAAGATAGTACAACAACTGTATGGGATACCATGGTATACGCCATATTCCTTACTTCAATAAGACGTCATACATCTCATAGCGAAAAAGAAGCTGAAATTCTAACTAAGCTAAGTCCGATGAACACATAAGAAATAATTAATACACTCATGTATCTAGAAATCAATGCTTTTGTATAAGGCGACGATCCAACGTGCGCGTATGGAGTTAAATAAATGTAAGTTATTAAACAAATTACCAGGAAGGATCGTAGCAAGTGGAAATCCGTATAGTTTTGCTTTCCCCTCAGGAAAACAGATATGAGTTTATGTAAACATACATAAACTAACCTTTAAAAGAATTTGATCATAATTGTGTTATTAGACTATAGTATCGTTAAGATTAGTTCTTATGCTCGTTTTTTATCATTGAATTAAATTTTTTAACTAATTGTCATTTTTGGGGTTTTAATAAATCGTTTTCCGTATCTTTATTTATATCTATTAGTGTCAGCTCCTAGTCAAAATCGCTGCGGATAGCTACCAGAATTTGTCAAACAACTGCACCCTGACCTCGATGTCAGATTCTATTCGACTTCTATGCAGGCTTTTATATTATAATATATAATATTATCTACCATTACTTCGACTAAACTATTCTTTCACTCATTTAATTCTATAGGTTGGTGATCCGAGACAACCGGAGAGATATTAATCGTAATACCGATGTGTTCACCTACTCTCGGTGGCATGGAATTCGAAGCCACCACCACGTAGTTTACTTTAACTTGCAAAAAAAAAAATACAATTACGCTTTTTGTCTGATCCAGGAATCCTGAAATTTATTATCTACATTTGAATACGCTTTGGCCAGAACAACGACACCGTGACGTTATAGACTGAATAACAACATAGAATTTTTTCAATGCCTGTGTTATGTAAGTAAATATCACATGAGAGTTAAGTAAAATGGATGTCAACGTGATAAATACTCCCACTCATAGGTAAAAGCATTGATTCTGTGAAAGCCAAGATGTGTAACGTTGCGTCAAAAATTCAGCAGTTGCACAGTAGCGGTGGTGTTTAAAATTTCAAGAGCGGAGCGCGGGTGGCTCCGCTGAAGTATCACGAGTTCATAAATTAGTTACTTTACGAGGGAAAGGTCGCGCCCCATAGCGCCGGTCCCGTGTATAATTTTCATTTAAACACGAGCAGCCACAGGTCTCGCCGTAAATCAGCTCCGACGGTCGCCCTTTGAGCGGCGAGCGGGACGACCGCGCCGCGACCGCCACACGCCCGATGCCCGTCGCGCCGCTCCACCACCACCGCAACAATGTAAAGACATTTCCATTGTACCGTAATAGGGCATTGTTTGTGACGTAAATTTTACTGCTGAATATGCAAATTTCGTTTTGCCGCGACCCCCAAAGAGAAATATTGCGAAAGTTTCGTCGAAAAATTAAAATCACGAATCGCGGACAAGTTTTTAACAACGATCGTAACAGCTTCGGGAAAAATATCGTTATTTGCAACCGTTATGTGAAATACTTTTATTTGTAAAATAAAATATACTGACGACTGATTTATAAATATACTAGTATTACGTACGCAGTACGAAGCCGGAGAAGCAGCGAAAAATACGCAAAATTAAACGTTTTATTGAGTGGCGTTTACATATTGAATCATAAATATTCATGCCGAAAGTTGGCGCACATCTGCTTCCAAAATACAAGTTTACCAACAGAACTAGGAATCATGTATTACGTTTCATACTTAAGTTTTAATTTTACTCAAACTATATACTAAAAACAGTTTAACGTGTGCACAGAAGTGTACTTAGATAAATATAAGTTCTTCTTAACACTATCTTAAAAAATAATTATCCAGGCACCGTATTACAACTTAACGATGATAATGAACATAAATACATATAAAAGCATAGGGCTAGCTACATTTTTATCACCGCTTTACAGCGCGATAAATAACTATATGAAACTCATTACCAGGAAATAAGAAACTTCATTATACAGTCGAGGCGGTGCGATCTCGTTATCCACAAATAAAAAGGCTTTTTGAGTAGGCGGCTGTGCGAGTGCGGGCCCGAGGCGTTAATATTTAAAGGTGGGCTGAAGATGGTTGCTCTAATGTGCTATTAGCTCCGCAACCGCGTGTTTGACTCGGCGGAAGCCGCGTAGTGCCGTGCCGTGTGGAAGCGACTTAATATTATGATTGCCTTGCCACATTGCTGATGCTTTTTGGTGTCTTAATTAGATTTGAATCTTCAATGTACTAACTAATGTACCGCAGAATGAGTATATTCATAGTAGGTTTAGTTGTATATAAGGTACTTATATACAACTAAACCTACTATGAATATACTCATTCTGCGGTGTAATGACTTAATTATCAGGAGCATACTTTTTGTTAGTTATCAAGGAAATGCGAAGGGCCTGTTGGCGTGGTTGGTAAATGCTTGCTTTTTACGCCGGAGGTTGTGGGTTCGCTTCCCACCAAAGACAGATATTTGTGTGCATGAACATGTTTGGAGTCTGGGTGTAATCACAATAATATTATAAAGCTGAAAGTATGTGAGTGTGTATGCTACTTCACGTCTAAACGGCTGGAGCGATTGTAATAAAATTTGGTATGGAGCTAGCTGACACCCTAGATTAACACATATGCTAAAATTTATAACGATTAACGCAGGGAAAGCCGCGCCACAGCTAGTTTATCTATATAAGTATGTATTTACAAATAAAAGTAGTATATCAGTTATCTGATTAATATAGTACAAGCTCTGCTTAGTTTGGGATCGAATGGCCGCGTGTAAATAATGTCCCGGATATTATTATCATTAAAGAAAAATCGAAAATCGCGTACACATTTTTCATTAAAATATTCATAATATTATTGGAGCTGGTTTCTCGATAAACTACCAATTACACATTCTTTAATGATAATAATATCCGGAACATTATTTACACATCATGGCGTATGGACTTTATTGGTCATTGAATGAAATCCCTACTAACACTACAGAAATAAAACCAAAAAAACAATTAAATAAATGTTAATCAATTATAAGCAATGCAATATTTGGTTTGCTATTCTTATTAAATAATAAGAATGTCAAATAAAATAATAGGCACCTATTCGTGCTGCTTATTTTACTATCAAAGAGAAACTATTGGGGTAGTTTCGTACATATTTAAATCACAGAAATTTTGTTGTTTATGTAACCAGTCCCAATAATATTATGAATAGTTTGGTATCGGTGCCTACTGATTGCCCAAATGTTTGTGTTTTAGTAATTATTAGTAGTAGTTCACGATCATATGATGGAAA
Source organism: Pseudoips prasinana (assembly GCA_951640165.1). Classification (NCBI taxonomy): domain Eukaryota; kingdom Metazoa; phylum Arthropoda; class Insecta; order Lepidoptera; family Nolidae; genus Pseudoips; species Pseudoips prasinana. The sequence goes on from OX621240.1 coordinate 16,874,790, forward strand.
TGTTTCCCAGAAAAATAAACTCAATCTATACCTATCTGTATTAATATTAGAACAGAGAACTATATACTGTCCTAAAACAACTTGGTGTGCAAGTTGTTTCAAAACAATTTAAGGGTAAAATAATAATATGGTCTAGGACAAATTTTATGTAATATTTTAACATCTATATTATTATATTATTACATGTACATATTTTAACATGTAGGTAGAAATTTAGCAAATAAATAGATTTGATTTGATTTATATTTTTATTCGTGAACCGATTTGAAAAATTATTTCACTAGTAGATGGCTACATTTATACATTTACACATCATGGCGTATGGGCTTTATTGGTAATTGAATTAAATCCCTACGAACACTACAGAAATAAAACCAAAAAAAATAAAAAAAAATAAATAAATCTCAAAAATGGGAAAACATAAATTGAATCGTCCGGTGGGTCTCGAACCTGCACCATCTACCAATCCGACGTAGGCGCTCTGCGTTAAGCTACGAACGACACACGCTGGCAGATCTAATTTAGGATTCCCTTGCTAACACCCTTCCGGAGGATGTAGCAAGAGAATCCTAAATTTGATCTGCTAGCGTGAGCATTGCGAATAATGCTATAAAATTAAAATTTAATTAAATAAATGTTAATCAATTACAAGCAATGCAATATTAATTACTTATTCCTACCTATAGTAGTTACATCATTAGATTTAACTACCTTTTTATTTATTAGGCCAAAATTACACCACGTTAATCAAATTCGTATGTATTGGTTATCAAACAAATGGCTTCGTAGTAAACGCTGTCAGTATCCGTTGATCACTTTTTGTCACCATTTCCCAATGTGACCTATATGAATGATCTGATACTGATATAAGAATGCTCTTACCTAGAGAGTATTTTGTACGGTGGAGGTGCCTTCCTAAACGAGCATATAATAGAGCGTAAGAACGTTATGCTCGACCTAACGCTTCCTCTCTGAAAATGTCTTTGCTTCCTCCTACTAGGTCTTGGTTGCATTGGATATAGGCATACTGTATGGCATCACAAAAAACGTATAGTGACACCTCCAAGTAAAAAAAAATGATAAAAATTAATTACTTAAAAGAAAGGCACCGATGATCTGATTCCAACAACGTATAGGTATATATTACCTATGTTAAAGTTGATAAAGTGATGTTATAAGTGGTAGGGTGTATCACACTAATGTTCAAACACTCAAGTGTGGATTTACTATTCTGTTAGCTACCTGATCATTTTTTAGACACAGGAATCTATACATGTAATAAAATCGTAGGAAAGTCAAAACTGTACATTGAATATTTTTTTAAAAGGATACTTGGGGCGTGATCTACAGTCAATATCAAAGCCAAGAATATAGTTTTTAGAATTTTTGTCTGTGTGTCTGTTTGTCTGTATGTATGTCCGGGCTATACCGGGCATACCATGACAGGCTCGTAGAAGCTGTCCATACAGCTGGGTCTAAGGTCTTCAAGGCCCACCGTACAAACAGAACCAAAAAGATCTCTGACTATACCCTGCAGCTTATGGACGAAAGACGGAAAATGGTTCTGACATCCTCTGATGATGCTACCAGATACCGGCAGCTCAACAGACAGATCTCAAAGTCTTTGGCTCGCGACACGCGCCAATTTAATACAAATTGTATTAAAGAAGCCATTGAGCGGAACAAAGGCTCTAAAGTGTTTGCAAGAGAACTGTCTGTTGGACAGAGCCAACTGACAAAGCTGAAGACTGAGGATGGCAGAATCGTCACGTCTAAACCTGAGTTGCTGGGAGAGATCGAGAGGTTCTATGGACAGCTGTATGCGAAAACCCAGTCACCTGTCGATAGTTGTGCCTCAGATCCCAGAGCACGACTAACCCAACACTTCACCGACGACATCCCGGACGTCAGCCTGTGCGAGATTAGAATGGCTCTCGAACAGCTTAAGAACAACAAGGCGCCTGGTGATGATGGAGTTACGGCAGAGCTTCTGAAGGCGGGTGGTACACCAATCCTACGGGCCCTTCAGAAGTTATTTAACTCCGTCATACTAGAAGGTCAAACGCCAAAAGCATGGCACAGGGGTGTGGTGGAGCTCTTCTTCAAAAAGGGCGATAAAACCCTCTTGAAGAATTACAGACCCATCACACTGCTGAGCCATGTTTACAAGTTGTTTTCGAGGGTCATTACGAATCGTCTCGCACGCAGGTTTGACGACTTCCAGCCTCCCGAACAAGCCGGTTTCCGTAAAGGCTTTAGTACCATAGACCACATACATACGCTGCGGCAGGTTATACAGAAGACCGAAGAGTATAACCAGCCATTATGCTTAGCGTTTGTGGACTATGAGAAAGCCTTCGATTCGATCGAAACTTGGGCCGTACTGAGGTCTCTCCAAAGGTGCCAAATCGACTACCGGTATATCGAGGTGTTAAAGTGTTTGTACGAAAACGCCACTATGTCAGTGCGACTCCAGGTCCAGAACTCGAAACCTATCCACTTGCAGCGAGGTGTGAGACAGGGAGATGTTATATCTCCGAAACTGTTCACCGCTGCATTGGAAGATGTCTTCAAGCTTCTGGACTGGAAAGGCTTTGGCATCAATGTCAATGGCGAGTACATCACCCACCTTCGATTTGCCGACGATATAGTAGTCATGGCTGAGACCCTTGACGACCTCGGTACAATGCTCGATGGCCTCAGCAGAGTCTCTCAACAAGTGGGTCTGAAAATGAACATGGATAAGACGAAAATTATGTCAAACATCCATGTTGCACCCACTCTAGTTAAGGTTGGAGACTCTGCACTCGAAGTTGTAGAGAACTATATTTACCTAGGACAGACCATCCAACTAGGTAGGTCCAACTTCGAGAAGGAGGTCAATCGTAGAATCCAACTCGGCTGGGCAGCGTTCGGGAAGCTACGTAATTCTTCTCGTCCCAAATACCGCAGTGTCTCAAGTCGAAAGTCTTCGACCAGTGTGTGTTGCCAGTGATGACTTACGGAACAGAGACGTGGTCGCTAACTATGGGCCTTATCAGGCGGCTCAAGGTCACCCAAAGAGCAATGGAAAGGGCTATGCTTGGAGTTTCCCTGCGAGATCGAATCAGAAATGATGAGATCCGCAGGCGAACCAAAGTCACCGACATAGCCCTAAGAATTGCCAAGCTGAAGTGGCAGTGGCAGGGCACATAGCTCGTAGAGCCGACGGCCGCTGGGGCAGAAAGGTTCTAGAGTGGCGACCACGAACCGGAAGACGCAGCGTGGGCAGGCCCCCTACAAGATGGACCGATGATCTTGTGCGGGTCGCTGGAAAACGCTGGATGCGGATAGCGCAAGACCGGCAATTGTGGAGATCTTTGAGGGAGGCCTTTGTCCAGCAGTGGACGTCTTTCGGCTGATATGATGATGTCCGGGCTAAACTCAAAAAGTACTGCATGGATTTACTTAAAATTTTGCATGAATATCACCAAGAGGTCGGGTCAACATATAGGCTACATATTATCACGCTATCACCTACGGGGGAGGAGCTGTGACAATTTATAAAGTTTAACGCGGATCAAACCGCGGGGCATAGCTAGTAATGTAATAATGTTGGCAAAAATAATCGTTTAGAAGGGGATAGGTTAACAAAGGGTAAGTGAAGTATGAGGGTTTGCAATCCATAAGCTACGGTGATCACTTATACCACACAGGGGCTATATGCTCTCTGATTTGACTGACACTTAATTAAACATCGGGAGGTTGAATCCCAAGGGACCCATTGGGACGATAAAATATTTATTTGTTACAGTACTTTTTCACTGCTGATAATAATACACCTTTTATTGTTACAGATTAGATTGAAATATCAGAAAATGTGTTTTTTATTAAATAATTATGTATTTTGTTAATTCTATATTGTTCTCAATGAACAGATCAGAAAACATAGTTGTAAGAACATGCAGTAAAAAAGATAGTATTCAGCCATAAAAACTAATAAATAATAATTTTCAAGAAGTGTATCTCTAAAACATGTTTAGCACAGATGCGCGGATGCATCTTCTAACACTTCCGGATGTGGGCATTCACCTGACATTTTATTACCTCCTACAAACTCACGTTCGCATTAGCATCCATTTGCACTGCACTTTTAAATTTTCTTTTTATATTCCATATAAAATTGCGGGTATGAGAAATGCTAGGACAACATTTTGGTACAACGATGCGGTTTACACATACATAAATTACCTGATAAAAGTGAAAAATATGGTAACGCTTCATTTGCACCCATAAAATTGCCAATTTTTAATACCTACTAACTAGTGTGACGACACTTATTATAGATCATTCTACTTTAAACAAATAAAGATTAATAAAATAATGATATTTGTTTTAAGAAGATCTGTTGTTCATTAATCTTCCCGGTATTCCGAATCCTTTTTGTCTTCGTTCTTTTTGTCAATTTACATTTGTTAATTCACATTGTTCTTAAAAAACATATTAAACTATAGCAACTATAACTAGCAATTTTCATTGCATTTGATCTATTTTGATTAAATATTTAAGTTAAATTTCGGTGAAGTAGCATTATAAAAAAGACACCAAAATATATTTTTAAAAATATTGCATTCCAAAAACGTTCTATTTGTAACACCCGTTAGATTTCATTTGATGTCGTTATTTCTATGAGTACCCGAGTTTTCAAATACCCGTTCCGTATTGACTCTACTCCAGCACATATAACACGCTATATCAAAACGTGTATCGGCCAGGTAGGTACCACATCTGAACAACATTTTTGGGCTGAATATTGCTTTACATATTTCCAGAACAGTACCGTGGTTAACTGGAGATGAAATTTGATAACAAAAAATTTGTTTCGTAGAGTAAGCAGATTCGTATCAAACCTATATCAAAATTACCAGGTAAATTGCGGTTTACGGTTTATGGCGTATTAAAAAAAAACTACTTACTAGATCTCGTTCAGACCAATGTTCGTTGTAAGTTTGCATGGTGATGTACATTATATATTTCTTTTAGTTTTATCATTATCTTATTTTAGAAGTTACGGGAGGGGGGGGAACTCATTTTACCACTATATACCTACATAGGAACCTCAATATCATTTTTGAAGACCTATCCATAGACACCCCACGTGTATGGGTACATAGAAAAAAAAATGAGTTTCAGTTCTATGTATGGGGACCCCCCAAAATTATTGTTCTTTTTCTATTTTTGAAAATTAAAATCTTAATGTGGTTCACCGAATACACCTACTTACCAAATTTCAACAGTACAGCTCTTATAGTTTCGGAAAAAAGTGGCAGTGACATACGGACGGACAGACAGACAGAGAGACATGACGAATCTATAAGGGTTCCGTTTTTTGCCATTTGGCTACGGAACCCTAAAAAGTGTAAATGATTTCCATAGAGAAGAACAATATCGATAGTCGAGAGACTTTTTTTTTAATTTTATTTTGTTAATTAGGTTCACCAACAATTGTTTACATATTTTTTATAATATAAAATATTTAACACATTATCAATAAACTTATAATAATGTAACAATTATTTAAAGATAAACACCGCAAACGATTATAAATGGAGATTTTACAATTTAAACACAACACATCATCTTTGTATTATTTTTTTATTTTCGTTACAATTTTAAATTTGGTGAATGTGTAAGTAGGATATTTTTTGTTAATAGAATCGAAGTGTAAATCGATTAAATCGCTAAAGCTATTTATAGACTTGACGATGTAGCGCGTTTAGCACACAAAGTTACACAAAGATTTATACCGTTCGAAGTTAGTCTCCAAAGGATTCCACATGAAACTTCTTTTGAATGTATCCCTTCATCCCTATCAATGTTTTTCAAAATATGTAGTATGTTGCAGATCAATGTTTTTACATCTTATGTTATCCGAACTTTGTGTTAAGGCCATGCTATCTGAATTATTGTAGCAGACTCGATAATTTCAAACTAAAACTTCGCATCAATGTAACATGTGATTAAACACATTCAATAGTCGATAGCTACGTAAGTACTCTTTATTCTGTGGCTCGGTCAGGATTTAATACTCAGAGACTTTACGAAAATATTTGATGGTTGTGTCACAGCGTAGAGTTGTGTCAGGTATGAAGCTCGCGTGAATGTTTTTAAGTAGTTATTGATAATAATGATATGAATGATTCACCGGGTATAATTTTCTATACAATCTATATGACCTCTTTGCTTCTTATTCAGTTTGACATGAAAGGGACTACCTGTATAGTAAGTGTAAATTAAATAGTGTCTTCTATGCTGACAATTCTGTCTTTTACACCACAAAACTAATTTAGTCATTAGAGAAAGATGTTTGACAGGGATATAAGTAGTATATTCGTATTGTTGTCACGAAACGTGTACCTTTGGCACGTTACACAAACTTCTGTGGTTTTTTCTGTGTTTACATTTTGTTCTGTTATGTATTTATTTAAATAAATAATGATAAAAATGTATGGGCTGTTCATTTCATACGAGTTATATTAATAAATAGTATGAAATGAACAGCCCATACATATAACTGACAAACTATTAAAACTGCGCACTGATACGGGGAACAATTATCCGCACCGGGCGCATTCATAGTCGATAGACCCAGAGTCGATGTTATAACCGCAAAGGCGATGTCCTCCACCGCGGGTGCTTGCTTTGTAGTTTTATTTGCTAAGCGGTTTGAGCCTTATTGTCTGATGAAACAGTGAAAGCTAGGAGGCTAACTGTAAATATCAATAAAAAAATAGACCTTTAAATGTGATGGCATCATGTTACTTTAAAATAACTAAGACCTAAATAATAGATATTATTTTATTTTAAAGTAATTCCGACGTTGCAACCTCCAAGTTCCAACTTATATTCTATCTGGATTTTGCGCATAAACTAAATTGACACAAATAAAGATGACATATCCTCCTAATAAGACGGTCACCGTAGCCTAGTTGGTAGTGCTCCTGCCTACGAAGCTGGTGGTCCTGGGTTCCAATCCCGGTAAGTGCAAATATTTGTGTGATGAGCACGAATATTTGTTTCTGCTGTTTTCTATGTATATTTGTATTTATCTATCTATATAAGTATGTATATCGTCGCCTGGTACCCATAGTACAAGCTTGGCTTAGTTTGGGGCTAGGATGATCTGTGTGACATTGTCCCGAGCTATATTATTATAATTTTTTTTTTAAATAAGAGATATGTTAAAAATAAATGCAATGATATTAAAATTATTCTTGTTCATATTACATAGAAGTGGGACCTAAACCTTATTTTGTTTCTTCTATATTTCCTTTCCAAATAAAATAAACTGGACTGGTCTATAAAACAGCTTAAGCTTGTTCCCAATTTACACATAGTAGATGGACAATACCCGACCACGGAATAACGTATCTCCACTTCACAACATCGCGCAACCATAAAGGGTTTGGACTGAATTATCGCCGGCTAATTTAACTAGTCCTTACACGCCTGCAGAGACTTCCCAAATGCTGAGAATTCACCGATTTCCCAACAAAAGATTATACCTACGTAATGAAAGATAGAAACGGGTAACTCAAGTAATTAATTTTATGTTGGATTCCGTCAACAGTTGACTTCCTGAAGAAGTCGAAACTGTTTACCGATTGGCCGTAACTGTTGGCTCCTGACGTCAGTTTTAATAATAATAAATTTGAATTGAAACTATGTTTGTGTCCGTCTATTATATGTTTGTAAAGTACCCCGCGACCCAGAGATGAGATTCAGTACTGCGGGCATTCTCTTAAAAAAAATGTTACTCTTTCGCTATCCTTACTCAATATGAAAACAAACAAAAATATTATAAGACAAAATTTACAAACAGGTTTTTGTTTCGACATACATTTTATCAGAGACCCTGAAACGGCTTATGTCTTCCCCAATTTTTTTGTTTGATTCCTGTTCTAAATCTCTCCTATAAATAAAAAAGTAAACGGAAGTACCAGTGGTAATCCTATTATGTTTTTGTTTTTATCTTTTGATGAAAGACACTGTAATTTTATAAAAATGGATATAACATGTCGACGCTTACATTTTACTGCATAAGTAGATCAAAGACGTTTTCTTAAAATCCGTACTATAATATTTTGAGAAATCCTCCATAGGGGCACCGTGCGCCGTTGTAGTAAATATTATTTAGTTATTCATAAATAAGTGTAAAGATCTTACACTTTTGATGTGCGCTAAACATTGAAATACTAATTGGTACTAAATTCCAGTTAATAACGTAATAAATACGAAAGTCGACTATACTTTTAGTTTGAGTCTTAGTAGTAAGACTATTATGTGAACGCTGTGCTCTATTAGTAATCCATAAAATACGCAAGAAGACCGGGTGTCATCTTTTTTGATTGCTGATTTATACATTACAGGCAATACAAACATAGACTTATGCCTGTTTCTCAGAGGGGTAGGCAGTGATAACGGATTTCCATTTGTCACGATCTTTGCACACGTTTTTGGCCCCGTTTACTATCATCATATTATTCATACATGCTCGCCGGTTTAGGGTACTTCTGACCTGGCATAGGCAATACAAACTCTATTATAAGTTATTTTAAGTGTACCTAATAGAATCTAGTAATTCAAATAGTATTATAAAAAAAAATTACTACTTTCTAATTTATTCCTTTGTATTCACCCAACTACCTATCTGGATACCAAATTTGAACTTTCTAGGTCATCAGGAAGTGGGTTTTTGACCTATTGGTCAGTTAATATATAATATAATATATCTTAATAATTGTTTCAGTTGTGTTTAGGAAATTTGAGCACATATATATCTCGAATTTCTCAATATATGAGCCAAATTTGACATCTTTATGCAAAAATAGTTTTTACGAATAATAAAAAATAAACAAGGTTGTTAATCACGTAGTCTTTAAAAAAGCGCTTGTAAATAATCAGAACATGTTTTTAGTTATATATCATTATTTCTAGGTTCATATAGATATTTAGGTGCACGAATTGTATGAAAAAAAATTACAATAAAATTTATTTTATAATAGTGATGACATTTACCTAGCTTATATTAAGTTATTGTCAGAGAGATCATGTATACTTTAATTATCTAAATTTAAAGTAGTTTTAGCAAAAATCTTATATTACATATATAAGAATTTTGCTAAAACTACTTTAAATTTCGATAATTAAACCGTTATTAATCGTTATAGGGGGCTTAAATTTTAAACTTGGTTTGAGACTACGACGTGTAAATATATATTTATATATATTATGTGCTTACAGTAGAATTTAGACAAAACGCACACTTTGAATTTGAACATATACGCACACATTCAAACAGGCGGAGATGCTGGCGCGGCACCGAATATCGAAGGGAATAAATCAATGTATGCACTCACACGCTATTATTTTCACGCGTGAGAACTTTAATAGAGTTCCGGGCATTATAATCGGGACGGGAGCCGAAATTTCACCTAATATTCATATGAGACTAGTACATTATTAATGTTTTCTTAGTCTTACCTACGCGTGTCTTTATCACCGTATTCGATTCCGGTCGGATTACGCAACTAGTGCAACAAAATTTAAATAGTCTATTACTATTTAACACACTAAAAATACGTTCACAAAAATGTTATCGTTTTATTTAGTTATTGTATTCGTCTAGTTCTCCTAGATCCAACATTTTCCCGGTAATCTATACATATAATAATATCGTAGAAAAGTCAAAACTGTACACTGAATACTTTTTTAAAGGATACTTGGGGCGTGATCTACAATCGATATCGAAACAAAAAATATAGTTTTTAGATTTATTGTCTGTTTGTCTGTATGTATGTCCGGGCTAAATTCAAAAAGTACTGGATGGATTTACTTCAAATTTTGCATGAATATCACTAAGAGGTCGGGTCAATATATAGGCTACATATTATCACGCTATCATATACGTGGGAGGCGCAGTGATAATTTATAAAATTTAACGCGGGTAAAACCGCGGGGCACAGCAAGTTAATAGTAAATTTGCTTACTACATTGCTTCATTATGGTTTACGATGATTGTTTATTAGTGTAAAAAGTGTCGTGCTATACGTTTAACTAAGTTTGTTAATCGCCTTGTAAGGCTTAACCTAATCAAACTAACAGCAGTTACATCAAGTTAATTTTAAAAAAGCAAGTTGTTTACCAAGCTGCGTAATTCCTACCCGTAATTGAAACTGTCGCACAACAAACATATAAAATAGACTTCATACATTATAGCTTTTCAAATGTCTTGATATATTAAACAAACTTCAATTTCATAAACGAATATTTGAACGTAGAAGCTTTTAAGCAAAACACTCAAACACACTTGTAGGTTTAATATGTAGGATACTTATTATTCCAAAATGATTATTTTTATTTGGCTCTTTCTTTTTGTACCTTACAATATAATTTTATTAGAACTCCAGAATAATAATATTTTCAACATTTCTTTCATCATAACAATATCATAAGAGTAGGTATTCGTGAAGATGGGTGACACGCGCCATTATTTAGGGTCAAAGTAATAAGTAGCAACGCGTCAGCCTTGTTTTGGAATGGTCTACTGATTTGAATACTGTTCGAAATTGAGTACTAAATATATAACTATACGACTGAAATTTAATCTGAATTCCAAATTCAGTTACCCACTGAAGAACAATTTCAACGAGAGGTCATAAGTAAATAAGTCTGAAGCAAATAGCTTTACTTTAAATCTCGCAGATTCAATTTGTGCGGTCAAGTATTTTATTTAAATCTAAAGATTATTGTTCAGTTTAGTTTGGGCTTGGAAAGCCTTATTCTAGGCGGTTGATTTTTTAAAAGTAGGTACCATATTCTTGATGAGTTTTAGTCTGCTTATTTAACACTAGAGTGCACGCGCCCATAAATACTCCTTAAGCGCACGCGCGGGCTACAGGTGTAGGCCACGTATGGGTCAATTAGTTCTCTGAATAAGACAAAAAAATTAGTAAAACACAGCATATAATTACTAAACATATTTATTTTTATCAAAATGGCTCATAAAATCAACAAAATTTAGATTCTTTATTATAATTTGAAACTTAAACATAAACTTCTTAGAAATCAACAAATATTTGGAAGGTTGAGTTCTCTTAGTCTTATTTTCATTTACGAACGTAATATTTATCATAAAAGGCGTTTATTCTAATAAATCAGTCTATTGGCATACATTCCGGACACACGACTGCCTGATGTTCGCTACAAATACGCCTCATACATTTGCATTTGCATTGCTTGCGCGTGCTACGGTCGGGACCCCTACTGCAAAAAACACACCGACCAACTCCTCCCCGAATAGGCATATTTTGTTGCAGAGGTTGTTGTGCCAATCCTAGAAGTAGTCTGCCTTTCAGTTTAATACCTCTGGGTATATTTTGTTGGGATATACGACGCTCAATAGAAGGTCTTGCAAGATCAATTCCGACTTGTAGGAGGTCTTGACAGCAGGAATGATAGGAGAGCCGTTTCTTGCCGTCTTTTTCTACAACTACTAGGCCTGGTGGACGGACTAAAATGTTGTGAGATCTGGTTCTTGAAGTAGGCGGTGCAATCTTGCTCCATTTTGTACCATTACGGTACTGATAGGAAGCCAAAGTCGATAGAGGCACGTCTTCATCTTCGTCCTCGTCTTCCTCGCCATCTAGTTCCGTATCAGAATGGCGAGGAGATCCAAGCGGGCCACTTTGTTCCGCGGATTCTCAGCCTTACTCACTTTTGCTCGAAATGTCGTCGTCTTCATTATTCTCCAGCAGCCATCTTTGTAATTGGTCGCACAATCTGTTCGAGTTACCCGCCATCTAAAAAGTGAACAAAACAGAATAAATATACATGAAAAACCCATAAATGCAAACAACAAACACTTAAAAATTAATTAACAGTACGTTTTGTAGTAATACTGCAACAAATGTTTCATATTTACCTCAATTTCACCACTTGCACACTAAACACTTAATTTCCTCCAACGCTCGCGCGGGCTACAGGCGTAGCCCACCAACTTCAAGGGCGATTTTTGCAGACGTCTGTGAGCCGCGGGAGTCGGCACGCTCCTGGCGGGGGCGGGGGGTAATACTTGAGGAATACATGAGACGATAGCGCTGTAGCGCGGCAAACAAAAATTATATGCGACAATATTACACGCTAGGTTACATATGTAGCCCGCGCGTGCACTCTAGTGTTAAGTAGAGTACACGGGGTGAATAGAAACACCGGGAGGTGAATAGCAATAGGGCCTGTATCCATACATAAGTTAAATTTTGTTCCTGTTTCTATTCACCTCAGCGTTACTATTCACGGTAGATATCAAAAATTATACCTTTAATAATATTCTCTTACAAGAAATTATATTTTTTCTTAGGGTAGTATATAGATAAGAAAGTTAGTTACCATGTTCTGGTAAAAATATTTAATTTGACTTGCGTAAACTTCACAAGGAAGAACGGGACCGTAAATAGATTGAAATATTTCGTCTGGCAAGTTTTTAGTTAGCTGAATTTAAATTTAAATAATTATAATACGGTTAACAGATAACAAATTGCAGTTAATAGTTAAACTGTACTATTTTTCTTCCTAGGGTTCAGGGTATTTCCATGCATAGTTCTATTTCCATTTCATAATTTTTGCCATGTTATTTAAACGAGAAGACAGAGCTATGTCCTCATTTTCACTATGTATCGTTATTTGAGTAAAGGATACTTAATACTTAGCAGTTTTAGAAGAACATAAAAATGATCATCTTAATTGGTTGCTTGCTTATAGCATGGGCAGTGGTTACCCTAGTGTCTGGGTGGTTTAAATCGCGCAGTAGGCCTTTGAAATGGCTTAATGACTGTTGTCTAATGCCTACAGCTTAACGTGCCCTCCGAAACACGGAAACGCTCAGAAATTATACCACTCAGAAATTAAACGGTTACCCATCTCTGGACTGACCGCGAACCAGTTGCTTAATCTCGCCAATCACTTACGGATCGCTGAGAGCATCTAGCTATGAGCGCATCTAAATTGATAGTTTTAATAAATAAAGAGAACCATACTACAATAACGCATTTCTGTAGGGAGTTCATTGTAAAATACAGGGTACTAAGTCAACTTATACAATGAGGTTTCATGCGAGCCGTAAATAAGGTAAAGGTAAAACGTATAGAAGTTAAAGAGAATGGAAAGCTTTATGTCAGTAAATAGTTAGTTAACAAAAGATGTTTTTAGGGTTCCATACTCAATGATGTAAAACGTCACGTATGCGAAGTTTTAAATTGTACCCGTGTGTAATTTCTTACTTTTTATGTTCTATATTTCAGCGTACGTTTTTGAAGTCCATTTTTAAAAGAGAATTATTTTTGACGTTGTTGTAATTAATTTATAACATTAAATTTTTATATATACCTATTACTAGCCGCCCGTCCCGGCTTCGCACGTATATTCTTTATTTTATTTTACTTGAAACAAAAAAAAAATACACTATAAATGTTGCAATCAATATTATCACTGATAAACAATCGTGGTACTACCTCAACATAGTTTCTTCTTAATAGTAAAATAAGCAGCATGGAGAAGCTCCTGATTTATTGTCTGACATTTATAAAGGAAATGCAAACATAATAGCAAGCGTTTTTGAAAATATATTATTATTATAGGAGCTGGTTTTATAAACTGCAAAACTCGAAAACTCGAAAAATTCTTCTACGTAATCAAAAATCCAACTCAAAATATTAAATACTATAATTGAATTGCATAACTTTCTCCTTGTTTAAGTCGGTCGAATAAACAGGTAACTCGAACACACGCTCTTCTACCAGATTACATCTCGATATACTATTATAAGTGTAGTCCAGTTGTATAATGCAATTTTTAAATCAAGGGAAGCCGATCAAATCAAACGGTCACGGAAGATAGCACACGTTAAAACTCTACTAGCGCCTTCAAGATGATTTTCACGTACGTGTTTTTATATCACTAAGTCAGCATCCTAACGAACAACCCACTCGAATGCAAGTATAGTATTTTTAGTAGTACACCATAATGTGCATTACTCGCGCTTTGCCGAACCTATAGAAAAATATTCAATGGTGTAAATTTCACGACACGGTATGTTTCTACGGACATTTTAATAGCAAATGCGTAACAGAATAGAAAAACCATTTTTGCCCAGTAGAACAAATACTTAAGACAAGTATGTATGTATTTTTATATAATAGAAATAATACATATTTCTATTATATAAAAATACATATTCATAGCACAAAAGTGAAACCTTAATATTAAACTACTGCTATGTGCACCTGCTATTAGACTTATATACGCCACGATATCTAATTTTGTTGCTGAATGTACACACCCTGTAAAGATTGAATTTCCCAAGGGTTAAGGAGATCAAACAGTAGAGGTAGATGTTCGCACACCAGTAAACCTATTTTGCGTACAATCACTCCTTGTAACGAAAGGTACGTCGGGAAAAGGTGAATAAGACTTATATATTACATTATACTTTTATGTGATTTGTTTCAACTTCCTTAAAATTTTGCCTTATTTTATTAGAAAATCGTATGTAATATAAATTGTGTAAACACATAAAGGATGTATTGCGGACATTATAAGAAATTATTCATGTAGTCTTTTGTCCGTTATAAACTGTTGAAACATGCGAATTAAGGTATTCGTTTCTTTATAGTGATCAACCATTATCCTCATACTTACCTTTCACGACGCAGGTCGTAGGTTCAATTCCCATCCAGGACAGATCTTTATATGCATGGAGATGTTTGTTTCTCTGTGTATGGGTGTAATTATAAGTTTGTATTTACAAAAGAAAAATTATCTGTATCCATAGTAAAAGTGCTGTTTAATTTGGAAATTGGGATCAGATGGCCGAGTGTGAATAATGTCACGATACGTAGGCAAATACACAACAGGTGTTAAAAAGTTGGAATCAATAAATAATTTATGTATAAAAACATAAATTTCTCTACCTTTCTCTATATTAGAAAGGTAAGGGTGATTTCAGAGTCACGCCGGCGCGGCGAGCGGCGCCGTCCAAACGCGCGCGCTTCCAATTACACTAGATAGTAGTTGCATTTCACAGTCACGCAATTCAAACGCGCCGCGTGTGAGACGCGCGCCGTTGGCCAGCGCTGGCGAAGCGCGCGCGGCCCGAGCTCCTCTACTGGCAGCTAGCGTTTCAGAGTAACGCGGGTTGCACGCGCTGTTGCGTACACTTATATGCGAAAATGTTTAAAAAATCTTTAACTAAGTATCTTCTCGTAAATCGGGGAACGATGTTACGAAGGCGCCTCTTAGTAGTTTTACACCTAGATAAGTATAACATTGTTTAAGTTTGTTATGATTAGAAACACGTAGCATAAATTGTCGTTATGTTTTTACTTTTTGTTTTATGTTCATTTTAATTTTATTTTTTTACTATGTATGTACCTATGCCAACGAACATATATTATTATAATTTTGTTTATATCTAAGTTTTCATGTGAGTGACGTATGTCTTAATGAGAATACATGTCTTTAAACTTTAGTAACCTTGTGGCATTGAACGGAAAAATTTGCAATCTTCTACGACGACTTCGCTGTTGCTCTCTTTCTATAAAAAAAAATTGCTAAACTAGATTGTACACAACTGTACATTGCAAAGAAACGCGCGATACTAAAATTCGTTTCACAGTGGACCGCGTGTCAAGCGCGCGCTGTTGAGAGGCGCTGGCCTCCGGCGCGTGCCGCGCGCGTCACTCTGAAATCAGCCTAAGAAAGGTAAAAAAACAGAGAAATGTAATTTTACCTGTTCCAGGTAAAATTACCTTTCTCAGTTTTCTTTCTTTATCGTATGGCATTACTCTGGTGTCAGAGTTGTTATAGCCACCCATGACATGGCTTAACGACTATTGTATAGCAACTGGGCAGTCTAACACGCCAGCCGAAGCACGGAGTGCTTTATTTACCTAACCGACCCCTTACAGAACGGTGAATGCATCTGGCTCTCTCTATGATACTTAGGTTAGGAATTTAGTAAGCAACGAAATATACGCATATAATTAGTACTTTTTGTACTATAACCCAGATGTTACGAATAGCATGAGCTTTGGTTTTACTATTCTGCTAACCCAAACGAAGGCGGGTTAAGTACATTAATCTACCCATAGTGATATCCTGGAACATACCACACACACGGCCATCTTATCCCAAATTAATCAGAGCTTTTACTATGCAAACCAGATAACAATAGTAAATACATACTTACATAGATAATTACACCCAGACTCAACATAAATGTTCATGCACATAAATATCTGTCCTGGGTGGGAATTGTACATACCACCTGCAGCGTGAAAGGCAATCATTTACCAACCACGCCTATCGGCCCATCAAACCTATAAAAAAATAGTTATTTTTCTTCACAAATCATCACTATGTTTGTGTGATATGACAAGTAAAAATGTAACAATAAAGTAACAAACATTTAGTATACCTAAGTAAATTTACCCCTTTGTTCTAATTCAGTGAAGCAAACAGAGGCTAGTCTAAATGAGACTATTTTGCTCATTAAATTGTCTAAAGCAAAGCAAGGTGATATTTAGAGGAACTTCACAGAATTCTGAATTTGATGACCAGCATGATATTATTTTCATTTGTCAGAGATGTTCTAGCCACCTAGTGGATTTCCGAAATAGCTTATCAATAGTTCTCCTATGGCAACAGCTAAGACCGACCTCTCAAAATGCAAATATGAGGACACTTGGAAATAACGGTCGCCCATCATAGAGATGGATTGGTGATCATGGAGGTTTGTGACTAGGTCCTATAACCCTACGGTTGACTTATAGCTACAATGGTTTATTTGCCTCTCTTCAAGGCCATACGATATTCTTAATCCAAGGTACATAATGATATATCATCGTGTAGACATCAGGAAGCTTACAGCAGGCACCGTACCATTTGATACCGATCACAACGGGACAGGAACTGTTGTCGTTATTCACCACCAAGGGATCACTGAACCAGGTATTACACGAATCCCTCAAGTCTTCTTTACGCCCGTAGCACACTTGGGAGGTGGAGTTATAATCATCGTACCGCTCACTACATTCGGCTTGCGTGTATCTCTGCACGTGGACCTGGAACCATATAATCTTAATATTAAGACGTGAAGCTAATACGGTGCATCCCTTTTTAGGAATGCAATTGCGCGGATGGAGCAGTATGAATATGGAACATTTAACGTTCATATGGAGACGTGCAGTAGGCATTAGAATTAAATCATTTTAACTAAAAACGAACATTTCACACACTAGCATGCTTTTGACACACTGACTTACTTTACGGACAGGTGAGAGCATATCACTATTGAGTCTCCAATCCACTATTGATGTTACATTAACTGATTTAACTTGAAATTCAGATCTCCGATTATATTGTTCCCGAAAGTTGCTTTTGTCAACTCAATAGAGCACAACTTTCGCCGGGGCTGACCGAACCCACGGTAGCACGTTTGGTACCTGGCCGACTAGACACTTTCAATATATGATTTTGCTAATTATAATGATAATTTTATTATTGCATTATGTTATATGAAAATGTACAAGATAAGGAAAATCATTTTAAAAACTGTCCAATTAATTAAGTCCTGTGTTACTCATGGAAAATAACCTGTCAACTTATTATACGCTCCGGGCAAGAAATACCTCATTTTTTTTTAATTTTACGTACAGCTACAGCTCACTCTGCTCTACCATCGACCAGGTTACTTTATCATTACTGTGACCGATTCGTACAATTGAAAATAAACCTTTAGACAATTGAGTGAAGGTTGACGTTATTATCTACCCTAGACTATACAACTATAACTTTTGAATAGCGATAGTAATATAGTCTGTATAAAGTTTGGCCCTCGAAAATGAAGGGACATGACCCCGAGTGCGATCTGAGCGGGATGATTTAGGTAATTACTTTATGAACGCGTGTTGTGAAATAGCAGGCACTACGCGCAGATGCGCAGAATTGCGCATACTCTTACACTATACAAAAGAATTAGAAAAATCGTGATGAATAAAAATAATTTGTGAGGTAAAATTTGATATGCCCATTTCCTATTCTTTTAATATATTGTTTCAACTAATTTGTGCCAATATTGTGATTACTCAGAAAAAATTAAACAATTTGACTGCGTGTATGGCGCAGTGGTTGAGGCGTGTTTCGGGTCCCTCGTGTTTTGGGTTTGATCTCCGCACTGGACAACTATTATTTTATGAGCCATATAATATAAATGTTCTGAGGGTGGATGTGTCTTGAGTCCATGAATCACATGTTAGTAAAATCCTTTAGTAGGATTAATCTTAAGTAAGAAAATATACGTACTAGTTTAAATTTTTTTCTATAGAGAAAATTTCAAGCTATTATGTTTCACTGATTGGTAATTCCAAAGCATATAGCTAATATACAAGATCAAGATCTTCTTCTCTTTCATAACGCTCTTGGCAGAGCGGTCGTGGTGAAGATGCTAGCCTAAACATAACAAAAATCGGGGGTGACAAGAAAATGTACAAAATATTAAATGGTATTCTCTTAGGTTAGTCATGGAAGGTCTAAATGACGAAAATACATTCCTATAAACAAGAATTTATAGAATCAAGATAACTCATATCCCAAAATAACTGTTGCTGAGGTACAATTATGAGTAGGTACGTACAACCTGCCGAGTGCCTTACTTTATTACATTTCTGTAATAAAGTAGGGCAACACGTTGTACCGGTTGCACTGTTGCGGTTTCGTATGCTAACGACAAAGTAAAGCCAATTGCTACACGTGGGCCATTTTAAGGCTCCCAATAACCTGAATCTTGTTTTCTCTTCTGTAAAAGCATTAACGGGTGAGCTTTTTGTGTGTGTTGACTGGTATTTTACTTTTTCGCTGACTTTAATAATAATATCCTGGGACATCATTTACATACGGCCATCTAATCCCAAACTAACCAGATAACTGATATACGACTTTTCTTTTCTAAATACATACTTATACAATTACAGTCAAACTACGGACAAACAGACATGTTTATGCACAAAAATATCTGTTCTGGGTAGGAATCGAACCCACGACCTGTGGCGTGGAAGGCAAATATCTACCGCCATATATTAGCGTTAACCGCATATACTTTTTATTTTGGTGTTGAAAGATATTGACATTTGGTTCATTATATATTATATTCAAAGCTACTGGAGCGTGCGTTAGCAAATAGTCTACATGAGTTTATAATAACAAAGTTAAGAGTCTGGAACTTTAACTTCGAGATAATTTCTACGCTTCTTATGAAGAAGCGAGGAAGTGATTTCTAAGAAAAAGTAGAAAATATTAAGCCAACAACATTAGTTTCATACTTATAAATGGTTTTTTTAAATTTATACAAACACTAACGTAACTTTTAGCTTTAATAATTATTTGATAGGTACTCTACTACTAAAGCATATATAAGGCACACAATTCAGCTTTAATATTAAACCTTTTACTTGCCATATTAAGTATTGACGAATTTTCGAAATTTAAGTACATAGGTATTAGAAATAATGTTGTGACATTGCGTATATATATGTCACACGTGTAAAAATATATTACTAATAAATGATTATTTGAATATAACTATTACATATTTTCAATTATATATAATGCGTAAAAATACTTACAAATCGGGCGGACATGCCTTAAATTCAAACATGTAGAGTGCAAGTTTTTAATTAATTTATTGTAATTAACTTTAATGATATAAAATTAGAATGGCTGGGCTGTTTAAATTTTGTGCACTATTTTTTTAAGTATGTATGTTTCCTTATAATTGCATGAGTGTTTGTATACTTGACGATCCTTAAATAAATAAATAAAATAAAATAGAACTAGGTAACAGTGATATTTATGAATCAGGTAGTCCAGTTTCAAATTAAGTATTTAAGTGGGAGAATATCAGAAGTCAATCTTATTTCCCTACTTAATTGTCATTTCTCTATAAACAATGTAAAAACAGTTTATTCTGCACGCCGGCCTGATTCTGCAAATGAGGAGCTAATGGAAAAATATCTATTACAACAGTTCTGTAACTGTAATCAACTATAGTTAACACCGTTTACAACTCTAACTACGCCGTAATCTTATAGGCAATCATAAAAATAAACAGCACTTAGAATACCAGGCCGGACTCGCAACAAAAATCGACGATATGTTCGCACAATTTCCTAACATTACCATCGTTATAATAAAACGTAGTCGATACACAGAATTTAAGGTAACACCTGCAAAACGTCAGACTCTCATTCTGTATTTAGTTTTCCACTTTGCATACTTGGATTTTAGAGTTACACTGTTAGTTTTAACTTAAATTATTATTAGTCTAGTTACTTAATTAATGTCCACCTGGGGAAAAGTAGCAAAATATGACATACCTGCAGTTTTCTAAATAGTCTAGCAACGGATGCAATCTTTTTTATTATAATTACCTACTTATATAGGTAGTAGTTAAAGTCCTTTTTTTGTTAATGGAATGCCTACGCATGATACCCGTAAAAGGTGTTTGCACCTTACCGACTCGCACAAACTAAACCTAACCTGCTGTGGACTGCGGGGAACGTGGGAATGCTGCTCCGCTGCCCTCCTTTACGCCATGGTCCCACATGGTGTGAGACACGTGCTCTGGGAGAACAATTGCATGTCCTCCCGTATTACCGGCTCCTGCCAACCACACAGCGACTGCGCAAAGACAGATCGCTATTTTCCCGGAGCTACTCGCGCCTGGCGGCAGTAGAGGACACGTATTGCTACCTAGAGGGGGTAGTTAAAAGTCCTAGTTAGTAAATGACATGTGACAGAAACGATTAGAATTTTTGTCATAAAAGTGTTATATACGATGTGTGTGGTAAAACTTATGAAATAAGAAGTGGAATTAAACTGCTTAAAAGTGTTAAAACGAAGCGTTTTTTTTATATCCCAGTTAAAATGTTACAACGACTTACCTAGAGGTAAGTTGCTGTAACACTTTTAACCGGGACCAATGTGACGATACTATTCCAATGGGCCATTTATATATTATTACGGTCACGTTCCACTAATATTTGACCGTCCAGAAATGCATGGCTGCGACACATATAATTGTATTTTAGTGAAAAAATTATACTAGTTTCGAGATATTTATAGATGGTATCAGACTATTCATGTTTAAGCAGTTCTTTAAGCTATAATTTTAGAGCTAATGCAACAGCAGATGGGCCGCCAGTGTGATGTAATCCAAAATTATTATACATGTGAAATGAATTGTTTTTACCTTGTGTTACAGTTTCTCTAATGACACCAGTCAGCCCCACTGGCTTAACATGCCCTTAGATGCAGAGAGATGCTTAGAAAAAAAAACATTTTCTGCAGCTATCTACTAAATCGATTCCCTAACTTGGTATTTGATCATGCCGATTTACTGTGAACTGGCTTTAAACCCATGTAATTTGGTTGATCTGGTTAGGAGCTACAATGCCACATATACGCAGACAGAACGTACAAACTTAAAACACCTTTCGTTTCGGAGGTTTAAAACAACCTTTTCAGGATCCGAGTATAAAAGGAAAATCTTCGTAGTTTTCCTGTAGAGGTCCGCAAATAAGACTTTAAGTAAGCCTTTACATAATTGCGAGATTATTTAGCTAAGTTCCCTGACTTATCGCATTTAGGGTGACCCAAGTTACAGTACAACAATGTTGCCACTTAATATACTTAACTAAACAGTTAAGCCAGATCTTTGAGGTACCATAAACATGCATCTAAGTATTACCGCCGCAAAATTTTTTTGGCGTTAGATAAGACATGAAGCAAACCATGTTCTATTTATAATAAAAATAGTGGTCCTGACAGAATCTTTGGCTATACTGGACGTAATATAGTTCACGCGTGTGTGCCTTGAAACACTATTCGCTCAAAATCCAATGAGACAGCTATCCGATGTGACCTGAAAGAGTACAGGTGAATGGACTACTGCTTTACGAGATCTCAGACCAGGTGCACCGATAAGACGACTCATTCCTGCCTGCTCCGAAAAAATACCAAGGATCCGTGATTTGGACCAAGGATCTCATTTATCATTATCATCATCATTACAGCTGGAAGAAGTCCAATGCTGGACAAGCCTCCCCAAAAAATCATCTTGGGGGGATAAGCCATAATCGCCACGCTTGGCAGACAGGTTTGCGATCGCAATAAGATGGTGTATGACCATCTTATTGCGATCGCAACAGAAGGAAACTGTTGGTAGATATTCCCTCGGGTTGATTTCTATGTCTCCCATGAAATTCATCGCCGTCACCACGCAGCATTGGATGATCTGAAAGAGCTCATAATTGAGCACAAACTAACTTACTTTATGGACAGGTTTGAAAACACAGAGAATATATACGTGTACACCATAAACAAATTATGGTACCAGAGAGCTAAATCTAATAATTAAACTGAAGGGTTGTACAGAGCGTTCATTCGTTCAAAGAGCAGCAACCACGTAAATTCGCAAAACGCTTCTGAGAAATTACAGCAACACCTTGACAAAATACGTGAGTGGATGGATAAATGGAGAATTAAGATTAGTTCTAGCAAGTCATCACATGTCACATTCAATTTGCGCAAGGAGAACTGCACATCCGTTAGATTTGGGAATGACATTATACCCTGGATGCGCCTGGACAGGAAGCAAACAGACAGACAGAAAGAAACTCATCACATTTTTTTTCTATATGGGTTCTCCAAAAAAAAGAAAAAAAAGAGATGAGTTAAACCAACGAACTAGGAAACTAAATTGGTTGATAGGAAAATACTCCAAACTGTCCCTCAACAACAAGCTACTGGTATACAAAGTGGCACTGAAACCGGTGTGGACCTATAGAATTGAGCTGTGGGGCTCAGCCAAAAACTCCAACATTGAAATCCTACAAAGATACCAGAACAGCATACTAAAAAACATAGCTAATGCACCATGGTTCACTAAAATGATATAATTGCATGATTATCGGAAAATAGATCCAATCAAAATTTAAGTTGAAAAAAGAGTTAAAAGATATCAACAACGCATTAATTCCCATAGTAACAGACTTGTGATAACTCTCAGTGACGCACTTCAAACTAGGAGATTGAAGCGATATCACATCTGGGAACTCCTTGAAACCTAAAATTTGCTACAAACCAATAAGAGGTTAATTCTTCACGGGAAGAACATGCCTCGCACGCCCTTTACCGCACTCAACGAATCTGCTAAATACCAAACAGCTGATTGCAAGATAAAATATTATAAAAATAAAAGAAAAAGTGCAGCCCGACTGGGGAAGTACCTCCACCTTACAGAAAACATTAATAACTTAATGTTGTATTTCTGCGTGTGAGTAAGGTCGCCAGAGCTCATCGGGTGGGGAGGAAGGTCAACAACAATTGTTTGCGGATTGTTTTAAGGGCCGGCAACGCACCTGCGACTGCTCTGGTGTTGCGATTGTCCATGGCAGGCGGTGATCACTTACCATCAGATGACTCACTTGCTCATTTATCGCCCGCTTATAAATATAAAACACACTTACAAATATCATTTTGTGAAATACACGCACCTTTTATGTCTTCACGGAGTGCGTTCGCTGAGCGGAATGTTATGTATTTATGTATAGGCCTGCATTCATCGAATGCAGGCCTATAGCAATGGAATTATGAAATACTTGCAGTAAGTAAATAAGCAAAAGCTAAGTAAAACGATTTCTCTTTGGCGCGATGACAAAAATAAAACAAACATCTTCCTTAGTGAAAAGAATACTGATTATCTCCTTTTCATGGCACAACTATTGTTCTTTTGTTTTACTTGAGTAAATGGAACAACTTAGAATGATTAGTGTTTATTGATATTTATGTTGTGAAGTATCTATCTGTACATATTTGAGGATTTTATTTTCTTAAACAAATAAGAATTTCAAGTTAACTATAAATACGGGTATATTATTGTAATGAAATTAAATATGTTTGAGGCAATCCCATTAAGTGACTAACGGTACTTACTTGAGTTGGGATTGTCTCTCTGCGTCTCTTAATATCTAGTAATAATGTTTTGGACAATTTAGAAATTAAAGATTTAATTAACTTCATTATCATATAAGCCGAAAGCCATCCACAGCTGGACAAAGATCTCTACAATTGCCGGTCTAGCCTTTTCCACATGCAGCAGCTTCCAGTGACCTTCACAAGATCTTCGGTCAATCTTGTAGGGGGCCTACGCACGCTGTGCCTTCCGGTTCGTGATCGCCATTCGAAAACCTCTCTGCCTAAGCGGCCGTGTTCACGTGCTATGTGTCCCGTCCGCTGCCATTTAGAAATAACCTAAATTGAATGAACTTACTAATATAAAATTAAAACGAATATAAATCAAATTATTCATGAAGGCAAAATAAACATACCTACTGCTTATAATAAAACTAAATAACCTAAGCACATATAAATTCGGTATTTATTGCATTGCATTTGGTTTTATTAAAATGTGGATTTACTCAAATACTACTAGATAAATATAAATAAACATTATTCATTCTAAGTTACAACTTAGCATGGTTTAATGTCAGTCTAACCATCTATTTCTATTTTGATTCGGAAAACAGTGCACGTACCGACTATAACATACGTTCTTAATAGTTCATGAGTGCAGCGCCAAGTAAAGCGTTACATTGCTGTGAACTATATACTCGTACATTTGATGTTATACTTCATATTTCTTCTTTTATATGACGTTTACAGTTGACCTATGAGGCTTTTCTGTTTCACCCATCAAAAGCTGGCGGGCGATGACTCGAGCCATCTAGCAAAATGTAACAACAAACTAGAGACAGGGTGCCCCTCTTTGATGTTCGGACCTCGGCCTCAGGGCTATTATTTACGGGATGAGAGTGTCGGCTTTAGAGTATCAGAGAGTATTAGAGTAAAATGCAGCATTATATCAAAGGGTTGCTGCCCCTTGCAGCAATTATATTTAAAAAAATATTTATGATAATTATCACTGAGTACAATTTCAGTTTCTATCGTATTTAAAGTCTATCCATCGTCTGAACTGAGCCTAACAATCCATATTAAATAACAAAACATTCGTATTCCGTCTCTCAAAGGCCTCGTAAAGATAAGCACCACTTTTAAAATAAAAATTATAAACACGAATAATGAGCAATAAAACTTACGATTTCGACTCTCGACACGCTAATGGTTCCTCCTGATCTTAATAAAAAAAAACTGAATTGAAATTCTAATGTCTTCTGAATAATTGAAAACGTTTTGGGTATCCACCGACATTTTTCCTTAAAAACACATCTAATCTGTCGTTTGTTTTGTAAACGGAAACTCATTTCATTTTAACATATTTTGCCTGCGTTCCTGCCTTTTTGATGATCTAAGAAAATTAAAAATTACAATTCTTTTAGAAAAACAAGTAGCGTAAGAACGAATTATTATGCTACCAGTAGACAAAGCTTCAGAATTGGATCGTTTTTTAATTGCTTTCTCACTCATGCACCTCAAGAATGACGGAATTAAGATTTCGGCAGGTAATGTGCATAATACTTTAGGTAATCACTTGAAAATGGAAAATAAACGCGAAAATAATTACGAAACAACAATTCAGACTGATATTAAGCTCCCTGGAACTGATGCAACAAGATCCTGGGATTTCAATTTGGACAGCGATTTGAAAATGATGAAGCTGTTATTTTAGACGGGGTATTCAGTAATACAAGATGAAGAGTTATTTACGCTAATAAACATGTGAAAAATAAAACAACATTCAATATAAATACCGTCGAACGGTCATTATTACCTTATACTGAACATCTCTATTATAATTATGGCTAAGTAAGTACATAAATCAAGTTCTCATACGTAGTTTAATTAGGAGTAGCTTTACAAATTAGTCTAGAAAGTTAGTTCGAGTATAACTTTTATATGGTGATTTAATTATGTATAATCTGTTAACTTGATCTAGAATTAAAGTACTCAGACACATGTTATTTGTAGTGAGACAAACTTTGTTTCATCCATATCTCTATACATTCTGTCGGGGTATTATTCTTTTAATTGATTTCTTTTTATTTTTGTTATATGATGTACTTTCCACCTCTGTTTCATATAGTTTGCTATTCATGCTTTCTAGTGCTTCTACAAAGAAGATTAATTCAAATTTTAATCTGACATTATTTTAATTGTTATTTTATTTTCAGTCATTTATCATGTTTCTTCGTAGTTTTGTTATTATATTTTATTATTTGTATTATATTATTTACTTTTTATTTTTTTGGTCTGTTTTAGTTTTTATAAGTAACTTAATATTCAAATACGATTGTAAAATTGTTTTCTGAATAAAAGAAAATGAAGTGAGATTATATTAAATTTTCTTTTTACTTTTTTCTTTTAATAACTCTAGGTAGGAAAACTTTTCTAGCCTGATCCATTGGCAAATGTCTCTAGCACAAGTCTACAAGTATTATTTATTTGTAAAAATAAATCTTTGAAAATAGTTTTGAAAAAGATTGGTTCCTACCAATAGCATTAATGCAGGGTTGTGGCTACAATTGGACATCACACATCATCACATTATCAGCCTGCTATCGTCCACTGCTGGACATAGGGCTCCCCCAAGGTTTTCTTAACGTTTTTGGGGTCAGGTGGCACTGCCGCCCAAAGGAGCCCTCCCAGGGTACGTGTCCCGACCATCTGGGACATGGCGCAAAAGGGGGGTACCGGTGCACCATACCCGCGTTCCCGGGACTCCCCCATCAGGCGCCAAGAGAAGTCCACGGCAGGTAGGTTTAGTCGGTGCAAGTCCGACATACCCACCCGCAAACACTTTATGCGGGTGGCATGCGAAGGCATTCCCCCTGCCTTAACAAAAAAAAAAAGGTGGCACTGCCGCCAAACTACCTGAAGTATCCCTGAGTCGTCTTTTACGAAACCCACGAATAGCCATGTTATTTTTTTCTAGTTTAGGTAGGTTTAAATATATGAGCGGAATAAATGACACAAATTTCTATTAAGTTAAAAAACGCTTGTTTATCGTCTTAGTTGTATATAGATTTGATATTGTATATATTGAAAAGTTTGTGCACAATTTATCGTTACTAAGTAAAATAAAAGCTAAATTATCACCACAATTATACATTTTTTACTATCATTAACTAACTTTATTAACTATAAAAATAATAAATAAAATATTTTATGATACAATGAAATATTTTTTATAGTTAATAAAGTAAATAAAAAATATTTCATTGTATCATAAAATATTTTAACTTAGTCATTTAAATATTATTATAGATTAAATTATCTTATTATCTTTTCTTTTTGCGATATGGTTTCATACCGATTACATTTAGCATCCCAGATTATTATTAGTATACTAAAGTTCATAGATATAAGTGCTACGAATTAAGCTTCAAGTAAAACTTAATGAACTAATATAAACCTCGTCTTTAGCACTTTGAAACTAATTACGAAGGCAGAAAACAAGAACAGTAGTTTACGTACACTCAAAGCTCAGTTATTGTAACTTTGTGGTTGTTTTCTTGAGCAACCATAAGTAACTCAAAGTGAACAAAGTCTCAAATTTACTAGGACGATACGATCACGTACTGAGCTTTAAAATAAAATAAATTATTTTATTCTAAAGCTCACTTCTACTAATTTAGAATTAACATTTAATTTATGATAAGTAATTTGATGAAGTTAATTTGGCAGCTTATTTAAGTTAATGACAAAATGGTAATTGCATACGCCCATTATTGTCTCATCACGTCTGACCCAGTCAGACAGTATTTAGATTGTGGTAAGACTTAAATTATAATTAAATATCATTATGGCCGCTCATAAAAATATACTGGGACATTATTTACACATGGCCACCTGCTCCAAAACGAAGGCTCTGCTTAGGCCTCCTACGCACTATGCGGCTAGTCACAATGCGCCCAGCCGTGCGGCTGACCGTACTCAGATATTTGTACGCGAATGTAGTTTTTATTCGCACTGGGATGCGGCAGCCGATCAGCAATATTGATTGCTGATGGCTGAACGCATTCCGGCTAACCGCATAGTGCGTAGGAGGCCTAAGCAGAGGTTGTACTATGGAAACCAGATAACTGATATACTACATAAACCACTTTTCTTTTGTAAATATATACTTATATAGACAATTACACCCAGATTCAGGACAAACAGACATGTTTATGTACACAAATGTCTGCCCTGGGTGGGAATCGAACCCACGACCTCCGGCGTGAAAAGCAAGCATTTGCCAGCCACGCCAACAGACCCGTTTTTCCCTCAATTCTTTAGCAAGAGAACAAACCCAAAAGAGTGTGTTTAAATGTGTTTTAGTTTTGCATTTATTTTTGCAATGAAGGCCATTTAATTATCAGCTTACAGAACGTAGACGAGCATGGAAATTATTTTATCATCATTTAAATATTATGTTGCATTAAAGCAAATTATAATTTATAATTGTAGGAGTTAATGCCTACAATATTTATAGGATATTATCGTGTTCCATTATTTTACCACACTAACGTTAATAATCTGTGGCAATAGTTTGTAGCACTATTATACCATAAGGCTTCAAGTAAAATTTTATGAATATATATTAATTTCGTCAGTGGCTTTAAAACTAATTAAGAATGCAGAAAATTGTAACAATAGTTTATGTATACTCAAAGCTCAGTTATTGCAACTTTGTGTTTGTTTTCTTAAGCAGTAATAAAGTATCACACAGTAAACGAAATACAGCAGTTAGTCAAAATTTTAATATTCTTATAAAAATAACTGTCTTATAATTATTGCCATAGAATATTTAGGTAAAAACTGGAATCTAAAAACTAAACATCTTGTGACCCTAAAAATTACATACAATTTATTTTCGTCCTTTTGAACCTACTCCAAAGGAAGGAGGTTATTATTTCGACTGTATATTTTTTTGAATGTATGTTACGCGATTTCTCCTTTTTATGTGGAAGGGATAAGTGTTACAAATAAAGTAGTAGTAATCGGTCTATGGAACCTTTTATTATATTTTTCAATATTCTCATTAGACAACTCGTTTTATACACTTTATTCCTCACAAATAATAACAGTTTACTTGTAAACCGAGGCTACGAATACAATTATTTTATTTTCTTGTTGTCTGTTAGGTTATTTATTAGCCCATCGGGAAAGGCCCCGGTCCTGTGGAGTGACTCAGGGTCCCTCACCTTAGGTAGGTGAGAGACCCTGAGTGGGTCACTCCGTTGCATTTTGTAGATCTATGACCGATCAAGTTAATCAAAAATTAAGTAAAAATACTAATTAAACGCAGTTAAGTTCGTCTTAGCTCTAATTCCCTTAAGGTACTCACTTAACACAATCGGCCAATTGACCTAGCTCCTCAGTCTGAAGACAGACAGTCCCATTCTGGGGCACTGGATTCAAGTACAAGTGCGTGTACCTGGAGCCTCAGAATGTGTGCAGATACTTAAATTAATTACTTTCTAGTACTAACATAGCTTTTAAGTTGTAATTTACTAACAATGTTATGGGCCAAGTGTCTGAAATAAAAAGATTTTTTTTTTATTATTAGAATATGTACCCCAGAGAATTGTTGACCAAATCAGCATGTGTTATGTTGACTCACTCGACGAAGTAAGGCTAGACCGCACTCACAACTCATTCATCCAACTAGGAGCACAACATTAACTACAAAAGCCACAAAGTAAGATTAAATTTCTACAACCGCGTTCTTGCAAGTCACTCTAAGGCGTGCGTCACGAGTACCGAAATTTGTCGTCTAACCCGAATCAAGAGAAATTATTACGCACCACGCATTTTTTCCTCTAAAGAACTAAATTTTAATGGCCATAAAAATAGGTCAACTCCGCTGTTACGACAAACTTTTTTCTCTCGTGACTGCAACACTATCAAGAGCAATGAAGTCATGTCAGTTCTATTTTTAAACAGCCAAAAGAAGCATAGACAAATGTTACTGAATGTAATACTCAAAATTCATTTGGATTCATAGTAAGCTGAAGAACATAACACGTGAGCCAGTGTCCACTGACTTTGACAAACTGCATTTCACCTGAGCCTGGTGAAACTTCATTTCGCTTTGGGCATGTATAGCTCCGAACTGAAAATGGATAAAACATAAATCTTTAATAATTATAATGAACTTGAATAAGGACCATAGGGCCCAAACACATATTTAGTATTTCGCGAAATCGCCAAAAGATTGATCGACGCTTCCCATGACCAGAGGGCTGGCCATCGGCCAGTGGGCTGTTCTTGTGTCAGAGCATCAGCATTGCCTTCCAACATGAGAATGGGGCCGGGCACATTTCCAATCTGTAATGCTGAGGGAGTCTTCGACGCCTGTTAGTGTAAATACGGGTTTTGAAGTTTTATCTAGTCATTAATATTGTTAACTTATACATTATAGGTATTTATAATTAATTAACAATTTGTAATTTTATCTATTACAATAACTTGAATTTATATATATTTATAAGTGTAGGGGGTATCGGGTAAAAAACGGCGGTCTCCGCTGGCTTTGGCTGTAGTAACCCTGTGACTACTGCGTTCTGCAAACGGCAGCAAAACTGAAGTAATTCAGAGCTTAGTATTCTTTCTTTTCGTGACTGGAGAAGTACTTCCACCTTACATTATACACTCCAGTTAATAGCATAGTACTAGGGCGTTCAAAACCAGTTGCACTCTCTCATGTCCTGTAAGTGATCAGCGAGTCTAACGGCAGCAACCGGGACCGATAGCTACTATTTCTGAGTATCTTCTTACGCCATCGGTCCAACCAGCAATTTGACGGGTTAGGCGCTTTATACCTAACCCATGAATGTGGTTTAATTTCTGAGCATCTTCTTACGCTATCGGTCCCGGTTGCTGCCGTCAGAAACAAATCGTTAAGCATAGCGTAGGTACTGGGTCGCTTAAGCAAGTTTGGCACCAGGATAATTGCTGCACATACGATAAAGAAAACAAGAAGATTACTGCATGTGGCTGTCAATACTTAAAACGGCATAAATGACTACAACAATGTCATATAATATAAATTGACATACATTCAACATATTGACAAGAAAGACAAACGGAGTCACAGCGTTAAAATCCTTTTGTTACGTTTTAGTACAGAACCATACACATAGAACGCTTACTCATAACACTTAAGTATTGCATTGACTTGCTTATCTTTATAATCGCAATGATGGCGTATATTCCTCAAATCATTTCTGCTACAGTGCTCTAGACTGTACGTTAGATAAAACTTCCGTCTCATATGTACCGGCTAGTATAATTTACAAATAATTTTATTCATAATAGTTATTAAGTAATTGCGTACATATTGACCTTACCATATATCATCTCGTGGGTGTCGTAAAAGGCGAATAAGGGATACACCAGGTAGTCAGACAGCAGCACCTCCTGTGTACTAGGTACCATCTAATTGCGGTCGCCAACTCGCATGCCAAGCGCGTTGACTACGGCAAATCCCTCCACTTGACATAATAACAAAAACCGTTAGGGGAGACTTATGTCCAGCAGTGGTCGATATCAGGCTGACAAAACTACGATTACTATCCATAAAAATACCAGCATTCAAATCGAGGCAAAAGTCGGCTCAGTTGGAAAATCTTCAATATTTACATTTCAAAAGAGGACATGTCTCAACCATTAGCAGATCACAATGTCGTACAACGTGACAATAAATCTAACCAAAAGCAGTGGAGCTCTCAAGAATCACAAATTAAGTATCTACCCATTAAACCCTATTAATATCTAAATTTAAAGTTGTCACCTTAAAACCTAGAACATCTCGAATATTCATCTTCTCCTTGATTCATTATAAAGTTCCAATACCAGTAAACAAACAGAACTAGTCTTATTGGCTATACGGTAAGTTTAATAAACTTCCAAAGCACATATAATCAAAGTGAATTTCACGTAACTTATGTAGGCACCTCTAGATACCTGTGGACATTGTATTTTAATCTAATTTATAAAGAGAGGATTTATGAGGCCGTAGAGGGGAAAATAGGCTCACGCAACGTGTCTGGCCCGTTCTATTGGATACGTGAGTGTGATACATCGAACGGCTCTCCGCAACACGTACGCCGGCGATTTATCTCGGCGACTCTTTGACAAACCCGCCCCCACCCGAAGTACCTCCGAGCTCACTTGTCTGCACGCAATCAAATAAATAACACATATTTTTTCCTTCTAACAATCTCAATGGGACGCACCATCGCCGTAACGCTCCACAGCCAAAATCAAACCTAACCACTCGAGTAAAACATTTAAAACGCTTCTGAATTTAACCATAATTAGCTCCGGGAAAGATTTCTCATTTTTATTTAGTAGCGGAAATGAAAAATATTAATGACACAAATTTTGCTGAAGCCAGCGAGTCGGGACCAGGCGTACTCAGACCGAATGAAATGTTGATTTTACGACGCGCGTTTTACCTTCTACTGACGCCAGATGAAACAAAATACACGTTCATTAGCGCCGACCGGGAAATTATATTACAGTTGGTACTTGATTATGAAATCACCGAGTCCCACACAGATAGTTCAAGTACATACATTCAGGTGTACATGTAACATGTATGTCTACTCTGCAATTAGTGCATTTGGTCTCTGCGCCTTAACAAAACTTTATCTTTCATCCCTTTTAGAACTTGTCAAAGGGCCGGAGCCGACTCGATATGAGTTACAAGTCTAACATTTGATAAAGGAAAAGTCTTAACAGAAGTGAGCAGTCGTATTAAAGCATTTGATGTCGTTGAGTTAATTAGAATAATGGATTCTTTCAGGCTCTGTTAGTGTTCAAGGCTGCGTAAATACGAGTGTCACGAAAGTTCATATTTTAAAATGAGAATTTGAGCAGGGTTGTGAGTGAGTAGCGGATGATATTAGTGTCGGAGCTGGCGACATGAAACAGAATCCACGCGATGCATGCCGACTTAATCCCAGGTAATGGGAAGTAATAAAATGTAAGAGGCTAAGGGTAACGACAGACGTGCGCGCGTGACCTGTTATCTTTGCCTTTCGGACTACTTAGGAGAACACAAAATCTGATTTTGTTGTTCGGGCGGAATCTGTTATGGACGTACTTCGGGTATAAAATTAGGCATAATTTACAAGCAGCCGCTCTAACTCGCAGTTCGTGTGGATGATGGCCCTGTAAGGGTAATCGATAGAGCTTTTGTGGTGTAGCGCCATCACGTGTGAATTTTCTAACTTTTTCGTTTATGACGTTAGGTTTTGACAAATTAACACGTCAGCGAAGAGATACGGCGGGCGACCGAGTCCCGCCCATCAATATCGACACGGCCACCATTACTCAATATCACTCAAGTGGAACTGCCCAATTTACAGCTACATTTAACTGATTTGATTGAATTCACCTAAAGTTATCACCTCGGATACCGACGTGCTTAACATGTTATTACGGTCAAGTAGACGCTCGTATTAAACCTACACATTTTAATATAACATGTATGTGTTTATACGGCAGATTGTGTTGAAAAATATTCTTACATGTGTATCTTAGTTACTAATATTACAAATGCGAAAATTTGTGAGTATGGATGTATAGATCTATGGATGTTTGTTACTCTTTTACGCAAAAAATACCAAACGGATTTTGATACAACTTTGTGATAATATGGGTTATTTATCCGAATAACACGTAGTCCATAATTTATAAAGCACTTACACAACAATAGCAACTTTTCTAAAGAAAATTTGTTCTTTTAACACATGAGGACGGGATAAAATACAATAAATAATCCCTTTCCATACGCTGGGAAAAGTCAACAGCACCCAGCGCCTAGTAGTATGGCTCTGACAATTTAAGTCTGACTCCAAGTAACTTTACCGAAGTCGTGTTATTAACCGACTACCAAAGAAGGAGGTTATCAATTCCACTGTATGTTAATTCTTTAGTACCATAAAGTGTACCACTTTTTAATTATAATATAATTATATTATATTATTTAATTATTATTGACGGGTCTGTTGGCGTGGTTGGCAAATGCTTGCTTTTCACGCCGGAGGTCGTGGGTTCATGTCCTGAGTCTGGGTGTAATTATCTATATAAGTATGCATTTACAAAAGAAAAGTAGTATATGTAATAACAGTATAAATATATCAGTTATCTGGTTTCCATAGTACAAGCTCAGCTTAGTTTGGGATCAGATGGCCGTGTGTAAATAATGACCCAGGATATATTATTATTTTATAAATTAAAAATATAACCAAAATAATATTTTTATTTAATATATTTATAATTTAATATTAAATATATGATTGTTTATACATAATAAATTACAATATTAAAATGAATGCACAATTAATTGGCTCAGTGGTTAAGGTAGCGGCCTACCACCATCAGTATTGTCGTGTTTCGGGTTAAAACCCGGGCAGGATAAATGGAAATGGCTGTTTTGAGTCTGGCTGTGCTTTGTGTCTGTGAATTTCATGTTTGTAAAGTAAAGATAAGGAAATTTATAAAAGTGGAGCGGGTAATGTCTTAAAAAATCAATCAATATAGAACTAATTCACGCAAAAACTACGGAACAGATTTTGATTAAACTTTATGTTTACATAGCTTATACATCCCAAAAACACAGGCTATATTTAGAAACTGAAACCGAGGAGCACATAATATAATATAATAATAATATCTAGGGACAATGTCACACAGATCAACCTAGCCCCAAACTAAGCAAAGCTTGTACTATGGCCACCAGGTGAGGATATACATACTTATATAGATAGATAAATACTTATATACATAGAAAACATCCATGACTCAGAGACAAATATTCATGCTCATCACACAAATATTTGCACTTATCGGGATTCGAACCCAGGACCACCAGCTTCGTAGGCAAGAGCACTACCAACTAGGCTACGGTGACCGTCAAATATAAATGTTTAATTTCCCAATAAATGCAGCTTATCATTTCATCTAAATATTTTATTCGTATGTAAGTTAAGCTATTTCTTCGGTATTTGTGAACTGATATAATAGATAGTGTTCATTTTAATTTGAATAGCGAATACTTTTAACATCGGATGTAAATATTTACACCATCCGTGACCATCCTACCACATTAAGAGAGGTAGGGCACAGCGTTCATTCGCTTGAAGAGCAGCCCGACTGGGGAAGTACCTCCACCTTACAGAAGACATTCCTTAATAATAACATTAATAATTTAATGTTGTGTTTCTGAGTGTGAGTAAGGTCGCCAGAGCTCATCGGGGTGGGGGGGAAGGGTCAGCAACACTTGTTTGCTGACTCTTAAAGGTCGGCAACGCACCCGCAACTCCTCTGGTGTTGCGAGTTCCATGGGCGGTGGTGATCACTTATCATCAGGTGACCCACTTGCTCGTTTGTCGACCACTGACATAAAAAAAAAACCGATTGTATGATTTTTATGTTTTAAAAGAGTAATTATTTGTATACAAGAGTGGGAGGTAATAGCGAAGAGAAGGGCTACTAAGTAACAATATAGCGCTGTACGAAGAACACACCTCCATGTTACAAAATAAATGTTAAAACTTAATAACATAATGCTGTGTTTCTTGGGTGTGATTTAGATTGCCATAGTTTAACGAGATGGCTAATAGGTCAGCTACGGTTGATTGATGTATCCATAAATAAATAATATCGTGTGACAACTAACATACTGGCGTCTAGCAAATTATATAAATATAAATAAGGCAGATAAGCAAATTTATAAAAGAAAGGTTGTCTTCGAAAAAAAAAATATTATCAATATAGAACTAATTCACGCAAAAACTACGGAACAGATTTTGATAAAACTTTATACTTACATAGCTTATACATCCGAAAAACACATATTTATAAACTGAAACCGAGGAGCACAGCTAGTAATAATAATATCCTGGGACATTATTTACACACGGCCATCTGATCCCAAACTAAGCAGAGCCTGTACTGTGGTAACCAAACAACTAATGAACGTTCTTATATATTTCTTACTGCATACATACATATTATGGATAAATTGATATATTCTCACGTATTTTTTTATAATAATATCTTTTTTTTTTTTTTTGATAAGGCAGGGGGAATGTTAATGCATGCCACCCGCAAAAAGTGTCTGCGGGTGGGTATGTCGGACTCGCACCGACTCAACCTAACCTGCCGTGGACTTCTTCTGGCGCCTGATAGGGGGAGCCCCGGGAACGCGGGTATGCTGCTCCGGTGCCCCTCTTTTGCGCCTGGTCCCAGATGGTTGGGACACGCACCCGGAGAGGACTATGGGTTGTCCTCTCCATTTGCCGACTTCTGCCAGTACGGCACAGCGACTGCGCCACAAACAGTTCGCTGTCTTCCCGGGGCTGCTTGCACGTGGCGGCAGTTGTGGACACTTCTCATACTGCAACCGCAGCCCCGAGGGGAGTTGGGCTAACGGCTGCCGCCGCCACCCCGACGCCTCCTCCGCCTACGAGCGGGATCGGCTCGTTCCCGATCCCGTTCGGCGGCCTCCTTCTGCAGCAAAACTGCCTCACAGAAGGAGACCACGGCGTCCCATTTGGTGGAGTCGCCAGCCAGCATCGCATACACGACTGCTGGCGGCGAAAGATCCCGTCCGATCAGCAACCAGGACTCGTCTCTCGGCCTCCCAGGCCGGGCACTCCTCCAGCGTATGCTGGGCAGAGTCCAGGTCGCTCCCGCAATGGTGACAATGTGTCGTCACTTCTCGGCCGATCCGGCACAGATACTCACCGAAACACCCGTGTCCGGTGAGTATCTGAGTCAGTCTGTAGGTGACGCAACCGCCCTTCCTTCCCACCCAGGCCTCGAGGTGAGGCAGGATAGCACCGACGGCACGTTGGCGCGCGTTCAGCCGCAACTCAAGCCTTGCGCGCCACTGTGTTAGTACGCGCCGGTGTGCATCCCGCCTATAGGCAACGAGCGTCTGCTCTGGTGCCAAACCGCTCTCCCGGCGGACGCGGATCTCGGTGTAAACCGTCGCGTCGACTGCCACCAGGATATCAAACGGCGGGAGGCGCGCCAGGAGTGTCGCCGCCTCAACGGATACCATCCGGTATCCTCGTGCGATCCGTATGGCCACCACACGCTGCAGGCTGTTCAGGATAGCTCTGCAGCGGAAGGCGCCCGTCAGGCGTTCAGACCAGACGGGCGCCCCATAAAGGACCATGGATCGCACGACACCTCCGTAAAGGCGGCGAACTTCTTCCCTGGGACCCCCGAGGTTCGGCAAAAGCCGGTGTAATGCTCCGGTTACCCGGCGCACTCGGGGTGCCAGACGCTCGAAGTGCTTATAATAATATCTGAGGACACACAGATCATCCTAGCCCCAAACTAAGCAAAGCTTGTACTATGGGTACCAGGCTACGATATACATACTTATATAGATAGATAAATACTTAAATACATAGAAAACATCCATGACTCGGATACAAATATTCGTGCTCGTCACACAATATTTGCACTTACCGGGATTCAAACCCAGGACCACCAGCTTCTTAGGCATGAGCACTACCAACTATGCTATGGTGACCGTCAAATTGAAACGTTGAAAATTGAAACGAGAGATAGAACAAATGATCGTGCTCATCACACAAAGAATTGTCCCGGGTGGTTATCGAACTCAAGACCTCTGGGTAGCAGTCGGGGTCACTAACCGCTTGATCAAAGGGTCAGTCCACGGTATCGGAGTATGAATTATATCATCAGCCTGATATCGTCCATTGCTGGACATAGGCCTCCCCCAAAGGTTTCCAAAACGTTGCCATTTGGAGGGGTTTGCCGTAGTTTTTTGGGACTAGTCCCTCCCTCTTACCCACCACTGCAACTCCTGTAAGCCAGGATCAACAGTGGCACACGGTGAAATGAGACTGAGCGTTGAGGCTCAGGCATTTCCCGGGGAATCGCTTTAACTGTCTTGGATCCCGCAACGAATTTAATCAGAAAGAGAAAAAAGGAGGAGTTAGAAAATGAATAGTTCCACTTTCCTCCAGAGCAAAGCGGGAGACAGAAAGATGTAAAGAGGCTATAGCCTCATGAAATGAGAGAGGGGTTTGCCGTAGTCACCGCACTTGGCATAAGAGTTGGCGTCCGCAGTTAGGTGGTAGTTAGTACACAGGTGGTGCTGCTGCCCGACTACCTGGTGTATCCCTTAGTCACCTTTTACGACATCCACGGGATGGTTTGGGGTAGCCCTTTTACTCTTTCTGGGCCGAAAACCACCAGGGATGATTGAGTTACTTACTAAATATTAATGTGAAAAATATCTATAAGCTACTAGCGGCCCGGTACGTGCTTCGCTACGTATAAGGCATATTAATAAAAAAAATGATTATTCAGTTCATTTATTCAAACAAAAAATATTTTAAATTGCTAAAAGATGTTTGAATTTACACTTTTTCAAGCCTTTTTTTTAAATTTTCTCTACGTACAAACCTTCCCTGGACTTCCACGAATAATTCAAGACCAAAATTAGCCAAATCGGTAAAGGCGTTGTTGAGTTATAACATTACAACGAAAAGTGGCATTGATTTTTATATATATAGATATACGGCTTTCCTAAAGATAACGGGCAATAACTGGACGGAAAAGGCGAAACTGGACGGAAAAGGGAAAAGGCGAAAAAAAAATGGAGGAGGTCTTTGCTCAGTAGAAACGTCCTTAACAAATTTGAAATAAAAATAATAATAAATTAATTAAATACAATGTAATAATGTGTAAAATAATATCTTGAACGTAACTTTAATTTATATGTAAAAAACATTAAGAAATTAAATGATTCAATTATAATATAGTAAATGAAAATAAACCAAATCAAATTGTGTAATTAAATAACTTAATTTTTTAAAATGAAATTGTAGACATATAAATTATACTGTGATAGTATTTTATTAAGGAATAAATAAGGCTTAAATAAATATTAAAAAATATAATAAACGGCTTTATATTTGACTACAAGCTGTGAAAATATTGCTATTAAGGCGTTATATCAATATACTTCTTTATAAACAATCATCTTCACAACACAAATCATAATTTATTATCGTTATTCCTTTAACTGTTTCTTTAC
Source organism: Pseudoips prasinana (assembly GCA_951640165.1). Lineage (NCBI taxonomy): Eukaryota > Metazoa > Arthropoda > Insecta > Lepidoptera > Nolidae > Pseudoips > Pseudoips prasinana. Next base: position 16,913,977 of record OX621240.1, read on the forward strand.
TCTTTTTATTTATTTACTCGCGATTACGTTAGAAATATCTGAGGTAATTCTTAAATGTGTACTACGGTGTGTACACAATCAGAAGCAGGTTGAAAAGTTTTAAGCTTTTTTCGCGCGCTTTGGCGCTCCCCTTGATAAGTTTTGACGCATGGGAAAAGTCGCGCTGACTCATTAATTCTTCCAACTACTACCATTCGTAGCCATTAAATTATATATATATATATATATATATATATATATATATATATATATATATTCTTGTCATCTGTGTTGTTTTCTTTTCATACCTATTTTATGCCAATGTCTCGTGAAAACCAAAACTTTAACCTTAATAGTTTATAAAACCCCAAACCAACACTCAAAATAATGTTCTCATTTTGTCATAAAAATACATTCACCAAACGAATCTTTGAAATCTTTTGAGTAATCAGATGCGTGTCTAATTAATTCTTCTAACTAAAAAAATTTGTAGTAAATAAATAATATGTATTCATACCGCTTTCTTGTCATCTATGTTGTTTGTTATAAAACAAACAAAATAGGTATAAACCTATTTTGTGCCAACGAAACAGACTGTGAAAATATTAAGCTTAATAGTTTATAAAACTCCCAAACAAACACAGAAAATACTGTTGACAATTTGTCATAAAAATACATGCACCAAACGAATCTTTGAAATCTTTGGATTAATCAGATGCTAAAGTAGGAAGGATAAGTATCTCAAGAGGAAACGAATGCTTTTAGTAGTACCCGGTCTAAAAGGAATTGTGCTTAACCATTCTCAATAAATACTTTGGTCCGCACTAAGCACTAAAGGTTAAAGTTAGATCTTGAAGGTTTAAAATATCTGACAGTTGTTCTGATTGTCAGTTATTTTATTTGTTTTGTTCAATATCTTTATAACAATCAATACTTAAACTCTTTGCTTAACTGAAAACAGAAAAGAATGGCTTTTATGCAATTGAAATAGTACTCAATTTACAGCTTCCATAGTTTTTCCACAATGTTGTTGTGTCCATAATTTGGGGTTATAATCCATAATCGACGCGCTTGGCAGACGGGTTGGTGATTGCAGTATTTTGGTCATATTCTATGCCGTCAGCCACACAGCAATACAACTGCTTGAATTCCAGGGGTAGGTATCTGAATTCTGAAGCCTCGGTTAACCGTTTGGTCTGAAAAAATAACTGGACCAGGCCAATCATAGCCCACTCCGGACTATAAATTGTGCCTTATATTATGAACACTCCAATTGATGCCATGCCAATGTATAGGAGACGTCCTTCATTTATTATTAACTTTGTACACAACGCACCAGGGTACTTCACGAATCCTGATTTCTTCCCTGAATCCGACTAGACTTAGAACAAAAAAAATTGGACTACGCAAATAATTATCCTATGCGGGCAACCAACCTGAAACACAAGCGGCGAGAAAGTAGCGAGGCCACTCCCTTAACAACTTCTATGTCCGAAATTGTGTGTTGTACAGTTCTATGTAAAAGTATTATGGCCCTATACATATATCATGGATATTAAAGCGGAACCTATTTACATTAAGAACAACACTACAGTGGAATAGTGTTTAGAGAAATGTAAGTAATTAATTACGTTTACCAACTAGAATAACAAGCTCATGCACGAAACATATTTTTGTTAAAACTGACGCACGCGCTCTAACCGAACGAGCACTCGCGTTAAATAGCAAAATCTCACACAATTGTTGCACAGTTCTTATTTAATTTCCGTCTGCTGTTTGTCCTAGATTTTTCATTTATTCTCTAGCGACGTCGCAAAGTTAAACATGCCGAGAATTTCCGGGGATATTACGTAGAAGGTAGATAGTTATGGTTAGTTGTGTATGAGGCGACACGACTTTGATGTATCGTGGAGCGTCTGTAGTCGGACCCTGAATATTTACGAGAACGAAGCGAAGGCCGAAGCGTCTCTCGTCGCCACGCGCCCCGGTAACCGTGTCACATTATTCATGAACTATATTTATGCTACATCTGCCAAAACACATCCATAGAGCATCGTATATATAACTAATCCATAAACGTGTACCCACTGCTACATTAAATAAATATACGGGACATGGAACACAGCGCCATCTAGCTCAAACTAAGCAAAACTTATACTTTAGATACATGATAAATACTTATTTACATTACACAGAATCAAGACAAATAGGCGTGTTCATGAACACCAATATTTGTCTTGTTCGAGGATCTGATTGCTGCATCAGCTACGAATGAGTCGGGGCATTCATTGAGTGTGTGTACTGGTGGCAATAAGTTGAGACAGAGAATGCCTTGAAGTATACGCGAAGCCTTTAATTTCCCATCTCTGTTCAGTTGGGTCTTCACCTTGTCCCTTTCATCGCAGCCCTCTTGGATAATGAAAGTGCAATACTAAATAATGTGTTTCTTTCTAATCACAAAGAGAATGTTTCACGTCCCATGTTGATAGTTTCCATAATAACGAACTTAAACATTATTCGACTAAGAGCAGTTTACATCAATTTTATCTGCTCAATTTAATTTACAAAGAACCTGCGTAATAATTAGGCGTGTGTTTTTGTTACACATTGGAATCGGAATTACATATAAGATCTTTTCAAATTTATTATTTCATTTTAGCCATATACTACTACTATCTTGGTCTACTCGTGAAAAAACTAAATATATATTATTGTATATTCTAAATAGTTAATACAAATTAAATACGGTTAGTGTTTCTAATCACAGAAAAAAATTCGATATAATCTTTCATTTTCAAAGGAACATTGTTACTGCCAACAAAAAATGTTCGATCATTTGATTCGTTATAAGAGAGTTCAGAATTACCTTACGAAACCTTTTATTTATCGCTCATTACTGACTTTCTGACTGAACATTTCATTCCAGCTAACGGAGCAAAGAGGTATTTTATTTTAAACATTTACGAATCAGCGTTGAAAACATAAATATACACCAGTTATTTGAGCAATAAATATCTTTGTTTTGGAATTGCACGTGCGTAAAGTAGAACAATGCCAGAATTAGGCACAACAACCTATTATAGGAATTTGCGAACTGACCTGAATGGTTTTTACACAAAATTTACCTTTAGGAATATTTGACTAATTTTCATGGCCTCGCGGGAATCAAACTTGGAAATATGATTATTTTGGTGGAAATGCGTTGAACAACCATTGTTATTACTAATGATTATACAGATAGCATAATATTACTATCTATCTGTTCATTTATTGGAATGGTGGAATGTAGTTTTAGTCATTGACAAGAAATATTGTTCGATGAAAGGCTATATTTTACAGCGTTTAGGCTTACCCATTCTTCATTCAAAATAGGTTATGTTGTTATTTGTATTATATGTATATTTAAATGAATAAAATCTATCGACAGAAACTTCGTACAAAATATAAAATTTCACTTCAAAATAAATAACACATTAACGAGTCGTATCACTTAATAAATTATATCAGTGTCCATATCTTATGTGTTTTTTCTTAACAGAATGACATTCATAAATGAATGAACAAAATTGAGCGTTTCCTTATTTAAATTATGTTTTTGTTTTAGAGAGGAAAAATGGAGGGGAATGAACGAAGAGGTGAATTACAGCCACAACAATAATTTCTCTTGTGGACATTTTGTTTTCCTTTATTGGTCATATTTATCAGTGCAAACGCCCGCGGTGGCAAATAAATCTCACGCACATTTCAAGTACATCTCTTATTTCTAAGACGCAAAGTAGTATAAACGGGCAATTAAGGTGATATGAGTCTAGGAGTTTTCTTCATTGGGGAGTATTAATGTTATCGTGTCGCAGTTGTTCAAACCACCCAACGGCCAGTTAAAGTAACTTAATCATCATGTTAGCCAAAGTACGTCCACTGTTGGACAAAAACCTCGCCAAAGATTGGGGGATATGCCATGATTGCCACGCTTGGCAGACGGGTTGGTGATCGCAGTTTGATGGCCATAATTCTCAGAAAAACGCTGCTGCCCGTTCTCTGGTCTAGGTATTCTCTCGGACGATTTCAACGCACCCCACAGGATGAGATGGGGTGATGATATTCACACGGCACAAGTAATTTAATAACGATTGTATATAAGGCCACCCCGAGCTTAACGAAAAAGAAATGAATGTTCAAGAATGTATGAACATTGGCAGCCACTCATATACACACATCAACACAATCTAGGGATATTGAACATTTCATTGATTATCTAGAAAACTATAAACATTTTGTTATGACTGTAAATGGAAGAATTAAAGATAATTTCATGGCCGATATTTAAACATTAACAACACGATGCGATTTTGTTTTTCTAATTAATAAAAGTTTTAAATTAATTAAGCCATAGAAAATTACTGAGTGAACAAAAACATTTTATTCTTATAAAATTATTCAATCGAATTAAATGAATAAAAATCTTACCAAATCTGATAATCAGTAATCGGTATTTCCTCCTCTAACATTAATCACACAGCGGCAACGATTTTCCATACTTAAAATTAAGGTGTCAATGTCTTGCTGGGGTATGCAGTCCCAAGTTCTTTTTAAATGTTCGAAAAGTTGTTCTTCTGTTGTCAAGTTGGGCGGAAAATCCCTCAATGCTCTTCGCTGTAACATGTCCCAGGCGTGTTCAATTGGGTTTAAGTCTGGCGACTGTGGAGGCCAATCTAATACCTGAACATCGTGTTCTCGAAGGGCGGCCCTCACCAGCCGCGCTGTATGGGAAGGTGCATTGTCATGCATGAGCTGAAATTCTTGCCCCGTTAGGGCCCTGAGCGGGACAATGACACGTTCTACTACCTCCTCACGGTATCTATGGGCAGTCATGCTGCCCTGAATCCAAATGAGTTGGGTTCGTCCGCCGATTCGTATTCCTGCCCACACCATAATTGTCCCGCCTTGGTAAGAGTGGACCTCCTGTGGATGTCGGAGACGGCTGACCCTGCCTGGAGTTCTCCAAACGCGTGTTCGTCTCGAATCTGGATGAAATCCATAGCGGGACTCATCAGTGAACAGCACCAATGACCATTGTTGATCACTCCATGTCAAATGTTCTTGAGCCCATAAAAGTCGCCTACCGCGATTGCCACGTCGCAGCGCTGGGACTCGTAGCGGTCTGCGAGCATGAAGACCAACTTCATGCAGCCTCCTTCGCACGGTTTGGTCGCTCACCAGCAGCTGCTGACCCTCCTGGAGCCTTTGCACTAGTTGCATCGCTGTGATATTGGGTAGTCTTCTGGCGGTCATTTGGAGAAATCGATCCTGTCTCTGAGTGGTAACACGATATCTACCTGTGTGCCGTTCTGCCACATCTCCAGTAGCGCGATAACGTGACCACAGCCTGGATACCACATTTTGGCTTGTGCCCAGAGACTCAGCAACGACGCGTTGAATAGCACCGTTTTGTAACATGCCAACTGCCCGTAACATTTCATCTCGACTCAAATGATGGCGTGCCATGACGCTAAAAAGCTTACACAACCAATTGAGAAAAGAAAATAAAACAATTTATCAGGTTTTCTTCAATTAACACGCAAAAAAAATTTTAATGCAACTTCTTGAAATTAGATACAACTCAAGATTGCGCTGTGCTTTGCGTGTTTTCATTTGTTTCTCATTTTAATTTTTAAATTTTGAATAAAGAATAGACAAGGTTTAAATCTGTAAATAAACTTTTTAAGGAAACTAAATAGGTTTTAAACAATAAAGCCATGTTTGATTTCAAAATAACGTATCCCTAGACTTTGTTGATGTGTGTATATAGGCTAACCACACACCTATGTGCTTGACACGATCGTTCACCAACCTGTAAAGATTTTGGCTTTTGGCGCCTATTATCTTCACTTGTGTGGTTTTCGGCCCAGAAATAATAACAGGGCCACCCCATACAATCCCGTGGGTATCGTAAAAGACTACTAAGACATAAAACAGGTAGTCGGGCAGCAGCGCCTCCTATGTACTGGCTACCACCTAACTACGGTCGCCAACTCACATGCCAAGAGCGGTGACTACCACGTCCGAAACCTTTGGGGAAGGCCTATGTCCAGCCGTGGACGAAATCAGGCTGATGATGATTTTTCACCTAAAATACAATGGATACATGTAGATTATTTATTCATTCACTGAGTTGTTCGTTTTTTATATCTATAGAACCCAAAATAAAATTTGTCCAATTCCTGATTTCAAATATTTTTAAATATTTTATATCTGTAATGATATCATTTAAATTAAATTAAAAGAAACGAGAAACATGCATGTGCATGTGCATGCATGCACATTTGAAAAATTATACTCTAATAATTAACAAAATTAAATGAAATGATTAATAATAATAATATCTAGGGACAATGTCACACAGATCATCCTAGTTTCATGAATGTTGGGTCGGAATTGGCTCGTTCTACCATGTCCTCAGCGACTTTCATGCGATTGAGTTTTTGGAGAAAATTCAGATCTTTTGGGACTAGCCGAGCGGCAACATGTTTCATACCCAAATGATTAGTTAAAATGGTACGAATCGACTCGTGAGATACAGAAAGTTCGGCGGCTATCTCTCTCAGAGTTGAATGAGGATTTTCAGTCACTATTTCCTTCACTTTTGCGATGTTAACTTCAGTTGCAGACGTTGATGGCCTACCAGAGCGAGGCAAATCTTTCGTCACATCTCGACCGCTTTTGAACGCTTTGAACCACTCATAAGCACGAGTTTTTGATAAAGTCGATTCACCGTAAGCCTTCTGTAACATTTTCAGTGACTCCAAACACGAAATTCCATTAGCGGTGCAAAATTTAAGACAAACCCTTTGTTGGATATTTTTGTCCATTATGAAATTCGCAATACACACTATATATGATATTACTAAAACCAGCACTGTATTTAATATAAATAAAAGATGCAACTCAAACTCCGCGCCAAAATGGAAAACATTTGTGCCAATCTAACAACATTAAAAAAAAACCAAAAATTTGAATTTGGAACCATAAACAAATCATCCATTCCCGATACTTTTTTGACTGAATGTATGATTCATTGCGACCTTTACTAAATCAATTAAAATAAAAAAAACTTTGTTTAAAAAAACCGACTTCAAAAACTAAAAAGTATAAATAAAAATCTCTTAATATAGATTTAATTTAATACATCTCTTATGCAAACGTAATACCTTTAATATTAATGATATAATATAATTTGTATGTGCTACCTATTGAAAGGCTTGAAGTCGGTGCCAAGCCAAATGTAATAGTAGGTAGGTACCATACTCGCCGCGCGTTACTTTCAACGGGATAGCTTCGTATTTCTACACAAACAACCCAAGCGTGCAGACGTCGTTGACGGTCGTCTCGAAATATTGTAAAATTTTGATGCGTTGTCTCCTAATTAATAATTTATCTGTTTGTTTTTCAGGGCCACAATTATATTCATATATAAGCATAATATAGATTTATTATAACTATAGTAACTAATTTAGGTATTAATATTAAATATATTTTTATGATACAGTTTCATATTAATTCATATTGTTCTTTAAGTTTATTTACTTAGGTTAATCTTTAGTGTAGGAATTTCATCACAAATTATGAAAGCTGTATGTAATATTAACTTTTAGTTTGCTTAGGGCTTGGCACCGACTTCAAACCTATCAATAGGTAGCACATACAAATTATATTATATCATTAATATTAAAGGTATTACGTTTGCATAAGAGATGTATTAAATTAAATCTTTATTAAGATATTTTTTTTATACTTTTTAGTTTTTGAAGTCGGTTTTTTTGAACGAAGTTTTTTTATTTGTTACTTTTTAGTTTCTAACTATGGGTTTTATTAGGTAGTATTAGGCAATACGTAGTATTAGGACTACGAAAGGTGCCGCGCACCTTAAAACTCTAGGTCCCAACAAAAATGTTGTTCGAAACTCTTTTTCACGTTCTTGTGAGACAGTGAATGATCGAAAAGACCGTTTGTAAAGCAAGACAAGAAAAACTACATAAAATTAATTTGTGCTGAGGGCTTATAGATAGGTCTTATTAATGATCGAATAGCCATCAAGTCTGCTGAGCAGAGGGCATGAGTCTATGAAGACTAGGTCTTATTAATGATCGATTAGCCAACGAGTCTACTGAGCAGAGGGCTCATAGCTTAGGTCTTATTTATGATTGATTACTTAATGACTCTGCTGAGCAGAGGGCTGTTAGACTAGGTCTTATTCATGATCGATTAGCCATCAAGTGTACTGAGCAGAAGGCTCATAGAATAGGTTCTATTGATGATCAAGACAACGAGTCGAGAGAGTTCGAGTCGGACTCACCCGTGAAAGGCGGAATGTTTCTTTCCATAGTGAGCAGCAAGTATTTGAGTTGATAGAATGGAAGGTAAACTGTGGTTTACGATTTGAGACGCTATAAAAAAAAACTACTGGAAGTTTGCATGGTAATGTACATCATCTATTTGTTTTAGTTTTATCATTCTCTTATTTTAGGAGTTACAGGGGGGGGGGGAGACACATTTTACGCCTTTGGATGAGTCTCTCGCGCAAACTATACAGTTAAGAAAAAAATATATAATAAACCTCAATATCTATATAAATATCGATATAAAGAGTTTACCAGTATTACTAAATATAGACATTTGATGCAAAGTGTGGAAAATTTGATTAATCAAACGACCGGAGAAAAACTCCGAAACTGATATCCTACTAATATTACTCTTTCACGTAAAATATACATTAATGAAAATTTACAATAATATAACTTATACATCAGAATAACACATAGGTTACAATTTATAAAGATATTGTGTGAATTGTCCAAAATATGACGATAAGTGCCAAGTAAGTAGGAAAAAATCTACCATCTGCGAGCTATTCCAGCGTGCTCTGCCAAAACCGCTAGAGGTTCCTACTAATATTATAGATGCGAAAGTTTGTGAGTAGAGATGTATGTCTGTTACTTTAGGCCAAAACTACTTTAACGCGGGTGAAACCGTGGGGCATAGCTAGCAAGATACCATAACTAAACACTTATTTTAATCTGAAACTTCTTGATAGGTGGTGTTAGGGAGTTATATTATCTTACCTTTTTTTTATAAGCTGGGGGACCTACTTGTAAAACTTAACGTATTTTAGGCATGGCGCGTCGGTTGGCATTTGTCAGATATTCAACTTGCCTTTACGATATTTAACTTTGAATTATAAAAGAAGAATTTGTTATCTATTGAATTCTGTTAGGAATATCGATAGGATATTTTAAATGAAACTTCAAATGAAAATATATTATCGTTCTTATAAATTGGCATATGAATACCTTATCCATTATACTTAACGATCAAATATCTGTAGATGACATAAGTTGTATTGGAACTCATTAAAGTTCCTATATAGCTATATTTTTTGCTTGAATGCACGATGCTCATTACACAAAGTTAATTGGCAACCACAAAGAGAAAAATCAACTTTGTTCAAAGTTGCAGCATCTAGGCACTTAATGAGTCATGAATCTAGACACTGGATAATTTAGGGTTGTCCTATATTTTATGTAATTACAAATTACAAAAAAATATTTTCAGTGATTATAAAATAAATTACACGTGTAGTTTAAATAACAAGCTTCTTCTTACTACCTTTATATAACACTTAGGCACATTTTTGAGCATGATTATTTTTGTATTGCAGTAGTTTTAAGTTTTCGAAATATTTGGCAATATAACCAATGATCCAACATATATAATTTTAAAAATAAATGGTTGTACAGATTAAAAACTTGATATATGGTGGTTAGTTTTTAGGGCTTACCATATAGTAAAATGAAATTAACTAATAAAATAATGTAAAAACTTATTAAAACTACCGTAAAAACCTATAAGTAATTAAAATGTATATTTTTGGGAGTACTTTAAGTTTATTACTTGCTATTTGTGGAAATAGCTAAAGTTATAAACTTAAAGTATCTACTCCCAGTAAATATACAAAACAATACATCGTAATTACTTACAGTTTTGTATAAAAATTAAAACTATCTAAACTGATATTAATAAACTGGAATATATTATTATATTATAATATAAAAGAAAATAAAGATTAGAAAAACCTTTTTTATTTACTAGCTGAAAAGAAATCTTACACGTTTGAGGACTATATAAATGTATTCGTATATCTAACTATCTGTGGTATTGTATTTATGCAGAATAGTAGATATGTTCACCTCATGTCAACCCTAAGATAGTTCCGTTTTTGACGGTTGAACGACTGTTAAATGGAAAGTGGCTCGAGTAATAACTCTTAGTTAAAACTTAAAAGCTTATTTTTAGTTGAGGAAGTATCCACAATGGTTCAAGATGTGCTTCAATGTACAACTTCTGTAATTATTTACTACACAATTTTTTTTATAGATTTTGCAAAGGTCACAATGAATCATATATAGAGGCTTTACAACTCAGCAACATGAAGTTTAGGCATAGCCATAAAACTTAACTTTACTGGTTTTGTGTGACTTTTTAGTTTAAGTAGTGCAAACTTAATAGAATATGGAAGTGAAATACATATATAAATAATTGATATCATTCTTTAAAAAATAGTATACTAATACAGAATAAATTTAAGATTGCGAGCAATATATAATAATAATAATAATCATTTATTTCAGATTTATCCATCCATATTTGTTAGTATAATTGCGAGCTTACAAACTAGTGTTAGTAATAAACAACAACAAAATTATATACTAAGTGGACGGTCCAGGTGGACTGCCCGATGCTGGTGGAAAATCACTATACCACTGCGTGCAGCCGTATCCAGCGAGCCAGCATCGGAGAGTCCCACCGGTCTGCCAGCGCGCGCAGGATGCTGTTGGGACTGTCGCGCGTGCGGCGCATGATAGATGCGCACCGCTTACGCATGATGGCCGCAAAGCCGTCTGTGTCAGCCGCCGCGAACATCGCGGAGGCGCTGCAGTAGCGCGGCAGCCCCATCAACACCCGGAACGCGTTATTGTATTGAACGCGCAGGTTGCTGTATGTCCGCTGTGTATAGTTAACCCACAGGCTGCAGGTGTAAAAGGACTGACAGTACGCTTTAAAAAGCGCAACTTTGACAGTCCCTGAGCACCGTGAAAACCTGCGGGCCAACATGTTGCATCGGACAGACAGCGCTCTGCGCTCCCTTTCTATGTCTACACTGTCCTTGAGGTCCTCGGTGACCCAGTGGCCCAAATACTTGAATTGCTCAACTTTATTTAGAGCTGTATCACCAAGAATGAAATTCGGAACAAATGTGTACCGCTTATTATCCGGCCTGAAAATCATGATTTCACTCTTTTTTGCATTGTATTTGAGCCCATGAGCCACCGCGTAGGACTCACAGACCTTAAGGAGCCTTCGTAAGGCACCACTCGATGGGCTCAACAGCACCGTATCGTCTGCGTAGGTGATGTTATTCACGCACACTCCGTCTATATGACATCCTATCCCAGTGCTGCTGAGCTCACCGATCAGTCGGTTAACGTACAGGTTGAAGAGCATGGGAAAGGTCAACCCCCCCTGCCTCACCCCGCATTCCAACCTATACTCCCCCGAGAGAGCGCCTGCCCATCTTACAAAATTCTTTTGGTTTTTATACCAATGCATAAATAACAAGATAATTTCCCTAGGTAGACAAGTTTCATCCCTTAATTTACCCCATAGAATATCGTACGATACAAGATCGAACGCTTTCGATAAATCGAGGTAGCATGCATAAACTGGGGTCTTTCTACTAGTATAATACTGTACAGTCTGCTTGAGGCATAGGACGGCACTCTCGGTGGAAAGCCCGGGCCTGAAACCGAATTGCGCGTCGTTTAGCGAGACATGCTTATCCAGGTGCTGACCAAGCAGACTGTCCAGCACTTTGGCGACTACTGTAGCTAGAGAGATCGGTCTATAGTTGTTTACATCTGATGCATCACCAGTTTTATTTTTGATGATTGGTACAACTATAGTGCGCATAAGGTTATCGGGTAGATGCGAGTGGCCTAAACACAGGGTAATATTATAAACATAATAATTTTGTCACCAGGTGCCAGTTATTATAAGATCCATCAAACTAGTCCTGTAGTAAAATCATAATCATATAAAGAAACAGTGACCCCAACTCAATACTCGTAGCAAAACACATCATGGAATTCTAGGTACAGTATCTGCTATCAATAACAAGTAAGCACGTATTCATTCATAGCAAAACCCATCACGTCAAGGACCAGTCTCTCAATATCCATCACCAGATTTGTAAACAGATCACTCGATTAAATCTCAATTAAATACAGTAGCCAGAATTTAGCAGAGAAGTGGAATTCCGTCCATAAACATTAGAAATACGGAGGCTATGCATGAGAAAAGTGTAGTCATGGGATTATATGTAGCCTAATTAGATTTCTTCGGCTCTTGATAATGTAAAGAGTTAACAAATATCAGTTTACCATTTAAATTGTTTTTAAACGTAAAAATATAATTCCTATCCGTTGATTAGTTTATCTGATGCACGATTAAACTAACAGACTATCTTATTTAATCAAAACATCGTAATTGTGGCGAAAAGGCTTCCGTTATAGTTGATATCATGCCTGACCTTTCTTGAACAATTATCATTAATGTATAAACTCCCAATTTTAAGACAAAACAATTTTTGTTTTTGTATACAATATTTTTATGTCACAACATAAAAAGGAACAATATCGGTAGTCGAAAAGGAACCATATGGGTTCCAATAAAAGTATAAAATTTATAATAAATAATTAAAGACTAATAAAAATATGCCATGGATACTCGCAACACCAGAGGAGTCGCGGGTGCGTTGCCGGACTTTAAGATTCAGCAGACAAGCATTGCTGACCTCTTCCCCCTATATAAAGACGAGGCAGCCCTAATTAAGCACACAACGTAACGTAAGCAACGTATTGAAGGATCTGTTCGTATAACCAAAGATAACATAATACTGTAAGTTTGCTTCAGCGAGCAAATCTGCAGGTCAGCGAATTGCAGCAAATATTTTTCTGCAACTCAGTACATTGTAACGATAAAGACGAAGCAGCCCTAATGATATCGTAACGCCATTGTTGTATTGGTCGCGCAACGAATTGAGGGATCTCAATAACTGACTTTGGAACAGCGAGCCAACGTACAAACCAGCATTGCTCCTGATTCCAGCAAAGCTTTTTCTGCAACTTTGTACATAGTAACTTATGAAAAAGAAAAATAGCCCATTTCGTGAACATTATCTAACTGATAACCATAATCAGGTACTAAACCAAGTTCCACACGAATCACGCTCACTTGCCTAATAAAATGACCTACATAAATTTAACAATTTAATACTGCACGTTTTTAAAGGGTCCGTCTCGTGTCGTATAACAAAACTCGTACTACTACCATGTGAAATTCAATCTATTTTAGCTTCGATCAAAAAGATACATTTTTATGTATTTTTGCTTTTTGTTAGGGATAAGATTCTTACAAAAATTTAGATGCGTATAGGCTTATTTATACCCAGGAGCTTAAATATTTATTTTCATACTTTTTTGTACACAAACATTCATTCTCTATTTAACACACCTAGTAGAGTTTTCTAAGACTACGAAGTGGGAACCGATGACTTTACCGATTTATTTTTGTTTGATTTTCATTTTACCGAAAACTATTGACCGACGTCTTTTTTTGCTATATGCATTATTTGACATATTTTAAGATAATCGAACAGAGAGACAACAGTGACAGCAATATGTTTCTAAGAGCGATTTGAATCATTATTATTGTGTGAACAATAACATTAAATATGTGATAGTCTTAAACATGCTATAATAGCTTACAAGCTTCCAAGGGACCCGTTTTTCATATTGTTAATGTTAATAATTTTTATCAGCATTAAGTAATCCATCACCATTTTATCTTTAATCGTATCCGCTTATACAGTTAAGTTATTAATAATTATATGTTACACCTTTCCAAATAAAAACGCATGCCAAAAATTAGAATAAATTCTAACCCCAAAGGAGACGGATACGTGTTCATACAATATTGGGCTCGGATGTAAAAAGATAAAAGCGGTGTCAATTAATGGGTCTATGAATTATCAGCCAATCACAAAAAAATCCATGGAATTTTTCAATCTGTGAGCAGAGTTATAAAAGATTTAGTACTTAATAGAGAGGTTATGTACCAACCTACACTAAACAGCTGATTTTTAAGAGCGATTGCTATTTAATAGTAATCCGTGTCCAGTATGTTAGCAAAAGTCGTACACGTTAAGCAATATCAGAAGTCCGTAGAGAGAATGCAGTTGTCGAGGTATACAGTATGTTAGTTTAGACGAGGGACGTATTCAAACCCATAATAGTGTATGCTTATATGATACTAATAAAAATATGAACAAAAAAAAAACACTGATAAATAACAAACAGAACCATACCAAAAATTTCGCAAAAGTCTCACAACGTGTATACACCCTTGCGCTAACGTGTTTAGTATTATCGCAGAACATGTGTGCGGGTCAATGACCTTTAGGTAGAATCCATTTTCGCTTCATACTTTAAACCAAACGGGTCTAAAATGGTATGGGTGCATTCCTTCTTCATGCAGCAGCTTCCACACAGTCCAATGTGATACGCCGAATCGTCTTGCAGCATTTCGAGTGCTTTCTTGTGGGTGATGCTCGAAGTATTCAAAAATGGCTTCTTGTAGGTGCACTGGGTATGGCTCCCTCCCTCGTCCTTGGGCATGCGTCGGTACGGTGAACTGATCGAATGTTCGCAATCGTTGGTTGACACCTAGCATAAGGTTGTACAACGGAATCAGGCGGTAGGGAAACATCTCTCGGTACAAATTAATAGCTCCTCGTACACTATCATTCGATAACACGTAGGTACGAACCATATCCCAGTTTTCTTCATTGGAATATTGATATGACGTCATTTTTAGTTAGTCAAGTACACGTTTACAGAACACACTTATCGGTAAGCGGGGTTGTTTAAGCAATACGCGGATGCGCCAGACATGCGGTACTAGCAGCGGCGCGCTCGCATAGACTGCGGGTGCGGTCAGCGCGGGGGTGGGTCCTGTCGGTGCATCGGAACAACACAGAGGAAAGGGCGAGGGGGAGGGCGGGGTTTACGCACGAGCTTCTACTGTTTACAAGTTCACTTCTTGCGCGCTCAGTGTTCATGATAATGTATTTTATAGGACAATTACGAAAAAAAATTAGGTTATATGTTTTTAAAATATTTGGGACGAGAATCGAATACTGAACACCCTCCCTTAATATGTCCCTCGTCTAACCTAACATACTGTATATAAACAAAACAATACAAAATACTCAAATCACACACGCACTAAACGATACGAGAAACGAGTGACAGATCATAGATTAGGATTCAAAATCTGTCACCAGTCACTGTCAGCATAGATTAAAAACATAGTTGCCAATAACTAATAAATCGATTTGGACGATAACCGATGTTATGATTTCTATTTATTTTGTTGATATTTTATTTTTTACTGTTGACATTATGTTAATGTATTTAATAATTATTATGATTAAATCGGTTATCTGGTGTCTGGTACAAGAGTTTTTATATTACACTGTTTGAACTCATGAACGTTAATCGATTTATAGTAATCAACTACCAATTTAATTCGTAACTTAAACTTATTTTTAAATTTCTCGTTTTCTAGATTGTAAATTGGGTCAATTTTTTACAGTTCGAAATAGAAAAATATAACGCTTTTTTTAAACCATATCTCAACTTATTACAGTTAGGCCCAGAAATCCCCGTCTCCTTTAGAAAGAAGTATATATGTCGAAAACAATAGGTTAAGCTACTAGTATATTGCGTCCAACTACTCTGTAACCTATCAGTCGAGTCACGCTAAATAGAAAATAGTAAACAGAAATAATATTTAATAGTTAAATTATAATTACCGATTTATTTTTGTTTGATTTTCATTTTACCGAAAACTATTGACCGACGTCTTTTTTTGCTATATGCATTATTTGACATATTTTAAGATAATCGAACAGAGAGACAACAGTGACAGCAATATGTTTCTAAGAGCGATTTGAATCATTATTATTGTGTGAACAATAACATTAAATATGTGATAGTCTTAAACATGCTATAATAGCTTACAAGCTTCCAAGGGACCCGTTTTTCATATTGTTAATGTTAATAATTTTTATCAGCATTAAGTAATCCATCACCATTTTATCTTTAATCGTATCCGCTTATACAGTTAAGTTATTAATAATTATATGTTACACCTTTCCAAATAAAAACGCATGCCAAAAATTAGAATAAATTCTAACCCCAAATTTAGAAGGAAGTATATATGTCGAAAACAATAGGTTAAGCTACTAGTATATTGCGTCCAACTACTCTGTAACCTATCAGTCGAGTCACGCTAAATAGAAAATAGTAAACAGAAATAATATTTAATAGTTAAATTATAATTAAAACACTTTAAAAAAATCAAATAGTATATTATGTTAATTGTAGTCTGTTAACGATTTAATTTTAACCGTGAACACTAGTTATCTGGAACCATAATTAAATATTACCCGTTTTACTTGCTCTAACTTTTCGTTAAAACTGTCATAACAATTTTGTGGTTCGACTCCCAGAAAACTGTATCATCGTCGTCATCATGTCAGCCGAAAGACGTCCAATACTGGATAAAGGTCTCCCCCAGAGATTTCCACAATTGCCGGTCTTGGCCAACTCGCATCCAGCGGTTTCTCGCGTCCCTCACAAGATTATCGGTTTATGTTGTCGGAGGTGTGCCCATGCTACGTCTTCCGGTTGTTGGTCGTCACTCAAGAACCTTTCTGCCCCAACGGTCGTCAGTTCTTCAAGGTATGTGCCCGCACACTACCACTTCAGCTTGGCAATTCTTCTCGCAATGGCTGTTGGTTTAGTTCGTCCTTCGGATTTTGACATTTCTATTTCTGATTAAATCTCACAGGGAAATTCGAGCATAATTAAGAAAACTCCATAACACAAGATATTTAGAAGAATGTCTGCGGAGCTCGGATGTCCAAGTATTTATTATTCACTTGGTAAAATTAAAAACATCCATCTTTTTAGACATCAAAGAAACATTTTAGCACGCAAGGCTAGACATACAAAAACTATTATGAATAAATTATCACTTTTAGGTGTATCTACTCTGAATATTTTAATATAAATTTAATTATGTAATGGTAGATTACTTCTTTGTACTACAACGAGACTGCCATGTTTCTACACCGTATTAGTAGAAAACTTCATAGATGGTCTAGATAATTTAGAGTAGAAGTCCTTTTTTAAAATAATATTGTATTTCTAATGTAGTTTTATAATATTTTTATACAATTTTAATTTATTATATTGTTAGGAACTACCAACTATTAAATACAGTATAGTTTAGATAAACATATAAATGTGTGAAAAGTGTCTTAGTCTTGAATAAATGTTTTGTAGACAATGTATCGCAATCAGGATCTTAGTTGCTTGGCTCTTGATATTTGGCTATAATATAGTGTAATACTACTAAGGTACTATATTGATAAGTTAGTTTACCTAGCAGATATAGTAGTCCTACGTGAGATTGGTGGTCAATGGTAGCAGCTTTAAAGTTAGGAGGAGCATAGCGTTATGTAAGCCTAAGAGCCACTTGATTGAGGAAGAACTTGGCATGGCATGAGCATAAGATAGTTTGCAAAGCTTACCTGAGAAGATGTAAGAGTAGGCAACGCGCGAGCAATGCCATGTGTATCGCAAATATGTTACTATAGTCGACAACCATGACCTAAGCCGGGAATCTTTATGTAAGTTCATATTTTTTTTAAACTTAAACTTCAGTTAATAGTACATTCGTCTGAATCTCAATAAACTCATACGGTCCAATATTTTTAACTACCAGTGCTCGTCGCGGAGGTGGAAAGGGTCTGCAAAAAGTGTGAGTGATGCTGCGTATTGCAAGGCTTATAAGCTTCAGTAACTGGCTACTATCCGGTGGACCGTATACATGTTTGCCAAGTTGTATAAATATAAAGAAGAAAAAAGACCACCGTATGGATTAAATACATTTTTATTCAGCTTGCGGCGACGGTTGACTCACAAGGTTAAACCTTTTAACATACATACTAAGACCCAATATCCTCCAGAGAGTAGTATAATGGGAAATAAAGATATGCGTAAACAATCATGTATTTGAGCCTTAACGAACACATGACGCTTTATGAGCCATATTTTACGTTTATCTCCGCCAAATGCTGGACTTAGTGTTTCAACATCGTTTTAGGATATTCTTACTATAACTGCCCCCACATCCACTCGGTAACTTCCAATAAATTATATTTAAATTTGTAGATGCTTGACGGCAAATGGCCCTCCTTATTATATACAAATACGCATGCAGAAGTAGCTCTTAAATAAATTTTTACGTACTGTCACATTTTAAAATAGATTGTGCCTTACATTCCCCAATTTATTGTCATCATCCTTCAATCATGAATAAAAATGGCACATCGTGTTTGATCCGAGAAGATCGATTATGAGTTAAATCGTGACGTGATGAGAACCCACGGGAGCTCAGCCGGTAAATAGCGAATATAAATTTGTCTTAAACAAATTCTCCCCCTGATGAAGGCGATACGTTCACAAGGAAAATTACGATAGCGACAGTTCTTCACACATTTTTGATGAACCATTATTGTGTCTGTGTGTACACGAGAAGGGCTATAACAGAAAGAATAAGGATATATTAAGATATTCAAATTCGTTTATTATTCAAATCTTTTTCTGAAATTAGTTTAATTTTTTTTACGAGAATTACAACAATAATTTTTTCCCTACATTTTATGAAGACTCCTATGAACTTTCTGTGGTAGAATAATAGACGTAGGCAAAAATGTTATTATAATTATACCATATTTTTTTTCTGTGCAGTGACGGCATAGAATATCATCATCCCATGTCATCCCGTGGGACGCTTAGAAATCGTCCGAGGGAATACCTACCAGAGAATGGTATGTGGCGTATGTGTGTATGTGGTATGTGGCGATCGGCAACCCGTCTGCCAAACGTGGCAATTTTGGTATATCCCTCCATTCTAGAGAGGCTTTTGTCCAGCAGTCGACGTTCTTTGGCTGACATAATGACATTGTATTAATCGAATACATAAATTTTATTAAAAGACGTTCTAATACTAAAAGTAAAATATCCAGCTGAACAAGAAAAATGAAACCATCTCAAATGGTTAAGAATAAAAAAGTACCGGAAACACTCGTGTCGGTGGAAACAAAGAACAGGATAATTAAGACGTGTAAAAGCTTCCACTATATAATCTTCTACTAACAGAGAGAAGCCACTTCTTATCTAACATTTATAAATTATATTTAGTCATGGTATAGTATATTCTTAATGTTACACAAAAGGGAAACCTGTTGTTGAATTGTCGATGTTGAATGTTCAATGTAGCTAGTCATATTAATGTGGCATTTCAGTTGAGACATCTATCAAAAGCTCAAAAGACTTTACTGTAATTTCTAGTGCCTGAAATCAATCAACTCAATCAAAATACTAGATTCCATTGAGGTAGCGCAATCTAATGGACTACGGTTGACGGGCATACTACCTCGAACGTTTAGAATATTTTCTTACTTCTTCGTGGACAAACACAATCCTTTCACGAGCTCTAAAATGTCGTTTCTAACTTTTACATAATTATATTATATATCAGTTGTGTGGTGACGGCCGCGAATATCAGAATATCATCACTCCATATCATCCCGTGGGGGGCGTAGAAGTCGACCCAAGGGAATATTTACCAAAGGACGGTCAGCAGATTCTTTCTGAGTACTATGGCCATCATACTGCGTTCGCCAACCAGTCTGCTAAGCGTGGCGATTATGGCATATCGCCCTAAGAGCAATGGACTTCTTACAGCTGTTATTATGATGATGATGTTATCAACTGAAAAACGTCCACAGCACAATGGCCTTCCCAAATATTTAGGTTGTAGGTTTACTAAGGAGGAAGCCAATATTTGAGGCGATTACTACATTTGTTAGATTATTTGATTATATTTATATTTACTTTCTTGACATCTTAGACACATTTTATTGTTTATGTTGGTTTTTCTAGTGTTTCATCACCACAAATTTAATCATATTATTAATAATAATGTAATAATGTATGTAATGTAGTAATAATGTAATGTAAGAGCTTACTATAGCATAAAATGTATTCAAACACAATGTAATTTGTTAATGAATAAAGAACTAAGAACGGGTTGGTGATCGAAGTATGATGACTTCTACGCAATCCACGGGAAGAGATGAGGTGGTGATATTTTATCGCCATCACTTCAATGTCAATTGATCACCCATTTATCTAACTAAATCCACGAAGCACATTGCTTGCTTATCGTACGGGTAGTGGTTACCCTAGTGTCAGAGTTGCTTAAGCCGCCCAGTAGACCTCTGACATGGGTTAACGACTGTTGTCGAATGACTACAACCGGGACCGACAGCTTAACGAAGCACATTTATCTAAAGATATATTTAATTCAGATTGAAAAATTTGCAGTACCAGCATATTCCGTCGATATTACGACTTGCAGTGTTTCGTCATTATTACTTTTGAATGCCAGTTTTAGTTAATAATACGTAAAAGATTTTTTTTTATTTTCAAGTTAATCCTTCTTTACCAATGTCCGTTTTTTTTCAGTTCGGACATTTTGGTATCAAAAGTGAAATTAAAAGGTTGAAATCAATATAATTTTGTGAAGCGAAAATTATTAACACAAATCACGACGACACAGGTAAAGTCGCATTTCAAAGCTAGTAAAATAATGAAGAGAAGCGCTCAATCGCTCAAAGGAATTGTAATTACAGACGTAATACCTCTGACTTTCTAACTAGATCCATCTCTAATACATTTTGTAATTTGTGTTCTACAAAGTACCAAAGTAATTCACTTTATGTGTGTAATTATATTATGAGCTTGTATTTCTTTTTATTAATTAATAACCAATGCGGAATCTAAGCTAATGCTGATTTTAATTAAGGATTTGGTTTACAGAGAATCGAATGGTAAGTAGGTAGTTCTGTGTTTTGTTTTTTTGCTTACAAGGATTAAATAAAAAGTATTGCCTGCATTGTTTTGTTTATTTGTGATTAAATATAAATCGTCAATTAAGTACCCAATTTTTAAATAGGGATAAAAATTATAAGGATATATAGAGGGATAATGATTAAGGAACAAAATTATAAAATTGAGTAAAATATATGATAAAATAAAAATTATGTCGCATAACGGGATCAAAAAGCAGTAAAAAGAAGGTAATTATGTATCATTTCTACTAAGTATTTAGTATGTTCATTTACAAGGTTCTAGGTAATTATTGTCTTCCATTCAAATAAGTATAGTATTCAAATATATATAGAAAATTTAAGAATACTTCACAACCAAATATTATTTCTACTCTAACCTTAGCGCTTTGGACAATATAACCTTTTTTAATGTATCTTTTTTTTATTTGACATAGTATTGACAGATAGCGTGCGTTAATAGTCATCGTTAAGACAGGACAAGGTCTGTCGGGTCAGCTAGTTTTTAATATAATTGTTTGTGGTCGCCACTCGGACCTTTCTGCCGCAGCGGCCGTCAGTTCTAACAGCTTTATGACCCACCCACTGCCACTTCAGGTTGTAAATTGGTTTTTGGCCACTTTTGCACGGCTTCGGATTTTTAAATTTGTGATTCAAACTCGCTGGTAAACTCCGGGAATACTTACTTCGGGTAACCTGGAACTGCTTATAAGCTACCACGTCTCTGATCGGTAAGTCATGATTGGCAATAATGCTCCCTTAATCGATTCGGTTACGGTGACAAAACTTCTGAGATCTAAGAGTATTGCCCTCATCTGGCTTATGTATTCTATTTTTACGAAGAATTTGCATAAGAAATGTAACCGTTTGAGGTTAGTTAAGTTATACATTATGCTAGTTGAATACTTTTACTTTATGACAGTACGTAACATAATATATTATAAGGTATTTATTGTATTGAATTATAATATCTTGGGATTATTCACTCACGGCTATCTGATCCCAAACTAAGCAGAACTTGTACTAAGGAAACCAGATGTCTAATATACAACATATACTACCTTTTTTAAATACGTACTTATATAGATAAATTACGCCCAGACACTGGACAAACAGACATCTTCATGTACACAAATATCTGTCCTGGGTGATAATCGAACCCACGACCTGCGGCGTGAAAGGCAAGCATCAGAATCTACCAACCACGACAACGGGCCCGTCAAAGGTTAACATGATAATTAAATGATTATACATTTTGTTAAATATATCGTCTTTGCCTTTATGCCATTTCTTTTGCGGTCGGCGTCAAAAATTTCAAGGATCAATAACCGAGAGGCTGAGGCCTGGTTATTAGACCTTTGACTAGGACAATTGTCATAGAAGTTCTCATGACAACCAGATCAAAAGCTTAGCGCGGTAATTCTACAGCCTACTAAACATACCTAACGCTTGCCAAATTTAGCGCCCTATAAAAATATGAATAAGGAAAGAAACATAAATCTGCCAAACTTTTTGTTGTCAGTGGTTCTCTTTGATCAATAATATAAATACTTAAGAAATGTTAATAAAGATTTACTTTTGTGTTCCTTGCTAGTAAACCTATTTGATAAATACATGTATATAGGCACATAAGAGAGAGTAAACATATAATAATGCAACATTCTCGCAATATAATCTTGACTTTGACTTTGACTGTGACGCAGCGGTTAAGACAGTCGCCTCGTCATTACGTATCTCGGGTTTGAATCCCACATAGAACAACTATTTGTGTGACCCATAAATAGTTTTCAACATTTGTTTTGAGTCTGGATGTACTCAAAGTACATCCAGACTCAGAACAAATGTTCAGGTGTTTATAAAGTACCCCGCGACACAGCGATTAATTTACTTAGGGCGAGCGATGTCTTTAAAAAAAAGCAAAAAATCTAATATCTTAGCCAATTCTGACAGTGTGTTATTGCGTAGACACTACGGACGGTATTCAAAATACAAGTGTACAGACGCCAGTACATCAAGCTACCCCAATCTGTCAAATTTCTCCAATTGAAAGTGAACCTTATGCTAATGTGATAAAGTTGAAAATCTATAAAAAATTGACAGATTGGGGTAGCTGGATGAGCTGGCGTCTGTACATCAAATTACTTGAATATTTTCCAAGAATTCTGCTTTAATTATATTATAGGCGTCAAACAAGATTGATCAAATAAACGTCAATTGTTTTTTAATTGGCCACAAGGCACGGCGTGATACTTCTCTGGCCGCTAACGCTTTTAAAGTAATGAGTAAATTTTCTATATTTTATAGTTAGGAGCTCAGCTATGCGTAGTCCGGCATGGACTTTGGGTCCACTTAATGACAATGGCCTGACCCCATTTCATAACTGGGTAGGAATTATGAAAGTAATAATTGTATATTATACATAAGCATACTTGATCTCAAAACTCATCTATTAATGTAATGTAATCAAGGGATTTCACGTTTCATTGGAAAGGGAAAGAAATATGTGGGTCATGTTACAGGTAAGAATATACCTACAATTGATGGGCATTGAAGTCATACTAGTTACATATTAAAGTAGCTTTATGGCCTTGAAAATCCAAATTCTCGCTGGTACTGATAATGAAATTACCTACCTCAGAAAAAGATTACAGAAATTAACAATTTATACTTTTTCAAATTACGAAGTGGAGTAAGTATCGAGCTTATTTAAATGATTGTCAAAATGGTTATTTATAAGACACTAGCTGACCCGACAGACCTTGTCCTGTCTTAACGATGACTATTACTATCTGTCAATACTATGTCAAATAAAAAAAAGTTACATTAAAAAAGGTTATATTGTCCAAAGCGCTAAGGTTAGATTAGAAATAATATTTGGTTGTGAAGTATTCTTAAATTTTCTTATTTTCCGCGCAATTTTAAATTCTTTTTTTTACATAAGAACCTTCTCCTGACAATACCAAACACAATAAAAAAAGAAATAGTGAAATAGGTCCAGCCGTTCACGCGTGATGTCGTGACAACGGAAAACGGGTTTAATTTTTATATATATAGATAAACAAAAGATTAAATGTTTTTCTTGTCAGGCAAATGACGTCCTCTGCTGGAAAAAGGCCTCCCCAAAAGATTTCCACAATGGAGTTGTGTCCATCTTTTAATGAAAATGAAAATAATGTTTATTCACAATTAACATACTTCTTTACAGACATAATATACTTCTGCCAAACTGCATTGCAGTTTGTTGGCAGATGAAGCTCCCTGTTTCCAATTTTCATACATCGATTGTTTACTTAGGCACTAATTACAGATATGTCATTTTCTACACTATTTAATAGAAACTTTTGAACTTTGTTGAAGAGTATGCCATAATCGCCACGCTTGGCAGACGGGTTGGCGGTTGCAGTATGATGGCCATAGTACACAGAGAGGCGCTACTGCCCGTTTTCTGGTAGATATTCCTTCGGGACGATTTCTGCACCCCCCACGGGATGAGATGGGGTGGTGATATTCCATGCCTTCAACCACACAGCCAAATATTTGAACTGTCGATATGTTTTAGTTTTAGATGTATTTTAGGCCAAGTTTCCATCGCGTTTGCCTCTCACCTAAAAAGTTCCGTACCATCGAGAGACGGTTTTTATTTTTAACTTAAAAACTTGTTGATAATTTGTATTGAGAACATGAGGTAGAACTCGCTGATAGACGGATTACAGCCGACGTTTAATAATACGGTTCTGTAACTACGAGTATATTGCACGTGTGGCGCAGCGGCTAAGATAGTCGCCTCGCCGCTTCGTGTCACGAGTTCCAGTCCCGCGCCGGACTACTATTTGTGTGACCCATAAAGTCTGCATATAATTTGTAAGTAAGTAAGTTATCAATTATTTGCAAAGAATGTAGGTGTTTACAACTAGATTGCCTAGTGCGGGCGATGTCATTTTTTTTTTGTATAAACAGTTGTATGATTGGCCGTCGTAACGTTGACGGCGCCGAATATCACCACTCTGCATCATCCCATAGGGACCAGATAACGGACAGCGACGTCACTTTGTGGGCTATGACCACCATAACACGTAGAGATTATGGCATATCCTCTCAAGTGATGGAATAATTCTATTGGGGAAATCCTTGGGAAAGCTTTCCTCCAGTAGATTACTGAGGGTTGATATGATCATGATCATCATGGCGATTAATTCAGTAATGATATATAATCATTGTTTACCATATTAGAACATCATAATACTTTTATTTTAGCACACGATTGAAAGATAGTTAGTAAGATCACGTAAAATAATTATCTGAAAACGGGTTTCTGCTTCCCCGGGTACTGGCAAAACTTCAAGGTTATTTTGAGTTTTAAACCTTAGAGTAGGCGTTAAAGTTTAAGTTATACAAAATAAAGAAAGACATAAATTGTATCAGCCGCTTATCTTGCACAAGCTGTAAGAATCAAGCGAAGCGGGCTAGTGTGGTGCTTCTTGGCGATGGGCCAGCTAGCAAGCTTAACTTAAGCAGTATTGTAGGTCGCTACGTGCATTTAAACGATAATATCGCAAGCATTTTGTACACGATGTGTAATGGTAAAAAGGAAAACGATATTCATATAAAATGTCCTATTTGTACCGGTATACCTATAATATTGTTTGGATTGCATTACACTTGCAGATCTTATTCAATTTTCATAGTAATGAGTAGTTGAAAGCGACATAGCGGGTTTTCAAAAGTGAAACCAATTATGTTACAGCCAGTATTCAGCAGTGTTGTACAGACGCCAGCACATCCAGCCACCACAATCTGACAAAATGTATTTCATAGATTTTCAACTTTATCCCAAAAGCATAAGATTCACTTTCAATTTGACAGATTGGGGTAGCTTGATGTGCTAGCGTCTGTACTTGTGTATATTTTTGTAGGTACATTCAATTTCTTAGCAAAGCTTGACCGCAAGTGTAGTACATTGGTTAAGGTGGTCGCCTTGCTACGATGTAAGCGCCCTCGTATTTTGGATTGAAGTCCCACACAGAAAAATTATTTGTGTGTGCCATAAATTGTTGTTCGGAGTCTGGGTAGGCGCTGATGAATACCTTCCAAATTAATTTGATAGATGTTGGTTTTGTTCAAAGCATATTATCAGTGCCTGTCTCTAATGCAGCTATCTTACTTTATAAAATAGTACATATGGTTTTGAATACCGAATAGTGTCAAACCTTTTATTGTATTATGTTATGATGGGGCTGGCATGGTCGTATTGTGACCAAAAGCCCCTAAATTTATAATAGATAATAAAAAAAGGGTCTGGGTGTTTTATGTGTATAGTACGGGCGTCTTCGTAAAAAAGAGTTGACAACAGTTAACAACATAGTTTCAGCAAATGGTTCATTGAATAGAGTACCTAATTTTTTGCTTTTTATCCTAATCCTTGCTTTTTAGGGTACCGTACTTAAAAATTGTCAATTACTAAGCCTCCGTCATGCGTCTATCTCTCCGTATATCTGTCAGCGGTTTTATAGTTAGTAATTGTAAGACACTCTCAGGAACCGTAATATGTAATTGGTTTAATTTTTTGCTGAGTGCATATTTCTATTACCTCTATGATAACAAAAATTAAAGTTAAATATAAAAGGGGTCTCGAGAAATAAACTTTTGTTCTAGCTCCATCTTAATAATGGCTGTATCTTTTGAACCATGATAGATACCTATTTTTTTACAGGGTTTGTATTAAAATAATCTCTCGATGGTAGTGAACACGTCGTGTGTGTGCCCGATATACACATGGCCGGTGTTTACATTTTACTATATTTTTTGCCCTGTACACCTAACTTAGCTTTAGATTGTCTCATTGAACCAGTATCTTTGAGACACTTACTAGATTAAACGTCTTAACGAATTGATGTAGTTGTTAGAATGGTTTATATAATTAAATATAGTGAAAATTTTGTTAAAACCTATTACGCCGTTTACGTTACAAACCGTCCCCAAGAAAACGCCGGTGGTTCACTGAATATGACCTTGATAGTACATTTAATCTAATGTAATTCTAACTGACAAAGGAGGCAAGTGGCCGCGTGTTCCGGGTAGGTGTAGAGGAAAAAAATACTCCTTTAAAGCATTATTCGTGAATACACAACACAAGCCCTTATTTGACAGTGTTTCATTAAAGTTGACTCAAGAGGAATCATGTGATAAGGATTCAAAGCTACTGTAGTTGCTATCTCTACGAAAAATAATCCCGAGCGCAACTAGAGCACAGTGGTTAAACGGATTGCCATAACATACAGCTACTAACAACCGTTAATAAATAAACTTCTAGATAAAAAATCGTATTAAACTTACTGTGTTTGGTAACTTCGATGACACTGACAGAGGTGTATTGATTACAAACGTATAATACATTAGTCTTTATTTCAGGGTTTAAAAATGAGAACTAATGTCCAAAGAAAACTGGCGATCTAAGACGTGTTTCCAAGTAGCTGACTCGAATTTCGTAACATGAAAAAGTTTGTGTAACAAGAGTGTGCGCCACCGGTCTTCCCCGAGGACGCAGCCACAACAAATTACTGGCAAACAACTTCGAAATAAATTAACTCTCAACTTTCAAGCGTTTTACTTTCTTTTTGTTAGACGAAAAACAATTTCCTTTGTGTTTTGTTTACGCTGTAGCGCTCTTTGGCGTGGAAACCGTTCGGTGAAAAATAAACATATTTTTTATTTATTGGTAAAAATATTTTGTACAAGCTTTCAAATTCGAACATATTTGATAATATGGATTCCAATATTATGTGTTGCAAATAATAATCAGCTGGTTATAAGCTATATTAAGAGTTATTATTATTATTAAATAATATTACGTATAAATATTTTAAATGATACCTATTTTAACTTTATTTATTCTTCTTGATTTTATTATTGTATCCCTTTTCAAGGTTTGAACCTCGACTAAAATCCAACCAGTAAGCAAGATGCTTTGTAAGTCTATATTAGGCCTATGGTCCCTAGGTCCCTATAACTAATAGCATGGATATTCTTGGATGGTATGACAAATGGGACCAATAGTTTAATAAATACTCTTCAAACTACAGAAAAAAGTCTTAAAAAAAACCCGAAAAATTTATTTATTTTTACATAATATTCATCCTGTGCCTTAATCAAACTAACGACCATAAGTTTTGAACATTAATAAATAGTAAAAATAATGTTGGCCAATTGTAGGTAATTTACTTTAACAATATATTGATAGGGCTAGATAGGGATACAATGACGTCAAACAAATGCTTCTTGACCTTTTCACAGCCACGAGAAAACCACACACTATTCCACTTTGTGGAGATTTTATATGTGAATACGTTTCACTACAAACTAGAAGTTCACGATGCTGCCAGAAACAAACGAATGAAGGGTCGGCTGAGGGACGAATGGACACGAAATTATAACGATGCCCAGTGGCTACGAATCCTAAAAACATACGCTCATGTAAGGGTTGTCCAGATAACTTCGTTATGTTATCGTCAAAAAGATAAATGCGATTCAGTCGTTTTACGCAGTTATATGTTGTGTTAGTTGTAATCTTTGTTATCTTGGATAGCTTGTGTACCACATAAATTGCTTTAAATGTTGTCTCACCTAGGCCATTATACATGATTCTACGTAAATGAGTCGGGCATAATTATTATTCAAGGCTCGCTCTGTATGTACCTGAATCTACAAACAACGAGCATAATACTATTTATACCAAACGCCGCGTATATTTTGTTGTTTTCACAACAAAATTGAATTTCGTTATTAAATTTAGAATTATTTCTCAACATTTTACCGTCAAAGAACATGTTTACTACAGTAAATTTGATTTTACCTTGATGATGATATTATAGAGAAAATTTGTTTTGTTTTGCTTATTTGGCTTGGCAAGGCGTTCATATTATTTTTAATAGGAGTTAATAAGCATTTTATTTAAAATAAATGCGAAACAAAATCATGTATTTCTGAAATTTAATAAATTGCGTATCGTATAATTTTACAGTTACTTATTTGCAGTTATTCATAAAATTTACGGAACGAAGATTCAGAACATTATACCTTGTAATAAGTCCAGAACTACAAAAGACAATTAAGGACATTGGACTGGCAGAATTTATGCAAAACAGATTCTTTTTCCTACTTAAATCTAATAATCGAAATATAAAACATGTAAATATATTAAAAATTTTAACTGTAGAGAAAGTAAACTGGTGAAAAAAATAGATTTTTACGACTTTTGATGTTTTTAGATTTTTATTTTAATGACTTAGGCTACAACAATAACAACAATTTAAAGTAAAAGTAGTAGATTGTTGTATAGCAAATTATAGTTCAATCGTTTAGTTACTTTTTATCCCAAATTTACCAAAAGTCATGCAAATTGATTGCACATAATTTACATCGTTTACATTTTTAGTTAATGGTATCGATTTTAGTACAAAAAGAAAAATGTGTTTTTCATACATTGAGTCTTTATCCAATGCCCTTACTGGCTTGTAACAATGTCGATAAAAAATTTTATTAGTTAAAAGTTCTTGTAATTTTTAAGTAAAAAGGTGGAAAGTCGATCCAACTTTAGTGGGACGGTTATTTAGTGGGAACATGATCCAAACGCTTCTAAAGGGTGTTGTAGGTGTAATATGATAATATCCTTCGCTCTATTTCAAGATGGCCGATGCAGACATAACCTATCGAAATGGCGTATTATTGGTCAGCTATATGCATATAATGTTTGAATGTCATTACACTGGCCAGAGCATAGCACATTTGTTTAACTGAGTGAGGTTAAGATTTCACAATACTAGTTATATGATACGACCGATGTCAACTTGACCTACTACTAAACTCGAAAGTTTTTGAATGATATGATTAGAAGGAGACTTTAGGATCATGGTTTCACTGTTTGATGGGGCGGTGTGCGTGGTTGGTAGATACTTTTCCATTCACAGCGCTGGTTGTGGGTTCGATTCCCTCCCGGGACAGATATTCGTGTGCATGAATATGTTTGTTTGCCCTGGGTCTGGGTAATTGTCTATATAAGTTTGTATTTACATAAGGAATGTAGTATTTGTAATTTATCAGTTATCTGGTGTCATCGTACAAGCTCTGCTTAGTTTGGGATCAGGTCGCGTTGTGTAAATAATGTCCCAGGATATAATTATCATTTTATACTTCTTTTTTATACTTCAAGTTTTGCGTAGTTATGGATCAGATCGCCGTGAGTTATTAACACTGTAGTAACCATAATGTACATTTATACGACATTCCTGTAGATTCAAAAACCAAACAAATTAGTTATGTATGTTAGTTACGTATGTAGTTTTTGGCGTGTTTATCAATTAAAGTTGACTAAAATATTTTTACTCTTTATTTTAAAGAGCTACTCATATTCTGCTTATAATTTCCTTTAATTTACTCAGTCTAAATGACTTGGACATAACGCCAGATTTACCCAATGAACACTTCTAGATAAGTGGATAAAAACAATCTATCGGTATCGTCAATACAGATTGACATATAAATTGCGGTACAATTTCGCTTTATTCTGCAAAATTAGACATTCAAAACTCAATTCTGGGCCAAGAGCCCAATTTTGAATGCAATTTACGGCTAATTAGACACTTAAGTACAGAGGCCGGTGGGCTGAGACGGAGGAAGTTCGCAATGGTTGCGTTAATACTGCTAGGGGCGCTAGTGTAGCCCGTAATGTGCAATAACAAGCAGTGTTTCGTTTTTGTCGCCAACTTAACATTTAGGTCGCTGCGCTGATGAGGTACTATACCACTTGGCGATGTTGTATTTTCAACAATATATACCGAAAGGCCTAAGTTATTCACCAATGCGAGACAGCTGTTTTTTTATAAGAATAAAATTTACATTGTATATAAATAATTTACAATGTAAAATAAACTATATGTGTGTCTTATTTGTAAAAGGGCATAACTCTGTAATAAATAAAAAAAACTAGGATTTGAAGGGCTAATTAAACTGATTAGAATATTGAAACATCTCATGAAACTAGTTGGCAAACAAGCATACGGCTCACTTGATAGTATAGCTCACCGTAGCCTTAGAACGCTGGCAACAACAGGGACATCAATACCGCGTTGCTGACCCTTTAAAAACCGTAAACCCCATGCTGTAGACTCTCGGGAATACCGTTTAAATTTAAGTTAAAATTCATCACTACTCATAGCCAGTAAAACTGGTACTTAATTACAATTTCATGTATTATTTAATCTTATTATAATTGTCTGTATGTACACTTTATTAACTAATTATAAAATCTTTATACTAGTGTCTTAAAAATAACATCTGATAGGTATAATAATATAATAACCTAAGTCAGACATACGCCCAACTTTTCCCTGAAAACTTTAACAAAATTAAATGTTCAACAAAAGTCTTTTAAGATTGTTTTAACAATTTCTAAACCACTCTCTTTACTTATTCAAATATCCACAATGATCAAAATTGAAAGTAATATTTTCGCAAAATATTCGGAGAAATTATTTCTTGCCTCAAAATTCCTTGCCTTAGTTACATTCACGCTAAAAGCATTCCAGAGCTTCTTAATCAACGGTCTACGAATATTAAATTAATTAGTTAAAAGTTTTTGTAACTTTTAAGTAAAAAGGTGGAAAGGAAAAAAGCTACAACGCGCGCGCCGACCCGTAGGAAAATTGGGTTCCTGAATTTGTACAAACAATGTTTATTTAGAGGTATTTCGGTTACATTACAAATCAATTAACTGAACAAAGTTGAGGCAGAGGTATAAAATTTTACAGAACCTGAAGCTACGCTATAGAACCATGTTCAGCACAAAATATGAGTTTAAATTCAGTAATGACTAATGTGTATTCATGGCGCGGCTGCGTGGCATTGGGGCAGTGAGGCGGCGATGCAAGGCGCGGCGATTTAGAAGCAAGATGTATGAGAGGCGCGCAGCATCGCAGACTCGGCATCCTGTAACAAATGTATGTACCTAGCCTGTCTATGTTCTCCTCTGATACATGGTAAGCTGAGCTCTTCAATGATACAACAACAAATTGTGTACCAACGTCAGTTAATCAACAATCGTCAGTTATTCATCAATTTAGAATAGCAATTTAAATAAATGGATTTATTAGTTATACAACATGTAACTTAATTAACGCCCATCCTGAAAATAGTTTGTTCGGAATCGTTTACTGAATCGATTTATATCATTTTTAATATAGGTATTTATTTATTCCAATATAATTAAAACTACGGAAATTATTGTCATATTAACCCTGTACAGTAAAACAAATTGAAATGGACCGTAAGTCCAAGTAATAAGAATAGAAATAAGAAAGTAATAAGAAGACTTTTAAAATCGCAGTTTTATTTTTATTTTTATTCATATGAATTTATAATAAAACAAAATAAAGACTTGTCTTACAAAATAAAAATAACAATGCATATACATGTTAAATTAAAAATTCTGTGTATGTATTATGATAACAACATAATATTCCAATTGGGGTGTATGAGGTTGTGCGTTAATTACGTTACATGTTGTATTATATCAAGAATTCAGAACACTGACTTTAGTTCTGTTTATTAATCCATTTTCAAAAGTAAACAAGTAGGTTTCTCTTCTATTTCCTTTTCCCATAATTAATTTTATTTATTTATTTATTACTCGTCAATATTTCAAATTGCTTGGTTGACTCCTCCTGTGACCAGAGTTCTGGTCTATTCTTTGGCAAAAGAATTAGAAGAAGTTATTCAATAAAGCAACGTTCCTTGGAGAAACTGGCAGTATCGTGGGTACTTAATTGACTCAACTGGAACCCCAGAGGCGATTTTTATTCTAGACGATCATATTGTGTATGTCAAGACAAGGTCTAAAATTAATCATTCTGAAAAATACTACTACTGCCATGGCGTCCCCTTTTAGTCATGGCGATATCTTTCAGTGCACAACGCCCAAATACCTCACAGTAAAAAATTTTACAACTATAAATAGACGAAGAACAACAACACATATAATAGGTCTTTACCTATGAAATTGCCGTTTTGTATGAAAAAATTTAAACGAATTTTTTTCATGAATTTTTTTATTTGTATTAATTGAAGTAATCACCCATGCAATCAATGCATCTTTGCCATCGCAGTGGCAGTTTATTGATGCCCTTCTTAAAGAAATCAGCTGGACGGGAGGCAACAAATTCTTCAAAGGCATTTTGTACTGCCTCTCGGGTATTGAATTTTTTTCCCGCCAAGAAGTTATCCAAATTCTGGAAAAAGTAGTAGTCTGTAGGCGCAAGGTCTGGTGAGTAGGGCGGATGACGGAGAGCTTCCAACCCCAGTTCTTGCAACTTGGAGACCGTCTGCTGTGCAGTATGAGGTCGCGCGTTGTCGTGCAGGAGCAGCGGAGACGAGCGATTGACCAATGCTGGTTGGAGATGCGCCAGCTTCTCCATCATTGTGCTCAGTTCTTCACAGTACACATCTGCAGTAATGCTCACCCCGTTTGGTAAGAAGCTGTGATGAATCACACCGGCGCTAGACCACCAAACAGTGACCATCACTTTTCTAGGGGTAAGTTTTCGTTTAGGGCATTGTTTAGGTGCTGAACCAGGATCCAACCAACTTGCTGAGCGCTTGCGGTTATCAAACAGAATCCATTTTTCATCGCAGGTCACAATGCGGTTCAAAATTCCTTCATTTGTGTGTCTGTTGAGCAGTGCAAGGCACGTCTCGACGCGTACTTCGCGCTGGCGATCATTGAGTTCGTGGGGCACCCATTTGTCAAGCTTTTTTACCTTGCCAATTTGACGCAAATGGACCAATATTGTTTTGACGCTAACGTCGAAAGCTGCTGCTAATTCAGCCGTAGATTGTGTATCATCAGCTTCCACAACCGCCTTTAATTCGTCATTGTCGACCAAAGTCTTCGGACGACCGCGAGGTTCATTTTTCAGGTCGAAATTTCCAGAACGGAAGCGAGCAAACCAATAACAGGTGGTGCGTTGGTTTGTAGTGTTAGCTCCGTAAACGTCGTTGATGTTGCGTGCCGCTTGTGCCGCGTTGCTGCCACGACGGTACTCATATTCCATAATTACTCGAATTTTTAACGTATCCATGATGACGAAAAAGATTGAAATGCGATGAAAATGTAACACTAATCAATAAAGAAATGACTACTTTTGGAAAAAAGAATCCATGTTTTTAAAATAAAATTAATTTGAAATTAGAATTCTTAGCCAAACAAAAATTATTTTGATTTGAAATGGCCAGTACTGCAGAACGGCAATTTCATAGGTAAAGACCTAATATAACATCTATGTACTCTGCCAGCATGCTTTCATTGATCATAACTTCAATGCATGCTCACTGCTGGACAAAGGCATACTCAAAAGATTTCCACAATGGAGGTGTGACCATAATTTGGAGATATATCGCCACGCTTGGCAGCCGGGTTGCCGATTGCAGTAAGACGCTGCAGCCCGTTCTCTCAGAGAAATTCCCTTGGGATGACGTCTACGCCCCCACAAGATGAGATGGGGCGCTGATATTCTTTGCTGTCAGCCACACAGCAGCTGCTTTCATTACCATACATGAATAGCCGTATATTATTGCGGGTGAAAATTGCACCGTATCGTAAAAAGAGCAATCGTAATCGCTGAGCGACGGACTTTGCCTCGAGTGACCACCCATTACCCATCGCATTCCGGGAGGTGATATTTCCAATCTAAATATACTGAAATTATATAGATTAAATTATAAAAAGAAAAGAATACGAAAATGTTGATGGGACCGTAACCATTTTCACCGCAACTGAAAATCAGACACATGATCATACTTTCCAAGACCAAAATTGAGCAAAACTTCATAACGAGCTTTAATAACTGCATTACCTACTTATGTACTGCAGCCATTGTGAATTTATAGAAGTGAATCAAATTAAAAGTTCATTGTCATGACGGTCACCGTAGCCTAGTTGGTAGTGCTCCTACCTACGAAGCTGGTGGTCCTGGGTTCGAATATCGGTAAGTGCAAATATTTGTGTGATGAGCACGAATATTTGTTTCTGAGTCATGGATGTTTTCTATGTATTTAAGTATTTATCTATCTATATAAGTATGTATAACTTCGCCTGGTACCCATAGTACAAGCTTTGCTTAGTTTGGAGCTAGGATGATCTGTGTGACATTGTCCCCTAGATATTATTATTTAAAACTAATTTCTGGAGCCGCCTGCGAGACAGAAACTAACAGTAGTATAGTAGAGTTTTCTGCCATACACTTAAAACTAGCATGATAATCGTACATAACATACATATATAAAATGAAGAAAGACTAACATAATAATAATATTATACGTAGACGAAACATATTATTAACGGACTTTTGTAATAACGCGAACATTTTGTTTCCAAAGAGCCATTCCAATAGTTATACCTAGACCACTTAGGCTGGTTATTTAACCCTAAATGAGTTTGCTCAAGAAGAACTAAACGTTTTAACGGCCGCAATGTTTACTTTATTTCGTATCAACATTTGGACACAATATTATTTTAAGCGATTTATAAATCATATTACTTAAAATGACATTGAGCGTATTCATGTTTTTAAACTTTGGCGATTTGTACACATTTTTATATACTGTGGACACGGGTCTCAATCGCGATAAAGATATAGGCAAATCATTACCTTAGTTACCCAACGTTTCGGCATGGATTGCACCAGCCGTGGTCACGGGTCGACTAACCAAGGTAATGATTTGCCTATATCTTTATCGCGATTGAGACCCGTGTCCACAGTATATAAAAAAGAGCGTATTCATGTTTAAAACATAATTGAAACTGGAAAATATTTAGAATTTCTATCTATAAAATATGTGTACTAAACCTAAAACACAATTTGGCTTCATTTTTTGTTTTAATTTGGTTGATTGACAGTTTTCTGTAGTCATTGGGAAGTTTGTTGTAGAAGTGTGTACACTGCCCCATAAAAGAGTTAGATAGATAGATAAACTCTTTATTGTACACCTTCAGAAAAAATACAAAGCGACAACATACAAATTATTATAGTACAATTGGCCTTATCACAAAGTGTAATCTCTTCCAGGCAACCTAGGTAGTGAAAGGAGAAAGGAGTTACAAAAATGGGGCAGTTGCAAGTGTACAAGGTACTATATTATAAGGTACAATTTGTACCATACTTAAAACTATATATACCTACTTACTAATTATATGTACGTTCATAATAATACGTGTCATTATGTGAACTATGAAGTATTCAAATAGTGATCCTTAACAAGTCTTTGGAATGTATTTAGTGATTGTGCACGCCTAATAAACAATGGCAACGCATTCCACAAACGAGCACCTTGTACAACAAATGCGTTATCAAGAAACTTTGTGGAGTGCGTCGGTATTTTTAACCGCTGATTGTTAATGGATCTCAAGGATTTCGAAGTCGAGTTATTGATTTTGTGGAGACTAGTGGCATGTGCAATAAGATGATGCTTATTTTGAGTATTTATGTAATGATACATTTACTAACTACAATGTTTGAAAATCATTCAGCGTCTTTAGGCTTAAAATGTACTTACACTTTTGTCCCTAGCGGCAGTTAGGTTAGGTCATTTTCAATTTTAATAACAAGTGTTTATCTTATCTGCTCTCGAAATAATAAAATGGTGATACTGAAACCTACGTTCTCCTCACATGCCTATCCCGGGAGATATAGGGCATGAACGCATCCTTTGAAACCGTTTGATATGCGGGCTGCGGGTTGCCGCCGTTTAATAATTCCTTCGGCAACACTTTGACAACTACTTTGAGCAAGGACCCTTTTATCGGATAGATCACGATAGTGGTTGGACCAATTTATGTATTTCATCTAAGTAATACTTAATTAGGGCACCCATTATTCTAAGTGTCTCAATCTTTACTAATGGCATTCTACTAGTATAAGTATATTGTTAGATCAAGGTCTTAAACTCAGTAAAACAATTAGATTACATGAATAATTATGGATTTATTGTCACACCAACTTATTATAACTCCTTGACAACTCAAAAACATATTTCTCTCCACTGACAGTTTCTGTAGTGTTCCCACTCATAATAATAGAAATATGGAGGTATCGATATTTGTATCAATACCAAATATCGATACTATTCAAATCTAGAATTAAACAATTAGTAAATAAAACGTTGGGTTCTGAATTATTATGTGATGCTTACAATATGGTAACAAAATGGATAATATGAACCCGTTATGTTTTAAAAAAATATAGTTACATAAAGTATAACATAAATATCATGGATTAATTGCAAAATCATAACAAATATTTTATACAAATTCCGGTAAGTGATCAACATATTTTTGTGTAAGAAGTTGATTTTTTCTAATACAGCAAATTTATTCTCTAAATTTCGAGGGTAGATTGGTTTATACAACTTTAGCATGATAAATATCGCTGAAAAGTTCGCTAACATTGTAAAACTTCTAAAAATAAAACTAAAACTACTTAGTTAAAGTTGCAGATTTAATAGCGCGATACACACAAGTATACTCGTAGTTTACGAAAAAAGATTAAAATCCAAACAAAGTTGGGACTTAAACGACAGGGGGCACTATCATTCTTACAAACTGGAAAGTCGCATTATCTGATAAGTACTAACCTCCTTTTTCTGCAAAGTTCCGACTTATCTCGGTCAAGTCAAGGTTTAGATGGAGATTATGTCCTCTTGCTAATTTATCTGAGATTCAACTCGTTTTCAAGCAATTTTTTCGCCATTTAATTTGTTAACTACCTGTTTTAAGGTCATGCATTTTGAACCCGTAGAAGCTATTTTATTTGTATTGGCTTTGTGTTTTTTCTTTTATTTGCCCGTAGTCGTATTATTAATTTAAATATGTTATTTAAGAACATATATTAACATACTAGCTGTAAAGCGCGTATCCGCGTTAAACTTTTTAAATTAATAAAGCTC
Organism: Pseudoips prasinana; assembly: GCA_951640165.1. NCBI lineage: Eukaryota > Metazoa > Arthropoda > Insecta > Lepidoptera > Nolidae > Pseudoips > Pseudoips prasinana. The sequence goes on from OX621240.1 coordinate 16,952,105, forward strand.
CTCCCCCGTAGGTGATAGCGTGATAATATGTAGCCTATATGTTGACCAGACCTGTTAGTAATATTCATGCAAAATTTGAAGTAAATCCATGGAGTACTTTTTGAGTTTAGCCCGGACATACATACAGACAGACAAACAGACAAAAATTCTATAAACTATGTTTTTTGCTTCGATATCAATCGTAGATCACGCCCCCAGTATCCTTTAAAAAAATATTAAATACTAGCTGTGCCCCGCGGTTTTACCCGCGTTAAATTTTATAAATTACCACAGCTCTTTGCCCGTAAGTTATCACGTGATAATATGCTGACCCGACCTCTCAGTAATATTCATGCAAAATTTTAAGTTAATCCATACAGTACTTTTTGAGTTTAGCCCGGACATACATACAGACAAACAGACAAAAATCCTAAAAACTATATTTTTGGCTTCGATATCGATTATAGATCACGCCCCAAGTATCCTTTTAAAAAAATATTCAATGTACAGTTTTGACGTTCCTACGATTTTATTATATGTATAGATTGACCTGACTAGATCTGGGCAAAAAATATTAATAAAATGTACGATATTTTTATGAAAACCTTTTTACAATTAATTATATTTTGGTCTCCTCTTCTTAGTCTGTTTTCTTTTCAACTGCAACTGCCATCAATATGTAGATTGGTATCTAACCAAGAATGGCAATATTATATATATAACTATTCATATAATATAATCTTTGCATGCTTCAATGGTATCTCACCAAAAATGGTAAGATTATATATTTTTTCCATTAATTTCATCTCGAGGTCGAAAATTACTGATGAAATTAAATAAAATTAAATCCAACGTTTTATTAACATGTGTTTTTTTTATCTAATGCTGATGGACTACGAAATGTATCAGGTAAAGTAATGTGTATAATTGATAAGGCTAGGTGAAGATGTTGTTTTTGGAAGCAGCGCCGAAATTTAAACATAATTTACCGTATTTTTTAATTTTAGTGAATAAAAAAACTTTATTATTTAAATTATTTTAAACAAGCCGTATTAATTTTACAATCTAACAAGCTGCATCTCTTAAAATTAAATTTGAATAAACATTTACAATGTTTTAACTAACTAACTTTCCTGGTTACACTTACATAGTAAAGTAACTTTCCTTATTATTGCTTCCTTGTTGTTGTTCATGTAAACAGAATTTTAATTAAAGAGCGAATAACAATGTGACGTTTAGAATAACTAATTATAAGTTTCGCAAATGTTACCCACCGCTGTACAACGTGAAATTTCATGTGTACGAACTTATATTTAAATGCACCAAGAACAAATGATACAATTAAATTTGATTGCTAGGTACTAATTAACCAAATAATAATATAATTGTTTAAAACTCACTATAGTTTGACTCTTACTATTATTATAAATCCAATAACACTATTATGAAGGAGAAATTATAAGTTAAGCCACTCATTTGTTTATTGGGCACGTTATCAAACTTCTAATTTTGTAACTAAGCCACTGGAAAATTATTTAGCTTCTAATACAGTAATTCGCCTTTTATTTGGGTTAGGTTAGGTTAGAATTGAGTCGGCAATAGGGGAGGGCAATCCAAAGGAGCCCTCCCAGGGTACGTGTCCCGACCATCTGGGACATGGCGCAAAAGGGGGGTACCGGAGCAGCAAACCTGCGTTCCCAGGACTCCCCCATCAGGCGCCAAGAGAAGTCCACGGCAGGTAGGTTTAGTCGGTGCAAGTCCGACATACCCACCCGCAGACACTTTTTGCGGGTGGGTATGTCTGTCCCTGCCTTATCAAAAAAAAAAGGTTAGGTTAGAACTGTGACTATCTAGCGCGCGAAGGCGAGCGAGTGAAGCGAGCGTGCCGCGGCAGCTGCCGCCGAGCTAGATACACTATTGCTGGTGGTGTTTGGTGGAAAGGTTTCAAAATCCCCAATTTTTATGAGTTTTGTGAATTCAGTGGCTTACATAGAAGATAACTAGAGGTTATCAGAGTATCATTCAGACGCTCGCTGATTGAGGCTGACTTAGTAATTTAGAAGGCAATGTAAATGTTTAGAGGCGAATAATGCTATTAAAAAGAGGTCTGTTTAATTAGCACACATTATAAATTGAAATTATTTTGCTACTCGGACATAATTTTAAACTTTTTCTTTTTTTAATTTTAAAACAATTTTAATGTCAATATGTTCATGTAAATTTTAAAAAAACATACTACAGAACTACTATATTCATGCCTTACGTTGAGATTGTAGAAAAATAGTCTGCCTTATGGTGAGTTAGAATAATTATATATAATGGTAAGGTTATTGACAGTTACAATAAAAAATTACAAATATTGATATATTTGGCATTACCTTGTCTTTTTGGTTTAAATTAAAGATAAATAATCTGCTTTCTGACAACAATTACCATAATTAATTATGTGATTTTTATTTTTCAAATGCAAGAGTTTAAGTTTTCATTACAAATCCTTAGAAATAAGAAATAATCATAAGAAATAATCCATTTAAATAAAATAAAATAAATAAAGAGCATAATATCAACAACTAAACAACCTTTGTACTTTAAAATATTGATTTCTGTGAATATAGATGTTAATTAGTGCGATGAAACCTATAGATATAGATTATGTATAGATAATGCTTATTTACAGACAAGCATTAAGCATTACCATCCAGCGTGGCAATGTGGCCAGAATTCTGGGCACGATGATCAAAGGCAGCGATTCCGAAGTTTTTTTCGACACCCAAAGATGAGACCTTAATAATATGTATATATTTCATTTTAATTTAAATATAAGTATATATTTTTAGTACTTAGTTTTACGTTTATTTAGTTGATAATTTAAGTTATTTTAATAATAATTGTCAATCCGCCATAAACTGTTATATTATGATTGTTACACAGTTTTTTGTCCATTTACAGACTAATAAAATAAGCCTGGATTTATTGTCAGGAATTAATCGTTTTACATTACTTTTTTTATGGATTTTGATAAAGACCTAGTAAATTATATGAGTTTTGTAGGGTAAACGTTTTAATATGCATTTCTGGGCATAGCACTGACCATCATCCTAAAAATATGGCAATAGGTAGTGAAGATCCACCATTTCAAAATATATTTTTATGTGACCTTAATAAGGTTTAAATTACAGTAAACATAAGAAACCAAAGAAAAACCTCGTTAGTAAATAAAATTACAACTTTGCTGAAGGTTTTTTCTGGCAGTCTTTCGGGCAAATTAAAGCATCGATAAATGACCGGATTTATATGTAAATCCGATTTTTACTCTTACCATGATTACAAAATTAAATGGATTTCCAAATTCTATAAATGTTGTTCCATTTTCAATTAAAATTAATTGTGTAGTTCCTAAAACATCGTAATATAAATAAAACAATACTCATTATACTCTGAATTGTGATAACTTACAATACAAATCACTAACATACGCCAAACAAACGTTGTTCCGCTAAGTTAAATGGAAATCATGAGCACACAGAACCGACACGTCGCTCCGTATTAAGCCATCTATTTTTCTCAGCCCATTACTCTCATTAGTTTCCTGAGTTTATGCTTCTTAATACGCGCCTTTAATATCCCTTACAACGTTTATTTCTAATGTGTTACATTCACTTAGTGTTATTAGTATAGAGAAACATTAAAATCAAATCAGAATAACATATAGTTAATTTATCTTATATCAATGAATATACATTCAGCCTGTATACTACAGCGACGCGTGGCGAGGTAAAAATTATGAGTTAAGAGTATGAATCATCATCATCGTATCAGGCGAAAGACGTCCACTGCTGGACAACGGTCTCCCCTAAGGATCTCAACAATGGTCAATCTTAGGCTTCCCGCAGCCTTTGCCAGATCGTCGGTCCACCTTGTAGGGCATACTCACGCTCGACTTCAAGTCAAATAAAACATATTTTTTATCATTTTCTCTCTCTTTAATATTACATATATACATTTTTATTGTAGTTATTCACATTAAAAATTCATGAAAAGAATTAGGAGCTCAATGCATTTAGTATTAAAATTCTGAAATAAGTTCTTATTGCACCATTTATTATACATATATGACACTTTACAACAGTTAAGTAAGCCCTATTTATTTCTAGGTAAAATTTAAATGCTGGGTGCTTTACAAAACAAAATCCATTAAAACATGTGGATCGCAACTGGTGACGTCTACGTCGTAGTATCAACGCCTTACCTCATCATAGCTTAAACTGTTATAATCTGCCTAAATTTCTGATTTACCTAAAGTTTGAAAAGTTAGAAAATGTGATCTGTACAGATTTATAGTAAACAGTAAAAGCATAAAAGAAGTAGCACATCAATAACATACAATAAAATCTCACAATAATATGCTTCTTGCAATGAAAATATCTCACTCATATATGACTGGACGAGGAATTTAATCTTGCGTAATGAACAATTCTGAACATAAACTAGGGTAGTGGCTCAATTTTCACTTTATTTTCATCCAGTTCATTTCGTTGGGCAGCTATAACATACATTCTGGCTTGCCTAGTGACCCCTTGACCCCTTATGGTTAGCTTCTCGCCATCACAATTTCGCCACAGTTAATCTACCTCTATTAAGTTATGTGACGTCAAATTCAAAAGATATTTTTTCTTTCCAACGTGTGAGTAATTACCTTAATATTAAGGTAAAGTCCCACAGTAGGAAAGGTCGATGACTAAGCGCACTGTCAGTCTTGAGATGGATGATTGAGAAAAAATTATTGATTTTGGCATTATGTTACAAGCTGAGATGGGCTTTTTATGCTTGCAGTTGTATAGTTTTGCTTGTGTTTGTATTTGGAAATAAAGATATTTATAATAATATGCTGGGACATTATTTACACACGGCCATCTGATCCCAAACTAAGCAGAGCTTGTTCTATGGAAACCAGATAACCGATATACTACATATACCTACTACTTATCTTTTGTAAATATACGTCTATAAATAATTACACCCAGAGTCAGGACAAACAGATATGTTCATGCACACAAATATCTGTCCTGGTTAGGAATCGAACCCACAACCTACGGCATGAAAAACAAGCATTTGCCAACCATGCCAACAGGCCCGTCGAATATTATCGCTCATTAAGAGCGGTAGGGCATAGCGATCATTCGCTCAAAGAGCAGCCCGACTGGGGAAGTACCTCCACCATACAGAAGACATTCCTTAATAATAACATTAATAATTTTAATGTTGTGTTTCCGAGTGTGAGTAAGGTCGCCAGAGCTCATTGGGGTGGGGGGAAGGGTCAGCAACACTTGTTCGCTGACTCTAAAAGGCCGGCAACGCACGCACGACCAGAGGAGTCGTGCGTGTCGCGAGTGTTCATGGGCGGCGGTGATCACTTACCATCAGGTGACCCACTTGCTCATTTGTCACCCTCTGATATATAAAAAAAAATATTCCATCTTAAATGAGTATTTTTTTTATATATGTTGCTTTCTTAGCAAAAAATAGTTGGTACAAGTACATATAATATTACCTAGTGAACTGGCTTATGTAGAGCTTAGTAGTACAAACCTCAAAGAGGTTGTCAGATAGATAACAAACTTATATCGCGTTACTTAGGTTGCAGTCAAGGCAGGCAGATGTAGCGATCATCTCTTATAATAACAAAAACTTCCCAGTTTTAATTTACGACATGATAATAAAGTATTTATTGAAAACTATATTAAATATAAATCCTACTAATATTATAAATAGTAATAATTTTATTTCACGCAAAAACTACGGAACGAATTTTGGATGAAACTTGGTACTAAAATAGTTTATATAACCAAATAGCACAATTAATAATTTATTAAGTTTAACGCGGGTGAAACCGCGGTGCACATCTATTATGTTACTATTTCATTCAAACTAGCTCAATATAAATGAACTAGCCGACCATACCCTATCGAATCGACTAATTTAGTTGTCTATAAATTACAACGGGATTACAAACAAAGAGTCACACCTATTTTTCAGAGGGGTAGGTAGAGATAATACACAGGATTTCTATTTGTCACGATTCTTGCACACCTATCACCACAAATATTCAGCTGAAACATAGTTATCCAGATTTTTTAAGAAAGTTTTTCGTTTGTCGCCCTACTTCAATCTATCCCTGAAACTTTTATCAAGTAATTGATTCATTTCATATATTATTCAAGCGGTTGTTTTGCTCGGATGCTCTATCCAGTTTAATTTCTTACAATGTTTACTCAATACATATAAGCTAGCCGTTGAACGACACACAGTTCGTAGAATTTTGACATAATCATTGCATAGTTTCATAGAGTAGAGACTTTAAAGCTCATAAAATATCTTAGGAATTATTGAAATCCATAGATCTTACTTTACTACTTTGCACGTGGGTCAGGAATAATATATAAAGGTACTGTATTCGTCATAGCTTGAAAGTTTAATGAGAGAAAAGTTCGTCAGGGGCAGAGGAAGGCTCGGCAACCCTTCCTTTCTCGTGTGATACCAGTTGTGAGTAACTGCTTGCCACCAAGTGGACCGTACAATTTTTTACTAACGTGGTAGTATAAAAAATGACCACTCTATAGTCGTTCCACAATAATCACTTGGCGGCGTTTATTAGTTCATGATATGTGCCAAATGCACATAAGAGCACGTGGAAATCCACACCTAGGCTGGTTTTCCATACTTCGACGAACCTATATCAGGAGTCATTTAGATACTTACATTACTTTACTTATCCAGATTCCTCAACTTATGTCGTGATGACTAAGCATTATTTATTGTATTTACTTATTTTTGGAATCTTCTACGAAAAGATACTTTCTATGCTATTAAACCTGCATAAATTGATATACAGAATAAAATTGATATTAATTAAAATTATTTGTTCCAGTACTAATTATTTTATTTGAATTAAGTTGCGTTTTAGTATATTTTTGATTTATTGACATTGTTTAGACATTTAAAATATTTTAATATCATTTTCATGACATGTAAGAAATCTTACCAATAAATGACTATTTGACTATTGTAGTGGTACTATACCCCATGCTTAAAGGATGCAGAAATATCTACCTATGTGTTTGAATATGGTAGGTACCGGCAGTACATAAGTATTATATAGGACCTCAAGTAAATGAATGCACTCCAAGTTTTTCACAATAATCAGCCATAGGATGTTGGCAAAAAATTAATATTTATCGTTTTGGGTTTAGCTAAGAATTTTTAATTCAAGAGCCCATAAAACTCTAGTCGATAAGTGACACAACAAAAAATCATCGAGGTATTAGAAATTTGTTGACCACTTGAGATATCATGTGCAAGTGTCTCGACCCTAAACAATATTTATTGGTTTCTATCGAAAGACTAAAAAAAAGAAAAAGGGAATTGGTTTGGAAAGGGAAGTAACACGTTTATTTTTATGCATAGTAGGAATATTTCTTTAGTCTTACATTTGTTGCGCGCCGGTTACAATCGGGATTGTTATATTCTAACATATCCCAATAATTTTATAAGTTTAAATTTGAGTCAGTGTGTATCAGGTTTAGAGTCAGTGTTTGCTTATTAAATATTATAACTAAATTAATTAAATTCAGTGAATGTAGCCAGTTTCCTGAAATTAAAAGCTAAGTACACTAGGCAAAACTTTGTTTTCTATTTCATATTTTATTTCCATTAAATACTAAGTACACTAGGCAGGACGCTGTTTACTATTATTTCAGATGTTATTTCTATTAAATACTAAGTACCTATATGTAACTTTGGCAAAATACTGGTAATAACTTAACAATTATTTCAACTTTTATTGCACTAAACATTACTTGTTAGAGGTTAATTTATTACTCATGCATTGTTGTTGTTGCACAGACAAATAGCTATCCATAATAATCAAATGATTATTATTTTATTGTGTTTGAGATAGGTTCTCAGTCACACTTTGGATAATATCCGATCATTATTTCTAATTTTCATGGCTAGAACTGGCGATTAAGAGTCTAGACATTACAATGTTTACCTGACTGTGAGAACCTAAGGTGAAGGTTAACTAGATCAATTGGTTCAAATCCAATTAAATCCTTATCTAAATGATTTATCCGTTATATATTAATGGAGATTTTTATATACGCATAGTCGTAACGGTTTTCAAGATATAGAGATAACGGGTTCAAATCCAGTTAAATACTGATCTAAATGTTTTTACGTTATTCATTCATGGATGTTTACAAGATATAAAAATAACTGGTACAAATCCTGGAAAGACTTGTCAAAATGCTTTATATTTTATTTATTTAGGAGATTATTATGTACACAACGACGACGACGATATATAATGATGGGTGACTTTTACTTTTGACGACATTTACATGACCATATACACATAAGTAGAGTGTTGACAGTTAGTAAATATTTAAAATAAAATAGAATGAATAGATATACAATTTTATGTACGAGGAGATGTGATTTTGGAATACCTATAATGTGACGCAATCTGCGTAAGTGTGCGTAAACTTAATCTAGCTCCTGATGAACTCGATACAATGAGAGCGACTTTTACGGCACACACACACACATATAAAAGTAATGAGACACCTATCTCGGATGGTTCGGATCAAGATGATCGAACACGCCAATTGAATCAAGCTACCATTATATACTATAGTGTCGACAGCGTGTGATCCCTGTATGTGTAGACTGTCTAAACAAGCGGGCATGCGATAAGTCATGTGTGGGAGATATCTGTCTGCCCTACGCGGATCACGTTCATGTGAATATAGGCCCTAGATGCCTACGCAGACAGAGTCTCTCATCCAACGTGGGACGTGCTAGAAGCAAGCCTACTGTTACAGCATTTTGAGCTCACGTCTGTGATCGACCCATATTATAAATCACCGAAACATACCCTATACTCAAACTATTATGGCTATAGATTACTTAGATCTAGCAATTATCCGAGTATTCTCATATTCACACAAAGACACATGTACGCATGCACGCATGTTACAACTTAAGTTGTCGATAATGTTGGATTTAAGCTACCGTAACATTCCTCTCAGTTAACGTAAATAACTGCGCAACCTCAAAGTAATCGCCGCTAGCGTAAAAGTAACAAAAGCTCGTAGAACTGAATTATTGAGTTAATTCATAATCACATGTGTGGGATTTTACAATCAACATTATCCGAATATACAAATATATCTATAAATCAACCACTACTGACACACTCTTGATGACAAATGACCTTGACGATGACCCTGAGACTATGAAATAAATAAAATAACTGATATTAATAATTCTAGGAAATCATGGTTAACTATGCTTAATCATAACTCATGAGACTAATTGCATTGATAATATTACTTTACAAATTATTACGAGCTATGTTAAGATTAAGTAGACAGTAGTTTTGCATTTTCCGCTTCATCCTACAGGACTCGTGTGAAAACCATTTTCCGGCATATACACGCGGTAGCTGAAACCCGGGGTAAGTTGTAGAAAATAGCCCATATATTATTTATTTTCACGAATCATTACTGAAAATTGGAACCGTATACTGTGTTTAACAAAAATTCCAACTAGGATGTTTATTTACAGCACTTTTCTTTTAAACGGCATTAATTAAATTTATAAAAAAATAAGGTATGAATATAGGATGTATTAGAATATTATGTTAATTTATTCTAGACGATCACGCGCCCTATAAAACTTCATACAGACGATCACACCCAACTAAAACTAAACTAACTAAATATAAATATACCTAAAACCTCACTAGTTTATCAGCAGAGGTTAGGTAGAGTACAGACTTTACTACCACGACCGTCAGAGGGGGGGGGGGGGATGCTACACTATATATAGATAAATTACACGCAGACTCGGGACAATACTACGTCAGAGCAAGTAATGTTTTACGTATGCTCAAGTTTAAGTACTTAAATGTTGTGAGTTAATTATATTCATCATGCCAGCCGAATGAAGTCCACTGCTGGGCAAAGACTTCCCCAAAAGATTTCTACAATGGCATTGTGTCCATAATTTGGAGGGATAGGCATAACATAATCAATCAACACGCATGGCGGACGGGTCGACGATCGCAGTATAATGGTCATAGTATATAGAGAGACGCTGCTGGCCGTTCTCTGATAGATATTTCTTCGGGACGACTCCTACGTCCCCCATGGGATGAGATGGGATATTTGAGGGGATGATATTCTATGACGTCAGCCACAAAGCAAATTATATTAACTCGTAGTAAATCCAACATTTATAATATCTAGTTGTTAATATCTAATGTTTGAAATAGAAATAAATTAAATGTTGTGATATAATAAGATAAGCTCCCTATATAGATCTTAGCTTTAGATAAGCTTCTCAAGACTTTATTTTTTGATGACGACTACATAATACAAAATCACGGAATATTAAGAAATTACGAATCATTTTCCTCAAACGTCACAGCGAAACCTTTAAATGAACCGTAAAAGATACTATTATGCAAAGTATAATCCAGACGTAGATACTTACCAAAGCTTTGGGTTTATAAAATGTACACAAAGTGGAATATAAAACATTGGAACCAAAGTAGAATTAAATAGTGCAACAGGAACAGCCGAGTTTAACCATAAGCCGGCTTTTAGGCAACTAAACCGGCCATACGCCCATACTATACCGTCATGACCCATAAGGTAAGTATAACGCAGAATTCTAACAGCGTGGCAAAAGTAAAAAATTGAAAATTTTTGGTGTTCTTTGGAACACAAACATTTTGCGTTTTCTGAGAGAGATAATGGCGTTGTTCAAATAAGTAGAAACTTTACTCAAACAAATCAAACTAATGTTCTTATGACAACGAAGAATTTATAAAAATGAAAGGCATTGGTGTGATTCAACTTTTTAGTGAATGAAACACAAAAATTGTTAGGTCTATGTGAGTAATGAATACCTAACAATTTTTATCTATCTTATGTTGAAGTTTATAGTGTGTCTTATTAGTGATATACACTTTTAAACTTTCGCGTATCATAATTATATATAAACATTGTTAACAGGTATTAACGCGACTTACCTTTATTGTTATTTTGACCAAGTTGCATTGATCGTGGTCACGGGTTGACTGGCGCAGCGGTGTTGCTCCTCTACTGAGGGCATCGAGTATTTAACTACCGCCTCTGATTGTTTATCACACTGTTAAGGCCGGTTACACACTGCACTAATGGAGTCCACATTTTTACCGACTGTGCATATTCCGGTGTTAAATGTTTAACCACTGGATTCCATGACGTCGAATTTGAAAGCAAGCTAAATATCATGACTATTATAAAATAAATTTAATAAATGTTTTAACAAACCGTGTACCAAAATTTCTATATGTAACTAGAAATAATTATGTATACTTAACTGTATTACTACAAACATGTTCTGACTATTTACAAGCGTTTTTTAAAAGTCTACGTGAATTTTATTAATTTTAATTATAATTTATTTTGCGTCTTTCAGCTAACACGCCAAGCGGTTAAGACGGGTTCGATTCCCGCGTAGTATAACTATTTGTGTGACCAGTACATAGTTGTTCTAAGTCTTGGTACACTTTGGTCCGTCAATTACGTGTTTGTAAAGTACGTCACGGCGTCACGTAATTTCCGTAGTGCAGGCGTTGTCTTTTCAAAGGATAAATAGTTACAGCAGCTCAGCTCAGGATGTCATCATAAATTAAACGTACGACATTCATCGCATTCACATCGGAATGATCTTTTACATCGTCCTAGTTTCACTACTGAATATTAAATATATTGTGGCCAGGACATTACAGCCTCTTTGAATGTATAATATCTGGCTTTTTGTTGCTTAAATTATTGTTCTTAGAAGACTTCTAAGTATAACATAGCAGTTTCTCGTGATTCATAAATTACATAAATATATGGATACTAACCGTAAAATGAGTTTTGGGATATAATACGTAAATTGCTTTTTATTTTTTTTTGTATGAATATTTGTTGCTTTTACAAAATTACTTACAAAAATCCGTATAAGTTACCCAAACCACATACGTTTATCTTAGACAATGTACTTTGGTAATTAAATTGAGAAGTATCAAGAGATGTACTTATCCTTATACTATCTAAATATTAATAATAAAAGTATGAACCCAGCAAAAAATAATATTATCTATAAATAGAAATTTACATACTAATGGTAATTTAAAATGACGACTAAAGGATACTAATTACAATATTAGTTTAGTTTTTAAATGACATTTTCTAATTTTGCACACGTTGTAACATCAAATATTGATACAAAAAATATATATTTTGTTATCAAGTACTCAATAGCCGCGCAACGGTTAGGACGTAGCTGCTATGTTATAATAATATATTTACATTGTGATTATTTATTTAATTAGTGATTAAAACTATTATTAATCGATATTAGACTTTCAAATGGTTGTCAGTGATAAAAATATAAATAGGGTAGGAGAATTATCAAAGAGGCATTCTTTGTACGACGGTAGATGAGAACGTTATTTTTTTTTCTTTTTTTTTCGCCCTATTTGGGCAGGCTAAGATCTGTGACTATACCGCCTCGTATTCAGTTGTATTATTAATATTTCAAAGTCAGTCAGTCATGTCCATCACGTCCGTCACAGTCAAATCATAGTCCTACCCCAGTAAAGCAGTGGAGACTTTATTAGAGGCTTCTATGGAGTTTTGGTTTCAACACGGAAAATCACAAGTCACGGCAATATCGCACTTTCCTCCACTTATGTACGTTGTCGAAAATGTTACGTCTAAAAATCCACCATATTTACACATAAAAACTCGAATTTACACCAGTTTTTGAAAATAAAACATAGCCTCGATGCGTCCTTTTCCGCGTTGGCGCCAAAACTCTCTGCGAACGTTACTCTGTTCGATTAAATATTGTGTGTGGAAAACATCTCGGTAGTTTTACGCCCGAAATTAATAAACGATCCTAATTCATTTTATGCTATCTACGATAGCAATTTCGATCCATTTGTCTATTAAACCGTGCCGTCCACAGATTGAAAAAGCAATCTTTCCGAACGAGTGATCTTTGGGAGGACGGATCATAGAAAAAGATAGGCCTCTGTACTAAAATGACAGGTTGCACGTGCCAATAACCAATCCATTAATTATGACATAAGCTTAGATAGCCAAAACAATCTAAAGTTGCAATCCTAGAAATTCGGTGGATTGACAATTGGTTCTAAAGATAAAATTGGTGAAATAGTTCATTATATTCCAAAGTAGCTTTGCATATAAATAATAAATAATAAGAATATTTTTTTAGTTTACAAAATAGGCGGCAACAACTTCACGTCACTGTTTAAATTATTTGTAAAACAAACACAGAAATCAATAATAAAATTATTGCTTATCATATCAGAATCCATTATAGGTATTATATTTATAAATAAGTAATTATTTGTATATTAGTTATAAATGGTTTGCAACAAAAACAAACAACCAACTTACTCCTTTTTTGTTCTTGATCCGATCGGCGACTACGGCGCCGGCGTGCGTTTTGCTTGTCAAATTTTGATACGTTCCGTTCCAACAAAACATAATGTTTGACCAATTAAGTTTCATTTTATTATTATATACCCTAGTCGTCTAGTAAAACATTTTCACCTAGCTATAAATAAGTCAGCATTGATGACTTATCTTTAATATATTTAAAAATGAATTTTCATCTTAAATTAAATGGTATAATTGTGTCCTGAGTTACCGAGTTCTGCATAAAATGGAACCCTGCAGAGGGAAAGGATCGCACCCCGATCTCTGGGCAAAAAATGGATGGATTGATATGTTTTGTTATTGGCACGCAGATAAAGATCAAGAGCGCGATAGAGCTAATCTAGAGATAGGACTGACTGACAGATTGCGGATCGTTTATTAATTTCGGGCGTTAATGTGCCGAACCTACGAGTGCGTAATAATTTGCATTAAAATTTATATTCAGTCAAAAAAGTATCGGGAATGGATGATTTGTTTATGGTTCCAAGTTTTCCATTTTGGCGCGGAGTTTGAGTTGCATCTGTTATTTATATTAAATACAGTACTGGTTTTATTATTAATATCATATATAGTGTGTATTGCGAATTTCATAATGGACAAAAATATTGAACAAAGAGTTGGTCTTAAATTTTGCATCGCTAATGGAGTTTCGTGTTCGGAGTCACTGAAAATGTTACAGAAGGCTTACGGTAAATCGACTTTATCAAAAATTCGTGCTTATGAGTAGTTCAAAGCGTTCAAAAGCGGTCGAGATGTGCCATCAACGTCTGCAACTGAAGTTAACATCGCAAAAGTGAAGGAAATAGTGACTGAAAATCCTCATTCAACTCTGAGAGAGATAGCCTCCGAACTTTCTGTATCTCACGAGTCAATTCGTACCATTTTAACTAATCATTTGGGTATGAAACATGTTGCCGCTCGGCTAGTCCCAAAAGATCTGAATTTTCTCCAAAAACTCAATCGCATGAAAGTCGCTGAGGACATGGTAGAACGAGTCAATTTCGACCCAACATTCATGAAACGCATTTTTAACTACTGGTGACGAGACGTGGGTTTACGAGTTTGACATGCAAACTTGTCAACAAGCTTCGGAGAGGCGCCTTCCAACTGAACCGAAACCGAAAAAACCACGCCAAAGTCGAACAAAAGTCCAAGTCATGTTGACTGTTTTCTTTGACTATCGCGGTGTTGTGCACTCTGAATTCTTACCGGAAGGTCGAACGGTAAATAAAGAATATTATTTGAGCGTTATGCGGCGTTTAAGAGAGCAAATCCGACGAAAAAGGCCAGATTTGTGGAAAGAAAATTCTTGGATTTTGCACCACGATAATGCGCCTTCGCACAAGGCCATCATTGTGAACTAATTTTTGACCAAACACTCAACAAATACCATCCAGCAACCACCATAGTCACCAGATATGGCTACAGCTGACTTCTTTCTTTTTCCTAAACTCAAATTACCACTTCGTGGTATCCCTTTTTAATCGGTATAAGACATAAAGGAGAATTCGCGGCGAGAACTGAACTCAATTCCGAAAGCAGCGTTTAAAAAATGTTTTCATGAATGGATCGTTAGTGTATCGTTTCTGAAGGAATGCTCCTTCAGAAACGATACACTTACGCCAACGAAGAGTATGCACTTTGAAGGTAATAAAATAAATTTGGATGAATAACAAACATTTTGTATATTATTGATCTTTTCCCGGTACTTTCTTGACTGAGTTGTATTGTATAAGAAAGGTATACTAAAAATTTAGAAAGAAACACTAAAAATGCGACCCAAACCGTTTTTTTTTTCAATACTATCTGTGCCCCGCTGTTTTACCCGTGTAAAATTTTATAAATTATCACAGCTTCTCCCCGGTTGGTGATAGCGTGATAATAATATGCTGATCCGACCTCTTAGTAATATTCATGCAACATTTGAAAAAAATCCATGCTGTAGTTTTTGAGTTTTGCCTGGACATACATACGGAAATACAGACAAATATTCTAAAAACTATATTTTTGGCTTCGATATCGATTGTAGATCATGCCTCAAGTATCTTTTTGAAAAAATATTCAATGTACCGTTTTGACTTTCCTACGATTTTATTTTGTGAAAGATATAGATATTCCAACAGTGCGTAACTTATTTACCAACAACTCGCATGCCAAGTCAAGTTTAATATAAAAATGTCAGATTTTTTATTGTGTAACCTTAAATCTTATAGATTAAATTTTACGGATTAACTAAACTGATATCGAAAGTGCGCTACCGGAGCTGTGATTAGTAGTATACATTCAAACGTTTCACAAGTAACGATTTAAATGAGTTTAAATAATATGTAGCATACTGTTTTGAAATACAACAATATAATATGGGACGTCTTTTCTTGCGAGAAAACTTTTACTTAACCATTACAACGCGTAGCGGAAATCTTGTAGTTTCTACGACGTACATAAGGCAAAACCAAGACCATTACAAAATAATACATAATTTAAGTAGTTTGAGTACATTTAACTCTGGCCTTGCTTGATGGTTAGCACAAATTGTTCTTTAAAGAACAAAACCAGTTTTACTATACCACCATCGGCTTACAGTGTGGTGACGACGGTGAATTTCAGAATAATATTACCCCATCTCAACTAATGAGTGCCGTAGAAGTCAACCAGGGGAATATCTACCAGAGGACGGGCAGCATCCTCCTTCTTAATACTATAAAAATCTTACTGCGAGTGCCAATCCGTCTGCCAATCGTGGCGATTATGGCATGTCTTCTGACCCCTCAAGATGAGTCTTGAGGGATGCTTGTCAATCAATGCCCTTCATTCAGCTGTAACAATGATATCCATCGTCGTGTTTTGTATGAGATATTATCAGAACTATCAGACTAATTAAGCAATGAGGTTAAAATTAAACATGTACGACTATATATTGACGGTCACCGTAGCCTTGTTGGTAGTGCTCCTGCCTACGAAGCTGGTGGTCCTGGGTTCGTATCCCAGTAAGTGCAATATTTGTGTGATGAGGACGAATATTTGTTTCTGAGTCATGGAAGTTTTCTATGTATTTAAGTATTTATCTATCTATATAAGTATGTATGCCGTCGCCTGGTACCTATAGTACAAGCTTTGCTTAGTTTGGGGCTAGGATGATCTGTGTGAAATTGTCCCTAGATATTATTTAATATTTTTTAAGATTTTCCCCTAAGTGTAAAAAATATCCACGCAGATGAAGTCAGAAGATAAATGATAAGTATTACCGCCGGACTAATAGAAATCAGTGACCAATGGCCTTGCGTCAATTTGTTCTCTCTAGAGTTACTAATTAGTGTTCCGAGAAAAAGTATCCCTTATATACTCAATAGTTTACCAATGGACATCAAATAAACAGCTTATAAAATAAATATAAAATTAAGTATATGAAGTGCATCATAGATAATCTTATATAAAATCTTTTATTTTACAATTAAATTTCCGCAGCTTATTAGATATTAAAAAATATAGGATTTTCATACTTATAAAAAACTGTTTGTATTAGGTAATCATCACTGTATCCAATAAAAATAACTAAATAGTTATGTGCAATTTATTTGAGAGAAGTATTATATTCCATGCTATCCTTAAACGGAACAGTGAAGAGATGAAAGTTATACATAACGATCGTTTGTCTAAACAGAAGCCGAGTCAATTAGTTTCCGCACTACCGTGTAACACACATAAGCGACGTAATTGGACAATTATTGTAAACCTGCGGTGGCATGTGTTGTACGACATTTATACGCCAAGTGGTAATTATCGTAGTCACGCAAACGAATAATTATTACATAACAGTATGTACACGCATAACTTTATTACATAATCGCTTGTTATTTGTTCCCTCTATCGTATTATATTACATATAAAAGGAACTGAATCGGAAGGTGTACGACCACGATAATCTGTTGCACCACCTTGCCACAACTAAATGGGGAGCAACGCTGCAAGTCTTGCGGACGTCTGGGCTGATGCTAGCATTTTCTGCGGACGAATACTCTTGTCCAGTTTGGGCCCGCTCCGCGCAAGCAAAGCTAGTGAATAAAGCCTTAAACAAATCGTTCTGAATAATTACTGGGTGTTTGAAGCCGATCCCGGTTAATTTGCTGTATCCACTAGCAAGCATAGGACCTCCAGAGGTTCGCAGGACTGTTCAAGCTTCCAAAATGGATGGTGATCCCCAGCACCCATCCACTTCGGTTTCCGCCGCAAAGACTTAAGAGCCGGAAACGCTATGCTAAATGTGCCGTTCCACTGACAACCGGCAGCAGCATCTGGCATCCACACAAATACTTAACTGGATCATTTTGTCACGCATGAAGCACTGTGGCTAACATCGAATTCCCTAAATAGACTCCGGACTCAGGTAGGCCAAAATAGAGTAATCATGTCTTGGCGGGCACTGTAGAACACCCCAAAAAAGGACTGTATTTTTGAAGCATCGAATCAATCCTGGGCCCATCTAACATCCTGCCCAGCCTACCCTACCGTATGTTTATGGCAAGATCTTAAGAACGCCACAAGTATAGCAACATTCTGGGCCCCAAAAATTTTGTTAGTTTGCCATCGAAACGCAAAGAAAATTTTGTTCTACCTGCCTGATTGTTTTTGAATACTTTAATGTGCATCGCCTGTCTAATGGAAAGCATAACCAAGACCTAAGATTGCAAATTAAACTGAAGAATAAACTGAATTAGCAAAAACTAATTTTTTATTTGTATACCTTCACTCTAATGAATATTAATTTATTCGTGTGGGCACTGGTTACCCTTTTCTCAGCGTTGTTCCAGCCACAACTACTACGATAAAATAACGAGGATTTTAGAAATTAAACCACTAAGTGGCTACCCTTCCACTAATTGCCTGCGACTGGATACTTATTTTCACTTATAGTTTATGAACCGCTACATGGGCGCCTTACAGTAGTTTTGTGGAACAGTTTAGTGCATTTTGTTGCCTTTTATAACATGAATTTTATTCTATACTAGCTGTGCCCGCGACTTCGTCCGTGTGTTAATTAGTTTATTTCGTTTTTCTTGTAAAATAAAAGACTTTTTCTAAAAAAAAATAGCCTAAGTTACTCCTTATTACATCCGCTACCTGCCAATAAAAGTCCCGTCAAAATCGGACCAGCCATTTCAGAGATTAGCCGGAACAAACAGACAGACAGACAGACAAAAATTGAAAAAAATGTAATTTTGGTGTATGTGCCATATATATATTCATATTAATGTAGTTAAATCCGGTTATTTCAATATTACAAACAGACACTCCAATTTATTTTATTTATTTGTATAGAGTATGTATAGATGAGTTACGAAAAAATGTCTTCTAGTTAATTTCCCAAGAAACGGCGCCACTTTATGTTCATTTTTACGTTGTATAGAAATGTTTTAAATTAGCTTTCATGCATAACTTTTCTCATGCGGCCTTTGGGATCGTACACAAATGTTAATAGCTTTTTCTTTTCACGTTTCACTAAATTACTGTTGTGGCTTTCTGGTCATTGATCAAGGTTAGAAAAATTACAATTTTAAATTGTTAAATTTATTTCAAATGAAATTGTTTATACTCCTGCGATATATTCATATATTTTATGTAGGCTTATAAAACTTTTAATATGAAAATTTGTTTCCAAACTCTACAACTCGATGTACTACCATGTTAGTAACGCACGAACTACTCGCTATCAGTAGCGCATATAAATATAAAATGTTCAATAATATTTTTGATTGTTAACATCACGCGATCTGAATATTTTATTATAATGTTATAAAAAATAAGTAACAAAATAATGATATCTCATAGAAAACTTTCCTAGGGTAAATATTGTAGATTACTTTTATATAAAAGCGGCAAAGTGCCAATATATGACACTTAACCATTGTATTACATTTGGGCCTTGGTATATATACATCATAGTAAACTAGCGAATGTATAAAATACATATGTGTGTAGCCGTACCGGAATGATAAACTCACTCTCGTATCGGTTAATTACTTTTTTCTTAAATATATAATAGACTAGCTGGTGCCCGCAACTTCGTCCGCGACAATTTTGAATGATGAGCCAATGTGACTATTTACTTCTAGCTTAATCTAAAAAATATAATTCTTAATACAAATAAATAATATAAATTTAAGAAAACCTAACCTATTAATAACCTAGTTAAGAAATAAACTAAAGACTACTTGCTACTGTTATTTAAAAAAAAGACCCGATACCATAAACCCAAAAATATCAAAGAATACATATCAATTGTCCTTAAGTAAAGTCAGTAAGTCAAATAAAGTAATATAATAATCAACGATGCATTAATCACCAAGGTAACTCCCATTAGCTTAGGTTGCGACCACGGCATTGATAGGTCTAATATCACATTTTGTGAACGAAACAAACCATAGCGCGATCTAAAACGATGATTACGCCATCTACTAACAAAAATATAACCTTCTAAAGCGGTAAAATTAAGATGTGGGCATATATTTTGGGTGAGATTTAGGCGATCACCTTTTGATTCAGTTTTGGACTACCTTTTACTTCAAGCATTTATTTATTTTAACCGATATGTCAAATGATTTCTGCGATCTGAAACGATATAAAAGCCATCGAGTTACAAAATTGTGAACTAAAATTAAGTTACTGATCTAAAATTAAGATGATATTTTTTGGGTGCGATCATCTCGACACGAACAATTTATACTACGCTAACTCGAATTTTGGGTCAATGACTTTTTTATCCCAATTTTATTAAATTGACGTTTTTTAATATGTTATGAAAAATACCAAAAAAAAAGAAGTTACAAATCTTAGAAAACGCTAAGTCTTTACTTAGACGACAACAAACACAACATTTTAAGCAATAAGAAACGAATTTCTCTATAATTTAAGTTGGCGTACATTTTTGGTGTTGACCTATTGAATCAGTTATGGATTACCTTTTTTAACAACAAATTATTCCCTTGATTGCTTTATTTTTAACTAAAATACCAATTTACATGCTTTTAACTCCAAAAAAAAAAACAGGTTTTCATACAAACTTACATCCCCTATTTAGTCGTCTTTAGGGGTGGAATTTCCAAAAGTCCTGATGATAAATTTATAATGTTTAAATGAAAGACGAAATACTAATTTTCATGCGTTTACCTTATAAAATGTCACATTTTTCATACAAACTTCCATCCCCTATTTGTCACCCTAAAGGGCTGGAATTCCCAAAAATCCTGAAATATATATTTTTAAATGAAAGGTCAAATACCAATTTTCATGAGTTTACCTTAAAAAATGTCACTTTTTTCATACAACAACCCCCTATTTGTCACCCTACGTGGTAGAATTCTCGGAAATCCTGAAACACATACTTTTAATTTTGAACTGTAATGCTAAATACCAATTTTCATGCGTTTAACTTAAAACTTGTTGGCACTTTTTTCACATAAACTTACATCCCCAATTTTACGCCCTTGGGGGAGGAATTTTCAAAAATCCTGAAATATATATTTTTTATTTTTAACTAAAAAGCCAAATGCTAATTTTCATGCGTTTAACTTAAAAATTGGGACTTCTTTCTTACAAACTTACAGCCCCTATTTTTTGCCCTTGGGGGTGAAATTTCCAAAAATCCTGAAACACATATTTTTTATTTTTAACTGCAAGGCCAAATACCAACTTTCATGGCTCTAACTTCAAAAACGGCAAAGTTTCATACTAACTTCGCACCCCCGTTTTACCCCCTTAGGGGTTGAATTTCAAAAAATCCTTCCTTATTCCTTGTCTACATTATAAAGAAAACATCTGTGCAAAATTTCAGCTTTTTAGGGCCAAGGGTTTGGGCTGGGCGTTGATGAGTCAGTCAGTCAGTCAGGACTTCTCTTTTTATTTATATAGATTGCAATTTTATATATGGCGTAGTTGTGTAGATATGATAAAACATAACACACATTTGAAAAAAATAAAACAGGGCAGTCTGTTTTGTAAAACGAAAAAATGAGTTTGTAATTTATGCATTTTGCTACATCAATTTAATATATTTTATTTCAAAAATATTGCACACGCATATTCCGGAGGTTGCCAAAGCTTATGAAATAATAAAAATATATGCAACAAGCTCTCATTTCTAATACATGTGCGGATTCAAATTCTGGCAGATAGTTGAATAGAACGTTCTTAATATTTTATTAAGGATGTGCTGATTTTAAAATTGCAAGCGATAGTCGTATTAAGAACCCTTGGTCGAAAGTTAGCGTTCCAAATATTTTAGTTTTTATAGGAATACTAGGGGCCTGGTACGTGCTTCGCTACGCTTTTAAGTATTAGTACAAATTGTTTGTATATGGGAATATAGAAAGATGTTGATTTTACACTTTTTTCAATTTTCTCTACGTACAAACCTTCCCTGGACTTCCACGAATAATTCAAGACCAAAATTAGCAAAATCGGTAAAGGCGTTGTTGAGTTATAACATTACAACGAAAAGTAGCATTGATTTTTATATATATATAGGTATTAAGTTCAAAATGTAAAATTCGTAAAATGTATTCACAAAAAATAATCGCTGTTCTATTTACTACCGGTTATCTATCAACATGACAGCACAGCTTTTTTTTTTAAACTAAATGACAAACGAGCAAGTCTGTCACCTGTCGGTAAGTGATCACCGCTGCCCATGAACACACGCAACACCAGAGGAGCCGCAAGTGCGTCACCGGCCTTTAAGAAAAGAATTGGCTCGCTAGGTTTTATTATATTATCAGCCTTATTACTATAAAAAAGAATTCATAAAAGGAACAATGCTTATTATTTGTAAGGCAATTCTGTGATCATATTAGACAGTATGGGGTATTTCCAGCTCAACAAAATTTACAGAGAACTACATAGACGTCATCCTCATCTTTAGTTTCAGAATATTGATTACCCTGGTGACTCTCAACCCATTCCATAACTTGAAGATAGAACTCCTTACAGAGCCAACTATAATTGACCGAAACATCTATTTGTAACAGCCCGTAGTCTTAACTTACTTATGATTATACTGAGAATGATAAACGGAGTAAGCAATTGTTTACAAAGTAGCTAAAGATTTACCCGACGAACAGTTATCGGATGAGAGGTTTACGTTTATGATTATGGCTATTGGACGGCAGTATTAATATTTCTTACATTTAATACTCACGCGCTTTAGAATACTTCACCGCGCCACACTATTTTGATGCAATGTATGGTTTAAGTCATTTGTTTTCTCAAAATATTACAAAAATCACTTGCAGAGAAAATACAATAGAACTTTAAAGTACATGCTTTTTATATTGACACAGCGTATATAATTAGATAACAGAGACTATTACAAAATATAAAAGCAGAGTAATTAGAGAAAATGCCTTCAACAAAAAATAGTCCAGTACCTACACGCATCGGTCACAATCAGTTGAGCGTACGGAGATTTCAAAGGTGTTTGTTAAGGTAGGTGATACAGTGACAAATAAAAAGCGGCCAAGTGCAAGTCGAGCCCGCTCATGAAGGGTTCCGTAGCAGCAAGTATTTGAGTTGATTGAATGAAAGGTAAATTGCAGTTTACGATTTATTACGTATTAAAAAAAACTACTTACTAGATCTCGTTCAAACCGATTTCCGGTGGAAGTTTACATAATAATGTGCATCGTATATTTTTTTTAGTTTTATCATTCTCTTATTTTAGAAGTTACAGCCTGTAACTACTAAAATAAGTTTTAGAATATAACCATGAGTTAAGCATGTAATGTAATAAATAAATTAAATAAGTGAGAATATTGGTATCGTTTATAATTTATCCAATCATTTTTCAATGAAAGAATCCGCCAATGTATAAAATGATAATATAGTTCTTGAGAGTAGTCCATAGTGATCTTGCTCATACATCCTTTGGCGTACCACAAGGTAGTGTCCTTGGACCTACCTTATTTTTAGCTTACATAAATGATCTGTGCTCTTTAGTTCTCCACAACACACAACTATTTGCTTTTGCTGATGACACAGCCCTAATTTTTTGGGGCAAGGATTGGGAATCAGTATATGAGTTAGCTGAGACTGGTCTCCAAACAATAGCACAATGGTTACAATGTAACCTTCTCACACTCAACGCCGCTAAATCTAAAGTCGTGGCTTTCCGAATATCGGAACGAACTGCTCCTCCTAAAAACTTAAAGGTTGCACTTCATTCTTGCTTAGATCGCCATAGTTTTAAATGCTCCTGTCCTATTCTCTGCCAGGTGGACGATATAAAATACTTAGGTATAATAATCGATAGTAAATTGTGTTGGGCTAAACAGATTGAAGTATTAAGCGGCAGAATACGAAAACTTATGAGCGTGTTTAGGAGATTACGCGATGTAGCTGACGATGCCATAATTAAACTTGTTTATACAGCATTATGTCAGCCGCTTCTTAGATATGGTGTCACATCGTGGGGTGTTGCAGATAAGTCTAGATTCATCCTAGTGGAACGAGCTCAGCGCGCTGTACTAAAAGTAGCGTTTAGGAAACCTTTCCGATATCCTACAGATGATTTGTATAACGAAACTAAATTCCTACGCGTTAGACAACTTTTCGTCTTATCTACTGTGCTACGCTTCCATAAATCTTCACTTACATCTGTGATTA
Organism: Pseudoips prasinana; assembly: GCA_951640165.1. NCBI lineage: Eukaryota > Metazoa > Arthropoda > Insecta > Lepidoptera > Nolidae > Pseudoips > Pseudoips prasinana. The sequence goes on from OX621240.1 coordinate 16,976,305, forward strand.
GGAACGCTAGACGAAAACCTAAGTGGTTACTTCCCCAAACACGTACCAAATTTTCCCGTAAATCTTACAATTACATTGGCCCCTATATTTATGGTAAGGTGAATTCTCACTTAAATATTATATACTTATCAACTCACAAATGTAAACAAGTAACTTCAATCTGGCTAAATTCTCTTAATTACCAATCGACCGAAGAACTACTATCACAATAAACATAACGGATAGTAACATAAACATAATTAAATCCACAATACACTACAAATTATTCAATACAAATTCGTACAGACATACACAACTTACAAACATAACCTGGTTAAATTTTCTTCATTTTTGTTTTTTGTTTCTTTTGTATAATGCATGCTTAAGATATAATTTTCATTGTAATTTAAGATATTATAATAATAGTAACTTGTTCATCTTAGTATAACCACAATTGGAAGGACCTAGCCCTCGCAACACAGGGAATCCTAGTGCGAGGACTAGACCACGCTTAATCATGTATTGATATTTTATTGGAAATAAACTTATTATTATTATTATAATATGGTAAATTTTAAATGTTAGTTAGTTTCTCAATTTTTTATTATTACTTGCAGCAAAAAGAGTAAAGGTATATTAACAATGTATTTTTATTTCTGCTAACTTTGAGTAAAAACAAAGATTACATGTCTATAACATTACAAATATCAGGCAAATATATCTAACTAAAACCTTCTCAAGTTGGAAAGTACTAAATATAGTGGTTACGTTCTCCCACAGACAGTCTACAATACCAGCCCGTCTGACCTTGTGCTGAAATAGAATGCCCTGCCCTTAGATCACTTCGAACCACTAGGTCATCGTAGACTAGAGAATGTATGTTTCCATTGCAATAATTTCAAAGTTCTCCACATTTTACAAAAAAAATAAGTCTTAAATTGTTTGATAAATGAATAATTATTAAAACTACGGTCAGATCTAATTAACCAAATCATAATAATCCCTAAAGAGAAGACCGCGAAAACATTTTATTAGAAGATCTGTGTTTATAATTCTTTATTTACACATTTCTATATTTATTTATCCTTCTATATTTATTTAGTTTGACGGGCCGGTTGGCGTGGTTTGTAAAAGCTTGCCTTTCATGCCGCAGTGGTGAGAATTCGTGGGTTCGATTCCCAACCAGAACAGATAATTCCTGATCCAGTTTGTCTCGTTTCCATAGTACAAGCCCTGCTTAGTTTGGTATCAGATGGCCGTGTGTGAATAATGCCCCAGCATATATTAATATAGTTTGTTTTGTGTAAGAAATGAATATATAAAATAATAATAATAATTTATTTACCAAGTAGGCCCACTTGGACCCACTGGACTATGTCCCACTGTTAGTAAAAAATTTAATATACAATTAATGTTAGTAAAACACAGACTGCTATAAACCAGGATAGACTGATTCATCTTACCCACCTACTCACTAGTGGAATATCATTACAGCAGTATCTAAAGCTCGTAAAAGAAAATAACAAACCAAACTTAATATATTACATTACACAAAGAAAACAAAGTTCACCAAAAACCAAAGTAAACATTCGCGAACTCCATCAATAATTAAACTTAACCAAAACTAAGCGCACGATTTCTTTGTTCACTAGCTTAAGTGCGAACTTATTCTGAACAGAACGAGCTTTGCTACGGAAATGCAGTGCTCTTGGAGACGAGCTCGACTTATAAATTATTCAAGTAGTGAGACACTTCAAATATAGCACAGCCGCTGTGCATTATTTTGAGAACAACGACTGCTCTGCTGTTCGATGTGGCCGGCTTGACCCCGTTCGGCTGGCCTTAGCTGGTGGTTAGTTGGCTTCAGTTCTACTGTGCACACAACTTTATTTGGCTCCTAAGATTCATGTAGGGTCTTACACAACACAATTTGGCACAGTACATAAATGGATAGTGTTATTTTATGCCTGTTTATTTTTCTAGATTATAATAGTAGGCATTAATCATTTACACACTAATTTAATATTAAAACATTTCAGTATTATAATGTTCTTTATAAACTGATGTAGTAACAACTGAAATATCAATACCTAGCTGGGCCCCGCGGTTTTAACCGTGTTAAATTTTATAAACTGTCATAGCTGTTCCGCCTTAGGTGATAGCGTGATAATATGTACCCTATATGTTGACCCGGCCTCTTGGTAATATTCATGCAAAATTTTAAGAAAATCCATGCAGTACTTTTTGAGTTTAGCCCGGACATACATACAGACAAACCGACAAAAATTATAAAAACTGTATTTTCGGCTTTGATATCGATTGTAGATCACGCCCCAAGTATCCTTTTAAAAAAACATTCAATGTACAGTTTTGACTTTCCTACGATTTTATTATATGTATAGATATAAATGAGCGACAACGTTACCTCATTCTGACGTTGTTCTATCTTAAATAAAATACTTTTGATTGATTGATAAATTGTTTTGATTCGTGTAGACTTAAAAAAGCACTTGTAAATAGTCAGAGCATGTTTCTAGTAATATTGTTAAATATGCATAATTATTTCGAGGTACGTCGGTAGCTATTTAGGCACACATATTGTATGAAAACATTTAGAAATAACATTTGGTTTAGAATAGTTATGATTAATTTATTTAGCTAGCTTATATTAAGTTACTGTCACAGAGATTATTTATAATTTAATAATATTTAACTACATCTTGTCTGCATGGTTCTGGCTATATATAATACTAGCTGGTGCCCGCGACTTCGTCCGCGACAATTTTGAATGATTACCAATGTAACTACTTACTTCTAGCTTAATCTATAAAAAAATACTTTTAAAAGAAATAAGCAATATAAATTTAAGAAAACCTAACCTATAAATAACCTAGTTAAAAAATAATCTAAAGACTACTTTGCTACTGTTATTTAAAAAAAAGACCCGTAATCATAAACCCAAAAATATCAAAGAATACATATCAATTGTCCTTAAGTAAAGTCAGTAAGTCAAATAAAGTAATATAATAATCAACGATCCATTAATCACAAAGGTAACTCCCATTAGCTTAGGTTGCGACCACGGCATTGATAGGTCTAATATCACATTTTGTGAACGAAACCATAGCGCGAGCTAAAACGATGATTACACCATCTATTAACAAAAATATAAACTTATAAAGCGGTAAAATTAAGATGTGGGCATATATTTTGGGTGAGATTTAGGCGATCATCTTTTGATTCAGTTTTGGACTACCTTTTACTTCAAGCATTTATTTATTTTAACCGATATGTCAAATGAGTTCTGCGATCTGAAACGATATAAACGCCATCTAGTTACAAAATTGTGAAATTGTAGATCAGTAAAATTAAGATGATATTTTTTGGGTGCGATCATCTCGACACGAACAATTTATACTACGCTAACTCGAATTTTGGGAAAATTACTTTTTTACCCCAACGTTATTAAATTGACGTTTTTTAAATATGTTATTAAAAATACCAAAAAAAGAAGTTACAAATCTTATAAAACGCTAAATCTTTACTTGGACGACAACAAACACGACATTTTAAGCAATAAGAAACGAATTTCTCTATAATTTAAGTTGGCGTACATTTTTGGTGTTGACCTATTGAATCAGTTATGGATTAACTTTTTTTAACAACAAATTATTCTCTTGATTGCTTTATTTTTAACTGAAATACCAATTTACATGCTTTTAACTCCAAAAAAAAAAACAGATTTTCATACAAACTTACATCCCCTATTTTAGTCGCCTTTAGGGGTGGAATTTCCAAAAGTCCTGATGATATATTTATAATGTTTAAATGAAAGGCGAAATACTAATTGACATGCGTTTACCTTAAAAAATGTCTCATTTTTCATACAAACTTCCATCCCCTATTTGTCACCCTAAAGGGCTGGAATTCCCAAAAATCCTGAAACACATATTTTTAAATGAAAGGCCAAATACCAATTTTCATGAGTTTACCTTAAAAAATGTCACATTTTTCATACAAACATCCACTATTTGTCACCCTACGTGGTAGAATTCTCGGAAATCCTGAAACATATACCTACTTTTAATTTTTAACTGTAATGCTAAATACCAATTTTCATGCGTTTAACTTAAAACTTGTTGGCACTTTTTTCATATAAACTTACATCCCCAATTTTACGCCCTTGGTCCACCCCCAAGGGCGTAAAATTGAATTAAATAGAATTAAATATTCAAAAATCCTGAAATATATATTTTAATTTTTAACTGCAAGTCTATATACTAAAGCCTTAAACATCAAAATTAAGGACTTTCATAAAATATTTCATCCCTTATTTTAGCCCCTTAGGGGTGGTATTTTCAAAAACCCTTCTTCAGTGGATGCCTAGGTCATAAAAGGTAACTACTGTCAAAATTCAAGTCCCTAACTCCAGCCGTTTAGACTAGGCTGTGCGTTATGATATGTCAGTCAGGCAGTATAAAATTATATTCCCTATTTTCCGCCCTTGGGGGTGTAATTTCCAAAAATTCTGAAATAAATGCTATATATTTTTAACAGAAAGGCCAAATACTCATTTTCATGCGTTTAACTTCAAAAATATCGCAGTTTTCATACAAACTTACATCCCCTATTTTATGACCTTCGGGGTAGAATTTTCAAAAATCCTTAAATATATATTTTTTATTTTTAACAAAAAAGCCAAATGCTTATTTTCATGCGTCTAACTTAAAAATTGGGACTTTTTTCGTACAAACTTTCATCCCCTATTTTTTGCCCTTGGGGGTTAAATTTCCAAAAATCCTGAAATACATATTTTTTATTTTTAACTGAAAGGCCAAATACCAACTTTCATGCCTCTAACTTCAAAAACGGCAAAGTTTCATACTAACTTGGCACCCCCGTTTTACCCCCTTAGGGGTTGAATTTCGAAAAACCCTTCCTTATTCCTTGTCTACGTTATAAAGAAAACATCTGTGCAAAATTTCAGCTTTCTAGGGCTAAGGGTTTGGGCTGGGCGTTGATGAGTCAGTCAGTCAGTCAGGACTTCTCTTTTTATTTATATGGATATAAAATTATATCCCCTATTTTCCGCCCTTGGGGGTGTAATTTCCAAAAATTCTGAAATAAATGCTATATATTTTTAACAGAAAGGCCAAATACTCATTTTCATGCGTTTAACTTCAAAAATATCGCATTTTTCATACAAACTTACATCCCCTATTTTATGACCTTCGGGGTAGAATTTTCAAAAATCCTTAAATATATATTTTTTATTTTTAACTAAAAAGCCAAATGCTTATTTTCATGCGTCTAACTTAAAAATTGGGACTTTTTTCGTACAAACTTTCATCCCCTATTTTTTGCCCTTGGGGGTTAAATTTCCAAAAATCCTGAAATACATATTTTTTATTTTTAACTGAAAGGCCAAATACCAACTTTCATGCCTCTAACTTCAAAAACGGCAAAGTTTCATACTAACTTGGCACCCCCGTTTTACCCCCTTAGGGGTTGAATTTCGAAAAACCCTTCCTTATTCCTTGTCTACGTTATAAAGAAAACATCTGTGCAAAATTTCAGCTTTCTAGGGCTAAGGGTTTGGGCTGGGCGTTGATGAGTCAGTCAGTCAGTCAGGACTTCTCTTTTTATTTATATAGATATTATTGCGGACCTTATGTTTATAATGACGGTCGCGCTTTAATGCTACCATCGGATCCAATGCACCATAACTACCGGTTTCAACACGGCCCAGTTGAGACGCTCCAGCGAAACATACTCAATGGGGCATATATGTACACGAGATTTAAGTTAAGTATAGTAAGAATGTAATATTATTGAAGTGAGTAGCTTTTTAAACTCCGTTGTTCATATTTTGGAATGGGTAAAAAATGTAATACTCGCGTCAGGATACGTGACCCGATCGAATATTCGTAAGACAGAGTCTTTTTTTAATTCAAACTGGCCATTTACTCGTATACACTCGCACGCAACATTTTTTATTAATCATGTTAGATTTTTTTACAGCCGACTGCCACACCAGATAGTTATATTTTTTAAAATTCCCCCCATAAGAAGGGATTCATTTAAACTACTATGAGTCTTTACCGTCCTACGGTGGCAAGTAGCATCTTCCATTCGCTACTCGGATCAAATAACCACTACTTTCCGAGTATGAGAAATAAATAAATATTTTTCACTTCTATCGACAGTCCCCAAAGACTGCCCCGCATGTTTTTTATTATGACTAACCTTGTGTGTATCATATCAGCCGAAAGACGTCCACTGCTGGACAAAGGCCTCCCACAAAGATCTCCACAATTGCCGGTCTTGCGCTATCCGCATCCGGCGATTTCCAGAGACCCGCACAAGATCATCGGTCCATCTTATAGGGGGCCTGCCCACGCTGCGTCTTCCGGTTCGTGGTCGCCACTCGAGAACGTTTCTGCCCCAGCAGCCGTCGGCTCTACGAGCTATGTGCCCTGCCCACTGCCACTTCAGCTTGGCAATTCTTACGGCTATGTCGGTTACTTTGGTTCGCCTGCGGATCTCAACATTTCTGATTCGATCTCCTAACCTTGTGTGTATAGCGACACATAACCCAGATACTACGAGCATCAGATTGTAATCTTTGACTAGTCTACTGTCCTTTATAAACTGCTGCAATAGTGTAGTGTGCAAGCCGGTTAAAGTTATTGCGGCAGATCTGAAATAGTATAATCAATAAAGCTACGAAAACCTGCCAAGGGCGAGTCGTGTGGGTACAGTAGAAACTGTTTCTACGAGTTCCATACAATTCCACCAGTAGAAAATTGATTGTTTGTTTCGATCTCTGCTAATGTCCTATATTAATAATAGATGTTTGTTTTATTTGACGTTTAGTTTCTTTATCGTGGTTAGGTACTTTATGTTAATATTTGAGGGTAGGTAATAAAGAACATTTCATAAGATATAATAAGCTGCCAGCCGAGCTGTCAGCTGTCAGCTACAGAGTAAACATTGGCTCGTAATTTTTAATTAGTAATAATAAAATACCTGCTAATATAGACACATAGCTTTGATAATCCCTATTTAGTGCGTATCTGCATGTGTGGAAATGTGGTATGGACGAACTGTGGAGGATATAACGTGCAAATAGTGAAACCGAAGTTCGAAACACTGTTGATTGTTGGCTATTAAGGAGAAACAGTATTGAATCTCATGGGGTTCTGACCTCCAGCCACTATAGCACAGAGGTTCAGGTTTCGAGCCTCGTCAACTGAAAGTATTTGTATAAATTTTGAACAAATATTAAAATAAGTTTGGAAGAAACCATGGCAACGACAAACAAGGCTGACATGCGCAGATGCATGGATTGCACGTTACTATCGCTATCTACATGCCAAGGACCAATCTTTGTTTATTTTTGTATTACTTTAATTTTTGAATTATTTATTTAGTTTCTTTATATATATTAGTACTAATGTAAATAGTTACTTTTAAGGAAATGAATAATGATGCCTACGGCAATGCGGAGAGTGTCGGTCAACCCAACACGTCGCCTGACCCCAATCTGGTTAGGTGCCCATTCTGCTCCGAGGCCCGATTCTTCAAAGGTGAGCGAGGTCTAAGGGTCCACTTTGGAAAGGTCCACAAAACGCAAAATGTTCCCCTTAGCCTTAACAACTCAACACCCACCAGCTCAACGCCGACCCAAAATTCACTTTGGAAAATTTTATCAAATTTCAAAAATTCGACTCCAGTTCTGAAACATGTACCCCGAGGCGCTAGGCCAGTAGTAGCCAGATATTTGGCACAGTGTATCCGCCTCGTTGTCCGGGACAATACTACTCTGGCTTGGGAGCAGTTGCTCACCTTCCCCTATAGGATTTTACATGCGAAAAGAGGTTCTGATTATAAAATTACTCTCACGGCCCACATTAAAGAAAATTGTAACAATCCTAACTATGAATCCGAAAAAATTTCTACTACCGTTTTTAAATCATCAACCAGAAACCCTTTTCGTCATGTAGAATACAAATTAGGCGAGGGAGACATTGGAGGAGCTGCCAGATTGCTATTTAGTAGCGACGTGGTCGCACCTTATTCACCCGCAACTCTTGCTGCCCTAAGTAGCAAGCACCCCGCCGCGCCTGATGACCTCGCCTATCCCGCTCCTCCAAACGACACTCACAATCTTTCTGTAACATCTCGCGAGGTGATTGCGGCCGTTGACTCCTTCCGCAAGGGTTCCGCCGGTGGACTAGATGGCTTAATGCCCCAGCACTTAAAAGATCTCACGAGTTCTAGTGCTGGGGAAGCCGGCGAGACTTTGCTGATGGAGTTGACGGCTCTAATCAACCTAATGCTCTGCGGCAATGTGAACGAGGCAGTCATCGATGTCTTGTACGGGGCAAATTTATGCGCCCTGAACAAGAAGGATGGCGGCATTCGGCCCATTGCCGTGGGGTGTACCTACAGACGCTTGGCAGCCAAAATTTGCTGTTCATTCTACAAAGAAAAGCTGACTGATTTTTTCCAGCCCCTCCAGCTAGGTTTTGGTTCCAGAGGGGGCTGTGAGGCTGCCGTGCATGCTTTATCAGCTTATTTGGGTGGCGCTGTAGGTGAGGTCCTCGTAAAAGTAGACATTCGAAATGCTTTTAACTCTGTCAATAGGGACGCTTCTTTGGCAGTGCTACCGAAAGCCCTCTAAATTAATTTATAAGGACCATTTATTGGAATCAGCTGTTGGTTGTCAACAAGGTGACCCTCTTGGGCCAGTCATCTTCAGTTTAGCAATCCAACCCATCATTAGTCGTCTAAATTCAAAATTTAATGTATGGTATTTAGACGATGGGACTCTTGGAGGAGATATAGAAACCGTTTTGGACGATCTCCTACTCATTCAAAATGAATTTAAAACCATTGGCTTGACCTTAAATTCAGCCAAATGTGAAATTTTTCTTTCGGACCAAAAAAACAAAATTGACAGTCTTAGAAAATTTAATGCAATAACCCCGAACATAAAAGTAATAGATAAGGATTCTCTTCGCCTCCTTGGGTCGCCTATCTTCGATGAATCCTTTGCGCCTTTCATTGAAGAAAAAATTAAAAATTTCCGTGATGCTTCTGACAATCTTTTCAAAATTAATATGCATTCGGCTTATACTATAGTTCGGTATTGCTTGTTTGTTCCTAAATTTACTTACTTTCTTCGCTCCTGTCACATTTGGAAACACGTCGAACTTCTGGAAAAGGTTGACCAAATTCTTCGAGAAACCCTAACTTCTCTTCTTAATTTGGACCTGGATGACCGAGCATGGCTTCAAATGACACTACCTATACGTCTAGGAGGTCTTGGCATCCGTAAAATTTCCAGTGTTAGTCTTCCCGCATTCCTGTCCTCGGTCCATAGCACTAAAGAGCTAACCAGTAAAATTCTCTCTAACACGCAGGTTAGTTCTGAGGTGATGTGTTTTACCGACGGCATTAACGCTTGGAAGATGGCTTGCTCAAGTGACGACTTGCCGACTGACCCATCCTCCCAGAGGCAGTGGGACCAGCCGCTCTGCACATTAGTACAAAAAAATTTGTTAAATACGTCAAAGAATCCTGCAGAGCAGGCCCGTCTGCTGGCTCTGGGTGAATGGGAGTCGGCTCTTTGGCTCCAGGCAGTTCCATCCCCTAACATCGGTACGATGTTGGATGACGGCACTTTCCGTATTGCTGCATGTCTCCGATTTCTTCCTTTCCTTTCCTTCCTTCCTGTTCCTTTGTGGCACTAGCGTCGACCGACTCGGACACCATGGCTTATCTTGCACCAGGAGTGCAGGTAGGATTCCACGCCATTCGAGCATTAACGACATTATCCGTCGGGCTCTTGTCACCGCCAGCGTCCCAGCTAGGTTAGAACCAAATGGCTTGGCACGAGACGACGGTAAGATACCTGATGGTATGACGTTGCTCCCTTGGAAGTTGGGTAGGCCTTTGGTATGGGACGCGACATGCGTCGACACCCTTGCGCCATCTCACCTTCCAAGGACAATGGCATGCGCCGGCTCTGCTGCTGCATCAGCTGAGGCCACTAAGCGGCTCAAATATACAAACCTTGAAAGTGATTATATATTTGAGCCGTTTGGAGTGGAGACGCTTGGGCCATGGGGTCCGAGAGCGCGGATTTTTTTCCGCGAATTATCCAAACGCTTGGTGGACGCTACACGCGACCAGAGGGCTGGCCAATATCTTGGACAGCGCTTAAGCATTGCCATCCAGCGTGGGAATGCGGCCAGCATTCTGGGCACGATGCTCAAAGGCAGCGATACCGAAGTTTTTTTCGACGCCCAAAGATGAGACCTGTATATAATAATATGTATATCATGTATATGTATATTTATTTTAATTTAAATATAAGTATATATTTTTAGTAGTTTAATTTAGTTTTTAATATAGTTTTACGTTTCCTTAGTTGATAATTTAAGTTTATTAGATAATTTAAATCCTTTGTATTAACATGAAATAAATGTTTTCTAATAAGCTTAATTATACATTTTTAAATTTCAAAACTCAAATTACAGTTGGCCGCCACGTTGGCCAAACACTTAGGAAACACCTTGATTTTCCTAATACTTCCTCATCCTAAAGTTGTGGCGGTGGAATTGAAGCTCAGGCACATTTCAGTCGGTTACGCACTGAAACACACAAACGCAGCTCTAATCACGTTTAGTGTCAGACAAGAAGTTTTCAGGTTTATTTCAATATATAATTTAATCGTGCAACTCCCGAACTCTCCTGAATGTCAGCCAGCCGTCTTGATAGATTGCCCGTTCTGTCCTCTCCACACTCAGACTTTAGCAGGATCAGGATTAGCGGGATCAAGTACCAGACAGTTCCACGTCCAGACGTAATTCCTGTATTGTTGAAGATAAGCTTTTATATGTTTGCGAGTGAAACCTGGTTCCAATCAATTTGTGGACGCCGAGTAAATATGTCCTATAAAATGTGTTAAGCTACCTATTCGTATTCCAAACAGCAACATAAATATAATACTCACAGACGAGACAGTATAAACCACACCGAGTTGCCAAAAGCTTAGCCGTCCGTGTAACCAGTCGCTAAAGTTCTTGGTAATAGCCTAAGTTTTTAACATTTTATTTCTTAAGTTATATGTAGTCATTATTTTCGTCTCAGTGCACGACAACTACATAAAAATTGTACTTGGGTAACCGAAATCCTTTTTGGTTTGTTCATGTACAATTCAAAAACGAGTTTGACTTTTTCTATTCAGAAACCTAGTGATATCAACTTTTAATATCAGATGCTCTCATCGGTCCGTATGAGATCGGAGAGGTTAACTAGGCTCGCGGTCAGTCCATAGATGGAGGACCCGTGAATACTTTAATTTCTGAGCGCCTCCGTGCTTCGGAGGGCATCTTAAGCTATCAGTCTCAGTAGTCATAAGATAACAGTAGTTCCATTTATATTAACCTTTTTATATACATGTTTTAACGACCTAATTCAAAATGACTGATGGTGTCAAGTTCGATCCCCACACTATTAGGCTCTGTGTTTGGTATGTGTATTCGTGAATTTCATGCCTGTAAAGTCTACCGCGGTACATAGGTATATTTTCATAGTGCAGTCGTTGTTTTTTGATAGAGATTAAAGATAACACAATATTGCTTTTAACCTGATGTTACAGTTAACCTATTGAGCTTTCACCGCTTCACCGGACATTGGACAGGAGTGATTAAAATTATTACAGAATCCAAATTATTGAAATTATCTAATCGTTCTTATTTTTCTCTACGCTTGGTGTCGGCTGAACACAATTAAAACCATTATTTTGTATATTTTTACTTACTTACTTTACTAATTATGCAAGGCATTGCATACTAATGTGTTGTATTAGTAAGCAAAACATTACCTAAATACACAAAGTATTTAACCCCAATACGATAAAACGGAAAGATCCAGGAATAGTTTCCGTATATTAATTAAATTTTATTCGCATCTATATCCAGCACTATTTCAATACACAGCTATATTTATCAGTTAAATTACGGTTAACTCAAACAATATAGATGTCGTTTTAGGATTTTTATACCCCATTGAGATATCAAAACGATTCTAAACAGCCAGTACAGTGTGTCTTACACAGACTGTTTACTTCATCATCATCATATCAGCCAAAAGACGTCCATTGCTGGTCAAAGACCTCCACAATGGCCGGTCTTGTGCTGCCCGCATCCAGCGGCTTTCCGCGACCCTTGCATAATCGTCGGTTCACCTTGTAGCGGGACTGCCCACGCTGGGTCTTCCGGTTATCGGTCGCCACGCATTTACTTAAAGGTGTAAAATGTGTCTTTGCGTTAAACTGTGTAAAAAGTATCCAGAATAAATTATTTATGAAAATAATGTAACAAACATCGTTCTAGATTTAAACCGAAGGTTTACAACGATATACATATTAACTTACTGTGTGGACTTTAACTGGGATCTCTCGCTTCAGTTTCATTGAAGCTACAATTTTTGTTTGTCATGCATTTATCGCTCCGATTTTTACAATGATCAAAATTGGTAAACAAAGAGTAATTATTGTGATTCAAATGCTATGTTCGGGTATATACATGGTGCTTTTAAAGCACCATGTATAATTTGCTCATATTAGGAAGTCATTGTATAAACAGTTACAACAGAAAACATATCTAACTAATAATATCCAATGACCTTCATTTTACAAAAAATGAATATTAGAAATGAAAATACCCTTAAAATTGTAAGGTAACAAGTTAGTACACAGCCTACCTACATACTAACCAATCAATATACTTTATTTATTAGAATGTAGGTAATTCCATAGACATTTAGATGTTTACAATTATTTGAAAGATCTATAGGATAACTCAGCCAAAAAGCATGCAAAACAAGTATTAATTTAAATAATAACCATAATAACTAAAATGAAAGATTGCAATTGATGTTAAGATTTTTTAAAATAAATTGTACATAAAAATGTACATAAAGGAATAATTAATATTTCAAATATACAATGTCAAATAACGTTAGAAACTAATAAAAACTGAATTACATAAAGTGGCATAATAAGTAAAATATTAATAAAACATTACTTAAAATTTCAGTTACTTAAATATTGTGATTTATTTTAATTTGGATAATAACTTTCTTAATTTTTATGTTTAAGTTGAAAATCTCTTTAGGTTTGATAATTCAACTTAATCTTTGACCTAATAACAAATGGACCTCAAACAACGATATCTAAGTAACCTACAATAAAAATCTATAACCATATATTAGGAACGTAACTCTAACAATGTGCAATATTATCTATTTGATCATATATGAGTAATTTAATTTAACGAGTAAAAGCTGGCACTATAAATATCTCAATAAATAATTAAAACAACGACGCTAATAAAAGATAAATTAGTTCATCAAATGCATTCAACATTGGTAATTTCAGAGAAAATCAATGTTTGCAAAATGCATTCATACTTACTTAATATCTTTTGACGGTCACCGTAGCCTAGTTGGTAGTGATCCTGCCTACGAAGCTGGTGGTCCTGGGTTCGAATCCCGGTAAGTGCAAATATTTGTGTGATGAGCACGAATATTTGTTTCTGAGTCATGGATTTTCTGTATGTATATATATAAGTACGTATATCGTCACCTGGTACCCATAGTACAAGCTTTGCTTAGTTTGGGACTAGGATGATCTGTATGAAATTGTCCCCAGATATTATATTATTATTATATCACTATCGTAGGAACATAAAAGGCGCAAGGCCCCAGACACACATTTAATTGCACTGATATGGAGTACCTACTGCGTTTTGATTTAGCAACTGGTCTATTGATTCTAAAACAAAATTCTGTAGTAGTGGCAATAACTGCACTTAGCTCTAGGATATTTTTGCAAGTACTGCATTGTTTTACTAGCTCACTTTTATGAATGCTGCGATTTTCCTTAGTATTGATATAATTTTCAAGCAAGTACTGCGAAATCGTTAGTTAGAGAACATTTTTTCAGTGATTTATTGTAGAAAATATTTTTTTCATTGTTGGTTGCTTGCTTATCGTATGGGTAGTGGTAACCCTAGTGTCAGAGTTGCTCAAGCCGCCCAGTAGGCCTCTGACATGGCTTAACGACTGTTGTCTGATGACTACAACCGGGACCGACAGCTTAACGTGCCCTCCGAAGCACGGAGACGCTCAGAAATTAAACCACTTTGGCGATCATCCATCTATGGACTGACCGCGAGACTAGTTGCTTAACCTCGCCGATCACTTACGGACCGGTGAGAGCATCTAGCTATGAGCGCCTCGAATTCATTGTTGGTGATTCCCTTGGAACGCAATTTGTAGTAAAAAGTGAAAATCCCAAAATATTTAATTACTGCATTCATAATTGTGACGACAGAATATGAATACTAACACTCCACACATTATGCATTCTACAACGTGCTTTAATTGAAAACATATCCGCACAGAAACCGATATCCGCACATTGTTTGGTACTAGCATCAACTATTTCCCGGGATTGTTTGCCTTATAATCCGGCATACAATCTGGGAAAAATCTTTAATTTCTTTCCAGACTACTAAAAGTCATGGTTATGAAAATGTTGCTCTTAAAATACTATTTGATATCTAAAATGGCCAATATTGACGTCTATCAAAATGTAAATTGAAACAGGTAACGGATATTATGCCGTAAACAGAGTACTCTAGCATTATATAGTATCTCATTTAACGAGCAATATTTATAAATTTGGTTCGTGGAAAACAACTCTATTAGCTATTTTCCACAAACCAATGAGTTATAGGTACACTGAAACAAGCGGGTGTCAGTTGCTTGGGTACCATTAAATGGAATATAATAACTAAATTGTATTTCAAAATCAAGCTGAAACAAAATTAATTAGTTACAACAGCAATATTTTAATATTCAGGTCGCAGGAGATTATTATAAACAGCTGATTAAAATCTAATTTCAGATATCCTTAAAAGTAGTTGGGAATCCGGCACCACGAACCACGGGGTATCCGGCATCGTCTTGTTTAACCGTTCCAACACCGCACTGTGGTGTGCGGACTCCAATTTATTAAGCTATTGGCGTTCCATTTACTTTACGACGCAATGCATATTGCATGTTACCGAAATCTGCACGTCTAATATGGCTGCTATGCCAATACATAGATTGGACTCTATTTAAATAATTATATAACTCTTATTTTTAATTTCTCGTTTACTACTTCCATTTTGCGGAATCATTGCTAATATTAATTTATTTTATTACCTAACAATTTTATTTTTAACACTTCAAATGTCTTCAAACGTTTAAAACTACCGTAAAAAAAATAAGGTTCCTGGCATATTCAAAAGTGATACTTTCGAAGAGACTTATTGTATAAAAGAAATTGAATAACATATTCAAGCTTGAGATGGTACACTATTCAAGATATTATTTTTCATTAGAAAAATATGGACAGAAAGAAACAAAGAATAATACAAAGATTTTTATTTACTCGAGCAGTCTACTTTTACTGAATAACAATACACTCAAATGCCACAAAATATCTGTATCTATTTTGTGTTACAATATTTTTCCAAATGGAAAACTTCACCAATAAGCGGCGTCATAATAAAAAATGTTCAACTATATTTTATTCTATTGTGCTGAAAGCCAATATAAAAGCCATAGTAAATATGCTGGTAAATTTTCATAGGATCAATTATGTAGATTAAAGTACTCAGTTTTGTAGAAAAGTAATTGCATAATACCAACGGCGAAGACACCGAGAAAAGAAAAGATTAAAATAGAATAAGAGTTATTTTTATATTAGTTTTTTTTTTATTTACATAATATTCACAATATGTTGACTTACTTATTCGTGTTATATTTTCAATTCTATATTAGGACAAATTGACAATTTATTAATTATATTTACGTTTGAACTGACTACCTATTATTGGCATTGTTTGTGATATTATAAATAATCGATGTGAACATTTTTGACATGTAATTAACATTACCAATAAATTACTATTGACTACTATTCACCAGCCTAGAGTGAACTTTTACACTAAGGGTTTCGTACTAATATGACTCATGATCAGCCGAGGTAGGTGACCACCACTGTGACATACGTGCAGTTGGTTGTATGATTAATCGATTATTAAATCGACCAATGGCACATTTTTTTCCATTACCTCCGCATATTTCAAGGTGTATGAAAAATAAAGCCTCTGTCATCAATACAGATTAAGATCGTTGAGAATTATGAGTAACCGGTGTAGGTATATTTTAAGTTCCTCTGGACTAAAAATAGGCTAACCCCGCAGCCTGTATATACGTCGGATAACTAATTTTATTTACAATATTTTCTTTCCATCTGCTATTTTCTTTATAAAAATTAAGTACTTTTTAAACTGCTATTTTTACGTCTTCTTATCATTTTTCAAGACAAATTGTTGTCGGTTTAAATTCTTTTGTGATCCAACTCCGAAATCATAACCATCCCTGGTTATGATTTCGGCTATAAAGATTTCCATTATTGGTCTACCCTGCTAACTATTTTCTTGCTAAGGAATAATATATAATTAATACAAAAAGTCCCAGACCCTTTGAAGTCACAATTTTAATCATTTTAAAAGTAGATCTCATTACAACGCAATAAATTATGTTAGAAATTTTTTTATTGTTTTCAAATGAAAGGTTTCGTTGCGCCAATTTTAAATATTGCGTATTAATCCTTTTGATCATTATATTTTTTTTTTATCAAGTATTACTCAAAATTCATACAAGCAACGTAAAGTGCTACATATTTTCACCCCTATATTCGTAGCAGAGTTGATACATAGATAAAAAATACATTCGGTGGAAGTTTTTCTACTCTAAAACGTGACCGTTAGGATAAAAGGGAGCTTTATCTAAAATCTATTCTCTGCATTCTGTTCAGAGAATTCATAAGAGAAAAGTTTTGAATTTTATTATAATCTGCGTCTCAATCGAGTCTTATAACTTTGTGGCGGGACTTACAAGTTTTCAATTTTGTCCTCAAATCAGGCGGCATGTCGTATTTTGATAATGTAAATTTATGTTGTAGTTTCTACATTAAATTTCTTACAAAACAAACATTAAAATGCCGCTAGTATTATTACGGAGAACTCACTAATTCCATTCACAAAAAGCTAACGATGCTGGCCGTTTTGAATGTGATTTGTTTATGTTATGGTGTCCTATTATAGTGAGGTCGTGAGTGTGAAACCTTTGTTTGTGAACCTGTTTAGCAAGCGTGTAGTTTTGTTTATGCAGAATATTCCTGGATAAAAGCCATTCATAATTCTCGGCATTCGGATTCGTGAAAATGTTTGAAATAAATAATTAAGTTTATTCTTACAATTGCTGTGTCGTGATGGCATAGAATATCATCACCCCATCTCATCCCGTGGGGGGCGTAGAAATCGACAGAGAGAATACCTACCAGAGAACGGGCAGAAGTGTTTTTCTGTGAACTATGACCATCAAACTTCGATCGCCAGCCCGTCTGCCAAGCGTGGGGATTATGGCATATCCCCTCCCCCCCCATTCTTCGGGGAGGTTTCTGTCCAACAGTGGACGTACTTTGGCTGACATGATGATGATGTTGATGAATCTTATATTCAGATTAGCATTATCAATATATTTTTTTGTTTAATTGTTTATTAAAGAGTACCCAAGTCATGTATTAAAAAGCAGTTACTACATTATTAATGAATATATTAGTTTAATAGATGTATAGAGCGTTCTTTAATATACTACCAAGACACGTTCACCATTTATTAAATGCGACATTAATTCATATTTATTTATTTATTTAAAGAGATTTATTATTAAATTATATAACTATTTATACATTCCTTTAAATTAAACAATTAGTAAAGAAAAGCTCTATTCTTTACTAATTGTTTAATTTATACATTGTGAACTATCTCTTTTTAACGGACTGATACTTTACAGACTTGTAGCTACTTGTATGTTTTTAATTACGTAAAAGATTTAACTTATATCTTTAGTAGGTACAGCGGACATTTTATTACACCACCCAATATCAACATCAGATAATTAAAAACCTCGGTGATTTAACGACGACGCCTATGGTGCCACACACGTTTGTAGGTATTTTACATACACACACATGACGGGCGTAAAAAGCTTGAAAAGCCGATGAGAGCACACATACACACCGCAAGGGGACGCGGTTGTCGCCGCCGGCTGTCACTGTATTTGAATAACCTTTGTAGCTAGACAGAACTCAATATTTTCAAAGCTTTCTCATTTCGACATCTATGAAGACTTTCCTTTGACATCAGAAAATGAATAAAATAAATAAAATTTTAATGCGACCCATGGTCAATGTTCTTTTTGACATTTCGGATTATTTATTTGAATTGAGAAATATTACAGAGTGTTGAAAATAGTAAACATAAGCTTCGTAGTTAACCAGTATTTTTTTAAAACGTTGGTAGTAATGCTTGAGATCGATATCGGGCTGGTTAGATCACAATATGGCACATATAGTGATCTAGCCAGCCCTAGTATTATAATAGTATAAAACAAATTATAAGACTCTAGTAGTCCTTTTGAATAAGCAAATAATAATAATATCCTCAGACATCATTCACACACGGCCTTCTAATTCGAAACTAAGCAGAGCTTGTACTATGGAAACCAGATAACTGATATATTACATATACAACTTTTCGTTTGTAAATACATACTAATATAGATAATTACACCAAGAATCAGGAAAAACGGACATGTTCATGCACACAATTATCTGTCCTGTTGGAATGGATGATAGAACGTATGGAGTGCCGACAAACATTATAAAATAACTTTCTAACAAAATTATCATCTTCTATGCATATTCTATATTAGTAGTAAAAGCTTAAAAGCTTGAGCTTATATCATATGCGATGTCCATAATCGGCAAGTGCCCCCTTAGCAAAGAAAGAAAAAAAAAAATACTTTACTGTGGGAACCATATAACTTTTGTAATAATAACACTGAAAACTTACCATTGTTCTTTCTTAAATTATTATCAAAAATGAGCATCAATCAAATAATAACATGAAAATGTAAACATTAATCGGCAAGAATAAAAATTGACCTTTCATTTTACTGAGAGGTCCCTTAATTCAGTTATATGAAGCTTCAAAACTTTTCAGATATTGTCATAGAAATGTATATAAGCTTGGACATATATCGTAGAAAATTGCTTTAATTCATTCTAGTCAAGTACACAAAGAAGGCAAAGGTCTCATAAGCTACCCATGTCAGATAACGATTTGACATTCAACAAAGGGACTCGATATTAAACGCCGTTTCTAACTTATAAGGCATAAAATCGTATCTATTTTATTCACGTAAAACGTACAATTTAAACACTAACGTAATTTAGCAACGTCTACAATAATACGCTTTATTGAATTTTACGACGGCTTTAAATTCGCAAGACGTGAGTCCGATTCCATCGTTAAAAATAGAGGACAGCCTTTGTGAATTATGTCAGAAAGCAGATGGAATAAATTTTATAACAACAACTTGGGTAAAACGTACTCGCTTTTATTTTAAATATCTTCTGTTGTAGGTACCTTATTTGCTAGTGTTTTACTAACTAACCGGTTTTTTCAGCGACTCTGCCGCCGTTGATACCAGGATTGATTTGTATGTCTAAACAAAATAATGAGTGCAAAATATTTTCAAACCAAATAGTGCAAGGCGTGGTTTTTTAACATCTATTGCAAAATGTGCAGCAAGAAGATGCCTTGCTCTTTAGCTGAGATTGAAGCAATGTGTTAGGAATTTTTTAATTTGTTGTACATATTAATAAAACCGCATTCAAATTTGGATCTGAAAAATTTTTCAAAACTTTTAACCTACATGACGGGGCTGAAAGTCTTAAAACGCTTACAATATATCAACGGTTTCAAATAATCACAAAAAAGTTTTAAACAATCAGAACAGCATTGAACTGCTTAATGTATTCTAAACATAGTGACTTTGAATAAACGCATTGCATTGATTGATTTAGCTTACTTGGGGGTCTGGTTATCGTGATTGTGATCGACATTCAAATAGATGAAAGTTTTGAAATGACTTACTAATACTACTGCTGGGCTACCGCCCCTGGTTGGAAATTACAACTTTAATCAACTAAACAAATAGCGTAAACATAGTAAGCAAATTAAATAACAAATATAGACTATCGTAGCATAAAGTTCAGCCTTAATTACAGAGAGCTGAAGTTGTGCTCATATACGTATTACACGGCCATGATTTTACCTATGCGTTATAATATACTAGACGCTGTTATAACCTTGGCTTTAGCTCTGCGAGCCGCTTATATTCATGTTACAACGTTTTAACGGCACAATATTCGCGCACATCCGGGTAAATATAGCTCGACCGAATCATCGCTGAGCGGGCCAGCGTCAAGTGCGCTACGGTGCCGCTGTCACACAGAATAATGACACAAAGGCTTTATTTTAAGAACCGCTATTATCTTTCTGCTGCACAGCTTTTCCAACCCGAGGCTAAATTAAAATATCTTGGTACGAATGAACTTGGAGTAAAGCTTTTCTATGAAGCTGTTTGTGAAATATTAAATAAAGTTACAAAGATATGTAAGATCGTAAGTTTCTGTTTAGTACTTCCGCGATTGCTAGAAGACGCTCGCAGAACTGTTTACTCGACTGTTGTTAATTAACACACAACTCTCATCTCTGTATTGTTGCAGAATAGAGTCTATTATTGTTCTAAATAATTTCTCTAACGTATATATATTTTATGGTTTCACCGTATAAACAAAGTATCATACTTTGCTTTTAATATGCGCGAACTTCGTCACGTGTTATGTCAATTTATAAGCTATATATTATCAAATCCCAGTCAGTCAGTCAACGCAGACTGATTACGTAGTCCAAATTTGGGTTTGAATGAAAATAAGTTAAAGCTATAAAGTTTTATATACGGCGAGTACTATAAAAGCATTTACTGTCAAAAAATTATGAATTGGTGATTATGACTACGAGGCGCTTTTAGCCAATAGCACTCATCAGATAACCCTGAAATTCAACATTGAATATTGATGTTATAGCTCACAAATGTTCAGAATAGACAGATTTGCCTTACATCTCTTTACTTCTTTTTAACTTAAAATATTTAAAGCACACCTTACATTAAGTAACCCTGAAATTCAACATTGCACATTGATGTTATAGCTAAATATATTGTTTTTATGTTTAACTTATTTTTACGTAAAGCGTCAGACAAACCAAACGGGGCTAAGTGGATAGCTTGACGATCAGTCGGTCTAATTCAGATCTTATATTTATTCTTATATTATAACCTGATCTTATCTGCTTTCATTTCATCTTAAAATTTGAATAGGTACTTGGCTCTTCCACTGGTGCGATAAATAATAAAAATATTTCATTATATTTTTAAGCTATTGCATAGCTTCTATCGCGGGCCTTGAGCGTGGGGACCGAATCCAGAAATTCCGTAACGAAAAAAACCTAACACCCCCCCTCCAACCGCCATCTATCGATAGATACCAGAACTTTTAATGACTTTTTGAAATATCACGCTTGTCTCTGTAGTTCAGCAACCCGCCTTTAGGTGGCATTGGTTGTATTGGAAAACTACCGTAATCAGCTATTTGTGAGAAAGTATATAGGTGTATAGGTATTTATCATCTACGTACAACAGTGAATATCTGTACTCGTATAATTTGTGTACAAAGTGTTTTAAATATGAATAAACAAATCGCATTTATTAATGAAGAAAGTCACGAAAAAATAGTGAAAGAAAACAAGTTAGTACTCTATATACATTCATTTTATTATTATTATCACAAATGCAGTATTATAAAATAAATAAATAATTATAATTGCATAAGTTGATAAAAAATTCCATGCAATAGCTTTACCGCGGCAGTCTCCGAGTGCCACACGTCTTTTTATTGTTTATCGCACCAGTGGAAGAGCCAATTACCTATTCAAATTTAGCCCTATTTAAGTTTAGTGCCATTGGACCTACACAATCACTATATATGTATTATAAAGGTGAAAGTTTGTGAGTGTGTATGTTTATTTCTTCTGCACAGCTAGTACAAAAAAAACATAGTAAGGTTACTTTCCACTTGCTCTATTTAAGAAGTTACTAAATTAATATATGTGGCTTATAAGTTACAGTTTGACTGGGCATTTAAGTAATATTTTTAATAATAAGTGATACAGAGATAATTTGAAATATTATAAGGATCTAATATAACAAACAATTTTAACAACAATTTAGCTCACACCATTGACTAAACCATTTAGTAATGGATTTATGTACATACGTTTAGGATTGTGTGGATCAAATTGTAGGTCCAATCCTTGAAAATATATATTTTCAAAATGTATAAAGAAATTAGTACAGACAATCTAACACGAACTCATCACAATGTACAGACGCCAGCACATCCAGCTACTCCAATCTGTCAATTTCTTTTATAGATTTTCTACTTTATCACAAAAGCATTAGGTTCACTTTCAATTGGCGAATAATGACAGATTGGGAAAGCTTGATGTGCTGGCGTCTGTACATAGAGTTCAAGTTAGTCTAAACTGGCTATCTGTATAGTCTTGTGGCATTTGCTATTATCCTTTTGAAATATTAATTACTAAAGAAACAACAAACTTTTACCCCTTCTTTTTTTTCCTTTTCCATAAGCTTTTATTTAGTTTCCTGTCCCGGTGTGTATCTGTCATCAAATCTTGAAGTTTAATTTGTTCCACTTCTCGGTTACCGATTGAGCAAAAATTTTGCATGCATGTGTCAATTGGATGACAATGAAAAATTATTATGACATGGGGCTGATCTGATAATGGAATCGGAAGGTGGCCATACTAAGTTATTTACACATCATACCTTAGAGTTAGATGGTGGTTTCGTTCACAAATGTAAGTGACCTTACCCATTTTATTTGTTTAAACAAACCAGCTTCAGGTCATTCGTTCTATTATTTAAACCTGCAATGATGTCCATACACCCAAACACTCCGATGTTTATCAGACATTATTGAATTGAAATATTCTTTTCTTAGAAATGTATATTATAAATATTTTTTATTCAATATTAGGTAATAATAGACTAAAATAACTACATTTAATAGACTTAACTAACTCATTACAAAGAATAACTAAAACTACAAAAAGTCAATTATAGACGTAGATAAATAATAACTAACTACAGATGGCGTCTTAGAAATTAATCACAAATTTAAGAGAAATTATTCAACCGAGGAACTGGGAAATCACATCTTCCGATCACAATTTTCAAATAGTTTAAAGTTGTATTGATTCCCAAAATCTAGATAAAGTTCTTGTTTTATCTAAAATTGGTAAAATGGGTCCTAAGCCCATTCAGAAACCCGTAATCATACCAGAATTCTACTCTTATCCAAATGGAATACTCTGTACTTGTGTAAGAGATAAACAGGCAACATTGACTTGTCACCTTTACAAATCATTATTTTATATTTCCCTACAATATTTAAAATCCTCTTTGCCATTTAACACAAAATAATGCCTTTATTCACAAAACACTGATATCTCTATTCGCTTCAATTCACAACATACGGTAGGAAAGTACGTTATACTCTATATTTTTCTTAAATGCCCAGTTCACCGAGGAAATGGAACATTGTTGTCCACAAACCCAGCCGCTCGCAAAGATTCCGCAATGGTCGTCATAAATCAACAGAGAAAACTTCGAACTATAATATAATAAAACTACCCATAACTTAAAATATCCAAAAATATCGTCTCTAATTTTTAATTGACCAAACGTCAGACAATATACCTCTGTACTCACAGGAACGCACTTTCATGGTGTGTCCAAATCCTTACTAATATTATAAATGCGAAAGAAACTGTGTCTGTCTGTTGCGCTTTCACGACAGAACTACTGAACCGAGATAATAAAAATTTGGTACACAAATAGCCTAATCTAGAGCCTGAGGAAAGCTACTTTTAAATGCGAAAATAGGGTTGAAAAGGGGGATGAAATGTTGTACGGAAAAATCGCCATTTTTACAGCAATGATATTTTATAGTAAATATGACATTAATAGTTTGCAAAAGTTATACCCTAAGGGTGAAACGATATGTAATAGAGGATGAAAGTTTGTATGGAAATATGTAAGGTTTGTGTGAATGTTTTATAAGTTTGCGACAAGAGACAAAATATTAGAAATATTATGATGTAACATTTACGGAGTCATTACAAAATGTGCGGAAGAAGTCGCGGGCACAGCTAGTATATAATATCTGTATATTAGAAGCATGCTATCCTCAATGGAAATACTCATTTCTATCAAATCTACTCAGTACACTATCTAAAAGGACTTAAACAATGTTACGTATAATGTCTCACAATTGTGTAGTCCAGTGACATACGTGTATAATGTTCAAACTGAGACTTTAATCATCAAAGTGTCCTGAATAATTAGCTTACTGTGACTTAGGATAGTATACCTCCGGCGTACAGATATTAGTAGATCTGTACGCCGGAGGTATACTATCCTAAGTTTAAACTACTACTTATATATTTTATAATGAATAGATTCAATATGCACTGATATGATGACTGCACGTGTAGTACAGCGGCTACGACACGCCGTGTACTACTACTACTACGCCGCTTCACGCCGCCGTGTAACGCATAAATAGTTGTTCTGAGTCTGGATGTAATTTGTGTCCATCTATTATATGTTTGTAAAGTACCCCTTGACACAGGGATTAAATCCCTTAGTGCGAGCATTGTCTTTAAAAAAAAACTAGAAAACCAAAATATAAAATAAGTAGTAATTTAAAATATTGTTATTTATTCACACATCAATTTTATTTTAAATATTTAACAATATATGTGTGTAAAGACCAACCGTATGAACGGATTAGGACATCTGCCGAAATAAGCTTTTTATTATGTAACATAATACAATACTAAAATGAACTGCCTAATTGTGAGATTGACAAGTCCAATTGTGTGCTAAATAAAATTCAGTATTTTATTTTCTCGCTAAATAAAATTATAATATGAAAATGAATTAAAGGTGTAGACTAAATTAAATGTGCCGGTAGAAAACTAGAAAGAGGTATATATAAAAGCTTATGAATACATACAAGTGAGTTCTTAACACGGTAGCCGTGGAGCGAGCACTTGGCGTGAGCTCAAGACCTCTTCATTCCCCTATGTCTCGCCGGTAAATAATTGCGACTGTACCGCACACCACTCACCTTGACAATTACTCCTATGTGCACTTTATTTGACGGTGCTTCGCGGTATCCCACCCTTTGTTTTAAACGCAATATACAGCTATTTACCAAAACTTATACCTAATTACTAGAGTCTCGCCCCAG
The DNA here is from genome assembly GCA_951640165.1 of Pseudoips prasinana. Lineage (NCBI taxonomy): Eukaryota > Metazoa > Arthropoda > Insecta > Lepidoptera > Nolidae > Pseudoips > Pseudoips prasinana. The sequence continues at coordinate 17,001,728 of OX621240.1, forward strand.
CTTCGTACGGGGAGATAGAAAGCTAAATTTGTAATTCAAATTAGTACTTCACGTCAAATATTGACTTTTATAGGCAGATTTTTATTAGGGTTCCGTAGCCAAATGCCATAAAACGGAACCCTTATAGATTCGTCATGTCTGTCTGTCTGTCTGTCCGTCCGTATGTCACAGCCACTTTTTTCCGAAACTATAAGAGCTGTACTATTGAAACTTGGTAAGTAGATGCATTCTGTGAACCGCATTAAGATTTTTACACAAAAATAGAAAAAGAACAATAATTTTGGGGGGTCGCCATACATAGAACTGAAAATCAAACATTTTTTTCCATCCTACCCATACATGTGGGGTGTTTATGGATAGGTCTTCAAAAATCATATTGAGGTTCCTAATATCATTTTTTTCTAAACTGAATAGTTTGCGCGAGAGACACTTCCAAAGTGGTAAAATGAGTGTAACTTCTAAAATAAGATAAAACTAAAAAAAATATATGATGTACATTATCGTGGAAACTAACAACGAAAATTGGTTTGAATGAGATCTAGCCAGTAGTTTTTTTTTTAATACGCCATAAACCGCAATTTGCTTTCATTTAGTCAACTGAAATACTTTTTGCCACGGAAACCTTCATGTGCGAGTCCGACTCGCACTTGGCCGATTATTTTAATAATCATGTCAGCTAATGATGGTTACTGCTGTAGAAAGGCCTTTCCAAAAGATTTCGACAATGGAGTTGTATTCATCATTTGGAGGGATATGCAATAATCGCTTGGCAGGCGGATTGGCGATCGCAGTGTGATGGTCTTTTTTTTTTTTTTTTTTTGATAAGCCAGGGGGAATGCCTTCGCATGCTACCCGCAAAAAGTGTCTGCGGGTGGGTATGTCGGACTTGCACCGACTAAACCTACCTGCCGTGGACTTCTCTTGGCACCTGATGGGGGAGTCCCGGGAACGCGGGTATGCTGCTCCGGTACCCCCCTTTTGCGCCATGTCCCAGATGGTCGGGACACGTACCCTGGGAGGGCTCCTTTGGATTGCCCTCCCCTATTGCCGACTCCTGCCAGTACGGCACAGCGACTGCGCCACAAACAGATCGCTGTCATCCCGGAGCCGCTTGTACGTGGCGGCAGTAGAGGACACTTCTCACACTGCCGCCGCGGCCCCGAGGGGAGTTGGGCTAACGGCTGCCGCCGCCACCCCGACGCCTCCTCCGCCTACGAGCGGGATCGGCTCGTTCCCGATCCCGTTCGGCGGCCTCCTTCTGCAGCAAAACTGCCTCACAGAAGGAGACCACGGCGTCCCATTTGGTGGAGTCGCCAGCCAGCATCGCATACACGACTGCTGGCGGCGAAAGATCCCGTCCGATCTCAGCGACCAGGACTCGTCTCTCGGCCTCCTAGGCCGGGTACTCCTCCAGCGTATGCTGGGCAGAGTCCAGGTCGCTCCCGCAATGGTGACAATGTGTCGTCGCTTCTCGGCCGATCCGGCACAGATACTCACCGAAACACCCGTGTCCGGTGAGTATCTGAGTCAGTCTGTAGGTGACGTAACCACCCTTCCTTCCCACCCAGGCCTCGAGGTGAGGCAGGATAGCACCGACGGCACGTTGGCGCGCGTTCAGGCGCAACTCCAGCCGTGCGCGCCACTGTGTTAGTACGCGCCGGTGTGCATCCCGCCTATAGGCAACGAGCGTCTGCTCTGGCGCCTCACCGCTCTCCCGGCGGACGCGGATCTCAGTGTAAACCGTTGCGTCGACTGCCGCCAGGAGATCAAACGGCGGGAGGCGCGCCAGGAGTGTCGCCGCCTCAAAGGATACCGTTCGGTATCCTCGTGTGATCCGTATGGCCACCACACGCTGCAGGCTGTTCAAAATAGCTCTGCAGCGGGAGGCGCCCGTCAGGCGTTCAGACCAGACGGGCGCCCCGTAAAGAGCCATGGATCGCACGATACCTCCGTAGAGGCGGCGAACTTCTTCCCGTGGACCCCCGAGGTTCGGCAACAGCCGGTGTAACGCGCCGGTTACCCGGCGCACTCGGGGTGCCAGACGCTCAAAGTGCTCCTCGAAGCCCCATCGACTGTCTAGGGTGAGGCCCAGGTACTTCATGTACCGCCCCACCCTGACCTCTACGTCACCTACCCGCATCGACGTACTGGGTGGTTCCTGCCTACGGCGTAATCCGTGGAACCACAACGTCTCGGTCTTGTGAGGTGCTACCCGAAGGCCCAGTCTCCTTATGGCCGCAACGACACATGCAACACCGAGTTCGGCGAGCCGTACCGCCCGCTGGAAGCTGACCTCCCGGACTATAACGAGCGTGTCGTCCGCATAGCAGACGACGCTCACTCCGGGAGGTAGGCCAATCCGCAGGACCGGATCATAGGCGAGGCTCCATAACAGAGGTCCCAACACGGACCCCTGAGGAACCCCGCAGGAGAGCTCCCTCTGGATCTCAATCCCGTTCCGACCGACGAATTTGATCGTCCTGTCACGCAAATATGCCCCGACTATACCACGCAGATAGGGAGGCACGTTATGGTGGACCAGTGCCTCCCGTATCGCCCACCAGGGGACGGAGTTGAAGGCGTTGACGATGTATAAGCTCACCGCCAACGCCACCCCCCCCGCCCGGACGGCGGGTTCCGACAGGGCTCGGACGCGGTTAATCGCGTCCAGCGTCGAACGTCCCTGTCGGAAGCCGAACTGGTTCTCCGACAAGTCGGGGCCAACGCGTGACAGATGCTCGCTGAGACGGGCGGCAATGACACGCTCAAAGAGCTTGCCCGCCTCATCCAGCAAGCAGATTGGTCGGAACGCCGAGGGAGAATCGGCGGTCCTGCCCGGCTTTTGCAACAGCACAAGCTTGGCTTCTTTCCAGCAGGTAGGGAACACGGTAGTACGGAGGCAGCTTGTGAAAAGTTGCCTCAACCGGTCCCCCAAGACTACCAGAGCGTACACCCACGCCCTGCCCGGTATCCCATCCAGGCCAGGGGCGGTGTTTCGGGCTGCAAGTCGCCGTACTGCTCGGTCCATCTCTCCCTCCGTCACCTCAAACTGGTCGTCCCAATCATGGTGCGACGGTGACGGAGAGTCCGAGGGACTGTCCTGGACCCTAGGGAAGAGGGTGTCTACCACTCTCTTCAGAAAATCCGGGTCCAGGGTACTCGTCAACGGAGGGACCCACGGTCTGAGCTTGCCCAGTACCATTTTGTACGGGCGCCCCCATGGGTCCCTATTCAGTACCTCGATTAGCTCGTTCCAGGACCGAGCTTTGGCTTCCGCTATCGCAATCGATAGCGCCTTGACGGTGACTTTATACGCCGTATGCGCTCTGGCATCCTCTTCGGCATTGGCTCGCCTCCTCCGACGGGCTCGCTGGTGTCGGCGACGCGCTGCGACGTACTCCGATCGGAGTCGCGCGATTTCGGCCGACCACCAATATTGCGAGCCTCGTCTGTCACCCGGACGGATCCGAGGCATTGACATGTCGCAGACGCGAGACATGATGCCACGGAACCAGTCCGCTTGCGAATTGGGATCGGACGGGATCCTTTCTCCACCTTCACTGGCGCCCCAATGGATGGCAATGGCGGCAGCCGTCAGCATGTCGCGGTCTATGTGACGCAGGGACCAGCGCCGCGGTGGGATAAAGCTACTTCGGTCGGGGCCGCCTCGGGGCGGACGGAGGGCCACGCTGAAAAGAATATGTCGATGATCCGACAGTGTGGCCACTTCCTCCGCAACTTTCCACCCCGAGACCAGGTGCAAGGCCGAGGGAGTCGCCCACGTCAAGTCGACGATCGACTCCCCCTGCCAACGCACACAGGTACTGACTGAACCTCGGTTTACAAGACGGAGGTCCAGTCCGGCGGCCCATTCTAGCAGTATCTCCCCTCGAACGTCGTCCCGGGCATCGCCCCAAACACAGAGTGGGCGTTGAAATCGCCCAGGACGAGTACCGGACGGGACTGGTAGCCGCTAATGTGGCTCGTGAGTCCGTCCAGGTACGCCTCAAAATTTGCGAGGCCGCAATTCGGGGAGATGTAGCAGCCCACCACGACTGCTGGTCCCCACTCCACGACGACTAATCCGGGCCCCTTAGCCAGAAGTGAGCAATGGGGGTCGCGTTCTCCCCCCGCCCAGTATATGGCGACGAGGCCCCCATCCGACCCGAACCAACGAGGGTGGTCGGGCACGGAGTGAGGCTCCGCCACTATCGCTAGGGCAACTGAACGTTCGGCAATCGTCTGCGCAAGAAGAGCTTGCGCAGCGATGCAGTGGTTCAAGTTGCCCTGCAAAATAAGTTGGGGGGGAAAGAATTTTTACAACTCCATTGACACCCCAACGGGGCCAGAGCCCGGATCTGTAGACCGCGACGTTGTTGTTGGAGCGGACGTGGCAGGACGTCCAGCTCCTCTACTCCTAGCCTTTGGCGGCGTGCACCTACCGCTACCTAGCCGGTGACCAGCCGGCCTGCCAAGGTCGGCACACACAACACAGTGAGGCGCACGCGCCGTGCATTCTTTCGCCTTGTGATTTTGTTGGCCACAGACGAAGCACGACGCGCTCCGGTCACATCCCGTGCACAAAGCCCTGACGTGCCCCTTCTCCAGGCAGCGGTAGCATTGGAGAGCTCTTGGTGGAAGGGCTTCCACCCGGACCGACATCCATCCCACCAGTATACGCCCACAAGCCGCTAGTTTGCGGGCGGCCACCAGTGGACACCGAATCCACACTGAACCCAAACCGGACGGGGAGAACCGAATTACGCCGACCTTTATGTCGGCAACGGCACATCCACCCGTCGTGGCCAAGGCTTCAGCCACTTCGGTGGGGTTGACGGAGTCATCAAGGTCTCCCACCCGGAGCTCTCCCATCGCCACAGGGTGCGCCACCACAGCGCCCCTTTCGGCTTCCGCCTTCGCGAAGCCCTCCGGACCAGGGATTCTCAAAATGAGACCCCCAGTCAAGGCTCTCTTAGGGCGAAGGCCCGCCTCCAGACCAAGGTCCTTCAACTGTACCTTGGCCCTCGCCAACTTCATAATCTCGACCATAGTAGTGGCCGAGTTTGGCGGCAAATTGACCGTCACCGCTGCTGTGGATGGCGGTCTCGGAAGCGTCGGCGGCCTCTTTGGATGCGGCGGCTGTTGATTTCCCCGGGCAGCCTTGGCTCTGGCCTTTCGGCCAACGACCTGAGCCCAAGTGCCATCAGCGGGTGGCGGTGGTCCTGTCATGGCTGACGGCGCCGCGGACCGAGCAGCAGCTGCATCCACGGCAGCAGCCCGGCGCCTGCGTTGACGGCCACCTCGTTTTCTTCCCGCCGCGACCCCCACGACTTGCGTCATTCTGGGTGGCGCTACGGTCCGAGCAAGTGGTGGGCGGATAACTCTCTCCGGGAAAATTTCCGCTATCAGGTCGCGGCGCATTTGGACCAAACGTTGGTCCAAAAGGGCCGCAAACCTCTCACCTGGCGAGGCTGAATCCTCCCGGGCTGGAGCTAAGGGGGAAGCGCCAGGATTGGTCTTCTGTGTTGCCGGGGCCGGTTGCGCTGCTAACCGGCGCCTGTCCGGTATCCGCTGCGGCAACGGTACCTGAGACGGTGATCCTGGCGGAGATACCAGATTCTGCGATGGACGTGATGGTGAAGACTGGGGGGGGAGAGCCCCCACCTCACGCCGGCGAAGTTCCACCAGTTCGGCTGACATGGCGGCCACTCGCGACTCCAAGGAGGCCAACTGGGAACGAAGCTGCTGGTTCTCCAGTTCCAGCCTATCCCCGCCAGTCCTCCCATGCAGCTCAGTGGCGGCCGCCTGAGCTTTACGGGCCGCCAGTCGCAGAGCGCGGACAAAATCGCCTTTCAAGCGGTGGGATTTTTCCGCCACCATCTCCACCGTCGCCATCGCCTCGTGTATCGCTGCGCCCAGGTTGGCCGTCGGCTGCTGGCGAAATTCTTCCGCCAGATCTTCGACCCGGGTCAAGTCCACATCCTCGCTCCGTTTGGCTGCCTTGACCTGGCGCCCACTATGCCCGGCGGGGCTCCGTCGCTTTTCCCCCGGAGTCTCCACTTGACTATCCAGGGACTCCATGGACACCGCGGACCTCAGGGAGCCATCACTCTCCAAGTCCGCGGTGCCTCGGGATGTCCCCGGTACAGGAGTGGCCGAGCGGGTACACGACCTCACGGTTCTCCTGGTGCTCCTCCTTGTGGCGGTCCCGGCATTATTCTCGACGCCAGCCGACATATTATTTTCCCCTACTGTATAAGGGTGCACAAAACTGGGCGTGTGCACCCTATCCGCGACCTCCGCGGGTGTATGTCTATTAGTGTCCCCCCCAGATACGGTGGGACAGCCGGGTCCCGAAGGACCCGGGAGGGATTCTCCGGCAGAGCCGGTACCCTCCAGGGGTATTGTTAATCTAAGAGACATCTCTGTTTTATTACCCTTTGAACCGGTTTACCCCCCGGTACCCCCCTCGCCGGGTAATTGCTCAGGGGCTAAGGGTTGCCGCAGATCGTGACCGGATTAAGCGCTCCGGTATTCAGCCCATCACCGTGCGGCGCAGCTTAGGCTTGCGCTCCTCCGCTGTCCCCTCCAGTGTATAGAGGGGACAACAGAGGGGTGAGGTGTCGGAATATTAGCCATGGACGATGGTTTCTCCCCATGTAAGCATAGGAAAAAGCCAGCGCCCACGCCCAGGGTACACCGTTCCAGAAACTTCCGTTCCCACCGAATATAAATATTCGAATGGGACCAGTAGTCCCGGACACACGAGGAGGTTTTCCGACCTAGTACCCCAGTGTGATGGTCTTAGTACACAGAGAGACGCTGCTAGCCATTCTCTGGGAGATATTCCCTCTGGACGACCACGGAATTCGATACGGATTGGCGAGAGTTAAATATACTTTTTTAACTTTTCCTTATTCTTGGTTATCTTAGTACACACGGCTACATATCAAGCTATACATTTCCAATATAAGCTGACCTCTCACTGTATGGAATTCTATACAATGCAGGATCAACTTATACTGGAAATGTATAGCTTGATGTGGTAGTCGTGTGTACTAGATTTCATGGTTTAAACGTTAAAAGAACTTTTTTGTTTATTTTGTGGTTTTAACGGTCAGAGCCTGCATTAAGATTTATTTTCTATTCAGTATATGTTTGTTCAGCATTCGCAATTTATTTATTAAGTGGTACTTGTAATGACCCCCCTACTAAATAAACCCTCTTTAATGCTAAAGCTATAAACATCTAAAAGGAATACATAACTAAAGTAATAATAATTAACAATAACCTTAAGCATAAATGTATTGTATTAGCTTGAACTATATTGGATTGGATTGCATTCGATTGTATCGGAGACTTATCAATTGAAATCATATACTTGGACCCGTGATTCGTCTAGTGATCAGTAATACGTCATGGCCGATAATAACCCCAGTTCTATTAAAAGGAGAAAAGGATTCCTATTTATCAACTACACTAACTAGTAGAACCTAATTCCAAATATTAGTTTATATTTGACAATATCCACTAGTAAAATCTAAATAAGGCCTCATCATACAATTTTACAAACATGGAAATAATTAACGATATGCGACGATGTCGGGAATGTCTTTTATATTATTCCTACAGTCAAAATTGATGCAGCAAACTAGCCTACCGTCAGTTCATGTAATATACATATACATATAATAATTAAAGTACACGAGTACCAAGAGTACGATGAATACCACGAAAGCAAGGCATGTCAGTATATAATTATAAAATAAATCCATAAATACAGCGTATATGTATAAGATGTGAGAACGTGAACAGAAATGTTTGTTCAACATAAGAGTTTGTAAGTTTATCATTTAAGTTTGATGTATTCCGGCTCGAGCTACTTGTGTTTTCCGGCTCGAGAGTCCCAGCACCGCCGTCGCTGAAACCAATTGGACTCATCCACCATACTTGGGCATCCATCTTCCGGACTGGACCGCTGATGGTCTTAATGTGGGACTCATCAAAATAAACTCAGAATCGATAAATATGGGACAAGAGGGCATTCTCTTTTTTCAACTCTAACAGTCAGTCATTATCAGTAGTCAATTGTCCTTCGACCTACGTGGCATAAATCTCCTACATGTCATCTAGCGATACTAAAATAATATGTATTAATACTTATGTCTCCTACTGTACATCTAAATTTCAATATAATCTCATGGTATAATGTTGTCAAGTATGTATGAGTAATTCCTTGAATATACTGCTAATTATCTCACATGTTAGAAACTCTCCGTAAATCATTGTAGACAGCGGTGGATATTTGAAACGGACATACTTCAATAGTATTGTAAAATCGAAATATATTAAATACTGGACCAATAACTGGGCTACTCCATGTCAACGGCAACGACGAAACACCGTAGTGTAAGAACAAGCTTTCCACTTGTCTTAAATCTCGAACATATCTCGAACAAATCTCGAACATATCTCGAACAAATCTCGAACAACAATTGCACATTCACACGGTCTCCGAAGATAAGATCCCACCTGTTTCACAGAGTGGTCACTTTATTTGCCATGCTCTAGGCGAGACACATGATGAAATATACAACTGCTTCTGCAGCCATATCAGGATATTAATTTGTAACTGGAACTTTGCTCCGCCATAGGTCACCCAGCCATCAGCTTATCACCATAAGTAATGTTTAACAATTACTTTTCAATGAACTCCAACAAAATTATTTTAAATCAAAATATTATCAGCTTCAAACACCACCGCCAAAATAATAATTATTTGGTTACTCGTACCTCCAACAACGCGCCGTACAATTTCCACTAAAGGAACTCCCAAGTAAAAATCAACAATTGATTTTCAAATATCTACTACCTAATATTGTACCTAGATCTACTTAACCCTATATTCCCTATTATTTAAAATATAATACTACATGAAAATCTATTAGTACGAACGATTAATTTCTCTAATACCTACCATAATTTCTTCAAACATTTATATAAATTCTCCTTAGTTTATTATAACCAACAGCTCTCATTCGAAACTGACACACTTCGATCATATTACAAATTCAAAATATCACATTAAATACTGAACTAATAACTGGGGTATTCCACGCCAACAGCAACGACGAAACACCGTAGACATAATCTCCCGATAAATATCTCGAAGAAATCTCCAATCATAATTCGTACATTCACACGGTCTCCGAAGATAAGATTCCACCTGTTTCACAGAGTGGTCACTTTAGTTGCCATGCTCTAGGCGAGACACATGAAGAAGTGCACAACTGTTTCCGTAGCCATTATCAGGAAATTATTTTATAACTGGAACCTTGCTCCAACATGGATCACCCAGCCATCAGATCATTAAAAATAAGTAATATTCAATAATTACGTTCAAATTAACTCCAAAACTGATATAAATCAAAATATTGTCAGCATCAAACACATTACTGCGAAAACGATAATTATTTAGTGTCTGCTCCTACCTACAATAATGTGGCGCCACACAGTTTTAAACAAAGGAATTTCTAAATAAGAATTAACACGTTGATTTATATGTCACGTCTTAGTATGAAGTGATTATTTCCCGATTATCCTACCTAATATTGTACCTGGTCCTACCTAGCCGTAGAAATCACAGTAATTAAAAAGGTTAATACGTGTATGTGACCTAACATGCCCCTACATTCATAGAATGCTAAATAAACCGTTCAAACTATTTAACCGTCAAAAGGCGCATATTGTCACCATAATATTTGAATATAACACACGTTGGGCGTATTTTCAACAACCAATATGTTGTATAATAATATAATAATATGTTGGTACAACGTCACACACACCCATATAGATAGACAAACACTCAAATACATAGAAAACATCCACGACTCAGAAACAAACACCCGCGCTCAACACACAAATACCTGCACCCACCGGGACTCGAACCCAGGACCACCAGCCTCGCAGGCAGGAGCACCACCAACCAGGCCACGGTGAGCGTCCGACATCAAAGTATAAATCACACAAAACAACACGTGTTATGAGTTTCACAGATGTCAAAAGTTCTTCAGTGCAGCATTAGACCATCAGGTGCCTTTTAAATAATATAATAAAAGTACTTACATGTTTCTTCTCATAAAATAAAGATTCACCACTCACACTCGACACGAGGCACTTTTACTTTAGAGGTTACTTTAAATTTACTCTAATACAAACTGGTGAGTTCTCTCCAATGCAAAATCGCCCATACCGTCTCCTTATTTACAAAGAGAAAGCACGATCAACTTCGCCTTGAAAAGAACAAACCAATTGTTTTCATATGTTAATATTCCGTATTTTCTCGAAAGAACTCAAAGACTCGACCGACAGAAAGACTACCTAACTATGAGAGCCCGTACTCTCTTCACTGTTAAATAAAAACTTCTTCCACGTTCACTGATACTGGCTGGCCGAGAGCCTCCGCTCTTCGCGAGTAACCACAAGTAAAAACTCCTCGAAGCTTCTCATCAATCCTTTTTATAGGCTGTTAGACATTGCGCTAACCTTTTGTTTTATTGAACAGTGAAGGTAGTTTAACACACGTAACTGACCCTAAATTACAACGTATACACAAAAACGTCTAAAAATATAATTGGAAATGTTAAGGTGTAACAAAAATTCACGATTATAAATTTAATAATTTGATTTAAAATTTATGGTGAAAACTTAGTATTTAGACGTCAGTTAACTACCTTGTATCATTTAGACACTATTGGAGAAATTTTATTATTTAACTTTGCCAAGTGAATGCTATTGATCTTTAAAAGTACACTATTGTGTAATATAGCTATAATAAGAGCGTCTGTGGTCATTTTACAATTGATTTATCATCAGATTCTACATATTTTTATAATAAAGTACCAAAACGATTGATTTAAGTTAATTTGTTTACGCCACACGTCTTCTGATATTACCTTCTTTATAGTTTTAATCATTTACTAAAAGATATCAGCTCGTAGAAAATAATTTCACTTTCATACAAACTAAATATTAAAATATTCATTCGACATTGCGCTAACAGTGTGCTATATATACTACATATACCTATATATATATACAATATGTGCCCATAAACAAATACCCACTTCTCTAAATTTATTAAAACCTAAACTGAAGTTCTACGCGGAACCATAATTCATTCGTGACTTTTACTAAACAAATATAAATAAATAAATTAATAGAGTTTTTATTAGAATAAAATTATTTCTTTGCTTTTTAAATCGGCAAACATTTGTCGTCAGGACTAGCGACATCTATATTGATTTTCTTCAAGACTATTTCATAAATTAAAATACTAACGACTATTAGTTCCTAATGATTACAGAGATGGAGTTACAAATGTTTGAGAGTTCCTACTCATGAATAAACGATAGATTATAAAATCAAAGCGAGTAATAAGGTGGAAATAAATAAAATGAATAAAACTTTATTATAACATAAACCGAAGTTCTACTAGTAACGACTCGGGCGCATTGTTTGGCGTTATGAAATTCTCTTATTAGTTCCAAATAATTCCAAAGATGGAGTTATTTTAAACAAATGATTGGGAATTTTGCTCAAGGATGAAATGATTAATAAGATTAAAGCGAGCAATAAAGTGGAAATAAATAAAATGATTTGAATCCTACTATAAGTAACGTGACATGACCTATGTTTAGTTACATACTTTAGTGCCAGAGTTGCTAAAGCCGCCCAGTGGGAGTCGGTTATGGCTGTATGCCTACAGCCTACTGCCTAGACCATCATCTAAATATGCCCTCCAAAGTATTAAGACTCTATAATAATCCCTTCCTTGAAAAACATAAATTTCCCAGTATGTGTAACCACACAGTATATTTGTAGTGGTCGAAATACTGAAAACTAAAACGACTTCACAGGGCTACACGGTGTTTTACTCTTCGGAAGTAAGACATCATCATCATGTCAGCCAAATTACGTCCACTGCTGGACAAAAGGCTCCCCATGGGATATGCCATAATCGCCACGCTTGGCAGACGGGTTGGCGATCGCAGCTTGATGGTCATAGTTCACAGACAAACGCTGCTGCCCGTTATCTGGTAGATATTCCCTCGGTCGATTTCTACGCCCCCCACGGGATGAGATGGAGTGATGATATTCTATGCCATCACCACACAGCAAGACATAGGATAGGATTATTACCTTAATATTTTAGAACCGTAATCTTTGTTGAGTTAATATTTTAGATCCTTTTATAGAACTAAATGGGTCTATCTAGTAACTTGTCACGATCCATGAATTATTCTTATAATCACTATTGTTATAAGTCGCCTCGTATTTATTCCCAGCCTAGGTGTTTGCATTATTAATATTCCAACCGATTTGAGTGGAAATAGGTCAAAATATGATATACATACAGATTTATCGAGGTATGCTGTGAATGTTATGTTGTAAGACTCGTGTCAACTTATGCAAAGTAAGGTATCGGGATTTGATTTGATAGAGGAGTCCAAGATTTCTATAATTCTTATATCTAATACAACTGAAGCTTTGTATCTGTTATTTACATCTGTTTATAAAACAAAATGCACTAGGGACTCCTTATCTCACGGGGGACATTATAGACAAGTAATTAAAACCCAGATTTTAAAACAAAACGCTAATAACAGTGCGTCAAGCTCAAAGTTTACATAAGTTGAAGTAAAGTTTAAAGCATTACTAGCTATCACTATAGGATTCGTATGCACTGAAAGAACAAGTATTCTATTTATTATAGGTATATTGGCTCTTGTACTGAGTACCAATGGGTACTGTTAACAAGGTTTAAGTACACCAACAACTGCCCTCTTAAAGAATCCCTCTTCTTGTCCATTACCTGGTTGTCTGGAAGAGATAACATGTCAGCGATAAGACCGCTGATTGTATACAATGTTGTTATATGCTCCTTTGCCTGTGTGATGTTACTATTGGTGTATAATAAACAGTTAATCTACCTGTTTATGTCTCAGAAATACGCGTGCCCGCCTGATAATTGTAGGCGCCGAGACATAGAATAAAAAGTACTAACGTAACCGAGGTAGTAGCAACCTTAAATACTGCGTCACTACAGTAAAAGTTATTCTGTATATAATAATAATATCCTGGGACATTTTTACACACGGCCATCTGATCCCAAACAAAGCAGGGCTTGTACTATGGAAACCAGATACACCGATATACTACTTTTCTTTTGTATATACATACTTATATAGATAATTACACCCAGACTCAGGACAAACAGACATGTTCATGCATACAAGTATCTGTCCTGGGTGGGAATCAAACCCACGACCTCCGGTGTTAAAAGCAAGAATTTGCCAACCGCGCCAACAGGCCCGATGTAAATACTATTCTGAGATTTTATATTTCCTCACAGCAATATGTTGGAAAATCGAACAGCTTTTAGGAAATGAAAATACAAAATTGTGTAAAGAAAACTCACTCAAAACGTATGATCTCATTTTTGTATTTAAATAAGCTATCTATTTATCCGATATATTTTATTGTGAACAATCTGGTTATCATGCATACATACATGTCGTCACGTAGATACATATCTACGTTCGAACGCGGAATACAAAATGAAAGGGCTGGGTTCTGAGGGTCAACAGTTTGTATGTAACTTAATCAAAATCGACTGGCCCTTATGTAATCTATGCTAAATTAAATGACGATTATTTAACTTATTTCGTTGGCCGCCAGAAAGTTATAATTGACTACATTAGCTGTTACGGCGGCTAAGCAACCAACAATTGCAAGGACCAATTCTATGGAGATTAGGTAAAAGGAGATGTATCAAAATTTAGTAGATAAAGATTCATCCCTTTTTTGATATGAAACATCTATAGCCGCACGTAAAACAGATTTCTGGCGTGGCGACGCATGCCGTGGCGTCGCGTCGCCACGCTATACGATAGTAGTGTGTACGGTGTGGCGACGCGTCGCCATGCCCAATCGACTTTTTATTTTATCATTATGACATATTTAGTTCCTATCACAATATGTTATTTTCTGCATATTACTTTTACAAAATAATATCGATGTTTCACATCTGCCAGGCGTCCCGTGACGGCTCACATTTTTTCCTGAACTCCACGGAATTTTATGTTATATGCCTTGGTCTTCACCCTAATATTTTAAAGGGGAAAGTTTGTGAGTGTGTGAGTGTGTATGTTTGTTACTTCTTCACGTCTAAATGGCTGGAGCGATTTTAATAAAATTTTGTGTGGAGTTAGCTGGATTAACACATAGGCTATAATTTATAAAGTTTAACCACGGGGCACAGCTAGTATGCCATAAAATAGAACTGTTACAGTTATATATCACTTTTATTGACTGATGTTTTCAATTATTTAAGTAACGGTAGAGTTTTGTTCAGATTATGGTGTAATTAGTGGCCCAACATTTAAGTATACGTTATCATAAGAAATTATATAATTACTGAAAAGATAACTAACATGAACCTGAGTTTTCATAACATATATATTTTTACAAAGACCATTTTAAGTTGTTTTTTCATCAGTTTTATTTAAAAAAAAACAAAGCTTCGTCCACATTGTAATGAGTCTTTCAGGAGATTTCTGAAAAGTCTTAGTAAAATTAAACATTTATTTTACCATGTCTTGTTTATTTTATTTTATACGCGACTTTGCCTATGAGCAACTCCAATATTCCGAAATATTTAATTACAACTCTTTGTGGAATTCCCTCTTTTTAATTCACGGGACTCCTGCGCTGTGGGCCGAATCCCATAAGGGTGCCCCAGGTATTTGCTGCCTAAATCAAACTACTGGTTGAGAGCCTCATGCATTCACCAACTGCTTGGCATCTTCAATTATTTGTGTAATACTGCAAAATTTTTAAATAGCAGCTTAGTAACTAGTTTTTTATTTAAGAATTTCTCAAAATGTTATGAGATAAAACTGACTGCACGGACGGACTAGTTCAAAATATAGTTATTTTAATATAACTATATTTATGTTCTGCTTTATAGGGGTTGCCTGATATGTTTATACCCAAGTTCTTAATAAATATTATTATTTAATTAAAAAATGAAACAAACTTGATCTAGAACATTAAATAAGCTAAAGCTATATAAGTTTGTAAACACTTGATGCAACCTGCATTATTATTTCGTAATATATGCTTTGCTCACCCGACGATATTAATATTTCAACAAACTCATGTTATCTGTATCTTATGTATCACTGTCCCATTTGACGATAACCTCGTAAGAGCCGAGACTGACAAGTTGTCAAAATACTTAGATTTGGTTCACGAGGTTACCGCCATGTGGGATGTGGACTCAACAATAATTGTCCCGATAGTCGTCTCCGTAAACGGTCTCATAGCGAAGAGCCTCGACCAACATCTTAAGAGGCTTTCGCTAGATCACTGGGTCAAGGGTCGGATACAAAAGGCGGCAATAACGGGAACGGCACGCATTGTGAGAAGGTTCCTTACTCTGTCGCCCTGACCACCGGCGGCCTAGGGCGTCAAACCTCGCCGCTGGAGGACCTCTATTTTTTTCATATTTATTTATATATTATTGTTTTCTTTTTTATTTCAATTTTGTAGATATAAATATGTTAAAAATAAGAACTTTAAATAAATAATTTGGAATAATAATAATATCTGGGGACAATGTCACACAGATCATCCTAGCCCCAAACTAACCAAAGCTTGTACTATGGGTACCAGGCGACGATATACATACTTATATAGATAGATAAATACTTATATACATAGAAAACATCCATGACTCAGAAACAAATATTCATGCTCATCACACAAATATTTGCACTTTCCGGGATTCGAACCCAGGACCACCAGCTTCGTAGGCAGGAGCACTACCAACTAGGCTACGGTGACCGTCAATAAAGAAAATTAGGAGCTTTTATGATTATTTTGGAATATTAATCTTGCAATATTACCTTTTACTAAAGTCCTTAGATGAGTCTAATTAAAGTAATGAATAGTCTAATACTTTATACAAACATCCAATCCGAGTTTAGTAAAGTTATTTATGGTTATAGAAATACTATTTACGGCAAGGAACTAAATTAACACAATCAATAAAAAAAACAAATGAAATACCTAAAATGATATTTTTGTTAGAACCGCACCATGATAATGAAACGCACCGTATAACAGCAATTTGCGGATTAAATTAAGAGCCGGCGCAAAAACAACCCTCTTATACCACTTTCCTATTAAAATCATAATATTTTACATTTTACGTGTATGAAAAGAATACATTTAAAATAAAGACATTATTGTTTTCATATTAAATTGACTAATATTTTACGTAGGTATTTGGTAATAACACTGCAGTACGTTAAAATTACATAATCCTTGAATTTAGTTACTTTTCCCTATAATTACTAAAGAGCTAACCTCAGACAAGTCATTCCTTTAAAAGAATATCTACCTCTAAATTGAAACTTTTTAAAATTTTATATGATCTATTGACAATCTAGAAACATTAAGAGGTGATCACATTATATGAAGTTTACAGCTTAACGCTCCGTGCATGCAAATAAGAAAAATAATTTCAATATTGTAAAAGGATATATGCAAGAAGACCTAATCCTTAGCATTCCATGGATTCACCACGCGGAAACCGGGTTCATAGCGTGTTAAAGGAGGGAACAATCGACAGAGTCAGAAACTTGCGACTCAGACGTAGGTATAAAAGGGCCTCCTGCGATGCATCAACGCTCACCTTCTCTGTCTCTCAGTGTACCCCTCTTCCTAGCCAAATTTTGTATCAACCAAATTTGGCTGCCGCTTTGGATACTCGTTCTAATATAGAACTTACCGAAGTTCTTGATAATCCTAATCTTTTAATAGTTGAAAATGGATTTTGCTGGTACACCCCTTTCATTCACTTCCACGGCATATAAATTATCCATAAAGCAGTTTCTGGTTAATATTTTTTTATTCATAACAATGGTTTAAGAGTCCCTATGGTACATTAAACAAAAAAGTATCTATATGTATATATTACCACTTGATAGTTATAAAACACTTTTTTTATCCACATTGGGAAGGCATTCCATGGAAAAGCGCGCTCAAACAATAGGGTTGTGCTTTAAAGATTGTTTTAGCACGCCTGCTCGAGTTCCATAGGTATCGTTGAGGAAGCAAGATTTTCTACCGCTTATTTACAAAGACACAAAACGTACTATTCAGCTTGTAAAGCCGCCCTGAACACAATAATGTCTAGACGTATTCATTCATTAGTTAGTAGTGTTTTAAATATGGATTCACCAACTTATCGTCTCCGAAGAGTTATGTTAGTATTCATACTAATAATTTATATACGAGGATGTACCTACTTAAAAAATTAAGTCGTGACAATTATGAAATAATATCGATATGCAGCTGTCATTTACAACAATAATTTGAATTCTCAAAATACTGTTGAAAAAATTTGGTTACTTTAATAATCATCATCATGTCAGCCAAAGTACGTCGTCAAAGGCCTCTCCAAAGAATATGGGACATACCAAAATCGCCACTCTTGGCAGACGGGTTGGCGATCGCAGTTTGATGGTCATAGGTCACAGAAAAACGCTGCTGCCCGTTCCCTGGTAGGTATACCCTCGGACTATTTCTACGCCTACCAGGGGATGAGATAGGGTGATGATATTCTATGCCATCACCACACAGCAAACTTTAATAATGATGGCGCTTGATTAATCTTCAATAATAATTAACCAAACAATTTTGTTTATTAAACAATTGTTCCACTTAGCTAATCGTTGTGGCAACGATTCCAATATAGAGCAATTAATAGCGTTATACAGGAAAAATGCCACGGTAGTAATTTATGTATTTTGATAGGATAGAAGGAAAACAACATTAATGACCAAAGTAATAGGTAACTTATTTTTATAACTATATATAACTTATATACACTACTAGCTGTGCCCCGCGGTTTTACCCGCGTTAAACTTTATAAATTATCACAGCTCCTCCCCCGTAGGTGATAGCGTGATAATAATGTAGCCTATATGTAGTAGTAAATCCATGCAGTACTTTTTGAGTTTAGCCCGGACCTATCGACATCGATTGTAGATCACACCCCAAATATCCTTTTAAAAAAATATTCAATGTACAGTTTTGACTTTCCTACGATTTTATTATATGTATAGATGACACAAATACATACATATATAGAGGTTTATGGGTTGATAAGTTTGTTTGTATTGCCTTGATTATTCAAAAAATTATTGTAAGATTTTTTTTAAATGTTAAATTTCTTGTTTCTATTTTAAATTACTATTTATTTGCTTGTGCTATAATTGTACAAATTGAATTTTATTTAATTGTACAAATTGAATTTCTACCGATTAATCATAAAACAGCTATCCGACTGAAAATAAAATCAAATCAGACCCAAGCAAACAGATTACGAATCTTGTACATGTAAGCGAAATATCCTGATTAGTTTTGTATGAGACTATGATAAGAATTTAGAGAAAATAGTACAACAATATTCTCTCCAAACCTCTTTCCCCTAAAATCCATTTTTGTAGGTAAATAACAGTAAATACAACGAGCTCGAGGTCAGCCGTGGGAAACCTCCAAACTAAACACAAAACAGGAGCAGGTATGATAAATAAAGAAATTTTATTATTCCTGTATTAAGTAAATTGTGCGGCTAGTTATAATGAAATTTTTATTAAGTGGTATTACAATGTCGTTGAACCTGCGTCACCAACGACGCCTTCGTAGTTTGTAACCAATTACATATACAATTAAACAATATGGCTAATTAGGTTCCATACTTTATTGGTCAAAATTAATGCTTGTTGTGAGACTCAGTTCAACCGTCTGTCCTTGACAACGATATACTCGTAGCTCAGCTACTAATGATATAGAACCGAAATTTGGAATAGATTTTAATGAAGTGAAATCTAATTTTGTACAAACCTTTATTATGTTTGTTAAATGATTTCTTCCAAATTTCCGATGCACAAAATTAATTACAAAATTAATTTATGTATATATTACCGGAAAAGCAGGATTTTTTTTTTTAGAAAAATAATGAAGTTGAAGTCGAAGGTTTGTGACTTGTGTCTTAAATCTGTGTACGTCTAAAATCAATGTACATTATACTTAGTTATTCCATTCTAGACCGTTAAACTAGTTTACTACGTAAAGAACATTACGAAATGTGAATGAACTTATTATATTTGCTCCAGTTATATATTTGATTTGTATAAAACTACACCGAAACGTAAAGGTCAATATTGGCAAAGTACTTGATTTATTGCCAACAATTGACTTACATAATTTCACCAATAGAAACGGGCTAAGTACACTCAAAACGTTACTTAAAATATTGGAATCTTACAATGAAATATTGCTGAGAATGTAAGCAGTCGTAACTTTGTTAATATCAAAACGATGTTATTAATAAAACAATTCGCTCTAAGATGACCACAAAACTAAGCAACAGGGGCTGCTCGTTTACTTGAAAACTCGGTTTACATTTCAGACGCGTACCTTCGTCAAAGGAAGTTCTATTAATCTCGAATAACGTAACTGTCTGAGTGAAATTAAGCCCATCATCTATCTATGTTGGCTTACTGTGCACTTTTATGCATTAATTATAGGTGTTCTTGATATATGGTTTATTTACTGTTCCTTCGTACGTATGACATAATTTTAGACAATTAGAGTCCATACTCCGAATCGGTCATTAAGAATCATGATAATGTTACACACAATATAAAAAATCGATTTTTTATGTTAAAATCTTTTGGCGTTTTATATGTTTGTCAACATCTAAAAACGATTTAAAACAATTACTTTGGGTCACGGTATTAAATATAATAAAATATTTCATTTTGGATCCGTACTTTAATAATCACGTTTTAATTATATTATCCAACCTTCATCTTCACCATCATCATATCAGCCGAAAGACGTCCACTGCTGGCCTCCCCCAAAGATCTCCACAACTGCCGGTCTTGAGCTATTCGCGTCCACCGGTTATCTAAACTTGCGAAGTATGAAATGCATAAAAATGCAGAAACACAGTCATAAGTTTAACCGCATTACTTCAAAAAAAATTCGAATGAATTCCAATTCTTGTATCTTTTACGTCTCTCAAGCAACCTCTTACAGACCGCATTATAAATATGGCGTAAACTCAGGCGTAAACGTGGGCGTAACTGATAACCTAACTGTCTGCTTTACGTTAAGCTAATTGACTATCTGTACAATGAAATTCAGAAGCAAATTTCACAAAACTATCGAACGTACTTATTTAACAATAAAAAGTTTATATTACACTTATGTATATTTTATAGAAAAAATCATTTAAAATCGAGAAACATTTGAGATCAAGATGGTACTAAAAATTGATGGAGTCACGCACATTAATTAGTTGATGAGATAAGACCTTGAAAGAGAGATAAGGTGGATACGTACCTGAAAGGTATAATATGAGGCGGCGATCGCGAGGCCCGACTGCAGAGCGAAGCTCCGCTCAGTCCATAGCTGGGTGCCGAGGTGTGCGGTCGCGTACGTCACGTCCCCCCTCACCCCTCCTCTTGCGAAGTGCGCTAACTTTAAAATGTCACCTAACTCTCGCTTATTGTTACTAGTGAACCGCAGTCCTGAAAGTGACTGATGAAGTTGAACATAAAAAATAGTTACATTTAAACGATCAAACGTTCCCAAACTTTGGATTTCGATTGTATTGAAGTGTTTTTGAGATGTGATTAATTAATTTTAGCTCTTCGTAAGTACAGATATTTTTATCAGTAGTGTATTGATATTATATATTATTTTAAAGTGTTTGTACCTATCAGTTACTAGATATTAAATGACCGATACAATAATAGAAACATTAGTATGTAAACGGTTTTAAAGGATTAAAATTTGTGGGCTTCGGGTTTCGGAGACCTAAAATCGATCTAACTATATTTTATCTCTACGAAAAATCATTTTGATGAAAAATATTCAACGCAAGCAGTGCTGGGTGGTCAAATGGCTAATTGTATTGGAGAGCATCCTGCATATGAATATGCCATAATGTCTATATTGTAATTGGGTTTTAATTATAAATCCCCAGAAAAGGAAGTTTACTTTCCTTTTCAGAATTGGTATTGCATATTTAATAAGCACAATACAATCATTATAAGTCCACACTGTTTTACCTTTAATATTCAAATAGAGAAACTCCCCTCGAAATGTATTCATAATTGTCTTATTCATAAATCAACGTTAACGATTACACACGCCTACTCTTTCATGAATAATTGTTTTGATTTTGCTTTTTTTTAATCCCTTTTCTGAATTTGAATATATATTATAGAAAAAACCAATTATGACTACGAAATCGCTTAATCATGCTTCGATTTCGTGGATTCTATGTACTCTTTGGTGCCAATAAAAAATTGTGTTAAATAATTGTGTTCTTTGATGAAAGATGTACACCTTTAACTATTTTTGTGGGAATATTCTACTTAGGTCCCCATAGAATACAATGCTCCATACCAACGAAATATCTTCCGTTGCACCTAGCTACCCGGCGCTACCAATAAATTTAGTCTAGTGATATATGAGAGCTAGTGCTTCAACGGAAAGGAAGGCATAGCATTTCTTTCGCTTCATAAAACACGATAACAGCTACCATGGGAGAGCGGAGATGATTCATAAACGTTTCAGATATGCCCTAGGTGTTGCAAGTATCCATAGGCACAGAAAACGCTAATCGGGAGGCGGAACGTATAATTGTGCGCTGACTTGATAAAGTTAAACAAAAAACTTATGTGCGCCCTGCATTTTAGCATAGTTTATCATTATATATATTTGAAATGGCGATTTAACGCTCTGTTTTCAATGTGATATCCATTAAAGTAACATCATTTATACAATACGGGAAATAAAAATAAAATTACTTTTATTTATTCAGTATCATTAGATATGTTTGTAGTGAATAATATTACATGTATGAAAATCGCTACAGTGACGGCGAATTGATGTGTCTGCCAACGAATAGGGGCTAGTGGTACAACGGGCTCTCTGAATCACGTTGTTTTATGGAGCCTATGACCTGTAAAGCCAATAACTAGTGGCTTACCGCTTTAATTCAAAGTAACTTTCATCAAGTATCAAGCACGGGTACTTGATAGAATGGTTAGAAGCGTGAGAATGCTTAATTTAAAACATTCCGGCGGCGCTTGCAGAAAAAAATATTTGAGATGTTTTGCAAAAGTCATATCGGGAAAAATCGTGTAATGAATGCATATTCTCACTGGAGTCGAGACAATAGTCAGTTTCTTTTAACTTATGCCATCTTCTAATTTTTTTTAAGAATTGTGACTCTCATCATATTTAAAGAATGTGTGAACTATTTACTGAAATGTATTTGTGTCTTTTATCCTTAAAATTCCTATAACTAAAACATATATCTCAGGCTAAACTAAATTTCAATAATTCTATAAGCAAGGAGATTGCTTCATTACTATAACATATGTTTTTTCAGTCCAGTTACTGATAAGGTTTAGCTAAAAGAATAATGATAATTATTCTGACGGTCACCGTAGCCTAGTTGGTAGTGCTCCTGCCTACGAAGCTGGTGGTCCTGGGTTCGAATCCCGGTAAGTGCAAATATTTGTGTGATGAGCACGAATATTTGTTTCTGAGTCATGGATGTTTTCTATAGATTTATGTATTTATCTACCTATATAAGTATGTATATCGTCGCCTGGTACCCATAGTACAAGCTTTGCTTAGTTTGGGGATAGGATGATCTGTGTGACATTCTTCTCAGGTATCCTCCTCAGGTATATTCTGGGGTTAAAATGAGACCACGGTAAGTCCTGCTCCTAAAAGGAGGCTTCAGCGGTGAAAGCAACACGCAGCAGATACTATAGATGTTGGTAGAGCCGGCAAAGTAGGCAAGTTGGACCGCTTGAAGGAAGCTAATACCGTCGGCCAGATACATCATCCGATCTCTCTGCTAGTCGTAGTGGTTTTCCATTTCACTAGACCACGGAGAGGGGAGAGCGAGTGCATCTATGTACGTTTGCGCGTACGCTTGTGCACTTTAAAATCTCCAATAAAATTGGCTGCTTCCAAAAAATAAATACAGGACGTATTATCTAGGTAAAGCGATCTCCATCTAAGTAAAACTTTTAATATGGATTCGAGACAACGGGTAGGAATATTTATATCCTTTTTTTGTAAATGTATACATACAAAACATATAAAACATCCACCTCAAGAGAGAAATCAAGTTACATGATCAAGAACCCAAATATTTGTCTGTGAAGCATCGAATCTGCAAAATTTTAATAAGAAGGCAGGTTCACTATCAACCACTACCATCTGAGTCACGGCGGCGCGCGGCGGTATTTAACTATTAGTTCCGATTTTTCCTAGAATCATTATTTTATGGAAAATCGCTACTAAAATGAAATGAACTAAAACATATTACAATCTATCCGACTAATATCGATATAGCAATATTGGAAATAAGAATATATAATATTTTCGCTGGGTCATCTAAGGAAAATAGCTTCCTATCTGCAAGTAAGGGCCCTCAAATATGTCACTACGTATACATGTATATATCAAAGGATATCCGTAACTTATTCACGTCAAAAGTTGAACAACCCTTTTTAACGGCCCGCGGGGAATATCAAAAACTGTTTTCTTAATCGGTATAAAAAGGACGTTATGAAAAACTATTATATTATTATTGGAACAAATATTGGAGAAAGGTTTTCATGTGAAATAACAGTGCTTAGGCATACTTATAAAAGCCGATACAAGAAGGGCGTTGTAATAATGCTATAGGTAACTAGCTGTGCCCCGCGGTTTTATCCGCGTTAAAGTTTATAATTTATAGCCTATGTGTTAATCTAGGATGTCAGCTAACTTGATATCAGATTTTATTAAAAACGCTCTAGCCGTTTAGACGCGAAGAAGTAACACGTAAAGTAACATATGCACTCTCACACTCACAAACTTTCGCCTTTATAATATTAGATGCCTGTAGCATAATGAGCCCCGAGTATATATGCTGCGGTTAGTCCTAAACTGTGTTTTATTTATTTATTCTTGGAAGACCAACATCTATACAATATTAACAAAAATAACGACAAAAACCC
This sequence comes from Pseudoips prasinana, assembly GCA_951640165.1. NCBI lineage: Eukaryota > Metazoa > Arthropoda > Insecta > Lepidoptera > Nolidae > Pseudoips > Pseudoips prasinana. Next base: position 17,025,907 of record OX621240.1, read on the forward strand.
GATAACAGGTCTCCGCTAATAGGTAATATCTTGCAAATATATTCATCTGTTTACTTATATACCCGGTTTTCCTCAATAAAGACTGGTCCACTACGCAGCATAAATGAGTGTGCACAAGTGTGTGCACATACAGTTGCAATCTGTTTTACCTCAATAACATAATATGATGGGAAGGTAATCCAACACATTCGAGGAGAGGTGGACGCTTTGAGGCTTGGGTGTGTAACACTGCCAACTTTCAGACTCCGGGCTATATGTGATGGATTATTTTGCGCAGTTGGTACAACTGCGTAATAAAAGCCATTGAAAATGTTATCGAGTCTAAAAATGGACTTAAATTCTTATAAATAAGTGTTGTATTTTGATATATAGAGTACAGTTTACTAGTCAGACATTTACAGTCGTATTTTAATTAATTCTAATACTTTTAAATGGGTCAAAAACATAATCAAGCAAAGACTTACCATTTTTGCAATATAGACCTATTTGTTAATACATATTCACATTGACAACAGTTCATCCGTTCAAAATCACGATGAAAAAATCACATCAAAAGCTATAATCAAAATGATTATACTCACTCGTGCATCTCTGATTAAGTGTTAACACCTTTTAGTATTCAGGCAAGGTAAAGTTTACTAACCTTTTTCATAGCAATTACCCCGAAACCCATAAAATTAAAATATAGAACTCGAACTTCAAATTAGCAGGCGCGCAGGTGTCTGAACCTAGTCAGAAAACCTGAGCTAGCAATTTTAGATGATTACCTTTGTTACAGAGTTGTTCAAACATCCGGTAGTATTTTACTTTATCCTTTGTCTGTTTTTAATGAATAAATCTAGGCCCAATATGCTGCGGTTAGTGCTAAACCGTGTTTTATAAAAATATATTCAACTGTTCACGTATATACCCGGTTTTCCTCAATAAAGACAGGTCCACCACGCAGCATAAATTAATGTCCACAAGTGTGTGCACACACGGATGCAATCTGTTTTAATAACATAATGTCTCAATAACATAATGTGATGGGAAGAAAATTCGACACAATCGAGGAGAGGTTAAGCGTCTCCAAATCATGAAAACATAAAAAACAAATATTTCTAAAAGTTTCCAGCATAAATTGATGACAGCAAAAGGATTTGAAAACGAATACTTTATGCAAATAACGTCAACGCTAACCAATGTGAAGTGGAGGATTAGACACGCATCTCAAATAAATTGAAGGGCGTAAGAGTTACAAAATAAGGTTTCTTTTTATTGTTAATGAGTCGGAATCTTTTGTAGCAGTACACGTGGTTAATCATTTTGAAAGGATGATGGCTAAAAAATAATGCAACCAACACGAAAAATCTGGTATATTAAAAACTTGCTGTGCCCGCGACTTCGTCCGCGTGTTAATTAGTTTATTTCTTTTGTTTTTGTAAAATAAAAGACTTTTTCTAAAATAAAAGTTATTCCTTATTACATCAGCTACCTGCCAATAAAAGTCCCGACAAAATCGGTCCAGCCATTTCAGAGATTAGCCGGAACAAACAGACAGACAGACATACAAAAATTTTAAAAAATGTTATTTTGGTGTATGTACCGAATATATATTCATATTAATGTAGTAAAAACCGGTTATTTCAATATTACAAACAGACACTCCAATTTTATTTATTTGTATAGGAAATTTCGTAGTTGGGTGAATGCTCTTATTTCCAGCAGTTATGCAGGTCACATTTCTATCCATTACACGTAATTTTTCATTTAATGTCGCATCCCAAATTAAACCATGAGCATTTGGTGCACATAAATAATGTAATATGAAAAATAAATACCAGCGTATGAAGTTTTGTTATGGTTTAGTTCCGCTCAAGTCATCACGCTTTTATATTCAACATTCATGTTTTACTAGTACCTATGGGGGTTCTGATACCGGACATCAGTAGTTTGATTTACCGAGCATAATTAGACAATCAACCCGTATAAGAACTTCTCAATTATCGAACTAAGCACTTTTACAAGTCCGTATACAACTGAATAATTTATAAGTCTTCGTATAACGAAACAGTTTTTAATTATGTGTCAATTGTAAACAATGGCTGTAGTTTTTGCTATAGGTACTTGAAAACCGTTTCTTTGTACGCAATTATCAAAATATATTTTAAACACATTTACTTCACGAAGTTTAGCGTTGACATATCATTTACCACACTAAATTTGAATATTCTACGCCGTAGCGCGTAGCAAAAGCTTACCACTCTGGTACTTTGATACTAATATATCGGCAATACACTTGAATATTAACACGGTTGAAATTGTAGAATATTTATAACTACGCTTCTAATCAAGAATCCGCATTGGCTCACAGAGGAGTAGAAAAAGAGAGGCAAATTTTTACTCTGTTATTCTTTATTGCACATAGAAAAATCATTTAAAAATTCTATCCCTTTTTAGCCCCGTTAGGCGATGAGTTTTAACAAATACGAAACACGTCTTCCATCAATTCTGTTAAAGAATGTTTATGCAAAATTTAAAGTAGATTGGCCCAAAGAATATTGCCAGCGTTTTTCACCCCCCCCCCCCACAGCCAGGGGTATCATTTCGAAAAATTTCTTTCATCAGTGATTTAGGCTGTGCGTTGATCCGTCAGCCAGTCATTCAGGAAAACACATTTAAAATGTATAGATTTTAAATATGATAAACCATAAAAGTCAATATTTTTAATAATCACTCAAAAATTATTAAGCATTCAAAATTATGAAAAAACTCTTTCTATTATAAGTGGTGTCTTTCATAACTAGAAGTAGGGCTTACCTAAAACTGATACTGACCATAGACTTGGCAAATTCATTAAATTAACAGCTGAATTTATAAAAATGTATTCCAAACTAGATCAGAATAAATCCGCTAACAATAAATTCATTCAGTATTCAAAATCAACAACATTTTTCGAATTCGCAATTATTGCACGGGTTTTATATGCTAGCACAGCATGAAATTGTAACGTACGGCCAATTTCCCCATATAGTTTAATCCAATTTATAAGGACAATCAATACACTCATACATAACATAGGACGTATTGGCTAAACTTGGGTACGAGTATATGTAGTTTGAAACTCATGTATGGCCGCTCTAAGAATGCTTTAACACCTGTCTGTTCAGAATAAATTCCGACAAATTATCCCAAATTCTACGGAAATGTTCAGAACAACTGCACATAAACTATTGACAAGCTTGTCAAAAGCTGCTATTTTATTATTTTTTTACTAAATTACCCACCCTGAGACTGCACCAGCGTTCATCCAAACATTTTTAGTGATTTTAGAACTTTTATGATATTTATTAATTAATTTATAATTATACTATTACAAACGGTTATTGCTTTTCCAGACACAAACCTGTCATTAAAATATTCTGTGATTTATTAGATACTCTTTACCATAACAAGTATCATTATTTTTCAGTAATTAGTTCAACACAGTTTCAAGAAAAAATATACATATATAAAAATAACATTACGTTATTAATAATTGCTAAACAAAATAAATGTACTGAAAAATATCGCAATCAAAAACTGCTGGAGGTAGCCTCATTTTAGGTTGAATTTCTTCGAAGCCAATTTTGAACAGTTGTATCAAAATATCCAGTATCAATTTACGAAGTTTCTTTGAAATTGACTAAATAGATTTCAGCGAATAAGAAATTCATAATATCAGTATTCATCTTACGACCTTTGCGGCCGAGCAGCGTACTTTTTGTGGTCGGGGTACAGTTACTATACCCAAGAGTGTATTTTATAAAATTAATAATTTGTTGTGGGTCTACCAGACCCGAAACAAATTATGTAAGTGGTAAGCTTAGTTTAGATGTTGGTGCCAGTTGTCACGAAAATGGTAATATTATAGGTTATAATAGTTAAGCTGCCTAATAGCGTACTACAATTAAACCTCATTATAAACGGAAAAAAAGAGTAGAAGGAATATTATTATCTGTAATAAAAATATAAGAAATATTTCATTTCTACAGAACCTGCGGTTATTCGGTTTTATTTTTTAATAAGTTTGTAAACTGAGTGTTATGTAGTTTATAATATATTTTAACAAAGTAAAGGATTATATCATGGCAATTAATAACAGAAAATTTCTGGTACGAACAATAATAAATTGTCAACAGCCACGTGTCGAATAATTAAAAAGTAGCACCCACTAAATCAGTGGGCGGTCTAGCGCTGCCCGCCACTTAGGTTGGTTTCGGTTCATCTCGAAAGATCTAAGCAGTCTGTGCGCAACTCACCTCCTTGTATACATAAACTCCTTGTATATACATACTTTTCATATTTTTTCGAATATTGACGTATTGTAAGAGTCGTTTTTGAAGTTATACTTCTTTTGGCGCGATGGAGAAAAATGATGAGAGTGAATTTTTACGATGCGCGCGCACACCTACACCAAAAAATTTAACAGCATGAAGTTAGTTCTAGGTGGTATGAAAATTGATAACTATGTTCAAGTTGTATATTAAGAAGTGTAACTTCTAACGCGTGTACATAAGTACACAAGTTTTTTTTGTTATGTCAGTTGGCTATGGGAAGAAAAAATATTATACCATATTATATCTGAACCAGCTCTTTTTATAATTACCAGTCCCAGTCGCTTACACAGTCATTTGCTGCTTTTTTTGCGACTTATTCTATATTTTGTCCCCGGTGACTATACTCCACACCAAATTGTGTTCGTGTGTTCTTTATAATAATTATTATATTATTTCTATCACTGATAACAAAATTGACTAATCACGGCATTTGTTCATAGGGTTTTGTTGTCTTTAATTGTCTCACTAGGTCTGTAATATGGAGACACTGACACGTGAACGTCGGGGCCATCCCGACGTTCACATGATGTTAAAGTCACTATAATTATATAAAAAGAAGTAAGAAATTGATGAATCAAACATTTGCAACAACATTTGAAAATGGAACGTTTTGGTTTGAAAATGCATGTCAAACCAAAGCGTTCCATTTTCAAACGTCGTAATTTGATTTAAATATTGTTCCTATAATATGCCCAGTTCCTATTTCTTTTTATTATCTAGAAACGTTTTAGGTTTTGTAACTTTGCAAAATAGTGGACAGTTAAAATAATCACATAAAGTGGACTGATTAAAATTTCGCAATACTAAATGACATATACTAAATGAAAGACCTTCATATTCATGTTTGATTTAGGATTAAAATACCACAATATACTTATTTAACACCCTTACTTCCCAAATTGTGATATGATAGTTTTCAATAATTGAAGTATGTTTACGTAATTATTACAATAAAAATTGGATGTTTATATACAGCACATTTTTTTTCAATAAGTCACAGGATATCTATTTTGTTATATAATACCTATAACCAGTTCAATGTCGATAAAAAATTATTTCCGACCTTACTATGATTTTGGCTTTCCTTTTACTCAAAAGCAACTAATAGAAGTATTACCTGTCTGTGTGTCTATCACAAGCCTATATGTTTACATCATGATGTGAATTCAGGCCCTCCACTGCAAAAAACTAATATTATTTTATTACTTACATAGACTGCTGTTTCCCAGAGGCTAGGAGTCGGCCATCAGTCGGAAGGAGTCACCATCGTTTTTACGATTAGGTATAACATTAAAAATGTTCCTGATTGAGAACAAAAAACCAGCTCTACTCACAGCTGCCTTACATCTAGCGTGACTCGGATAACCCATTAAAACAGTTCATAAGGACGTCGAACGATTTCCACTTCAGGTCTTGGAAATCGTTTACATTCCTTATGCTTTAACAAACGGTCTGTTGATAAGGCTATCTAGGCGTACTTTGGAATATCGTAATTCGTCTAGATTGTTATGAATGCGCATGAATATCAATGAGTATTTGCCGTCTTGGTGAAGTACAATGCAATGCTTTGTCCTCGTAGAACTTTTTAAAAATCTTCCTTACCTACTAATAAATAAAATAACTTCTTATTAAATATTCACCTATAAAATTGTGGCTAAGATTACCTCGTCGGTCTAGGCGTGAACAATTACAGATAATGAGGTCTTGGGTTCAAATCTTGAGTTAAACCAAAACGTGATATTGCGGTTGTTCAGAAATAAATAATAAAATAAAATAAATAAAAAAGCTTTTTATTCACGTAGACTTTAAAAAAGCGCTTGTAAATAGTCAGAACATGTTTGTAGTAATATAGTTGTATACATTAGATATTATTTCTAGTAACATACATATTTAGGTACATCTTGTATGAAAACATTTATAAAATTTATTTTATTACAGAAATGATATTTAGCTAGCTCGTATCAAGTTATTGTCAAGAGATTATGTTTAATTATCTAGTTTAAGTCTAATATTTTTACTACATATATACATACATAAAAATACCTTCTCATTAGCCTCGTGCATAAAGTTTTCGTTTACAACCACGTATTTCTAAAAGCACTTAAAATTATTCGTCCTACTCTTAAATAATCTCTTTCCAGTCACAGGCTTGCGCACACACTTGTGCTTTAGAAAATGTTCCGAACATATACATAGCTAGTCCCCGTTGCGGATGGCCTCCTTGGCAACAATTTGACCAGGAAAACAGTATCGTTACTAAGCATAGCTTATTTGTTATTACCTAATGATTTAATTTACCAAACATCCTTGAGTTTTCACGTAGTCTCATTACAATTAAATTGAAATGACCAAAATAGAATACAAAAGCATGCCTTGCAATATGGTTGAGGCGGCTTTACTCCAGGTATTTTGCTAACGCTTGTAGCATTGAAATGAAACTGGTACTAACCTGATTTTAGAAGCGGCTACGTATTTGCTTTCTGTATGAAATGCACAGCAACCTGCTTTTATTCAATTACCCTGCTGCCAAACCTAGTTCAAGACGTATAAAGACTATTTGTTTGGCTATATTGTGTTATGTTTCAAGTTCCTTTATATAGGGTTACTTACCCATGATACAGAAATCTTTAACAATACAGAAACAACGTACAAGTAAAAAAAAATATATTAAATTTTCATTTAAAATTTAACTTTAATTACTTCATCATAATTAAAATCAGTTAAGAAACCTTAACTAAATGTCTAATAATTATGTTATCCCAAGTATCTAAATATGATTACCCAAATCATCCATAATGGATTCCTTACAAAATCCATTATGGATGTTTGGGTGATCAAGTGCAAATTGGTGTGAGCTGTACTGATACTTGGGACGTTAAATATATACATAATATGCGATTTTATGTTGTTTATAAATATACATAATTAAGTCGAAATTACTTACGACAGAATCTCCAGAAGCTATTGAACTAAGTGTTAATAATAATAAAGACGTATGTACAGACGCCTGCACATTCAGTTACCCTAATTTGTCAAATTTATTTTATAGATTTCAACTTCTTCACAAAAGTATAAGGTTCACTTTCAATTTGGGAAATCTGACAGATTGGGGTAGTTTGATGTGCTGGCGTCTGTATTTACGACATAAGTTTCCACAATGTCTGAAAAAAGTTCCTAAATTGGGCAATATTTTTCAATATTGATCAGATATTAATTCATCATTAGTTTCAGTATAGTTGCCTGATAACCTTGTATAATACGACTAATTAAGAGCATAGCCGAACCATACATAAGGTACTAACCCAGTCTAAGCTGCTATGTTCTATTTCACTTAAATACTCAACCTAATTTAACTGAAGATACTTACTTATATTTCTTAGCATGGCTGATTAATTAGAAATTTAGGGAAGTTTATTTCTGATCTTAATTTTTAATAATACAACATCAATCAACAACCCCTAAATCATCAGCTTCCCACGAAGAAACAAACAACTTGAAACAGCTTTTCATAGGCTTTGAGCAACAAAAGCAATTATACCCCACTCTCACTAATTATAAAGTAACTCCAGAATGTATAATTAGTAAACATCTAATTAGTAGTTACGTCTAAAAATATCCTTCGTATTTCCGAATATTACTAATTACAAAATAAACTGTTCGTGTGTTCTATTTTTAGGGTTCCGTAGCCAAATGGCAATAAACGGAACCCTTATAGATTCGTCATATCTGTCTGTCTGTCCGTCCGTATGTCACAGCCATTTTTTTCCGAAACTTTAAGAGCTGTACTGTTGAAACTTGGTAAGTAGATGTGTTCTGTGAACCGCATTAAAAGTTTAATACAAAAATAGAAAAATAATAATAATTTTGGTGGTTTCCCATACATAGAACTGTAAATCAAAATTTTTTTTTCATCGTATCCATACCTGTGGTGTATCTATGGATAGGTCTTCAAAAATGATTTATTGAGGTTTCTAATATCATTTTTTTCTAAACTGAATAGTTTGCGCGAACTTCTAAAATAAGAGAATGATAAAACTAAAAAGTATATGATGTACATTACTATGTAAACTAACAACGAAAATTGGTTTGAACGAAATCTAGTCAGTAGTTTTATTTTAATGCGTCATAAATCGTAAACCGCAATTTGCCTTTGATTTAATCAACTGAAATACTTGCTGCTGCGGAACCCTTCATGGGCAAATCCGACTAGCACTTGGCCAGTTTTTTTTTATCTTGTTTAATAGTTTTTTCCAGCCATTACTTCATTTATTGGATCATATGAAATTATTCGATGATAATTGCTTTTGATATTTAATATCAGCCAGCCTTTATTTAAAAATAGCGAATGGGTATGAAATTAATAATAATAATACCCTGGGACATTATTTACACACGGCCATCTGATCTCAAACTAAGCATATTCAATTATATGTATATATTTGCTATTTTTAATATTTAACAGAAATATACAAATTATTAATATCCCTTCCTTTATTTCCTATTTTATTAAGATCAGCCCGCAGTTTCCCAGTTGTTGCTTGTTGTTGCTAGCTTACAGAGTAATTTAGAACCATAGAAAGCTAGTAACTGAGAATGTTAGACCGAGAACCTCATTTTATTAGGCTTTTGATTCCCTAAAACGAAGATTCCAAAATTTATCTCAACGTAATAGGGATCTACAATTTAACACATATACATATAAGTTATTCAACCAAGTAGACCTTTCCTTTTATAATATTTACGCTTAATGGGTCCTATATATAATATAGCTATTATGAATTTATCTGTTTTTGTACCGAGAACGACTTGTAGAGCATCACACACAAACCCGAGAGGCTTAAGTGGTACTATATGTGTTTTAACTTAAACTTAATAAAACCAGCAAAGAGCGAGTTAGAATCGCACTCTAAAGGTTCCGGTACTTTCTTAAGCGTATAAGAAGCTATTTAGTTATAACACTAAAAAGGGGACCACATAAATTATTTGTTTATGAAGATTGAAAATTATTTTAGCTTAGTTTTTCCTGAAATATTCACGTAAACATCTATCAACTGTAATTATTACAGATTGTTGGATAATTTCCGAAATTATCCAATGACCTGAAATAAATATTTATCTCCGGACAAGCACCATAATTGTATTTTCTGTTTACTTATTTATGATAACTCAAAATATATGCGGCATCATAAAAAGTAAAATGAAAGATTTTTTGTTTAAATAAAATCCATTTCTATCACACTACACCTACAAAATTTTAAGTTTCAAAGGGCTAGAATTAGCAGAATTTAAGATAGACCGTCCCCGGCAGACGGACTATGGCAGATGGGCGGATTATATAGACCATTTTGTTAAATATGAAAAATATTGACTTGTATTCATCAAATCTGATTCTGATCTTAACCATGTTGTTATAAAGCTTTAGCCCAGAAATTACGGGGACCGTAACCTTTTGCTGTCCTTTATTCTATAACTGTACTCTAATACCAAGCGGGATAAGCTAAGTGTACTTGGGGATAGTCAAGCTATCATACAGATATCAATTTTATATGACTGATATGTTACGGAGACCGAAGCACTGCTTTAGCTAGTTGGCTATCCATAATAAAAAAAATCCTAGTAAAGATTATTTTCGTGCTTTTGGAAACTCTAAAATATAAACTGAAGTGGCTAAATAACTGCCAAAGACTTGAAGCATTTGGGTACAAGGTAATACAGATATATTTTGTACCAGGTACGAGCTTGATGTGAACAGCGCACAACAGACACTGTGGGGATCTTTGTCCAGCAGTGGACACCTTTCGGCTGATATCATAATAATGATGTACGTGCTTGGTTATAAATCCAATTTTAGGATATGTAAGTTTTTAGTTTAGGTTTAAAGAATTTTATTTCTCATAAGAAGTTTCCAGCTCGCTTGAATGAGAAACACAATTCGCAGTTTTATGATATGAAATCAAACTTCCATTTAAAATAAGAATTGAAATAAAATATGGATACTCTTTGTTTTAAATTCAATAGTTTGTCTAGCTAGGGTAGGTCTCGTGGGATCCCGTCAGAAAGCCTTTAGGAAATAACCTTTCTATACCCGTGAAAATAGTAACACAACATAGATATCTTCAATACTTACTTTCCATCCCTTTTCCCATAGGGGAAGGTAGAACTGTATTAGCACTCACGTCTTGCTGGATATGTAACTCTTGTGTATCTGTATTGGCCCAGCTTATTAATTCGAAATTAGACAATTTCAGCAATGTTTAAAAATAAAAATGTCGCCCTCTATATGGAAATAAAATTTATTTCATTGTAGTACCAAATTTATATAGAAAGGTTACTAATTTAGATTCACCTAGACTAGAGGCTTCGCTAATAATTTCTTAATCACCGGTAATATTTTCATAAAGTATGAATAAGTTTGATAAAGTATGAATAGGTTCATTACAACAGGATGAGTTTTACAATTGTACATTTCTTCTAAGGTTTCTCTACAGGTATATTATGCTATAATCGTGTAATATTTCATGTTCAGTTGTAGTTAAAGTTATAAATATTTTTCTTCATTATGATAATGGCAGACCAAAAGTAGCGGTGATAACAAATGTTACCTATAGCGGTCACTCTCACCGAAGACTAATCAACTGCACAAAGTAACATAGAAGATATTTATTATAAGACTAGCTATGCCCCGCGGTGTTACCCGCGTTAAACTTTATAATTATAGCCTATGTGTTAAACCAGGGTATCAGCTAACCCCATTCCAAGTTTTATTAAAATCGCTCCAGCCGTTTAGACGTGAAGATGTAACAAACATACACACTCACAAACTTTCGCATTTATAATATTAGTGTGATTTCTCTATTGGTATTCTCATTCGATACCATTCTATGTCATCGGTTTAGAAGGTACCCAAATAGATTTCAATTTGTTCAAAAGGAGCTTGTAAAGCGCTTAGTCGAAAATTTTATTAAAAACTGAGCTTGCACCTTTTTGTTACCTCTATCAAAATGTTGATCAAATGTAATGAATGTATAAATAATCATAGGTGTATAATACCTAATTAATCATGTGTGTAATTATCAAATACTAATCCACTGGATTTGTACTACAAATCCAGTGGATTAGTATTTGATAATTACAGATTCATGAAAACCACTTTGTTGAAGAAAAATAATATTATGAACTAATACAAATTGGTCGATACTAATCACTACCATTGAATTTATTGATATTTGCCCATCATAGATAGATATTGGTTTATATGAACTCAGTTACTAATGTTTAAGTGGTAAATAATTTGTAAACATGATTTCAAAGGACAATGCAATAGCGTGTAGCAAGTTGTACTCTTCTCCACTTAAATTCTAAATAATTTCTCAATGTAATATTTAGGTTTATCAGTGTCTAGGTAAATAAACAATAATAAAAAATTAAATTATTGAAACAAAAAAGTATTATTACAGTTCAATTTACTTGTATAATAGCTACATTAGTTCAAACTGTATAGTGCTACGAACAGGTCCAATAACGGTACGTTTTCACAATCACACTAAGTCCGTACACAGTAAATGGTAGTATGTACCCTCAAATATATAAAATCTATAACTTTTTCCGGAAAATAATAAACGCCTCATATCCTATATAGGGGAAATATCTGTTAATATTTTCCTTAGAGTGGTATAGTCAATTAAAGCGAGCACTTGCGTAGCATTACTTATTATATACATATTCTAAATCAAACTTAAATTGCTGTGTATTCTATATAAACAAAACCGGTAAGGTGCGACTAGGCCTCGCGCATCGCGGGATCGCGAGAGTGCTTTTAATGAAAGTACTTATCTAAATTCATTAACAGACTCATTCTAATAACTATCTCATCAAGATATTTTACTACTACTTTTTTGTGTCGAGTTCAGAAGCCTCGACATTGTCAATTTAAGCGCCAAACATCTGATAGTAGGGGAGCGCCAGAAGTGCATTGATGGATTTTTTACAAAAGGGTATGAACTCATCCACGGTATTTAAGAATTACCTTACAATAAGTTTAAACAAGAGGTTAAATGATTTTAATAATGAAAGCGTTCATAATGCTGTTAATAATTAATATAAACCAGAAAACTCTTAGTTACTTACTGCATAATAAATAAATAACCATGTTATTTGAAATAATTTAAACTTTTTATTTACTCAATCATTATGTCGGATAAGCAATTTCTAAACCTCTAAGTTTCAAATTGTTATTATTATTAAATACCATTGTGTCAACAGAAATCTTTAGCCTAAGCGCATAATGGTTCCTTTTTTCTAAGTTGGTACGGAACACGTCATATCAATAAATACCCCCGGGGAGCATTAACCGATTATATTAAGTACTCGTGGTTGAACTGAGATTAAAATCAAAGAAATTTTCTTTATTTTTAAGGCGAATTTTCGTGGCGAGGCTTTGCCGTCAATCCCGTGGCAACCCCTAGCTATAATCCTTTAGTTACCACAGATGATACACCCGGGAAATCAAAACGGTTCCCCTCCTAGATATCTTCCCAACATAGATGACGTTCAACAAAACAACCATAATAAATGAAGTGAGTTTTGGTAGCGAAACATCTGCCAACATTTAGTTCATTCGCTATCCACAGAATCGTACATAAACCAACTGTAGTTAAATTACAAAATCTAGCTCAACTAATTGGATACAAAAACATAGGTCACAACGTGTTTGCGAATGCTAATTTAGAACATGTGTACGTGTACCGCAATTGGAAATGTATTTTATTTATGCGCAAAATTCTTCGCGATTCTTGTTGTTTTATAGGGTGAAGAAGAAGAAGAAAGTCCATTTATTATTTAAACATTCTTTTAGACCTTCAACTAAAATATTTCAAGTAAATCAAATTAGCGCTTCGCAACCTTATTAGGACACCTTAAAAATAAAATATTCTGTCATTATTTTTTTTTATATTTGGTTAACGAACAATTATTTGCACCGCTAATGTTATTCGTTCGTGTTTATATAAACAGTTTTACGCAATAGTTTTACTTAACTGTAAAAATCACTTGCTACTTAACACCACATGTTCAAATTCAGTAGATTCAAGGAAAAGAAAAAATAATCAAAAGATTAAAAAAGACGTCTAAACATAATTAAAATTAAAAAAAAAATCAAAACTTAAAATACTACAAAATTTAAATTCAATTAATCTTCTCACCAACAATCACATTTATGTGGTCTGGTGAGTGACAGCTTAACATCTAACTCCAAAGCACAAAGCAATTCAGAAATGAACCTTTGACGTCTTAAATAATACATGAATACAAAACTCACATCATAAAGTACCAGCTTGTCCTAAAAACGAATTGTACACAACATCAACCTTTACACAGCATCGGGGTGCACACGGCATCGACTAAACTGCCTTATTGGCCTAAAAACAATAGTTTGAATTTTCTCCAAAACAAAAATCTTGGAAATACCCAGATCCTTTGCAGTAACGGCTTGTGGAGCGCAGTGGTAAAGGTAGTCGCGTCGGTACTACCTCGTCTCTCTTTTTTTATCCCAAAATATTGCGACTCTGGGTATACTTTGTGTATGTAAATTGCATGTTATTAAAGTCCGCCGCGGTTTAGGGATTTATTTCCCGAGTGTAGGCATCATCTAGATTTCGATTATATCGTTACACGCACCTACCACAGAGAGCATGTAAAGCATTTATGCGTGATTCAGACTCCAGTCATACGGAATTGTCGGCACATCGGATAGAGACAATAAGAGTATTTGATTCTGATTGCTTGTACTGAGTTGGTCTACTATGATCTACATAAATGGCTCGTCATCCTTAAGTTTAATTTCCGGAACCTATAACCTAATCTAACCTATACTCATAGACTTTTATGTACTGTTTTATTTTTTAATAATTTACCTTAATAGAAAACTATATACCATATAACAAATATTTTTCGTATGGTTCTTTACTTCCGCAGAGTCAAAAGCACTAACTCATTTCGTATTTCGAAGCAACATTTAATCCATACATATTTCAGCTAGCGGAAAGTTAATAGAAAACTATTCTTTCTCTCTTTTACTGCCGTTCTATTAAATTCGTAGCGGATACAAAGACGTTTCTACGTAGCGTATTTTTGTTAGAAAACCATTTGGCATTCTGACTTTAAAAGCCATTAGTAAGGTTTTTAAGCTTGTTTAAAGATCGATTGACGGAAAAGGTAAAGGTTTATTTCGTTCCACCTTTTAGAACGAAATAAAGGAGTTTTATAGAGTGACAGATGGGAGTGGACACTGACAATTGTAGATAACAGTTCAGAGTTTTAGATTTATTTTACTTCAATAACGGTTTAGAACAATAATAAAAATTATTATTATTAAATTATTTTTTTATTTTTTATTTATTTATTATATATTACGTTGATCTAGCGCTAGCATGTTCCACCGCAGGTCCTGGGTTCTAATCCTGGGTTAGACCAAAAGATGATTTTGATAAGGAAATTTCTCAGTATCAGACCCAAGTCTGGGAGATTTTGAGACTGCACCTCCATACCTCGGAGAGTACGTAAATCTGTTGGTTCTATACTTAACTACCTCCCGGTCGTGTCGTCCCGTCGTGTCACCCCAAAGTATGGCTCATTTATCTGATTGTCCTTCTTTTCCAGTCTCTTGTTCCCTTCAGGACTTGTATGACGCTTCAGCCGGGGCAATCAGCGTTGCTCAATTTTGGAAAGATAAAATCTAATTCTTACCATCGACACGATAAGAAGAAGAAGTGTCATCAGAGTGATGGATAACAAAGTGTCCAGAGTTTGCGCACACAGTTTTTCAAAATAAAATAATATAAAGTGTCAGCACAGAAAATCTGCACACTACAATGTTTCTAATATTTTTATAGTATCAATTCGGCAGATGGTAAGCGGTTACCGTTGCCTATGGTGCTTCTAACATACATAACATTGCCACGCAAACACATCCCCGTCTCCGATGATCTCTGAAGACCTCACTCACAACCCGCACGATAACATTAACACAATAGTGCTATTACTTGGAGTTAATATATGCGTTAAATTAAATCCACAGTCGAGCTACTAAACAAAAAGACGCTACGCTCTATCTCACTCAAATTTTTACTAAAATGTTGCTCATGTTATCCATTGGTAGCACTAACCAATGGGCGTGTAGGGTTACTATAGCTTGAACCTACGGACACGGAAGCATTCGACCACCAAATAATCCAATAACAATTAACATAACACTGTTCAATAAATTTGTGTCGTACAACTTAATTATCATAGTACTTATAGACAATTAGCTTTCAGCGTGGATATTCCTAGTGATTATTATAAATATATTTTACGGAATAATTAATATCGCATAAAAATATTCTTCTTTACTAAAATTTACTTGCTAGTTATCAAAAGTGAGATTATTTTAGTAGTTAATTAAAACGTTAGAGTAAGATAAGATTCTTTATTTGCATTAAATGTGGTAGCTACATAGGTGGTAGGTTTTATTCTAGTTCACACACTTACTTTTTACTTACACTTACTTGTTTCTATAAATTACTACCATATAAATTTCTAATTTTAATTATTATCATTAAACTTATATTGTAAAAACTCATTAATCGAACAAAAACATTTCTCAGGAAAGCAAAGAAACACTCAAAAACACTGCCATAAGGGTACAGACGCCAGCACATCAAGCTACTCCAATCTGTCAAATTTCCCCAATTGAAAGTGAACCTTATTCTTAAGTGATAAAGTTGAAAATCTATAAAATAAATTTGACAGATTGGGGTAACTGGATGTGCATTCTTGCCTAATTTCAGCAAAATATGTAGCAGTCGACGAGGTAAACAAACTTTTGCATTTTATATATATGGTAGTATCGTCTGTTTTCTTAGAACTACTTTCAATGATGAAGCCTCACTGGCTGTTGGTATTAAAAATATCTCAAAACCATGGAAACAAGGTAGGTAAAAGGTTCTCTTTATTATTTTTCCTAACGTTCGCAATTTTCATTCGGTTCGAGATGAAAGCAAAATTTCACTTTGAATGAGCTACCGACACGTCCTGTAATTATTTTACCTACCTACATATAGAAATGTGAATAACTTTTTCAGGCTATTAATATTCCAGTTTTCTTTTCTCTATCATTCTTATAAAAGAGGATTTCACGCAGTAATAAGTATTGAAGAATCCTCCTGCGGTTTTATTTTTACTCTCTAGGGCAATGGTCAATTTAACGATATCTTCATAATGGCGAATCTTTCGTGGTTGAGGGATAAAAAGCAAATTTAATCTAAAAAAATGTATACTTATTAGTCTAGTATTACACTTATTAGTCTAGTGGTAGCTAATAATATGTATGTAATTAGAACGTGCCACAGCAAGTCATAGATCCTTGCTTTCAAACATCTGGATTATACAAGATGTGGGTAAAAATATACACAATTTTAAGTATACATAGTTTGTAAAAGGAACTTATAGATTGCATATACATACATACATGTATTAGAAGGGTACATTTAAAAGGGTTTGACTTAGTCACCTTAATTGGCATGTAAGTTGGTGACCTATACACAGACGCTGTATATACGAGTAGGTCGCTGCTGCCGGAATGCCTAGTATATCCCATAATTGTCTTTTATACCCACGGTAATAAGCAGTCCTCCTATTCTTTCTGGGCCAGCAATGACACGACCTACTCGGATTATATTCCTAAAACCCAATATGAAATTCATAATACAATAACGTAACCGTATAAAACTACATGAAAAAATACTTCTTTTTAACTATTGAATTGTTAATATTGAAAAATGGCTTGAGATCTGTTCATCCATTGAGGACTACATCACCACAGAGGTACCGAAACGTAACATTTAAAATATCCATATTTTTGTATCTGTAGCTAAAAATGTAAACGACATTGCATAATATATATATATCACACTCACATTTGGCTGCAGTTACAAGAGACTGTTACGAAACCCATTTGAAGCTATTTATCTTAATCTAGTTTACGAGCTGTGCTGGAAGGTAAACACCTGATACATTTTTCATTATTTGCTTTTCAGTAATGTATTTTATTTAACAAGTATTATAAAATTAAATCTCAAAACCACCTGTCTTATAGCGTGATAAATAAATCTTGATAAATGTTAGTAACCATTATTTTCTGTCTAGCCCAGTATACATGTACACATATAATATATACATCAGCATTCAAAGTTTTTTTTAAAGAAGATTCGCATTTTAAGTTGCATTCAAACGCGCTCAACATGGTCTCGACACAGTCACCAACTGATTAGTTCAAATCCTAAAATCTAACCTAAATTACGAGAGCGTGTTCGAATGCCGTCTCCCAGGATAGGTATAAATGGAACCAATTTCAAGTTACAGCTGAAATATGTCATTTATGTTTATTAGAAATAATGTAAGGTCGATAATACTACCCTGTTTCCCAGAGCAGTATTATCGGCGCTACATTATGCATACATCACGCGTAATGGTTACCTCATAGCCGTTGAATCTCGTCGAACTCACGTTAAATGTCGAGAGAACAATGTACATTCCCTTCTCAATATCCAACACGGCCACACAAGTCTTCACACAACACACCTTGGTGGCTCACTCTTGTAGTTCCTGCAGCATGCAGCTGCCCCTACTACATCAGGACCAACTGTTCCAGGTATTTGTATACCATACAGGTATACAAATCGATGACTGACTCTCTTTTTATTCCTAAATTGATGTGGTGATCTCTAGATTGCGAAAACTAATTTATGTATTAAAAAATGTTAGCCATGTAGCAGATAATAAAGTATTTTGACTTGTATACCCGGCTCTTGCACAATCAGTCATTAATTATTGTATTGCTTTTTGAGGTGGGAACTTCAACACTACACACACAACTACTTCTTGCTAGAATGTACACAAAGAGCGGTTCTCAGAGTGGGACAGTGTCTCCCATACAGGTTTTCCACCAGCGAACTTTATCTAAAACGTATCCGTCCTTTCGGGTAGAAAATTATTCGTTCTAAATAATATTTTATTCACTAATTCTCAAACTTTTTACGATCTATATATCTAAATTTCTAACTCAACGACGGAAGACGGGAGTTCACTGTCTCCCCTCCGGTACTTGTAAATACAGCTACGGTTCAACGTATATATTGTTTTCTTAAATGAAACTATAATAAAACAGAAAATTTAATTCCGACTAAAAATTATTAAAGCATAAATACACACACACAGACAAACACAAATACACTCATTTCTCATGCAATTTTTTATTGTGATTTTTTATTTTCTATTTAAAACACCACAATTTCTATTAAAATTACTGTCTTTCAACAATATAGCTTGAAATTTTAAGGTTTAATTTTAATTTTAAGTTTTACTAGAAGCACACAACCTTCTTGACTTTATATCCAAGGCGGGGATCACTTCAGCTCTCTTAAAGATTTTTAGTAATTGCTTAAACAATATTTTAACATAATGTTAGGATATATGCGTGTTTAAGAGCTTAATAAACCATTATTTTCTTTATTTATAATTTTAATCATCTATTAAAGCATCAATGTCGACTGCATATTTTATGAATTCGACTCTTTTTTCATTAATTATGCACTACCTTTTTCCTTAACTATAACCTTCGTTATAGCACTTTAATTAAAACTGTTAAACATTTTCGGGGCAATAAACATCCTTGTATAGCACCTTGTTTAATCGTTGTTTTTTCACTTTGCTTCCCTCTGTTATAATCGTATTCCTACGTTCAATTGTATATTTATACAAATAAATAAAGTAACTAAACTTTTGTTGATTGGAATGTATTTGAATGGCTTTTCGAATCTTGTATAATTGGTAGTATTACTGTCAAATAATGCCATTTAAAATCAGTTGCAATTCTCATTCTTTATAATAATAAATCTTTTATTATCGAGTTGCCATGACTCATTTTTGTTAGTTTCTTATCGTATGGGTAGAGGTAACCCTGGTGTCAGACGGAGTTGCTCAAGCCGCCCAGTCGGCCTCTGACATGGCTTAACGACTGTTGTCTAATGACGACAACCGGAACCGAGAGCTTAACGTGCCCTCCGAAGCACGGAGACGCTCAAAAATTAAAACACTTTGGCGGTCACCCATCTATGGAGTGACCGCGAGCCTAGTTGCTTAACCTCGCCGATCGCTTATGGACCGGTGAGAGCATCTAGCTATTAGCGCCTTTTTAGAAATTAAAACGAAAACTTAAGTCTATGTTAATAATTTACAAAAATATTAAAAGCCAAAATAACAAACAACAACCAAAAAGTCGTATTTCACTATCACCACTGCACCACACCATGCGAAGTTGTACAGCAATGATCTACATAAATGCAGTCCAGCCTGTCTGCAATCATGGCCAATATACTGTTTGAGTTTACCCGCATCCTGTGCACCAAGGCTGAAAGAAGCGGGGCAGCCCCAATAGCACCACCAACGCATTTTTTTATTGGATACGGAGGGCATTGTAAGCTTTTGAGTATATCTAGCCCTCATGCTGTATGTATAGAATGATGTGTAATAGGCTCATAGGCTAATTTTTGCATTGCGCATCGCGTGTGTTGACTGATTTTTTGCTGAATAAAAATTGTACTTTTGGAAAGATGGCCATGATTTGGTTTTCAAAGCTAGTGTTTTTACTGTGAGTTGTGTGCGTGAAGTTATCATGTGAGACTGCGAGATACATGTTCATTTAAGCAGGAAGCTTGTGGGTATTTCTTAGATTCTCAATGGGTTTCCGAGGCAGAGTTCCTAAGAAGCCCTCATAGGGAGTGTAGCTAGCATAATCAACATATATTTGTAAAATTATTTACTATCAAGTGAATTGCCGATCGATTTAATTTTAATAATGAGGGAATATAATAATAAAAACTTGTTTAAACGGAACTACAATACTCACATAACTAACGTATGTATATTTTACATGATTCTACTCTATTAAAACACAACATTCTGAATCTAAAACCAAAAATACTCGTTGAAATAAAAACGGATTTTCTATAGCTGACACGTAGTCGGCATAGTCAAAACTCAACGATGGTTAAGCAAACAATTTTTGAAGTGCAAATCCCTGTCGTCCAATATTATCACTTGCTTTTTATCTCTACACAATAGTTCTGCAATCGCTGCTTGCAGATTTGGAGGCTCTGATTTTGCAATTTATTGGCTATGTGACATGCACCATCGAGTGCAGACCCCGTTTCGAAAACATTTTTAACATGAATATTTATATAACTTGACCCTGCTGGCGTGACATGTCGCTTGATTGCAGTGCACCTATATTACCTAAGTCATATTCTAATAACTCTTGAAAGACTATTTGTTAAGAATTCAAAAAAGGCATATAAATCTATATATGTTAAAGAAAGTTGGGTTATATACACCATTTTATAACTCAAAATTGCCTTATTGGCAAGGATTTTAATAGATCATTAAAATCTGTTTTTTTTTGTATTCGTCTCCTCCAAGAATAGCAGGATAACTGATGAAATATCGGAATTTAACAGTTTTTTTTCAATTCAAACACATAGAACTGTCAAAATTGACAACACAGAATATAAGCTATGAATCGTAAAATATTGTCTTAAGTTTGTTAAAAAAAACATATAGAAGTTACCGGATGATTTGTATGTTTTGTTTAATAATAATAATATCCTGGTGCATTTGATCCCAAACTAAGCAGAGCTTGTAGTATGTCAACCAGATAACTGATATACTACCAACCATGCCAACCGGCCCTTCAATATATATATAACCTTTTTTTTTTTTTTTTTTTTTTTTATCGTGGGGAAATCCTTATGGACTTCCTCCGCCCTGGGGTAGGCAGAGGGGCATGCCGGACTCAAACCGGCTAAAACCCCACGGTGGCCACCCTCAGTACAAAGTGGAGGGACTCCGGGATCTCCATTGGAACGCACCGGGATCCCTCCAGTGCTATGCCGAAGCTCATCCCGGTAGGAAACTATATTGTCTCATTCTAATTCTCTCGCTGTGTGCAACAGCGCGTGGCCACCACGCACTGCTACCTTCCCGGGGGTCGCTTGATGGATGCACAAAGTCCCCACTTCATACACCTACGACCCCGGGGGCCCCCCTGATTGCCTGTAGGATTACAGGTAGGGGGGCAAGGCTTGTAGCCCAAGCTAAGTGCTGGACTGGGCACCGAGGTGGATGCCTCTTCGGCGCCTTCTTCTCCGAGCGGGATCGGCCCTCTCTCGATCTTGCTCAGCTGCCTCCTTCTGGACTAAGACAGTTTCGCAGAAGGAGGTAACGGCTCTCCAAGACGACGTTTCCGCCAACATAGCCGACACCACTTTCGGCAGAGACAGATCTTGCCCGATCTGGCTGACTAGAACGCCCCGCTCGGAATGCCAAGCAGGGCAGTCCTCAAGCGTGTGTTGTGCAGTGTCCCTATCGTTCCCACAGTGATGGCAGTTCGCCGTAGCCTCACGTCCGATTCTACACAGGTATTCACCGAAGCAACCGTGCCCGGTAAACACCTGTGTAAGCTGGTAGGTGACTCGCTCACCTCTCTTCAACCAGGGCTCGAAGCTCGGCAAGATGGCCTCAACAACACGCTTGCGCGCATAATGTGGGCCCTGTAGCCGCTCACGCCACCGCTCGAGCGCACGTCGCCGTTCTTGCAGGCGGAGCACCTCAAAAGCCCTTGAGGACGCGCATTCATCGCTCTGCCGTAGAACGCGAATTTGGTCATAGACTGTCGCATCCATGTCCGCCAGTATGTCTAAAGGTGGAAAGCGCGCCAGAACAGTTGCCGCCTCAAATGAAACCGTGCGGTAAGCTCGTGCAATTCTGATGGCTACTTTGCGCTGCAGACTATTGAACTTAGTTCTACAACGGCGTACATTCGACAGCCTATGTGACCACACAGGCGCCCCATAAAGGGCCATCGATCGAACAACCCCAGCATAGAGGCGGCGAACCTCCTCTCGCGGCCCCCCAAGATTGGGAAGCAGTCCGTGCAAAGCTCCCACGGCCCTCTCAATTCGGGGTAACAGGCAGTTAAAATGCTCTTCAAAACGCCAGCGACTGTCCAAGGTGAGGCCAAGGTATTTCATACTTCGTCCTACTTGCACCTGCACGTCATCTACCAGAATCGATGTGTTTGGTGGTTCCCTACTTCTAGGAAGTTTATGGAACCACATCGCCTCGGTCTTATGAGGCGCTATTCGCAAACCCAGTGCAGAGATTTTAGCTACGACTCTTGCCACCCAAAGCTCAGCAAGGCGGACAGTGCTCTCATAGGTGTGCCCCGTGATCAAAACCAAAGTGTCATCTGCATAGCAGACTAAATTAACGCCTGCAGGGAGATCAATACGCAGAACTGCATCGTATGCAAGGTTCCACAGAAGCGGGCCAAGAACCGATCCCTGTGGAACGCCGCACCTTATCTCCCTACAATGGATATTACCGTCTCTGCCTACATACCGAATGCGCCTATCGCATAAGTACGCCGCAATGACACCCCTCAAGTAGGGAGGCACATTGTGATGTACCAGTGCCTCTCTTATGGCAGCCCAGGATAGGGAGTTAAAGGCATTGACTATATCAAGACTTATCGCCAATACCACCCCACCCTGAGATAGAGCCTGCTGCGATAGCAAGCGTACACGAAGTATCGCATCGACAGTTGATCGCCGTTGACGGAACCCAAACTGCGCATCGGCGAGGTCAGGGCCAACTCGCGCCAGGTGCGTGTTAAGGCGTTCTGAAACTATTCTTTCAAAAAGCTTAGACACCTCGTCGAGTAAGCATATAGGACGGTACGCTGTGGGAGAATCTTCCGACTGGCTTGGTTTTTTTATGAGGACTAATCTAGTCTCTTTCCAACCAGCGGGGAATACGCTGAAACACAGGCAGCTGTTGAATAGCCGCTTCAGTCGGTCCCCCAGAACGGCCGAAGCCAACACCCACACCCGACCCGGAATACCATCCGGTCCTGGTGCAGTATTTTTTGCCTTCAGGCGGCCAATGGCATGGTCCAATTCACTCTCAGTCACCTCTAAGTCATCGGACCAAACTGGTAGAGTAGAAGCAACCGAGTGACTGTCCCGGACTGATGGAAAAAGGGTATTTATAACTCTATCCAACAAGTCCGGATCTAAGGTTTCTGTCAGTGGAGGGACCCACGGGCGAAGTTTCCCCATGACGATCTTATAAGGTCGTCCCCATGGGTCCCTATCCAGCCCGACCAGAAGTTCACTCCAGGACCGAGACTTGGCATTCACAATGGCAATCTGGAGCGCCTTGGTGGCCGTTCGATAGGCATCGTACGCTCTGGCCGTCTCGTCCGCTGTAGCATGGCTTCTACGTCGAGTACGTGTATACCGGCGTCGCGATTGTAGACATGACTCACGCAACTGAGCAATTTCTGCCGACCACCAATACACTGACCGACGCCTGGCTATCCTAGCTCGTGGCATCGCGACGTCACAGATTGATGTCATTGTTTCCCGGAACCAGTTCGCCTCCACTTCTGGAGTGGTCAAGGTCCCATTGGCTTCCCAGCTTCCCGACCAAGCCTTAACTACCGCAGCTGCAATGAGTAAATCACGATTGATATGATTAAGCGCCCAACGACGCGGCTGTGGACCATCCCCTGAAAGGCTGGAGTAGTCAGAGGGCGTAAAGCTACACTAAAAAGAATATATCGGTGATCAGATAATGTGACCATTTCCTCTGCCACTCTCCATTCCGATACCATGTGTAAGAGACAGGAGGACTCGCCCACGTTAAGTCAACGATTGACTCCCCCTGCCATCTAACACAAGTGCTGACTGACCCCCGATTTAAGAGTCGGAGGTCAAGTTCAGCCGTCCAGTCTTGCAACGCTTCTCCCTTTGACCCATCCCGGTTATTCCCCCACACCCTGGAGTGGGCGTTGAAATCTCCCATCACGAGGACTGGGCGAGGTAGGCATTTGCGGCGAATGCAACTAGTCACCCTGCCCAGGTATTCCTCGTAGTCGGCGAGGGACACGTTAGGAGAAACGTAGCAGCCCACTACAGCCAAGGGACCCCACTCCACTGCAACAAATCCCTGCCCCCTCTCTAGGAGGAAACAATGAGGCCCCCCATTTCCTCCAGCCCAGTAGATGGCGACAGAATCCCCAACGCTACCGAACCAGCGAGGATGCTGTGGGACAACATACGGCTCTGCAACTACTGCCAAGGCAACCGAACGGTTTGGAGGAAAAGATCTTGCGCGTTACGGCAATGGTTCAAGTTGCCTTGGAGAACTTTTAGGGCTGAGAATGTGATGTTTCCATTCTCTCCGGTAGGCCACTACCTGCTCCTGGCGCAGCCTCTTTGTTAGAGGCATAATAAGTTGGTGGTACCTGGGTGCGTCTACGACCACCGTTGTTGGGACCACACTTTTTGGTTCCCAACCTATGATCTTCCGGCCGTCCGAGGTCCGAACATAAAGGACATCGAAAAGCCTGCGCTAAGCAAGTGCTTGCCTTGTGCCCAGACTCACCACAGGCGTAGCACCGACCGCTTCTGTCCACTAAACTAGGGCATTGGCGACGAACGTGCCCACCTTCGAAGCATCGGTAGCACCGCATAGGCCTTACCGCCAACACCTCAACTCGACATGAACCCCATCCAACACAAATGCGTTTAGTAGAGGCCAACTTATTGGCGGCAGCTAGTGGACATCGCACCCAGACAGTCCCCAGAGAAGTGGATGAGCGACGAACTTCACCCATTTTTACATCATCGGGTGAGCAGCCACCCGTCTCGGCGATTGCAGCTGACACATCTGCATGCGTCACTGAATCATCTTGGTCTCGGATTCTGACCTCCCCAGTCTTGGACGGACGTGTTATTCGGACATCAAAATCAGTGAGGACGTCCCGCATTCGGGTCGCAAGAAGGTCCGCCTTGGAGTTACTGTCAGAGCCTGAGATCTCCAGCACTAATCCCCCAGTGGCGGACCTTTTTACGCCTACGTTAGCTATACCGATATCAGAAAGCTTGATTCGCTGCCTGGCAGCAGTCATCACCGCTTCGTAGGTTGAAGTTGAACCCTCCAATACCGTCACGGCAACCGCTGCCGACGTAGGAACCTTAGGCAGAGTTCTTTTTTTCCTCACATTTTCTTTTTTGCGATAAGCTTGTGCTGATGTCACCGCAGATTTAGTCTGGGAAGATGCCTTATTTCTTGCAATAAAAGCCCATGATTGGGCCTGTGTAGTTGCAGGATCGTTGGTCTTACTGACCAGTGAAGGCACAGCTGGCAATTCCGGGACCGCGGCTGGCCTATACTCGCTTGTTTTCCCCTTCCCCTTTCCTTTTTTTTGCTTCCCTTCTGTACTTTTATCAGGGGTGGAGATAGGCTGCTCCTGGACAGTTGTTGCCACCCTCTTAGCATCTGTTGCAAGTGGCGGACGTAGACGCGCTTCAGGGAGTAGTCTGCCCTCCAATGCCGCAAGCTTAGCGTCCATCATGCCCCCAACAGCAAGCATAACGGTACGAGTGAGCTCTTGTGACTGCGTCGCTGCAGGCACTATCGGCGCATTTGATGGATCAGGCCCTGTACTGGGGCCCGCTCGGGCACAGTCGTTTTGCCGACGGAGCAGGTTAATTTTCTCCGTCAGCTTTGCCATCTGCGTTGAGAGACTCGAAATCTGAGACCGCAAGGTCACGTTCTCTCTCTCTAGCCTTCCAACGTTTACCTCAACCGCTATGCGTTGGGTGACCTCATCTGCCGCAGCCTGGACCGTTCGTGCAGCTATCCTGAGACTGCGGACAAAGGATCCCTTGAGGTGCTGAGATTTATCCGCCACCTTTTCCACCGTGAGGAGGTGATGCTTAATACAGGCACCGAGCTCGGCCGTTGGTCGTGCCTGCATATCCTTCTCCAGGTCCTCCAGCTTCGGAAGATTTAATTTAGCCCGAGTATTGGACGGAGGCCCCACCAACTCAGGGTCTTCATCGTCCTCCTCCTCTGCTGTACTTGCACAGTGGGCTGTCTTCTTTTTTGCAACGGGCTGCTCACCGTTACCCCTCCCTTGTGTCCGTTTTCATGTACGTGACGTCACTGATTGTTGAGAAATAAGTGACATCTGAGAGCAGTCAGACTCGCAACTGTCACTCACCATCTTTCCTCCGTCACTTATTACTGGCGTAGCCGGCCGCAAGAAGCGTGATCGGGTAGCAACTCTTGTTGGCACTGGTACCGCCCGATTGAGTTTATGCGCCCGCCGAGTTTGCGCCGGCGATGTGGACTCACTGGGAACAGTGCCCAACGACTCGAAACTGCGGGGTCGAGTCTTCTTCCATATATCCTCTGTGGAGCGCACAATACTGGACGTGTGCGCCCCCTCCACGTACTCCGTGGAACTAATACAGCTTAGGTTGCCCCCCCCAGATACGGTGGGCTTGCCGGATCCGTTAGGATCCGGGAGGGATTCTCGGGCACAGCCGGTACCCTCCTGGGGTAATGTATTTCCTAGAGCCGACATTGACATTTTTCTTAGGGTGTTTTGTGTTTTTTGCTGCCCTGAAGACCGGGTTCCCCCCGGCCATACAGCCCTTCACCGGACAGCTAGGCTTTGGGTTATTTTTATAGAGGTTTCTTCCTCTTCTACTTCTCTGCTATGACCTCTGCTTAGCAGAGAACATGCAGAAGAGCGAACCCACCTCCCTTGCGCCGGAATATTCGCCACGAGCAGCAGTCTCTCCCAATATGAAGAAAGACTGCCGCTCGCGCCCAGGGTGCACCACGTGGAGGTTTTCCGACACAGCACCCCATATATATATATATAACCGACACCAACTAAACATTACAGGCAAAATCAAAGCACCCTATTTACACGTAACTGACATCTAACCTTTACCTCATAAAACATTACCCAACCACAAACCTTAGCATAACTCAAACAAGCCACGTCTTGCACGTCACTACAGGAAGAATTTTGAGAAGCTCTTCATCCATTTGGAAAATTACCTCAAACAATTTGCCAAATCACATTCCTTATCGCATTAGCATAGATTTCGATCGTCAAACTCAATATGCTTCGCTATATACTTCACCATACCTCGAAAGATATGGTGAATTATATAGCGAAGTATGTTGAGTTTGACGAACAAAATCTGGTTAAACCGTCCATTAAAATATTTAGATTATGTATGGATTTATATTTCTTAACAAATAGTTCCCCATGAGTTAATAGATTAAGACTTAATTTACGTGCGCTGCAATCAAACGACACGTCACGCCATATATAAATATCCATGTAAAAAATGTTTTCGAGCCGGGGTCTGCTCTCGGTCGTTCATGTCACATAGCCAATAAATTGCAAAATCAGAGCCTCCAAATCTGCTAGCATCTGATTGCAGTACCATTGTGTAGAGTTATAAAAAGAAGTGATCATTTTAGCCAACAGGGATTTGCTCTTCAAAAATTGTTCATCGTCGAGTTTGTGAATCTACGTGTCAGCTATAGAAAATCCGTTTTTAATAAAACGTGTATTTCTGATTCAAAATGTTGCGTTTCGATCATGGTGAATTATAATACACAAGGTCCGTTATAATAATTATACTGAATTCATACCTTAATATAGACAAAACCATTCAGACAATATGTAGTAAAATTTAAATTTCAATACATAATATTAAAAACTTCAATCAAACATAATCTCCTTGACAATAACTTAATACAAGCTAGCTAAATGTCACTACCATTATAAAATAAATTGTATAAATGTTTTAACATTCCGTGTACCTAAATATCTGTAATAAGTAACTAGAAATAATAACTGTATTACTACAAACATGTTCTGACTATTTACAAGCGCTTTTTTAAAGTCTACGTGAATAAAAACCTTTTTTATTTTATTTTATTTATTTTATGTGAATTGTGAAAATATGAAAAGTATTAGTTGATATTACTTTATTTTATGGTGAGGGCAGTGTTAGCCCTAATGGTAGGCTTAACTGCTGTCCAACGCCTACAACCAGGACTCTGAAATCAAACAACATTGGCGGTAATTCATTAATAGACTGAATCACAATATTAGATAACATCATAAAAACGACGCCACAAAGACGTCCACAGCTGAACAGCCTCCCAAAAAAGATCTCTACAATCACCGGTCTTGCACTATCTGAATCCAGCAGTATTTTAACAGGTTCTAGCAACTCTCACGTGATTATTGGTTTATCTTGTAGGGGGCCTGCCCAGGCTACATCTTCCGGTTCATGGTCACCACTCGAGAACCTTTCTTCTCCAATAAAAGAAAGGTTTTCAGTCGGAATTTATGTAGGTATTATATTTATTATAATGAGCGTGCCGTTGATTTTTAACTAACATTGAATATTAGTCGAAAGTAACATCTTTATCCATTTGCGTTGAGTCCATCTATTTTATACGGAATAGTTATGTTATATGTATTTTATTAATATTTATCTCTATCTCTCTCTAATCTCTTGCATCCATAAATTTAGGTATGGAAGAAATTTTATGTTATATGGTAGCATTTTAGATGTATTACAAGCAACCAAGTGAACATTCTTTCTATATCGGCAATCGCACCCTTAAGATCCTGATTTTCCAAATGTGGGTACATTTACAATTGATTGGCTATCAACTCAAACACATTCCTAGAGTACTAATAGAAGTCAATGTATACACTTCACTTTATATAATAACCATACAAAAAATCCCTGTCACATAAAAAATTAAGATAATGGAACGTCAAGCACAAACATTGGTGTGAACCAAGTAGGTATGTCGAATTTTATATAAAGTAAGTATAAAAGCACTCGAAGACTCTCACATAAAACATTACTCTAAGATAAAAGTGACAAATCGACTTTCGATAAGACGTAGGTATTTTATGAGTGAATAAGTCGAAAGACCCCGTAAATACATCTGTGGGGTGACGCTTACCGCCTAATCAGATTACCGCACTTCCAAATTTTCAGATTACCATTTAACGTGAAAATCTCTCCGAAAACTTTTGTGCTACTTATTATCGCCTCAAGTGCCTTAAAATAATTTCTCACTTTTTTGTCGTGGGCACTTCGTTACGGTCTCTTTCATCTTTTAATTTCTTTCTTTACTTCGTTTATTTTTTTTCATACTTTTCATATTCCGGTCCCCAGTGCCTAATGCTTCAATTACCGCGTGAAATGGAATGCAGTAAATAGATAGCCGGAGGGAATTGTAATAGAAAACGCTTATTCCGATCCGGATAATACCTGACAAAGGAAATTCAAATCGTTGATCCAATTATGTTCATCAAAATGTGAATAATGTCTATATCTTGAAAGGTGTTAATTATAATGACGCTTATATAAATTAAGCAATAACCTTCTGCTTAAGATTCTATTCAATTTGGATTCAATATTAATTTCAATGCACTTTTGCATATCAGATAATCTTATACTCGTAGTTAGTTAGTTGATGAAATGTGAGCACTATGTGTATATGTCTTACCACTTTTTCTTGCCTAATGCCACTAAATATATATTACCCTCACATTATAAGTAAATTCAATTTATACGTCAAAACCAACAAAGTGTGAATTTTGGAACGAAGTTCCTTATCGCGCGTTGCGAAAGGGGGCTAGACGGAAAAAAATCTTACGAAAAGTTGTCACGACACTTTTTGCAGCTGTGCGGCGTGCGCATGTTTCTCTGACTGTTTCTCTCTCTCCCTCTCTCTTATAGAAAGCAAGCCAGATATTTTCATTTCTATTTCGCATTGAACAGTGTAGTGTCGCGACGATTATTTTTGTTGAGTGTATATAGGTTTTTTGTACATAATAAATAATAAGAAATAACTTCGCTCCATCCGGATGTCCCTTGACACCTCTCAAGTTTTTTTATTTATATATCTATATCATTATTTATACAATTAAATTTATAGTTTTACTACATACCCTAAAGTATGTAGTATAAAATTGTAAGTGTTTGTTTGTGAAATATTTAAAGCTTTTTTTATTTAAATCACAATTAGAAGAAAAGTGGCACAAAATACCTGTTTTGAAATGTTCAAATGAACCCCATTCAAACTAATAACCTAATATCAAATTTTAATTCCGTTCTTGCCACCTTTGAAAAGGTAGCGTTTAGAACTAGTACCAACTACAATTTTCAAATTGAGTTAGTCTGGTTAGATACCTCAAGACTTAGTAAGACACCTAGCTAGGTGATTAGCATCTAACATTCAAGTTATGCACAATGCATTCACAAAACATTGACAAGTTAATCCCAGCAGTTCCATTGTTCTGACATCCTGGGAATTTTCCAGAAAGCCTCGCTAACGGTACGGAACGGAACCTTAAAACACATTCACATAGTCGTTAAGCAAACAGGTTCAAAAATGAACTGTTAAATTGGCACAACATGAACAATGATTATAAGAACTCGACTTACAATATTAATATTTTGAAAATAGGCGACAAGATCTCACCTTTTCCAATGTAACGAAATCTATGAAATTAAATATTTGTCATCCAAATACATAAAATGATTACTCTATAAATACCAACACGTAGAGTACAATAAACATAAGACTACTTTAATTTGTTACGTAATTATAAGTAAACAATCCTTTAGTAAATTAGTGCAATAAGAAACTGAAAATTCCCAATATATTCGAATTTATTCTACTTACTCTCGTCATGGATCCATTTCTTCAATACTTTTCTGAATGAAGAAAATGACATTTTCAATATTCTAGGCATTACTGGGTTAAAATTACTTACTTAATTTGCCTAAAGGGCGGCTTGAATAACTCTGACACTAGGGTAACACTGACATGGCTTAACGACTGTTGCCTATTAGCTACAACCGGGATCGACAGCTTAACGTGCCCTCCGAAGCACGGAGACACTCACAATTAAACCACTTTGGTGGTCACCATCTATCTATTGACGGCGATCCTAGTTGCTTAACCTTGCCAATCTCTTACGGCCGGTGAGAACATCTGGCTATGAGCGTCTTAAATCCAAATGTGTATAAGATTGACATTTGGACTTTATTATAAACACATTTTCTATAATGTGTTATTGTGTAAAAACTTTTAGTTTATTGAAATTGGTAAGATTATACTTTGTAACTATCTATTGTCACTTTATTCAACGAAGTCAACAGGAATTTAGAACCATGTCCACATGAATCAAGATGTCAAAGAATCCTTAGAGTTTCTGTATGTCTGTGGGCACATAAAACTCGTTTCACGTCCAAGGTTTTAGTGCAATTTCAACGTCATTTTACCACGGTTTAATACAAGTGAAGTTATAAAAGCACTTCTGCGAATAAATTATTCAGGGTAGGTGTCCTAAAGAATACAATAAAGTACAGACGCCAGCACATCAAGCTACCTCAATCTGTAAAATTTTCACAATTAAAAGTGAACCTTATGATTATGTGATAAAGTTCAAAATAAAAGTAATTTGACAGATTGTGGTAGCTGGATGTGCTGGCGTCTGTAGGTACATAACATTACATAAATTACATAAATGCTGAATGCGGATAGTGCAAGACCGGCAATCTTTGGGGAGGCCTTTGTCTAGCAATGGACGTCTTTCGGCTGATATGATAATGATGATGATGATATTACATAAATAAGTTACACTAATAAAAATAAGTAAATTAAGTATATAACCTATCCCATTTCATACAATGTTAGTTTTATTATTAATATATGGCTTATTTTATTACATAATTGACGATTATTATTACTGAGAGGCATCAACATACTTGTCCTGCAAAATATTTTCATATCGGTGGACAAAAGCAATTAAAACCTAACTTTACGTGGACGAGTCCGACAGCGTCCCCACACAAATTTTATTTTTCTCGTGTGTGCTAGTGCGCAGTCAGGACAGAGGTGTTTCAAATCGCTGCATATTCCCACAATAACGTAAAGTACGCCATTTCTGTTGCTCCCGGACAATTATTTTATACCATCGGTGGTTAGTCTACTCTCTTTCTAGTGTAATGAGTAGTTTTATTATTGTTGTTGTTGTTTGGTTCTTACAGAGGTAGTTAACTGTTATTGAATTTATCCTAGATATTATGGATTTTTACTAGTCTTTTAAAAACTGTGTTATTTCTCACGTTGCTGTTCTCATATCGGTATAATCGGTGGGCTTTACTACCACCGATGTCATAATTTACTCCAAAAAAATCAATCGGTGTCTATGTAATATTGTGGTATATGTAATATTGGTGTTTTGATTCATGATCAACGCGCAGGTTTGTCACATCGGTGGATTGCTTTATCATATCGGTGGATCATTTTATCATCATGGTGAGTTGTTTTATCATATCGGTAGATCCCGTGTCGTTTTGTTAAGTATACAGAGAAAAAATGGAACACACAAACATTCTTACATACATACTTACCTATATAGACCGCCATTAATCATTACCACGATAGCACTGGGCAGTAGATAGATGTACCATTAAGTGAGGTCTGTATTTGGTAATGTACGTCTATACGCTGAGACGATGATGGTGATGCGTAGGAGCAATTAAACACATTAAAGGTTTCTCTAGAAAATATTTTCTTGATAAATAAATAGTAAGATTAAAATAGGTTTATAATTTCAAAAAATATATTTAATCGGATTTCTAAGAACTCAATTCTCGATGGATATGATATACTTTCATAATTGAGGGTATTATGAAAGTAGGTTCAGGTCTTCAGTTCTAAGTCACCCTTGTAAAAATATACAATATTTCCTTTTTGATGTTCAAAGGTTATTATTATCATATCGATGGATATGTATATCATTTCGGTGGATGAACTTATGCTATTGGTGTACAGAAAAAATAATCGGTGTCGGTTTGTCATATCGGTGTAAACCAGAATTCAAACTGAATTGTCTCCGTAGTCTTAAATTATACGTCGATGATATTCCATTTGGGAATACTTAATATTATAAAAATTATATATAACCTGAGAAATATACAAAAATAATACAAATGAAAAATCCACCGATATGATTAAAAATGGCATATTGTAGAAATTCACCCATACACATTGACGGGCGTGATAGTTTCTAATATTACAACACATATACAACCTGTTAGAATTACTGTACTGTAATCTGTTTTAAAAGTCAATCATACTAAGTAGTAACAGGATCTCCAAAGTTTTAACCACATAAATTCACATGTTATTTATCAGATAAAAAGTTAGTATTTTTGTCAAATATTTCATAGTATGTACAAAGTAATTGGAAAAATTTTATCGTTATATAATTAAAGCCTTTATTATTCAAGTTATTAAGGAAGATTCTGGATTTGAGGATATCACATTAAAATAAACTTGCAAGAAATATTCACTAAAATTAGTGTTAATTTTATCTCAGAAACAAAGCCAAGCGCAACAGTCCACAGATGCAATCTTATTTGCAATTCTTCTCAAATGCAACCAAAATTTTCTATGCCGAGCCTTGGCACCACTCCAATATTTATTTTACATCCAACGAAGCACCTTCACAAAAGCGTAAATATCCAAACTTTTGCTGTCAAACAAATTCCCTTTGAGAGCTCATGTGTAAAAATCAAATTATTTTCCGCTCATCCAATACTTTCAATACATTTTAAAGTAATCAACCGTTCGCAAAGATAAGGTATCCATTTGTATTACCAATCGATAAACTGCGTTGAAAAGAATGAAGAATTTGCGTGGCCTGTCTGATAAAAATGATTAAATGCAAGCAAAATCTATCATGAAATCAACGTTATTAATAATTCAGCACGAATGGACTACCTGCAAAAAGGGATGAGTTGAAAGTACGCGACCCGGATGATTGAATCACCGCGTATACTAATATATAACACATCTAGTGCACAAACGGTCTAAGTATTGAGAAAAGCTATTTGTAGTTGTAGGTAAGCCAAGAAAATGAAACAACAATTTAAGTAGGTAGGTAATAATAATAACTATCTATATGAGGAGTAATATTATTTATATTAGGTTGGGGAAAAAGCCTTTTCGCATTATATCGTGAGGTCTGGACTGCCACCACATGAATTGACTTTAAAAATTGGAATCCAAATTATGCTTTTGAGGAATTTGAGTCCTCCAAGCATGTGCAACGGGACAAGGCTGCTTATTTGAATATAAGGAATTGAAGGACAATTTAATTTTAGCAACCATTATCACCGGCCCAGCAGTCGCTGGTCCACTAGCTCATATACCGAGGATTCCGATGATCCCAAGTGATCTGCCAATCCCATTTCAACGGCTTCAAGGCCAAACTTTCGAATTAGTAGGGATAGACCTACGAAAATAATGTTTTACTCATGGCCAACTGTATGTTTCCTGTAATAAAATCTCTTTGGCTATACTATTTGTTTTGGTTGGTTTTGGTATCATTGAAATTTTATAGAACATAATTCCAAATTCAAATTTGGAAAATGTGTGATTTTCATTTGTTCTTCGTACTGTCAAGATGAGTTAATCTAATGAAGAAAATCGATACATTTTAAAATTTTACTACAAAAAAGGTAAAAATGCAACGCAAGGCAAGGGTCGATAGAATATAAATAGGATATCTCACGATCTGGCCAACATACTAATGCTAGATTAAAGATACTGCCAAATAAGTAATTGATAAAAAGCTTGCAAAATATGTAAAGTTCAATTCAACTCAATTTTGACTAGCTGGCGCACTCTATATTAATTCGAAATATTTACTGTATTTTACAAACTGATGTTCAACCAGTGAGTCGGTTAAATTTTACATATGTATATATTCGCATTAAACTGGTACAAAAGCTCCGTTAACTTTACGGCATTCAAAGATATACTATATACCTATTGTTATAAATTATGCCCATTACAAAGCCATGGATGTTTAGCTTGTTCCTTACCTTTCATCCTATCTAAATATTTATAGGAAGAACAGGAAAGGAAGACTGACAAAATGAAATGCCAAGAATTAGATTTATTTCCTTTTAGTTTCTTTTGATGTACCATTTACATAGATCCGTTGTCTTTTTCTTTTACAAGATAAACAAGATAGGTCTTTGAACAACGTCATGAATGTCATGATGAATATATTTAAAAACAATAATATATGTCACATAAATTGAGTGTCATACCGTACTAAGATTCTGATCAGTTGACAGACGAGATACTACAACACGCAGCAAGAATATATTAATTTAAGTTGAATCATATTTTAATAAGTTTTAAATTTCTTTTGTATTAGTGCAAGATAAACTATATCTACACCAACAAGTTAAGCAGACTTCCTATCCCATATATTACCTAAAAGTTGAATAACTTTTCCAGTCTATAATTTTGCTATGGTGTAAATATGTACCTACATATAGGGATCATATACATATTTACGCCATATATGACCCAGGATATTACTATTATTATTATTATTTCTTAACACCAAAGAAAATAATGATTTACTTGCCTGAGTCTTTATGATTACATTTTATTTTTTGTACAAAGAACACACTAAGCTCTGTTTGCGTTGTAGCAAATTGGTAGGAAACTAAATTGGAACCACTGTTTAATGTTTCTAAACTTTCACAGTTTGTACACTTTTCTTTTATTGTGATAGCAAGTAATAGCGCTATTTAATGTTCAATTTTAGTATAACAACCGGTTTATACAAATAATTTAACATTCAAATCAAATTGAGGATTTACTATTTCAAACGCGCGATAGCTATGCAAAATGGAATATTGTACAATAAGGACTTAGAGTGATTTAAATTTATTCTATATCCATGTCGTACTTCTCTGGAAACGTCTAGTAAATAAATTCTCCATAACGCCACTAAACAATATACCATCATCATCATCATCATATCAGCCGAAAGACGTCCACTGCTGGACAAAGGCCTCCCCCAAAGATCTCCACAATTGCCGGTCTTGCGCTATCCGCATCCAGCGATTTCCAGCGACCCGCACAAGATCATCGGTCCATCTTGTAGGGGGCCTGCCCACGCTTCGTCTTCCGGTTCGTGGTCGCCACTCGAGAACCTTTCTGCCCCAACGGCCGTCGGCTCTACGAGCTATGTGCCCTGCCCACTGCCACTTCAGCTTGGCAATTCTTCGGGCTATGTCGGTGACTTTGGTTCGCCTGCGGATTTCGTCATTTCTGATGCGATCCCGCAGGGAAACTCCGAGCATAGCCCTCTCCATTGCTCTTTGGGTGACCTTGAGCCTTCTAATAAGGCCCATAGTGAGCGACCACGTCTCTGTTCCGTATGTCATCACTGGCAACACACACTGGTCGAAGACTTTCGACTTGAGACACTGCGGTATTTTGGACGAGAAGATGTTACGTAGCTTCCCGAACGCTGCCCATCCGAGTTGGATTCTACGATTGACCTCCTTCTCGAAGTTGGACCTACCTAGTTGGATGGTCTGTCCTAGGTAAATATAGTTCTCTACAACTTCGAGTGCAGAGTCACCAACTTTCAATTGAGTGGGTGCAACATGGACGTTTGACATGATTTTCGTCTTATCCATGTTCATTTTCAGACCCACTTGTTGAGAGACTCTGCTGAGGTCATCGAGCATTGTACCGAGGTCTTCCATGGTCTCAGCCATGACTACGATATCATCGGCAAATCGAAGGTGAGTGATGTACTCGCCATTGACATTGATGCCAAAGCCTTTCCAGTCCAGAAGCTTGAAGACGTCTTCCAATGCAGCGGTGAACAGTTTCGGAGATATAACATCTCCCTGTCTCACGCCTCGCTGCAAGTGGATAGGTTTCGAGATCTGGTCCTGGAGTCGCACTGACATAGTGGCGTTTTCATACAAGCACTTTATCACCTCGATATACCGGTAGTCAATTTGGCACCTTATGAGAGACCTCAGCACGGCCCATGTTTCGATAGAATCAAAGGCTTTCTCATAGTCCACAAACGCTAAGCACAGTGGCTTGTTATACTCTTCGGTCTTCTGTATAACTTGCCGCAGCGTATGTATGTGGTCTATGGTGCTAAAGCCTTTTCGGAAACCGGCTTGTTCGGGAGGCTGGAAGTCGTCAAACCTGCGCGCGAGACGGTTCGTAACGACCCTCGAAAACAACTTGTAAACATGGCTCAGCAGTGTGATGGGTCTATAATTCTTCAATAGGGTTTTGTCGCCCTTTTTGAAGAAGAGCACCACCACACTTCTGTGCCATGCTTGTGGCGTTTGACCATCTAGTATGACGGAGTTAAATAACTTCTGAAGGGCCCGTAGGATTGGTGTACCACCCGCCTTCAGAAGCTCTGCTGTAACTCCATCATCACCAGGCGCCTTGTTGTTCTTGAGTTGTTTGAGAGCCATTCTAATCTCGTACAGGCTGACGTCCGGGATGTCTTCGGTGTAATGTCGGGTTAGTCGTGCTCTGGGATCTGAGGCATGACTTTTGACAGGTGGCTGTGTTGTCGTATATAACTGTCCGTAGAACTTCTCGATCTCTCCCAGCAACTCAGGTTTAGACGTGACGATTCTACCATCCTCAGTCTTCAGCTTCGTCAGTTGGCTCTGTCCAACAGACAGAGCTCTTGCGAACACTTTGGAGCCTTTATTCCGCTCAATGGCCTCTTTAATACTAATTGTATTAAATTGCCGCGTGTCGCGAGTCAAAGACTTTGAGATCTGTCTGTTGAGCTGCCGATATCTGGTAGCATCATCTGAGGATGTCAGAACTATTTTCCGTCTATCTTCCATAAGTTGCAGGGTAAAGTCAGAGATCTTTTTAGTTCTGTTTGTACGGCGGGCCTTGAAGACCTTAGACCCAGCCGTATGGACAATTTCTACGAGCCTGTCATAGTATGAGTCCACTTCCTCGCAGTCTGCTAAGCATTCGAAACGGTTTTGCAGTTCGAGCTGAAATGGTTCGGGGTTTTGGACGTGGATAGGTAAAGGTCGGAGCGTAGACTTTATCAGTCGGGACCTCTGGAGTTTGACATTAAGGTTCAATGAGCCTCTGACCAGTCTGTGATCGCTCCCGGTTTTAACCGCATTGATCACGGAGACATCATTGAACATCTGTCGTCTCGTCGACAAGATAAAGTCTATCTCATTTTTAGTTTTATACCATACTATACTATTATTTTAATACATTAAATTTATTTTATTCACGGGTACACAACGTGTAAGTTTAGTAAGATCAGTCTATTTTTGAAGTGAATAATTCTTTAGCGGCGTTGTGCACTTTTTTCTTATTTATGTTACATTTTTAAAATTAATTTATTTATATATATATATATATATATATATATAGGTTCTATTTTTTTAATTTATTTCCATAATAGGGAGGGAAGCAATTACTATGAGTCTTTACCACCCAAAAGTGGGAAGTAGCGTCTTCCATTCGCTGCTCGGATCAAATAAACACTACATTCCGAGTATGAGAAATGAAAAAATAGTTTTCATTTCTATCTATAGTCATTTTTTTTCAATTAATACTGTAAACTGTAATAAGTTTATGATTAAAGCATTTTTGCTTATGTTAACTCAATATAATTCATCCTAAGAAAATATTAAACGAAGGAGCCTACTTTAAAATACCCAATTACAAACCGATCGAGCACTATAAAAGGGTTGGGAAAAGAATTCTGCACAATCACTAAATACATTAGCAAAAGATAGTTGATGAGCTTACCAAACAAGAATAAAGAAGTCTGATAAAATTATATTCAAGCTTGCTAATAAAACTTGAAATAGATATAAGATTTTATGGTTAATTTTAAAATCTTATCTCTAAAATGAGTTGAGTGGGAAAGTAAGTATTTCATAGTCATGCTGAGTCGTTACTTGATACTCACACAACTATGAGCCTAATCTATACATATAATAAAATCGTAGGAAAGTCGAAGCTGTACATTGAATATTTTTTTAAGGATAATTGGGGCGTGATCTACATTGGATATCGAAGTCAAAAATATAGTTTTTAGAATTTTTGTCTGTGTGTCTGTTTGTCTGTATGTATGTCCGGGCTAAACTCAAAAAGTACTGCATGAATTTACTTCAAATTTTGCATGAATATGACTAAGAGGTCGGGTCAACATATAGGCTATATATTATCACGCTATCACCTAGGGCAGGAGCCGTGATAATTTATAAAGATTAATGCGGGTAAAACCGCGGGGCATAGCTAGTAAAGCAATATATTGTGAAATACACAGGTAAATAGTTCACGCAATTTATGTTACATATTCTTCAAATTAAAAATTTAAGGGGTTACTAAACTATAAAATTTTATATATTATTTGCGTTGACTGAAAGATAAAGCAGTTGATGTTGATACTCATACTTATGGTAAGTTAGTATTCCCACAGCTATAAACGAAATAGACACCAAACTGGTAAATGAGCCGATAAACTTTAAACTTACACAAGAAGATTGTCAGAACTCATGCTTATTCAAGAATCGTTTTGAGGATTATTCCTCTTGAATTTTGCAATGTTCCATATCTTGCCAATATTAGGTACTTTTTATTTCACATTTCTTTTACTCATTTCTTAAGGTTCTCGATTTGATCCGTATTTTTTGTTATATGTACAATTACAATTTAAAGAAAAAAAAAGAAAAATATTTGTTCAGAAAATTGCACGGACTAAATAAAAACAAGAAAAATAAAATAAAAATCTGTATCCGTGCAAGACTGAAATGGCTCCATCTCAGTATTTATTTACAACATTTTATTGTTCTAGTGCTGATAATTGTGATGGCACCGAATGATTCACACGGAACATAATTATAATAAATTATATATAATATACGTCACGGACAAATTGATATCTCTTTAAATTGTATTAATAATTAATACAAATTATATATATATATATATATATATATATATATATATATATATATATATATATATATATATATATATATATATATATATATATATATATATATATATATATATATATATATATATTGTTTTGCACTTACTAAAATCATCGCTGCTCTTATCTAGTTGAACAACTTTATGCATATCGGCTACCAACATTCCTTTATGGAATGAAGTTCTGAAATTTCATAACATGAATCAATCAATGCGGAAGCTTGTAGATCGTATTCAAAGGAACTAGCTGTCCAACTATCTCAGATAGTAAAGTCGTAACACGCTTAGCTTCGATTTGGCCATTCAATATCTTTAAACTTATATCAAATTTGAAAACTACTGGTATCCAGAGGAATTAGTATTCATTCTCCTTTTATATTTATTCTTTGTGATATCCTTAGGGCAATTGTTTTATTAATTTGTAACGACTTTTTTTGGATATACATATTTGTTATAATAATGTAAGCATATCTTTAATAAGTTTTAATATAAGTTATTCTATTAATTACTATCATCCCATATTTATTACCAATATTAAGTTATATATAAAACAAGCGTATTTTAATACAAATACAACTTATACTATATTTGGGCTCCAAGGAGAGAAATTTATGTACGATCCTGGCCTTCGCCAGCAAAAGAAATGATTATATTTTTAATCCTTATGATTGTCACTATGCCAAAGAGTTTTAGTTTTATTGCGTTGGTGTTGTAACAATAATACAACTTAAAGCGGTTTCTTAATATTTGGAGTAAGTTCAGAAAACGTCTTAGAGCCCCTGCGCACTCGACGGCGATCAGGTGGTGGTCAGCGTCAAGTCAATGTGAAACTAGATTTCAGATAATCCTGTTATATTACCTACATTTCTTGTATAATAAATATTTATATATGTATTATTTTATAGCAAAACGTATTTAAATAATTTAGAAAAATATATATGTAAATTTAAATTCTCCATCTAAATATATGTCAAGACATTTTTGTACAAAAGATAGCTTTTGATAAATGATTCCAATGGTTCTAAATATATATTATTTATTCACTATTTGCGAAATTAAACAATGACTGAGATAGGATAGGAGAATGGGCAAGATAATAATCATTAGTGTTAAGCCCCGGTAATAAAAAGCTATATTGGGCTCCTAGTATATAATTAAATAAATGCAGATAAAGGCCCTAACTTCATAACAGACGGCTAGCCGATAGAACGGGTACTTGTCACTAGCCGTTTGGTAGTAGGCAAATGATTGCTTTTCACGCCGGAGGTCTTGGGTTCGATTCCCACCCAGAACAGATATTTGTGTGCATGAACATGTCATTGTCTGTTTGAGTCTGAGTGTAATTTATCTAAATACGAGTAGTAGTAAGTATGTATTACAAAAAAAACTTGAGAGGTGTCAAGGGACACACGGATGTAACGAAGTTCCTTTCGATTAATTAGTGAAGGAATAGTAATAACTTTTTTTTTTAAGTTTTAATAATATTTTTTTAAATATGAACAAATATAATATTATATAAACTTCATCAGTAGGCTCTATTTTGTTAATAAAAAAAAACAGCAAAAGGTGTCGTTACAACTTTTCATCTTATTTTTTTCGTCTAGCCCCCTTTTGCAACGCGCAATAAGGAACTTCGTTCCATTAAAAGTAGAATATGCAGTATATCAGTTATCTGGTTTCCATAGTAGGTACAACTTCTGCTAAGTTTGGGATCAGATGGCCGTGTGTAAATAATGTCCCAGGATGTGATGGCGAACAGCAGGTTGAATCCCATGTACAACAAGTAATACAAAACTGTTTTTAGAAATTAACGGCTGTACCGAATACAAGCTCACATTAATATATTAGTCTGTGTGCGCGATCCCTACGAGGTTCAAGCAAAAATAACAGTGGCAGAGTGTAAATAATTTCTATAAATCCAATATTTTTATTTAATATATATATATATATATATATATATATTACTAATATCAATATTGATATAAGGATGACACTGTGCGATTGACTCATATTGTTTCGTCTCCACTATTCCGACATAACATGAAAAATGATGAAAATGTTATCACGTGGGTTGCTCCAATTGGCTAATTTGGTGCTTTGGTTTTGTTACTACACGTTGACCGCAATATCTTTACGGAAAATTCTCTTGGTCCAGAGACCACAATTTATATAAAACCAGCGCGTCGGCCAACCACATTTCTACACTGAAGCATAGAACAACCACTTTCCGTAGGTTAGCTGTGTGTTAATAAAAAACTAAACAGCAAAGTTTTAATTCTTCGACTGATTATGTCTTCCCGGCCGAATTTCTGCCACGGCGGCCATTCTCAATGGAGATTAGCCAAGTGCGCAGAACATATTATAGTGCACAAGTGTGTGCGCAAACGCAGAGGCACTTTCTATTCCATCACTCTCATGATCCGATGGGATGACTAGCGACACGACCGGAAAGAGGTCAGGTACAGGACCAACGGCTTTACGTGCTCTCCGAGGCACGGGGTGTAATACCGCCAACTTCCAGACTTCGGGCTGATACTGATGAAATACTGAGAAATTTAATTTTACGGAAAAATCCCAATATCACTTTTTTGGCCCGACCCGGTATTTGAACCCAACTATGTAAACATTAAATCATTTTTTATATTTTTAAATTTTAGACACAAAATCTCTCATTCACATAGGCTAGTTTTCCCAGATACATCATGCATAATGATGTATCTGGGTAAACTATGGAAAACCTAAGCAGGGGTAAATTATCCTTATAAATTTCAGTTCAATTTCACCGAACAGACGCGACATAGAGGTGAATCTTTGCTCACAGAATCTTCAGTAAATTCTTGCAATATTTCACAGTCTAAGTTTCATGCAAGCACACGGACTTTATACATATATAAGTATATCTATCTATCCATACCATTTATAGTATTTATAAAATGAAATTTATTTTATTCAGTATATTTAAACACAATTCTTTAAAACTATTTGAAGTATACACCGAATTTACCACGCCCTTTATGTAAAATTTTTTGTCATACGAAAATACGGAATTGGACTGACTCACTTTGGGCATATACTTAAAATATGTAGCACAAATTAGTGAAGCTATGAGCACATTATGTATGTCGATTATTTTAATATTAATAATAATTACCGTGGTTTAACAAATAGCTCCCAACAGTATCACTTTGTGGTAAGACCAAATTTCAATTATAAAATAATGTATTTTACTTTTGTTTTTTTTTTTTTTTGTAAAGTTCCGAGACCGCGCTTTCAAAATTATCAGCGCTATAGCAGCAAAATGTTATATCAAATTCTAAGATGGACCTATTTCGTACTTGCACGGATATTTCTTTTTCGTGTTGTGATTGTTAGCATTTTTGTTGTCTGGCCAATTTTCTGTATAGGTACTATAACTTGTTACTTCTCCTTCTTTTTCTTGTAAAAATACCTGAAATCTCAATTTATAACCTGTCTTCAACCGCTTATAAATTGTGTAGCTACGATTAGTGTACGAGGGGCCTTACAAAATACAAATAGAGTTTTATTGAATATAAATTCAGAATTTCATTCTTTTGTTTATGAAACGTTACGATAAAATAATTGCTCTGAATCAGTGAATTCATTCGTGGCTCTGCGGTTATTTATTATGAAATATGGGTTCGCAAGTTTAAACCACACTGAATAAAAGTCTTGCTTATCTATATTTTAAACAATTAAATCAAATAACACAGTATATGAAATCGCGAATAGATAGATAGCATAATTTCTTCTTTGAAGCCAGTATACTCAAGGGTTTTTAAAAATCTTCAGAAAAAGATAACCAACAATAATAGAAAAAAAATCGCAAAATATTTCACTTAATACTGCGTGTGCGTAGATATTTGTACAGACGCCAGCAGATCAAGCTACCCCAATATTTCCCCAATTGAAAGTGAACCTTATGTTTATGTGATAAAGTTGAAAATATAAAAGAAATTTGACAGATTGAAGTAGCTGGATGTGTTGGCGTTCAATCGCACAAAACCGCTTAACGGCTTGGGATAAAATTTGGAATAGAAATAGGACAGATTAATAATTAATGAAATGTGTCAATAATACATGCAATAAATTGCTCGTGGGTATCAGTTCGTGAATTAATATTTATTTTACTAGCCTTTTAGTCTAGTGGTTAGTTACCCTGACTGCCAAACCAGCGGTCGTGGGTTTGATCCCTACACAAGACAAATTTTTGTATGAAGAGCACGATTATTAGTTCTGTGTCTGGGTGTAATTTATCTATAATATATTGTATGTTTTTAGAAATATATGTATGTTTATCAGTTGCCCAGTTGGAATAGTACAGGCTCTGTTTGTCTCTAGTTTGGGATCCGATGATAATGTGTTAGTTGCCCCAAGATATTTATTGCTTAAATTATATTATATGAATGTACATAATTCTCATTTGTTAACATATGAGCTGATGGAGTTTATACTGCAATGGAACCTTTGCAATTACTCACAACTTATCAAATTTCATTTTCTTTAAATATCTTTATTAGCATTAAAGCACGACCATCATTACGACGGTCACCGTAGCCTAGTTGGTAGTGCTCCTGCCTATGAAGCTGGTGGTCCTGGGTTCGAATCCCGGTAAGTGCAAATATTTGTGTGATGAGCACGAATATTTGTTTCTGAGTCATGGATGTTTTCTATGTATATAAGTATTTATCTATCTATATAAGTATGTATATCGTCGCCTAGTACCCATAGTACAAGCTTTG
Source organism: Pseudoips prasinana (assembly GCA_951640165.1). Taxonomy (NCBI): domain Eukaryota; kingdom Metazoa; phylum Arthropoda; class Insecta; order Lepidoptera; family Nolidae; genus Pseudoips; species Pseudoips prasinana. The sequence goes on from OX621240.1 coordinate 17,070,881, forward strand.
CTTAGTTTGGGGCTAGGATGATCTGTGTGACATTGTCCCGAGATATTATTATTATTATTATAATCACAAGGTCCGCCATAACAATAATTCTTACCTTAATGTAAACAGAATCATTCAGACAATATGTAGCACATTATATCTAAAACAATAAATCTCGATAATTGGAGCTATAAATAATCTCTATGATAAGAATTCGATATAAGCTAGCTAAACAACTAAATAAAAATTATATTGATTATATTGCAATTTAAATATTATTTCTAAATGTTCCGTGTATCTAAATATTTATATGTACCTATCTAGAAATAATTATGTAGGTATAGTTACGTATACAAGTTATTTTAGGGTCTACATGACTAAAAACCGTTTTTTATTTTTATTTATTTTATAATAATAGACTTTTAATTTATTGATATATTGATCCGGTACTTGAAAAGTCATGCGCGACACGTATTTATGAACAACGCTTAAGTTTAGGTGAAACATAGGTGATGGATATGTTACTTTCCTTTGGGGTAGAAACATGGAGCCCTTGGGGACTAAAAACATGGGGACATGACAGGGAGCTGTCCGGGTGCTCATATTTAGGTCAACGTGTGAGCGTCGCCAAACAACGAATTTTATAAACGCAGGATTTGAACGCAGTTTTTTTTATTTTTTACTTTTTTGGTTTATAACTACTATAGGATTACGAACATACGATATTAATAAACTTATGGTAGACTAGTAATAATTTAACAAAATAAAAGATTAAATTGAAATACAATATGACTACAACAACAACTATACGTTTCAACACTGTTTTCACTGCAGGCAACAGCTGATTTTAAATGTACGGACGCCAGCATATCCAACTACCCCAATTTGTCAAATTTATTTTATGGATTTTCAACTTCATCGCAAAAACATAAGGTTCACTTTCAGTTTGACAGATTAGGGTAGCTTGATGTGCTGGCGTCTGTACAATACGTACGGTATGTGGCGCTTTTTATATGCTTCACTTTTTGGGTAAAATATAGTGTTTTTGATATCCGACGCGGAAAGTTATATTTTTTCCGAAATAATATCGCTAAATCTTTCCACCATATTCACCAACAATAGAGGGAATCTTGCGTTAATGATCATAGTTCTAACATAACATAAGCCAAATTAATTCATGGCAGTATATTTTAATACAGAAAACAAAGTAGCCGTTAACGATACACACTTTTAAACTGTACATACGATGTACACACAGAAAAAAATAAATTGTCTAGCAAGGCATATTACCAAGTTTCAGATTATGTTAAAGATAAAATTGCTTGAGAATCAGTAGATTTTATTCAACGTATTTAAATAGTAATAAGATGTTAGATGGTTGTGATTGAGATGATTTCTTCTGAGATTTTTGGCAGAGTTTCTCAACAGCTGCCATGTCAAACGCTTCACAGCAGCGTTAAAAAAGGTGACGACAGAAAAATGGAAATTGTTACCCACTAAATATATGTATATATGAGGGTCATACACAAAAAGAGTAAAAAAAGTGTTCATGTAATGTATCATCTAAAAGAGCATATCAATGAATATTTGAATGAATTTATATAGTATAGTCCCTTTATTTCTACATATTTTAATCACATCTTGGAAAATATTACGTTTCAGTCGTATATTATTATAGAATTTATCATCAAAAAGTCTCTTGCTGTGGACTGTTACAAACCGAAGTTTTAGCGCTTGTGCTATGTTTAAAAATAGTTATAATACACTATTTACTTAAATTATTTACATTTCATAAAAACAATTTAGTACAGATGGTAACAATATGATTAAAAATATATATGGTTCCTAATTGTGTGAAATAAATCAATTAAAATTATGGTTACATAATTTTGAGTCTGGTCTGTGGACATGGTAAAAAAACAAGAAACTTTATTTTTTGGACCATACTATACTTTTGTTTTTCTCTGTCAGCAACACTAAATATCTGTCATTACGGCGTTTGATATTTTGCTGCTGCGATTGCAAAGTGAGTGAATCTATTTTTTTTAATCCAAAACACATATAATTGTAAAAGATCAGGTGTTCTTTCCTGTTCCAATTATAAATACGTAAGTATTGCTTTTAAAAAAATATATATTTTGTTTTTTTATTAGCATTTAGTGAAAGTATATGAAAAGCATGCAGCTTAATTTCTAACCTCAAAACATACTACTTAGCGCATGACTTTCTTTAAATACATCTCTTCTGTGGATATCTTTTCTGTGACCACCGTATCCACAGAAAAGATTACGTCCACGAAGGAGGCTTAATAGATTTTTTTATTATTAATTGAATTATAGAAAAGCTAAAAAGTTGTGTAAAGATTTTGGTAACAATATATACTACGATAAAGCATTTAATTTTTGTAGTAGATTTAAGTTTTTTTTAATGATATGATATGATTTAATAGAGGAAACTGAACGAAAATATTTTATTACTATTTATTTTAATCGGAAGGTTCAACGTTTACTTTGGAGTCATGTCTGGTGTGTTATGTGTGGTTTACTTGTATCTTGATGTGTATATAATTTTATTTTTAATGGTAATGCATGCTTATTTTTTATTTTAGTTAGCATGCCACGAGCAAGCAGATCGAAAACTTCACTTTCCGACGAAGAAAACAAAAGAAGTCGTCGTGAACAAAAGAAGTTGAGCATGAAATGCGCTCGTGCAAGAATGAGCGAAGCAGACATTGAACAGAGAAAAAACAAAAATAAATAAAGATACCAGAAAAAGAAAAGAAGAAAAAAAAAGACTACACTCCCAGACAGCAACAAAATATTGTAAAGTATAAATCCATGTTCCATCATATTGCCACTTACTTGAATAAAATATTTTAAGGAAAAAGGCCATGCTAAAGGTACTCCAGGTGGACTAGAAGGCTGTGTTAAAAGAATTGCAGATGATTTTATAGCGAAAAGTCACGATATTTATAATTTAGATAGTCTTATGAAATGTTTACGTCATAATTACAAAGGCATTTAGATTCATAAAATTGATGAGTCCTCTATTTTAGATGTTGAAAATGTTTTAGATTCGAGTATCACTTGTCCCTTCAAGGGTACACTTAGAACACACCAGGTGACATGGAGTGTCAATTACCCTTCAGTCCTTAAAGTAAGGCGTTTGAGTTGTTTGATTTGTGCAGCCGATGTGCATTACCCCCATAATGGTATAGGTCAAATAAACGTGCAAATGAAGACGTTAGATTCGCCTCGGGTATTGCTTGCTCTAGATTCTGGGTCAAACACTCCTGAAGTTGAATCTGTATCTAATTCTCCTGAGATACCAGCAACACCCGACGCATCAGCAGTATCAATCTCACCTGGTTTTTCAGAGAGATTTACACAAGATGGTGATATTGAATATCATCAGTAACCACGCAGGCCTATGAAGTGGGCACTGCGTATATATTTTCTTGTGACTCTGAATGCTCCATGAACTTTTCATCAAAGAAGCGATCAACATCAATAACCTTAAATGAACCAGACCATTTTGACAGTTCTTTGGAAATATTTCCAAACCCTTATAATAATATAAATTAGTTACTTAATCAAAATATGATTAGCTACCTAAAGAAATATATAACACCTTGGCTTTGAAAAATTACCGTTTATTTGGATTATTATATAATTTTCATTGTGATTTTTTAAGTCCACCAAAATGAAATTCCTTTCTGTAGACATTTTTTTTTAATTTTTTATTTTCCAATTGATTCGATTACGTTGACGTTTTATTTGCGTTTTATAATTCGTTTATAGCAGGAAGTACATATGTTTAGTTATTTTATCTTATTAGATTTTAGTTTACGCTGAATAACAGGATTTTATCTATTTTGTAGACCAAGTCACCTCTTCTGTGGTCCTTAAAAATATAAAAAATGTGATTTATATCAAAAAATTAACATATTGATCTCTAACATAGTGATTAAAAGACTGATTATTAATAATGAAGTAATAAATATTTAGTTTCGCAATGTTTCTGAGAAGTTTTATTTCTGCCCCTTTGTGTGTTACCTTTTTGTGTATGACCCATGACTATGACACGTGCCGTTATAAAAGTCTAATATGGAATTTATAACTATAATAAAAAAATAAGTAGCACCACTAGAATCTTCTTAACTAACGACGAAAAGTATTTCATTCCGTTTTATTTAATATGAATTCTTAACTAATTATATTTTTTTATTATAAACTAATATCAAATTTTGTGTTTGTTTTTAAAACACCAACACAACAACCTTAAATTAAAAACACCACTTATATGCGGATAGTTATCTAAAAAAAAACAGATATTTTCAGACGTATTCCCGTTTTGTATGCCGGAAACTGGCTAAATGTGAGTACTACAATAAAACCTACCACCTATATACCTACCACATTTAACGCAAATAAAGAATCTTATCTTCATCATTACAGCTAAATAAGTCCACTGCTGGACAAGTCTCCCTCAAGAATCGTCTTGAGGGGATATGCCATAATCGCCACACTTGGCAGGCGGGTTGGCGATCGCAGTAAGATGGTCATAGTAATCAGAAGGAAGCTGCTGCCCATCCTCTGGTAGATATTCCCTCGGGTCGACTTCTACGCCCCCCACGGGATGAGATGGGGTGATGATATTCTGATTCTGATATTTGTCGCCGTCACCACACAGCAGTAGTAGTAGCATACAAAACAATTGATTTTTAACTGATATTTCCACACTGATAATCAAGTAAATCCATAACCAGTATTTATATTTTTCATTATTTGTTATAGTGATGGTGTTGGGGCATGGTTGCGCGCGACGGGCGCTGCAGTGGGCAGTGCTGGTCGCGTGCGCACTGGTGGGCGCGCTGGCACCGGAGCGGCTAGAGCCGTGCGCCGGTAGCCCGCTCTGCTCCTGCCGGACTGCGCACATGTCCTGCATCGCGGTGCCACTGCATAGGTTCCCAGGTACCAACACACTTACATAATATGTTTAGGTTTAAAGAACTTTATTCTCAATAAAAATTATCATTACATGTCACTTACTTCAGAACAATACTAATTAGAATAAGTTGTAATAAAGTTCACCATCTTCAGTTACCCATTCAATGCGTTCATTTCTCCAACAGTTTTTGATCTGCGACTAGATACTGGCTAAGTTTTGAATGCATTGAGTGAGTGTACACTTCTAATATGTGAGGGTATTTTATTGTAAAGTTGTGCTCCTTCAAAAGTTAGCATTTTTTGCCATAGTTAGTTCTATAATAAATAGTATATTATATAAAAAATCTATTTCATATGGTTAGTTTATAATGTGACTAACCATATGAAATTGATGTACAGACGCCAGCACATCCAGCTATCCCAATCTGCCAGATATCTTTTATAGATTTTCAACTTTATCACATATGCATAAGGTTCACCTTCAATTGGGGAAATTTGACAGATTGGGGTAATCGTTATGTGCTGGCGTCTGTACTAAAACATCTAAGATAATAAAAGTTAATATACCGATTAAAATACGCCGCTGTCATAACTCTTCTAAGACCAACTCCAAACTATGTACCTATTTAAACTTCTGTTGCAGAATGGCCCCGAATAGAACTGCAACATCTAGATATAAGCATGTCTAATCTAGAAGTGCTGACAGAAAGCGCGCTGGACGGATTGAGATTGCAGACATTAGTTCTAGTCGCTAACAAATTACATTACATTGAGATGCACGCATTTAGGTAAATTGTATTTTGAAACTTTATAAGAACCATTTCAAGAACTTTAATTAAATGTCAAGAGAAAAGGAACTTTAAATAAAACTCATTCGTTTTCAGTTCCATGGCCGGTACACTAGCATCTTTAGACCTCGGTTACAACGAATTCACTGAAATACCGCAGCAGGGCTTAAAAGATTTAAAAGTTTTAAACTGGTTGAATCTGCAGAAGTAAGCACAAGTTTTGAAACTAAATTCTATTAAACTTTTACTCGAGAAGTTGATTAATTTTATTAATATTTCAATTCTTTTATTTTAGCAACAACATAGTGTACTTGGGAGCGGATATAAAATGGAATCACTTGGAGGAGACTTTGACAAGTTTATCACTGACCAACAACCAAATAACGCACTTAAGATCTCAGTCTCTGACGTCACTGTATCACCTGCTACAGCTGGACCTGGAGGGTAACCACCTCCGGAGCATAAGCCCCGACTCCCTCCCGCCATCCCTAACTCTATTGAAACTCTCCAATAACTTCATACATGAACTATCCTGTGATTTACTTTATAGTCTACCTAGGTTACAATATGTACATTTACGACATAACTTTATCACTTTTAACGATGGTTATGTTTGTCCAAATAACAAAACTAAGAAATTAGAAAAATTTGATTTGAGTAATAATAAAATCAACGATACTTCCCAGTTGCTCCTGCTAAGGGAAGTTCAAATTAGACAAATTATATTAGACTTAAACGAATTGACCACGATCCCAAAATTGGTGTACGCTAATAACCGAATAGAAAGACTGTCGGTTTCTTACAATATGTTGAGTTCCTTAAGCAATGAACTATTTTTGTCGCTGAAAAACTGCCTGGAACATTTAGAGTTGGAGCACAACAAGTTGTTCCAATTGCCAGAGAGCCTGGCACAGGCTGCGCGCCTCCGTCATTTATCTTTGGCGTACAACCAATTGGAGGAATCACCGTCCCTACCGAGCCGGATTCAGACGCTCTCACTAGCCGGCAACTTTTTAACTTCAATTCCTACTGCACTTCAAATGCTCGAGCCGGGCTCTATTCGTTATCTTGACTTAAGCTACAACAAGATATCAAATTTGTTACCGAACGAATTCCTCGACTGGTCCACATCTCTAGGGACTATCAACTTAAGAGGTAACAGGATTGCCCAGATTTATAAAAACGTTTTTCCGGCAAGTATGCCATTGAAGGAGATAAATCTAAGTTTTAACGACTTGTACTACGTGCATCCACAATCTTTTTCGAACGTTACGAGTTCACTTCAAGTACTAGAATCGTCTTCTACGCTTTTTAGCGGCTATTTTCCTTTTGAAATTGAAGAGGGTCTGGAAAATCTCAGTTGGCTGTCATTCGATAATAACGATTTTCACATTCTCAAGCTGTCCGACGTAGCTGCGATTCCATATCTCAAATATTTGAATTTAGATTACAATAGAATTGTCGATATCGCGATAAGTGAGGACTATCACAACGCGTCGCTCTCATTGAGCAACTTGAGACTTGCCTACAATTTTTTGCATTCACTGCATACTAGAAGTTTCGTATACATGCCGGAGTTAAGGAACTTAGATTTATCTTATAACAGAATCAACAACTTAACTAAGCACACTTTCACAAACTTACCAAACTTGAGATATTTATCTCTTGCGGGTAACATAATCGATTCGATGGAAGCTGAGACGTTTGCTAATTTACCAAAACTGGAAATATTGGAGCTCCAGGGAAATAACTTTACGTATTTATCACTGAACTCGTTTCATAACGTATCTAATATAGACGTAACGTTCACTCTGAATGTTAGCAAAAACCATATCAAATACGTCGACGGTGAGTCCGCAATTTCTATTAACATTTTCGACGGTTCTTATAATGATCTTAACGAAGTGCCAAATATTCTCTTCATCGCAGTCGAGTCCTCAATACGACAGATTATTTTGTCTCATAATAAAATTACTCATATCTCCAGCGAAGCGTTCGGAGATGCAAAGTATTTAGAAATTTTAGATTTACATAAGAATAGCATAAATACTATCAAGAGAAAGTCTTTTGCCGATTTAGTATCATTACAAATATTAGATCTATCGTACAATACAATTTCACAACTATCTGTTGAACAATTCTACAACTTAAACAAATTGAGATACTTGAAGTTAGACCACAACAACCTAAGACTCCTGCCGCGAGATGTCTTTAAAAATACTATGGTAGAACACTTAGAGCTGAGTTACAACGAAATGTCCCTGTTTCCGGGTACGGCTCTCTCACAAATCGGGTTCACACTCCGATATCTCGACTTATCACATAATCGTATAGAATACTTAGACAGTAATATATTTCGAGGCACCCAGTTTCTATTGAATCTCAATTTAGGTCACAATCTATTAACCGTTTTATCAGATAATACGTTTTCCAGTCTCGGCGGACTGCGCCAACTGGACCTCAGCTTTAACTCTGTAAAAGCAAACTTCAAGGAACTGTTTCACAACCTTCCCAACTTGAGGCATTTGAATCTTGCAAACGTAAGCTTAAAATCGGTGCCTTATCTACCTTTGACGAACTTAACTAGTCTCAATTTGACAGCCAACTACATAACCAGTTTTAAGGAAAGTGATGTTAAACGACTAGTGAGCCTTCGCCATTTAGATCTTAGTAATAACCGTCTTACCTCTTTAGTGCCAAAAATGTGGTTTCACTTAAATAATTTAAATTCCCTCGATTTATCTTACAACCCTATCGTAAGAATCACGCCAAATAGTTTCAAATGGTTGAACAATTTATCTCATTTAAATTTAAATGGGCTCAAATACTTAGACATAGTCGACCAGGATTCCTTCCGTCCCTTAGTATCGCTTCGTTCTCTACATATCCAGTCGTGGTCCACTATAAATCATTCCACGTTCCGAATATCCAACATCACTCGGTCTCTGCCTTCCCTTTACAAATTAGTGATACATTGGACAGATGAAATCATGGACAATCAATTACACGGAACCGATGCCCGGAACATTCGGTTCTTGGAAATCAGAGGATCAAATCTGAAAAGAATATCCGATGAAGCATTTCAGCCGTTCGCCGACAGCCAAGAGATATTTATCAGGATCACAATGACTTCCCTAACGAAATTGCCAACAGCATTTATGAGGCATTTGGGACAAGTTCCGCAACTTGGTATCGACTTAAGCTATAATCAACTTACAACACTTAATCCGGCCATTTTCTATCCAAATTTCACCAGTTGGAGTCACGTAGCGACTAAATTATTATCAGGTACGTAAAGGTATATGGAAATAGCTTTATATTTTAAATAGGAAATAGTGATGTTCGCTCTTGCTCACAAGTTCCTAAAACACATTTGTTATTTTGCTTTAAAGTAGTTTTTAAAAAGGTTGTAGTCGACAGAAAAGTTCGTTTTAGTGGTTGCATACTACTGTATGTATCACAATCATTTTGATTTGTGAAACAAAAGGTAAAAAGAATACTATTTGTAATTATTTTTAAAAAAAAATATTTTGTAGTATTAAGTAAATGTTTCGGTTGAATTCGACAAAAAGATTCATTAGTATACTAGTATTATTTTTATAACGGGTCGTATAGTTCATTAAAACCGCTGTAAAATGCACTTTTCTGTCGATTTCGAACAAAACATTTTCTACTTAGCTATTAAGGTAATTAGTGTTCAAATAATTATTCATCTCTTTTCGCGTTAACAGGGTGCTATAGGTGACTTGGCGAAATACGATTTATTTTTCGCCGTTCTCTTTTATTTGAAAATTAAATGTCATCTACACACTCAACACAACGATGTCATTTCGGTTCAATATTCCATTTCATTAGCATCCATCCAGTAAATATAGCTGTTAGGAACTGTTAAATAATACCACCTTTTTACTTTGCCCCCTTTTAACATTGTCCATATCCTGTCTTGATAGTTATTAGTGATAATTATCAAAACCACGGGAAAGATATACACATTAGTGGTCGCTAAATGGGTCGGTGACTTCTTTAAGTCATACCTTTGTTGCTACATACAAAAAAGAAGAAACTATGTTGACATGATTAAATGACATGTTTTTATTTACATTAAGAATTATTTGATCTATTCTCTGAATAATTGTTTTAAAGTATTTTTTATATTTTCCATTGCTTAAAATGTATGTTAAAAATAGTGTTTTCGTATACCGTGATAGTTCTGTTTTAGTATATGGTAGTATATCCTGTTCTCAGATCTTTGTATCAAGACCAAAAGTTTGCAGCCTTTACCACAAAAAATATACTATGTGTTTCCTACATAGTATATTTTTCATTTCATAGTTACTCATTTTATTTCTACTGACGGGGTGGGTGACTATAGTTTAGTTCAACGCAGTTAAGAACCTCGGATTTATAGTATAAATATGTTTAAAAATCGTTGATATTAAAATAAGTCACAGCGTCGCATTCACTTGCTCTCGTTGGAAATATTATAATTCAATAAAAAGTATATACAACTTACCTATAGTTAAACCGCTAAATCTCCTTTAGTAACAATTTAAATAAGTAATAAGCTTATAATTAACGCTGCGATATCTCTAAAACGAGTTAGGTAGTTCATTAAAAATGTAAAGTCGTGCGAGTGAGCAACAAGCAAACGCTAGTATTTTATTAAAATTTACCGAGCCTCTCACCACACAGAAGAGGCGGGCAACTCTTCTTAATGAGTTTTAATTCTTAATACGCCACTCGAAACTTTTCTAGGCGAGGTAAATCGTCCACCGTAGTACAAGCTAATGTTTTGAAATATATCGCAGGTGGACTGATACTGACGGCGAATCCTCTGCGGTGCGAATGCGAACTGGCATGGGTGGGCGCGTGGCTGCGGCGCTGGCTTCAAGAGAACGAGGCTGGAACGGAGTTACGGCGTGCCGTGCGCGCCGGCACATGCAAAGACCCGCAAGGCCGCCGCGTACCGCTATTGCAGTTGCGCGCCGACGAGGCTGAGTGCCATGCCAGCGCGCTCTCAAGCGATGCGCAGCCAAACTACACCGACTTCGTGTACACTGTCGTCGCCGCCCTCTGGGTCATACTGCTCAGATGATGCCCACTCCTCGTTGATAACTAAATTTTATATGATTGTCTCATTAGTAGATATGTAAATATGTTTTATCACCATGTTTGTAAGGATTACAAACGGACTATACTTAAATTTTATACACAGTATGATTAAAAAACTTGTAGGTATGTCAACGTGTATAGGTAGACGGTGAGAGTAATTTTATGTCTACGTTTTAATATTTCCTTGTGTAAGGTAGGTACACACGTATTGTAATGTTGATAAGATTTTATAGTTAATTGTAATAGATTGCTCACAATTACGACCATGTCAGTACAGAATGCAAATAATTCTGTTTTTTTTTCTTAACATTAAATGATTAACTCAATTATAAAGTGTATAATAAATAGGTAACTTAAATACGTTAAACGTATCTACCCTACTGCGGCCACATGTTATTATTCTTTTGTAAATTTACTTTTAACTCGTGTAAATATGTACAAAAGTAAATATTTTTCCAAAAGTGCGTGTTTTTATTTGTGTCCCAAAGTAGCTTACATTTCTTAACAGCATTTCCAGGAATGTTTCATCACGTTCCATAATTTTGCAAGCCTTCATTTATCAAAAGCGGAGCTTTGTGATTTCAGCTGTGGTACTTAACCTACTTAAATTATAATCTATCTATTGTGATTTTCCAGCCTGTATTTCCGAAACTTGGTAGGTATTTAACTTTCATATTAAATTAAAATAGTTTACTAATAGTAGTATTGGTAGTCTGGTTTAAATAAAAATTAACAGTTAAATGTGCACTATCGGTATGTCACTATTGCATTCGGTTCTAATAAATAATGAAATCGCCATGATTAAATAATGGTTTGAATGTAAATAAAATAGAGAGGATTAGTGGTGCAGAGCGAATAAATCAAAACGTTTCCAATGAATACATTTAATTTCCGAGCTGGCTTTGGTTCGATATCGATTTGGCGGCTATTTCGGCTGTTGCTAATGCGCCGGAATTAATTTAATTGCTGGAGACTGGCCATGCTTATAGTATATTTATGCGCTTTGATTCATAACTTCTATTATTGTGTTTACTGTTCCCTGAACTAAAACATCAGCAAAGTTACCACGACCTAAAAATGCGAAGACCTAACTTAACTTTAGATTTATTGATTTGATTTTTAAAAAGACAACTCCCGCACTAGGTTAGCTATTCTCTGTGTCGCGGGGTACTTCACAAACATATAATAAACGGACACAAATTACATCCAGACTCAGACCAACTGTTTATGGGTCACAGAAATAGTTGTGCAGCGCGGGACGGCTCGAACCCGCGACACGAAGAGGCGAAGCGACTGTCTTAGCCACTGCGCCACACGTTATTTGTAAAAAGAGGCATGAATAACTGCGACTTTATTTCTAAATAACTGCGTGTTGAGACTACTTTCAATTCTTAAAAAAGGTGGATAGTTAATTTGTTATGACATTTGAAATTATTTCCTAAAAACATTACATAAGTATTTATATCTTTTCTGTATGAATTTATAAAAATATTTTGATCCCTTTGTAGAAACGTATATTTTAGTTACTGGTTCTATTCTATGGAAAGTAGGCAAATAAGTATTAATCTTTATACCCAATAAATTAATTAAACGTGCACTTATAGCTAATAAGTTCCTAACATTACCTGAATTTCAAAACCATTCATTAAAAAGCTAATTCTATACATCGGCTAGTACATTAATAATGTTCTACCCACCTCAAATACGTTTCACCGATAGGTTTATAAAAAATGAATAGAAATACTTTACTTCAACAATTTATCACGTTGGAAGCAGTTTCGGTTCCCCAAATAAAAAGTGTTTTTGTTGTTGTTTTATTCTACATAACCAAAAACAAACGGTAAATTCACTGACGTTTGTGTAATGTATGTACAGACGCCAGCACATCAAGCTACCCCAATCTGTCAAATTTCCCCAATTAAAAGTGAAGCTTATACTTATGTGATAAAGTTGAAAATCTATAAAATAAATTTGACAGATTGGGTAGCTGGATGTGCTGGCGTCTGTACGTAGATCGTAAACTGTATCTTTGGAAGTTTATCAAAAGAAGTCAATTTCAAGTGGGTAGAACCTTCTAATAGTGAAGTGCTAAAAATAGTTTTAGGTACAAAAAGTTATTGTGACTATTCTCATCTACATTTTCTCTTACAGAGACCGCTGCAGCAAGCTATTAATAGAAGAGCGCATTTGAGACGCAGATCGATAATAACAAAAATAAAAACGGTCTCCCCAATCCGTTTTGAATCATGAAATGTATATAACTGGGTAATTTCATATTCTGTCACATATCATAGTTAGATATCGCTTTTTTATCAATAATTTCATAATCTTTATTAACATAAATGTACCATATATTTATGGCAATAAAGATTATGAAAAAGTTTATTTGAAGTCCCTGGATCCTGTGCTAGGTTATTCAACCTGTGTTACAGAATTCAGTACCCTCCCCGTGTTTAGTATTACAAACAATAATTAATGCAACAAAGTAAAGTAAATTACATTGAAAATTAAACTAAAACAAAGTATATTGTGTTATGAAAATAATTCAGTATCAGTAGGAAGTATGGAAATTGGCAGTGTTGCGTCCTTGTGCCACGGAGAACACATAAAGCCTCCTCACAACCTCCTTCCAGTCGTATCGGCTTGCCGTCTCATCAGAGCGTGAGAATGATAGAATAAAAAAAAAACAAACGGGGTAAGCTAAATAAAACCGTTTAAAAAGTGCATCTGTGTTTGTGAACACTATAATATATCCCGTGCTTTTAGCTAGTCTCCCTTGAGATTGGCCACCATAGCTAAAATTCGATCAAGATTATAATAAGGATAATCGAAGGTAAATTATAACGTTACGTAATCGATATTTCATATTTAAGTAAGTAAATACTATTTATATGCCATTATAAAATACTTCAAATCCTGGAAGACACACAGAAGATGCTTTTAACAAGTTTATTTTTAACAAATTGATTTTAATTACAACACACCGACTTAGCTTATCAACTGTTCAGTTAGAACTACAATGGGGCCTGACAACTTGACGTGTCCTCCACAGCACGGCGACCTTCAATTATTTAATCACTTAGATCGCATCTTAAGAATGTATAAGTGATTAGATGCTTAATCCAGTCGATTTTTTACTTACTATATGCTGTATGTACAGACGCTAGCACATCCAGCTACCCCAATATGTCAAATTTCTTTTATAGATTTTCAACATTATCACATAAACTTAAGGTTCACTTTTTATTGGGGAAATTTGACAGATTGGGGTAGTTTGACGTGCTGGCGTCTGTACCTATGTGCTGCGACTTTCTTATAAATTTCTATGTAGTACATTGATGATCATCTTTATCTGTACATCATCATCATCATCATATCAGCCGAAAAACGTCCACTGCTGGACAAAGGCCTCCCCCAAAGGTGGTCTCCACAATTGCCGGTCTTGCGCTATTCGCATCCAGCAGTTTCCAGTTTTATCTGTACACTTCAATTCAAGTATTCAATTCAGTCAACTTTAATTATTTACAAACGTATTGTGTTTCTTAGGGCTAGTTAATACATATTTAACTTGTTTAATGTGATTGTAACTTTGTCAGCCTCTTTTACCGATTAGGCTGTAACGGTAATGATGAAAATTTTCAAATTTGTTTGAACACTGAAGAGGAAAACAGGATACTATCCGTGATGTTACTGTAATCTACGCGGTAATTCAGCGAAGCAATGGTTGGTAAACTATTATAGTCACAAAAAATACTAGTTTATTTTAGCAAACAAGATCGCTGAAAGAACTAATTAAAGAGATTGCCTGAAGATAAGATAAGTCTTTGATGACACCTACTTTTCGTTTAAACAAAATAATTCATCTTAAATAAAATATATCAAGACAAACAAACTTGAAATTACTATTACTGCTCCGCACAAATGTAACTAAGATATCTAATCAAAAATGCAATTTTAAAGAAAATACAGCTTATCATTTCAGTTCACGATATCCACAAATAATATGTTCCCGTGTCAATTTATTCTGTCGCAGACCATTGCCGAATGTATTTCAATGCTTTGGAGAAATGTTGGAAAGAATATGGTACTGAAGATATACACGTTAATCTCTAAAAATATATCGCGGAGCGAATATAAACCTGTCCAATCGACTCTTACATAGGTAATGGTGAATAGTAGAGCTGAGAGCGCGCGCCACGTGTCACGGGCTGGATCTACTAAATTATTGATCCCATGTTTGCAATTAGCTTGGTGTCTGTTACTTATTCTGGAATAAATTACTCACCTCGAATACATTGTGGTGGTATTCTTTGGTTATCATATTTTGTCATATCTAGGTGGATTGAAAAGTTTACGGTTTGACGAAAGAATTGATTCCTATTTTCAAAAGTTTAAAAATTTAAACTTCAAG
Source organism: Pseudoips prasinana (assembly GCA_951640165.1). Lineage (NCBI taxonomy): Eukaryota > Metazoa > Arthropoda > Insecta > Lepidoptera > Nolidae > Pseudoips > Pseudoips prasinana. The sequence continues at coordinate 17,086,120 of OX621240.1, forward strand.
CCGGGACATGGTGGAAGTCTCGACTTAATATTTCAATTGTTAAACTTGTTTCTATACATTTTAAGCCCTCTTTGAATATATTTGTAGACCTATTTTATATTAAAGGAGAAATAGAAAAACTTAAGAGTTTCCATGATGACAGGCAAGCAATATAAGGAGAATTTAAAACATAGTAATAAAATGAATTACAAAACTTAATCATACAGGGAACATTGAAGATAACCTGCGCTTAAGTCGATCAGTATCGTCTATAACTGAAAAAAAGTCAGCAAAGAGTGCCAGATCATATTAGAAGACGGGGAAATTGTAAACACGTCTTCTGGACAAACCCAAAACATAAAGTGTCAATGAACTCGATTTGACTAAGTTTTTTGCTAAGTGGGTTTCCAGATTACTTTCAGTAGAACAAACATGAATTCGGCTAAAATTTTCCGCGATTAGATTGATGTAGTAAAAAATATCAAAACAATTTAAAATAATGCAATAGTGGAAATGATTAGTTTCCCAAGAAATAATATTATATATATATAGCGCTATTTCATGATACTGGACTACATTTTGAAGTTTAAAAAAACGTACAACTTTACTAAGGAAGGAAGTGCTGTTTTAATAGAACAACGATCACAGGGATTGCTGAATCCATGGCTCAAATACATGACTTTTGTTTTAATTTGCTACGAAACCAAGCTAATTTTCCTAATTTTCCCCCGTTCGGACCAAAGTTTCATCGAATGAAGAAGTAGAATTAGCAGTAAACCTCTATTTCCAAGACCTTGTGAAATATATTTATTGAAACCATTATGGAAGTTTTGGAAAACAAATGGGAGAAATTCGCAGTGCTAATTCAGTTCAAAAATAAAACTTTATTATATCATTTATAAATATAATAATCACTATTATAATCGAATAGAAATAAGTACTTACTTATCGTGTGGACAGTGGTTACCCTGGTGTCAGAGTTGTTCAAGCCGCCCATTAGGCATCTAACATGGCTTAACAACTGTTGCCTAATGGTTACAACCGGGACCGACTGCTAAACGTGCCCGCCGAAGCACGGAGACACTCAGACATTAAACCACTTTGGCGGTCACCCATCTGACTGACCGCGAGTCTAGTTGCTTGACCTCACCAATCACTTAGGGACCGGTGAGCATATCTGGCTATGAACGCCTATAGAAATAAGTAACAAATATACATAAAGGTCGTTGTTTATTCTAAAACAAAGACGCTATTTATCAAACTGTCGAGTCATCATTTGTCAAGTCCGGATCATTCATTGTGATAAAGCACTACACGATAGCTCAAAAATGCCTTTAAATTTACTTAGATTATTGAACTTACAATAATGCAATCGACTTCAGGTGCTCTCGTACTTCGGGTTCAATGTTCGAGCCGCGCACTGAACATCTATTTGTGTGCTAAATGCTTGCATAATAATATTGCTATTATGAAGTAAATAAATAACACCTCAAATAGATTTCTGTTTTTCAAACACCTTTCCTATTTATACAGGAAGGAAGAATCGTTCTTAATTGTTTTTCAAGTATCGGGCATGTGGAAGGAAAAACCATATTATATTAACATTTTATAAAATCTTTAAAAGCGACACGAGATTTCTAAGAACAAACTTTTCTTCCTTAAACCTAAATCTCTCTCATTGTAATGTGACATACTCGTATTGTATTATTATAGATTATATTTGGCACTAAATTATCTCCTCGTATTATGCTAACAAGTAGACATTGAAGTTACAGCTGTGTCTGTACCTACATTGTTATGAACAAAAACTTTTGAACGCTTAATGGCGAACAAGCTGAACAAAAGAAGCCTGTTACACCTAATGACGTCTGAGCAAACCTTAAATTTAAACAAAACTAAAAGCTTTTAATGTTAAGTAACCGCTGAAATCGAAATAGTTATAGTAATACAAATATTGGGTTTAAGGTTATTCGGGGAAAACTTACTAAACAGTGACGTTCTCGATTTGGTCGTACCACATTTATATACGCACCATATTTTCTAATTTTAATTTACCAACTTCATGTTAACTTAGACCTTTATATATTAGTTCCATGCTTTTAATTATCAGGACTGAAGCGCACTAAGTTCAAGTTCTTGTTTTTGCCTTTTACATCCTCCATAACCCGAATACCTTAATTTCCATTGTGACACGTATTTGCAACCTGAACATCTGAAAACCTAAAATTGTTTATCCCAGCGCAGACAAATACACTCGAATACGAGTCATCTAGTGTACAGGCAGTCCGATTGTAAATAGTTTTTCTATGGATATTTGACGTGTACAAAATATTAACTTTCGAATTAAACACGATTTGTCTTTATAATATTGTATGTGTAGGTTTCATCTCCGCACGTGGCAATTATCCGTATGACCGTTCGTAGTGTAGGTAGGATTAATTGTGTCGTATATGTTCATGTTTGAAAATACCCTGTCATTTTTTATATAGCAATTCGGCGTAAAAATAAATACTTTTACAACTTCATTATATAATTTAGTAGAAGCCATCGAATAAAGACATTTTATGTGTCAACCTTACAATCAATGTCGTTATCTGTTCCATAACGCCAATCTTACGTCAATCGCCTAGGACTTGCAACCTCTTATTCTTTCACAGTGAGTTACTTTAACTCCATCTGCAAACCTACGGTAAGTATACCGAAAGTAAGTAGGTATCTAATCCTCTATTACTTGCATCATTTACTTAATTAAAACCGCATGAGTGGCATGAGGTAACGACATATGAACATGCTTTTGACATTACCTATATACCTTTCAGGGGAGCAACAAGTCCGCAATTACGCAGTTGGGACACATTTTGCTATAACTGAAACATTTCCATAAAATGAAAAGGCATGGAAAAATAATTATTTTGAAAACTGTTTCGTTCGATCTCTCTAGAGCATTTTCTGTAGAAAATAAATACTACGGAATGTGGACTTGTCATTTTATTGCCTGACTTGTTTCCTTGTGCTTATAAGTAAGTAATATATTTCTTTGTTTTGTCTCAAAAGAAAATTCTTCACTATTTTGCTTTCATCTCCAAAATAAATAAAGTAGGGCGCTTTTCGTCTGTTAGTCTACTTGATTAGAATAAGTAATTTGCTGCTCGCATTGTCAAACAAAACTTATTTCGTGTGTAATCAAATTAAATTAATTGAAGTTATATTAAGCCACTTGGTGGGAAAAGTCGTATGAGTTGGCTAATTAATTTAAGTTATTTTTAATTTAATTTATTTTTATACTAACATAGCACACACACAACACATTTAAGATTAATTTACTAACAATACTATGGATGCAACTATATGAAATAAATGTTTTATTATTATTATACAAATTGTTAGCAGAGTAAATATTCATAACTAATAGGTTCTAAGTGTTTAACTATCGAATTTGTGTAAAAAATAATCTACTACCAAATAAAAAGAAATCATCAAAATACGAAAATCCAAGACGCGATGGCGGGAGTTTGGCCCAATTATAATAATAATACCCTAGGACATTATTCAGACACGGCCATCTGATCCCAAACCAAGTAGAGCGTGCACTATGGAAACGAGATAACTGATACATTACATATACTATATATACATAATACATACTTATACAGATAATTACATCCAGGCTCATGACAAACAGACATGTTCATGCACACAAATATGCAGCAGCAAGCATTTAACAACCACGCCAACCGTAAGTTTATGGAAAGACGAAAATTTATAATAGTGGCACAACGCTAGTGGTCCGCTCCAGCTCCACAAGGTTAAATAGATAGTAGACTCACAAGTTAGTATTTAGAAAAACAAAACGAATTTTATGAATTTACTATAGTAATGACACACAAAACCGTATCGATTTCATTTTGGGTAATGATGAGTACTATAAACATATAGTTATTTTATGTATCATCGCTAGTTTTCACATGGCACGCCAAATAATGACGTTTATAGGCAAATGTGTTTTACTCAGAGTTACATTATTGTTATTTTCATAGGGAAATCTAAATTTTCAAACATAAATGTAGCTCATTTCTCCTGCTGACAATAAGAAGTAGCTAACAGGTGAAAGAATTTTTAGAATCATTAAAATCATTTATGAGGTTATTCATTACAAACAAACATACCAAAAATCTATCATCTTTATAATATTATATTAATTATTATGCATAACATAAAAATCTGAATATCACCAAATAAATGTTTATAACGCTTATTTTATATACATGTATTATAATTAATAAAATACTATTATCATAAAAGTCGCAGACTTAATTTAAGTTGTACTGTACATTGAACATGATCGACGCGGTAACTAACTAAAGAACTAAAAGTGAGGGCATCTGTTAAGTGAAAGCAATTGAAAAGCATTCCTGTGATACGGAAGGATTAAATCAGTGTAAATTACTATGGAATACAAAGATTTAGCCCGGCGATGGGCAGTGCTTTAGTCCACCCCAGCCTATGCTACTACATGCATGTGAGTACCTACACTCCTCACGCTCCGCATAATTTATAACCATCCCCGACTCTAACTTACAAACTGAAATTACTTCTTCTAATAATTCTCAGTTACAAAAATACTAGGTAAAAATTCGGCCGCACTTGGCCGGTTTTTTACCTAGTATTTTTGTAACTGAGAATTGAGCGCGAAGAAGTTATTTCAGTTTGTAAGTTAGAGTCGGACTAGCCCATGAAGGGTTCCGTAACAGCAAGTATTTAGTTGATTAAATGAAAGCAAATTGCGGTTTACGATTTATGACGTATTAAAAAAAAACTACTTGCTAGATCACGTTCAAACCAATTTTCGTTGTTAGTTTGCATGTGTAGGTACATTATATATATTTTTTATTTTTATCATTCTCTTATTTTAGAAGTTACAGACACTCATTTTACCACTTTGGAAGTGTCTCTAGCGCAAACTATTCAGTTTAGAAAAAAAATATATCAGAAACCTCAATATCATTTTTGAAGACCTATCCATAGACACGACAAGTATGGGTACGATGAGAAAAAAATTTGAATTTCAGTTCTATGTATGGGGACCCTCCAAAATTATTGTTCTTTTTCTATTTTCGTGTAAAAATCTTAATGCGGTTTACCGAATACATCTACTTACCAAGTTTCAACAGTACAGTTCTTATAGTTTCGGAAAAAAGTGGCTGTGTCATACGGACTGACGGACAGACAGACAGACATGACGAATCTGTAAAGGTTCCGTTTTTTGCCATTTGGCTACGGAACCCTAAAAATAACCACAGAACTGGTTCACCTAAACATTTCACAGCTGGTAAAAATAACGGCTTTATTTGAGAACTTTTTACTCTCGTAATAGGCACAGAGTTATCACTATGGCGGTAAAAATTGACAAATTATACGGTAGAACATCTTAATTTCAGCAGCGACCAGTCTCTCCTAATCTTTAGTAATTTATCTCATGCCTAATTCTTGTTGAATATTGGGATGACGGTTACTTCAATGAAGACCATTCATCTGCGCGGGACATACATAGCATACATGTGCATTAAGGAGACGGATTAGACGTCTGCCTCATGATGCGATGGGGTTTTACGTGCTCTCCTAGGCACGGGGGTGTGATAGTACTTTCTTACACCAGGCTGTTACTGAGATTTTTATTTTCCTGATAACTCTTTCTAGCCTTTGTATTTGACCTGGACTTAAGACTTCATAATTTGCGGTTGTACACGTACGGATAGACCAAGGTAAACATATACATATATACCTATTTCCGTATGATATGGTTACTGGAACCTCGTTGAATAAAACAGGGAATCCAAGTCAACCTAGACATATTGCGACCTGTATAGATATGTTTTACACATTATGTAACCGACGTTATATCTGGTAATCATTTATGAGACTAATATTCATTTATTATTCTACGAATTTAATCATTTTTCTAGTCTGATTAAGCAGAGATTTAGTCGGCACCTCTTCAGGTCTTCGTTCTGGCGGAACCACGGTACCTAATAACGTTCGTAGAAAAAATTCGTTTAGCTGAAATTTATGATGAGGATATAGCATATTTGCATGTATTATAAAAATTCTCTTAATCAATCATTTCAAGTTTCAACGCAATGGAATCTTACCAAGGATTTAGTAGTTTTCCTCAGATACACGTGTGAAAATTTCTCATATCTTTTGGCAAGAGATTACATACTAATTAAGCTTAAAATAAATAGTATCGCTTGATTTCCTCATTTTATCTCACTTAATATTATTAATTTGTTTGTTATTATCCAATTTTGTTATTTATGTAGGGATTAGGATAGGGTATATGAATATAACTTTAGATATGCCAAATGTTATCACAAGCTGGAGCTTGTGCATCAGTAGTATTCCTAACTAGTACCTACTAAAACTTTTTAGCATATAGGGAAACATGTAAAACATTCGAGTGCGCAAATCAAAGTAAATTCTCCTTTTGACAAAAACATTTCAGTGTAGAGACGAGAGGGAAGCGGTGACCCGAAAATTTGCTCGCACCTCACACAAACATGCTCCAGGTAAATGTCTTTAATATTTGTTTAAGTTACTTCATGTACTTACTCAGTTTCATACACTTTAAGGTTACATTTTAAATTAAGCAGTAAAAGTAAGCGCATGATAGTATATTTTCTTCATCCACTTTAGTTAGGTAGGCAATGTTGGCTAAAAGTTTATATAATATTAGGGTTCGTTCGAGGTGATTTGCCTATTAAATAAAATAAAAAAATAAAATAAAATACACTTTATTGTACACAAAAAATAAAAGAACATTTAACAATGAAACCTTAATTATAATGTACAATGGGCGGTCTTATCGCATAAAGCGATTTCTTCCAGACAACCTTTGGATGGATAGGATTTAAATGTGTAAAAATGCCGGGGATGGTGCAACAAAGTGTGGTACATAGGTAAAAAAAAGAACAAAAGAGATAATTAAAAAGGTATACTAAAAACTAAAAATATGTTAATGATCATATTATTATTACACATACATATACGTAAATAAAATACTATATTATACTATACTATAAAAATAATACTATATTAAAATACTTTATTCATATAAAATAAATTAATAATTATTATAATAGAGACAGATAGTGGTCTTTCAAAAGTTTTTTGAAGCTTACTATATTCTGAGAGCATTTAATAGTAAAAGGTAACTCATTCCACAAACGAGCTGCTTGGACAGCAAATGATTTGTCCATAAAGATGGAAGAGTGCGCTGGAATGTGCAATTTAAGGTTTTCTGATGATCTTAAAAGCCTCGAATGTGTGTCACAAAGGAATTCAAAACGTTCTTTAAGATATGAAGGAGTAGTGGGGTTGAAAAGTATATTGAATAATAAAGCGAGAATATGGGCATTCCGACGAAAGCGAATTGGCAACCACTTGAGCTTGGCACGAAACTCGGAAACATGATCATATTTGCGTAAGCCAAATATGAATCTGATACAAAAATTTTGGAGTCGCTCAAGTTTATCAAGTTGTTCTTGTGTGAGATCAAGATAGCTGGCGTCGGCATAGTCGAGAATTGGTAAGAGAAGTGATTGTGCAAGGGCAGTTTTAGTGGTAATGGGTAGAAAGTTTCGAAGACGTCTTAGGGAACCAGCGGATGCAAAAAGTTTTCGACTCACTGTCTTTAATTGTGGACCCCAAGATAGAGTGTTGTCTATTATTATCCCCAAGTTCTTTACTTGATTGCTAAATGGGATCAGAACACCATCAAAATTAATTTGGGGGAAGCTGGACCAATCTACCCTGGAAACCATTCGAGAGCTGCCCACGACAATGGCCTGGGTTTTCAATGGATTAACTCGGAGACCATACTCTTGACTCCATTTACATATCTTAGCGATTATATTATATAATTTCTCGGAAAAGTGAAGTCCCTTAGTCTGTGTATCGTCTTATTACATTTCATTCAAGTCATGGCGTTCTTATAATGCACAATTTTGAGCGTAAAAACTAGCCGCATACACTAGGTTAGCATTATCCTTGGGATTGGTCAACTAACTGAAATGACCAGAGAGAGGTAACTTGTAGGACCGTAGACGGTGTGTGGTTTTTGTGGCACGGATGAGGTGTAACTTGTAGCGTCTTGAATTCAAGCTGCTACAGATTTTTTCTTGACGGAGAAATTAATAAAACTTTTTGACCTGGGCCATGAACGCCAGGGCTTCATTATCTACGGTTGAAATGCTGCCGCTAGACCAACGAGACAATTGAATAATTATCAATACTATGAAATACTAATGAAAAGACTGGCTTCTATGCAGAATTGATATTCCGAGGTAGTTAGAAATACCCCTTTGCCTACTACAGCAAATTACAACGCAACCAGTATAGGTGCTAAAGCACAACCACAACAAGGTTGTGCTTTAGCACCTATACTGGCACCTATACAATAAATCTTTTTAGATTGATATTAAGAAGTTTGATAAAAATGCTGAAACTATAACCGTCGATATAAATCGATAACGGTATTACGATACCTTATACAGATTACTGCTAACTTTCTTAACTCTAGGCCGTAACATGATACCTAAATAGCAGAGATTTTCCTCTGCTTTCACGTTTACTTGGGATAACTAAATAGCCAATCTCCGTTCCCCGCAATAAAGGGACGATTATGGCTACATTGAATTTATAAAATAAGTGCAATATGGATTTATGTATACGATCATAATAACTGGTACTTCAGAAAAGGTAACAACGCAAATAAATTGCTAAATTAGTTCTATTTATTTCAATCAATTGACAAAGACATTTCGTTGAAATGTGTCCCAAATTAGTTCGCTCGGCTACACCGATAAAAGCAATCAGCAATAATGAACCCACACGTTACATTCATTCTCTAACAAGTAGTTTTTCATCCATCATCATTTGAATTCGAAAAACGCGAAAAAAATTTCATAGTTCCATTTCACGTTCGATAATACTCAGCAGTCACAAAGCCATGCATTCAGCTTGGAACGGGAAATTAGTAGTGCTGCTTTTTTATTTATAGTTAAATCTGCGGGTACTACTCCATCAAGTTCCACATTGTATGACCGTCCCGTTAATTTCAATAACTCTGTACGCAATCAAGTTCTAGGTCACATTACTGTACCTACATAAATTGTTCTGAATTTCTCTGTACTGTACTGTAGGGTGTTCCTTTAATGCGTGCGCGTAAAGGCATTGTAATCCCGTAGGAACTAGAACTTGACTGGCACGCCTTAATTACATAATATAATATATTATGCACCTAAAACGACAACAAAGCGTTGTCAATTTTTTCTTTTCTATGTTTCTTCTAGTATTCTCATAGTCCACAAACGCTAAGCATAATAACTGGCTATACTTCTTGGTCTTCTGTGTAATATACCGCAACGTATGTATGTGGTCCATTGTGCTTATAGCCTTTTTGAAAATCAGTTTGTTCCGGAGTTGAAGCTGGTAAGTTTATAGGAAACACGGTCTTCAACACGATCATTTACCTTAAATTAATTGTTGTGAAATTCAACATTTGATATTTCATACAATTGGTGTAAACACGAGCGTAATTTTTCCAGAACCTCTCTTATGTTAACATAAAACTTATTTAAAAATAAAATATGCAGAACATTGAATGGCTAATTCAAAATATTATTATTATTCTCACAATTTATTTTGATGCCGTACAGTCTTTGGATCGTAGCCAAAATAGGTTGATGGAAAAGATAATAACATGAATTCTATACAATTGATATAAAAGAACGTTGCTGAATACCCAGGACGTTTCTTTGATTTGTATATTTTTAAAGTTGTAGCACGTTTTGTTCTGTCTCTGGTTTGTTTTATTCGAATATGTCAGATAGTATTGACCGCAAGTGACGTCGGTCCTCTAAATTGATAGGTTACGTGGCATAAAGGTCATGTTTGTGATTGTGAACCGTTGATATCACATCGTCACGGAATATGACGCAGCCAAGGGTCCATATATCAATTTTCATTAAAGGTTAACATAACTTATGACAAAGAAATGTATTATTTTATTTAAATGTAAATGTTCTTGCTTTAATGTTCGACTTTAGTTCTATCTCACGAAAATTAATTCAATTTATAGAATAGAATATCTTTATTGTACACACAAGCAGGATAAATAGGTAGGACAAAAAATAATAATACAATTTAGTACAATGGGCGGTCTTATAGCACTAAACTATTTCTTCCAGACAACCTTTGGATGGAAAGGAGCTGTAACTGTTTTAAAAAGTGGGTGTGTAACAAATGAAGTAGTGGATAAATATAAATAAATACAATACAGTGTATAATATATAAAATAACAAAATACATAAATAATATATAAAAGAGGAAGGAGCTTTACAATTGCTTGCTATTTATTTACCTACTCAGTGCTTAATATACCCCTAGAATAAATAAATTCATTTGAGATCCAAAGGTACTTAACTTTATTTAGGTGATGAAATCTTTTTAATTGTTACCTACGCCTTATTTCAAAGCGGTTCCAAATTACTTTCTGTATCAATAAATACGTGAAGGTTGGCTTAGTATGGATAGGGAGCTACTTGAAAAAGTGTTTATATTTAAAATAAGTGATAAGATGAAAGTCAATATCGAGAGGTGCGCTAGTTAAACACTCTGTATCGAATCGTCCATTCCAATAAAGAAACTCGAATTGAAACCTGAAGAAGGATAGTCGTTGGGGCCCGAATGTAATTGTCTGTGCTCGCAGTAAACGATTTCTTTTGCTTATTGGCTTCGAGGGTTACTTGCAATTCTCTTAATGTTATTCTCTGACAACTGATTTTTATGACATTAGTACAAGGGGGAAAGGCTACCCTCTTTCAATACTTTCTCATTGAATGAATTGAATTGATAGAGCAAAGTGTTCTTTGTGTAAAATACATTATAAGACCTTATTTACTCTTTTATAAAATATCCGTACTAGATCTTAATTTTACTATTCAGTATTGACATTTTTGCTTTTGAATGTGCAAAGGCAGAAATGTCAATAATATCCGATTTGCATGAAGTTTAAAAATAATTTAAAATAGAATAGTTCTGCATAGCTAGGTATAGGTACGTTATGTTCAATATCGAAAAACGCTCAACAAGAATTGAAATATACATATATTGGAAATCCCATTTTTTTGCTACAATTAATTAGCTTTCACACAATAGGTAGATCCATTGTTTGAAAATTGGAGTTTCGATGCGTAGTAACAAATGTTTTGATCGTAAATAACATTGGATATAGTTCAATACGTTGAGACACATACATGTTTGCATAAATCAGAGTTGAATTATTCACCATCGTTATAGGTTGTATTAATTGTAATCACAAGCGATCATCATGATAAATAATCAAACATAGAAAATTAACGATGTAATACGCATAATTACCTTCAATTACATGTTCTATTTCATAGAATAGCTTGCAGTAGTGGTGCATATATCGACGGGCATATTGGCGTGTTTGGAAAATGCTTGCTTTTCACACCGGAGGTCGTGGGTTCGATTCCTCCCTTGACAATAACTTAATACGGGATAGCTAAATATCACTACCATTATAAAATAAATTGTATAAATGTTTTAACATTCCGTGTACCTAAATATCTGTAATAAGTAGTTACATTGCTTTTTGCTTTATTTATTAATACCATTTCCAATAATCTTTCTTCCTCCTATCATCTTTATGCAGACGATCTACAGATTTATTCCCATGCTTCGCTTACGAACTTACCCAGTGCAATGGCGACAATCAATGATGATTTGGCTCGGATTAGGGCGTGGAGTCAGAACTTTGGTCTCAAAATCAATCCGATAAAAACACAGGCTATAGTACTTGGCAGCTCTCGACTGATTTCCAAATTGGACTGCTCCCAACTCCCCCAAATCATCTTTGATGGCACCGTTATCCCTCTCAGGGATAACGTTAAGAACTTGGGGATTATCTTTGATAATACATTATCATGGGGTCCTCAACTGAAAGCTGTAAGTTGTAAACTTTTTGCGTCATCAGGTTCCCTCAGGCGCCTGCGCAACTTCCTCCCTATTACCACTAAAACTGCTCTTGCACAATCACTCCTCTTGCCTATTCTCGACTATGCCGATGCCAGCTATCTAGATCTGACAGAAGAACAACTGGATAAACTTGAGCGTCTTCAAAACCTTTGTATTAGATTCATATTTGGCCTACGCAAATATGATCACGTTTCATTGTTCCGTTCAAAGCTCAAATGGTTGCCAATCCGCCTTCGTCGGAATGCTCATGTTCTTTCTTTATTATATAACACTCTGTTTAATCCCGCTACACCTATATACCTCAAAAACCGTTTCGAGTTTCTCTGTGACACGCATACCAGATTCCTAAGATCATCACACAACCTAAAGCTGCATACTCCTATGCACTCTACAATATTTATGAGCAAGTCATTCTCAGTTCAAGCAGTACAATTGTGGAATTCCTTGCCAGTTACTATCAGACGTGTCCAAACTCTTACCACGTTCAATAAAGCAGTTAAAGAGCACTACCTAAGTTTGTAGTCACCTATTGTCTAATGTAATATTTATGTATTTTTTTTATTTTTTATTTTTTTTTTTACTTTATTTATTTTATTTTTATTTATTTATACATAGTTTTATTATGATGTTTTATACTATATATATATTTATGTATATGTATGTATATATTTATGTATATGTTTATATTTATTCATGTTTTTAGACTTATCTACTTTTTAATTTGTTGCACACCTACTATTTTTAAAATAATTACAGCTCCTATCCATCCAAAGGTTGTCTGGAAGAAATCGCTTGATGCGATAAGACCGCCCATTGTACATGATTGTGTTATTAGTATCCTATGAAATTGTCGTGTATGTGTGTACAATAAAGAGTATTCTATTCTATTCTATTCTATTCTATTACTTATTACAGATATTTAGGTACGGTTTCTAGTTAGAAATAATAACTGTATTACTACAAACATGTTCTGACTATTTACAAGCGCTTTTTTAAAGTGTACGTGAATAAAAACCTTTTTTATTTTATTTTATTCCCCTTCAGGACAGATAATTGTTTTTTTTTCAATTATCTATATATGTATGTATTTACAAAGAAAAGTAGTATATCAGTTATCTAGTTTCCATAGTATAAGCTCAGCTTAGTGTGGGATAAGATGGCCGTGTGTAAATAATGTCCCGGGATATCATTATTATTATATGAACATAATTATACCTATATTCGGTGTGAATAGGAAATATTGTAACTTATTAACAAATAGACATAAATATTGAAATCAAAACAATAACTGTTAGATTATTTTGAAGAAGATTATGCTATTGTAAGATTTATAAGATGAATACATATTATAATCGATACATCCAAATTACAATTTAAATTAAAATATACCTATAATTTAATACAATATTTTTTTGCTAAATTTATTTATACAACATTAAAGTTTTCAATTAATAATAATACAAATAAATAAATTTCAAGTTCAGTTAACAATTAATTCGGATAATAACGGATATATACATAGATAAATTAATAATGAGTGCTAATGGTCGACTACGGCGGCCAGACTCAATAAAATATGAATACAGATTTATTTTTACAATTGAATTTTAGTTTAGTAGCATTATTTGCAATGCCAAGCGTAATTCTAAACTCAAAAATGGGAACTCATAAATTAAATCTTCCGGCGGGCTTCGAACCAGCACCCTCTACCAAGAGGGTCGCCGGACGATTAAATTTATGAGTATCATCGATTTCTATCCTTGGTAGGCTCTGCCGTTATGCGACCATTACAGCCAAGATTCCACTGCACAGCGACTTCCGGTTCGTGGTCGCTGGCTCTAAGAGCTATGTGACTTGCCCACTGCCACTTCATCTTGGCAATTCTTCGGGCTATGTCGGTTACTTTGGTTCACCTGCGGATCTCAGGATCTCTGATTCGATCTCGCAGGGAAACTCCAAGCATAGCCCTATCCATTTCCCTTTGGGTGACCTTGAACCGACTTAGCAAAATCAATGTAAGATAAATAATACACTTAAGGGTTTCATATTTAATGTATTGTACTCTTAATAAAATCAAGTATTTATTCAAGACAATATCAGCAATAAGGAAATGAATCCTTGACGGATACAAAGATATCCAGAATCAGGACAACTATTTATGTGTCACCCAAATAGTTGTCCTGCGTGGCAATCGAACCCGGACCACGAAGTAGCGGGGCAACTGTCTAAACCGCTGCGCCACACATGATCTCGTTCTGTTTATTTATTTAGGAGCAGATTTCAACTTTCAACCATGATGGCCGAAGTAATTTCGCAGGTAAATCCTGGTTATTAATTAAAACCTTTTCATATTTACTTTAAAAAACATTATACCGTTTCAGAGGTATACCAGGATATTGATTGGTATCCGCGGGCAGCGCGGTTGTAATCAGAGTATTTAGCTAGCTATGAATAAATAAATGGTTTTATTTGCATAGCGTCCCGTTTGGACTTTCTGATCGAAATCAGAAGTTTACATTTATTTTAAAAGAAGATCATAACTATATGAATCGTTATCTTGTTAAGACAGTCTTAGGCCGCTTGATTATGGACGACTCAAAATAAAGAAACCTTTGATTCTTTTTTATGCTTCCAAGGTATTTCTGGGAAAATTATTGAACTAGTTTAAAGACTGGGCAGATCAGCCAAAGATATGTCCACAGTATTCTCCTAAGCTTCATTTGCTATGCTATATATAATTATAATGCTCAAGTATATGCGGATAGCGCAAGACCGGCTATTGTGGAGATCTTTGGGGAGGCCTTTGTCCAGCAGTGGGAGTCTTCCACCTGATATGATGAATGATAGCTGATATGAGTCTGGGTGTAATTATCTATATAAGTATGTATTTACAAAAGAAAATTAGTATATGTAGTATATCAGTTATCAGGTTTACATAGTACAAGGTCGGCTTAGTTTGAGATCAGATGGCCGTGAGATATTAAAGTCAATGACAGCCAAGGACCCAAAAAAATACAAGATCAAACTTAAAATAATTTATTACTTATCAAGGAATTACAATAAAATTATATGAACTAAGTTAATTAGGTGACGACCGTTCGATGGTTGAGTAGGAAGTGGCCGGTCCCACGGACCGGCGGGCTTCGGGTGTCCGGTACAGCGGTGGTCACGTTGCTTTCCGGCTATGCTGATTAAGCGCCTTCGTGTGACTCGCTGTTGCGAAGTGTAACAATGGGGTAAATGCTAGTCAGCGGTTATAGTGTGCTATGCATATGTAACACGTGTGTAAATAATGTCCCAGGATATTATTATTATAACTACAGCTCTAAACTGTCACGCATACGTGACAAAAAAATACTTATATGAACTAAATGGAGGTGTTGTAATCTCTTTCAGTCTTAACTTTTTTTTAGGTTATCGAACAAACAAACAAAATTGCAATATGGTCACAATAGGCAAAATCTTTGGTTTTAAATCATCTGATTTGTTTAACAGACACTTATTATCGACAGAGATGATCAAAATCTGAAATACATTTTCTTACTGAAAATGGCAGCTAGGATTGCTTTCAAACCAAATTATTTTGAAAACACAAGACGCTAAGTGTTTATCCTTGTCCCTTGTCAGACAGAAGATTCGAATACTAGAAATTTCATAATTCCAAATTACTATGCCTTTTGAAGCTGTCTCACGTAATTATTAATTTAAATCAGGTGACAGACTTTAATTGGCTAATTGACAATCTTATCCGCAAGGCAACTTTCACAAGACTAGGGAAATAGTGACCATCTGGCACCGGCACGGACCTGAGCGGCAACAGCACCTGAGCATACTGCGCCCATTTAGCTGAATCAGACCCGACAAAAAATCTATCAAGTCAGAACAATCACAATTTTAATTAAAATGTTCACTGCACGTAGTATTAAGTTAGTGTGCGACGATTTTTTATTCCTAAATCAGTACGGTATCGTTAATTAAGGATTGTCTATGTAAATAAATGTTTAGAAGGAAGGGAATAACAATAAATTGTTGGCAATGTTAATAAATGCTCAACGGAATTGTTGTAACAGAATTAACCGCACCTTATTGCACAATCAGATGTAGGTCGCGATCAAAGCGCAATTACGCAAGCTTAACCTATTTCGCAAAATTTGAATAATTATACAGAATTTCAAATAAAATAGGCCTATTCCTTACTTAAACGCCGGCAACGTTGCAGCCCCACTGGTGTTGCAAGGGTCCGTAGCCGGCGGTGATCACTTACCATCAGATGACACACTTATTCATTTGTCTTGGTACTTGCAAATATCGTAATTATGACTATACTTTCATCATAATCATATCAGCCGTAAGACGTCCAGTGCTGGACAAAGACCTCCCCCAAAGGTCTCCACAATTGCCGGTCTTGTGCTATCCGGATCCAGCGGCTTCCAGCGATCCGCACAAGATCGGTTCATGATCGCCACTGGAGAACCTTTCACCCCTGAGGGCCGTTTGTTCTATGATCTTTGTGCTCCGCCCACTGCCACTTCAGCTTTGCAATTCTGCGGGCTATGACGGTTATGCTTGGTTTCGACAGTGCTGATTCGATCTCGCAAGGAAACTCCGAGCCCTCTCCATTGCTCTTTAGGTGACGCTGAGCCTTCTAATAAGGCCCTATCTATCATATACCATAAAGTCACTATACTTTAACTATATCTAATTAGAGTTAAACGGTAATGAGTAAATTGCACATCAACATTTCAGTGCATTTTACGGGTCGTCTAGTTTGTCCCAATGATACGCACGTATTATATGAGGCCAACTACTGCATGATAACGTGACCGCATCAGGCACGATCAACCAATAGAACAGTACGCTACAATACTGCTCAATTTAGCACGTATTTTCAAGTCAATACTCGTTAGTTAATGCACGCATTACATTTCTTTTATAATACGTTTATATCCAAGAATTTTGCAAAGCACCATCCAAATCACATTTCTGTTGTAAGTTTTCTACTAAGTTTATTTTTGTAGATATGAGAATAACTGATGTATTTTTATAATAAAAATGAATCAGAACACCTACATGTTCAAGATTTTATTTCAAGAGCGTAATAAAAATAACAATTCTAGTAAAAAACTAATTTACAAAGATATGAGTCACCGGCTACTCGTTTTAAGCAACCTGTATTTTGTCCCTGGTTTCACGCCTAACGTTAATGGATCGCCTATCTTGTGTGTGGTTATGTCTTTTAGGAAATCCTTTTGAATTTGACTCGCTCTAGAGTTCCCAAGTTTCCCAGTTACCCAGGTTCGCTACCAGCTGTCCAAGTGATAATAATGTTTTCCTACCATGGCGCTCAGTTTTAGCATTAACCAACTATCTGCGCGGGAAATGTAATAGCGACTAAATCACACGTGTTTTCGTTTTGCTCATCCATAAAAATGGGCATGCCGAAATGGCCGGAGATAAGTGAGACACTTGAATGATAGTTTCACCTGTTATCTAAGACACTAAAGTTTCGCACTGCCAACTACCTGACTCCAGGCTGCTACTGAAAATAATCCCAGTAAGATGTTTTCCATAACTCGGGAACCAAACCTGCAGTAAGCTACAGTAAGGCAAGTAAGGCTTCAGATATTTTTTAGGCTTTTCATTATCGTTTAGTTTTTATTTACATAACATATGTATTAAATAATATAAATATAGTGATGTATATTATTTTAGATTACAAATATAAAAATAATATCCTGGGACAATATTCACACACGGCCATCTGATCCCAAATTAAGCAGAGCTTGTACTATGGAAAACAGATAACTGATAAACTACATATACTACTTTTCTTTTGTTAATTCATACTTATATAGATGACACCCAGACTCATGACACCCAGACTCATGACACCCAGACTCAGGACAAACAGACATATACATGCACACAAGTATTTGTCCGGGGTGGGAATCAAACACACGACCTGCGGCGTGAAAGGAAGCATTTACCAACCACGCCAACTGGCCCGTCAGATAACATCGATTGTGAAACAATTCATCTTATATAATAATTTGACAATAAGTTGATATTGAGATAACAGTTCGAAGAAACTGTGTTAAGTACAGCCATGTATTCAATAACAGAACAAAAGTTTTGAGTAATAGCCTGGAACAACACGTAATCTCCTAAGAAGTCTCGCTTATAACAAAGATTCTTGTACACTAGTTTCTCGTCAGAACAAGATATTAAGTAAAGCAAATTATATAAGTTAGAAACAACAAGAGTCGTGCATCGAATATGTTATTACAAGTATAGCAAAACTATCGAAACAGACAATTAGGCAGTTGGACGAACTATCAGGCCTGTAATAGCTGAGCCTTTCGCCTCCACTAAAAACTGATGGCGCGGAAAAAGAACGAAATGAACGACCGATGACTTTCGTTTTCTTATAATTCTTTGTATTGTTCCGGAAAATACTGGGCCACTTGAGTTGCTACCTGATCTAACGACAACCCTCCTATTTCTTTTATTGTATTAGGAAATATACAAGTTGATATTGGCACAGACGGGATTGTAAGAAAAAGGAAAACGCCGGAAGCTACGCTTGTGATTTAAAGTGGGACTTCTATTGTATAAAATTTTATTACATCGGTGATTACTCCAGGAAATTGACTTTAAGCAATAGCCATGGGATAATTCATGAGTTCATTTTACTTTTCTTATCCTTAAAATGTTAATAATCAAATATAATTTAAAATTATGTATAATTTGCATAACTTAAATGATTGTAGTGCAGCAAAAATAAAAAAAATATTTAACATAGGATCAGCTAGATTTTTTTCCATTATTAAAAAACTAACTATTAACGTTAACAAGCTTAAGATGGTTTCTTTACAATGGCATCAATGACTTCATCGAAGAGTAATTTATAGTCAAATGCCCCTCCAAGATCACATGTCATTGGAAGGTTTATTTTAGAATATTAGTCATTGCCCCATACATCCCAAACAATTACTTGTTTATGTCATGTACTATATGAAAATTAATGACATTAATATATAACTTCTTTATATATCTTCTGATCAATTGGGGATGTTGTTAAGGAAGGCCAAGTCAGAAGTACCTTAGGCTGATTTCAGAGTGTAGAGCGCGGTGCGCGCCGTAGGCGTAGTATCGCGCGTTTCTTTACAATATACAGTTGTGTATAATCGTCATCATGGAGACAACCGTAACCGACAAACATAATTTTGTCCAAGTAATTCCAGCCCGATTTCCTCCCAGGCTTTATTTTGAGCATCCCTGTCCTTATATAATTGATTTGAGGCATCCCACAAACATCTTCTTAAACGAACTTCGTCGATCAGACGCCCCGTATAGAGGAAAATAAAATCGTTACTCATTTTAAGTGCAAAGAGGATAAAAGCACTACGTTTTTTTTTAAATGTACGCAACAGCGTGTGCGACCCGCGTCACTCTGAACCGCTAAATAATTACCTCTTGAATGTCATCAACATTATATTAGCCGAAAGACGTCCACTGCTGGACAAAGGCCTCCCCATAAGATCGTCACAATTGCCAGTCTTGCGCCATTCGCATCCAGCAGTTTCCAGCGATCCACACAAGATCATCGGTCCATCTCGTAGGGTCCTGCCCACACTGCGTCTTCCAGCTCGCGGTTGCCACTCGAGAACCTTTCTGCCCCAACGGCCGTCGGTTCTACGAGCTATGTACCCCGCCCAGTGCCACTTGAATGTAGTTTGATATTAATGCAATTTACAATTTATTGAGTCGGATAAATACCACTGATCTACTGCAGGTAAGCTTCGATGTGGATATCGTAAAGCATTGAGTTGGCACAAACATGTAAGATGTAGATTGTAATTATGTTTCATCACTAAGAATATTTATATCTACTGTTGGTAAAATGTTTGACAGGCTATTCTTTTGTTATAGCCTTAACTTATGCCTCAATTTGGAAGCAATCCGTTGATCAAACTACGAATGCGAATAAATTAACCCACTCCGGAAAAAAGGAGGTCAGATAGCACGCCCAACCGTGATAGGAACTTTTGTACCAACACCTTGAGGGCAAATCCTATTTAGCGCCCAACTCTAGGATAATTAGTAGAGGCATTATAATATTATAAATTTTAACGGAATTAGTTACAAAATAAAAAGTATATTTAAATAAGTAGTGTAAGTATTTTATTATTATTAGAGAAATAACCGGTTCTTTACTTCGCCAAACCTTAACAAAATCGATAGCTTTATTTGGACAATGCCAATTTAGTAAAGCGACAAATTTTAATTTCAGCCTTTAAGAAATTTATTCTAGTATGATGCCATACAATTAAAATTCGTACTGCCTTTTGTCTACAAATAAAATTATAATACAAATATTAAAAAACCTAGTTCGAGCCACTTAATTCCGAAATGTTTACCACTTTCTTGTAACATAAGCTTTATCACTGCAATAAAAGAACCACTACGTTTATTCATACTATGTGGAATTATTATCACCATACCTATAATTTAAAATGTGTAATAAAATATCGTCCTCAACCAGATCCTGTAATTACAGAGAACAATAACCTCTTAAAATGGCTATGTAAATGACACAAAACGGACAAACCCTTTCTATGAATATTAATAATTACTCAGAATTTGGGCCGTTATGAAGATAACTGATTAAGTGGTTCGTTCGTACTCACTGACCCAGGTTGGTATTGAATAAAGACAATGGATATAACATTGAAGGCTTCGCGGCGAGTGGTCGATGTCATTACCGTATTGGTTTAGGGCTGACAGCCGGAAGCTCTCGAACAAACAACATCGCCAACCCAATGCCCACTATAGATACAGCTGCGTACCTCCAATAAACGATCATTTGTAAAGTATTAACCCTTTGAACTCTCTCTCTCTCTCTCTCTATTACTCTTTGTGTATACTCTCTGTATTATATCAACCGTGAAGCCAATTAAATGATTCAAAATATTGAAACTGGATATCGTTATCAATGTTACTACGAAGATTTTTCGACAGACCTATATACATATAAGAAGTATACTAACCCAAATTTCAACACTAGCTAATTACAAATCATATTGTATAGAACACCTTCATCAAATTCCAGTTATGTGGGGCATATCTTCGGATACTGTATATGTTATCGATTATGTTTCAGGGCGTACCAAAATTATAAATAGGAACCCTTACAGTGCGGTTTAGCCCATTCATTCGCTGTCTGCGTATCTCAGCAGTTTATCTCATCTCCTACCGATAGGATAATTAGCGTTCTGAAACTCTAAGATATATTATTTTTTTAATATAGACAGAACCATTGACAATATGTAGTAAAAATATTAGACTTAAACTAGATTATTAAACATAATTTCTTGACAATAACTTGATACGAGCTAGCTAAATATCATTGCTATAATAAAATAAATTTTATAAATGTTTTCATACAATATGTACCTAAATATCTATGTTACTAGAAATAATAATGTATACAACTATATTACTACAAACATGTTCTGACTATTTACAAGCGCTTTTTTAAAGTCTACGTGAATAAAAACCTTTTTTTTTTTTTATTTATTTATGCCACTTGGTTTTTGACATAATATGATTAAAAATGTAAGTAAGATCTATTATTTTTGTGATTTTTTTTAACACATTATTATTCCAAAAACACATTATCTTAAGTTTAACGTGGTAATGCTTACTGTAACAGTTTTAATATTAATAAAAACCTGATACGTAGAATAAAGCGTGAACAGGTTATAATTTGATATCATAAAAGTCAAATTGGTAAATATTGAAGTTTTTTTTTTAAGACAACTTATTTTACATCGTCTACTCTAGAACATTGTTACATAAAACTAGATCCTATACAAATTAATCAGTACACACAATACAGTACCTTAAGGGACTGGTGCCGTCACGTGGAATAAAATCAAAGCGTATGATTGCAGATCCCTACATTCGACATGCTTTCACGGAATCTCTGATTGAGGGATTCATCTTTTATTATGCTAGCAAACATTGATATATATTCAATTTTGCTGATAGATGTTTTAAAGATATATAAACTGTTTACAAATAACATTATAATAATTAATAGTTCCTAAAGATATATTAGTAATTACTATTACGTATAAATTAAAAACTACATTAAACCTACATAGATATAAAATACATTAAATCTAAACAGCGTCAAAAATTCCTCATCGTTGTCGGGTAACGTACCCAGAAGACTGGCATCATTTCCAAATGCTACCAGCCGAGGAGGAACTATTAATTATTATAATGTTATTTGTAAACATAATTAGTTATATTAATTGTATGGCAATACTGATTCTTTGACCAAAATAAAGGTCACGTGAAGCGTCAATTATCAATTTTCGCATTTCAACCCCATGGCCGAAGCGTTTTGACCCCAAACGGCTCAAATACATAACTTCCAGCGAGGTTAGTGTATATATAAATTGATAATTTAAATAAATATATGAAATTCAATGATATCCGTTGATTATGTTAGCAAACATAGGTATATTTAATTGTGTTTATTGAATTTTTGAAGATGTATAGTATAATTAGTGAAATAACCTGGCATGTACCTGGCATGTACATTTAAGTTTGAAGCATGGCTACACACTATCACACAAAATACTTATACTCACATCTGACATATTGTAATTGTTTATATTTGTAG
Source organism: Pseudoips prasinana (assembly GCA_951640165.1). NCBI lineage: Eukaryota > Metazoa > Arthropoda > Insecta > Lepidoptera > Nolidae > Pseudoips > Pseudoips prasinana. Next base: position 17,108,855 of record OX621240.1, read on the forward strand.
TTCAAATTGTCCAGCTATTATAAAAACATCTATTAATTGTATATGATATATTGTATGAAATTGTATGAAACATATTAGGAAAAATGCAGTACTTTGTAATTAATATTACAAATAATAGCTTACTTGTAGTCTTTTAAATAACTCATATTTTATAATAAGCTTTATACTAGTGAGTGTGAATAGTGTGTATTGGCTGTTTATCTAATGGAAACATAATTACCAGATTTGTTTTAATTCCATATCTGTTTTTATGTTTATGTTACATACAAATTATTTGTGTAAAGCCTTATATCAAGTTTCGTTCTCGCAATTTATTCATTGGAGCGATAGTAACCCAATTACGAGACGACGGGGAAAAATAATAAAATTACCTAATCAGTTCCAGCAGTAGGTACAGACACCAGCACATGAAGCTACCCCAATCTGTCAAATTTCGCCAATCGTAAGTGAACCTTACGATTCTGTGATAAAGTTGAAAATCTATAAAAGAAATTTGACAGATTGGGGTAGCTGGATGTGCTGGCGTCTGTACTACCAGATTTACATATGTAAGGAGTTTAAATAAGTTTATAACTTTGGATGATTACGAGGGCAAAGAACTGGTACAGTGGCGTGAGATTCATATCAAGTACCTAAAGATAATTACAAAATGTATTGAAAACTTTGGCTTTCACGAACTCTCAACTCCCAAAATTTTATGGAAAAGAAAGTTATCAAATTAAACTAATTTCCAATGTTCCAATTAATGTCTTAACATTATTAAGGTAACCTACTTGGAATAATTAGATATGTTTCCTGTTTCATATTTATCAACAAATTTAATTTCTTGTCCTATAGAAAGTCGAGGTAATAATATAACTTCAAATGGCCTAATGAACCCACGGCACTAAAACTACTTCCTCTAATTTATACTTATCATAAACGCTAACTGTAATTATGTTAACAACAGTTAGTGTAAATAGCTTCTTATACCCTCTACAAAATACAAGCTTAGAAAATTGAAATCAAATACGGATACCAGTTTAATATAATAAAAACTTGAGAGGTGTCAAGGGACACCCGGATGCAACGAAGTTATTTCTTATTATCTATTATGTACAAAAAACCTGTATACACTCAACAAAAATAATCGTCGCGACACCACACTGTTCAATGCGAAATAGAAATGAAAATATCTGGCTTGCTTTCTATAAGAGAGAGAGAGAGACAGACAGAGAAACATGCGCACGCCGCTCAGCTGCAAAATGTGTCGTGACAACTTTTCGTAAGAATTTTTTCCGTCTAGCCCCCTTTCACAACGCGCGATAAGGAACTTCTTTCCAAAAAATCGTCATCTTAGTGCGGTATGTTAAAGCTGTAAGTTCATCTTTACAGTTGAAAGAAGTCCACTGCTGGACTAGCCCCCGAATAATGATCTTGGGGGATATGCCATAATCGCCACGCTTGGCCCGTTGGCCGACGCGTAGGCGATCGCAGTAAGATGGTCATAGTACACAGAAGGAAGCTGCTGCCCGTCCTCTGGTAGATATTCCCTCGGGTCGACTTCTCATCCCGAGGGAGCCACGGGATGAGATGGGGTGATAAAATTCTGTTATTCGGCGTCAGTTTTTTTTTATTTGATAATAAGAACTTCGTATTTGAAACAGGGTGTGGGCGACGCTCAACAACGGTTTAAATAATAAACACCGACTGACATACCAACGCTCCCACATCTGAAAAATATCTACCGAAACATGTTATTTTCCTTATTCGTGTATAAGTATGATGCTTTGTAGCCTCACTCGTTTATTGACACGTGTGAAATAATTCATGACTCTATAAATAGAATAATACCAACAATGTTGAAATATACCTATATTTCAAAGAAGTTTCCGCAATTTGTAACAGTGACAAATTGTTGGACCTCCTGCTTTTTCGTCACAGGTTGCTACCTACATATTAGTTCTTTGAAAATGATAAGATTAGAGATTAGTTCTTTTAAATAATCCGACATTGCCAAAATTCTACAAAGAAGTATTAATTAATTGTTAATATTTTTTTCAAGACAATCCCGCATATCAAATTTAATACCTGTGCCGCGGGCTACTTTACAAACTTATAATTGATGGACACAAAGTACATCTAGACTCAGAACAACTATTTATAGGTCACACAAATAGTTATCCTGCGCGGGATTTGAACCCGGGACACGAAGTGGCGAGGCAACTGTCTTAGCCGCTGCGCTACACGTGCAGTCAAATAATAAATAAATATGTTTAGCTAATTTAAATATAAATAAATAGTCGTCCGTGTTTTACCTAAAATAATACAGGTACTTCTTGGATCTAAATTAAGTCAACACGGATGACATATGTAATAACGTCCCATCTGAGTTTCTGACTGTTGAACCTGACGGCCACGTGTAAAGTCTTACGTAAAAAGCTTCTTTGTTGGTCTATTGGCAGCGTGTTAAACCGCAGAAAACGAGTTCCTGGGTTCAACAAATCCCGGGCCGAGCCCAATTTATTTTGGCATTTTTTGTTAAGAAAAGAAGTATTTCTCAGAATCAACCCGAAGTAGTTGAAGGTATTGTACCTCGTGCCTCGAAGAGCACGTAAAGCCATCGGTCCAGTTCCTAACCTCTTTCCGGTCGTGTCGCTATTCGTCCAATCGGATCATGAAATTGATGGAAAAGAAAGTGCCAATGTGTTTGCGCACACACTTGTACACTGTAATATGTCCCGCGCGCCGTGGCCGAAAATCGGCTAGAAGACATTATTTGACATTATATTCTTTTAAAAAGTTATATCAGCACGTACAAACTTTCATGAAGTACAAAAAAGAGAACTAGAACATTCGAGTATGTCACTAGGACTAAAATGTCCGCCAGTTGAAGTCGGGGATTTATGTAATATCGTACAAACTTTGATTGCTTGCGATCTAAGCTACCATTGCGGGAGCTTACGACGTTTCAAGTAACGACGATAGTTTCCTCAAGTGAAATTAATAGTAATACTTATTCTGTGATAATAACACCGACTTTCGAATTATTTCAGGTAAGTTTTATGAAATGAAGTTAAATGACAGCGTAATCTAATTTTAACAGATGAATAAAATTTTTGACAATCTGTAAAACATACATTAAAACATATATTACCAACAAAAAATATGTTTTTCGAGTTGATTTCACAAAACATGGAGAAATCGCTACACGCTTTTAAACCACAATGTAAGAAACTGAAAATAAACTATTTTTATTTATTTATTTTATATATACAAAAAACGGTTTATAACTTTTTATCTTTTCGAAAATATCTCGTAAAATACGTAATAATGAAGAAACACAACGTAGAAATTTTATTTTAGCCCTGGGGAAATTATAAAAAAAATCAAAATTCAAAATATATTTACTTTCTCTACACAAAGACCCTTTGTGTAGAGAAAATAAAAATATTTTGAATTTTTATTTTATTTATTTAAGACTTTTTATCTAGAATCTAGTAACAATTTAATAATTATATGACAATACTATTCGTAATGGCAAATGCTCGTGTGTTGCAGCGGCTACAGTAGCCTCGTCGCTTCGTGTCCCGAATCCAATTCCCGACAACTATTTATGTGACCTATAAACAATTGTTCCGAGTCTGGATGTAATTTGTGTCCGTCTAATATATGTTTGTAAAGTACAGAGGGATTATAATCCCTAATGCTGACGTTATCTTTAAAAAAATGCTGTAATTAAACTAAATACTGATGCCAAATTTTCTTTCAAACGTCCTAAATAAAATCTAGGTGATTAAATCAGTTGAATAGAATGAAGAGTTGTGACGTCAAATACATAATATTGTTCTTCAGATCAGCGACTGTTGGAATCGTTCTGTCGTCACCGATTGATTGATACAGGCACACACAGATAACAAACACACATGAACAAATAATGGTCATATGTCTCTGCCAAGATAACGCGCTCCCCAGGTACTATGATCGTGAGTTTTTGTTTGGCGTGTGACAAAGAGAAAATTGATAATTCATCAGAAGCCTCCATTGTTGCCGAGTGGTATTTGATGAGCAATTCAAAAGGAACAATTTATTTTATTACCTATTGTTTTTATATCACAAACATTGTATGTTATGTGGTTGTGTGAGTTTATTACTCACACAACCGCGTATCATTTTATGAAAACGTTTATGTTATATATGAACGGCATGTTAAGTTACAGGTTTACTCGCTATTAAATTCCCGTACGATGTAGATGATACAAAGTTGGGAGAACGAACCGCGAAGATTCCATATGAACAAATAAGGTGATATAACTTTTAGTACTTACTTACTAGAACGCAAACATATTTCCAATTTGTAAATATCGTGTGTTAAACATCAAATCTTAACCTTAAGGTTTGTACTATAAAGATTCTTCATTAGTTAATACTGAATGATCTTAATTACATAAATATTTTTTAATTATTATTTTATCCAATATGTATTAAACATTTTAATTTGTTTCTCCATATTTAGTCAAATATTCAAATAATAATGACTAATGAATATAATTAATTAATGATAACAATATTTAAAAAAATTACTGTACTTTTAATTGGTCTAGAACTTCAGCATTAACAATTAGCTCTTGTGTACATTATGGTTATAATTTTCAACAATGTATATATTTTATTTATATATTTATATATATGTATATAGTAAAGGTGTTATGTAATATGTAAGTTAAGTATAAGTTTGTAGCGGATTAAGTTCACTGTTTTAGTCATGGTACCAGTGCGTACCATGTCATCATTTTTGTACACTGACAACTACCGCAACTCTTTTATTCCATACTCCAATCCCTGCCTAGGTTGTCTGGAAGAGATCACATTTAGTGATAAGGCCGCCAATTGTACATTTCAGTAATGCAGGATGCATTACAGAAATGTACAATTGTTCCTTATATTTTATTTTTCTTGGTGTACAATAAAGAGTTATCTATCTATCTAATCTATTGTAATGTCACAATCTATTCGAATAATTCTTCAAATAGATCTTGACATGACAATAGATTTTGACATTTTTATAACATTTTAATTTTGTCTGGCCTGTTTGTTTTGTGGTTAGTGACTCTGACTGCTGACAGATGTCGTGGATCTGATCCCACCCAGGACAAATATTTATACGATGAACACGATTTTTTGTTATATGTCTCGGTGTAATTTATCTATAAGATGGACTGCCTCGTTAGTCTAGCAGTAGCGGTTCACACGCAGAAAACGAGGTCATGGGTTCAAATTCCGGGACGGGCCAAAAGTGATTTTGGGACTTTTCTATAAAAATAAAAATTTCTCAGCATCAGCCCGAAACCCGAAGTTGGTGGTAATTATACCCCCGTGCCTCGGAGAGCACGTAAAGCCGTCGATCCTGAACCTGACCTCTTTCCGGTCGTGTCGCTAGGCGTATCATTGGATCATGAGAGAGATGGAACAGAAAGTGCTCCTGTGTTTGCGCAGACACTTGAGCACTATAATATGTCCCGCGCAGATGGCTAATCTCTATTGAGACTGGCCGCCTTGGCCGAAATTCGACTAGGAGGACATTATTATAACATGGATATATCAGCATGTTTATTAATTGTCTGGTTGTCATAATACAGGTCGGTCTAGTTTTGGATCAGAGGGGAGTGTGTTAGTTGACCCAAGATATTTATATATTTATTTATATTACTACTAATGTTAAGCAAAAAATTAATGTTAGACGGGCCTGTCGGCGTGATTGGTAGATACGCTGCTGGGTTCGATTCCCACCCGGGACAAATATTTGTGTGCATGAACATGTCTGTTTGTCCTGAGTCTGGATGTAAATTATCTTTATAAGTATGTATTTACAAAAGAAAAATAGTATATGTAATATATCAGTTATCTGGTTTCCATAGTACAAGCTCTGCTTAGTGTGGGATCAGATGGCCGTGTGTGAATAATGTCCCAGGATATTAGATATTATTATATTATTATTAAATGTAATAAAGTTACCGAAATAAACTGGCCTAGTTAATAAATACTTCAAATATATAGATACATGGAGATATAATTCTAAAACCCCATACCATATAATATAATAGGTATTATGAATCATTGTAACACTCACCACCAGACAATATCAGCTGAAAATTATGAACGTTCTGGGAATCTATACATAATTTAAAATCGTAGGGAAGTGAAAACTGTACATTGAATATATGTTTTAAAGGATTCTTGGGGCGTGATCTACAATCGATTGCGAAGCCAAAAATATAGTTTTTAGAATTTTTATGTCCGGGCTAAACCCAAAAAGTACTGCATGGATTTACTTTAAATTTTGCATGACTGTTACTAAGACGTCGGGTCAACATATAGGCTACATATTATCACGCTATCACCTTCAGGGGGCATTTAACGCGGGTAAAACCGCGGGGCACAGCTAGTATCACATAATAATAATTCATAAATCTAGACAAATACACAAGCCAAATAAAGGACGATATGTTTTGACGCTAAAGGCACAAGTAGGCATTGTGATTGGCAGCTGATCGATAAAACTAATATCAAAACTTGCTTCTACGTATCTGTTATCTTTTACGTCATTGTTAAGTGATTCTGAATAGAACTAACTACTGATCCGAAGTACAAAATTATAGCAACCAGTTGAACATGAATAAAGATATTTAATCAACATCGAATTTTTTTTTTTTTTTTTTTTTAATAATATCTGGGGACAATGTCACACAGATCTTCCTAGCCCCAAACTAAGCAAAGCTTGTACTATGGGTACCAGGCGACGATATACATACTTATATAGATAGATAAATACTTATATACATAGAAAACATCCATGACTCAGAAACAAATATTCGTGCTCATCACACAAATATTTGCACTTACCGGGATTCGAACCCAGGGCCACCAGCTTCGTAGGCAGGAGCACTACCAACTAGGCTACGGTGACCGTCTATTAGTAATAAGACGTCCAGTGTTGGACAAATTCTCTAAAAGTGCCGTTCTTGCACAATCGATCCATCTTGTAGTGGACATGCCCATGCAGCGTCTTCCTGTTCTTTCTGCCGCAGCAGCCGCTGTCAATGAGCTGTGTCCTGCCTACTACCAGAACAGCTTGGAAATACTTCGGAAAAATATATTTAATCACTATAATCCAATAAGGTAAACATAAAAAAGACTACAAAAGCTCTTCTTAAGTTGGTTAACACTAAAATTATAAAGGCGAAAGTTTGTGAGTGTGTATGTTTGTTACTTTTTCACGTCAGTACGGTTGGCGCAGTTTTAATAAAATTTGGCATGGAGTTAGCTGACACCCTGGATTAACAAACAGGCAGCTATAATTTATAATATTTAACGCGGGTTGAACCGCGGGACCCAGCTACATACGTCATGTATGTCATAGTTAAAGATATACAAAAACGATAACACACTGACGTTACTATGAAGATTTCTAAAACAAAAGAAGAGGCAAAGGAAAATTTTTATTACTTTTCTATATCAAATAAATATAATACAATGTCACTGCTAGAAATTAAATTTAATGATGACCAACTCATCATTAAATTTAACATTTATAATATAATAATAAAAAACAATTTTATAGTTTATGGATAAAGTGGTTTTCTACCATATAGTGTCCAAAGTGTACTAATGCATATACAAATAAATAACATTTTAGTACTATCCAATAAATCATTTCAAATGTGTGTAATACTCAATTTAACAAATATTAAATCAGAACCCAATTGTAAATAATAATATATTTCAAAGGATCTCTCATTATGCGCTAAATCATACAAAATTAATTGGTACGAGCTAATACAATATCCAAAATGAATACGTACATGAATATAATTGTATGTGTATTGAGTTGTCATGACACATTGTAAGGTCGATTTACATGTCCTTTAACAAAAGCAGGCGAACTTGTGAGGAACGGATTAGAAGCGACGTTTTGCGTGCACCTGCTAGCACAGAGATGAATTTAGCCGGCTGACGCTAGCGACACCTGTCTGAAGCGAAATAATACGCTACTTATTCGCCGGTGAAATATGAAATTCTTCACCGAGGATTATCTAGCGAAATACCTGCGCTGTCATAAGACATATCTACATCACAATGACGATGGGGACGGAGCTCCCTCGCAATCTCTGGAATTTGTTAATTTTTTCTCAGCTTCATAATGTTATAATATAATATATGGCGACATTTTATGTACTTTGTACTGCGCCGTATAAGAGTTTATGTTATGAGGCGCGCTTGTAAAAATGCTCTCATCAATCTGCACCCCACGTTATTTGAACTTAATGTTATCTTTTTAAGTAATGTGTTAGAATAAATTGTTACTCACCGACTTCAAAAGAAGGGGGTTATCAATTCGACCATATTTTTTGAAGTTAAAACTTATTCTTAAGGCGCGTTGAGCAATTTTTGGGTGAACAACAATCATGGAACTGACGTCATCTTCACCGAACGCTTTCCATGAGCTATAAAGGTATATAACTATAACTATACTGTGTAACTATGTGTATTTTTGGGTAGACAAAAAGCGTGAAACTCGTGTTAACGAGTTAACGGGTTACGCGTTAGTAGCGTCGTTACCACATGCACCATGAGCTATATGAATATATGTACATAGATATACCTCCATGCGCTATTAGTTTATATTATATATATCACTAGCTGTGCCCCGCGGTTTTACCCGCGTTAAATTTTATAAATTATCACAGCTCCTCCCCCGTAAGCGATAGCGTGATAATATGTAGCCTATATGTTGACCCGACCTCTTAGTAATATTCATGCAAAATTTGAAGTAAATTTTTGAGTTTAGCCCGGACATACATACAGACAAACAGACAAAAATTCTAAAAACTATATTTTTGGCTTCGATTGTAAATCACATCCCAAGTATCCTTTTAAAAAATATTCAGTGTACAGTTGACTTTCCTACCATTTTATTATATGTATAGATCATATCAGCCTAATAACGTTCACTCATGGACAAAGTCCTCCCCAAAAGAGTTTCACAGTTGAGTTGTGTCCATAATTTGGAGGGATATGCCATAATCGGCACGCTTGGCTAACGGGTTGGTTGGCACCGAGATATACTCTTATATATGCAAAGAGTATATCTCAATGTGAAGTTTCAACGATTATATTCTAGAATAACTGTGCCCGCGACTTCGTCCGCGTGTTAATTAGTTTCTTTGTTTTTTTTTTTGTTTTTTAGTAAAATAAATGACTTTTCCTAAAATAAAAGTAGCCTAAGTTACTACTTATTACATCAGCTACCTGCCAATAAAAGTCCCGTCAAAATCGGTCCAGCCGTTTCTATTTATTTTTTATTTTTTTTTATTTATTTATTTGGAAAACAAACAGTTGTACAACATGAGCTTATAAACTAAAGTAATAACACAGTGTAATGTTGGGAGTACAACCCACGACGTTTTCACAGATTACTAAAACACAAATAATAATAATATGTAGAGTGCTGTGAAGTCTAATGCTAACTGGTTATATATACATTACAATGTAGGCTTATAGCTAGGTAAAACGTAACTATACAAAAAACAACGAATATAAAATATCAAACAATAAAGTAATAACAACCTACTTTTATGTCTTCAGCTAAATCCCAAAGAACATTGGAAAAAAAAAACGAGACAGAATAGTAAAAAAAAAAACGAATACAGATACTTAATATAAACATAAATACGATAAACAATCAATGTCTGTTAAGAGTACTTTTTCCATTATAGAGGCTTTTAAAAATTTCTTTTTTGAAGATGTGTTCCGACAAGGCAAATATATCCACTTTTTCAAAATTTTTATTATAATTTTTTAATATTCGGTGAAGGGGTGCTCGTTCCCCAGCATTGGTTCGACACTTTGAGGTGGCAAATAGAGGATACTCTCTAACTACTCTACGGATCACTGTTCTTGGCACAATGTAGGATATTTTATTGACCACTTCGATGCAATCGTACCGATGGTGTATAAGACCGTGTAAAAACGTAGCCTGAAGTAATAAGCGTCTTGATTCTAGAGATATCATATTAAATTTTAATAATGTTTCTTTATAGGGTTGTATGACCAGACGGCACTTATATGACATTCTTTTAAGATATCGCTTTTGTATATTCTCTATAGCAGTACTATATTTATCGTAATAGGGGCTCCAAATGACACAAGCATACTCAACTTGCGGACGAACTAGTGCGTAAAAAAGATTTAAATAAGTTTTAAAACGCCTCAAGTCAGTTGAAGCTCGCATAATAAAATTAAACATTTTAAAGGCTTTTGCGATAATAGTGTCAGTGTGTAGGTTCAGATGCAGCTTATCATCAAGTATAACACCGAGATCACGTACATTGGTGTCATAAGATAGGGTTTCTTTACACAAAATATACGACTTTCGGATTACCTTTTTCTTCTTTGTAAAATGTATACATTTACATTTAGGTAAACTGAGTTTTAATTTCAGAGATTAGCCGGAACAAACAGACAGACAGACAGACAAAAATTGTAAAAAATGTTATTTTGGTGTATGTACCGTATGTATATTCATATTTATGTAGTAAAAACCGATTATTTTAATATTACAAACAGACACTCCAATTTTATTTATTTGTATGTATAGATGTATAGATTATTATACTATTGGCCACCTCAAACACTGTTCTGCTTTTTTTTCTTGTATGGAAGTTACGCAATATATATTTTTTGTGAACCTATGTTGATATTTTTTATATTCGATGGGAAACGCTTGAAATGTTTGTTAAAAATGGTTGTCGTACAGAAAAGTCAATGTAAGTTTTATGTTTTTTAAAACGATAATTATTTCTTACATAGTTATGTACACATTTTTAACAATTATCCTATACTACCTCGGAATATTATCATGTTTGGTAAATTTTGATTCTGACTTGTATTATAACTTCTTTTGTTTATAATCATAACTTACAACGACACTTGTAAATGTCAGTTTATAGAATCAAGTCGCAAAACTGTTTTTAAAAGAGATTAACTTGTTGGTTTACTATATGTATAGTCTTTCGATGTTTTTTTTAAAACAACGCCCGCACTAGGAAATCTGACCCCTGTGTCGCGGGGTTACAAACATATAATAGACGGACACAAATTATATCCAGACTCAGAGCAACTATTTATGGGTTGCACAAATAGTTTTCCGGCGCGGGACTCGAACCCACGACACAAAGCGGCGAGGCGACTGTCTTAGCCACTGCGCCACACGTGATAAAAATATTCCTTGCCGAACAATATAATATGTATTTGTATATGTCGAGACAGGACGGCTTGAAGGCTCTTCACCACAACTCATCCTCTTATAATTTTATGGGTAGGTGAGGGCGGAACAGAAATAAATTACTTCAAATTACAATCAACGTAATTCACAAGAATCACGATTTAATTAGATGTTTAGTGATTACTACAACGTAAAATCAATCAAATTAAATCTTAAAATATCGTGATGGCGAAGATTCTCAGCGATTCGTCACAAGGGTGGTGCGCGGGCGCCGTCTCGTTCAAAAGTGACTTCAAGATGGCCGCCCACGCTACCATCGACAATGACGCTTCGCTAGGTTGACATTGACAGCCCTGTCAACCTGACGTTTGACGTGAACGCCGTCATATATAATACATATTATATTGTTCGGCAAGGAATATTTTTGAGATAGCCAAACATCAATTATATTTAAATTAGATTTATGAATACAAGTTAAAACCGATTGTATATTTTTGGAGACAGTAATTATTGCGGATACTAGAGCCTATGGATGTTTGTTTAATCTGGAGCCAATACTGCCAAAACTTCTCGTTGATCAACTCTGGGGACATCAATCATTTAGATATTTGGCTGTTGTATTGTATGTTGTGTGTAGGTACAGACGCCAGCACATCAAGCTACCCCAATCTGTCAAATTTCCGCAATTGAAAGTGAACCTTATGCTTATGTGATAAAGTTGTAAATCTACAAAAAAAATGACAGATTGGGGTAGCTGGATGTGCTGGCGTCTGTTCTTTCCATTCTATATTTAAATTATATGAGGAAATTTGGTTCTGTGTCATAACACAATAAGCACAAAAGTGAAACAATGGCTTTTGCCAGCGGTTAACTTTTATGTCACCACCACTATTGAAATTACACAAAGTATAAACCGACTCAGAACAAACATTTATGGGTCCAGAACTAGTTAACCTGCGCGGGGATCGAACCAGGGACACAAAATGGCGAGGCGACGGTCTTCACTGCTACGCACGTACAGTCAACAATTGTGCAGTTCGCTGCAGAATAGTTATATTATATTACTTATAATTTTTTTTTTTTTATATTGGGACAATGATTTAATATCATTTATTTATATAGTATTCATAACAATTGCATTAAAATATTTATCCTAAAACCTAATTATTTCTAAGAAAACTAAATATTAAACTAACTAACTAAAAGCAATCCAAAAGGCGCTCCGCATCGGCATCAAAGGGTATCGTGCCCAGAAGACTGGCAGCATTGCAACGTTGCATGGCAATGTTTATGCTCTGCAAAAAGAAACCAGCCCTCTGATTACTTAATTTATATTATTCAACATCAATTGTTCATATTTTTATTCAGTCACGTACATAGACTTACGTATAAAAATGTGAACGTTATTTCTATTGAATATTATTTTATCATATCGAACAGTTGTATAACTAAGCCTAGGCAGGTAAACAAAGTGGACAATAGCAAAGAGTGTAGCATTAAGTACACATTTACATACGTGATGGAACTGCTATTGTGTGACAGAGACATGTGATCCATTACTCTAACGAACTTGCAGCAGGCTTCATTAGAAAATCATACTGCGCTGAACAATTACTACTTTTAAATAGACATCCTGAAACTATGTGTATGGTTTTAGAATCGTAGGAGAGGGTAAATAAGATTCTGTTACATGAATTTAGGATACGACTTGTAGTATATATGTATGAAGAAGAATTAATTCAGGGCCTTTTGGCGTCGTTGGCAAATGATTGCTTTTCACGCCGCAAGTCGTGGGTTCGATTGCTACCCAGGAAAGATATTTGTGAGCTAGAACATGTCTGTTTGTCCCATTGACTTATATGTATGTTTGTCCTGGGCCTGGGTGTAATTATCTATTTAAGTATGTATTTACAAAAGGAAAGTAGTACTACTTGTACTGTGTATATCAGACTGCCTCGTTGGTCTAGCGGTAGCGAGTTCACCCGCAGAGAACGAGGTCCTGAATTCAAATCCCGGGTCGGGCCAAAAGTGATTTTGGGACTTTTCTGTAAAAACAAAAATTTCTCAGCATGAGCCCGAAGTCTGGGAGTTGGTGGTATTATAGAGCACGTAAAGCCGTCGGTCCTGTACCTAACCTCTTTCCGGTCGTATCGCTAGGCGTCCCATCGGATCATGAGAGTGATGGAACAGAAAGTGCTTCTGTGTTTGCGCACACACTTGAGCACTATAATATGTCCCGCGCAGATGGCTAATCTCTGTTGAGACTGGCCGCCGTGGCCGAAATTCGCCTAGGAGGACATTATTATATCAGTTATATGGTTTCCATAGTACATGCTCTGCTTAGTTTGGGATCAGATGGCCGTGTGTACATAATGTCTCAGTATATTATTATTATTAGATATAAGAATAATTTCATTCCAGTCTAACTTTTGCCATAGCTAACAAATTCACTCTTGAAGACCGGCAATATGTTTCCGCATCATCATCGTCATCATATCAGCCGAAAGACACCCACTGCTGGACAACGGCCTCCCCCATAGATCCCCACAATAACCGGTCTTGCACTAGCCGCATCCAGCGACTTCCAGCGACCCTCAGAAGATCATATGTCCATCTTTTAAGGGGCCTGCCCACGCTGCGTCTTCCGGTTCGGGCAATATACACACTATCTCTTTTTTTTAAGCACCATTGTATATATTTGTACATTTATGTGTAGATGAGATTTAAAATTTGTACTTGGCATTTTGATAATAAATTATAATATTATTATTATTAAATATGTTTAGGACATTTTAATTGTTATAAAAGAAGCGTGTGAGAAAATACATGTGTACTCTCTATTAATACACTCTCATAACGTGTCTCGACTGAAAGGATACCAGTTGCAGATTTGATGATTTTAAGACTCCCGGGGTAAGGGCTAGGCTCCGGGCTACTATAGGGTTAGTCATCATCACCACCATAACAGCTAGAAGAAGTCCATTGAACAAACCTCCCCAAGAATCATCTTGGGGGTATATGCCATAATCGCTACGCTTGGCAGATGGGTTGTCCCAGTATGATGGGCATAGTACTCAGAATGAAGCTGCTGCCCGTCCGCTGGTAGATAATACCTCCGATCGACTTCTGTGCCCCCCACGGGATGAGTTGGGGTGTCGATATTCTGATATTTATCTCCGTCACTACACAGCGAGAGTAAATGTTTCATTAGAAATTGTGTTTTTCATAATCTTAGTAATCCGAATATGTTGACTGCCTCGTTGGTCTAGCCGTAGCGTGTTCACCCGCAGATAACAAGGTCCTGGGTTCAAAGCCCGGGTCGAGCCAAAGTGATTTTGGGAATTTTGTGTAAAAAGAAAAATTACTCAGCATCACCCCGAAGTCCCCGAAACTCCTTAGAGTTGGCGGTGTTATACCCCCGTGCCTCGGAGAGCACATAAAAAGTCTGTTGAGACCGGCCGCCGTGGCCGAAATTCGGCTAGGAGACATTATTATATATTACATTTATTTTATTTATCACATACGATTATTATCACACGTTTTATATATTTATAATATTTATCTAGTAGCACGATATAACACACATACACACACGCCCATTCAAACACACACGGACACACCATTTTACTGTATCTTATGTAATTTATAATCTAATATAGTACCTAAGTAACTGTCAATCTGAACCAATATTGTTACTGTTCATACCAAAGGGAAGCGGACTATTGTTCCTTACTACAGGTTAGTAATTAACCTACCAAGGATAACAGAACTCTATACTTACATGATTGTATCAAAAATAGTTGTAAGAACTGCTATGCGTAACTACTATTTGTAACTACAATCACTTTTTATGCAAATAAAGATAAATTAAATTATTATTATTAATCCGAATAAAATTATCGGTTAAGCCTAGGACTGGAACCCAAGATCATATTATCTGCCTTCGAACTGCACTAAACCGACGTAAAGTTTTACTATTTTAATCAATCAGCCCCTTTTTTACAACCATACATGAGTCACCTCTCAAAAACACATAAAATTGACCTTTCCCTAGTACGTATGTCAGAATAGTGGTCGTAATTTAATATGGACATATTACATGCAAGCGAATGCCACCCACTTAGATACTTATTATATAGGTATATATCTTTCTACCCTTTTTACGACGCCCAAGTGATATGACCTTCTTCTATCATTACTTTATTAATTACAGTCCGAAAGTCCAATTTAATACCTCTTCACGTACGACGAACGGATCATTATAATATGAAGGTCGGTTGTCAAATAATAAAACTTATATTATATCCTCTTAGCAACGAGAAAATATGTTGTTAAAAGTTTATTAAAGTACCGTTGATTTGAATCCGCGACAGAATAACTAAAATATATTCGATAGTAGTGCGGTAGCTGGTGGCAGCGGTCTAGTTAGCGCGACAGATAGTTTCTAACTTAACAAATGTAAAGTTGAGCGCACAAACGGGACGGCCGTGTGCATTTAGTTGAACGCAAACTTTTCGCTTTGTAAGGAAAGTGTTCAGTTTAAACCATACGCTCGCCTACCCAATATCCGTCGTGAAGTGAACATCGCGCCGTGTGTGTATTCAGGCGAAGAGTCGCAACGCGATTGTGTTCTCCGCCGCTTCGTTCCGATAACAAACTGCGCTCCGCTAGGCTTATTGTCGCCCGTATTGTTCTCTGCCTTATCGTACACTCGCTCAATTATTCAAAGTAAATATTATTTTGTTTTTTGTACCCCTAAGTTTCATCGGCGCCTCTCCATCAACGTCCCCCTAAAATGTGAAATTCCCCGATGAGCCGGAGTTGGTTCGTTAAGTTGTTGTATGTTGGCGAGAGGCGGTGTTTGCGCGCGCCCTCAAAACCAGCAAACAGTCTCAAGTTACGCCCTCGCAATCTCTGAAATAAACATGCGACGAGGCCACTACTGCTAACAACCTTAGCAACTCAGGCCACCAGAGCTTTACTAACTCTAGCTAGAGGATTAATCTTAAGCAAGATTCCGTTCATGTGTGTAACTAACTTAAATTACGATCAAATATTAATGGCAAGTGTTCTCTCGAATAACAGAACGTCGGCGCTTTGTAAATTAATTCTCGGAAAGAGCCACTGGCGAAATTGTTTTTGGTTCACTAACCACATTTGCATGCCAGTGTCAAAGTACGTATGTTTTATTTAAGGATGTGTATTACAATATCATAGATTAGATAGTTCTAGATAGAAATAAACAAGATAGAAATGAGTATAAATAAATTTTATTTGAAATATAATAAATCTGCTTTTATATTTACGTATCACTTGATTTTAATAGTACTTAACCACATGGATAATATTATTGTTATACAACTTAATTATTAGTCGGCAAATAAAAAACTCAAATGATTAAATTAATCGTTTACCCAACCGCAATAAAAATTTTAGTGAGTGAAAACAGCGAGGCGAGATAAAGAATTTGTTACAAGTTAGGGACCGGCAAACTCCTAGGGGCTAATTACATTGTTACATGACAAAACTTTTGGGTCGGTCCAACTTTCTTTACGTTCCTTACTCGGGCCTAAGCTCTGTTGAGACTAATAAAATCACCTCTGCATCAGAGAACATACAATGTTATTGAACACCAGATTTAATATTTATTAACTTTGATCATTATTTACAAGGAGGAAACATCAGGATTTAGGAATGATTTCTACTGGATGATTGTGTTGTATATCGGTTTTCGAATGGCTCTCCTCATTCTTTCGTTGTTTACGGCGTGTGGATTTTGTTTGTACGGTTATATGGAGTGTTCATAAATTATTAGCCAGCCAGCTTTTGCTTCCAACATTGTTTCGTTTAGCCTTCAGGATTAGACAAAAACGTTTATTGCCTGTTGTGTGTACGTTCATAAATATATAATTTATGTAGCAACAGCATACAAAAGTATTCTTCGTAAAATGATGTTTAACAAATAAATACGTTCCTAAATGTTGACAGTTATTAGTGATTTATTGCCTACATGATGAATTCTAGCTACAATAAGATCTTTTATCGTTGTGGTTCTTTAATGGTCCTCTATACAAAATCAATTGATTTATGTCATAAGTCGATAGGGCTTCATTTTGAACAGAAATTAAAAAGTCGGCTGGCCGTCGAAGAAATAAACTGACCATTTGTATTGAAGAATAATCGTTGTCTACATAATAAAATTATCTTTCCATTATTAAACCATACGTAGTTTTTATTTACAGTGTTGTTAAGTCAAATTGTAGTCAGACCAATTTTTATTTGAAACAATCTCTTTAGTTTCACGGATAAATAACTTATAATGGCTTATAAAAGAATAATCTAACAAGTAATGAATTTATTACTACGTCAAAAGACAATATTTAACGTAACTTACTTTACGGATAAAGAATAACCTTTCATTATTCAAACTGAAATCATTAACGTTATTTATTATCTGATTCTAAAACAACTAATTGTTTCTTATTATTAAACGGTATTATTGAGTCTATTTATCACTAAAAGAGACTTTAACCATTCTTGCAGAACTGGACTTTCACCATTCTTGGAAAACTGGCACTCAAGCTGTAATTTTCATCATTTGCACATTTCGTTAATAATATAGGTTTAAAATATTTCAAAGGTTCCTTTTATAATGCTCGGAGACTTTGAATCCACTACGGTGTAAAATAGGGAGTGAAAGTATATATATAACTTTACACTTTGAACTTAAATTCAAACAACATTAGAATGAACGGCGAAGTGAATTCAACAGAAGTGTGGTGCGAGTTCCGAATTAACTAAAATACCCTGTGAAAAATGATAAGTTTCGATCGAAGGATACTATATTTCGACTTTCTGTGGAAAATTGCGAGTTACTCCAATACTTAAAAATATATAAAATATAAATAATTAAGAAATGCAAACATAAAATTGTAAATTTAATTTTGTTATTTCCTTACATCGTCATAGTCGTAGAATAGTGACGGATCTGACAAATATCAAAGTTTACAGGGCAGCCATTTCAAATAATAAGGTTAGTTTTGTTGTAAATTGGCATACGAGTATAAAATAAGGTTCTTTTTTAAGTATCATAAAAAAAACAACTTAATATTATAAAGTTTTCCAGAAAAATCACATGCTGCATTTTTCATCGGGCTCAACACAGTCGTATAGTATAATCCGACATTGTTCTTCGAAAAGATACCGTGCAAAGAATGACGGATGTTACTTTCCTGTAATGTTCTACCGACTTACTGATTAATATTTTGGCGGATGTGTTATGTGACATATTTTATTTTGACCGGGATAAGTAGGAAGGCAGGTGGTAGGTAAGTAAATACGTAGGTAGCATATTTTAAATAAAACCCAGACTATTTACTCAGATCTTTGGAGTCTTTTTTTATACGAAGTGTGAACATATAGTTTGAATTAAGCATTGATCAATAGCATTTTAGTTTAATATAGTCTTACTTAATCAGGTGATATATAGCTATTTAGTATATTGCCAATCAAAATCTTAAACATTAATCATAAAAAGCAAATATATTACGATAATTCGTATACGGTATAAGTATTTAGGGTAGTAAGCATATTAAATAAAATCACAACTTCCGAGATCCATTAATAAGAATTAAGGATCTTTGAATATTAATAAGTAAACAAAAAGTATTACTAAGAGGCGTTGAACCTATTTGGTAAATTATCAATCAAGATCTTAAACATTAACCATTTTATAATCATAGCTTATCACGATAATTCTTATGGATGTAAGATAATAAAAGTATTCATAAAATCACAACTTCTGAGATCAAATAGTAAGAATTGAGCATAATTATGTGATATGTAAGTAAACAAAAAATATAGAACTGTTCTATTACTTTAAATTATTCAGTCAGACACATTGTTATCATCAGAAACATGTCTTCCGAGTTAAATTACAGAAACGGCTATGACATTTTGTGGGTATTATTGAGGATTCGCAAAGACTAATAAGATCTTTATATTTATCATTACTAATTGGAATTGGACCCATATACGCTTTGTGTAAGGTTCGCGACTAATCCCTCCCTCTTACCCACCACTGCAACTCCTGTAAGCCAGGATCAACAGTGGCACACAATGAAAAAACACTGAGCAGTGAGGCTCAGGCATGTCCCGGGGAATCGCTTTAACTATCTTAGATCCCGCAACTAATTTAATCAGAAAGAAAAAAGGAGGAGTTAGAATTGAATAGTTCCATTTCCAGAGCAAAGCGGGAGACAAAATGTATATAAAGAGGCTATAGCCTCATAAAACGAGAGAATTGCAACTAAAGAAGCCAGCTGCAAAAGCGCCGATGACCAATTTAAGGGTCCTAAGTGAGCTGTTATATTTGATTCCAATAGTAGGTATGGCAAAAGCCCTTAAACGCACGGAAGTTGTTCCTTGTTGCTATAAGATCCGTATAATAAACTACTCCAGATATTGGTAGCAAACTGTTTAACATAATATCACGCTGATTTAGCCAGAGATCACACTCCCAAAGAATGTGGTGAGCAGTTTGTTCATATTCGTTACTGGAAGTTGAGCACAGACAGATTGGTGAAGATACTAACTTGAAACTAAACAATTTACTTTTAAAATTGCCGTGTCCGGTAAGAAATTGTGCAACACAATGGTCTATGATTAGCCAAGTTTTATTTAACCGTTCGCGTACGTCCGGAAAGAACTGGTGCAGATGGCGACCCTTGGTTGAGCTATTCCATCTACATTGCCATTAATTTAGTAGTTCGTCATTTAATTCAGATATTGGCATAAATAGCCTGTTTATTTTCGTACGGTCGCGTAATGATAAGAAATCATTTTCTAAATTTTCGCGCATAGCATAATACATTGCTGCTCGTCTTTGAACTTCAAGATCAACCGGAAGTACAACCGCTAGTACAAGCTGGGCCTCTGTGCTTACTGTTTCTATATGCTTTACACAAAAATATCAACGCCAACCAATACCATAGTTTTTACTGGATACAAATAAATGTCTTTCATATTTTCTATTACGTCACGTGCTCCTGGGGGTAATAGCGAAATGCGCTCTGAAAAGATACAGAGACATCAATATAATTATGTGAAACGTACTTGTGTAAAAAATATGAATAAGATAAGATAAGATAAGATAAATACACTTTATTGTACACCATTTACAGAACAAAATTTATGATACAGTTAATTATATTAAAAAAGGTACAATTGGCGGTCTTATCGCTTACAGCGATCTCTTCCAGACAACCTTCCGTTGGACCATATTGTAAGGAATTTGGAGTAGGGGTATAGTGTATGGTGTAAGAATTTAGGTGATAATAACTTAACACTAATAGTGATATCTACTTAGTTGTAGTACTACCACTAATTAAAATACTTATAATACTAAAACTTATCTATATCTAAATACAAATAATAATAAATAAATAATATTCTAACACATACATATATATATAATATATACATACATACATAATAATAAAACATATACATAAATACCTGTAAAAAAAATATGAATTAATATATATATATAAACAGTTTTGATGGAAATATTAATTATATCTAGTAGGGTTATATGGTGGACAAGATAAAGAATACTACTGTGATAAATAATGTTTTTTCACAAGTGTTTTAAATGAAGTTAAGGTTTGAGCGCGTCTTATTGTTACTGGTAACGCATTCCAAAGACGAGCAGCTAGAACTGTAAATGATTTGCTGTAGAAATTGGTGGAATGCGTTGGTAAGCTTAATTGCAGGTTTTCTGATGATCTCAGTGACTTTGAATGCGTGTCATTGAGGAACTTAAAACGTTCTTTAAGATAAAAGGGCGCTGAGGGATTAAACAGAATATTGTACAAGAGAGACAAGATATTCGCATTCCGACGAAGGCGGATAGGAAGCCACTTGAGTTTAGTACGAAATTCTGAAACGTGGTCATATTTGCGGAGTCCAAATATGAACCTAATGCAGACATTTTGGAGACACTCAAGTTTGTCAAGTTGTTCCTGGGTTAAATCGAGATAGCTGGCGTCGGCGTAATCGAGAATAGGAAGAAGGAGAGATTGTGCAAGCGCAATTTTTGTGGTAATAGGCAAAAAATTACGAAGACGCCGCAAAGACCCTGCTGAAGCAAAGAGTTTACGGCTGACTTCCTGTAATTGCGGAATCCATGAGAGATCATGGTCTATTAAGATTCCCAAGTTCTTAACTTTTTGAACCAGTGGTATCACAGTATTATTTAAAGTAATATTGGGAATTTGTGACCAGTCCACTCTATTCCGCATTCTAGTACTGCCGACAACAATAACTTGCGATTTGGTCGGGTTCACGGTAAGCCCATAGCTATTACTCCAGGAAGAAATATGTGCAAGATCTATGTTTATGTTATAAATAGCTTCGAGCAGGTTATCGGGAGATGCTTGACTGTAGATCTGGAGATCATCTGCATAAAGGTGGTAGTATGAAACTAATTTATGGGAAATCGCATAAATGAATATTGCAAACAAAAGAGGAGATAAAACGCCACCCTGTGGCACGCCAACAGATGTATTACACCAGGAAGAATAAGAGTCTTCAATGCGTATCCGTTGACGTCGGCCAAACAGGTAACTGTGAAACCAATCAATTACCGTTGGAGATATATTAAGAGAGCGTAAAATGGCGAGCAATACATGGTAGTCTATGGTGTTAAAGGCATTACTGAAATCTAGCAGACAGAGGACTGTGAGTTTGCCATTTTCCATGCCGGATCTCATGTCATCAGTAATGTGTACTAACGCTGTAGTCGTACTATGACCCGGACGGAAGCCGGATTGGAAAGGATTCAGGAGAGAATTTTTACAAAGAAAGGAGTTGAGTTGGTTATGGATAAGGCGTTCAAGGGCTTTTGAGAGGAAGGGTAGTATGGATATCGGGCGGTACTCAGAAAAGGATTGAGGATGGGATTTTTTTGGCAGCGGTGTGATTTGGGAGTCTTTCCATTGAGATGGAAAAGAGCCACTGGAAACGGAATAATTAAAAATGTGGGTAATAGCAGGAAGGATTTCATCTAAAATAGGAAGGATCATATTACGACTAACACAATCACTACCAACCGCGTTAGAAGTGATTGATTGAATACTCTTCTTAACATCACAATCGGTGAACTGACTAAAGAAAAACGGTGAATGATCAGGAGTTGGAAGCAGTGACAGATTTCTTATAGTATTCAATTTAACTGACTTATTAATATCAGACGACGATGAGAAATGTTGGTTCAATAAATCAAAGTTTAAGTCTTTTGGAAAAGTTTCTTGACGAGTCTTTCCAACTCCTAGTGATCTAAGAAATTTCCAGATCTTAGCTGGGTCTCCGTTTTCCACAGAGGAATGGATATGTTGGCGTTGCGCTTTCCTACACACCTTATTGCAGTGATTTCGAATAATAACAAATTTTTCCCAATTTAGTGAATTAGGGCGAGCCTTATACCTAGATTTTGCCGCTGCTTTTTTATTCATTGTTGACTTAAGGTCATTTGTCAACCAGGGTGCTGGGAGGTGCTTCACCTTAACAGGGCGTACGGGGGCATGCTTGTCATATAACCGCAAGAGGCATTGAGTAAAATAGTCCACTTTGATATCCATGGATCCAGCCGACAAAAGAGGTATCCAGTCTAGGTTATTAGCATCCTCCCGAAGTTTTTCTAAGTTCATCGCACCAAAACTGCGCTGCAGAAGAATTCTCGATTTAGCCTTGGGTGGACGGACCTTATAGGATAAGTAAATCAAGTCATGATAGGAAAGAAAATCAGCTGAGCATTGCCCGTGCTTAACCACGTGCTCTGTAGAGGATATAACTGCAAGGTCCAGAAGAGAAGGAACGGAATTTGGGAAATGATGTGTGGCATTTAGCGGCAACACGGTGAGGTTATTTGACTCAACTGTAGAAATAAAAGATGAAGCTCGAGACTCCTTCTTAAGAAGGCAATTGTTGAAATCACCCATGATGATGACTTGGCTGTATGATGGAACATGCTTTCCGAGAAGAATATCTAAAGAAGAGAAAAAGTTAATTTTAAGAGAAGGTGAATAGTAAACTCCGAGGAGGAGTTTTGTATGTTGAAGTTCAATTTCCAGGAAAAGATGCTCGCCTGCATTTGGTGGTGAAGGTTGCGCTGAGATATCAACTACGGAGTATGGAATATGTGATCGGAGATAAATAGCTACACCACCACCACCACCCACAGAGCGATCATTCCTTATAAGATTGAAACCTGGCAAGTTATAAGAAACCGAAGGGAGACAAGGCTTTAACCAAGACTCTGAGACAAGAATAGCATGTAAATTCCTACAGTCAAAGTTAGCCAGCATATTGGAGAAGTGTGCCGTAATGCTTTGGGCATTGATATGGACAACATTGAAATCTTTGGGAACAACAGAAAACAGGGCGTTAAGATTTTCACTAAGTGAGGGAATGCTTTCAAAACTGTCACTATCGCTTATTATTGAGAAGTAATCACCACTAGACATTATATAAAATAATTAATATTCTTATAAAAAAAATATATAGATAATAATAAACCTAAATAAGTAAGTATGTGTCTAATTATATAATATATACCTCAAATTAAAATTATACTGTTTTATTTTTCAGTCAATTTAGTCCACCTGCCAGTTGTGTGTATGTAGCAAAACAATTAATTTTAAATCAAAACTAAAAAATTTACATCACCAAGCACTAATCTAGGTATTGGTTCGTGTCAAAAACAATTCACTAAAATAAAACCAAACAATAATTACTTTTGAAGATAAAATAAATTAAGAATTATCTTGTCCGAAAGCATTACACTCACTAAAAATTAGAATAAATACTTGAACGCATCCGTACATGAGAAACTTATGTTGACATTTCATTTTCGCGTTGACAATTACCTAGGTTATTTACAAATAATTCAAGTTTGCGGTATTTATAAAACAAGTCCTAAAATAAAAGTTAGCATGAAAAGTGGGTAAATACTAAAACTGTGAGCAAAGGTGCATACAGACAAGATAAGATTATGAATTATGAACACCCGATACCTGTAGTATCATTATGCTTGTTGTCAAAAACTTTATTGAAGTGATAAGGAATGATGAAAACAATTACTTCTTCAATGTAGCCTGGCGCTTAGATCTTGTAGGTGCCGCCTTCTGACCTGCATCGGATGGTTTGGCAGTATCGTTCTGTTGGATAATATTATCGACCTCGGTTACTGTACTTACTCGATGGCGAGTAGCACCGGCCAACACATAGACATATCCGTCTCTCGTGTAACACTGATTCACTCCATGAGTTCGCCTGGCATGAAGAAACACATCATGAAGGGATTTAATAAGGAACTCTGACAGAGTAATACCTGTGCCCTTCAGCTTCGTTTTTGTAAACCATATGGCGTCCCGGTCCCCCTGCCTGATGAGCTTCAAGAGAATCGGTCTGGGCCTATTATTAGAGGTAGTTTTACCCATTCGATGGCAACGCTGGATGTTTGCAGCACAAAAGTCAGTTAGATGAAGCTTATCTTGAAAAACCTTAGTGGCAACATCTGTAGTGTCCTCCTTGGGCTGCTCAGCAACACCATGTAGGAGCAAAATTCGTCGACGACTTCTGATTTCCGCATGCTCTATGCCATGAGAGATTAAGTCAATTTGCTTCTGTAGTGTATCAAGTTGCAGCAGCATGAATGACTTGAAAGAAGCAACTTCAGCAGCAAGTGTGGTGGATGTTGACACTGTTGATGACTTTTTGAGCTCTGCTTCTACATTAGTCATCCTCTTCTGAAACATCTCCTTAAGCTCCAACAATGTAGTCTGGATGTTTTCCATTATGATTGTGTAATTGTTTGTTGAAAAAAAAAGGTTTGTTCTTATTTGGTGAAATAAAGATGTGAGAACACTTGTCTGGCAGTTGGTAAGTTAAATATTATTAATGTTCATAAAATATTGTAGAATTATATGTGTTTTAATATTATTTTCTATTTTAATTAACACAGTGCAAGTTAAATCAACTTCTTGTTTTAACTACCCACAGCAGAAAAAAAAAAAAATAACGCAGGTCATCTTCTACTAACTACTGTAAGACTATACATTTTCTATGAAAATACATAAAATTACTTAATTTTATTTATACAGGTGCATTATTACATAGATCAGACTATTTTTATATAAAATTAAATAATAAATAAATAGAAATAATTCATGGTTTTACAATAGAAAAAAGGTGGAACTGAAATAAGATCCAAGAACAAAGTGGGATGGTCTGATACGACAGTCAGATAAAATAACTTGTACGCAGAATATCGTCGGTTGTGATCTAGCGTCACTATCATGTCCATAGAAAAATGTTATGTAGTTATATACGCCTCGAAAATTTTAATTGTCAAATATAACACAAATTTAACGAACTAATTGTTGTTCTATCACTAAGCAAATACAATTTTAATGAAAATGTAATTTGAAATTGATTTATAATTTTCAGTAGAATACTGACGGATAGCCAGAACCGGCTCTTTAAACTATACTTTGTAAAATTTGTGGAAATACAGATAAAGGAGGCAAATAAAGATAAAGTAGCGTAATTGTTTACGAAAAATCTAATCCGTTACAACGCGACAGCGAGCTCGACGAACAACGGCGATAGCGCGGTTACGCCCGAAGCGGGAGAGGGCGGCGGGGGGTGCCCGCGCGGCGTAGATAGACGAGTATACGCAAACGTCATTTTACTATGAGCGCTCTTCAAATACGTCAGTTTACTGGCTGATTAATTTGAAATCTAAAATACATATAATTTTTTCGTTAATGCAGATAAAATATTTCGACATCGTACGATCTAAATATGCCAAAAAGTGAATTTTGGATTTTTTTCAAATCCGTCATTTTACTACGATTATGACGATATATACTTTTTGAGGTTATGTATGGTAGCCCTAAGATTATTTTAGAATGCCAATTTTTAATGACCCGCTCAATAAACTAATCTCATTACATCTTAGCAGAGCTAGCTAGATTTTTTGAGTAGTCTTTTCTAATTCTGTAGATTTTTGAACCTGTTCTGATTTTTACGGCAGTTAAAAATAATGTTGTCTATTATGTAAAAGAAAATGTTTTCAAAGCAAAAGCTATTAAAGAATAAGGTCTGGTTACCATTCCCCAACTCGTTAATTCAGATCTCGTTGAAATCGACAGGGCGAAACCAATCCGAAATTACTGCTCAATGACTCGCGTGTTTTCGTCATGCTTTTACCATTTTCGTAGACATTAAAGATTTTCAAAGGAGAGTTTTGTTTACGGCATTTATTTTTACTAGAATGTCTACTAATGTACGCGAAATTCTGGATACAAAATATCTAAGCTGATTGAAAAATAAATCATTATATTAGTACCCTCGTTTTTCACAAAAATAATAATGAAATTATCTACGGATAGTAAAACTGTCGGGTTCGGTCAGTACCCTGATAGAATGGAGAATATTACTTTACTTTTATCTGATAAAGATAACAAAATATTTAAGAACAACAGCAACATAAATCTGACAAATTAAATTAACCTTTAAGGTTTTGATTTTTATGCTGAGAAGTGTATATAATAAGCATTTTTAGTCAGAAATTTGAGTAGCACTCCAATTGTAGTAAAATAACATTTTACAGTTTTTTTTATTTGTAGGTGATATTATTTATCTGTTGACATAGTATTTCTAAAGTTTTTTTTCTATATATGTATAGATGGCAAACGAGCAAGTGGGTCACCTGATGGTAAGTGATCACCGCAGCCCATAGACACTCGCAACACCAGTTAAAACTAACATAAAACTGTACACAAACGCGGTATGAGAAAATCGTTTCTTCAAAGTTTCTTTAACGAGTAAAAAAAATATTTATCGAATCCAAAGGTTAATTAATCTTTCGAGTCAAGGCATGGGAAATTTAACACCGGTCGGTCCTTTGAAAATACTGAATAAATGCGGTACATTTGTGAATAACGCGCCAGTTACCGAACAATTACGACTAGATTTGAAGGTATTCATTCAAAGTCGATTAAGAGAACAATATCGATAGAATATCAATATTTGGAATAGGTATTTAACAGTTAGTTTGAATATTTAGCTCAATTTTAGTCATTCTAATGGACAACTGGTCAATGAAATTCTGTCAACATGTTAATTAACTTAAATTAAATTCAAATATTGCAGTAGATTTTTCAAATGATTATTATAATTACAGATCACAATTAGATTAAAACATCACAAAATACAACTATATTGAAAATGATATAAATCGATTCAGTAAAAGGTTCTGAACAAACTATTTTCAGGATGTGCGTTAATTAAGATACATAGTGTATAATATGGTTTTCACTTTTCTCCGAGTATCATGTATAATTTTTTGTTTTTTAAAAGCCAACGCCCGCACTACGGTATTTAATCTCTGTGTCGCGGGGTACTTTACAAACATATAATAAACGGACACAAATTACATCCAGACTCAGAACAACTATTTATGGGTCACACAAATAGTTGTCCGGCGCGGGACTCGAACCCGCGACACGAAGAGGCGAGGCGACTGCCTTAGCCGCTGCGCCACACGTGCAGTCATTCAAATCATTAAAATGATCCTGCTTTACCACGAGCATTAATGTTCAAGCGCTCGATAATACATTAAAACCAAATTAATGTTAAATTGTTAAGTGATTCAAATGATATTTTCAAAGCATAAGGGTGCTAGAAAGGGAACTCAATCAGTCATAGCTGGATCTGCCCTGGATTGGCAGAAAACGCGATAGCGGATGACTGTATTTATAATTTATCCGTTTTGATTCATCATGTTCATAAAAAATCCTCATGCTTCACATACCTATATGACTTGAAAAATTCATTAGTCATAGATAGTTAGTTTGTCCAGAATGTAGTTTAGTTCGAAAACGAATATAGAAAAGCATAGTGGAATGAACGACGGCCATGAAATTGTCAGCATTTTTAGGGTTCCGTAGCCAAATGGCAAAAAACGGAACCCTTATAGATTCGTCATATCTGTCTGTCTGTCCGTCCGTATGTCACAGCCATTTTTTTCGGAAACTTTAAGAGCTGTACTGTTGAGACTTGGTAAGTAGATGTATTCGGTGAACTGTATTAAGATTTTAACACAAACATAGAAAAAGAACAATAATTTTGGGGGTCCCCATACATAGAACTGAAACTTCAAAAATTTTTTTTTATCGTACCCATACATGTGGGTACATACTGTCTATGTATATATATCTTCAAAAATGATATTGAGGTTTTTAATATAATTTTTTTCTAAACTGAATTTGAGCGAGAGACACTTCCAAAGTGGTAAAATGAGTATCCCCCCCCCCCCCCCCCCCCGTAAAAATAAGAGCATGATAAAACTAAAAAAAATATATAAGATGTACATTACCATGCAAACTAACAACGAAAATTGGTTTGAACGAGATCTAGCCAGTAGTTTTTTTTAAAACGTCATTAACCGTAAACCACAATTTGCTTTCATTTAATCAACTGAAATACTTACTTCCTGTTACGGAACCCTTAATGGGCGAGTCCGACTCGCACTTGGCCGGATTTTTTAATTTTTACAGGAAATATCTTGAAAAAATACAGCTTCTGTATAAAAATCAAAATAATACATATAACAGCCAGAATCATAGCAAGTTCTAAGTATGGATCTAGAGTCACGCCCAGAGTAGCCTGGGCGTGACTCTATCTTGGTTAGTTTCATCTCCCCTTTTATATATCAAACTAATTTAACATCACAACTACAAATACAAACAATAATTTTATCGTTGTATTGTATAAAATTAAAGTTGCTATTTTAAAAGGGGAAACATAAAGTAGTATAAGTTACTTTATATTTTAAACCAAGTTAGACGGCTCTGAAAAGGCCACTGAATAATATTAATAACCAAACAGCGAAGCCGCGCTCTGGCCTTGCCAAACTTAATTTGCATTTCTGAATCAAAATATTATTGTAATTATATAGGGTCAGATAAAATTGTTCTATACAACTTGCCGTTACGTTTTAGACGAACGTAGGTATTCTCATCCCGTTTTGAGAAAGTCAACTAGAATACATACATTTTTATACCAATATTTATACTATTAGTTTTCTGTCCTTAAGGTAGATTTAATTGGTTTTGTATAGACTGTAACTTAGACCTACAATGCGTAACTGCGTAACAAACATATAATAGACGGACACAGTTTTTTTTAACATACTATTAATATCTCGGGACAATGTCACACAGATCATCCTGGCCCCAAACTAAGCAAAGCTTGTACTATGGGTACCAGTCGGCGATATACATACTTATATAGATAGATAAATACCTATATACATAGAAAACATCCATGACTCAGAAACAAATATTCGTGCTCATAACACAAATATTTGCACTTACCGGGATTCGAACCCAGGACCACCAGCTTCGTAGGCAGGAGCACTACCAACTAGGCTACGGTGACCGTCACTATTTGGGTGACCCATAAATAGTTGTTCTGATTCTGGATGTTATCTGTGTCCGTCTATTATGTTTGTAAAACACTCAATACACAGGGATTAGATTCGCTAATGTGAATATTGTTTAAAAAAACTATGGTATGTCAGTATCATAGTTACGCATTGTAATTATTATATTGCCCGACTAGCTGTGCCCCGCGGTTTTACCCGCGTTAAACTTTATAAATTATCACAGCTCCTCCCCCGTAGGTGATAGAGTGCTAATATGTAGCCTATGTGTTGACCCGACTTCTTAGTGATATTCATGCATAATTTGAAGTAAATCCATGCAGTACTTTTTGAAACAGACAAACCGACAAAAATTTTAAAAACTATATTTTTGGCTTCGATATCGATTGTAGATCCCGCCCCAAGCATTCTTTAAAAAAATATTCAATGTACTGTACATTGAGTTGACTTTCCTACGATTTTATTATATGTATAGATAAAGCTATGAAGAATACTATTACTATTACTTCGTTGTTAGATTCTAAGGGCGGGTGATGGGCCGGTTGGCGTGGTTGATACATACTTGCCCTTCACGCCATAGGTCGTGGGTTCGATTACCACCCAGGACAGATATTTGTTTGCATGAAGATATCTGTTAGTCTTGAATCTGGGTGTAATATCTATATAAGTATGTATTTACAGAAAAGTGTTGAAAGTAGTATATCTAGTATATCAGTTTTCTGCTCTCCATAGTACATACAAGCTCCACTTAGTTTGGAATCATATGGCCGTGTGTGAATAATGTCCCAGGATTCCATTAAAAAAAGTTATTACAAATCGTATCGGTGTATATATACGTTGTAACTTGTACCGTATGTTCATAAACATTATAGTGCTCTTGGCCGAATTTCGTCTACGGTGGCCAATCTTGACAGAGACTAACCGAGTGTGTGCGGCAAGACAAGTGCACTCTCTATTCTTTTACTCTCGTAATCCAGTGGGACAGCTTTCGCAGGACAAGAAAAATCTCAGGCACAAGACCGACAGCTTTACGTCATCTTCGAAGTAAAAGTATATATGTAACAGCCCCATCTTTACTTCTGTTTGTTGGTGTGTGTGTCCCACTATTTGACCCGACCAGACATTTGAACCAGTACATCTTTTTATGCGGTTCTTGACACTTACTTGCTACCGATACACCAAGTGGTAACGTCTTAGTCAGCAATACATGCGGGGCCCGTATGTACGAGTATATTCCAATGCATACGTGTACAGACGCCAGCACATCGAGCTCCCCCAATCTGTCAAATCCAATCTGTCAAATTTCCCCAATTTAAAATGAACCTAATGCTTATGAGATAAAGTTGAAAATCTATCAAATAAATTTGGCAGATTGGAGTAACTGGTTGTGCTGGCGTCTGTACAAATATAGGTGGCAAATGTTGTTATTACGACACGGTAAGGTCCACATTCTTGACCAAACGGTTTACACATACAACAAATTATATTACAACTGTCCACCCTCATGCCATAATGTGTTACTTAACTGCATTGTTATAAAAAGTACGTAGTAATTTATGTGAATGACAAGAGAAATCCCAGCGTAAATACGGAATCCCTGAATAAATAAATTTAAAATGAAATAGAAAACATAAAACGATGCTAGAACGTACCAGATAATGGTATTATACCGAACTAAATAACAATAGAATTCTTTTTACTCGTTCCTTTTTAAATTAAATGTTGTTTCCTCCGACATTTGATAGTACATTTTCTTACTGCTTCTTTAGCCTAATCTTATTCATGGTTATGAGATTTTTATGATGTTGCCCTTGCGAGATCAAATCTGCGAAAAATCTGTCCTGATGTAAATTCATTTGTATAACTTATTACAAAAGTATTCTTAATGCTATAAGTGCTTAATTACTTGTTCAATATCAGCTAAATATTTACGTAATCTATTATTTCCTATCTAAGCTGATCTAAAATTTAATAAATTCAATAAAAAAATGAGGGCATCTGAAAAACCACTTAAACGAGGTGAATATACATTAAGTTATTATTAGAGCAGATCTTGTTTGTATAACGACGATCGCACTTTAATTCTGCTACTGTTACCAAACTGAGGTGATGCTACAGAACAAACTAGAATTAATCCTCTACCAATGAATTCAAGGCAGCCCAAACGTTGCGGTCCGTTGAAACATACTCGAGAGCATGTATGCGGATTTTGTTCCAGTTAGATTATTGAATGAGCATTTAATCCGAAATACAGATAAAAGTTAGTAGTGACAAAATCTTACATCTTACCTACTGACGCACGGCGATGGCAGAAAGCACCGAGTGCCATACATCTTTATCTTCAATATACTATGCAACAGTACCCGTTAGGTATCGGTGCACTTTTAATGTGCGTTTTAGCAGTCAGAGCCATTTATGGGTCAGGTAGTCGCGAATCTTTGCGAACTTTGTTTAAAGAAGTAAATATACTAACGGTGCCATCTGAGTATATATATCAGAATATATTGTATGTTAGAAAAAATATTAATAAATATAGAAATAAAAGTGAACTGCATAACATAAATACTAGGAATAAAGACAAACTTGCAATAGAAGTCAGCAGGCTTTAGAGTCAGCAAAACGAATAAATCATTTTTAGGAAATTGTATTAGGTTTTATAACAAGCTTCCTACTCATATTACTGATCTGCCTGACACAAGTTTCAAGACACATATTAAACGTGTACTTATGGCAAGGGGTTATTATACCACTAAAGAGTACATCGATGACAAAGACGCCTGGCGCTTGCCACCTACCTGCACATTGCTCGCTGGAGATCTTGTAACCATATAGACATGACTAATTTGTTGAGTTACGTGAACTATCTGTGACTATCTGTAATATGATTGCTAACATATACTAAATTTAAATTTATGGACTCTGTCTCAAAATGAATAATGTTATTGTTTAGATGTTTTTTCTTTTGTTTCCTAAATATAATCTAAATTAATATTCATTCAGACAACCGATCGAGCAGATATTGTGTTTGCCTACTAAATAATTACTTTAAGTGGACCAAATCCCGTGTTCATGCCCGCTTGAGTATGTTTCGCCGGACCGTCTCAACTGGGCCGTGTTGAAACCGGTAGTAGATGAACCTGCTGAGTTTGTTTCGCTGGGTCTTCTCAGTTGGGGCGCATTGGATCCGGTGGTAGCATTAAAGCGCGACCGTCGTTTTAAACACAAGGTCCGTTATAATAATAATACTGAATTCATTACTTAATATAGACAGAAACATTCAGACAATATGTAGTAAAATATAAATTTCAATCATTAAACCTAAACATAATCTCCTTGACAATAACTTAATACAAGCTAGCTAAATATCACTACTATTATAAAATAAATCCTATAAATGTTTTAACATTCCGTGTACCTAAATATCTGTAATATGCAACTAGAAATAATAACTGTATTACTACAAACATGTTCTGACTATTTACAAGCGCTTTTTTAAAGTCTACGTGAATAAAAACCTTTTTTTATTTTAGATTTTTTTATTTATTTTCAATTGCCCATCAGTCAAATCAGTAATATAAGTTGGAAGCTTATTTTGTTGTCTTTAATTCATTTTCCTTCAGCTAAAATATAGTCACAGCTAGTTTTAATTAAAGTTGATATGAAAACTAGTTTTACTGCGGCATTTCTCAGAAATAGTATTAACACAAATAATTAATTAAACATTGATTTCTTACTACTGCATGTAATACGATAAGAAGAAACGAGTTGATGTATATATTGTACTTTGATGTAAAAGTCACGTAATGTTCCGTTCTTTCGCTAGGTTTCTTTAGAATTACGCCTAAAACCGAAGGTGATTTCAAGCCTCCATAGGCCAAAACGACCGCTTACAATGATACTATTTGATTGCTTGTTTACCCACTTAGTTATAGAAAAAATATTGCTTTTTTATAATTCTTAAATCACAGTTTTTATTATTTACTATGATTGCAAGTGCGTTACAAAAATATCGAATGTATTGTATAAATTCGAGTCTGAGAACCGCAGTGTAGTGTCGGAGCGGTTTATATTAGAGCGGACTTAGGACCGGATACCCCGTGGATGGTGGGTTTGATTCCCACCCGCACTTAAATTTATACAAATAATTGTAAAGAGGTCTAAAAAAATATTGCGTTATATTCTAAGTCCAAGCTTACTTCATAAGGTTGACTATACTACGAGTACATACATTAATATCAGAGTGGAAGCGTTAAAATGTTTCGTCAGTATAACAAATAACAGATTCATATTATGAACTCCTTTGAATGATCATCGGAATAACGATCCATCAGACATACAGTATACGAACAAATGCGTTATAACAGATAGTACAGTCTACACACATCAACACAATCTAGGGATATTGAACATTTCATTGATTATCTAGAAAACTATAAACATTTTGTTATGACTGTAAATGGAAGAATTAAAGATAATTTCATGGCCGATATTTAAACATTAACAACACGATGCGATTTTGTTTTTCTAATTAATAAAAGTCTTAAATTAATTAAGCCATAGAAAATTACTGAGTGAACAAAAACATTTTATTCTTATAAAATTATTCAATCGAATTAAATGAATAAAAATCTTACCAAATCTGATAATCAGTAATCGGTATTTCCTCCTCTAACATTAATCACACAGCGGCAACGATTTTCCATACTTAAAATTAAGGTGTCAATGTCTTGCTGGGGTATGCAGTCCCAAGTTCTTTTTAAATGTTCGAAAAGTTGTTCTTCTGTTGTCAAGTTGGGCGGAAAATCCCTCAATGCTCTTCGCTGTAACATGTCCCAGGCGTGTTCAATTGGGTTTAAGTCTGGCGACTGTGGAGGCCAATCTAATACCTGAACATCGTGTTCTCGAAGGGCGGCCCTCACCAGCCGCGCTGTATGGGAAGGTGCATTGTCATGCATGAGCTGAAATTCTTGCCCCGTTAGGGCCCTGAGCGGGACAATGACACGTTCTACTACCTCCTCACGGTATCTATGGGCAGTCATGCTGCCCTGAATCCAAATGAGTTGGGTTCGTCCGCCGATTCGTATTCCTGCCCACACCATAATTGTCCCGCCTTGGTAAGAGTGGACCTCCTGTGGATGTCGGAGACGGCTGACCCTGCCTGGAGTTCTCCAAACGCGTGTTCGTCTCGAATCTGGATGAAATCCATAGCGGGACTCATCAGTGAACAGCACCAATGACCATTGTTGATCACTCCATGTCAAATGTTCTTGAGCCCATAAAAGTCGCCTACCGCGATTGCCACGTCGCAGCGCTGGGACTCGTAGCGGTCTGCGAGCATGAAGACCAACTTCATGCAGCCTCCTTCGCACGGTTTGGTCGCTCACCAGCAGCTGCTGACCCTCCTGGAGCCTTTGCACTAGTTGCATCGCTGTGATATTGGGTAGTCTTCTGGCGGTCATTTGGAGAAATCGATCCTGTCTCTGAGTGGTAACACGATATCTACCTGTGTGCCGTTCTGCCACATCTCCAGTAGCGCGATAACGTGACCACAGCCTGGATACCACATTTTGGCTTGTGCCCAGAGACTCAGCAACGACGCGTTGAATAGCACCGTTTTGTAACATGCCAACTGCCCGTAACATTTCATCTCGACTCAAATGATGGCGTGGCATGACGCTAAAAAGCTTACACAACCAATTGAGAAAAGAAAATAAAACAATTTATCAGGTTTTCTTCAATTAACACGCAAAAAAAATTTTAATGCAACTTCTTGAAATTAGATACAACTCAAGATTGCGCTGTGCTTTGCGTGTTTTCATTTGTTTCTCATTTTAATTTTTAAATTTTGAATAAAGAATAGACAAGGTTTAAATCTGTAAATAAACTTTTGAAGGAAACTAAATAGGTTTTAAACAATAAAGCCATGTTTGATTTCAAAATAACGTATCCCTAGACTTTGTTGATGTGTGTATATGGACGTCGCGGTCGCGTCGGTCATTTGACTATCGCAGCGTCTTTATTTTGTAGGCTATAAGAGTGATTTTGTATTGCAAGTGTATTTACCGATATGGCGGCGATAGTAACTATAGTTTAACGGATAATCTCAGAAATTCACACGTCATAGGCAATAATAGGCATGTACCACAATACCAGGTGCTCATGGCCCTTTGCTCTCATTACACCGTAAGTGATCATCTAGACCACAAAGCACCTAGAAACGCAGGCAGTCAATAGATGCGCGACCGTTATCGTGTTTACCATAGCCTACGACACTTGCAATCCCTCTGACCTATGAGCTAACTCAAACTTAGGATTACAACTACAACATAATATTCTTAAAATTAGTTCATTACATGAAATGTATCCTGTTAATAATTGTACGTTCTCGTTCTTCTCTTATCAAATGGAACTTAATTTTAAAAAGAATTAGGTTTCTAAACTTCATAGGTAGTGAAGTTTAGAAACCTAATTCCGTATTCAAACCAATTGAAAATTTTGTATTGCTTTAGATCGTATCGGTAAACAACAGAATCCTGGCCATGTACAAGCTGCCTAGCAGTCGGCGAGGTTGCTATTTCGTGCTATTTCGTTTTGCTTCTAAAGTGCTACATGAAAATGTGTTCCGTGTTTCTTCATGTGAATAAACTCGCGTCAATTTTGTGAGCTTCCGCTGAAGTATCTACATTAGCTCTTTTCAAATCTGCTTCCACGAATATGACCATAACATCACAACATTTAGTGTAATACACCTTGGTCCCCATGATTGTCATAAAAATTCGATATCTACTCAAATTCGATGCACGCAGATTGAAAATTTTCTAAATCTGATTATTATATTAATTTATATATAGAAAAATTTATATATGACTGTTATATACATTTATCTTTATAAATCAGAATGTTGGGCATTTAGTAGTCGAGTTAGTTTCACCAATTATTTTTAATTCTAGATTAATACTAATGAGATACTCAATTTTGTGCCTTTCTCTATTACTTAAGAAGTTATAAATTCGCCCTCGCTGGCTAAACATTGTTGAAACTGTGGAGGCTATGTAGACATAGACTACTCGTTACATTGTGAATATAAAGTATTTAAAAGCAATGGCTATATACCCGTTACAATTTAAATACGTTATATTCAAAATAAAAATACCTATACACAGTTGTATACAGTACTTTTTGTAAAATCAATATTCAGGAACGAAATTAGTAAATGAATATTAAATCATAAGTAAAGGGCTTTGATCGAAACAAAGGGATGGACGCTCTGAATTATTTATAGGGATGGACTCAAGGTTGTAGTCGTAACTTGTTGTGATAAAACTTGGGCAGGCTTTGTCCGGTGGCCTACATTTTAAACCGAATAGTTTAGTGCGTTACATAATATATAAAATAAATGAAGGCCATTAGAAACATGGCCGGTAGAGCATTGTCAGCACAATAGCGGCTACCACGGCTAAATAACTTGATGTTATCATATGTCTAGAGTTAAAGGAAGTTATTGTATTTATGGTAACGTTAACTTTATGATAAATAACACATTATCACACCGCGCACCGTGAGTATTGTAAGAGTCTACAAGTTGCAAATAGCTAGGAAACATGCGTATTTTTTCACCTTATCCAAAAAGCAACCACTAGGCATCAAAACCCTTTTCCAAGGTAACATGCATGTTTTAATAGACACATTTTCAAAGTACCTACGATAAAATTCAAAATGCAAATTCTAATAATAATCTAATAATATTTATTGCTATAAATAAACTTTAAAATTAATAGATGCACAGAAAGCCAGGGCAACCTTAAGGCGAGATAATTTTGCTCCTCCTTTGTACAAACATTGTTGGTGGGACAACCCACCAAAGGATGATCATGCATCTCCCTGTCAGTAACCGCCCAGTATCGAGATTCGAACACCAAAGGGCGTAGTAAACGGCGTGAGTGCTTCGTTTGTAGTTTAATTTTTTAGACGGCTTGAGCTCTTGCTCCCCTCTATAGCAGTGAAAGCCTCCAAAACTGCCTGTAAACGTTATATCAAAATTAAAATAGGTGTTAGAAATTGTGTATGCATAATGGTTCATATGACTAAGTAAGCACCATGTATTATATTACCATACATGAAATGAAATGTATAACAATCACCAAAGTGATAAATAATAATATCGTCCCAAGAAACAAGCAATTCTAGAGAATAATCTATATAATTGTGTTTAAACTACATTTATATATCTATTTCGACATCATGTTTCATAGAGCTGTACAGTGTAGTTACATTCCAATTTAATAACGTAAGACACCAGACAGTAGGTACATTTAACTCGTTTAAGAGCACTGTGGAATGCGAGGCGTCTTAGAAGACTTCGCCCGTAGGATGGTATTACAAAGACCGTGTAGCCTCACTATGAGTAAAGGGGATGACTGACCGTGCTACCCTTTAGACTATTGCCGTACAAGTAATTAAGATATTATTGCAAAATGAAAGTTCGTTAAATGTGGTGGAAGATTTGTCAGATTTACATTACTTAGTGTCGTATTTTTTGGTCTTAGTTTCCTTTTCCTTTCTTCTTTGAGTTTAAGGTCGCTGATTTTTGTAACTAATAATGATATCCTTCCAAGGGGCGCGGGAGGCCGCTGGGTGCGGGCAGCGCAGGACCGGCTATTGTGGAGATCCTTGGGGAGGCCTTTGTCCAGCAGTGGACGTCTTTCGGCTGATATGATAGTTCTGTTGATGAATATCCTGGGACATTATTTACACCCGGCCATCTGATCCCAAACTAAGCAGAGCTTGTACTCGTACCATGGAAACCAGATAACTGATATACTTACTACATATACTACTTTTCTTTTGTAAATACAAACTTATATAGATAATTACACCCAGACTCAGGATGTTCATGCACACAAATATCTGTCCTGTGTGGGAATCGAACCCACGACCTCTGGCGTGAAAAGCAATAATTTGCCAACCACGGTTAACATAATAACCATTTTTAGGGATTTTGTAGCATTTTTAACAATTATGATATTTTTACATTTATGGTACGTACAACATATTCCGCCTATCCATCGTGATCCAGTTGCACCAATTCTTTCATAACTCAAAAGGCTTTCTACTGGTATCTTTACTCATATTTCGAAATAAACACTACTACTTTCCAGAAAGAACTCGATATTATGTATTTCGCGGATAACCTTGAGCTCGCCCTTTCGCTGTATTATTCTATAAATACTTATGAAACAGACTCTTACATCATCCTCATATATTGCTCCAAGTTAGGCCTATGTAGTATTACGAAGACATTGAAATTTAACTACCTACTTCCTTCAATACATATAAAAATACGATACATTACGGATTTATCGGGGTTTGCTGATAGCCTAGCAAAAATTATAGATCATAGTTACAATACATTAGTATAAGTTACGTTACTATGTTAGTAACTTATAAATAAAGAATAATACTTATTTCTAAAAATCATACAAAAATACCTTCAACTTTAAAATCACACTAATATTGTAAAGGAAAGTTTGTGAGTGTGTGACTGTGTATGTTTGTTACTTCTTCACGTGTAAACGGCTGGATATATTTCAATTAAATTTGATATGCTGTTATAAGTTAGCTGGCACCCTGGATTAAAACATAGGCTATAATTTATAAAGTTTAACGCCGGTAAAACCACGGGGCACAGCTAGTATAGAATAAATAGCGAAACGACCTAAATGACTTAAGAAGTTCCTTTTAAAATTACAGTTTCGTGTGAAATATGTATTAATTCAGATTTGCACCCAATCATTAAATTAAAAAATAAAGTTTATTTCTTCTTGCCCATGTAGAGTTACATACCATGGAGTAGATAGGAACTAAGGCGAATAAGAAGGACCTAACTAGTTGTTCCTTAGCAGGCCGAGGCCAGACTAATGCAAGTATATAGCGATCAAACTATTTAGGTTCGGTTGCACTTGAAATCTTCTGTTACGTTGCGGTAATTCGTCTTTGCGCAGTAGACTCGGTCATCGCGTGACCGTCAGTTTGTTTTAACATGATACCACTCGCTCTTAAAATCATTAGTATTCATTCACTTGGCACATATATTAAGCCCCTACTGTATTTCTGTAATTTTCTACAGTTTGAAGTGTGAAATGGAAGTAAAATATTGCTCCCATTACAAACTTTTAGAATTATAGATAGAGAAACAAAAATGGAGTTTCAAAAAAGGAAAAATGAATGAACATAAGTTTTCAATTTCAATTTTTGTTAGAGTATTATTCCATGTAAGTTATCCACACCATTACCAACATATCAAATCTAAAATTCAATGTATCGGCGCGGCGACACAATCTCACAATAATATTTCATGTAAAAGAAATTATTTGTGTAGAATTCAAAATGAAAGTAAGATCTAGTATCCATTCCCTGTCTAAAATGCTTTATACGATTTTTATTTTTATACGATCACGCAAACATTATTCTTCTTTCATTCATTTAAATGTCACATCTATCGAAAAATTAAAAAAATGTTTATTCGCAAAGGTCTTTGGATTTACTTGTTTTTAAAAATCTATTTATTTGCAAAAATCATTTTATTTATTTTTATTTTATTTTATTGGTACAGAAATTGATTACAAATTCTATGAAGTTCTACATATTTAATTTTATAAGCAAAATTTTAACCTATAGTCCACTTACTCAGCACTTATATTATAGCTTCATATATATTTTTAATATTCGAGATAATTGAAATTAAAGTACTCACACAATAATTATACTTAATCTAATTATACATATAATAAATTCGTAGGAAACTCAAAACTGTACATTGAATATTTTTTAAAAGGGATACTTGGGGCGTGATCTACAGTCGATATCGAAGCAATTAATATAGTTTTTAGAATTTTTGTCTGTTTATCTGTTTGTCTGTATGTATGTCCGGCCTAAACTAAAAAAGTACTGCATGGATTTACTTTAAATTTTGTATGAACATTACTAAGAGGTCGGGTCAATACATAGGCTACATATTATCACGCTATCATCTTCGGGGGAATAGCTGTGATAATTTTATTTTAGTTTAACGCGGGTAAAACCGCGGGGCACAGCTAGTAGACAATAATTGGCTTGCTAAAATTAATAGTTTGAGTTTATAAAGGGTTGATAAACTCAAACTATTAATTTTAGCATATCAATTATTGTGTATGGTGTATAATTATAATACACAATAATTTGGCATGCACATATTCACACACCTTCCTTGTTTTTCTCACGAAAATTTTTACATATCATCTAAATATGTGACTTTTTTCGTGAGAAAATGAAGCACATATGTTTTTTTGAAAATAAATATATGTAGCCATTTGACTTATATTATATTTCATACATAAAATTATCAAATATCTTTTACTAAAATGTACGCAACATTACTTAAACAGGTTGTTTTATTTTATTTCAAAGTTCTGCGCTGTAATAATATTAATAAGTTTCGTAGTTTTTCAGACATATTTAAAGTGAATTGTATAAGTTGAAGTGCGGGTGTGTATCGAACCCATTACCACGGGGTATCCGGCCCCATGTGCGCTAACCGCTCCGCCACCGCACCATGGCATGGTACTAACATTTATACAATCCATTCAATATTTCTTAGCGCATTTAAGATGCCTTTAACACCATCTTACCGAAACCTACACGGCTAACAACGGCTGGAATGCCAAAATTTAGATCGGACAATTCCAACAGATGGCGCTTCATTTTTTTCAAGTTATGTCGGTGATGATATTATTGAGGTATTGAAAAAAATGTAAAACATAACACTCACACACTTTAATCCTACCATGTATAAAAACGATATTACATTTTAGTCGCAGGTTGATAATTTTAATACACTAAAAATAATTAAAATCTGAAATCACTATGAATAGTCATCATAAAGCTCAAGTTTTTCATTCCAACAAATTGCGAGGACTTACAGAGTAATTAAAACGAGATAGTTCAAATATAGAGCGCTCATTACAATGAAGAACAATTCTCTGATAAATTTTGCTTATTTCTTGTGAAAGAAGAAAATGCAATGCAATTGTAAAGAGAGTTATTAATTATTAATTTCTGAATTTAACAAGTATTCTGGTAATCGCAATAATGAATAAGATATACAGATACTTTTTTGTGCCAGAAAACACAATACATAATCTTAAAATAAGTAAATACTGGTACAATCAGCGGCCTGATCGCTTTGTCAATCTTTTCCAGGCAACCATTGCGTTGGCTGAAAAGGCGATAGTAGTAAGTATACTATGGTGTGTATCGAATGTTAAAAGTTGTATACGTGTATACAAGTTACCTAAAGATACACTTATATTTGTTTAAATACTAATATATCTTTTCAAATATTATACATATGTTTAATTGAGCAGTTATTAAGAAAGAGGTTACATCATAAGAAGTTAAAGAAGTGATCAAGATAGCTATTTAAAACAATAAAAGGTTTTATTAATGAAATTTTGACAGTGATAAAGGGACGTTTGCCTTTTTCTGCAGGAAGTAGTTGGACAGAAAAATTGTTTTCTGATGATCAAAGAGTAAGAATGTGTAACAAAATATTGTAAAGAAGTCAAAGTATGAATTAGCCATCTGCGCTTTCATGGAATATAAAGTGCTCCTGTGTTTGATATTAAACACAGGATCTATATATATCATCATTAATATCTATTGATATTGGGCACCGTAGTAATTTCTAAAAATTTCCTTCCATTTGCATTCCAATCCACTCTCATGATCCGATGGGACGCCTAGCGACACGACCGGAAAGATGTCAGGTACAGGACCGAAGGCTTTACGTGCTCTTTTTACGGGGGATAATACCGCCAAAACCCAGACTTCGAGCCGATGCTGAAAAATTTTCCTTTTTACAGAAAAGTCTCAATATCACTTTTGGCCCGACCCGGGATTTGAACCCAGGACCGGGTGAACATGCTACCGCTAGACCAACGAGGCAACGAGGTAATAATATTTATTTAATTTCAAATCACTAGAGATATTATGGCATATACTTTAAATAAATAAATGGCATGTAAGTCAGATTGTACTTATGTGTAAGAAAATTAAATCTTATTATTTGTTAAATGAACGTGGCAAACGAGGTGTGCAAAGATTGAATGAAAATCTGTTGTCTCTGCCTACCCCTCTGGGAAACAGGCGTGAGTCTATGTATATATGTAAAGGGAATGCTTAATAAGTTTGACATTGTAAGACTAAGTTTTATAGATTTGTACATTCACGCACAATGTTAATTGTTTTATAAACGAACCGATAAGAGAGAAATGCTATCACCAAACTAAAGATTACTTATTATTTAGGTGTTAAAATAACTAACTTAACGACCATGCCATGAAACTGTCACCAAGAAATTATAAAGTCAAAGAATTATCAGTTAACTAATTTATTGAAGCCACAACATCAGGAACGCCTTATCCATTACCGGGGCCTGATTTGTCACTGTAGCTGATTCATTAGAGGGGCATTAATCTTCGACAGAGGTGTGAGACGGGTGCGGGCGTCAACCAACTAGCGCGGTGATAAGGCTTTACTTTGTTCAAGACGCCATGACGAACCCGGGACATTGGACTCCAAAAGCTCGACACTGGAATTTAATTAACCCAAATTTGTCCTTTTGTCTTCACTGTATCGAAGTTCTACCCTCCTAAAAGTGTTTGTCAATATATGGGTGGCATAAAGGCTGTGAGCAGTCGCGACTCAAATTGTGATAGCTCTTCGCAATTCAATGCGAAATGGCGGGTTCCCCGAGAACAATTACAACGAGCCAATTTAAATAGACAAACTCGATACTCTCAGTCTTCCTTTTTCTTGGGACATTACAAAGGCATTTAAAACAATCGACTTACTTAAGTACGATTAAGTTAGCGAACCAATCGAATAAAATACGATTGTTGTGATATATATTTATGTATAACAAGTTCGTGTTGGTGTAAATAATATGTTTCCTACCTCATGAATGTGTAAAATTTTTCCCGTTTTCAATTTAGATACTTCACGCGAAAAATTCCAACGTCCCGAAAAGTAAATTATTACCTAAATACCTCACAACACC
Source organism: Pseudoips prasinana (assembly GCA_951640165.1). Lineage (NCBI taxonomy): Eukaryota > Metazoa > Arthropoda > Insecta > Lepidoptera > Nolidae > Pseudoips > Pseudoips prasinana. The sequence continues at coordinate 17,152,724 of OX621240.1, forward strand.
CGACCTCATTCCACACATTTTCGTATTGCCGTAGATAGAAACTAAATCACAAACCATTCGAAAACCGTGCTCATATAATCTCAAAATGCGTCGGACAGGCTTCGGAAAGGCACGTCAACCTGCAAGAGAGAACTCTGGAAATAGAATAATATTTATCATATACCGAGAGAAAATCAACTAAATGATGGTGTCGCTGAAAAAGTTCGTAAATTGAAGTGAACCTGAAAAGTTTTTAAGATATGACAAGAGGCTTTTACTGCTTCCGAACTTTCGAGACAATTTTGTTACCTCAAAATTGTAATTTGCGTCGTCATAAATTATATTCACAATATAAAATTCATCTTTTTAAGTTGAATATCATATAATGTAATAAAATATGTCACAAACTGTATTAGTTACTTTTAGTTCTTGAAATCTCCTAAAATGTATACAGATCTTTTCTTAGTAAAATACACGCCTTCTATAAGAGTAGACTTTTACCTTGTGAATGCCCTATTTTCATCGATTATATACCTTATCGGAAAAAAACCGGACAAGTGCGAATCGGATACACTCACCTAGGGTACATACGGTACATACTTGTAGATACATATTATAAATGTCGATGGGCGCCATCAGCTGTTATAAGTAACAAACAACAGGTAATCATGCAAGCACGATAAAGATTTTATTTTACTTAAGTAGTATTTGCGGAAATAGCGTAATGACACTTCACTTTTTGCCTCAAAAGGGCGAAATAATAATAGCAAAAGACGTATTAAGAATAAGAAAGAAAATATGTATTAATTGTAAAAGTAATTCCTGGAAGTGTCACCCGGCGATTTTCAACAGTACGGTCGAAATAAAGTCTCCGTGGTCATCGAAAAACTTCGGGAATCTTGAAGTGTCCTCCTTGTGTAATGCACCGTCTTTGTAACTTCGCCGCAGACAGGACATGGTGTCGCGACACTTTTTTATAATGACTGAGTGTCAATCCACAAAGCTCGCCCTACCGGTTACTTATTCTTCGGCGATTGGACCAAAATGTTGCAACCTAAACGAAGGTGACAGTAGGCTACATAATTATATCTTTAATGTAAAATTAAGTGCAGTAGATTGTAAGAAATGTTGTTTATTGAAATATAAATCAAAATGGGTACAAAGTCCGTGTTAGAAGCGCACGTTGTGGCGTTTCTGTCCCGATCCCTCCATTCCATCACCGCCCATCCGCAGTTAGCCGGCCGGCGAAGATGCTTGAGGAAACGTCCATACTAGGTTTCGGGTATGTGTTCTGGGGTTTCACGTATTTTTATTTAGAGACCAATGGTTCCCACGTCCACAATTTATTTGTTCAATTTAATACAAAGTGACGTTGCTTCTGTTGCTGTTATTCGCGTTATGGGTAAATATACTGGAGTAGTACCTTACAGAATACACTCCAAGTAACGTTAGTATTATGTTAATGTTGTGCTGAGTAAGCCAGTATGATTTGAGGAATCGAGAGGTTCGGTAACGTGCGAGTGATTATGTGTTTTACAGCCTCATTGTTTACTAAATCAGTTACCACAAGCGTTTTCCAAGTCAGGTGGGCTTGTTTGCCGACTTAGTAGTAAAACCTTTATTGAATAGTTTTAAATTAATACATGGCAACAAATTCACATTCATTAAAATAACAACCTGATTATAATATTATTTACTTTATATTCGGCATCAAAATCGTTTCTAGATCACGATTCAGTGTGCAGTTTTAGTTACGTACCATTTTTTTAGAAGCATAGATATTTTCAAGAATATATAGTTTTCATTTTCAATTCAAATCATTCTAGTACTAAAATAATAAAAAAATCTCCAAACAAAAGCTATTAATTTAAACAAATATGTAAATTAGATTACTTGCAACTTAATTGAAAGTTGCGACAACGAATAGAATATTAATTAAGAGATCTTTTCTGAATTATTTCCTAGTTGATGAATGACAAAAGAATTAATAAGTATATAATATAAATAATCAGGCCAGAGTTGTTAGAAATACCTACACAGATGCAGTATGAAAGGAAATCACAAAGAAACATCTTAAGAAAAGATTTACTCGTTTAACAAAAGAAAACTAAAAGAAAAGGAAGTAACAAATAGTTGTAGGAAACGTTCTTAACTTTTGTTTTATAACCTGAATAAAGTGAGAGATCTCGGCGCTACAAAAACTGTAGATATTGGAAAGAAATCATAACTAACAGTTCCTTCCGGGCACTCGAGCTACGCACTTCGAATATAATGCAATTACGTGAGATGGATTGCTTCTCTTTCGTATAACTTCCTTATCTTCGCGACGTATCCGCTTTTATGTCGTTTTTATAAAAAGAGAATAAAAATATTATTTCCATGCTGATTTGGGGATGAAAGGAAAGCGTAAAAATGTTAGTACACTTTTCTGTATCTTTGTCATTGTTGCGCGCGTTTTCCGGCCGCGACACACAATTGAAGGAATATATTCTGAAGTAGAACTGTCTATAGCAGTGTTTCTTTTTGCACTAGTGTAATTTTCGATAGTTCAATGTACCAAGGTACTAACTAATTAACTATTAACTAAGGACCCTGACACTAAATAATATCAAACGTTACAATGCTGCTTCGAAAAGGAATAAGTTTTTTGAACGTACGTGTTACTTATCTGAACCAAACAGTGATCATGTGTTGTTATTTGATTTTTCAATAGTACTTAACCGGCATACTATTATTAGGCTTCGGAGGGCACGTTAAGGTGTCGGTCCCGTTTGTAGCCATTAGGCAACAGACAGGACTATTGTTGCTTATAGGCCTGGTATCGTTTGTATAGACCGGTTGGAACGCCGTTCTTTGTCCCATTTGACGATAGTCACGTAAGAACGGGGAACGACAAATTGTCAAAATAAATAGCCATATTTCACGAGGTAACCAACATTTAGGTTGCGAACACAACAATAATCGTCCCTATAGTCGTCTCGATAAACGTTCTCATACCACCAACATCTTAAGAGGCTCTGGTTGTATCAAGGGCCGGATACAGAATACGGCTATGATGGGAAAGGCAGGCATCTCTCGGAGATTCCTTACTCTGTCGTCCACCGGCAGCCGCATGCGTCAATCTTCGCCGCTTGTGGAGCTCTATTTATCACATATTTCATTGAACATTATTGTTTCTATATCGATTTTATAATCACAAATGTGTATAAGCTAAGAAATAAAATAAATAATGTGAAAATAATACATGTTTATTTCAGGTAATTAAACCAAACCCTATTTAAAGAACTAGAACTTATAATTAAATTTAAATAAACATAATATATACAACTTTAGTTTTTTATTAACATTGAGATCATGTCTGGTACGCACAGCAGAATATTATACTAATTCATTATTTTTAATACTACTTGCATATAAATGATACGTTGAATCACTTCAAAAGTCTATAAAAATCTGTTACTCTTTTCTCAACGAACACGTCAGTCGCACTACACTTCCAGGGCAGTCTCAACATACCTTTAAAATAACCCATATTTATTGTAATTAGTTTTCTTATTAACATTTCCATTTTTTGTACCACCTATATTTTACTAGAATGCACTATCCCCGGAAATCTGGTATACTTTCACTAGAAACAGGCTACATATTCTCAGAAAATTTATATTAGGAGTACCATAACATAAATAAAATAACTTATATATTTAGTAATTTTGTAATAAACTAGCATTTACTTACTACTCGGTCCACGTAGCAGCTTTAAACTGAAAATCCTCATCATCTCTTATCGCGTCTCTAGACCATGATCACGTTCAATTTTGAAGAAATCTAGCTCAATTCTTTGTTAATATTGTATAGGGGATTATACCTGGGAAAAAAAATGTTTAGGTTTAAAGGAAAGAGCTTTAATTAGTGAGTAAGGGCTTTTCTTTTGAATTATATACGTTACTATTAAAATACGCGCTCAGTCCATTAAAGGATTTCGGAAATCACTTAAGAACTATTTATCTCTCTCTTCAAATAATAAACTTGCTATTTTTTGCTCCATTATATTAGGTGATTAATTATTTATATTGCCGTGCAAATAAATAATTAATCACCAAATATAATGGAGCAAACAATAGCAGGCGTACATCATTGCTCTTCAAAAACAGCTCTTTAAAGACAAAAGTACAAAGAATCTATGTTGTCGTTATTGCTTGCAACATATGCTCAGGCTCCGATAGCGCCTCGGCCGCTATCGGTGTCTGATACGCCATTATAACTTTTTAAGTAGGGTGATTGCACCGGTTGAAGACCGCTTAGTCGAGTTGCGCACTTTAACTTGACGTGTCAATATTTAGACGCAAATTAGCTACTAACCATGTAAATTGGTCCTAAATAAGTCAAGTTGTGAAACAAATTATAAAATACTATAATTTCTATCCTATTATTCATAAATTATGCAAATTGATTTGATTGTACACAGCACTGAGTAAACACTTACTTTTTTGCTTTAGGTCAATCATAATAAGAATTTACCAAATTCAATACGAATTAATTGAATTTGGTAAGATTTTATTACTTAACTTTTCTAATATTATTTAAGGTATGTATTTAAGAGTAATTTTGTTTTATTCCGTAAAAAAAAAGTAATTTAGTAATTACAGAAACATAATAAGACAAGTGGACGGTTACCAAAAGTGGATTCGAAACAAAGGCAGTGATCGTAAACTTGCAGGCAATTGATTCTAAATATTCCTCCATACTTACCGGACTTAGATTATTAATTTCCTTAATTATATTTTTTTATTGATTTGATTATTAAAGTACTTAAATAAATAAAGTAGTAAAAACTACTTAGGTACATGAGTTTGTATAACATTTTTCATTCATTGACGGTCACCGTAGCCTAGTTGGTAGTGCACCTGCCTACGAAGCTGGTGGTCCTGGGTTTGAATCCCGGTAAGTGCAAATATTTGTGTGATGAGCACGAATATTTGTTTCGGAGTCATGGAAGTTTTCTATGAATTTAAGTATTTAACTATCTATATAAGTATGTATATCGTCGCCTGGTACCCATAGTACAAGCTTTGCCTAGTTTGGGGCTAGGATGATCTGTGTGACATTGTCCGTAGATATTATTATTATTATATTTTGAGTGTAGGTACATACAACATTAACAGCGATCATTTCAGGTATATAAAAAAATGTAATCAACTTATTTACGAATATTAATTAGAATGTAATTTATTAGGTATTATTTACACGATTTACCCTAACTCTGAATTAAAAGGGAAATAAAAGCGACGATAGCCCAGTGGTTAAGTGTTGTTGTGTGTAATTAAGATCGAAAGATCGTGAATTTAAAGACCCACCCGCTGCCCCACACTTTTCCTATATTGAAACAATATTGGACCATTGAATACAATGGTCCAATATTGTTTCAATATAGGAAAAGTGTTGTTAAGAAATGATATAGAAAAACAGATTACTAAAATGATTAGAAGATATAAAAGGAAAGGCATTAGCATTTGTTAAAAACTTCTTTAAAAGGTTACACCCCATTTTATAAAGAATAATTTTATAAATTTGAATAATATTAAAAACAGGTTGTGAGATTCACTACACAGATGTAATGTAAGTCGAGAATGGGAGAGCAAGTTATTCAGTAGAGTTTGGTAATAATAGGTTAGGTTACCGATACAGACTATAGGATTTCTTTAGAACTTTTAGTTGCGAAGAAATTGCTATTCTCAAATATTTACAAAACAAACCTATTCTACAGACATATATTTTATTATATACACTGATTTGAAATCATGCTGAATATATTGTTTTAGTTATAAAATTCATGATAATATGTACAGATACCAACACATCCAGCTACGCCAATCTGTCTAATTGCTATTATAGATTTACAACTTTATGCATAAGGTTCACTTTCAATTGGGGAAATTTGTCAGATTGGGGTAGCTTGATGTGCTGGCGTCTGTACATTATAATTACGATAGATAGATGTAGTCCTATGTCAGATACGCAAGGGGATATACGAAAATCCGACTTAAAACGTATTGTTGATATCTTTAGCCAGGTAAAGAAAAGTATGTTACCACAATGCATATTGAATACCTTTCGGTGATCGTTATGTCTCCGGAAAATGTATTATTTTATTGCACACTGAGACACATGTTCAATATATTTAGTAGATTATGTCTGTTCTTGGAATACTTGCGTATAATTATTATATTGCATACCGCAATAGGTATCTGTAATACCTATTGTGGTACAGAATATATTATAAACCTATTAATAGAAATAAGTATAAAACATAGTTCAATACAAAAATAGAACGAAACAATTGTTTCAATGTAGCAATAAAAGTCCCACGACTACCAACTCTATACCTTCCAACGAAAATGGAAGTGCAAATTTATTCCCTGATCAGAATTTAAATTTACCTTTAGTCTCTTTAATTTAATTGAAGATTTCTAGACTTGGCAAAGTTAAACCAAATGAAAATTATCTGAATTTTAGCATACCTAGGGTTCTACGGATTCTTAATTAAACCACGTGTTCAATGAGATATTTGATTTATTGATACAGAGCGGTCTATGTATTTTGCTTCAATTGTTCCATGAAGCTGTGAAAGCCTCCTATGTTTTTTTTTATGCTGAATGGGTTTGCGCTTGACCACGATCTGACCTGATGGTAAGTGAAGATGTAGTCGAAAATGGACCGCGCGTACCCATAAGATGCTTGTTCACTCTAGCCTTGAATAAACCCATGTTGTATGAGTCTGGAAACTCGTCGTTCGGGAGGTTGTTCCACCGCTTAGCCGTGCGTATGATAAAGTACGGCAGAATGGGATGTCAACAACAACGCCTAGTAGTCCGATGAAAAAAGGGGGAAGGAGGGATAAGTTCATGGAGGTCTTGAGCGTACCAGTAAACATCACATAAAAATAATAGGCCACCTAAAAAGATAACTCGTATAGATTGTGAACAAACTTGATCATCTTAATTTTTTTATTTGATCCATCCAACTCTATAGTGCCATAATAATACATATTTCAAGCAATCATAGCTAAATGTACCTATGTTATGTGAAACTCTTTTATTAACTTCGAATAGAACATTATTTGGACAATACAGCAACAAAAAGTACTTCAGATTAAATAGCTTTTACGACCTTTCGGGCATTCAGTCATAATTAAATCAGGTAAAGTATCATTAAACTCATTTAAGCTTTATTACTAATGTGTTGAAAAAAATAGAAAAGTAAAAATATTTTTCTGTACACGCCAGTAAGTTCCATTTGCCATGCGATTTGAGCAATATATTTAACTATAGATATAAATAAATTCATGTATGTATATAACATCTATATATCTAATATTTATAATCATGGAATATGTTGTGTAGGTATATGTAAATAATTACACCATTATTAATTTAATTATATTGGACAATTTTGGTGCACCTACCGTAGTCTCTCTGCACCCCCAAAGTTGGACTCCGCTATTCATTGAGCTACAGTTTTAATAAATAAAAATAAATAAAACTTGGCTGTTCTTAAGTCACTATGTTACTGTCACTGGCTGTGAGCTTACCACAAGCATACTTATAAATAAAAATCAATCGTACGTGAGTAAACATTGTATCGGCTCAAAGGCAAGCCAATAAAACCAAGTAAAGAAATCCCCAAATATTGACAAGGGCTTCACAATCACTAGAAGAAAAACAACTTTTTACAAAAATATAAAATCCTGAAGCTTGATCAATTCGGGGAACTAATAGACAATTGGGTCCACGGAAAAAATAACGCATGTGTCTTCTTAATTCCTGAGCATGTTTTCTTTCTATCTTCTTAAATATTTCACTAGTTTTTATTACGATATATTGACTTGTATAAAGATGTTATAGAATTTAATATTCAGTCACGAAAGTGCACTTTTTTGGCGCCCAATGATAGGTCATACCATAAACTAACCAATATGTATCGATTCTCGGAATATTGTTCAATGTTTAGTGGAATAACTCTGACGGGTTTAAGTGGGGTTCTGAATTAAAGTATTAATTAGATCTTATCACAAGACTGACTGACCTAAGACTATGTATATCAGATATCATTTGCTAGAATTAGTAGCTACTCAAGGTAAGTCTATTGAAATGGGCTCATCATTTAAGTTTTTATAAAATGTTTTCACATGAGTGACTGGGGGGATCTGATGATGGACATAGAATATTATGTGCGGTTATGCTATGATAATATTAAATCAAACGGTAAACAAAAACTGTAAAGAAAGAAAGAAATAATGTTATTCTCATAACGTTGTTCTTATAACGATCTCTTATATTAAACACTACCGAGTGCTCAGAACATAATAATATGTGAAAATTTGCTAGATCTTCATGATCTTATATTTGTCATAAGCATTTAGTTTACATGATATAACTACTTTATCTTGTCAATTTAGCAATTCAAAATCAATACAGTTCATTTCCATAGGATTCGAAATTCAAATTTTATTTATAACGTTACAAAGTTAAGCGTACTTTAAATCGGTAAATAGTAAGTGCCAAAGGGTTGTCATGAGAAGCTTTCAAAAATATTTTTTGCGCCTAACTTATTGTAAGTACATAACCCCTAGTATAGAAAAGTAGCGCGTTGTGATCTCGGCTACGAATAGGCTACTTGACACTTCCCGTTGACGTCATAAGTGGCGACTAAAGGAGCAGCCTCATTTTATAGCCCCTACCACCAGTGGGAGAGAAGAATTTTTGTACATTTAACGCTATTACGATAAAAACTGTGCATTTACAAAGGCAAATGTCGTTCCTGGGATTATTATTTTGTATTTTAGTAACTAGTGTTACTGGCCTTTTAACAACAACATATTTTATACAACGAACCAATAAGATTATCGTGAATAACGTGCGATTATTGTGACATTTAAAATAGTGTACGTACCTGCCGTTGCTTGTTTTCATACACGTGTTAAGGAGATTTACTTTCGGAACTTTTGCATTTACTCTGTGTCCGTCAATTATATGTTTTAAAGTACCCCGCGACACAGGGATTAAGTTCTCTAGCGCGGGGGTTGTCTTTAAAAAAAACGCTGTTAACAACGCTGTAAACAATGTTAACGCTTTTACCTGAAATCATTTTAATGGTGAATTCGCCAGATGGTAATTTTTTTAAGGAAGTCTTGATAGACTTCTTTAAAAAAAAGGAAGTCTGGATAGACTTTAAGGAAAGTCTTGATAAACTTTAAGGAAAGTCTTGATAGACTTTTTTAAAGAAATCTACCTTCTGGCGAATTCACTATTAAAATGATTACAATGAAATTAAAACTTGTCGTAATTTCAGTGTGTTTGTAATTTCAGTAACGATAATTGGAGGCGGAGGCGGTATTTTCCTTTGTTTCTCTATCACACTAGTTTTAGGTAATTTTTTAAACCTATGTTTTCCATAATTGTTGATGTAAAGTTTATTTTATTTATTTTGTTGCTACTTTACTAAAATTTTCGCTATAGTTGGAAGTAAAGCAAATTACGAACCTCTTTTAAGTGGCTTCTTGCTTCACTCTTGTTTCTACAGACCTCGTTAAAGCCTAGGCTTGAAACCATAAAATAGTCGGTGCAACAAGGACTCACTTTCCACTTGGTGCAGAGCTCTAGTATTGAAGACCTCCGCATACAAGTATGTATCGAGGAAAGTTATATAACTCTATTCACCTCAGGCTGTGAAAACACTTCTCTAACCGAAATCACAGTTTAGAATAAACGCGCAAAGGACTTTGAAAAAAGTTCTAAAACTGCTTATATAGTAACTTTGGACGGGCCGATTGGCGTGGTTGGTTGATGCTTGCCTTTCATATAGCAGTTCGTGGGTTCAATTCCCACCCAGGACAGATATTTGTGTGCATGAACATGTCTGTTTTTCCTGAGGCTGGGTGTAATTGTCTATTTACTTCTTTTCTACGTATTTACGAAAGTATATGTAGTATATCAGCTATCTGATTTCCATAGTTCAAGCTTTGCTTAGTTTGAGTTCAGATGGCCGTGTGATAATAATGTTCTAGGATATTATTATTTTATAGCTTATAAAGTTATCCGAATTAATTCAAGCATATTCTGTTAGTAAATCTCGCAGCCTAGTAGAACTTACCTTTGAGCTATTCACTGGTGCAACATTGCATTTGCATCGTAAAGTAGGATTAATCAGACATTATATAACAAACTACCCATTGACATAAAGAGCGACATGAAACAGAATAATTTGTAGTTACAATTACATAGACGGTACCTATCCCAAATGCTACGTTGAAATCAGATCTTGTTTCCAACGCGAATACGGAGCACAGCACTTACTACACCGACCTATATAAAATGAGTAATGAAAATGCAAAATAAATCGGTCAACAATTTTATTACTCCAGAAATGGGGACTGTTGAGGATCTTCTCAAATATAAAGTGATAGCATAGCGCATTTTATTAACATCGTTCCACGAAATATTTAAATATCTAAAAAGTTTTACGATAGATTTTATGAACACAGTACGTGACAATGTTATAAATGATTCAATTTACATAAATGAAAACTAGAGTAGATAGCGATGTTACAGTGAGTTATATATCTAATAGAGTTTATTTATCTACTTATAATTTGAATCCAAGTCAATATTTATAAAGTTACATTATTAGAATCTGATATACATGTCATGTCTGATCGTCTGGTCTGACATACAATAGCAGATAATAAATTTGTCGTTGTCAAGCAAGTATTTTACACTCCAGCAATATGAACATACCACAGATAAACATAACCAATCAACCAATAAAATACAGGTATTGCTAGTAAAAAATTTGAACGCTTGAATAGCTAGAAGCTCTCACCACTCCGTAAGTGATCGGCGAGGTTAAGCAACTAGGCCCGCGGTCAGTCCATAGATCGGTGACCGCCAAAGTGGTTTAATTTCTGAACATTTTCGTGCTTCAGACAGCAAGTTAAGCTCACGGTCGGCCACGATTGTAGTCATTAGACAACAGTCGTTAAGCCATGTTAGAGGCATACTGGGCGGCTTGAACAACTCTGACACTAGGGTAACCACTGCCCATACAATAACTAAGTAATTTGAAGAGTTGTAATCTCTTCAATATTTAATGTAACATTCTTATGAAACTAAACATTTCAGTAACAACTCAGATAAAACCTATTTTGACAAGTTACGACTTCTTAGGTCGAGAGAAGAACTGAAAAGACGTTGAACTTGTAAAGTGAGGACAACCATTTTACGCTGGTAGTGTAAACTCTTTTACCGGAAAGAAGCCCGCAGCGATACACGCGGGATCTCGTTACAAAACTTCCGATTGTAATATTTCCGTACCAGTAGACACGTTCGAATATCTGTATTTATATACCTAGATCAATAAAGGAGCCCCGCCTGTATTCCCATAATTGTTTTTTTTTTTTGACCCAGTTAATATAAAATAATATATCTAGGAACAATGTCACACAGATCATCCTACCCCAAACTAAGCAAAGCTTGTACTATGGGTACCAGGCGACGATATACATACAGTAATACCCCGCTTTACGCGACCCCGTTATACGCGGTTTCACTATAACGCGAATTTAGACTTTGGCGTTCAAATGCCTTGCATTACTCGAAAGAATGTGTATAAACGTAATATAGTCATTAACTTCTCTTTGGTTATTCCTTCCTCTGAACATTCTGATTGAAGAATTAAGGATTCCGCGTACTAAGACTTTGTTTTATGGGGATTCCCTCGTTCGTTTCATTTTTTCCGTCGTGTTTAGTTCGGCTGGCACTTGTGGACGTGTTTTAACATTTATTAGAGATAAAATAAAAAAAAATACTTTAACATTACGTCAAAAATGTCACCTATAAAGAAAAAGAGCGTAAAAACGTAACTTTAGAATTGAAGATAAAAGTGTTAAGAAGAATGGAAAATGGAGGTAAAGTAACAATTGTTGAAAGAGATTGTGGACTATCAGAATCGACTGTGAGATGAAATGATTCGTAATTTTTTTTTATTAAATTTTGACTATCATTATTCATAAGCCTCGATATACGCGAATTTCAGTTAACGCGATTTTTTCCGGAACGTATCCCTCGCGTAAAGCGGGGTATTACTGTACTTATATTGATAGATAAATACTTAAATACATAGAAAACATCCATGACTCAGAAACAAATATTCGTGCTCATCACACAAATTATTACACTTACCGGGATTCGAACCCAGGACCACCAGCTTCGTAGGCTGGAGCACTACCAACTAGGCTACGGTGACCGTCAAATAAAAAATATATATATATATTTAATAATAACGTGAGTGTGCGTAACTATCAACGTAATTTATAGTGATTGTCGTAAAAGTATTTATGAGTTTCGAATGCTAAACGTTTGTTCATTCTAAGGCTTTAGGTAATGACTCCGTAAATATCTAGCAAAGCTAGGCCGAGTGAAAAACGACGAGTCATACCCATTTAATAACAATTACTTTAGTAGATTGTATATTTATTTACCAACAATTGAATACGCAATTTGCGGTAACAGAATTAAAGACTATAATTAAGAAAGAAAAAAAGAAAATACGTTTATTCAGCAAACTAGCACAGATAATAAGATATATAAAGGTACGCATAATTTTGTATTTATTATTTATTTCAACAAATTATAAAATATAAATTAAAAGAAAGGAGGTTCTTAAGGGTTGAAGAATATGGGGCAAAAAAACTATCTGTGCAAGTCTGAATTGGTCCCATCTCATCACTAACTGCAACATTAACTGTTACACCCCTAGTTTTCTGAGGAGCCAAGTGCAATTATAACTCAAGGACAATTGATGTATCAGTACGGCTCGCAGTTAGAATTTTAAAAGTACTTCGACACTAATATTGGACTGCACGTGTGGCGCATCGGCTAAGACAGTCGTCTCGCCGCTACGTGTCGCGGGTTCGAGTCCCGCGCCGGACGATTATTTGTGTAACCCATAAATAGTAGTTCTGAGTCTGAATATAATTTGTGTCCGTCTATTATATCTTTGTAAAGTACCCCGCGACATAGGGTATACATTCCCTAGTGCGTGCGTTGTCTTTAAATAATCGTCTTTAAAAAAAAAAATTATTTTTATAATAATAAACATGTTGAAATAGGCACTAATAAAATAAAATATTAATAAATTAATGCCAATTTGTAGACACAATACACACAGTACATAATTGTTTTTATCTGTTGACATTATTGTCATACCTTGGCCATTTCAATCGATCCACACAAAATAACTTGACTATGACACAATATACATTACGAATTTAATCTGTGTCACGAGCCCAGTCGTGTTGTCTGCCATCCTAATTATACTCTCCAATTCAACTGTGACATAAAAAGGGACGCGGAATTTAAATCATCTACTATATAAAAATAAGTCGGGTTTTCCTTCCTGACGCTATAACTCCAGAATGTACGAACCGATTTCCACGGTTTTGCATTCGTTGGAAAGGTCTCGGGCTCCGTGAGGTTTATAGCAAAGAAAATTTATAAAATTTAACGCGAGTAACACCGCGGGGCACAGTTAGTTAACTTATATTTGTGTTTGTCTTTTGTTTCAGGCTCTAAATTAGAGTGCCACAAAAATAAATTTAATTTAAAACTGACCGCTGTATTTCATTATCATCATCATCATCATCATATCAGCCGAAAGGCGTCCACTGCTGGACAAAGGCTTCCCGAACGCTGCCCAGCTGAGTTGGATTCTACGATTGACCTCCTTCTCGAAGTTGGACCTACCTAGTTGGATGGTCTGTCCTAGGTAAATATAATTCTCTACAACTTCGAGTGCAGAGTCACCAACTTTCAATTGAGTGGGTGCAACATGGACGTTCGACATGATTTTCGTCTTATCCATGTTCATTATCAGACCCACTTGTTGAGAGACTCTGCTGAGGTCATCGAGCATTGTACCGAGGTCTTCCATGGTCTCAGCCATGACTACTAATTATCATCGGCAAATCGAAGGTGAGTGATGTACTCGCCATTGACATTGATGCCAAAGCCTTTCCAGTCCAGAAGCTTGAAGACGTCTTCCAATGCAGTGGTGAACAGTTTCGGAGATATAACATCTCCCTGTCTCACGCCTCGCTGCAAGTGGATAGGCTTCGAGTTCTGGTCCTGGAGTCGCACTGACATAGTGGCGTTTTCATACAAGCACTTTATCACCTCGATATACTGGTAGTCGATTTGGCACCTTATGAGAGACCTCAGCACGGCCCATGTTTCTCAAAGGCTTTCTCATAGTCCACAAACGCTAAGCACAGTAGCTTGTTATACCCTTCGGTCTTCTGTATAACTTGCCGCAGCGTATGTATGTGGTCTATGGTGCTAAAGCCTTTTCGGAAACCGGCTTGTTCGGGAGGCAGGAAGTCGTCAAACCTGCACGCGAGACAGTTCGTAACGACCCTCGAAAACAACTTGTAAACATGGCTCAGCAATGTGATGGGTCTATAATTCTTCAATAGGGTTTTGTCGCCCTTTTTGAAGAAGAGCACCACCACACTCCTTTGCCATGCTTGTGGCGTTTGACCATCCAGTATGACGGAGTTAAATAACTTCTGAAGGGCCCGTAGGATTGGTGTACCACCCGCCTTCAGAAGCTCAGCTGTAACTCCATCATCACCAGGCGCCTTGTTGTTCTTGAGTTGTCTGAGAGCCATTCTAATCTCGTACAGGATGACGTCCGGGATATCTTCGGTGTAATGTCGGGTTAGTCGTGCTCTGGGATCTGAGGCATGACTTTTGACAGGTGGCTGTGTTGTCGTATATAACTGTCCGTAGAACTTCTCGATCTCTCCCAGCAACTCAGGTTTAGACGTGACGATTCTACCATCCTCAGTCTTCAGCTTCGTCAGTTGGCTCTGTCCAACAGACAGAGCTCTTGCGAACACTTTGGAGCCTTTGTTCCGCTCGATGGCCTCTTTAATACAATTTTTATTAAATTGACGCGTGTCGCGAGACAAAGACTTTGAGATCTGTCTGTTGAGCTGCCGATATCTGGTAGCATCATCTGAGGATGTCAGAACCATTTTCCATCTTTCTTCCATAAGTTTCAGGGTAAAGTCAGAGATCTTTTTAGTTCTGTTTGTACGACGTGCCTTGAAGACCTTAGACCCAGCCGTAGGGACAGCTTCTACGAGCCTGTCATAGTATGAGTCCACTTCCTCGCAGTCTGCTAGGAATTCGAAACGGTTTTGCAGTTCGAGCTGAAATGGTTCGGGGTTTTGGACGTGGATAGGTAAAGGTCGGAGCGTAGACTTTATCAGTCGGGATCTCTGGAGTTTGACATTAAGGTTCAATGAGCCTCTGACCAGTCTGTGATCGCTCCCAGTTTTAACCGCATTGATCACGGAGACATCATTGAACATCTGTCGTCTCGTCGACAAGATAAAGTCTATCTCATTCTTAGTTTTACCATCGGGACTCACCCAGGTCCATTTGCGGTGATCCGGCTTCCTGAAGAAGGAATTCATCATAAAGAGTCCCTCCTTCTCCATGAAGTCGGCCAACATCTGGCCCCGGGGGTTCCGATCTCCAGTGCCAAATTGCCCCACTCTCAGCTCATTACCGAATCGTTTGCCCAGCTTCGCGATAAAGTCCCCCATGACCACAGTGTAATAGCTGTTAGAGGTATGTATGGCTCTGGAGATGTCCTCATACATAACCTCGACTGCATCATCGGAGTGTGTCGAAGTGGGCGCGTATACCTGTATAACCTTCAACGAATACCGCTTGGAGATTCTGAGTATAAGGTACGCAACCCTCGTCGACACACTCTCGATTTTCACTAAGTTGTTCACGAGGGACTTGTGAACTATGAACCCGACACCACCTTGGGATAGCTGGTCACCCTCCCGGTAATAGAGCAGGTTTCCGGATTTCAGTATTATCGAGTCCTCCCCCTCTCTTCGGACTTCAGATAATCCTACTGTTCATGCATATAACGCCATCAAGCGGCGCTGATCTTAAAACATGCTATCGTGTGAACATCGCACAGTACAAGTGACAGGTGTGACAGCTCGATTGAAGAGAAACTTCATTATACATAAAAATAGCGGAGACTACGTTCATCGGAATAACCTATAAAATTTGTATTACTTTATTTCTAATAAAATATACGTTCGTATACACAATAAAATACTTCATTGAAGACGTCCTTGCCCTCGGTCGAATTGGGGATATAGGGAGAAGTCTAACATTTGGTCCTTGACGAGTCGAATTAACGAGGTGCCACGCGGCTTCGTGGAACATCACCCACCCATAAGGCATTGGTGAAGAGGATCGTCCAGGATTGTCAGCGAGTCGCATCCGGTCAGGTCACAAAACCTATCCTCCTAATCCATGTCCTTATTTTACGTTAATATTGTTATTTTTACGTTTTAGTCGTTCCCTGTGTTGTTTGGCGCCGTGCGTGATACCTGCCGGAAAACTGTAAGTACTCTTGTTTTCTATAATCTTCCGAAATGAGTGACGATGAGTGCTTTCATATTGCCTCGGTTCGGGAACCCGGTACGACCAGAGAGATGTCGAAATCTCCCCGTTTAGGTGTTAGCACGTCAGATAAACGTCTCGCCGATTTAAAAAAGCAGCGAGGCACATTAATGGGTAGGTTAACGTTATTTGAAAAGTATATTTCAAAATTAAATAAATTAGCATTAAATTCCATTACGAAAACTGAATTAGATTTACGAATACAGTCAATTTGTGCTATTTTTCAAAGTTTTAATGATATTCAAAGTCAAATTGAGCAATTAATTGATGATTCCGCTACAACTACTCAATTAGAATACCGTGAATCGTTTGAGCAGCAGTATTTTTCCATTATGGCTGAAGCGAAGTGTTTAGTGAATCCCAAGACTGAACAAACTCAATCAATTTCACATAGTGTTGGTAATCCCGTGTGCATTAAATTACCAGTAATAAAACTACCTGCCTTTGATGGTTCGATTGATCAGTGGTTGGAGTATAGAAACTCGTATCTCACTATGATACACAACCGTGAGGATCTTGACGACATACAGAAGTTTCACTATTTAAAATCGTCCCTTAGTGGTTCTGCCTCTCATGTCATTAGTGCGTTAGAATTCACTGGTCCAAACTATTCACACGCATGGGATCTACTGGAAAATAGGTTTCATAACAATCGCTTATTAGTACAAAATCACGTAAAGGCGTTATTTACCGTTCAGTCACTTCAAAGTGAATCGTATATTCAAATTAGGAAATTAATAGATTCAACATTACGTAATTTACGAGCACTTAAATCATTAAACGAACCAACTGACACTTGGGACACATTAATCGTTTACCTTATTGTTTCAAAACTTGACCCGTTCACGGAACGTGAATGGGAAACTCATAAAGGTTCCCTAGTTTCTAAAAATAATTCAAATAACATTAAATTAGATAATCTACTAGATTTTTTGAGGAACCGTGCGGATATGTTGGAAATGATAAAGGCGAATAATGTTAAAAGTGTTTCTTCGTATAAGCACAATAATAATGACTCCATTAAGTCGAATTTCCATCAAAACAAAAGATACGCAAATAATTCAAATAATATAAACTCGCAAGCTCTCACACGTTCATACTTAAGTAATTCAACTAATAATAAATGTCACACTGATAATAATAAACAGAGACGTGTTTGTGTGGACTGCGGCGGGGATCATTATTTGTATACATGTCCAAAGTTTTTAAATATGTCAGTGCAAGATAGATACGTAATTGTACAAAATAAAAAGCTTTGTCCAAATTGTATTCGTAGTGATAGTCACTTGTCAAGCGAATGTTCATATGGTCCATGTAAATTATGCAAAAGGAGCCATAATACGCTACTTCATAATAATAATATGTCTATACCGCATACATTGCCGAGCGTAAGCAAATCAGTTGATACGCAGGTATATTCCGAGCGCAATGTACTCGCGTGCAGTACGGCGCTGCAACCGGTTTTGTTGTCGATGGCACTCATCGATGTTCCGGATTCAAGTTATAATTTTCACACGGTAAAAGCCCTCCTTGACAACGGAAGTCAAAATTGTTTTATCACAGAATCGTTGTGTAATCGTTTACAATTACCTATTATACAGTCCACAATTCATATTTCGGGTGTAGGACAAAGCGTTTCAAAAAGTTCTCACACCTGCAAAGTAAATATTCGTTCTAAAATTAATGATTTTAATACAAATATTCAATGTTGGGTTCTTCCTCGTATTACGTCGAAGTTACCATCGTTAGACATTAACTGTCAATACATAAAGATACCTAAACATATTACGCTCGCGGACCCCACGTTTGGCGTTCCGTCGGACATCGATGTACTTTTAGGGGCGGATATATTTTGGGATCTGTTAAATAATGATAAAATTAAACTAAG
Source organism: Pseudoips prasinana (assembly GCA_951640165.1). NCBI lineage: Eukaryota > Metazoa > Arthropoda > Insecta > Lepidoptera > Nolidae > Pseudoips > Pseudoips prasinana. Next base: position 17,171,144 of record OX621240.1, read on the forward strand.
TAGTGGTCCATATCTGTACGATTCAAAAATAGGATGGATAATCTCTGGCCCTATTTGTAATAAAAATTCGTTTAAACCTGAAAGAGTTCAATGTAATGTCGTTCAAATTGATACTCAATTGCAAAAATTTTGGGAGTTAGAGGAATTATTTGACTTACCGAATACCATCTCAAAAGATGATCGTTATTGTGAAAGTTTATTTACAGAAACTACAAAACGTGATGAACACGGTAGATTTTCTGTCCGCATCCCAATTAAGGAGTCACCCGAGTCGTTAGGGGATTCCTATACCATGGCAAAAAGGCGTTTTTTATCTCTAGAAAGAAAACTAGATCGTTTACCTAACTATAAAAAACTTTATAGTGAATTTATTCGCGAATATGAGGCACTTGGACACATGACCCCAGTTGCATCAAAGGATATTCCTAATTTATTAAGTAAACCGCATTACATCCTACCTCATCACGGCGTTTACAGAGAGGATAGTGCCACTACAAAATTGCGCGTTGTGTTCGATGCGAGCGCAAGTACGTCGAATAAAAAATCGTTAAATAGTATACAGCATATAGGACCTCCGTTACAAAATGATATATTTTCCATTTTACTTAGATTTAGACAGTATAAATACGTAGTGTGCGCGGACATTCAAAAAATGTTCCGACAGATTTTAGTTCATTCAGATCAACGTGCCTTACAATTAATATTATGGCGCGAAAATCGAGACTTACCTTTACAATTCTATATTTTAAATACAGTTACATACGGCACTGCATCGGCTCCGTATCTCAGCATGAGATGCTTAAAACAATTAGCATTAGAATGTGACGATATTTTGGTAGCTAGGACGATTAATGAGGACTATTACGTAGATGATTTAATTACAGGTATGGATGACCTGGATTCTTTAATGCAGTTGTGTAACAAATTATCCGCGGTATTAAATAAGGGTTGTTTTCCACTACATAAATGGACGTTTAATCACGAAATATCCCGTGAGAAATGTAAGAACCTAAATATTGGTGACAATAATTTGTCTAAAACGTTAGGATTAGGTTGGTATACGGAAAGTGATGAATTTTATTTTTGTACTAAATTTACGCAAAAGGACACAGTAGTTACGAAACGCTCAATGTTATCAACCATTGCACAAGTATATGATCCTTTAGGCCTGTTAGCACCTGTTGTAATTACAGCTAAATCATTGTTACAAAAATTATGGTTGCTAAGGTTAGATTGGGACGACGAAGTTCCCAAAAATATCGTAAAAACATGGCATACGTTCATATCTGATTTGCAAAATTTACGTGAGATTAAAATTCCCCGTTACGTAATTAGTGGCAATTACATAGAACTTCACATTTTTACCGATTCATCTAAAGATTATTACGGAAGCTGCGCGTACATTAGATCGTGTCATAATAATGATAAAAATACCATACCCATTTCGGTGCATTTATTATGTGCTAAAAGTAAATTGGCGCCGATAAAGACAGTGAGCATACCTAGGCTTGAATTATGCGGAGCTTTAGTAGGTGCAAAATTATATAATAAAATAAAGAAGTCCCTCCGTTTAAATTTTGATAAAGTGTATTTTTGGACGGACTCAACGATTGTACAAGGGTGGTTGAGTATGTCACCGCATCTACTCAAAACTTTTGTGCAAAATCGCGTCGTACAAATAAATGAATTAACATGTGATACAATTTGGCGACATGTTAAGGGCACAGAAAACCCCGCGGACATTATAACGCGAGGTGCTACGATAGACACTTTAAAATACGATAATAATCATAAGTGGTGGTGTGGCCCTACGTTTCTACGGGAACCCAGCCTTACATGGCCAAAGAATAGTAAAGAAGTTCCATCGATTGATTTACCTGAAACTAAACCTAACACTATTATTTTACATTCCATTCAAATAAATTCAGTATTTGATTTTGAGCGGTTTTCGTCATTTATTCATTTACAAAGAGTAGGTGCATATGTATTACGATTTATACATAATGTACGAGCACGGGCGCGCGGCGGCATGTATACGCGTAGAACCGGTTCGTTATCTGTAGATGAGCTGCAGCGATCGCTCGACGAGTTAACGTGTTTTGTTCAACAAGAATCGTTTAATGAGCAATATCACAAATTAAAAAATAAGATACCGTTATATACTAATAAAAGCAACACAAACAAATTATTATATAATAAAATATCAGGATTAAATATATTTTTAGATAATTCTACTATAATTCGTATTGGTGGTAGGCTATCTAATGCGATTGAATTTAGTTATGACAAAAAACATCCTATATTGCTAAGTAGTAAACATCGGTTTTCAAGGTTGTTGTGTGAATACGAACATAAGCGACTACTTCATGCGGGACCTCAACTTTTAGTATATTCTATGCGTGAAAGGTGGTGGATCTTAGGAGCTCGCAACTTAGCGAGACAGGTTGTACATAACTGTGTCATATGCACACGCATGAGAGGGAGAACATTAACCCCACTAATGGGTAACTTACCTAATGAGATAGTACAGCCAAGTTTTCCTTTCATGCAGTGTGGAGTAGACTATGCGGGACCATTACTCATATTGGAACGTAAAGGCAGAGGTGCTAAGCTAATTAAAGCATATATTTGTTTATTTATATGTTTTACGACTAGAGCCGTACATTTAGAATTAGTAGGCAGTTTGAGCACACGGGATTATATTTTAGCACTAAACCGTTTTATAGCACGTCGTGGGAAGCCATATCAAATCTTTTCAGACAATGGTAAAAATTTCGTTGGTGCTGAAAAGGAATTATCTGTAATTTTTAATAATACTAGTGATATTTTAGATTTTCTTAGTAATAATAAAATTCGTTTAACGTTTATTCCGCCTTATAGTCCTCATTTCGGGGGGTTGTGGGAGGCAGGGGTCAAGTCCTGCAAGTATCATTTACGGCGGGTACTGGGTAATTCCAGACTAACCCGTGAGGAGTTTGAAACAGTATTAACGCAAATTGAAGCCGTTCTCAATTCCCGTCCTCTGTCCCCTTTGTCCTCAGATTCTAAAGATTTTCTCCCACTCACTCCCGCACATTTTCTGATCGGTCGACCGCTGACTGCTCCCATCTGCGAGAACCTGACGAGGATTGAGCCGACAAGACTAGGACGCTACGACCGTGTGGAGCAACTCAGACAACATTTCTGGCAACGATGGTCGAAAGAATATGTGTCAGAGCTCCAACTACGAACAAAGTGGAAGGTCAACAATGATGACATCACACCCGACAGCTTAGTCCTTATCAAGGAGGATAATGTTCCACCACTCAAATGGAACCTGGGTCGAGTGACGCAAGTTTTCCCCGGTGCTGATGGAATATCCCGTGTTGCTGAAATCCGTACAGCGCACGGTAACATACGACGATCGTTCTCAAAAATTTGCCCGTTACCTTCACAATAATCAAGCAGCCACAATGACGAGTACTTCGTGTTGGAAGACTACATCCTGGTGCTTCCAAGGCGGCCGGAATGTTCATGCATATAACGCCATCAAGCGGCGCTGATCTTAAAACATGCTATCGTGTGAACATCGCACAGTACAAGTGACAGGTGTGACAGCTCGATTGAAGAGAAACTTCATTATACATAAAAATAGCGGAGACTACGTTCATCGGAATAACCTATAAAATTTGTATTACTTTATTTCTAATAAAATATACGTTCGTATACACAATAAAATACTTCATTGAAGACGTCCTTGCCCTCGGTCGAATTGGGGATATAGGGAGAAGTCTAACACCTACAATATCCCAACGTAACCTGCTCAATTCTTCTTCCAGTTCTGTTATCTTCTCGTCGGACCGCAGTGTACGTGTGTTATACGTTGCCAGGGCCAGAGGTCGTCGGTTTTGGTAACACGGAATCTGCCGGGGATTCTTAGCATCCCCTGCCCTGCCGTAACCACGGCTGTTACCACGGCTGGGAATAGCAGGGCTGCCGGGGACTGGGGGCCGCTGCCCGTTCTCTGGTATATATGTCGGAGATTCTGACGGATTTAACTCCGAAACATCGTCGGTGTCCGCCATCATGCACGTGGTGAAAAGAATCAGTGCGCACACCCGGCGCCGTCGAGCTCTGTATGTCAACTGTGTCGTGTCGCTAACACACTAATGTCACTTAGACAACTGACAGACGTCAAACGTCACATGCGACAGTTCATAGACAACCTCGACTCGAACTACTGACTCAGTGAGTAGGTAGTGTTTTCCAAACGCTAATAGATGGCGTTACTAGAACGTAAACAGTCCTTTAACTTAATTTCTCCGACACGGCCATTCTGACAACCAACGCGCTCTCGCGTTGTTACTCGCTGATATAATCAACATGAATTACAGCTCTTTAGTTTGGCAAGGACACAAAGCGTTACAAGCGGCTTTCAATGTTACACAAAGAAAAGCGTAAAGGCTTTCAGCATTTACCACAAAGCGTTAAAGCTTTCATCATTAGTTAGAGGGCGTACCTCTCACACAATGCAAGCGTTGAAACTTTCAGCATAAGATGCAACGCATAGCGAAGCTTTGAAGCTTTCAGCATAAACTGCAACACACAGCAAAGCGTTGAAGCTTTCAGCATAAACTGCAATACACAGCAAAGCGTTGAAGCTTTCAGCATAAGCTGCATTGGGTGATGCAGCTTATGCTGAAAGCTTCAACATGCAAGCGTTGAAACTTTCAGCATAAGATGCAACGCATAGCGAAGCTTTGAAGCTTTCAGCATAAACTGCAACACACAGCAAAGCGTTGAAGCTTTCAACATAAACTGCAATACACAGCAAAGCGTTGAAGCTTTCAGCATAAACTGCATCACACAGCAAAGCGTTGCAGCTTTCAGCATAAACGGCAACACACAACAAAGCGTTGAAGCTTTCAGCATAAACTGCAATACATAGCAAAGCGTTGAAGCTTTCAGCATAAACTGCAACCCACAGCAAAGCGTTACAGCTTTCAGCAAAAGTTCAATTAATCGGCAAAGCGTTACAGCTTTCAGCATTGCTCAGAGGCAGCACTTAAAACACGCTGCAATACTTTGCAGCTTTCAGCATCAACCTTGGGTCACGACAGATGAGCCCAACCTTACTGCAAAGCGTGATGGCTTTCAGCAGGACATCAGGACAAAGCGATAAGGCTTTCGATCAATCCTTCAACAAAGCGTAGTAGCTTTCAGTTTAAATAAAACATTTTATCAATCAGCAATGAACATAAGTCTTTTATCAACACAGGTTTACGTTCAACAAAACAATGTAATTATCGTTTCAACTCAAACAATGATCATGATTCAATACAGTAATTCAATCCAAATTACTACTTACACCAAATTAGAATACCAAATTAATCAATACAATTTGTTCCATAATTAAATAAAACTATTCAATTATGGGTTCTACAGGATCAAGACATTCTGCCAATTCAGGTAAACTAGCTGGATATTTACGCAGTCGTTCATGGCACACATATTGGGCCCGTCCCTCAGATACTACTTCACCATATAAAGCTCATTGGAACACACTTTAGCTACCCTGTAAGGGGCTTTTCTCTATACTCTTACTTACAGTACAATTCAAAACGAGTTTTACTTTGCCTAAGACAGATTTCCAGGATTTATTTTTATAATTTTCGGCCACTGTAAAACAATTTGTCGAGGTGGACATCATTCGCTCCACCCGACCATTAGCTCGGCTAACACCACTAGCAATCTCGTGGAACTCAATGGCCAACCTCGGCATAAATCCTGAAAGTCTTGACCAGTAAAAGATGTACCTTGATCAGAGATAATTCGTTTCGGGGTTCTAAATATGTGGATAAAGCTACGTAGTGCCTCGCAAGCAGATCGTGATGTTAAATCTTTGACACACATTAATTGACAAAATTTCGTAAAAGCATCTACGATGACTATCACATACTCCTTAGAGGTCTTGCTACAAGTTCGAAAATGTTGTTCTCCACCCTGGAAAATTATAGGTAAGTGCGCAATGCAGCGTCACGAACTCAAAGCATGAAGCTTGCGATAGTCAATTGTCACAAGCACGAAGCGCGGAGCTTTCAATACTCAATCGTCACAAGCATAAAGCGCGGAACTTTCAATGCTCAACCGAAACAAGCACAAAGCGCGGAGCTGCTTTCAATGCTCAACTGCTACAAGCGCAAAGCGCGGAGCCTTCAATGCTCAACTGCTACAAGCACATAGCGCGGAGCCTTCAATGCTCAACTGCTACAAGCACAAAGCGCGGAGCTTTCAATGCTCAAGTTTCAGGAACTCTAAGTAGGGTATTTCCCTTGTCACACAATTTATTTCAAATCAACCAGCTTTATTACTCTCAATGTAACACATAAATGTGTCTTACAATGAACTCCAATAATCATTTTAAACGTTAGAATTTAACTCAACCATCGGCATTAACTACACTGTTATTTCTGACTACAACTGTCAAATTCAAGTTTTTCGTAACATACGTAGGTACTTAACGCGTCCACCAGCTATTGGCTCTTCCTTGTATCTATCGTTGTCATAGACCTCTATTATCTTACAACGATTTGGAAACTTTTCACTTCATTTGTTTATTGTTAGAATAGAATAGGATACTCTTTATTGTACGCACTCAAACAGGATAATAACATAGAAGACAAAATAAACAACACAATTTGTTAGGGTTCTTTCCGACAAAAACAACGTCTCCTATTTTAAATGGATTTTAACTTTGCTCTTGCCATAACGCACCTTATCAGCATGAGCTAGCTCGTCCATCCTGCATTATGCCTCACATCTAAGTTCGTAGAGGTTAACCTTACCATATTTTTGGACAAGGGCATTCATTTTGGAGGGGAACTTTTATTACAACCAGTCAACAATTGAAGCGGACTTCTAACTGTACTTCTAACTACGATACAATTTAGCGCGATTTGGATTACACCTGAAGCTGCCTTCCAGAACTTAAGCTCGTGGTTCTCGGTTATAGTGAAGCAATTAATTAGAATAGTTCGGGAAGCTACGCAACATCCCCCCATCACAAATAACGCAGTGTTTCAAGTCTAAAGTCTTTCACGTGGTCGCTCACTATTGGTCCCACAAGAAGGCTCAAGGTCACCCAAAGAGCAATGGAAAGGGCCACGCTCGGAGTATCCCTGCGCGATCGAATAAAAAACGTCGCAATCCGCAGGCGAAACAAAGTAGCCGACATAAAAATTGTGTCACAAATCAGTAAGTTAGTATTTTGAGTTCAATATACCTAGTTTGTAAGTACAACATTTGTATGCCATGTACAATTTGGCAAATGTGTGAAACTTAAATGATGTAAACAATAACACTTGTATTCACCACATTTACACAAATAAAGATAGTATGATTATAACCAAAGAATTGCCAAACCGAAACGGCAGTGGATGGAGCACACAGCTCCCAACACCGACGGCCGCTAAATCAGACAGGCTCCTGACCGGGGACCACGCACCGGAAGACGCAGCGCGGGCAGGCTCCCCACAAAGAGGGCCGACCACTGCGGAGATTCCCTTGTGAGGCCCCCGTCCAGTGGACGTCTTTCGGCTAACATAATGATGATGAATTATTACTAGCACAGACATGAATCTCTCCACTTGTCAGTAATTGAGAAACGTCTTTACAGTCGATCAAATCAATACGCCATAGCTTGTACAAGTTTCAAGATTCTGTAATAAACAAACTTCAGCATGGACCTCGCGAGTGATGCAGGTGACTTTGTTACTAATAGTCAAGCTCAATCCCGGTTAGGTAAAAACATCTCTGCCTATCATAACATCATGAGGCAAAATATGTGAATCTACAATTACAAAAGTCACTTCTCACACACAAGTACTTCGTTGACCTTGACAGGCAGACTAATACGGGAAAAAGAAAATTTAATGTTCAACCCAATACCTGTCAGGCGCGTGGATATAAAATCTCTAGTACCTGTATGGTAATCAACAAATCATTTACGAATTAGGGAACAATCGGAACCACTGTCCACAAGAGCGTGTAATTATAAATTATCGACATTTACTTCGGCTTATCGGGCTTCAGATGGCAGGCATACGTTCATTCTGGCGGGAACGTGAAATAAGAGGTCATTTGTAACTTTTAATTTTTCTCAAAAATTTTATGATTTCCCAAATCATAAATTTAATCGTCCGGCGGGTCTCGAACCTGCACCATCTACCAATCAATCAAAATCAATAAATTTTAATTTTTGTTAAATACTAAGAGGTCTTTCGAGTGCCACGAAATCAGTAGGCATGTTTTAAACAAGTCTGAACATACCTGAGTATCCGAGATACCTGCGATAACAACTTCGATAGTGTTACCTTCGCTCCAAGCAGGCTCCAACCGGTCATTCAAAGCAAATTTGTAAGTCGAGTACTCCACGTATGTAAGTTCTCGCACGGTCACTGCACCATACGGCACCATATCTTGAAAAAGGGCATCAATTTCTCGGTCGCCGCAAACTGTCTTGATACACGCTAATTTGCTTCGTCTAACGTTTTGCACAACGGGTACGACTTCGAAGTCCACTTGCGAGCTCGACGTCGAAGATGTGTCAATGTATCGAGTTTCGTAATCGGTCCACGAGTTTGCAATACAGTCGTAAATTCACAATCAGCGGGGTTGTATTTTCATCGTTATTTATCAAATTTGTAACGACACTATTTTCGCTACGTGAACGAACCGAATCACGAAAATATTCTTGATTTTGAGTAGCAGGCATTGCGGTAGACACGTGGGATGATTTTGGAATCGATCCCACCGCTGCTGTCGGAGATTCTGACGGATTTAACTCCGAAACATCGTCGGTGTCCGCCATCATGCACGTGGTGAAAAGAATCAGTGCGCACACCCGGCGCCGTCGAGCTCTGTATGTCAACTGTGTCGTGTCGCTAACACACTAATGTCACTTAGACAACTGATAGACGTCAAACGTCACATGCGACAGTTCATAGACAACCTCGACTCGAACTACTGACTCAGTGAGTAGGTAGTGTTTTCCAAACGCTAATAGATGGCGTTACTAGAACGTAAACAGTCCTTTAACTTAATTTCTCCGACATATATATTCCCTCGGGACGACTTCTACGTCCCCCACGGGATGAGAGGGGGTGGCGATATTCTTTGAGGCCGTCACCACACAGCCAACTGCTGTATTTACATTGTAAAAATTGATAAAATCATCGGCAGCAAAAATCTATATAAACAATTGTTACGAATTTATAGCATTGGGAGTTCAGGGGCAAAAGTTGTGACTTGAAATGAGTCCTCTTGTTTGTTGTTTTTAAGACAATTTGTATTTAAACTGAATTACACGGCAGAACGGACAATAATGCGCGGGAAGCATTATTTACTCAACGTTTCTTGACATTAGAAACATTTTTTAATTTTTTAAAGTTTTCAAAATAAAAGTATTGCACAGATAACACATTAAAATAACATATAACAGTTTATACTTCAAAACAGTGCCACCTAGTGGATAAAATTTTAACCAAACGCGAAAGATGGTGCTATTCATTAACAACAAATAATTGATTTCGGTTTTTAATTATACGGCCCATTTAATAGTAATTGTATCTAATGTATTAAATTGGAGAGTCAAATCTGTCTGTTGAGCTGGCGGTATCGGACAGAATCGTCTGAAGGCGTTAAAACCATTTCCGCCTTCGTTCCATAAGCTGCACAGGGTATGCCTTTAAAGAACTTAGATCCAGCCGCAGGGACAGCTTCCACGAACCTATCGGTTCATCGGTTGGGTTCTCTGGAGTTTGACATTTAGATTCAATGTACCTAGTATGTCATCGTTCCCCGTTTTAACCGCATTTATCACATATACATCATTAAAAGTTTGACTCTAAAGATTACGGCAGATGCCGCATTACCCACATCTCTGGCCCTGGCAATTTATAATACTAGTACACTGCGGACAGATGAAAAGATAATCGAACTAGAGATGGAATTGAGCAGGTAGAGGCCGAAGAAATAGGGTCGCGTATCTTATACTTAGAATCACCAAGGCGTATTTGTTGAAGATTAAACAGTTATTACTAAAGCGGGTTCGTAGGTGACAGAAAAAAATACGTAATAACTTAATTTATTTTTAAATTAATATTTTTAAATTAATTTAATAAATTATTTTTACCTTCTTATAATAATTGTCCTGATTCATAGAAAGCGATAGGTGGTTTATATTTTAAGTGCTTTCAGTTGAACTAAAAGTCATGTCATATTATATTCCCCATAAACAACTCTGCCTGAGGCGATTTAGCTTATTTGATAACTAAATGTGCTGTGTATATTAAGTTTTTCTGAAACATCTCAAGTATTTTGAGTCGCTTGTAATAAATAAATATTTTGTTTCAGTAAACCTATAACAGAGAAACGATCTAACCTGTCTGAATCGATTCAGTGATTTGATAAACAATATTTCCAATCTAAACTAATTCTGAGAAAGTATGCAAACTGTTCTAACAGTAACTCTAGTTTTTACTGGTTTATGAGCGTTAAAAAATTTCTCATAGAAACACATATTACTCAGAAACAATTCAAGCGGACTGAATTCTTTCAGCAAATATATTTTTTATGCTCTTCGCATGTGGATTGTACCTCCGAGGTGATGCATATAATCGTTTATTCGTTGGTAAAGGGTATAAACATATCACTCATCCAAACCATCCTCGATGAGGCGAGGTCGAATGATCCTGAAGGTACCTTACCTTCAGGATCATTCGACAAATCAGCTGTCTCGCTACCATCGAATAGAACAACTCCGCCAACATTTTTGGTCTTTATGGAGCAAGGAGTATGTTACTGAATTGCAACAGAGGACCAAATGGCGTCCCTGTAAAGATGGTTTGGAGCTAGGTTCTTTGGTTGTCGTCAAGGAGGATAATCTTGAGGTAATGAAGTAAGTGGCCGACCAATGAGAAAATGTCCCGGCGTTAACGGTGTGTCATCTGCAGGATCTGAAGACAGGGGTGTCAGGGGACGTGAATTCAAAATTACTTCAATTTGTGTTAAAGTAGTGTACAGCTCTTCAAAAGTTAAATTACAATTTCCCAACACTCTCTGCAAATGGTACTTGGTTGATTTAACACCAGCCTCCCAGATGCCAAAATGAGGACTATATGCAGGAATAAAATGGAATTGAACTCCATCATTGGCCAAATTATCACTTAAAGAAACTGCATTAGACTTAAGAAATTTTGAAAGATCATTATACGCACCTACAAATGAAGTACCGTTGTCGGAATAAATGTTAACGGGTTTCTTGGTAGAAAAGCAAATAAATATTGCGATGTACACTTTTACTAACTTGCATCCAAGACCTTGACGGCTAGCACATAGAACAGGTCCAGTATAGTCTTCTCCTGTACTTTCGCAAGGGCACCCTGGCTGTAGCCGCTGCCGTGGTAAGTTTCCCATTAAAGGAGTTACTTTCTCCGTGATATCTCCTTTCATTCTACAACACCGCACGCATCTATGAAAGCAAACCATGGCTAAATTCCGACCACCAATAGGCCAATATGTTTCCCTAATTGAAGCCAATAATAATTGTGGGCCTGCATGCATTAATTTCTTATGTTGATAATGAAACAATAATTTCGTAAATTCATGAGTGGACTGTAATATAATTGGATGTTTCTTGTCATAAGAAAATTTTGAATTTGCGACGTCTCGCAAATTCAAATTTCAACACGCTTTGTATTTTTCTCATCTAAATAAACATTGAATTTTTGAAAGATGCTCTTTTAGGTATAGTCTTCTTATTCATAAGTAATTTATGCTCAGAAAATGAGTCGGTCTGACTATGAAAAATTAAAACATCTAATGCGTTTTGCAACTCATTTCGTAAAAGAAAATCTTTATTTACTACTTGTTTCTTACAAAGTTGAATAAAACGAAGTACATAAGCAGTGGACCGTACAAGTCGAGAGAAATTAGAAAAATGTTTGAAATTAATAAATAAACTATCATTATTTTCAGATTCTATAACAGCGCTTAAAGTAATATCTGAACGAGTTTCGGGTAATGCGTCTAGTCCAAATTTTTTTTCCTGAGTATGCAAACTGGAAATACCTAACTTTAAAAACTCAGGGCTCGACCACCACAAATGGGAATGTTGCAGAGTATTAATATCGACACCACGCGATATTAAATCTGCCGGGTTTTTATTTGACGGGACGTGTCTCCAAGTACAATTGCCCGCCTTATCTAAAACTTCAGCTACATGGTTTCGTACAAATGACTGAAGCTTAGAAGGAAACATTAGTAACCATCCCAACACAATGGTCGAGTCAGTCCAGCAAAAGGAACGACTGATTTTTGCTCGAAGTGAGTTGTGGACCTTCTCATAAAGACGTGCACCTAACACTGCGCCGCATAGTTCCAATCTTGGGATTGTTGTGACCTTGAGCGGTGTTACCCTACTCTTGGCCATTAATAAACGAGTCATATATTCACCAGTTTCATTGACACTATGGATGTAAGCGCACGCACCGTACGCTCGCTCAGAAGCATCAGTAAATATATGAATTTCTAGCTCTTTGTACGAGTCACACACTACAATGCGTGGAATCCGAAAATTATTTAACAAAAGCATTTATAATATCGTTCCAATGTGCATTGATCTCCGAAGTCAGTGGTTCATCCCACGATAATTTATTGAACCACATTTCTTGTAACAACATTTTCATTGTAATTACACAAGGAGATATAAGTCCTAATGGATCAAAGATCCGTGCAATCACAGACAGTATATTACGTTTGGTACTGACACCAGAAGGGTTGTTAATATTTATTGAAAATCCAAGTTCATCAGAACTTGCATACCAGCTGAGGCCTAGCAACCTATCTGGTTCATCAGACCCCATGTTTAACTTAAGTGATGAATCGTCGGTCCCAGACACCACCTCTGGTGCATTTGAGTTCCACTTTCGTAGTGACCTGCCGGCCGCTGCCAATGCCTTTGTAACTTCTGAACGAATGAATTGAATCTCATCTAAATTCATAGTTCCAGTACAATTATCGTCTACGAATATATCATGCATGATAACTTCAGCAATGGTATCGTTACTACATTCGAGACCTATTTGTTTAATGCAGCGTGTCGCAAGAAATGGTGCACTAGCAGTACCATACATGACTGTATTTAGCTCATACGTCTTGACAGGTTCCCATGTCTCGCTACGCCAATTTATCCTTTGCAAATATCTATCACATGGATGGACAACTACTTGTCTGTACATTTTTTCGACAGCGGCACACACAACGTACTTGTGCTGCCGAAATTGGAGGAGTATGGACAACAAATCGTCTTGCACTGTCGGTCAATAATATACATTAAAAATAAAATATATATATTACAAAAAATAAAATACATTACATAAAATAAAATACAAAAATAAATCAATAAAATACATAAAATAAAATACATTACAAAAAATAAAATAAAATACATTACAAAAAATTAAATAAAATACATTATAAAAAATTAAATACATTACAAAAAATAAAAATCATTACAAAAAATAAAATACATTACAAAAAATAAAATACATAAAAAAAAAAATACGTAACAAATATAAATTACATAACAAAAAATAAAATACATTACAAAAAATAAAATACATAACAAAAAATACAATAAAATACTTAACAAAAAATAAAATAAAATACATAACAAAAAATAAAATACATTACAAAAAATAAAATACATTACAAAAAATAAAATTATCACAAAAAATAAAATACTTAACAAAATATAAAATACTTTACAAAAAAAAAATACAATACAAAAAATAAAATACATTACAAAAAATAAAATACATTACAAAACATAAAATACATTACAAAAAATAAAATCAGTACAAAAAATAAACTACATTACAAAAAATAAAATTATTAACAAAAAATAAAAATCTTTACAAAAAATAAAATAAAATACATAACAAAAAATAAAATAAAATACATTACAAAAAATAAAATACATAAAAAAAATAAAATACATAACAAATATAAATTACATAACAAAAAATAAAATACATTACAAAAAATAAAATACATAACAAAAAATACAATAAAATACTTAACAAAAAATAAAATAAAATACATAACAAAAAATAAAATACATTACAAAAAATAAAATACATTACAAAAAATAAAATTATCACAAAAAATAAAATACTTAACAAAATATAAAATACTTTACAAAAAATAAAATACAATACAAAAAATAAAATACATTACAAAAAATAAAATACATTACAAAACATAAAATACATTACAAAAAATAAAATCAGTACAAAAAATTAACTACATTACAAAAAATAAAATAATTAACAAAAAATAAAAAACTTTACAAAAAATAAAATAAAATACATAACAAAAAATAAAATAAAATACATTACAAAAAATAAATAACATCACAAAAAATAAAATACATTACAAAAAACAAATACATTACAACCAAAAAATACATTACAAAAAATAAAATACGTTACTAAAAATAAAATACATTACAACAAAAAAAAATACATTACAAAAAATAAAATAAAATACATTACAAAAAATAATATACGTAACAAAAATAAAAAAAATACAAAATAAAATACATTAAAAAAATAAAATAAAATACATTACAAAAATAAATAAAATACATAACAAAAAATAAAATACATTACAAAAAATAAAATCATGACAAAAAATAAACTACATTACAAAAAATAAAATAATTAACAAAAAATAAAAAACTTTACATAAAATACATAACAAAAAATAAAATAAAATACATTACAAAAAATAAAATACATAAAAAAAATAAAATACGTAACAAATATAAATTACATAACAAAAAATAAAATACATTACAAAAAATAAAATACATAACAAAAAATACAATAAAATACTTAACAAAAAATAAAATAAAATACAAAAATAAAATACATTACAAAAAATAAAATACATTACAAAAAATAAAATTATCACAAAAAATAAAATACTTAACAAAATATAAAATACTTTACAAGAAATAAAATACAATACAAAAAATAAAATACATTACAAAAAATAAAATACATTACAAAACATAAAATACATTACAAAAAATAAAATCAGTACAAAAAATAAACTACATTACAAAAAATAAAATAATTAACAATAAATAAAAAACTTTACAAAAAATAAAATAAAATACATAACAAAAAATAAAATAAAATACATTACAAAAAATAAAATACATAACAAAAAATAAAATACATTACAACCAAAAAATACATTACAAAAAATAAAATACGTTACTAAAAATAAAATACATTACAACAACAAAAAACGCATTACAAAAAATAAAATAAAATAAAATACATTACAAAAAATAAAATACATAACAAAAATAAAATATTCCTTTTAAAAATAAAATATTATAACAAAAAATAAAATACGTAACAAAAATAAAAAAAATACAAAATAAAATACATTAAAAAAATTAAATAAAATACATTACAAAAATAAATAAAATACATAACAAAAAATAAAATACATTACAAAAAATAAAATCATGACAAAAAATAAAATACATAACAAACAATAAAATAAAATACATTACAAAAAATAACATAAAATACATAATATAACATAAAATAAAATACATAACTAAAAATAAAATAAAATAAATTGCAAAAAATAAAAAACATTACAAAAAATAAAATAGATTACAAAAATAAAATCCCTTACCAAAAATAAAATACATAACAAAAAATAAAATACATTACAAAAAATAAAATACATTACAACTAATAAAATACATAACAAAAATAAAATACTTTACAAACAAATAAAATACATAACAAGCAATAAAATACTTTACTAAAAATAAAATACATAACAAAAAATAAAATACATAACAAAAAATAAAATACATTACAAAAAATAAAATACATAACAAAAAATAAAATTCATAACAAAAAATAAACTACATTACAAAAAATAAAATCATGACTAAAAATAAAATACATTACAAAAAATAAAATAAAATACATTACAAAAAATAAGATACATTACCAAAAATAAAATACATTACAAAAAAATAAAATGAAATACATTACAAAAAATAAAATAAAATACATTACAAAAAATAAAATACATAACAAAAATAAAATACATTTCAAAATAAAATACAATACAAAAAATAAAATACATAACAAAAATACAAAAAAAAATACATTAAAAAAAATACATTACAAAAATAAAATAAAATACATTACAAAAATAAAATATATTACAATAAATAAAATAAAATACATTACAATAATAAATTACATTACAAAAAATAAACACCTAACAAAAAATAAAATAGCAAACATTTCAAAAAATAAATAAAATACATTACAAAAATAAAATAAAATACATAACAAAAAATAAAATAAAATACATTACAAAAAATAAAAAACATTAAAAAAATAAAATACATTACAAAAATAAAATCCATTACCAAAAATAAAATACATTACAAAAAATAAAATACATTACAAAAATAAAATACATTACAAAAAATAAAATCATTACAAAAAATAAAATACTTTACATAAAATAAAATACAATACCAAAAATAAAATACAATACAAAAAAATAAAATACATTACAAAAAATAAAATACATTACAAAAAATAAAATACATTACAAAAAATAAAATACATAACAAAAATACATTACAAAAATGAAATACATTACAAAAAATAAAATACATAACAAAAATAAAATACATTACAAAAATAAAATACATTACAAAAAATAAAATACATAACAAAAATAAAAAACATTGCTACTGGCAGATTCATGTTAAGGATGGAGACCAAGTAAAGACAGCCTTCATCACTCCTTTTGGTATGTACAAATTTTTAAGAATGCCATTCGGTTTACGAAATGCGCCTGCTACTTTTCAGCGCCTTATGGACAGATTTCGCATATCCCTCAGTCACATTAAGCTCCTCATATATTTAGATGACCTAATAGTCATGTCTGCTAGTCTAGATGATCATTTTAGAGACCTGCAAGATGTTTTCAATCGCTTAAATGAGTACAATCTCACAGCAAACAAGGACAAGTGTGTTTTCTTCTGCGCTAAGGTCAAATATTTAGGACATTATATAACTCCTGATGGTCTTCAAGTGGATTCCGACCAAGTTGCTTCCATAATGAATATGTCTGCGCCAACAAACTTGAAGCATTTGATGTCTTTCCTACAGATGTGCTCATGGTATAGGCGATTTATCCCAAATTTCGCAAAGATCACCGAACCACTCTCTCGTTTGATGAAGAAGAATTCTGTTTGGACCTGGAACGATGAACAGAAAACAGCATTTGACGAGCTGCAGAAACTTTTAGTTACGGCGCCAGTGTTGGCCCAGGCAGACCACACCAAACCATTTACGATTAAATCGGACGCAAGTAACTACGCGATTGGTGCTGTTTTGGTGCAGGGGGAGGGAGAAAATGAGCATCCAGTTGAGTACGCTAGCCGCCTCCTCACTTCAGCTGAAAGAAATTATTCCACCACAGAACGAGAAGCCCTAGCTGTAATCTGGGCGGTGAACCAATTTCGTGGATTCATCGAGGGTACTAATTTAACTGTACTGACTGATCATCAAGCCCTGAAGTGGCTTATATCATGGAAGTCCCCAACAGGTCGACTGTTGGCCCTAGATCTTCCCCAACGAACTTGTCATTTTGTTGACGATCCACACAAGAGCTACGACCTAAATCCAAACGGGACTAGTCCCTCCCTCTTACCCACCACTGCAACTCCTGCAAGCCAGGATCAACAGTGGCACACAATGAAATGACACTAGCGGTGAAGCTCAGGCATGTCCCGGGGAATCGCTTTAACTGTCTTGGAACCCGCAACGAATTTAATCAGAAACAGAAAAAAGGAGGAGTTAGAAAATGAATAGTTCCACTTCCCTCCAGAGCAAAGCGGGAGACAGAATGATGTAAAGAGGCTATAGCCTCATAAAATGAGAGATTTGCAACTAGAGAAGCCAGCTGCAAAAGCACCGAGGATCAATTTAAGGGTCCTAAGTGAGCTGTTATATTTGATTCCAATAGTAGGTATGGCAAAAACGCTTAAACGCACGGAAGTTGTTCCTTGTTGCTACAAGATCCGTATAATTAACTACTCCAGATATTGGTTGCAAGCTGTTTAACATAATATCACGCTGATTTTGCCAGAGATCACACTCCCACAGGATGTGGTGAGCAGTTTGTTCATATTCGTTACTGGATGTTGAGCACAGACAGATTGGTGAAGATACTAATTTGAAACTATACAATTTACTTTTAAAATTGCCGTGTCCGGTAAGAAATTGTGCAACACAGTGGTCTATGATTAGCCAAGTTTTATTTAACCGTTCGCGTACGTCCGGAAAGAACTGGTGCAAATGGCGACCCTTGGTTGACGTATTCCATCTACATTGCCATTCATTTAGTAGTTCGTTATTTAAGTCAGCTATTGGCATAAATAGCCTGGTTATTTTCGCACGGTCGCGTAATGATAAGAAATCATTTTCTAAATTATCGCGCGTAGAATAATACATTGCTGCTCGTCTTTGAACTTCAAGATCAACCGGTAGTACACCCGCTAGGACAGGTAGGGCCTCTGTGCTCACTGTTCTATAGGCTTTACACAGAAATATCAACGCCAACCTCTGGCTTTGTAGAAATTTACGGCGAGCAGCTCCGATGGTAGCCCTATCAGCCCACACAGGCGAGCCGTAGCATATACACCCAAGATAGGTTGCCCCGTAAATCATTTTAAGAGTATTAAAAGAGAGGCCCCAGGTTGCCGTCGATATCCTCGTAAGTGCAAAAAAGTTTCGCTTAGCTTTTTCCCCAACTGATAAATCGTTCTATAAACGAGAAATTCTTTTCCAAAACTAAACCCAAATAACAGGTTGATATTTTGCGTTTTACAGTAACATTATTAAGTTTTACGCCCGGGGGAGATTTTAGTTCACCTTTAAGAAGGAGTTGGTAGGTTTTATGAGGAGCAAATGTAAGGCGATTTCTTTTACCCCATTCACTTATCATACTTAAGCAAGTTTGAGCCAGATTTTCCAACTCTCTCCTCCTCTTTCCAACTCTTATTAACCGAGGAAGAGAACAAGCGCTTACAACATTTCCTTGAGAGAAATGGAGCGGTATTCGTATCTAAAGCACTCATGGCTGCGCATGGAAACAGAAGAGATCTCAGTTTCTGGGAATAAACCACCAGAGTCTGGCGACAGCTCGACATCGGCATTATTGATGCTTCTACGCGAATCTTCGTACAGGGCATCAATAAGTGGAGAGTATCCATCGAATAGGACTGTTCGTGGTCTCTTGGGTGGAGTCTAGAATCCTATGGGTATCAATGGTCCATAAGGTCGTTCCAAGGCTTGCTCTGTTGCTCCAGGCACAATAAAGTCGCTTCTCTGAGGAGAATGTGGAGGCGTCATCATTTGCATGGACGGTTCCTGATGATGTTGCGGAACGAATTTTGTCATGCCAACAGGCGATAGTACAGGGCTGGGTGTGCTCATCATTGGCGATTCCATCGCTGGCAAGCACACACTGGATAAAACTCCCGCTATATCCCTTGTTTCATCTAGACCCTCTGGATTTAGGTCGTAGCTCTTGTGTGGATCGTCAACAAAATGACAAGTTCGTTGGGGAAGATCTAGGGCCAACAGTCGACCTGTTGGGGACTTCAATGACATAAGCCGCTTCAGGGCTTGATGATCAGTCAGTACAGTTAAATTAGTACCCTCGATGAATCCACGAAATTTGTTCACCGCCCAGATTACAGCTAGTGCATTTTAGTTTCTGTTATGTATTTTATTTTATTTTTTGTTATGTATTTTATTTTTTGTAATAAAATACATTACAAAAAATAAAATATTACCAAAAAAATAATACTTTACAAAAATAAAATAAAATACATTACAAAAAATAAAATAAAATACATTACAAAAAATAAAATACATTTCAAAAAATTAAATACATAAGAAAAATAAAATACATTACAAGAAATTACAAAAAATAAAATACATTACAAAAAATAAAATACATTACAAAAAATATAATACATTACAAAAAATAAAATTATTAACAAAAATTAAAATACATTACAAAAAATAAAATACATAACAAAAAAATAAATACTTTACAAAAAATAAAATAAAATACAATACAAAAAATAAAATAAAATACATTACAAAAAATTAAATAAAATACACTACAAAAAATTAAATACATTACAAAAAATAAAAAACATTACAAACAATACTCCACAGTCTTTTTCCATTGTAGGATCGCAGTTAGGACGTGACAAGGTGTCAGCGACAACATTCGTTCTACCGTTGATGTATTTAATCGTCAGATTATACGGTTGCAGTTGCAGGGCCCATCGGGCTAGTCGACCTGTTGGGGACTTCAATGACATAAGCCACTTCAGGGCTTGATGATCAGTCAGTACAGTTAAATTAGTACCCTCGATGAATCCACGAAATTTGTTCACCGCCCAAATTACAGCTAGTGCTTCTCGTTCTGTGGTGGAATAATTTCTTTCAGCTGAAGTGAGGAGGCGGCTAGCGTACTCAACTGGATGCTCATTTTGTCCCTCCCCCTGCACCAAAACAGCACCAATCGCGTAGTTACTTGCGTCCGATTTAATCGTAAATGGTTTGGTGTGGTCTGCCTGGGCCAACACTGGCGCCGTAACTAAAAGTTTCTGCAGCTCGTCAAATGCTGTTTTCTGTTCATCATTCCAGGTCCAAACAGAATTCTTCTTCATCAAACGAGAGAGTGGTTCGGTGATCTTTGCAAAATTTGGGATAAATCGCCTATACCATGAGCACATCTGTAGGAAAGACATCAAATGCTTCAAGTTTGTTGGCGCAGACATATTCATTATGGAAGCAACTTTGTCGGAATCCACTTGAAGACCATCAGGAGTTATATAATGTCCTAAATATTTGACCTTAGCGCAGAAGAAAACACACTTGTCCTTGTTTGCTGTGAGATTGTACTCATTTAAGCGATTGAAAACATCTTGCAGGTCTCTAAAATGATCATCTAGACTAGCAGACATGACTATTAGGTCATCTAAATATATAAGGAGCTTAATGTGACTGAGGGATATGTGAAATCTGTCCATAAGGCGCTGAAAAGTAGCAGGCGCATTTCATAAACCGAATGGCATTCTTAAAAATTTGTACATACCAAAAGGAGTAATGAAGGCTGTCTTTACTTGGTCTCCATCCTTAACATGAATCTGCCAGTAGCCGGCGCGGAGGTCTATGGTGCTCATGTAACGCGTAGGCTTAGCACTGTGCAGGAGATCGTCAATATGTGGCAGTGGATACACATCTGCAGTCGTGATCGCGTTCAACTGGCGGTAATCAATACAGACTCGTGTACTGCCGTCTTTTTTCGGAACTAGTACGACTGGCGCTGACCAAGGTGAGGAACACGGCACAATAACTCCTAGTTCACACATCTTCTGTATTTCTACCTTCAGGGTTTGCATCTTAACTGGAGATAGCCTATATGGTGGAACAGTTATAGGTTTATGTGATCCCGTATCAATGGTATGTTCAGTCTCCGTTGTTGGTTTGCCATTAGATACGAATACCGCTCCATTTCTCTCAAGGAAATGTTGTAAGCTGGTGGTCTCTTCCTCGGTTAATAAGCACTCATGGCTGCGCATGGAAACAGAAGAGATCTCAGTTTCTGGGAATAAACCAGCAGAGTCTGGCGACAGCTCGACGTCGGCATTATTGATGCTTCTACGCGCATCTTCGTACAGGGCATCAATAAGTGGAGAGTATCCATCGAATAGGACTGTTCGTGGTCTCTTGGGTGGAGTCGAGAATCCTATGGGTATCAATGGTCCATAAGGTCGTTCCAAGGCTTGCTCTGTTGCTCCAAGCACAATAAAGTCGCTTCTCTGAGGAGAATGTGGAGGCGTCATCATTTGCATGGACGGTTCCTGATGATGTTGCGGAACGAATTTTGTGATGCCAACAGGCGATAGTACAGGGCTGGGTGTGCTCATCATTGGCGATTCCATCGCTGGCAAGCACACACTGGATAAAACTCCCGCTATATCCCTTGTTTCATCTAGACCCTCTGGATTTAGGTCGTAGCTCTTGTGTGGATCGTCAACAAAATGACAAGTTCGTTGGGGAAGATCTAGGGCCAACATAGCATCTTCTATAAATCCTACCCCAAGCAGTGTCCTATTTTCCCGGGCGTCAGGAAACATCACGAAGGACGTTGTTACGTCTCGGCCATAGAGGTTGACAGTCGTTTTGAATGTAAGGACTTTCTGCTTCCCATCGGCGAGTGTCACGTACATTATCTCCTTCTCAAATTTTACGCCATTACGTTCTAGACGTGTATATAGTTGGTAGGAGGCAACACTTGATTTTGCGCATGTATCGATATACGCTATCCCAGTCATTCCCTCGATGGTAATCGGTACAGTGGGACGTGGTCGTACATCAGCAGTCATATTGGCTGAGCAAAAACAAAAATCGACTGATGTTGGAGACTGCTTGTTTTTACATTTTGGGCAACGACTGCGCATCACACCTGGCTCACCACAACCATAACAGGCAAACTTCGGCTTTTCCTCGTTTTGGGTGCTCGAAGTAGTTTCTGTGTTCACAACAACATTTTGCTTATGTGTGTCTTCTCTTGCCTTCTTTTTACACATCTCAGCTGTGTGACCGGGAAGACGACAGTAACCACAGCGTGTCTTATTTTGTTTTTTATAATTTTTATGTTGTGTTGTTATATCCCCATCGTCTAAATATACCTCTTTTTGATTATTTTTCTCTATTAGTGTACTTTCAATGACCCTTGCCTTTTTTAGTAGGTCATCAAAAGTTTTTATAGAATCCCTACAAATCTTCTCCCTAACAGCGAATTTAATCTGGCCAAAAATTAGGTTGATCTCTTGCTGCACCGTATGTGATTCTGACAACTCGGCAAGAAGCACTCGCTTCTTGGCAATGAAAATCTCGGTCGGGGTCTGGTTATCTTGCTTAATACCAACTATCTCTTGATAGATTATGTAATCCAATTTTTTTGGAGCAAAGGTATTGCGCAAGCGTTCCTTAAAAAGTTCCCAAGTCTTGACGCTGTTTTTAACACCTTGCCACCAAATCGCTGCGTCACCAGTCAGAACTAAAGGTAGGCCTTCAAGAGCGTTCGCATCAGATATAATAATAAACAAACAAACATATTTTTTTTTTATTTGCATTATATGGTACAGTTTATTTGAAGTCCCTGGATCCTGTGCTAGGTTATTAAACCTGTGTTACAGAATACAGTGTCCTCCCCGCTTTTAGTATGACAACAATAATTTATGCAACAAAGTAAAATCAAAATGAATTAAATTAAAAATTACACGTAAAGAAAGTTACAATTAATATTAAAACATTATTACAATAAAATAAAGACCTTGTTCAAATTAAATTAAGACATGATTACAATAAAATTAAATATAAAATAAAAATTAAGCCATTATAAAATAAAAATTAAGACATTAATAAAAATTAAGACATTATTATTATTATTTGGGTTAGTAAAAAAGAAGAATGTTATGTGTGTGTAATGAGCTTTGTGGTGTTGATCTGTGTATGTATTGGATGTGTGTGGGTGTAAGTGTATTATGTACCTAATTATAAAACCGTTTATAATATTTGTTCTGTTTCGTCATATGTTTGGGACTGTAACCAAGGTTGCAGAGTTTTCTTGACTTTATGAAGATTAAGTTTATATATTGAGAGAGCCTTGTTAATTACGTTGTAGATATATGAACTCTGTGCACAGAAGTGTCGTCGTGCAAGCGCAGATCGACAACGAACACTCTTACAAACAGGAAATCCAGAACTTCGGTTACGTTGTTGTCAAATACAAGGGTGGAGTGTTTACGCAGGATAGTGCGCTAGATGTAAAGTTGTCTCACTGTTAGTATTTGAGCGTCAGAATATAGTTGGTTAGTGGGATAGTCTCTTTTTCGGAAATAAATAATTTTTAAAATCGTCCGCTGTGCCCATTCCACCCTAAGCATTACAGTTTTAAAAGTTCCTCCCCATACCGGGATACAGTATGTAATTATTGACTCGCATAGGGAGCGATAGACTAGTGATGTAGTTTCTACGTCCGCTGATTGTCTCAATTCTACGAACAAATAAATTAGTTTTCGAAGCCTTGAACACAGGGCCTCCGTATGCACACGCCAATCCAACTTTTCATCGATGTGAACACCTAAATATTTTAAGGATGGAACAATATTTAGAGTAGCGCAGTTACATTGATGGATATCATTACATGTGTGAGCTATTATTTTTTTCGAAGCCCAAGGAGGTTTAGGGGCATTGGGAGGTGTGAACTGGATCACTTTCGTTTTGGATATATTTAAGGTCAGGAGGTTATTGACTAGCCAATCCACTACATTATGCAATGACTGCTCAGTGTTTTCTTTTGCACTAACCCAATCTTTGTCATAAACTAAAAGTGCCGTGTCATCTGCGTAAGTAAATATGTCACGGTTATTGAAGGATAATTGGCAAAGATCATTTATATACATTTGAAATAGAATAGGCCCCAAAATCTCAAATATCAAAATATCTTTTCCACTTCCTTAAACACTGTCACTGTTGCTAAGAAAGCTTCAACTTCCACCTTTGATCCTCCAAATTTAGCTGGGCATTGTGCAAAGGTACTCATCCCTCTTGTGTTGGTGGTGATTGCAAGGATGAGCTACTTAAACTGGCTGTCTGACATGTTGATAGACATTTCTTCAGGTGAACTGTTTCCAAAACGAAATGGTTTGCGAATGGGCCTTGGCCTTAAATAATATCTTTTATCTTCGGACTCCACGTTGTGCGCCACTTATAAGGGTTGTTCCAATAAAACCACTCGCAAAACCAATGTAAGTGCAAAGGATATTTATTGTTCTTTTCACAACGTTACTTTAAACAAAATCTACACACTGATAACAATAGTTATGAAGAATGACTGCCCGATATCGGTTCCGTGACGGATGCCGACCGTGCAAGCCATAGAGCGCTCAACTGCCCGAGACCGTTCCAAAGGAAGCGTGTCCGTGCGTGCCGAACTGATAAATGCCTTACTTATGGATACTGACGGGGAGAGGGCGAGAGATCATGGTTTTTAGGGAGTTTAGTGCAACTTTCGCTCTACGTTAATGACATGACGCGGCCCCCCGTCCGCGTTGAGGGGGGCTTTTTATCGGTACGATATGCAAACTAAGGGTCATGGAGGACGCTGGTGGTCGCGACGCGTTCGCGGTCGTACTCGCGACCGGCGAGTACGAAATATCGGTTGTGCAGTGTTGCGAGAGTCTCTAATCGATTTGATGTGCTCAAGGTAAACGGTGGTCTCGTCGTCCGGTTCGTCTAGGACGTGCTTCGGACGACGGTGCTTAATTGTGAGTCGGAGGGGAGTGTAATTGACCGCCTGTACCACCAATTTACTTGGATGGTGAGTGGCAGAGTCAAAATACCTTTTGGACGTTTGCTTCATCCATTGCCTGATGGTAGGCAATTGGAGATCGGCATGGAGGCTTTTGTTACGGACGAACCATGGTGCGCCCACGGCTCGTCGCATAAACTTGTTCTGGACTACCTGTAGGAGGTGGATGAGATGTTCCTTAGCGTGCGCGAAGACCGGGCTCGCATAGGTCATCATGGGTCGAATGCACGTCTTGTAAATTCTCACCTTGTTTACAAGGGACATTTTACTGCGTGCATTCAGGAGGCTGTGTAATCGATAAAGGGCAAATGAGGCATGGTTGCGAGCGTATCTCAGATGGTCCTTGAAGTTTAACTTCTGATCGAGGATGACTCCCAAGTATTTGGTTTTCCTCTCCCAGGGGATCGGTTTACCAAACATTCGGACGGGATCTGTGGTGGGCTTGGGGTGTACCCTAGAGAAGAGCACGGCTGCGCTCTTGGTCGGGTTGACTTCGATCCTCCATTTCCTGAACCATTTGCCGAGGGCATCGGCTGAGGATTGGAGTTCTCGGTGAATGGCTGACGGGTCCCTACTGGAGTAGTAGAGAGCCGTGTCGTCAGCGAAGAGGGCTAGATGAGCCTTCTTGGGTCTGGGGATGTCGCTGGTGTACAGCGAGAACAGGAGCGGGGCAAGGACTGAGCCTTGGGGAACTCCTGCACGTATCGGTCGGAGGGAGGAGTAATTTCCCTCGACGCGGTAGCGAAACGTTCGGTCCGTAAGGAAGTCTCGTAGGATGTGCACGAGACGGTCAGGCACTTTGAGTTTAATCAACTTATATAATAAGCCGTTGTGCCAGACCTTGTCGAACGCTTTGGCCACGTCGAAGAAGATTGCTCCTGTGTGGGCTCTTTGACGGGCAGCTTTCACTAGGATGTGTTCGACAATGCGATGCACCTGATGAACGCTGGAGTGTCTGGCTCGAAAGCCAAACTGCTCGTCAGGGAGAATATCGTTTGCGTGGATGTACGACGACAAACGGGCGTGGATGATGCGCTCATAGAGTTTCCCCATGGCGCAGAGAAGGCTAATAGGGCGGTAATTCGCCGGGTCGGATTTGGATTTAAACGGCTTCGGGATACCAATCACGTTCGCCTGTTTCCACTGGTGTGGAAAGATGTTGTTGGAAAAGGCCGCGTTGAAAATCGCGACCATCAGGCTAAGTAAAAGCAATGGGAGTTGCTTGAAAACGCGATTGGTGAGTCCGTCATAACCGGGGGCTTTACGAGGGTGGAGTTTCATGATCAGAGTTTTAACCTCTTCGATGGTCACTGGCCTCAGGGGGTCGTCGTCGTCGTCGACGTCTGCATCCTCCCGGGAGGGGGCAGTTGGGGTCGGAGGGAGTGGGATGGCGAGCCTACGTTCTACCTCGGAGTCAACCTCATTGAGATAGATAGATAACACTTTATTGCACCAAATTGAAGCATAACATTATAATATCAGTTAACTTATATAATAAGGTACAAACGGCGGTCTTATCGCTAATACAGCAATCTCTTCCAGACAACCGTTGGATGAACCAAAGCAATGCAGGGAGATAAAGTGGTAGTTGGCAGTGCATCTACTTATATAAATTTACATATATATGTACCTACCTAGGTACAAATATTATATATATATATATACACACAATATATAGATATATAACATAAAAATATACCTATATATAAATATATATAGTTCCCTACTTTTTAATATACTATAAATAAATATAAATAATAATTATCAAGACTAAAGAAATTTTTGAGGAAGATGGAAGATCGCGAGCTGTGAAGATTAAAGTGATTGATAATGTTTTTTTAAAAGTGTTTTGAAAGAACTTAAAGTTTGCGCGCGTCTGATATACAGAGGGAGTGAATTCCACAATCGAGCAGCCTGTACAGTGAAAGATTTGTCGTAGAAATTGGTAGAATGTGTGGGCAACTGGAGTTCTAGATTCTCTGACGATCTCAAGGACCTAGAATGTGTGTCACATAGGAATTGAAACCTAATCTTGAGGTAAAAGGGAGCCGTGGGATTAAATAAAATGCTATAAAGAAGGGAGAGTACATGAGTATTTCGGCGAAGGCGAATGGGTAACCACTCGAGTTTTCTACGAAATTCGGAAACATGATCATATTTGCGGAGTCCAAATATGAACCTTATGCAGAAGTTTTGAAGTCGCTCGAGTTTATCTAGTTTGTCCTCCGTAAGGTCAAGATAGCTGGCGTCAGCATAGTCAAGGATTGGAAGAAGGAGGGATTGAGCTAGTGCAATTTTGGTGGCAATTGGGAGAAAATTACGTAACCTCCTTAAGGATCCTGCTGCAGCATATAATTTGCGACTGGTCTGTTCTATTTGTGGACCCCAAGACAGTGTTCGATCAAAGTATACCCCCAAGTTTTTAACCCTTTCACTGAGTGGTATTATTGTATTGTTAAATATTACTCGAGGGGTATGGGTCCAGTCAACTTTGTTGTGCATTCTAGAACTGCCAATCACGATGACCTGAGTTTTGGAGGGGTTTACTGTGAGACCGTGGTCTGTGCTCCATTTGTTGATTTTCTCCATATCATTGTTAATAATATCAATGCCATCGCTAAGGTGCTCAACCGACGCCTGAGTGTATATTTGTAAGTCGTCGGCATAAAGGTGGTAGGAAGAAGTTAAGCGAGAGGAAATCGAATTTATAAATATAGTGAAGAGTAGTGGAGATAAAACGCCACCCTGTGGCACGCCAGCACTGGTGTAACACCACGACGAGTAGTTATCGTCAATACGAATCCGTTGCCGACGGCCAAACAGGTAACTACGAAACCAATCAATTACCATTGGAGATATATTAAGAGAGCGTAATATGCCAAGTAGAATGTCAAAGTCCACAGTGTTGAATGCGTTGCTAAAATCAAGCAGCGCAAGCACCGTGAAACTTTCCACATTCCATGCCTAGTCGAATATCATCCGCAATATTGATAAGAGCGGTGGCTGTACTGTGACCTGGACGAAAACCGGACTGTGAAGGATTAAGTAGGATATTCTTGGAGAGGAATGTACTCAGTTGGTTGTGGACGAGGCGTTCCAGAACTTTGGACAGGAATGGTAGTATGGAGATGGGACGATATTCGGAAAAGGATGAGGGATTCCGTTTTTTAGGTAGTGGGATTATCTGAGCACTTTTCCATGTTGATGGAAAAGTAGCTGTAGAAATGGAAAAATTAAGGAGGTGGGTAAGGACCGGAAGGATTTCGTCGAGGATAGGAAGGATCATATTGCGACTGATACAATCACTTCCAACAGAATTGGAAGTAATTGATAGTACGCTCTTCTTAACATCACAAGTGGAAAACTGATTAAAGACAAACTCAGAATGATCAGGGGTAGGAATTGATGAAAGGTACCGTAAGGTATTTAATTTGGTTGTCCTATCAAAGTTGGACGAAGTTGAGAAATGACTATTGAGTGAATTTATGTCTAATTTATTGGGAGTGTCAACTTGGCGTGATTTTCCTATCCCTATTGATCTCAAATACTTCCAGACTTTGGCTGGGTCTCCGTTTTGTACAGAGCTGTGGATGTGTTGGCGTTGAGCATTCCTACACACCTTATTACTATGGTTCCTGGCCGAAACGTACTTACTTTTGTTTTCAGCGGATGGATTGGATTTATATTTCGATTTAGCTCCTGCTTTCTTATCAATCGATTTTCGTATGTCCTGTGTGAGCCAAGGCGCTGGAATATGTTTTAGTTTTATGGCTTTCAAAGGTGCGTGTACGTCATAAAGCTGAAGCATGTACATTTCGAATAGATAAACCTTTTCGTCAATAGTTTGCGAATCAAATAGTGAAGTCCAGTCAATATTACCCGCGTCTACTTTTAGATTAGCAACGTTCATACCACCAAAATTGCGCTGAATAATGATTTTAGGTTTTGCCTTAGGTGGGCGAATTTTATAGGATAAATAAAGAAGGTCGTGATAAGAGAAAGAATCCGCCGAGCACTGGCCGTGTTTGGCCACGTGCTCTTTGGAAGAAACAAAAATAAGATCAAGGAGTGATGGCGTGCAGTGAGGAAAGTTGTGAGTAGCAGTTAAAGGTAAAAGGGAAAGGTTATTAGACTCAATGAGTGAACGGAGTGCAGAAGAACGTGAATCATTTCTGAGAAGACAGGTGTTGAAGTCACCCATGACTATTGTATGACTGTAAGAAGGAACTAAGTTTGCTAAGAGAGTATCCAATGAGGAGAAGAAGTTAATATGTGACGAAGGACAGTAGTAAACCCCAAGGAGAATTTTTGTGTGATGCAACTCTACTTCCAGAAAAAGATGTTCGCCGGTGTTAGACGGTGGGGGCTGGGCCGACATATTAATAACGCGGAAAGGAATGTGTGGTCGAAGGTATATGGCAACACCACCACCACCGCCGTTTATCCGGTCATTTCTGATCAATTGAAAACCGGGCAATGAATATGAAGTAGAGGGCAAGCATGGTTTAAGCCACGATTCGGAAACAAGAATGGCGTGGATGTTCTTACAGTCAAAACTGGCCAGCATGTCGGAATAGTGTGCCGGAATACTCTGTGCATTAATGTGAACAACATTAAAGTTCCTAGGTTCGTCAGAGAACTGAGATATTAAGGTTTCACTTAAAGACGGAATACTGAGAAAACTCTCCTGGTTCCTGGAGGTTTCCTGGAGGTGCTCCGGGTCTACTGGTAGGTTGCTGGGAGAACATTGGGTCTCTAGATTGTCGGCCATGCATTCGGCTTTTTCGTCGTCATCGAACGCGGGGCGTTGATTCGGACGCGTCAGCGGGGGGATGGTCCAGTCGGTGTCTGTCTTGAGTCGCTTGCAGAGATTCCAAAAGGCCTTCCGCGAGGGTTGAATCTCGGCTAACGTCCTATCCCACCCGGATTCCCGCCTCTCGGTCATGCGTTCACGTACAGTACGCTGTAGTTCACGCATTCGAGTGCGGTTTTCCAAGGCGGTTTTCCAAGTCGAAGGCTCTGATGGCCGCGTTCTTCTCAGTCACTAACTCACGCAAATCCTCCGGGAGCTTCCACCGACTGAACGCGTCAGCCGCTGGGACCTCCCGGGAACATTCGTTCACTTGGATTTGGACGTGAGTCGTGAAAGAGCCGATAGCTGCGAGCGTTTGCTCGGGGGTCTCTATGAGGGACGGTATCGAATCTAAGTGCTCCGACGTGGCTGACTTGAGTTTACCCTCAAGTTTCTGCCAGTCGGTAACATATCTGGGTGGGAGGTTGCTATCCGCGCCAGAGTGGCTTGTGCGGGAGGCAAGACTAAGGATGACCGGTCTATGGTCAGAGTCTAACTCGTGTAGCACCTCTACAGAAGCCAAACGTAGGTTTGTATTCTTAAGGAGCGCTATGTCGAGTATGTCGGGTCGGTGACCGTCAATTCTAGGGAAGTGGGTCGGTTCGAGAGAGACTATAGGGTCGAACGGTATGATTGCCAAGTGATTAGCAAGTGCGCGGCCGTTCGAGTTGCTCGTACGGCAGCTCCATTGCTCATGCTTGGAGTTTAGGTCGCCTGCCACTATGACAGAGCCATCTAAGTCATACAGTACTTGGAGGTCGCTAAGTAGCATCTCCTTGTCTGGGGGGAGGTAGGCCGAGACTATCGTGATTGGCTGATGGCCTGTCATGCCTATTCGACAGACAGAGACCTCAATGTTCTTCAGCACGGGAGGGTCCAAAGGTACGCAATGCAGTGATTTCTTAAAGTAAATCAGCGTGCCCCCTCTGGCGGAGTGGGTCCTATCGTTGCGAACTATACGATAGTTGGCAACTGTAGGACTCCTCCGTTTACTCGGTTTGAGAAATGTCTCTTGGACGAGGAAGAGATCAAGTTGATGATCGCAGAGGAATTCTGCGACTTCATCGCGTTGTCTCGCTAATCCGTCTGCATTGTAAAACCCGATCTTTAGAGATCTGGGTTTTAGCCTGCAAGTGGTTTGGGTAGTCATTAGCGGGTGTACAGCCATTACGGTTGCAGGGATTTGATAAAGCGGCGGTAGACGTGAGCCGCGTCGATGGCCAGTTGGATATTGGTCGGGTCAGCTTCGGCCCTCTGGGAGAGGTCCTCAAACTGGTCGAGCAATTCCCAACCTTGAGTCTTTATGCGCTCGGCAAAACCTGAGGCGCGCCCTTTGCTGTTCGCTTGGGGCGCCCGGGTTTTGGGCGCTGAGGCCGATGGCTTTGAAGTCTGGGCTCCTTTGGCCGGGGCCTTTGGAACCTGTGACTTCTTAGTCAGCGGGTTGTAAGCCCAGCCCGATTGGACTGGGGCGGGAGGGGACGCGCTGGTTGAGGGTTTGGGGGACACCGCTTTAGCTGGGACTGGCACAGCCTTAGGGGCGACCACCTCACCCGCAGCCTTGGGTGCGGTCGAGGGGACGTAATCTGGCAGAGGCCAGTGTGGTCTTGCTGGTCGCAGGGATGTCTGTTGGACATCCAAGGACATTAGCGGGGGAGGGCTTACTTGGGGCTTGGCGGAGCTAGTCTGCGCCTGAGGCTTTCGAGCGTTGCGCTTACTGCGAGGCCTCCTGGCGGGTCTCCTCGCCGGTGCCTTGGGACAGCCGCGATAGTTCGCAGGGTGTCCCAGGGACTGGCAGTTAACACAACCAGGTGGCTCGGAGCATTCGCTACGGTCTTTCGGTCTGGGGCATTCGGAGGTGTGGTGGCCTGGGGTCAGGCATTTGACACACCTCGGGGCGACGTGGCAGTTCTTAGACGAGTGCCCGTACAGTTGGCAGTTGTGGCACTGCCCCTGTACGGTCCCTCGCCGCGGCGGCTCGACGACGATGCCGCCGACGCCGCAAACTGTTTTTAGGATAGTCAGGATTTTCTGACCTTCCTTCGAGTCGTCAAGGTGGACCAGCACCATATCGAAGGGCTCGCCACCGTTTGATCGGCGCATCCGATGCACCTCTCTCACGGGGTACCCTTGGGTGGTTAGGTCCTCCTTGATGGAGTCGATGGGAAGGTAACGGCACACTCGGCGGATAACCACGCGGAGTGTTTTGTCCTCAGCGGTGCCGTAAGTGTAGTAGTCTACCTTGCGAGCATCAAAGAGGGCCGTCGTAGTCCTGTACTCAGTGGGGGTCTGCAGCTGTATTTTATACATCTGCTCCTTGAGGATGTATGTAGTGCTAAGTGCGACTACACCTTTGGACTTTAACGTGGTGGACAATTCTTCCCACTTATCGATGCTGAGTAGCATGATAGGAGGGGGCTTGGTGATCTTGGCCGTGAGGCCAGAGGGTTTGGCCTTTGCCTGGGAGGCGGAGGCGCTTGTAGTGGGGGAAGAGGCGACAGAGTTGGTGACGGAGGGTCTCTCCGTGCGCAACTTCTTTGTCTTGGCGCTCTTTTTGCTCTTCTCCTGAGTTGAACACTCAGAATCGGAGCCCGAAGAGCTGCCAGACGAGGACGATGACGTCTTGTCGCCGCGGGTCCGCTTATCAGCTTTCCCGCGCCTGACAGTTGTCCACTCGTTGTGGGCATCGTCATCGCTGTCAATGTGAGTGACGTCCATCTCTTCCTCTGTGGCTAGAGGCTGAGATGGAGAGGGGGTACGGTTGCGGGGTAGTGGTGACTGCCTGTCCGTCTGGGTGAACGGGCAGAAGAGGAGGGGACGGAGAGGCTGAGGTTCTCCTGCGCTGTTGCGCCGGAGCAAGAGGGGTCATCTAACATGAGCTTTGTCTTGACGGTCTCCATCAAGTTTGCCCAGCCAACTGGGTCGGACTTGAGGAGCTTGAAGAGCGCTTCAACGAAGCGGGGATCCTTGGTAATGTCTACCATGGAGGCGGGTATTGGGGCGGCCATCTTGTGATGGTTTTAAATGCCTAACAGCTACCGAATAATTACGTTAGTTCGCTCCCGGAGCGTTCCGAGAAGAAGAACTAACAAGAAACTTCTCGGCAGTCGCTCTAACAGTTGAAAGTCCCTAACAACTATCACCTCGGGTTGGACGGGCCCGAGGGTGTGTTGGTGTGTGTATCACCCTCCTCGCCGGGTTAGACGAGGAGGTATGTGTACCTATGGTGAGCCCTAAGCTTGTATCCCTCTCGCCAGTCTTATTGTGCGAAAGGGTTCCTAGCAGCTCTAATGCAGAGGGCGATATGGGCCGAAGCCGTCAGCACCCAAACAACAAGAGAGAATGGGAAGGTAGGTTAAGGAGGTGGGATTCCGATTTGGAGTTGACTAGGGTAGCCCCCAAGGCCAATGATTCCAAACCGCTTCCAATTAACTGGCGTTGCTCTGAAGGAGCAAGGCCTAGTGCTTGGGGCTACACTAACTTGGCTTAGTTGGCACGGTTACGTTTCCACCAAGTACCACTAGAAAAGTGGATTTTCCCTGAAGGGGCACGAAAGTACAAAGAAACACACACTATATTGGGGTAGCGCTGTCTTGAAAAAGACGCCACTACACCAATTAATAGTGTGAAGGTTTGCCGAGATTCAACCAATCGAACGATCGATTTATCTCAACTGACGAACGTACACGAGCACGTATAGTCGGAAATAGTCGGGTAAGGCAGGAGCGCACGAACGTGTCCGTGCGCGCCGGCTGTCCAAACGAGACTCCTGATAAATGCCGGGCGCGCATCCCGTTATATACTCTCAGGCCGCAGCCGGCAGCGGCGGCGGGCGTGAAAGTGGGGGCACGGTGAGAGGGGCAGGTACACAGTTACGCGCGCGGAGCGGCGTCAGCGCGCGGTTATGCTACAATACATTAAAAAAATAAAATAAAATACATTACAAAAATAAAATAAAACACATTACAAAAAATAAAATAAAATACATTACAAAAAATATACATAACAAAAATAAAATACATTACAAGAAATTACAAAAAATAAAATACATTACAAAATATAAAATAAAATACATTCCGAAAAAAAACATAACATACATTACAAAAATAAAATACATTACAAAAGATAAAATACATTAAAAAAATAAAATCATTACAAAATATAAAATAAAATACATTCCGAAAAATAACATAACATACATTACAAAAATAAAATACATTACAAAAGATAAAATACATTACAAAAAATAAAATACTTTACAAAAAATAAAATAAAATACATTACATAAATAAAATAAAATACATTACAAAAAGTAAAATAAAATACATTACAATAAATAAAATAAAATACATTACAAGAAATAAAATAAAATACATTACCAAAAATAAAATACTTAACAAAAAATAAAATACATAACAAAAAATAAAATACATTAAAAAATATAAAATACATAACAAAAAATAAAATACTTCAAAAATAATAAAATATATTACAATAAATAAAATTAAATATATTACAAAAAATTTAATTAAATACATTACAATAAATAAAATAAAATACATTACAAAAAATAAAATACATTTAAAAAAATAAAATAAAGAACATAAAAAAACATTAAAAAAAATAAAATACATTACAAAAAATAAAATACAAAAATAAAATGCATTACAAAAAATAAAATAAAATACATTACAAATAATAAAATACATTACAAAAAATAAAATAAAATTAAAAATAAAATACATTACAAAGAATAAAATTAAATACATTACAAAAAATAAAATAAAATACATTACAAAAAATAAAATACATTAAAAAAAAAAAATAAAGAACATAAAAAAACCATTAAAAAAAATAAAATACATTACAAAAAATAAAATACAAAAATAAAATGCATTACAAAGAATAAAATAAAATACATAACAAAAAATAAAATACTTCAAAAATAATAAAATATATTACAATAAATAAAATTAAATATATTACAAAAAATTAAATAAAATACATTACAATAAATAAAATAAAATACATTACAAAAATAAAATACATTTAAAAAAATAAAATAAAGAACATTTAAAAAAACATTTAAAAAAATAAAATACATTACAAAAAATAAAATACAAAAATAAAATGCATGACAAATAATAAAATAAAATACATTACAAAAATAAAATACATTACAAAAAATAAAATAAAATAAAAAATAAAATACATTACAAAGAATAAAATAAAATACATTACAAAAAAAAAAATTGTGTGTACTTATGTGTACGCGTTAGAAGTTATACTTCTTAATAGAATACTTGAACATAGTTATCAATTTTCATACCACCTAGAACTAACGTCATGCTGTTATTTTTACGATGCGCGCGCATCGTAAAAATTCACTTTTATACCACCTAGAACTAACTACATGCTGTTAAAATTTTGGTGTCGGTGTGCGCGCGCATCGTAAAAATTCGACTCTCATCATTTTTCTCCATCGCGCCAAAAGAAGTATAACTTCAAAAATAAAAAAAAAACATTACAAAAAATAAAATAAAATAGATTAATAAAAACTTTTGTGTACTTATGTACACGCGTTAGAAGTTATACTTCTTTGGCGTATGGAAAAAAAATAACTAAAATGCAGTAGTGATTAACGATAAATATTAAATTTAACTAAAAAGATTTTATTTAAAAAAAATATACTAGAATATACAACTTGAACATAGTTATCAATTTTCATACCACCTAGAACTAACTTCATGCTGTTAAATTTAGGTGTCGGTGTGCGCGCGCATCGTGAAAATTCACTCTCATCTAGAACTAACTTCATGCTGTTAAATTTAGGTGTCGGTGTGCGCGCGCATCGTAAAAATTCACTCTCATCATTTTTCTCAATCGCGCCAAAAGAAGTATAACCTCAAAAATAAAGTATATTACAATACAAAAATAAAATACATTACAAAAAATAAAGTATAATACAATACAAAAATAAAATAAAATACATTACGAAAAATAAAAAACTTTGGTAGTCACACCTATCAAATAAAATTATTATTTAGAAAATTACAATTATCTATTATTATTTGCTTCTGAAAGCCAAGGAAACATTCAACGGTATTTAATTTTCAAGAACTTTACTGTGGATTCATCTAAAAATAAAGGAAGAAATCAAAATTTTCATGATAAGAAAATCAACGCCTTACGACGTCTGCAAATAATCATTGTCACGAAGGCAGAACCTAGCATTATTAAAGAAGGTCTGGTGTGATCCACGATGCCTTGCGGGGCTTCCGGGTGTCGGCAGGTCAACCCAAACTACGCATGCTCCAGATGTCGGACGCTGACAGTTTACCTATGACAATGACAATTGGTTTTCTTTAAGTAACTTATAATATTTTCTATTTAGCTTTATGTTTTTATGTAATTTTGCTTTGAACTTGTATTAAGTGTAATCAATGAGCCACTACCTTGGAGATGGTGAAGCGGAGACGGAACAACTTTCTTCGTCACTTGACGTCCCGGTGAGGTGCACATATTGCTCTCAACCGCGCTTCTTTAAAGGCCGTCGGGGCCTGAAG
Source organism: Pseudoips prasinana (assembly GCA_951640165.1). Classification (NCBI taxonomy): domain Eukaryota; kingdom Metazoa; phylum Arthropoda; class Insecta; order Lepidoptera; family Nolidae; genus Pseudoips; species Pseudoips prasinana. The sequence continues at coordinate 17,208,128 of OX621240.1, forward strand.
GTACATATCGGTAAAATCCATAAGACTCAGGATGTGCCCTCCGACCCCACTTGCACGGCGGATACTCAACCACTTTGGAAAACACTTTCCTTATACCAACATACAACCCCCGTTTTAAAACATGTTCCCCGGGGGTCAAGACCCTTAGTTGCTGAATACCTAGGTCAATGTATCCGTCGTGTGACGCAGGAGAACTCATATGCAGCCTGGGAACTTTTACTGACTTATCCATATAGAGTCCTACATGTAGACAAATCTACTAATAAAAAAAACACTTTGACTTCCCAAATTAAGAATAATTGTACCCATCCACTACCAGTTCTTACCCCCCCGTTGGCAGGTAATTACCGTTCCAAGAAAACCTTCCTTCAACATGTAGAATCGAAGTTAACGATATTGGTGGAGCAGCTCGTTTACTTTTTAGTAGCGACGTATTGGCACCGTGTACTCCGGACACACTTGCCGCTTTAAAAAACAAGCATCCCGGGCCAGTTGCAGATCTTAGATTCCCCTCTCCTCCCAATGATGGTGCCACAGTACATATTGCAACATCCCGCGACGTGGCCGAGGCTATTAATTCATTTCGTAACGGTTCCGCTGGAGGTCTCGACGGTTTGTCACCCCAACACCTCAAAGACCTTACTAGTCCTAGTGCTGGGAATGCCGGCGTAACCTTGCTGGAAGAATTGACGGCCTTGGTCAACTTAATGCTCCGCGGTGGAGTGGACGGAGCCATTATTGACGTTTTGTATGGGGCCAATCTATGTGCTTTGTACAAGCGTGATGGCGGTATTCGTCCCATTGCCGTGGGAAGCACTTACAGGCGTACGGTGGCAAAAGTTTGTTGTAAATTATTTTACAGCAAACTTTCTCATACTTTCCAGCCTCTCCAAGTAGGTTTCGGTTCCAAGGGCGGCTGTGAGGCTGCCGTTCACGCCCTATCAACCTATCTAAATAGTGGGGAAGCTGAGGTCATCCTGAAGGTTGACGTAAAGAATGCTTTTACTTCTGTACATAGGGACGTCTTGTTGACCGACATTAAAAAAGAAACCCTGAAATATATGCTTTTCTTTGGCAATGTTACCGGATTCCAACCAAATTATTATACAAGAACCATCTTTTAGAATCTGCCGTCGGCTGCCAACAGGGCGACCCTCTTGGGCCTGTCATTTTCAGCCTCGCGATTCATCCAATTATTAAGCAACTAAATTCGAAATTTAATACATGGTATCTAGATGACGGGACCTTAGGATGGGACGTGGAAAAGGTACTTAAAGATCTTACTTTTCTTAAAAAAGATTTTTCATCAATTGGTCTTGAACTAAATATAACAAAATGCGAATTATATATCTCGGACACGACTGATAAATTTCAGACGATTCAAAAGTTCAATTCCATAGCCCCGAATTTGAATATTCTACAGAAAAATTCGCTTCGCCTCCTTGGGTCCCCAGTCTTAGATGAAAGTTACCTCCCCTTTATAGACAAAAAATTAAAAATTTTCAAGAAGTTTTAGGACCGTTTTACCAAAATTAATATTCATTCGGCTTATACAATAATCCGTTATTGTTTTTTTGTTCCCAAATTTACATACGTGCTTCGTTCATCCCACCTATGGAAACATTTGGCCCTGTTGGAAAAGGTAGACAATATTATAAGAAACACCTTATCTTTAGTTTTAAATGTGGACATGGACGACCGAACGTGGATACAGGCTACCCTTCCGGTACGTTTTGGGGGCCTTGGCGTCCGCAAAATTTCTAGTATAAGTTTACCCGCGTATTTGTCGTCGGTCCATAGCACCGAAGAACTAACCCGTAAAATTCTGTACTCTTCGCAGGTTAATTCTGAGGTGCCATGTTTGACCGACGCAATAAATACATGGAAAATGACTTGCCCAAGTACAGACCTTCCAAAAAACCCTTTCTCACAGAGACAGTGGGACCAGCCTATCTGCAGCCTCACCCGAGATAATCTTCTGAATACTACGGATGACGTTGCCGAACGTGCTCGCTTGCTGGCTGTCGGAGAGTGGGAATCGAATTTTTACGATGCGCGCGCATCGTGCGCAAAAATTCACTCTCATACCACCTAGAACTAACTACATGCTGTTAAATTTTTTGGTGTAGTGATTAACGATAAAAATTAAATTTAATCAAAAAATAAAAGAAAATACATTACAAAAAATAAAATAAAAAACATTACAAAAAATAAAATAAAATACATAACAAAAAAATAAAATACATTACAAAAATAAGCTACATTACAAAAAATAAAATACATTACAAAAAATAAAATAAATAACATTACAAAAATAAAATACATAACAAAAAATAAAACACATTACAAAAAATAAAATACATTACAAAACTAAAATAAATAACAAAATTAAAATACATTAAAAAAAAATACATTACAAAAATAAAATATAATACATTACAAAAAATAAAATACATTAAAAAAATAAAATACATTACAAAAATAAAATATAATACATTACAAAAAAATAAAATACATTACAAAAAATAAAATTAAATACATTACAAAAAATAAAATAAAATACATAACAAAAAAATGAAATACATTTCAAAACCCACTTGCACGGCGGATACTCAACCACTTTGGAAAACACTTTCCTTATACCAACATACAACCCCCGTTTTAAAACATGTTCCCCGGGGGTCAAGTTTTTTTTTTTTTTTACATGGTGGAAATGCATTAAACTTACGCATACCCGCCGCTTGGGGAGGCGACGGGTTATGTGGGACTCTCCGGGCTAGTCCCGGGATACGCATTAAAATCACCATGGTAGCCAGCCTCACAATGCTTGTAGCGGGGGCTCTGGGTACTCGTGAACGATCTCGCCAGTACCCCCGCTGTACACTGAGCGTCTGAGACTCTCCTTGGGGACGGGAGGGGTCCAGATGCCTCCTCCCCTCCCCATCACGCACAAGCGCGTTTAGGCAACCTGAGCTACAGCAGGTTACCTCTTCCCGGGACCGCTTATGTAAGTCGAGTGGAGTGCCCCTCCTCCAAACGCCAGCGGTCCCAGGGGCGACGTCAAGCCGGGGAGAAGCCAGCCGGACGCCGCATACTCTCTCGCGCTGAGATTAGCTCCCAGCGCCGGTGCCGATGAAGCGGATATTAGTGTCAATATCCAGTTCATCGGCGCCGTCTCGCTCTCCTACGGGAGGGATCGTTGCGCTCCCTTTCGCGCTCGGCAGCCTCCTTCTTGAGCATAACAGCTTCACAGAATGAGGCCACCGCGTTCCATCCGGTTGTCGCCGCCAGCATAGCCGAAACCACTGCTGGCAGCGAGAGGTCCAATCCTATTTCAGCGACCAGGACCCGCCTCTCGGGGGCCCAAGCTGGGCACTCCTCGAGTGTATGTTGGGCCGAGTCCGGGCCGCCGCCACAATGGTGACACGACGGTGTCGCCTCTCTACCTATTCGACACAGGTACTCACCGAAGCACCCGTGTCCGGTGAGTATCTGTGTCAACCTGAAGGTTAGGCTGCCCCGTTTCCGGAGCAGCCATGCGTCAAACCATGGCAGGACCGCACCGACAGAGCTTTGACGCAAGCCTCTCGGCAATTCAAGCCGCTCGCGCCAAATCTCTAAGGCCTGTCGGTGCGCGTCCCGCCGTACGTTTGTCCAGTCCCGTTGTTGGCCCCCGGCATCCGAGCGGGCACGGACGAGATCGTAAACTCTCGCGTCCATGTCCGCCAGGATGTCCAGTGGCGGGAATCGTCCTAGTAAAGTCGCCGCCTCGAAGGAGATCGTCCGGTATCCACGGACCACTCTGATGGCAACCACCCGCTGCACGCTATTCAAAAGAGCTTTGCAGCGGGAAGCTCTCGCCAGTCTAGACGACCAGACGGGAGCACCGTAGAGGGCCATAGACCGGATAAACCCACAGTAGAGGCGGCGGACTTCTTCCCGGGGTCCCCCAAGGTTGGGCAGCAGACGCTGGAGTGCGCCCGCCGCTCCGCGAAGTCGGGGGACTAGCTGGACAAAGTGGGCGTCAAAAGCCCACCTACTGTCCAGCGTCAGCCCGAGGTATTTGAGGGTTTGCCCAACTGGGACCGCCCCACCACACACCTGAATCCGCGTGCTGGGAGGTTCCCTACCCCGACGGAGGCTGTGGAACCAAAGCGCCTCAGTTTTATGAGGCGCTACCTGAAGGCCCAGCCCGTGGACACTGCCGATGACACAGGCCACTCCCAGCTCGGCAAGCCGTGCCACATCCGTGAAATTGCTCCCCCTGGCCAACACGAGAGTGTCGTCTGCATAGCAAACGACATCCACGCCTAGGGGGAGCCTCGTCCTGAGGACCGCGTCAAAAGCAAGGTTCCACAAGAGGGGTCCTAAAACAGATCCCTGTGGAACCCCGCGATCGACCTCCCTTGACATTTCCTCTCCGCCCCGAGCCGTGTACACGATGAGCTTATCGCTCAGGTACGAGCTAACAATCCTCTGTAGGTAGGGGGGCACGTTATGGTAAACCAGTGCCTCCCTTATTGCCCACCACGGGAGGGAGTTGAAGGCGTTGACAATGTCAAGACTGACAGCCATTGCCACCCCTCCCTCCCGAACGACGTCCTGTGACAGGGATTGGACCCGCCGGATTGCGTCCACCGTCAAACGACCGCGACGGAAGCCGAACTGGCAGTCCGACAGGTCAGGCCCATCCAGTGACAGGTGCCCGCTGAGACGGGTGGACACTACTCGCTCAAAGAGTTTGCCCACCTCGTCCAGAAGGCAAATGGGTCGGAACGAAGAGGGAGAGTCCGCATTTCTCCCTCTCTTTTGGATGAGAACGAGCTTGGCCACTCTCCAGCCTGACACCCTGCGCGCAGCAGGGACAGTCGCCCACGTTAGGTCGACAACCGACTCCCCCTGCCACCGCACGCAAGTACTGGTCGATCCTTGGTTGAGTAGCTGAAGATTAAGTGATGCAGCCCACTCTATCAGTGCTTCCCCTCTCAGGTCGTCACGAGCGTCCCCCCACACCCTGGAGTGTGCATTGAAGTCGCCCATGACGAACAGTGGACGTCAGAGTAGCCCCTGGATGCAGGTGCCCAGTCTGTCGATGGTGTCTTCGAAGTGGGCAAGGCCGCAGTTTGGAGAGATGTAACATCCCACCACTACGGCGTCGCCCCATTCGATGACAACAAAATCTGTCCCACCATGGATGAGGCGGCAATGGAGGCCACCCGATAATTCCGCCCAGTAAATAGCGACGGAAACCCCGTCCACCCCGAACCACCGTGGGTGATCCGGGATGGAATAGGGCTCCGATATCACCGCAAGGGCAACTGACCACTCCGCGAGCGTCTGTAGCAGGAGGTCCTGTGCTGCACGGCAGTGGTTTAAGTTACCCTGCAATATCTTGGATGGGGGCGTGAATTTTAGGCCTCCATAGACTCCTGACCAGCCAGCAGTGCGAACGAATTCGCTACCGGTGTAGTCGGAGGACCCTGCGGCCGCTGTACTGTCCAATTTTTGGGAGGGAAGCACTTACTTCCTCCCATCCTGTGTTTGCCAGCGACGCCAAGGTCCGTACAGATCGGACACTTGGGTTCGCTGGCTTTGCAATTTGCGGCCTTATGGCCAAGGTCGCCACAGACATAGCAGCATTTGCTGCGATCTGTGGGACTGCTGCATTTGGCCTTAACATGGCCAAACCCAAGGCATTTGTAGCACTGCAGGGGTCTAGCCTTGAGTGCGACAACCCTAGCTGCGGACCAACCCACGCATACGCGTTTGTCCGCGAGCTTATTGGCCGCCTCGAGCGGACATCTGACCCACGCAGTGTTTAGTCCCGACAGATGGGCCCGTACGGGCCCCACCTTAAAATCATTCGCAGAACAACCGACGGTACCCGCTAGGGCCACCGCGATTGCTGCGGAGGTGACCGTCTCGTCTAAGTCCAGAACACGCATTTCTGCGGTCTTAAAAGGACGCGAAACCCGAGCGTCCGTATCCGCCAGGACTTCCCTTAATTTGGCCGCGAGCGCATCGGCTCTTGTGACATTATCGGGCCCAGAGACCTTTAGGACCAATCCGCCGTTTAAGGCTCTCTTCTGGAAGATACCACCTTCCAGTCCAAAGTCTTTGAGGCAGACCTTTTCCTTCGCCGTCCTTATAAGGTCGGCAAGAGGAGTCTCTGACCCTTCTGCCCACGTTATTAAAACCGCTCCCGTTTTCGGTGAACGAGGGAGTCGCCTCGTAGCACCTCCGGGAGCGGTGTTTAATGTGGCCGCTGCCTTTTTAGCCTTGGCCGCAGATTTGCGACCAACGACTTTCGCCCATGTGGTCTCTCCCACATTCGCATGCACTGCACTAGACTGCTGGCTCGGCGAAGCGCCAGCAATCTGTGTAGGAGCAACAGGCATGCCTTCGCTCTTACGCTGCCTCTCCCTTTCCCGCTTCTTTTTCCTCTTGTCCTTATTGGACGAGGTAGAAGGGATCGGGAGTGGCGGCGGCGCTGGAGCTTTCGGCTTTTTCGCCTCGGCACCCCGAGGAGGGATGGCCGCAGCCTTCTTCCCAAGCCCAAGTGGGGGCCTGATGGCCCTTCCTGGGAAGAGCTCCGCCATGAGGGCTGCACGGAAGGAGATGAGTTTCTCCTCCATAATGGCAGCCACCTGCTCGGCGTTGGAGCCGCTCTCTCGTCCAGTGGCCTTTGGCTTAGCTGCATCCAGCTTAGAAGCCTTCCGTGGCACACTAGTCGTCGTAGCAGGATTCGCCTGGGTCACTGTGGGAGGCCCCTGACTAGAGCGCAGGGTCTCAACCTCCGCCGACAGTTTGGCGAGACGTCCCTCGAGGGCGGAGAGCTTCGAACGAAGCTCCCGGTTCTCCACCTCCAATCGCTCAGCCTCGCCCCCATACGTCCGAACGTGCAGTTCGGAGGTGGCGGCCTGCGCCTCACGCACACTTCGCCTAATGGCGTGCTTCAGCGGCCCTTGGATGTTCGAGGACCTATCCGTGGCCTTCTCCACCACAGACAGAGCCTCGAGCAGCCTAGCCCCAACATCAGCCGTAGGCTGATGTCGGAGATCCTCCGCTATGTCTTCAACGCGGGGCAAAGATTTCTTAGCCCGCGTATTTGAAGGAAGGAGGAGAGGGTTGAGGATATCCGAGATATCCCCATCCAAGTCCCCCCCCCCCCCCCTCGTCAATTCCTATTTTTGCCCGTACAATCTGTGTGCGAGCATTTGGAGCCACAAGGGATCTCCGCTTCCCAAGCTTCGGCCCTTCTGCCGGCAATGACACGCAGGAAGCGGCTGACTTGTCGCTTCCCACGGAATTGCTTCGAAGTACGGACTTCGAGCGTGACCGCGACTGCGAACGCAACAGCGACCGAGAAGTAGAACGCGGTCGCAACTGCCTCCGCGGTGGAGCAGTCGCTCTGGCTCTATCAGCCAGACTCCTTTCCTCTTTAGAGACTCTCACCCGCAGCTCGTTAGCTGCATGTGAGGGTCCCTCGACACTCAAAACTGGGCACACAAAACTGGGCGTGTGCGCCCTATCCGCGACCTCCGCGGAAACATGTCCAATAGTGTCCCCCCCAGATACGGTGGGACAGCCGGGCCCAGAAGGACCCGGGAGGGATTCTCCGGCTAAGCCGGTACCCTCCTGTGGTAATGTTTTACCAGTAGACATCCTGACCTTATACCCTGTAGACCGGTTAACCCCCCGGTAGCCCCCTCGCCGGGTATGCTCAGAGGTTAAGGGTTTGCCGAATGCTATCGACCGGATTAACGCACCGGCCATTCAGCCCATCACCGTCCGACGAAGCTTAGGCTTGCGTCCTCAGCTGTCCCCTCCAGAGTATGGAAGGGACAGCAGAGGCGTGAGATGTCGGAATATTGGCCACGGACGGTGGCTTCTCCCCATGCAAGCACAGGAAGAAGCCAGCGCCCACGCCCAGGGCACACCAATCCGAAAAATCTACCGTTCCCACCGAATATAAATATTCGAATAGGACCAATAGTCTCGGACAACGAGGAGGTATTCCGACCACGTGCCCCTAGTTGCTGCATACCTAGGTCAATGTATCCGTCATGTGACGCAGGAGAACTCATATGCAGCCTGGGAACTTTTACTGACTTATCCATATAGAGTCCTACATGTAGACAAATCTACTAATAAAAAAAACACTTTGACTTCCCAAATTAAGAATAATTGTACCCATCCACTACCAGTTCTTACTCCCCCGTTGGCAGGTAATTACCGTTCCAAGAAAACCTTCTTTCAACATGTAGAATCAAAGTTAACGATATTGGTGGAGCAGCTCGTTTACTTTTTAGTAGCGACGTATTGGCACCGTGTACTCCGGATACACTTGCCGCTTTAAAAAACAAGCATCCCGGGCCAGTTGCAGATCTTAGATTCCCCTCTCCTCCCAATGATGGTGCCACAGTACATATTGCAACATCCCGCGACGTGGCCGAGGCTATTAATTCATTTCGTAACGGTTCCGCTGGAGGTTTCGACGGTTTGTCACCCCAACACCTCAAAGACCTTACTAGTCCTAGTGCTGGGAATGCCGGCGTAACCTTGCTGGAAGAATTGACGGCCTTGGTCAACTTAATGCTCTGCGGTGGAGTGGACGGAGCCATTATTGACGTTTTGTATGGGGCCAATCTATGTTCTTTGTACAAGCGTGATGGCGGTATTCGTCCCATTGCCGTGGGAAGCACTTACAGGCGTACGGTGGCAAAAGTTTGTTGTAAATTATTTTACAGCAAACTTTCTCATACTTTCCAGCCTCTTCAAGTAGGTTTCGGTTCCAAGGGCGGCTGTGAGGCTGCCGTTCACGCCCTATCAACCTATCTAAATAGTAGGGAAGCTGAGGTCATCCTGAAGGTTGACGTAAAGAATGCTTTTAGTTCTGTACATAGGGACGTCTTGTTGACCGACATTAAAAAAGAAACCCTGAAATATATGCTTTTCTTTGGCAATGTTACCGGATTCCAACCAAATTATTATACAAGAACCATCTTTTAGAATCTGCCGTCGGCTGCCAACAGGGCGACCCTCTTGGGCCTGTCATTTTCAGCCTCGCGATTCATCCAATTATTAAGCAACTAAATTCGAAATTTAATACATGGTATCTAGATGACGGGACCTTAGGAGGGGACGTGGAAACGGTACTTAAAGATCTTACTTTTCTTAAAAAAGATTTTTCATCAATTGGTCTTGAACTAAATATAACAAAATGCGAATTATATATCTCGGACACGACTGATAAATTTCAGACGATTCAAAAGTTCAATTCCATAGCCCCGAATTTGAATATTCTACAGAAAAATTCACTTCGCCTTCTTGGGTCCCCAGTCTTAGATGAAAGTTACCTCCCCTTTATAGACAAAAAATTCAAAATTTTCAAGAAGTTTTAGGACCGTTTTACCAAAATTAATATTCATTCGGCTTATACAATAATCCGTTATTGTTTTTTTGTTCCCAAATTTACATACGTGCTTCGTTCATCCCACCTATGGAAACATTTGGCCCTGTTGGAAAAGGTAGACAATATTATAAGAAACACCTTATTTTTAGTTTTAAATGTGGACATGGACGACCGAGCGTGGATACAGGCTACCCTTCTGGTACGTTTTGGGGGCCTTGGCGTCCGCAAAATTTCTAGTATAAGTTTACCCGCGTATTTGTCGTCGGTCCATAGCACCGAAGAACTAACCCGTAAAATTCTGTACTCTTTTCAGGTTAATTCTGAGGTGCCATGTTTGACCGACGCAATAAATACATGGAAAATGACTTGCCCAAGTACAGACTTTTCAAAAAACCCTTTCTCACAGAGACAGTGGGACCAGCCTATCTGCAGCCTCACCCGAGATAATCTTCTGAATACTACGGATGACGTTGCCGAACGTGCTCGCTTGCGGGCTGTCGGAGAGTGGGAATCGGGACTTTGGCTGCAGGCGTTGCCGTCGTCAAACTTAGGGACTATGCTGGATGACGGCACGTTCCGTCTCTCCACCTGCCTCCGTCTTAGCATACCCTGCGTCGCTCCTCATCGCTGTAACTGTAGAGAAGCTGTCGGCCACCTTGGACATCATGGCCTGTCGTGTAGCAGAAGCGCCGGTAGAATACCCCGTCATGGTAGCCTAAATGATATTTTTTTTTTTTTGTTTTTTTTTTTATTTAATGGTAAGTTACATTTACAAACTTTGATGGTTTTTCTCGCCAAACACATTTGTTCATAGGCGAGATACGCTCTTTATGTTTAAAAATAACCTACCTATCCTCTTTACGTAAAAATTTTAACATTTATATACTTTATATTACACATAGAACAAATATTAAATATTGTTTGCTTTTATAACTTAGTAATCTATATGAGATCATTTTAAAAGAGAACTCACAGAAAAAATTACTGCAATTGAGCTAGGTTTTTTATCATCAAGCAACAACTCTTTAAGTCCCTTCTTAAGTTTACTGATACTAACTTTATTGTTCTCTCTTAACATATCTATGCTATTAAATATTTTTGGTACAAGGAACTTAGTTGTCCGTTGTCCATAGTAATTTATAGCCTTAGGTTTAATTAGCTTTTCCTCTCTAACCCTTCTTGTATTATATTTATTTGTAACCATATTTTTATGTTGATCACTATAATATTATTCTAATCCTATCAGATACTGAACTTTCTTTTCTACAGGTAAGATTTTACAAATTGGAAATAACTTTTCATATTCTTTGTTACACCTTTTTTTCACCTTGTTACTCACTAAATATTTTAATAATCGAGTTTGTAGATTTTTAACATCATTCAAATAAGTTATAAATGTTCGGCCATACACAATAAGTCCATAATTTATGAGGGAATCTGCAAGTGCATAGTAAACAACTTTTAAGGTGTCCTTATTTAAAACTCTTTTTAACTGATAAAATTTTCCTAATAAGATCTTAACTTAGCACAAATGTCAGATACATGTAATTTCCAATTAAAGTGTTTATCTGTGTGTAAGTCCAAGTATTTATAACTATTAACATACTCTAATAAATTACATTTGCAATTAACAAAATTTGCATGCAAACAGTCATATGTGTGTCCTACAATGGCAAGATATTCCTTACTTACATTTTTAGCATTTTGATTGTAAGGTGAGTGGATATACATACATTTTGTTTTTGAAAAGTTTAAAATAATGCCATTGTCATGAGCCCACTTGGTAATGTTTACAAAATCCTGTTGGACACATCTTTGTACCTCTGATATATCTTTAGAAGCATAAATAAGGCACATATCGTCTGCATACATATACACCTGACAATTATTTACTACATTTGACACACTGTTGACATGCATAATATACCCTACAGGCCCAAACACTGAGCCAGTCGGCAACCCCAAGTTCACTTCTGCATCCACACCAGTTATTCCTGCGACATCGGTTCTTATCTTTCTATTTGATAAATAGTTTCTAAACCAGTCATTCATCGGCCCTCGTATTCCACATTCATCCATCGCCTGTAAGAGTATGCTATGATTCAAAGTATCAAAATCCGCCGGGGTCTTGTCGCCGCTGGCGTGCCTGCCATATTCGAACCTAATGGTCTGGCACGCGACGATGGCAAGAGGCCCGATGGTATGTCCTTGCTACCTTGGAAGTTGGGAAGGCCGCTGGTGTGGGATGCAACCTGCGTCGACACCTTGGCGCCTTCGCATCTTCCAAACACCAGTGGACGCGCCGGCGCTGCTGCTGCTTCAGCGGAGACCTCTAAACTGCGTTAATATGTGAACCTTATTGGTAACTATATGTTTGAGCCGTTTGGAGTTGAAACGCTCGGGCCGTGGGCAGGGCCCCTTCACTCGGCCGTACCTACGGTGATAAGTACCTACACTTTCGCGCGCCTCTGAAGTGGCGTGCGCCAGTCGGTTGTCACCGCTCGCGCGCACAGCCACGGATTAAAAGACTACTTAATACTATAAATATTTAACAGAAAAAATGTCTCATCACAAATCTGGTGCTAGATATTGTTCATTTGACGGATGTCTGTCGAAAAAAGGAGACAAGGGTTTATCATTTTTTACATTACCTAAAGATGCAGAAAGGTTAGTTCAAATTATTCTTTTAAATACCTACCAAAGTAGCTTTGTAGGTGTTGATTATTTCTAATTAGAATACAAATAAAGTGTTTTTAGTCGTATATACTCTAGTTTTAACATTTTTGTTGACCAAGATAGTTTTTAAAAGAATTAACTTACGGGAAAAATAATTACGAGAGCAACTTGAAAATGTGTTTTTTTGTTTGTCGAGATATCTTAACTATTTTGGTGTCAAATGAAAGATCTACGCCTAAAACCATTTTATCCATTTGAGTCATGTCAATCGGTCCACGCGTTTAGGAGATATTTATAAATTAGTATAGTGAAAATGTAAACAACCAGAATTTTTACTTTTCCTCGTCTACGAACTTTTAAGTACTGCAAAATGTGAATATTTTATGATGTTTACCCCATTATAAAAGCCAAAATTTGTGAGGTGTAGGTGATAAATAGAATTTAGTTGGGTTCACCTCATACAAAAGTTCGTTACAAAATGGTACAGACTGCAAAAAATATCCAAAAATTAGATGCACTTTTTCTAACCTGAGTTCATATTTTTATACGAACTCACTCTTTGTTGGTCTGGCGGTAGCGTGTTCAACCGCAGAAAATGAAATCTTGGGTTCAAACCCGGGTCGGGCCAAAAAGTGATTTTGGGATTATATAGACGATTAATAGGTATCATAGTAACAGCGGCAAGCCGGTAACCCTACGCCAGTACACTCCGAGTCATACAGAGACAGTGTAATGCGTTAGAAGAGAGCGGCAGCGTTTAGGTGAATATCGCGGTAGGCACTGAGCGCGAATGTAAGCTGAATTGCACTTTGTTGCTTAGTAGCAAGAGTCGCTATTTCTATAAATTGTTGCGCCAAGAGCCGGTTCTGTACGTAAGTACTCTTTATTCTGTGCCGTGGGGTCCAAACGCTTTCACCCTTTTTCGTGACATCTCAAAACGTCTGGTCGATGCTTCACGTGATCAGAGGGCTGGCCAATACTTAGGTTAAAGAATTAGCATTGCCATTCAACGTGGCAATGCTGCCAGCCTTCTGGGTACGTTCCCGGTTCAAAGCGATGTCGACGAATTTTTTGACGCATAAGCTCATTGGTTAGACTTTTTATTTATGTTTGTATTTATTTTATCTTATTTATGTTTCTTTAGTTGATAAGTTAGGTTATTTCAATAATAATTCATTCAAATAATTATAATATTTATGTTTGTATGTAAATAAAATTCCCCTCCTTACAAAAAATAAAATAAATGACAAAATATTTTATTATATTTTGTTTTGTTTTGTTTCGTTTCGTTTCGTTTCGTTTCGTTTCGTTTCGTTTCGCTTCGCTTCGCTTCGCTTCACTTCGTTTCGTTTCGCTTCGCTTCGCTTCGCTTCGCTATGCTTCGCTTCGCTTCGCTTTGCTTCGCTTTGCTTTGCTTTATTTTATTTTATATAAAAATTTAATAATACATATAATATAAACTATATATAATTAAGGTGATTCACACTATACACTAAATGTAGTTAGTAGAAAACTTAACTAGCCAATTACAAATTTACAATTTTGATTACAAAAACATTAAGTGAGAACATTATAAGCCGAAAACAATAACTTAAATATATTTATTACCTACAATTAAGGCATAAAATAAAAAAAACGAAATTCATTTTCTAGAATAAAATAATAAATAAGTTCCTAAATGTATAATTATGTGTTTTGTGAAAAAACAATAGCTATTTGATAGTTGAATTAAAATTTTGAATAGTTTTCAAGATCGTGGTCTTGAATTTTCCTGTAATTATAAAAAATTAAATACAAACCTAAAAAATAAAAACATAACAAAAAATAAAATACATTACAATTAATAAAATAAAATACATTATAAAAAGTAAATACACTACATAAATAAAATAATACATTATAAAAAAAATATAATACAGTACAAAAATAAAATAAAATTTATTACAAAAAATAAAATACATTACATAAAATAAATTGCATTACAAATTATAAATTAAAATGTATTTTATTTTATAATTTGTAATGCATTACAAAAAATGAAATATAATATAAAGTATTACAAAAAATAAAATACTAAAATAAAAACATTACAAAAAATTAAATACATTACAAAAAATAAAATACATTACATAAAATAAAATACATTATAAAAAATAAAATATTATACAATACAAAATTAAAATACATTACAAAAAATAGAATACATTACAAAAAAATTATACAAAAAATAAAATAAAGTACAAAATGGTATGAAATAGTAAATGAAATAATTTTTAATCATGCACACAGTTGGCGGTGACCTCACACAGCATCAGAAAGACGGTGGAGATAGCAGGTGGCCAACGTGGTATCTCAGGATCTTGACTGCAACCAGGTCGTGTGTAGTGCTGGCCATCGTCAGGAGTAGGCGACCAGAGGGACTTTAGAAATCTCAGTTTCTTCTGACACCAAATATTAGTTTGTGCGACTCGGTAGTTTTAAAAAAACTACGTAAATGAATGCACTACTTTTATTTTATTTTTAACATTACACTGTATTTAATATGGGAAACACTAATAATAACTTTTTTATTTAGACTTCTTTTGCGCGAAAGCCCTAGTGAAGGGCAGAGTGACGACCCGGAATATATTACTTCTAGTTTCCTTGCTGAAAGCCTGCCGGCAGATCTATGACCATTCCATAGCTGGGCAGCAATTTCACCAGAGAATAATACACTGTATGGAAATAGCAAATATGCGAGTTTATATACAGTAGCCCGTTTATATACAGTAGCGTTCCGGTACGTGCTTCGCTACGTATTAGGCATAGTAATAAAAAAAATGATTAATAAGTTCATTTATTCAAACAAAAATTTATATTTTAAATTGCTAAAAGATGTTGATTTTACACTTTTTCAAGACTTTTTTTAATTTTCTCTACGTACAAACCTTCCCTGAACTTTCACGAATAATTCAAGACTAAAATTACCCAAATCGGTAAAGGTGTTGTTGAGTTATAACATTACAACGAAAAGTGGCATTGATTTTTATATATATAGATTTACTGCTGATTTGCTGGTTGGCATTTGCGTAAATCGGTTTTGGATTATTGCAACTCAGCAGTAATCAACGAAAATAGGGATGTAACACATCCCCTATCCAACTGCTCCTGAAACGTAGTAACTCTAGCTTACTGAAATATTTTTACCGCTTAGCTCTACCGAAGGATGACACACACACATTAATATTTGCGCACATGAGAGGCTTTAGTATATTCTGCTATATCAATACTGCAGGACTAGCGTGGCAGTCTAGAGTTCAGTTATTATGACGTGAATATCTAATTAAATTACTTACAATATCATATATTTTTTTGTAATTTAATTCGTCAAACTCAGTAGAGAATTTGTTTTGAGTACCTGAGTTGAGTATGTTATTTTTTCTTCATGCTTGCGGCTATACGAGTATAATACCCCAGAAAATATACTGTTACCTTATACTCTAACCAAATTCTTATTAGTTTATTATTTTTATGTTACGGATATTTGTTCTGAATATGAACATGCATTGTTTCCGTGAAATGATGTGATATGAATATTAGTAAAATCGCCAAACCATAATAATAATAATATATTGGGACATAATATACACACGGCCATCTGATCCCAAACTAAGCCAAGCTTGTACTACGGAAATCAGATAACTGATATACTACATATATTACTTTCCTTTTGTAAATACATACTTATACATATAGATAATAACACCCAAACTGATAAACAGACCTGTTCATGCACACAAATATATATCCTGTGGGTGGGAATCGAACCCACGACCTCCGGTGTGAAAAGCAAGCATTGGCCAAACACGCCAACAGGCATAAAATGTAGCCGCATCCACATAACTTTACAGGAATATCTACATAAGCACTGTTACCAATTGAACACAAAGAACAACATTAATGTATTTTTGTCAATTTATCGATCGTCATGGAAGCAAATTAATCCTATCACAGATATCTAATATTAATAGCATCTCTACACTTAATTTAAGCTCAAATTCACGATTGATTTGTCAATATCAGGTGGTTTAATCATAAGCTACAACCAACTATTACGACTACTATCGTAGGCTGGCATTTACTAGTACTTAGTATCTAATAGCATAACTTTAGATTTACACTGTGTTCAAATGTAATCCGGCGTGGATTCTAGTTAACATTAAATGCGTGCTAATAGAGTCTCTGTAAAGGAACAGTGTGCCAGATCGCACCGTTCCGCGGAACACCTATTATGTTCTCATTAACGTGGCCGTAGTGCGCTTTACCCCGTCGTTAACAATGCCCTACCAGCAAATTGTGCCTTCAAAATGAATGTATACGATATGGCGACCTTTCCCGATTACAATCTGTTACATCTTAATTATAACATTCTAATTCAAAGGCTAATAAAATGTCTATTAATAAATAGAGGAAGGCACGTTTAAGCTCGATTGAAGGTCTACATTCCTTAGTAAGGAAAGTACCGCTTTACCGATGGCGCACTTAGCTTGTGAATAAATTTTATTGATGTTTAATTGTTTCACAAGTAAAATGACGACAGATCTGAAAGGCTTTTAGTAGTATTTATACAGGTTTGAGATTAAATCGATCCATTCCCCACTAAACACTATATTTTTATATGAAGTTGAGTAATTTGGCTCAACTTAAATAATTTAAAGTAACAGTTTATTTATTTCACACGAAATGAAAATAGTGTGCATAACTTGTCTACGGTCAAAGATGTCGTTTAGGCGAGGGTATGGAAAAATCAGAAGTTACTGAAATTAGTAAAGGAATTTAAATAAATCAATTTGAGAACAACAGGAATAACGATTTACAACAGGAATAACGATTTACAACAGAAATAACTATTTACAACAGAAATAACGATTTACAACAGGAAAAACTATTTACAACAGAAATAACGACTTACAACGTAATTATGTTTATTATTATCTTTGTATGGCTCATAGTGGTTAGTTACATGTAGTTAAGTTGTTGGATGAGAGTTGACGGAAACCACAGACTTCACGATATTCTATTTTTAAATCCTGACGCAGCCTGTGGCATCATAGCTCATGATTTTGTGTTTACTTATTTTTTTGAGGGCAGAAGCAGTCGGAAGTGTTCTTAACTACGTTTGGTGAAAATAGGTCTGAGATGGCCGCCGCGACAAAATGGCGGATGACATACTTTTTCACAACTCCCTCAATATGGGTATCAAATAGAAGGGCTTGACTAGTAGAATACTATACACTATGACACATTTCAAAACCAAGATGGCCGCCAACACAAATGGCGAATTACTTTTTTCAATATTTTGTGTTGGGGGTTTTTTATACTTTTAATTATTTTTTTTATATTCGTTAAAGTTCCGTTAAATACTAATCCGAGGTTTTAGTGCGATTTGGCGCGATACATTATTATTATAAAAGAGAATGAAACAAGTAGGTACCTAGCAAAAAGCACAGTGTTAGCGATTTGCCAATACGTGAACCGTAAAATCTCGACCCGAAATGTCAGCTTGATATTGAGAAAAATATAATTTTATGTTATGTTTTTTTAACTCACATACATACATTAATTAAACATACTGCTTACATGATAAAAACATTCTCAAAGTGTACAAACCGACATGCCGTCCTACTCAACAACGCAAGGTTCCTACTTTATGATAAGTATATGATCTATCTAACACGACTATTGGAGTTGTAAGATTTGCTTGAGAACGTATATAGTTGAAATAGCCTTCTGTAAATGTTAAAAGAATAATAATAGTCATGTGCAGAATCATTAAATCGGAATGGACAGCAATATTTATTATGGTTTGGGAAAACATGGATAAGCGAGATATGGGAAGGATTATCTGTTTTGTAAACGCCATAAATAGAATGTTTTCTTTTATTTTATCTATGACAAGAGAAAAGGCATTTCGTTATGCGCATTTATATTAACAAATACCCGTTGCTTTGTAAATAGTCATATGATCATATTATAATAATGCACGCATTTGTAAGAGGTATCAATTTCTACTTGAGATTTTGTATTAGAAACTAGTAAGAATATACAATTTAATGGACATTCAATTTAATTTAATATCATATTTTAGATTTAGTTTAATATTTATATCACTAGAAAATACGAATTATATAATCAAATCACGTAAATGAATAACGTAATTGAGATAAAAGACATTTATTCCTAATTTAATAATTAAACTTGCAATGCCTGCAAAACGCCACTAAGAACTAAATTTGTACCTAATATTATTATTAGATAAGGTCTGTACAACACTTAGTAGCAAACAAACTTTTGACTTTAACTTTGACATTCAAACAGTATTCATTGTACCATTTACAATTGGTATATTTATAGACTGGTATCTATACTACTCTTTAAGGATAGGAACTGTTGTAGTGACATGATACATATATCATACAATTACATTTGATATACAATTGTAAGCAATATTAAATAATATAGGTACTCCCGGCAAAAACTACGCCCACAGTACACAAGTAAATCCTTAGAGAATTTCACTTAGTTAAATTGTGACAATTATTGAATTGAGAGTAATGAATGATAATACAAAATGGTAACAGAGAGATATAAAATTTAACGTGGTAATCTTCTAAGAGGCTACTGACAAATAAAACCATTTTCATCTTTACTTTAGTGTCGAGATTCGTTGACAGATATTTTGGCATTAATTATGGCTACGGAATAAACCTGTCTATTGAGTCAGATTTATTTGATAATGAACATTTGTATTATGGTTGAAAGAGCAATATGGAGAGGGCTATGCTCGGAGCACCCCTGCTAGACCGAATCAAAAATCTCTATATGCGTAAGGAAACGGTCGTTGAAGCAAAAAGGTTTTTGAGTGGCAACCACGAACTGGAAGACGCTGCGTGGGCAGACCCCAGAAGGTGAACTAACAATATTACAAGGGTTGCGGTATCCGCTGGATACGGGCAGCGCAAGATCGCCACCGTGAAGATCCTTTATCTGTGTATGTCCTTTATGTCCGGCAGTGGACGTCTTCCGGCTCATATGATGATGATGATTATGCTTGCAATTTTACAATGAAAAGAACATTACTACGAGCACTTAGTAAAACTATTCAACCTACTTTTCTCCAAACGTCCTTACCATGTATTATTTGCTTTATTCGTCACGAGCAATAGTAGTGAAGCGGCTGTCATAAATCTGCTTTCAACTCGATCTTTTCTTGATGTTTTGAACTTTTTCTCCAAATTATTCTGTAAGCGCTTAGCGAAAGGATTAAGATCAGGACCGGCGTGGAACCAATCTACACCGTGGACCAGCAAGTATTACTTTTTACTTTAATTACCTTCTCTAAAATATTGCTTTGGCAGTCAGCTTCTTGCTGGCATATTCACCTATTGTCCAAAATAATGGAGCTTTGTTACGCCTTCATTGGACACCTCACCGAAACATCACAGATCCTGAAAGAGTTATGTCGGGTAATTTTGACGATTAATAAATTACATTACATTTTTTTAACGTGGATAAAGTTTTTTGAAATCTCTCAAGTTAAAATAATATTTTTCTACTACACATAATGAAGATTTAGCCTTTTATGCAACGAAACACAGATTAAAAATAATACAAACGCATCAAGAAAACGAAATGTAAGATCACCATAATCACCATAAATAATTGTATATCAATATAATATTATCTAATTATGATTCCAACTGGTATTCAAATTAGCTATAACAGAGCGTAAAATTACACGGTAACTAACTAGTATACATAGGTTTCTTGAAATCACAATAAATTATGCAACGAGTTTTTAGTAACGTATGACTAACACTAAGAGCCTATGAACACCACGTTTTTTAAGCGCGCCGTTGACGCGCGTTTGCAGCGATACAGACACGATACACACGCAAGTCCGACGCAGCCTGTAGACCTTTGCACACCTGTATAAATTCGAGACGCGATGCAAACGCGCGTGTTTAGCGATACAGACGCGATGCTAATACAGATGCGTGCGTCCAGAGCCCAAAAAATCTGCAAACCTGCAAGTGTGTGTTTTCGTTACCCTGTTTTTCAACTATTACAAAATATTACTAAACTACTTAGCAATAAATCCATATGAATATATATCTTTATAATAAAGAAAGAAAAAGAATTGTAATAATTTAACAAAAAAAATTTCACATACTAGACGTTTATAAAGAGATTTATGGTAATACAACTTGAGCACTTTATTCTTATATAACGATTGTGCACATTAAGCGTCATTACTAAGAGAAAAAACTACCCGCATATTTAAGTTTTAGGGTACCGTACCTAAAATTAAAACCAACCATAAAACTGTATCTCGATTTATAGATTCAATACAGATTATCGAATTAAAAATGAAATTCAAATATTATTCGAGCGTGGTTATTTATACTGAAATGGTGGGGCTATATTTTAAAATCACATGAAATGGATTTTTCTTAGAAATTTATTTTCAAAATAAATAGAATTGTTACATCGTGTGATTTATTACACGATATGACAATTCTATTTATATGTAACTTTTTGCTTTATTTTGATTAAGTAAATGTAACATCACGTTGCATAAAGTTCTTTTTATTCTAAGCAAGATATTTGGGAGGATAATTAATATACGATGTTACATATGTTCAATAATGTACGACAACGAGTGTTTTGTTCACAGTTTACGAACTATGATGTCATCAATATAGACGTATCGATACTATACAAACATTGATTTCAGTATTGATTGTTAAAGAAAATGTATGTTTCATAATGGTCGTACAATATGAACCATACACTCTCTTTAAACATTATTTTTGTTCTTTTATCGGTTGGTTTTCTATCAATACTTGACCCTAATACATAAACAATATCTTGGGACGACTAACACATTGCCATGTGATCCCAAACTAAGCAGAACCTGTACCACAGCAACCAGACTACTAATAAACATACAAATATATTTGTAAATACATACATATTATATACTGTGTGGTGACGGCGGTGAATATCAGAATATCATCACCCCATCTTATCCCGTGGGAGGCGTAGAAGTTGACCCGAGGGAATATCTACCAGAGGACGGGCAGCAGCTTGCTTTCGAGTACTATGACCATCCTTCTGTGATTGCTAATCCGTCTGCCAAGAGTGGTGATTATACAACGTGTAACAGAAAGTGTGAACGTAACTTAAGGGGGTTATAGGGTATCAGGACGGCTACCTATGGACGAAACTTCAAACAGAAATAATCATTTTTTATTCAACTAGTAATTTATTTTTCTATCGACAACCTAAATCAACAAGTAAGATTACCGACATTATGAACAACACTAAAAACTCAGCCGCAAGGGTAATGAACCTTACCGTGAACTCTTTGGGTACCTACTACTTAGACTGTAAATAAAAAGTGTGGTTCTGTACAGTCACATAATTTATTACACGTGTTTATTTTAAGATTCAATCAAATGTTTAACTGAATTTTTGCTCTAATTTTTAAAGTTTCTCTGTAATGACATTTTAATCATTCATACAAATTTGATAACTAGGAAAAATCACTTAATTTAATTTAAATTGATATTCCGCAAGATGTTGGATCTAGGAGAAATAAATAATTTAATTGACTTATGTAACTGCAGACATTTTTTGTGTGTTAAATAAATAGTAAGAATATTAAATTTTTCTTTCAGTATGTGAATTTAATCTGACCAGAAACGAATAGGTACTTAATTTTTAATACAAACTATACTAACTAACCAGATAAACACACGCGGTACGACTCAGTACCGCGTGTACGCGTGAATTTATCAGTATAAATTACGAAAAAATATGAATAATGTACTAGGCTCATATGAACATTAGGGGACATTTCGAATTCCGTCCTGATTTTGTCGCAAGGAACTCTAATACGGCGGCGAATACAAAGGATTGATGTAGGTAAATAATAAATGGTTAAATATTATTTAATATTCATCGAAGCGGGCCCCGCGCCATTTGAATGTATTCGTGTATAACTCATTGGTCTAGCGGTAGCGTGTTCAACTGCAGATAATAAAGTCCTGGGTTCAAATCCCGGGTCGGGCCAAAAAGTGATTATGGGAATAATGAAGTCCTGGGTTCAATTCCCGGGTCGGGCCAAAAAGTGATTATGGGATTTTTCCGTAAAAAGAAATTTCTCAGTATCAGCCCGAAGTCTGGGAGTTGACGATTTGACACCCCCATGCCTCGGAGAGCACGTAACGCCGTCGTTCCTGTGCCTGACCTCTTTCCGCTCGTATCGCTACTCGTCCCATCGGATCATGAGAGTGATGGAATAGAAAGTGCAGGGGCACTTTCAATTCTACCTTTAAAATTTAGAGTGATACACTCTAAATTTTAAAGGTTCCCTGTATTAATCATTCATACAATACATACAAATAAAAAATATGAATAATGTACTAGGCTCATATGAACAGTAGGGGACATTTCAAATTCCGTCCTGATTATATCCAAAGTTACACTAATCATCATCATCATCTATATCATCACAATAAAGCAAAATAAAAGAGTTGATGTAGGTAAATAATAAACGGTTAAATATCTTTTAATATTCATGGAAGCGAGCCGCGCGCGTCGTAGATACCTAGGCCACAGAATAAAAAGTGCCTAGGCGGCTCTTTTGAGTGGACTCAAAGACGCCGCCAAAGGGGCCGCGTTCGATGAAAGCCGCCAAATTCATCAAATATTGTGCAATTTCATTTATTTAATAAAAATATTAAAATCATCAGTTGTTCGTAAACTGTTGTCTACTTAGGTCGTGTTTAGTTACTAAATCGTCTAAAATGTCGTTTAGTAATGAGTAAAGTGTTCCGCGAAATCCTTAACTATGTCGTTTAGTGATCGTAATAATTTTGAACATTTCGTACATTCATCTATGAAAGAATAGCCTCAGACGTGCACTTTGTGATGATGAGGATTCATAGGTCACAGAATTTAAGGCTGTTTAATTACGAGGAACCTATGTCGTGAAGGGTACAGTGTCGCGATGGAGGCCACGCCTCTTTATAACTAAGAAACATGAAAGCTTTACGATTCTATGAATATGTTGTACATGAGAGAGACTCGTGTTAGTTGGCAAGTCTTAGAGTCAAGCTTTCGGTGTCGGTGCAGATTTTAGTGAACGTGAAATAATGAAATTCTTCCATCAGTACTGAAAACAACTTCAACTAGAAGTTAAACTATAAAAAGATTCTCGTAATGTGTTTGTGTATCACGTACTTATACGATGTAAAGTATCCAATAGCTATTCAGCAGTGCTAGAAATAAAAACATAACTCGAAAATAAAACAAAATATGTGCAATCGGAATCAAACTACCAGGCGTGCATAGAAACACAGGTATGTCAAACAATTTTTAGCGTACAAATCAGAATCAGCTGTGCTGTGTTAGTACGGATGTTCGTTATATCGATAAAAATACTTGTCGATATATTGAATGGTATATTATTTTACGATCAAGATTAAAATGATGGTATTTCGGTATGAGATTTTGTGTATAGGTAGGCTTAAGGAGACCGTATATGCCCCTTAAGTTACGTTCACTCTTTCTGTTACACGTTGTATAAGTTCCTCAGAAGATGATTCTAGGAAAAGACTTGTCCAGCAGTGGACTTCTGTCAGCTGTAATGATAATGATGGAATATTATAGATAAAAAAACTTGAGAGGAGTCAAGGGACACCCTAATGGAACGAAGTTATTTCTTATTATTTATTATGTACAAAAAAACTGTATGTATACACTCAACAAAAATAATCGTCGCGACACCACACTGTTCAATGCGAAATAGAAATAAAAATATCTGGCTTGCTTTCTATAAGAGAGAGAGAGACAGACAGAGAAACATGCGCACGCCGCACAGCTGCAAAAAGTGTCGTGACAATTTTTCGTAAGATTTTTTTCCGTCTAGCCCCCTTTCACAACGTGCGATAAGGAACTTCGTTCCAATAACACGCAGACACAGAACAAATAACCGTGCTTATAACACAAAAGATTTGTCAAAAAATATAGTGCAATTCCCAACTCGCACTTGGCAAGATTTTTATTTTTTCAAACACGTGCGCAGACTGCGGCCCTAGTGTAGCAGCGGTTACAAACCCAGGTGCGAGCGCTCCCCCGATACAGCGTTTTGTATCAAACGATTCTATTTTCGCCTCCGTAACTTGACAGAGGAAAATGTAAAACTATGAAAACTTATTTTGAATCAGTCGCAGTAAAAATCCCGATAGGTACCTATGAAACGTTTGAGCATTTTTTAGTTCGCAGTGTGGCGTACAAATATTCCGTTCGGAAAATGAATTTGTAATTCTGATTCAATGTGTGTGTATTTTATTTTTGCGTTTACTCAACAGTTGTTGATTTTTTTGTTGGCTTACATACATTTGATGCTAATCGTGGTGGTTATAATCTATATATATAAAAATCAATGCCACTTTTTGTTGTAATGTTATAACTCAACAACGCCTTTACCGATTTGGCTAATTTTGGTCTTGAATTATTCGTGGAAGTCCAGGGAAGGTTTGTACGTACTCCCTTAAGCGTAGCAAAGCACGTACCGCTAGTCGATTATAAAAAAAAGATCGTTGAGGCGTAGAAATCGTTCCGAGGGTATACCTACCAGAGAAACGGCAGCAGTGTTTTTGTGTGAACTATAACCATCAAACTGCGATCGCCAACCCGCCTGCCAAGCGTGGTAATTATGGCATATCCCCCTATTCTTTGGGTAGGCTTTTGTCCAGCAGTGGACGTAATTTAGCTGACATGATGATGCAGGAACATTAACTTAAGTAGTATTTTAGATAATCCATTCGTTTTCATTTAATATTTTGAATAGTCTCTATTTGCTGTTTATTAGTTTCATACCTCATTATACTTTAACAACCGGGTTAGTAACTAGCAAAATTTTATTGATTGTTGCCTAATGACTACAACAGGGACCGACAGCTAAATGTGCCCTCCGAAGCACGGAGACGTTCAGAAATTAAACCACCTTGGCGGTCACCTATCTATAAACTGACCACGAACCTAATTGCTTAACCTTCACTTACGGACCGGTGGGTGCAACTGGCTTTGAGATTTTATCACTATGAATCTGTAGGATTTATTTTGACTTATGTAATGATTTTATAAAAGAAATTTAGTGGTATGGGAAGCATTGTCTCATTAAAAATATAACATGCTTGATATTGTGGTGGGTCAGGGGATCGGAAACAATACTAATGTTTGCAAACGGAGCCTTTACTATCGTTGACAGCAACAGTTGGTGCAACACAGATTTGGTGAACACAAACGTACTTAGAGTCCGGGCTACAAGCAATGCGTCAAAGTTTACACGTGGCGTACTTATTACAGAACTCCGGTGAAGAGCACTGTGCGAAAGTCACGACGTACATTGTACACTTCTCAACGAAACACTAGACAGTGTTCACTTTCACTGATAAATTGCACTTTTTCTCTTTTACTTCTTCCTCTATATTCGCCTTCGAGTTCACTTGAGGTTTGAAGGACTTTTTGTAACTATGTACGATGCACTTTGTATGTTACCTGCGTTGTTTATGAAGTACCTGCCCCTCTCACCGTGCCCCCACTTTCACGCCCGCCGCCGCTGCCGGCTGCGGCCTGAGAGTATATAAAGGCATGCGCGCCCGGCATTTATCACAACTCAGGAGAAGAGCAAGAAGAGCGCCAAGACAAAGAAGTTGCGCACGGAGAGACCCTCCGCCACCATTTCTGTCCCCTCTTCCCCCACTACAAGCGCCCCCGCCTCTCAGGCAAAGGCCAAACCCTCTGGCTTCACGGCCAAGACCACCAAGCCCCCTCCTATCATGCTACTCAGCATCGATAAGTGGGAAGACCTGTCTACCGCACTTAAGTCAAAAGGAGTAGTTGCACTTAGCACTACATACATCCTCAAAGAGCAGATGTACAAAATACAGCTGCAGACCCCCACTGAGTACAGGACAACGACGGCCCTCTTTGATGCTCGTAAGGTAGACTATTACACTTACGGCACCGCTGAGGACAAAACACTCCGCGTGGTTATCCGCCGAGTCTGCCGTCA
Source organism: Pseudoips prasinana (assembly GCA_951640165.1). Classification (NCBI taxonomy): domain Eukaryota; kingdom Metazoa; phylum Arthropoda; class Insecta; order Lepidoptera; family Nolidae; genus Pseudoips; species Pseudoips prasinana. Next base: position 17,234,347 of record OX621240.1, read on the forward strand.
CCTTCCTATCGACTCCATCAAGGAGGACCTAATCACCCAAGGGTAACCCGTGAGAGAGGTGCATCGGATGCGCCGATCAAACGGTGGCGAGCCCTTCGATATGGTGCTGGTCCACCTAGATCACTCGAAGGAAGGACAGAAAATCCTTACTGTCCTAAAAACAATCAAATTTGAGGCGTCGGCGGCATTGTCGTCGAGCCGCCGCGGCGAGGGACCGTACAGGGGCAGTGCCACAACTGCCAACTGTACGGGCACTCGTCAAAGAACTGCCACGTCGCCCCGAGGTGTGTTAAATGCCTGACCCCAGGTCATCACACCTCCGAATGCCCCAGACCTAAGGATCGTAGCGAATGCTCCGAGCCACCTGGTTGTGTCAACTGCCAGTCCTTGGGACACCCTGCGAACTATCGCGGCTGTCCCAAGGCACCGGCGAGGAGACCCGCCAGGAGGACTCGCAGTAAGCGCAACGCTCGTAAGCCTCAGGCGCAGACTAGCCCCGTCAAGCCCCAAGCAAGCCCTACCCCGCTAATGTCCTTGGATGTCCAAAAGACATCCCTGCGACCAGCGAGACCACACTGGCCTCTGCCAGATTACGTCCCCTCAACCGCACCCAAGGCTGCGGGTGAGGTGGTCGCCCCTAAGGCTGTGCCAGTCCCAGCTAAAGAGGCGTCCCCCAAACCCTCAACCAGCGCGTCCCCTCCCGCCCCAGTCCAATCGGGCTGGGCTTACAACCCGCTGACTAAGAAGTCACAGGTTCCAAAGGCCCCGGCCAAAGGAGCCCAGACTTCAAAGTCATCGGCCTCAGCGCCCAAAACCCGGGCACCCCAAGCGAACAGCAAAGGGCGCGCCTCAGGTTTTGCTGAGCGCATCAAGACTCAAGGTTGGGAGTTGCTCGACCAGTTTGAGGACCTCTCCCAGAGGGCCGAAGCTGATCCGACCAACATCCAACTGGCCATCGACGCGGCTCACGTCTACCGCCGCTTTATCAAATCCCTACAACCGTAATGGCTGTACACCCGCTAATGACTCCCCAATTCACTTGCAGGCTAAAACCCAGATCTCTAAAGATCGGGTTTTACAATGCAGACGGATTAGCGAGACAACGCGATGAAGTCGCAGAATTCCTCTGCGACCATCAAATTGATCTCTTCCTCGTTCAAGAGACATTTCTCAAACCGAGCAAACGGAGGAGTCCTACAGTTGCCAACTATCGTATAGTTCGCAACGATAGGACTCACTCCGCCAAAGGAGGCACGCTGATTTACTTTAAGAAATCACTGCATTGCGTACCTTTGGACCCTCCCGTGCTGAAGAACATTGAGGTCTCTGTCTGTCGAATAGGCATGACAGGCCATCAGCCTATCACGATAGTCTCGGCCTACCTCCCCCCAGACAAGGAGATGCTACTTAGCGATCTCCAAGCACTGTATGACTTAGATGGCTCTGTCATAGTGGCAGGCGATCTAAACTCCAAGCATGAGCAATGGAGCTGCCGTACGAGCAACTCGAACGGCCGCGCACTTGCTAATCACTTGGCAATCATACCGTTCGACCCTATAGTCCCTCTCGAACCGACCCACTTCCCCAGAATTGACAGTCACCGACCCGACATACTCGACATAGCACTCCTTAAGAATACAAACCTACGTTTGGCTTCTGTAGAAGTGCTACACGAGTTAGACTCCGACCATAGACCGGTCATCCTTAGTCTTGCCTCCCGCACAAGCCACTCTGGCGCGGATAGCAACCTCCCACCCAGATATGTTACCGACTGGCAGAAACTTGAGGGTAAACTCAAGTCAGCCACGTCGGAGCACTTAGATTCGATTCCATCCCTCATAGAGACCCCCGAGCAAACGCATGCAGCCATCGGCTCTTTCACGACTCACATCCAAATCCAAATGAACGAATGTTCCCGGGAGGTCCCAGCGGCTGACGAGTTCAGACGGTGGAAACTCCCGGAGGATTTGTGTGAGTTAGTGACTGAGAAGAATGCGGCCATCAGAGCCTTCGACTCCTATAACACCCTAGAAAACCGCACTCGAATGCGTGAGCTACAGTGCACTGTACGCGAACGCATGACCGAGAGGCGGAATTCCGGGTGGGATAGGACGTTAGCCGAGATTCAACCCTCGCGGAAGGCCTTTTGGAATCTCTGCAAGCGACTCAAGACAGACACCGACTGGACCATCCCCCCGCTGACGCGTCCGAATCAACGCCCCGCGTTCGATGACGACGAAAAAGCCGAATGCATGGCCGACAATCTAGAGTCCCAATGTTCTCCCAGCACCCTACCAGTAGACCCGGAGCACCTCAACGAGGTCGACTCTGAGGTAGAACGTAGGCTCGCCATACCACTCCCCCCGACCCCAACTGCCCCCTCCCGGGAGGATGCAGACGTCGACGACGACGATGATCCCCTGAGGCCAGTGACCATCGAAGAGGTTAAAACTCTGATCAGGAACCTCCGCCCTCGCAAAGCCCCCGGGTATGACGGAATCACCAATCGCGTTTTCAAGCAACTCCCGTTGCTTCTACTTAGCCTGATGGTCGCGATTTTCAACGCGGCCTTTTCCAACAACATCTTTCCACACCAGTGGAAACAGGTAAACGTGATTGGTATCCCGAAACCCGGTAAATCCAAATCCGACCCGGCGAATTACCGCCCTATTAGCCTTCTCTGCGCCATGGGGAAACTCTATGAGCGCATCATCCACGCCCGTTTGTCGTCTTACATCCACGCACACGATATCCTCCCTGACGAGCAGTTTGGCTTTCGAGCCAGACACTCCAGCGTTCACCAGGTGCATCGCATTGTCGAACACATCCTAGTGAAAGCAGCCCCTCAAAGAGCCCACACAGGAGCACTCTTTTTCGACGTGGCCAAAGCGTTCGATAAGGTCTGGCACAACGGCTTATTATATAAGCTGTACGAACTCAAAGTGCCCGACCGTCTCGTGCACATCTTACGAGACTTCCTTACGAACCGAACGTTTAGCTACCGCGTCGAGGGAAATTACTCCTCCCTCAGACCGATACGCACAGGAGTTCCCCAAGGCTCAGTCCTTGCCCCGCTCCTATTCTCGCTGTACACCAGCGACATCCCCAGACCCAATAAGGCTCATCTAGCCCTCTTCGCTGACGACACAGCTCTCTACTACTCCAGTAGGAGCACGTCAGTCATCCACCGAGAACTCCAATCCTCAGCCGACGCCCTCGGCGAATGGTTCAGGAAATGGAGGATCGAAGTCAATCCCACCAAGAGCGCAGCCGTGCTCTTCTCTAGGATAGACCCCGCCCCCACCGCCGATCCCGTCCGAATGTTTGGTGAACCGATCCCCTGGGAGAAGAAAACCAAATATTTGGGAGTGATCCTCGATCGGAAGTTAAACTTCAAGGACCATCTGAGATACGCTCGTAACCGTGCCTCATTTGCCCTTTATCGATTACACGGCCTCCTGAATGCACGCAGTAAAATGTCCCTTGAAAACAAGGTGAGAATTTACAAGACGTGCATTCGACCCATGATGACCTATGCGAGCCCGGTCTTCGCGCACGCTAGGGATCAATTCATCCACCTCCTCCAGGTAGTCCAGAACAAGTTTATGCGACGAGCCGCGGGCGCACCGTGGTTCGTCCGTAACAAAAGCCTCCATGCCGATCTCCAATTGCCTACCATCAGGCAATGGATGAAGCATGCGTCCAAAAGGTACTTTGACTCTGCCACTCACCATCCAAGTAAATTGGTGGTACAGGCGGTCAAATACACTCCTTCCCGACTCTCACGTAAACACCGTCGTCCGAAGAACGTCATAGACGAATCGGACGACGAGATCACCGTATACTTAAACCAAATCAAATCGATTAAAGACTCTCGCAACACTGCACAACCGATATTTCGTACTCGCCGGACGCGAGTACGACCGCGAACGCGTCGCGACCACCAGCGTCCTCCATGACCCTTAGTTTGCATTCGATCCGATGAATGCCCGCTCCGGACCTAAACCGGAAGCGAGGCCCGCGTCGCGCATTAACGTAGAGCGAAAGTTGCACAAAATCCCCTAAAAACCACGACATCTTGCCCTCTACACGTCAGTATCCGCCCAGAGCCGAGGTTCGAGCCCCACAGGGGGCGCCCTCCGGCGCGGGTACTTAGTTTGTAGTTTATATTTGCTAGGCCGGTTAGAGCCCACGCTCACCCCTACTGTCCGGTGAAGCAGTAAAAGCCGAGAGGCTAACTGCACGCGTCACGTTAAAAAAAAAAAAAAAAAGCCATTTATCAGTTCGGCTCGCACGAACACGCTTCCTTTGGAACGGTCTCGGGCAGTTGAGCGCTCTCTGGCTTGCACGGTCGGCATCCGTCACGGAACCGATATCGGGCAGTCATTCTTCATAGCTATTGTTATCAGTGTGTAGATTTTGTTTAAAAGTAACGTTGTGAAAAGAACAATAAATATCCTTTGCACTTACATTGGTTTTGCGAGTGGTTTTATTGGAACAACCCTTATAACATAACAAAAAATTAAATACATTACGAAAAATAAAATACATTACAAAAAATAAAATAAAATACAAAAAAAATACATTACAAAAAATAAAATAAAATACATTACAAAAAATAAAATAAAATACATTACAAAAAATAATATAAAATACATTACAAAAAATAATATAAAATACATTACAAAAAATAAAACTAAATACATTAAAAAAAATTAAATAAAATACATTACAAAAAATTAAATACATAACAAAAAATAAAAAATAAACAAAAAATAAATTGAAATACAAAAAAAAATAGGTTACAAAAAATAAAATAAAATACAAAAAAAAAAATACGTTACAAAAAATAAAATACATAACAAAATAAAATACATTACAAAAAATAAAATAATTACAAAAAATAAAATACATTACAAAAATGAAATACATAACAAAAATAAAATACATTACAAAAATAAAATACCTTACAAAAAATAAAATACATTACAAAAAATAAAATAAAAGACATTACAAACAATAAAATAAAATAAAATACATTAGATAAAATAAAATAAAATACAAAAAAAAATACATTACAAAAATAAAAGAAAATACATTACAAAAAATAAAATACAAAAATAAAATAAAATACATTACAAAAAATAAAATACAAAACAAAAAAAAACTTGTGTGTACTTATGTACACGCGTTAGAAGTTATACTTCTTAATATACAACTTGAACATACTCGTAGTTATCAATTTTCATACCACCTAGAACTAACGTCATGCTGTTATTTTTACGGTCTTGTCGCCGCTGGCGTATCCACGCCTGTATCCACGCTCGGTCGTCCATGTCCACATTTAAAACTAAAGATAAGGTGTTTCTTATAATATTGTCTACCTTTTCCAACAGAGCCAAATGTTTCCATAGGTGGGATGAACGAAGCACGTATGTAAATTTGGGAACAAAAAAACAATAACGGATTATTGTATAAGCCGAATGAATATTAATTTTGGTAAAACGGTCCTAAAACTTCTTGAAAATTTTGAATTTTTTGTCTATAAAGGAGAGGTAACTTTCATCTAAGACTGGGGACCCAAGGAGGCGAAGCGAATTTTTCTGTAGAATATTCAAATTCGGGGCTATGGAATTGAACTTTTGAATCGTCTGAAATTTATCAGTCGTGTCCGAGATATATAATTCGCATTTTGTTATATTTAGTTCAAGACCAATTGATGAAAATTCTTTTTTAAGAAAAGTAAGATCTTTAAGTACCGTTTCACGTCCCCTCCTAAGGTCCCGTCATCTAGATACCATGTATTAAATTTCGAATTTAGTTGCTTAGTAATTAGATGAATCGCGAGGCTGAAAATGACAGGCCCAAGAGGGTCGCCCTGTTGGCAGCCGACGGCAGATTCTAAAAGATGGTTCTTGTATAATAATTCAGTTGGAATCCGGTAACATTGCCAAAGAAAAGCATATATTTCGTTTATTTTATTTTATTCTTTGTAATGTATTTTATTTTTTATTTTATTTAATTTTTGTGAAGTACTTTATTTTATTTTTTGTAATGTATTTTATTTTATGTAATGTACTTTATTTTTGAAGTTATACTTCTTTTGGCGCGATGGAAAAAAATGATGAGAGTGAATTTTTACGATGCGCGCGCATCGTGCGCGCACATCGTAAAAATAACAGCATGACGTTAGTTCTAGGTGGTATGAAAATTGATAACTATGTTCAAGTTGTATATCAAGATTTTTTTTTGTTATGTATTTTATTTTTTGTAATGTATTTTATTTTTTGTTATGTATTTTATTATTGTAATGTATTTTATTTTTATTTTATTTTTTTAATGCATTTTATTTTATTTTTTGTAAAGTATTTTCTTTTATTTTTTGTAATGTATTTTTTTTTGTTATTTATTTTATTTTTTGTTATGTATTTTATTTTATTTTTTGTTATGTATTTTATTTTATTGTTTGTAATGTATTTAATTTAATTTTTTGTAATGTATTTTTTTTTTGGTATGTATTTAAATTTTGTAATTTATTTTATTTTATTTTTTGTAATGTATTTTATTTTATTTTTTTGTTATGTATTTTATTTTATTTTTTGTAATGTATTTTTTTGTATTTTATTTTATTTTTCGTAATGTATTTTATTTTTAGTTATGTATTTTATTTTTTGTAATGTATTTTATTTTTTGTTATGTATTTTATTTTTTGTAATGTATTTTATTTTATTTTTTGTAATGTATTTTTTTTGTATTTTATTTTATTTTTTGTTATGTATTTTTTTATTTTTTGTTATGTTATAAGGGTTGTTCCAATAGAACCACTCGCAAAACCAATGTAAGTGCAAAGGATATTTATTGTTCTGTTATGTATGTTACTTTTAAACAAAATCTACACACTGATAACAATAGCTATGAAGAAAATGACTGCCCGATATCGGTTCCGTGACGGATGACATAAGCTCATTGGTTAGACTTTTTATTTATGTTTGTATTTATTTTATTTTATTTATGTTTCTTTAGTTGATAAGTTAGGTTATTTCAATAATAATTCATTCTAATAATTATAATATTACAAAAAATAAAATAAATGACAAAATATTTTATTTTATTTAAAAATTTAATAAATACATATAATATAAACTATATATATATATACATATATATATATATATATATATATATATATATATATATATATATATATATATATATATATACAACGTGTAACAGAAAGTGTGAACGTAACTTAAGGGGGTTATAGGGTATCAGGACGGCTACCTATGGACGATGCTTCAAACAGAAATAATCATTTTTTTATTCAACTAGTAATTTATTTTTATATCGACAACCTAAATCAACAAGTAAGATTACCGACGTTATGAACAACACTAAGCAAAACTCAGCCGCAAGGGTAATGAACCTTACCGAGAACTCTTTGGGTACCCACTACTTAGACTGTAAATAAAAAGTGTGGTTCTGTACAGTCACATAATTTATTACACGTGTTTATTTTAAGATTCAATCAAATGTTTAACTGAATGTTTGCTCTAAATTCATATAAATTTGATAACTAGGAAAAATCACTGAATTTAATTTAAAATGATATTCCGCAAGATGTTGGATCTAGGAGAAATAAATAATTTAATTGACTTATGTAACTGCAGATATTTTTTTGAGTGTTAAATAGTAAGAATATTAAATTTTTCTTTCAGTATGTGAATTTAATCTGGCCGGAAACGAATAGGTACTTAATTTTTTATACAAACTAACCAGATAAACACACGCGGTACGACTACTGATAAATTACGAAAAAATATGAATAATGTACTAGGCTCATATGAACATTAGGGGACATTTCGAATTCCGTCCTGATTTTGTCGCAAGGAACTCTAATACGGCGGCGAATACAAAGGATTGATGTAGGTAAATAATAAATGGTTAAATATTTTTTAATATTCATCAAAGCGGGCCCCGCGCGTGGCGGCGCCTTTGAGAGAGCCAAAGATGCCGCCATCGCGCGCCGCGCCATTTGAATGTGTTCGTGTACAACTCATTGGTCTAGCGGTAGCGTGTTCAACTGCAGATAATAAAGTCCTGGGTTCAAATTCCGGGTCGGGCCAAAAAGTGATTATGGGAATAATGAAGTCCTGGGTTCAATTCCCGGGTCGGACCAAAAAGTGATTATGGGAATAATGAAGTCCTGGGTTCAATTCCCGGGTCGGGCCAAAAAGTGATTATGGGAATAATGAAGTCCTGGGTTCAATTCCCGGGTCGGGCCAAAAAGTGATTATGGGAATAATGAAGTCCTGGGTTCAAATCCCGGGTCGGGCCAAAAAGTGATTATGGGAATAATAAAGTCCTGGGTTCAATTCCCGGGTCAGGCCAAAAAGTGATTATGGGAATAATGAAGTCCTGGGTTCAAATCCCGGGTCGGGCCAAAAAGTGATTATGGGAATAATGAAGTCCTGGGTTCAATTCCCGGGTCAGGCCAAAAAGTGATTATGGGAATAATGAAGTCCTGGGTTCAATTCCCGGGTCGGGCCAAAAAGTGATTATGGGAATAATGAAGTCCTGGGTTCAATTCCCGGGTCGGGACAAAAAGTGATTATGGGCATAATGAAGTCCTGGGTTCGAATCCCGGGTCGGGCCAAAAAGTGATTATGGGAATAATGAAGTCCTGGGTTCAAATCCCGGGTCGGGCCAAAAAGTGATTATGGGAATAATGAAGTCCTGGGTTCAATTCCCGGGTCGGGCCAAAAAGTGATTATGGGAATAATGAAGTCCTGGGTTCAATTCCCGGGTCGGACCAAAAAGTGATTATGGGATTTTTCCGTAAAAAGAAATTTCTCGGTATCAGCCCGAAGTCTGGGAGTTGACGATATTACACCCCCATGCCTCGGAGAGCACGTAAAGCCGTCGTTCCTGTGCCTGACCTCTTTCCGGTCGTATCGCTAGTCGTCCCATCGGATCATGAGAGTGATGGAATAGAAAGTGCAGGGGCACTTTCAATTCCACTTTCATTTCCTGTTACGAAATATTAATCATTCATACAATACATACAAATAAAAAAATATGAATAATGTACTAGGCTCATATGAACAGTAGAGGACATTTCAAATTCCGTCCTGATTATATCCAAAGTTACACTAATATGGCGGCAAAATCAAAGAGTTGATATAGGTAAATAATAAACGGTTAAATATCTTTTAATATTCATGGAAGCGAGCCGCGCGCGTCGTAGATACCTAGGCGGCTCTTTTGAGCGGACTCAAAGACGCCGCCAAAGGGGCCGCGTTCGATGAAAGCCGCCAAATTCATCAAATATTGTGCAATTTCATTTATTTAATAAAAATATTAAAATCATCAGTTGTTCGTAAACTGCTGTCTATTTAGGTCGTGTTTAGTTACTAAATCGTCTAAAATGTCGTTTAGTAATGAGTAAAGTGTTCAGTGAAATCCTTAACTATGTCGTTTAGTGATCGTAATAATTTTGAACATTTCGTGCATTCATCTATGAAAGAATAGCCTCAGACGTGCACTTTGTGATGATGAGGATTCATAGGTCAAAGAATTTAAGGCTGTTTAATTACGAGGAACCTATGTCGTGAAGGGTACAGTGTCGCGATGGAGGCCACGCCTCTTTATAACTAAGAAACATGAAAGCTTTACGATTCTATGAATATGTTGTACATGAGAGAGACTCGTGTTAGTTGGCAAGTCTTAGAGTCAAGCTTTCGGTGTCGGTGCAGATTTTAGTGAACGTGAAATAATGAAATTCTTCCATCAGTACTGAAAATAACTTCAACTGGAAGTTAAACTATAAAAAGATTCTCGTAATGTGTTTGTGTATCACGTACTTATACGATGTAAAGTATCCAATAGCTATTCAGCAGTGCTATAAATAAAAACATAACTCGAAAATAAAACAAAATATGTGTAGTGAGTGCAATCGGAATCAAACTACCAGGCGTGCATAGAAACACAGAGGTATGTCAAACAATTTCTAGCGTAAATCAGAATCAGCTGTGCTGTGTTAGTACGGATGTTCGTTATATCGATAAAAATACTTGTCGATATATTGAATGGTATATTATTTTACGATCAAGATTAAAATGATGGTATTTCGGTATGAGATTTTGTGTATAGGTAGGCTTAAGGAGACCGTATATGCCCCTTAAGTTACGTTCACTCTTTCTGTTACACGTTGTATATATATATATATATATATTATTAAGGTGATTCACACTATACACTAAATGTAGTTAGTAGAAAACTTAACTAACCAATTACAAATTTACAATTTTGATTACAAAAACATTAAGTGAGAACATTATAAACCGAAAACAATAACTTAAAGATATTTATTACCTACAATTAAGGCATAAAATATGAAAAAAACGAAATTTATTATCTAGAATAAAATAATAAATAAGTACCTAAATATATAATTATGTGTTTTGTGAAAAAACAAAAGCTATTTAATAGTTGAATTAAAATTTTGAATAGTTTTCAAGATTGTGTTCTTGAATTTTCCTGTAATTATAAAAATTAAATACAATACTAAAAAATAAAATACATCACAAAAAATAAAATACATTACAATAAATAAAATAAAATACATTATAAAAGTAAATACATTACAAAAATAAAATAAAACACATTATAAAAAAATATATAAAGCAATACAAAAATATAATAAAATTTATTACAAAAAACAAAATACAAAAATTAAAAAATTACAAAAAATTAAATTTTTATTACAAAAAATAAAATACAAAAATAAAACACACGAAAAATAAAATACTATACAAAAAATAAAATGCATTACAAATTATAAATTAAAATGTATTTTATTTTATAATTTGTAATGCATTACAAAAAATAAAATATAATATACAGTATTACAAAAAATAAAATACTAAAATAAAATACATTACAAAAAATAAAATACATTACAAAAAATAAAATACATTACAAAAAATAAAATCAAATACAAAAATAAAAACTTAACAAGAAATACAATACAATACAAAAAATAAAATACAACACAAAAAAAATACATAACAAAGAGTAAATTAAAATACATTACAAAAAATAAAATAATTTAATAAAATAAAATACATTAATAAAAAATATAATATAAATCAATACAAAAATAAAATACAATCCAAAACTAAAAATACATAAATAACATTACAAAAATAAAATAAAATACAAAACTAATAATTCAATATTAAAACATTACAAAACATAAAATAAAATTCATTACAAAAAATTTAATAAAAACATTATAAATAATTAAATATAATACAATAAAAAAAATTAGTTAAAAGCATTACCAAAAATTTAATAAAATACAATACACGAATAAAATACATTACGACAAATAAAATTAAATATATTATAAAAAATTAAATATAATACAATACACAAATAAAATTTAATAAATTACAAAAAAATAAATAAAATACAATATAATACAACACAAAAATAAAAACATTAAAAAAAATAAAATAAAATTCATTACTAAAAATATAAAGAAATACATTACAAAAAATAAAACACAATAAAAAAAACTTTACAAAAAATAAAATACAATACATTACATAAAATAAAATACATTACAAAAATTAAAGTACACAAAAATATACATAAGGGTGATTCCGCTATAGATGATTTCCGATATGAGATTTTCAATTTAGCTATTTGTTGTTTTTTTCGTCATTAGTGCAAAGAAGAAAGTCTATATAAAATAATTTATTTATTTTTATTTGATTTTATAACATATCTTCTTTTTTGGTGAATTATCCATATTACCATCCGAAGAATTGGTATAAACTGTAAAAATCATAACTAGCAACAGTGGTGCGAAACAGTTGTTGTTGACAGTGTGAGGTTTTGTTTTACCAGCTAAACGTGAAGTGACAATATTCATTTATCTTCGTGTTCCAAAATGTAAGTATATACATTGTTATTTATTAAAAATTGTTGACTGCTAGAATACACTGTTAACTTGTTGCACCCGCGATGCAAAAGATATAAAAGTTTACTTTTTTAACAGAAATAAAGAGCTAACGTTCTAAAACTTTGCAAAAGTAAGAAGATATCAAAACCGTACTTAAATTATTTGTTTTTAATGGTGTAATGATTGTTAGGTTAAAATCAACGATAACTTAAATTGGTTGCACCCGCGATGTCGATGTGAGATCGCGGGTGCAACGTTATTTCACGTAAACTTTTTGTGTGATTAATTATACATTTCGTTATTTTGATATACCTCGACTAATAATATATGATGAAGACGATTAATAATATATATTTAATATGTGTGTCTATATAATATTCTGTATTTTTTATAGAAACATCGGTTAAAATGACAACAGTAACATAAGGAGACTGCTTCGCAGAAATATAGGCGGAAATTAAAAGAAAATCCGAGCTTCCTGCTGAACACCTCCAACGGGAAAGGGCTCGTAATTCCAAACAGAGAAATATGAGAAAAATAGAGATGTAGATTTAAAAGCATTGGCTAGAAATCAAGAATCAGATCCACAGACATAATGCAGGTAACTAGAAAGTGGCGTAAGAAAGAACGATTTAAACAGACATCTATTAGATACAGCAGTCCTCATATACTAGGGAAGGCTGCGGCAAAAATAAAACGTAATCTACCAGCCAGTCCCACCAAAGCACTGGAAGCTGTAAAAAAGTAGCTTCTGAATTCAACATTGCTGTATTTGACAAAAAGGACAAACCTAAAGCTGCGCCTCGAAAGCTAACGGATGGAGGGAAAGAACTGATTTGTGATTTTTATAATAGGGATGACATTAGTAGACAAATGCCTGGTATAAAAGATGTGAAAACAGTCAAGTTTAAAACAGGCACGAAAATGCGAATCCAAAAAGAAGCATTCGAGAAGCCTTCAAAATTTTTAAAGAAACTCGTCCTGAAATATCTATAAGCAAGCCCGATTTTTATAATGAGAGACCAGCTCACATTCTGCCAATTAATGATCCTTCTCATAATGTTTGCGTATGGAGACGTGAAATTTGATGAAATTGTCGCGAAGTTGGAAGCGCCAAAGAAAAATACTGATGGAAATGATATGTTAATTGAATTTTCGGCAAATATTAACGTATTTCAAAAGAAATAATTAATATAAGTGACAATAAAAGTCTTGTTGTTAGTAATAAATATGGTTTGATGTCTTATTTTGTTCCTTTATCAGTAAAATTGTTCTTAATGTTCACTTAAATTAGACAGGTTGCACCCGCGATAAATTGGCGTTGCACCCGCGATAATTAAAATAAATATAACCTATTGTTTATTGTCGTTTTGTTTAGAAATATTATTTTATATAATTTGTTACTTTAATAAATTTCAAAATATTAAGGCATAACATATGAAATATATTAGAATTAACAGATTTATGCGTTTATTGTTTGAGATCTGGAAAGGTTGGGCCAAATTTGTTGCACCCGCGATGGAAATTTGAACCTTTCTCCTGGCTTTTAAAATATCATATTAAAATTATTGTCAATTAATATAAACTAAATATATTAAAATGTAGTTCTCTAGAGACTAATTTAATTGAAAATGTTTTTTATTTAATTAGGTTAAACTAAAACAGGCGTCTAAATGTTGCACTCGCGATAATGGAATGACCCATAACAAAAAATAAAATAAATTACAAAAAATAAAAAAAACATAAAATAAATACATTACGAAAAATGAAAAAAAACAAAAATAAAATAAAATACATTACAAAAAATAAAGTATAATACAATACAAAAATAAAATTAAATACATTACGAAAAATAAAAACTTTCAACAAATAAAATACATTACAAAAAATAAAATAGAATACATGACAAAAATTAAAATAAAATACATTACAAAATAAAATAAAAAACATTAAAAAAAATAAAATACATTTCAAAAATAAAATACATTACAAAAAATAAAATACATTACAAAAAATAAAATACATTACAAAAAATAAAATAAAATACATTACAAAAAAATAAAATAAAATATACAGTATTACAAAAAATGAAATACTAAAATAAAAAACATTACAAAAAATAAAATACATTACATAAAATAAAATACATTATAAAAAATAAAATATTAACCAATACAAAATTAAAATACATTACAAAAAAATTATACAAAAAATAAAATAAAATAAAATACAAAATGGTATGAAATAGTAAATGAAACAATTTTTAATCCACACACAAGATTAATACAGAAAAGAAAAATAAATTAAATAATTAAACGGGCAAACACTCACAACATCAGTATGTGGCTCGGTGACATCGGAGATAGCGGAACAGTGGCGTCGAGTTACCGAAGTGACGACGATACTATTGTGCGGCGGAAATGTGTTGCTATACGGGTCGGTGAAATACGCGCAGAGATGTCTTAAGTTATTTAGCGAACCCACAGGAAGCAGGTACCTCGGTGCTGGGCAAAGAACCCTCGAGCACAGTGGAGCTCGGAGTTCGTTTCGATGCACACAGTTGAGGTGACCTCACACAGCATCAGAAAGACGGCGGAAATAGCAGGTGGCCAACGTGGTATCTCAGGATCTTGACTGCAACCAGGTCGTGTGTAGTGCTGGCCATCGTCAGGAGTAGGCGACCAGAGGGACTTTAGAAATCTCAGTTTCTTCTGACACCAAATATTAGTTTGTTCGACTCGGTAGTTTAAAAAAAACTACGTAAATGAATGCACTACTTTTATTTTATTTTTAACATTACACCGTATTTAATATGGGAAACACTAGTAATAACTTTTTTATTTAGACTTGTTTTGCGCGAAAGCCCTAGTGAAGGGCAGAGTGACGACCCGGAATATATTACTTCTAGTTTCCTTGCTGAAAGCCTGCCGGCAGATCTATGACCATTCCATAGCTGGGCAGCAATTTCACCAGAGAATATTATATATTCCACTGTATGGAAATAGCAAAAATGCGAGTTTATATACAGTAGCCCGTTTATATACAGTAGCGGCCCGGTACGTGCTTCGCTACGTATTAGGCATAGTAATAAAAAAAATGATTAATAAGTTCATTTATTCAAACAAAAATTTATATTTTAAATTGCTAAAAGATGTTGATTTTACACTTTTTCAAGACTTTTTTTAATTTTCTCTACGTACAAACCTTCCCTGAACTTCCACGAATAATTCAAGACTAAAATTACCCAAATCGGTAAAGGTGTTGTTGAGTTATAACATTACAACGAAAAGTGGCATTGATTTTTATATATATAGATTTACTACTGATTTGCTGGTTGGCATTTGCGTAAATCGGTTTTGGATTATTGCAACTCAGCAGTAATCAACGAAAATAGGGATGTAACACATCCCCTATCCAACTGCTCCTGAAACGTAGTAACTCTAGCTTACTGAAATATTTTTACCGCTTAGCTCTACCGAAGGATGACACACACACATTAATATTTGCGCACATGAGAGGCTTTAGTATATTCTGCTATATCAATACTGCAGGACTAGCGTGGCAGTCTAGAGTCTATTCTGACGTGAATATCTTATTAAATTACTTACAATATCAGATATTTTTTTGCAATTTAATTGGTCAAACTCAGTAGAGAATTTGTTTTGAGTACCTGAGTTGAGTATGTTATTTTTTCTTCATGCTTGCGGCTACCTTATACTCTAACCAAATTCTTCTTAGTTTATTATTTTTATGTCACGGATATATGTTCTGAATCTGAACATGCATTGTTTCCGTGAAATGATGTGATATGAATATTAGTAAAATCGCCAAAACATAATAATAATAATATATTGGGACATTATATACACACGGCCATCTGATCCCAAACTAAGCCAAGCTTGTACTACGGAAATCAGATAACTGATATATTACATATATTACTTTCCTTTTGTAAATACATACTTATACATATAGATAATAACACCCAAACTGACAAACAGACCTGTTCATGCACACAAATATCTATCCTGTGGGTGGGAATCGAACCCACGACCTCCGGTGTGCAAAGCAAGCATTGGCCAACCACGCCAACAGGCAAAAAATGTAGCCGCATCCACATAACTTTACAGGAATATCTACATAAGCACTGTTACCAATTGAACACAAAGAACGACATTAATGTATTTTTGTCAATTTATCGATCGTCATGGAAGCAAATTAATCCTATCACAGATATCTAATATTAATAGCATCTGTACACTTAATTTAAGCTCAAATTCACGATTGATTTGTCAATATCAGGTGGTTTAATCATAAGCTACAACCAACAATTACGACTACTATCGTAGGCTGGCATTTGCTACGCGGTGCAAAAGCGCGTGTGTAGCGGTACAGACGCGATGCAAACTCCCGTGTGTAGCGGTACAGACGCGATGCAAACTCGCGTGTGTAGCGGTACAGACGCGATGCAAACTCGCGTGTGTAGCGGTACAGACGCGATGAAAACGCGCGTGTGTAGCGATACAGACGCGATGCAAACGCGCGTGTGTAGCGATACAGACGCAATGGTAATACAGAAGCGTGCGTCCAGAGCCAAAAAATCTGCAAACCTGCAAGTGTGTGTTTTTGTTACCCTATTTTTCAACTATTACAAAATATTACTAAACTACTTAGCAGTAAATCCATATATAATAAAGAAAGAAAAAGAATTGTAATAATTTAATAAAAAAATTCTCACATACTAGACGTTCATAAAGAGATTTATGGTAATACAACTTGAGCACTTTATTCTTATATAACGATTGTGCACATTAAGCGTCATTACTAAGAGAAAAAACTACCCGCATATTTTAGTTTTAGGGTACCGTACCTAAAATTAAAACCAACCATAAAACTGTATCTAGATTCAATACAGATTATCGAATTAAAAATTAAATTCAAATATGATTCGAGCGTGGTCTCATACAAGTTATTTATACTGAAATGGTGAGTCTGTATTTTAAAACCACATGAATGGATTTTTTTTCAATTTATTTTCAAAATAATAGAATTGTTACATCGTGTAATTTATTACACGATAACACTTCTATTTAACTGACTTCAAACGGAGGAGGTTCTTAAATTCACTGGTATTTTTTTTATGTATGTACACCGATTACTCGGAGTTTTATGATCCGATTTACGTGATTCTTCTTTAGTTTGATGCGGAATAGTTGTCATTTGGTCCCATAAAAATAATAAATTTACATAGTTTGGCCCAGTAGTTTTCATTTTATGGACATTTTTTGTATGTAACTTTTTGCTTTATTTTTTAACTTTATAACGTTGACTTAAGTTCTTTTTATTCTAAGCAAGACATTTGGGAGGATAATTAATATACGTTGTTACATATGTTTGATAATGTACGACGTGTTATTTGGATTAGGTGAATTCAAATAACACGTCTTACAACGAGTGTTTTGGTCACAGTTTACGAACTACGATGTCATCAATATATACGTATCGATGCTATAAACATTGATTTCAGTATTGATTGTTTAAAGAAAATGTATGTTTCATAATGGTCGTAAATTATCAACCATACAAAGTCTTTGAACATTCTTTTTATTCTTTTATCGGTTGTTTTTCTATCAATACGTGACCCTAATACATAAACAATATCTTGAGACGACTAACACATTGCCATGTGATCCCAAACTAGGTAGAACCTGTACCACAGCAACCAGACTACTAATAAACATACATATATTTGTATTAGTAGTCTGGTTGCTGTAATACATACATATTATATTTGAATTTTATAGCATTATTCGCAATGCAAAGCGTTTATCTAATCTCAAAAATGGGAAATCAAATTTAATAATTTGGAAGGTTTTATCAATATGATATGATCTTTCACATGCAACTGTGAACATATCAGTCGGCCATGTTTCTAGAAAAAAAACAAGCCGATAGATAATACCTACATCCTCCGGAAGGGTGTTAGCAAGGGAATACTAAATTTGATCTGCCAGCGTGTATCGTTCGTAGCTTAACGCAGAGCGCCTACCCCGGATTGGTAGATGGTGCAGGTTCGAGACCCGCCGGACGATCAAATTTATGATTTCCCATTTTTGAGAATACATATTATATACTGTGGGGTGATGACGGTGAATATCAGAATAACATCACCCCATCTTATCCCGTGGGAGGCGTAGAAGTTGACCCGAGGGAATATCTACCAGAGGACGGGCAGCAGCTTTCTTTCGAGTACTATGACCATCCAACTGCGATTGCCAACCCGTCTGCCAAGCGTGGTGATTATAGAAGTTCCTCAGAAGATGATTCTTGGAAAAGACTTGTCCAGCAGGTCAGCTGTAATAATAACGATGGAATATTATAGATAAAAAAAACTTGAGAGGTGTCAAGGGACACCCGGATGGAACGAAGTTATTTCATATTATTTATTATGTACAAAAAACCAGTACACACTCAACAAAAATAATCGTCGCGACACCACACTGTTCAATGCGAAATAGAAATAAAAATATCTGGCTTGCTTTCTATAAGAGAGAGAGAGAGAGAGAGAGTCAGACAGAGAAACATGCGCACGCCGCACAGCTGCAAAAAGTGTCGTGACAACTTTTCGTAAGATTTTTTCCGTCTAGCCCCCTTTATGCGACGCGCGATAAGGAACTTGGTTCCAATAACACGCATACACAGAACAAATAATCGTGCTTATCACATAAAGATTTGTCAAAAAATTATAGTGCAATTCCCAACTCGCACTTGGCAAGATTTTTATTTTTTCAAACACGTGCGCAGTACTGCGGCCCTAGTGTAGCAGCGGTTACAAACCCAGGTGCGAGCGCTCCCCCGATACAGCGTTTTGTATCAAACGATTCTATTTTTGCCTCCGTAACTTGACAGAGGAAAATGTAAAACTATGAAAACTTATTTTGAATCAGTCGCAGTAAAAATCCCGTTAGGTACCTATGAAACGTTTGAGCATTTTTTAGTTCGCAGTGTGGCGTACAAATATTCCGTTCGGAAAATGAATTTGTAATTCTGATTCAATGTGTGTGTATTTTATTTTTGCGTTTACTCAACAGTTGTTGATTTTTTATTGGCTTACATACATTTGATGCTAATCGTGGTGGTTATAATCTATATATATAAAAATCAATGCCACTTTTTGTTGTAATGTTATAACTCAACAACGCCTTTACCGATTTGGCTAATGTTGGTCTTGAATTATTCGTGGAAGTCCAGGGAAGGTTTGTACGTACTCCCATAAGCGTAGCGAAGCACGTACCGGGCCGCTAGTCGATTATAAAAAAAAAGATTGTTGAGGCGTAGAAATCGTTCCGAGGGTATACCTACCAGAGAAACGGCAGCAGTGTTTTTGTGTGAACTATGACCATCAAACTGCGATCGCCAACCCGCCTGCCAAGCATGGTGATTATGGCATATCCCCCTATTCTTTGGGTAGGCTTTTGTCCAGCTGTGGACGTAATTTAGCTGACATGATGATGAAGGAACATTAAATTAAGTAGTATTTTAGATAATCCATTCGTATTCATTTAATATTTTGAATAGTCTCTATAACAAATAGAGACTATATAGAGAGAGAGTTTATTAGTTTCATACCTCATTATACTTTAACAACCGGGTTAGTATCTAGCAAAATTTTAACGATTGTTGCCTAATGACTACAACAGGGACCGACAGCTAAATGTGCCCTCCGAAGCACGGAAACGTTAAGAAATTAAACCACCTTGGCAGTCACCTATCTATAAACTGACCACGAACCTAATTGCTTAACCTCACCAATCACTTACGGACTGGTGGGTGCAACTGGTTTTAAGATTTTATCACTATGAATCTGTAGGAATTATTTTGACTTATGTAATGATTTTATAAAATAAATTTAGTGGTATGGGAAGCATTGTCTCATTAAAAATATAACATGCTTGATATTGTGGTGGGTCAGGGGATCGGAAACAATACTAATGTTTGCAAACGGAGCCTTTACTATCGTTGACAGCAACAGTTGGTGCAACACAGATTTGGTGAACACAAACGTACTTAGAGTCCGGGCTACAAGCAATGCGTGAAAGTTTACACGTGGCGTACTTATTACAGAACTCCTGTGAAGAGCACTGTGCGAAAGTCACGACGTACATTGTACACTTCTCAACGAAACACTAGACAGTGTTCACTTTCACTGATCAATTGCACTTTTTCTCTTTTACTTCTTCCTCTAGATTCGCCTTCGAGTTCACTTGAGGTTTGAAGGACTTTTTGTAACTATATATGTACGATGCACTTTGTATGTTACCTGCGTTGTTTATGAACTAACTTCAACCTTTCATTTTGACAACCGATTGTTTTTATACAGTTTTAACGCTAAAAATACCTTTGGTGTGAATGTACAAAGAATAGATGAGGTAGTATTTTTCGTTTTATTTCATGCAATATGATAATTGTGGGCTAGGGACAAAAATCCCAGCATCGCAGGCACTCCATAAAAATGCAATTCACGATCACGAAGCATACATAAATGGTCCCAATAAATATCTACCCTATGCGGGCATCAAACCCGAAAAAACACAAAGGTGCCGAGGAAGCAAGAAGCGACCACTTAATTACTACGGTTTACGTGTAGTTACACCACACGTGTGCCGTACATGTTTTTTAATTATTCACCGTTAAAACACCATGTTCAGAGTTTTTGGTGAATACCGAATATACCTTTTGTTAATTTTATGCCAAAGTATTAACTTAAAACCATTAAACCACCAATCATTAAACTGAAATGTTAGCTGAATTTACTCGAATTTTTAAAATATTTTCAGCCCCGTCACAAAAGTTTCTCGTTCCGTTGCAAATAACCGCATACGAGCAAAACATTTTTATTAAAGTCCTGCAAAATAAGCTTCCAGTTATTACAAGTTTTTACGCTTGTTTGTAACCTATCCGACACCGATATCCACGGAGTTTATAATCATACTGAATCCATGTTAAGGGCACACCCCGGACACTTTTGATAAACCGCAGATGAAACAATGGTATTCTGTAGCATCCGCCGGAAGAGAATGGCAGTAAAAACTGCCATGGTATCCCAAGTCAATTTAAAATCCATGACAGGTGTCAAATATCAAGTAGGTACAGACGCCAGCACATCCAGCTACAACAATTTGTCAAATTTCTTTTATAGATTTTCAACTTTATCACATAAGCATAAGGTTCTTTTTCTATTGGGAAAATTTGACAGATTGGGGCAGCTTAATGTGCTGGCGTCTGTACATATTTATATACTTATTTTTTTTAAGTTAATGGAAGCCTTTCCTTTAATAATTACATAAATAATCAAAATAAAGACCTTGCAGTGGACAGTGTACACTATATGTACTGTACACCGTCAACAACTACTGCTTGATTTAATTGATCACTTGAGTAACATGCCTTGGTGGATTCTATAGGCATTCTATGTTTCAAATAATATTTTAATGCTGCTACATAAACATTGTTTTTGTTTTCTATTGGAAGTGTGTTAGTGATCAATATCTACATAGAACTATTTCAGTATTATCGTCATCATCATATCAGCTGAAAGACTTCCACTCCTGGACAAAGGCCGTCTCAATGACCTTCACAATGGAACTGTGTGCATCATTTGAAGGGCATGTCATAATCGCAACCCTTAGTAGACAGACAGGACAGGAACTACTTCCACGCCCTGATGAGATGAGATCTTACTTACTTATCGTGTGGGCAGTGGTTACCCTACCGTCAGAGTTGTTCAAGCCGCCCAGTAAGCCTCTGACATAACGTAACGAGCCTGTCTATTGTCTTAAACCGGGAGCAGCTTAACGTGCCCTCCGAAGCGCGGAGACTTTAATAAATTAAACCACTTTGGTGGTCACCCATCTATGGACTGACCGCGAACCTAGTTGCTTAACCTCGCCGATCACTTACGGACCGGTGAGAGCATCTAGCATCTAGCTCTGATTTGATAGCTACGATGGGGTGGTAATATTACCGCCGTCACCACACAGTTTATAATATCAGTAGTATCAATTTGCGTAAGGCTATCTCTTGTATACGATACAACCAAGTGGCCTCTGGGATTACGTCTAAAATATATTTTACCCCTATTTCCCGTTTCGAGGTCGAATTTTAAAAGTTTCCTTCTACAGCCGACATTTACATTATGGGTGAAATACATTTTGAAAATTTCATTTTAGGTAGATTTATGGTTGATGAGAAAGTCTGCTGTTCTGTTATGATTTAGTAAATAGATACTTTAAATTATTTCGTGTTAACTTGCGATATTATACTATAGAAGTTTTAATAAAGTATAATTTTATGACATTTTAATGTTCTGAATAAGCATGCAAGAAATGTAAATCATAGCGGTCATTCACTGTAAGAGCACCTCCACCTAATCGTGATGTGAGTTAAGAAGGGGCAAAATTCTGCAACGCGTGAGTGATACCACGTTTGTCGTGAGTAGCATAGGTTACGGTGACCACTTACCATCAGGTGTACTTTAAGTTTATTGCCAAATTACAAGGATTAAAAATCTTACACATGGTTTAGCTAAATTTGTGGATAATCGATCTAAAATCATTTTATTTTATAGAATTTTGCAAATAATGTAATTGCGATACCAATAGTATCTATAATAATAATAATAAATGTATTATTATGAAATAAATTCAAGGGATTAGATTCTCTAGTGCGGGCGTTGTCATAAAAAAATTAAATGATACTGTCGAGCTGGTTTAATGTTGACAACTCAATAACGATGGTGATTAATGGAACAAGGCGGCTTATCAGTTACAATATCAATCGAAATAAGCCCAAATTTCGTCCTTAATTTTTCGGATAGTGAAGATTTGATGATGAACCTAGATATTTGACGTACCTACTATATTTTTTCTCTCTATGACTCACCCCGAGCCTTGTTGCTTAACCTCGCCGATCCCTTACAGACCGGTGAGCGCATCTAGCTATGAGCCCTTATCTATAGATATATCAATGTAGTTAATTGTTAGCTAAAAATCATAACTGTGTTTCTCTTTTTGCATGATAGTAAAGTACACACAGCATATAAGATTTAGAAAGTTAATACACCACTCAGACAAAGTCACGCACGGCCTCTGCGGAGTTAGCATGTGTCGTTACTAACTCCAGCAGTCCAAACATAGAGACTTGTTAATGAGACTGTCCCGTAGCGAGTCTCCTGGGCTCTGCGGAGGTAGACACGGGGACACGTCACAATTGGACTGGTAACGAACGGGATTATTGATTGAATTCGCCACACCCCTGAGAATTGTTGTTATTAGTGACAATTATGACGTTACTGTAACATGAGTATTTTGTAAAGCTGATTGCTTTATATTAAATACAAACTTTTGTTCATGACTAAACCTGCCAAATGTGAATAAAGAAGAAATTAAACAAGTATTGCTATTTCGATTCTTTTACTCGTTATTAATGGATGTTAAGGTTAGCAATTTTAGAATGAATAATGTCATTCCCAATTTCTAGTACCTAGGTAAAGGCTTCATGTTTAACAATGAAGCTGTCGTGGCCTAAATCACACGCATAATTTTGTACGTTTGTAATACACCGTTGTATATTCTTTTAACTCTAGTTTAACTACTAGCTTTTCGATGCATAAATTTACCTCTTTGATCTTCTTCCCACTTTCATTCACCAAAAGCAACATTTTCACAATTTTAATGAGCTACCACTATACTTCCTAATCAAAACCCACTAGATCGGCAGTGATTGATTGATTTGTTCGTGATACATTTGGTAAGTATTATTTATAACACTCACTCATGTAGAATTCCGTCTTTTTCCTCCAGCGGCCTCTGAAGTGGGGCCCGAACCCCATAAGGGTACACTCAGGTATAAGTCGCTGAAATTAAGCTACTGGTTGAGAGCCTTCTGGGCTAACCATCTGCTCGTTGTCTTCTTTTTTTAATAATAACATAATAGTACTAAACCTAAAAATAGGAGATTACAACTTGTTATTTTAATTTAAGGATTTAAAAATATATGTGATAACACAGACCGTACGGACGGACTAATTTTTTTTTGTTGCATCTGACTATGTTAATGTACTGCACTGTGAACTTGACAAGTACAAGTGTATATTAATAGCTGGTGCCAAGTGCTGAATAAATTTCATTATAATAAGAAAATAAACCGCTGAAAAATAAACATTCTTAAATTTAAAACAGCCTTCAATAAATAGAATCCACTACAATTTTCCTAGAGGTCAAATGAAATACAAATAAATCTCCTCTTAAAGTATTTACAACACATTTTGTTATGAATGTTTGTTAAAAAACCAAAGCGTCGAAATAAAATGCCTTAGACAGCTTAATGGAAAGCGCTTGTTTAAGCCGTAGAAACGGTAGGTATAGGATTTCGCGTAGTGCGACCTTTGCCAAACCACTTAATCTGTCTTTCGACCCACCTTTAACGAGGATACAAGCTTTATTACGCTCTATTTATAAAAGGAAACAAAAACTAAATATTCATTTCACAGGGCCATTCGTTGACATCAACATTCACAATGACAATAACTTAATACAAGGTAGCTAAATATCATTACTATTATGAAATAAAGGTAAACGGCAAAAATGTATGGGACTTTTGTACCGCTAGTAAAATTTCGTGTTACGGGATATGTTATGTTTTAATTGGTGTTTAATGTGATAGAAAAGGCATTTTTAATTTCTTATATTTTTAGAACTTGGGATATAAAAGTTATAACCAGTTTTATTTTAAGGTTACGTTTGGTAATCTGTGGGTCAGCCCCATGACCGTGGAAACATCGTGCCGTGCACCGTGCACCGTGCAGTTCGAAAATCACTCTTACTGCCTAAGTAATAAAGATACTGTAAATATCAAAGTGTGTCTACTGATGTGGCAATGAAATGTTAGTGGTAACTAGTCTACCAATGAGGATTGTTACATATTATATTTACATAAACATTGTTATGGTGATAAAGTAAATGTTGTAGCTCTTTTAATAGTCTTTTACATGGATTTATTCCGAACCTGCCCCGAAAACCCTAACTGGGTCGCGAGTTAGGTTTTGAGTGGACGTAAATAAAACAATAGATTCTTTGTTTTTTGTAACTACATTAATTTTATTGATATGTTTATTAATTTATCCTTAGTATTACTTCATCTAAGAATATCTTCAAATAAGTACCAAACAATAATTATCACATAGCACAAAGCAACATTGGGTTTATTGAGAACTTCACTCTCTTCGAATAATGCTTATCTTCTTAGTCGGGGCAAGCGAATGTTGCAATGAACACATTGCAAACTCGTCATTTTAATTAAATTATAAAGCGAACATTTCGTAAATCCACTGTCAACAGATATATATTATAGCATGGAGGAACTGATGCTGAACTCACGTAATATCTGCAAGATAATTTGCTAAATTGATGACATGTATCAAAACAACAGCAATAAATACCTGACAGATTGTCTTTGCCTGTCAATAAATAATTGCCATGAAAAAAAAATATTGACGACGAAAATCATTCCTATTCTAAATCATTAATTATTACGATATAATGCAACTACTGTGCTTTCTTAGGTATAATAAATAAGTCTATAATAATATTTTTTATATGTAATGTTGTTCCCATTTATAAATAATTAATTATAATTTCGACATTTATATTATTTTACACATAGCAATTTCTGTAAACTTAACTGCGTTTAGTTTACGATTTTATTACGTTTATTTATTGAAAATAATTGAAATATTCTTTTTGATTTTATTAATTAATACCAAGTTCTAAAAATATTATACTTACATTAAAATCAATACCTTAACAAGTGTTACAAATTATATAGCTGAACAACAAAGGAAGTATGCGATACGAATTCTGCCATTCTCTTTTAAAAATGTTTTAACAATCTGTGTACCTAAATATCTATATGTAACTAGATATAATTATGTATACTTAACTATATTACTACATACATGTTCTGACTATTTACAAGCGATTTTTTAAAGTATACGTGAATAAAAATATTTTTATTTTATTTATTTATTTATTTTAATGACCCTGTGCTGCGTAGCTAGTTTGGTAGCTTGTTAGGCGGATCAGTAGGATCTTTCATCAGACGTACTGTCAAACCTTATTTTATAACTAAGCAATTTCAATATGTAGTTGTGTTGAAAGGCATTTTCTAGAACGTGTGTTTGTATTTGAAATCCTATCTAGGCTTGCCATCATAGGAGGCTTAGGTAAAGGCGTACAAGTCTTGTTAGTTAAAAAAGAACTATCTTTTCCATGCCTTGGGAAGACCAGTTAAATAGAAACTGCGATACCTAGTTACGATACAGCGTTCTTTTTTATACGAACCTAAAACACCAGAAAATATTAATAAAACAGGGAAATCTTAAATAATTCCTTTTAAACTGCGCCTGCCATCTCACAACTCTGCTACATTTGCCAATGTTTAATATAGATAAGAGTAAAACCTTCTTCAATTCAAGACAATAGATCATTAAAGGTATAATTAAGGGCAATCCCGCCGTATTTACCGTCTGAAATCGTTGGAGTGTATGAAAATTAAATGATAGTATTAATACAGGGTCGAGGCTTGTGATTGCCTGTCAAACACAGGTACCGCCGTTATCTGACGCATGAGGTTTAATTATAAGTCGCTTTACAACTTCAACAGGGTCTGGGATCTATTGCTTGAATATAAAAATGTTGGTTGTATACCTACACTACGGCTTTGGGTTTTATTTGAACTATTTGTAATATGTGTATATCTTATCGTCACAGTTATGGATGATAAATCTCCTACACTATTTGAATATTTTACTTGGATCACTGTGGATTTTTATTTACGAGTACACTATAGCAAAACTGCGAATGCTAGTATTTCACCGACATCAAAGAAGGAGATTATTGATTTGGCCGTAAGTTTATTTTTATATCTATATTAAGCGATTTCTTCGTTGGTTGTCAGTCAACTTTGATCTTTTTTTATGATCCCACACAAACTTTGTTCAAATTGGTGCTAATGAGAAAACGTTAAGGTTGGTTTTATATTATGAGATAAAATGTCCTGCCCGAAAAATATAAAAAGATCCTAAAATCTGATCACAAGGCCACCTATCGGCTCTTGATATTGAGCTATGTTGAACATTATTTTGAGTAAATGCTTGTATTCAGGGATACACAGGGATAATAGACCCGCAAAAGGATATACTAATAGAAAAAAAATGTGTTTGTAATAGACTTACATACCATAAATAGACATTACATACATAAATAGTTATTTCTAAGATAAAGAAAATAGTAGTGTGCTTTCAATTTAATATCTTTAAGAAAAGAAAATAAAAACATCAAATGCATTTGATTATCTTTGACTGCACGTGTGGCGCAGTGGCTAAGACGGTCGCCTCGCCGCGTCGAGTTCCGGAGTCGATGCCCGCGCCGGACTACTATTTGTGTGACCCATAAATAGTTGTACGGAGTCTGGATGTAATTTGTGTCCGTCTATTATATGTTTGTAAAGTACGCCGCGACACATGGAATAAATTCACTAGGGCGGGCCTTGTCTTAAAAAAATCATTTTACAAACATAGTTAGTCGTACTAAAAGAAAAAGAAAATTCATATTATAGAACATTACATTCAGTAAAATTTAAAGAATTTGGCCCGCCAAATCAAGCTTTTGCCGAGTTAATACAGGTACGAAGTCGTCACAGTGCAATATTAGTTTCATCCATCAGCTGACAGCATACAGTTCAACACAGTGATTGTTTGGTCAGCCGAACCTTGATCAAGTTGAGCGAATATTATGCCAGAATATGTTTCCGTTTTAAATTCTTCATCCTTTAATATCAGAATAAGTTACAATCTTTATAGATTGTTAAAAACTAATAATAATAGGATTTTAAGTATTATGCTCAGCAGAACTGAAAACTACGATACTACTGTACCGTAAGTAAGTATTTTCGAGGGTATACTATAGTAGGTATAGTTAATGCAATATACATATGTCAAGTCATTACAAGTATATTGTTAGATCAGCACCTGCATGTTATAAAAGGTTCAAAAATAGCACTAAATGGTGATAGTTTAGGAAAAGTACTTATTGGACATAGTTTAAGGATAACACTTGATAGATACTGTTTATTATTCATCAAGAGTATATAATTACAAAATATAGAATTGGCGGCCTTATTGGTAACAAGTAATCGCTTTCAGACAATCAACGAATGAATAGGAATAGAATTTATTTGAGAGGGGACCGCTATCGGTGTACTAAGACCTTGTTAACGGTACCTTTATGTACTCCGTACAAAGGCATACTGGTTAGTACATAAAACATAATGAATATATAGACACACACACACACACATATTATTATTATTATCTGTTCTTCCATTCCATGACCATACTATAGCGATATGTATCTAATCTCTATAATCCTTTACACTATGCTAGAACACATCTAAATTCGCACTGCATTTAGCATTCCACAATCTAATACTCTGGATGGAGAAGGATTTATCTAGGAGATTTGTGGAATGCGCTGAATTTTAACCTAAGATCTTTCGACTATCTAAATATTGTTGAATGTAACTTGCACAGAAAAGAAAACCATTTTTTTTTAATAAGAAAAGAAAACATAGAGTATACAAAAACATGTAGAGCAATAAGAGGATTACTGTACGCTTTCTTCGGGAATCCATTCCATCCCGAGAAATGTTTACAGATAGCCACTTGAACTTAGAACTGAATTCAGAACCATGATCATATTTGCAAACCTGGTGTGATTATTTTGCATAGATTAATATTAGGTTCGGGGTATCATATCTAATACAACTATGTAATAGTACTACGTACTAGAAGCGAGAAGATTGTAAAGGCGATGAATAAAGTCTTCTTCTTATGAGCGTTGAATTCTGATTTTTAGATATCACTATATTCCCAAATGAAAACTAAGGCTGGTTTGAAAATAGCAAGTGGCATACAAAATCGTATCCATTACCACGTAAGTACTGATTTGTCACGCCGACTCATTAACCAAACATTAATCTTGGAACGCGGCTTCGGAGCTACATGATAAAGCTTTACTTTGTTTATGCCTCCCAGTGTTTCCGCCGTGGAACTATTCAGTCTAAAGTTTGTGTTTTACTGCAATATTGCCATATTAATCTGCTTAAATTTTATTTTGACTTATATTTAGTCTGGCTAAAATAAGTAAAGGATACTATATTAAACGATAAAATACTAGAATAAAAAATGTAATTCCCTTGGATACTTATATGGCAAAATACGTTAGTTATTTTCAAGTATACACCACACTTATCCACAAACTTTGCAGAACTGGTATTACAAGAATATCTTCTTATATTATTTAAATAAAACATTAACACAGCAATTTGACCACTATTACTTTCGTTCCTTGGATTTATAAATACGTTGAGCGACTATAAACTGGACATTTTATTAAATATTAACGTAATATCAGTTCAGAAATTAGTGGCCTAAGGAAAAATAAAGTGGTAACACTGCTCAAAGTTTAGCATCTACACGACTACGGCGTAGCTAGCTCGTAGCGGCGTAACTAATTCGTAGCAATGAACTTCGTAGCGTACTTACGTGATTCTCTCCGGTGAATATTAGCATTTTCTCTTTTGCGGTATGTGTGAAGTTTTGTTTACCGTATTTACTTACTTCCCACATGTTTTCCAGTTAGTTATTACAGCCTACTACTATATTTTGGTCCTGGAAATAAAATATCCCGTATATATAAACAATTAGGTTTCCGTGCTAATACTAAATTGGTACGGAACCGATTTTTGTATTTTTTACGATTTTGAATAAATTTTGGCCAGTTTTTAAACATTGAATTTTAAGTGTCTTCGTTATTGGTCCAGCGGTACCGTATTCAACTAAGTCCACTGGGTTATGATGGAGATGTGTTATTCGTTCGGAACCGCTGAATCTTCTAACTGTTTCCATCGCATTATAAAACTAAGGAACTGGAATTAAAGATTATTACTCATTTTAAAAGTTATGAATACAATAGCAAATTTCAGAACTGCTTACGATGAAAACCTACAACCTACAATGAAGTACGAAATCTTTATTATTATTTGAGCTTTTTAAGAGATGATTTTGCTTCATTTTGCTTACGTGAGAATTTTTGGCAATACTCAGTATTTTGTCTTTACTCGAAATTGCTTTAAAAACTATAGTTCAAACAAGATATCGTTCCACTAACATAGTATCATCCACTAAACGAAACCACAAATACATGCAAGGTATCAAACAAGACTTCAAGTTTTATTGCAAATTCTTAGAAGGTACACATACTAAAATTTTATGGAATATATAAATACTAAGCTGTGTATATGGAAGAAGAGTTTCACCAGTTTATACTTTTCCATGTTACTTAAGAACCAGAACTGAGCAGTTAAATAAGTTTAAAGCAGCAAAAACGTACTAAAGATCTGCTGACAAAAAAGTTTATTCACACAAACTCAATTTCAAGAATATTTTAACTCTTAGATTCTAGCTAAAGTTACGCCATCACACAAGGAATGTCTGGGCTCTCATTTTGGTACGCGTATTGTAGATTCAGCTAGTAGCTGGTAGCAGTCTGCTATGATATAATTTGTGATGATTCACTGTCATAGAGATATTGTTAATACATAAAAATAGTACCATAATATCAACTGTGATTAACAATAGCTATTAGTTATTTTTAGTAAATATCTTGTTGTTGTTTTCTTGTTTATTTAGACTATTCTCCCGCAGTCAAACCGACTGAGCAGTTTTGTGGGGTATTTTTCAGTACTTGTGTTTTAATATTAAGGAAACAATAAATAAATAAAATAATAAATTCATGTTTTTCGCTGCTTAATGATGGAGAAATCTCACCTTTAAAGGTTTTAAATTACCGGTTCAATGTTAGGCGATCAAGGTGACCGGTCATTTAAGGAATATCCAACGATCAAGTTTGGTTTTTACATGATACTTTAGCTGTACATCAATACTGTAGAGTAGACAATAAATACCTAAAGCACTATATAAGCCGCTAGACAGGGGCTTATTATACATAACAACTTATATCATACTGACTGAAATAGCAAAGAGGCACGCATCATGGATTAAGTAAGATAATATTCATAATTTTTTGCCGCGATGCTTGCATACCTATTTTGCCTCGTTAACTCACATTATATTCTTCATACTCATTCTCCTGTTTAGTATGCTTCTAACTTGGCTTTCCTTGAGAGCATGTCCTACTTCGTCAGGGAATTTCTGACGGAATTTCCCCTTCGGTTGTACCATTCACACATGCAAGGTATACTTCTTTTGTCAATCTTCTTTCATTCATCCTTTCGAAATGCCCAAACTATCGCAGTATATCTTTGTGATTTAATCCTCTTACCACAGAGCTCTCTTAATAATATTCAGATACTATTTATAGTATGATAAGTTGAACACGAGTTTACCCCCGACTAGTAAAAAGAAAATCTGTAGGTATCATACTACTACAGCAACTACTGATGTTAAAAATAAAATTATAAAAAACCAAATTTAATCTCTATATCCGCATGTTAGCTTATCACTACTTAAGTACTGAACCGAGCGCTATAACATTTAGGAAGAAGATAGATAGGACCCCGGGAAATGACATTGGTCACTTGTCTGTCCCCAACCGGGCTTTTCCATACAATATATAGCTAAGTCCAAGCGTTAAGTTACATAGACCTACCGCCACTGAAGGAGGTTTATAAAATAAAATTCAAAAAAGTTATTCTTGTAATGTTGATACACCCATTAATAACATAAAATGGCGGTTAAGGTGTGTTCACATGAAACTCCTCACCGCAGATGCCGTGCACTCATACAGAACTGTTCTACACGTCATGCAATGTTATCATTAGCGTAGTCTCAGACTTCCATTCCTGAGCGATGAAGACAAAACAATATTGATATTGGATAATGGAAAAATAGCGTGCTAGAAACGAATTACTGGCGAGGAAAATTGCCATTTCCGTACCATTCCTCTATCTCGAACTACTTGTGTTTGATATAGCAGATTTGATACGTTTCCGCGTTAAATACTTTGTTAATAATGGTACTCTAATTGAACCTCAGCATGTCGCTGGTTTAAAAGGAGACTAGCTCAGCAAGGTGTAGGTTTCTCGTCATGAACAAATTGAATAAAACCAGTCTGAGAATTAAAATACTTTATTTTTGGGTCTCCTAAACAAATTAGGCACATAAGCTTATCATTATTACTGCTGGGAAATTAATGTTGATGTGCAACATGTTGTTCAGTTTCATTGGCAAATGAAACCTCTTTCACTTTTTACAGGCACTACACTCTATACCCTCATGCACATATTCCGATAATACGAGCATGTATTTAGAAAAAAGTCATATGTTCTGTCCGACGACACTTGGAGCCTCAACATTGCCAAATTGACGACTCAGTTGGTAGTGAAACGGCCTCTTACCCAAAGGTTAGGGTTCGATCCGATCCGATCCGTTCGAAGGATATTATCACTTTTGCACAGGTTTGCCTACAGAGTCAAATCCGACACCTCATTATTTGCAATTTAACACGTCACAACCAGATCAACGTGCAACTTACTTAGTTATACAACTATAATAAATCGTTCTTAATGTTGCGTAAACTGTTGAACGAAGGCAGAATACGGGACCAGTACGTCACAAATAAAAGTTATAATAATATACAAAAGACAACTCATATTGTTAACAAAGTGTATTATTTTTAACTTTTCAGATTACATTACGTTGTATCAAAGACCATCATTATGTTCATAGCAGACGTTCAAAAAGTTTTTGTTCAAGAAGCCCGAAGTCTTAAGGCACTGGTATACGAAGCGACTTCATATTTTAACATAATGTGTAGGTACTGGCTGTATACAAAATGACTCCTTAAAGATTCTACGCAAATACATACAGTTTGTAGGATGAGAGAAACTTGGAATATGTATCTTTCTAAATAGAATACCTACTTATGATACTAATCTCGTTTATTTGTATTTGATTTAATAAATTCTAGTTAGATGGATGGGAAAAGGCAAGAACGTGATGTAGTAATTGTAGTTTATCGAAATTGTATTAGGACTTAGAATTCTTGTTATCAATCATCTTGATTCTATTACAATAAACACAACATCTGTTTTCTTTTAGCACTACAAATCCAGCCGGACAATCCAGATGGAGGCGTTTAATTAACTTTTACTCCATCAGTCTGTCTATCTGTCTGTCTATCCATTTGTTACAAGATTGTATCTTTTTAATAATAGCATTTATTCTTATTTGCTGACATTTTGCAGCTTCCGAGTATTTGTTGCTTTTACCGTGGTAAAGAATAAAAATATCAATATTCTCATACAGCCAGGATCTATAAACGAATACAGATTGATTGGTTTTTCTATGAATCGATATTTTTAAAATTTTGTGCTATTATTTTTATCACTGGATGCAAATAGCGCAAAACCGGGAACTGTGGAGATTTTTGGGGCAGGCCTTTGACCAGTATTGGGCGTCTTTCGGCTGATATGATGATGATGATACTTTGAGTTATTATTTAATTTAGATTTGCAGCTATTATTTATCTATATTACTCATGATCTGTAAGCTCACATGAAATGAGTGCTGCAATGCTAAAATATCGACATACTTGCATGAAGCTCGCCCAATATCCAACGTTATAATCAAGTATCTAATCTTCTGCATTTTTATACCATATGATTAGACACTTGGATTGTCGGGAGAGTGGGCGACCCAAAAATCTTATCCTACCTAGTCGGTAGGACTAGATTTTTGAGAGGTTACAAAGGAAAGTCAGTGACTAGAAATAAATTAATATTTTGTGACAATTAACACACTGCCATCACATCCCAAACTAAGCTTGTACTATAGAAACCAGATAACTGCTATACTACATATACTAGTTATCTTTTGTAAATACATACTTAAATAGATAATTACTTATATGTACTATGGCAACCAAACAACTGAGAAACATATGCCTTATATATTTCCAAATAAATTTATTACTCCCAGACACGAACTAATAAACCGTGTTCGTTATACAAAAAAATGTCTTCGGTGGGGATCGAACCTACAACCTCTGGCTTGTCAGTCAGGGTCGCTAACCAGTAGGCCTATAGGCCTGGCAATAATTTAAATAAATATTTTTGAATTTTTTTGTCGTATCATTTTCAATATCAATATAAAACATCAAATGATCGATGAGTGAAAGATAGTCAATAACCATCGGTATCTGCTACAAAATGTCCGCTCTACGTATTAAACATTCTGTATGTTGATTATTTTAACGGAAATACGTGAACGAAGTCATCAGAAAATACTAGTCAGTAATAACATTTAAAAACAGTTCCTTTTAAAATGGACTAGTACTCGGTGTTTAGAATTCAGTTCAGTTAATACTGCGCGCAGTATCGCATTTCCGCGCCTGTAGCCGCCGCAAGCGAAAGCTAATAATGCTATATTTAGCACATTTCCGTCGTACATACGCCACGACATGCATCGCGACTTAAGGCGTGGTGTATACAAACCATTATAGAGCAATATGAAGCTCACCTATAAACTTTTACTACAGTCATATGCGTATATCTACTTACTACTCTACAGTACCGTCAACGAAATACGAATAAAAAAACGGCTCAGTGCGAGTGAGACCCGCACACTTAGCGGTTCGTTACCTGTATTTTATTATTATTACATTAGTTTGTAATTAATCATAATTTTAAAAAATATTGATTTCCGCAAAGTAACGCCTGATTCCATTACTAACCTTTATGTTGGCTAAATTGCAACTGCATTTTTATTTTCCGTCTGTACATATAAACCCGTATTGGCACATTATATGTTAACTGTACAAATATACAGCACACAACACACATAGCATCGTATAACCAAACCTTAAATAAACCCCCATCTTCGATATTATCATGTAAAGCAAACTCCTCAATTGCCAATACAATAGATAACAAGTTTCGATAACCAAGTTCAATAAGGATGCCACAATATTGCGTAGGTAGGTACCTCCTTAATTTTGTAAACCAGTTTAAACTTCATTGCTTCATAAGCTTAGTACCTAACTAGCGAGCTCAATACTAGTCTAATGAACACGAAAATTTTGATGTTTTATTTTTCTGCAGAAATATGATATTAGAACTGCGTTTAGCCGTGTGTTTTCCGGCCTAGAAAGAATAACAAGACCATACCAAAGGGATACACAAGGTACTCGGGGCAGCAGCGTCACCTATGCACTAGCTACCACATTCCAGGTGCGGTGACTAAGGCAATTGGCTCTGGTGAATTCGTAAGCTCATATCGTTATTAATTTTATGACGGGCCTGTGGCGTGGTTGGTAAATGCTTGATTTACACTCCGCAGGTCGTGTCAAAATGTCTGTTTGTTCTAAGTTCGGGTGTAATTATCTATATAAGATATAGAATGTATTCATAAAAGAAAAGTAGTACAAAATGTAGTATATCAGTTATCTGGCTTCCATAGTAACCTCTGCTTAGTTTGAAATCAGATGACCGTGTGTAATAAATAAATAAAATAAAATAAAAAAGGTTTTTATCCACGTAGACTTTAAGAAAGCGCTTGTAAATAGTCCGAACATGTTTGTAGTAATACAGTTATTATTTCTACTTACTTATTACAGATATTTAGGTACACGGAATGTCAAAACATTTATACAATTTATTTTATAATAGTAGTGATATTTAGCTAGCTTGTATTAAGTTATTGTCAAGGAGATTATGTTTAGGTTTAACTGTGGTAATTTATTTTTTACTACATATTGTCTAATAATGTCCTAAGATATTTATATGTTATTAAATTTTTGTGTACTCCGTTAAAAAAACATAATAATTCTATCCTTCAGTATACGGCTTGTCGAGTGTTGATGAAATTTAGTAGAGATATGTTATATCCTAAATTAACACATAAGCTACAATCAATCTGTAGGATTCATCAAACGTCAAAATGATTTTTGTATGGCCTGCCTCCCTTATATAGCGATTTACACAACGATTATAAAATATCATATATTTATTTCTACTTTGGCAAAAAGGCAATGAATCAGAAAAGCAACAAAGGTGCTATTTTTACATTTCCAATCGTTTTAAAAACCAATCTTCATTCCCTAAGTGTTTTTATTCGATAGATCTTTTTAAAAGGTCTGGTATAAATTATCGTTGTATTGGAGCCTTTCCAGAATTAAACATCTTAGGTAGGTACTATTTTACTGAAAGATAAATTTCATACTAGGTAACATTTTTACAAGCAACTTATTTTCAAATAAAATATTTTAATAAAAGTATTTCTGATCGTAGGGAACAGTTGCGGTATTTAATTATGTAGTTGTTTTCTTTATTTACTTTATATACACTTTTTACTTTTTATTTGGTTGTCTGGAAGAGATCACATTTTAGTGATAAGACCGCCAATTGTATACTTTTTATTTACATGCTCCTGTAATGTAAGATCTTAATATTGGTGTACAATAAAGAGTTAATCTAGCTATCTATCTACACTGTAACGGTTGTCATAACACAATCCTTTAACTATCAGTAGATACTTTAAAATACTGTTATAGCCCCCGCACTACATGAATTATTTCCCTAGCGTAAATATTGTCTATAAAAACACAATATATACAACTTAGGACAAAACTGACAATCTATATACATCGAGTAATTCACCTACTGATAAGTTCATTAGTTTCCTATTAGGCATCTTATTATACAAACCCATCACCTCAACAGAGCTATTAAATAAACCAATCTTGATGCTCCATCACGAAATATAACTTAAATCTATCTCGAAGCAACCATTACCTGCAATGGTAGATTTTTGATATATATTCTACTATCATCCAATAAATTTTGAACGAGAATATGCGTATTCACCATTAAATATGATTTAAAGGTCCGTAATTCAAACACGACATTTAATCGATGTTCAAAGCTTCATCGGTAGAACATACTCTTTCTTACTAATTATATTAGTTGAGTTTGTTGCGCCATTAAGATTATAATTCAATCTTTTCCTCAATTTTAATAAAAATATCTAATTACCGTTTGCCTCTTTACGTCTACAGGTATGTGGGTTGCCCGTGGGGAAAGTTCGAGGAAAATATTGTAGGAAATTTGCTGTTGGTTATTCAAGTGAACCACTGAAGAACCAGATTTTGCTTATTCACTAGTTCCGTTGAATAAGCAAGATAAGAAACGTTTTTCTTCTACGGTGAGCGAGTAATTGTAAGTAAAGGTGCCAATACAATACATTAATAATCGGTGGTATATTAAAAGTCTCAACACAACAAAAAAGCAATATCTGTTACAAGTAAGCCTTAAACTATTCGGAAATTGACTCAGTATCGTATAACTGGTTTTTGTTTTCATCAACAATATCTATTTTCTATAACATCGTGGGCGAAACATAAACAACTAACTTATCAAAATTTATATTTGGTTGCGGATAGTAGCGTTTAAACTATTTCATAGAAATTAATATAATTGAAGATTGCAACTGTATATTATAATTATTTATATTAGGCAGAAGCTATACATAAATACAAAGTAATTGGGTATTTGTCTACTTGGTAATGCGTGATGCCAGTTCAAACTGTAAACCTAACCTATAGTAAGTACCTGCCCTCTTATATTTTCACAGCGTTTATTATTTAGTAAAAAATGCTGTGAGAGCTTGCGAAACTTTCGTGTTTCTTTATCGACACGAGCTAAGTAAATTTCATCATCTTATAAATTATTTCTCCGCAACATAGTACGGGCACAACTTGCAAACAATATTACTATTCCCTATTTTACCTTTATCTTCTGATTAAAAATATAATGTGTCTCGACACAGCAATAAATATGCTGTGTCAATATTTGTCGAGGTAGTAACATGACGCACATACAATGTGATAATGTTGTCGTGTTGTGCGGATGTACGCTGACAGTTTCCTAGTTATTGCGTTGTTAGAGTAAATTATCACACCTGCGACACATTGTGATGTCTTTATCGCATTTACTCGGAGCCATAACGAGTCCCATGTTACTAACATAGTTGCACACCGATAGTTCAATTAGCTCTATTCAATGAGAATACGATATAACCTGTATAAATACGGTAAGCCACTGTCATTATTCACGTTTCCCTTTGACGCACTGTTCTCGACGCAACGTCGCGT
The DNA here is from genome assembly GCA_951640165.1 of Pseudoips prasinana. Taxonomy (NCBI): domain Eukaryota; kingdom Metazoa; phylum Arthropoda; class Insecta; order Lepidoptera; family Nolidae; genus Pseudoips; species Pseudoips prasinana. Next base: position 17,272,603 of record OX621240.1, read on the forward strand.
GAGGGGGATTAAGTGCCGCCCGTCTACAGCTGCGTCCTGTCGGATAAACATAATTTACTAAAGACATCTGCCAACACTAACTTAATAATGTTACAAATTACTGCTACCTACATAATGTTATCGCGGTGGATTTAGGTGACGTGTGCGAACAATCTCGGGCCACGCAGAGAAGGGATTGTTTTCGTTGATTATTATTGGAGACAGGTACAATAGCAGTACGATCGGGTTCAGTCGTCGCTAAAAGAACGAGGTAAGCACCGGACCTCTCGTCTGGCAGAGATTTATTTCCGTACAATGGACTAATCTGCTGACGATGGGATTGCGAAGGACACCTGCTGCTCACCAAATGGATCTGTTCTAAGAATATTTTTTTCTTTTCAACGAAACCTGAGTGAGTCCCGCCGACTCCCGCCGGCATTCGGACTTAGTGTTTTTTTTGTGTGCTGTATAACGTGTAAAATTTTATTTACTTTTTAAACATATCCACCTGTCATTATCAGTTTATAAATATGTAAAGCATAAATCTAAATACAAATAGCTGTTTTCTGCGGGAATGGAACTTGAATCAGAGGGTGCCGAGGTAATTTTAATCAAAATTTTTGGCAATAGGATTTTTTTAATGCAAAGCTTAAATATAAATTGGTTTGCCGGGAGGGTTCGAACTTGCACCTTCTACCAGTCTAGGAAACAAAATCCTCCGCAAGTGTGTCAAAGAGATACTCGTAAATTTCTTCTGCGGTTGTGCAATTTTTGGAGCTTAAGGGCTTAAAAATATACAACAGTAATGTTAAAGCAATAGGCAAGTAATAAATTATTTAGTAATGATTTTTACTTTTGAGTTTATGTTTTCGCCTTACGTTGCGGAAAATGCTATATACCTACCAATATTTGATTAGGTATTCTTCATTCTGAAATTACCTCGCCACCCTCTTGTTTTCAGGTTTGTTTTCTGCACATTAATGTGAACTATAAATAGGTGTTCTGAGTTCCTGGGAGTTTTAAGACCGTGAATATCATGTTCTAAATTTTTTTCCTGTTTTTCAAAATAAAAAAAAAATACATGCGCCATCTTAAAAAAAATATCGATGTTTATCAGCTATAATAATTTCAGATTGTTTGTAAAACATATGAAATAGAATGTGCCAATTAATACAACACCCCACTAGACTAAGAGTATGGGTACTTTGCAATTTTGACTCCCGTTCCAGACATATTTTCGAAGCAAATTAAAATCATTTTTTCATTTGTTACAGAGTTGGGTGAGCAATGTTTATAACTTGTTTAGCTTGTCACTGTGACGGACGGACGGAGGCACACCATTTGAGTTCGTTTGTAACTTTTGACAGGGAACTTTAATAACGGATCGGATAATTATATAAAATGTCATATCTTGAATTAGTTATTAAACCCACATTATTCTTCTGTCATAAATATGTATAGAAGCCAGCACATCAAGCTACCCCCAATCTGTCAAATTTCCCCAGTTGGAAGTGAACTTTTTGCTTATGTGACAAAGATGAAAATCTATTAAAGACAAATACAGAGACAGACAGATTGGAGTAGCTGGATGTGCTGGGGACTGTACTTACTTTAATGTAAAACAAACTACTAATATATAACCAGTTACACCATCTACAGGCATGATGACCTGAAACCTGACAATATAACCGCATTGTCTCGACCAGGACTGGCGCCTTCAATTTAAAACATTGTAAGTTCCAGTCCTTTAATAAAATATCTATAACTTTTGGACTGCAAGTTAGCATTTTTTGTGAAGACTTACCGAAGCTTTGTTACTGTTACTATATTATACTATGTATGTATTATACGTATAACGTATTAAGCACTTTACATACGTATGTACAGACGCCAGCACACCAACCTACCCCAATCTGTTCAATTTCCCCAATTGAAAGTGAACCTTATGCTTTTGTGATAAAGTTGAAAATCTATAAAAGAAATTTGACAGATTGGGGAAGCTGGAATTACTGGCGTCTGTACCTTACACCATATATATGCTTCTATATATATTTTAGTTTATGAATTACGATCACGTGGCAAGATCTTTGTAATAAAATAGGAAATAAGGAAAATGTTCATATTTATACATAAACAGTTAATCTAGAATTTACCTATAGTAGCTCCAAGGATTATTTACCAATACACATGTACAACATAGTTATAGACATTTATAGAGATCGATTGACCTATGAAACTGAACTAGTTGTAGAACAAAAAACGTAAACAACAATTTCAATTTATTATCTCAATCAACAAACACACTATTTGTTTATGTCTATTATAGTAAATCTCAAATGTACACGTGTGAACGCTGTGTACATTTGAGATTTCCGTCTGAATGGTGATTTAATATAGATATTACATTGTAATTTAATGGGTCACACATATATTTTTCAACAATAAAATCGGTGATAAAAATGGTTAAGTAAATAATTGTTTTGGTTATGACAGCTATAGGCACGTTTTTGAAAAGGGATGACGTTTTTCAGCTAATAATATCCATTACATTAAACGACTTTTAGACCAATCGTCTACCAGTAGAGTATTTTCATGCCTATTTTTCTAAAATCAAATGAAGTTTTGTTTATCTGGGGCACTGTATTTAGCGATAATAAATAAATTAAAACAGACATTCAAGTAATTAACCATGTAGACTAAAAACAAACCATTAAAAACTGCGTATATTTCAGATTCACGATAAAAGCACTTTTCATTCGTATTCAACGTATTTAAGTAAATTTGCTTTTCACTTCTTTTGATTGTGCGTTCGATTCGAGCCGAACAAATAAATTAGTCTATTCCATTTTATTAATGGACACGATTACACAAATTGCAGGGAAAATAATTTAATAAGCATACTCGATGATTCGTATCTAATCACAATTATGACTGACTGATTCCATATTATGTACATATACGCAATTAATAATAAGTTATAAATAATACGTTCCATAAAACATGAAATACTTAATGACACGTTACTAATCCATCGAGCCCTCGTGGGAAGAAATGTCGGTTAAATTAATAAATTCGAGTATTTCCGCTCGCAGTTAAAGCGAACTTTGAGAGTGCTCTGAATATTAATACACAGGTCAGGGCGAAATTAATTTATACGAACCGACCAACCTCTGTTTTACTGGAATTTTCTATTTGAAAATTCCACCCTCGTTCGATTCTGAAATCACGATCATTGGATGTTTTTAATTCATCACTACATTTTACTATAGCGTTTTCAATATCGATAGGCTTATATTTTTGTGTAAAATACATTCACAATATAAATCAGTACTTTCAAACGAGGTTTATTTACCGCATTATATGAATATTTTTTATTTATAATAGGATGGCAAACAAGCAAGTGGGTCAACTGATGGTAAGTAATCACCGCCGCCTATGGACACTGGCAGCAAGAGATCCCGGCCTTTATGAAAAGAATAAGCTCGCTTCTTGAAGGTTGCAATGTCATAGCGGATCACAGAGCGGTAGTGCTGCGCAGCAAAAAGTTTCTTCGACATAGCAATCAATAGCATCAATAATACCTAAACAATCGTAAGCCGAACATATTGCTCTTATATCATAGTTGGATTGAATCAGAGTTTGATATGCTCTAATGGTCTATCGTAAAAATATTTTTTGGATTAAGATAAGCAAGAAGCAAATATTTACGAAAAATACCAATTCTAAATTGAGTAACACGTGCGTAGATTTTATTTTGTTACTATAGCTTCTACCCACAGGACTACATATTTCCAAAGTATTCTTGCTCGAAAATGTTTTAAATTATTCACATACGTGTATACATATGGGTATTACTCCGAACTAAGATTGACTTCCGTTCCAAATATCCGTACTTTAGGTCTGAAAAGGCAACAAACAAATAAGAAGACAACACACCTATACTTCTAGGAATTGTACATTTGGAGTCCGTTGGTACATGTGCAGCCTTTGCCAGACTCTTAAGTACGCTTTTTTTTAACCAGTTTAAATATAATCTCATTTTGTATGATCTAGACCAACATATACCTCACGTAACTGAGGAATTGTCTTCGTCTTTAGAAATCGCTTCATGTAATAACATTAATATATATAACATTAATATATACCTATTAATGGCTCTCTGTCACGTATAACATATAAAGCAAAAATGTCGCTGAAAGCTGTTGGTCTTCCTAAGAAAAAAAAAAAAAAATGTTAATATTGTCGCCCGAGTAATACAAGTGTGTTGCGAGCACCATAGGCTACGGTAAGCGCTATCCGCTGAAATGTTAGTGTAATATATAATACTAGCTGTGCCCCGCAGATTTACCCGCGTTAAACTTCATTAATTACAACTTACGTGTAGTTTATTATATATATTATATATAAGCTATATTACTATAATAATAATATATTTCAGAATAAATTCCATATGTGATAGTTACAATGATAGCTTATAAACTAGTGTTAGAAAAAAATATTTCTTGCTGCTTGAGCATCGCGGCAGAGCTCGCCGACCCTGGCAAAAGTCTACTTGACTGCGTGCAGTCGTATTGGTAGTGCTCCTGCCTACGAAGCTGGTGGTCCTGGGTTCGAATCCCGGTAAGTGCAAATATTTGTGTGATGAGCACGAATATTTGTTTCTGAGTCATGGATGTTTTCTATGTATATAAGTATTTATCTATCTATATAAGTATGTATATCATCGCCTGGTACCCATAGTACAAGCTTTGCTTAGTTTGGGGCTAGGATGATCTGTATGACATTGTCCCTAGATATTATTATTATTATCTATACATCCATACTCAAAAACTTTCGCATTTATAATATTAGCAGCCTCATAGTATATGAGTCATTTAACTTTATCCTGAATCAAATATTCATGTTAAAATTCAAATACAAATTTCTACATTGGAATAGGCAGCCGAATTCACAGTTTCATTTCATGGGTTGTTACAGTTCCACCCTACTAAATTTGTTTAGCGTAGATACCAAACTGTTTTGTCGCACGCGAAGCACCACCTCATACTATCAAAATTTTAATGGACTATACAAACGTCTGGTCTATTTATATTGCAAGGCACTGTAGTCATATTGACTAAGCATGACACATACTAATTATGGTTTTTGTTTAAGGTTCCGCACATTAAAAGTTATTACATGAAACCCTTATAAGTTCCCTCATATGTATCGCGCAGAAAAACTCAAAATCACTAAGTTAAGACCTGATAAAACGCTCAAAGACCGCCATATAGTATAAAAAATTTAAACCGGACCAGTAGAAAACCATCTCTCAATTTCTCATTTTCAATTAAACCCTTTATGCCTCTTTCAAATGGCTATAGCGATAGCGCTATATTTTTGAGCGTTTATTTTTTTTTTTACACCACTCCTAGCCTAAAATGGTACAAAATGAGGGTTAAACCAAACCTTCCAAAAACTAAACTAAAGGAGCTACTTTATCGGTACGAAACTCTATTCTTCAAGCTTAATGATTATTTAGTAAATAACGCTTGCGACTGCGACACATACTTAATTGCACATGATCGCCCAAATTACAAAGACAGATGCCATTATATACGCTCAAAAATATATTTTTACACCACTAGTAACCTACAATAGTACAAAATTAGTGTGAAATCAAAGCTACTTTAAACTAAACTAAACGATCTCCTTTATCGATACGGAACTCTACCCTTTAAGCTAAGTAGTTTTTTGTAGATATCGACTGTGGCACAGACTTTATTGCACATGAACGCCTAAACTACAAAATGTGTCACAATAATATCTAGAAACATTACCATGACGTACTGTCGGCCAACATAATGTATGCGATGATATATTTGACCAATCACATTATGAATAAATTGGCTTCACATACATTTCATCTCAATTTGATTATACACGAATGATATATTTCAATGATAACATGTCAAATGTTACACATCATATTTCTAAATAGCGTGAAAGAATACATGTTAACTATATGTATCATTTGTACAACTATCAAATAAATTCAGATGTTTGTATATTTATGTCATGTAACAAAGACTAGATTTTGACTCAACACAGAGGCAGATAACCACGGCTAGTTTAGCTAGTGGACGAGACTCTGCAGCATTGGGTCATTGAAATCACGGTGACTTTAAGTCACGCGATCAAAAATACTTACTAAACTATCTAGTTTGTGGTACGCGAATGGCATTCTACGATAATTGTTTTAACATCTTCCTATAATCATTGGCGCAAATTGTTATCGAAATTATACATTAAATATTATATCTTTGGTAGCGATTGCCTGTTGTGACATTTTACAATAGTCACGCGACACAAATGATATTGAAATTATAGAATTAATCCTTACTTCCTTACTATTATTATGATGCGAAAGTAACTCTGTCTGTCTGTCTGACATTTGGTACACAGAATTCTAGAGCTTGACAAAGGACATAGGCTACTTTTTAATTCGAAAAAAGGGTTGTAAGGGCTTGAAAGGTAAGAGTGGAACAAATGGAACTATCGTCATTTTTAGACCTACAAGCTTGAGACTTGTTTTTAGGCTGATGATTTGATATAAATAAATACGACAAATGTAAAATAACAATATGAGATATGTAAGGTTTATGTGAATGTTTAATTAGTTTACGACTAGAGACAAAATATAAGAGATATTCTGATGCAACATTACGGAGTCTTTACAAAATGTGTGGACGAAGTCGCGTGCACAGCTAGTTATAAATAAGATAAATAATAATTTACAATGCACTACTTACAATGAACTACAGTAATTTTTATGTTTTGTAAATTATTACGAATATTTATGACTGGCCATGATAAGGGCCGTTTGTTTAATACAATTCTATCTTACCCAAAGAAAATAAAATAACAGTGCTAAATAAAACTGATCCCCTGTCAATCTAGTGATTTTGTTTTACCCATTCTCAGGCGCGCTTGTTATAGCGGTCCACGGGGAAACCCACATCAAACCGTGTATATTTATGGGCGGTTATGATGATTATGGTACCTACATACTAAATGGAATATTCTGTTTTGTGAACGGTATTATGCACTAATGTTATATCATCCCTTTAAATATTACAGATGAAATATGTTGCCAAATATCTAAATATAAGGTAAGGTATAGGTTAAGTTTTCATTTTTCTGTCACAATTATTTTTACTACTGTAAGAAAAGTTTAGATTTATACCAAACTGTCTCAAGTTTCTGTAGTAATCTTTATATTCCTTCTTATCTACCAACTGAAGAAACACGGAAATTGGTTTAAAAACTTTGTAACAATTTTGTCTGTGCCAGGTAAAAACAATATCACCAAAAACAGTAATCACCTATCGTCACATAATAGGCAATTTTCATGCACGTTGCTGCATGCATACAGGAGATTGTAGTGGCCCATTCTGTAATTGTTTGTGCAATCCGTAGATATGTATTCTGAGCCAGGGTGTGGACTGAGTCCGTGAAATATATATTTGCAAATGCCTTCACGGTAAATAATCTGTGCCTGTGTCGATGATATAAAATTTTTAAAATGGAATAAATTGTATGTACAGCTTAACATTTACAATTCGGTGTCAATGCATGCAACAATAATTAATACTGTAGTAAACTTTATTGAATTAAATTGTATTTAACAGTTGTTTTAAATTAGTCACGCGGTATCGAGTTACCGCGAGAAGAGAGAGAACTGCTTTACATTGTACACCTAATTCCACAAAGGTTCAATGCATTCTATTTAGACGGTGATGATTGGAACACAGCATGTTTATTAAGTGTTTACTTTTTATGTCACATTACTTAATTTTTAAATTACACAAAATTCACATAATTACTTATTATTATACCTTCATAAATTATTTCAAATTTACTCTTACCTGCGTTTCGAAGTTGTTTTTATAATGCAAAACAAGAAGAACATTTTCTAACGTATTAAAGACAAGGGCACTCCATAATTGGTTTGCAGGAGCAAACCAATTAATTCATATGGAGTTGCTTGAATTTTGTTAATGCCTGGAGTAGCCCATTTATTGAATTAACAATTGCCTGAACTGTAAAATTTAATTGTGTTAAGTGAGTTATGGGACATAAGTAATTACATTAAAATAAGTCTTAAAACAAGAACAGGGATCCTAACGCCGCACAGAATCCAATTAAGTGAGGAAAATACTTTTGAATCTGTATACGTGACCATTTTAATGGTTCTGCAATGATGTCATCGTATTTGTTATCTTTTTGGAGTTATTGAATACTGCAACTTGTCTACAATGGTCGGATAATAAATCAGATAACACCATTTGACTTGTTACTTCACAATTCTTACATAATATAGCATAAAATCAGGTACAGATGTTTAATTCGAGGATTGAAATAAATTTATAATAATAATGCCCTCCTACCCAAATTTCTCCCACGGCGGCCAGTCTCAATTTAGATTAGCCATCTGCGCGGGACATATTATAGTGCACAAGTGTGTGCGCAAAAACAGGGGCACTTTCTATTCCTTCATTCTCATGATTCGATGGGACGGCTAGCGACACGACCGAAAATAGGTCAGGTACAGGACCGACGGCTTTACGTGCTCAGAATTTAGAAGCTTAGTACTTGTCGTACAAATTTCCAAAATATTCACATTGAATCACCACAATGACATATATATATATATAACTATTTTTACTACTACTGAAATTTGAGTGTGCATTTTCTATAACCGACATAAATCATAAGACAAAGTTGCCCTGCGGTGCACACTGATTATAATACAGTGTTGAAAGCTTTACATATGAGAAAGCAGGCGGTACGTTCAACAGATAGGTTCACTATGTCAGGTCACTTGTGACATTTTATGTTACTTATAGAATTAATAATCCTCCAAAAATAACTCCTCCCGTTCTGGTAAGCGCACTACAGAATTTAGAATTCTTATTCAAATTCAAAGTCTTGTTAATATCATCGTTAAAAAAGATTTGTATCTTTTACAACAAAGCGTATAAACTGTCTATTATATTGACATAAAGGTCTACCTCCCATCCCACTGTCTTGTCTGGGGTATTTTAGGAATGGAATCTATTAATATAAGCCGATTATTTTATTTCGAGCAAAAAATCTGATGAAAAAATCTGTTGTCTAAGCATATGATGTAGAAGCTGGAGCTAAGATTATATACTATTTTATAAGCGATAGATATTTAAGTTTATACAGTTACGGGGTAAAAATAAATAATCAGTTTACATCATTACGAAATAGTGCTATATAACGAACTATTCTAATTTATGGCACAGTGGAACACCTCGCTTCGTGTCATGAGTTCGATCCTCTCACAGGATAACTCTTTTTGTGACCTATAAGTAGTTTTTATGAGTGTGGATGTGCTTGATGTCCGCTAATTATTTGTAACATCAAGGTATGCTATGTGGTGACCGCACCGAATACCAGAATATCATCACCCCATCTCATCCCATGGGGGGCATAGACGTCGAGCCAAAGGAATATCTACGGGAGGATGGGCAGCAGCTGCCTTCTGTGTACTATGACCATCTTAGTCCGATCGCAAACCCGTCTACCAAGCGTGGCGATTATGACATATCCCTCCTAGATAATTCATGAGGGAGGCTTTTGTCCAGCAGTGGACTTTTACAGCTGTTATGGTGAACACAAGTTTGATGCGACTTAATGTTTCGAGTATCGTAAGATACATGGACTTCTTGTTAAATTTAATACGTATTCTGAAATTTAGAACCAAGACTTGAATAATAACCACCCATATTAATATAACTCCAAAGGTATGTGTTTGCTTATTCCCTCTTCATGGCTCAACTGTTTTATCGATCAGCATGAAATTGGAACGTGAGTATATTTATGTCCTAAATAACATACACGATACTCCAACGAATAAAAATAAAAAATTGTCTAGCGGTAGCTTGTTCAACCGGAGATTATGAGTTCCCTGGTTCAAATCCCGGGTTAGGCCAAAGAGCTAATAGCTGTAATTTTCTGGTAATAAAAACGTTTAGTACCCACACGAAGTCTCTCAGTTGGAAGTATAAAGTTGTAGGTCCCGCGCCCGGTCGCGTCGGATAGCCATCCATCTGATTAAGAGCGATGGGATAGAGAGTGCATCGAGTGTAGTCGAGATCTGTTGAGATTAAGCGCTGTAGATGAAACTCAGGCAGGAGTACATTAATATAGGATAGTAATAATTCCCAAAAACAAATTGTTATCACGGTTTTAATTTTCTCGCTGCAAGGTTGCGTGTGAAGGCTACATACTTAATTTAAAGTACTGGTTTATTTTTAAATTAGAGATCTTGATAGCCTCAGTCGAACATATTTAATTATTATATGACCAGGCTTACAAATGGTATAGGTATACTTAGCCGGAGGGATATTAACCTATCCATTTCTAATTGATTGACCTGTTGGCGTAGAGGTTAGTAACCCCGATTGCTTAGCTGGAGGTCGTGAGTTCGATCTCCACTTCTGCACAAAGTCAAATAACGCCAACTAGGAATTGGCGATATTTGGCTTAGTGACGATACTGAAATATTTTTGTTTTGTGAAATTTTAATTTGATAATAACTTTAGAACGTACCATAATTACTTGTTTCTTATGGAACTTCATAAAATTTTATTATGACGTAGTAAACGATGACTGGGCTATTTTTAATATAATATCCTAATAATATTAATATCCTGGGACATTATTTACACACGGCCATCTGATCCCAAACTAAGCAGAGCTAGTACTATGAAAACCAGATAACTGATATACTTCATATACTACTTTTCTTCTGTAAATACATACTTATAAAGAAGATAATTACACCCAGACTCAGGACAAACAGACATGTTCATGCACACAAATATTGCTCCTGAGTGGGAATCGAACCCACGACCTCCGGCGTGAAAAGCAAGCATTTGCCAACCACGCCAACAAGCCAATACCATTATCTTTGCCCAAAACGTAACGTGAAACCTTACAAAGTCAAAAAAACTTCAAATAACATAATCTCGTTCACGTTATGAATGATATTTTGAAATATCCAAATAATACTACGGATTATTATGAGATGTATGAAGTACCTGATATCTTTTATGTAACAAGAGGCTTGTAATGAGAATACGTATTAGTCGATCATCAATCATAGCATGGCTCGTGTAGGTGGATTGTCTGTAGTCGAGACGCGATGCCTCGTACGCTATTATGTCATCTCACACCTTTCAGATCGTGGATCATATGCCATGCTGACAGTTTTTTCGGTTATTAATATTGGGAAGAGGTCTTCTAACGTTTATTATGCTTCACTTATTTTGTGTAATTTTATAAAAGGTGCATGGATGTATCTACTTATACAGGCTAGCCGAGGAGCTGACGTTCAAACGCACAATTTAGATACTTTATGATGAGGAGTATCCGAATCATCCCCATATTATGTTCTACGATTTTGTATTTTTTGATACATTGATAATTTATGAGTCCTGAGCTCAAACCCTAATTTTGAACTTTCGAATAAATTCTAAGTCAGTTTTGCAATGATTAGATAAATTTTACTTTTGAATGTCAACACCTCGGCCACCCTGTATATTGCAGCCATAAAGGCTATAGATTTGAATCTGCAGAAGTGTAATAAAGCACCAAAATTGGATCACCGATCATATATGTAAATATACGATCGGGAGGTCTGCTGGATTCAAATTTGATTCGCTTTATGAGCATAGTCCACACAAGCATCGTGTGTGGAAGACCTTTAGTTTGCATTCGTATCGATTAAATATCATCTGCGCTCTTCAATGGGACGAGTGGCCCTTTTTTCGTATTAACGTAGAGTAACAGTTGCATAAAAGTCCCTAAACATAGACCATCTGCTGCATCTCCACGTGAGTAATTGCCCTGAGTCACAGTTTGAACCTCAAACTGGGGAGTGTCCGAGGTTTACTTATTTTATAGAATAGTATTCTTTGCTAGATGCCCGCTCGCCTCCATTGTCAGATTGAAGCAGTAAAAGCCCCTTTGCTAACAGTAAACATCACATAATCAACACAAATTCTTTGCACCAAGACTGTAGTACACTGAATGCCGCTTAGTATGCTGTAAATACAGATCTTTTTTTTAAATATATATCGTTCTGTGAACCTTCAACCACTGAGTCTAAAAGTAATTTCCATATTTAAAAGAAATTTAATTATTTTATAATATTTATAATTATAACAAAATCCTAGACAATAGAAAGTATTATCGATAGCAAAATTATGAAACTAATTAATTACAATTTCTACACTTAATCTACCGACGAGCACAACAATCATGAATGATCATAATTCACTATAATAGCACCCATGATTATTGCACTGAAATTGAATGAATCCAAAAGCATATTTAATACAAAAAAATGCAAGATAATAATACAACTTTACGAGCGTAATTCATTAGGTAATAACTCGCCAACAAGTTGTTACTTTGTTCCAACGCGGTGGCTGGTGAATGAATCATATCTGAAGAAGCAAATTTCAAAATCAAAACGTCGCAAGGGAAACGGGCGCCGGTAATTGACAGTGGTTGTATCAGCGCTGCAAACTTTTTATGACGTCATAAACACGAGATGAAATTATATCCTAACGACCCAATAAACGGGAAAAACTCCTCTCAGCTACCCGTTATTACATGAACGGAAAGGTTCAACTCGGTATTCGGTCGGTACCTAGTAGATAGATATTTATGTTATTCGCCACCTACATTACCCAGATAGGTACCTATTCATCGATCTTATGGTACAAAATGTCACAAAAGACTGCAGTTATGAGTACGCTTTACGCTTTGATTTAAAAGCATATTATTTTATTAGTATAATTGGGTTTGTCTTGCGTATCGTTACACCTTATTGCTCAATATCGTTGCGCAAGTGAACGACCCTATCGAATCCGTTCCCTGCCTCCACCGAATCTCCCAATTAGCATTTAATTTAGTTTTTATCCCTCATTTCATTTCGATGCTGAATAACACCGAGCGACCCTCGTCACGAAGGCTTTAACGGGAAAATAAAACCTTTGTTTATTTTCTCTATCTTGTTCCGCACAAACTGCAGTTACTACAAAAATTACTTTCGGTGAATTAAAACTCGATCTTCAAAAACAAGGTTCTGTGCCTTATCTCAGTCTGGATTTCTCAAAACAACACGTCTTAAACTTAATTTCAAAGGACGGCTGAAGTAGATTTAGACGGACGAAACAAAGCATCACAAACCACAGTAGAGTTTAAATGGATGATACCTTTTGTGATGAAGTATCGTTACATGTTTTTAAAAATACTTTGAACAAAGAAGTCTTAAAATATTTTTAAGAAAATAAACGCTATTGGTGAAGTGCTCGAAGTTAAAATGTTACACCGCCTGCCAGCCCACGCCAAGACAAACTTCACTAGAGCCAGAGTTACACAACTCTTTAAATGAACAGCCATCTTGTTGAAGTTGCAACACTCTAGTTCGACTCTCTATTTACTTACCAATGGTTTATAGGTGCTAGTTCCATTTTCAAGCTTCTTTGAATTCAAAATCTGGTCTGAATTCTTAAAGTAAGATTTATTTTATGTAAGTGCAGCTAAAGAGATACGCTTTGACTATAGACTCTTAGAGTTCTCAGAGGAACGCCATTTATAAACGTGATAGCATACTCGTAAATCAATTTTATCATGGTGAGAAACTCTTATAGAATACTAAATCTTTACAGCATAATAATATTAATTTGAGTTATGCAATTCAGGTATTGAATAAAATGTAGAATTCAACTTTGACTAAGCGAAAAGAAAATTATGTATACACTTCAAAATATAGTCCGGAGATTCATTCTGATAGTTTGCTAGGTTGCTTAAGAATACATACTTCGACATTTTTAAAGCAAGTAAGTAAGCAAAAAACTGGCTAAGAGTGAGCCGGACTTGCCTATCAAGAATTCCGTACCAACTTTAGAAGTATAAAACTTTGTTACTTGGAACTTGCTTATTACTATAGTACTTTATGATGAATAGCAGATTAATTAAAGATGACGTCCTGATGCTTGTATTGTCTAGTCTACATGAAATTTTGACGGAAACTCGTCACCGGCAATGGTACGCCGTGATCTCATTCTGTGACGCAATCGTGCTTCAAAAGGAGGCTGCCGAGGGGGGTCAGAACGTAGCCGGTCCAGCTGTTAGACAAGTGTTGTCTACTGCCGCCACTTGCAAGCAGCTCCGGGACATCAGTTCTCAATCTGTTTGGGGCACATTCGTTGTGCCGCCGGTTGACTGGAGGCAGTAATCCGGGAGGAAAAACTAGTTAGACAAGCTGCTGGAATTATATACATATGTTACGTAAGAGAGAGCGAAGTCAATATGAGAATGGGTGGTGGCTCATTATAGGTACTTAGCGTACATTAGTATACTGTGTTGTACATAAAGTACTGATTGAAAGTGTGGCGTAGAGGTTAAAACTGTCGCCTCGCCACTTCGCATATCGGGTTAGATACCCGCACAGGATGACTATGTTTTACCCATTCATAGTTTTCTGAGTCTGGATGAAATTAGTGTCCGTGCTTGGAATCCTTGGAATTGCTTACCTGGAACGGAGTTTCGTTTAGTTTGTTGTATATGGTTGGGTATATATTTGTATGTTCAAGTAATCACCAGGGGGAACACATGCCATTTACTTTATTTGCACAACATTTTTAAAATATGGATACAGATTGAAAATCTCTTTGATATAGTAAAAAGTACTCGGTAAAAACATTTCATTTTAAATATCAGGTCACGTTTCACTCACTACTTAACTCTAACAATAGTTAGTCAAGTACATACATAATATGTTTTAAATAAATAACGTTTAGCTTCCGTCACTGGGCGTAGACCTAGTTAAAAAATATTATTTTAATGGTATTTTTTTTTATAATTCAGTATGAATATCTAATATCCTGCAAAGTGTCAGAAATCAGAAATCATTTATTTTGTCGCTCACTAGTTTAATTTAATCAAGCTTCTGTCAAGCTTCTGTTGTGAACACGTTTCTTCTACAAAGTAGAGTATCATAGAAAATTGCTTCCCGGAAATCGCAATCTCCAAGACCCACTAAATAACCCCAGCTTGATAAATATATGTAGCATCTCACGAGATATGAGAGTATCTCTAATATCCATCATCAGGTCTAATATCCCAGTCAGTTTTATAGTAAGATGTGGTACATTAGTAAATTATTAATATAAATAGCAGTATTTATAATCTTCATAAGGTATCAAACTAAAAGCTTTATTCAAAAACTTCCATTAATGGCGCTTCAGCAAACAATTAAACAAAGCAACAAATACCAAAAGTTCAAATATTCGTGATTTGGCCAGACCAAATCACGAATATTTATAACACACAATTTATTTACATACTATGAAGTCGGTAAACAACCAAAGTACAATTTTTTAAGCGATTACCGTAGCCTATGACGCTTGTGGCACACAGGGCAACACGCACGTGATATCAACTTTTACCTCAACACTGAATACGCAATGTTTTTGTCCTGTGAAGCAATGAAAGCATTCCAGGCTGAATGTAAACTGACAAGTTTAAAATAAAACGTTTATAGTACACGTAATGTAAATATATTATAATATACATCTCTCAAGATGATCCCTTGGGGAAGTCCAACAATGGACGCGTTTCGGCTTTTATGTATATATACATCATAACAGCCGAAACTTGATTAAATGTTACTACATATAATCAAGTTAAATTCAATAATTACATCATACCTACATAAATATTAAACAAACTCAAATCAGCCTACCACTACTGAATGTAACCACATCCTTCGCAAACACACAAAATGTTATAATAACAATAATATAACTCCATATCCATTCAATATTCAGAAAAGCAACACATTATTTTTTTGCAGATAAAATTAAAGCCACAATTAATTGGTTACAAACCACCAATCAGATTAAAATATTTATCGTCACGAAAAGCAATTTACAGAGTTCGCCACAGTACAATACATGTCAGGAACAGCTTGGATCTGCAATATCTGGTTGAGGTAGAACGCTGCACATTTTCACTCCAAAATAATTCCACTGTTATTATTTTCATTTTTAATTGAATTTACTTCCTGTCACTATCATTTTACTTAATTTTGCTAGTAAACCTCTTTGATTGTATAATAGTTCACGTCCAGAACTGTGGCATACTAAATTATTTCAACCAGTCTTGAAAACTAAAATAATTAAGAATTTAACAATGTTAATATTACCTTTAAAATGGTATAAAGGTCTGCTGAGATGGCTTGGCCATTTAGAAAGGATGTATGAAAGAAGATTGACAATAAAAGTATACCTAGCCTGTGTGAATATCACAATGGGAAGGGGAAGACCTCGTAGAACGTTCTCTGACCAAATCGGAGACGTTCTCAAGAAAGAATGAAATATATGAAAATACAATGAGAGTAAACGCGGCAAAAGAGGCGTGCAAAGATCGTGACAAATGGAAACACGTAGTCTCTGCCTAGCCTTTTGGAAATAGGCGTGAGTCTTTGTATGTATGTATGTTACCTTTAACGTAAGTAAGCCGCTGTTGTGAAAATTATCTGTGTAAGCTGATAGTTCAATACGACCATTATAATGGAATAGAATAGTCATATTTGTACATTGTAATGTACAGACGCCAACTTGATATGTTGGCGTCTGTACATTATGTACAGTATTGAACTATCAGCTTACACAGATAATTTTCACAACAGCGGCTACGTTACTACCCCAATCTGTCAAATTCAAATTGAAAGTGAACCTTATGCTTATGTCATAAAGTTGAAAATCAATAAAATAAATTTGACAGATTGGGGTAGGTGGATGTGCTGGCGTCTTTACAAAATAATAAAACGATATCAATAGCACAGATGAGCATAATTTAAGAAATAAAAGTAGCCATCGCTTTTGTTATCATTTTATCATGCAGGATCTGAAGCAACTCTAATGACTTAACAAAGTTATCATGAAAGCTCGTTTCATCACCAAAACACAGTGTGGTCACCGCAGCCTAGTTGGTAGTGCTCCTGCCTACGAAGATGGTGGTCCTGGGTTCGAATCCCGGTAACTGCAAATATTTGTGTGATGAGCACGAATATTTGTTTCTGAGTCATGGATGTTTTCTATGTATTTAAGTATTTATCTATCTATATAAGTATGTATATCGTCGCCCGGTACCTATAGTACAAGCTTTGCTTAGTTTGGGGCTAGGATGATCTGTGTGACAATGTCCCTATATAAAAAAAAATGCATAATTCGCCCGCAATATCAAATACCAAGATAGTTATAGCAATATTACTGATTTTAATGTTTCTAGAAAAAATGCATAAATTTCTTGCATAGCGTTATTTAGCTCTGTGAGCCGTTCAACTGAGGACATTACGGAATGCATCTTGGCTAAAAAATGCTCTCATCCAGTTGCGCTAACTGGTCCGTTAGTGATCGGCGAGATGAAGCACCTACGCAAACGGTCAGTCTATAGATGGGTGACCGTAAAAGTGGTTGAATTTGGAGTGTCTCCGTGCTTCGGAGGGTACGTGAAGCTGTCGATCTCGGTTATTGTCGTTAGACAACAGTTGATAAGCCAGGACAGAGATCTACTGGGCGGCTTGAACGCAGTCACCAGGGTAACCACTGGCCATACAATACGGACAAAGAAAGCATTAACACACACATTTTTTGTTCTTAGTTGTTAGCCAGAGGTCATTGTGGAAGCAGAAATTTAGACTTAGACCACACTTGTGGCGCATTGGTTATGGTGGTACCTAGCTACTACCATTTCTTCTGTCTTTCAGGTTCGATCCCCGCACAGGTCAACTATTAAGGTGACCCTTACATATTTCTTCTGGGTGTGCTTTATGTCCGTGTATAGCCAGTTTGTAGTCTTTAAAAATAAAATCCCGGGCATCAAGTCTACAAATTAACTAGTTAATTATAATTAACTAAGTAAATACTAGTAAATAATATTTTGACTCAAGTTTCAGTTAGCACATAACAATAAAACAGATTTACATTAAGCCGTTAAATAAATTAAAATTCATTGGGGATTTTTAAAGCGCCTTATAATTAATGCAAATTGGGTTACCTATATTCTAAATGCGTTCATTATTTAAATAACAAAACATAAAGAAACCATGTTCCTTGATTGAGTGGAGTATTCTGGTAAAAACGAGTGGTGTCTCATTAAATGCTAATTAGACAGATATAACCATTTCTTTAAAGCGGACAAGCTCTAATATGATTAATGAGAAGTTAGGGCAGTTCTTCTGTGCTACTCTACCTCAGTCCCAACCGACATAATTAATTGTAATTTATGTTTGCTTGTAAAAAAGAGTTTTAAAGTGGTAAGTAGGTATTTAATCGCACACCATAAAATTCCTCTTAGGAAAACTAATAAATAATTGCACAGATTTTTTTAAGCCAACGCAAATGTATACCCAGACTCAGTACTACTAATTATGGGTCACACAAATAGGTGTCTTTTGCAGGAATCGAACCTGGGACACGAAGTGGCGAGGCGACTGTTTTAGCCGCTGACCCACACGTTCGTTCAAAACATGTACATACATTATAAGATTTCAAACTTACTTAGTAGTTACTTTTAAGTTTTATTAAGATACCAAAGCAAGGGAACCTCCATCTCCAACTCGTACTTAAACAGTAGGTGAGAGCTCGCTCCCATCATATTCTTTTAATAATTGAAAATTTGTCGGTGATCCTTGGTAATGTATAATAATAAAGGCCTTCGACTAAGGTAAGCTCAACATCACTTAACCCCCAAGGAGTACCTTGAAAATAACTTCCTAAGTCGATCGCAAATAAACGAAAAAGTATAAATGGGAAGGATTTATGGCCGTTTTTATATCCTAATACAACTTTCTTCTACTTTTGTTACAAATTGACATCTTAAAACCCGACATAAAATAAAACAGTTTTACGTGTTAGCAGATTAATGAGAAATTTTAAAGGGAAGCTAAGTAACCCCTGATTTGGAATTTTTTACTTTAATTTTCAAACAGTGTCTAACCTGGTATGAATTAAGAATTCATATATCTTTGTAGGTATATATGTTTTGTGATTCTGCCGTTTTCGAGAAATATTATGGTTTACCCGCGATAAACTTTATACTTTATAGCTTATGTGTTAATCCGGGGTGTCAGCTAATTCTATATAAAGTTTTATTCAAATCACTTTAGCCGTTTAGACGTGAAGAAGTAACAAACATACACACTCACAAACTTTCGCCTTTATAATATTAGTGTAATTTACAGTCTTAGTGACACATACCGGGTTGGATGAGACTGCAGCACGGCGAGGCATCAGCCGGGCATAGACACGGAGTTCATGACCGGACGGGATAGTACTCTGTCAAGGTAACAGAATGTCAGTGACTTCAACATATCTCGCTATCGTGTGTGATCTTCTTCTTATCGTGTCGATGGTAAAAATTAGATTCTATCTTCGCAAAATTGGGCAACGCTGACCGCTTTGACTGAAGCGTCATACAAATCCTGAAGGGAACAAGAGACTGGACAGGAGGGACAATCGGATAAATGTGCCATACTTTGGGACCACACGCCGCACTCGCAGATGTTTTGTGATGTGGGAATGTACCCCATTTGCACATGTTTTCTTTGGATCTACCAACCAGGGTACGTAGTCTATTAAGAGTCCTCCAGGTTGGCCATGGCAAATTATGTCTCGGAGGTAATTTTTCCTGTGATTACAAACAAATATTACAATACACTGCGATGCCAGCGTTATTTCAGCGATTGCGATGTCTGTCTGTCCGTCCGTATGTCATAGCCACTTTTTTCCGAAACTAGAAGAGCTGTCCTACTGAAACTTGGTAAGTAGATGTATTCTGTGAACCGTATTAAGATTTTTACACAAAAATAGAAAAAGAACAATTATTTTGGGGGGTCGCCATACACAGAACCGAAACTCAAATTTTTTTTTTCATCGTACCCATACATGTTGGGTTTCAATGGATAGGTCTTTAAAAATGATATTGAGGTTTCTAATATCATCTTTTTCTAAACTGAATAGTTTGCGTGAGAGACTTCCAAAGTGGTAAAATGAGTGTCCCCCCCCCCCCCCCTCTAACTTCTAAAATAAGAGAATGATAAAACTAAAAAAAATATATGATGTACATTACCATAGAAACTAACAAAGAAAATTGGTTTGAACGAGATCTAGCAAGTAGTTTTTTTTAATACGTCATAAACCGCAATTTGCTTTCATTTAATCAACTGAAATACTTGCTGCTGCGGAACCCTTCATGTGCGAGTCCGCCTCGCACTTGGCCGGTTTTTTATTTTATTTATTTATTCGTGTGGGCTTTGGTTACCCTGTGGGTGCGGATGTCGGAGGTTTTAAACCGCTCCTGGTTTGGCTAAACGACTGTTCTGTTATAATGAGTACAGCTAAACGTTCTCTACCAAGCACGAGTCTCTAAAAGTTTCAACCAGTGAGCTTAACCTATTGGTAACTTATCATTAAGTAGATATGAGGTAGCTGGCAAATTTTGCGGTCATAGATAATGTATATAAACTGTAACAGCGCTGTTTCAGCCTTTATGAAATAACTTTATTTAGCATTAAATTAATTGAAAATCCATTAAAATTACTGAACAGCCATGTTCGTTGATTGGATAGTGAATACGCGTATTGTGCTGTTATTTACGTCAATTGTATGCCTGTGAAAAATGTAACATGCTCTTGAGTACCATTTTTGTACAACTCACAGTCCCACAATCCTGATTCAGGACCACGATTATTGTCGCATTGTGATTTTTTTTGTTTTTCTATTATTTCTAATTTCTTTTCCAACTGTGATTAAGAAACTAAAACCAAGTTTCTTCAGTTCAGTACAAGTAGGTTATAGTACATCCATGCTCTAGTTTTGCAGAAATCTAAACTGCCATTTTGAGTTCGTACTTCAGTTTGTGTCTGTACATTAATATTATTTATTTTAGAATTTTAATTTTTGTATTGGTCTTGGACTCTGTTGGTTGTCCACTTTTACAAGACAACTGTTGGCTTAAAATTCCTTGAGAACTCTGTGAATCCAACAACGAGCGAATATAATCATATGTAGATACAGTCTACCCAATAGAATATAATTCGTCATAATAGAGTACACATATGTCTTTTATTTGATTTATCAGCAAACAAGCCTACGGCCTACCTGACGAAAGGCAGTTGCCATGACCTCCGGCACTTGCAACCCGCCCCTTCACCCTGCTGAGCTTTGGCGAACTTAATAATACCCAGAACATTTGGATATTCGGTTGCTCAATGAGTTTAAAGAGCTCTTCTAGGTAGCTTGTTCCAGTCCAACATCAATCTAAAATTTACGAACATGGATGAATAATATAAAAATATATTTAAAAAAAATAGTTAAGTTAGCATAAATAAAAAAATCTAAACGTTATTCCGAAAGTATAGAATATATTACAAGATGAAGTTATAAAAGAATTACATATAAAGTATAGTGGTTGGTTTTACAGAAGAGTGTAGAGGTCTGCATATTTTATATCTAATATAGATTTAAGAACTCGGGATTATTTTTTAAACATCCATTATAACGTTGGAGCTCGTTGCAATCAGAGGCTTTGACTTATATAATTAATCACGGTGGACATAAGATTTTTGTTATTTGTACTGACAGCAAAAGTTAATTACAACGTAAAGCTTGATGCATCTCTGGTCCCAGAGTTTTTTTGTCTAAGATTGGTGTAATTACTGTAAAATACGTCCAACTGAGATTGCAGTGGGTTCCATCGCATATTGGGTTGCGGAGCAAAGAGAAGGCTGACACTTTAGTAAAATTAGCGGCTATCAATGGAAAAGAAATAAGTTATATATTAACTAAGGCCCCGCGGTTTCACCCGCGTTAAACTTTGCTTTCATGCAAAAAAGTACCTTCTTACTGCAGAAATCATGACGAATGTGGATTTGTAGAAGCCCTACACATTTATTGATGGAATATGTTCAATATGAGTCTAGTAGACATAATTTAATAAGGGCCCTGAATTAGAACAGAACTGAGGTGGGCCTGTTCCATACAATTCTATCCCAAGCAAATAGTGATAATGCGATAGGTTTTTCATATTCATAGCCCACGTCTAGTGAAAATACAATAGATTAGAATATTATGGGACATACGCTATACGTAAAAGTCCCTTAAAATATCTAAAGAGTAAAATAATATTAGCATATTATACCTGTAGTGTATTCTGTAAGTTAATTCCTCAATCTAGCTGCTCATTGAGCGAAAGAACGAGTTGCAAAACCTCACCTAATACTTCGTAATGATAAATCTATAGGTGGTTCATATAATAAAATCGTAGGAAAGTCAAAACTGTACATTGAATATTTTTTTAAAAGGATAGTTAGGGCGTGATCTACAATGGATATCGAAACCAAAAATGTAATTTTTAGAATTTTTGTTAGTTTGTCTGTATGTATGTCCGGGCTAATCTCAAAAAGTACTGCATGGATTTACATATTATCACGCTATAACCTACGAAGAAGGAGCTATGATAATTTATAAAATTTAACGCGGGTAAAACCGCGGGGCACAGCTAGTGAATAATAATATTGACGGGGCTATTGATTAGTGACCCCGACTGCTAATCCAAAGGAGGCGGGTTTGGTTCCCATCCGATCCCCATAAAATTTATACAAATAGGGGATTGGGATGGGATTCAGAAAAGTGTAAAATTACTGCAAGCTTCCATGTTGCTTCCAGTAATTTTACACTTTTCTGAATCCCAGAACACTAATGAAAAGTAAAACATTATACAATTTAAAAACATTTATAGAAAATATCATTAGCAAGACTACAGATCCCCACCCAGGATAAATCTTTGTGTAGTATTTACGATTATTTGTTCTGTTTCTGAATGTAAGTTATCTAGAATATGTTTGTTTTTAGAAAAAAGCAAGTATATTTATCACTTGTTTGGTTGCCACAGTACAGGCTCTGTGCAGTTTGGGATCAAAATGCAGTGTGTTAGTTGTCCCAAGATAATTAGAATATTAATTATGTGTTCTATTTTTATCCAGTTTTACTATTTTCTTATAAATATATCCTTCAAACAAAAGATCGTAATAACGTTATAGCTGAGGACTTCAATGTACAGACGGAAGCATATGAAGCCACCCCAATCTATAAAATTTCCCTATTGAAAGTGAACCTTATACTTTGTGATAAAGTTGAAAAACTATTACAAGAAATTTGACAGATTGGGGTAGCTGGATGTGCTGGCGTCTGTACTTTGCACAGGAGTCATCTCAAGAATACTCAAAGCTAACATAAATCAAAGCAAACTAAGATAAACGTATAATAGTTTCAGTGTGAGTGCGACGCTTTTGAACATCAATTTCCCGGGAAATACAACAGTGGAGCTTTGCATTTCCTTTATTCGCTCATGATCTCCGTTTCCGCTGACGTTTTATAAATTAATTCATTTGTAAACGAGTTTACTCAGGTCTATTTTAACCCTGTAACGAACCGAAGAGATTTTCGAATAGCGCCGAAGACGCCCAAGTGGGAGTGAATGGTGCGAAAGCGACGCTCCTATTTATCTCGACTTAGATAATTCCCACTGAACTGACATAGGATGAGGGTAAACATCTTGGCGTGATTAATAGTAATCCTCAGTAGTTTAATAGTGAAGGATTTACTTGTTTGAATAATATTATCTGAAAGCGAAGACGGTAATTTGCTAACGGGAGTCAGTTTTACTAGCGGTCTTTTAATCGTAATGTAATAGGCTCAGAGCCAGAGGCTCTTTAAATCATATTTCATAGTGTCATTTTGTACACTCAGCATCAAAAGTAGATGACCACAGTTAGATGTCCAAAATAAATACACAATATCATACTTAACATCAGAAATAATAGAATATACTGAACATTAGTTTCTTTCACCTACCTATTGTGTAAACATTCAAAAGTAGCCGAACTGCGAATTAAAGAAGTAGCTCGCACCAAACCATGTAAAAGAATATTTTATGTGAATGTTAATTTAGAAGTTTTTTTGGTACCCAATAACTTTATAGTTTATAGTTTATTTATTCGTAAACAGGTTTACATGTCAGAATCTTAGTAACAAATTCATATAATATAAAATAACTCATAAAGGTTTTGATGTACATATTTTATTTATAGAGATTAATTTGCATATTAACAATAACCAAAACTTACATACTATAATATTTAATACCTATAAATAAAAAACTGAATTTAAATCGTTGCCTGCGGGCAAGGTGCCCAGAAAGCTGGCCACATTACCCCGTTGAATAGCGAGGCTAATACGTTGTTTTAAGTACGAGCCAGCTCTCTGGTCACCTGACGACTTGATTAGACGCCTCGACAGCTCCCTAACAAAAACACGTGCTTCTGGACCCCAGGGACCCATTGTTTCCACCCCAAAGGGAAGAAAGATATATCCTCCACCGATTGATATATATTTTCTTCGCTTAAGGGCCTCCGCGGATTCAGCCACAACTCCCGCCGCCCTCGAGCTGATTGGTAGGTGGGAGGGAGCCAGTGTGTCAACACAAGTTGCATCCCCCACCAAAGGCTTCCCTCGACTCCAAGGAACCAACGTCATTCCATCAGGCCTCTTGCCATCGTCACGTGAAATACCGTTGGGCTCTAAAAGAGCCGGCACGTGGACGGTAGCAAGGGTCCGGTGGATGACGTCATTAAGGGCGGCATGGCGCGATTGACGTCCAGCGCTACGGCGGCAAGATAGACCATGATGACCTAAGCGATCTACTTCAACTCCACAGGGACAATTGTGTGGTTCTGTTTGGGAGATGCCCAGACGCAGACCGACTGCAATGGAAAACATATTGTTATCCAAAAGCGTTCCTATATTGGTCGAAGGGATTGCCTGCAACCAGTAACCCGACTCACGTTCGGAAGTGGCTAGTAGACGAGCCCGGTCTCGAATATCTGAACATGAATTAAGTAGGGAATTTTGAATTGACTTACATAGGGGCTCGTCCCATTGTCGTTGAGAGAAGAGTAATTTTGGAAACGCCGCACTCGGACAGGCCATCGACCAAGCATGTTTGGCTGCATCCATGCCCACCAACGGTGCACTGCCGATTGATGGGCTAATTATCCAGCGATACAAACCCTCAGTGGAATGGACTGAAGACAAAAACGCTGGAAGAGAAACACTAGAAATTTTGCGAATACCTAAACCTCCAAAACGGATCGGAAGGGAGGCCTGACACCAGGAGTTATCCGAAAGCGAACAATTTAAATTTGGGTTAAAACATTTTTAATTGAGTTGTCCAAACTTGATAAAAGACAGGTTTGGTTCCAAAATGGACAGCAACGGAGGATATAGATGAATTTTGGTACGAACAAACAAAATCTAATAATATGAAAAGCAACATGTGAATGAATTTTGGATAGTAGTTCTGAAGTGTCTTCAAATTTACAGCGCTGGTCGTTAATAAAAGTAGGGAATGAATCTTCAAGAATTGGAGCACCCAAGAGGTAAAGCGACTCTTTACTTAAAATTTTTAAATTTGGAGCCAGACTGTTAAATTTTCTAATTAAATTTTCTTTCTCATTATTAGCGACGGTATCCATGATAAATAGTTCGCATTTGGCGAAATTAAAATCCAGACCAATCGAATGAAATTTTGCTATTAAAGTTTCCAAATCATTAAAAACAGATGTCGAATCGCCTCCTAGGGTTCCGTCGTCTAAATACCACATGTTCAATTTGGAATTTAGGCTCGAAATTATAGGATGGATGGCCAAGCTGAAAATGGCCGGTCCGAGTGGGTCACCCTGTTGATAACCAGAACATGAATTTACTAATGCCCGGTTCCTTTATTTTACGATCCGTCATTGGACCAACGTTACCATCCGTAATTCAGCTACCGATACCGATGCAAAACTAGTGTTCCACAATGCCCTACCTGCGACGAACATCCGTAGTTTAAACCACCTACGACTCGTTCCGCGATGAACCTCTCGCTCCTCTTCACGATTAGTTATAACAAAACGTCGTACGTCAATTATGCAACTAAAATCATTTATTATTCTGTAATATTATGTGAGTAATAGTACAAATTACTGTACTTATAGTTACAGTAATAATTTAATTTGCGTTTTAGGTTTAAAATATTTATAAATCATTAGTATTGAAAATTTGATGTTACGAGTGCATGGTGTGAACAAAACGCGTGACAGAAAAGCGCATGGCGCATGCGTCTGTCGTCTGACGTCTGTCCAGGAGTATTTCATGGTTTCTAAATAAGTTTTTAAATTGAGTATTTAATCTAAGGTTTGTGGTTATGAAAGCTTAGAAGATAGAAAATAATCAACCCTTTCTAACGGAAAACAAAGCCATGAATTCTCTATCAGTTTCAGAGCTAGACATCACGGAAATCTCCTCAAACACTATGTTAACTACCAAAATAAAATACAAACGACTGGTAAACCGACCGAATTCGAGGAGTAATCAAAGCAGTAACGCCTCGTTATTTTGACAGTTCCGTGACAGTAGAAAATATTTATAGGAACACTTTCGAACGCATCTCCATACAATAAGCTTACTAACGTCCTCCCATCCGTTAGTAACCAGACGTTGGTTATTTGGATAACGACTAGTATTTTTTAGGAACGGTTTTGCGTTACGGCTGGTAGAAATTCTAACTATTCGTAGTAGAAACGATTCGTTTTTGGAATATAGGAACCGGGCGTAAGTGATTCTTGAATATTAAATTGGAGTCAGAACCGTAACACTGCCAAAGATAAGAATAAATTTCTGGAATAAATTTTAAAATTTCCGTCAAAAAGGTGGTTCTGTCAACAGCGTTAAAGGCGTTTTTAACATCCACCTTTAAAATGACCTCTCCGCCATTGTGAGTGATGAATGAGCGAAGTGCATGCACAGCTGCTTCGCAACCTCCCTTACTTCCAAATCCTAATTGAACAGGTTGTAATTTATCTTTAAGTTTGGTGCGGATATGTTTGCAGCAAACCTTTGAAGTAATTCTCCTATACGTACAACCTATAGCTATGGGCCTTATACCGCCATCTTTTTTTTTAAGTGCGCATAAGTTTGCACCGTATAGGAGTGGTGAAATCTGTGCATGCACTTTGCCCTGAAGCATGAAGTTGATGAGTGCGGTAATTTCTTTCAGAAGGACTCTACCGGCGTCCCCTGGAGCCCCAAATAGGAGATCTTTCAAATGCTGTGGGGTAAGGCCGTCCAGACCGCCAGCAGAGCCATTCTTAAAAGACATTACCGCTGCCTTGACATCTCTTTCGGTCACTTGTATTGGGTTGACAGAAGGGTGAGATGCCGAAAGCAGTGGAGGAAGAGGTCCATTAGATGGTGGATGTTTGTCAACCAGGGCTGATAGAGTTTCTGGCGTGTTGGGAGCAATGACGTCTTTAGTAAAAAGAAGCTGGGCAGCCCCTCTTATGTCTCCATCACTTACTTTCATTTCAACTTTCTCATATATATTATAAGAATTTTGTAGTCCAGATTTAGCAACAGGGAAGTTTGATGAGTGTTGTGATACAAAACAATTTTTTTTTATTGATGACGTCAGAGAGTTATTCGTTTCAGAAACATGTAGAATATTAAATGGAAACAATAGAAGTTGCTCCCAGGCGTGCTCGGAATTATCTTTAATAACTTTTTGAATTTTGGTGGATAAATTTTCAGCTACGACTATGCGTGCGCCACGAGGAATGCGTTTTACAACCGGAGTTGTCAATTTTACTTCTGAGAGTCTTTGCCAGAAAGAATCGTATGAAGAGATGGTGCCTGAGGTTGTAAAAGTGTAGTCGAAGAAGAATCAGAATGACCCGGATGTACACAAGTAAGTGATTTGTGAAGCTTGCCAATGTGTACATTCAGGCCATGTTGACCCTTGAAAAAGCGCGCCTGAGAGCAATGAGGACACTGAACCAGCCCGACATCATTGCTGTTCCTAAGAGCAATATAGGAAGGGCCCGCAGTCTGCGACATATTCAAAATGTAACAAAAAACTTAAAAACACTTATTAATACTAAAATAACAACAAAAATAAACCTCTAAGCATAAAACATTCACTAAAATGTACAGCACCATTGGAGCAGAAAACCAAAATCACCATCACCATCATCATCAACCAGAAAATAACTGCAGCACATACTGGGTATCTCCATCTCTGGGGTAGATCCTTCTCCAGCTTAGCGCACCGTTTTATTTTTGTGAATTGTATTATTGAATGCTTTCAGACTGCTATTTTATTTCCACAAGCTGGGTTAAAATGAATCCTAAAAAAAAATAGGGAAGACACTATTTTTTTTTTCGGTCGGCACAAGTGCCTTTCTGATCACTATTCAGCCAAATTTATTGAAGAAATTAATTACTGTAAATTTTTTAATTTAATTTCAATATTTTGCTTCCATGACATTTGACGTCCATTGTCAATTGACTCATAAATACATAATAATATAACACATTAATAATAAGTCAAAATAAAACATTTAAATGGAATAGGATGATTTCATATATAACAATAAATATGAAATTCATCTTGTCATCTAATATAAGTAAATAGTAAAACAAGAAATAAGTAAAAATTATTAAATCGATAGATATTTACAGTAGTGAACAAGTTCAAGAATTAATTAGCCTTTTTATGTTTTAAAAATTCATCGAAGGAATAGAACGACTGTTCGATAAGCCATTTTTTCAATGTATCCTTAAAACAATCTATATTCGAGCTCCCGACAACATTGTCTGGTAGGTTATTATAGACTGTTGGGCCCATTACGTGAGTCAGTTTGCTAGACTTTTCTAGACGATGCGGTACAGCGGCAAGCCTGTTAGCGCCACGGGTGCTGTATGCGTGAACGTTGCTGAGCTTCGTAAACTGCTCTACGTTAGAGCGAACGTAAATTGCAACTTGCAGTACTACAATTCCAGTGAGAGTGATGATGCCAAGTTCCTTGAAGTAAGGTCTCACAGATGTGTTTTGGGGTATTCCGATGAGAGCACGTACAGCGCGTTTTTGGAACCGAAATATGCGTTCCCATTCAGCCGTACGTCCCCATAATTCGGCCCCATACTGCAATAGCGAGTGAACAGTCGCGAAGTAGCACGCACGAGCGGCCTCTATATTATTGTCTGTGAGAAATGTTATGAAATACAAACAAAATTTTGGCGGTCGCTAAACTTTTAAACATTTTAAAAAGTTTAGCGACCGCCACATTAATAGTTATACCCACAACAATATTAATTAAACCTGCTCAGTATATGCTTCATAAATATTATTGTGGGTTTTGAAAAAATGTTTGCACTCGAATGCATTAAAAACTTACCTGATTTTATAAAACAAATTATATTTTTAGCATTATTTGATTATGGAACCATTTTAGTGTATAAGCATAGGCACCTTACGCGGTAGTATTACGGTAACCACCACGCGTTTACCGTATCCGTTTGACAATTGCAATACCAGGAGTATGGACACGCATGTTCGAACCAACTTCTTCTCCTATAAACCCTTACAATCATACTTACACACAGTATTACAACGTTAAGTTAGGGTTGCGTGGTTCCTGTAAACTCAGCCAGGCTGTTTTTTTAGAGAAAACAATTATAATGTTACGTCCCACATTTTTTCATCGCTTTGGAAGCTCCAAAATTTAAGGCTGTAAATAAAATATCTATATAGTAATATAGTTTTAATAACGCTGCAAATAGGGATAAAACGTACTTTCAGAAAAATTACATAACACACATTTAAATTTTTTTGCTGAGGATATAAAACTATGAGCGCTGGCTGTACTTCTGTTTATTTAATGGCAATCCACATTATTCACGCGATATTTAGCCAATCTCAAGTTAGTATGATAGTTTGGATGGAATTTGAGATAGTAATATATATATGAAATACACATCAGAACTATTTACAGTGGAAGAGATGAGCATAAACTTCGGTGTAATTAATTATTAAATATTTATAACTACTACAACATAACTATATAAAATAACGCATGCAATAAGCACTAGGTAATATTCCAAAGCTGAAGTAGCAGTGGGCGGGGTACATAGCTTGTAGAACCGACAGCCGTTGGGGCAGAAAGTTTCTCGAGTGGCTACCACTAACTGGAAGATGCAGTGTGGACACGCCCCTACAAGATGGACCGATGATCTTGTGCGGGTCGCTGGAAAGCGCTGGATGCGAATAGCGTGAAATCGGCAATTGTGGAGAGATCTTTGGAGGAGGCCTTTGTCCAGCATTGAACGTCTTTTGGCTGATATAATGATGATGATTGAAGAAACATTAGTATATAATAGGTAGACTAATACTTCCAGAAGTTCTAAAGAATAAAGAAAAAATAAGAGAATCTATTCTGAGCTCAAACAGTGCGCTCGCGTTTAGCTTTGAGCTAGAATGTATTAGATATCTGCTAACAAAGACCCTGCACCTGTGTCGACTTTGTACCTTTATCTCATCTATTGTGCGTATATAAGCATCTTATTTTACTTTTTGCAATATTGCAACTACAATTCTTATAAAATGTATACAAACAACAGGAAGCTTGCAATAATTTTACACTTTTCTGAATACCTGAACACTAATGAAAAGTAAAACATTATTCAATTCAAAAATATTTTGGGCCTGTTGCCATGGTTGGCAAATGCTTGCTTTTCACGCTGGAGGTCGTAGGTCCGATTCCCGATTTCCCAGGACAGATATTTGTGTGCATGAACATGTCTCTTTGTCCTGAGTCTGGGTGTAATTATCTATATAAGTATGTATTTACGAAAGAAAAGTAGTATATCAGTTATCTGTTTTCCATAGTACAAGCTCTGCTTAGTTTGGGATCAGATGGCCGTGTGTAAATAATGTCCCAGGATATTATTATTCAAAATAATCATTACCAACGGTTCCGAGAAGAGCCTATTAAAATTTGCAGTTTTGCTAGCACCCCCAAAATACAGAAATGGGTATTGCATAAAATTAAAGCATTAGTCGCAATGCAAAGCGTAAATTTTAACTCAATAAAACCAATACCAAGTCGATTTTTTTATATTAAGGCTTCGTGTAGACTGAGAGATCTACGTTAAGAAGTAAGTGCCCTTCGTGGACATTTACTTTACGGGACCCTCATTTACTATTGCTAATTATTTGAAACCCAAATATTTTTATAAAAAAGAAAGGTGTTCGTTCATAGCATGTTTCACAAACCATCGGCGATTTTAAACGGCCTAGGACATGCTTTTTCCTTATCTATCTTCTCGTTATCTTGGTACAACTAACACACAGACATTTAATCCCAAATTAGGCAGAGCTTATTCTATGGAAACCAGGAACTAATAAACATACCTATAAGTAAATGTCTAAATACATAAATATTAAAGATAAATTACATCCAAGTAGAGAAAAAAAAATGTTGCTCATCGGACAAGGATTTGCCCTGAGAGGGGATCGAACCCACGCCCTCTGGCTTTGCAGTAAGGGTCACTAACCACTAAACCTTTTGACTTTGACTTATATTTTTTCTATATTGCCCGCAATCTATAGTTTAGTTAATTGTTATCCTTTTTAGGTTACGCACGCAAAGGGCAAAACGGGACCCTATTACTAAGATTTCGCTGTCTGTCTGTCTGTCCGTCTGTCACCAGGCTGTATGTTATGAACCGGGATAGTTAGACAATTGAAATTTTCACAGATGATGTATTTCTGTTGCCAATATAACAACAAGTACTAAAAAATAAATATTTAAGGGGGCTCCCATACTACAAACGAGAATTTATTGCTCGTTTTTATAGATAATGGTACTGAACCATTCGTGCACGAGTCCGACTCGCACTTGGCCGGTTTTTTAACTTTATCCATACTTTCAGCTTATCAAATGAACCATAATATAACGTGTATTTTCAAAAGCAAAAAGCCGAGTGTGAGTTTTAAACGTCAACACAGTAGGTGCTTTTTAACAATATCCGCATTATGTTTAAGTCGTCCGCTCAGCAGCAAAGTTAAGCTGCCTTTGTTATAATAATATCGGACAGAACTTAAGAAAAATATACTCAGTATTATTCTACAAAGCTCTTTTTAGCAGAGAATTGATGTCATAGATATTGAACAACGTATCACAAAAAATATGCACATTTCCAGTTGCACTCACAGGTCCGTGTGATCGGTGAGGTAAAGCGCTTAGGCGGTTACTCTAAAGATACGTGACCATCAAAGTGGTTTAATTTCTGAGCGCCACCTAGCTTCGCAGGGTACGTTAAACGTCGCTAAGTGGGCTGTCCCGGTCGTTGTTGCGGTACAACAGTCGTTAAGACATGTCAGAAACCTACTGGGCGGCTTTAACAACTCTTACACTAGTGTACCCAGAGTCCACACAATAAACAAGAAAAAAAATACATGTGGGGTCGGGCTCCAATTAGTATGATACATTATTTTATAATGTATTTATCTGTTTGCACCTAGCCAATACATTCGTGGCAGTGGCAGGCGCAAACATAGACTCCTCTCCTGTCCGCCAACATGGCGCCCTCGACAAAGAGAGAACTGTCCAACGGCTAGAGCCATTAAGCTTACTAACGGTTTCCTACAATCAAATCCACATGCAGACATATTTTTTTACGCAGTTGGTACAACATTTAGAAATGTATTAGAGTATTTAAATAGCGCCAAATCTTAAAATCAATGTACCTTTTTGTGTGTTTGTGTTTGTCTTTATTATTATTGTTTAATTTCATATTTCATTTGACATAATTATAGTTATAGAATTTAAATGTATCGTAAACATAATCTTTAGTTCTTAAGTATAAATTATAAGCGCTTTGGTGTTAACTGTAAGCTTATATTTTTATCAATATATAAATGTATTAAATAATAATGTCCTCCTAGCCGATTTCGGCCACGGCCGTTAGTCTCAATAGAGACGAGCCATCTGTGCGGGATATATTATAGTGCACAAGTGTCTGTGCCAACACAGGGGCACTTTCTATTCCATCACTCCCATGATCCGATGGGATGACTAGCGACACGACCGGGAAGAGGTCCAATTAGTAGTAGCTTATTCTTCATCTAATAACGCTACCAAACAACCAATTATGAGCAAGGATACTAATTACATTATCAAAAACCCTTTTTACAGATGTTGTCCGTTGAGTATCTACCTACAAAATTTCATTTACAAACATGATTATAAAAGAAACAAACGATTATTTAATCAAGCTCCCAAATCACTGTATTGGGAATGGAATACCTTAATACCTTTGTGTATGTTGACATCAATATAATTGCTTAATAGAATTTATTCGACAAGCATAGAGGGAACCCTTTGTGACATGCTTAATAAATAGAGCGTGACAAACTAAGGAAACACGCACAACGCGCATTAAAACCTATTTAGAGGCAAATAGACAAATGCCTGTCGTTTTATCAACACATTGTTACTGATGTCGAGTCGCTAACGACAAACTAACCTAATAATATCACACTTTGTAAAGACAGTAAATTCGATATTATAATATTTACATACTACAGTACAGTACCACTTTTGACTGCCTCGTTGGTCTAGCGGAAGCTTGTTCGCCCGCAGAGAACGAGGTCCTGGGTTTAAATTCCGGGTGGGGCCTTAAGTGGTTATGGGCCTTTGCTATAAAAAGAAAAATTTCTCAGCATCAGCCCGAAATCTAGGAGTTAGCAGTATTATACCCCCGTGCCTCAAAGAGCACGTAAAGCCGTCGGTCCTGTACCTGATCTCTTTCCGGTCGTGTCGCTAGGCATCCCATCGGATCATGAGAGTGATGGAATAGAAAGTGCTCCTGTGTTTGCGCACACACTTGTGCACTATAATATGTCCCACGCAGATGGCTAATCTCTATTGAGACTGGCCGCCGTGGCCGAAATTAGCTTAGAAGGACATTATTATTCTTATTATTATTATATCTAGTACCCTAAACCGGCGAACATGTATGAAGAATATAATGACAGTTAACGAGGCAAAAGGGGTGTGCAAAGATCGTATCAAATGGAAATGTTGTCTCTGCCTACCCCTATGGGAAACAGGCGCAAGTCTATGTACGTATTATATGTATATCTACTTAGGTTAGTGTACTGTTGAACACATAAAACACTATTTGACGATGAAATAAAAATAGATACAGGTAGTTATTTTTAAACCATATTTCACAGAAAATACGTGTTGAATTAATATACGGTTTTTATTTAGAGCATTATAGACCAAAATTGTACAAATTATACCAACAATGTCACTCGAAAATAGCCCCAAAATATCTTCTCTATCGCAACGTCATTCCGCATTTAAACATGCTAACTGCCCATAACTAGGTTAGAGCTTTAAAAAGCCCGAGTGCCTAATTGCAATTTAGGTCCATTCACCGGCCAGTGTTCAGTATCATGAATGCAGATGAAACCGCAATGACTTTGCGGCCACACAAGCTGTATGCGGTTGGCATACAGTAGTAAGGCTCTACTGGGTTATATGTACCTACCATAGGAAATACGTTGAGGTCATATGGCAGTCAATACGCAACTTGCACCCGAACTGCGTGACAACTTGCCACAAGGAATGCATGTTACACATGTTTAGGGAAATAATTATACTTCAAATTATCTATTACATATTATATTATTTTACTTTAATAGGATAATTAAACGGTTATATTTATCAATTACGTGTATAATTTAAAACTGCTATAAAACAAATGTAATCCGGCAGGAATTGAACCGTAAACCTCACTGCATAACCATGTTAGACGCGTTGTCAGATCAATACAAAAGATCCATACTGGTGGATCATTATCTTATCAATAATTATTACCAATACACTGTTTTAATAATGTCCTCATAGCCGAATTTCGGCCATGGTGGCCAGTCTCAATACGGCCAGTATAATACCGCCAACTCCCAGACCTCGGTCTGATACTGAGACATTTTGCTCTTTTTACAGAAAAATCCCCAAGATCTCTCTTGGTCCGACCCGGGATTTGACCCCAGGACCTCGTTATCTGAGATTAAACACGCTACCGCTAGACTGTTGCCACCAATGTGGAATAATATGTTTATTCAGATGTTTTTATTATAAAATCGGCAAAGGTTTTGTACAATATTTATATTTTGTGTATCAAAAGATTTCTCTTATGAATAGGTACATGTTTTTTTTCATTTTGATGTTATACACATGCTTGGGCTATTAATATCTCAGAATTTGAAAGCGCTATCTCGTAAAATCAAGTATTTGGTTATAGTTAGGGCTATTGTTAGCTAAGTCATCGATAATTACATTGTGGCTCTATCTTCGTACGCACGGCTACATATCGGCTACATATCGGCAGGCCGAAGAACACCGATTTACGCTTGCTTCCTTGACTTGTCGAAGGCTTTTGACATGGTGTCCTATGACATTCTGTGGAAAAAACTGGAGGATATTAACCTACCACCAGAACTTATCAATATCCTCAAGTTCTGGTATGGACGCCAGGTCAATGCTGTTAGATGGGCGGGGACATTGTCTGATCCATACGGGTTGGAGTGCGGGGTAAGACAAGGAGGTTTGACCTCACCAGTACTCTTTAACCTCTATATAAATACACTGATCGTCGCACTCAGCAGCCAACGAGTCGGCTGTTATATTGACGATGTCTGCGTCAACGTCAGTGCGTCGGTCTGTGGATTAAGAAAACTACTAAACTTGTGTGAGACTTATGCCGAAACACATGGCTTAATATATAATGTGGAAAAGAGCCAGTATATGGTTTTTAAGGCTGGCAATGAACATCCGCCTCATGTGCCCCCTATTCGACTGAATGGTACTCCTCTAGCAAGGGTAATGCATTCTAAATATTTAGGGCACATAGTTACAGCCGACCTTAAGGACGATACTGACATTGAACGGGAGCGGAGGGCACTGTCAGTGCGGGCGAACATGATAGCACATAGATTTGCGCGCTGCTCTACTGAAGCTAAAATTGCCCTATTCAAGGCTTATTGTACTTCGCTTTACACCTGCAGTCTATGGATCAAGTTCACTTTAAAATCCTACAGTGCCCCCCGCGTACAGTTCAACAATGCATTCAGGCCTATGTTGGGACTACCTCGCTACTGCAGTGCCTCAGCTATGTTCGCCGAAGCGCGAACTGATTGTTTTTATACAACAATACGCAAGCGCGGCACATCGCTGGTGCGGAGGGTGCGAGCTAGTTCCAACATAGTGCTGAAAATGATGGCGGACAGGATTGACTGTCCGTTTATAAGAAGGTGCTGCGACATGCATATCGTAGCGGCGGAATGCAAATAATATTATATTTTATTACTAACACCTAGGCTAAGTTTTATTAACAATTATGAGTTTTTAAAAACTTGAAATAAACGTTTTATTATTATTATTATTATATCAAGCTATATATTTCCAATATTAGCTGACCTCTCATTCTATGAAAAACCTATACAACGCGGGATCAGTTTATACTGGAAATGTATAGCTTGATATGTGGCCGTGTGTACGTACGCACTCCACTATCATAATCGTACGTCTTCGTCATAAAAAGATGTGCGATGGCAGTTATTGTAACAACTTATTACATTATTTTGTAACTATCACAATTGTGTAATATAGCTAAAAATACTAACCTACACAACTGTTTTTTTTTTGTTTTTTTCGTATAATATTTGTATAATTCTCCCACGCACGCGTTCGTCTGCACTCGGCGAACACAGACGAGTTGTCACGAGTGACCGCTAAGGCTATCGAGTGACCTGCTATATTTTTGACATTAGCTGGCGAAACCTCACGCCTTAGTAATCAATCGGCCGGTGAAGCAGCAAAAATGGGCAATGATGTAAAAAAATAACCTATTTTTTTAAACACTTATATGAATAATAAAAACTGCGTATTGCTATTGATTGCATTTAATTTAAATGAAGAAGAAGTACAGACTATAAATAAATTTCAATATTTTTTAAATTAGTTATTTCCAATTTTTACCAAAGCTTTTTATTAACGTGTATAAGAATTACGAGGGAATACCTACCAGAGAACGGGCAGCAGCGTTTTTCTGTCAAACTGCGATCGTCAACCGTCTGCCAAGCGAGGCGATTATGGCATATCCCCCCATTCTTTAGGGAGACTTTTGTCCAGCCGTGGACTTATTTCGGCTGACATGACGATGATGTATAAGAATTAATAAATCAATATTCAATATTCATTCATAATGCGTAAGTTATAATGAATATTAAACATTGTACCAAAATAAGTATATATAAAATAATAACTTATTATTTTGTTAATGTGAAATTTCATGTGCAATAACGAATAACCTTCAAGTTTTCAAAATATTTATATGAAATCATAAAATAATACCTGAAAACATTTCAATTTGCGAAGCAAACATTATGGCTTACCGTTTTGTATGCTTTGCAAATTGAAATAGTTTTCTTTTGATGAGATAAAATAGTTCTTGATATTATTTATATACACTTTGCCCTTTATTTAATTTCGTAACTAGTGGTTCATACGACATGAGTACTGGAGCAAACCCAATATTTCGTGATTGGCAACCAATCGTAGTTATCAATATATCATCTAATGGTAAGCGGTTGCCGTGCTCTGTAACGAAATCTGGCAACACCCGGGGTACACATATACATTAAGCACTACAACTACATTGATTGCCGCAGGCTACCCAATCAAACCTATGATCTTTCCACCAAGATACGTTTTAGAATAGTTTCGTAACATGCGTTTGATAAACGCATGTTACGAAACTACTATGTTCGTATCAAAGCCAGCTTGTTTTTTACATTATGTTTAAAGTTGCTTAGAAGGCGTTCACTGCTTCCGTCGATCACAAAGCGAATAGTGAGTAATTAACTTTTACATTCTATGCCGTCCTCAAACGAATGAAGATCTTTAATACACCGCAATTTGGTACCTATTCTTCACTCTACGTTAATACACGACTATAGATGTAGATACTAAATGCCTTGATTAATTTATTGATCGCAACTTGGTTCCCAGTAACTAAGCTTGTCGGTAATAATAAGGTGATTTCTTCAACCACTACACCACTCATGAAATCAATATATCTCATTAATAAATCTAAACTGTAATAACAGTAAAGGCACGCCAACAAAGCTATCCAAACGCTGTTCCCTACAACGTACAGCTCGCTTTAAATACCAAAGTTTCGGCGAGAGCATATTTTATAAATAAGCCACAATACAGAGCCCGTGTTACACAAACGCTCCTGCTTCACTCCGCCACTTATACAAATTGAATATCTGCAGATAACTCCGCGGTAACGACTGGCTAGTTGAAAAATAAAGAAAACAACAGCCAATTTTATCGAGACATTGCCAAAACAGCATGTAACTTTTACATTCATAGAGTATTTCAATAATTAATATTTCATTGGTCGTCTAGATAATATATAATCTATATTTTATAAGTTACTAGGTTTAGTAAAGCTTAAATAGGTTATCTGTTGCTAACCCATTTAAGCATCTATAAATGAAATCTGACCTGAATAAATAATTAAATGATGAATATAACGATGTTTTCTTCGAACATAGTCTTTTCGGTGATTACACCATGTCCCATAGTATTGTGAAAGGGTTTATGAGAACAGGATCAGTCATAGCAATTTGACTTTTGTTTAAATGAGTTAGCCATGAAAACTAGCTAGTCATGAAAGTGAGGAATAATTTGGAAAAATCTAGGATCTCATGTCGCCGTGGTCTCCTTCTATGAGGTAGTCATCCAGAAGGAGGCCGCCAGGGGGATCGGGAACTATGGAGGCGGAGGAGGCTTCGGGGTGGGGGGAGCAGCCTACCAGCTGCCCAACTCCCCTCAGGGCTGCGGTGCCAGTATGAGAAGTGTCCTCTACTGCCACCACTTGAAAGCAGCTCCGGGTGCAGTCGCTGGACTGGTAGGGTCGGGCATAGGGAAGGCCAAACTAGAGCCCTCTCTGGGCCAAATAAAGATTCCTTGCCACTGCAAACGCAAACACCAGGTGTCCACAGTTGCATAATTATGCCAGACAAAGCACGCGCAAAAAGTCAAAGAACAAAATAATCTCAGACAATCCCATAATGTTGAATATTTTGCTGCCACCAACCAAATACTGAAAATTCGATTCAAAATCAAAAATCAAAATCATAAAGTCATTTATTCCGTTAAAATATTACATTTGTGTGGAATCGTCAATTAATTTTTTTTTCCCTACCGTGCAGTGCATGACGTGGTAGCTACTGAGAAACACTGCCAGAAAACGAGTGTATCCCATCTGGCCCGGTGACTTGGCCCGGCGCCGGGCCACATGGGAAAAAAATGTTTCAACTGGCCCGGCGATGTATTTATCGGGCCAGATGACACAAACCAAGTGCCATCGTCCCCGGTAAGGGGACTAACTGGCCCGGCGATATATTTATCGGGCCAGATGACACAAATCAAGTGCCATCGTCCCCGGTAAGTGGAGAAAAGAGGATACGCCACGTAATTTGTGAAATACTAACGACATGCATCTATGAATGGGATTGAACTTAAAAATCAAACTGCTATATATACAATAAGCAGTTTTTATTATGAATCAACTTTTGTCATAAAACTCAACCTGAAATAGACTTCTTACAAGTAGATCTTTTTGGATTTGAACAAATAACAATATTTTTATAATAATAATAATCAAGGAAGCCAAAATGCTATGAATCAAACAAAATTATCAAAAAGTTCTTATTATAACATACAAACAGTCTACAATATATATTTTTATTAACAATCAACAATATACATATAAAATGGTCAAAACTATATTTTTAATAATAGTAATATCTAATCAACGAAGCCAAAACGTTATGAATGAAAAAAAATATTCATAAATACTTATTATAACATACAAGCAGTCTTCGATATGGTTTTATTTAAAATAATCAACAATGTATATTGTAATAAAAATAAAATGGTCTCTTTACCAAAATCAGAAAAATAACTAAACTAACCTAACCTCTTATCGACAATACTACAAAATTATTTTTATTAGTATATCACAAATGTTAAAAATCACAGATTGTAGTTGAGTATAATCAATATCAATAGCATTTTGGCTTCGTTGATTATTATTATTATAAAAATATTGTTATTTGTTCAAATCCAAAAAGATCTACTTGTAAGAAGTCTATTTCAGGTTGAGTTTTATGACAAAAGTTGATTCATAATAAAAACTGATTATTGTATATATAGCAGTTTGATTTTTAAGTTCAATCCCATTCATAGATGCATGTCGTTAGTATTTCACAAATTACGTGGCGTATCCTCTTTTCTCCACTTACCGGGGACGATGGCACTTGATTTGTGTCATCTGGCCCGATAAATATATCGCCGGGCCAGTTAGTCCCCTTACCGGGGACGATGGCACTTGGTTTGTGTCATCTGGCCCGATAAATACATCGCCGGGCCAGTTGAAACATTTTTTTCCCATGTGGCCCGGCGCCGGGCAAAGTCACCGGGCCAGATGGGATATACTCCAGAAAACTCAGTAGGA
The DNA here is from genome assembly GCA_951640165.1 of Pseudoips prasinana. Taxonomy (NCBI): domain Eukaryota; kingdom Metazoa; phylum Arthropoda; class Insecta; order Lepidoptera; family Nolidae; genus Pseudoips; species Pseudoips prasinana. Next base: position 17,313,216 of record OX621240.1, read on the forward strand.
ATCCTCTTTTAAAATATTTATTTCTTACATAAAATTACATTGTACATAAATGTGTTAATTTAGAGCGACTCAATCCCAAGCTGTTTTGTCACTTAAATAATCAGAAGTTCTGTAGCCCTGCTACACAATTTGGGTTTTATAATTCTTTTAAACTTATTCATAGACATTTCTAGGATATCACTGGGAAGTTTGTAAGATTGACCTGAAGTCCTCTCTGCTGACTACTCATTAGTTCGCGAAGCAATAATTATAACGAAAAAAATACCTTTATCTTTCATTTTGAAATAACACAAAGTTTAAATCACTGGTCAGGCCAAAAAGTGTTCTTAGGATTTCTGACAAAATACACCCTCTTATATCTCATTGGAAATATAAAGTCGTCGGTCCAGCACCTAATCACTCTCCAGTCATATCAGTCCCTCCCAGAGTAAGGGTGCACCTACATTTGAGCACCCACTTGTGCAGATAACTAGCACATAAATTTAGAACCACCGACAGCGTTTGGAGCCCCCAATGCTTTGCCAATTAAGCTACGGTGAATTTATTATTCTCTTTCCAAAACATTCTACGAGGAATTTTGGCGTCATCTATCGGTATTGCTGAGTAATTCCTCGACAGAGATGTCCATAGTTACATGTGGAAGCCAAATTAGTGACTTGATATCAACATCTACATTTACTTCCTTGTCGGTAAAACTATAAATATTGACAATTGATATTTAAAAATCCTTAAATAAACAATTTGACACTAACTTCAAGAAATACAAAGGTATTATTATCTTAAATTATTTATTTTTTCTATTTGATCAAATATAAGTCACGATCGAATAATCTATTTGTGCCTATAATTAAATACGTTTTGTGAATTTTTTATACTAATCATGTCCCGACTATTTAGAAGCGCTTTTTAAAGTGTATGTGAATAAAAACCGTTTTTATTAGGGTTCCGTAGCCAAATGGCAAAAAACGGAACCCTTAGATTCGTCATGTCTGTCTGTCCGTCCGTATGTCACAGCCCAAACTATAAGAGCTGTACTGTGGAAATTTGGTAAGTAGATGTATTATGTAAACCGCATTAAGATTTTGACACAAATATAGAAAAATAATAATAATTTTGGGGGGTCCCCATACATAGAACTGAAACTTAATTTTTTTTTTCATCGTACCCATACATATGGGATGTCTATAGATAGGTCTTCACAAAATGATATTGAGGTTTCCAATATAATTTCTTTCTAAACTGAAAAGTTAGCGCGAGAGACACTTCCAAAGTGGTAAAATGAGTGTCCCCCCCGCCCCCCTGTAACTTCTAAAATAAGAGAATGATAAATCTAAAAAAAATAAATGATGTACATTACCATGCAAACTAACAAGGAAAATTGGGTTGAACGAGATCTAGCAAGTAGTTTTTTTTAATACGTCATAAATCGTAAACCGCGATTTGCTTTCATTTAATCAACTGAAATACATGCTGTTACGGAACCATTCATGGGCGAGTCCGACTCGCACTTGGCTGGTTTTTTTATTTTCAATAGCTGTAGCGTGTTCAAGCCAGACAATGCGGTCCTGGCTTCAAATCCCGGGTCTCGGCAAAAAGTAATTTTGGGATTGTTATGTTAAAAATCTCTCAGTATCAGCTCGAAGTCAGGGAGCTGACGGTATTACACCCCGTGCCCCGTATAGCAATTAAGTCGCCCCATCAGATCATGAGAGTGATGGAATGGAAAGTGACATGAAAGAAACACTAGTGCACAATATATGTCCCGCGCAGTTGGCTAGTTGACATTGAGACATGCCATCGTGGCGCTAATTTGAGTCATTTTTATCAGTATCATTAGCCTCAGCCTCAGCATCAGCCAACTACAAAGGGGACGCGGGTGCTTTGGCCTTTACAAGCCTTACTCACACGCAGAAACATAACATTGAGTTATCATTAAGGAATTTCTTCTGTAAGGTAAAGGTACTTCCCCAGTCAGGCTGCTCTATGAGTGAATTAACGCTGTGCCTTCTCTGTCTTGATAATATTAGAACGTACCATGTATTACATGAATAAATAAATAAATAAACAGTCATGTTTTTAACGATAGGCCATCAAGCTCGGAGCTATCAATAAAGAAGAAGTAGTGGTTGTGTGACAAAATCAATCCCTCGTTCATTACTCTATATGCCACAGGTAGTTAAATATTGACTAGCCACGCGCCGTGTACTGACCTTCTCGTTTCCATTTTAATCCCAAATTGTGGGTTGCAAGGACAGGAAAAGTTTTTAGGGTTACTATCCAAAGAGGGCTAACGGAACCCTACTTTTAAGTCTTCGCTATCCTACTTGTCTGTCAGTGGGTTCTTAGGTAACTATCTCTTAATAAGTAATCTTGTAATAAGTAAATAACAAATGTGTAATTATATTACAAATGTAAAAAAAACAACAACATGTTTTTGATGGTTTTTGGGTGACATTCACAAGGTTATAACGATGAGACACGGACACTTCGTGTGTGTATTCTACCCACACTTGGCCTGTTTTTATATATTTTAAGTACATATCAAGCATAAGCAAAAGATACTCTCAAATGTGTTCAAAACTTTTTTTAATGCGATGCCCGCACTATGGAAATAAATCCTGTATCACGGGGGACTAAATCCTGTACCACGGGGGACGGAAGTTGTCCTGTTATGGAACCCGTAGCACGTCGGTGCTGAGGCATTTATTTATCTAGTTGAAATTATTGAATGTCAATTAATCAATCAATTCATTTATATGCATAACACAGGATATAAAGGTGATAGATAAACAGTGTAATAATATGGAAATGTGTAACATTTTCACTAATCGTGTGCAAAATTTGACCGTTGTCTTAGTTGTAGTACTTTACGCTGATTTTACATGAGAGATAAGACAAACCATACGATGATCACAGTCTTCTTTAACCCAGTTTTATTTCTATTGGGATCCCTTTCTAACCAGCTATGGTTAGTTCCCAAAATTAAAATACTGACTGGCGGACCTCGTAGGCCGGAGGCAACTTTTAGCCAAAACTGTTAAGATTGGATGTCAGATTTTACTAAACCCGTAGATATAACTTCTTAACCAACCTGATCCGATTCCGATTACAGCACGGGAATCGAACCTGTAACCTCCTAATAACCTAGCCTAATACTCAGGTATGATGGCTTACACCGCGCTGACCCGCAGGTACAATAATGATAGTAAAAGTAATTCGCCAATAATGACTTTAGACTTTTTAAATAGTAAATATATAAAACAAAACAAATGGACACAGGTGTCCCAGGAAACAAGCCCCTTGACCACAGTAATGGGCCGTGGTCGCCGCCCCGTTACCCTACCTGCTAATTAGCGACCTAACGGCCTACTTTTTTTCAACTCGTTTAACTCAAATTCACCAACCAAGCGAATTATTACACTGCTTTCCTAACACATTAATGTACAAAAACCAACCTCATACACAATTCACTTATTAATTGTGAAATCTTAAACAACGTAACCATTTAAATGTTGTGAAAACCTTTACAAATTATACGGAACAAAAGCTTTAATGAACAAAACGTATTTTAATTAATGTATATGCTCAAACCTATTTTCTCGACGTCAATAGTCTGTGCTCTCCATATTTTCGCCACAAAAGCTCTCTCCCAGCTTTTGTTTCTAAATAATCGAAAAAAAATCGAGATCCTAAATGTGATCTAGCAGGATTTGCTTATATCTTTCTTATTTCTCCTTTTGCCGAAAAAAACAGAAACCCTCGTCAAGACGGATTTGTTAAATGAAAAAAAGATGTACAATTTGGTTTTTATGTTATGTTGCGTCACCTGATCAAGATATGTGAGCAATGCGGATGGTTTGTTTGCAGCCGCGTTTTAAAGTAACAAATGCTTCGTAGTGAGAAGTATTGATCTGCTACATAGCGCACTTAATAACCTTTAGCGCAGATATTTGTATTTGTAGCGAATCTAATATGTTTTTGAAGTGTTCATAGTTCTACATATTTGTAAAACAAATTCGATCTGTTGAACAAGTTTGACTATCGACCAATTTTACCATATTGAGGTTAAATATATTTCATAAAAAACATTTTGCCTATAATCAATATTGACAAATGGTCTGTATAAGATCTATCGAAATAAAAAAAATAATTCGCAAAGTATTTTATCTGTATGGATACTTACTTAGGTACTTTTCTAAATGAAATGTATATTATATGTTTTAACTAAATATCAAAACACCTTATATTATTTAAAAATATCTATAAATATAAAATTCATTAGATTTATAACCTACGCATGTTGTTGTATAAATATTTATATTAATAATATGTTAATTTTAAAATTATAATACTCTAATGTTAGAAGGATACGTAGAACAAAACAAGAATATGTCCTGTGTCGTTCAGTTTACGGACACCTAAATCGGGAACAACTATCAATAGGTTACAAGGGGATCAAACCAGCATCGATTAGAGCTAATAGGGATGCTACCACAGAGTTTATGGGCGCAACTACCTTAACTACAATGCCACACATGCATCTATAAAATGCCATTAGTGAATAGAACACTAACTAAGTCAGCAAAATCGACTCATGTTATGGGCCCGGCAGTTTATAATCAGCTCCCAGAGAGTTTAGTAACCGCCCTAACTGTCGCAGGTTTCAAGTATCGGTTAAGACGCTGGTTAGTCGAACGGGCGTTCTACACTAACGATGATTTTTTTAAATTTAAATAATATTCACTTTATATTGACTTATTTAATCTGTATTATAATTTTAATTTTAATTCCATAGTAGGACAAATTGACAATTTATTAATTATTTTTACGTGTGACATGACTACCTATTATTGACATTGTTTGTGATATAAATAATCTATGTGAACATTTTTGACATGTAATTAACATTACCAATAAATTACTATTGACTATAGAAAAGGAAAAAATATAATATGGTTGATGAAAATTATAATCAAATCCTAACAAAATTATAAACGAAGTCTTTGAATCAGCTGTTTAATAATTCATATTTAAAATGGTTATGCAATATTCGAAATTTAACATTCACATTTCTAACATAAAAAGCCATCGTCTTTCTCAAGATGACTTGTTAAAACAGTCCGGAATCAGAGACTTTTTTGTTTACATATGTCCCATAACAAGGGTTGCCCTCCGATGCCACTAGATATTGCGCCGCATTCGCCATGTCATCCCTTTCTTAGTTGGTCCGAATGTTATGAAAAATGTACAGGTATCTGAGTAACTGATGTGATATTATTACGTTTCGTAAATTTTATACATGGATATTGCATTTTTTTTTAATTTAGCCCTTCTATATTAAAGTAGCAAAGTACCCGCCCATCATAGGCAGTTCTGTTGTAAAATATGATGAAAAGATGAGAAAAAAAGTATGAAAATAAGATATTTCTCAAGTGTCAAGATACCAAATACAAGCAAAACTTCTTTGCTGGTCTTTTGCTTTTATTTCCTATAGTATAATTTCTGTCCTGGTCGAATTTCAGCCATGGCGGTCGCTCTTAATGGGGATTAGCCATCAGCGTGGGACATATTACAGTACACAAGTGAGCACTTCACTCTCATAATCCGATCTGACAGCTAACTGACACGACCGGAAAAAGTTCAGGTACAGGACTGACGACTTTACGTGCTCTCCAAGGTACGGGGTGTAACACCGTCAACTTCCAGATTTCGAGCTGATACTATGAATATTTGTTAACAAATGCCAATGTCACTATTTTGTTGCCCAACCCGGGGTTTGAACCCAGGCCCTCATTATCAGCGTTTTGACATGCTATCAGAAGACCAACATGTATTTTATAATATATAGTGATTGAAATCCAATAATGTCATAATCATACTAATACATATCATCAGAACAATTATTTGTACTCTACTAGTCTCTTCCCAACAAGAGAGTTGGTTCCCTGTAATTTTAAAGAAGGATATAATCTTTATATAACGCAAAATGATATTGATCTTGGAGAACAACTGTATGGATCGTAGATATTAAGAATAAGGGATATGTTGATAACTTAAAATTGAGTCTGAGGTTATAACGATAAGAAACAATAGCGTGTACTACTGCTACATATCCTAGAGAGAATCTGAAGAGAGACCTATTTCACCATCATTTTAATCTAAGTCCAAACTAACCTGCTCAATTCCCTTAAAAAGTTAGACACAATTGTGTTTTAAATAAGTCATTCAAAATCTAATTAAAATCTCGTGAATAACTACTTACTTAATTGTACCAAAAGTTAACTATTCAATTTTAATTTTATGTATTCTACACTTGAAACAAAGCTTCCCTCATAAAATGATACAACACTTACATGATATTAGGCCTCCGATACGAGCACACACGACATAATCAGTTGGTGAGAGTCACCGCAAAGACGTCGTAAAGTTTGTCCAGGGAAAGATAAGAAAGTTGCAAGTGGCCCGCGTAGCTGGCACCCGCGATAAACTCCGAATATCCATCATACTTAATTACCTTACTCTTTTAACAGTTTAGAAGCTGAAGTGAGTAAGAATTAACGCGCTCTTGTCACGTCGCCCGCTGCTTCAGCGTTTCACGACGTCTGATAAATCTTTACTTCTTCCCTCACAACTTTGTGACAGTGACTCGAGTTTTTAAATTAATTTTATATCTATCTGCATTAATTAATTACATCTCGCCTAAAATTGTTGATGTGAATCAAGTTCCGCAAGGTTGGCAGATCACTAATAGCATTATCATAGATTGTGAAATACTGTTACAAAACAATATTCGACAATCTGGTCCAGACGCCAGCACATCCAGCTACCCCAATCTGTCAAATTTCTTTTATAGATTTTCAACTTTATCACATAGGCTTAAGGTTCACTTTCGATTGCGAAAATTTGACAGATCGGGGTAGCTTGATGTGCTGGCGTCTGTACAATCTTTTAAAGACATGCTATATAGCTGTTATCTGATGGCAAATTCAAACATTGGCTTAAGATGGCTGGCAAAGCATCGACTAAGAATCTCACCTATGTCCTAGTTGACTACTGTCCTCATTTTCGAATCAATTTTGGATAGATTTCCATGTCAATTCTTATCTAATGAGATCCTCATTAGACAAGGATTGACATGGAAAAATGGTAAGGTGCATCAAACCCAATACACACACAGACTAACTAATATTTAACGCAGTGATACTTAAAATTAAGTATAGAGGGAGATACTTTTTTTTTCCACTGCATCTAACAGATAACGATGAAATAATCAAGATGGCTTCATTGATTCGTCGTGTTCAATTTTAAGTATCCACCAAATATGATTTTAAAGATACAGCTATTAATAATATGGAGCAAAAACAAATATTCATTGCTGGGGCCCCCTATTATTTTCAACTTTATTTTATTGTTATTATTAGTATTGTTGTTACGGTGGTAATCTAAATACACAATCTGTGTTAATTTCAACTGTTTACGTATTACGGTTCGCGAGATAGGCCCACTCGAAAGATAAACGGACTGACGGAGAAATGAAAGGACAGCAGAGGCTTAGTAATAGGGTCTGTTGGTTCTTCTTAAGGGGTTTTGGGTACGGAATCTTTAGATCTGCTTTAATGTATAGTTTAATAATCGTTAAATAGTTTACATGGTTCAAAACTAAGTAAACAAAATACATGTGATCATATATTTTAGTTATTGTAACCAGTGAGCTTGACAGTCGAACATACATTTATTAATGATTTCCACCAGACAGTGCTATTGGTTATATAAAATACAATTACATCATACATCGTTGGATTAATTGATTGTATCTACTAACTAGTGTTCCTACTCAAAAAGTCACGAGTCAAAAAACCTCGAGAAAGTTTCTCATTTCATACAGTATAAAAGAGACAAGGCAAAAGTCGCATCATGGGCAGGTGCCCATGCAGGCGTGGTTCGCAAATGCTTTCAAAATAAAAAGAGGTGCGTTGCGCACAATGGATATTTAAGTATTTATATGATGTGTTATATTAAATCTTAAATATTGATTTACATAGCTTTCAAAAATAATAATCTAAATAAGATCTGGAGCATGCCATGGCAAGAAAGAGTTCTACAAATCACGTAACCTTACTGCTTACCTTACCTTACTAGCGCTTTTCAAATGGACGCTTCCGTTTCCTAGGCCAAATTCACAGGATAGAGCGTCTTTATTATAACGTCGTGTTCTGTTAGATGTAGAAGTGAATACAAACATACTATTGAAAAAACCAGAAAAGTGACTTATTGTATTTACTTTCTTAGTAAATATTATGTAACAAAAACATTCCCTATAGGCAGAGAGTATAGCGGCGCTTCTTCGTTATTTTTAATACATTATTTCTTTATACAAGGCAGACACAGAACAACCATTTATGAGTCTCTCAAATAGATGTCTCGATCGACCCAAAACTCAAGGGCGCTAGTACTACTAGTCTATAATATATATATGTACAACGAGATAATTTTGTGATCCTTTTTTTTAACCGACTTTAAATTCTTCTGCATATTTTTTTTTTATGTTCCGTATTTTTTATTTACATTGTATAATTTGAGTCATAGACTTAGGATTTAAACAGAACACACAAACAACACACATTAATTAAATCTAAAAGCAGTTTAAAAAGTTCTTGTGTTCCTGTTTAATATGCGGTGTTTCCATAGTTCGGTACCTACTCATTTCTAGTTCAATGGACACCGAACCTAAACTATTATCCACGATTAATACTATGGGTTGCGTAGTGTCGAATATAATAAATGCTGAGAATCGTAAAAATTGTAATAAAACATTCGACGAATTATGTGTGTTGATGTATTTTAGCATCAACACACATAATTCGTCGAATGTTCGGATAATAGTTTAGGTTCGGTGTCCATTGAACTAGAAATGAGTAGGTACCGAACTATGGAAACACCGCATATTAAACAGGAACACAAGAACGTTTAACCGAGTAAATACACTATAATAATATGTGTGTAGTGCTAATTGAAGGTCCAAACTAATGATAAGCTGGCGGATATAATTGGCCAATTTTATTCTAGATTAGTATTTAGACTTTACTCTTGGTATCAATAACGCAATTATAATCCTCCATCCGAGCCGCTGCGTACTAGTATTTAATATGTTTTTTATTTGATCCAGATAATTCGTTTGAATACGGCGATTACCGGAAAACGCAGCGTGGTTAGGCCCCCTACAAGATGGACCGATGATCTTGTGAGGGTAGCCGGAAGTCGCTGAATGCGCATTGCGCTAGACCGGCAACTGTAGTGATCTTTGGGGGAAGCCCTTGTCCAGCAATGGGCATATTTTTGCTGATATGCAGATGATGACTACCGCGACCACGATAGCTCGCAAAAAAAATAAAAAAATAAAAAATGGTTTATTTCTCTCTTAAAGGCGCATACATCGTGTTGTTGTGTTAAAAACATTGTTTAAGCACTTATTTAAAAAGCCTTTGAGAGAGCTGGGGTTTGTACTAGGCTCGAAACCTGTATAACAGATCTCAAGGCTCCCCCCAAAATGCCATGACACGGTCATCGGTCGTAGCCTTAGAGCACAATATTGACCCAAGTCATTATTTTTATTCCTGAATAAATGTCTAAAGACCAATGACTACAGGCTCTGCCCAGTTCGGGATCAGATGGCAGTGTGTTAGTTTAGTAGAATTTCCTACTATAATAATATCTGAAATTCCTACTAGAATAATGTCCCAACATTATTCACAAACTAAGCAGAGCTTGTACTATGGAGACCAGATAACTTTTTTTCTGTAAATACTCTTATATAGATAATAACACCACGACTCAGGACAAACAGACTTGTTCATGCACACAAATATCTGTCCTGGGTCTACGACCTGCGGCATGCAAAGCAAGCATTTACTAACCACGCCTCAGTCCTGTTTAGTACGTCTACTACGTTGCCTTAACCGAAGAAATGGAAAATCTTAATATCACATTGATACCATATCGAAAACTCAAACAGAATAAACCAAGTAGCAGTACAATTTCCACCCAATAACATAATTTTAATCCACCATCAAAGCCGCTGCGTACGTGCCTATTTAACATGATTTTTTATTTGAGCCAAATAATACGTTCGAGTGCCTGTAATAACCCGCAATACGCCATTACATGGTCATCGGTCGTAGCCGGCATTTTATACGGGCATGAGCGGGTCCGTTAATCACATTCGGTTGATTCGGCACAGGTAATCCCGGACGGAGAGCAAGATGGATAGCATGTTGGCCCACTGCTCATTCTAACGAAACACGTTGACCGCCGATAAAATGTCACCGTTATTTAGCTACAGTGAAGAAACAAACTGAATTCGGAAAATTTCGATCAACTTTTGTTTTAGATTAAATCGATTTCGATAATGATAATGTCATGTCATGGATGTTTTCTATGTATATAAGTATTTATCTATCTATATAAGTATGTATATCGTCGCCTGGTACCCATAGTACCAGCTTTGCTTAGTTTGGGGCTAGGATGATCTGTGTGACATTGTCTCAATATATAATTATTATTAATGTCAAGTCATTTAAGTATAACATTGTTTACAGGTATTAACGTGACTGACCTATATTTTATTTTCTCGACGTTTCGACAAAGTTGTATTGATAAGGGCTGCACTGATCGTGATCAATGTAACTTGGTCGAAACGTCGGGAAAATAACAATAAAGTTTAGTCGCGTTAATACCTGTAAACAATGTTGTATAATTATGATGCGCGAAAGTTTAAATGTGCATATTTAATTACAGTTCATTCCAATGAAAGACAAGGGGTCTTTCAAGGGGTATTTCTTGTTGAACTTATGTATCTGTAATGTATGCCGCAATGTGATATGTATGTATGTAATGTAAACGAATCAACCCAGTAGTGTCCTATCTCTTCTTGAATTTTGGAGCTGTATTTTGTACGTTTCATGATCACATACAGAGAATTTACGACGTATGAGTATATAACCAACTAGGTCTGCAAAGCATTCTGCTGCTTACAATTACTGAGTTGAGTGTAGTTAAGCAGACACTTGTCTATACTTTTACATTGATTTCAATGTTATATTTGTTTTTTTCGGTGATTATTCCACCGTGCCGTGTCCGATGTTAATTAATTCAGTTATATTATGCACAAACGTGAATGGTCACTATTCCTGAGTCAAATTTGAAGAAGATTGATTCAACCGTTCAGTTGAAGTACGATCAGGAACGAACTTCATGAGCCACCCAAGACGGAGCTTCGTTTACACTCAGCTCAATAAACTAAACAACTTACAAGGGTACGGAAATAATACAGTAAGTTTCACTTCACTATGTACAGACGCCAGCACAACAAGCTACCTCAATCTGTCAAATGTCCCCAATTGAGAGTGAACCTTAAGCTTATGTGATAAAGTTGAAAATCTATAAAAGAAATTTGATAGATTGGGGTAGCTGTATGTACTGGCGTCTGTACAAGAAAATAAAAGGCTGATTAATAGGAGTAGAAAAATACATAAATACGTATTAAATCTTACAATTAGTGCAAGGTATGTAGTTGCTTTAGTTTATACCACTATTATTGTAACACCACATGTAAAAATGTAACATACAAATACACATACAAATAAATGCATCTTTATCTTTAATCAAAATGGTGATTCGAGGTATATTATTTTCTGAGGCACTTACGAGTGCTAGTCACTTATTATTATCCCGAAAGAATTTTAATTTCCGCACAAACATTTTTCAATATGGAAATTTCAGGACAGTGCACCGCATACCCAACGTGGCGCGTATAAATAAGCACAGTTAGGCGACTTCCTGATTTGTCCGGCGGTTTATATATTTACTTCTTTACCGAAAGCTTACGCGTATTTGCTTATTCTACACACATGACGCCATACTTTTGGATATAATCTTTATAAAGTGGCTGTGCACCGACATTTATTTTTTATTCTTTATTGCACACAGAAACATACAATTAAATTAAATTTTACACTAAAAAGTCATGTACAGACGCCAGCATATCGAGTTACCCCAATCTGTCATATTTCCCCAAAAGAAAGTGAACCTTATACTTAAAGTTAAAAATCTATTAAACAAGTTTGACAGATTGGGGTAGCTGGATGTGCTGGTGTCTGTACATAGGCGAGCTTAATTCATTAATGAATTTTCTTCCAGCAAACCATTAGGAGAATGAAAATATTATATTATGGATACAAGCAGCGTACAACAAAATATTAAATATTAAAAATATTGATAAAATATACATAGATATTTACATAGAATTCCTAATAAAAAAATATACATATATGTATAAAGTATAAACTAAATAAAACCTTTACATCTATTATATACATATATTATTTCCTCCAGATCGAATTTCAGCTATGGTGGCTGGTCTCTGAAGACTAGCCAACAGCACGAGACATTTTATAGTGCACAAACGTGTGCGCAAGTAATGTGCACTTCCTATGCCAACACTCTCATGATCCGACAGGACATGAGAAAAGTTCACGTACAGGACCGACGGCTTTAGGTGCACTCCGAGATGCGAAAGTATGATACCGCCTACTCCGAGACTTCGGGCTGATACTAAGAAATTTTCTTAACAGAAAAATTCAATAATCATTTTTTTTTGCCCATTCCGGTATTTTATTCTCATTATCTGCTGAACACGCAACTACTTCCCGCGAGTTCATCCGCGTTGACTTTGGAATAACATACAGAATACTCTTTATCCCGGAATAAGAAACATCTGTATCAATTTAAACTAAATAACTTAAATATCGTTAGTTTGTATTTGTTAATCCAACAAGAACCTAAATTCGTACTCTATGTCTTTAAAATAAAGAGAATTCACGGCGTCCATCTGAATGCAACATATTGTAGTTCAGAAGTGTGTGCGCAAACAAACTTGCACTCTTTATTCCATCGCCCTCAAAAGGTGACGGGTACCCGACACGAGAAGAAAAATCAGGTGCAGGATCGGAAGCTGTACATAGTAAAACAGTACTTCCCGACAAATATTGTAACGGCCTTATACTCTTCGGAAAGTAGTCGCAAAACGAATCAATTCTTCCCACAAATTACCTACTTCATATCATTCGCAAATGTTAAACCTGTGATATTCTACATCGTACTTGTATTTACAGAAATAGTGTCATATTTCTGAAGTACCTACCCACTTCAATATTATGAGGTATAAAATCAGTCCGTTTTTGTAGCAAGTCGTTTTACATTTAAATCGCTTTAGTCTTATTTAAGTTATTAGTTATGTATGTCCATTTTTTTAATGAGTAGATCGATGATTAACTTTTCGTATCAAAACAATAAACAAAACTTCAGTTAAATACAAGTTGTACATTCCTAAATTTTAAAAATGATTAAGATATTAAGTAGCGTCAGCATAGTTTGTCGCTGATTATTTCAAAAATTATTATGTAATATTGTTGGCAACCAACAAAGACTAGTTTCCTGGTTCTATTTTGTCTATGATAGTTTATGCTCAATGTAAAAATGTCATCTAATGTCAAGGACTCGTTCCTTACGTGCTCTGGAAGAATAAAAAAAAACAGTTATATCAACAAGACAGTTTCATTTAAATACACAAGATTCAGCGGTCAACCTACCTACACGCCTACAAATATCATTTGTTTATATTGTATTCATATCAATTTAATAAATTATTCATCCTAAAACCTAATTATTACTAAGAAAAATAAATATAAAATAAAATAATACATTTTGACTATAATGCTAAACTAAAATAAACGAACTAACTAAAGGCAATCCAATAGGCGCTCCGCATCGGCATCAAAGGGTATCGTGCGTAATTATTAAGTTGTTTCAATGATATCAGAAACATCGGAGTGAAAAATTTATCTATATATATATATATATATATATATATATAATATGGTCCCGGGTATGACCTGGTCCCGGGTATGACCTTAAACTGCCTCTATCGGGGGGCTCTAGAATCAAAGGATTCATCAGAGGCCCACGATAGAATAGTTACTATCAGTACAGGATAGTAACTTAGAGCGGCGGCGGAAGAGTAGGCATAATTATGCATACCAACGGCGGCGCTCACAGGCCGAGTTAGCTGGCTTACTATACGCTCACCGAGACGCAGGGGACGAGCACAAGTGAGCTATTTAGTCCAAACGAGGGAGCATATCCGAAACAAAACCCCGATCCAAAGTGGGTCGGCTCAGCACGGGTCGGATAACACTTTGGATCGGGGGATCCAAAGTGTTATCCGACCCGTGCTGAGGGATCCATGGTCAGAGGGTATTCTGGTCGATAACGGAGGGTGTCTATGTTGGCGGTCATAGGACACAGCATGGATCCGCCTTACCCCCGTATAGGGCTCTGCGAGGGTGGACCGTTTAGTCCCTAATACTCGTGGGAACGCAATGGAGATAAGAAATTTTAATACTTCAAATGGCGGCGACGTGGTTCGCCACCCGTCACGTCTCGTTACCCGGAGAGGCGAAAAGTGGCCAACGGAAAGCCGTTTTGCTACGCTGAATGTAGGAGGAGGAATAGAAGGTAAGTTGGACGAAGTATGTCAGCTGATGAGTGAAAAACGGATCGATGTATTGTGTGCGAATGAGACGAAGCGGAAAGGATGTGATACTACAAAACACGGACTTTACACGGCATATTGGTCTGGAGTACCGAACACCACCAGAGCTTGCCAGGGTGTGGGTCTCATTCTTTCCACAAGAATGTCTGAGTGTGTGACTGAGTTCGAATGCGTGAATGCAAGAATTATTTGGTTGCGAATGAAAGTCGGTATGACCCGTATCTTCCTAGTAGGGGTGTACGCTCCTGTAGATATGGGTGCAGTTGTGTCACAGCGAGAACAAGAGGAAAGAAAGGCATTCTGGGAGACCTTGGGAGATGTGTTACGAATTAGTCAGTATAATGAAAGAGTAATAATGTTAGGTGATTTTAATGGTTGGGTTGGGGTAAAGCGTGATGGTTTTGAAAGAGTTCTAGGTCAATTCGGTGATGAGAGTGAGAATGAGAATGGGAATAGTCTGCTTGAGATATGTCTGGAATGGGGTCTTTGTGTTACAAATACTATGTTTGAACATAAAAGAATCCATACGTTTACACGGGAGAGAAAAAATGTGAGAAAGAGTATGATTGACTTTGTGATTGCAGATGAAAGATTGAGAAAGAATGTTCTAGACACAAGAGTCTATCGTGGGACCGCAATCCATACAGACCACTTCCTGGTGATGAGCCGAATAAGTGGTCTGTTCAAAGGATGGCGCCACCGAATCCCTGAGACTAAGAGTGTACTAGAGAGAATAAAAGTAGAGAAACTGCAAGAGGCAGGAGTGGCAGATGAGTACAAAAGTAAGTTGATTGATAAGTTTGAGGGATCTAAACACATAAGAGAAGTAGAAGAGCTATGGAAGTCAGTCAAAGAAGGTGTGGTGAGTGTAGCTAGTGAAGTACGTGGTGTAATAAAGAGGAGAAGATGAAGAATATTTGGTGGGATAAAAGTGTACAAAAAGTTGTATGTAAAAGAAGAAAGCGTGGTTAGATTGGCTAGCCACCAGAGCAAACGAACGAATGCATAAGGCGACGAATGAAGATATAGAAAGAGCCTGGAATGACTATAAAAGGATGAAAGGAATAGTAAAGAACGTGGTGAACGAAAAGAAAAATGAACAAAAGGATAATTTTGATAGAAGGTTGTCTAAGGATTTTCAGATGAACATTAAGTTTTTCTGGAAATCCGTTAGATCAGTAAGAGGCATAACCCAAACCTCAGAACTGAGCTCCATCCAAGACCAAGATGGATATATAGTGAAAGGGGAAGAATGCGTGTTAAAACGTTGGAAGGAGTATTTTGAGAGTTTGTATGATAGAAGTGTAACAGAGAGTGAACGTAGTTCATTAGGTATAGACAAAAGTAATTGTAAGGATGAAATTGGAATGGATGAGATTGTGAAAGCTATTAAGAGTATGAAATCGGGTAAATCACCAGGGTATGACAGGATAACTTCCGGAATGCTGAAGGCTGGACATGGCATCATAGCGAGTCAGCTGTGCAGCCTTTTCAATCTGTGCTATAACACCGGCCAAGTGCCAAGTGATTGGTGCAAGGCTGTCATCGTACCTCTTTACAAAGGAAAAGGCTCACGGCAAGACTGTAAAAACTACAGGGGCATTAGTCTGCTCAGCGTCGTTGGTAAGTTGTATGCGAAAGTATTGGTTGAAAGAGTTGTGAAAGAAACCGATACGAAAATATGGGATGCACAGGCGGGTTTTCGAAAAGGAATGGGATGCACGGATCAGGTCTTTTCTCTGCGAAGCATAGTAGAGAAGTTTTTGGGCAAAAGCCAAAAGGTCTACTGTGCCTTCGTAGACTTAGAAAAGGCCTACGATAGAGTGTTGAGGAATGAGCTTTGGTCGGTACTGTCCATGTATGGGTTAGACGACAACCTTGTTCAAGCACTGAAATCTCTTTATAGGGATTCCAGAGCTTGCGTGAGGATTAACGGGTCATACACTGAGTGGTTTAGCATCCAAAAGGGTGTTAGACAGGGATGTGTAGCGTCACCGTGGTTGTTTAACCTATTCATGGATAGCTGTTTAAAAGACTTGAAAGAAAGTGAATGTGGTGTAAGGATGAATGAGTTACTCATCAAATGTCTGCTGTACGCTGATGATCAAGTTCTACTTGCATCATCTGCGGACGAGTTGCAGGTGATGGTAACAAATATGCATGAAGCTTTTGAAAGGAAAGCGATGAAAATGAATGTTGGTAAGACGAAAGTAATGGTATTTGAGAGGGATGAATACACGACAGCTTGTGATATTGTGGTTGGAGGAGAGAAAGTCGAACAGGTGAAAGAGTTTGTATATTTGGGAACTTTGTTTACGAGAGATGGGAAATATGAGAAAGATATTGTTAGAAGAGTAAATGCGGGGAACAGAGTGAATGGGGCACGACACGCCTTTATGAGTAGCCGACAAGTCTCAAAAAAGGCTCGACTGGCCGTGCACGATGGAGTGTTAGTGCCAACTTTAATGTATGGAAGTGAAAGTTGGGTATGGCAGAAAAAGAATGAAAGTAAAATAAATGCAGTGGAAATGAGAGCTCTGAGAAGTATGTGTGGTGTGACTTTGAGAGACAGAATTCGAAATACTGATATAAGAGAGCGTTGTGGTGTGAAAGAGGATGTAGTCACAAAGATTGAAAAAGGTATGCTGAGATGGTTTGGTCATTTAGAAAGGATGAATGAAAGAAGACTGACAAAAGAAGTATACCTGGCCTGTGTGAATGGTACAACCGGAAGGGGAAGACCTCGTAGAACATTCTCAAATTGGAGACGTACTTAGGAAAGGTCAGGTCAGAAGTACCCTAAACCTGCGAGCATGTATGAAGAATATAATGTCAGTAAACGAAGCGAAAGAGGTGTGCAAGGATCGTGACAAATGGAAGTCCGTTGTCTCTGCCTACCCCTCTGGGAGACAGGCGTGAGTCTATGTATGTATGTATGTATGTATATATATATATATATATATATATATATATAAGGTTTATATAATATTCACTGTGTTTAAGGAATAATTTTCAATAAATATTGAGGTCGAGTTCATTTCCTCAACAATCCCAGCACAGTTAATTATTTCAAACTCCTATTTACTAGATGCCTTGACCGCAGCTCTCCTCTATAGTCAGATGAAGCAGTGAAGCCTTCTACAGTTCCTCTCTACTGAATTAAAACAATGTAGGGTACTTTCGTATAATAACGCACTTGTACCGTACTTTCCGCCAATTTCAGTCCATTTTTCATAGATTTTTTGAAGTGAAAACTTCTTTAAGCGCGTTGAGTACTTTTTGGTTGAACCTAAATCATGGAACTCGCTTCATTGTGCGTCACGCTTCCCATGAGCTATATGTATACTGTGGATAAATGTATGTGTACTTTATGGGTGGACAAAAAGCGTGAAAGTTGCGTCATCGTCACGTCACGCTTCCCATGAACTATGTGTATAACTGTTATAACGTAGATTATTTAAATTCAAAGTGTAAAAACCGGCCAAGTGCGAGTCGGACTCGCTCATGAAGGGTTCCGTAGCAGCAAGTATTTTAGTTGATTAAATGAAAGTTAAATTGCGGTTTACGGTTTATGACGTATTAAAAAAAACTACTTACTAGATCTCCTTCAAACCAATTTTCGTTGTTAGTTTACATGGTAATGTCAAACATATATTTTTTCTAGTTTTATCATTCTCTTATTTTAGAAGTTACGGGGGGGGACACTCATTTTTCCACTTTGGAAGTGTCTCTCGCGCAAACTATTCAGTTTAGAAAAAAATTATATTATGAACCTAATTATAATTTTGAAGACCTATCCATAGTTACACCAAATGTACGGGTACGATGAAAAAAAAATTGAGTTTCAGTTCTATGTATGGGGAACCCCTAAAATAATAATTATTTTTCTATTTTTGTGTAAAAATCTTCCGCCTGGACACAAGTTGCCGTGGCCATCCTGGAAGTCCCTGAATAGACTCCGGACCCAAGTTGGTCGAAGCAAGGAAAACCTGCTCAAGTGGGGATTTTTAAACATTTCCAACCTAGAGTGCAAGTGTGGTTCTGTTCCTCAAACTATGGCACACTTGTTAAAATGTCCTGCGTGCCCTAATGCCTGCACGTTACAAGATCTAATGGACGCTACTGACAACGCTCAACGCGTAGCTGCATTCTGGCCTGACTTAATTTAGATTGTCATCGACACGCTAAGAAGAAGAAGAATGCGGTTTACCGAATACATCTACTTACCAAGTTTCAACAGTACAGGTCTTATAGTTTCGGAAAAAAATGGCTGTGACATACGGACGGACAGACAGTCAGACATGACGAATCTATAAGGGTTATATGAATACTAAAAATAGTATTCATTTCTATTGACAATCACCAAAGACAGTCCGACATGCTTTATTCGTACATAAGATTGCTCTCCCAACGAGCAACTTTTAACACTTATCTGAACTTCAAATCGCTAGAAAACATACATAACTTAACACATAGAGCCGAGATGTAAATGAGTCACACCGAAGATTTTATTTTTTAAAAGATAACGCCTTTTCTTGTATTATAAATGCCTGTATCGGGAGGGACTTTACAAATGTACAATTTACGAACACAACGCATACCCATACTCAGAATAACCTAAAATAGTTTATAATATAATAGTTCAAGTGCACTTTGTGGTACGTAGTTTTAATCCATTTCCAATCTAATTGTGATAATAATTATTTAAAAGATGGTCATGTTTTATAAAATCATAAATTCATATAAATAAAAATGAATTACCGTAATGTTTGTACACTCATAACTTCCAATCGAATGCATCAAATTGGATAAATCCTTCCTTTATGTGTTCGCTATTATCAGGAGAAGGTTTGTATAAAAATGAGTGAGTGTGCGGATGCGGCCGAAGACTGTGAGACGTTGATTTTTTTATTGTTTGAGTTTATGGTGGTTTGCCGGGTCAGCTAGTTTAAAATAAAGCCAAATTTATGTAATTTCTCAAGAAGCGAGCCCATTTTAGGCCGACTTTTTTGTCCATGAGCGACGGTTATCACAATTACCATCAGCAGACTCGCTTACTCGATTGCCTTACTATCTATATATATGAAAGGCAAAACTGACTCACTGACATATATATCAACGCAGGGCCTAAACTATAAGGGTTAGAAACATGAAAATATGCACAGGGGTTCCTTTTATAACGCAGGGGAGCACTAAGAAAGGATTTTTGGAAATTCATCCCCTAAAGGGGTAAAATAGGGGATGAAAGTATGAAAATCCGTAATTTTTGAATTGAAACACATGAAAATTGGTATTTGGTCTTTAAGTTAAAAATTCAAAATATGTATTTCAGGATTTTTGGAAATTCCACCCTAAAAGGCGTAAAATAGGGCATGTAAGTTTGCATGAAAGTGTGAAATTTTTTAAGTTAAACGCATGAAAATTGGTAATTGGCCTTTCAGTTGAAAAGTAAAAATATATATTTCAGAATTTTTGGGAATTTCACCCCAAAGGGCGTAAAAATGGGGCATGTTAGTTTGTATGAAAAATTGCAACATTTTTGAAGTTAGACGCATGAAAATTGATATTTGGTCTTTATATATTCTTTATATAGTCTTTATATAAATTCAAAACATATGTTTCAGGATTTTTGGGAATTTCCTCCCAAAGGGCGTAGAATAGGCGATATGAGTTTGTATGCAAAATGCCTCATTTTTTAAGTTAAACGCATGAAAATTGGTATTTGACCATTCAGTTCAAAATAAAAAATATATGTTTCAGGATTTTTGGGAATTCCACCCCTAAGGGCTTAAATAGGCCATTAAAGTTTGTATGAGAAATGCGACATTTTTGAAGTTTAACGCATGAAAACCATGTTTCCTTGCTCTTATCATGTGGGCTAAATTAGAAGTGAATTAATACATATAATGCTTATTTATACTATCATGCCTATTTCGACCTTTCTTGCGTGTGTATGCTTTTGGTCTTACAAAGTAAGAAGCTTAATTTAACGTTGACACTGCTTGACAGCGAATGACATGTATCAAAATCGATAATTTTCCCCTTTTTCCTTTATCTCTTGGTGTCAAATTTCAAAATTGTAGGCCATTGAAAAATCGTCTAAAAAGCTATACTGAAGTATGTGTTAATTAGTGAGTCAGTCAAAATCTTTAATATGAAAATATGCTTTAAAAGGCCGTATTTTTTCTGTTGCGTTAATTATTTTTCTGAGTGTTGAACTTAAAACATAGCGTGACACTATGTGCCTGTAGACTTAAGTATCACTATTAATTTAATTGGATCATTTCTCAAACTCAAACCATTCCTGCAGAAAAGGCATACAGAATTTTAATAAACGGCTTTTTTTTATTTGTTCACATTCATTTTCCATTTTCTAAAATTGACTCTTTGACGTATGTTAGGACTTTTTGTTGTAGGTTACATTGGTCATCATTCAAAGTTGTCGCGGACGAAGTCGCGGGTAACAGCTAGTTCTATATAAAAAAAAAAAAAAACAAAAATAAAAGGTGATGAATCCACGAAAATATTTCTGATTCGGTCTGCAACTAGTGACAAATTACCTTAGAGCCGGAGGAAAGAAACAAGACGATATTAAAGCATCGGGTCATTTTTGTCCCTGGATCTTAAACAATCCATCATTCGTAATTGCTACAGTCCCTAACGTCCATCTCTTTGATTATTACTCACTTTCCTACTTATTATCTTCGCTGTGCCATTTCTTTCAAAACAATTAAGGTACCAAAGTTAGAGTGGAGTTTAAATGAGCTTCTAATTATATATTAGTAGATGTTTTGTTTGATTCACGTTGCCGCCGCTTGTAATTTTTTTTAAAAAAAATTTAAAATTTAAATTGTTTATTTCAAATAAATTACATTATACAGCGTACAATTATTAGGTCTACTGCAATCTTACATTTAAAGATTATATTGTAGTCCCAGAGCAGCATGAAGTAGCGCTAAGGAAGGTGTCATGATTATAGTGAGTGGTCCCGACATGCATCGCCTTCCAGGTACTTATCACTGATAAAGTATTTTTTTAATAAGTTTTTTACTTGTTCAATTTTTATTTTTTTTATTATCTGTCTAACTAATGGTTCTGGCAGACTATTTAGTACTTGGGCCAAGGTGCACATCGTGACCCTCCTTCCGTAATCATTATTATATTTTGGTAATTTGAACATTGGTATATATGACAAATTTCGGAGATAAATTGGTCTAATGTTAAATTCTAATTTACAATAATTTTCAATGTTTTCGGATACAACAGCCATTTTTAATTTATCGAATACATTAATCACTTTACAATATTGGAACAAGTTATCATAATTATCTTTATATTTATGCTTTATCTTAAGTGGAACAATGGTCTTTAAAATTCTTAATTGTAAGTTACAGATATTTGTCAGGTGGGTTTTATAAGTCAAAGTCAAAGTCAAAGTAATTTTATTCCGTAAAAATTTTACATTTATGTGGAATCGTCATATTTTTTTTACCCTACCGTGCAGTGCATGACGTGGCAGCTACTGAGAAACACTGCCAGAAAACTCAGTAGGAATCCTTTTTTAAAATAAAATATACTTAAGATTAATTACAATCATGTGTGTTGACTCAGAACAACTCCATCCTAAGCACTTTTATCACTTAAATAATCAGAAATTTTGTAATATGCCCTGCTACACAATTTGGCTTTAATAATTCTTTTAAACTTATTCGTAGACAATTCTCTAATATCATTGGGAAGTTTGTTATAGAATCTTATACATTGCCCCATAAAAGAGTTACTTATTTTGTGGAGACGGGTAGTATGCAGTATGAGATTATTCTTATATCTAGTATTTACATTATGTGTATCGCTCCTTTTACAGAAGGAATCGATATTTTTATGCACATATAGTAAGTTTTCATATATATACTGAGATGGTACAGTTAGAATGTTGACCTCTTTGAATTTTTCTCTTAGAGACACTCTCGGGCCAAGATTATAGATAGCTCTTACAGCTCTTTTTTGCAATATAAATATGGTGTCAATGTCAGCAGAGCTACCCCAGAGAAGAATTCCATAGGACATTACACTATGAAAATAACTAAAATAAACCATTCTAGCTGTGTCAACATCAGTCAGCCGTCTAATAGTTTTCACTGCATATGCTGCAGAACTTAATTTGCCGGACAGTTTTTCTATTTGTGGGCTCCATTGTAGCTTTGAGTCAATAGTGATACCCAAGAACACAGTTGATTCAACAGGGTCCAACCTAGCTCCATTAAGTTGTACATTGGTTGTCGCCTGTTTCACATTCGGTGTAGTGAATTTAATGACTTTAGTTTTCTTATCATTAAGCACAAGATTATTGGCATTAAACCAATGAACAACTTTAGAGATTGCATCATTAACATCGTCAAAATTGTTTAATTGTCGGTTTATTTTGAACGTCAGGGAAGTATCATCTGCAAACAACACAATCTCATGCTTATCCCTTACGTAGTAAGGTAAGTCATTGATATAAATTAAAAACAAAAATGGGCCCAGAATTGACCCCTGTGGGACGCCCATTACCACTGGAGATCCCAGAGATATTTTACCGTTTATTTCGACCTTCTGAATTCTATTGCCCAAGTAAGAAGTCAGAAGTTCGAGAGCCTTGTTCCTAATACCGTAGTGGTGTAATTTTCTGACCAGAGTATCATGATGAACGCAATCGAACGCTTTGGACAAATCGCAAAAGATACCTAATGCATCTTGCGAGTCTTCCCACGCCGCGAATATACTTTTTAATAAGTTGACCCCTGCATCTATGGTTGAACAACCCTTTGTGAATCCAAACTGTTTCCGGTGTAGTAAATTATGTATATTAAAGTGTCTGAGCAGCTGGCTAAGCATAAGCTTTTCAAATATTTTACTAAGAGTGGGCAGCACGGAAACAGGTCGAAAATTTGAAGGGTCTGAAGTATCACTAGCTTTAAACAAAGGAATGATTTTACTATACTTCATCAAGTCAGGAAATACACCTGATGCAACACAGCAATTGAACACAGTAGCTAAGTGTGGGGCGATTATAGTAATAATTGATGAAACAGTCTTAACAGATAGACCCCACAGATCCTTTGTGTTTTTCATATTAATACTCTTGAAAGCATTTAAAATATCTTTAGGGCTAACCACCGAAAATTCAAAAACTGTGTCACACGACCCTACGCTTTGCTTGAGTATCTGCTCAGCAGATGTAGAAGAACATGAAAGAGAGTTAGTAAGTATGACTGGAATATTCGAAAAATATTTTTCAAACTCAGTCGCAATCTCCAAATCGCCTTTAATATCTATGTTGTTTATTACTAAGTTAAAATCACGACTACGTATTTTTGTTTTACCTGTCTCAGCATTAATTATCTTCCAAGTAGTTTTGATTATATTTGTAGAAGATTTAAGTATATTTTTTATGTGCAAAGATTTAGCAGCGGTACAGGCTCGTCTAAATGTTTTGGCATATTGTTTCACATATTCTTGAAACTCTGTATTATGATTATGGGATCTTTCTTCATACAATTCATACAACCGATTCCGACTTTTATAGATGCCTGGAGTTGCCCAATCACTGAATACCAGACGGTCACTTACAGACAGTTGTTTGGGTGTGAACATTGTGCAGAACTCATCATTAATCAAATTGAATAAAGAGTTGTACAAGTGATCCGGATTATCATGATAGGGCAGCCATGCTATTTGTTTTACTATATTACATTTAAATTTTTTTAAGCGGTTTTCACTAAATGGAATATAGCTTATAAGTTTTCTTTTAATTTTTGGAGCATTTGAATAAGTTACCAACTGACCTGAATGATCTGACTGAATTTTATTGATTATTGATTTAAATAAAGGTTTTACAGTGCTAAATATATTATCAATGCATATATGTGTTTCCATAGCTAGAAATACCATAATTGATTACTGAGTCTGCCATCGACATATTGTATAACAGTCTTAGGGTGTTATATGGTAATTAATATTTGAGGATACTCAGTTTAGATAGTTTTACTCTTAACTTATTACAGACTTTATCGATATGTGGAACCCAGTTAAATCTATTGTCAATGACTAGCCCCAGATATGTGTGTTGGCTAACTTTGTCAATTGATTTACAGTTGCATGATACTAACTGTGCATGCATACATTGATGTTCGTGAGCCACGATGTTTGGTGTTTTGTTAGTTTTAATGTAAGGAGAATGAATATGTAGTACTTTAGTTTTTTGGATGTTAATAGATAGTCCAACATCATGAGCCCATTTGCATAATATATCGAATTCATGCTGCAGGAGGCGTTCCGCGATTTGTATATCTTGATGCGCTGTCATGATACATGTATCGTCAGCAAATTGGTATACAGAGCAGTGCCGAAATATGTTACACATGTCATTCACATATATTAGGTACTCTGTAGGCCCTAATATCGACCCTTGTGCCGTACCGGTTGTGGTCGGTATTAAGTCACTGTATTCTCCATTTACACAAACTGTATTAAACCGATTAGAATGATAGTTTCTAAACCATTGTAGCATGTGGCCCTGTATACCATTCTGTGACATTTTTTTAGAAAGGGTTTCATAATTTAATGTTTCAAATGCCTTACTAAAATCTATCATAACTATAAGCACATGCTTTTTATTATTAATATTTGTATTTACTTCATTAGTAAATGAAGACAATAATTGTGTAGTACTTTTTGATTTTTGAAAACCATATTGCTTTTCATGTATAATTTCATTTTTAGACAAGAACTCGTTAATTTTTTTACCTATGTATTTTTCTATAATTTTGTCTATACATGATAGTATTGTTATGGGCCTATAGTTATTAGTGTCCGTATATTTACCTTTTTATGTATAGGTCTGACCACCCCAATTTTTTATTAATATTTATTTAATATATATTTAATAATTAGCTTCATCTCATAAAATGGTAGTCCCACAACCTAAGTATTTTTAAAATATATACGTACGTTTTTAAAAATATATAAGTATGTTTATCAGTTGTCTGGCTGCCATAGTACAGGCTCTACCTAGTTTGGGATAAGATTGAGGTGTTTGTAGTCCAAAAATAGTTAATTAGTGTCAGAATGCTAAGTTAACTTTAGATAATACATACATTTTAATAATACGTTGTTCTAGAACAGTTAATCATTGGCGTCTGTTCTTGGCAGTTTGCCATTTCAAGAGTTAATAATTTTCTTAGGGATAAATTCCCGGGTCGAAGCATAAAGTGTTATTGGGATCATCATGTCTAGAACGTTCTCAGAAGCATGAAGTTGTCAGGAAGTGATCTCGGAGATCACTCAATACCGCCCCTCTCCGGTTAAATCAATAGGCCACCGAATCATGAGATTCATGTTACTCGATTTTCTTACGGAACTGTTTCTGTATTAAATAGCGTATTTTTTCAGCACGTAGATATATTATAAATATGTTCCTTGTAGATTACAGGTTAAATAAAATAAATAAATAAAAAATGTTTTATTCACGTAGACTTTAAAAAAGCGCTTGTAAATAGTCAGAACATGTTTGTAGTAATATAGTTGTATACATTAGATATTATTTCTAGTAACATAGATATTTAGGTACATCTTGTATGAAAACATTAATAAAATTTATTTTATTACAGAAATGATATTTAGCTAGCTCGTATCAAGTTGTTGTCAAGAGATTATGTTTAATTATCTAGTTTAAGTCTAATAGTTTTACTACATATTGTCAATGGTTCTGTCTATATTAAAGGTATCATTGTTATCGATCATGTTCGCTATCCGAAGGTGCCATTCGAACTTTCACACTAAGCGTTCAATAACTTTTTTGTACGTATAGAAAGTTATTTTCTTATGCATATGCCTATAAAAACCGGACCGCAAAACTACGTTTGGATAGGATTTTTTAAGGATTCTAAAATGAATCTATAGCATTCAAAGATAAAACCTAAATTGTTGTAATATGATTCCCCATTAAGTACTTAGTGGCTGTAAGTACTATATAATCATTCCACGCCATTAGTGTAATAAAAATAAAATTAAAACATTCTAACATCTTCCAATCCTTATTTGCATCAAGATTAGGTAAGACAGATTTAAAACTATTCCAAACTAGCTATGCCCCGCGGTTTCACCCGCGTTAAAGTATTTTTGACGTAAAAGAGTAACAAACAAACATCCATACATCTATAGTCACAAACTTTCGCATTCATAATATTAGTACGATGTGTACGTACTCTAGCGGTTTTGGCACTGCACGCCGGAATAACTCGCATGGTAGATATTTTTTTGTTTTTTATTCATTTATTGAGCAAAAATAACAAGAGTTTGTTTTTTAGAAGTGGCACAGAAACCTCTAGGGTTTGAGTGTGCCACTTTACAATATGTCGTCGGCACTTAAGAATAACATTAGGTAATGGATAAAAGAAGTACATATGTTTATATATAACTTAAAGACTAGATAGGTAATGCTAATTAATTAATTTAAGCCAGACTTTCTTTTAATTCAAGCCTATAAATAAAAAACACTTCTCAAGTCCAATGAGAATAAACGCAAATAACTACGATAATTTATTTATGGATGTCAATAAAGAGATAAAAAGTAGTCTTTTAGTTTAAGTTTTATATTCCCACTATTTATATTTTTACGTAAGTGGGTAGGTAATGCATTTATTAACCGGGGTATTAAGTAGGCGCTCGTTCGCTCGCCGTAACAATTTTTCGCTTGTTTGATAACCAGTTTCTGGCGTGCGGCTTGTCGCGTATACATAGGATGATTAACTTATCGTCATATTTTGGAAAATTTACACAATATCTTTATAAATTGTAGCCTATGTGTTATTCTGATATATAAGTTATTATACTATTGTAAAGTTTCATTAAAATCCATTCTGTAGTTTAGACGTGAAAGAGTACAAACATCCATCCATACTTACAAACTATCGCGGTTATAATATTAGTATGATTTATTATTAACGGTAGCTCAAAGAATTTAACAGATGAACGAATACGATGAAAACACACCTTAAATGTTAATTTTTATAGTACTTTACAAAAATCAAAATTTTGGTTAAAATTCCATACCAAAATATTAACTAAACATCCTATAAAACATAACTCACATAAATTATGTACCCATTCAGTACGTAGTAATACAAGTAGATTAGAATAAAAAGTACCTGTAATATAACGTATTTTAATAAAAATGACGTCACAAAAAGGCAATTCATACACCGAGGAAGCCTGCAAATTCCACACACAGAAAATCAGCATGTTGGGAATCCGTCAGAAAAGAGCAAAGTACACAAACTTTGAGCGGCAACTTTAACCGGATTCACTAACGAGTCACAGCACGGGTGACTGCGGCGCTTCTCGTTTTACACTCCATTCTTTTTACAAATAAAAGCCATTTATTGTTCACATAACTCACATCTACAAATAAATCCTTCTACATAAAAAAACGTGCGGGTCAGTCTTTGGGGACTGCCGATAGAAGTGAAAACATTTTTTTCAACTCTCATACTCGGAAAGTAGTCTTTATTTGATCCGAGTAGCGAGTGAAAGATGCTACTTCCCACCTTTACGCGGTATAGACTCATAGTAATTGCGTCCCTCCCTGGTGGGAATAAATTAAAAAAATAGAACTAAAATTTGGCTAGTCAGGCTGTAAAAAATCTAACATAATTAAAAAAAAATGCTGCGGTCATGTGAGTGTATAAACTGCCGGTGTGAATTTTAAAAAAAGACCCTCCGTCAAACGAATATTCGGTCACGTCACGTTTCCTTACGCGAGTTTAACATCTTTTACCCATCCCAAGAAAACACACAATGCCGCCGAGGAAGCTTTCACTTCAAAAAAAATTTCCTACATTAATCATCATAAAACACAAACAAATTTAGAAATGAATACTATGTCTATTGGGACATCCAGACAATAGCTAAAGTGTAAGCAATGGGAATAAACAATTCTACAAAAATCTCGTTCATTAAAAAAAACACGTGGAATAATGAAAACAACAATAACTTTAACATCAAAAACACCTTATTCTTCGAAATGTTTAAATCTCAAAGTACGGAGGATTTTATTCGTAATTTTAATGAAATAAGTTTGATGTCATGAGAGGTGTTAAGACAATTTTGTATTACGTCGCTTAGTTCTAATGAAAACTGAAGAATGTAACTAAAGGAACTTTCATGGAATTAAAGGTTCTATTATAGTAATTCGCTCAGAAAGTGCAGTAGTAAGGGATTTTTACTTTGGTTCCAATGAGATCATTTTCAGTTTTGCCAATTCTTTAGAAAAGTTGTAAACGTTTTTTTTTAAGGTTTTTATTCACGTAGACTTTTAAAAGCGCTTGTAAATAGTCAGAACATATTTGTAGTAATATATTATATAATTAATAAATTGATTTATAATTATTTCTAGGTACATATAGATATTTAGGTATACGAATTGTATGAAAAAATGTACAATAAGATTTATTTTATAATAGTAATGATATTTAGCTAGCTTATATTAAGTTATTTTCATGGATATCATGTGCAGGTATAATTATCTAAATTAAAAATTTTAGCTATATTTTAGTACATACCTACTGTCTGAATAGTTCTGTCTATATGGGTACGTACCAAAATCCCGAATTTTAATAGACCGAATTTTAAAATACCTATAGAAGAAATCCCGATAATTGAAACGCCGAATGGTTGTTTGGTCGAAAGTTTTAAATCCAGAAAGTTTATTTGCCCGAAAGTTTAAAATCCCGAAGTACAATTTTGTGACAGAAACGAATCGCCGCAAAACCGACTTCACGTAGTCTTGTCTGCCCTACCCTAGAGTGTAATTTAAACCCGCGTAGGCGCGGAGGGGTGGGGCGGCCCGCGAGCTGAGGAGCAGGTGGTTTTGAAAGCCCGCCCCCGCGGCTGAGGCTGGCCGGCAAAGCCGGCCAGCAAACCGAAGCTGCGGTGGTGGGCGTTAAAACCATCTGCGACGATAAGCTCGCGTGGGACCGCCCAAACCCCGCAGCGCCGGAGCCGTTACAGAAACAATGCTTGCTGCATGTTGCATGCCTGCTTGCATGTTGCATGCCTTCTTGCTTGCTGCATTCCTTATTGTATGCTGCATGCCTGCTTGCATGCTGCATGCTTGCTTGCATGCTGCATGCTTGCCAAAAAAAAATATTAAAACATGTTAAGCAGAATGCCCACCGTCATAACTGTGTTGCAGTGCCATCTATGAGTAATCGCGGGAACTACGTCGCTGCTCTTTGGGATTTCATCCATCGGTATTTCGTCCATTCGGGATTTCGTTCTTTCGGGCATTTGAACATCGGTATTTTGTGTTTCGATATAACGACTATCGGCATTTAAAACTTTCGGTATTTTGAATTTCGGTGTTTTGGACGTCGGTATTTCAATCATAGGTATTATGAACTTTCGGGATTTTGATACGTACCCGTCTATATTAAGGTAAGAATGAAATATTATTATTATGGCGGACCTTGTCTTTATAACGACGGTCGCGCTTTAATGCTACTACCGGATCCAATGTGCCCCAACTGAGAAGACTATTGTAAATAGAATTATATGTAATACTTTCTTTTAATACCTTATTTTTAAGTAATGGAATCAGGCGTTTCTCTCTAGATATCCATAACAATCAAAATACAAAGTTAATATGTCTTGTCTTACTTATCACTTCGACCCTTCAGGATCTTTTGTACGTAATAGTAGTGTTAATGTCAATAATTGTCAGTTTAATCAAACCGGGTGACATATGCAGCGCCCTGCCACCCGCAAAAAACATGCACATGCAAGGAGGACAATATAAACATGCAAATTACCGCCGGTATGTTACCCAACACGTGTTTCTGTCCTCCACAACCTTTCTCAAGGGATGAAATACATTTTGAACCTTATTTTTATTAAAAATGTATAATTATAAGTATGGTATTGCTAGTACCTTTTAGGTTTGTTATGTACACCCGCTACTGCCCCCATCTCTGCAACTCCTTTCTTCATTCACTACCTAGGTTGCCTGGAAGAGATCACACCTTGTGATAAGGCCGCCATTTGTACTGTAATAATTTGTATATGTTGTCAGTTTGTATTGTTTCTTGAGGTATGCAATAAAGAGTTTTGTCTATCTATTTATGTATATTTAAGGTTTATCTATTAAGGACTGCGCCTTAATATGGTATATACATATATATTTCACAATACTGATAACCAGAATATATTTCACGTATAATAAAATATAACTATAATAACATCTATTCGTACCGAATAACTGTAATAGAATATACCTCTCTCACGGCGTAAATACTTTACGACCCTCTTGAGCCGATATTTCTTCAAGTGTCACGTTTGTGTTTTTTGTATACATGGTCTCTAGTATTCGGTTATAAGGGTAATGGTCTCAGACAGAACTGCTAAATAACTAATAGTGCTACAACATAGTACTACACATTGACAAGTACTCAAATACTATAGGGAACAATTGTAACTCAGGTAATTGATTTTATATTGGATTCGGCCATCAATTTCGGCCTCTCCAAGAAATCATCTTCAGGGCGAACGCACCCGCACGATGGCCAAATTCAACATAAAATGAATTACGAGAGTAACCAGTTACCAATTTTTACTATAGTAGTTACGTTATTCACTATCCTTGTGGTGTTTACCTATAATTAGATTAGCAATTTGAATAATAATCTCTATTGTTTACTAGCATCTGTATGTGAAAAATTGTTGCTGCTGTTGGTAAACCTAATAAATAAAATAAAATGTTAGCTCCTCACGTCAGTTTTAATTATAATGCTCAACTACTATTCAAATTTAAGTCCAAACTATAATAATGTAGTTAAATGTCATTTTCATGTATCCAGCCATACGATCGAGCATATATTGTGTTTGCCCAATAAATAATTACTCTAATTGGACCAAATCCCGTGTTCATGCCCGCTTGAGTATGTTTCGCCGGACCGTCTCAACTGGGTCGTGTTGAAACCGGTAGTAGATGAACCCACTGAGTTTGTTTCGCTGGGTCTTCTCAGTTGGGGCGCATTGGATCCGGTGGTAGCATTAAAGCGCGACCGTCGTTATTAACACAAGGTCCGTCATAATAATAATACCTTAATATAGACAGAACCATTGACAATATGTAGTAAAAATATTAGACTGAAACTAGATAATTAAACATAATTTCTTGACAATAACTTGATACGAGCTAGCTAAATATCATTGCTATAATAAAATAAATTTTATAAATGTTTTCATACAATATGTACCTAAATATCTATGTTACTAGAAATTATAATGTATACAACTATATTACTCCAAACATGTTCTGACTATTTACAAGCGCTTTTTTAAAGTCTACGTGAATAAAAAACCTTTTTTATTTATTTTATTTTTTAAAGTTACCAGCAGCAACATAGAAACCAACTCACCAGTCCGCCTACAGACTGGGTAAATTTCTGAACAAATAATAATAATCACCTGAGACATTATTCACACACGGCCATCCGATCCCAAACTAAGCAATGCTGGAAACCAGATAACTGACATGTAGTAGGGCAGTGATGTGTTTTCCATATTATACTTCTTTTATTTTATAAATAAATACTTATATAGATAATTACATGTAGACTCAACACAAACAGATGGCGTGGGTTCGATGCCCACCCAGGACAGATTGCATCTGTCCTGGGTGGGCATCGAACCCACGCCAACCGGCCCGTCAGCTTTGGAGGGCGCGTTTAGCTATCAGTCCTGGTTGTCAGAAATATTAGTTTCCTAACTCATCCTGTTTTATTTCTGATTAAATTCGTTACGGGATCCAAGACAGTCAAAGCGATGCCCCGAGACATGCCAGAGCCTCACCACTCAGTGTCATTTATGGTTGAAGATATTTATTTCTCAAAAAGAATTACATTCACTTATATGAGAAAAAAAATTATATCTAATTAATTTTAAGAAGTTACATAGTAATAAATTAAACTTATACATTATTATTGTTACGCTATCATGCTTAAACTTAAACAGTGTTACGAAAGTACACATGGATATAGTGGAAATAGGTTTAGAGGATTTTAATGTGTAACTTCCTCTAAGACGTACTTTTTCAAGGCCTTTGACACTATTTGGTAGTCTATTGTAAATCTGTGCTCCCTCATATACAATAGTACTTTTACCGTAATTGGTAGGAGGAGCTTGTAGCACCAGGTTATTTGCTTGTCTAGTTAAAATGTGTCGATTTTGTACAGACGCCAGCACATCCAGCTACCCCAATCTGTCAAATTTCTTTTATAGATTTTTAACTTTATCACATAAGCATAAGGTTCACTTTCAATTGGGGAAATTTGACAGATCAGGGTAGCTTGATGTGCTGGCGTCTGTACATCTGCTTTTTTTAAAAACTGGATTTGGGTGTGTATATTTTTATTCAAAATATTACGTATAAGTATATTGTATTTATATATTTGTCATATTTTCATAAATTTAGTGTCTTTATATATTTTTAGTGTAGGAGTTCTAGGATTATACTTGAAGAGGACTTTAATTATTTTATTCGGTGTTATTTGCAATATATCGATGTTAGATTTATAGGCACTGCCATATACTTCTATAAGATAATCTAAGT
The DNA here is from genome assembly GCA_951640165.1 of Pseudoips prasinana. Classification (NCBI taxonomy): domain Eukaryota; kingdom Metazoa; phylum Arthropoda; class Insecta; order Lepidoptera; family Nolidae; genus Pseudoips; species Pseudoips prasinana. Next base: position 17,346,476 of record OX621240.1, read on the forward strand.
GTGGTTTAATCATTGTATTATAAATGGTATAACTGACTTTTCTCGGAAAACACCTAACAATATTACGCAATGCACCCATCAGGGCTGACAATTTATTCTTAATTTTATAAATATGTGGTTTCCATGATCCTATCCAAAATATCCAATCCAAATCCAAAATAAGCCCCAAATATTTTTCTGCTTTAGATTTTTGTAATATCTCGCCATTTATATTGAGAGTATGTTGTGTATGTATTTTTTTATTTTTAGCAGCACAAATTGTATATTTTGTTTTACTGTTATTGATCGTCATTGTAATTAAACTATTCATACAACCGATTTAAGTCACTTTAAGCCTGTACTATGACAGTATCATGCACATCAACAGTGGCACACATTTCATTGTGTGCCACTGTTGATCCTGGCTTACAGGAGTTGCAGTGGTGGGTAATAGGGAGGGACTATCTCGATATTAGTCCCCGTTGTTGCCGTTAAGCCATGGTAGATGCCTACTGGGCAGCTTGAACAACCTGGGTAAACATAGCCCATACGTAAAAGAAAGAAGAATTCTCGTAGAAAACTAAACGTTAATTGCTCTAGTCACCAAAAGCCCTTCACTCAAACGGATGATCCATACGAGCGATTAAATGTACATACGTACTTATATTTAGTTGAATCCTATTGGGACGTTATCGGGTGCACGCAGCGGTCACAGTTTAGGACTTAACGAATTATCGGGCCGGCTGTCGGGCTGTATGGAGTCAATTGTGAATAATGGAGCGTTGAATTTATAATCGCGGGCCCAGTGACCGAAGCGAATCTAGTGCTGCCCCTCCACGTCGCCTAGATTACTGCCATTGTCTGGATATGGGTTATACCTACAATATCTACCTACTTCACTTAATAGAGACGACGTACATAATTTATGCTTAACCCGTGTCACCCTTAAGGCGCTCTTGGATTTTGAAGACTTATATTTAAATACAAATCGGTGAGATACTAGTCTGATTATTTAACTTGGACAAAGTTGATATTTTCAAATAGACCTTGGAAATAAAAGCATGGTTGGCATTTGGAAACCTCCGCTTAGATAAAAATTAATTAACTTAACTTTCAACACTCCATTGCCATTGCTACAACTCAAAAAATAAGCTTTTGGATCTATTAATCTAACTCAGAGATATTTAGGTAATGATTGATCATCTTAAGAAATATTTTATCTTTGTCGATGAGTGATGCAAAAGTATTAAATAAGTTACCTAATGTTATGTTCGAACACAAAAATAAATTTCTCTTAAAATGGGAAGGTTTGTTAACTACGAGTCGAAGCTATTAAAGCTATGTTAAATAAGTAACTATTTTATGGGGTAATGTATAAGATTCTATAACAAACTTCCCGAAGATATTAGAGAATAGTCTACGAATAAGTTCAAAAGAATTATTAAAGCCAAATTGTGTAGCAGGGCATATTACAAAATGTATGCTTATTTAAGTAACAAAAGTACTTGGGATTGAGTTGTTCTGAGTCAACACACATGATTGTAATTAATCTTAAGTATATTTTATTTTAAAAAAGGATTCCTACTGAGTTTTCTGGCAGTGTTTCTCAGTAGAAACACTGCCAGAAAACTCAGTAGGAATGCTGCTACGATGCTGCTGCAGGAGCTGCCACGTCATGCACTGCACGGTAGGGTAAAAAAAATGACGATTCCATATAAATGTAAAATGTTTACGCAATAAATGATTTTAAACTTTGACTTTTTTATTACTTATGTGTGTTGTCTATCTTTGCCAACGCGAACACATAGACAAATCACTTTGAGTATGCGTGTGGCGCAGTTGTTAAGGTACGACTCTATACTACACGACATTTCAGGTTCGAAACCCGCACAGAATTACAATTTGTGTGGACCATACATCGCAACCATATATCCGTTCATCTGAAATCCCTCGCGATACAAGAAAGTATATTTCTGGTCCTGCACGTTGCTGTTTTTTTAAAGGCAATAGAAACCAATTCAATTTTATTCTAAGACAGTTGTCGTGTTTTAGTAAGTATATGGCAGAAACATATTTCTACTTTCATATGGAATTTTACAAAATGTGCAGCTCTAGTTAAATATAATATACTCGTATAAAGACACTGAACAAACATACAATAACAGGCTAAAAAGCACAACCAGAGTAAAAAAAAAACAATACCTTTTACTGTACACCAAATTAAGTACAAAAATAGAAAAAACATACCTAATAATGTACACACGGCTACATATCAAGCTAAGCTAAATAAGCTAACCTCTCATTGTATCGAAATCCTATACAACGTGAGATCAGCTTATACTGGAAATTTAAAGCTTGAATGTAGCTGTGTGTACAAAGGGCGGCTTTTTTTACCATGGCACATGATACCGAATAATATCGCCTTAAGGATAACCAATTATTCATATTAATCACACTATATCATGCTTGAAAATTAAAATTAAACTCTATAAATGCGGGACTAACATTGGCTTGGAAAGATATAATTTCATATTTAGAACAAAAACTTTAATATGATTGCTATCCTAACACTGAAATATCTGCCATTGATTTTTAATGGACAGTATTAAAATTGGCAATGTAAAAGTGGATCCACCGACACGTTTACGTGACGTCATTTGTAGGTACTGAAATTATAATACGATTTGTAGGATTGTACTTCCTAACGTAGGTTCTCTTAAAGTTAGTCCGAGATCTCGATTTTTAATAGGCCTTACAGGCCGCGACCTGACGACGGCAGATTTCAGAGGTCGTTCGTTGCTAGGTAAGCTGTTAAGTTTATGTGCGATCATTAACATCAAAGAAGAATCGTGCGGATTGATAGAGTTCTCTATCTATTAAATATTAAATCGTATCTGGCCTACATGTGGGTTAATTATGGAAATTCTTGAAGGGATAAAGGCGTTTTAAGGGAGGAAGGGCATTGCGTTATTTCGCTCAAAGAGCAGCCCGAGTGGGGAAGTACCTCCACCTTCCAGAAGACATTGCTTAATAATAACATTAATAATTTTAATGTTGTGTTTCTGCGGTTGAGTAAGGTCGCCAGAGCTCTTTGGGTGGGGGAGGGGGAAGGGCCAGTAACACTTGTTTGCTGACTCTCAAAGGCCGGCAACGCACTCGTGACTCCTCTGGTGTTGTGAGTGTCCATAGGCGGTGGTGATCACTTACCATCAGATGACCCACTTGCTCGTTCGTCACCCTCCGATATAAAAAAACCGGCCAAGTGCGAGTCGGACTCGCCCATGAAAGGTTCCGTAGCAGCATGTATTTCAGTTTATTAAATTAAAGCAAATTGCGGTTTACGATTTATGACGTATTAATAAAAACTACTTGCTAGATCTCGTTCAAAACAATTTTCGTTGTTAATTTTCATGGTATGGTACATCATATATTTTTTTTAGTTTTATCATTCTCTTATTTTTGGAAGTTACAGGGGGGGGGGACACTCATTTTACCACTTTGGAAGTGTTTCTCGCGCAAACTATTCAGTTTAGAAAAAAATGATGTTAGTAACCTCAATATCATTTTTGAAGACCTATCCATAGACACCCTACATGTATGGGTACAATGAATAAAAAATTTTTGAGTTTCAATTCTATGTATGGGGACCCCCAAAATTATTGTTCTTTTTCTATTTTTGTACAAAATTCTTAATGCGGTTTACCGAATACATCTACTTACCAAGTTCAACTCTTATAGTTTCGGAAAAAAGTGGCCGTGACATACGGAAGGACAGACAGACATGACGAATCTATAAGGGATCCGTTTTTTGCCATTTGGCTACGAAACCCTAAAAATCATAAAATGTATAAATCGCGCACTGGTATTCACCTACGTAGTGTCCGACTGTACTACATATTACATTACAATGTTGTAAATTATTTATGAAATGCCGCTCATTGTAAATGTTCAAACAAGTGCTATTATTCTTTTCTTTTGTAATAATATGCGTATGAATTTTTATATATGTATGATCGCTGAAATGAATGAGGCTTTATCCATTGTGCCGTATGATTTATTCTATTGTTCAAATGTTATTTCGTAGAAATCGGGACAAAGGGTAGTTTTGATTTTCCTCTAATTAAACCCGAGCCCGAGTTGGCATAGTGGCTTAATTAATGGGCCGTCAAATTATTATTCCATTAACGGTCATTTTATATAAATACTAAGTTATGCTCGGAAACTGAAGGAATTAGAAAATATACTTAATCTTTCGCTTTATAACGGAAACCTTTGTCTAAAGTTTCAATGGTTAGCTTCTAGGGTTTAGTTGATTAGTCGTTCCGGGCAAAAATACTTTCTTCTAAGTTATTATTTAATAATTTTGCATCTATTGGATATTCAATTTCAACTCCGTTATATTTAACTAATAGAGCATTCATTAAAAGAAACATTCGACCAAAAAATTTGGATGGTTTTTAGATATTTTTATGAATACCCGTTTTCTACTTCTATAGTAACGATTCTTTTAGTAATTGTACCGACTCTGTTAAGGCATTGGAATCATTCTAATGAATAAGCATTCTACGGAGTCCAAAGATTGAAGTAATTTTGCATTTGTGGGATGGTCAGTTTCAATTCCATTTTTTTAAACTAATAGGGCATTTAATTAAAAAGAAACGTTCCGATCAAACAATTCGGATGGTTAATAGATATTTTTTTGTGAAAGTCCAATTTATCTTTCCGACTCTGTTAAAGAAAAGCATTGAAATCATACGATTGCATAAGCATTCAAAGTTTATATTAAATGAACTGTTTAATTAACAAAAACCTCATAATAACATAGAAAATGATGAGCTCCCCTCTTGTTATAAAGTTATAATATTCGTTATTATAGCATTAAAGTTAATTATAACCTGAGTGAAGTTTGTATTTTAAATTGTTGAAGCCTTTGAATTTGTCGACCTTTCCATATTTAACTAAGCTCTAACCTCACCGTGGAAATATGGAAACATTTTGAACTCAATCCCATTATAAATGAAAGTGTATTATTTTCTTGTTATACGCTTATTTTTAATTCTGTTTGTTTTAATGTTGATATACGTGAGATGAACCGCTGAACTGCAGACGACTAAACCGCACGTCAGACGCCACACCTATTTAAAACAGAAAATTCATACACTGTTAATTGTGTATATTTTCTACGTTTTAAGGCTATAAATTTTTTGTTCTTTTTGGTGTACAATAATAGTTATTTGTTATACAAGAGGGCAAAATTGCTTTTTAAATTTGCGTGCTCAATTTTGATGACCGAACAAGCGAAGGATTCTGAATTTGAAACATGAGCGCAGCGAGTGCACACGATGTTCTAAATTCAAATTTACTTCAGATATCTAAGAGCAAAAATACTCTTTCCGAGATAGGGGGATGAAAATACGCTTTCCGAGATGGGGGGGATGAAAAAACTTTTCCAGCTATTTATGTTTAAAGGCGAACTGATATTTATTAATAAGCGACTTGTGTAACTATATTCGAAATATTACACAGTTGCATTATAGGGAAAGTGGTCACCATTCGTACACGGGGCACATTCGTACAGTTAGTATAACAGAAAAACTAAACGGCACACAAACACGTCTTTGTTTGTATGCATAGACAATAGACATACCGGCCGCCATGTTCCTAGTGGAGTGTCGCGCCAGTTGTACCACGGTGTATCAGCTGACAAGATGAAACGTGTTTTCGCGCGCGGTGAGTAAATTTTTTAGCTAAGTTTAATTCGTAATTTTAAGTGGAATTGTTATGTTTTTTACAAAATGCTGATGATTAATTTATGTTAACATAGTTTATTTTGAGCTTTAATTTTGTTATATTTCTAAACCTAATAAGATTTTGTATAAAGTTGAATTTTAATTTTGTGCAAGGCATGGGGTGCATTCGGACAGCCAAACAGGGAGCACATTCGTACGCGTACGAAATTTTTAAATTATATTAATCACCAGAACATCATAATTCGATGTTTATGAAATAAAATATAGTAATATTTAAAATTATCGTACAGGCAGCACAAGAATATATTTTTCCTTTTATAAAGTATTCTACTTCTACCAAAACTGAAGGATTAACTGAAGGATGAAAATTTTTTAAAAAAAAAGGGTACGCGTACTCAAGAGGTGGATGACGAGTAAAAAGTAAAACTGGTAAAACTTGCATATTTCTAGACTTTTACCGCAAAAAATATTACAAGTAAAGCCAGGTACCTATATGGCCGTTCAATGAAATGGACTTCGGTGATGAAGATTTCGCTCCCATTGACGTATATGCTTCAAATAATTCGGTAAATATGACACCTAATCTGGAAACAAGCACTGTCGCTCTAGAACCACAATCTTCCACCAGCGTTCTATTGACAGATATGAATGAGGCAGATACTCGTGAGCAGTCGCCTTCTTTGCTCCAAAACCCTCAAGACATTTTTACCAGAACTTCCACTTCTGTGGCAGAGACACAATATGAACCGAGTACTTATCTTCCCGTAACACCAGAAGTTATAAGACCTTATCCTACAGCTGTTAAAAAGAGAAAAACTAATAAGGGAAGAAAATCGGTTAAATCCCGTATATATACAGATACACCTGAAAAATCTGAACTAGAAGAGAGACATAGATAGAAAGAATTGAAAAAAATAGAGCAGGAAAGGAAAGCCAGAGCCAAAGCAGTGAGACGTAGTTTGAAGGAACTTTATTCAAGACAAAAGAAACATAAAGCTAAGCAAATAAAATAAAATAAAAGATTTAGTTTTTTGTTATTTTTCTAAAGAAAGATTTATCGACTGAGTCAAGTCAAATATTAGTAAGTTAGTTTTTTGATAAATAAATATTTTTATAATAATTAATAAAAAGTTAACGACTTTAATAGGCTTGTTAACTACCCTGTATCAATCTACCACATGGCGTATGAAAGTACCCCACCTACTGTACGAACGTACCCCATACGTGGGGTACGTTCGTACAAATATCTTATCGTAGAAAAATTAATATAACTCTTTAACCTTTTGACATAATAGTTTCGAACATTTTTGTAACAAACTAGAATATTTTTGTTACACTTAGGTACATAAACTAGATAAAATCGATAATTAATCATAAATTAAAAAAATAAAATCTAAAATGTGTACGAAGGGTGACCACTTTCCCAGTCGAAATTGAAAAGTAATACCGTATATAATTTACCATAACTAAGAAGACAGAGCCAAAACAACTGTCTACAAATACAAAAATATTATGATAATACATATGATATTTATTCTAATAATAAACGAGTATAAACAATACTTAATTAGTAAAGAAAACGTGGCAGGTATATAAATAATAATAACGAAATAAACATCTTGGGACAACTAACACATTGCCATCTGATCCCAAACTAAACAGTGCCTTTATTATGGGAACCAGACAACTGATAAACATATTTATACATATATTACTAAATACATTCGTATAGATAAATAGTTACATATTTTTTCCATAAATCCCTCAATATGGATATCAAATGAAAGGGCTTGACTAGTAGAATACTATACACTATGACAAATGTCGGAAATTAAAACGATATTTTTTTCATACCACGAACCGGAAGGCACAGCGTGGCCGTGCTCCCCACAAAGCGGATGACGAACCGATGATCTTGCACTAGAGATCCTTGGGGGAAGCTTTTATCCAACGGTATATAACATTCAACAAATGTGAAAATGATTATAATGCTAGCCCCAGATACATAAAGACCCACCTTTCGGTATTATAAATATGTAGCTTTCAGTATTTTTCGCCGTGATTTAGCAGTTGAATTGATTTGAATGTAAAGTGATTGTATCACATCGTGCAAAATTGGGCTTTAATGTCATTGATCCCAACGCAAGCTCTGTGAACACAAGTCGTCGTAGATATGAGACTTACTTAACTACTAAATTAACATTGCATCTGCACTAAACTGTATCGAAATTGTATTGTGAATTTCGTCAAAACTGTCAAAGTATGCTACAGAATGAATTACATACATACATCCTATGCTTTACATAGAAATAATAAATATTAATATTGATTTTTGTATTTTGTTTTATTAGTTATTAGATATTGACACTACATCATCGAAATCTATACAAGTATTAATTCAATTTGATATATTCATAATGAGGAAACAAATTATGGAGCAGAAGTAAATCGTGTAAAACCATCTTTTTACGTTCCTCCTCGTACGTCGGGCTCCAAAATGCACAGATGTTGTAAAAGCGGATCCATAACTTTCCACTCTTCCTGTCCAAAAAGTTCAAAATATAGTGGCAACTATATTTCAACTTTCTTATAAAGGCGTCAGAGGCATCTTAAGTCCCCACACCTTGAAGGGTTACAGCTAATATTAATTTAATTTGCAAAATTTTGTCGAATGTCGTATACTTCTTAAAATAAAAATCAATAATAATATTTAGTAACTTTTTTAAGATTTTAGCTGCGGTAAAGCAGATATAATGATTTCATGGACATACCGAGTCTTGAATAAGTACAACCTAGGTACATACAATTAAGTTTCAGAAATCTTTTAAAATGAATTTATAAATTTAAGTGCGGGTGGAAATCGAACCGACGAGCCACGGGGTATCCGGCCCCATGTGCGTTAATCGCTCCGCCACCGCACCGTGGTTCTGAGACTCTACTTTATAAAATCCATTCAATTTTTAACGTTCTTAAAATGGTTTGAAGGCCACCTTACCGAAAACCTTTACGGCAAACAACGGCTGGAATTCCAATACTTAGATCGGACCAACAGATGGCGCTTTAAATTATTTTTTTGTTTACTTCTTAAATCATTGTTTTTTATTTCATAAATAAATAAATGTAAATAATGTCTCAGGATATTATTATTTATTACTTTTAGCATTTTAAACATGCTAAAGAAACTGAAAAGAGCTCATAGATTTTAACATCATGTTACAAACAAGCAAACAGTCCACCTGGGGCATCTACCCGCTAAGTTGCCGAACATCGATTTCTTAAATGGCGTTCAAATAAATAAAGGTTAAAAATGACTTAATCAATCGTTAAAACGTCGCATGTGCTCATGATAGCCGATTTAACTATTGATTTAGTCATTTTTAACCTTTATTTATTTGGACGCCATTTAAGAAATCGATGTTCGGCGACTTAGCCTAAGGTAATCCTTGGTAAGCTTCTCTCCAATGAGCTCTGGTGGCCTAAGATACCACATTAATATAAAAATTGTATGTAAAAGATGAAGATACTTCTCCAGAAGACCTGCTCACAGAGTGAATGAAAGGTACGATCTACCTCACTTAAATGTTGCTACCAATTAGTGCCACCCAAGGATCAAATCAAATCAATCTTAACAGCATACCAGAGCTAAAGATGACAGAAGTCGTAGTATTAGACCGTCACACTAAAATTCTATGTTGGTTTAATTCTACATCCCACTAGAGTTTCGTTGCGACTTCGTAATACCGCTTGATGAAACTTTGCAACATTTTGGTATCTTATATCAAGCGCGGATCTTACAAACTGTCTAATTACCTGAGGTCTTTCTACATTATTTAGGAAATGTGGAGCGAACATGAACATCCAACTTGCTTAATAAGGACCTAGAGAATAAACTTATTTGTAAATTAAATTTTGTCACGGCATAGGCGGGGTCTAAAGAGGAACATGCAACGTGAAGTAGTTATATGGTGTTGGCGTGGTTGGCAAATTGGCGTGGCTTGCTTTTCACGCAAAAGGTCGTGGGTTCGATTCCTACCCAGGACATATATTTGTGTGCATGTAAATGTCTGTTTGTCCTGAATCTGGGTGTTATTATCTATCTATGTATATATTTACAAATGAAAAACTTCAACTAAACATAATCTCCTTGACAATAACTTAATACAAGCTAGCTAAATGTCACTACCATTATAAAGTAGGCTTAGGGAGCGGAAACGGCCACGCATATGGAACTGAAGTCTTGATTTCTTACGTAATGTTCGAGATAACTTGGCTGCTGGATGACGGAAATGTGTTACAGGAAATAGAAGAAGCGCGCATGCGCGCCCTATTTGATTTGACCAATGAAAGCGCGCGGTGGCGGAGAGATGGTTGTCAGATAGTGCCAACCCATTATGCGTAAGGTTGGTGCCACGATGTACTGTTGGCCAACATAATGTTTGTCTGATATATTCAACAACATACGGAATAAACACGATATGGAACTAAAAACTATTTTTAACATTATGCATAAGGTTGGTGCCACGATGTACAGACGCCAGCACATCAAGCTGCCCCAAACTGTCAAATTTCCCCATTGGAAAGCGAACCTTATACTTTGGTGATAAAGATGAAAATCTATAAAAGAAATTTGACAGATAGGGGGAGCTGGATGTGCTGGCGTCTGTACCTACTGTCGCCCAATATAGTGTTAGTCAGATATCTTCAACAACATATGGAATAAACACGATATGGAACTAAAAACTCTTTTTAACATTTCATTTTCCAGTTTCAGTTGTCTATGATTATCTTGTTATAAATTTGATGACAAGGATATTTTGAAGTTGTCATTTTGGGGCAGTGGAGCAAAAGAGCATTAAGGAGGAATATGGTGATTATTCAAAATTTAATTCTAGAGATATTTAAAAACTACCTTACCCTTACATTAGTCGCATTTGATGTGTAATATTTGACATTCTATCATTCACACATTGTTACACATCATATGCGACTACTATAAGGCTTCTACACTACTGTAATCTGACATCTGTGATCTTTAATATAATTTCCGTCTTTCTCCTAATTCGGTCAATCTTCTCCTACTGTAAGTGAAGCCCTCACTAGCCACTGAAGGGGCGCGGGAAATGTGCGCTCATTACAAACGAACTTGCTGAAACAGTTGAAATTCCTCGAGTTCGTCCGGACAATGGCGTGACGAGATATGACGTATATATGGGGTTAATACCCTTCCGAACCGAGTCCATACATGCAGAAGACTGTCTTAGAATAGTGAATAAGGGTAACGTGTGTAGTTCAAACATATAAATTAATATACTTAATGTATTTGTAATACTCAATTTTTAAGTCTGTAATTATTGATTCAATTCACAGATATAAAGCACGCCAGAGGCAAGTGGGCGCCGAGGTGGTAGCGAGGAGGCTACCTTAATCATGACACTCAAATTTGACTTGGGACGATATTGTTATGGAAGCATTACTTCAAGGAAACTAACGCAAATCTTGACCCAATATCCCAATCAAACTGACTCAACGGAATACCGTCTCTGATTGGCCAAAAATATTACCGCTCAGGTTCACCTTTTAAAAGTAGACATTATGACGTGAAGTTTGGGTCTAAATTGCCATGTTCATGTCATTCGCCGAGGGATGTTCTATGCTATAAAGTGCAACGAAAATAATTCACCGTGACATTGATGTTATTAAAATAATATATAATTATGATAAAATATACAGTTTCTTAAACTTTACGGCAAGAGCTTTGCTTAGGTATTTGGCGAGTAATGGGTTTGTTTGCTATGATAATAAGGTAAATAAAACAAATTTGTGGTCAATTATTTATTATAATTATTATTTACAATTTCCGTATACGTATACTACCTTTTAGGATTCCGTACCTTCAAAGGAAAAGACGGAACCCTTATATTTAGTATCACTTTGTTATCCGTCCGTCCCTCTGTCTATCAATACGATGGTCACCGTAGCCTAGTTGGTAGTGATCCTGCCTACGAAGCTGGTGGTCCTGGGTTCGAATCCCGGTAAGTGCAAATATTTGTGTGATGAGCACGAATATTTGTTTCTGAGTCATGGACGTTTTCTATGTATATAAGTATTTATCTATCTATATAAGTACGTATATCGTCGCCTGGTACCCATAGTACAAGCTTTGCTTAGTTTGGGGCTAGGATGATCTGTGTAACATTGTCCCCAGATATTATTATAATACCCCTGATATTGAAAACGCGTGGAGGACTCGACTTGAAATTATAGGTGATCTAGTATATATACAGGGTTACTTGTAAAACACCAACAAACTCGCAGGACTAGGAAGTTAACATCAAAAGCAACAACTAACTCTACGCGCATCGCAAAGATTACGTAAGCCGCCTGGTTACGTTATCTTTGCGATATGCGTAGAGTTATAAAAATTCAAGTGTGAAATTAAATTAATAATGAGTTTTTACAAAAAAAAATATAGATATAGATAAAAATACAAAAGTTGTAAAATAAATGTTATTGCTTATGGTTTTAGCTATCTAGTCCTGCGAGGTTGTTGGTGTTTTACAAGTTACCCTGTATACCTATATATAAATAAAATAGAATTGTCTGTTTATAATGCATTAAACAAATAATATTACCGTACAAATGGGAATAGCGTTTGTTTTAGCTTCCTGTATCCCTTTTGTGAAACAGAAAAATCGTCATTGCTGAAATGAACCAAGCATACCCTTGTCGTTTTATTTGGGCTCCATTCAATTGCATTCCTGTCCAAAGGAACTGCTTTCGTCTATAGTTCTCTTCACTTTAGATCAAGTGGAAATCTGAAGAAACCAAGCAATTTTAATACCACCATTACCATTCTTTTGTACAAACTCTAAAGATGCTGATGAAAATGAATAATTATAATAAATGAAAATATATATCATAATTTTTGTGTCGAAAAATAAATTGATTCGTTTGCATAACAACATCACCATATATTTTGTGTGAATTAGATTGACTTCATATTTAATAAAATTAAAATATATAGCGATGGACTTACCCGTAATAACTAATTCCAACACTCTTGTTATGCAAATGAGATTTGCATTTTTGTAAATTTAACACGCTGAAACCAATAACTGACTGACGGACGACCGCCATTGATGCCTGTAGTGCGCAAACTCGGTCCGCGGCACAATTTTAGGCCCCGCCTACCGTGGCACAATCTGCGTTGGGTCATTTTCGCGAGCTAAGAATGCTTCCATGTTTATTTGCGTTCACTGTTTGGCTTATTAGAATCATCCGACAAAATTTCCATACAAATTAAGTTTATTTATAATTACTTGTTTTGTTGCGTTTGGCATTATCTTTTTCTTTTTAATTTAAAATCTATTAAAAAGTATTTAGTTCCTCTGCATTTTCAGCTTGCAAATTCACATAACATTATTAATTTGTATACAAGAGAAATAGATATATAAATAAATAGTAAATTTAATAGTAGGTACACACGGCTACATATCAAGCTATACTTTTCCAATATAAGCTCACCTTTCATTGTTTGAAAATCCTATACAAAGCGAGATTAGCTTTTACTGGAAATGTATAGCTTGATATGTAGCCGTGTGTACCTAAACCAAGCCGTTATTTTTCAGTCAATTAGCAATGTATTGTTTATATGAATACAGTACACACAACTAAAAACAAAAACCGGCCAAGTGCGAGTCGGACTCGCACATGAAGGGTTCCGCAGCAGCAAGTATTTCAGCTGATTAAATGAAAGGTAAATTGCGATTTACGATTTATGACGCATAAAAAAAAAACTACTTACTAGATTTTATTCAAACCAATTTTCTTTGTTAGTTTACATGGTAATGTACATCATATTTTTTTTTTAGTTTTATCCTTCTCTTATTTTAGAAGTTACAGGGGGGGGGGGACACTCATCTTTCCACTTTTGAAGTCTCTCGCGCAAACTATTCAGTTTAGAAAAAAAATATTAGGAACCTCAATATCATTTTTGAAGACCTATCCATAGATACCCCACATGTATGGGTACGACGAAAAAAATTTTTTTGAGTTTCAGTTCTATGTATGGGGAACCCCTAAAATTATTATTATTTTTCTATTTTTGTGTAAAAATCTTAATGCAGTTTACAGAATACATCTACTTACCAAGTTTCAACAGTACAGCTCTTATAGTTTCGGAAAAAAGTGGCTGTGACATACGGACGGACAGACAGACAGACATGACGAATCTATAAGGGTTCCGATTTTTGCCATTTGGCTACGGAACCCTAAAAATGAAGTAAAAGTGAACAAATCTTCGAACAACATTTGCTTTTATATGGTACAGACCCATATTGCTCCGTACCAAATAATTAACTATGATGTGTGCCTATGTAAAATTTCTGGCCCTTTTCTAAAATATGCTTTGTAATGGCTATATAAACCTAAACACAACAAGGGTTCAATTAAATAAATAAATAAATAATTTGGGCCAACGAACACACTACGATATGGTTCCAAACTAGGCAGACTACTGTGGCCACCAGCCATCTATTAACATACTTATGTATTTTGAAATATACACATTTCGGGGAAATCTAAAATCCGATAATGGCATCACTGGCAAACGATTATCGAACGCAAGGGTGACGGCACAGAGCCTCACAGATCTTTAAATGCGGTCCTTGGAGAAAGCGAGCATTCTATTTTGAAAACTTGCACGAAGCGGACGTGTCCGTTCGATTTAAATTTCACTTAAGTGTGTGATTCTATGAAATAAATATCTTTTCGATTATCTGTGATTGGATTATTTGATAGAGACAACCCAAATTATAGAACCCGACTAAAATACATGTCTACCGAGTGCTACAAACCGGCCACCTTCGACAGATGTATAAATAAATTAAAACTCATCTATCTAATCATATCTATCATCTTACTAATGTTCTTACTAATGTATCTTACTAATCTATACATGTGAAAAGTGGCTGCTTGCTTGTTCTGTGAGTATACCCACAGAACAAAAAAGTCCGCTCTTAGCTAAATTTTGTGTGATACAAAATTAGTCCTAGGTTGGGGATAGAACCCACGACCTCTAGCTGAGAATTTCTTACCGGACACGGCAATTTTAAAAGTAAATTGTATAGTTTCAAATTAGTATCTTCACCAATCTGTCTGTGCTCAACTGCCAATAACGAATATGAACAAACTGCTCACCACATCCCTCACTTAGGACCCTTAAATTGATCCTCGGTGCTTTTGCAGCTGGCTTCTCTAGTTGCAAATCTCTCATTTTATGAGGCTATAGCCTCTTTACATCATTCTGTCTCCCGCTTTGCTCTGGAGGGAAGTGGAACTATTCATTTTCTAACTCCTCCTATTTTCTGTTTCTGATTAAATTCGTTGCGGGATCCAAGACAGTTAAAGCGATTCCCTGGGACATGCCTGAGCTTCACCGCTCAGTGTCATTTCATTGTGTGCCACTGTTGATCCTGGCTTACAGGAGTTGCAGTGGTGGGTAAGAGGGAGGGACTAGTCCCGTAAAAAAAAAAAAAAAAAGTCCTCCTAGCCAAACTGTAAACTACATATACAAAATAAGTTACATACACAAATTTAATCTACTGAATAATCGGTGACATGTACATACCAAACTCATGTAGATATCTACATAATTATTGTATCGGCGTAGATTACCTGTAGTAGTAAGTGCAATCATATGTACATATTATCACGCTATCACCTACGGGGAAGGAGCTGTGATAATTTATAAAATTTAACGCTGGTGAAACCGCGGGGCACAGCTAGTTTTAAATATATGTAAATAAAGAAAAATAAATAAAAAAAGTATTTCCAACGAACAGCAGTTATTGTAGTAAATTTATTTAGTTCTGTATCTCCAAGTACACGAAGATATTTGTAACGAACATCATGAAATACCTTTGTAAGTGTTATCTTACGAACATAAACGGCGCGTCGTCTGTTTGTACTCGGAGGGCTAGTTTGCGACCTCACCTTCTGCTAAGGAAATAATATTTCACACAAAATAACTTCCTTCTACTTTTATCTTTCTTTGTATTTTTATTATTGTTATAACTTTAAATGTACTGTGCATTATAACCATAATGTTTCTATTGAATCCTGTGTAAACAAATTAATGCTTAATTTAAAACACCGAAATAGTAAAATAGAACCATTTTGATGTGATTCGGTCCTTTCCTTTGTCACACTGATATGATGTCTTCCCGGCCGAATTTCGGCCACGGCGGCCATTCTCAATGGAGATTAGCCAATTGCGCAGGACATATTATAGTGCACTAGGGTTTGCGCAAACACAGGGGCACTTTCTATTCCATCACTCTTATGATCCGATGGGACGACTAGCGACACGACCGGAAGAGATCAGGCACAGGACCGACGGCTTTACGTGATCTCTGAGGCACGGGGGTGTAATACCGCCAACTTCCAGACTTCGGGCTGATACTGAGAAATTTCTTTTTACGGAAAAATCCCAAAATCACTTTTTGGCCCGACCCGGGATTTGAACCCAGGACCTCATTTTCTGCGGTTGAACACGCTACCGCTTGACCAACTAGGCAGTCAATATCACATCAAGTCACACTGATATATCTCAGGTTTGACTTATGCTACTGATACTGAACGTAAACTAGGTTTAGATGTGGGTTTCCGGACCATATTGATTATAACAGAAATAATAGATTTCTGTTTATAATTACCACCGTTTTAATTATGTCACTAAAACTCCTTCACAAATAAGGTACTGAATGGGGTTTGATTTTAGAACAAGTTCATAATATTCCTTATAAGAAAGACTCGGAACTTTAGATGTGCGAGTCAAACTCGTATTTACCCGACTTTTTATTAATAATAATGGACTATAAAGAGTAACAAATATCCATACATCCATATTTATAATATCAGTATATATTTTTAACTGCTCGTTGGTCTAGCGGTAGCGTGTTCAACCGCAGACAATGAGGTCCTGCCTGGGTTCAAATCCCAGGTCGGGCCAAAAAGTGATTTTGGGATTTTTCCGTAAAACGAAATTTCTCAGTATCAGCCCGAAGTCTGGAAGTTGGCGGTCTTACACCCCCGTGCCTCGGAGAGCACGTAAAGCCGTCGGTCCTGTACCTGAACTCTTTCCGGTCGTGTCGCTAGGCGTCCCATCGGATCATGAGAGTGATGGAATAGAAAGTGCCCCTGTGTTTGTGCACACACTTGTGCACTATAATATGTCCTGCGCAATTGGCTAGTCTCCATTAAGACTGGCCGCCGTGGCCGAAATTCGGTCGGGAGGACATCATATATTTTTAACATTACTTCGCGGACATTGGTGTGGGTTACACGTTTACCTATTCTCCAAATGAATATTGTAATAATTTAACTATACCTATATAGTGTAACAGTTTTATGTCCCAACTAAGTAGGTCCCACGGTTTCACCCGCGTTAAAGTAGTTTTGGAGTAAAAGAGTAACAAACATACATACATATGTACATTTATACTCACAAACTTTCGTATTTATAATATTAGTAAGAAGTGTACCTCAGCGGTTTTGGCAGTGCACCCCGGAATAGCTCGCAGATAGTTATTTGACACTTATCGTCATATTTTGGAAAATTCACACAATATCTTTATAAATTGTAGCCTATGTGTTATTCTGATGAATAAGCTATATTATTGTAAAGTTTCATTAAAATCCATTCAGTAGATTTTACGTGAAAGAGTAACAAACATCCCTCCATACTTACAAACTTTCGCGTTTATAATATTAAGTGGGATAAAGCTAAAAAAATAAAAATAGGATTAACCACTGGGCTCAATTCTTAAGTCAACGCGGACGATGTCGCGAGCAGATCCATCCTGAAATAAATAAAGACCAGTACTTTCACTTCCTCATGGACGAACATAATGGCAAACGTGAACAAAGCTGGCCATTTCTAAAACGAATTCCTACTTCTCGTATCCTTTATCAATCAAGATGATTAAAGCCAGAGCTGACCATTCTTCCGACCAGTTTCAATGCGCCCGCATTTTCCGAATCAGACAAGACAGGGTTAAGGAATGCGAACAATTTAGCGAAATCAAGCGTCTGACAGGTTTGGCGGAAACATACGCACCGAATGGTGTTTGGCCGGATATTGCTTGGCCCACACGAATTGAACGTTCCCTACTCCACCCACGGGCGACGCGTGGTTGGAATGAGTACACAAACTACCTATACACGCCCGTTCTCTTTGGTTATTGAACTATTGTTCTTACCGCAGCAGTCTAGCGGTTACACCGCATATATAATATCTAGGGACAATGTCACACAGATCATCCTAGCCCCAAACTAAGCAAAGCTTGTACTATGGGTACCAGGCGACGATATACATACTTATATAGATAAATACTTATATACATAGAAAACATTCATGACTCAGAAACAAATATTCGTGCTCATCACACAAATATTTGCACTTACCGGGATTCGAACCCAGGACCACCAGCTTCGTAGGCAGGAGCACTACCAACTAGGCTACGGTGACCGTCCAGATATATGACGGGTCTGTTGGCGTGGTTGGCAACTTGCTTTTCACTCCGGAGGTCGTGGGTTCGATTCCCACCCAGGACAGATATTTGTGTGCATGAACATGTCCGTTTGTACTGAGTCTGAGTCTAATTATGTATATACTCGTAAGTATGTATTTACGAAAGAAAATTTAGTATTATGTAGTATATCAGTTATCTGGTTTCCATAGTACAAGCTCTGCTTAGTTTGGGATCAGATGGCCGTGTAATGTCCCAGGGTATTATTATTATAATAATCTCAGGTCGGTTAAAAGTTTTTTTCAGTTTTTCTTACAGAAAACACTCCTAGTAGCAATCTGAAATGTGTGTATTGTCGATGTTACTCACCCTTGTCTTAAAGAGCACATAAAACCAGTCGGTCCTGATCTCTCTCTATTTGAGTCGGATATCCATCCCATCAGATTAGAGTAAGGGCATAGAGTACTATAATAAGTTAACTATAAGAGTACTATAATAAGCTCAAGTGTGTGCAAAAACACAGGAGCACTTTCCATTCCATCTCTATCAAGATCTGATATAGTGCCTCTTTCCGATCGTGTCACTACACTTAGCGACACGTACGGAAAAAAGTACTATAATGAGACTCTGACTATACTCTATTGAGATGCTGCCATAGCATAATTTCAGCCAGTTGCACTGTATTAGTATTACAAGCTGTGCCCCGCGTTAAACTTTATAAATTATCACAGCTCCTCCCCCGTAGGTGATAGCGTGATAATATTATGTTGACCCGACCTCTTAGTAATATTCATTCAAAATTTGGAGTAAATCCATGCAGTACTTTTTGAGTTAAGCCCGGACATACATACAGACAAACAGACAAAAAATTTAAAAGCTATATTTTTGTCTTCGATATCGATTGTAGATCACGCCCTAAGTATCCTTTTTAAAAAATATTCAATGTACAGTTTTGACTTTCCTACGATTTTATTATATGTATAGATTATGTAATATCATTTACCTCATGTTTTCGAAGGAAAAGTGGACTAACCACGTACTAGGTGCTTAACCTTGGCGATTACTTACAGACCGTTGTGTCCAACCGGCTATGAGCGCCTCTAAATCACTGATAATCTACTCTAAATCAAAATCACCTGTGGATATAATCCACTGACGACTTAGTTTAAATAATATCCTGGGACATTATTTACACACGGCCATCTGATCCCAAACTAAGCAAAGCTTTTATTATGAAAACCAGATAACTGATATACTACTCTGTCAAGAAATTACCGGGAAAAGATCAATAATATACAAAATGTTTGTTGTTCATCCAAATTTATTTTATCACCTTCAAAGTATGCTCCTTCAGGAACGATAGACTTACGCCAACGAATAATCCATTCATCAAAACATTTTTTAAACGCTGCTTTCGGAATTGAGTTCAGTTCCCGCCGCGAATTCTCCTTTATGTCTTCTACCGATTGAAAATGGGTACCACGAAGTGGTAATTTGAGTTTAGGAAAAAGAAAGAAGTCAGCTGGAGCCATATCTGGTGAATATGGTGGTTGCTGGATTGTATTTGTTGATTGTTTGGTCAAAAATTCGTTCACAATTATGGCCTTGTGCGAAGGCGCATTCTCGTGGTGCAAAATCCAAGAATTTTCGTTCCACAAATCTGACCTTTTTCGTCGAATTTGCTCTCTTAAACGCCGCATAACGCTTAAATAATATCAGAGTGCGCGCAACACCGCGATAGTCAAAGAAAACAGTCAACATGACTTTGACTTTTGATCGACATTGGCGTGGTTTTTTCGGTTTCGGTTCAGTTGGAAGGCGCCACTCTGAAGCTTGTTGACTAGTTTGCATGTCAAACTCGTAAACCCACGTCTCGTCACCAGTAACAATGCGTTTCATGAATGTTGGGTCGGAATTGACTCGTTCTACCATGTCCTTAGCGACTTTCATGCGATTGAGTTTTTGGAGAAAATTCAGATCTTTTGGGACTAGCCGAGCGGCAACATGTTTCATACCCAAATGATTAGTTAAAATGGTACGAATCGACTCGTGAGATACAGAAAGTTCGGCAGCTGTCTCTCTCAGAGTTCAATGAGGATTTTCAGTCACTATTTCCTTCACTTTTGCGATGTTAACTTCAGTTGCAGACGTTGATGGCCTACCAGAGCGAGGCAAATCTTTCATCACATCTCGACCGCTTTTGAACGCTTTGAACCACTCATAAGCACGAGTTTTTGATAAAGTCGATTCACCGTGAGCCTTCTGTAACATTTTCAGTGACTCCATACACGAAATTCCATTAGCGATGTAAAATTGAAGACAATCTCTTTGTTCGATATTTTTGTCCATTATGAAATTCGCAATACACACTATATACATATAATATTACTAAAACCAGCACTGTATTTAATATAAATAACAGATGCAACTCAAACTCCGCGCCAAAACGGAAAACAGTTGTGCCAATCTAACAACAACAAAAAAAACAAAAAATTGATTTTGGAACCATTAACAAATCATCTATTCCCGATACTTTTTCGACTGAATGTACTACATATTCTATATTTTTTGTAAATACATACTTATATTGATAATCCATATAGATATAGAGCACCCAGACTGAGGACAGTTCATGCACACAAATATCTGTCCTGGGTGGGAATCGAACCCACAACCTGCGGCGCGAAAAGCAAGCATTTGCCAAGCACGCCAACAGGCCCGTCGAAACCTATCTAAAAAATGATATCACTGATATCCAGTAGTAGTTGATTTATCAAATTTATTTAAAGTACCATTTGATACTGAGGAGTAAATTAACCATACCTGATATGCATAACAAATTCTATTAACATTTCATTAATTCCATAACAAATTTCACGAGATAAAGTTCTAGCGCATAAAAAAATAGTTTATACAGGCATAACTTTCAAATTTCATAGTCTCTAGTAAGTAATGTGTTCCTGACGGTTTAGTAAGGGTTACCTAAGTAGTACTGTAAAAACTGTTATTCAAAATGAATAAGAGATTCTACCTAAATTACAATTTCTTTCTTTAGTTTGCTTTTACATGGATATTTTAGTAGAAATGTTCTTAACACAATTTAAACACATGTTGAACGTTGTTTATTAACTACCAATCACTTACTACTTACTTATTGTATGGGCAGTGGATAACCTAGTGTCAGAGTTAGTCAATTCACCCTAAAGGCCTCTGCCATTTAACGACTGTTGTGTAATGACTACAACCGGGACCGACAGCTTAACGTACCTTCCGAAATGCTCAGAAATTAAACCACTGGTCAAGTAATGTGTTTCAGACGGTTTAGTAAGGGTTACCTATTAAGTAGTACTGTAAAAACAGTTATTCAAAATGAATAAGAGATTCTACCGAAATTACAATTTTTTTCTTTAGTTTGCTTTTACATGGATATTTTAATAGAAAAATTTCTTAATAAAATTTAAATACATGTTGAACGTTGTTTATTAACTACCAATCACTTACTACTTACTTGTTGTATGGGCAGTGGATAACCTAGTGTCAGAGTTCATCAATTCACCCTAAAGGCAACTGCCATTTAACGACTGTTGTTTTATGACTACAACCGGGACCGACACCTTAGTGTGCCTTCCGAAATGCTCAGATTTTTTTTTTAAATATTATAAATACATTACAAAGTTATAATAATCATAATATCTAGAATATCTAGGGACAATGTCACACAGATCATCCTAGCCCCAAACTAAGCAATGCTTGTACTATGGGTACCAGGCGACGATATACATACTTATATAGATAGATAAATACTTAAATACATTTACTATTACTCTCTCTATCTACTCTTAAAAAGAGTTACGAGGAAAGGTCAAGCTTATTCTGGTATTGCAAAACAATTGAAACACGCAATTTGTCCGTAAAGCATACTAAACCTTTTATAATAACATGTCACTAGTCTTTCAAATTATGAGTATATAGATATATTATAGCGAAAAGAATCCCGCTCCTTGGACGGGATTAACCATTATGGCTCAAGACTGACATATTGCGCGACGTGTCGAGCACTGCGGCACGCGGTTCTTCTTCGTATATCTGTACTCACAGTATACAGCCAAAATAAAAAAATATAACAATAGCATACATATATTTTATTTCGTTTCACGCAACTTCACGCAAGCAGTATCGCCTCTGCCTGGATCACCATCACAGCACTACCCACTGCACCTTACTTAGTGAGTATGGCTATATATCATTGCATTGCATTAACGCTGTCATCCATAATTATACGATCGGGTTAACAGCGTGCCGTATAAAGCCCTGAATTTCCCTAAGTATTACCAGATTAAAATAAATTGACGGTATTAAAATGCCCTGACCTTTTTATAAGAAGATTGTTTGAAAGAAATATAATGCTATTAAAATTAGTTTACTAAGTCTTGGTTAGAAACGGCGCCTTTGTTTTTAGAACGGAATATTCGGATTGGAGAATGGATGATCCTTGTGCTCACGACCCCTGGAAATAAAAGAAATGGAATGATTAGTTTCAGCACTTAATTTAAATCGTTAACTCGTAACAGATTCTATGATGTGGTTACTACATGAAGAACATTAAATTATTATATTCTCAGCCATATGTCGAAACTGAAAGAAGACTTCCCAATAGTTTAGCGAAATTACGTCAGTTAAGTATTCAATTGAAATAAGGGCAAGTAAGCTCTCTTCGTTTCGCTTATATCTCGAGAAAGGAACTTTCTTCAGAGATCGTATCGCTAGAGCCAATTTGGGAACCAGATTACATATAAATATTCAAATATTAAAATCTGTCCCGCTTGACATATTGAGGTAAATTTCCCCAATCCTTTTATAATAAGAAATACAGAAAAGATTGCTCTCGCAAGATACCTAAAAGGATTTTAGTGTTCAACCAAAGCTGGCGACATTTGTCTAAATATTTAATTTTTAATTCTACACAAGCCAATGTAGTAGAATGTGTACCGATTTTGTATGTGATGTTTATTCTGTGTGATTGTTACTGAATCACCTCCCCACGGACCAATGAACGACGATGAAACTTTCCGACCAGGAAACTTGTCTTCAAAACGACATCAGTTAATTTTTATCCCAACAGAATTCGAAGCTTCCTTAGGATAAAATAAATATCAGCTTTTCCGATAACTTGCCTCAATCGACGATTCAATAAGACAAATTAACTACAAGTCCAAATCGTTTCCTCTTTTATAACGTTAAGTGATAGAAGTTTCTAGATTTTTAAACTTTTAAGGTTCGTGTTTTAAAGGGAATATTCTACCTACCTGCTTATATATTTAGCTTGAAACTTACATCGTTTTAATAACATATTGTCATAACACAGAAGACCCATGTATAAATATATATTATTTATTGTATTCTCATTGTATTGCTTACGAAAGGTAAGTTGAAAACCTATCGAGTATCCAGAGTTAATACTGAAAAATCTTTAAAAATATTTATTCATTTAGATAGTTTTCTGCGAAAGCTTATTGTATAGATACTTCTTTTCGACATTGGTATTAGTTACTGTTTTAAGAACAGACATCAGTTTTTCTTTCTAGCAAACGTTTAAAACAGAATTACATGAGACCACTACAAAACATTCTCTATCGGATAAAAAATAATAATCAATATAGGTCCACAACCCACGGAAAATAATATACAAAATAACATATATAATTGATAACCTATATCAGGTAATTAATTCGACCGGAATTGATAACCTCGACTAGGTTATCAACTTACAATATAAATTTGTACAAAATAAGATTTACGTAGTTTTCAAACCTGTCCTATTATAACTTGTATTATCTGTAGCCTATTTAAAAATGAACATTTTTATATTAAGTACAACCTGCAACCCAGCTAGATCATGTCTATATAGTCCAGGTTTAAAGGTAATCAAAACGAAACGATTAAATACTACCAATAAGTCTAACAAGTATACGGCCCACCTGATGGTAAGGGGTTAACATAGCCATAACGTTGGCCAACATACACGGCACCACACAAGTTTTCCTTCGGAGGACCACAACATTAACTCAATAAAGCTTACCTGGACTGTATTATGTACTTCCCCAGATGGCTGTATTTCCCTAGTCGAGCTTGAAGTTACGGATGAGATACCGAGATATTCGGCTGGACCTATTCTATTTTTTTTCTCCGGGATGAGTTGCAACAGTTGAAGCAGGTACATAGGCCGTACAAACATTAACCTAAATATGTAGGTACCTACACAACTGTATCGGGTCAAAAAGAACATCATATATAGAAAGTCTACTAATACCATGATTTTGAATGTCCTGAATAGATTTGGATGAAACTTTCCATACATTCCTAAATTACTGGTAACACCGCGCGGCGCAGCTAGGAAATACCTAAATAAATCAACAAATTACTTACTCAGATTGTGGTATTAGCCGGCCGTTGCAGTCCAAGCCATTAATGATCTCAATCTGCTCCTTCGACAGCTGGAAGTCCCAAACATCAAAGTTCTCAGCTATACGGGCTTTGGAAACGGATTTGGGTATTACAATAATACCCCTGTCAATTTGGTACCTAAAACAACAAGTAGGTACATTTAGGGAACCATTTGCAAACATTGCGACATGTCCCGGCGATATTATTTTTCTATTCCGGCCCGAGAAAATATAGGTACGTGGTATTTTCATTTTATTAGTGTAACCACTGCTTCCGGTGATGAAGTTTGTGTAAAAGTACAATTTGTTGTATAGTGGAGCAAAGAAAAAACATAAAGTAGTTGCTGTATTATTTAAAAAAATCTTTTTAAGAAAATAAAGCTGGTTGCGAATGTTATGGTGAGAGGTAATCCGTTCTTTATAACAGTATCTATGTATGTTTATCTTAAAATGTACTAATTCTAGCGATTCTAGCTATGAAACTAAGCTTAGTTTTACATATCGTTCACACAGATAATTTTATTTTCTCAAATAAGGAGGTCAGATGAAAGAACGTCATTCATTCATCAATTACAGATTCCAAAACAGATTTTAGATTATTGTCGCAAGGTTTCGGACAGAAAGCCACGCAACTCTCGCTGCGTGTTCTCGCAATCGAATGAATCACACTTGACCGGTTATTTTTTTAAATTATTTCAGCTGGAACACATAGCCAGTCCGGATTTCGATAAGTACATGAAAGAGTCTTGTCAACCTGGCCTTTACAAACATACTTTACCAGGCATAGCAGAGACAGAACAATATTGCGATGCCAAAGCATAGAGCTTTAGTGCGTAATGATAGGGTACATACGATAGTTTGCAGGCACTCTTTATTAATAAAATCTTATGACACTGGGCATGACCTCGCCGATTTGATGCATTGAACTCACTTGTTAAAAGGATGACCACAAATAAGCCTCGTCACGCTCTCCATAATCCTTCATTTGTATTTGTATCCACAAAATACCCTCTCCGGCCCACAAATGGATAGGCTGCCCTTGTCTTCACGTATGAACTTATAGAGAGCGAATGCGTACAAAAAGTCCATATAAATCGACCCTGTTATTCGTATTCCCTTCAGTAACCGCACTCAGTCAAGGTTCGAATCCCAAAAAGGATTCACATTAACGCAATTAGTTAGATTATAGTTTAATTTTCTTAGACGGCATTAGTACTCGCTCGCCTCAGTTTATCAAAATTGAATAGGCAAACTGTAAACTGTGTCCGCTTTCTAGATTTAACATAATTGAATACTTAAGAGGGTAGCTACCCGTATTAACATAAAAAAAATATTTAATAAATAAAAAACCCAACTGCGTAAATAGTGAACCAAACTACGTACATAGACAAAGAACTGAAAAGAAAAAAAACAAGCACATAGATGGCCGGTGGTCTAAAATTATATTGTATGTACTATTGAATGAATACTATTGAAGAAAATAAAATATATTCTAAGAATGGAACATAACAACTGAACAGTCGGGATCCATTGACAAATTAGATTGGCTGTCGACTAATAATCAAATAATATAATTAATTAAATAAATCACAGTTTTTTTAAAGACAACCCCTGCACTATGGAATCTAATCCCTGTTGTAGGGTACTTAACAACATACACACATCAACAAAGTCTAGGGATACGTTATTTTGAAATCAAACATGGCTTTATTGTTTAAAACCTATTTAGTTTCCTTAAAAAGTTTATTTACAGATTTAAACCTTGTCTATTCTTTATTCAAAATTTAAAAATTAAAATGAGAAACAAATGAAAACACGCAAAGCACAGCGCAATCTTGAGTTGTATCTAATTTCAAGAAGTTGCATTAAAATTTTTTTTGCGTGTTAATTGAAGAAAACCTGATAAATTGTTTTATTTTCTTTTCTCAATTGGTTGTGTAAGCTTTTTAGCGTCATGCCACGCCATCATTTGAGTCGAGATGAAATGTTACGGGCAGTTGGCATGTTACAAAACGGTGCTATTCAACGCGTCGTTGCTGAGTCTCTGGGCACAAGCCAAAATGTGGTATCCAGGCTGTGGTCACGTTATCGCGCTACTGGAGATGTGGCAGAACGGCACACAGGTAGATATCGTGTTACCACTCAGAGACAGGATCGATTTCTCCAAATGACCGCCAGAAGACTACCCAATATCACAGCGATGCAACTAGTGCAAAGGCTCCAGGAGGGTCAGCAGCTGCTGGTGAGCGACCAAACCGTGCGAAGGAGGCTGCATGAAGTTGGTCTTCATGCTCGCAGACCGCTACGAGTCCCAGCGCTGCGACGTGGCAATCGCGGTAGGCGACTTTTATGGGCTCAAGAACATTTGACATGGAGTGATCAACAATGGTCATTGGTGCTGTTCACTGATGAGTCCCGCTATGGATTTCATCCAGATTCGAGACGAACACGCGTTTGGAGAACTCCAGGCAGGGTCAGCCGTCTCCGACATCCACAGGAGGTCCACTCTTACCAAGGCGGGACAATTATGGTGTGGGCAGGAATACGAATCGGCGGACGAACCCAACTCATTTGGATTCAGGGCAGCATGACTGCCCATAGATACCGTGAGGAGGAAGTAGAACGTGTCATTGTCCCGCTCAGGGCCCTAACGGGGCAAGAATTTCAGCTCATGCATGACAATGCACCTTCCCATACAGCGCGGCTGGTGAGGGCCGCCCTTCGAGAACACGATGTTCAGGTATTAGATTGGCCTCCACAGTCGCCAGACTTAAACCCAATTGAACACGCCTGGGACATGTTACAGCGAAGAGCATTGAGGGATTTTCCGCCCAACTTGACAACAGAAGAACAACTTTTCGAACATTTAAAAAGAACTTGGGACTGCATACCCCAGCAAGACATTGACACCTTAATTTTAAGTATGGAAAATCGTTGCCGCTGTGTGATTAATGTTAGAGGAGGAAATACCGATTACTGATTATCAGATTTGGTAAGATTTTTATTCATTTAATTCGATTGAATAATTTTATAAGAATAAAATGTTTTTGTTCACTCAGTAATTTTCTATGGCTTAATTAATTTAAGACTTTTATTAATTAGAAAAACAAAATCGCATCGTGTTGTTAATGTTTAAATATCGGCCATGAAATTATCTTTAATTCTTCCATTTACAGTCATAACAAAATGTTTATAGTTTTCTAGATAATCAATGAAATGTTCAATATCCCTAGATTGTGTTGATGTGTGTATAATAGACGGACACAAATTACATCCAGACTCAGAACAACTATTTATGGGTCACACAAGTAGTTGTCCGGCGCGGGACTCGAACCCGTGACACGAAGCGGCAACGCGACTGCCTTAGCCGTTGCGCCTCACGTGCTGTCAAAAACTTGATTTGATTGAATAGAATGATTTTTCTAGGAGCCACAGTCTGAGTTGGGTTTTGAACTTTGCCACTGAAAAATGTCGAATATTTTGCGGCAAAGCATTAAACACTTTCACACATACAGCATAGGAACTTTTTTGAAATAGTGTTGTATTAGTTATCATGTTGCGAGAAAAAACATCTTTAGCTCTAGTAAATACTGTGGCTGCGTTTTCACAAATACATCAATTTGAAAAATGTACAAACACACTAGTCATAATTTTTAGTCCTTTTAACAATGATTTACATGAGACAAACGGATGAGTACCTGTAGTTGCTTTAACGCATTTTTTTGCAATAGAAATGCTCTCGATTTATCTGTTGAATTGCCCCATAGATATGCCATCAATATCGATTGGTAATAAGGCTGTTTTGCGAAGTCGTGACAAAACGTATACAAACCTATTGATTCTGATGCATATATTTTTATCAATGTGCAAATTCCAGTCACAATAACGATCAACTGTTATTAGTCCGATTAAGGAATGACTCAAAGGAGGGTATAGAGTGCGTGAGCGGGAACCTAAGGGATATTTTCAGAAACTTGTTCAGAGTACTTAGAGGGAAAACATACCAAAAGTACTGACGTCTAGGAGGTGAGGCGGAGGGAGGAGGGGGGAGGGGGACAAAGACCTCAATTTTAGGTTTTTGCTAATATCTTTAAAAAGGTGCGTTTTAGCAAAAAATATTCTAAGATAAAATTAAAGCTTACAAAATTCACTATAACTTTGATCTCATATACTTTTTCATATTTCCATTCGTTTATGAGCTACACGCTCCAGAAATATAGAAAATTTAAGTTATTCAGCGGAACTCTTACAGATGCCTTGAGAAGTTTAGGAGACCTGATATGCTTCTGGAGGGAGGTGTGCTGGATGGAGTGAAGGCCGTCATGGCTCACATACAATAGTCCTCATCGGGACTAAGTGCGGAAACCAAACCCACTAGCATATTAGTGGGAACAAGATAATGATGAGTTATTCAGCGTGATGACCATTACCTGATGCCTGAATTATCTCTAAATTTATTTTAACATAAGCTGGGAGTACCACTACGAGGTTAGGGCGGTAACAGTAAGATATCGCGTTTTTTTGTAACAGCATATAACTGAGCTTAGGCGGGAAAAACATCATGAAGATTGCTTTTCGCTCAATGCTCACTGTAGGAAACGCAACCTTACTGGCTAAAACTGAAAAATGACGATGAATGAATGAATAAATGACAAAAAATGAGATGCAATAGCATGGATATGAACACATCCTCTTCTTACACTCATTTACCGGCTACGATACAACATCAGCAACGTTTAGAAGAAGCAAGGTGGGTTTCTGTAAATTGTATTTAAATTCGGAAATTATTCAGGAAGCAGCAAAGATCTTTTACAACCCAAGCTCCAGCCATAATGATGTTGCAGAAGCTGGGAAGGTGTGCTTCCTGAAATGGTATGGGACACCAGCAAAAGTGACCCTTCTCAATGTAGTTCTTCAAGAGGGTTTTATCGCCCTTTTTGAAGAAGAGCACCACCACACCCCTGTGTCATGGTTGTGGGGTTTGACCTTCTAGTATGACGGAGTTAAATAACTTCTGAAGGGCCCGTAGGATTGGTGTACCACCCGCCTTCAGAAGCTCTGCCGTAACTCCATCATGACCAGGCGCCTTGTTGTTCTTAAGCTGTTCGAGAGCCATTCTAATCTCGCACAGGCTGACGTCCGGGATGTCGTCGGTAAGTGTTGGGTTAGTCGTGCTCTGGGATCTGAGGCACAACCTTCGACAGGTGACTGGGCTTTCCTATACAGCTGTCCGTAGAACCTCTCGATGTCTCCAGCAACTCAGGTCTAGACGTGACGATTCTGCCATCCTCAGTCTTCAGCTTCGTCAGTAGGCTCTGTCCAACAGATAGTTCTCTTGCAAACACTTCAGAGCCTTTGTTCCGCTCAATAGCTTCTTTAATAAAATTTGTATTGACGCGTGTCGCGAGTCAAAGACTTTAAGATCTGTCTGTTGAGCTGCCGGTATCTGGTAGCATCATCAGAGGATGTCAGAACCATTTTCCGTCTTTCGTCCATAAGCTGCAGGGTATAGTCAGAGATCTTTTTGGTTCTGTTTGTACGATGGGCCTTGAAGACCTTAGACCCAGCCGTATGGACAGCTTCTACGAGCCTGTCATGGTATGAGTCCACTTCCTCGCAATCTGCTAGGCATTCGAAACGGTTTTGGTTCCGGGTTTTGGATGTAGATGGGTAAAGGTCGGAGCGTAGACTTTATCAGTCGGAACCTCTGGAGCTTGACATTTAGGTTCAATGAGCCTCTCACCAGTCGGTGATCGCTCCCGGTTTTAATCGTATTGATTACTGAGGCGTCATTGAACATCTGTCTACTCGTCAACAAGATAAAGTCTATCTCGTTTTTTTTTACGATCGGGCTTACTCAGGTCCATTTGCGGTTTTCCGGCTTCTTGAAAGAGGAGTTCATCATAAAGAGTCCCTCCTTCTCCATGAAGTCGGCCAACATTTGGCCCCGGGATTCCGGTCTCCACTTACAAATTGCCCCACTCTCAGCTCATTATCGACTCGTTTAACCAGCTTCGCGTTAAAGTCCCCCATGACCACAGTGAAATAAGAGTTCGAGGTATGTATGGCTCTAGAAATATCCTCACACACGACCTCAACCTCATCGTCGAAGTCGGCGCGTAAACCTGTATGACCTTCAACGAATACCGCTTGGTAATTCTGAGTATAAGGTACGCAACCCTAGTCGACACACTCCCGATTTTCACTATGTTGTGGACGAGGGACTTGTGTACTATGAACCCAACACCACCTTGGGACAGTTGGTCGCCCTCCCGGAGCAGATTCCCGGATTTCAGGATTATAGTGTCCTCCCCCTCTCTTCGAACTTCAGATAATCCTATTATGTCCCAATGTAACCTGCTCAATTCTTCCTGCAGTTCGATCATCTTCTCGTCGGTCCGCAGTGTGCGTGTGTTGTATGTTGCCAGGGCCAGAGGTCGTCGGTTTTGGTAACGCGGAATCTGCCGGGGATTCTTAGCACCCCCTGCCCTGCCGTAACCACGGCTGTTACCACGGCTGGGAATAGCATGGCTACCGGAGACTGGCGACCGCAGTTTAATTGTGTCCTTCATTTGAGGGGATCTGCCATAATAGCCACGCTTGGCAAACGGGTTGGCAATCGCAGTAAGGTAGACATTGGTACTCATGAGAACGCTGCTGCCCATTCTCTGGTATATATTCCCTCGGGACGACTTTTACGTCCCCCCGCGGGATGAGAGGGGGTGGCGATATTCTCTAGGCCGTCACCACACAGCCACTAAGAGAGTAGCTAAATATAATTCCTGAAGCACATATCACCAAGTGCAGCAGTGGCTTGGGAATGAGCTGCTCCCTCAAGAGTGGGGGTGGAAAAATTTATGGTGATATCTTGGCGCCAAGAACAACAAAAGGTTTACCGGCGCCCCAGGTTTTACTAAAAACAATATTTTGTCGCTGCACAAAGGATTGTAGCAGCAGCAAATGTGGATGTCGCAAAGCTATGAAAAAATGCTTTTATACAATTCAGGAGTTTTTTGACATTAAGGCATACTAATAATAATTGTGATTTGTACCTGTGTGTAATTGTGTATATTTGTATTTTATTTGTATAATTTTATGTTTACTGACATTTTAGTATTGTTTGTGTACCCATTTACTAACTTCTTGACGTAATTTTAATGATATATAATTGTAATTCAATAGTGGACATAAAATAGTGTAATGTAATACAGCTTAATTAACAGTTTAATATTGGTATACCAGTCTATCTGGTTAGACATGTGGACCCTATTTTATTTCTAAGACCTGTATAATTACCATGCCTAATGCAAATAAAATGATCTTATCTTATCTTATCTATGCTGAAATTTTCTACTGCGTGCCTTCATTGCCAAGGAAAATGCTTCAACGGCGTGTCTTTTAGCGAGGAAGACGACGAGAATGACCATAAAGATGATTCAGAGCCCTCTCAGCAAGAACCACTTACCACTGAGGAAGGCGAGGAAGAAGATACCACAGAAAACGACCTTTTTCCAGGACCCTCACGACCTAAGAGAATAAAAATGTGAATCATTCACAGAATTGGACTTAGAAACTAATATTTCAAAACATTTTTTGATTGCACTTTTCCAGAGCCTGTAGTTTGAAAACGGATGGGATATGGAAAAGTATCAAAGTTATAGAAAATTTTATTAGCTTTCATTTCATCGCGCCATTTTTGAAATATTAGCGTAAAACCTAAAATTGAGGTCTTTGTCCCCCTCCCCTTCCTCAAAGTAAAAGCAAACAAAGTGCATGTATAATGAGTTATATCTGGTATGACATTAATATAGAAAAAGAAAAAGAGTCCATGCTTATTTACGAGATAGTCCGATTGGTAATATTTAATTAGAGTTCCACTTTCCAGAGTGGCATTTTCTTTTACTGTTTTCTTTTTAATCTATATTTTTTAATCTGTGATATGATAATGAATAAATAAACATCCGGGCCAAATATCACGTTAATACAAGCAGCTCTTTAAGCTGAGAGATAAGTCAGTCATTGTTATTGTTATATGACTGCAAATTTCGCAATCTCGTGATTTCATTGAGAGATTTGATATCATGAGGATTGTTTAGTAGCTGGCGGTGGTACAGAGTACTAATAATTAAACCATCTAGTGAAGTTAAGTACTAAATCGTTTGAAGTTGGAGATGGGCGACCGTGTTAGAAGTTAGATACTTTAGTATATGTCCATCAACACTCACACGCACGGTAGACAGAAGTTTTCGTCTTTTCATCGTAAATTTCTACTGTTTTAAAACCTATATGTGAGAATAGTTGTTACGCAACTTTAAATCGATATAGCTCCTAAACGGCCGGTCAAATCGAAAAATGTTGAAAGAAAACTAAAAATGTTTTTTAAATACCTATTCAACGATACCCCACATGACATAGTTTGTTGACTTTAATTTTTTAAATTTTCACTATATGGCGTCCAGTAGTCGCCATATTGAATTTTCAGTAACGTCATGTCTTTAGTGACACTTTCCGGACTGAAAGGAATCGATTGACGTGCGAATCATTAAAATCGGTCCAGGCGTTTGGTCTGTATAGTGCTTCAAAGGAACATACATACATACATAGCCTGATAAACACATTACCCTTTGCGTCCCGCAGTCGGGTAATAAATTGATAAATAATTCCCTAATAAATATAAATAATGTTTATTTTCCCCCGGACAAAAATCAAATCTTATAAAAAACAGTGAATGTCGAATACGGTTCTGTAATTTCGGTACCTATATAAAAAATTGCGGGAAAATATTAAGGTTCAGTAAGACTTACTGAACGTTTCGTTTTACTTCAAAGGACATAATATTGGGTAACTTGGAAATATGATATGTGTGTAATTATGATCTTTATTTTAAGGGCAATACGAAAATACTTTTCTTTGATTTTATCATAATCTTGTTAAATAAAAGCATGGTAAATTAAAATAACTTTTAAATAGGGTGTAGATAAAATAACTAAAGAAGTTCCGACGCAAACAATCTTGAAATCTCTTATCGTAGGATAATGTGAAATCTATTGTCGTATATGTAATATCCCACCAAATACATAAATGTAAAAAAGGAGTGCCAAGTTAAATACAAAAATCATGCTTGGCTGTGGGCTTCGTCGCAAATAAAATGGAGAACTAAATGAGTGCCAAGTCCAATGCAAAATCCAAATATGTATTTATAGAAAAAAAATAACGTTATGAACAAGTATTAAACTCTATTTCTTTGCTTTATTGGATACCTATAACTATTGCTGTAATTAAAAAAATGTGAAATGTTAATGTAGGTTAGATTTTACTTGGCCGTGGCATTCCTCTGTTAGATATTCCCACAGGTCGACTTCTACGCCCCCCACGGGATGAGATGGGGTGATAATATTCTCATATTCGCCACCGTCACCACACATAGCATACTTTCATTAACAATACCTTATTTGAATCAAAAATAAATGGAATGGTGTAACCATTGCTAATTTGATGTTCATTACCTTAAGTATAAGATACGTAGGGGCTTGAATCAATAGATTCGTAAATTTACTTTCCAAATATATTTTCTTTGGAATTATTCTGATAAAATATATTGAAAATAGCGGAGAATACTCTGACGCCCGTTCCGGTAACCTGGAGTAATGTCAATCACATTACTCGATGCTTCATTGCCTCGCAGCGGCTATTTTTATTTTCGTTTCATAAAATTCGCAGCGCCTCCATTTATTTTGTATCAGAAGTTATTTCGTAGCAGTTTCTTATAGGAGGAAGTAAACAATGTCTTTATCATGAACGAAGTAGTGTAAAGAACTTTTACTCTTAATCTTTTAATTTTCCTATCATCATAGTCATATCATTTCAAGTCGGTAAATAGACATATGGCCAAACTGATGGTAAGGATTACCTTTGCTGTGTGGTGACCATCACCCCATCTCATTCCATGGGCGTAGCAATCGTCCGGGGAATACCTACCAAAAAACGGGCAGCAGCGTTTTTCTGTGAACTATGACCATCAAACTACGATCGTCAACCCGTCTGCTGCAAATTCTTCGGGGAGACTTTTGTCCAACAGTCGATATACTTTGGCTGACATGATGATGATGACCTTTGGCTAACTCTAGTGTCACAGATGGCAACTCCTTGCCGACCCTTCACGCCTCATCTATGAGCTCTGTCAACCTTACTCTCATTATTAATAATAGGTCTTTACCTATGAAATTGCCGTTTTGTATGAAAAAATTTAAACGAATTTTTTTCATGAATTTTTTTATTTGTATTAATCGAAGTAATCACCCATGCAATCAATGCATCTTTGCCATCGCAGTGGCAGTTTTTTGATGCCCTTCTTAAAGAAATCAGCTGGACGGGAGGCAACAAATTCTTCAAAGGCATTTTGTACTGCCTCTCGGGTATTGAATTTTTTTCCCGCCAAGAAGTTATCCAAATTCTGGAAAAAGTAGTAGTCTGTAGGCGCAAGGTCTGGTGAGTAGGGCGGATGACGGAGAGCTTCCAACCCCAGTTCTTGCAACTTGGAGACCGTCTGCTGTGCAGTATGAGGTCGCGCGTTGTCGTGCAGGAGCAGCGGAGACGAGCGATTGACCAATGCTGGTTGGAGATGCGCCAGCTTCTCCATCATTGTGCTCAGTTCTTCACAGTACACATCTGCAGTAATGCTCACCCCGTTTGGTAAGAAGCTGTGATGAATCACACCGGCGCTAGACCACCAAACAGTGACCATCACTTTTCTAGGGGTAAGTTTTCGTTTAGGGCATTGTTTAGGTGCTGAACCAGGATCCAACCAACTTGCTGAGCGCTTGCGGTTATCAAACAGAATCCATTTTTCATCGCAGGTAACAATGCGGTTCAAAATTCCTTCATTTGTGTGTCTGTTGAGCAGTGCAAGGCACGTCTCGACGCGTACTTCGCGCTGGCGATCATTGAGTTCGTGGGGCACCCATTTGTCAAGCTTTTTTACCTTGCCAATTTGACGCAAATGGACCAATATTGTTTTGACGCTAACGTCGAAAGCTGCTGCTAATTCAGCCGTAGATTGTGTATCATCAGCTTCCACAACCGCCTTTAATTCGTCATTGTCGACCAAAGTCTTCGGACGACCGCGAGGTTCATTTTTCAGGTCGAAATTTCCAGAACGGAAGCGAGCAAACCAATAACAGGTGGTGCGTTGGTTTGTAGTGTTAGCTCCGTAAACGTCGTTGATGTTGCGTGCCGCTTGTGCCGCGTTGCTGCCACGACGGTACTCATATTCCATAATTACTCCAATTTTTAACGTATCCATGATGACGAAAAAGATTGAAATGCGATGAAAATGTAACACTAATCAATAAAGAAATGACTACTGTTGGAAAAAAGAATCCATGTTTTTAAAATAAAATTAATTTGAAATTAGAATTCTTAGCCAAACAAAAATTATTTTGATTTGAAATGGCCAGTACTGCAGAACGGCAATTTCATAGGTAAAGACCTAATATAATAAGCACTATTTTAACTTGGTCTAGTGGTTAGTGGGTTGTTCAGTTCGATTCCCACCCAGGACAAATCTTCGTTGGTTGAACACGATTATTTGTTCAGTGTCTGGTGTCTATAATTTATCCATAATATGAATTCTACCACAAATCTAATTCTACATCCATCCATCCATTTGGTGACAAGCCAGATGCAAGACTAAATGGAGCTAGAATAAAATAACATGTTAACGAAATATGGCATAAAGTACAAAGTGCTAACCGCAAAGTGAATAACGTAAAGAATTAGGAGATATTAGGGTATTAAGGTTGTACTTCAGATAGATTATTTCGATATGATCGTACAATTTATACTGAAACATATCATGTGAACGCCTCTACTATTATATAACGTATTTCCTGTAAAAATTATGCGATTATCAAACCCACAAACTTTGGATCAGAAGTCAACCTGACTTCTGATCCAACTGAGTGACGGCGGTCGTCAAGTTCCTTGTACAAAATGGCTAATTAAGGAGGACTCTTATCGATTTCATCCCGTTCGAATTACACCGTGTTGATGTTATTCTAAAAATAGAATCTTCTTTAAAATCAAGAAACTATGGGAAATACTGAATCCTAATTAGCCCCCAATATCCTATAATGGATGACATGGGCACTAGAGAAATAAGATTCATCTAGTAAAAAATACTTGCGCAAACATCATAGGCTACGCACAGTCTACACTAGGCCATTACGGCCATATTTCTTACCAACACGTAAGAATATTACACACATTTTAGAGAAATTTACGAACCAAATGAGATGAGATGTTTGAATTTAAAAATAAATGAAATTAAATATGGGAAAACCTACCACACGAGGATGTCTGAAGCAGCCTACTTTCACCTAAAACGCTTCGCTCTAACTGTCTCATTCATAATGTTAAGTAAAACAACTAATTTATGAGGTAAATTATAATAATTTCGTTAAATTTAATGTAACGTAAGTACTGGCTGTTTGGCTGAATGACATGGGACTTTCGCCTGTACATCAATGACATAAAATAAACGTCAGTGCGAATGTTCGCTCGCCGTTTTATTTGTATTCCAAATATATAATAAATCCAAACGAAGTATAACTTTTAATCCGTCTTTAGTGGTAGTTTGCGTTACGCTAACCCTTACACACTATATAATCCGAATCTTGATCGCAAATCACAATAGAACACGTGTATATTTAATGAGTCAGTATCAGACATGTTCACGTAAATTTTCGTTTGCTATCCGAAGATAGCGACGTGGTTTATGACCAGTTTAAGCCTCCTAGTACAAGGAGGCTAAGGGAGTTTAAAAGCGTAGGTATTTACAACGCCTACATTTCAACAAATCCCTAACTGTAGAGTTTTGGTAAATTGTTCTAAACTACTCTACTTCAAATTGGTACGTGGGTCGGGTTTATGTGACAATATGATTGACTTCAGCTAGCTTGCGTAACTATCTGATTAGTTGATTAATTGATTGACACTCTTGATTAGACGGGACGTAGGTATCTGTCCTTTGTCACTAGCAAAACTATCGTTATAGGAGATAAGTTATCGATAAAAACCATCCCTTTCTTTGTTTTCTTTCTCTTTCATGTGGACACTGGAAACTCTCCCTAGAAGTGGTTTGGTTGGTGGTAAATTTATTAGGATTCAACCAAAAATTTATTTCCCTTTTATATAGGGTTACCATCGGGTCTTATTTATCGAGTCGAATGAAAAAGTATTCTTAAGGCAACTCTAGTAGATCCTTAAGATTATCAGAAATTTTGAAATGCCCCCCTCAAGTTCATATACATTAGTGTACACGCAGCTCGACTATGGAATGCCTAGCCTTTTAAAAGGCTTATCAAAGAATATTATTTTTCTTTATAAAATGTGTAACTTTGTAACACTATATGTGCATTTTTTTTAGTTTAGAATGGTTCAAGTATGCTCTTTGCTATATTTTCCTTGCTCTAAATAATAAAATAGATAATTTTATTTAACATTACAATAATTTTTTACTTATGGGTTAAAAAATAATATGTGATAAAACAGACCGCAC
The DNA here is from genome assembly GCA_951640165.1 of Pseudoips prasinana. Lineage (NCBI taxonomy): Eukaryota > Metazoa > Arthropoda > Insecta > Lepidoptera > Nolidae > Pseudoips > Pseudoips prasinana. The sequence continues at coordinate 17,384,736 of OX621240.1, forward strand.
GCGTGGACTAGTTTCATCATTTTTTTTTGATAGGTTGATATTGTATTTGTCTATGTTTATGCACTACATTATGTGATTGCCAAGTATAAATGTATGTTAATACCCAAGTTATGCATACCTTTCATTATTACATTGACAGTTTTGTTTAATATTTTATTTGGACTTTTTTACTTACTGTACATATCTTAAAGTACTAGGTCGCTGGCATCTACCACTTGGCATTTAATTTGATTACATAACACAACCACCAACACATGTTCTTTTATACCTAATGTAATGCATTTTATACAACATATCCGATACCGACAAACGAATTAAAAGCTCTTTTTGTATCACCCGCTTCTCTCGCGCTAACATAAGTGTGCATAGTTCGAGTTTAAAACAGCATCAAATACTTAATATCTAATTTGTATGGAAAATAAAGCGAGGCGTACACGTAAACACCTGCGACGCTACACGTACATTATTTAACCATACATCTTGAACATTTCGTTCTCTCTATTTTGAATAAACGGCGCATAAACTAAAAGGTAAGTACCTTATAGAAACAGATCATATTTTATGTCATGTTGAGTTAAGAACAACCGGAAATTACTATACAAGTTATTTATGACAAATAGGTTTTCCTTATCAAATGCCTTGATATTTTCTTTTGATTTGTTTCCGTATCTATCGGACGAGAGCACTCTCGTTCACATTATTACTTTAATTGAGTGTAATATCAAAGCGGTTACATTATTTTGTCTCTCTTTTAAGAGACTTGTTTTTCACAAAGATTTTATAAGCGGTGAAATAATTCTTTGGGGCGTTGTTGGTTCTTTTTTTTTACGGAGTAAATAATTTGAAGAAGCTTGTCCCGTGGCTTAGCACTTCTCTATGGCTGCTATGGGTGTTTATATTTCCTATAATATTTAGTTAAAAGTTATTTCGTTAGTTACAGTAAATCTACAGCATGTGTAATCAAACATGCTGTAGATATTCATGCTAGTGACATTAATTAAAAAAAACTATATCGTGCGTACTGACAACAAAAAAATCAAAGATGTAATTAGATGATGACATCTGTCATATGATTTGTTTATATCTATCCTCTATATCTGAATTATACCATCACTTAAACAACCTTGAGAGTCACCTCGACCGCCTTTTATAAAATTCTATACCAGAACAAAACCCGCCAAACAACTTAATTATTTAACCTCAAATTCGATACTAACACTATTTATTATCTAGTTTAAGACGTTATCGCGAGTTTAATACTTTTGCCGCTCACTGTCTCGCCGCATGTTTATTTTATTTTTAATACTAAAATTAATTAATTTTATAAAAAATATTAATACTATCAATTACACTAAGCTATAGCTCATTATAAGATACTATACAGGCTCCTATTTTAACAGGAGATGTATATAATGACACATAAAGTATTATTTATTTTGATTAATAAGTAGTTAGATGAGGAGAGACTCGGCACTGTTCACTAACGCTAGCAATTTATAAATAAATCTGCCTAAATAACAGTAAACATATAATTCATTTTAACGAGTTGGTTGTTTCGTTGTGTTTATATATTCTACTTGATCGTACCAAACGAATTACTCGTTCGGTATGATCAAGTAGAATATACAAACAAACAAACTGTACCTAATTATTTGAATGAATGTTATTATGGTGGCGTTTTTTTTAATATACTCATAGAAAATTGTGATAGTATTAATAATAATAATATCCTGGGACATTATTTACACACGGCCATCTGATGCCAAACTAAGCATAGGTTGTACTATGGGAACCAGATAACTGATATACTACATATACTACTTTTCTTTTGTAAATACATACCTATATAGATAATTACACCCAGACTCAGGACAAATAGACATGTTCATGCACACAAATATCTGTCCTGGGTGGGAATTGAACCCACGACCTTCGGCGTGAAATTGCTTTTTTCAGGATTTGCCAACCACGCCAACAGCTTTTCAGCCCGTCAGAATTGATTCTTTTGTTTCTTTAAGTTTTATTAAATTTATGTAGATCATACGTTAGGTGCATTAACACCCAAAATCTGACTGTCACCGGAATTATGAATATACATAATTGCTTCTTCTGTTGACTTTAGAGATAAATCAAGGCGTGGAAAGGGTCCGCCTAAAATACGGGATTTAAAATTGTTAATCCGTCAAAAATCTGAGTAAACGCATGAAAATGTACACCCGTGTTTACTAACTTATCAAACAAATCTAATTATTGGAAATTTAAATATCTTTCTATACTTTCTTTCTTTTTAAAAAGACAACCCCCGTATTAGGGAATCTTATCCAGTGTCGCGGGGTACTTTACAAACATATAATAGACGGACACAAATTACATCCAGACTCAAAACAACTATTTATGGGTCACACGGATAGTTGTGCAACGTACAATTGAACGTTATTTGATGAGTAGAACAAGAAAAGTGACCTCAGAACATGCTTGCAAAAGAGCATGCTTTCAACCATCGGTTTTCATGAAAACCGTTTCTAAATATCAGATCAATATTTTACTACGTCAGACAAGTTATTGGTAAAACCAAAGTCTTCTTTTTATGTACAATTTCCTTAAAATCTTATAAGGTGAGTATAAATTGGAATTAAAAATTGAAATTGAATTGCCTAGAATCATCAACGGCGTTATCAGAAAATTTGTCCTAAAATTAATTTTAATAGAGGAAATAAAAAAATATTTGTGCAGGTTCTAGGATGTGAGATGGATGAAGTAATCACCGATAATGGATAAAAAGTTTATTATCTGTTTTAACACCCGCGTTCGTTATCTTGGTGAAAGAATAATACGAGGAATAACTCGACAAATATAAAAGTATTTACATTTTTATTGAATATACCTTTAGAAAATATAATAAATTAAACTTAAATGGTAAAAGCTTTCGGAACAATCTAGCTAGAAAAATCCGTAACACTTTATTTATAGGCCACTAGCAGTGCCCGCGGACTTCGTTCCACGTTATACATATTTTTGTCCCGCGTAATACTTCGGGTTAAAAGTTCGGGATATATAAAAATTATGATGATAAATCATAGCCTATGACACTCCACAATAACGTAGCTTTTTATCGTAGAAATAATTTTGAAAATCAGTTCAGTAGATCCAGAGATTACCCCTTGCAACGTCACAAACTCACAAACCCACAAACGTTACCTCTTTATAATATTAGTATTGAAGTATAAATAGCAGTTTAAGAGCAAAGCAACTTACCTAATCAACACCTGTGCTGGAGATTTTTTCAAACTTTTTGCAATGTATTTGACGCGTGGGTCTTCTAACAAATGGGGATCACCGGGCTTGGCCCAAGGGCGCTGTGGGCTACCAAGGGGACTGTAAGCCGTCAACGTAATGTCACGCGCCTTACAGAACTCAAACAGCTTAGATTGGTTTAAGTACGGGTGACACTCCACCTGAAATAATACATAATTCTTTACATATAACAGCCCCCTCTAACCATTCGTTGCCGTAATGGCGAACTTGCAGTAGTTATATAAAAGATTATATAGAAGAAATCTACCCGCATCATTTTATTGTAGGTATGCTAGTGTATGGTCAAAAAAGGTGCAACATCACGCTCGTGATCCGATAGTCCCATCTGACTAGAACTAACTGACATGACTGAAGAGAGGTCAGTATCAGGACCGATAGTTTTACGTATAATCTCCTAGGCAACACTGTAATCTTTAAATATCTTAACTAGCTGATCTGGCAAACTTTGTTTTGCCATATAAATGATTTAAAAAAATTTTTTTCAAAATAAAATTATAATATTTTGGGGTAAGCCACCCTTACACTTAGGGGTTATAAAAAAAATATTTAGTCTCTAAACCAACTTTATTTGTGATCAAACTTCTCCAAAATAGCTATTCGAGTATATTCGATACTCGAATAGCTATTTTGGAGAAGTTTGATCACAAATAAAGTTGGTTTAGAGTGTTTGTAAGTATATCATACGGAGCCTTAACTCAAATGGGAGCAAAATGCAGTTGAAACAATCAAAGTCCAACGTCATGAAACCGACGCCGAACAAAGGTAACCGAATTCCATCACACAACTCACCTGATTGGTCACTGGCTTAATGGTAGCAACCTCAAGGATTCGAGTTAGTTGCACAGAATTGAAATTGCTTACTCCGATGCTTTTAACGAGACCTTTCTCTACAAGTTGCTCCATCGCCTTCCAAGTGTCCACGTAGTCTGCGTCAGAGGGGTACGCCATCCCATTAGCATCTAAAGGAAATGGATTACTCCCTTCCTAAAATCAAACATACATTTTAATTCACTTTGTAAGCTAATATTACTTAAGTTTCGCCCCATCAAAAAGCTTTAACGCAAATTGAAAAGGTTCTTTCGTTGCTTTTCGGTATACACGAAACTTCTGCGGATTTAGATAATTTGGTTAACCTGATATAAAAATATACCTAGGCTTAATTTACTCTCTCGTTTTCATCAAGATTACTTTGATATGCCCAACGTTAGGAATAATAAAAACGTGCTTACCTTGTAAGCCATAGGCCAGTGAATAAGATATAAGTCCAAATAATCCAATCCGAGATCAGACAACGAGATTTTTACAGCCTTTTCTACTAAATCCGGCCTGTGATATGTATTCCATAACTTTGATGTTATAAAAAGGTCAGACCTGTAAAATGGACAGTAATATTTTGAGGTTTTATCTAGAAGGCAAAATAAAATCATAAAATAAAGGAAAAAGTAAATAAGATAATAATGAAAACAAATATTTATTTCCCCTATGGGATTTGGCCACAACGATACGACGCTTCGTAATTTCCGAATGTACTATAAGACCTTGAAGTACCAGGAATGAACTTTACGTATCAGTTTATGTAAGTTTAGACTTAAAAAAGGCGGGAGACGACATCAATCGTTGTTGATAAGCTGGATTCAAATCCCATCATTTTCATTTCCTTAGAGAAAGTAGGTATTTGTAGAATGGAATTCTCTTGAAATTAGTAATTTAACCACAAACATATTTCTAGAATACAAAAATGAATGACAAACATAACAAACAGATAGTTTTATCTTTCTTTTTTTATCTAGTTAAATCTTTTACTAGCCTATACGGGTCCTATCCCATTAATAATAATAAATAAATAACTTATGACTACTAACTGTTACTGCCATCTGAACCTAAACTAGGCTGCTCCTGTCCTATGGCAACCAGACAATTGAAAAACATATTTATATATTTACAAATACATAGGTAGACGACTGTAATTAAATAAATATTGTACGCCTAAATGGCTGGACATAGCTGAACATAATATATATTTGTGACTGTAACAACTTTTGACCTATGGACCACAATAAAAGTTTTGTATTTGTATTTGTATAGATATTATAGATAACACCCATACACAGAACTAATAATCGTACTCATTCACACAAAAAAAAATCCTGGGTTGGGATCGAACCCATGTCAAATCTTTGTGTGCCAGCCCAGTTAACATGTGACTCGGTGATTTATAATCGATTTTGTTTAGGAGTCCCTCTCCGCTAAGTTGCAAAGACAGAGACAGCTTTTTATCATTACGTGACAGTTAGCCCAGGAGAATTTCACTGCTTCACCAGTCATTAAGATTGAACAGCGGTGTCCATGTGACGAGGGATATCCTACCAATATTATAAATGTGAAAGTTTGGGAGAGTATAGATGTCTGAATGTTTGATACTCTTTCACGCAAAAACTACGGGACGGGTTTGATAAAACTTTTTTCGAATTCGAATAACACATAGGCTTTAATTTAGATTTACGTATAAATTGTCGTTACTTACAAAATTAGTGCAAATGCTATGTACGCCGTTATTGTGATGCATATCAGACAATGTATTATAGATGTTATTTAACTGTGTACTTATAATATATGTCATGTGGCAGTACTTTAATAAATAAATAGGCTATTATAATTTATAAAGTTTAACGCGGTTGAAATCGCGGGGTACAGCTAGTAAGTAATAAATTACTGAGTAATTGTCAGCAAAACTCTATTAGTATATAGGAGCTGCAATTGTCAAAAAAAACCAATCTAAAATGCAAATTAAGAACTAATTTGAATATGAAAAAGACAATCAAATAGATATCAACCTTTCTGACTATTAAGGTTCTTTAGAAAAAATAAGCATATCTTTGACCTTTTCACAAGACCCTGGTTAATTTTCTCGTTGATCGCTTCGCCGACCTCCGCCTCGTTATAGTAGAGATGCGCGCAGTCTATGTGGCGGTAGCCGATGTCGATCGCATACTTAACCGCTTCCTTCACCTCGCCGGGATTGGACTGAATATAAATATAAAAAAATGACATTTAATTTTAAAAGATTGGAATAGAATTCTGTAATACAAATCTAATGGGGCTAAACTCGATAGTTATACAAGCAAAAAACAACAAAATATTACTGGTTTTATTTTGTTTCCTTTTTTAGGGGTTCCGTACCCAAAGGGTAAAACGGGACCCTATTACTAAGACCTCGCTGTCTGTCTGTCCGTCTGTCGCCAGGCTGTAAATCATGAACCGTGATAGTTATACAGTTGAAGTTTTCATAGATGATGTATTTCTGTTGCCGCTATAACAACAAACATAACTCGCACTTGGCCGGTTTTTTCTTGTGGCGTCTCTATATTTAAACCATATACTATAATTAACCTCACGCGGGACGCGTGGTAATAGTCTCGCCACCTCAGCGGTCTAGTTGTTCCCGTAAAGAACAATTATTTATTTGATCTATAGACGACAGTTATTTTGAATCGAGTTGAGCTTTGTGTCCGTGAATTCCATGCAAGACCCCGGCAGAGTTCTATTGAGATACATATTACATTCAATTTTTAATTTATTATGTTGGATATCATTATATCGGATTATCATATTTAGTAAAAAAAAAAAAACAAACACAATATAGTGAACGTCTGGCCTGCATGTCTCACTCACTTGAGTCTAACTATATAGCTATCAAATAGTTTCATAGCATTACTGGCAATACAAAGAAGAAATTTTAACTCAATACCTGGACATCATAAATATAATTATCCAGCAGGTATTGAACCATCTACCGAATCCGAGGTTAGCACTCTGTCGTTAAGTTACGAACGACACAATTTTTTAAAAACAAAGCCGATGGCTGGTTTCCGGTACGATCCCACAAGAAGATTTTCCACGTACAAGTTGTATGTAAATAGTATTTAAACAACGACTTGTACTTTAAAGGCTTGTGTCACGAAAATATTAATGTGGAGCTTATCTTACGAAGTATTATTAAATTTCAATACGTACGCAGGGTTGTAATTTCTTACCTTGATTACAATAGGTCCTATCGCAAATCCTAATTCTTAATAATAATCAAAATTACTATTATTTGCGTACATTGGGTACATATAAAACTGAAAGAAAGTTTTATATATACAACACAATGTACGAAATTTGATTTCGTATTTGATAACCTGCAATCTTAATAATCGTATAGTAAACGTTATACATTTACATTGAAAAGAAGGATAATTGTATTCCATCTTTTCAATTTAAATTTGTGTTATAAAATTTTACATTATTATATCTTAATGGCATAAATTCAGCTAAAGCACAATTGCTATTTACCAATTTAGATATAGCTGAGTTTATGCCATGTAAGATAATATATTTTTGCCTTGTAAAACAACACATTCAATGGCATGGGTTCTGAGAACGTTACTCCACACTTCTTAAGTTAAACTTTTAATAGACAAAATATCTCACCTGCCATGTTCCAAGCCCCAGTATTGGACAGGTCATTCCATTATTAAACGTAACTCGGGGAATGTTCGCGAACATGACTCTGAATTGGCGGCACACTAACTACTGACAGCTATATTATGCAGACGTTATGTAAAGTTTTATCATTTGATAATTTTTAGAGGCCAAGGTCAGGGCACTAAGATTGTAAAATTAAAGAGATAAATTAATATTATTATGGTTGCGATGCCACGTTTGGTATAGTCACCGGCAAATGTAATATAAGAGGGGTAATGTAAACTATTATTATTACCATAATTTTCATTAGATCATGGCAACATCAATCTTTCGATTAATAAATTTATAAATAAATACTATATTTTCACATTAAAAAGTTAGCGAAGGTAATTTGAAATATTTGTTTTTGTTTCAGAGTCAAGAAAAGAAAATAAAAAATACCTATGAAACTGATTCGTAATATCAAAGTAATTCCTAATAAAACGATTTTAAATCTGTTTGAACTACCTAATCTAACTAATAAATAAAAATGAATCACCGAAATGTTTGCTCATAACACGAAATAGTTGTATATTACAATAATATGGAAGTACGAAGTTCGCCGGGACAGCTAGTTTTTATATAAACAACAACTATTTTAATATTCCATTTCATAGATTTGGAGTTCCAGTATTTTAAATATATAAATACGTACCGATATAAACTATTTAACCCAAAATCCTAATCTAATTCATTTTCAAAAGTAATTATTTATGTATTACGAATTTAAACCGTCTCAACTGGGTCGTGTTGAAACCGGTAGTAGATGAACCCACTGAGTTTGTTTCGCTGGGTGTTCTCAGTTGGGGCGCATTGGATCCGGTGGTAGCATTAAAGCGCGACCGTCGTTATTAACACAAGGTCCGTCATAATAATAATACCTATAATATAGACAGAACCATTGACAATATGTAGTAAAAATATTAGACTTAAACTAGATAATTAAACATAATCTCTTGACAATAACTTGTTACGAGCTAGCTAAATATCATTTCTGTAATAAAATAAATTTTATAAATGTTTTCATACAAGTTGTACCTAAATATCTATGTTACTAGAAATAATATCTAATGTATACAACTATATTACTACAAACATGTTCTGACTATTTACAAGCGCTTTTTTAAAGTCTACGTGAATAAAAACCTTTTTTATTTTATTTATTTTATTTTAAAGAAATGAGATATCACCGATGGCTTCAAACGAAGATACGTCTATCTATATTGTATGTATAATCAGCATCATGTCCACGGAATGAAGGTTACTGCTGGACAAAACTATCGCCCGAGAATGGCGAAGTACGCCATAATCACCATTCCTGGCAGACAGGTTGGCGATCTATTAGCACACCTACTTGCTAAAATACTGAAAAATATTAATACTGATGAACAAAAACCATTTCCTCGAAATAGTTAACAAAAACCATTTCCTGATGGTTTTGAATAAAAATGAATAATCCCTACGATCCCCATTGTTCTATACTGCAAATGCCAAAATAAAAGCGGACAAAATTAGTTAAACCTTTATCAAGCCTTTGCGGACTGCACCGATCTAATTGATTTTATATTAAGTATGTATAGAATAGATTGCCTTTTAAGTATTTCAACGGCTCATCCCTTCTTCCCTCTATTTTTCATACTGATCCCAACGTTCTCAACGTTTTATGTATTCTTTAGAGCGTGTAATTTTATGACAATAAATTCACACATAAGACACGAAGCCGAGGACACTTTAAACAGGTACACACACAATAACATTATCTTTAATTGCAGGTTCCAAACTCATTTACCTGTTTGTTGTTGCCTACTCACACTCTTAGTATAGCGCCTAGAATTGTAATGAAATTTACATATGTACGTAATCAGTAGGTACGTTTAAGTAAACAATGTTCCACAGTACCCACGTACACTCGGTTATGCACGTTTAAATTAGTGTAAACACGGTTTGGGTTCTCCTAATAAATATATAGATATGTATATATACCCTCCTACTTACGTAATCACGAGGAGTCAAGATAAGTAGCTACTTTTGGCTACACATTTGACCTCAATTTTAGATATAGCTATGATGTTAACACAAAAACATATTTTGTTTACTGGAACAGATGCCAGCACATCCAGCCACTCCAATCTGTCAAATTTCTTTTAAAGCATAAGGTTCACTTTCAATCGGGGAAATTTGTCAGATTGGGTTAGCTTGATGTGCTGGCGTCTGTACAGTTACTTTAATATTATAAAGCAAGAATTACGTAGGTATACTCGTGAATAAAGGTTACAAAATGTAAATTAACTAACAATGACTGTAATAAAGGTGAGAAAACATCCAACTTCGGACCGCAATGAACTCTCGGCTGAACGTAAACTATGTAAGGTGTCACAGTTAATCGACGATTACTCGCTAAACGGTGTAGTGTGGTCAAGGCCTAAGTTCTTAAATCGGATTTGGGTGTACGAGGGTGGGGTTTTAATGTCAAGGGTCGTCCATATTTTTCGATTCCCGTAAAGATGTCATAAAGTTTCCCTTCAGAGGTAGATAAGAAAGTTATATGGATGGCGCGACCCTTACGGTGGCACCTAACTCTCACTATCCATCACAGGTAATTGCAGCACTTCCTTCAGTGTTCACAAGAAGCATAAATGGGACGACCTGCACGTGACCAGCCCTATCAAGCTATTTATTACGTCTACGTTTTCTCTTAAGGATATCGTGCAGTTTCGCAATAGCGATGCGTCGCTCTGAGAACGTGGCGTGTGGTTACTCAGGAGGTGCAAAAATAAACATTAAAAAAAGTATTATTTTAAATCTTTATTTATATTACAAGATTTTCGTCATTTCCAATCCCATCGAACAATAAAGTTAAATGTAAAATGTCAATATTTTATTCCTTTAATCACTTTATGGTCTAGGTACTCATAATACATACTATATACCTAATAATCTAGGGTTTAGATTAATACATTAACTTTGCAAGGACAAACGGAAGTAGTATTTTATTAACAACCAGCGTGGCTAGGAGGTATGGAACCTATTGGGTAAATTACCCTAGAACTTATAGCCTAGATATTATACACATTAGACAAGCCCCATCATTGAAAACAAACACTGTTTTTTTGTTTATATCTTGACATTTTCATGATCCTAATCACGGCAGTATTGGCTACTTATAAATTCTTGTGTATTCGTGATTTCATCACTTCTGAACAAAAATGTTCTTTTTCACCAGAACCGAATTTATCGATTGTAAGTTTGTACTAATCAATGCGATGGTATTTCTGCTCATCGTATACAAAACATTTCTCAAACAATGATTAAACGGAAACCTTGGATCAGCAGTTTTCTCTCCCACTACGACTCTACTATAGTGGAGATAGCCTAGTGGTTAGACCGTTGGACTGTGGAGTAAAAGATCTCAAATTCAAACCCAAGGCGTCCATCACTGACTTTTCGAGTTCTGGTGCATAATTACACTTTAATTATCTCGTACTTAAAACATTGAAGAAAACAGCATGTCTAAGAGTTCACCAAAAACGTTCTTGGTAGCATGTGAAGTCCACCAATCCGCATTAGGCCATTGTGGTCCTCTTATTGAGTTCGGAGACCATTGCCCTGCAGTAGAACAGAAATAGATCCATCGTCAATATTCTACACACATATCTAATTTCTCGGTTTTCAAGAATATTTTTATCAACTTGAACGTTTTCTTGAATAACCGTGGTTAACGGACAACTAAACTTGTCATCATCTTCAAAGCTTCCCCGTTCCCATTAAAATACTGCAAACAATTTGAAAGCTGTAGCTCATAAACAAACGGAATCATCAAAAGATGTAGCTAAAAGTTTTAAACACTCTCGCGGCTTTAAACCTCTCTTTATAGTCGTAATAAGTCATTACACGGAAATTACGGCGAGTAAACTCGATTATAGCCAATAAATTTCAGCCACATAATAACCGAAAAAATTAAGTAAAATATATTTAATTTAAATGGTGCTACATTTGCATATTTACATACATACATACATAGACTCACGCCTGTTTCCCTGAGGGGTAGGCAGAGACAACGGAATTCCATTTGTCACGATCCTTGCATGACTCTTTCGCTTCGTTTACTGACATAATATTCTTCATACATACTCGCTGGTTTAGGGTACTTATGACCTGACCTTTCTTAAGTACGTCTCCGATTTGATCAGAGAATGTTCTACGAGGTCTTCCCCTTCCGGTTGTACCATTCACACAAGCCAGGTATACTTCTTTTGTCAATCTTCTTTCATTTATCCTTTCTAAATGGCCAAACCATCTCAGCATACCTTTTTCAATCTTTGTGACTACATCCTCTTTCACACCACAACGCTCTCTTACATCAGTATTTCGAATTCTGTCTCTCAAAGTCACACCACACATACTTCTCAGAGCTCTAATTTCCACTGCATTTATTTTACTATCATTCTTTTTCTGCCATACCCAACTTTCACTTCCATACATTAAAGTTGGCACTAACACTCCATCGTGCACGGCCAGTCGAGCCTTCTTTGAGAATTGCCGGCTACTCATAAAGGCGTGTAGTGCCCCATTCACTCTGTTCCCCGCATTTACTCTTCTAACAATATCTTTTTCATATTTCCCATCTCTCGTAAACAAAGTTCCCAAATATACAAACTCTTTCACCTGTTCGACTTTCTCTCCTCCAATCACAATATCACATGCTGTCGTGTATTCATCCCTCTCAAATACCATTACTTTCGCCTTACCAACATTCATTTTCATCCCTTTCCTTTCAAAAGCTTCATGCATATTTGTTACCATCACCTGCAACTCGTCCGCCGATGATGCAAGTAGAACTTGATCATCAGCGTAAAGCAGACATTTGATGAGTAACTCATTCATCCTTACACCGCATTCACTTTCTTTCAAATCATTTAAACAGCTATCCATGAATAGGTTAAACAACCACGGTGACGCTACACATCCCTGTCTAACACCCTATTAACCATTTGCATATTTATTATTTAAAAAAAATAAAGTTTCTTCTTTCTTTTGTAATTTAAACGAGAATATACATGGCTAAACGGGATGGCGAGAACAATGACAATGGCAATAATATTTATTCTTTGTTTATTATATACACTAAAAATTTTGTTCAAACCTTCGACAGAGTGAGACTTGCGTAAAACTACTATTTACACCCTGTATATTGTGCACAACAAATAATTAATTTGGTTGGCATGGTTGGGTAAATCTTTACAAATAAATAAAATTAGAGTGTCTGTTTGTAATATTGAAATAACCGGTTTTTACTACATAAATATGAATATATATATACGGTACATACACCAAAATAACATTTTTTACAATTTTTGTCTGTCTGTCTGTCTGTTCCGGCTAATCTCTGAGATGGCTGAACCGATTTAGACGGGACTTATATTGGAAGGTAGCTGATGTAATAAGGAGTAACTTAGGCTACTTTTATATTAGAAAATACTTTTATTTATATAAAAACAAAAAAACTAATTAACACGCGAACGAAATCGCGGGCACAGCTAGTCTTAAATAAGAAGATTATTTATTAATGGTGTGTAATATTTTATAAGTAAGTAGGTTCATTACTTACTTATAAAATATTTCACACCATTAATAAATAAAACATTATATAAAGATATATAACTAAATAATAATATACGTACTATCTGCCTGCCTACTTTCGAACCACATAGTTGAACTAGGATAGGATGTCAAAAAATGTCCTTATCTTTTTTTTCTGAAGACATCAATGGATGAACTAGCGGGTATCGTATGAGGAAGAGAATTCTACAAACGCACCACACGGGCGGTTAAAGACGGGAGTGAGATGCATTCGGAGAAAAAGAGAAGTACCTGAACCTGTTTACCTCAAGGGTCCAAACAGCCAAAGGATTAATTCACAGAGATGGGGGCATTTTAACAAAGAATAGTACTACTCTGTCAAGAAAGTACCGGGAAAAGATCAATAATATACAAAATGTTTGTTATTCATCCAAATTTATTTTATCACCTTCAAAGTATGCTCCTTCAGGAACGATACACTTACGCCAACGAATAATCCATTCATCAAAAGATTTTTTAAACGCTGCTTTTGGAATTGAGTTCAGTTCTCGCCACGAATTCTCCTTTATGCCTTCTACCGATTGAAAACGGGAACCACGAAGTGGTAATTTGAGTTTAGGAAAAAGAAAGAAGTCAGCTGGAGCCATATCTGGTGAATATGGTGGTTGCTGGATGGTATTTGTTGAGTGTTTGGTCAAAAATTCGTAAACCCACGTCTCGTCACCAGTAACAATGCGTTTCATGAATGTTGGGTCGGAATTGACTCGTTCTACCATGTCCTCAGCGACTTTCATGCGATTGAGTTTTTGGAGAAAATTCAGATCTTTTGGGACTAGCCCAGCGGCAACATGTTTCATACCCAAATGATTAGTTAAAATGGTACGAATCGACTCGTGAGATACAGAAAGTTCGGCGGCTATCTCTCTCAGAGTTGAATGAGGATCTTCAGTCACTATTTCCTTCACTTGTGCGATGTTAACTTCAGTTGCAGACGTTGATGGCCTACCAGAGCGAGGCAAATCTTTCATCACATCTCGACCGCTTTTGAACACTTTGAACCACTCATAAGCACGAGTTTTTGATGAAGTCGATTCACCGTAAGCCCTCTGTAATATTTTCAGTGACTCCGAACACGAAATTCCATTAGCGATGCAAAATTTAAGACAAACTCTTTGTTCGATATTTTAGTCCATTATGAAATTCGCAATACACACTATATATGATATTACTAAAACCAGCACTGTGTTTAATATAAATAACAGATGCAACTCAAACTCCGCGCCAAAATGGAAAACAGTTGTGCCAATCTAACAACAACAATAAAAACTCAAATTTCAATTTGGAACCATAAACAAATGATCCATTCCCGATACTTTTTTGACTGAATGTATAGAGAAAGGAGAGAGGAAATGACAATCTCGACGCCGTCGAATAGGTAAACATTTCAACGAATTCAAAGAATTTCTGCAACATAGTCATATTTACAGACTCCGAAAAGAAATGGATACACAATTTTTGCAGCTGTTTCCAGCTTGTTGAGTAGTTCTTCATTAGCGTTAAGAAAATATACATGAGCATACATAGTAGTGATTAAGTGCATGATTAGCTTTACTGCGACATGACAATAATTTTTGGAGACTTTCAAGAGACTACGAAAATGTTTTCATACAATCCGTGTACCTAAATATCTATATGGTCCTAGAATGACTATTAAAAACCATTTTTTTTTATTTATTTAGACTGAACGAGGAGTACCTACCTACCTATACACTTTTGCTTAGTAACATGTAGATATGATTCTTATTGGTGCATATTCGGATGGAGGTTCGCAATTAAACAATATATCTATGGAATACGATAACTCTTTTATTCATACAGGCCATTAGTTTATATAGCTTTAAATTAGCACAAATAAGTGCATACATATCTGCACCTACAGTACATCTCCCCCATAAAATAAGAATATTGAGGATTCAGTCGGATTATTTTTATAAGATAAGATAAATACACTTTATTGTACAGCATTCTACATAAAAGTTACAGGATCTCATATAATCATAAAAAAGGTACAATAGGCGGTTTTATCGCTTAAAGTTATCTCTTCCAGACAACCTCAAGTTGGACTATATTGTATAGAATTAGGAATAGGGGTAGTGTATGGTATAAAAATATAGAATATGATTAAGTACTTAATACTAATAATAAAATTGTTTATTCTCTCCTCACAAGATGAACGTTACAATAATAACATATTTAACATAATGTAGATCTTAATTAGTTCAACTTTGTGAGGGACTGGTGCCTGATTTAGGTTTTTAACAAAACCTGTATTAGTATAGTGGTATCTACTTAATAGTAGTTGTATGTACTTAAACAACAAACAATTTGAAATGATAACTAGTTACACACTACGCGGTTGCCTAGTTTGCTGACGTTGCACATGTCAGCAAACTAGGCAACCGCGTAGTGTGCGTAGATATCGACTTATACCACATTAAGTTGAACTCTCATAACTACGTACATTATACTCATTTAGGTATTCTAAAATCCTAACTAATATTATAAATGCGAAAGTAACTCTGTCTGTCTGTCTGTCTGTTACTCTTTCACGCCAAAACTACTGAACGGATTTGAATGAAATTTGATATACAGAAGGTCTAGACCCTGAGAAAGAACATAGGCCAATTTTTATAGTTAGGATAACACATAAGCCATATTTTATAAAGTTTAACGCGGGTAAAACCGCGGGGCACAGCTAGTTCTAAATAAAATATAACCAAGTTTTCTTCGTACATAAGAATAGATCAAAATTATATTGTGTACCCTTCCATTTTGAATCATTTCTACATTAGGTGACAAATCTCTTACAACTAAATATATAATAAAGTCCCCAATATTTTGGACTAAACTATTACCCATCTTCTCTTTCAATAGAATTTGATTTCATTAGTTTTATATGTATATAGGTTTCATTTTTATATCATAATTTCCGTATAAATATTTGTTAAATTACATTTTTAAGAGCATCGTTCTGTCAAACCGGTAGCCTGTATTTTAATTCTAAAGGATAACTATCCTGGGTATAAAGATGTTCGACGTTTTTTTTCAATTGCTAGGTATACTACATTTTTCCCGTATAACTCATACGCTGTGTAATTAGCACTATGTACTAAAGTGTTATATGAAAAGCGCCAGTAGGGTAACCACAAACTCTATGAACATGTTTGGGTAAAATTATCCGACTTAATCCTCAAAAATGCTCCTAGGTGCTTGGTATAATAATTACTCTTTTATTCATCAAATATTCGTTTAACATATATTAAAAAGTCCATGTTATTTTTTATTTATGTCACTATATTTTCAATCAATATATTACTTATATTATTTTTGATGAAATATATTTCCTCTATATTATATCTGTGTCAATATTTCCCAAAATACTCCTTTTCAAATGCGGCTGGCGTCAATTGCGATTGGGTAGCCGGGTTTATAAATATCGTCATTTGACACGGTACGTACACACGGATACATATCAATCTATACATTTCCAATATAAGCTGACCGTTCATTGTATGGAAATCCTATACAATGGGAGATCAGCTTATACTGGAAATGTATAGCTTGATATATAGCCGTGTGTACCTAATGCAATACACCTACACTACTTAATTGCGATCTTCATTCGTTTAACTTAATAATACCGGACCGATCATCATTGGTGACCATATTATCGTCCAAAAAACAGTTTCAAATAACCTCCGTTTTTTGCCCTCTCGTCATCACATTTATAACACATTAATGCATCTCTTTCAATACTTTTGAGGACAAACATACTCTAGACAATGAGTCTTTAGCCGCATTACCTTTCCCTGGTATATAAATGGCCTCATAATCATACTCATCTAAAATCAACCTAAACTTTAATAACCTACTGTAGGGATCTATTAAATTAAACAAATAAACAAGTGGTTTATGTACCGTGAAAATTTTAAACTTATGACCATGTAAATAAGGTCTAAAACGCTTTATTTATACTTCTCGTCCATTATTCTTTCTCTATAGTTGGGTAAATCTTTTCAGTCTTATTTAAACTTCTACTTCCATATCCCACTGAACGACCATCCTTATTAGCCAACACGACACCAAGGGCACACCCCGAGGCATCGCAATGCCTACATTGCGATGCCTCGGGGTGTGCCCTTGGTTTTACGGTATCCTGATTTTTCAGATGATAATGTGTTCACCCTAACACATTATCATCTGAAAAATCAGGATACCGTAAAACTGAAGCTGACATTATATTTATTTATTTATTATTACAGATATCTTATTAGCAGATAATTCCAAGCACAATAAGTGATACAATCATAATAATTTATATTCATAATCTATAGGTACTATACTATACTATACTATACTTAGCTAATTTATTAACCATTTTAAAAAAAGTTAATAGTTCTCTAATATTATGTATATACTACATAATATTAGAAAAAGAAAATGTAAGAAGTTACTGTATAATGCTCTCAATAGTCAATGCCTCAATGTGACGTCCCGCAACGGTTAGGAATGCATTTTCCGTGCATGATATTATAATCCAAACTAATATTATAAATGCGAAAGTAACTCTGTCTGTCTGTCTGTCTTTGCTTCACGCCTAAACTACTGAACCGATTTCTGTGAAATTTGGTACAGACATAGTTTGGAACTTGAGAAAGGACATAGGATAGTTTTTATTACAAAAAATAAAATAAAAATAAAATAGCGCCATCTATTGGTCAAGAGTCGACATCAATTCAGTACTGAAAATTCATCGGAAAATGTAAAGAAATAGTAAAAAGGTATGAAAATATAATTTAATACATCTTTTAGTACAAAGAAAATGCTCTAACGGAGTATAGATAAATTCTATTAGTACTCTATGTCGAGTTGGTGATCGCGCAATGGTGTCGATCGTTATACGAGTTCGGTTCGTGTTATTGTTTTAATTCATCGAAAAAAAGTAAATAAATAGTAAAAAGGTATGAAAAAAATAATATCAATATAATAAAACTTTTAGTACAAAGAAAATGCCCGAACGGAGTATAGATAAATAATCCGAGTTGTCACTATGCTCGATAGATGGCGTTTTGAAGAGGTCCCTAGAATATCTTCCACATTTCATTTTTGATGAGATCCCGCGAGATCGGGAACTATGTGGTTAAAATAAAAAATCTGCCGGAAGTCACTATTCCACGCGAACGAAGTCGCGGGCAAAAGCTAGTTTATAATAGTTAAGTCATTCTCGATATCATTGATATAGCGAACTGCGCGGGACAGAGGTGCATTTCGGGCTAGATTAGTTCGAGCGGCCGGCACTGCCAAGGTTATGTTGACGTCGCGCCTATACAATGATGTAATCTTATATATACTACAATGGCACTCTAGCAATCGACTACGCAAACTTTGGAAAACTCGCTGACACATGCTGCGGGGGATCGCGGCTATCTCGTCGTGGATGTTTCGTTTTAATTGGGATATATTCGTCGGTTTATTAAGGTAGACTCGACTTTTCGGGTATCCCCTTAAGAAAAAATCGCATGGTGTAAGATCCGGGCTTCTCGGAGGTCATGGAATATCACCTCTGCGAGAAATCAATTTATTCGGAAACATTTCTTTGACTACCGGTAAAGTTACATTTGACGTGTGGCATGTTGCTCCATCTTGTTGCATCCAGGTCCTGCTGTTGTATCCTTGAAATTCATGCAACTGGGGCGTCAAAAACTCTCGCAACATCTTGGCGTATTCCGCTGAATTCATAGTTACATTATTAACTTGATTATTTTCAAAGAAATACGGACCAATTATGCCCTTTGCTGTTATGGCAGCCCATACTGTCGTTTTAGGTGAATGAAGTGGCTTTTGGTGTTTAAGGCGAGGGTTTTCCCTGCTCCAATATCGACAATTGTGCTTATTCACGTGCCCGTTGATGTGAAAGTGGGCCTCGTCCGTAAACAATACATTCTCCAGGCTAGAGAATTGCTCCAGCATTGTGTCAGCCAATAACTTACGTTGAATGTAATCATTTGGTTTCATCTCCTGCACAATTTGAAGCTTATACGGGTGCAGTTTGAGGTCTAGATGCAAAATCCGCCGTAGACTGGTTCTCGGTAATGCCAGAACCGCCGAACGCTTACGCGTAGATAATTCTGGATCGTTCCGAACGGAAATTTCAACCTCTCGAATGTTCTCATCGCTTCTTCTTGAACGTGGCCGGCCTGTTTGTTTAATATTCGTTGTCGATCCCGTTTGCTCGAACTTCACGACCCAAGCTTTGATTAAATTCACACTTGGACACTCGCTTACACGGCGTAATCCATATTCAATTCGAAACAGGCGTCGTACAGTAACGTAGGAATCGTTGTTTTTGTAAAATTGTTTAACACAAAAAGCACGCTGTTGTCCCGTGAAGCGCTCCATCGTGACTAAAATTGCATGTAGCGACGCATAGTTTCCCGCCACCCGCGCACCCCTCCCTCCAACGGTATTCGAGAAATTTAGTGTTGCTATTTGCAAAAATTATTGGCCCACCCTGTATAATCTAGAAACTCAGTTATGTTGGGTAAGGGGAATTTATTTTTCTAAATGACAATGTTGACTTTTCGGTAGTCTATTACCTACCTCTTCTTTCTCTCTCATCTCGATACGTTTTTTTCGGAACAAATAATACTGGATTAGACCAATCACTCGTACATGGCTCTATTATACCGTCGGCTAACATTCTATATATTCGTTCACAATGATGTGTACCTGGTGCGAGGGCGCATTATCGTGGTGCAAAATCCAAGAATTTTCTTTCCCGAAATCTGGCCTTGTTCGTCTTTTAAACGCCGCATAACGCTCAAGTAATATTCTTTATTTACCGTTCGACCTTCCGGTAAGAATTCAGAGTGCACAACACCGCGATAGTCAAAGAAAACAGTCAACATGACTTTGACTTTTGATCGACTTTGGCGTGGTTTTTTCGGTTTCGGTTCAGTTGGAAGGCGCCACTCCGAAGCTTGTTGACTAGTTTGCATGTCAAACTCGTAAACCCACGTCTCGTCACCAGTAACAATGAGTTTCATGAATGTTGGGTCGGAGTTGACTCGTTCTACCATGTTCTCAGCGACTTTCATATGATTGAGTTTTTGGAGAAAATTCAGATCTTTTGGGACTAGCCGAGCGGCAACATGTTTCATACCCAAATGATTAGTTAAAATGGTACGAATCGACTCGTGAGATACAGAAAGTTCGGCGGCTATCTCTATCAGAGTTGAATGAGGATTTTCAGTCACTATTTCCTTCACTTTTGCGATGTTAACTTCAGTTGCAGACGTTGATGGCCTCTACCAGAGCGAGGCAAATCTTTAATCACATCTCGACCGCTTTTGATCGCTTTGAACCACTCATAAGCACGAGTTTTTGATAAAGTCGATTCACCGTAAGCCTTCTGTAACATTTGACTCCGAACATTCAAAATTCCATTAGCGATGCAAAATTTAAGACAAACTCTTTGTTCGATATTTTTGTCCATTACGAAATTCGCAATACACACTATATATGATATTACTAAAACCAGCACTGTATTTAATATAAATAACAGATGCCACTCAAACTCCGCGCCAAAATGGAAAACAGATGTGCCAATCTAACAACAACAAAAAAAAACAAAGAATTGAATTTGGAACCATAAACAAATCATCCATTCCCGATACTTTTTTGACTGAATGTATCGAGATTTTACTCTCAATAGAAAGCTTTTCTTCCTTATTTAAATGTTTCAAATCTAACAACGAAAATATCGTATTCTCTCGATCTGCATTTTTCTCACACATATTAAAATTACACACATTATGCAAAATAGTTTGTAATTTGTAATAACTAATTCCTTCTGTATGTTATTTAATATACATATCTACGTAAAAGTATTTTCACTTAGATGGCTTAACTCACGCACTTAGCTATGGACACCCACTCGCTCAATTCGGAAGTGCAAACATCGCACTTTTCCAATCTACTAGTGTATATAAAGTGGATATAGTCAGACCTCGTTGGAATAACATGAGCAGTCATTATAATGTTAATTAGTATTAATCGTTAACTTTATCCTTTTTTCGTCCAACTGATGCAATGTGATATTGTTATTGTAATCAAAATTGTATTTTCAAGCGCTTTTTAGAGTCTGCCTACGTGAATAAATTTGCCAAAAAGTAGTCCATTTTTCTATAAATTGTAATAAATAATTCCACAAATATAGGTTTATTATAATAATAAGAATTTTTATGTACTATTATGTTTCATTCATAAGCCTTACTGTTGCACGCCCGATACGGGTAACTGTTGATACTCAAAATTGTATACCATCTACCTACAACCATGTACACAGTTTTAGCAATAAAGAAATCTTTATCTTTAAAAACCTTTTTTATTTTATTAATGATAAGTTAAGATATATTTATGTTTTATGGCCGAAATTGAAGACCCGAAGTCAAGTAAAAATCGATACCGATAACCGTTTAAAGGAAGCGCTATTGACAAATTACTGTCGTAGAAAAAAAAATATTCACTTGCATTGATATATATTTGTATATCAATGTTCACTAGGCATTAAACGTTACCATTCATATTTACAAATAGTCTCTTTACATAAGGAGTAAAGATGATAAGTTATTTTGCTTTGATTATATTAGTTAGAGGTAAGCTACGGCGTGTAGTAGTCGTACGTACCATACTAAGATTGTAGCGTACCTACCTGCTGAAGTCGCCATGAAGTCATCCGTAGGTAGTAAATGCTGCGGTGGGCACTAAGGTTACCTTATGGTGCGTAGAAGTTTTAACATCTGACTTTCCGAAATGATACCTACACTTCTAGGTGTAGATAGAGCTCTGCAATTTATTTGGTAAAATAGGTATAGAAGATATTATTATAAATTCAAACATTCGGGTCATCGCTCTTACTGCAGATTCTCATATATCTACGACGCCGCGACGTGGCCCGGCGAACTATATGGCTCCGGGCTTATATGCCGGGTGGTAGCTAGTTACTCGTTACACTAACTTCAAGACCCGTGATTTATATAAGACAATGCTACTGCGCATAGCATCCGTAGCGTCGTTAGCAAAATCTTGGGTTCCTTGCCATTTCCCATTTCTGGTGAAGTGCGACAGGAAATCAATCGATAGCAACTAAGATAGTGAAGATAGAGTTTGGTGTTTATACAAAGATTG
Source organism: Pseudoips prasinana (assembly GCA_951640165.1). NCBI lineage: Eukaryota > Metazoa > Arthropoda > Insecta > Lepidoptera > Nolidae > Pseudoips > Pseudoips prasinana. The sequence continues at coordinate 17,407,386 of OX621240.1, forward strand.
TATTTAGGTACGCAAGAAATCGTCGTAATACAAACAACACGTAATAAAAACATAAAACATGCGAGTAAAAGTACCTACTGTTGTTAGCTGCCAAGTCTAAATACACGTGTCCTATTGATTGCACGCTCATAGCAAGATGCTCTCACCGGCCCGTAAGTGATCGGCGAGGTTAAGCAACTAGGCTCCCGGTCAGTCCATACATGGATAACCACCAAAGGGGTTTAATTTCTGAGCGTCTCCGAGCTTCGGAGGGCATGTTAAACTGTCGGTTCCGGTTGTAGTCATTAGACAACAGTCGTTAAGCCATGTCAGAGGCCAAATGGGCGACTTGAACAACTCTGACTAGGGTAACCACTGCCCAACACAAGTAATATGCCGGACAGGAGAAGGTAATCCGGGAGGACTTGCAATTGTCTTCCCAGGGCACGTGTCCCGTGTCTATTATGTGTGACATGGCGTAGAAGGCAGCACCATTTCAGCCTATTTTTAAGTTGTAATTTTTTCTTTCTTGTTATTAAAAGTAGGTACATGGTTAAATTTGGCTTACTTTTTTTCTTAGATTTATACGAAACAACTAAAACTTTTGTTGGAACTACTAACGCCATCTATGAATACCTTGCCAACTTACATTACCGCAGCAAGGTTTTGGTGTTCGTTCAGGTTGGTTCATACAGTAAATGTTTGTCTACAGAAACTGGGAATGTAACCTACCAATTTTTTGTTTTCTTACCCTTGCTTTCCAAAGGCTTGGATTTTGGCCAAAAACTATTCATATTGCCTGTATTATGTTTGTCCATTCAACTTAAACTTGTTATAATTTATTTATTTATCACCCACTCATGTGAAAGGCACATAAAGTTGTAGACAACTATGTTTACCTAAGAAAAAAATATCCTGTTGCTTCATGTTAGTGAAACCCTACCTGGGTTTCACTAACATATATTTAGGATATATTTTTTTTCATGCTTAATGTGATCTAACAACAATTCAGATGGTAATCACAAATAATCTAAAATCCTGTTTAGTATGTAAATTTTTTTAAAAGATGTACTATCCAAACTAATATTATAAATGCGAAAGTAACTCTGTCTGTCTGTCTTTCTGTCTGTCTGTCTGTCTTTGCTTCACGCCTAAACTACTGAACCGATTTGTGTGAAATTTGGTACAGAGATAGTTTGGAACTTGAGAAAGGACATAGGATAGTTTTTATTACAAAAAATAAAATAAAAAATAAAATAGCGCCTATTGGTCAAGAGTCGGCATCAATTCAGTACTGAAAATTCATCGGAAAAATGTAATTAAATAGTAAAAAGGTATGAAAATATAATATAATACAACTTTTAGTACAAAGAAAATGCTCTAACGGAGTATAGATAATTCTATTGGTACTATATGTCGAGTTGGTGATCGCGCAATGGTGTCGATCGTTACACGAGTTCGGTTCATGTTATTGTTTTAATTCATCGGAAAAAACTAAATAAATAGTAAAAAGGTATGAAAAAAATAATATCAATATAATAAAACTTTTAGTACAAACAAAATGCCTTAACGGAGTATAGATAAACTAGCTTTTGCCCGCGACTTCGTTCGCGTGGAATAGTGACTTGCGGCAGATTTTTGGTTTTACCCACATAGTTCCCGATATCGCGGGATCTCTTCAAAAATGAAATGTGGAAGATATTCTAGTGAATTCTTCAAAAATCAACATAATGAATCTGCGTTTGAATTGAAGATATGTATACTCACTTAGGGCATTAAAGCCGTTGTTGCCGTAAGTCACTATTCCACGCGAACGAAGTCGCGGGCAAAAGCTAGTAATAATATATAATTAATAAGTTATAATTAAGTATATAAATAATATTAATTTGAACAAAAAAAATAACTTCACTGGCCTGTGGGTCCAGTGATTAGTGGCCCTGAGTGCTAAGCCAGAGGTTGTGGGTTTAATCCCCACCCAGGTCATATCTTTGTGTGATGAGCATGTTTATTTGTTGTGTCTCAGTGGAATTCATATTATATGTATGTATAATAACAATAATAAAGCCAAAGTCGACTGTTTCGAGTCGATTAATTGAAAGCCAGACCACCTGCGGTGATCAATTACAATTATGACAATGGTGTGCTCACATGCCCGCAATGTGTAAGGATTTTTTCAAATAAAATTGGCTACATAAGTCACATGCGAGCACACGAACGTCGGCTACAGTAGGAGAAGAAGCGGTCGCCGTGGCCGAAATCGGCCAGGACCACATCATCATCATCAACAACAATATGTAAAGATTTATTGCCAAAAAGTTTACATAGCAAATGCTTATATAAACATAAAACTATGTTCAAATAATTATTGAACCCTATCACTTAAACTATGTATGTTATTAATATGTAAGTAAGTTTATAAATTGTATGGTTACCATAGTACTGGCTCAGCTTAGTTTGGCATCAGATGGCAGTGTGCTAATATCTATTATTTCTTTATTTAATATGTAATGAATTAGTTATGAATATAAATTTTTCTATGAGAAAGCCTTTCGAGCAAGATGACAAAGGTGCTAAATATACTTTGGTAGTGCTAAATATACAAAGGCAATTACTCATGACTTAATTCAATATTATCTGGTAATCTATAGATAACTTAAATTAGGTTTACCTAAATTCTTAATGATAAATTTAATAAATTATAAAATTAAACACAGTCATATATACTACTCATATAATAAAATAACATCAAAACAAAAGCTAGCAATTAAATAGATTTACAGCTTAAATTAAATTATAGATACAAGTGGTTTATGTAACATCATTCTTTTAAAAGATATTTATCTGAAGCTCCTTCTGCTAACAGTTCTCTCTCTGCTGCCGCTTTTGTTGCTTCTATCTGTGGCTTGACATATTTGAAATATTTATAGAAATGGTCACCTAATAGCACAGAGCCATATAAAGTCAGGCCTACACAAACTAACACACCCCCTCTATGAAGTTTGTCATACAGCAAATTTCGAGCATGCTTTTTCATTTTTCCTGAAATAAACATAAATAGTTAGCACAATACTTTCAAGGTTAATATATTATTTCATATTGTATTACTTACATAAGTAAAATTAAATTTTAAAATGAATTTTAAGTGTCTCCTACACTCAATACAACACAAAAATTTGCAACTATAATATTACAAAAACTAACTAGACAATCGATGAGATTACTTATTTAGAGGAATATTAATTAATGTTTGTAGTTACTGGGTTGTTCATAAAATCTATGTTTTTTTAACTGTATAATAAACTTTATACTGAAACTTTAAGGACATTTTTCCTTGTATGTATTAAGGTATCAATTCAGATATTACTTGCTCTAATCGCGTAATAAATAAATAAATAACTCAAAAGTAACGTAGATATTTTGATGAAATATTGTTTCCAAACAACACGGCGATTACACAATAAATATTTTGTTTGTTTTGAATATAATGAAAGACATGATGAAATAGTCAAATGTTTAACTAAAATAATTTTGTATGGTTTTACCTGATTTTTTACTGCTTATTAAATTAAAGCACGTAATTCAATACAATGAAATAAACCTAATAACTATAATTTAAGGTTAGATGGATTATTGTCAAATGTCAATTTGGCATTGACATGTATAAATATTTTTTTTTTTTTTATAATATTTTTTTGCCCTCTTTGGGCAGGCTAAGGCCTGTGACCATACCGCCTCGTCTTCAGTTATAATATTTCTGTTTCAAAGTCAGTCAGTCATGTCCGTCACGTCCGTCACAGTCATGTCCATCACGTCCTTCACAGTCAAGTCATAGTCCTACCCCAGTAAAGCAGTGGAGACTTTACTAGAGGCTTCTATGGAGTTTTGGTTACAAAACGGAAAATCACAATTCACGGCAATATCGCACTTTCCTCCACTTGTGTACGTTGTCGAAGATGTTATGTCTAAAAATCCACCATATTTACACATAAAAACTCGAATTTACACCAGTTTTTGAAAATAAAACAGCCTCGATGCGTCCTTTTCCGCGTTAGCGCCAAAACTCCATGTTTATCTTCATTCGCACCTTTTTTTTTAATTCCGTTTTATGGCTCTGGCTTCTTTGGCCTTATGAGCCTTCAGTAAATATATTTTTATATCATTTATTTCTGTCATTGTCAAGTAAAGTCCGTCAGAGTCAAGTCATACATAGTCCTTGTCCAACCCCAGTAAAGCAGTGGAGACTTTACTAGAGGCTTTTATGGAGTTTTGGTTACACACACGGAAAATCACAATTCACGGCAATATTGCACTTTCCTCCACTTGTGTACGTTGTCGAAGATGTTATGTCTAAAAATCCACCATATTTTCAAAAATAAAAAATCGAAATTACACCAGTTTTTGAAAATAAAACATAGCCTCGATGCGTCTTTTTCCGCGTTGGCGCCAAAACTCCCTTCATTCACACCACGATGCCAATGTTACCAGACCATACTAAAATGTATGGATTTTTATGTCTTTTAAGTTGACAAATGTTTTCTGCGCCCGTACATTTGGCCTTTGTTCTTATTGTTCATAGCGATGTTATATTAAACTCTTTTCAACTTTATGAACAATCAAAATTCAGCCATCACTTTATTAATATCAGATGGTTTTATTCGTATGTACGTAAATTCGCCGTCCTATAAAAATAATATAAGAGGTGATAATATGAGAGCATAATAACCCCTTGTTTCTAATTCATGAGCCCCTAGCCCATGCCAGAAATCACTGGCTCTTAATTGAGGGGCTGCGGTGGCAGTATGAGAAGTGTCCTCTACTGCCGGCAAATATCCGGGATGACAGCGATATTTTGTTTAAAGCGCAGTCGCTGTGCTGGACTGGCAGGACTCGGCAAAAAAGAAGTGCAATCCAGAGCTTCCCAGGGTACGTGTAATGAGAATCATGGAAACTAATTTATGAATAATATAAATTCTTATATGAGGTGTTTAAGAAAAGGCTGGTAAATAATTAAAATGCCTTTGCGGCACAGTTGATGAAAGTCGCACAAGGAACTCGCTTCACAAAACATCTTTTCATATTACTACAGTACACATCCTAAATTAGTAATTAGAAATGGTAGCACTGATACCGCTCAAGGTTTCAAGGCTCTACAGATCAAAGATATTTATAACAAGATTGCGCACACCAAGATTTAGTTCAAAGTAAAATGAACTCAAAGTCTTTAAAATACAGTCCATTTCTCTTTGTAGTGTACCAATAGGAAAAAACGGACCACTTGAGAGGCTCTCGTTTTGGAATCTGTCCCTGTCTAACAGATGGCCAGCATAAAAATAACTTACTTGACGTATAAAATAGTAGAATTTTTGGTCAAACACCTAGGATTATGTTTTCATATAACTATAATTAAATAATTTTTATTTATTTAAGACGTACACAACGTTTTTTTAAACTATGTCTTATTCTTTGATAGCTTTTTAAATACATTTAATTTGGGTTTAGTAAATTCAATAGCAGTATTTATAAGAAATGACGTTTACCACGCTCTATTTGTAAACAAATATGGCGAATGTTTGTTTTGAAATTATTTATCGTATTGTGCTCCAATCCAGTTCCAATTTGTTTAAAAATGGTTTTAACTTGTTGCGTAAAAGGGTGTAAAAGTGAGGGTCATCTGGGGAGTGGTATATCTTTTCACAAGTAATTGTTATCTTGTAATGTTTCTATATTTTGGCTAAGTTCAGCAACAGGGTAACCATTCGTTACGTATTTAATGGATCGTTTTTCTAGATTTCCCAAAAACGAGGAATTGAAACAAAAATGGATGAATATTGTTCCCGGTAAATAATAATCTGATATAGCAATTAACTGTTTTATTACAAATAACATTCACATTTGTTTTAGAGTTTTTGCACATTGACACAAAATACTATTCCCCACTACCAGCCACTAAGCATACCTACTCGAGATTGTTGCCTCTTACAACAAACGATTTTTCCAACCTGTCGTAATGTATATTAGGTATTTTATACCTACGTAATAATTGTCTGCTGTGTGGTGACGGCGACAAATATCAGAATCAGAATATCATCACCCCATCTCATCCCGTGGGGGGCGTAGAAGTCGACCCGAGGGAATATCTACCAGAGGACGGGAAGCAGCTTCCTTCTGAGTACTACGACCATCATACTGCGATCGCCAACCCGCCTGCCAAGCGTGGCGATTATGGCATATCCCCTCAAGATGATTCTTGAGGGAGGCTTGTCCAGCAGTGGACTTATTTAAGCTGTAATGATGATGATGATGGTGATGATGAATAATTGTCTATTTCACTATATCTAACACTAAAACGAGGCTACTGTTTCCTCGTGTCAGTGTTTGTTATGAGTAAATAGGTAAGAAATAGACAATTGCTACACTTTTATTAATAACAAAAGATATAAAATTATCTCAGTTGTTTAGATTAAGCCACTTAGAAGATATTTTCAATTAAGGTAGTGAGTATAGTACTATCCGTGGAATAAATTTAAAAATCGGGCCTGTAGTCTATTAGTGTTACCTGATTTTCACAATCTAATCTATATTGAATATATGTATTACAATAATTATCCTAGAATACTATAGCCGACTGACACAAAACACTTGTTGCGAAAAAGAATATAATTAAATAAAACATATAATATACTTGAAAACTATTTGGATACATTACGAATATATAATATTTGGAAAGTCTATTGCCTTTGTCCAACATATCTACCACTACTCACACTTACATTAGGCGGGAATTGTACTATAAATAATTATATAATTTCCAAACGTTTAAAAAATCTACATATAATCTTGGTATAATTTAATTTATATTGCTTGCAGAGAGGCATACAAAATAAAGAAAGTATAAGTAACGAAAACATCTCGAATACGTATACCTAGGTATGCAGAGGGGCGAACAGTAACTTTAAAAGCACTGCACAGGTAGTATGATTATACTTCAAAAGTAAGTTTATTCATTCTCATAAAAACAAAATTTTAAATTTGGCGCGTTAAAACATTCGCATAATTCCACGACGCCTGGTCACTCTATTAGAAGGAGATGCCATCCAAAACAGCTACTTCTTGCTCGGGCCGTTTTTGCTCCCTCAGTGCGCAATCTTGTTATATTATAATATCTTTGCTACAGACTGTCTGAGCATGGGCCTCTATACCTTTGTTAAAAAAAATCAATGTGTCAACAAAACTGTCAGTGTATCATTAAGGTGAGTATACACTATATTTAATGGGTAGCTAACTATCCATTCGGTCATTAGATTTACCTATACCTTATAATATTTAAAAATCTTAAAAATCTCTTTAAAAATAGTACTCGAACTGAATGGCTGAACTAATCTTTTTAAAATTTTACACAGTAGTAGTGACCATACTTGAGACCATATCTTATTCATGAAAATCCAATAAAATAAATTAATCACCAAAAAAATTATTTATCCCAGTGAAAGCAATGTAAAATTATAGACATCTGCTTAGTTACATTGAGCTCAATATTTGTAGCAATAATCAAACGTAGTTTATTCCATACTCCATACGCTCTGGCTCAAGTGTATACTCACCCTTCCTTAGTACGTTCTTGGTAGGGTTGGTAAAGTTTTTGTTTATGTAATAAATAATAAGATCACAAAACAATTATTATCAACATTACTTGGGTGAATACACATTACATGTTGCGATTTTACTAAGGAGGTGAAAGATTTCTCAACAAGTATGTTATGCATTGCCAGAAATCGCATGATCTTTAATTCTATTCAAGTAGGTTACCGACGACACTTGAACTCTAAAATACCAACCTCGCCGGTTACCACTCTGGAGAATGAACAAACTTCTTCAGTTAAAGTAGATAGAAATACTATCGCTCTTCTAGAAAGACTTTCTTTGGTGAAGTATGACTCTGATGAAGGTGTGAAAATATTAGAAGACTCCATAACATTCGCCAATAAGATTCTTCATATCAATACAGATAACGTCCAGCCGTTGTACACAGTTTTAGAAGATAAGTGAGTATTAGAAAATGCATTTCCTCCAGAAATTAATTGATCAAATACTAATTAAATGTATGCTACTGACTAATTTGTTCTAACACAGATAATTATTTGTGTATTTATACCAAAAAGTATTACTTATTAGACACCACATCCACATCATATATTTACCTACACTTTTTTAAATAAACTGTCTCAATGCTTATATATGTATTCTCTAGCTCTCCCAGCATCCTGAACACTTTATGTGAAAGGTATGATTGTCCGATGCTGAGCCGCTGTTTACACCTGTAACTAGTGTTGATAAAACTTGGCAATAATGGTCAGTTTATTAGAATAAAGTATAGGTAGGTCTGTATATTGTAGATTAAAGTTTTAATTTTCCTTAATACTAATTGTGGACACAAAGTTAGTAGTCAAATATTAAGATGAATTATTCCTTTTTTTATAAAGAAAATGCCTCTTTAATAAGGATATATATATCCTGTATGGGAGTGTTTTCACTAAGATGTAATTAATGTCCAAAAAGCACATTCAGAATCAGGATATTCATTTATAAGTCACACATAAATATCCTGAGCTGGAATCAAACCTTAAATATGAGAGTGATGAGATGATGGTGAAGTGACCATGTTAACCACTGCACCATGTGTGCTACCAAATGTTTTTCTCTGGAGCAGCAGAGTCAGGAAATTGATAGTATAACAGTGTTTTCACTAAGATGTAATTAATGTCCAAAAAGCACATTCAGAATCAGGATATTCATTTATAAGTCACACATAAATATCCTGAGCTGGAATCAAACCTTAAATATGAGAGTGATGAGATGATGGTGAAGTGACCATGTTAACCACTGCACCATGTGTGCTACCAAATGTTTTTCTCTGGAGCAGCAGAGTCAGGAAATTGATAGTATAACAGTGTTTTCACTAAGATGTAATTAATGTCCAAAAAGCACATTCAGAATCAGGATATTCATTTATAAGTCACACATAAATATCCTGAGCTGGAATCAAACCTTAAATATGAGAGTGATGAGATGATGGTGAAGTGACCATGTTAACCACTGCACCATGTGTGCTACCAAATGTTTTTCTCTGGAGCAGCAGAGTCAGGAAATTGATAGTATAACAGTGTTTTCACTAAGATGTAATTAATGTCCAAAAAGCACACCCAGAATCAGGATATTCATTTATAAGTCATGCATAAATATCCTGAGTTGGAATCAAACCTTAAATATGAGGGTGATGAGATGATGGTGAAGTGACCATGTTAACCACTGCACCATGTGTGCTACCAAATGACAAAATTAAAATAATACTAATAATTACAATTTTTATTATTAGTGTTTATCTTATAACAAAATTAAATACTCTGGAGCAGCAGAGTCAGGAAATTGATAGTATAACAGCTAAATACACATTTAGTATTATTTTATAGTAATTAGTATTATTTATTGGTTTAATCAATTTCCAATTGGTTGCCATACAAGATTTAAGAAAAATATCTCCTCTTCAATGCTATTTAATACCTATCAAATACCTTTTAATTTCTTTTATAAGAGGCCAAGAGGGGTTCTTTCAAGCTGCATTATAAATTATTATAATTTGTGTTTATGTTACACCATAGCTCATAAGCTAGAAAAGTGAATGCATCACCATAACATCCTAATGATGTCCACTGCTGGACAAATGCCTCCCCTAAAGATTTCCACAATGGAGTTGTGTCCGTCATTTGGAAGGATTTGTCATAATTGCCACACTTGGCAGACAGGTTGGCGATAAATAATGTTTAACATGTATTATATAACCACTTTTAAACATTATGATTATATCTTTATATCACATTGTTTTCAGAAAGTTAACATTAAGAGAAGATAAAATTACCCAAGGTAACTGTCAAAAAGCTATCCTAAAAAATGCTGCTGTGAAAGAAGATGATTACTTTGTGGCACCAATTGGTAATATACCGTTACATGAAGTGGACACCGAAGACAGCAAATCTATAAAACAAAATGAAAACTGAAATTATGAAACTATTTAAAATGAAACTTTTTTTTAAAATGATTCAATCCACAGACAACAACATATTATTTAATTTAAAAATACCAAGCCTTATGTTGATTAAAAATATTCACATAAATTGGCTTCAGTATACATGTAATAAGACTTACAAGCAGATGCCAGTTTATATAAATGGATCACTAAATAAAATTAATTCTACTCCATCTTTATTTGGTACTGTGAAACAGAATATTCAAGATTATAATGAGGACTCAAGATTGGAACATAGCTTAAACAATTCCCCGGGAAAAACACCTGATCTTCAGCTAGATTTAGTTGTGCCACAAGAAGATTCAATGCAATACTTCATTAAATGGCAGAGATACAGAAAGTATTGGTGGAGTTCTGTAAGTATTCTAACAATAACCAACTTTTGACAGTATTTTTACTACCTTACACTAAATAAATATAAGTATATTAGCTTTTAATCTTAAGCCTGTGTCTTTGTGTATGGAGCAGGGTAAATCCAAAATGAATAGACCTATTTTTAAATGCTGTTATTATCATAAAAATTATATGTAACATGTAAAGCTGTGCAACTATGTAACATTTATTGGTACAGATAAAATGGAGGGTTTGGTTCACTGAGCTTGGCATGAGTTTTTCAATTTTACACAGGTTCTTTGTGATATGTAATGTTTCTTTTTTATAAATTCCAACACATTATCAACTACAATCAATGTCAAGTGTGAGAACAATGACTAAAATTATGATGAATTTGTGGGCAATGTGAAGAAAAGCAATTTTTAGCATGAGCTGAGCTGAGGTATAGACGCCAGCACATCAAGCTACCCCAATCTGTCAAATTTCTTTTATAGATTTTCAACTTTGTCACAAAAGCATAAGGTTAACTTTCAATTGAGGAAATTTGACAGATTTGGGTAGCTTGATGTGCTGGCGTCGGTACATTATTTCTCTGAAACATTCATATGGCAAAAATATTGTTAAATACCTTTCAATATTGTTGTGATACCTCTTTCTACTAAATAGGAAGGACCCAATGTGTATGGGTTTAGTTATTGTGAGACAGTCTTGTTAATAAAATTAAGAATCAACATATTTGTTTATGCCCTCTACAGTTTCCGATCAATACACAAAATGCAATATTGTAAATAATTTATGGGAGACTTAATCTAAATAGTGGTTGTTTTCGAAATATTACTTTAAAATATACTAGTATACATTTATATCTGGCCTATAAACATTTACTCTATTTCAGATATCAACAACACCTAGCCTGTTCTCAGTAAATGATATAAGGTATGAGGACAAAACTGCTACTGCAGATATTGTCGCAAATTTTCCTTTTGGTCAACAATATGTGGAAACCGTCAGTATTCAGTCTCCTGAAAATGTAAGAACAGTTTTACTTTATCTATCTGAGCCTTACAAATAGACCTGGTTGTGATCTGTACAGGGGTTGGAATATCTTGCTGCATCACTCTTTAGAAAATCGTCAACTGGGACTCTTGCATTTCAGTTTGTACACTATGCCTCTAAAGAAAAAAAGAACTGCTATTAAAAATCTCCTTTTGTTGCAAGATGTCACTTTTTGCTTACATATAATATGTCTTCTTGTATTTTACATGTCAGCTGTAATAGTGGTATTAAAAATATTTTCTTTCCAGAATACCTCGTCACACCTAGTGTGTAAGATGTCATTAGAAGGTGCCTTAATCACTTTGTTACTGGATGGCCTCACTAATAAAACAAAGGAGGAATACTTGAGACTACATCGTAAAATAGCCCCTTATAAAATTTCTTATGCTATGGATCTAAAAGGTAAAATATTTGTATACTTATTCAGTTCGTTCAGCTGACGCGATGTCGATGGATACATAAGACAAATAATATTCTGCCCATTGACACACGGCCATCTGACCCCAAACTAAGCAGAACTTTTACAGACGCCAGTACATCAAGCTACCCCAATCTGTCAAATTTCCCCAATTGAAAGTGAACCTTATGCTTATGTGATAAAGTTGAAAATCTCTTAAAGAAATTTGACAGATTGCGGTAGCTGGATGTGCTGAGGTCTGTAACTTTGGTATCCAAATAACTGATATAGGTACTACAATTATACTACTTTTTTTTTATAAATACATTCTGATATCGATAATTACACCCTAATGCACACAGATATCTGCCCTGGGTGGGTATTTAACTTACGACCAGCAGCATGAAATTCAGGTATTTACCAACCATGCCAACCGGCAGTCAAAATATTTATTATGTATTCTATTTCACCGTAGCCTAGTTGGTAGTGCCCCTGCCTACGAAGCTGGTGGTCCTGGGTTCGAATCCCGGTAAGTGCAAGTATTTGTGTGATGAGCACGAATATTTGTTTCTGAGTTATGGATGTTTTCTATGTATTTAAGTATTTATCTATCTATATAAGTATGTATATCGTCGCCTGGTACCCATAGTACAAGCTTTGCTTAGTTTGGGGCTAGGATGATCTGTGTGACATTGTCCCAAGATATTATTATATTTATTATTAGAATGGTATTCGAGGTGCTTGTGTATACACTGATTACGACTGTATGCCGCTTTCTTTCGAGTTAGAAAATTGAGAATTTAACCGCCTGTAAAATGTATCCATTTCCTTAGTGGCTGCTCCCAGAACATGATTAGATATCTATATATTTTTTCTTTTAATAGACAACACCCGCACTAGAGAACCTAATCCCTGTATCGCGGGGTACTTTACAAACATTATAAGGGACACAAATTACATCCAGACTCGGTACAACTATTTATAGGTCACACAAATAGTTTTCTGCCAGCGCGGGACTCGAACCCGCGACACGAAGCGGCCAGGCGACTGCCTTAGCCGCCACACGTGCATAATATGTCATAATGTTATGTAACATAAATAACAACAATTAGGCTTAGTACGAGCAATACTTACCGAAATATGTTCCGCCCATCATGGCATGATTGGCGTAATGGCGATTACGCTATTAAGATAACGACCAATTATTGAGAGAGCTTGAACTCGTTCATAAAATTTACTTTTATAAAGTCAATAAGAATAATAATAAATAATAATAATAATTAAGAAAACGATAAGATAGAATTTAAATTACCTAGCTGAAGTTGTCTAGAAGAATTTAGATCATAATGTTTACCACTTATTTGCAAAAACTCAAATCAGCTTTAAGGTGAAGAAGCTCAATCTGCCGAGATAATGATATTCTTTCCGTGTTCAAGTTTGAACTATGTATCCCTGGATACGCTTAATTATATTTACTAGGATAAAATATTCAAACAAATAAAGACATGAAAAAAAAATCTGAGAGTTAGTAAGTAATGAAAACATTATATTTTAACTATATCTTGTCAGTTTTGTTCAATCTAGTTATTATTCGAGCGGACATGATGCGTATGACAACGGTTGCGCTTTAATTATTTGATTACGTATATACACCGAGATAAACTTAGACATATTATAATGCCGTAAGAAGTCGAGCCACTTGATCGAAATGCTGTTAAATGCTACTCTTACCGTTGGCATAGTTCTTGAACCAAAGTTGTTGTAGGAAGTGCTGATGCACTTTTGAGCTCTCATGAATCTCTACACCGAACTTAAATCCAGAGCCCAAATAAGGCGCAATGACCCAATAAAGAACTTAACCGAACAATAAAGTATGCCTAATCGCCGAAAAGTTAATTATATAAAATATACTTAGTTTCGACACAGCATGAAATGTGTCAATTTTTTAGCTCTCTAGTTGCTTTAGTTCGTTACTTAGCTTCGTATACAGACCAACAGGCACTAAAGTGACATGTTTCATCATTTTAAGCTTAATTTTTCGTGTATAATACAGAAACTTAATTATCTATCTTGGCTAGAATATTATAACATATTTGAGAAGAGAAGCTACCGAAGGATTTCAACCATTAAACGTAATCCAGCACATCAGCCTCTTATGCGGTTCTTATTACTTTTTTGCAGATCAAGACCAAAAGGACAGTATGAAGGAATTAGCATCTCTATTACATCACAATCTGGGTTTAAAGAAGATTTCTACATGGCTTCCAGAATTTTCTCTGTCGTATGAAGAACAGGTAGCAATTACTTAGCTGTTTCGTTTTCCAAACTTAAAAATATCACCAAAGTTTATAGGACAATTTTGTACTGAATACTCCATCAATTAATATATAATAATCATAGTTAATACTGGCAGAAATAAGTTTATATTACATAGGTCCATAAGGTGACCTTCAAACTTCTATGTCAACTTTGAATATATCCAAACCCAGTCTTCAAATTCATGGGTTCTATTCCCTGACTATAAAACATGAAATTTAGCAAGAAGCATATGTTGGCAGAAGAAAAGAACAATACTTAGTTCGTCTTTTAATCCGTCTTACACCTATTGTCTCTTGGTCAGATTTCTCAGCCCCTTGGAAAATTACTTCGGATATTATTTGTTAAAATTAAAAGAGATAATTAATATTGTTATTGCCTACGAAATTGCTAATGCAATAATCTTAATTTTGTCTCTCTATTTTCCCCGTGTAAGTATATATAATATCCCAAGTCCTGGGCCAAATAGTTTAACTGTGTCCCATGGTTGTACACAGAAGCGTTCTATTCTGTAAAGGAACCAATGCCTAAAACTTGAATATGTGAAAGGCAAGATCGAAATTTATGTATTTGATAACCATTTAAATCTTTAAAAAATATCTGAAAAGGGTTAAAAGACATTCCTACGTGTGACGTAATTGATAAATGATGTTAAGCATTATATATATATATATATATATATATATACATACATACATAAGTACAAAGACTCCTGTTTCCCAGAGTTTGACAACGGATTTCAATTAGTCACGATCTTTGCACACCTCTTTTGCCTTGAGAACTAATATATATATATATATATATTCATCTGATTGGTTTCACTACCATTAGCGAAAAGACATACGTGAAAATTGCCCACTGTATATGTATACTAGCTTACTTAGATGAAAGAACTGATTTAACGTCTTTATTTATTTTTGTTAATTATCATTATTCTAAAAATATTGTTTAGTGAATACAAGATATAGTATTCTGTTGAAGGTTATTTAAGGAAATATTCGAGTAAAATCATTATTTTTACAGATTAAAGAAAACCTTCACATGGGAGTACCGTACACAGCAGTTCTGAATGAAGCTACCCTCCAAAATGGTATCTTCAAGTTAGTGAACAGCAGCACAATGTTAGGGGTGAATATTTTACAACTTCACATTTTAATTTATTAACCCCTGTTAAAAAGAGGGAACTTGCAATTCTATGCCATCGCGTCTTCCAAACGGATGATTTGATCTTAATTCGGTTTTTGTGTCCGAAAGTTACTTTAAAGCGATGGTTCTTACCTGTGTGCTTGGGTATTGACTGTACTTGACTGACCGTTCGGACTAATTTAATCATCAATATCAACAAAACATTTATATAACATATTGCAATCGAGGGTCATAATTAAGGAGGTTTGGTCGCAATAATCATTGTTAAAAAATGTCGCTGGAAGAACGGTCGCCCTGCATTAAACGTTGTGACAAATACCTCAGATATTAACCACCAGCGCACTCCATGACCCTTAGTTTGAATTCATATCGGTAAAATACTCATTCGAATTCGACAACCATCCTACATGCGTAGGCATAAACTGATGCAAAAACCAAACAGTAACTGCCATGAGCCGAGGTCCCCATAGGGAGTGCCCCTCCGGCGCAGGCGCTAAATTTGTAGTTTTATTTATGAGACGCCTTGAGCCCACGTCGTCGATGTACGGTGTAGCAGTGAAAGCCTCCTAGATTAACTGGAAACGCCAGGTTAATAAAAGAAACTAACTAACATGACACTTAGTAACTCAGTAACATAGTAAATGCCCTGCCCTTTTCATAAAGACTTTGTGAGAAAGAGATACAAATCTATCAAGATTAGTTGCTGTACGCCATAATTGATTGCTAATTCCAATATACCCATATTACTCATGTACTCTGTGATTTATCCAGACTTAATTCCGATCTATAAATGCGCCATCCTTTTCATGAAGACTTAAAGAGTAAGAGAAGCAATTATATTAAAACTGGATTAGTTGATATAGGACATATTTGATCACTAATTTCAATCGAACTTCGTACTCTACAGCCCATGTCCTCTGTAACCCTGACTAAATGTAAAAATCGAAAAATACCCTGTCGCTTTTATAATGACTTTGTTAGAACGAGATGCAATGATCTAACTTACTTATCGTGTGGGCAGTAGTTACCCTCGTGCCAGAGTTGTTCAAACCGCCTATTAGGCCCCTGACATGGCTTAACGACTGTTGCCTAATGGCTACAACCGGGACCGACAGCTTAACGTGCCCTCCGAAGCACGGAGACGCTCGGTAATTAAACCACTTTGGCGGTCACCCACCCATGAACTGACCGCGAGCCTAGTTGCTTGACCTCGCCAATCACTTACGGACCGGTGAGAGCATCGGGCTGTGAGCGCAATGATATTATAACTGTGTAAATTAATTGACAAGAAGATAATATGTATGATCAAGCGATGATAAATATCTGATGGATCATTGTAATCATTAATGGATTTTATTTTAAAATAAGTTTTTTTTTTCAGGAGCAAGTTCATGTGGCTGACTTCGATAAATATGCGGCATTGTTATTCGATAAGTAGTGCAAGTATGTAATGATAAAATAAATGTTTGCTACTTAATAAACAGTATTATTTTCTCTTCATAGAGCCAAACCAAAATGCATAGTGGAATTTTCTATCCACTGATGAACAGTCGATTCACTTTTTTATGCGGTTTGCGCTTGACCATGATCTCACCTGATGGTAAGTGAAGATGTGATCGAAGGTGGATCGCGCGTACCCATAAGATGCCTGTTCACTCTACCTTTGAATAAACCCATGTTGTATGAGTCTGGAAAATCGTCGTTCGGCAGGGTGTTCCACTGTTTAGTCGTTCGTATGATAAAAGAGGAACTCTTTTATGGGGCAATGTATAAGATTTTATAACAAACTTCCCAATGATATTAGAGAATTGTCTACAAATAAGTTTAAAAGAATTATTAAAGCCAAATTGTGTAGCAGGGCATATTACAAAATTTCTGATTATTTAAGTGATAAAAGTGCTTGGGATGGAGTTGTTCTGAGTCAACACACATGATTGTAATTAATCTTAAGTATATTTTATTTTAAAAAAGGATTCCTACTGAGTTTTCTGGCAGTGTTTCTCAGTAGCTGCCACGTCATGCACTGCACGGTAGGGTAAAAAAAATATGACGATTCCACATAAATGTAAAGTTACTTTGACTTTGAAAATACGCTTCGTACGGCACACTTGGTCTACGAAAACCACCCTTGCTGCTTACGTAATAAAGACACAGTTGAGGTCGAAGTGTATTAAACAAGGTGGCGTCGACTGTACTTGGTGAGGATATTGGTGGTTGGTTTCACAGCAATAACAAAACATGACTGATCTGATGGTCTAGTGGTTACTGCTAAGCAAAAGGTGGTTCTCGAGTTCGAATCCACAACCTTTGTGTGATTATATATACATTGAGTTACAGAATCTTATACATTGTTCTATAAAATAGTTACTCATTTTGTGTTGACGGGTAGTATGTAACGCAAGGTTAAGCTTATTTCTAGCATTTATATTATGAGTATCACTCCTTTTCAGTAGGAATCTTTATTGTTGTACACATAAAGTAGATTGTCATAAAAAGCATGATGCGCAGTAGTCACTGAGGTTTTGCACTTGAAACCACTCTAGCTCGCATAGTTTTGGCGCCAATGAAGCAGCCACATTACATTTTAGCCAAAGAATTGTGAACCGAAAGTAAAGTGATAACCTGACGAAAATAAATGAATCAATCTCACACGATAGACACTCTGTCACTGAATACCGGCGTTTCAGTCGAGTATTATTTTTTCTTTGGAAAATAGCCTCCACTATAGGTTGAGACCTCACTGTATGTCAAATTCGTATTTAATATAATATACTTGATAATAACGTAAAGTAGTCTATTTCTCAGAATAATAACATTAACATTAAAATACTAGATTTTACCCACACTTTCGCTTGCTTTAGGCGTGGGGCCTCTGGCGGATGTGAGGTGGATATTTGATACAAAATATGTATATAGAACAAGTGCAGTTTGCAGTGGCATGCCGCCCAATATTTATTATTGTTCTGTGTCTGTCTGTAATTTAATTATAATTTTTTTTATTTTATTTTTTTCGTTTATTGGTCTACAAAACTGGATACAGACATGTTACATATAAAAGTATAAAACAAACAGTATTTAGAGATACAGCAAGAGTCTATACGCTTCTAGATGCAGACACAGCATGCATAATATAAATTAACATAGGTACCTAAACAAAACTTAAACTAAATTCTAAATTAAAAGTACTTTAAATACTTATACGAAATAATTTAAATAAATTACTAATTGACTTTTATTTACTTAGTGTTTTATAGTTTATCTAAATTTTTAAGTTTTTTCTTTAGTGAGGCGATAGAACAATTAAATATGTCAAATTCATTTTGCAGTGCATTACAAATTTTGGCCATGCGGTATAAGGGTGAATGTGTACCAATATTGGTTCTGGAAAGTGGTAAGCAGAATGCTTTTCTGTTGCACAACCTGCTCCCCTGACGAGGAATCGAAAAACATATGCGTTCAAGAATGCTTGGGGTGTCAATTAAACCATTAATGACTTTAAACATAATTGTTACATCAGAGGCTCTCCTGCGCGAGTGTAGGGAAGTAACTTTGTAGTACTTTAGCCTATCTTGATACGATGGTAGAGTGCGGCACTTGTGATCAGTGTATGCTATATGATACATAAACCTCTTTTGGATTTGTTCGATTCGGTCTGAATGGACCTGATATCCCGGGCTCCAAACATTGCAGCAATATTCGAGTAAACTGCGTACTATGGTGTTGAAAATGACAATTGTTAGTGTCGGATTCTGAAAAATTCTCAACTGACGTCCAATAAACCCTGAAAGTTTTGATGCTTTTTTTGTTATTTCGTCTATATGAAATCTTAAAGTCAAAGCGGAATCTAATAACACCCCTAAGTCACGAATGACAGAAACTTCTTTTATAATTTTATCTTCTATTTTATAGACACCAACAAAAGATTTCTTTTTTCGTGAAAATTTTATATAAAAGCATTTGTCCGGATTTAAAGTCATGCAATTTGACACGCACCAGTTCTCTACTTTTTTAATGTCAGCTTGTAAGCATTGCATATCATTGGCACTTAATATACTTCTGTAGATCTTTAAATCATCTGCGTACATTTTAAAATTACTTGTAATGGTATGGGCAAGGTCGTTAATGAAAATTAAAAAGAAAAGGGGACCTTGTGGTCCTTGCGGTACACCTGTTGGAGCTAAAAACTGGTAGGATTTATATCCGCAAACTGATACTAGTTGTGAACGATTTAAAAGATATGACTGGCACCACCTCAGTAAGGAACCATGAATGCCCATTGAGGAGAGCTTTTCAAGAAGTATCGATATAGAAGAATCGATAATATTATGTAATTAATAAAATATAAGTATAAAATACAAAAAAAAAATTAGGTTTCACAGTTTAGGTACTATTTTTAGGCACGTATTATTTATTGCAAAGTAATGTTCCCACCTATCTTCTAAACTAATGATCCGATTTTGACGCAGTTTTCAATAACGGGTTTGTGTTTGATGAGTTCATGTTCTTAGACAGGTGACATGGCTGTAACTCACTAGGGGGCGCCACAATATTAGTGCAAAACAATGTTACAATATAATCAAAACGAAATGTCCGATTACAATTCTGTTTTCAGCAATGTGTACGTGGTAGCTTAATGCATGTTCCCAAATAATAAAAAATACATCTGTAACTCACTAGAGGGCGCTACAATATTAGTGCAAAATAATATTGCAATAATATTAAAACGAATTGTCCGATTTCAATGTGGTTTTCAGCAATGGGTTCGTAGTTGATTGGTGCATGGTCTCAGATAAATATTATGATATTAACTCACTAGAGGGCGCTGCTACATTAGTGTGAAACGGTTATATTGCAATATTATCAAAATTAAAACGTATTGTCTGATTTAAATGCGGATTTCAGGAATGAGTTCGTGGGTGATTGGTGCATGTCCTCAGATGAGTGTTATAGAGGTAACTTTTAACAATGTTTAATGTAATAGTCTGTGTAAAATTTCAAAATTAATGCATAGCGATACCTAGACGGCGTATTTGTAATGGATTTGAGAGCCCTTACGAGCTTTCTTCTATTTTATCATCATCACTTTGCGATCGGCATAAAGTGCTTCTCAATCGTTCTAATTCTTCCAACGCTATGCTATTATGTGGGTTATTAAAAAGTTATCTTTGGTCTAAGTCAGTTATAACTACGCCGTCTAAAGATCGAGGGATATTCGAATCACGCAACAAGCAAATTTAATGTTGAAATCAAAATTATAAATTCAAAAACAAGTAAGTACCTATTTCAAATATATACAATCGTTATCGTCATAAAAAAAATAAAAAAAATCTTATAATAGCAATATAATAAATAAACTGAAACTATAAAAACAAGCATAAAACTCGAGTAATAATAAAACCGAGTTATATTCCGACTAAACTACCTAATCTAGTTATCTGTGAAATACAAATTATTATTGGAAAATGCAAAATTCAAGAAACAAACTAAAAATAAAATTCAGTATGTACCTAACTCTACAACCAAAATTTAATTCAAACCCAAATCTTAAAATATTATGTTTAAACCAATTATAAAAATAAATCAAATTATAATGATGGGAAAATAATATTGAACAATATTATTACACTTAAAAAACTAACCGACACTATTTACAAAATTATAATTGAAAAGTAAAATAATGTTGTATCAAACTTATTAATGAAATTAGAACTCGTAAGTAAAAAAAAATAAGATCAATATGGACCTTCTCTTTATTTGGTATCAATAAAGAAACAACAGCTCTCGGCGTCACTGGGAGCTAGGTTTCTCTAGGTCTGTAAATCGCATCCAATTCGCATTTAATTAGCATTCAAAGCGCATTCGAAAACACATTATAACAACATAAGCCCGAAGGCATCGACATTCATAGTGTTTTAGGAAATTTTAGCCAGTATTAGGAACTGTTTCCGCCTTCACCGCGTGGCGGTACTCCCAGTTTATATAGTATAGTTTATACTCCCATATATATTTAGTATATATTATCATTGAATTCAGAGTTCAAACACAAATATTTTAGTCTCAAGAGTATTGACACCAATTCTGAACAAAAACCAACTGTATAATATTTAATAAGGAACTTAATATTATGTGGTAGGATGAATCACACTTATTGTTTTGCGAGATCTTACCTACACATTGTATAGATTATAATTCGTATATGCTCTCTAAAAAGTCTCAAATAAAATTAAGCAAAATTAAAAATTTTGAAAATACCCACGACGGTAAAAATCTCATCAAAAAAGAATAAAATAACTCAAAACCCCCGACTTAACCCAATTATTATGTAACGAAATATTATAATAGACGTAAAAATACTTTCTAAAAAAGAGTTGATTTCTCTAGAAATCGGTAATAGATATACTTAATTACCTAAACAATGAATATCGATGTTTACAGATTTTTCCTAACGTGTCTGTTTCTCGAAGATATACTTTATTGTAGCGACAATAATTTTACCATAATACATAACCGAGAAATATCCGTCGGGGGCTGCCTTTCCTATATGAAATTTAACACAAATTTTATCATACTCATAAGTGTATTTAATGTCGTCGTTAAACATCTACAATTCTTCAATAATTGTATTCACGTCACTAGAAAAACTTTAGCTGGGTTAATGGCAGCCCCCGACGGATATTCCTCGGCTATGTATTATGGTATAATTGTTATCGCTACATTTAAGTATATCTTCGAGAAACAGACACGTTAGGAAAAATCTGTAAACATCGATATTCATTGTTTAGGTAATTAAGTATATCTATTACCGATTTCTCGAGATATCAACTCTTTTTTAGAAAGTATTTTTACGTCTATTATAATATTTCTTTACATAATAATTGCGTTAAGTCGGGGGTTTTGAGTTATTTTATTCTTTTTTGATGAGATTTTTACCATCTTGGGTATTTTCAAAATTTTTAATTTTGCTTAATTTTATAAATTAGTCCGTCCGTGCGGTCTGTTTCGTCACATGTATTTTTAAGATTCTTAAATAAATAATAAATAGCAAGTTACTAAGCTATTATTGTTACATTTAGCAATAGTAGGTATATCAAATTAAAGAATTGAAAACAACGAGCAGTTGGCTAGCGCAAAAGGCTCTCAACCAGTAGCTTAATTTAAACGACTCAGGCGGCCGCTGAAGTAAAAAGATTGAATTCGAAATGGGGGTCAGATCACTTGCACGGTATTACCAATCACGTGTTAAGGGGGCAACGCGATCCTCGCCGCTGAGGATCCTACCCTAGCTAGCCTGCGGCTTTCTCTAGCTACCTAGGTGGACGACCCGAAGAAGAAAGCCACAAAGAAACTCCGGGCTTGCTTTTTTCGTCTTCTTTTGCTTTTTGTTTTCGATTTATTTTATATCTCTTTTTAACATTGTTTTTACATTGTGATTGGCTGGTATGTGGGCTAATGCACGCACAGAACCGATGACATCTAGTTAATCAAAATAATTATGAGCAATGGCTGTCTCCACTTAACCTAGATAGATAAATAGATTAACTCTTTATTGTACACCAATATTAAAATCATACAGTACAGGAGCATATAATTAAAAAGTATATCTACAATTGGCGGTCTTATCACTAACATGTGATATCTTCCAGACAACCAAAGAATGGACAACAACAGGAATTATTTAAGAGGGCAGTTGTCGGTCACAGGCGAGCAGAGAAAACTCACCCCTTACCCTATAAAAGAGCGCCATCTCTGTGAAATTAGCGAAACTGCTAGGATATTCCAACTACTAACAAAATGACTGCGGCGCGCATACAAGCGACCGTTAAGTAATATCCTTCGGATCCTACCTATTGATATTTTTACTTGTACGGCACGAGAGTTGCAGAATACTTAATTCCGAAGTTTAGAAATAACATTCCCGAAGAACTACAAAAATACTTACTTACTTACAGAGGGGGCGAAAGGTTTTAAGTTCAAGCTAAAAGGTTACTTACTACCTTAAAAAATATATATTGTATTGAAATTCTATCACTAACGATACCATTTTAATAATATTATATAATAAGTTCATAAATAATGGTAAATATGTGAACGATTCGCCGCTACCCACATAAACCCGTAGAGGTTTATGTGGTTCGGCCTGTTAAATGTGATGTGTATTGAAATAATATATTGAATAAATAAATAAAAAAAAACAAACAAAAAAAACGTTCTAATCGAGCTCCACAAAACATTACATTTCTTTAGAAATTTCTAAAAAGTCTCAATAAAATTTCAAAACTAAAAATAAATATTAAGGCGAGATTCGAACCTGGACTTTGCAATTTATAAGCTATGTTGTTACACCACTGCGCCAATGAGTCACATTGCTCAAATGTAAAATTTGTCGATATGTTTATGAACCATCCATCACGTTAGTCATGTCAGCCGTTTCTTTTATATTATAAATAGATAGGTAATGAAGAATGAGGGTAAGCTATAATTTTGTTAAGTAAAAAATGACGTCTCATCATATCATTATAATTACTCGTCTGCTTGTGCTGTTCGAATAACTACTTCTAAATTACGATAAAATCATGCCTCGAATGAATAACTTTTTAAAAGCGAAAATCATCGTCCTTTGGGAACAAAATCAAAGTTTAAAAAGTATTGCTCGAGAATTAAATATCGATGTAAGTGTAATCTAAATTAAAATCCGTTTAATATATTTTTTCAATTAGGAATCTTATTCTTTAATTTGCTTTCTTATAGAGAAACACAGTTCGTTTATGGGTGCGACGGTATCAAGAAACTGGTGAAGTGAAGTGTAAGCGCCAAGGGCCACGTCCGATTGCTTACACAAATCAATCCAACCGCCATCGTGATATTGTTAGTAGGCATACCACGCAACCTTTCACCACCACCCGTTCAAGTGCTATAAGACATGTTATTTCGCTTAACACTGTCCGAAGACATTTACATGCAGTTGGGATCCATAATTATAAACCTGCCAAAAAAATCGAACTAACTGAAGCTCATCGTCAAGCCAGGATAAGATTTGCAACCCAGTATTTGAATTTTGATTGGGAAAATGAAATAGTCATTTTTACCGATGAAAAGACTTTTAAATCCGATAAAGATGGACGTAAAATACTGTGGAGAAGTCCTGGCGAACGCTACAATGTTAAAAATGTTTTACCTTTGAGGACTAGTGGCAGGTTAACGCTAGGTAAGCAGTAGTTAATTTAATTAAATATTAACATTTACCTACTCACTTGATTAAAATAATAAATTTATACTTTTTATTTGCTATTGTTATTATGAATCATAAAATCTTAGATACTATAAGCATACAATATATTATTTAATATTAGGCTCTGCAAATCGAAACTGATAAAGAACCTAGATGACATGACAAGACAATAACATTGTATTCTTAATAGGATATAATTATAAAATATTTTTCAGGATATTGGGGGTGGATGTCTTCAATGGGTCCTGGAGAGCTTGTCGAAGTCGGCGCTCGAATGAATGGCGAACGTTACTTGGAGATCTTAAGAGACGTGATGATTCCGACAGTGCGCAACGTATACCCTGATGAACATATTTATTTTATCCAAGACAATAGTTCGGTGCATCGGTCAAGACCGGTTATGGAGTGGTTTTCCACACAAAGAGACATAACCTTGATTGATTGGCCATCTAAAAGCCCTGACTTAAACCCGATTGAAAATTTGTGGGGTCAAATGGTGCTTAATTGGGACTCAAGTAAAGTCAAAACTAGACAAAATTAATTTAGATGAAGAGGTTATGAGAACTTGGGAATTAATGCGATTAAGTAACATTTGTTTCAATATGGTAAATGGAATGAGATCAAGATTAGAAGAAGTTATAGAAAGTGAAGGTTACCCACTTCGTTATTAGTATAGGTTTGACCCCACAAGTTTTCAAGTTTTTGTAGTTAATTGGTTTTTTGTAAACAGTTTTGAAAATCTCGAGAGATTGTTCTGTTTATATCAAACGTGAGTAACATGTTGGTTCTCTTGAGTAATCTTCAAAACTTTAAATCATTAGTTTTATTATATATTTACACATTTTATAAAATAAATACATTCCTAAATTATATATATATATATATAAGGTGTTACAAAAATATCTGCCACGGCTTTAATGGGAGGTAGTACCTATTGTGTTTATAGATTACAATAGTGAAGAGCTTTCGTACCCCGAAACAGTTATTTCAATTTGAGAAGATAAAGTAGTTAAATAAACATCGACTCTACTGCGCATAAAACCGTTCACAAATTACGCGCAATGTATCGCTTCGTCAATGAAAACAACTGCTCTCTCTTCTATTACTATTGCTTCTCTTCGGTGAATGAAAACTGAAATCACAATCTGTAATAATACGCAGGCACAAGTGTTTTAAAAGTGAATTTACTTACCAGCTACTGCATTCTTCCAAAAAACTTACGTAAATAAGATGATAAACTTCCCATCACACTTATAACAGGCTTTGGACTGTCAAGTTAGTGTAAGAATCGCATTTTATTTCTTATTATTATTAAACAATAGGTAAGTACAATTTAGATTAATATCAAATAACGATGAATTATAGTAACTTGGCGTGTTTAAAAGTTAATCATCTTATTTACAACAATTGCACCATATTCACAGTTATTTACACACTCCCTACCTACTTATCTACAAAACTGTTGCACAAGTCCACCTTCGCGTTGTACACAAATGAAGGCACGCTTACGTACATGTCTCTTAACTTTATTTAATGTGTCCGTTTCACTTTTCACTAGTCTAAATGCGCGTTTGATTCGCCTTTTTAGTTCTCCTACACTTCTAATATCATGTCCAGTTTGGCCGTACACTAGGTCCTTTACACGACCCCACAAAAAAAAGTCTAGAGGGGTTAAATCTGGCGAGCGAGGAGGCCACGGCACTGGCCCTCCTCGGCCTATCCATCTTTCACCGCCGTAACAGACACCGTTTAAAAATTCCCGTACGCTGATGGCGAAATGAGGTGGTGCTCCGTCATGTTGAAAGTGTAGCCCTCTTATCTCTTCAAGAGGAATACGTTCCAACATTCTTCTTACACGGGTTTGTAGTAAGCGCAGATACGTCTCTCCGTTCAGTCTGTCTAAGAACACTGGTCCTAGAATTCTGTTCCCCAGTATCCCAGCCCACACATTAACACTGAACCGAGTCTGAAAGTGATCAGGCCGCACTACACGAGGATTCTCCTCAGTCCAGTAATGCGCATTGTGTATGTTGAACATACCAACCCGTGTGAATGTGGACTCGTCAGTCCACAGAATATTGCGTCGTTCTTCCGTAATCCAATTACAAAACGCGAGGCGGGCCGCGTAGTCAGGTGGATGCAGTTCTTGGACTCTTGTAAAGTGGTACGGATGGAGCCCTTCCCGATTTAAAAGCCGCCACACGTAGGCGTGGCTCACTTCGAACACTCGAGCAGCATCTCTGGTGCTCGCAAGAGGATGATGTCGGAAGAAGTCCAACACTTCCTCTTCGAGTTCGGCAGAATATGGAGGCCTGCCTGCGTCAGCCGGAGGTGGGTCAAAACGGCCGTGTTCTCTAAACCTGTACACGGCATCCAGAAGGGTATGATGACTCACTCGCACACCAAACCTCTGCTGGTATAAGTTCACTGCATGCGCAGTTACAGAGTTACACTCGCGGTAGCACAATACCATTTCATGGCGTTCTTGATTAGAATACCGTGGTCTGGAAGGCATTTTTATTAAAGGCGCGCGAAATTCCGGTTATTGACCGCTCGGGCGGGGGGCGAGGTGCGACTGGCGAACGCCGCGCCGCCGCGCCGCGCCGCGCGCGCCGGGCGGCGGTTCGGTAGCGCGTGCGACGAGCGGGGTAACCTGCGCGGGGGGCTGCGCAGTGAGAACAAAGTGGCCCGCGCGCAGCGGCATCGTTTAGCGGCAACAACTTATGAATGAAGTCTACAGAGTGGGTTTATGCATTATGAAATCAATTCAAATTTATACGTACAATTTTTTGTATGAAAAAAAATATGTCATATTATCAATAATTTAACTTTACTATTGTAATCTATAAACACAATACTGTCTCCCATTGCAGCCGTGGCAGATATTTTGGTTACACCTATATATATATATATATATATATATATATATATATATATATATATATATATATATATATATATATAATTATTTTAACATTACTTTTTACATACCTAAATACATTAATTGATTTGATATTATACTTATTAATAAAATATATTAAAAACGGTTATATGTTATATTGTATACAAATGTAAAAAAACGAGAATTCAATGAATTCTTGAATTCCTCCTTCTAAAAAATCGTATATTTAATAAAATATAAATAAATAATATATATAGAAGTGAATCTCCTTTATTTCGAAAGATTATAAGCACCTACTTCCCAGCTCATCCCGCAATATTATATATAAATACTAGCTGACCCGTCACGACTTCGTTCGAGAGGAATCCTACCCCTACCCTACCAGTACCCTACCCCTACCTTACCCCCGACCCTACCCTACCCCTACCTATATATATATATTATTTTTTCCAAAAAGACATAAGTATATAAAATATTATTTAGGAATGTAATAAAATATGTAAATATATAAAGCTAATGACTTTTTATTCTTTAAAACAAAATAATAGTTATAAGTTATATTGTATATAAATGTAAAAAAACAGAATTCGATGAATAAAGACATACATTTGTGAGAAATGTTTGTTGAAAAAAGTGAATATTATACGTTAATAGAGAAACCTTCTAAATTGGTTTGGTATATTTAATAACATATAAATAAATAATACGTATAGAAGTGAATCTCCTTTATTCCGAAATATTGCCTTATAAGCACCTACTTCCCTGATCAACCCGCAAAACCCCGCTATCGCCGTATATAAAAATAATTTATTATGCTAATGTTCTTATTTATTTTAATAGTAAGAATAATGCTAATGTTACTTAAACAATTATTAGCCGCAATTCTCAATTTTACACGACTAAACTTAGCCAAAATGTCATTACATCTCTTTCTATCACAGCTCGTATGAAAAGGACCATACACACGTTTCGCTGTCAAACTATTAAAATTGGTGTTGGTTAGAATCGTGGCCTTTGTTAAATGGCTATCTTGCACGATCACTTGTGGCATCGATGTCATAACTACAGAACACTAACTTCATTGGTGTCCCAGAGATGGCGCCCAAGTAAACATCGTAGTATGGCATGCTTTAAAATAGATGGCGCTTTTTATACATTTCTAGGGGGTGAGTTTTCTTTGCTGCCCTATGTACATAAACTTTTTAACAGTACCCATTGGTACTCAGTACAAGAGCCTACTATAGATACTATATACATATACATATGTATGTACCTAAAATACTGATAGAAACTTAGGTACATATTACAATATTACCTATTTGTTCTATCAATGTATCCTATAGTGATAGGATCCTTTACACTTTGCTGGAACCTACCGCATATCAGACAAATGATTACGCTATTAATAATTATACAATGTGGAGCAGGACGATTGACATTCCTCTAAACCACGTAAAGAATGGCATGCTCTTTACCCGTATACAAAAAATCAATCAAATCCAATGAATACTTTAGCCACAGGAAATTATTTTTCATTTTCATAATTTTCAACATGATGTAGATCGGAGTCCGTAATAATAGGTAAACGGCCGCCGCCCGCTGCACGCCGCACGACGCCGCGCACTAGGTCAATGACTTTTCGTAGATAAAGCGTGTTTAATTTTTAAGCAGTTGATTCTGCTATTTATTTTGTTTGAAAATTGCAATTTTTAAGTTTTCCATTAACTACTAATCTTCGTGTCACGCGTCTTAAAAAGCTAAATAGTAATTGAAGGCAAATTACAGGTCTCCACGAATAGACAGTGTTATGTTATACATATGTGATCAGCTTAAATTAATTAATTTAAGTCTAAGTGTTAAATTTAGAGGAAAAGTCTAGGCTGAGTACCCGTCTCACTGTTTTAGTTTTATTGACAAATATGTCAAGATTAAAAGATTTTATTTGTTTATTTAACAAATTGCTTGTTCGCCATAGGAATGCATTTTGACAATAATTTGTTGATACTAACGGAAGATGAAATGTTTTATGATGTCTCACTGCCTTTGATAGAATATTAAATGAGACTCTGTTCAGTAAGTCAGAACAATCAATGTCACCAGATATTATTCGAAAAAGATATCTTGAATCAGCTATCTCACGACGATTAGCTAGGGGCAAAATATGAAACTTGGCACATAATTCCAAGTAGCTCTCGGATCTATATGGATATTTAATGCGATAGCAAAAATATTTAATAATTTTTTTCTGTACTTTTTCGATACGAGACGAGACGTTTTACATATTTATTTTATGCTATATCGGTTAAGATATAGAGCAAGGTTAAGCAACTAGGCTCGCGGTCATTCCATAGATGGGTGACCGCCAAATTGGTTTAATTTATGAGCGTCTGAGTGCTTCGGAGGGCACGTTAAGCTGTAGGTCCCGGTTGAAGCCATTAGGCAACAGTCATTAAGCCATGTCAGAGCCCTACTGGGCGGCTTGAACAACTCTGACACCAGGGTAACCACTGCCCCTACGATAAGTACCTAGTTAAGTTAAGATATAACATAAATAAGATATTAAAACTACATGATGTATAACAAAAATCTGATTTGCACACTAAATTATACAAGGTGAATAAATAGTGGGCGTAACTAAAGGAGCCTAATTTGCCTGAGCAATAGAACAAACAACATCTAACATAATAACATACAAAATCAATAAAATATATATATGTAAGTTTAAATTTAACGGGAGCCGAAAGAATAGATTTCGTATTTCACATTCTGGTTGTTTGTGAACTTTTAAACGAATATGACTAATTAAACGCCGTTTCATTTATAATACCAATTTTTTTTTTAATTTTAATCATACCCTCAAGGGTATGGTAGGGGTACCCACAAGTTTTTTTTAAATAAAATAGATTAAAAAAAACTTGTGAGGTGTCAAGGGACACCCGGATGGAACGAAGTTCCTTTCGATTAATTAGTGAAGGAATTGTGAAACTAAATTGAGAGGTGTCAAGGGACACCCGGATGGAACGAAGTTTATTTATTTATACTTATTGCACTAAACTGTACAAAAACCTGTATAAGTACACACAGCAAAAATAATCGTCGCGACACCACACTGTTCAATGCGAAATAGAAATGAAAATATCTGGCATGCTTTCTATAAGAGATAGAGAGACAGACAGTGAAACATGCGAACGCCGCACAGCTGCAAAAAGTGTCGTGACAACTTTTCGTAAGATTTTTTTCCGTCTAGCCCCCTTTCACACCGCGCGATAAGGAACTTCGTTCCAAAAAAATCGCCGTGGCACCACACTGTTCAATGCGAAATAGAAAGACGAAACGAAAACATCTGGCTTGCTTTCTATAACAGAGAAAGACAGACAGAGAAACATGCGCACGCCGCACGGCTTACAATAGCTTACTACGGTTTAAATACTCTTTGGCTTACTATAGTAAAAAGTGTCGTTACAACTTTTCGTCCTAATTTTTTCCGTCTAGCCAACTTTCGCAATAAGCGATAAGGAACTTCGTTTCAATATTTTTAGTGACCAAAATCATTTATTAGATTTACTTTCAAATACTTAACAGGTAATCTCTTAGTAAAAGTGGTTCAATTAAACAGTGTTCTAAATTCGATTTCGTTAATGTGCAATCCAGTATTATTGGTGCTTGCGAACATCGTATTCCAAAAAAGGAGGTTTCTAGTTCTAGTCTATTTTTAAAGACAACGCCCGCACTAGGGAATATAATCCCTGTGTCGCGGGGTACTTTACAAACATAATATAATAGACGGACGCAACTATTCCAGACTCAGAACAAATATTCATGGGTCACACAAATAGTTTTCCGGCGCGGGACTCGAACCCGCGACACGAAGCGCCGAGACGACTGTTTTAGCCGCTGCGCTACACGTGATGTCATATATTATTATGTATACACAAATAGGTAGTTAGTTATATAATAGAGAAACACATCAAAAATGCTCCTTAAAAACCTTTCAATTTACGAGCTAACGAGATCTCTATCGATAATTCCATCATACACAAATATGCCATTTCCGTTCAAATTGTTTACAAGATAATAACAACATAATAAAATTTGATTAATAACCGATAGTAGGTCTTCAAGTTACATATACACACATTAATAATTATTAAAGTAGGAAAAAAAATTAATAACATGATGAATACATTAGACAATTTAGTTTCTTAATATCTATTTAGGAATGATGCTCTGGTGGCTGGTCCGTAAACGATCGGCGAGGTTAAGCAACTAGGCTCACGGTCGTTCCATAGACGGGTGACCACCAGTGGTTTGATTTCTGAGTGTATCCGTGCTTCGGAGCACGTTAAGCTGTCGGTCCCGGTTGTAGTCGTTAAGCCATGTCAGAGGCCTACTGGGCGGCTTGAACCACTCTGACACTAGGGTAACCACTGCCCATACCATAAAGGAAGAATAACTGGAGATTCAATATTTTGTATCGACAATAAAAGACTATTCACTTCCAAATTTCATTTATTTTGAAATTCTTATAGCAAGACATTACAATAGGATCTTATGACTATGCTGTATAAAACGTAATGTTTGATCTATTTTCAAAGAAAATTAATATTCCAAACTTTTTAGTTGATTAAAAAGTAATAACTAGAATTATCTTTACGAAACTTTTGCGGTTTATTTTTGTACAAATTCTGATCGCATATGGAAGTTAACATGAAGCGCAAGTAGTAGGTATATCTAAATTACAATAAAACTAATATTATACCACTTAAATATTAATTTAATATTGGAACTAAAATAGACATTGCCTTTCTCCAATGTTGACATAATATCGAATATATAGCAAAAGTAAATAATTATGAAATTTATATTATTTTTATAATAAAAAAATTCTCAATTTAGATCAATTTAAAATAATCAATCACTTAAATACATAATATTTTGTTAAGTATATAATAAGTCGTGTGACAATGTATGGAAGGAGTGTTAAATACATGGAATAATTGACATCCCATACATTGAATGCCGTGCAAGGAAGGAAACACGACAGTTTACACACAAATCCATAACCATACAATACATAATACTAATTTTGGTCTAAGTGTAATGTTACCGGCCAAACTCAATTCGTTAGGGCTCACAAAAGTTCAGAGATTAAACTGAAGTGCCCATTTAAACTGCTTTTCGAATATTTGTATATAATCCGGCTTAATATTGCCACCGGGTTCTTGCAGAACTTATTAGAAACAACAAGCTATAATTATAGGTACCAGAACTAACGAATTATTTGTTTGCAAATGAATGCATGGACGTTGATCGAGTATGGTTGTGGTTCAAGAGAAATTGAATGATAATTCTATTTTACATTACTTTATAATAATAAATATTACTATTTATATTACAAATCTATGTTCACACATTTACACTAATGTGTAGTTAACTCGCAACTCACTTTTATGGAATTCTGCAATGAACCTAGATATCGGAGCTTTGACCACCAAATCGTACCGCCTACCCCCAAAGAAAACTATTGGTTTAATTATTTAAAATACTAGCTTGTCCGATAACATATAAAAATAATATGACATAAAGAAAAAAAATACATACATACATCAAACATATTTTTTAACCGCTATTGAATACACGTAGCATAAAAAATTCATAAAGTCGACTATCTTACCACATGGGAAGATATATTACAAATACACTCTAAACAACGCGACGAAGTCCCCAATAGTTAGAGGTCATCCTGACCAAAATATTAAAAAATTAACTATTTGTAAGTCACAATAGGTGGTTATATAACATGAAATTGCACTGAAAATATTGTCAATACCTACGGGATAACCATAAATAGAAATTAAGTACAGTCACGAACAATAAAAAGTGGTCCATGGCAGTGGGTTCTCAGAAATGACTCATTTTAATTAAAAACAGCATTTACTGATTTATTTAGTACATCAAACTGTTCTATTTAAAACACTTTTAAGTAGCAATTACAGTTTCTGTCTAATTAAGTGAATTTTGTTACTTATAATGCAATAGTTAAATAATAATGAGATGTGATAAGCCTCTAATCACCTAAATTCTTAAAAATAACTTTTCAAATGAATAATATAATTTTCTTAAATAACTTTCATGTCAATAATTAGTACTAAAATGGTTATAAAAATGCATATATTTAATCTAACTAAATCGTCAATGTCATAAGGATCATTGTTGCTAAATTTAGCATATTAATAAAAGCCAATATTTCTTTCTATTCCATGGAAAATAGTATATTTATTATTACCTTTAAATCTTTTAATACAATTGTATAATAATCAAATGATATACGTATGTAGAATGAATGAACAGTACTATCAAATGTAAATTAGGTGCAGTCGACGCGTGGCCGTAGATAAGACTTTAAAGAGACGCATGGAGATATCAAAGGCGGTGGATGGTTTTTCTTTTTTTCCACCATTAAGTTAAAACCTGGAATTGTTATTTATGTTTGTTATTTATCAGAATTTTAACATACTTTTGGTTATAGCTGTAAATAATCGGTTAACTTTTACAACAGAATAAAAATATATCAATAACTGCTTTTTAAAATTTTTTTTTATAATTTTCTTTTAGATTACGAGGGCGAATTAAGTATCCACATTTAACGGAATAAATAATTATAAATGCATACTAAGTATCTGTTAATAGTGTATATGTAATAATAAATTTGTAAGTCTTAATTATGAGAGTAAATCTGTTTTACCGCCAACGGCCCTTCAATACACACGCGGATTTATATGCAGTCAAGCACCATTCACTGCCACTCAGTCCGCTTTATAAACCAATGTAAATGTCAATGCGTAGTCTTAACCTCCACAGCATTTATATTATGTAGGCAGTAACGGTCGTTTTCGTAGTGCAACCAGTTACATGGCATCGACTGTACATAATTATACTGTCGATTTCATTACATCGTAAAAACAGAAACATTTTTAGTTGTAAATGAGATACACCATTAATTATTGTTTGCGGCTGTACATGTTTAATGAAATTAAAAATACACTATCACACATAATGCCATTAGTAAATAAACATTTTCACAACAGTACAATACGGTAATGTGTCGTACAACTAGATCTTAGGTAATTTATTGGCTCACACAAAATGTATTCACAGACATAACTAGTCAGATTGATTTATTGCAACCTTGAAGCCGCTAACTTAAGCTGGCAACTGCAGTTTCTTTCCTTTCAATACTGAAACAAAAAAACATTTATTACAATAAGGTAATAGAACAAATTTCCAGTTAATATAGAAATTATTATTATTATAACATTAAAAAATGCATTAAATCCTAAATTGGAGTGTTTTAATCTAAAGAATTAGTTTCCAAAACCCTACGAGCAGCTCGGCGGGGAAACACTTCAACCATAGAATATACTCCAATTGTCTGGGAATTCAGTGAAAGCCTCCTGTGTTATTTATAAAAGACTTATTAAAATGCTCGCAACTCGTGAGTGATGCCATGTGTCGCGGGCCTCATCAACTACCACTACTACTACCACTTACCATAGGTATAGGTTGTACAGAACCGCAGTAGGGAATCTAATCCCTGTGTCGCGGGGTACTTTACAAACATATATTAGACGGACACAAATTACATCCAGACTATTACGTATAACAATTTATGGGTCACACAAATAGTACTCTCCGGCGCGGGAATCGAACCCGATACACGACGCGGCGAGGCGACTGTCTTAGCCGCTGCACCACACGTACAGTCAATTATTAGCTCGTGACGAAAAAGTAATGAGGTTTATTCACGTAAGGTAAGAATTAGTGGCAATCGAAGATTTAACGAACTAAAGTAGATTTTCCTTTTCAATATACTTGCCCGCTATTCAGTAATCTAATAAGTAATAACACATTCACTCATTGTTAACTTGTATGTATTCTTTAATTTAGAGTGACCCGAATTTCTATTCTAAGTACATTTTACACCAAGTAACATTTCATATTTACCTTTTGTAATGTAGAGATAGAAGAAATCACAGTATAATACGGTTTGCACAACTCCCGAAATGATTGCAATCAACTCATAGTGATCTTCCACCACATAGCGGTATACCTGAAACAATGTGAAACAAATTACATTTTTAAGAAGGTAATAAGAACATGTCATTTATCATGATATCATTCACAATAAGAGTGTGATGATGATCGTGGAGCTTAGGGCATATTAAGTTACAGATGGCTTCTTAGTCCAAAGGTCTAAATGAATCAATAAAAATAATCTTTAGACCGCCAGTCACGGTTAGATGACACAACAAAATGTGGCAATGGTGGGCCAATGCCTAGCACACAATTGCCATATTTGACTGCTCATGACAAATGTTTGTCATGACTGGCATTTAAATGTTAAACCCTGCAACCGACTTTCTTAATAAATCGTATGCTTCTAATCCCAATAGGAAAAAAGAACAGAATTGAAATGAAACCCTTTAGAAAGTATAGGCGGCTTTTCTAACAGCAAAAGAAACATTGTCAAGTCGGTTAAAACAGTTTTCTTAGCAAAGCCTTTAAAAAACATCGGCGTAGGAACATACACGTATACTTGTCAAAGACAATACTTTACATAATGAAATCGTTATTTTGAGCGGATGATGCAACCATCCTTCAGTCACAAAGATTATGTTCAATAATCTGAGTAACAATTGAGTAACTGTTACAATATATTACTTCAGTGCTAGGACGTAATGTAGACTAGGAACCTGTAGGTGTACACACGGCTACACATTTCCTGTATATGCTGATCTCGCGTTGTATTGAATTTCCATACAATGACAGGTCAGCTTATATTGGAAATGTGTAGCTTGATATGTAGCCGTGTTTACAACCATAGGTTTAAATACTTAAGAAACAGACCAGACACATATGTACTGTGGGCCACTATATGAGGCTCGATACCGTGGAATGGAATGTTAAGATTTCTAACGGTTAATCAAAATATTGCAAAACCATTAAGTGAATTATTTAACTACTCAGAAACTGGACATTTGTAAAGAATTGTTTCAAGTTTTGGGCAAAATC
The DNA here is from genome assembly GCA_951640165.1 of Pseudoips prasinana. Taxonomy (NCBI): domain Eukaryota; kingdom Metazoa; phylum Arthropoda; class Insecta; order Lepidoptera; family Nolidae; genus Pseudoips; species Pseudoips prasinana. Next base: position 17,443,897 of record OX621240.1, read on the forward strand.
TAAGCGGGCGCACGCGGCGGCGAACATAAAAGAAACATTAAATGTACCAGTTTATTTTATCTTGTCTGGTGTGAGGAGGTGCTGGATATACTTAATCATTCATTTATAATGAGCATTTTAGTGAATGTTACATTAAAGAAAAATAAACGGGAACGTTTTAGTGAACGTTCTAGCGAGCGATTTCGTCATTGATCCGCCGGGCCGCCGTGAAATATATTTTGCCGAGCATTGACTAAGAGAGTAGAGTGTTTGCTAGAATGATCGTTATGTTTGGCTCTATTCATAGTCCTCAAGCTCATTATCCCGCTACAAGTGAATCCCGCTCGAAACTCTCAGCATGTTAAAAGAATATAAGAGCCGAAATAGAACAATGTGTACTTAAGAGGTGGCTATTAATTGGTAAAAAATGTTCAATATATTTGTAACCAGGAAATTAAAGTATTTGTTGTGTATTATGATAAGAGCTTATAAACAATTCCTTATCAAAAAGTTTACTAAAGGCACTTGACTGCCTAACACCTACAACAGTACAACTAATTGAATCAATTCAATCACTATCATTGCTGATAAGAAGACAAGGAAAAGTCATAATTCAGTGTATTCTATTAATACTGTTAAAATTTAACACAAATTGTAGTGAACTGACTAAGCTAAAATAAGCATTGCTAGAATTCATTACATATTTGAGGCTGGTATCTTGAGGATTAAAAATTATTTCTTACTTATCTTTAATAATAAGTATGGTATTAATGGGTTGATAATGAAATAAGATATTACTTGTTGGAGATATAAAACCAATTTGCCAGCACAACATAAATTGTGTTCTTATGTGTGTGTACAAGTAACAGCATTCCAAACTAATGTTTGCTTACTCTGACAAAGTACTCAAATTCTAACCATAACCAACAACTAACTGATAAACAAACAATTTACAACCATGACAACAATAACATGATGAAATAATATTTTTTTTTACAATCCATTCTTACGAAAATTCATGATACCGTAAAAGCTCTTTATTTGCACTTCCTTCATTCGAGTTTTCACTATTTGCGGTCTTAAAAATATGACGCAATTCCTATATTCGTGGATCTAATTGGTACACCTGTACATACATACTATAAAAAAGGATTCCAATTGGTATCCAATCCATTGTAAACAAAGAAGAATTTCGGAGTTTGTGTCAAATGGACTAATAAAAAGGTAAAATAGACCCTATTACAACTATACCTTAAATTTTATAATGATAATACATAATAATAATATGTTCAGTCCAAGTGCTGTACTGCACAACCTCTGTTACATGTTAATTCAGAGTGAAACCTATCTCCACATTAAAATCCCAATCAAGTCCATTCTGCCAGTTTAGCATGATTGAATAACAAACGTAAACCATCACATTTATAATATTAGTAAGATTATGTGGTTTGATAATGGAAATGTATATTCTTACGTTAGTATAGACGGAACCATTCGGACAATATGTAGTAAAAATATAGCTAACATTTTTAATTCGATAATTGTAACTATACATGATCTCTTTGACAATAATTTAATATAAGCTAGCTAAATATCATTCCTATTATAAAATAAATGTTTACAATAACATTTATGTTTTCAAACAATCTGTGTACCTAATATCTATAAATATGTACCTAGAAATAATCATTAATTATATATTACTACAAACAAGTTCTGACTATTTACAAGCGCTTTTTTAAAGTCTTCATGAATAAAAACCTTTTTTATTTTTATTTAAAAATGTATTAGAAGTCATTGCCTGGCTTACCTTGGTTCATAAAGAACACTCAAGTACATAAGTACCTCCAACTATCAACTATTGATGAGGTCATTGAAAATTCTTATAGGACTTATAAACAAATACTACAGCAACACAAAAACCAAATTGCTACAATATTGTTGGACTCCACATACTCTATACTGAGATTAAAGAGAAAAGAATTAGCACAATTTAACTAGCAAGTTATTATTACACAAATAAGATAACACATCATAGGGTGTGAATAAACTTGAACAGCTACTATAGAACAAACAATCAGATTATAACTTTGAAGCTGATTGCATATGGACGAAGTGTTCCACTGTTTACCATTTGAAGAATTATCATTTCCTGTTTTTATTTAAACATCAGGTTCAGGAATATATGTATATGTATAAAGGAGTTTATTTAATATATTGGGTCACCTTACAAACTGCCATCTGATGCTAAACTTGTCAAAGCCTGTACTATTGCAACCAGATCACTGATAAACATACTTATACAAGGTGTAAGATAAATTAAGGATGTAAGTTCAGCGGTGCTATCTACCCATGACACTGAACAGATTAAACTAAACCAGCTTTTGAAAAACAAAAACACTCTGGCTCCCCATATAATATGCATCAACTGATTGTTATTCTTATTTATATAGTTTTTCATGTTGATATGCTACACATTGTTCAGTTTCATATGCAAATTAGGCTTGTTAAGTCACATGGACTATTTCTAAAGACATACATATCTATAATATGTAAATTACACCCAGACTCAAAAGAAATTATTGTGCTTAACACACAAAGATTTGTCCTGGATGAGGATAGAACTAGAGGTTGTAGATTCTGGCTTAGCAGTTAGTGTTTTAGCCACTAGATCAACAGGGGCTCTACGGCTAAGTCGCCGAAGATCGTTATCATGAATGGTGTTCATATAAATAAAGGTTAAAAATAACTTACTCAATCATTAAATTGGCTTCAATGTTGACAATCGATTCCGGACCATTCATGACGTCACATATGGTCATAGAAGCCAATTTAACGATTGATTAAGTCATTTTTAACCTTTATTTATTTGAACACCATTCACGAAAACGATTTTCGGCATCTTAGCCGGTAGAGCCCCAGGCCAGTCTTTGTCGGCTTTCGAGCATTAAGTTAAGAAAGGAGGGCCCTTTCTGCTAAGCCAGAGGTTGTAGGTTCAATCCCCATCCAGGACAAATCTTTGTGTGATGTTTTGTATCTGGTTTACAATCATGACATGACACAATGATATGTTTATAATCTGAAAAAACATAAAACATCAAGTGACTCGTGATATAGCGACTGAGTTTTTGTTTGGAATATAAGCACTGACATTCAAAATCACATAAATATATGAATGAATGAAAATTTTTATTTCAAAAGGATCTTACCCAGTTCAACAGGTACAGAGCTCTGTAGGATCCGAGGGCAAACAAATAATGGGATGTAATACTTTCAGCCTCTCCAGTCTTTGACACCAAAAACAATTGTGGTAGAATAGCCACTGCTTCCAAGTAAATTGAGAATGTCCACAACACCTAAAAAAGAAAGTAGTTTAGACCACACTAATATAAATTAACATTAGCCACACAATCATACCTAATTGCCTGTTTCATTACCTGTGAAGCAAACACACAGCATTTTGTTTGCACTGAGTACATTCATATATACAGTGACAGAACCAATCTCTATAGCCGCTTGAGTGCGCAATGGTAGTTTGCTACCATTTTAGACTATACCGTAGAGTGCGCATTGGTAGTTTACTACCATTTTGTTCGGCGCCAAACTGAGGTTCGTTTTAGCATCGAATTATAATCCATCTCTTTCATCCACACGGATACTTATGTATCTGTTTCATTAAAGACTTATCTATGATTGCTTAAAAATGTATAACAATACCATACTCGTTGTAAAACATTTAAAAAAAATACTTTAAGTGTCGCTCTCGGCTGTAGTTCGACGCAAGTAGCTAGTTAAGTGTACGCAAGTTCTTGTGACCTCATTGTCTGATGCTATTAAGCGTTTATTTTGTAACTTTTTGACACCAAACAGTTAGTTGAAGTGGTATCCGTGTGCAAAATTAATAAAACTCTATTAAATAAAAACAGTTCTGTGGTTTGTGACGTGATCAGAAACTGACCTAAAGACTTTCTGAAAATGGTAGTACCTACAAAGAATCTCAAATGTTTGTGTTATTGTTTTATTTGAATATCATTATTTTCACAAAAATTGTGTACTATAAATCTAGCTTTTAAGTAGTGAACATATTTTGAATATACCTTTAAGGATTACGAAGTTATGATGTTTTTAATTTAGGTTAAAAATATCTCTCCTCTCGGCAAATTTGTACAAACAGTATTATGGATAAAAAATAATATTTTTATACTATTAATTATGTGTTTTATTTTTTTTTGTATGTATATTTAACTATTTCACTATATAAACAAATAAAATACCTAGGTAAACGATCTGCTTTCGGAAATAAAAAATAATAAAGTTCTACTTTCATAATTTTTACGATACGTTCATGTTCCAGCATACTTATCTAAACAAACAAACGTCACATTGAAGTAGTTTTAACATCAATAGCAAGGTTGACTCATGAACTTTAATAATAACAACACTTCAAAAGGGTCTCGGGTCTTTATAACAACAAAAACCATTGATAATCAGAACTCAACCATACGCGCTAAGTCATGACGTAAGCAGTGCGCATTCTACGGTATTGATAACGCCCGGCTTGCACACTCAAGCGGATAGAAATGATGGCATGCATAAATCATTTGATTAATTAAATACTCATATTAAACGACTATTAAACAATTGAGTAAAATTATCAGAGAATATACTAACCTCCATAACAGTGAATTCATGATTTATCAACAAAGACATTATGAGTGTTGGTATCAGCAGGAACTCAATCCTGAACGTATCGTGGTTGTGGTCATATGTCGCTTTGAACTTGACATACATGAGGTAAACAGTCGCGTAGGAGGCCATAATGAATATCAACTTCATAAACGTATTGTACGCAGAGATGTAGTTGGTAAGCAGGTCCAGGTAGCGCGCTGTATACACGATCGAGAACAGTATCTGAGACTTGCCAGATATTCCTGGAACACCATACAGAATTGAAATACTTGTAATGAGACATTACAATCAGAATGTGCCGGTCAATCATACATTCAGAGTCACGATATCTTACCCGCACATGATCTTGTTTTCCATATTTTGAGAAGCAATATTATAATAGCTAAAAGATGGAACAAATCACCAAGTAAGCGGAAAATATTCATTTTTACGAAAACGCTTTATCTCAGTTTCGCCGCGTACACTATCATTCAACCAAAAATGACGTGGCTGATTGACATGACACAATTAAGTGTTGCCGATCACAAAACTTTTTATTCTGTGCTCTGTCTATAGACACTCTTCTAATTACTATTCTGCATCTTATTTTGAGACGAATTTCCCGAATGTTAAATTGAGTCGCTTAGACCACTTCATAATAAGAATAGTATTATAATATCTTGGGACATTAATCACACACAGCCATCTGATCCCAAACTAAGCAAAGCTTGTACTATGGAAGCCAGATAACTGATATAGTACTTCTCCTTTGTAAATACCTACTTCTATAGATAAAAACTTGAAAGTTGTCAAGGGACACCCGGATGGAACGAAGTTATTTTGTATTATTTATTATGTACAAAAAAACCTGTATACACTCAACAAAAATACTCGTCGCGACACCACACTGTTCAATGCGAAATAGAAAGACGAAACGAAAAAATATCTGGCTTGCTTTCTATAAGAGAGAGAGACAGACAGAGAAACATGCGCACGCCGCATGGCTTGCAATAGCTTACCTACTACCTATAGCAAAAAGTGTCGTTACAACTTTTCGTCTTAATTTTTTCCGTCTAGCCCCCTTTTGCAACGCGCGTTAAGGAACTTCGTTCCAATTATCAATTACACCGTCTGGGTACAAATACACCCAGACTCTGGACAAACAGACATGTCCATGCACACAAATATCTGTCCTAGGTGAGAATCGAATCCATCAACTGCGGTGTGAAAGGAAAGTATTTACAAAACTGACTCAGTGCCAAACCTACTTAAAGGCAGTCGAATCGGGCCGCTATTGTGCCGCTATCATCTTTAGAATGCTGTTGGAGCTGTTTTTTACGCTTACAGCTGCGAACCCAGCAACGTGTGCTTCAGTGTATATATACCAGAACTGTATATTCTAATGGTCTGTCTTGCTGGCCGATCATACTCTACAGCGTGTGTGAGACCAATTATGGCCTCTGAATGTATATCTGAAGTTCCTAGGCATATGAAGTCCAAAACAATGTCGTCTGCTGGTCTGCCATATAACTTCAACTTTATCAAAAAACAATTAACGGTATTCGGTATGCTTTTGGACTTAGATGTTGCACGACAGCAGAAAGTGTAAATATGGATAATATTGTATGAAAATAAAAAGATGTTTCTTTCGAAGCTGTTTTTGTCCGGAGTAGTACTTATATTGATTTTGGCTAAAAGCCTAATAATTTGAGGTTGTGTTCTGTTCCCCACTATAAGCATTTCCTACGGTACTGTTATTTGACATTTTATATATGTCATCAATTCGGTCATGTGTAGTGTGGTCAAATAAGGTTAGGAATATTTTTGTAAATACTAACTTAATTTACGGTGACCAAGAATAAGTCAATAATTTAATTGTGTAAAAAGTATTACAATCATTCAACATGGTGCGCCACAATAATCAGCTTCCAAACAATTTGACGCAGTTACAAAATTTAATCAAGAGAGATCCCGAATCTTACAAAGAAGAATTTCATCAACAACTCGCGCATTTCGAAACAACTTTGGAAATTTTCAATTTGAATCCAACGCAATATAATAAGAAACTAGACGAACAGGCCATGTTCTTAGCTCAAGTCGCCCAATGTTATCTCAACGAGATGAAGCTGTTCCCACAGAAAATAATTGATATCTTAAAAACACATAACACTGTTTTACACAATGATATGCGTCTTTCTCTCTGCAAATGTCTGATTTTATTGAGAAACAAGAATTTTATTACCGCATTTGATTTGCTCGAATTATTTTTCCTGCTATTAAAATGTCAAGATAAACATTTAAGAGAGTTTTTAAAAACCCACATCATTACTGATATCAAGAACATGAATATGAAACATAAAGATATGAAATTCAATTCAACACTGCAGAACTTTATGTTTTCAATGTTGCAAGATTCCAACCCTAAGGCTGCAAAGTTGTCTCTTGATATATTGGTTGAGTTGTATCACAAAAATATTTGGAATGACCAAAAAACAGTTAATATAATTGCTGACATTGGATGTTTTTCCAAAATAACAAAAGTTATGGTGGCATCATTAAAATTCTTCTTAGGCAGAGATGAAGAAGAAAAGGAGGAAAACTCAGACAGTGATGATGAAATTGACCCCAAAGATACCATGATAGCCAATAAATTTAATAAAAAGACTAGGAAGAGAGAGAAAATGGTAGAAAAAGTGAAAAAGATGGCTAAAAAAATGAAAAAGAAGAAACAAAAACCACCAGCATTTAACTTTTCTGCTCTCCATCTCATTAATAATCCTCAAGGTTTTGCTGAAAAACTATTCAAGAAACTGGAATCATCAAATGATAGATTTGAAGTTAAATTGATGTTATTAGATGTTATTTCAAGATTGATAGGATTACATAGCTTATTCTTATTCAATTACTACCCATTCATTGCAAGGTTGCTTCTACCACATCAGAGAGAAGTCACACGAATTTTACTTTTTGCTGCTCAAGCTTCACATGAATTAGTTCCACCAGAAGTTCTAGAACCTGTTATGAAAGCTATTGCCAACAATTTTATTACTGAGCGAAACACTACTGATGTCATGGCTGTTGGCTTAAATGCTGTACGAGAAATATGTTCTAGATGCCCTCTAGCTGTAGGTGAAGATTTACTTAGAGATTTAGTGCAGTACAAATCATATAAAGAAAAATCAGTGATGATGGCTTCACGATCATTAATACAACTATATAGGCAGTCAATGCCTGATATGCTGCATAAAAAAGACAGAGGAAGACCCACTGAAGCATCAATCGAATTAAAAACTAAACAGTATGGTGAAATGGAAATTAAGGATTATATACCTGGTTCTGAAGTTTTACTGGAGAAAGAAGAAATCAAAGATTCTGGTAAAAAGAAGACTAACAAAACTGGTAAAAAGAAGAATGATTCTGATAGTGAAGATTGGGTTGATGTTGCTTCCTCTGATTCTGAAATTAATATATCAGATAGTGATGCTAGTGATGATGAGGAAGAGGAAGTGGAAGATGAGGAACAAGTAACTGAAGATGAACAAGATGGTAATAAAACAGAAGAGGGTGAAGTAAAAGCAGAAGATTCAAATAAAAGTGTTGACGGTAGGAAAATCCTTAAGGCAAACCGAAAAGCAGATAAATTGAACATGGAAGAAAAAGTTCAAAATGCTCCAGAAAAGGCCATGGAAACCATCTTTACTGATGAAGATTTTAAACGTATTGAAGCAGCTCAACTGAAAAAGAATATAAGTGGCACTAAAAGAAAACTTAATATCACTGAAGAGGATGCAAATGAATCGGGAGACCTTGTACAACTTTCTGCAATTGAAAATATCCATAAGAAAAGGAAACATGATAAAAATGCAAGATTAGAAACCATTATGAAAGGGAGAGAAGAGAGAGATAAATATGGATACAAAGATAGGAGGAAGAATATACATTGCTCTAAAACCAACAGAGAAAAAAGGAAGACTAAAAATTATCAGATGGTAAAACACAAAGCAAAGGGCAAGATCAAGAGATCATTCAAAGACAAACAGATTGCTTTTAGAAATTATTTGATTAAACAAAAGAAAATGCGTTAATTTATATAATGTTAAATTAAATAAAGTTAGTTTATCACTGCAGGCCTGCTATGTATCAACAATAAATTATAAGAAAAAATATAAAAATACTTTCAATTGTGGGCTTTCAAGTGACCTTACATGTAGGAATTTTATTTAAGTTTTTATACTTCAAGTGATCTATTACTGATTTATAATTAAGTTGATCCTAGTATGTTTTATTTTGTTATGTTTAGTCAATTAGTTACTAATATTGAAAAATAAACATAACTACTTGTTCTTTATTATAAAAATTGTTTTATATTATCGTTATATCCAACATAGGGAAATGAATCTGTGTTGCTGGGTAAACAAACAACCAGACTCAGAACAACTATTTCTGGGCCATTCAAATAATTGTCCTGTGTGGGGATCAAACCCGGGATACAAAATCTCAATACGACTCAATATTGCACTACACCTGTATTATCATATTATTTCTTTGTTACCCTTGCTATTGCCATTTTTATAAAATAGGTCCAAGTTTTCATTGTGCTGAATGAATCAACCATTCTTAACCTAGCTTGTGTCGCTTAGCTATAAAGTAGTTTTTTAACTAATTTATAGTACTCTGAGAGCTTGATGAGACATAATTTTCAATATAATTAAGCCAAAGCCCAACCTACAATTTATGGTGTCCCAAAACCATCAAAAGTCCCTTACTGTACGGAATGGCTCCGTATTTTTAACTAATAAGGGTAATGTCCCAAATATTTGTTAAAAGTCAGACATGCTTTCAATAGCCGAATAGTTTTATAGCTGCCCCAGCAATATTTAGTGCGCTTACAAGTTTTTTGCAATTCGGAATTTATGTACTTATATCTAATTTCTGTGCTTCATATTTTATTATGAAGGCATAAATCGCGACAGACTTACAAAGAAACCGGCCAAGTGGGAGTCGGTCTCGCGCACGAGGGGTTCCGTACCATTATCTATAAAATCCTGCAAAAATTCACGGTTGTTGTATGGGAGCCCCCTTAAATATTTATTTTATTTTTTAGTATTTGTTGTTATAGCGGCAATAGAAATACATGACAGACGGACATACAGACAGACAGCGAAGTCTTAGTAATAGGGTCCCGTTTTACCCTTAGGGTACGGAACCCGGATATACGAAATGGCTATGAGAGAAATAAAATATGTGCTTGCATCTCTCTTTCCCTCTACAGAACGAAACGAAACGTAACTCTCTCTCTTTCTATCTTCACTAACTTTTATCTCCATCTCAACTTTCGTTCGCCTCGCCCGATCACACATTAACGCTTTAATCACGCATTCCTGGGGAATGCGTGATTATAGCGATAAATACTCCCAGTCAAGCGTAAGTAGGGTTACCAAATAAAAAAATCGAAAGTCCTTATTTGCTTTCTGAATCTTAAGATTTTTTGGTTTGAGAATATCCTCTCAAATGCGAAATCTTCCAAAAAATTTAAAATGTCGTTATTTTATCGTGTGTATACTGCGGATGTATAAAACGCAAGCGATGGTGTTACACAAATAGGACTAGGGGGAGACTGTATTTTATTGAAAATTCCAAACATCCTAAGATTTTATGAGACGGTTTTTATGCTGTTGCGTATTAAAATTTGTTGGTTAATTAATTTAGGTTAATTATTTAACACATCTGTGTTGATTCGCAAATTACAAGTATTATATTTTTTTATAATAATTAAACTATTTTTATAAATTAATTAAAATATTTTCGTGTTGGTAAAGATATAATAAAAACAATAAACCTTTTAATATCTTGTAGGCTAATTTTCTAAAAAGGTGACCCACTTCTGTCGTGCGTGTGGGAATTGCACACTTTTTGCAGCTGCACTGATTACTTTGGCATTTTTTGTTAACGATGTAGTTATTTTTAATCAGTTATTCAACGATACTAGTTAAAATGTTTCACATTTCTTAAGGATAACAACAACACTTTCCTTACTACAAGGAGCACTTTATACGAAACATCATTACAATAGTGTATTTAAATTTTGCAGTACAAAAATTTGTAATCGAGGAATATTTGAACCTTACTCGCCGGACGAGAATACGACCGCAAACGCTTAGTTTGCACTCGAATCAGTAAAATGTAGGTATCTGAACCTAAATCAGACGAGAGGCCCGCGTCTCGCAACAATGTAGAACGAAAGTTACATAAAACATCTGTAAAATTATATGACCCTATCAGGCATCTCCCCGCCATGCGGGTGCTCATCCCAAAGGAGGTGCCCTCCTGTGCAAATACTTAGTTTGCTTTAGCCACCATAAGAAATGTCTCTCAGACAATGCGCCGTAAATCGTCTGTAACAGATGCAAAGGCCATATATAGTTGTATTCCCTAGACGGTTGCAACCCTCGCTCGCCTCAATAGTCCGGTGAAGCAGTGACAGCCTCCTAGGGTAACTGTAAAGTGTAAACGTCAAGTTAAAAAAATAGGAATTCAAGGAATATTGAAAGTCCAAATAGGACCAAAAAGATAGTTGGCAACCCTTTTTCCAGATGTCTTGTCATCTTCAAAGTTGGTTGTCAAACCTGTAGAATAGAAATAAATAAATTTTGTTATTTATTGTGATTCAATAAAAATTAGATACTCGTGAAAATTATAAAAAAATGCTTAAACCAAAAGCACTAACGCAAGTTTTAAGCCAAGCAAACACAGGCGGTGTTGAAAATACATTGTGGGTGTAAACTTAACGTCAGTTTTCTGATGATTTCATGATTACAATAATACATATTAAATAAAATGTTTCAGATTATTGAACCATCAAGGCGCATTATTAGCATACTCTGGTTATAATGACAAAGATGCGAGAGTTACGGCGGCTATCGCAAGCAACGTGTGGTCAGCTTACGAGAAACATGGCAAAAATGTTTTCAAAGAAGATAAACTACATCTAATCTTAGTAGACTGTTTAAATGGTAAAATTGCTATAACTCAGGTAGCCAACCTGTTACTATGTCTTTATGCTAAAGAAACTGTTGGGTTTGGTATTTTAAAAGAAAAAATTAATGCCATAGCTCAATATCTTGAAGGCCCTTTAAAACAAGTAGCTAGCTCATAACATCAAATTAATGATTGTACAGTTGAAAACACATCAGTGGCAACACCTGTACTTTGAAAATAGCCCTTACTGCATAAAAAGGACAATTGTATCTATAAACATAACATTGACTGCACATAAAATATGGTTACATTCTCAATGGAACACTTGCTTAAAGGTTTTTTATAGTTGGCACTTAACATGTAAACTGAACATTTCAAACAAAAATGATTCAATAATTGTAAATAGTTGATATGTGCAAATTGTTGAAATTTAGTGTATTTGGCACAAAATGTAATTTTTTTGGAAACTATTTGCGAGTATCGAAGACTTTTATAGTTGAGAATTCCAGTCTAGAGGTTTCATGTGCAAAATATATAATTAAGAAAATTGATTTTAAGTAAGAAATATTATCTATAAACTTGATGTTAAGTAAATATTGTTTATGAAAATAAGTAGTTTTTATTTACTGTAATAGAACCCCAACATCACTAGTTTGTTTCAACCGCATGTGTCAGCTGGAGACATGGTACTAGAGCTTACCTACTAAGCTTACACTAAATCCAACTCATAGTAAAAGTTGTGCAGCCACCACAATTGTATGAATTCACTCAAATTCACAAATTCTATGAATCACAAAACATCTGATTGCTACAATTATGCTTTAAAATGTGGTATACTTAAAATTTCGATTATTACAAGGAGGTAGCTGGAGATACATCATTTTTTAGTGGACCAGTCTAAAAAATAAAAAGAAATCTTATAATAATATATTTTTTTCAATTGAATCATCAAGTTGTCCTTTTGATAGCATAAAAGGACAACTTGATGGAAGCTTGTCTAAAGTGAAAAGTGAAAAATTCCACAGTAAATTATGAATTAACTTTTGAACTTTATATAAACATTCTGAAAAAGTGATTTCATGGTCCCTAAGTATGCTTCAAAAATGCAAAAGACTTTTAGGTTCCACAATCAAAAAAAGTAGTGCTACTTAAACCTAAAAAAATAAGGCTACTTTGACTAAAATTATTAAAATACCCATCTGATTAATTATATATTTTCTTCTACCCATTTTCTCACTTAGAGCATGTTCACACATAGTCTCCATGTAAAAACCCATTTTAACAGATACATACATAGACTCACGCCTGCGCCTGTTTCCCAGAGGGGTAGGCAGAGACAACAAAAAATTATGCTTTTTTCACACTCCTAACCGACCGTATAACGTTCAACATATCCGTAATTCCTGGAAATCATGTCCACAAGTAAATTCATAGTATATCACTACTATTCTACCAGGATGGACGTTGTCGTGTTCTATTGGTACAGACGCCAGCACATCAAGCTGCCCCAATCTGTCAAATAAAATCCTGGGATAATAATAATATCCTGGTCATTGCCAATCTGGTGCCAAACTAAGCAGAGCTTGTACTACGGAAACCAGATAACTGATATATTACATATACTATTTTTCTATTGTAAATACATACTTATATAGATAATTTACACCCAGACTCAGGACAAACAGATATATTCATGCACACAAATATTTGTCCCGGGTATCGAACCCACGACCTGCGGCGTGAAAGGCAGCGTATCTACCAACTACGCCAACAGGCCCGTCCCGTCAAATATCCCCAATCGTAAGTGAACCTTACACTTTAGTGATAAAGTTGAAAATCTATAAGAGAAATTTGACAGATTGGGGTAGCTTGATGTGTTGGTGTCTGTACATACGCCGGCGGAGAAGGAAGAATCGCCGTTACTGGCACTGGTACTCTTAGAGCTAAAACCTACAGAAGGCGCTTACAGTTTACTCATGAGTCAGTTGCAAAGCGCCGACACAAAAATTTTTAATTACCTACTTTCGAATGTCGATGTCTGCATTTGATTTTAAACTACTTTATGGAGCTTGGTGTGCTTTATAGGGTGAAACAGTATTTCACTCCAAGGCAAAGGAGGCTATTGCTGTATAAAGCACAAGTCCGGCTCCACACGGAGTACTGTTGTCACCTGTGGGCGGTGGCATCAGTTTACCAGCTTGGGCCTCTTGACTCGCTGTGAGGATTATCGACGATCCTAAGCTATAAAGACACATTGAACCCTTAAGCCTGAGAAGAGACTTTGCCTCTCTCTGTGTGTTCTACTCTCCATACAATGGGATGTGTTCAGAGGAACTATTTGATTTGATCTCCACGGCCACCTATTGGCTTCTAAAGGGTCGGTAATGCCGTAATGAAGCCCCTGGTGTTGCAAGCGTCCATGGGCTACGACGACGACCGGCCGTATGCCTGTTTACCAACTAAGTTGTATAAAAAAAATACAGCCCAGAATGAAACTGTGGAAAAGCTTTTGTCTATCATGGGGTTTCAATGAAAAGAAACGGACTAAACGTACCGTCCTTTAATTCGAGCTATATTTTTAATTCAACATAATTTAAAAAGTTTACACGTGGGGCATTTTATAAATCAATAATTAAAGAAAAACCTTACTTACATTTTTGATAAAACTGATTACTATTGACTTTTTACTGATTTTTATTGTGCAATTATTACCGAATGAAGGTTTTTTGACTGGTACTAATATTTTGAAAATGTCAATCCTTGAAGAACTGCAAAAGTACGGAGCTGATCTGGCTCGAAAATACAAGCTGAACTCTACTGTTTTATAAGCAAGCGCCGCTTTTATTTTATGACATAGAAAACGTTAAAAGTTTATATCTCTTGCAACAGATTTATGCGCATGATTTGCAGGATGGTGTTCCTAATATTTGTATTGCCCTGCGAATTTACTCGACGCTTCCTACTACATCCGCAAACTATGAGCGAAGTTTTAGCAAATTAAAACTAAATAAAAATTATTTGCGAGCTTCTATGAGCCAGGGGAACGCTTATCAAGTCTTGCTATCTTGGCGATAGAAAATTGAATTGCACACGAGTTAAATTATTTTATGTTAATTTATTTGCCTTACATTTATTTGCTGAACAAAAAGCTCGAAGAGTAAAATTGTTACTTCGATTCACAAATGCGATAGATAGGTATTTGATTTTTATTATAAGTACCTACATATTTTTATTTTAAAACTTATCCTGTGCTATGTGTTAGACCTATTTATTTACTGATATATAGATATGACCGTGTAGGATATATTATTAATAGGTCTTTACCTATGAAATTGCCGTTTTGTATGAAAAAATTTAAACGAATTTTTTTCATGAATTTTTTTATTTGTATTAATCGAAGTAATCACCCATGCAATCAATGCATCTTTGCCATCGCAGTGGCAGTTTATTGATGCCCTTCTTAAAGAAATCAGCTGGACGGGAGGCAACAAATTCTTCAAAGGCATTTTGTACTGCCTCTCGGGTATTGAATTTTTTTCCCGCCAAGAAGTTATCCAAATTCTGGAAAAAGTAGTAGTCTGTAGGCGCAAGGTCTGGTGAGTAGGGCGGATGACGGAGAGCTTCCAACCCCAGTTCTTGCAACTTGGAGACCGTCTGCTGTGCAGTATGAGGTCGCGCGTTGTCGTGCAGGAGCAGCGGAGACGAGCGATTGACCAATGCTGGTTGGAGATGCGCCAGCTTCTCCATCATTGTGCTCAGTTCTTCACAGTACACATCTGCAGTAATGCTCACCCCGTTTGGTAAGAAGCTGTGATGAATCACACCGGCGCTAGACCACCAAACAGTGACCATCACTTTTCTAGGGGTAAGTTTTCGTTTAGGGCATTGTTTAGGTGCTGAACCAGGATCCAACCAACTTGCTGAGCGCTTGCGGTTATCAAACAGAATCCATTTTTCATCGCAGGTAACAATGCGGTTCAAAATTCCTTCATTTGTGTGTCTGTTGAGCAGTGCAAGGCACGTCTCGACGCGTACTTTGCGCTGGCGATCATTGAGTTCGTGGGGCACCCATTTGTCAAGCTTTTTTACCTTGCCAATTTGACGCAAATGGACCAATATTGTTTTGACGCTAACGTCGAAAGCTGCTGCTAATTCAGCCGTAGATTGTGTATCATCAGCTTCCACAACCGCCTTTAATTCGTCATTGTCGACCAAAGTCTTCGGACGACCGCGAGGTTCATTTTTCAGGTCGAAATTTCCAGAACGGAAGCGAGCAAACCAATAACAGGTGGTGCGTTGGTTTGTAGTGTTAGCTCCGTAAACGTCGTTGATGTTGCGTGCCGCTTGTGCCGCGTTGCTGCCACGACGGTACTCATATTCCATAATTACTCGAATTTTTAACGTATCCATGATGACGAAAAAGATTGAAATGCGATGAAAATGTAACACTAATCAATAAAGAAATGACTACTTTTGGAAAAAAGAATCCATGTTTTTAAAATAAAATTAATTTGAAATTAGAATTCTTAGCCAAACAAAAATTATTTTGATTTGAAATGGCCAGTACTGCAGAACGGCAATTTCATAGGTAAAGACCTAATATATTTTATAAATATACGCGTCCATATCTATATATCAGACTGCCTCGTTAGTCTAGCGGTAGCGTGTTCACCCGCAGAGAACGAAGTCCTGTGTTTAAATCCCGGGTCAGGCCAAAAAGTGATATTGGGACTTTTCTGTAAAAAAAAATACTCAGCATCAGCCCGAAGCTTGGTAGTTGGCGGTAATACACGTAAAGCCGTCGGTCCTGTACCTGACCTCTCTCCGGTCGTGTAGCTAGGCCTCCCATCGGATCATTGAGAGTGATGGAATAGAAAGTACTCCTGTGTTTGTATGTTGTGCACTATAATATGTCCCGCGCAGATGGCTAATCTCTATTGAGACGGACCGCCGTGGCCGAAATACGGTTAGGAAGACATTATTATCATTAAATAAATAAGGTTAATACAGAAATAACAGCCATGGATGCATTATTTTCAGAAGGACTATGACCAAATTTTAATCAATTAGTGGACAACAGATAGCTGAAATTATAAAGACGTGAAATGTAAATAAGTGGGCGGGAGCGGCATTAATCAGTTTTTGCCCCGCTTTTAAAATATTGAAGATCCGGGGCTGCTGGAAACTAACTAAATAGCCTCAGGGGTTGGATATAATAAGTTTAAAGTAAGAACTGGCTTTCTTAATATAACATAATACGTAAATTATATGTGAATAAAAGTTTTTTTTTTCAATTGGCTTTTTCAAAGTAGTCACCTTCACCCACGATACGCATTCTACCATTGATATACTCAATTCATTAATTCTACACCTACGTAAGAAATTCTCTGAAAATCGTTTAAAAGCTTCTCTGTTAACCTTCACAACCTTCTTCAATGAACTGAGTCAGCACTTGTTGAGATCAGGTTGTGGTTGGTCTGCTACGTCCGATCCAACTGTTGGGGAATGTTTTATTAAAGTAATTTTGGACCTGTAGTGCGTAGTGACATGGCGCACCGACATTTTGAATTGTGGTTCCTCTTAATTCGAGACACATGCATCTTCTGGCAACAATGGACGTTCATTTTCCAAGAAATTTCTGTAGGTAGGTAATTATAGCCTATGTATTAATTCAGGGTGTCTGCTAATTCCATACCAAATTTTATTAAAATCGCTTCAGCCGTTTAGACGTGAAGAAGTAACAAACATACACACTCACAAACTTTTGCCTTTATAATATTAGTTTGAAGTCTTTTTCATTAAATTCAATATTAGCTACCACTAGCTGTTTCCCGTGGAAAACCCGCGTTAAAATTGCTTTATAAATTATAGCCTATGTGTTAATCCAGGGTGTAAGCTAACTCCATACCCAATTTTATTAAAATCGCTCCAGCCATTTAGACGTGAAGAAGTAACAAACTTACACGCTCACTATATTTCGCCTTAATAATATTAGTATGATAGCTACCTGGTATGTTACTTAAGATCAAATCGTCTAGACTTTATCTTAAGTAACATACCAGGTATATTTATATATTTGGAAAATTATTGAATATTTTATTAAACCGAGTTAAGTTACATTACTTACTAAAAAATCTCATACTATTTATAGTCTCTTAAGTCTTGAACTGGTTATAACTATAACTATTTAAAGAGAATATAAAAAGAACTATATTTACCTATGAAATAAAACTATGAATTGCCTGAAAACATTATTATAGGCTTTAATTGACTAAAATTGTTGACAACTGTGACATGAATATTTATCTATCAAACATCATCATAGAGAAGACTATAAAAGGAGGATTATCTAAATATTAGGTAATGAGTTTCATATCATTCTCCACCGCTTTGCTTAGAGACTGTAGTCTTGTAAATGAGCAGGTGGTCTTCTAATACGCCCAGATCTTCTAATATCAACCTCTGGCTGTAACGCAGGTTGTAGTGAGACGACTCCAGGTGAAAGAGTGAGTTCAGGAACAAGCGCAGTATTGAGTGATGAAGTTTCGCCATGATTAATGATTGTTGCGGGTGACTCATCTTGAGGTATTAAAATCTCCTGATCAGAGCCACGTGAACTCTCATCAGTTGCAAGCTCTCGAATTCTCTCTCCTTCATCTCCAATTGGAGCTAGGTGACGATTTGACACCGCTGTTACTCGGCCGTCCCTCAGTCTAGTAATTGAATAATCAGGGGTAACTTCAATTAGATCAGCCTCTTCCACTAAGGGCATGTACTTGTTGGGTCGAGCGCAGCGTTTGACAAGGACCCGTCCGGCACTTGTAAGCCATGTCGGAATGGAGGTGCCGTTTGGCGATTTCCGGGAGTGTTTAAACATCCTCTCATGCGGTGAACAGTTTATGGTAGTACAAAGCAGTGATCGTATAGAATGAAGAGCGTTATCAAGAACTTTCTCCCAACTCTCTATGGGCAAATTGTGGGAACGTAAACCCAACTGTATGGCTTTCCACAGCGTTGAGTTAAGTTTTTCAACTTGTCCGTTTCCTTGCGGGTTGTATGCTGTTGTGTTGCTCGTGGCGATACCACGAGAGTGCAGATATTCTTTTACTTCAGCAGATAAAAAGACAGCCCCTCTGTCTGAATGTATATAGCCAGGCATACCAAACATCATGAACAGATTATTTAAATGTTTTATAACCGTCTTTGCACTCATATCTGAACATGGAAAAGCAAAAGGGAATCTGGCATATTCGTCTATAATGGTGAGTATATACCGATTCATAGTTTTGCTTGGGACAGGACCTTTAAAGTCAATACTTAAACGCTCGAAAGGCGCCATTGCTTTAACAAGCTTTGTAAGTGGGTCGGCATTTTTGAAAAATCTTGGTTTTATTTCTGCACATATCCGACAGTTGTTTGTCATCGTTCTAATTTCTTCAATAGAATAGGCCAAGTTCTTTGTTTTTAGCCAGTGATGCATTCTTGTGACTCCTGGGTGGCATAAGTTTTCATGTAATTTATAGAGTCGCGTGAGTCGTGATGAGTTGTCCATGCTGGCGCACACTCTGGATAACGTGTCAGCAACGTGGTTTTATCGTCCTGGTCTATAAATAATATCATAATTATAGGGTGCCAGCTCTAGACGCCACCGCTGTATTTTCTCGTTTTTAATTTTACTAGAGTGTTTTGCGTTAAACATGAATGCTACCGATCTCTGGTCAGTGATCAACTTAAATGGTCTACCTATCAAAAAATGGCGCCACTTTTTGAGTGCTTCAACAATGGCATAGGCTTCCTTTTCGACGGCGGAATGATTTTGTTTGCTTTTACTTAGCGTTCTAGAATAAAATGCTACTGGCCTGGAATCCTGTGAGAGTGATGCAGCAATTGTATGTTCCGAAGCGTCAGTTTCTACTGTGAATGGCATTTTATCGTCGATTGGGTGTATAGAAGATTTTGCGATCATCGATTTCAAGTCTTCAAAAGATTTCATGGCTTCAATGCCCAATGGAAACGAAACCGTATGTGCAATGGAGTGTATTCTTTTGGAAAAGTTTGGCACCCACTTAGAATAATGTGCAAACATGCCTAGTACTCTTCTTAGCGCGGGCATATCTTCTGGAGGAGGTAGTTTAAGTAATGGCTGTAGACGATCGCTGTCAGGTTTGACAATGTGATTTTCAATCGAGTACCCTAATATTTTGAGTGATTTCTGATTAAATTTGCTTTTCTCTTTATTTAACGTCAACTCGTACTTGTCGGCTGCCAACAGAAAACGGCTTAGATTCTGATCATGCTCATCTTGAGTATTTCCGCATATAGTTATGTCGTCTAGATACGCGAAGGTCCCAATTAAGCCTTCCTTTCTGATGATCCAGTCGATAGTTCTCTGGAAACTAGACACACCATTTGTCACTCCAAAAGGAATCCGACAAAATTGATACAGGTTACCAGCCGCTTCAAAAGCCGTATATATACGTTCATGAGTGACAATTGGAATCTGATGATACGCACTCTGTAAGTCAATGGCACTGAAGATACTATATTTAGAAACTCTCGTGACTATTTCTTCAATATTTGGTAACGGATAGGCATCCAAGAGCGTATACTTGTTGATTGTCAATGAATAATCTATAACCATTCGCTTTTTATGACTGGCAGTCTTGGTTATCAGCACTTGTGCTCGCCAAGGTGATTTACTCTCCTCTATTATGTGCTGTTCCAGCAATTTCTTGATTTCACCTCTAATAAACTCCTGGTCTTCACAACTGTACTTCCGGGATCGTATGGCAATCGGTTTGCAATCAGAAGTAACGTTGTTGAACAGCGATACGGCAGGAACTGATGCCTCGGCGACAGAACAAACCTTCAGAGTGTCCTTCGGTCCACCAAATTCAAGCTCCAATGAAGAATGTAGGCTGAGAAGATCGTGACCTATAATGACATCAGCGCACAAATCTTTGACTATAAGTAATTGAACATTGTCATATGTGTTTTCTCCTAATTTGATATTTTGGACCGTAGCTCCGGTGACTTGCGACGTTAGAGTAAGGAAGGCCATGGAGATCATCTGACGACAGGGAGTTTTCTTCAAATGTGCTAGGTTAGCAAAATTTTCATTAATGAAACTAATACTACTGCCTGTGTCTATTAGCGCCTCCGCTCTGATACCTTTAATGAAGGCAGGGATCATAGCTTATCTTAGAGATGCTGGCGCTGCGGCCATGATACTTGCGGCGCAGTGTGCGCAATTCTCCGGAGGACTACTGGACACATTGTGTGGTTTGCTACGGCAGACAGACGCGTAATGACCTTTCTTGCTACAGATTTGACAGGTGACACCTGAGGCAGGGCAGTTTTTACGCCTGTGTAAGCGGTCTCCTCCACAAAAGAAACATTTCCAATGGGATTTATGGGATTTTATGTTGCCCTTCGTCGCAGTAATAGCAGCCACTTGAGATGATTCATCTGTCTCAGCAGACTGCTCATTGTTGACTTGAACGATGCTCCTTCCTTCAGATATTGTATTGACGGCCGGTAGGTTAAAATTTTGCGAGTTGTTCTCCGCCATTTCCATCGATATTGCCTTACTATAGGCGTCATCCAGAGTAAGTGTAAGGTTTTCAAGAAGACATTCTCGTATTTTAGGTGATGTTAGACCAGCGATGAAAGCACCTCTAATATTCTCGCTTTTATTTGTTTCGGCGTCCACTGCGGCAAAAGCGCATTCTCTTGCTAACAGTCTGAGGGCTTGTAGATACAAAGCAATAGATTCACCGGGATGTTGGCGCCTAGTAGCGAGAAGATGCCGAGCAGTAATAATGTTTTTGGGCTTGATGAATAAAGCATCTAGTGTAGCCAATGCCACGTTGTATGTGGTACAGTCACTGATTGTTTGGTATACGCGGGGGATACATAGTTTATCAGCAACTGGAGTTTTAGGTCGTCTGAGAGCGCCGAAGTAACGGCAGCGGCACCAGCTCCATGAGGCGCAGATGCGGCTTGTGCCGTCAGGAAATTGTTGAAGGTGCGTTTCCAGTGTTCCCATTCGGGGCCCGTGGAACTTAATGAGTAATCACCATCAAAGCGATCCGGTCTCAGAAACTTTTCCATTTTAGTCAATTAAATTGAAATAAAACTATGAATTGCCTGAAAACATTATTATAGGCTTTAATTGACTAAAATTGTTGACAACTGTGACATGAATATTTATCTATCAAACATCATCATAGAGAAGACTATAAAAGGAGGATTATCTAAATATTTAGGTAATGAGTTTCATATCAACCTATATTATTGAAACTGAATCAACTTAATTTTCTTTTCTGTGGCATAACTAATAAAGCTATCATATGCACTGTGGCATTAGATGACAGTTGCAGTCGCCTTAAGTTGGCACAATTGTTGTAAAATTTGTTGTCAAATTGCCGCAAAGTTGTGTATTGTGTGAAAAATATAATTTTATTGTTTTGCTACAATATTTTAGGCTCGAAAATTCAACCATAAGTGTGCACAATGAACTTATCTGACGAAAACACGTTTGGAAATGGACTTCTATATGTGGGATTTAACCAAGATCAAGGTAATGGGGCTGATCTAGTTAGTGTTCATTTGCTTGCGTTTCGTGTACATTCGGCTTACATTTCTGTTTTGCAATCTTCAGGTTGTTTTGCTTGCGGCACGGAGAATGGATTTCGGGTATTCAATAGCGACCCACTTAAAGAAAAAGAGAGACAGAACTTCGCCGAAGGTGGTCTTTCCTACGTAGAAATGTTGTTCAGATGTAATTACATGGCTTTGGTAGGAGGCGGTAAAACTCCCGTGTATCCCCCAAACAGAGTTATTATTTGGGATGATTTGAAAAAAGATTCTGCAATATCTCTTGATTTCAACAGCCCAGTTAAGGCTGTGAAGCTCAGAAGAGACCGCATTGTTGTTGTATTGGGTAAGTTACTGAGGCATTACATTCATTAAGCATTGAATTATATTTCATTATATTTATTAATTCAATTAGTAGTGTTGTTACAAGTTATGAAGTTTCTTATCAAAAAAGGTTACATGTTTTGTAACAGGTAACAATCTCAGACCTTGAATAATAATTAGTATGATAAATATAAGACAAAGGAAACCTTTTTAAGTAAAAGTTATTAATAAAATTAACCAAATGTTATTTTTTTACAGAAAATCTGATCAAAGTATACACATTTACCGCTCAGCCTCAGTTGCTCCATGTGTTTGAGACTTGTCAGAACAATCGTGGCCTGTGTGTGGTGTGTCCTAACAGTAACAATGCATTACTTGCATATCCTAGCCGCAAGGCAGGTCATGTTCAGGTTGGTAACAAAGATTTACTTATATAACGGTAAATAGAAAATATAGTGTAACCTAACAGAAAATTAAAAAAAAACAGTGTAATTATTGATGTATAAATTTTAACAGTAATTTAAATGTAAGTAAGTAACAATCTTTCATTGAAGATTTCAAGGAAATCCTTAGCTGCATGTGTACTGCAGTGGTTAAGACAGTTGGCTTGCGACTTGTCCCAGGTTCCATAAAACATCACACAATATTGTTGGTTGTTTATATATTACATAAATTAAAACCATTAATACAATACATAACTTACATTTTACCTAGGAGAAATCTCTGTGTAATGAGCATGATTATTTGTTGTGGTGTAATAAATCTACTTATGTATTTAAAAATATAGTTATCAGTTCATAATATGTTCATCAGTTGTCTGGTTGCCATAGTACAAGCTCTGCCTAGTTAGGGATCCGATAGCCAGTGTTTTAGTTGTCCCAAGATATTTATTTATTTAATTGGTACATTAATAATTGAGTAATTGGTCTAAATAGATGTGGTCAAGGTAACCTTTATCAAAACCACACTCACATAAAGAACCATCATATATTCTATTTTTGTTCAGGAAAATTTGATTGCAAACAAAATCCTAGCATAATTCTAGTTATAACAGAAGGTGTAGCTTCTGTTATAACTGAAATTAGGCTTGGATTTGATTTAGATTTGCCAACTTTTTAAACCTAATTCTTATTTGTCTACCAGCGTTCCACATTATGTATACATGATTTTGCCAATGTCAAGTGAGATTTTATTCTGAGCTGTGGTTATAGTTAGTTAGGACAAGTAATTTAAGTAAAAAAATACACAATTATTCACAGCAGAATAGCTGAGCATAATCCTTCTTTCTAAATAAGTGTTATTGTGCATTTGTATTGAATTTTCATTGCATTTTTCTTACATTTCATATTTATTTAGCACTAGCTGTACCCTGCGGTTTTACCCACATTAAACTGTATAAATTATAGCCTACGTGTTAATCCAGCGTGTGTAGTGTGTAGTGTCAGCTAGCTCCATACCTAATTTTATTAAAATCGCTACAGCTGTTTAGATGTGAAGAAGTAAGAAACATACACACTCACACACTCACAAACCTTCGCCTTTATAATATTAGTGTGATGAATATTAAAGTTGTACTTTATGCCTTCTTAATAAAAAATTGACATAATTGTTCTTAAATTTTTAATTCAGTTTTCCTTATTGGAGTTATTGTTTGGTTTTATTATAAATGCTGTAATATTTCTCATTTTCCATCTTCCTTTTTATGCTAGATGGCTAAAACTCTAGTCATCTATTAATATAAAGAAACTATAGAGTTTTTTTGCCCCAGAATATGATAGGAAAGCATTATGTTCCTCGGAAGAACCATTAGTTGCTTTGTAAATATCAGTTGCTTTAGTTTTTAAGTAAATATAAAAGTTATAGTAATTTTTCAAATGTTACTTATATTATGGGATGTTTATTTGTCATAAAATACATAATATACTTCCAGATATACCAGATGGTAAGCTCTGTAACTGAGATTGGTATTATTGTGACTCATAAAAACAGCTCTCTAAATCTACATGATTAATGTTTACATCAACTTTGTCACTGTTAATTAATGTACTTATTAAAATTGTTTCATCTTAATTTTTTTAAGAAATTCTTATTAATTTATAACTTATAAAAAAGTTATGTTGATTCCGGAATATCTATAGTTCGACTTTTAATTGTATTCAGTAACTTGACAGATAAAGGGTTACCAGGTTTTGACAAAAAAAAGATAGTGAGGTGGTGTAGGAATGAACTTTACTTACTAAAGGGCGATCTACAACAGATGCAGGGATTGCACTAATAAAACATATATTTGATGCATGGGAGAAGTCACAGAATGCTTTTGGAGTTTTTTGTGACCTTTCAAAAGCGTTTGATTGCGTTCACCACGTTATTACTGAAATTACGACACTATGGCGTAAGGGAAGTTGCGCTTGACGTTTTATCCTCTTACCTTAATCAGAGAGTTCAGTGTGTCGACGTAGGTGGAGTTAAGTCAAATGATCTACCTGTCACTTTAGGCGTGCCACAAGGGTCCATTCTTGGTCCCTTTTTGTTTTTAGTGTATATTAATGATTTACCACATTATTTAAAAAACTTCTGTGATGTAGTACTTTTTGCGGATGACACTTCTCTTATCTTTAAAGTAGATCGAAACAGAGATAACCTTGATGAAATAAATAGTGCTCTCACACTGATTACCGAATGGTTTACGGTTAATAACCTAGTTCTCAATGCCAAAAAAACGAAGTGCGTTAAATTCACCACACCTAATGTGAGTAATGTTGGTCCAGATCTGGTAATGAACAATGAAGTGTTGGAATCTGTTCAATCTACTACATTTCTGGGCTTAACTTTAGACAGAAAACTTCAATGGGGTACTCACATATCCGGCTTGGCTGGAAAATTAAGCTCTGCTGCTTATGCTGTTAGAAAAGTTAGACAACTTACTAACATAGATACTGCGCGCCTGGTTTATTTTAGCTACTTCCACAGTATTATGTCTTACGGTATACTACTGTGGGGTAAGGCGGCTGACATCCACAGTATCTTTATTCTACAAAAACGTGCAGTACGAGCTATTTATCAGCTAGGTGCGAGATTCTCCTTAAAAGAGTTTTTCAAGGAGATAAATATATTAACGGTATCTTCGCAATATATTTATGCTAATATAATTTATGTGCGGCAAAATTTGAATTTGTTTCAAAAGAGAAGTGACACACACACGATAAACACTAGAAATAAACACAAATTGTGTGCAGAATCCCATCGTTTACAAAAGGTTCATTGTTCTTTTGTCGGACTGAGTATCCGAATTTATAACAAAATACCCACAGATCTTCAGGAACTGTCCTATGCTAAATTTAAATCAGAGATCAAGAATATTTTAATGAAAAAGGCCTATTACACTCTAAATGATTATTTAAGCGACAAAAACGCTTGGTCGCTTGGTTAAACAAGAGCAACATCTTAGTGTTATGTTAAGGATATACATTTATATGTTTCTCAATCGACTATAGAAATAATGCTGTAATATTTTAACTTTATAGATTTTTAGACCTATTATTAAAACAAAGTGTATGATCTTGAACATGTCAATCGCTGTTCGGCCGAAGGCTGTTAACGACTTCAATATGAACTCCCCTTTGTAAGCTCGTCGTGCTCCCATTGTCTGTTAATGCTTGCGGTGGCGTTGTGGGTCGGGTCGTTTCCTTCCCTCTAATATGGCGAGAGAGGCGATGGCTGGCCCACACGTCATACTCGTGAACGGGTGCTGCTTGCGGTAACTGGTCGAACTGCTGTTGGGGTACTCATATTTTTTTTTTTTTTTACGCCTCTGGTAGACTTCGTTTGACTTGTTAATTTTGTAAATGTACGCGGATGCACCCACCGTTTTTTCGTCTAGCAAGAGGATATTCTAAGTGCTTGAGTGAAATTGAATGCTATTGCTTATTTATTTTATTACCATTCACTAAATGACAACGGTTCTGTGCGTGCATTAGCTTACATAACAACCAATCACAATGTAAGTATAATACATGACATTTAAAAAAAAATCGTAAACTGAAAGCAAAAGAAGACGAAAAAAGCAAGCCCGGAGTTTCTTTGTGGCTTTCTTCTCCGGGTCGTCCACCTAGGCAGCTAGAGAAAGCCGCAGGCTAGCTAGGGTAGGTTCCTCAGCGGCGAGGATCGCTTTGGCCCATTAACGCGTGATCGGTGATCCCGTGCATGTGATCACACCCTCACTTAGAATTTCGTCTTTTGCTTTAGTCTTCAATTCTTTAATTTTAATATAGTAGAACTAAATTTCAAAATAATAGATTAGTAAATTGTTATTTATTTAAGGATTTCAGAAAATATATGCGATAAAACAAACCGCACGGACTGACAAATTATTATTTTTTTTGTAACTTTTTACTATCCACTATGTTTATGTACTGCATTGTGACCTTGACAAGTACAAGTGTATGTTAATACCCAAGTGCTGAATAAATATTTCATTTCATTTCAACTAAATTGAATGAACTTAAATAATGTACTTACACGAACGTTTTATTTTAAATAATTAATAAGCTTGTCTTAAAAACACATTTAATACATAATTATATTTCTCAGTAGTAAGGTAATCTATACAAATAAATAAAATTGTAGTGTCTGTTTGTAATATTGAAATAACCGGTTTTTACTACATAAATATGAATATATATACGGTACATACATCAAAATAACATTTTTTACAATTTTTGTCTGTCTGTCTGTCTGTTTGTTCCGGCTCATCTCTAAAACGGCTGGACCGATTTTGACGGGACTTTTATTGGTGGGTAGCCGATGTAATAAGGAGTAACTTAGGCAACTTTTATTTTAGAAAAATTCATTTATTTTACTAAAAAACAATTAACACGCGGACGAAGTCGCGGGCACAGCTAGTTTAAAATAAAATGACGTAGTTAGAATCAGAAAGTCATTGTCGTCGCTCGTTACATTTATGATAAATTTTTCAGTAATGGTATCAATTACGACACATATCATCTTCTACTTTTAATACGCAAGCACTCCATGACGACGGGGTCAAGTTACTAACTCCTTATTCAAATAATTTTCTTACTACTTTAATTTTAAACGATTTATTGTTTTTTGCGACATGCCTCTTCACCTGTATCTAAATTAGTTCTATTGGGTTGAGCTCACAGTGGTAAGGTTATAATTTTGCTAAGACTGCCCTTAGCAAAGTTATACCATGTTGTGCTGCGATCTCGTCAACTGCATATTTTTCAATTACTTGATTTTGATTTTTAACCGAATCTATTTGTTGCCTTCACCAATTGTCTTTTTCGTCTATACTAATATTATAAAGAGGTACGTTTGTGGCGTTATAAGGGGTAATCTCTGGATCTGCTGAATCGATTTTCAAAATTATTTCACGAATAGAAAGCTACGTTATTGTGGAGTGTCAGGAGGCTATGAAAAATTCCAAAATTAATAACATATCTTTACTTATACTTGAATAATGTAATCCAAGTTGCGGGACAAATGGTTAATGTTCAGCCACTCTTGAGTTTCTTTTTTCTTCCTGGACATCTTAGGCATTTTATCGATTTTTCGCGAATGGTAAGGGGTATTGTCTATTACGACAACAGAGTTAGGCCGCAATTTAGGTAAGATAATCCAAAACCACTCTTCAAAACATTGGGCATTTATTTCCTCGTGGTAACCACCACTACTTTTCTAAGCTTCAAAAATGAGGAGCCCGTCCTAAAGAAAGCCTTCCTCTCCGCCTATACCACAAATTATTAATCTTTCTCCTTTGCCAGTAGAATTTTTGAGCCCCGTGGTAATGCCTTCCAGAGACGTTTGTCTAGATGGCTGAACACTCATCGGTCCATAGTTTTTTGTAGTATGACCTAAAAAAGTGAATGTTGTACAATAATGTTTTTATTCATACAAATCATAGGATGTAAAAGTGTTAGCATCGGTAAAATTAACTACCTTCATTGATCCAGGTTCATCTTTATAGTAGATGTATCGTGCTTCTCTGCGATATTGTTTTATTAAGCGCATATAACGTTGCCGCCAAGAAATAAGGTCTGCCCTATCTATAAGAAAATATAAGTTTTACTATAATATTAATATAAACGAAATGACGATTTAACCTACCCAGAAACCTCGCGTAGAATATTCAAACAAATTTTCGAACTCTACGCGAGAATCGCCCCGTTGTCGGCCGATTCTCGCGTCTCATACGTTATTTCGAAGACGCAAATTAGTTTCTTCAACCATCATTCCCCATTTTCTTTCGGTATATATAGCATAGAGATCATATCTATGACGCGAAAATCGAGGGCCAGATCAGCCCTTGCATTTAATTTTAATAGATCATTTAAAACATTGTCAGGTTAACAACAGCGCACTTTATGATAAAGAATAATTATTATAACTAACCCTTAGGGTGGTAGGATTATACATATTCCACATGTTACAAACGAGTTTATTTAAGTTTTATTTAAATTAAACTAGTTTTTCATTAGCTCTTTACGTTAAATCATTTACTACCCTACACTATTAGATTTAGTATGGTATCATAATTTTTCTTTGATCCCTCAAGTTACTGAATACAATTAAAGAGTCAAACTACGAATTTTTAAAGTTTGTAGTAGTAGTAAACCATTTTTATCATTCGTTTTTACGTAAACTCTGTCACTTCCCCACACTATTAGGTTTAGTATGGTAACATTAATTTTCTTTGAACTGTCACGTTACTGAATACAATTAAAAGTCGAACTATAATTCCATTTTATATATCAAAATTTGGATGTCCTCAATCAAAAGGATCATCTATACATATAATAAAATGATAGAAAAGCGAAAACTGTACATTGAATATTTTTTTAAAGGATACTTGGTGCGTTATCTACAATCGATATCGAAGCAAAAAATATGCTTTTTAGAATTTTTGTCTGTTTGTCTGTATGTATGTCCGGGCTCAACTCAAAAAGTACTGCATGGATTTACTTCAAATTTTGCATGAATATTACTTAGAGGTCTGTTCAACATATACTTAGGCTACATATTATTATTATCACGCTATCACCTAAGGGGGAAGAGCTGTGATAATTTACAAAATTAACGCGGGTAAAACCGTGGGAACTACCACAGCTAGTTAAAAATAGTCATGAAAAAATACAGATAAAAAAATATTCTTAATTGAATTATACTGTTCAAAATGTATATGGGACCATAACTGAAAAGCCCATCTATAAAAAAAAACATTGATCAAAAGCCTGGTAAAAATAATTGAAGCAGTACTTCTTTTACAAATTCATATTTTCTTTTTAGGGTTTCATACCCAAAGGGTAAATAGATAATGGTACGGAAACCTTCATGCGCGAGTCCGATTCGCATTTGCCGATTTTTATAAATTTTATTTTTGTCACCAGACAGAAAGGGGGACGCAATGATTTATTTCCAATTGTTTCTTTTGCAGCTGGTAGAATTAAGCAATCATGCAGGCCCAAGTACTGCACCAGAGGGACATCTTATAACTGCACATGAAGCTCCACTCAGTTGCCTAGCATTAAATGTTGGAGGAACTAGACTGGCCACAGCTTCCACTAAAGGCACACTCATCAGAGTATTTGACACAGCTACTGGACAGAAACTAGCAGAGCTAAGGCGTGGTGCACATCAAGCTACCATTTACTGCATAAACTTTAATCATTCCAGCACCAATCTGTGTGTCACATCAGACCATGGAACGGTTCATGTGTTTAGTCTTGAAGATGAGAAGCTCAATAAGCAGTCCAGTTTGGCGACAGTCAATTTTTTACCCAAATATTTCTCCAGTAATTGGAGTTTTTGCAAATTCACCATTCCTAATGGCCCTCCATGCATATGCGCATTTGGAGTTGACAAGAGCTCTATAATCGGTAAGTAACTGTTTCTTACTTAACGGTGAATAGTTTTCAATATTATCTGTTGACTTAGTATGAGTGTACAAGAAACTAAACTTATGAACGAGTTTAAGTTTAGTTTAGGCTTTACAAAAGAGCCGCACTTTGGTTGGTTGTTGTCTTCATGGCGTGATATGACTCGCCAATCACAATGCTTCGCTTCTGTCATACGTTTTGTTCTGAACACTCGTACGTACAATAGAAAAGATATCTAATCTTGATCTTTTTTCAGTGATCTGTGCGGATGGATCTTACTATAAATACAAGTTTAACGAAAAGGGTGAATGTACTAGAGACGTCTATGCCCAGTTCTTGGAGACGTCAGAAGACAGATAAGCATACTGCACACCCACAAGGGGATGAGATTATTGAATAACTATCATGTTACCTTAAAAATAATGTGAAATGAGGTTGTCTCCTATGCGTCAGAAGCGCTAAATAAACGAGTTTAGAAAATGTAATGCAAAGTATTTATATATGTGTAATAAATTCGTATTTTAAATTGTCAGATACTGAGATTTTTTAATTAATTCTAAATTGAATTATTGGACGATGTTAAACTTATGAAATTATATATAGAAGGCTTCCTCATTTCCCAGTAATTCTCGACAACATGATGACGCACTTACAAGTCCAGTTCATAGCCTAATCAACGAGAATATATAAAAAAATTGTGTTAAGTATATTATATGCTCAGAAGATTTTATTTGACCGAGCGACCTTTAGAGGAATTATGTTAGAGATTGTTGGTTAGGGTTTGAATTGGGAATGTGATGTTTAACAGTAACCTCTAGTTGTATGGTTGTATCTTGAGACTAGCTGTCCTGTTAGGATGGCGTATAGACTTGGATAAGAAGTAGAGGTATTCCACGCAGCCTTACATAGCTTGTGTAATCATCAATAGAATCTATTGGGCCTTTTATTCTGAATCTTCTTAGGCCGTATTTTCAAATGATACTTATCTAAACTATAGTAAACTTTACTTTGAATAGCTGTTCCATTAATCTATTGGTTCAATTAGGTGCTACCATTTTCCCATATAAACGTACTCCAGGTTTTCTTTACTGGATTTTAAGATTGATGTTACATGAATGCATTAAAATATCTGCGACAACTAGGCCCTTTCGTTTTTGTAAATTAACCCATTTCTATAGTGAGTATAACCGAATAATTATGCAAAAATCAATGAAAAATCTGTTTTAACTTGACGGCGACAGTCATGTATTTAGACAAACCAAAATCTGCCTAGCTTGCTCCGCTCAGTTGCCTTGTATCTATGGTTAAGACTATGTAGTCATAACGTAAAGGATGAATACGTAGCTTGGCGCCTAACTAGGGGACTTGTTTCTTTTTCGACGTTGCGGTCAGGTTTACAGTAGTCCAAAAATAATGTGGTTAAGTATATGATGATTTTAATAAAAAATAATTAAACAGTTAGTCATAATAACTTGTTTGATTACTGAAGAAAAAAATTAAAACTGTTTTGTAATGGGGACGAAATGGGAGACAAAAATACAAACCTCTATTTTGTCAATTTCAGTAATAAATAAAATAATATAATCTTTAGTTCAAACTAGGTACGTCCAAAGTGGTTTGGCAGAGATGTTATACCTCCTAATGGTAGTAACTTTATTTTCAAAGAGACGGGGTGTTCGTCTGACATTTAAATTATTAGTATTGCTTTCTTAATCACTCGTATGCCAGACGAGCGGAAAAACTTAGATCACCTGTATGAAATCTAAGTAAGTCAAGAAATTTAATAATGACACTCGAAACTCTTAATAGAGAAAAAATTAATATGTATTAAATTTTATATTAAAATAACATTATTAAATAGTAACCTATGTAAGGTAGCTGCGAATACCAAATATATTTATGTGATGAATAAAAATGACTTTATTATACATTTTGTAAATTTATAATAGGTATGTAAAAAATATTTTAAAATGTCTGCTCTTTATTTTTATCTTGTTATGAATCAAGAATGATTTTCAAAAATAATGTATTTTATTGCGATGTTAATGTATGGTTCATTAATATTATTTTATGCAATAAATATGTAATAATAATCCTAAATAGGGAGTGGTACTAGTTGCATTGCTGTATATTATAAGGAATAAATAAAGCACATGCAAATCTCCTCCGATCGAGTTCCATGTGTTGCTAAGCTTGCTGAATTTCTAAAAGAAATAACCCTGTTTGTGGCTCTCTCCATTTATTGGTCACCCTATTATTTTCAACTCTATTCCTTTGCAATAAAGTTGAAAAACTAAATAATTTGAAATGTACGTATTGTCCGGTAAAGGGTTAAGAATGCATATCAATTGAGGAGCCTGTTTAAAACGCATACACTACCTCAATTTAGTAGGTACCTAATAAGCCGATTTTACCGACTCAATCCTAGAATTTGTAGTCAACCTTACAATTTTTATGTGGTGACGCTGGTGTTTGTGCATCCATACTTTTTTCTATGTTCCTTTGACATTAAGATAGAAAAGCAGACTTAAAAATCGATTAAAAAGCATAGAACAGTTTTCTTCGTTACAAGAGATTTTAATAAAAATTATATGGGTTTAGAAAGCATTTTTAACTCATATAATTTTTATTTCATCTAATAATAAAAGAATAAAGAAAATAGATTTGGAAACAACAAGTCGCGTAACCATACATACCCCGTTTTGAAGTCTGTTAACAATAAATATACTTCACTGTTCTTATTTTGTCATGAATTCTTAGGAGTCAAGTTCAATAAAAGTTTTTATTCGTCACCTTATTTGTTTTAAAGAGACTGGAAGTTATATTTGTTAGTTGCATGAGAAATTATAAAATTATATTTATGTTCTTATAAGAATTTAGGTGAATTATTTTCATAAATTAAGGGCACAGAAAATTATTAGTGAAAAAAATTAAATTTGTCTATTTGATTTCTATATCGCTTTTACGGTCCTCATACCAGGATCAAGTAAAGAAAAATCTGTTTAGTTTGGGATCAGATGGCCGTGTCTAAACAATGTCCCAGTTTATTATTATTATTATCTCTTCCAGATTATGAAGACAGACCATACACTTCTTCTATACTAAACAATATACACATGTCTTAATTTTTTAGTTTTGTGGAAAGACAGTGCTGATTTGATGGCCAACTTATGTCTGTAAATTATTTCCGCAATTTTTACATGACATTTACATTTTGCTGGGTAATAATGATTTCTGCAAACGGTACTTTAATTCTGTCGCCTATCTTGTTTTTTATGGAGTTTGATTATATTTCGCTGTAAAAAATTAAGCCAAAGTAAAAGAGCAAAATTATAGATATGCTATGTGAGCTCAACGGCGATGTGGAGCTTCATTATGACTTCCAAGTGGATGTGTAATTGTGTTAGGTTTGTTTTTTATTTTTTAAACAAAAATATTCTCAAATCTTTAGTTTGTTGATACTATATCATAACGTAGATAAGTGACGAGACTCACAACACATTGCTTTAAAAATACCGAGTTAAATTATTGTTGATTGTCTGTAGGTATAAAATTATGTTTTCCAACATTGATTGAAACGATTGTACGTTATGTGATACATACATATCTTGCGATTTGAATATGAATGATAATTTGGAGATTCGTGCTAATTGGCTTGCTGTTATTATTTTGTTCGTCACTCAATAATAGCAGCAGCTTTATGACTATTTTATAAGATCCATTATTTTATTTTGTGATGTTTGTTAACCAGGTAATGTCCTTTAATTCTAATCAATACCTTTTTTAAATAAATTAAGTATATTTTTTATGAGTTTATTATTTTTGTATTTTCTATTCCGTGACTGCACCATATATGGTGCATGGTGCAGTCGCAGAATAGAAAATTCGTTCATAAACCTGTTATGATATGTCACGATCGCTCAGATACAATGACCGCCATTCGCGATTGTAAATCTATTACTTGCGACAGTAAGGTCTGCTTTTCACTAATAAAATATTTCATATAAACTCACCCTTAATATAGGTAGGTGAAGAGGTCATTGTACGAATCACTCTGCGACCACACTTTAGCACTACCTTGTTGTACAAAACTAATCTAACGTAACTACATCGAACCGTAAAATTATTAATTTTAAATTTGTGATTAATTATGAATTAAACGTTTGGGTTTGTTGGGAATTAAGGAAAAATTATTTCTACCGAACCATACGATTCGTAACACTGACTGTTTTCGAGATTCGAGATGCAATTAGCCTTTTTATTGTTAATGATTTCTTAAGTATTGCGAAATAAAATCCTTTTTTCTAATCTAATCCTAAAATAGTTTATTTCATCTTTTTAGTACATCAATAAACGTGTCTCGCGGTATTCTGATGTTGGCTACACTGCGCATTTTCTTCTTTCCCTCCGCTTGTTGTTTCAGCAACTTCTTGCGCCGCGTAACGTCACCGCCATACTACGGAAAAATTATAATAATAATTACTGTATATTGGTATGACCAGGAATGGAAATTTTTATGTCGTCAGTTCGGCAGTCGATAAAAGAAAAAGTAAAGAGACACGTCTGTACAGTTTTTAACTGAACCATAACTACTCCCTGAATCTTACACCCTTTCCTAACTACCTTGCTAATATATGTATATATTACCAAAAGGTCACCATAGTTGATTGCATCAATGGATGTATACAAATATAAGAAATCTCATTATACATTTGGCGCTCGAGTGCTGTTGCAATATCTCTATGGGATTTCCACGAATTTCTTACAAATAATTAATTGGCAAACATTCGCTACACCCGAACTCTGCGTTATATAGGTAGAGACTTGATTTCTTTTTCTAAAATATGCTTTAAACTCAGTTTATTGTCAAGGCAAATGGTGGCAACAGCCAAAGTCGTAAATGAATTCGACTTTATGCATTTTACATTTATGTTACGGAGTAATTTTATAGTATTTTATTATTTTTATTGTATGGTAATCCGTCGGTATATTAGTAAAGCCGTAAATAGTATTATGCTATGTCTAAGAATATAATAAGTTGCCACTTCAATTGCTTACCAATTTTGCTGTCACATCCTTTCTGTACGCCTTTAAAGTTTCTCTTGCAAGAACTTTTCCTCCAACTACTGCTTGAATAGCGACCTAAAACAGATTTCTCAATATTTTATCATGTTTTACAATGACACACTATTAGCGCCCCAATTTAGACGATAAAAAGATAAAACAGCTTTTTGTAGTAAAAATGTAAGCATTATTATTACAGAAGACTACAGGAGCACGACTTTTAAAAATTTAACCTGAAAGTGAAAGGTGTAAATTAAGTAAAAATTATGATAGATATTCATGCAGCTACGATAGCATAAAACTATAATACCTAAGTAATTAATGTACGGTTAGAACTTCTTTATTTCTCAAAGATTACAATAATCACTTCAAGGAGAAACAAATTTACATTAATTATAATAACTTAAAAATAAAATACTTTACAATGCGCCCATTAACGGAGTGAGCTGTTGACAAAACATAATAAGTAGGGTATGTCGACAAAATTATAAAGTTATGTTGTCTTGACGTTGATGCGGTTGTGCAGATATTAAGATGCCTTTACACCGGGTGTTCGAGTTAATTATTTTGTGAAGTTTATCAATTACGTAAATATTAAATTAATTAATGTATTGGATGTTTTCGAAAACAAAAGCATGCCCGTACAGGAAGGTACTTGTAAAATATGCTAGAAAGTTCTTATAACTGAAGCAATGTCTACCATTTAATTCATTTGCACATAATGTATTTTGTTTTAAAGGCAACGCCCGCATTTGGGAATCTAATCCCTGCGTCGCGGGGTACTTTACAAATATATAATAGATGGACACAAATTACATCCAGACTCAGAACAACTATTTATGGGTCACACAAATAGTTGTCCGGCGCGGGACTCAAACCCGCGACACGAAGTTGCGAGGCGACTGTCTTAGCCGCTGCGCCACACGTGCTTTAATTCCTAGAAATATTTTCAAAGATGAAGCGGCGGACGCGTCATTTCAGTTGTCTGGTTTTTTTTGTAACTAACTCAAAACATTCTTATGTACAAAAATTCCCGGGGCTCCCTTCGCAGTCGCCAAGTCCACGTCAGGTAAGGTTTAGTCGGTGCGATTCCGACATACCTACCTGCAGACACTTTGCCGGTGGCATGCGTAAGCATTCACCCTAACTTATAAAAAAAAATGAATACATTACCTGCACCATTTGTCGAGGTATCATTTCTTTAAGCTTCTCAGTCAGTCTCCTAGCGTTGTATTCCAATCGGCTAGTGTGAACAATACTTGATAACTCGTCCACCAATACTCCGTTGAGAAGGATGTCCATCTAAATATAATTTAGAGTATAAATATTGATACTATATGATAATAGTGTACAGTCAAGAGCAAAAGTAGACACTAATTACCGTAAATTGCTTTAATTTATGTACTGATGACATCTTAATAAAAATAATCTACACCGGAGTTTCCTATAGATACTGTATAATCGTCGTTTTAATAGAATATCAACCAAAGATTTTATTTAATGTAGGGGTGCTACCGGCTAAGTCGCCGGACATCGGGATAGTGATCGGCGTTCAAATAAATAAAAGTTAAAAATGACTTAATAAATCGTTAAATCGGCTTCCATGAGGACATGTGACGTCATAAATGGTCCGGAATCGATTTCAACGTCAAACCCGATTTAACGATTGATTAAGTAATTTTTAACCTTTATTTATTTGAACGCCGATCACTATCCCGATGTTCGGCGACTTAGTCGGTAGCCCTTCTGGTTTCAGATGGGGTACTTAATTACGAAATTACCTCTAATAATAAAGGAGTATAACCTAGTATGAGAGATGATATTCCTTGTTATCAGAAAAGACAACCAATAAAGTGGCTAAAACCAAAACTTACTCTAACTAACGAACTTGGATGGAACCCATAGTCCTCGTAATCAAAGCTGGCGAATCCAGAAGTGATACTTTTCAGTGTATCGTGAAAATCTATGACAACTTCAGAGAGGGGGAGGATGTATTGTAGCATGGTTGTTTTGTCATCCACTGCATTTGCTGGTAAGGGGGTGCCTCGTCTGTCTATGCATAGTGAGGTCACGGCACCTAAGAACTCCACTGGCGTAATAATTGTTCCTGTGGAAAAGAACATCGTTTTTAGAACAGTGAGGATGTTATTATTTGACTGGCCTGTGGTCTAGTGGTATGTGAACTGACTGCTACGCCAGAGGTCGTAGGGTTGACCCGATCCAGGTCAAATCCTTAATCATCTGTTCTATGTCTGGGTGTAATTTGTTTATAACTAGCTGTAACGCGTGGTTAACCTGCGGTAAACTTTTTAAATTATAGTCTTCGTGTTAATTCAGGGTGTCAGCTAACTCCATACAAAAATTTATTAATATTGCTCCAGCTGTTTACACGTGAAGAATTAACAAACATACACGCTCACAAAATTTCGCCTTTATAATATTAGTGTGATATAACATCTTAACTGAGATCTTCAGAGATTCTTCTTGTCTAACATCTTCATCGGCAATGAACAAATAGGTAAGCGTAAACTTATAGTCCATTGGGATATGACATAGGATGGCTGAGAGCTTTACATGTTCATTGTGTGTAGGGTGTTCTATACAGCAATTATTCTGTCTGTTGGTGGTTGGGATACTTCTTGAGTTTAGTTATTCCTTACCTTTTACGAATGGCTCGTAATATTCTTCAATGTTGTGCACATCAGGTAATAACAGAGGATTTGTGATAATAACTTCTTCGCCTTTGAATTGCTTTATGGCTTTCGCTCCTTTTACTCTGTGAAACAAATGAATTGTTGAAGGAAACTACAACAGTTTATCAGACATGAAGATGGTATAACCCATCAATAGTCACCGTACCATAATTTATAGCAAGTCTTCATACGGCCTGGCTATTGAATTATAATATATTACCAGATCTTTTGAACCTTAATTTATTGTCGTATAGACGATAATTATTGGAATTGCTGGTACCTAACAATAATACTATTAAAATAGAGAGTATCTTGAGGACAATAGCCTATACAATTTACCGGTAAGAAAATATTCGTACCATTTCTAGAATGGTAGAATATATGATCTTTTATTATATTACCAATTTTTGAAGAGAAAACTTTTTTTAAGCGTGTTGAGCACTTTTTGGTTGAACAAAAATCATGGAACTTATGTGTAATTTTTGGGTGTCAAAACCGTGAAACTCGCATAATCGTCATGTCACGCTGTATTTCTATTATATTGCAGTTTATTTAGATTAGCAGTGTAAATATAGTTTTCACTTCTAACGGTAGTCCCCAAAGACTGCTCCGCATGTTGTATTCTTGCAAATAAACTATATTCCATTCTAAAGTAAGATATATTTAGCTAATCTTTCTGTGGAATTATGTGTGCGTTATTATTCCTAAACAGATGAATCGGCTACAATGCAAATGTAGGTAACTATCTAATCGATTTGATAGTGGATACTGTGTTTCATGAAAATCTATCCAGCTGTTTAAAATTATTAAACACATCTCAAGCATGTGACATTTCTAAAATAATCTCGCCGAAAATCTAGATGTTGTAAATAAGGTTCTTCAAAGATACATACTTAATTTTATAAGGCACTGAAGGGGCCGTCAGTATGGCTTCGGCTTTATATTCCTGCAGTAAGCGCTGAGTGAACACCTCCAGATGCAGTAGGCCTAAGAAGCCGACGCGCCACCCTTGTCCTAAAGCCGGGCTGAAATGGAAAATGAAGAAGCATACATTTATATCTGCATAAAATCGACAGATGATAAATATATATATTAATAGCTGTGCCCCGGGGTTTTACCCGCGTTAACTTTATAAATTACTAGCTGTGCCCCGCGGTTTTACCCGCGTTAAACTTTATAAAATATGGCCTATGTGTTATCCTAACTATAATTGCCTATGTTCTTTCTCAGGGTCTAGACCAACTGTATACCAAATTTCATTCAAATCCGTTCAGTAGTTTTGGCGTGAAAGAGTAACAGACAGACAGACAGAGTTACTTTCGCATTTATAATATTAGTTAGGATAGCCTATGTGTTATTCTGATGTATAAGCTAAGATTTATCATTGTAAAGTTTCATTAAAATCCATTCGGTAGTTTTTACGTGAATGAGTAACAAACATCCATCCATACTTACAAACTTTCACATTTATAATATTAGTAAGATTAATTAATACCTACAGGCATATTAAAATACATCATGATTGAATACAATAAAGTTTCTAACGAATCAATGATAGATGCAGATCTTATAGAGTTCAAGTAAAGTCTAATCATATTGTGTGCTTCACTAAAACTGGTCGGTAAACGGTATAGTGGGTGGATTACCTAGAATCCGCAGTAACGGTGACGGCCGAATCATTCAAAGCCAGTTTTTTGATAGAATCGCTCAGTTGAGGGTGTTGCGATTGATCAGCCGGGAAGATACCTGCGTACACCATGTGCTTCACAGGAGCAATGGAGCTCGCCCCTTCAGTGTCATCCACCTCCTTAGCAAGTAGTTCATCTCCAACACTGCCGCCACCTCTTGGGCCGCAACCTTATCAAATACATTGTCATTGCGTAAGTATACGGACAATTTTTAACTAGAAATTAGTTTGAGAGCTTTTGTGATACCACTTAATCAACAATGAAATTAAGAAAGGGGTTTGGAAGATTTGATGGCCACTTTCAACCATAGGATAGCAAGTGGAAAGTGACCATCAAATCTTCCAAACACAGTTCAAAGTACTGGCAGAACACAGACAAGAAGTTAATTTTATTCAAATCAATACAATGTCCCATACAATTAAATTAAATAAGATAGGTAGGTCCATATTTTTGTTGACTCATCAACTTCATAAAACTTTGGAAACTGATCTAAGAAAAATAAAAAATATGTCTAATAATAAATCTATGTATAATGTCTTCCTCATAAAGGTCGTAATTATATCTGTTTCATAGGACAGGGAATAGTAGTGACAACTAATAAGAATGACACTTACCTACCATAACAACTTGGCCAGCGATTGCTTCGTCAATAGGCTCCTCACCCGGTCTCAACATCGCCAAGAACTTCACAATGTGTGGCTTTGAGTCCGATTTCCACTTCACGGCTTGACCCACTTGGACTTTGCCAGAATGTATATACGCCAAGCATAATACAC
Source organism: Pseudoips prasinana (assembly GCA_951640165.1). Taxonomy (NCBI): domain Eukaryota; kingdom Metazoa; phylum Arthropoda; class Insecta; order Lepidoptera; family Nolidae; genus Pseudoips; species Pseudoips prasinana. Next base: position 17,484,564 of record OX621240.1, read on the forward strand.
CTCTATATTTGTCATGCCAAGTGTCAATAACATGTGCCCTGAAATGCCCTTCACTGTTTACAGGAGGAGGTGGTATTCTTGTTATTACTGCTTCTAATAATTCTTTGACACCCCAACCTTTCTTAGCCGAAATAGTCATCACAGTTTCAGGGTCAATATTAAAGAGAGATTTCAGCTGTGATTTGACATTTTCAGGGTTTGCTCTAGGCAGATCTACCTTGTTAAGTGTTGGTATTATGTGTAGATTGTTTCTTTTAGATAGTGAGTGTACGGCCACAGTCTGAGCTTGAATCCCTTCATTAGCATCAACTAACATTATCACTCCTTGACATGCTGATACACTCCTAACAACCTGCAATTATCAAACATAAGAGGGATCAGTAGAACAAACATTAAATCTTTGATCAAAAAACCTAGATTAGTCACAGAATATAAATTCCATAATCAATTGTCTCTATTATTTTTGCTTAGTGTGATGCAACTAATGTTATTAAATCTTTTACCTGTCTAGGCAGCCAGTGAATGATAGTAATCATAAAAGTTTATAAACAACCTAATGGTATGCAGATGAGACTAGTTCAATTTTGTTTGTAGGACATCAAGGATTGCTGAATATTTACTAGAATATTTATCTGATTAGTGTCAAGAAATGCTTTCTCATTTGTGGAAGTGAGACATATACCTATGCATTAAGAGAATTCATAAATCACATCACCATGTATAAATGGTATGGTAAATTTATATTAAATAATAATAATTTAAAAGCTATTTTGTTTCAATGTAAATAATAACTTCAGATTTTCACCTAATCCTAGTCGAAAATATATGTACCTACTTAATATTGTTGTTGTAGGTGCTTTTGTTTTTGCAATACAATATAAGTATAGTTCAGAGTTTTGTTCGTGTTTACTGTCTGTAAAACAAATAAAACAAAAAAGGTTTTTGTTCACATAGACTTTAAAATAGCGCTTGTAAATAGTCAGAACATGTTTGTAGTAATATAGTTGTATACCTACATTATTATTTCTAGTTACATAGATATTTAGGTAGGTACCTACACGGATTGTATGAAAACATATATAAAATTTATTTTATAATAACCATGATATTTAGCTAGCTTTAGTTAGCTGTGTTGTACTTGTCTTTGGAACACAGTGTGAAAACGAGCTACAATTAACTTTGACTGTCTAATGTAAATCATAATATTATGGACCATAAAACCAAACCACAAATTGAAAGAAGAAGTTGACTATTAAAGCTATTCAGATAAAACATTAAAATTTATCTGTGTGGTCTATTTGGTGGAAAAGGAACCAGTATTTGGAGGATGGGAATCACCTCTGTTTCACTTGGCAGTACATGTACTAAAAGCACCTCTAATTGGTAGAATACCAATAAGTGGTTCCTTTAGCACCTGTACTATCATGTCCTGTTCAATTTATCCCTAAACTATAGGTTATAGTACTAATAATGTTTGTCCCTCAGTATTTTAATATGCAGTGTATAATTACCTCATTAGAGAAATCAACATGTCCAGGAGTATCTATGAGGTTCAAGAGGTACTTTTCATTATTAAATGTATAATTCAATGATGCTGTAACTGCTTTCACAGTGATGCCCCTTTCTCTTTCCACCTGGAATCAATTAACAAGATATAATAGCTGTTATTAGCCAGTTGCTGTCATCAGTCTGGAAGTGATTGATGTGGTTCAGCAACTAGGCATGCAGTAGTGTATAGATGGATCACTACCAGAGTGGCTTAGTTAAAGGACCGTCTCTGTGCTTCTGAAGGCATGTTAAACTGTCAGCTTTAGTTGTATTTGCTTAACAATAGTTGCTAAGCCATATTAGAGTTTGCTGGGCACTTAAAAATACTCTGGCACTAACCCAATGCCCTTATGATAAATAAAAGTAAGTTATGACAATAATTACAGTGAGTTTTGGGAGCTTGGAAAGAAGTTTATCAAGGCTTCAGTATTACTAGTATAGTGGCCGGCACGAGTCGTGAGTACAGATGGACAGTAGTGGGGGCACGTTCGCGCATGTACACTTTCGGCCAAATTTATTTATTAGGTACAGCTTTTGCTCAAATTATTGACAGGTACTTACGCAAACTATAATTAAAATATTAGTGGTACTTCAAATTTTACTTTGATACAGTAATGTTATAGGCCTTCGTGACTTAAACATAATTATCTCAATAAAACAATCATAATCTGGTTAAAAGCGTTTTATCTTTGTTTACTGTTGTTTTTACAAAAAGTCGTCTCAATCTGGAGAAATAGGTAAATGTCTTCCATAAAACTAGACGCTGCGTTGGTGCTGGTAGAAGCCATTTGATCACTTATCTCCTCATCATCGTCATTGTCCTAATCCTCCGAATTGGTCTCAGAGTCATCGTCACTAACGTGAATTATAAATTGTTCTGACAGTGCATCCACAATGTGATCATTTTTTATATATTCCTTCTCAATTTCCTTCACTTTTTGGCATAATTTTGTCCATTCATTAGCTCCCATCACATTAACTTTTTCCGTAATAAGATTCGTTACGTGACTTACGTTCCACGTCACATTCTTACTGCCGACATATCCTTTTATTGCAGCCCATGCCATCTCAATGGGATTAAGGTCTGGGTGGTATGGAGGTAATCTTATAAAATTGTGGCCATGTTCAGCCATAATCTTATCAATATTAAATTTTTTGTATTGGTCTTTATTAACTTTTATTAAATGATATAGTTGGGGCTTCAGCATTCTTTCATCATGTTGAATCCCTTTTTCTCTTAGCCATCCCAGCATCTCCGACTTCTGGGCATTTGAGCTTGGTGCAGGGTCATATTGTTTGTTGTGGTAGAATGCATTATCTACTACCAAAACAGATTTAGGTGGAATGTTTGGAATTAGCTGCGTGCGAAGCCATTTTTCATAATTTTCATAGTTCATATTACCATGATAGTCTCCCGACTTAGTGCCTGCTTTAAATGTGAGCAGGGCATTTGGCACAAAACCTGTCTCAGTTCCTGTGTGGACTATCACGATTCGTTGCCCTTTTGATATAGGCTTTTTTAGGCCTTTTGTTGTGCCATCTGACCATGCCTGAGACAATGAATGGGACGAATCTACATATGATTCGTCCTATAAATAATTATTCTTCCCTCTTCCCGGAATTTTTGCATCTTTTGCAAATATGTTATTTGCTGGAACAAAATGAGTAGGTAAGTTTTTACATTAAAGCTTTAAAGCAACACTACGGACTTAAAAAATTAAGAGGCACATGATATAGGTATACCTGGAAGTGAATATTGGATTGTTCAATCAAAATTTTCCGGTGGTTATTCTCGGTTGTCCTCCACTGAAACCCAACATTTTGATTATACGGCGAAGACTGCGCTCAGACCCTTGAAAATGTATATCTTCTCTCAACTTCTGTCGTAGTTTTTCAATGGTAGGCATTTCTTTATTGGTGAGGGTGGTAGTTGTGAATACACCTTTTAATAACCCCCTGATCAAAACTATCCACATCTGTGACAGGATGTTCTCTTGGTCTTTTCTTTCCTGGCGTTCTGAATATGGTGAGAAATTCTGAATCATTGGCTTCTTTAATGATTCGCCGTACTGTGGCTACTGAGGTGTTGGTCGCCTCCGCTGTCTGTTTATAAATTTCCATCATACTTTTGTCAATACCTAAGTCATCGTTGCTCTTTATGAAACAATACACTGAATACACCATTTGCCTTCATCATCATCATCATCATCTTGACCCACCAATATGCCAGTGGGTCTGGTTTCCGCACTTAGTCCCGATGTGGACCATTGTACGTAAGCCACGGTGGCCTTTACTCCATCCAGCCCACCTCCTTCCAGAAGCATATTAGATCTCCCAAACTTCTCAGGGCCTCCGGAAGAGTTCTTGGTGAGCCCAAGGTTTCTCTCCAGATTTTCACGATGCCTGTGCACTCGAGGAGCACATGCGCGACCGTTTCGTCAGCGTCCATGCACGCTCTACACAGAGGGCTGTCAGTTATGCCAATAGTGTGAAAGTGTTTGTTGAGTGAGCAGTGTCCGGTGATGGTCCCCACCACAACTCGTAGGTTTTTCCTGTTGAGCCGTAGTAGACGCCGCTTCAGCTTACCATCCAGGCATGGCATTGCTTCTTTGGATTGTCTACAGCCCGATGCTGAGGACCACCAGATCTCGGACTGTGTGTGTGTGTGTTTTTGTAGCCATCTACGTATTTGAGTGAAGGGTATGGGCACAGTTGGTTCCGGTCCAATGGCCGCTGTGTTTGAGCCTCTCCTGGCTAGCTCGTCAGCTGCATCATTGCCCAGTGACCCGCTGTGTCCTTTGATCCATTGTAGAGTTATTGTGTTGTTGTAGTGTCCCGCAACATGTTCCAGTGCGTTATGGCATTCCAGTATTAATCCCGAAGCAAAGTGGTATCTTTCCAAGGATTGGAGTACTGATGCGCTATCAGATAGTATGCGTATGCAGGTGTTTGTGATTTTTCTAGCCTTAATTGCATGTGCTGCAAGGATGATGCCAACACACTCAGCCTGGTATACAGTGTTGAACGTACTTAGGGGCCTTGATATTTTGATGTTCAGGTCATTTGAGAAAACTCCCACTCCTGGGGGCCTACTCTCTTTCTCCGAATCGAAACTTCGTTAACGAACTATATTGAAACGAAGTTTTGCAAGTGACCCTACTCTATTTCATTTTCGGATTCACACTTGTAGTTCGCTTCCATAGACTATTTTACGTGAACGATTGTTTTGAACTATATAGTGTGGGGATTTTAGTTTCTCATTTTGGTAAACTACGGTTTGGACTTTTTTTAAATAATTATATGAATTGACCTTGTATTTTAATTTTAAATTAATCTTGTAGTTTTATAAGCATTTATTGTTATATTAATGCAGAAATTATAAATACAGAAATGTAAAATATATTTCCAACGATATCAACCGCGATTATATAAATAACCCTTTTATTGACGTTTTAAACCGGCTAATGTGAAGAGTACTATTTCATATAAACGATCGGTACAATATGCGACATTTAAAAACATCCGTATATTCACGGAATGTCATCAATCGCCATAGCAACATAGTTTGTTAATTTGTTATATTCTCTTTGGTTGACCATCATGATTGAAGGAATTTTGTTTGGATTCTTTGATAAATTAATAGTTTTGTGTTAATAATTACGTTTTCAGGTGCAAAGTTACAAGGAGTACCTACTGTATGATCTCCACAAATGACCAAAAGTTGTGGTTTCGATTAATACAATTCGTAAGTAAATATCTTAAATACACATAAATATTTATTTTTATACTAAAAGTACGGCCTATTCGTAATAATAAGCATTCGTAACATCTTTTCAGTTTGAAATGTCAGTAGTCAAGCAATTGGAAGGCAACTACCGAACTTTAAACAGCCGCAATTGCCCGAAAAAGTTTTGGATTATGTAGAACACAGAGAGGACTATAGTCAGCACACACAATTCTTAGAAACTGCAAGTTAACCATCAGTGTCACAAGAAACCCTGACTTTCACAAGTTGTAAGTATTTATTTGAGGTATTTTCAGTATTTAATATTGCAAAAAAATTGTACAGACACCAGCACATCAAGCTACCCCAATCTGTCTAATTTCCCCAATTGAAAGTAAACCTTATACTATTGTGATAAAGTAGAAAATCTTTGAAAGAAATTTGACAGATTGGGGTAGCTGGATGTGCTGGCGTCTGTACATGACAAAACATAAAGGTACTTTTTTTGTTAGTATATTTGTATAAAATAGCTTTCCAATTTATGGTTAGTAATGAAAATTTTACTTTAGCATCCAATAAACATAACTAGGTACTTGCATTATATAAAAAAGTTATTATGAATTGAATTATTTTATATATAGTGGCATATCTGTGTCCCCAAAGAGATGGTAGAGATATATTACAACTTCCACATTTTACCTACTGATGGTCTTAGTCCCACATTATAGGGGGAAGGCAATATTTATTTAGAGATAATGATGTACTGAATCGATTGAAGAGTCATATTTTTACAGAATGTACCTTATTTAAATTGTAATGTTGTTTTTGTTGCAGCTACAAAATCCAGGAGGAGACAATAAGAGCCTGTCCAGATGAGGCGTTTTACGCGCGAGTGCACGCGCGCGGTGCCACTCGCGCGTACCCCAGATACTAGAGCTACATATGTCCCGTCCAGATGCCTACGCGCGTTCCATCAATCGCGCGTAAAACGCGTGCAATGCGCGGGACTCTCGACTCGCCCGTTTTACGCGCGAGCGCCGCGCGAGTCGAGATACTCGAGCTCCATTGCTGCGTCCAGTACTACGCGCGAGTTCGTTGCGAGTGGACTTATTTAATTTAAAATGGAGCGTGATAACTAAATGTTTGTGTACTGTTTACGACGTTTCCATCGACGGTATGCAAGCCACAACACAATCGCTGTCTCCGAGTCCATGTTTGCAACTGACTGGATCCCTCCCAGCGTTTCAGGCGCGTGTAGAAACGCGCCTGAAACGCGGTATCTGGACGGAATAGAAATTGAGACGCGCGAGTGCACTCGCGCGTAAAACGCCTTATCTGGACAGGCTCTAAGCAGCTGGCATCAGCAGCAGATTGTTACAATTGGAAGAGATGCATGTAGAGAAAGAAATAGTCAGGAACACTGAGCCTGCAGGCATTAGGGGTGTCCTGTTGAGAGCTGGACTAATGAGAAAATACTTTGATCAATTAAATTTATATCTGCTTACTCCACATAATTAACTGTCTGATTAACAGTTTCCAAACTCAATTTTGTAATAAGATAGTATATATAGTCTTTGCTCATTAATCGAACAGTCAATTATGATGTTTTTATATTTAATTTAAAATGTCTCATTCATTTTAATAAATGAATCACAATTGTTATAAACAGTTGCACTACTATGCCCAACCGTAAGCTGGGTACATTACATTATAGTAATTGGTGGATGTTCTAAACTATTACTTCTAGGTTAAGGTATGTTATTAGGTATGTAAATAAAACAATTATAAAAAGGCTGTTTTTTATTTAACTACAATTTCAAGTAAATTTATATAGTTGGTAATGGATGTCCTAAAACAATGTGAAAGTATATTTATAGCAAATGGTGGCCTCCTTGATCTATGCACACAAATATCTGTCCTGCATGGATATCAACCCTCAACGTCCGCTGTGAAAATAATAAATAAAAAAAAGGCACAAGGCATAGTCATAATATTTATTCAGTAATAATTTGCAATGGTTTTTGAATCATTACAATTTTATTCCCTACCTAAAAACACAGTGAGTATCCTTTTTTAAAATAGTAACTTAACATTTAATACAAATTTATCATCGAAAAGTGTTGAATTAAATCTACTCATTCCCAAGCAGTTTTATCATTAACATGCCTTGCTACACAATTCTAAACACTGCCCCATAGAAGAGTTACCGATTTTGTGGAGATCAGTAGCATGTGCAACAAGATTATGCTTATTTAGAGTATTTACATTATGAATAATAATATTTTTTTTTATAAATGTATCAATATTTTTATGCAATATCAATATATATCAAACTACATTAAAACTCACTCCTACATTGGTCAAATTCATCAACAATGCTTTGGAGTATGTCCCGTGTGTCTCTGGCACCTTGGTTCTGTAAATGTAATTGTTCCATTTCTTGTTTAACTATTTTCGGGAATTTGATTCACATTTAATTGATTTCGCAGGCGGCACAGATTTCTTCTACGCTCTACACGTTCTTCACCTAAATCAGCCTCATTTGAAAGCATTATTGCACCTATTTCAATTAAACTGAATGCAAAATCCATACAAAACAAAACCAAAAGGCACTTTTCTCGAGTTTGGCAATTCGATTGACATTTAAATGATTTCTTAGGCGGCACCGTTTTCTTCTACGCTCTAAACATTCTTCACATGAAGCAGGCTCAATTATAAGCATTCTTGCAGAAATTTCAATTAATTTGAAGCTAAATCCACATAAACGAAAATCAAAAGGTAGCACTTTTGTATTCGTCAATTTTGAAGTTAAAATGACGAAGTTTGATGTGTCAAAATCAAATGTTCGTTCGGAACGTCATGAATTAGAGTAGGTTTAGAGAATCTAAATGTCAAACTATGTTCGTTCGAATGAATTCGCGGAACGAATGGAACCGTGGTAGCATACACAAGAAATTCGTAACGAACGAACGAAATTTGGAGAAAGAGAGTAGGCCCCCTGTTCCGGAGTCGGTTTTTGACCCATCAGTGTAGATTCTTATCTCCGTTGGGTTCGGATGGTCACATTCTTCTTCAGTGAGTTGTATATTGTAGTGCTTCTGGAAATGGTGTGTTTTTAAGATTTTATCACTAGGTGATGCCATCATGGGTTGCCGTTTGATCGCGTCTTCATGAATACGAGTATGCTTTATTCTAGGGTCATTGTTTAGGGTGCCACCATTTGCCTTGCCTGTCTATTTAAAACTGTATTTTTTCTCCTCGGCATTTTTGGAAAGTTCGTGTGACTACGATTTGAAAACCGAAAATTTAAAACACATCAATTTTATAAAAGGAAGTAACAAAAATTAACTATATTAACACAAAAACACATAACAAACACGAAATAACAAAAATAAACTATATTAAAACAAAAGCAAAGAAAAAACACAAAATAACAAAACTGAACTATTTTAAAATTGGAAAAGCAAGTCACTAAAATTGCACAAAAGTGTACTGTAGCCGAATGACACGCGAGAGTCTAATAGACACGTTACTGTACCTAAGTTTACACTGATAATTTTGGTGTGACTGCATAATTAAAGATATTTTCAACAAATTGATAATTCTTATGCTGAGGTCAAATTGAAGATTACAAGTGTGAAGCAATTAAAGCATTGGAGTCTCACCTACGATATGTTGTTATCAGATATCTTTAAAATGTATTTAAGTGCGGATGGGAATCAAACCCATAACCACAGGATATCCAGCCCGACATGAGTGAACCACGCTGCCACCTCACAATGGTTCACAGACTTGAATTTATATAATATTTTCTTAAGACACTTTTATATTATGTTGTTATGTGAAGAAAGATTAATAGGTTAACAAATTTTTCTGTAATATTAATAATATTGTTTTACAGATAGCACACTATTTTTATATTGCAGATGGGAAACAGGCTGATTCTTATCAGGGCGCCAGACTGAGAAACCGCTACTCATTGAACAAATGCCTACTGCGTCTCTCCCTTATTTCAGTTTTGTACCAAGATCTTCTTTAGATAGCTTCAAGGATCTTTGATATTAAGGTCAATTAACGCAATAATTGTTAAAGTTTTGCATCAATTTACCTTTTCACAGCTTGCATTAGTTTTAATTAGGTGGGAAAGTGGTATCAATAAGAATTGCTTGACGCGTAGATCCATCTCTCATAAAAATCAATTCATTTTTGGTAGTTTACCTGCAATTGATCCAATACTTGGGCATGTTCCTGTCCTGGCTTGATAACACCGGTTATTTCAAGTAATCTATCAGCTAAAGTACTTTTACCATGATCAACATGAGCGACTATGCTAAAATTTCTGATCCTGCTTACATCGAGAACTTTGTTAGGGGCATCTGAACTATTGAAACGCCTTGTAAAATACCTGTAAATACATAATAGGGTATAATTTGACCGCTTAAAACTGTACCTATTTAAATAATATTAAATAAAATAGATACATACTTCGGATAAGCCCTAGAATGTTTAAATATGATACTCTTGATACTAATTATGAATCTAACCATTTTTATTACAATAAAATTGAAAGCCACAATGTAACAATCATTTTGAAATAGTGAAGAAATTGTTTTATGTGAGCAAAGTGAGGTTATTTTAATGTCAGTTTCTCACACTGTCAGAGAATAAAACAGAGAATAATTACCTACTGTCACTGACAATCAGCTGTTTATTTTTCGCCGCTTTGGACAGGCTAAGGTCATAGACCATACCGCCTCGTCTTCAGTTGAAATATTTTATGTTTCTCGTCATTTAGTCGAAGTCCAGTCAAGTCATAGTCCTACCCCAGTAAAGCAGTGGAGACTTTACTAGAGGCTTCTACGGAGTTTTGGTTTCAACACGGAAAATCACAATTCACGGCAATATCGCACTTTCCTCCACTTGTAAATGAAACAGAGCCTTGATGCGTCTATTTCCGCGTTGGTGCCAAAACCCCTCAGCTGTTTACTTGAATATTACGACTACGTTGCATTATCTAGTATATAAAAATAAGTCGGGTTTTCCTTCCTGACGCTATAACTCCAGAACGCACGAACCGATTTCCACGGTTTTGCATTCGTTGGAAAGGTCTCGGGCTCCGTGAGGTTTATAGCAAAGAAAATGTATAAAATTTAACGCGGGTAACACCGCGGGGCACAGCTAGTATTATATACAATACAAGGTATGTTTAATAAAGATTTCCTTCTAATAAATAGGGGTCAATAGGAACTGTTTTCAGGTTTCTAATGGAAGAGTAAGTGCTGCACCGTAATGGTGCGATGAATTGATTTTAGAGTGAAGTCCGGTATTGTTGCAGTAATCTACACGGTAGAGTGGATTATATTATTATTTTATATATAGAGACTAGCCAGGAAAAAGCTCACGAGATTTCATCTAATAAAAATTCAGGGAAAAGCCAAATACTATCAATTCGCACAAAGGCGTCAATTTGCAGAAGACGTGAACTACAAAAGATAAAACCAAAATCAAGAGCCATGAAAAACGAACTAAAAGCACTCTACAAGCTTATAAGTAAACGTATCCATCTAGACTACAGGGTGCACCGGACAAAAACAATCGAAAAACATCTTAATACTACAAACAGTGTCAAAAGAGCATACAAGGAACTGAGAACACATAAATTATGGATTGAAGAATTGAAAGACAAATCGAAAAATACCCAAAATAGAACAGAAATACTGAAAATAGCAACAGAATTCTATAAGAAACTGTACAGCGCCCCGAATCAAAATGGATATGAATTACCGGACATATATAAAGTAGAGACGAGGGCAGTGATAGACGAATCCGAAGTGATTGAAGGGATTCAATCACTAAAAATGGAAAAAAGTCCGGGCCGTGACGGGATCACCAACAAAGTCATAAAGACTGGATGTGCGTATCTAGCAAAACCACTAACTCTGCTGTTCAATCTGATACTGAGCAGCTCGTACACTCCCGTCAATGGTCAGAATCTGAAATTATCTTGCTTTACAAAAAAGGAGACCCTAATGACATAAGTAACTATAGACCGATAAGCCTACTACCCTCACTATATAAACTGTTTTCCTCAATAATAGAGAATTAGAGAGAGCACAGAGAAATATCAACCCATTGAACAGGCAGGCTTTAGAAGAGGTTTTTCAACAGTGGATCACATACACTCACTAGAAATGCTGATAGAAAAATATCAAGAGTTCAAGAGACCTCTCTACATTGTATTTATAGACTGTCAAAAAGCATTTGATTCTCTGTTCCACTCATCAATATGGGAAACTCTACTCTCTCAAGAAGTTCCACTAGACTACATCAAAGTCCTAAAAAATATCTATGAAAATAGTACTAGCAGAGTGAAGCTGGAAACTACAGGGCCACCCATACAAATTAATAAAGGCGTACGGCAAGGAGACCCACTCTCGCCAACTATATTCATAGCGGTGCTGGAGGCCATCATTAACAAACTAAACTGGGGAAAAATTAGGCATTAGTATTAATGGATGTCACTTGAATCACTTGAGATTTGCTGACGACATAGTCCTGCTATCCGCTAACTTGCTAACTTCAAATCAACTACAAGTCATGATAAACACTCTACACGAAAAAAGTCGTAAAGTAGGCTTACAAATAAACCTAACAAAAACTAATATCATGACAAACCATATTAAAAGACCTGTATATCTCGAAAATTCACCCTTGACATATGTCGATGCCTATATTTATCTGGGAAAGCAAGTTTCATTCAACCAACAAAATAACGAACTGGAAGTAGAGAGAAGAATCAACATCACATGGAAAAAGTTCTGGAGTCTCAAAGAAATACTAAAAAGTGATATGACCATAAGAATGAAAACTAAAGTAATGAACACCTGCCTACTGCCCTCTTTAACATACGCCTGCCAAACTTGGAAATTTACTAGAAAAACGAAAAATAGAATTACATCCTGCCAAAGGAGTATGGAGAGAAGCATCTTGAAAATTAAGAAAATCCAAAAGATCCGCCACACTCATATAAGACAGAAAACTAAAGCCATTGACGCTCTCAGCTATTACTAAAGCTTAAATGGCGATGGGCTGGACACGTAGCGAGACTTAGCGATAATCGCTGGACTAAAAAGACAACATTATGGGCCAGGTCCTCTAGGACAGAGAAAAAGAGGACGACCAAACGCGCGCTGGGCAGACGACATCATAAAAGTAGCCGGTACTCAATGGCCGCGAGCGGCTGAAAATAGAGAGTATTGGTCATCTCTGGAGGAGGCCTTTTCCTTTCATGGAGAGGGTTCTTGCCAACAAAATACAAACCCTATATCTAATGATTAAAATTTAATTATATATATATATAAAATATTTTCATTTTAAATCGATTAATTATATAATTTTTGCATGCACATTGCTATTGTTTTTTATAATCTGTACTACCAACAAGCAAGAAATAAAAGGCTTTTTTATTTATTTATTTATATATAGTATATTAAATACATGTCTAAATCATACAAACAATTAAATTCTCATATTTCAATTTGCTATAAGAAATGGGGCTTTAGCTTTACTTTAAAATACTAAAGTAGGTAATAATTTGGGGTCATTTTGTGATGCACACTTGTGGGTAAACTATTCATTAACTAAGGAACTGCACTTTTTGAAGGCTAACCGACAAGTTTTTAAAACAAATTAATACCCAAAAATATGGGCAAGAAAAAGAATTGAAATCTCGTGAAATTATTAATTAACTGAGGAAATTTACTATACTTGTAATGAAAGACATGTTATTGTAGTAAAATTTTATTATACCATATTACATATATTCTTATAAATAAGGACGGATTCGAAGTCATGGTTTGGACGATTTATATTTAAACACTTATATTTATCTTAACTCTCATTAAACAATTTCTTCTATACTCTGATCAGGAGACTCAGGACTTTCGCTTAAATCTTCTGATGGTGTTTGTAATGCTTTCAACTGTTGTTCAAAACCTGTAATAGATAACAAAACTTGTTTGATTAATTTGCAGGTATTCAACAGTTTAAAGATAGCAAGTTTCAAGTTTCTTTATTGCGTTCATGTGTAACATGTTTAGATGTTTCGCTCACAATAGGTATCACATGAACCCTGTTAGGACGTAGCAATACAGCTTTTTATGTAACATTAAAATATTATATAAACACATAATGACAATTAAATTATACTTAATCAAAATTCATGTAAAGTTCCAAACCTACGACATAGGAACGTAACGAATCGTACTTATTTGAGATTTCGAGGAGAATGAAGACCCATGTTTCATACGATGTACGATCTACCTAAGTGTGCGTCAAAGAAAAATACTGTATTTTAAACTCGCCTCAAACCGTGAAGTTATTTATTAATTTTCTAAAAGTTAAAGTTAACCAAAGAGGTTTTCGCTGATTCACTGGACAATACAGGCGAGCGTGAGCTTAAGCCACGTAGAAATAGAAAACTACACAAACTAAGTAACCCGCTTCAGACAATACCCCTATTGAGCTTCGAGTCTCGACTCTTGGTAGTTGGTGGGTAGATGCATGTGTATCTACTTTTAGGCAGAACGGTGCAAATGTCACGCTACGTTAATACGCAAAAACGTGAAGCCGCAAATCCGATTGAGCATCGGGCAAGGTATATTATCGATAAGAATACAAACTAAGCGTCATGGAGGGCGAGGAGAGGTTATTGAATCAGTAATTGTAATAGAACAGATTAGGGCGGGAGCCTATTGCCACGAAATCACAGCTTAACTTTTTATCCCATTAGCGATGGGTGGTGTGTTCATTACCATCATTTACAGCTACAAATATAATATATATATTTGAATTTCTACCGGGAACTAACATCCCTCTATCACAGCTTATACAAGATATAACATAAATACTGCGGGAAATTTAATGAGCATACATATTACCCTCATAATTTTGTTCCATTCAAAGTAAATCGGTTGCATGGAAGAGATCGCATTCAGCGATAAGGCCGCCAATTGCATTAAAATAAGCTAATTTTCTTGTTTGTATCCATTGTTTTGTATTACTTATTATTGCAATAAAGTGTACTGATAAGGCCGCCAATTGTACATTTTATTAATGAAAATATGTTATTGTATTCTTGTATCCTATAATGTTTTAGTGTACGATAAAGAGTTATCTTATCGTACTTCTTCTTCTTCTTCATAATGTACCAGCTAATCGTTATTGTTGTATGGGCAGTTAATTTTTTTATGTATTTTTCATATTGACGTCTTAGGTTTTCATATTGACGTCTTAGGTAAATTAAGCTAGTTAATAGGTAAATTAAGCTCCTTAAGATTCCCATATTTATGTTACACTATTCAGAGCAGTAGTACGCCTGTGTCACATGGCACGTTCTAAGCGACCCTACAAGTGCCCTTGAAGCGCCTGGTGTGAACTATATTACATTAGCGAACGAATCAGAGACAGAATGATCCAAGTAAGCGGTATGTATGTACATTGGCATTACGGGTGACACATTCGAACAATAGTTATATCAGGAGAATGGCTATGCCATGAACTAAAATAATGTCATACTAACGCAAGGCTTCGGTATGGTTAGGTGCGTATTGCAGAAGTAGCCGAAGTACTTTTTCTTCTGTGATGAGACCTGTCCGTCCAGTCAGAGCACGAAGCAATTGATGGCCAGCAGTAACACCTAAAAACAATGAACATTAAGATATACAATTGTTGTGCCTACTACTACTTTTTAACTAAGTATAATATTTATAGTAAGAAAACATGCCTTCTGCTCCGAAGGTTGCTGGATCCTCGCACAAGACAAATATTTGCTTACATGTCTATTTGTCCATATGTGGGTAGTTTTTGTGTATTGAATGTATATATTTACAAAATAAGTATTTCTATCACTTGTCTTGTATCCATAGTACATACGGCTACACATCAGGCTATACAATTCTAGTATAAGCTGATCTCTCATTGTATGTAAATCCTAGACAACGCGAGATCAGCTTATACTGGTAATGTGTAGCTCGATATGTAGCCGTGTGTACAAGTTTGCTTAGTTTGATCTAGATGGTGCTGTGGCGCATCAATGGTTTTGTGTCCCTTAATTGCATGTTTTTGCGTTGTCTTCTTAACCCTTTCAGACCTGGCGTACACAAATGTACACATAAAATTTAAAAAAATAATTTGAATCATATTCGCAATTTTTGCAATTGAAACCGGTTGTATTCATAAGTTCACATTATAAATTACGGAAAAGAATACAACTAACGCCATCTACTTGCGTACTTTGGCATGTTTTGAACAAGTTTCGACCAGGGGCCAGCCGAATTTCGGATTGTGTAGGTAAGCTCATTATATTATTTCTAAAAGGTAGGAAATAACGAATTATACCTACTGAAAAAAATGTTAGTCGATGTGTTATATTACTTAGGTTATATCTAAGAAACATTTTTAGTGTTTCATTTATTTTTTATACCAAATAACTTGATTTTTATATTTGTACTCAATTGTACACATCAGGCGTAAACGATGTATTTACGATTTGATCCAGTACTTTGTTGGTATTGAAAAAATCAGATTTATAGTTATTAAAACGTATAATTACCGTGTTTTTGGTGGTACCAATTGTGTCAATACAATTTTCAGATAAAAAAAACCACCCAACTGCTTTCACCTGACGCCTTGAGAGCACTAAATGAAGGAGATCTTTCTGATTTGGAGTTATCATCCGATGACGAAGGACGGTTAAAATTTGCGTCTGAACGGGAGTCACTTTCGGTCTGAGTAGGCGCAGATGTCATAAGCCAGAATCAGCAAGAAGTATATCCACCTGACTCCGACGATGATGAAGTGCCTAACTCGTCGTGGGTAGAAATGAGTGATCGGGAACCAGAAGTGTCTACCTTCATCTCACAATGACAATTGAAGAATCCAAGGGTCACATGTTATACTTCAACAATTACTTTTCATTCTATCAACTGCTGCAAATGTTAAAACAAAGCAGAATTAGGGCTGCATGTACAGCTAGTATCAGCTAGAAACAGATTTGTTAACCCATTGTTGCTAAGCGACAGAGAGATGAACAAACAACCTCGAGGCTTTGCTCAAGAAGTAAATAGCTATGACGAAGATGTAACTGTGGTCAAGTGGTTTGACAATAAGATTACCCATCTGGCTTCTAATTTTGTTGGCATTGTTGAAAAAGACATAGTGAGGAGGTGGTGTAAAAAAGACAAGCAATTTATTGAAGTTGAACACCCTGTAGATGTCAGGAAGTATAATCATGCGATGGACGGAGTTGACTTATTAGATCAACTCATGAGTTACTACAGGACTTTTATAAAATCCAAAAAATGGACATTTCGCATGATATTTTAGCATCAGATTTAGCAGTAGTTCAGGTGTACCGTGAAAACCAAATTGACAACAACTTGCTCGGCGTACCAAAAAACAAACATCTTGCTCGTTGCTTCTTTTTTGTCGTCGGCTGTGTGAAAGTCTGGTTTTGCGGAATAAAATTTCCATTGCTAAAAAAGGCCGTCCAAGTGGCAGTAGCCCAACTCCACAGACTATACCAAGAAGACCAGGAGAGACTCGCCCTGCGACTGAATTTGCTCAAGATGGCGTTGGACATCTTCCTGCTCACGATGATGGTCTTGCAATGCAGTGTAAATCATTAATTTGTGTAAGGGGAGAACCCGAAATAAATGCATAAAATGCAAGCTCCACTTATGTCTCACAATAGATAGAAATTGCTTGTTAGCATTTCGTACATAAGCGTGTGCCTATGTATGAAATATGCTATGTGATTATGTGCTAAATATTTTGATCTACCCAAAGAAGAGATATATTTCTTAAGAAGAATACTTTATATTTGTTAATTATATAATTTTAATAAAATGTTCTATTAAAAATATACGTAAATTAAAAGTTTTATACTTATCACAAAACATCTTGATATACTAGCCTTGTCATTACATAGGACGGATGTGCACATTTGTACACAAAAAGAAAAACCACTATTTCTGGAAAAGCTGTCAGCCAAGATTTTTATTTTTATTTTTCCATCATTTCTTGTACCCTAGTCCAGCTATATGATTTTTTATAAATCGGTTGGTGACAAAAAAATAATTCAGGTCTGAAAGGGTTAATAACAGTACAAAGAAAAAGGTTCTAACGCGTATCGCTTATTATCCTTTAGTGTTACCCACTAAAACTAAATTTAAATGTGAAAGATGCACTCTCCTTTTTTCGAAAGAAATATAATAATATTAATAAAACTAGTTTAGTTGGTCCTCCTTAGAATCGGGGCCATTGTTATTTTTTTCCAGCTTTACAACTGATTATTTTATTTTCTTACCTGGATTGATCTCTCCAGTCTCCAACATTTTTTTAACATCCATAAAACGTTTGAGAAATGCACTTTGTTCCTGCAACGCTGTTGTTTGCGCACCTGTAACATTAAATACAAATTGAATTACTGCGCATACATTTACTTACATTACGATGTAATTGACGGTTAATGTACGCGTTAATTCTTAAAACCGTAGAGCGCTGTCCACATGTTCTACATTTATTTAAAATATACTAGCTACGCTGCGCTAATACGGCCGAAAGTACCTAAATAAAGAAATCCGTTGAAGTAACAAAAAAAAACTTGAGAGGTGTCAAGGGACACCCGGATGGAACGAAGTTATTTCTTATTATTTATTATGTACAAAAAAACCTGTATACACTCAACAGAAATAATCGTCGCGACACCACACTGTTCAATGCGAAATAGAATTGAAAATATCTGGCTTGCTTTCTATAAGAGAGAGAGAGAGTCAGACAGAGAAACATGCGCACGCCGCACAGCTGCAAAAAGTGTCGTGACAACTTTTCGTAAGAATTTTTTCCGTCTAGTCCCCCTATCACAACGCGCGATAAGGAACTTCGTTCCAAAACTCCGTATGATTTTGCACCATGATAATGGCAGCTCTCACAAGCCAGATGGACAATTTTCAATTTTCCGAAGTCAAAAAACCAGGAATCTTATAATTTCTTCGTTTTCTACGAACTTACTACTGAAAAACCATGATTTTTATCATCGGTTGTAGAGTATTAGAAGCAAGTTTTCGAGGTTACCTCAGAATAGTGTAATAAATATATTAAGTTTTTGATATATGTGTTAAATGTTATCTGTACTTATGAGAAAGTGTAAATTTAAAAATCGCTAAGGAGCATCATACAACGAGAGAATTGCAACTAGGGAATCCAGCTGCAAAAGCACCGAGGATCAATTTTAAGGATCCTAAGTAAAGACGCCAGCACATCAAGCTACCCCAATCTGTGAAATTTCCCCAAATGAAAGTGAACCTTATGCTTGATTATTAGTGAAAAAGTTGAAAATGTATAAAATACATTTGACAGATTGGGGTAGCTGGATGTGCTGGCGTCTGTACTATTAAGTACCATTTTATTCCAATAGTAGGTATGGCAGAAATGCTTAAACGTGAATGAAAATTTATATAATAAATCTTACAAAAATCCAAGAAAGTATTTTGTTAATTCAAATCGCAATCACCCTTCGTTAAACATTCTTGTGTTGTCAAACATTGTAATGTCTGTTGACCATGTATTACTAGGTATGTTATATTAAATTAACATACCTAGTTCCGAGACCATTTAACAATACCACACTTCTTCTGTCGAGAGTTACAAATAAGAGGTTGGTAATATCTAGTATGTTTGCAAATATCTAGTTATAGGGAATCGCCGTAGCTGGTGTGCATCATTCATATGCGAACATTTTCTATTGTAATATATACCTGTATCCGTATCTGTTGACTTCGCTAGGCACTTTACAGCTTCCTTCAGGGCTTCCAACGCTTTATCATAGTTCTGAAAACACAGATGCATTTTTTGGGTGATAAATAAAATTGCAAGACAAGGGGTGGGGAACCTGGTGACCTGAAATACAGGCCTAGAGCCTAGTTTGGGCATCAGTCTTCCACAATATTTTGTTTGCTGTTCTAAAACCTACTTACCTTAATGTTTGTAACCACCTGTACCATGTTATAATATTGTGGAGAGTAATAAATAATATTGATTTATTTATAGTGCAATTTTGTTTAAAAGATTATTTTTACACGTTTTCGCCAAAAAAATGGTAAAAAGGGAACCCTTATACTGCGTTACAATCCGTCCGGCTGACACGGCGGTAGGTATATCACAGAAATTAATAATGCCAGGGAGTTATAAATTAAATAAATTAGTTTTAGTTTTTATTGGAAATAAGATGACGTTTATAGTAAGCCTAGGAAGCTTTCACTGCTTCATCGGGAAGTGGCGGCAAGTGTGAGTTCGAGCTATCTAGCAACGTAAAGCTATTCGTGGCTGTTACTTCAACTTATTATTCAAATAACTACGTACACTAATATTGCTTTTCATTGATTAATTTTGTACAAGCAGTTTGGTGATTAAACATGCTATTTAGTTCATAATTAGATTAATTAAATACGCGTATTAATAGATAAAATCAATTATATTATATATCCTGGGACATTATTCACACATGGACATCTGATCCCAAACTAAGCAGAGCTTGTACTATGGAAACCAGATAACTGGTATATACCTACAACATATTCTGCTTTTCTTTTGTAAATACATACTTATCTATAAAGATAATTACACCCAGACACAGGACAAACAGACATGTTCATGCACACAAATATCTGGCCCGGGAATCGAACCCGAGCTGCGCAGCTGCGGCGTGAAAGGCAAGCATTTACCAACCACGCAAACTGGCAGCTGTCTGGTTGTCATTGTACAGGCATTGCCTTGTTTGGGATCATATGTTAGTTGTTCCAAGGTATATTAAGATTGGCGATCTTAATATACCTTGGAACGACTAACATATGATCCCAAACAAGGCAACGCCGCTGTACAATGACAACCAGACAGCTGATAAACATACATTATATATTTCTATACCTATGTTATAGGCAAATTAAACGCAGATACAGATAAAAAAAAAACTTGTGGGTACTTATGTACACGCGTTAGAAGTTATACTTCTTAATATACAACTTGAACATAGTTATCAATTTTCATACCACCTAGAACTAACTTCATGCTGTTATTGTGTAGTTATTTTTTACGATGCGCATCTGCGCGCGCATCGTAAAAAAATTTTTTAGTGTCGGTGTGCGCGCGCATCGTTAAAATTCACTCTCATAATTTTTCTCCATCGCGCCAAAAGAAGTATAACTTCAATAATTGTGCTTATCTTACAAAGATTTCTCCTGGATGGGGTCGAACCCACGATCTTTAGCTTAGCAGTCAGGGTAACTAACCACGGGACCGACATACTAGTCTAAAGAAATATATTATTTTAGTCATGATTTTATAACTTTAGCTTCGTAATCACACTAATATTATAAAGGCGAAAGTTTGTGAGTGTGTGACTGTGTATGTTTATTACTTCTTCACGTCTAAACGGCTGGAGTGATTTTAATAATATTTGGTATGGAGTTAGCTGACACCCTGGATATACATAGGCGAAAATTTATAAACTTTAACGCGGGTAAAACCGCGGGTACAGCTAGTATAATATAACACAAAAACTATGTGTCTGTCTTGCTTTATCTATATTAGGGTGGACATATAGAAAGTTTATTATTCTTAGGTAATCTATAATTATACTAACCTCATATTCATCCACTTCAACTTTTGCGCACTCAGCGTAAAAAGCAGCAAGTTTTCCATAGGCCTTGGCCCTCGTGTAAAAGTGTAGTATATGCCTCATGAGGTCCGGCCTCGTGCGCCAGTCGGCGCGCCGGCGCAGGTAGTCGGCGGCCATCAGCTGCGCGTTGCGGTCGCGAGTGGCCGCTGCGAACGTGGCGATGCGGTCAGCGTCGCCGGAACGCATCAACCACCTCATTGCACCTGCCTTTAAAATAATATCCACATATTAGTAAGTAGCAAAGAAGTGGAACTAATCATTTTCTAACTCCTCCTTTTTTTCTTTCTGATTAAATTCGTTGCGGGATCCAAGACAGTTAAAGCGATTTCCCGGGACATGCCTAAGCCTCACCGCTCAGGGTCATTTCATTGTGTGCCACTGTTGATCCTGGCTAACAGGAGTTGCAGTGGTGGGTAAGAGGGAGATACTAGTCTCGAAAAAAATAATTGTAAATATGTTTGCTGTGTGATGACGGTGGCGAATATCATATCATCACCCCATCTCATCCCGTGAGGGGATGTATGAGTCCACCCGAGGGAATATCTACTAGAGGACGGGTAGCAGCTTCCTTCTATCTACTATGATCTATCAACTTACTGCCATCGCCAACCCATCTGCCAAGCGTGGCGATTATAGCATATGCCCCCAAGATGATTCTTGCACATATTGGGCCTTTCGGAAGATCACTAAAAACTAAGACGACATTTTTATTTCTCCTATCACTATGGACTATGGAGATTATTTAAAGATCACAACAAATCACGCTAATATTATAAAGGCGAAAGTTTGTGAGTGCGTATGTTTGTTACTTCTTCACGTCTCGACGGCTGGAGCGATTTTAATAAAATTTGATATGGAGTTAGATGACACCCTGGATTAACAAATAGGCTATTATTTATAAAGTTTAACGGGGGTAAAACCGCGGGGAACAGCTAGTATTTAGTAAAATCAATTGTATTATTTCCCGTGCATGTTATGAAAATAAAAGTTATTTCTTCCTTTCTATCTTCATCTTCACATCATAATCATTTGTAAGCGACAAACTCTCACGTAAAACTCAGTCATATATAATATTATTGTGTTTATGTCCAGGCTATGTAGCCTCTCAACATATACGACCCCTCTTTCTGTGTATCTCAAAAATGACAATGTACTTGATCGGTTTGCTCTAAGTTAAAAGTGATCGGTACATGATATTATGACGAGACAGTAAACACAGACCAATCGTTAAAAGACCCAAAACCCAACGCAAAAGAACTTGTGAATATAGAAAAATGATATTTACCTTGTCTCCTGCATGAGCAAGTCTCTTAGCAGCTTGATGGTACAGTCCCCGTGCGCCCAGCACATCAGCGAGTCTTCGCAGCAACACATCTCGCCCGGTCGTCCCCGCCGGCGCAGCAAGCCTTTCACTTAGTTCTTCTGTCAACGGCGTTGGTAACGTTTCGACTATGTCTAGCGCTTCCTCATACTGGCAAAATAGGAATGTTTTAGTATGAAAATAAATAACATCATTTATGCCAAGTAATGAACTAAATCTACTTCAGTGGCACCCACATTGACCAGAGTTTATGATTATCAAAATCATCCAATACGTTGGCCGGTACACTTGCGACTTGCGAGGCTATTTCTACTTATTCGAACATATTACTACATCATCCATTTTGTACACACTCAAGTGAAGTTTGAAGTTCTACTAGAGAACTATATTTATCTTGTAGAACTTATGTAGTCGCTGGAAGGCGCTGGATGCGAGTAGTGCATGACCAGCAATTCTGGAGATCACTGAGAGGCCTATGGGCAGCACTGGACGTCTTTCGGCAGATATGATAACACCTTCATCGCGATCTTGTCACCTCGACTTGTTGCTAACTCTTGCCGGTCGCCTATAAATTCGTCACCTTGTAGCTATTACAAGGTTAGTGTGTAGCTAAGTTCCCACGCGGTGGCGTAGAGTAGAAACTGCGGTAATCATCGCGTTTATGTCACTGTTAACTTAAGTTACTACCAACCTTCCCTGCGGTCGCTAACAGTGCTGCAGCATGAGAATGTTGGTTCGCTTCTCGTAGATGTGCAGCCAATGTGTTTGCTAGCTCAGCGTCTACGCGATTGCCGAGTGCTTCTACTGCGGTGATCATCGCATTCGTGTCACCGCTGGTTATTGCTAATTTTAAAGCCATATGCACTTTCCCTGTTTGTAGAAAAACAAAATAATATTTATAAATCGTAGACCCTATTACTGAGACGGTTAATAGTGTCTCGTTGGTATTGAGGTATTGTATCAGCGCAGATAATGAGATATGTGGGTTGAGATTTTCCTGGGAAGAAACATTCTCAGCAGTCGTTCGGACGCATGATTACAAAAATATATATAATTGTGTGTTATTCATATTCTATTTCACGATAAAAATATTGCACGGCTGCTATAATACCATTTTACAATCTTTTCCATTCTCTCAATAGAAAGTACATAATTCACCATTAGCGGAATTGACACTACATATTTTTTGTATTTTGAAGTAGATAAATAAGTATATGCCCTCAAAGGTCTTCAGTGTAGGCAGGCATGGGCATTGTTTGTGGTGCTTATGTTCTCAACAATACGACCATATACTGGGTGCCTGCACTCGTCGTTATCTAACCTCTGGGAAATTTTCAATAATTTTATGGGTTCGTAGGAAATTTAAAATATACCTAATTATCCGAGTATGTGTCGTGGTCGTGATATATCTACTTACATGCCACTCACTAACTGATCTAGTCCTTGGGATACACTGATGGTGCACTGTTTTGGTTAAGATCCCAGTTCGGAAATTGAACATACAATTCCACCTTTCGTACGGAAACTTCTACAGTGACCACGAAGGATTTTAACATACAACACCAACACAAAACACACCCAAATTGCCAAATATATCTAAGCTAAATATATACAGCTGTGCCGAGCTAACGTTTTATAATAATAATAATTTACTAGGACATTATTCACACACGTCCATCTGATCCCTAACTAAGTAGCTATACTATGGAAACCAGATAATAAAAGAAAACGACAACCGGCCCGTCGTGTTATGTTTATATTATCATATTCCGCTACACCTTTAGTACTTTGAGTTTCATTGTGTAGTTTAATAAAAGTCAGGCAAATAGTGGTACTGCCTGAGTATCAAGTACGTGAGCCCAGAAGTAGTGGCAATACGAAGACCAGATCAATGCGCCACTAATATAGACAATTAATGGGAAGTGCAGGTGCATGATTTCCAGATACATTTAATTGTGGGACACAATGTAATTTGATGATGATGGCTGATGAAATAAAAAAAATACCTGCTTTATGGTACAGAGCGATAGCTTGCTCAATTTGGCCTGCGTTTTCTAGAATAGAGGCTGCGTGAAGTGCATGTGTGGCCGACGACGAACCGGCTCTCCACACCAGGTTCCAAGCGCTCGCTTCAGCCGCTACTCGAATGGCAGAAGAAACTGCACCACATTTTATGTACATCTGGAAGTTTTAATTATTTTTTAACTGTTAAACATAGGAGATCAAGAATTAAGAGTGTTTCCTGACTGACCTTGACTGCACTTTCAGTCTTATCTGGCTGCATTTCTAAGTAACGTGCCATCTGGTAAAGAGAGGCGCGATTCTTTTGACAAAGCTTTTCAGCTTCCTCTATCCTATCCATGTGACACAATAATCGGGTCTGTTCACCATAATCATTAGCTCGTGCATATGCATCCAACGCGCCGTCGAGATCACCAATACTTTCCATGTAGTGGCCCCACCAAGTTATTAGATTACTGTCATTTGAATTGGCAACAAATTGCGCTAGTACTGTAGTCTGCCCCTGTGCCACGAGCACCCTGGGCATATGAGGTACCAATGTTCCTGCACTTTCAAACAGTTTCAAAGAAGCACTAGTTTCGCCATTGGACCATAGGACTTTTGCAAGCTTATGTTGAGCGCTCTTTATGAGCAAAATATTTTCTCCTTCTTGAGATCCATTAGTAATTTCGTTTAGTCCTCCCTCCTTCGCTGATATGAGACGTGTAATCAAGTCTGGTCTTTGAGCTTCGCGGAACAAATTTTCCGCCTCTTCGACCATACCGAGATTGACTGCTAGCACGGCCACCTTGCAAGTATCGTCCATGTCGTTGGCGCTCATAACTTTACGCATCATCAAAGCACCCTTGATATTACCCATCTTGCCTAAACAAACAGCTCCAACGTCAGGACGCTTGCGAGTCACGCAAACCTTAGCTAAACTGTCCCAAATAATTGAGCTTTTGTTCCCAGATAGAGTCGTTCCCACGACAACTGCTTTCTCTAAATAGCCTATCGTCATGTAGTAAACGAAATCTAGTACTTGTCTCACATCGCCAGAATTATTTTCCGCGTCTTCAAATTCGTGTATCAATATCCTTTTGATGTTTTGTTGGGACAAAATAACAACATGTGGGGTGTGTAATGAACATAACATAAAATCTGACATGGAATAGTCTTCAGATGTTTTACACCAGTTTTTGTATTCATAAAGATTGCCTTCGTGGCAAATAAATAGATGTACGCGATCCAGCTCAGCAGATCTCATATGCACTGCTACAATTCTTGGATCATTGCAGTCCCATAATATAGCAATGGGAACACTTTGGTATGGCGGAGCGGAATTTTCAGAAATGAGTGTATTGGTGATAACATCATTTGCTACATCCCAGAGATAAAGTCTAGGATCAGGGGCCAATCCTGCATTGGCAATACTGAGGCATATATAACGACCGGAACAATTAACTGAAGCCCTCATCACTTCACCAAAATCTTCAATCATTTGGTAACAATTTTTAGGAGGGTATGGCATTTTTAAGCCTTTTTTGGTTATTTCGGCTAATTTGAGTGTACCATCCATTGTTGCAATTACAATGTATTTGCTGGTGTTTGTTACACCGATAGGCTCACCCTCACCTTCAGTGCTGGGCAATATACCTAAACTGGTTCCTGATATAGAATAGCATTCTATGTGTGGATTGACAACTCCCACCAGGACATCATTATAAATTATAAGGACATCTGTTCTCCATGAGAAACTACGAATTAGTGAGAATTTCATGTCATTGTCTTTACTGCACATCCATATCTGAAATACAAAAAAAAAATAATCAATCCGAGAAGCAAAACTAAAAACCAGGTAAACTGATATTATATGCTTTGTGTTTTGATATTATTTACCTGAACTTCATTACCATCTCCAAGAGCAATGTATTGTTCCTTGAATGCAAAGGCTCTGATAGTTATGGAAGTATTAATGGTTGTTGATACACCATTTTTACTTGAGATGGCGATTTCATTTGCAGACTTTTGCACCATATGTATGTTAGGCGAGTAACCCCAACACACAGGCTGCTCTCTTAGTACAAAAGCACTTGTTATACAATTGACATGTAGTAAAGGATTCATAAGACCTTCTGATCCCCAGCTCACTTCTTTTACCGTGCCTTTGACAGAAGTACTACTTATAAGTTTCCAAGTGTTTCTGTGATCTCTTCTCCAAAGGTACAAATTACCTTGGGCAGTGCCACAACATAAAGTATCACTCAAGTTGCTGTAACTAATACTTGTGAATATGTCTCCACTGACTACCTCCTCTTTCTCATTGGGCAATACATCATTATCACCAGAATCACTATCCCAAATCCTTATTAAATTATCTCCGGATATCACAGCCACATAAAAGTTTCCAGCCAAGACTATACATTGGCCATTTCTAGCAGTCATTCTGACATGAGTATCCGTCATAAGGGTACCATCATCAGACATAATGAATCTGGTAAGGCTGAGAGCTCCACCTGCCTCCCAAGCAACTAAGAGATATATATTGCTTATTATACCCATAAATACAATATTTCCAGGAGCATTTAATACTTCAGAACAAGCACCATTATGGTCTATGTATAAAATAACACCATTGTCTTGAGCAGCATAACAGGAATGATTATCTGGTTGAGTGCCTTCTCTCATCCGTGCTGTAGTACGGGGCCTCCAAGCTGCTAGAGCATCTAGGGCATTTTCATCACCTGCTACCGCGGCTCTAGCTAAACCTCTGATGGAGGTTTCAGAGGTTGGTCTAGGACTGCAAAATGTGATATGGGTGATAACATCACCCAGTTGGTGGTGGAAAGCTGTTAATGGTGCTCCTGAACCCGATTGCCAGCCAGATAATGAACCCGCGGCATCTGAAGCGAGCAGACGTCCTCCACCTAGACTGAAGGCCACACTGGTTAGAGCAGCATTGTGGGGTGCTTCCAACCGCGCCCACGAGTATTCTAGCCAAATGTAAAGTTCACCTCCATCCCAACCGACTACTAGAAGTCGCCTAGTTGGGTGCCAAGCTAAAGCTGTCACTTGATTTGAAAATAAAATGGGCCAGTCACAATCTTCTAGCGGGAAACCCTTAAAAAAATATAAATAGATTATTACTTCATTGGTTTTCGTTATACACACGCTTTAACATTTTGGGTAATTTGATAGCAGAAATGACTAACATTTTCCTGAAAAATGGTAACAAATCCTCCTTTTTCCTGATTATAAGATCCCACAGCTAATAGCGGCAGCGACGGATGCCATGAACCGACCGTGGAAACAACATTACCATCAAGAAAACTAAGTTTTGTGTCAATATATAAAGTCATAATAACTGGTGTCGAACTACTATATTATTTATTAACTTCTAATTCCATTTATATCCGCTGCAGTCCGCGGTTTGTTTTGTTCCGTTTGAAAATGTTTAGGTTGCTAGTTGCTATGGTAACTCACTCCCAGTAAACCAAAGAGTATAATAACTGACTATTGCAGTAAACTAAATAAATCCCAGAGAGTATGTAAGGGCTCCATCCTCTTGACTATGGAAGGCATATAATTATACACTCCGAGCAATAACAAGTTATGCATTAATTGATACGTTTCTTGCTTATTAATTAGTTAAAATATTGGAACAAGTAAATACATCGACTGATTATATAAATCTACCGTCCGCGTCGGTAGGTGGTTTAATTAGCCTGTTAATTGTAAACTGGTTGACTACATCTAATTAATAGTAATAGGATGTATCAACCAGTTTACAATTAACAGGCTAATTGAACCACCTGGCGAAAGGTATATTTATACGTCACATCCACTTCCCAAATACTGGTATTTTTTGTTAGAGTTCGTATACTCATTGGTGTGAAGCTATGGTTAGAGCTGGCCGGTTGCCAACACCAAAATTGTAACTTGTCAGTATGTTTTCAAATAAAACAATTGATATTTTTCATTGACTGAATAAACAATAATATCTTACGAATTTTACCTTTTATTCATAATAATCGGTAGCAAACGTTATAAAACGTTAACATGGTAGCAGAGTGAAAGACGTTTTGAGCAGAACGTATTGCAAAACGTAAGAATTGTGAGATTCAGAAGAAGTTCCTTCGAAGTCGAAGTTTAAGGAAGAGAAAACATTTTTTGTCTGCAAGATGGAGCAAGCTATCTTAGAAGCAACAAAAATAAAGGTTGGTCTCTTAAACGATTCGAATTGGTCGACATGGAAATACAAAATTACAGCAGCCATGAGAGGACTGGGACTTCTGGACATAGTTGAAGGAAAGGTCAGTAAACCTCAACTGTCGGATCCAGAAAATTGTGAAAAATATGATTCAGAGTTGAAAAACTATCAGAGAATCAATAGCGCAGCTCTATTATTAATTACCACAAATCTTTCGGATGAAAATCTTCAAAAAGTTATGAGATTTAACGAAGCAAGAGAGATATGGGCGGAATTGACCCGAATCTATTCAGGTGTATCACAAGACAGAGCATATGACCTTTGCATGAAGTTCTTTGGCTACAAGAAAGAGTCCGACAATGACATGTCAACTCATTTGTCAAAAATGAAGAATATTTGGTCAGAACTAGAACAAGAGATGAAGAAAACTGAAAATAAAGGTGAGCTACCGGAGATCTTCTTGATTTGCAAAATTTTAGACACCTTACCAGAAAAATACTTCTCTTTTAAATCTAGTTGGCTTTTGATAACAAAGTCAGAAAGGACAGTAGAAAACTTGACGAGCCAACTTTGCACATATGAGCGAGCACTATTAAGCAAAGATGAAGATAAAGAAATAGAGGTCCTAAATGTTCAAAAGAAGAAGGGAAAACAAAAGATCACGAGAGATAAATGCCATTATTGTGGTAAGATTGGTCATAGAGTGAAACAATGCGAAAAATGGATGTCTGATGGACGACCACCAAAACCGTCAACGACAAAGAGCGTTCCAAATACAAATGTGAACATGAGTCTTATGGCAGTTAACAGTAAGATGGATGAAGACCATGATAACTGGTTCATAGATAATGGAGCCACAAGTCATGTAACAAATAGAGATGATTTGTTTGAGTCATTCTGTTAGAAATTAGGGAGAGTCCGGGGCACAATTTTATCAACAAATAAATATGGTAAAAAGGAAAATATAGTTTTAATTTTCATGTAGTTTTTCGGTAACAAGACTGTTGCTAAGGAAGTTTGACAAGACAGTAAAAAACAATCAAAACGTATATAAAAAGAAATACAATGATCAAAAGAGTTTCACTGCTCATTTATAAAATACTTTTTCAACACTCCTCCTTAAATGAGATCCTAGAGCCAGTCAGCCATCTTTCATGTCTTTCTCTACTCAGTCCTTTCGTAAAAACATCTGCAGGCATCTCGGTCGTAGGCAAATAACTCAGCTTTACCTTACCCATTCGCACCATTTCTCGAATGTAGTGATGCCTCACATCTATATGTTTTGTTCTCCGATGATGTATCGGATTTTCAGCCATCTGAATCGCAGACTGACTATCACTAAATAGTTCTATAACTTCATTACTATCAGTTAGCTCGACCAGAAGTGCAGTTAAAAATGCTGATTCTCTGCATCCCTCCGAAAGAGCTACGTACTCAGATTCAGCACTAGAGAGTGCTACTGTCGTTTGCTTACGACTTTCCCACGCTATGGGACAACCTCCAAGTGTGAACACAAAGCCAGTGTACGATTTTCTATCACACACATCACCTGCGTGATCTGCATCCACGTAACCAACCAGCCTATTCCCTGTCTTCTTGAATACTAGCCCGAGTTCTTTGGTACCATTCAAATATCTAAGCACACGCTTTGCAGCTGCCCAATGTGTTTGATCGTAACAACTGTTAAATTGGCTTAAATAGCTAACTGCGTATGATATATCAGGTCTTGAACATACAGCTAAATACATCAACGAACCAATTAGCTCTCTGTATGGCAGTATATTTGGTGGAATGTACTTTTCATCGTGTGGCTTCGCAAGTTTTAACCCACTTTCAATAGGAGTCTTTACACTCTTGCACTCACTCATCCCAAATTTCTTTAAAATTTTCTCAAGATACTCAGTTTGGTTGAGTTGTATTGAATTTTCTTGACGTTTGATTTTCATTCCAAGAAAGACATCTACTTCACCAAGGTCTTTCATCTCGAATTTAGTTTGAAGTTCCTTTTTTACTAATATTCTCTCCTTCTCATCGTTCCAAAAAATAAGAATATCATCAACATAAACTGCTATAACCATCATACAGTCATGTTTCCTTCTTCTGTAAACGCAAGGCTCAGTTTCGCATCTCTTGAAACCTATGTCTAGCAAAACCTTGTTTAGTTTCTCATACCATGCTCTTGAAGCCTGTTTCAAACCGTAAAGAGCCTTCTTCAGTAGACAGACATGTCCTTCTTTACCGCTTTCCTCAAAACCTTTAGGTTGTTTTAAGTAAACCTTCTCTTTTAGGTCTCCGTTCAAGAACGCGGTAACGACATCCATCTGATCCACTTTCAGATTATGTTCCACGGCTAGAGCCAATAGTAGTCTCAATGTGCTGTGACGCACTACAGGTGCAAAAGTTTCATTGTAGTTTAATCCTTTTATTTGCGTAAAACCTCTGGCTACGAGTCTCGCTTTATACCTTATCTTCCCAGATTCATTTTTTATTCTAAAAATCCATTTAGAATCCACGAAGTAGCCATCAGATTTTTCTACTAACTCCCATGTTTGGTTTTTCTTCAGTGCATTAAGCTCCTCTTGAATAGCTTTGTGCCACTTATCCTTATCAACTCCTGTTAAAGCCTCTTCTATGGTCAAGGGTTCTTCCTTCATATCGTCTTCTGCATAGTATAGAATATAATTATCGAAGTTTTTCGGTTTCCTATCTCTAAGAGGATATCTTCTTTCAGGAAGATCTATAGTGTTTTCTAATCTTGGTACAGGATTCTCGCTATTTTGTACTTCAGATTCAGGAACTTCCACTTCCTCAACTGTGTTTACCGCAGATTGTTGTTCACCAGAATCTTCACAGTCGAAAAATTCATCATTTTCTCGTTGTTCTACACATTCTACTCGATGAACTTCAATAGGGGCATTCACTTCTTGAATCATTAAAGGTCTATTCCATATGTCATCAGGTTGCATCATTTTCACGTTTTCATCATTGTTGTTTGCATGAGTTCCCATTTGATTTTCAAAGAAAACTACGTCTCTTGCTTTGTATAAGCTATGCGTCACAGGATCTATAAGTCGATATCCCTTTGTTGTTTCGCAGTACCCGACAAACAGTAGTTCATTTGTCTTGGAATCTAACTTCTTCCGTTTTTGTTTCGGAACATGCATAAACGCCCGGCAACCGAAAACCTTTAAATGACTCAGGTCAACTTTTCTGTTAGACCAGGCTTCTTCAGGCGTCATACCTTTAACAGCACGCGTAGGACATCTGTTTTTTTAAATATACCGAAGTATTGACTGCTTCAGCCCAATACTCCTTGCTAAGTTTCGCTTCTTCAAGCATGCTTCTGGCCCGTTCCACAATTGAACGATTTGCTCTCTCACTAACTCCATTCTGCTGCGGTGTGTATTCCACTGTTAACTGGTGGATAATACCATTACTACGCAGAAAATTATTCATCCGTTCATTGACGTAGTCTTTTGCGTTATCCGTGCGAATCGATTTTATTTTCTTACCCGTCTGATTTTCAACAAGTGTTTTAAACTCTACCAACTTTGAAAATACTTCACTTTTATTTCGTAAGAAATAAACAAAGGTTTTTCTCGATTTGTCGTCAATAAACGTCAGAAAATATTTGTAGCCCGAAAATGAAGGAGTTTCTAAAGGCCCACAAACATCACTATGTACTAGTTCAAGAATTTCAGTAGCACGCAAACTCTTCTGTTTTGGAAAAGGTAATGTAGTTTGCTTACCTTTCAAACACGACACACACTGTGCTAACTCTGAATCCTTGAAACATATACTTCTGGCCAGTTTGTCACGTAGTATTTTCATGTTGACAATTCCCAAATGACCAAGTCTGCGATGCCATAGTTGGACATCATCATCAGCTTTTGTTCTTAAAGCTGAAAAAATGTGAGAATTGGAATTCACTACATAAATCCCCTTATCTTCCCTACATACCAACTCAACTTTACCGTTCACTTGACATTCATCTGCCTTATACAACTTACAACCTCCTTTTGAAAATACTACCACAAAATTACGGTTCACTAACGTACTTACACTCATTAAATTCGCAGCTAACTTAGGCACAAAAACAACTCCATTCACACTCACGTTTAACTTATCTGAACAGATGTCACCTCGGCCTTCACCTTCCACCCTATTCCCATTCGCGCAGGATATTTGGACTGGCTCCTTCAACCTTTCATAGTTCTTTAGCCAATCTTTCCTGTTTGTCATATGAAATGACGCTCCTGAATCTAAAATCCAATCTTCTGAAGCATTTCTATAGGTGTGGAGTGCCATATTAGTGGTGTGTGCTTGACTGGTATGCTTCTTGGGGCAAAAACGAGCTTTGTGTCCTTCCCCACACACATAACATTCAATCTTCTTAATTGCTGTCTTCTCTTTCCCATAGCTTTTCTTTCTAGTAGCAATCAAAGCATTCTGCGATAAATTCTCACTAGTTAAATTAACGTCCATCTGTAGTAATTTTGTTTTAACGTAGTCTGTTGTCAACGTTATAATAGGTTTTTACCTATGAAATTGCCGTTTTGTATGAAAAAATTTAAACGAATTTTTTTCATGAATTTTTTTATTTGTATTAATCGAAGTAATCACCCATGCAATCAATGCATCTTTGCCATCGCAGTGGCAGTTTATTGATGCCCTTCTTAAAGAAATCAGCTGGACGGGAGGCAACAAATTCTTCAAAGGCATTTTGTACTGCCTCTCGGGTATTGAATTTTTTTCCCGCCAAGAAGTTATCCAAATTCTGGAAAAAGTAGTAGTCTGTAGGCGCAAGGTCTGGTGAGTAGGGCGGATGACGGAGAGCTTCCAACCCCAGTTCTTGCAACTTGGAGACCGTCTGCTGTGCAGTATGAGGTCGCGCGTTGTCGTGCAGGAGCAGCGGAGACGAGCGATTGACCAATGCTGGTTGGAGATGCGCCAGCTTCTCCATCATTGTGCTCAGTTCTTCACAGTACACATCTGCAGTAATGCTCACCCCGTTTGGTAAGAAGCTGTGATGAATCACACCGGCGCTAGACCACCAAACAGTGACCATCACTTTTCTAGGGGTAAGTTTTCGTTTAGGGCATTGTTTAGGTGCTGAACCAGGATCCAACCAACTTGCTGAGCGCTTGCGGTTATCAAACAGAATCCATTTTTCATCGCAGGTAACAATGCGGTTCAAAATTCCTTCATTTGTGTGTCTGTTGAGCAGTGCAAGGCACGTCTCGACGCGTACTTCGCGCTGGCGATCATTGAGTTCGTGGGGCACCCATTTGTCAAGCTTTTTTACCTTGCCAATTTGACGCAAATGGACCAATATTGTTTTGACGCTAACGTCGAAAGCTGCTGCTAATTCAGCCGTAGATTGTGTATCATCAGCTTCCACAACCGCCTTTAATTCGTCATTGTCGACCAAAGTCTTCGGACGACCGCGAGGTTCATTTTTCAGGTCGAAATTTCCAGAACGGAAGCGAGCAAACCAATAACAGGTGGTGCGTTGGTTTGTAGTGTTAGCTCCGTAAACGTCGTTGATGTTGCGTGCCGCTTGTGCCGCGTTGCTGCCACGACGGTACTCATATTCCATAATTACTCGAATTTTTAACGTATCCATGATGACGAAAAAGATTGAAATGCGATGAAAATGTAACACTAATCAATAAAGAAATGACTACTTTTGGAAAAAAGAATCCATGTTTTTAAAATAAAATTAATTTGAAATTAGAATTCTTAGCCAAACAAAAATTATTTAGATTTGAAATGGCCAGTACTGCAGAACGGCAATTTCATAGGTAAAGACCTAATATTACTATTTTCTATAGCCATTCTCATCGGCTCATATTGTTCTCCAAGCCCTTGTGGCATCAATGCAGCAAGTAATTCGTCGTCTACTTCTTTGCCCATGTCTGCTAGCTGATTGGCCAGCGACAGTATCTCCGTAACGTAAACTCGCGGGCTACTATACATGCTCAGCTTCTGACTCACAAGGCGTCCTAGAAGTCGACATCTATTATTGACTCCTTTGTCTTCGAAGGCAGTTTTTAAAGCATTCCAGCTCTCCTTAGCCGTAGTTGCTTTCTTCACATGCACCAAACAGTGTGGTTTTACCATTAAGAGCATCTTAGCACGTACCTTCCTATCTATCTTAAGACCAGCAGCAGTTGATGGTGTTTCCTCTATGTAATCCCAAAGATCTTCCATTACTAAATAAAGCTCTACTTGTACCTTCCAAGTAACATAGTTCGACGCGCCATCCAACTTCTCGATGCTTTGGAGTAATCCCCCAGATCCATGAGTGTGTGGTACTCCACCGATACCATCTCCAACTGCTCCGCTTACCGAATCCATCATTCAACAATATTCAATTGTTAACACCGGAAACGCTCTGCTACCATGTTAGAAATTAGGGAGAGTCCGGGGCACAATTTTATCAACAAATAAATATGGTAAAAAGGAAAATATAGTTTTAATTTTCATGTAGTTTTTTCGGTAACAAGACTGTTGCTAAGGAAGTTTGACAAGACAGTAAAAAACAATCAAAACGTATATAAAAAGAAATACAATGATCAAAAGAGTTTCACTGCTCATTTATAAAATACTTTTTCAACACATTCCACTACTTTGACGACTCATATACAGTAACCACTGCGAATGGAGAAGCCATTCGGGCACTTGGAAAAGGAACACTAATAGTTGAAGCTGACGTAGGAAGAGGTTGTAAACAACTGATCACGCTAAACGATGTTTGGTACGTACCTAGCGTGAAGAAAAATCTATTCTCGGTTTTATCAGCACAAGATAGACTCTCAAACAGTACTTTTATGTCAACTGCAACAGAATGTAAATTATCAGTCAAAGGAACAGTCATGCTTATTGGAAACAGGCAGATACAAGGAGGTCTGTATAAACTACGTTTGACAAACAGAAAGCCTTTAAAACCTGTAGAAATAAACACGACAGAGTCAAAGAATTTACTTCAGCTATACCATGAAAGATTAGGACATCAAAGTAAGACTCATGTGAAAAGAGTCATTGAGAGAGAGCTTGGGATTATACTGAAACTTGATAGCGAAATTTGCGAAGGCTGCATTTATGGCAAGGCGCACAGGCAAAAGTTTGGTACGAGAGAGAGGGCGACAGAAGCAGGAGCATTGATACATGCTGATGTATGTGGACCTTTCCCGTACTCAATGAGCAAATGCAGATACTTTGTACTATTCAAAGATGATTTGTCGAAATTTCGATTTGTGTATTTTCTAAAACAGAAGTCGGAAGTAAGTCAAAAGCTGAAGCAAGTGTTAGCCGAGATAAAAGTTATGGGACACAACGTGAAAGAGCTTCTGAGTGACAATGG
This sequence comes from Pseudoips prasinana, assembly GCA_951640165.1. Classification (NCBI taxonomy): domain Eukaryota; kingdom Metazoa; phylum Arthropoda; class Insecta; order Lepidoptera; family Nolidae; genus Pseudoips; species Pseudoips prasinana. The sequence goes on from OX621240.1 coordinate 17,520,470, forward strand.
AGGAGAATTCGACAATGCGGAGGTACGAAAAATACTTCAAGAAAACGGTGTCATGCAAAAACTTACGATGCCATACACCCCAGAACAAAACGGATGTGTAGAAAGAGACAATAGGACAGTTGTCGAAGCTGCAAGAGCTATAATGCATTCAAGAGGGCTACCTAAAGGCTTATGGGCAGAATTAGTTTATGCCACAATATATATTCTGAATCGGACTGGACCAACACCATTTGATAAAAGTCCATATGAGATTTGGTGTAAGAAAAAGCCAAGAATCCGGCATTTAAGAATATTAGGAAGCACTTGTTATGCACATGTACCAAAAGTAACTAGGAAGAAATTGGACAAGAAAGCAAAGAAAGGTATACTTATTGGATATGATAATGATGAAGGGTATAGGATATGGATCAAGGAAACAAACAAACTAGTACGATCTAGAGACGTTATCTTTGAAGAGAAGACCCTAGAATCAACAAATCAAGATCCAATACCTATAGAAAATGGTTCAATGAGTTTTGATGCTCCAATTCCTTTACACTTCGACATACCTATTTCTTCAAGTAGTGTTATACCCCAGACTAACACTTGGATTCAGGTATCATTACCATTGAATGAAAACACCGAATCAACGACGGTGAATATAGATGAACCTGTGATTGAGACCGAAACACAATCTGCAGAAGATATAGAAGCAGAACAAACTATAGAAGAGTTATTTACAGAACCAGAGAATGAAGCATTCAGAGAAGATACTCATATTGATCGATCTCTAGAAGATGTTGAGAGTGAACGAAATCTAGAAACAACATCACACAGAATGACTTTGCGAGATCGTTGTAATATAAAACCATCTAAAAGATTTGATGACTTTGTTCTTAACTGCGTTGAAAAGGTTTATGGTCATGAAGAGGAACCAAAGACTTTCAAAGATGCTATGAAGTCTATTGAGAAAGATCAATGGTGCAAAGCCATGGATGAAGAAATAAGATCCTTGGAAGAGAACCAAACATGGGACTTAGTGCCATTGCCCAAGGGACGCAAAGCCATATCTAGCAAATGGATTTACAAGATTAAGCGAAACTCAAATGGGTCTATAGATAAATACAAAGCCAGACTTGTTGCGGTTGGCTATTCTCAAAAGAAAGGCGTGAATTTTGAGAAGACTTTCAGTCCAGTAGCAAAAATGAGCACAATCAGAATACTATTGAGTATTGCCGCTCGAGACAATATGGTCTTAGCTCAATTTGACGTATCCACCGCATTCCTTTATGGAAGCTTAAATGAGGAAATCTATGTCAAACAGCCTGATGGATATAATAATGGGACTAACGAAGTATGCAGATTGAAACGAAGTTTATATGGGCTAAAGCAAGCGCCATTATGCTGGAACAATTGCATTAAAGACTTTCTTCAAGAACAAGGGTTCCTACCTGGTGAAGATCCTTGTTTCTTCTCGATGAAGAGGGGAGAAGGTAGACTATTACTAGCCCTATATGTTGACGATGGTATGATTGCTGGTACCTCACAGGTACTAATTGATGAGTTCCTCGAGAAGCTTGAGAAGCGATTTAAAATAAAGGCCCAACGTAACAAGAAATCTTATTATTTTCTAGGACTTGAGATACAAAGAGAGAAAGATTGTATCAAAATACATCAAGGTGCCTACACTAAAAAGGTGCTTGAGAGATTTGGTATGGAAAATTGCAAGGCTGTTGCTACACCAATAGTAAAGGACTCTGAATTGAGAGAAGAAGCTAAAGGAGAACATGGCTTTCCATACAGAGAGGTCGTTGGAGCCCTTGCATACCTGATGGTGGGAACAAGACCCGACATAGCTTACGCCGTTGGTGTTGCATCCAGACACCTAGAAGCTCCTACAAAAACAGATATAGCAAAAGTAAAGCGAATATTACGATATTTAAATGGTACGCGAGAGTTTTGTCTTACCTATAGGAAAGGCACTAAGAAAGAACTGGTCTGTTACAGTGATGCTGACCATGGTGGAGATCCCAACACTGGAAGATCAACTTCAGGTCTAGTATGTGTCTATGGAGGACTGATATCATGGAGAAGTCAACTGCAGACATCAGTTGCTATTTCAAGCACTGAAGCAGAAATTGTAGCTGCCAGTGAAGGAGCCAGAGAAATCATATGGCTCAAGCGATTAATTGAAAATGTAGAACAATTAACGAGGATTCCTGTTCTATATGTGGATAACGAATCAGCTATCAAATTGGCTCAGAATCCGCCGTATGAGTTCCACAATAGAACTAAGCACATCAAGTTGCGGCATTTCTTTATTAGAGAAGCTGTAGCTGATGGAAATATGAGTACTGCAAAGATTGGAACTGAAAACCAAATTGCAGATATGTTAACAAAGCCACTGTACAAACCAAGATTGGTACAACTATGCCGACAGATTGGGCTGGAAGCATGACACAAAATGTTGTGCTGTTGTACTCTGGGCACCATAAGCTTCAAGAGAAGATGTTAGAGTTCGTATACTCATTGGTGTGAAGCTATGGTTAGAGCTGGCCGGTTGCCAACACCAAAATTGTAACTTGTCAGTATGTTTTCAAATAAAACAATTGATATTTTTCATTGACTGAATAAACAATAATATCTTACGAATTTTACCTTTTATTCATAATAATCGGTAGCAAACGTTATAAAACGTTAACATTTTTATCGAGTTTTACTAAAGGGTACGTAAGTACGAGCTGAAATAGTCAGAACGCTACTACTTAAGGCCTACGCAGACTGGGACAACATGGCAAGGGATTTACATTTTTACTAATGGACATTTAAACGTATCGATACAGATCGACTTTAATTGCTATGCTTTAAAATGATGCCGCGGCATCGAAAGGGATTTTCATTGCACGGCATTTAAAAGACGCGCCACAGGCTACCGTAGCGGGATACCATGTCGTACTGTGGCAAGCAACGGCATGCCACGGACTCCGGCCCTCGTTGTGATTTACCGCGGGGTACAGTTGCGGGGGTAGATAATGCACACTATTTGCGCCCGCGTCTTTACTTGATTCACTGAGGCACATCAACACTCCATCAAACCAATTGAATACTAAAAGTGTATCGGGCAGCAGGAGTTGCCGAGGCAATGCCGTGGCAAGGCGTTAGAATGCCGCGGTATCTAAGCAGCTAGTGTGCGCAGACTCACGGCAAAATCCCTTGCCATGCCGTCCCAGTCTGCATAGGCCTTTAGTCGAGTATACATATATTTTATACTCGACTAAAGGCCTACGCAGACTGCATTCTACTCAAAGTGAACTCAAACTTGTCCAGTCATTGATATACAAAAGTCCTGACCCTACTGTTGACCTGTACCCAAAAAAGGTTCACGGCCAAGTCACATAACATTAATATAATAATAAAGAAATTGCAGTAAGGAACCTCAGACTTGGCTCAACTTTGTCTAGATTTCATTACTTTTTAGAGATAAACATCAGGTCCATCGAGACTTGGCTGTTTTTTTTACAGAAGGTTTTTGATGGGATTTCACTTCTTTTTCTTACTTTCGCACTACGCAGAATAAATTTAGCATTGAGAGTCGGTTGATAACGCTAAGTTTGGGTGTGCTATTACGGTTTCTCATCAGGGTCACCAGGTACTCCAGATCTTCCATGATCCTAGTTCTGATAGTTTTTCCTCTACCTGGGCGTTAAATTCTACCTCTCTACCAAATTTCAGCGGTTTAGGTCAATGGGAAGTACCAGTTCTATTTTGATGATCATGTGTCAGTGTCGAAAATGTGAAACTTTCCTTTCCCTTAGTTTCGGAACTAAATGATCTAACGACTTGAAATTTTGGATATCATGTGTGTTATTTTAGCTTACTAGATGAGGAAAATTTCAGCGTTCTGGTCCTATCCGCAGGTTCTCAAATAGGGGCCTGAAAATGCGGCGAAATGGTTCCCGAAAAGGATGGTGTTACTTCGCGCTCGACTTGGCGATCTACGTAACTAGAAATAATGATGTATACTTAATTATATTACCACAAGCATGTTCTAACCAATTACAAACGATTTTTTCAAGTCTACGTGAATAAAAACCTTTTTTATTTTATTATTTTTATTTTATTTTATAATATAGTATATGGGCAAAAGTAAAAGCATTTGAATGGAAATAAATTTGTGCCTGAGGAAGAAATACATTTATGGCTTGGAAATATTATTGATGTTGGACTTGTAATTTTATCAAAAAAAGCCTGTAATAATATGTTATCCACAACACGTTCGGCCAATTAAACACTTTGGAAACACATAATTACTCCACTTACATGAATAACAATGTACGTATATACATATTTGCCCAAAGGTCTTTATCGAAAAAAGCCTGTAATAATATGTTATCCACAACACGTTCGGCCAATTAAACACTTTGGAAACACATAATTACTCCACTTACATGAATAATAATGTACGTATATGCATATTTGCCCAAAGGTCTCTTAGCTCAAAATGCACTCCAGTTTCGCATACTATTGAGTTAAAGGCATTTCTTAATGGGTTACAGAGCTTCCCATATCGTTTATAATTGTTATAAGGGTTTATGTTAAATTCGTAGGTCTAAAATTTTTGTTTTTATGATAATTACTTTAAAAGCATAGGTACTTTAGTATAGTATTTTATCCTCTATTTAACCCAGTACCAGGCAACCGGGAACTAATTCCGCTGTTTTTAGAAATGTCTAAAAATAGCGGAATTCGTTTCCTTATACTTACCATTTTTAATTTAAAATCATTATATTTATTTTAATTCTTGTAACTTAAAAAATTGCGGATTCAGTAGTCTTTACAAACTTTACAATTACCTATACATACATTTGCAATAAAACATGGATGCAAAATAAAGCGTGATCTAGTCCTCGCACTGGGATTGTGGTCTAGGTCCATCCAATTGTGGTTTAAACTTAAATAAACCCATCACAATAGATATGTCGGCGCTGCATCACAATTGAAACTCCTCTTGTAAGCATGGACTTGCAGGAGGATCCGGATATTAGCTAAAATGACGATGACTATGTTGACGACGACGGGACGGGACTTTGACCGCAGGTTTAGGTCAGGTTCCACAGCCCGGAAGAGTTAGTCTTAAAATAGAAAATTTAGTCTTGGTCTGTTACACCGCAAATCAAAACGTAACAAACATCATATCTAAGTAAGGGCACACAAAGCTGTATAAACAAGTTTGATGGTGGATGTTTTGAGGTTTAATTTATAAACGCGTGTTGAAAATTACAGAAACACATTTACCTTTACTAGTAACCTGAGATATGATGATAATATTTTATGCCTCACTAATAGTATTGAAATTCCCAAAAACCTTTCTTACCGTAGTCACCTCACTACGCGAGCTACGGTATAATTTGTAATGGACTACCTAAGTTGACACTACGATCTTTTTGAAGTAAAGCTTCAGGTGAGTAAGCTAATGAATGCGAGGCGAGAGCGTTACGAAAAGAGTAATAAGTGTATAAATTGATATAGAATGATGGACGACTATATAAATTAGTAAACTAATTTAGAAATTGTAGGGGCCACAGAGATTGAGGTGCGAGCACACATTTTCATTCTCTCATAGCCAGTTCATTTCATTATTCTTCCCGAGAATTCCCAGAGCTTCCCGTGTCTTATGGAGTGCCTCAGTAGTCAGCAGTATTCTCGGTCCAACACTGTTCCTTATTTATATCGACGACTTATGTCGATTAAATATTAACAACTGCTCTATCTTCACATACGCCGATGATACTGCCGTGATATTTCATGACACCACTTGGGAATCCGTCGTTGCATGTGCTCAGACCGGATTGAACCTGATCACGGACTGGCTCACACAAAACCTACTCACCTTGAACGCAGACAAAACATTTTATATGCATTTTTCACTCACATCGGCAGGTAAACCCCCCTCATCCATCTCCCCTCTAATTGCCCACTCCTGTAATGTTTTGGTCACCTCATCTTGTAACTGCCCAACTCTCCACAGTACAAATTGCATAAAATACCTTGGCATACAGATTGACGACCGACTCTGCTTCCAACAACACATAGATGTACTTACATCACGGCTAAGAAAGTTGATATTCGTTTTCAAAAATCTACGACTTGCTGCTGATGGGGATACTCTCAGACTTGTATACCTGTCACTGGCTCAGTCTCTTGTCCAGTACTGTATTGTAGCATGGGGTGGCACCGCTAAAACCAACCTCATAAAATTAGAACGTGCTCAAAGGGCACTTCTGAAGGTTGGGTGGAAATTGCCCTATCAGTTTCCCACCACAGAACTCCATAAGATCTGTGACGTTCTCTCCGTCCGTAAGCTATTTATTCTGAGAGTAATTCTAACCACTCATGCACAAACTCCATATGATCCCAATAAACCTAACAATGCCCGTCGGAAACATATTGTTTGTCAAGTAAACTCAACAAACACTAGACTTGCCCAGCGTTGTTTCTTTTTCCTTGGTGGTTACATTTATAATAAGGTAAATAAAACACTCAGTATTCATTCACTAAGTAAATTTAATTGCAAAAAGACGGTTACAAATTGGCTCATGTCCCTCGACTACACTGAAACAGAAAAAATCATAATTACAAATTAAAATATCATACAGCAATAGGCACACACGCACACCCCCTCACATACATCCTCTCTCTCTCTCTCTCACACACACACACACCCTCTCACTCACACACATACACCCTAACACATACAACACATGCACATATACCCTCACGCATGCATGCTCCTTTTCTCTTTAATAATTATGTATCCGATCATTCATTATCTCAAAATAACCCATTCACGACACGTTAGCTACTCATTTTTCACTACAATATAAGGAGAGAGCCTGGAGATTCGTCACACAGGTCTTTGAACCTCTTACGGACTCCAGCTCTCACAAGGTTTAGAAACTTACCAATAGCTAAATTTACTTTGTAAAGACTACTGTAACCTTTTGAGAGAAATAAATGAATTTATTATTATTATAAAAAAAAAAAAAAAAATATATACCTACCTTTAACTTCAGCCCTGTGGTCTAAAGCACACTCGTTTTTTATAACTGTTTGGCCGTGTCGCATGTCTCTACCCCACGGTGGCGCCAGCAGCGAAAACAGATATTTAGTTTTTGTCTTAATGCACTTACAAAAAAGGGATTTAAAAACCCTTGCTGGCAACCTTTGTACCTGTCATCTGTCATTCACCTTCTGTCATGAAAGATAGCGGCAGTTTTAGGGAGCGTTTTCAATCTTTTGTTACTAAAATAAAACATTAAGTTTGTAATTATGTGGTATTTAACATCAACTAATGATGATCGTGTTATGTATATTGTGCCACCAACGAACCAAGTGATTATAGGAAGAAGCGTCGATAACGAAGTGTGTACTTTTGCTATTCCCAATGATCCTTCTATTAGCAGAAAACATGCAACTCTTACCGCTACCAATAATGGCTTATTGTTGCAAGATTTGGGATCGAGATACGGGACCTTTCTCAATGAGTCCACCGATAAGATTGAAATCAATACTAACATTCAGTTGAACAAGAATGACATTGTTAAATTTGGAAAGATGCATAGTATTTGGAAAGTAAATTCGGGGGATATGATCACATGTACATCCACATTAAAAGGTGACAGTCTTAATGATCTGAAGGTAACACTATCGAAAATTGGAGGTATATTGAAGAATGAATGGGATGACACCTGTAAATATTTAACCATGCCAGCTATCACATTGACAATAAAGGTTGTGCTGGCTTTGGTTCAAGGTTCTTACATTGTTACTACAGATTTTTGGAAATCCTGTCTGGAGAGTGTGGAAGGTCTCACAGCTTTACCAGATCCATGCAATTTTAACCCTCAGATTGTTGAATCCACACTAAATAAGGAAATTGTCTCATTTCTACCAAATGATCACCGCAAAACTTTGTTTGAAAACAAAAAGTTTATATTCTTCTCGAGAAGGCAGTATGAAATGTATAAACCTGTATTAATTAAAAGCTCTGCTACACCCCTGCTTCTAAGTGAGTGTAAGATGTCCATTCCTATGTTATGCAATCAAGATGTTGTTGTTATACAATATGTTATAAGTGGAACTAGCAATGAAACACAATCCCAAAAGAATCAAATAAGTGATATTGTTAATTCATTGAAACTTAAAGGTATTAGAGTAGTAGCTGATGCTGAGATTGGGCTTGCAATTCTATATTGCAATACAGAGAAATATTGTAATCCGAGGTTTAATTTTACTTCAGAGGTAGTGAAGCAGCAACCATCTGCCCAACCTGTGAAACAGCCAAAAGTGCTGGCCCATGAGTCTCAAGACCCAACACCCAATCAGCAGAAAAATAATATGAATATAGATGAAAGCTTAACATCTGATGATCTGAATACAGAAAAACTTTCATCTAAGAGAAAGTTAGGAGAATTCACAAGTGAAGCTCAAATAAATCCTAGCAAGAAATTAGCTACAACTGGCTTGTTTGCTAATATAAAAACTGAGGGTACCAAGAGAAGACTTTCTGAAGAAAGTGATACAAATCCTTCTAAGAAAGTTGCTACCCGTAATGAGGATCTAAACCAAGAATCTAATCAAGAGAAGACTGATGATATTTTCAATTTTATACCTGCTCCTACTAACAATGATAGTAATAAGAATAAGAAACTCAATTTATCAAGACCTCAAAAAAGAAAATTTGATGGCGATAGAGATAGTGATGATTTATTTCAGTTTGTTGATAATGATGATGATAAGAATTCTGAAGACTCCAAGCAGAGTATCTTTAGTGTTAATAAATCTATTCATAATGAAGATGACATTCCAGCTGCACCTCCCAAAAAAACAGTGGAAGTAGTAGATGTTGCAGCATTACGAGGAGTAAAACTGAAAGAACTAATGGAAAAAAATACTAACAATGGCTCACTTCTCTCTGTGAAGAAAGAGAAAACTGATGAGTTGCTGGAGAAAATGAACAAACTTGATTTGGGTAGTACCATAGTTATACCTTGTAATGACTTGATTGTTAAGAAGGAGCCCTTGTATGATATAAATGAAACAGAATCCAGGAATTCTTCATTAAAGAACTTCAAGACATTCAAGAAGGTATGGCATGTGAGGAAGCAAATTTCTTTGATGCCATCTTCTATCAACATGCATGATATAACTGAATCCAATTCACTCACTTTTACAGCGGCTTAGTGTAAGGAAATTAAAATACCATTTTTTACCTTATCAATTTTTATTTAGTATGTTGATTTTAACAAGTATGTATGAAAATAATAAAGATACATATAATAAATGTATTCACTCTTCTTCTGACTCTTGTTCCTCCTCACCATCCCCTTCTGCTACATTTTCTTCTGTATCACTGTAAATAATAAAGTATTGGTTTATAAAAAAACTACCACTACTTTTTATTATACATGGCAAATGTCTATATAAAACAATGTGATTGTTTATTGAACTTAAATAATTTATTTATTTTAAGTTACAACCTACATGCATATTATTTTTTGAATGGGTTTTTGATCACTGTTGATTTTTACATACTAATGTGTAATATAATACACTTTATAATATATAAAAATGAACAGTGATCAAAAATCCCTAAAAAAATAAGTTGAATGTAGGTTGTAACTTAAGAAAAATTGATAATTTGTGTAAGTTACTAGAAGTTAGCCTAAAATATATTATAATGTTGTTTACTTTATTTTCTATACCATTACACTCATGATCACATACACTGATGGAATACATACCTCCACCTCCCAGACCTCGGCCTGATACTAAGAAATGTAATCGCACAATCACTTTTTGGCCCAACTGAGAATTTGAAACCAGAACCTCACTTTCTGCAGGTGAACACAACCACTAGGCCAACAAAGCATAACTTTTATAGAATAAGATAAAATGGTTGATTGATTCATAATAAATCTGTGTAATATTAGTAATGACTCTCAGACTAAGGATTAGTAAAGATAAGTTACCTGATTGGAGCAGTTTTTTCCTTTTTGATGTGTACAGTGCCATCAGGTGCCACCCGGACTGACTTGCCAGGTATAGTAGATAGTTCATCTTCCAGCACAGTATAATGTTTAGGTCTCTTTTGTGTTAACTTAGGTGGTTTTATAGTGTTTGATGGTCCTGAAATAATAATTATACTAAGATTATGTATTTAAAAATAGGTGTAATTTTCGAGATAATGGCACAGAAACTGGCTGCTAACTTACCAAAGTTAACAGCCAATGTCTATGTGACACAAACATGAATTTTTTCTTAGGAATTTAAAAATATACTTACGTAAAGTGAGATATAAAGGAAGTGACAATGAGAGAGGAAGTTTTACACATATAGATCTAATATTGCCTTCTCCTCCTGGATACTTATCCTGTAACTGATTTACAAGGGCTAAAATATTTTCTCTCAGTTTCTCCTGTGGCATAGCAGTGTGACCTATTGTAATGGTTGATGTTTCTCCCTCACTGAGGCGCAACATGGCTGTCCGTAAACCAATGTCAATACTACCCTTGACATTTTGGTCATTCATTCTTACTGGTATTAACATGTTATGCTTTTTGAAGAACATCTTTCCAAGTAGATGTGACACATGGTTGAGTACCCTGGTGTCTACCATTATAAAGTCATGTTGAGTTAACAGCCTGCGTTTTAATTCAAACTGGTCATATTCCACTTTAAGCTGTCTAACTGGAAGAACAGTTTTTATCTGAAAAATACAAAGGGTAGTAATTAGTAACTAATTTTGCACCTGCACTAGAGAAATGAATCTCGGTATTGTAGTAGACTTGAAAGATGCAATTTACTGTCACAAAGAACAACTATATGATGGTTTCACAAATAGTTGTCCTGTGCAGGGTCAGGTACCTATTTCTAGTAACAACCTTGACCACTGCACAACACATGTATTCAACCTTTTAGCTGTAAAGAATTAAATAATAATACTAAAAAGTATTTAAGAAAATAAGGATCCATACTCGAAATTGGCTAATCAGAATTAGATAACTTAAAACCTTAGAAAAATTACAGCTATATTTTATATAGTTTGTTTTTCACTAAGCTCACATGATAGGATTGCACCATGGTTACACCTTTAATATTAATATTTAGTGGGGTCCATTCCCACTCATTACTTAAATAGAGAGGTTATTAGAGTCTAATGTAACCAAGAACATAATTTAAAAGAAGAGGCACTTCTTCACACTGAGTATGTTGCCATTTTGGCATGCTTTGGAAATAGATGCTCAAGAAATTATATCTAAGATCAAGGTATGATCAAATACTCAATCCCTACATGAACATTATTCTCTTATTAAAATACAAAAGACTAAATGGAGTACTTGTTTGCAGGAAGCACTGAATTAAACTGGCTCAAGTAGCAAAGTAAATTCAGTCACAATGGCCCTATCAGGAAGCTAAGTGTGGAAACCAATTGCCCAACTAAGTAACCCCATGAAGGTTAATACTTACTCCAGTCACACCTGCATTCCTCAGAATATCTTCCCATTTTTCCACTGTTGGTTCATGATCATGTTTTCTCCCTTTTTTAATATCTGGGGTGATTAGGCATACTTCACCTGTGGAAGCGACTGTACTGTGTGGCAGTAAACTGAAAATAGTATGACTAAATTAATTACGTAACTAAGTACGACTAATTAAACTAAAAAGGCAATGGTTATAAATGAATTCGAACATAAATTGTCCTTACGTTAATGCATTTTCTATCTGTGATACACTTGTAATTTACAAGCACAGATAAACAGTTTATTTACATAAAATTTGAAATAACAACTGTTTTAGCAAAGATACTCTGGACAGTCAACATGTTTTTTTAACAAATATTTGGCAGAAACCGTTAATGATATCAATCTTTGGCCATAAAGTTAATTATAAGCATATATGATATGTATATATATATCTATGTATATATATATCTTGACAATAACTTGATACGAGCTAGCTAAATATCATTGCTGTTATAAAATAAATTTTATTAATGTTTTAATAATATCAATACAATGTGTACCTAAATATCTATGTTATTAAAAATAATAATGTATACAACTATAATACTACAAACATGTTCTGACTATTTACAAGCACTTTTTTAAAGTCTATGTGAATAAAAACCTTTTTTATTTTTATTTATTTATACCAAATATAAACCTGTTTCTTAGAGCTATATTTATGCAATAATTTTAATTTTTTTTTAAATTATAGATATAAAAATTAATAATGATAAAGGTTTTTATTGAAATATTCCAAACATGCCCTGGCCTCAAACAAGAAATTGCACAATTCATGATCCTTCAGCTGTAATTTTATTTCACCAATGTGTCTAAATTTCATCTAAATGCTATCGCTATAATTTGCACTGACTGCACCAAATTTTACTGGAAAAATATCTGGCGGGCCACAACCCAGCACCATCAGTAAAAAAAAGTTAAAGTAAGCTACAAACAATACACTATATGAACTATACGTACTATATGAACAATACACAATATAAGTTTATTTGGGAGTTGTTATTGTCATGTGCTCAAATATCAGAATGACAATAAGCCAATGTATCTATAAATGCCTTGCAAAAAACATACATGGCCTACAATTGCGACTACCGAGTTGGTATATGGTGTGACTCCATCTGGGGTGCAAGTATAGTGAACATGCGAGTAGGATGAGTATGAGAAATATTTCTTACAATTTCACATTGCCCCTAGTGTTCTGAATCTTTATGCAATGGAGTTCTGCAAATATTGGCTTTTCATCATCGAATATAGCATTTTTTTTCTTGTCTTGAGCTATAACAACATTGAGCAGGGCATTGAGGCACGAATTTACCACTTCCTCGGTGACACTGGCTGAGGGCATAACATATTTAGTATTTTGCTTTTCTGTGACATGCTTCTTGACTGGTGCGGTTTCTTTTTTCTCTTTTTTTTGATCTAGTGGAGCTAGTTCTATCTTTGAAGGCGTTTTTCTTTTCTGTTTTTCAATTTTGGCCGATTTCTGCACTTTTATTTTATTTTCTTTAAGGTGCACATTCTTCTTAATAGAAACCATTGTGCAAACTTTCAACAATGAATACTACGTAAATTATCACGTTTTATATTATAACAACAACAAAAATAACCTAAATTCACACAAAATTCAGTCGGATAACCTCACAATATTCATGCGTTCTTGTCAAGTGGCAAAGATTATATAATCCAAAGAGAATATAACAAACAACGTTTATTATAGTCATCATTACGTATATACATTATTATACACATAGAGATGAACATATTTTTCTAGCTAGGTGCATGCAACTTATTGTAGCTTAAATGAAAGTGTGATAGTATGCTTATTCTATTTATATTTTTATGTGAAAGGTTAAATAGGTACATTTTGCGCTTGGCATGAGTACCTAAGTAGGCAATCCGATTGCCAAATAAAAAAATGTAGAAAAAAAAATATATAAATAAAAATACATACATAGGTACCTATATTTTTTTGAAAAAATATTTTTTTTTAAAGTTTAATTAAACGTTTAATAAAACGGGAATTTCCCTCAGTTTATTGTTTAAAGTCCGGCCGCTGAACAAGTGCATCCCTGCAGGTAGTGATCGAATGGGTGACGCGAAGTAAATTTAAATTAGCGTCGGATTATGGTAATAATAGCTTTATTTGATTGCACAGCTTCTAGGATAGTCGCCTCGCCTCTACGTGTCGCGGGTACCCGCGCCGGACAACTATTTGTGTGACCCATAAAAAGTTGTTCTGAGTCTGAATGTAATTTGTGACCGTCTAATATATGCTGGTAAAGTGCCCTGCGACACAGGGATAAAACTACCTAGTGTGGGCGTTGCCTTTTATAAAAAAGAATCGTCTTATAAGTTAAGAGCGAATTACAAGTTTTAGCCAAGTGTTTCCAACACATTATTATGATTATTTTATTGATAGGATCAATCATTCTTTCAGCGGCCCTGATATTATACGCCTCGTCCGTTTAGTTGATTCAATTTTTATCTGTCACATTTTAAGTTCGACATTAGTTTTTCCATGGTGGCTGGATTTTTCAATGTCGGCCTGTGGATAAGGTATACGCTCCGAGCTTATAACGCCCTCCGAGTTCAATGCAATAGTCACAATAGCATTCTGAAAACATTTTCGGAGCAGTATGTCAGCCCCATACTAAGCCGCTAGGTGGCTAATAGGCGCTGCTTGAATTAATTTTAGATTATTAATATTAACTAACATAGGATATAAGACCACTAACTACAAAATATGGATTGATTTATGTCTGTAATAAATGTTTTATTATTAATTAGTTTCATGGCGGTTTCCTGTCAGACCGCCATGATTATTCCCCTTTCGACTACTGTATTCCATCATCTCACATATATTATTACGGGATTTATTTATGAGACATTGTTAACTTAAATTAATATAATATAATCTTACTTACTTGTCGTATGGGCAGTTGGTCTTGTTGGTGGCACCTGCTGTTGTTACCCTGGTGTCAGAGTTGTTCAACCGCCCAGTAGTTAGGCCTCTGACATGGCTTAACGACTGTTGCCTAATGGCTACAACTGGGACCGATAGCTTAACGTGCCTGCTGCAGCACGGAGACGCTCAGAAATAAAAACACGATCACCCATCTATGGACTGACCGCGAGCCTAGTTGCTTAACCTCGCCAATCACTTACAGACCGATGAGTAGAATATCATAATAATCTCTTAATCTTTTACTTTGTGATGTTGTACCTACACTAAAAACAGTGTAGGTACAACATCACAATCCGTTCTTCAAATCTGCCTCCGTCAGAAGTTTGCTGGAAGAAAACTCATCAAAGTGTTAATGAATATTGTATATTATCTATGTGGAAAAAAGAAAAAGAATAAATACTAAATAATTAACTTAAAATTCCGAAAAGAGATGTGTTTACTATTTCTATGCTGAGAGAACTGCGTTAGCACTTCCATCATTCATTTTATGAGAAATGTCAAGCAACGACTAGGTAATCATAAAGAATCATTATTGCAAGAGCTAATTACGCTTCAGTGGTAAAGGAATTTATCAGCCCAGATTAGATTCTTAATTGACTTTTAACCGATTTCAAAAAGAAGAGAGTTCTTAATTATTTTTTTCGTGTAGGAATGTGCATCGATTACCCCGGAGTTTATGAAGCGATTTTCATGACTATTGTCCAGGACAGGCGGTTATGAATAAATTGAATATGCTTAAGTGTTTTACCTAGATATATAATGTTATGACAAGTATCTCATTACGTTTCTTTTTAGTTACATTAGTCTGTAAACGGTCAGTCGGGCTGTGATCACTAGACAATGTTTAGCCATGCCACATGTTTAATGGGCTTGAAATACTACTACTTTACCACTGCCTTCACGTGTGTATTAAAATGTTATTACATCCTTATCTTATCTTGATTTGGGTGTACTTTCCTATAGCACTTCGACCCTTTAGGCTCTTTCGTACTATACCCCATTGGTTTTTATTCTATCCCTAGAGTCCTGAATGAAGTCTGCACATAATCCAGTACGCTTCATAGGGAAAGATCCTTGTAGTCTCCTGGTTCTGGATATGCCAGCCCCAGGATGGCCATTCTGTGTCTTACCAACGCATCGCATTTACATATTATATGCAGTATTGTTTCATTATCTTCCCCACAGTTATTACAGCCTACTTTGGCATTAAATGCTACGACGTAATGTTATTTTTAGGGCTATAAATACTTTTAATTGGACTTCTATTTTAATTTCTAACTATAGCCGTCAAAAATAAAACTTTGAATTCTACCCGTCGTCAGTTCCTTCTTGCAACCAAATTGTCTACTAATCTGGTTCTACTTAATAATTTTTATTACTGTCTACTCCCCATAAACTACCTACATATTTGGCAAATATCAGTTTCAGTATTCCGGTCAAGTAGTTTTCAAAATCTAACGATACTAGTCTGTAAGTGTGTGGGTTTTTTATTCATGTAGTATAGGTGTAGGTATGGGTTACCAAATAAATAAATACAGCAATGGATATTTGGAACAGCCGTTGTTGATCCAATAAATCGAAGCTGGATTGTCAATAAGCTAGTATATTTAATATGAAAAAGTTCATAGCACTTTATTACGTTATATTTTACTTGGACGGTACAATCGTGGCGAGTAAAGGCCGCATAAAAAATAAATCTTGTTATAACAGAGCCGCAACAGGATAAATACCTAAGAGGAAGCTTTGTGAAATTGCGTTTTACCGAACAATTAAAGAGGTGCGATATTGCTTTCGGCTTCTGGCAAGCATCCAGAATATAACACCTGTGAACTAGAAAGTGCATTTGTGGTACAATCTTTTATATTAAGTAGTGGTTTGTCTTTCTAAGTACCTAAATTGAAAAAAACATTCCCGAAGTTGTATTATATTTATTGGAATAACCGAAAGAACAAAATTAATAAAAAAAAAGAAAACATTAATAAATTCAAAAGAAAAATTCCCAGTCAACTGTTTAGCGGTATATCGAGGATATGTTTCTTTTTGTGTGCATGGAATGTTTCGAATTTCAATTTTATATACACAAGTTTGACGTTCCGGATCTAATATAATTTCTTGCCACACGTTTATTTTTAAACAATGGTTTCACTCGGCTTTTATTTAATTTTTGTTTTTCCGAACATCGTTTCACGATTCTGGGTTAAATTATCAAGATTTTTAGCGTTTTTGATGTATGTGGCCTTAAATTGTTTGACTTCCTTAGTCTAGTAGGTACTATATGTTGGAATGCAAGTCCAATAACATTACATCGTGTTTGAGAGTAGTTATTATATCAGGCACCGGACAACGTTTGATTTTCTTTCTGAGACTCATGTATTTTTCAGATTCTTGATCTACAGTCGAACAGCTTGGGTCAGACAACTCATTTGGTTAAGCGCGAGATACCTATTATGATTTTAAAAGAAAAAAAAAAGACGTGTGGCATTCGGAGACTGCCGCGGTAAAGCTATTGCATAGCATTTTTTATCAACTTATGCAATTATAATTATGTATTTATTTTATAATACTGCATTTGTGATAATAATAATAAAAAGAATGTATATAGAGTACTAACTCATTTTCTTTCACTATTTTTTCGTGACTTTCTTCATTAATAAATGCACTTTGTTTATTCATATTTAAAACACTTTATACACAAATTATACGAGTACAGATATTCACTGTTGTACGTAGATGATAAATACCTATACACCTATATACTTTCTCACAAACAGCTGATTACGGTAGTTTTCCAATACAACCAATGCCACCTAAAGGCGGGTTGCTGAACTAAAGAGACAAGCGTGATATTTCAAAAAGTCATTTAAAAGTTCTGGTATTTATCGATAGATGGCTGTCGGAGTGGGGGGTGTTAGGTTTTTTCGCAACGGAATTTCTGGATTCGGTCCCCACGCTCAAGGCCCGCGACAGAAGCTATAGGTGAACTGTAACTAGAGGTGAACTGTAACTTGGTTCCAAACAATGATTACTTTTTGTGCTGCAATAGTGAATGTTCTATTTCAAATTTCCGGTTTCTGTTCGTAATATTAGTATTGGAATTCCTGTATGAGTTCTTCAATTTTTCGATTTGGACCGCCACACCACCGCACCGGAGCTTATGTACCGACAGTCGTTGGAGCGGGCGTAGCGCGTGGTGGAGATGTGTCGTGGTGAGTGTCACGTACACAAATAGGGCGCAACCGTAGCAGGCTCGATGACGTCAATGCAGCTCGTAGCAGATTGTAAATTCACACGGCTTTATATTTTTTCCGTGTTCGTGCGTCCAGCGCTCGCCGCTCGCCTCCAAATGGTTGGTGGTATGAGGCATGACTAATCAGTACACTTTGTTTAGTGTTTTTTCGATCGAAAGCGAATTCTTACAGAAACTGTTATCCCTGTCTGGGAAAACCCACTAGGCAGCACTACCAGATTAGAAAGCCATAAGAATGACTAGGAATTGTAAATAAATAAAAAATAAAATAAAATAAAAAAGGTTTTTATTCACGTAGACTTTAAAAAAGCGCTTGTAAATAGTCAGAACATGTTTGTAGTAATATAGTTGTATACATTAGATATTATTTCTAGTAACGTAGATATTTAGGTACATCTTGTATGAAAACATTTATAAAATTTATTTTATTACAGAAATGATATTTAGCTAGCTCGTATCAAGTTATTGTCAAGAGATTATGTTTAATTATCTAGTTTAAGTCTAATATTTTTACTACATATTGTCAATGGTTCTGTCTATATTAAAGGTATTATTATTATGACGGACCTTGTGTTAATAACGACGGTCGCGCTTTAATGCTATCACCGGATCCAATGCGCCCCAACTAAGAAGACCCAGCGAAACAAACTCAGTGGGTTCATCTACTACCGGTTTCAACACGACCCAGTTGAGACGGTCCGGCGAAACATACTCAAGCGGGCATGAACACGGGATTGTAAAAATGTAACTCGGCCGATAAGAAAAAAGATATTTAAATTCACATTATGCAAAACGGTCTCGACAGCGACACACGTCCGGCCGTGAATGGTCGTTCGTTGGATAACTTTTATCCTAGGTGTAAGATAATGCCCACGCATACAGTGTAGCTGCCGTGCGGTACTACTTTCAAGACGTAAGTATACCTGTTGTGGACTGACCAGCTGGTAGTCCAGACTTGAATCTAATTGAGCATTTACAGGATGAATTCCAATTCGTACTAGAGATCCTGCACCAACGTCAAAAGCTAAGCTGCAAGCACTACCTGCTAACTGAAGAATGGGACAAAACAGCCCATGAGAATTAGAGACCTCACTGAGCTCATGAAGGACTTTTTAGAATCTGTCATCGTATATATTTAACGGAAAATTTCATGCCATAAAAGCTTTGGACGTTAAAGCTAAACATGAAATATGGTTTTAAAATTATATTTTTAAACCTATTAATTAAATTGCTTCACCGTCAAAATAAAACGCTTTTACAGTTAGTATTTATGACGCAATATTCAAATATTGCGTCATAAATCCGAGCTGTAGGATTGATTTCACACATGTTGTAATGTCGAATACATGAGTTAAAATTAATGTCAAATACGAACAGCTCCAAATGTTTGTCATTGACTGTATATTATCTGTGAAATGGAGGTCATAAATAGTAAGAGAAAAATTTAGTGCAGTTATAGCCTGAAAGCTAGTTGTCTCAGGATACTTTTTATCCACTACTTTACTTAAAGAAAATTGGTTGAGTTGAAGGACCTTAATGGTCATGTTATACAATCTAATATCCCATGATTCCACTTGTCCCACGCAGAGGATCGTATTAATGGGAGGTTCAAATCTGCTGATAGCGTGCGTTAACCACATTCTGAAACATCATCGTTATTTAATCGGAGAAAGTTGCGCCCCTGGATTGATCTGAATTAAAGAATACTTTACGATAAATAGGTATTTTAGAAAGGCTATCGCTTTGTTAAGTTGACTGAACAGTAATAGCCTTCTTAGAATGTCGTTAGTTCGAATTAAGTAAATAAAAGCTGACTTATCACTATGCTTTATTCTAATACTTTTGTTAGATATTCCACAGCACCATTTTTTACTGTTTTGTAATATGTCTGTTTTGTAAGTGATTCAGCCAGTCAGTCCGCCTGTCACAGCGGCATAGCAATTTAAAAGATAGTATAATTTTAGATACCGCTTGAAAAAAAGATGGAAAATTGTTTTGTTTTTTTAAAGGCCTTCAATATTATAAAGCACCGACTCTATCAGGTCAAGTAGGTATAATATGAAAAGGCTTAAAATAAACCGTATTTATTCAGCACTTGGATAGTCACTCATACTTGATAAAATCACAGTGTAAAAATGAAATCGAAACAATTTAATATTAACAACCAAGATAACTTAGTCCATCCAGCAGTTTTATAACATATTGATTCATTAAGTGTATTAAGTTAAATTCAATTGTGTAAAGAATACGGAGCAACGAAGTACATAAGGCTCTCTCAAATAGTTGATGCACGCCTTATGGGGTAACGAAAATGAGTAGAGGCACCGTTAAAGCAGGGGGATAGATTTTCATTGAGATGTTGTGAACGCTGATCAAATACAGGGGTTAAAGCAGTCCTCGCCAGCGTCGTTCCTATACCTACTATATAACCTGCAGTAATTAATAAAATCAAAATTAAACGCCGGGCTTCCAGTTTTATATATTTGTTGTAATGTCATTCTACATTTGACGGTCACCATAGCCTAGTTGGTAGTGCTCCTGCCTAGGAAGCTGGTGGTCCTGGGTTCGAATCCCGGTAAGTGCAAATATTTGTGTGATGAGCACGAATATTTGTTTCTGAGTCATGGATGTTTTCTATGTATATATGTATTTATCTATCTATATAAGTATGTATATCGTCGCCTGGTACCCATAGTACAAGCTTTGCTTAGTTTGGGGCTAGAATGATCTGTGTGACATTGTCCCCAGATATTATTATTATTACATTCCAAAAGCAAGATATGATTTATTTTTATACCACTATATTTTTAAATTATGGTTCAACATGCAAATAATACTCCCTAGTCTCCAAACTCAGTGGTACAAAAAATATAAAATAATGTTGTCTAGTCTCTACAAGAGGAGCGTAATTTCGGCCAAACTCAAAGAGAAGCCTGACTCTCTAGTCAGGTGGAGGTATATCTCTATAGAATATATCCACCTTACAGAAAACATGCTGATACTAGATATAACTTGTATTATTAATGTTTCCACTTGTCTATTCGAGTTAGGGTAGCCAGAGCTCATATTGTTCAGCAACACGTGAGTGGGTGCATTCAATATCACATACCTAGTTCGGTTCCGCAATTCATTCATAGTCAACAAAAAAAATGGAACTAATCACAGCTATATAGGCAGTATACGTTATCACTACGAGTAAAAGGGTAGTTGGCCAACCCAAAATTTCGACAAAATGGAAAGTCAACTATCCATTTACATTTTTTGAAAACTTGGTTTTGAATTTCCAATTTAGAAAAAAAATTCTTATGATAGCGCTGTAATCTATGACTAAGTAGGTAGGTACCTATATTATGACGAACACCCTGCAACGTGTCAGAATCGGCCCGCGCTGACCGGTTTTTATTTTTGCTATTTTATCTACTACCGACTTCAAGCACTACCGACTTCAAGCATAAGACTACCAACATCAAAATAGTTTCATGCACCCTCGTTTTAACTCAGTCAATAGTACTAAAACATTT
This sequence comes from Pseudoips prasinana, assembly GCA_951640165.1. Classification (NCBI taxonomy): domain Eukaryota; kingdom Metazoa; phylum Arthropoda; class Insecta; order Lepidoptera; family Nolidae; genus Pseudoips; species Pseudoips prasinana. The sequence continues at coordinate 17,541,767 of OX621240.1, forward strand.
ACTGAACATTGTAACATTTTCCCTAGAGTAATTAAAGTGAAATGAAAATAAGTATTGCAGTTTCATGCCACTGCCATTACACTGGTACAATAATACCAGCTGAGAAATGAATTAATAAATCTTCGGTGCTGTAAGTTAACGATACTGGCTTTTACAAATGCAATTAAAAGGGGTGATATTTCTGGCGAAAATCTCTTTGTTGTTCATATTATGATTAATATTAGTTAGATAGTTATTATGAAATCTAAGATGAAGAAGATTCTTTAAAGAAAAGAAAGACTTTCGAAATGTTTAAAATTAAGAACAATTCGCTTTAAGATTCCATTTTTATACCCCATATAAGGTAAGCGGAATATTAAAGCAGAACGGTGAGTTTTAATTGGAGTGAAATCCAAGGCGAATTAAGAGGATGAAATAAAAGTGGAAATGATAAGTGAAAGTAAGCAATGCCAAGTGTTCCCAACACAGTGAGTAGTGTGCCGTGTACGTCGGGACTTTAGCTTTGGCAGTGCTCGTCATGGGGACTCTGAATTGCTCCACGTGTGGATTCTAACAGAGAGCAAGTCGCCGAGACTCTAAGTACGTGTGTGTTCCGTGATCTTAGTGTTGAATCAACTGTTACTGTCGACGCCAATAAAGTTTACTTTCCAATCCCTGACCCACCGCTCGTATCAATATATTATAATATATTATATGTGAAGGAAGGCTGGAACATTGTTGCTCATAAAAAGAATGACATCAGCAACGCTGATGTTGGTTTCTTAAATAGAGGATTGTTGATCCATGGTGACAGGGAAACTTGAAAACGCAACGGTTGACAAAGTTTATTTCCCGAACGAACAGTAATACAAAGCGATGTGCACAGTGAAACGACTCGAACAAGACTTTTCTCCGGCCGCGGCGCCCTTTTAATAGGAAATGTAGGGGGGTCATCGTCGTAAGTCACTTGTTTACGGCGTTCCGAACACGTGCAAAATGATGTAGTTGATGTTGCAAGTTGCCACATATTATTATGCGCTGATGTAGGTATATATATTTTTTATCTTCTACTATATAAAAATAAGTCGAGTTTTCCTTCCTGACGCTATAACTCCAGAACGCACGAACCGGTTTCCACGGTTTTGCATTCGTTTGAAAGGTCTCGGGCTCTGTGAGGTTTATAGCAAAGAAAAATTATAAAATTTAACGCGGGTAACACCGCGGTGCACAGCTAGTATAATATAATTTTAAAGAATATGTTATGTATGGAGAGTATTGGCGTCTTACCAATTACGAATAACAATAGAAACCCTAAACAGGTACTCTTGAATTCATGTACAGGTATGTTTATAACATTGTTAAATAATTTTGTATTTACATTGTTATAGCATTTTTCGATAATTTTTCGCATATAAACTTTTTAATATCTTTTATTAAAATACAATAAATTACTCATAGCCTTAGTTGGTCTATATCTATATAAATAAAAAGAGAAGTCCTGACTGACTGACTGACTCATCAACGCCCAGCCCAAACCCTTAGCCCTAGAAAGCTGAAATTTTGCACAGATGTTTTCTTTATAACGTAGACAAGGAATAAGGAAGGGTTTTTCGAAATTCAACCCCTAAGGGGGTAAAACGGGGGTGCCAAGTTAGTATGAAACTTTGCCGTTTTTGAAGTTAGAGGCATGAAAGTTGGTATTTGGCCTTTCAGTTAAAAATAAAAAATATGTATTTCAGGATTTTTGGAAATTTAACCCCCAAGGGCAAAAAATAGGGGATGAAAGTTTGTACGAAAAAAGTCCCAATTTTTAAGTTAGACGCATGAAAATAAGCATTTTGCTTTTTTGTTAAAAATAAAAAATATATATTTAAGGATTTTTGAAAATTCTACCCCGAAGGTCATAAAATAGGGGATGTAAGTTTGTATGAAAACTGCGATATTTTTGAAGTTAAACGCATGAAAATGAGTATTTGGCCTTTCTGTTAAAAATATATAGCATTTATTTCAGAATTTTTGGAAATTACACCCCCAAGGGCGGAAAATAGGGAATATAATTTTATACTGCCTGACTGACATATCATAACGCACAGTCTAAACGGCTGGAGTTAGGGACTTGAATTTTGACAGTAGTTACCTTTTATGACCTAGGCATCCACTGAAGAAGGGTTTTTGAAAATACCACCCCTAAGGGGCTAAAATAAGGGATGAAATATTTTATGAAAGTCCTTAATTTTGATGTTTAAGGCTTTAGTATATAGACTTGCAGTTAAAAATTAAAATATATATTTCAGGATTTTTGAATATTTAATTCTATTTAATTCAATTTTACGCCCTTGGGGGTGGACCAAGGGCGTAAAATTGGGGATGTAAGTTTATATGAAAAAAGTGCCAACAAGTTTTAAGTTAAACGCATGAAAATTGGTATTTAGCATTACAGTTAAAAATTAAAAGTAGGTATATGTTTCAGGATTTCCGAGAATTCTACCACGTAGGGTGACAAATAGTGGATGTTTGTATGAAAAATGTGACATTTTTTAAGGTAAACTCATGAAAATTGGTATTTGGCCTTTCATTTAAAAATATGTGTTTCAGGATTTTTGGGAATTCCAGCCCTTTAGGGTGACAAATAGGGGATGGAAGTTTGTATGAAAAATGAGACATTTTTTAAGCTAAACGCATGTCAATTAGTATTTCGCCTTTCATTTAAACATTATAAATATATCATCAGGACTTTTGGAAATTCCACCCCTAAAGGCGACTAAAATAGGGGATGTACCTAAGTTTGTATGAAAATCTGTTTTTTTTTGGAGTTAAAAGCATGTAAATTGGTATTTCAGTTAAAAATAAAGCAATCAAGAGAATAATTTGTTGTTAAAAAAAGTTAATCCATAACTGATTCAATAGGTCAACACCAAAAATGTACGCCAACTTAAATTATAGAGAAATTCGTTTCTTATTGCTTAAAATGTCGTGTTTGTTGTCGTCCAAGTAAAGATTTAGCGTTTTATAAGATTTGTAACTTCTTTTTTTGGTATTTTTAATAACATATTTAAAAAACGTCAATTTAATAACGTTGGGGTAAAAAAGTAATTTTCCCAAAATTCGAGTTAGCGTAGTATAAATTGTTCGTGTCGAGATGATCGCACCCAAAAAATATCATCTTAATTTTACTGATCTACAATTTCACAATTTTGTAACTAGATGGCGTTTATATCGTTTCAGATCGCAGAACTCATTTGACATATCGGTTAAAATAAATAAATGCTTGAAGTAAAAGGTAGTCCAAAACTGAATCAAAAGATGATCGCCTAAATCTCACCCAAAATATATGCCCACATCTTAATTTTACCGCTTTATAAGTTTATATTTTTGTTAATAGATGGTGTAATCATCGTTTTAGCTCGCGCTATGGTTTCGTTAACAAAATGTGATATTAGACCTATCAATGCCGTGGTCGCAACCTAAGCTAATGGGAGTTACCTTTGTGATTAATGGATCGTTTCGATTACTTTATTTGACTTACTGACTTTACTTAAGGACAATTGATATGTATTCTTTGATATTTTTGGGTTTATGATTACGGGTCTTTTTTTTAAATAACAGTAGCAAAGTAGTCTTTAGATTATTTTTTAACTAGGTTATTTATAGGTTAGGTTTTCTTAAATTTATATTGCTTATTTCTTTTAAAAGTATTTTTTTATAGATTAAGCTAGAAGTAAGTAGTTACATTGGTAATCATTCAAAATTGTCGCGGACGAAGTCGCGGGCACCAGCTAGTTATTCTATATTTTAAATGCGATTTGCTTATACTTTTCACTAGGGCTGAAGGGCTAAGCGAAATTTAACAATTTTGACGCCTTAACATAAATGAATTAGATATTAATAATATATGTATAAATAATAAATATCTTGCGACAGCTACCCCAATGCTAACTCATCCCGAAATGTATTATGGTAACCAGACAACTGATAAACATACTTATATATTTCTAAATATCATAGAAAAAAATACTTATCACACAAAGATTTGTATCGGGTGGGGATCGAAACCACGACCTCTGGCTAAGCAGTCAGGATCAATAAGCACTAGACCAACAGATCGGTAATGATGAATGTGTAAACTACTTTTATTACTGACTAAACGCCATTAAAAATATCTATTTCAGAGTTACCTGATCATTTGTTTCCAATAAACGAGATGTACAAACGGAATCGAGCTTTAGAAGCGCACAAATCAACCCAATTTCCAAATACAACGTTTTGTTCTCACTGATATCTCGAATTCTGACGAAATCGAGTTTTGTTTTCCGTAGACTCGTAATAACCCTACAAATGGGCACCTTTAACATTTCTGATTTTAGATGACTGACTTCCTACACAAAAGTGTAGGTTGTTCTTACCAACCTGTATTTGAGTGGGTATCACTACTACAAGATGGGTCATTATTATAAGAACACAATATTGAGCGTAGCTAGTAAGTTATCATCTATAAAGGAGATCGGACATTTTAGTATGGACTTTGGTCCAAGTGGCGTCGGATGATGAGAATTGCTTTATTTATTTGATAATTTAATATTATAACACTTACTATACCCGCAAATAAATCGACACATGGGGAAAAAAGTAATTGACACATAGGTATATCACCCATATTATTTTAATGAGTAGTTGTAATATTTTTTTTTTACTGTTTATATGCAGATTATTAGAAAAATACGATATATATTACAGGTATTCATTAAAGCACACATAACAACATAACATAACGCCTGTAAACCCCGAAGGCTTAAGCAGAGGTATACCTATTATAGTAATAATTATGTGTTTTATTTATATATAATAAAGGTTAAAATAAAAGAAACATGAGCGATTAATATGTATTTATTATATTAAAATGTGGTTCAAAAATTCTGCAGGATGGCGTATTTGATCTTGGTAGCGAGCCCACCCTAAATACCATATTATGGTCATAATATGGGCACAAACCCCTAAAGTCCTCTTCTCCGTTATACACCTACAATAATAATACCGTATGGAATCCAATCCTGCAGCTTCTTTTCCATACATTATGTATGTGTAATAGGTTCTTGACCTGACGTGTCGTGACTGTATCCGCCCTCGTAACAATGTTAAGTTTGGTTCTGTATCTGGTTGAAAGCCAAATCCAAAAGCAATATCACAAGTCCGTTTAAACGCGCCAAAGTAATCGAGTAAGTAATTCAAAATATGTCCAAAAAGAAAGCCGGTACAAACAAAATAAAGAAACCAAACGATGTCCTTGCTGAATAATATTGAATGACTCACTGACCTGTGAACAATACGCGCGGCGCAGGAGCATCACCCCCCGCCACCCCGAGGGGTAGCGGGCGCATACGGGCGGCGGGGAGTAAGTGCGAGTACTCGGTACTCGGCAAATAAGTTTTGACCGAACAAAAGGCAGCTTTTTCAATTATTCGTCTATAATAGGTAGATACTTTCTGAACTGTATAACTTTTTTCTCCGTGGGCCGATTTTATGGTGTCCATAGTAAAAAAATATCCTACATTCACGAACTATTATATAGACTAGGTTTCATCAGCCGACGCCATTTGGACCACTTCCGCCCGTTCTCCTTTGGCAACCAGGACAAGATGCGTAAAATCTCCGAGAGGCGCGAGCCGCGGCTGAAGGTTTTTAATTTTTAAACCCGGACTACAAATGAAACCCCACCCCGACGCTCCCCGGACGCTCTCTAAACTAGGAACTAATCCCGAGAACCCTGGACGGATGGCAAAGCAAGCTAGAACAAGTGTTAAATAGAGAGTGAGCGACAGCGTCACTAAAACTAAAACCATGTGGATTGTACAAACGAGCTGTGAGTAAGCTGAATAAGACACATAGCTACAATATCTGTGAAATGCTTTGAAACAATATTGATTAAAGACTCAATGACTTATTGTTAGCGTCTAAAAGCGTCAATCAAATATAAAGCCTTGTAGGTACCTACAACTAATTCGACAGTGCATGCTTCGAGGTCTAGGATTGCTAAGCACGAAAATTATAGCACTTACTAGTAATTATTAATCATATTCTACTTTTGGTGCCTCTTTACTATTGGAGATTGCCAGTCAAAAATATTCCTTTCCTTTTTTCGCCAGATGAAACTTAAAGAGCTGCAACGCTGGCGATATAATAATTGTATGTTACCGCGCCGCTACATATTACAACATTTAGACCTTATATTATCAATTAAATTCAGATTGGAGCTGTCTTTAATTTTAACCTTGAGTTAATTTTTAAATTGATTGATCATTTTGAACGTCAGTATTGCAATTAAGACGAGTCCGATCTGTTTTTAATGCTTTGTGTGTATAAAAAGCAGATCGGATTATTCCAGCTAAAACAAGCAAGCTTTGCTAGTTTTGTCTGTTTTATCCTAAATCATCTATAAATTTCCATCGGAATAATAACAACCATTTTCCAGAAAACGATATAAGCCACGGTGTGCATGAGTATACAAACTTATAGTTTTTGACAAGGATTACCTACTATCTTTCAACTTAGATTATCGGCTGGTTATTTGCGTCGGGAGATAAGACGCTTAAGTGAAGTCTGGGATACGCCGCCAGCCGGTCGATCCTGGCTTTTACTAACAGTACAGACGGGTGTGAAAAGGATTAGCGTAAATGAAATTACGCCACTAAAGTTGCAACAGAATTGGCAGCGGCGTTGATTTTATTACTATATTCGGGTTAGTATCTCTCCATCTTTTTCTTATTAAGTTATGCGGAAAGAGTAGTGTCTAGTTTTAGAATTGTAATAGTAGATGTTACACGAGAGGTGAAACTCTTAGATTTTTTGTTCTTGAACCCCTGAAACTGTCCTTACAGAAACGATGTTAGAATAAAGAAACTTTTCAAATCTACATAGTGTTTTACTCTTAGTGTACTCTTGAGCAATAAATACCTGCTCCATAGCGTCGAAGGTTTTTGTCGCCAGATAGTCCATTGAAGTATGTAAGAAATACATTTTAGAAAAATAATTTTATTTTCTTATCTGCTCGCCAGTCGCCACTTCATAAAGTCATCGTCAATAATATATTTGATGATTTGCAAGATTTGTAAGAAGTTTTGTAACAAGTATACATGTTACTAGGTTATTTATATAGATTGTTTTCTTTTGTATTGTTTTTTATTCTACATACACGTACATAAGTATTTCTATTATCTCATAATTATATTGCATGACCGAAATGGATGGATTGAAGCTAATTATTTTAAGCAACTTAGAATTAGCTTACATGTACACAGTTGCGCAATAAATCTATGGCAGTTATTGACCCTGGTGTCAGATTCGTTCTAGCCGCCTCGTGGAACTCTTACATGGCTTATTGACTGTTGTCTAGTGACAATAACCTCTTTAAAGCACGGAGACGCTGAATTATCTATTAAACCATTTTACGGTCACCCATCCATGGACTGACCGCATCCCTAGGTGCTTTACCTCGCCGATAAGTTAAGGAACGGTGAGTGCAACTGTCCATGAACGCCTCACCTAAGCATTGATGTCAGTTTAAGTAGCCCAAGTGCATGCACTACTAAAACCGTATAATAAGTATTAAGGAATAAAGATGCTATTAATAGCATATATCTACGGGGGTCCCGAATGTACCAAACCCGGTATTTAGGGATGAAACTCAGTTAGAAGCAGTGCCAAACTTCACATTTCATTCATATAATCTCTGAATCTACGTATTTAATGGAACAACAAAGGTGTCTGAGAATTCAGATAGAACAGCGCAATTAGTTCTCAACATAAAAATGTACTCTAAAATTCCACATTGTATTTTAATATGTATAATTGTGATTTATAAATGCCGAATAAATGTTATAATTTTTATACAGACCATAGTGTACCATAGTGGCCGGATTTGCACTACGGATGCCACTATTCACGGGGACTACCTTAGTATGTAGGATACATTATTATTAAACGAATGGACTAAGACACATGCACTTACAAATTACAAGAGCTTTGTAATTTGTATTTAGAATGCATTTTACCTTTATGGTTTCTATGGGCAATTGGCAATTTTTATTTTAAACCTTTGAAACTCAAATGGTTGGGTAGTTTTTTTTATGTACAATTCCATTACAGTAAAAACAACAGGTGGATTATTTGAGTTCATAACATAAATTTGGTAATGTTAGTTGTAAGGTGATACGTTTTATGGGTATAGCTATTGTCAATTATAAAACCGGGACGCGAGAGTTTCACGCCGAAACAATCTACGAAGACTCTTTTCGATATTAGCGTATTGACTGACTGTATTTTAGTGATTATGTCAAATTACTTTGACAATATAAGCCTCGACAAAAGAGACAAAGGCCTCGCCAAAAGATTGCCGCAATGGAGTTGTGTTCAACATTTGGAGGGATATGTCATAATCGTCACGATTGGCAGACGGGTTGGCGATCGAAGTATGATCGTCATAGTACACAGAGAGACGTTGCTGCCCGTTCTCTAGGAGATATTCCCTCGGGTTCGCTTGGGTCGACTTCTACGGTCCACGGGATGAAGTGGGGTGGCGATATTCTTTGCCGTCAACCACACGGCGGATATAAGTATTTTAGAATTAAGGAATAATTCCAACTCATGCTGCTGTTGGAGAAGTTTATTGGAGTTCTAAGCAGACTTTCGGTCTAGTTTATTAAAACAGGCGTAAAATACTGACATTTTAAGACTGTTGTCTATTTTCAGCCTTCTGTTAGAATCAACTGATATTTTTTTTATTTTCGGTAATTTTCTACAACTAGTGGTTTATAATATACTTATATATAGAGATCTACTGATCTATAATATGTTATACCATACCTGCGCCACGCGTGCTTTCAACAAATGGGGAATTTAAAGTTGCATGAAACGAGCAGGAAAAATGAATAAAATTTACAAACGAACGCGTCGTGTTAGGAACTGACGTCTACTAAAGTGTTTTGGTGGCTAGTGGTAGTTTTTCCTATTTGTTTTTGGAACTATTAACATTGCTTATTAAGAATACCAAGGCTAGAACTAAAAGCTATTCTTCTATTTTCAAGCTAGTGCCACAAAGTGTGTTTTATTTGAGAATTTGAAACTTAAATTTTTCACATTAATTCCGCCTTGCTTAATAGCAAGAAAAGCTTGGTTAAATTAAACTACCAACTATGTTTATTGGTTCTAGAAAAAGAAAATACAATTATACTTATACTTAAATTACAGTCTAGTTTTTACTTTAAATCAGCTTGTATAAAAGAAAATGTTTTAAAAATGGCATGGTAAATATGGGGATTTTCTCCATATATATAGGGAGTGATTGAGACAGATGACAGTGTCTCCAAATCTTCATAAGTAGGTATTGACAGATTGACGTTTAGCTTTTTAACATTATATTATCTGTTACATCCGAAAAAAATATTATAAAACAAGTGACACATCTATACAAATAAATAAAATTGGAGTGTCTGTTTGTAATATTGAAATAACCGGTTTTTACTATATTAATATGAATATATATACGGTACATACACCAAAATGACATTTTTTACAATTTTTGTCTGTCTGTCTGTCTGTTTGTTCCGGCTAATCTCTGAAATGGCTGGACCGATTTTGACGGGACTTTTATTGTCAGGTAGCTGATGTAATAAGGAGTAACTTAGGCTACTTTTATTTCAGAAAAAGACTTTTATTTTACAAGAAAAACGAAATAAACTAATTAACACGCGGACGAAGTCGCGGGCACAGCTAGTTCAAAATAAAATAAAAGAAAAACAAAACCTAATATAACTAATAGTTTAAAATATAACTTTGTTGCCTTGCATTACCTAGCTTTATTAATATTTTATCATGATAACAATGGATATAAATAATACAGCAGAGATTGAAAAATAGTCGCGCACATTGGGTTTAAAACTATCCACCTCCTGCTCTTTAGTTTATTCGTGATTGTGTAGGATATTTATATCATATTACCTGTTTACACTTCCGACCGAAACTTTCGAAAGTCTTCGACCAATGTTGCCAGTGATGACTTACGGAACAGAGACGTGGTCGCTCACTATGGACCTTATCAGGCGGTTCAAGGTTACCCAAAGAGCAATGGGAAGTTTCCCTGCGAGATCGAATCAGAAATACTGATTCCCAGGCTAACCAACGTAACCAACATAGCCGTAAGAATTGCCAAGCTGAAGTGGCAGTGGGCAGGGCACATAGCTCGTAGAGCCGACGGCCGCTGAGGCACGATGATTCTCGAGTGGGGACCACGAACCGGAAGACGCAGCGTGGGCAGGCCCCCTACAAGATGGACCGATGATCTTGTTAGGGTCGCAGGAAACGCTGGATGCGGATAGCGCAAGACCGGCAATTGTGGAGATCTTTGGGGGAGGCCTTTGTCCAGCAGTGGGCGTCTTTCGGCTGATATGATGACCTGTTTATACTGTATTCTTTGAAACTGTATTCTTTTTTATTAATAAATGATTATCATAGTAGAAGAACATGTTGTTGTTGTTGTGTATGTTCTCCTTATGTGTATTTGTTTGTCTTTAAATCAACTTTACAACCTGGTGCTAAAATGCTGAAGACTCGGTAATAATGACAAACAAGGTCCCAATTATAATAACTATTTAAATGACAATGGTCGTTGAATGTCGTATATTTGGATAGGGAGTTGCATAACTACCCATTGTGATGACACCAATATTAGTTATTCAGTTAATCGCTACGAAATCGACGCCATTAGCTTATTTAATCAGTTTAATAAACAGTTTATTGAACACTCTAATAGTGAACAATTTATAGTTATAGAGGTCCCGTTCGTCTACAATGTCGAAATCTACGTCTCAAACAATTAAACAAGTAAATACATTGTGTATCTCAATGTACCTTTAATCCTATAGTAGTAGAGTAAACATTGTAACAATTATTATTTTTAGCAGAAGTAAACTATGACGGCAGGTGGCATAAAAGCTGGGTTTAAAGAACAATTCTATGCAATGGCAAAAAAATATGTGTATAGAAAAGTATTAGTTCATCTGTTAGTTTTATAGTCACCAAGAAGCACTTATCTGTATCAACATAATTATCATAAAAAAAATCCTTTAGGAAAATTCACAGAGTGTGAACTGTTTATGCCAGATAGTCCATTGAAGTATGTAAGAAATACACTTTCGAAAAATGATTTTATTTTCTTATCTGCTCGCCAGTCGCCACTTCATAAAGTCATCGTCAATAATATTTTTGATGATTTCCAAGATTTGTAAGAAGTTTTGTAACCAGTATACATATTGTTAGGTTATTAATATAGATTGTTTTCTTTTGTATTGTTTTTATCTAGATACACGTACATAAGTATTTCTATTATCTCATAATTATATTGCATGACCGAAATGGATGGATTGAAGCTAATTATTTTAAGCAACTTAGAATTAGCTTACATGTACACAGTTGCGCAATAAATCTATGGCAGTGGTTACCCTGGTGTCAGATTTGTTCTAGCCGCCTCGTGGGCCTCTTACATGGCTTATTGACTGTTGTCTAGTGACAATGACCTCTCTAAAGCACGGAGACGCTGAATTATCTATTAAACCATTTGAAGGTCACCCATCCATGGACTGACCGCATGCCTAGGTGCTTTATCTCGCCGATCAGTTAAGGAACGGTGTGTGCAACTGTCCATAAACGCCTCACCTAAGCATTGAGGTCAGTTAAAGTAGCCCAAGTGCATGCACTACTAAAACCGGCTTTAAGTATTAAAGAATAAAGATGCTATTAATGGGAACACCCAAATACTCCGAAATATTTTATTCCGAAATTTGATGATCCGATTTTCAAAAGTCCGAATTTAATACCTAAGAGTTGTAACGTCTATTATTAAATATCACGAAATTTATCTTTCCGAAAGTCGTAAATACGATTTGTTAGAATTCCGATTTTCATACGTTCTAAGAGCCAAATGCACGAAGGGTTCTCGGTCCGAAAAACGACATTCCGAATTTCAATACTTCGAATAAACCAAAAATCAACACGTTGTGCTACAAAATTTTGTGACAGAAACGAATCGCTGCAAAACCGACTTCACGTACACGACTTCTGCCCTACCCTAGAGTGTTATTTAAGCCCGCGTAGGCGCGGAGGGGTGGGGCGGCCCGCGAGCTGAGGAGCAGGTGGTTTGAAGGCCCGCCGCCGCAGCTGAGGCGGCGGCCGCACCAAGCCGAAGCTGCGGTGGTGAGCGTTAAAACCATCTGCGACGATAAGCTCGCGTGGGTCCGCCCAAACCCCGCAGCGCCTGAGCCGTGACAGAAACAATGCTTGCTGCATGTTGCATGCCTGCTTGCATGCTGCATGCCTGCTTGCATGCTGCATGCTTGCTTGCATGCTGCATGCCTGCTTGCATGATGCATGCCTGCATGCATGCTGCATGCTTGCTTGCATGCTGCATGCTTGCTTGCATGCTGCATGCTTGCTTGCATGCTGCATGCTTGCTTGCATGCTGCATGCTTGCTTGCATGCTGCATGCCTGCTTTCATGCTGCATACCTACCTGCTTGCATGTTGCATGCAGCCGGCGAGTGCCAGATCCCCTCTATTGTTGGTGAATCATTTGGGTTAGGTTAGGTTAGAACTGTGACCGGGTAAACAAAATATTTTTATTCGTATCGTTGATGTTTCGAATTATCATTAAGTCGGACTTTTTGTTATTCGATCTACTGAAGCACGGTATTTTGAGAATAGTAATTATAAACGTTAGGAATATTGAAATTTAGGAACTATATAACTAGGAGTAATGATAAGTCGGAGTTGTAATATTCGGAATTTTCTACCATACGGAATTATGAAAGTCGGTATTTTGAAATTCGTATTTGTAACTGTCGGAATAAAATGTATTGTGTACCCGCTATTAATAGCATATATCTACGGGGACCTCGAATGTACCAAACCCGGTATTTAGGGATGAAACTCAGTTAGAAGCAGTGCTAAACTTCACATTTCGTATTTAATGGAACAACAAAGGTGTCTGAGAATTCAGATAGAACAGCGCAATTAGTTCTCAACATAAAAATGTACTCTGAAATTCCACATTGTATTTTAATATGTATAATTGTGATTTATAAATGCCGAATAAATGTTATAATTTTTATACAGACCATAGTGTACCATAGTGGCCGGATTTGCACTACGGATGCCACTATTCACGGGGACTACCTCAGTATGTAGTAACATTATTATTAAACGAATGGACTAAACAGATGCACTTACAAATTACAAGAGCTTTGTAATTTGTATTTAGAATGCATTTTATCTTTATGGTTTCTATGGGCAATTGGCAATTTTTATTTTAAACCTTTGAAACTCAAATGGTTGGGAAGTTTTTTTATGTACAGACGCCAGCACATCAAGCTACCCCAACCTATCAAATTTCCCCAATTGAAAGTGAACCCCAAGTGAAAGTGCTTTTGTGACAAAGTTGAAAATCTATAAAAGAAATTTGACAGATTGGGTTAGCTTGATGTGCTGGCGTCTCTACAATTCCATTACAGTAATAACAATAGATGGATTATTTGAGTTCGTAACATAACTTTGATAATGTTACGTTTTAAACACAGATATTTTTTGTGGGTATAGCTATAGTCAATTATAAAACCGGGACGCGAGAGTTCCACGCCGAAACAATCTACGAAGACACTTTTCGATATTAGCGTTTTGACTGACTGCATTTTAGTGATTATGTCAAATTACTTTGACAATATAAGCCTCGACAGAAGAGACAAAGGCCTCGCCAAAAGATTGCCGCAATGGAGTTGTGTTCAACATTTGGAGGGATATGTCATAATCGTCACGATTGGCAGACGGGTTGGCGATTGAAGAATGATTGTCATAGTACACAGAGAGACGTTGCTGCCCGTTCTCTAGGAGATATTTCCTCGGGTTCCCTTGGGTCGACTTCAACGGTCCACGGGATGAAGTGGGCGGCTATATTCTTTGCCATCAACCACACGGTGGATATAAGTATTTTAGAATTAAGGAATAATTCCAACTCATGCTGCTGTTGGAGAAGTTTATTGGAGTTCTAAGCAGACTTTCGTTCTAGTTTATTAAAACAGGCGTAAAATACTGGCATTTTCAGACTGTTATCTATTTTCAGCCTTCTGTTAGAATCAACTGATATTTTTCTTATTTCTGATAATTTTCTACAACTAGTTGTATATAATATACTTATATATAGTGATTTACTGATCTAAAATATGTTATATCATACCTGCGCCACGCGTACTTTCAAAAATGGGGAATTTAAGTTGCATGAAACGAGCAGGAAAAATGAATTTACAAACGATCGCTTTGTGTTAGGAACTGACGTCTACTAAAGTGTTTTTGGTGGCTAGTGGTAGTTTTTCCTATTTGTTTTTGGAACTATTAACATTGCCTATTAAGAATACCAAGGCTAGAACTAAAAGCTATTCTGCTATTTTCAAACTAGTGCCACAAAGTGTGTTTTAATTGAGAATTTGAAACTTTAATTTTTCACATTAATTCCAAATTTGCCTTGCTTAATAGCAAGAAAAGCATTACCTAGCCTTATTAATATTTTATCATGATAACAATGGATATAAAGAATACAGCAGAGATTGAACAATAGTCGCGCACAATGGGTTTAAAACTATTCACCTCCTGCTCTTTAGTTTATTCGTGGTTGTGTAGGATATTTATATCATATTACCTGTTTACACTTTCGACCGAAACTTTTGAAAGTCTTCGACCAGTGTTGCCAGTGATGACTTACGGAACAGAGACGTGGTCGCTCACTATGGACCTTATCAGGCGGTTCAAGGTTACCCAAAGAGCAATGGAAAGTTTCCCTACGAGATCGAATCAGAAATGCTGAGATTCCCAGGCTAACTAAAGTAACCAACATAGCCGTAAGAATTGCCAAGCTGAAGTGGCAGTGGGCAGGGTACATAGCTCGTAGAGCCGACGGCCGCTGGGGCACGATGATTCTCAAGTGTCGACCACGAACCGGAAGACGCAGCGTGGGCAGGCCTCCTACAAGATGGACCGATGATCTTGTTAGGGTCGCAGGAAATCGCTGGATGCGGATAGCGCAAGACCGGCAATTGTGGAGATCTTTGGGGGAGGCCTTTGTGCAGCAGTGGGCGTCTTTCGGCTGATATGATGATAATGATGACCTGTTTACACTGTATTCTTTGAAACTGTGTTTTTTTATAAAAAAATGAGTATCATAGTAGAAGAACATGTGTTCTCCATATATGTATTTGTTTGTCTTTAAATCGACTTTACAACCTGGTGCTAAAATGCTGAAGACTCGGTAATAATGACAAACAAGGTCCCAATTATAATAACTATTTAAAAGACAATGGTGGTTGAATGTCGTATATTTGGATAGGGAGTTGCATAACTACCCATTGTGATAACACCAATATTAGTGTTATTCAGTTAATCGCTACAAAATCGACGCCATTAGCTTATTTAATCAGTTTAATAAACAGTTTATTGAACACTCTAATAGTGAACAAGTTATAGTTATAGAGGTCCCGTTCGTCTACAATGTCGAAATCTACGTCTCAAACAATTAAACAAGTAAATACATTGTGTATCTCAATGTACATTTTGTCCTGTAGAGAAAACATTGTAACAATTATTATTTTTACCAAAAGTAAACTATGACGGCAGGTGGCATAAAAGCTGGGTTAAAAGAACAACTCTATGCAATAGCAAAAAAATATGTCTTTAGACAAGTATTAGTTCATCTGTTAGTTTTATAGTCACCAAGAAGCACTTATCTGTATCATCATGATTGAGAAAATTCTTTAGGAAAATTCACAGAGTGTGAACTGTTTATATTCAAAATTACTGACCTGCTATGTTCAGTAGTAATTATTCACTATCGTTACCGATCACGATAAAAATGGAATAGTTTCAGGAGTATTAGAATAAATAAAATGGAGAGTTTTGGCGCCAACACGGCAAAAGACGCATCGAAGCTCTGTTTCACTTAAAAAAACTGGTGTAAATTTCGGGTCTTTATGTGTAAATATGGGGGATTTTTAGACATAACATCTTTTACAACGTACACAAGTGAAGGAAAGTGCGATATTGCCGTGAATTGTGATTTTCCGTGTTGAAACCAAAATTCCATAGAAGCCTCTAGTAAGGTCTACACTGCTTTACTGGGGGAGGACTATGACTTGACTGGACTTTGACTAAATGACGAAAAACATAAAATATTTCAACTCAAGACGAGGCGGTATGGTCTATGATCTTAGCCTGTCCAAAGCGGCGAAAACAAAAAATAAATAAAAGGTTTATTATTTTTATATATATTTCTACGACGCAAAAGAGGAGTGCAAAGTTCATGACAAGTGGAAATCCGCTGTCTTTGCCCCTCTGGGAAACAGGTGTGAGTCTATGTATGCATATCATTTTTACCGAGCTTTAAACTATTTAAAATTTTAATGGCAAAATATTATTTACCATATATTTACATATTTTTTTTTCACAGATCATCCTAGCCCCAAACTAAGCAAAGCTTGTACTATGGGTACCAGGCGACGATATACATACTTATATAGATAGATAAATACTTAAATACATAGAAAACATCCATGACTCAGAAACAAATATTCGTGCTCATTACACAAATATTTGCACTTACCGGGATTCGAACCCAGGACCACCAGCTTCGTAGGCAGGAGCACTACCAACTAGGCTACAGTGACCATATTTAAGATAAATAATGCCAGGCTTTATACACATTATTCATAATTCTCCTTTGAACAAATGACAAATTCGGAAATGCAAAAAATAAGCAATAATCCGTGAATGACACACCACATCGCGTTGTTTAAGACATGTCACATTTTCCGAAGGTTTCGTTGTACGCAGGCGCTAAGACACGTGATACCATTACAATGTATTTCATTTTCTAGCAGGCTAATTCTTATTTATGAATATGCTTGTCTCTTTTTATTTCATCGTATTTTCAAAACAGAATGGTGCTAAAGAAGTTTCACTCCCAAAAATTACGATTAAGGCTGATTTCAGAGTCACGCCGGCGAGCGGCGCCGTCCAAACGCGCACACTTACAATTAATTACACTAGATAGTAGTTGCGTTTCATAGTCACGCAGTTCAAACGCGCCGCCGGTGACATGCGCGCCGTCGGCCAGCGTCGCCCGAGCTCCTCTACTGGCAGCTAGCGTTTCAGAGTGACGCGTCTCGCACGCGCCGCTGTTGAGACGCGCTGGCCTCCGGCGCGTGCCGCGTGCGTCACTCTGAAATCAGCCTTATCACGAAAAATTACGAAACGATTTGAATTCAATCATCACTTCAAAATGGTGAAATGATTTTTTTATAACAACTATAAGCAATAAATGTGGAGGTACTTATCGAAAATATGAATAGTATAGTAGTAGTATAATGTTAGAAGTAGCTTAGTTCGTGAATCGTCAATTTGCAGATGAAATTTATTATATAAACAATTTTTATCTTTCATAGATTAGGGCCTATGCACATCACGTTTTTTTAAACGCGCCGTCGACGCACGTTTTAGAAACGCGTGTCGACGGCGCGCTTTTATCTTGCAGAGCAGTTTGTTTTTGTTTGTATCGATACAAACGCGATTCTAACGCGCGTGTGTATCGCTACAAACGCGCGTCAACGGCGCGCTTAAAAAACGTGGTGTACATAGGCCCTTAAACAAGTTGTCAAATTTTATTTTATGAATCCGCTCCTTAGTAAACAGCCCTTATAATATGTAGTCAGTTATTCCAATACTATAAAAATAAGTAAATATGTCTATTACTTATAGATTTGTAGCGCACTCAACAAATGGCCATATTTTATGCCTACTAACATATAAAATAATATTGACTCATGCCTAACTGTAATATAGGTCAAGTAAATAAATGATACACATCAGATTTTATATAAAGATCCGCTCGTAAAAGTGTCAGGTTTTATACAGTCATAGGTAAAGTAACATGTGTTTTATTGAGTCCTTCGGGAGTCTAAGCCTTTAGAACAGAAATGCAATGCGGCTTTCGTCACCTTTTAGTTTAAATTATTTAACTTAGTACGTACCCTGATGAAAGAATAACTAAGCTTCGTTTAAAACGAAGGAGCTCAAAGTTTTTGTTTTGTGGACAATGTACATTTATTTTCTTTTATGTTACAGTTTTTGAAGAAACTATTATAAATATGGACTTTTAATTTTTTTTTTCATGTCAGTGGTCGACAAACGAGCAAGCGGGTCACCTGATGTTAAGTGATCACCGCCGCCCATGGACACTCGCAACACCAGAGGAGTCGCGGGTGCGTTGTCGGCCTTTAAGAGTCAGCAAACAGGAGCTGACCCTTCCCCCCCAACCCCGATGAGCTCTGGCGACCTTACTCACACTCAGAAACACAACATTAAATTATTAATGTTATAATTAAGGAATGTCTTCTGTAAGGTGGAGGTACTTACCCAGTCGGGCTGCTCTTCAAGCGAATGAACGCTGTGCCCTACCTCTCTTCCTATACATTCTATTTTCAAATTAATCTATTACGATATGGCATCAAATGATAATTTATTTGTGTTAATTATTACTTTTACTAGTTTAATTACCTTTACATAAATAAATACGAAAATTTTTGTAAACGTAACCCTTTACAAAAATTTTCTAAACCATCAAATTGTTTATTTGAATTCTCAACGGAGCATAAGCCTCATTTAATTTGCACATGGTCGTCTGGCGTCATAATTCATATGGAGTAATCAAGTTCCATGCTTCTAGTAAGTGCTCGTCTTTTACATTTATGCTTAAATAGCCAATCATATTCAGCCAAAGCTTACTTATACTTCAAACTGGACAGCGTATTTAATATGTGGGTAGTAACTTGACTGCCTCGTTGGACTGGCGCTAACATGTTCAACCGCAGATAATGTATCCACGGATGTGGCGCCAACTGTACTTAAGTACTCACTGCCTTGAACTGAATGTTTCATTTAAACGTTACTTAGAACATTAACGAAGGCGCTAACATGTTCAACCGCAGATAATGTATCCACGGATGTGGCGCCAACTGTACTTAAGTACTCACTGCCTTGAACTGAATGTTTCATTTAAACGTTACTTAGAACATTAACGAAGCAAGATTACAGGAGTTGTGTTTGTGGGTATATCCGCGGTGTATGATGAAGTCAATGTTAAGCGGTTACAAGGAGAACTGATCGAAAACCAACATTTTGTCCAGTCCAGTTTGTCTACAGGTCCATAGCAGATAAAAGTTAAGGGTATACATATTTCCTGCCTTTCTTATTTTGCAAACATTGGCAGGGACCCATAAAATCCAATAGAGATATTAATACTTCAGTGTGCTGCACAAAACTTGTTCGTTCTATGAAATGGAAGTGGAACGGCTAATTCTAATTCCAAAAATGAATGCGACCACATTTCTTCCAGTAATCTAAAGTTATTATAGTAGTATTATAGTATTATAGTATTATAGGAAATTTTACCCAACTTTCAAATCTGAGAATCATAGCCGTGTCGAGAATTAACATCCCAATTCTATTCCGCCTGCAAGGTCCAAAGTACTGGAGAATATAATGAACTCCAGACTTTTAACTTCCAAGAAACACGTAACTAGCTCTCTTGAACGTATCTAAAGAGTACAGTAGTAGTTGTACAGTACTTAAAGTATGCGGTTTAAAGCCTCGTTTATTTCCTACAAAAGAACTCAATGAATTCTGTCAAGTTCTTACTGGTAGGAAATTGTATATACTAGACACTGCAGTGAAACAGCACATTTTTTCCGGACATATTCTCAAAGCAATCACCTTGTAGCTACTTCCGTTTCAGTAAAACATCAAGCGTTGTAGTATTTTTTGTCTTCTTTATTTATTCGATGAACTACACATAACATACACTTAATATTCACTAAGTGATAGTCATAGTAGGATTGCTTAAGAAGTCTTTCGGGTTTTAAGCCATCCTCCTCTGTAACAGAAGGTCTCTTGAATGTTCTTGCGTTGTTTTATTGTTAACTAGCTGTGTCATAGCCTCTCCCCCGTAGGTGATAGCGTGATAATATGTAGCCTATATGTTGACCCGACCTCTTAGTAATATTCATGCAAAATTTGAAGTAAATCCATGCAGTACTTTTTGAGTTTTGCCCGGACATACAAACAGACACTCAGACAAAAATTCTAAAAACTATATTTTTGTCTTCGATGTCAATAGTAGATCACGCTCCAAGTATACTTTAAAAAAAATATTCAATGTACAGTTCTGACTTTCCTACGATTTTATTATATGTATAGTATAGATATATGTACTATACTGAACGATTAACTTAATACTTCTGGATTTTATATTTTCCGCACACAAACTCTCTCTCTCTGTCTCACACATACACGCAGTGTATGTACGTACATACACTTTTGTTTTATTATTTTTCTTTTATTGAGTAGTATATTCACCTATTGTAATTTCTGTTATAAGTATGTAAATGCTATTATGTACATTGCTATAAATTAGCTCATAACAGTCTCTGTGAAGATACTCAGTGACCTGTAATAATGGTTTTTACTACCTCCCATATGCACCAGTGAATCAGCCCCCATAATGATTTCGTAGATTAAATAGACGAAGACTGTTGGTATTAGTTCATCATAGTACTAATATTATAAATGGGAAAGTTTTTGAGTATGGATGTTCGTTCATCTTTCACGCAAGAACTACCGAATGGATTTCGAAGAAACTTTGTAGTAATATAGCTTATATATCCGGATAATACATGGGCTACAATTTATACAATTTTTCGTGGGTGAAACCACGGGGCGCTGCTAGTTATTATTAATGGGCATAACAGAAAGCAGAATCTAGGTACTGACGTGAGGTTCCTTATTTTTATTTGCGTTAACATGGGTGCCTGCAGATCTGTTTCGATCCCCGAGGGTCGATGAGACACTTTGGGAATCATTTGGTTTAGACGCACACTGCGGACTTTACTTTTGATTTATTTTCGTTGAATGATTTATTGATTACTTTGTTACAAATATTTTTGACTTTCAATACATGTTAGTACAAATATTTTTTTTTTACAAATACAAATACAAAACTTTTATTGTGGTCCATAGGTCAAAAGTTGTTACAGTCACAAATATATATTATGTTCAGCTATGTCCAGCCATTTAGGCGTACAATATTTATTTAATTACAGTCAGTTATACAATTACCTACTTTAATACAATTATTTTTATAAGATATACATTATGCTAAAACAATTTAGTACATGTCATTAATTATTTAATCACCAAAAATCATTTCTTATTTTAATGTCAAGTACACTCATTCTTACTTATATTCTATTCTTTGTAAAGTTTTTACAAAGAATAGAATATAATATTTTAAATATAATATTTTCAGGTCCCGGGTATGACCTTAAACTGCCTCTATCGGGGGCTCTAGAATCTTAGGATTCATCAGAGGCCTACGATAGCATAGTTACTATCAGTACAGGATAGTAACTTAGAGCGGCGGCGGAAGAGTAGGCATAATTATGCATACCAACGGCGGCGCTCACAGGCCGAGTTAGCTGGCTTACTGTACGCTCACCGAGACGCAGGGGACGAGCACAAGTGAGCTATTTAGTCCGAGGGAGCATACAAAATGGGCTCAACATTTAAACTGGTACCACCAATTTCTGAATGGGAGATTAGAGACGTGTATCGCACTAGATCTGAAAATATTATTGTTGATTTTACGACCACGACACGTAAGGATTCCATCATTGCTTCAATAAAAAATTACAGCAAACTTAAACGCGCCAATAAAGAACCACAGCTTAACACGTCACTTATAAAGTTACCTGGAGAATTGCGTACTATATACATATCGGAACACCTGACTAATCGATCTAGACAACTATATTATACAGCCCGACAACTTGTCAAGAATAAAACGTTAATTGCAGCCTGGACATCATACGGGAAGGTGTACATTAAAGAAAAGGAAGGGTCATCACCTAAACGTATTGATAATGAGTCGGAATTGAATAAATTGATTGCATGACTAGGTGATACCCATCACTACCAAGCTTTAGTTTTTGTTTTGTTGTATAAGTTCATGTTATTGTATAGTTTCTTCTACCATATCCTATTTTCAAGTCTATTTTTTATATATTTGTGCTTTAATTTTAAGTTCATTGTAATAGTTATATTTACTTTAATTTTTTATAGCAGAATTACTTACATACACTCAATAAACACACACATACACAAAGTAAACACAAATAATACTCACCTCCAACAAATATTACATAACATACAATACGTGCGAGCCCCCTCTATCAATATTCACCACCCTATTGCTGCCAGTTCACCAGATCTAAGTTTATTTATTCTTATATACAGCATCACGTCAATCTCAAGACGTGACGCCAGATATTTTAACTATTTCTTTATTATATTCATCTATTCGCAATATTAATATGCAAAATATAGAAACGATAAACTTAGATCTGGACTCAATACAAGTAGCTAGAACCATCTCATGTGACATAGAGAGTGCAAAAAATAAAATATTCAAAAATAGTCATAGTCTCAACATTTTGTCCCAAAATATTCGTAGCATTAACCGTAATTTATGTAACTTTTCTACCTTTCTTCAAAGATCTGAAATAGCTTGGGACTTTTTAGTCCTTACCGAATGCTGGCTCCCATCTGCAAAAACCATACCCACACTCTATAACTACAACCATGCAGCCACAACTTTAAATAGATCTCAGAATGAAGGAGTTGTTATCTATTACAATCAGCACTTAAATGTGATCTGCGAAGAACATACAGTCACAGATGCTAACTGTCTTGTTCTAAAATTGGGGCGCGACACTTGTATCATTGGAATTTATCGCCCTCCTAGTCAGCATAACCCCACTAAGTTCTTAGACTCTATAGATCTGCTTCTATCAAACCTGAAAACATTTAAAAACATCTTCCTTTGTGGAGATATCAACATAGATATAGTACCGAACAGTTCTGATCCACGCTCGTTTAATTATCTTAACATCTTAGCCAGCCACGGCATGCTTCCTGGCCATACTTTGCCAACACGTCAAGGATTAACGTGTTTGGATCACATGGTTCTTAAAACTAAAATGGATGCTATATGTTTTGTGTTTGAATCATCCACCACTGATCACGAATGTGTGGGTTTAAGTTGTAGACTAAAACCACGAATGAGCTACCTCAATAAAACATATTGCAAAGTTAATTTTGTAAATTTAGATTTAGATGTACAAAGCATGGACTTCCAGCCAATCCTTGACTGTTTAGACGCAAACATATGCACTGATCTATTGGTGAAATACCTAGCTACTGCCATTAAAGAAAACTCACAAGTGCTTAAAACGACCAAAAAAAAGTTAATTATGAAACCGTGGATCACAGTAGGGTTACTTCGATGTATGAGAAATCGTGACAGTTTGTATAAAAAACTAAAACGGAATTCAAGTGATGAAATAATTAAGACCACATACACACGTTATAGAAATTTTTGTAACTCGCAGATTAAAAAAGCTAAAAGAAGATATGAACATCAAGAAATTGAAAAAGCTAAGGGTAATAAAAAACAGCTTTGGGACGTTATTAAGAACATTTGCGGATCGAATAATAAATCAGACTATTCATCGTCTCTTCTGACGTCCACCAACCCTCAATCTGATATAAACGAAGTTAATCGGTTCTTTGCAAACGTAGGAGCCAACTTGGCCAAAGATATAACTGTGTCAAAACAAATACCAACATCTTCTCAGTCCAATGTTTACCCCTCGACTATTCCACTTAATTCATTTGCCATTTTTCCCGTGGATGAGGTAGAAATATTTTCCCTAATAAAAGGCCTAAAAGATAACTGTGCTATGGGAAACGATCAGATTAGTTGTAAAATGATTAAAAGATATGCGACGGTTCTTACCCCTTCAATTACACATATATGCAACCTGGCTATTTCAACAGGAGTCTTTCCAATGGCTTTTAAAACGGCTGTCATAAAACCCATTTATAAGAGCGGCGGAAAAGACTGTGTCAATAACTACCGACCAATCTCTATTCTACCAGCTCTTTCCAAGGTCTTGGAGCGACTGTTGAATCAGCGTCTCACCAAATTCTTAGAGACACAAGCACTTTTGTCTCCCGCACAATTTGGATTTCGTACTGGCAAGAATACCAATGACGCGGTTCATGAGTTGGTGAATTCTATCGTCTCCAATCTGGATGACAGAAAAAAGTGCATAACAGTGTTCCTGGACCTTGCGAAAGCATTCGACACACTCTCTATTCCGCACCTTATAAAAAAGCTGAATGCACTGGGTATCAGGGGTATACCTCTTAAGTTGATGGAAGATTACCTAACTGGTAGAAAACAAAGAGTTCGGATCAACAATACTGTAAGTGACGAGTTGACTGTTAAGTATGGCGTACCTCAAGGGAGTATAATGGGTCCAACTCTTTTCTTGGCGTATATCAACGACCTCTGCCGACTTCCTCTGCATCAAGGGAAAATCATAACTTTTGCTGATGATACCGCCCTGTTTTTCAGTGGTGACACTTGGGACGATGTTTTTGAGTTTGCACAAACGGGCCTTAACCAGGTTAGTGATTGGTTGCAAAGTAATATCTTAACGCTCAATGTTTCCAAAACCAAATACATGGCCTTTGGGATCAGATCCGACCTGCTGCCACCGCCTTCTCTTACTATTACGGCACATACGTGTGATTATGCTATAGAGAAGTGTACTTGCCCTATTCTTGAGAGGACTGATAATATTAAATATCTTGGCATAATCATTGATCAACACCTATCCTTCCAACCACACATACAGACCCTTGTACCCAGATTGCGTAAACTCATATACATATTTAAAACACTAAGACATTCCACCGACCGCAGGATTACTAAGATGGTATACTATGCTTTATGCCATTCCTTAGTAGAGTATTGCATCACTTCATGGGGAGGTGCTGCCAAAACTTTCATGATTGAAGTTGAGAGGGCACAGCGAGCAATACTCAAAGTTAGTGCAGGTCTCCCCTTCAGATACCCGACTGCAGATCTTTATAGAGAGTGGGACATTCTCACGGTCCGCCAGACCTTCATTCTGCGTACTATTATTAGAAAACATTGCGAACTACAATTTGACGCAAATCTGCTGCAACAACGTAGAGCCAAGGTGTGCCCAGACATTTTATGCCGAACGTCATTCTCCCAAAAATTTTTCTCCTTTCTTGGTAATTATTTATATAATAAATTAAACAAAACGCTTAATATATACCCTAAACCAAAATCTTATTGTATCACAACTTTAAAAAGATATCTCAAAACGCTTAACTATGAAGCAACTGAGAATCTCCTATCGATCCTCTCATAAAAAAAAATATGTCAATTCCATTAATATTCAACCATCCCATCGCATCACACTCGCATTTGTTACACATTCATGACGATGATACATAATCATCCATTTATCTACAATCTTCACACATTATACACAACATTCACATTGCTTCTGCTTAAATTTCTTTATTTTATGTTTATTATTATTTAATTTTTTCACTCAATGTCTGGTAAAATTAAAGTTGTACCTATTTATTTTTAACAGAGGGTGGGGGCACTGTTGACCTGTAACACAGGTTTTCGTTTGGAAACCTACATCAGGCACCAGTCTCTCACATAGGTGAAATTTTTTTAAGGTTATCTAATTGTAAGACCTACTGGACCTAGACCTAATTGTTGTGAGAGAAAAATAAAATGATTTTATTATTTATTATTATTATTATACCTGAAACAAAACCCCGATCCAAGGTGTTATCCGACCCGTGCTGAGGGATCCTTGGCCAGAGGGTATTCTGGTCGATAACGGAGGGTGTCTATGTTGGCGGTCATAGGACACAGCATGGATCCGCCTTACCCCCGTATAGGGCTCTGCGAGGGTGGACCGTTTAGTCCCTAATACTCGTGAGAACGCAATGGTTATAATTCATTTTAATCCTTGAAATGGCGGCGACGTGGTCCGCCACCCGTCACGTCTCGTTTCCCGGAGAGGCGAAAAGTGGCCAACGGAGAGCCGTTTTGCTACGTTGAATGTGGGAGGAGGAATAGAAGGTAAGATGGACGAAGTATGTCAGCTGATGAGTGAAAAGCGGATCGATGTGTTGTGTGTGAATGAGACGAAGTGGAAAGGGTGTGATACTACAACACACGGACAATACACGGCGTATTGGTCTGGAGTACCGAACACCACCAGAGGTTGCCAAGGTGTGGGTCTCATTCTTTCCACAAGTATGTCTGAGTGTGTGACTGAGTTCGAATGCGTGAATGCAAGAGTAATGTGGTTGAGAATGAAAGTTGGTATGACCCGTATCTTCCTAGTAGGAGTGTACGCTCCTGTAGATATGGGTGCAGTTGTAATACAGCGAGAACAAGAGGAAAGAAAGGCATTCTGGGAGACCCTGAGAGATGTGTTGCGGTTAAGTCAGTATAATGAAAGAGTAATAATGTTAGGTGATTTTAATGGATGGGTTGGGGTAAAACGTGATGGTTTTGAAAGAGTACTAGGTCAATTCGGTGACGAGAGTGAGAATGAGAATGGGTACAGTCTGCTTGAGATATGTTTGGAATGGGGTCTTTGTGTTACAAATACTATGTTTGAACATAAAAGAATCCATACGTATACACGAGAGAGGAAAAATGTGAGAAAGAGTATGATTGACTTCGTGATTGTAGATGAAAGACTGAGAAAGAATGTTCTAGACACAAGAGTCTATCGTGGGACCGCAATCCATACAGACCACTTTCTGGTAATGAGCCGAATAAGTGGTCTATTCAAAGGATGGCGCCACCGAATCCCTGAGACTAAAAGTGTACTAGAGAGAATAAAAGTAGAGGAACTGCAAGAGGAAGAAGTGGCAGATGAATACAAAAGTAAGTTGGTTGAGAAGTTTGAGGGATCTGAAGACATAAGAGAAGTAGAAGAGCTATGGAAGGTAGTCAAAGAAGGTGTGGTGAGTGTAGCTGGTGAAGTATGTGGTGTAATAAAGAGACGGAGAGGAAGAAAGATGAAGAATATTTGGTGGGATAAAAGTGTACAAAAAGTTGTATGTGAAAAGAAGAAAGCGTGGTTAGACTGGCTAGCCACCAGAGCAAGCGAACGAATGCATAAGGCGACGAATGAGGATATAGAAAGGGCCTGGAATGATTATAGGAAAATGAAAGGAATTGTAAAGGATGTGGTGAATGAAAAGAAAAATGAACAAAAGGATAATTTTGATAGAAGGTTGTCTAAGGATTTTCAGACGAACATTAAGTTTTTCTGGAAATCCGTTAGATCAGTAAGAGGCATAACTCAAACCTCAGAACTGAAATCCATACGAGACCAAGATGGAAATATAGTGAAAGGGGAAGAATGCGTGTTAAAACGTTGGAAGGAGTATTTTAAAAGTTTGTATGAAAGAGGTGTATGTAACAGAGAGTCAACGTAGTTCACTAAGTATAGACAAGAACAAATGTAAAGATGACATTGGTATGGATGAGATTGTGAAAGCTATTAAGGGTATGAAATCAGGTAAGTCACCAGGGTATGACAGGATAACTTCCGAGATGCTGAAGGCTGGACATGGCGTCATAGCGAGTCAGCTGTGCAGCCTATTCAATTTATGCTATACCACCGGCCAAGTGCCAAGTGATTGGTGCAAGGCTGTCATCGTACCTCTTTCCAAAAGGGAAAGGCTCACGGCAAGACTGTAAAAACTATAGGGGCATTAGTCTACTCAGCGTCGTTGGTAAGTTGTATGCAAAAGTATTGGTTGAAAGAGTTGTGAAAGAAACCGATGCGAAAATATGGGATGCACAGGCAGGTTTTCGGAAAGGAATGGGATGCACGGATCAGGTCTTTTCTCTGCGAAGCATAGTAGAGAAGTTTTTGGGCAAAAACCAAAAGGTTTACTGTGCCTTCGTAGACTTAGAAAAGGCCTACGATAGAGTGTTGAGGAGTGAACTATGGTCGGTACTGCCCATGTATGGGTTGAACGACAACCTTGTTCAAGCACTAAAATCTCTTTATAGGGATTCCAGAGCTTGCGTGAGGATTAACGGGTCATACACCGAGTGGTTTAGCATCCAAAAGGGTGTTAGACAGGGATGTGTAGCGTCACCGTGGTTGTTTAACCTATTCATGGATAGCTGTTTAAAAGATTTGAAAGAAAGTGAATGCGGTGTAAGGATGAATGAGTTACTCATCAAATGTCTGTTTTACGCTGATGATCAAGTTTTACTTGCATCATCGGCGGACGAGTTGCAGGTGATGGTAACAAGTATGCATGAATCTTTTGAAAGGAAAGGGATGAAAATGAATGTAGGTAAGACGAAAGTAATGGTATTTGAGAGGGATGAATACACGACAACGTGTGATATTGTGATTGGAGGAGAGAAAGTCGAACAGGTGAATGAGTTTGTATATTTGGGAACTTTGTTTACGAGAGATGGGAAATATGAAAAAGATATTGTTAGAAGAGTAAATGCGGGGAACAGAGTGAATGGGGCACTACACGCCTTTATGAGTAGCCGGCAAGTATCAAAGAAGGCTCGACTAGCCGTGCACGATGGAGTGTTAGTGCCAACTTTAATGTATGGAAGTGAAAGTTGGGTATGGCAGAAAAAGAATGAAAGTAAAATAAATGCAGTGGAAATGAGAGCTCTGAGAAGTATGTGTGGTGTGACTTTGAGAGACAGAATTCGAAATACTGATGTAAGAGAGCGTTGTGGTGTGAAAGAGGATGTAGTCACAAAGATTGAAAAAGGCATGCTGAGATGGTTTGGCCATTTAGAAAGGATGAATCAAAGAAGATTGACAAAAGAAGTATACCTGGCCTGTGTGAATGGGACAACCGGAAGGGGAAGACCACGTCGAACATTCTCTGACCAAATTGGAGATGTTCTCAAGAAAGGGCAGGTCAGAAGTACCCTAAACCGGCGAGCATGTATGAAGAATATAATGACAGTAATCGAGGCAAAAGAAGTATGCAAAGATCGTGACAAATGGAAATCCGTTGTCTCTGCCTACCCCTCTGGGAAACAGGCGTGAGTCTATGTATGTATGTAAAGTTTTTATTAACACCATAGTTATCTGCTACGATGTTACTACGACGTAGTAATCACTTTAGCGTAGCAATCACGTAGCGCATAAGATTATACGGAGCGCGGTGCGCCAACGTTAATTTGTGCATCCTTTTGAAAATTTATTAAATTCCGTAAAGAGAGAAAAACCGTACGGTACGATAATATCACGAAGCGTCAATTAAAAATGCTCTTCAGAATCAAAACCTTGCAATTTTCTATTGATTGAATAAAACATACATAATTATTAATAAGATAAGATCAGCTTTTAGATTTTAGCAATAACCTAGAATATATATTGGTCAGATTTTTTTATATGAGCAAGGCGAACAAGCATGTGGGTCACCTGATGGTAAGTGATCACCGCCGCCCTTGGACACTCACAACCCCACAGGAGCCGAAAGCGCCTTGCCGGCTTTTAAGAAAGGAATAGGCACGCTTATTGAGTTTGTCATGTCATATCGGAAATACCTCCGCAATTATATAATAATAATGGATTCCATAGAGTACGTACGAGAGTCCGCAGAGTGCACGGTAAAATGTTTCTTCTGCAACGCACGGTGATAGAAGACCATTCTACAGGTGCTAAGGATTCTACTACAGGTGTTCAAATATAGAACATGAATGCCAACTTATTCCATGATAACTAGTATAAAACAAAATACGGCCACTATAGGGGTAGGTAATTATACGTCTGACTAAAACAAATTGTTGTGTATTTCACCTTAGTTGATTCGCTGTACCGTAGATAATAATCGCGTAATTGCTCCATTGTTTTGTAATTATTACAACACATGAAATTCGACCTTAACCACATTGTCTGCGTACAACTTAGTATCAGTAATTATCATCATTAATCTGTCATTAGAATATGTACCCGTAGATTTCGTTTGCTAATGAAAATGGTTCGGCAGATATTATTTTAATAGTAGTAATAGTAATTTAACTTTATACCTATAGGATAATAATCTTATCCTATTAATAAAGTTAAATCAAACCGACGCGCTACTATATATGTTATTGAGTCTAATATGTGAGTATTTTTAAAAGAGCTCGTTCTAGTTTTGGCATTTATTACTTGTAGAACAAAGGGAAGACGTTCAATACCGATTTCTCGTAAAAATGGTGACAAAAGGTATCTCGTATGAAAATGTAACGTATATTGCGTAGTCGGATAGTGGGCGCGGGCAAAGGCAGCCCTGCGAGGTTTTACCCCGAGGCTCTGTTTGCTACTGCCTAGTTACGTTATTGTTCGAGCTTACTATTTATTTAAGAACGTTTGTGGTGCGGGTAGACGTCGAAAAATTCCTAAATTATGGTGTACTTTTGCGTACCTGTTCGTATTATTTTATACTTTATTTAGTTACGTATGTAAATGTAAATAATATGAAAGTAAGTATAACGTAAGTTCATATGATAGTTCTGAATTTTATACTATGATGTAAGTTACAATTCTGCGGGTGTACTATGCCAATTAACGATTCGATGTTATGAACGTTCGAGTGTATAAACACTCGATTTATAGAGGTCGATTAGTTCGATTTTATTGGACTTGGCATAGTACACCACAATACTGCCCACAAGACTAACTAAAAATACTAGCCATTATATCAGGATTTGATTAATTCCATGGAAAAACTAGGATTATCTGTCGAAAGAAAATAGCTAAATACGAGAACATAGAAACATATTTGGCTAATTTAATTTATGGTAAAGTAGTATTAAGACTTTTCCAATAAATCTAGTAAGCTGGAAGTCGCTGAACCTTTGGGGGAGGACTTTGTCCAACAGTGGGCGTCTTTTGCTTATATGATGATGATGATGATGATGATGATGAATAGATCTAATTGCCACGAGCACAGCAGGAGGCTTGTCTAGTGGGAGAAGCATATTTTTTAAAACCATCAATGTCATTTTGACATACCCTCAATACCCTGAATTCTCGACACCTGACATTCCAAATGCTTTTATATTAATTTATACGCATATCTCTTTTACTTGTTTCATAGAAGGCTGTTTCAAACATTGACCAATGATGCGAACCTATTGGCAGATCAGTCAGACATAGCTTATGAATAATTTATAAGGCATTTGATTTTTCCCCAAGGATTTTCCCTATATGAACAATTGATAGGAAACTCTTAATAATAGACGTTTATGTTTCATAATCTGTGATTGGTTTGAGTACGTGTATAATATGAAAATAAATACAGTCTTGTTTTATTAGATTAAGAAACATATATTTTTGAGGTGAAGATAAATAATAATAATAATAAACACAGCGCCATCTAGCCCAAACTATACAAAGTTTGTCCTATAGATACTAGACAATGAATAGATGTTTTTTTGGAAATGTTTACATACAATACACAGAAACACGAAGACTAAGACTACATCTAATACAAAACAAATATTTGTCATGTACGAGGATCGAACCTGCAACCATGGAATCAGAAGGTTCGACCGCTTTGACTCAGTTTGCAGTCACAAACTGAGTCAAGGCGGTTATTATGGTTATTATGGAAAAAAATTTAAATATTCTGAAATTTAAAAAAAATAATTATGAGTAACAGATTTCCTTTATTCTGCTTATACTTCGATCGAAATGCTATATTGGAATTTCGAAATACATATTATACACTAATATATTTATGTAATCTTACTAACAAATAACAAGAAATATTTTTCCAGCAGAATTTCCATTTATCACAATTTTTATACATTTTACAGATAAGTTACGCTACGACATAATCCTAGTTTATTTCCATGATTCTTTGCACAAAGCACGAAAGAAGGTA
This sequence comes from Pseudoips prasinana, assembly GCA_951640165.1. Taxonomy (NCBI): domain Eukaryota; kingdom Metazoa; phylum Arthropoda; class Insecta; order Lepidoptera; family Nolidae; genus Pseudoips; species Pseudoips prasinana. The sequence continues at coordinate 17,573,728 of OX621240.1, forward strand.
TTTGTCAGAAGATAAAATAGTGAAAGTTGGCGTGGCATTTCCCAGCGGAGAGGGCAGTGAAGCCATATTATTGTAAATAACATTTCACATAACTGTTTACTTAACGAAATTATTTTAACGGTCTTGGTAAATGTTGTAAGTATTTATTTTTCTGCTAGCATGAGCTCTCAGTAACATTGTAGCGAAATATGTAAATTCCTGAAATTGTATGAGTCTACGGTATATGGTATCTTTATAGTACCAGCCTACGTTTTTCTGTGCACCTCAAATGTAAATTATAAACAAAGTGCGGCTCAGACACACGGACCGCGGGTTTTGTAGCTTCCTTAGATGTATAAAAAGGAATTTATCTATTCATATACCATGTTTTTTAAAAGATAGCAGTATGGAATCTAATCCCTGTGTCGCGGGGTACTTTACAAACATATAATAGACGGGCACAAATTACATCCAGACTCAGAACAACTATTTATGGGTCAGATAAATAGTTGTCCGGTGCAGGAATTGAACCCGTGATACGAAGCGGCGAGGCGGCTGTCTTAGCCTTAGCTTAGTTAAAAAGTTGATGTTTTAAGTTCAAGGACATTGTTTACACACGTCCATCTGATCCCAAACTAAGCAGAGCTTGTACTATGGAAACCAGATAACTGATATACTACATATACATACATACTTATATAGATAACTAGCTGTGCCCCGCGGTTTTACCCGCGTTATTTATTTTATAAAATATGGCCTATGTATTATCCTAACTATAAAAATTAGCCTATGTTCTTTCTCAGGGTCTAGACCATCTGTATACCAAATTTCATTCAAATCCGTTCAGTAGTTTTGGCGTGAAAGAGTAACAGACAGACAGAGTTACTTTCTCATTTATAATATTAGTTAGGATTAGGATTACACCCAGACTCAGGACAAACAGACATGTTCATGCACACAAATATCTGTCCTGGGTGGTAATTGAACCCACAACCTTCGGCGTGAAAAGCAAGCATTTGCCAACCATGCCAACATGCCTGTCAAAAAATATGTAATATAAAGAATATTCGTTTAGTAATTATTACATACATATATGCAATATAAATGTAATTGGTATGGTGATTACTTACCATCAGGTGACCCGCTTGCTTGTTATCCTTGCTATTTGCTGTATCCTAAATTTCAAATGAGTGAATATTAAAAAGACATTTGTAACACACCATTAGGGTTCCTTACCCTAATGGTGTGTTACAAATGTCTTTTTAGTATTCACTCATTTGAAATTTAGGATACAGCAAATAGCAAGGATAGAAATATGATAACCAAAGAACACACACATAAAACATCCTAACTGTTGAAATAAAACGTACAGATTTATTTTCTCACAGTACATAACGGGTCGAGGGAAATAAGTTTGACCGTAACATTGTACATAAAATAAACGTAATTGTTTTAATAAAAGCAGAAGTAGTCGATAGTTTGTTAGTATGTACGTCCGAGGCAGAATTGTGAATTCCCCGGGGCATATGTATGTGCCGGTTGCGAGCTCTGACCGCAAGCCGGGACGCTCGGAGCGACGACACGGCGTTCTCTCTATTGGAACTAAACGAAGTATATCACTTGGTTTCATCGCATGCTCTACGCTCAGAATGGCTTTATGGAAAGTTTTGCTATTATGTATGTGAAATTCAGTTAATTGTTGTTGTTAATTTACACGTGTGGCGCAGCGGCTAAGACGGTCGCTTCGCCACTTAGTGTCGCGGGTTCGAGTCACGCGCCGGACAACTACTTTTGAGACCCACAAATAGTTGTTCTGAGTCTGGATGTAATTTGTGTCCGTCTATTATATGTTTGTAAAGTACTCCGCGGCACAGGGATGGGGATTAAATTTCCTAGTGCGGGCGTAATCTTTATAAAAAAAATGTATGTGCAATTCAGTTAATTGTTGTTGTTAATTTAAATTAATAGTATTTACTAAAAGAAATCAGTAACTAAACGTTTCTCTACTCAAATCAACACTTAATTAAAACAAAGAAAATAAAAAACAAGAGAAAATTTTAGTTAGAAAACATGTATTTTGCAGAAACTCAGAACGAACGAAAAACATGCTAACTGACTTTTTCGAAAATTCTGTTTAAACCGAATTAGAGAAATATTTTTTTCTACCTTACATATATACAACCTATTAGGGATAGAAGATGGCAGTATATATATATATATATATATATATATATATATATATATATATATATATATATATATATATATATATATATATATATATATATATATATATATATATATATATATATATATATATATATATTTATAGTGATAGGTAGCTTTTTCTCTAACCTTTTAAAAGTTTGAAAGGACTGAGCTCGCCCTATCGTTACAGGCAAATCATTCCAAAGAAGCACAGCGTGTACTGTAAATGATTGTTCACACATTCTCTAATGAATCAGAGGCAGTGTACTCATCCTTAATAATTTCCACAAAGGTTTTATATAAAACAGTAATATATTTATCGGTCTTTCTCATTTCTTTAGTTTTAATTTATCCTACACGTTTTTGTAGAAAGTAAGAACTCGTAGCTTTCTGCTGATAATAAAGAATCTAAACGATCTAACCAAATTCTATCTATTTCTATAATCTAAGTAAATAAATAAATGGCAGCAGTTTACAAAATATTATAACTCCACTACAAAATTTGCGAAGGAAATTACTTATAATGTTTTTCTTCGAATGTTCAATTCAATTTAATGGTGTATGTTCTGCGAATTTTTCGAACCCTCGAAAAATTAATATATACCTATATTGTATTATTTTCCGTGGGATTTCATACTTGAAGAGAGGTAGATAACAATGTAATTATTTTATACACCAACGGTGTTTCATGACAGTCACCCACACACAAACACCGTGCTATAACCAAAATTTCTTTGTTTTACTTTTATCCAAATTTAAATGTTTAGTGTTAAGTTGATGATAATAGGTCTTTACCTATGAAATTGCCGTTTTGTATGAAAAAATTTAAACGAATTTTTTTCATGAATTTTTTTATTTGTATTAATCGAAGTAATCACCCATGCAATCAATGCATCTTTGCCATCGCAGTGGCAGTTTATTGATGCCCTTCTTAAAGAAATCAGCTGGACGGGAGGCAACAAATTCTTCAAAGGCATTTTGTACTGCCTCTCGGGTATTGAATTTTTTTCCCGCCAAGAAGTTATCCAAATTCTGGAAAAAGTAGTAGTCTGTAGGCGCAAGGTCTGGTGAGTAGGGCGGATGACGGAGAGCTTCCAACCCCAGTTCTTGCAACTTGGAGACCGTCTGCTGTGCAGTATGAGGTCGCGCGTTGTCGTGCAGGAGCAGCGGAGACGAGCGATTGACCAATGCTGGTTGGAGATGCGCCAGCTTCTCCATCATTGTGCTCAGTTCTTCACAGTACACATCTGCAGTAATGCTCACCCCGTTTGGTAAGAAGCTGTGATGAATCACACCGGCGCTAGACCACCAAACAGTGACCATCACTTTTCTAGGGGTAAGTTTTCGTTTAGGGCATTGTTTAGGTGCTGAACCAGGATCCAACCAACTTGCTGAGCGCTTGCGGTTATCAAACAGAATCCATTTTTCATCGCAGGTAACAATGCGGTTCAAAATTCCTTCATTTGTGTGTCTGTTGAGCAGTGCAAGGCACGTCTCGACGCGTACTTCGCGCTGGCGATCATTGAGTTCGTGGGGCACCCATTTGTCAAGCTTTTTTACCTTGCCAATTTGACGCAAATGGACCAATATTGTTTTGACGCTAACGTCGAAAGCTGCTGCTAATTCAGCCGTAGATTGTGTATCATCAGCTTCCACAACCGCCTTTAATTCGTCATTGTCGACCAAAGTCTTCGGACGACCGCGAGGTTCATTTTTCAGGTCGAAATTTCCAGAACGGAAGCGAGCAAACCAATAACAGGTGGTGCGTTGGTTTGTAGTGTTAGCTCCGTAAACGTCGTTGATGTTGCGTGCCGCTTGTGCCGCGTTGCTGCCACGACGGTACTCATATTCCATAATTACTCGAATTTTTAACGTATCCATGATGACGAAAAAGATTGAAATGCGATGAAAATGTAACACTAATCAATAAAGAAATGACTACTTTTGGAAAAAAGAATCCATGTTTTTAAAATAAAATTAATTTGAAATTAGAATTCTTAGCCAAACAAAAATTATTTTGATTTGAAATGGCCAGTACTGCAGAACGGCAATTTCATAGGTAAAGACCTAATATATCTTATAATAAATAAATAAATAGAATAGAACACAATAGTTCTGTCCTAACAATGGAAAACATTATTCAAGTTATATTATATAAGTTAAAAAGGTATCTGTGTGAGTTTATAGAAACACCGTTGGTGGATAATAAGTTTTATCAATATCAGCTAAGGAATTTTGGGATTATTAGGGAACTCTCCATGCGCTCACTTTAAACTCAAATGAGACGGGTGTACCGACACAACAGGAAAGAAATCAGGCCCAGCACTGTAAACCGCCAAAACAGCGCTGATTGCATAACTCTTTGTATTCTAAAGAGGTACTGAATAATTATTAAAAAAATAAAATAAAGTACACACCGGTGCTTATGGTATAAAGAGGTATGAAATCGGGGCTGTGTAACTTTACTTATAAGTGATGAAAGCTGTATACCGTGTGATCTACTTCTAAGAAGGAGTGCTTACACGTTTTATTGTTTTTAAAATAAAAACCGGCCAAGTGCGAGTCGGACTCGCCCATGAAGGGTTCCACAGCAGCAAGTTTTTCAGTTGATTAAATGAAAGGTAAATTGCGGTTAACGATTTACGACGCGTTAAAAAAAAACTACTTACTAGATTTCGTTCAAACCAATTTTCGTTGTTAGTTTACATGGTGTAGGTACATCATACAGGGGGGGACACTCATTTTTCCACTTTGGAAGTAACTCTCGCGCAAACTATTCAGTTTAGAACAAAATGATATTAGGAACCTCAATATTATTTTTGAAGACCTATCCATAGATACCCCACATGTATGGGTACGATGAAAAACCATTTTTGAGTTTCAGTTCTATGTATGGGGAACCCCCAAAATTCATATTATTTTTTTATTTTTGTGTAAAAAACTTATTGCGGTTCACAGAATACATCTACTTACCAAGTTTCAACAGTACAGCTCTTACATTTTCGAAAAAAAATGGCTGTGATATACGAACGGACAGACCGACAGACAGACATGACGAATCTATAAGGGTTCCGTTTTTTGCCATTTGGCTACGGAACCCTAAAAATGAAGGGTGTTCCCTATTTTTTGACATACAATGTGAGAAAATAGTTTTAGATTTTTTTTAGATTAATAGCTGGTGCCCGCGTGTTCGTCCGCGACAATTTTGAATGAAGACTTACTTCTAGCTTAATCTAAAAAATATAACTTTTAAAACAAATAAGCAATATAAATTTAAGAAAACCTAACCTATAAATAGACTAACTAAGAAATAAACTAAAGACTACTTTGCTACTGTTATTTAAAAAACGACCCGATATCGTCAAACATAAAAATCAAAGAATACATATCAATTGTCCTAAAATACAGTCAGTAAGTCAAATAAAGTAAAATAATAATCAATGATGCATTAATCACAAAGGTAACTCCCATTAGATTAGGTTGCGACCACGGCATTGATAGGTCTTATATAACATTTTATGAACGAAACCATAGCACGATCTAAAACGATGATTACGTCATCTACTAACAAAAATATAAACGTGTAAAGCGGTAAAGTTAAGATGTGTGCATAGTTTTTGGGTGAGATTTAGGCGATCATCTATTGATTCAGTTTTGGACTACCTTTTATTTCAAGCATTAATTTATTTTAACCCATATACCAAATAAGTTGCACGATCTGCAACGATATTACCGCCATCTAGTTACAAAATTGTGAACATGTAGATCGGTAAAATTAAGATTCTCTGCAGATCCACAATATATTATTAAAATTTTATAGACGTCCATTAAACACCTGTTAAGACTTTACCTCCAGGCTATAAGCAAGACGTATTCAGCAAAAATATAAATACTTGAGGTTTGAACCCAAGACTTCATTATCTGCAGTTGAATACAAACAAGAACAACAAGTTAGTCGAGTTTCTGTTAACAATGAAGCTTTGTTTGAGTGATTACATTGGTTTATATTGGATAAGGGTGGTGGTCTGGTTAAATATTCACTGCGGACTGCACTGACTGCCCGAGGCGGTGTCCCGCGCTGTTCATCCGCCCCACCAAGCTAGCGAGCGGCGTGCCACACCGAGCTCCATTGTAAGAGAGTTTCATAAAAATAACATTTGCATACACGTGTTTATTATTTAGCTTAGTACCCCTAGCTGTTGTTGCTACCTTAATGAGAAAACATTTGTAGCGTACTTAAACATTTTCAGCAAAGTGGCTGTTTATTTTTACCTGATCTGGAAATTAAAATTTTGTCTTGCCTGGTTGATATATGAACAGACAAGGTAGGGTATCAGGCGTAACATAATTATTTTACGTAGAGTTTATTAAGTACTTAGGGACGGTGAGCAATGCAAGCTACTGTGCGAGTTTAAAAAAATATAGGGCCGTGTCCCATTGTCCCCATCTATCGATAACACGGAAATTATCATCCCCCATCAATTTAGGTATAACGGTAGACCATTAAAGAAACGTGGAATGATTATTAGCATTATTTTGCTTACGGTTTCCTTAATTTTTTTATTATACTGTGTATCAATTATAAGAGATTACATAAAGGGAACCATTGTGTAAAATATTTATTAGTCTATTACACGCCCGTCGCCTTGGCGTCAGAAAATTGAAGATATTTATACTTCTTTTTTATCTTTGTATATGTTTCTCAGCACCAGGCGCTAATAAACAATGTTTTGTGTTTCTCTTAGATGCCGAGCTTTTTCCAAATTTAACATCGTCCTTTAAATTAGGTAAAGTTAATCCCTAGGATTTTACACATGCAATTTACGAACATATACTACACACACCGTACCATGCGTAGGAGATTGGTGAGGTTTTAGCCGACGACCGCTGCTCACACCTCTTTGTTTCCGTTTTCGCGTGTCTTCCAAAACTTTCTCTTCATGAGTTGTGTATCTATAGCCGGCCGGATATTTATAGTGTATTAGACAATCCCACTTATTCGCCTCGTACCCTCATCTGCCCAGAAAGGAATACAGGAGGTAAGCCAAAGTCTGTACAATATTCCTTGTACTTTTTCCACGACAGTAAGGCGCGCAGCAGATTCACACGCAGCGCACACATGTAGTTGTCATGTGCGGGTATCAAAGCGAAACACGAAGCTGCCTGGTATTAGCGAATCATAACCACTGCCCTATACGTGAAGCTAATTTTGCAAGTCTAAAATGAAAATAGGGTTTTAATACGATACACATTGGCAGATCAAATTTAGGATTCCCTTTAGGAAGATGTAGGTGTATAGTATTTGCTCTTTTGCACTTAGCAGGGTGTATCATTCGTAGCTTAACCCAGCACACCTAGTTTGGCAAAACTCGCCGAAAAAAAAAATTATTTCCTATTCTTGAGATTAGATGTATGCTTTGCATTGCGAATAATGGTATAAAATTTAAATTTAAGGCTTTAATAGTTTAGTTTCTGTTGCTGGCTGTACTGCAACATTAGTACTGCACTTAAACACGTAATTTTAAACCTAATTAGTACGAATGTTTCACAGAAGCATGTGCTCAAATTGTAGATAATGTATATCTGTTGGAGTTTAATAAACTGTCTTCCGAGATTGAGACTGAGAATGTCTGAGTCATGATTTTGTCGTTAGCATTGTAGTTATCTCACTCATGTAACTGACAATTTCTAATGATCATGTCATATGACTGATTAAACGGATTCATATTATCCTTAAAATTATTGTGTTATTAATACCCAAAGAGCAATAGAGAAGGCTATGCTCGGAATATCGAAATCCGCAGGCGAACCAAAGTAGCCGTAGTGGGCAGGGCACATAGCTCGTAAAACCGACGGCTGCTGGGGCAGAGAGGTTATCGAGTGGCGACCACGAACCGGGAGACGCAGCGTGGCGGGCCTGCCACGCTGCGTCGGTCTACAAGGTGGACCGACGATCTTAGAGAAGGGTCACGAGAGGCCGCTGTGCGGGCAGCACAAGACCATGGTGGAGATCCTTGCAGGAGGCCTTTGTCCAGCAGTGGACGTCTTTTGGCTATAATGATGATGATGATCATTAATACAGTTAAGGATTCGTTATACAATCAAGCTACGTAAACAAGAGCAGTTTACGTAACGTGATTGTCTAACGAATCCTTATTTATTATAATACCTTATACAATGACGTCTGTCTTTCATTGGCAAAATCTTCGGTTACGGGTTACGTGACTAATTAGGTAAAATTAACCCTGTATTGGTGTGTGTGCGTTTTAAACCGTAATGGAACCTAATGAGATTTAGAAAACCGTAGCCATGATGACAAGGGGATTTGGTACCTACGATAAGAATATGCGGGGAAGATTATGATCAAAGAGTGGCCAAGGTCCACTGATTGTGGTGAAACCTGAGTTAAATGAGCAATCATTTGAGTCACTTGAGTACTTAGTTCTAATTTTATAATACCTTTTTTAGACAGTTTGCTATAGAGATCTATTTAATTTTGTGTGTGTTTTAAGTATTATATTTAGCATAGAACTCTTCTACTGTTTCACTCGACAATATCTTACTAGCTCAGTTACTTCGAGCTGTTTAAGCGGCCACAATTTTGATAACATTCAAGAAATTCCACGAAATAAGTGCTGTATTATTAATATGGAGGTGCCGAGGCTTCTTATTATAGTGATTAGCTAAATGGAATAGAAATAGCTGTCAGATTCTGGAGTTCTCTAAGTATCTTAATGGATATGAATATTACGTAAAATTATTGAAACAAGTGTTGAGGCCGACAAAATTCAAAACAGAACACAGATTTCATTATTACAAAAGTAAAAGAAAACTGGGATTCGTATTAAGATCTTCTTGAGCTTTGGAAAATATCAGATTTTAGTGAGACGACCACATGTTGTACTGATATATCTAATGTGTATTGTTTAATTCTTTGTTGAACAATAAATATTTTAATGATAATAATAAGATCTTGCAAAAAATATGTGTATAAATATCTATATATGACGCAAAGTACTAGACATAAGCCTGCTATATAACATACTCAATATATGCTGAGACTGCCCCGAGTAGCTGTCTCAAATAACACGCCTCTCCCACGAACTCTTCTCACTCAAATGTTGTACGCTACGAATTATGCCCGAAATATTGTGCTTACAGGAATTGCTCGAACACATAATCTTCAAAGAAGTTGATAATTACTAAATATGACTTATGACTAAATGATAAGCACTACTAACAGTGCCCGCGAACTTCGTTCCGCGTTATAAATATTTTTGTCCCTGCCCGTTTGTCCCGCAACTTGGACAACATTATTCAAGTTTAACTAAAGATGCGTTATTAATTTTGAAATTTTTCAGAAGCTATGACACTCCACAATAGAGATATATAGATAGAATAAGAAGCTGTGATGAATCACACCGGCGCTAGACCACCAAACAGTGACCATCACTTTTCTAGGGGTAAGTTTTCGTTTAGGGCATTGTTTAGGTGCTGAACCAGGATCCAACCAACTTGCTGAGCGCTTGCGGTTCCGAGATTGAGACTGAGAATGTCTGAGTCATGATTTTGTCGTTAGCATTGTAGTTATCTCACTCATGTAACTGACAATTTCTAATGATCATGTCATATGACTGATTAAACGGATTCATATTATCCTTAAAATTATTGTGTTATTAATACCCAAAGAGCAATAGAGAAGGCTATGCTCGGAATATCGAAATCCGCAGGCGAACCAAAGTAGCCGTAGTGGGCAGGGCACATAGCTCGTAAAACCGACGGCTGCTGGGGCAGAGAGGTTATCGAGTGGCGACCACGAACCGGGAGACGCAGCGTGGCGGGCCTGCCACGCTGCGTCGGTCTACAAGGTGGACCGACGATCTTAGAGAAGGGTCACGAGAGGCCGCTGTGCGGGCAGCACAAGACCATGGTGGAGATCCTTGCAGGAGGCCTTTGTCCAGCAGTGGACGTCTTTTGGCTATAATGATGATGATGATCATTAATACAGTTAAGGATTCGTTATACAATCAAGCTACGTAAACAAGAGCAGTTTACGTAACGTGATTTTCGTTGTTAGTTTACATGGTGTAGGTACATCATACAGGGGGGGACACTCATTTTTCCACTTTGGAAGTAACTCTCGCGCAAACTATTCAGTTTAGAAAAAAATGATATTAGGAACCTCAATATTATTTTTGAAGACCTATCCATAGATACCCCACATGTATGGGTACGATGAAAAACCATTTTTGAGTTTCAGTTCTATGTATGGGGAACCCCCAAAATTCATATTATTTTTTTATTTTTGTGTAAAAAACTTATTGCGGTTCACAGAATACATCTACTTACCAAGTTTCAACAGTACAGCTCTTACATTTTCGAAAAAAAATGGCTGTGATATACGAACGGACAGACCGACAGACAGACATGACGAATCTATAAGGGTTCCGTTTTTTGCCATTTGGCTACGGAACCCTAAAAATGAAGGGTGTTCCCTATTTTTTGACATACAATGTGAGAAAATAGTTTTAGATTTTTTTTAGATTAATAGCTGGTGCCCGCGTGTTCGTCCGCGACAATTTTGAATGAAGACTTACTTCTAGCTTAATCTAAAAAATATAACTTTTAAAACAAATAAGCAATATAAATTTAAGAAAACCTAACCTATAAATAGACTAACTAAGAAATAAACTAAAGACTACTTTGCTACTGTTATTTAAAAAACGACCCGATATCGTCAAACATAAAAATCAAAGAATACATATCAATTGTCCTAAAATACAGTCAGTAAGTCAAATAAAGTAAAATAATAATCAATGATGCATTAATCACAAAGGTAACTCCCATTAGATTAGGTTGCGACCACGGCATTGATAGGTCTTATATAACATTTTATGAACGAAACCATAGCACGATCTAAAACGATGATTACGTCATCTACTAACAAAAATATAAACGTGTAAAGCGGTAAAGTTAAGATGTGTGCATAGTTTTTGGGTGAGATTTAGGCGATCATCTATTGATTCAGTTTTGGACTACCTTTTATTTCAAGCATTAATTTATTTTAACCCATATACCAAATAAGTTGCACGATCTGCAACGATATTACCGCCATCTAGTTACAAAATTGTGAACATGTAGATCGGTAAAATTAAGATTCTCTGCAGATCCACAATATATTATTAAAATTTTATAGACGTCCATTAAACACCTGTTAAGACTTTACCTCCAGGCTATAAGCAAGACGTATTCAGCAAAAATATAAATACTTGAGGTTTGAACCCAAGACTTCATTATCTGCAGTTGAATACAAACAAGAACAACAAGTTAGTCGAGTTTCTGTTAACAATGAAGCTTTGTTTGAGTGATTACATTGGTTTATATTGGATAAGGGTGGTGGTCTGGTTAAATATTCACTGCGGACTGCACTGACTGCCCGAGGCGGTGTCCCGCGCTGTTCATCCGCCCCACCAAGCTAGCGAGCGGCGTGCCACACCGAGCTCCATTGTAAGAGAGTTTCATAAAAATAACATTTGCATACACGTGTTTATTATTTAGCTTAGTACCCCTAGCTGTTGTTGCTACCTTAATGAGAAAACATTTGTAGCGTACTTAAACATTTTCAGCAAAGTGGCTGTTTATTTTTACCTGATCTGGAAATTAAAATTTTGTCTTGCCTGGTTGATATATGAACAGACAAGGTAGGGTATCAGGCGTAACATAATTATTTTACGTAGAGTTTATTAAGTACTTAGGGACGGTGAGCAATGCAAGCTACTGTGCGAGTTTAAAAAAATATAGGGCCGTGTCCCATTGTCCCCATCTATCGATAACACGGAAATTATCATCCCCCATCAATTTAGGTATAACGGTAGACCATTAAAGAAACGTGGAATGATTATTAGCATTATTTTGCTTACGGTTTCCTTAATTTTTTTATTATACTGTGTATCAATTATAAGAGATTACATAAAGGGAACCATTGTGTAAAATATTTATTAGTCTTTACACGCCCGTCGCCTTGGCGTCAGAAAATTGAAGATATTTATACTTCTTTTTTATCTTTGTATATGTTTCTCAGCACCAGGCGCTAATAAACAATGTTTTGTGTTTCTCTTAGATGCCGAGCTTTTTCCAAATTTAACATCGTCCTTTAAATTAGGTAAAGTTAATCCCTAGGATTTTACACATGCAATTTACGAACATATACTACACACACCGTACCATGCGTAGGAGATTGGTGAGGTTTTAGCCGACGACCGCTGCTCACACCTCTTTGTTTCCGTTTTCGCGTGTCTTCCAAAACTTTCTCTTCATGAGTTGTGTATCTATAGCCGGCCGGATATTTATAGTGTATTAGACAATCCCACTTATTCGCCTCGTACCCTCATCTGCCCAGAAAGGAATACAGGAGGTAAGCCAAAGTCTGTACAATATTCCTTGTACTTTTTCCACGACAGTAAGGCGCGCAGCAGATTCACACGCAGCGCACACATGTAGTTGTCATGTGCGGGTATCAAAGCGAAACACGAAGCTGCCTGGTATTAGCGAATCATAACCACTGCCCTATACGTGAAGCTAATTTTGCAAGTCTAAAATGAAAATAGGGTTTTAATACGATACACATTGGCAGATCAAATTTAGGATTCCCTTTAGGAAGATGTAGGTGTATAGTATTTGCTCTTTTGCACTTAGCAGGGTGTATCATTCGTAGCTTAACCCAGCACACCTAGTTTGGCAAAACTCGCCGAAAAAAAAAATTATTTCCTATTCTTGAGATTAGATGTATGCTTTGCATTGCGAATAATGGTATAAAATTTAAATTTAAGGCTTTAATAGTTTAGTTTCTGTTGCTGGCTGTACTGCAACATTAGTACTGCACTTAAACACGTAATTTTAAACCTAATTAGTACGAATGTTTCACAGAAGCATGTGCTCAAATTGTAGATAATGTATATCTGTTGGAGTTTAATAAACTGTCTTCCGAGATTGAGACTGAGAATGTCTGAGTCATGATTTTGTCGTTAGCATTGTAGTTATCTCACTCATGTAACTGACAATTTCTAATGATCATGTCATATGACTGATTAAACGGATTCATATTATCCTTAAAATTATTGTGTTATTAATACCCAAAGAGCAATAGAGAAGGCTATGCTCGGAATATCGAAATCCGCAGGCGAACCAAAGTAGCCGTAGTGGGCAGGGCACATAGCTCGTAAAACCGACGGCTGCTGGGGCAGAGAGGTTATCGAGTGGCGACCACGAACCGGGAGACGCAGCGTGGCGGGCCTGCCACGCTGCGTCGGTCTACAAGGTGGACCGACGATCTTAGAGAAGGGTCACGAGAGGCCGCTGTGCGGGCAGCACAAGACCATGGTGGAGATCCTTGCAGGAGGCCTTTGTCCAGCAGTGGACGTCTTTTGGCTATAATGATGATGATGATCATTAATACAGTTAAGGATTCGTTATACAATCAAGCTACGTAAACAAGAGCAGTTTACGTAACGTGATTGTCTAACGAATCCTTATTTATTATAATACCTTATACAATGACGTCTGTCTTTCATTGGCAAAATCTTCGGTTACGGGTTACGTGACTAATTAGGTAAAATTAACCCTGTATTGGTGTGTGTGCGTTTTAAACCGTAATGGAACCTAATGAGATTTAGAAAACCGTAGCCATGATGACAAGGGGATTTGGTACCTACGATAAGAATATGCGGGGAAGATTATGATCAAAGAGTGGCCAAGGTCCACTGATTGTGGTGAAACCTGAGTTAAATGAGCAATCATTTGAGTCACTTGAGTACTTAGTTCTAATTTTATAATACCTTTTTTAGACAGTTTGCTATAGAGATCTATTTAATTTTGTGTGTGTTTTAAGTATTATATTTAGCATAGAACTCTTCTACTGTTTCACTCGACAATATCTTACTAGCTCAGTTACTTCGAGCTGTTTAAGCGGCCACAATTTTGATAACATTCAAGAAATTCCACGAAATAAGTGCTGTATTATTAATATGGAGGTGCCGAGGCTTCTTATTATAGTGATTAGCTAAATGGAATAGAAATAGCTGTCAGATTCTGGAGTTCTCTAAGTATCTTAATGGATATGAATATTACGTAAAATTATTGAAACAAGTGTTGAGGCCGACAAAATTCAAAACAGAACACAGATTTCATTATTACAAAAGTTTGGGATTCGTATTAAGATCTTCTTGAGCTTTGGAAAATATCAGATTTTAGTGAGACGACCACATGTTGTACTGATATATCTAATGTGTATTGTTTAATTCTTTGTTGAACAATAAATATTTTAATGATAATAATAAGATCTTGCAAAAAATATGTGTATAAATATCTATATATGACGCAAAGTACTAGACATAAGCCTGCTATATAACATACTCAATATATGCTGAGACTGCCCCGAGTAGCTGTCTCAAATAACACGCCTCTCCCACGAACTCTTCTCACTCAAATGTTGTACGCTACGAATTATGCCCGAAATATTGTGCTTACAGGAATTGCTCGAACACATAATCTTCAAAGAAGTTGATAATTACTAAATATGACTTATGACTAAATGATAAGCACTACTAACAGTGCCCGCGAACTTCGTTCCGCGTTATAAATATTTTTGTCCCTGCCCGTTTGTCCCGCAACTTGGACAACATTATTCAAGTTTAACTAAAGATGCGTTATTAATTTTGAAATTTTTCAGAAGCTATGACACTCCACAATAACGTAGTTTTCTATTGGTGAAATCATTTTGAAAATCGGTTCAGTCGATCCAGAGATTACCCCTTACAACGTCACTAACTCAGAAACGTTACCTCTTTATAATATTTGTATAGATAAAAGACAAACAACTAAAGTCTAATAATAATAGTAATTAGAATATATATTAATATAGTACATATGTACACCTAATATTAGATAACTAAAGTATAATTGATTGGACATCGATGTATATCACTTAATTTCTAGCCATTATTACCTACCTAATCCATAATGCATATTTAATATCGATGTTGGGAGATATCTATAGTGATGTAGTATCGATGTCTGCTAAAGATTTTAAATTAATTATTGTCAGTATGATAGTTTTTGTCCGTTAATTAGCCAACTATACATATAACTTTTAATGTTATTCTAAGGAAAATATTGTATCCTATATTTTGTTATTATCTGTATCGCTATTGGTTTTCTTAATAAATAAATAAATACCATCTTCAAATAAAGGCCTCTTTTAAAGACTTCGAATACCAAACTCTTTGACCATATGATTTTAGCCTGTGTCGCTGTTAACCGATTACGATGCCACATATTTACACAGACAGTACCCAAGATAATCCCGGCTATTAAGCGATCTATTTACTCTAAGATTCAATTCTGAGGATAACATTGTATGTAATATTGTAAAATTTTAGCTAGACTCTATTTTACGATGCAGTATTTATCTTCTATTTTATGATAATTGTGGGCACTAATATCCCACTTCTCAGGGTAATGCCCCTTTAATCTCCCTGTAAGAGGAGGCTCTTGCCCTGTAGTAAATACTACTCTGACAAGAAAGTACCGGAATAAGATCAATAATATACAAAATGTTTGTTATTCATCCAAATTTATTTTATCACCTTCAAAGTATGCTCCTTCAGAAACGATACACTTACGCCAACGAATAATCCATTCATCAAAACATTTTTTAAACGCTGCTTTTCTACCGATTGAAAATGGGTACCACGAAGTGGTAATTTGAGTTTAGGAAAAAGAAAGAAGTCAGCTGGAGTCATATCTGGTGAATATGGTGGTTGCTGGATGGTATTTGTTGAGTATTTGGTTAAAAATTCGTTCACAATGATGGCCTTGTGCGAAGGCGCATTATCGTGGTGCAAAATCCAAGAATTTTCTTTCCACAAATCGGCCTTTTTCGTCGAATTTGCTCTCTTAAACGCCGCATAACGCTCAAATAATATTCTTTATTTACCGTTCGACCTTCCGGTAAGAATTCAGAGTGCACAACATCGCGATAGTCAATGAAAACAGTCAACATGACTTTGACTTTTGATCGACTTTGTCGTGGTTTTTTCGGTTTCGGTTCAGTTGGAAGGCGCCACTCCGAAGCTTGTTGACTAGTTTGCATGTCAAACCCGTAAACCCACGTCTCGTCACCAGTGACAATGCGTTTCATGAATGTTGGGTCGGAATTTACTCGTTCTACCATGTCCTCAGCGACTTTCATGCGATTGAGTTTTTGGAGAAAATTCAAATCTTTTGGGACTAGCCGAGCGGCAACATGTTTCATACCCAAATGATTAGTTAAAATGGTACGAATCGACTCGTGAGATACAGAAAGTTCGGCGGCTATCCCTCTCATAGTTGAATGAGGATTTTCAGTCACTATTTCCTTCACTTTTGCGATGTTAACTTCAGTTGCAGACGTTGATGGCCTACCAGAGCGAGGCAAATCTTTCATCACATCTCGACCGCTTTTGAACGCTTTGAACCACTCATAAGCACAAGTTTTTGATAAAGTCGATTCACCGTAAGCCTTCTGTAACATTTTCAGTGACTCCGAACACGAAATTCCATTAGCGATGCAAAATTTAAGACAAACTCTTTGTTCGATATTTTTGCCCATTATGAAATTCGCAATACACATATATATGATATTACTAAAACCAGCACTGTGTTTAATATAAATAACAGATGCAACTCAAACTCCGCGCCAAAATGGAAAACGGTTGTGCCAATCTAACAACAACAAACAAAAATTTTAATTTGGAACCATAAACAAATCATCCATTCCCGATACTTTTTTGACTGAATGTATAGTAGTAGGATTTAAGATGCATACTCTTACGCCTAGCGACATGACCGGAAAGAGGTCACGTACCTTGTATAGCTATTGAGTCTTTTGAAGAAAGTACAGAGGATAGGTAGTTTTTTAGTCTAATACGGCAAAAATCTGTTAGAAGTCTATGATATAAATATTACGTAAAAATATTTAAACAAGTGTCGAAAAAAACCACAAACAGGCAATGGTCTCAAAATTATTAGAGGTTTAATAACTTAAAATAAGCAATTCTTTGATGAAAATAGTATATTTTATTAAGGTATGAGTTTATTATAAATTCAAATAGAAACTTAACAATTTATATAATTTTATAAGAGTAATTGTGAACTAAAAACATTTTATATGTATCAAAGTAAATCTTTAAGATATCTGCGACAAATGTTTCAAAGCCTTATCTGATTCCCTTTGTGTATGCACGTCCAAAAACTTATTGTTACGTGTCACGATAAAATAATGCAAAGTCACAAAACTTGCTCCGAATAAAGAGATTTATACGTGATAGTAGTCTGGGATAAACGGGGTTGGAGACGTGATCGCAGCCCGCACCTTTGTCTCTTTATAACTCATACGGCGTATTTATATTGTCTAATAAGGTGTACTCCGATACTCGTAAAACGAGGCTCACGTGATATTTAGGTCTATTATTGTCCATTGATTTTGCGGCTTCCAGCCGCAACTACAGCCTCTGAAGAAAGACTAGGTCGATCCTATAAAAGGGATAGTAAACCTTTAATGTAGCAATAATTTGATATTATGTATTATAATTTTGAAAACTTCTTTTCATGTTCAAAATGATATGAAATAATTACTGTTCAAAAATTAAATAGACTTAAACTTGTCTTTTAGACAAAACGTACCTATATGGAACTCCGAACAAGCATTTTGTCAATTAAAGAAAAACCAAAATTAGCTCAAAAACAAACCAAATTCCTACAACATCCTGAGAAAAACGAAGATCGACACAAATACTCATGTATTTAGGACAAATAATGTCAAAGTTTGTGAGGATGGATGGACATTTGTTACTCTTTCATGCAATAACTACTGAATGGATTATGATGAAACTTTATAGAATACTTATATCTAGCGTAACACCCAGCCTAATTTATTAAGATTTTGTGTATATTGGCCATAATATTACGATAAGTAACGAATAAGTCACTCACAACAGAGGCTTAACGTTGAATAAAATAACAGAACTGAACGTTCAACTGCCATATTATATGTAGAATATTTAGCTAAGATTAAATATATATATAAGTATATAAAAAATATATAAAAAATATGTTTGTATGTGCATTATATAATCGTTAACTATGCATGTGATCATGTGATGATGTTTAGCAAAGTGTTGTGTATGAGCCCACAAAGGTTTCCGAATTGTTACGACCAAGATGGCGCTACTGTCATTTCAATGAATTTCATGCCGTAGCAACGCGCGCACAGCTAGTTAACAATATAAATGGGAGCTATTCGACAATCTCCAGTAAGGTAAGTAGGTAAACAGTCCAGAATTAGAAGAAAATATTTGGGTAAAACAAAGTTTCTACATAAATCAATTAATAGCTTTAGTATATCTAATATCAACATTTTATTCAGCAACGTAGTATGTATAACTAAATTATGTAAATCAAATAGCGTCTGTTTGCTCCTTTGTTAGCTATTCCTCTAGAAATGTACCTATATTTTTTCAATGTCGTAACCTTTTTTTCGCTTCCGCCGTTCTTAGCACGCATACCATCGGTTCGTTATCTCTGTGCAATACGACGACGTTCAAACATCCGATATGTTAAAAAGTACAAACAGGATTTTACATTTTCAATTTTCTTGTAAACCTAATAATATGTTATGATTTTCTAGTGAATTCTATCTGATCTATCTTGTACTTAGTTTAGCTATTATAATGGTGAGTATTACTGTTTATATTTTTGGGAAGTCCATTATTGACCCCACTCAGTCAAATTCAACTCAAGTCAAATTTCATACGTATATTAGACCCAGTGAAAGGTTTAAAAATAGATCTGACTTATTGAAAGGTAACCTGGCTGGGGTAATCAAGTACATATTGCTTTTTCGACATATTAACAGATAAAAAAAATATGTTTCTGGAACGTATTAAAATAAGTTCTTAGAAATTTCAGTTCCGTTCTGTGTTTTTTTTGGATTTGCAAATTTAATAGTCAATGAAACGTAAGAAAACCAAGTAACGCCAACCAAAAATTCTACTCTTTATCTATACTTACTTGCAATAAATAAAATGAATATTTGTAATCGTTCAGCATCAGTTTTGTTCCCCATATCACTTGAACTGTTGGGTTTTATCATTTTAAGCGAAATGGTGAAAAACAAATGCTTGTCGAAACTCCCTGAATTCCTTAGATTAACAAACCACGATATATGACTATGACGTAACGATAGTAAACACAAAGATATGTAGTTATAGGCTTTTGATAAGATTTTGTTATTTTTTTTCATTTTAATAGGTAATGCTTAATGTAGGCTAAATGTAGTTTCATATATTTAAAGTTATGGACTGTTTAATGATGGGGTCAACAATACTAACACTATGCCTTCGTTACAAACTTTTGAAGAAATGCCTCTACTTTATTAGGAACTTGTAAAACCTCTAAATATTGTGAAAAAGTTAAGCTTTATTTACGGATTCGGAAGGAAATATTTTAAACAAATTAAATGTTGAGTTACAGACCAACAACCCTACACCTTTATATATATAAAGGTGTAGAGTTTAATACCTTTATATTGAACCTTTAAATCTAATAGCAATTTTCAACGTCTTTCCAAACGACATTCTCAATTTGCTTCTTTTTTGGGTAATATTATAAAAGGATTCTAGGTTGGTACGGTTGTGCGTAACTAACTTAACTTACCTTTTTACCTACTTAACTTTTTAGAGAATTAGGTTAGTATTATTTACTGTTTGACTACATCTAATATATTTTTACCCATAACGTATGTTATGGCTTCGTTTTCAAATTCGTTTTCATTCTAACAATAGCACTGTTAATACCGATGTACAAAATATTAACGTTTCGGACGTTGTAAAATATCTACAATAATATTATCAAGATGGAAAGTCTCACTGTTTTAATTTCAGGGCGTGAGGAGGCTTGGGTATCTGTTCCCGTAATATGTGTCCCACACCAAAGGCGGTTCCATCCTTCAAGAAACTGATTATCTTTTCATCAGATCTCTGACAAACGTCACAAATCGCCGTCTTTACGAACGTTAAGCCATTCGGGTGTAAAATGGATTAAACGGAGTTGACGGTGGTACAAGGTTGTCGAATGATTTGGTTAATGCTGATGTGCACTTTTGCTACAGCATAAGTTGTGGTGACCGAACTAGTCTACAGGAGCGCTGCACGGTGCGCTTAGGGCCTATGCACTACAAATTTTTTAAACGCGCGCTTTTATCCCACAGAGAAGTTTGTTTTTGTTTGTATCTATACAAACGCGATGTTAACGCGCGTGTGTATCGCTACAAACGCGCGTCAACGGCGCGCTTAAAAAACGTGGTCTGCATAGGCCATTAGGTGGAAAGACCCAGTGAGTCGGAAACTTCATGAATTAGTCAACGCCTTGTAGCCACAAACGCGATTCCCACTCTACAACGGGTAAGAGGTGGGCTCAATCTATGGAGCTTATACACATTTGTTGCTGCTTCCGGACTAGTTCGTTGAACAGTGTGAACCAGCTATGAGAAGTTCGGTGCGATTTGGGGTAAGAGCAACATTGGAGATGGCCCGATAATCGCACTGGGAGCCTGGCCTCGGAATCACCTTGCTGATAACTGACTGCAGGTTAATTTCATGGTCAAAATAGGCAAATTTGTTAGGAGAACTCTGGCATAGGAAACCATGTATATTTGGAATTTTGTCCTTAAGTTGTGTCAGTAAGGCTCCTCTATCCATCGAATTGAAGTCATTATCAACCTCGTATTTCAGTAGCACTAACCTTATTTTTATTTTCTAAACCTCCGTATCGGTTTAAATTAGTGATTAACGAAAACTTAGCTTTATAGGTTGAAAAAGGTTTTTAGCTGATGTGTGTTGTTTTTGCAGCAGATTTTGGCTGGAGGGCGATAAATACTAAACATATCGTTTATAATGTAGATGCCGATAAATACAAGTAGGAAACAAATGCTGGGGATTATTGCCTCACATTTCAAATGATTGATACTTTTTCGCAGGTTTTGTAGTCGGCATTTTGCTGGTCCCAGTATTTTTCTGTTATCTCTTGCAAACTATGTGAAGAGCTAAATATTTAATCGTAACTGACATTTTACAATTAATTTTCATCTATACTATAAAGACTGAAATATTGCAATGAAGTTTATATCTCGAAAGTACAACATTCGGTTCTCGAACTCAGCATCATTAATATGTATACAGTTCTTAAAATGTAGTCACTTGTACTTGTTGAACTTACTTAACGATACTATTCGCTGCTAATATAATAGAGGTACATTGTTTACATATTATTGATGTCATCATACATGCATACAAAAGATTAGAGTTAATTTATAGTGGCTGCAAAATGCTGTAAAATGGCACCATTTGGAAGTCGACTATTATTGCGAGGAGTTGTTACCTTAAATTATATTAGAGCATAAACATACTTATTAAAATAAAGCGCAGAACTTCAACGAACTTTACAAGTAGGTAAAACTGTCACAACCCCAAAATGGGAGATGCTAAGTTAAAATTAGTTTCAAGGAACTGAAAATTAAACTTTTGTGGGTGCACACGATATTTAAGGAATACAACAGTTCAGCGTTATTGCGCGGCAGCGGGGCAACAAAGGAAGAGACAGGCAACGTCTCAATGTTGCCCCCGTCCATACGAATTCATAAGTAGAATTATGCAAGAGGCAACCGCGACTGCAGCTATGCTATTTGAAAATGGCAAGAGGAATAGCAAATTGACAGTTATACATAAATGTTGGTGGGATAGTAGCTCGATAAATTACCTGTATTCCACTAGAGTGTTCCCATCACTAGCGATACTAAAATAAATGTGACTATAAACGTTCACTTGAATTTATTTTATTGCCAAATAGAAATATTTTACTTTCCCATCAAATACACCTAGTTGTCGGTTGTTAAATATAGGGGAAGTAGTACGTATTATGTTATTTGATTAAAAATATCTTAAATAACTTTTACACATAAAATATTTTATGTCTTCATCTTCTTTTGTATGTCTACGAATTTGTTACATCATCACATTTTAGTGAACTATTTTTGATGTAATTAACTTTTTAATTAATTGTAATCTATACGAAAATAAAAAGTATGAAAAATAATAAACCTATAATATGAAACTGATATCCTTTCATTTGGTATAAAATTTGGACGCTTACTGTGAAAGTAAAATTTTAGAACAGAACCCTTAACTCGAAGAAAATGTGATCAAAGTGACGTGCTGTCAGTTTGGAGAAGCGAAAAAAATTAAGATGCTTGGAGCTTAGAGTTGCCTTTGCATTTTGTTTCCATAATTTAAGAGTTCGATTTTCTTTACTTTTATTGCCTTGTAACTTTTAATAGTTTGATGGAAAGCCGGAAAAATATTCCTAATTCCTCCTTCAAAGGGAGTTATTTCGTACCTAAATAATTAAGAGTTGCTTGATGAACTGGTAATTTTCTTTACATACATAAAACAAAATTTCACATGCAGTGTCTTAGCATGTTGTTTGCAAGTAAGTGAGGGAATTTAGAGTAACACAAAATGGTATAAAAAATTAAAAACGAACCATATTTTGAGTACGGTTGAATATTTAATTTTATTTTTCTACTCTAATTTGTAGAATGCAGGGGCCGGTTAATTTAAAAACAACGTCCACCCTATGGATATTATTGTGTTACAGTATACTAGCAATTAATAAATATAAGTAAAGTACAAGTACACAAGTACATAGTACATATAGAAGTAAATAGTATTTATTTATAACAAACGTGAAGATCACGAAGATTTAGTGCTTGCGACCTCTGCACAACGTCCATGATCCCGACTCGACGATAAGATACTGGCTGCCATCGTATGCGGATGTCATACTTACGCCCTCTGTGTAGTATCGAAGATTGCATGCTACACTGCACTTTGGAAACAGCTCTTTTGTTTTACTAGTTATAAACTTTCCTTTGATTGATTGTTGTCCCTCAAATGTTTAACTGAAGTTAGTGTTATAAATTAGCTGGTTTATAACACTAAATTTGAATTAAATTACTTATTAAACTCGGATAAGTACGGACGCTGCGCTGTGTTGACAGTATGAAGCGCGTTCAATTATAAGATATAGTAGTAGAATACGTCGACTACTTATGGGTAAAAAAAATACCTAACGTAGGATTGTTATATAATATAATATATAATATAATATATAATAATATCCTGGGACATTAGTCACACACGGCCATCTGATCCCAAACTAAGCAGAGCTTGTACTATGGAAACCAGATAACTGATATATTATTTTTCTTTTGTAAATACATACTTATATAGATAATTACACCCAGACCTAGGACAAACAGACATGTTCATGCACACAAATATATATCCTGGGTGGGAATTGAACCCACGACCTCCGGCGTGAAAAGCAAGTAAAAACTTACTTACTTCAATGATAGGGTAACAACTGCCCATACGATAAGTAAGTAGTAAAGATATCTTTATAATCATAAAGAGGCATCAAATGGTATAATTACAAAGCGATATAAACTACAATTTCAGAATTACAACAGTAGGTATACTACTAAAACTATACTACTAAAACAAGACCAGTATTCGCGCATCGTCAAAAAATATTAGGGTTCACCTAAAAATATTTGATTATCAGAAATTATAAAATCTATTCATTATGCTTTTATTTTTAAATAATTTACCATAGACACTTTGTGAACTTTAGCATCCGGCTAACCACATGAAAAATTCTGGCGCTTATTCTTTTTTGGACGTATCAAAAATCTCGAAGTCATTTGTACCTTCTTTACTTCCGAACTGAAATTATCTTCTAGCCGTTAATTTTGTGAATAAAAATAGTAATCTCAAGTAAAATTTTATTCGTTTGTTTATACATTTTTAAGGAACTTACATTGAACTACAAGGATGTCACATGCGGCATGAAATCAATCTCCGTGCAAAATTTAGTAAGTAACGTCTCCGAGCATGATAACCATATCGTGACCTATCCGCCGAATTGTAAACGAATGGACGAATAGGATAACATTTTATATTTATGTATAAGTCTCGATTTTTATTCTTCCCTGATATTAGGGTAAGAATTTATCGTCGACCTGGAAGTGCTGGAAAGCTGTGGTGGGTCCAGGCAAGGTAAGCTTACTGAGTCTTTGCAGTCATAATTTGAGCGGGTATATTTTTATTAGTGAAAGACAACGCTCGCACTAAGGATTTAATTCATCTATCGTGGAGGACTTTTCAAACATTTAATTCACGGACACAAAGTACAATCTGACTCAGAGCAACTATTTAGGTCACAGCAATAGTTATCATGAGCGGGACTCGTACCAGAAACAGCCCTACGTCACACGTGCAGACAACATTTTGGAAGAACAGATGAACTGAGCTCGTTTTGATAAACCTTAACAAGGACGACTGACGTCTTCAACTACTACTTCAATTGCAGTAAGTTGAACACGTCCTCAAGACTTACGTCCAGCCATTTGGACAAAATGGCCAAACGGACTCAATTGCCCTTAAAGGACCGGTCATATGCTCTGGAGACCTCCTTTAAAAGAATTAGATGGAGTGAGAACAATCCAATGATTGCAGGACTTAGGTAGTAAAATTCTAATAATAGCTATTGCCGCAGGACAAAATAAGTTCGTCGATTCAGTGAAAAATCGTCGCCCGCCTAGTTTTAAACAAATTATGCCACACTTTGTGTTATATTATCAATATACATTACAAATCAAAAACTATCAAATTCAAAGTAGAAATTGGTACAGATACGTTGCTAAGATTTTCTTGATTTATTTATTTTATCAGGAACATCAAACAGCATTGAATAACAAAATGTTCATAAGCAACAAAAAAACCAATAACAGGACTCTATGAGTAAGATCCCGGCTAATTAAATCTAAAAATGTTCAACACATGCCCCAATCATTTTTGAAAGACCAATCCCACCAAAAACATAAATGTAAAAAGGAGAGCCAAGTTCAATACAAAAAATATGTTTGTTTGTATGGGGACACCATTATTTTTGAATAGACTTTATTTTTAAATTTCTGTTATATAGGACCGGCAATTGTGGAGATCTTTGGGGGAGGCCTTTGTCCAGCAGTGGACGTCTTTTGGCTGATATGATGATGATGATATATTGGTATAGTTTCAAATATCTGCTTGTAATGGTTCCAACGATACAATAAAAAAAAATGTATAGGCATACAGGTTTTTTTACTATTTTTTTTACTATTTTTTTTTTTATTTTTAATCAATTTTTTATTTTTAGATTTTTCTGATGCGATCCCGCAGGGAAACTCCGAGCATAGCCCTCTCCATTGCTCTCTGGGTGACCTTGAGCCTTCTAATAAGGCCCATAGTGAGCGACTACGTCTCTGTTCCGTATGTCATCACTGGCAACACACACTGGTCGAAGACTTTCGACTTGAGACACTGCGGTATTTTGGACGAGAAGATGTTACGTAGCTTCCTGAACGCTGCCCATCCGAGTTGGATTCTACGATTGACCTCCTTCTCGAAGTTGGACCTACCTAGTTGGATGGTCTGTCCTAGGTAAATATAGTTCTCTACAACTTCGAGTGCAGAGTCACCAACTTTCAATTGAGTGGGTGCAACATGGACTGACATGGTTGAGAGACTCTGCTGAGGTCATCGAGCATTGTACCGAGGTCTTCCATGGTCTCAGCCATGACTACGATATCATCGGCAAATCGAAGGTGAGTGATGTACTCGCCATTGACATTGATGCCAAAGCCTTTCCAGTCCAGAAGCTTGAAGACGTCTTCCAATGCAGCGAAACTGAACCGAAACTGTTCAAGTTTCGGAGATATAACATCTCCCTGTCTCACGCCTCGCTGCAAGTGGATAGGTTTCGAGATCTGGTCCTGGAGTCGCACTGACATAGTGGCGTTTTCATACAAACACTTTGTCACCTCGATATACCGGTAGTCAATTTGGCACCTTATGGGAGACCTCAGCACGGCCCATGTTTCGATAGAATCAAAGGCTTTCTCATAGTCCACAAACGCTAAGCACAGTGGCTTGTTATATTCTTCGGTCTTCTGTATAACTTGCCGCAGCGTATGTATGTGGTCTATGTTGCTAAAGCCTTTCCGGAAACCGGCTTGTTCGGGAGGCTGAAAGTCGTCAAACCTGCGCGCGAGACGGTTCGTAACGACCCTCGAAAACAACTTGTAAACATGGCTCAGCAGTGTGATGGGTCTATAATTCTTCAATAGGGTTTTGTCGCCCTTTTTGAAGAAGAGCACCACCACACTTCTGTGCCATGCTTGTGGCGTTTGACCATCTAGTATGACGGAGTTAAATAACTTCTGAAGGGCCCGTAGGATTGGTGTACCACCCGCCTTCAGAAGCTCTGCTGTAACTCCATCATCACCAGGCGCCTTGTTGTTCTTGAGTTGTTTGAGAGCCATTCTAATCTCGTACAGGCTGACGTCCGGGATGTCTTCGGTGTAATGTCGGGTTAGTCGTGCTCTGGGATCTGAGGCATGACTTTTGACAGGTGGCTGTGTTGTCGTATATAACTGTCCGTAGAACTTCTCGATCTCTCCCAGCAACTCAGGTTTAGACGTGACGATTCTACCATCCTCAGTCTTCAGCTTCGTCAGTTGGCTCTGTCCAACAGACAGAGCTCTTGCGAACACTTTGGAGCCTTTGTTCCGCTCAATGGCCTCTTTAATACTAATTGTATTAAATTGCCGCGTGTCGCGAGTCAAAGACTTTGAGATCTGTCTGTTGAGCTGCCGATATCTGGTAGCATCATCTGAGGATGTCAGAACCATTTTCCGTCTATCTTCCATAAGTTGCAGGGTAAAGTCAGAGATCTTTTTAGTTCTGTTTGTACGGCGGGCCTTGAAGACCTTAGACCCAGCCGTATGGACAGCTTCTACGAGCCTGTCATAGTATGAGTCCACTTCCTCGCAGTCTGCTAGGCATTCGAAACGGTTTTGCAGTTCGAGCTGAAATGGTTCGGGGTTTTGGACGTGGATAGGTAAAGGTCGGAGCGTAGACTTTATCAGTCGGGACCTCTGGAGTTTGACATTAAGGTTCAATGAGCCTCTGACCAGTCTGTGATCGCTCCCGGTTTTAACCGCATTGATCACGGAGACATCATTGAACATTGTCGTCTCGTCGACAAGATAAAGTCTATCTCATTTTTAGTTTTACCATCGGGGCTCACCCAGATCCATTTGCGGTGATCCGGCTTCCTGAAGAAGGAATTCCTCATAAAGAGTCCCTCCTTCTCCATGAAGTCGGCCAACATTTGGCCCCGGGGGTTCCGGTCACCAGTTCCAAATTGCCCCACTCTCAGCTCATTACCGAATCGTTTGCCCAGCTTCGCGTTAAAGGTCATCTAGAAGTAATTCAGATTAAGTTACTGTCAGTCAGTCAGTGCTAAAATTTGCGACTTTTTGACCTTCATATCTTTATAATCGTTTGAGCTAGCTTCATGAAATTTGGGCTTCTAGATATCTTTATAGATATAATTAAACACACGTAGTTTTATGTGTTTACGGTAAAGAAGTATTGAGTTATAGAAGGGTCAAAAGTGGCACCAAGTGGTTCGTGTAATATAACACTCGGCACTGGCTAGCCAGTTCCTTTATTTGAATTTGGCTTGACACGCTGCCGTGTGTCTAGATCCAACACCAATGATAAAAAAACCGGCCAAGTTCGAGTTAGACTCGCCCATGACGGGTTGATTAAATGAAGGTTAATTGCGGTTTACGATTTATGACGCATTAAAAAAAACTACTTACTAGATTTCATTCAAACCAATTTTCGTTGTTAGTTTACATGGTAATGTACATCATATATTTTTTTTAGTTTTATCATTCTCTTATTTTAGAAATTACAGGGGGAGGGGGACACTCATTTTTCTACTTTGGAAGTGTCACTCGCGCAAACTATTCAGTTTAGAAAAAAATGATATTAAGAACCTCAATATCATTTTTGAAGACCATAGATATTTTTGAGTTTCAGTTCTATGTATGGGGAACCCCCAAAATTATTATTATTTTTCTATTTTTGTGTTAAAATCTTAATGCGGTTCACGTAATAGATCTACTTAGCAAGTTTCAACAGTACAGCTCTTATAGTTTCGGAAAAAAAATGGCTGTGTCATACGGACGGACAGACAGACAGACACGACGAATCTTTAAGGGTTCCGTTTTTTGCCATTTGGCTACGGAACCCTAAAAACGCTCAGTTGTACGTGGTCTCGTATACGCCCTATTTTTAAAAAAATTCACTACATACTTGACGACTTTAATTAGTAAAACCATGTCAAATTTTAGTTGTTGTAGCAGAAACAATAGCGTCCAGATGAAAATAAAATAAATATTTGGTTTTCTGCGGAACCCTAAAATTTATAAAAAATATCTTAACAATATCCGGCATGCAAACAGCAAAACCTATTGAATATTGTTATATCCGGAGCTTTTCTTTGTGCCTTTGTTGTTTACTCGCTTGTTTTGTGGACTGTAAACAATGTATTCAAACTAGTTTGATATCAGCATTGAAATTATAAAAGATATTTGTTTGGGACTACAGTTGCATTGTGAGCAGTTCGCTCTGTGCTTGTAGATAGGAAAATAGTTGAGTGTATCTTGTATTTTACTACTTTCAATTTTTTTGTGATTGTCTTATAGGTCTAGAGGTAGCAGATAGGGTTGATTTTTTGGGCTGAAATTATAAACATGTCCATAAACTTGTAGTAGCAGCAAGTAGTCATAGTTGCCAGTGTTGAATCCTTGATTGTCGGAGAACTTTTAGCCGTGTACCTTATCTTTCTCCGGTTGTGTGATCCCATCGGATTGAGATATTTAGGTAATAATGACTACATCTGAGTGTTTTAACAAGCTTGTGGACTATATTATGTCCCACACAGATTGCTTCGACGGTCTCCGTTGACATTGTCCGCAATTCCAACACAAGGACAATATAACTTTCTATTTACCTATTCTGAATCCTTTAACATACCAACATATGTGAATTAGTATTTTTTATAAACTTGAAGACAATATAAAGAAAACCTACCGTTGCGATTTGCTCTCAGTTCTAAAGAAACAATGTTTTATTCACGAGATAAGACTGGCCTTTGTGTTACTTGGTAGAAGCTCAAATAAATTATTAAGGACAAGGTAATCACTCCGTTTGCCAAGAAAATACTATGTACAATGAAAAATGTGTTTCAGAGGCCATGGAGAATATATTGTGCATTGTTTATGAATCCAAACAATCGTATGCGAGTACAGGACGTATACTCTAAAAATGAACACAAATCTGTTTAAATCTACATAAATGTCTATAAAACTTAGAGTTACAAGAATTTTAAATATTTATTATCATTGTTCGCATTTAAATATTACTACTACTTATCGTATGGGCAGTGGTAACCCTGGTGTCAGAGTTGTTCAAACCGCCCAGTAGGTCTCTGGCATGGTTTAATGCCTGTTGTCTAATGGCTATAACCGGGACCGGCAGCTTAACATGCCCTCGGAAGCACGGAGACGCTCATAAATTAAACCACTTTGGCGGTCATCCATCTATGGACGCGAGCCTAGTTGCTTATGGACTGGTGAGAGCATCTGGCTATAAACATATCATTTATAAGAATATTACTATATATAAATATACTAAGTCTAATTTCCCATACAAAAATTTGAATTTGTAAATACAAATATACTTACTAGTAGTGTTACTATTAGAACGTTCAATGAATTGTGTGGTTCAGTCGTTTAAACAACAAGGCTCTATCCTTAGTTTAAACTTTTAGAACGAACTGGGAATTTAACACTTTCTCATCGGAGTATAATTTTGGTGTGCAAGCCCGTATATGGGCGTAAATTGCGCGTGGCAACGGTCGGCGGCGTATCGGCATCACAGCGCTCGCCCGGGGCTCCGCAACGCCGCGCCGCCGCCCCACGCCACGAGCCAGTCTTCTCAGCGCCGAGTACCGCATTCACATTCTATTGCGAGTGGTTTAAAATTTAAAACACTCATATAGCCAAGGCTGTAGAAAAAATATGAAAAATGTATTCTGCGGGAACTAAATCACGCTGCGGCGTAAAGTTTTCGGAAAAATTATATTTTTAGTTCTGATTCGTTTCACGAGAAGTTTAACCACAGATATCGTTCTTATACTCTTTTTTCCTATCGGATACGGAAGCTCAAGCGGACAGATCCGATATTCAATGTTACCTAACATTGACTCTCGTAACTGTCTGCTTTTTAATCACCTAGTGTTTTTAGGATATAGGTAAATGTATAATAAAATCTGAATTTCAGTTGGGGTTTCTATGTCTAACTCAAATTAGAAAAAAGTTAATAAGATTGTATGCTGCAAATATTTACCATAAAAACTGAAGTTAAATAAAGTCCGTCTCAAATTTAAAGGCTTTATTTTCACTTACAATGATATTTTTAATTTCGCATTATTTTTGAGCACTGGTAAAACATGTAACAAAGGCCCATGCTATACTTTTTTCCTGAAAAAATTTCATATATATACTCATACATCTCTGAAATCTCTGATAAAAGTAATTAATATTTGTAATAGTGCCAGTTGTTAGATACATATTAACCCAAATATAATACAACAATGTTACTAACTAGTACAACTTTCTGAAATCATCAAATATCCTTCATGAATAATTTTAACTATGCATGGTTTTCAGAAGTATCATAATATTAATACGTAAAGAAAAAACTTTGAAAAAAAGAGAATAAGAAAAAGAAAAAAAGCGTACTTTTTACGAAAATTGTACGAACGAAAGATTATGAAATTTGGAACAGTTCAAGTTCATATGGTGAAGTAGTGCAGAAAGCTAATATTTTTGAATAATAATGAAATGAAATAATGAAATTTATTCTGCTCTTGGGTATTCACATACACTTGTACTTGTCAAACTCACAATGCAATACATAAACACAGTTTAAAACAGTAATTAAAGCAAGAAAATATTTTGAATTACTCCGTCCGTGCGTTCTAGGCATTAGAAGTAAATTATTTTGATAAAACAAAAACATTACACTTAATACAGAAAGAAATTAAAGAAAGCATTTACCGCTAACTTTTCGCCTATTCGCCATTGTAAGTCCCAAATTATTTACTTTTTACTGAATGTACCACAATGAACTAGTACGAGGACGACGTTAATCGCTACTTATAAATAGATAACATTTAGACAGATTAGCGTAAGGACACACAATTATCCTCTCAGTGTACGAGTCCACACCATGTGGAACATGATATAAAAGGGAGCAGCCGGGCAGCATGCCCGCGTTCCCTGTGTCCACGGCAGGTTAGGTTTAGTCTGTCCGACATTCCCATATGCAGACATCATTTGCTGGTGGCATGCGGAGGCGTAAGCATTAAAAAGAAATATCTCTCTGTCAAGAAAGTACCGGGAAAAGATCAATAATATACGAAATATTTGTTATTCGTCCAAATTTATTTTATCACCTTCAAAGTATGCTCCTTCAGAAACGATACACTTACGCCAACGAATAATCCATTCATCAAAACATTTTTTTAAACGCTGCTTTCGGAATTGAGTTCACTTCTCGCCGCGAATTCTCCTTTATGTCTTCTACCGATTGAAAACGGATACCACAAAGTGGTAATTTGAGTTTAGGAAAAAGAAGTCAGCTGGAGCCATATCTGGTGAATATGGTGGTTGCTGGATGGTATTTGTTGAGTGTTTGGTCAAAAATTCGTTCGAAATGATGTTCACAATGCGAAGGCGCATTATCGTGGTGCAAAATCCAAGAATTTTCTTTCCACAAATCTGGCCTTTTTCGTCGAAATTGCTTTCTTAAACGCCGCATAACGCTCAAATAATATTCTTTATTTACCGTTCGACTTTCCGGTAAGAATTCAGAGTGCACAACACCGCGATAGTCAAAGAAAACAGTCAACATGACTTTGACTTTTGATCGACTTTGGCGTGGTTTTTTCGGTTTCGGTTCAGTTGGAAGGCGCCACTCCGAAGCTTGTTGACTAGTTTGCATGTCAAACTCGTAAACCCACGTCTCGTCACCAGTAACAAGGCGTTTCATGAATGTTGGGTCGGAATTGACTCGTTCTACCATGTCCTCAGCGACTTTCATGCAATTGAGTTTTCGGAGAAAATTCAGATCTTTCGGGACTAGCCGAGCGGCAACATGTTTCATACCCAAATGATTAGTTAAAATGGTACGAATCGACTCATGAGATACAGAAAGTTCGGCGGCTATCTCTCTCAGAGTTGAATGAGGAATTTCAGTCACTATTTCCTTCACTTTTGCGATGTTAACTTCAGTTGCAGACGTTGATGGCCTACCAAAGCGAGGCAAATCTTTCATCACATCTCGACCGCTTTTGAACGCTTTGAACCACTCATAAGCACGAGTTTTTGATAAAGTCGATTCACCGTAAGTCTTCTGTAACATTTTCAGTGACTCCGAACACGAAATGCCATTAGCGATGCAAAATTTAAGACAAACTCTTTGTTCGATATTTTTGTCCATTATGACATTCGCAATACACACTACATATGATATAACTAAAACCAGCACTGTATTTAATATAAATAACAGATGCAACTCAAACTCCGCGCCAAAATAGAAAAAAGTTGTACCAATCTAACAATAACAAAAAAAAAAAACAAAAAATTGAATTTGGAACCGTAAACAAATCATCCATTCCCGATACTTTTTTGACTCAATGTAAGTAGGGAATGGGTATATTCGTGGTTGAGGCAAGAAAATATCTGCACGTGTGGCGCAGTGGCTATGACAGTTGCCACGCCGCTTCGATTCCCGCAACGGATAACTATTTGTGTCACACATAAATAGTTGTTCTGAGTCTGGATGTAATTTGTGTCCGTCTATTATATATTTGTAAAGTGCCCCGCGACACAGGGATTAGTGTTACCGAAGGCGGGCGGTGTCTTTGAAAAAAATAAAACAAAAAGCAAAAAGAAGATCTAATGTCTTCATAGCTAAAATGTTATCGCATAATATACATATTTTCCATTAAGATTGTCAGTATTTGCATATTGTGCAAATAGTAACGCTCTCCAAGCCCTACAAGGGTCATTAAGAACCCGTTAACCTCAGTTGAGAGCCAGCAACTTGTGTGAAAGATAAGCTTTATCATATAGACATCATAAACATGAATATATTTTCTTACTCCTATCTTCGTTGCGGGAAAACAAGCTTATTATCTTTAACCATCAATTCAGTGTACTATAGTGCTAATTGGGTCTATAAACATGTCGAGAAGACAAAGACAGCGGCTAAGACAGTCGTCTCGCCGTTTCTTGTCCCGC
The DNA here is from genome assembly GCA_951640165.1 of Pseudoips prasinana. Classification (NCBI taxonomy): domain Eukaryota; kingdom Metazoa; phylum Arthropoda; class Insecta; order Lepidoptera; family Nolidae; genus Pseudoips; species Pseudoips prasinana. The sequence goes on from OX621240.1 coordinate 17,607,335, forward strand.
GTTTGATTCTCGCGCCGGACAACTATTAATGTGACCCATTAATAGTTGTTCTTAGTCTGGATGTAATTTGTGTCCGTCTATTATATGTTTGTAAAGTACCCCGCAACACATCATTATACTAAATATCATTGCTATAATAAAATAAATTTTATAAATGTTTTCATACAATCAATACAATGTGTACCTAAATATCTATGTTACTAGAAATAATAATGTATACAACTATATTACTACAAACATGTTCTGACTATTAACAAGCGCTTTTTTAAAGTCTACGTGAATAAAAACCTTTTTTATTTTAGATTTTTATTCACACAGGGATAACATTACGTAATGCGGCCATCGTCTTTAAAAAAATCAATATATTTATCAATAACCTCAACGGTTGTCTGTTAACCAAATGTTACTACGCAATAAGTGAATGTCTCGATACTAAATCAGTCATACGAATAATACAGTCTAGATATTTATTTTATCGTACATAAATATAGACAAATCTAAAACTTACTAATGGTAAAACAAGTATATACAAAAGGTTGCCTGGAAGAGATCGTTTTTAGAGTGTGAGTCTGTATGTTTGTTACTTGTTCACCTCTAAACGGCTGGAGCGATTATAATAAAATTTGGTATTGAGTTAGCTGACACCTTGGATGAACACATAGGCTATAATTTATACAGTTTAACGTGGGTAACACCGCGGGGCACAGCTAGTATAGTATAAGTACGATTTCACAGTTTAAATTTGATTTTACTTTTACAAATTCGAGCAAAGTTCTTCGTGTAGTGGCCGAGTAGACATAAAGTCGTGAACTTTATTTAATTTCCTGATTGCGCAAACGAAAACTAGTTCCGAACGAACCGCACACCCACATCTGGCTGACTAATGTTCTTTGAACTCACCTCAAACTACATTATTTATTTTAATGCCTGTTTATTTGAATTTGTAGCTAACGTTACACTGCATAAGATTACCTGTGTGTACCTGCTTAATAATTAAACATGTGTTATGTTACGGCCACTTTGGTTCATGTATAGAATGAGAAAAGCTTGTAGTGACCGTTATTTACATTAGTTTCGACACATAACACGCGTACGTTTTCAATTTGCTCTAAATTCCAATAGAAAGTTATAAAAAATGCATAAAGTTCTAGTAACTGGCTCGTATGAAACCTCGAGACCGATTCGGGAGTCATTTGTTTGAATTCCCGATGCTTTGTTTCTAAACTTCCTAAAAGTTTGAGTAAAACTAAAACCCGTTGCCAACATTCAACGTGCTAGAGCTAGACTAAAGACGAGTGAATTGGCTAAAAGTTAAAATCTAGATTTATCGTTCGCCGACTATATTACGTGCCTGCTATCAATTCTAATGAGTACTGCCCAAAAAATACCCGTGGATATAATATGTTTTTGAGTTAAAATGGAGTATGTCAGCAAATAAAGTTCGATATTATTCGATAATAGACGTTATTGTTTTTTTATAACCGTATATAACTTAATTCAAATAACTTATATACTTTTTTTTTAAAGACAACGCCCGCACTAGGGAATCTAATCCGTGTGTCGCGGGGTATTTACAAACATATAATAGACGGACGCAAATTACATCCGGACTCAGAACTGTTCGGCACGGGACTCAAACCCGCGACACGGAGCGACGAGGCGACGGTCTTAGCCGCTGCGCCACACGTGCATATTTAAATTAAGGCGTCTAAATGCGTTGAGAAATATCGAATGGATTGTATAAATTCGAAATGTCAGTACCACGGTACGGTGGCGTAGCGGTTAACGCACATGGGGCCGGATACCCCGTAATCGTGGGTTCTATTCCCACCCGCACTTATATTTATAAAATTCATTTTAAAGATGTCTGAAAAACTTAATTCAGAATTGGTTTCATTTATCTAATGACGTCACTGAAGAACTGAACGAACAAGGGTTCTCATATTTCATTAAACTTCTGAATTAAAAGCTCTGTAAACGAGAAACTTGTAGAATAAGCGTATTTCTCGAAATTTTCTGGAAATTGGGTTTCTCTGAAAATTGAAAATGGATAATTCCCGTTCGATACAATTTATTGATTGACCAATGTGAGGTCTCCAAGTGAGCTAAACAAGTCTGCGTTTGTATGTATATATGTTTGTTCGACGCTAACTTCTAGTTGTTACTCATTGGATTAATCGGTAAATTTGATAGGTGAAGCATAGATATTAAAGGAAATTTACGTTCGTGTTTGCACAAAATTAGCAAAAGTTTCTGAGTGACTAGTTTCACTTGTCGGCGCGTGGTCTTTATTCGGCCCGAATATAATCTATACAAATAAATAAAATTGGAGTGTCTGTTTGTAATATTGAAATAACCGGTTTTTACTACATAAATATGAATATATATACGGTACATACACCAAAATAACAATTTTCACAATTTTTGTCTGTCTGTCTGTTTGTTCCGGCTAATCTCTGAAACGGCTGGACCGATTTTGACGGGACTTTTATTGGCAGGTAGCTGATGTAATAAGGAGTAACTTAGGCTACTTTTATTTTAGAAAAAGTCATTTATTTTACTAAAAAACAAAATAAACTAATTAACACGCGGACGAAGTCGCGGGCACAGCTAGTAATTATATAGCAGTAACTCGGAATCAAACGTCACGACAATGAGAGAATAGTGCGATGAATATAATAATTTAAATATTCTAGATTACTGATAAACATCACCAATTGACGGGTCTGCTTTCCACGCCGGAGGTCGTGAGTTCGATTACCACCCAGGACATATGTGTGGATGACATGTCTGTTTGTCCTGAGACTGGGTGTAATTATCCATAAATGTATGTATTTACAAAAGAAAAGTAGTATATGTAGTATATCAGTTATCTGGTTTCCATAGTATAAGCTCTGCTTAGTTTGGGATCAGATGTGTGTAAATAATGCCGTGTGTAAATAATGTCCGAGGTTATTATTTATTATCTAGAATGGTTATAAAAATTACTTACCCAAGCTTATTCTAAAATAATAAATAGAAATATGCCAAAATGCGTAGATACGTTGTCAATATTTCAAATTACGGCTAGTAGTTCATGTCTACAGTCGTATAAATGAGGTTGATATGTGTATATTGACTCAAAGTATATGTGTACCATATCACTCCTGTATAAATCTTACTCCACACTCTCGCACATAAAAATCAACATTTTACGGGAAAAAGAAAATAAAAAATATTCCGTGGCTCATTTATAAAAAACACATTGCTTGTTCTGAAAATACTTTTTATTTTATTATTAAAAGTGTCGTAGGTATCAAGCTCAGGTAAAAAAAAAATCTAACTTACGTTACAAAACCAAAGTGTAAAAAGCCTTTACCTATAAAAGAAATTTGAAAAAAGTAGGGCAAAACAAAACTTAACAAATAATATAAATATATAATTTTTATATATATTCCGTTAGACGTCGCTACTCATAGCTGCTTACGTCAAAGCTTGGTGTTAAATCAGTTCATCAAATGCGTTGCCATTTTCTCAGTATTTGACATATTATATATTATAATTTCAGACCGACTGGGGAAGTACCTCCACCTGACAGTTGACATTCCTTAATAATAACATTAATAATTTAATGTTGTGTTTCCGAGTATGAGTAAGGTCGCCATAGCTCATTGGGGTGGCGGGAAGGGTCAGTGACACTTGTTTGCTAACTCATAAAGGCCGGCAATGCACCCGCGACTCCTTCCCTCAGACCGATACGCGCAGGAGTTCCCCAAGGCTCAGTCCTTGCCCCGCTCCTGTTCTCGCTGTACACCAGCGACATCCCCAGACCCAAGAAGGCTCATCTAGCCCTCTTCGCTGACGACACGGCTCTCTACTACTCCAGTAGGGACCCGTCAGCCATTCACCGAGAACTCCAATCCTCAGCCGATGCCCTCGGCAAATGGTTCAGGAAATGGAGGATCGAAGTAAACCCGACCAAGAGCGCAGCCGTGCTCTTCTCTAGGGTACACCCCAAGCCCACCACAGATCCCGTCCGAATGTTTGGTAAACCGATCCCCTGGGAGAGGAAAACCAAATACTTGGGAGTGATCCTCGATCAGAAGTTAAACTTCAAGGACCATCTGAGATACGCTCGCAACCGTGCCTCATTTGCCCTTTATCGATTACACAGCCTCCTGAATGCACGCAGTAAAATGTCCCTTGTAAACAAGGTGAGAATTTACAAGACGTGCATTCGACCCATGATGACCTATGCGAGCCCGGTCTTCGCGCACGCTAAGGAACATCTCATCCACCTCCTACAGGTAGTCCAGAACAAGTTTATGCGACGAGCCGTGGGCGCACCATGGTTCGTCCGTAACAAAAGCCTCCATGCCGATCTCCAATTGCCTACCATCAGGCAATGGATGAAGCAAACGTCCAAAAGGTATTTTGACTCTGCCACTCACCATCCAAGTAAATTGGTGGTACAGGCGGTCAAATACACTCCTTCCCGACTCTCACGTAAACACCGTCGTCCGAAGAACGTCATAGACGAATCGGACGACGAGATCACCGTATACCTAAACCAAATCAATTCGATTAGAGACTCTCGCAACACTGCACAACCGATATTTCGTACTCGCCGGATGCGAGTACGACCGCGAACGCGTCGCGACCACCAGCGTCCTCCATGACCCTTAGTTTGCATATCGTACCGATAAAAAGCCCCCCTCAACGCGGACGGGGGGCCGCGTCATGTCATTAACGTAGAGCGAAAGTTGCACTAAACTCCCTAAAAACCATGATCTCTCGCCCTCTCCCCGTCAGTATCCGCCCAGAGCCGAGGTTCGAGCCCCACAGGGGGCGCCCTCCGGCGCGGGTACTTAGTTTGTAGTTTTTATTTGCTAGGCCGGTTAGAGCCCACGCTCACCCCTACTGTCCGGTGAAGCAGTAAAAGCCGAGAGGGTAACTGCACGCGTCACGTTAAAAAAAATAAAAAAACCGCGACTCCTCTGGTGTTGCGAGTGTCCATGGGCGGCGGTGATCACTTAGATACCATCAGGTGACCCACTTGCTCGTTTGTCGCCCTCTATAATAATAAAAAAAACGTAATTATTATTGATGTAACTGTCAGCTAGTAGCGACATATAGTGCGATATAGTGGCGGTTTTATTCGCCATTGGAACAGTGAGTCATTCGGGGCATTTTATTTTCTATGAACCAGTAGCAGTTACGTATGGCTTTGGTAACTAGTATACGCGTAGATAGGTCAAATCCATATTTTTCTAGTAACTTACATAATGCTACAGTCGCGTATGTAAGAACAAAACTTACCCGGAGACGAAGGTGCTGCATTTAGAGGAGTCAAAGTGTATTTAGGACGAATTATTGTTATTAAGGTAGGGAGTAAGCTTTGAAACTATTAAAGTTTCACCATATATTTTAACCGTATTCAATTGTTGTAAACAGGCTTTATGGTAATCAGGGTGCACGTTATAAAGGGGTTGCTTCCATTTCGTTATTAATTTACAATAAACATAAATATATTGCTTTTTTTAAACAATCCTTAGAATATTTTAAAATCCAATAAGGGACGTATTACCTGTCGTTGTCAATTACTGAATCAGTTTAATCTTTAATATTGTATGTATAATATCCTGGGACATTATTCTCTCACGGCCATCTGATCCCAAACTAAGCAGAGCTTGTACTGTGGAAACTGGATGACTGATATTCTACTTTTTCTTTTGTAAATACATACTTATATATATATAATGACACCCAACCTCCGGACAACTAGACATATTCATGCACACAAACATCTATCATGGGTGGGTACTGATCTCACGACCTGCGGCCACCAACCAGTCCGTCAATAATAATAGGAATAATAATATTTAGGGACAATGTCACACAGATCATCCTAGCCCCAAACTAAGCAAAGCTTATATTATGGGTACCAGGCGACGATATACAAACTTATATAGATAGATAAATACTTAAATACATAGAAAACATCCATGACTCAGAAACAAATATTCGTGCTCATCACACGAATATTTGCACTTACCGGGATTCGAACCCAGGACCACCAGCTAAGCGATTCGTAAGCAGGAGCACTACCAACTAGGCTACGGTGACCACACGAACAATTAAAACAATATGTATACGATCTTTTAATAGTTTCGTGAACATTTAACCTAAATGGCATCAGAACTGGCTTGATAGAGCACAAAGCGAACACCTGAAAGTTCAAACAGCCGGCGACGGGCGTTTCCGATCCGATTGTGACTCGACACAGTTTGCCTTTAATTTTATTACCCCGCGCCGATGTCCAATCTTTGCGGAACAAATCAACAATCTAGCTCTTCAGTTTCGTCTTTGTGGATCAACTACAGTTTTAGTAAATTTCTAAAATGATGTAAGTTGGTAATATAAGTTACATAAAATCAAAACTTTAATACTATTTATTATAAAGTGTTTACTAAGATTTAAGATTATTCATAGTCTTCATCAATTTTATATATTATCTAGTTCAAAGGTTGGACTGGGCGTTGATGAGCTACTCAGCGAGAGATATTTATTTATAAATCAATAGGGATAAGGATAGAAGAGGATTATGAGAGCCCCAGTCATGTACAGATGAAAAACCAAAACGTGCCCAATACGCTACGGTACGACTACATAGTCTTGACCGTGGCGTGCTACTTAGTATGGGTAGGCATCGAACGCTAAATTTCAAATTTTATTTAATCCATTAAAATATTACATTAGTGGAATCTTCAATTGTTTTTGTTATCCTACCGTGCAGTATTGACGTTCTACAGTACAGCCAGAAAACTCAGTAGGAACCTTTATTTAAAATACTTTCTCACTCACTGCTAGCTGGGGTATCCAGCCTTATGAGTCGATAAAACTATGAAATCTGTACTCACAATTGAAATCCATTTGACTTTGCGTATTGCCCTTACGTCATCTTACCGAAATCTCCAATATGTATGTATAACTTTAAGAACTTAGATTAGTTAATATTGCACTTTCTTCATTCCCTGAAATAAATGCTCATTTTATTTCAGGGAGATATACATTTTTTAATAAACCCGTTTAAAGTTATCATTGAATGGTAGGCGCAGGTAGGGTATGAAGAATTTGGAAAATGTAGTAGGTATCATTTGAAATCGAGTATTTTGCTTTGCTGAAACAATATCAACAGAAATGTGTTCTCAACATAAAATATTAAAGTCAAGTTTGTTTGAAAAAAAAGGCCAAGAATTTCTATTAATTTTTATGTTTACCATGATACAAAGCGATTCTAAATGATGACTAATCATAAATGTCTTAAAAAAATAAAATAAAAGCGAGAACATATAATATTATTTTGATACAAAAATTGTCATGACGAATGACGACTACCGCTGAACAAATTACCACGGTTGGCAGACGTATTAGCAATCGCAGTATTGGCACTCAGAGAGATGCAGCTGCCTGTTCTCTGGTAGATATTCCCTTGAAACGATTTCTAAGCCCCCGAGATAGGACAGAGTTAGTTATAGTTTTATTCGTTGCCGTCAAACAATTTCGCAGTATACAGCTAATAACTAAATAAATAAACTTGAGTCAGGTGGATGAGCAAAACGTGCGAGCCAATGCTCCCGAACGGGAGAAGAGAAAAAGAAAGAAAGGTATACAGCTCATAAAACTGTGAAAAATGTCATAGAGCGCTACAAATGTCAATGTCTTTCAATATTTGTTAGCAGATTGGCTGCCAATACTTAAAAAAAGAGAAGTAATAGTCTACTACTATAGCCAGTATGCTGCAGTCATTCGAAAATGGAACAAGACAAAACAATTTTATAGTCCGCGTCCGAGTATACCAAGAGTATGGGAAAGCGTAACGAAAACTAGTACCATGGCGATAATTATTGTTAATAATAAAATAAATCTCAGGTACGCAGAAAGTTACGGGACACTCACTAGCAACTATTACTATTAAAATAAGTATTTTATAAATATATTTTTTTAATTGGGTCATTAACGTTTGGTTTTATGCCAAATACATAAATATGCTTAACTTTGTGAATTCAGTTAAGTACATTAATTAACACTCGAATGAAGATCACTGTATGGTGATGGCGTAGAATATCATCACCACATTGCATGCCGTCGGTAAAAATCGTCCCGACAGAATACATACCAGAGAACGGGCGCAACGCAGCGTTTTTCTGTGAACTGTGACCATCAAACTACGATCGCCAACCGGTCTGCTAAGCGTTGCGATTATGGAATATCTCCTATTCTTTGGTGAGGCGTTAGTCCAGCAGTCGACGTAATTTGGCTGGCATGATGATGACATTAAGAAATAATTTAAATAGACATTAGAATAACAGACATAAGTAGTCAGTGCCAAAACTTGTCGTACATAAAGGCCCTGTATAATATACAAGAGAACGCAATTGAAGCTGCGTTTATCTTTATTATTAGTAGAGGATTTTAGATACTTTACAAGTTTACTTCTTTTTAAGAAATTTTAAAGAAATATTTGTAATGTCGCGCAATCACCATTATGCGTGAATTATAAGCACCAGGAAAGTTAGCAGTCAGAAACCTAGCGATAGCGAAATTTGTACAATAATTGCTGTTTATTGCAAACTCATAATAAGAGTTTGCAATAAACAGCAGTGTCATACGAATTAGTAATTTAGAACAATTATGTCTATGGTTATTGAACCATTGAATGGAGAGCACTAAATCACATTACTATTGAGTAATGTGATATAGTGCTCTCCATTCAATTTCTGTTCTACTGCTGAAACCCCTCTAGTTCCAGCTATCCCCTACATTCTGCGTTAGTAAACTGTGGAGGACAAGTTGTTAAGGGGCTGACAAACGAATAGTTGTCTTTTTTGAGGTTTAGCCCATACTACTTTGTCTAATTTAATTAAAAATATAATGCGTAGAAAGATTTTAATTGATTCTAAAGTACTTCAATATTTTTTTACTGAAAACAATCGCGTAGTCATAATTTATTTGATATCGCAAGTTTTATTTTGTTTAACAAATATGACAAACTATATAGTTTTTGATTTGTCATAAAGTTTATATTTTGTTAGCAATTAATATTTTTAATAAATTTTGAGCCAGTTATCGTTTTGATGATTTTTTTTTACATAATTCTTTTAAGCTTATTCGGGCGTAAAACTGTATAATTAGGGCTTGTCAACCCCTTACGGAGATCCAATGAACACGAGCGTTGGGAATGTCATGCATTGCATGACAGATTAATTATTCCGTTTGTCAACATCCTCTCTGTACGACACTTAAATCCTCTCTCACGAACTAGCGTAGATATAAAGAACCAATGGCGCGTGACGACGGAATTCATTTATTACTGATTAATAATTACATGCTAATATAATATCTTTTATGAATTTCTTTTATGAAGATGGGTCTGTAACATGAGAGGAACACATTAGAAATGATGAACAAAAGACATAAAAACGTAATTTCTCGATACAGCTGATGACTCGATCAGCTGACGAACTTTATTACTGTCATGGGTAGATTGAGCTGCATTACTATTGATGACCATTTTTCACATTAAAGGTAAGGAGTCACAAATTCGTAGCGCGCTCCAGCACAAAGTACCGATCCATTTGATTCGTCTACCTATCAAACTTTTTTTTCTGTTTTACGGCCTTAAGCTCGAGCTATACTTTTAAGTTTTAATTCAATATAAGTAATTTGAAGAATTTACATGTAGGGCATTTCATAAATCAATAATTAAAAAGAAAACTTACTTATTTTTTTTTATAATAAATTATAATAAAACTGATTAAGTACGTACTTGGATAGATAAATATTTATTTGTATTGTGCAATTATTACCAAATCAGGGTACAAATATTGTAATATTATTTCTGAATGGTACAAATATTGTAAAAATGTCAATTGAAGAATTACATAAGTTTTGGAGCAGAATTGGATCGAAAATACGAGCGGAATTAAGGCGCCGTTGAATTCAGCCAGGATCTCTACGCTTTTAAAAGTAAGCTCCGCTTTTATTTGGTGACGTAGAAAAGGTTAACGGTTTCTATATCTTGCAATAGATCTATGCGCATAATTCGCATGATCCTTTTCCAAATATTTTATTGCCCTGTTAATTTACTCGACATTCCTTCTACATCCGCAAGCTGTGAGCGAAGTTTTAGCAATATAAACTAATTAAAAATTATTTGCGATCTTCTATGAGCCAGAAAGGCTATCGATCGCTATCGAGTCTTGAAATAAATTTAAAGGCCATATATTTATTTGCTGAACAAAAAGCTCGAAGAGTGAAAATCTAATTTCAATTCATAAATTTGACTTGGCCTGTTTTCATTACATCAGTCATTTTCTAAAGTTATTCAACATTTATATATTTTTTTTAATTCTGATAAAAACTGGCCAAGTCAAATCTAACCTTAAATTGTTATAGGTGTCCAATAAATCAAAGAAATTGAGTTTAATACTTGTTCATAATGTTATTTTTTTCCCATAAATACATATTTGGATTTTTTATAGAACTTGGCACTCATTTAGATCTCCATTCTTTTTGCGGCGAAGTCCACAGCTAAGCATAATTTTTGTATTGAACTTGGCTCTCCTTTTTTACATTTATGTTTATGGTGGGATATCATTACTTCTTGTAAAGAAAACTAGGCAACTAGCAAGCGGTGCCTATTTTTATGTGTTGCTTGGGAGCGCTTTTATGTAGATTTACTTCTGTTCCGTGTATTTATGCGCGGACGACATACCATTGGCCGGTTGTTTAGCGCGTATTACAAGTTATTTGTATGGGGACACCGCTTAATTTTTTACTTAACTTTATTTTTATATTTCTGTTATATAGCAAATATAATAATACATATATTGGGATAATTTCAAATATATGCCTGTAACGGTTCCAACGCTACAATTAAACAAAATTTATGGAGACGATTTAAGAAAAATAGGGGGAAATAGGGGGGGGGGGGTATTATTTTACTTTTTTTATTTTTAGAGATTTTCCTAAGCTTACACCAATTACTATAAATACTTACTAGATCTTGTTCAAACCAATTTTCGTTGTTAGTTTACATGGTAATGTACATCATATATGTTTTTTAGTTTTCTCATTCTCTTATTTTAGAAGTTACAGGTGGGGGGGGGGGGGGGGGGGCACTCATTTTTCCACTTTGGAAGTGTCTCTCACGCAAACTATTCAGTTTAGAAAAAAATGATATTAGGTACTTCAATATCATTTTTGAAGACCTATCCATAGATACCCTACACGTAAGGGTACGATGGAAAAAAAATTTTTGAGTACCAGTTCTATGTATGGGGAACCCCCAAAAATATTTTTCTTTTTCTATTTTTGTGTGACAATCTTAATGCGGTTCACAGAATACATCTACGTATCAAGTTTCAACAGTACAGCTCTTATAATTTCGGAAAAAAGTGGCTGTGACATACGGCAGACAGACAGACATGACGAATCTATAAGGGTTCCGTTTTTTGCCATTTGGCTACGGCACCCTAAAAACATATCACGTGTAGGTTTGTTACCATCCATACAAATAATATTTATCAAATACCTACCATTGATATTGACACTTACGTAACAATTATACTTAGCTACTTTTATTTGCTGTTTTTGAATGTTCATTATTCTCCGCGTAAGCAAACGACTTTGTTTGTGATTTGTGAAAAGGGAGAGGAACTCGCAAAGTTTGCGTAACTCCATTACGGATGGTTATCTTTCGATCCGGAGCAGTCCTTGAATAGCCATTACATTGCCATATGGTACAGGTACTTGGTAATTTAGAGGGAGAATTATGACTTTTTTTTCGGGAGTAGTCCCTCCCTCTTACCCACCACTGGAACTCCTGTAAGCCAGGATCAACTGTGGCACACAATGAAATGATACTGAGCGGTGAGGCTCAGGCATGTCCCGGGGAATCGCTTTAATTGTCTTGGATCCCGCAACGAATTTAATCAGAAAGAAAAAAAGGAGGAGTTAGAAAATGAATAGTTCAATTTCCCTCCAGAGCAAAGCCTGAGACAGAATGATGTAAAGAGGCTATAGCCTCATAAAACGAGAGAATTGCAACTAGAGAAGCCAGCTGCAAACATGAGAGAGAAGGGAGAATTATGACTGTATAATCAATGTTTACTGTGTGTAGCATTAGGTATTTAGTTTGGTGGCGTCTGACGCCATTTCGCCGCGCCGCCGGGCCGCCTCTCCGCCGTTCCGCAGCCCACACTCACTGTAATTGTAGCCTGAGTCTATTGAATTATTGAGAAGTCAACACACGAGGTTTAAGCCGCTCGAGTGAAGTGTTCTTATGGGTAAGTATTTGGAAGTGCAGAAACTTTAATATTCATAATTCAGGATTTGTAGCTGTTTCCTACTTCATTTAAACATAGATTACCGTATAATTTTTCTACGAACCTTGATTTGAATACAGTTATGTTGAATTAGTTAAGATCCAGAAGACCAATCTGAAAATATTGTTAATGATAACAACATTTTTAGATTGGTTTTGCTTGTAAGAGACGCTATAACTAAGTAATAGGTCATTTTTGTTAAAGTATATATAGAATAATTTGTAAGTTTAATATCACCTATTTGTATCTATCCAAATATAATTACGTTTACAGAAAAGGTGATAGAATTAAAATTAATTGCTTTGTTAAATTAAGGACAACCTATAAAAAATATCATTGTTCTGTAAAAAATAAGTTGTCGATCCAAAGAAACCTAAACGGAATAGAAACATAAACTGTCGAAGTCATTATCCTCCTTTTCCTTAGTCGGGCAATTAAAACAGATATGTAATTCTATAGAAATATATTGTCAAGAGTCCCTATTGTTAAGCACTTGACATATCCTACACAATGTAAGCGACGCACGTATTGCATTATGCAGGGCCACATCACAGTGAAACAATATCAACAAACGGCTTTTGCCTGGCATTGGCGCCAGATGCTCGTTACAAGCTCTCATTTTAATATTGACAAATTATCCACGATAACACAAACGTGAACGATCACAATTTTCATAAAAATCTTTGCTTGATAGTCTATTACTTAATAACGAGAAAATATCACCTATTATGATGATAGACTGCCTTGACAGGCGATTGGCAAACTCATCTCGATTCAAGAGCGACAATTTGATGGCCCTATATTAAACAACTTGTAACATAAAGCTATATATTGTGTATGGTACACAATATAAAGGTGTTAATTTATAGTATTTATTATTCACAATACATAAGTCGTATATGATTGATTATTGTTATAATTCTGTATAATAAAATTGAGATGAATTGAATGAATGTGAAGCCAATTCATTCATAATGTGATTGGTCCAATATATCATCGCATACAACTATGTTGGATGACTGTACGTGGTGGTACCAACCTTACGCAAAATGGGTGGGCACCATCCCACAGCCACCTCTTCGCCATCGCGCGCGTTCATTGGCTTCCTTTGCTTCCTGTAACACATTTCGGTCCCTTTTCCAAAATCACTCCTGCAAAAAATATTCAACAACTGAAAGGAAAGATGTTCATCATGTCAGCCGAATTAAGTCCACTTCAGGACAAAGGCCTCCCCAAAAGATTTTCACAATGGAGTTGTGTCCAACATTTGGAGGGATATGCCATAATCGCCACGCTTGGCAGACGGGTTGGCGATCGCAGTATGATGGTCATACACAGAGTGACGCTGCTGCCCGTTCTCTGGGAGATACTCCTTCAGGGCGATTTGTACGCCTCCCACAGGATGAGATGGGGTGACGATATTCTATGCCGTCAGCCACACAGGCTAGGAAAGATGTTACAAATCAATATTTTTTCCACTTACTTCAATTGTTAGGCTCCTAAAGTTAAATTATATCATATGAGATTGCTTTTGACATTATACTTTGATAGATAAATTATGAGCTATACGAATCCTTACGTACTCCGATAATTTTCTATTTGTGATGGACTAATGCGATGGCTACTAGGTCTGTCCATTTCCATGTGTCTTTGCTTTCCCTGCCTCTCAACGGCTCCATGAAGATAATCCATGAAGGCTTAAAGGTGCTAGCTTTCTTAGGGTTCTACGGTAAATATCGTTTTGTAGGTTTTGTTTTCTTTTCCACGTAACCAGTATTAACTAGCTATCTCAACATTGTAGTGTGAATTTTAAATAATTGAGTGAAGAGATAATTAAAATAATTCCCGTTGTATGTATTATAAAATAAATGTATATGCATTACAAAAATGCTTCTATAAAAACAAACTAAATTCTAGAAATGAGATATTAGAAATGAAAATGAAAAGTGTTCTTATAAAATTATTTTTCGTATTGTAAATTATTTGCCTCTGGGCATGAGTGCTACATTTCCATAATTTTGTTTATTTTATCAGATTTTTGGTCTCATAAGTAGGCATAACGTAAACACGTCTTTTATCTTTTACGATTTGTTGCGACATCAACTGTTTGCTTAACTTTTTAGACGTAATAATCTGAGAAAGTTGAGTGTTATTTTATTTTACATAGGCCCATTTGGGCATAACTCTGTTTAGCGCATTTGCGCTAAACAGAGTTATGAGAAAAGAACACACAGAACATATAGTTGAAAAACCAAGGAGAATAATTGTGCAGTTGTGAGTTTGTAAAACTACCTTCAAATTATAAATGAAGGCACTTTCGCCTATTACATTCAAATAAATGTAAGTTTATAATTTAATCAAATCACAAACGTTTTTTAATATCCTCCTTTAAAATTGAGTTTCTATGGAGTTTGCTTAATAGCATAAAGCATACTGCAGATATTAGTTGAACAAAAGGCCTTTTTCAAAACAACGCATGTAAAATCTCGAAGCAGCGATCCATTACATTTTAATTCTATCAAAATCCCATCTTAATTTATTTTAATTAAAAAACACAATACAGTATCCCTGTATATGTATCAACTTTAGTGTCATTTTTTTTAATTTTGTAGATTCAATTTAAAAAATTAGCACTAAAGTTGATACATATACAGGAACACTGTATTGTGTTTTTTAATTAAAATAAATTAAGATGGGATTTTGCCGGGATAGCCGGACCTTATTTCCAACTGAATAATTATATAACAGAACACAATTTAAAAACTAACAAAGGTAAAAAGGCCAAGTAGTCAAAGGACGAATGTGCTTCTCTTATAGCTTTATCCGAAGAATTTACAATATACATTATAACTATTGATTTAGAATAATAATATGATAAAAATATGAATAGATGGATGCATTCGTTGTATAATCTTACGCAAATACCTCCCGGGCTCTGGCTTTTTGTTTGAGTTTATGATTTAGTTTTGATAAAACTTCATCAAGGCAGGCGTGAAACAAGATTCATTTATACTACAGACAACACAAAGTTGTTCCTTTGTAATTAACGGTAGTACTTACATACGTAGATATGTACAAAAGAGGTTTGGCCAACGGCTCTCAGTACCCGCATCTGACCCTTTTGGTTTAGCTCACAGAAAGTGAGATATGCTTATAATATATCTTTCTGTTTGAACAGAAATTAGACTTTATGTAATATTTCTTTCGAGCATCAATTCATTTCTTTAAGAAAGTTATATTTTAAAGTCCTTTGAATTTTTTTACCTTTGCAGAAAGTGTCGGGATGCTAAAATTAGACGATAATTTTAAAAAGTTAAGTACTGAACCAAATTTTCATAAGTCTTTAAAGTTTAAAACCATTTATAACTTATAAATTGAACCTAAAGGATTAAAACCTCCACGTGAGGCTAGCATCACAGTTACTCTATTGGGAATTGGGTGTGCTACTAATGTCTTATGCGAAAATGTGTCAAATTGTTTTAGGTGCGTTTTATACAACTGCTCGTCATGCCGAATCTTATATCTATTAAAATAATCACTTTTATAGTTTATTTTCACAAAGTATTCCACATTAAACAATCTATTAATATATACATTAAACAAGTTATTTATAGTATCAGTGCCTGCGCGAAAATTCCTGCTAGGGTAACTGAACATATATGTGGAAAATTAACTTTCTGATATGCTATTGCGTAAGACTGATTATAATATTAGTAGTTTTTTCAATAACACCATTCATGACTTTTTTACTCACAAATCTTTATCACGGTTTTGTAGGCAAATGAAAGTCATGATTTAGTCTCCGTAGTTTCGTGGAATTTCACTTTTACATTTGATTACATATAAGATTCGTCTGATCGTTTTATACCTGGAAAACATCTTGTTAAAGCGGGTAATGAAAAAAAATGGCTTAGCTAAAGTAGATTAGGTCACGTAGGCCTCCCAAAACATCATACGTCAATGTCACCTTGTATACTTATTTCTTGGTATAGTAAGTAAATGAATCTGCGCGACGGGACGGGGCACGGGCCATTGGGTGGCGGCACGTCGCATCGCATCACGTCGCACCACCACTTACTCGTAGGTACCGGGCGTCTAGAATATAGTGGGTGAAACAATGGTTCTCATGCAAAATGCAAACGTGAGCCACCACTTCGGGCTGGAGCGAATCACCCCTCGAACGGAACTGCGGCTACCTGCCGTTCCACTAAACAAACGCACATCTACTACCACCGTATTTACTTTCATCTATTTAAAATTTTAGACGGATTTTTACGCCACGCAGGTAAAGTATTCCCTCATGGCAGTGAAGGAATCGGCGATCTTTTATATTTTATCTCGCTGTTAACATAAGGAAAATCCCATCCGAAAAGTTTACGAGCAAAAATGAGATCGGCTAATGAGTATCACGAATGTCCTATTATACATTTGTGTAAGTACCACGAATGGAATGTCAATATACCGTGCGACCGGAGATAATGCTAGATTGTGTAATGTAGAGGCTTGAAACTCGGAGCATCATGGGTCGACGATTTGCTGCAAGGATTTGTTTACTAAATCGGTACACTTTGTACCCTAAAGCAAATCGTCTTGATGTCTTCATTCGCCTAAACATACGAGTACCTGCTTTATATTTTATTCATAGATACACAGAGTTCATAGAGTATGCTAAGCTATCAAATATTTAAATAATAAAAATTGAAAATGTGTGTATTTTCTTTCCCTAAGCAGGTATTCGTTTTAAGGCCACGCTTACTTTTCATTGTTAACAAAAACAAGTTTAGTATCTCATTAGGTAATATTGGTTCAGGTGCTTGGCAATTAAAGGGTCGCACCTTATTCTGAACAACTCATTAAAACGTGTGTTTGAAGAACACATATATCGTCTTTTATAAACAGATATTCTAGTGGATGAATGGAAAGTATTATGTGAAAAAGTGAAAAAGGGAGCTATCGCGGCTATTATGAATTTATAAAGCTTGTGAAGTCGTATAATAGCGCACAAAGTTGCTGTATTTTAGTTGCAGTGTATTTTAAAAGTGTGATAACGTTTGGTTGCATATTCGTTTGTCAGAGGCGTCGGCTTGTGAAGGTATATTGTAGAACGAGATCCAAAATGGTTGCCGGAATGCGGCTGTCATGAAATTTGCACCGCTTGCTGGTGCATAGCGCGCCACGTTTATTATGTATGCACGTGTCGTTTACCTATTGTCACAAATTATGCTTCAAACTGCAAACTGTAAAGGCTAAGATCCAAATTTATGTTAGTCAACAACGAGTTTAATTTTTCAGTGTATACAGTTTGTTACATTACTTCGGTGTCCGACCTCTGCTCATTTCGCTCATAATTTGTGACAACGAGTTTTACTCGACATGAGACTTAACCATTTAAACTTTTACGTAAACAAAATCTTCTGAGTCGTACCGGTTTCTTTGAAGTCTCAGAAGATTTTCTTTGATATTTCTTTTTTTATATACGCATTTGGGTATGACCAGTCACCGCTACCGCTGGCGGTAAGAATCTGTATGAATAAGTTATTAAAACAGTTGCAATTTGCTGACCGATAATTTATTGCAGTAGTTTTTTTTGTACGTTGGAAAGTGAATTTTTGTTTCGTTCTCCGTTTATTAATGAAATATTTTTATATTATATTTTACTAGTCTGTGCCATGTTTCCTGTATAGCTTTCGACTCACTGTTTGTGGCAGCGTAATTCAGAGGGGTCAAGTTGTATTTCCGGTTCACTTAAGGCAACGCATTGATGATATTGGCGATAGGGAATTCAATTTTACTCAGTATTTATAAAATATTGGAATTTGCTTTAAACGTGCGTAACTTTGACGACATAGAAAATATAATGAAAACTGTACTATATGAACAGAGATATTTTTACTTTGGAACGTGCTTTCAATATGTGAACATATTAGTCGGCCTTGTTTCTATAAAACCAACCCGATGGAAAACACCTACATCCTTCGAAATGGTGTTAGCTTAACGCAGAGCGCCTACTCCAATTAAATTTATGATTTCCTTTGACTTTCTGTTATGAGGGAAAAAGTAGTAAACTAGTTCATCAAATTCAAAATTACAATACCAAATTAATTAAAGTGGCTATTATGTGCGAAAGTGGGATTTCGACTTTAGCAATACGTCTATCTACTTATCACAACTAATTATATTTTATGAACGTCATTTGAACTTATACTAAAACATTTTATACTCAAGGAAAATTTTTCCATCCTCAGATAAAAATATTCTATTGAAATTTTATTAATCGAATATTTTTATCTGAGAATTTTGACTAATTGTCTACATTATAATATTTATCTGTCAAACGTATTTCTCAAATGAAGTTTTTCTGAGGACGGGTTCACATCTTAATCTAATCTCAAATCTCAGCAATGCACGTAGTCTATTTATAGCATCGTATCTCCCAAACAAATAAACCCAGGGCAATAAGGTATTTTTGTAATATAAATCGTATAAACGTAATATAAATCGGTATAGCCGTTCAATTGTTAAAAAGTTTATTTTTTGTTGGCATCGGGGGACGCTCCGATTTTGACCATTGCAAACGACACTTTTCACTCTAGTGCTGAACTTACTCCTTACTGAACCACGCTGTGTATCTACATGTAGCCTGCGGGGTAATAGCTAGCAAAGGGTTCAATTTGCACTGCGCCAATATTCTCTGGATGATGTTGGAGTTGCCACGCTTTTGCGGCGCCTCAGGCATTCTTGATGATGCTCGCAACAATTGTTTGAACTGTACTACGAGGGGCACTTCCTCAGTATCTACGTAACGTGCGGGAGTGCAAAGAGGCGAGCATAGAGAGAAGTTTTATTGATTGCGCGAGCCACCACAGACCTAACGATGATAGTGGACGGTAGGTTATGAAAAAGTTTAATATGGGTCATTGTTGTGAACCTATTGTCTATCAATATTTTTAAATTAATATGTAATAGAAAGAAACTAAACAAGTAACATTTCTAAATTCTAAAATACCAATTGTCTAAGTTATATTTTGTATTTTCTATCCGAAACTAGGTCTAATTCCCTCGCTGACGCTCAGGATTCTAATTTTAGAATCCTTCGCTTGCTCCGTCATCAAAATTGAGCACGCGGTTAAAAAGCGACTTTTCACTTTTGCATAACAAATAACTATTACAACTTTAAATTGTACATGGCGATATTAAACGAAATACGCGTGTGTCATTCCTTGGTTTTAAAAAAGGTTGTGGAGTAGAACCTTAGAAAGGATATTTATGAGTCGACAAGAAGCGTTAACTTATAACAGAGCCAGTTCTGTATTGATGCTGGTCTGGTTCCCATTTGATCTATCTGGAGATACAACCGCCAACACAAAGTGGAGCAGAGGTAACATGTTAGTAAGATGATAGAAATTTCCAGAAAAGCACTTCGGTATTCATTGGATAGAAACTCCTCAGACTTATTAAGTACCTTCGTTGATCATTGACTGAATAACGATTCGACATTTTGCTCACGAGTTAAATCACGAAAGCTACTTCATTTCAAGAAAATCCGACCGTAAAAGTAATTACTTTAATATTCGGTACGTTTAACATTAGCTACTTACGTTGAGAAATAAGAAACTAAATATTTTCAGCTAAGAAGTTATGAAAGTTGAACGTTGGATAAGTTTGGGGTACAATGTGTTTTCTTATTAGCCGCAGACGTGGATTGTAACTACTCAATGAGTACGTGACTGCTCTTGTGGCTTCAACTAGCGGACGAAGTAAACAAACTTTTATTTATCTACACACGTTCTGACTGCCTGGGCGGTCTATACATTGTAATTGTATAATAAAGAAAATATTACATAATAAAAAGTATTTTTCAGACTCATTTCACAATTTTGTAGTGACAAAAGAGCTTATGTAAAGCACCATTGTCACTAACAGCAAATTACTGGTAACAAAGAAGTTATGTATATCACCATTGTCAGTAACACCAAATTACTAATACTAATAGGTTAGTAAGAGGTTAGGTTACTAATAGGCTCGAGCCGACCCCGCTTGTAGACGGAAGAGGCGTCGGGGCGGCGGCGGCAGCCGTTAGCCCAACCCCCCTCGGGGCTGCGGTGGCAATATGAGATGTGTCCTCAAATGCCGCCACGTGCAAGCAGCCCCGGGAAGACAGCGAACTGATTGTGGCGCAGTCGCTGTGCCGTACTGGCAGGACTCGGCAAATGGGGACCATCTGGGACACGGCGCAAAACGGGAGGCACCGGAGCTGCATTCCCGCGTTCCCGGGGCTCCCCCTAACAGGCGCCAGAAGAAGTCCACGGCAGGTTAGGTTTAGTCGGTGCGAGTCCGACATACCCACCCGAACACACATTTGCGGGTGACATGCGTAAAATCATAAAAAAAAGGTTACTAATAAAAAGGGACGGTCCGCTATGGCAGCGATCGTTTTTATAATACCATTGTTACTGTAGTGTGCGTGTGTGCCTTATAGTAAGGATGTGACTTGCTTTCGCATAATGGCACGAAGATCATTCGTGCAAGGCTCTGCGAACATTTCCGAAGCACTACAACGCCACGGCACTCCCAACAGCATCCTAAAACCATTATTAAATTAGATATATAGTACCGTAGTGAGGTTTTTGACGTGCGGTCATAAATTAATCCTACAGATTGGACAAAATTTAATTAATATTCTACTACAATTGGTAGGGTATAGGGTGAGTTCATTACAACAATACCAATTTTGTAAATCCCTGCCAACGAAATGAGTGAAGAAATTTGTAAAATGCACGTTATTATGAATTGCACATTTTATTTGCAGAAAAATTCAATTAAGTTTTATATTGAAACCTGTAGGTATTGCAGATAACTAGCTCCAATAATAATTATTCAACCAATGACCCTAATGAAAATGTTTCTAAATGACAAACGTTTTCGTGATTTTTATAATAAAAATACCCTAGACACAATTTAGATCGTCTAATACTAGATTATAGAGGGAAGGGCGATATGGGGTCTAAAATACTCATGGGAAATAGAACTGTCAGTGAAAATCCCACTAATATTGTAAATGTTTGTGTATGAAGGTTTGTTACTCTTTCACGTAAGAAGTACAGAATGGACAGTGTATTTATAATATAAATGTGGAAGTTTGTGAGCATGGATGTGTAGATGTATGGATGTTTGTTACTCTTTTACGCAAGTAGTACCGAACGGATTTTGATGAAAATTTGTAGTAGTATATATATCCGAATAATGTCGGCTATATTTATAAATTATATTCTTTATTTTTTTGAGATTAGATAAACGGTTTGCATTGCGAATAATGCTATAAAATTAAAATTTATTTTATTTATAAAGTTTAACGCGGGTAAAACCATCAGGTTGCATATACGTTCAGCCGTTGCCTATTAATCATATGCATTTTCGCCTATTTATTAAATCGAAAGTTTGTTTATAAATTGATCTTTTATAAGCAGATAAATGGTTTGTAAGTAATTAGCGCATGCTTAACTTAAAGGACAAAGTACGTGTTTAAGTATCCATAGTTGCTATAATAATTCGCCAAAAGGGAATTAATTACCTATGCAAAACTTTTTCCATTATAGCGGGCCCTGCAAGTGTCGACAAAGCTGACTATTCAGAACTTCGTTAACTGTTCGCGTTTATAGCTTCGTAATAATAATATGGATATTTTAAGGAAACTACTATAGAATTTGGGAATCACTTAAAGTGGTTTTAGGTGCAAATCTCTTATTCTATTTTTGGATGAAAAAAAAAAACTTGTGTGTACTTATGTACACGCGTTAGAAGTTATACTTCTTAATATACAACTTGAACATAGTTATCAATTTTCATACCACCTAGAACTAACTTCAAGCTGTTAAATTTTTTGGTGTCGGTGTGCGCGCGCATCGTAAAAATTCACTCTCATCATTTTTCTCCATCGCGCCAAAAGAAGTATAACTTCAAAAAATTAACCTAATGGAAACATTAAGGGCCTATGCACACCACGTTTTTTGTACGCGCCTTTGACGCACGTTTGTAGCGATAGAGACGCGCGTTTGTGTCGATTCAAACACCGTCGACATGTGTTTGTAAAACGCGCGTCGACGGCGCGTTTAAAAAACGTGGTGTGCACAGGCTCTAAGTGAAGGTCACACTATATGGATGGAAATTACAGGCGGTGATGCCATAGAGGTAGTATTTTTACACCTTTGGCACCTTTAAGTTAATTCGTTTAGACTCGTGTTCTTAATAATGATACAAGTAATTGAAGTAACTGAATTGTACAATCTGTAGCGGAACGAAGCGGCAGGTTCGGTTCAGTTTGGTTGGATATTTGCTATATAAGGTTTCGTTTCTATATGGTAAAGGGAACGTGACTATATATTACCTACTGAGTAATTAGATGATGAATAAAACATTTTTGTTTGGATCAACAATTTAACGATTAGTTTCGTCAATTGACAACATTTCAAAACTGACACCACCTTAAAACAAAAATATTATTTCTTTATTTTCGTATCCTGAATTCAAATATATTTTTGAAGTTATACTTCTTTTGGCGCGATGGAGAAAAATGATGAGACTGAATTTTTACGATACGCGCGCACACCGACACCAAAAAATTTAACAGCACGAAGTTAGTTCTAGCTGGTATGACAGTGAATTTTTGTTTTATTATTACGATGCGCGCGCAGATGCGCGCGCATCGTAAAAATAATAAAAATAAATAATAAAAGTTCTAGGTGGTATGAAAATTGATAACTATGTTCAAGTTGTATATTAAGAAGTATAACTTCTAACGCGTGTACATAAGTATTCACAAGTTTTTTTTTTCTTCATTTCTTAGGAAAGAAATAAAAACTAAAAAAGGTGTGATGACGTCACTCATACGGTGGACAAGGTAGTTTCCTGTGCCTAAGCATTCCAATGTTTTAAACGAAAACATTAATGTCAAACAAGACATGTCAAATTGTCAATTGTCACTCAGGGTTATATATTTCGAAACTTTCATGGTGACTTAATGAAACATAATAAGATCGATGGCTATTCCACCGTATGTATGACGTCATTTGGCGCTTACGTCTTTTTAGAATACATCGAATTTCAATGTTGAAATTATCAATGAAAAGTTCTTAATTTCGCAAAACGGAAAAATATGGGTGCCCTAGTTTTGGATTTACTTTTAAATAACGCAATAATACATGCCAGTTAAAAATATGAAATGTTGTCAATTGTACGATATCGTTGTCAATTTCTGCCTTAGAATTAGATATCCGAAATATTAACTAACTATTGCAGGAAAAATAAAACAATATTTCACAAGTATCTACAATATTTTTAAAGAACCTTCACAAGATAACATTTCTGCGGTCGGTTACATAAGTAGTAAATGTATGACTTAGTAACTTTTTAAATGTCCAAAGAACAAAACCATGTCCACAGCCTAATCACATTTGGTTGCCATTATTAAATAAAAAACCTTAATTAATCATATTACTAAAATTACTATAATTACCAACTAACTTAAATAGCATTTCTATTTTAAAATCGAACTTGATTTATGAACTTACATATATTCCAATACTGTTTGGAAAATCGGAAGCGTGATTTATGATATCGGTTACGTCTGGCACTTACCTGACTGTTTTGTGAGCACCGCATAAGTTTATGGTGCTATCGTCTTGTTATTTACCTTTCATGTTTATAGCGTATTAAATTTCAGCCACTGATAATAACAGAATCGCGTAAAGCAATTCCTACTGAATCATTAAAATGATTAGGTCTTAGTCGGCGAAATTTGATTGACAGACGCTATCAAATTAACAATACAGCAGTTTAGGTAAGGGTACGTATTGTAATAAAATACGTACACCTTATTTTTACATCCATGATGGCAAACTAGGGGCAGCCTATAATATGATAACTAGACAAACATAAAGTGATTGCTTTTCTTCGGCTCAACTCAAAACTATACTCCCAAAAATTTGTAAAATTCGAAGGTTGCCTGAAGTTTATGTTTTCAATATAATATAATTTTCGACTTGATGATAAATTATCAAACGCACCCATTTTCGCCAGGTTAGCTATCAAAATAGATAGAAGAAGTGATAATCACCTAGCACGGTCAGAATTATCAGCGCTAGACCATTAAAACTTTGAAGCAGATGCTGAGATGGAGTTATTCTTGTACATAACAAAATGTTATGAGATTTTCTTCCTGTGTTATGTTTGTTTGTATTTTTAATGCTTATGTTAATTCCGGAATAACATTGTTTCAAATTTGCTGATTAATTAGTACTGTAAATTCGAACCAATATCCTTGGTGGTCACGCTATTCAAATACATTTCAGTCGTCCTCTCACGTAAGCACCGTATTCCCAAGAACATCTTAGCTAGATGGCTTGAGCACGTCTCTATTTTGCGGCGAATCAGTAAAAGTCTCCTACGATCATTGTAAACGACAAGTAACAAAAAAAAACTGCATTGAACATTTTCGTGCACAACCACTCCAGTTGTGATAGTATCTACTCAACTGTGCTGAATTATTAGTTGATACTTCAGCGAAATTTATCGAAGCTTGTGACGTGACTGAAATATCTACCGCTCCGTATTTGTAAATACCTGTTCATTTTACTCAATACCGTTTTGATAGTATTCGTCTTGCTACACATGTTTACGCACAAAAATATTATTGCAATTTGTTGCTATTCGAGTATGGTTTAGTATTTTGATTTGCTCCCATGAATTAGATCGGCAGCAATATAGCTAATAGCAGCGAGGAACCCACCTGCCCGATGAGTTACACTGGCAATTTTGCTGAATAATGAATTTCGCAAGACCGCAAGCTGCCCGTCCTCAGCAGGAGCGGCGTTCTCTCGGCATCCTTGTACAAATCTACAACATTTAAAATTACAATCTACAGATTTATTTCATCCACTAAATCGCGGAGCTCTGTGAAGCCTAAACAAAGAACGAGGAGGGGTTTTGTCAATGTCGTTCGCACACTTTACAGAGACCGTAAATTACGTTTGTCTGAATCTTCTATTCGTACTTACATATGATTGTACAAAACGCAATATAGATATGTAGAATCTTGTCGCGTTACCTTATAGAAACGCGATAAGTTGTAATTATGTCTAGTAGCTATTTTTGTAATGGGTAGGTAGTTACGTAATTTTATCATCAGCAGCCTTTCATAAATTTTAATTGTCTGAAGATCAAAGCCTATGATGTAGAATTAACTTGGAAGAAACTTTAGGAAATTCCTAAATCTTTGGAATAAAGCTCGTTTAATAAGTTTCGTCACTCTCGCTTCAAAACAGATTAGGCATTCTTTGTAAGACAATATGGATGTTTTGATCTAGAGTACCATTGTTAAATCGCTAAAATAAATAGTACCTACTTAGGATTTTTGACTACTGATTATATAATTAGGGAATTTTAGAAAAACAACAATATACGCTTTCCTTTTAGTGATATCCAATCCAATAGTCTTTCCAGAGTTCCTTTATTCACCACCCAGATCCATCATCATATACTGTAATTAGCTGTGTGGTGACGGCAGAAAATATCAGAATGTCATCACCCCATCTCATCTCGCACCGCGGATGTAGACGGCGCGTAGATGCCGAACCGCGAAAAATCTACCAGGAGGGCAATAGCTTCTTTCTGAGTACTATAATCAACTGCCAACCCGAGCCAGTTGCTGGCCCAAAATGATTCCTGGGGAAGCTTTTGTTTAGCAGTGTACTTCTTTCAGCTGTTATGATGATGATACTGTGTCGTCATGTAGTGAAAGTGTTGAAGTACCTTGCAAGTATATTAAATCTGCGTCAACGGACCAGCACAATTGGACCATATTATTTGACTGTCAAGGCAATTACAATAATAGTATGACCACAACAGAAGGGAGTGAAAATAAGATTATTTGACACACATGGACTGGCCTGTTGGTCTAGTGGTTAGTTACCCTGACTGCTAAGTCAGAGATCGTGGGTTAGATTCCCACCCGGGACAAATCTTTGTGTAGTGAGCACGATTATTTGTTCTATGTCTGAGCGTAATTATAATAATAACAATAATAATAACAATAATAATATCTAGGGACAATGTCACACAGATCGTCCTAGCCCCAAACTAAGCAAAACTTGTACTATGGGTACCAGGCGACGTTGTACATACTTATATAGATAGATAAATACTTAATACATAGAAAACATCCATGACTCAGAAACAAATATTCGTGCTCATCACACAAATATTTGTACTTACCGGGATTCGAACCCAGGACCACTAGCTTCGTAGGCAGGAGCACTACCAACTAGGCTA
Organism: Pseudoips prasinana; assembly: GCA_951640165.1. Lineage (NCBI taxonomy): Eukaryota > Metazoa > Arthropoda > Insecta > Lepidoptera > Nolidae > Pseudoips > Pseudoips prasinana. The sequence goes on from OX621240.1 coordinate 17,634,028, forward strand.
CGGTGACCATTTGAATTTATATACAATATGTATGTATTTAGAATTTATTAAGTATTTTATGAGTTGTCCGGTGGCTTTTATTATTTATATAAATTGTTTTAACAAAAAATATAAATATAACAGATGCCGTCATGAACATAAGATATTGCTGAGGAACTGCATAAGAGGCATTGAAAAGTAAATAAAAGGGCACGGCACGCCACGGCTTAAATAGGCTATCTTACCGCAGTTCTATTCCAAACATTGTCGAATGGACTAGAAGCAGTAAAAAAGCAGCATAAGAATAAATATCTTGGGACAACTGACACATAACTAGACAGGCATAAAGAAGTATTTCTTGACAATTGCTTCCCTTCGGCTCAACTTAGAACTACTCACAAAAATTTGTAAAATTCTAAGGTAGCCTGGAGTTACTTCAAAAATTATGTCAGACATAAAAATAAAAAATGGCACCCATACACAAAAAGAGAAGGTTAATAATGAATTACAAGTTAGCGGTGGGACTTTATGTACTAAATTAGTTTCTTGGAATAAAGTTTATTTTTCTTTCATTTGGTGTTTAATGACGGAATTTGTATGAATGCAAATAAAACTGTGATTTAAGTCTTATTACTATGACTTCCAGTACATTTCAATTTGTTTTGACTATACAGGGTTAAAATAACGATAATTTCCGTAACTTAAATTATTTTGGAATAAAAATTACCTATATTAAAAATGATATAAATCGATTCAGTAAACGATTCTGAACAAACTATTTTCAGGAAATGCGTTAATTAAGTTACATGTTGTATATTAATTTACGAAACATACACAGAATTTATAATGTTATTTATGTTAACTTGTAATTCATTTGATGTATGTACAGAAGCCAGCACATCCTGCTACTCCAATCGGTCAAATTTCTTTTATAGATTTTCAACTTTATCATAAAAGGATAAGGTTCATTTTCAGTTGGGGATATTTGACAGATTGGGGTAGCTTGATGTGCTGGCGTAAAACCAGACCGATTCGAACATTGATTGGATAGCCACAATACCCACATGGAAGTATGTATTTACACACTGGAATAAAATGGTATGTACCTTGGATTGCTATTATTTTGCACATTTGTTATGTATTAGGGGATTCAGGTGGCTTTGATTGAGAGTTTTATGGAACCGTTCGGGCAGTGTTTGTGTACACTAACTAAAATTGTTCGACAATATCGATACAGATGCTATTATTCGATTGTCAATTTATACGCAGTATTAACAGGTTGGTTTCATTCATCATTTTTAGCGAAAGCTTTTACATTGCACGCGGCATATTGCAAAACGTTTCGTTTTTGAAGCCCATTCACTTTGTAAAGTGGAAGAAGCTTAAAAGTAATAGCTCGTACCAATATTTTGAATCTGTAATAAAATACGGATAAAACGAGATACGGATTAATGTTCTTTCTTGGTACTGTTTTATTCGGTTAAGCAATACATTCCCAAGAGTTACTTATAATCAATCTGCTCAAGAGGCTATAACAGACTCCAGATCGCAGTTGTTTATTTATTTATTTATGTGGACAGTGGGCACCTTTGTGTCAAGTCGCCCAGAACGCCTCTGACAAGCCTTAATGACTATTGCCTGATTACTAAAGCGTACTACATTCGGACTTTACTGTTCACCCATCTACAGACTGACCACGCGCCTAGGTTCTTAACGTCACAAATTGTGTATGGACTAGTAAGAGTTACTGGCTATGAGTGCAATTGTGAATTAAATTTATTTGATTGATTATTTACTTGATTGTAGTTGTACTTGAAGTATTGATATTTGATTTATATACTTAATTGAAAAAATAAATCAAGCGCTGGCAAAACTAAAATGGGTTAACTAGAAAGAGGTCTACCAACTCACCTCAGAGCATAAATCATGGCTAACCTCTTCGGAGTAAAGATTATGACTAAAGTTATTGGACAGTGCTGTAAAAGAGCCGCATATACGTTATATATAATATACATTAGTAAGTAACGCTAGTGAAAGTTTTCTTCGTACGATATATGTTAGTATAAAATATACCAATAGTTTTACTTATAAATGCCCAAGTCGTTAGTAGCTCTCGGCAGGATGCCGGTTTGACGCGGCTAAGGGCGCTCCGCATCGTTATTTTCATTTCATTCCTCTTTGCTTGAGACTTCGCAACTCTTAAGTGTATAATTACTTTGCAGACTAAGCACACCGCGTACATTTAGGAACACGGCTCTTTTGGGCGTCGACAAGAGGTTACGCGTATTGCAAGAGTATCTATATGCTATTATAATGTTGCCGTGTATATTTATAGTAAAATTCATGATAACATAAAACCACATACCTAAACGTTTTACCAGTTCAGAAATTTGTGACACTTAGTTTATGAATTGATGAATACTAGCTGTAACAGAAAGTCAAAATGGACATAAGATTTAAATTATGTAATCTGTTGGCATTATGTGTTAATTTCTTAAATACAATAATACATATTATGCCAGTGATATTATGCCGAGAAATGTGTGTTATAGAGAAGCATAAAATTATTCAGTCTAACAAGAAAGAGATAATAATACCATTTTGTCCTCTTTTTAGGGTTCCGTGCCCAAAGGGTAAAACGGAACCCTTACTAAGACTCCGCTGTCTGTCTGTCCGTCTGTCACCAGGCTGTATCTCATGAAAAGTGATAGTTAGACAGTTTGAAATTTTCACAGATGTATTATATGAATAAAATAAATATTAAGCCAATAATATTTATAGTAACTCAATACTAACTACGAGTGGAATCTCCATATATGTAGGTAAGTAACAGGAGAGTTTTAAAAATAAAAAATACAAATATGAAACTTAACCTACTAACCTATTCAAACGCCTCCTTATTGCCGTTATCAATATCGAGCAAAAACGAGAAATAAAAACACGTTTGTTGTATGGAGCCCATACAACAAACGTGTCGTTCCCCAACAAAGCGCCTCCTTTCTAAAAGGAGGCGCTTGAATAGGTTAGTAGGTTAAGTTTCATATTTGTATTTTTTTTTTTTAAACCTCTCCTGTTACTTACCTACATATATGGAGATTCCACTCGTAGTTAGTATTGAGTTACTATAAATATGATTGGCTGCTATAGATGGCAATGTTTACTTTTAGCTCTTCAAAATCAACTTCCTTATAGACCACCACTTTTGTAAACTTACCGGTTTAGTTTTCAAAATTTCTTTATTACAAGTTGCCTTCATTATAAATGTACGTACTGTTTGTTTATTATTCAGTAGAGAACCGCGGTTACTTCACTTTGCTATAAAATTAACGGTGTTTTTAAATTTACTTGTCTTGTATATGGGTTTTATTGACTAAACTTCAAAATTAACGAAATTGCCTGTAAAAGAAAAAATACGGAAGTTGAATCATATTTTTTTCGGGACAGTAGGAAATGTATTTCCTTTATTAATCTCTTAATAAAACATAACTCCCTTATAATGCCTTTATTAAGGTAGGTAAATCCAAAAATAGTAAATATTTTATATAAACGAAGATATAACTATAAGATTTACTAAATTTAATTTAATTTTATATGTCTTATTGTATATTATTAAGACTAATGCTTAGATAGCAAATCATTATTCTTTTATTTGAAAGGAGGTCTATTTTCATATAAACTATATATTATCTTTCATTTACACCCTTCATTAAAGGGTGAATTACCATCATTCTTGTGTAATAGAAGTATTACATATCCAAAGGTCGTTTCTTCTTCAAAATTTTATTTCAATGTACCTATCAATATAAAACAAAATTATTTTCCTCGAATCGATAACTTTCAACCCCTGTAATACCTCTAAGGAAGTACATTTTAAAATATTGTGTGTTTTGAATGTCTATTTGTATACACAATAGTCTAAATACAAAATAATATGTTCTAAACTTTTACATTAATAGATATTCATACAAATTGCCACCCTGTATTTTACACCTAAATTCGGCGTTTTATACGGTTCCGTATCCAAAGGGTAAAACAGGACCCTATTACTAAGACTTCGCTGTCTGTCTGTCCATCTGTCACCAGGCTGTATCTCATGAACCGTGATAGTTAAATAGTTGAAATTTTCACAGATGATGTATTTCTGTTGCCGCTATGAAAACACAAATAGTAAAAACAAAATAAAATAAATGTTAAAGGGGGTTCCCATACAACAAACGAAGTTTTTGAATTTTTTGTTCGTTGTTACAGATAATGGTACGCAACCCTTCGTGCGCGAGAATGACTCGCACTCGCCGGTTTTTTAATTGTTTTACTTATCATTCACATTAGTATTTGTACTCTTAGAATGTTTTGTAAAACGAATAATATATTTTTTTCCTCTAAGCACATATAATATAGAAATAAAATAAAACTCAAATTCGAAAAGCTTTTACAAAACAGAAAAGAAGAGAATCTCGCTTAAACTCTCTTTAATTATGCCCTAAGGATGAAATACTTTGTAGTGGTGACTGGAAGTCACGGAATACTTCTATTGGAAGTAATTACAACTGGAAGCACCAGTTATTGAATAAAAAGCAGGTATGTTCATTGCAATGATTTCAATACTTTGAAATAGAGCAATTGAGGCTCGAGTCGGAGATCGCTTTTAATTGCTGTTTTAGCCGAGGCCGCGAGGCTCAATTGGATGCACCGCAATCTGGTGCATCCAATTTGGAATTACAATAGACATAAAAATCTATTAAAGACGATAAAAAAAATCCTCTTCGTGTCGCGGGTTCGAGTCCCGCGCCTGATAACTATTTGTATAGTCCATAAATAGTTGTTCTGAGTCTGGATGTAATTTGTGTCCGTCTATTATATGTTTGCAAAGTGCCCCGCGACACAGGGATTAAATTCCCTAGTGCGGGCGTTGTCTTTTAAAAAAATGTATTTCTGTTAGCATTGTTGCGATCTGCGTTATGGCAGTACGATGTACTAAAAACCTTGAAATAATACCAAATATCTGGGACATATTATACATCTAATCGAAACTAAATTTCTGGATATTAGACAACGGATAGAAATATAGTTTACTTTTTAACCGACTTCCAAAGGAGGAGGTTCTCAAGTTCACCAGTTTTTTTTTTTTTTTTTTTTATGTATGTACACCGATTACTCGGAGATTTATGATTCGATTTACGTGATTCTTTTTTAGTTTGATGTGAAATACTTGCCATTTGGTCCCATAAAAATTTTATATAGATTGGCCCAGTAGTTTTCATTTTATGGACATTTTGTATGAAAATTTTTGTTTAAGTGGACGATGTAATGGTCTTTGGCACAGACGTTTGTAAATCTTAGCTAGTCAAGCTAGACTCATCCTGTTCAAGTGTGTCTTGGCATGAACATAAACAACAATTTCAGACGACTAGCGTTTAATACGCACGTATAAGCTTTTTTTTTGGAAGCGCATGTAGCGCACCTTTTAGCACCAGCGTATTTTTTTATGTACGTACACCGATTACGCTGAGATTTATGAACCGATTTACGTGATTCTTCTTTAGTTTGATGCGGAATAGCTGCCATTTTTAGGGTTCTGTAGCCAAATGTCTTTCACAAAGGTTCTTCTTGATTTGTCATGTCTGTAGGTCTGCCCGTCCGTACGTCATAGCCACTTTTTTCCGAAACTATAAGAACTATACTGTCGAATCTTGGTCAGCAGATGTATTCCGTGAACCGCATTAAGATTTTCACACAAAAATAGAAAACAAACAATAAAATTTGGGGCTTCCCTATACTTACTTAGAACTGAATTAAAAAAAAATATTATTAAACTATACATGTAGGGTATCTATGCATAGGACTTCGAAAATCATATTGAGGTTTATAATATAATTTTTTCTTAACTGCATAGTTTGTGCAAGAGACACTTCCAAAGGCGTAAAATCCCCCCCCCCCCACGTAACTTCTAAAATAAGAGAATCATAAAACTAAAACAAATATATGATGTACATTACCATGCAAACTTCCACCAAAAATTGGTTTGTACGAGATCTAGTAAGTAGTTTTTTTAATGCGTCATAAATCGTAAACCGCAATTTACCTTCCATTCTATCAACTCAAATACTTGCTGTTATGGAAAGAAACATTCCGCCTTTCACGGGCGAGTCCGACTCATTATCTAATCAATGATAAATAAGACCTAGGCTATCAGCCCTCTGCTCAGTAGACTCGTTGGCTAATCGATCATTTATAAGACCTAGTCTTTATAGACTCATACCCTCTGTTCAGCAGACTTGATGGCTATTCGATCATAAGATCATTCGATTCATAATAAGATCTAGTGTATAAGCCCTCAGCACACAGACTCGTTAGCTAGATGGTCATAAATACGGCCTAACCTATGCGCTTGCTGTTCAGACTTTCATAAATCTTAGCTAGTCTAGACTCGTACTGTGCAAGTTTTCTTAGAGTGAACGTAATTTTATGTAGTTTTTCTTACTTTACAAACGGTCTTTTCGATCATTCACTGTCCCACAAGAACGTGAAAAAGAGTTTCGAACAACATTTTTTCGGAAGATGTTTCTTTTTTCCGTTCTCGTTTGTTGGGATCTATAGTTTTGAGGCGCGCGGCACCTTTCGAAGTCCTAACCATAGCTAGACACTAAAAAGTAACAAATAAAAAAAACTTCGTTTCAAAAAACCGACTTCGAAAACTAAAAGTTTAAAAAAAATATCTTAATAAAGATTTAATTTAATACATCACATATAATAATAGTATTAATAAAATAATATAATTTGTATGTGCTACCTATTGATAGGTTTGAAGTCGGTGCCAAGCCCTAAGCAAAATAAAAGTTAATATTACATACAGCTTTCATACTTTGGGATGAAATTCCTACACTAAAGATTAACCTAAGTAAATAAACTTAAAGAACAATATGAAACAAATGAAACTGTATCATAAAAATATATGACGACCGTCAACGACGTCTGCACGCTTGGGTTGTTTGTGTAGAAATACGAAGCTATCCCGATGAAAGTAACGCGCGGCGAGTGTGGTACCTATTACATTTGGCTTGGCACCGACTTCAAACCTATTAATAGGTAGCACATACAAATTATATTATTTCATTAATACTATTATTATATGTGATGTATTAAATTAAATATTTATTAAGATATTTTTTTTAAACTTTTTAGTTTTTGAAGTCGGTTTTTTGAAACGAAGTTTTTTTTTTAAAATACATTTACCAATATATGGATAGAATATATACATAGACGAATAAAGATATGTTCATAAACAACAATATTTGTCTTGTTTGTGAGGTAAGGTACCTCACTCCTGACTGAGTTACCACGGTCGTCAGTAGCAATATATATATAAACATATTGGAAGGTTTTCCGTTTATCTTAGTCGAATAAGGATTCAAAACAACTAATTCGAAGGTTCGACCCTAAAAGCGAAAGAATTATAGGTAAATAATAATTATCGAAATCCTGAGGTGCTCATAGCCAGATACTGTCACCAGCAACTAGGCTCGCGGTCAGTCCATAGATGGGTGACCGCCAAAGTGGTTTAATATCTGAGCGTTTCCGTGCTTCGGAGGGCACGTTAAGCTGACGGTCCAGGCTATAGCCATTAGGCAACATACGATAAGTAGTATTGAAATTCTTTCCAGTAGTTTTCTCTGATACGTGTAAATGAATAATGAAAAATATTTAAACAAATATTTTTTTAATTGATAAACTAATTATTGGACAAGCTAAAGAATTCCAGTATCCCACTGATTACTTGAGCACAAAATTATATTATTATAAAAGAAATTGAATATGCTACGGGCCTGTTGGCGTGGTTGGCAAATGCTTGCTTTTCACGCCGGAGGTCGTGGGTTCGATTCCCGCCCAGGACAGATATTTTTCCTGAGTCTGGGTGTAATTTATCTATCTAAGTTTGCATTTACAAAAGAAAAGTAGAGTATGTAGTATATTAGTTATCTGGTTTCCATAGTACAAGCTCTGCTTAGTTTGGGTTCAGATGGCCGTGTCTAAATAATGTCCCAGGATATTATTATCAAATATGCTATGATAAGATAATATTTAGCAATATGTCAAGATGCGGTTTTACTTAAAATTATTAAACAGTCATTAAATAACTAGCACTACTGGTATCAAGGCGCCGCATTTATTCTTTTTTGGGTCATTGTTCGGTGCCCAAGCGCTCTGAGTCCCATTCGTATTTAAAAGGCGCTATTAACGGCTATGCCATGTCTAATACCGAAGTGCCGTTTTCATTTTGGAGTGCCCATTTCATTGCACAAATGTCGTTTTTCACGTACTGAAAAGAACCAATTAACTGTGATGATAGCGATTTTCAAGCTTGTGTGAGAAAAATATATTGCATGATATGATACTATGGCGTATGTCTAGCGGTAGCGTGTACACCCGCAGAGAACGAGGTCCTGGTTTCAAAACCCAGGTCGGGCCAAAAGTGATGTTGGGACATTTCTGTAAAAAGCAAAAAATCTCAGCATCAGCCCGAAGTCTGGGAGTTGGCGGTATTTTATCCCCGTGCATCGGAGAGCACGCAAAGCTCACCTCTTTACTAGGCGTCCCATTGGATCATGAGAGGTATGGAATAGAAAGTGCTCCTGTGTTTGCGCACACACTTGTGCACTATAATATCTACCGAACAGATGGCCAAGCTCCATTGAGGCTGGCCGCCGTGACCGAATATCGGGTAGGAGGACATTACTATGGCATAATATATAAATGTGCATAGTTTTATGTGCTGTATTAGTGTAGTGTTGGACATTTGTTTGATTACGTTGTTGGCTCTCGCTTCATTGTTTCACATCAGTGTCTCCCACGGGAACTCTCGACTCCATCAGACAACGGGTATACATTCCTAAATACTTTGTGTTTGTGTAGTACAGTATACATTCTATTTGATAGGTATAGACGACTACAATGTAGATTCTACACAAGTTTCTCGGTGCAACAAACAATCAGCTCATAAAATATAGTATTGTAGAGATTTATGATTATAGTATAGTTATAGCGTTACTGTCAAAACCTTTCAACTCAAACTAGAAAAGTACTGCAACTTCTGAATAGCTGAATAGATGTTCTTTCATAATACATGAAAATCCAAAAAGAGAAGGAGAGAAAGAAAATGTGTACTCGCATCGCTCTCTCTCTTCATCATCATCATATCAGCCGAAAGACGTCCACTGCTGGACAAAGGCCTCCCCCAAAGATCTCCACAATTGCCGGTCTTGTGCTATTCGCATCCAGCATTTTCCAGCGACTCGCACAAGATCATCGGTCCATCTTGTAGGGGGCCTGCCCACGCTGCGTCTTCCGGTTCGTGGTCGCCACTCGAGAACCTTTCTGCCCCAACGGCCGTCGGCTCTCCGAGCTATGTGCCCTGCCCACTGCCACTTCAACTTGGCAATTCTTCGGGCTATGTCGGTGACTTTGGTTCGCCTGCGGATTTCGACATTTCTGATGCGATCCCGCAGGGAAACTCCGAGCATAGCCCTCTCCATTGCTCTTTGGGTGACCTTGAGCCTTCTAATAAGGTCCATAGTGAGCGACCACGTCTCTGTTCCGTATGTCATCACTGGCAACACACACTGGTCGAAGACTTTCGACTTGAGACACTGCGGTATTTTGGACGAGAAGATGTTACGTAGCTTCCCGAACGCTGCCCAGCCGAGTTGGATTCTACGATTGACCTCCTTCTCGAAGTTGGATCTACCTAGTTGGATGGTCTGTCCTAGGTAAATATAGTTCTCTACAACTTCGAGTGCAGAGTCACCAACTTTCAATTGAGTGGGTGCAACATGGACGTTTGACATGATTTTCGTCTTATCCATGTTCATTTTCAGACCCACTTGTTGAGAGACTCTGCTGAGGTCATCGAGCATTGTACCGAGGTCTTCCATGGTCTCAGCCATGACTACGATATCATCGGCAAATCGAAGGTGAGTGATGTACTCGCCATTGACATTGATGCCAAAGCCTTTCCAGTCCAGAAGCTTGAAGACGTCTTCCAATGCAGCGGTGAAGAGTTTTGGAGATATAACATCTCCCCGTCTCACGCCTCGCTGCAAGTGGATAGGTTTCGAGATCTGGTCCTGGAGTCGCACTGACATAGTGGCGTTTTCATACAAACACTTTATCACCTCGATATACCGGTAGTCAATTTGGCACCTTATGAGAGACCTCAGCACGGCCCATGTTTCGATAGAATCAAAGGCTTTCTCATAGTTCACAAACGCTAAACACAGTGGCTTGTTATACTCTTCGGTCTTCTGTATAACTTGCCGCAGCGTATGTATGTGGTCTATGGTGCTAAAGCCTTTTCGGAAACCGGCTTGTTCGGGAGGCTGGAAGTCGTCAAACCTGCGCGCGAGACGGTTCGTAACGACCCTCGAAAATAACTTGTAAACATGGCTCAGCAGTGTGATGGGTCTATAATTCTTCAATAGGGTCTTGTCGCCCTTTTTGAAGAAGAGCACCACCACACTTCTGTGCCATGCTTGTGGCGTTTGACCATCTAGTATGACGGAGTTAAATAACTTCTGAAGGGCCCGTAGGATTGGTGTACCACCCGCCTTCAGAAGCTCTGCTGTAACTCCATCATCACCAGGCGCCTTGTTGTTCTTGAGTTGTTTGAGAGCCATTCTAATCTCGTACAGGCTGACGTCCGGGATGTCTTCGGTGTAGTGTCGGGTTAGTCGTGCTCTGGGATCTGAGGCATGACTTTTGACAGGTGGCTGTGTTGTCGTATATAACTGTCCGTAGAACTTCTCGATCTCTCCTAGCAACTCAGGCTTAGACGTGACGATTCTACCATCCTCAGTCTTCAGCTTCGTCAGTTGGCTCTGTCCAACAGACAGAGCTCTTGCGAACACTTTAGAGCCTTTGTTCCGCTCGATAGCCTCTTTAATACTAATTGTATTAAATTGCCGCGTGTCGCGAGTCAAAGACTTTGAGATCTGTCTGTTGAGCTGCCGATATCTGGTAGCATCATCTGAGGATGTCAGAACCATTTTCCGTCTATCTTCCATAAGTTGCAGGGTAAAGTCAGAGATCTTTTTAGTTCTGTTTGTACGACGGGCCTTGAAGACCTTAGACCCAGCCGTATGGACAGCTTCTACGAGCCTGTCATAGTATGAGTCCACTTCCTCGCAGTCTGCTAGGCATTCGAATCGGTTTTGCAGTTTGAGCTGAAATGGTTCGGGGTTTTGGACGTGGATAGGTAAAGGTCGGAGCGTAGACTTTATCAGTCGGGACCTCTGGAGTTTGACATTAAGGTTCAATGAGCCTCTGACCAGTCTGTGATCGCTCCCGGTTTTAACCGCATTGATCACGGAGACATCATTGAACATCTGTCGTCTCGTCGACAAGATAAAGTCTATCTCATTTTTAGTTTTACCATCGGGGCTCACCCAGGTCCATTTGCGGTGATCCGGCTTCCTGAAGAAGGAATTCATCATAAAGAGTCCCTCCTTCTCCATGAAGTCGGCCAACATTTGGCCCCGGGGGTTCCGGTCTCCAGTGCCAAATTGCCCCACTCTCAGCTCATTACCGAATCGTTTGCCCAGCTTCGCGTTAAAGTCCCCCATGACCACAGTGAAATAGGAGTTACAGGTATGTATGGCTCTGGATATGTCCTCATACATAACCTCGACTTCATCGTCGGAGTGTGTCGAAGTGGGTGCGTATACCTGTATAACCTTCAACGAATACCGCTTGGTGATTCTCAGTATAAGGTACGCAACCCTCGTCGACACACTCTCGATTTTCACTAGGTTGTTCACGAGGGACTTGTGGACTATGAACCCGACACCACCTTGGGATATTTGGTCACCCTCCCGGTAATAGAGCAGGTTTCCGGATTTCAGTATTATCGAGTCCTCCCCCTCTCGTCGGACTTCAGATAATCTTATAATATCCCAATGTAACCTGCTCAATTCTTCCTCCAGTTCGGTTATCTTCTCGTCGGACCGCAGTGTACGTGTGTTATATGTTGCCAGGGCCAGAGGTCGTCGGTGTTGGTAACGCGGAATCTGCCGGGGATTCTTAGCACCCCCTGCCCTGCCGTAACCACGGCTGTTACCACGGCTGGGAATAGCAGGGCTGCCGGGGACTGGGGGCCGCGGTTTGGTTGTGTCCATCATTTGAGGGGCTCTCTCTCTTGCCCTAAAGTAATATACTAAACGTAATTCTCTCTCTTTCTATCTTCACAAATTTATCTCCCTTATATCCCGGTCACAATTTCGTAACGCCCTCGTCACCCATTCTCCAGCTTACTTCCACAGTCAAACGTGCGAAAGTTTTACGTCAAAAACCAGTTCACCCGTGTCATTCCCACACATGTCAGCATGGGTTCGGTCTTTTTGGATTGATGGCTTAAAATATTTAAATTTTATTTTGACGCCACAAATAATATTTTTTAAGATTATACATCCTACTGATATTATAAACGCGAAAGTTTGTAAGTAAGGATGGATGGATGGATGTTTGTTTCACGTAAAAACTACTAAATGGATTGTAATGAATCTTTATAATAATATAGCGTATACATCAGAATAACACATATGCTACAATTTATAAAGGTATTGCATGAAATCTCCAAAATATGACGGTGTCAAGCAAGTAGGAAAAAATCTACCATTTGCAAGCAATTCCGGCGTGCACTGCCAAAACCGCTAGAGGTACACATCCTACTAATATTATAAATGCGAAAGTTTGTGAGTATAGATGTACGTTTGTTACTCTTTTACGCCAAAACTACTTTAACGTGGGTGAAACCGCTGGGCATAGCTAGTATAAAATAAAGAATAATCCAAACGAATTATTTTACCATTTACTCATAAAGATTTTTGTATATGCACTTTTTACTTACTCGACAATATACGCTACCATATACCGCCATTGGTGTACCGTTTCCGAATCGCTCTGTATTATAATGATAATTATGAGCAGCCCTCAGATTTTACATTTTTGTTTTAGGGATCTACAACACAAAATTTTCACAATATCAATCCAATGCTTACGTCTATGTACTGTACGCTTCAGATCTGTTATTTTTTACTTCAAGCTAACTCTGTTATTGTCTGCCGTAGGTAGGTACTTAAAATGTTAGAATGGAGTTACTGTACAGCCATAAAACCAATTAAGATGGCATACACCCATTTGTATAGGAACACCGTAAATATATTGACAATATATTCACTTTTATCTTTTTAATTCATGTCAATGATGATATGGAAACGAATAGTTGTTTCGTAAGGATTAAAACTATTCATTACTTAATTTATAATATTCCCTTTATTCCATATTGTCCAATTAAAATACATCACAAACAATAGTGAGAAGTTAATTTTTTAAGTTACTATTATGGCGTAATTATTACTACGGGCTACACTACGTTGCAGCGAATGCCATATAATAATAATATCCTGGGACATTATTAACATACGGCCTTCTGATCCCAAACTAAGCAGAGCTGGTACTATGGAAACCAGATAACTGATATACTACATATAATACTTTTCTTTTGTAAGTACATACTTATATAGATAATTACACCCAGATTAAAACAGACATGTTCATGCACGCAAATGGGAATCGAACTCACAACCTCCGGCGTGAAAAGCAAGCATTTGCCAACTACGCCACAGGCCCGTCGATGAATTATGAAATCACAAGATTGCGACTACCTACTTGTTCGCTAGTAGACGTCAGGTTATTTATGAGTTCATTCTCAAACACCCTTAAACCGTACTTGACATTTAACATTGTCGCTACCACGTGGCTTGCCATAAAGTTAAGTAGAAGTAGGAACTATTGATATATTCGAAGCAACGGGACTTACTAGACCCGATCGATGTCATTGGAGCAAGATCATGGTCACGACGTTTACTACTTCTCCAGTCGATATTGAAGAGCTGATATTCATCGAAGGCAACGTTATAATTTCTTATTTAAACCAAACTAGCTGTACCACGCGGTTTCACCCCCGCTAAATTGTATAAATGCCTATGTGTTATTCGGATATATAAGCTATATTACTACAAAGTTTCATCCGTTACGTTTCACTCACAAACTTTTGCATTTATAAATTAACCCCGCGGTTTTACCTGCGTTAATCTTTATAAATTATAGCCTATGTGTTAATCCAGAGTGACAGCTCACTCCATAACAATTTTATTAAAATCGCTCCAGCTGTCTAGACGTAAAGAAGTAACAAACATACACACTCACACACTCACTGACATTCGCCTTTATAATATTAGTGTGATAGTAGGATTTTATCGGCAGGGCTATTAGAATTCTTATTTTCTAACAAGAAAATGCCTCAAAACAGACAAGTTAATTTGTTTACGAGTTCATAACAAATGTACGGTAAAGCAGTATTCTTCCTGTTATAGCTTTTGTATGTAGTTATTTATAAGCTGTTACGTAGAGTTATTGTTACCCTCGCTCAAGTCTATTATCGGTATTCCACGCCCGATATGGGCCATCGCCCTTGTAGCCTGGTTAGAATCGACCTTTAGTTTCAGAGCAATGGTGCATGTATAACCAATGTAAAGATTTACTTAAATGTCTAATAAAATTAACAACCGTTCTGACCTTTATGTCGCCTACGTATTGCCATTACAATATTATACAATGTAGCTATGACATTTAACCAAGTGTATTTTATGGACAGATAAAATAGAGTAATCATTTTTCATAAATACAAATTTATATTTATGTTATATTAGCTTTTGCTCGTGACAGTCGTAACTGTTTTACTGTGGATTTAAGATGAAACTTCTTGATTTTCGATTCCGTGCGTTTTTCAATAATCCTGATATCATACGGTCACCGTAGCCTAGTTGTTAGTGCCCCTGCCTACAAAGCTGGTGGTCCTGGGTTCGAATCCTGGTAAGTGCAAATATTTGTGTGATGAGCACGAATATTTGTTTCTGAGTCATGGATGTTTTCTATGTATATAAGTATTTATCTATCTACATAAGTATGTATGTCGTCGCCTGGTACCCATAGTACAAGCTTCGCTTAGTTTGGGGCTAGGTTGATCTGTGTGACATTGTCTCTAGATATTATTATTATTATCATAAGCGACAGTATTTTTTTCTAGATGCAAAGGTCTGTGCTATAAGTTTATAGGTCAATCAGTGTTTGAATAAGGACTTTCCTTTTTATTGACAGAATAATAAATACCACAACGTATTTTAGAAATAAGTAATCTAAAATCAATTAAGATTTATTTTCTACTTGTCTATTTTATTCTAAAAGTATAGGAACAAAATGCATTTCAATTAATGTAAATTTGTAAAGGTGCAATTTTCTCTAACAAAACACGTATCCAACTCTGTAAAAATTAAACGTGACTTCCATCTCATGCATAGAAAATTGCATGGCTGCTAAAGCAATGATTGCGGGTATTAAATAAATTTAATGCAAATAGTGTTGCTCTTAAGTTAATTATAGTCTACTAGCTCTGCTCCGCGGTTTTACCCCAGTTAAACTTTATAAATTATAGCATATGTGTTGTTTGGATATCTGTATAAGCTACATACAGCTGCAATAAAGAATTGAGTATTGAGTACATTACTACAAAGTTTCGTCATGATCAAAATCCGTTCGGTAGTTTTTGCGCTAAAGAGTACCAAACATCTATACATCCATACTCACAAACTTTCGCATTTATAATATTAGTGGGATTTCCAATATATCCATATCAAGCATGAGCTATGTGATAGTCACAGGTGATTTAAAGGCAGCCTGCCGGGAACTAACTTGTCAGGCCCATCAGAAGTATTTATTACAGAGACTATTTATCACTAAAGGAGAATCACATTTCTAAAAACTACTCTATTGATCAAAGTTTTGGGAGGGAAAAATTGTTACTTGGGTGATAATCGTCCAAGCCATTACTTGAAGTTGGTTAAAAAGTTGATTAAAATTAATAAGTTTTATTTAATTTGCGGATAACGGAGCTGGTTATACTGTAATTTTACTTTAATTTAAGTAATGTATAAACCTATTAGTGTAATTGTTTGTTATCCTAAACAATAAATAAATAAATGGTTTTGGATCATAATGCGCCTTACTTTTACATTCTCTAACATGTAGGCATATTCTAGTTGTACATATTCTGTCTAAAAAATAACTCATTTATTGATATCTAGAAGTAAAATTTGCTGGCTTTGCTAGTGCCTCAAAAAAACTACATATTATATCTCGAGAACTTAATGGGCTTTTCCACGATGATATGTGATGTAAGAAGAAAATAGAAACAAATAATAAATTAAATAGTACAATACTATGAGGATTCAAATACTTTTATACTAGGCTCTATTTATGCATCCAATTTTTAGGATTCCATAGTTCAAACGAAAAAGGGTCAATCACTTTATTATCCGTGTGTTTGTATGACGTCGATTTTAATTTTTCAAATTAGCCATTGTCAAAAATTTAACTTTTGAGGTACAGACGCTTATGCAGCGTATTTTGACAGTAACAAGGGACAAACCCTATTCGATATGTCTCGTAGTCATAGAAGCAATGGTTGGTAGTTACATTAGATCCCGTGATGGATGAACTATATTTCATCCTATGATGGACGAACTATTGACAGACTGTCAGGAACCCTCGGTGCGCGAATCCAACTTGTTTTTGGCCGTTTTTTATCACTAGTACAGGATGTTGCATTTAGAAAATACAAGCAACTTGAAGATTATTTTTGTAATTGTTTTACAGCACTACAGTTATATTAGAGTTTTCTTGCTTTAGACATACCTACCTAAGTTATTGCTAGATACTTACCTCACACATTAATTGCGGAGCGTAAAGGTTTCCTCTCGATGTTTTCCTTGACCATTAGTGAATAGTAAATCTTTCTATTAGCACATAATTCACACGAACTAGTAATTACATTGGTATTGGCGGGTCGGAATATTATCCGGCTTCTCCCGAAGTTTGACGCGGCGCGTCCTTCGAATTAGTATAATTTATTATTATTTGATGTTTGTAACTGTGCTGAAATTGAAGTGGCTAATAAATACATGGTAAAACTTTTCTGGGGGATTGTGGCGTAATAGAGACTCATTTTGATTGCATAGTAAAATAAATAAGGTAAATCTATGAGATGTTGGTCGCTGGGGTAAGGTGCACTAGTTTTCAACACAGGCGCAGCGGCTAAGACAGTCGCCTCGCCGCTGCGTAGCCTGGGTTCGATTCCCGCGCCTCGCGGACAACTACTTGTGTCACTCATAAATATTTGTATGGATGTAATAAATTCATAACAAATTTTCACTGTCATTTGTTTTTTACCCATTTTATATATCATCATCATCATCATCATTACAGCTAAATAAGTCCACTGCTGGACAAGCCTCCCTCAAGAATCGTCTTGAGGGGATACAAAAACTACTTTGCTAGATCTGGTTCAAACCAATTATCGTTGTTAGTTTATATGGTAATATACATCATATATTTTTTTAGTTTTATCATTTTCTTATTTTAGAAGTTACAGGGGGGGACACTCATTTTACCCCTTTGGAAATGTCTCTCGCGCAAACTATTCAGTATAGAAAGAAATGATATTAGAAACCTAAATATCATTTTTGAAGACCCATCCATAGATATCCCACATGTATGGGTACGATGAACAAAAATAATTGAGTTTCAGTTCTATGTATGGGGACCCCCCAAAATTATTATTATTTTTCTATTTTTGTGTGAAAATCTTAATGCGGTTCACAGAATACATCTACTTACCAAATTTCAACAGTACAGCTCTTATAGTTTCGGAAAAAAATGGCTGTGACATATGGACGGACAGACAGACATACATGACGAATCTATAAGGGTTCCTTTTTTTGCCATTTGGCTACGGAACCCTAAAATGACACCGTAATGAATTTAAATCAAATAATAATGTATATATATAAAATGAAATTACATTTTAACATTGTAACGAATTTTTACTATTATTTCTCGAATTGGGTCAATATAATAAAATAATAAATAAAAATAGTTTATTTCAGTATCTTATACTACTACAATTTATCTTACATAGGGGTCTCCTTTTAAGTATATTAAATACTTGTGATATGAGGCCCCGCTCTTCACGGATCGATCAAATGTAGAAGTGAGAATACATAACAAAAGTGTGTTTCCTGTTTAAAATAGTAAAAATAAAAATATGAATTTATTGTGGTTGTGGCAGTATGGTGTTTAAGTACGTCTGTGTTTGTATACGTGTGTGTGTATGTAGGAGTGTATTTGTGTGTGCGTGTGTGTGTGTGTGTGTGTGAAGGTGAGTGAAGGATGTTTTAGTATAGTTAGGCATTAGTATGCAGTAAGGCTTCTACCTCATCATAGGTCCTAAGTTTTAACCATTCGGTTAAGCACTTTTTACAGTCACGATATGTCAAAGGGTGCAAGTGTAGGGTCTTATTAATTTTATTATAAAGGTAGGCGGATTGTCTTTTGTACTGTTTGTTTGCGTATGCTGTATGAATAAGGGTAGGTGGTACTACATTTGATTAAAATACATCACCTTTAAGAGTGCCCTTTGTGCTCTTTCAAGCTCTAAGAATTTTATTTTTGTAGCGCTACCCCACACCGGTATGCAATATATTAAAACTGATTGGGCTAATGCAATATATATTTGATTTAATAAATCTTTCGAAGCAACATGTCTCAGGGTCTTCAACATCCAAATGGCTTTCTGGTGCGGGTCATAACCATATCAGTATGTACATGCCACGACAAGCGTTGGTCTAGCATGTACTAACCCACCCCCCCCTATCGGAAGACTGTCGTGAAGTCTGTACTCTAACTCTTATCTCACGATAATATGCTGTGAGGTTTTATTTAATTAATAATTTTTAGTTGAGTTTTAGTTGGGCGTGATCGTCTATATGTAGTTTTATAAGGCGCGTGATCGTCTAGAATAAATTAACATAATATGCTATTACATCCTATATTCATACCTTGATTCCTATAAAGTTAATTAATGCTGTTTAGAGGAGAATTGCTGTAAATAAACATCCTAATTGGAATTGTAGTTAAACATAGTATACGGCTCCAAGTTTCAGTAATGATTCGTGTAAATAAAATAATATATGGGCTATTTTCTACAACTTACCCCGGGTTTCAGCTACCGCGTGTATATGCCGGAAAATGGTTTTCACACGAGTCCTGTAGGATGAAGCGGAAAATGCAAAACTACTGTCTACTTAATCTTAACATAGCTCGTAATAATTTGTAAAGAAATATTATCAATGCAATTAGTCTCATGAGTTATGATGAGTTAACCATGATTTCCTAGAATTATTAATATCAGTTATTTTATTTATTTCATAGTCTCAGAGTCATTGTCAAGGTCATGTGTCATCAAGAGTGTGTCAGAAATAGTTGACTTATATATATGTGTATATTCAGATACTGTTGATTGTAAAATCCCACTCATGTGATTGTGAATTAACTCAGTAATTCAGTTATATGAGATTTTGTTAATTTTACGCTAATGGCAATTACTTTGAGGTTGCGCAATTATTCACGTTATCTGAGAGAAATGTTTCGGTAGCTTAAATCTAACATTCTCGACAACTTAAGTTGTAGCATGCGTGCATGCGTGCTTGTGTGTTTGTGTGAATATGAGAATACTCGGATAGTTGCTAGATCTAAGTAATCTACAGCCATAATAGTTTGAGTTAGGGTATGTTTCGGTGATTTGTAATATGGGTCGATCGCAGACGTGAGCTCTAGATGCTGTAACAGTAGGCTTGCTTCTAGCGCGTCCCGCGTTGCATGAGAGAGTCTGTCTGCGAAGGGATCTATGCCCTTTATTCACTTGTACGTGACCCGCGTTGGGCAAACAGATATCTCCCACACATGACTTATCGCATGCCCGCTTGTTTAGACAGTCTACACATACAGGGATTACATGCTGTCGACACTATAGTATATAATGGTAGCTTGATTCAATTGGCGTGTTCGATCATCTTGATCCGAACCATCCGAGATAGATGTCTCATTAGTGTTAGTGTGTGTGTGCCGTAAAAACCGCCCTCTTTGTATCGTATCCATCGGGAAATAGATAAAGTTTACGCACACTTACGCAGATTGCGTCACATTATAGGTATTCCAAAATCACATCTCCCCGTACATACAATTGTATATATATTCATTCTACTTTATGTTTTATATTTACTAACTGCCAACACTCTACTTATGTGTATATGGTCATGTAAATGTCGTCAAAGTAAAAGTCAACCATCAGTATATATCGACGTCGTCGTTCTGTACATAATAATGTCCTTAATAGATAATATATAAAGAATTTAGACAAGGCTTTCCAGGATTTGTACCAGTTATTTTTATATCTTGTAAACATTCATTAATAAATAACGGATAAACCACTTATATAAGTATTTAACTGGATTTGAACCAGTTATCTCTATATCTTGAATACCGTTACGACAATGCGCATATAAAAATCTCCATTAATATATAACGGATAAATCATTTAGATCAGTATTTAATTGGATTTGAACCAATAGATCTAGTTAACCTTCACCTTAGGTTCTCACAGTCGGGTAAACATTGTAAAGTCTAGATTCATAATCGTCAGTTCTAGCCATGAAAATTAGAAATAATGATCGGATATAATCCAAAGTGTGGCTGAGAACCTATCTCAAACACAATAAAATAATAATCATTTGATTTTTATGGATAGCTATTTGTCTGTGCAACAACAACAATGCCAGAGTAATAAATTAACCTCTAATAAGTAATATTTAGTGCAATAAAAGTTGAAATAATTGTTAAGTTAATAACTGTCTTTTGCCAAAGTTACATATGGGTACTTAGTATTTAGTACTTAGTATTTAGTACTTAGAGTTTAGTACTTTGTGTTTAGTGAAATGAAATATGAAATAGTAAACAGCGTTTTGTCCAGTAATATATAAATATAGAACTTAATATTTAATGGAAATAAAATATGAAATAGTAAACAAAGTTTTGCCTAATGTACTTAGTATATCTAGTTGAAATGAAATGTTTACAGTGTTTTTCCCAGTAATATATATATATAGTACTTAGTATTTAATGGAAATAAAATATGAAATAGTAAACAAAGTTTTGCCTAGTGAACTTAGCATATCTAGTTGAAATGAAATATTAACAGTGTTTTGCCCAGTAATATATATATAGTACTTAGTATATTCACTTCGTGTTGAGTGAAATAATTGTTAAGAAAATCAACAGTATCTATAGTTTTGCCTAGTTTACTTAGCTTTCAATTTCAGGAAACCGGCTACATTCACTGAATTTAATTAATTTAGTTATAATATTTTATAAGCAAACACTGACTCTAACACTAATACACACTGACTCTAATGCTATAAAATTAGGATATGTTAGAGAGTAACAATCCCGATTGTAACCGCGCGTCAAATGAAGACTGAACATAAGTTCAAAGCTATCATAACTAGAAACGTGGTATTTCTTTCCCCGTCCCCCACTACCCCGCGTATTCGGCGTCCAAACAGATTTCTTTACCATTGTCTTTTCCTAGAAAGGACCCGATAAATATTGTTCAAGTCCGAACCCTTACACGTGTTTTAAGTGCGGAACACATTTCTAACATTTCTATGATTTTTTTGTGTAACTTAACCGTCTCAAGTTTTATAGCCCCTTCCCAAATGTTAAAATTGTTAACAAATCCCAAAACGATAAATATTACTTTTTTTTTTCCTTCCTGCATCCTATGGCTGACTATTGTGAGAATCTTGGAGTGCATTCATTTACTTGAGGCCCTATATAATGCTTATGTACTTGCCAGTACCTACCATATTCAAACACATAGGTAGAAATTTCTGCATCCTTTAAGTATGGGGTATCGTAATACTACATCCCCCTCCCTTTGTCACAAACGAAACGTTTTAAAGTTTTGTTTGCAGACAAACTGTACTTATTTAGGACGTAATTAAATAGGGTATTATTTTGTCAATCCATCCTGTAATATTAATATTTATTCTAGGCAAAAGCGATTCAATTGCTTGACAACACCAGTAGTACAATTTTTTTTATATTATAAAAAAAAAACTACGCACGCACTAGATAATCTAATTCCTGTTTCGCGAAGTAATTTACAAAAATATAATTGTCAGACACAAATTCTCCATCTATACTCAGAACAACTATTTATGGATCACACAAATAGTTCTTCGGCACGGGAATCGAACCCGGGACACCAAGTTTCGAGGCGACTGTCTTAACTACTGCGCCACACGTGCAGTCATATTCAAATGACAAGTATTGTTCCTGCATACGAGCTTTAATATTATTCTCATTAACTTAATTTAAATCTACCATGCTTTGGTCTACTTGATTAATTGAATTTATTTGTTGTAGACTGATCTCCCCTCCCAGACTATCATTAATCCTCTCAATCTTTTATTGGCTTCTCAACCTAAGCTACATCTTTTTAAAAAAAAATATTTATACATTATTCACACGAATGATTTCAAACTAAGCATGGCTTGTACTATGGAAACCAGATAACTGATATATTACAAATACTACCTTTTTTTTTTTAAACACCTAATTCATTATCATCATATCAGCCATAAAACGTTCACTGCTGGACAAAGGCC
The DNA here is from genome assembly GCA_951640165.1 of Pseudoips prasinana. Taxonomy (NCBI): domain Eukaryota; kingdom Metazoa; phylum Arthropoda; class Insecta; order Lepidoptera; family Nolidae; genus Pseudoips; species Pseudoips prasinana. The sequence goes on from OX621240.1 coordinate 17,656,680, forward strand.
TCCCCCAAAGATCTCATAATTATATATGTAGGTAATTAAACCCAAACTCAGGACAAACAAACATTTCATACATACAAGTTTATGTCCTGGGTGGGAATCGAACCCACGACCTGCAGCGTGAAAGCAAGCATTTATCAACCATGCCAACCAGCCCGTCAATTGCTTATATACAAATAAACTAACCCGTGCGAAACAAACATTTCATACATACAAATACCTGTCCTATGTGGGAATCGAACCCACGACCTGTGGAAAACCAATCATTTATCAACCACGCCAACCGGCCCGTCAATTACTTATATACTAATGAACTAACCCCCGCGTTTTTATCAAACTAATTGTTTTACTTATTCTAATATCTATTAAATCACCATCGTTTGATAACTTCTTTGTTGACCGCACGAATACACTCTAAATCGATTTCTATATAAATTTTATGTCTATGCCTCACATCTGTTTTAACAAATCAACTAAATAAAACAAATCAATAATATAATAAAGATGAGATTTTTCCGTAAAATTTCTCAGTGCCAGCCCGAGGTCTGGACATTGGCGGTATTACACCCCCGTACCTCAGAGAGCCCGTCAAGCCGTCGGTCCTATACCTGACCTCTTTCCGGTCGTGTCGATAGTCGCTACATCGGGTCATGAGAGTGATGGAAGTGCCCCTGTATTTTGCGTACACACTTGTGCATTATATGTCCTGTTTAATTGGTTTGTCACCATTGAGACTGTCCGCCGTGGCCGAAATTCGGTCGGGAGGATATTATTAATAGAGATAATTCGAATTATGACATATGACGCATTCTCAGAAATAGTTGCAGAAAAGAGCCCAATTTCCATTCCAAAACACAGAACCAATATCCCTTGTTTAACCACATACGTTGTGTTTCAATTCCATCTAACTGAATCCAGAAAATTTAATGAATGTAATCATGTATAATTATTATGAGTATTACCTACGTTGTGTAAAATTATTGTGATATATGATAATTACGAGTATTACCTACGTTGTGTTTTATTTTTATTGTCTACTCTATAAAGAAATATGAATATTATAAAATAAAGTTACTTTCGTACCGATTTCAAGATCTAACTTAGTTCTTTTAACTCGCGTCATTGAATTATTTCAATGCCTTTTACAAACGAGATCCTCGGTCACGGGCATCAGATGTAATAACCCCCCCCCCCCTGTCGGAAGACTGTCGTGAAGTCTGTACTCTAACTCTTATCTCACGATAATATGCTGTGAGGTTTTATTTAATTAATAATTTTTAGTTGAGTTTTAGTTGGGCGTGATCGTCTATATGTAGTTTTATAAGGCGCGTGATCGTCTAGAATAAATTAACATAATATGCTATTACATCCTATATTCATACCTTGATTCCTATAAAGTTAATTAATGCTGTTTAGAGGAGAATTGCTGTAAATAAACATCCTAATTGGAATTGTAGTTAAACATAGTATACGGCTCCAAGTTTCAGTAATGATTCGTGTAAATAAAATAATATATGGGCTATTTTCTACAACTTACCCCGGGTTTCAGCTACCGCGTGTATATGCCGGAAAATGGTTTTCACACGAGTCCTGTAGGATGAAGCGGAAAATGCAAAACTACTGTCTACTTAATCTTAACATAGCTCGTAATAATTTGTAAAGAAATATTATCAATGCAATTAGTCTCATGAGTTATGATGAGTTAACCATGATTTCCTAGAATTATTAATATCAGTTATTTTATTTATTTCATAGTCTCAGAGTCATTGTCAAGGTCATGTGTCATCAAGAGTGTGTCAGAAATAGTTGACTTATATATATGTGTATATTCAGATACTGTTGATTGTAAAATCCCACTCATGTGATTGTGAATTAACTCAGTAATTCAGTTATATGAGATTTTGTTAATTTTACGCTAATGGCAATTACTTTAAGGTTGCGCAATTATTCACGTTATCTGAGAGAAATGTTTCGGTAGCTTAAATCTAACATTCTCGACAACTTAAGTTGTAGCATGCGTGCATGCGTGCTTGTGTGTTTGTGTGAATATGAGAATACTCGGATAGTTGCTAGATCTAAGTAATCTACAGCCATAATAGTTTGAGTTAGGGTATGTTTCGGTGATTTGTAATATGGGTCGATCGCAGACGTGAGCTCTAGATGCTGTAACAGTAGGCTTGCTTCTAGCGCGTCCCGCGTTGCATGAGAGAGTCTGTCTGCGAAGGGATCTATGCCCTTTATTCACTTGTACGTGACCCGCGTTGGGCAAACAGATATCTCCCACACATGACTTATCGCATGCCCGCTTGTTTAGACAGTCTACACATACAGGGATTACATGCTGTCGACACTATAGTATATAATGGTAGCTTGATTCAATTGGCGTGTTCGATCATCTTGATCCGAACCATCCGAGATAGATGTCTCATTAGTGTTAGTGTGTGTGTGCCGTAAAAACCGCCCTCTTTGTATCGTATCCATCGGGAAATAGATAAAGTTTACGCACACTTACGCAGATTGCGTCACATTATAGGTATTCCAAAATCACATCTCCCCGTACATACAATTGTATATATATTCATTCTACTTTATGTTTTATATTTACTAACTGCCAACACTCTACTTATGTGTATATGGTCATGTAAATGTCGTCAAAGTAAAAGTCAACCATCAGTATATATCGACGTCGTCGTTCTGTACATAATAATGTCCTTAATAGATAATATATAAAGAATTTAGACAAGGCTTTCCAGGATTTGTACCAGTTATTTTTATATCTTGTAAACATTCATTAATAAATAACGGATAAACCACTTATATAAGTATTTAACTGGATTTGAACCAGTTATCTCTATATCTTGAATACCGTTACGACAATGCGCATATAAAAATCTCCATTAATATATAACGGATAAATCATTTAGATCAGTATTTAATTGGATTTGAACCAATAGATCTAGTTAACCTTCACCTTAGGTTCTCACAGTCGGGTAAACATTGTAAAGTCTAGATTCATAATCGTCAGTTCTAGCCATGAAAATTAGAAATAATGATCGGATATAATCCAAAGTGTGGCTGAGAACCTATCTCAAACACAATAAAATAATAATCATTTGATTTTTATGGATAGCTATTTGTCTGTGCAACAACAACAATGCCAGAGTAATAAATTAACCTCTAATAAGTAATATTTAGTGCAATAAAAGTTGAAATAATTGTTAAGTTAATAACTGTCTTTTGCCAAAGTTACATATGGGTACTTAGTATTTAGTACTTAGTATTTAGTACTTAGAGTTTAGTACTTTGTGTTTAGTGAAATGAAATATGAAATAGTAAACAGCGTTTTGTCCAGTAATATATAAATATAGAACTTAATATTTAATGGAAATAAAATATGAAATAGTAAACAAAGTTTTGCCTAATGTACTTAGTATATCTAGTTGAAATGAAATGTTTACAGTGTTTTGCCCAGTAATATATATATATAGTACTTAGTATTTAATGGAAATAAAATATGAAATAGTAAACAAAGTTTTGCCTAGTGAACTTAGCATATCTAGTTGAAATGAAATATTAACAGTGTTTTGCCCAGTAATATATATATAGTACTTAGTATATTCACTTCGTGTTGAGTGAAATAATTGTTAAGAAAATCAACAGTATCTATAGTTTTGCCTAGTTTACTTAGCTTTCAATTTCAGGAAACCGGCTACATTCACTGAATTTAATTAATTTAGTTATAATATTTTATAAGCAAACACTGACTCTAACACTAATACACACTGACTCTAATGCTATAAAATTAGGATATGTTAGAGAGTAACAATCCCGATTGTAACCGCGCGTCAAATGAAGACTGAACATAAGTTCAAAGCTATCATAACTAGAAACGTGGTATTTCTTTCCCCGTCCCCCACTACCCCGCGTATTCGGCGTCCAAACAGATTTCTTTACCATTGTCTTTTCCTAGAAAGGACCCGATAAATATTGTTCAAGTCCGAACCCTTACACGTGTTTTAAGTGCGGAACACATTTCTAACATTTCTATGATTTTTTTGTGTAACTTAACCGTCTCAAGTTTTATAGCCCCTTCCCAAATGTTAAAATTGTTAACAAATCCCAAAACGATAAATATTACTTTTTTTTTTCCTTCCTGCATCCTATGGCTGACTATTGTGAGAATCTTGGAGTGCATTCATTTACTTGAGGCCCTATATAATGCTTATGTACTTGCCAGTACCTACCATATTCAAACACATAGGTAGAAATTTCTGCATCCTTTAAGTATGGGGTATCGTAATACTACATCCCCCTCCCTTTGTCACAAACGAAACGTTTTAAAGTTTTGTTTGCAGACAAACTGTACTTATTTAGGACGTAATTAAATAGGGTATTATTTTGTCAATCCATCCTGTAATATTAATATTTATTCTAGGCAAAAGCGATTCAATTGCTTGACAACACCAGTAGTACAATTTTTTTTTATATTATAAAAAAAAAACTACGCACGCACTAGATAATCTAATTCCTGTTTCGCGAAGTAATTTACAAAAATATAATTGTCAGACACAAATTCTCCATCTATACTCAGAACAACTATTTATGGATCACACAAATAGTTCTTCGGCACGGGAATCGAACCCGGGACACCAAGTTTCGAGGCGACTGTCTTAACTACTGCGCCACACGTGCAGTCATATTCAAATGACAAGTATTGTTCCTGCATACGAGCTTTAATATTATTCTCATTAACTTAATTTAAATCTACCATGCTTTGGTCTACTTGATTAATTGAATTTATTTGTTGTAGACTGATCTCCCCTCCCAGACTATCATTAATCCTCTCAATCTTTTATTGGCTTCTCAACCTAAGCTACATCTTTTTAAAAAAAAATATTTATACATTATTCACACGAATGATTTCAAACTAAGCATGGCTTGTACTATGGAAACCAGATAACTGATATATTACAAATACTACCTTTTTTTTTTTAAACACCTAATTCATTATCATCATATCAGCCATAAAACGTTCACTGCTGGACAAAGGCCTCCCCCAAAGATCTCATAATTATATATGTAGGTAATTAAACCCAAACTCAGGACAAACAAACATTTCATACATACAAGTTTATGTCCTGGGTGGGAATCGAACCCACGACCTGCAGCGTGAAAGCAAGCATTTATCAACCATGCCAACCAGCCCGTCAATTGCTTATATACAAATAAACTAACCCATGCGAAACAAACATTTCATACATACAAATACCTGTCCTATGTGGGAATCGAACCCACGACCTGTGGAAAACCAATCATTTATCAACCACGCCAACCGGCCCGTCAATTACTTATATACTAATGAACTAACCCCCGCGTTTTTATCAAACTAATTGTTTTACTTATTCTAATATCTATTAAATCACCATCGTTTGATAACTTCTTTGTTGACCGCACGAATACACTCTAAATCGATTTCTATATAAATTTTATGTCTATGCCTCACATCTGTTTTAACAAATCAACTAAATAAAACAAATCAATAATATAATAAAGATGAGATTTTTCCGTAAAATTTCTCAGTGCCAGCCCGAGGTCTGGACATTGGCGGTATTACACCCCCGTACCTCAGAGAGCCCGTCAAGCCGTCGGTCCTATACCTGACCTCTTTCCGGTCGTGTCGATAGTCGCTACATCGGGTCATGAGAGTGATGGAAGTGCCCCTGTATTTTGCGTACACACTTGTGCATTATATGTCCTGTTTAATTGGTTTGTCACCATTGAGACTGTCCGCCGTGGCCGAAATTCGGTCGGGAGGATATTATTAATAGAGATAATTCGAATTATGACATATGACGCATTCTCAGAAATAGTTGCAGAAAAGAGCCCAATTTCCATTCCAAAACACAGAACCAATATCCCTTGTTTAACCACATACGTTGTGTTTCAATTCCATCTAACTGAATCCAGAAAATTTAATGAATGTAATCATGTATAATTATTATGAGTATTACCTACGTTGTGTAAAATTATTGTGATATATGATAATTACGAGTATTACCTACGTTGTGTTTTATTTTTATTGTCTACTCTATAAAGAAATATGAATATTATAAAATAAAGTTACTTTCGTACCGATTTCAAGATCTAACTTAGTTCTTTTAACTCGCGTCATTGAATTATTTCAATGCCTTTTACAAACGAGATCCTCGGTCACGGGCATCAGATGTAATAACCCCCCCCCCCCTGTCGGAAGACTGTCGTGAAGTCTGTACTCTAACTCTTATCTCACGATAATATGCTGTGAGGTTTTATTTAATTAATAATTTTTAGTTGAGTTTTAGTTGGGCGTGATCGTCTATATGTAGTTTTATAAGGCGCGTGATCGTCTAGAATAAATTAACATAATATGCTATTACATCCTATATTCATACCTTGATTCCTATAAAGTTAATTAATGCTGTTTAGAGGAGAATTGCTGTAAATAAACATCCTAATTGGAATTGTAGTTAAACATAGTATACGGCTCCAAGTTTCAGTAATGATTCGTGTAAATAAAATAATATATGGGCTATTTTCTACAACTTACCCCGGGTTTCAGCTACCGCGTGTATATGCCGGAAAATGGTTTTCACACGAGTCCTGTAGGATGAAGCGGAAAATGCAAAACTACTGTCTACTTAATCTTAACATAGCTCGTAATAATTTGTAAAGAAATATTATCAATGCAATTAGTCTCATGAGTTATGATGAGTTAACCATGATTTCCTAGAATTATTAATATCAGTTATTTTATTTATTTCATAGTCTCAGAGTCATTGTCAAGGTCATGTGTCATCAAGAGTGTGTCAGAAATAGTTGACTTATATATATGTGTATATTCAGATACTGTTGATTGTAAAATCCCACTCATGTGATTGTGAATTAACTCAGTAATTCAGTTATATGAGATTTTGTTAATTTTACGCTAATGGCAATTACTTTGAGGTTGCGCAATTATTCACGTTATCTGAGAGAAATGTTTCGGTAGCTTAAATCTAACATTCTCGACAACTTAAGTTGTAGCATGCGTGCATGCGTGCTTGTGTGTTTGTGTGAATATGAGAATACTCGGATAGTTGCTAGATCTAAGTAATCTACAGCCATAATAGTTTGAGTTAGGGTATGTTTCGGTGATTTGTAATATGGGTCGATCGCAGACGTGAGCTCTAGATGCTGTAACAGTAGGCTTGCTTCTAGCGCGTCCCGCGTTGCATGAGAGAGTCTGTCTGCGAAGGGATCTATGCCCTTTATTCACTTGTACGTGACCCGCGTTGGGCAAACAGATATCTCCCACACATGACTTATCGCATGCCCGCTTGTTTAGACAGTCTACACATACAGGGATTACACGCTGTCGACACTATAGTATATAATGGTAGCTTGATTCAATTGGCGTGTTCGATCATCTTGATCCGAACCATCCGAGATAGATGTCTCATTAGTGTTAGTGTGTGTGTGCCGTAAAAACCGCCCTCTTTGTATCGTATCCATCGGGAAATAGATAAAGTTTACGCACACTTACGCAGATTGCGTCACATTATAGGTATTCCAAAATCACATCTCCCCGTACATACAATTGTATATATATTCATTCTACTTTATGTTTTATATTTACTAACTGCCAACACTCTACTTATGTGTATATGGTCATGTAAATGTCGTCAAAGTAAAAGTCAACCATCAGTATATATCGACGTCGTCGTTCTGTACATAATAATGTCCTTAATAGATAATATATAAAGAATTTAGACAAGGCTTTCCAGGATTTGTACCAGTTATTTTTATATCTTGTAAACATTCATTAATAAATAACGGATAAACCACTTATATAAGTATTTAACTGGATTTGAACCAGTTATCTCTATATCTTGAATACCGTTACGACAATGCGCATATAAAAATCTCCATTAATATATAACGGATAAATCATTTAGATCAGTATTTAATTGGATTTGAACCAATAGATCTAGTTAACCTTCACCTTAGGTTCTCACAGTCGGGTAAACATTGTAAAGTCTAGATTCATAATCGTCAGTTCTAGCCATGAAAATTAGAAATAATGATCGGATATAATCCAAAGTGTGGCTGAGAACCTATCTCAAACACAATAAAATAATAATCATTTGATTTTTATGGATAGCTATTTGTCTGTGCAACAACAACAATGCCAGAGTAATAAATTAACCTCTAATAAGTAATATTTAGTGCAATAAAAGTTGAAATAATTGTTAAGTTAATAACTGTCTTTTGCCAAAGTTACATATGGGTACTTAGTATTTAGTACTTAGTATTTAGTACTTAGAGTTTAGTACTTTGTGTTTAGTGAAATGAAATATGAAATAGTAAACAGCGTTTTGTCCAGTAATATATAAATATAGAACTTAATATTTAATGGAAATAAAATATGAAATAGTAAACAAAGTTTTGCCTAATGTACTTAGTATATCTAGTTGAAATGAAATGTTTACAGTGTTTTGCCCAGTAATATATATATATAGTACTTAGTATTTAATGGAAATAAAATATGAAATAGTAAACAAAGTTTTGCCTAGTGAACTTAGCATATCTAGTTGAAATGAAATATTAACAGTGTTTTGCCCAGAAATATATATATAGTACTTAGTATATTCACTTCGTGTTGAGTGAAATAATTGTTAAGAAAATCAACAGTATCTATAGTTTTGCCTAGTTTACTTAGCTTTCAATTTCAGGAAACCGGCTACATTCACTGAATTTAATTAATTTAGTTATAATATTTTATAAGCAAACACTGACTCTAACACTAATACACACTGACTCTAATGCTATAAAATTAGGATATGTTAGAGAGTAACAATCCCGATTGTAACCGCGCGTCAAATGAAGACTGAACATAAGTTCAAAGCTATCATAACTAGAAACGTGGTATTTCTTTCCCCGTCCCCCACTACCCCGCGTATTCGGCGTCCAAACAGATTTCTTTACCATTGTCTTTTCCTAGAAAGGACCCGATAAATATTGTTCAAGTCCGAACCCTTACACGTGTTTTAAGTGCGGAACACATTTCTAACATTTCTATGATTTTTTTGTGTAACTTAACCGTCTCAAGTTTTATAGCCCCTTCCCAAATGTTAAAATTGTTAACAAATCCCAAAACGATAAATATTACTTTTTTTTTTCCTTCCTGCATCCTATGGCTGACTATTGTGAGAATCTTGGAGTGCATTCATTTACTTGAGGCCCTATATAATGCTTATGTACTTGCCAGTACCTACCATATTCAAACACATAGGTAGAAATTTCTGCATCCTTTAAGTATGGGGTATCGTAATACTACAAGCATTACGCCTAAATATTTCGTACTAGGGACTTTGCTATCGGATTACAGCAACAGTTTATATAGTTAATGGTGCCACAGGTGTGGATTTTGAGACTGAAGTTACTTCCAGGTCGAGAATTATTATAATTTGTGAATGCTATATAATTTGTTTTAGAAGTGTTAATTGTCAGTTATCTGAATCAGAATATCATCACCCCATCTCATCCCGTGGGGGGCGTAGAAGTCGACCCGAGGGAATATCTACCAGAGGATGGGCAGCAGCTTCCTTCTGATTACTATGACCATCTTACTGCGATCGCCAACCCGCCTGCCAAGCGTGGCGATTATGGCATATCCCCCCAAGACGATTCTTGAGGGAGGCTTGTCCAGCAGTGGACTTATTTAGCTGGAATGATGATGATGATGATGAATTGTCAGTAGATTAAGGTTCAACCATTTAGCTATTTTAGCTAGCCCCTTTTCCGCTAGTTTATATGTTAAATCCCAGCTGACACCCGTGAAGGTAACGGCTGTATCATCAGCGTAGGAAAATACTCTACCATTTTCAAGTTGCATTTTGCACAGATTATTGATATATATCAAGAATAATGTAGGGCTAAGCACACTGCCTTGCGGAGTTCCGTAGCTTGTATTCATGTCACCACTAACATATTTTCCTATCTTTACTCGCTGCTTACGGTTCTGAAGATAGTCAGATAATAATGCAAGGGGGAGTCCTCTTATTCCTATACTCTCTAAACCACACACAAGGGTGGGGATTGAGACAGTGTCGAAGGCTTTTTTGAGATCTAGGAAAACTGTTACACATTTCTGTCCCAAGTCTACCTGGTCTACGATATGAGAAGTAAGTGCTATGACTGCGTCTTCTGTAGTCGCACATTATATTTTTCTAAATATTTAACTAATTGAGTGTTAATCAACTTTTCTATGACTTTAGAAATAGCAGGTAAGACTGAGATCGGTCTGTAGTTGCCCACTTCACCACTGTTACCACCCTTGTGCACGGGAGTGATAATTGCTTGCTTCAAAGCGCCAGAGAAATTACCTTTCTCGAAACATAAGTTAGCCAGATGAGAGATGATGGGGGCCACTATGTGGGGACATAATTTTAAAAATTTCGTGGGAATGTTATCCCACCCAGGAGAGCTATCTGATTTGAGGCCCATCAAAGTGCAGTGCACCTCCATTGGGTCAGTTTTCAAGAGTACAAAGGAGGACGCGTGTAAACTGTTTCTGTAATCTGCTCTAGAAGAATTTGGGTTGGAAGAAATGATGTCTTCTGCTAGATTTTTCCCAACATGGTGAAGTAGCTGTTTATGTAGTTGATGGAAACATGGGAGTCTGATTTAATCTCTAATAATTTCTGATTTTTAGTGTTATTTTGTGTACGATGAGTGATGTTATTTATGATACTCCAGATTTTTTAACCGACTTCCAAAGGAGGAGGTTCTCAAGTTCACCGGTATTTTTTTTTTTTTTTATGTATGTACACCGATTACTCGGAGATTTATGATCCGATTTACGTGATTCTTTTTTAGTTTGATGCGGAATAGTTGCCATTTAGTCCCATAAAAATTTTATAAAGTTTGGCCCAGTAGTTTTAATTTTATGGACATTTTTGTATGAAAATTTTTGTTTATGTGGACGATGTAATTGTCTTTGGCGCAGACGTTTTTAAATGTTAGCAAGTCTAGCTAGACCCATGTATACTTTTTAGTTTTTGAAGTCGGTTTTTTTAAACGAAGTTTTTTTTAGGATTTTTATTAGCCTTTTGTAACTGTTCCCTATTATATTTCCTTTTGAGATATTTTATTAAGTTATTACAATGATTGCGGTATCTTCTGTATGTAATTTTAAGTATTTTATTCTCAGGATCTAGACGTAACTTCATTTGCATTTTGTTTCTAGTTTTGAATGCAGCGCAAAATGCCTAAGGTCATCCAAGGTTTTATTATACGATTTATTCGTGGGACTAAAGTCGTTATGGAGTTATGTGAGAGGCTGTATTGGAGTTTCTCTATAAGATATGAGGTAAGTGCGTTAGGATCATGAATCGAAAGCAAATCGTGTATGTTACTCTCCTTTAAGGTAGCGACTGCCCCCTCATAATCTACAGTTGTTTTAGATATGTTACCTTTATGCGTATTGGTTAAGTCCGATAACTGTAAGAAAATCATGAAGTGATCCGTAATCGTTGTATTTAAGACAGCAGCGGATGCGGTTTTATTACTTATTTTAAGGATGAAATGATCCAGGCAGTTATCCCCTCTCGTTGGTAGCATATGTCCTGGTAGCAGGCCATGCATTGCCAGCATTGTTAGATATTTGAGTCTGTTGTGTCGCTCATTAGTTTGTTCACAAGCTCTGTATTTTATATTTGTATTAATGTCACCTGTTATTATAATATTCCTATATGATTTGAGGGAATCTAGGTGCTCATTTAATGAAATTATAAAACTTTCTGCATTATTATTTGAGGGGGAACGGTAGATACCGAGAACAACCAAATTAGGCAATGATATTTGTAAGCAAGACGCATGGGTGAGATTTATTTCTTTGACGCTCACTATATGAGTGTTCTTAATGTATGCCACTACCCCATCACACCAGTTTATGTGGTTAGTGGTACAAAAGGCGAGATAATTATCTATTTGGGGGATTGGCTTATTTGCGTCTAGCCTACATTCGCTCAAAACTATTAAGTAAATGTCAAAGCTAAAGGTAGTTAAATTAATCAGAAGGTCGTCGAAATTTCTATAAACACTTCTTATGTTTTGTGCTACAATAGTAAAATCAGAAATTTGTACGTTCATTTTTCTAGAGATCTCAGTTATTTGATATATATTACTTTGTGCAACGTTTATATAGTCTATTTCTTGCAGAAGTCTATGTGTATTAGCCATAAGGATCCTTTAAACGGCTCAAAAGGTGTGTGGTATATGTAAACATTACCTTTAGTTTAATATAGATAGCATACCAAACGGGTATGTCAACTTTATATATATTTAATATGAGGGTTATATATTTCATGGTCATTATTGCGTAGGTATTAAAGTTCTTTTTTTCTCTCCTAACGTCTTAACTATCTATCGTTTGTGTGGCAAATGAGGTGTCACTTGATACGAATGTCATAGACCTTATGACATAATAAGATGATTATACTTCGTTACAAGTCCAAGTTTTAAGTGTATATATAAATGATTCGGCTTCGGAAGCCTTATGGGATTAACTTCACTTTTGTCTTGATAAAATTGTACCTTGGAAAGGTGCGCTTGGCGCGTGTAAGTTATCTTGGATTTGGCTTTGAAAGCTTAATTTCGTACTACGTTTTAGACGAGTCAGAGTGTACGTGCAATTATCGAGTGAATCGGCAAAGTTACAGGCTGAAATCGTATGACGGAGCAGGTATAAACATTTCCTTGGTAGCCTGTGGCAGATTAAGGTGAACACAAGGGTAAACAGGTTTATATCTGAATAACTGACAAATTCGTTAGGTGTAAGTAAAAACTTTGGGGAATAAGATTATTCCCTGGACGGTAAGTGGTTTTCTGGTTACTATTTCTTGGGTGTAGTATGTAGTTTAGTTTCTGCGTTAAGTAGACAATTTTGTCGTAGCCGAGAGTTATCAATGACGAGAATCTCAAAGAGCTCTTATTTTTTTTTATTTATTTAAACTTTAGTACAGTGAGAATGTACATAGGCGGACTTAATGCCAAAGGCATTTTCGACCAGTCAACCTTAGGGTAGTGCAGAGAGATCGTGGCAGGTGTATTTGGGTTATATAAAATGTATTTTTAGTTATTATTCGTATCGATTAGTGCAGCTAATAGAGTTATTAATTTGAAATATAAAACATTACTATCCAACAGGCAACAGCCATTTTCAGTGAAAGGCTCACAATAATTAAAAAAAAACTGCACATAATAATTATAAAGCTTTAGCAGTGGTAATTACTTTCATATCCCCGTTTAAATGAAATAAATAAACACTCAATCTTGTATACAAATTTCTATACGTAAATAACGTGTAAATTAAAAAGTTCTACTTAGTCAGATAATCTATTGCGGTGCCGCGTGGAAGTGGTTAGTAGCAGCTGTGCTGGTATTACTCCGCACAGTATTGCAGCTTAGAAAGACAACTACGGAACTTTTGTTACTACTAAAGCTTCGACTCTACTCGACTCCACCAAATTAACATGCTCCATTTTTAATTCAACACTTCGTAACTGTCACGGATTTTAGTGTTAGTTTTACTTACTGAGAACGAAAAAGTTGGCAAACTGCGAGTAGTTTTAAGTTGTCGCATGGTTTGTTAACCTATCGCCTATTTCAATGAGATTTGTATTCAGCTGAATTGCAATAATTGGATATACCTTAAAATTGGAAATATTATAAAAACAGAGATATATCTGTTGGTTTTGAAAACTAATTCATTTTGACGCATTTGTTGCAAATATGTACGTCAAAGCATTGTCAACGTGAAAAATAACATTACATTTGTTTTGGTTAAGTGAAAACTGGGTGTTTACGCAACATCATGTTTAGTGCTCTTTCAATTAGAACATTAGATTTGAGAGTCTTCACAAGAAGCAAACAAGATAATAAGCCGTCTCGTTGGCAAGCAACGTTTGTGTATGCGAATTTTCAGTCAATTCTATGACATTTAAAGCTTGTTCGCAGGTGGTTCTTTATACGAATGTGTTTGTCATTCCTGATAAATAAACAACTTTGTTCCATTCTTAGCAGAATATAAAATAAGTACTAATTTTAAACAAAGGTTTCCTTTGATAAAATTTATGTCATATTTTTGTGCATTAGTTACCTAACACAAAAAAGGGGTGCTCTAAACTTGAACACTAAGTCCTAAGGCCAATAAATGCGGCTCGTCTATACGCCAGCGGGCTGCTTCACAAAGTGTGAATGTCTGTCTATTGCAAATAATAAGTAAAAATAAAGATTAAATGTAAATAAATAAGTCTTACTGTATGGTACGGAATTCTTCGTGTGCGAGTAGGTACCTACTTGGCCGGTTCTTTTGGCTAGCCAGAAATTCCTTTGCTTTCTTTGGAGTCAGTTCATCTCATGTTTCTCACTTTTTGGATTGTTCATCCAAAACGACCTAATAACTTAAGAAAAACCAAATTTAATAGCATTAATGTTTTTGAGTTATAATGCGTAGAATGTTTGTGACTCCCGCTTAATTTACAATCTTCTTATTACATTTTTCATAAACTGCCGAGGTTTTCTTCAATCTTAGACGGGCCGGAGCAAAGGTCATCTTCGATATGGTCTCGTCCACATTCATGTTCTCTCATTTATTTACTTGTACTTATTAGCTTGTCTTGAATGTCCTTTGGTGTTTATCTATTATAATCCAGTCTTCCATTGCAGCATGTTGTTTTTAATTGTCGATTAATGATAATTAATCTTGCCAAAACATATATTTGTAATAATGAAATTTATTCAGCGCTTGGGTATTAACATACACTTGTACACGGAGTATAGTTTAATATAATATAAAAACAAAACTAGATTTTAGTCTCCGCGCTGTCTGTCTTATCACATGCATTACATAAAACATTGGGTTATGTTGTTACCACATATTTTAAAATTTAGGACTTAATTTAAGACTCCGAGCAGTTGCTGAACGCAGAAGCCTTTAGTAAAGTGCCAATTAAAAATCTCGGGTTATCTCTTGAAACAAAACGGCATGCGGCAGCCTAAAAAAGCATTTTTCGGCTTGGCCGCGATTTTTTCAATTCACCTATTTTCAAAGTTATTGACTATATAACATTGACGTTTATGGATGTTTATTATGTTTACAGTTTATGTTACAAATACTCGACTATGATGTGACGCGCGTTGAGCATTAAACTCGTTACAATTAGGAAGTCATTATTCCTTAAATAACTACTTCATTTATGACTTTCTGATGACTCGTCCTCTTATGCCACAAATATTTGTCAACGGTGAGATGCATAAAAAACGAGAATAATAAATTTAAAAAATTCGTCATTTCCAATTTTCTAACTTTGCCTTTGTTGTGTTACGACTATGCAAAAAATTATAAGACAGGATTAGAAGTACAAAACTTTACTTAAAATTACTACTTCGTATTTTAGCAAATCTGAAATAAGCGAAAATAAACTCAAAATACGTACCGATATCTTGATTGTAGAACCTATGAAAGTTCTTTAATAACGCAGATGACTGTAGCAATGCATGACTGTAGTATAGGAATCTCTAGCGAGAAAGCTTTTCTGTGTCACCCCTCGCCGCGCGGAAAGCGCCATGCCCTATATTTTCTATGAAAACTGTTTGCGTGTTTAAAACCCCTTTTGCAAACATTTTCATCTCACTATCACAATGCAGTTTCTTGAAACGTATGATTCAGTTTTTTCCTGTGTAAGGATGATGGTGAAGAGAAACACTGTTATGATTAAGTTATTACATTTATTTCAATTTATTTGTGACAAATAATGACAATACCTACATCAATTTTTTATTTTTAATGACTAAGTATTATTTTGAGCTTATGGGTTTTCTCAATTCCTAATTCAGCCAAGCCAACCAGAGCTCCAACGTGACCTTCAACCGCGTGGCATTCATCCAATATTTACAATATTCACATAAAACGTGACTTAGAATGTAATTGTTGTATGTATACAATAATATCATGTATTTAGTAAATCACAATTATGTTATTAAAAAATACACTGTGCTCCTATAATTTTGAACCGTTATAATTTATAATTGTGCTGAAGTAGAATTATACAGGGTAGAAGGAACAACCCATCACAAACAGACACAAAATGAAATAGGTTATATTACATATAATACATGCCGCAAATTCGGGAATGAATTTTAGATCCATCAAATTTATGTCTAAAACCAATATAATTCCTATGGATACTGTTGGATTTTTTAAGAAGTAACGTTTGTGTAGCTTATAAAACTGCTGAACTCCTGGCCCCATAGTGTCGCCTTCATTAGGAAAGAGTTAATATCTTTTCTGTATACAGTTCGACTGTTTCTGAATAAAATAAATACTGAATCCTCGTATCATCAGTAGGCAAATTCTTACACCTGATATCATGAATTAGTTTACATTGCAAATTGAAGTGGTATATTTCTTAAGGCTTTTAATATTGAGTTATTCTCGTAAAAGTATTGTCCCAGTCCTGCCGTAATCTACTTCGCTAGAGGATATATTATTACGACAAGACCCTGCCACACGCAAATTTAACTACTATACACATGAGGTGTGAAACAGATGACTTATTTACGTATACTTTTTTTAAGTGTCTTGGCATTGCTTCTTCACAATTCAGGACCGTGGTTGTTGCCATTTTACGTCGAGTTTAATTACTTGTTGCTTTGATTGCTTGATGTATGGATATACATCAATGAATTGCTACATTGGCTTCTTTTAAGAACGTAGGTATTTATATTAAACATTCATATTTTACTAAAGATTCCAACAGTACACACACAATCTTATTCTTGCCTTTTACAAAACATCTCAATTGTTATATTTTCTGATAACTTTAAGTATTGCGAATGCTCTTGCATATATATCTGGTAATTCCGTTTTGTGGATGCCATAGAATGAAGTCACTATCGGCTATCTATGACGATAAGATTCCTTCCAAGTGGCTAGCCATTTTGCTATGTACTCTTGGGCTATCGGCTTAAATTGTGGAATCACACAATGACACTCATCTGCAATAAATTAAATTAACTTGAGGCCAGGGTCAAATTGGAACACACAGAGCTGAATGTTCTTTCGTATTATTGTTTTTATACTCGTAATTGCGACAATGTTAATCAGCTTTTGTGAAAAATGAATTCTACAATTCCTTTGTTGGTAGTTTGAATACAAAAAGAATATGTTCAATTTGTTTCGTATGCATAATGGAATTATAGTTCGTTATTGAAGCATGAAAAGAACTTCAATCCAAACATAAAAAGGTTACAAGTACCTATTGGAACAAAGTTTTTAGTACCGATTTGAATATAGCTGTTGGAAAATGTATAACTAAAAGAAAATATCTCTAATTACCAGATCTCTATATAATTACTAAACTAGAAGTTTGATAATATTACTAAGTAATAAATTTGACACCTGAGAAAAACGTACGAATTATTCACAAAATAGAATTTTATATAATAGCTGTACTACAATACGGTAGTTTGATGAGAATTGCAATTCAAAATTTACAGGCTTGTTTAGTACAAGATGGCGGAAAAGTAGCCGATATGTTATTTTGCAATTTTAGCTTATTTTTAACCAACTTCAAAAGGAGAAGGTTCTCAAGTTGATAGGTATTTTTTAAGTTGTCAAGGTTTGCATCGACATGATATCATTTTTATAGAACAGTGACTGAAAAAAAAAGAAATCTGTCTGTACCCCATATAAATTTTCTACTAAACACATATTTTCGGAGTGGAATAAGTTCTAAGGATTTTATTTACGTAAAGTTTTTATTTTATGACCAAATGGGGTATGTTTTTGCCACCCATTATAATACAATAATATATAGAATTAACGATTCATAATAGGTACAACAATCGGCTAGTTCTCCCTACTTGCAAACACGATTGTAATACGTATAACTCAGTATAATTTTTAATTTAACAAAAATCTGACCCTTATATTAAAATAAAACGTTATAATTTAACCTTTTAATTAATATTCAATATAAAATCTATGCAATTACAATATTTAATCGGACACGGATATTCAACATGGCAAACATTATAATTAAAATCACGGCTTACAACTGCGTACATTAGTTAAAATATATTTTAATAATAACTATACACTATTTCTGGTTATTTTTACCTGTGGAGTATATTAAAAATTTTACACGCCGTTTTGACATTACATCTACTTTGACACATGGTTTAAAAAATTGCCATTGCGTTGTAAAATTAGTAACAGTAGGCTTTCATAATTGAAACAGAGTGGCAACAAACTTCTCTTTCCATCAGCAACTCAGTGTCTTCCTTCAGTGTTATTCAATTCACTATCGAATTATACGATTTAAATGTTTATCAATAACCGACTAAAGCCTAACTACAATTTACACAATGCTTAAAAATTTTGACTATTCAGTCGGGTTCCTTATTTCTTCAAGAATATTATTACTAACGGGTATACTAAACACACAACTTACACATAATGTGCCTTATGAGTATAAATATATCTAGTATCGTATTACTTACTACCACGATGATGCAACACAAACGTATAGTTATAAAAGTGGTGTTAGAATTAATGTGTGTTCTTTGTTTTTTTGTCAATAATTACATATTTTTTATGGAACTAGCCGGTTCTCTGTAAGGCCTCCTACGCGCTATGCAACTAGCTGCAATGCGGCCAGCCGTGCGGCTGACCGTACTCAGGTATTTGTAAGAGAAAGTGGTTTTTATACGCACTGTGATGCGGCAGCCGGTCACCAACATTGATTGCTGACGGCTGACCGTATTCCGGCTAACCGCATAGTACGTAGGAGGCCTACATAACTCAATTAGGCAATGAGAAATAATAAGATTACATCAAGATTACAGAATCTATACTTACAAGAGTAAATATACATGGTAATTCATTATAATTTTGTTGTTCTTTGCCAATTGTATATACATAGTTTATCAGCACATACATTGAAACTCGATCGATATACTCAATTCACCATAACGATTTAACAAAAGAAAAAGATTTTATTTACGAAATTTGATCCTGAGTTCGTACACCAACGTTAAAATACATTGCCTGGGATGTATACCTACGACGTTACAGTTTGAATTGAGCGAAAATGTTAATACTTAATAAAAATGTGATCCACCACGTTTAACCTACTATGATAATAAAAAAATGGAAATTCGTATAAGTCATTCATTACCTTATAATGTTTTAATGTTCGTTTTTATTACAACATTAGTGCTTACATATTTACAGTATATAAAATTGCAGTGATTTAATACGCAAAAGCTTCTAAGGGTTTTCTACCGATTCACAATGTATTATGAACACAATTTTTGTTGCATGCTGGTTTTATTATAGAAATAGAGAGTTCTTATAATTTTAAACATTAAAGTAAATCTCCGGTAAGTAAATCGACGCGGTAAGTAGTTTTTTTATAATAATTTCCAAAGTTCACCATAATCCAGGTCATAATAAGAATTGAATAATAAATTATTTGTTATAAAAAAAAGAAATTGCCGTGTCCACTTAGGAGTTTTACTCCAATGCTTAAAATGATATAATAATAACTATCTATTTCTATAATAAAAACAGCATCCACCAAAAATGGAATTCAGAATACACTGCGCGATTTTAATTCGACGTTCGCTAATCTAATGTTCGACCTTATGATATAATGCTGTACAAAGACATTAGTAAGTAAATTGTTATAGAATAGTTAACTACGCAACTCAAGAATAGATGAAACGAATGTACTAGATGGGGTATATAATACAATTTAAAAGTGTGCGCCACGCCTATTAAATCAAATGAATGGAGATTTTTATAAGTATACGGTGTCATGTATAAAGAATTACAGCGTAGTCTTCGTTCAATAGTTGCTGTAGATACCATCTATTGTGTACCACCATTCTTTAAGTTTATGGAAAATATTTACGGAAAGTTTATTTCTTATTTTATTATTGTTTTTAATCTTACACTCGTTATGTTTTATTTTATTCGCGTGTTATTACTGGAATATAAAACTGGAAATGTTGAACATTTCAGTGGGCTTGTCTGATTCCAACCTGGCTGTAAGAGAATTATTGTAGTAACGGGATAATAGATGGGTGTAGTATCGAATTTTGCATTCATTATATTCAACAATATGTTATGCAAAAATTGCGGAAATAATATCAAAATTCTACTTTTAGTTTTATATACCCATGTCGTTGTCTCTCACAGTTGTAACTTATCCTATTACGAGCGGAGCTTCGAAGAGATTTATTAATAGTCAATTGACGCACGTTAATTAAGACATCTTGGTCCTAACTCACTTTCCTCTATTACTATTAACTGCGTCTTAATTACCAAGAACCAAAAGAAACAAGCTGGATATTTTACAAAAATACAAAAGTAATTGTTGGTAGGTGCATCCTCCATCGAGGAAAGCGTATTCTTTAAAACCTATTGTTAATTACGTCCCTCTCAAAGTCTATAGAACGGTAAAGGCACGGTCATGATGTGTATTGCACTTATGGGATTACTTGTCCGTACAGACAGAGAGAAGAAATTTCTTCTAAATGGTTCAAAACACGCTCTAAACTACAAGTCGAGTCGAGGAAAGCGTTTCAAGGCACATACTTTTAGAAACAATAGTAAGGTGGTGCAGGTGGAAAACGTAGCCGCACCACCATCAGGTAAGGTGACGTCAGATGAGTCGAAACAGAGCGATCGCTACAAGCGCGGCCTATGATAAGTTCAGTAACACACAACGAACCTCTAGACTAAACCGATCGGCTGCCTGCTACCGGGACCCGTGCTGCCACGGGCACTAAAGTCGGTTACACTATAACCTCATTTACACTGTAATTATGGTAATTTACATAAAAATAAATAAAAGTTCTTAGAGTTCATTTAAAGTTTAACCGACACTGTATTTCCATTTTCACGAATAGTCAAAGAACACTTTGCATTAGCACAACCCACTTCGTATGAAAATGAACGACCGTCAGAAAATGTTTAGTCGTGCGTATAATGAATTAATTATCGCACACTCCGCCGTTTGCAATAGTGGGAATATGGTTCCCATTAGTCTTTTCGTGCACGCGGCAGGAGCGGTGCGGAGGCTCCGGTCAAAAAACGGGCGGAGGCCGTCTTCTGTCACAGGGCAGCGCGAGGCAGGTACCACGGCAGAGGTGTCGCGCGGCATGCAGCAAGGCGGGCGTGCGCGCAGGCGGCGGTGCCGGCGGCGGCAGCACGGGCGACAGCGAGCCGGCACCCGACGGGCTGTCTCGCTCGGCGGCCGCGGACGGCGGGCGCTACACGTGCGTGCACGCGCCCGCCGCCACGGGTCACCCGCCTGCCAGTATGTCCTCGGGCTCCGGCGACCAGCAGTTGTCCGACAGCCAGCACCCCACCACCACCGTCACGAACCCAATCAGGAGGGCCAATACTATGTACACCTCCGCGTTTCCTACACATACAACATTTATTATGTCTACCGGTCATATAAGACAAAATAGAAATACAGCTTTCTATTCATGTTTTATGATCATTTGGAATGAGTATGTGTTCGATGAATCTAACCGAGCTGTTTGCGGATCCCGAGCGGCTGCCGACTGCGCCAGAGTGAATTGATGAGCGTGGGATCCCCGCGCGTACGCCAGTCGCGATAGCCTCGTCCTCTGGAATATTGACTGAATCTGCGAAACGTAAAAAAATTATATTAATTTTGTTTCATACTTGTATCAGTTTATTCTACCTACGTTACAGCTATTTTAACGTGTCATACGAATGCCCATTAAAATATTACTTAGGTATAAAGTAGGTACTAAGTAAGTCTACATTAATAAAATAATGTCAAACCACTGCTCTTAATGAGACAGCGAAGCTGCCGAAGGTGCTTTGATCGCAAAATTGGCGTAAAGCCAAGCCTTCAATGCTGAAGCTTACTGCTCGTACAATTTGTACCTCGATACAGACAGTAGCAAAAAAGCGAAATTGAATTGTTACCATTTTCCGTCCATAGGATATTACGTTGCGGTTCGTGCATAATATGCCTAGTGTAAATAAGTGGTACATGCGAATGCAGTTATAACTACCGTGATAAATAGGTAACATATGAAACTATTATTACGAAAGCGAATAAAATTTTGAATTATGATTTTAAAAATTAAAGCTGATTATCATGGAGACGGGTATGGATCTGGTAGATGATATGATCAATCAATTAAATGCCGATTGCCGACGAAAATGTTTTAGTTTTATTGGATGATCAAAACAATTCAATTTCGCAGCATATAGGATGTGGTAAGTATATTAAGTAATTAATAAGTAGGTACGTTAAGAAGAACTTACAATATTGAATACGTGTTCAAACGGGAATTTTATGCTTTGGATTCTACTTATTATAATAATCATTCTTTGCTTTAAGGATTAAAATCGATATTAAATAGTGATATCATCTAGGAGACCTATATACAAACATTATGCAAGTAAATTGAGTTGCTAACATTATCAAAATGTATAAATAGAGTTTGTAACATTAGACCCTATGTTAGCCCTACTTACTACAAGTGAGTCAAACGTGCAAAATGTCAACCATGTAATGTTATCGTCATGCAGCGGAACTTTATCCATCGGACACAATTGATGGCTTACAAAAAATGGTCATTGTCTTTGCCCCTAATTTATTAAAAATAAAACTTTCCAAAACACTCTATATAACAAAGGACTTACATTATCTCGTCGCACCGGTATCGTAGCGGATAATAAAATATTAGAGAAAGGTATTTATTGATCTTTATAAGCTTACCAATAAATAAAACACATAAAACAAGAATATAAAAATAAATCGTATCTAGTTCACATATTTCAACGTCATAAAAGTGATATAATATTAGAGGCTGAATAGGGGATAATCGTAGGTATACATATGTATCTTAAACTGGGTACATATACAGCGTATGCCTACGTGATCTGCTCGTATCAAGACTAACTAATCGATTTATCATATCCCAAAATACATACTTATTCTGACTAATAAGCAATGCTTCTAGGTTTTATTCAAATATTTTGTCTTTCCACTTATCTCAATTACAAGGTATTTGCCGAAAGGTGTATGTTAAGATATTCAATGACTGAGAAAACGGGAAAATTATCGTAAAAGCTCTTTGAGGATATACCTATCTCAACCTTTAGTAAATTACTACGTTACATAACAACCTCCTACATATTTTTTTACCGAACATGATTCGAAATGGCTTTCAAATTTACGTGCTTACAATCATTTGTATTCGGAAAAGTGAACGGAATTGAAATGGTTTATGGTATATAGCTGTTTTATTTACCATAATAAGATACAGACTGAGGTGTTGGACCAGAGTTGAATACAATACCTGCATGCTCTGCACAACACATTACCTCCTCCCCGTATTTTGTTCGTAAAATTGATATTAATAACAAGTCCAATATCTAGAACTTTTACCTTTACCTGATAAAATGGTAGTGCACATTGTGTGAGTCGCAAAGTTTTACATAAATACGGCTCAGTGTAGTGGCATCTGTGGCATCAGCTGCGAGCAGATTCATGTTGCGGGGTAATTTTATGCGTTCCCACGAGAGCCTTTAAACTATCGGTTCCGACCCGGTCATTAGTTGTAGGAAACTTATTGATGCATCGTTTTCAATCGTTATAATATTAAAAGAATTCGAGTTCTCGAGTATACTTTTATGAATCGAATTATACTTGGTTTATAAACTTATTACTCAACTTATTCCGGAGTAACTGTATATATCGGCCATTATATCGTCCGTTGCATGAAGACTAGATACATTCAGCTCGTAAAGTGTACATAATATTATGATATTTGATATTTAAATATATATTTATACAACACCAAGATTCTTTAACACAGCCAATTAAAATCATAATATAATTAAAATTAATTAATTCAATGTTGTATTTCAAGTCGCATATAAAATGTATCTCAGACATTAGACGATTGTTATACTACAATTTTAATTGGCTATGTAATTGCTGAAATTTAATTCAAAATTGATAGTGATACATTGTTTGTTATCTAGAGAAAGAAGTTCAATTGGCATAATCTTTGTGAAACACAATAATTTTAACGTCTTCTTTATGTTTAATTTATCGTTCCATCATTTTACTTAAAAGTAATCATAACTTAAAAGAATTTATATTAATAACACTAATAATTACTTTAAATATTATAGGTTATTTATTCGTTTTAAATTATATTCGTTTTATTATTGCAAGTAACTACAAAACCGAAATGATTATGAGTCTAAAATATTACAATGGTAATAATACATATTATCATAAGGCAAGTGGACTACCCGAATTTTCAAAACTATGTATAGTGCTGAATTACGTATGACAATGATAAAAGTGTTATATTTTTACCCTTTTCTTTAACTACAGCGAAAGTGAAAACATTTAAAGCATTTTCCCGTGCATTGTGTGATTGTGTTTTATTACCTCTATCTTAAATAGCACCATCATTTAAACCAACGACGGGTATTACGAACGGGCAATAAATGCCCGGATTCGTTCTAGTTCCACAGTAATGTTGATTGCGTAGTTTTATAATTAATTTTAGCTAAAGATGAAAAGAATTCAGTCTTATTTTGGCTTCTTTCTGGAATTTGTCATTACAACAATTGATAAAGTATTTGAAGTGATAAAAGAAGCACGTTTTCTAAGTGTCGTATTATAAAATATAAATATATTTTGGAAATAAAAGCATTGTTTAAATAAATTCAAAACAAAACAACGACATTGCCGCCTTCTTAAATAAGCAACAGATTTAAAATGGTTGTTTTAAAATATCTGAGTAAACCTTTATGTTTGCCAAGTACTCTCGCAATACAATAATACTGGGCTAAACGTTTATCCCTTCGCTAAATGTACGTACAGTACATTTATTTTCATGTTGTTTCAAGGAATAGTAGTATTTTATAAATAAACTAGGATCTTATAAACTATAACATGTCAAAACTAATTCCCGCGTAACAAATGAAGGTTGTAATTGGTTTCTCAAGACGAACAATTCATAGAGGTCGTAGTAAGTGTAAGGTGGTATAGTAGTGATTAATACCTTCGGATGCCTCCGATGCCGGCCGGCGGCGCGGTGGAGTGCGGCACCCCTGGAGGGACCTGCGCGCCGCCCTGCACGCCGCCCTGCACACTGCCTTGCGGCGCGCACATACAACACCCTGTGTACACAATATTAACTTAACCGAACGTATGTGAGCGTCCTTACTCCTTAAAGCTTGGCCGCTACTTGATACGAAGGCATTTTCGCCATATCAAAAATTCCTTTCGTTACAGTCGACGGTTGCTAGGTCGGATTAACAGCTGTGAAAGTGGTCCGATTTTCACAGGCCCAAAACAAATGTTAAAAGCTCTCATAGAGATGAGAGATATACACATTTGTGTTGGGCCTGGGTGGGTTCAAAAAAAGAATATTTTTTTAATTAAAATAAGGTTCCATAATACAAAAAAGAAGTAACAGGCCACTTAGAAATGGATTACGTGGATAGAAAACAATACAGAGATTTAGAAACACAGAGTAAATTCTATTTGGAATGGCATTTTATTCTAAATTGACTGTTTTGCTTTTCGTTGGGATGAATCTGTCTTTAACCACAAGTGTACGTGTAGTTTCTTGTCCTGTAAATTTCTAAGTAGACCTTGGTATCGATAGTTGAAATATTGTTTTTTAATTTTTAAATTGCCCATACGCAACCTGACTTGAACAAGTCTGGCCTAAGTGTCAGTGTTGTTTAGTCCACCTAAAAGGCCTCTGACGAGGCTTAGCAAATTTTATCTAATACTACAGCCGACTCTGACATCATGACGTGTCTGTAAAGTGCGGAGTCGTTCAGAAATGAAAATAGTATGTCTTTAGATAGGTGACAGCAACGTCACCCATCTATAGACCGACCACAAGCCTAGTTGAACATTTGCAGACTGGTAAAGGCAGGCCATGAGCAACATTTTCATTATTTAGAACAAAAACACCTTAGTCACTAACTTTAAATATAATGTTAATGTTTTAAAAAGCGTGTAATGTTACTTGATAAATATCTTGAAGGTAAAATATACTTAAATATGACGTTACCATACCATTTACTTAGGCTTTCGTACCAAAATGGAAAAATATACTCAAAAACATAAATAATAAATTTATGGTAGAATTTCGTATGACCGCCCGCTTTTTACAGAGGTATATAATAATATGAGCAACTTATAAATATTGCGATTTCAAACTTAGAATAGTTTTAAATATTGCTTACAAAACCAATTCTTTTACTTGCTCTCAAAACGTCTAGGCTGCATCCTCGAATCTTATATAAAACCGAAAGCAGCCAATGTCCTAATCAATAATAAACAACAACATTGAGCAAACGGACATTTGCTATAAATACTTATAGTTTTTACCGGACTCAAAAAGAATGCGGCTATAAATTTGACTGTATATCTTTTTTGTTTGAACATATGTAACGATATATATATCGTTACAAATGTTCAAACGATAATCGAAACCGATTCAAGAATAACGGATTACTCCGTTATCTGTGAACTGATTTGGATTCTTCGTTATCATCTCACAATTCTTTTTATTCAGTAATAAATGCTTTTACAAGAAGTTGAATCGTTGCAAATTGAGCTTTTCAATTTCGACCTAATAAAAACTTCAATTTCCAACGATTCAACCAGTCTGAACCGGGTAGAAACTTTTGTAAAAGCATTCCTTATCCTCAGTAAGATGTATTGATTACATCCATTTTTAATGAGTTAAAAATTCATAATTGTACAAATCTCAATCTCCACTTGATAAGAGAGTTCAAAAGCTTTTGACAAGCTGCAACTGTTGAGCTTAGATACTTCTTCATTTGGCAAAGCGCGTAGTACATAATAATATTTCAAAATAATTCAACAAAATCTTCATATTGGTGATACTTGCACGCATTAATCAGCCAGTGCTTCCTTATTCGATGAGAACTTCGTGCTAATTTATCATTGTAGTATTCAGTTCCAAATTTTCTTAATCTGTCTTGAGTTACCTACCCGAATGTTTTTAGTCCAAGTTAAACTATACATATTGTTAACAAACCTTTTACTATTTATAATCTCCTGATCAAACGAATTGATTATGAAAGTTTATATATTTTTTTGAGTTTGACTTTTTTTCCTTTATATTTATTTATTGGTTATCATTATTAAAAAATATATAAACATGCGAACATCTATCAAATTGAATTATTTCAGATTTTTAATGACAACCAACAGGAATTAGGAGGAGACTGTCACTTTTTTGAAATTTAATCGTATTTTAAAAATGGTCTTAAAATGAATAAACTAGTTACATAATATAAACATTAAAAATATTTTTATGAATGCCATCTACAGTCAATCAAAATCAATAAAAAATCATTGAATCCGTAAAATGTGATAGGTGGGATTCTAGAATCTTATGATTGTAATTGTGCTACATAATATAAAACTTATATATTGTGCATTCAATATCATTATGTCAGCTGAAAGATGTCCACTGCTGGACAAAGACCTCCATGAAAGATCTCCAGTGTGTGCAGTCAATAATTAACTATCCCAAATATATATATATATATACAGTCCAGATTATCAATGTCTACTTAATATTATAAAGTGGAAATTGAATTGGATGGAATGGAATGACATTGGATGTATTATCCAATATAATAAACAGAAATATTAGCAACCCATTGTGTAAACTCAGCGTTCATTCGAGGTGTATTCTATTTTTGTCGCCGCATTTTGTACTTTTACTCGAATATTTTAATGCCCAAAGTGTAGAACATTGTTAATTTTTTATTACAAAAAAATCTCGTAAATGTTTCTTCCACATGCCTCTTTTTGTATAATTTTAAACGAAACATTTATATTCTGTACAATAAAGAAAGAGATAAGGTGCTGCAATAATATTATACGGTGCAATGATCTTCAACATCACAGTGGCAGTCTGAGAGACATCATCTCGCAGGATCGTTACAGATTCATATTATGATTGTAACTTATGAGTCTAACTGAGTTCAGTGTAGACCATTCAGCAAAACCAAAACTACTAAGCATGCACCCTTTTCATTTGTAAATTTTCATCACTTGGAAAATCAGCTTTTTCAAATATTTAGCATTTGATTTGGCCGAAAATAATGTAACCTTGTTATAAAATCAATCAATCAACTTGTCTTGCTTATAGATGGCTTTGTCGTGCTTGCGAAACGCCACTACGGATAATTGTACGCCAAAACATTTTCTTGAAATGGCGTATTTTTCTGGCAGTACAAGTTGGACTCGTACTCGATGGGCTCTGACTATCTTATAAAAATTTGTAGACATAAAGTTGAGTAAAACACATTAAAAACACATTTCTTCTATGATTATTTGCTGTTAGTCATGTAATTTAATTATTTTCGAATTCACAATTTTGTACCGTACATAACCTGGATCCTACTGAGAAACAACAAAAAAAAAACAAAATCTAAACTAAACGCAGAAAGAATCCTTTTCTTTTAAATTAGGATACATTAACGTCTTAATGGCTTGTCTTTAAAAAAATCGAATATCAATTGCTTATGTACTCGTAAGAAAGATATAGCAGATAAGAAATTACAATTTTCTTCTTTATCTTTCTTACGAGCACAAAGTTTATTAATCCCTGTGCTACGGGGTACTTTACATACAGAATAAGTATTTATGCTTCACACAAATAGTTGTACTGCGCTGGAATCGCGCCCGGGACACGAACCGGCGAGGTGACTGTTAAAACCGCGTCACACAAATGAAACAAGATAATGCTTAATTCGAGTATTTAATTTAAGAGGTTCTTTCTTCATTGTAATTTGTTCATTATTTTTATACTTGTATATATTGTGAAGCAAGAGGTAATATGTTTTTATTTCTTTCAACTTTTCTTTTAGAGAAATCCCAAGAAGTCATTAAGGTTGTATATACATATGTATGTACCTCCGAAAGCTCTTTTTAGGGTTCCATACCCAAAGGGTAAAACGGGACCCTATTACTAAGACTTCTCTCTCTCTCTCTGTCTGTCCGTCTGTCACCAGGCTGTATCTCATGAACCGTGATAGTTAGACAGTTAAAATTTTCACAGATGATGTATTTTTGTTGCCGCTATAACAACAAATACTAAAAAACAAAATAAAATAAATATTTAAGGGGGCTCCCATACAACAAACGTGAATTTTTTGCCCGTTTTTATAGATAATGGTACGGAACCCTAAAAAACTTCATGCGCAAGTCCAACTCGCACTTGGCCGGTTTCAAGTTCAAGTTCTTTATTGCATTCATGTGTTACAATAGGTGTTAATGTACATAATTTGTGTCAAACATGAACCCTGTTAGGGTGTTGCAAATACATTTCTTATACCAATCTTAAATTATATAAAAGGTAAATATAATAACTTAAAATAAATTTCAAATAAATTTAACATTATTAATTACTATGAATATCATTATACAAATGTAATTTGGATAAATGTCAAATGATGTTTTACAGTAAAAAGATATAAAAATAATAATTTAAATAAATGTCAAATGATTTTTAATAAATAAGGTCTCAATATCAATAACATTTCCCCAGACTAAAATCTCATAAGACATAATGCTATGAAAGTAATAAAAACAAACTATTATAGCCGTATCCACATCAGTGATTAGCATCAGTGAAGTTAAAGCAGCACTAGAAGTAAACACTCAGTCTATGTAAATTTCTGCTATATACCTATTACGGTTTATGAGATGCAGCTCTCAGACGAATAAACGGGACCTTTGACTACGGAGCGATAAAAAGCAAGTACAAACAAAATTCAAGTTCATTACAAATTATTCAACGTTAAGTGTACTTGTGCCGCAATATATTGGATTAATATAAATTTAAAGATAAATCACCATGTCATAATAATATCATTACGGGTATTATTAAGAACTAGCTGCGCTCAGCGGTTTTACCCGCGTTAAATTTTATAAATTATCATAGCTCCTCCCCCGTAGGTGATAATATATAGCCTTTATGTTGACCCGACCTCTAACCTAAATCCATGCAGTACTTTTTGTGTTTAGCCTGGACATACATACAGACAAACAGACACAAATTCTAAAAACTATATTTTTGGCTTCATTTCGATGGTACATCACGTCCCGAGTATCCTTTTAAAAAAATACTCAATATATATAGTTTTGACTTTCCTACGATTTTAGTATATGTAAAGAATTTGTCATGTATTTGATTTAATATTCATCATGTCAGCCAAAGTACGTCCACTACTGTAATCCTCCCTAAAAAATGGAGGGATATGCCATAATGCTTGGCAGACGGGTTGGCGATCGCAGTTTGATGGTCATAGTTCACAGAAAAACGCTGCTGCCCGTTCTCTGGTAGGTATTCCCTCGGACGATTCCTAAGGCCCCCACGGGATTAAAATTTAAATATTAATAATAAATAAAATAAACCACACGGTTAATATAATATTAAAAAGTTAATGTCAGCAAAGTAAAAAACGCTGTTATCTATTAGGAAGCATTCAAAAATTGGCGTTTATCAATAGAATATTCTTTATTCAATCAAATATTTTCGAATTGTTTCTTAAAACACAGACGAATAAAGATTACTATTTTAGTTTTATTCTGACAAGTGAAACTAGTGCAAAAACCATTCCGTCTCACAAACAACGATTTCGATAGCACTAGGTCCAGCACTCAACTTTAAAGTTCGTGTTAATAAAAACCACTTTATTTGAACCACTTTTTACAGCTGGCGTTGTAGGTGGTCGTGGTTGCAATCTATAGTTGCTCGTAGTTGGTGAGTTGATAATAATTTCTCTTTTCATTTCTTAAACTAGTTGTTTCATGTGGTCTTCCTAGCGTGTAAAATGTCTAAACTAAAAGTAATTCTGTTTTTTAAAATAGGATATGACGCGCTCCTATACTGTCGTGTGATAAGACAGCCAACTGTCTGTTATAATTAGTATATTTTCTCAATTTGTATTGTTTCTTGAGGAGCACAATAAAGAGTTTTATCTATCTATGTTTACTAATTGAGTAAAATAAATTAATTTTATATAATTATATCGAATAAGCCATATGTTCACTATGTACCAAAGTTAGTTTTAGTGATCAGTGAATTTGGTGGTTTGTAACATAACATTGTAACATTGTTACCTATGTTTTGTATCCCACATATTTTTATTTGGACTTAAGACCAGTGGCTCACACCCGGTTCGTAAATTATTGGCGAGGTTAAGCATCAGCGGCCGTCGGTCAGCCTACAGATGGGAATGCCCAAGTAGTTTATTTCGGATCGTTTCCGTGCTTTCGGCAGACGAGTTAAGCTGTCGGTCCCAGTTTCAGTAGTTATGTATATAAGCCATGTCAAAAGCATGTAGAGCAGCTCCTGACAGTAGACTAAACGTTGCTCATACGATAAAGAAAGAATAGCATAGATAGAATCATCAATCGTAATGGTTATAAGTATTTTTATTTTTTACGCCTTATGATGTGTAAAATATATTTTTAATTTAAATGCTAGCGTGAATATTGAAAATTGAATAACATAGTTGTGTTATTTAAGATTAAACACACATTTTAAATTTTAATTTCCATCCTGTACTGATTGGGGAATATAGCAGATTTTCCGTGCTCACCTGAACAAATAATGCAGCGTCTTATGTCGTAAACTTCATATAATTCAAAATAGCTAACCAAATGCAACCCAAACACTATAATGCAGATATTTTTTAACTACAATATTTTTATTCTATAGCAATAGTAATCCAACCCAGCAACATTGTGAACTAGGGTCATAAGCCCCACACTCATTAAATGTACTTTTCTGCCGCGCAATTTATAAACGCAGTAAATTACATGTCGTTAACATGTTCTTCACTGCGCTTATAAATTGTGCGGCACTTTTGCAGTGTTGTCTATAACGCTACGTGATGTCATACTGTTAATTTACTGTCTCAAATAACCTCAAACTCATATGATTACAGAAGTTTGTGTGAGCTGTACTCAGACAGCGAGTCAGTGACACGTGTATAATGTCTGTCTATCAACTGAGTAATGAGCACATCATTACCGACTTATCTCATAAAATATGGCGCATTATTATATTTTTGTGAATTCTACTGTAACTAACTGATTTCTTTTATTGGGATCAGAATCTAAGATAAACCGGCCAAGTGCGAGTGAGACTCTTTCAGTGAGCGCTCCGTACATTTAATCGATGTACAAAAAAATATTCATGTAAGTACGACTAACGAAATCGGTTTAAACATGTCAGCATAACTAAAAGCGTGTGACAAAACCTTGAATGATGAAAAAAAGTGTGTCAGTAAGACAGTTTTATATATTATGCAAAATTAACGTGAAAATTTATCGACTGTAATTATTTTATCAAGTAGATATAGTGGTTGACACTTAAAGTATAAGATAACAATCACGCCGTAAAATATCAACCTGTTTTAAAATAAACCTGCAATTGTATTTAGTAAGTAGATAATTTCGTAGCGTTTCATTAAACGCGCAACAGGGTTAAAACCACCAATATTTAGCTACTAGTAGTAGTATAACAATAAGAAGTAATGTTCGGTGAAAGATTCCTAACTGTACATAACAATTTAAAAAAAAATAACTTGTATTAAGAACATTGTTATGTTAATGTTGATGTCAAGGTATAAGGGAAATATCATCAGAGTTATTCGAGGTTTGGGAGGGTGGTCACAGGCTACGGTAACTTGTTTGCCGAAATGTTAGTATAAAATATGTAGGTTTGAACTAGAATGACTTGTATATGTCGGTTTAGTTTTTATCGTATTTACGGAACGCTAAAAATATTCATGTTGTTCGTAAAATTATCTATTACCTAAATAAGTTATTTTTAACGTTGTCTAATGAGGACTCTAAGAAACAATTTCAATGATGATCACATATTAAAAGTCAACTAATAAATATTTTCTGGCTTCCATCGAGTGATACTCTTATAACTCTATAAAATTTTTATTATTCTGATAATTCTTTTTGAATTGAATTACCCCCTCAAGATCGACGGTCCACCTTGGACAGGGTACGTGCTCTATATCTTTCTATAAATCTACCCGAGCGAAGCGGGAGCGGGTCATTAGTGTTAAATAATGAAGTAGCGTCTTGCCACAAATACAAAACTGAAATATATAATTTAATGTCAGTTATGATTACTTATGTTAAATTTGTTATAAACATCCGCTTAAAGCCATCATACGTTATTTAAATAAAGTAGATGAATTTGAACTATTAATTAAATATCGAAATTCAAAATAAAATATTATATTATTCAAAATATTATAATTATTAATTAAAATATGCGAATGTAAATAAGTTATTTACATTCCCGTATTTTAATTAATAGTAATGTGTGAATATCTATGTAATTAATATTTTATTAAATATCTATACTCGTATAATAGGAATAGTTGGGTGGATGAATAAATAAATAAATATCCCAAAAATATATGGATTTTAGGAAAAATCGTTTTTGAATTGAGGAGAGCGGAATTTCATATACGAAAAGACTAATTTAGAAACAATTTGACGTAAAATGTACAGCATTCCTATTAATTATGTTTCTTTTTGAGGAAGCCCCAAACAATTATTAAGAAACCTTAATGATACCTCACTCAATATTCTATAAATTTACTCTGTCTCCCATAATTTGCCTGTAAGGCAAACGTCATGTCTTTTTTAACGATTTCAGTTTGAAATTGTGTTGAGGCAGAAAAAATCAGAGATGCTTCATTAGATTTTTAATTAAACGTCCGTCGCTGATCAACAGAATGGAGAATTTTAAGTAAAGTAAAGTGATGTGTCTGACTGTGATGAATAACGAAAATGAAACTCCATCTCATCCCGTGGGAGCAGCAGTTTCAGTCTTCCCTAGAGAATACTTAACAGAGAAAGGGCAGCAACATATCTCTGAGCTCATACTGCGATCG
This sequence comes from Pseudoips prasinana, assembly GCA_951640165.1. Classification (NCBI taxonomy): domain Eukaryota; kingdom Metazoa; phylum Arthropoda; class Insecta; order Lepidoptera; family Nolidae; genus Pseudoips; species Pseudoips prasinana. The sequence continues at coordinate 17,690,776 of OX621240.1, forward strand.
CGAACCCGTCTGCCAAGCGTAGCGATTATGGCATATCCCTCAACTGATGGACACAATTCTACTGCGGAAATACTTGGACAAGCCTTTGTCCAGCAGTGGACGTCTTTCAGCTAAAGTGAGGGAAGTAAAGGTACCCTAAGCACTGAACACGTTTGTATCTCCGTATATATGCGTCTATCCATCCGTCTGTCGTAGTCATATTAATTACTAGCTGTGCCCCGCGGTTTTACCCGCGATAAACTTTATAAATAATCACAGCTCCTCCCCCGTAGGTGATAGCGTGATAATATGTAGCCTATATGTTGACCCGAACTCTAAGTAATATTCATGCTGTAATGATAAGTAATATCAATCCATTCTGTACTTTTTGACTTTAGCCCGGACATACATACAGACAAACAGACAAAAATTCTAAAAACCATAGTTTTGGTTTCGATTTCGAAATTAGATCACTCCCCAAGTATCCTTTTAAAAAAATATTCAATGTACAGTTTTGACTTTCCCACGATTTTATTATATGAATAGATGTGCAATGGTTTCACAATATGAATATTTTTTCTTTCAATATCAATGGTACAAAATTGTTCTTTAAAATAAATATTTGAATGTGAAGACTTACAATGTATTCTACAAAGCTGTGTTGTGAATTTCAAAATTGTCGAATGTTGCGTAATATTCTCCTTAATTATTGTAATCTTTTGACGTTCCAATTGAAATATTTCCTTGATCCTTTGTCCTTTCACGCGTGAGTGATAACAATTTTTCCGGATGTTTTATATTATTATTTATAAAATATCTGATATCACATAATGAAAAATGTTTTATCGCAACAATGAATTCTCTTTTATGTATTTTAGTTCAAGCTGTAAGTGTTGTTAGATTATTAAATTTGCGAACGCTATCAGGATTAAACGACAAATTGGGATTTAGGTGGAAGTAGCAAATGAAAACTGGTTATTAGTGAGATGGGCGGTCACGATCAAGTTTCCGTGTTAACTTAGAAAATATTGATCGTTCTTTCTTCTTTGTTGTTTGATCAATTTTGTGGTCTGTACAATGGGCAGATGCTCCTACCCAGGACCTCCTGACTCCTAACTAGACACGCATCAATCTATGGATGGGGAATCGTCAAAGTGGCTTAATTTCGGAGTGTTTCCGTTCTTGGGCGCGCTAAGCTGTTGGTCCGTGTTGTATTTATTAGACAACAGTCGTTAAGCTTCCCTCCCTTCCGCAACAGTTAGGTGCGAGTGAGGTTTGTGGTTGAAAAAATATAATTTTTGCTATTTCGTGATTGTTTTGTAGCCGGTTGTCTGTGTCAAGTTTGGTGTTAGTGTTTATTACTACTCTCTGCTACTATCTGTAAGTTATTTGAGTGTGTTTCTGTGCGCCAATAATATCTACCGACAGTTGTCCCACGACTCATTAACAGCTTGCCCTCAGATCTTTGTAGTCATTTATCAATTACGAATATTAAAAGTCAACTTAAGAAATTTTTTCTGGCTTCCATCGAGTGATGATCTTAATGAAAACATGGAGATGTATTTTTTAAATTTATCTTTGGTGAACTTTATCATGTAATATTTGTGTATATTATGTAGTAAGTAAGTAAATTATATTTATGAGACCCATTATGGCACCGGTTTAAACCTTAGTGGGTCTTGGATCCTATTAAGATAGTGATTATAATGTATATTCCTTGTAAATAATAAATAAAAAAAAGTAATCCCTGGATCTTTCGGTATGTTTACTTTTATTTAGTGAGGGGGACGCGACAAAATAACAGACTTGCACCTGCGCCGATTGTTAACGCGCTGCTACCGGTTTATTCTAGGTAAATAATTCTGTCAATACAAAATTATGTCCCTCCGGACAGGGGCTGGCATGGTTTTAGTAGAAGTTAACAGACGGCCAGAATTTATCAAACGTTTGTTAGACGATACGTCCCCGAAATTTTGTGCCCAGACGATCAGTTAGCGTATGAATCTTAAACGATTTCGGGGATCTGAGCGTAACTCCACTTTAAATGTTAGTGATACAATCAACGCGGAATATTGCAATCTATTCAGATAAAAGGACTCGGAACGTCAGTTAGATCTTTATATAACTAAAAGCAACTTTGAGACTCCTACGTACGCAGAATCATTAAAACTTCGTTAACCAAAAAAGCGGCCGCCCATCGTAGGAACGCGAAAACCGTGTCCCTCAATTATCGCATATCCTAACGCTGAGGGAACAGCTGATTATGCGACTTCTTCGGCGACTAAAGATGGCACTAATGAAAGCCATAAAACTCGCGGACGACGGTGTTCAAATATCGGCGTAAAAAAACTTCCATTTCGGCGTTGTACTTCGAGTCGCAAATGAAAGCCCACTTAATAAAATAAAATCTGTTGAGATAATTCAATCAGAGGGCCTAAATCTTCAAACGCCATCTGGGCGACGCCCCCGCATAATTATTAAGTATGTACCTTCGTCAATGGAACCTACACCAATAATCATTCATGCTCGCTGGTTTAGGGTACTTCTGACCTGCCCTTTTTTGAGAACATCTCCAATTTGGTCAGAGAATGTTCGACGTGGTCTTCCCCTTCCGGTTGTCCCACTCACACAGGCCAGGTATACTTCTTTTGTCAATCTTCTTTCATTCATCCTTTCTAAATGGCCAAACCATCTCAGCATGCCTTTTTCAATTTTTGTGACTACATCCTCTTTCACACCACAACGCTCTCTTACATCAGTATTTCGAATTCTGTCTCTCAAAGTCACACCACACATACTTCTCAGAGCTCTCATTTCCACTGCATTTATTTTACTTTCATTCTTTTTCTGCCATACCCAACTTTCACTTCCATACATTAAAGTTGGCACTAACACTCCATCGTGCACGGCTAGTCGAGCCTTCTTTGAGACTTGCCGGCTACTCATGAAGGCGTGTAGTGCCCCATTTACTCTGTTCCCCGCATTTACTCTTCTAACAATATCTTTTTCATATTTCCCATCTCTTGTAAACAAAGTTCCCAAATATACAAACTCATTCACCTGTTCGACTTTCTCTCCTCCAATCACAATATCAAATGCTGTCGTGTATTCATCCCTCTCAAATACCATTACATTCGTCTTACCTACATTCATTTTCATCCCTTTCCTTTCAAAAGATTCATGCATATTTGTTACCATCACCTGCAACTCGTCCGCCGATGATGCAAGTAGAACTTGATCATCAGCGTAAAGCAGACATTTGACGAGTAACTCATTCATCCTTACACCGCATTCACTTTCTTTCAAATCTTTTAAACAGCTATCCATGAATAGGTTAAACAACTACGGTGACGCTACACATCCCTGTCTAACACCCTTTTGGATGCTAAACCACTCGGTGTATGACCCGTTAGTTTAATATATGTTTCAATAATATGAATGATAACTACTGTGTCTAAATATTAAGGAATACTTTGTGGTGTAAAATAAAATATCTTATTATTAATTAATGAGAGACTTAACGGCCCTATTTAGGCAAAATATTAATGATGATAATGTCAAGTTCACCGAAAACGATTTTACATCCAATACTAGAATTGTGCGAAAGCGTAACGTAGCAAATGGTCGCAAAAGGGTGGGAATTGAGCTGAAACCGGAGATAAGAAAGCACTTAGTCACCATTAAAAAGCTTTTGATTGACTAGGCTACATGGTGTTTCATTGATGATTTGTATATGGTTCTGTGTTTAAATTGCCAAAAATATGTTTGACAATGTGTTTTAAATATTGTAATAACATATCTCCTACCTATGCTTTATGCGTGGAAGCAAATCGCACAAAATCTTGTAGTCATCGCGGCAACCCCGAATTTAAACCAGTTTATGCATCATGTAAAGCGAAATGAAAACTTCACGACTAAAAATGCGGCTCGCAAACCTGCACTATTTCCAAAACTTGAGCCTAGTTCTAGGACTAGGCTCCAGCTCCAGTGAAGGTACCGTGCGGGAATCCAATGCAGGGCGCGTTGGGCTCCCTGGTGTGTGTTATTTATTTTTTAACATACGTTCGTATTAAATCCGACCAGGGGCTCTACCGGCTAAGTCGCCGAACATCGATTTCTTAAATGGCGTTCAATCAAATAAAGGTTAAAAATGACTTAATCAATCGTTTAATTGGCTTAACGTTGACAATCGATTCCGAATCATTTATGGCGTCACATGTGCTCATGGAAGCCGATTTAACGATTGATGAAGTCATTTTTAACCTTTATTTATTTGAACGCCATTTAAGAAGTCGATGTTCGGCGACTTAGCCGGTAGAGGCCCAGGTAAGTACTACAATGAGAATAAGGTATTGTTTTTTTTTACATAACTAGTCATAGGATGAAATGAATACCGGCCTCATATTATATTTTGTTTGTTTTCTTTTGTTCAAACGTTTCACACTATTTAAAGAGCTTGTGTTGTCGTGGGTCTGTGGAAGTTCGCCAATCATCTTCAGCAATGTGTGTTGGAGACCTCCAAGGCTACAATAACCGCCCAGGAGTGCAATATGCTTATTTGCCGAATTGGTGGTACGAAAAAGCTTTTGTGATCAGGAAAGCAATCATCTAACGGTTTGCCTTTCACCATTCAGATACAGATATTAAATATGAATCCTATTTATTTCAGCGGTATTCAATCAAATAAAAATGCTTCACCACAAACGAAAACAAATAACGTTCGAATGAATAACACAAACACTGATGACAGAATTGACTCTTTGTCTATGCTCCATAAATTGTTGACATTCAGAAGGAAAATTGTATTTTTATGGAAAAATATTGACATTTCGTTTTATATATATAGCCGCGCTAAAATGTTTACGAGCCCTAATGAGCGGCGCCATAGTGTCGTGTCGTGTTTAACGCTGATTACACTATGATGTCAGAACCTTCAGTTACGTAGTTTTATCTTTATTATGTCATAAAATATATCATTAGTTAACTACATTTATGTAAATAATATCAAAATGAGGAACTGGTTTGCTAGAATAATCAATTATCGTGAATGTTTGGGAAGCTCGCACGGATTGTTTTCAGTTCTGGCTATGATCAACAAAAAACGCTTATCGCATAAGACTAGATGTCTTCTGCGAGTAAGAAACACCACAAAATTGTAAAAACTGTGGCGGAGAGCTTTGCCAGTCCTATTTAGGAGAAATTCGTTAGGAGACTGATTAATTCAAACATGTAATTCTCCCATGGCGTATAATTATACTTAATTTTAGTATATAACACTACCACTAGATTTGTATAAGCCTTGTTACTAATTCAGTAATGGATCAGCGTTGTTGTTGTTGAACCACCAACACTATTGGCACATGAATCTTGTAAATATTACTCATACATACTTATTAATATTAATAAGGTGCCGTACATGGAATGTAAGATAAAAAATGTATGCTGGTTTCCGACATATTTTTTTCCTTTATGGATACTTCTTAAATTTTGTTTTTTTTTATTACCTAACTATAATTTCATTTATTACTCGTAGCATTTTAAACATGTTGAATTGAAAACAAGTTTCAAAATTCTATTCACCACCGCACCGAGATTCACGGACTCGATCTATACAATCCATTCGATATTTTTTTAAAGTACTTAAGAACCATTTAACGCGATCTTAAGGAAAACCTAATTAGATCGGCCAACAGAAGGCGCTTTAAATTATAAATTTTATGAATACTTCTTAAATCATAGTTTTTATAATGAACTATGATTTCATTTATTACTTTAAGCATTTTAACAATGCAAACTGAAACAAGTTTCAGACATCTTTTATAATTAATGGGTGGGAATCGAATCCAGGAGTCACGGGTATCCGGGCCCAAACAAACGCACAAGAGGCCGGACCCTGTATCAGTATTGTAACTGTTTTCGTTAGTGCCCTAGAGTCCCGTAACTAATAGACAGGCAGACAGCAGAGTGACTTCAGTGGACTTCCATAATGCCTAAACATTGAAAATTTGTTGCTATCAATCTAAATAATATGCTAATGGGCGTAATAATTGTGCAAGACTACAGCAAACGTACCTATATACGAATTTCAACTCTAAATGGGAATGAGGCATTGTGGTTGGCCAAACCTATGATGATATAACAACACAGAAAAATACAGTTTTCTCTTTTAAAACTCATAACGCGCTCATAAACAAGTTCCTTGACGGCGCCGGCGTCGTAAATGATAAGATATAGAAACCCGCCTCGCTCTTAATCTAAGGATCTAGGCGCGCATAGTTTCATTCCTGATCATCTTCGTGTTTCTGAGGGTACGTTAATCAGTCGGTTTATTCAGCTTGGTGAAACAACTCTGATGGAAGGGCAATAACCTCTGCCTACAAGTAAAAATAAATAATAGCGTGCATAAAAAAATACGTCTCGTATCTTGCAAAGTCACACTAAGCCTGTCTAAGTAAAGAATCTTGTAGTTCAACTAGCTCGAGATACATTTGCCTTACAACAACTTAACTACCTAGAGCAAGTCTTGACTTCAAAAATTCCACATCTACATTGAAGCACCGTTGACCTCTTTCTTAGTAAGATCACAGGACTCATGCAGTAGAGTACCGCGCTGAGATTTAAACGCGTCTAAAAGATTGTATACAATGAACCGGCTTCAGCTACCTATATTAGAAAAAAATGCCTATATATATTTTTAATGTTGTATGTTTGACGGTCACCGAAGCCTAGTTGGTAGTGCTCCTGCCTACGAAGCTGGTGGTCCTGGGTTCGAATCCCGGTAAGTGCAAATATTTGTGTGATGAGCACGAATATTTGTTTCTGAGTCATGGATGTTTTCTATGTATATAAGTATTTATCTATCTATATAAGTATGTATATCGTCGCCTGGTACCCATAGTACAAGCTTTGCTTAGTTTGGGGCTAGGATGATCTGTGTGACATTGTCCCGAGATATTATTATTATTATTCCAAAAATTATGCCAAAGTCCTGTCGTACGCCGATGATACAGCTGTCATCTTCTGTGGTAGATCATGGCATAATGTGCAGCTAAGTGCTGAAACAGGAATGTCCCAGGTTGCGAATTGGCTCAATGCTAATGTTCTTACATTAAATACCTCCAAAACAAACTTTATAAGTTTCAGCATCTGCAATCGTACTCAACCAACCGGCGATTTTCGAATCACTATACACACTTGTGATGGTACAAATGCTGACAATTGTAACTGTTCTAGTATTGGCAAAGTTTCTAGCACAAAATATTTAGGGGTAATGTTGGATCAGAGATTGTGCTGGTACCCTCATCTTGAGCAAGTTGCCAATAGAGTCCGCAAGCTAAACTGGATTTTTAAGACTCTGCGTCATGTGCTGCCTAGGGCTATACAGAGTAGCGGTAAGCCTGGTGCAAATGTGCTCAATCAAATATATATTTCTCTTGCACAATCAATATTGATATACTGTATTCCTGTTTGGGGTGGGGCAACTAAATCTAAATTCATCCAATTGGAGCGAGCACAACGTGCCTTGCTCAAAATAATGCATTTTAAAAAAAGGAGATATTCTACAGATAACCTCTATAAACTTAGTGATGTATTGTCAGTTAGGAAACTATACATTACTCAAATAATTTTAAAAAAGCACAAAACCTTACCTTATAATTCGGATATACACGCTAAAAGAAGAAAACACAATATAGTTCAAATACCTACAACCAAGACCAATTTCGGATCTATGCAATTTAGTAAACGATCAGCTCAATTGTATAACAAAATAAATAAAGAAATTTTCGTATATGCAAAATCTTATCATATATGTAAAGAAATGTTGATTGACTGGATAAAACCTCTGACATATGATAATACTGAAGCTCTCCTACAAAATATAACTTAATACAAGTACACGACCCGCTCATACACTCAGAGACTCTCCCGCACCTACACGTACATCCACACACACGTACTCATACAACTTCATATCCATAACACTCATGTACACTCAACAACACATACACACACACGCACACTCTCACACACGGTCACATAATTATATTTTTGTTTAACTAATACTTTGCTCTATTTTCTACATATTTTGTTTTATTTTGTTTTTATTGTGTTTTAAGTATCTACTGTTGTGAAGGAGCGGAGTCCTCTAATACAGGCATTATTTGCTTAAATGAAGACTCCAAACCCAAATTGTTTGTGTATAACTTTTGGACACAATAAACGTTATTATTATTAAACGTTATTATTATTATTATTATTATTCCAACTTATTTATTTATTTTCATATTTAATACATATTTATTCTTATAAAATCGATATATAAAACAGTAATATACAAATAAATACGTAAAAAAAAATGAATAACACACGTAAATATTATTATTATTATGTACAAATTTATTAAACAAACATTGTATAAATATATAATCGAACCAAAGGAATTAATATAAATATTAAAATGAATAATAAAAGGCGTCGATTGGTTATATTTTCTTGTTTACTATCCATCCTCACTCCACCCTACAAAATAAACAAAATTATAATGATTTGGAGATGAGCACATCTTGTGTCTCTAAAGTAAACAATAAATATATTTATACTTCAATGACTTTATAATGAATGAGTAGGTCGACGGTTCGATTCCCACACCTAATTTTATTAGAGTAAAATAAATAATTTGTTACTGGGTCTGGTTGGTTGATAACATCTTTGACAATCTTTACGGGTAGTTAGAAGTCTAATATAACCTAATATATCTAGTCTAAGTGTCCTGGTTCCTTATGTGTATATCATCATCATATCAGCCGAAAGACGTCCACTGCTGGACAAAGGCCTCCCTCAAAGATCTCCACAATTGCCGGTCTTGCGCTATCCGCATCCAGCGTTTTCCAGCGACCCGCACAAGATCATCGGTCCATCTTGTAGGGGGCCTGCCCACGCTGCGTCTTCCGGTTCGTGGTCGCCACTCGAGAACCTTTCTACCCCAGCGGCCGTCGGCTCTACGAGCTATGTGCCCTGCCCACTGCCACTTCAGCTAGGCAATTCTTAGGGCTATGTCGGTGACTTTGGTTCGCCTGCGGATCTCATCATTTCTGATTCGATCTCGCAGGGAAACTCCAAGCATAGCCCTTTCCATTGCTCTTTGGGTGACCTTGAGCCGCCTGATAAGGCCCATAGTTAACGACCACGTCTCTGTTCCGTAAGTCATCACTGGCAACACACACTGGTCGAAGACTTTCGACTTGAGACACTGCGGTATTTGGGACGAGAAGATATTACGTAGCTTCCCGAACGCTGCCCAGCCGAGTTGGATTCTACGATTGACCTCCTTCTCGAAGTTGGACCTACCTAGTTGGATGGTCTGTCCTAGGTAAATATAGTTCTCTACAACTTCGAGTGCAGAGTCTCCAACCTTAACTAGAGTGGGTGCAACATGGATGTTTGACATAATTTTCGTCTTATCCATGTTCATTTTCAGACCCACTTGTTGAGAGACTCTGCTGAGGCCATCGAGCATTGTACCGAGGTCGTCAAGGGTCTCAGCCATGACTAATATATCGTCGGCAAATCGAAGGTGGGTGATGTACTCGCCATTGACATTGATGCCAAAGCCTTTCCAGTCCAGAAGCTTGAAGACATCTTCCAATGCAGCGGTGAACAGTTTCGGAGATATAACATCTCCCTGTCTCACACCTCGCTGCAAGTGGATAGGTTTCGAGTTCTGGTCCTGGAGTCGCACTGACATAGTGGCGTTTTCGTACAAACACTTTAACACCTCGATATACCGGTAGTCGATTTGGCACCTTTGGAGAGACCTCAGTACGGCCCAAGTTTCGATCGAATCGAAGGCTTTCTCATAGTCCACAAACGCCAAGCATAATGGCTGGTTATACTCTTCGGTCTTCTGTATAACCTGCCGCAGCGTATGTATGTGGTCTATGGTACTAAAGCCTTTACGGAAACCGGCTTGTTCGGGAGGCTGGAAGTCGTCAAACCTGCGTGCGAGACGATTCGTAATGACCCTCGAAAACAACTTGTAAACATGGCTCAGCAGTGTGATGGGTCTGTAATTCTTCAAGAGGGTTTTATCGCCCTTTTTGAAGAAGAGCACCACCACACCCCTGTGCCATGCTTTTGGCGTTTGACCTTCTAGTATGACGGAGTTAAATAACTTCTGAAGGGCCCGTAGGATTGGTGTACCACCCGCCTTCAGAAGCTCTGCCGTAATTCCATCATCACCAGGCGCCTTGTTGTTCTTAAGCTGTTCGAGAGCCATTCTAATCTCGCACAGGCTGACGTCCGGGATGTCGTCGGTGAAGTGTTGGGTTAGTCGTGCTCTGGGATCTGAGGCACAACTATCGACAGGTGACTGGGTTTTCGCATACAGCTGTCCATAGAACCTCTCGATCTCTCCCAGCAACTCAGGTTTAGACGTGACGATTCTGCCACCCTCAGTCTTCAGCTTCGTCAGTTGGTTCTGTCCAACAGACAGTTCTCTTGCAAACACTTTAGAGCCTTTGTTCCGCTCAATGGCTTCTTTAATACAATTTGTATTAAATTGGCGCGTGTCGCGTGTCAAAGACTTTGAGATCTGTCTGTTGAGCTGCCGGTATCTGGTAGCATCATCAGAGGATGTCAGAACCATTTTGCGTCTTTCGTCCATAAGCTGCAGGGTATAGTCAGAGATCTTTTTGGTTCTGTTTGTACGGTGGGCCTTGAAGACTTTAGACCCAGCCGTATGGACAGCTTCTACGAGCCTGTCATGGTATGAGTCCACTTCCTCGCAATCTGCTAGGCATTCGAAACGGTTTTGCAGTTCGAGCTGAAAGGGTTCAGGGTTTTGGATGTGGATGGGTAAAGGTCGGAGCGTAGACTTTATTAGTCGGGACCTCTGGAGCTTGACATTTAGGTTCAATGAGCCTCTCACCAGTCTGTGATCGCTCCCGGTTTTAACCGTATTGATCACTGAGACGTCATTGAACACCTGTCTACTCGTCGACAAGATAAAGTCTATCTCGTTTTTTGTTTTACCATCGGGGCTTACCCAGGTCCATTTGCGGTTTTCCGACTTCTTGAAAAAGGAGTTCATCATAAAGAGTCCCTCCTTCTCCATGAAGTCGGCCAACATTTGGCCCCGGGGATTCCGGTCTCCAGTTCCAAATTGCCCCACTTTCAGCTCATTCCCGAATCGTTTACCCAGCTGGTTGGCGATCGCAGTAAGGTAGAAATTGGTACTCATGAGAACGCTGCTGCCCATTCTCTGGAATATATTCCCTCGGGACGACTTCTACGTCCCCCCACGGGATGAGAGGGGGTGGTGATATTCTCTAGGCCGTCACCACACAGCCAATGTGTATATAGACGGTCGATAAATGTGGCTAGATACTTCTGTCTAACTCGATGTGACTAGTCAGTTGGCCCCAATAAAAAGAGAAAATGGGAAGAAACAAGAATGACGTCTTGTATAATAATTCGAATACCCGTTTATAGTTATAATTAATACCAATATCATATATTAGTTATTAAGTTAATTATGTAGCATTTAACTTATATAGAAAGTAAAGTTCTGACTTACTGACTAGCTCACCAATCCTTTCAGTCTAGAAATATATAATTTTGCAAAGATGCTCTAGTGTGGAGAAGGAATATGACCAAAGAGCACATAGGCCCAGAGCGTTAGAGACGCATGCAAAAGCTACTTACTAATTTATAAAAAGACTCGTGTTCAGTAATCTTAAACAAGCTACTCCTTTCTTCGTACCGATGTGTGAAAATAAATATATTATAATAAGAACAATGTGCTTCTGGTCGAACGAATATCGTCTACAGTGGTCAATTTACGGAGACTCGCCAATTACACAGGATATATTACCTATAATGTGTGAATGTGTGCGCAAACATAGGTGTACTCTCAATTATTTGCTTCCCCAATCTCATGATACAATTCGGCACGATTACTGTGAGATCAGGCCCAAGACTGACGCTCTACGTACTGTCCGATGCACAGGGATGTTACTGAAATACCTTCTTATACCCAGACTATCACTGAACAATAGATTGGAATCATGGTTCTTGTCAATAAAAACTAGATAACACTATATCAATGAAGATGTATCCAGCATACGTTGCAAACAGTTTTAAATTGTGTTTTATTAAAACTTCGAAATTTACGGTCGCAAATACAACAACACACCAAAGTTTAATCAAAATCGGATCAATGGTTTAGTCTGTATGTATGTTTAGTCCTTTACGCGTTAAGTACGCGTAAAGGACTAAACATACAGACATATTAGTTTTTTTATACCTAGATTTAATTAGATATCTAGAGGAGTCGCAGGTTAGTTAAGAGTCTTGTAGATTAAGTTAATTGAGGAGTCGGCTGGCTCCCTAACCTCCGATCTGCGGTCCTGTGCCAGTACTCCGTGCTAGTGATCACATCCTCTTTATAGAATTCCGTCTTTTTACTTCAGCGGCCACCTGAGCTTTGGCCTGAATGCCATAACGCGTTGTGAGTTGTGAGCCTTCTGAGTTTGCAAACTGCTGATTGACTTCGATCATACTAATATTATAAATGCGAAAGTTTCACGCAATAACTACGGAACGGATTTTGATGAAACTTTGTAGTAATACAGCTTATAAATCCGATTTACACATAGCATATAATTTATAAAGTTTAACGCGGGTGAAACCGCGGGGCACGGCTAGTCTATAGTATAAGCAATATCAACACCGCACTTAAAGCGTACCATGGGTATGTAGCGTCAAACTTACTGCTACTGCTATGGGGAAACTCAGTAAAAATGGAAAGAGTATTTATCTCACACGAACAATGTGTTCGTGCGATTTGCGACGTGTCAAAAATAACAAGCTGTAGACCGATATTTAAGGATTTAAAGTTGCTATTATCAAGTATATATGAAGTTTGTAACTTTGTCAAAGACCCTCCTAAAGACATGAGTACAGTAAATACAGGACAATATATCCAAACAAGCTATTATTCTATCAGGTACAAAAACTGACATCTCAGCCAGAAACTCGTATCATATTATGTCGGTCAAAATTTACTGTAATCTACCAGAAATTTATATTTTGCCAAAATAGAAATTCCAAAATTCAGTTGTATAATTTACTGTCTGGGAAAGGTTTTATTCGATTAATAAGTTCTAAAATATATGGTTAATGGTAATAATTAAAATTAGACATGTATGTACAAGTGTATGTAAAACTTATTAAATACTAGCGGCCCGGTACGTGCTTCGCTACGTATAAGGCATAGTAATAAAAAAAATGATTATTAAGTTCATTTATTTAAACAAAAAAAAATTAAATTGCTGAAAGATGTTGATTTTACATTTTTTCAAGACTATTTTTAAATTTTATCTACGGACAAACCTTCCCTGGACTTCCACGAATAATTCAAGACCAAAATTAGCCAAATCGGTAAAGGCGTTGTTGAGTTTTATAACATTACAACGAAAAGTGGCATTGATTTTCATATTAAATATTGTTATTATATTATTATTAATTAATAAATTAAGTACATAATGAATATTTGAATGCCGGAAATCGGCTAAGTCTATGAACTAGAATAAAACCTAACTATGTAGTATGTACCTACCGCATTTAATGCAATTAAAGAATCTTATCTTATCGTAAATAATAAATAAAATAAAATAAAAAAGGTTTTTATTCACGTAGACTTTAAAAAAGCGCTTGTAAATAGTCAGAACATGTTTGTAGTAATATAGTTGTATACATTAGATATTATTTCTAGTAACATAGATATTTAGGTACATCTTGTATGAAAACATTTATAAAATTTATATTATTACAGAAATGATATTTAGCTAGCTCGTATCAAGTTATTGTCAAGATATAGTACTGATTTAAAAAATAATGGTAAAGTAACTTGTTATTTATTTAAGGATTTCTCAATATTTTTAATCTGGACTAATTCTAAAATCTAGTTACTTTAATATTACTATTAGACTATACTGCTGCACTGTGAGCTTTAGCAAGTGTATGTTAATACCCAAGTGCTGAATAAATTACATTATTTAATTACATTATAGATATAAATAATATTATGTTAAGCTTATTACAGTGCTAAGTGCATTACGTGTGACTTTTTTTTTTATAAAAGACAACGCCCGCACTAGGTAATCTAATATCTGTGTCGCGGGATACTTTACAAACACATAATAGACGGGGACACAAATTACATCTTCTTTATGTGTCACACAAATAGTTGTCCGGCTCGGGACTCAAACCCGCGACACGAAGCGGCGAGGCGACTGTCTTAGCCGCTGCGCCACACGTGCAGTCAAAAACAGTTTTCTACCCTTTAGCCTCATATCATTATAGCACCCATCACGTTAATTCTCTGGATTTCTTAAGCGTGTCCTCTAAGCCATGTAATGTGACATATCTACATGCATGATAATACATTACACGCTTGCTAGAAACAACTGATTTACCGCTACTATGATGGTTTGGATTTGGTGAAGTGTACATACATCGACATCTAATTATATATACACATCAAACCGCAGCTATTCGTTATCTATAATCTGTGGTGGCTATGCGATAGATACCCTTTTACCTATAAATTAAAAGATGACAGTGTTAAAACAAATACCTATGGTTTAATTTGGTTCTTTAGACTATCTATCACGTATAAAATAAAATGTTATGTTTAACTAAACTGAAAAATGATTGTATTTTTCCTAAATAAATGAATACAAACAAAACCTGAAGAAATTCCGATTAACGAATACACACATACGACAAAACTTGATACACATTTTTGGCGCTGGACTCTGAAGTCGAATTATCTAGCCAAGTGTACCATAAAATCCTATTTTGGACCATGTCGGGTTTTGTTGCCTTCTAGGTCTGTTCAAACCCAGTATTAGGCTACATACAATAAATTAGACTTAAATTTTATCCACATTCCTTTAGCTTGCTTCAATAGCAAACAGAGACTTTCACATTTTGATATTTACAAGACTGTTCGGACTTAAAATAGCAAATTTATATCTATCCATGAAAGATAATCTCGATTGCGATATCGCATACATTAAGCACAACTATTAACGACAAGATAGATAATAATATAATATCCTGGGACATTATTCACACACGGCCGTTTGATCCCAAATTAAGCAGAGCTTTTACTATAACCAGATATACTACATCTACTACTTTTTTTTTGTAAATACATACTTGTATAGATAATTACACCCAGACTCAGGACAAACAGTTCATACGCACATATATCTATCCTGCGTGGGAATCGAAACCACAACCTGCGGCTTGAAAGCCAAGCATTTACCAATCACGCCGACTGGCTAGATAACGAAACTAGATGACTTAATGAAAGCCTGTCTCAAGATTCACTCTGAGCTGAGCACTTGTTTGACTCTATTGTTTTCGTTCAAAGGCAATTCAATAGGCGACATTTATCGCCGCGGCACAAATACACCTCTTGTTTCTATTTGCTCATAGAGACGAGTGCGAGCCACTACTGAATTATTCATTTATGTTAGTCACTGCGAAAGGTGAACAGCAAATCATAATCCTCATAATCTACAGTCCACTCATACTTTGTGACACTTTACTGACACAAATTATGAGCGACGAAAACAAAGTACACGACACTAAAGTAATTTATTTATGACCCTAACTTGTGCCAGGAATTTAAATATAAGATAGGCAACCATCCATAACATACTTTAATATAAATGGCGGTGCCTCGGAGAGCACGTAAAGCCGTCGGTCCTGTACCTGACATCTTTCCGGTCGTGTCGTCATATCAAATCATAAGAGTGATGGAATAGAAAGTGCCCTTGAGTTTGGGCACACACTTGTGTACTATAACATGTCCTGCGCAGTTGGCTAGTCTCCATTGAAAGTAGCCGCCGCCGTGGCGAAATTCGGCCTGGAGGACATTATTATTAATATAAGCTTAAAAACGTTTATTACTGGACTCGTCTTATCTATGATTCAATTAAAGAATCTATCTATGAAATTATACATAGACTATAAATAATGTGATTCGAGCCATAACATTAATATTGTCTTTGAACAAAGGCAAACGAAAAACTAAGAAAAAGACATTTATCATTGGGCATCGTGTAAAAACAAACCCAACCAGTAATAATATTACAGAGCGATAGAATAGGGGTGAAATAGAATAGAAAAACCTTCAATTGCGTCACAAACATATAGCCACGTAGAAACGTATCTAAGTAACATAATAGCGGCCATAGATATGTGAAACGATGTATCTATAAAACATATTAGAATAACAGTACCAACAACAATAAACAATGGTCTATTACACAACATTGGAGTTGGTTGTTGAATTAAAATGACACTAACATATTCAAACATCGACCGCATATCGCTGTGTAGGCACAGTTTTGGGTTATGTTAACCATACGGAGCTTAAATATGACCGCCTCCTTTTATATTTCTTATTTTTATCTACAAGCATACAGACCATTTGATAAATTTACCCTCTAAAAATATTATGTTGCCGTATATAGCTCATATGAAGGGAATATATCGTTAGAAGAATTTAAGAGGATTTCGTCTTGTTGAACAACATGCCGATATCTACTATACCATAAGCTTCAAAGCTTATAGGTAGTGGTTATAGCTATAGGCCATGGTCGGCCAACTAAGAACTAAGCTACTTTTGGACGTTTGTCTATTAGGATATAGAAAAATATAGTCTTACAAAGTGCATTTTTAACGTAATTGAACAGCTATACCTAATTTTCTTTGTGTATGATTGAGATTAATTTTGAAAGTTATTTTCATGCACGTAGATACTAAACAAAATAGCTGTAATTAATTCTACGTTTCCTTATAAAAGACAAAATTTTTATTTTGCTTGATGGACTTTTCCCCAGTTATAAACGAAATTATATTAGTCAAAAACCACGCAACGTATAAAAAACCTGTATTCGCGCATTCCGATGGTCAATGGACGTTTGGGGTGGACATACTAAGTGTCTCAAATTTAATTTGGAGTCAGTCATTCCACTGCCGTACGGACCGGCTCAGCGTTTGATGACAGCAAGAAAGCCGATAGGTTAGATTCCCAATTTTAGTCTTTCTACTAGTCTACTCAATTAACCAGCAGACTCGGGTCCCCTCGCTGTGGTCGATTCTGAGGTCAAATGTAGATTCGCGACCCGGTCTCTCCTGCTCCAATAGGGTTCAAGTTCTCTAAGCCCAGGAAGCAAGGTGAAGGCTATGATCAAGGATCTCCATCCTAGAAAGGCCCCGGGTTCAGAAGGAAACCCCTTTGCTTGATACATGTCTTAATGCCGGTTTGAGTTACGGTATTGTCCGGAAAAGCAGTAAAAGCATCTTATGATAAATATAAACGGAATGTAAAAATAGCACCTAATTGTGCTTTTGTCGTTTTGGTACGGAACGAAACCATCAAAACGAGAACGATTTCAAATTAAATTAGTATAAATTGGCTACAAATCTAGATAGGTTTATCATTAGTCGTAATCAAACACGATATAATTGCGTACTATTTAGAGCAGTTAACAAATTCATTTGTAAAACACTTTATTGGCACTGATCCAACAATGCTGTGTCAGTTAAAAATGATAGGTACTTAACCACAGAAACTACGTATAATAATATGTCTGCATACAAAAATGAGATTGAAACACGTAGCCAGCCTGCTACGCCGTAGTATTATTATATTTTCAAGCAACGATACTTGTCATAACAATGCGACTGTGGAGAATTCGCTCTGGAATTCTCTGGCAAATTGTTTGCGTACTTATCCTTTTTAGGGATTACAAAAAGTGTATAGAAGCACATTACCAGCGAGTGTTGCGATAGCTGCCAGCGTAAGGAGGGCGGAGCGGCTGCGTGCCATGTCAGCAGGGCAGGCCGCGCGCTGCGGGCCGCATCATCGCCGACATGCTCCGCCTCGCGCGCCACGCTCTGCACGCCCAGCGGCCTCCAATATTACCTTCAAGAGAACATTAAATTTTATCATAATAATGATAATAATATGCTGGGACATTACTGACACACGGCCGTCTGATCCCAAACTAAGCAGAGCTTGTACTATGGAAGCCAGATAACTGATATACTACATATACTAGTTTTCTTTCGTAAATAAATTAAGTATGTATTTAAATTTATAGATAAATTACACCCAGACTCAGGACAAACAGACATGTTTATACACACAAATATTTTTCCTGCGTAGAATCGAATCCACGACCTAAAGCGTAAAAAGCAAGCATTTGCCAACCACGCCAACAGTCAAATTCTCAATAAGGAGATATAATGTAAGATGACTTGCATCTTTCAGACTCACGACACTATATTAAATGAAGTCTCCGGCGATTACAATGGTGGTTATCAAAATATAATGATTTGAGGGATATATAAAAAATTTACTAATTACGATAGTTAGGTAGGTATATGTTTAGGAACAATTTTTTTTATATAGATCTGCCGATGTGTCGCTAGGTTATTATTTAAATAAACTACAAGCTATACTTAAACAAAAATCTAAACTAATTACTTATAATAAACAGTAAGTAACAATCGACTTAAAAATATTGTTAGCAAAAATAAAAGTCACTCAAATGAAACATATTATTATTAAATATCAGCCATACATTTTGTGTTTTTTTTTATATCAGAGGGCAACAAACGAGCAAGTAGGTCACCTGATGGTAAGTGATCACCGCCACCCATTTCCACTCGCAACAACACGGCCTTTAAGACAGCAAATAAGTTTTGCTGACCTTTCCCCCCCGATGATCTCTGGCGACCTTACTCACTCACAGAAACACAACATTAAAATGATTACTGTTATTATCAAGGAATGTATTCTGTAAAGTGGAGGTTCCCCAGTTGGGCTGCTCTTTGGGCGAATTAACACTGTGCCCTACCCTACCTCTCTTAAAATAAAATATCAGCCAACTTCAGCCCACTTCAAAAGGGCGTTATCAATTCGACTTCGTTAGTATATTACGCTTTGTTTGTGAACCGATTTCGAGAATTATTTTCATTCGTTATGTATGCTTCTATGAATGGTAATATTGGTCGTTGTTAAATAACAGTTGATAAACTTACTAACCATTTTTTTTAAATAAGTTGATGCGTTGGGTAACACAAATCATTGTAGTACAGACGCCAGCACATCAAGCTACCCCAATCTGTCCAATTTCCCAAGTTGAAAGTGAACCTTATGCTTTGGTAATAAAGTTAAAAATCTATAAAAGAAATTTGACAGATTGGGGTAGCTGGATGTGCTGGCGTCTGTACAATTAAACTAAGAGTGGACTATCTCCCACTCAAACGTCAGAAAATTACACTTATAATAAGACAGATTCATAATAGGACGGCTACGATATTCTTTAATATTATTTTACCTCATTTAGATACTATCCTATTTTTTATTCTTAATCTCAATAGTTTTGCAAGTGTACTAGCAATACAATAACAGTCCCATTCTAACGTAATTTTCAGTTCACCCACATATATCTTCGTTATTGTGAAGAAACCTAGATAGCTGTTCGGTTATGGGATATAATAGCAGCTATATCCCACCGTCCTCGCGTATTAACGTAGTGCGAAAGCTGCAAAAAAATCTAAAATCCGACTCTATATGAATCTCCCCGACAGTAATCGCCCTGATGTAAAACTCACCTAATTAAAAAATATGGTAATATGTCAGTAAATCTATATTTCAACTCCTACTGATGTCGCAAATCTGACGAAAAAATCATCGTCAATCATCACACACCCACGTAAAGGCTGAACGTCACAAATTACATGTCTGTTTGATGTCACCTTCCCACAAAGACACCGATACGGTCGTCGAGCCTTGTAAGACAAAGTTGGCGGCACAACAGGTGGTCTATATTTTATGTGGTTATTGCTTTGGTTACAATTAATTTGTCAAAGCTGAGCGGTGAGTCCATTTGGATAGTTGGAACATCGCGCCGCGTTATTGACGGCGCGTGGTGCCAGCCGGGCCGCGCCAGCCGCCCGCCCTGACAAGGGTCATGCTTGCCAAAACATCCGTCTGAGTGATATCCGGGGAATTTCTCTATTGGAGATTTATATGCTCCGACAACAGAGCATTATTTTGTAGTGATGCGGAAATATCGTGTTTTATGTATGACAATATTTATCGTAGGCATGTAAGTCTTTTTTCTATAGGTAGAAATAAATAAGTGTAAATGTTATTTACATTTACACAGTTACCGATTATTCGTTGCTGTAAAATGTGGCTTAAATCATATTTAAAAAGCATATATACAATACAGCCCAGTTTGTTATTAGATAATAAACTGTATACCTATTCAATTACAGTACGTAATTATGCTTCATAGTTGGTAAACTACATATAATCAGTTATTCCATTGTTTACACAATCCCGTTAAGGTTTACAAGGTATAACAGAAGTAGAGTATGTAATTTAAGACCTTAATCTGCTTATGGAACTTAAAGATATATAGAAAATTGGTTTAAGAAATAAAAAAGTAACACTTTACATACAAATATTCGGATCGATTGACGTAGTTTGTATGAAGAGTATATTTGTTGCATATTTTGCATACTGATGCTTTGCAAATTTGTTTATTATTTTGTTTCACCTTGCATATATGTTCGATAGTTTGTTTGAAATACAATTGACATCTATAAGAAGTATAATATCATTGCATAATTAGTCCAGCAGATCCTGAGTTCAAATCTCAGGTCGGGCCTAAAATGTTACAATTTTTTTTATGGCAATAAAAACACTCATTAGTAGCCCGGAGTCCGAAAGTTGGAACAAAGGGTACACTTGGGTGTGTTACATATTCATACACTATAACATGTCCTGTGTAAATAGGCTAGTATCTTTTGAGTTTGGCGGTCGTAACTGTAAGTACTTTTACCTATTAATGTTGTTACCTTGATTATGAATAGCTCGATTTCCCTATCAAACTTCTTCCTTGCCTTTTCCATTCCGAACGAAAATAATAATATCCTGGCACATTATTTATGCACGGCCATCTAATCCAAAATTAAGCAGAGCTTGTACAATGGAAACCAGATAACTGATATTACTACATATACTACTGGTCTTCTGTAAGTACATACTTATATGGATATTTATTTTATTACACCCAGCTCAGGACAAACAGATATGTTCATAGACACAAATATCTGTCCTGGATGGGAATCGAACCCACGACTAGCGGCGTGAAAGGCAATCTATAAACTATGTCAACCGTCCTGTCTTCCCAATAGAAAAAGAAAAAGGCACGGAAGGATTTTAAACTTAACCTTTTGGGTCTCCTCGATAAACATTAACTAAGGGGTGGTTAGACCGAGCGTCAGATTCTATTATGTTTTGACTGTAACGATTGTCATAGATGTTTGAATGTTAACCAAAATCTACCAGGCCCCGGTTTAAATCTTCGTTAGAACACTAAGCTTGTTCGGGAATATGAACTGCATTATCCGTGGTGTAAAGGCTCGATCAGATGTTTTACACACACAGAGGTTGTCATCACAAATAAATACTTCTGACATATTTTGTCAGGCTGAGGTAAATTAGTGAAGAAATGTAGGTGAATACATTACATCGATATTACTTACTTACTTATCGTATGGGCAGTGGTTACCCTAGCGTCAGAGTTGTTCAAGCCGACCAGTAGGCTTCCGACATGGCTTAACGACTGTTGCCTAATGGCTACAACCGGGACCGGCAGCTTATCGTGCCCTCCGTAGCACGGAGTCGCTCAGAAATGAAACCATTTTGGCGGTCACCCATCTATGGACTGACCACAAGCCTAGTTGCTTAACCTCCCCGATCACTTACGGACCGGTGAGAGTATCTACCTATGAGCGCCTATAATACCTATCAATATTTATTGGTAGGTATTAGAAAGGTCTGCTCGTATATTGATAGGAGGTGAAGCTAAAGGTACAAGATGACGATGAGATCTATGTTGCATAGGTAAATTGTATAAAAAATAATTACAACAAATTGTATGTTTGTCTAATCCTTTAAATAAATAAATTGATTCTAAACTTGTGTTGATTGATTTTTATTTAATTTTACAATCGTTCTGGCTTGATTTGAGACGCGCGTAAATGATTCATCCGTCTTGTTTATTATCAATTCTTTTGAAACGGTATGTATAAAAATATTATTATTATTATAAACCACTAAGTGTAGTACTTTATTTGTATTACAATCTAGTCTAGAGACTAAAACGTGATTTTATTTTAACCAAACTTCTATATAAACAAATATTAAAATTTGTTAAGAGGAAGAAACTTTGGCAAAGTATTCTTGATAATAATATTATTTCTATCTCGAATCACAACACTAGTTCATACAGTTCTGTTCTCTTAAATCGCCTCAGTCTCTAATATCGAGTAGCTGGATGGCATCGACATTCACATAATGTTGAAACCTAAGTTCATGAGCTGTGGCATATCTTCGATATGATTTCAGCAACTGAGTCCATCTTTAGATCCCGGTGTAGATCGTTATTTATTATATACGAGGGTGCATATACAATGTCTCGTAACACTTGGTTATGGTAATATTGCTTTTTTACCATAACCACACAATTCTATATCGTAAGTATATACGTGGAATCTGTCCGTATAAGAAAAGTTTTATATGTATGACAAAGAGCTTCTGAGTAGCCAGTACATTTTTTATATCGCAAATCAAACTCTTTCCTTGTCTTTGTACGTGCGCTTTCTATCGAATTTGGCGTCGAGTGTCATTCTTAGATTTATGTGTAATCAGTATCTGCGTATGGTACCCGTTGATTATAGATACTACTCTGTCAAGAAAGTACCGGGAAAAGATCAATAATATACAAAATGTTTGTTATTCATCCAAATTTATTTTATCACCTTCAAAGTACGCTCCTTCAGAAACGATACACTTACGCCAACGAATAATCCATTCATCAAAACATTTTTTAAACGCTGCTTTCGGAATTGAGTTCAGTTCTCGCCGCGAATTCTCCTTTATGTCTTCTACCGATAGAAAACGGGTACCACGAAGTGGTAATTTGAGTTTAGGAAAAAGAAAGAAGTGTGCTGGAGCCATATCTGGTGAATATGGTGGTTGCTGGATGGTATTTGTTAGGTGTTTGGTCAAAAATTCGTTCACAATGATGGCCTTGTGCGAAGGCGAATTATCGTGGTGCACAATCGAAGAATTTCCTTTCCACAAATCTGGCCTTTTTCGTCGAATTTGCTCTCTTAAACACCGCATAACGCTCAAATAATATTCTTTATTTACCGTTCGACCTTCCGGTAAGAATTCAGAGTGCACAACACCGCGAAAGTCAAAGAAAACAGTCAACATGACTTTGACTTTTGATCGACTTTGGCGTGGTTTTTTCGGTTTCGGTTCAGTTGGAAGGCGCCACTCCGAAGCTTGTTGACTAGTTTGCATGTCAAACTCGTAAACCCACGTTCGTCACCAGTAACAATGCGTTTCATGAATGTTGGGTCGGAATTGACTCGTTCTACCAAGTCCTTAGCGACTTTCATGTGATTGAGTTTTTGGAGAAAATTCAGATCTTTTGGGACTAGCCGAGCGGCAACATGTTTCATACCCAAATGGTTAGTTAAAATGGTACGAATCGACTCGTGAGATACAGAAAGTTCGGCGGCTATCTCTCTCAGAGTTGAATGAGGATTTTTAGTCACTATTTCCTTCACTTTTGCGATGTTAACTTCAGTTGCAGACGTTGATGGCCTACCAGAGCGAGGCAAATCTGTCATCACATTTCGACCGCTTTTGAACGCTTTGAACCACTCATAAGCACGAGTTTTTGATAAAGTCGATTCACCGTAAGGCTTCTGTAACATTTTCAGTGACTCCGAACATGAAATTCCATTAGCGATGCAAAATTTAAGAGAAACTCTTTGTTCGTTATTTTTGTCCATAATCAAATTCGCAATACACACTATATATGATATTACTAAAACCAGCACTGTATTTAATATAAATAACAGATGCAACTCAAACTTCACGCCAAAATGGAAAACAGTTGGGCCAATCTAAGAACAATAAAAAAAAAACAAAGATTTGAATTTGGAACCATAAACAAATCATCCATTCCCGATACTTTTTTGACTGAATGTATATAACGAGAACGCATGCGGTCTTTTGTCGGTAAAGACTACTTGTATTGAACAGTGTTTAACTCAACTGTATTTTTCCTTCCTTTGTCCAATTGAAGACTTGCTTGGTAGGGCTTCTAACGTCTTACCAGCTTTTCTGTGCGATATGTTACATGTTTAGTGTGGTCTGTTCTGGGGATCCCGAGGTGGTTCAAGCCATTTCTAGGAGTTTGTTTTTCAACTTTATTAATTTGTTTGTAAAGTTTATTTTGCATCACATTTGAATATTTTGCGGCCGTCAACAATACTAAAATGCAATATTTCAATACTAAAATGTATTTAGAACATAAACATTGTTGTAATACATTTTGCAAATTATATACTGGGCTTAAGTGAATTGTATATTGTTCCACACAATTTATTTATTCCATCGATATTTCAACACAAAATCATCTACCCGAATACGAAATGTATTTTTTATTATAAAATTCACGTTTTATAATAAATACATAGATTTTTGCTAATGGCCGGCCGAAACGTATAGTATTTCTGCGAATTTTCTCGCACTGATTTGATCCTCATATTTAATCCGTTATGAAAATCGTTAAGTAATCATATTGTTCTCATAAATAAAGGCTATTACTACTTGAGTATAAATTTTGGCTCTTGTGCTCCATGGCTTAGAGTGGCTTTTTATGACGATTTTACTCAACATCATACGTGCAATAATTTCTATGTCAAATCAAAGTAAAACACATCGATAAATTTAATGAAGAAATGTAATAAGTATACAGCCAATTAGCTGCTTCCAATTAGCATTTCAAAATACGATCTATTTTGTAGTGTTTTAAATTAAAATTATAATTAATAAACTAGTAGGTTATAAAGGGACCGCAGCTTTTCCATTTATTATACACAACAAAATTATAGTTGTTGAAATATCGTTATATATCCTCGAAGTAAAACAAGCAATAGCCAAAGCACAACAGGAGGGTAGGTAATCCAAATTTACGCATTCCACACACAACGTTTGTTTATGTATTTTACAAGGATCGAATAAGGGTGGTAGTTTGGCTGGCCCTTTTTGTTTACAAGATGTAGGCACTAGCCTCAGTGCGTACCTATTTCGCATCGCATTTAGTTTATTTAAAGGATATGTAATTATTTATGCACTTTCCAGAAAAGCGTTATTCAGTATGTGAGGCTTATGTGTATAATTGATAGACACAAAGTGTAAAGACTCAGAGTAACTACTGATGGATCACACTAATACTCGTAGTCACCTGGGGGCTACCGGCCGAACATCGGGATATTGATCGGCGGCGTTCAAATAAATAAAGGTTATAAATTACTTAATCAATCGTTAAATCGGGTGCACCGTTGACAATCGATTCCGGAGCATTTATGACGTCACATGTGGTCATGGAAGCCGATTTAACGATTGATTAAGTCATTTTGAACCTTAATTTATTTGAACGCCATTTAAGAAATCGATGTTCGGCGACATAGCCGGTGAAACCCCTGGAACCCGGGCAACGAAGTGGCGAGGTGACTGTCTTAACCGTGTCGCCACACGTTAGTTTTATTTTTTATTCGGTCAAAATTGAATAGAGAAATAATAATAAATGGTTTATTAGCAGATACAACAATACAGGGGTTTGGTATTGTAACTATAAATTTTAACCGAAAATAACAGATAAGATAACAAGCAAGGAATAATACTTTTTGTGATCTTTTCAGACACAATGCGAATGGAAACTGGTTCGGATATTTTATAGTACCCATTCCATTACATGTTCGAGGTACCAACATTCTGTAAATAGTGGATACGAAAATTTTATGGCCTTTAAAATATCCAAATGCGATAGAAAATTTAATATACTGATGGCTGTAATATGGCAACCAGATTACTGATAAATACAATTATATATATATCAAACACAGATAAAATAATCCTGCTCATCATACACAGATTTACCCACGACCTGTGGCTTAACAGGCAAGTTTACTAACCACTGGACCAACAGGCCAGTCTTACAACATTTTGTATAATAGGTGATGCTATTATTTTGAGATTTCTATATTTATATTCAATATTTTACAAACTTACTATCAGAAAAACAATATTTAAAAAATAAACCAACGGTAAGCAATTAACTTTCATGTATGATGGTAAGCCGCAGCCATATATATATAAAAAACCTGTACTTGGCTTAATGTGATCTGCAGGTTTGCCTCTACAAATTATTTGAAGAAGTTTACGACATAGGCTTTTTGTACCGCTTTTGCGGCTAATAATTCAGTAACCTAGCAGTTACGTAATTGAATGTAGCAAAGACAGATTTACAGATATAGCAAAGTCTTTGTATTGAAGCGATGGTAATTAAGGCTAGACACTTAGTAGTGGCCAGGCTGAAATAGTCTGCACAAGTTATAGACACTAAACTCGTTATTTATTAAAAGCTCTTACGACGTAGCAGCGCCGATGTAGACAACCGGATTTATTTATAAACGGGCTCTCCTCACTGTCAATTTGTATTGACGTAGTAGACTGACGTATTTAAAGATTATGAATACTAATGCCTAGAGATAAGGGCGTTAGGAATGGGGATATAAAATTAAATTATTTTTTTAAGCCACACTTAGTTACAATAGCTTTAATAAAAAGATATAAAATCACTGAATGCGATAAAACTGCCCATTTTATAATATTGTTGTTTGTGTCCAATGTATTTATCCTATTTGAGTGGGTAGAAAAAAAGAGTATTTTATTGGATAAGAAAATAAAGTGTCGGTGGCGTGATGATTGCTAGCTTCACCATAACCTACAAGAAATAACGATGTTGCTGCAGTACTGTTATTTTATAATGAATATAATTTTTAATTTATAAAGTGTGACATGACATCAAGGATAGTTAATAATATCTATATAAGTATGCCGCGGATTTTCTTTTATGTCTCCTATCGCCTGAAACAAAAAAAAAAGCGGCCGGACCATTTCCCGT
The DNA here is from genome assembly GCA_951640165.1 of Pseudoips prasinana. NCBI lineage: Eukaryota > Metazoa > Arthropoda > Insecta > Lepidoptera > Nolidae > Pseudoips > Pseudoips prasinana. Next base: position 17,717,910 of record OX621240.1, read on the forward strand.
AAATACGGTAGTTGTTCGATGGTATTTGTTCAGTTTTGGTCTAAAATTCTTTCACAGTGGTAGCCTGGTGCGATATCGCGTTATCATAGTGTAAAATAAAATAAATAATCTTTCCCCGAATCTGGCCTTATTTGACGATTTTTCTCTCTCAAACCCTCACATCATATTCTTTACCAACTGTCTGACCTTCTGGCAAGAATTCCGAGTGCAGATCACCGCGCTAGTCGAAGAAAACTATCAATATGAGCTAGAGATTTTATCACTCAGGCGTGGTTGTATGTATCCTTTCGGTTCAGTTGAAAAGCTTGTTGACTTTTTTGCATGACAAACTCATAAACCCATGTCTCATCACCAGTAACAATGCATTTTATGAACATATTGACTCGTTCTAACATGTCAAAAGCGAGTTTTACACGATTAATTATTGAAAAAAAAATTGATCGTTCTAGACTAGTCGTAAGCCAACGTTTTTCATACCCAAGCAATCGTTTCAAATGATACGAATTGATTCGCGTGAAACAGAAAATTTTGCGGCTGTCTATCTCAAACCTGAATGAGTAAGTAACGTTCAGTAACGATTGGCTTAGCTTTAGCGGTATTAACTTTTGTTGAAGATATAGAATGAAATTGATCACAAATAGATATGCAATATCATGAATATTTTGTGCAAGTGTATTCCACATATATTTTGTCTTGTTATGTAGATAGTTCACCTCGTTTGCTTTCTGTTGTAGAATTTATTGTATTTTTCTGTAAAATATTCTATAATATTTTTCCACTTTTTATAATGTGTATCTGAGTTTATGGCAGCGATTGAGTAGTAAGTGAATTCTTATTTAGTCGCGGAGATTTTCGTATTTTCTGAATTGTTTTCTTACATTTTCTTTTAATAGTTTGATTAGTACACTACTAAACCATGACGCATAATGTGCCTTAGTCGCTTCCTTAATTGGTACATACATACTTATTAATTACTTTTCTTTGAATCATTTTGAACCTTTATTTATTTGAACGCCATTTAAGAAATCGATGTTCGGCGACATAGCCGGTGGAGCCCCTGGGCGGCAATGGAACCCGAGCAACGAAGTGGCGAGGTGACTGTTTTAACCGTATCGCCACACGTTAGTTTAATTTTTTATTCGGTCAAAATTGAATAGAGAAATAATGATAAATGGTTTATTAGCAGAGAGAACAATACAAGGGTTTGGTATTTTAACTATAAGTTTTAACTGAAAATAACGGATAAGATAAAAAACAAGGAAAAATACTTTTTGTGATCTTTAAAGACACTATGCGTATGGAAACTAGTTCGGATATTTTATAGTATCCATTCCACTACATGTTCGAGGTAACAACATTTTGTAAACAGTGGTTACGAAAATTTAATGGCCTTTAAAATATACAAATGCAAAAGAAAACTTAATATTTCGTGTTAATGCTGCTGGCTGTAATATGGCAACGAACAAACTTATATATTTCAAACACGGATCAAAAATTCGTGCTTATCATACAAAGATTTGTCCTCGGTGGGAATTGTACCCACGACCTCTGCCTTGGCAGTCAACGTCACTAACCACTAGAACAATAGGCCAGTTTTACATTTTCTATAATACGAGATCGTATTCTTTTGACAATTCTATCACGTTTTTAAATAAAATTTATTTTGAGACGATTATTCTGAAATGCATATGTTTGTACCAACCAAAATACCAAGCAATATACGGCTGCTAACTTTTATTAAAATTACGTAGTTATATCAAATTCGTACAGGTTCAGTTTTCAATAAACGTTGGACAGTATTAAATGAAAGCACTTCAAAAATAATGAAAAAGATCCTTCCGGTAGTGATCATGCCCAAATACGGAGGAAATATCTTAATAAAGAACCTTAGAAGGTACTTTAATTCCTGCCTTAAAATCCTGCGTGGGTAAATATAAAGTTATAAAATATACTTGTGGTCATATATTACTAAAAACTCGGCACCAATGTCTCCCCATAGCATAATTATCAGGAAATATAGTTCGTCTGTAAATATATGGGCGCATTAAGTGTCGTTGGATCTCGTTACTTTTGTAAACACGCCGCTGTGCTATATCATTCAAATGCTTCTATCAAAAGTTTTGCAATTAACCCGCAAACGAGCAAATGTAGGAACTGGTTTTTGTTGAAGTGATATCAATTTGGTATACGTATTGATTTCAATGTTGTCATAACTATAGTTCGTTTTTAAAACTGTGTCGTAACCACATATTAACATCTTGCACTTTCACCATCACGAATCGGTTTGTATTTTTATCATGCGATATGGTGATTTAGGGGCTGGCAATAGACAAATTGGATTATAAGCAAGATTTTCGTCAACATTACTTGGTTTACCTAGTTAAAATTCATATGACAATTTTATATTTTTATTTAGTTCTACGTGGCTGACGGCATAGAATATCGCCACCCCATCTCATCCCGTGGGGGGCGTAGAAGTCAACCCTAGAATCAGAATCAGAAATTTTATTTGTGAATCTTAGGTTTATAAAGAGGTCATACATATAAAATAGTGCGCTATGTTTTGTCTCAATACATACAAATGGATATGATTACAAAGTATCATTTCAATCTACATTATTAAATTTATGCAGGGAACATCTACCAGAGAACGGGCAGTACTGCTATTGCCAACCCGTCTACCAAGCGTGGCGATTAGACATATCCCTCCAAATGATGGACACAATTCTATCGTGGAAATCTTTTGGGGAGTCCTTTGCCCAGCAGTGGACGTCATTCGGCTGACAAAATGATGATTTCATATTTTTTTTCAAATCTATATCTTTTTCCGCTATATTTTTTTGATTATGTCCAGTTTCACCGATTTAACTCATCTTGTCAAACTTCTGTTCTTGGTACTTTAAAAGTCTAATTAATACTAAAATCTATTATAAAAAAGAAAATATTGACCTCAACATAATAAGAGTTTGCACGAATATTGTCACTTATTCGAGGTGTATTATTTAATTTTTTTGTAGGTTTTCACGGTGTCGATGAAACACAGACCAGTGTTGTGAATTTTAAATCGTAATTTAATTGAATTCTTTGTAGTAAATTTCTCAATTGCACATGATGCGCGTGGAATTTTATTGGCATCCGGCTTTTTCAAGTATTGATTTCCATATAAAGCATACGGTTACCCAATTACATATACAGGACGTCTCACAGCTGTGACGGGGAGAAATAAGTTTAAATATTGGATTGATAAGACATGTTTATTCCAAAACAACAGAGCATCTCAAATAAAACGGAAATATTACCTTTTTTTGTAATAATTACGTTAAACTTCAATTTACATTTGGCATAGTGATTTTAATCAATGTATGTGCTTTTTTTATATTACTGTTAACGAAATGGCGAGTGTGTTTTAAAAAAATCTAAGTAAAGTAGTTAATGAGCCAATAGTTAATGAGTAAATGTACCAATTAAGAAAGCGACTAAAGCACATCATCCGTCATGGTTTAGTAATGTACAGACGCCAGCACGTCAAGCTACCCCAATCTGTCAAATTTCCTCAATTGAAAGTGAAAAGCACAAGGGTGCTTTTTTGATAAAGTTGAAAATCTATATAAGAAATTTGACAGATTGGGGTAGCTGGATGTGCTGGCGTCTGTACTAATTAAACTATTAAAAGAAAAAGTAAGAAAACAATTCGGAAAATACGAAAAACTTCGCGACGAAATAGAATTTCACTTACTACTCAATCACTGCCATAAACATAAATACACGTTATAAAAAGTAGAAAAATATTTTAAAATGTTCTACTGAAAAATACAATTCTACAACAGAAAGCAAACGAGGTGGACAATCTGCATTATAAGATTATTAGATGAACATTTCAGTTGCAAAAAATGTTCATGATATTGCATATCTATTTGCAGATCAATTTCATTCTGTATCTTCAACTGAAGTTAATATCGCTAAAGAGAAATAAATGGTAACTGAAAATTACTCATTCAGTTTTAGATAGACAGCCGCAAAATTTTCTGTTCCACGCGAATCAATTCGTATCTTTTGAAACGATCGCTTGGGTATGAAAAACGTTGCCACTCGACTAGTCAAGAACGATCAAATTTTTTTTCAATTACTTAATAGTGTAAAACTCGCTTAAGACATGTTAATACGAGTCAATTCCGTTCCTAAAATACATTATTACTGCTGATGAGATATGAGTTTATGAGTTTGTCATGCAAAAAAGTCAACTAGTAGCTCATATTGATAGTTTTCTTTGACTGTCGCGGTCATCTGCACTCGGAATTCTTGCCAGAAGGTCAGACAGTTAATAAAGAATATGATGTGAGTGTTTGAGAGAGAAAAGAGCTAAATGCTCGAAGGAGAAAAATCGTCAAATAAGGCCAGATTCGGGGAAAGATTATTTATTTTATTTTACATCATGATAACGCGCCATCGCACCAGGCCATCACTGTGTAAGAATTTTGGACCAAAACTGAAGAAATACCATCGAACAACTACCGTATTCCCGGGAAATGGAGCCGGCCGCCTTTTTTCTCTTTTTGTTTTAGGCGATAGGAGACATAAAACAAAATGCGCGCTAAAAATTGAAATCAATTCCGGAAAAAGAGTTTAAAAATGTTTTAATAATTGGAATATTCGTTGATTTATTGGTCGCTTTCGTATTCTAGGTTCCATTCTTGGATAAAACGGATGTGTGATCCATAAATAGTTGCACAGATACCGGTTGTGCCATGAATCTTCGCTACGTTTTTAAAATTAATCATTTACATCTTGAACGTAAATTTTTGTTTAAAGATTTTTCCCATGGTTAGTATGACCCCAAACTAAGAAGAGCTTGTACGACGGAAATCAGATAAGTGATATACTACTTATCTTTTATATATACATACTTATATAGATATTATTAACTATCCTTGATATCATATCACACTTAATAAATGAAATATTAGATTCATTATAAAATATCAGTACTGTACCCCCTGTAACATCTAAAATAAAAGAATGATAAAACTTAAAAAAATATATGATGTACATGACCATGCAAACTAACAAAGAAAATTGATTTGAACGAGATCTAGTGAGTAGGTTTTTTTAAAACGTCATAAATCGTAAACCACAATTTACCTTTCATTTAATCAACTGAAATACTTGCTGTTACGGAACCCTTCATGGGCGAGGCCAACTCGCACTTGGCCGGTTTTTATCTTTGTACTAAGTGTGGCATAAAAAAAACATTTAATTTTATATCCCCATTCCTAACGTCCTTATCTGTAGGCATTAGTATTCATAATCTTTAAATACGTCAGTCTACTACGTCAATAATAATTGACAGTGAGGAGAGTCCGTTTATAAATAAATCCGGGTGTCTACATTGGCGTTGCTACATCGTAAGAGCTTTTAATAAATAACGCGTTTAGTGTCTATAACTTGTGCAGGCTATTTCAGCCTGGCCACTACTAAGTGTCTAGCCTTAAATAACATCGCTTCAATACAAAGAGTACTATATCTGTAAATCCGTCTTTGCTACATTCAATTACGTAACTGCTATGCTACTGAATTATTAGCCGCAAAAGCGGTACAAAAAGCCTATGTCGTAAACTTCTTCAAATAATTTGTAGAGGCAAAAACAAAACCTGCCGATCCCATTAAGCCAAGTACAGTTTTTTTTATATATATGGCTGGTGCACACTTAAAAGTTAATTGCTTAATGTTGGTTATTTTATTAAATTATTGTTTATCCGATAATAAAATTGTAAAATATTGGTTTTAGAATATACATTTAATGTAAATTAACTTATTTTTGAATTGTAATATTGTTTGAGTGGTAAAATTATTAAAAACGAATTGGTTTTAAAATAAACACACTATTGTTAATAAGATTAAATTTTATGTGAAGGCACATTCTTTAATCGTAATGAATTAATATTACGAGTTAACTATGTGTTTCTGGCATATTTAGTTATTTATTATATGAAACCTAAAGACGTCTAAGATTGAAAACAAATAAGTATATGTTTTTTATCAAGTAAGATATAAATATAGGAGTCTCGTTTGTTACACACAACGTAGTTATTACGTGGACACTGTCCTTTTTTTTTGTTAAGTCAGGAGGAATGCCTACGCATGCCACCCGCAAAATGCGGTCCGGTGCCCCTCTTTTGCGCAATGTTCCAGATGGTCGGGACACGTACCCTATAAGGGCTTGAGATTGCTCTCCCCTATTTCCGACTCCTGCCAGTCCGGCACAGCGACTGTGCCACAAACAGATCGCTGTCTTACCGGAGCTGCTTGTACGTGGCGGAAGTGGAGGACACTTCTCACACTGCCACCACAGCCCCGAGGGGAGTTAGGCTAACGGGTGCCGCCGCCGCCCAGACGCCTTCTCCATCTACGAGCAGGATCGGCTCGTTCCTGATCTCGCTCGGTGGCCTCCTTCTGCAGCAAGACTTCCTCACAGAAGGAGACCACGGATGGTGGTGTCGCCAGCCAGCATCGCATACACGACTGTTGGCGGCGAAAGATCCCGTCCGATCTCAGCAACCAGGACTCGTCTCTCGGCCTCCCAGGTCGGGCACTCCTCCAGCGTATGCTGGGCAGAGTCCAGGTCGCTCCCGCAATGGTGACAATGTGTCGTCACTTCTCGGCCGATCCAGCACAGATACTCACCGAAACACCTGTGTCCGGTGAGTATCTGAGTCAGTCTGTAGTTGACGTAACCGCCCTTCCTTCCCACTCAGGCCTCGACGTGAAGCAGGATAGCACCGACGGCACGTTGGCGCGCGTTCAGGCGCAACTCAAGCCGTGCGCGCTACTGTGTTAGTACGCGCCGGTGTACATCCCGCCTATAGGCAATGAGCGTCTGCTCTGGCGCTCTCCCGGCGGACGCGAATTTCGGTATAAACCGTCGCGTCAACTACCGCCAGGAGATCAAATGGCGAGAGGTTCGCCAGGAGTGTCACCGCCTCAAAGGATACCGAATGGTATCCTTTGAGGTGGTGACCACCACACGCTGCGGGCTGTTCAAAATAGCTCTGCAGCGGGAGGCGCCCGAAACACTTTCCTTGCGACCAGGATATCAACACAACACACCTGGACCAGACGAATGCATCCGTTCAACCAACCCTAGGTCGGTTCCGGATGACACTGTCCTTTCGATCAGAATACCAATGCAACACATCTGGACCGGGCGAGTGCATCCCTTCTACCAACCCGTAATGGTCTGGCTCGGACTACACTGTCCCTTCAGAGAATATAGAAACCGTATTTTGGGACGGGACTAGTAAATCCAATTGATAAACACTACTAAAATCTACGGTGTTCATAATACATGAATGATATAAAACATAATACCGACATACCTATGGTTGCAAATTCTCTTGTTCAACGCAAATTTCAACTTCATTTTATAGGGTTCAGGGTCGAAATATGTACTGAGAGTATCTGAACCGGCTGTGATAATATTAGAGCATACGGTCAAGGTGTCACAAAGTATGAGTTTTGACAAGGGAATTTGCACTCAGTACCCGAGAGACACGAAGGCTTGCTTGATATCGCGACTCTCTTGAATTATGATGCGGCCGAGTCGGCGACAGAAGATGTAGACGATGTAACTTTTCCTCACCTTCTAACGCCGACTCGGCCTCATCATAGACATGGTTCTGGGTCTGTATCACGATGAAGTTGCTCTACCGGCTGATAATGGTATGGATGGAGTTCGGCTGTATTTAGCAGATTCGATACCGTACCTTGGATCGAGCTATGAACCCCTGGCATACATTCATCGAGCTGCTCGTAGACTTTCACCACTTAACTCGCGCGGCGCAAGAGTTTTTGCGCTGGAAAACTAATACTATGTTACGTCATTACAGCGCGTGCGTATGAGCTATACTGTCGAGTGATGGTTGTGTCGGGCGCCGCGCTGCGCCCTCTGGCAATTTGTTTATGTACTATTGTTTACGTTATCATGTATGTTACCACAATTTTGGTATATATCTTGTTGCACACCTACTGCTATAAGTTAATGTTCAGCTCCTATCCATCCTAAGGTTGTCTTGAAGAGATCGCTTTATGCGATAAGACCGCCCTTTGTACAACTTGTCTATGGAGGTAATATCTCACGTCATATTAATTTTTATCGCGTACAATAAAGAGTTAACATCTATTCTATGTTTGATGGCTTTACAATTTTTGTCACTATTTATTTTTGTTAATGTGATTAGGGTTTATTCAAAAAGTCACTTTCAGTATGAATACTACTGACTTTATTTGTGCCAACAGTACATTTCACAATAGAAGCAAATGTTTAGCCAAGCTTTTGGCTGAAATATTAGAGAAATAATTTAGCGAGGAAGCTATTAGTCTTGTATAACAATTACGAAGATACCCATAGTTGTCTTTTGTCAGATAAAATGGTTTCATAACGAAAAGCGTTAATTTCAATTGTGATTTTTCTTGCATGTAGGTGGATAATGTATATAAAGTCAGATTTAAGTTATATTTAATCATATTTTCCCCCTGTGACAAACTATCACTATAGAGAAATGAGAACATAACAATTTTACTTATATTTAATCTATTTTAATGACTAATATGTGATATATTGTGCAAATTACCCCTATATTCCATAAAAAGAATCAGATTACCGTTATTATTAAATTTATATTAAAAAACTTTCTTCAAAATGTGGTGACTAGATGCACTAGGTATACCGAAATTGGTTATTAAATGTCCCGCTGTTGAGAATAACCGCCCTAAGTTTTAGGGTGGTTATTCTCAGCAATTACATACTATTCTTAAGATATGGAGTTCATTTTGTAAAAGGTCAATTTTATTATTTTGGCTTTGTATATCACATGTACATTTTTAATAATATTTTTAATTCATAGTACCTATACATATTCAACTTTTCTCTTAATTGCAATCTTTTCTTGTTTTGATTAGTATATTTTTTATAAATTTTTGATACTTTTTTTTAATGTAATGACACTAACTGGCATTGAATTTATTTTAATAAAAATAAAAATATTTTTTTTGGGGGAGTTTTGTGATATTGGACTAGTTATTGGCTACGACAGAAGCCATGATTGCGTCTTTGACTACCAACTCATCATAAAGTGTTTGGTTCTCCGAGGCGAATAAGTTGTGATTTAATTAATTCCAATATTGACACAACAATATTGAATGAAGATTCCAACTGAGATCTTAGTGACGTTACTACATTATTAGCCTCTTTCAGTTGTTGTTCCAAGCTTAAGGATTTGTTCAATGCAAAGTCATATTCAATTCGAAATTGATTAAATCCATTATTGATGTTTTAGAGTTGAACCCGCGATTCAATGGTGTCTGTGTATTCCACATGTACTAGTGAAAATTAACTTTTAAGAGCTTCACCTGATCTGTCTAGCACCCTTTTACTAACAGCCCGTTCTTTGTCATGCCTATCAAACAATTACTTGAAGGCCTGATGTTCCTAGAAAGCTTTTTGAAGTTATTTCTCAACTTAAAACTCCACGGGGGGTAATGCCACACATAGTTTTTAATTTATTATTTACAGATTGTTTGGTTAAAGAATCATTTACCGGTTAGATGGAATGATGTTATGTTTACATATTTAATATCTATAGTAATAAGCGATAAAGTTGACGTCAAAGTCTATGTCAAATTAAATTATAGTTTAGACAATTTGTTTTGAAATTACGAGTTAATACATTGATTTTTACCTTTGGAGCTCATACAAATATGCCGGTAACTTTCATAATACACTATGTTATTACCTAAAACACATTAAGTACACTAATTATTCAGTGATTTATTAATAATTGGGCGTTTATAAAAAGAAAAATTTATTAACATCAATAAAAAATTGAGGAACATTCGAAATCAGCTGTTAGCGATACCGCGTAGTCAGAGCAGGAAAAACTTTACTAAACTATAGACTTAGTTGACGTTAGTTACTAACTAACTTGTGCTGAATCTTGAACCTCCCTTAAAAAAATAATTTCATATTTTACTAGCTGTCAATGCCACGTAAAGAAAATGATCGAAAATATAAAAATAAAACAGTTTCTCTGATCGCTACCAAACTTTGCACGATCATCCTCTAGGCTAAAGATTGGCTGAAAATTTAATCAAAAGCGCTTCAGCTGTATAATGGTCCAATTCATTAGGATTATAACCTATCTCTATACAATCATCCGCTGAATAAATATGAAATTGTCTGAAAATTGTATCAAAATCGTTTTAGCTGTTCTGAAGTCCATGCGGAACATACATCTGTCCATCTATATTTATTATTATTTATATATTATTGTTGATCCTTAACACCTTTTCAATTTAACTTTTGGATACTACAATGTTAAACTTATATTTTTTTCAAAAACGTCTTTAATCTTTAATACTTCTTGCTTCTTGGTTTCATTTAAATATTTTACACTTGTTTATTATTTTACAACGTGGCAACGTCGGCGTACGCCAGGGGATTAATCAAGGTTTAGCGTAAGGTCAGGGCTACAAAACCGAAAAGAATCTTTGAATTATGCTTTTAAAGGTATCAAAATGTTTTGTTGGGAAATAACTAAGCATAAGAAAATTGCGAGATATTATTTTCTGCCAGTATTTCTGACAGAGTAGAGATTTAGTCGCACGTACAGTCGACGCCACTCGTGTGTACACTCTAATATACACTTACAGCCTTGGGTCCTCTTTATAATGTCATCGTTATAAAGGCTGTCAAGGTCAAATGTGCAAAGTCAAATTCCAATAGCTGAATGTTTATCTCTTTAATATTGTTATTGGAGATACAAGGTCTAACGATTACTACTCCAAAAAGCATGGTATTCAAAAAATATAACGCATGTTTTAATTAATTTGCACTATATTAATTTTATTGACCTGTTATACATTTTTTAAGTTAATGACAGAGTTTCTTGATTCAAATTTAATTTGACCTGATGGGTTAATATAAGTTCACAGATTTTAAACACATATTTTGCAGTTTATACTTCGATTTATAAAGCGACAGGGCAGCGTGGCAGGCCCCTACAAGATAAAGCGATGATCTTGTGAGGGTTGCTAGAAACCGCTGGATACGGGTGGCACAAGAGAGAAAGAGACCTTTGGGAGAGGTCCAGCAATGGGTGTCTTTCGTCTGATATGATGATGATTTAAATTTATTTTGAGAACTTTAATTTAATTGTTTAACTGTCTCGTATCATTAATATTTATATGGCAAATATGCCTGAACAAATTACTATCTATCATATTTGGCCTGTGGCAATTTTTTTTTTATCCTGAGACATTATTTACACATGGCCATTATTTATACATGGAATAAATACAATGGCATCTTGCAAGTAAATTATATTGTTCATATTTACATAAATATTTTTGCAAACAAATCATCTTGTTTTGTCTTTTTTTTCAAGCTGTTATCATATCATTTACTAGTAGAGCTTACCTTATCAACTGGAGTTTCCTATAAAGTAGGAGGAAATCAATGGTAAAAGAATAAAATAACATACATCTACCCGGACGATATTGTATGATAGACGCTTTCGTACACAAAGACTACACGAAAAAACAACAAACAGTAAACAGTAGCACCAAAGTATATCCTTTAAACCCTTTGTCAGCAAACAATTATATGCTCCGCGTAATCTTAAACGGTTAATATAAACGCTGTCTGAACCTCCCTAAACCGAATTTAAACCGTTTCATTTCAAAAATATTTTCTAGAATAGAGTTAAAAATTACATTTGTGTAGTAACTTCCTATGGGAGCAAGAGCGAAAATATAGCTTTGCAGACATGCCAATAAGCTTACGCGGTAAATATGAAGATTCGAAGACTTTGCGTATTTTACTTACTGATATGTTGCTCAGTTTTATGGCTAAACTGTGATTCTTACATAGGCCTAGCTTTTTTTTCAAAGACAACGCCCGCACTAGGTAAAATATTTCCTGTGTCGTTGGGTACATTACAAACATACAAATAGACGGACACAAATTACACCCAGACGCAGAACAACTATTTATGGGTCACACAAATAGTTATCCGGCGAAGGACTCGAACCCGCGAAACGAAGCGGTGATGCGACTGTCTTAGCCGCTGCGCCACACGTGCAAAAAGAAGGAGATTATTTAGTAAACAGTTTTTTTTGTTCATATACAATGTATATTACGCAATTTACGTACCTAGTTAGTAGTTTCGTAGTTGCTCCGTTTGTGAACCAATTTTGAAAATTATTTATATTAATGATCAATAAGGAATGCTTTCGCATTGAGCTCATATAAATTTAGTTCCAATCAGTCATTCAAGAGAATACTCGAAGTAGGATTTATTTTGTAAACAGATCCCAAAAAAAATACGTTAAAATATTAAAGATATTTCTATCATATTACACCAGCCAACGATATTAAAAAATAAATATTAAGTTATTATAACGAAATTACGATTTGCAATAACGAGATGTAGATGGGTCTACATATTTATTCTTGATCATAATATTATCAGTATTAGTTATGTATTAAGTCATGAGACGAAAGTAGGATGGTGCAATAAAATCGGCGACACAGTGATGAACGAGGGGAGGTTTGTTCCGAAAACAACAATAGATGTCACGTACTTACAAACTCATAACCATCGATTCCAATTTATGACACATATTACAGAGAAAAATGTTGGGTCTTGTTGGAATTGTCGTCTCATTGTATAGTATGTTTAGCAAGATTCTAGTTGGAAATATGGATCATTCATCATCATCATCTCATCATTGACGGGCCTGTTGGCGTGGTTGGCAAATGCTTGCTTTTCACGCCGGAGGTCGTGGGTTCGATTCCCACCCAGGACAGATATTTGTGTGCATGAACGTGTCTGTTTGTCCTGAGTCTGGGTGTAATTATCTATATAAGTATGTATTTACAAAAGAAAAGTAGTATATGTATTATATCAGTTATCTGGTTTCCACTAACAAGCTCTGCTTAGTTAGGGATCAGATGGCCGTGTGTTAATAGTGTCCCAGAATATTATTATTTATGATGATTATCTTATCATCAGCCTCCGTCTACGGCTGGACATAGGCCTCCCCAAAGGTTTCTAACGTTGCCATTTGGAGAGGAATGCCGTAGTCACCGCGCTTCGCATGTGAGTTGGCGACCGCAGTTAGGTGGTAGGTAGTACACAGGTAGTGCTGCTGCCCGACTACCTGGTGTATCCCTTAGTCGCCTTTTTTGACACTCACGGGATGATGGAACCCATACCTACGGCTCAATGGATGATTACATGATATATATTATTACGCACTCGTAGGTTCTGCACATTAGCACCGGAGCAGCATACCCGCGTTCCCGGGGCTCCCGGTATGAGACGCCAGAAGAAGTCCACGGCAGGTTAGGTTTAGTCGGTGCGAGTCCGACATACCCACCCGCAGACACTTTTTGCGGGTAGCATGCACTAGCATTCCACCTGCCTTATCAAAAAAAAAAAGGTTCTGCACATTAAAACTCCGAGATATTTTCCACACACAATATTTAATCGAACAGAATAACGTTCTCATCTACCGTCGTACAAAGAATGCCTCTTTAATAATTCCCCTACCCTATTTATATTTTTATCAGTGACAACCATTTGAAAGTCTAATATCGATTATTAATAGGTAGTTTTAAGATGTAAAATTAAGCAATTAATAAGATGATAATCACTAATCAAATAAATAATCACAGTGTAAATATATTATTATAACATAGCAGCTACGTCATAACCGTTGCGCGGCTATTGAGTACTTGAAACTTAACAAAGTGCAAATGTATTCGAACAAACTACAAATAATTTGCATAGTAGATAAACGAAGACACCGGATAATAGGTTGCCAATACATTAATGTGAATTAATGAAAGGGAAGGAAGAGTACCCTTGCTTCATTAGTCAATTTACTAAAGGGGAAAGAAATTGCGAACATTTTTGCTCCATTTAGGGAAAAAACGAGCCAAGTGTAAGTCGGGCTCACATAACGAGGGCCTTAAATGTATAAAAAGTGTTTTAGCTTCTAAGGCCCACTTGCGCCACCCCGGGTTAAAAGAATTAAATCAGAGTTAGTGGCTAATATGGGGTTAAATTGCAATTACGTCTTGCACCACCAAGAGTTAGGGACTAACCTTGGGTTATTTTATTAAAATTTTAACCCACCTATTTTGGTGGTTAACCCACTAACTCCGGATTAGTAATGTCAAATTTGTCGTTTGAGAGGTTATGTTATATAATATAATATATAACAGTTATGTGACCTAAACAATTATGATTGATTTTTTATTGTCTGATGATGATGAAGAAATCGTAGAATATATTAAGCTCGGGCTTTTATAATAAAAGAGTTGCAGAAATGTCCGATCGTGTCAACTTTGACATGACAATATTTGAACGACTCCAAATTGACAGATTGGTTTCAAACACAAACGATCAAATTGAAATGTCTTTGAAACTTAACACATGAGACAGTCATATACAAAGTCTTCTAGTGACAAAAAGAGGTGTATAAATATTTCACTCATTGTTCACTCATTCATATTTGGTTGGATTCCATTACGGAACTGCACCCGTGGACGTGTTAGTCGTTAATGATACCAACATAAAATAGAGAAAACACTCGGTTAGTAGACTCGGTGTTATTTTTCATTGGCGCAACAGAATGTCGAGTTAAAATTTTAACGAATTAACCCGAAGTTACTTAACTCGAGTTAATTTATTTTAGCCTAGCTTTTGGTGCAAGTGGGCCTAAAACATCTAATTTTTAGAATTTTTCGCATGAAAGATATCGGAGATAAGGATATTTTTTGTCATTTGTAACCATAAGTCAAACGATTCATCATAGAAATATTTTATAAGTTTTGGAATCTGTAAACAAAGCATTTTTGGGTTCCGTAGCCAAATGGCAAAAAACGGAACGCTTATAGATTCATCATGTCCGTCTGTCGTACATGTGAGGTATCTATGGATAGGTCTTTGAAAATGATATTGAGGTTTCTAATAAAAAAATTTTCTTAACTTATTCTTGAGACACTCCCAAAATGGTAAAATGAGTGTCCCCCCCCCTTGTAACTTCTAAAAAGAGAATGACAAAACTAAAAAAATATATGATGTACATTACCATGCAAACTAACAACAAAATTGGTTTGAACGAGATCTAGTAAGTAGATTTTTTTAATACGTCATAAATCGTAAACCGCAATTTTTTCATTTCATTTATTCAACTGACATACTTGCTGCTACGGAACCCTTCATAGGCGAGTCCGACTTGCACTTGGCCGGTTTTTATATTATGATATCTCATTCGAACCGATATTTAAAAATAAATCGAATGTAATATGCGCCTGTCTTGCGCTCGACGCTGATAGCGCGAAACCGGCAATTGTGGAGATCTTTGTCCAACAGTGGGCGTCTTTCGGCTGACATGATGATGGTGATGATGAATGTAATATTTTAAACTATCCCAAATTAAAAATCGCTTAAATTAATAGTTGCTGAGTTGAAGGATGGACGGACTAAGATCTTTATGGTGGTATCCTTTTTATAATTTTGTGTTGGTTTAGAAATTAAGATAACAATTAAAGTTCAAAAAACGATAATGTGATAAAGTTTTTAGATAAAACCCGTAAAAGGCCGGTGGATTGGTTGCGTGTTTGCAAACCATCGTAATAGCCGCTCTGATGAATCTCACGCGACCTAATTATAACGCGCGGCTGATGGATTAAGTGGTCTTCATGTTTGACAAAACGTTGAGTGATGAGGGCGAAATAAAAATAAGTTACATTATAATGTATCACGTGATTCAGAATCGAGTAATAGAAGTAATAAAGTGAATACAGGGGAGACATTTTAAATGAATAGATTGCGATATTTTACTTATACAACAAAAGACACTTATTTTCTACGTAAAAGCACTTTTGGTATTCAAAGTCTATATTTACATAGTCAAAATTGTGATCAAATTGGCAGTTTTAATAATAATATATTAATTTTGGCTACCATGGGCAGTATATTTGTTTTTCTTTTGTGTTATTATTATTATCACATCGTTTACTTTTTATTCTGATTCACAGAATGTTACCATGTTAGTCATTCTGCAATATAATATCTAATCATTCAAAATATATGTATATTTAATCAATTTAACTTAGCTATAAAAAACCTATAAGTTAAAATTAATAGAACTAAATTCTTAAAATATTAGAGTAATAAAAGGAAGAAACATAACTTTCATTTAAATTATAAAACTAAAAGTAATTTCTTTTTACGGTTTTTCTTGGTGTAAAATGCAACTAGAAAGAAAATGTTACAAAACCCTAAAACCAAAACTTGCTGATGCTCTTTAGAGGCAATAGAAATCTCTAATAAAAATACAGTAGTGATGACCAATCATGAAATTGTTGCCATTAAACTTTGACATGGCATCGTTCTGTAGAGGAGTAGCTTAATTTAAATTAAACTGTTATAGCTGAATGTGTAATATGCATTTGTAATGTAATTCCATAAATCGGACACACCAATGACTGTCTTTCGCAAATAGCGTAACTAGAGTCAGTAACAATATTTTACGAAAGAAAGTCTTTGTTCATGTATCTAACAAACGAAATTTGAGTTTTTTTTTTCAAAACCAATTTAATACTGTTAATATGTTAGAAAGATGTGCAGACGCCTGCACATCTAGCTACCCCAATCTGTCAAATTTCCCCAATTGAAAGTGAACCTTGTGATTATGTGATAAAGTTGAAAATCTATAAAATAAATTTGACAGCCGTCTGTGCGCAAATGTAATAGTTGCTATAATTGTTCTCTTCACTGTAAATTATATTGTGCAGTTGAAGTCATATATCCAAGTGCTATACAATGTCATGGATACAATTACATACCTGGGGCGTGCATAATTTACAAATAAATAATATTACGTTGCAAATTTTTAAATTATGGAAAGAAAAATATTTTTAATTTAATATATTATTATTTTAAATGTAATTTAAACATTAATGTAATGAGCATAAGTAACCATAGAGTACATACAAATAAGCAGTGTATCATGTTAAGAAAAACAATAAATGATTGCAAATAACAGGTAGACATTTTAAAATTAACACAAAACAGATAAACATGACCATATTATGTATATAATAAACAATCTGAAATAATAATCGCACATCTTTTATAATTTTACTTTACTTTTTTGCTGGCCAAATTCTGCAAAATCAAAAATGCTCTAATGATTTCGGGATACATCTTGATAGCATTGGGACAGATTACAATCGTAAAAAATAAAACTTAGTGTTGATGGGTGTAAACTTGTTGCTTCATTGTTCCCCATAGAAAACAATCTAGGGGTGCCATATTGGGAGTACGCTAACCAACCCTACAGTGACATCTATACTGAGGATGAACTATGTGAAAGAAGTATAAATAATGCTATCGGGGATAATTCAGAAATCAGAATAAAAAAAGATTTTAATATAACCAAAATTTATGTTATATATTTGTGTAGTTTTATCCAGCAATCATATGAGCAATTTATTTGCAAACAAATTACTTTAATTTCCATTCAGTTCTACTATTACTTAATTCGCAAACGACAATAACGTCTATTAATGAAGGTTTACTAAATTGATTGGTTACGTAGTACGGGTCATAATTGGATTGAGGGCAATGTGGGATATGATATGACACAGCTAAAGCCTACTTCTATGAAGTATGGCATTTGAAAAAGCAGATTCAGTTAACTTATTGTCAATAAGATAATTGTTATTATCGTATTTAACGGTCTGAATGTTCGAAAATTCAGAGTTCCCTAGAGCATGTGAGTACCTACTATTATAAATGTTCAATGAAATGAATCCAAAATGATTTAACTTGACCGTAACAGTGCTCCAAAAATTGACTTGAGTAATTTATAGCAATAGAAGTGGCACTTGCTAGTTGCCCTTATTATTACGTAAGTGGCGTTCAGGTGGGGTAAGAACTCAATGAGGTCAGTCACTAGATTGGTGACCGTAGTGATTTAGTTCGTGGAAATTTCGCGGTAGACATTATGCAGTCCGTACCGGCTTCTAAGACTATTTTCTATTAGAACTAGTAAAAGGAACGCACGAACATAGACAATATGAAACAAAGGTCAACAATGTCAACACACATTATGAACAGCAAAGTTCAAGATCATCCGTAATCTGAGACTACTAATAATCTCTTTGTTATCACTACCTTTAATATAAGATGCAATATGTATAAGAGTACATACTCGCCCAAAGGTGTCAAAGAATTTTTCAACGTACTAACAACCGTACGGCAGAATACTTAATTTTAAGACCTGCTTCAATATTTTTTTTGTTGTCCATGAAGATCTTTAAACAACGCATGTACACACCGCAGTCCACAGAGCGTATATGAAAAATCGCTACAGCACAGAGAGAGTGGAGGAAGAGTATACATCGTATAACTACATCGCTTTCAGGAAATCGTAAAAAAGATATACTTGGTATGTAACTTTATGTAGTACAATCATTGCTGTATGCTTTCATTAACATCCTGCAATGACTATCTTATTTTCAAGCAATGCACGTTGTAAACTAGGTATATCTTAGCTCAATATGCGTCTCAAAAAACATCTCGTCTCCTCCAATTCTGGCTTAATATTGAAACGCATTTATTAAATGCAATAAAGATAAATTAATTCATTCTGAATGTGAATATCTATTCCATTGTGCCTTGCATGCATATTACTGTTCACAGAGTTTAAACTGTCTGAACTTCTTACTCGTTATATATAACCTATAAATTGAATAATGGAACTGAATATAATTTTATCTCTTTAATTGTACATTGGTTCATATTGTACATTAATGTATTCAATGTAGATATTTGAAGAATAGGTTATGGACATTTTAGTTTACATTTGATAGTATACGTTTTCTTTTGTACTATGAGACTACTAGGGGATGTCGTAATAGAAATTTCAGCAATCATAGGTCGAATACATAAAGGACTTTAGTAAAAATCGATATTTTTTGTCATACGTTGTAACATATGAATATAGGTACTATTTTGACTTCATTTTTAATTTAAATGTTACTATTAGCGTAGTACTGGCACTGTAAGTCTTGCTATATTATGACAATTGTTCAGTTAAAACCGAACTACATACAAAAAAAAATTAATATGCAAGAATATTATTAAAAAAAAACAAATATAATTAAAATATTTTAAATTCTTAAGAAATTTTTCAATATCTCCCACATTTTAAATTATTATATTCGTATTTTAAATGTGCGAAATTTCAATATAAAGAATAAACGCTAACCAGTAAACAAACTATCACGATGTTTATTGTATTATACAAGTTAGATAGGTTTTAACAAAATAAATTTAGATGAATTAGTATTCTGTTTACGTTTACCAATTTGAGCATGATGGTAAAGGACCTAACGTTATATCAAATTTGGGATTCAGACGGACACATCTAACAAAAGCTCAGTTTTCCACAAAAAATCAATGAAGTTGTACATTATTTCTTCAATGGTTTTGAATTACAGTATGAGTAAATATGGATAATTGCAAGCCTTGTGTAACGGCTTATAATATAGGATAGTACCTACAGGGCTAGTCACTTTATAAGTAAGAGTAATTTTGGCAGAATGAACAATTTTGAAGTTTAAAGTAAATTTTCATGTTTCACGTCCCAATTTACGATTCTAGGAACAGACAAGCGACGGCTCGCCCATAAATGCGTAAGAAGATATAAAAAGGATTCTGTTATATTAATTTTTACATGTCATGTTTAAATTTCCACTACTTTTAAATGAAATGTTAAATCTTATTACTAATACCGATTTTTTTCTTTTAAAATTAGAATGAAGGATTTTAGTTTTATAGTTTTGGTATTACCAGATCTTGCTCTGCGATTACGAGTATAACTAATAATTACCTATGTTTTATTTGCAAAATATACATCAGAATGCGTTTATATCCACTTTTATGAATTAAAACTACAGTATTCCTTTGAATTTTACACATTTTACTGATAAAAAAAACAGCTGTAAATAATATATTTACAGCTGGTTTCTTTATCTTTATTTTAAACCGATCAGACGTACTGAATAAAATACAACTATGTACTTATTAGATTAATCACAATCAAACTCAACAATACCAAAATTAGCTTAGAGGTACGCTAGTTATTCACACATTGTTCCTTTAAAAATCAATTATAAACGGTCACTCGCTAATTTCGTCAATCATATACTTACAATGCTTCTCCAAAAATTATTCAAAACTCGGCAAAGTTTCGTAGCATTTTAGACATCTTCGGCACATAACCACCTAGAAACAATCATTTTTTCTTTAAAAACAAACGAGCACTGCACAGTGATTTAATGTGGAAGCTTAATATTTAAGTTTCACGTATAAGTCGCCCGTATAAATTCGAGTGTGGGTCGGCTCCCGATCGGGTGTCGGTGAGCTCGCGGCTCGCGCAGGCGGCGGGCGTCGGCGCCACCTGTCGCTGTCGGCGCGGCAGCGGGCGCGGGCCGAACGGCAGCTTGACGCGCGGCTCTCCAGCGACTGCCGAGCCCGGGCACGTGGCCCCGCCGGGCGCCGGCCGCCGCCCAGGTGCACTACGCCCACCCCCGCGCTCGCCTCACACCCGCGTCTTGCACCCTCGCTGCACACGCTCTGCACGCGCGACTCCTCATCCAATGTCGCACATTATACTACTTGTGATCGTACGCTAAACTCTACGAACACCATGTATACAATGTAACGCGCTCATGACCGGCATGCGTCCATGAAAAAACTCATAAAATATGCACACGACTGAAGACAGAGGAAATTGGAATGGGGAAGTATGTGCGCATACCTATCTATGGTGTACACGCAGAACACGGCGTGATATGTAAATGAATTAATTATAACGACGTAGCGTATTACTTCACGACGGGGTCTACGGCGTAGTCTACTACGCGGTAGCACCGACTAGCGTAGTCAACCGTTCATAAATTCAGATGTCAAATATTGTTTTCTTGAACAGTTTACACAGCGTAACGTAGACTAAAACATTATTTGTAAAGTCTCAGACACTCCTAAGTGTATCCAATAAATTATATTAGTACTTAATTTGCACGCAAACATATTTACAAGGAAATGGAAACAACGATGACGAAATTTATTTGATATTTACCTCTCATCTCTGAATAATTGAAAAATTAATATTAAACTCGTGGGACCGATATGAATGTTAAAATGAATAGAAAATGTTTTTACTGATGTGTGTGAAGGTAGGCCCGTCTCGTTTTTATTACCACGTAAAGTTTAATTTAGTGTATTTTCTTTGGAGTTATAAAAACGTAACGCACGGATGACGTCGAAGCGTTTTTTTTTAATTTGTAGTATAATAAAAGATATTAGGTATCTATTTAAGTGTGCTGACTGCTCTCAAATATCTAAAGGCACCAAGTTGTTGTGTAACATTTTACTTAAAGGATTACTTGAAAGACGAATCATGAACGGAATCAATAGCGTTATTTGGCCAATTTCGGGGACTAAGCACCTTTATGTGCTATCACAACTTCATGCGAAATCTGTAAAATTTCAATGTCTAATCGATGTACCAACTATCCATCAATTGGGGATATGTATTGGGGTATACTGAAGAAAAGAGTACTAACATGGCTAGAGCCAACGTCCGAACCCATTCATCTAGCTTGTGCCAATGTGTCACCATTCCCTCCTTCTATTAAGCTTTTAAAGTACTTACCAGTAGAGGAATGAGATAAATTATTTCTAGTTCAATTAGTAAATTGAACTAAAAAAGCAGTAGCTTTTTAGGATTGGACAAAAAGGAACTCTTATGGTGCAACCGTTCTTCCGGTTGTTACAGCGATATACTACTCTGACAAGAAAGTACCGGGAAAAGATCAATAATATACAAAATGTTTGTTATTCATCCAAATTTATTTTATCACCTTCAAAGTATGGTCCTTCAGAAACGATACACTTACGCCAACGAATAATCCATTGATCAAAACATTTTTTAAATGCTGCTTTCAGAATTGTGTTCAGTTCTCGCCGCGAATTCTCTTTTATGTCTTCTAACGATTGAAAACGAGTACCACGAAGTGGTAATTTGAGATTAGGAAAAAGAAAGAAGTCAGCTGGAGCCATATCTGGTGAATATGGTAGTTGCTGGATGGTATTTGTTGAGTGTTTGGTCAAAAATTCGTTCACAATGATGGCCTTTTGCGAAGGCGTATTATCGTGGTGCAAAATCCAAGAATTTTCTTTCCACAAATCTGGCCTTTTTCGTTGAATTTGCTCTCTTAAACGCCGCATAACGCTTAAATAATATCTATTCTTTATTTACCGTTCGACCTTCCGGTAAGAATTCAGAGTGCACAACACCGCGATAGTCAAAGAAAACAGTCAACATGACTTTGACTTTTGATCGACTCTGGCGTGGTTTTTTCGGTTTCGGTTCAGTTGGAAGGCGCCACTCCGAAGCTTGTTGACTAGTTTGCATGTCAAACTCGTAAACCCACTCCGCGTCACCAGTAACAATGCGTTTCATGAATGTTGGGTCGGAATTGACTCGTTCGACCATGTCCTCAGCGACTTTCATGCGATTGAGTTTTTGGAAAAAAATCAGATCTTTTGGGACTAGCCGAGCGGCAACATGTTTTATACCCAAATGATTAGTTAAAATGGTACGAATCGAATCGTGAGATACAGAAAGTTCGGCGGCTATCTCTCTCAGAGTTGAATGAAGATTTTCAGTCACAGTAACATCGCAAAAGTGAACGAATTATCACTTTTGCGATGTTAACTTCAGTTGCAGACGTTGATGGCCTACCAGAGCGAGGCAAATCTTTCATCACATCTCGACCGCTTTTGAACGCTTTGAACCACTCATAAGCACGAGTTTTTGATAAAGTCGATTCACCGTAAGCCTTCTGTAACTTTTCAGTGACTCCGAACACGAATTTCCATTAGCGATGCAAAATTTAAGACAAACTCTTTGTTCGATATTTTTGTCCATTATGAAATTCGCAATACACACTATACATATGATATTACTAAAACCAGCACTGTATTTAATATAAATAACAGATGCAACTCAAACTCCGCGCCAAAATGGAAAACAGTTGTGCCAATCTAACAACAACAAAAAAAAACTAAAATTTGAATTTGGAACCATAACAAATCATCCATTCCCGATACTTTTTTGACTGAATGTATAATTGTTAAAAAGCAACAACTAATGTCATTGATTTGATTTTTTATAAATAATGCTTTGTAGACGTCGCATAATTTATTTTCGGATTAATTTAAACTTTTTTTTTGCTCATAAATGATGACTTTTTTTTAATCTTTAAGGAGTTTTAATAACAGCAAGTTTACATTCAAATTTGCACTTAAATAATCTACACCAACTAATAATATAATTAACAACAGGCATTAAATAATATTTACAATAAACATTTATCATTATACAAAAGCCTCATCCTTGGGCGTCGAAAAATATTTCGGCATCGCTGCCTTTGAGCATCGTGCCCAGAATGCTGGCCGCATTGCCACGCCTGATGGCAATGCTTAAGCGCTGTCCAAAATGTTGGCCGGCCCTCTGGTCGGATGTAGCGTAATAAGTCTAGTTTCTAATGTTTTTTTAACCACAATCATTCAAGTGTATACGTCCATTTTCAACAGACAACAAAGTAGTATTCTAAATTAATAGTAGCATCAAAACAACTGAATACGTTTGCAGCAGTCTGATCCCAGTTCAAATAGAATAAACTAGTTCTGAACAGCGTTCACTTAAGCACACAGTAGCGAGCTGCGTAGACAGGAGGCCTAACAGTGATTGCGTGCTTGCTCTGTGAGAGTTATGCCTCAGTACCACAGGAACATTAACATTTGACGCCTACTGAAACGTATCACAGTATAAACAACGGTAACGGCAGTACAACTAGCCAATGAAATCATACTTCTGGTAGTATGATTTTTCTTGCATCAATTTAAACTTAAAATCTAGATATCATACTAAGGGTATTAACTTAATAGAGATTCCATCTATTATGTTAATAAAAATAAATAAATAATTAAAATTGCTTTATAGTGGACACACTAAAAAGGAATTTTTAATACAACGAATAATTAGAGAATTGTAATATTGAATTCTTTCACGATGGTCAGTTTTTTATGGATGGCTTGGTTTGCATAACTACTTATTTATAAGCTCCAATACAATTTAATTTATTTTATTCATTTTATTTTATTGGAACAAGGTATTGAGCTGATCTTGGTTTATTTTTTTGTAGACCCTAATACTCTTGTGATTTAATTTTTGCCAATTTATTTGTCGTTGGGATATCAAAATTACTTGCACGCAAATATATACGCACGAGAATATACTCTACTTAACGGTCAAATTTTATTACTGAGTGTGCGTACTTCAGAAGGCACCATAAGCTGACTAAGCCGGCAGCAGTCTTATATTGAATGCGGGAAAAACTAAATGTGTCGATGATATAAAGAAATTTATTCAATACTTGGGTTTGCCTCGTTGGTCTAGCGTTAGCGTGTTCACCCGCAAATAACGAGGTCCTGGGTTCAAATCCCGGTCCAAAAAATGATTTTAGGACTTTTCTGTAAAAAGAAAAATTTCTCAGCATCAGCCCGAAGTCTGGGAGTTGGCGGTATTGTACCCCTGTGCCTCGGAGAGCACGTAAAGCCGTTGGTCCTGTGCCTGACCTCTTTCCGGTTGTGTCGCTAGGCGTCCCATCGGATCATGAGAGTGATGTAATAGAAAGTGCTCCTGTGTTTGCGCACACACTTGAGCACTATAATATGTCCCGCGCAGATGGCTAATTTCTGTTGAGACTGGCCGCCGTGGCCGAAATTCGGCTAGGAGGACATTATTATCATTATTAAAATACACAGATCAAAAGAATCTAGGGATAACTTAATTGTTTAAAATCTTTTTAGTTTCCATGAACAAACTATATACAGATAGACAACCTCTTACGGTCTATTTTTTAATTTAAAAAAGAAAAACATTTAAATAAATAAAACAAAAGAAAAACAGAATACAGCGGCAAAATTCTTAATAATTCGTTACGTTAAGGATAATTTAAATTGTTATATCAATATTAATTAATAAAAAAGGGATTAGATCGTTTTTCTTTTTTAAATTAACGTGCCGTGTAAATTTTCATAGTCATGTCACGTCATGAGTCGAGATGAATTGTTACGAGCCGTGAGGATTTTAGAAAATGATGCTATTCAACGCATCGTTTCTAAGGCCCAAACGAGATACCAATGTTGTGGTCACGTTATCGCAGTACTGGGGATATGGTTGAACGGCACACCAATAAGTATCGTGTTACTACGCAGAGACAGGATCAATTCTGCAAATGAGTGCTAGAAAACAAGCCAATATTGCAATGATGCAATTAGTACAAAGGCTCCAAGAGGACCACCAGCTGCTGTTAAGTGACCAAACCGTGAGAAGGAGCGTGCATGAGGTTGGTCTTTATGCTCAAGTACCTCTACGTCTTCCAGCATTGCGATCGCGGTCGGCAGTTTCTTAGGCACGGGACCATTTACCATGGAGAGGAACCAGTGGCCTTCGGTGCTGTTCAGCGATGAGTTCCGGTTTGGATTCACGAAAGCACACACGTTTTGAGAACTCCAGGGAGAGTTAGCCGTCTGCGGCGCCCTCAAGAGGTCCACGCATACCAAGACGGGACAATCATGGTGTGGGCAGGAATTTGTCTTGGCAGACGAACCCAGCTCGTTTGGGTCCAAGGCAGCATGACTGCACATAAATACCACGAGGAGGTAGTAGAGCCTGTTATTGACCCACTCAGAATCCAAATGGTCCAGGAATTTACTTATGCACGATAATGCGCCTACCCGATGGTTGCGGCTGATATCGGATGATGTTCTCTGACATTAATCTCTTTAAATAACTATTATTCTTTTGTATATCAGACAATTCTCCGTAGATTTTTAGATATTTGATGAAATAAAATATGCCCCCAGATTCTGTTGATGTGTGTATACTTGTTCTTATCAAGTTCAAAATTAATTTGTAAAATTTTATAAAATATCAAACCTACATTAAAAGTTACTGAGTAATTTTCAATAAATAAATTAAAATAAAAAACCGGCCAAGTACGAGTCGGACTCACCCATGAAGGGTTCCGTAGCAGCAAGTATTTCAGTTGATGAAATGAAAGCAAATTGCGGATTACGATTTATGACGTATTAAAAAAAACTACTTGCTAGATCTCGTTCAAACTAATGTTCGTGGTTAGTTTGCGTGGTAATGTACATCATATATTTTTTTTAGTTTTATCATTCTCTTATTTTAGAAGTTACAGAGGGGGGGGGGGGCTCTTTTTTCCACTTTGGATGTGTCTCTCGCGCAAACTATTCAGTTTAGAAAAAAATTATATTAAAAACTTCAATATCATTTTTGAAGACCTATTCATAGACACCCCATATGTATGGGTACTATGAAAATAACATTTTTGAGTTTCAGTTCTATGTATGGGGACCCCCCAAAATTATTATTCTTTTTCTATTTTTGTGTAAAAATCTTAATGCGGTTTACCGAATACATCTACTTACCAAATTTCAATAGTACAGCTCTTATAGTTTCGGAAAAAAATGGCTGTGACATACGGATGGCGACAGACATGACGAATCTATAAGGGTTCCGTTTTTTCCATTTGGCTACGAAACCCTAAAAACGGGTTTTATTCATATAGACTTTAAGAAGCGCTTGTCAATAGTTAGAGCACGAATTGTAGTATTCCGAATAAACTATATATTAATTCTAGGTACAAATAGATTATTAGAGCCATTAGTCTACTAGTCCCCGCAAGTAGATTTTAATTATACAGTGCGTCAAAATTGTTGTTAAACAAACGAATATAGCCCGAAACACAACACAATACTTTTCTAAAAATGTCAGATGTAAGATTGATATTTTCCTTAGTAGCGAGAGGATTCCTTAGTACTCGGCCATGTGCATGTAGTCACAACACAGAAGTTAGCTAACACCCTGTCTATATTGAAAACTATGACAGCGTGACTAGCTATGAGATCTACTAGTGACAAAGAGAATATAAATTTAATATTGATTTGACAAAATATATGATTTGACGTATTGAATTGAGCATATAAATAGTGTTTTTTATTATTTCATCCAAAAATGGCTATTCAGGTAATTAATAATTCATAAATATATTACGTTTAAATGGTTAAAAAAAACCACCTTGTATTATTTGTTATGAATTATTTACTGCTCTCTGTATTGTGAAGTGTGATGAAAGGTTACGTACATAATTATAGGATGATATTATGAGAGATTTGTACCTTGTATAGCAAAGCAAACACTTGAAAGTGTATAGTCGTTGTATTGTGAGACTACGAGGAGACCCATGAATATCTACTTGACACAATAGAGCTCTTGATCACCCTAATTGTACGGTACAATACTAACACGACATGTATGTATTTGTAAACCAAGGTATGTTGTACTAAGTAATACGTGTTATGTTTACATTAAATTTACAATGAAGGTATTGCCACGAAAACCGTGAGATAAATTGGGATTTATCACTGTGGGGTTGGTGTTTTCTGTTTTGACTTGGATCTTTCGATAGTCACCCATCTATCTTCAAAAATGACACTCTAAAAAAGGTAGCAGTAGGTTTTTTCAATCCCTTAGGATCAACAAAAGTTATATAAATATCAACAAAGCAATAAAGTAATATTTTAATCAATTTATTGTCAATCCGTCTGTCAAGCGTGGTGATTATGGCTCGCCGTTGTGAGGATGTTTTGGGGAGACCTTTGTCTTAAATCAACGTTGTTCTGTTGCCAGGATGATGATGGTGATGATTGTTTCAATTCTTCCACTTATAATAAGGTTGGGTAAGCAATATTTAAAACTATTCCTAATGGTAAATGGGTAGTGTGAGCAGTTACTACATTACATCGCTGTCATAGACGGATGAATGGACGAAGAAGGATCAGTAATGTTTTTTTTTTTGTTTTCAAAAAAAATAATTCGAAATTTGTTGCGGTACAGTTCTTTGTTTGATTAAATCCTTATCATTTTTTTAAAGACAATGCCCGCGCTCTCGAGTCTAATCCCGGTGTCACGGGGTACTTTACAACCATATAACAGACGGACACAAATTACAAACAGACTCAGAGCAACTATTTATGGGTCATAAAAATAGTTGCCCGGCGCGGGACTCGAACTCGGGTGATTATATTAGCTGCAGCGCCACACGTGCAGTCGAATAATTAGACTTTACATTTGACACATAATGGTAAAACTTTACTATATTTGACCATGTCACCACACAGACGATATAACCAGTTCGCTGTGAGGAAGTATTAAATTTTCTCACCACTAACTGCGGGAAAACACGTATAATTAATGTCAACAAAAACCAGTACATGCGATATTTGGATCTATTGATCAGCCAGGCTATCTACCATCCACACACGGACATCCGGCGATTAGCTGTTTTTCATTGGGAGCAGATAACTAGATAAGGGCGTTAATTCTATAGTTTTTAAGAATAACCTAACCCTAAATGACTAAACTGAATTAATCTGGTGAAACATAACGTTATACGAACACTGTACGACATGTTAGACCTCTCCAATATCTTCAGACTAATTCAGAACACGTGGGAGGATCTCTTCAAAATTGAGAAATAACGCTCCCGATCAGACACTGGCGATCATGCATATTGTGTATGAATCGGTTTTGGTCACATTGTATTCTGACTTGTGTACTATATATTCGTAATGCAAAGCGGAAATCTTGGATCATAAATTAGCGCCCGGTGAGTCTCTAACCAGCAAGGGATTCCCAAATTTGAGCGTTCAGTGTTTATCGTTCGTAGCTTAATGCAGAGCGCCTACTCCAGATTGGTAGAGGGGGCTGGTTTGAGACCTGCCTGCTTTAAATTTATAGTTTTCCGAGGTTAGATTTACGCTTTGCATTACGAAAAATGATATAAAACTACTTACTAACTACAAAACTACTAATTTTATAGTTTGGACGGTGCTATCAATATGATATGATAGTTCACACGAACTTCGAACATATCGGCTATGTTTCTCGAAAACGAAGCCGATGGTTAACATACATCCACATCTTCAGAAAGGATGTTAGAAGGGATTCAGAAATTTAAGCTGCCAGCGTGTATCGTTCGTAGCTTAACGCAGAGCGCCTACCCCGGATTGGCAGCGGGTGCTAGAGACCCACCGGACCACCGTTGTAGGTATATTATTTATAAAAGACAACGCCAGCACTTAATAAGACCCCGTATTGCGAGAGACTATAAACATAAAATTCACGACAAGACACCTAGACTCGGAACTACTATCTACCCACATATAGTTTCGTTGCGTGGAAAACAAACCCGCAATCAATGTGCGCAGAGGTATAAAGAACCAATGCGCCTGGTGTGCATTCATTACTGTGACCTAGTCCGAACTGAGAGCACAATAACTTGGATGATTCAATTCCAGACATTTTCACTCATTCAGCAAGGGTCGGCGCTTACTGGTGATAGTTTTATTTTTTTATCTGGGACTCAATCGATCTGATTCGGTTTCGAGAGGAAGGTTTATTTTTCCGTTTGAATTTATGGGCTGCGAATCTAGTCCAATGTAGTAAATTATTCTAACAATTTGTTCTTCGGCCGACTGTTTCAGTATTTGCGTACTTATTCAAATAAAAATGTTTTTGTTAGCACGCTATGGTATTAGACAAGTGATCAGAATATTAATATTAACCAAAACATTAACATTCTCTGTATGTAAGCCGTTCGCTTAATGTCACAGATTATATTCAGTGCATTACCAAATTAACTTTCATGTAGTCCCAAGTGAACTTGATCCGAATTCAAATTTAAATAACTGTGGTTTGTACTTTTATGTAGACATTTTTCATTGCCTATAGTTTTTGATACACGTGGAAACCAGACGCCTATTATGATATCTACACAATTTTTAAAACTGCTAGTGTCTATGCCGGGTCATACAATGGTTAAGTAGCGTGACCTTAGTCCATTCCCATTGGCTGAACAGACAGCAATTACCTTTCTATTTGAGTCGCTACAGAAATTCGCGGAAGCCCCAGTCAACGAGACCAGAATGTATAGATTGTACCGACAATTCAAAACGAGTGCAGAGATAACATACATCATTAATTTAAATTCGGATCAAGTTTAATTATAGTCATATTATGACTGATGCACAGTATGAGATACGTATAAAATAATGAAAATATTTTCTTCTTATACCTACTGATTTCCACAACATCTATCGTCGTGTATTAAAGGAAGTAGATTTTTAATTAGATTCGCGTTGCTATTTGAGTAATATTCTGTTATTAGAAAACTAATAATACCTAGAGTAACTGATATTGTAAAACGTTAGTACCACTCCCCTAGTAAGCCAATTAATCGAAACATTCTACATTGTTATGATAACGGAGCTTGGTCGATATGACCTTATCACATTGGCAAACATTATTATTATTGGTAAAAGCCAAGTCGCCTTGATACTTGCTCCACTGTTCGGCCAAACACTGATTCAGAACCTATTATTTATTATTCGTAGGTTGTATTTTGATTGTTGATTAATATTCATATAATTATATATACATTAAATTTACAAAGAAGATTTTATAGAGTGGCAACATTTTATACTAACACTATCAGAACCTGCAACATTCTCCACTTCACTTTGGAACAATGACGCTTCTAGGTAAGACGATATTCATAAGCGGCCGTAACAATCAACCATTGAAGAGTCTTACCGCACTAGGTTAAGTTTATATTCAGAGAAAAAAAAGGTAGTCGAAAAAAAATGGTATAGAACATTTTTTTTCACAACAATGAAACTGATAAAGGTGAAGGTGTATAAAGTAATACAGCAAAAGCTTTTAAAAATAATGAAAATGACTAACACTAACTCAATTTTTTATACCTCTCAATAACCTTATACCTTATATTGCCGTAAGTTCCGTCCCAACTAAAATTTTATTAATTTAAAAGAAATAAAATATTAGTAGTACCTACTATTACTTGATTTAATTATTCTTACTAGGTTTTGTTCTATTTATTTTAATAAATCGCATAGTACCGTAATGTCTGGGAGTGAAGCAAATTGAAACATAAAGACCTAGCCTTACACAAATATAATACATTGAAATGATTATCTCGTTAAAAACATTAAAAATAACGTTACAAAACATGTCCAGTACACTATTAACCTTCAAAGCCGTCAGAGAGGGTATCTGAAGAAATCCGATCCGTAACCGCTTACTTCTGCAGCATCATGGTTAAGAAATAAAGAGTTCCCCTTGGCCTATGTCTCTTATCATAAAATAAGACGTTAGGCTTAAGACTTATCTATAATGGGCAGTTCAGCTGTTAAATACAGCACCTTGTTCAATCCTAATACATCGGAAAATGAACTTCATGGATAAAAATACCCACACATTCACAGCTCCCAAAAAGCGATTGAGTTAATTTCAAAGATCAAAATAAGCTTGAACCAACACCCGTAATGATTTGGTGCGGTTGATTAGCCTTCTAGAAGAAGTAATCATAATGGTCTAACATAAATAAAACATATACTTTGAAAATTTCACTTTATAGGGTTCCGTAGCCAAATGGCAAAAAACGGAACCCTTATAGATTCATCATGTCTGTCTGTCTGCCTGTCCGTCCGTATGTCACAGCCACTTTTTCCGAAATTATAAGATCTGTACTGTTGAACCTTGGTAAGTAGATGTATTCTGTGAACCGCATTAAGATTTTCACACAAAAATTGAAAAAGAACAATAATTTTGAGGGTTCCCCATACATGGGACTGAAACTCATTTTTTTTTTCATCGTACCCATACATGTGGGGTATCTATGGATAGGTCTTCAAAAATGATATTGAAGTTTCTAATATAGTTTTTTTTCTAAACTGAATAGTTTGCGCGAGTGACACTTCCAAAGTGGTAAAATGAGTGCCCCCCCCCCCCCTGTAACTTCTAAAATAAGAGAATAATAAAACTAAAAAAATATATGATGTACATTACCATGTGAACTAACAACGAAAATTGGTTTGAACGAGATCTAGTTTTTTTTAATATGTCATAAATCGTAAAACGCAATTTACCTTTCATTTAATCAACTGAAATACTTGCTGCTACGGAACCCTTCATGGGCGAGTCCGACTCGCACTTGGCCGGTTTTTTTTTCAATAGATATTATATGTAGGAAGGACAGAATTAATGGAAAAGAACATTTGTTACTAGAATCACTATTGTTTGACCACCTCTAAGTGCCGTAACATACTCGATAAAAAGGTTTATATTACAATTGCTTGATAGGTATTTAAAAAATTGATTTTTCAATATTTAGGTATACTAGAACTTTTCGTCTCACTTATAAGTATTTATGTGTTTGTTGTCAATATAAATGCTCGAATATCTTTTTTTTTTTATTAAATATGTATATTTGCTTTTGAGATAATCCCATATAAATGTTGTTTACATTGCAGTACAAATTAAGGATTTATAAAGAAATGTGGGAGTATAGAATACAGGCAATACACTATGTATTTGAAAACAGCCCCTATTGTTTACTTGTTTTTAAATTTATAAGGTAATACGTAAGTGAAGTAGTAAAGTATTCTATCGATGGTATCTATATAAATGAAAAGAGACTGACTCATCAACGCACAGCCCAAACCCTTGGACCTAGAAAGCTGAAATTTTGCACAAATGTTTTATTTATACTGTAGACAAGGAATAAGGAAGGATTTTTCGGAATTCAACTCCTAAAGGGGTAAAACGCACCCCCGTTTTACCCCTTTAGGAGTTGAATTCCGAAAAGTTAGTATGAAAATTTGCCGTTTTTGCAGATAAAGGCATGAAAATTGTTATTTGACCTTCCAGTTAAAAATAAAAAATTACGTGTTTCAGGATTTATGGAAACTCTACCCCCAAGGGCGAAAAATAGGGGATATAAGTTTGTATGGAAATGTGACATTTTTAAAGTTAAACGCACGAAAATTAGTATTTTACCTTTTAGTTAAAAATATGTATTTCAGGATTTTTGGGAATTCTAGCCCTTTAGGGCGTAAAATAGGGTATGACATTTTGTTTGCGAAATGCGACATTTTTGAAGTTAAACTCATGAAAATTAGTATTTGGCCTTGCAGTTAAAAATAGGAAATATATATTTCAGGATATTTGGAAATTCCACCCCTAAGGACGACTAAAATAGGGAATGTAAGTTTGTATGAAAATCTGTTTTTTGGGGTTAAACGCATGTAAATTGGTATTTGGTCTTTCAGTTAAAAATACAGGGAATAATTTGTTGTTAAAAAAAAGGTAATCCAAAACTGATTCAATTGATCGACACTAACAATTTACGCCAATTCAAATTTTAGAGAAATTTGTTTCTTTGCCAAGTTGCTTAAAATGTCGTGGTCGTTGTCGTCTAAGTAAAGATTTAGGGTTTTATAAGATCTATGACTTCTTCTTTTTTGGGTAATTTTTATTACAAATTAAAAAAAACTACATTTTAATCAAATTGGGATAAAAAACGAATCTATCTAAAATTCGAGTTAGCGTGTTTTATTATTTTACTTTATTTGACTTACTGACTATACTTAAGGGCAATTGATATGTATTCTTTGATTTTTTTGGTTGATGATATCGGGTGCTTTTTTTTAAATAACAGTAGCAAAGTAGTCTTTAGTTTATTTCTTAGTTAGGTTATTAATATGTTAGATTTTCTTAAATTTATATTGTTTATTTGTTTAAAAGTTATATTTTTTATATTAAGCTATGTTACATTGGTCATCATTTAAAATTTTCCCGGACGAAGTCGCGGGCACCAGCTAGTATTCAAATAAAATTAATTTGAAATAACTACCTTCATGGCATATTTCATTTTATTCAAATTACTTTGAAAATAAATATATAACATAGTATCTCATTATTTTGAGGTTTATGCAGCAAACATTTATGTGTAAGCCCAAAATTAGGCTCCATATTTATGCCCGTAACCGAGGAACATCCATGGAGAAACTATGGGAGTAGTTACCATAATTTTAAGGAAATTCCGGTATTGTATTATAACAATGCTCAATTGTAGTTGTCTACGTTCCGCAGCCTATCAGAAGTTTAGACTGAATAAATTGTTAAAAGACTGCAATGCATGTTCATCGAAGCGTATGCAAGCGTGCCGAGTGCCCCCTACTTACGGTATTCACTCGCAGACATACGCCCGGAAAATACTCGCGGTGCTTAACCATGTATATTGTTCTCTCTTACTTCCCGGCTACTTGCTCAATTTAATATTCTAATGGATTTACATCGTAATTATTCTTCTTGAACCAATGTACTTACCTATCCGGTGGTAGCATTAAAGCGCGACCGTCGTTATTAACACAAGGTCCGTCATAATGATAATACCTTAGTATAGACAGAACCATTGACAATATGTAGTAAAAATATTAGACTTAAACTAGATAATTAAACATAATCTCTTGACAATAAATTTATACGAGCTAGCTAAATATCATTGCTATAATAAAACAAATTTTATAAATGTTTTCATACAATGTGTACCTAAATATCTGTTACTAGAAATAATAATGTATACAACTATATTACTACAAACATGTTCTGACTATTTACAAGCGCTTTTTTAAAGTCTACGTGAATAAAAACCTTTTTTATTTTATTTATTTATTATCTATGGCGTTGATTTCAACAATGCCATATAAACGAGAAAGCTTCGTGTCCTTTGTGTAACATGTCAACAAACAAATGAAAAATAATTGTGTTATCAGCGTTTGTGACACATTTCAGCCCATGCTCATTGTGGTTACAACTGTGTCGGAACGTTAAAAAGCTTTGTTATGTTTCGATTAAAATTGGATAATTTGAATAGGTTGAAAAAATGGTAGGTAATATTTTTATTGGGCTCTCGAAACGAGAATATTTTACCTAAAAGGCTCCACAATACTCTTCCTCCGCGTTTTAATTGGATATCACAATAATTGAAAGTACGTTACAATGAACTCCATAAATTCACTGCTTTATCACTACAGTACAATAGAAAATATTTTTGAGAACAAAAGCTGACACTGCAATGCCTAAGGATCAAGATATAGAGTAGCTAGAAGCGTGTAGACGAACTAGTAGCCGACGAACCGACAGGGATGTTTGACCCCGCCAAACTGGAGCCTCGCCAAGCTTTTCAACCGCTTGCAATATAAATACGTGCTACGCGTGGCTGGACTATTCAATTGCTTCATAGCTTTATGCTCGATCATAAGAACCGATTTATTGTTTACCGCAAATCTTGAAAGGCCTAGTTATCCACAATATCGATTAAGCTATTATATATGAACTAAAAAAAAGAAATAATTCAATTATATACTACTACAACATATCACAGTAAACATAGGTTATTTCTGCAATTAATAATTACTACTTACCGATGAATTTAACATAACATTTTCTATTGATTACTAATATTATTCTAATATCTATTGATAAATATTTTCCTTGATTTATAACTCCACTATATAATAATATGAACTTAATAAAGTTCATATTATTATATTTACTCGTACACTGTTTTGCAATCTCCACAAAATCTGAGCAGAGAGAGAGAGAATGGGCTAGCACCAGAGTTTCAATGAAGCTCCCAGCCCACCTAAGGTTTGCCCATCTTCTAAGTCAGTAGAGATTGAAATCCTGTGGAAAAAGAAATCTCCGCCTCTTTGGTATTATCTTGGATGAACTTACAGAAACCACCAAACTACTCAAAGCAGCGGTGATACATTTTGAATTTCAAGTTCTTCGTTTTGTAATTAAACTTTTGAATCGTCACAAGTCTGTCTGTTTCGATCGTATACAGTTCGGACTTTGTAGGTTCATATTGGAATTCTAGGCCAAGGCAATAAAATAGTCTTTTAGAGAAGATGAGATCGTCTCAATCAATTTGTATGCCTCTAAGAATTATCGACTTACGACGCCACGTATTAAATTTGGAGTATAGCTACCTGACGTTTCGATATCTTTATTTTCATGTGTCATGTTTGACTCTTATCGCAATGGTTCTTAGTCTGGTCTATGTCGGAATTGACGGAGCTGCTATCTAATTTGTAGACTTTTGATATTTGTAGCGGCAAAACATCCTTGGGTGCGCGTATTACCGTGGTCACCACTGCCTCGGGTATGCATATGATGCGTATGACATACTTTTCCCACACCAAATCAATCTTGTCGATTCGTTTTATATAGGACATGTGTCGGGTAAGGGCTGTCAGCTTACCGGTGAATGTATCGTTTCTCGTTCCATCCACTACACTGATTCATCTGTATCAATTATTACCTACTAGACATGACCCAACTTCCGTTCCAGGTTATCGAGGTCTCAGAAATCGAAAGTTTTATTCGTGAGAGATCTCTGACAGTGTGCGTAAGCTCACAGTAGTCATAGTGTTACACAGTTCCATCTAATATAGCAATTATTGTTACATTCAGAAAGAACAGTGACCTGATTTTGTTATTATAAATCAGATACTGTAAAATTGTTTTAGTGGATAACCCTATTTTTGTAGAAGTTATTAGCCTCGAAGAATCACATCCAATATATAATAATAATAATAAATTAAATATAAATAAGCTTATGCTACTTGTTTTATTTTTTACGTAGATACGATAGGCACATATATCAACATTATAACTATTAAATATAATATGAGATGCCTTAAATAAGACATTAAGAAGGTCACCCTACAGATGATACAATAATTAAACAGTGGCGAATGCCTTTCATGGGCATAATCGCATATTGAACTATGGTATTTTCATTACATCTAGCATGAATGACATGAATTGTCATCTTACAAAATAACGAAACTTTTACAATCCTACTAATATTATAAATGGGAGAATGAATGGAGAAAGAGTATGAGAATGGATGTATAGTCACGTAAAAACTACTGATTTATACATCCTATTAACACATAGGCTATGATTTTTTGACGTTAACGCGGGTGAAACCGCGGGGCATAGCTATTCTTTTATA
Organism: Pseudoips prasinana; assembly: GCA_951640165.1. Taxonomy (NCBI): domain Eukaryota; kingdom Metazoa; phylum Arthropoda; class Insecta; order Lepidoptera; family Nolidae; genus Pseudoips; species Pseudoips prasinana. The sequence continues at coordinate 17,755,099 of OX621240.1, forward strand.
TTTTTAGCCCTATATTTAGCTTTAGATTCCAAGCAAAATTTTATGTAAATAATAAGAATAGCTAGTAGAATATTGAATTCCTTAATGTCCAAGTTCTGTTAAGGTAAAGTTTTCGGAAATGTCCGCAGGGACTGAACTTGCTACCTCAAGTCACGGATATTGCTATTGACAGTGGTTTCAACAACAACATGAAATATATACGTAAATTGAAAGGGAACACTTACACAACTCTTAATTATTTGAAATTGACTCAGATTTAAGACTGGCTGAATTATACATACGTGTAAACTTGGGTATTTTTTTTAATGCTTTAAGTTACTAATGTTTATGGCAAAAATATTATAAATATTTAAGGACATATAAATATTGTAATAATCTCAAGTATAAGTAAGTAAATGAAAGTTATAAAAACGTTGATTAATTTGTTTTACGCAAAAATACCCTTTTTGTAGAAATCAACCTCGCGAATTTAAACCACACCTGAGTTGTAAACATAATAATCCGCCATACTCTAACTAAAAGTTAATAATTAAAAACTTTATTTGGCAAAGTAGAACAGACAAAAAAAGCATACACTAAACTTACTACTTAACAAAAACAAACGAAGTTCATTAATTAGTAAGAGAATAAGACAAAACTAATTGGCGTTCGAGCGTCCAACGAAGTAACGGTAAGTAAACCAAATTCATTTTTATCGCGGAAAAATGGCCGCAAGGAGTTTCATTTAAACAAAATTGAGCTCTGTTCATGATTTTAAACGATATAAAATCTTCTAATATTCTTCTACCTACATCATTGGCTTAACGTATATACCTATGTATAGGTAGTAAAAGAAGAACTTAATTAAAAGTAAACAATGATCAACGAGCTTGCGTCACGGCGCATCTGCCTGTTATTCAATGTAATTATCTTATTACCGGTAAATAACTCGAGGTTCTTTTACATTTTTAACCTACTTTATATAAGAAGGTTAAAAATGAACTAAGATTGAAGGACTCAATGCTTCGAATTTACGATAAAGAGTGGCACAAAAATAAGCTAAGTAATTCAAGAACCAAAAATGCTTGCCAGAAAATTTTGTCGATGTAATATTTCCGGTAGGAAATTATGTTCGCATTTTTTATGTCTTCGTAGTGAAGTTTTCCTATTTGATAAACTTGTTTGGAAGGAGCAAACTTATTTAGAGTCGTTTCTATGGACTTGACATCGCGATCAATCATAGTTAATCGGTTGAAGAATACTTACTAACAACATTTTCAGGGGCCGTAATTTCATAAATTAATGAAGATGGGCAAGGAACAGTCGCACGATAAAATTTAAGACTATTAAAAATATATCATTAGAGTAAGGGGTGCGCTTTTTCTTACATAAATTTTAACTCCTATCATCGGAAGTCCGAAAATTTTTCTCATACCATTTCAAGCTATAATATGACAAGTAAAGATTACAAAACATAATCATTTAAATTCATAATATCATAAATCATACACTTTGTTTTTACTACTACTGGTTTCAAATTTTTGTTTATACTAATAATCGAAACTCATAATCATTCGAATACATAACATTGATAATCGTAAACAAAACACGTTTCCATGAATTTCTGATATTTGTTTTGATAAATTTCTTAACCATAAGTGTTTTCATTATATTCGTACATTTGTTTTATAGTAATTAAATTTATGCTACTTTTATTGTACCTTTTACAATAAAAGTAGCATAAATAAAATAGAAGGTGCAGTTAAAAATGCGACTCCAGTGAAAATCTAATTGGTACCAGAAACGAGATGCTACCAGACAAGTAGGTTAGGTTAGAACGGTGACCACAACAACGCGCGGGCCGAGCGAGCGAAGCGAGCGTGCCGCGGCAGCGGCCGGCGAAGCGCCAGAAACTAATCTTTGTTAGAAAATAGACAGTATTATATATATATGTGTTAATTAAAGCAATATGATAATAGAATGTTATGAAGAAAAAGTTCTAAATAAAAAATATATGATTTCACACTTTTCTTGGTAGTAACGGAAATGAGTACCGATGATATTAATAAAAATGTATGAATAAAAAAAGTATGAAAATAAAATTATGAATGGTCACTTTGTTCCTTGCAATTTTATTGCAACTTACTCTGGGTCCATATTGGATCACATAAAATTTTTAATCATTTTTTTTTTCTTACTACCGCTTTGTGTTCATAAACATCACCATGTTTATGAACACAAAGCGGTAGTAAGAAAAAAAAAATGATTAAAAATTTTATGTGATCCAATATGGACCCAGAGTAAGTTGCAATAAAATTGCAAGGAACAAAGTGACCATTATGATGAAATGTGAATATGGTTTCTTTTAACGATGTTTAAATAGCGATGTTTTGTGCAAGGATGGAACCTAAATGGTTTGGAAACTGATGTAGTAGGAAAGCGACCACCACTGCACTATGCGGTGAAAATACTACTAAATCTGGGACAGTAAAAGTGATCATATCGACCGGCCGGTTGGCGTGGTTGGTAAATGCTTGCCTTTCCCGCCGCAGGTCGTAATTCTCACCCAACATGTTTGTTTGTCCTGAGTCTGGGTTTAATTATCTATATAAGTAGGAAAACGTTACAAAAGAAAAGTAGTATATGTCATAATGTAACAAACAAACAATTTAATTATGTAAAAATGTATTGAAATAACTGTACGCACCTATTATTGTTGTAGTTTTATGTTATGTGGTGAAATAAACAATTATCTTATCTTATAATAATATATCAGTTATCTGGTTTTCATAAAATCCTCATTTGTTTTGGGTCAGATGGCCCGCCATTAGTAATGTGCCAGGATATTATTATTACTGTATTATTTTAGTTAAAAAATAGGTTTTTATAATACTACATGTATTTGTAATTGTGTAACAATATAAACTGAGTTATACGCATAAAATGGCGTAGCATAAATCTCTACAAATATAGGCAACAAAATGTCGGAGTATACTATCCAATATAGGGAAAAATATTCACAACAATGTCACTATGTCATCGAAATGTCTCATTCGTTACCAAGGAACCCCATAGGGACGCAACAAGAAACTACTAGAAATATACATACACAAACTGAATATTTTATAATATTGTTTATTGTACGTTGGATGGAGCAGTATTGGTTTTGTTATTTTCACGTAAAATGGCGTGTAAACGTGTAAGTATTTATGGGTAAATTGGAAACTTAGATTTTATGGTGTACGATACATATTATTATATTGCTTGTATTTCGTAAACAAAATATTGAGTAAGGTGAAAATTCATTGGTGTAGCTACGAGTTATTTTTTTAAGCTGCATACCAAAATTTTAAAATGAACACTTATGGAGCGACTCACATTTTTGGCATGCCCGGTACTCGAATATCTTTAAATACGTTATGCTTAGAAGCACTCATTTCACGAGTCCCATTAGAACTTTAGCCGATTTTTTATTCTATGGGGGATTTGACTTCTTTATATATTTAAAAGTTTCTACGTATCTTACGTTACTCAAAAAAGTTAGTTTTCATTCGCCCGTAAATATTACACCGTTTACTAGAGATGCATTTATGATAACTTTAAAAAATGCTATGCATGGTAGAATAATTTTACATAAATTGTATTCTATTGTTTTATATATTTTTTACATGTTATATAGCTATAACTAACTTCAGGAATAGTATTTATGTTTGGTTTCTCATATATTACGCTATTTCTTTTAACGTGATACGCATGAAAAGTCACATTTATTTCTTATTTTTATTTGTTAAATGTCTTGGGATACCTAACACTGCCATCTGATCCCAAACTAAATGGAGCTTATACTATGGCCACCAGACGACTGATAAACATACTTATATATTTCTAAACACAAACATAATACAAATAAATTACACTCAGATACAGAAAAAAATGCTCATCACATTAAATTGTGATGTTATGACTTGTAACTATTGTTATCTATAAATGAATTAAATTAAATGAAAATTGGTCATGTTGGGGATCAAACCCACGACTTCTGACTTAGCAGTCTGGGTCACTAACAACTAAACCAGTACTTTGTTATATTATTTTATATTTAAAAATTTAACAGCGATTTTATTAGGTAGGAAGTAAGGGCGGTTTTCGAAGCACTGGTGTATCTACTGAAATGACGCGATATATGTGACTAAATATCTTAGCACCGTCTATTTTTGTTCTAAAGTGAAAAAATATTGTTTTTTTTCGTTTGCCATTAAAGTACTTTCCGTCCCTCACCTTAGCATAGTGTATGTTGATGTTTGCTGAAAGCGAAGTCCTTCAAGTCCGACGTGACTCAGTCGACCCTTTGTTTTTATCTCTCTTTTATCTAATCGATTGCTATAAAAACAAAACTTCCCCGTTCGGAACATGCTTACACAATTCCAATAGCTGTAGGATGAGATCACATTGCGCATAGCGTGTGTAAGTGATCCATTCAATTATCGAGCGTGGTGAACAATGCTGGATATCTAATAAACTTGATCTAATATCGTAACTGAGATAACCAGATCTCCAATATCTAAGAGCTTTATAGGTATTAACATCATAGCTCTGACTAACGATGATATAAATCTTATGTATGATATAAACAAACTTTAAGTATATTATTTAATGTTAACTATTAATTCTCACTGTAAATCAATGACGGAATATCTCGTAGTCATGTTCTTTAACAATATTCTAGTATTAAACCTAATTTGTTTGTAAGTTTTATACTTATTTATACAGTTTCGATATGGACATAAGAACAAAATAATTATGTGAGTTGGCCAGGTTGTGACATACATGTGTTTATTAATTATCATGCAAAGCATTACTTGATCATAATTTTAAGTACCTGAGCCTGTTAAACTATACGGTATTGTATGTGTTATAATCGTTATAAGTTGCAAAGGTTGCGTGTACAATACACAATGAATGTCCAATGTAACAAATAATTTATTTTTATAAATCCTACAATATGAAATAAAGGTCAAAAATACCAACATTGCGTTATCTTGTTTTGACTATGGCAGGCGTTGATTACATTCTGATTGCATCACAAAAAAATATTCCACTCACCCCACATCAACATTTCATTACGCAAACCTTTTTCCTTATCAGCTATGGCGTAGCATTTGTATTACTACGTCGTAGCATGTGTTGCGCAGCTACGCTACTCAATCGAGCTGTAATTATGTACGCCTTCCCACCCGGGCTTGTTATCAATAAATCTTTTGTTTCTATTAATGAGTTGCTCAGGCTAATGGCTGATATGAGGGGAAGGATAACACGTTTTGTATATGTGCTTACCTACCGTGAATATTCCAATCTGAAACTAGAATCTAATTAAATTTAATGTAATGTTTGTAATATTCACTCAGATTTACGAGTCTAGACGTTTAATAGCCATCAGAGATCAATGCTACTAGTTCTAATGAATTTCCATCAAATAAACGGGATAATGAGGTCGTCAACCTTCGGTCATCATATACATGGAATAAGTGTCGTTATTATGTAAAATAATTGCGTTGTGCGATTAATCTTGTGAAAAATGTAGCCGCTTGATTTACCTTCGCCATCTGTCAGCATTAAGGCATTTTCACACCGCGACCGCACCGCGACACCCTCAGCTAGGAATTATAGCTGTCTGCTTATCTTGGCAACCGTTCGGCTTTGTGGAATTTAAATAATTTTGCACTATTACGCCAGGCGAAGTAGAACGCTAATATGAATACATTAGTGTCAGTATGCCATCTGTACCCGCCTTAACACATTGCTGACATAAGTCGTAGTAGCAAACCGTATTGGGGCGGGTGTAAAATGAGGTTACGGTAATGTCCAATATTTGGCAACGTAATCAAACCAAATTAATATATCAGCTAACATGAACTCGCTGACGGTCGTGCAAGGTTATCCTCGCACCGGTTTATGTATTATAATATTTATTTTACTATGTTACACGATATTATGAGAAGGCAGGGATATTTTATCATCGACTCTAAATTATGTATTACTATAGATTCCGGTTTTGGGGCGTTAATGCATTGTGGGCGTATTTAAAGCTTATGTTGCACTTTCATTATAAACATTGTGACTGGCCTAGACCCTTACTGCTTTTTGCGATAATATGTATTTAGAAATATATAGCGATAAGGCCGCCATTTGTAGAATCTTGACATGCAACATCCTCGTAGTTCTTTGTATGTAATTTTATTATGTACAACAAAGAGTTACTTTCTTACTTACCTAAGTATATTTATCAGTTATCTGCGTGCAATAGCGCAGATTATTATTAATTATTTACATACATACATAGACTCACGCCTGTTTCCCAGAAAGGTAGGCAGAGACAACGGATTTCCATCTGTCACGATCTTTGCACACGTCTTTTGCCTCGAACAGGCGAGCATGAATGAAGAATATAATGACGGTATCATTATATTCTTCATTCATGATCGCCGGTTTAGGGTACTTCTGACCTGCCCTTTCTTGAGAACGTCTCCGATTTGGTCAGAGAATGTTCGACGAGGTCTTCCCCTTCCGGTTGTTCCATTCACACAGGCGTACTTAGGTAGGTATACTTCTTTGGTCAATCTTCGTTCATTCATCCTTTCTAAGAATTATTATATTTCTATTAATTATTAATTATAGTTTATATAACAAATGACACGATATTCTTACTACAAAAAATACATGGGTACTTTAAAATCTGCCGCAAACATCGGGATGAGAAATTGGGTTGTCATATGTAAGTATATTTTATGATTGGCAATAAAATATACACATGACAAAATCGGAATATTTTAAATATACAAAACTTAATTTTTGAATCTGAAATGCGTTTAGTTTTGTTACGTGTTCTGATTTACAGATGACGCCGAATAAAACACTAATTATTGTGGGAGATAAAGAGTATTGTAAGATGTACACACGAGTACATATCAAGCTATACATTTCCAATATAAGCTGATCCCACATTGTACGGGATTTCTATACAATGAGAGGTCAGCCTATATTGGAAATGTATAGCTTGATATGTAGGCGTGTGTACAAGTTCGTCATATATATGAATATAACGCGCCGATGTACTTGCCAGCCCACCTAGTATAAGGTTTGCTATTCATTTTAACTAACTACAAGGTATTTTAGTGCAAGAATCCGGTTCTAATAGCCTCGATAAAATCACAGTAACTCTAAGTATATCTTTAACTGTATAAAAGTTGTGCTCGTATAAAGGGAGCTCAAACATTGACTTCCGATATATCTGAGATGGATTGAAGGTGTAAGACATCGTTATTTACAGCAGTACTCAAATGTTGATAGCTCAATTATCTCTGTATTTGCTCGGGAAAGCACGTACGCCACATAAACAGCGAGGGGGAAAACTAAATCAATTGGACTTACTTATTCCCTTAGAGTAACAAAGTTTTGCTTACCGTTTCATCTACCTATGAGGGATCTACTTATATACTATAAACTCATTTGTTACAAATAAGTGTAAGCTTAGTTCGCCGCGTTTTACCTTTACTCTGTGAATGGCTGAAATATCTTGTTTTAACCTGTCGTGTAGTAAAGGCTGTGTGTAGAAAAAGCTTTTATTTTCTTTTTCGTTATATTATCGATATTGTGTTTGATTGGTTTAGCAATTATAAAAGTAGGTTTGATGACGTCATATTATTACTTTTGCAAATTTCAGTACCAAAAAATCTCAATCATCCAAAATGTGTTCGGAATGTGGCCGTCACTACAACCTTTATTTGTCTTTACACATTGTAATGGTAAACGGCCTCATAACAGTATGAATATAGATTTATTTTATATAATTTGTGATTATAATAATCAGCCTAATATCAACCACTGGTTGCCTTTTGAAAGGTTTTGCCGTAGTTACCGCGCCTGGCATGCTAGTTGCCGAGCGCAGCTAGATGGTATCTCATACACAGGTGGCTCTGTTTCCCGACTACCTGGTGTATCCCTTAGTCGCTTTGACGCCACCCACGGGATGGTATGGGGTGGCCCTTTTATTCGTTTTATGCCTTTAGCAATCTCTGCCTACCTCAGTGTTTTGTTTTACGGTACCAAGGTAGGTAGAAAATAAGATCATTCTATCTGATCTTATTTTCTGCAAAAGCGCTTAAGGTATTGTTGGTTATATCTCAGTTAACCGGGCCAGACTCCGGAAGTTTCCGGTTTTCCACCCCGTATCATATTCTTGTACTTATCAGTCGTCCGGGTTGCCATCGCAAAGTGAAAGAATATAAATTACATCTGCTTTAAGAAATAACTAATTGAAATGTATTTAATAAATAATAACTAAGCCTTCTTATCTTCATTACTTAACGATATTATCTATAAAAAATAAAGCTGGATAGTCCAAAAAAGCTGACAGAACTAAGATAGGAACTAAATTGGTATTTTCGGGGGTTGTAATGTATTTAAATTTAATTGATGAACTTGTCTAGTTTCCTTCCAAGCAAAAGCTGTCCCAAAAATTCATAAAATTACTTCTGTGCGTTAACAACCCGTGGGTATGCCACTGATGTTGCAAGCGTCCACGTCCTAAGATAACTGTGCAGCACCAACTTGGCAGTATGTTTATTTTGGCTTCTGAATTAGTTATAAAAACTCAGAACAAATAAATGTTTATTCTCAGTGCCACAATGCCGAATGCGAAATGTTGATCTGTAATTTACGTTATCCTTTCCCTTATCACTTCTATCACCCTTGTCTCGAAAGTCTGTGTGAAATTGCGAGTGTCTCCCCATCTACAAAAGCAACACGTGGCCTCTAAAATATACCTACAACACCATACATGCGGAGGGTGAAGGATCGTGCGTGAGCAGTTAATTCGAAAACGGGAAACATAAGCTTTGAAACTGAGTGCATGCGACTACATTAAGTCCAGCGATTTATTTGGCACAAGACTCGACTATACGTACGCAGAGATAATTTCATAGACAGTCGAATGCTAAAAAAGCTTTACATAGTAGATAGATAGATAGATAACTCTTTATTGTACACGTACGTATGTGTGTTGTATAGAACAAAATAGTTGCGGTAATTGTCAGTGTACAAAAATGATGACATGGTACGCACTGGTACCATGACAAAATAGTAGTCATTGGGTTGGCATCAAATACTTGACAATTAAATTATCTTTTTTCCAGGGTAGTTAATTTTGTGTATTCAAAACACCCAATATGCCTCTAACATAGCTTAACAATTATATTCTTCCGATTACAACCGGAAACAACAGTTTAACATGCCTTGAAAAGCACGGAGACGCTCTGAAATTAAATAAGTTTGATCGCCACTTACCCTAGATTGACCACGTGTTTAGATGCTTAGCCTAGTCGGTCGATTACAGCTGCTGTAAGTGCATCGTGCTGCAAGCGCATATATAGTGTGTATGGGTAAACATAGGTGCACACTCCCTCTCATAATCCATCGCGGTCTTACGTCTCGGGTGTGTAAATCCGCCAACTTCCAGAGCTCAATCAGCTACAGATTGTTTTTTTGCCCGAAAAATCCTCATAACACTTTTTGATTCTGCTCATTAACATTTTGACATACAGAGTAGTATTCGATTTAATACATAAAGTTATAAATCTTAAACTTACTCCTTTTTAAACTGTTCGCTTTATAGATTAGCTCATCTTAACCGGCTCTCAACTGTACTGTACATTGAGCTAGTTTTGTAGACATGGCAATTATCTACAAGGCTGTCTTCGACGAACGCCTTCTTGGTGTAGTTGTAGGTAACCCCGGGACGAGGCAGAAAGTTATGGGAATTTAACTAGCTAGGTCAACCTGCAACGGAAACTTACTACAATACGAAAACACGGATGCATCATAATCCGATAAGACGACAATACGATGCGCTTGAGGCGAAGTCAAACGCGGCTTCCTTCTCATGAGTGCAGGAGTTTCTTCGTATAATATAATATACCGGGTAGTAATTCTCCGTTGAGATTGGCCGCCGTTGGCGAAGTTCGGACAGAAGTCAATTATACTGTAATGGAACCGCAACAATCGATCCAATGCGGATGTGGAGGTATTCCATGTGAAATCAGATATTGCTGTGATCCTTCGTAACAACTGTGCTAATGTGCCCCATGTGATCTTTTTTCATTGTATGATATGAGAGTACGGTAACGTTAACTTGTATATACCTATATCAATTGTAACATACATAATTTACATATAATTTTGCAATTAAATAAACTGTACAGTAAGAATTATTTACATAAAGTTGTATCTTAAAACTCAGGTAGAGTGTTATGAGACTTTTGCCGCTTTCAAATGGCCAAGTCTGTTGCATTTTTAAACAGTTTTGATGTTGTTTTAAGGCGTTGCTTTGCTTTACAAACACGTTATGTGTTCTACATTTCAATATTTATATAACTATTAGTAAATTGATATAATTGTATCGATAAGCATAACATTTTTATCGAATATCTCGTGTCAGAGAAGTTGCATTTTAATCGATTCAGAATATAATAAACGTACTTAGTAAATATAAATACTTTAGAGAATATAACCACAAGTACACGACGTATAAAATGGCAACGACCACAACGTATTTTTAAATAATTTATATTCTCTTTAGGTTTGTCGATCGTAAATACACGTGGGGCGTGGTTCAGGTAGTTACTTCTACATCGGCATTCTCGACGTGTGAAAAACGAACTCAAAATAGTTAGATTTTCACACAGATTTTCAGCTATTTATATAAGTTATGTATACTCTTTATGAGTTTAGGTATGCTTTCGATACATAAACTGCAAGTCTGCGAGAATACTGGGAAATTTTTGCTTAGTTTGGGCGTCGTTGTTGTAGACAAACATATAAATAATGTAACGCTATTATGTGTTACATATGAATGTTAGATTTGTTGTACACCTAAATCAGCCACCTAAAATATGGCCCACCGGATAGTAAGTTATTACTGTACCTTATGGATGCTTCCGACATCTGGGGCATAACTAGCGCGAAGCCGACCCTACATAAACCTTTTCACTCCCTATTGAAAGGGCCCCATACGGGAGTCTCTTAGGAAAACCACGACAGGCATATAATTCCACAATCTTAACATATTAAGAAAGAAGAAGTGAATTGTCAACATTCTTTAAATGTAGCTATAGGTATTACGATAATATAATAGTTTATTTAATATATTTAACTTGAGCATATCACAGCACCTAATTTTAAGTGAACTCCCTCTCGCAAAAAAACCACTGTGGTTTATGCGAGGGGCTCTTACATTACTAATATACTTTCTGTCATTTATTGATCAATAAAAAAAAAGTACTTTTTATAGTACCAAAGAACGTTTAAGATAATAAGATAAGAGCTTTATTCACTAAAATTATTTACATATTCCTTAACTTTTTTTACATATAACTGTGAACTTATAATTTCGTCAAACACTAGGTCCAGCTTGTCTCGTGGAGACCAAATGATAAAATAACAAAGCAACCTAAGTTGTTTGGTACTATTTACATATATTAAAATAAAACTAAAGAAAGTATAAATACTACATAAAATTAATAGCTTCATTGGAACGCCTCGGAGTGAGATATTACTGCGCTTGTTCCGTGGAAGGCAAGAAATTAATTTTATGAAATGTATTCTAACAACAAACTATAATCCATCTCGCTTAGTGGTAGGAACTCAAGAACTACAGTTTAGGTGCCTTCATTAGTGGCAAAGATAGCTCTATCGAGAGAAGGTCAGACTGGGACAATTATTGAATTCTTAATGAATAATCGTATAACTCGTCTATGTATTACACACACTCACATTTATTGTGTATCAAAATATTACCGGAAAAAGGAAACAATTATTAAATCCTACATTATATATAGTACACTCACCAGCCTTTATAACTAAATGTTATCTCTTCCAGTCATTGAGAGCAATTCTAATAAACGGTGACGACTTTGATACTCTGTGTGTGTCTTGATTTTAATTCAAGGACATTTCCCAAAAATTATAAATCTATTTTTCATTCATTGAAACTACAGAAAGTTGAAAGTTTCATCTCGAGTAACATTAAACACGCTATCGAATAAAACTAGATAAACATAGACACTTTAGCGAACTTTCAGAATAAAGTAAGAAAATGGATGACTTTCTTCGTTCCCCGGTCTTATTTGTAGCTAGTTGAAGAAACAGATTCTTCGTTACGAACAAATAATGAACTTATTTTGGACATCCATTTGTTACAGGAAACTAGTAATCTATTTCTGAAACTTCCGAAAGATAATTACACCTTAAGTAAGTTATAGCAATGTATAAAAATGTCTATTAGTACTGTTTTTTAATTCGTAATCGTAGGAATGAAAATATTTCCTTACGAAATAAAAAAACAGACGTAAGGAATCTCCAAAAATAAACCCCATTTCGCATTCCATTACTCTTTACATAAATTCACTGTGATGTAGGGCAATATTCGCGCAACGCCATAAGGTAAAATTATTATATGACGACAATACTTGGCCACTTTCCCTTTATTCATGCGGCCAAATCTCATATTATGATGTTTTACAGGAATATTATGCGGCGCGGGCATGGAGAGTCGCTAAGCCAGCATCGGCGAACATTCACATTCACGTTGTCTCGTAGATACGGCTGACGTCATTTGCGTCGAATGTTTTAACAATATAACTCCTATGGGAAATTTTTCAGTATTAACGATAAGCCTTTGTGTTATTTTGGGATAAAAGATTCGGTGGTGAAGGAAAGATTGTTAATAATTTATGAGAAGAACTGTATTTGGTTTAACTGTACAAAAATGTAAAATCTTACTTCAGAGGGTGTAGCTGCGTAGGCAGAAACAGAATACGTCGACTAGAGCTCGAAGTAATCAAGAAACATGTCTTACTAATGTGTACATAGTATACAAAATCAAACATACATAAAGGGCGTTTCTTTAGTCACGTAATACATAATCTAACGTTATTTTATCTATTACGAAGGTGAAACATTTTATTTATTATTATTGGCATATAAAGCAGTGAAATTTAGGATTTTTTTTTCATTCGATTTATTTCTTTTTATCACTTTTGTTTAGTATATGGTTTAGGCAGTCGCGATTATTTGCGAAATTTGTTTAAAGAAATAAATATACTTACTGTGCCATCGGAATATATATATCAGAATATAATGTTTGTTAGAAAAAATATTCATAATTATAAAAAGAAAAGTGAACTGCATAATATAAATACTAGGAATAAAAACAAACTAGCCATGCCAGGCTTTAGAGTAAGCAAAACTAATAAATCATTTTTAGGAAATTGTATTAGGTTTTATAACAAGCTTCCTACTCAAATTACTGATCTGCCTGACACAAGTTTTAAAACACATATTAAACGTATACTTATGGCTAGGGGTTATTACACCACTAAAGAGTACATCGATGACAAAGACGTCTGGCTCTCGCTTCCTACCTGCACATTGCTCGCTGGAGATCTTGTATCCATATAGACATGACTGATCTGCTGTGTTACGTGAACTATCTGTAAATGATTGCTATCATATACTTAATTTAAAATTATTGACTCTGTCTCAAAATGAATAATGTTATTGTTTCGAAGTTTTTCTTTTGTGTACCTAAATATAATCTAAAATAATAAGCATTCAGACAACCGATCGAGCATATATTGTGTTTGCCAACTAAATAATTACTCTAATTGGACCAAATCCCGTGTTCATGCCCGCTTGAGTATGTTTCGCCGGACCGTCTCAACTGGGTCGTGTTGAAACCGGTAGTAGATGAACCCACTGAGTTTGTTTCGCTGGGTCTTCTCAGTTGGGGCGCATTGGATCCGGTGGTAGCATTAAAGCGCGACCGTCGTTATTAACACAAGGTCCGTCATAATAATAATACCTTTAATATAGACAGAACCATTGACAATATGTAGTAAAAATATTAGACTTAAACTAGATAATTAAACATAATCTCTTGACAATAACTTGATACGAGCTAGCTAAATATCATTTCTGTAATAAAATAAATTTTATAAATGTCTTCATACAAGATGTACCTAAATATCTATGTTACTAGAAATAATATCTAATGTATACAACTATATTACTACAAACATGTTCTGACTATTTACAAGCGCTTTTTTAAAGTCTACGTGAATAAAAACCTTTTTTATTTTATTTTATAATAAATCAAAACATGCAAAAATCAAACAAAACCAAAACGAGTTAACTGATTTTAAAAATAATTTCATCTAAAGAAAGTTATACAGATTGTACTTTATTTAAAAAAAAAATAAGTACTTCATAAAAATTAAAATAATGTAACCCAATATATCAAAAATGTACCTATGTAAGTCATTATTTAGCATACCAATTTAACTTTCCGTGCCAAGTCTGGGCGGGTCGCTAGTGTTTAATATGAAACAATAAGAAAACTCACAAAGTTAAAACTCAGTATCCAGATAATAAAACTCCGCTTGTTTTCTTCGTGACATCTTAAGCTTTCCAGTTTTCTGGGTGAGTTTTAAACAATTCTTTAAAGCTTTAAACTGATACTACTCATGAATATAAACGTAATCGGATTCTCGGAGATGGAGGTTCTGATTACTATTATATTGACGAGTAGTGTTAGTTTAATGACTTAAATTTTAACTTACTGTAATAATTCTGTTTTATGTGATACTCAACAATCTATATACACATATAAAAATCATTGTCTGTGTGTATGTTACCTCCGGGCTAAAAAGGTAGGGCGACTATAATATTAGGTACAGACGCCAGCACATCAAGCTACCCCAATCTGTCAAATTTCCCCAATTGAAAGTGAACCTTATTCTATTGTGATAATGTTGAAATGGATGTGCTGGCTTCTGTACTAAGAATTAGTATTTTTCACAACTTTACCATTTTGCTATAAAATAGAGTAAACTAATCAATTTAAAAAAAACAGAACCTTTTGTTCTGTTTTTTAAAATTGATTAGTTTACTCTATTTTATAGCAAAATGGTAAAGTTGTGAAAAATTACAGGCATTACAGAAAAAGGGAACAAAGTTTTTAACTCATATTTTTTATACATCATAAATCGAATAACCTACAGCCTACCTATTCCATTTTTTTTTTTAAATATCACGTCGGCACTAGGGAATTTAATCCCTATGTCGTGGGGTACTTTGCAAACATATAATAGACGGACACAAATTACATCTAGACTCAGAACAACTATTTATGGGGCATACTACATATTTTATACTACCTTAGATAATTGACACTGTAATTTTCCCAAATAAAATACAGATAGTGGTCCAGCGCGGGACTCGAACCCGCGACATGAAGCGGCGAGGCGACTGTCTTAGCCGCTGCGCCACACGTGCAGTTATTTATATGGTAGATTTTTTAGTAATACACGACTAACTGAATAAGTTTATATAGGTCTATGGCAGACACGGAACCCGCGGTACTCGAGTCCAACCCACTTGGCTTGGCAACATACAGAATCATGTTACCTCGTTACGATACAATGAATGAATTAAGTAGGTACAGCCAAAATCTTAGCATTTGAAATACCTTCTTAAAATCCGGAGAAAGTTTTATCGGAATTGGTCCACCTACTCTCTTTATACCATTTGACCTTTAATTCTGTATAAAGACGCTTTGAATGAAAAAGTTTTCATAATTAATGTCTATGCTCAAGGAAATATCGTTTAATCATCCAAGGCAACTTTGGAACAATCCGGAAGTACAAAACCCTGAACAAAGACGAAGTGACCGCCTTATGATCTACGAGTATTAAAATCGAAATAAAAAATAGTTCTTATTAAGAACACTCGTACACAGTTCGACATCCGATATCCCGCCAAGAGTACAGACGCCAGCACATCCAGCTATCCCAATCTGCCAAATTTTTTTATAGATATTTAGCTTTATCACATAAGCATAAGGTTCACTTTCTATTGGGGAAATTTCACAGATTGGGGTAGCTTGATGTGCCGGTGACTGTACATTCGTGAACGCGCAGCGACCGACCACCATCGCCCTTCATGGAAACACTACTAAAAATCGATCCCGTCTTCTTTAACCAGAGCTAAGCTTTGACCCCAAAGGGCTCTGGTGTGGTTTACTGGTTTGTAGTTTTATTTGCTAGACGGTTTGAGTCCTATCATACAGTATTACCTCAGCTTATTGCGACTGCAACTAGAATAAATAATTTACGGACAGGACATACGGACAGGCAGACAGACCTGCTGCGGAGTCTTAGTAATATAGTCCCGTATTACCCTTTAGGTAAGGAACCCTAATAAGGAATGAAAACGAGACGTACAGCTATCCTTCTATCGCTCATACTAATCCCAATACAAGGATACTTGAGGACTTGGCAGACATTCATGATCTCAGCTTCGATAACAACATTTTTATGGGCAACGGTCCGCGATATTTGACAATATCGCGGACATAATAAAAAATATGTAACTAAATCTACCAACCACTTACACTGATTTGATAGGCCGAAATATATTTGGTTTTAAAGATTAAAACTATATGAACACTTTATTATTATTTGAGCAGTAATTAACTATTAACAATACTCCTTTAGAAGAATCCTTACCTTACTACCGAGACTATCTTTCTCTATGCATACGCAAGTGAAGGAAAACAATACTAAAATTAACAATAGGTGGCATTTTCTTCTATTTGCTCCTCTAAAACGGAACCTTAATTTAAATCTGCTATTTTTAATGGTTTCATGTCGCCCGATTTAATTACCAGACAGCCGTTCGAAATAGACGTTTTAATTGATGTTTGGAGATACATAACTTTTACAAAAATAGATTTATCTCCAAAAACGAAACGGTCAAAATAATTCTTTGTAATAAATGTCTATATTATGTGAAAATAAAATAATAATATCCTGGGGAATTCAGACACCGCCATCTGAGCCCAAACTAAGCAGAGCTTGTACTATGGAAACCAGATAACTGATATATTAAGTATATTACACACTTATATATATGATAACACCTAGACTCAGGACAAATAGACGTGTTTATGCACACAAATATCTGGCCTGGGTGGAAATCGAACCCACGACTTGTGGCGTGAAAGGTAATTTTTCACGTCAACCGGCCTATCAAAAATAAATATTTGTCTAGTCCTAAAATCGAAGAGGGGATAATAAGAACTACATTTGTATTGGAAAATTATAGCTGACTAGCTCTAAAATATCGAATAACAAGGCACCTATCCGCACAAATTACGGCAAATCCCCAAATTTGATACATCTAGTAAATTTTGCAACACGTTGAGTCGTTTTTGAAGTATTCTCATATGACGGAGAGGGGACGAACTTACGAGCGTGCCGCCGCCGCGAAATTCCGTTTTTGCCTTTCGGCGTGAATATCTAATTAACCATGTACCTACACACTACACACGCCTACATACGTTATATGAGAACAGGCACCAAAGGTATGACGTTCAACCAGAGATTAATGTTAATTAGAATGGAAAAGGTGCTCGTTGCTGAATTACGTTTTCCAGCTGCCTATCTGGATGGACTAGATAAATTCAGGTGAATATTCTTCTCTATTTTCTCAACCAACTCACACGATGGCACGGCAGTCGAACACGACCGGGAAAAGATTAAGCGCATGTCCGACGGCCGAATTACGCTTACCGGCTTCCTATCTGGACGGAGACTATATAAATTCAAATGTATACTCTACTTTCTCATCCAACCAACACAATGGCACGACAGTCCAACACGACCGGGATAAGATTAAGCGCAGATCCAACATCTGAATTACGCTTACCAGCTGCCTATCTGGACGGGCACTAGATAAATTCAAGTGTATACTCTATTTTCTCATCCAACTAACACGATGGCACGGCAGTCCAACACGACCGGGAAAAGATTAAGCGCAGATCCGACAGCTGAATTACGCTTACCAGCTGCCTATCTGGACGGAGACTAGATAAATTCAATTGTAGGTATACTCTATTTTCTCAAGCAATTAACACGATGGCACGGCAGTCGAACACGACCGTGAAAAGATTAATCGCAGATCCGACAGCTGAATTACGCTTACTAGCTGCCTATCTGGACGGATACTAGATAAATTCAAGTGTAGATATATTCTATTTTCTCATCCAACTAACACGATGGCACGGCAGTCCAACATGACTGGGAAAAGATTAAGCGCAGATCTACCAGCTATGCATGCTCTGCAAAGAACGAATGTGTAACTCTGCTAACTTGCTGCCTATGGACTATTTTACAGAGGTTATGTTCCATTGGATTCTAAAAATACCTTTCGGCCCGACCCATTCTTTGCCCACACTAAGTATAATACGGTATGGACTTTAATGGGTCAGTACCGTATTATGTTCACATATACCTTCATGGTCCTGTCAATTTCTCTTCGAATGGAACTGTTGGTTTGTGTGTACGCATATCCTATTTCCTACTAATGTTATAAATGCGAAAGTTTGTTACTATTTCATGCAAAAACTACACAATGGATTTTGATGAAACTTTGTAATAATATGGCTTATCACACTAATATTATAAAGGCGAAAGTTTGTGAGTGCGTGAGTGTGTATGTTTGTTACTTCTTCACATCTAAACGGCTGAAGTGATTTTAATGAATTTTGGTATGGAGTTAGCTGACACCCTGGATTAACACATAAACTATAACACGTAGGCTATAGTTTATAAAGTTTAACGCGGGTAAAACCGCGGGGCATAACTAGTATAACATGTCATGAGGCTTTTGTCCAACAGTGGACGTACTTTGGCTGACATGATGAGGCGAATGAATAGATAAGGATTATGTTAACTAAGGTGGATCACCGTACATAACAACAACAGAGAATACTAATCATCATTTTAGAACTTAACTTACCAATGAAACTGAACAACTCGAAGACTCCATCCGCATGGACGAATTAGAAGACAACACTTCATCGGCCATGCTGGTCCCAAATAATCCACCTGACTAACGGTACAGAAATTTTAATCTGTCCGCAATTTTGCTGTATTATTATAATCCAAGTAAACGACTGGAATAGTTTGATTTAGCCGGAAGCAAGGTCAAAAGGAATTTAATATGTGTTCGTCTTAATCTTAAGCCCTGTCTGGGTGAAAAGCTTTCTAATGAAATAATAACATAATCTCTCGCGTCTGCTGTCATAATCTCAGCTAATCAAAATATACATATGTGCAGTATTTTTAAGATAGGTACATTATTTTTTATAGTTTATTTCACATTATCATTACAATTACTTGTGAATTTTTATTTTAATAGTTATTATTCTTGTACAGAGCACACATCAAGCTACCCCAATCTGTAAAATTTCTCCAATTGAAAGTGAGTCTTATGCTTTTGTGATAAAGTTGAAAATCTATAAAAGAAATTTGACAGATTGGGGTCGCTGGATGTGCTGGCGTCAGTACTTTGTTTTGCTGCCTGAAATAAGTGAATATACTTATTATTATTATTTATTCTTGTCCTGGAACCCATTTAGTACACTTATTTTATTTATACTTACGTCATTTAAGTAAATCTAAGAACGGACCTACAGCTACATTTTTTTTTTACTAGCATTACGCCACTAAAATGTATGTGGAAAAACAGTTCATACATTTTTTTAAGAAGCGATAACGGTTCGTCGGTTAATACAAGCATACTTCAGTTTTTTTTATCCATAATACATAGTTTCAATATTGAAATTTCTTAACAATTGTGTGACAATGACGATTTGACTTTTATACGGTATAATGATTAAAACATAACCTAAGAGCATAATTAATAACAGACAATGAATGTTCCGTCTTACAATACCACCCCAATCTACACTTATTGAGGAAAATAAATGAAATAATTATAACAATAGACTATTGTGCTCCATAGAACATTAATTTTAGAAATGTTTAGAGAGTTACAACGCATAAAGTTCTTTGACCAAATTGTGGAGGAACAAACATAGGTTTGAAGGGCTTATACAACCTATTGTGTATGCATAAAAATCGAAAATTCTTAATTTAAAATTTGATACGGCTCTTCTCATTGACCCTTGACGGGACATCAACTGAGGTGATTCCATTATTTCGTTCTTTGTTATAACGCCATCTAGGTTTTTTATGGTACAATATGTATTCTTTTTTGTTTAATTGTTATAGAACTTTTTAAAATTATATATTATATAATAACAATATTTAAGAAGTATGACTGCACGTGTGGCGCAGCGGCCTAGACAGTCGCCTCGCCGCTTCGTGTCGCGGGCTCGAGTCCCGCACCGGACAACTATTTGTGTAACGTACAAATAGTTGTTCTGAGTCTGGATGTGATTTGTGTCCATCTATTATATGTTTGTAAAGTGCCCCGCGATACAGGGATTAGAATCACTAATGCGGGCTAGGTCTGTAAAAAGAAACATTCTGTCATTAACTAGGCGATAAGTAATTCAGACGTGACGTGGCGTTCCCTGTATCTGCTTTTTGCCCTGTATGTATTCATAGACGCACACAGCTGGAAAAAGATCTACACAATTACCGGTCTTGCACTATGCGTATGCAGCGACTTCCAGCGATCTTCACAAGATCATCGGTCAATCTTGTAGGGGGCCTGCCCACGCTGCGTCTTCCGGTTCGTTGTCGCCACTCGAGAACTTTTATATACTTTCATATTATTTATTTATATATTTATACCATGTATCTATGGATTTACTTTGTCGCAATCTTAGTCTAAACGACACGAACTTCATAAATATACCTATGGTAAAGAAAAAAGTTCTTGTGAGCGTGCAACAACTTTCACCCTGTTCGTTTCGTTTTGACAAAGTCAACAGCTGACATGTGATACAATAAATAAACCTTAGGTTAAGTTCGTTATATGACTAGATTTAAAATTTATGGATTTATTAAAGGATTCTTCTTCTTCGGATACTCCCGTTGAGGCCTTGCAGAGCTCTTACTGTTACAAGATAATCATTCTACGTGCCAGTTGACTGCACATAACCATGCTCAAGATCATTAATTCCTTTTAAGAATGATTTTTATAAACAAATTTATGCATTATTTTGAATTGGTATTTTCTTACACTTAGTTAACGTGATATTTATGGAACCCGACTCCATCTTGATACTGCCTTTTGAAATGATTAGTATCAAACCAGATAATAGTCGGGATAAAAATGATGGCAAGACTAAGCAAATACTTAGTGCCCTCGGCTTCCGGTACAGGGGGCAGTCATGGTTCCCAATTCCTGTACGTTTTTGCAAATATGAGGCAAAACTAAGATTTTGTAGATTTTATGGGAAAACATCCGCCTTTAATAACTTATTTCATCAACTTGAAGGTAGTAACAGAATTAAAGTCCATATATATATTTGTCCTTGTAATAAATTATAAAAGGTCCTTGTTTGTTACTTCATTCAAAAAGGAATGAATGCGGTATCACCACTTCTACATTTTTTATCTTCACGTCGCATCCTGATATCGTCCACTGATGTACAGACGCCAGCACATCCAGCTATCCCAATCTGTCAAATTTCTTTAATAGATTTTCAACTTTATCACAAAAGCATAATGTTCACTTTCAATTGGGGAAGTTTGACAGATTGGGGTAGCTTGATGTGCTGGCGTCTGTACATAGGCCTACCCCAAAGGTTTCTATAACGTGGTAATTTGGAGGGGTTAGCCGTGCAGTTGGTGACCGCAGCTAGTACACAGGTGGCGCTACTTCCCGACTACATGGTGTATCCCTTAGTCACCTTTTACGACACCCACGGGATGGTATGGAGTGGCCCTATTATTCTTTCTAGGCGGGAAACCACACGGCTTTTTATCATATGTGAGATTATAAGTACAGTGGCCATAAACCGATTACGAATCGCGTCCTGATTCAGTTACTTAATTATAATCCTTAAAAGCTATCTATACAGTCGTTTTGTTTATGGTATTATAACTATATTATAGACGTTTTGTTTTTATACATAGCCCTGGAGTTAATTAAAAAAATACATGTGGGGATTTTTAGTAACCTTATTCGAGCAATGTTTATCCGGCCGCCGTATTGTGGAAATATCGTTACCATTTAGTTTTTATATTCTCAAATAGTATAGACACGAACTTAACACACAATCGTACAAGGTTTGTAATGGGTGTTTTTTTTGAGGTATAGAACTTTAAGTTGACATTACTGTTCAAGATGGCGACCGATTTAACAGCTGTCAAGTGATTTATTCTCAGTTTGGTTTGGCAATTCATCATGAATAGACTCACGCCTGAACAGCGCTTGCAAATAGTGCAAAAATTTATTTATAAAATAATGGTTCTGCGCGGAATACGTATCGCGCACTATGTCCATTTTATCGTCGACAAAATAATCCATCAGAGCAGTTAATTCGATTAACCATGGAACGTTTTCGCACCACGTTTACTCTTATTGATAACTCGCATCCCCAGAGACGCCGTACGGTGCGTACATAAGAAGCTATTGCTGCTGTAGAGCGTAGCATTGAGGAAGACCCGAATGAATCTATCCGCCATCGAGCACAGGAATTGGATCTGTGTCCATCCACTTTATGGAAGATTTTGCGGAAGGATCTTGGTTTGCGTGCTTACAAAATCCAACTCGTGCAAGAATTGAAGCGAAACGATCATCAAGTAAGGCGTAGATTCGTCGAATAGGCCCAAAACGAGATTGCCGTTGTTCCCGATTTTCATAAGCGAATTTTGCTTAGTGTTGAAGCGCACTGCTGGTTGAATGGCTACGTCAACAAACAAAACTGCCGCATTTGGAGTGAAGCTAATCCTCAAGTGTATGTCGAAACACCGTTACATCCAGAAAAACTGACTGTTTGGTGCGTTTTATGGGCTGGTGGAATCATTAGTCCGTACTTCTTCAAAAACGATGATGGTCAGAACGTTACAGTCAATGGTGATCGGTATAGAGCCATGATTACTAACTATTACATACCTGAATTGATCAACCATGATGTCCAAGAGCTGTGGTTCCAACAAGTCGGCGCAACATGTCACACAGCTCGTGCCACAATCGATTTATTGAAAGACACGTTTGGTGACCGCCTAATTTCACGTTTTGGAACTGTGAATTGGCCTCCAAGATCTTGTGATTTAACACCGCTAGACTTATATCTGTGGGGCTATGTAAGGTCATTGGTCTATGCGGATAAGCCACAAACGCTTGACCATTTGGAAGACATCATTCGCCGTGTTATTGCTGATATACGGCCACAAATGTTGAAAAAGTCATCGAAAATTGGACGTCCAGATAGGACTACATCCGAGCCAGCCGTGGTGGTCATATGCCAGAAATCATATTTAAAATGTAATGCCACAAGATTATCTTTCGGATAAATAAAATTCATGTCAATCGAATAATCCATCGTTGTTTTAATCCGATTTAAAGTTCTATACCTCTAAAAAAACACCCTTTATAAGTAAGTACCTCATACGTTTTTTTGAATATTACTTGTGATAACATCGGCTGGCAGACAAGCTTCCCTCTATGTGCACAAATTATCTTGTGTGTGATAAAGCTGTTGGCAACGGCCATCACACGACTGGCCACTTGAGATCTTGAGGAATGGCATTAACCAGCAGTGGACATATTTTGGCTGCCATTATAATGATAATTGATTCTGCAAAAGAAAAACACATGTGAAAAATTCAATTACCTATTACGGTTCATAAGATACAGCCCGCTGACAAATAGACGTACGTTTAACGGACACCGGAGGCTTAGTAAATGGGTCCCGTTAACACCTTTTGGTTAATAAGTGGAACTGGAACTGTACGACTGAATAAAACTCCGTATTTATTTTATTATAGCCAAGTTTCTATGTTACCCAAGTAAAGTAAAGCATTAAAATGAGTACCACTTTTTTTTTAAGCTATTGCATAGCTTCTATCGCGGGCCTTGAGCGTGGGGACCGAATCCAGAAATTCCGTAACGAAAAAACCTAACACCCCCACTCCGACCGCCATCTATCGATAAATACCAGAACTTTTAATGACTTTTTGAAATATCATGCTTGTCTCTTTAGTTCAGCAACCCGCCTTTAGGTGGCATTGGTTGTATTGGAAAACTACCGTAATCAGCTGTTTGTGAGAAAGTATATAGGTGTATAGGTATTTATCATCTACGTACAACAGTGAATATCTGTACTCGTATAATTTGTGTACAAAGTGTTTTAAATATGAATAAACAAAGTGCATTTATTAATGAAGAAAGTCACGAAAAAATTGTGGAAGTAAATGAGTTAGTACTCTATATACATTCATTTTATTATTATTATCACAAATGCAGTATTATAAAATAAATAAATAATTGCTAATAAAGCTTTACCGTGGCAGTCTCCGAGTGCCACACGTCTTTTTTTTTTAAACTCATCCCCTCATTAGGATACTATGTTCCTGTATCGCGGACAATTTTTATAATAATGTAATACATGGATACAAAGATAAGCCAGACTCAGAACAACAATTTATAGTTCACGCAAATAGTTGACGTATGTGGGATTTGAACCCGAAATCCGGGGATGCCGAAGTAGCATCGAGGCGACCACCTTAACCACTGCACCACACGTACAGTCCATATTTTTCAAAAGTTTCCTCATTAATAATTGAGGCATTCTGTACCAATCTTTTTGCTTTATTTTAACATAATCGACACAAACCATGTTAAAAAATATGGCAAAGAAATAATAAACAGTTAAATTAGGTAGTAAGAAATTGGTTTAAAACTGTGAATATATTTAATTACAGATTGTTCTTAGCGCTTACTTAAAATTCCTTAAGGGAATCTTTTGCTCAACTTGAGCATAACTTGCAAATGCCTAGTCTACAATCAGCTAACAATATTATGGTACCAAGTGTAGTGAACGGCCGAGGCCTTACCGTAAGGATTCCATTTTGGAAGGCTCGTAAATCCGGTCAGCGTCAGATTTATATTCCGTGATACATGCACATATTCAATTCTACAATACGCGACCCAACCGATCGACATCTGAATAATCACATGTCGGCCTAAATTGGCACGACCCACGCAAGTGGGTAATCCTCAATCATCGGAGTTTTAACCGTTTTTGCCGACCATAAAACGAGCGCAATTAGTATCCATTATCACTTGTGTGAGTGACAAAAACATAATTATTGCTTTTACCGGCATGATATACCGGAAGGTTCACCAATTAACCGAGAATAATTTGAAGTTGATTGTTGTACGATCCCGACTTCCGGATGTTGATGAACAGAGCAATTCTTATACTTATAATACACATTTATTTTTCATAAAAAAGGATATACAGTAACATAATAATATGTAGGTTCAATTTAAATCATATCAAAATTTTACATATACTAGTATTACGGAAACAGTATTTATTAGCGATTTTATTGCATAATAATGATGTCTCCTAGACCACCGATGAATGAACTAGAGCTAAACTATATGGTAACTAGAGGAAACATGTATAGATAATAATAGGATAAAAGAAAACTTGTCTAACATTCTAGATTAAAAACTACCATAATAATGCGCCCCCAAAAAGAAATACAATCTTGCTTTCTACAATCTACACTTAATTTATATAATTAATCTATTATGATCTACTTCTATTTAAACACCAGCTGCATTCCGCGGTGTTTTATCTGTGATTTAGAGATCCAATTATAGTCTATGTGACAATTCAGGGCATAAACTATCTATGTTCCATGTTCATCCAAATTAGTTCATCGCAAACATCCAAACATACAAATATTCACATTTATAATATTAGTGGGATTAGTTGGATGGACGATTTAACATAATCATTACTTTGAATCTTAATACCGAACATTATATATCTACATCACTTTGCATACACCTTTACAAATACCGGTTGTTGGGTCTAATACTGAGCATTACAGCATCTGATGAATATCTAATGTATTTTTTCTCAGTGGCCGACGTTGGATAATGAACAGCTATATGGAAACGCCTCGTTTTGTGTTAAAACAAAGAAATACACTAATAAAGTTTCGCACCTCGTTACCTACATCATTATAAAGTACAAAACTCTTCATTTGTTTTATTTTTGTCACTCTCTCATTTATGTTCCCGTTGGCCAATTAAATATACAGTAGACAGCGCGGCGGGGAGTTATTTTTTCATCAGTCAAAGGGTCACGGGCGGCTGCCTTGTGAAGATAAGACTAAAGGCGAAAAATTTTCTACTGTTACAACATTAACACGGATTATTACAAAATAACTTAATAAAGTTAATTTACGAGATGGTGAAATTTTAATAAAGTCTTAATTAAGTTTTAGAATGTCGGTTCGGCAGGACGTCAAGGTTTTTTCACGGCGTACACTAAAATTGCATTGTCTGAAAACTTTTTACTTATTCATTTTTATATTTACTTCAGCCACAACTTGTGGCCAATGAAACTCAGACCACTTTATAGCTTAATCTAAGAAAATTACATTGGTCTTCTTTTAGTTAACTTTACGTTTTGAGAATTTAGTTTTTAATTGACATGTTTATGTTGGGTTGGGTAGTAGTATCTTATTGCTGCAAATATATCATAATAATCTTAAAAAACATTTTGTCCAATCTTAACAAAACTCTTATTGCTTATTGGTATGAGAGCAAAGAAGAGAAGAGAAAGAATCTAGCTTATTCACTGGTTCGTCATTCATCTTCAAGCTTGAGATCGACAATTTTAAGGACAAATGAATATATTTTATAAGGTTTCCCGTTTCCCAAATTTAAGGATAAGGTATACTAAAAGTTTCTAGCTTCTGATAAAATACTCATAATATTAAATTAACTACTTTTCAAAGAGATTAATGCCTTGAAATTTCCTATCATTTTTTAAAAGCACTCAAAAAATTCTTAGAAACGCTCTATGTTAAAGAACTCTTTAATAGGCATCGGAACTTTAAAATCTTTTTTATCAAGACTACGAACAGATATAAATGAATCACACAATAACTTGTCCTGTGCAAAAGGTTACCGAGATAACAGCGAGGTGAATACCTTAAGTATTTATTTAGGACATGGCCGCACTATGGAAGTTTATCCTTGTATCGCGAACATATAATTGACCAACACAAAGTACATATAGACTCTGAACAATTATTTATCACTCACACAAATAGCTGTCCTGCGCGGGGATCGAACCCTGGAGACGAACTGGCGAGGCGACTGTCTTACCCGCTGCGGCACACGTGCAATCGAAAAACTGATTCCAATAAAATCCAATTTAATTCTTAACATATATTTTGTAAGGCATTTTAGTAATAATAAGTTTTCATGGCTATTTAGGTCTAGACACTGATAGAATCAATTTGTTAAAACGTATAAACTCTTGATATTTCTTTTAACATCAACCGTTTTAGAAATATCAGCGAATTCGCCAAGTTCACGAGAGCAGTTCGCTCGTTGGCTGGGTCGACGCCAATAACTTCAGCTATAAGCATTTTGCGACATTACATACATCAGAAAGATTTGAGCTGTTTTTGTATACCTACCAACTTTATCTTTCTCATACGATGTATATAATAAAAAGTATTATGCATCAATCTGGTTTTATAAAATGAATCTACATCTAGTCCCTATTATGTTATAAGTATAATTTAATGTGCGTATCGATTATCAACACATTGGCTAAGTAAGTAAGTTCTCCTAAGTGAAAATACATAACATAATACATAGTAACATTAGGGAATAATGTTAAAATAATACAATATACTCGGCGGAAACCTCCAATAACCGTTTTGTACAGTCAGCTCGACTTAAACGCACAGGGTTTAGTTACATTGTGTTAAAAATACGATGAAATTATTACGGTTTTAAAATTATCCAAAATCAACATTCTCATTTTAAACCTAAGTTTGTAATCTTATTTCAACAATATTAACTTGAGCACTAGCGTAATTTCTTCTCAAAGTAGTTATTTGTAATCGATTTGATGGCCGTCTCGTTTTCTTTTACGTGGTAAAAGAATAATTAGCGTATATTTAAAATCGACTATCGTAACTCTACAAGAGTAAATAAACTATTATTTATATTTTTTAATCAAATACCAAATCAGCAGGACTAATTTGAAACTTTCACCCAAATTACCGTAAACCTTTAAACTCCCTCCAATGTGGTTCATTCATCTCCATCGCTATCAGTTTGAAGAAAAAATAATTGTATATTCTTCCAAAATTTTCATTTGGTTTAAATTGTTTATAAAGTAACTAATTAAATATGGGTAGAATCTCAAAAAAGCAATCAAGCTATATTTTCTTTAAGTACAAAATTCATCGTTCAAAACCAAATCGCTGCAGCTATGCCATCAGGCGCCGAGTTTTATTCCCAAAGCTTGCACGGATTTTCCATTGAGTGACCTACATAAAATCAGTAAAATTTTTCACACTGCATAATTTTAAATATAGGCATGAAAGATATTCATTAAATTATTTACCATGAATCGGACAGTGGTTTAATAGTTACCACCTACACATGAAGATTTTATTTGAACAATATATAAAATAGAGTGACATACAATTAAAGATACCAGTATAATTTTAAACGCACAACATTTAAAGCACGTTTATTTAAAAAGAAATACACTTTGTATTCTATTATTTTTTTTATAAGTTATTTAGTTAAGACGATGTTAACTCCAGGCAATGGTCGATACCCTTTTCGATTAAAAATGATATAACCTTGAGTTTATTGATTAAATCCGGTGGAAATAAATAGTAATCCTTCTTTTTTAACTGGACCCCAAGATATATAAATGTGATAAAAAATAAAAGCTCTCTAAAAAACCTTCTAGAAGCGAGCTTATTTATTTCTATGGGCGGCGGTGTTCACTTACCATTAAGTGGACCTATTGCTTGGTCTTGCTATTAATTAAAGAAAGTATTACACAAATATAAAGAACAGATAAAATATTTATGAAACTTGTAGTTACAGCATAGATTAAATAAACATTCCTTGCTATAATAGTATTTTGCTAAAGTATATAAACATATTGAAAAGAATAACGAAACACTAAATTCATTTATCTTTCTATCGCTTTAAATTCAACATAAAAATATCGGGTTTAGGTTTTCTTAGTGGGTGCCGGGTTTAACGTTATTCGTCTTTAAGATAGGACCGTCTGAAGATACGATAAGTGCTCCAATGAGTGGTTCAATTTATCACAGTGTCACCGCAGACAGTATATAGCACTACTTATAAATAAAACTTAAGTACTCGTAGATACGTAGGTACTGGTTTTTCAAATTATGCTGTGTTGGACGCATCTCCATAAATGTGGTGATGCGTCCAACATAGCATAATTTGTGTACCCTATACTGAACCGCAGGCACGGTAAATGTTAAGATACATACATTTATGCCTCCATATATTTCTTAGTTCACTTTTTAAATGGGAATGTATTTTTGTCACCAAAATTTCCTTCCGAGTAACTACATCACACGGAAAACAAAGGTTACGCGGTAAAATGTGGTGAGGGTGGAATATCACTACCCCCATCTTATCCCATGGGAAGCGTAGAAGTCGTCCCAATTACCTTACAGGCAGCAGCGCCGCTCTGAGTACTATGACCATCGCACTGCGATTACCAATCCCACTGCCAAGCGTGGTGATTAAGGCAATTCCCCCAAAAATCCTTGAAAGATGCTATTGTCATTCTATGAATATTTTTCTGATGACATGATGGCAAAGCCTGCAGATATATCTAGCTTACTCCTAAAGCACTCAAATCTTTATTACTGCATTTTCTATTTCGTCTCAACTCTCAGGGTAATCATCCCTTTCTTAGTTGGGCGGTGTTGAACTAGTATCGTAATTTCTTTTATTGTTTAATATACAAAGTATGAGCAATAATATAGCTTGTCATGGTATAAAGCAAAAACAGACCATTAAAATGTAATAAGTCACAATTTAAATAATGGAAGCATTTGTCAAAGGAATGCTTTAAATTAAATCACATCAACAGCGTACCTATAATCTTCAACCTAAGTACCATGAAAGCGTAATTAGCTTTTACGGTTATTTGGCTGTATGGATGAATGGAACAAAGTTGAATAATTTGCCTCCTTTCAATTTAATTCTAAGGATTTGATCTAATGGTAGGTCTATTCATAAAATCCTTCGTTAAAAATGAGCTAACAGATATTAATACAAAATATTTACTTGAGCAACAAAGGGCCGAAGAAAGCATTTCGTCTCCGCAGTTGGAAAACTAAATAACTCTGATTTTGTAGTTCTGAGATAAACGCGATTTAGTGTTTTTTTTTTAGTTAATGTACATTTGTAAGAAAATGTGTGACAATTTTGCTGTAGGCAATTTTATATTTTGCGGACGTGATAACCTTTCACATTATGCTTTAACAAACTGAACCCTATCTTTAACTATAACTAAATAACAAATAAAAAATCAAGTTGTTTAATTTTGCCACAACTGTTATTTATAACGTAACTGCAGTTAACTACTTATTTCGGCTATTTATTTAGTTTTCCTACAAGCTAAATACATTTGGTAGAGTAAAATTTGGTGAAATAAGAGCAGTTATTTAATTTATCATACTCGAAATATTTTTAAATGTACAATGTAGTGGCTTTGTATGTTATTATTACTTTGATATTTTTTTAACTTTTGTTGGTCTCATATGAAATAAACGCTGTATTAATAAAGTTATATTAAGGAATAAATAGAAAAGTTTAGAAAAGGTGTATTGTTATCGGATACTTATCTTGCCACAAACTTAAAAAATAAACATTATCATCATAGCCGATCACCACAATTGCCGGTCTTGCGCTATTTGCACCCAGTGACTTTCAGCGACCCGCACAAGATCATCGGCCCATCTTGTAGGGGGCCTGCCCACGCTCTCTCCTCTTCCGGTTCGTGGTCGTCTCTGAGAACCTTTTTGCCCCAACGGCCGTCGGTTCTACAAACTATGTGCCCCGCCCACTGCCACTTTAGTTTTGCAATTCTTCGGGCTATGTCGGTGACTTTGGTTCGACTGCGGATTTTGACACTTCTGATTCGATCCCGCAGGGAAACTCCGAGCATAGCTCTCTCCATTGCTCTTTGGGTGACCTTGAGCCTTCTAATAAGGCCCATAGTGAACAGTTTCAGAGATATAACATCTCCCTGTCTCACGCCTCGCTGTAAGTGGATAGGTTTCGAATTGTAGTCCTGGTATCGCACTGACATAGTGGCGTTTTCATATAAACACTTCACCTCGATATACCGGTAGACGATTTGGCACCTTTGGAGAGACCAGAGCACGGCCCAGGTTTCGATAGAATCAAAGGCTTTCTCATAGCCCACAAACGCTAAACACAGTGGCTTGTTATACTTTTCGGTCTTCTACACAACTTGGCCCAACACGGCCCAGCCCAACATGTATGTGGTCTATGGTGCTAAAGCCTTTTCGGAAACCAGTTTGTTCGGGAGGCTGGAAGTCATCAAACCTGCGTGCGAGACGATTCGTAATGACCCTCGAAAGCAACTTGTAAACATGGCTCAGCAGTGTCAGTCTATAATTCTTCAATAGGGTTTTGTCGCCCTTTTTGAAGAAGAGCACCACCACACTTCTGTGCCATGCTTGTGGAGTTGTTGTTAGTTTGACCATCTAGTATGACGGAGTTAAATAAGTTCTGATGGGCCCGTAGGATTGGTGTACCACCCGCCTTCAGAAGCTCTGCTGTAACTACATCCTCACCAAGCGCCTTGTTGTTCTTAAGTTGTCTGAGAGCCATTCTAATCTCGTACAAGCTGAATTCCAGAATGTCTTCGGTGTAATGACGGGTTAGTCGTGCTCTGGGATCCGAAGCACTTTAGAGCCTTTGTTCCGCTTGATGGTCTCTTTAATACTAATTGTATTAAATTGATGCGTGTGGCGACTCAAAGACTTTGAGATCTGTCTGTTGAGCCGCCGGTATCTGGTAGCATCATCTGAGGATTTCAAAACCATTATCCGTCTTTCTTCCATAAGTTGCAGGGTAAAGTCAGAGATCTTTTTAGTTCTGTTTGTACGTCGGGCCTTGAAGACTTTAGACCCAGCCATATGGACAGCTTCTACAAGCTTGGCGTAGTATGAGTCCACTTGACTGCATGTGTGGCGTGGTGGCTGAGACAGTCGCCTCGCCGCTTCGTGTCGCGGGTTCGAATCCCGCGCCGGACAGCTACTTGTGTAACCCATAAATAGTTGTTCTGAGCCTGGATGTAATTTGTGTCCGTCTATTATATGTTTGTAAAGTACCCCGCGACACAGGAATTAGATTACCTAGTGCTAGGCGTTTGAAACGGTTTTTCAATTAGAGCTGAAATGGTTCGGGGTTTTGGACGTGGATAGGTAAAGATCGGAGCGTAGACTTTATCAGTCGGGACCTCTGGAACTTGATATTAAGGTTTAATGAGCGTCCCACCAGTCTGTGATCGCTGCCGGTTTAATCCGCATTAAACATCTGTCGTCTCGTCAACAAGATAAAGTCTATCTCATTTTTGGTTTTACCATCGGGGTTCACCCAGGTCCATTTGCGGTGATCCGACTTTCTGAATAAGGAATTTATCATTAAGAGTTCCTCCTTCTCCATGAAGTCGGCCAACATTTGGCCTCGGGGGTTCCGGTCTCCAGTTCCAAATTGCCCCACTCTCAGCTCATTACCGAATTGTTTGCCCAGCTTCGCGTCAAAGTCCACAAATGACCACAGTGAAAACGTTTTTAGAGCTATATATGGCTCTTGATATATCCACAACCTCATCGTCGGAGTTCGTCAAAGTCGGCGCGTATACCTGTATTACCTTCAATGAATACCGCTTGGTAATTCTGAGAATAAGGTACGCCACCCTAGTCGACACACTCATGATTTTCACTACGTTGTGGACGAGGGACTTGTAAACTATGAACCCTGTGGTAGGGTGACCAACTGTCCCAAGGTGACACCACCTTAGGACAGTTGGTCGCCGTTGGTTCCGGAAATAGAGCAGATTCCCGGATTTTAGGATTATCGTGTCCCCCCCCCCCCCTCTCTTCGGACTTGAGACAATTTTATGATATCCCAATGTAACCTGCTCAGTTCCTCCTCCAGTTCGATGATCGTCTCGTCGGTCCGCAGTATGCGAGTGTTATATGTTGCCAGGGCCAGAGGTCGTCGGTTTTGGTAAAACGGCGTCTGCCGGGGGTTTTTAGCACCCCGGTTTCTATTTCCTTATTTTCTGTTTCTATTTCTGAATCTGTTGTCTCAACGAAATATTTTGTTCCATGATTCTTTTTCAGGGTAACCCGGTGAGACTTGGTCAATAAGGGTTTCAATAATAGCTCGAGTTGTTATAATATTACTTGTTTCATCTTCAGAATCTCTCGACAAAATGGGGTTTATTCGTTCAAAACTCTTTAGTCTTTCTTTCTTCTTATCTAATGATATTTCATTAGATAAGAGGAAAGAAACTTAGTTCTTTAACAGACATCAATATTTTGATGTCTGTTAAAGAACTAAGTTTCGTCTTTATTTTATTTTCTTCTTCTATGTCCGGATTCCATGTAGATCCAGAATCAGAAAAAGATTCTTCATCTGTTGAAGATGGCATTGGTTTGATACCCGAAATGGGACTTGACCCTCTGATTTCCTCTGATGACAACTTAATTTATTTAATTTTATTTGCCTAGCATCTTATAATTAATCTTTATCTTGTTGTAGAAGAAATAAATAACATCAAATATTTATAAATTAGATACGTTATATCAGAATTCTGAATAGCAGAATTAAATCAACAGAGTTATTTAGTTTTCCTAGAACTAAGTTAGTTATGTTAAAGAATTTTAAGTTGAGGAAAAATTCAACAACTCAAGTTATTTAACTTATTCGACATTCATCTTGTCATTGACCACGGTTATTGATTTATTTACTGAGTTATTTATTTTTCCTTTAAAAAAATCGTGTTTGTCTGAAGATATTTATTATTCCATCTGTCATGACCTGTCTGACAAAAATGGCTATATCTTTGGAACGGAATAAAATACGAAAATGCCTGTAAGGCTCAAATATGCGGCATGTGTTAGGTGTTTTGAAAATAGGAAGAAGTCAAAATCGCCAAAATCGGACTTATTTAGTTTTCCAACTACGGGGACGAATTGTAATACACATAGTGTTGCTTTTGCCCGCTAATCCAACAGCGTAGGCTTAAGGGGCTACTCGTACATTAAAATCGTTCAAATTTCTTTAAGTTCTCGTTTTAAGAGTTCGTTGGTCTAGCGATATGCACAGCACTGGATGTAAAAGGCAGAAACGCGAACAATGCCTTACATAGCTTTTATTTCATAAGTCTTAGTTCAAATTATAACAAATGTAGTCAATTTACCATTCTAATTGCGATTCCTGAAAATAGCCAATTCAAATGGCTTTCTGTGTAGATTGTGATTTCTGCCAAATATGATATATTTAAAATTATCGCCACTTAAATATAATTATTTTAATATTTAGGAATGATTAGATAGAAAAACATTGTAAATAAATAAATAAATAACTATTTGTACTAAAATTTCAATGTTGTATGAGTAATTTGCTCAGAAACGCCAAAATTGCCTTACATAGCTTTTATTTTATACGTTCAAATTATAACAAATGTAGTCAATTTACCATTCTAATTGTGATTCCTGAAAATAGCCAATTCAAATGGCTTTTTGTGTAGATTGTGATTTCTGCCAAATATGATATATTTAAAATTATCGCCACTTAAATATAATTCTTTTAATATTTAGGAATGATTTGATAGAAAAACATTGTAAATAAATAAATAAATAAATAACTATTTGTACTAAAATTTCAATGTTGTATGAGTCATTTGCTCATGGAACTTCGGATTCCTGTCAAAGATCCATTAATCCTTGATCTTCAACGTTAATTGTATATAATAATATTGACTCACTTGTGTAAGTGACAAAATATGAGTATATGTGTGTCTTTAGTAGTAAATTTTTGATACGAAATAAAATAAAATAAAAAAGGTTTTTATGCACGTATATAATATTCACATGGAACATGTAATATCAGTGAGATAATCTGAAGAAAGTTATATAACTAGTAACTGAGACGATCTCTTCTCTTTCTAAGAGTAACAATACCGTACCTAAGATAAAAGCTTACCAAAGTGAATCAAAGCTCCGCTCTAATACTATCCTGAAGATTCAGAAGGTTCTTCACTATACACACTAGAAACCACAATCGCTTGCCAATCTTCAAAAGGGCTTCTGAAACAGGTCTCGAAAACCCCAAGCTTGGCTTAACGCGAAGCTGTCGCCCTTCTTTTTTCACCCATCTTTGCCTTTCATCATCTAGTGATCTTTCCGCGCGAGGCGCCCATAATCTCTTTCGGGTTCGAAATAAGGATTTCGTCTCGTCTAATATGCCCACATCGGGTCAGTCTGATATTTAAATGAATATTATAAATTTAAATATCAGACTGACCCGATGAAAGCACACGAATATTAAAAATTTTGTAAAATTTCGACAGTTAAGATAATTTTACACATTAATACAATATACACTATTGTCAGTGGGAAATAAGTAAGTATCTATTTTGTAACATATCTATATATTCCCGTATTTCTGCAACTCTTTACAACCTTGCTCATTGGTCGATTTGAATAACAGATAAGGAACAAATCTTTATAATGTCTAGCGATGTTATCATGAGAAAATTATTATTACAAGTATCGTATGTATTTTGATTTGGACTAATCTAAAGTTACTTTCCGCTGTGTGGTTTGTGTGTCTCCACTCCCTCGGGGGACGTAGATATTGTCTCAAGAGAATCCGTACCAGAGGTCGGGCAGCAGCGTTTTTCTGTGAGCTATGACCATAAAACTGCTATCGCTAAACCGCCTCTAAGCGCGGTGATTATGACATATCCCTTAATTCCTTGGGGGAGGCTTTTGCCCAGCAGTGGACGTCATTTGGCTGACGTGATGATGAAGATGATGAAAGCTAGTTTAAAAAAATACTGCTATCAAATAGACTACGTACGATAGTCAAGCACAATCCGAATTAAAGTAACAGAAATCAGTTGTCACATTAATATTAAAAGATATTTTGCAACGCGCCAGCCAAAACATGGTACTATTAACTGGACAATGCATAGTCGAATAATCTCAAAGAGACGAGTCAATTTGGCGAGTCACACCAGGACTTCAATATTTGTTGTTGAACACGCCACCGCCAGACTAACGCAGTCAATCGTTTTTTTCTAAGGTATTGTTATTAAACTTGCAATTTTAACCTATTTATTGCAGGCTATTGTTTTACAGGTGTTAACTTAAACAACATAATCGTTACGAAAAGCATTATGAAAAAACAACGCCTGCATTGGGGAATTAAATGCCTGCATGGCAGGGGACTTTATTAACATGTCCATTCATTAACATTCGCGGCCACGTTAGATCACACATAGAGCCTGTCGGGCACTTCAATTTAATTCACGAAATGTAAATATGTTTATGCCTTAAATTTTGGATGCAAGAGAAGATGTTGTTTTACGTGTAAATAATATTATAGTAATCAGTATTAATCTGTCTTCAGAAATACTAATGATTACAAATTAAATTTAAAAAATCAAACCCTACCGAACTTATGTCGTTAAGATACTCTTTTATTTAATAGATATGATTACTATTCCTTTTTATTTAATACCATTTTTGTAGTTTACTCGTGAATTTATGTATTCCTTTTGCTCTTAAAATTAAACTAGCCAAATTGTTTAATATTTAAATTAACCAATTTATTATTAATAATTTAATCATAGTTTATTATTTATTTTAATAGATGAAGCTTTTATGTTTTTGCTTAAAACTAGAAAATGGTGAAGCTGAAAATATAAAACCGATATTAAATACATACATGCGTTCTTTACGACAATATGCAGACTTAATTAGAGCTCCATATATTATAAGGCCACATAATAGCATAGTGTTTTTGCTACTGAGTGAAACTAATTTGTGGAGTAGACATTGCAGGGTGAACGAATGAGTAACTGCTCTAATTGCTCTCTTGAATGTGATGGAGAAGTCTTATTACTTACTCATATGTGAAGAGTTCCAAACAAATCTCTGAGGGAACGAGTTAAATAAATGAACACGCACTTAAATACTTTCTAAATTTTAGTTTTATAGCAGTTTCGTTGAGTACGTTTGAGTTTAAATTTACACTTTGCTTTGCGAAATGTTCAACTTAATCTGATAGTGTTTGTTCTGTTATTAATATGCTATGAACATGCATATTAGAAACACCGTGTAAAGAAACAAAGCCAATTGACGGCATCTATGTCCTCTGTAAGGGTGTTATCAAAAGAACTCATCATTTAAATCAGCAGATCAAATTATGAGTTCCATTGTTATCAAGCGTGTATTGTTTGTAGCTTAACGATAGGGTTGGAATTTTAGTATGATTGCCGTAACTGAGGGACGCTGCTACCCGTTCTCTGGTAGATATTCCATCGGAATGTCTTCTATACTCCCTACGAGATGAGTTGGGATATGATATTCATCGCTGTCGGCCACACAGTAACTGACTACACTCACAACCAACGGCAACGTACCCTCCGAAGCACGGACACCTGGCTATTTAGAAATAATTGTTGGCCTGCTCTTTGAAATTTCCACTTTGGTTATTTGCTGAATTAATCCCTTCATCGGTTTGGCATTTTAAAGATTTTGTATTTTTTTTTGTACTTTTATTTTGTATTTTGATTTTGTGGTCTACATTTTTACGTGTATCAGTATACAAGTAAAAATGTAGTATGATTCTAAAATTACCTAAGTAAAAACCATCACAAACTCCAATTAGAAAAAGAGCTGTAGTTTTAAGACGCCTGAACGGCTTTTGAGTAAGAACCAACATTGAACTTTTTATTAAAATAGCGTATAGCAGCATTGAAATCAGTTCACACCTAGATACATAATCATCATCATATCAGCTGAATGACATCCATGCTGGTCAAAGGCCTCGCCCAAAGATCTCCACAATTGCCGGTCTTGCGCTATTCGCATCCAGCAGTTTCCAGCGACCCGCACAAGATCATCGGTCCATCCTGTAGGGGACATGGCCACGCTGCGTCTTCTGGTTCGTGGTCGCCACTCGAGAATGTGCCCGCCCACTGCCACTTCAGTTTTGCAATTCTTAGGGCTATATCGGTGACTTTGGTTCGCCTGTGGATTTCGACATTTCAGATTCGATCTCGCAGGGAAACTCCGAGCATAGCCCTCTCCATTGCTCTTTGGGTGACCTTGAGCCTTCTAATAAGGCCCATAGTGAGCGACCACGTCTCTGTTCCGTAAGTCATCACTGGCAACACACACTGGTCGAAGACTTTCGACTTGAGACACTGCGGTATTTTGGACCTAGATATATACATTCTTGGTAACCTAGATACAGATACAGAGAAATATGCTCCATACATTTGTTATATATCCTCTTTTTTTGTTAAGTGCATTAAATAAAACATTCTACGCTCTAAGCTCGTTGCTTCACAATAGAACGATTAACGTAGCTAATGTTACGGCTGGGTAGCACCGGCTCTTGGCAATTATCAGCTGTGCAGCAGAACTTGAGACATTATCCTCTACGGTGTTACACTTAAGTAGGAAATGAACCTCTACTAATTACAAACATAGGTCTTAGTTCTAGCGATAAAGTATTCAACCGCAAACGCAACCGTTCAAATAGTGTTTGTGTGTCTATGTGGCATTTTCCTTGCCCGTATTCTGAAAGATAGAGGTGTTATAAGCCACTACCTCGGAGAGCACGTACAGCTATCGGTAAGCACCTAATCACTCCCCGGTCGTCTCGAATAGCTATACCATCAAATCGTGCAAATGAAGCAATAGAGTGTGCTTGTATTTGAATACACACTTCTGCACTACGTGTCGTGCACTGTAGGCAGCTTTTAATTGCCTGGTTATTTTTATAACAAACTATGCCCCTTTTCGCTTTTAACATGATTTGTTGACACCCTACCTAGCTCATAACGTGTGACGTATAGTTCTTTGCCCCTTAGATCGTTTTAGATTAGCTTACTAGATTACAAACGATAACAGATAACGAATAGAACTGGGACAGATAGACACGATTTTACTTAAAACTTTGTACTAATATAAGTAGTATATTCACGTAAACTAATATAAGTAATAGGTATATTGAACCTGTCTAGTGGTTATTCGAAACTTTTTAACAAGCAACGTAAACAACAACTATACGCGAACAGTATTATTCATACAGTGTTTCCGGCGATAAAGAAAGATCCATCTTTGTACCTGATATGAACTTAAACAAATATGGATCTTATATTACCCACAAAGGCATTTATAGTACATTCGTTTTGTTAAGGTTCCGTAGTCCAAGGAACGTTTATAGATATATTGTCCATATCTGTCCATCTGTCACAGCAATAATATAGAGAAATTTGGCTCACACCATAAGGCAAATATTTGCAGGCATCGCTAACACCCTGTCAATTGTTCACACATAAATGTTTACTGCCGTCACGCGTTTTTATTTCAGTCAAATATAAACTGGATTTTCCATCGCTATGGAAAGGTTGTTTATTTTTTACTTTTTTCCCCTTACACGAAGTCTCGTAAATGCGAAATTATTACAACTATTTTAATAAAATAATCATAGGAATTAATTAACCCTTTTTTTCTAATTTACGAAATAATTTACTCAATGGAGTCTTTTCCTTAATAATTTCGCTCTACTTTAAATTAATATAAAAATTGTAGCTGCTTAAAAAATGGCTATTATGCCAACGTCCTTAAGGATACTGTGCGCAACGCACCTCTTTTTATTAAAAAATATATACCTATCTTTTATACCATTTTCTAATTTTGACGTTTCTTGATAGTTGTGTTTTGTTATGTCAGTTGGTGATGTGAAGTAAAAATAATAGATTATATTATATCTGAACCGACTCTTTTTATAATAACCAGTCCCAGTCCCTAACATATACATTAACATACAATATAACAGTGTACAATTCGTGTTCCAAACGAATTGCTATCATTGCTATCAATGTAGGTGTATAAAATCTGAAAAATTAAATGCAATATGGAGAATAAGCTGAATTAACCAGCAAGGTATGACCTCAACAGCACTATTTAAAATTAGTTGAATGTTTTCTGTAGTACCATACAATAAAAGTGTTTATTTGCGGGTGATACGTTCCGTAAATATGCCGCGAATACAGAAACCGCAAATATGGAATGGTCATTTAAACGGGATTATAGGTGATACGTTCCTAGGTTGTTTAAAATGGGCGTAAAAAGCGTGAAGACGCAACCCAGGGGCACCCTATTTTGGTTGTGGTCTTCGATCCATAATGACAACGCCAGTTTAATTTTTCCTCATGCTGGATCACTAACAATATTCGCTGCCAGTGAATTTGAAACAGATGACCTTATTTTATCTTGAGTCTTTATCGATCGTACAGTTGATTCGTTGACATTGAATGAGCGAATATGAATCCAAATGACTCTCTAAGGCGTAAATGCTCAAGCATATATATTTTCACTTAAAGCGGTAACACAGATACGTTTCGCGTCGAAACTAGTTTTTTATTGGTATTATAAATATGGAAGTTTCAATTCTTTTTAATTTAGGCATAATTTTAATAAGGTCTGTTTCACTTTTTGTTCGTCCATTCGACACAAACCATTCAATCTTCTTATTTGTTAACAAAGGATATTGGATTGGATACCTATTGGAATCGTTTTTATTAATATTATGTATGTACAGATGTAGTTAAATTCAAATAATTTAGATATCCAATCCAATTTAATTTTGCATTATTTCCTGAACTATAAAAAGTGTGGAATGTCAGAGATACTTGCGTAATGTCAGAGTGTATTACTAACCTAGACCACAGAACCTACATTAAACAAAGCCTGACACGTTTTCAAACGTTATTTACACATTTTATCTCAAGCATGCTTAATAAACGTAATTTTGTATTCGAGTCGGTTTGAAATTATACACGCAAAACTTTATTTAAGTAAATTATGTTATTGTAAAATTAGTGGGTTTAAATTATGTTTCAAATTGTTTTCGGGACTTTGTTGTTGAACACGAATTACAGGAATACAGCTAGACCGGTGAGACTATGTTATAACGATTTGAAATGTTATTTACATATTCATAAATTGCTTGTATTAAGAATACCCACAGAATATGACGAAATAAATGGATTTTTAGTCGGGGAAGAAGCACACGGCCAGCCTGAAGGTTAGCGGTTGCCGTAGCCTATAATGCTTGGAATACTTAAAACATCACTTATGCGTAGCTGACTCTTCCCATACACATAAGGCATTTTGTGTGAAGATTTTGCTTTAAAGTCACCATCGATGAAACTAATTCAAAGAATAAGAAAACGTATTCAAAGAATCCAAAACAATATGTTCACAAACGTTACGTTTATCGGAGGAAGTAGATAAATGTGCAGTTACTATTGTTTAGGCAAAATTTATATATTTATGCTAAAAGTTTAATACATTTTTTTTTAAGACAACACGCTTGCAATTGGTAAATTAATATGTCATCCGCAACACAGGGATTAATTCGTCAATTATATGTTTGTAAAGTACTCCGGTCCTTTACAAATATATAATAGACGGACACAAAGGAAATCCAGCCTTAGGACAACAATTCATGATTGAATCAGGTCACACAAACAGTTGTCCTGCGCGGGATTCGAACTTGGGACATGAATTGGCTAGGCGACTGTCTTAACCGCTGCGCCACATGTACGCAACATAATGTAAAGGAATTACATATTTCTGAATTTGGTATATTTGGATAGCTGCCTAGACTATGTGAGATACACACCATAGGCTCAAAGCAAGCTGCTCTGTCCTAAAAAATAAGAGTTTGCCAAACATCGATGTTATTATCTCAAATGAAGAAAAAAACAAATACACATTTGTCTTTCTTCTTCACTTTAGATTCACAAACATCATTATATCATGTACTCATTTATTTTTATATCTAAGACGATGGAATAATTTATTAAGTATTAAAATTTTTATAACTTTTATACCTTGTGTTTCTCATTTTGTACAGAACTTTCATAAGTGCAAGTTGTTTGCTACAAAAATACTATTTTATGAACTTTCATCAAATATTTGACGTCGCTTTACATTCTAATACTGGCACGATATCCCGCACACATTATTTGAAAATGTAATAAAGTACCTTCGTTCCAACTTATCTCTGCCATATACTGTAAGGTTGGTTCTACGGATATTAGGGACAGGTTATGATGTCTCGTTTCTCTTTGACGTCATCTTCGGTACCCTCGTATGCTAGTTAGGTAAGAGTTTTTGCACTCGAATATAGCTCTCATGGGCACTTCGATAAAATTTTTAATTTATGAGTAGTTTACCTTTAAATTTTAATTTAAGGGTAGCTAAACCATAAATTAAGATTTAATCGAAGTGCCCATGAGTTCTATGTTCTACATCGAAATATGACAACATCTATCGGCAATGTTGCAAAATTATTTGTTTCAAAAATGCCGTAATTTAAAGAATGTAATTCTGAGATGATCTGCAGATTGATCAGATATAATTAATTTATTTATATTTTGTATTTCACTTTTATTGAAAGCTTTTCGTTTCCTAAAAGCTGGCGAAAGGCGGTCTTGTCGAGACTGTAGGCGTTTAAAGAAATTTTTGTATTGCTAAAAGTTACTATTGCACATTATTGTTGTGAACAACATCTGATCATTGCACGACAGAACCCGATAAGGGTAAGTTACACATCCATCAACATTTTACCCTTTTAGTAAATTTTACTAATATACGAGTACTTTAGCGTTACATGGGTTCCTTTTTATGATTATTACAGTTTTTAGTTTACGTAATAAAACAATAGTGGAATGGTTTATCGTGTGTTATTATTACTCAGTTTGTGGAGCACTCGCATGTGACAAACAAACGGCGAGTGTAACAAATTTTCATAGAAAAATCTAATTTATGAAAGTATTATTGGGAAAAGGTTAAGCATTGTCATCCATGGCAATACTGCCAGCATTCTTAGCACAATGCTTATTGAGCGCACTTTTTTCAAAGAATGATTTTTAGTCTTTATACATATATGCAGGATTATGGTGTTAGCTATATAGTCATGCGAGGTTGTACATGCAATTTACTTGTAATTTTATTTTACAAGTAAGCGTGTACATGCAAATCCTAAAAGTGATTCATTTAAATAAGTTCAAGAAAATTTTTGATTTAATTATTTAATTTAATCGTGGAATCTTGTATTTTATTTAAACGTTTAGTGAAACGCATAAAAATGTATGTGTTAATTCTCAAATCATCATTAAAATATTTTCTTCTTAATTCTTTCTTCCCTGCGTTTGCTTTCCGCGAGCGTGCCACACAACCGGCTTGTTACCACTTCAGCTCTGCTGTGTTTCTCACTTAAGTTATTTGTGTGATGAAATGCTAAGTGATGTTTTGACGCGGTACATTTGACTTTAGATAAAAGATATAGTTACTTATTCTCGACCATTCCCTCGACTCACACACGGTTATAGAACGAGGGTCAGAAAACCGAGATAAATAATGGTTCGTCAAAGGACAATGAACCGCAGCATACCTAAGTTTAAAACAAATGTACCGCATCAAAATATCACTTAGCATTTCATCACACAAATAACGTAAGTGAGAAA
This sequence comes from Pseudoips prasinana, assembly GCA_951640165.1. Classification (NCBI taxonomy): domain Eukaryota; kingdom Metazoa; phylum Arthropoda; class Insecta; order Lepidoptera; family Nolidae; genus Pseudoips; species Pseudoips prasinana. The sequence goes on from OX621240.1 coordinate 17,798,828, forward strand.
CACAGCAGAACTAAAGTGGTAACAAGCCGGTTGTGTGGCGCGCCTGGATCCAGCTTTGCATGCATTTACCCAGCCGATTAACTATAATTGGGACTGAGGTGGTACTTATGTTAATGTAACATTTAAACATTACGGACTAACATACTAAGCATTCATTTATATAAAGTTTGATATGGCTACTAAAGGATTAATAACGAGAAATTAAAAATACAGAAAATTACAAAATAACATACATACAGAATTTTAAGTAATTAGTATATATATACCCTCTAATTTGGTTGTTCATAATTCTTTTAATAAATCAAGGTGGAGAAGAAAAAACTAACAGAAAAACCGTTTGTCAGAGGTTTCTAAAACAGACATCGGCACAATTAGCAGTACAGAAACAAGTATTAACTATCGTAATATGATAAAGAAAATATATGATAAAGGACGGGCAGTCCTTTATCAAATTATAGATATACTCTTTGTTTTTTTCTCTTGTTAAGTTAGTGTTTTATTTTAAACTCACATTTAAAAATGGATCAATATAATAAGACCACAGTCACTAGTTTTCATTGATTTTTGTTAATTGTTCCTACTTTAATTAATTAAAATTATTTTGTAAGCAAGATAGATAAAGATGTACATATTTCTAAACGAGATGACCGCTTTCTTCAACTTCAAGCTCGTATGAACACGCGGATAACAGCTGTGAAAGCTCAGAATGAACTTGAAGTCGCCGTTGCAGTTCGCAGAAGATCTAAAGAAGTGCGAATAGGTTCCTATATACCTTATCAACCCCCTAAACTAGAAAGACACCACTCACACCAGCGTATACATTAGTTAAACTTTGCGCTCGTACGGCGCTAGTGGTGGGTGCTAGCGGGAATATAACTGCAGTATATCGGGAATATCTTTGAAGAACACGTTGCCCCTTACAATGATGAAATTATATAATAATAATTAAAATATAATAACTATAGTAAAATGTTGTGTACTTGACATTTATGGCTGGCATAATTAGTGTTTAAAAGTGTTAAAAGTGTTTCTAATTTAATGAGAAGGATATATACAGTCAGTAGGTACTCAAAAACCTGTTTATATCTAGTATTTATGCTGTGTGTCGCTGTAAAGCTCTGATGAAAATAATTCCAGCTGTGCTTGTTTATTCACACATAGAATATCAAATCTTATTTCGAAAAGAATTAAAGTTAACTGTTTTTCCACCCTTTGGCGTGGAACTCAAAGAGAAAATATATTAATTCACTGAGGCTTGAGATAGGTGCGGGGTAGCAAGTTACTTGAGTAAGTACTTTTTCAATCTCAACTGTACAGCTTACTTAAGACCGCTTTTTTGCATCTTTTGGCATGGTTGAAATGGATTTAAGCAATATCTGTCTTGGCGTTATATTTTGCTATCTTTTCATTGTACCTACTTTGAATAATTAATCTCATTTTGTGTAGACTGTAATTAGTAACATATAAAAGCTAAAAGTAGTGTTGTCATGAATGATTTTAGGTTAAAATCCTGAGACGAAAGGGCATCAAAGCATAAGAATCAACTCACTTAGCCGTCGTTTGACCTAGGTATATTTCTAGTCAGCAAAATTGTGATGTGATTGCCTTACATACATGTGATGTCACCGTATCGAATAAGGTAATAGAATTTAAATGAGTACATTTACACCCAGCCTGCCGATAGATATTGTACAATTTTATTAAACTAGCTGTGCCCGCGACTTCATACGCACCTTTTGTAATGTCTCCGTAAATGTTACAATAGAATATCTCTATATTTTGTCTCTTGTCGCAAACTTATACAACATTCACATAAACCTTACATATTTCCATACAAACTTTCATCTCCAATTCCCTACTTTTATTTGTCATCTTTGAGGGTAAAACTTTTACAAACTCTGAATGTCATATTTATTTATATCGAATTAACAGCCTAAAACATAAGTTTCAAGATTGGAGCGCTAAAAATGACGATATTTCAATACAACTTTTCATCCCCCTTTCAACCCCTTACAAACTTTTTTCGCATTAAAAAACAGCCTATGTCCTTTCTCAGGCTCTAGACTATCTGTGTACCAGTTTCTTTAGCATTAACATTATTAGTAAGAATTGATAAAACTTAACTGGTCTTTTGTGCGGGTGCTTAGATTACAGTTATTAATTTGCAATGAATTAGGCCGTTTGTTCAAACATATTTTTTTGAGAAAACACGTGGTAAATTGTGATTATAAAAGCTCCACCGAGTTAAACTCTATTTAAATGTGTCAGATGTTAATTGAAACCTACCTACGATTACCCACAGGGTACGAGTTGGAAATGAAACAAAAACATCGCTTTCCATAATTATTTAATTATATTCAGAGGTCTACTCTAAAAAACTTCGCGAGAATATTCAATCATATTTTCAAGGAGATACTTTTAGACAAAAGAACTCTGAAACATTGTCTAGAACGTGGTCTTGAAATTGAATTGTAAGATTTTCCTACGTGCGCGCAAACAACGAGCGAAGTTTATAGAATTGTGCACTCGACTGTGTTGCTACCTGTCAATTGAAAAGTATCAAATATTCTATATTTTGGAATTATTTACCTGTACTATCTTTCGTATTAAAGCTTTAAGTAGTTTTAAATAATAATAATAATAAATAATAATATATAGGGACAATGTCACACAGATCATCCTAGCCCCAAACTAAGCAAAGCTTGTACTATGGGTACCAGGCGACGATATACATACGTAGATAGATATATAAATACTTAAATACATAGAAAACATCCATGACTCAGAAACAAATATTCGTGCTCATCACACAAATATTTGCACTTACCGGGATTCGAACCCAGGACCACCAGCTTCGAAGGCAGGAGCACTACCAACTAGGCTACGGTGACCGTCAAAAATCCTACTAATATTATAAATGCGAAAGTTTGTGAGTATGGATGTTTGTTGCTCTTTCACACAAACTACTCAACGTATTTTGATGAAACTTTGCAGTAATATAGCTTATAAGCTATATCCGAATAACACATAGGCTATTATTTACAATGTTTGACGCGGGTAAAACCGCAGAGAACAGCTAGTAATTATATATTTGTATACTTTAATGTTCTTAGAACAAACACTCAGTAGGACGTGAAACAAAAAATAAGGAAAACAGATTCTTTATGTAGTTTGTAAGGTATGACCAAAATGTTGAGAAGAGACCACAGATTTTTTATATATTTATATCTTTGTATGTAATGGGTACATTCAAAAACGACTCCTATCTATCCCCTGCACTTTTGTACTACTTAAATATTCGGAAGTTTTATAATATGCCCTGCTACACAATTAGGCTCTTATAATTCTCTTAAACTTATTAATTAAAAACTCTCTGATATCACTGGGAATTTTTTTACAGAATATTATAAATGGCTTCATAAAGTAGTTAGTTATTTGGTGGAGACCCGTAGTATGTACCATAATTTTTGACTTACTAACTTATCTACAAACACTTAAAAAAGCAATAAGCTATTAGCACTTGGCAGGATTATTGTAATTTATTCATTCTATACTTATAACGTTATTTATTACCAAATATACAATAGTAAATCAATCTCGTACAAAATATATTTTTCCGTGCAAATTTCTATATGTAGAACCTTGTTATTAGCAATTGTTGTTAAAATGTATTTCTTCCAAAATGCTTTCCTTAAAAACGATTCTAAAAACAAGGGCCGCCGTCTCTCTACCAAATATTAATGCAGCAAAGAGTAAAATTTAAAGTCTTCCTAAAATCCTCATTCGGCTCATACATACAACGGGCAAAACTTTATGTAAGTGCACTTTTAACACTCAACTTTTGGCAGCGGAATTACGAGCTATAAAAAATGGTGCATTACTTTACAAGTGCAAAACAGCTGTTATGCTTAACTACGTGTATTTAAGTCAATTTCCTCAGCATGAAAACTTTTGTAATTACATGGGCTAAATACAGCGGATTGTAACGCCCAGCTCTGACCGCAAATGATATTTCCGAGACTACCATTTGGAAGATGGCTATTTACACGTTTGGTTTAATTAAATTTCCTTATCTGGACTTTTAGGAGAGAACTAAATATTAAAACGTTATTAGTTAACTTATGGCAGTCATCGCAACATAGCAACGAGTGTATCGACTTATGCTAGTTCATTTTAGGTATTTAATCGTTTATTCGATTTTTATTTTAAACTCAAGTACGTACCTTTACTTTTACTTGTTAACCAAGATGAGTTTATATGCCGTCATGATATATGATATGTATGATAATATCCTGGGACATTATTTACTCACGGCCATCTGATCCCAAACTAAGCAGAGCTTGTACTATGGAAACCAGATAACTGATATACTACATATACTACTTTTCCACATCATCATGTCAACCGAATGACCTCCACAGCTGGTCAAAGGCCCCCCAAATGATTTCGATAGTGGAGTCTTGCCCATCATAATCGGCACTCTTGGTTTGAAAGTAGTTTGAGCATATTTTTAGGTATATCTGTCCAATTTTTAAGCATCCGTGACAAATTTAAATATATTTCCAAAGTGTTGTATAATTTTAAAACATTTTACCACCTGTTTGCCTTCACTGATTTCATGATGGATATTGAAATATGTTCTTTGAATCTCGTCACGAGTTACTGAGATGACAACATGTCGGATTAGGGCTCATTATTTAATTTTTGTAATAAATTTACTCTGGGTAAGTACCTAAAAGTAAGCATAGTGCCTCTTGGTGAATATTCACTAAACATTCATATGAAATGTTCAAATTATATCAAAAACTTGGTCGGTCTGTTTCCAGAGCATGTGTGTAAACTTCCGTTACATTTGACGTTAGACGGGTTTAATTAAATACCGACTACGATACTACTTATGAATTGAACCAAGAGGATTACTCAGAGCTACATACATTACCTATTGTTAGTTAGTTCATGTTTAAGCGCATGTAGAAACACATTACAATGTTAGTATGAAGTGTGTATTTGATACTAAATTAATCTAGTAAATTAATTATTTTATCTTATTTTAATTGTATAAGTGTCATTTGTATTATTTAAATATCTGTCCTGGGTAGGGCAGATATTTAAATAATCTAATCATAAAATAACATAAATACGCTGCTCTCTGTTTAAAGTCTTACTAGTAATCAGTGCAAAACGAATGTTAGGAACTGACTTCAGGAGTTAAACTATGATGACACAGAAAAAATTCTTGCTGCCCCGGTACAATTTGCTGGTTGACTTATAAATTAACATTAAGTTAACTTCATGCTGTTAAATACATCCTGTTCTCACAACCCATTATTATTAGCACACTCTCATATTTCCTAATATCAGCCTTCCCACACATACACACGCATACACACACACACAAACACGCACCTCCAACACACCCAAACAGCACATATTCACTCAAATACTAACTAACTATGTATAACTGTTAATCTATTGTTATTTAACTTAGTACATAACGATTATATCGAAATGTTAATATCTCCGAATGGGGTGGAGTCCTGGTATCCTGAAATACAGGCCTTACGTCTATCTTAAGCACCAGTCTTCCACAATATAATTAGAAAATTGAAATTTTTATGTATTGTTCTTGATCCCATGTAAAATGTACCTAATATTTTGGTGAGAAATAAAACATTTTTTGTGATTCCATGATTATTAATATTTAGAGATATTTTCGACAAACTTACCCACATTTTACTTCTACGTGAAATTAAAATCTTCTTTAGATTATTATTTTACCTTTCAAATATTTGTTATATGATTATAATATGTAATGAAGGTTACCTCTCCGTGGACTTCACAGGTGGGCACTATCAGAATATCAGCGCTGTAGCATATTGCTACAGCCAATGCTGAGATAGATACCTTTTCACCTGGTCCGTACTAGGTGAAAAGGCATATTCATATCATTTTTTCATTCATTCATCGTTTTTTTAATAAGTAGATTTTAGTCTTTTTTATTCTATCAGTTAGTGGTTTTGTCCGTCCAGGCCATTGCTTAAGTACTTTTTCTTTCTATGTCACAGATATAAGTTTAGTGAAGCTAAAGAAAGCAAAGCGCGCTGATGGCGGAGTTCATGCTTTTGGGAAAGAAGGTCGAAACATGACTTGTCGTTCACGACTACACCTTCGAAGAATTTTTTTTTGACCTATCACGTTCCTCTGACAATTTTTCCCAGGTGTTCGGGTCAATATTAAAAGATAGCATGTGGCGTTTGACTCTTTCTCGATCTTCACCAAACCCACATTTTGCTTGCCAACTGTGGTCGTGCATCGGTTTTCCTAGCCTTAGCCATGTGCGTAAAAGCCGAGCCTTACAAATGGGTTTTATATATATCGGATGCCTATGACGATATCACAGATATACCTACTAATACACAGTTTTGTTACATTTGTAGTATATTTGAGTATCTTATATAACTTTAATTAAATCTATATATATTTAAACTTAAAATATGATATTAAATCAAATATGTAACATACAAGTCGTCGCCTACAACATTATTGATGTTTTGTCAACTAAATGTTTACTTAAGCTTACTAAATGACACGTTTGCTAAGCTTAGGTTAAGGTTTAAAAAAATATTTACGACTCAACAGCAGAATCAGCGGTAGCTTATGTTTATTTTATTTTATTTTATTTTATTGGTACAGAAACAGATTAAAGATTATATGGAGCTCTACGTATTGTATGTAATAAAAAAAAATTAAACCTGTAGTCCAATTATAACTTACACACGTACACAGCACTTAGAGTATTATAGCTTCATATATATTTTTAAGAGAGACAATAATTGTTTATATCTCGCCTGTGCTGACCTATTGTCTCATGGTAAATAGTGTTTATTTTACAAACAAACTCCATACATTGCGGAAGTACTCCCTTTGACACATGAGACGCTTAGTTGTGGTGGAGACAGTGCAGCACCTAAGTGGGTGTTGACTATCAAGTTGGACGCTTTCTGTATAACGTAGCTGTTTGAAAGCTCCTTTTGAAAAGCTGCGTGTGTTGTTTATGTTCGTTTTATTTAAAATCCGACATGAAATGGAAAAGGTTATCTATTCAACTAAACTAAGCGGCCCCGTTGGCGTGGTTGGCAGATGCTTGCTTTTCACGCCGGAGGTCGTGGGTTCGATTCCCACCCAGGACAGATATTTGTGTGCATGAACATGTATGTTAGTCCTGAGTCGGGGTGTAATTATAAGTATTTACAAAAGAAAAGAAGAAGAATTCAATTCTGTGTTTTTTGAAACAGTACTTTTTCAAATATTTCTTAAAAAAATATGTCAATAAGAAGACTGTCACGAGACAGTCTTCCTATTTGCATACTTGTGAAAGAGGTTTCTATCAATACTTAACTCACATAATCGAGGTTTTCTCCTCCAAAACTAAACGGTTATAAATATATGATGTACCTTTCATTATTCATACAACAAGAAAATATGGTCTACTATACAAATATGTTTCCATATACAATATCGTTATATGTACATATATCTTATAATGTCGTTTTGGTGTATGCTGTTACGATAATTTAATTTGGATCGATATAAATAAAAAAAATCCATATTGTATATATATATATATATATATATATATATATATATATATATATGCATTCTATATACTGGCGGAAATTAATAAATAGCATTTTTTTTATTTGATTTTTTTTAATGACAACGCCCGCGTTAGGGAAATAATCCCTGTGTCGCAGGGTACTTTACAAACATATAATAGACGGATACAAATTACATCCAGACTATTTATGGGTCACACAAATAGTTGTTCGGCGCGGGACCAAAACCCGCGACATGAAGCAGCAGGGTGACTATCTTAGTAAGATAGTCACCTTGCCGCCGAGATAGTCGTCGTGTAGTCAAAGTATTATTATCAGCAGTTTAACATTTTTTATTGTGTTTTAGAGGGTCATGACCTCTATAAAAATAACTTTACTACACTATAGGTAAATTGATAAAATATTGGTCTAGACTTAAAATTCAAGGGACTGAGTGAGAAATACGATTAAATGGTAAGTGGGAAACAGCAGCTCCGAATGGCTCTTAAGGGTGTTTGTGCACTTACGGCGGTACATATTCTTGACGACACAACACTAACCGCTTCAAAGTTATAATCGATATCTTAAGTCGTTTGTGCACCGGCGTAGTATCTCATCCTAATCATTGGCACTGACTTTAAGCAATTTGATTCCCGAGTGTTAGCAACATATGACCAAATGTCTCAACTCTAGAGATAGTGCTCGCCAATAGCAGGAAATTAGATTATAATTTAGTTCAAACATTAGTAAGGTTCTATTGTTTAAGACTGTATCCTTGATATTTAGTAAGTAATAGAGATTAAAGACAAATAATATACTTAAATCTATTCTCAGTTTGACCAAATGAGTGTGTCAAACACATTGCAGTATGTGTATTACTTTTTCAAATAATCTCTAATGCATATTATTCTAAATAATTATTCTAAATAATAGCTTTATTCACTCATTCTTCATATAACTATTAACTGTGCCAAACATTTTTACGCTACATATTACGCGTTTTATTATTGATTCTTATCTTTATAGTTTCATACACAAAATGCAAATCAAAACTGTGCATCCGTACCACAATAATTTACCAGTAGAATACAGAATATTTTATGTATGGCATTGCTGTCGATTACCAGCAAATATATGAAATTCATTGGTAAATACACGTTACAGATATTCGCGAAATTCAGCGACTTGTTTCAATTTAAAAGATCTCACTTAAGATTAGATAGGTCATTTAGATTAAGTATTTACTGTACGCCGTGTTGAATTAAATTACTTTTAAGATTAGCTCACATTTTATGTGTTTTTATGTGTGGCTTAGCCAAAAAATAGTGGACGACACTTAATGAAAAAACAATTTCACTAGCCTACGAAGATAACACTTATGCAAAATATATATGCAAAATGTCAAACACGTGACGAATTTCTCAAACTGCTTTTCTTTAATTAGATCAGTATTATGAGTAGATTGCTCTTATTTAATGTTTTCTATTGATGAGTAGATATGCAAATCCCCTGAACAAAAAAGGAAGTCTCATAATTTTGAAATCTGTATTTATGTGGCTGTTTATGAAAGAAGAGGATCGATTACAAAACGGTTCTTTTTTGGTTATTAACCATGTTTAAAGAAATTCCAGGGATCTATTGAAAATGTATGGTTCTTTTTTAGGTTTCGAGTTAAAGCCACACAAATGTAGCAGACAAACAAATGTAGGCTGCAAAGTTATCATACCTCTCTTTATCTAAAAGCCGCTGAATCTCAATAATGAAATCATTTAAATGTGAATAGATATAGATTTCACGTGAACTAGAAATAGTGTGCCCAATGCCCATATATAACGGTCAGTAAACGTTCAGCGAAGTTAAGCATCTAGGCTTGTTGTCAGTCTGTAGATGAGCACTTAAGTGGTGTAATTTATGAGCTTCTCCGTGCTTCGGAAGCCAAGTTAACCTGTTAGCCCCAGCAGCTGTAGTCTTCACAGTAAAATCGCATGCATGCATACACGATTTAGTAAGGCACTGGGTAAGCCGATTTCAGCCTCACTGACCCGAGTGTGACGGTTTACTTACATTCACTAGTCAGCTAAAAAACTGTCACTTCAATTACCTGTAGGTAAAATTAATAGTAATTCTAATCAGTTTTTTATTCAAATAGACCCTTAAATTCACATTATATAGGTGTCTGTCAGAGTTTACGTAATGTGTACAGTCTAATTTACATACGAATGCAGCAGAACACATAACGCGCTATCGTGATGGTTGAATTTCAGTCAAAACGCTTCCATCATATTTAAATATCTCGTTATTTATTCCCACATACATTTCCTATTCTTGGCATTTTCCCGACACCGAAAAATCGAACAAAGGCAAAGTTATACGCTACTCAAACATAGAGATGTCATACTCTGAAAACTGAGACCACCTTATGAAAGCCATGTTTGCTTGCTATTATATTTTTGTAAAGCTGCCTTTAGAACTAGCTTTTACCCTCTTTGCTCGTGTGGGTTTTTATATAGAGGTGGTACAATTTTGAATCACATATGCATTTTTGTAAATAGTCCTAACATATATTTGACATAACATATGTATATTTGACGGGCCGGTTGGCGTGGTTGCTAGATACTTGCTTTTCTCACCGCTGTTCGTGATAACAGATATCTGTGTGCAGGAACATGTCTGTTTGTCCTGCGTCTGGGTGAAATTATCTATATACTTAAGTAAAAAGTAGTATAATATGTAGTAGGTATATCTGGTTTTCATAGTACAAGCTCTGCTTAGTTTGAGATTAGATTGCCGTGTGAAAATAATGTCACACGATATTCAAAATTCAAAATATTGCTTAAACTTAAACTATTGACGAATAGAATCTTGCATGCAAAATTCTTAAATTTTTCTCTAAAGTTTGACAACATTTGGCAGGTGAGCAGAGAAACGCCACAGCAATACACACTAAAATATAATGCTATGAAAGTATGGAAATTGAACTAAACTAAGCATTGCCAAGTTGTCAGTTATAATCTTTCTGGTAGAATAAACAACAGAACTCTATTTACGGGTTTATTTTTTGATAACTAAATTGTAATTTCACGGATTAGTATTAATAATTTTATACAAATATATTTTTATACAATTCGAAGGAACATTTTAACCTCTTTAACCCATCCAGGTGTAGGTATTATAACAATTATTAACATGTAAACTGGCTTTACGAAATAAATGAATATGAATATGATTTTCAAAAATCTCCTAGTGAACCTCTTAGTCAGTGCCGACAACAAAAAAGAGCTTCTGTCTTACCTTCAAAGCCTTAATTTTAGGATATTTCGAGGCGATACGATAGTACAGAGATTAATTTACGAGTAACCCATCCAAGTGTAGTTATGATTTTTAAAAATCTCTCTCGAACCTCTTAGTGAATGCAAACAACCAAAAAAAAGAGCATCTACCTTAACTTCGAAACCTTAGGTTCAGCGGGTTCGGATTCGCGAATATTAGCGATACGATAGCACAGACGCCAGCATATCCTGCTACTCCAATCTGTAAAATTTAGTTTATAAATGTTCAACGTTATCACATAAGTTCACTTTCAATTGGGGAAATTTGACAGATTGGGGTAGCTCGATGTGCCGGCGTCTTAGTTTACTTCACTTTGATTGAACAATACTACTTAGTTTCAAGTTACGTATTGATTTCACATTTAACTAAACAAGTCTTTATTATGACAAGTATATCCACTGAAATATGATCGACCGTAGTATTCACACTCAACTAATTAACGAACAGCTTGTAGTCACCATATGGCTATAATGATCAGTGGTCAATATATACACTGTTGATTACAGATAATTAAGCGTAAGTGTAATAGGCATAGTTTATTAAGAATGTGTTATTATACTTGTAATGGGATCATATAAGTAGGTACTAACATTTTCAAAAGCTCGGCACTTTAACAAGATAATGTACAGACGACAGCACATCAAGCTACCCCAATCTGTCAAATTTCTTTAATAGACATTCAACTTTACCACAAAAGCATAAAGTTCACTTTCAATTGGAGAAATTTGACAGATTGAGGTAGCTTGATTTGCTGGCGTCTGTACATTCCGGAAAAGTTTTAAACGGATCAGTATTAGCGAACGTTCCCTAACGAAAAAGGATTCTTATCGCCTCGGGCAGAGCTGTCGTTCAGTTCTCTGTAGACCCATACTTTTGTATGTATAGCACGTTCCATTATCTATGTACTAATACAAATTGGTCCGATGGCGTGGTTGGTAGATGCTTGCTTTTCACGCCGCAAGTCGTGGGTTCGATTCCCACCCAGAACAGAAATTTGTGTGCATGAACATGTCTGTTTGGCCTGTGTCTGGGTGTAATTATTTATATAAGTATGTATTTACAAAAGAATATAGTAAATGTATTATATCAGTTATCTTGGTTCCATAGTACAAGCCCTGCTTATTTTGGGATCAGATAGCCGTGTGTGAATAATGAACCCTGGATATTATCTATACATATAATAAAATCGTAGGAAAGTCAATACTGTACATTGAATATTTTTTTTAAAGGATACTTGGGGCGTGATCTACAATCGATATCGAAGCCAAAAATATAGTTTGTAGAATTTTTGTCTGTGTGTCTGTTTGTCTGTATGTATGTCCGGGCTAAACTCAAAAAGTACTGCATGGATTTACTTCAAATTATGCATGAATATTACTAAGAGGTCGGGTCAACATATAGGCTACATATTATCACGCTATCACCTACCGGGGAGGAGCTGTGATAATTTATAAAATTTAACGCGGGTAAAACCGCGGGGCACAGCTAGTTTTTAAATAAAAAGAAGATATCATAATAGTAGTGCGAAGGAACTTTTTTATTATGACTGACCATAAACAAAGCGTAACAGAAATAACCAAATTCAAATCATGTTGGATAATAAATGTGCTAAGGTACTTACATATGACGTCACTTGTAGCCATAGAAGATCTATACTAATAGTTATTTTACGACAAAGAAACAGAGTATCCCCACTTTACCAAGAACTTAAAACATGACGGTCACCATAGCCTAGTTGGTAGTGCTCCTGCCTACGAAGCTGGTCGTCCTGGGTTCGAATCCCGGTAAGTGCAAATATTTGTGTGATGAGCACGAATATTTGTTTGTGAGTCATGGATGTTTTCTATGTTTTCTATGTATTTATCTATCTATATAAGTATGTATATCGTCGCCTGGTACCCATAGTACAAGCTTTGCTTAGTTTGGGGCTAGGATGATCTGTGTGACATTATCCCCAGATATTATATTATATTTCTTTTTAGGCTGATAAGTCATCTTCTTTACTATTCTACTCTTTACTACTTACTTACTTATCTTATGGACAGTGGTTACCCTAATGTCTGAGTTATTCAAGCCGCCCATTAGGCCACTGACATGCCTTAACGACTGCAGTTGCCTAATGACTACAACCGACACCGACAGCTTAACGTGCCCTCCGAAGCAGAGAGACGCTCAGAAATTAAACCGCTTTGGCGATCACCCATCTGTGGACTGCCTGCGAGCCTAGTTGCTTAAAATCACTTACAGAGTAACTTACCGGTGAGAGCATCACAGCCATAAGCGCCTAATAATCCTTGATATTCCTTTGAGATGAAACAATTTTAGTTATATTATAGCTGCCCCATAACTATTCCCACCAAGTGTCCCTATATGTGTCATGTCGGGATGCAATTATATTCAAACCTAGCTGTGCCCCGCGGTTTTACCCGCGTTAAATTTTATAAATTATCATAGATCCTCCCCCGTAGGTGATAGCGTGATAATGTGTAGCCTATATGTTGACCCGACCTCTTAGTAATATTCATGCAAAATTTGAAGTAAATCAATGCAGTACTTTTTGAGTTTAGCCCGGACATACATACAGACAAACAGACACACAGACAAAAATTCTAAAAACTATATTTTTGGCTTCGATATCGATTGTAGATCACGCCCCAAGTATCCTTTAAAAAAAATATTCAATGTACAGTTTTGACTTTCCTACGATTTTATTATATGTATAGATACTAATAGTGGTACCCTGCAGTCTTTGATATAGTGACGCCGCTTTTTTACCGTCTATATCGTAAAAGCTGTCAACGCGCGCATTTGGGACGCACTACAAAGCCAGCGATCGGATCAGTGAAGAGTCAACCATTAGCTTTACAATCTCCGACAAGTATAAGTTAGGTGGCGAGGATCGCATTGACACCTTGACACCTGATCGGTGATCCCGTGCAAGTGTTCGCACCCTTATTTTGAATTCCGTCTTTTTCTTTAGCGGCTTCCCCGAGCTGTGGCCCAAACCACATAAGGGTGTTCTCAAGCATTGTCGCTTAAATTAAGCTACTAGTTGAGAGCCTTCTGCGCTAGCCAACTGCTCCTTTTCTATAATTATTAAATTTTAATATAATATTAATAAATTTAAAAATAATAACTTAGTAACTTGTTATTTGTTATTTACAAAAGGATTAAAAATATATGTAATAAAACAGACCGCACGGACGGACTAACTCAATTTCTTTTCTTACTTTAATATTGAATTTGACTTTGTTTATGTACTGCATTTTGAGCTTGACAAGTACAAGTGTATGTTAATATCCAAGTGCCGAATAAATTTCCTTATTTAATTTCATCATTATTTCATTGTACAAAAAGGAAATTCGCCTTTACCTACGAAAAATGTAGGTATCCATTATTTTTGAATACTCTTATAAAAATATTTGTCGGAAAGAATTTTGTAAGTACATGTCTAAATACGAGTAAGTAGGCAGATATCCCGCGGTCCGATGAGCATGGTTTGAAGGGATTACTTACTTAAACCCACGGCTCACGTCTCCGATAGAGCCTTGCTAAGCTACGATTAACCTTTGAACATTTCTTTCGGATTAATTTGTGACATGACTGGTAACAACATGTTTTGTACTAACGAAAATATATTTTGTAGTGTACGGTTGAGTTATCAGTTAGCGATGGATTTATAGCTACGATTACCCCATAACACTTAGTTTTAACTAGGACATAGCTATTTTATTGTTAGTATAATGATGTATTTGAATAACAATGTTTTTATTTTCAGTAATCCTCGATCGGGCTGAAAAAGAAGGTGATATTTTGATCTGAGAAGGCGAAAGCAAATGGTATACCATAAGAGGGCAAGATTGGCAAGGAATATATATAATTTGGATAAATACAAATAATTATGTCAAATGGACAGATGCCAGTATATCAAGCTACCCCAATCTGTCAAATTTCTCCAATTGAAAGTGAGCCTTATGCTTATGTGATAAAGTTGGAAATCTATAAAAGAAATTTGTCAGATAGGGGTAGCTATATGTGCTGGCGTCTGTACTTATTATCAATCGAATCGCTTGCTGTTTGACTAATATCTAAACTTCTTATTACTACTATCCATCATTGTTTCATACTCTTTGAGTTTTGAGATTATTGTTGAAATAAAATTTGTATGTTGTGTGTTTTAGTTCATTGTGTAAGTTGTTGAAATACCCACGAGAATGAAACTTTAGAGAAAATACATATATAATCGTAATAAGCCAGACACATAAAGAAATTTGGTTCACTTAACTGCGACGAAAATAAATATTATAAGTCAGAAGCAAATGTCTTTTTGCACTATAACGAACGGACTGATTTCAGGTTAGCTCAAATAAGAAAACCAGAGAGCACCATTTCAGACCCCTATCGCCGATCTATGATCTCATGCCTTTAGACTGAACCAGCGATTTTCTTGGTCTTTCAATATACGGGCTTACAGGTTAAGTCGACCTAGATCCTTTAAGAGGTTGTAGTTTCTATAATTTCTGACTGATTTGTCTATAAAACACCATACCCCAAACTTAACTGTTTTCAAAATACTGGACTTTGAAGGTTTTTTGAGATAAAATCGGTTTTATGACTATTGGCCTATATTTTTTTGAGGGTTTTGCCTCTAACTGCGTGTGTTTGCAATTTTTGTGTAGTAGATAAGTTGTTTTATTATTCTCAACACTAAAATAGCAGTTCACTGAACTGACTGGGTCGTAGTAGACGATTGATAGTTATAAATTGAAATAAATTCGTCAAAAAATATTTTTTCTTTCTGAAATAATAAAAGAAAAGTCTATGACAGTTATGCTGCAGATGTGCTTAAAAATATCTACATTTCATCAGCTATCCAACAAGGTATAACAAGCTAGGTTATTATCAGAATTCTTAGTAAAAAACTTCGATGAAAGGCTCTCGGGTAGTAGTAAAGATAACAGTACTAATTTATCACGGGTCAGAAAACAAAATAAAACAATCCAAATAGGTACAAAATGACATCTATTACTGCTATTTTTACAGAAAGTCATGATTCATGTTCCACATGGCCGCCTCTGTTTCGCACACATATTCTCATTCTGTGTCTTAATCCACTCTTTACTACACCAGTTGTTAAACCCCTTCTTATTTCATTTGCCGCATCGATTATTCTCTGTCTCAAAACATCAACAGATGTGATTGGATTAGGTTCGTTGTACACCAAACTCTTCATGTGTCCCCACACATAAAAATCCATGGGGGTCAGGTCTGGACTTCTAGCTGGCCACGGTATGGGTCCACCTCTTCCGATCCACTTATTAGGATAATTAGTGTCTAGCCATTCTCTGACACTTCTCCTGTAGTGTGCAGGACAACCGTCATGTTGAAACCACATATCACGAATGAGATAGAGTGGTACGTCGTCTAGTAAGTCGGATAAATCTTCTCTTAAAAAGTTTTCATAATGTTCTCCATTTAAATTGTCGGGAAGAAAGTAAGGCCCAATCAAATGGTTTGATATGATTCCCATCCATACATTCAAACTGAATCGTCTTTGTGATGCCTTTGGCCACTTCTTATTGGGATTTCTTTGAACTTTTGGGGCCCAATAATGAACATTGTGGTAATTGGTTATGCCGTCTTTATCAAATTTGGACTCGTCTGTCCACAAGATCTTTTAAAAAAATGATGGATCTTCTAAATCTGCATTGAGCATGAATCTGCAGAAATCCAACCTCCTCACAGGATCTCCTTCTTCGATGGTGTGTACCGGCGTGTAATGATAAGGATAGAGGCCGGCAGTATTCACCGTAAACCATACTTTCCACTGCGAGAGTCCAAGTTCTCGGGCAACAATATTGGTCGAAGTAGTTGGATCCAATCTAAACCGTCGAACTATTTCATTGTCTTGCTCTTCATCATCATCATTGACACGTGGTCTACCCAAGTCTGTTCGTCGCCTCGAAACAGAGCCAGTCTCTCGAAGTCGTCGGTAAACTCCGTCAAAGACACTAACATCCGGTACTCGGCGGCCTGGGTAACGTGATATGTATTCATCACGAGCTCGTGCGGATACACAATTGCAGTACCCATAACAAATCAAAATATCAGCATATTCCTCGTTCGTGTAGGTCGTCATCTTCAACAGTTCCAAATCAGAAGCACAAATCAATAGTCCAGTTTGCAAGCACAGTCACGATTTGAAAGAAACAGTCCAGAAATCCAAGCCAAGTCGAATGAAAAACCAAGAGCACTAAGAATCGCATCTACTACAGACGAATCGCGTAAGCAGACTAACCAAACAATAACAACAAAATGGCTGTGGTTTTTTTTTCTCGCTCACACCTAATTACATTGTATGATATCTCGCTTGCACGCACCGCAGTCCCATGAAGAACAATAGGCGCAACAAGTAACGCAAGGAAACACGTTATCTTTACTACTACTACTACCCGAGAGCCTTTCATCGAAGTTTTTTTCTAAGAATTATAATAATACCCTAGCTTGTTATACCTTGTTGGATAGCTGATGAAATGTAGATATTTTTAAGCACATCTGCAGCATAACTGTCATAGACTTTTTTTTTATTATTACAGAAAGAAAAATTATTTTTTACGAATTTATTTCAATTTATAACTATCAATCGTCTACTACGACCCAGTCAGTTCAGTGAACTGCTATTTTAGTGTTGAGAATAATAAAGCAACTTATCTACTACACAAAATCGGAAACACAAATAAATTAGAGGCAAAAAACCCAAAAAAATATAGGCCAATAGATGTAAAACCGTTTTTTTTTTCAAAAAAGCTTCAAAGTCCAATATCTTGAAAACGGTTAAGTTTGGGGTACGGTGTTTCATAGACAAATCAGTCGGGAATTATGGAAACTATCACCTCTTAAAGGATCTAGGTCGACTTAACCTGTAACCCTGTATACAGCTTTTTTACTATGTGGTGTTTAAAGTTTCAGACACTGAATTTATTTAATTTTGCAAATAGCAGTGAATGTAATAAATAATAAAAATAAAATAGTTTATTTCTCTCTTCAAAATGACAAAATGACAATATATATACACTCAATACTTATGTCTATTGGGAAATGTGTGTGTCGTTATTTAAATTAGAATGAGACAAGACGTATCTCAATCTAATTTATAGAAATTATAACTAGTGACATGAACTAATTAGTTATTAAATTCAACTAATATTTAAAATGTTTGTATATCGTATGTTGGGAAAATAAAAAAAAAATCCAGAAATACCTGCGCGTGGCTACGGCAATATATGAAATTATTTGGAATGATAGTGGCGCCATCTACCGAAGATTAATCGTACCAACACAGAAACCTTTGTGGGATCATTCACAACACTTTGCTGAAGAACATCACATGATCAAATGCATAGTTTACGATTCTATAAAGGACATACAGACAAACTTTCATTTTTATATATTATACAGATTTTTCCCCACCGTATTACTGTAATTTATTAAGAAAAGAAAGAACATTGGAACTCATTGGGATAATAATATATGAATATCCGTACAATTTTCGCTGATCAGAGCACAAGAGGAATTGACAGCTTACATAATACAGATTCACCAGTCTGGCTAGCCGCCCACATGAGGAGCATTGAAAAGTTTTCATATTGAAGTTATCTGGCATTATTCAATACACGTCTTTCATTGTATTTACATTTAAGTAGATACTTTCTCATTTTTATCTAAACTTAAGATTATTCTTAACTTCCGATAAAAATGAGGAAAAGGTGAGCTAATGTATTTGTCTAATTGAAGGCCCATCTCGGAAAGAATATTTTTCCTCTTTGATATCTGAGTGGAAAAGTCGTTTTTATCCACTAGAGGGTAAAGTAAATTTGAATTTAGAACATCGTATGCACTAAGTTTGTGAATGCAAATACCATAACCTATTTACTTCTACCTCTGTGGTGCCGAGTTTAACATACAACTTTTTTTAATTTATTAAATTCTAAGACTTGGAACCTTCTTGGTGTACCTACTTTTTCTTTATTTATTTTACGCAATATTACTGTTCTATTACACTCAAACTGTAGCAACTTTAAGTGTCTCTTAATTATACCTATGTATTATTTGTTATAATTTAAAGATTGACCTGTAATACTTACATATCGTAATATAGTAATTAATACCTAAACTGAAATAAAAGTATTTATAGTAAGATTCGCATTTAGTCATTTCCTCGCTGATGTGTGAAGAAAAGTTACGTGTTGCACTCGAGTGCAAAGATTTTTCACCTTGTGCTCTTTTGATTTCCTCGCTAATGCTCAAGATTCTATTTTTTGAATCATTCGCTTGCTCGGTTATCAAAATTGAGCACGCGGTTAAAAAGCAACTTTGCACATTCTTGTATAACAAATAACTATTTTATGACATCGATTATAAACAACCAATGGGCTTTTACCATTACTAAATAAACTCTGTATAGATAACTCTAACTCAGAAAACTGTTTTCAAACAATACTACCGACACCTGCTAATAAGTATAATTAATTTCAAGAAATACTAATACAATTAAAGTAATTCATAGGCCCCAATAAATCACAGTAGGTATATCGGAAACGAAAATACGTAATTATTGAAACTAACTTCAAATATGATTTTTTGATGAAAAAACCACATTTAAAATTCATGGTTTCTTTTTATTTTCTTTCAGTGGCTTTCTTTCTCTAATAAATTAGGATATTTTTTGGAACAACATACTTTTTAATAACTTTTAAGTCACTCGGTTATAGTTATTGTCGATTGAGATTAACCTACTTATTAACCACGACAAGGTGTCAATATGCCTGCCTTGAAGCTGACGCATCGACATGAAAACTTAAATCCGCACGAGAGAACATACGCTGTCAAGTAAAGAGATAATATGTCGTGGGTTCAAATCCTATCGAAGTGAAAATTATTCGTTTGATGATGACCATTATTTGTTTGATACCATACGGGCATTGAATTGCTTTTAAAAATATATTCTAACAAGAGAGTGAGCGTAAATTTTAAAGTTTTAAAATTTGTATTCTTAGGAATTAGAACATGAACATTCGTTTTAAATTTTTTCCCCTACTGGCCCATTGGTTTCTCGTTCTACATGTCATGCAATTTCGGAAAAAAGAACAGCCAGGGCCAAAGAGATCAGGCCAGACCAGAAGTGTAAATCTAAGCACAAATCAATATTATTGATCTAAAAAATATGCCTGTTTCTTAAGATCACTCTAATTTCATCAACCTTCGCTGCTGTTCGCAAATAATTCCTTCCAAAAGAATGTGCAGAATTACAAGATAATTAAGAAACAAGATAATAATTAGCCACGAGGGATAAAAACTGGGAAGAAAAATTTTAAATGGCCGTTAAAAGACTCTAATTGAGATCCTTTGGCATTATTCCAAAGCATTGCAGTGGCTGCAGCTTCACTGAAGTTGAATTCAAAATAATTATACAGTTTTTGTTAACTAGTTATTGTTTTGCTTGCTCAATTATGCTATCCCATTATAGGGCAAGTAGAGACTGGATCTTGTGATAATATAGGACTACCTGAGTTGAAGAAGTTTACTAGGCCTAGCACCTTTTTAATTTGTTTGATTGTTGTAAGGCTTAAGTACCTGAAAGCATGTTCGTAAGCTAGCGATCCTAGGCCTTTGAAAGCCACGCTGCAGCCTCGATACTACTTGAGTTGAAGACGTATACTAGGCCTAGGAGCGTCCGGTAAACTTGTACGATAGTTGGAACACTTAGCCATCTGAAAGGTCCTTAGTGCGCTGGCGATCCTTATGGCATATAAAGCCACGCTGGGAATCGGTCCGTGTTTCGTGTAGATCACTCACAGGAAGGAGTTACATGACCATGTCCACGCTTATATCGTTTTGATTATTCAACTACACTTCAACCGACAAATAATATTATATCTGTAAAAGGAATTTTACGGTGGCCACCGTCTGCGTGTCTCCGAAATAACTTCTTCGTGGACCGGCTACAGACAACAGGTAACGTGTCCCCCTTTGATAAGCCTTAAGCTTAAGGCCTTTTTATATGAAACGAAACAGATAGAAAGGGAAAGTTTTTCTTTTCCTTAGTCAATAAAACTAAAATATTTACTCAAAATATGAGCAAATTTACCAATAACCACGAATGAACTAAGACCATCATACTGCGATTTACAATCTGTCTTCCCCATTTTTAACCCATTCTTGGGGGTGGTTCGGTGGCATCCAGCGGTGGATGTCATTCGGCTTGCATCATAATGATTCTAATATATAACGTCGCATACTGTATACGATTATGAATGTGTGTGTTTACATTGATAATCGTATGTGACAGATCGTGTATATGTTTCTGAATCTTAAGCCAGTAATTTGTCTACCCTTTACATTTGTCAAACCAATTTTTGGGTGCGTTAGGACTTCACACTAATAAACCTGTAGCTTTTGCTCTGGAATATAATCAAACGTGTTATTGCACATATGGCCACGTTCTTCAGATATTGATAACGTTTATGTTCACGGTAGACTCCTCTTTCTTAAGGGTACTTACTTAAATTCATTAAAATTTAATATTCTAATTCATAATAAATGACGCACGCCTATAGCTTAACGTAGCACCGCATCGTTCACACACAACTGTGAAGCGACCCGAAAGTTAGCCCCTGAGGAACTCTTATTATTAAATTATAAACTCTGGAGAAGGGCTTTTCGACAGTTTTATTAATGATGAAGTATTAGGTAATGATGAATAGTCAAATACTTTAACGAGCACACGTGGTCAACCGAACTAAAACCAAATACATACATCATAACAATAATATTAGCGAATGATAACAGTAATTTTACTCAAGACATAAGATAATAATTGGTGAAATGGTAGCGTCGGCTTCAAGACATTTACTTATTCAGCTGTTTAATCACAGAATATAATTATCTAGTAAAGTGGTAAATAGGCGCATTGTGGATTCATAAAATTTGATTATACACAATACATCATCAATATTCATTAGGTTCGCACCTAAGTAGTGAAGTGTTCTTAGATATCATGATATATGATCATATCGTAGCGAGACTTGGGTAACCTATCTAATTTTGGACATGAATAACCAATGGCAAACCCTTATAGACGTCAAAGATAAAAAATATGAATATTGTATGTTTTGCTTATCATGACATCATTTCACACAATTTTATAAGTTTACCATTGAGTAATTTTGTGAAAAAAAAAAACAATAAGAATTTATTTTAACAAGAGATTTAAGTCTTTTTTTACAGTTCTCTCAGGGAATTAATTGCAGACTTTTGATTTATGTATGACCCGGGTAGATAATTTGATAGATGCATATACTTGTAAGACTACGACTAAGAATATTTTAAAATGTACTTCATCGCATTTTAAAAAGAGGGCTTCAAAAAAATGTTAAATGTCCAAAAGCCCAAAAATTTCTTGACTTGATGCACAATATACGTAAAACATCGATATGTATAGATTGTTGAAATATTTCTAACCATTTTTTCGGTATGTCAAACGTATAATGTACAACGTGTAACGATATGTCAAACTATGCAAAATAGAAGCAGAAGATATTAAGATCAGACCCCAACAAATAGCATTAAAAAACTGCAAAGGGAATGAAGACAAAAAGCGAGAGATTCTTCACATTGAAAATACTTATATAAGTTATACAGAATACTGGCAGGAACTAAAACATAAAAAACTTAATTTTTAAAACCTTTCAATAGATAGCGTTCTTCAAAAGCTAAATCACAATAGAGTTTAATTTTTACAAAGTGGTAAATTTGCAATTAATATGATATTGAGAAAAATAAAGCAATTACTTACCCTAACTCTCTGTTACAGATCATTTAAAAAGCCCTTCAGCTTAAGGGTCAACAAATAGAGTCAAGTTACCTGTTGACTGAAGCCGGTCGTCAAAGAAGTTGTTGCAGAGACACGCAGACGGTGACCACCATTTCTTCATCATTCCCTTTACATATATAATATTTTATACTGTTGAAGAGAAGTGAGAAGGTTGTATTGTAAAACCGATTAAAGCGTGACCACGGTCATATTGCGACTGCTCCCTGTAGGTACCTACTCCACTCGAAACACGGACTGATTCCTGGCACGGCTTTAAAGGCCAAGGATCCCCAGCTCACTAAGGAACGTTCAGGTCTCTAAGCGTTCCAAATACCATACAAGTTTACCGGACATTCCTAGGCCAAATAAAGTTCTTCAACTCAGGTAGTATCCTATATTATCAGACGAAGCAACCTTTACTTTCCCTAGAACGGGATGATATAATTTAGCAAGCAAAACAATAACAACTTATAAAAAGTTTTATGATTATTTTACCTTCAATTTCAGTGCAGCCACTGCAATGCTTTAGAATAACGCCAAAGCATCTTAATTAGAGTCTTTTAACGTCCA
Organism: Pseudoips prasinana; assembly: GCA_951640165.1. Lineage (NCBI taxonomy): Eukaryota > Metazoa > Arthropoda > Insecta > Lepidoptera > Nolidae > Pseudoips > Pseudoips prasinana. The sequence continues at coordinate 17,822,195 of OX621240.1, forward strand.
TTTAAAAAAATATCTACCTACCCAGGTTGTATGCTTCGAAGCTAATAATTATCGTGTTTCTTAATTATCTTGCACATTCTTTTGTGCCTAAGAACTTATTTGTGAATTGTATTCGTAGCGAAGGACTTTAGAAACATACAAATTACAGTCGTGGTACGATTATGCATATTCATTTGGAATGGTTGTTAATATTTGATTGATAAAGGGGATATCGGAAATTATAAAAAATATAGATTGATTTGATCTTATGTACCAAGAGCCTATAACATTCATTTCTGATCTCTTTGGAATGTTGTAAAACATTTTCGACATTACCTCTTTGGTCGTCATTTTTCAACCATAACCGACTGCAACTTCCAAAAAGCTCTCATTATAAACTCGACTGACACCTAGAGTACACCGATGGTGGGCTTTTCTTCAAGCTTTTGATTTTGGGATAGTTTACAGACCCGGAAAATAAATGAGTCATGTAGATTTTTAATCTCGCAATCCTCTTCCTATTTTAAAAGATAAAACCCAAAAGTTTAAGCAAAAACGCGTCGATATTGGGACATTGTCTGAAAATTAGCTTTTGGCAGAACAGATTCGTGACTCACTATTGTTTCTAAGCTTAAAAATAACGATCTACTACCCGGTGATGCTAAAACTTACAAGATATCTTCCGCTGTATTATTTCGGACTCGCTATTTACTTATCGTGCCGTGTGTGTTTCGTTGGTTTATAGTGAATCATATCCGTTGGGAAAAGACGCTTGCGAAACTTTACGATAATTACTGGTTTGATCACATTTCGATATATGTGCGCAAATTTGTAGACAACTGTATTACATCCAGAATCTAACTCCACCCTATACCGAAGGTATGCGTGCCATGGCATACCGTATATGTACACATAACTTAGTGGGGAAAATGCTACGAGAGAATACGTTATCGTTTTCATAGATGCCTTTACAAAGTTTGTTTAGTTGTACCATACATTGCGGATTGACAAACCGAAAGTGAAATTCAGTATTTCCCTTTTCGGTTCTCCTAGTCGTTTATTAGCTGATCAAGGACGTTACTTTGCAAGTAAAAATTTCAGGGACTTCTGTCAATCTCAGTGAGTTGCTTTGCATTTAATTGCTACTGGTTCTAGTCGTGCTAGTGGACAAGTTGAGCAGGACTAGGAACGGTAAAGAGTATGTTGACGTTGAAACTTCAGATAGGTCATGGAAGGATGGTTTTGACGTTAGAGACCGCTATGTAGTTAAACAAAGTTTTGTCGTGTATTTCCGCATTTATCTACTTTACTTCACCTTGCTTTCTTGATCTTATACCTTTTCACTGATTTGCGGAATCCACGAATTATACCTCGTTAACACTATCAAGCAAGACTAGAGTATTTCAGGTCCTTACTTAAAATACCAAGACACCTGTTCTCACACTTACTCATTAGGTGTCTATTAATTATAGCCTAAAATTAGTAGAAGAGAACTAAAGAGAATTACGTCACTTCCTGCAGACGGTCGATCGCGCTACAGTTGAGTCCGCGAATATTCTTTACAGCTCAAGATAAGAGATGGCTCAAACATAAATAAGCCGAAAAAGACACTACGGAGACTACTTAGAATCCGAAGTGATAACAACGATCGAATAAGAGAATGAAAGTGACATAAAATTATTTAATATAAGATAAGATAACTCTTTATTGTAAACCAAAACATTAGATACAGGATACACGAATACAAAAACATATTTTTTTTTTAATTATTTAATATATTAAGTAGCGATTAACTTCAAAATATGCTAAATAAGTTTAAATCTGTTTATTTACATTGCCGCGTTGGTTGGAATGTAATTAATTGGCATTATAATTCATCTCGTAAAACCGTCTTGTAACGTTTCTTACTCCCAATAAACTAAAAATTACGAGTTTAAATATTTATTAAACTAAAACTTATTTGCGAAACGCTCATATAGATACATGAATAAAATAAACGGTTCCCTTAGGACGTTGTATCGCCCTAGAAACATGTCTTTTATTTTCACCTGGCGTTGGTAAATCCTTGTAAAATGTATTATTTACTAGGATTTAGCTATGCGATGGAACGTTAGCAAAAATACAATAAACCCCGTAGTGCATACGATAAAACATTGCCACATTAATACCCATTAATTAATTAATACATCGTCGAAAGTTTATTTTTTTAATTTGAGTAATTTTTATTGTGTTTTAAGTAAGCAAAATTCGTGACACGTTATAAACTTCGCAAATTATTTTTGTAGTGAATTAAAAAAATAAACACTAATGGATGTTGTAGTCACTGAGATCAGATCGTTTTAATACTGCCGAAGCTGTGAGACTTGTTACTTTGCTTTTCCGACACACAATAAAGTCGATTATCACGCTATCACCTACAGGGGGGGAGCTGTGATAATTTATAAAATTTAACGCGGGTAAAACCGCGGGGCACAGCTAGTAAATAATATATTTATGAAGAAAGTGTGTATAGAGAAAATGTTTAAATGTGATCCGTAATTGTCGAGGGTTTTAAGTAGACCAGTTATTAGGAGAACTTAGGAGGAATATAATAATAAACACAGCTGAATAATTTGAGACATAAACCAAACCGCAGTTTGATTTCAGCCCAGTAACAAAAAGAAATTAAGTTCGCCCGCTGACAGAATGCAAGGAATGAGTTACATGTACTTACTTAAATTATAATAATTACACTTGACGGGCCTATTGGCGTAGTTGGCAAATGCTTGCTTTTCACACTGGAGGTCGTGGGTTCGATTCCAGGACAGACATTAGTGTGCATGAACATGTCTCTTTGCCTGAGTCTGGGTGTAATTATCTATATGTATTTACAAAAGAAAAATATTAAATGTAGTATATCAGTTATCTGGTTTCCATAGTACAAGCTCTGCTTAGTTTGGGATCAGTTGGCCGTGTGTAAATAATATTAGGTCTTTACCTATGAAATTGCCGTTCTGCAGTACTGGCCATTTCAAATCAAAATAATTTTTGTTTGGCTAAGAATTCTAATTTCAAATTAATTTTATTTTAAAAACATGGATTCTTTTTTCCAAAAGTAGTCATTTCTTTATTGATTAGTGTTACATTTTCATCGCATTTCAATCTTTTTCGTCATCATGGATACGTTAAAAATTCGAGTAATTATGGAATATGAGTACCGTCGTGGCAGCAACGCGGCACAAGCGGCACGCAACATCAACGACGTTTACGGAGCTAACACTACAAACCAACGCACCACCTGTTATTGGTTTGCTCGCTTCCGTTCTGGAAATTTCGACCTGAAAAATGAACCTCGCGGTCGTCCGAAGACTTTGGTCGACAATGACGAATTAAAGGCGGTTGTGGAAGCTGATGATACACAATCTACGGCTGAATTAGCAGCAGCTTTCGACGTTAGCGTCAAAACAATATTGGTCCATTTGCGTCAAATTGGCAAGGTAAAAAAGCTTGACAAATGGGTGCCCCACGAACTCAATGATCGCCAGCGCGAAGTACGCGTCGAGACGTGCCTTGCACTGCTCAACAGACACACAAATGAAGGAATTTTGAACCGCATTGTTACCTGCGATGAAAAATGGATTCTGTTTGATAACCGCAAGCGCTCAGCAAGTTGGTTGGATCCTGGTTCAGCACCTAAACAATGCCCTAAACGAAAACTTACCCCTAGAAAAGTGATGGTCACTGTTTGGTGGTCTAGCGCCGGTGTGATTCATCACAGCTTCTTACCAAACGGGGTGAGCATTACTGCAGATGTGTACTGTGAAGAACTGAGCACAATGATGGAGAAGCTGGCGCATCTCCAACCAGCATTGGTCAATCGCTCGTCTCCGCTGCTCCTGCACGACAACGCGCGACCTCATACTGCACAGCAGACGGTCTCCAAGTTGCAAGAACTGGGGTTGGAAGCTCTCCGTCATCCGCCCTACTCACCAGACCTTGCGCCTACAGACTACTACTTTTTCCAGAATTTGGATAACTTCTTGGCGGGAAAAAAATTCAATACCCGAGAGGCAGTACAAAATGCCTTTGAAGAATTTGTTGCCTCCCGTCCAGCTGATTTCTTTAAGAAGGGCATCAATAAACTGCCACTGCGATGGCAAAGATGCATTGATTGCATGGGTGATTACTTCGATGAATACAAATAAAAAATTTCATGAAAAAAATTCGTTTAAATTTTTTCATACAAAACGGCAATTTCATAGGTAAAGACCTATTATCTCAGGATATTATAAAAAAATATAAAATATTACCACAATTAAGCTATTCTCTACCTATATAATATCTTATATGTATCTATTTTGGGTAGGTTTGCAGTTTTTTTTTTTTTCTACATTTATAAAAATACATATAAGTCTTAAACTAGGCGTAACATAAACTCATTCGAATTTTATCTGTACACCAAGTCGTCGATATTAAATATGTTAGTTAAAATATGTTTGCCTCAAATCTGCTTTTGTTTAATTTATTCAGTCACATCAATCAATTTCGTTACTCATTATAACGACATTGATCAATTTAGTTAGAATACTTACCTACATATACACTTGCCATATTTACAAACCCATGTAGACCTCAAAGAGAATATAAGTAACAAACTGTAACTCGTACCTACGTGTAGAAGACCCATTATATCTAATAATAGGCAGTGGCGGATTTGCCCTAAGGCCCAGTATGCCCGGGCCTAGGGCGGCCAGTTATTAGGGGCGGCAATTCCTGACAAAAAATAGCAAGTACTCAAATACGAAGTACAATACATACATACACTTAATTATTATTAAAAGTAATTATTTGGTACGCAGGTTATATCTCGTACAAAAGACCAGCGAACAAATCAGTTCAATTATGTCATCAGATATTTCCTGCTTAATGGATCACATGTAGAACGACTCCTCAAGTTCATTCTGAACACAGGTCATAAATCACAACAAATGACAGATGCTGTTACCTCAACTTTAACTGAATTGGGTATTGACAATTCACACTGCCGCTGGCAATGTTATGACAACGCAGCTGATATGGCAGGCATATACAATGGCCTGCAACATAAAACAAAGGAAATTGAAACCACTTGCCGAGTATGTTCCTTGTTCATCGCTCAATTTAGTTGGTGAATGTGTAGCTTAAAGCAGCCAAGAGGCTTAACCGTTCTTTTCTTTTCAAAGTAAGCAATAAAGTAAATTCATTATATGCCTAGTCTTTATGAGACAGGGTGCTGAGAAAGGGGCGGCACATGCCCTGGGGCTTAGAGCGGCTAGCACTGTTAATCCGCCACTGATAATAGGACATTGGCAGAAATGGATGAAAATTCGTCAGATACCCATTTAAAAAAGGTGAAAGTAAACATAAACATAAATTCAGGGAAAAAGAATACTGATTGTTTTACTACGTGCGGTGTAGGATTGAAAGTAGTTGAGCGCTTATACGTATACCTGCCAACCTTCTGTCAATCCTGGGTTTTCCCCTCTTCTTTTCCGGTCTCCATACTCCTTTCCCTTTTTCTTTTGCAACTTGTCTCGGTCTCAGTGTCATTATCCTTTTCATATATGTCTTTCAACGTGGGAATTTTATCCCTACTCCTTCTTTAGAAGAAAAAAGTTCTGATGGCGTCTTTCCGTAACTGAATGTGGAGTGGAATTGTACATCATTAGGTATTCATAGTGTTTCTCTTATATCTCGTTTTTCACTAGAACTTATTTAGAGTCGTTTTATTATGTCCCTTTTCTGACGGTCTACTTCTCCGTTCATTTAGGGCCAATATGGCACGGTATTAAAAAACGTTAAATATTACAACCACGACAAAAATACTTAAACTCTTCACTAACGAATTGCCGGCCGTTATCAGCGATCGATAGTGGATATCCCAGTCGACTAAAGAGTTCTTTTAGGATTTTGATAATTATCGAACTCGTTATGATGTTACTAGAATATAGTCATTATTAGCTGCTGCCCGCGACTTCGTACGCAGATCCTGTTGCTTATGCCCGCCACAACGGGATCATCAAAATCGAAGATCTGTACCGTCCAATAACTAATTCTGAGAGCCCGGGGATGGGAAATCAACTGGATGTGCGAAAGGATTCGAGGCGTTCCAGATGTTTCATTTTTGGAAGTCAACACTATATTTTTGGTTTCGATATCGATTGTAGATCACGCCCCAAGTATCCTTTAAAAAAAATATTCAATGTACAGTTTTGACTTTCCTACGATTTTATTATATGTATAGATAAAATCACAGCTCCTCCCCCGTCCGTGATAGCGTGATAATATGTAGCCTATATGTTGACCAGACCTCTTAGTAATATTAATGCAAAATTTGAAGTTAATCCATGCAGTACTTTTTAAGTTTAGCCCGGACACACATACAGACAAACAGACAAAAATTCTAAAAACGATATTTTTGGTTTCGATATCGACTGTAGATCACGCCCCAAGAATCCTTTTAAAAAAATATTCAATGTACAGTTTTGACTTTCCTACGATTTTATTATATGTATAGATAAGATCACAGCTCCTCCCCCGTACGTGATAGCGTGATAATATGTAGCCTATATGTTGACCAGACCTCTTAGTAATATTAATGCAAAATTTGAAGTTAATCCATGCAGTACTTTTTGAGTTTAGCCCGGACATACATACAGACAAACAAACAAACAGACAAAATTCTAAAAACTATATTTTTGGTTTCGATATCGATTGTAGATCACGCCCCAAGTATCCTTTAAAAAAAATATTCAATGTACAGTTTTGACTTTCCTACGATTTTATTTTATGTATAGATAAGATCACAGCTCCTCCCCCGTACGTGATAGAGTGATAATATGTAGCCTATATGTTGACCAGACCTCTTAGTAATATTAATGCAAAATTTGAAGTTAATCCATGCAGTACTTTTTGAGTTTAACCCGGACATACATACAGACAAACAGACAAAAATTCTAAAAACTATATTTTTGGTTTCGATATCGATTGTAGATCACGCCCCCAGTATCCTTTTAAAAAAATATTCAATGTACAGTTTTGACTTTCCTTCGATTTTATTATAAGTATATATTGGGTAAAGGACCCAATAGATTCATCGCAATATCAACCCAAGGTTTAGATGGAAGTTCTCGACGTTTCATTAGCGCTGGAGGATTTGGTAAGTTTACTAGGGTGCATCCTTTGCAGCTTTTTACCATCAACTCAATGTTCTTATCTGTTCTAGGCCACCAAACCTAATAACGAAGGCGGCCCTTCATGGCAACAATACCTGAATGGCCTCCATGAGCTGCTAATAAAACTTCTGGTTCTTGAGATTCTGTGGAAACACTATTTTGTTTCCTCTTAAAAGAATATGTTCATGAAAACATAATTCATCCAAAAAATATTTTATATGATTTCACAGACTCATCCCATTGGTAACTATAAATTCTTTTCTTAACATTGGTGAATTCCTGATCTTTTCTTGATTCCTTTATTATTTGTTGCATTGAGGTTGCGCAGGATCTCCTGAGTTCGACTATCTGATGAACATAATTATCTTCTAATGACTGAATTGACTGATCTGAGTATTTACATAGCCGCGAAAGTGTGCCCGCGATATTGGTATTCCCCGGTTTAGATTTTACATTATAGCACTAGACAAAAATCATGTAGAACGTCCATGTTGCAAACAATCAAGTGCCGGTGGGAGACTCTGTACTCGAAGTTGTAGACGACTATATTTACCTAGGATAGACCACTCAACTAGGTAAGTCCAACTTCGAGAAAGGTCAATCGTAGAATCCAACTCGGCTGGTAGCGTTCATGAAGCTACGTAATATCTTCTCGTTCCTAATACCGCAGTGTCTTAAGTCGAAAGTCTTCGACCAGTGCGTGTTGCCAGTGATGACTTATGGAACCGAAACGTGGTCGCTTACTATGGCCACATCAGGAAACTCAAGAGCAATGGAGAGGGCTATGCTCGGAGTATCCCTGCGTGATCGAATTAAATCACAGAGATCCGCAGGCGAACCAAAGTAGCCGTCATAGCCCAAAAAATTGGAAAACTGAAGTGGTAGTGGGCAGGGCACATAGCTCGTAGAACCGACGGCCGATGGGGCAGAAAGGTTCTCAAGTGGTGACCACGAACCGGAAGACGCAGTGTGGGCAGGCCTTTGTCCAGCAGTGGGCGTCTTTTGACTGATATAATGATTATACAGGGTAATGGATGATCTTCTCTTAAAATAACTGCGTTGGCGCGTCGCATATCAACGCATAAGAGTACACCACCATCATCCTTAAGGATCGGAACTATAGGAGAAACCCATGCTGAAGGTGCATGAACCTATGAACCTCTTCTATTATATCTAAATCCAGCAATTCTTTGATTTTCTTATTTTCATTTCCTCTAATGGTATTTGTATTCTCTGGTAGGGTTTCATAACTGGTTTTACTGATGAATCGATAGAAATCTCAATTAAAGTATCTTTAAACTTAGAGAAATATTGTTTTAATTCTTGTTCAACTTAATTTACGACCACGCCCAACTTTAAAACACCTAATCGCAATGCAGTGTCTTTACCAAGTAGGTTTCGTGTTCCATAAATAGTGTCACGTTCAATTTTCCCGTTTGCTTTTATTACTGCTTCAAACTGCTTTACTTGTTTGTCACAAATGATCTTATTTTTCTTTAAATATTCCCAAGTTTTGCTAGATATTAAATTTAAATTGCATCCTGAATCAATCAACATTTCTAAATTAACCCATCCTATCTGATAATTGATGGTTTCGTCGTCGTTCAAATTAAATATGTATTGTAATTCTTCATTATCCAGAGAATTCACTGTAGTTTCCATCCGTTGTCGTTTGTTGTAGTTTCTTTCTATATCTTGATTTAGTGTCAATTTACGTTTTTGTTAAAATGATTTAGTTTTGCAGCATCTTTGATAGTGCAACCCGTTACATTTCTTGTCTTTCGCTGGACAAGTCAAATTCTGAGAGAAATGAGCAGTTTTCCCACATCTAGTACATCTTGTCGTCTTTTTCTCCACATTCGCCTCTTTATCTTGTGTAGGCCTTCTTAAATTGTCCTGGTTTTGGCTTTTTATAGCATTAACTCCATTTGTCATATTTTTTTCTTTTTGTTCGTATCAGTCCAGTTGATAGCTCACAATTTCTAAGGTATTGGTTACAGTAATCAATTTGTCTAATGTAATTTCATCACCCATTGTTAACATTTTCTTTCGTAACTCTGATGACACTGATTTTTCTAATATTTGGTCGATTATGTGCACTTCAGTTTCACTTACATTTTGCTGCCTGATATCTTAGCTTTATAAGAAATTTTTCAAAGCATTCTCCGTCACCTTGCTTGATAAGGCGGAAAAAGTGCCGTTCAAAGGTCTTGTTTTGTTTGGGGAGGAAACATTCACCCAGGTTACTAATAGCTACTTTAAAAATATTAACATTTTCCTCAGGTTCTACGTTTACTCCAGGCAAATTATAAAATATATCCTGTAGTGCACTTCCACCCAGGACTAGTAACGTAGCTCTCCTTTTAGCTGGAATCGTGATATCGGTGGCTTCAAGGTAGATTTGAAGGGAACGTTTCCATTTTTCCCATCTTAAGGCTACTGATGTATTGTCACCTTCGATATCTAATTTTGCAGGTGGTGGTAGCTGATTTGCCATGATTAATCGTATCGGGGCGACCTGAGAATACATCCAATTGAATGGACGTCTAAGGACTTTCAATTAAATGAAAATCAACTACGTACAGCACAATGACGTTAATATCTACAGTACCTCTATTTAAAAACGGTTTGAAATATCTTTAATTCAATTTAATGAACTTCACAATGTGCTTCCAATTTAATGAAAACCAATATTTAAAATCCATTTCCAATCAAATCAGAATCAAGTATTAATTTATGTATTGTAGATATTTCCAATTTAACAAACCATATTTAAAATCCATTTCCAATTAAATGAAAATCAAGGATTAATTTATGTATTGTAGATATTTCCATTTTAACGGAAACCATATTTAAAATCCATTTCCAATTAAATGAAAATCAAGGATTAATTTATGTATTGTAGATATTTCCATTTTAACGGAAACCATATTTAAAATCCATTTCCAATTAAATGAAAATCAATAATTAATTGATGTACTGTAGGTATTTCCAATTTAACGGAAACCATATTTAAAATCCATTTCCAATCAAATCAGAATCAAGTATTAATTTATGTATTGTAGATATTTCCAATTTAACAAACCATATTTAAAATCCATTTCCAATTAAATGAAAATCAAGGATTAATTTATGTATTGTAGATATTTCCATTTTAACGGAAACCATATTTAAAATCCATTTCCAATTAAATGAAAATCAATAATTAATTGATGTACTGTAGGTATTTCCAATTTAACGGAAACCATATTTAAAATCTATTTTCAATTAAATGAAAATCTAGAATTATTTAGAACTATGTAGTTGTACGACGACGACGTCCTCACGTTGATAACAGCACCACCTAACCCGTTCAAATTGTGATTCCAATTACGGTCCAACAATTTCATCAAATGCAATCCACTATAGTGAAGTGCATCCGACATTCAATTTTTGTTTATATAGATTTAAAATTATTGGAGAAATTTCTAATTAACAAGAATCACGAGTGGAACCATATCGTCATAGTCGTAGAATAGTGACGGATCTGACAAATATCAAAGTTTACAGGGCAGTCATTTCAAATAATAAGGTTAGTTTTGTTGACATAACTTTATAAATTCAAAACCTGTTAGCATGACAATTGGCATACTAGTGTAAAATAAGGTTATTTTTTGAGTAGAATAAAAAAAACAACTTAATATTATAAAGTTTTCCAGAAAAATCACATGCTTCATTTTTCTTCGGGATCGACACAGTCGTATAGTATAATCCGACATAGTTCTTCGAAAAGATACCGTACAAAGAATGACGGATGTTACTTTCCTGCAATGTTCTACCGACTTACTGATTAATATTTTGGCGGATGTGTTATGTGACATATTTTATTTTGACCAGGGTAAGTAGGAAGTCAAGTGGTAGGTAAGTAAATTAGTAGATAGCATATTTTAAATAAAACACAGCCTATTTACTCAGATCTTTGGACTCTTTTTTAATCAATACTATGAACATATAGTTTGAATTAAGCATTGATCAATAGCATTTTTGTATAATATAGACTTACTTAATTAGGTGTTAAAGCTATTTAGTATATTGCCAATCATAATCTTAAACAATAATCATATTTAAGCAAAGCTTATAACGATAATTCGTATACGGTATACGTATTTAGGGTAGTAAACATATTAAATAAAATCACAACTTCTGCGATCCAATAATAAGAATTAAGCATCTTTGAATATTAATAAATAAATAAAAAGTATAACTAAGAGGCGTTGAACCTATTTGGTAAATTACCAATCAAGATCTTAAACATTAACCATTTTATAATCAAAGCTTATGACGATAATTCTTATGTATGTAAGGTAATAAAAGTATTGATAAAATTGTGTAAGAAATGAGCATAATTTAGTGTAATGTATATAATTTAATGTTATAAAAATTAAGTCATATGTGAGTAAACAAAAAATATAGAACTGTTCTATTACATTAAATTATTTAGTCCGACACATTGTTATCATCAGCTTTGCTACAAGATCCGTATAATAAACTACTCCAGGTATTGGTTTCAATATCACGCTGATTTTGCCAGAGATTACACTCCCAAAGTATGTGGTGAGTGGTTTGTTCATATTCGTTACAGGAAGTTGAGCACAGACAGATTGGTGAAGATACTAATTTGAAACTAAACAATTTACATTTAAACTTGCCGTGCCCGGTAAGAAATTGTGCAACACAATGGTTTATGATTAGTCAAGTTTTATTTAACCATTTGCGTACGTCAGGAAAGAACTAGTGCAGATGGTGACCCTCGGTTGAGGTATTGCATCTACATTGCCATTCATTTAGTAGCTCGTCATCTAAGTTACCTATAGGCATAAAAAGCCTGGATATTTTAGCACGGTCGCGTAATATATATACATCGCTGTTCGTCATCGCTAGCACAGATGGGCCTCTGTTCTTACTGTTCTATAGGCTTTACACAAAAATATCAACGCCAACCAAGAGCATAGTTTTTGCTGGAATAATAACACCCTTTTGGGAGGAGTATTCTTTTCCTGCATTAGCTAAACGCTTTCTTTTAATTTCTTCCCTATTATCATAATTTCGAATACGTTTTTTACCTCTACATCGAATAAGCGGCGCTGGAGATGAGTGGCTTGAAGACACAGCTGTGCTGATTGATGGTTAGTTTCTATAATCACCATCGTGAGTTGGACAAAAAAAATCGTAACCTACTTCATTATGGGACTTCGCTAGTGATGGCATAGATGTTTGTACATTGTTGTCACTAGCCGGGATAACCGGCTGAGGAAATGGTGACAGATCTGATATCAAGGTAGAGGTATTTAAAGGGGTTAAGGCAGCTCTGATGTTAGAGAGGGACACGCCACCAGGCTGAATTTTTTATGGAAGTAGATATGGTGAGGCTGTACTTGGATACACGGCCATAAAAGGATCTTCTCCGTGAACACACGTAGGAGATGGTTTGTTCGGGTTAATATTTTCATCTGTTAATGTTATGGCTTCGCTTGTTCCACGTACGTTGTCTGAAAAGACGTCCTCATAATTGTCTTTCATATTCTCTGCTCCTGGGAGTAATGGCGAAATGCACTCTGAAAAGATACAAAGACATCAATATAATTATGTGAAACGTACATGTGTAAAAATTATTAGTAACACAGGTCATCATCTGCTAAAACTGTAAGACTATTCCTATATATATCAAGTTTCTATGAAAATACAAAAAAAATACTTAATTTTATTTATACAGGTGCATTATTACATAGACCAGATTATTTTTGTATAAAATTAAATAATAAATAAATAGAAATAACCATGGTTTTACAATAGAAAAAAGGTGGAACTGAATTAAGATCCAAGAACAAAGTGGGATGGTCTGATACGACAGTTAGATAAAAAATCATGTCCGCAGAATATCATCGGTTGTGATCAAGCGTTGATAGTGACGCTGTCCATAGAAAAATGTTATGTAGTTATATACGCTATGAATATTTTAACTGTCAAATAAAACACAAATTTAACAAACTAATCGTAGTTCTATCACTAAGTAAATAAAATTTTAAGGGAAATGTAATTTTAAATTGATTTATAATTTTCAGTAGAATACTGACGGTTAGCCAGAACCGGCTCTTTAAACTGTACATTGTAAAATTTGTGTAAAAACAATTAGTATTATACTATATATACTAGCTACATGTTTATACATATACGTATATACTAACTTACCTGGAGTACCTGGTATATAATCCACCTCATCACTGCATTCTTCATGAGGGAGATTCGTAACTTGTTAATTTTGTTGTTTCTACCACAAGTCTTAACATAATTTTTGATCGTCCTGTTTTCATTGTGGTATGATGTTTAAGACAATATGTCAAAACTAGGCATAGAATAACTACAAAGGAGGCAAATATAGATAAAGTAGCGTAATTGTTTACGAAAAATCGAATCCGTTACAACGCGACAGCGAGTTCGACGAATAATGACGATAGCGCAATTACGCCAGAAGCAGAAGGGGCGGCGGGGGGTGCCCGCGCGGCATAGAAAGACGAATATACGCAAACGTCATTTTATTATAAGCGCTCTTCAAATACGTCAGTTTACCGGCTGAGTAATTTGAAATCTAAAATACATATATTTTTTTCGTTAATGCAGATAAAATATTTCGACATTGGATTGGACATTGGATCTAAATAAGCCAAAAAGTGAATTTTGGATTTTTTTCAAATCCGTCATTTTAATACGATTATGACGATATTTTCTTAAAATAATAGGCAGTCATTTGAAAAAGTTTTAAAATGTATTCTGTCTTATTATGTTTCATTTAAGTCACCATGAAAGTTTGGAAATTTTGTAAAATTGTCAATTTGACATGTCTTGTTTGACATTAATGTTTTCGTTTAAAACATTGGAATGCTTAGGCAAAGGCTAACTACCTCGGCCGCTGTATAAGTGACGTCATCACACCTTTTTTAGTTTTTATTATTTTCCTCATAAATGAAGAAATAAAAAAATGTAATAAAAAAAAGACGTGTGGCACTCGGAGAGTGCCGCGGTAAAGCTATTGCATAGCATTTTTTATCAACTTATGCAATTATAATTATTTGTTTATTTATATAATAGGTACTGCATTTGTGATAATAATAATAAAATGAATGTACATAGAGTACTAACTCATTTTCTTTCACTATTTTTTCGTGACTTTCTTCATTAATAAATGCACTTTGTTTATTTATATTTAAAACACTTTGTACACAAATTATACGAGTACAGATAAATGATAAATACCTATACACCTATATACCTACTTTCTCACAAACAGCTGATTACGGTAGTTTTCCAATACAACCAATGCCACCTAAAGGCGGGTTGCTGAACTAAAGAGACAAGCATGATATTTCAAAAAGTCATTAAAATTTCTGGTATTTATCGATAGATGGCGGTCGGAGTGGGGGGTTGTAGGTTTTATTCGTTACGGAATTTCTGGATTCGGTCCCCACGCTCAAGGCCCGCGATAGAAGCTATGCAATAGCTTAAAATATATTTGAACTCAGGATACAAAAATAAAGAAATGGTATTTTTGTTATAAGGTGGTGTCAGTTTTGAAATGTTGTCACAAATATATGTATATCACGTATATAGCCTAATAAAGGTATGGCGCAAGGCTCGGAGGATTAACAAGCATGCTTGTTATTGCTCGGAGGCGCAAGGTAATTGGGATTATGTATAATCTGTGTCGTTTTATGGTGTCGACTTCCACGAAAGAATCATTCATTCTTTGTCATTAAATCAAAATGTTAAATTCAACAAGTTTTCCCGATTTCCGAGAAATCAAGAACATCACATGGGAATTAACAAAAAGGACGAAATTAAAAATATTCAACTATTTCCAGAATATATTTAAATTGAAGTTAACTATTTTGAATTATACCGGTATAATTAATGTACAAATTCGCTAACACTTGGGCTCTGTAAGATATGGACTAAGGGTGCGAGAAATGTCAAGAAAAAACCAAAAGTATGACGTGAATTGAATATGTTTCAAAAAGAAGTACATGCAATAAACTCTAGAAATAAATATGAATTGTGTGTTGAATCTCATCGTTTCATTCATCGGGTTCATTATTCTTTTGTCGGACTGGGTATCCGAATTATTAACAAAATATGTACCAACAAATCTTCAGGAACTACCCCACGGTAAATTTAAATCTTGAGAATATTTTAATGAAAAAGGCATATTACACTGTAAATGATTATTTAAACGGCAAAAACGTTTGGTCGCTTGACTGAACACGAGCAACATTTAAATGTTACATTAAGGACATTCATACATACTTGACTCTAGAAATAACGATAATTTAACTTTAGGGATTTTTAAGATGCATATACCTACTCGTACTTATAAAATATATATATTATCTTGAACATGGCAAACGCTGTTTGCCTGAAGGTTGTTAACGACTTTACTGTGAACTCACCCGTTATAAGCTCGTCATGTTCCCATTGCTTGCGGTGGCAATGTGGGTCCAGTCGTTTCCTTTCCTCTAATATGGCGAAGAAGGCCATAGTTGGCCCACACGTTATACTCGTGAACGGGTCCAGCTTGCGGTAATTGGTTGACTTTCTGTTGGGGTACTCACTTCAATATTTTTTATACAGTCGGCGCCTCTGGTAGGCTTCGAATGACTTGTTAATTATGTAAATGTGCGCGGATGCACCCACCGTTTGTTCGTCTTCCAATTGGTTAATCTAATTGCTTGAGTGCAATTGAATATAATTGTTTATTACCTTACAATTATTTTGATGAGCTAGATGGCAACCGTTCTGTGCGTGCATTAGCCTACATACCAGCTAATCACAAAGTAAAATGAAAGCAAAAAGGAAAGAAAACGAAAAAACAAGGCATATTAAGACGAAAGATTTCCGGGTCATCCAAGTAGGAAGCTAGAAAAAGCCACTGGTTAGGTAGGGTAGGGCCCTCGCCAGCGAGGTTCACGTTGGCCCCTTAAACCCTGATCGGTCATCCCGTATTTGTTGTCCGTACCAGTAATCACACCTTCTTCGTCTTTTAGAATTCCGTCACTTAATTTCAACAGCCCCCTGAGCTATGGCCCGAACCCCATACGGTTGCTGTCAGGTATTTGTCACATAAGTTAAGCTACTGGTTCAGAGCCTTCTACGTTCACCATCTGCTCTATGACATTTAATGGCATTCCTGGTTACCTACGCACAGTACCAACCAATTTCAAGTAATTAATGTAAGTAGACAACACCCACATCTTCAATAAATAAAATTTAAAAGAATACATTTTATGTAAAGTATTTTTATAGATATTTGGGTTAATAAATATGGATGGATACACCTGGATAACGGCATAATCATTCATGGGAGAATAGCGTAATTACAATATTACATCATCGCCGGTACATGTTCAATGTAACAGCAATATACATGTGACGTGTGATGACGTGTTGCAGTATAATATGGTGGTTTTAGACGCCATTCAAAAAAAAAATTTTTTCTGATCTTAGCGAATCTCATTAACATCCATCGAAAACTGTTGAATACACTTCATAAAAAAAAAATGTTTTAAAGTCATGGGAAAATGGGAAAATTTATTTAACATTATCCTGATTGAATAACTAGATAATTGAACTGCATTATATGAAGAACGAATAAAAAAATCCAAGTCAACGATTTTAAGGTACTCGACGTAAAGAAATTTCTTGCTTAAAAAAATGGATTAATATCAATTTTAAATAATATTCTGTAATATACTCATTGACACCATTTATTAGAAGACGCTACAATAGATTTAAATCACCAAAAATGGTGGGGCTAATGTTACTAAGTTTTCACAAACAAGCCAAGTTATGACTTTTATATACCTACTTATGTTAATTTGTGATATCTTGAGTTACATTATCGTAGGGCTCTATTTCTTTGAGCCTATGATGAAACACTGAAAATGGAACTTTCTACATGTCAAAGAGTTTCAAAAATTTGTGAAGTTTTATGTGTATCCATTTCAAACAAATAAACATACGACAAACCAAATCTTTGTCTTTATAATATCAGTTTAAAATAACTCATTTGAATCATTACATAAATGGTACATGAGCTAGACCGTTAAAATATTATAAAATTGACAATACAATTAGGTATTACTTTATAAATAGATTTATGGGTGGTTTTGTACGTTTAATTCCCATCGTATGTCAGCACCGGTAGGTTTTTTGAGAGCGTAAATTGATAGAACATGTGTATTTAATTTTACACAATTATTTATACGTTTACGTACTTTAGTTTCACAACAAATTGTTACTTATTAAATGAGAAATATTACGATTAAATATATGAAGTTTCAGACATCTTTAAACTGGGTTGTATGAATTACTATATGTACATACATAAATATTCCTGATAACAAAATGCGTATTAAAAATAAACTGGTTATTTACTTTGTATAAAAAATAGTGCACATATTTACGAACCATTTATATCGCTTTTATAGTGACCTAGAGCTTTTATTCGCAATATACACGTTACGACGCCGCACACCGGGCTGACATGGTTTGGACATTTTTATATGCTCGCCAATTGCGAATAGTATATTATTATGGAATTACATGCCAATAACTTAAGAAATTGACAAGGAATTAAAATATTGAAGATAATAATATCTCAGAAACCTGGGAAATAGAAAATATTTGTTGGCAACACTGTCCACCTCACTCATTTATTTAGTTCATTCAATTACATTTTGGTCATTTGTGGATAAGGCGTAAATTATTTTGTGACTAAAAATATCAGAAAAAAGATTGTTCTAGAAAAATAAACAAATAATGGCTGCACGGGGAGAAAGAGGAGTCGCAAGAGTGCTAGATAAGTTAGAAGCTTCTGTAAATGCTGGTCAATACTATGAGGCTCATCAAATGTACAGAACTCTTTATTTCAGGTAAGATCACATTTGGATGTTCTTTAGTATCTAAATAATTAGTATTAATGGTGATTAATGGTTTACCTATATTTCAGATACCTAAGTCAAAAGAAGTATGAGGAACTATTAAATTTATTGTACAAAGGTTCAACACTATTGCTATCGCGCGATCAGCAGGGTAGCGGTGCTGATTTGGCCCTACTGCTGATCGAGGTACTGAATAAATCTGAAACCAAGCCATCAGAGGAGTGGATTGATAAAGTTGCAAAGTTATTTGAATTAATGAATTCTAGTATACCAGAGAGAGAATCCTATCTAACCAATGCTGTTAAGTGGTCAATGGATGCTAACAAAAAGGGTCATCCTCTCTTACACAAGGTAATTTAACCACCTTTAAATAATCTGTATGTTTACACAGTTTGTGAACATAAAGTAATATCTGGAATGGTAAAGTCACTGCTTGACCTTTAGTAACTTGTGCAAACTCATTTCTAGTTAAAGCAGATCATCTGATTTGAAATTACAATTACATTCTGAACTTATAAGTTGACTATATTTTGTCAGGCTAATAATAGTCTAGCTATATTTGCTGGATACATGTTTTATTTGCTCTAATATAAAATGACACTCTAAATCCTACAGTATAATTATTATGCAGTAAAAAAGCTTTGACAAAAAATATGAAGGGTAGTTTGCAATTTGTAGTTTTCAATTATCTGATAGTCTCTATCATAATGAATGTATTTAATAGTTAAAAGTTTGAATCTCAAACATAGAAATATTAGATTTCTATACTAAGTGAAAGTTGCAGATAAAATAATTAATTATGTGTGATAATTATGCTGCTGCAGTATATAACTACATTGTTTATCATAATAATGTAGTTCCTAGTTTCTGTATTCAACTTATGGAGAACAGAAAATTATTGTCACATTTTCTATTAAAAATCCTCAAATTTCAATGCTGAAATGGCCATAAGAGGTTGGTATTGAACTTGCTTTGTAAATATAAGTCAACCTTTCAACTGGCGAGGTACAAATTTAAAACTAATGCCATTGTTTTACTATTTTCTGGAAGTAGTGCAGCATATTATTCTTGGTAATAATCTGACTTGTAAGAGGGTAGGTGCAAAGTAACAGTTGTAAGGATTAGGTAAAAATTTGAAGGATAGATTTGATCATTTCTTTTTAAGAAATTACAAAGAAATGTTCACAATAAACTTATAAATCAACAATTCTGTGTTGTCTTCTCAATTTTAATACAATGAAAATTTGTGCCCATTAAATATGTTTCAACTCCCTTGATAACTGTTGAAAGTAAAAAACTTCGTTTAAAAAAACAGACTTCAAAAACTAAAAAGTATAAAAAAATATCTTAATAAAGATTTAATTTAATACATCACTTAAAATATAATATTAATGAAATAATATAATTTGTATGTGCTACCTATTGATAGGTTTGAAGTCGGTGCCAAGCCAAATGTAATAGTAGGTACCACACTCGCCGCGCTTTACTTTCAGCGGGATAGCTTCGTATTTCTACACAAACAACCCAAGCGTGCAGACGTCGTTGACGGTCGTCATAAAATTTTATGATACAGTTTCATCTGTTTCATATTAATTCATATTGTTCTTTAAGTTTATTTACTTAGGTTAATCTTTAGTGTAGGAGTTTCATCACAAAGTATGAAAGCTGTATGTAATATTAACTTTTATTTTGCTTAGGGCTTGGCACCGACTTCAAACCTATCAATAGGTACCACATACAAATTATATTATTTCATTAATATTATATTTTAAGTGATGTATTAAATTAAATCTTTATTAAGATATTTTTTTATACTTTTTAGTTTTTGAAGTCGGTTTTTTTAAACGAAGTTTTTTTATTTGTTACTTTTTAGTGTCTAGCTATAGTTAGAACTTCGAAAGAGGCCGCGCGCCTCAAAACTATAGATCCCAACAAACGAGAACGGAAAAAAGAAACATCTTCCGAAAAAATGTTGTTCGAAACTCTTTTTCACGTTCTTGTGGGACAGTGAATGATCTAAAAGACCGTTTGTAATGTAAGAAAAACTACATAAAATTACGTTCACTCTAAGAAAACTTGCACAGTACGAGTCTAGACTAGCTAAGATTTATGAAAGTCTGAACAGCAAGCGCATAGGTTAGGCCGTATTTATGACCATCTAGCTAACGAGTCTGTGTGCTGAGGGCTTATACACTAGATCTTATTATGAATCGAATGATCTTATGATCGAATAGCCATCTAGTCTGCTGAACAGAGGGTATGAGTCTATGAAGACTAGGTCTTATTAATGATCGATTAGCCAACGAGTCTACTGAGCAGAGGGCTGATAGCCTAGGTCTTATTTATCATTGATTAGATAATGAGTCGGACTCGCCCGTGAAAGGCGCAATGTTTCTTTCCGTAGCAGCAAGTATTTGAGTTGATAGAATGGAAGGTAAATTGCGGTTTACGATTTATGACGCATTAAAAAAACTACTTACTGGATCTCTTTCAAACCAATTTTCGGTGGAAGTTTGCATGGTAATGTCCATCATCTATTTGTTTTATTTTAATGGTTCTCTTATTTTAGAAGTTACAGGGGGGGGAGGGTGGGCATTTTACGCCTTTGGAAGTGTCTCTCGCGCAAACTATACAGTTAAGAAAAAATTATATTATAAACCTCAATATCATTTTCGAAGTCCTATCCATAGATACCCCACATGTATAGGTTAATGATTTTTTTTTTAATTCAGTTCTAAGTAAGTATAGGGAACCACCAAATTTTATTGTTTGATTTTCTATTTTTTTTTGTGAAAATCTTAATGCGGTTCACGGAATACGTCTGCTGACCAATATTCGACAGTATAGTTCTTATAGTTTCGGGAAAAAGTGGCTGTGACATACGGACGGGCAGACATACAGACATGACAAATCAAGAAAAGCCTTTGTGAAAGACATTTGGCTACAGAACCTTAAAAATGGCAGCTATTCCGCATCAAACTAAAGAAGAATCACGTAAATCGGTTCATAAATCTCAGCGTAATCGGTGTACGTACATAAAAAATACGCTGGTGCTAAAAGGTGCGCCTACATGCGCTTCAAAAAAAAAGCTTATACGTGCGTATTAAACGCTAGTCGTCTGAAATTGTAGTTTATGTTCATGCCAAGACACACTTGAACAGGATGAGTCTAGCTTGACTAGCTAAGATTTACAAACGTCTGTGCATCATCGACATCGTCCACTTAAACAAAAAATTTCATACAAAAATGTCCATAAAATGAAAATTACTGGGCCAATCTATATGAAATTTTTATGGGACCAAATGGCAACTATTCCGCATCAAACTAAAAAAGAATCACGTAAATCGGATCATAAATCTCCGAGTAATCGGTGTACATACATAAAAAAAAAAAAAAAAAATACCGGTGAACTTGAGAACCTCCTCCTTTGGAAGTCGGTTAAAAAC
Organism: Pseudoips prasinana; assembly: GCA_951640165.1. Classification (NCBI taxonomy): domain Eukaryota; kingdom Metazoa; phylum Arthropoda; class Insecta; order Lepidoptera; family Nolidae; genus Pseudoips; species Pseudoips prasinana. The sequence goes on from OX621240.1 coordinate 17,843,783, forward strand.
TGATTATGTTGACATCAATGTTAATCATATGTATTTATAATGAACCTTGAGACCATGATTTATTACCATAATATTATGAAGGCATGTTTGTTATTCTTTCACAGAAAAACTACCAAATGAAATTAGATGAAACTATGTAATAATAACACATAGGCCATAATTTATAATGTTTAACACAGGTAAACCCGCAGGGCACAGCTAGTACATATATATATTTATAAGGAAACTCTATAGCTCTTGTACCTACCTACATGTAACTACCTATATTATTAGGAACTGTTAATTAACATAAAGTACCAACCACCTGTTAATAAGATTCCTCTTATAACAGCTATGCATTGATGATATCTTCCTGGCCGAATTTCGGCCACGGCGGCCATTCTTAATGGAGATTATCCAATTGCGCAGGACATATTATAGTGCACAAGTGTGTATGCAAACACAGGGGCACTTTCTATTCCATCACTCTCATAATCCGATGGGATGACTAGCAACACAACCGGAAAAGTCTTTTTCCGGAAAAATCCCATAATCACTTTTTGGCCCAACCCGGGATTTGAAACCAGGACCTCAATTTCTGCGGTTGAACATGCTACTGCTAGACCAACGAGGCAGTTAAATATTCATTATTATGGTCATAATTGCATCTATATGTTATAATACAACTTAATTCTCTTTCTTTTTAGAAAATAGCAGAAGTGTATTGGAAAGAGAAGAAGTATTCAGCAGCCCATAGACATTTTTTGCACTCCTGTGATGGATCAAGCTATGCTGAAATGCTTGTAGAACTGCACACATCTAAAGGACTGAAGAGAGAAATAGATATGTTCATTGCACAACCAGTATTGCAGTTACTTTGTCTTCGTAATGTTCAGATGGCATCAGAAACATTTAATAAATACACCAGCCTACATCCATTAATTAACAATAACAAAGGACCACCATACATTACACCTTTATTAAATTTCCTGTGGTTTTTATTACGTGCAGTTGAACAGTAAGTATGAATTAATTTTGATAGTTTAAACATAATATGTAATGTCGTCCTAGCCAAATTTCAGCCACGGCGGCCTGTCTCAATAGCGATCTGTGTGGGATATTATAGTGTGGGCAGGAGAGCTTTCTTTTCATTCACTCTCATGATCCGATGGGACGCCTAGTGACATCAACAGAAAGACGACCAATGGCTTAACGTGCTCTGTGAGGCACGGGGGTGTAATACCACCAACTTCCAGTATTTGGGCAGATGCTGAGAAAATTTTCTTTTTACAAAAAAGTCCCCTAATCTCTTCTGGCTCGACCCAGAATTTGAACCCAGGACCTCATTCTGTGCATGTGGAAGCGCTACCGCTAGACCAAGGAGACAGTCAACAACTTTGTTAACCCAATTAAACATTTCGAAATTGTCTAGGAATTGAAACATTTATTAATTGGACTTTAATATTCTGGATTAAATTAATTTGCTCCCACTAAAATAAAAAATAAGAATGGATACTTCTTCATAATGACTGTGATAAATTTTAATGACCTGACTGAAATTTTGTCTTTCAGGAAACAAGTTAATCAATTTAAAATATTAAGAAATTGGTATGGGATAAGTATTAAAAGAGATCCATATTACACAGTGTTTTTAAACAACATTGGCCGTGTATGGTTCGGTATAGATTTACCACCTGACTACAAGAATCCTAGCTCAATATTTGGTGGACTAATTAAGACCATCATAGCTGAAGCTGACAGTTCTGATGAAGACGGAGAATACACAACTCCAAATACTGCTGCTGCTCCCGACTTAGATTAAAAAGGGATTGCAATTATCCAATTCTTCAACTAAGTCAGGCGAGGTGCAACACTACATAACTTTATTTATAATGTGACAAAGTTTATTAATATTATTTTTTTGCTATAAATGGTGATTTGCCTCAGTTTATCTCAACTTAATATATTTTTGATTTGTATTGTAACAACTAGCAAAGTTCAATATTAGGATCGTAAATTGCAAACAAATAAACAGTGGACAATTTAAAACTGCAACCCTGCAGTTAAATATGTTGAATTTATTACCTTGGAATACTAAAAACTAGTAAACTAACACTAAGTATATATAAGAAAGTTGGAGAAAATGTTGTAATGACCTAAGTTACATTCACTTAAATATCAGTTCATCTAATAACTGTAAACCGTGAATAATCCAGTACTGAACTATTATTTTATTTACCAATTTTATCACACCCAGGATCACCAGATTAACATATAATACTGTTACCTATAGTTTAAGTATTCTGAGGTATAGGTGCCTTGTCCAGTCAAGATTCTATTAGAGTGTATGAATTTTGTACTCACTCAATTTTTTACTTATTTATGTTTGAGTAGTGGTATGTTACCCTTGTGTAAGAGTTGTTCCAGCTGCCCAGTATGCCTCTGACATGGTGCATAACTGTTGTATTATGACATCCCATTATTGTCATAAGACAACAGTAACTTAACACTTTTGTCTTGTTAGATTGCTTTTTATTTAACTTTACACTTACAGTGTGAATGTCCTCATTGAAAAACATTCAAAAGTCTTGTATTATAGTTATCTGCATACCACAATTGTAATTAAACTTTTATGCAGGTTGAATCAGTAGAATGAGATCTAAATATGTTGGCACACAGTATACTTGGATATTAAAATACTGGAAGTCATTTCTAGTTTTAATATAGTGCAATTTCTATACTATAGTTCATTCTCCAATATGTATTGGGAAAGGAACTCATGTAAGCAGGATTTTGTTTTGCTGAGTACCTGTATTCAACTGACGAACAGTGTCACCTAGAACAACAGTTTTCAATTTTGGCGCATTTACTGTCAATGACCTGTCAAAATTTTACTACTGGCATATACAGTCGCCGTCAGATATTATAGCAGGCAAGGTGACCAAATACTTCTGAACAACAAAAATGTCAATAAGTTTCATACACTACAAGTTACTATGGCTGTTACTATATATCTGACTGCGACTGTACTTCAATCCGTGCGTTGAGTACAGGCAACTGGCTTAAGAGGTCACTTTATTGAACTTGCTATGTAAATATGTGTTAAGCTTTGTAATTTCGAACTGTTTGTTAGAGGTAGGTATATTAGGTGGAAAGATTAATTTGTAAAAATTGTTTCTTTTTAATTTATAAACAATAAAAATAGTCGTAATACATTTTTATATTAACAATTCAGTGTCAACTTCAACATAAGATCTAGAAGCACTGCAATGGATATGATTGTACATAAAATTTTATTTAAACTTTATAACTGTTGAATGTTAAACAGAAATATGTTCACATTAGTGTTAATCATAAATACATGTCATGATTTTAATTCAATTAAATTTAGTATCAATACAGTTGCCCACATTTGTACCAACACCATAACAATGTTCTTTCTAAAATAAAATATGGCATCGGCATAACATTGAATCAGCACACTGCTTATCAATTTATTATTACAATTATCGCTTATTATTGTCTTTGAAAACTTACGTTATCTATCACTTGACCCTGAATATGCATTGCTAAACAAGCTAAGTATCCGAACTGATATCCATGGATTCAGTAAACACTTACATAATATATTTTTTGGCTATGCGAGTGCCTCACGGCTTAATTGTAGCATTTATAACTATAGATAGTGAGATCCCGGATTTTTCTTCCAAGAAACACTGAATAACCTGGAAGATGGGAAGATAGGATTTCAACCTTTGAACGCAAGTATTCCTCCGCCTGAGATCTCTCAAGTTTTGTTGGAGTCTTGTCGTAATTATATGCGCGGGAGCATCCGGTTTAGCGCACACCCAAAATGTTCAATGTGCAAGCAAATATATTTAGGAGTTAGTTTAGGACTAAGGCAGATTCCAAAATCTATAGAATCTATACCTACATATAATAAAATCGTAGGAAATATGAAATAAAGCTGAAAGGTAGGTACGGGCAAAATCTATTTTAAAATATTACGTAAGTGGCTCCCGAAATTGTATAACTTCTTGTTTTTCTTCTTCCTCTTTCGTCCGTGCTGTTGCCTCGAGCAGACGTGTTACCGATTTTTATCCAAATATTATCACGCAATTAGTCACAAGTTATTCTAATCTGTAACCTATAATAACAACAATAACTTGCCATTTGCAACTAGTAAGTAAAAAGTGAAAGGCAGGCCCGCGCTACGCGGAGTGTCAGTGCGAGGAGGACAATCGCCGTTAAAATAATTGTCGTCTCTGTCATCTCATGCCCTGCAAAGTACATCGCGACGCCTACGTAAGCACTGTGCTACGTGGAATACGTCACTAGCTGTGAGCTACGAAGATACCGCTACGAGCGCTCGCGGCAGCTACAAGTGCTACGCGCCGGCTAATAAACACACCTAGAAGTGACATCGAAACTGCGACTTTTGTTCTTGCGATCGGGCCCACTGTTACCTGAACTGCTTCCCAGTTGTTAAGACACCTCCCGCAAGGACCAGGGACACTGACTATGAACTCACCTATGGATAAAGCGGCATCGGAGACAAATCTAAGTACGCCGCCTAATTACGTCTTTCAACGAGCGAAAAGAACCTGGGATGACGAAATGATAAGTGAGAAGTTGGATGAATTTAAGAAAGAATTGAGAGAAATGATGGAAATTTTTTCAGGAAAACAGGCTAAAGAGCTTGGGCTTCAAAACTCAAGAAGACACACCTATATTTTTGGCAGAACATCTGACCCCCAAAGCTTCCCGCCTACATTTCCTTGCCAGAGACTTAACAAAATCTGGAGCCCATAAATTCTGCTGGACTGCCTATGGCAAGGTATATTTAAAGAGAGACGAGCAATCAAAACCAATTACTGTTAGAAGTGAAGAACAAGTGCAACAACTAATGGTGACAAATTGACTATTTTTAGCTCTCAAGCATCGGCGATACATCACTTGTGTGGTAAAGTTACCTGCATACTTTGTTGAAGTCTCTTATTTAATTTTATAATAGGTTATCTCTTGTTAAATTGGAATTGGCGCGTGGATACTCTTATACACTGTTTGTTTAAATACACAACCACTTTCTCTATACCTCATACACATACTTTATACTCATATATTCATATACGGACTCACAGCATAATCGAACTACTCATACCTAAACACATACATTATCACAAAATCCTTACTCAAACACAGCGGTCCTTCAACTACTATGATAGCACCTCTTACAACTATCACACTCACCGGTCATCAATCCTTATATCTTCGCATAACATGATGCTGACGTATATTCTACCATACTTACCCGAAAATGGATAACAACTTACAAACCTTAAATGAAATAGATAATATTCAAATAGCGCGTGCTATCGAATGTAACTCTTTTGAGATATCTAAGTTCATATCAGTGGAAAAAAATGACTTGACTATTATCGCACAAAACATTAGGAGCGTTTATTGCAATTTTGATGATTTTGTGCTTAATTTATCTACTCTTAATTTTGAAACTGATATTATAATCAATTTTGAAACTGATATTATAATCCTAACTGAGTGCGGATTAAATCCAAACAAACCCATTCCACAGCTCAGTAATTATCACTGCCATGCCTCAACGCGCCACATAAACCAAAATGATGGAGTAATTGCCTATGTTAAGAACACGTTAAATCCAAAAGTTCGAGAGATTGAGTTAGCTGAAGCATCCTGTCTCCAGATAGACATATTTAATTATCATTTACTAGGTTATCTACCGTTCTCCATCGAACACTAAAACTGATAACTTTGTTGACTCACTTAGTACTCACCTGGACACTTTGACATCACAAAAAAATATCGTAATAGCGGGCGACATAAACATCAATATTAGACCTACAGACACAGTGACTTCTCTGGGATTTAGAAACAGAGTAAATTATTTAAATATGCTTTCATTACACGGAATACTCCCAGGTCACACACTTCCCACCAGAGAAAGTAATTGTTTGGATCACTTTATGCTAAAGATTAATAAAAAGAAGGTCTCTGCATTTATCGCAATCCTACACACTACTATCACTGACCACTACACGACATTTTTATCACTACGTAAACAAAAAAATACACAAATTAAAAATAAGTCTAAAACTAGCATAAACTTTGAAGAAGCTCTAAAACATATTCAACAACAAAACTTAGCAGAATTACTATTTTGTAACGACCCTAATGTACTGACGGACCAACTCATTATAAAGCTCACTGAATCTATTAATCTTAACACCACTCATACTAAAATTCCAAGCAGTAAACGCATTCTTAAACCCTGGATTACGCCTGGTATACTAGGTTGCATAAAAAACCGCAATAATCTTCAACAAAAAAGTAAGATGGACCCTCACAATGAAATACTTAAAATTACGTATAACCGATACAGAAATCATTGTAATAGCATAATAAAAAAACTCAAAAGAAAACATGACAGGGAGCTTCTTGCAAACTCAATCTCAAACAAGTTACTCTGGAAAAATATTAAGGCAATAACGTACACCAACAAATCTAAAAGTGAGAACACGGAACTTTTAAACAATAAATCCTCCCCCATTGAATCAGCAAATTATGTTAATAACTTTTTTGCAAATGTCGGTAAACAACTAGCTCATCAAATCCAACCAAGCGCAAACAATAATGGCCTCTCAGGTAACCTAACATTGACCCAAGTCAACTCTTTTGCACTTTTGGACACAGATCCTTCTGAAGTGGAAAGAATATTAATGAGCCTAAAGTCTGACAGTGCCCCAGGTTATGACAATATTTCGACAAGGTTTTTAAAATTTATGAGAAAGGAATGTGTCCCCATTATTACCCATCTTGCAAACCTCTGCTTTAGAGATGGCATCTTTCCGGACGCTCTAAAACAGTCAATTATTACTCCGGTTCACAAGGGTGGGAACAGAGACGAAGTCAATAATTACAGGCCTATATCAGTTCTTCCAGCTATTTCCAAAATTGTAGAAAAATTAATAAATATTAGGCTCCTTAAATATCTTGACACGTATAATTTACTATCCCCGATGCAATTTGGTTTTAGGCACAATATATCTACCGAAGATGCCGTTACAGCCCTTAGCACACTTATAACTAATCATCTTGATAATGGAGATAAATGCTTAACCATCTTCTTAGACCTCAAAAAAGCATTTGACACCGTCTCTGTCCCAATCCTGGTCAACAAACTAGAGAAAATTGGAATAAGAGGAAATCAACTCAAACTTCTGAAAGATTATCTTTCAAATAGGAAGCAGAGGGTTAGGCTAGGGCAACACTGTAGTGATGATACGGCGGTATCTTACGGTGTGCCACAGGGTAGCGTTTTGGGTCCCAGCCTTTTCCTAATATACATTAACGATTTATGTAACATGAATTTATATAACGCTAAAGTCTTCTCTTATGTTGATGATACAGCCATTGTATTCTATGGAAAATCCTGGGACGATGTTAAGCAAAGTACTTCCACAGGGATAGCTCTATTTGCTAAATGGTTACAAGACAACTTGCTTACTTTGAACACATCAAAAACAAAGGTAATGGCCCATTTAGTATGAAAAATATACCTACGGCGTACAGAAATGAAATATGGGGGGAATCAAAGACAAATGATTATACTTTTCAATGGTAAGTGGTGCATTACTGTGGCCGATGGGGATCATGAAATAAAATATAATACATTGTATTATTGCGCGACCGCAACAAAGCTCGGGTGAGACCGAGACAGCAATATACGTGTTATTTATTACCTGACCGAACGAGTTTGCTTATTAAGTGTCACGATGATATTTTTATTTAACAAAACAATAGCAAAGTAAGTCTGCTTGTTTCGTTTTCAAGTCTAAACTACTGAACCGATATTGGTTAAATTGCTTGCCCCGTAGTATACATGTAAAGAATGAGTATTTGTTTAATACCTTAGGTGCATAGCATAGATTAAGAAAATACATTATTTAATTATTTTTTATCTATCATGTCATGTCAAATTCCTATGAATAGACAAAAAAATATATCGTATATACCTACATATTAGATTTGTAGACGGACATAGTAAACTTTTTATCCCAGTGACATTTTTCCATGGGATAAAATAATTTAGAGACGGGCGAAACCGCTGGTGCAGCTAATTATTATCCAATTTTGATCGGTCTACTGCAAGATCTCTCCATTGAATTATTTTTTTCTTTTTACATATAATGAACAGTGGGTTATGCCTGCATTATTTACCATTATTTTCGTTTTTGTACAAAAACATTTTTGAACCGGGTCGGATTATGGGCCATGAGCTTTTATATGCTTCTGTATAAATAATCGTACTCAACCGAAATATGACTTCACCATTAAAGTTCATGTATGTGGGGACTCTCAAAATCAAAACTGTACATGTTCCTCTATAACCAAAGTCTCACAAGTTAAATACTTAGGTGTTATTCTTGACCACAGGTTATCCTGGCACCCCCAACTTGAACAAGTTGTAAAAAGACTTAGAAAACTGAGTTGGATATTCAAGACACTGAGACATATTGTTCCATCTAGGGCTAGTGTAAGTAAGGACACCTCTAGAAATATCTTGAAGGAAATTTATATCGCCTTGATGCAATCAGTCTTAGTGTACTGTATTCCTATATGGGGAGGAGCAGCTAAGACTAAATTTATCGAAGTGGAACGGGCTCAAAGAGCTCTGATCAAAGTAATGCTCTTTAAGAGACAACAGTACCCCACACATAGTCTTTATCAAATTAACGAACTACTCTCTGTGAGAAAATTATATGTTGTCCAAATTGTCTTAAAAAAGCACAAGACGCTACCTTATGATTCTGATCATCTAAAAAAAAAGAAGAAACTATCATGTGGCGCTTGTCCCACGAACTAAAACCAGTTTTTGTAGTATGCAATATGACAGACGAGCATCCTACCTATACAATAAATTAAACAAAAATCTACAATTATACACTAAAAAGTATTACGAATGTAAAAAGCTTATAACTAACTGGATTAAAGGACTCACATATGAGGACACAGAAGCCCTCTTACAACACGCAATTTGACCCTGTCATCCACACTAACACTCACTCACAAAAACATACACTCCATATTCTCCATATTCACTCACATACATCACGCATACACCCCACACCCACTCGGGTTTGATACTCTAGTTCGAATGACGTTACCTCGATGTCTCTACCTCGACGGTACACTTCACCGATGGTTCGTTACCTCGAAAGATCACTACCTCGAAGGATCTCTTTCTCGACGGGTCTTTTCTTCGATGGTACATTTGATCGATGGGTTGTTACCTCGAACAATCATCAAAAGTACAGTAAATGTAAAGTATTTGTATGTGTAACTGAAAGGTGTAAAAATACTTGTGAACTGAATAAATGAATATCGATAGAATAATAGACGCGACATAATTATTGTTATCATAAATGTAAGTAGGTACACATATTTTTAACATTTACACAACAAGCTGTAATCGACAACATTTATTAATTATTTGAACAAAAATAAATAAAAAAATTAAATTAACTTTCTTCTACGGTTTAAGACACTTGTCTTCTTTTTATGAAACCAATGAACTTATATAACCATTTATTATTTTTATTTCTTTATGGCTTTGTTCGCTGTTCTTAGTATTTTGTGCAATTGCCGATTGCAATTTCTTACTTTCCTTTTTCGGGGGCGTCTTGTCCACACACGAACGCGCCTTTTGAACAATGTGCTTAGTGCTGTTTTTTAGTTTTAGTGGATCGAGCCCTACATACCCCGTCGTCTTCCCAAGCGACGGACATTCGATATAAGCATTTCCACCACGTAAAAAAAACTAACTGATAACCGGCGTCTCTTGTCACTGTTCGCGAACTTATTAAAAAAAAACAGCACTAATCATATTGTTCACAAGGCGCGTTCATGTGTGGACAAGATACCCCTGAAAAAGAAAAGCAAGAAATAGCAATCGGCAATTGCACAAATTAGTAAGAACAGAGAACAATTGGAATTAGAAGCCATAAAGAGATAATAATAATAAATGGTTATGTAAGTTCATTGGTTTCATAAAAGAAGACAAGTGTTTTAAACCGTAGAAGAAAGTTAATTTAAATTTTTTGTTGATTTTTGTTCAAATAATTAAGAAATGTTGTCGATTACAGCTTGTTGTGTAAACGTTAAAAATATGTGTACCTACTTACATTTATGATCACAATAATTATGTCGCGTCTATTATTATATCGATATTCATTTCAATTCACAAGTATTTTGACACCTTTCAGTTACACATACAAATACTTTACATTTACTGTACTTTTGATGATTGTTCGAGGTAACAACCCATCGATCAAATGTACCATCGAAGAAAAGACCCTTCGAGAAAGAGATCCTTCGAGGTAGTGATCTTTCGAGGTAACGAACCATCGGTGAAGTGTACCGTCGAGGTAGAGACATCGAGGTAATGACCGTCGAGGTAACGTCATTCGAACTAGAGTATCAAACCCCACCCACTCGCATCCGAAACACGCATCCTATTTTCACCCAATTTCTATTGCTCTTTATAAACTATAATATAAGACGTTATTTTTATTTTTTTTATTTTATCATCAAAATTTTTTTATATTATCATTTTTGCTTTGTAAAATTGTCAACATTAATCTTGCATATTTATCTTTTCTTATGTAAATTATTAAAACTTTAAGACTTCTAAGTAACTATTAAGATTTTATTTAAATTGTTAGTAGGTTCATCGCTTAATTTTAAGTTTTGGAAGAGCGAAGTGCCCTAACACAGGCAATTTTTGCCTAAAAGGTCACTTCAAACACTAGCTGTAGTACAAAATTTTGTGAATGGAAAATAAAATTATTATTTATTATTATTTATAACTCTGTCGCAGAAACCTCAACCTGGAAACTACAAGAACCTTTGACACCTTCAACCATAATTTACAGAAGAAATCCATGATTTATCACAGCATGATTTGTTCCTTCCACCATGTGGTGTAGTAGCAGTATATCCCATTTGCAAATAGTCCCGTTTGAAGGTGAATTGTTCCAAAAACCAGTGTAGAACCTTGTTTTTGTATATTATGATCACTACATCCTAATATACAAAAAAAAAGGTTTTACTGAAATAGAAACTCTTAATTAATCATCAAAGAAAGAAAAGATATCAAAATTCTACAGAATATGAAATAAAGCAGAAGTAGACAAAGACGTAGGTACTGGCAAAATCTAGTTTAAAATAAGGGAGACCACAATTTTTGTCGTTTTAAGACATTGCCTTTATTACTACATAGAAGCATACTGGAAGTATTGTTGTAGCACAAATAACCGAGGGTAATTTTTATAAACTGTATATAATTTTAATTAATAATTATTATTTGCGGACGGCGGACTCGCGCAACATCATAGTAGCTGCAATATTACTTCGATTAAGAGACTTGGACTTCTTTACCAATATAAGAGGAAATCAAAGTTATATTTGCATAATATACCATTTATTAAGTGAGAAATTTAAGCGCGATATTAGTATTTTAGCACGCAGTAGGGCTAGCAGAATGTTATATGCGTTTTATCACATTTGAACTCTGATGAAAAATCTAATTTAGTGCCAGTAATTCTTAAGGGACAATTAAATTACCACATTTAAAAAGAAATAACGTGTGGGGTATTCCTTGGTAACTGCCGATAGAGGTGACTTTTTTATTTCATATCTAAATATACACTCTTTATAATATATATTATTAAAAATTACATTTTACTAACCACTTTTATTTAAATGATTATGTAACAAAGGTAAGGTAACTTTTCGGGAGTATAGCGGACTGTTGATAATGAATAACTGATATTGCCATTTGGAAGCAGTCTAGAATACAGTCTGAATGAAACATTTAAGGAATGAGATATATATAATGTAAGCATATAGCACAACTGATTTTCGGGGTCTCCTTGAAAGTTAATATTGTATTTATTTATCTGTAAACAAGGTCAGGGGAACTTCTACAAATTAGACTACATATTTGTAAATGGGAGATATTCCTACTAATCCCATCTTTTACAGTTTTCTATCATTCATCTTCTAAGACAAGTGATGTCATCTCCCTAGAAAACTTTGGTAGTTTCAGTGTTTCTTTTCGTAGACCAAGTTTTAGTTTCCTGGATTTTAAATCTAATGCTTGTCTAACTATGAATCTATTAAATTCATGAACATGTGGATGATTTAAATATTCTTGAATATCCATCCATTTACAGGCCTCTATCTCTATATCAGATTTACTTATTGTTTCTGATATTGCTTTTAGCATAACAATTACATAGATATCAGAGTTGTCAAACATCATTTTATGTGTATGTCTCAAGGTCACCATTGACTCAAAAGTTGCATCAATTCCTGTTTCTTCCTTGACTTCCCTCACTGCAGCATCTTTGATGTCTTCACCTGCAATCATTTTAAATTATGTAACTAATAGCCCAGAACTAATACACAAAACCACTAAACTTAACCCTGTACATGAACACAATAGAATACAATATTCCCTAAATTATGTGTTTCCAAAAATGTGTGTTGTAAAAGTCAGTAAAGCTTGTAGGATAGGATTGAATGTCATTGCCAGCACATCAAGCTACCCTAATCTGCCAAATTTCCCATTGAAAGTAAACCTTATGCTTATGTGAAAAAGTCTAAAATCTATAAAAGAAATTTGACAGATTGAGGTAGCCTGATGTCCTGGTGTCTTTGCCACATCAATACATTGATAAAGTATAATTGCCAGTGCTTGAAAGGGCATTTTAACATGAATTTGTATATTGGCCAGACTTTTACTATTAAAATAAAGACCTTCCAGGACATATTAAATTTCTTATTAGTTAGAGCAGTGTTTTTCAACCTTTTTCATGACGCGACCCCCCTACCCATTTTCTACCCGCTTTTTTCCATATTTCTTTTATTTTGTTACACGTATTGAATCCAACAAATGTATTCATTTTCATAATAATAATAATAAGAATTTTCATAGGTTTCAGATAAATACATAAATTAAATTTATTAAGAATTCGAATAGAAAGCACTCCACCAAAATTAACTTTATTATTCAGAGGTTAGGTGGTTGTCACGAGACAAAGTACAAGCAAAATTTTTGGAACTTCGCACTAAACTTTTAAAAATAATAATAAAATTAATGTATTTGCAGCAGGCCTAATCATAATAATCCAAATTCATTTGCGACTCTATGACTAGCTTTCCTAACTTTTTGCAACTTCCCAAAAGAAGTTTCGCGACCCCCCTATAGAGGCCCCGCGACCCCCCGGGGGGTCGCGACCCACAGGTTGAAAAACACTGAGTTAGAGGAAGGAAATTTTAAGCCCTTTAGGTGATCTCCACCTAAATGGGTTGCCAGTTATTTCAATAAAATGTTAATAATAAATACAATGTTACTAACCTCTTTCAACATATCCTCCAGGTAATTTCCAATGTGGAAAATCAATATAATTTTCAGAAACAACTAGTATTTGATTGTTAGCATTGAATACAATCCCACCCACACCAATATTTGTGTGTGAGGCTGGTGGCAAATTTGAAGAGCTGTCAGTAGGTAGCCATTTATACATCATTACAAAGTTATCTCTGGAATGGTGAAAATTGAAGCCCTCCTGCACAAAAAGTTATGTTATGTTAGAATTAACTAATTACTTACTCTATCAAATATAGCATACTTGTAAGCAACATTCCAATGGAAAATTATTAAATGTTTCGAGATTTCCAACATACTTTCTAAATAAGTTATTATTCAAAATAACAAAAATTAAACATTATAAAATAACTCTCCTTTTCATATGCATATGTTTAGCAGCTTCATGATTGAATTTGATTATTTTGAATATGTCAAATAGTTCTAAGTAATGATGTTAGCTTATAAATAGTAACACAGCTTGATGTTAAATTGGCTAACACACAAAGAAATGCAGATTGCAAGGAGTTCAATAATAATATCCTGGGACAAGCGGCAGAGACAACTAAGCAGAGCTTGTACTATAGAAACCAGATAACTAATATACTACCTACAGTTTTCTTTTGTAAATACATACTTGTATATATTTTTACATCCAGACTCACAAACAGATATGCATTCAAATATCTGTCCTGGGTAGGAATCAAACCCACAACCTGCGATATGAAAGGCAAGTATCTACCAACCACACTAACTGGCCCTTCAAAACCAGTCTAGTCAGTTAAACTGTCAATAAATTTGTGAGTTGTATAGACCAACTTTCAATACAACTGGTCCAATACAATTTGAGATATAACAGTCTTATCGGTGAGGCTGCTAGCTTAATGTTTACATATGAAAAATGTGAGATTGAGTATTACATGAAAAATCCATAGGTGAAATGATATGTAATCCAATTAAAATTAAATTTACATTTGCAAGCAGTGGTACCCAAGCTGCATCTTTGATATTAACTTTGAACCATATGCAGCGATTCTTCTTTTCTGACCAGTTTTTCAATGAATCTGAAAATATATTTTTGGTAATCACACAGATACAGGTATTTTAGTGTAAATGTCAAACCAACAAATTCTACAAAACAATCCCTGATATAAAAAGATGTCCGTAAAAAAATATTTCAGTCAGCCTTTGTATGTAAGGAACTCCATAATAGATGAACCAATGACAATGTAGTTTTATATGTGAAAACTAGTTTAAATTGAGTTGCAATGGATATCTAGTTATTCCAAATTTGGACTTGAGTATGTGTAGTCCAATATTTTCTCATAAAATAGTGGGAGTTGTTGGTTATGTTATAATTTTTTTAAATACGGTAAAAGACGTAGCCAGTAGTCATATCAACAAAATAGTTTCAATAACAACTATTTCTTTTCTGTAACCCTATATTTACCTACACAAAGCAGTGAAAATTAAGTTCGACTTATTTGCATATTTACCATTTAATTGGTTCCCAAATTGGCTAATATCACAAGGTTCACGTTGAGAATCTACAGTAACACCATTATATCTATCTATAACACCTTCAAATAACTTGGATTCCATGTTAAATACGCTTATTATCTTATTTACTAAGCTCAATAAATAGGTAACCAAAAAGAAAATCAATTAAAAACTACTAAAGTCGAAAGGAAACTACGTTTCAGTTACGTATGTATAAATAGTGTGGTAGATAAGGAGATAAGTTACTTGATAAAAATCTGAAGATATTTTATCGGTATGAATAAATTTATGAATAGGTACGAATGAACTCAATTTTACTCAATGAACCAAGTATATGTCAAAGAGAATATAACAAACAATCTGATGTGTCATGTGAGTGAACAACAAAACCCAAAGATATTATAATATCTTTGACAAAACCCAATATATAATTACTCTGTGAACAAAACTAACCTATTAGATTTTATATTATAATGTCACGGTGTCAATATTCAGTATTGGCCAACAAGCCGAATTTCCCAGACTTCCAACTAAAAATACGATTAAAATAAGTATTAGTTACGTAAACTTAATTAAACCGTGTAGCTTTATATGTGAAGTGACATTGAATTCCCAACCTCGTGTAAAATTAAAAGTAAAGGATGGTGTCCCAGGATATTCAATGATTGTATTCTTATTCCCTAATTCTCGTTTTAAACATTTTTGTTTTCATTTCTGATGGTATCTTATTCCTGTAAATGTGGCAAATTCCGTATAATTGACCACAATTATTTCTTATGTCAAGCTAGTCTCCACTGCTTTACTGGGGTTGGACAAGGACTATGTATGACTTGACTGTGACGGACTTTACTTGACAATGACGGAAATAAATGATATAAAAATATATTTACTGAAGGCTCATATGGCCGAAGAAGCCCGAGCCGTAAAACGGAATTACAAAAAAAAAATGTTAAGCTAGTTTTGGCGTTAACACAGAAAAATAAAACATGCACCGTTGCCGTTGCATGGTTTCAATTTCATATACCTAATGTTGTAAATTTGTGTTTTATAATATTATGAATGTATAACACTCCTACCAACTTATCTGTGAAATGACGAAAATTGGAACTACGGCCGTCATGTTGAAATGTCATTCGATTGTCAGTGTCTACTACATTCGGGTTCTCGGGTTGTTTTGTCGTGATATTGCTGAATTTAAAGTTTAATATGCCGAAAGCTTTAAAAAGTGATGCTTGAAATATATTCTAAAGGTCAAAACCTTTTTTGTAGAAGAAGCTCGGGTGGGGGCTTCTGATATTCCATTTAATTTTAATCAAATAAACAAATTAATTTCCGCAGCCACAGGTTAGTGCTGTCAACTTTCTGGTTATAAATTACCCGATTCTCAACTAACTGTTTAAGTCCACGAAATATTCGTTTCTATTCTTGCTGCAGTTTAGCGTATATAATAGGGAACCTCCTAAGTGAGCGAGGAAACTAGTAGAAATTTGAAATTTAACAGACTAAGTTTCAAATTTCTACTAACAATTATTTTATTATCTTAATTTTCAGGTGTAAGTCAAGGACTAATTACAAAAATAGTTAAGGAAGGGCACGCCCCAGAAGAAAGCGCCACAAAAATTTGGAATCCGAAAGTGATAATGATGATAGTGGTACGGAAATAAGCGGAATATGTCCTCACAACCTGGATGAAGTTGTGTATGCAGGTTCATCTAAAGTTCACAATTACTGTAAACCTGGTTTTCAATAATTGTAAAGAAATTTGTTTATTTTTATTACACTACCCTACCAGGCACCACTGCTAATTATAATTAGTCAAATCTAGTGGTAGGGGTTAGGTACGGGTATGCTAGACATCCAGGTACCTCTTGCGGGGTAGGTACCTACTTAACTTCGCATTAAATGAAACTAGTATACCCCGTGGAACATTTTGTCTACTGAATTTCCACTTCATTGGATTACTTTTTAGATAAAGCCATTGTTTATTGCTGAGACAATAAACTGTTAGCATACCAACGTAACTGTAAATTATCAAATTATTTTTGGTATATAGGTATCATTTTAATTTGTAAAAACGAAAGTGAAATATCCTTCTTCAAAACTTCCTCAATTTTGGGCACCTTATATTCAGTGTTGCTAGAATCGACGGTGCCGTCCTTATTCAGTTCACAGATAAGTTGGTAGGACAGTATGGTGGATTTTTAGACATTGCAGCGGGTTATAACCAGCAAACATGTATAGTAGTCCGGTCATTTTAGACATAAAAATAGTGATCAAATAAAGAAAATTCCGACAGAGCCAAATCTTCGTAGAGACCTTAGGTTTACCACAAGGAATAAAGTGTCAAAAGTCCCCATTAGTCCTTGGACCTTGGGCACCGAATAAGTCCCTAAGCTCAGGGACTTATTCGGTGCCCTAGGTCCAAATTTTAGGTTTTTTGGATGTTTCTCGAAAACGGTAAGTTTTATCGAAAAAGTACCTCCGAGCTAAGTTGTAGATCCTAAAAGTCTCTATAAAAATGGTTTCAATGATTTTTTCTCTAAGACCCACTATTTCCCAGATATTGCGCTTGTAAGAATCACGTTCTACATAATATGCACACATTTCCACACCACCTGTGAGGTAGTGTACTCGGCGCGTTTTTTTTAACGTGGTATCCCCGGTAGACCTTTTCCACGAACCTTTATGACCTTATTTTCAGGAACAATAATTATTTAATAGTATGAAGATTATTGATATGGGTTACTGAGTTTAACTGTCGTTCTAACTTTTTTTATTACTTTAATCTGACTCATACTCTTCATATTCAACTTCAACTATCATATTTTCTTCAATTTCTCCTTGTTCTTCTTCTTCTCCTTCCTGTTGATGAACGCTTAGAAATTGTTCAAATGAAGATGAATCAGTTGTCTCTTCATCAAAATCACATGAATCTTCCTCTCTTGTATTTAATTGAACATTTGGGCAAGAGACACCTTAAGGATTTGTAACAACTGTCATGGTATTTAGCGTCAGCAGCAACTAAATCATACTGAAAATTATTACGCGCAAAGACAGCTTTTGACACATCATCAGAACGATCTTTAGCTAATTTTAAAATGGAATCTTTGAATGTAAGTGTAGAAACTGTATGAATTTTTCGGCGATAAATCTTCACTTTCTTCTTTTCTGCTTCTTCATCCGATTCATCGCCACAAAATAAGCAGTGGTTTTTAAAATAAAAACTGGATTCACTTATTTGCGCTCTAGTATGAGGTGGACTTACTTTTGAAGTACTGGCCTGTTCTTCCTCACATTGTCTTTTTGATGCAGAGATTGAAGTTTTCCGGGTGTATGATTTTCTGCAATCCACGTGAATTATATTGGGCGTTTGGCTTCTTAAATAATCAGCAAACTCATCACTTCTCGCGACACTTGCATCGATTAAAGTTGGCATTCCACGACTGACCACAACAGTTTCATCTTCAGTCAAAAGTTTATTACAAATAAAGCAAAATTGTGTTATTTTTTTTAAATATTAATCAGCACTAACTTCAATAGTAGATGCTCAAGTAATAAATACGTATAGTCACTCGAACTGCTCGTTCAACACTAAAAGAAGCAGGTATACGTGAACGACACCACATGGACAAAAGAATAGGCAGATGTTTATCAAGGCCAGATGTTATTCAAGTAGAGGGGATTCGGTAAGGGACCGGCAGTCATTTTAGAGTAAATTTTCTTAGAATAGGATAATGTATACATAACAGAGACAGGAGTAGGCATTTTTGCTTGCTTGAGTACCTAAATATGTATATACGTGGCATATGTGTGCATACTATGTAGAACATGATTCTTACAAGCGCAATATCTGGGAAATAGTGGGTCTTAGAGAAAAAATCATTGAGACCATTTTTATAGAGAATTTTAAGATCTACAACTTTGCTTCAAGGTACTTTTTCGATAAAACTTACCGTTTTCGAGAAAAATCCAAAAAACCTAAAATTTTGACCTTGGGCCCCGAATAAGTCCCTAAGTTCACATGGGACTGATGGGGACTTTTGACACTTTATTCCTTATGGTAAACCTAAGGTCTCTACGAAGATTTGGCTCTGTCAGAATTTTCTTTATTTCAATTGTCTAAAATGACCGGACTATAGCACAAAACATTGAAAGCGCCCTTAATGTTGGTACCACGACGTACTGTCAGCCGATATAGTGTACATATGTGATAGGTATACCTATTCGACCATTCACATTATGAATAAATTTCTAATATAAAGAAAAGTATATTTGAGCACTTTCTTAATAATAGAAAAGGGGCAGTTCGTCCTTCTTGTTTAACAAGAATCCTTAACTATTATTATTTCACACAAGAAACATGAGCCAAACAATTTATAAACATTTTTCATATGACCACACCAAAGTAGATGTCAAATGTCAATACGTGAATTGTCATTTGGATGAAACGTGTTTTTTTACATCTTGTTATCCATGAAATTGAGTAAATTCTTTAAATATTTAGTATTTCTTGCAGAAACCGAAGATATAGATGTTAACAAATTTAAAGTCTGCCAAAAATATTTAAAGTCTGCCAAAAATATTTAAAGATTAGCTGTGCCCCCCGGCTTTACCCGCGTTAAATTTTATAAATGTATGTGTTAATACAGAATGTCAGCTAACTCCATACCAAATTTTATTAAATTCGCTCCAGCCTCAGCCGTTTAGACGTGAAGAAGTAACAAACATACTCACTCACAAACTTTCAACTTTATAATATTAGTGTTGAAAGAGGGATGAATGACATAATTACATCGAACACGCTTCGAGCATTTAAACACGTCATAAAAATCGAAAATAATTACATTCAAAATGATAAAATTCTTGAAACAGAACTGTAAAGATTTATTATAAATGTTTATTTCACCTTCCGAACTGCAAATAAAAAAATGTGAAACGGCTTATGACATTTTGTTAGAAAAGCGACTCTCCTTAAACAACTGATACTATCCAAAATGCAAGATGGTCACGTCAGAGATCACTTAAATAAATTCATGGACACGGTTGACAAATTAAAATACCTGGAGATTCAAGTCCATGATGATCTGTTGACTGTAATGATGCTCTACAGTCTTCCTAGAGAATACGACAATTTCCGGGTTGCAATAGAGTCGAGAGACATCTTACTAAGACTGATTTCAGAGTGACGCGCGCGTCACGCGCCGGATGCCAGCGCGTCTCAACAGCGGCGCGTGCGAGACGCGTCACTCTGAAAAGCTAGCTGCCAGTAGAGGAGCTCGGGCAGCGCTGGCCGACGGCGCGCGTCTCACACGCTGCGCGTTTGAACTGCGTGACTATGAAACGCAACTACTATCTAGTGTAATTGTAAGCGCGCGCGTTTGGACCGCGCCGCTCGCCAGCGCGACTCTGAAATCAGCCTTAAACCCGATGACTTAAAAATCAAAATTCTAGAAGAGTGCCAAGCAAGATTAGCTAGCAAAAGTCATGAAGACTGTCAGGAAGAAATAGTAGAAGAGTCGTATTTTACCAAATTATGCAAATATTGCAAGAAAAAAGGTCCTAATATTAAACAATGCAGAAAACTAAAATACAGAGAGAACAAAACAACTGACGAAATAAAGCAAGAACCTAGAAATTCGTATGATGTCTGTATGCTTTCAAAAAATAAGGATTTTCATTGAAGATGAGAAACATGAATGGATTCTTGATAGTGGTTGTACATCACACATGTCCCATAACAGAAAATATTTTAATAAACTTGGTCAATCCAATTCACAGACACTTAAGTTAGCATCCAAAGAAGCTACAGCTGAAATTAAAGGAAAAGGCCAAGTGATTCTAACAGTAAATGCAAATGATAATGATAAAACTGGAGAAGTTACTCTAAATGACACGCTTTATGTGCCTAGCTTATGAACAAACCTAATATCTATCAGAAAAGCGACAGAATCGGGGTGTACTGTACTATTTACTAATAAAAAGACTACAGTAAAACATCCTGATGCTGGTATTGTACTTAATGCATCAAAAGCTAAAGATGGTTTATAGTACGTAACACCTACTTCGTATAAACGTACCAAAGAAAAATGTAAATTGGTAGAAGATACGAAAATTAAAAAATGCCTTAAATATTTAGGTCACATGAACGAAGACGATATGAAGTTGGCACTGACAAACCAGCCCCTTATTGGCTTAGACTTCAATCCATTTGATAAACTTGGCGCTTGTGAAATATGTATACAAGCAAAAATTAAAAGAATGCCTAGTAAACAAAATACTACTCCACATACCACGTACTCAACCACTTGAAATAGTGCATAGTGATGTTTGCGGTCCAATGAAGTTTACATAACTCATTATGGAAATAAATATTTTTTAATTTTCATTGACGAGTATACCAGATACAGCCTCGTGTACTGCGTAAAGAACAAAAGTGAAGTATCTGAGAAGTTCAAAATATATTAGGCAGAAATGGAAAATTTTACTGTCCACTAAATAATCTGTCTACAATCAGATAATGGCCTAGAATATTGTAACAAAGAGTTTAAGAACTATTTAAAAGATAATGGTATAACTAGATGTCTGACAGCATCATAATATACACCTCACCAAAATGGTGTAGCAGAACGAAAAAATCGTACGCTGCTGGAAAAGGCTAGAAGTATGATGCTCGAATCAAAAGCACCTCAAAATCAGTGGGGCGAAGCAATACAAACAGCTAACTAACTACCTTTCATATAGAAGCATCAATAAAACTCTTTCTTCATAGTTCGGTACAGTTACAACGCCGTTCGTAAATAGGTTCATAAAAAACCCTGTGTATTACTTACACTTACGTCAATTTGGAACTATATGATACGAAGATATAAGATAAAGATACAAAGCAAGATTGTTGGTTAAAGGGTTTTCACAGAAACTAGGGATAGATTATGATAAAACTTTTAGCCCTGTAGTGCGACTTACCACCGTCCGTGCTCTTTTAGCAGTAGCAGTAAAAGAAAAATTATCCCTCAGTCAGTTTCATGTGTCGACAGCCTTCCTCAATGGTCATGTTGAGGAAGAAATATTCATGAGACAGCCAGAAGGATATAGCGATGGTACAAACAGAGTGTGCCGTGTTAAAAAAAAGTCTCTATGGTCTCAAACAGGCACCAAAATGCTGAAACACTAGCATACATGAATTTCTTGTAAGTTCAAGATTCAGTTAGAGTACATCATAGAGCCTGTATATCAGAGATATTGGAACCTCTAAGGTTTTGATTGCACTATACGTTGATGACGGGCTCGTTGCCTCGTCATCGGAGAGTGAAGGAAAGAAATTTATTACCGAGCTCCAAAACCGCTTCAAAATCAAAACAAAACCTGCTTCTTATTTTCTAGGTCTGGAACTAGTAAGGTCTAATAGTGGCACTATAATATAAAGCCAAAAAGCATATACCAGAAAAGTATAAAATGTCTGAATGCAAATCTGTGAAAACTCCAATCATAAAAGAAGCTCAGCAGAATAACCTGACTAAAGAAGAAAAGTTTCCATATACACAAGTTGTAGGTTCCTTAGCCTATCTAATGGTTGCTACAAGACCAGACATTAATTTTGCAGTCAGTTCAGCCTCCAGAAGTTTGGATAATCCATCTAAAGCAGATATTGTTGCAGTAAAGAGAGAATTATAAATTAAAAGAAAATTATACGATACCTTGAAGGTACTATGGATAAAGGTTTAGTATTTAGCAATGCTATACAAATGAACAAATTGATTTGCTACAGCGATGCAGACTTTGCAGCCGGCCACTCAACGTCTGGAATAGTATGTTCTTTTTATGGACCAGTCAGTTGGCGTAGGCAGAAACAGAAAACAGTTTCTTTATCGCCAACGGAGGCGGAACTCGTGGCTGCTTCAGAAACAATTCGGGAGATAGTATGGTTGGAGAGAATGCTAGAGGAAATGACGAGGACTGAAAGACCTCCAATTCTTTACATCGAAAACGAGTCGACAATAAAACTGGCGTATAATCCACCAAACGAACAACATAGCCGCACCAAGCACATACAGCGGAGAAATCTCTATGTGAGAGAGTGCGTGTCTGCTGGCAAGCTTCAAGTCAAACAAGTTTCATCTGAATCCCAATTGGCAGATCTTTTCGCAAAGCCGCTATACGGACCACGACTAGAAAAGTTGTGTAAAGTTCTTGGTATGAGCTCTTAAAAGAGGAGTAGATGTAAGAAGGCACGTACCTTCTTGAATATATTTCTATGGAAACTTGTTATTAGCTTGTCATTGTCTTATCGTGCTTTGCTTTGGTTTTATAAAATATTTGTCTCAACTCAAAATATCTTTTCGCCATCATAATTTAACAAATTTTTATATTTTATTTCTGCTTACAATTACAGACGGCTTAAATACGAAAATACTATACTGAAACTAATAATATGTAGTGTTAATTCCGCTATTCGTTACATTAACAATACTGGGATGCAATATGTATTTACCGCCCTCCCGAAGGCAAAAAATATGCAAATGCAAGAAGGACCATATAAAAATGCAATTTTATTTACCTGTCTTTTCGAGCATATACAAGCTCGAAGACCGACACATAATTTTTTTGTTGTTAGGTTGGTAGGTATTACAATGCGTTACATTCTCTTTGGGTCACATAATCACCAAAGATATTATATTATAACAAGATTGCGCACTGGAGGAGCAAAAACGGCCCGAGCAAGAAGTCGCTGTACTGGATGGCATCTCCTTCTAATAGAGTGACCATGCGTCCTGGAAATGTGCGAATGTTTTAACGCACCAAATTTAAAATTTTGTTTTTATTAGAATGAATAAACTTACTTTGAAGTATAATCATACTACCTGTGCAGTGCTATTAAAGTTACTGTTCGCCCCACTGCATACCTAGGTATACGTATTCGAGATGTTTTCGTTACTTATACTTTCTTTATTTTGTATGCCTCTCTGCAAGCAATATAAATTAAATTATACCAAGACTATTTGTAGATTTTTTAAACGTTTAGGAAATTATATAATTATTTACAGTACAATTCCCGCTTAATGTGAGTGTGAGTAGTGGTAGATACTTTGGACAAAGGCAGTAGACTTTACAAATATTATTTATTCGTAATGTATCCAAATAGTTTTCAAGTATATTATATGTTTTATTTACTTGTATTCTTTTTCGCAACTAGTGTTTTGTGTCAGTGGGCTATAGTATTCTAGGATAATTATTGTAATACACATATTCAATATAGATAAGATTGTGAAAATCAGGTAATCCTAATAAACTACAGGCCCGATTTTAAAAAATATTTCACGGATAGTACTATACTCATTTCCTTAATTGAAAATATCTTATAAATGGCTTAATCTAAACAACTGAGATAATTTTATATCTTTTGTTATTAATAAGAGTGTAGCAATTGTCTATTTCTTACCTATTTACTCATAACAAACACTGACACGAGGAAACAGTAGCCTCGTTTTAGTGTTAGATATAGTGAAATAGACAATTATTAGGTAGGAAGAAAAAACCTAATATACATTACGACAGGTTGGAAAAATCGTTTGTTGTAAGAGGCAACAATCTCGAGTAGGTATGCTTAGTGGCAATAGTATTTTGTGTCAATGTGCAAAAACTCTGAAACAAATGTGAATGTTATTTGTAATAAAACAGCTATTGCTTGCTATATCAGATTATGTTTAATAAATATAAAGTAAACTCTAAACAATTTAGTATATTCTGAAATCTTATATTTATAAAAAAAACTAAAACAAATATTTTAAATTAAAAAAATTAACGATTTCTTTGACGATAAACATAGATAATGTAATAAAACAATAATATAGCATCTATATTTAGCCGTTTCTTGAATGCACCAGTAACACTTGCAAAATCTTCTTGTTTAAATGTACGCCACAAACTACCGCGTATTTTGTGACTTTACCGGGAACGATATTCATCCATTTTTGTTTTAATTCCTCGATTTTGGGAAATCTAGAAAAACAATACCATTAAATACGTAACGAATGGTTACCCTTTTGCTGAACTTAGCCAAAATATAAAAATATTACACGATAACACTTACTTGTGAAAAGACATACCACTCCCCAGATAACTCTCGCTTTTACACCCTTTCACGCAACAAGTTAAAACCATTTTTAACCAAATTTGAACTAGATTGGAACACAATACGATAAATATTTTCAAACTAAACATTCGCCATATTTGTTTACAAATTGAGTGTGGTAAACGTCATTTCTTATAAATACTGCTATTGAATTTACTAAACCCAAATTAAATGTATTTAAAAAGCTATCAAAGAATAAAACGTACCTAGTTTAAAAAAACGTTGTGTACGTCTTAAATAAATAAAAATTATTTAATAATAGTTATATGAAAACATAATCCTAGGAGTTTGACCAAAAATTCTACTATTTTATACGTCAAGTAAGTTATTTTTAGGCTGGCCATCTGTTAGACAGGGACAGAATCCTTAACCTGAGCCTCTCAAGTGGTCCGTTTTTTCTTATTGGTACACTACAAAGAGAAATGGACTGTAACATTAAGACTTTGAGTTCATTTTACTTTGAACTAAATCTTGGAGTGCGCAATCTTGTTATATTATTATCTTTGATAATCACTGGCAAGTGTTGCCCATTACTTAGTCCATGGTGCTGCCAGTAATAAATTATGACATAAAGAGTAAACCAAAGAGTAAACGTGATTTCAAAGAGTATAATAATATACAGTGTTATTTTCCCTTTGAGTGAATGGGTACTCTCTGTGACACGAGAGTATTGGCGCCAACGCGGAAAAGGACGCATCGAGGCTATGTTTTATTTTCAAAAAACTGGTGTAAATTCGAGTTTTTATGTGTAAATATGGTGGATTTTTAGACATAACATCTTCGACAACGTACACAAGTGGAGGAAAGTGCAATATTGCCGTGAATTGTGATTTTCCATGTTGAAATCAAAACTCCATAGAAGCCTCTAGTTAAGTCTCCACTGCTTTACTGGGGTAGGACTATGACTTGACTGTGACGGACGTGACGGACATGACTGACTGACTTTAAAATTTATATATTACAACTGAAGACGAGGCGGTATGGTCACAGACCTTAGCCTGCCCAAAGAGGGCAAAACAAAAAAAATATCTCTGTGACACTCTGTGTCAAACTTCAATTTACTGTAATGTAACTTTGTTTTTCTTTAAAACCATTTATCGTACTTATTTTACTCACGCAGACTTTTATGAGGTCCAAAAATGTTCAAATTACTGTACTTTTATAGGCGTTTATCACCAAAAACTATATTTCAAGGGTAGGTAACCTATCACTGTCAATGTATTATCTTGGTTCTGCCTATTTTCACATTGTTCTATTGAAATGACTGGTATACTGAATTTATAAATCGTAGCAGAATAGTAGGATTATAGTTACTTGAATACTCATTCATATTGTCGAATACATAAATAGAATACACGAATTATTAGAATAAAATACAGTAGCAGCCTGGAGTTTGGTAGTAGACTGTGTGACCTTGCACCTGTGCTTTAGAGAGCATGTATGCTGTTGCTCCTGCAACTAACGCCACTCTGGTTGTGTCAGCAAGATCGTAAGAGTGCAGTTTTAACTATGATAGGACGAACAAGCATCAAAATGACAATTAAAAAAGTGCACTTATCTTACTTACACCAATTTCTATTCTGCCCATAGATGCAATTCAAAACCATACCTTTCTCATCCACACATCAGTTTAGCTTTATTTACTATTCTATCATCCATCAGGGATCACACTCATAGAATAATAATCACACAATTTCTGATTAACTTTACTTATGCACTATCATACATCTGATCCAATGTTATATTGTGTTACATTCCTATGATGTACTTAAAACTCACATAAACATCAATTTTATTGATCAGAAGCATTCTGTGCTTTTCTTTTCTAAATACACTAGTTAATACTTCAGTGTTGACAGACACAAATTTGCAGAAACCAAGCTTACTCAGACAGTACACAAATAGTTGTACTCTGTGGCAAGCAACTGAAACATGAGGGCACTGAAGTAGTAGCGAGGCAACTACCTTAAACACTGCACCATACTTGTAGCATTTAGGTGCTTTCATTTTGTTATTATTTCAGTTTGTGTTACATTCCTATGATGTACTTAAAACTCACATAAACATCAATTTTATTGATCAGAAGCATTCTGTGCTTTTCTTTTCTAAATACACTAGTTAATACTTCAGTGTTCACAGACACAAATTTGCATAAACCAAGCTTACTCAGACAGTACACTAATAGCTGTACTCTGTGGCAAGCAACTGAAACATGAGGGCACTGAAGTAGTAGCGAGGCAACTACCTTAAACACTGCACCATACTTGTAGCATTTAGGTGCTTTAATTTTGTTATTAGTTCAGTTAACTCACTGTTTCTAATCATGCCCTTGATTCTATCTAAAACCAACAAAACTAATTTTAATAATTCACTTTCTTTCTTATATAGTTCTTTTACAAAGCACAGGACATCTTTACTTGTGTTAGTTTAATTTTGGTGCGAAGTAGTGATGAAATGTTTTGGTACTGTAAACAGTTTTAGTAGTTTTGGTAGTTTTATGGATGTCCTGTTCCTTTATATGAGCTATATAAAGAGAGATCTCTTGACATTTAAATTACTTTTGTGTTTTAAGACCAGAATTGCCTTCATTGAAAGTTTAACTTGTCACCATGCTTATTCATTTTAAAAAGAATATTTCAACATGCTGCCAAGTGTTTATATATTTTTTAATAAACAGTGCCTTAACAAATAATTAACTGACATAAAATACCTAACACTCAGGTCACGCATGACTTGTGTGGGGATTGAAACTAATTCACTTGGGCAAGTTCGTAGTGCTTGATAGTGCTACCTATTTGGTCCAGGTCCTGGTTTTGTTGGCCCAGTAAGTTGTGAGTTTTCTCATGCCACCACCACCACCATTCCACCTGTTCTGTAAAAAGAAACAGGTGGAATTGTACAGGGTCTGGTTGTTTTACAGTGCAAGTTAAGCTGTTGCTTCCAGGTCTCATGAGAACATCTATTATAATTATTTCATGTAGTCAGAAGCCAAACAGAATCTGACTTCTTGTCTTATCTGTCTAGTCACTGGTTCACTACTGGTTTCAAGTTCAAATGGTAGTTGCTCAAATAGTTGCTATAGGTGAGATCTGATCCCAACAGAAACATGAAACAACAATGCAGAAGAAGTTCAAGGCTTAAAGCTTCTGTGGTTTCTAATCATGGGCAATGTTTGTATTTTATTTCAGAACAATTCCAGCATGTGGTTATTCAGTTAAAACTGCCCAGACACAGACATTCAATGGGGTTATAGATAGATATAAAGGAGTCACCATTGATTCAATGGAAGAACAAGTTGATCAGCAGAAATTCACTAACAAACTTGAGGGTAATTATTTTATACTATTCATACACAACTTACGTTTTCCGCACTTTGGAAATGAATCCCTTTGTTGCTGGGTACTTTACAAACTTATAATTCATGGCCACCAAGTATATCCAGACTCAGAACAATTATTTATCAGTCACACAAGTAAATAGTAGTCCTTCACGGGAATCGAGCCAGGGACACGAAGGGGGAGGTCAGAGACTTAACCACTGTGCCACATATGCAGTTAGATTCAAATTGGATCTTAGGATCTTCAATCATACACTCTGCTTATGGTGAGACACACACAACACAAAACTACTTCTAAAAATAATAGTAATATCCTGGGACATTATTTACACACTGCCATCTGATCCCAAACTAAGAAAGGCTTCTACTATGGACACCAGATTACTGATATACTACATATACTACTTTTCTTTCGTAAAAACATACTTATATAGATAATAATTACACCCACCATACAAATGTTGATGCCCAGAAATATCTGTCCTGGGTGGGAATTGAACCCTCTGGCGTGAAAGTAAGCATTTGCCAACCACGCCAACAGGCTGAAAGAAAAACGTTTTTTTTTCATTTGTTGCAGAATCATTGTTGACATGGGCGTCAAGTGGTTATAGATGTATTTGGTTTAAAGTAAACATTAAAGATGCATACTGTGTTCCTCTCTTAGCACAAGTAAGTAATCATATCATATGAAATATTATTATTTTTAAAATGGTGGCTATGTATGTTCACATGTTTGTTATTATTTTAAATAAAGGCTTGGTGTTCTTAGAAAGGCTTTAATTTCCACCATGCCAGAGATGACTTTGTGATGATGTACAAATGGCTGCCTCAAGACTCTGAGCCTAATCTACCACCGGCCTGCCATACCAACTTGGGAGTTGGTGTGATGGTGTTCAACAATCAGAACCATATTCTGGCGATATCTGAAAAGCATTATGAGTATCCGCATTGGAAGCTCCCAGGAGGCTATGTTGAGAGAGGTAAATATAACCTACTTTACTTACCACCCAATATGGGATTACTTAAGATGCAAGATAATACTGTTGTCCACCGTACTGGCGATATAAGAACTCTTTTGCAAGACTTAACAATTTTAAATGTAATGAAAATGCTAAAATATTAATTTAGTCAAAGACAGGGTTAATTTGTAAAACACCAACAACCTTGCAGGACTAGATTGCAAACATGATAAGCAAAAACTTTTGTTCTACGAGTTTGGACATAACTCAATACATGAAAAAAAAAATAAGTTTTTGTTGTAGGTACTGTCGTGACATTTGTAGGTCTATATTTCATTCATAAACGAAAGGACGACGCGCGAACTACGCTAAGCATGCGCGCGTGTGCGCGTCTTAGCGATGCTTGTAGAGTTATAAACATTCAAGCGGGAAATTAAATTTTTTTATTTTTTTTTATCCTTCAATCCATCTGCAATCAGCCTTAAAGCTAAAATCAGATTGTTTGTTCTGTCGTGGCTGTTCGAGCTTATTCACACCCTGTGATGTGTCATCTCATTTATATAATAATATCTAGGAGTTTGTGGAGTCCAACAGTGCTGTAGCAAGTTGGTTTTTGTGTCGCCGCAGTCTTTGTTTATAGATTCTACAAGAATTGTCAACATCCTCCTTTATACTTGGTATTTGGAGGTATTCATGTACTTCAGAGTTCTTTATGAACCAAGGTGAGCAGGTAATGCCTTTTAATACATTGTTTTGAAAGCGCTCTAGGATTTCAATGTTAGAGTGACTTGCTGAGCCCCAGAGCTCTATGCCATACGTCCACACAGGCTTTAGGATGCATTTAAATATAAGTAGTTTGTTTTCTAGGCTAAGTGAGGATTGTCTACCTATTAACCAGTGCAAGTCTCTGAGTTTTTTATTTGCATACTCTCTTTTCATTTTTATGTGGTCACGCCAGGTAAGCCTTCTGTCTAAATGTACGCCCAGGTATTTCACTGTATTTTTCTGTGGTAAAATACTTCCTTCAAGTGTCACTGGTGGACAGGTATTTCTCCTTAGAGTAAAGGTAACGTGGACTGACTTAGCAGCACTTGCTCTAATTCTCCATTTTTTTAGCCATGATCCAATTTTGTTCAAGTGTTCTTGGAGTCGAAAAGATGCTGCCACATGGTCTTTGTCACAGGCTAGAACTGCTGTGTCATCAGCATAAGTTGCAGTAACAACTTGCTCAGAGGTGGGTAGGTTGGCAGTAAAGACGGTATACAGAACGGGGCCCAACACAGAGCCTTGGGGTACTCCAGCTTCAATTTGGTAGAAGGAAGAAAGAGAGTCACCGGACTTAACTTGGAAGGTCCGATGTTGTAAATATGACTTCAAAAGCATAAATGCAGTGTGTGGTAAACAGATTTTCAGTTTGCATAAGAGACCTTTATGCCATACCCGGTCGAATGCTTGCTGTACGTCTAGGAAGGCAGCTGAGTAATATTCCTTCCGTTCTAAAGATTGTCGAACTGTATGTGCGACTCTATGTACTTGTTCTGTTGTACCGTGGTGTATTCGGAAGCCAAACTGGTGATCTGGAATTGTTCCTTGTTCTTTGAGAATGGGCAGAATTCGCTGTAGCAACAGTTTCTCAAACAATTTCGATAACAGAGGCAGGAGGCTAATCGGCCTATATGATGTTACTTCAATTGGAGGTTTTCCTGGTTTCGCAACCATATTTATGATCGAGATTTTCCATATAAGAGGGTAATAATGTAATCTCAGTATTGCATTGAAGAGGATAGTTAGAAGGACAATTCCCTTTTTTGGCAAGTGCATCAGGACCTCTGCTGTTATCAAGTCAAACCCAGGTGCTTTCTTTTTCTTAAGATTATTAATAGTATTTCTGACTTCTGTTGGTGTACACAATTGTAGTGGTAGAGACATCTGCTGGTCACTACTCAAAATGTTATCAATTTCCTCTTCTGGATGCAAGGGACTGACTTCATTTGGTTTAAATACCTCTTTCAGATGTTGTGCAAATAACTCAGCTTTGTCTTCTGGTTTCCTGAGCCAATGACCATTTGACCCTCGGAGAGGCGGTATATTTTCTCTGGGCCTTTTCAATGTTTAATTAAATTAATACTTATTTTTGTATGAAAATAAAATGTAACAAATTATTGTTTATTACTTGTTTATTATGGTGCTTGTTATCTTGTACTGCCAGGTTGTGGGTGTTTTAGAAGTAACCCTGTCTACTTTCTACTCCGCCGATTTTCTAAATATATATTTGGTTAAGACCACGCTCGCACTAGTTAAATTAATCCCTATATTACGCGGTACTTTACAAACACGCAATTGACGTACACAACGTACACACAAGACTCGGAACATCTACTTATAGGTCACACAAATAGCTGTATTGTGCGGAGATCCAACCTGGGACACGAAGTGGCGAGGCAACTCTCGTAGCCGCTGCGCCACACGTGCAGTCAAATGTATTTAGAATTGACTCACGTGCCTATTGATATCTACTTGATAAAGGCACAAATACTTATCTAAATAAAGCTTTAAATATACAAACATCAAATTATGACACAAATAAAACTTACGTACTACGTTGTTAGCTAAATGGTTTAAATTACCTATCAGTTTTTTTATTTCGTTCTCCTTGTCACGTCCTTATTAAACTCCGTTTGATACTAATGAATTGCACAATACATTAACATGAGACTGCACGGTGAAGGTACCGCACCTGCGCCGCTTTTGTTTGATGCATTTATTTGTGTGGTCCTGAGATAGACTTTACGAAAACATAATTGCTTGCTATAAATATAGTGCCGAATACTGATAGTACAGTTGATGAGTCCTGTACTGTCAGTATTCGGTAGTAAGAGGTCTGGTGGTAACAGCTCATAATCAATAATGCCCTTCCAATCTCACCACACGCACAGCATCACCTTGTTGAAGTTTTATAACAGCAGCACACCTCTAGTTTTCAGTCCCAGACGGTTGCGGGATCTCGGAGTTGAGGCCGAGCGGAACTTTGTAATTTAGCTACCGATAATTGATTAAGTACCAACATACTTACGTCCCTATAATATTGTATCCATGTAAAAATCTATGTATCCTTCACATGCATTTCCCTAGTGTAAGTCTATCTCAGGACCACACAAATAAATGCTACAAATAAAAGTAAAGCCGTAGTAAGTATTGCCGTCTCAAACAAACCCTATATTTAGACGATTACTTTTTTAATTTCCAGGAGAAGATATTGTTGATGCTGGCGTCAGAGAGGTGAAGGAGGAAACTGGAGTTGATGCCGCCTTTGAATCGTTGATCACATTCAGACATACACACAACATGATGTTCGGAAACTCTGACATCTACGTTATACTAATGATGAAGTCTTTAACAGATAAAATAAGTATATCACAAAGAGAAGTGAATAATTGCCAGTGGATGGAAGTAAACGAGTATATTAATCATCCTCATGTACATAACTTTAACAGGTTGATTGTGGAAAGTGCTATAGATTACAGGAAACGTAATTTGAAATTGGATTTACAAAAGAAAACGGTCGCATGGGGTGGTAAATATGTCAGAGATATGAACTTCTTGATAGTTGATAGTTTTCAATGAAATTTTCTGCTCAAATATGTATATAGTTTCTATAGTATAATCTCCTTTAAAAACGGCGGCTCTTAATATATTGAATCAATGGAAACTGGAAACTGTTCCGGCCTACAAAATTTCACCAGACCGCAAGCAAAGAGGTCTGGCCATAATATGGATAACCGCCATTTTTTAACCAGCGGAAAGTAAATTTACGGCTGTTTAAGTTTACTGGGCGAATGACTTCTCACATAAGGGTAACCCTACCCAAACAAGAAAGAAATAACCAATGAATAGTAAATTTAAAGAATGCATCGTTGTGAAGATTACGCAGTGTAAATATCGTTAAGACAATTGTATACATATTGATGCAGTAGACTGTACTTTGTACCTGTGGATATTTCATATTAGTATAGTTAAATGTATATTTGTACAGAGATAAATAATAAACAATAATTGAGCTCATATAATTATTTATTTTAGTCAATAGTGCTGGCGATTCTATGAATTACCAACTAGATTTAAATATCATTGCATTTTATTGACACAGCTCTTATGAACAGGCAGGACAAGCATCTTTAGCTGTGTCAATTTAGTTTTGGCGCGAAAACAAGGGAAATTAAGCGGCAAGTTAGAATTTATTGACCAATTATGCGCACGTATTATTGGTGTGCGTATTATAAGTAGATTATATTGAAGTTTGACAGCTTTATGTATGCCCTGTTCTTTCATATATGCTCTATTAGAGAGAGATGTCATCATCATCATCATCATCATACGCATATTCGAGAGAGATGTAAAGACTTTAGTTTAATGGCGTTAAAAATCAGAACCGCCAGCATTATAACATATCACAAACGTAACAAGTATCACAATCAGAGTGTCTATTAAAAAAAAGTTTAAACGACTCTCGTTATCGAAACTATTTATAGTACTTCGAAATTTTGAACCTTATTATCTGTTACATAAGGTTGTAAAATTTATACTGATATTGTTTCAATAACGAGAAAATTTGGCGACTTGCCCGTAATACTGGTAATGAAATGTTGGTGAGAGTCATGGTTTGTTTGGAAAGTCTTTACTAGTCGTGTTGGGGCAGTAAATCGCAGAGGGCATGAAAAAGCGCGGGATCTGCTTCCATGATATGAACAGGGTCTTGTTGTTTTCTTTACTAAGCCCCGGCATCTGTAAAAAAATAGAAATATATTATTGAAGTTATACTTCTTTTGGCACGATGGAGAAAAATGATGAGAGTGAATTTTTACGATGCGCGCGCACACCGACACCAAAAAATTTAACAGCATGAAGTTAGTTCTAGGTGGTATGAAAACGTATGAGAGTGAATTTTTACGATGCGCGCGCATCGTAAAATTAACAGCATGACGTTAGTTCTAGGTGGTATGAAAATTGATAACTATGTTCAAGTTGTATATTAGGAAGTATAACTTCTAACGCGTCTACATAAGTACACACAAGTTTTTTCGCCTATTATATAGAGCACCGTCTTATATTGTGATGAAATTATTCCTCTTTATGCCTTTTTCATATCTTTCTCTTTTTCTTGATGGCTAGGTATGCACGAAATACAATTGACATTTTTTAAAGGTTTATTTTTAAACTTTTATTTGTCCGTATTAAGACAGACCATAAATACAGACTAATAGCATAAATAAAATTTAAATTGCACTAAAATTAGATACCTATAATGTTACATAAGTAACGTGCTATACTGACATATGACGTCACTTGTAGAGGAGCCACCGAACCTCCATACTAAAAGTCTATTGGCGCGAATGGTACAGAGCATTCCCACTTTACCCTCGCCAAAAACTCAAAAGCTAATAACTATAAAAGTTTATCGGCTGATTTTATCTGCGTATGAATTATATGGTATCTATTTTATTCATTTTAAATTAAGTTTACCTACTATTTGTGTAGGTAGTTAATTGATCATCAGTCGATTCCCTATTGGTAAATATATATTACGTTTATATCTTTGGTTGAAATCATTTTGTTAGTGCCATCTTTCTACCTGTGGTTCATACATTTATGCCCAAATTTTGATCTGTCCTAGGTATACCTAACATGTAGGTAATATCCGTTATATTTCTACTACTATGTATAATAATACCTTAATTTGGGAGTACATTGCGAATATTGTGAGCACTTAACTGGGATATTGGCTGTGGATGAGAAATTCACGGGAGGAGAACGAGTTATGAGTGTTAGGTAGTGATAGGTGTCCCGCGGTATGGAGCTAATATAACGCTAGGCAATCCGGATCACGGCGGACGCATCAAAGTGTATACGTGGCTACCCGCTCGATGCAAGCAGACGTCCCCATTGCTTATGTCCCCACTTCTTTTTTCGCTGTATACTTGCGCCATCTCCGTGCCTAAGAAAGCCTATCACTCTGTCTTCGGAGACGACATAATAATAAACATTATATTAGGTATTCCGGTACCAGCCCGGATGCTATCCATGATCATCTCCAGACTACCGCCAATATCATTTGCAAATGGTTCAGAATGTAGTTCAGTTTCTAATACCTTGACACTGTACGCAATCAGATATATCATACTCGCTAGCCGAGAGTACGACCGCGAACGCGCAGTGGTCATGAACGCCATTAGTTTGCATTCGAATCGATGATAGGCCCTTGTTATCCTCCAGCGGATGAGCGGTGCGTCTTTGTATTAATGCAGAGCGTCAGTAACACGAAACGTCCTTTAAAACCGATCCTCTCTTGAACGCCAGTAACCACCCAGAGCTGAGCTTTAAACCTTCGCTCGCCACTATTCTTCAGTGAACCAGTAAAAACCTTAGGCAAACAAACGTTGTTAAAAAAAATTAGCTATTTTGTAACGAGCTCTTAGAGCTAAACGATAACAACTCGCTATGATTAGTGTTAAATGAATCGATTTTCTTCAAGAAAATTGATTTTAATTTAGATAAGAAAAAATGCACTGGAAAAATGATAAACGAGGGTCAGTATAAATTTTAAATTGCAAGTTTTAAGAATTAAATCTCAGTTCTTCACTCAGATTTAATTCTTAAATCTCAATTAAGTACTTGTGCCCTAATCGATCACTTCTTACTCAACGCCAACAAACTTTATTTTGAGGTATCCGTGCCCATAAGGTAGGTACACACGGCTACATATCAAGCTATAAATTTCCAATATATGCTGCCCTCTTATCGTATGAAAATTCTATACAAGGCTGGATCAGCTTATACTGGAATTGTATTGCTTGATATGTAGCTGTGTGTACCAGCGGAACCCTGTCACTACGCCGCAGCTTGCCATCATTTCATCACATTCCAAATCAAATTTGATTGTTCATGGATATTAACGTTGATATTAAAAGAAAAATAGAATGAATCTTATCAGCACAGTGTTTTAGAATCATTAAGGAACCGTCGGTGGTCTAATCCGACTAAGCTTGGTCGGTAAACCGTGTGTCGTGATATAATATTTAGATTCTAAACAACCGTTTTTAGTGCCGACGCTACCTAATTATCTAAAACTGTCCATAATTCGTCCGAAGGTCTGCGGGTCAAAGTCCTAGTCTCCGTTTGGAATGAATGTCAATAACGAATTGTTGTTCACAATGCGTGTATGATTTCACAATCGGCATTTTTTTAACGTAAATAATAGAGTTCCAGGCTGATTTTTGACTACACAGGACATAACTATAGTGCTCTACTTTATACACAACACAAGTGCACTATTTTCTCATTCTCATAACCCTACGGGATGGCGATCCGACACGACCCAGGTAGAAATCAGGTTCAGGAACGATAGCTTTACATGCAGACACGGCAATGTAATAGTGCCATCTTCCAGAATCTATTCTGCTATTGGATATTTTTCTGGTCAGAAAAACCATTTTTGGCCTAATACCAGGACATCATTCTCTGTGGCTGAACCCGTTACCCCTAGAATACTCAGGCAGTGAAAATTACGAAAAACGAGTAACTTACATCGGCATTTACTCACACACATGAAATAGCTATATACTATATTTAATTATGAACACCTTCGTGTGTTTTGTAAACATTGCCACTGTTGTAATGGCGCCGATGTCACGTCCAGTTCTGATATGCATATTATACACAACAACGTGGCATGGCGCAAGTAAACAACCACACTTGTTTATGCTCACTTCTGTTTTAATGTCGTTAGCAAATACATCATAGGTACAATCGTCGTCGTAAAGTCAAGTACCTACCTATTCCAATGTCATTGAAAATTACAAGCAATCGGTAGGTGTTTTGATATAATAGGTTATGGTCAGGTATTGCAAAGCAGTGGCACGCGTGACAATATACGCGCTTTAAAAATAATAGGGCACACCATTGAAAAACCTTAGTCGTGTAATATTTATAAACCATTAGTTCTCACTAATATACTAATGTTTGTAATTGTACCTATATGAATTTGATTATCAAAATAATTACAATACACTTTAGTTGTCACGCCACAATAATAGCTATACCTAAGACAACTTAATAACGTAACAACTATTGGCACATTAAATTTTGTTAGACATTTTTATTTGTTAGACATCTGTAACAAATGAGTGATCAGGGTCACCCAAAGGGCTATGTATATCCTGCGAGATCAAATAAAAAATGTTGCGATCGGCAAGGGAACTAAAGTAACCGACATAGCCTGAAGAATTGCCAAACTAAATTGCAGAGGGCAGGGACATAGCTCGCAAAACCGATGACCGTTTTGGGGCAGGAAGACGCAGTGTGGGCTGACCCCCTTCAAGATGGACGGATGATCTTGTGTGGGTCGCTGGACGCCGCTGGATGCACGTAGCACAAGATCGACCATTGTGGAAATCTTTGGAGGAGCACTTTGGCCAGCAGTCTTGTCTTTCGGCTGATATGATGATATTAGTGGTTGCTGGCGAATTTGGTTATGAATTCACCCAAACAGATGATCAACTTATATTTAAATAAATACCTACAACATCAAATAAAATGAAAAGCTGTACTAAACATGATTAAACATCCAAACTTAAGTTAATGAATCAAATAAAAACCAAAGAAACTGTTGAAGATTAAAACAGGAAAGAAAGAGAAATTAAATCTAATCGCTAAAAAACAAAGTGCACGTAATAAAAAAGAATACATAATAATAAAAACGAAAAGTAGGATATTTTTCTATACCTATAGGTATAGAAAAATATCCTACTTTTTGTACCTATAGGTAACTCTAAAACATGAAACACAATACACCAAAGATTAACCAAGACATTGTGCTCAGTTCTGATGTATCATCAGAACTTTCCCCAAAGTGGAAGGAATTTAACGATATCCCTATATCCATGCAATACTAATTATTCAATCTATTATAGAAGGTCAATGGTTAGTATAATTAAACAACTAATAAGGTACATATTAGTTGTTTAATTATACAAACGTAGTTGGTAGTGCTCCTGCCTACGAAGCTGGTGGTCCTGGGTGCGAATCCCGGTAAGTGCAAATATTTGTGTAATGAGCACGAATATTTAAGTATTTATCTATCTATATAAGTATGAATATCGTCGCCGGGTAGGTACCCATAGTACAAGCTTTGCTTAGTTTGGGGCTAGGATGATCTATGTGACGTTGTCGCTATATAGGTATTATTAATTATAAGTTATATTCTAGACACTAAGTCACATAACGAAGGTTTGACATCCCTGGCCTACGTCTCTTGCTTGGGAACTGATATTTTTGTGAATTATCTTGAATGGCAATGCAATCTCATTTGGCCTTGGTTTTGAAATAAAACTAATAACCTGTATTCCGTGATGGAACTAAAGTCGGTGCCAATAAGTTTCGTAAGGTTGAAATTGAACACATGTTCTAACTTGGTTCATAATTGAGATGGCTAATTAAGGGAGCTTTTCGAAATCGAGTTGCCTAATCACACTAATATTATAAATGTGTAAGTTTGTGTGTGTGTATGTTTGTTACTTCGTCGCGGCTAAACGGCTGGAGCGATTTAAATAAAATTTTGTTATCTAGTTAGCAGTCACCCTGGATTAATAAATAGACTATAATTTATAAAGTATAACGCGGGTAAAACCGCGGTGCACAGCCAGTAAGTAATAAGTCTCACACTGCTGTAAAAAAAATATCTCGCTAAAACATTAATAATTTCCTGAGACATAATAATATCCTCATAGCTAGATGCTCTCTCTGGTCCGTAAGTGATCGGAGAGGTTAAGCAACTACGCTCACGGTTAGTCCATAGATGGGTGACCGCCAAAGTGGTTTAATTTCTGAACGTCTCCGTGCTTCGGAGAGCACGTAAAGCGTTGGTCCCGGTTGTAGCCATTAGACAACAGTCGTTAAGCCATGTCAGACGCCTGCTGGGCGGCTTGAACAACTCTGCAAGGTTACCACTGCCCATACGATAAGTAAGTACCTAAGTGGGTAAGTAATATCCTGCGACATTATTCACACACGGCCATCTGATGCCCAATTAAGCAGAGCTTATACTATGGAAACCCGGTAACTGATATACTACATAATATACTACTTTAGTTTTGTATATACATACTTATATAGATAATTACACCCAGGCTTATATGCGGATAGCGCAAGACCGGCAATTGTGGAGATCTTTGGGGAAGGCCTTTGTCCACCAGGACGTCTTCGTCAGGATGATTAGGACAAACAGTTGTGTTCATGTTGTCATGGTTCCTGGGTGGGAATCGAACCCACGACCTGCGGCGTGTAAAGCAAGCATTTACCAACTACGACAACTGGTCCGCCAAATTATTAGTGTAAGTGTGATTTGTGTCCTATCAGATATATTTTTATTTAAATATCACATTTATTTTAAAAATAAAGATTCAGCGGAGTAACCTCTCCTGGTCATCTTCACCGTTGAGGAAGTGGTTAAACGATTAAGCAAGACGATCTATCAATAAGTTTCTTCCTTTGTAAATAAGGAAAGAGTTGAGTCTATACTTAAATACAGACCAAGTCATTGAAATAGAATAAGAAATTGTAATAAGTTTCCGATCTACAATTAACCTATTACGCACGGCTGACATATTTAATTGATTTGGCAATGCGGCGACGCCGACGGCGGGCGTAGGTATTACTATTTGATCGGCGGAAGGGTCACGTAATTTATTTTTATTGCACAATCTTAACCTTTCTAATAAATAATAGAAAAGCGTAAAATACTGTCGATGTACCTAAGTATTTATAAATAGTAGGTAATAGAAAATATGAAACCTAGTTATTATTAGCTATCACATCACTAAAATAGTGTAAACTTCAAAACGAAATTAAAACGGCAATTTTAATGATAATTTGAATATTTTAATTTTAGTTCATTGTAGTGATAACAACATTACAGTGTTCTATACCATAGAAGCTTCATTTTCAATGTATTTATTCAAGTAAAACTATTTATACTTATAACACCAGCCAATACCTTATTATGCACTAACATGTTTTGTATAGGTAGGTAATTACGTGAAAAAAAAAGATGTTTATGGAGAGTGCATAAAATACTCATTCAGTTTGTGACATTTCATGTACCTACGAAAGGTCTCAGAGAAAGTGGAAATGAAATAAAAAAATACCATCATCATGATATGACAACATCTGTGGAGAATACGTAGGTAAAAGGCTTAAAAGAAAAGCAGTACCTACGACTGACTCT
Organism: Pseudoips prasinana; assembly: GCA_951640165.1. Classification (NCBI taxonomy): domain Eukaryota; kingdom Metazoa; phylum Arthropoda; class Insecta; order Lepidoptera; family Nolidae; genus Pseudoips; species Pseudoips prasinana. The sequence goes on from OX621240.1 coordinate 17,884,433, forward strand.
GGGTTTCTCAGTACGGGAAGTGAGCGGTAAAAAAGACTGCTCGAGACACCAAAAATTTTATATATACTTTCCTTAAACGTTATTCGAATCCTCATTGCATAATTCTGACTTAGTTGCTCCAGTTTATAACGACACAAGGCCGAAGCCGCGGATGTAGTCATGTATTTATCAAGATAATACGCAAATTCGTTTATAAATTTTAACACTTATTGTTGTACAAATGAATAAAACACAAGGTAAGGTACTTAGTAATTAATTAGATAATAGCCTAGTACTTTCGGATGTTGCTAGCTATTCTTTGTAGCTACAGAGGTAAGTTCGCAGCTACCTTAGTACCTATCCTACCTAATATTCAATAATCTGGGGGTAACATTATACATCGGCTGGTGATTGGTCAAAAGAATTAATTGAAATTTATCCGTTCCACTACATATTTATTCCAATTGCACGACTTAAAACTTATTATGTTTTTATTTAAAATGAACTTAAACTTATCCTTTCCATTTATTTAGTTAAGAAATAATTAATTTATATTTATCCTTCACAAAATTGTTGATTGTTGGAAATGGAGTGGACCGACGATCTTGAGAGCGCAAAACCTGTCACTGTGGAGGTCCTTGGGGATCCGGCTTGGTTCAGCAGTGGAAATCTTTCGGCGGACCTGATATTTAGCCAGTGCCAGTGATATACCGTTTCAGAGAAAATTTCTCCTATCTATCTATCTATCCCAAAATACTACCGCTTGTAGCCCTTCAATAAAGAATGTAATGTTTTCTATAGCGTTGGTAACATAAGACCCCTAGGTGCCGGATGTGGCTATAGACTACAGTTTATGGGAGTAAGAACCATTGACTATCTGACAAAAAGTAATAATAATTGTTTGCTCACTAAAAGTAGGTACAGTAAAGTCCACGTGAAGCTATTTCTGTTGCTGACGGTACAACGGTTAAAAAATGTAGATAGAACAATAAAGAAATTAACATCAGAAAGACCGTCAAATCCTACTGTGTTAGTATATGTCTGCGTTTCTGATGTTAATTTATTCCTAATAGTCATTGGGATGATCTGTCACTTACTTATCTTGAATAATTCCTAAGTTATTTAGGAATTATTCAAAATAAATAAGTGACCGATCATCCCAATAAGTTTTAGGAATAAATTAACATCAGAAACGCGATGATCGGTCACTTATTTATTTTGAATAATTCCTAAGTTATTTATTAATCCGAGATAAATAAAAGTAACCGCTAATGAAATTCCACTAGGTTACATACTTTCGCAGCTCCGCAACGTACGAAAACTTGTTACTAAACCATAATTGGTGTTCCAACACAAAGTTCAAAGACACAACAATAGTAACAATCGCGCAATGATTTCACTTACCTGTCCCCCTTCCAATTTCTTATTCTTCAATGTGAAGTACAACGATAAACTCAGAAATAACAACTTCATTGATATTGCAATGGACACCACTATAAGAAATGCGTAACTCATATTGAATTTATAAACTTTATGTATTTAAATTGTACACAGCCGTGAGTCGCCTTGCGAAGTCTAACCAAAACTGCACGGCGACAGGTAGCTAAGGCCAATCACCATTGGAGCGCTTACTTGTTTTTTTTGTCGAAGTCAATGTTTAATGACTCACGAATCTCACGGAAAATACAAAACAACTGTTTAGTAGCTGTTGAAAACAACATTAATTTGAACATAAAACTCATATCAGCAATATGCTTATAAGAATATATATTTGGTATCTAAGTATTTACTTTAGTTTAGAGTAGATTTTTACTTAACTTAGGTTTTATTGATAAGAAATAATAGAAGAAGACAAGTGGGAATCATACCTACTTCTATATTTACATTTACCTACCAAAGTATATATATTTGGTACATATTGATCTTAGTTTAAAGTATATTTTGTAACACATCAGACATTTCTATGACATAGGTTTTATTGATAAGAAATATACCTAAAATAAGTCAAGTGCGAGTCTAATCGCGCAAGAAGAGTGGACTTACCTACTCGAAAAAAACTCAAAACGTACCGAATAACAATAATATTTTCCTCTAATATTGACGTATGACGTAACTTATATCATCTGTAGACCTACCTTATAATTTTCGTCCGGCTAGAAAGATATAAGTATAGTAGGCCGTCTTTCACCCGTGTTAAACACATAATTCATTTCAAATATAAGGAAAGTAAAAAATAATAGTTTTTTTGTAAATATGTAAACGAAGTGACCCTTCATTTAATTTATAGTTTTCCGTATTATAACTTTTTGGTTTACAAACTTGTCTATGTATAAGGGACTGGCCGTTTATATTGACGGATTGGCAGTATGATAAAATATGGATATTCTGATAATTTCACGTTAAAATAATATTATTACAATCTTTAAATAAAAGTAATTTATAAGAACTGAAAGTAGTGAAACAATAGCTCTTAATGTTGTTTTTCTATTTACAGGTAAGTTGTAGGTAATGAAGTAATTATAAATAATGTTTTGTAAATATGCGTGTTAGTATGTAGTTCTTTAATAAAATAAAATTTTCTATTTACAGAGAAACACTTATAGTTATAGTTTTACTGTTCCCTACATCTATACATATAATAAATCTGTAGAAAAATCATTTTTGTACATCGAAAGAAAATCCAAAAAAAATAGCCAGGGTATTAAAGGACAACCAATAGAACCCATTTCCAGCATTTTTAGAATTTTTGTCTGTTTGTCTGTTTGTCTGTTTGTCTGTTTGTCTGTTTATATGTTCGGGTATCACGTAAAATATACGAAAGCAATGTAGATAACTTTTATACACAACGATTGAGCGTAACTTGAGGTAACATTTAGTTTTTGTTTTATTGCAATCGGTTCAGTCTATCAAAAGATATTAGATTTTAAAGTAATCATGGAGAAAAATAACACACATTTCGGTACTTCAGGATGAACTAATGTTTATAGTTGAACTAAACTGTCCGATAGATGTCATTGTGCATATTATGACATCTCTTTTCTGAATGAACTAGGTTGATAGTTGATTTTTGTTTCGATAGATGTCGTTGTGCATTTCTTTTGACTCGCGGTGTTAAGATTTGCCCGTGTTTGCTGATTGCATGAGTTACGTAGGGTTTTGAATGTTCTGAATTGTTTCGAAATATGGTCTTGGTTGCCTAGAAGTATGTCGTTGTCCAAAATTGGTTATTAAAAAAATCTGTTTTCTTTGGGCAAATTGAATTATGAAGAAGGTTGGATTTGTTATAATATAATTTTAAATTATTGATAGTTGATTTTTATTTCGATACATGTCGTTGTGCTTGATAGTTGATTTTTATTTCGATAGATGTCGTTGTGCATTGCTTTTGACCCGCGGTGTTAAGATTTGCCCGTGTTTGCTAATTGCATGAGTTACGTAGGGCTTTGAATATTCCGTATTGTTTCGAAATGAGGTCTTAGTTGGCTAGAAGTATGTCGTTGTCCAAAATTGGTTATTAAAATATTTTGTTTTCTTTGGGCAAATTGAATTATGTACAAGGTTGGATTTGTTATAATTTAATTTTAAATTATAATGTCAATCGATCGAAAGTTTGTGCTGTCGATTCGTTTGTAACGCGAATGTACGACGATTCGAATTTTATTGAGCCTGTCCGATTTGAATGTTGTAAATTAACCCGGTCTCTCATAATTTTCTCAGCACAAATCTATATACCTACCTATGTAAAAGAGGAAACTGACTGACTGACATATCAACGCACAGCCTGAACGGCTGGGGTTAGAGACTTGAAACTTTCCCGGTAGGTACTTTTTATGACGTATGCATTCACTAAGGAAGGGGTTTTTGGAAATACTAACCCTAAGGGGGTAAAACAGAGAATGAAAGATTATATGAAAATCCGTCATTTTTTTGAAGTTAAAGGCATTGAAACTTATATTTAGTAGTTCAGCTAAAAATAAAAATAAATATTTTAGAATTTTTGGAAATTCCACCCCAAGGGCGTAAAATAGGGGATGTAAGTTTGTATGAAAAGTGTATAATTTTTTAAGTGAAATGCATGAAAATTGGTATTTGGCCTATCCGTTTAAAATAAAAAGTATGTATTTCAGGATTTTAGGAATTTCCACCCCTAAGGGCGCATAATAGGGGATGTATGTTGCGTGTGGGTATACCTATAATGGTTCTGAGGAATTTACCAACCAACCACCTAAACTTTGCAACGGCACGAGGCTTCAAGTCAAAACTTTGTATCGTGTCATAGAGTCTACTATTATGCCTGGATGCGCCCAGGGAGAAACAGTGTTCGTGTCACGTATTCCGTTAGTGCCAAATGATCTCCCTTTTCAGTTTAAAATACTGTAGTTCCCTATAAAAGTGTGTGTCGCGATAACCATCAACAAATCGCAAAGTCAAACTCTCAAGTTAGCTGGAATTGACTTGAGGAAGGCGGGCAGGTTCACGTGGCGTGCTCACGTGTGAGTTCATCCCAAAATCTGATCCATGTAGAGCGAGGACCTACGTCTTTTGCTGAGCGCCGTAAAGTGGATGATATTGAACATCCCAAATACCAGGCCGCTTGCCGAGCACGCCATTTATTAGTTGGAGGTCAGCATTGGGGTGACGCTCTAGCGGAAGCATGCGTGAGCGATAGTCCACATCGCTTGCGAGATTTGTTTGCCATCTTATTGACCTTTTGTGCGTTATCGGACGCTAAACAGTTATGGCAAAAGTACCATGACAAGTTTGCTGAAGATTTTATGAGACATGTACAACTAAATACTGATGGACAAATTACTGACAGGGTATGATAATATATGACAAATGATAGTTATAAGTATAGGAGGGAACCCGATCAGTCAGAGGCTGCGAAAATGCACAGGAGTTTTCCAATTTATTGTTAAAAATAGGCGATGGCGCATACCCCGTACAAGAAGATGGAAAAGTTATTTTGATTGGTAATCTCTGTTCTTACGTTACATCACAGCAGGAGCTAATTTTTTCTGTGTACGGAGATACCACAAACATGGGAAATCAAGCCGGTTCTTGGCTATGTCAGCGAGCTATTTTGACTCCCCACAATGACCAAGCTGCGGCAATTAATTTCAAAATATTGAGTCATGCGTCCGGTAATAGTAGAGAATATAGCTCAATAAATACATATATGGAAGAAGATAACGCCACGCACTACCCGGTAGAATTTTTGGATTCCCTCAGCACACCCGGACTTTCAGCCCACAAAATAGTTTAAAAAATTGGTGTACCAATAATTCTCCTCAGAAATTTATGTCCTCCCAAATTTTGTAACGGCACTCGGCTCAAAGTCACAAATCTGCAACATTATAGAAGCTGAAACATTAACAGGTTGCGGCGCCGGTGATATTGTTTTTATTCCAAGGATACCTATAATTCCTAAAAACTTTCCTTTCTCTTTCAAACGAGTGCAATTCCCAGTCAGTCTCTGTTATGCCATGACGATTAGTAAAGCTCAGGTCCAGACATTATCCGTTGCGGGGGTGGACCTAAGTATTGGATGCTTTTCCCATGGTCAACTATACGTAGTTCTTTCACGCGTAAACAACCCCAATAACGTTTTTGTGTACGCTCCAGATGGTTCATCAGGTAAAATAAAGAAGCACTAAATTAAATTAAAAAAAAAATTTCGGTATCCTCCCACAGCGCTTTACACTAAAAAATACATTGTTAAGTTCCGACATCCACGCGAACGAAGTCGCGGGCACAGCTAGTATCTAATAAATAAAATTTACATATTATAAAACAACATTATACAGCTGGTTACTACGAATAATGGAAAAATTACGATTTGAGTTCATGCTCAAAGCCAGTGATAATGTAAAAACAAATATTATTTGTGTAACGACAATCACGGATTCAGATGGCCGGACCTTTGCGATCCCAGATAAGTTACAACCTGTAAAATTACATGACAGAATAGTACAGACCCAAATCTTTCAGAAAGTAAAGGCTACCTTACAAAAACGACATGATAAACGACAGGTGTGGATTCCCATGACCCCGGAGATAAAGGCGGTTTATTGTGATGACGATGGAAATAAACAGTTTATGGAATACCTATTGGAGGAACAAACAAAACCACAAACTTCTACAACAGGACTTTCAGAAGAATCTCTAGCAAGAATCGTGGAAAGCTTCGCTGAAATGAAAAAAGATTCATCGAAACTTAATATGGGGAAAATGGTAGGAAAATTTGTTATAGAAAAATTAAATAGCAAGATAACTAATGTGTCCCAGGGGATGGCTACTTTTGAAGCGGAATGCGTCCGTATAGGAATAGAAGAAGATGTCAAAAAAATTGAAATATTTAGGTTATTTATAGAAGATTCTTGTTTAGATTGGTACAGTTCCATGCTTATAACGCATACAATAAACTCAGAATGGGCAACGTGGAAAAATAACTTTTGCGAAACATATGCGGATACGGGTTGGTCACCAATCAGGTATGCAATGTTATTTAAATACAAACAGGGTTCATTACTGGAGTATGCGTTAAAGAAAGAGAGACTACTATTAGAGATAAATAAGTCCATAGATAAACTCACTCTAATTGATCTGATTGCCACTGGATTACCTAACTTTATTGCAGATAAGATTGATAGGAATACTTTAAAGGAAACTAAAGACTTATTTAATAATTTAAGAAGTTTAGAACATATGATAAACAAAAAAAGATTTTATAAAAATATAGTAACTTCCGAAAGTAGCATTAAAAAGAAAAATGTAAAGTCCTTGTTTAGTCCGTGTAAAATTTGTGAAAAAGAGAATAAAGGTATACGTTACCACCCTGAAAACCAATGTTGGTTCAAAATTAAAAATAATGATAGCCTAAAAAAAGATATAATAAGGAGTGTTAACAATTCTGAATTAGAGATAGAATTAAATGAAATGGATCCAAAAAACTAATAGTGCCGCCATTAATAAAAATTAAATTACTAATAAATGACACTTTGAAAACATCAGGAATCTATGATTCAGGATCTAATGTGTCCTTAATAAATTCAAGATTATTATCTTTAAAAAAAAAAACCCTACTTATGATAATAATGCAAATTTAAAAACAATTAATGGCGTAAAGAAAACAATAGGAATGGTAACATTAAAAATTAAAATTTTCGAAATTGAAAATTATGTTAATGTTTTTGTTATAGATGAAAATAACTTCGACTATGACTTTCTAGTTGGATTAGACTGTATACAAAAATTTCATTTAATTCAAAATGAGAATTTAAAGATCATCCAAAATGTGCTCAGCAATAATAATAAAGAATGCCTAAAAATTTAAGAAAAGCAACCTATAAACACTAAAGAAATTCCTGGCAGTTCAGGTAGTGACATAGGGAATAAACAAGGTATATATTATGAAACAAAAGGCATGGATATTACAAAATACGATGAAAAAGAAACTAGCATTAAAGAGTACAAAATAAACTTTAATGAAAATATAAGTGTTGATAAATTTGATATTTCAGTAAATGATTTAGATAACCATAAAAAAACTGCTATTGATAAATTGATATGCAAATATAATTCAGTCTTCGCTAAAGACAAATATGATATAGGTACTGTAAAAGGATATGAAGCCCATATTGATTTGTTGATTGATAAGTACTGTTGTAAAAGACCGTATAGGTGCTCCATTGAGGATATGAAAGAAATTGAACATCAAGTATCAAATTTACTAAAAAATAATTTAATTGAGGAGTCATATAGCCCTTTTGCCGCTCCAGTAACACTAGCATTTAAAAAAGAAGACGGAAGAAAGTCTAGGCTTTGTATAGATTTTCGTGAATTAAATAAAATTGTTGTCCCTCAATCGCAACCATTTCCGCTAATCGAGGATCTAATGGTTAAAACAAGAAAATGTACATTTTTTTCAACATTTGATGTAAACTCAGCGTTCTGGTCTATACCTCTTAAAATTGAAGATAGACACAAAATTGCATTTGTTACTCAAGACGCACACTTTCAATGGACTTGTTTACCATTTGGTTTAAAAACTTCTCCTGCTATTTTTCAAAGAATTTTGAGTAGCATTATAAGAAAGCATAAACTGTCAAATTTTACTGTCAATTATATCGACGATATTTTAGTATTTTCTGAAACGTTCGAAAAACACATTGAACACATATCTCTGTTATTGGAAGCGATTTTAAAAGAAGGTTTTAAATTAAAATTCACAAAATGTAACTTTGCACAGGACTCTGTGAAGTATTTAGGGCACATAATAAAAAACAATACTGTCACTCCATTAAAAGATAACTTGATTGCCATAAAAGAATTTCCAATACCAAAAACACAAAAAAATGTTAGACAATTTTTAGGAAAAATTAATTTCTATGGAAAATATGTGCCAAATATTTCAATTATACTGGATCCCTTACATAACTTATTAAGAAAAGCGGAAAAATTCGTTTGGTCCAATAGATGTCAAGAATCCTTTGATACTATAAAGAAACTACTTTGCTCAAAACCTATTCTAGCTATATTTGATCCAGATTTGCCAATACATATTTATACAGATGCTAGTATACAAGGTATAGGTGCGATTTTCAAACAAATTCAAACCAACGGTGAGGAAAAGCCTTGCGCATATTTTTCAAAAAAATGAAACGAAACCCAAAAAAAGAAAAAAGCCATATATCTTGAATGTTTGGCAATAAAAGAGGCGGTTAAATACTGGCAACACTGGCTTATAGGAAAAACATTTACGGTTTATTCAGATCACAAACCTTTAGAAAAAATGAATATTAAGGCCAGAACGGACGAAGAACTGGGAGATTTGACATATTATTTGTCGCAGTTCAATTTTAAAATAATATATTCTCCGGGCAAATATAATATAGAAGCAGATACTTTGAGCAGAAATCCTGTGTTAGAATCATATGAAAATCAAGATAGTAATATAAAAGTAGTGAATTTTGTTAAATTAAAAGACATACTAAACGATCAAGATAAAAATGAGGATATTAAACAAAATAGAAATAAACTTATTTTCAAACATAATATATATTATGAAAAGATAGGAAAAAATGAAAAGATTGTACTAACTGAAGAGTTCAGTAAAGATATAATAAAACATGTACATCACTACTACTGTCAACAAGATTAAACCTTTTTATCAAGCTAAAAATTTATTGGATAATATAAAGAAATATTGCGAAAATTGTGATATCTGTATAAAAAATAAATCTAGAAGGAAAAGCAAGTTTGGACTAATGTCTCACTTAGGTCCCGCTACCTATCCATTTGAAATAGTGTCAATAGACACCATAGGGGGATTTGGTGGTGCTCGTTCAACCAAAACATATTTACATCTTTTAGTAGATCATTTCACTCGTTACGCCTATATTTTGACATCCAAAACCCAGAGTGCGAACGATTTTATAAAACTTGTCCAAAAAGTAACAAAAGATTATAAAATAGATTTGATTCTATCAGATCAATATCCAGGCATAAATTCAAAAGATTTCAAATATTTTTTAGAAAAGGAAAATATCACTGTAGTTTTTACTGCAGTAAATGCGCCTTTTTCAAATGGATTGAACGAAAGGCTAAACCAAACATTGGTTAATAAAATTCGGTGCAAGATTAATGAAAGAAAAGATAAAATTGCTTGGACAACTATTGCTCATGAATGTACTCAAAAATATAACGAAACTGAACATTGTGTAACAGGTTTCTCTCCAAAATACTTATTGGAGGGAAAAAATGTTGATATTCTCCCAGATGAACTGAAACAAAATATAACACATAGTCATCTATTGCGAGACCGGAAAATTGCCTTAGAAAATAGTTTGAAATCCCACAATTATAATAAACAAAGATTTGATAAAAACAGAAAACATTATGAACTAAAAGTTGGTGATTATGTATTTGTTGAAAATGGAAACCGGTTAAACCGAAAAAAATTAGATGAATTGAAAATAGGACCTTATCAAATTGTAGACAAAATATCCAATTCAATTTACAAAGTAAACACGGGCCACAAAAAGTTAGAGTCTTTCATATCATAAAACTTATTCCAGTAGTAGAATAAAATAGTAAAACTTTGTAGCTTAGAGGGGGGGGGGGGGGAGATGTAAACGAAGTGACCCTTCATTTAATTTATAGTTTTCCGTATTATAACTTTTTGGTTTACAAACTTGTCTATGTATAAGGGACTGGCCGTTTATATTGACGGATTGGCAGCATGATAAAATATGCAGATTCTGATAATTTCACGTTAAAATAATATTATTACAATCTTTAAATAAAAGTAATTTATAAGAACTGAAAGTAGTGAAACAATAGCTCTTAATGTTGTTTTTCTATTTACAGGTAAGTTGTAGGTAATGAAGTAATTATAAATAATGTTTTGTAAATATGCGTGTTAGTAGTTCTTAGTAGTAGTTCTTTAATAAAATAAAATTTTCTATTTACAGAGAAACACTTATAGTTATAGTTTTACTGTTCCCTACATATCTAATAAATAAAATTTACATATTATAAATATTTATTGATAATAGTTGCTTGATAGCTACACTTATTTAAAATTTATTGAAAAGTTTCATTTATTTGTGAAATTTCATTGTTAAGTAGGTACATTTTTGTTCGGAATATTTACGCTGTTTAATATCTTATGAAAAATTTGGCTGTGTCGAATTGGGGGAAGTGGGGCGTAAATTTATTTTCTCAGTTAATTTGATTGAAATTTTAGTTTTATTTTGGACAGAATCCTCAGTGTAGCCTTTCGCAACTGTGCTGGATTTCCATCCTCGATGTCTTTTTAACATTGTCAATTTCACCCCAGAATCGGCTAATAGTGTTGCTGATGTTCTTCGCTGATGATATTAGCGTTTATAGCATATTAGGTTCTGATTTATTGATATTTTTTTTAAATAGTTTTTTGTGTAAATGTGTCGTACAACAAACATGCGCTCAATATTTGCTTTTTTTAGTCAAATATACTAGTAACTGGCCTTGATTTTCAAAGTCGTTAATTGTTAAATTTGTTTGAGTTCACTGCTTCTGCAGGCACCGCTTATACATAGTATCATATCCTTGTATACAGAATAACAAGCAGATATCTTTTACTCTAGAAATGCACGCTTATCCGACGTCTTTACTCTCAATTTACGCATTCTGGTCAGTATGTTTGGTTGATACGATTGCTTCCTTTTATGGAAACGAATCTATGATACATATCAAAGTAAAGTTGTTGAGGTCGACGTTTATTTTTCGAGTAAAAGACCTACCCTCTCCACCTATCCTTTATAGCTTATCTTCACTGCCAAATATATCTGAGCAGGCTTCATTTAAAACGTATCCACTTCGTAAGAGGTGAAAACCTTAGATTTTTTAACCCCAATACTGTCATTTCAAAAACGATCTTGTACAATTAATCTTTTTATATCGAGAATGTGTTTTACTCTTAGTGTACTCTTGAGCATGGAATATTTGCTCTATAGCGAAGAAGGCTTTATTTTGCCAGTTAGTCAAATATACTCTCGGAAAATGATTTTATTTTCTTATCTGATCACCGCTTCATAAAGTCGTTGTACGTATTTAAGTATCTTTCCTTAGAAATTTCTGGCAAAAGATTTTCGATAACTGTATTTGCCACGTGTTTAACAGAATCTGGAGTCTACATTTCAGAATCACTTGAACTCATTTTGACTAAGCTTAATCAGTCTTCACCACATATGAATGTTTAGAAAGCGTCAACCGTTAGTAAAATTTCTCAAACAATTGTACATTTAGCCACTAGTTTGTAAAAGTAGCCACTTCAATGTTACAATCGGTCAAAGGTGGTCCGTCAGACGTAACTGAGAGGCATCCATAACTCTTAACATAGTTACAATTTACAACTGCTATGAATGACTACTCTTAGTAAAACATTTGCAAATCTTATCATATTAAATATTGACCTTTCCCGTTTGCTGTAAAAAAGAACTAGCATGCAGAAGGTGGTCCCTCAACCGATCACCACAAGTTCACTTTGCGTGGAAACCATAATAGAATTTGGAATTTTTGTATGGTTTTAGCGTTAGTAAAGAGTATTTGAATGTTTGTAAATTCAACCTTTAGTTTGTAAATGAAGCCATACAAAAGTTACAATCTATCAAAGGTGGTCCCTCAATTGAAACGCTAATCATAGGAAAACTACAATTTACTTAGCAGACGGATATTAAACTGACCAATGATACAGTCTATCTTTTAGTAGTTGATTTTTACTAATGATTATTTTACTAGACAGTATCAAAATACATACAGTTTGGTTTCAAATATTAATCTAATTTCTATGAGGAATTACTAAGATTAAGGTGACCACGCAGAAGGATTTTACTGGATTCTAACGCTTTTTTTGTACGGGTATTACTCTAGAAACAATTTGGAGTTACGCAAACAGCGATATATATCACGATAGATTCTTACTTAAGTGATAAGGCCTTAATCTTTCCCACAATTGACTATGGTGATGTATGCTACTTTGACCTGAATGCAGATCTCATCAATAAACTTGACCGACTTCTCAATAATTGCATTCGATTCGTATTCAATCTTCGAAAGTATGACCACGTGTCAGCTTATCGAGTGAAATTTAATTGGTTGCCTATCCGCAAACGTAGAACTCTGAGAGCGTTAACTACTCTGTTTTCTTTTGTTGACTCTCCCTCCTCACCTCCTTGTTTGACACGTCACTTTCAATATTTATGTACTAACCATAATAGACCTCTTCGTCCTGTCTAAAAGCCGCTACACATTTAAAAAGAAGGTTCGTGATCACATCACTTCATCTAATCAATAGGAAAAATAGGAAGTACCAAAAACATATGTGATAATTTTGCAAATACTTTTACTAAAGAAATTATTGAAATAAAACATGTATGTTATCAACAATTTTTAAATAGAAACTCTTATGTAAACCCAGCGGACATGTGTATGAGATGGCAGCCAGTGACTTGTATACAAGTTAGAAATATAATTAAAAATATGGATTGCAACAAATCGCCAGGCTGCGATATGATACGCATGTCCGATCTTAAATTTATAGTCGATACGTTGAGTCCAGTTATAGCTAAATTAATTAACTTATCCGTTAAATGTGGTCAATTTCCAGACCCATTAAAAGAAGCCATAGTCCGACCGATATACAAAAAAGGTGATCGTAAAAATGTATGTAACTACCGCCCCATAGCCATATTATCAAGTATCGATAAAATAATGGAGAAATGTATAGTCAACCAATTAAGTCAATATTTACAAAATAATAAAATAATAGATAATTGTCAACATGGTTTCTTAAGAGGGAGAAGTACAAATACACTATTGTCAAAATTTACAGATGAAGTCAATAACTACCTAGATCAGAAAAAGATTGTTACAGCAGTATTTTTTGATTATAAAAAAACCTTTGATACATTACAATCCGATACACTCTTTGGTGCTATGGCGGAGTGCGGGGTGGGAGAACCACTTAACCAATGGTTCAGTGATTATCTCACATCGCGCTGCTACCGCGTCAAGGTGGGTGAAGCAATTAGTGACAAAATGCATGTACAGTACGGAATTCCGCAGGGCTCAGGATGTGGACCTATCAGCTATCTCATGCATGTGAACAGTTTGTGCAATATGCTGAAGCACTGCACTGCTTATATGTTCGCCGACGACCTGTGTATCCTCCGTGCTGGTACCGATGTCTACGAGACGTGTAGGCTAGTGCAACAGGACATAGATGCAGTTGTAAAGTGGTCTCATGATAACGGAATTGTGCTAAACGCTGATAAAACAAAGTTTTTAATCATTCATTCTCCTTACTTGCTTAAATTCTCTCAATCTACACAACCTGCTATATTATATGCCCATAACTTCTCATGTCTTCATAACAGATTTTATAACTGCAATTGTAATCCCATAGAAAAAGTAAATTGTGTAACATACCTTGGCTTAAAAATTGATGAACACTTCTCATGGACCAAACATATTGATTACATTTGTGATAAACTCAGAGTCTTGCTAGGAAAATTCTATCATTTAAGTTTTAAGGTTCCTGTTAGCACGCTAAGATGTTTATACATGTCACTAGTCGATTCCATCCTCGGTTATGCGCTTGATTGCTATGGACTAACATTTAAAACAAATATGCAAAAACTAGAAACAATTCAAATTAGATTCATTAAACTGTTAGTAAACAAAAAAATTAAACAAAAATGATTACACCCAACTTTTCAAAATCTGTAAAATTCTACCTGTAAGTAAAAAACATAAGTTCCTTCTGGCAATAAACAACCATAGCAATCAAGAACATAACCTAATACATGTAAGCAATAAGTAAGTACAATACACGCTCGATGTCAACCGGCAGACTGACAGTACCCAGAATTACAAACTATTATGGAGACCGAACATTAAGAAAACGCTTGCCGTACTGCTAAATAGTCTGCCGGATGACATTCGGCATGAATCAGTTAAAAATAAATTTAAAATTAAGTAAAAAAAATACCTATTAGATTTAATTTAATGTAATGTAAATATTTATAGTAGTAGTTAGTTATTTTTTGTTATAAGATAAATAGATGCTGTACAGAGACTCGATCCTACAGTCAAACCGATTACACGGTTATGTGGGACATATGTACAAACTTGTGAAAATATATTTGTATAAATAAATAAATACTAATAAAAAAATAAATAAAATCGTATCCGTGTCAGACATCCTACACAGGTCATTTATATATTTGAAATAGAGTTGGGCCCAGTTTGTTTCCTGAGCGACGCCGTAGGATGTGACTTCCTTATCACTCCTTTCTTCCTTATCTATCGTGATATATATCGCTGTTTGCGATTGCTAAGGTAACTCCGAATTGTTTCAAGAGTAATACCCCGTACAAAAAAGCATTTAGAATCCAGTAAAATCGTTCTGCGTGGTCACCTTAATTTTAGTAATTCCTCATAGAAATTAGATTATTATTTGAAACCAAACTGTATGCATTTTGATACTGTCTAGTAAAATAATCATTAGTAAAAATCAACTTCTAAAAGAGAGACTGTATCATTGGTCAGTTTAACATCCGTTTGCTAAGTAAATTGTAGTTTTCCTATGATTAGCGTTTCAATTGAGGGACCACCTTTGATAGATTGTAACTTTTGTATGGCTTCTTTTACAAACTAAAGGTTGAATTTACAATCGTTCAAATACTCTTTACTAACGCTAAAACTATACAAAAATTCCAAATTCCATTATGGTTTCCACACAAAGTGAACTCTTGGTGATCGGTTGAGGGACCACTTTCTGCATGCTAGTTCTTCTTATACAGCAAACGGTAAAGGTCGATATTTAATATGATACGATTTGCAAATGTTTTACTAAGAGTAGTCATTCATAGCATTTGTAAATTGTAACTATTTTAAGAGTTATGGATGCCCCTCAGACGTCTGACGGACCACCTTTGACCGATTGTAACTTTGGAGTGGCTACTTTTACAAACTAGTGGCTATATTTACAATTGTTTGAGAACTTTTACTAACGGCTGACGCTTTCAAAAGCTCCACATTCATATGTGGCCCCTCAATGGGAACTCTCGCGATACAGCTTACAGAGGTCTAGTATCCCGCCAAATTACACAGTCTGTCTGCGGGCGGATGCCCTTTGGCTTTTTTAATTCACACTGGCGGTTAATGCCTGTCTTATTGTTTTCATTAAAAAAAATATTTCAATTTTTTAAATTTATTCCCACCTTAGGGAGGCCTTTCCCGCTCAAAGGTGGAAAGTAGCATCTTCCACACGCTACTCGGATCAAATAAAAACTACTTTCCGAGTATGAGAATTGAAACACATAAATAATTAGAAAATCTGTTTTGCAGTGTATGAATGAAGCCCTTCCGTATCAGATCCCACATGGGCATAGCTTCGACCTCTTTTGTGAATTATTGTTGTATGTAGGTACAAATGGTTAAACCACAAGGTAAAAATGGATATTTTGTATTTTGCCGAGCAACATCTAATATTATATTTAGTGATCAAATCTCTAACATTCGTTTTTACGAGTACCTACATAACGATGTGGCAGTGGCACGTGTTATTTCTAAGTCACAACATAGATTACGTTACTGTTACGGACGTTTTTATCATTTTGGTACGGCACCCTTAAAGCGAGATGGTTTTTGATTTAGTCTCATTGATTATCTTATCAGGTGGCTGAGTTAGACAACACTAACACGTTTAAATATAAACAAATATAGATACGATACGTGTCATTTATCAGTCCCATGATATGAAGGACCAACCTGATTTACATGTTGTGCTTAGTTAACGTGTTTTGTAATGTATAGTCGTTTTTGTTTATTCGTTGATCTTAGAAAGTGGGTACCTACCTACCTAAACCTTGTACTATTTGTCTCATATTGTCTAAAGATTGTCGCAAAACCTTAGAGAATTTTAATTTTTTAATAAGATACGTTTTGTAGTAGGTATGTGTGGAACACAACAACCGACAAATGCCCAGTTTGACTACGTCGGTAAAGTCACCCTTTTCATAAACTTTTCAGTCGCATTTTGACATACTTAATTGTGTATATAAAATACCTTATCCGATGGTATTATTTGCTGACGATAGCACATCTCTTATCAAATGCTCAAATAAACAATCCTATGAAAATGACATTAATAATACCCTTAATAGTTTAGTAAAATGGCTTGACGAAAATAATCTAGTTATTAATATTAAAAAAACCAAAATCATGCACTTTTACCAACGAATACCCGTAGGTTTGATGAATATAATTTATAATGGTCAAACAGTAGATACAGTAACCACGACAAATTTTTTGGGAATCTTAATTGACAGCCAATTAACATGGAAGGCCCAAGCAGAGAATATTTGTAAAAGACTCAGTACATCCGCATATATGCTGTACCACCTATCCAAAAAAGTTAATTTACGTACACTATTAGTGGCTTATCATGGCCTAGTACTCTCCATTTTAAGATTTGGTGTAAGTTTTTGGGGAAATTGTACTGAACGAGAAAGCATTTTTAAAGCTCAAAAACGCTGCCTGAGGGCTATGTTTAATCTGAAAGTAACAGATAGCTGCGCACCTATATTTAAGTCTCGTAAATTACTCACCTTACCGTCCCTGTAAATCCTAGAGTTAGCATTATTTGTTAAATGTAATAAAAACTTATTTGTATACTTCAACCAAACTAGACAACGAAATACAGGTCTGAGATCGTTATATCAGAATTTGTTATGTAGGTGCATACAAAACCAGTCTTTTGATAAAAAGTGTTATTTGTATGGTACCTGTTATCTTCAATAAGCTGCCAAACAGCATTAAATATCTCCCATTGGAAAGGTTCAAAAAACATCTCACAGCTCTGCTAGCTGAAAAATGCTATTATACCTTGCAAGAATTCCTAGATGATAAGCAAATTTAAATTAATGCATCCATGTCTTTTTAGTTTAACACTGAATTTGCATGCATTATTAAGGCAGAATGTACAAGGATTCTTCAAAATGTATGTTAACAACTAATGTTTGTACCTACATTCAAAGCAAATAAAGATATTCTATTCTATTCTATAAATTTCTTCAATAACTTCTCGAATTTCCGAATTGAAGGTATGTATTTATACATAAAACAAGACAAGTCCAGCGTTCCGTGAGGGACCAAGTTTGATGAAGTTTTCAAACGTCGAATGTCCTGATAAGTAACGGAAATTTCTAACCCTATCGCTTACGAAAGACAACATGGGTCCCGTACACACTGCGACCGGCTACTGGGACGGAAAAGAAAGACGCAGTGCGCAGGACCCTTAAATGTGTCCTTAACCAATCACATTTAGGAATCCGCTTGTTAACTTGGAACAGCGCTAATGCTATCCTTGTGTTTATAAACACTTCCACTTTTCTATGAGCCTAGACATCCGGCGCAGCGTGCCTGTCGATTCCCCATTCCATTAGAATTTCGAAACACCCGGACTTACCCCTTGGGCGTTAATGAGCTTACCAGTGAGTGATGGCCTTACTTTTCATGAATAAACTTATAAAGGGAGATATCCTGTCTGACTAATCGATCAGCGTACAACCGTTAGGTTTTACCCCTGCGTTAATAAACCTGAAATATTGCTATGTTTTATATTGGAGGCATCCTCTAAGGAAGACCTATTGCAATTTCCCCTATTGGTGTGTAATGAGTGTTGAACGTTTGTTTGGAAGTTCATATTTTTAAAGTATAAAGCATGTTAGTACTAAGTGAAGTGCAAGTGCATGCATCACTGGCCTCGTTAAATATGTGGAAACAGCCTTAGGTACCTACACGTTGAATAGGAATGAATACGATCGAAGACACGAGGAAATTCCGAAGTAGCAATAAGGCACTCTTGTACCATCATCGAATTGACAACCGGACAACCATTTGTGTGACCCATAAATGGTTGTTCTGAGTCTGGATGTAATTTGTGTCCGTCTATTATATGTTTGTAAAGTACCTCGCAACACAAGGATTAAATTCACTAATGCGGGCTTTGCCTTTAAAGAAAAATTATGACTCTTAATTATAATTTATAATTAGAATTAAAGTTGTTGTTTTGGGTTATCCGTGAGTGACCTCGTTAAGTAGCATTCAAATAGAACTAGACTTGTTTCTTGGATGTAAACATATTTATAAAAATCGACGATAATGCATGGGGTAAAAAGAGTTCAGTCCACCAAAAAGTGGGCCAGCGCCTGTCCAGACGGCGGTGAATGCGTGAGCGAACCCCGTGGTCTGGACTGTAGGTGGCTGAGTAACACCGTGGGGTTTTAGTCGGTAAACCCAGCCCTACCATCTGGATAGGAGTCCGACATACCCCGTCGCTACCGCAGCGGCGGGACGATCCATAAAGGATTTCCACACGTAAAAATAAAAAGCCAAGAAATGAAAACCTTTATATAGAACGTGAATATAAAATAGTAGCGATAAGAACGCCTATTCGTTGACATGAACTACAAATGTGATTCGATATGACAGCGTGTCATAATAATAAATATCTCGGAACAACTGTCACACTGCCATGTGATCCCGAACGAAACAGAGCTTGTACGATGGCAACCAGACATAAATGAAAACCATCATCATATCATCATCATCATATCAGCCGAAAGACGTCCACTGCTGGACAAAGGCCTCCCCCAAGGATCTCCACAATAGCCGGTCCTGCGCTGCCCGCATCCAGCGGCTTCCCGCGACCCGCACAAGATCGTCGGTCCACCGTGTAGGAGGCCTGCCCACGCTGCGTCTTCCGGTTCGTGGTCGCCACTCGAGAACCTTTCTGCCCCATCGGCCGTCAGTTCTACGAGCTATGTGCCCTGCCCACTGCCACTTCAGTTTGGCAATTCTTTGGGCTATGTCGGCCACTTTAGTTCGCCTGCGGATCTCAGCATTTCTTATTCGATCTCGCAGGGAAACTCCAAGCATAGCCCTTTCCATTGCTCTTTGGGTGACCTTGAGCCGCCTGATAAGGCCCATAGTGAGCGACCACGTCTCTGTTCCGTAAGTCATCACTGGCAACACACACTGATCGAAGACTTTCGACTTGAGACACTGCGGTATTTGGGATGAGAAGATATTACGTAGCTTTCCGAACGCTGCCCAGCCGAGTTGGATTCTACGATTGACCTCCTTTTCGAAGTTGGACCTACCTAGTTGGATGGTCTGTCCTAGGTAAATATAGTTCTCAACAACTTCGAGTGCAGAGTCTCCAACCTTAACTAGAGTGGGTGCAACATGGATGTTCGACATGATTTTCGTCTTATCCATGTTCATTTTCAGACCCACTTGTTGAGAGACTCTACTGAGGCCATCGAGCATTGTACCGAGGTCGTCAAGGGTCTCAGCCATGACTACTATGTCGTCGGCAAATCTAAGGTGGGTGATGTACTCGCCATTGACATTGATGCCAAAGCCTTCCCAGTCCAGAAGCTTGAAAACATCTTCCAATGCAGCGGTGAACAGTTTCGGAGATATGACGTCTCCCTGTCTCACGCCTCGCTGCAATTGAATAGGTTTCAAGTTCTGGTCCTGAAGTCGGATTGACATGGTGGCGTTTTCGTACAAACACTTTAACACCTGGACATACCGATAGTCAATTTGGCACCTTTGAAGTGACCTCAGCACGGCCCATGTTTCGATAGAATCAAAGGCTTTCTCATAGTCCACAAACGCTAAGCATAATGGCTGGTTATACTCCTCTGTCTTCTGTATAACTTGCCGCAGCGTATGTATGTGGTCTATGGTACTGTAGCCTTTTCGGAATCCGGCTTGTTCGGGAGGCTGGAAGTCGTCAAACCTTCGTGCGAGACGATTCGTAATGACTCTCGAAAACAACTTGTAAACATGGCTCAGCAGTGAGATGGGTCTGTAATTCTTCAATAGGGTTTTATCGCCCTTTTTGAAGAAAAGCACCACCACACTCCTGTGCCATGCTTTTGGCGTTTGACCTTCGAGTATGACGGAGTTGAATAACTTCTGAAGGGCCCGTAGGATCGGTGTACCACCCGCCTTCAGAAGCTCAGCTGTAACTCCATCATCACCCGGCGCCTTGTTGTTTTTTAGTTGTTTGAGAGCCATTCTAATCTCGTACAGGCTGACGTCCGGGATATCTTGGGTGTAGTGTCGGGTTAGTCTTGCCGATAATGAAAACCATACTTATAAATTACTAAATACTTATATATTATAGAAAGATTACCACCCAGACACCGAAAAAGCAACCGTGCTTATCACACAAGGTTTTGTCTTGGGTGGGTATAAAGGCACTAAAAGTCAGTCACGTTTATAAATTATAAATATATTAGTCATGTTTTACTTTTATTGTTATATCAAGCTGACTACTACTTAAGTACTTACGTAGTTACTAAGTGTGTCTACGCAAGGAATGGATTCACTTTGACTTTAACATTGTTATGACGCAGCATTTATTTAACATATTATTATTAATGACGTAGAAGTGCGGCCCTATAAGTAAAATTAGGACAGACGGTTTCGTTGAAGTTTCTTGATACTTTTAAGCAATTATATGTTTTTGGCATTCTGCATTCCACCAGTGGTTTTCCGTTTGCTGTGGTTTGGTGTTCCGCTAGAGGATAAAAGCACTACGCTTTATATGTATACTGGTATAAGTTGAAAAAAGTGGAATACTTACATAGAAGTGATAGGAGTATGCAGCTTTCAGTTGCGTGATAATCTATCTATAGAACAGCGAAAGCGAGTTCCAGAGAAACTCGAAACAGCTTCTACGACTGAGGGTAGTGGGCATAGCGAGTATACAAGGTATTATCATGTCAGCCGAATGACGTCCACTGCTGGACAAAGGTCTCCCAACAGATTTCCACAATGGATTTATGTCCATAATTTGGAGTGATATGCGACACACTTGGCGGGTTGACGGGTTGGCGCAGTATGATAGTTGTAGAACCCAGAAGACGCTGCTGCCCGTTCTCTGATAGATATTCCCTCGGGGAGACTTCTACACCCCTCACGGGATGAGACGGGGTGGCAATATTCTATGCCATCTGCCACACAGCAAGGTAAAAAAAAGAAAAGTAAAATGTTTATTTGAACAGAATAATAGTTACCAACTAATGATTACAGAATAGTGAATGCACAAGTTTACAAAAAGTACTAGTACTGTCTCCCAAACTAGGCTAATGCCTGTATTTCGGGAAACAGTGCTCATTCTAATAGGTTTATAGGGTACACTACATTAATACGAAAAACTTTATTCCGACAGTCACAAATACGAATTTCAAAATACCGACTTTCATAATTCCGAATGGTAGAAAATTCCGAATATTACAACTCCGCCTTATCATTACTCCTAGTTTTATAATTCCTAAATTTCAATATTCCTAACGTTTATAATTACTATATAGTCTCAAAATACCGAGCTTCAATAGATCGAATAGCAAAAAGTCCGACTTAATGATAATTCGAAACATCACCAATACGAATAAACATATTTTGTCCCCGGTCACAGTTCTGACCTAACCTAACCCAAATGATTCACCAACAATGGAGGGGATCTGGTACTCGGCGGCTGCATGCAACATGCAAGCAGGCATGCAGCATGCAAGCAGACATGCAGCATGCAAGCAGGCATGCAGCATGCAAGCAGGCATGCAGCATGTAAGCAGGCATGCAGCATGCAAGCAGGAATGCAGCAAGCAAGCAGGCATGCAACATGCAAGCAGGCATGCAACATGCAGCAAGCATTGTTTCTGTCACGGCTCCGGCACTGCGGGGTTTAGGCGGCCCCACGCGAGCTTATTGTCGCAGATAGTTTTAACGCTCACCACCGCAGCTTCGCCGCGGCGGCGGGCCTTCAAACCACCTGCTCCTCAGCTCGCGGGCTGCCCTACCCCTCCGCGCCTACGCGGGCTTAAATTACACTCTAGGGTAGGGCAGACAAGACTACGTGAAGTCGGTTTAGCAGCGATTCGTTTCTGTCACAAAATTTTCTAGCACAACATGTTGACTTTTAGTTTGTTCGAAGTATTTAAATTCGGAATGTCGTTTTTCGGACCGAGAACCCTTCGAGAATTTGGCTCTTAGAACGTATGAAAATCGGAAAACTAACAAATCGCATTTACGACTTTCGGTAAGATAAATTTCGTGATATTTAATAATAGACATTACAATTCTTAGGTATTATGAGATTCGGAGTTTTCAAAATCGGAACATCCAAATTCGGAATAAAATATTTCGGAGTATTTGGGTGTTCCCAGGTTTATACAATAAAACAGTGGTGGACGTGGTATTATTGGCAATTTACATATGTGTAAGTTTTAAAGAAAATTAATTCTAGGTAAGCGGCATATATTTGTACTATATAAGAATGCGTGTGTGCGTGCGTGCGTGTGTGTGTATGTGTGTGTGTGTGTGTGTGTGCGTGTATACATGTGTGTGTGTGTTAGTGTGTGTCTCTATCTGGTAGCTTTTACTCAATGTACTTTAGCAGCGCTTCAGTGTTATTATAATCTAGCTGGAGAAGCCAACTGGTTGTGATCGACTTAACTTCATGGATGTTGAGGCCTCTAATGTTGTGATTTTTGTTAACCATGTTGTATAGCTTACATGAGACACTCCTATATTGACGTCTGGCAAAGGCGGTTCTGCAACGAGCACTTGTGAAGACAGACTGCTTATTACGTTTTTCCGGATCATAAGGTGGCACAGCTTTATGCATTCTTAAGATAATCCGTTGCACAAAGAGCTGTCTAACAGATAAAATTTTGTTCTCAGTGTACAATTGCTTAGTAGAGTATCTAATCGGCTTTTTGTTCATTACTTTTAGTACAGCTCTTTGCGCCCGATCCAATTGAAGTAATTGTGGTAAAGTAAGGTGTATAATAATGAAATACTATGTGCATTCCAACAAGTCCAGATTGGTAATCAATTTACCTTTAAAGGAACTGAGAATAAGTAAATATAAATAGGTAAAAGAAAAGGAGTTGTAAGTAAAAGAAGAATAAGGTAAAAGAAATAAAGATTCTGGAGACCTTTATTGAAAGATTACACGACGACAATAACTGGGAAAATAAAAACTTTGCGATCGGAAAAAAAATCACAAACCTACGTTTCTCCTGTGTCATTACTTTCTTTTCATCTTCATCAACTGAGTTAGCTGTTAATGGATATTGGACTCAAGATAAACTAGTCGAAGACCATACTTACAACTAGCAGCATAAAATGGCAGGTAGAGGTGTGCAGTTTGCTTGCATACCTACTTACTATCTCCCATAAATAAGGAACTGAAATAGGAGGAATCTGTAAGCAGAAAATCACACACATAAGGCCTACATGGTGGTAAGCGCATACCGTAGCCTACGACGTTTACGACACACATTACATCTTTCACGGCCGACCTTTTCCTCCTCCTCGATGGCTGTGGCAACTTGAATCACTCTCAGAACCATCATAAAACAGTATAATGCTATTCCTGGGAGAGCATTCAGATAGGCACGAGGCTCTTGCTCCCTAGTTGAACTGTTAATAGATCCAAATAATATCGCTCTTATTTGTCGATATCCACTGTTTAGCACTACCCAAGGTCACCTGTAGGATTTCTAGAGGCCCCCGAAAATCGAGCACCGACCCAACATCAGACACTATGCACCAGGTTCTAGTAGCACTTAGGTGGAAGTGAGGAGACAAGCACGACTCTAAACCGAGATTCTAAATAGACTTTGTAGTCGATTTAGAAACGCGGTTCGGAGCCGTGTTCCCCTCCGAACCTAAATCGGAAGGGAGGTCCGCGTCACGTATTAACGTAGAGCTAAAGTTGCACTAAACATCCTTAAAATGATACGCCCTCTCTTGCATCTCCCCGTCAGTAACCGCACAGAGTCAAGGTTCGAACTCCAGAGGGCATGACCTCCGGCGCGGGTACTTAGTTTATAGTTTAGCTAGACGGCTGATGCCCTCGCTCGCCTCTATAGTCCGGCGAAGCAGTGAAAGCCTCCTAGGGTGACGATATTCGTCAGGTTAAAATAAAAGGAGCCGTTTTGTTGCAGCCGATTTTTAAATAAGTTATGAACGCAGTTGTATGTATATGAAGTAAAACTTGTAAAACACCAAAGAAATAATAATAACTTCTGTTGTGTTTCCATTGTGTTGTACTTATTAACGGCTTCATACAATGATAATGTATCTATTCACGGCAAAACAAGGTGGCAGCTCTGAACATAATTCTACACACGTGACATTCGACAATATTTAAAAAACAAGAAAATAAATATACAGAAGTACGTAGGTTTTGAACAATCACTTACCTACATATTTGGAACAATCATCATAAATGGTTCTATTGTAACCATACCTCATGTCTCACAAAGTGTTGAAATACAGACTCTCATGCATCTACCCGCTATTAGTACCTACCCGCCCGCTTATTATGCACTGTATTGTATTTATACATATTTTTCTATGTATATGTATTTACATATATTTTTATTTTAGCCGTCGAATATGTAGGTAGTATTGACTGTGTGAATGGTACAACTGGAAAGGGAAGACCTCGTAATACATTCTCTTACCAAATTGGAGATGTTCTCAAGAAAGGCCAGGTCAGTAGTTATCTAAATCGGCGAGCATGTATGAAGAATATAATGACAGTAAACGAGGCAAAAGAGGTGTACAAAAATCGTGCCAAATGGAAATCTGTTGTCTCTGCCTATCCCTCTGGGAGACAGGCTGGAGGTCTATGTTGTATGTTTGAATTTTATTATTTTAGCATTAGTCGCAATGTAAAGCAAAATCCGGGGTAGCTTAACATAGAGCGCCTACCCCGGATTGATAGATCGTGCTGGTTCGAGACCCGCCGGACGATTAAGTTTATGATTTCCCATTTTTGAGATATGTATGCATGTGTTTGAATATGTAGACTGTCAATTTTTTGACGTTATAAATACGATGCGGATATCTTCTTTATCAATTTGCTCTGTAAGCAAACCGGGTTTTGTTGACACTTAGAATACGTGTTTCTTCCCAGCGTGCGGTGCTGAATTATTTTATTCTATCTCAACTTCACATCGGGGCAAAAAAACTAATGTATTTGGCCTACCGACTTAAGTAGTTTGCAGTCAATGCCAAGTTCGAGCGCCTCGTTATCAAATATCCTCCTACCGGACATTACCATTCCGCAGACTTGTCGCTCGTGAAGGTTCACGGAAGGAAGCTACTTCGTATCTGTAGATGTAGGTAAATGAAGCAATACCTACTTATATATAATTACGACTGTTCAACCGCTGAAAATTAGTTCCTGGCTTCAAATCCGTGCAAATATAAAAGAAGTTTAGGGTTTGTTCTGTTGAAAAAAGTCTCCAAGTTGGTGGTTTTAAACTTTCTTTCATTATCATCATCATGTCAGCCAAAGTACGTCCACTGCTGGACAAAAGGCTCCCCAATGAATGGGGGATTATCCCATAATCGCCATGCGATCGCATGCAGTTTGATGGTCATAGTTGCTTGCTTATCGTATGGGTAATGGTAACCCTAGTGTCAGAGTTGCTCAAGCCGACCAGTAGGCCTCTAACATAGCTTAACGACTGTTGTCTGAAGACTACAACCGGGACTGACAGCTTAACGTGCCCCCCGAAGCACGGATGGTCATAGTTCGCATAAAAACGCTGCTGCCCGTTCTGTGGTAGGTATTCCCTCGGACGATTTCTACACCCCCACGGGATGAGATGGGGTGATAATATTCTATGCCGTCCCACACAGCAAACTTTCTTTATTTCTTGAAATTGTGCTACAGTTCATCAAAGAGAGATACACAGTTGAACTAGAACCACTGTCACCGGTACATACTTATATCTTAAATAGTTTTGTTGGAATATCAAGCATATCATCATTATGGTGAAGTATATTATTATTGCAACTTCTTCCAGTTAGTCTTGAATATCTATATATATAAAAATTAATGCCACTTTTCGTTGTAATGTTATAATTCAACAACGCCTTTACTTAATTTTGGTCTTGAATTATTCGTGGAAGTCCAGGGAAGGTTTGTACGTAGAGATAATTTAAAAAAAGTCTTGAAAAAGTGTAAAATCAACATCTTTTAGCAATAATTTTTTTTTGTTTGAATAAATGAACTTAATAAGCATTTTTTTTATTACTATGCCTTATACGTAGCGAAGCACGTACCGGGCCGCTAGTCAAATATAGTAACAAAATATTATAATAAATATAAATATCCAGTTCTAGGTGCGTTTCACCTAGCTTTTGCTGAAAGGGTGACCTTTAGACGGAATATACAGGAGCTATTGTAGTTTCGAGCTATTTACTATTGTATATATTTTATTTGTGTACTTAGTGGCCTTTTGTAGGCATGGAAATTTTAATGATTTGTATTACTTTGATATATAATGATTAAAATTACACATACACAATTACATTATTGTAGTGGCCTGTAAAAGGCCACTACGCAAGCAGATATTGTACCTTAAACTTTGAAACTAATAATGATTTTGAACAGCCTATTTAGAAAGCTGATCAGAAATTATCCAAATGCCAGAATATGTATACAATTATTCCAAGAATAAAACTCATGGGATTTAAAGACTTGTCTACCGTAATTACACAAATCAGCCGTTTACAACGAAACGCCCACGAAAATGTCTACCAGCGCGGCAGCGTCGTATAATCAACGCTCATACAAAATATTTTTCAAGGTTAAATATTCGGACAATCTTAAGTGACAATAACAAGAATTCTTTGAGTAAAATGACGCTGAGCACATTCAGACCAGTTGTTTTGTTAATTTACTTAATTTGCGAATAAAATAAAGTATAATGGTTGATTATGATCAGTTTTTATTTGTTTTATTTGCAGCTGGGTAAAACTTCGCGAAACAATTGCGTTTTATCAACTTTAAAATGTGTCACCAAATGAAATGCGGATCATTTGTATTTAATGTCAGGTCATAGGTAACTAGTTGTTGAGTTCCATCTGGAAAGAAGTCGCTTTCTAGATAGAACTCAACAACTCTTCGTTTGTTCTTACACGCCTGTGCTTCTGAATGCACATTAATTATAATTAGGCTTTTAGTAGACATGTTTTGCGTATTAAAAACCATCTCGAATACCTTCCGATCTGGAAACTGAAACTGCATTGAAATCGGTTCATCTGTCTGAAAGCTATGATGTCACAAAAAATGTGGTTCTATGAAACAAAGTTAATTTTGTCTTTTTTTTTTTTAATTGGGACTAGTCCCTCCCTCTTACCCACCACTGCAACTTCTGTAAGCCAAGATCAACAGTGGCACACAATGAATGACACTGAGCGGTGAAGCTCAGGCATGTCCCGGGGAATCGCTTTAACTGTTTTGGATCCCGCAACGAGTTTAATCAGAAAGAGAAAAAGGAGTTAGAAAATGAATAGTTCCACTTCCCTCCAGAGCAAAGCGGGAGACAGAATGATGTAAAGAGGCTATAGCCTCATAAAATGAGAGATTTGCAACTAGAGAAGAAATAATTTTGTCTGTTACAGCGTAAAACCAAGTCATTGTCGGACATTTCCGGATCATTCTTGGTTTTTCCCTCGTTGACTGGTTTATTTGACTCGCTAGCCGTATCTTCCATCACGATCAAGTGAACAACAACATGTATATCAATACACTGATCAAAACACAAATACAGTGTAGCACTTGCTCAAATGAGTAAAAAAGCAAATGCTACTGCTACAGCTGATGCGAGCCATGGGCGTCTCGCCATATTGCGACATGCGATAAATGGGCGAAAAAATACATACACAGACGCACAGACATAGCCTTCCATCTTATAACACCTCTCTTTTTATGTCGGGGGTTATAGCCTTTTATCTTGGAAACTACATAAAACAGACAATAATTCTAAAAACTATATTTTTGGCTTCGATGTCGATTGTAGATCACGCCCCAAGTATACCTATATTTAAAAAAATATGCAATGTACTTTTTGACTTTCCTATAATTTTATTATATGTATATATGTATAGTGTTTTACCTGTTGCAGTACCCTCTTTTTTATATACTTTCTTACTCTTTAGTACATCCTAATGTTGTCTGGCAGAGATCTTTGAGTGCTATGAGACCGCCTATTTTGCATGTTTGTATTGTGATTCTCTTCTCATGTATCAAAAATACATGGTGTGCAATAAATAGTATATTATCTTATCTCAAGTTAATCTGTGAAGGAAACAAGTTATTTCGACTTTTATATTAAAAAAATGCTTAATTTTTGTTGTATTTCAGCGCTAAACAACTTCAACTAATTATGAGGAATGTGACTGTACGTGCAGATAAAAACTAATACTCAGGAAAAATCTACATCTGCGATAAGATACTATCTTTGATTTTTGTATGAGTAATGTCATCACTTTTTCACGACACTTTTGCTAATTGTTATTACAATAAATAGATAATATAAATACCTATTGTGCACCAAAAGTAAAAAAATAATACCCAAGACACGAATAGGTATGTGTTATAATTAAGAAGAACGTGATATAATTACGAACTCCATGACTCTTGTTTAAGTTTCTGTGTGTCTGTGAGTTTGTCAGGGCGTACTTTTGTAGGCCCCAAACGAATACAACCAACTATATTTCGATAAGTTCGTCCATCGTCAAATTCGTCCCCATCCGATCCTTAATCGAACGAGCAGGGGCTCAACCGGCTAAGTCACCGAACATCGATTTCTTAAATGGCCTTCAAATAAATAAAGGTTAAAAATGACTTAATCAATCGTTAAATCGGCTTCCATGAGCACATGTGACGTCATAAATCGTCCGGAATCGATTGTCAACGTTGAAGCCGATTTAACGATTGATTAAGTAATTGTTAACCTTTATTTATTTGAACGCCATTTAAGAAATCGGAGTTCGGCGAACTAGCCGGTAGATTAGTAGCTCCCGTCTTCGCATCTAAACATGATCCACCCTGAGGCGGGGTTCGAACTCCTTCGTCCACCTAGGCAGCTAGAGAAAGCCGCAGGCTAGCTAGTGTAGGTTCCTCAGCGGCGAGGATCGCTTTGGCCCATTAATGCGTGATCGGTGATCCCGTGCATGTGATCACACCCTCACTTAGAATTTCGTCTTTTGCTTTAGTCTTCAATTCTTTAATTTTAATATAGTAGAACTAAATTTCAAAATAATAGATTAGTACATTGTTATTTATTTAAGGATTTCAGAAAATATATGCGATAAAACAAACCGCACGGACTGACAGATTAAATTTTTTTTTGTAACTTTTTACTATCCACTTTGTTTATGTACTGCATTGTGACCTTGACAAGTACAAGTGTATGTTAATACCCAAGTGCTGAATAAATATTTCATTTCATTTCATTTCATTAGGTGTTCTCTCCAAAAGTAGTTTGAGCCTTCGCTCGCTTCTATTGTCCTTTGAAGGAGTAAAATATATTGGTGAAATATTGGTCCAGTTATGGATTTCTCTCGGATGATTCCGAGGCCATATATACCAGATAACCGGCATCACTGTCTTTTTAAATACTATTACTACCATTCTGCGATCGCCAACCCGTCTGCCAAATGTAGCGATATTAGCATATCCCACAAATGGTTGAACATAACTAATTTGTACCACAGTGGACATGGCATGATGATGGAGATGATGATAATTCATTAAATACTATAAGTTGTCTTCTGAATCACGATTGATTTTCGAGTACAGTGCAAGTCTCCATCGTAGCTTATCCCATTAGCAGCGCTATTGCTGAATACTGATGTGGCTTTTGGTAGTCAATATTGACACTACCTACACGGCCGTTGATATTCCTTTATATCTCTATGTGTCAGGCTAATAGATGGACTCAAATAATTAAAGACTATACAGGAAGAAAATCAAACGAAAGGCTGCGTAGGAGGAAAATGGAAACGGCCGTTCCTAGTCTATATATATAAAAGGCAGAACTGACTCACTGACATATATATCAACGCAGGGCCTAAACTATAAGGGTTAGAAACTTGAAATTTTGTATAGGCGTTCCTTTTATAACGTAGAGGAGCACTAAGAAAGGATTTTTGGAAATACATCCCCCAAGGGGTTAAAATAGGGGATAAAAGTTTGTATGAAAATCCGTAATTTTTTAAGTTAAAGGTATGAAAATTGGTATTTGGCCTTTCAGTTACAAATTAAAAATATATGTTCCAGGATTTTGGAAATTCTACCTCTAAGGGCGTAAAATATGGGATGTAAGTTTATATGAAAATCTGTCAGTTTTGGTGTTAAACGCATGATTTTGTAAAGTCAATTAGTGTTTCCTTGTTCTCATCATGTGGGGTATATTAGAAGTGAATTAATAATAATTATGTGTATGCTTTTGGTCTTACAGAGTAAGAAGCTCAATTTTACGTTGACAGGGAATGACATGTATCAAAACTCGATAATTTTCTCTTCTTTTCCTTTATCTCTTGGTGCCAAATTGTTGGTTATATTTCAAAATTGTAGACCAATGAAAAATCGTCCAAAAACTATACTTATGTGTTAATTAGTGAGTCAGTGAAACCTTTATTATGAAAATAAAAGCCGTGTTTTATTCTGTTGCGTTGATTTTTAGGGTTCCGTAGCCAAATGGCAAAAAACGGAACCCTTATAGATTCGTCATGTCTGTCTGTCCGTCCGTATGCCACAGCCACTTTTTTCCGAAACTAAAAGAGCTGTACTACTGAAACTTGGTAAGTAGATGTATTCTGTGAACCTCATTAAGATTTTTACACAAAAATAGAAAAAGAACAATTATTTTGGGGGGTTGCCATACATAGAACTGAAACCCAATTTTTTTTTTCATCGTACCTACTCATTCATGTGGGGTGTCTATGGATAGGTCTTCAAAAATGATATTGATGTTTCTAATATAATTTTTTTCTAAACTGAATAGTTTGCGCGAGAGACACTTCCAAAGTGGTAAAATAGGTGTCCCCCCCCCCTCCTCTAACTTCTAAAATAAAAGAATGATAAAACTAAAAATTATATATGATGTATATTACCATGCAAACTAACAACGAAAATTGGTTTGAACGAGATCAAGCAAGTAGTTTTTTTTTAATACGTCATAAACCGCAATTCGCATTCATTTAATCAACTGAAATACTTGCTGCTATGGAACCCTTCATGTGCGAGTCCGACTCGCACTTGGCTGGTTTTTTTTTCTTCTGAGTGTTGAACTTAAAACATAACTTGACACTATGAGCCTGTAGACTTTTAATTGGATTTCTCAAACCATTTCTGACAGAAACGGCATTCAGAATTTTGATGAACGGCCTTTCTTTATTTGTTCATATTCATTTTACAGTTTCAAAAAGTGACTCTTTCACGTATGTTAGGACCATTTGTTGTAGGCTAGTCATCATTCAAAATTGTCGCGGATGAAGTCGCGGGTAACAGCTAGTCTAGTATATAAATAAAACAGTTAAGTTTAATAAAGTCCAAGAAAATGTAGTACTGTTAAATAGGACTACTCCATCTGAGCGTGTGTATCTCCAGAACTTTGCTACTAATAATAGAATTACATATCTTGGATTTCTCAGATAGAATATAGGACGATAATGACATTTATAAAATGAAAAAAATTAAGCCCCTTGGTAAATCACTCGACCGCCTGGCACACGCTTTTCAGGGTATGATTAATTAGTTGGGCACTAGGAGGGCTCAGATAAACCCATATGGTTTTAAAAATCTAACCGTACTATTTCTTCGTCATACTGCGATAAAAATATACTGAAAAATAGTTTTGTGTGGAATTTAGATTTAAAAAATGTTGAGTACATCAACCGGCCGCGCACCGCAACGTTTCGTCGCCAGGGGGCGCGGCCACCGATTCCAGCCGAGTGCCCGTTCGGCCGCGCTCGGCAGTCAGCTGATAGCTCCGACGCACCGCGCTCGCGCATTCATTTATATTAAAATTTATATTCTTGTACCGTTACGATAACGTTAATCTGTAGTGTGGTTATTAATACATGCATCTCAATATACAGTCCACTCATTATAACACCCGCTATCGAACCTACATAGGCCTATACAGGTCAAAACATTGGTCTTCTCACCGTTGAATCAACGTCAGCTGCGCCGAACAAAGGAATTCGGATTTTATAACTTCACTGCGGGTTCAAGTAATCGTCACCTGAGTCTTGGAGTCACTTCTTGGCATCGTACCCTGCTTTTGGACGTCGTGAATTTTGGCACGGTCATCATTGCACCGTCATCATCGCCGACTTCACTTCCAAAGGGCTTCTCAAGAAACTTAAGATCATCGGGATAACGGTTCATCAAGGAGTACAGAACAGCACAGGAACCAATTCTACACTTTTGGATTGTGCTCGTGGCTTAGAATACAGAGTTCTACACGGGACAAACATCATTTGTGAATTGCAACAAAACTGTGAGATCGTTCCATATTTTATCATTTTTATCATAAAAATCATTCAATTTTCGCAATCATATTGCATTAATCATTACATTCATCCATTTCAATCAGCCATAATCATTTAAAATTCATTAAAATCATAAAATAGTTAGTAGTAGCCTAGTTTCATTGTATCGTTCATGCCATTACTGCCATTTACTATCAATTTACATATTTTTCTCACATATTTAATTCATACTTCATTTTAAATCATAAACTTATCATTACATGCATATTATTTACTTCAAATAAGTAATTTTTGCGTAGCTTATTGCCTGTTTCTTAAGAAATAAAACAATTAGTTCTACTAGTAACAGAATTAATTTCATTGCAAAGCGCCTTACAAAAAATAAACACAATTTGATATTAGCCAAATAGTTGCACTGCATACAGTATTGCACATAGCTACTATTTCTTACGTGTAATTATTTTTAGTTTCTATCTTACTTACTATTTCTCAGCCTAGCCATCTTTTCGCGATGCTTGATATAAAAAGCTTAATCAAAAAGCGTGCTACATTCAAAGCAAAGCTCACGCAGTATTCTTCTTTCTTAAATGTATCTAAATCTTGTGAAAAGTTAAGCGAGGTACAAGTCGCTGAAATTGAATACCGTCTTAACATATTAGAGTCTTCATATCCCAAATATGATGCGTTACAGGGTGAACTGGAATCTTTAATGGAGGACCCTACCGAGCAATTCACGGAACGCGAAGTATTTGAAAAGGAGTTCTACAGTTTGGTGGCTACTTCACGACAGCTCATCACCGATACTCGTAAAAGGCTTCTTACTGATGACACAACTTCCAAGGTGAGTTCTTGTAGCGGTCACACACATAGTCACGGTTCAATTCGTTTGCCTAAAATTGATTTACCAAAATTCTCAGGTAGCTATCATGATTGGCTCGAGTTTAGAGATACTTTCATTTCCATTATACATAACAATGATGGCATAGATAAAATTAATAAACTACACTATCTCCGTGCATCTTTGCGCTCCAGTGCCGCACTTATTATAGATAATTTAGACTTCACATCGGTAAACTATGACTCTGCCTGGAAGTTACTTTGTGAAAGGTACGACAACAAACGCCTGCTTGTGAGTAATCACGTCCAAGCTCTTTTCAACGTGGACCCAATAAACAAGGAGTCCAGTAAGTCTATACGTCATTTGGTTGATATAACAAAAAAAAATCTTAGGGCTTTGAGCACTTTAGGGCAACCAGTCGAACACTGGGATACTCTCATTATTCACTTAATGACGAGTAAATTAGACCAGGTGACGAATCGTCAGTGGGAGGAGCATAGGAACACTTTGTCCGACCCTCCTTTATTGGCTACATTTACTACTTTTCTCAGCAATAGGGCTGATTTATTGGAAACACTTGAGGAGTCCAGAATTGTAAAATTAAAATACAATACTCAAAACAATAGCGATCATAGAGCTAAGAGTTTTGTCATTTCGACTGAAAACAAACCAAAGCATAGTTCATGTCCTATGTGCAAAGAATTACATTATTTGTTTTCATGTCCTCAATTTAGAGCTTTACCAGTGGAGTCACGCATGGAAAAGGTACGTGAATACAAAGTTTGCATCAATTGCCTTCGCTTAGGTCACAATAGTTCTAAGTGTAAGTTAGGGCCTTGTAAATATTGTAGGAATGAGAAACATAACACACTTCTTCATATTGACAAGGAATCGTCATCTATCGTCACACCAAATATTGCACTCTCAGCAAACCAGTCCACTGATTCTCGTATAATCTTGTTATCCACGGCTCTTGTCAAAGTAAAAGATGCCAAGGGTAAACTTCATACAGCTCGAATCCTGTTGGATAACGGAAGTACGTCAAATTTCGTGTCCGAAACTTTTGCAAGTAAGCTTAATTTGAATGTATATCCAACAAAATCTCAAGTAATAGGCATAAACACACAGACATCGAACTGCTCACAAGGGTGTGCACTTTCTTTCACTTCATTCGATGGAGAGTATAAATCCGACATTCAATGTTTTATACTTCCAAAAATTTCATCACACATTCCACATTGTTATATTAATATCAAGGATATTCCTATACCTTCCGAGATTCGTCTTGCCGATCCCAACTTCTACGTTCCGTCTTCTATTGACATTCTTCTTGGAGCAGAAGTCTTTTGGGGCATCATAGGCACGAATCGTATTCAGATTGGTAGGAAAATGCCTACTCTATGCGATTCCAAACTGGGGTGGTTGATCTCAGGTGGAATTCAGCAGTCTAGTACTTCTCCTAATAGCTGTATGCTGACCAACCTCCATGACGAGTTGGCTCGCTTCTGGGAACTAGACTCTATATCACCCAAACATAAATTCACAGCCGAAGAGAGAGCTTGTGAAGAATCATTCAATGATACTTCCTATCGTAATAATGATGGGCGTTTTGTGGTAAAGATGCCACTAAAGGAGTCACCCGATGTGCTAGGTGATTCTTATTTAATAGCCAAACGTAGATTTCTTTCTTTAGAAAATCGGCTTCTTCGTAATCCTGAACTCAAATCACTCTATGTGGAGTTTATGAACGAATACATTCGTTTAGGGCACATGTCTCTCAACACTGACTCTAGGCGTCAGAACTCTATATTGAGTTCTTCCTACTATCTACCACATCACGGAGTGTTGAAAGAGTCAAGCTGTACAACTAAGTTAAGGGTAGTATTTGACGCCTCTACTAAGTCTTCTTCAGGAAAATCATTAAATGACATACAAATGGTAGGGCCTACTCTACAAAACGATTTACTATCCATTTTACTCCGATTTAGGCAACATAAAATTGCAGTTTGCGCAGACATCGAAAAGATGTATCGGCAAACTCTTGTTAACGACGCTCACCGACCTCTTCAGCAGATCCTGTGGAGGAATGAACCTACTGATCCTTTAAAAACGTACACTCTGAATACATTGACATATGGTACCGCATCAGCATCCTTTTTAGCAACCAGATGTCTAATTCAGCTAGCACAGGAATGTAACGATTCAGCCATTCAGTTCACCGTTGCAAATGATTTTTACGTAGATGATTATCTTTCAGGTGGCTCTACTATAGAGTCTACAGTGAGTCAATGTCGACAAGTTATAACAATTCTTCAATCAGCAAAGTATAATTTAAGAAAATGGCAGGCTAACTCACTTGAAGTAGTACAAGCTCTATCTGGTATACAAGACTCTTCTAGCGTTATTGACTTTAGTGATTACGAAATGTCTAAAACACTAGGGCTTCATTGGCGATGCTTAGATGATACATTTTCATTTGCCATAAATTTAGTTTCATATGAAAGAGTAACAAAGCGCCAGATTTTGTCTACCATAGCGCAGATCTTTGATCCCATTGGTCTTGTCGCTCCTTGTGTAGTGGAAGCCAAAATTATTATGCAGCAGTTATGGCTTTCTAAATGTTCATGGGACGAGCCAGTCTCTGAACACATACAAAATTTATGGAATGTCTTTCAGACTACTTTGCCTACCTTAAATACATTACAGATACCTCGTTGGATAGTATGCAATTCGCCAACTTCTATTCAACTCCACGTATTCACCGACGCTTCTGAAAGGGCTTACGGCGCGTGCATCTACGTCCGTAGTGTATCTTCAGATGGTGAGATCTTTGTTCATCTTCTTACTGCTAAGAGCAAGGTTTGTCCAATTAAACCTACAACCATCCCAAGGTTGGAGCTCTGCGCAGCATTGCTAGGTACAAGATTACATAAGAAAGTAAGTCAGTCACTCACTCTAAATATACAAGAGTCTGTATTTTGGAGCGACTCTACAATCGTCTTAGGTTGGCTTTCTTCAAAACCGAACCTTCTCCGTACTTTTGTTAGGCACCGAGTTTGTGAGATTCAGGAAGAATCAGGTTTTCCGTGGAGGTACGTTCCTTCTCTTGAAAACCCCGCAGACCTCGCTTCACGAGGGCTTAGTGCTGACAAAATTATAAGTTCATCATTGTGGTGGTCGGGTCCACAGTTTTTAAAAGAAGAGCCAAATCATTGGCCGTCTTTTCCCGAAACGCATAAGCCGCCGCCAGCTTTACCGGAAATGATAAGTTCCCATCATTTGGACGTCGTTGACGGTGAGTTACATTTAACTAAAGTCATTGCCAGACACTCCTGCTTTCTCAAACTTCAACGAGTGTTTGCATATGTCATTCGCTTTATAAACAAATGTCGCAAGCAATCATCAAATTGTGGCCCACTAACAGCATCAGAGACTAACCAATCATTACAAACTGTATTGAAATTAAGTCAAGTGGAGTCATTCCCTGAAGAACACAATTTACTCAAAGCATCAAAGCCACTTCCAGCTAAAAGTAAATTATTAAAACTGTCTCCATACTTAGATCAAAATAATCTCATAAGAGTTGGAGGCAGACTCAAAAATTCATTTTATGATTATGATGTAAAGCATCCAATTTTAATATCGAGCTCTCATTGTATTACGCAACTATTATTTAAAATGTTTCATATTAAATTAAAACACGCGGGACCCCAACTTCTACTTGCTACCATTCGTCACCACTATTGGCCGATCGGTGGTAGAAATTTAGCTAGGAAGGTCTCACGTCAGTGTGTAAAATGTTGTCGTATCAAAGCAAACACAGTCCAACCAATCATGGGCAACCTACCAAAGCAGCGTCTACATCTTGAATTTCCATTTCTTGATACAGGTGTTGACTATGCCGGCCCAATCATGATAGCAGACCGGAAAGGTAGGGGATGTAGACTAATTAAATGTTTTATTTGTGTCTTTGTGTGTCTAGCTACAAGAGCTGTGCATCTGGAGCTTGTTTCTGATTTGACGAAAGAAGCTTTTTTAGCCGCACTCAGCCGTTTTATTGCTCGGAGGGGCAAACCACGAAACATATTCTCAGACAATGGAACAACGTTTGTTGGAGCCTTTAACGAATTAGCTCGACTTCTTTCACAAGATTTAGATCTCAGTGGCGTTGATCCAGGTATTAATTTTTCTTTTATACCGGCTTACACACCGCACTTTGGAGGCTTATGGGAATCGGCCGTTAAGTCCACTAAACACCATTTAAGGCGCACTTTAGGCCTTACAAATTTAACTTTTGAAGAAATGGCTACGTGTTTGATACAAGTAGAAGCTATTTTAAATTCCAGGCCACTTACCCCACTTTCGGATGATCCTTCTGATCTTATTCCTTTAACTCCGTCTCACTTTCTTATTGGACGGTCTCTCGTGATGTTACCGCATCCTCAAATCATGGATAGTAACGTGACCAGCCTGCAACGTTTTCGACGCATCGAATACCTTAAACAGCACTTCTGGAAACGATTTTCTCAAGAGTACATCCAATGGCTTCAAGAGAAAACTAAATGGCATCGTTCATCAGGCATACTCAAAGAAGGAACTCTCGTCGTCATCAAAGACCAGGCGTCACCACCTTTACAATGGCCTCTAGGACGCATTCTTCGTCTGCATTCTGGGAAGGATGGCATTGCTAGAGTCGCCGATATCCAGACGCGCAAGGGTATTATTCGACGGGCATTTAACACAATATGCCCTCTTCCTGTCACTGCTGTTGAAGATACTTCAACCGGGGGAGTATGTTGAGTACATCAACCGGCCGCGCACCGCAACGTTTCGTCGCCAGGGGGCGCGGCCACCGATTCCAGCCGAGTGCCCGTTCGGCCGCGCTCGGCAGTCAGCTGATAGCTCCGACGCACCGCGCTCGCGCATTCATTTATATTAAAATTTATATTCTTGTACCGTTACGATAACGTTAATCTGTAGTGTGGTTATTAATACATGCATCTCAATATACAGTCCACTCATTATAACACCCGCTATCGAACCTACATAGGCCTATACAGGTCAAAACAAAAAGATTAATTTGATTTTTTAGTTATCCTCCCAAAAATTAAAATAATCTTTATTAAATCCTAATTTGACACAAACAATAAAAACATCGAGGTGTTTAACCGAAAAGTATTGGTTTTCGGCAAATTGTAGGTTTTTATACTTACAATACAGGCAGTATAAAAAAGCTATTTAAGCATCACCAAAACTAGACTGCGTATTTTGCTCAAGGGTTTTGTTGATTTTTAGTAATGAACATTTATACCCTGTTAAGATATAAGTTATCTTTCATGGACATTTGAGAGATAAGAAAGGATTATAAGGATATTTATTTTTTACGTCTGTAATAAGGATAAGTTGTAATCCACGGGATATGTTTAGTAAAAAGTTTTATGGGAATACGCTAATTAATTAGTTTCATATAAATTTCACCCATTATAAGCCATTAGCCAAAAAACTAGATTGTAATTGCTCTACTTTCGGTCTCTAATAAAAAATATTTCATATGTAGTTAACAATTGTTGAAACCTATTTTCTAATTATTAATCAAAGCACTGGCATGTTATAAAATCTTATATTCAAATTAATATATCTTATACACTTCTGTCACTATCAAGACAGATAGTGACAGAAGTGTATAAGATATATTAATTTGAATATAAGATTTTATATGTCATGGTAATATTAATAAAATTAACATCTTCTCCTGAATTTCCTAAGCTTTTATTTATCAGCTTCCAATACTGTTACCCTGTCTGGACGTCGAGTTCTCAGAACAATGATGATGATGTGGTCCCGGCTGATTTCGGCCACGGCAACCGCTTCTTCTCCCACTGTAGCCGAAGTTCGTGTGCTAGCATCTGACTTATGTAGCCAATTTGATTTGAAAAAATCCTCGCACATTGAGGGCATTGTTAACAATAGTTATGAGGTGAAAAACGAACCAAAAAGTGGTTATTTGTCAGAAAATCAATATATGAAAAGAGTTCGAATTAGTATTAAAATAAGTACTAATAATAATTGTCGTCGAAAGATGAGCAAGCAATCTGTCAAGTCTGGTATTAGAATCCTAGTCGCTTAGATTGACTGGTGACAATCGGACGGAGTTCTAATAAGAGTTCTTTTTTACGATACTGTCACAGAACCTTGAAATAGTTATTGGTTATGCAAGAGTGCAATGTTGCTTTTTAACCGCGTGTTCGATTTTCATAGCATTATGTCGTATGGCATTCTGCTGTGGGGTTCGGCGGCTGAAATAGGTACTATTTTTGTATTGCAGAAAAGAGCAGTCAGAGCCATTTATGGTTTAGGCAGTCGCGATTCTTTGCGAAATTTGTTTAAAGAAATAAATATACTTACTGTGCCATCGGAATATATATAACAGAATATAATGTTTGTTAGAAAAAATATTCATAATTATAAAAAGAAAAGTGAACTGTATAATATAAATACTAGGAATAAAAACAAACTAGCCATGCCAGGCTTTAGAGTAAGCAAAACTAATAAATCATTTTTAGGAAATTGTATTAGGTTTTATAACAAGCTTCCTGCTCAAATTACTGATCTGCCTGACACAAGTTTTAAAACACATATTAAACGTATACTTATGGCTAGGGGTTATTACACCACTAAAGAGTACATCGATGACAAAGACGTCTGGCTCTCACTTCCTACCTGCACATTGCTCGCTGGAGATCTTGTAGCCATATAGACATGACTGATCTGCTGTATTACGTGAACTATCTGTAAATGATTGCTATCATATACTTAATTTAAAATTATTGACTCTGTCTCAAAATGAATAATGTTATTGTTTCGAAGTTTTTCTTTTGTATACCTAAATATAATCTAAAATAATAAGCATTCAGACAACCGATCGAGCATATATTGTGTTTGCCTACTAAATAATTACTCTAATTGGACCAAATCCCGTGTTCATGCCCGCTTGAGTATGTTTCGCCGGACCGTCTCAACTGGGTCGTGTTGAAACCGGTAGTAGATGAACCCACTGAGTTTGTTTCGCTGGGTCTTCTCAGTTGGGGCGCATTGGATCCGGTGGTAGCATTAAAGCGCGACCGTCGTTATTAACACAAGGTCCGTCATAATAATAATACCTTTAATATAGACAAAACCATTGACAATATGCAGTTAAAATATTAGACTTAAACTAGATAATTAAACATAATCTCTTGACAATAACTTGATACGAGCTAGCTAGATATCATTTCTGTAATAAAATAAATTTTATAAATGTTTTCATACAAGATGTAGATACCTAAATATCTATGTTACTAGAAATAATATCTAATGTATACAACTATATTACTACAAACATGTTCTGACTATTTACAAGCGCTTTTTTAAAGTCTACGTGAATAAAAACCTTTTTTATTTATTTATTTTATATTTATTTATGATGAACGAGCAAGCGAAGGAGTTTAAATTGATTTAAAAAATTAGAATCCTGAGCGTCAGCGAGGTAATTAACAGAGCACGAGGTGAAAAATCTTTGCACTCGAGTGCAACACGTAACTTTTCATTCCACCTCAGCGAGGAAATGACTAAGAATCCTTCGCTTGCTCGGTCATCAAAATTGAGCACGGGTTTAGAAAGCAACATAGCACTCTTGTATAACAAAACAAATAACTATTAATTGACAAAGGCTATACTGAACTATACCGTTCCGATATAGAAAATTTGTACCGTTCACTTGTGTTGTTCACAGAATAGCATTATACACAGAAGAAACAGTAATTCCTCATCACAGGCTGGTTTTTATTATTATGCGTCTTGGAAAAGTCGACCCAGCTCTTTAGTAGGTAGCTAGTGGTATAATCAATGCAGTCTTTGTATAAAAGCTAGAAAATTAAATGCTTAAATAGAGATTTTTTCTGTATGCGTATGCGGTAGAACAATTCATTAAAAATTTTCACCGTTTCTTTTTTTGTTGGGATTTTGGCGCCTTGATCACTTGCTTAGTGCTTGTGACGAGAACTCTTGTATGAATTTGGATATTGCTACTGGTTTTGTGTAGGCACAGTCATGTTAACGCAGGCTTTGTATATAGTCGTTTTACGTTCAGGCGCTAGCACTTTTATCTAGCACATCAAGCTACTCCAATCTGTCAAATTTCCCCAATTGAAAGTGAACCTTATGCTTATGTGATAAAGTTGAAAATCTATAAAAGAAATTTAACAGATTGGGGTAGCTGGATGTGCTGGCGTCTGTACATGATGTTTGCAGTCCCGATTCGTTGTGTATAAGATATAGGTAATTATACATATAAAAAAAGATCGACAAACAATTTCTAAGTTTGTTTGCTGTAGTCATGTTGCGTCGTCGTTGCAAATCTGTCAGAAACTGGATTATGAACACACACACACGCACATACTCACATACTCTTTTACTCACCGAAAACATGAAATAATGGTAGTGTTATTGTGTTTTTACTGCTATTAGAAAAAATACTTTTATCTTATATGTGCAATATTGATGTTATTTAGTTTGTATTGAGTTTTACCTAATTTAATTAATTTAGTAACTTAAGGAGGGTCCCCCGATTCCCAAGATACAAGTCTTCTTAAAATACTTGTGTGGAAATAATATTTTTTTGTAAGTTATACATATATATATATATATTGAAAAAAAAAAGTATATACATTTTTGTTTTTACTAAACAAACTAACTACGTAAAAAAACGTCAACTAATAATGAGGAATATGATTTTACGTGTTGATATAAACTAATATTCAGGAAAAATCTCATCTGCGATAAGATACTATCATTGATTTATGACTAACGTCATCACTTAGTCACCAAATTACTGCTAATTTTTATAACAATAGATAATCTAAAATATGATGCACCAAAAATAACATATTTTTTACCCAAGACTCGAAAAGATGGGTGTTATAATATAAAACTCCATGCCTCTTGTTAAGTGCCTGTTTGTCTGTGAGATTAGTAGCCAAGCAAATGATCCTATTTCGATGATTTCGCCAATCCTCAAATTCATCCCCATCCGATTCTGAATCAGACGAGTAGCTTTCGGCTTAGCGCAAAAATGCAGAGAAAAAATTACACAAAACGCACCTAAGAATCTTATGTATCTTCACGTCAGGAACAACCCTGAGCTTAGGTTCGGGCTCTATAGGGGCACCCCTGTCGCGGGTTACATATTTTGTAGACCTGTTTACTAGATATCTATACATCTATACAAATAAATAAAATTGGAGTGTCTGTTTGTAATATTGAAATAACCGGTTTTTACTACATAAATATGAATATATATACGGTACATAAACCAAAATAACATTTTTTACAATTTTTGTCTGTCTGTCTGTCTGTTTGTTCCGGCTAATCTCTGAAACGGCTGGACCGATTTTGACGGGAAAATTTAAGGAGTAACTTAGGCTACTTTTATTTTAGAAAAAGTCTTTTAATTTATTATAAAAAAAAGAACGAATAAAGCTAATTAACATGCGGACGAAGTCGCGGGCACAGCTAGTCTGTCATATAATTTGATTGTAAAAAGTGTTTTCAGTATTAATACTAAAATTCTAATTCATAAGATAAAGTTAGTTAACGTACTATTCCGTGACAATTAATGGTGATGATGAATAAATTGTGTTTGTGTGTCTAATATTGGTTTAATTAAAAGTAAACATTAAAAATAACATCTCTTTGGTAACAATTGCCAACAAAATTCCATAAGGTTTTTCTGGTGTTCCTTCTTAGTACTTAGGCAATGCGGTCGATACTTTATTATGGGGTACATACACTTTCCTTTTTGTCAGCTAATGGATTTCTTGAGTACCACAATTTAAACATTGGCACTATTTGAAAATCGCTCGCCTCTGTTGTCCGATGAAGCATAGAAACAAAAGAGGAAGCTTGACATCATCGTATTATCGATAATAGTATAGGGAATATTAAGACTTCAGATAGTCTTTTTTAAATATTTAAGTAATACTTTGTCTAATAATAATATACTATGGCTCGCGTTGGGCAGTTGGGTCGGGTTTTAGGTTCAGAAAGCGGTAAATTTGAAATGGCGTGTATTGGAAGGATACACGCCATTTCGCCTTTCTCTGGAGCCTTGAACACCATGTTCCCTTTGTTTACAGATGTATTTTTTAGACTATTGTAAATGTATAAAATAAGAAACTTCATTAAATATTTCATTGATTTATTTCTTTTTAAATTGATATATTTACATTTGATAGCAATATATTACGTGAAAAATTATTACTAAATAATGTAAATATATAAATGTAATACTTATTAAATAAATAAATAAATGAGTAACACATAAAATAAAGATAATATTATTAAATTTAATAAATTATGGCTAATTTATGAAAATGAAATTTGAATTTAGTAATATGATTCCTGCCTACGTATCCATTTATATTAAGTTCATGTGGCTAGACTATTGTGATAAAGTTGAAAATGTAAAAAATTAATTTGACAGTTTGGGGTAGCTGGATGTGCTGGCGTCTGTACAACAACCATCAAACTGTTATCGCCTACCCGTGTCAAGTGGCGATTACGGCATATCACCTGTGGATATAACTCGGATAACGACAAGAAATGCTTATTTAATTTGTTAATCATATAATTCATTGACTTAATGATATTTTCATCCCATCTCTTCCCGTGAGGTTCGTGTAAGTCATCCTGAAGTGATAACAACCAGTGAACTGGCAACAGCG
The DNA here is from genome assembly GCA_951640165.1 of Pseudoips prasinana. Lineage (NCBI taxonomy): Eukaryota > Metazoa > Arthropoda > Insecta > Lepidoptera > Nolidae > Pseudoips > Pseudoips prasinana. The sequence continues at coordinate 17,928,953 of OX621240.1, forward strand.
TCCCCTTATACTCCGCGACTGCTAAGCGTAGCGATTATGGCATATAGGTACACCCTAATGCATAAACATAATTCATTTGTCCCGCAGTGGACGTCTGCCAAAACTGAAGTGGCAGTGGGCGGGGCACATAGCTCGTAGAACCGACGGCCGTTGGGACAGAAAGGTTCTCGAGTGGCGACCACGATCACCGAAAGACGCAGCGTGGGCAGGCCTACAAGATGGACCGATGATCTTGTACGGTTTGCTGGAAACTGCTGGATGCGAATAGCGCAAGACCGGCAATTTTGGAGATCTTTGGAGGAGGAGTGGACGTCTTTCGGCTGATATGATGATGATGTTGAACGTCTGCCTGCTGACATGATGATGGAGATGATGATTATTCATTAAATAGTATAAGGCAAAGTTATCTTCTCAGTCACGATTGTTTGTCGACTGCTGGGTCGTTAGGCAATTCACCATCGTAGGGTCCTACTCCTCCACTTAACCGCACTATGGCCTGATATACGGCGACTTGCGGCTGAATACTGAGGCGACTATTGGCAGACATTCTCGACAATACCGATGGCGCCTTTGATGTTCCTTTGTTATTCTGCAATATCAAAATATCGTATTAGATCAATAGATGTACGTAAGTAATTTGAAGACTACGTAGGAGTAGAAACAAACGGGGGCAGCGTAGGAGGAAAAGGTCAACGGTCGTACCTAGTCTAGGATAAAAATAAACCAGTTAAGTTTAATAAAGTTCAAGAAAATCTAGTGATACCTACAGGTACTGTCAAATAGGATTACTCCTAAGTAAATAATAATAATAACCTGGGACATTATACACACACGGCCATCTGATCCCAAACTAAGCAGCGCTTGTTCTATGGGATCTGGTTTCTATAGTACAAGCTCTGCTTAGTTCTATCTCAACTGATATACTACATATACTACTTTTCTTTCGTAAATATATTCTTATGTAGAAAATTTCATCCAGGATCTGTTCTGGGTGGGAATCGAACCCACGACCTAACCCAAAATAATAACATTAATTAAATATGAACATGTTTAAAAAGTATTTTCAAATGGCTGCCTTATCGCTAGGTGCGATATCTTCCAGGTAACCGTTGAATGGACTAAGGTTGAAGAAAAGGTAGTTGGGTATTTGATGGCACAGTGGAAGAAAAAGACTTTTTAAGATTATTAGTTTAGGAGCTAGATAGCCTCAGATAAACCTATACAAAACATAGGGCTTTTCATAAAGACATCAAAACAACCATCCTTTTCTTCGCCATAATCCGGTAAAAGTAATATCCTACTAATATTATAAATGCGAATGTTTGTGAATATGGATGTTTGTTACTCTTTCACGGAAAAAGAGGGGAACGGATTTTGTTGAAACTTTGTGGTAATATATAGAGGTATAAATATATTTATAAACTTTAACGCGGGTGAAACCGCGGGGCATAGCTAATTTAATATTATAAAAAATTACATAAAGCATTTGTATGAGGGTTTGAAAAAGTGAATTTACTTTTTAGTAGTTAGGTAATAATGATCAATGAGGTCCATTTAGGTGTTTAGCCTAAAATTGATAAGGGGATAGTAGAATTTAACCCAATGATTTTCGGAAAATTGTATGTAGTTATACGTACAATACAGATTGTATTAAAAAAGCTATCCAAGCACCACAAAAATCTTAATTGCATAATTTACTCTTGTCGATTCTGATGATTTTTGTATTAAACATAGTATTACTCTGTAATGTCTACGGTATCATTTATCTTCAAGGATATTTGAGAGATAAGAAAGGCTTATAAGGATATTAATTTTTTGAGTATGTACCTAACCATACGTTGAAAAAATCCACGCGGCATGTTTAATAAAATAAAAATAACAACTTCTTTAGGATTCGGTAAATGAATTCTTTTCATGTATGTATATTAGGTCTTTACCTATGAAATTACCGTTCTGCAGTACTGGCCATTTCAAATCAAAATAATTTTTGTTTGGCTAAGAATTCTAATTTCAAATTAATTTTATTTTAAAAACATGGATTCTTTTTTCCAAAAGTAGTCATTTCTTTATTGATTAGTGTTACATTTTCATCGCATTTCAATCTTTTTCGTCATCATGGATACGTTAAAAATTCGAGTAATTATGGAATATGAGTACCGTCGTGGCAGCAACGCGGCACAAGCGGCACGCAACATCAACGACGTTTACGGAGCTAACACTACAAACCAACGCACCACCTGTTATTGGTTTGCTCGCTTCCGTTCTGGAAATTTCGACCTGAAAAATGAACCTCGCGGTCGTCCGAAGACTTTGGTCGACAATGACGAATTAAAGGCGGTTGTGGAAGCTGATGATACACAATCTACGGCTGAATTAGCAGCAGCTTTCGACGTTAGCGTCAAAACAATATTGGTCCATTTGCGTCAAATTGGCAAGGTAAAAAAGCTTGACAAATGGGTGCCCCACGAACTCAATGATCGCCAGCGCGAAGTACGCGTCGAGACGTGCCTTGCACTGCTCAACAGACACACAAATGAAGGAATTTTGAACCGCATTGTTACCTGCGATGAAAAATGGATTCTGTTTGATAACCGCAAGCGCTCAGCAAGTTGGTTGGATCCTGGTTCAGCACCTAAACAATGCCCTAAACGAAAACTTACCCCTAGAAAAGTGATGGTCACTGTTTGGTGGTCTAGCGCCGGTGTGATTCATCACAGCTTCTTACCAAACGGGGTGAGCATTACTGCAGATGTGTACTGTGAAGAACTGAGCACAATGATGGAGAAGCTGGCGCATCTCCAACCAGCATTGGTCAATCGCTCGTCTCCGCTGCTCCTGCACGACAACGCGCGACCTCATACTGCACAGCAGACGGTCTCCAAGTTGCAAGAACTGGGGTTGGAAGCTCTCCGTCATCCGCCCTACTCACCAGACCTTGCGCCTACAGACTACTACTTTTTCCAGAATTTGGATAACTTCTTGGCGGGAAAAAAATTCAATACCCGAGAGGCAGTACAAAATGCCTTTGAAGAATTTGTTGCCTCCCGTCCAGCTGATTTCTTTAAGAAGGGCATCAATAAACTGCCACTGCGATGGCAAAGATGCATTGATTGCATGGGTGATTACTTCGATTAATACAAATAAAAAAATTCATGAAAAAAATTCGTTTAAATTTTTTCATACAAAACGGCAATTTCATAGGTAAAGACCTATTATTACACTCATTATAAATTACCTATTACCATTTAATGATCAAACAAATTTAGATAGTATTTGCTCTAGTAAACCTCTAATTTCAGCTCCTAATGCGAAGAATATAAAGATATTTTATATGTAGTTAAAAATAATGGCGGACGCTGCTGTTAGCCCTCTCTAATAAAACAGAAATTACAGTTATGAGGTGGCGAGCCAAAGTGGATAATCTCAGAGAATCTAAATATGTAAAGAGTCCGAATTACTCTCAAAACGTTTTTTAAGTGTAAGTACATGTGGACCGTTAGGAAGCAATATTTAAAATGTTTCTTAATTTGAAATCTTTGGAAGTACTACTATTACAATATTGTTACATAACCTTAAAAATAATTATATATACTTAACTCTATGATCCATGTCTTATCGATATAAAATATTAATTACTTTATGCAGCCCACAGCATACCAAATCCAAACTTTCCCTCGGTGCAAGGATGGAATAGAATATAGTATTATTTTCCTTATCGCAGACTAGTAATCATGCGTGTTGCGAAGTTCGACCAAAACCTATTAGGTACCCTACTAGTGTTATATACTGACACCTGGCTGGCACACCTTTAAAGAAATACCTGGGGAAAAAAAGACCCGGGAACACCTCCACGTTACACAATGTATGCATTCCTTACTTAGAAAGCTCATTGGGGCGGCATTATCATTTGCTCATTGGTGGTGGTCAATGCCCCCTTAGGATCATCTGACCACTGCCTTATCCGAAGCTCCGCCCCTGTTGCGCGCCCTGACCGCACTCCTGCCGTCGGGTCCCGCAGAGTCTGGCAATATGAGTTAGCAGATTGGGATGGACTGCGTGGGTTTTTGGCGTCCTATCCTTGGAAGCGGCTCTGCTTTTCCACCGAAGATCCTGACACATGTGCTGACTGCATCACGGAGACGGTGCTACAGGGGATGGAACTTTTCATCCCTTGTGGAAAATTCCCGTTGGCGGCCGCAGTCGCCCCTGGTTCAACAAAGCCAGTAGGGATGCCGCGCGCCGCAAGCAGTCTGCATATCTGGTGTGGGATAAGGCCCGGAAAAATCAAGATCCGGAAGTCAAGGTGGAGAAGCGGAAGTTTAATGCCGCTTCTAGGTCCTACAAGAGGGTTATTGCCGAGGCCAAGGCAGAACATGTTGCCAGAGTTGGCGAGCGACTAGGTAAGTATCCCTCCGGGAGTCGCGCTTTCTGGGCGCTCGCCAAAGCTGCTCAACGCAACTTCTGCCAGTCCAATCTCCCACCACTGCACAAGCAAGATGTCAGTCTGGCCCATAGTGCTAAGGAGAAGGCAGATCTTCTTTGCCAAACTTTTGCCTCAAACTCGACTTTGGACGATGCGGTTGCCATACCTCCTTCCATCGCACGGTGTGATTGCTCTCTGCCCGAAATCCGCATAACGCAACGTGCGGTTAGGCGCGGGAGCTTAAGCTCCTAGACGTCCATAAGTCGAGCGGGCCGGACGGCATCCCTTCAGTGGTGCTAAAGACGTGCGCCCCTGAGTTGACCCCGGTTTTAACGCGCCTTTACCGTCTCTCTTACAGCGCTAAAAGGGTTCCATCTTCGTGGAAGGTAGCCAACGTCCACCCTATTCCCAAAAAGGGTGACCGGTCGGACCCTACGAACTACAGGCCCATAGCGGTAACATCCTTGCTATCCAAGGTCATGGAGAGAGTCATCAACTCTAAGCTCCTACAATACCTAGAGAAACACCAGCTGATAAGCGATCGTCAGTATGGCTTCCGTCACGGTTGTTCAGCTGGTGATCTTCTAGTGTATTTTACACATCGTTGGGCACAAACCTTGGAAAGCAAGGGTGAGGCTCTAGCCTGTAGTCTTGACATTGCCAAGGCATTCGATAGGGTCGGGCATAAGGCTCTTCTATCGAAGCTACCATCATATGGAATCCCCGAGGGACTCTGCAGTTGGATCACCAGCTTTTTGGACGGTCGGCGCATTAAAGTCGTAGCAGACGGTTCTTGCTCCGACTCCAAAACCATTAACGCTGGCGTCCCCACAAGGCTCGGTGCTCTCCCCTACGCTATTCATTCTGCATATCAATGACCTGTTATCTATAGAAAACATGCATTGCTATGCGGATGACAGCACGGGTGATGCGCAGTATAGCGGCCACCAGAATGTCTCTCGCAGCTCGGTACAAGAGAAACGGTTGCAACTTGTGTCTGAAGTCGAGGGTTCTCTCGGGCGGGCCTATGAATGGGGTGTAGAGAACCTAGTCCAGTTTAACCCCAATAAGACACAAGTGTGCGCGTTCACTGCCAAGAAGGACCCATTTGTCGTAGCGCCCCGATTCCAAGGGGTGGATCTCCGTGTATCCGAGAGTATTGGGATCCTCGGAATCGAAATTTCGAGCACCTGCCAATTTAGGGGTCATTTGGAGGACAAAGCCAAACTAGCAAGTAAGAAGTTGGGCGTCCTGAATAGAGCTAGGCGGTACTTCACTCCAAGACAGCGGCTTGCGCTATATAAAGCACAAGTCCGCCCGCACATGGAGTATTGCTCACATATCTGGGCAGGAGCCCCTAAATACCAGCTCGACCCACTTGACTCCCTCCAAAGGCGTGCTATTAGAATCGTTGGGGAATCCAATCTTACGGACAGATTGGAGTCGCTAGAGCAGCGGAGAGACTTCGGATCTCTCTGCGTGTTCTACCGTCTCTATCACGGGGAATGCTCTGAGGAACTGTTTGAGCTGGTGCCACCGTCCCCTTTTTATCATCGGACCACGCGCACTCGCAGTAAGGTTCATCCGTATCACCTGGAAGCGATCTCGTCAAGCACGGTTCGCTTTCAGCGTTCATACATCCCACGTACGTGCCGGCTCTGGAATGAATTACCTGCTGCGGTGTTTCCCCAGCGCTACAACATGTCCTTCTTCAAACGAGGTTTAAAAAGAGTACTAATATCACGGTAGGCAGCGGTTTGCTGTACCCCCTGGCACTGCGAATGTCCATGAGCAGCGGTTACCACTTACCATCAGGTGGGCCGCTAGCTCGTCTACTTACTAAGGCAATAAAAAAAAAATTATAAAAAAAAAATTAGCAAACCTAAAAGCTAAAAATGAAATGCTTGCTTAATATTTATTATTTATTTAAGGTATTAAAAAAATATATGTGACGAAACAGACCGCACGGACGGACTAATTCAAAATATTTTTGTTACTTTAATACTGTATTCGACTATGTTTATGTATTGTATTGTGAGCTTGACAAGTACAAGTGTAAGTTAATACTGAAGTGCTGAATAAATTTCGTATGTAGGTAGTTCCATAGACTTAAACTAGGTAGGTAGTTCTTAGCAAATTGTTAGAACAATGCATTAAAATTTTCGGTGTATTCTCTTTTAGTAGAAGCCCGGGGTTTTAGCGGGTTAATTTATAATTACTTGCAAAGTGCCTGTAAGGCTAACTCTTGTAAGTATTTGAACATTGCCACTCGTTTTGTGTAGGCACAGTCATGTTAACTGCAGGATTTGAATAAAAACAGTTTTAATTACATGTTAGCCATCCAGAATCTTTATTCAATTTAGGTTCTTGAGCATATATACCAATAATAGGTCGAAAAACAATTTCCAAGTTTGTCTGCTTTAGCCACGTTGCGATAGACGATTTAACAGTCAGGGGTCAGAAAATAAAATCAATTCTGCGTATTTAGGTTTATGTTATGTTAACCGTAATGTAATGTTTGTGCATAATTAATTTGGACGGTCATTACTAATTACCTAATACTGTATACCGGTTTACTTAAAGCACCTTAACGATTAACTACATAGAAATGTTAAAGAATTTAGTTTATATGTGTTCAATTTGGTAACTAACCTACATAGGTTGTTTACTAATTTAACCTCCATAGGTTACATAGACAACTTTGGTATCTAGTTCAGATTTAGTGCCACTCCAATATTTTCACCCCCTAGGTGTATATAATGTACCTACTCTGTGATCTCACTCGCCTGTATTACGTTGCATGTGTTGTTGCTTGGCATGCAAGGCGAAGCCTCGAGTATAAATTTTAAGAAGAGGAACGTCTGATCAAAACGTCCTCTCTTAGCAATTATTAAGTAACATTAAAGTTTATTGGGATAGCATATATGGAGCAGGAATAATGTGGCGCTTACACCCATTTGGTCTTACCGTTCTCTAAATCATCGGAGACGTAAAGGACACGCGTCGGTCGGTTTATATTTTGGTGATCGCCAAAGTGGTTTAACTTCTGAGCGACTTCGTGGTTCAGATGGCGTGTTGATTTGCGGCCCCAGTTGTAGTCGTTAGACGACAGTCGTTAAACGATGTCAAAAGCCTACTACTAGCCGGCTTGAACAACTCTGACTAGTATAGCCACTGTCCATATAATAAAGTAAGTAATAATGTGACGACTAATTTGTAGGGTAAGTTACAATCTTTTTTCAAACTAACAGAGCTTAGGTTTTTTAATGAAAAATGTTATTGTATTTTTATCATGACCGCAGCATATTTTGGGTTATGTGCTCACAATAAATAGGTATTTAAGACCCTGACATCAGGTAAAATCAATTGCCGCAATTTTTTGATAATAATACTACGAATTTCATCTTGTTATATATAACATATTTTTTACTCCAAATTTTACTATTATTTTGAAGAACAACATTGATCCCAAAACACGATTCCTATCCTTTTATTAAGAGAAAAAAATTATTGTCACCACAAAAAAATACTTGCATAGCTATTTTCTTTTAAGCATTTTTAGGGCTGTGGTTGTAATTTTTTTATCACTAGGAATACTTAGGTGTATTAGTATTGTCATAAAGATTATATTTTTCTGACAATTAATTACTTTTTATACGTTCTGAAGTTTACTGGTCACTCTGTTTTGATCCGTACTTGTTAGTTTATACTGGCGAGACTAGTGTGATACGATAAAATTGGGTATTGCCAGCCTCTTAACACCATAGAAATAATAATATGTGCTTTTAGGCGGAACATCACGATTTAAGTTTCCGTGCTCTCTGAAGCACGGGCTTTATAAGCCGGCAGGGCTTATAAAGCCCTGCCGGCTTATAATAATAATAATATAATAATATTTAGGGACAATGTCACACAGATCATCCCAGCCCCAAACTAAGCAAAGCTTGTACTATGGGTACCAGGCGACGATACACATACTTATATAGATAGATAAATACTTATATACATAGAAAACGGGTGGCATGCGTAGGCATTCCTCATGCCTTAACAATAAAAACCGGCGAAGTGCGAGTCGGACTCGCACATGAAGGGTTCCGTAGCAGAAAGTATTTTAGTTGATCAAATTAAAGCAAATTGCGGTTTACGATTTATGACGTATTAAAAAAACGACTTGCTAGATCTCGTTCAAACCAATTTTCGTTGTTAGTTTGCATGGTAATGTAAATCATATATTTTTTTTTAGTTTATTCATTCTCTTGTTTTAGAAGTTACAGGGTGGGGGGGGGGGGGGGGGGACACTCATTTTACTACTTTGGAAGGGTCTCTCGCGCAAAATATTCAGTTTAGAAAAAAATTATATTAGAAACCTCAATATCATTTTTAAAGATCTATCCATAGACACCCCACATGTATGGGTACGATGAAAAAAAAATTGTGTTTCAGTTCTATGTATGCGGACCCCCCAAAATTATTGTTCTTTTTCTATTTTTGTGTAAAAATCTTAATGCGGTTCACCGAATACATCTACTTACCAAGTTTCAACAGTACTGCTCTTATAGTTTCGGAAACAAGTGGCTGTGACATACGGACGGACAGGCAGACAGACAGTCATGACGAATCTATAAGGGTTCCGTTTTTTGCCATTTGGCTACGGAACCCTAAAAAGCGGCTAAAAGTGCGAGTCGGATTTGCCCATACTTACTCAATTTATTTTTTCATCAAACCCGTGCATTTGGTTACCCATACAGTTTTATTTAATAAATCCGAAATTGTAATTTACCTTTCATTCAATCAACTCAAATATAATAATAAATTTGTTCCGTTTTTTGCCATTTGGTTACGGAGCCCTAAAAAGCGTAACTGTATGACCCTTTAAACTCAAATGGCATCACTTACGCGTAACCGAACCTTCATGATAAGCATTGGCGAAGTCTACTGGGCTAAATCATGTCCATACTAACAAAATGTGGAAAATTATAAATTTACTATCTTCATAGCACATAGATGATAGGCATCTATAACTCTGGCATGTAATAAAAATTTATCAACACATTGCTAAAAATAATGTGATATTTAATCTAGTACGAGTATATTATCTATATACATGATATACTATCACATTATTTAAAGACGTAATGAGCGGATAATTATCTAATTTATATTATCTAAGTCTTCATTGCAATTCACCAAATAATATGATTATTTCATATTTTCGGAATTCCCTTGCAAACCTGATACAATCGAGTGATTCCTCAACTCGTCCTACATGCCTATGGCCCATTTGGGACGACTTGCGCAACATTAAAATTAATAATATTTTCATTCCGCAACTCGTCCCACGTTTCTTTTTGTGTGGAATTTTAAACTTTATCAAAGTTTCGTACAGTTAGTAAGAAAAGTTACAACAGTATTTTTTAAGAATGTTCAGCTTTTACTTTCGTGTTGTTCAAAAATTATTTAATATGAAAGCATGCAGTGTGCATGCTCGTTTGCAAGCTGTATATTTGCTTGCATGCTGCATGCTTGAAGCAAACATCCTTATTTGCATGCTTTATGAATATACATAATTCTAACAAATGTTATCGGCTCTGTGTAACTTCGGTTCAAAGTTTTTCGACAAAATGAAACGGCGGAAAATTCGGTCGAATATTTTTCGAACTTATGATAATTTAAATTCCTATCCATGCTTCGGAGGGCACATATAGCTATTGGTCACTTTGATAACAGTCCTTAAGCCATGTCAGAGGCCTAATGGGTGGATTGAACAACTATGATACGAGGGACTATTACTTAACCACTGTCCATGCGATTAAGTAGACTCAATTTTTATATAAACTTTGTAAATCAGCCATTAACTTTGGTGGCTTCATGACATTTTCGTCGATGGCGATCGACGAATTGTACTATTATTCAATGTAACCATACATCTCGCGGTGGCGATCGGCCTTTGTACGACCAATAACAATGACATAAAATAGAAAAAGAGCTGTTACTTTTGTACAGCTGAACAGTTTATCATGAATCATAGTCTAAAACCAACCTAGTTAGCTTAAATATCTAATTTGGGAGTTGCTTGCTCATCGTATGGGTACTGGTAACCCTAGTGTCAGAGGTGCTCAAGCCGCCCAGTAGGCCTCTGACATGGCTTAACGACTGTTGTCTATTGACTGCAACCGGGACCGACAGCTTAACGTGCCCTCCGAAGCACGGAGACGCTCAGAAATTAAACCATTTTGGCGGTCACCCATTTATGGACTGACCGCGAGCCTAGTTGCTTAACCTCGCCGATCGCTTATGGACCGGTGAAAGCTATATTTATATATTGCTATAACTATATGTATATACATATATATATACAGCTAGCTGTGCCCCACGGTTTTACCCGCCTTGAACTTAATAAATTATAACCTATGTGTTAATCCAGGGTGTCAGCCAACTCCATACCAAGTTTTATTAAAATCGCTCCAGCCGTTTAGACGTGAAGAAGTAACAAATATACACACTCACCTACTCACAAACTTGCGCCTTTATAATATTAGTGTGAAGTGTGATAATACGCAGGGATGACTGTTGATGAAATGATATACAACGTGTAAAAAGGAACTAAAAAAAATTGATACTCATACAGTTTTAATCTACATAGGCTTTTCACGCTTAAGTAAACGTCCAGTATACTTAGTGCACCTATGATTTAGTACACTTTGTGTTTGATGTTGTTAGGCGTAGGATTATTATTATGAAAACACAACCCACCTTCAGATCAGCCATGGTGTAGAGAATCGCTCCAACTAAAAATATAGCATTTACGAATAACAGTACACCAGCTATTATTATAAACCACATATTAAATGCGTCACCACACGACCTATGTGTAAGCACTTGTGAACTTGATGCCTGAAAATACTTTTAAATAATATTCAATTATGTACGACACATATACTTTATAAGGTGCTACACTGATTTTTTTATCAGCACATCTATCGCTGATAATCTTTAATACCTAGTTACATTCGCTTGATTAGGTGTAAGTATTATTCATACTACGGAGTCAGCAATGCGTACAGCATATGGCATTCGGTTACCGTTTCCTATGCTCGCTTGCATCACGTAGCGAACTGAATGTTTCGTCTTAAAAAAACAGTTTCATTTTAAACTTGCTTTTGACTAATAGATATATCGTTATTATATACATTATTTTTCATGTGGGTATCATTGTCATCATTAAGCCGCCCCGTTACTTTGTCCTATAAGACGCTCTGTAGCCTAAATGATTTTCAGTTTAACCCATCAAAACTATTCTTACGATTTCATGTTTATTTTAATCGAACAAGTCGTTTAAGCCTGGGAGCTTCCCTAAGATCTTACCGGTGGAATACTGTAAATGTCTCCGATGGTAGCTTTCTTGGATATTTTCTGTGGGTGATATCCGTCCACCCAGAGCATATGCATAGCATAACAGAGACTGTTATCCTCATGTAACAATACAAAAATAAGATTAATGACCTGCAAAATAAAGTGGTTTTTAAATTTGTGAGAGGCTACAGGTTCGTCTGAGGGAGTAACTATATTTTCATGCATGCTGCCATTTGACATATTGACGCACCTGGATACCCTGGTATGCGTCAAAATGGGGCAAGCAAGAGCATATTAATTGCTTAAACGAAGGGGTATTACCCTGAATATGTGGCGTGGATAACTACTGCCGCTATATGCCCATACAAGTACCTACTTGTTGAGGCTGTTTAGCTGTGGATTAAGTCCTGGCTAAGTAAATGCTAATTTACTTAGCCACTCGGATGCTTGCTCGGAAATTCACGGAACATAAATGAGCATTGGTGTTATGGATTTTGTTCCTGAGATATATGCTGAGAAAGCTGTTATAGGATTTTAAAAGGTCGTAAAAAGGGTTTAACCAAATGGTATGGTAGAAAATTGCCCCTCAAACCTTGTAACGTGTTACTGTTTTAATTTTCCATGACTGATGCACTGACAATAGCAACACTTGCTATGGTCAGTGCATCAGTCATGAAAATCAGTAACAACACAATAGCAACACACACGTCACACACTGAGTCCCTCATAGCCAGATGCTCTCACCGGTCCGTAAGTGATTGGCGAGGTTAAGTAACTAGGCTCGCGGTCAGTCCATAGATGGGTGACCGCCAAAGTGGTTTAATTTCTGAGAGTCTCCGTGCTTTGGAGGGCACGTTAAGCAGTCGATCCCGGTTGAAGCTATCAGGCAACAGTCGTTAAGCCATGTTAGAGGCCTAATGGGTGACTTGAACAACTCTGACACTAGGGTATACAACCACTATCCATACAATAAGTAGTAATAGCAACAACCACCTATATTATCTGTATGATGGTTACGAAGCTATTTACACGTGTATCCGGTTTTTAACAATGTTTAGTAATTTGGCTTTTTTGCGATACTTATTGTATCGCAAAAAAGCCAAATTACTAAATAATACTCCACTTGGACTATTTGAGAACAACGTCACTCCAAAAATATTATAATATGTACATTTTATATAAAACTACACCATTTAGTCAGTATGTCTTTGGCTTGGGGCATTCCACCAGTTGATTTTTGGAGGCTTGCCTTAATGCGTGTTACTGTTGGCAGTTTGCCAAGGTGGTTAGTAAGCAAATTTACCTAAGTGTTCATGCGAAATAAAAGCGGGAGTTGAGGTTATATCTAAAAATAACTTACCAGAAATCTCAAATAATGTATAATTACGAATGAATAAAAATGGCGCGAAAAACACAAGCGACTCATTGCAGTGATCTGAGGCCTGTTTAATAAAGCTGACAATTCGACAAGTCCGACATATGTCATAAAGTAACAATTCGACAATGTTTCTGTTTAATAAAACTTACAGGTGACAAAATGGTCATGGTGGAAAATCCACAAATATGTCGGGTTGTCACTACAATCCGACATATTTCTGTTTAATAAAACTTTTAGAGCGACAGGTGACAGGCGATAATTTGTCGTGAAAAACTTCTGCTTTATTAAACAGAAAATTGTAATGACATATTGACATATTTGTAGAATTGTCCAAAACTTCTGACAGGCGCCTTACCCTCTGTCGCGATTCATATTTTGAATATTGAAGGTATTGAAGGTGTCAGATAGTGTTTATAAAAGGTTTAATACAAAAAATGGTACTAACATCGAGCCGCGAGAGTAGTGATGACGAATACTTGGAACAAAAACAAACGAGGAGGCAACGACGGCCAGTTAAAAGCAGAATCAATTTAATAATATTAAATTATAATTATTTATTTATTTTTGATTACTTCATTATATTACTTTGTAGATATTTGTTTCTTGTTTTACCCTCATTTCTGTTCATAAAACAGAATGATCAGCAAATATGTCACAAGTTGACATAATTGTCACGACAATCCGACAATCGTCAACCGAAAATTGTCGGAAATAATTTGACTGTAGTTTTCTGACATATGTCGAGTTTTATTAAATGTAACAATATTACAATTATGTCATTTTTGGATATATACGTCGACTTGTCAGCTTTATTAAACAGGGCCCTGAAGCGACGTGGTCTAATAGGGTCTGGGGATAACATCGTTTTGTGTAAAAGAATTTTAGAACTTACGAAATATATCCCATTTTCAGCATAACCTCAACCTTACCTAGATATTTTATGAATCGCAGTTCTGATACACCTAAGCTATTGCCAAAGATAATATAATACCAACATAGCACTCAATGTTTATAGGAACAGTATCTACGTCAAACAAAAGGCTGTTTTAATATTACGCCCATTCGGTGATGGCATTGATAATCTAAAGTTAGAGTACCTAACCGAGTTCCATTTGCAATAACTTTCCATTGCCTGTTAAATCAGAGTGCTACGGTCTGCTTGTTGCAGATAACGTTATAAAATGTTGTCAACCATATTGGTGGTTTACGTAATCTTGATGGGAATCATTTTTCACTGGTCGCTGATTCAGAATCGATAGCGAATCATACTCTTACTATCGATACTCGATTATAACTGGTAAGTATTTATAATACTAGCTGCGTCCCGAGGTTGTATTAATGGTTTAGTATAGTTGTATCTATATCTATTCCATTACGTTTAGTGGAACTACTTCTAGCAACTAGGTACTCCTTGTTTATTTCTAACTAGCAGTCCCAGCTAACTTCGTATCGACAGGCAGACACTACTGACGGCAAAAAATATGCGGTCTGACGGTGACCAAACGAAGTATATATTTGCCATTAAACCTTTACTCGATAATAACGAACACATAAAATAAAGTTTTATCTAATTTGGTACAGCCGCCCATTAGGAAGTTATAAGCGTACAAACATTTCGGTGATTCATTTAAATTTCTAGCGGGATCCATGCCAGTTGAAAATCCCACGGGACATGCCGCTCAGTGTTATTTTACTTTGTGTGTGTTGATCCTGACTTACACGAGTTGCAGTAGCGGGAACTAGTACTATAAATAAATATTCTGGAACATTATTCACACACGGCCAATCTGATCTCAAACTCAGCAGAGCTTGTACAGACGCCAGCACATCAAGCTACCCCAATCTGTCAAATTTCCCCAATTGAAAGTGAACCTTATGCTTCAGTGATAAAGTTGAAAATCTATAAACTTTGACAGATTGCGGTAGCTGGATGTGATGGCGTCTGTACTTTGGAAACCAGATAACTTATATATTACATATACACTACTTTTCTTTTGTATATACATACTTATATAGATAATTACACCCAAGACTCAGGGCAAACAGATATGTACATGCACACAAATATCTGTCCTGGGTGGGAATTGAACTCACGATCTGCGGCGTGAAAGTCAAGCATTTACCAAGCACGCCAACCGTTCGTCACTATTATAATCTTAGCAGCTATTTAAGTTCTTGACGCATTGCTATCACACTAATATTATAAAAGGCGAAAGTTTGTGAGTGTTTGTTACTTCTTCACGTCTAAACGGCTGGAGCGATTTTAATAAAATGTGGTATGGAGTTAGGTGATACCTTGGATTAACACATAGGCCATCATTTATAAAGTTTAACGCGGGTAAAACCGCGATGCACAGCTTGGGTTGATAAAAGTGGATTGTTTGTGTAAGTAATTTTTTTCTTGCGTTGTATGATTGCAGTTACTAACATAAACTAACCTACTTCTTCTAACCTTTTTCTTACTTCAGTTCAGTACACAATCAAAACTAAAAGCAAGCTTAACGCGCGCCTGATGAATAACGGTTACTACGCCTGACGACTACGGATATACGTTATCTATTACTTACGCGTTTCCGTTCTTATATTTAGGCAGGAACACAACATTATATCGTTTACATACATGGACAAGCGACACGCATTTCAGACACAAAGGAGACGGATACGTTTTCATACAATATTGGGCCCGGATGTAAAAAGATAAAAGTGGTGTCAATTAATGGGTCTATAAATTATCAGCCAATCACTAAAAATTCCATGGATTTTTTCAATCTGTGAGAAGAGTTATAATAAATTCAGTACTTAATAGAGAGGTTATGTACCAACCTATACTAAACAGCTGATTTTTAACGGCCATTGCTATTTAATAGTTATCCGTGTCCAGTATGTTATCAAAAGTCGTACACGTTAAGCAATATCAGACGTCCGTAGAGAGAATGCAGTTGTCGAGGGATATATAAATAAAACAATAAAAAATACTCAAATCACACACGCACTAAACGATACGAGAAACGAGTAACCGATCATAGATTAGGATTCAAAATCTGTCACCAGTCACTGTCAGCATAGATTAAAAATATAATCCAATAACTAATAAATTGATTTGAACGATAACCGATATTATGATTTCTATTTATTTTGTTGATATTTTATTTTTTACTGTTGACATTATGTTAATGTATTTAATAATTATTATGATTAAATCGGTTATCTGGTGTCTGGCGCAAGAGTTATAATATTACATTGTTTGAACTCATTAACGTTAATCGATTATAGTAATCAACAACCAATTTAATTCGTGACTTAAACTTATTTTGAGATTTCTCTTTTTCAGGATTGTAAATTGGGTCAACTTTTTACAGTTTGAAATAGAAAAATATAACGCTTTTTTTAAAACCATATCTCAACTTATTACAGTCAGGCCCAGAAATCCCCGTCTCCTTTAAACAGTAAACTATGGCATGTAGGCTACCCGCAGAGTATTTTGTAAAATATATTTTTTAGTTCTTCTTATAGCGGCAATCAGTCAGTAGACTATGAGTCGATGGCGTGTTATAATGTTTATCATTTCGAGTATGCTCTCCAGTGAGAGCAACTACTCATCATTGGGGCCTAGAGCTAATGTCTATCTTGTAGCTCTAGGATGTTGTGGCGCTTCAGTCGTCTCACATTGTTCTGGGTTGTTAACTGGCGTACTAATTCGATTCATATTCAATCTTCGTAAATATGACCATGTGAGTGACTACCGAGCTCAGCTAAAGTGGTTCCCTATTCGTCAGCGCAGAACGATGAGAGCCTTAACTACCTTATTTTCTCTTCTACACTCGCCTTCTTCTCCTCTATACTTAACTTCTCAATTCCAATATCTTCATAACAATCATTCCAAAAATCTTCGCTCTTCTCACAATCGTCTTCTTCAATGCCCACCTCATCGTTCTGATTTCATCCATTCTTCCTTTTTTGTTCAATCCATTCTTCTTTGGAACTCTCTACCTACTGAGATCAGGATGGCAAAGAGTAGCTTTTCTTTTAAAAAGAAAATCCGGGAACATATTATGAAAAATATGGCAGAATCAGCCCAATAGCTCTTTTCTATTATAAACTTTTCTCTAGGTATATATTTATGTCTATGTATGTATATTTATGTATATGTATGTATATTTATGTATATATGTTTATTATTTTATAAATATATATTATTATATTCTAGTTTTAATTTATGTAGTTTATGTAACTATTTTTATTGTAATTTTTAAGTATAAGATTTATCACCTCCACACACGACGTGTTAAGTGCACCTACTTTAGTTTTCTCTGCATCACCCTAAGGTAGACTGGTAGAGAATGCCTCCGGCATTAAGTCCGCCTCTGTACATCCATGTGCAAAAGTTTTAAATAAAAAAAAAAAAAAAAAAATAATCGATTGGGATGATTCATTAGCCGCTCCTTATATCATTGTAAAATAAATAAAGATACTAAATTAAGATATGTGGCACAGCAGCTAAGACAGTCGCCCCACCGCTAAGTGTCGCGGTTTGAGTCGCGCACCGGACAACTATTTGTGTGACTCATAAATAGTTGTTCAGAGTTTGGATGTAATTTGTGTCCGTTTATTGTATGTTTGTAAAGTACCCCGCGACATAGGGATTAAATTCCCTAGTGCGGGCGTTGTCGTTATTTAAGAAAAAAAAAAGGTTTTACCCAGGTATGTAAGTGTAAAAGCGGGACTCATTCCAGACACAATGATAAACAATGACGTCTATTTCATATAGGCTATTACTCGCAGAGTATTTTGTTAAATAAATAAAGATATTAATTATCGGTAGCAATTCTAAATACTTTTTTTCTGATAAGTTTAATAATGTGAATATGTGAATTACGGGTATCAGGTGTCAATCCAAAATGTAAACAAACAGAAATGTTATGTTTTTTAAACTAAGAAATATCGAATGGATTGTATAAATTCGACGGTGCGGTGGCTGAGCGATTAACGCACATGGGACCGGGTACCCCGTGGTAGAGGGTTCGATTGCCACCAACACTTAAATTTATACAATTCGCTTTAAATATGTCTCTAAACTAATTTGCTAAACAAGCTATTGGTTTAGATAATTTATAAAAATCATCAATCACATTAAATCTTAGAACTACGAATTCACATTCACATCTCACTCACTTTCTTGTCATTCTATAACCATCTTTTATAACTTTGGGTTGAGAATGTTCTATGTCCTTTTTATCAACTATCATTTTTCTTCTAGTATTGACATTCTTGAAATGTTTCAAAAGCCACCTAAAATCCGTAACTGATACTGGATTTCGAACCCCGACCGTGACAATGCCAGTGCCAGACAATGTGTTCAATGCCAGTGGAGACAAAATGCAAGGTTGCTTACCTTAGAAAGAAGATGTACAGCACTAGCAGGCATTGCATGGCCCACAAGGTGTCAATCAAACAAGGCTTAGAGAACTAAGCCTTATTTGATTGACTCCATGTGGTTGACAGAAGTAAATACATATGGTGTGGACTCCTTTTTTATAGTAAAACCGAAGAAGGCTCTATGCCAGTATGCTAATATTAAGTATGAAAAAATTATTTTTACCTGTCGATTTGATAGGTTATCATTAGATAATGAACGAATTGATATGTTAAATTATGTCGATTTCTTTATTCGTCTACACCTATAAATCTATACAAATAAATAAAATTGGAGTGTCTGTTTGTAATATTGAAATAACCGGTTTTTACTACATAAATATGAATATATATACGGTACATACACAAAAATAACATTTTTTACAATTTTTGTCTGTCTGTCTGTCTGTTTGTTCCGGCTAATCTCTGAAACGGCTGAACCGATTTTGACGGGACTTTTATTGGCAGGTAGCTGATGTAATAAGGAGTAACTTAGGTACTTTTATTTTAGAAAAAGTCATTTTTTTACTAAAAAAAAAAACAAAATAAACTAATTAACACGCGGACGAAGTCGCGGGCACAGCTAGTTTGTAATAAAGCGTCTGTACATTGATGATATTTTCAACAAATTAAATGCACCATTATGTAATTTATGACACAGCTACTCCCTATTGATTACGGTAGAAGGTCGTTTAGAAGAAGAGGTAAATATATATTACAATTTAGTGCATAATTACATAATACTTTTTAATTTATCATTATGGGAGGTTGTTACGCTGGAGTCAGAATTGTTCAAGCCGCTCTGTAGGCCTCTGACATGGCTTAACGAACGTAACCAAAAAAGAAAGCCCGTAAAAGATCACAATAGCTTAACGTGCCCTTAGTCGAACAAAGCATTTTTACGGGCACCCATCTACAGACTGACCTCCCGGCGCGGTCATTAACCTTAATTGTTAAGTGACAATTAAGGTTAAGGACCGCGGCGGGCGGTCAGTCTGTAGATGTGTGTTAAGGTGCGTATAGTCGGTTGTTCTCATACATCCTTAGAGAACAACCTAATATGTGCACCATGACTCATCAGTCCTGATAATGAAATAAAAAGTAAGGGCATTTATTTGCATTAGATGTTGAATGGGTAATAATTAGTTTATCGTTAGTTTAAATGACCTACCTCTATACTTAATTATGTAAAAATACAATAAAAAAGAGATTTTTTTTAATTTATAATTGCTTAAGTATTGAGACTAGGGAAACAGCCATGAGAAACCGACCGCTAAACTAATGTTTCACACGGTCGGGATTTAGTTGAAAAACATTTTTTTTCTTTTTTTTAAGTAGTTAACCCGCAGTAGGTAACCTTATCACTGTGTCGCGGGGTACTTTACAAACATATAATAGACGAGCACAAATTACAAAAACATTGAACTTCGTTGAACCCCATGTTCCTAAAAACAGAACCCTTTACAAAATACACATTTTAACTCACATCTAATAAATACATAGGTACCTATCTAATTATTACTAATACTTAGCGTAGACCAATCGATCATATGGCAGCCTTTAAATTCTAGTGTATGTGCATTCAATTCTATGCTGTCTTACCATATAATAATTAATTTTGGGTTATAACAATAATATCCTGGGACATTATTTACACACGGCCATCTGATCCCAAACTAAGTAGAGCTTGTACTATGGAAATCAAGATAACTGATATTCTACATATACTTATTTTCTTTAGTAAATATAATAGAAGAGATAATTACACCCAGACTCACGACAAACAGAAATGTTCTTGCACACAAATATCTCTCCTGGGTGGGAATCAAACCCACGACCTCCGGTGTGAAAAACAAGCATTTAAATTGCCAACCACGCCTACAGACCTGTCAAACACTACACTGTGTTCCTTCCTTTTCCTAGTCGGGTAGAAATGTGAGCAAAATGTCACTCCCATTCACTTTGTTATACTTATAAGAAAATACTTGTCGGTCGTTGCTCGTTGAAAGCAGAGTGCGATAACAAGTACATAATATTAAGTGATAACGTTATTGCTCGCTATAGATCTGAAATTGCAATGTAATATCGTTTAATTACTACATTATCAACGCTTTATAAAGAACATTCATTTGGCGTGTTTAATTATATAGAGTCATAGATAATTAAGTAATTAAAAGATATAAAGTGGAGATTATCAGTTCGACGTTTGTTTATTTATACCTACATAAGCATTTTCAAAGCGAACTCAGTCATCTGGAAGGGCAAGATGATAGGGAACTCTTAGAAATGAGAAGCCGTTTGTCAGTGGCACCGCTATTTCATTGGAGCTCACTCTCACCGGCCCGTAAGTGATGATCAGCGAGGTTAAGGAACTAGGTTTGCAGTCAGTCTATAGATAGGTGATTCAATTTATACAGTACAGTATAGTGGTTCAATTTATGAGCGTCTCTGTGATTCACCTCGTTAGTCTAGCGGTAGCCTGTACAACCGCAGATAACTGGATCCTATGTTAAATTACCA
The DNA here is from genome assembly GCA_951640165.1 of Pseudoips prasinana. NCBI lineage: Eukaryota > Metazoa > Arthropoda > Insecta > Lepidoptera > Nolidae > Pseudoips > Pseudoips prasinana. The sequence goes on from OX621240.1 coordinate 17,950,039, forward strand.
GGTCGAGCAAACAAGTGCTTTTTAGACTTTTTGTCAAGAAAAAATCCCAGTATTAGACTGGGGTTGGGGGTATAAACCCCCGTTCGGACAGCGCGTAAAGCCGTCGGTTCTGTAAGTGACCTCTCACGGGTCATGGCGCAAGTCATTCTATCAGATCATGAGAATGATATAATTGAAAGTGCCCCAGTGTGTGTGCACATCCTCGTCAAATATAATATAGTATGATCAGCATAGATGGCTAATCTCCATTATGTCTGGCCACCATGAGCGAAATTATATAGCTGTCCTTACATTTCCTTCAGGTAGATCCCCTAGCATGAGAGTATTGTGATACTTCGGCAAATCATATAAAGTGGGACATTCATTCACTTCGGAAGAGTTAAAATTTGTCAAATCGTTCAATAATACTTACTGGTATGTCCATTTGATTGGTGGCAAGAATATATTCTCGAATGAAGAGGATGAAGCCCCAGTTAACCTGTATTTTAAAGACTTTCCGTATTCTTTTTAAGACTTATGCAAAAGATTTGGAGCAAAATGGAAATTATAACTAATAATATTTTGTTTTACATATTTCATTTCATCCTTATCACCTGGATTAATGGTTATCTTCCACCGTGCGTTTCACAAGGAATTTTTTACCGCGCACTACCGCTCTGTGGAATCAATTAACTGTGGAGGTATTTCCGATCCGGTATGACATGGCAACCTTCAAGAAGCGAAACTATTATTTTCTTAAAGGCCGGCAACGCACTTGCTGCTCCTCTGGTGTTGCGAGTGTCCATGGGCGGCGATGATCACACCATCAGGTGACCCACTTGCTCTTTTGCCATAATCATTATCATTACAATTTAAAAAAAATGTACTGGACACGGCTCGTCGTGTTTATGTTAAGAGTTTAAATATTTTGTTCTATTTAAAACGTTATCGAATCTTTTTGTAAGTAATTGAATTTTTATACAACGCACCAGAAAATCCTTGGGAGAAACTAAAACAATAGTGATGGTTTTATCAAGGTAGTGTCCCAGTTAATGAGAAAGACGGCATGCAAATTGGCGCATAATCACAGATAGGTATTACAATAAAAAATAAACAATTAATAAACAAGGTACTGTGTTGTGCCCTTGTAAGTATAATCCTAATAAGCCGACATCACATAGAAACAAAAATAAAGTTTGATAAAGCCCACATTCTTCAGACAATCTCACAATCAAATGCATAATCACAGATAGCTATTACAATAAAAAAAAACAATTAATAAACAAGGTAGGTACTGTGTTGTGCCCTTGTAAGTATAATCCTAATAAGCCGACATCACATAGAAACAAAAATAAAGTTTGATAAAGCCAACATACTTTGGACAATCTCACAATGAAATGCATCACCCGTTTAGTAGGTACACCCCTAAAATAAGTTTCTTGAATACCTCCTTGAGGTACACCTGAGTCTTCGTTACACCAATTTGATGTAGATTCACCAATTTGAACCGACTAGGACTGTAGGCGATCTCGAAGGTAGGATGAAACCACTCCACTGTTATTTGTCTTGATGTGGTTGTTACCTGTATATCTACTATATAAAAATAAGTCGGGTTTTCCTTCCTGACGCTATAACTCCAGAACGCACGAACCGATTTCCACGGTTTTGCATTCGTTGGAAAGGTCTCGGGCTCCGTGAGGTTTATAGCAAAGAAAATTTATAAAATTTAACGCGGGTAACACCGCGGGGCACAGCTAGTTGTATATAAATATTTAGAAAAAAAGTAAATAAACCCTTAGTAGTTTGGGTTAGATGGCGCTGTGTGATATGTCCCGAATATATATCTATTAAACCGTACAGAATAAAACTGACCTATCTAGTGTAGGTTTATCTATGCAGCATCATTCAAAGAGTAAATGGATGATTTAAAAAAGTCAACAAGAAAGAATGTTATTATTCAAAAAGGTGTCACGATCACCCTAACACTTAAGTGAAGATTAAAAATGATACATAACTATCCCGCCACACCCAACACTTGAGCCTTGCTATATTTTTTTTCATTGTTTTTGGACCTTGTTCCAAAGTCATAATGTTGAAATTAATGTAGTCTCGTATAGTCCAGAGCCTGTTTAAGCGTTAAGCAATGGAAGCCTCCTCCATATTAATGATAAAAAAACGGTCGAAAAATCAAACCATATCTATCAGATGAGAAAACCGCATCAATTGTGGTCGATAAATAGACTCAAAGGAGACTAACCGCAAGAGACGCAGGAAATATTAGTGCACGCGACTGTGGGAGAGCACAGATGGTTCTATACTCGCTATAATCCGATCTATCTGGCTATCCGCCACAACAATATAGAGGTAAAAATCAGGCGGTAGACTCGCATCGCACTCGCAATGAATGAAAAAAATTAAACAAACATTTCCTCCTGTCCTGGTCCCATGGCCCCATCATGGTCCCAACTGTGATTGATCATGCCACTGCTAGACTTAAGAAGCAGTAAAGAATGCCATAGACAGACACACAAAGAGGCTGTAACTTACAATACTCCTTCATGTCTCAGGGGTTATAAAGGGCAGAGTTCTGAAATGCTAGTTAAGACAATACTGACTCACCCATCACGAAAAACTACGGCAAATATTAAAAATCAATACGGTGGAATTAGAAATATTGTATCGAATGTATGAAAGCAATATGTTACTTGTGAGTGTATGTAGGTATACGACGTTTACGAACGGCGCGGCGCGCGATCTTTCTCAAGTCAATACGGATGAAGTTGCGGGCTGATGCTAGTGGTTTACTTATTGTTTGTATGTATTTAGCGCAATTTTGTCTTATTTATGGTAAGTTGTTAGTTGTAGTGGTTTTAGTGGAAACTGTTCACCGCTGCATTGGAAGACGTCTTCAAGCTTCTGGACTGGAAAGGCTTTGGCATCAATGTCAATGGCGAGTACATCACCCACCTTCGATTTGCCGACGATATAGTTGTCATGGCTGAGACCCTTGACGACCTCGGTACAATGTTCGATGGCCTCAGCAGAGTCTCTCAACAAGTGGGTCTGAAAATGAACACGGATAAGACGAAAATCATGTCGAACATCTATGTTGCACCCACTCAATTAAAAGTTGGAGACTCTGCACTCGAAGTTGTAGAGAACTATATTTACCTAGGACAGACCATCCAACTAGGTAGGTCCAACTTCGAGAAGGAGGTCAATCGTAGAATCCAACTCGGCTGGGCAGCGTTCGGGAAGTTACGTAATATCTTCTCGTCCCAAATACCGCAGTGTCTCAAGTCGAAAGTCTTCGACCAGTGTGTGTTGCCAGTGATGACTTACGGAACGGAGACGTGGTCGCTCACTATGGGCCTTCTCAGGCGGCTCAAGGTCACCCAAAGATCAATGGAAAGGGCTATGCTTGGAGTTTCCCTGCGAGATCGAATCAGAAATGATGAGATCCGCAGGCGAACCAAAGTAACCGACATAGCCGTAAGAATTGCCAAGCTGAAATGGCAGTGGGGAGGGCACATAGCTCGTAGAGCCGACGGCCGCTGGGGCAGAAAGGTTCTCGAGTGGCGACCACGAACCGGAAGACGCAGCGTGGGCAGGCCCCCTACAAGATGGACCGATGATCTTGTGCGGGTCGCTGGAAATCGCTGGATGCGGATAGCGCAAGACCGGCAATTGTGGAGATCTTTGGGGGAGGCCTTTGTCCAGCAGTGGACGTCTTTCGGCTGATATGATGATGATGATGGTAAGTTGCGTAATAAACTATATATATGTGGTAAATATTATTAACATTATTCGCTACCACCTCAGTGCCCTCGTTTCGGGTTCGAGTCCGAGTCGAGTCAAGTTTGACTAACAAGCAATTGAGAACTGATACGGGACTTGATAGTGGCAAAAAAATAAAAACTGAAAATAAGGGTAGTGACGGTGTATTTATATAAAAAAAAACAATAGATAACAAACTCCCCGCGCATCTTTCACCTGCCATCAGCTTAGAGCCTTTAGTATATGTGTATTAAAATATTCATAAACGGGACAAGCAGCATTTCGGGACGTGATACTTCAACACGGCGACAGTCCCGTATATACGGGACGTATGGCAATCCTATTGTTGGGGAATTTAAATATAATGCCTACATTAATTTTTCGGCAAGGCCCGTAACGCGTTCACGTGGCAGTTGACTCGCCACAGGCGTCAGTAATCAAAGTGTTGGAAGATGCACCCGCGATATTTTTGTAGACCAGCTTATTTTGTTAGGACCTGTACACATAAATAGTGCAAGTTACTTAAAAAGCTTAATTTGCTAATAAAACTAAAAAACCAGTGGCACACCAACATTCAAAACTAACTTAAAAAATTGACTGCACTTGTGGCGCAGTACCTTAGACTGTCGCCTCGCCGCTTCGTGTCGCGGGTTCGAGTCCCGCGCTGGACCACAATTTGTGCGACCCATAAATAGTTGTTCTAATAGTTGTTCCGCCTATTACATGTTTGTAAAGTACCCCACGACATAGGGATTAGATACCCTAGTGCGGGCGTTGTCTTTTAAAAAAAGAAAATAAAGAATTTTCATTTCCGATAACGATAAACTTATGCATTTTGCATGGGTGTCAATATAAATATTTTTATTGTTTCACAAACTGGTTTTGTACACTTCAGTTTTATGGGTAGACGGCGCTCATTAAGTTTCCTACATGAATTATGGTACGACTTGTTTGTACTGTATATAGTCACTGTCCATCGTTACCTGGATGAATGGTTATCTACCGCAGCGCGTTTCACAAGAAAATTGTTTTCATCGCGCAGCTGCTTTGCGGCGGCACATCTTCCTATCAGATCTTACTCGCACTGCTACATAGCTTAGCATTAGTGGAAACGGTCACATAGTTTCGTAGCTTGGCTTATACATTCTCGCAGCATAGCCGCATAGCACATCGCTGGTGGAAATGCACCCTTAAAGGCCGCACTTGCGGCTCCACTGATGTTGCGAGTGTACATGGGCGGCGGTGATCACTTGTCTTGTTTTCATTATATAAAAAAAATATAAATTGCTAGTGTATGTATACTAGTCACTTACACCAAATACTTGACTAAACTAAACCGGGAGTTAAGAGCAAGAACTTCGGCCATAACAGCGTCCGAAATTCTTGGTCTTAACTCCCGGTTTAGTACCTCAAAATTAATAATAATAATATCTAGGGACAATGTCACGCAGATCATCCTAGACCCAAACTAAGCAAAGCTTGTACTATGGCTACCAGGCGACGATAGAGATACTTATATAGATAGATAAATACTTAAATAGGGTAAGGAAAGGTATATTGGTGATAAAAATAAAAATAAAGCGAATTTTAAAGGAATTTGGAAACTAAACAACAGGTCACTTTTCTTTAATCATATTACTTATTGTTTGAACTAAATCTTGAAACAGTTAAATTTATTAAAATCTCGTCACTGAGAATAAATGTCAATTGAATAAAAAAGAAATCGGAGGTAAGTTGGCGACACTGTCAGGTAGATTGGTGATGGGTAGCTAATTTGGTGATAGTATGGAAATTGCCAAGATAATCAGATTTTTTAACTTAAAATAAAAAATGTTTAGCTCTGTAGTAAATATCATTCCATGCACCGGTCACATCTATAATATGGCTGTTCCTCGGGATCAGTATCTTCAATAGATGCACAGATCTCGTGGTATGGCGACAAACAATACGAGCACTGGATCCATTTGGCTGCCTTCCTTTTTTTAACAGGATTTGAGTGCAAGACCTCACATAATCCACACTACAAATCATCTACTATCTCTTGAATTTTATTAATTTTTGCTTTTTGGGCAGATTTGCTCAATGTTAAAGGCAAGGTCGAAAGTTTTCTTATACTTTATTTTTATTTTCATTGGCACTTTTTGGTGTTAAGTACTTCGCACTGAAATCTTTTTTCGACTAAACTGACAGCTTCTTGAAGTTGCTGCTGGTTATATTATCGATATTTATTTTCTTTTTCCATTTTGAATCTAGAGGCACTAAAATAGGTTATTTGGTGATATAAAAAATATACCTATAGGCAGCCTATAGGTAACTTGGTGATATGGTTTTTTTAGCCTCAAATTCAAAATAAAACGTACTCGTGAATTCTTCGAAACAAAACCCTTCAAACTCTATATTAGGCTTTTCATATTTATTTTTAATACACGCACAAAATATGTCTCAAATTAACCTCTCAAAAACGTATCCAACATTTTGACAAAAATACTAAGAAACATCGGTCACAACTTAAGGAATAAAAAATTACCAGGAATGATTCACGACTTTACTTCAAGTTTTTTTTAATAATCATTAGTTTTATGAAACACTAGCTGTGCCCGCGACTTGGTTCGCGTGGATGTCGGAACTTAACAATGTATTTTTTTGTGTAAAGCGCTGTGGGAGGATACCCATACAGTTTTATTTATTTAATTTAGTGCTTCTTTATTTTACCTGTGGAACCACCTGGAGCGTACACAAAAACGTTATTGAGGTTGTTTACGCGTGAAAGAGCTATGTATAGTTGACTATGGGAAAAGCATCCAATACTTAGGTCCACCCCCGCAACGGATAATGTCTGGCCCTGAGCTTTATTAATCGTCATGGCATAACAGAGACTGACTGGGAGTTGCACTGGTTTGAAAGATTTAGGAATTATAGGTATCCTTGGAATAAAAACAATAACACCGGCGCCGCAACCTGTTAATATTTCAGCTTCGATAATGTTTTGCTGCAGATTTGTGACTTTGAGCTGAGTGCCGTTACAAAGTTTGGGAGGACATAAATTTCTGAGGAGAATTATTGGTATTATTGATTTTTAAAACTATTTTGTAGGATGGAAATCCGGGTGTGCTGAGGGAATCCAAAAATTCTACCGGGTAGTGCGTGGCGTCATCTTCTTCCATAACTGTATTTATTGAGCTATATTCTCTACTATTCCCGGACAAATGAGTCAATATTTTGAAATTAACTGTCGCAGCTTGGTCATTGCGGGGCGTCAAAATAGCTCGCTGACATAGCCAAAAACTGGCTTGATTTCCCATGTTTGTAGTATCTCCGTACACAGAAGAAATTAGCTCCTGCTGTGATGTAATGTAAGAACAGAGATTACCAATCAAAATAACTTTTCCATCTTCTTGTAGGGGGTATGTGCCATCGCCTATTTTTAACAATAAATTGGAAAACTCCTGTGCATTTTCGCAGCCTCTGACTGATCGGGTTCCCTCCTATAACTATCTCTTGAATAGCCAATTAGGACCTGTTGTGACAAATTTCACGTACCCTGTCAGGAATTTCTCCATCAGTATTTAGTTGTACATGTCTCATAAAATCTTCAGCAAACTTGTCATGGTACTTTTGCCATAACTGTTTAGCATTCGATAACGCACAAAAGGTCAATAAGTTGGCAAACAAATGTCGCAAGCGATGTGGACTATCGCTCACGCATGCTTCCGCTAGAGCGTCATCCCAATGCTGACCTCCATCTAATAAATGGCGTGCTCGGCAAGCGGACTGGTATGTGGGATGTTCAATATCATCCACTTTGCAGAGCTCAGCAAAAGACGTAGGTCCTCGCACTACATGGACCAGACTGTGGGATGAACTCACACGTGAGCACGCCACGTGAACCTGCCCGCCTTCCTCTAGTCAATTCCAGCTAACTTGAGAGTTTGACTTTGCGATTTGTTGATGGTTATCGCGACACACACTTTTATAGGGAACTACAGTATTTTAAACTGAAAAGGGAGATCATTTGGCACTAACGGAATACGTGACACGAACACTGTTTCTCCCTGGGCGCATCCAGGCATAATAGTAGCCTCTATAACACGATGCAAAGTTTTGACTTGAAGCCTAGTGCCGTTGCAAAGTTTAGGTGGCTTCAAATTCCTCAGAACCTTTACAGGTATACCCACACGCAACATACATGCCCTATTATACGCCCTTAGGGGTGGAAATTCCTAAAATACTGAAATACGTATTTTTTATTTTTAACGGAAAGGCCAAATATCAATTTTCATGCTTTTCACTTAAAATATTACACACTTTTCATACAATGATGAAATAATGAAATTTATTCAGCACTTGGGTATTAACATACACTTGTACTTGTCAAGTTCACAATGCAGTACATAAACATAGTCGAATACAGTATAAAAAATACAAAAATATAATTAGTCTAAAAAAAATAATCTATTATTTTGAAATTTAGTCGTATACAATATTAAAATTAAAGAATTGAAGGCAATGAGCATTTGGCTAGCGCAGAAGGCTCCTTAACCAGTAGCTTAAATTAAACTATTAATACCCGAGGCCACCCTTTTGGGGTTCGGGCCACAGCTCAGGGGGCCGCTGAAGCAAAAGGACAGAATTCTAAGAGAGGGTGTGATCAATTGCACGGGATCATGGATGACGTGTTATGGGGCCAAAGCGATCCTCGCCGCTGAGGAGCCTACCCTAGCTAACCTGCGGCTTTCTCTAGCTACCTAGGTGGACGACGCGGAGAAGAAAGCCACAAAGAAACTCCGGGCTTGCTTTTGTCGTCTTCTTTTGCTTTTTGTTTTCGTTCTTTTTTTTAAACCATGTATTTTCTTACATTACAACTTACATCTCCTATTTTACGCCCTTATTAAATTATAACAAATCCAACCTTGTATATAATTAAATTTGCCCAAAGAAAACAGAATATTTTAATAACCAATTTTGGACAACGACATACTTCTAGCCAACCAACCCACAGACCTTATTTGGAAACAATTCGGAACATTCAAAGCCCTACGTAACTCATGCAATTAGCAAACACGGGCAAATCTTAACACCGCGAGTCAAAAGCAATGCACAACGACATCTATCGAAATAAAAGTCAACTATCAAGCACAACGACATCTATAACAAATCCAACCTTCTACATAATTCAATTTGCCCAAAGAAAACAGATTTTTTAATAACCAATTTTGGTCAACGACATACTTCTAGGCAACCAAGACCTGATTTCGAAACAATTCAGAACATTCAAAACCCTACGTAACTCATGCAATCAGCAAACAGGGGCAAATCTTAACACCGCGAGTCAAAAAAAAAAATGCACAACGACATCTATCGAAATAAAAATCAACTATCAACCTAGTTCATTCAGAAAAGAGATGTCATAATAATATGTGCAATGACATGTATCGGACTGTTAGGTAGATAAACATTAGTTCATCTTGAAGTAACGAAATGTGTGTTATTTTTCTTCATGATTACTTTAAAATCTAATATCTTTTGATAGGCTGAACCGATTGCAATGAAACAAAAACTAAATGTTACCTCCAATTACGATCAATCGTTTAGTATAAAAGTTATCTACATTGCTTTCGTATATTTTACGTGATACCCGAACATATAAACAGACAAACAGACACACAGACAAATATTCTAAAAATGCTGGAAATTGGCTATATTGGTGTTCCTTTAATACCCTGGCTATTTTTTTTGGATTTTCTTTTGATGTACAAAAATTATTTTTCTACAGATTTATTATATGTATAGATTTTAGTTTAATTTAACACTGAAACACCAATTAAATTCATAAATTATAAGGAAATAAGTAAACGCAGCCCACCTTCACTCAAAAATGGCGCCACTGATGCACAAATTTCATAAAACTAAATGCAGGGACAATGCAGCGAAACGCGTGATGTATATATATCCTCTTCACACTTGTACCGACTGGATAGCGCTATCTCTTGAATCTGCTTGCATAGGGAACTGTGTGGTATTCGGTTCAAAAACTATCACCAAATTACTTATATCACCGATATACCTCTCCTTACCCTACATAGAAAACATCCATGACTCGGAAACAAATATTCGTGCTCATCACACAAATATTTGCACTTACCGGGATTCGAACCCAGGACCACCAGCTTCGTAGGCAGGAGCACTACCAACTAGGCTACGGTGACCGTCAAATTCAAAACGTTTTGAAAAACTGGCTTCTTTCCAATGTGTTTTACGATCACAATGAGTATTTTGCCAAAAAGTAGCCCTTTTTTCTATAAATTGTAACAAATAATTCCACAAATATAGTTATATTATAATAATAAGAATTGTTATGAACTATTAAGTTTAATTCATAAACCTTACTGTTGCACGCCCGATACGGGTAACTGTTGATACTCAAAATTGTATACCATCTACAACCATGTACACAGTTTTAGCGATAAAGAAATCTTTATCTTTATCTCAAATAGTTATAATAACACTTATAATAAACAACAAATACCCACCCGCACAATGTATTAGCGGAACCATTTCATAAAACACTGGCCTGCTAAGTTACTTTTAAATCTCGAACTCTCGTTTAATATAGAGACAGAATCATTTAATATAGAAACATAATTAGAGACATCATTTAGATGTTTACTTATATATAATTATATCCTACCGATTTCATCGGTGTAATAAAGTGAATATCTTCTGAGCTTCTATTCTCAAATAATGCAATAAAAATTCTAATACAATTAAGTCATATAGCCATTGTCATAAAATTTAAACACATTAATATCCTTATTATTTAATTAGTCATTATCTAATCAATTAGAACATTATTAACATATTTGAATTCGAATGATTTTTGTGTGTGTTATATATACATATATTATTTAATGAATTATTCAATGTAATACAACATGCCGTCTTAAATGCTTTTGTCCATAAGGAAATACTTCATTAGAATTTACTTAATTTGACTTTTGGCTAGAAATAATAAGTATTTAAAACGATTAACGATATCATAATTTTGATGACATTAGGTAGTACATGATCTTAAAATCTTACGTTCTTTTTCGTTTTGACCAAGTATCTGTGTTGGAGTAGAATACACTTATTTCAAACTAGCTGTGCCCCGCGGTTTTATCCGCGTTAAATGTTATAAATTATCACAGCCCGTCCCCCTTAGGTGATAGTGTGATGATATGTAGCCTATATGTTGACCCGACCTCTTAGTAATATTCATGCAAAATTTTAAGTAAATCCATGAAGTACTTTTGAGTTTAGCCCAGACATAATATGTACATACAGACAAACAGACAAAACTTCTAAAAACTATATTTTTGGGTTCGATATCGATTGTAGATCACTAGCCTAAGTATCCTTTTCTAAAAATATTCGATATAAAGTTTTGTCTTCCTACTATTTTATTAAATGTATAGATATGTATAGATATGGATGTGGCAGAATATTATGTCTTTTAAATTATGGTTTACAACTGTCACGATAATAACATTCTGCTTCACATAGGGAACTAAATTCATGTATATTGCACTCGTAATACTGTTTCGGATTCCACAGAGTTACCCTGTAATACATCATCTGTGAAAATTTCAACTAACTAACTATCACGGTTCATGAGATACAGCCTGGTGACAGACGGACAGACAGACAGACAGCGAAGTCTTAGTAATAGGGTCCCGTTTTACCTTGTGGTTACGGAACCCTGAAAGTATGGCTTAACTTTCGACTAATTTGGAGGCATATAATGATGCCACTTCTCGAAGTCTTTTCATTAAATACGTAACTTTCGTAGTTTTAGGGTTCCGTAACCACGGGACCCTATTACTAAGATTTCGCTGTCTGTCTGTCTATCCGTCTGTCACCAGGCTGTATCTCATGAACCGTGATAGTTAGTCAGTTGAAATTTTCACAGATGATGTATTTCTGTTGCCGCTATAACAACAAATACTAAAAAACGAAATAATATAAATATTTAAGGGGGCTCCCATGCAACAAACGCGATTTTTTTGCTCGTTTTCATAGATAATGGTACGGAACACTTCGTGCGCGTGGGCGACTCGCACTTGGCCGGTTTTATTTAGATGTCATGTCACATTGTTCATCAATGGCCACTTAAGAAGTTTATACAATGAACAATGTCAATTTTAATACTATCATAATCATAAATGAGATTAAGGTTAGGTAATTTATTTATTATGTCTGTAATTGTATAATTTTTCTTTTAGTCAATATATTAAATGGATCTTTAGGCGACTACCCACCAATACTGATTTGTTCGTGGTAGGAGCTCAGACAGAAGTGAATTTTAAAGTTCTGTACAAAGTATTTTATTAGAAAAGTATAATAATATACTTAACATTACTAATAATAAAGGTTAATAGGGCAGATAAATAAAAGGTATATTTAAAAAAAATGTCAATATAGAGTTATAGAGGTGTTAGGTAATAAGTTTTTACCATCTATATTGACTGTTCAAAAACCTTATGAGGTAAAATTCAAGAAACCAAAACGTTTTTAATTTTTCTTCAGTTTTCACGTTAGTTTCGCTACTGCCTCACATATGTTATTTAAACAATACGAAAATTACTATAATGTAACCCAAGGTATCAAAAAATTCATCATTATATGCACTGTGCTGCTAAATATAATGTACTACATGTCTGCAGTACTCATTACCAAAAAAGGTCCTTGAGGTTATACAAATGTCTGACTATTATAATCTATTATTGTTCTAATTTGTGAATCAAAACACGGGTAAAATCCAAAGATGATATATTCTCGCGTATGCCATAGCATAACCATGGTTTTAATGTATAGTATATAATACACGCTATTGTTATTTATATCATTACGATTCAATAGTAATAAACACATTTTATATTGCTTGTTCAACTGTCTCTATACTTCAAAGTCATTGTCACGAACATTTTCTCTTCTTCACCTTGTTTCAACAATTTTAGAGTTCTGTGCTTAATTAGGAAACATATACAAGGTGTGGTGCATGTCACTCCGCCCGATGTATACCGTAGCGTCTTCATCAGAATGACTGTACGCAGAAGCGGTTCAGAGAGAGAGAGAGAGTCAGAAAATTATGCTGTCTACCATCACTACTGTCATCAAAGCCGTCAATCCAGCCTTAATCAGCGTCACCAGTGAAGTCTTGATCATAAAGGACAGTTTCAGGATACCGTTTAATGCGCGCGTATATGCTCGTTTTTGAAAGCGCATGTAGGCGCACCTTTTCAAACGGTGCACATTTTTTTATGTATACGTATGTACACCGATTACGCTGAAATGTATGAACCAAGTTACGTGAATCTTCTTTAGTTTGATGCGGATTTCTGCCATTTTATATTTATATAGGCTCAGCAGACTCATTGGCTAATCTATCATCAATAAGACCTAATCTATTAGCTCTCTACTTGCTTGGCACCGACTTCAAACCTATAAATGAGTAGCGCATACAAATAATAGTATTTAATAATATTAAAAGTATTAGGTTTGCATAAGAGGTGAAGATTTTTATAAAAACATTTATTTCACTTCTCCGTGGAAACGTCAGTTTTTGTACTGTTCGGCAGCCTCTCTGCTGATGAAAATCTTTGATCGCGTAGATAATACTTTATTTTTGAATACAGGAAGTACTTGCATGGATCTAGGTCAGGACTGTATGCAGGATAAACCATAATATCTTCTTCTTACCCTTTCAAATTTCATAATTCGTTTTCGGCTTTGTAATATTGTAGAACGACATTTGTGGTTATTTTTACGGAGTTCTTCAATATTTTACGGCCTACCAATGGTTGTGTGACAATTGCTATTTACTGTATGATGTTCCAACAAACCGAAAGCCGATTGCAGACCGCAAACTCGCCACTGGTCAGTTTCGTTATACGTACACCAAATTTGACGTCCCTTTGTTGAATTAGGTAAGCATGACATTGCAACAAGTGGCGCGGTTTGTTATTAGAGGCTCAGTTTAATTGTGAGGGATCTGTAGGAAACACAGTTTCTTCACACCAATTGTATCGGACGCATGCTTTTGCATGCTTCCTTTTGGAAGCATCAATTCCATAGTAGATCACGTGTCAATTCAATCATAGGAAGTACAGCATCTTTCTTTTCGCTGTTCACAACAGCAGACGGACGCTCAATCGTCACAGAGATTGATACCACCGCGTTTGAGTTCTATCAAATCAGCTATAGACAGTTGACTATCTTAAGTAGCTGGAAGGTCAGCGACGCTCTGCTGTCATACTACACTTAAAATCGTAGCAGCTCATACTACAACATTTCCCAGAGTTAAATCCATGGTGACGTAGACACGCAATATTTAAAATGGCGTGTAAATTTAAAAACTAGTGGCAATAAGTGAAACAACTGTCTATAATTACTTGATTATGTAAATTTTATAAGGTTATTACACGACTATTACAACATCGTGTAAATTATTATCTTTATACTTATATCTTATGTTCTCTAAGGCCTGATAACTTACTATTTGTAATTCACGTATAAAACATCCCCAAGTGAGTGAAGATATCTTATGCCTGTGCAAGCATTAGTGAAAGTGTTAGTATTAACTATAAGAAGACACTGTTTGCAATACAGTTTATTATTTAATATCTTTCCTCGATGTAGGCTGTTTTTATAAAAGATTATTTTAATAATACACGTTGTATTTAACAAATAAGGTAAATCAATGGTACACCTTCGTTTTTATTTACTTTTGTTTAGGTATGTACTTTAGGGACATAGTATCCTGACAATTGATGCGGGCGCCGAGTGGTGGCAGGGCTCCGCGCGGCAGCCTCCCACGAGGTCTCCACTCCGCGTCGAGTAGTCGCCGCGAGTGCAGGCGCCCCGCGACTCAGGCCGCTTTACTACGCAACCGCGCCACTCACTCGAACCGAATTCACTCGCCGCGAATACACGGAAACTATCACTTTCACTCCCGATGATCATCAAGTTTTAACTATGATAACATTGTGAATTTATTACTGTGCATCGACTGGTTCCTCCACCACGGCAACGCAAGGTAGGTGAGTTTATTTGATCTATACTTCCATGGTCAGAATCAAAATCGAGTCTACGTGTCAGTTCCGAATGCTAAGTGAAAGGCAAACTCTTTGTTAAATTACGTGGATAGTTTGACAACGAGTTCTATAATGCATCTAGAAAAGCACTCACTTTCGATCGCGGTACCAGGATACAACAATTTTTGTTCAATTTCTACATAATTAGGAGACAACGCTGCGCCGCTACTAATGTTTTCATTTTATTAGCGCCTCCTTCAGGTATTTTCGCATTTTGAAATTTTGATAAATTCCAAATAAACATTATCGTTTACCTGAAAGTATCGTTTGGTTTTGTACAATATCATTTGGGTCACATAATACTGACCTACATTTGTGATATATAGGTACAGAGAGTTGGCATTCTTTGTCCTTGATATTTAAAGATATTAGTATCCTTTTATTCTTTTTATGCAAGGTTGCACTCGGTCTTGTTGTAAGTACCGAATCAATATATAAAATAGGCATACGTGCATACTGTTAAATGTTTCAACTGCTTCTTCATGCGTACAGTGAATAATGCTAACGACGCCGGAAAATACATATTTAGTAATTATTACGATCGCATGTTATGCAGTTTAATTCACATGGATACAATATTTAATACACTTATTACAATTACGCTACCTTTAATCTTTTACGATTGTTTAATGTTTTTAAAACAGTAAGATTATAGTCCGATTACAACAAAATGTATTCAGATCTTATTGGAAACATTTATTTTTAAATAAAAAAAGAATAATCAAAATCATTTCTCAAGCATCGAGGAAATTCAAATTCAGAATTCCTCCTTTCTTTAAGTATGTCCAAATGCTACATACATATAGTAAAACCTAATCCCATTAAAGGAACATAATTCTCAACATTCCATGTTGGTTCACCGCTTCGTCTAGAACTACAAAATATATTGTAACAAAGTGCCAAAGGCTCTATAACTCTTACTTTTTAATATAAAATACATCCAGTCAGTTGCGACAGTATAGAAGTTGGTAATAAAGTTATCGCTACATTATAGTATTTAGTCATAAATCAACATAATAACGTAATAGGTAGAATTTTAATAATTATAAATAACTGTAGAGTGTATTATCCAATTTGTTCTTAGGTCAATGAGATAATGCAATGAAGAAACAATATTTTAATTACGCTGTACTATCTGTGCAATCGTACTATCGAAACACTCATACACAGTTTAAAAACATGCATTGAATGCAAAAATAATTATGGTTTATGATGTCATGTTTGCAAATATTTATTATTGTATAGGTATTTATGAGTTATTACAACAAAAGGCAGTATTCAAGCACTCGTAGAAAATTGTGAAACCTGAAACATACATTTTCATTTGCCATACAAAATTCCGCATTTTGTGTTTGTATTTTGACTGTTTTCGCGGACTTCATATAGTTTATCTTATACGACCTACTTGTTTTTGTATAAACATTTAGTATGGTATATGGATTTTAATCAACATAATTTAACTTCTTAATACACCAATAAAAATAATCGCAAAATTATAGATATACATAATTTATTAGTAGGTATATAAGGAAAATATTATTATACAAGTAGCGTGTCCTTCGGAAATATGATTAGTTAACAAAACTGTAGAAATTAATGTTTATTATAAGTAAGATTATGTTATTATCGTGTCAGACAATTTCCGATCGCGGTTTGTGAGTATGGTCAGTAGCAAAAGTAGTTTCATATATTATACAAAATTATTGTTTACTATCTTATTCTTACTAAAGACAATGGCTAAAACGTGTGAGTGCCAAAAACCACAAAATTTCATATATAGAATGAAATAGGTACAATGCGTGAAGATGGAAAAAAATATTAATTAAAGAAGGGCTTTTCTTTAAGTCTGTGTGTTAGGCTTTACACCACTGAATTAATGCTCTGTATTGTATAATAAACAAAATCCTTAAATTCCGAAACGATTGAGTAAAGTTGATCCATAATATAATCTATAACGCAATAAATAGTACCCACATTATATTATTAGTCAGTGTACGTCAAAAAGCCCAGACAACACCGACTACCACTGAAGATGTAAAACCAGCCAAATGCCATGTGGGGAGAATCCGTGAAAAGTGATGTTCTCGGATTCGACTCGGATTGACATCGTCCAGACCAACCTCCAGCACAAACCATTCGCAGCAGCTTTACAGTTCATGTCACAAACCAACAATTTAGTTTATTGTAGTTATTTATCCTGTTGACTGTACCATCGTTTCGTGTATACGCGGCGCGGTAGTGATGATGTCGGAATGAAAAGTTACTTTTTGTGGAACATCGTTAGCAAGTGTTAGACGGCAATATAAAAACGTGAATGTAAACGTTTATAGTTATTGAATGTTACAAAAGTTGCATAATGTTGATCTACATGAAGTAAGTCGATGTAGAAGCATTGTTAGAGAAGGTTGTCCAACTTGCCTGGTTAGGAATGATCTGCCGGTCTGCGTCCTTACAAGTGCTGTTTTATGTATTTGGAAACTAATACTACTGTATGTATGTATATTTATGTTATCATTTAGTGAGATCGTCTCATGAATAGATTATGACATACATATAAAAAGATTATTGAAAAAACATTCTCAACTTTCGATGGGTTTTAAACATGGTATGAATATACTAAGTAATTAAAAGCAATTACGAATAACTAATTCAGTAAAATCCAATGCATAAAAAAATAACTTTCCGTTGCAATTATGGAAGGACATATTTTATACGTGATTAGCGTGTAAAATAAAAGTAACTTGGGACTTTAATGTTTTATTGTTTATCACGAAAGTATTGAAACTACTAGTTTAAAATAAATATAGAGCATTTTCATCCAATGAGCAATTTGAAGCTTTGTATAGGTTTTATTCATGTAACGTATCCAACAGGTAGGTACAGTTACAGTGTTCGGATTAAATTTGGAGTGGAGATATGGTTATACCTTGAAGTAACACAGGCAAAATTTGCGTAATCACGGGCAAAGCCGCGGAGGACCTAGCAATACTTCATCATAACAGCTGTAAAAAGTCCACAGCTGGACAAAACTCTCCCCCAAAAATCATCTTGAGAGATATGCCATGATCACCACGTTTGGCAGACGGGTTGGCGATCGCAGTAAGATGGTCATAGTACTCAGAAAGAAGCTGCTGCCCGTCTACTGGTAGATATCCCCTCGGGTCGACTTCTACGTCCCCCACGGGATGAGATGGAGTAATGATATTCTGATATTGACCGCCGTCACCACACAGCAAATACTTACAAAAATTACTTTACAAACAACGGAGAAATCATGTAACAACAAATAAAACATACAGTCGAATTGACAAACTCTTTCTTTTTTCAAGTTGATATAATAGTAGCTTTTTCAACGCTAAACTAATTTTTTATTAGTGATAGTTATACAATTTAGAGTTTTAGAGTACCTACATTCGTGACGCAGCCAGATAAAAAGTGAGGATAGTAAGTACGATGTATGACGTACATTCGACGCTACATCAGTGGAAACACTTGCACTACAAAAACGGTCCTCGTTGCCTACGTAATAAACACGTCACAGTTTATCCACCGACGTGGAATCAACTGTACATATATAAATTAAGTAAGTAAGGAGAAACAAGTGACTGTTGCCTGTTTCACGCCGTCAACACGCAAAATTAATACCTATTTTCTGCGTACATATTAAATGAAATTTGATCTAATACAACTCCAGTCATAATCATTATTAATCATCTATCCTAGACCTGAAATCTGGTTTTACTCAATATATTAATATAATCTTAAGACAACGCTGATTTTATTACCTTTTCAATTTGAATCTTTAGTATCCGTATCGAGTCTGTACCCACACCGATCTGAGGTTTACCTTTCAAATACTGGCCGAAAATTTGTGAATAAAGTTTTAACTTAAGCATGGCTCATATATAAAATGTATCTTTCAAAAGGTGCTCGTCTCAAATTACCTTGGAGTTTACAATAAGTGATAAAGTATCACTTATGTGGAATGCTTGGTGGATAGTCCTAGAGGTATATTAGGTAGCTAATTTAGTTCGCACTGGAGCGAGTGTGCTATAATACTCCATATGTTTATTTGTACTTCATTCCAAATTATAGACCCACTGACTAATCACATGTATTTGATATAAGAGATATATTGAGATACCAGCCGGGGGGTCCAAACGCTTTAACACTTTTCCGTGACATTTCGAAATGTCTGGTCGAAGTTTCACGTGATCATAGGACTAGCCTTTACTTAAGTTAAAGAATTATAATTGCCATTCAACGTGGAAAGGAACGTTCCCGGTTAAGAACGGATTATTCGAAGACTAAGCTCATTGCTAGGTAATATCATGTGTATATGGATAGCATTGACCAGCGTTATTTAAGATGGATAAATTTTCAATCCTTAAGTTAATTCAATTTTATGTTTCTATAATTAATAAGTTCTTAGGTTATTTACTTTTTTTATATATTAATAACAGGGAAATTAGGGTTTACCGTCCAAATAGGTTGTTTAGGATCATTATATCTTGGTGAAACGTATAAAATATTAGCTTCTTCGTGACTGATGACGATGGGAGCACATTCACGATTTAGTGTGATAACAACCCGCGTGCATTTTTAATTCGTTGTGATATTCAAGTCAGTTGAAGCGATTTATCTGAGCCATAGCACTCAGTCACTCAGTGTCTTTTCATTGTGTGCCACTGTTGATCCTGGCTTATCGGTCTAGCAGAGGTCCCCAAACCCGAGCGTAATAATTCACTTACGGCACACCTCAGCAAAAACGTGCCAAGTAAGTAATCATTTAAAAGAATGGTTTCTTTTTCACCTTTGTTGGTTCGTGAAATCGTCGATCGCTGTTGTTTTATGTTTGTCGTTACCTAATTGCGCATTTGAACAAGTTATTTTCGACAGTGAATATTAATTACCTTAAATCCTGTATATTTCTATGCTTGGACGGAAGATTTCTTTTTTATGTGACTTTTACAGTCAGCCTTGGACGCTTTCATTGCTTCACAAGACAATAAAGGCAAATGGGGACTCGAACCGTCTAGCAAATAAGACTACAAAGTAAGTTACTCGCGCCCGGGGTTTGAACTACAGCTCAGGGCAGGACGTATAAAAGGGTAGGTTTTTGGAAAAAAATATCGAAACGGTCACTCTACTACGTTAATAAATGAAGATGCGGGCTGCTCATCAGATTGGGGTTCGGAGGGGGCATTTCATCGCTACGATTGCAAACTGAAGATCATGGAAGGCGATGGTGGTTGTAGTGCGTTCGCGGTCATAAGGAAGGTTGTGTTTTTCCATTGAACCCCGCTGAGTGCTGATATTACAACACTAAATTGATATAGGCTATATTAAATTGTTCCGGATGATAGGTTTTCCTTTATTGATCCACTGTAATATTGTTTAGGAGCTTATTTATTTACTTATTATTAGTGAGTTTACAGTGAGGGTGTTAAATTAAAATATTGTACATTGGATATGTATAGATATTGGTGCTTGTGGTAACTCTATGAACAAGTAACACTGATTTGGGGAATATTTTTTTATTTTGCCAGATCTTATTTAAACTATTTCTCCAAGTCTATTTTCATATTTATGAACTCCCCCGCGGTACACGGACTAAACTATATAGTGCGGGCATTGTCTTAAAAAAATTGTCTTAAAATGTCTTAAAATGTTTCATGTAAAATATAACTATTCATTATATTATAAGTTGTAAATGTTAGTAACATTTGCTGAATATGTAACCTATAACTTATATGTTTGGTCTAACCGTTAATGTAAGTTGGTTAATAAATAAATAAATAAATAAATTTTGCTGGTACCGTCTGAGATATGATACTATCTGTACATAAATTCCATGAAGCCTTTTAAAGCTAGGATGCATCCCATAAATCCTAACGGTAGTTCACCATATATAGCGCCGATAGTACATCACATAAGTAATCTTTGGTAATAACACAAAAAGAGAAAGCAAACGTATAAAGACAGTTGGCCAGAAAATTTGCTCTATTGACGCCAATAACATTAAGCGCAACAGGTTATAGATAAGCGTGTTATTAGAGTGGCTGTGACGTAACATAAATAGTACTTACCTGTTGCTTTCCTTAAGTTAGTTTTCTAACAAGCAAGTTGTATGTATTATATAAATAATGAAGTAATAATTGTATGGAACGTTAGTATAAACTAAACTAAATAAATGTTCTGATATTATATCAGACTCGCATAAAATTGCTCAATATCGTAAGTGGGATTACCTGGGATTTTTGAAATAATAATAATAATAATAATATCTGGGTACAATGTTACACAGATCATCCTAGTCCCAAACTAAGCAAAGCTTGTACTATGGGTACCAGGCGACGACATACATACTTATATAGATAGATAAATACATGTATACATAGAAAACATCCATGACTCAGAAACAAATATTCGTGCTCATCACACAAATATTTGCACTTACCGGGATTCGAACCCAGGACCACCAGCTTCGTAGGCAGGAGCACTACCAACTAGGCTATGGTGACCGCATATGCAAACTTCTTTAGCGGATATGTGCACTTTTCTTGAGATAGGTAAAAATGTTAAACCCACGTCAGGACACGTGCCCTAATCAAGTATTCGTAAGACGGAGGGTCTTTTTTAATACACAATGGCCGTTTATACACTCTCAGCATTTTAGTGAAAACTTCTTCAGCGGCGTTGTGCACTATATTTTCTTAATTATTTTAGATTTTTACAGCCGACTGCCTAACTAAATGTATATATATTCCCGCAATAGGGAAGGAAGCAATTACTATGAGTCATTACCGCCCAAAGGTAGGAAGTAGCATCTTCCACTCACTACTATATAGAGTATAAGAATTTTCACTTCTATCGTCAGTCCCCAAAGATTGCCCGCATGTTTTTTTTAGTAACTAATCTGCCATCTTGGTACTTCCTTCACATGCAAGCCGATAAGCAGTTTTATACCGCATATCGAGCCAGTGCCTAAATGTAAAGTAGGGCATTCTTTCGGTTCAAAAGCAACCCGACTACTTTCCTAAAGTGGTTATTAACTTTTAATTCAGTTTACCTTCGTGCTTCGGAGGGCACGTTAAACTGTCGGTCCCGGATTAGTCGTAAGCCATGTAAGAGGCCTACTGACACTCTGACACTAGGGTAACCACTGTCTATAGGATAAGTAAGTTATCAGTTTGTGTAAATTTGGCTCTTGTTTTTCCACTATGGCTTTACTACAAACATGTGCGGACCTTGTAGTGGATGTTGCGGTCCCTGCGGCGGTGGCTGCGGTAGATGCTGCTGTCCCTGCATAACAATTTACACGTGCTGCACCAAGATTTGCTAGTGAGGATGTGGCGCTTGACCCGCAGACAAGCCATAGTGCCTGCGTCGGTTAGCGCTTCGGATTTGACATTTGCCTTGAACAGTTTAGCTCCGTGCTGTTTCGTGGAAATAAACTACTACGGAGTGAGTAAGACGAAAGAAATTCAATCCTATCTATCAGTAAAAGGGGTTAGATATGTTGTGTTCGTGAAAAGTATACGAGGTCTCTTAGTATCTTGCCTAGGAGGTATTCAATATTTCACCCGACAAATCATGTTAATGAGGGCTACCGCGTATCAATTTGCCGCTAGAGGCGCTACCATCGCGGCAGGTCTACGAAGCGTCAAAATACACTGTTTTTGATCGGATTACGCTGTTTATTAATAAAAACTGCGATTATAACTCAAAATTTTGGTTTAAAACTAAATAAATTACAAAATGAATAACAGCTCGATGACTGTAATAAATATTTGAAAAAATATTTAAAATCCTGTTAAAGTGTTTCATAAATATCATGCCGCAGTGTTGTGCGGGGACTGCACAACACTGCGGCATCCTATTTATGAAACACTTTAACAGAATTTTAAATATTTTTCGTAAAAACATTCGTCGCGTCCACAATAACAATGATTTTGATCAGCTATAGTGGACCTTCCGCGACAGTGGCGCTGACTGGTGAGCACAAAAACGGTAGCCCTCATTTCTGAGATATCAACCCCGTATAATACGGGGTACAAGACTTATTAAAGTGATTTATCTGTTAATTGATTCTTAGTAAACAAGAGTCACTACGCACAATACGTGCCTATTCTCAATTTTTCATTTGTATGTGCGTGACGAATAATGTTTAAGTTTATAGTTTATCTTTGATTATCCTTAATTTTAAGAATATAATTATGTAAACAAACGTTTAATTACACTTAAATCACACAATAGTTTCACTGACAATAGTCGAATACAACATTATTTATAATATTACTTACATATACAGTACTTAATTATCGTATGGGCAGTGGTAACCGTAGTGTCAGAGTTATTCAAGCCGCCCAGTAGGGTTAAGCCTACGACTGTTGTCTAATGACTACAACCGGGACCGACAGCTTAACGTGCCCTCCGAAGCACGAGGCACTCGGAAATTAAACCACTTTGGTGGTTGCCAGCCTTTCCAATGTCCTTGACAGGCTCTGGCGACCTTACTTACCCTGAATCACGATATAGCCAGTTGCTTGTAGTGCACTCTGTAAGATAATTTCATAGTCATCTCATAAACACAACTTATTAAAATGTAGCCACCATTTGGTATTGAAGTTATTGTCACAGTATTTATCGATCATTAAGATACTAAAAATGCTTAGTTAATTTCTAGATGCGCGTTATTATTAACGCTCATGGAAATGAACTCGTTTTGCTTCTGAAATATAAATTTCGAAACCAAAACGATAGTGAACTTAGTGAAATAATTGTATTTGTCATTAGTTTCCAATTGAAGAACAGTTATTACGCCAATGTTATTAATGACGCTGTGGATCGGGTTGTAGACAATGACCCATCTCGATTAAGCACGGGAAGATACATAGAATTTAAAAAGGGAAGAAAAATAGTATTTTTGATTATTACTTTACGCCAAATTGCAATACATTAGGTAATATGCTTTTGATATCATTTTTTTTTTCAATAATAGCATATAGCATATTTCACTCGCTGATATTGTAGCTAGGTGCACGAGTTTTACAAAAACAGTTTAGCAGATTTTGAGATTATCCATTACAAACAAACATACAAAAATCTAATTTATCCGTGACCAACTGGCTTATTTTTAGAATAGAGAATAAGCATTGTCATACAATGTGGCAATGCTGCTCTTCTTCTGGGCACTTCACCCTTTGATGCTGATGCAGTGCATTGGATTGCCTACGGCTTATTGATATGTATGAGTGTTTTAGAGGAAATTTTCTCAATAAATAATAAAATCTTGGGACAACTAACACTAACTAATACCTAACAAGCCAGAACCTAGGCAGTACTATAGCAACCAGGCAATCGATAATCAACACAACACCCAAACACAGCCCAAATAGTCAGTCATCACACAAATATTTATCCTGGATGAGGATTCAACCCACGATCTCTACTTTAGTAGTCAGGTAACTTACCATTAGACCAACAGGGTGGTCAATTTCACATTTTAACTCATGTTATATTTAGTTTTCTTTTTAATTTATCTTTTTTCCGTTTAGATAACTATCAGGATAATTGCTAAGGGAGATTTGCTATATTGTGTTATTATATAAGGATCTCCTTACACATGAAGATTCTACGCGTTGTAATTTAATGAAGTTAAGTGCGACTATCGTTCCGCGATCACGAGAACGCACGACTTGCAATGTATCACTGCACTTTCACAAGAAGGTTCACCTACATAATATACTCCATTTTAGAATGCTTTAAAATATGATATTGTAGTATTTACTTACGTAACCCTCTACTTCATACAATTCGAGTGTCGAATTATTTCGAAAACGAGCACGTGCATTTAAAGTATCTTGTTAAACTGTTACGGTCAGTAGCGTATTAAGCTTTTTTATATACTACTAGCTGTGCCCCGCGGTGTTACCCGCGTTAAATTTAAAAAATTTCTTTGCTATAAACCTCACCGAGCCCGAGACCTTTCCAACGAATGCAAAACCGTGGAAATCGGTTCGTGCGTTCTGGAGTTATAGGGTCAGGAAGGAAAACCCGACTTATTTTTATATAGTAGACTAGCTGTGCCCCGCGGTGTTACCCGCGTTAAATTTTATAAATTTTCTTTGCTATAAACCACACGGAGCCCGAGACCTTTCCAACGAATGCAAAACCGTAGAAATCGGTTCGTGCGTTCTGGAGTTATAGCGTCAGGAAGGAAACCCCGAATTATTTGTATATAGTAGAGATATAGCAGCCAATGATAGTGGCGCCATCTATCTAAGATTGGTTGTACCAACTCTGAAAGCTTCGTGGACTCATGCACAACATTGAACGATTCTATTAATCACACTAATATTATAAAGGCAAAAGTTTGTTAGTGTGTGACTGTGTGAGTGTGTAAGTTTGTTACTTCTTCACGTCTAAACGGCTGGAGCGTCTTTAATAAAATTTGGTATGGAGTTAGCTGACACCCTGGGTTAACACATAGGCTATAATTTATAAAGTTTAACGCGGATAGAACCGCGGGACACAGCTATTTTTATATATATAGAAGAAGTGAGAGTCCGTAGACAAGTGATCACTGGTTAGTGGTGAACGGTAGGAACATTTAGGTTAGGTAAAGCATACCGTTCATTCGCCTCGTTGCATTGGTGTAGCGGTATCGTGTACAAGCGCAGATAATAAGGTCCTGGGTTCAAATCTAGGATCAGGTCAAGATCGGGATAGTATTAAAAAAAATCTGCTAGGGAAAAGTTTCAGTATGAAGTTGGTGGCGTTACACCCCATGTGATGACATGTAGACATTGAGGTTTGTATCGAAGTACAGTCGAAGTCATAAGTAGATGATCAAAATTGGACGAGAGGTTTTGGGTTAATGAATGATAATGGATGTTGGCCGGCAGTATCATTAGTTAACACTCATTCTCTTTAGAACACTTCGTCGCCAAACTATTTTGACACAATTAAGTATAATTAACTTACTAGGTAATTATAGTTAATTAAATCAAATTAGTATATATAAGTACTGTATATACTATAAAAAATCGGATATTTAATACTTTAAATATCCGATTTTGTTCATCTACTTTTGCTGTTGTCTGTCATAAGTCATAAGTCATTTATTTCTTAACAATTTACATTGTGTTGAAACATTTGTTGTACAATACATATCTAAAAACTAAAATACAAAATAAAACTAACAAAAACTATCATACATAACGGTCAAGAGTACGTTGTTACATTTGTCGTTTGTCATTTATGAACTCATTAATACTATAATACGCTTTCTTCAATAAAAACGTCTTCAATTTGTTTTTAAATAAGTTCACTCTGTGTATAATTTTAAATTCTATAGGCAGCTTGTTATATAAGATGACAGATTGTACTCTGGGACTATGCTGAACTACATTCAATTTAGGTTGAATTGTAGAGGGTAAGTCCTTACGAGTACTCTCTCTCAGCTGTCGTTCCTCATCAGTCTCGTATTTGTGCAAATTTTTAACAAAATTAGTCAATAATACAAGAATATATAGACATGGTACCGTCAAAATATCTAATTTAATAAAATGGTATCTGCATGACTCAGTCTGTTTTATACGAAGCATCGTCCTTATAGCCCTTTTTTGGATAACAAGTACTGATTGGATATTATAATTATAACTATTACCCCATAATTTAATGCTGTACCTCAGCTTTGACTCAACCAGAGAAAAATATATTATTTTAAGTTGAGGCAGAGTGAGTTCTTCTCTTAAATTTCTAATAGCATAACATGCAGAACTAACAGTCTTAGTAATAGATATAACCTCTTCTTTCCAATTTAGATATGCATCAATGTGAACTCCCAAAAATTTTACTTTTTCTACTACATCAACCTTTTCTCCGCAGGATACTACATGAAGCCTGGTATTGTTGCGAACAGTAGACTGAAAAAGTACACATTTTGTTTTATTTACTTTAGAACCAAATTTCGAAAGCATTAAAAACCGTATTAATCTTGACTTCTAAATCCTCACCAGTATTTGCAGATACTATCGCATTTGTGTCATCAGCAAAAATGACAAGTGTAGTATCTGTTATACGTTTTATTATAAAATTGGTTAAGTCATTCAGGAACAAAATAAAAGAGATTGGACCTAAAACCGAGCCTTGCGGTACACTGTGGGATATAGTGACTAGATGAGACTTATATATTTTTTCATCCCCATCTACTACAGACTTAATCTCTACATATTGTTTTCTATTCTGCAAGTAAGAGGTGAATAGTTTAAGCACGTTTCCCCGTATCCCATAGTGTTCCAACTTAGCTAAAAGTATTCCATGGTCCACAGTGTCAAAGGCAGAACTAAGGTCTAGGAAAATACCAGCCACTTTACATTTGTCATTTAGTTTACATACAACTTCGTCAATTAAAGCCTCAATAGCATCTGTGGTGCCTAAAGATGTTCGGTATCCAAACTGTTGACAATTTAAGATCATGTGCTTATTTAAGTGCCTCATGAGACGGTCTTTTATTATGTTTTCGAAAATTTTAGATAGCACTGGCAACAGAGAAATTGGTTGGTAGTTAGATGGATCACATTGTTTCCCTTTTTTAAAAATCGGAATGACTCTAGCTATTTTGAACTGATCAGGGAATAAGCCCATTCCGATACATTCATTATAGAACAATGCTAAGGGCTCTGCCAATAAGTCAATGTTGTCTTTGATAACAGTCAAGGGTATTTTGTCATAACCGGTACTTGATTTATTAGTAATTTTTTTTCACTATATTAAATATTTCCAAGGGCGTAACTAAGTCAAAGGTCATGTTTGATTCTATTCTACTAACACTTTCAGTCAAATACGTTTTGCTAATTTATGGTCAAATGCTGTTAGGCGCACAACATTGTCAAAACTTTTTGAAAATATGGTTACCACCTCCTTAGGGTCAATCGTAACTTTTTGGTCAATTTTAAGCATTAGTTGTTTGTGGTCAAAGGTTTTAGTGACATTTCGCCGTTCGTTTACTATTTTCCATATTGCCTTACTAGAGTCTGACGCCATTTCAATTATTTTTCTAACGTCATTTCGTTTTGCCGTGCTAATTACCTTTCTATAAACTTTTATATATCTACTTCTATATTCTAGAACCGACTTATCACTATTGGTTTTATCTATAGTGTTTAAAAAACGTTTAAATGTACTCGCTATTCGTATTCCGTTTGAAACCCATTTAGCATTTCCATTTCTTTTGAGATTACATTTAAATTTCTACTTCCTAAAATTAGAAGAATGCATTACTCTGAATTTTTCTATAAAAGTGTTAATGCCTTTGCTCCAGTTAGTTTCTAATAACATGTTCCTGAACTCCCTTTTTGTCTATTCGTTATATTTTCTCCTGCAAAGACGTACATAGTGTGGCAGACTCTTGAATTCCATTTTTTCTAAACGCAACGTACAAAAGAGATCTGCATGTCCATCAGCTAACCCATTATGGTCGATATTTATACTATTTATAGCACTGTCAGGTAAATTAGTTAGAATATTGTCTACACATGATTGCGATTTATTTCATATGAAAGTCGGAAAATCTATAGGATATCTAAAGTTATAAGACTTTAATAATGAGAAAAAAGAATTTTTCTTTATGTCATCTTTAAATAAATTAATATTATAGTCACCACAAATTATACACATTTTATTGAAGAAATGCTGTAAACATTTTTCAAGTTTATCCATAAAGTTGTCAAAATTATTACTAGTTGGCGGTCTATAACAACAAATAACAGACATTTGTCGCAATGTCTCGAACGCCACATACTTCAAAACATTCACTTTTATATAACTGCTTACATATTTGCAGTTCCTCTACTACTCTTTTTTGATGTGATAAAATCATGGAACCCCCTTTAGTTGTTTTTATTCTAGTGTTGTAGGACCCCATTCTATAATTTATTAAACTAAACTGTTTTGCCAGAGTTTCATTCAGAAAATGTTCTGATATGCATAAGAAATGGAGTTCATTTGACAAACCACCCAGATATATTTCCAGGTCATCTTTTTTATTACTGATGCCACATAAGTTTTGATGATAGATGTTAACAGTTGTATAAAATTTATCCACGAAAACATAGTTTAGAATCGGTAACTTCTTTTTTCTTAAAATAATACGGGATTGTGCCCTTTTTAGATTCACCAAGTGTATTTGAGATATCATTAAATTTAATATTTTTACAATCATTCATTTTCTTGCGATTCATCATCATGGAAAAATAGTATGGGATGGTACCTTTACATAATTTAAATTGAATGCCACTCTTTAAAGCAATTCTGTGTTCCCCAGAATTAGATCTAGGCGGCTTCAAGTCATCAGTTGGTACCGGATATTTTAGACTATATGGTTTACAGTGCATTTTAGTATCAATAAACGATTTTTTTATACTCTATATAATTAATTTCCATATTTAATTTAAAACTTAATTGATTCAAATAAACATTACCACTATATCTCTCAGGGATACTATTAGTACCTTCACCTTACAGAATACTCTCCTGGTAATAGCATTATAATGTTAATGTCTTCGGGGAGGGGCTATTATCAGCAACGCGTGACTGATATGTTAAAACGTTGTAAACTATGGTAACCGCTTAGTATTGGGTGGGTCGTATCCTTTACCGACATGGTTAGAATTTGGTTTCAAGATACAGACTCTATACCTTGAACGACAAACACAATAATAAATAGCCAGGGGCCTTAGCCAAGTTGCCTATTAAAATTGTTTTACTGTTTTGATTGGTAAAAAATCTATTCATTTCTTATCGCTTGATCATTTAGTGAAGAGCCCCTAGTTTATAATTATATTTTTAAGATGGCGTTAAAAGCGTCTTAAGTGCCTTAAGAAAATATCGAAAGGATTGTATAAATTCGAGTCTGAGAACGTACGATGTCACGGTACGATGGTGGAGCGGTTAACGCACATGGGGCCGGATACCCCGTGGGTCGTGGGTGTGGCACCCACACTTTAATTTCTACAAATCATTTAAAAAATGTCAAACACATTTTAATTGGCATTCGTACAGCCACGGGTACATTATGATCTTGAAAGCGTCTTACAGAAAAGGTTATTTGTGCAATTGTTCCACTAAGATGACGTCACTTATACTTGAATTGTTAATTAAACCTTAAAGATAAAAAAACAAGCATTTATTTGACTGTATGAATTAAGAAATGTGTTACACTTTTGACCAACATGTTATCTATACATATAATAAAATCGTAGGAAAGTCAAAACTGTACATTCAATGTTTTTTTTAAAGGATTCCTGGGGCGTGGTCTACCTACAATCGATATCGAAGCCAAAAATATAGTTTTTAGAATTTTGTCTGTTTATCTGTTTGTCTGTATGTATGTCCGGGCTAAACTCAAAAAGTTCTGCATGGATTTAGTTCAAATTTTGCATGAATATTACTAAGAGGTTAGGTCAACATATAGGCTACATATTATCACGCTATCTCCTACGGGGGAGGAGCTGTGATAATTTATAAAGTTTAACGCGGGTAAAACCGCGGGGCACAGCTAGTGTGCTCTACATGAGAAATTACTTAAAGTGGGCACAAGTATTCGATGCTCTTAATAAAACAGACAATCAGTTTGCTTATAGAAAGTGCTGTTCTTAATGAAACGTATACAAAAAAAGCAAGAGGCTCTACGAGGAGCACGGAAACGTTAGCGAAAGTGGTACCTTCACTTTCAGCTCACTTGCTATTTACAAGATACTTTTAGCATCTCTGTTGTTAAAATCTACAAACTATATCTTCCAACCTTTTTTATACGGCTTTGATAGAAAGAGATAAAATATACTGTAAATGTACAGACGCCAGCACATTCAGCTACCCTAATCTGTCAAATTTCTTTTATAGATTTTCAACTTAATCACATAAGCGTAAGGTTCACTTTCAATTGGGGAAATTTGACAGATTGGTGTAGCTTGATGTGCTGGTGTCTTTACATATATACCTACAATACATGAATAAAGCATCTATTGCACATATGCTTTCATAATATTTGCCACACGATCTGAGGATAGCACTATAGATGCTTCTTTATTTATATAAAAAACAAAGTAAGAGTAATAAGTCTATTTACAAACGAGCAATTGAACAAAGTACATCCGGTTCAGAACAATTAATATATGGGTCACAAATATTTGTTCTATCCGGGAATGAAACCTGAAACCTTTATCACTGCGCCCCACTTGCTGACTAACATAAGCGGCAGATGACAAAAACAAATAAAATAAAGAGAAATACTAGATTTTTTACATGTTTTTTTGTAATGGATAAACTCAAAAACGAGTTAACTGTTTTTATAAATTGCGTTTAATAATTAATAAAATTGTGTTTAAAAATAGGTTGGGCTATATTGGATAGGAAAATTACAATAATGCTAATAACAAAAAATTATATATTATCTATTGTTATATATTACCCTTTACTTGAAGGTTAAAAAATAGCCTAGATATAAATTCATGATAGAATTATACGGAGTTATTATCTGCCATAGATATCTAATCTGAAACTCTGATAAATTCAAGCTCCGTGCAGCCTACAATTATTGCCAATCCACTCACCACCTCGCCACGTGCATCATACCTACATTTTGAAACTTAGATTTTCTTGTCTATTACAAAAATCGGATTATATAAATTTCAAAACATATAAAATGATAATAATAATATGCAAAGATCTGTTTGTGTGAAAAGCCCATCCTACCCGAAGTCCTGCGAGCGTTGCCTTCGTATTTTTTTCAGCGTTTGTCATAAGTCAGCTAAGGTATTTATTTACTTAAATGAAATGTAATCTAAGTTTCTGTAATAAGCCTAGGGATCTATAATGTTTACCTCTCGTTTCGACTCGCAAACGAAATGCGCCGTATCAACGAGATACTGTTTTTACTTTTATTATTAATTTATTATAATATTAATAAATCAACAAAATGCTTGTTGCTTCACTAAGAAGTTTAAAAAATAACAATATATTTCGTGTTATGTCATACGACCCGTATATATTTTATTATGGAGTCTTTGATAACGTCAAGTGGTAAATGTAGCCTATAATTATTGCCAACGCCCCCACTTCGCTCTGCTAAAGCCAGCGTTATTGAAACCGTAATTCAATTTTCAGCTCTGAAACTCGTGTTTACGAGAAGTCTGATCACAAAGTTAACGACAGCAAGTTCATTGAACGTGATCAAATTACAACATGTAAC
The DNA here is from genome assembly GCA_951640165.1 of Pseudoips prasinana. Classification (NCBI taxonomy): domain Eukaryota; kingdom Metazoa; phylum Arthropoda; class Insecta; order Lepidoptera; family Nolidae; genus Pseudoips; species Pseudoips prasinana. The sequence goes on from OX621240.1 coordinate 17,982,184, forward strand.
ATAAATGGAGCCCTATCTACCTAAAAATAAGGCTCCCCCACACAAAATGCATCTGCTGATTGCTATTATTGTAAGGGGAGTTCATATAATTTTTGTGTATTAACATGAAAATGTTGATGTACTACACGTTGCGTCGTTCACATGACTACATATCAAGCAATAACTTTCCAATATAAGCTGACCTCTCATTGTATGGAAATCCTATACAACGCGAGATAAGCTTATACTGGAAATGTATATAATAGCTTGATATGTAGCCATGTGTACAGTTTCATTAGCAAACTGAGCGTCTTAACTTACGTACACTATTTATGTTACACCTTCAACCTAAAGATAGCCGACAGCACAAACTGCAGATTCAGCCAAGAAAGTGACTGAGAAGTATCTACTTAGGACTTGGGACACCATATCATGCAACCGGAAGAGATACAAACACACACTGCACATTCAATCTGGAAGATTAAAGCTATAGAATTAAGCAGTGAACTCTAACAAAGTCAAGAAGCTCTGCTAGAATAGAACAGGAATGGTCGAGGTAGCAAGATACCAACAAGCCATCAAGCCCCAAACAACAATATAATAAAATAAAATGTGAAATAAATATTTTTATGAATACGTTTATTCTACAATAGACATACACAAATATGCACTAAGTACATATGAAAAAATAAGCAAAGGGAAGAACATATCGTATGGAAGAAGGCAATAGTTCACAGGTATATAATAGAATGCACGTTTATCACCAAGGAGTTTAATAGCATCAATGTTATATACATATAAAGCTCGTTATAATCCATTAGGGATAGAATAGAACTTTTAATGTTGAAAATATATTTCTATACTTTCAAATTTTGTGATCTCTCATAAAAAGATTTTCATTGTAACAGGTACAATATATAGGTAGATCATAACATCATGTTAGCGAGGTTCTGAGTCATGGACCTTATCCCATAAGGGTCCCTTTACGTGCATATCGCATGAATACTTTATTTGTTTGAAACATACTTCCTCTAAGTTTTCGTAAATAAATAAATAATAATAAATTTCGTAATAATAAATTAAAATATAAAATATTTGAGCTACGAATTCCTATAACGTCTCATTAATTGTACACAATTTATGAATAAAGCATTACACACTCAATTAAATGACAAATGAAACTACTGGGTGAGAACTTTGTGTACTGCAAGTACACAAAGTTCTCACCCTGAAGGGTGATGTCTCTCGGTATAATTTATGCAACTGAAAAACGTAATATAAGTAATCCCTTTTTCTATGGCTTGTTTGGTGCGGTGGTTAGTGACCCTGACTGCAAATGCGATGCATTGGCAAGACACAGAATGGCCATCCTGGGGCTGGTATATCCAGAACCTGGAGACTACAAGGACCCCTGAGAAGCGTACTGGATTATGTGCAGACTTCATTCAGAGCTCTAGGGATAGAATAAAAACCAGTGGGGGATAGTACAAAAGATCCTGAAGGTCGAAGTGCTGTACGCAAGTACACCCCAACAAAGATAAAATAAGAAGATAAGACCCTGACTGTTAAGCCAGAGGTTGAGGTTTCGATCCCCACTCAGGACAAATCATTGTGCGATGAGCACGATTATTTGTTCAGTCTCTAAGTATAGAGATATTTTGAAATTATATTAAAAAGCAGAAGTTTTTATTCGACATGTAGGTAAGTTACATTACACTGATACACATATTTTTCGTAAAATGATTAGATTATTATTACATTTCTAGTATTCAATTTAATGAAGTTATCAATAACTAGCTTACAATCACGTTTTACCCGTTACAGAAGTTAGAATTGAGTCACGATTATCACATAGTTGGGCATTTACACTACATTTAATGATATAGTGTCTATTAGTACGAAGAAACGACACGAGTAAATGCATTTTATATTAAATATTATTAAGCAATATGTCACGGTACTAAAAGCAGTAGAAATGTAGAACAGGCATGGCAATCGATTTCAGACCGTAGATATGTGAGTAAAATATGTATTGTTATAAGACTTTAGTGATATTTTATTTGTAATTTGGCATACTAAAGAAAGTTCTAACATTTGAAAGCAAATCCTGAAGAAGTTTTTGTTCGTTTGTAACTTTTTCTTTTTAATATTTTCTTCTGCTGTAACGATATTTTCCGCTTTTCACTTAAAACGAAGTGCCAAAATCACCAGTGAACGTATTTATAAATATGAATGTAAATATAGCATAACATAATGTATTATCTAATTTCAACCTGAAGCATGAGAAGTGTCCCCATTTTTGATGTTTGCCTTGTTTTGGCCTCACCCGGTTTCCAGAAGCAAAAAATAACTTAATTAATTAGTATTTTTACGTAACTTAGAGGAAGTATTAGTTAATAATCATAACATCCGTTTGACTTATATTATTATTCTCAGTCAGACAAGGTCCGTTTGGTCGACATACAAATTCAGAATTGTATTAATAATATTGTTACAAAACCAATGTTTTGTAACAAAATTATTAATACTAGTTTATTTAATTATGCGTTTGAGTCAGGACCAAAGAATGTTACAGAATGATTACAGTCCAAAAATAGATGAAGAGTTAACGTCTGGTATGTCGTTCGGCATGAACAGGAGTTTTGGTCCTGTTGATGAGAATATTTAGCAGGCATTTATCATAAGAATATAGTATTTTATTGTGTTGTCCCCTGTAGCTAAAATCTATCTTATAGTTTTGCCTATCACGTCTTCCCCGTCTTCTGAAAACGCTATACGCCAACTATAAGTTACGTTGGTTGGTGACTTTATAAGAATAAATGAAGCAGGAAAGATACTACAACACAACGACAGTGTCAAATGGCTGTTAGTTGTATTAACAAATTTATCTTTTAATGTTCGTACTTAAAATAAACATAATTTTCACAGCAAAAACAACCAACTCCAACGAGAAGATTAACAGCTGAATGATCTTTAATTAAACACACTTAAATACCTCTTCATTAAACTAGCTTAGTCTTGATAAAAATGCATTGAAACGGGACCATCGTAATAACATTCGCTATCTTGTGCCTTAAGTTGGAAATTAAAATTATGATGTATTGTTGCACGTGTACAGCCAAATTAATATGTGTAATATTTACTTTAAAATCACACGTAACACGTTAAAATATGTACAATAATTATGCCGCAATCAATTCACATAATTGTAATATTTTTATTTAAGCATGTTTCTAAAAGGCCATATAGCAGTTGCATGACCACAATAAAATTACTTCAATTGTTTAATGTTTGAGCAGCTGATCACTCTATTGTAGGCAACATTCAAAACAGCTTACGTACTCTCGAAATAAAAATACAATTGTACCTACCTATACGTAGATAGTTCGAAGATACTTATGATTACTATATAGGATTGGAATTAGTTGATAAATACTGAATCAGTTAGAATTCGACGGAGGAAATTGCCGAGTGGAAATAAATTGTATTAATTGTACTCTGCAATTTCCTCCGCGCCGAATTCTAACTTTTGAGAATATTAAAATTGTTTTCTTTATCACACGTACATTATATCCGTGGCCAGCAAGACACTCGGCATTAACAATTCCTTTTAATTCTTACAGACTAAATGTCTGGCATTTTTGTAGGTAAAGTGTACAATAAAATACGATGTTTTTATTCTTTCACACCGTATGATAAGGCTGGCTATTGTAATATTATACTATTAGGTATACTCGTCATGTGTAAGCTGTTTCTTGAGGTGTGTATTTAGATTTTTCTTTATGTATGTATTGATCTATCTTTGCAAACGTTCAAGCCCGTAGAGAAACATGTAAATAGGTATACCTAATATAGTTATTAGTGGACATATTATGCAATGCAATATGTGGATATCAAAATCAAGTATGCTTTTATAACCGGTTCGATACGGTATACTCGTACTACGAATACAAATGTGCGTTGTTACCTATGCTTCGAAATCTAAGTTGATATTACATAATTAGATATGCTAAAATGAGTTGACAGACATATTGAAACAATTTAAACTATTATATTTTATGAATAAATTATTATAAAAAGTAAGTACTTACCGACATATTATGTATTTCGGAATTTAAATGCATTCGAATATGATTGTTTGTGAATGACGTACTTTCTTTGTGATCATTTATTCAGTTTCGTTTTTTATAAATTAAACTAAATTTAGAATCACAATTGGGGAGCTGATTTATAAATGTGAAATTAATCTCAATTTCTACTTAATCTGTATTAGTATATGACGGACGCACATTATTTGCCAACAAGGTTTAGTTGGTTGCGATTTTAATCAAACGACTACAATATGTATATATAGGTTTTATTTTCGGAATTTTTATGTTGATTTGGAAGGTCATTAATTTTATAAAAACGGTCGAGCAAATTCGTAGCAGATATGATGTCAAAAAAGAATTAGTCTGACCCTAAAATCCACCCACCCACATTTTGAAATAGGAAAAGGTAATAGTTCTTGTAATTGTGTTAGCTAGTAAATATGTACTTAACATGTGCAATAGTTAATAAATAGTAATAGATTGCAGGACCGTAGCACCAAAATATATACCTAGCAAATTAAATACTTAATTATAACTAGTCGAGTATGTTTATATAGAGAGTTTGAAGTCCTTGACGTCCTTGATAGTAACAAATTATATACAACAGCATTTACATTTCGGAACGTTTTAAATGAGATTGGTATTTGCCTCTATAGCTGGCCTTCTCATATGATTACGCAACTGCTCTAGTAGTACAATAACAATGGCAAGATAAGCGTATGTGGGCTAACAGTGGTGGTAAGTACGGTGAAAGTGTCCGAGGCCGCGAAGGTCGGCTGCCACGCTGCGGCCGCTGGTGACGTACCTTGTCCACGTTTAGGCGCCCGCGCCGCGGTAGCACGCACTGCGTCACTGACATTACCGTTCGAAATGTCACGTAAATGTCAACAGTTGCTCGCGATTGTAAACTCGCAGAGATTACTATGTGATAACCAGTTATCTAGATACGGAAACCGGCATTGTGTCACCAATGGCAAGTCTCTGGGAAAACTTGTAGTAAATTTTGTTTTATAATTAACTATCCCCGTATACCGCTGTATTTTTAGCTATTTTAGCTGTGCCCCGCGGTTATACCCGCGTTAAATTTTTAAATTATAGCCTATGTGTTAATCCAGGGTGTCAGCTCGCTCTAGCCGTTTAGACGGGAAGAAGTACTTAACAACTCACAAACTTTCAGATTTATAATTAGTGTGATGAGGACTCATATAGGTATTACGCGGAGTTTGCAATGTCTTTATTATAAATAACCAATGGAGATAATGAAGTTAACACATGACATACAATATTATCGTTTGTGAACACGGTGCAGATAATGTAACATACTTTACATACTTTTCATCGACTGCCTCTATGGCCTACCGGTAGCGACGTTTAACAAAGATGTTCAACAACAACTCAAAAATAACAAATATCCAAGACATAACATAGCGCCATCTATCCCAAATTAAGCAAAGTACTATAATATACTATGGAACTGATGGAAATGCTAATAATTCATAATTTTTGGCCTAATAGGACACACAATTTGACCCTTTTTATAATATACCTACAATTAATACCATTATTTAACCATAATAATCTTAATACCCTAAACCGGCGAGCATGTATGAAGAATATAATGACAGTAATCGAGGCAAAAGACGTGTGCAAAGATCGTGACAAATGGAAATCCGTTGTCTCTGCCTACCCCTCTGGGAAACAGGCGTGACTCTATGTATGTATGTATGTAATAATCTTAATGACAGGAGCCCATTTATGAAAATTTAGGTATACAATAATCCTTACTATTTTTATAAATGCGTAAGTAAATGTGTCTGACTGTTTGTCGCGCTTTCGCGCCAAAACTACTGAACCGATTTTAATGAAATTTGGTACACAAATCGTCTAGAGCCTGAGAAAGGACATAGGCTACTCTCTAATGCCAAAAAAGGGATAAAAGGGGTTGAAATGGGGCATGAAAAGTTGTATGAAAGTATGGTAATTTTTAGAACTAGAGGCTTGCAACTTATCTTTAAGTTATTGATTCGATATAAATAAATATGAAATTCAAAGTTTGTAAAAGTTTTATCCTCAAGGGTATAATATAACAATATGGAATAGGGGATAAAAGTTTATATGGAAATATGTACAGTTTGTGTGAATGTTATCGGAGATATTCATATAAAAAATTTAAGGAGTCATAACAAAATGTTCGGACGAAGTCGCGGGCACAGTTAGTTACATATATTTAGGTCGTATTGTTTTAGTACAAATCCTTTGTGTACCTACATCTTACAATAATAAGTAGGTACACTCTGGAAAACAAACGGCCACGGCGAGGCTCGTTTCAATTAATAGACTAAGTTAGTACTTTCCTTTTACGGCTTCATTATTTAATAAAAGGAGCTTTATAGGTATTCATATAAGGTCGGGACTTTTAGTATATAATATATCAACTCTCCGTTTATTTAAACAGGTGTCAGATTGATATGGGTGACGTAAATCGCTGCTGTAAATACATTTTTGTATCATATTTGATTTAGAACAATATGGCTCTTTTTACCGCTATTATATCTGAAGTTTGTATATTACTGACAATGCGTATCAAATGAATAAGTTTGTTTTCCATGTTATTTACAAATCAAAGACACGGTTAGAAACAGTTGAGCTCACTACATATGTGTTTGTGTCATTGGGTTTTCTTATTATTACATACATACATACATAGACTCACGCCTGTTTCCCAGAGGGGTAGGCAGAGACAACGGACTTCCATTTGTCACGATCCTTGCATACCTCTTTCGCTTCGTTTACTGACATAATAGTCTTCATACATGCTCGCCGGTTTAGGGTACTTCTGACCTGACCTTTCTTAAGTACGTCTCCGATTTGATCAGAGAATGTTCTACGAGGTCTTCCCCTTCCGGTTGTACCATTCACACAGGCCAGGTATACTTCTTTTCTCAATCTTCTTCCATTCATCCTTTCTAAATGGCCAAACCATCTCAGCATACCTTTTTCAATCTTTGTGACTACATCCTCTTTCACACCACAACGCTCTCTTACATCAGTATTTCGAATTCTGTCTCTCAAAGTCACACCACACATACTTCTCAGAGCTCTCATTTCCACTGCATTTATTTAACTCTCATTCTTTTTCTACCATACCCAACTTATTATTATTAGTTTTTTTTTTAAACGCAAACTGGTGAAAGTTGTCTATGGCGAGGAATTATACGTAATTGCAATTTGCAGTTAATGGGCACAAAGTACCCCAGACGCAATTGCAATTTCACATAAAGTATACCCAGACTCGGAACAATTACATATGGGTCACATAAATTATTATCCAGGTATCGAACCCGTTACAGGAATGCGCCGCCGAGGTAGAAAATGAATAGGTACCTTAAATACTACGTCATACGTGTAGTCACAAATTTATGGCCAATTAGAAATATATCTAGCTTGAAAAGTTATAAAACTCCGGTTTAAAACAAACTTACAAAAATAATTAACTTTTTAATAATCCTAATACACCTGAAAAAACCAAGTCTTTTGTATTTCCAAAAGCATAAATTAAATATAACTACATCTCCACCTCAGTAACCGCCCTGGGCCGAGGTTCAAGCCCCAAAAGGGATGTCCATTTGTGCTGGTACCTTAGTTTGTAGTCTTAATTGCTCGCTTAAGACGGCTCGCCCCCCTCTAGACTCTGTAGTTCGGTAAATCAGAAAAAACTGTAAACGTCATGTTAAAAAACTACTTAGTAATACAGATCCTAGGAATTTATACTTATTTGAGCAGTATGTTCGTATCTGTTCCGTTCACATAATGAGACATCGTAAGTAGATACTTCAAAACCTCATTAGACCCATTTATGCGATTGGTCAAGTAATCTTCATGACTTTTCATGATGAAACGTTGATCGTGTGATAATAATCCGTAAGAGGTGTTATATAACGGTAGGTATATTGTAAGACTCTGTATAATTCGCGTGTTATATTTTTATGCACGTGTAAACTGCACGCGATATAGCTCAGGTATCGCAGCGAACGGCCGAATACGCGGTCACCAAACATCCGGATCTAACTCCTTATATTATTTACTAGCTACTTACTAACTACGGGGGAGGAACTGTGATAATTTATAAAATTTTACGTGGGTTAAACCGCGGGGCACAGGTTTTACCCACGGTACATTTTATAAATTATCACAGCTCCTCCCCCGTAGGTGATAACGTGATAATATGGAGCCTATATGTTGATCCGACCTCTTAGTAATATTTATGCAAAATTTGAAGTAAATCCATGCAGTACTTTTTGAGATTAGCCCGCACATACATACAAACAGACAAAAAATCTAAAAACTATATTTTTGGCTTCGATATCGATTGTAGATAACGCCCCAAGTATCCTTTTAAAAAAATATTCAATGTACAGTTTTGACTTTCCTACGATTTTATTAAATGTATAGATTAGTTTGAATAAGTATTTACATGTATCTGTGTTTTGTGCAACGCCTCGATCAATATCACAATCATACTAATATTATAAAGGCGAAAGTTTGTGAGTGAGTGAGTGCGTGAGTGTGTATGTTTGTTACTTCTTCACTGCTAAACGGCTGCATTAACTATGTGTTAATCCAGGGTGTCAGCCAAACTCCACACCAAATTTTATTGAAATCGTTGCAGCCGTTTAGCAGTGAAGAAGTAACAAACATACACACTCACGCACTCACTCACTCACAAACTTTCGCCTTTTTATAAAGTTTAATGCGGGTAAACCGCGGGGCTCAGCTAGTATATAATATACTAGCTGTTCCCCGCGGTTTCTCCTCTGGCATGAAAGGCAAGCATTTACCAACCACGCTAACACGCCCATAAGGTGTTACTTAATTAATCTTAAGTCAACAATAAAAATAAGTGTTTACTTACTAGCATTGGTCCTGCCGAAAGCGGATGTTACATAAGACTAACTTTGAATAGAAATTAAATATAGGTTGTTTACAACCAATTTTTGTTATAAACTGAATTTAGATAAAATTATTTCAGCATCAAAATGTCCAGACGCACTAAAGCCCGAGAATTCGTTTTCATAAAGGTATCCATTACATCCTGTACGGGACAAAGCGCCTTGACAATTCTACCGCCCACATTTTTACGAGAGTCAGACAATAGACACGTGCAAAATATAGACACTCCGAAACCAGATTTACTCGTATATTTTGTCTAACTTGTCTCATACATCTTGTGCTGACAGCATTCGATATGACAACACCTATTAATCTGATGTTGAAACCAATGGTTACATTGATTAGAAATATATTCAGCACTTGCACAGTCGACGTGACGATAGTTATACTTGCATTAAAAAGACCTTTACTGCTTACAGAATAGAGACGATCTTGAGGCCAAAGTGTGACATAGCGTTACCTAAACTTGTAAAAGACGCAATACGGATGGCAGTTAACAAACAATACATTAATTAAATATCAACTGGATGGAGAACCGACGGCCGCTGGGGCAGAAAGGTTCTTGAATGGGGACCACAAACAGGAAGACGCAGCGTGGGCCCTACAAGATGGACCGATGATCTTGTGAGAGTCCCTGGAAGCTTCTGGATGCGGGTAGCGCAAGAGGCCTTTGAGAGAGGCTCTTGTCCAGCTGTAGGCGTCTTTCAGCTGATATGATGATGATGATATTGATGATTATATTAGGCTCTTCTAGTTTTGTAATCTTAATACTCTCTTGAACCCCGTACACCTTTATCTCTTGAAAATCATTTCTAGTTTCTCTGTGACACGCGTTCCCAATTCCTAAGGTCATCATACAACATGAAGCTACATACTCCTATGCGTGCCATAGTATTTATATACAGTTCATTTTCAGCAGTATGACTACGAAATGCCTTGCCAATTGCTGTTAGACGTGCCCAAACTTACTTTTTGATTGTAACATTTAACTTCAACAACTTCCTCTTTAATATTTATGTATATATTATTATGCACAGTATCGTATATTATTATACATAGTGTGTATATATGTTATATTTATCACATATTTAGCAATTAAGGCTCTTCATTTATTTCACATCTACTAATTTAAATACAGCTTCGGCCAAAATTGGTCTTTTAGCACATTAAAAATACTCAGAGAGTATCGAATGAAGGAGGATGCGCGGAGGTCGACCTTGTACTTGCAAATAGATATTAAACGATATGTGATTTAATTATATTTTATTTTTAAATAATCACGTGTAATTGGTAGAACAAGCAGGTCGACTAGAGGAATACCATAACCTTGCAGAAAATACTTTCGATAACATTAGTGACCTAGGTGTGAGTAAGGTCCCCATGGCTCATTGCATTGTGGGCAAGATCAGTATTACGTGTGTCGCAAGTTCCGATTAGCACTTACTAGATATCAGGTGGATCTTTCACTTGTTTTATTTATAAAAAAAAACAACCAATCAATCAAATATGCATAAGGCATTATCGAAAACTAAATAAAAAAAAATATTTAATTAATTCCTTAACATTACTTAAATATTATAAAAATACATGTGTTATTTTCTTCTACTATTATGACATTAGGAAGGTGACCCTAAAATCAATCTATATACCTAACAAATTAATAGTTAGACACAAAAATGAAACATACAAACATTTAAATGCCGATTCCATTATAAATAAATATCGATCTCAATTAATAATATAATTACTTATGCAATCAGAAGTAAATTGAACTATTTCGGTACAACAGTATTAGATTATAAAAATAAATGTTGAATATTATATTTTTCGATTTACATACTTACAGCAATTAAATGTTAGGAACTGGTTTATTTAAAGTGGAACGCATTTGTTGGAGAGCGTTGGCTGGCCACTGACCAGCCAATCACGAAACCAGGGCTAAAGGTGGGGCTCTTAAAATGAATAATTGAACACGTGCTACCTGGTCTATTCGCAATATAAATTATGTGAGAGTACCTCAAAGTTATTAACTATAATAAACCTACGTGTCTAGATTATAACTTTGTAGTTTTATGTCGTCATAGCTATCAATTATATTTCACTAGCTGCTGCATTAGATGGGGTGTGATGCAAAGTATATCTTCTCTAGCTCTCGTTAATAACCGCATTCAAACCCATTCAACATTAACATAAATAGACAGATGCGGCAGGTAACTTTAATTGTCATGTGACCTTAGACATATGCGGCAGGTAGCTTAAACTGTCCTGTGACCTTAGACAGGTGCGGCAGGTAGCTTTAACTGTCCTGTGACCTTAGACAGGTGCGGTAGGTAGCTTTAACTGTCCTGTGACCTTAGACAGATGCGGCAGGTAGCTTTAACTGTCCTGTGACCTTAGACAGATGCGGCAGATAGCTTTAACTGTCCTGTGACCTTAGACAGGTGCGGCAGGTAGCTTTAACTGTCCTGTGACCTTAGACAGGTGCGGCAGGTAGCTTTAACTGTCCTGTGACCTTAGACAGGTGCGGCAGGTGGCTTTAACTGTCCTGTGACCTTAGACAGATGCGGCAGGTAGCTTTAACTGTCCTGTGACCTTAGACAGGTGCGGCAGGTAGCTTTAACTGTCCTGTGACCTTAGACAGATGCGGCAGATAGCTTTAACTGTCCTGTGACCTTAGACAGGTGCGGCAGGTAGCTTTAACTGTCCTGTGACCTTAGACAGGTGCGGCAGGTAGCTTTAACTGTCCTGTGACCTTAGACAGGTGCGGCAGGTGGCTTTAACTGTCCTGTGACCTTAGACAGATGCGGCAGGTAGCTTTAACTGTCCTGTGACCTTAGACAGGTGCGGCAGGTAGCTTTAACTGTCCTGTGACTTTAGACAGGTGCGGCAGGTAGCTTTAACGGTCCTGTGACCTTAAATCATGTTATTTCTCAATAGTATCGTATTGACTCAACTGAATTCGAATCCAACCATATAGTACAACACGATACTATACAGTTACATATTAACAATAGACGAGCGATGTCTTAAAAAAGTATGAACCACAATTCGTCTCTGACTATTGACGAATCATACAAATTAAAACAGGTAAGCTGTTTGTTTGGCTTTACTAATCTAGCCTGTATATCATTAAATACTCAATATTGGCTGGGGAAGCTTATCTCAACGGATGTCAACTAACTAACCAAGATATATTATGGCGACAAATGGGTGCTCTACTAGATCATTGGTAGATTACCTCAAGCTCTTTTACCCAATGACAATAAGCTAATGAATACAATTTAAACTCTAGCAGAGAAGGACGGCTATAGAACTGTCGTAGTGTGCACTCCGGCATGAGTTAAGCTAAATCCAGATTGGATTATAATTAAGTTTTCTTAACGTTTTTATTTATATGTTTCCGAACTGTTTCCCGCGGTAACACCCGCGTCAATAAATTATAGCCTATGTGTTATTCAGATACATAAGCTATATTACTACAAAGTTTCAGCAAAATCCGTTCCAAAGTATTTGCGTGTGTAGTACCATACTCATAAACTTTCGCATTTATTTTATTAGTAGGATTTCGACCCGACGCGACGCGAACGCTGGGATTTTATTATTTTCGGTAAAAAGCGTTATCAGTGCCATTGTGATTAATTGATTAATTTTCTATATTGTATATTACTAATTGAGCCCCGCGGTGCTCCCAACGACTGGGCAATTTATGATAGCCTTTGAGTTAATTCAGGGTATAACCTACCTATTAACATTAATAATTTCAGAATTCAACCAATTCCGTTCTCGTGTTTTTGCGTTATTGAGAAACTAACATGCAAACCTCGCATTCATAATAATAGCTTATTTTTTTCACTGTACATACTAACTCCATGCTAAAAATCTACTTAAAACATCGGTCGTCGTTCAGTTGTATTTGTGCAATTAAGTGACAAATATCCAATCAAAATACAATCTTTAATCATTTATAACATTAGTTACTTAGTAGGATTGACCGTTATTGGTAGAATTACTTCAAATTTTTTTGTTGTGGTGAAGGGGGAATTAATTGTATTCATAATTGAAATATGAGGATGTACTTACTTCAGATGTCAATAATAAATCATGAGGGTCTCCTAACACTTACATATATGTACGTACATATCTTAAAATATTCTAATCTCTCAAGTCTCAAGCATAATGCTACGACGTAGCACCGTAGCATTCTACGAGGCATGGTGACGTGGCTTGTATTTTCAGTATTAGTATAAGTGATTCAAAAAAAATTAATTGATTCTAATATTGTTTGCTTGAATTTTAAATTGACTGGTTAGGTTAACCAGCATGTTTTTAATGTAATATTAACAAAGTCTTGATATTCAATTACCAACAATTTTAATAGATCAATTAACACGTACAGTTTTTTATAATTACGTATACCGTATCCGGTGGAGAGAGACAAAACACGTTCAGTGATTCCTTCATTAATTACCATTAATGTATTAATACGTAATAACTTAACAGGTAATGCCGTAATAATGATCCCCATTAGTTCCCCTTAATGATAGCTTGCTTAAAGAAATTATGTAGAATAAGCTTTTTCTTTATTGTTATTAAAGTGAACACACTTCTTTATTGCAACATATATTTTAGTAAATCTATAAAATAAATTTGACAGTTGGATGTGCTGGCGGCTGTACATGCTTTTTACTTTAGGCGGGCCTAATTCATGAATAATTTTTGCCCAACAAACCATTAGAACAGTGAGATCTTGATATAATGGGTACAAGCAGTGTACAACAGAATAAACATCATAGGGTAAAAATATTAATAAAATACACGCTAATATTTACATACGATACCTTATAAAAAACATAGAAGAATAAATTACATAAAACATATATAAATGTCAGTGATATGAAGTGATTCTTATTTATGCTCTTGAAAATACTCAGTGACGAGCAAGCACGTGCGGAATGTGGTAGAGAATTCCAAAGGCGCATGGCGCGTACGGTAAATGAGTCACCATCGCAAGTATGGGAACGAGCCCTAAGAAGAAGAGAAGTAGCTGTGCGACAGGGTTTGCTATTAGTTACTAGACACGCGAAGCGTTCATGGAGTTCATGAACTAGAGAAGGTATATGAGAGTTCCGACTGCCGATTTCATTTGCAACCGAAACTCTAAAAAAATATTAATTAAATCGTATGTTATCTTTTAATTGCTTGCTTTGTGGTTGACGGCAAAGAATATCAGCATCCCATTTCACCCTGTAGGGGGCCGTAGAAGTCGACCCGATGGAATATCTCCTAGAGAACAGCATCTCACTGCCTCAACCAGCATCTCTCCCGTCTGCCAATCATGGTGATTGTGGCATATCCCTCCAAATGATGGACACAACTGACTTGACTGCACGTGTGGCGCAGCGGCTAATACAGTCGGCTCGCCTCTTCGTGTCGCGGGTTCGAGTCCCGCGCCGGAGAACTCTTTGGACCCATAAACAGTTGTTCTGAGTCTGGATATAATTTGTGTCCGTCTATTATATGTTTGTAAAGTACCCCGCGACACAGGAATTAGATTATCTATTGCGGGCGATGTCTTTAAAAAATCTCCATTGTGGAAATCTTTTGGGGAGGTCTTTAACCAGCAGTGGACGGCATTCAGCTGACATTTAACATCTTTTAATTTTAAGTGGCTACCGACACGTCTTTCCAAACATGCAGTGCTACCATTACCTCTGATCACCTTTCGACCGTTTATTCCTCGAATTTGGCTGACGAAGACGCCTCTAGAAGGAAGCCACTATTATACACAATAGTCTATATTCTTTGCTACATAAGCATATATGTCCCTTGACCGCACCTACCTAGTCCTTAATACGTTATCCATTAACTAGGTTTGTATTTTTATTTATCGTTGTATGTATCGCTTGTCGTTGAGCAGGGTGGCGGGCGCCGGGCAGACGCCCCGCGTGGCTGTTGCGAGGCGTCTACTGGCGCCGCAACAAGTCCCGAGTCCCGACGTGGTTAGGGCTGACAGATTATGTGAGACTATTTACCTACATGTGAGGCATTTAACTACACCATAAACCACAGCCTCAGTTTTATTTATTAGAAGTGAGGAACATTCAACAGTTTAGCGGAGTAAATTGCCATTGAAAGAAATAAGTCTGTTTTGCTTATAGATACTACTAAAAAATTTCCTGTGTTTTAAATTTGGTCTATTAGGCTATTATATTACATCACTCACGTGGATAATTCTATTTCACTGCAAATTCTAGGTAATATTCTATTAGAAAACTATAATATAATTTCAATAGCATATACCTACTATTATTTCGGTATCAGTATCAATATATTCGGATACAAGATATTAGTGAATTTCAGTAATACTCAAGTGCCTTCTGCATTTGAGTATTACCTACTGTAATAAACATAAGTAAAGCTATTGCCAATATTAAATTTAAAAAAGCATCCAGTACACGATTAGAGAAATAACACCACCTTGCATAATATCGTGTTTAGTGAGTAAAGTACGTAGTGTCCATCAGAAAAGGGTAATCCCAAATGAAACAAAAGCAAATATATAATTAATATTTATATTATATGGGAACATTGGACTTGGAGGGTTGACAGCCCTAGCTCGTATTCCCATACGACATCTCGCATCATTGTCACAACGTTGAACTGGGTGCTACCCACGACCCGACACGGTATTAACAGCTATTCAAATTTCACCCGACGGCATCTACGTCATAGACATCGCTTGCTATTGGAAAATTCACAACCAACGTTGGAAAACTTAAAACAAAGACAAATATTAGCATTATTTTATATTACGATGAGATATCTATTCTTGGTTAGGTACATTTTTGAAGTGAAAACTTCTTTAGTGGTGTTGTGCACTTTTTTGGGATGGGTAAAAAATGTTCAACACGCGTCAGACACGTGCCTTGATCGAATATTCGTAAAACGGAGAGTCTTTTTTTAACCGACTTCAAAAGGAGGATCTCAAGTTGAAGGGTTATTTTTTTATGTATGTACACCGATTATTTATTTGAACACTGGCCGTTTATACTCTCACATGATGACGGCATTTTTGACGTAAAAAACATTGCACGTTTTTTTTTAATTATGTTAGCTTTTATCAGGCGACTGCCTAACCTTTAGTTCTATTTTTGAAATGTATTCCCACCATAGGGAGTGTACCAATTACTATGAGTCTTTACCGCCCAAAGGTGGGAAGAAGCATCTTCCACTAGCTATTCGGATCATATAAACACTATTTTCCGAGTATGAGAAATGAAAAAATGGTTGAAAACTTCTATCGGCAGTCCCCTAAGACTGCCCAGTATGTGTTTTTTTTGTTGGGTGCTTGTTACAACGCCGTAGAACATGTTTATATTTATAAAATATAATAATGTGCTGGGCCATTGTTCACAAACGGCGATCTGATCTCAAACTAAGCAGAGCGTGTACTATGGAAACCAGATAACTGATGTACTACATACTACTTTTCTTTTGTAAATACATACTTATATAGATCATATTATTATTTTAATATAAGGTAATGCGGGGCTATTTCGTCTAAAAAAAATACGTTTGAAATCCAAATGTTTGCCGTTTCGCCACGGCAAACTATAACAAGAAATGAGTAAATGTATCATAAAAAACATTTATTGGTTAACAGTTACGGTGTATTACTAGTTAATAACACGAATATTTTAATTATAAAATAAGGAAAATTATTAAAAATTCTGGAAAACGGCTGAATAGCCCCGATGTGGGGCTATTGCAACCTTTCACTGTATCTCTGCCATCTATGAACCTATTGAGTAACTACTTAGTACTTCATAAAATTAACGTTGATATGAATGTCATTCTAGACTCTACAATAAGCCAGGAGGGTTTAATTTCCAGTAAAATAGTTTTGAAAAAACAGTGGGGCTATTACGTCCAGTCCTCATACATGCTAGTGATGCGCCATATGCTTCGATAGTTCTTAGTTAAACAATATTATTCAGTTCTAATTTATGGATAATTCAACTACATAGTTTTGTTTTATTTTAATAGGTGGTATAAAATCAAGTAAATTATAAATACCAAATTATTGTTTGTTGGATGGCAAAAAACAAATATAGATAAAATTAAAAGATAGACACTGTATTACACTTACAAATTATCAAACAGTCTTCAATTTACAGAGTATTATTTCTTACCCGAGATATAATATTTTATGTTAACTTTGAAGTCAAAAACACTTAAAACATAGATAATGTAGGTTAACGATTTTTTTTAATAATTTAAATTTTAGTACATCGAGAATGTACAAAGGTGGACTTAATGCCAAAGGCATTAAGTCCGTCTTTCGAATTCAGTTGTGAACACTGTCGGATGACCGGCAGATACATGAACACACTGTAGTCTTGTTTTAAGTGTTGACCTAGGTATATCATGATACTTCGCCGCTGCGTACGTGGTCATTCGATTGCTTCTCACATCATCGAAAGCTTGTTGAATAGTTATAGGTCTTTTCTTGTAATGACGGACCATCTATAACAATGAATATGTATAATATAGCACACACACATACTGACAAACTTTCCGCATTTATAATACGTATTAGTAAGATATACAACTTTACTAAAACTGAGTTTAAAATATATTGAAAAGCTATGGTGGCTTTTTTATTTTCAGCAAAAGTAGGCTCAACCCGGAAAAACTCCGAGGTCAGAATAATTGGTAATGACAATGTTAAATTCATCGTAATTTTATCGACGCTAGGACATCACTGAATTTTTGCAATTTCATACTAAAATGTTGGGGCTATTGCGTCTTGTTATTTTGGTTGGAATAGCCCCCTTCATAGAATTTGTGGGGTTATTAAGTCGCATGACATTAATCAGTAAAAACAAAGCGCACAGTAAAACTAAATAGCACAAAAGATTCATCTGTTTTTCGTCTCCTCGCATAACATTAAACGCCTTAAAAAAACGAAATTTTACTTACCTTTGCTCAAAAATCAGCGGAGCGTGATCTTGACCGCACTTGTCAAAAATGGCGTCCTTTACAAAAATGGGCGTCAATCAAACAATTCATATGCTAGCACTGCCATCTATATACCGATCTAAGAAAGAGAGTTTTCGCTTTCCATTCATAGATATCGTTATTAGTAAAACATTATGAAAAAAAAGTTATAACCAAAAGACGGAATAACCCCCTAGACGGGATAGCCCCGCATGACCTTAATTGTACCCAATATACGGGGATAAATAATATTTTTTATCGATATTTAATTTTCTATATGATGGGTAAAGCCTGATTAACAGGTATCCTCAAAAATATTTGACGCTATGCAAATATGAGATGTCCTCATTACAGCGGCCTGATAATGTCGATCATTTTCATTAACCGTCATCTTCGGATAAAGACTAGTGAATTTCTCCGAAAGTTCGAATTGTTTTAGACTAAAATAGCCTATAAAAGGTAATTCAATTCAATAAATTTTAGGGACAGGTCCAATTACATCAAAACAACAGCTTATAAATCGTCTACTGCCTTTTCACCTATCTACTTTTACGACCTTGCTTGCTTATATTTTGTATGGATTATTTTAGTAAGGTTCGATCTAGCCTCTAGTTTAGGTACACTCCTAGATTAAATTTAGATAAGACATTTATATAAAGAATTCATATATAGAACGATTTACTTCGGTATATTGCACTCAAAATTCTTCTTGTTTTCTTTTAATATAATTGAAAAAAACTACTACTTTTCGAGGCATTAAATCATACTATCTTACTCACATTAAATCATTATGTACCTAAGCCCGGGCTGAAGCCAGTATATTGTTAACCGTTTATAAAGAATTGAAATATATCCAACATTATTATAAATGCAAAGTTTGTGAGTGTGGATGTTTGTTACTCTTTCATGCAAAAAATACAGAACGGATTTTGATGCAACTTTGTAATATTATAGCTTATATATTCGAATAACACAAAGGCTATAATTTATACAGTTTAACGCCGGTGAAACGGTGGGGCACAACTAGTATTTATATACATTTACATATATATGTAATGAAGTTACGAGGTAAGTTGGCACAATTTAACGAGGTATTCTAATTTAACTGTATTTATTAATTATATACAAAATTTATACAATTTCGACGGTATTTTACTTGGAAGAGTAGCAAAAGTAAAAAAAATTTAGCCGTAAGAAAAGTACGGACGGACTAATTAATTTGTTTTTGTTACTTTTATACTGTATTCTACTATGTTTATGCACTGCATTGTGAGCTTGACAAGTACAAGTGTATCTTAATACCCAAGTGCTAAATAAATTTTATTATTTTATTATTCCAGAAGAAAAAATGGAGTAGAAAATAAATGTAGAGTTTTTATTTTGAATCTAATCCGTGGTTCGCTAAAGTTCGTTGGGACGTTACCAGGTTCGAATTGCAGATATGAATGTTTGTCTTTGATTATGTATTTACTTAAATTTGCAGAGTGTACTTTAGCTTTTATATTTTAGGCACGTCTTGTTCCAAGGAGCCACATGTTCATGACTTTTCGAACATTTGTTCTAAGAAAAGAAACATTTGTTCTCTTTAAGACGATTTAAATGGACAAAGTCAATAACCAATTTCGCATATCACGTTTGTATTCTTTAATAATCACTGATTAAACAAACATCCCGCGTAATCTCACTAAATGTAAATGTATAGGTATTATGTAATGTAAACGCTTTACTTTGTAACTCGATAAAATATGAGTTATTAATCGAGCAACCAACCTTCATCCAACTTTGAAATAGTAGGTGTTGTAAAAAAGTAGCAATAAAGATAATATCGTTCACTATTGATAAAACGTAGGTGTCTCAAAACTAGCGAAATTGAGTAGAAGTACATATGCTAAAAAGCCGTAATGTAGGTAGTGAAATTTGCCACGGTTAATACTACTCTGTACAAACTTAATAGAGTCACTTTTACCTCGATACATATTCTGAAACGGCATTTATGTGATTGGACGGCAGAAGTGGCGCAGGGTGCATTAGCTCGATATCTTTCGCTGTTAAGTATATGATTTGGGCATTTTAAGTTCTATGCGCCGTCAACACATGACCATATGTTATACGTTTGTGTTAGGATCTACATTCTATATACTTTTCACTGCAACAAGTATATACTTGTTGCAGTGAACTCTGTGTGAGTCCCTATATAGGAAAGAGGTCATGTAAGAAATAAGTAAACCACTAGGCATCCACTTTTCTGCTTATGAGCGTCAATTACGGAATAATTACATACCGCCACTGGTATGTAAGTTCTCAATGTATATTATGTAATATTTCAGTTGGTGTTCTTTATTGCTTTATGTTATTTGTCTGTGTTGGAAGATATTAATTATTAAGATTTTGATATCCTACTACTCTAATATTCTTCTACAGAAGTTCTTTAGCGGCATTTTGCACTTTTTTGGGAAGGGGAAAAAATTTTAAACACGCGTTAGGGCACGTGACCTGTTCGATTTTGCGTCTTCTTTTAATTCACACTGGCTGTTTATACACTCCTATGGCCGCAGCATTTTTTTTAATTATGTTGGATTTTTTACAGCCACACGCCTAACCAAATTTAGTTCTATTTTTAAAATTTATTCTCAACATAGGAAGGGAATCAATTACTATGAGTCTTTATTTACCGCCCAAAGGTGGGAAGAAGCATCTTCCACTGGCTACTCGGATCCAATAAACTCTACTTTTCGAGTATGAGAAATGAAAAAAAAAGTTTTCACTTCTATCTGCAGTCCCCAAAGGCATATCAATTTTTTAATTAGTAACTAACTAGGTACCTACGCGTTTCGTGCTAAACGAACACCTCGGCTCGACTTAAAGTCTGCCTACGACTTTAGATATTGTTCATATTCGTTAAAATTATATGATATCATTTATCAATCTGCCAAACTATAATCGGATTTACGAATCGAAGGTTATCATCTGATAATCATATATATGATTACTAGCTTTGCCCCGAGGTTTTACCCTGTTTAACTATATAAATTATAGAGTATGTGTTATTCAGATATATATGCTATATTACTAAAAAGTTTTATCAAAATCCGTTAGGTAGTTTTCGGATGAATGAGTAACAAACATCCATACTCACAAACGAAGTAATAAAAAGTAGTATATTAGTTAGTAGTAAAAGTAGGATATTAGTCCAAGCAGACTTGGATACCTCAACGCCTTAAGACGATTGCCGATTTTTAACTTAAGAAACAAGCTAATTTAACAGTCTTAATTAATAACTACTTAATTACCAAAAAATACAGTTTGTATGAAAGAAACAGGCCCTATACTACTAAAACTACTAAAGATGGTTATAATACGCGCAGCAATTATGCACGCCGGGCGCATCATAATTATTTTCTTTTAGAATTGGTTGCCATGTTAACTAGATATAAGAACAATCTCATATTGCATACTACCCGTCTCCACAAAATAAGTAACTCTTTTATGTGGCAATGTATAAGATTCTATAACAAACTTCCCAATGATATTAGAGAATTGTCTACGAATAAGTTTAAAAGAATTATTAAAGCCAAATTGTGTAGCAGGGCATATTACAAAATTTCTGATTATTTCAGTGATAAAAGTGCTTGAGATTGAGTTGTTCTGAGTCAACACACATGATTATAATTAATCTTAAGTATATTTTATTAAAAAAAAAGGATTCCTACTGAGTTTTCTGGCAGTGTTTCTCAGTAGCTGCCACGTCATGCACTGCACGGTAGGGTAAAAAAAATATGACGATTCCACATAAATGTAAAATATTTATGGAATAAATGAATTTGAATCTTTGAAAGTTTAGAGTTTCTAATGGACTCTGGCTGGCGCCTGGTCTAATATGTAATCAATAAAAAGTAATGTATAAGTTTTTGTAATTTGTTACAAAAAATTTTGGAAACTATGCTGGTATTTCGAATGTATGAGCATCCTGTAAATCCTGAGTTGTTATGAAACCCGTGGCCCTTAACACGTTACCTATGTTAAAGAAGATGTGTCAATTGTTTACACATTGGTGTAGATGACTGTACACGTTGAATAAATAAAAATGACAATTGAATACTTAGATAATTATTAAATACATTTTATTATTTTGCAGTGAATATTCATAAATTATGTTTCTTATTGTTTTCACCGTACATAATATTATTATATCAGTATAAAAGGTTATTATTTGTTTTTATCTTGACACTCTAACCTGGGATAGTTTTCTATGATTGTTTTTTTAAGTTTTGCTAAATATAAAATGATCTATATATAAAAGTTATTTTCGTCTGTGGGCAGATAGGTATACTTTATTGCACACAATTTTGAACTAGTAGAAACCTATACCAAAAAAGCCTTGTGATTAATTGAGTGGTATAGTATAATTATATTAAATTTTCTTATTGCATTCTAAACATATTACTTCTAAACTACTATCATCTTAATACATTTATCTTATCAATTATTCTTATTGGCCCGTTGCATTGTCCAAAAAATCGATAATTATGTATTGTCGATACAACTGTTTAATTATTTAAATCAATATTTTATATAAATATTACTAATCATAACGACGAGTACCCTAGAATATAAGTTAAAATTCATTACTACTTTGTTCTCTGAGAGAGAAACATATAAGAGTCCATTATATCATGCAAAAAAATGTAACTGCAACATCTGATCATAAACTAGATAAAGTATGTACTATGACAACCAGACCACTGATAAACATACTTAGACAAAGATTATTACAGGGTGGGAATCGAACCCACGACCTCCGGCTTATCAGTCAGGTTCATTAATCACTAGGCAAACAGTGTTTGTTATTTTTTTGTATCTCCACCTAAAATATATTTTTTTCTATTTCAGATCTAAAAATGCCCCAGTGGGCGAGTGCAGAGGGTGGCGGCTCCGAAGCGGAGTCCCCGGACCAGACGATGTTGTATTTTGAAGATGAGACCTCCGAGTATTATGATAACAAGCCAGATATCGCTGACAAAATAGAACAAACAGGAGGTAAGATTACAAATAATGCATTCTCTATAAATACATATATATAGAAATTTATCTAAATTCTTTTGATCGTGTATACGGTTTCATATAATAATTAAGTTATTAATTGCAGGAAACGGCTTATCGCGCGGAAATCGTATTAGTGATAAAATCTTGTTATCTCTTTACTTTACTAATTTAGAGTGCAAATTGTTTGTTTTGTGATATTTAAACAAACATTATTGGCGTACAACAATGATATCGGGAAACGTGAGAATTAATAGTTTTTAGAACAGAAGTATTATAGTTATTTTTGTTGAGAGTTCATGCAGATTCCGTCCCATGTATTCCCCTATGTGGTACATGTTATATTATGGATGGAGGTTGTAGTATAGTATTAATGCTATTTTATATAATAAGGTAGTTCTTTAAAAACACGTCCGTAAAGACTAATAGCTACTTTTTGTATCATGATGAAATTAATATGATATATATATGATAGAAGTTTAAAAAATTTGTAGCATCGATCCTGGATTTTGTAGTATAATACTTCAAAAGTTCTATGAATATAAAGGTGGCATTCAATCTAAATGCTTGGCGGGGAAGAAAATGAAACAATGCTGCATATAATATGTAAATGCGATGCGTTGGCAAGACACAAAACCAGGAGACTATAAGTATTTACCCCTAATAAGCGTACTGAATCATGTGCAAACTTCATTCAGGACTTTAGGGATAGAGTAAAAACCAATGGGGGTTAGTACAAAAGATCCTGAAGGGTCGAAGTGCTATACGCAAGAACACCCCAACCAGGACAAGACAAGACAAATGCTTGGATAAAGGAGCCACGCAAATCTAGGAACATCGTGGATTTTTTTGAATGAATTTCGTATGATTTTGAAGCATTTGAGACACAATCTGAGCTCAGTAGTATTAAAATAAATAAAAGTTGCGTAACATTAAATGTGTCTCCTCAGACCATATACTACTCGTTATCTTACAAAATAGCAGTAATTCAATAAATGCGCAATTTCTTCATTATTTAGTAGTCTGTATATTAGATTTATAAGACAATATTCTGTGATAAAACATGGTGAGTTGCGCGATATGGCACATTTTAACAGAGATGCTACGATTTATATATATATATATATATATATATATATATATATATATATATATATATATATATATATATATATATATATATATATATATATATATATATATATATATATAATCCTGCAATAAGTACATATCTACGAAAATATTAGCTATCCTATCTAGTAAGTAAATATCAGTGAATTGGGAGGTATGGCACATTTTCACTGGTTCCTCAATTCGGATGCTTCGCCAAATAGATTTAACTCTAATCTACTTGTACTTGTGATGAAATTTGGAAGCAAAACCATCTAATCTTTAAATTCTAATGACTTTTTTTGCAACGGAGCTACTTCATCGTCCTACTAAACGAAAAAATTAACATCCGCAATGTACTATTCTTCAGTTTTGTGTGTTAATTTGTGTTGTAAACTGAGTTCCGCTGTGTGATCAAAGCCAATATTTTTCAATCGCACCTCAATTCCGTTTCAGACGAATTCACAAGCGGAACTTGCAGTATTCAAATCATATTCGTATGGACAAAGACAAACATTAATCTTATTTATACTCGATCTACATCATTATCAAACCACTACCCACAAGTAATGAGATAAAATAAAATAGATTTCGGTTTATTAAAGCCACGAAACAAAAAGAAATATTATATACTTATTTCATTGTAACCCTTGAAAAAATGTTAGCAAATAAAATAATAGCTAATAACTTCGAAGACATATACTTTTTATCGCAAGATTTTACGTAAAATTTATGCAAAACATAGGTACGTGTTTTTTCTTCCATATTTCGTCCCAAGTATAAGAACTCGTAGAATAGAGACAAATCTATTTATCGAAGCATCTCAATTGAGGCCTGTTATGTGCCATATCTGCCAATTTACTCATTTTTAATAACTGAATATTGTCCTACAAATCTAATATACTTACTACTAAGTGATAAAGAAATTGATTGAACTACTGCTTCTTTGAAAAATTACGATCCTCAGACATAATGTATGGTAACTTTTTTAATTGTAATACTACTGAACTAATATTGTGTCTACTAACTACTTCCAACTGCTGCAAACCCAATTATGATAAATATTCATCGATGAAGTTACTACTTCCGCAAACATTTATTTGCGATGCCTCCTTTATGTTCATGTTAGTTTTGAAGTATTATATACAGCTTAACACGTAGCTCGCACAAGCTGGATGCAGATATGGCGAGATCGGCAATTGTGTAGATTTTTGGGGAAGGCCTTTATCCAGCAGTGGGCGTCTTTTGGCTGACATGATGATGATCGTACTAGGTACATAATCGAGGAATTTCGTTAAAATATGAAAAGTTGCGCCTCAATCCTTGCGGAGATTACATACAACTGACTTCATCTTCCCTTCTAAATGAACGGAACAAAATGATCAATTTCGAATTATCGAATTCGGTTCCCAAACAACGTGTCACTCACATCATAGTCACACCACACGCTATAAAGTATAAAACGAAAAAAAAACATACATTCAACTTGAATAGTTTATATCTGTTAGAGTATCTTTGATAAATCATTGATCAAATGTGAGTGATAGACCACTCAACGTTTTTATTATAAGTAAGGTGAACCGGGGGAATAAAAACCCACTGTGGGATCAGATAAGTTTTATCACGATTATTCCAGCAGTTTAGCTCAAAAAGGCAACAGACAGAGTTATAATATATATAACATATAACAGGCATTTATAATATTAGTAAGGAAATATGTCGCGCGTACGATTGTCCTTGTGTAGACGTCATTTAGAAAAACATTTTTCAATCTAACTGCATGGCTATTATATGAAAATTTAATTCATTATTATTATACACAGTCGTCGAAAAGCACGAAGCAGATAAGGGCATTACGAAAATCACCCGTAGCCGTGCGTACAAATCGATTAGTCTGCACTCTCTTACGCAAAGAGTTTATCAAGCGTGCAGTCGCGTCACGTAATGCCCAAGTTTCGAGCTGACTTATTGCACAAATATATTTAAGCGTTCTCACTTCGATATCGTGTCGCTGCCAACTCTGTAGTTAGCAACACTTCGTGATGAAGAATATACGATCTTATTTATTTTGGTTTCTTTGGTAATCTGTAACTTCGCCTCTGGTAATATCTAAATAATAAAAAAAGAAGATCATACTCTGTTTACAACTCTTGTTACGCTTACATTTTTCTTTCTAGTAGCGGCAAGTGCTTGACGTTTATATATCGGTTATAAATTTATTGACTGTAAAAGTGTAGTTATAAATTAAGTTTTTTAAATAATATTACACTGGACCTTTATAATCATGACACCTACTTCGGCCAGTTTTCAAATAAAATTGAAATATTTTCACAATTTTTCCTATATATAATATTGTCCATAACCAATATCTGAATTTAGTCTATGAGTCAAATTCAAGAGATGTCGCTGTATCCAATGGACGTAAAGACTAATCCGCATCATAGGACTCCTTTTTATAATTTTTAAACAAAGGCCTCAAAACGTAGCAGTAAAATACAAAAATGCAATCGTTACCTCTTGCTTATTTTTACTACTCAGTCTTTTTTAAATTCCAAGCACCAAGTAAATAAATTCATGTCTGATAGATAAGGAAGCTGCTAGTGGTTGTATGCATATACCAGTGTCATAGGGGCCGACGTAACCCAATTCCTCTCGGCGAACCACTTATGAATCATCTTAAAGGATACTCTCTTTCCATATTACTACCAAAAAAGCTAGTTACTTAAACTTACGTAACGAGCCACTACACGCTGGCTTCTATATAGTCAGCGTCACTTGAAAAATACAGTACCTGACCTGAGCCGAGGTTCAAATCCCAACCCCGTTTGCCTCTATAGTCCAACGAAAAATAAAAAAGCATTTGAAATATCAGCCTTCGCCTCTAGTTTACCTGACAATAACTTCATGCAGCTAACAACATTTATAATGCATAACTCTTGACTAAACACCATTAACTTCTGCAGTGACTAGTGATAAACTAAGCGATCCGAAAATATGATTGCCTTTTGTAAGTTCGGCACGTCTCTACATATAGTATTAAGGAATAGTACAATCGACACCACGTCGTCAGTGGAAACAATTTGACTTTGGCAGTGTATTTATGACGTAAGCAGTAAGGGCGATGTTCCCGACCGACAGTGTTTGATAGTGTTCATAAAACTGCTTGTGTGATTGCTCAACATTTTCTGAGGTGACACGGGTTTTTGTATATCAATGGGTGACGCTTATTTTCTTTCGTTAGACATAATAAAACTACATTTCAGATAAAAGCAATACCCTAAACATTTTTCATAGCTTATTAATTAGAATCAAGGCCAACTAATGTATTCCGGGTGCGTAAAAATGAGTAGTTGAAGAGGTTCAACAAACATAGATTTGACATATTGATGGAAGGGAAGCCGAGGAGACTCGTGTACTTTTGACTCTTCGCCACTGACGGCTGTAAAAGTGACGCCTCATCAATTTTCACGCCGAATTAAAAGTTCATGTACCTTTACATAGATAAGAGAATCAGTTTGTTTTTTAGATGGTATTGACACAATTAGTATGCGTAACATGCTCCCTAAATGCGAATCACAAGCAATTACCCACACGTTTAAGTAAATTGACGTGTGTACGAATGATGTCAACACTATAACGCAAAGGAAATCTCTCTGCTGAATAAACAGTTGCGTTCATAAGTACAGGAGTGATTTCATGAAGCCATAGATTAACATTATGCTTTATCTCTTTCTTTTTATATTTTAAAAGCTTTAAGAACCTGTGCACACCACGTATTTTAAACGCGCCGTCAACTGCTTTGCTTTTTGTGTCAGTATCGCTACAAACGCGCGTCAACGGCGCGCTTAAAAAACGCGGTGTGCATAGGCCCTAAGAGTCATTACTAAGTTTTTGCAAAAGCATTTGGAATATACAAAATCCCAAGTTTGTGAATTATAATATTGTATGCTTATCTCGCCGCACGTATGCGGGGTGACCGAGATAGTCTATAGAAGTAACAATTTCTCTTAAAACACGTGATCGAACCCGCATAAAAAGTACCAATATTGAAAATTAAAATAGATTAAATTCCTATATGATGAATATGAATCAGCCGGCAAACACTGTAGGAAAATTAAAAAATAACATCACACTGACACTTAAACGACGCGACGCGGCGACGTGTTCTAGAACTAATTTATAGCAACTATAGATATAGTAGGTACTAGATCTTGTGTTTCAAAATTTTACAAGTCTATTATTAAATAGCTCAGCAATATTTTTAATATCAATTTCCTTCTGATCCTTTTACCCAGTTTTGTTTTTTTTTTGCATATTTGTATGGGAATAAGATCTTTGACCTACAAATGTACTTTGGCCGTCAACAGCAATGACTGGCCTGTAATGATGGTCTAGTGGTTAATGACCTGAAATGCTATTTCAGAGGTCATGACCTCTGAAATAGCATTTCGATCCCTACCCAGGACAAATCTTTGTGTGATGAGCACTATTATTTATCGTGTGTATTTTTAGAGCATAAATACTCGTACCTACTACTTTCAACGTTCTAAGGCTATTATTAATATTGACTGCACGTGTTGTGGTAGTTGCCCAGCTACTGACAAGGTGTCCATGTTTCGGAGTGAAACCCACACAGAACAGTGTTTTCAAAAACGAAGGCGCATTCTCTATTCACTTGCTCTCACTCACATGATTCGATGTGACGGGCTAGCCGAGAGGTGAGAGAGGCGTGGTGCTAGTCCGACGTCTAAGTGCCCTCCAAAGCAAAGATACTATGATACCACGATCTTCTAAACTGACACCATTTATAATTTTTCGTGACACAAATATACCAATAGCAGTTTGACCATTTAATTAAACCTAAGAACTCATTATCTGTGGTGAGGAAGAGGGCATTACAATATTCGTATAGGCCGATAAATCCACCGCTAAGTTAGTATAAGGTCTTGCTGATTTTTATCATACGTATTCGGAGCCCAGAAATAAAGAATTATCTCGCAATGTGAGGACCGGAAATAATTTCATAGTTGCTCAGCGCAGATAGGTTGAAGGCTCGTAATAAAACTCAAAAAAACCCACCTGAGCATGATTTCGCTGGAAAACATGTGACTATTAGGGCTGAGTGGTGCAAGCGTTCATAAAATCAATCGTTTCATATGCTTTCCAGCAACATTTTGAAAATCTTAGAGGATATTGAACCTTCATAAATGTAATCCAATAACGAAAGAAATGTATGTTTATTTTCAGATTTTTACGACAGTGGAAGTGGCAGTGATGAACAAGCTCCACGTCGAGTATGCAGACCGAGGCGGGCTGCTGCAGGGTCGTCGTCTTCAGCCGCGAGTAGCAGTGGACCCACGGGTCCCGGCCGGCGGCGGCGGTGCGGCGTCTCCGCCCGCGAACGTAACCTCCGCAGACTCGAGAGTAATGAACGAGAACGAATGCGGATGCATTCGTTAAATAGAGCTTTTGAGGTAACTTTTCACCTATGTCAACAGTACAGGGTACAAACGCAGATGTCCCAAATCAATACCAAATTCTTAAACTATTTGTAACCTGGTAACCTGTGTACTTGTAAACATATACAATTACCAGAGTTTGTACAACAAGTTTGTATCGATAGGGCTCTATATATGTTTTTTTTTAATAAATAAATTGTGTACACGGCCTAACAGTTATTAATTTGGAATATATACTTTTGCATAGGTACTTAATATATGAGTATTAATATGTAATAAATAATAATGAATAAAAAAATGAAATAACTTACTAAAATTACTATTATTGTTTAAAAAATTGCTAAAAAGGATTTTCAACTCAAATCATTGGTAAGAATTTGTATGAAAATAGTCGTGAAAGACGACTTTATATCACCAGTCTTTCACATAACTACCGATAGGTATTTTATGGACTTCAAACGACTATTAATTGACCTTGTACAAAACTGAACTTTTATATATTTCCAATAAACATTTTAGCTTGATTAGATATTTTTATATTTCAGGATCTACGACGAGTCATACCACATGTCAAAAAGGACAATAGGAGTTTATCAAAAATAGAAACACTCACACTAGCCAAAAATTATGTGAAGGCGCTAACGAATGCGATCTGCACCATGAGGGGGGAAGTACCACGATATCAGTAAGTATCAATAGAATGACGGTTTCCGTAGTATCAGACTGTTATTGAATTTATTTACTACCTAGATAGCAAACGTAATAAGAGATATTCACAAATATAATACGGAAATAGCGTGTGCAGACCCCCTACAAGATGGACCGATGATCTTGTAAGGGTCGCCGGAAACCGCTGGATGAGGGTAGCGCAAGACCGCCATTGGTGGAGATCTTTACAGCAAGCCTTTGTCCAGCAGTGGGCGTCTTTCGCCTGATATGATGATAATACGGAAAAGAAATAAAAACCGTCCGATATACTGAATTAGATAGATCAATGTAGGGTTTGCATTTAGGAACCAACAAAAATACTTTATTTCTAGTCGTAACCTTTGTATCTATTGCCTAAGTGTGGGTTTTAACTATGTATAATAAAACGCATTTCTCACTTCCTACACAAACATGTCTACAACTGACACACAATTCAGTTTCGTGGATAATTCCAGTTCCTGAATTACCGTCTAACTAAACCTAACTGTTGTTAATATGTTGTCTTTTGCATTTTACAGATTCAACAGTGACGATGAAAACGTGGAACCCGTGTTCGTCCTGAATCGTGACCAAGAACAAAATAACAATGTGCCAAGTGATCAGGACTGCGAGGAGTCCCCAAGCTCACAGAATTGCCTCTGACAAAGAACTAGTCCACGTATTGCCTCAATCGCCGGTCTGAAGCTGTCCAAGTGACTGTGAAAACCGCGTGTTTCTACTCAGCCACTCGAACTTACAACTACGGGAAAACAACTCTGCTTATCGTCTCCGGAAATGTGAATAGGTGTTAGTTACATTCCTTTTAGTCAAAGTTAAGTCCCGTTTATACCAAATCGATTTATCGCTCGATTATTTATCGATCGTCGGCACTGGTACACGTGGGCATGGAAAATAATCGATTGCGATATCTCATTATCTTTATAATATGCCATGTTGACTTGGATGAGTAAATTACGTATTTTATGCGTTTTCAAACAAAATATAAAAGTGTATCTATGTTTAGTGGGAATATTATCGTCCGGTACACTGCTGCGGTATGTACGGGGCTTAATTGATGATCTAAACATGGTTAAATAAGTCATATTATACTGGTGAGTGATTGATGAAAACGTGTAGGCAAGTTTGAGTATGAAAATATCTGATTTAGGTAAGTGATTGTTATAGCCCTTGTGTTTAGAATATATAGCTGAAGAATTGCAATCCGCGCGCTTACAGGAATACCATTTGCGCCAATTTGACTAATTCGCCTGGCCGCTCTTCCAACTACAAGGCCGACACACTGGATGCGTGCCGCAAACAAACATTTTTTTTGCTGTGGATTAGTACAATGTGTGCTAAACATATTTTTAATTTTTTTTTTAGTGGCAACATTAATTAAAAATGTAAACAATAGAATAATTGTCAATACGGCTTTGATAAGTCAGTTTAAAAAATAATATAGGCTACTAAATTGTACATACGAGAAGTATATTGTATTATTGTGAAAATCGATTGCACAGCTCTCTTAGTTCACATTTTAATTAACGATGCTGGTTATGGCAGAAAAAAATTAACTCTTGTCTGCACACATTCAAGCTATTCACAGGCCATTATATGAGCGCGTAATGCACTGATTTGCTATTCTGTACCGCTATTTATTCTAAGCCTAGGTACTTGTTATAAGTACATCACATGACTAAAAACGTAGAAGTAAGGAACAAAACGCAACAAGGGCGCGTAAACGGAGTAGACAAAAGTGTATTTATTAATTCCAGACTTTTTTAGACAAATAACTAACTCCAGTGTCGTTTTAACATTGAGGCAGGATGTGTGCATGTGATTGACGCAGGCCTAGTGTCACTTAAGAGCCAGCAACGGTTCGAAAAATATTGGTTTACCTACCCTATAATATATACTGATGTGGTATTTGCTTTCGGTATCTTTTAAACATACTTACATATATCAACGCCATGATAGAATACCTGGATAGTCCATACCACATACTAAGTTGTTTCAAAGGGCTGTGAAGCCAGTAATTATTATATTAATTTATTGTACAATGTTTTAATACTAAATAACAGTAATGAGACATTTATGAAAACCTCTTCTCCGTTTCTTGCCGTATACGCATTTATTTTAAAATCTTGGGCAGGTTTACGTTAAGCGGCACTGACTCACCACTTAATATTTGCTCCATAGGCAGATGGTATAAAAATATATTTTTTTTATATTTAGGGGTAGAAATTGTTTAAAAATTGATCTCGAATTAAAAAATATACTTTAAATATTTATTTATTCGTTAAGTTAGATCAGAGAAATTGGTTCATGTTGTTTATATAAAACTTAAAGTATTACACTTCAAGCGCGTTTGCCTCGACTATGAAGAAAATAATGTACAACACGTACACAAAAGTGCACCCAAAGACCGATGGTACGAATTAATAGCTAGATGTTAAAATATAATAATAAATGTTGTAATCGTTATGAACATGTTATTAAAATAACACAAAAATATATAAAAAAATTGTTGTTTAAATTACTTTCTCTATGATTACATGACATGTTGGTAATATAACTTGACATGTATAGATTTATAAACAAAATTAAATGAAAAGAATTGAGGAGTTAAATAACTTATCAGATATATTATATCGCTTGTCAGCTCTTCAAGTTCGTTCGAACTCAAACAAGGCTTCGGGTCAAATAGTATATAAACATACTGGAATTACGATTAATAAGGTAGATACTGTTATGAACTAAGTACCAGTATTTATTTCATATTCACACGGTCACAATATCACATACTTATGTGCATGTTTAGCTACTTTGCGCAAAGCGATATCTCTGGTTAGCTTTGCCTTGCATTCCCAATCACTATGCTTTGTCTCTGAGAAGGTGCAAACTTTAGGTGTAACAAAATGTACAACAAATATTAAGGATATTAATCAACCTAAAGAACAGCGCAATTTTTATACGTTAGTACTTAAATTAGTATATTTAGTAACCCGATGAACCTACAGTTGCCTAGGATGGCCTAGCTGGCTGTTACACAGCGAATGTTCAAGTACTTACGCAAAAAAAAAAAAAACAATACAATTTCGCAGTAAATAGACATGCTAATAGTTTATTTGTATTTCTGAATTTATTATTTTCTTATTTCTGAACTTGTTCATATTTCTTCCTTATAAAATTACGTTGGTTACTCTTTTAAAATTTGATGTATATTTTGAACACCTTAATATAAACCATCTAATGTGCAGCCACCATAAGAGTGCTTTCATGACACCTGTCACTTCAGAACCTTTTACGTCAAATTGGAAGTAAAATGTTCTGAACTCATACAGTAGAGGTAGTCATCTAGATTTACCCTGGGATCTAATAAAAAATAACAGATGTCCTACTCTAAAATATTTTTACTACCATACCTCTTAACCAATACCTATCTAAGCTCTTTCGTTTTGATGTCGAGAATATTTCTCTACAGGTTCATAATACGTGGTATAGAACATGACATCAAATAATTACTTACAATACCTATTGAAATTGAGTGTTGTAGTTTGCAACTTATAAAAAATCTGGCAATTCTGTATTTTACACGAATAAACTAATTTAAATATTATTATTTCATTAACAAAACAAAGAGGTCCGAGCATATATATAGAAACATTTGAAAAGTCACCAGGTATAACAGAAATTGATTATTCCTGGCTCGCAGAATGTTTTGGAACTGTATTTAAAATGATCGTTCCATTGCTCGACTTAAGGCTCAATATTCAGCGCACAGCTATCTTTTCCAAAATACTCAGAACGAGTTTTCACTTTTATATGATTTTTGTTCTCCACACAGTGTTTCCGATATTTTGCGGTCATTACATTTTTTTTTGTATATTTTGATATAGTAAAATTGTACGTACGTTTAAATATTATACATACTATTAAATAATCGTATGTATAGACGCCAGCACATCAAGCTACCCCAATCTGTCAAATTTCCCAATTGTTAGTGAACCTTATCATTATGTGATAAAGTTGATGAAATTGATAAGAGAA
Organism: Pseudoips prasinana; assembly: GCA_951640165.1. Lineage (NCBI taxonomy): Eukaryota > Metazoa > Arthropoda > Insecta > Lepidoptera > Nolidae > Pseudoips > Pseudoips prasinana. The sequence goes on from OX621240.1 coordinate 18,016,550, forward strand.
ATTTGATTCTAAAAATTTCCTTCGGTCTAAGCACATTTCTAATTTACATACGATTATTTAATAGCTTGTAAAACATTTAGATGTGCGAACTATATGGCTGTACGCTGAAGGGTGGGGGATTAAGTCCATAATAAATTGAAATTAGTTTAGTTTGTGTTTCATAGAATTGCAGCTCTCTATATATGTCTCTCTAAATGTATTTCTGTAAATGTATTTAATTTTGAGAGGAACCTTAAGAGCTACGGTTAATGAATATGTACTTAACTAAGTACCTACTTACTACTAAAATATTAATATTGAGATCTCAGTTATCTAGGTAGGTACTGTATTAGAATAGTAAAGTAAGAACAAATTGTTCTAATTAATCTCTATGTTGTGCCTATATCGCTTTTTCTCGTGGTGCCAAAATAAATCGCCTATGCCAAAAGGTAAATGTTGCTTTCAGCGATTATTGTAGTATAAATTGTATCGACTTACAGGTAAACAGTCAATTCTTCATAGTATATTCTGAGGATTGCGTCTATCCAAAAATGTACTTACCTCCTTCAGTAGCGATCGTAAATTGTGAACAGTTTTTATTTAAATTTGTAACATATAGTGTAATCGTTATCAACATAATGTACGTTTTTACGTAGAAATATACCTATTATAATATATTAAACGAAATCTCAATTTATAGTTACCTACATACCTTTGATTTTATTTAAGTTTAGTACATAATTGTTTAAGTACACGATATAAAATGTTAACAAGATGCATTTTGATGGCTAATAAGCATTTTATAGTCATTGCGACTTAGATGTGTATCTAGAGTATATAATATGAAATGTGCAAATATTTTTTGGTATTTTACGTAAACATTTGTGATTATTATATTATATTACAATTATATCTGTGAGAACATTCAATTGTATTTATAATTTATATTCCTTGATCCTCATCAAAATCGTCGACTAAGTACAATATTAAAGAGAGTAACATAATGTATTGTATTTTATCGGTCAATATTATTCCTATTATACTTACGTTTATTCATAGGCCTTATAGGCGATTGGACGGGATCTTTCGCCGCCGGCAGCCGTTTATGAGAGGCTGGCAGGTGACCCTATTAAATGGGACGCCGTGGTCTCCTTCTTTGGGCAGTCATACTCCAGAAGGAGACCGCTGAGCGGTAGCGGGAGCCAACCAATCCCGCTCGCAAACTAGATGAGATATGGAGATTGTATCCTGATGTCTCGATCAGTAAGTAATTTATCCAAGTGGTTGCACGCGAGAGCAGTAAGCAGCCGTCTCCGGCTTCTAAGAGGTGAGAACATTGTAAACTACCTACCTGCGAATTACCAAAAGCACGGTAGAAAGCATGATTCAATACTTTTATTCCATATATTTGTATATTAAAATTCGGAATGAAACTCTGCACGTATCTTGTACGTATAAAGTGGTAAATCTGCCAGTTTAATCTGGCTAGGTATAGTTGCCTACCTACTAGACTTGTAACGGAACTTACGCTTCCGGCACTGCGGAAGTTTCGCAATAAATCGACATCCTGAGTCCGATGCTCACTTGGCTTGCTCCACAAATAGTATCAACTTAATCCGCAACATGGCAAGCAGAGAGAGCTGCATCCTATTACATAAAATTTCCAGATTGAAAACTTATTACGCTTTTCACGTAGGTAGTTTTGTATATTGTCTTTAGTTCGTAAATTGCTAGATGTTCGATTTTCCTTCTAACTTGATATAATGATCCTGAAAAGGTACTTATCAATTATAAATTAAATTATTTTTCTAGGTCCGTCAATTTTTGAACACAAACTATCATTATTACCAAGAACTATTATTACCAAGTTACTGCTTAAAATGAAAAGTAACAATTTAAACATGTACTTATGTTTATTAACATACTTTTTAAAAGTCAATTTCCTCCAATATAATTAGGTGCATTGTCCGCCGAGTGAAGGCGCAATAGATATACACGGGATGCACACCGGCGCGTTCTTGTAAAGTGGCTCGTGCGGCTCGAACAATAATATTTAATAATATCCTGCCTGGGACATTATTTACACGCGGCCATCTGATACCAAACTAAGCAGATTTTTTCAATGAAAAACAGATAATTATAAATTACATACCTACATACATATATATCTTTTCTTTTGTAAATACATACTTATATAGATAATTACAACCAGACTCAGGACAAACAGACATGTTCATGCGCACAAATATCTGTCCTGGGTGAGAATCAAACCCACGACTTCCGGCGTGAAAAGCAAGCATTTGCTAACCACGCCAATAGGCCCATCTGAATTGCCGCCAAGCACGCGCAGCGTACCGTAGTTGTTATTCTGTCTTCAGATCGACGCCGGGATGGGAAGGGTAAGACAGCAACCATCGGCTTTACAAGCTATGTGCCTTGCCCACTGCCTTAGATTCTTCGGGCTATAACGGTTACTTTGATTTGCCTGCGGATTTTTACATTTCTGAATACATCTCGCAGGAAAACTCCTAGCATAGCCCTCTCCATTGCACTTTGGGTGACCCTGGCCCTAAACCTTCTTATGAAGCCCATAGTGAAAGACCAAGGCTCCGTTCCGTGAGGTTTATAGAATTCTGCAAAACCGTTTGCCCACCCCTAGTGTGGGCAAGATGGCGAGTAGAAATTAATGTACTTTTTTAAATTTTATTTTCGTTGATTGAAACTGACTATTAAGATTTTATTGCTGTGTGGTGACGGCATAGAATATCATCACCCCATCTCATCCCGTGGTGGGCGTAGAAATCGACCGAGGGAATACCTACCTACCAGAGAACGGTCAGCAGCGTTTTTCTGTAAACTATGACCATCAAACTGCGATCGCGAACCCGTCTCCCAAGCGTGGTGATTAGGGCATACATCCCCCCATTTTTTGGGGTGGCTTTTGTATAGCCGTGGACGTACCTACCTACTTTGATGACATGAGACTTTACGCAATAAAGGCTGATTAAACATTCTATCAATTTAATATACTATTTCCTCTTTATAATACACACGAAATTATACCGTAGGTACCTAACATCCGTTTTGCCCATCCTTCCCCTACTTCTTGAATGATCATAAATTTGAAATACCTACAAGGCGCGCCAAATTTAGTTTTAATGTAAACGTTATTGATTAAAAAATAAACCAACTTAAATATGTAACAAATTTATTTTTTTCTTATTTATAAATATTAATTAAATTAGGTAAAGCTCTATGCTCGTGCGTGACTCCCGTTTTATTAGGGCTGCGAAGTGTGTTGTATTTCTTTTTTTGCTTAGTAAAGTATTTAATCGATTACGACTTTATAAATTTATTCGTTTTGCGATATTTTGCTGACTAAAATTTAATACAACCATAGATAAAAGATTAACTAACTTTGAAGTTCGAGTGCTGCCAGATTACCCTAAAGTATACGTTTTTAATGAGCCTTGGCTATCGCGATTACAATACTTTCTTAACGTGACGGATTTACATTATCTAATCTAATCTGTTATCGTAGCACTCTTATAACCACGCACCGTTATTATATATTTCTCAGAAGCAAAGCGATCTATTGTAAAGTTTCGTTGATACCTATATCGAAATCAGAAAAAAATATATATTACTATTACTGTGGTACTTAATCAAACCTTCCAAAATACAATCGGTCAATAGTTTTTACATCTCTGACATTTCTTTGATCAACAATTTTTCATAAATTATTATTAACCAAAACGTAGGAATTCCTTAATCACTTAAATATCGTCTGTTTTTGTTACATTATGTCAAGAAAAGCCCAAGAACCAAAACCCCAAGAATTTGTCAACCGATTACAAAAATCGGAGACGATCTGTTAAAAATGTTGGTCAAATTGAATAATGATGTAATAATATGCTTTTAGACAATAGGTACCTATATATTGTTGTCGTTAATATTAGACACCATATGTAAATATTGTATATATTATGAGTCTATCTATTATTTAAGTAGGTATTTAGTGATACTTAATCGATTCAGTTTTGTAATTATTCTCATATTTATATGAGGAGGCGCAATTAAAGCATGTAAATGTATATTTTACGAGTATTTCGATGCTTTTCTCTTTGTATAACCCCTATAGCTACCATAAGGATCAACTATAGATCGACTCTGTCCCAAATTGGTAGTCGGGTCCAGAGAGTATGTAAGCGTTTAGTATAGTCCACAGAGTACAGTGTATAGTCGGAGCTTGAATTTGGTAACACAGACTGATTGTCTACGAAAAAAAGTCCTCATGTGCGTGTGTAGATAGATTAGATCAATTTTAGAGTAATTTTGTGTAAAGAACTTTTTTTATGCCATTTAACATAAAATACAGAAGTATTAAACAGTTCAAGCTCGCAGAAAAATACAGTTTGCAACAAGTTCCACCCAAATTAAGTTACATACTTCACTCAGATACATTCTGCGTCTATCACAATATGGCCGTCCTGTAATGATTTGGTGGCGAGTATATTATTGTGATTTCGTTGTATGCTAAATACCAAAATGGAGCTGCGAGTCGGTAATAAGTACCGACTGGGCCGTAAAATAGGTTCGGGATCATTTGGAGACATATATCTGGGTAAGTGTTGAACAAGATTATTGTAAACAAAGAAAAGTGGTCATTTGGTAGACCTGTTAGTTTTTTTTCGTTTAGAACTAACTAGCTTAGCTTTAATGAAAATCCAGAATCATTTTTCTACATGGTTCAGTGTAATTTATGGTGTCTATTTAAACTATTAATACCATATCTATGATACATGAAATTCGTAGTAACATGTGATTGTTGAAGAATCCCTATTACTGCTATGTGTGTATACATACTCTAATATAGGGAGACCCCATTAATTTGCTTTTATTATATATTGTCGACAGCAGTACAGTCCATATCATCATTTATGACATTATGTATATCTTAATAATTATGAGGTTACTAAATAGTTGTGTGGTTGCTTAACTCATGTTAAATGGTTTGTTTTCAGGAACAAATATTGTTACAAAAGAGGAAGTAGCCATCAAATTAGAATGTATAAAGACAAGGCACCCTCAGCTGCACATAGAGAGCAAGTTTTACAAGCTGATGCAGGGTGGTGGTAAGTACAAGTATACAATTGTAATGGCTAATAATAAAATAGGTAGATATGTTTCTATACAAAGTCTCCATACAAAAGTGTCCATATATAAACATATAAGATTGTCACAATTAATATCTTTGGTATAAAAAAAATAGCTGCAGTAAATATAGCTTTAACATCAACCACCAAGCCATGCTAAAATGAAGCATGGGCGTATTGAGCCAAGCTCATATAGTAGTCATGGTTATGTCAGTTAACTTGAATGTTATATATAAAGTGTAAAATGTGTAGAACATCAACTTGCAAAATACACTAAAAATACAAAAATATAGAGTAGCTGATACAATTTGTATGGGGTGACGATTTTTGTTATGGTTTTTATAAATTTATAGTATTGAATTTGTTCAAATTCATGTTTAGTGACTTCTCCTTAAGTTTCCTTGACCATTTATGTTACATGACTGTAAAATTGTGAATTAATTGGTATTATTTCACCGCTTATCATATTACTGGAGGAACCTAATTACTTACATTTACTTTTATTATATTGTCATCTAGTAAACTTATCTTGTTATTTCTGCACCATCTTAAGGTGACAGAAAGCAAATGCCATTAAGTATGCCATTGTACATTGGGTGCATAATAATAAATGGGTGCAAAAGAAACAAAGTGATTGAAACTATAACAATAACATGTTACAGCCTATCCCATTTCATTAATGATTCTGTTTTTAAATTATGTTTGGCCATAACATTAAAGTAAATTTATTGACACAACACTATGTACCAGAATGATCAGTATGGAATAGCAACTTCTGAGGTAATCATTATCATAATGGAATATGTAGATGCGTTGATGCTGTTGAATATGTAGATAAGTCTATTTGTATTTTCTCTGCAGTGAATTTAGACTGATCTAAATTGTGTTGATGCTGTTTATGTGTGATTCTAATTAGTTTCCAAAAGAATACAAATATACTTTTTTGTAATCTTTGTGTACATTAAACTATATGCTTCATTCTACTGTACTAGCTTTGAAATCCTACTAATATGGGAATGGGAGTATGGATGTGTGGATGCATGCATGTTTGTTATTCTTTAATGCAAAAACTACTGAATGGATTTTGATGAAACTTTGTAGTAATATAGCTTATGTACTAGGGTAGACTATAATTTTTAAAACTTAATGTGGGTGAAACCGCAGCGAACAGCTAGTGTTGAATAAAACTGCTTTGATCCTTTCCAATAAGTGGAAAAACAAATTAATTTAATAAATTCAACATCAGATATAATAAAAAGTTAACACTATAGGGAATCAGACTGATGTTGAAATATTAACCTTTGGGCTGCCAGAGGAAAAATGCATTGACATACGCAGTCCAAGCCACTAATTCAGTGAAAATAAGTACATAAAACTTCTATCCTGTCTTTATTTTGTGTTATGTAATTAAAAATACACACAGATATTGTTTGGAAAGTAAAGAAAATAATCACAATTGGCTAATAAATTTATTACATATGTTTTAAATTTGTGGGGGGAATATAGTGGGGATTTTCTGCCACTTTCTTGCACTATAATTTTACTATGGAGGCCATGACTCCACTACAAGTGATGCCAAATGTTAGTGTAGTGCTATCTTTATTTAATATGATTGTTAATTAATTATAACCTCAATATTTTTATGACAATCTGAAATATGTTTTATCTGTTGATCGTTATTTACGTCAATCTTAATACTGAAAAATAAAACTAAGTTAGCCTGCATCCCTATATAAACAGGAAGCAAAAATATTTGAAGCCCCATTATCAATTATTTAAATTTTTGGTTTCAATAAAGAAGGTAGGTCTTTCTCACAAAACAATTAGTACTGTGGAGATTATATGGCTCCAGTACAAGAGACTAGCTTAGTATAGCTGTTTTTTATCTTAAATGATTTTTCAATCTATATTTTCTTTTAGTTTTAAGGTATTTTTAATTTTTACCCACGACGGAACGGAGCAGGTATATGCGTTTAGGGTGAGAGATGTTTGTGTGTGCGTTTGTGCAAAGTAATGTTTCCACCTATCTTCTAAACTAATGATCCGATTTTGATGCGGTTTTTTCTAATGATTTAATGATGGTCACCATCCCTAATCCCTGTTGTACCTCTGGAGGAGTCATAATTTTTTTCCACTGTGATCTTTTTAGTGGTGGATGATTTTAAAAATCATTGGAAAGAACTAGAACAGGCTGTAAGGTTGTTAAGTGAATAATTGAGAGCACTATAGTGGATAAAATGACCATTGTCTGGTTGTGCCTATGTGCACATTATTGAAAATGCTTATTGTAGATATCAGATTTATATTATGTAGTAAAAACATGTATTTGTATGTCCTGAGAATGTGTCCATTGAACTTGTTTTGTTTTGTTATACTGCATAAAAACAATTAATAAAATCACTTTGTCTAAAATGTTCTAGAAGAGAATAGATTTTTGACTTGTACAGAATGTGGGAGATTTATACATAATTTACAGCCAAATTTATATACAACATGTCATAGGTAATTAATATGTAATAGTAATTAGTATGTATTACGAAATAATGTACATGTAAGGAAGCCTAGTGAATAAAGCAGTAATTATGCAACTTCGCCCATTGTGGATGATTTATAATAAACAACACAATTTGATATTTTAGCTGACTGTACATAAACATGTTATTAGGAGACAAATATTTCATAGCCATACCATACCATATAGGCTAGGCATAAGTGTCTTCTATTGTTGACATACCCAAACATTAACAGGTTGGTACTTGTTCAAAATAGGGTCAAAAGAAATTCTTGTGTGTAAAAACCTAAATCTTGAATAGTGTAGTGATTAAAATTTTAAATATAAACACATCTATGGAATCATAAACATTATCTGATGTAGTACTTTTAGATAACTGCCTTGGTGATGTAGCAGTAGTGTGTTCAACCACAGATATGGAGGTCTTGGGTTGAAATTCTGGGTCAGGTAAAGATGTAACCAATACTGAGATTTTTTGGGTAAAAAATTTCTCAGTATCATTATGGAGTCTGGAAGTTGGTAGTGTTGCATCCAGTACAGTTGGTTGTGTCAGTTAGATGCCCCAAAACATTGTGGGAGTGAGGTATAGAAGGTGCACCTGAACTGGGTATTAGCGCACACTTCTTCACTATAATACGTCCCATGCATGATATACACAACTTAATTAAAGTCTTGTAAATTTTAATACTTCACAAGGATGTTTTTGCCTTCACAGTTGGTATACCTGCAATAAAATGGTGTGGCTCAGAAGGGGACTACAATGTTATGGTAATGGAGCTTCTTGGGCCATCTTTGGAAGACCTTTTTAATTTCTGCTCGCGCCGCTTCTCCCTCAAGACTGTACTTCTCCTCGCAGACCAACTCATAACCCGCATTGAGGACATACATTACAGGAACTTTATTCATAGGTAACATATATTTTTATTTTAAAACAGTACTCATATAATTACTGAATATTATCCATACATACCTGATCTCTTGTAAGTCTATGGATTACTTTGCGTGGGGTAATAGAATTTCAGAATAGGACTGCTTGTAATCTTACGTGAGTTTCTCATAAAATCGTTTAGAAGGATCAAGTCTTATCCATATAGTAAAGTAACTTGGTGTTTGCTACCATAGCTTGATATTAATGGTTTAGGGTGGCTAAAGTGCAATTATAATTGATCAAATGTCTTAATTTTCACCATCACCATTGCGTTCTAGCAGTGGTTAATACAGTCGCCTCGCCACTTCATGTCCCGGGTTCGGTTCCCGCACAGGACATATTTGTGTGACACATAAGTAGTTGTTTTGAGTCTGGGTTTCGTTTTTCCCCCACAATTATATGTTTGTAAAGAAACCCGCAACAGGGAATTCTTACAATATTACTGGCGTGTCTTTAAAAAACGAGTGCTACAAAATTATATATGATATACCTACTAAATATAAATTTGTAACAAGTAATATAAGTTATACATTAATGTATTGAATACAAATCTCTGGTCAGATAGAGGGGTGATAGATAAAGTACCTGTTTACATTAATTATTACTATGCAATTATCATTAACGTCTAGTCTAATGCACTGGTCGTAAATCTTATTAAAATAATAATACTGTTTATGATAAGATTTGCCCGAGACTCCCATTATGTATCAACAAAAGTTGTTTCCTGATAATTAACTAAAGGGAACGGGAGTAATGAATAAGACTCCCTAGTATATAGTTAATTAGTTATTGGTATAGTTCCCTGTATTGACTGGCCTTTTGGTCTAGTAGTTAGTGACCCTGACTGCTAAACTAGAGGTTGTGAGTTCGATCCCCACCCGAAACAAATCTTAGTGTGATGAGCACAATTATTTATTGAGTCCAAGTCCTATTTTTTCTTTAATATGTATGTATTCCGAAATATATAAGTATGTTTATCAGTTTTCTGGTTGCCATAATACAGGGTCTGCCTAGTTTGGGATCAGACTTCAGTAATAATAATAATAATAATAATTTATTATCAAAGGCCAAGTACAAATTTTCCATCTCATCTACACATAAATGCACAAATATATACAATTCAGTGTATTAGTAGTGTAGTAATTTATTTATTGTTTTCGCAGTAACCATCCTAAGTCGAGGTTCGAATTCAAAACAGAGTGTCCTCAGGCGTTTTAATAGTTTTATTTATCTAGTATTATAACCTCACTGGGCTCCTTGATTTGGAGAAGCATTGAAAGTATATTAGGTTAAGCGAAAAACATCCACTTTTAAAAATCCTGTGTACAATATTTGGTTCGGTTTTGGACTGACACATTTCATTTTGCGGATTTTGATGGGAAAATCATCATCTGCCAGCTTTCTCTAGTTCCTGTTATTTCTAACCAAACAATCACGTAAGGTTGGTTAGAAAAGGAAACTTAGAAATGAATTGATCATCTAAACTTGTTTAGGAAGAAGATGCGGTTTTGAATTACGCCGGATAATTGTATTAATTAATTGGGTAATCAAGCCAAATAAAATGAGCAGTTACTGATCTAAAAATATACTCTTTCAAAAGGTCTAATCTTATTTTAGTAATGGTTAGTAAAGTATTGCTGCCGTCATTATTCAGGCAATCCAAAACTGAACTGTTAATTGTAAATAAAAAGTGGTCTTGTTAGTATTTACACACAATTTGACCATGAACTACAAACAAAAAGCAATTAGCAGTTTGACAAAAAAGTTTAGTTAGCTAATTCTAACTGCTGCTTGCTGTTTGCCAAGTGTGGGGCGTCTTCTACTTTAGGTAAAATGTATAGGCTTTTTCGCGTGTTTGCATGGGCCACATTGATATAGCGGCAGCCTGTTCAAGTTAAGACAATTCTGTCCTGGGTTGATATTATCTGGCGAGGCACTCATAGTCTGTATGCGATCGGTGAGGTAAAAGCACCTAGGCACGGGGGTCAGACCATAGATGAGTGACCGTTAGTGGTGTAATTTCTGAGCGTCTCTGTGCTTCGGGTGGCACGTTAAGTTTTTGGTCTTGGTTGTTGTCATTGGATAACTGTCGATAAGCTATTTCAGAAGCATACTGGGCGGTTTGGTACCTTAGACACCAGGGTAACCACTGCCCATACGATAAAGAAGATTTATCTGGCAGCAGCAATGTCTAAAAGCTGACTGTGTTACACCCTGTGTCTTGGAAATCACGTAAAGCCCTCGGTTCAGCTACTGACATATCTCTGGTCGGTTCGGATAGTCCGTCCAATCGGATCATACGAGTTAAGGAATAGACACTTGGGCACTGCAATACGTTCCGTACAGATTTCTGAATACCTCCGTATTCCACCTTGCGATAAGACGCGCAATGACAAGTCATTCTTTCGTATGGTTAGTTTAAGCATCAATCACATAAATAATACTTACTTTTCGTATGGGCACTGGTTATCCAAGTGATAGAGTTGTTCAAGCAGTCTATTAGGCCTCTGAAATAGCTTAACTGTTGCTAATGGCTACAACCGTAACCGACAGCTTAACATGCCCTCCGAAGCACGGAGACACTCAGAAATTGAACCACTTTGGCCATCACCCATCTATGGACTGACCGCGAGCCGAGTTGCATGACCTTGCTAATAAAAACAAACACTGCAAGGCAAAGGGAAGAACCAAGTCTAATGCGAAGCAGTTTTAATAAGAGCTAGTAATTGAAAGGGCATTCACCTAAATTTGAGTGTGCCACCTTGGACATGGTAAACAGAAAAGACAAGTATTAGTTACTATTCCATTGTGTGGGTAGTAAGTACCTACCCTAGTGTATAATAGTATAGCGCCATCCTCTTCACCTTATAACTTATTCTTGTTCTGATAAGAATTATTAACAACCAATTTATACAATGTTAAATACTGTGCAAAATATTATTAAAAATTTACAATTATTATTTAAATCGATTATAATTTTTTTTTTTTTTTTTTTTTTTATTGCCTTATTAAGCAGACGAGCTAGCGGCCCACCTGATGGTAAGTGGTAACCGCTGCTCATGGACATTCGCAGTGCCAGGGGGCACAGCAAACCGCTGCCTACCGTGATATTAGTACTCTTTTTAAACCTCGTTTGAAGAAGGACATGTCGTAGCGCTGGGGAAACACCGCAGCAGGTAATTCATTCCAGAGCCGGCACGTACGTGGGATGTATGAACGCTGAAAGCGAACCGTGCTTGACGAGATCGCTTCCAGGTGATACGGATGAACCTTACTGCGAGTGCGCGTGGTCCGATGATAAAAAGGGGACGGTGGCACCAGCTCAAACAGTTCAACAGTTCACGCAGAGAGATCCGAAGTCTCTCCGCTGCTCTAGCGACTCCAATCTGTCCGTAAGATTGGAATCCCCAACGATTCTAATAGCACGCCTTTGGAGGGAGTCAAGTGGGTCGAGCTGGTATTTAGGGGCTCCTGCCCAGATATGTGAGCAATACTCCATGTGCGGGCGGACTTGTGCTTTATATAGCGCAAGCCGCTGTCTTGGAGTGAAGTACCGCCTAGCTCTATTCAGGACGCCCAACTTCTTACTTGCCAGTTTGGCTTTGTCCTCCAAATGACCCCTAAATTGGCAGGTGCTCGAAATTTCGATTCCGAGGATCCCAATACTCTCGGATACACGGAGATCAACCCCTTGGAATCGGGGCGCTACGACAAATGGGTCCTTCTTAGCAGTGAACGCGCACACTTGTGTCTTATTGGGGTTAAACTGGACTAGGTTCTCTACACCCCATTCATAGGCCCGCCCGAGAGAACCCTCGACTTCAGACACAAGTTGCAACCGTTTCTCTTGTACCTTTTTTGCTTTAAATATCAAAATAATCCTTGTTAGATGATCGCGCCAGACAAAAAACAAAATATTTTCATTTTTGTTTATGTAATCCTTTATATTACCGATATAATAATAAATAATATAGCATTCCTAATAATCATTGCATTTTTTTTTGCTTTAATGTCATCTACAGAATAAAAGTAGTCTATGTAGCATATCAGACATTCGAGTTCCATAGTACAAGCTCTACTTAGTTTGGAATTAGATGGCTGTGTGTAAATAGTGTCCCAGGATATTATTATTATTATAAAATATACGTTTTGGTGATGCTTCTTTGATGAAATTACCCGTATACACAAAATAGCTAAAATCCATAATCGATTAGCTAATGAAAATACGTATATTAAAATACATAGACTCACGCCTGTTTCCCAGAGGGGTAGGCAGAGACAACGGATTTCCATTTGTCACGATCTTTGCATACTTCTTTTGCCTCGATTACTGTCATTATATTCTTCATACATGCTCGCCGGTTTAGGGTACTTCTGACCTGCCCTTTCTTGAGAACATCTCCAATTTGGTCAGAGAATGTTCGACGTGGTCTTCCCCTTCCGGTTGTCCCATTCACCCAGGCCAGGTATACTTCTTTTGTCAATCTTCTTTCATTCATCCTTTCTAAATGGCCAAACCATCTCAGCATGCCTTTTTCAATCTTTGTGACTACATCCTCTTTCACACCACAACGCTCTCTTATATCAGTATTTCGAATTCTGTCTCTCAAAGTCACACCACACATACTTCTCAGAGCTCTCATTTCCACTGCATTTATTTTACTTTCATTCTTTTTCTGCCATACCCAACTTTCACTTCCATACATTAAAGTTGGCACTAACACTCCATCGTGCACGGCTAGTCGGGCCTTCTTTGATACTTGCCGGCTACTCATAAAGGCGTGTAGTGCCCCATTCACTCTGTTCCCCGCATTAGGTATATTAAAATAATAGGTTATTTTCTTATTTATTTATCTACCTACTACTTTAATTTTATGGGGAGGCAAACTCTACACTGTTATTGACGAACTAATAAACAGAACGGTCTTATCGCTTATGCAAACGTATCCAGACGACACCTATTGTGGCGGTCAAGGATTAAAATCTATTATCTATTTAATTTTATTTACTTGCTCCAGTGCAGTGATAAGATCATTGACTTGCTTTGTTGAATGATAATAATTATTGACATAACATGTATATTTTTGTTGCAGAGATATTAAACCAGACAACTTCCTTATGGGCCTAGGTAAAAAAGGGAATTTAGTGTACATAATAGATTTTGGGTTAGCAAAGAAGTACAAAGACGCACGCACACTGCAACATATCCCATACAGAGAAAACAAGAACTTGACAGGTAAAGTTATACAATATTTTATTACTAACAACCTCTTATAGACGTGTTTGACTAACCTGTCGTTTGATTGATTATTGACTCTGACTGCTGACTGAAGTCGTGGGTTCGATCCCCACTCAAGACAGTTCTTTGTGTGAAGAGTATGATTATCTGTTCAGGGTCTAGGTGTAATTTATACATAGTATAGCCTCTGCCTAGTTTAGGTCCAGATTGCAGTGAGTTAGTTGTCCATGACAATTTTAATTCGACGCGAAGAGTAAGTAGCTGTGGATTTGGTATTCCGGGCAACTCTAAAAGGAAGGATGGTAGACAAATAGTGCTTGATTGGGATATAAAGTATTGTAATACCAGGAACCACTAATTCAGTAAAGGTTGGCGATTGTTAGCCATCTCTGTGAGTAAGGATGGTTTGGATTTTATAATAGCATTGGGATTTCTAGGTGACCCCATAAGTAAGGGAAACGAAAAACACGTAGCTGATTACAATAGAAACCTCTTAAACAACAACTGTTGGCATTCCGCATTTTCCGGTCTGTCTCAAAAGTAGGAGAGGTAGAGAATTGCGTCTACAATTCGCAATGAGCATACCTTGTCTTATTATTACTGTGTTTAAGTTCATGACAATCACATTTAGTTTGTCTATCTATCTATTTTCATCTGCGTTTGTTCTCTGATGAAAGCGAAGGATTGATTAGATTTATGATAATACATAATTAGGCAATAAAAGCCTGGATTCTTTTGGTTTCGGGCACGATAATCACAGGATCATCGTACTTTCATATATGTGGATTGTGGATAAAGTTCGAAATAAAACTTAAAAATATATAGATCTTATGCTTTCCAGTAAGTTCGTTATAAGTCCATTGTATAAGATTCCATAGTGACTAATACCTTATATAATATCACAACCTACTGGTCCGACAGTAAGATTGACAAGCTCAACTGCTGTTGATGTACCTACAGACCGCCTGGGGAGAGGGCCGGCACAGTACGTATCAACCTTTGTGTAACAAACTGCTATATATTACTTCAATCGATTACTTACCGTAAATGGGAAGCCATGTGGAATAAATGAAATTGGTTTACCAGGCAATTTTGCTAATGCCCTGCAGAGAGTCGTGGCGTTTCTATGTGTCCTTTACCGCATATATCGGGAGTGTTCAGAGGAATTGTTCGAGCTTATACCTGCCGCTACATTCTGCCACAGACCCTCTCGTCAAAAGTGGAAATTTATTCCTTATCACCTGGATGAATGGTCATTCACCACCGTGCGTTTCACAAGAAACTTTTTGCCGCGCACTACCGCTCTGTGGAATCAATTAACTGTGGAGGTATTTCCGATCCGGTATGACATGGCAACCTTCAAGAAGCGAGCCTATTGAAGGCCGGCGCACTTGCGGCTCCACTGGTGTTGCGAGTGTCCATGGGTGGCGGTTACCACTTACCATCAGGTGAACCACTTGCTCGGTTGCCATCCTATTTTATAAAAAAGTACAACTTGCCTGTACCATTTGTCTGCAGCCCCATGACTATTTTTTTTTTTTTCATTATACTGTGGTACGATGGAGTGTTTTCATAATTGTGGGTTCGAACTTTGCAAATAAGTTTGTTGGTTTATATATAAGATCGACTTGTTAAATGTATTATAATTTCATGGAGACTTATTAATTTCGTTTTATATTTACAGGAACAGCAAGATATGCATCAATAAACACACACTTAGGCATAGAGCAGTCTCGCCGCGATGACCTGGAGTCATTGGGCTATGTACTCATGTATTTTAATCGCGGCAGTCTGCCCTGGCAGGGTTTAAAAGCTGCCACAAAACGTCAAAAATACGAGAGAATATCTGAAAAGAAACTGTCCACACCTTTCGACGAATTATGCAAAGTAAGGATTTTGTTTTCCACTATATATTTATAATATACTAGCGGCCTGGTACGTGCTTCGCTACGTATAAGGCATAGTAATAAAAAAATGATTATTAAGTTAATTTATTCAAACAAAAAAATATTTAAAATTGCTAAAAGATGTTGATTTTACACTTTTTCAAGAGTTTTTTTAAACTTTCTCTACGTAGAAACCTTCCCTGGACTTCCACAAATAATTCAAGACCAAAATTAGCCAAATCGGTAAAGGCGTTGTTGAGTTATAACATTACAACGAAAAGTGGCATTGATTTTTATATATATAGATAATAATATATAGGGCAACAATTTGATTGTATGTTTTTGTCCACACTAAAACAGTGAAACAGACCTGTGATTAATAATCACGGGCCTGTTGGCGTGGTTGGCGAATGCTTGCTTTTCACGCCGGGGGTCGTGGGTTCGATACCCACCCAAACAGATATTTGTGTGCATGGACATATGTGTTTGTCTGGGTGTAATTTATCTGTATAATTATGTACTTACAGAAGAAAAGTAGTATATATTCATATCATTTAACTGGTTTCCATAGTACCAAGCACTGCTTAGTTTGAGATCATATGGCCGTATGTGAATAATGTCCCAAGATAATATATTAATATTATTAGTGTCTTAGCAATCTTAATTCTACCAGGTGGTAACAAATACATATAATATCTAAACGTAAAATACCTGCCACAGAGACTATGCTTTGTTTATGAACGTCATTAATTATTTTGTTCCAGAATCACCCTATCGAATTCCAACTATACCTCAAATATTGCCGACGGCTACGTTTCGAAGAGCGACCCGACTACAGTCACCTCCGTCAGTTGTTTCGCACGCTCTTCCATCGGCAAGGATTCACATACGACTATGTATTCGACTGGAACATGCTCAAATTCGGTAATGCTTTTATTTTATAATTGGGACGATTATTGTTGAGTTGACATCTCACATAGTGGTAAACTGGCTACACGTGTGGTGCAGTGGCTAAGACAGTTGCCTCCCTGCTTCGTGTCGCGGGTTCGGTCCCTCGCCATATAACTATTTGTGTGACCCATAAATAGTTGTTCTGAGTCTGGTTGTAATTTGTGCCCGTCTATTTGTAAAGTACCCCGCGACACAGGGAATAGATTCCCTAATGCGAAAGAAATAAAAATTGGTAACCTTGTGAACCAAATCAAGTATTTTGACAACTTGAAGATGAGGAAGAGACATCCTCAGCAGTTTATCGTTGAACTGGACAGTGCAATCAACAATAATAATAATTATTATTAAACCTAATTAAAGTAAATATAAATCTAAAACATCTGCTACTACACTACACAGATATAATGAATACGGGAGGTAGGTATTACGGCC
This sequence comes from Pseudoips prasinana, assembly GCA_951640165.1. Taxonomy (NCBI): domain Eukaryota; kingdom Metazoa; phylum Arthropoda; class Insecta; order Lepidoptera; family Nolidae; genus Pseudoips; species Pseudoips prasinana. The sequence continues at coordinate 18,033,633 of OX621240.1, forward strand.
TCGTTCGTGTTCCACTGAAGAAGATTGCCGTAATTTGTCTGTTATGAGGTATCTTCGCAAGTCGTGACGGGAGACTTCCCGATCTTCTTAAGTATCTCATAACTGGCCACTCTGGCACGCAGAATTTATCAGATATTTGCTAACTGCAAATAGCCCTGATATTTGCGTTATGCGCTCATTTCTGTGCAGGTCTATTTTACCTGCTTACTTCATAATTAAGTTTTAGTGCATGAATGAATAGAGCCCGTTCGTTTTTCTAGTCACGAGACAAGTCAGATCAGTTCTTAACCCAATAAAACTGATGTGAATTGAATTGTTTTAAAATGGTTACAACAGTTTTCCAGAAGTGCGGATAAAAAGTAGTTCTGATGCTCCATAAGGTTTTCCTATCTTTTCTCATATATCAGTAGCCAGTACACGAATAAAGCACCTCATTGCTTTCCCTTCAACATAATTTTTTTTTGCCCTATATTATTAACCCCTGACGCAAAAAGAGTTATAAGTTTGAAGATTGGCTCTTTGTCTGTTGGTCTGTGTGTGTGTCTGTCTGTGGCATCTTAGTACTCAAACAGATGAACTGATTTTAATTAGATTTGTTTGTTGGAAAAGTGAATTAGTTGCGAGTGTTCTTAGCTACGTTTGATGAAAATCGGTCCAAAATTTCGGCCATCATAAAATGCAGACTTACATATTTCCTTCCATAACTCCCTCAATATGGATATCAAGTGAAATGTCAAGGGTATTTTTAAATTTTTATCAGGTCTGTTAATGGCATCACCTATTATTGTGTAAATATCAACTATTTTTCAATCATTATTAACTGTTTGCAGGTGGCCAACGTGGAAATTACCAAGCAGGTGCCAACGACCGTACACTTAGACGTCATGATCAAAACCAGGAACAAGAAACTAGTAAGTAAATTGATTTCCACCTGTCTCATTTTTCTAAGTACAATAGGTGAATTAAATAAGGCATTATTTGGTATAACACTTCTTAGATTATACTATATCTCTGCTTACTCACTTACATATCGTATGGGTAGTGGTGTCAAGAGTTGTTCAAGCCGCCGCATAACATGGCTTAACGACTGTTGCCTATGGCTACAACCGGGATCGACAGCTTAACGTGCCCTCCGAAGCATGGAGACGCTCAGAAATTAAACCACGTTGGCGGTCACCCATCTATGGACTGACCGCGAGCCTAGTTGCTTAACCTTGTCGATCATTTACAGACCGGTCAGAGCCTCTGGCTATGAGCGTCATCTGGCTAGCTTTGCTGATCTTTGCTCTTCTTACTTCATGCATTCGCAAGGCCTCCCTTTCACGCTTAGTATGTCCCATTAACTGACGGTACCATTCTGAATTAGTCCCAGTCTCTTTCAAAGTACGTCACATAAACCCCATATTGTACTGTTATTTAATGCATAATATATTAAATTATACTACGCGTACTTAATGCGTAATAATGAGCTTTAATTAAGTGTACATCCAATGTAACTTTAACATAGGTATGTACATAAAATAACCAATGGATGCGCTTTGATTATGTAGATGTTTATGTAAGATGGCTGTAGATATTTTCAATGAGGAATGGATACATTTTATTGACTAGTATTATGTTGAACATGTAATAAATGAGCAATGGATGCGTTTTATGTGTACATCAATATGTTAGCTTAACACTTAGCTTATGCTTGAATTAATGTACATCCATGTGTAAGTTTAACATGCACTAAATGCGCTTGATTATTTATATGATCCATATACAAGTTTAATGTGCAATTAATCAGAAATAAAGCATGGAAACTGTTTATTTCACGTTCATTTTTAAATTAGATGTAATACTTGCTGTGTGGTGACGGCATAGTATATCATCACCCCATCTCATCCCATGTGGCGTAGAAATCCTACCAGATAACGGGCAGCAGTGTTTTTCTGTAAACTATGACCATCAAACTGCGATCGCCAAACCCGTCTGCCAAGCGTGGCGATAATGGCATATCCTCCCATTCTTTGGGGCGGCTTTAGTGCAGCCGTGGACGTACATTGGCTGACATGATGACTTATAGTTACATTAAGCGTTTGTATGGTGTCCCACAGCGGCAGGCGTGGGGGGCGCGGGCGGCACGGGCGGCGCGGCGGGGCAGCCCAGCACCACGGTGGCCGCCATCTCGGAGTGGCGGTGAGGGAGCTCGGCCGGCGCCCCGCCCCGGGACCTGCGCGACTCCACACAGACTCGATATATCCATGTATTACGACGGAGTGCTACGACCGCTCGATAGGAATTGCGCGAGCGAGGACGTCGACAAACGTTATCGCGTTGCGAGACATAGATTCTGTATTATTGTAAGGAAACAATTTTGTATGCATTCGTGTTAACATTCATATTATTGTAAATTATTTAATTATAGACTAAGTGTGATGATGAGTGGGCCGTCGTGTACCGTGGGAGTTATCCGGATTCGATGGGACTCGTTTAAGTACAGTTTGATGGTCTACCCATGCATCATTGTACTTTATGCTCAGTTATATTTAGAAGTAAGATACTATCATACTGGTTAGACATAATTATTAACAACAAATCGTCAATTGGTCCCAAAAATCGATCGCGAGCCATGAAATTGTAAAATAGTGATGTATCATCACGCTTATATAATTTACGTACTAAACTGCCAAATGGTGTATAATAAATTGTTGAAATACAAAGATGTTTCTGTAAATATTGGAATTAATCGATTTGGCATGACTTGTAGCCAGAGCGTTTGAAAGGATGCGGTTCAGAATACCGGTCACGCATTTGGTATTTTTAGAAGATAAAGTTATCCACACATTAGTAAAATATTAATAATAATTAATTGCCGACTTCAATACCAACTACAAATAATTTAAGTATTCGCTAAATTATATTTGAACTAGGTCGCATCAAGAGTAAGGATACATAATTATTTTAACATTAAATGTTTAATTTAGTGCGTACTTGGCTGGAATGATTGAATATGTTTAGTTTTAGTTAGTTTTGAAGTCGGTAGTGTATTTTTTAAATAAATATACTGTTTTATTGACTTTTAACGAGGTCGCCTTAAGCGTAAAAAATTCAGCGACACCAGACATTTTCAACTATTGAATTCCTCATTATTTTCCATGATCTGGGGCAGCCAATTTTGATAAAAAAGCAATTATCATAATTAGTTCATAAACGCTATAGAAATCTGAGTATATGCAAATAACTGGTTCTGATTAGGAATCTTCCACCGCTTGAAGTCTGTCAATAATCTAAAAATAAAAGTTTAAAGAAAAATACTAATATCGATAAAAATTACTTTTGGCTGATTGGACGTCGTCGCATTTATTTCGTTCATTATAATAATAAAAACTATTTCTAAAGATTTTAATGTTATATTTTTTATATTATTTAAATCGCGCAATATCGAAGTAAATGTTTTTTCGAAAGGGCTAATTATTTCAAATCTTTTAACAAACACAAATATGCAAGCGATATGGCAACACTGGTATTCTGGGCCTTAAATCAACTCTGACAATGGTGGTTAACATAACATTGCTAACAATAAACACCAAGATATTGAGAGAAACTGTAAATGTTTAACCATTACGCCATTTTTAGTTAAGCGACAAGTTATATTTAATACTTATAATGCATTTGATAATAGTCTTTTATAACTAAATTCCCTCATTTAGTTATAAAAGACTATTATGTAAGTTTGTTAAACATAATATTACTCCGCTACAAAATGTTACTAAATACCCTCGATACTAAAATGTTCACGGCCCGATATTTTTGCGGATCCATACATTGACAAATAAATCCTTTTGCCAGGCTTTAAATTATCTAAATCTTTATTGCTCGCAGATTATTTCGATAAAATTTTTGTTAATATAATTCAAACATTTTATGTTGTGCAATATGGTATATATACTTACTCTTTTAGTTATTTTAATACATTTGTATTGATTTTAGCATTTTGTCTTCCAATTTGATTTAGGTGTGATCTACTTCTACTTTTGTGTTGAGAAATATAAAATATAACTTTGTATTGGATATGTAAGACTCTAGAAAGCATACCATGAGTCAACTGTCTAATCGTGATACAAACGTAATTAATTTTGACATTGTTGTATGACAAAGGTATAGGATCGTTGTAAGAATTAGGAAACAGACCGATTCTACAATTAACAATGTGACAAATAAAGTTCATGAACAAATAAGACGAAATAATGTTACAATATCGTATTTCCACACCATTCCCGGTTCTGGTTGCGGGTCGTTTTACTTGAAACAGTTAACTGAGGCTTTGGAATGTAAACCTATGAATGTGTTCCAGCTCTCGAAGGCGCTATGAGTTGAATGTCGGGATGACGTCATAAGTTTTGACAGACAATACTTCATTCCTATCGAGACCTAGAATTCGTTCATTCTTTTTACTTACTAAGTCTAATGTTCGTTAAGTAAAACTACCCGTTTATTGATAATGAAAAAACCGCGTTAATTCGTGGTATTCTTGCCCCCGTCGCTTTATAAATCATTGCTTGCAATTAGTTGTACAAATAATTCTTATTTCCATCAAGGGCCTATTAAGCATCTTCTACGCGGTTGCAAATTTAGACTGCACGTGTGGCGCAGCGGCTAAGACAGTCGCCTCGCCGCTTCGAGTCCCGCGCCGGCCAACTATATGTGTGACCCATAAATAGTTGTTCTGAGTCTGGGTGTAATTTGTGTGCATCTATTATACATTTGTAAAGTACCCCGCGACACAGGGATTCATATTCCCTAAAGCGGTCGTTGTCTTTAAAAAAAAAATCCCAACAATACAAACCCTGGTGGTTGCCATCCATCTAGACTGCACAACTGCAGTGACTTCTGTTGGGACGTTGGTTTGCAACCGTGTAGAAGATGCTTAAATGAGCTTGCTAATAATTGGTACGATTAGAGGATTATTTGTATTATTAAGTTAAGCGTTTGTAAAGGATGGGGGTTACTTAAACGAAAATATTATTTAATATTTTCGAGGCATAAGAGTCAACGAATAAGGAGAACCAAACAAAACTGTCGTCATAACATAGTGATATTGAATTGATGTGGTTCGTATTGATTCGAAGACCAGGTATAATACATTTATGTTGATGGTTCTAACGTTTTCTCTTTGCTATGAAATCGTGTATGATCAATATAGGATAACAAGCTTTCTACTCTGATCGTCTCCATGAATGGGATACATGGCCAGAGGTAGTCGACTAGGGTGTTAATTCACTCGTGTAAAACCTTTAAAACCATGTGATCTACCAGTAATATAATGTTTTCTTGCATATAACATTTTCAATTTTGAAAATGTATGCCAGGTGATGTGTGGAAATAGCAATTTTGATGTTCGAAATTGAAAATTAAGTAGGTGTACGCTATATTCGTGGTTGATCTAATGGTTGACATTTTACACGATTAACGAAACATCCTGTAAAAATCTCTAATTCTTTACGAAATATGTCCAGCCACTGCCATAGTTTTATCTAGGTAAGGTTTCGGAAATTGATTCCAAATTATACTATGCATCCATTCAAATTAATTTGCAAACTCGGTATCCTATTATATTTCCCTGTCAAATTGACGTATAGTATAATAAATACTTATGTTGTTTAGTATAATCGCGTGCTTGTAGATAACCTACATTCCCGTAGTACTATTATTTGTCTTCAAATTACTTTCTTACTAACTGATCAAGAGTTAAGAAATCTATGATCTCATATGAATTACCAAATTTTCTCATTATGTACCTAGTTCAATGAAATCTGTTACCATTCTCATGTTCTGTCAATATATTTTGTTTGTTTGCTTTATACGCGAAGCCAAAATGTCCTCATTCTCTGTCAATATCTAACGAATGTTATAAAGTAATTTGTAAATATATGATTTATAAAATGTAAAGCGATTTTTTACTAAAACTTATTATTTTTTAATTGGATTGCTGTCGACTTATGATAGCTACTACCACCTCTTAAATATGACTGAGAATTAGGTTCAATTCTTTGTAAATACTTAATGATAATATATACAATATAAATTCAGGTTTGTATAGCAATCGCAAGGCTTTGAGATTTGAAATCATATAGGGGTTTAGTTTAGAATGACGAAATTCTTCATCTAAAGAAATGTAAATCCGGCTCCAGAGAATATAAACATGGCCGTAATTCTGGAAAAAGCCATCTAAATACAATGATACCGGGATAAGAATTACTATTTTAGTGAGGTATGTATCGCTATTACTTCAAAAATGCTTTTTACCTTCTTCCAATTTTTCATCTTCCATTCGATATTATTACTTCTATGAGAAATAAGGAATATAAAATATTCACATTTCAATAATTTATCCGAGATAATTATGATTCTTCTTCACTAATTTTGATACGTTCTTTTTTCAATATTTCTATTATTTTCTAATCCATATAGTAGTTCTGTCCGAATAATGACTTCGCATTAAACTTAGCTACCTTCAAACTATATACACATTTAAAACCCCTTATAATAATAATCTTCAATAATAAATACATACACAAACGCAATTTCAATTAATAATACTGTCTAATAAAATAAAATTGGCCTTTCCTGAGTGTTGATTTTAATTTATAGTAAACAGATTTAAGAAGACCCATTTTCCTATAATAAAACTGGAACTAAATTAACAGCTATAAAACCACGCTGTCCATTTCTTGCAAGCTTTGTTGTAAAAATTGTTTGTTGCAATGATACTGTGATTTCATAGAATAGTTGGTGGTTTCGTAGAATTACGGTCATCATAGCCATATTTTACTCATCATAACATTGTTCTACTATTATTGTATGATTTAAATACAAATTAAAATTATAAGTTTTAATTTAATATTTTTAGATCTACAGGGTATTATGGAGCATTTTAAATCAATAATATTTTATTTTATACAAAATTCTAGACAGTTCGCTTTTAACTCATGAGTGGCAGTCAGACATCATTGCTGTGCCAACGTCGATATCAGTGTATTTTTATAGTTTACAAATGAGTGTGTTTAGTTAATGCCTTCATTAAGGAGAGTTCTAAGTTAGTACCCAAATATTTTATGATATTGTGTTACTAATTCTTATGAAGTTATATTAATTACTGTATATTAGACGATGTGTTCGTGTTCAAATTCGTGGCGCGATGGATCGGCGCCGGCGCCGGCTGCGCGGCAGTGGCGCGGCGCGGTCTGCTTGTCGTATGTGGAGTGCGCAACTTATATCTCAAATGCTTTGGCGAGGAAAAGTCGTGGCTTGCTCCTATCGTTAAGTGTACGCTATAAACGACGAAAGACTTTATGGACTTAATTTTGTAAATAATAATTGTAAGGTACTTAGGTAAGCAGACACACTGTTTTTTACAATATCCTAGGTAATGGAATAAATACATACATAACTGTTGTAGCGTTAATGTCATTGAAATTATTTTGCTGTTATTGTATTTTTGTAGATTCGTGTTACGTACTATGTATCGGCGACTTCCGAATCGAAAGATGCCTATTGATCTTTGTTTATCGCTGTATAGGAGAGGGAACAAATCCAAATTTGTAGGTTTTAGAATAAGAGACAGACAAAATAATTGCTTTTATTTAGTGCGGAACGCTATATCTATGCGTGCCGACATCTTGTTCCCTCGAAAGGAAAATTTAATCTAATTAAATGAATACTAATTTAATTTTAATAGTTTAACTGTTATTTATCTTTTGAAATGGTATATTTTCCCTACAGTTATACAAACGTGCTAGCATATCCTTAGCATGTGCATTATAAGAACGAATTGTTATGCTTGCATTGTTTTCTATGTCCAGTATGTATAAATTCCTTTGGCACAATAAACAGTAAAATTAAACAAGTTTTTCTTTTAGTTATCTGTATTATTACCGGACCACATTACAGATGGAATCGTGAAATAATGGCGTCTGCTTTACATTGGCATGATTGCAGTTAAAGGTTTATAAGAACAGACTATTGAAATTCTCATACAGCCAGGTAACCTCCATCTACAGGCAGCTGAACGCCATTTATCATACTTGCTTGATCACTCAGAAGGAATAAAACTGCATTGACAATTTCATTCACCTCTGCAAACCTGAAATCAGTAAAATCATAGGTATTGAAAGTACTAAACAAATACATTACGATCATATTGTTATTATTTAGATTTATTATAATTAGTTCACATCTCTCGACTTCACTAGCGTAGGTTTGATCTAAATTTACATTACTATCAATCAATAATATCAGCTGAAAGACGTCCATTGCTGGACAAAGGCGTCCTCCAAAAATCTTCACAATTGCCAGTATTTCACTACGCGCATCCAGCGTTTTCCTGAGACCTTCACTAGATCATCAGTCCATAGTTGGCGAATTATCTTAATTGATCCATCTTCATTAATAAAGCTATGATTAACCCTAATAATAATAAATATCTGGGACTACTAACGCACTGCAATCTGGCTAAGACAACCGATAAACATACTTATATATTTCTAATCACATACATATTATAGATGAAATGAAACACCCACCCACCCAGTATTCATCACAAAGATTTGTCCCACGTGGGAATCGAACCCATGACTTCTGGCTGAGCAGTCAGGGTCACTAACCAGTAGACCAACATACCAGTCAATAAAATAAAATTGCTATGCGGATTAGCATAACGCTTAGTTGTGCTAAACTGTTCCTGTATAGGCATGATTGCGAAAAGAGAAATTAGGTAACACTATCCCTCCTTAGCCTCCGCCGAGTATTGGCGCTAACGCGGAAAATGACGCATCGAGGCATTGTTTCATTTTCGAAAACTAGTGTTATTCGAGTTTTTATGTGTAAACATGGTGGATGTTTAAACATAAAATCTTGTACTACGTACACAAGTGAAGGAAAGTGCAAAATTGCCGTGAATTGCGATTTTCTGTGTTGAATCTAAAACTCCATAGGAGTCTCTAGTAAAGTCTCCACTGCTTTACTGGGGTAGGACAAGGAGCCAGACTTTACTTGACATTGACTTACCTAATGACGAAAATAAATTATATAAAAATATATTTTACTGAAGGCTCATACCTAAGGCCGAAAAATCCAGAGCCGTAAAACTGAATAAAAAAAAAAACAATTGCATCCGCCCGAAATGTTCCCAGTGAAAACTTCAAGGTCAAAATTACCTCGTTTAGTTTTCGAGATTGGCGTTTACTGACTACGGTATGCGACTTAATAATATTTGTAGTGATTTATTACCTTCCCAATGGGATTCTCGAAAGTATTCTCTCCGATTTGGATGGTTCTGACCAAACTTGGCGTCCCATTGCGGTCATGGTGACTGTTGGCAGGACGGCGTTTGCGCGGATGCCGTACTCCCCAAGTTCCAAAGCCATCACTCTGGTCATCGAGTCTATTGCACTTTTTGACGCACAGTAAGCGGTGTGTTCCTTTTGGGCAGTCTATAAGTAAAACGAGAATTCAAACTATATGTACATCTCATAAGCACGGCACTATCAGGCGCATAACAAATATTTACTACACATAAAATAAAAATAAAAAAAAAACTTGTGTTTACTTATGTACACGCGTTAGAAGTTATACTTCTTAATATACAACTTGAACATAGTTATCAATTTTCATACCACCTAGAACTAACTTCATGCTGTTATTTTTACGATGCGCGCGCATCTGCGCGTAAAAATTCACTGTCATACCACCTTGAACTAACTTCATGCTGTTAAATTTTTTGGTGTCGGTGTGCGCGCGCATCGTAAAAATTCACTCTCATCATTTTTCTCCATCGCGCCAAAAGCAGTATAACTTCAATAAAAAAGGTTTTTATTCACGTAGACTTTAAAAAAGCGCTTGTAAATAGTCAGAACATGTTTGTAGTAATATAGTTGTATACATTATTATTTCTAGTAACATAGATATTTTGGTACACATTGTATGAAAACATTTATAAAATTTATTTTATTATAGCATTGATATTTAGCTAGCTCGTATCAAGTTATTGTCAAGAGATTATGTTTAATTATCTAGTTTAAGTCTAATATTTTTACTACATATTATTGTCAATGGTTCTGTCTATATTAAGGTATTATTATTATGACGGACCTTGTGTTAATAACGACGGTCGCGCTTTAATGCTACCACCGGATCCAATGCGCCCCAACTGAGAAGACCCAGCGAAACAAACTCAGTGGGTTCATCTACTACCGGTTTCAACACGAACCAGTTGAGACGGTCCGGCGAAACATACTCAAGCGGGCATGAACACGGGATTTGGTCCAATTAGAGTAAGTAATTATTTAGTTAGCAAACACAATATATGCTCGATCGGTTGTCTGAATGCTTATTATTTTAGATTATATTTAGGTATACAAAAGAAAAACTTCGAAACAATAACATTATTCATTTTGAGACAGAGTCAATAATTTTAAATTAAGTATATGATAGCAATCATTAACAGATAGTTCACGTAACTCAGCAGATCAGTCATGTCTATATGGCTACAAGGTCTCCAGCGAGCAATGTGCAGGTAGGCAGTGAGAGCCAGACGTCTTTGTCATCGATGTACTCTTTAGTGGTGTAATAACCCCTAGCCATAAGTACACGTTTAATATGTGTTTTAAAACTTGTGTCAGGCAGATCAGTAATTTGAGTAGGAAGCTTGTTATAAAACCTAATACAGTTTCCTAAAAATGATTTATTAGTTTTGCTTACTCTAAAGCCTGGCATGGCTAGTTTGTTTTTATTCCTAGTATTTATATTATGCAGTTCACTTTTCTTTTTATATTTATGAATATTTTTTCTAACAAACTTTATATTATGATATATATATTCCGATGGCACAGTAAGTATATTTATTTCTTTAAACAAATTTCGCAAAGAATCGCGACTGCCTAAACCATAAATGGCTCTGACTGCTCTTTTCTGCAATACAAAAATAGTACCTATGTCAGCCGCCGAACCCCACAGCAGAATGCCATACGACATAATGCTATGAAAGTACGCGAAATACACTAATCTAGCAGTTTGTTCATCTGACAATTGTCTTATTTTCCAGACAGCATAGGAAGCCGAACTTAATTTACCTGCTAACTTTTCAATCTGAGGACCCCATTGCAATTTTGAATCAAGTGTCAATCCTAAAAATACGGTCGATGGGACTAAATCTAATATTTCCGCATTAAGTGCAACTGTTGGTACAATTTGAGTCACATTCGGCAATGAGAACCTGATGCATTTAGTTTTCCCTGCATTTAACAAGAGATTATTTGCCGAAAACCATTGTGATATAAGGCTGAGTGTTTTATTATGCTCAATAAGATCTTTATCCTTCCTATTTACATTAAATATGAGCGACGTATCATCAGCGAATAAAACTATGTTTGATACTTTCTCTACCAGATAGGGGATCATTTATATAAACTAGAAATAAAAATGGGCCCAATATAGATCCTTGGGGTACCCCCATTTTCACAGGATGACGTGCCGAAGTGACACCGCCTATCGAAACCATCTGTTCTCGCCCCGATAGATAGGACATCACAAGATCGAGAGATGTGCCAGATATTCCATAATATTAGCCCTGATGGGTGCATTGCGTAACATTGTTAGGTGTTTCCCGAGACAAGTCAGTTATACCATTTATAATACAATGATTAAACCACACTTAGATTATCTTATAGAAGTATATGGCAGTGCCTATAAATCTAACATCGACATCTTGCAAATAGCACAGAATAAAATAATTAAAGTCCTCTTCAAGTATAATCCTAGAACTCCTACACTAAAAATATATAAAGACACTAAATTTATGAAAATATCACAAATATATAAATATAATACCTGTATACTTATACGTAAAATGTTGAATAAAAATATACACACCCAAATAAGGTTTATAAAAAAAGCAGATGTACAAAATCGACACATTTTAACTAGACAAGCAAATAACCTGGTGCTACAAGCTCCTCGTACCAATTACGGTAAAAGTACTATTGTAAATGAGGGAGCACAGATTTACAATAGACTACCAAATAGTGTCAAAGATCAGAAATCTATGTACACTTTCAAAAAGGCCTTGAAAATGCACGTCTTAGAGGAAGTTACACATTAAAATCCTATAAAACTATTTCCACTATATCCATGTGTATTTTCGTAACAATGTTTAAGCATGATAGCGTAACAATAATAATGTATAAGTTTAATTTATTACTATGTAACTAACCGTAACTTCTTAGAATTAATTAGATATACCTAATTGTTTTTCCCATGTAAGTCAATGTAATTCTTTTTGAGAAATAAATATCTTAAACCTTAAAACCTTCCATAATATTTTAGTTTAACTACGAGTGTACGGTGATCAACGCAATCGAAAGCCTTAGAGAGATCACAGAAAACTGACCTAATTAATGTGCAACCTGTATCTTGAGTAGAGCGGCCCCTTGTAAACCCGAACTACTTGTTATGCAATATCTCATTCACGTTAAAGTGCGACAACATTTGGCTGAGCATCAGCTTTTCAAATATTTTACTTAAAGCTGGCAGTATTGAGATAGGCCTATAATTCGTGGCATTTTTTGCACAACCTGCCTTGAAAACGGGTACTATCTTACTTATTATCATTAAATCAGGAAAGACACCATCACTTATACAGCCATTGAAGATGGCTGCAAGGATTGTAGCAATGTTTAGTATGATTGATTCAATTGCTTTAACAGACAGTCCCTACAAATCTTCTGTGCCTTTCCTTTTAATACTCTTAAAAGCTTTTATAATATCATCACTTTTTACGGATTTAAAACTAAATTTAGGCACAGTTTGTTTTAAACTTTGATTTAAAAAGAGTTCAGCCACATCTGGTGATGATGAGAGACACTTAGTAATATCCACGGGTATATTTGCAAAAAAAGCAGCTAAAAAGTTGGCAATGGTAAGCTTGTCTGAAACCAGTTCATCACCAATATTCAATACTACTGTTTGATCTCTTAATCTACTTTTACCAGTTTCAGTATTAATTATTTGCCAAGCTGATTTTATTTTATTATCAGATTTTTTAATTATATCTCTTATATATAAAGAATTAGCTTGAATGCAATCCTTTTTAAAAAATTTTGGATAATTTCTAACATAATTAATAAAATTGACATCAGGGTTATAGGACATTCTGTCATACAACTCATATAGGTCTCACACACAATATTTACTGTTCTATAAACATATAATTAACCTTATTCAACTTTTCTCTATATGAACCGATTTGGTGATGAGGATACAGAAATCGCTTCCCGAATTGATAACCTTTTTGGATTTCGTTAATAAAGAGTAAGGTAGAGTAGGCATAATCTATAGGTACAGTCGGATACACCTGCACTGCGAAAACTACTAACTTAAACACGCTGTCAAGATCATGTTTCCAATGCTGTTACGTCGCCTGTATCTATGTATCATAGTTTCGTCGAAGTCGTTACAATCATTCTCATCGAAAATTCGACCTATATAGTCTTGGCAATAACTTAATATAACCTAGGGCGGAGCGTGGTCTATTTCACTGCTGATGTGATCTGAGACCTAGCTCTAGCTTAGCAATCTGTCCGATTAGCTAAGCTGGCGAATGGTCTTGGGGGAGAGCGCAGGTCGTTGAGATCCCCAAGACAAGTCTGGTGTGTAATCCTTCACGTGGTTGCCGCCTGTTACGTGTCTGCATCATCCGCTCCCCAGCGGCAGATGCACTCACAAACTGAAACCACCAGACGTACCCATTTCTCCCATAACCCTCCTTTATATACAATCCCTATTTCCCACCCTCCGCTGCCGAGATTCGTGGTCATGTCTCGGCGGGCCTTCTATTGCAAAAAAGACAGCAATGGTCGGCTTTCAGTGACCACCCGCGTGTTTGTGCCGTGCGCGGGGACCCGTAAGGGAGGATGAAGGAGTCCTGGGGGTTGAGCTGGGGGGGAGTCGGGCTGTAGTTACTCCCTCCGAGCAACACGCCCCTTTGGTCTGGATTTCTACCGACACGGGAGGTCGGGGTCTAACCAACCACGATCAATCGGCTGACGACGTCCGGTCTGACGGCCGTCAGGTGAGTGTCGGGTCTGGGTGGGTTTGCAGTCGGGTGAGTGAACCCTGGGCGCTGTAGTTTAGGTGCCCAGCGGGACGCACACTGCGGACTCGTAAATTGCCCAGACTAACCCGCGAGTTGCTAGAGAAGGGGAAAAGAGAAAACCAACCTATCTATGTAGTATATGTCATATAATCTTATGTATTAGTATATTTTATTTTCTCTTTCCCCCTTTTCTGGTTCGGCACTATATCAGCCTAGTAGCCCTGGTGCTTGAAAGCATCCCCAGTTGAGGGCTCGATGGAGGGTGGGGAGCTAGGTTTGACGAAATCCAAATATAATCTTATTATGGAAAATAATAAAGAAAAAACTACAACAGAAAAGCCCACCCAAAAGGTGGAGTCAATCGATGTCCTGCCCCAGAGGGCTGGGACATCTAAAGGAAAACAACCGAGGGAAGCCGTGACAAACACTGGCGTACCCGGGCAGACACCTGCTGCTGGAGCTGAGATACCCGGTAAGGGGACTCAAATCCGGCGACGGGATGTCACTGGGCGGCCGGTGGATGAAACTGGCAAACCCGCCAATCCGTCCCATAGCGGTAAACCCTTGGGACCGGGCGAAGGCAGCTCCAGCAGGCAGAGCGTACCACCCCGAATGACACCCACACCGGGCACATCGGCGGGCGGCTCTGACGGCGGGATAGCTTCCGAGCGACCGGCACCAGGGGGCGAGCTTAGGGGGAAAAGGAAGCTTAGCGGCGCTCAAAAACGCCGCAAAGCTATAGAGAGGCAAGACGCGGCTCAAGGAGGAACTCCACCAGGAGGACCTCAAAAGAGAGAGAGAGAAATAAGTAACGAGAGCCCGGGCACGCATAATTTACCAAAGAGGGCAAAAACCCAGGGGTCTTATAAAGACGCCCTAACTGGGACCCGGATGGTCATCGTTAATGCGAACTACCCGGAGGAGAAGCTGGATCCCAAATCTCTAGATCCTCTAAAAGTCCTATTGTGGGACCTTTTAGAGGAGACACCTGACCCCGCGCCGAGATTCTCCGTGGGCAACATGATTGCTGGGGCCGTTCACATTATATGTGATGGACCTGAGGCAGTGCAGTGGCTTAAGTGCGTCAACGGAAAAACTGTTGATGGCACTCCACTTAAAGTGATTGACGCCAAGGATCTCCCTAAGCCAATCAGGATGGCTTGGAGGTCCAAAACCGTAAGCAGTGTCACCTCAGAGCGGCTGCTCAAGATGACACAGAGAATGAACCCATCCCTTCGTACTGACGAATGGAAAGTGGTACATGCGAATGTCGAGGCAATGTACACTCGGCGCATTGTCCTGATGGACAAAGCCTCGGCAGAAATTATAAAGGCAGCGGGATATAAGCTGCACACAGGGCTGGGAGACAGCCACTTCAAACTCCTAGACGACGGGGAGAAAAAGGAAAATGAGACGAGAGCCGACAACAGTGCGACCCCAGGGGATGCGACGACATCGTCTCAAAAAGATCCCATCGTAGGTGAACCGGGTGGCTCCGACCGGAAGGAGTCAGCCAACACTGAGGCATACCGCGAGACCGAGGGCACCCTATCACCAGCTACCTCAATGGGTGGCCTCAGTGATCTGGACGGGCTCCGACTGGACGGGGACACCCTCACCTGCGAGGAAATGGAAGGGTCTGAAGAGGACCACTAAGACTAGACCAACTCAAATGGCTAGCTTAAGGTTTGTACAGATCAATCTACAACATAATAAGGCTGCGACTGCCCTTCTGGCACGCGAACTTATAATGGACAAATATGATGTAGCAATAATACAGGAACCCTACTTATACAAGGGCCAAATCAAAGGACTAAGCGGGACGGGAGGTATAATATATCAACACCGTTCTGATAATAATGTGAGGGCATGCATCTACGTCAAAAATGACTTAGATACAATACCCTTACACAATTTCTGTTACAGAGACCTGACAGCTGTCAAAATCATACTAAAAGAGGGGGTAGGTCGGAGGACTATTTGTATAGCCTCTGCCTACCTACCCTATGAAGCAGAAGAACCAACTTCTCCGAAGTTAAGGGAACTCGTGAACAACTGCAATGCAAATGATATAGATCTCATAATCGGCTGCGACGCAAATGCACACCACATCATTTGGGGCAGCACAAACATAAACAAGAGGGGAGAGAAACTACTGGACTATCTGGTAAGTTCACCGCTCCAATTAATTAATTCTGGTAACAGGCCAACATTTGTTAACGCAAAGAGAGCTGAAGTTATCGACATAACCCTAGCAACGACTAGAGCCAGCAACCTAATAGAAGAATGGAATGTACCTAATGAGATATCCCTATCGGACCATAGGTACATTTGCTTCAAGTACAGAACACGAATGAAAAGAGAGTCTGTACAACGACGCAACCCTAGACACACTAACTGGCCCATGTACTTAAGGGACCTGAAGGTAGAACTAGGTGATCCGAAAGGTAAGCTCAATTCAGTCATAGATATAGAATTTGAGGCAGAACGAATTGTTCAAACAATTTCGAAAGCATGGAGAGACAACTGTCCTGAGAAAACGGCCAAGGCTAAGAGAATACCCTGGTGGACACCTGAGCTAATTAGGCTCAAGAAGGAAACTAGGGTTATATTCAATCTAGCCAAAGCCACAAAAAACTTTGAACTGTATGCTAGAAAGCTCACAGAATATAACAAAGCCGTCAGAAAGGCAAAAAGGCGTGCATGGAGGAATCACTGCCAGGAAATAGGCAGCATTCCACAATGTATGAGACTTACGAAAGCCCTGGCCACTGCCAGAGTGAACCCACTATCCGTTATCAGGAAAGCTGACGGGACACTAACAGACTCTGGAGAAGAGACACTAGACGTCATGTTTAAAATCCACTTCCCAGGCTCTGTGACAAAGAAAACCATGGAGCGAGAAATCCCAATCAGCCATGAGGATGCGAAAAGGCGCACAACCAAGGCAGATTGGGATACCGCCAAGAAGATCATAAACGAGACCAAGGTAAAGTGGGCCATAAGCAGCTTTGAACCATTCAAATCGCCTGGCCCGGATGGAATATATCCCATCCTATTACAAAAAGCGAATAACGTACTAAACCCACACCTATGCAGGCTGTACAAAGCCTGCATAGCCTTTGGATACACTCCCCAAACATGGAGACAAGTTAAAGTAGTATACATCCCGAAACCGGGAAAGTCGGACTACGAATCACCAAAATCGTACAGACCGATAAGCCTTACATCATTCTTTCTCAAATCGCTAGAAAAAATGGTAGACACACACATTAGGCAAGGGCCACTAAAAAGATTTCCTCTACACTGGCAACAAAATGCGTATCAGGCAGGGAAATCTACAGAGACAGCCCTACACCATGTAGTCAAAAAGGCGGAAGCAGCCTTAGAAAACAAAGAAATATGCCTTGCGGCATTTCTAGACATTGAAGGTGCTTTTGACAACACGGCATTCAACACTATACAAAATGCCGCCACTAACCATAGCATAGAACCCACTCTATGCAGATGGATAGACAAAATGCTGAAAGGACGGCAACTGCAGTCAACACTGCTCGGGGACATCAGATATGCAACGACAACCAGAGGGTGCCCACAAGGCGGAGTCATCTCACCGCTACTGTGGTGCCTGGTTGTGGACAAACTCCTGATAGACCTAAACACAGGGCCACGCTATACCGTCGGCTATGCAGACGATATTGTGATACTTATAAGTGGGAAATTCCCTCACACAGTATCGGAAATTATGAAACAAGCCTTAAAAGAGACAGAGGACTGGTGCAAATCAAATAACCTTTCGATAAACCCACATAAAGCAGTTATAGTACCATTCACAAAGAAGAAGGACCTATCGGGAATAGGAACTTTGAAACTATACAACACAAAAATTGAATTGTCAAAAGAAGTGAAATACCTAGGTATAACACTCGACAAAGCGCTCACATGGAAAGAACATGTAGAAAATATTAAAAACAAGGCCTTGAGAATATTCGGCATGTGCCGAGCAGCTTATGGCAAAACATGGGGACTGAAACCCAAAATTGTTCACTGGATATACAGAATGATAATAAAACCGATACTGATGTACGGTAGTATCGTCTGGTGGCCAAGAACAAAACTAGAAACCTGTAAACAAGTGCTAGACAAAATACAACGCACTGCCTGCTTAGCAATGACAGGAGCATTTAGCACTACACCAACAGCAGCCTTGGAAGTAATCCTAGACCTAGTGCCTCTACACATTGAGGTACAAGAAGAGGCAAGGAAAACACTCCAAAGACTTGCTGCATTGGGCCACTTTTCTTACGATCGTATGCCCACCAAGCACACGCAGATAGAAGACTGGAAAGATCTTAACAATGTTATAGGGATGGGCAGCGATAAAATGCAACCAACCTATACATTTGACCAACAATACAAACTATACATTCCCAGTAGAGAGGAATGGAAATTGGGACTTTGCAAACAAAACGAACAAAGTCAAATTTGGTATACAGACGGGTCAAAAATGAAATCCGGCACAGGTGCGGGTGTTTATAATGAAACCTGCAGTATTAGCGAAAGCATGGGAAACTTCGCGACAGTGTTTCAGGCTGAGACATATGCGATCATAACATGCGCCCAGACAATCATAGATAGGGAGACGAAAGGTAAGACCATCTACATACTCAGTGACAGCCAGGCTACATTAAAAGCCCTGATGTCACACAAAATCGAATCGAAACTAATCCAGAACTGTATCACGGCTCTGAACAAACTTGCCACTAAAAATAAAGTCAAACTCGTATGGGTACCAGGTCATACGGGAATAGAAGGCAACGAAAAAGCAGATGCACTGGCTAGAAAGGGATCTGAAAGTCAGTTCTGTGGACCAGAACCGTGTGTAGGGATTCCTCCAAATGTAATAGGAGCATTCCTTAAAAACGAATCCACAATTAAACACAATCAAATGTGGACCAAAGTCAAAGAACTAAAACACTCCAAACAACTCATAAAAGGAGTAGATAAGAGCTGGTCCAAAAAGCTTTGGAAATACAGCAGAAACCAGCTACGACTAATAGTAGCAGTATTCACGGGCCACTACAGCACCAACTACCACCTACACAAACTGGGACTGTCGAACAGCCCGATCTGCAGAACCTGTGGGGAAGAAAATGAAACAATGCTGCATATTATATGCAAATGCGATGCACTGGCGAGACACAGAATGGCAATCCTGGGGCTGGCATATCCAGAACCAGGTGACTACAAGGATCTACCTCTAAGAAGCGTACTGGATTATGTGCATACCTCATTCAGGGCTCTAGGGATAGAATAAAACCAGTGGGGGATAGTACAAAAGATCCTGAAGGGTCGAAGTGCTGTACATAGGTACACCCCAAAACAAGATAAGATAAGATAAGATAATATAACCTAGCTAAATATCTAAATCATTACTGCTATAAATTAAATGTAATTTCTTTATGTTTTCATACAATCCGTGCACCTAATTATCTGAAATAATTAATCACCATATCAGCCGAAAGACGCCGAAAGCACAGATGGACAAAGGCCACCTCCAAAGATCTCCACAATTGCCAGTCTTGCGCTACCCGCATCCAGCGACTTTGGGCGTCCCTCACAAGATCATTGGTCCATCTTGTAGGAGGCCTACCCACGGTACGTGTAGCAGTTTGTGGTCGCCACTCGAGAACGGTTCTACTCCAGCGGCCGTCGGAAATAATTACCTACAATGTTCTGACTATTTACAAGCGCTTTTTTAGTCTACGTGAATAAATGTATTATTATTTACTTAAAATTATGTGAGTAGTTTTAAATTTTCTCACCGGCCTGATCAGAACGACTGTGTAACACCCATCTAAATCGTTTTAGGTACAGTCGCTAATACGTGTCTTCTGACCCATTAAATGTTAAACGAGTTTGAACCTTCTCCATTAACCGTAGTTAAGCGATACATACGACCTTAATGAACTAGAACGACTGGTTCAAGATAAACAAATAATTTATGCCAATTTGATCTTTAATACGTTACATTAGCGTAGTAAAACATTTTAATAGGCACTGTTTTGTTCTATGAACAAGTTGTTAATTTAAACTTTAACAAGCAGGACTGTTTGGTTTAGAGGTGGTGACATTGAACTTAGGTACTACACAGTGGTTTATGGTTCAAATGCTGCATCACTTAATAATTTAATTTCATTTAAAACTTTTCTGTAATATTTACTGACTTTTTGTATTTTTTAGTAACTTAATATATTATATGTGTACCTAATATCTATGTTACTAGAAATAATAATGTATACAACTATAATATATAATTTACGTAACGAGTTCTCACCAGATCACACACGTATTGATTCACTCCCGTTTATAAAATAATTTTATGTGCCTAAACCAAGTGCCCTAGTGGAATTTGTGCTTAAATCAACGCTAAACAGTGTTTACCTTCGATCTAGACTGTGGTTGAACAATAATAAAGTGATATACAACAATTTATTGGACAAAATACCGCAAGTTTTAAAAATATTCACCGCCATTAAGTGATAGTTCTTGGCGTCTCGTTAAAACGCGTAAGTGCCGCGTTCTGCACGGCGCTTGGGACCTTCTTCCCACGATCGCGGCAAAGTATCGTTCTCTGTGGAATACTGCGACGTACCGAACTAAGTACCTACTGCACCGAGTCGTGTTGTGTTTAAAAATTTACCTTACCGGTTGTTTAATACTTGTGACTGCGCTAAACCTAGTTGCTGTACCTAGTTATAAAAATCAATTATGAGTGTACAAAGATCACCACCACGACAGGCAGCCAGCGGCGCCGCTAACACAGGTTCGCATCCCGACCTATCGAAGTTAAGTGCACTGACTACTGATCAACAAATAACCTTTCGCAAGAGAAAACAACCAGAGCAAGACTGTGGTTGCTCTAACGATATCAAAAATATCAGATCGGAGTTATCAAACATTAGTTCACTTTTGGAAAAATACGTTGGATCCAACGAGCAGATTATCAATAAAATGCAAGAAAATTTGGCTGAAGTCAGGTCTCAAATTACCGAGTTAAATTTATTTAATGAACAAACTGCACAACTGTTCCGAGAAAACGCAATTCAAATAAATGACGTTAAACAATCAATGTCCATACTTTCAAAAAATCAAAATGATCTACAAATGCAAATCTCACAAGTTAAAACACAATTATCCAAAGAAACTGAGAAGGTAAAAAGTTTGGAATCAAATATCCTCTCATTAAAGATTACTTCAGAAACCTTCTCATCACATGACCAATCCGTGAATGAGCATCTAATTAAAGAGGTTATTGAACGCAAAAACAGAGAGAAAAACATTCTTATTATAGGGATCCCAGAACAATCATCTTCGAGTGCAACCGAGAGAGCTAACAGAGATGAAGCAGATATTTTGAAAATATTGATAGCGGCAGGTCTTGACCCTCAAAAACCAAGTAGAATGTTCCGATTAGGCAAATATACACCTGGCAAAAATCGTCGACTAAAGCTGTGTTTCGATACTTCAACACCAGCCAAGTATCTTCTTCGTAACAAGCATAAACTTCCCGAAAACATAAAAATATTTTCAGACCAGACTCCGGCTCAACAAAAGTACCTTAAATCTTTAAAAGATGAACTTACACGACGTAAGAACGAAGGAGATAATGACCTCACGATAAAGTATGTACATGGCACTCCTACCATCATTAAAATTCCGCCAAAAAACTAATAACAACAAATAAAACTGTCGACCTACTTAGCAATACTTATCAAACAATCACCAATTATCACGATATCATAATAAACAAATCACGACTTAGATTTTTCTATCTAAATGCTAGAAGTATACGCAAAGAAGGAAAGCTTGATGAGCTCAAATCTGTTATACAGTCTCTGCCTACCACGATTCACCTTATATTACTTACTGAAACTTGGATAAACAATGAGGCTCAAGCTGCACAACTGCATATAAATAACTACACACATTACTACAACTACAGACTGAACTCCAGAGGCGGTGGAGTCTCTGCATATGTCCACAATAACTTGAAGCATAGCTTATCAATATCCAAGTATGAAGGAGGAAACAATTATTTGTGGATTTGCTTAGAGAGATACGCTTTGGAGGTGGGTGTAGTGTACAACCCTGGCAACACCAATTTCAACGACTTTCTGCAAGTTTACGACGAACAACTACAACAAATGAAGCGTGCTATAGTATTCGGAGACTTTAATATTGATCTCTTAACAAAGGACAGGACTACAAAACTTTATAAACAATGCGTTAAAGAGGCCGGATACACAATAATAAATAAAATCAGTAAACAATATTGCACAAGAGAATCAAAGA
The DNA here is from genome assembly GCA_951640165.1 of Pseudoips prasinana. Lineage (NCBI taxonomy): Eukaryota > Metazoa > Arthropoda > Insecta > Lepidoptera > Nolidae > Pseudoips > Pseudoips prasinana. Next base: position 18,056,122 of record OX621240.1, read on the forward strand.
CTAGAAAATCAATAATCGACCATGTCAGCTCTAATCTTAAAAATGATCACTTTCACATGGCAGTAATTGATTCATCAAAGTCTGATCACAAACAAATATTTATTGAAATAAAAAAAACAAAATCTCCGCCAAAAATTAAAACCAGTTATGAAGCAATAGATTACAAAAAACTACACAACCTAATGAAATCAATAAATACTACAGAGCTAAGTGACGACTACAACCAGCTAGAAAACAAAATGAAAATGATGATAAAAAGAAGCAAAACTACTAAAACAAAAATCCAAAATACTCCCCAAAGTGACTGGATAAACAAGGATATAATAAACAAAATCAACGAAAGAAACAAGCTGTGGACCTCACTGAAAGCGAACCCTCTCAATAACGATCTCGAAGTAGAGTATATTACAAAAAAACAACAACTAGGTACACAAATTCAGAACACTAAAAACTCCTACTATTACAACAAATTTATCAATTGTATCAATAAGCCAAAAAGTATTTGGGACTTAGTTAATAGTTTGGCAAGAAATCGTATTAAGCAAAACGGTGCTCCGTCGAAACTATATATAGATTCCAAGTATGTAACCGATGAAAATGAGATATGTAAGATCTTTAACAATTATTTTACTACTATCGGCCCACTACTAGCAAAAGAAATTCCAAAGCATTTCCATGATAACCATTATTATGCTTTACCTAATAATCTTCCAAAGAATACTCCAATTTTATCTGAACTTAAGCCATGTACTGAAGATGAAATTTCTAAAATAATTGCAAACTTGGATTCGAACTGTAGTACTGGGCTAGATGGTATAAACACTAAGTCAATAAAAAGTGTAGCAATTTTAATAACTGGTGTCTTGACTAAGTGCTTCAATAATCTTTTGATTAATGGTAAATTCCCTGATACGCTTAAAGTAGCAAAAGTCACACCAATACATAAATCGGGTACTAAGTCAGATCCGGGAAACTATAGAACGATCTCAGTTCTACCTGTCTTTTCAAAAATATTGGAAAGAATTTTACACAGCCGCATAGAAAAACATTTAATAGCCATAAATTTTATATGTGAAAGACAATATGGATTCAGACCAAAAAGTAGCACACTCTCGGCAACGATTGATCTTGTCACAAAAATAAAACATAGCATAGATAACAAAAATATTGTCTTGGGTATTTTTATCGATCTAAAAAAGGCATTCGATACTGTTTCGCATGAAATACTGGTAAAAAAGTTAGAATTGGCCAATATTAGCGGAAACGCTTTTAAAATATTGCAATCATATCTGGAAAACCGAACCCAAGTAGTTAAACTAGATAATAATCGTTATCAGAGTGACGCAATGCCTATCACTTGTGGGGTTCCGCAGGGATCTATATTGGGGCCCTTGCTTTTTCTAATCTACATAAATAACATTCAAGAACTTAAATTACATGGCCATCTCACGCTATACGCCGATGATACCTGTCTGTTTTATTTTGGCTCCTCTATTCATTCAATCGTTTCTCAAGCACAAGCAGACTTAAACGTTTTGCACTTATGGTTTCAACATAATTTACTAACTATTAATATTTCTAAAACCTGTTACATAATATTTAAAGCAAAGAATAAAATTATACCTCCACACACATCATTATTAATAAATAACGAACCCTTGCAGCAAAAATCATGTGAAAAATATCTCGGATTAAGAATTGACAGTAATTTATCATGGCATGCTCACTTGGATCACATAAAAACTAAACTATCGTCACTACTGGGATCACTTCGGAACATAGTTAAATGCATTCCAAACAAATTGCGACACAGTATTTACAATGCTTTAGTTAAACCTCACTTACATTATCTAATAGAAATCTGGGGTAATACAGTTAAGACAAAATTAGGAGAGCTACAAATGATGCAAAATAAACTTATAAAATTAATTTTTAACTATCCACGCCTTACTCCAACACGTAAAATCTACGAAGAAACTAAAATTATGAATTTAACACAATTATTTACGTACAACACCTGCATTTTTATTCGGAAAGTTCTTAACAAAAATATTAAATCTAGTTTATCTTTCATCAAAATCAAGCACACAACTCAACGTAGTACTCGCCGGGCGAGTTTTTTGGTCTTACCTAAGATTAGGACAAATTATGGCAAGAAGATGCTGACTTATCAAGGGGCACAGATGTTCAACAAACTACCACCAGACATTAAACATGTAAACTCATCTAATGTATTCAAAACCCGATTATTTCAATATGTACAAGAATCTTACTCAATATCTTAACCTCGGGAAAGTGGGTACATTAGATGAGTACCAAACTACGAACTCGACCTTATGTAATTTATTTTAAGTTATTATTTATTGTTCTCAAGTAAGTGACTTATTTGTTTTTATTGAGAATAAAGAATCTTTAAACCTAATACTACAAACATGTTCTGACTATTTACAAGCGCTTTTTTGAAGTCTACGTGAATAAAAACCTTTTTTATTTTATTTTATTTATTTTATTATTAAAATTATATACTTACTAAGTTACATAACTATATCTATTATTTTATATACAAATGTCATTTGTCTTTCAACTACCCAATTATTAAAAGTTAGGCGAAAATATTATAAATTAACAAATGTAATAGGTATTTGAAGAGTGTGTCTTTATATAATTCTTTACTTTAAAGCAAGTCTAACAAGTTTACAGTCAGATATATTTTACTAAATAAATTCCAAATTGAAAACAAAACACCATGAAATGAAGCAAAACGTGATGCAGGTTCGAATCTCTCTATAGATATTTAGTGAGATTCGAACCTGCATCACGTTTCGCTTAATCCTATACATGGACCACTAGACCAGAGCTTCTTATCTGTTTCTATTAAAATAAGCTTTTAGTTGCAACTTCTCCGATATTATAACGATTAATAAACAACCTTAATACCCAAGTTTTAATGATCAAATTTACGTGTCTGTATTATAAATGTTTTTGTTTAAAAAGTACCACAAGTCTGATAAATCTATACTAATTGAAAATAAACCTTAAAGTTTCAAAGTGAGGGTTTAAATTCATTATTTCTTAACTAGAGTCAGGTAATAGATATCACCGACTGTATGTACAGACGCCAGCACACCAAGCTACACCAATCTGTCAAAATTCCCCAATTGATAGTAAACCTTATGCTTATGTGATAAAGTTGAAGATCTATAAAATAAATTTGACAGATTGGGGTAACTGGACGTGCTGGCGTCTGTACATCTTGGTTTATTACCTACACAAGATGCATATCACAACTAAGATAAGAAGTCCCTAGTAAACAGTTGTAGATCATGCCAGTGGGTTTTATAATCGTTACTTACCACTGACGACTGTGAAGAAATGTTCACTATGGAACCTTTAATCTTATTTTCGATCATTTTCTTAACGACCACTTGACTCGCATTCATTGCAGCTTTGACGTTTACTGCTATGGTTCTGTAAAACAATATGACAAATTTACTTTATGTAGTCGCGTAACAAATGGTTATAGCTCTAGCAATTTTCACATCTAGGAGTACACAAGAAAAGGTGTGACGTCAATATTTTAGCCTTATGGTGCCCTGTTGGGATCCTAGTTATTTGTTAGGTTAGTCTAGCCTCGTTGGTCTAGCGGTAGCGTGTTCAACCTCAGATAATGAGGTCCTGGCTTCAAATCCAGAGTCGGGCTAAGTGATTTGGGATTTTTCTGTAAAAAGATTTCTCATTATCAGCCCAAAGTCTGGTGGGAGTTATCATACCCCCGTGCCTCAGAGGGCACGTAAAGCCGTCGTACCTGACCTCTTTCCGGTTCTGTCGCTAATCGTCCCAGCGGATCATGAGAGTGATAGAATAGAAAGTGCCCCTGTGTTTGCGCACACACTTGTGGACTATAATAAGTCCTGCGCAGATGGCTAGTTTCCATTGAGACTGGCCGTGGTGGAAATACGGCTGGGGACATTATTATTATTATTTGTTAGGTACAAATAATCTTAACCTTCAGTGGAGGTTGTATTTAGATTTAATCCCACTAAGCGCTGAGTCTAATTCAAGCAATGAAAAAGTACCAATAGGTCTACGTGTTATTATACTCACTTGTCAAAACTTTCCGGCGTACATTCTAAGAAGGATTCGAGTATAACGATTCCTGCGTTATTAACAAGGCCATGGAATACTCCTAAGGATTCTACCACTGCCCTCGTTTGCTCCCAGTTTAAGAGGTCCGCATACGCTGTTTCTATGGAAGGATACTCCTTTTTGATTTCCTCTAGGTTTTTAACTTGATTTGAGAGGATGACAACGTTGGCTCCTTGACGCCATAGCTCCAAGGCTATACCTCGTCCCATGCCTGCGAAATATCGAATGGAACAGATAATGCTTTAGTAATAATGCGCATTACATAATAGGTCTTTACCTATGAAATTGCCGTTTTGTATGAAAAAATTTAAACGAATTTTTTTCATGAATTTTTTTATTTGTATTAATCGAAGTAATCACCCATGCAATCAATGCATCTTTGCCATCGCAGTGGCAGTTTATTGATGTCCTTCTTAAAGAAATCAGCTGGACGGGAGGCAACAAATTCTTCAAAGGCATTTTGTACTGCCTCTCGGGTATTGAATTTTTTTCCCGCCAAGAAGTTATCCAAATTCTGGAAAAAGTAGTAGTCTGTAGGCGCAAGGTCTGGTGAGTAGGGCGGATGACGGAGAGCTTCCAACCCCAGTTCTTGCAACTTGGAGACCGTCTGCTGTGCAGTATGAGGTCGCGCGTTGTCGTGCAGGAGCAGCGGAGACGAGCGATTGACCAATGCTGGTTGGAGATGCGCCAGCTTCTCCATCATTGTGCTCAGTTCTTCACAGTACACATCTGCAGTAATGCTCACCCCGTTTGGTAAGAAGCTGTGATGAATCACACCGGCGCTAGACCACCAAACAGTGACCATCACTTTTCTAGGGGTAAGTTTTCGTTTAGGGCATTGTTTAGGTGCTGAACCAGGATCCAACCAACTTGCTGAGCGCTTGCGGTTATCAAACAGAATCCATTTTTCATCGCAGGTAACAATGCGGTTCAAAATTCCTTCATTTGTGTGTCTGTTGAGCAGTGCAAGGCACGTCTCGACGCGTACTTCGCGCTGGCGATCATTGAGTTCGTGGGGCACCCATTTGTCAAGCTTTTTTACCTTGCCAATTTGACGCAAATGGACCAATATTGTTTTGACGCTAACGTCGAAAGCTGCTGCTAATTCAGCCGTAGATTGTGTATCATCAGCTTCCACAACCGCCTTTAATTCGTCATTGTCGACCAAAGTCTTCGGACGACCGCGAGGTTCATTTTTCAGGTCGAAATTTCCAGAACGGAAGCGAGCAAACCAATAACAGGTGGTGCGTTGGTTTGTAGTGTTAGCTCCGTAAACGTCGTTGATGTTGCGTGCCGCTTGTGCCGCGTTGCTGCCACGACGGTACTCATATTCCATAATTACTCGAATTTTTAACGTATCCATGATGACGAAAAAGATTGAAATGCGATGAAAATGTAACACTAATCAATAAAGAAATGACTACTTTTGGAAAAAAGAATCCATGTTTTTAAAATAAAATTAATTTGAAATTAGAATTCTTAGCCAAACAAAAATTATTTTGATTTGAAATGGCCAGTACTGCAGAACGGCAATTTCATAGGTAAAGACCTAATATAATCTATACATAATATAGGTAATAAAATCGTAGGAAAGTCAAAACTGTCCATTGAATATTTTTTTAAAAGGATACTTGGGGCGTGCTCTACAATCGATATCGATGCCAAAAATATAGTTTTTAGAATTTTTGTTGGTTTGTCTGTATGTATGTCCGGGCTAAACTCAAAAAGTACTGCATGGATTTACTTTAAATTTTGCATGAATATTACTCAGAGGTCGGTTCAACATATAGGGTACATATTATCATGCTATCACATACGGGGGAGGAGCTATAATAACTTACGTTTACGTTTAACGCGGGTAAAACCGCGGTGCACAGCTAGTGTACAATATATCAAAAAATTCGGTGATGGTGTACCTACCTAAATGATATTGTAGGTACCTACATGTGGTTTTGACGGGCCTGTTGGCGTGGTTGGCAAATGCTTGCTTTTCACGCCGGAGGTCATGGGTTCGATTCACACCCAGGACAAATTTTTGTGCACATGACGATGTCTGTTTGTCCTGAGTCTGGGTGTAATTTATCTATATACAAGTATGTATTTACAAAAAAAAGTAGTATAATATGTAGTATATAAGTTATCTGGTTTCCATAGTAGGTACGAGCTCTGCTTGGTTTGCGATCAGATGGTCGTGTGTAATTAATGTCCCAGGATATTATTATAACATGTCCGCCGTAGTTTTTACGTTTTGTATACTTACTTATTATTTAGCTTAAACAACACAAAATATAGGTACTTACTTTATGTAATGTATAGGTAAATACGCTTGATTTTGCTGTTATACAACAGCAACGTCAACGGGGTCATCTAATTGGTCAATAAAATCTTATAAAACCGATCCGGTCAAAAGTCATTTGATAAATTACCGACAATATTAAAACTGATGTTAAAACGAAAATATTTTTGCCTTTAATAGCCTGATTCGTCCTCAACGAGCAAAGAGCTAGACAACCACCTGTTTTTTTTTTGGCTCAAATTCAAAGAAAGAACTCATACCTCAAATTGAGTCATTAATCTGATTGGTTTACCAGCTTTCAATGTAGGTAGGTATCATATTAAGCGCGTTATCTGTTCGAGTTTGGTCTCTAAATAAGAGTCATATTCATATTATTTTAATTAGTAGGTACCTACTTAGATGTCGTATGTCATCGCTATTATTTACTAGGCAGGTACTTATAATATAATTACACGAAGTGCTACGTACGTATGACGTTTACTCACATTGATAATACAAACTTCTTCCTATTCATCCGCGAACATAACACAAACGGAGTTAAATACCTACCAGAAGATTGTAGAACGTGGTTCTAGACACTAGAATGAATAATAAGAAGGAGGTACACATATGGCATACGTCGATATCTACCAACGCTTATATAAATTAATTGATTGGTATTTCCTGAAGTATTACAGGCGTAAATTTCGCCTAGGAAGATACTAAGTGGCATTGTTGCTCGTTTTTTCTTTAGACTTGAATGAGCAGAAATTTTGGTATAATACATTTACAAGTAGATAGAAGTAGGTAGCCTTCCTAAGGTTTCTCAGGTCTTCTGAACCTTTTCCTGTAACAGGTTATAACTCTCAGGAGTAAACAATAATATCTGATCTTGATCTAGATTACAGCTTGCTTCTGAACAGGAACTACTTATTTTTTAGAGTTTCAACTTTTTTGCGGAATGTAAACCCTGGATCAAGACAAGTTAGTATACTTAGATACTTATGTTTTACACAAATTTTTCATTGCAAAATAACAATTTACAGTGTATCTACTGATTGCTTGGCTCTGGTACTATCTCTTTAATCTTCGTATCTTGAGTATTAAGCTTTCACGTTTTACTGTTTAACAAAATATTGTTATGAAATATTATAAAGATAAGGCTTAAAGCGTGAAAGTCTGTGTGAGCAACAATTATATTTTAAGGACTTAAGTACCTATTCGAAATTCAATATCTTTCCAGTGTGTGCCACATCATAATATTATAGTCGTTGGCCATAAGTACCTACGACTTCTCAAACTAATACCATACCACCCTGTGAGTATCGTAAAAGGCGAGTAAGGGATACACCAGGAAGTCGGGCAGTAGCGCCATCTGTACACTAGCTACTACGAAAATGCGGTCACCAACTCGTATGCCAATCTTGGTTACTACGGTACGCCTCCAAGTGGCAACGTTATAGAAACCTTTGGGGGAGGCCTAAGCCCAGCGATTTTTATGAAGTTTTGATGCTACCTCTAAGTAATAGAGCGGCAGGAGTAGCTCTAGTCATGAAAAGATAATGAGCGCCATCTTAGGTGTAACCAAACCTGATAATGCCCCTGATTCTATAAAATGTCAACTAAATTTAATATAATTGCATATCTTTTTACCACAGTTATGAAAAAAACAGGGCAGTGTCTCTAGCACGAGTTCCTGCAGTTTACTTACTCAATCACACGTATAGTTTCGTCCCATACATTGAGCACCTGAGTTTTAGTTCTTAATAGTTTCCGCGAGAGGCGCTGGTGATCAATGTATGGGAGAAACAGTACGTGTGATCGAGTAAGTAAACTGCAGGAACTCGTGCTAGAGGCACAGGAGCACCTTTAGTTGGGTCTATTTAGTTTTGGCGCAAAATCCTGAGGCGCCCGGTGCTTTTAATACGCGCGTATTAGAAGCAGTTTTAGTAGTATGATAGTTCTATGTATGCATTGTTGAGCTGGATACCAAGCGCGATGAATTGAAAGCCAGACCACCTGCGACGATTAATTACAATTATTACAATGGTGTGCTCACATGCCCGCAATGTGCGAGGTTGTTTTTCTAATAACATTGGCTACATAAGTAACATACGAGCACACGAACGTCGGCTACAGTAGGAGAAGAAGCGGTCGCCGTGGCCGAAATCGGTCGGGACATCACTTTTCATACGAGCTAGATAAGCGAGAGAAAAGAATCACTTTAGTGGTACTTATTATTCAGTGGTTACCCTAGTTTCAGAGTTGTTGCATCCGCCCATTAGGTCTCTGCCTAAAGGCTACAACCGGGACTGACAGCTTAACGTGGCCTCCGCAACTTTAGCGGTGTAAACGACAGAATCGCCAGTGTGTTCCTGTGCCTCTAGCACGAGTTCCTGCAGTTTACTTACTTGATCACACGTACAGTTTCGTCCCATACATTGAGCACCAGAGTTTTAGTTCTTAATATGTATGGGACGAAACTGTACGTGTGATCGAGTAAGTAAACTGCAGGAGCTCGTGCTAGAGGCACAGGAACTCGTGCTAGAAGCACAGAACTGATGTTTTTACTTGCCCCAGTTTCGCACGGTACGGCTAGCCGAGCACTTATGCGAAGTTTCAATTACCTATTATTCTTTTGGAGGCATAACGTGTTACTGTTCAGGCTCAAGGTCAAAGTCTGCGTAAATTAAACGCCTCAATCGTCATATCAGAAAATGTACACAAAACCGTATGAACATCAGTTCGGTAGTTTTTGAGTTTATCGTGTTCGGACAGTAGCGGGGGACTTTGTTTTATATTATGCCTGTTTTGTTTTAACATAAATAATAATATATTCTTACCTTGACAGCCCCCAGTGACAAGAAATCGTTTACCGTTAAAGTATTTGTCCATTTTTGAGGAAATTATGTCCCAGGATATTATTATTCTTTCGATAGAACGTGTCCGAACAAGCTTATTTAAAGAAAGCAGAGTCGACTAATGTCAAACTTATCTCGTTCGATAAGGACTATCACAAATAATATTAATTTATAATTTTATGTGCAAGATAAACAATATGTTTGTATAAGATTACATAAACTGTACTTAAGTATTTAACAGTTCAGTTATCATATAACAAACAGCTTATCATTCATATTTTTGTCAACAAATATTAGGTAATCATATTTACTAATAATTAATAGCATACCAAGTAATAAATAGATTTCATAAAATCGTGTAAAAATATACCCAAAAACTCATAAAAAATCATTTAATTTTATTGTTTCGAGAAACGTTTGATCGACGCTTTCCCGTGACCAGAGCTGGCCTTTTTTTCGGTCAAAAATCATTATTGCCATACAGCGTGGCAATGAGGCCAGCCTTCTGGGCACCTTACCTCCCGACGATGTGGAGGAATTTTACGACGCCCTATAACTTAGTTATAGAATTTAGGTATTGTAGTTAATTTAGCTTATATTTATCTTTTAAATATTAAATTGATTAAATAAACCAAGTATTTAAAAAATTAAGTGAAGAACCAAAGAATATTTTGAAGTCAGCGCGAGGTTACAGGACCACCGGACCGGAACTGGTCAGCGTAGCTTATATACACTTGCTACACCCAATGTATCCATTGCGAGCTGTCTTATTACTGTTTTTTTAAACACCACATTGAAATTAGACTAGTACTGGTTTAGAAGCTACAATACCATTTACACAGATGTTTGTAAATATATAGTTATCACTTATTGTGTCAGGGGTTCTAAAAATAACAATTCACTTTCAACAAAATGCCTTTATTCAACAAAAACTGTACATAAAAGTGTTACATAACGGCAAGTGTCAGTTATCATATAATTATCAGTGGTGAAACGACTTCATTTATGAATATAATATTGCTATGATGTAATTGATGTCTTATACAATTTGTACATAATGTTTTATACACTATACGGTGTACATTAAATGATAGGTGTAGACTCACCAACTAAACAAATAGATCTCACAATATCTTAAAATGTCAAAACAAAAGAGATTAATAAATGCAAAAAATATATGAGATAAATGTAGTTCGTAAATTTGAAAATTAAAATTGATGCGGCTATGAAATTCCTGAGACAGATGCATTGAAATCTTATGTTGTAAATGTATTAGGGTTGTTTTTATGTTGCGAATGTATTAGGTAGGGATGTTATTTTACTGATCGACGTTAGTATAGAACTTTTGCGTCTACTGCCTTGTGACATCAAGATAATTTAACACATAACATTTTAATTCGAGATTACACTTGGACACTAAAACAGAGCAGATAGCTTAAGATACAAATATATATGGATACAAACACACTTATATCAGTAACAAATATCATATGATCGAGGCGAAATTGGTTACTATGGCATACGAACAAAACCCAATTAGTAAATTATAACAAGAATTAAAATACCAAATGGAACATAAAAACACAAAAAAGTTTATACAAACACGAAATAAAATGCACATCTAACAAACATTATAGTTACTTACATATTAGTTTGAAGTTAAGTAGGTACTAAATATTTTTGGCCATTAATTAGGTGTTTGGCCTGTGGGGAAAGAGCAGGAACAAATTAAAAAAAAGAATATTGACTATGGTTCTTAAAAAAAAATGGAACGGGCACTCGCCGCTTAATTAAATTCCATTCGAAAGGAGGCCGTTTAAAAACGACCGTTGGAGGCAGTTTTAAGCAATATTAAAGAAATCGCCACTTGTATCGTGGATTACTAATTTTAAATTTATATTGCCAATGAACTGACGCATTTTATTAATAGGTTTTCAAAGTCGTGTAATGTTTTTAATGTGTAGGTATATTACGTAAGCTTCTTTTAATGGGTGACATTTTTTATTACACTTTATACATAAACACATAATATTATCACGAAAATATATGATTAGATTTTTACCATGGCAATGTTTCAAAGTACCATCTTTGGTTGCTTCGGTGCTATACTTATTAACATAAAGATCCAAATTAATATAAAACAATGTATGCAATTGTTAAGAAAATATTCAAAGCTTTTAATTGAATATTTATATGCATTATTGAATATTATTATGTTGCAAGGAAACCTCCGTCAATAGGTAGTTCAACGCCGGTGATCATACTGGATCGTTCACTCAACAGAAATACTACAGCATTCACCACTTCTGATACTTCGCTGAATCTGAAATACAAATTATATGATTTGTGGTAAATCGTGACGTTTAGTGGTAAATAGAAGTGCAGGGGTGAATAGGGACAGACAGTTTCCATACATTACTAAAATTTTGTTTCCGTCGCTATTTACCACATTTTACAACTCACAATGCGAGGTAAAAAGACAGAACTTTTAAAATGTAGGAATAAGGGATATGTACAGACGCCCTGCGGATTAGACGCATCCGCATGGCGTCTGTACATATCCCTTATTCCTACACATTAACTGCTTATATTAATCTAGGGACTGCCATTAACCTCGAAACCTATGGAGAACCTCTAACGCCCGGTTCCTATATTCCAAAAACGAATCGTTTCTACTACGAATAGTTAGAATTTCTACCAGCCGTAACGCAAAACCGTTCCTAAAAAATACTAGTCGTTATCCAAATAACCAACGTCTGGTTACTAACGGATGGGAGGACGTTAGTAAGCTTATTGTATGGAGATGCGTTCGAAAGTGTTCCTATAAATATTTTCTACTGTCACGGAACTGTCAAAATAACGAGGCGTTACTGCTTTGATTACTAGTCGAATTCGGTCGGTTTACCAGTCGTTTGTATTTTATTTTGGTAGTTAACATAGTGTTTGAGGAGATTTCCGTGATGTCTAGCTCTGAAACTGATAGAGAATTCATGGCTTTGTTTTCCGTTAGAAAGGGTTGATTATTTTTCTATCTTCTAAGATTTCATAACCACAAACCTTAGATTAAATACTCAATTTAAAAACTTATTTAGAAACCATGAAATACTCCTGGAAATACGTCAGACGACAGACGCATGCGCCATGCGCTTTCATGTTACGCGTTTTGTTCACACCATGCACTCGTAACATCAAATTTTCAATACTAATGATTTATAAATATTTTAAACCTAAAACGCAAATTAAATTATAACTGTAACTATAAGTACAGTAATTTGTACTGTTACGTACATAATATTACAGAATAATAAATGATTTTAGTTGCATAATTGACGTAGACGTTTTGTTATAACTAATCGTGAAGAGGAGCGAGAGGTTCATCGCCGAACGAGTCGTAGGTGGTTTAAACTACGGATGTTCGTCGCAGGTAGGGCATTGTGGAACACTAGTTTTGCATCGGTATCGGTAGCTGAATTACGGATGGTAACGTTGGTCCAATGACGGATCGTAAAATAAAGGAACCGGGCATAATTGGTTAAACCAGGAATCAGATTCGATTAAGTTTTTGACTACCTGTAACGATTTCATAGATGTTCTCGTGGCACGCAGGATGGTCTCTCAACCAATCAGACCCTCTATGTCTGAGTTGGGTATAAGCCATCAGGCCTTTACTCCCGGAATAATAATATCCTGGGACATTATTTACACACAGCCATCTGATCCCAAACTAAGTAGAACTTGTACTATGGAAACCAGATAACTGATATACTACATATACTACTTCTCTTTTGTAAATACATACTTATATAGATAAATTACACCCAGAATCTACATGTTCATGCACACTGATCTGTCCTGGGTGGGAATCGAACCCACGACCTCCGGCGTGAAAAGCAAGCATTTGCCAACCACGCCAATTTGACGTTCACGCCGAATAATTTTTGCCTAAACACAAATATTTGATTTGATGTTTGGTTAGGTACTTAGATCCTAGGAGAGAACGTCAAGTCGTCGGTTTTGGTTGAAAAGAAAACATCGTTACCAGTAGACAAGTCAAGAAATCCATAAAAACAGACAGAACTTATGGATTTCGAGGAAAATGGTAATTGTTCGATGAATTCGGGTAGCTAGGCGCAATAGGTTAGATTCGGAGCTGACCCATATAGAAATGGAAAATGGGAAGGAAGAAGAAAAATCTATTTTGTTATTATACCTTAGATGTACTACATCTAAGGTTATACATTAGACATAAAATTCTATACATTACCGCCATACCATTTTTTCTTTTAGGCGCACGGAATGCCTAATTGAATTGAAATTATAAAATTTATTTCGGCTGAATATGCAGTCGAAATAATAAGAATGCTCAAATGCTCACTGATGTTTTTTTACTTATAGTTACTTTCATAGCATTATGTCCCATGGGATTCTTCTCTGAGGAAATGCTGCTGATATAGAGACAAAAACTGCCAATATATACCCATATTGGCGGGAGTTTTACTAACAGCTCTTTTTGCAGTATAAAGTATTGCAAAAAGATCTGTAACAGCTATATACAACCTACAAGCTATATAACGAGATACATAAATAAACGTGAAAAAAAAATACGGGAAATAATCTACGAAATCAGTAATTATTAAAAGGGGTAGGGAGGGTGGGAAGTGGGTGTTTACTCTTCTATAACAAACTTCCCAATTGAATAATTCGATGTTAACATTATCATAATTTAAAAAAAGGATTCCTACAGAAGTTTTTGCTAGTGTTTCTTAGTATCTGCCATGTCTACCACTGCTCGGTGGGTAAAAAATATGACGTTTCAAAATTATTTTAATACTAGCTATGCCCCGTTTTACCCGCGCTAAATTTTATAAAGTTTAGCCTATGTGTAATCCGGATATATAAGCTATATTACTACAAATTTTCATAAAAATCCGTTTTTGCGTGAAAGAGTAACAAACATCCATTCTCACAAACTTCTGCATTTACGATATTAGTACGATCATAGCCTTAAGGACCTTAATTTACCTATAAGACTAAAAAGCGTGTAACACATCAACAAGCAAAAAAATTTCTTTAATTTATATAGTTAGCGTAAGTGTAGTGAACTATAAGTGCGTCGTCTTTGTCTACCCTTGAAGGGTAGACAAAGACAAATACTAAAATATACCTTGTAACATAAATAGTGGACGAAATAAGATTTTACATACACTCTAAGGCGTCAAGGAGGTTTTTTACAAATTCAAAAATTAATTACATTTGTGGTCTTTTCCGGGATGATGAAAGTATTAATATTTATTTTGAATATCAAAGTAAGAACGACATGTTGAAGGCATACGTTTTATTTGTAATACCATATTCATACAAAGCTAAGTTCTCGACCACAGTGCAGCGGGAGTCGGCAAGCGGGCCGGTGTTCACTCGGTTTTATTGCAAAAATATTAATTAAGAAGCTTAACCTCTCTAATCGTTCCAAGAATAAGTCGATTATCGAGTCTATTAAAAAAGTACCTAACTCTAGATGTGGGATTAATACGGGAAGGAATTTTGTGTCGGAAGATATAAATGTATGACATTTATGAAAATGCGCGATTTCGAAATACTAATTTTAATGGAAAGAAAGAATTGTTTGAAAAAGAAAGTATGTATTTTTCAGATTTAAAACCTATCAAATCAGTGCAATTTTTGAAGTAAAACTTCTTTACGCATGCTTGACTAAGGAGAGTAAGAATAGGCACAAACGCCAGCACATCAAGCTAATAAGTTTCGTATATCTAAGTTTAACTTCAGTCCTATGGTCTAAAGCACAGTCGTTTTCCTAATTAGTATAAAGTACAGAAACATGCGTAAACTAATTGCACGGTAGAAAAAAATAAATCTCATTTTCACATGAAGATTGAGAGAATAACGCAAAAATAATTCAGGAGAAAAAAAAATAGTTTCAATTCATAATTTCTTATTTATGTATTCATAATTCATAAATTCAGAATCTAAATTCAATAGTTGTGAGTTTAGATTCACACTTTGCATTGAATAACATGCTTAGGTATAGCATGTTTGAATTTAGATTCATGAGTTTGCAGTCTACAATTCATAAATTTAGTTTTGAATTCATAGATTTACGAATTTTCAGGTGTAAATTTAGTAGATGTTTCCGAAAAGTGTGTAATGAATTAATAATAAAATGACTTCCCGGAATATAATATGACTTACTATACTTCCCGGAAAACTGTATATACCTAATAGGCATGTATGTTTCATTGGTCTTTAGTTAGGTCTTGAATAACGTAATTATGTTTAATAAACATTGCATTGTCACTTGACAAGTAAAATGTTGTTATGATTGAAATTGATATTTATTTTAAATTTTCCGACCAAATATTCAAAGTAGCATTCATATTGAATAATTTTGAATATTTAAAGAGAAACCAGTTAATGAAGGAATCTTAATTAACTGGTTTCTACAAAGGAGATTGTCAATTCGACTATGTATGTATTTATGTTTCGTAAATATTTTATACGAATCTCAATTGTTTGTGCTGCTTCTTCTGTCGTGAATTTTTGTTGCGGCTAGCTGCCAGAATTATTCAAGCGATTGTCTTCTTAACTCAAAACTACTAAGAACTAATAATGGGTTAAATATATATATACTAACAAGATTAAGTTGTAGGAATATCATATGTATTGTATATTTTAATGTAAAATTATCCATAGTACGTATATATTAATCTACTAACACTTATTTTGTGTTTGTCTTTGTTCCAGGTCCATAAATACTTCCACAATTTGTTAAAAGGTTTTTAAATTCTGTATAATCACTCATGAGCAACCATTACATGACACTGGCAGAAATTGCTGAAATAATCGGCAGATTGCCATAATAAAAAAAAAAAAAAAAACTAGTAATGGTAGACCAGATGTCAGATTCTATTTGACCATTGACTACCTGAAACGCGTGTCTCAAATGTTCTCATAGCAACCGACACGGCTAAACGTGCTCTAAGACACAGAAGGGGGCTACCCTCTAGAGTCAACCAGACCCAGAAACAAGACTTTATTTTGCTCAATGATTTTTCGGTGGGTGGGTGTGGGAATTAAACCCATGACCTCCCGTTAAGGCTCGACCGGACGGGTTAAATGGTCCGACACAGAGGTCGTTAAACTCTATTGTTGAAGAACCGTTACTGATAATAATTTTTGAAGTAAAACTTTGTGACGCACGCTTGCCTTGGGGAGTGAATGCGTGACGGGAGTATTACGAAGTGTTTAATCGGGTGGAACGGAAGATGTGAGGGAGATATAAGTTAGTGAAGAGAGAAAGATTCACGTTTCGTATATTACTGGCAAGAGAGAGAGAGAGAAGTTCGAACACACATTTTCTTTCTTTCCATTTCGTTTCGTATATCTAAGTTTTACTGCAGTCGTGAAGCACAGTGTCCTTTTTTTCTTTTTAATATTTTTAGTTATGACTTAAAAAAGAAAAGTTGAAGTTGGATGTATGTAGTAACCGATTTTAAAAGAAGGAAGCTAATAGCTATTAATTCGACTTTACGTTTGTTATTGTATACATGTTGACGTTATTTCTACGTCTACTGTGAACCAATAATGACATTTGAAATAGATAGGCAATGCGGAATGATTTGCTAGTGATAAAAATAGTCTGAAGATGGTTTTGTTGTGTATTTTTATTAAACAATAATTATTTTTTAGTAAGTAGTAAGTTTAAGTGAGCTTACTGACTAAGGTGAAGGTCACACTATTGACAGAGTAGTAGTGTATAACAATAACGAATAAAAAAAAATAGTTTGAATGTATAATTCCTCAATGATTTATGGCGTTCACACAAACACCCCATACATATAGGTATAAAAATCATTTTACAGATTATGTAAGTCTAGAAGGTATGTCATAAATATCTATCTGGTTCTGTCTCAAGTCCGCCAAAACTCTTAGTCGCAAGCAAATGATAAGAAACGATTCTAAAAAAGTAGAATCGATTCTCATCATTTGCTTGCTCATAATTCATGAACAAATTCCTACTTACCTATAATTTTATTTGATTTTGTTTTATTTATTTTAACATAGAAATATGATGAGGGCTATTGGTTCTGTCAACATATCCTACTAATGCTATAAATGCGAAAGTTTGTGAGTATAGATGTTACTCTTTCACGCAAAAACTACAGAACAGATTTTGATAAAAGTTTGTAGGTAATATAACTTATATATATCCAAATAACACATAGGTTATAATTTATGAAGTTTAAGGCGCGTAAAACCGCCGGGCAAAGCTAGTATAGAATGATTTGAGATAAATGAATTTCTCAACCACTATTCTTTTCGCTTCTGCTTTGCTTATACCAAAATATAACCTGCATGGTTATGGGTACTCAATTCCCCACACATTTACCCTCTATATCCTATTTAATAGCAGTTTAAAACTATTTGAACAACTGTCAGTTCAAGGAAATGTGTCATTGGCTGTCTGTTTAACATTTACTTGTCAATTTTTACTAGTCAATAACACTAACTATCAAAAGGAGAACTTTACATATTGTGCATATTAAAAGTAAAATAATAGAATGTGATATCAATGATTTTGGATGCATCTTGATGATGGATCTTGGATGATCTTTCTTGTATCCTCCAAATAAAGGAAATTCATTATCACTACTGAAATACCTTTCTCATGCCACTTACCTTCCCAGAGGAATTTTGCTAAGCATTTCTGTAGCCCTAGCTGGGTCCGACCAGCCTACTTTGGCCATTTCAGTCAAAGTGACAGTAGGGTTAACAGAGTTGACTCTGATACCATGGGGACCAAGCTCCAGCGCCATGGAGCGGGTTAAGCCATCGAGAGCCGCTTTAGCTGCGCAGTAGATTGTATGGTCTTTCAATGCTGCCTGAAATAGAATTTTTCACTAATGTAGGATCAAATGAAACAATATAGATCTTATTTTAAGACATCAATTTGAGCTTAAGCTAAGGCTGCTAAGGGCCTGTTGGTGTGGTTGGCAAATGATTGCTTTTCACGCCGGACGTCGTGGGTTCAGTTCCCAGCCAGAACAAATATTTGTGTGCATGAACATGTGATGATAGTTTGGGATCAGATGGCCGTGTGTAAATAATGTCCCAGGATATTATTATTAAGCATGAAGGATTTGACACAATTGGATTCTAAACAATAGCCATATTCACAAACAACACTTTGTTATAAATTTGTTTAAATCTTTTGTTAAAATAATTTATGGAAGTAGTATATAAGTCATCTGGTTTCCATAGTACAAGTTCTGCTTAGTTTGCGATCAGATGGCCATGTGTAAATAATGTCCTAGGATATTATTATTACTAAGCATGCAGGATTTGACCCAATTGGATTCTAATCCTTAGCCATATTCACAAACAACACTTTGTTATAAACTTCTTTAAATCTTTTGTTATAATACTTTATGAAAGATGTCCATCTATCACTATTCCATCATGGCTCTCAGTCAATTGGTCTTACCGGTTGGTAAGTGACTGGAGAGGTACAGCACTTAGGCACACACTGTCTTAGATATGTGACTACCAAAGTAAATAAATTTTATGTTAAGCTGTCAGTCTCTGTAGCAGTTGTTAATCAACAGTTCACGGTAAGAGACCTATATGGCAGCATGACCAACTCTGACACTTGGGTAACTACTGCTCATACCATAAAGAAAAAGAGATTTATTAACAAGGCACGCAATATGAAAGTAGGAACTGTATTTTTGATTAATGAAAAACCATTTGAAAAGTGCTTATAGCTCAGCTTATAGGACATACAAAACGGCTTTAGAAACTGACCCCCTTAAGCATCTCCACAGACAAGGGTAACTTGACACTAGGGTATGGCAAGTTTGATAAAGCTGCCCAGTGGGTCAGTAATAAATTATTGATTGATTTATAATGACTACAGCTAAACATTTCAAAGCATGGAGAGACTCAGAAATCAAACTCAGCTCCACACACATTTGTCAGTCAGTGACCATCCTGAGGTTAAAACGAAAAGTGGGTTGCCTCGACTAGCACTGGTTACTGAAGCTTGCTTTTAGGGATTGAGAGTACTTGCTCACTTATATTGACCAGTGCAGCAGTGAGTCTCTTAATCAAACTATAAACATCAAGTTATAAAAAAACTAAAAAATATTTTTTATATCTTCAAGACTATTTTGCACTATACTCAGATAAAGAGCCAACCAAAAAAATATACTGCCATTATGTATGCCTATTATATAATCTTTGAATATGTAATGATAACTCTATTGAAATACTTATAGTTTATTGCAATATATTTTAAACATATGAGTGTGACATGAAGCTGTAGAGATAACAAGCACATGATCTGGCAGATAAGTAGTTGAAGATTTGTCATGTACGGAATTGTGGTTATCTATTCTCCAAGATCCATGTGTATTATATAAAATAAATTAGTTTAAGATACCTGAATGTAATTATCTACATAAGTATGTATTTACTAAAGAAAATTAGTATATGTATTATATCAGTTATCTGATTTCCATAGTACAAGCTTAATTTGGGATCAGATGGCTGTGTGAATAATGTCGCAGGATTTTATTATTATTTATATCATAGAAAATCTTAGACGTGGGTTAGACTTAACCTATCTATGTTACATAGAGGGTCTAAGATGAAGCTTGCAGATTTTGGTAAATGCTTTGAATACCTATTTAAAACAAAGAATGGAACTGCTTGTTATCAAACTAAGTGGTCCATTCTTTTGTTTTATATACACATGTTATGCAATTTTTCTACAGTTAGTGTATCATTTTAATAATTCTTCTCATTCAGTAGTCAAATAAATTTTGTTTAATTCAGTGGTAATATAGAAAAGTTATGCCAGTTAGTCATGAGAAACATAACAATATTATGACTGGCATGTTGATTGTCCTCTAGCTTAGCGTTCAGTGTTGGTTGAGTGGTTATTATTAACCACTCAACCAACACTGAATGCTAAGCTAGAGGTTGGGAGCTCGATTGCGACCCAGGACCAATCTTGTGGGATAAGCATGATTATTCATGCTGTATTTGGGTATATGTATATAAATATATAAGTGTGTTTATCGGTAGTCTCTTTATCAATAAGGCTAGTATAGCTCTGCCTAGTTACGGCTCCGATAGCAGTGTGTTAGTTGCTACATTATATCTATTTGATATTTACACAGCTTACTTTGTAGGAGGAACATATAGAAAGAATATTACCTTTGCGGCTTGTGAAGATATGTTGACTATGGCTCCATGGGTTTTGTTTTCTACCATTTTTCTTGCTACAACTTGACTAATATTGAGTACAGCTTTAACATTAACATTGAACATTCTGAAAGCATAAAGTAATATTAAAGATTAAAAATTAATTGATTCATTTTAGTTTTTTTATATAATAACATATTTCATACATTTATATAACTTATTGTACTATTAAATAAAATAAGGGTGTATTGGTACTCAAATTCAATAGAAACATTATACTTAATATTACATTGTTCCTTTAGTAATATGTAAAATATCTCATGTTATTATAGAATTTGCATCACTTTGTACTTAGTTAGTATGATATTCGCTTATCAGGGTTAACTTTATAAAATTAGCATACTTATCAAAGTCGGTGGGTGAGCACTCGAGGAAAGGTTCACAAATAGCTACAGCAGCGTTGTTCACCAAAGCATCAAAGTGTCCAAGCGATTCCACAACCTGACGAGTTTTATCCCAATCTGATACATCCACCTCCACTATATCGATGGAAGGATATTCACTTTGGAGGGTCTCTAAGTGAGATCTTGTTCGAGACAACGCTACTATGTTTGCACCAGCTCGCCACAATTCAACCGCAATTCCTCGACCTATGCCTGCAGAGTTTCAATAAATTATTTAATTACACATTAGACTTGTTTCCTTTACAAAACCACATAAAGTTAAGATAATGTTATCGTCTAACCTTGCCCTGCACCGGTAACAAGTATTCTTTTGCCTTTAAATGAGATCTCCATTTTCAAACAGCTGTTATACCTAGCCTCGAATGCGGCAATGGAAATAACTGTTGAAATACACGTGCACACACGACGCTTATTCCGTAGAAAATAATTTAATTTAGTAAGTAATTGAATGACCAAAGAAATAACATGACTTTACAATGACATGTTATGCGTGACAAATACGTTTTGTTAGCCCTATACATATTATATACGTTTTGTTACCCATTTTTAAGAAATTCATTTTTAAATTCCATGGCAGTAACCATATCATTATCGCTTCTTTGCTTCAATAATGTGATAAGTTCAAAAACCTTATTAGTTTTACCTTATTTATATTATTGGATAATTGAAATCGCCATGATCCCTTTCGTTTTCTCCAAAAATACCATATCTTTATTAACGTCAATATGAGCAAAAAGGACAGTGCTAACGTGTTAGAATTGCGCTATCGCGTTCTATCGGCTATGTGGTATTTTGTTTGTAGGTACGTGGTTTTAGTCCAATTAATAAAGTAGTTTTAGAGTGCGTGAGCGGGAACCTAAGCGGTTTCTTCAGAAATTTGTTCAGAGTACTTAGAGAGAAAACATACTAAAAGTCCTGATGTCTAGGAGGTGAGGCGGAGGGTGGGGAGGGGGGACAACGACCTAAATTTTAGGTTCTTCGCTAATATTTCAAACATAGCGCGTATTAGCAAAAAAAATTCTAAGATGAAATTAAAGCTTATAAAATTGTCTATATCTGATGACATATACTTTTCCATATTCCCATCTGTTTATGATCTACACGCTCCAGAAATATAGAAAATTTAAGTTATTCAGCGTGATGACCGGAAGCGAAAATTATCTCTAAATTTATTTTAACATAAGCTGGGAGTAACTCTATGTGGTGCAGGCGGTAACGCGTTTTTTTTGTAACAGCGGATAACTGAGCTTAGGCGGGAAAAACCATCATGAAGATTGCTCTTTGAATGAAGTAATACGTATTAAAGTCGTCAATCATAAGCAGGGATCGGTGCTCTGCTCTTGATTTTCAGCGCGAACGTGGCATCGCTACAATATCATAGTGTGGTTGCAAAGGTCTGCGTCAATTCAATTACATAATTATATGTATTTATTTGACACATTGTTGTTGAAATTCACATATCACCTTACTGCTGAAGATCTTCGTATTGTTGCAGGATGAAACATCTACTATATAAAAATAAGTCGGGTTTTCCTTCCTGACGCTATAACTACAGAACGCACGAACCGATTTCCACGGTTTTGCATTCGTTGGAAAGGTCTCGGGCTCCGTGAGGTTTATAGCAAAGAAAATTTATAAAATTTTTACGCGAGTAACACCGTGGGGCACAGCTAGTTGTACCTATATAATAAAAGTTTTTACATAAAACAAAAACAGAAATTTGCTAATGTTACATTTTTCCAAAAAAAGAAACATACTTATTAGGTAGTACACTAACGTAAGATATTTTTGTATTACTACTTACTTATCGTGTGGGCAATTGTTACCCTAGTGTCAGAGATGTTTAAAGCCCCCATTAGGCCTCTGGCATGGCTTTGCCTAATGGCTACAACCGGGACCGACAGCTTAACGTGCCCTCCAAAGCACGGAAATGCTCAGAAATTGAACCACTTTGGTGGTCACCCCTCTTTAGACTGACCGTGAGCCTAGTTGCTTACCCTCTCCAATCACTTACGGAACAGTGAGACCATCTGGCTATTTTATATTTCGTTTATACTAAAACAAATCAATGTTTATTTTTATCAGATGGGATCGCGGTCTTTAATAATGTCATTAACCACGCCTAACTCTAGTATTTCCTATCCACTGATATTCATTGATCCACACATATTCATTGGTCCATAAACATAGCTTATCACTGGTGGCAGCTGGAAACGGCTACAAATAAGCTATGTTTTTTATATGGATGATTAGGCGCTCTGCGTGGGTGCTCTAGATGCGTGCTATGGATAGTCGCGAGTGATCTAGCTGTGAGTAGAGAAGAGCAACTACAGTTGGCGTTCGCACAGGTTCCTCGCGGGGCATCTGTACGTACATCTTATTCGCCTCTCTACATAGCTTAGCATCAGTGGAAATGGTCACATAATTTCGTAGCTTAGCTTTCACATCCTCGCAGCATAGCTGTATAGCACATCTCTGGTGGAAAAGTAATCATATGCAGAGCTGAGTACCTACAGTCGGCTTCCCTACTGTCTTTACATTGTATAGTTCAAGCTGCGCTTCTTCCTCGCAACGCTTCGTCAGTCGCGCTGCCGCATCTTCATAGCACATCATACTCGCCCCGCTACATACCTACCTTAGCACCAATGGAAGTAGCCTAACAGAGGTGTGAACTAAATCGGTCCAAGCATTTACACATATCTAGTCAAAGTTTCAGAAGCAGCTACCAATCTACATGTTGTATTCTAGTCGGACAACTGTGCTGGCCAGCAGAAAAAAATAATTAAAGAAGAGCACTCGTAAGATCATGCGGATTCTGCTGAGTCGTAAATAGAGAGAATAATAAAATGTATTTAGATTTGCTCCTATATATATTCCTGACTGATATTCGTTCTATAAAGGCTACGAGGAAGAAAAGGGAGCCTTTCCATGTATATGAAATGTGTTTCGCTGATTTTCTCACTTTAAAAGTTTATTTAATCAGATGAACTTTTATTTTTACTTGCTGAAAAATGAGGAAAATAGGAAAATGAACCGGTCATCAATTGAAAAAAGTATACAACAAAATGTCTAGTTTATCTGATAAGAAAAAAGCGGATCTCATGAATTTGCTTAGCAAGAATCTCCTTATCTCAAGAAATCATAGGCTATTTTATGAATCTTTGTAGGTTAAAATAAATCGTACCCACTATGGGTATGATTTATTTTAAAGAGGATATTTTTTAGACTAGTTATTATTGTGAGTTGTTTAATCATACATGTGAGATTAATGGGTAGTGTATTAAGTGCCATATTAAATATATTTTAGACATGAACCTACTTTATTAACAGTTATTAATTTGTGCGCTATTATAATGGCTTTAATAAATACATAATCTATTACTTATCATTAAATATAATTTTATTGTTGAGAATTGTATTTTCTTTATTCAATTTTAAGCTGACGCATGACACTTCGTTTATTTCTACAGTGAAATTGCTATTTATTGATTGCTAAAATAAGGATGGTGACACCTTCTGTTTGGAGTGATTGTTCATATTCTATTGACTTGTGGGTGCCACAAATATTCGGTTAATGAATGTTTAATATTATTAGTGCAAATAACTTTTTTAAAATAAAAATATTTTTTCTAGTCCTAATATTTTTTCGACATTGTTTTTTTCAGTAACACTTCATAAATAATATCATTTCCACCGTGTAGGGTATTCGAGATGCTAGATCCTCCCAACGCAAGACAGCGATTTGTTTGTGGCCCAGTCGCTGTGCCGGACTGGCAGGAGTCGGCATTAGAGAATGGTATCTAATCCAGAGCCCTCCCAAGGTACGTATCCCAATGATCTGGGACATGGCGCACAAGGGTGGCGCCGGAGCAGCATACCCGCGTTCCCGAGGCTCCCCCCATCAGGCGCCATAAGAAGTCCACGGCAGGTTAGGTTTAGTCGGTGCGAGTCCGACATCCCTACCCGCAGACACTTTTTGCGGGTGGCATGCCTAGGCATTCCCTCTGTCTTACCAAAAAAAGATCCTCCCAACGTATGTTTCTCTGTGACTTCATTGGCTTCAAGCCATGATTGCGCTGTAGGTGCATAGACATGAGACTTCGTCGACATGCTATGTACTCTGGTAGAATTTGCACCTTGACGCCCAGGGTACATGATAGATTTAGCATTTCGTTCAAGTGTCACACTACTCAGAATATAGGTATGTTATAACATGGAAGGGGCGTGCCTTCTATCTTATAACTAGATGTGCCCTGCGATTTTACTCTTGTTAAGCTTTATTAATTATAGCCTATGTGTTATTCGGATATCTAACCTATATTAATGCAAAGTTTCATCAAAATCCTTTTTGAAAGAGTAACAAACAACCATACATCCATCCATACTCACAAACTTTCGCATTTATAATATTAGTAGGATAATATTCTAAGCAGTGTGATGCTTGAACGAAATGCTAAATCTATGTTAAAAATAATACGCATAGGTAATAATATTATTATATTCAAATATTTATTAAGATTATTTATCTACTTAATTAGAAAAATATAATATCCAACTTACAACGTTAAATAAATATAAAAATAAGTTAATAACAATTAGAGAATTGTACTTCGTTCTTGTTTTACTTATTAGGAGTTTATGCAACAAATGTTAATCGTCCATATTGGTTTCATTATATAACTATTGACAACACAAGTATAAGTTAGCTATACGGTGCCATACTATGTTATGGCACTGTATAGCAAACATCAACAGGAAGCTAACATCAACAGCATTAAACTAATGTGAATTATCTTAAATCTCTTTATATTATAGCTCGTATGCAAATTACAGAGAATTTAAAGACTTGTACATTAATGTATTTATTTGAGGAAACAACAGCTACGTTAATGACACTGTATTTTTTCGATATAAGCACACTTACCCTAATATAGGTTTCTACAACAATACAAGATAGTAATATAAATATCTAGCCAAAAAGGGTCAAAATAGGGTCAGTGACAAGCCGGAATATATACAAATATGTTACACGGCAAAACAAAATTAAATTAAAGATCTGCGCTTCTCATAAAATTAACATTAGAATAAAAATGCAACGATCAAAATTTCTTTATTTGACGACTTGAAACTCCTTGAAAGATTTTTCTGGAATTTTATAACATGTGGAATTATTTTTATATAGTATGCCTGTACGTGATAGGCTCGGGCCTGGTACATACAAATGGTTGGTTATGTACATACAATTGGTATAATTCATTTAATTCTTTAGGGATTATCATGCACAAAGCTATATGTAGATATAAGATCCACAATAGAAATTAGCATGTTAGGTTTCAATTTATAATACCACATTGTTAGGCAATTGGTAATTACCATTCTAGCGTAGATCTGCGTTATATATCATAATAAATAGAATCGTATTACACTTTTATGTCACTGTACCTATAGATAACTGATATCTATCAAAGCTTAGCTGAGTAATTTGTTTAACCCATTTGCGTATACTTAAATTATATGAAAGCTATCTCACGATTCACAAAAGTGTTAGTTAATAAATTTCAGTTGAATTTCGAATGTCCTAAGTCAACCTATTTGTGTAGTGCTTACACACTCTCTGTATTGTGTATATGGTAAATATAGGCACATATACTTTTATAGACACATGCTATATTTACTTAATATTAAGTAAATACGTACCTAACGTATTAAAATTAAATATAATCCATGAGATTTTTTATTAAGGCACAAGTATTTACTTACGTTATAACTAAGTTTTTTGACTATTATGGTCACAGGAATAAAATATTCACAGTTTATTGCGTAACCTCTGAAATAGGTACCTATTTGACGATCCTGCTAATTCTACTTCTACTTATGTTACAAATAATAGGTCTTTACCTATGAAATTGCCGTTTTGTATGAAAAAATTTAAACGAATTTTTTTCATGAATTTTTTTATTTGTATTAATCGAAGTAATCACCCATGCAATCAATGCATCTTTGCCATCGCAGTGGCAGTTTATTGATGCCCTTCTTAAAGAAATCAGCTGGACGGGAGGCAACAAATTCTTCAAAGGCATTTTGTACTGCCTCTCGGGTATTGAATTTTTTTCCCGCCAAGAAGTTATCCAAATTCTGGAAAAAGTAGTAGTCTGTAGGCGCAAGGTCTGGTGAGTAGGGCGGATGACGGAGAGCTTCCAACCCCAGTTCTTGCAACTTGGAGACCGTCTGCTGTGCAGTATGAGGTCGCGCGTTGTCGTGCAGGAGCAGCGGAGACGAGCGATTGACCAATGCTGGTTGGAGATGCGCCAGCTTCTCCATCATTGTGCTCAGTTCTTCACAGTACACATCTGCAGTAATGCTCACCCCGTTTGGTAAGAAGCTGTGATGAATCACACCGGCGCTAGACCACCAAACAGTGACCATCACTTTTCTAGGGGTAAGTTTTCGTTTAGGGCATTGTTTAGGTGCTGAACCAGGATCCAACCAACTTGCTGAGCGCTTGCGGTTATCAAACAGAATCCATTTTTCATCGCAGGTAACAATGCGGTTCAAAATTCCTTCATTTGTGTGTCTGTTGAGCAGTGCAAGGCACGTCTCGACGCGTACTTCGCGCTGGCGATCATTGAGTTCGTGGGGCACCCATTTGTCAAGCTTTTTTACCTTGCCAATTTGACGCAAATGGACCAATATTGTTTTGACGCTAACGTCGAAAGCTGCTGCTAATTCAGCCGTAGATTGTGTATCATCAGCTTCCACAACCGCCTTTAATTCGTCATTGTCGACCAAAGTCTTCGGACGACCGCGAGGTTCATTTTTCAGGTCGAAATTTCCAGAACGGAAGCGAGCAAACCAATAACAGGTGGTGCGTTGGTTTGTAGTGTTAGCTCCGTAAACGTCGTTGATGTTGCGTGCCGCTTGTGCCGCGTTGCTGCCACGACGGTACTCATATTCCATAATTACTCGAATTTTTAACGTATCCATGATGACGAAAAAGATTGAAATGCGATGAAAATGTAACACTAATCAATAAAGAAATGACTACTTTTGGAAAAAAGAATCCATGTTTTTAAAATAAAATTAATTTGAAATTAGAATTCTTAGCCAAACAAAAATTATTTTGATTTGAAATGGCCAGTACTGCAGAACGGCAATTTCATAGGTAAAGACCTAATATTAAAGGTGTACGTTATATAAACTTATTTGGTAAATAAAAAGCTCTGAAATTACCTAATGTTGAATTTGAAGCGACGTATGTGATGGAATATAAACAAATAAAGTATCCATAATTATTTTAACCGAATCACATTTGATTCCACTCTAGTTAATTACTATAGTTAATTCCTAAATCTAATTTATCCCTAAAGTCACTTTTTGTATTCAAATAACTTCCGCATATTCAAGGTGATGTTTTGTTTTTTAGTTTTAGAAATATATCTTTTCAGATCTAATTAAAAAGGTGTTTCGGTAGTTGTTCGTATTTGTCTTGATATGTTCCATACAATTAAAAATCAATGAGAGCCATATTCTTATTTCAATGAGTCCAAAATAATATATGGTTACACGTGGTATATAGGTACCTACTTCTAGAATATTCTGTGGAAATAAAGCGTTGATATACATCAATGCCGTTATTTTCGAAACACATGGAATAGTGGCATGTTTTTGCAGTCTGAGTACTATCGCCTGTAGGGTGCCTTGCGGTACCGGCCTCGTTCTTCATCATCTTTCACGTCGAGGTAATGGCTGAAGACGACTGCCCAAAGGTAGACGTACAGACCTGCAATTAATACAAATACGAATGTAACATAATACCTCTTGCAAAGCTAACCTGCCGACGAAGTCTAATGTCTCTACCACGCCTAATCTCGATGTCATATAGTCGTGTATTCTGTGATTTCATTGGTTGAACGCGGCAGATACATGTATTTTCATTCGTTGCCATGCTAACAACAATGGCCGAGTTTCACCCATGGTCTAGATCAAGATGCAATCTTGAATTTAGGGTTTAAACCCCAAATTCGACTGTTCAGCTTCGACTGAAGTTATTGCTTCGATTTATTTAAGTAAGTATATGATTTGACAATAATTCGTTATTAGCTAGCTTCATAACAAGCAAGAGTTTTGTATATTTTAAAATATTGTAAGTAAATTCCACTTGGCCATCAAATATGGAGTCTGGGAGTAATATGGGGTGAGGCGAAACTGAGTGAAAAGTATAAGTAAGTACATCACAGGGTGGCTGGCGTTTCCAAAAAAATCACCGAATTCGGTTAGACTGAGACGACCCCAAGAGCCCCCGAGAGATGAAGAAAGTAGGGACTCAAAACTGCAGTTATAAAACTACTTTTCTAATGAAATAGGAATAAAATATTTTGATCTTAAGTTGAATCGTTACGACTTAAGTTATCTAAAGGAGTATATGGGTGAAATTAAAAAGCTCGTCGTAGTAAAACACTCAATTACACACCTAAATAATTAACGTTCCCCCTTTATAGGGATACTCACATAAATAGAGAAGTCCGAAAACGAGTATCAAGGTGGCGATGAGGACATGGTCCTCCTTGAGGAGATAGTACATGATTGAGGCATGCAGCACGCTGATCAGCAACCCGATGGCCAGCACAATACCCAGCACCACCCATGGCAGCATCAGCCATGACCGCCGCTGTAACATGTAATACGTTCATTAGTAAAAGTTGAACGGTAAGGTAGAGTTGGGATTCGTGCTCTCCTTAGATAGTTAAAAAAATGTTTAATAAGTTAGTCATAGGCGGTCCAATATCAAGTGGTACATACAAGTGAAGCATTTTCTTGTTTATTAAAAATACTATACAGAAAAATCACTCTATTTCCTCTGCAATATTCTTTTAAGGAATACGCTAATTTAGATCCATACTATCTAAATTATCGCAATTTATACTAATAATTTCTAATTTGAAAATAATATTTGTTCACCGTAAAGGTAAAACATGAAGAACCGATTAACGCCTATAAACAATGTAGGTACAGACGCCACCACATCAAGCTACCCCAATCTGTCAAACTTCCCCAATTAAAAGTGAACCTTATGCTTTTGTGATAAATTTGAAAATCTATAAAAGAAATTTGACAGATTATGGTAGCTGGATGTGTTGGCAACTGTACATCTTGCATGCTCCTGTGTGTATAGTCATGTTCTAGCAAATAAATATAAAATGGGGTAAAATGGGGTTATTAGAAATGCAGGGGAAAAGAGATGGATGCAATATTTTATTATTCCATTTCATTCCCGTCTCTATTCACCCCATTTAACGGTACTTACCGAAAATGATGTCTATCAGTAAGCATAAAAAGATAGATAAAATTAGAGGTTTATCGTCATTTAATACATAACAAAAATTACACTTATATTGGTACTGGCAAAGCGCGGCAGAGGTGCAACATAAGGGGTGAGGTTAGAGTTACAGGTAGGTCTTTAAATAGAGGATGATACATATTTTAAAGAAGAACGTGGGCCATAAACAAATATGCTTAAACCAGTCTGTGCGAGTGTTATGCTACTATGTGTGATATTGCGGGGAGATATCACACATAATAGCATAACTAATGCACAAACTGACTGACAGAACACAATAGACAATAAATCCCACATGCACGAATATCTAATGTAAAAACTTTGTTACATGCTCTTTGAAATAGGTTATGTCTGACCGTCAAGTCCCCAGGTTTCTTTAGCAGACATTTATTTTGTGCAAGTTCTAGAAAATAGATTTATGATAAACGATGGGGGGATTTATATTGGGTAATAAATATATTACTCTCGTTAAAGCCTAGGGAGGAAAATGCGAGCTTGAAACGGCTCTTAGATAGAAACATTTATGATACAAATGTTCGAAAACTTGCTACTTACTTTTTGTACAGCTACGATCAGTAACGAGCATATTAGTATCGTGAAGCACAGGTTTATTGTGATTATAATCCTCGGAACTGAAACAAATTAAAGGTAAAGTCAATAATTACAAACGTTATTGTCTGTGGTCGCAACCGGTCGAAGGACGAATTGTTATTCTAATCTCTGTCTTCGGTAGAGTTTACCTATCATTAATAGTGTCAATCAGTAAAAAGTTAAATTTAAATCGAAGAAAATTGCTTTCTCATATTATTTAGTAGAACATTCTAGTTTCACATTACATAAGTGTGGTGAAAATATAATTATTATAAGTACGAAACGAAGTTTTTGTTTTTGCTAAATGAAATTTACATAATACTTTTATTAGGTTGAGCATCTCGAAACTACCGCAACTTTATGATTAAAACAAAATTTAAACAAGTTACAGACCCTATTCTTAAATAAATGAATAAAAAATCAACATCGTAATGAATGTTATTGTTTTGTACCGATGTAGATTTATGGTGATGTGTTTTTTAATAATGGGGTTTCCATGAAATTGGATCCGATTCGCTGTGGAGTAAATATAATGGAATGCCAGTTTATATTATGTAGTTGAGTATTTAAGCGCAAATAATAAGCTCTCATGCCTTATTTCCATGTCGAGCTTTAAAGTGCTATTGGGCTTTTCAAACAAGAATAATTCCCAGTAATAGGTTAGAGTAAATGACGTCGTTACACCCTAGTACCGATTCGAGAAATCGTATTTGCCCGGACCACGACCACGCTGCCACCAACATCACATTTCATGGTCCTTAGTTTGTATTCGTATCGATAAAATTTCCTCCTTCATTCGCAATCGGATGAGCGGAACTTGCGTTGGTGAAAATGTAGAGATGTCGCTCTTGCTTCTCAATTTGGTTATATCGATGTGCCCAGCCCATCGGACTATTCGGTTTCGATTTCCGGTGACCCTCTCGCACTATAACCTCTGTAGTCACTGGTCGTCACAGTTGAAATTCGACCAATAGGACGTAATGATATATACTACTTACCATCATATTCTGAAAGCTTCCTATCAAGGTCTTCACTAAATATGAATGTAGTGAAGACGATCGTGTTCTTCGGGATGACCCACACAAATATGATCGTAGCTATGGACAGTATTATCCCCAGGGCCGCGGTGATCAGCGTGCCGGCGCGTGTCGACGCACAACAACAACAAGTCTGTAACCTCCTCATCTTGTAAGGATTGTGGATTATCTCTTTTATATACCAGCTGCTGTAGTTTTACCGCCTCATGACTTCTGTAACAAAACAAATAAAATATAAATTCGAATCTGCGAGGAATATTTGTAACAATTTTGCAGAAGTTTATTAGCCTAAAGACGCCCACAGCTGGACAAAGGCTCTCCACGATTGCCCGTCTTGCGCTGCCCGCATCCAGCGGCTTTCCAGCGGAATACCGAATGACGGCTAATAAAATATTTTTCTCCTTCTTTAGTAAAGCAAAGCTTAAAGGTACAGTTAACGCATACAATACTAATTATCGTAAATTGCGTCACAATAGCGTGACGGTAAAGTGTTTAAGTACGTGATTGGTAAGTGTATTAAATAGTAAGCATTGCAATAAAATTCAACGGCTGATGTACAGACGCCAGCACATCAAGCTACCCCAATCTGTCAAATTTCCCCAATTGAATGTGAACCTTATGCTTTTGTGATAAAGTTGAAATACTATAAAATAAATTTGGCAGATTGGGGTAGCTGGATGTGCTGACGTCTGTACATATATTGGCTTATATTTAGTTTAAAATATCCTTTTTTATAAGACTTGTCGCAAGCAACATTAGTTTAAGCTTTCGATTTAATATATATATATATATATATATATATATATATATATATATATATATATATATATATATATATATATATAATGCGTCTTTTCGTCATGCTGATCACACTGTAAAAAGATTACCAAACCTAGAACGCTTGGTAAGTATTGCTTGGCTTGGCTTGTAAGTATAGGTATTCTAATGAACTCTTCATTGACCTCGACACATCTTGTGGCGTATTTTGAGGAATTATCTTTAATACTTTAAAACTCGAGCCTGTTTGAAATGGTATTTTAGTAACTAGGTAGATTAGCGAAATGTGAATGAATATTAAAAAATAATGTACTTAGAAATCAGTTCTGAGAAATTAAACAGAACAATCTTGAGAATGCTGGTCACGTGTAGGTACTATGTTTATAACATAAATTAAGCCAATATATGTGTTATCTCATAAAGCAACATGATGACAAAGGTAAACAACTATTTTTCACAAGGTCACCGAATAAATTCATCCAATTTACATATCACATACTCATTTGTTTTGTTCGTAGTTCATAGAAATTACGACGTGTTTATTTGTAATGTCTTTATAGTGTGTGAAGTAATTGTCTGTCCTCAATTGTGTGTGCAATAATTTGTGTGACCAGTTAATAGTTCTTTCGAGTCCGTGTGTGCCTTGTATTCGTTAACTCCACGATTGTATAGTCGTTAGACCGCTTCAGGAATTGTAATCCATAGACAAGGTAGTTACTTTTAAAAAAATATGATCATAGAGTTTTTTTTGCCCTCTTTGGTCAGGCTAAGATCAGAGACCATACCGCGTCGTCTTCAGTTGTACAGTTCCACAAACTTATCTGACCCGCTGGCAGCGTCGCTGTCATCGTATTTAGTGTTGCTAGTAACTATTTTTTGCAATAAAGTGGGTAAAAATAATATGAACATTGTAACGTAAATGTTACTTCACTAAAAAGCAAACAAATGCTGTCATTACAAATCTTTATATTTTTATACAATAATTATGATCATTTACATAAAATGTATGCTGAGTGTTCTCTAACGGAGATACTCCAGGTATTGTTATGTCACCGGAATGTTTTAATTCAGAAGTCATCTCATTATCATCATTATCGGAAACACTGTTTCGCTTTCACTATCACTACCTAAATGAATGATGAAAAGCTCGTCTAAGTATCCATCCCTTTTTCGATACACATTTTCAATATTTTTTCACATGATTGCAATGCTTTTGCCATTCATTGACTGTTATTTTATCAAAAGCTTCTGCAATCAATGATAGGATTTCAGAATTCGATCTACCAATATTCTGATCTGCTATAAATTTTTGCATCTGCTTGCTCTTTTTCTTTCACAAGTTTTCTTACAAATCGCTCCCGGACACCTACAAAGGAAATAGCAAAAATCAAATAAATAATGAATATTTTAAAATATGTATTTTAATTTAAAATGCGAGGGGGAGTTTCGTATTTTTTCAGAAGCTGACAACACTAACCTGTTGCAGCAGCTACGCGTTCATACAACTTATTGAAGGGTATAATTGGTGCCTGATGGCGTTTTTCTTCCTTCATGTAATTCAATACTTGTAATATAACATTCCTCGCATCACTTTTCAAAGCTTTCGGCATTTTTCACAATTAAAAAACACATAAAGAAAAATAAATACGCGCAACAAACAATCAATGGCAGGAATGTCATGGAATAACAGGCCGATTGACATTTCAAACTGGCGTCGTTAGTTCTACTTTTGGCCACCGGGCCAGATAAGTTTGTAGCACTATAATATTATATTTTCAAAGTCAGTCAGTCAAATTCCAGCCAAGTCCGCCACAGTTAAGTCATAGTCCTACCACAGTAAAGCAGTGGAGACTGTACTAGAGGCTTCTATGGAGTTTTCGTTTCTACACGGAAAATTACAATTCACGGCAATATCGCACTTTCCTCCACTTGTGTACGTTGTCGAAGATATTATGTCTAAAAATCCACCATATTTACACACAACTCCTCTGGGGCTCTACCGACTAGGTCGCCGAACATCGATTTCTTAAATGACGTTCAAATAAATAAAGGTTAAAAATTACTTAATCAATCGTTAAATCGGCTTCAACGTTGACAACCGATTCCGGACCATTTATGACGTCACATGTGGTCATGGAAGCCGATTTACCGATTGATTAAGCTATTTTTAACCTTTATTTATTTGAACGCCATCCACGAAAACGATGTTCGGCAAGTTATCCGGTAGAGCCCCTGATCATAGAGATATATCGAGACTTTTGACTTATGACAACAAAATATAAATTAAAGATTACCATTTTCTGTGAGTTGCATGTTTGTGACGTCTACTCCAATAAAAGTTTTTATTTAACTTTGTGTAGGCGTTATCATATTTAAGATTACGAAAGTGAAGATGTAGTACTAAAGACAGAATTTATTGTCGTTGTATTTTGTAGATCTTGTCGTTTGTGTTTTGTAGATGTGTGGGCGTCTGTGATTGGCTTGAGTGTAACCCGTTACTTCCGCGTCATTGAAACCATCGATTTGTTGCGCTTCTAGTTTTGGAGTTTACAAAAATATTAGATAACATCGGACTCTATCTCATTTATATTCGAGATGGTGCAATACCCTGAATAAATTTTCATCGTTAACATTTAAAAAGTAGGTACTACATAGGTAGTTTCCAATAGCAGGTTTTATTTAGGTTCCTAGGTATAGAACGTGTGATATAAATAGTGTGGAGAAGGCAATAATATAGTTTGCATGTTCCGCAAACTGATGTTCTATGAAATGAACTGAAAATGAAAAGATCTTTATTTGCTAGAAGCGTGGTACAATTTAGATGTTAACAAAATGTATCGCCCTATCACACTTGACCATAGGTACAGATGCCAGCACATTAAGCTACCCTAATCCGTCGAATTTCCCCAATTTAAATTGAACCTTATGCTTTGGTGATATTGTTGAAAATCTATAAAAGAAATTTGACAGATTGGGGTAGCTGGATGTGCTGTACATGGCATGCAAAGTTGAGCTAGACTAGAGTTGGGCTTTATTTTTATAATAATTGTAACATCATATGCTTTTATTGCTAATATTCTTTGCATTCAAATATTCAATATCGATTCGTCCCGGATTGGCAAGGGTATTGTAGACAATATATACGTACTTAGTGTATTTTGTGCCCCTTGGCGTTGTTGGATAATACTTGCTTTTCATCCCGGAGGTCATGGGTTTGATTCCCACCCAGGGCAGATATTGTGTGCATGAACATGTCTGTTTGTCCTCAGTCTGGGTGTAATCATCTATATAAGTAGGTATGTATTTATAAAAGAAAAGTAATATATTTAGTATATCAGTTATCTGGTTTCCATAGTACAAGCTCTGCTTAGTTTGGGATCAGATGACCGTGTGTAAATAATGAAAATTAAAAAAATATATACAAAGCTACCAATAAACTAGCGACATTATTATTATATACATTATTATTATTATTCATTCAAAGCTTGTCTCGACACGAACACATACCTACATAACATCCTGTTAATTGCTTGAGCAGTTCTCGAGCAATGTTCTATTATACATGCAAAGTTTGATTGTATCCATATACAGATTATAACAAAAAAACACACACACAGCATGACCAATCCTTACTTATCACCTTTGAGTCGCATTGTACTGGGATTCCGATCAAATATTTGTAAGGCAAATCTACCTACATCAACAGTGTTGTTTATCTTTCACTGCATGGTATAATTATAGTTATTTGATGTAGTCTCACAAATCGCTGTTTATGACGCGAGGCGACAGATATGACGTCGCGTCGGCGTCATATAGCGAATAGAAAGCAGTAAAAATATTACATCACCATACGCTGCGCTGGTGACTTCCGTTCGCAACTCGCTCGAATAAAGTGCGACTCGTGGATGTTATCGGTGCCTCAGTCCCTCGCTGTTTCACGGCAAGACTATTTCAGATCGGTGACACGTGGCCAACTCATTAAAACGTGCGACACCGTATCGAGCCCACTGTCGCTATATTATGCTATTTTTTCTCAGGTGTTATGACTACCTACGCGCAGCAATGCCCACATCTACAGTGTAAGTATTTGTGTTCTAACCTTATTGGTTTGGTTGCTAGTCGTTTAACTACTATTATTCTTAGTTAGTTACGAGATCTGCCGACACTATTTCGATGCTTGTATGTTTTCGTTGAAAAGCATCTTTGCCCCGATTCTATGCTATAAATTAATTTAAATGTAATTTAATTAGTTTTTAAAATAGTAGTATAAATTATAGTTCTGTTAATATACTTTGGGCGCGAATTACTGAGCGAAAATATGCAACTGTCAGCTGTCGACCAATTGTGCACCAATTATAGTTCCTTCTATGTATTCCCTGTTCTTTTCGTGCGAGCAATATTAGATGGGGATGTAATAATAATAATAATGATTTATTTTGTGAACTTACAACAATTGATTAAGTACATTACATAATGGATAACGATGATAGCCGCAAAAGTAATAACTGTAGCGCTGCTATCAAGAAGTAATGATAAATAATGATTAGTTTAGTGGTGTAAAATACAGAATTGCTAGTAAAAATATGACCGCTACATTTTTTTTATTTAAAAGCTTTGATTTTCGCGAAATATGCTTTAAAGGCAATAATGTGTGTTTGCTTTGACACACCACCACCTTTCCTTTTGACTGGGACTATGAATCTAAAATTAAGAACATAATTGTTCCAGAGCTTTCATATTAGATACTAGGCACAAATGTGTTTCACTTATAATATCGAAATCTCAATAATTTAAAATAAAACACATGAAGACAGACTTTCTACCTTGGTCCAATTATAAAAAATAGAAATTATTTCTTTTCCTGAATTATCACCATTATCCGTACATAACACTGATTATGTCATAATAATTCAATGTTTTGCTAATGTGAATATTTAAATACTTAATGCAAAAAGCAGAAATCTTTTCTGCGCAGATTATACTATTAATTTAAATTTAGTTATAATAGAAATATTATAGTAATTATACATAGTTCTTGTATCTAAGATTACAATTATAATAGTAACTAGCTGTGTCCCGCGGTTTTACCCGTGTTAAAGTTTATAAATTATCACAGCTCCTCCCCTGTAGGTGATAGCGTGATAATATGTAGCATATTATGTTAACCCGACCTCTTAGTAATATCCATGCAAAATTTTGCGTTTAGCCCGGACATACATACAGATAAACAGACAAAAATTCTAAAACCTATATTTTTGGCTTCGGTATCGATTGTAGCTCACGCCCCAAGTATCCTTACAAAAAAAATTACAGTACAGTTTTGACTTTCCTATGATTTTATTATATGTATAGTTTATGTTGTCTTAGATACTACAATTACGTTTCGTTCATTTAGAACCACAATATTATTATGGTGTATGTAATCAGAATAGCGAATCGGGATTGCGAGACGGTGAGAAAGTATTTATGAACTATTAACATCATCGATCTATTTTCGGCGTGCGGTCGCGATGGCTAGGTACTTCTCAAGACTTGTGCTATGCTATATAGCGAGGCGCTCATAGCTAGATGCTATCACCGGTCCGTAAGAGATCGGCGAGGTTAAGCAACTAGGCTATTATAAATGGTTTAACAATCCGTGTACCTAAATATCTATATGTACCTAGAAATAATTATTAGAAATAATTATACCTACTTAACTATATTACTACAAACATGTTCTGACTATTTACATGCGCTTTTTAAGTCTACGTGGATAAAAACCATTTTTATTTTATTTTTATTTATTTAAGCTCGCTGTCGGTCCATAGATGGGTGTCCACCAAAGTGGTATAATTTCTGAGCGTCTCCGTGCTTCGGTGGGGACGTTAAGCTATCGGTCCCGGTTGTAGCCATTACAAAACAGTCGTTAAACCATGACAGAGACCTTCTGGGTGGCTTGAACAACTCTGACACTAGGGTAACCACTGCCCATACGATAAGTAAGTATAGTGCTTATACTGAGTTGTTGATGATTGTTTCATATACAGCTACCGGTGATAACCAGTGACCTCTATTTAAATCCTACTATCAAACCATTCCGACTAATATTATAAGTAAATGGAAATGATTGGAGTAAACGGGAATGAATATTTTGTATTAACACATGGATATAAATACAAATAAACTATTTCATAGCTCTCCCCCTATATTTGCATAGATCTAGAACGTTGTATTTTTTAAGAAAGGAAGCATAGTCTCAATTCTTACGAATATTTTTGCAATAAACGGGAATTAATATTTTATATTTAAACTCATGGATATAAATACATCTAAACTGTTACATAGTTATCCCCCTATATTTGCATATAACGTTAGTATTTTTTTAAGAAAGGAAGCATAATTTCGATTCTTTCGAATATTACATACACCTACTACATAATTTATTTCGACTCACTTGGCAAGTTACGCAAAATAGTTAGTAAATATTTAGATAACTAAATTTAGCTCATATCACCTCTTAATTTCTTGTAAATCTGCATATTATTACATTATATTATTTATTAGTATTCTATAGCTAATATAGCAATCATTGATAGTATGATGAATAAATATCTAGAGTAACAATTTCTTATAGGTAAGCTCCTCATTACCTTTAAGAAATTGTAAATCGAAGCCTATTACTAGATATTGTTGTGATTAATTGTAATTTTATAAGTGTAAACAATTGTTGGTAATAAACAAATCTATACTAATATTATAAACAGGTAATGTTTGCGCGGTTGTGAGTTTGTGACGTTGTAAGGGGTAATCTCTGGATCCACTGAACCGATTTTCTAAATTATTTCACCAATGGAAAGCTACATTATTGTGGAGTGTCATAGACTGTGATTCATCATCATAATTTTTATTTATCCCGAACTTTTAACCCGAAAACGACAAAAATATTTATAACGCAGAACGAAGTCCGCGGGCACTTTTCTTTTTTGATACAAGAGGTCGGCAAACGAGTAAGTGGGTCACCTGATGGTAAGTGAGCAACACCGCCCATGGACACTCGCAACATCAGAGGTCGCGGGTGCGTTGTCGGCCCTTATGAAAGTCAGCAAGCGAGTGTTGCTGACTCTTCCCCCCACCCCGATGAGCTCTGGCAACCTTACTCACACGCAGAAACACAACATTAAGTTATTAATGTTATTATTAAAGAATGTCTTCTGTAAGGTGGAGGTACTTCCCCAGTCGGGCTGCTCTTTGAGCGAATCAACGCTGTGCCTTCTCTTGCACTGCTAGTAAATAATATCTATAAGTCGTCGGGGAAATTCTATACTACAGATACTTTAATAGTCAGCACGCAGCGTCGTGCTCGTGTCCCATAGCGCCGGTATACTCTCAATAATCCATTAAAAATTTCGCAATGGAAATCCGTTTTGATTGACTGTGCAATACCGTTCCGTATCCAGAATTAGACGCATTGGCTAACAGGTACTGGTCAATGGAATAATGGGCGGTTACTTGTTCCGTTCAAATATAATGGATTGAAACTACGGCGGGTAAAATACTCCGATGTTTGTTCTTTCCGTTTCATTTGTGCAATCAATCAAGTAGGTAGAAGTATAATGGATGATCGAAGAAATCTGTTTTAGCGTTTGGACTATGCGTTGTAGCTATTTATTGAATCAAACGGTCTTTTTAAACCCCGGTGCAAAAAGAGGGGGTTATAAGTTTGACGTCGATGTCTGTCTGCGGGTGTGTGTGTGTGTGTGTCCGTCTGTGGCATCGTAACTCTCAAACGGATGGACCGATTTCGACGCGGTTTGCTTTGCGGTTAAAGTCAATGCTGCCAGCATTCTGGGTAGGTACTATGCTCAAAGGCAGCGATGTCGAAATTTATTTCTAAGCCCAAGGGTGATCTTGTAATTTACTCTAGACTTAGGCTTTTGTACATATATTGTCAAAAATATGTTATTGTTTCTTTTTTTTAATAATAACTAATTTATAGATATAAGAACTAAACGCTTTTTTGTATTTTATTTAATTTTGACTTTATCTACACGAGATTTATAGGATATTAAATTGTAAACTCCTGATAGCTCAGATATAAACCTAAGTGGTTTCTTAGAGCTAAATTAATGTAATAATTTATACACTATAAAATACATAAATAAAAAAAAAATTTGAGCACCTCCATGGCTCATGTGTCTCGTAAATAAATCACCTATCATTTTAAAGTAGGTAAATTCTTCTAATATTATAAACGCGAAAGTTTATAAGTATGGATGGATGGATGTTTCTTACTCTTTCACGTAAAAACTACTGAATGGATTTTAAAGAAACTGTACAATAATAAAGCTTATACATCAGAATAACGCATAGACTATAATTAATAAAGTTTAACGCGTGTAGAACCGCGGGATACAGCTAGTATACTACTATGCTTATATTATCTGTTCTATTAGTTGTTTCATTTGATTCGCAAAGTGTAATCAGGGGCACAGACTAGGGTGATAACCCGTGCTCCACTATCGTTGGCATTGGCCTGTCCTACTTCCAGTCCCCATTAGAACAAAATGCCTCGCCTAAAGATACCTATTCTATAGTTATGGACCCACCTAGACATTTACACCCCATTACCGCTGCAATGTTTGACTACGAAAGCTTTTACTGGAAACTTTTACTAAATGGCACTAGAGCTTTAGTACCTAACAATTCACTTTTGATTAAATTACAAAAATAAGAAATTGATTTCTATTTTATTAAATTACGTCTTATAAAAGTGTTTAAAGAACAGTGGCCACATGGATGAACGAACTCCGTTTAATTTATATGTTCACAGACTAAAGATATTAAATTTTAACTTTATTAAATTATCTTGTTTTTTCTATTTCTATTAAATGGACTCATATTGTCTGAAATAAAATTTATACTCACGAAAACATTATTGTGTAAATTTTAAAGCTATTTGTCAGAGCTATTTTAGTTATAACTACGATAAATAATCCCGATTGTACCAACATCAATGGCTAATGATAAAAATATACTTTTTTTCAAGATTGTAGCATAAGTATAATAAGTATTGTGGTTTACTTGATTCAATGACTTGCATTTGGACAATTTGTGGAACACATTAGCTTCAAAATAAACACATTGAAACAAGCCGATGAGCTAATCAGCTTTAGAACACAAATATTTTTCGCGTATTTCGCAAACGAATCACAAAATGTTCTGTTTCATGGTTAGACTCAGTTATCCAACACATTAAATATTACACGCTGCATGAACATAATTTGTATAATTTTGTTTAGTTGCGCGAGTACAGTCGACATCAAATCTGGAGTTTAGCATTACGACGATCGTCCTTACTCCTCACGTAGTAGAAAAGTTCTTAAGACCACTCACTTCTCACAGCCAGTTGCTCTCATCGGCTCGTAAGTGATCGGTGAGCATGTACAATGTACATATAGTGCTACAAACTTATCTGGCCCGGTGGCCAAAAGTAGAACTAACGACGCCAGTTTGAAATGTCAATCCATGACATTCCTGCCATTGATTGTTTGTTGCGCGTATTTATTTTTCTTTTAGTGGTTTTTAATTGTGAAAAATGCCGAAAGCTTTAAAAATTGATGCGGGGAACGTTATATTACAAGTATTGAATTATATGAAGGAAGAATAACGCCTTCAGGCACCAATTATACCCTTCAATAAGTTGTATGAATGCGTAGCTGCTGGTACAGGTTAGTGTTGTCAGCTTCTGAAAAAATACGAAACTCCCCCTCGCTCTTTAAATTAAAATACATCTTTTAAAATATTCATTATTTAATTATTTTTTGCTATTTCCTTTGTAGGGGTCCGCGAGCGATTTGTAAGAAAACTTGTGAAAGAAAAAGAGCAAGCAGATGCAAAAATTTATTTATTCTGAAATCCTATCATTGATTGCAGAAGCTTTTGATAAAATAACAGTCAATGAATGGCAAAAGCATTGCGATCATGTAAAAAAATATTGAAAATGTGTGGCGAAAAAGGGATGGATACTTAGACGAGCCTTTCATCATTCATTTAGGTAGTGAAAGTGAAAGCAGTGATTCCGATAATGATGATGATGTAATGACTTCTGAATTAAACCATTCCGGTGACATAATAATACCTGGACTTATTATGTCACCGGAATCCGGAGATCCGTTAGAGATACTCCAGGTATTATTATGTCACCGGAATGGTTTCATTCAGAAGTCATTTCATCATCATCATTATCGGAATCACTGCTTTCACTTTCACTATCACTACCTAATGAATGATGAAAGACTCGTCTCAGTATCCATCCGTTTTTCGATACACATTTTCAATATTTTTTTACATGATTGCAATGCTTTTGCCATTAATTGACTGTTATTTTATCAAAAGCTTCTGCAATTAATGATAGGATTTCAGAATTCGATCTACCAATATTCTGATCTGCTATAAATTTTTGCATCTGCTTGCTCTTTTTCTTTCACAAGTTTTCTTACAAATCGCTCCCGGACACCTACAAAGGAAATAGCAAAAATTAAATAAATAATGAATATTTTAAAATATGTATTTTAATTTAAAATGCGAGGGGGAGTTTCGTATTTTTTCAGAAGCTGACAACACTAACCTGTAGCAGCAGCTACGCGTTCATACGACTTATTGAAGGGTATAATTGGTGCCTGAAGGCGTTTTTCTTCCTTCATATGATTCAATACTTGTAATATAACGTTCCTCGCATCACTTTTAAAGCTTTCGGCATTTTTCACAATTAAAAATCACAAAAAGGAAAATAAATACGCGCAATAAACAATCAATGACAGGAATGTCATAGAATAACAGGCCAATTGACATTACAAACTGGCGTCGTTAGTTCTACTTTTGGCCACCTTTCTTTCAATTTCTTGGATTTTGCACCACGATAATGCGCCTTCGCACAATCCCATCATTGTGAACGGATTTTTGACCAAACACTCAACAAATACCATCCAGCAACCACCATATTCACCAGATATGGCTCCAGCTGACTTCTTTCTTTTTCCTAAACTCAAATTACCACTTCGTGGTACACGTTTTCAATCGGGAGCAGACATAAAGGAGAATTCGCGGCGAGAAATAAACTCAATTCCGAAAGCAGCGTTTAAAAAATGTTTTGATGAATGGATTATTCGTTGGCGTAGGTAAGTGTATCGTTTCTGAAGGAGCATACATTGAAGGTGATAAAATAAATTTGGATGAATAACAAACATTTTGTATATTATTGATCTTTTCCCGGTACTTGCTTGACAGAGTAGTATGTGTATTGAACAATAATGGTTTAATTAGCATGTTAAGCTGTCGGTCCTGGTTGTAGTCGTTAGACAAGAGTCGATAAGCCATGTCAGACTGCTACTACTACTGAAGGCGAGGCTTGAACTACTCTGCCACCAGGGTAACCACAGCTCATACGATAAAGTAATCGTAGTGTTTACTGTAAGTACCTAAATAAGACAATGCACCTAACAGCAAGTACATAGTTGGTTTTCACAAATAACAATATAATTGTTAGTTCACGTGAAGGTAGGCTCATAATAACTAATAATAATATAACATAAATCCGGGGAATTTGGGAACGTGGGAACACACGGACATTTGGTCTCAATCAACTAAGGAAATCAGATAACTGATATACTACTTTTCTTTTGTTAATATATACTTATATAGATAATTTGACCAAGACTCAGGGAAAACAGACATGTTCATGCACACAAATATCTGTCCTGGGTAGGAATCGAACCCACTACTTTCAGCGTAAAA
Organism: Pseudoips prasinana; assembly: GCA_951640165.1. Classification (NCBI taxonomy): domain Eukaryota; kingdom Metazoa; phylum Arthropoda; class Insecta; order Lepidoptera; family Nolidae; genus Pseudoips; species Pseudoips prasinana. The sequence goes on from OX621240.1 coordinate 18,100,608, forward strand.
AGCAAGTATCTACCAACCGTGCCAACCGGCCCGTCATACCGGCTCATAATAACTACATACATACATACATACATAGACTCACGCCTGTCTCCCAGAGGGGTAGGCAGAGACAACGGACTTCCATTTGTCACGATCCTTGCACACCTATTTCGCTTCGTTTACTGACATTATATTCTTCATACATGCTCGCCGGTTATGGTACATAATAACTAGCTCGTATCTATATATGAGTAACTAATAAGACAAATCAAAGTGCGCAGTTTCCATGTGGGGCGTGCCGGTAGGTGGTAGCCCGTCTGCTTACATACTTGTCTTTGTTACAGCATTGCGTAACCAGGTCTCGTAACACATGTCACATACCTACTCTACTTCCGTACAATCTACTTTGCATACTTGATTATTGATCACAACAATTTAGTGTCCAGAAAAGTTATGTAGCATTTTTTTTTTGTTATTTATTAAAAATGACACCGCCCGCACTAGCATCTAATCCCTGTGTCGCGGGGTGCTTTACAAACATGTAATAGACGAACACATTTATGGGTCACACAAATAGTTGTCCGGCGCGGGACTCGAACCTGCGGCACGAAGCAGCGAGGCGACTGTCTAAGCATCTGCGCCACACGTGCAGTCACACTATGTTGCTTTTTAATTTTAGACCGTTGTTATCTATCTATCTATTCAAACATTTCAAACCATACATATAACTGTTGAATGTAGGTTTGCTCTCCGTTACACTATTAACATTACTTACTTATTTTAGTTACAGTGATTACCCAGTGTCAGAGTTATTCTAGCCGCTCAGGAGGCATCTGACTTTGACTTAAAGACTTACTTATTGTCTAACGATTAACGGGCCGCCGCGCGCCGCACGACATCTTAATGTGCCCTTAAAAGCACGGAGACTATTAGAGTATATATGTATGTATATACTTATAGAGAAATTGTATCCTGTCTTCTACTAAGGATTTTTTAAAAGAAATATCCCATTCCCCTTCGACGCGACATAAAATTTAGATCCAGAACTTCTATAGTTATAAATTATCTAAGTATAGTTTATATATTATAAAGGTTAGACATTTTTTTCCACTACATGAGTCTACATTAGCCATCATCATATCAGCCAAAAGACGACCACTGCTGGACAAAGGCCTCTTTCAAAGATCTCCATAATTGCCGGTCTTGCGCTATCCGCATCCATCATTTTGGGGGGTTTTGCCATAATCGCCACGCTTGGCAGACGGGTTGGCGATCGCAGTATGATGGTCATAGTACTCAAAGAAACGCTGGTATGTAGTCCCTCGGACCTGCTTCTACGCCCCCCCAGGGAAAAGATGGGGTGGCGATATTCTTTTTGGTCGTCAGCATGTAATCATGTACAATAATCTATGTGTACTTATCTTCAAGTTGCGCCAATCTCCATTCTGTTAGCAGAATTGCACCGATTCATGCCAGGAAACAATTCATTACGCGATTATTCCACGCATCCTTCTTGAACATTGATAACAACAAACAACGCACAAGGTAGGTACTTATAGGTAACAGCAGATTAAAAGTGTGCAAAGACATAGTTGGTTCTTTTTTATTATATAACTAGCTGTGCCCCGCGGTTTTACCCGCGTTAACTGTAGGTGATAGCGTGATAATATGTAGCCTATATGTCAACCCGACCTCTTAGTAATATTCATGCAAAATCTGAAGTAAGTCCATGCAGTACTTTTTGAGTTTAGCTCAGAAATACATACAGAAAAACAGACAAAAATTCTAAAAACTATATTTTTGGCTTCGATATCGATTGTTGATCACTACCCAAGTATCCTTTAAAAAAAATTCAATGTAACGTTTTGACTTATCTACGATTTTATTATATGTATAGATATTTTTATTACCACGGTAAATAAAAATAAACCACAGTTTTGTCTGCTTGTTCCGTTAATCATGGAATGAAACATTGCTAACACGAAATAACTTTGTAAAATTTGTGCCGGTTTTATTAATCAAACCCTGTACAGAAACAGAGACATTATTTTAAAATTATTGTTTTAAAACCGTACAATCGACTTCAATGATTCGTTTCTAAATCCTAGATTTGGAACTTAACACTTATGAGGATTAAATATATTGAAGAAATGAAACTTGTGGCTCTAGCGCTATTGGTATTGCATGGTTGCAAGTGTAGACTTGTTTATGAAACCGAAAGTTTGGCACTTGGCAAGCGTTCTGTGATTCAGTGTTCTTGACTATCGGTCATTAAACAAATGAAGGCCGGTCTTAAATCTGAGATTTCTGTGTCATTGTCACAGCGTTGGTCATCAAAAACATCTATCTCACTGGTATTATAAATGCCAAAGTTTTTGTATATTTAGGATTGTTACTCTTTCACGCAAGAACTACGGAACGAAATTTATTGAAACTTTGTATTAGTAACTACTTCTTTTTCCTACGACAACAACTGGGCAAACAGCTCAACGTGCTCTTCGAAGGACAAAGACGCTCAGAAATTAAACCACTTTGACGGTTACCCATGTTTAGACTGATCGCGAGCATAGGTGCTTTCCCTCGCTGAGCACTGAGCGGAACTAACTAAATTATTCTTTTAAAAACCTTTAATCAACTTCAAATTGTCTGTTGGACAACAATAATATTCCAAAAGTATGCCCTTCACAAAAAGGTAAGAGTTTCAAGATTTTTAAGAATTTTTATACATGTAGGTCTTTATTGATCGAAGATGTAAGTACACTCAATTGTCATTTGATTGAATTAGATCAACATGTTTATCAATTTAAACTGTTCGGTCGCCTTCCATCAAACTGCATGTAAGTGTTTAAACGATGCTATTCAGGGTTGCCACCAAATATTTTTAAAATTATATATTATGTCAATAACTCATACGATTTGCTGCTAATGAATATACGTGCTGTAATTAATGATTCAATTCTCAAACCATTTTAGCCATTTGTTGGTATAGATAGAACAATAAGAAAGTTGATAATGGTGGAAGAGATTTAAGTAATTAAATTGTTAATACCAAAATGGTATCAACGTGAAAACTTACAATATTTCATTATACTCGTAGATCGTCGGTTTTCATTTTTCTTGTAGCGGTAGCGTTAAAAAAATAGAAATTTAAATTTGCCTTTTATTCAATACTAGGTACAAGATTAACATAATATTATTATTATTATTGAAATTTAAATTAAATACCAATTTATACGTTGATTTAGAACATCTTAATCCCTAGTATTTTTGTCATTTACAAAGTCTGAAATATTATAATATCGAGAAATTGTTGAAGCTAGTTCATAAAAGAATTACTGATTTTACGAAGATCTTTATGACGGTCACCGTAGCCTTGTTGGTAGTGCTCCTGCCTACGAAGCTGGTGGTCTTGGGTTCGAATCCCAGGAAGTGCAAATATTAGTATGATGAGCACGAATATTTGTTTCTGAGTCATGGATGTTTTCTATGTATTTAAGTATTTATCTATCTATATAAGTATGTATATCGTCGCCTGGTACCCATAGTACAAGCTTTGCTTAGTTTTGTCTGTTGGCCATAGTACTGCCTAGCTTGTAATCAGATGGCTATGTAGTTCCCTATTTATGTATAAAAAGTTTATATTTTTAAATTTCATTTATTCTTTATTATTATTCTAGCAACCCTAAGCCTATATAGTTACTATCATAGTTGACGCTCTCAATTCACTTAATCGACGTAAGTAACCCAATGTAGAGTTCTTGGCATCTGTATGCAATTGATCCGGGCATTCCACTCCGTCGACTGTGCGGTGCGTTGCCTCAGCCAGATGCTCCCGATACGACGCCCATGCGTAATCCCACCAACATTACTTTACTGTTATGTTTGATTCTTTTGATAGGTAGATTTGTAGACGATATCAAAATAGACTCCATTTTTTTAGCCAGGATAGAACCCGTCACTGTAAATAGGTAATTCATTTTCAAGCATTACCCCGCGACACAAGGATTATATTGCCTAATGCGGGCGTTATTTTAAAAAAAAATTAACTAAGTGCATTTTGATATTTATTTAATTGGGACAATATATGGAACTAATTTGCTTTGCTTCTTTATATTTTTAGGAATAAATGAAAGCGGTATCAATTTATTCAACGTCTTTAAAACAAGCCTCTTTAAGACGTCTGTGTAGAACAGTTTACCAGATACGAAATAGTGAAGTGGCCTGGGTATCAAGGCGGAAGCAAACCTTCTTAAATTGTGAATATCTAAAACACTTTTTTTAATAAACAGTCCTTATTTGACTTCATGCTTCAAGAAAAATAATATGACAAATAAATTCTGACATTGACTTGAAACAATGCGCTTATTTTATTAGAAACAGTATTATTATATTAAATATAAAATCTGCAATAGTACAGATTTTATATTTAATATAATAATACTGTTTCTAATAACTTACTATATACTCAGCTCTCAAAACTGAAACACATATTTTTTTAAATTATTTTATTATTAATGAAAGCTTTGTTAAACTATATGTAATAATCACACAAGTTTTAATTACATAACAAAAATGAAGAACAAAACATATTTTGAGAATTACAAAGGTATCAGGAAGTTCTAAAATAATTAAACTAAAACCTTTTTAAGAAACTAAATAAAAAAAAATAATAAAATAAATAAATTGGAAGTCATTGATATACTTACATATTATATCAATGTTGTAAGTGCATGTCAAATAGCGTGTCTCTATCGAAAGTACTTTTTATTCTGTGCTATCGATCCCATTAGTTACGTAAAATAATATTTTGTCTCTTTTGTTAACCAATAAAATCATAGAATCATGTTGACGAAATACATAAACATAACGAAATCATGTTTACTTTTATTCAATGTTTGATTGCTCGTATGTTATTTAGTATTATATTTCTTTCCGCGTATCTAATGTTGATAGACATAAATGTACGTTGCACTTTATTATTGAATCAAATAAATAATGATCTCGATTTCGTTCGATGCTCGCTTCTCTCCCACCGATATTAGTTTACAGCGTGTGGTTCTTGTAATGTTATCATAAAGAATATCACTGATACTTTGTACTAATCATGTGTGAGAGAATCGTAAGTGCCAGCTTAGTTAATTGATTGACTGTTATAATATAATATGCTTATGGTGGAGGCTACGGTTCGGCTTGTAGCCTACTTATAGAGAAATATTTTATAGCCTTGTGTATTTTGAATATGGAATACAATAAGGTTACTGATGTTTTACTTTTAAAGGTGTTTATGGTATGCTTAGTTAGCATGGTTACGAAGATTCATGTCTAAAACGTTCGACCAATCCCCATACTCACTGTCATAGACTCGCGTGTTTTTGTTTTATTTCATTGGTCGAACGCTGTGGAGGGATATTTCTTTGTTGCAATATGCAGCTGCGCTGGTGACCGACAGTTTTAGAGTTGATAATAGTTTCAATAGCAGTTAGAAAATAACTAATATAGAAAATATCTAATTTGGTAAACCAGCCGTATAACTATGGCAATGTAAACGTATGTCTATCTACTGCATTTTATCAATGATATCGCAAACGAAATCAGTGATGCATTTTTGATCAGAATCTGTGATTTTTGATCAAATGTTGTAGAGAGGTGAACTAGAGAAGTAATGTGCAACCTCATACAATCCCGGTATAAATACAACTCATGAGAGTTGTATTTGTAACATATAATAATACATTTATTAAATAGACAACATGTTTACAGTTACTGCTTCACTGGACTATCTTACAGATATAGGTGCTTATATTACTGCAATATGATAATTATTGGAAACAAGATGGACACGCGGTTTTACGTACGTACGACTTACGATTTAGAAATAAATTGTAGCCGAAAATAATTTTCAACCAAATATATTCCGCCATTTTTGCGTTATTGAGTGACAAACATTCAAATATCCAATCATCTAAATATCTAAACATATAAACTTTCACATTTATGATATTAATATGAAGTATGATTAGTAATATAACCTTCAAATAAAAACGGCATCTAGAGTTATAATTACCTACCTCTACTATTACTTAAATAAGTTGTTCTCATATAAATATTGTAAATTTTGTAAAGATGTACGTTAATATAGCTATTGTACTTATTGTTGCATGCATAGCACAACAAATGAACACAGTTTAAATATACCGCTTAGAAGGTCAACCGAGTATAGATAATTACTGAGCAAAGTCAGTGTCATTAACTAATTAACAAGAGGCCATGCATCTGTCTGCTCGTCCCCAAATGTGACTGATCGTTACACTAATATACTCTCATTTTCATAGTTCATTCATATCTATAAGCGCGGGCGCATCCAGTGTACGCATTGTTAAGTTTACATGCACGGAGCGCGCCTGTTTTTGGTGGGGATATAAATTACTGACCTATTTTTTGTTATCTTTAACTTGGATATTACTCAATCTTCTGATTACTATCTTGGGCGATGAAAACAATATGAAATGTAGAGGTACGTATGCCTTGATACTATCACTGAATACCTGGTATGGGCAGTGGCTACCTGGTGTCAGAGTTGTTCAAGACGTCCTCCAGTAGGCCTCTGACGAGTCTTATCGACTTTTGTCTAACGAACGACAATAAGCAGAGCCTTTTTAATGGTCACCCATCTATGGACTGACCGCGGGCCTAGGTGCTTTCCCTCGCCGATCACTTACAGAGATTGCAATTGAGGTGAAGTATGGTTGTTTGTTCTGTTTCTGTTGTATGTTTATCAGTTGTCTTGGCCATTTTACAAGCACATACAACATATAGGAATATTTAATTCATATCAATTCATATGTAAACTACACAAAACATTGTAATGTGAAAAAATAATCAATAAATTAAACATGTGTTGATAGGTATAAGAATAGTCTTCGGTGTCACCCACAAGCGAAGTTTGCCTTGCTCCGTGAAGGCCAGCGCGGAGTGGCGCCCGCGCAGAAGGTGGCGTGACGTCATCACCTTCATGCAGTGTGACGTTCATACATTTGTACGAGAATGTACACTATAAACAATACGTCCTCTTCAAACAAATGAAACGAGTTTAACCTTTACTTTCTCACGCCAATGTGTATTTCACATTGTCATTAGGATGTAATAATAGGTACGCTTTGGTGTTTTTCTTTTCACAGTAATCTTACTTTACTGTACCATCTTCGCAGGTCCAGAAAAAATGCCTTTGGCATGAACTCTAAACTGCTCATATAATTCGGTATTAATTTTAAATATGTGTAATAGCTCTAGCAATGCCCTGCGGTTTCACCGGCGTTAAACTTTAGATATAAATTATAGCCTATGTGTTATACCGATATACATATAAGCTATATTCCTACCAAGTATTATCAAAATCCGTTCAGCAGGTTTTGCGTGAAAGAGTAATACACATATAAACAATAAATTTTAGCCTGTTATTCGGATATGTAAGTTATATTATCATAAAGTTTTATCGAAATCCTTTCCGTAGTTAGAGCATGAAAAAGGAACACACATCCATCATACTCACAAACTTTCGTATTTATAATATTAGTAGCATTATAAAAAAAAAACATTACGCTGTACATAATGCTAATCCATACATGTACATACGCCAGCACATCCAGCTAGCCCAATCTGTCAAATTTCTTTTATAGATTTTCAACTTTATCACAAAAGAATAAGGTTCACTTTTAATCGGGGACATTTGACTGATTGGAGTAGCTTCATGTGCTTGCGTCTGTACAAGCTGCATATTGTAGCCTTGTTATATAAATATCGTTGACATCATAGTTATTGTTTCTTGATATAAAGAACTCAATAATAATTATTGAGGCATAAATTTCTTTAAAGGAACATTAATTACAATGAACTATACAGTGAGTAATAAATGCGATATGACCACAATGTCAGTGTCAGCCACGGCTTGAGATTACGATTCGTAGAAGTATGAACTCACGCAAAAACTATATATGGTCGTGGACCTCGGCGAATACTGTTGGTTACCAAGGTTGGCTACTTACTGATTCCAATAAAATAAATGAACGTATCAAGTATGTATGTAAGTCAGAATATTTTTTCGCTTCCGTTTTGGTTCAAGTGACAGCTTTTGATAAGTTTCTATACATTGTATGCCAAATGATAGTGGTCTAAAATCTACTTAACTTTAAAAATAAATGAACGTATCAAGTAAGTCGGAATATTTTTTCGCTTCCGTTTTGGTTCAAGTGACAGCTTTTGATAAGTTTCTGTACCTGCCTAGGCCTAAAATGGAGTTAATTACTTGTTTGGATGATATAATATTATGTACTGTCGAGTTCTCTATTACCTTTATAGAACCTAAAATATGCTAACTCTCTATCTATCTATACCGTTCCTATCTAGGCCGTTGGTGAATTTTAAGAAGTCTAGGCGCCGGACAACTATTTGTGTGTCCCATAAATAGTTGGTCTGAGTCTGGATGTAATTTGTGTCCGTCAATTATATGTCAGTAAAGTACCCCGCGACACAGGCATTAGATTCCCTAATGCGGGCGTTGTCTTTTTTAAAGAACAAAGAACTCTTTAAAAAAACATTTCGCCGATGATGTGCCATTTAAAGTAATATTAAGTGATTATTAATTTTTATTACTGGTCCTGTAAAACTAATATATAACCTAATTTTACACTATTGATTAGATTTTAATATACAATCATTGCCAGATGCTTTCACCGATCCGTAAGTGATTGGCGAGGTAAACAACTAGGCACGCGGTCAGTCCATAGATGGGTGACCGCCAATGTGGTTTAATATCTGAGCGTCTACGAGCTTCGAAGGGTACGTTAAGCTATGACAGAGGTCTAATGGGCGGCTAGAACAACTCAGACACTAGGGTAACCACTGCCCATACGATAATATGAAATATAAGCCTTTTATATGGTATTAATGTCCCATCTTCTAGCCTTTTATATTCAGTATTTTGTAAGTAAGTAACAATACAAAATACTGAATATAAAAGGCTAGTAGATGGGGCATTAATAACATTTTAACCACTGATAATTCTTATGTATGGCGATTCCATCCTCAAGAACCAAAAATATTTAAAATTGTTTGTCTCATCTATAAAAATGTAAAATGATAAGTGAATAGTAAAAATACGAACACAATGTTCTTATTTTTACTACTCACCTTTTTCAATCAGACGAGTGTCTTAATATTTGCATTCTCAATTATTTATATTGATAGTTCTTACATACATGTGTCGATGAAAATATACCTAATTAGTAACGTTTGAGGGTCTAAAATTATTTGTGAAATATTTGTAAGTGAGCAATGTTACCTACTCTCTTGTTTACTTAGTATAGGATGATTCTCTGTTACACCCACTAGTCACTTGGTCAAGGTTTCGCTCTGGTCTTTAGTGACGTCAACAGTTGTAACATGTTTACCTTGTCTAGTATGTAACAACAACCTCAGTCGCGTCATTTACATTTTGAACTTAACATTGAAAATAGCAACCTGCATAAGTTATACTTTAAGTTGTCTGGAATAAAACAACAAGAATAAGATCGCGTGTTCTACAACAATAACAATTATTATTGTAATATTAAATTGTAAGTTCTGTTGTAAGTATAATAATAAATTGTTGTTCCCAGTAAAAACTTAGCCAAGATTTAAAATATTAATATAAATTATAGATCTCTTCATCATCATCATGTCAGCCACAGTACCTACGTCAACCGCTGGACAAAAACCTCCCCAAAGATATAGGATAGGATATGTCATAATCGCCACGCTGCGCTGGGCAGACTAGACGGGTTGGCGATCGCAGTTTGATGGTCATACTCGTAGTTCACAGAAAAACTAAGCTGGTAGATATTATTCCCTCGGACAATTTCTACGTCCCCCACGGGATGAGATGGGGTGATGATATTCTAAGCCATCACCAGCAGATCTATTCATAAATAGCTGAATGAATGAATATAAATGAATAAATAAATGTATATTGGTTAGATAGCCCAGAGCTTCATTTAATCATATGTATTAAGTAACCGCATTTGTGTTGAGATAATAAATTGATTTTTTATTATTGTATTTTTAGCATAAAGTTGTATACGCCCGATAAGCTAAGCAGTAGTTATAAGAGTATTAGTGGCATTTTGTACCAATAATATCCTGAAAGTATGAATACCAGACTGACCACCGTAGTGCAATAATCGTTGTCACCATAGTGACAACGATTATTGCAACCAATATTTAACAGAAAGTTCATCAAGTTATTAGCTGTTAGAGTAGTTTAACTGAATTTATTTCTGGGCCACATTAAATTACAGTTCATTTTAAATGACCATTAAATAACTTGATGGACGGTGACGTCATCCAAAACATCAATGTTTATAGCGATGTGTAATACAATATGCATCAAGACTGACTCATACACAAGTTACCAACTTCTCGCTTCTATAAAACCCATGTTTGGATGAATGTTATTGCGTGGGGAGGAATAAACACGTTCAGAAATGCTTTCCCATATTTGTTAAATCCATGAGATCTATTGAATACTTCCATGAAATATGTTGTTTATATAAAAGGGTTATTATAAAAGTATTTAAATAATAATATGTTGTTTTAATAGGATATACATATATACTATGGTTACCTACATCTAGATACATTTCATTTGTTAGAGGGTTTCGAGTTTGGTCGGTAGAAAGAAATTCATGAGTATTAATATAATGACTTGCTGTGTGGTGACGGCATAGAATATCATCACCCCATCAAATCCCCTGGAGGGCGTAGAAATCGTCCGAGGGAATACCTATCAGAGAAGGGGCAGCAGCGTTTTTCTGTGAACTATGACCATGAAACTGCGATCGCAAACCCGTCTGCCAAGCGTGGCGATTATGGCATATCTGTCTGAGGCTTTTGTCCAGGACGTACTTTTCGAGTTGTCCGAGTGAACGAGAACGCGAACTACATAATGAAAAAGGTGTAATTCTTGAACATAGGACAAATCATTAAATTTCGGGAGGATCCAGCATTTTCCAACTACCTACAAGCCTAAATAGTGTACGCTGTACCTAATTTCAAGTTGATGTTTCGTTGGCTCTTAGATTTTTTACTTTGGCAATTACTTCTAACCAAATTAGGTTACAGTTCATGAACCTTTCATCGAAGCATCTACCTACTGGTACGTAATATGCGTTGTTCTAGATCAATGATAATTACGTAGCTAATGTACTGTACAAACCGATGCGTCAGCAGAACACAAAGAAAAAATCAGTCAAGAATTTCAAAATCCATTGCCATGATTTCTTTAAGTGCGTTTAGATGAGGTATAAGTGTTAATTTGGAGTGTTAATTGTTGGAATTATGGCGTTGCTTTGTGAGCTATCTGGTTCTCATGCAGTTGTTAAATAGAAAGCAAGGGAAATGAGGATACATTATCAGGCGTAGCTCTCAAGCATGTTAGTACTGCCATATGTAGCGAGCCCTTATTTGGAGTGACTCGGGAACGTAGACATGTTCTCACGTACAAGAATGTTACAGCCGCTGGTACCGTTTTACATTTGATACCGGTGTTGACACAACTGTTTTCCAAAGAAAAGTCGCAGTTCCAAATGGGTCAGAGAACAGTAACGGTTTCAGAACCTTCTTGAATACCAATAGCGTAGAGTCACGATTCTTTTCAGTTCATCTTTTTGACTTGATGGGGGAGTTGGCGTGGTTAGTAGATGATTGCCTTTCACGCAGCAAGTTGTGGGTTCCATTAACACCAAGGACAGATATTTGTGTGCATGAACATATCTGTTTCTCCTGAGTCTGGGTGTGAGTATCTATTTAAGTATGTATTTACAAAAGATATGTAGTATATCAGCGATCTGATTTTCATAGTACACACGGCTACATTTCAAGCTATGAATTTCCAGTATAAGCTGATCCCATATTGTATAGAATTTCCATACAACGGGAGGTCAGCTTATATTGGAAATTATAGCTTGATATGTAGTCGTGTGTACAATCTCTGCTTATTTAGGGATCAGATGTCCGTGTGTGAATATTCTCCCAAGATATTATTTTTTATGAAATAAGTACCTACTTGTACGAATATCTATGAGTTTTTATCAATACCAGTATGAGCTCTAAAATTCCTGTAACACTTAACACAGCTCTGCAGCCCTGGAGCCCTGGAGAGCATATAAAGCTGTTCTATAACTTGTCTCTCCTAGGTAGTATCGGTTAGCAAATTGCTACAGTGCATACATATATGTACACACGGCTACATATAAAGCTTTACATTTCCAGTATAAGCTGATCCCGAGTTGTATAGGATTTCCATACAATGAAAGGTCAGTTTATATTGGAAATGCGCGCGCACACTTCTTCACTATAATATGCACTGCGTATCCAAAACGCAGCCAGGAGCACTTGTAATTAAGATGTTTCCCATATTTCGCTAAACGGACCTTACAAATAACTATATACCCAATAATACAGATTCAACAATAACAATATTACTTGATGCAATATCCTATACTTTTCTTACGTTTTTAAAATACTTCGTGTTTGTTTATCTGCTGAATTCGTTGAAAGAAACAGATCTGTTTTAGTTTTATATATGCTCATAATCATATCTACTCAGTATCACGTATCACTAAGGAATTCCTATTCGTTTACGTCTACCCACGTGTTCTGTTGTGTTTCCGTTCCGTTGTGACTGTTTACGTAATAGGAATGGAAAAACTGTAAAATTCAATTTAACTATGGCTAAAATAAGACATACATACGCTGGCTGACCGAGGAGTTAACGTTCAATCAAACGCAAAATATACTTTATGATGAGGACTATCCGAATCACCCCCATGTATGTTCTACGATTTTGCGTAGTTTTCGAGATTTTAATGATTTTTTTCGTAAATTTAACCTAACATCAGTTTTAGATTTTTTTCTCGTTCTGTTGAACATTTCTGGTTCAGTTATTGGTGACATCTAATTAGCATAGTTTAACCTAACACCCTAAAAAGTATGGTTTCTCTAATCATTGCAGAACTGACTTAGAATTTATTCGAAAGTTCAAAATTAGGGTTTGAGCTCAGGACTCGTAAATTTTCAAAGTATCAAGCAAACGCAAAATCGTAGAACATACATGGGGGTGAAAGTATCTACATTTTGGGTTTGAACCTCAACTCCTCGGCCACTCTGTATAAGCTCTAGGTAGCACTAACTGTTCTGAGCGTCTAACGTTACTGGTCACGGTCCATCATTCTTCTTGTAACGGTACAGTTGAGTTTTACTCAACTATCGATACAAGATATTTGAGCATTATTGTTAAGGACTTACTAGACATATATCAATAATTACCTCTTTCTGGTCTTGTCGCTAGGCATCCCATCGGATCATGAGAGTGATGGAATAGAAAGGGCTCCTTCCTGTTTTTGCGCACATACTTCTGCACTATAATATGTCCCGCGCAGACGGCTTATCTCTATTGAGACTGGCCGCCGTGGCTGAAATTCGGCTAGGAGGACATTAATAATTACAAGCCCTTCGTAAAATTAAGAGCTTTCTTGAACTAGTTTTCTTTAGCATAAAACATAAGTTATTATACAGTTTAATATCTTTAACTAAAGCCCACTTGCTCCCATCTACATTTGCTGTGCCCGACAAGGTCCATAATGTTGCCATTATAACACCTAATTAATATTGTGGAATGCAAATAAAACATTAAGTATTGAGTTTCCGCATTGATAACCTGTCATAAGTAAAGTCGCAATATAACTATGAGTTATAATTAACATCACTAGTCACATTAAACTTATTATTAATAGTAATTAATAATTATAAACGTGTTTCCAAATGAGGAATTTTCTTGTATTTGATAACATAAATACAGACACGATTTAATTATGCATTATGATTAAGAACTCTAGTCATATTATACTAATTATAATTACATATACAAAGCACAAAGTTAAAATACTATATTATCTTTCTATTTTAACCGTGCGACACTGGGGAAATCATAATAGGTAGTTAAATCGCAACTTTACTTATGTTAGGTTATCAAAGCAGTAGCATGTTCATGACAAATTTTAATTTGCCTACACAGTGTTTATGCCATATACTGTGTAGGCAAATTATTAGTATTATATATTAGTATTTTCTGTAGTTACAGACGCCTGCACATCCAGCTACCCCAATCTGTCAAATATCTTTTATAGATTTTCAACTTTATCACAAAATTCACTTTCAATTGACAACATTTCAAAACTGACACCACCTTAAAACAAAAATACCGTTTCTTTATTTTTGTATCCTGAGTTCAAATACATTTTTTTTTATTTCTTCATTTCTGAGGAAAAAAATAAAAACTAAAAAAGGTGTGATGACGTCACTAATACGGCGGACGAGGTTGTTTCGTTTGCCTAAGCATCCAATGTTTTAAACGAAAACATTAATGTCAAACAAGACGTGCCAAATTGTCAATTCTCACTCACGGTTTTAAATTTTGAAACTTTCATGGTGACTTAATGAAACATAATAAGGATAATAACATTGGAAACGAATTTAATATTGACGATTTTAATTTAATTTGAAATTGAACACATTAAACAAACGTAAACAAGTTTAGGCGCCAACGAGTATGACAAGACAGTGATTTTTTTTTGATGGGTTACATTAAAGCAAAGATCGATTGTTATTCCACCGTATGTATGACGTCATTTGCGCTTACGTCTTTTTAGAATACATCGAATTTCAAAGTTGAAATTATGAATGAAAAGTTCATTAATTCGCAAAAAGAAAAAATATGGGTGTCCTAGTTTTGGATTTACTTTTAAATAACGCAATAATACATGCCAGTTAAAAATATGAAATGTTGTCAATTGGGGAAATTTGACAGATTGGGGTAGCTTGATGTGCTGGCGTCTGTACAAAGATAATATAGTATTTTAACTTTATGCCAAACAACGACTTTTATAGGCAAATTTTTGGGGGCAAAAGAGGAATTCTTTGGAATGTAGGGCGCAAAAGTGGGGCAATGGGGAACAAATAAAATAAAATTGTAGTTTTTCAGCTTTAGGTTATTAACCTACCATTATGAAAGTTACGACTTAACTAAGTACATAGATTCATTATCTTGGTCAACAAAGATAAAAATCAAAGAAAGCTACTGAGAGGTTATTCACCGTATCATTATAGTTGTAGTAAATATACCTATATTAATAATAATAATGTCAAAGATGCCTAGTCGAATTTCGTAACTGGCAGCCAGTCTCAATGAAGTCTGCGCGGGACATATTATAGAGCACAAATATCTGCGCAAACGCAGGTGCACTTTCTATCCCTCATGCTCCTGATCCTACGGGATGGCTAGTGGAAACGTTCGGAAAGACGTCTGGTACAGGATCGAGTGCTTTAGGTACATACTCCCGAGGCACGAATATATGACACCGGCAACTTCCAGACTCCAGGCTGATATTGAGAACGTTTCGTAACCAGAAATCCCAATATCACTTTTTGGCTTAACCAGGAATTTTAATCCAACCTCATTATATGCGGTTGAACACGGCCGTGTGTTTTCCCGCCCAGAAAGAATAAGAGGTCCATACTATACCATCCCGCGGGTGACGTGAAAGGGGACTAAGGGATTCATCAGGGGCGCCACCTGTGCACTAGCTACCGCCTAATTGCGGTCGCCAACTCTCATGCCAAGCGCGGTGACTAAGGCAAATCCCTTCAAATGCCACTATATAGAAACCTTTAGAGGAGGCCTATGTCCAGCGGTGGATGAAGATGTGATGAACAGGCTACCGCTAGACCAACGAGGCAGTCAAAATATCACATTCAATTTGCGTAGGTAAAGACAATTTCTAAGAAAAAGCTAATATTCAACTTTAAGTATATCGTAGCTTTTATAGATCTTAAACAAAGTCATACTAGTTAGGTACATCTATATATATAAAAATCAATGCCACTTTTCGTTGTAATGTTATAACTCAACAACGCCTTTACCGATTTGGCTAATTTTGGTCTTGAATTATTCGTGGAAGTCCAGGGAAGGTTTGTACGTAGAGTAAATTAAAAAAAAGTCTAGAAAAAGTGTAAAATCAAAATCTTTTAGCAATTTAAAATATTTTTTTGTTTGAATAAATGAACTTAATAATCATTTTTTTTATTACTATGCCTTATACGTGGCGAAGCACGGACCGGGCCGCTAGTACTTATAATAAATTACATATTATTTAATAAATTAAAAATTAAATTATATATTAAATACTATTCGTGTGTGTGCACTTGGCCTATTTGTTCAAGATACGCACAATATTTAACGTAACTATGGAAAATGTGTGTTCCAATTTCAAAAATGTGTTAGGAATAATGTTTATGGTAAACATACGAGTATAATAAAACAGAAACCGTGTTAGAATTCTTAATCATAGACTATTTTCAGATTGTAAAATTACATATTAAAACGTCGTTGGCGATCTAACGCCGCAAATATAGAAACTAAGTAGATCTTTGTATTTATATTTTGTGTGTGTGCTGTCTAGCATACGATGATGACACCACTAATGAATACCGCTTACGGGAAAGATTTGAGGACTCACCAAGTTAATAAACAATAGGTTGAACTTAGCTCATAATAACACAGTTTTGTTTTTGCTGTTTTTATTTATCTAAAGGTCTATTATATAGGTGTAATATAAAGGTATATTATATGTTAACCTCAAATGTAGAGAGCCACTATTTGAAATTGGAAATACCGGGAAAAGAGTTTATTTTGAATTGAACAGATTATTAAAAAAGTATTCATAAATGAATGTTTTTGGTAGTTAATTGATATTTTCAGATTGTAAAATTACAAATTATAACGTCGTTGGCGATCTAACGCCGTAAAAATAGAATCTAAGTAGATTTCTGTGTTTATATTGTGTGCTGTCTAGTTCTAAGTGATTCTGCGTTGCGATACCTACGTATATGCGACGGTGACATCATGCTGGACATATTTCTTTTATTGGCAAGGAGACCTCGTGATGTTAGCGAATTTGATTGAATTTACATGCATTAGTGGTGACATTATAGGGAATAGAAAGAAATTGAGCTCTTACTTGCCAACTAGTTTTTAGAGTTCCGTACCCAACGGTAAAACGGGACCCCATTACTAAAACTTCGCTCTCTGTCTGTCCGTCTGTCACCAGGCTGTAAATCATGAACCGTGATAGTTAGAGAGTTGAATTAGAGAGTTGTTTTCACAGATGATGTATTTCTGTTGCTGCTATAACAACAAATACTAAAAAACAAAATAAAATAAATATTTAAGGGGACTCCCATACAACAAACGTGAATTATTTTCTCGTTTTTATAGATGTACGGAATCCTTCGTGCGCGAGTCCGACTCGCACTTGGCCTATGATGCTTGCAAATCGCGTGGTTTGACTTATTGGTTGTGAATCTATCGCCACTCCCTAATGGAGCTGACCTTACTCACACCCAGTATCACAACATAAAATAAACTACTATCATATACCTAAGCCTATAATACCCTAAGGGTAAATAAATTAATAATATAGGGTAAATACAAATCCAGGGGTGAATTAACACGGGAACAAAATGTTACTTATATAGATCGACCGATGATCTTGTGAGGCTCGCGGGAGAGATCTTTGGGGGAGGCCTTTGTCCAGCAGTGGGTGTCTTTCGGCTGATATGATGATGATGATATGGATGTTGTCATACTGATGTTCACACACTTTTACCGTACAGTGTATTCTTTAAAAACCTTTCTTTGTCGAGCTTATTATAGAGCAAAGCCGCGCTGTGTTCTACCTTAAAATCTTTATCAGCTATAGCAGTGAATTATCACAAAATGGTCAGATCTCAAGCTTATAGTTATATTAGGTTATAATTTCTGATAATAATTAGGGTGGTAATGACTACATTACACTTTTTATTGAAACCAACATTTAACCTTTATGTAGGTATTGTAAGTTGATATTAGTATTATTTAAAGTATGTAGGTATACCTACCTAGTTTATTAAGAAAACTATATGTATAAATACGTACCTAGTGCTACATTCGGGTTGCCGCCAGCTCAACAGTGAATCCCGAATTTTCAGTTATCAATATAATACCGAATTAAATATTGTTTTGTTTAAAAAGTTTCTTCAAGATATCTACTATCAGTCCATAAAGTGTAGAGACTATTTTGTATTATTATTACCTAGCTAAACTACAAATTAATTCACGAATTTATAGACATGACGGGCGCTAAAGTCATAATTATTAAAAATAACTTGCGACTCACACGCCTCAAGGTAAGGACGACGTAGCGTAACCTAAATATGTTATTCTAAAACGAATTCAAGGCCTCTATCACTCAGCCACATCTTATAGCTTTACAATAAGATACATATTTTTTATAAAAACATCTTAATAAAAGAAGTTAGTAAGGACTCCTACATACTTGTGTTATCAATACGATTCAAATTATATTACCTTGTGAATGATGCACAAAACTATAAAGTAAATCACTTTTTATCTCACTGTTAACCACAGTTAATCACTCGTTTGATGAATAAGTTTCGATAGACTAGGTACCGGCAAGGTAGGTACGTAGTTGAGTGAGCAACGCGTCAACGCGATGTGCCCGTTCGCGCGCCAGAAAACTTCTGAATGATTCTCTGAATGTACGGAGGCGGCGGGGCTCGTCAGTTCGCGGTACGCGAACCCGCAGGCTCATTGACGCATACGATGATGACACCACTAATGAATCCCGCTTACGGGAAAGATTTGAGGACTCACCGAGTTAATAAACAATAGGTTGAACTTAGCTAATAATAATACCTACCTACAGTTGTGTTTTTCTGTTCTTTTAACTAATAATTATAGACGTTTAGTTAAAAGAACAGGAAAAAAAAACTGTAGGCAGGTATTATTATTAGCTAAGTTATCCTCAAATATCGAGAATGTCTATTTGAAATTGGAAATACCGGGAAAAGGACGCATATATTTGGAGAAGTTTATTTTAAATTGTATATAGTTTTGTTGTTCTTTTCTGTTTTTTAAACTAAGAGTCTATTATGTTAACCTCAAAATATCGAGAACTACTATTTGAAATTGGAAATAGCGGGAAAAGGGCGCTTATAATTGGCGGAGTTGATTTTAAATTAAACAGTAATTTATTAAAAATTATTCATAAATGAATGTCCCTGAAAATTAATTGAATATTCGATGAAACAATATAAATACAATATAATATTATAGGTTTAATATAATTGGTACCTATATGAATTCACATTCCTCATATTCATATTCACGCACGTCACCAACATCATATTCACGGCACTGATATGTAATGTTACATAAAAATCTACGATAAAAATAGTTTAAAAAAGGTAAGTATTTTTTTTTATTTGTGAACGCTACCCAGGCTCTTGTAGTTGCTGCCATAGGTACGGTTATTTATGGTTAGGACTTTGGATCTCGACATCTATGATGCATGAATTAGAAAGTTTAGATAGGTAATTATCTTGTAATACATACAAATATACAGTCATATATAAAGTTTGTTCTATACGCTGTAGACACATCTTGGGTTATTTTTTCGGGCCGGGGGGCATGGTAGTGCAAATTACATCCGGGATTAATGAAACTGACAATTGGCTCAATTAATACTACATATTATATTTGTATTTTGATTGTCATGATTATCAAAATAACACTGGATTCCGTTTTTTATCTTAAGTATGTAGTATTCTGATAATTGTGGGCTGAGATTGATTATTTTTAAATATTTTTAGCAAGAGGATGCTAATTTACAACTTGCTGATAGCTAATTAAAAAAAAAATTAAACGATGGAAAAGTTGTAGATTTGCACGACTTATGTAGATTTCATATAATTTCAAACTAAAGAATTAGGGTACCTACAAATTGTTCACAAGCAGGTTTGTTTTAAAGCAAATTATAGCCAGATTCTTGATGTTTTTTTTAAGTCTAAACTAATCAAAAGTCATGCAAATCTACTATGCAAATCTATTGCACAACTGTTCTCTAGAAACTTCTATTAATTTTGGTATTTACAAAAATATGTTTTGCACACATTCAGCCCTTAAGAAGTTTTATCCAATGTATTCAGTATTAAAATACTAAGATATAATAGCAAATTGGAAATTAAATGTTTTCCTATTCCCTTCCTTATTGGAAGTAAAAATGTTTTCCTGTGTACTGTATAAAGTGACACAACTAATCGTTCTATGCGGGGCATTGCGGCGAGGTAGTCCCGCGGCAACCACTATAACTACTGCGCCCAACGTGCTAATAGGGCAAAATAGGGCAAAATTTACAAAAATATGTTTTGCACACATTCAGCCCTTAAGAAGTTTTATCCTATGTATTCAGTATTAAAATACTAAGATATAATAGCAAATTGGAAATTAAAATGTTTTCCTATTCCCTTCCTTATTGGAAGTAAAAATGTTTTCCTGTGTACTGGATAAAGTGACACAACTACTCGTTCTATGCGGGGCATTGCGGCGAGGTAGTCCCGCGGCAACTACTATAACTACTGCGCCCAACGTGCTAATAGGGCAAAATATTCAAATTAATAGTTGAACCTTATGGAATGTACGCATATGATTAGTTTGTTCGTATATAAATAAAGAATATCCCGGGACATTATTTACATACGGCTAACTGATCCCAAACTAAGCAGAGCTTGTGCTATAATAATAATAATAAAAGTGCCGCGCATGAGATGGTCTCAGCAAATGAATGAGAATGCCATGCGCGCCTTTTACGGAGCTACAGAGGTAGGAACTAACCTTACAGCGTACCGTGGACGAATGCTTGCTTTGTTCCAGGTTCTTGAACCAACCGTCAACGTTTCCGCGCAACGACTGTCGGATCAGGTGCGGGTTATCCAACGTGGACAAATGTTGAATGACTCCGTACTTGAGCAAATTCGTCTGGAAGTGCAATGTACCCGTGTCACCCCTGTCTCACCGTCTGCTACATTACCTACAGTGCAAACACAGGATGTTACTTCGGGTCCCGTAACACCTAGGACCAATGATGTGGACATAGATGACACGGCTACTGTTGTAAGTACTCAGTATAACGATTTTGTGAGGAGCACTTTGGAAGACGTGGTTCGCGATTACCGATCCGTACCTATACATCTAAAACCACGCTTAGCTCGGTTACCCATGCACAAAAAAAACAAAGCCCTGGTGTGTGCCCTCGACTCAATTCTGTCCCCATATTTCGACAACTGTGTATCTCTTGAAGACGCACACTCACTAATGTACTGTGGAGCTATTGCTGCTTGCCGTTTAGCCCACGTGAAACTGCCGAGTTATAATTCGGGTACACAAACCAGATTCATTGTACCGGCATGGCAGAGCAGAATTGAGCGTCGTATCGACCACGCTAGGGTTCTTGTTGGTAAACTCATTTCCTTCAGAGAAGGTAACATACGCCCAAGAATAATTCGTTTTGTTAAACAAGCATTCTTTGGGACAGGAATTTCTGCCCCAGGTTATAACATATCCAATGTCACAGAACGCATCGATTTCTGGAAGCAAAAGATTTGTGCATGGGCAAGTCGTATTAAACGGTATAAAAAACGTTCGGATCGTTATAATCAGAACCACATGTTCCAAAGGAACGAAAAATGGGTCTACAGAAACTGGGAGCAATCACATCAAGCAGTAGATGGATGCTCACCAGATGCGGAAATGATATCTACATTTTGGCGCAGTATTTGGTCAGTACCCGTCTCCTACTCCGAAGGTGACTGGATACAGGACGTTGAGCGAGCATGTGAACCAATAAAAGAAATGGATGATATAAACATACACCAAGAAGACGTAACCAGTGCAGTCCGTCTTATGTCTGGAAGGCACCAGGATCAGATGGACTGCATAATTTTTGGATTAAATGGTTACGTAGCTCACATGCCCGCTTAGCGTCCCTTTCCCAGGAAGCCTTGCAGTCAAGATTGCTCCCAGAGTTTATGACACTAGGCGTAACCCATTTGCTCTTTAAATCTGGAAGTTCCGTGGATCCCAAAAACTATAGAATTACTTACATCTATTATAAAAACAAAAATCACGAGACACGTAGAATCTAATACAATAATGTCTATCTCACAAAATGGTTGTCGCAGTGGGGCCCGCGGTACAAAAGAGCTTCTCCTCATAGATATGACCATTAACCAGCAGGTTCGTCGAAATCGAAGAAATTTGTTGACATGCTGGATAGACTATAAAAAGGCCTATGACTCTGTGCCGCATGCATGGCTGATGAGGGTACTGGAGTTGTATAAAATAAATACAACTCTACGTGCCTTCCTTATGTCATGTATGGGGCACTGGAGAACAGTCCTTCTCTGTCCAGGGTCTCAACAAGTACTTGGTAGCGGCGAACCAATTAGAGTACAGCGAGGAATATTCCAGGGTGATAGTTTAAGTTCACTATGGTTCTGCCTAGCCTTGAATCCCTTAAGCACATTGCTTGAGAAATCAGGATTAGGCTATCGGTTGCGCAGAGGAGGTCAAAACATATCACACTTGTTCTACATGGATGACCTAAAAATATTTGCTTCTACCAACTCTCAATTGACAGGTTTACTAAAGGTTACTGAAAATTTTAGTAACTCTATCAGGATGGAGTTTGGTATTGACAAGTGTGCGGTCATGCATGTAGAACATGGGCAATCTGAAGGAATTCAACTTTCAGATTCCATTCACCTTAGGTCCCTCTGCGAGACCGAGACTTATAGATACTTGGGTATGACGGAGGCATTGGGCATCAATGATACTGATGTAAAACAGTCATTGCGGGAACGCTTTCTGTCCCGCCTTAAAAAAGTTCTGAAAAGTCTTTTAACAGGTGGAAACAAGGTGCGTGCCTTCAATGGCTGGGTTATGCCAGTGTTGATGTACTCCTTCGGCATACTCAAGTGGACCCAAACTGAATTAGAAACCCTAGATCGGACGGTCCGTCTACTGTTAACTTCATACCGCATGCATCATCCTCGTTCATCGGTGATGAGGCTGTACATCCCGCGGAAGTGTGGGGGTCGAGGCTTTTTAAACGCCAAGAACCTACATAACCGCGAGGTGTGTAGCCTCAGGGAGTACTTTCTCCGCACCGCTGTCACGGGGGGTATGCATGCGGAGGTGGTTGCTGTAGATAAAGGCCCCGCTGTCAATGGCAAAAGGAAACTGGCGTAAACCTGTGGTACTTAGCACTGATGATCGCAGGGCAGTGTGGCAGGGCAAGGAGTTACATGGCAGGTTTTATCGTGCTCTTCACGCACCCGATGTGGATCTGCTTGCATCTGTGGCTTGGCTACGATGCGGTGAACTATTTGCTGAGACTGAGGGTTTTGTCTGTGCAATTATGGATGAAGTTATGATGACGAGAAACTACCGGAGATATATTCTAAAAGATGGCACAAACGATGTTTGTCGAGCATGTCATCGCCCCGGTGAATCCCTCAGACATATTGTCTCCGGTTGTTCTCGACTAGCAAATGGTGAATATTTGCACAGACACAACCTCGTAGCCAGGATTATTCATCAACAACTTGCTCTGCGACATGGCCTTGTAGCTTCAGAGGTGCCTTATTACAGGTATGCACCTGCGCCAGTTCTGGATAATGGTACTATCACGTTATACTGGGATCGATCTATCATTACAGACAGGACTGTGATTGCCAACAAACCTGATATTGTAATGATAGATCGACAAAAACGCTGCACAGTGATGGTTGATGTTACCATCCCGCATGATGAAAATCTTTTGAAGGCTGAAAAAGAAAAAGAAATTAAATATTTGGATCTTGCGCGGGAGATTGTCAGCATGTGGGATGTTGACTCAGCTATCATTGTACCTATAGTCGTTTCTGCTAATGGATTAATAGCAAAGAGCCTCGAAAAACACCTAAAGAGGCTGACGCTAGGCGGTTGGGTCAAGAACAAGATCCAAAAAGCGGTGCTTTTGGACACGGCTCGCATTGTCAGGAGGTTCCTGTCTCTAGAGTCGTAACCTCCGGTAGCATAGACCCTGTTCCTGCTGCCGGTTGCAAATCCTATTTTTTATATTTTAAAATGTATATTTCTGTTTTTTATATATTTTAAAATGTATTTAATAAGAAATATATATGAATAAATGATAATAATAATAAATACATTTATTTCAGACTTTGTTCCATAAATTTGTTAGTAACAGTGTTCTTAACCTAGTGTTAGCAAAAATACAGATCACGAGAAGTTAGTAACAATGTTCTTAGCCTAATGTTAGTAAAGGGTACAATTACGTCAGGGTATACATATATATATTTATAGGCTTTATGGAACCGGAGAACTGATATACTACATATTCTACTTTTCTTTTGTAAATACAAACTTATATGGATAATTACACCCAGACTTAGGACAAACAGACATGTTTATGCACACAAATATCTGTCCTGGGTGGGAATCGAACCCACGACCTCCGGCGGGAAAAGCAAGCATTTGCCAACCACGCCAACAGGCTGCACTAAGTTCTGCTATATGATTAATACATTAATTTGCTAATATATTTAAAAACACATTTTATGCGTTAAAAAAGGTGAATATCATCCGAATACTTTCATTACATCATGTTTTACCTTTATTATCTTTAGTATTACGTGCTCTTTGATCTTAAATGACAGATAAAAGTCAACCTCACTTATCTGACAAGTGCATTATAAATTCATAAGTTTGTATAAAATGGTTCCGATTTGATTACAAAATCTTAAGCAATAAAAATGATGAACATACTGTCTTACGTCGGCATGAGTATACAGTCGGAGGTATGTTTATGGACTCTGGTGGGCCTCGTGCGAACGATCTTCGACGCCACGCTCTTCAAAGTGAACGCTAATTTAAAACAGGTGCTTTTCAACATTGAAAGATTTATTCAGTATTCTTTCTACACAGAGTTTAATTAAGAGGTACTTACTTATGCCGACTATTTAGCACGCTTCAACGGCTGCACACGTGCTGGTTGATTGTTGTCTTACGGTTGTTGCTTTGATTTTAGCTTCATATATTTCTTTAGGCTTTCATTTTTAATATTCTCTGCACGTGACAGAGGTCTAGGGGATTGCTCGAAGTAGGTGAGTGGAGGAGTACCTTCACATTACAGTAGATGCATTATTGTGATAATGTTGTGGTTTCGGGTGAGCTAGAGGGACGGGGAAGCCAGAGCCACCAGAGAGAGGGCGAAATGTGTCATGGAGTGTGCTTCATGGGCAATAGTATCTGTCTAGCATCAAGTCTTATGTTGAAATATATGTACATTTCAACTAAATTGGTCAGTCAATTAACGACTCTAGAAATATTAGTCTTTTTTATACTATTTTTAATGTTAACCTAGAATGTTCTCACTGATTTACCAGAAATTAGTTTAAAAATTACATCGCCATTTTAGCTTATAACGACATTATTACGTTGTAAAATCTATACATATAATAAAATCGTAGGAAAGTCAAAACTGTACATTGAATATTTTTTTAAAAGGATACTTGGGGCGTGATCTACTTTCCATATCGAAGCCAAAAATATAGTTTTTAGAATTTTTGTCTGTTTGTCTGTATGTATGTCCGGGCTAAACTCAAAAAGTACTGCATGGATTTACTTAAAATTTTGCATGAATATTACTGATAGGTCGGGTCAACATATAGGCTAGTGATAGTAGATAGCTGTGATAATCTATAAAGATAAACGCGGGTAAATACGCGGGGCACAGCTAGTAAGTAATAAAAAGCTACACCAGAAGTTCATCCACCTACAGCACCTTCCGTTATTGATAAAAAGATTAGTTACGTTTTACGAGGCTTTTATAGGCGGCATGAACCATAAAATTTTCTGGTGCATTCAAACATCCTTACCTACGTGTTATTATGAAAGTACCAATGTTTGTTTAGTGAAACATATAATAAAATGTTTATACCTTTACCTTACTGTGCCATTGTTATGATGTTTTTTCCATTTCTCTGATTAGCTTTACTATCAGCTCACGGTACAGACGCCAGCACATCAAGCTACCCCAATCTGCCATATTTCTCGAATTGAAAGTGAACCTTATGCTTTTGTGATAACGTTGAAAATCTATAAAAGAAATTTGACAGATTGGGGTAGCTGGATGTGCTGGCGTCTGTACAAAAACAGTAAGTATTTCATGTATAACAAAATCAATCGTTTATTTTGTAGCCTCCTTGCCTATTTTCTCTTTTTTATGATCAGCTTCTTTGCTTCTCCTAAATTTCTTTTTTAATAAAACGCTCGAACTATGTAATCTAATTTCTGGGTCCCAGGGTACTTTACAAACATACAATAGACGGACACAAATTACATCCAGACTAAGAACAACTTTTTATGGGTCATTAGGGGAATGGAGAATGGGAATTTAGACTGTTTGGTTCCAGATTATTGTGTAGTAGATTGGCACAACTTTGACACTGAGTGTGTTTTGTGTCTGATTACCATACAGGAACCCACAGATAGTAGTTTCAAGTCTTGCGCTCTTTGTATGCCTATATTGCATATTTGTGAGACAGAAATTTCCGTAGTATAAAAACCCCTATTGGCATATTATTATCAGTTGCACATTCATTTCTAAAAGACAGACTTACCTTATTTAGAGACTTAGTTATTTATAATACTTACTGCTTCCTACACGACTTTCAGATAACCATACAATCTTGTGTTGGCCTGGCGCTGCAGGAGCGATACCTTCTCTACCTATAGCTCACGTTAATTTCTAGCATGGGAGCGAGGTGTTCGACACGCAGTTATATATTATGATGAATAGTTACAATCACGATTTGTAATATGAAACCTGCGCTTGACGAAAAATAAATAGCTCAAAACTTGATCATCTGATATACCGATTCTCTGTTAACAAGGTCGAATTCTGTAGAGAAACGTGACACTACACGGCCATGCTAAGGTGTCACCACGCTTCAATTCTAACTAACTTTTTTTTATATTAGAGGGCGACAAACGAGCAAGTGGGTCACCTGATGGTAAGTGATCACCGCCGCCCATGGACAGTCGCAACACCAGAGGTGTCGCGGGTGCATTGCCGGCCTTTAAAAGTCAGCAAACAAGTATTGCTGACCCTTAGCAATGAGATTGCAGACCCCACCCCAATGAGCTCTGGCGACCATACTCACACTCAGAAACACAACATTAAAATTATTAATGTTAATTCAGGAGTGTATTCTGTAAGGTGGAGGTACTTCCCCAGTCGGGTTGCTCTTTGAGCGAATTAACGCTGTGCCCTACCTCTACTGTTACAATCTACGCATCATCTCCATATTAATATTTTTTAAGGTGTGGCAAATGAATATGCCCCTGGAGCTGTCGATGTCGGTGCAGCGAGCACTGCGCACGATGATATCTGGCGTAATGCTGGTGCAGTGCTTCACTGTCTACGTCTACCTTGCCACCTACATCATGCTTCTGTATCCTGTGTTCCTGGTACGAGTACTCGAGATTAATTCAACATTTACCATTATTTACTAATAAGTAGTGTATTCGTGGCACCGGTGCTTCCCGGTTTATATTATGGGTAACTAAGTGGGTAACTGGTTAATTATAGGCAACTAAGGGTATGAATTAGATGGGTTACATAATATTACCCATCTAATTAATAACTTGAATTAGATGGGTAACATATTATCAGTCTAATTCATACCCATAGTTGGTCGTCGAATACCTATAAATATTATTTAGTATTGATTTTACTTACGGAGATATATTAAATTTAATTAGGGTCGCCATAACCAGAAATAAAGTTTGATATTTATTGAATAACATTTTTAAAGCACCGATATCTAGTTATCGTAAAAAAATGCGTGGGCGGCGACCCAGTAAGGAGTAGGAGGCAGCTAATTTATAACAATTCACATGAATTATCTTGATATGAATCTTAATAAAAAATATTACTTGACCAAAAGTAGTAGAAATACAGTTACTGGTGTCTTCATAACCATGCTGCTGGGACTAGGTATGCGTCCTACTGAAATGGAGACCTTTCCAATTAGCGCAATTACGCGTGTGAATATATTTATCAGATCTTAAGATTGTAAAGACAATACGAAGCTAACTAAATTCATAAAGATAGTTTTGAATCTCTAGTAGTCAAAAGGCAAAAATGTCATGTCGATATTCTAGAATTCCACATCACGTTAAATGAAGCCTTATTTAAATGTTTTATGTCTAGGAAGAGCGTCCTACATTAGTGCTACCTTGGCTCCTGCTCTCTGCAGTTCGCAACCTTCTGTGTGAGCTTACATGCCTGGCACTAGGCCTGGGCACATGCGTGCTCCTGGGACCCGCCAGGACCCCATGCATCAAGTTCGTAATTGTCAAGTTCATATCCATCACACCCGCCTTCTATATGTGGATGCTGGTATACAGGTTAATAACTGATTTTTATTTGATCTAAATAAAAATGAAGATTAGATATTAATCTCTAATTCTTAAAAAAATCTTCCACAGTTATTACCATGGATTAAAGGTGGCAGCAGCATTCAATACGTTTTCAGCGGTTGCACCCATTAAAACTTATGACTATGGACTGGAGCTGGCCGTCCGCCGACGACGCACAAAGTCCTTATTCGGAGAAGACGCTCTTCGGAACAAAATAGTCGCAAATTGGTAATTAATCCAATATTTTTCAAAATATTTTAATAATATTATATTATAGCAGTATTTGGCCACAGCACTTTAAATTTATTTTGTAGTTACGAAGAACGAAGTCTTTGCACAAATACACATCCACGGTATGAAATTTCTCCAACTGACCCTACAGAAACAAGTAATGAAGATATCCAGCCTGAAACAGATTCGCTGCAACCATTACCTGTCACCTCAATACTGTCGCGAAAATTTTCGGAACTTCGTACATATGAAGATTGGTGTGGAAACGAAATTATGATGCCTCGTGATGCTGATCGAATTTTAGAACAAATTGTTTTAATGTTGTTGAGAATCAGTGTATATATAACTAAAGAAGGTAAAGAATCTATAAATGCTCAAATACTCAATTCACCTGCCCCAGTTTCTAGGCCAAGACGCGATTGTACGGCAATGCCCGCCGACGACACTGAGACTCCTCCATTTGTAGGAAGTAATTTAGAACGAGTACGTAAGGCGTCGTATATCAATAAGTATCCTCAAATTTTTCAAAAAAATAAACCTCAAAGTTCTGAAGTATTGGAGCGAAAAATGGTATACAAGAAATCTGGACCAGATACTTCTCTGACCATCGGTAACAATGAGTTAATAGACTATACAGATAACAACAGTGGAAATATCTCATCACAAGTTGAAAAACTTACACATAAACAAAAGAACACGATAAAAAATAAAATAAAAGCTAATGAAAATACACCCGAGCGAAAAGAAAGCGTGGTAGAACTTAAGAATGAGGACATCTCATATATGTATGACGAAGAAAGCGTAGAACACGTATGTCAAAAGTCGATGAACGAGAGAGAGGCCCAGTATATTCTGAAAAGTAAATTACAAAGTAAAGACTCACTTCTAAGTGACTCAAACACTTTTAATGAAAATGAAATTCAAAATGCTACTTCGAGTAGGCAAGGTGATAAAGACCTAGAACCTGCTAAACAAAAAATAATAAATGACGAACATGTAACAAGGAAACCACGAATTATTGATGCAATAAATATACATGAAGAATCGGATATTAATATAAATGCCAATGATACAACTTCATTTAATCACGGTACTCAAGATACTAAATGCACTATAAAAAAGGGAAGACAAAGTGTAGAAAGAATGAAAATTATTTCGGAAGCAAGTCAAAATAAAGATAGGCAGAATACTAATTCAACAAGTTCAGAAGAATCAATGAGCCAAAATACAAACAATGACGAACCGAAAAATTAGAAAAAATATATACTATTTAAAACAATAATAAAAGGAATAGAAGCATAATAGTTAAATAAAGCATTTAATGAATTGAATTAAAATGTAAACTTATACAATTACTGTAAATAACGCATACTAATACAACAATTGGTCAAAATAAAAGTTTATTGTAGAATATCATCATTATTGTCACTTATACTAAGTTCTGGTTGACATACACTGTTTTCCGCGGCAGCTATTGGATCTAAATACATAACACGATAGTTATACTCTTTCGGATTTATCAGATTAAATTGATACATCGGTAATTTGTTACTTATTATCCAGGCCATTTGCGGTACTTCATGATCCATACGTAAATCGTTCGGGAAGATCATTGTGACATTGTTTCTCGCTACTACTATCAAATTGTTGCGCGTGTAAGGTTTGCGTGTGTCCCAACATCCGATACTGTCTCGCGAAATGAGGTTGAAGAACATGACACCGTTGCGGTCGACGGCTGCGGCCGAGACCTGTCCGTTCGCGCCGCGACTGTCACCAAGTAGCTGGAACTCGCTTACCGCATTGTCTACGCGTGACGGATCGCGAATTACCGATGTAGGCACTACGAATTCTAATGAGCTCGACATGGAGTGGTAGTACAGAGGTCTATCACCTTGATGATGTTTCCCTAATGACATACCGAAGAGACCGTCAGACCACTGATAGTTTAATCCGTGTAACGTGTAGTTTGATAACAATGGTTCAGGATAAAAGCTGTAGTGACTGAATCGCCAGAATGAGGCATCCTCATCTCTAAAGACGATTAGTCCAAATCGCCAGGCATCTGCGATGTACACATGCAAGTCTCGGCATCGTACATTTCGCGAGTCCACTACCAGGTTAGTGATAAGGGAATTCTCGAAAACATATTCGCTTGGGATTGGGTAACGACCGAGTACGGTGTCCGTGTTTAGATTGATGGCGAACAACGTCGGTGGGCAGAGCTGACGTCGAGATTCAAAGGCTTCTACGGTTCCGGAGTCGAGGATCCACATCACGCCGCAGTGGTCGATGCTCATGCGGTATATTGAAGTAAATCCGGTGCAATTATCTGATGGAAAATATTGTAATTATAATCTTTTTCATACTCAAATTGGTACCAAAGGGTCGGTACATACTTTTTTCCTTTACTAGAATATTCAAGTGAAGACATGGGACGAAATATAACACACAACCCTGATCCCCATCTGATCCCAAACTAGGCAGAGTCTGTGCTATGGCAAACAGACCCTGATAGATGTACTTATATATTTTGAAATACCTACATATTATAGTTAAATTACACCCAGACACAGAACAAAAAATCGTGCTCATCACACAAAGATATATCCTGGGTGGGTATCGAATCCACGACCTCTGGCTTAACACACAGGATCACTAACTTATAAACTAACATGCCAATCAAAATGTACCGTATTAACATCTTGCAGAATCCTTATACCATGTTATTTATTAGATATAATCCTGCAAAGATTTCAGAATTCGTTAATTGCTATATAGAGCTTCACGACGCGACGTCGACAAAATTAAATTAAATTGGTTGGAGGGTTCACTATGTCAAAAAATGTTACTGTCAATTTTGACTATAGTGCCACAAACTTATCTGGCCCGGTGGCCAAAAGTAAAACTAACGACGCCAGTTGGAAATGTCAATCGGCTGTTATTCTCTGACATTCCTGCCATTGATTGTTTGTTGCGCGTATTTATTTTTCTTTTTGTGGTTTTTAATTGTGAAAAATGCCGATAGCTTTAAAAAGTAATGCGAGGAACGTTATATTACAAGTATTGAATTATATGAATGAAGAAAAACACCTCCAGGCACCAATTATACCCTTCAATGTGTACCCGTCAAGTGTTGTCAGCTTCCGAAGTAATACGAAACTCCCCCTCGCACTTTAAATTTAAGTACATATTTTAAAATATTCATTATTTATTTAATTTTTGCTGTTTCGATCGTAGGTGCCGGGGAATGATTAGTAAGAAAACTTGTGAAAGAAAAAGAGCAAGCAGACGCAATAATTTATAGCAGATCAGAATATTGGTAGATCGAATTCTGAAATGCCCACATTGATTGCAGAAGCTTTTGATAAAATAACAGTCAATGAATGGCAAAAGCATTGCAATCATGTAAAAAATATTTAAAATGACTATCGAAAAAGGGATGGATACTTAGACGAGCCTTTCATCAATCAATTAGGTAGTGATAGTGAAAGTGAAAGCAGTGATTATGATAATGATGATGAAATGACTTCTGAATTAAAAAAATCCGGTGACATAATAATACCTGGAGTATCCCCGTTAGAGGACACTCAGCATACATTTTGTGTAAATGATCATAATTATTGTATAAAAATATAAAGATTTGTAATGACAGTATTCGTTTGCTTTTTAGTGAAGTAATATTTACGTTACAATGTGCATATTATTTTTACCCACTTTATTGCAAAAAATAGTTACTAGCTACACTAAATGCGATAACAGCGACGCTGCCAGCGGGCCAGATAAGTTTGTGGGACTGTAAGTATATTAGATTTTTTTTGATACTATCAAAAGTGAGTCATCTACTTTGACTCTATAAATCAGTCACTTAAACTTAAAAAATTGCTTAATACAAAAGAATGTCGAAAAGTTACAGCTCAACTTATATTATTATTTTATTTTTGTACTCTATGATTAAAAGAATACTCCTGTCCATGATTTTTCATACAGCTAAATCATTATTTGCATTATGATTATGTTAAATTTCACCCTGTTTGTATTTTATCTCGTGCTAATTAGCTTACACGGGCGAGATAGGCCTGGTGCGATAAAATTTAATGTTGTCTGCCTTATACTGGGGTCAAATATTTATTCGTTTTGTGTATAATAATGATTCTTGAGTATATTATTTATTTGCCACTACGATGCTTTGCCTAATTAGTATAAATAATTAGGTATGTTTATATGAAAATAAATAATGATCATATGATTTTTCCAAAAGCATGGATAATTGAAATTAAAATATTCTGTTCGTTACTTTGCTCGCAATATAGCCATCTCTATGTCTCTCAAGCTTTACATCCCGCTAATATCACACGCAGGGACAGGCCTTCATAACTTTGGAGCCATGGAATCTTTAGAATTACCAATTGCAATATAGATCTTATTCTATGTCAGCAATAAATTATATGTTTTGAGGCATTTACATAATATAATAAAAATAATATCCTGAGAAATTATTCAGACACGGCCATCTGATCCAAAAATAAGCAGAGCTTGTACTATGGAAACCAGATTACTACGTTACTTATTTACTCTTATTATATTATACTGTAATGTAATGTAACTATTTAATGTCCCAATAAAATAAAGTAACAATACTTCATATATTACTTTTCTTTTGTAAATACATACTTGTATAAATAATTACACCCAGATTTGGGACAAACAGACATCTTCACGTACATACACAATAAATATATATATACTGGGCGGGAATTAAACCCACGATCTGCGGCGTTGGCATTTGCCAACCACGCCAACCGGCCAGGCAACGTAATTAAAGAAACTATATTTTACCTGCATTGTGCCAGGACCAATCAGGGTATGGTTGTAACAGCGGTGACTCAGAAGTGGCGTCAATCGGTAAAACTGACAGTGTGGCGGGGACCCCTTTCTTCCAACGCGGGGTACTTATAAACACACGGTCTTTCCATCTCTCTATTCCGAGTGGTATTACATTAGCTTGAATGAACTGTCTGTAACCAACGGAATTAGATTAGTTAAATGTTGCACCTATGTCGAAAATCAACGGTATAACTTGATGAATTGTAAAATGAATATACTAATATACTGAGTGGGCATTAGTACTCGAATTTAATGGTCACTTAATAAGAATTAATATGTTTAAACGATAATAAAATCGGTTCATATCTTTAGATGTAACGGATACTTAGCAATATTTGTTTTTTACAAAATTTTACTTGACAATATTCAAGTTACATTAGACATGTAGTTACTGGCCAAGAAAGAATAACAGGGCTACCCCATGCCACCCCGTAGATGTTATAAAAGGCGACTAAGGGATACACCAGGTAGACGGGCAGTAGCGCCACCTGTATACTATAGTTACCACCGAACTGCGGTCGCCAACTCGCATGCCAAGCGCGGTGAGTACGGCAAAATCCTCCAAATGGCAACGTTATAGAAAGAAACCTTTGGGGGAGGCCTTGTCCAGCAGTGGACGATATCAGGCTGACAATGATGACGATGATGACATTACCCTTTGTTTATTGCTGCTTGTCGATCTTCAGCTGAGGGATAGTCGAAGTCAATCTGCTTCCATCTGTATAAAGTGCCTATTGGTTTTCTGCTGGCAATTTGTATATATCCAAATGATGTCGTTGCTATGACTACCAATAAGTAAAAACGTAACACGATCTGAAAATAAAAAGAATAAAGATTTTGAGTATTAAAAAAATAGTAAATAATTATCGTATGGTCAGTGGTTATCCTAGAGTCAGAGTTGTTCAAGCCGCCCAGTAGGCCTCTGACATGGCTTAACGAGTGGTTGTCTAATGACTACAACCGGGACCGACAGCTTAACGTGCCCTCCAAAGCACGGAGACACTTAGAAATGAAACCACTTTGGTGGTCACCCATCTAGGGATTGACCCTGAGCATAGTTGCTTAACCTCGCCGATCATTTGCGGACCGGTGCGACAATCTAGCTATGAGCGCCTCATTAAATAATAAATAAATTATTCCTTTATTTATAATATTTGTTATAGGTACAAGTTGTAACTTTAATAGTGTAACTAAAGCAGTTTAATTTGCCAATGCATCTGAACAACGTGTAGCACATTAACTTATACACTGAGTGTGTATCTTGCTATTAATGAATCCATGTTAAGGAATTAAAAAATCGTCAAAATCGGAGCCTCGTCTATACAAGTAGTGTTCAGAAAAAACTCTAACAGTTCTTGTTAAAAAAGTGTTTCTTACTCTGTTGACGAATTTGTATTGAACATAGAAACATCGACTTTATAATTTTTCATAACTATTTATTGTATTGTAGTCCATAGATAATTTAATGTATTTATCCCATAATAATTATATAATAATGTACATTTAGTTATAGAAAATTCAGACACAATTAAAAAAAAACTTGTGTGTACTTATGTACACGCGTTAGAAGTTATACTTCTTAATATACAACTTGAACATAGTTATCAATTTTCATACCACCTAGAACTAACGTCATGCTGTTAATTTTACGATGCGCGCGCATCGTAAAAATTCACTCTCATACCACCTAGAACTAACTTCATGCTGTTAAATTTTTTGGTGTCGGTGTGCGTGCGCATCGTAAAAATTCACTCTCATCATTTTTCTCCATCGCGCCAAAAGAAGTATAACTTCAAAAATTGTTATTGAATAGAAACAACTAAACTAAAACTAAGGAGGCGGATACACGTTCTTTATCTTCCTTGGACGTAAAAAAAGTTATTTGTTGATTCATATCGTACTTACGACCATAAACAGTTGCGCGTAATTAGAGTAATTTCAAGATTTAAAATAAAACTACACCTACTCGTTATAAACATAAGTATAAGGACAACTTAATGTATCCTCTGGAGCATGAAGATGTCATTAAACTGCAAATTAGTTTATATATCTTCCTTTATATATAGTGTATATAGCGATTAGGCCGAGTGAGTTATCAGCCCGAAGTCTGGGAGTTGGCGGTATTATACCCCCGTGCCTCGGAGAGCACGCAAAGCCGTCGGTCCTGTACCTGACCTCTTTCCGGTCGTGTCGCTAGTCGTCCCATCGGATCATGAGAGACAATGAGAGTGATAGAATAGAAACTGCTCCTGTGTTTGCGCACACACTTGATCACTATAATATGTCCCGCGCAGATGGCTAGTCTCCTTTAAGACTGGCCGCCGTGGCCGGATCTCGGCTAGGAGGACATTATTATTATTATTTGTATATAGCGATATAGATCTAACTTAAAAGATAAACCGCACGCGAGGTCCTTAACTCCATCGATAATTTAGTGATCGGTGAGGCAACGGTCTATGATGGGATTTAGCAATTATTAGAAACAATGTATTGGAAATGCAGGAGTAAGGAAATTTTATTTTCCTTACTATACTACTAACTACATATATATATAGGTACTACTACTATACTACTATAATTTTATTTTGAGAACGGTAATTTTAATTTTATATATTTTATTGTATTTACAGCATGGACGGTTATTGATTTCAAATAGTAAACAGAAATATAATACAGAAAGCCAATTATAGATCCTCACTTCTCTCTCTATTCTTTGTCTCCTACGCGAAGTCACAGCCGCTTAAAGCTCCGATAAACAGATGCAAACAACGGGAAATGGAGGCGATGGTGGTCGGCCGGTGTTCGCCGGAGTCGACTACTCTCATCCGGTAAGTACAGACGCCAGCATATCCAGTTACCCCAATCTGTCAAATTTCTTTTGCGGATTTTCATCTTTATCATATACGCATAAGGTTCAATTTCAATTGGGGAAATTTGACAGCTTGGGGTAGCTTGATGTGCTGGCGTCTGTACAATATAATTTGGATGGTGAACACTATTTTTATAAAACAATGCCTGTTTCCACAAGCAGTCGGAATTAGATTTTGAAATTTCGCTACAGGCACTCTAGGGTCTAGTGGTCTAGGGTCACGTGTATGTGGTGGTCGTCTTAATAGTATCCTATTAAGACTACCACCACATACACGTGAGTTAAATTTACTACTTGACACTTTTAATGTAAAAAAGCATCCTGGGATATTATTTATTTTATGGTAAATACTTATATAATACATACTTATATAGCTAATTACATCCAGACTCAGGACGAAAAGAAGACACTTCGCGGACAAGTTGTTGAGGTAGGGAGTTCTCAGTAGTTCCAATGCCATTCTACCATCTTAGAAAGTTTCCAGATCGCCTCGTTAGTCTAAAACCCAGTATGTACATCACCGGAGGTTAGTACATACCTACTCAAAATTACATAATCATAACATCACTAATCATATTATATCACTCTTACTATTATTTCTAATGGAAATTCAATAGATTCAGACTAACCCACAATTTTATTAATTATGTAAGTAAGTAGGTAGCTTGTTTATTATGTAGCTATGTAGGTAACATAAATTATGTATTACGGATATAATAAACGTTGGACTATGTGGTATTTTAGCCACATATGTATCTTTAAATTCATTATGTTACAAACATTTATTTAAATGCAGTGTTCTCAAATATTAAACAATACCAGCTAAGTGTGAGTTAGGCATGACATTAGTAGGGTTCCGTACAAAATAACTCAATTGCCATACGGGGTCGGTCATACAATGTCTTTGCGATAGTCCGGTAAAGCAGTGAAAGCCTCTTAGGCTAACAGTAAACCTCATGATAAAAATAAAATTTTATTACGAGCTGTCTGATCTTTAGTGTATGAGTTTGTGATAATAAATACACACAATTATGCTGTTTGCCTTTTTCATAACTTGTGAATAACGAATTTTTTTTTAAATATTTAATTAAGCTACGGAACCCTAAGTGCGCGAGACTAATGTGCACTTGACCTGTTTGTTTTATATTTCATGCTACTGTTTACTACAAATTAAATTACAAGAACTTAAAAGGAAAGCAGAGGTATCAGCCAAAGTACGTCCACTGTTGGACAAAAGCATCCAAAGAATGGGGTAATATACCATAAACGCCAAGCTTGGCAGATGGGGTGATGACATTTTATGCGGTCACCACACAGCAAACGCAGAGAGTAAAACCGGCCAAGTGCGAGTCGGACTCGCACATGAAGGGTTCCATAGCAGCAAGTATTTCAGTTGATTAAATGAAAGGTAAATTACGGTTTACGGTTTATGACGTATTAAAAAAAAGTACTTACTACATCTCGTCCAAACCAATTTTCATTGTTAGTTTTCATGGTAATGTACATCATATATTTTTTTTAGTTTTATCATTCTCTTATTTTAGAAGTTACTTTAGCACTCATTTTACCACTTTGGAAGTGTCTCTCGCGCAAACTATTCAGTTTAGAAAAAAATTATATTAGGAACCTCCTTTCTTTGACATGACTGACTGACTCCTTTTTTTGATTAGTGATTAGTGACCCTGACTGGTAGGGCAGAGGTCGTAAGTTCGGCCCCCGCTCAAGACAAACCTTTGTGTGATGGGAATGATTATTTGTTGTCTCTGAACGTAACTTATCTATAAAATTTATTTTCTTTCTTTATTTAGTATAATAAACCTAATACAGGAGAGAACACAGGAGTTTGCAGGCATATATCTACATTATATGCTTAAAACTACGGTGTATCCACTAAATTTGCATGGACCATGTTATTTTAGGCTATTTTTAGCATATTATCCGTACCCTCTGAACTAGTTAAGACTGTGACTCAAAATTCATTCATGTTCATTCGTGCTAATAATATCCTAAATTACAAATATGTGCAGGTGGTTGTTAGGCATATTACAATATCAAATTGAGAAAATTAATGAGAAATTTATAAGTCTGTTTATCATTTGTCTGTTTGCCATAGTACACGCTCTGCCTAGTATATGGGATCAGATGACAGTGTGTAAGTTGTCCCAAAATAATTATTTATTTATACTATACTAAAAGTAAATACTTATTATAAGGTAATATATTTTTATCAAACCATGCTTTTAAGATGGCGACTAATCACAAAGAAGCAACCGCATAATATCTGTACCTTGTACAGACGCCAGCACATCAAGCTACCCTAATCTGTCACTTTTACTCAATAGAGATTGAACCTTATGTTTATGTGATAAAGTTGAAAATTTATTAAAGAAATATGACAGATTGGGGTAGCTGGATGTGCTGGCTTCTGTACTTATAGTCACAACAATAGGCATTTGATAATATAATTTGTGGAAATCCTTAGAATTCTTCAATTAAGTGTTAAATATGCAAGAACTGAGTAGAGTTAGACTAATCTCTATTAGAAAGTAAAGAGACGATAACGTTAAACGTGATTTCTTTAGCTCTAAGTATGTTGCGATTGTGTTTGACATGAGATACATAGTTACTAAAGTAGGGTGTTACTGTTAAGCAACACCTTACTTTAGTAGTAGTTACACCCTACTTCAGTCTAGTTAGTAGTTGGTGATACCGCGTGATAAATTTTAACCCTGAAGGCATTTTGTACCAAATCCAATGTAATCTGTTAGTACATACCTACTACAAACATGTTCTGACTATTTACAAGTGCTTTTTGAAAGTCTATGTGATAAAAATCCTTTTTTATTAAGTGTAAACAAGTTGTAACACAGAGGGGAAAATTTAAGGAGAGTTATTAACCAAAGAATCTGAAAAAAATAGCAAAAAATCACTTTGTGTGAAAAACAAAAAAGGTTTTTAGTTCCGTAAACATAATGTAATGCATTATCTCTCAATGCTCATCGTTAGTTTCTTATACTGATATGCCACACGTTTAGTTTCATAGGCAGATTAAGATCCTTAAGTTACGTTAACTATTTATGTTACACCTTGTATACGTATAGTGTATCAGCTGCCAGTTGGGGGAAGGGTTTATATAACACATTCTCAGTGAGCATTTCATACAAAGCTATCACATCTCCCGCGTTTTCGTCCGCTTGAATTTAAGTATATGTTGCTTTTTTATAAAAAAAATATCACTTTCTAAGTAAATTTTTCGTCCCTTATTTTTTCGCAATGAAACGTGGCTTTTTTATCATAAATAATAAATAAATAAGCTTTTTATTCACGTAGACTTTAAAAAAGCGCTTGTTAATAGTCAGAACATGTTTGTGGTAAAATAGTTAAGTATACATAATTATTTCTAATGTACATTTAGATATTTAGGTACACGGTTTCTTAAAACCTTTATAAAATTTATTTTATAATAGTAATGATATTTAGTTAGCTTGTATTAAGTTCAAGGAGATTAGGTATGTTTAGGTTTAATTATCGAAATTATTCCAAATCATATTAATGCATTTAGGGCCAATTGTATCAGCAAGATTAAATATTTCATTTCATGCCTCTTACTTTGAATATGACAAACTTTAACACACTTTTATTTTATAATACTATCGCTAGTAGTACTTATTATAAAATAAAATTTTGAAATATAAGCCTAATCTTATGTATAATTATTAAAACCGGAAGTTTGAATATTCAATTTCATGTTATTTAATTTTAAAATGACGGACATCCAAATTACATCACAAATCCCAAAGAAATAAAATTATAGGTTTGAATCCGCGACGGTTTACGCAGTGCGTTAATATATCAGTCAGTCGGGATATCTCTCTTTATATCAAATGAAATAGTTTATTTCAGTAACTTAGTCTATTATAGTATCAAGTGGTTGGAGCCACCTTTTAAGTAAATAATCTTGCTTGTGTTAGGAAGCTCCGCTCTTCTATAACAAGATTACATTAATATACATATACATACATATATATGCAAAAGATGTCCCATTTATGATGTAGCTAAGTAAACGATAGACTAAGCTAAGCTCTCTTTCTCTAGCCTACAGCGAGGAGAAATCACATTTGATACCATGAACAGAAACAGAACAGAAATAAAGCGGCAAACTGCTTCCTTTGAAGTTTACTTAAGATATCGATTAGCTTTCCCCACTGTTACCTATACTAGAGCTTAAGAAACATTAGTGAAGTATTAGTGAATTACTAATGTTTCTTCCCCCGGCTTTACCGTGATTCTTTGGATGGTCTCTTTTTCTTTCGATGACCGCCACTATTCAATTATACCAAATAAGCACAGAGAAATCTTAAATGTCAGAGAGCGGAAAAATACTAAATGAACACTGTAACACAATTTTAAATTATGACTACTATTAAACTATTTATAAATGTATAAACGACTCACCTTTTCCATATTTGCGTAAATTTCACTTATGCATAATTTGTTTTAAACACGTCCGTTCTAACGGTGGCTTAGAACTGTTATGTATCAGCTGCGAGGACTAATACGAATTATGGAGCTTATTACATAAATAACAACTTTAAATTATGTATTAGAGTATTGACGTGACCGACCAACTTGCTATCTGGAAGTATAATATTATTGATGTTATTGTAAAAATGGTACAATCACACCAGAGTGAAACAAACCAATAAAACAGAAATTGTATTTTTGAAAATAAGTATAGTCACCCTAATTATGGTCTTAATTAATCACTACTGCAGTTCATGTAAGTCAAGCTTAACAGTGGTCATAAAAATAATGGCTGTGGCTCCTAGATCTGTCCCGAGAGATATACCTGTGAACCCTTGTTTTCTTTGTCAGTATTATAAATTAAGAAGACAGCGTCATACATTTAAGCATATTTGTAATAAGGTCTATTTTACTTTTTTGTTCGTCCATTTTCAAAAAGTATTCGAATTTCTTCGTTGTTTACTAAGGATATTGGATTGGATACTTATTGGAATCGTTTTTATTATTATGTGTAGATATACCAATTAGATCAGCGAATTAGGATTTTTTTTGCGGCGAATAAAGGAATTGGTTCGCAAATTTTTAGCCCGCGAATAGTGAAAATGCGAATGAAGGAAGCGTGACTAAAGAGCTTTTACGTTAATTAGTTATCTGGTTGCCGTAGTGCAGGCTCTGCCTAGTTAATGACCAGATTGCAGTGTGTTAATTATCCCAATATGTTTAACTATTTATTAACAAGCCGATTTTGACTGAGGCCCGCACTTTGGTGTTTTCAAATGAGTTGCTATGCGCACTATTAGTAAAACCCTAAATTTCATGCTCCAATAAACATTGTGCGGTCTATACTTGTTTATGTGTGCGAAACAACATTCCAAAGCGTGTATAATATATATCGCGTCAAGCTTAAAGCCTTGTACAGACGCCAGCACATCCGGCTACCCCAATCTGTCAAATTTCTTTTATAGATTTTCAACTTTATCACAAAAGTATAAAGTTCACTTTCAATTGGGCAAATTTGACAGATTGGGGTAGCTTGATGTGCTGGCGACTATACCAATTAAACATAATTATTTATTGCAATAAATAAATTACCCATGTAACCAGTGAAAACAATCATAACCTCCCCGAGAAATATCTTGGTGGGATATGCCATAATCGTCGCGCTTGGCAAACCGACCGTATGATGGGCATAGTACTCAGAAAGAAATTGCTGCCCAACTTCTGGTAGATATTCCCTCGGGCCGACTTCTACGCCCTCCAGGTGGTGAGATGGGGTGATGTTATTCTGATATTCACCGCCGCTACCACACAGCAAACACACAGCAGTGTAGACTATACCGTCTGAAATTTGCTACAGTTTGTATTTTGTAAAGCATTTTTTTTAAAGAATGCAAATACTTTATGAAAGTATATGTACAAAAATATACATATAAGGGCGCTGGGAAAGGGCCACCACGAATTATTTTACAAAAATAAATTCAATCACACAGTCTTCTCCAAATAAACATGAGTATTTTTTATTGTGTTTATTCTATAAATTATTATAAAATTGTGAACACAAAGTTCATTCAAGTAGGCTTAAAAGTTATTGAGAACAAGTTTGCTTTAGCACGACTATCTAAGTCTGGTTTTGTCTTTCGCCAAACAAGTTTACAGATTATACGACAGCATAGAATTTAAATGTGAACATTATAAATTACCCTACTTTCGGCAGGCCAGCAATCACTACTACGAGCGGATGCAGTGCGCATATACGACGTTTACTGTAAGCCTAGGATGCTTTAACTGCTTCACCAGATAAAAGAAGCAAGCGTGGACTCAAGCAATAAAGATACATGCTTAGATTGCTTACAAACCAAGTATCTTCGTCAGACGGAATCCCTTTTGGGTTTCGTACCTCATCTCTGGGCGGTACCGACGTGGGGACGGGATCCTTTGTTATTAGTGACGCGTTGTGCAACGGGTCCTTCGCTGTTTGACACCATGAATTTTTGACACCACGGTGTCAATCGCAGAAGAACGTTTTTTGAATTGGCTGTTTGGGACCACGGTGTCAATCGACGAATACCTTATTTGGCTTCGTTGATTGACACCATGATGTAAAACAGCAAAGGACGGCCCATTGGCATTTTTATTATAACATAACAATCATGCACAAAAGTGTTTACACGATTTTTATTTAAATTATACATTTTTTCTTAAAGTGCTTGGAATGGCAAAACTGTTTAGTTACCCATAAAAAAAATTCCGATAGTAACTACTACGTTTTACTACTACATCTCTTGAAATTTAATTTTGATGTTCAAAATATCAGCAGGCAAAAAATAATTAAATAGAAATGATTATTACTTACATGCCCTTAAAAATGTTGGTAATAACGTTTAAAAAAGGGTAGAAGTACCTGAGTTAAAACAAACAAAAATCTCAGGTAAAAGCAACCCTTTTGTAAAAAATTAGCCAATCAGCGATCAATATGTCAACCATCCGTAAACAATACGTTCCTGATTGGCTAATGCTAACTGTATGGTTATTTGCATGTCGTTGAGTTACGAATCTTAAGGTCACAGTAGGACGTTCGTGCGTTGAAAGTGGTACAGTGTATGTGAGGTGTTGTTCTTGTTATAAGTATTTGGTAAGTACATCAAGAACATCAAGAACAAACTATACAATCAAAGAAACAAAGCACTAGGTGCTAAAAAACTTAACTTCAAAAACGCCACAATTCTAGAACTACCTAAAAAATACGAAGATTTATTATTCGCTGACTATACATACAAAAATAAGCGCATAATAATTTTTGCAAAAAAAGAAATGACCAAATATCTAA
Source organism: Pseudoips prasinana (assembly GCA_951640165.1). Taxonomy (NCBI): domain Eukaryota; kingdom Metazoa; phylum Arthropoda; class Insecta; order Lepidoptera; family Nolidae; genus Pseudoips; species Pseudoips prasinana. The sequence continues at coordinate 18,144,396 of OX621240.1, forward strand.
AAGAATCAAAACTATTTTTTGTTGACGGCACTTTTAAAATTTGTCCCAATGGTTTCCATCAAGTATATACTTTTCATGCGGATATAGGCAGCAATGAAGAATACGTCAACATAGTTCCCGTGCTGTATGCTTTACTTCCTGATAGAAAACAGGTCACTTACGAGATTTTATTTGAAATGATAAAAAGTCAAGTCCAAGAATGGGAGCCCACACACATTTCAATGGACTTTGAAGTGACTGCGATATTGGCTATAAAAGGTCTATTTCCAGAAGTGAAAATAGTTGGCTGTTTTTTCCATTTTAGCCGCAGCTTGTGGCGTAAAGCCAAGCAGCTTGGAGTAATAAAATCTAGACTGGGCAGGATCCATGTGAAATTATGCACAGTTTTGTCACATTTGCCGCTCAATTTATTAGATGACGGCTGGCTGTATGTGATGGGAGAAAGTCCAAATAACGCTGAAATCACGAAATTCAATGACTATTTTGTCCAAACATGGCTCCAACACCCTGTTCTATCTAAAGTATGGAACACTTTTAACGAAAGTCATAGAACCAACAATATGGTAGAGTCGTGGAATGGAAGAGTAAAAAAAATAATGCCCTTAAAACCAAATATTGGTCAATTTCTTAGTGGAGTGGAAAAAGACGCCAAATTTTACTATAATAAAATTAACCAATCAGGACCTATTCAAATTTCTAAAAGAAAAAAAGAGAGCATGCAAATCAATGATAGAATTAATAACACCATCCAAGAATTATTGACTGGTCAAATAAGTATTGGTCATTGCTTAGAAAAATTAAGATAAAAATTTTAAATAGTAATATAGTCTAAGCAATTACCAATTATTGGATGATGATAATGATGATTGTGATCTTTAATTTTAAGTTATATATAGAGAAAAATATTTACCCAAAATCATGTTTTATATCATTATTCATGTTTTATATCTTTATTTGTTATTAGTAAAGAGGTAATTTACCTTTCCTATCTGTGATTTTTTATTTTTTATTAGAACTTTTTATATTTAAGGCAAGATGATTATGTGATTTTTAGTACTTAGTTATTAGTAAAAAGATTATTTATCTTTTCTATCTGTGATTTTTTATTGTTTATTAGAACTTTTTATGTATATTATGTGATTTTTAGTAGTTAGTTTTTAGTAAAAAGGTAATTTACCTTTTCTATCTGTGATTTTTTATTGTTTAGTAGAACTTTTTATATATAAGATAAGATGATTAAGTATGTGATTTTTAGTACTTAGTTATTAGTAAAAAAAATAATTTACCTTTTCTATCTGTGATTTTTTGTTGTTTGTTAGAACTTTTTATTCATATACAAGATTTATTCATACAAGATTCCATTAAAAATTTGATTGTAATTTTTGTTTTAATAACCGTTTTCTTTTCGCCAGTACACAAATCACAGTTGACCTTTAAATTGTTGAAAGTGGTCCAAATCAACAGTTTTATACCATGGTGTCAATCGACGAAAACAAAATAAGATATTCGCCGTTTGACACCACGGTCGCAAATTATTATGGAAATGGTCCTAAACAGCCAATTCAAAAAACGTTCTTCTGCGATTGACACCGTGGTGTCAAAAATTCATGGTGTCAAACAGCGAAGGACCCGTGCAACTGTCAATCTACGGTAATAAGTTGGCGGCGTAGCTATTTTCAAACAACTTTCACCCAACGGTGTATTTATTACAGATTTTTATTGAAGATACGCTTTTAAATATGGGGCGCGTAATAAAAGCGGACTGGACATTTGAAATAAGCCTAAAGTTAGCCTACTTCATTTATCTTTTATTCCAAGACTTTATGCACAAAGTTGGGCAGGGATTTGCTGGTTGGAACAGTTGGTGACATTTTCTCCCAGTCGACCTTGAGGTGGTGCAGAGATTAAAAAGAAGATGTACTAAGTACAGATGAGATAAATTATTAAAAGAAATACATAACACCACATGATATAATTTCAATATCATCATCATATCAGCCGAAAGACGTTCACTGCTGGACAAAGGCCTCCTCCAAAGATCTCCACAATTGCTGGTCTTGCGCTATTCACGTCCACTGGTTTCCAGCGACCCGCACAAGAGCACCGGTCCATCTTGTAGGGGGCTTGCCCACGCTGCATCTTCCGGTTCATGGTCACCACTCGAGAACCTTTCTGCTCCAACGGCCTTCGGTTGTACGAGCTATGTTCCCCGCCCACTGCCACTACAGTTTTGCAATTCTTCGGGCTATATCGGTGACTTTAGTTCACCTGCGGATTTCGACATTAATTCTGATTTGATCTCGCTGGGAAACTTCGAGCATAGTCCTCTCCATTGCTCTTTGGGTGACCTTGAGCCTTCTAATAAGGCCTATAGTGAGCGACCACGCCTCTGTTCCGTAAGTCATCACTGGCAACATACACTGGTCGAAGACTTTCGACTTTCGACTTGAGACACTGCGGTATTTTGGACAAGAAGATGTTAGGTACGTAGCTTCCTGAACGCTGCTCAGCCGAGTTGGATTCTACGAATTACCTCGTTCTCGAAGTTGGACTTACGTAGTTGCCAATATATTTGTATATATATAAATGGTTTCATATTTATTTATTTATTACAAACAAACAGTCTTACAAAACTCAGATACTTAAAATAGAATGTATATAATTGTAGACCTAAAGTTTCCTATGTGAGATACATATATGCTAAATAGCTCTTTTTTACTTAAAATATAATATACCAGTACATGCCTCTCAGTTTCGAGAATTAACTTCTTCTGAGAGGCATGTACAGTATGTTTTTAATATTTAAAAGTAATTAGATAAAATTAACAAACATACTGGAGGATTAATTTCAGTTAGTTTTAGGGCCCAGAAATATAATTTAAAGCTTTTTTCTTAAAGCAATTGAAGGTTTCGTTAAAAATGTCAACATCAATAAGCTTTGTTGTACAATCTGCAACATCTTCTGATAAAACTGTTATATTAGCGTAACAAGTTCTACTACTACGAACAACAAATAACTCTTTTTTTCGACAATTTCTTTCACGTCTGCGCGGCACTCATACTGGAATGTATAACTATCGGACTTTCAATGAGCAAGAAATAGTAAGTAATTTTCTCACCGTCGCGTCGGTGGGCCAACTGCCTAACGACGAATTAAACGATTCTTCTATCGCACATTTTAATCGATAATTGTAGACAATTGACGTGCCCCACGGTTTTATTTTAGTCTAGTCTATGCATATGTTTATAATGCCCACGACTGTATCTATTTTATTATTTTTTAGCTTTTAGTACATATCTTAAACATTACAATGTATGTTTAACATTAAAACCGTTTAACTTAAAAAGTTTTTAACCAATTTTTATTTTCTAGTTTTTAGTTTTTATTTCGCATTCTGTTTAATTAATTTAGTGCCTCATTATTGCAAGGTTTCTTGCCCGTTAGTTTATTGCAGTCCAACTCCTCTATACGTAGTCCCTGCAAAGATCTTACTCTACTAAGAGCCACGTAGGCTTGACCTTCTTCAAACAGTTTCGCACCTAAGTATACGACTGCGCGATCCACAGTGCTGCCCTGCATTTTATGTATTGTAGAAGCCCATGATAGTATTAAAGGCAACATTCTTCTTTCAGCCGTCCCGTAATTGTACTTAGTTGGAAACTGTATGGCTTTTGGGTGCAAAGATGTACGCCATCTCTTGCGAAATCAATTCGAACAAGAGGTACATCTTTTGCATACATCTGAGTTCGACGAAATTGAGTGATTGAATTGATTGATTTCAATTTTGTATAGTACATTGTACTCTACTTGTTGAGCCCTTTCATTTGATACCCGTATTGTTGGGATTGATAAAACCTAGGTTATCCGCCATTAAAACCTAGGTTATCCGCCATTTTGTAGCGGTGGCCATCTTGGATTTCTATTTTGTATAGTTCATTGTATTCTACTTGTTGAGCCCTTTCATTTGATAGGTACCCATATTGATAGGATTAATAAAACCTAAGTTATCGGCCATTTTGCAGCGGCGGCCATATTGGATTTACAATGAAACAGAATTTATTTTATTGTATTGTCACCAGAACTAGAAGTGTGTACCAAATTTCAGATCAATCGGTCAACAGGAAGGGGGTCAAATTTCAGTTACTAAATTTGACCCAAGAATGAATAATAATAAAACCGTTTAATAAAAAAAATGGATGCCAAACAGAGCTTGCAAACTCTAAGTAGCTACGTAAGTAACAGTTGTAGTTCATATTGTAATGTCAGTAACGCCTTTACTTAAGATGCATGAGCCCAAAATAGGTACCCGAAATGAATGATGACCATACAGATGTAACCATATAAATGTATAATATCTTATTCTTCTCTCGCCCAAAAAAGGCGTAAATTATTATAGTTTAGTAGCATGACATAGCGTAATAATTAGCCATTGTTAATATCAATGTCAAAACAAACTGACAATTTCTTGTAACTTCAAAAATTCCCCATATAAATGTAATCACTACCCGTTCGTCTTGGAGCGCCGAGAAATTACTGCTGGCGAAAACCCCTGACCTTCACTTGGTTATAGCTTTCTACTAGGTATACTAACTTTATGCTTTCTACCCACGACATAAGTAACAAATCTTTATGGATTCATATTCCGTCCGGCTTTAGGGGTTACGGAACTTTTATTTTTATTTTTTAAAAAAGACAACGCCCGCTCTAGAGCATCAAATCCCTGTGTCGCGGGGTACTTTACAAACATATAATAGACGGACACAAATTATATCCTATATATATATAGGTATATCCTATATAAATTACATACTTCCCCCTATAATGGCGATGTATACTATACGAGTTTGTACAGACGTCAGCGCATCAAGCTACCTCAATCTGTCAAATTCCCCAATCAAAAGTGAACCTTATGCTTTTGTGAAAATCTATATAAGAAATTTGAGAGATTGGGTTAGCTGGATGTGCTGGCGTATGTACATACGAAACCTTTTTTTTTCGTTCGCCCTTTCAATATTTTTCGTCTGATCGCTATTCTCCTATATTGAGATAAAATTTGTAAATATTAAAAATATTGTGTATTTTGCAGTTTCTTATGATACGTCCCGTACTTATTAACATCGAAGTGCGACCTTGATGCTGAGATCAACGGCAGAATCGGTCTGCAGCTTTCGGCAAGCTGGATGCCAAGGTCTTCCGTTCCCATAACCTCAAACTGGCTACCAAAATATTGGTGTATACGGCAATAGTATTGCCCAACATCTTATACTCCGCCGAGACGTGGACTGTATACCGTCGGCATATCCGCACACTAGACCAATTCCACCTTAAATGCCTGCGTAAAATACTTAAGATCCGATGGTCTGATCGTGTGCGTAACGCCGAAGTGCTGCGACGAGCCAATGTTGGTGGCATTGAGGCTTACCTTATGCGGCGACAACTTCGATGGTGCGGTCACGTGTCTCGAATGGCGGAGAAGCGAGTGGCTAAGCGTATCTTTTATTCCGAGCTGAAGGAGGGGAAACGAAAGCAAGGCGGACAGTTCCTCCGATATAAAGATGTGCAAAAACGCCATATGAAGAAATGTGACATTGAGACCTCGTTGTGGGAAAGGCTTGCGGCCGACACATCTGATTGGAGAGCTCTAGTCAAAAACAAAGTTTTTGACTTTGAGGAGCTTCGTCGGTCAGAGCTTGACTCTAGACGTGACGAACTGAAAGCCCGACCACCTGCGGCGATCAGTTATAATTTTAATAATGGTGTGCTCACATGCCCGCAATGTGCGCGGACCTTCTCAAATAAGATTGGCTACTGTAGACATATGCGAGCACACGAACGACAACTATCTGTACGGAGTTGAGGCAGTCGCCGTGACCGAAACCGGTCTGGAGTCATCATCATCATCATCATCATGTTACAGTTTGTAGAGTACCTATACTTATACCAAAAACTTACTTCTCTCATAATAAAAATGGGATGTTTGTATCTATATTTATGGCAGTTTTTCTGAACCTATATCTACAGATATATATGACATTTTAAACATCACGACCTTTTGAGCGACTATATTGTTAACAACAATGAGGAAACTACTCGTATCGATATTATCGCCTTTTGGCTGCGCTTATTTATTTGCTTATTTACCAGTATTTGACGCGGACAGTAGGTACTAAAGATTTCTCTTCAGAAAGATTATTAAAAGTCATATAAACAATTTTTTTGGAAATATTGTACACACGACTACATATCAAGCTATACATTTCCAATATAAGCTCTCTTTGTATGGCAATCCTATCCAACGCGAGATCAGCTTATACTGGAAATGTATAGCTTGATATGTAGACGTGTGTTCATATAAACATCTCCGGCCTTTAAGAGATATTAAAAAATAAATTATAACTATATAATGTGAATTAAAATTCAGATTTGTTTACTAAACTGGTATTAATATTATAAATATTTAAATAATATAAAACCTTTTGCATATTTAGGTCAGTTTCTCTTATACATGCGTTTTAACGGTTACGAAGTATGAAGTTTATTACTTAATAACTACAAATAATAAAATTATATTTATTACTTTTAACGTGATCGACCAATATGCTGTCGTAAAAAGAGTCATCGTCATGTCAGCTAAAGTACGTCCACTGCTGGACAAAAGCCTCCCCAAAGACTGGGGGGATTTTCCATAATCGCTATCATTGGCAGATGGGTTGGCGACCGCAGTTAGTTTGATAGCCATAATTCACAGAAAAAAGCTGCCGCCCGTTCTCTGATAGGTATCCCCTCGGACAATTCTCTCCCCCACGGGGTGAGAAGGGGTGATGATATTCTATGCCGTCACCTCACAGCCAAATAAAGAGTAGGTTTACAATAGCAAGTGGGCAGAGTAAAGTAAGAAATACTAATTTACCAAATAATGTATATTTTTAATAACCATATTTAGACTTATTGATTTTGCCATACATGGCACTACTTAATTATTTCTATATAATGATATTTTAAAAACAATCGTAATCACAAAGTAGGTTTCAAAGATAACATATAAGTAGGTTTCAAAGCTGTTGACCGTTGGTTTCGTCAATCGTTACACAAATTATAAATAAAATAAAAAAGTTATCTGTTCTGGGTGGGAATCGAACCTACGACCTGTTGCGTGAAATGCAAACATTTACCAACCACGCTAACAGGCCCTTACACTTAATGAATAGTCCCTAGAAATAAAAGACGAATAATAACATATGTAGTTAAATTTGAATTACAATGTACAAGCTTCAGTCACGATTGTCGATGAAAGGGTCGCAAATAGTACCCTGTACTGCTTCCACAGTGTCAGCATATAATATGCGATAGTTATATTCCTCGGAGTTTAAAGGACCAGCCTGGAACATTGGTAGTCGATTCGATAGGATCCAGACACTTTGTGATTCTTCTTGGTCAATTTTTAAATCATTTGGAAATATCAATGTTTGAGTATTCGTCACCACTGTTCCTAAGTTCGATCTTCTATAAGTTTTCCTCGTGTTCCAACAGCCAACACTATCACGACTGACCAAGCCATAATACATTACTCCATGTCTATCTATTGCAGAAGCTGAAGATTGCCCATTTGGTCCCCTGCTTTCACCAGCTAGATAGAATTCGTTCGAGCTATTATTGACACGTGAACGATCTCGTAAGATGGCAGTCGATACGTAAAATTCATGTGCACTGGAGATAGAGTGATAAAATAAAAAGCGTTCTGAAAAATGAGCAGGTGTCAACGCCAACCCGAATATACCATCAGTCCATTGAAAATTAACTCCATGAAGTGTATAATTTGACGACAAAGGATCTGGGTAAAATGATGGGTTGCTGAATCTCCAAAAGCTCTGGTCACTTTCCCTGAAAACTAGAAGTCCATATCGCCAAGTATCTGATATATAAAGATGTAGGTCCGAACAGTCAGGTAAACGCGTGTCTACAACAACGTTTGCAAATAGTGAATCCTGCAAGACATATGTGGCAGGAATGGTATATTTAGCGATAAATTGATCTGTTTTTAGATCAAATACTACTATGCTAGGTGGGCACAGTTGTTGGGGATTTTCCAGAGATTCGATCTGACCGGAATCCAAAACCCATAGCCTTCCACAAGTATCTGCACTAATTCGGAAAACTGAAGTTAGTCCACTGCATTTATTGGTTTCTTTATCTGTAAAATAAATAAAAGAAACTGAAATAATTTTGCAACCCGAATCATAATTGAAGTGGAAATCTCTTGTATAATTGGAGGAGGGTTCTCAACAAACAATGCAAGCATTCATTCATTTCATCCGAACATCAATTATAGACGTGTTATGTATTGTGTTCATGAGTAGATTTATATATCCTTGATCCTGCATTATTCAGAATTTCGCATATGCTTTGTAGCGGAAAACGCCTTATGAACATCTACAATTATGGACAGCAAATAGACGAAGATATTGTACAAATGCGATATTTTGTGAGTATGGATATACATAAATGGATATTTGTAACTCTTTCACGCAAAATCTACTGCACGGATTTTGATGAAACTTTGTAGTAATATAGCTTATATATCCGAATAATACATAGGCTATAATTTATATAGTTTAACTGGGGTGACACCTCTGGGCACAACTAGTAACAATATATGTATCTTGTTGTCGTGTCTATTAGTTATTTATATATTTATACAGTTATATACAGTTTCTAGAGTTTATTATTATAAACTGCAAATTGCAACTTGATGTTTTTCATGTGGTAGATATGAGGTGCTGCACAGACACAGATACCTTGCCATAATTTTTGTTTTGACAATCTGTATTTATTTATATTGCTTAAATATTATTAGCAGAGTGTAAAAATAGTCCAAAAGACCTTTAAATCATTTATATCTTTACACGTTAACTTGCCCCTTTGAATAGGTTTTAAAAAAGCTTATTTTTTGTATGATAATGCTTACCGCCTTGTTGGAAGTTCCAATCAGGGTATGGTTTGAGAGGAATCGAGTTTGACCCTCCGGCGCGGGGTACTGTAGCCAAGGTAGCAGGAACGCCTCGTTTCCACCGTGGTATCGTCATCCAAACTCGTGAGCCCCATGTTTCTAAGCCTAGTGGCAGTACGTTCGCTGGAATGTAGTCTCTGAAATCGTTGTTATAAAAGCTTTAACATCTACTAGTGGCATATTGTGAGTGCGTTTGCGATGGCGTTGAAGATGGTGCTTCTGCAGTAGAATTTATTATATGCTACCATCAATTACCAACATTATGATACTATAATTTATTCAATGATAGTAAGGAGTTCACAGTTGTAACAGGGAAGATTAAACGCCTGATTTTATTAGGTTGGTAGATAATATTTTGGTCGTTCTGCTCAAAAGTGGAGAGAGACAGTGTTACTTGTAATATACCTGTTCCTGATATATATTTTTTTAAAGGTTTCCTACTGAGTTTTTGGCAGTATTTGTCAGTAGCGGTCATGTCAAGCACTGCCGGCAGTAAAAAATATAACGATAAAAAAAATTGAAATTTTTTACTGAATAATATATTATTATATATATGTGTATGTATCAGTGGAACATATAAACGTATTGTCTTACCCAGAAGCTAGCGACTGATTCCGATGTCCTGGCGACAGAAACTCGAAGTCTATGGATTTCCATTTGTAGAGAGTGTTGAAGGGCAGGGTGTCAATGTCAGTCAGCATAGACTGTTGCCTTGCAATGCCCGCTGCAGGAATCCGGTGCCCTATGCAGCATGAAAATATGAAATACATAAGGATGTCCATCTAGCATCGAAACTGGAAAAAAATTAGAACACCAATACGAATTTTACAAGGAAATAATTGTCCACTTCCCTTACCCGATGAACTTGAAACAATGGGTCAACACTTGTGTAATTTGCAAAGTAATGCATTTTGTGCAACTAAGTCATCCAACGGTTCACCTGATGGTAAGCAGTTACAGTCGCTTGCGATAGTTGGAACATCACTAACGCGTTGCCGACCATTACAAAACTTTATAACTCAGTTTCTGAAGGGTCAGGTTGTATCTGAACAACCTGAGCGAACGTAGCGTACGGAGTGTACATAGGAGTACGTCTTTTTGCTGCGATGGTAGAATGTGGGTATACCCATATTCCAACATCGTATTGTTGGATTAGATGTATGGATCTCAGATATGGACGCGAAGGTCTACGACCGAATACGCGTCCTTCGTCAGAGTGGCGAAAACACACCTTCAGGGGCGTTCGAAGTGGTCCGCTGACAAGAACGGCGATGGGCCCTTGAACAGTGGCGCGAGCGGCTGCAGGGGCCACATTATGCACGCAAACGTGTTGTGGAAGCCATCTTGCCGTGCTTCGAGGCCTGGCTAGCGAGAAGTGAGCGCATCACCTACCGCCTTACGCAGGTCTTCACCGAGCACGGCTGCTCTGGTGAATATTATATTTTATTTTATTTTGGTGAATATTATATTATATTGAATATTATGATTGGACGAGAGGCCACGGCCAATTGCCACCATTGCGGGGGTGACCGCGATACCGCTCAGCACACGCGAGAAGATTGCCCTGCTTGGCAATCCGAGCGGCGGGTTTTAGTTAGCCGGATCGGAGAAGACCTATCTGTGCCGGCAGTGGTGTCGGCCATGGTGGCGGAGACATCAGCTTGGAGGGCCGTTTCCTCTTTCTGCGAGACTGTGTTAGTCCAGAAGGAGGCAGCTGAGCGAGATCGAGAGAGGGCCGATCCCGCTCGGAGACGAAGGCGCCGAAGAGGTATTCGCCTCGGTGTCCCACCCGGCACATAGACTGGGCTTCGTGCCTTGCCCCCCTCTCTGTAATTCTACAGACTTAGAGGGGGGCCTCCGGGGTCGTGGGTGTATGAAGTGGGGACTTTATGCATTCAACAAACGACCCCCGGGAAGACGACAGTGCGTGGTGGCCACGCACTGTCGGATACAGTGAGAGGTTTTGGAGGGGACAATGAAGTTCCCTCCCGGGACGAGCTTCGGTAAAGCACGGAGGGATCCCGGTGCGTTCCACTGGAGATCCCGGAATCCCTCCATTATGTGCTGAGGGTGGCCACCGTGGGGTTTTAGCTGGTAAGAGTCCGGCATGCCCCTCCGTCCTCCCCAGGGCGGAGGATGTCCATTAGAATTTCCCCACGATAAAAAAAAGATGTATGGATCTATACACTAAATCAAACAATTCTACTGAATTCAGCCTACTAGATTGTAGCCTACGTGTTAATTCAGGGTATATATAACCTATCTGCTATACAAGTGTCGTGAAAACGTCCAAACATACCATATTTATAATACTAATAATAATATCCTTGGACATTATTTACATACGGCCATCTGATCCCAAACTAAGCAGAACTTATGTTATATTTAGATACCAGATAACTCTTACACCATACACTACCCCCACTCATAATTCCATACAATATAGTCCAACTGAAGGTTGTCTGGAAGAGATTGCTGTAAGCGATAAGACCGCCTATTGTACCTTTTTATGAAATATTATTTTAATCTTGTAACAATTTTCTGTAAATGGCGCTCAATAAAGTGTATTTATCTTATCTTATCTTATAACTGATATACTACACATACTACTTTTCTTTTGTAAATACATTCTTATATAGATAAATTACACCAGACTCAAACAGACATGTTCATGCGCACAAATATCTGTGCTGGGTGGGAATCAAACCCACGACCTCCGGCGTGAAAAGCAAGCATTAGCCTACCACACCAACTGGCTCGTCATAATATTAGTAGGATGACGGCAAGTAGGTAGTCCAAGTATTTAATTTCATAGGCATATGGAAGTCCTTGAGTATTGCACACGTTGCACTGCTAATGACATGTCGGTGGATACACTTTGACCTTGTCAGCGTTTTAATTGCGTATGCACTAAGGTTTCTTTTGCAGTACTAGTGTATTCACTGACGTATAGCTGAATAAGACAAAACTTTACAAGAATAAACATCAGATATTATGTTTATTTAAGTACTGATATGCTTCGAGCATAGACAAACTTCTCACTGATTCAGACTGATATGGCGATAACGTTCAGTGGGTACCTAAATTAAAATATTTGGAAACTATAATATGTTAATTTTTAATTAATTTTAAGGTAAATGCTTTTATAGTTATTAATGGAAACATATTAAAATGTACCCTCCCACGCCCACTCCAACATAACTAAGCCTAAAATAAAAATAGGATAGAAAATATTTCAATATTTATAGATACAGCATACATACCATTAGTCTATGGTTTTGAAATAACATGGTAAATCTCTCAATATTACCCTACAAGCTTACCTAATTTCTCTCACGGAATCCTCCACGATAGTTGTAGCATTATCTCGCTTATTTCTTTTTGTGGGTACATACGACTACATCTAGCGTACTTCTTATATAGTATATACTATGGATGTACCTGCATTATGCCCGTCCAAATCAGGATATGGTTCAACGAATGGTGCGTCGATATAGGAATCAGGCAGGAAAGGTGACAAGATTGTCTTGGTGGGGTCTTTCCGTCTTCGGACTCCAAATGGCATCACTTCGGATTTGATGAGCTGTCTATAATTAACATGCATTAGACAAAATATTATGAACAGTAAATTTACTTAGGCTACCCTTACCTATCTACCCTAACTTATGATTATAGGGTATCCTAACCTATTTATTGGCACGGTTGGTACGAAAGTTCACGGTTTAAAATACCTATCTCATGAATACAAAGAAATAATATGTTTTTTTTTTTTAATTTAAAACATATAGTTATTTTCTGTCTTTGTATGTCCTGAGTCAAACATATATATATTCATCCACACAAATACCATTCCTGGGTGGGAATCGAACCCACAACCGGCGGCGTGAAAAGCAGTGGCAAGTATTTACTAACCACGCCACCGGCCCGTCCATAATAGAACACGTCAACATCATGACCACCATCTCAGAGCGGCGTAAGCCGTCCAAGCAATTTAAGTCTTTGTACCCGGAAAATCACTGATTTTCTTCTTGCTTCAAATAAATCTTAGGCCAATATTTGAGACGGGTTGAGGTAAGTCTACGTTAAATCGGTTGACCCGGTTACCATGAAGTCATATACAAGTAGTCACAAGTATAAAACAATGTGACAAATAGCATAACTATATTTGAATACAACTTGCATGCCGCAACAACTTTGTTAGATGAGTAACCAAATAGAAACGTGAAAACGTCTGAAAAAACAAAGATATACTTATATAAATTAGATATCGAATTACCCATTATTAAATGGTGTTCGTTCATACTGCGTCGTGGGATAACTTATGTCGATGTGTTTCATATACGATGTGCCTGTTGGATTTCTACTGGCAATTTGCAAATAATCGTAAGTTGTAACACTGGCTACAACCAAGCAGAAACAGAATACGAGCTGGAAATAAGAATACAGAAAATTAGAAATTTAAAAAAATATGATTAAGGCTAGATAATAAACATAATATATTGTGATCAAATTCGATATGTGAAGAACAAATAACTAAATAGTAATATCCTGGGATTATTTACACACGGCCATCTGATCCCAAACTAAGCAGGGCTTGTACTATGGAAACCAGATAACTGATATACTACATATCATACTACTTTTCTTTTATTTTGTTAATATGGAGTTATATTTCGTCGCTGCATCCTCGAGATTTTCATATTACACAGTAGTACACTCTTCAATGTACTGGACATCGAACACTTTTTAGAGCTTGCAACATTAAAAAGACAAAATGTCAACGTCATTTTGCCGCCGCCACCTGGATGTCACCTCATTTCACTTTTCGTGTTGGGCATCGAAACATCAATTCTTTTTATTTTATTTTATTTTCAGTAAACAAGTGTTATAATTATATTATAGTGACATTTAATGTGAATTACTGTATTGGCCTATAAAAATGGGCTATTTTAAGTGCACGAAGAAGGAATATGAAGAAAAATTTGGTGCCGATTGAATCTACGCAAATGCCGAGTGTCAGCAAAAAATGTAAGTACATACTTACTCTCCAGCAAATATACAACATATTGAATCTTAAGGTGACCGACGGTTACAACGATACTATCATTTTATTTTATTACCAATTATGATTACATTACACTCCCCTGGCAAACAGGCGTGAGTGTATGAATAATTAGATTTTAGTTTTACAAGCTGAATGTTTTCTGGCATTATTAGATTATTCTAACCTATTTTACAGTTAGCCATTCTATGGAATAAGATCTGCCCTTTGTGTCAGATAGTACAAGCCCTGTTTTTACAACAGGTATGTATCTGCTGTAAAACCCTAATAATTACAATGCCCTGGGGCAATGTTTGGGTTAAAATCATATGGAGTTGTGATGATTTATTATTAACAACCTGATTACTTTACTTACAAAACTAACCTAGATATATGCCACGTGTTCTCTGAACAATGGGGGCAAATTATAATGGACGCACTTAGCAAGGAGAATACAGGACTGAATCCTGAAATAGAAAATTTTCAGTTCCAGGAATTCATTAATGCTATAGAGGTTATTTTCATTCAACCATTCAAATAGCTTAATTCTAAATAATCTGCAATGTAGTTTCTATTTAGATTAGTAGGTAACAGAAACGTACGCACATAGCCAGAATGCTTTTATTATATTTGATTAACCAAGTACACGTACAACTCAAGTACAAGTCCCGATGTTGATCCCGTCTACTTCTAGAACATGTATTAGTAACATGGGTTACCAGTATAGCGAATATTTGATTGATTTGCTAGTTTTGCAGACATGGTTTTTTCCAGTTAAGTTGACTGTGATTGTTGTAAAAAACCTGTGGAAAATAGAATTCGTTTATGGTAAACGTGTATTAGTTTTGTTTGATATCCAGTATAAGAGAAAATGTTGTTCATTGCTTGTCTATCAATTTGAAATGGTATTAGTCATTTGCTACGTAACTAAGTAACAAAGTAGCTGTAAATATACGATCTATTAATTTGAATATTATAAGTTAATTATACAGTATATTATATACATAATAACAATAAATAAATGTCTTGCCATCTCATCGCAGACTGGGCAGAACCATTACTGTTGACATAGTGGGGCCAACAGACAACTGATAAAAATACTTGTATATCAGTAATTACATACAAATTATAGATGAATTGCACCCAGGTACGGAACTAATAATCGTGCTAATCGAACAAATATTTGTCCCGAGTGGGGATCGAACCCACACCGTATGGCTTAGCAGTCAGGAATATTAAAATTTTAATAAAACCATTAGAGGCCAATATTAAAATTAAATTTAAGATTATCATGTAGTTTCCTTATTTTGATACGGTTACTCGTATTGTTAGATGCATACATATATTTACTTTAATTTAGTATGCTATGTTTAGCAGAGAGATCGGGCTCCCCAGATCTAGAAAACAAGTTCAGGCCTACTTTTTAAATGAAAAATGACCTTGATATATTTACTGGAAGAAGGATACTAACGCTTTCAATATAAATGTTTACCCTTAATTAGAAATAGGTACTTTTTCTTTTGCTTGTTTCCTCCGTTTTTCACCAATTTTAAAATGATTATGCAAGATAATAGACAACCTGGCAGTAGATATTACTGTCGTTCCTAACTCGCCTAGTGAGATGTGAATCTAATCTGTGTGGCAAAGCCAATAAAGAGGCCTTTTTTTGTAACAAGCACTCAAAATGGAGACAATTGAATTAATGATTGCATCTCTGTCAATAAAACGATTACGACACAGCGTGTAAAATTTATAGAATTTTGGTCATAATAATAACATTGATGATTAAAAAAAAAAAAAAAAAATCCTGTAGCATTAAACTTCATTAGATAACAGGAGCTAATTTCTCATCTGAAAATACATTCCGTTCAGCACTTTCTCCCATATTGAATAAACGATTTAGTTCATATGCTAATATCAGGATATGGCTTAAAGGTATTTACAAAACTCAATACTGTGGTACTTGTTTTGTAAGTAGATGCTACCCAAATGCAGAAATACCATTGACAACTAAATAATAATAATAATAAAAAAATTATAGCACCTGGTTGTGCTGCCAATGTTCTTACATTCACTTCTAAAACCATATTTATTTGCAAATAAATCGTTGAATTTGACTTTATTATAATGTATATTTTAAAGAGTCGTGATGTGATTACGACCGAATATACGAATACCACACCAATATAATTATTGAACCATGATGGCATTACGGTTATTTACTCACATATGTATTGTAGCCTAAGCTGGCGTCTAAAAATATATATATTAAAGAGTAGTGATGCGAATATAATTATTGAACCGTAATGCGATTACGGTCATTTACTCACATATGTATGTGTTTTATCTGACGCAGATAAGCAGAGGGTTTGCTGGCGTTTAAAAATGTATATTTTTAAGAGTCGTGATGCGATTACGACCGAATATACGAATACCATACCAATATACTTATTGAACCGTGATGCGATTACGGTCATTTACTCACATATGTACGTGTTTTATCTGACGCAGATTAGCAAAAAAGTATTTCTGGCGTTTAAAATGTATATTTTAAAGAGTCGTGATGCGATTACGACCAAATATACGAATACCATACCAATATACTTATTGAACCGTGATGCGATTACGGTCATTTACTCACATATGTATGTGTTTTATCTGACGCAGATTAGCTGAGGGTTTTCTGGCGTCTAAAAATGTATATTTTAAAGAGTCGTGATGCGATTACGACCGAATATACGAATACCATACCAATATACTTATTGAACCGTGATGCGATTACGGTCATTTACTCATAATTATATGTATTGTATTTGATGTAAATAATGAATTTGAGCATTCATTTTCATCAAATCTGTGAATAAGCTCCGTCATATCGATACTGTTAGTCAAGATTAATACCCATAAAATTAAAGAGTCATGATTTGATTACCGAATATACGATACCAATATTATTTCTGAACCGTGATGCGATTACGGTCACTTACTCGCATAATAATATGTATTTTTCCTGATACAGATAATGTATCTGAACATTCATATTTATTTAATCAGTGAATACGCTCCGTCCGTCCGTCCTCGGTATAGTTGGTTAAAGCTAATACGGATTATATTAAATAGCCGCGATGCGATTACGACCGAATATACGAACACCATATATCAATATTATTTCTGAACCATGAAGCGATTACGGTCACTTCCTCATATATGCATTTTTTTTACTAATGCAGATAATGTATCTGAGTATTCATTTTCATTAAATCTTGGAATAGGCTCCGTCGTATTTATACTGTTGATCAAAGCTAATACCTATAAAATTAAAGAGTCGTGATTCGATAATGACCGACTATACGAACACATTACCCAATATAATTATTGAACCATGATGTGATTATGGTCACTTACTCGCACATTAATATGTATTTTTTTTCTGATGCAGATAAAGTATCTGAGCATTCATTTTCATTAAATCTTAGAAAACGTACCGTCGTAACGTTGGTCAAGGCTAATACGCATAAAATTAAAGAATCTTGATTCGATAACGACCAAATATACAAACATCATAACAATATAATTTCTGAACCGTGATGCGATCCTTGGTTTAGTCGAAAACCATCCAATGATATTGCTTGATCCACAGTTCAACTGTAGTTTAGTTTTAGACTTCGTTTTTAAATAAGGGTGATAATGTATATTTTATTTTATGTGAATAATACATCTGAACATTCATATTTAGCAAATTAGGGTATACGCTCCATTGTCGCCGAATAATATTGACCCGATTACACATACTCTTGATAATGTTGTCGCTACGCAGGATCCTACCGCTGATATTGCTACCCCGACCAAATAATATAATAAAGATGAACTCTCAGCACCCGAGCTTTGGCCGCAGGCCTTTTGGGATGCCTTAAGTGTATCAAAAATTAAAGTTGTCATTTATGAACCTAAGATAAGAGACGTTGTTTCAAATATTAGGAATAACGATTCCAATATTTAAAATTCTTGTTAGCGAGGCCTCAATCGCATCTAATTCTTTTATCACAATTAGAAGGAGATATGCCTAGGGAAAGCCCTGATAGCATACATAGAACTAATAGGACCGTTTAGAGACACGTCTATCGCAGAAAGGTTAATTCTGACCACAAAAAAAAAAAGAAAAAGAAAATATATATATATATATATATATATACCACAACGCAACTGTGTCCACAATCAGCCGCTGTGTCCAGCAAGTATTGGAAGAGAGCGGATATTGACGCAAGCGTATACTCTGCGCATAGTGCTCGCCACGCAGAGACGTCCGTCGATGCGTTTCCATAGAAGTGATTAGGAAGGCAGCAGAATGGTCATGAAACTCCCACGGATTTAGTAAATTTTATGACAGATCGAATAATGATCCTGTATTTAAAAATTCCAGTTGATTATGGTTAAGTATAGTTAAAAATGATTAAGTTAATAAGGTAAAGTAAATTATTGCATGTATTAATTCGTTTATGGGTATTGGTTCAATACTCTTACTAACGATTTCCCTAAAGCTCTAAACATCTACTGTGTAATATGAAAATCTCGAGGATGCAGCGACGAAATATAATTGAAGGTTAAACAAACTTACCTTAAGTGAAGTTTGACCATAATTATATGAGTCGCTGCATCCGAAGAGATTTTCGATCCCTCCCTCCCTTAAAGTATTCTTGTGAATACTTTCTTCCCGTTATTTGATTTTAATGCTTTGCCTTTAGTGAAATCTTAAGTAGATGCTGTGTTAGTCTGAAAAGAATGAGGTGACATCCAGGTGGCGGCGGCAAAATGACGTTGACATTTTGTCTTTTTAATGTTGCAAGCTCTAAAAAGTGTTCGATGTCCAGTACATTGAAGAGTGTACTACTGTGTAATATGAAAATCTCTTCGGATGCAGCGACTCATATAATTATGGTCAAACTTCACTTAAGGTAAGTTTGTTTAACCTTCAATTAGAATCTATACAAATAAATAAAATTGGAGTGTCTGTTTGTAATATTGAAATAACCGGTTTTTACTACATAAATATGAATATATATACGGTACATACACCAAAATAACATTTTTTACAATTTTTTTCTGTCTGTCTGTCTGTTTGTTCCGGCTAATCTCTGAAACGGCTGGATCGATTTTGACGGGACTTTTATTGGCAGGTAGCTGATGTAATAAGGAGTAACTTAGGCTACTTTTATTTTAGAAAAAGTCATTTATTTTACAAAAATACAAAATAAACTTATTAACACGCGGACGAAGTCGCGGGCACAGCTAGTTTAAAATAAATTCAGTAATATTAATAGTAGTATCGGAAGATGACCCAAATCAGAACTAAGTACTAAAATAATAATTAAGAGACGCTCATAAGATGCTCTCACCGGTCCGTAAGTGATCGGCGAGGTTAAGCAACTAGGCTCGTGGTGGGTCCATAGATGGGTGACCGCCTAAGGGGTTTAATTTCTGAGCGTCTCCATGCTTCGAAGACGCTCAGAAATTAAACCGGGCTGTCCGTCCCGGTTGTAGATTAGACAATAGTCGTTAAGCCATGTCAGAGACCTACTGGGCGGCTTGAACAACTCTGATTCTGTTCACTTGTAACCACTGCCCATACGATAAGTACTAAAATTTAATCAACTAGAACGGTAGAAAGAAAAATCCTGAGTGAGATTAGTGAAATGATTTTATAATGTTTTTTTTTCTGAAATGATCTAACTAGCATCTAGCTTGTAAACCTTTTCACCCTTCCCACCCTTAACAATATTTAAGCGTTCAGTGAGTTTAAGGCTATATGATGAGTTAAGCATCTTCTACACGGTTGCAAACCCTAGATGGATGGCAACCACCGGGGTGACCTCTGTTGGGACGTTGGTTTGCAACCGTTTAGAAGATGCTTTATCATAAAGCCGCAACAAGTTTTTATTATTATTTAGAATTTGGCGACGACGGCCAATCTCAACAAGACTTTCTACGCTGGACAAATTTTCGTGCAATTTGTACCTAAACATGGTTGCGCTCTCAATACCCTCACTTATATTCCAGGACCAACAGATATGTTGTATATATGAAAGGCAAGCCAATAACGCCAACTATGTACATAGTGTTGTAATTTTTAATTGACAAGTTAAAGTTAAATTTTTAATTTCCGTTTGAGTTCGACATAATCACACACTTGCCACGATTATGTTAAGTAACCCCTTTATTAGATATGTTAAATACATAATGTAGACCGGATGGGACTGCTCAATTATTGTAGTGTTATCCTGTATTTACGTAGATTGCATTTGATTACAAGGATACAGTTGTTTAGTAGGTAAGTACTGAAAGAGCGTTGGCAATAAAAATAAAAAAAAATCTGGATGTTGGCTTCTTGGACGACGTTCTATTGTATCGTAGCATTGTATGCAATTAACTATATTTTTTTTTCAAAATTTATTTGAATAAACAGGTTTATTGTAATTTGTAAAACACCAACAACTTCGCAGGACTAGATTTCTAACACCTTAAGCAACAACTTTTGTTCTACAAGTTCGGTCAGAATTCATGAAAAAAAATATTTACACGGATTACTGGCGACTAGGGAAATAGGTCAGGTTCAAAGGCACTATCACTGATCTTCCCCACGCCCTCGCAAGGGTACATTTACTTAATCTTTGTAATAAGTAAAAATAAAATGGAATTAACGTTACCAGTTAATATTTAACACTAGCTGACCCGGCGAACTTCGTTCCGCCTAACAGTCGATTCTTTATTTTTTTTTAAATTATGGTAGGTATCATAATAAAAAAAAAAGTAACGTAACGTCAACTATTCATTTTCGAACTCATCCTTGTTTCTTCTTGGTTAAATTTGTTGCGGGATCCAAGACAGTTAAAGCGATTCCCCGCCTAAAGCCTCACCGCTCAGAGTCATCGGTGGGCCACTGTTCCCTCCTGGCTTACAGGAGTTTCAGTGCTTGGAGTGAGAGAGGGATACTACTCCCGTGCTGGTAAAGTCGTGTCGTAGTAATTGTTTTCAACATTACCTAAACATATTTAACGGAAAATTTATTTAGTTTGAGTGTAAAATTAGTTGACTTCTTTTTACACCTATCTTCAATGTTTCACCTTCCCTTCGTTTATCCAGTCCGTACTTGGTTGTCAGGAAGAAAAGGAAGTAGCTAGCAATAAGACCGCCATTTGAACCTAATTTATGTACCTCATTAATTTCAAGTCATGGTGTACAATAAAGAGTATTTTACTTTTAGTTACTTCAGTGTTTTTCAACCTTTTTCATGACGCGGCCCCTTTAGTAAGAAGAAATTTTCGCGACACCTTTACCCGTTTTTTATCTATGTATTTTATTTTGTGACAAATATTGAATCCAGCATATTTATTCATTTTCATAGTTAGGGTTCGGATAAATACATAATTAAAATGCGAGTTGAGGGAATGAGTAAGCGAGACACAATGAGCGTTACGGGGGCTAAGACGATGGCTAAGCAGTGGCAACATGCAGGATCGCGACTTGCATGCTTTGTGACTACTTGAAACCGTCAACCGGTTACAGTTTGTCGAGCGCCAGCCATTCCTTTTACGTATTTAACAGATATTTTTACTTATTGAAAAAAATAAATTGCTGAAAAGACCTACAGAACCCTCAACTTCTAGCGTGTGTAGTGTTGGACGAAACTGTAGTAAAAAAGAACTTCTTAATAACGACAGTTCTTTGAAATTCATATTTAATGTCATTGCGAACAAATCACAGTGTGTTAAGTATTTGCTTCGAAGTTTTCTCTTGATAAAGATTTTTTCGATATTTTATTCAATGGGGGATAAGCGATATGACAACTTCGAAGGTTCCTTGAAATTTGAGTAGGTAATCTACGGATACTGCGGAATCTGTGCACTTTCTAGCTTTTGTGCGTTGAATCCAATGAAAACGAATAATGGAAGAAATAATTTTTTGTAAAGCATTTCCACGAATACTACAGCACTACGCATAATTTTCTCCATCGTCAAGTTCTTGCGACCAAAACCTTCCCACAGCAATACAGCAAAGTTCTTAATATTATTATAAAATTGTAAATTCTTTTAAAGAAAAAACGTTTTGGATACGTCTGTTCCGAAAAGTGAAGATATGAGCAGAGCACAATTTACTATATCATACAGATGTTAGGTGGTTGTCAAGAGACAAAGTACTGCCAGAGTTTTGGAACTTCGCGCTCAACTTTTAATGTATATGCAGCAGACCTAATTGTAATACATTTGCGACGCTGTGACTAGGTTTCCCAACCTTTTGCGAATTCCCTATAGAAGCTTCGCGGTCCCCTACAGAGTCTTCGCGACCCCCAGGGGTTGCGACCCACACGTTGAAAAACACAGCTTTACTTTATAATGTTTTTTTTTTTCTCTTGGCTAATAAACAGATTTTTGCATCAAATCTCATGAGCCAAAACTCATTCCAGTATTTTATTGCATCCAATGGTTGTCGCTAAATTAAGAATACGGCTGCTATTTATGCCTTAAGATTACATAAAATCACTTTTATCACGTTTTATTTTGTTTTTAGTGCAATAACGTGTACTTTTTATTTTTAATCTTCTCTAAGAGTTTTGTCCCTATTATTAAAACAGCAACGCAAATTAACATTAACGCCCAAATATATTTTATTCCAAAATTTTAATAAATATGGCCACCCGTAATACTATTCACGCACTGGATTCTCCACTGCATTGGAACAATCAAATAAAAGTTATTATATTTCCCATTACTTAATAGTATTTATGACGGAATTACAGAAACGCACGCCATATAATATCGTACATACTATACATCTCGTATATATAATACGCTATAATATGATGTGTGAAGACAGCTACTTTGAAATAGTTATTTGTTATACAAGAGTGCAACGTTGCTTTTTAACCGCGTGCTCAATTTTGATAAACGAGCTAGCGAAGGATTCTAAAATTATAATCCTGAGCATTAGCGAGGAAATCAAAAGAGCACAAGGTGAAAAATCTTTGCACTCGAGTGCAACACGTAACTTTTTATCAAACCTCAGTGCGGAAAAACTAAATGTGAAAAAAATAATAATTATAAAGTGACCTCAATAATCACATATCACCAGAACCCATCAATTGTTTGGTAATAATTTTATAATGATAAATACTTTTATTTCAGTTTAGGTATTAATAGATACTATATTATGATATGTAAGTATTACATGACAATCTTTAAATTAAAAAAAAAAATACTTAGGTATAATTATGAAAATCTTAAAGTAACGTTGCTACGGTTAGAGTGTAATAGAACAGTAATATTGCGCTAACAAATAAAAAAAAGTTCACCAAGAAATTTCCGAGTCTTAGTTTTTAATAAATTAAAAAAGTTATATGATAAATTCGGGACCATAGAGAAGTAGAAGTAATATAGGTTACTGATGTTTTGCAATCACAAACTTGGTCCACACGATGTTCTAAATTCAAATTTACTTTAACCTCTAGAGGATAAGAACGACTTTTCTCCACTCAGATATCGAAGAGTAAAAATGCTCTTTACGAGATGGGGTGATGAAAAATATAAATTTTTCTATGAAACTTACCTTTTCCATATTTACGTCCTATTCACTTCCTAATATATAAAATGTGCACAGCACGACTGTTTGGGCTTATTACTATGACTGTTCTGTATCAGCAGTAAGGACTAACACTAATTTTGGAGTCTCTTGCATAACTACTGTTTAGGTAAATAACCACCTACTATTAAAATAATTACCAGAATTTTAAAGTGATTGACAGAATTAGGAAGTTCATTACTAACAAAGTGGTCTTCGGGCTGTGCTGAATTAATAAGAAAATGTACTAAATTGGATGATTTAACAAGTATTTAATTATCCAATTTAGTACATGTCTAAAAGTTTTGCCTGCCTCGTTGGTCTAGCGGCAGCGTGTTCACACGCAGATAACGAGGTCCTGGGTTCAAATCCTGGAAAAAAGGTTTCTGTAAAATAAGAAAAAATTCTCAGCAGAAAAAAGTCTGGGAGTTGGCGGTATTATACCACCGTGCCTCGGAGAGCACGTAACGCCGTCGGTCGTGTGATATCGGATATTATGTTGAACATCTGCTAGTTGTTAACATTACTTTTTGACTAGGCGCTAGTAATAAAAGGCAGTTAAACAAATTACAGTGTATTATCCTAAACATTTATTTTAGGTGAATTTTATGGCCGCCAATCTCGATGTATGAAGGTAGGGTCACAAATAGTTCCCCGCACTGCTTCCGTAGTATCAGCATACATGATGCGATAGTTGTAGTCGTTAAGGTCTAAAGGACCATCCTGGAACATTGGCAGACGATTTGATATCACCCACAAGCTTTGTGATTCTTCTTGGTCAATTTTTATATCATTCGGAAATATCAATGTTTCAGTATTCATCGCCACAGTTGCGAAATTTGATCTTTGATATGTTTTTCTCGTATTCCAACAGTCAATACTGTCACGAGTGACTAAGCCATAATACATTATTCCATATCTATCTATTGCAGAAGCAGAAGATTGCCCATTGAGTCCTCTGCTCTCGCCGACTAGATTAAATTCATTTGAGCTGTTATTGACTCGTGAAGGATCTTGTAGGACCGCAGTCGATACATAAAATTCTCTTCCACTGGACATCGCATGGTAGAATAAAATTCGGTCCACGTAATAAACAGGTGTTAACGCCAAACCAAATATGCCATCTGTCCATTGAAAATTAAGCCCATGAAGTGTATAATTGGACGCTAGAGGATCCGGGTAAAATGATGGATGAGTGAATCTCCAAAAGCTTTCGTCACTTGCTCTGAAAACGATCAGTCCAAAGCGCCAAGTGTCTGCTATATAAAGATGAAGGTCTGAACAATCAGGCAATCGTGTATCAACAATTATGTTTGAAAATAGTGAATCCTGTAACACATATTTTTTAGGAATGGGATAGCGAGCTAAAAGTTGATCTGTTCGGAGATCAAATACTACAATGCTAGGCGGGCACAGTTGTTGGGGGTTGTCCTGAGATTCGATTTGACCGGAATCCAAAACCCACAGCTTTCCGCATGAATCTGCATTAACTCGAAAAACTGAAGTCAGGCCGCCGCAGTTGTTTGTGCCGTTACCTGTAAAAATATAAAAAGAATGAATACGTAATGTACCTGCCTGTTATAAACTTAAAATTAAGTAAAATGAAAAATTTCAGTTTCCGCCATTTCAAATTTATGTCTCACGTAAGAAGTTAACCATTATTTGCGTATAAAAAGCATTATAATCTATTCCCTCTGGGTAGCCGTGAGTCTATGTATGTATCAAATCAATTTCTTATTGACTCTCACCTGTTCGATGAAAGTTCCAATCAGGGTATGGCTTGAGTGGGGTTGAGGTCCATCCACCTGAGCGGGGCACCGTTGCTAAGGTTGCAGGTACGCCGCGTCGCCACCGCGGCACCGTAACCCACACTCGAGAACCCCATACTTCCAGGCCCAAAGGCAGCACGTTTGCTGGAATGAATTGTCTGAAACAGGTATAATTTTAATTTTAATGCTGTTATTCGTATTATATTTGCTTCCGTAAGTTGCTAGCGGTTATTTAATAAACAACAAAAGATTTTTTATCTGTCTAGTTTTTATCGTATGGGCAGTGGTTACCCTGGTTTCAGAGATTTTCAAGTCGCCCAGAAGGCCTTTGACATGGCTACCAACAGCTTAAAGTGCCCTCCAAAGCACTGCGATTCTCAGAAATTAAACCATTTTGATGGTCATCCATCTATAGACTGACCACGTGTATAGGTGTTATACCTCGCCGATGACTTACGGACCGGTGAGCGCAACAGGCCGAGAGCGCCTCATTTTATATACAGGCACCGTGTTCTAATAACGATTCAACTTAGTTGGTGAATTACTTAAGCCCTGTAGTGTTTAACCTACAGGAGAAAGTATCAACTTAGTTTGGATCAGCCTGGTTTATCGAGTTTCGGGAGACTTGAACAGGAGAGGTACTCCTGATCTTGTAAATTGTTTTTAGCTTTGCGCTATCTGCGTTGTCTGTTTTACCTAGAAGGACAAACAGACATGTTCATGTACAGACGCCAGCACATCAAGCTACCCCAATCTGTCAAATTACACCAATTGAAAGTGAACCTTATGCTTATGCGATAAAGTTGAAAATCTATAAAAGAAATATGACAGATTGGGGTAGCTTGATGTGCTGGCGGCTGTACAAATATCTGACATGGGTGTGAAACTAACCTACGACCTGCGGCGTGAAAGGTAAGTCTCTACCAAACACCAACTGGCCCGTCAAGAAAGTCGTTGATCATATGCTTGAGGAAGACATAAATAGTAGTTCAACTGTGCCTTATATAGATTGAAGACAGATATATAGGTACTCATAATTTTAACACACGCCACTACCATATTCTCAATCAGAACATACGCTACACGTGGTGTTGCCAACAAGTTCGTTAAATATCTTACCCGGTAGCTAGTGACTGTCTTCGATGTCTGGGCGAAAGGAATTCGAAGTCAACGTGCTTCCATTTGTAGAGGGTGTTGAAGGGTGGAGTGTCAATGTCAGCCGGTATGGACTGCGGCCGCGCAACTCCCATCATTGTGAGCCATAGCGTGATGCCTGCTGCGTGAGTACGCTCCCCTGTAAAGGACAAATATACATAAATATTTGAGAAGAATATCACGTTACCTGGTTGTTAACATAATTATGACCATTTGCGCTTTGGAATCGTACACTGAACGTCATCAGCCACACCAAAAGTTATTTAGTTAATTAAATACCATTTGGAACTGGACCTCAAAACAACGTCTATTAAGAATTATGAATTTATTTAGCACTTGGGTATTAACATACACTTGTACTTGTCAAGCTCACAATGCAATACATAAAACTAGTTGAATACAATATTAAAGTACCAAAAATATTTTGAATTAGTCCGTCCGTGCGGTCTGTTATGTCACATTTTTTTATCCTTAATTAAATAATAAATAGCAAGTAACTAAACTATTATTGTTACATTTAGCACTACTATATAATAATTAACGAATTGAAGACAACGAGCACTTGGATAGCGCAAAAGGTTAACAGTAACAGTTATACGGGTTTTACTTAAAATTTAATGTCCATCATATAACACATAAGTACTATTTTTATATGCAGTTAAGCATATTTTGGAAGTAATATTATAATATATTTCTGATTTATTTCTGTTTCTAATAGGTTCATTTTGTGTTTTCTAAACCTTTGAGATCAGCAATCGATTCTTTGTAATACATTTGGAAGTAATATTATAATATATTTCTGATTTATTTCTGTTTCTAATAGGTTCATTTTGTGTTTTCTAAACCTTTGAGATCAGCAATCGATTCTTTGTAATACATAAACGTTTTCAAAAAAGATGAACATGATTGGCACGAATTGTAATTTTATAGTAATTTTCTTCGGTCATAAATCACGTGTGGCTGCAGATTGTGGAAATACTAACTTTCTAGTTTAGATATTTTTGCAACCTATTTGAGAATTGGCTATACCGGTTATACGGAGTTTACGTAATTAGTGACCATCATCCAAGAAGATTATTTGGAATGAACATCTCTTTTAATTTCTATTATATTTTTTTATATTTACACTTATTTTAAGTAAGTAAATCTGAAACTAAACGTTTCGTTGACATTTCTTTCTGTTACGTAATACAATAATGATCTTGAACAACCATTTTGATTATAGCTATATAATTTGTATATAAATAATACACGTGTATGTTATAGTTGATTAGCCCATACGGATCACGTCATTTTTAACTTTCGTGAAATATGCTAGAATGAAAATAACACTTTACAAATTTGATTGCATTTCCATCCAACAACACCAAAAGTATTTCGTGTGCAGAAAGATCGCACAATAAAAAAATCCTGATTTTATTTTATCACCTCTCTATTAGCGTGCCTAATATGTATATCCTAATGCACATACCCAGTTGCACTTATCGGTCCGTATGACCCTTATTTATTAAATATGTGATGATTTCTATGATCACAATGGCCTAATTATTAGTAGTCGGGGCTAGTCCCTCCCTCTTACCCACCACTGCAACTCCTGTAAGCCAGGATCAACAGTGGCACACAATGAAATGACACTGAGCGGTGAAGCTCAGGCATGTCCCGGGGAATCGCTTTAACTGTCTTGGATCCCGCAACGAGTTTAATCAGAAAGAGAAAAAGGAGGAGTTAGAAAATGAATAGTTCCACTTCCCTCCAGAGCAAAGCGGGAGACAGAATGATGTAAAGAGGCTATAGCCTCATAAAATAAGAGATTTGCAACTAGAGAAGCCAGCTGCCAAAGCACCGCGGATCAATCTAAGGGTCCTAAGTGAGCTGTTATATTTGATTCCAATAGTGGGTATGGCAAAAGCGCTTAAACGCACGGAAGTTGTTCCTTGTTGCCACAAGATCCGTATAATAAACTACTCCAGATATTGGTTGCAAGCTGTTTAACATAATATCTCGCTGATTTTGCCAGAGATCACACTCCCAAAGGATGTGGTGAGAAGTTTGTTCATATTCGTTACTGGAAGTTGAGCACAGACAGATTGGTGAAGATACTAATTTGAAACTAAACAATTTACTTTTAAAATTGCCGTGTCCGGTAAGAAATTGTGCAACACAATGGTCTATGATTAGCCAAGTTTTATTTAACCGTTCGCGTACGTCCAGAAAGAACTAGTGCAGATGGCGACCCTTGGTGGAGCTATTCCATCTACATTGCCATTAATTTAGTAGTTCGTCATTTAAGTCAGTTATTGGCATAAATAGCCTGGTTATTTTCGTACGGTCGCGTAATGATAAGAAATCATTTTCTAAATTTTCGCGCGTAGAATAATACATTGCTGCTCGTCTTTAAACTTCAAGATCAACCGGAAGTACACCCGCTAGGACAGGTCCCTCTGTGCTCACCGTTCTATAGGCTTTACACAGAAATATCAACGCCAACCTCTGGCTTGTAGTAATTTACGGCGAGCAGCTCCGATGGTAATTAATAGTAGTCATGATGCAGTCCATTACTGTCCCACTACCGGGCGAGGGCCTCCTGTCACAATGAGAGGGTAAAGTCAATCACACTCACCTAGTGCAACTTGACAAACTTCACATACCATCTAGAACTTATTGGAGAATTCTCAGTTTTCCACACAATGTTTTCCTTCGCCGGTTTAAGTACGAGATAATTATTTTCTAATACACTCGTTATATATCTGAAGACGTCGTTATTATTATAATTTTATTTATTTTAAGTTTCGAACTACTAAATAATTAAAAAAAAATTGGTTCTGAGCTAGTGCACTGTTCTAATTATAGGAAACCACAACATTTTTAGCAAAATATCAAAGTCGAATTAAGATATTTCACTCACTTTACGGCTACCGCATATAAATGAAGACTAAAGTTAACTTTACAATCGTTTTTCATGCAATTGTTACGTAAGTTTAAACGAAGACCAATCACTTAGTATTTTTTTATAACTATGCAGGGTTTTGATCGTAGTTTGTAGTAACACGACGCCGCGGCGCCGTATCGTTGTAGTAATAGAGGTGCATATTTGCTTGCTTCGTTGCGAAATACTTTGGCAAATATTTATGCCATCAGATGGACCGCGGTAATTCGAAGTTGGTACAAAACTATTTAGGAACTCGTTTTTAGTATTCTTTTAATTTAGTCGATTCAGCTTTTCCTTTCTCGATTGGTCAGTAGTTAGGTGTCATTTGTGCACTAGTACCCGAGTGGTTCAAACCACCTGGTAAGTCTCCAACGTGAATTAACGACTAAAACCGAAACGTGAGACGCTCAGCTCAGCAAATTAAACCATATAGGCTGTCACCCATCTACAAACAGGTTGCTTACCTAGGTGCTTATTTATATTATAAAAAAATAATTATAAAATCTGCTATACAGAAAAATCCTCTTAATTTTCCTGTAATATTTGTACCATAGCACTCACCGGTGATAAAATGATTGGTGGAATTAAGCACCCATCTCTAGATCAGTCTATAGATGGGGTGATGGGTGATCGCCAAGGTGGTTTTATTTCTGAGCATCTCCGTGTTTCGGAAAGCCCGTTAAGCCGTCGGTCCCAGTTGTCATCATGAGACTTCGTTAAGCTATATGAGAGGCCTACTAGGTGACTTGAACAATCAAGTGATCCAACAAAACGTTAACCTTTTCTGTGTCTAATCCAAGTGGAAAACAATCCGATATTAATTTTTAATCCTATTTTGGGATATCTTACACATTAAATATACAAAATTTTAAATCGTTATCAGTGACAAACCAGTGACGGGCCGACGGAGTCACACCACAAAGACGCCTGTTTACCATTTAGGTATAAAGTTCTAAAAATAAGAGATGTGATTTGAGAGCGAGACAAACATGGTCTTCATAATGTAAATGACCGAAAGGGATAAAAATGAGTTTTAAACCAGGAATTTTTAAAGGATTTTCACAGATCTAACTAGTTTTTTTCAGTTTACATAACTTTTATAGGTAATTGTAATGACATTGAAACCCACATATTAACATTTTTGAATTTCAAAAACAGCACTCAATACCACACACTTAGACGACAAAAGTACAACTGAATACGTTACTTTACATGATTGTATCACCTGAATTTGTTTTTATTATTGATTCAATATAATACTAAGCTTACAATGACTTGAGTTTACAATGGTGTTGTGACAGTTGAAAAAAAATAACTTTTGTGTTTAAAAATGCATTAATCATACTGCTCTAAGTAAACCGGATATTTCAGTATAATGTAATGTGAAGGGTAACCTAATAGTGCTTTATTTTTTATTACTTAGGCTTATCACAGATCGATTATCGACCGATAATCGGCCCGTCATAAGATGGCTTAAATGCAACTGTAAAAATTGAATAAGATTAGTACACGTCAAATCAGAGCAGACGTACAATGGTTATCTAATAGTTAGATGTGCGTACCTGATTGGACATGCACACGGTTACTACATAATCGAATAGCCATATTTGAGCAACAATGCTGAGAATAGATGCTTGTCTCTAGACGATCCGATTTGTGTCAGAGATATATATGCCCGATCTTTACCCGACTAGTAACCCGGACCAGAGAGAAACTCGTGGTGGGTTTCGAACCACGGTCGGGTAACGAACTCAGAATACAATACATTGTACATTGTACCTTTAGTATATGACACTTAAAGAAAACTAATACCTATTTATATGAAGTAATTTACCTAATTAGTGAGAAAGTTGATAGGTGTTTATGTGTTAAGTGAGTGGTTTGTTTGTGTAAGCCGTTATGAAAATTTTCAGTTTTTTGTGTAGTTCAAGTTTAGCAGATTCGTTATTTTTTTTTTATAGGTAAGTGGAATAGAGGAAGTTGTTTTTTGATTTTATTGTGGATGTATAGACTGAGGAAGTTGTGTTTTGGGCAAATGGTATTTTGGGAATACTTTTTACGACCAGTTTACTAAAGTATAATTAAAGTTAAAATATAATTAAGTGTCAATTACAGTCTGGCGTGTTTATAAAAACTGAGCACTGTGAGCTGTACAAGTCTAGAAGATGGATAAAGAAAACGATATAGTGTGTATTTCGTATGTTTTGATTCGGTGCATAATTGTTATCATACTCATACAACCATAGACTAAAGTTGCTTACGGTCGGGCTCATAACAGTGCCCTATTAAAATGAGACTGTTAATTTGTATTTATTTATTAGCTAGCTATTTAAGTATTTTGGTTTTTCGAGCTATCTGCCAAATCTGCTAAACACGTAACAGTTTACCACAGACTACCTACAGAAACCTACTACATTTAGTATGAAAGGACCCGCTGTTTATATGATTATTACAATTACAAATGGCGATTTCTGATAAAGAAAGTAAAGCTATTTAAGGATTTCTATGGAGAATTATCTAAGGAGATCACATTTTTTTGAAGTTATACTTCTTTTGGCGCGATGGAGAAAAATGATGAGAGTGAATTTTTACAATGCGCGCGCACACCGACACCAAAAAATTTAACAGCATGAAGTTTAGTTCTAGGTGGTATGAAAATTGATAACTATGTTCAAGTTGTATATTAAGAAGTATAACTTCTAACGCGTGTACATAAGTACACACAAGTTTTTTTTATGTGGTAACATATCGCAGTGATGAAATAGTTTTAAAATCTAGTATGTTGTCACCAGAGTTTATAGAAAAAAAAACTTAGTAATGGTGGCCAATGAATGTAGGGGGTACCTCGCTAACTACCTCGTACCTACGTAAAAGTACAGAAAACGTATTGCCAGAATAATCGTATTAGGTTGTGGAAAAAGTCTTTTCGCATTATAGTATGCATGAACTTGTCATAAAATCTCTTTGGCTATACTATTTGTATCTGGCTGGTTATGGTATCATTGGCAGATTAAATTTAAAAGAACTTAATTCCAAATTCAAATAATGATTATGTGTATTTTCATTTGTTTTTCGTACTGTCAAGATGAGTGAATCTAATGAAGAAAATGGATACATTTTTAAAATTTTACTAGAAAAAAGGTAAGAATGCAACGCAAGCCGTGAAAACAATTTGCAATGTTTATGGACTTAGTGCAGTATCTGTGAGAGTAACACAAATTTGGTTTAAGCGTTTTGAGTTTGGCTGAGAGGTGTTAATGCATCCGCCGTATAGTCATGACCTTGCACCTTGATTTCCACCTGTTTCGGTTTCATGAGAATTTTTTAGGCAGTGTTAGGTTAACATCACAAGAGGACTACCAAGTCCCAAAATTTCTATAGCAATGGGATCATGTCCCTACTTACAAAATGGCAAAAAAATATCGAACAAAATGGTACCTACATACTTCAGTCAAATGTAAATTCAATATTAATATTTGTTTTGAATTTTCTTAAAAAAATGCGAAGAAACTTTTTCCACAACCTATTATGTCTAATTAATTTTCAACTATCATCATCATGTCAGCCGATTAACGTCCACAGCTGGACAAAAAAGATTTCCCTAACGGAGTTGTGTCCATCATTTGGCACCCGTCCGCCACGTTTGGCAGACGGGTTGGCGATCGCAGTATGATGGTCTTAGTACATAGGGAGGCGTTGCTGCCTGTTCTCTGATAGATATTCCCTCGGGACGACTTCTACGCCTCCCATGGGATGAGATGGGGTAGCGATATACTATGCCGTCAGCCATACAACAAAACTATACTTCAGAATAAAATTCTCACTGTACTTCTGAAACTGTATCTTCCTATTTATTTTCGCTATTAATAAATTCACTTGTTGATGCCGATGTCATGTATGATACTAATTTATAGTTCCCATATTACATTAAAATTTTAATTAAAAACAAAATACGTTTTAATTGTGTCTTCATATTTTGGTGATATATGTCGATTAACTAATTTTTCAACAGTCTTGTTCATAAAATGGTTCTAATTTTACCGCAATTAGGCACATAATGACACCTGTAATCAAACTGTAACTTTTTGTTGCTATTATTCACAAGTGATTTATACGGTATTTTTTTATTTTATTGGTTGAGTTGCATTGTTCTTAAAAAAGTTTCGATACAAAAAAGATCGTGTTCAATAGTACAAATAAATTAATGTACCTACCTATTGCCACGAACCCTGTACACGAAGTTAATATAAATCTATGTCTATTGCTTGCTCATTTCATGCAACTCCATATTTAAATAGATAATTTCAACTTGTTTGTTTTTAATAAATAAAACTTTCACTCAAATATCACTTTTGTTTTCTCTGTAATAAAGAAAACCTTGAATTCCTAATTTTATACGTGGCTAAAACGCGAGAAGCCAAAAAAGAAATCTTCTTCTTTAGTCTATGGCCGATCGCCATTGTTAGATGCGCGCGCATAGGAAAATAGATTAAATTTTTCCCGCCATTGCGAAAAATAATTCACAACTCGTGTAGTATTTTTTTCTTCACAAGGGTGTTGAAAAACGTCGTATGATACACGTGTGTATTGATGATTTTCGTCTTCGGCTCTCTTAACCCCTCACCAACCACTCCCTCACCTAACGACTCGGTCTCAATGGCACCTCAGCGGTATTCACCAACATTACACACTTGTACGATAGTGTACTATAACAGTATATTCTTCAGTGAATGAATTCGTTTTAGATTAAAGTTCAGTGGACTCGTAAAAGGAAATCTAATTGTACTAAATGGAACGGTGTTCTTGTAAAAATATAATCTTTTCTAATTCTTATATAAAGTACAACATTCGTAATGCTTCAATTAACTGCTTCAATTTTAAATACCATGTAAAGACGCTAGCACATCAAGCTACCCCAATCTGTCAAATTTCCCCAATTGAAAGTGAACCTTATGTTTATGTGATAAAGCTGAAAATCGATAAAAGAAATTTGACAGATTGGGGTAGCTGGATGTGCTGGCGTTTGTACTTGTCAGTGTAGCGACGTACTAACTTTCTCCATTAAGTCATCATCTTCTGCGGCTGTTCTTTAAAATATACATTTAGAATACTAACAAATATTAAGTATTATCTTAGTATATTTAACCCCCGACCCAAAAAGAGGGGTGTTATAAGTTTGACGTCAATGTCAGTCTGTGTGTGTATGTGTCTGTCTGTGGCATTGTAGCTCTCAAACGGATGAATCAATTTCGATGCGGTTTTTTTTCATTTGAAAGCCAGTTTCCTTGCGGTGGTTCTTAGCTATGTTTGGTTACTATCAGTCCAGCAGTGTAAGAGTATCAGCTCTTTTCGAAAATGATGTAATTATAGCTTTCTAACGGTTAGGTTATATTATAATGTCATGAGACCGAGATAGATCGATTTTGACTTATACTACATGTGTTGTACCGGTGTACGGTACAATTACCAACATAGAAAAATATGCTGAGTATAAAATAATAAAGTAGGATAATGATATTGATACGAATATAATATGATGCATGTGCAGGGTGCACTTTTTGAAAATCCGTTTTTATTAATTGCATATTACATGATTCTCATTGATCTTAGTACAACATATTAGACAAATCTCTAGAATTGGGGGCTATTTTGGAATTAAATAAAAATGTATGTCTACAATAGCGCTTAACAAAACATCGATATCGATAATCTTGATCTATCAATTCGAGACTGTTTATTTGCCTCATAGCAGGGCCACTTAGAATTACGTAAATATATTACACTTTCTCCCTTAGAGAAGAGAAAGTGATCATAAAATTAACATTTAATACTTAAGTAGGTAGGTACACAAAGTGGGATGCTGCCGAAATAAACAGGTAGGTAGGTCTTAACAGGCCAATATTTCCGCATCTTAGAGAATAATACTACGGAAAAAATATTACTTACAAACAAAAAATGGAAGAGAATAAAAAAATATAGGAACTACATTAATATTAGACGCGATTATTATTTCTCTGGATAATCGGTATAATATACGATCCCACAACTCGTTGGGTATGCAGTCAAAAAACAATGACAACCAACAATACTAATGAGTAGCCTATATGTCTAAACCTCATAGTTGAGCGTAACCTTTATCCCTAAAAATAGGTTGCAAGAGCCCATATTAATAGTTCGTGTTTACGAGACTTATATTTGCGTGCCTAATTAAGTAATGTCTCTTTATACGATCGCATGAACGTCTAGGATGCGACTAAATGTTGTCGTCGGCCAGTACCAGCGACATAATCTATGTCAGCGACGACAGAGAAGAATCTTCGCTTAAGCTATTGTACGTGCCCGAAGAAGAACGTGAACAAGGAATTGAAAGCTCCGTAGATCATGTAACAATCCGATTAGACTCTGTTTGTTAAATAGCAGCATTTGAAGAATACCATTGAGCCGAGTACCGAATGACGGGGAGATGCGTGAGATTTCATCGATACGAATGGCAATAAAAATGTGGTCAAAGTCATATTTATACTTACTCCGTTAGATGTTGCCTTTTTCATGACTTGTTTTATCACATTTTCAGTCTTACCATTTTCAGCCGCCCCCATGCTGGCGGTGCGGTGTGATAGGGCACCGTAAGAATATTTCGGATGCCGTTCATCACTAAAAATTATAGTTATTTACAAAAACTCGAGGAAGGCCAAATCTAGAGAAAGTAAGTCTCAACTTACCTTTAACCACCATAGCTGATATCCCCGATGTCATCAAGAAAACCGCAATTAGATTATCATTTAGATTAAGTATAGATCCAGAATATCCAGAATATAATATTAACCTTTGGAGTGTAGAAAGTCGGCGTGTAAGCTCGTCCCTGTAGGGTTCTACGGCCATGAATAAGGTGCGAGTGGTGCATCTGGTAGCGCGGCTTGCGTCACGCGTTATCGATAAACCGTACAAGATCTCGCACATGTTTCCAAATCAGAATCGATTAAAGGCCACCACACATAATTACGCGCGATCTGCTTCATGCGAACCATGCCGAGAAGACCATCATGAATCTCTTCGACTTCGAACTACCTACATATATTACTGTCCTCATTACAGTAATAGTCGAAAATGTGAAGTCGAAGGATGGTAAGAAAGAAAGGTAAGAAGAAGACGAGATGGTAAGGTTCAATGGCTATCGATAATACCACGCCAAACACTATCATGACAATAACTACTATTTAACACACACAATTTAAAAGCAATTTGGTTTTTGTCATGATTTCAGACTGTGTCTTTGTTGCTTGAAATGCAATTCAAATACGCCTTCCTTTGACGTATAAAAAGTTATTTACTTTGTCATATAGCACAAAAATCAGGCCCACTTAAGGTTGTTTGTTGAAAGTTTTTGCTGATTTAAATATAAACCAAAATAAAAAATATAATTATTTTCTTGTAATTTTCCTGTAATGCTTAAATTTCTGAATAGATTGTTAAAGAAAATAGCTGACCAAATAGAAAACAAGCATTTGATTGGATCTTGTAGTTATCGGAGAGGAAAAGCACCTAGGCACACGGTTGGTCTATAGATGGATGACAGTGGTTCAATTTCTGAGCGTCTCCGTGCTTCAAAAGGCACAGTATCTAGTCGGTCCTTGTTGTAGTCGTTCAAGTAAAGAACCTAAGACTTGGCTCAACTTTGTCTAGAGATTTCATTACTTTTTAGAGATTAACAAGCAGCTCCATCGAGACTTGGCAATTTTTTTACAGAATGTTTTTGTGGGAATTCACTTCTTTTTGTAGAAAGCTGATTATTTTACTGAAATATGCATAGTGTTTATTGGTATATATAGTAGGAATATGGTAATCTTCATTTAATATTCATATTAAAAGCAGAGTAGTACTACGCAAAAAAATGTTTGCAAAGATAGTCGATAACGCTAATAGTTTGGGTGTGTTCTTACGGTTTCTCATCAGGGTCAACAGGTAGTCCAGATAGTCCATGATCCTAGTTTTGATAGATTTTCCTCTATGTAGGCGTTAAACCTACCTCTGTACCAAATTTCAGCGCGCCCTAGGTCAATGGGAAGTACCAGTTCTATTTTGATGATCATGTGTCAGTGTCGAAAATGTGAAACTTTGCTTTCACTTAGCTTCGGAACAAATGATCTACCAACTTGAAATTTTGCATTTTATGTGTGTTATTATAGCATACTAGATGACGTAAATTTCAGCGTTCTGTTCCTATCCAGAGGTTCTCAAATAGGGGCCTGAAAATGCGGCAAATTGGTTCCAGAAAAGGACGGTACGGCAGGGCATTGCCGTGCTCCCAGATATTATGTTAAAAGTTAGCACCTATAGCCTATAAAACTAGTTTAGTGAACAGGTTTATAACCTGCATCTCACTTACACCGACCCAGACTACGATTTCACAAGATTATATTGTATTGGAGCTATAACATAATAATATAAAGTTGTAATTTTGCAAGTAATAAATTAAGTGATCAGTACATTAGTCATTTATAAGTATGGAATAGCGTGTGTGTGGTAAGTTGGTTGCCGTAGTAGGAGACCTCTGTTAATTACTCATTGAATTCAAATAGCATTGAATTACTTCAAGCCGTGCCAATGAATGGTATCTTTTTTTGTTTGTTTAAGTTTATAATAACTGCATCTTATTTGCGATCAATATTGTTTTTATACTAATGCAACAATCCACTTAGCTTAAAACTTATCTCGTTTTATTTACATGAGGTTATTATTAACCAATAAAATCAATAAATTTTGCATAAAACCCGGCCAAGTTCGAGTCGGACTCGAACACGAAGGGTTCCGTACCATTATTTATAAAAGCCGGCCAAGTGCGAGTCGGATACGCGCACGAAGGGTTCCGTACCTATATCTATAAAATCGAGCAAAAAGTTCACGTTTGTTGTATGGGAGCGCCCTAAATATTTATTTTATTGTGTTTTTTAGTCTTTGTTGTTATAGCGGCAACAGAAATACATCATTTGTGAAAATTTCAACTGTCTAACTATCACGGTTCATGAGATACAGCCTGGTGACAGACGGACAGATCATCAAGTTTGTTGTATGGCTCCCATACCGGCAACAGAAGTACATATTCTGTGAAATTTTTTTGTCAAATTATCATGGATCATGAGATAAAGCCTGGTAACAGACGGACAGACAGACAGCGGAGTTTTAGTGATTCGGTCCCGTTTTACCCTATGTGTACGGAACTCTAAAAATGAGCAAAATATTGCAGAATTCTTTTGTCGATAACCGTGTTTAATTTCAATCTACTTTATAGGTACACTTTGTGGAGATTCACACGGTGTAATAAGTATATGATGACATCAGTTTCTGCTGAAAATATATTAAGTATAATAATAATAATAACATAGCTAGGGTGACCATCGGCAAGCTAATCTGCTTCAGGTCGGGAAACAATCACCCGAGAGTTATGCATTATCTGACACAGGCATTCGCCGGTATACAGGTACAATACCGCGTGATTATACTGCCTGTGTCACGGAACGCATAGACTACATACCTGAAGCAGAAAGTTCCTGCGTGGGCTAACCGTATACGGCGGTACAAGGAACGGGCGGATAGGTTTCACCAAAATCGATCTTTCCAAAGTGACCAAATAAAAGTGTATCGAAGGTGGGAGGGAACTTCCAGTAGTGTGACTGATGGCTGTTTATCAAATATGGACGAAATGTCCTCATTTTGGAAATATATTTGGT
Organism: Pseudoips prasinana; assembly: GCA_951640165.1. Lineage (NCBI taxonomy): Eukaryota > Metazoa > Arthropoda > Insecta > Lepidoptera > Nolidae > Pseudoips > Pseudoips prasinana. The sequence continues at coordinate 18,183,635 of OX621240.1, forward strand.
GAGCGCCCATACGTCACACCGATGGACAATGGATTGATCTAGTTAAGCGCTCATGTGAACACTTGCAACCTATGCAATCTATTAAAATTACCCCCTCTGATGTGGGAAATGCGGTTCGTCCGACTCATAACTGGAAAAGTCCTGGGCCGGATGGACTGCATAATTTCTGGCTAAAGTAGTTGCGAAGCTCGCATGGGTGTTTAGCTACTCAATTCCACGAAGTTATCGATACTGGCTCTCTCCCACCTTTTATGACAAACGGTATCTCTTTTCTGCTCCATAAAACTGGTAGTACCACGGATCCAAAGAATTATCGACCCATCACGTGCTTACCTACTATATATAAGCTCCTTACATCCATTCTGGTGTCAAAATTAAATGAGCATTTGTATGCCAATCACGTTTTAGATCCTGCTCAGGATGGATGTAGGGTTGGATCCCGTGGTACTAAGGAGCTCCTCCTCATAGGTATGGTATGGAAGAGTAAGGTGCTTCATGGTAGGTTCCACCAGGCCCTACATAGTGCTCATGTGGACCTACAAGCGTCTGTGGCCTGGCTACATTTTGGTGACCTATTTGGGGAAACTGATGGTTTTGCTTGTACAATTACTGATGAAGTTGTCAAGACAAGGAACTATCGGAAGTACATCTTCATGGACGGTACCATCGATATTTGTCGGGCGTGTCACCGTCACGGAGAGTCTATCAGACACATTGTTTCCGGTTGTTCCTATCTTGCCAACGGCGAGTACTTGCACAGGCATAATCAAGTGGCCAGGATTATCCACCAGCAGCTTGCTCTTCGGTATGGTCTTGTAGACGCCGAAGTGCCGTATTACAACTACGTACCGGAACCAGTTCTAGAAAACGGTTGTGCCAAGCTCTACTGGGACCGCTCTATCATTACGGACAGGACTATTGTTGCCAATAAGCCTGATATCGTTTTGGTAGACCGGTTGGAGCCTAGTTTGGTAGTTTATTGTTGATATCACTGTCCCATTTGACGATAACCTCGTAAAAGCCGAAAATGACAAGTTGTCAAAGTATTTAGATTTGGCGTACGAGGTTACCGTCATGTGGGATGTGAACTCAACAATAATTGTCCCAATAGTCGTCTCCGTAAACGGTCTCATAATAAAGAGCCTCGACCAACATCTTAAAGGGCTCTCACTGGATCACTGGGTCAAGGGCCGGATTCAGAAGGCGGCAGTTATGGGAGCGGCACACATCGTGAGGAGGTTCCTCACTCTGTCGACCTGACCACGGGGAGCTTTGTTTTTTACGTATTTATTTGTGTATTATTGTTTTATAAATCAATTTTATAAGAATAAATATGTGTTAAATATGAAAATAAATAAATAAGTTGGATAATAGTAATATATCCTGTGGCATTATTCACACACGGCTATCTGATGCAGCCAAACTATGCAGCGCTTGTACTATGGAAACCAGATAACTTATATTCTATTTTTCTTTTGTAAATACATTCTTATATAGATAATTACATCCAGACTCAGGACAAACAGACATGTTCATGCGCACAAATATCTGTCCTGGGTGGGAATCGAACATACGAACTGCGGCGCGAAGGGCATTTACCAACCGGCCCGTCAACATGTACATACATATATGTTGATAACTGCAATAAAACCTTCTTAATTGATATCAAAGAAAAAGAGCTTAACATTGCAACTGTATGTTTTATTTCTGCATGTTATGCGATTTTCATAATTCTTTTGTTTTCGACTCGATACGATATAATTTTGAAGTTGGGTGTAAGATTTTAAAACAGTAATTAATTTAATACATTTGTTAAGCATAAATTGAAGGAGAAAGGTCCCTTCTGTACTTCACGATTGTTTTAACTAAATACTTACTTTCTTATCGTGTGGGCAGTGGTTACCCTAGTGTCAGAGTTGTTCAAGCCACCCATTAGGCCTCTCACATAGCTAAACGACTGTTGCCATTAGGCACGACAGCTTAACGTGCCCTCCGAAGCACGGAGACGCTCAGAAATTAAACCACTTTGGCGGTCACCCATCTACGGACTGACCGCGAGCCTAGTTGCTTGACCTCGCCGATTACTTACGGATCGGTAATAACATCTGGCTATGAATGTGTTGTTTAAATAAATGAAAAAGAAATAGAGTTTAATTAGCGCCGCGTATAGTGACCGATAACAGTAATCGAGTTTACTTTCACCGGGTGTTATATGATATTGCTTAACGGTTTTGCATTGTGTAGGTAAAGTGCCTTTAAATGTATCAAAACATGCAAGGTTTAACGGTTGAGTTTATTGTAAAACAATATCCAGTTGTAATAGTGGACAACTTTTGTTTTGTAAATAATTTGGTAAGACGCAGATTGATTTTTTCTACTATTTCTAAATAACTTGTTATTTATGTTACACTTCACGTATTTTTTAATATCTAGGCTTAGAGATAAACGGTTAGGCTTGCCTATTGCCCAAATAACCTGAGCTACAAAAATCCCTAAATGTCTGGACCAGAGCCTTGGGACATAATTCATTTCTACGCTTGATCCTGGTATTTTATTTAACCATGCAAAGACAAATGTTTTAATCGTGCTACCATATTATGTGTCAGATTGTACAAAAATTATTTCAATTCACTGAGAATCTCTAGAGGTACAGACGCCAGCACATCAGCTACCCCAATCTGTCAAATTTCCCCAATTGAAAGTGAACCTTATGCTTTTGTGATAAAGAAAATCTATAAAAGAAATCTGACAGATTGGGGTAGCTGAATGTGCTGGCGTCTGTACATTTTCCTCCGTTTTAAGTCGGGATAGCAAAAAATAGTAATTACGCGGTGAAGCATAACGCATTGTATACTATCCATCATACTTAAAACCCTTTAAGTATGAATATAAATAGGATATACTAACTAAAAACTAACTGTTCATTTTTACTCCTCCATGTTTCTTACTTGTTAAATTCGTAGCGGGATGCAAGACAGTTAAAGCGATTCCTCGGGACAAGCCTGAACCTCACCGCTAAGTGTCATTTAATTCTGTGCCACTGTTGATCCTGGTTTACAGGAGTTGCAGTAGTGGACTAGTGGCACTAGTCCCGTTTAATAAAAGAAGGATACGATATGTAATTGGCCAACTATCTCATAGTTAATAAGCCCATAGTCCAGTTTTTAACCGACTTCTAAAACAAGAGGTTTTTGGTTTATAAACATTAAGCCTATGAAAACCGATTTTGAGAATAAATTCTTAATCGATAGGGAATGCTTTTGAGACGATATCACATAAATTATGTTATAATCTGATTTACCACTTATTAGAAAAGTAGAAGTCAGTTGTTTGTTTTTATAAATAGTATTTATTACTGTGTGACGTTCTTAGTATGTGGAAGGCGTTCCTTTAATTGACGTATATACTGTTAGCCAAAGAGGCTTTTACTGCTTTGCCTGGTAATAAACGCGAGCAAGCCGTGAAGTTAATAAGTGATCCAAACTAACTAAGCGCTAGAGGACACTTCCTTTTGTATTTGAACAGGCAATAAGACTGCAAAGTAAGCAACCAGCAATGCGATGTGTTGGCAAGACTCAAAATAGCCATTCAGGAGACTACAAGGATCTATCTCTTACAAGCGTACTGAAGGATGTGCAGACTGCATTCAGGGCTCTAGAGTCAAGCAACCCGCCTCCAGCGCGGGTTGCTTGTCTTGTCTTGATCTCTTGGCACTTCTTTTAGGCTTAAACATCGACTCAGGATGGTTATTGACCTGGGAAATATATGATAGGTACAATATGAAAACCTGTGCCTGATAAGCATAGCGTTTTTATTCTATTAAGGAGCTGCTTAAATGTGGCAGTTCAATCATCGACCTCCTAATAGACCATATATCAATACTGTAGATTTTGACATTCTTCTTGGCATTTTGTCACTTAGCATATCTCCAACGGTGATTGAATGGTTTCGACCTTACCTGTTTGAGCGCCGGCAAAGAATTCGTATTAATGACATGTTTTCTACATGGTCTAATACAGTTGCTGGCGTGCCACAGGGTGGCGTTATTTCTCCATTGCTTTTTTCTTTATTTATTAATACAATTTCCAATAATCTTTCTTCCTCCTATCATCTTTATGCAGACGATCTACAGATTTAGCGACGATCTACAAAGGCGACAATCAATGATGATTTAGCTCGGATTAGGGCGTGGAGTCAGACCTTTGGTCTCAAAATCAATCCAATGAAAACACAGGCTATAGTAGTTTGCAGCTCTCGATTGATTTCTAAATTTGACTGTTCCCAACTCCCCCATATCACGTTTCATGGCACCGTTATCCCTCTCAGGAATAACGTCAAGAACTTGGGGATTATCTTTGATAGTACATTATCATGGGGTCCTCAACTGAAAGCTGTAAGTTGTAAACTTTTTGCGTCATCAGGTTTCCTCAGGCGCCTGCGCAAAATTCTCCCTAATACCACTAAAACTGCTAGATCTGATCTCACTAGATCTGACAGAAGAACAACTGGATAAACTTGAGCCTCTTCAAAACCTTTGTATTAGATTCATTTTTGGCCTACGCAAATATGATCACGTTTCATTGTTCCGTTCAAAGCTCAAATGGTTACCAATCTGCCTTCGTCGGAATGCTCATATTCTTTCTTTATTATATAACACTCTCTTTAACCCCACTACACCTATATAATATACCTCAAAAACCGTTTCGAGTTTCTCTGTGACACGCATACCAGAATCATAAGATCATCACACAGCCTAAAGCTGCATATTAATATTGTAAAGTGCATAGGAGTATTCACTCTACAATATTTATGACCAAGTCATCCTCAGTTCAAGCAGTACAAGTGTGGAATTCCTTGCCATTTACAATCAGGCGTGCCCAAACTCTTACCACGTCCAATAAAGCAGTTAAAGAGCACTACCTACGTTTGTAAAGTCACCTATTTTCTAATATAATATTTATGTATTTTTTAAGTTGTATAGTATGCACTGTATTGTATTTATACATAGTATTATTATATCTATATATATTTATTTATATATTTATGTATATGTTTTTATACTTATCTACTTTTTCATTTGCTGCACACCAACTATTTTCAAAATAATTTTAGCTCCTATCCATCCAAAGGTTGTCTGGAAGTAATCGCTTGATGCGATAAGGCCGCCCATTGTACTCGATTGTGTTATTAGTGTCCTATGAATTTGTCGTGTGTGAGTGTGTACAATAAAGAGTATTCTATTCTATGTAGTTATAATAACTAAATATGTTTCTGTGCATATGGAGTAAGGTTTCTTGAGCATATGGAGTAGTGTATAATTGAAATATTATTTATGAATACAAACATTAATTTGCAATATCCGGAATATTGTAATACGTTTTTAAAAATTAATCGAATTGCGAATATATTTAGAGACAGTAGGCCCTGACAGTGTTTTAAACCTTTCTCTGATTGTTACGGCTATGTATTCAAAATTCGGTCATAATATTTATAAATAAAATAACTAAATTGACTTATAATCATAACTATGGTCCAACTGGTATAAACTGTACTTTTATGTACCTCGCTTCATAATGATCTGTTAGCATATAACAAATGCGGAACATAATTGTATTGGTATATATAATAATAAAATAAGATAACAAAAGAATAATTACTCAAACCAATAGATGATTATCTCTTATGATATAACCTTAAAGTGGGTTAGTTTTTATAAACATTAATTAATTGAAATATAGTCTGTCGCGCAGCGAGCTCCTTTCTTCTTCGAATGCCTCTCTTCGAAAGGAATACTTTTTGTCAAAAGCATTGCAATATATAATATTATTTAGAAGTATATTTAGGATGTTATGTTAATGTATTATTGGTATTAATATATCTAGCATTTATCAATCAATCAATCAATATTTATTGTGTGAAATTTGGTACAAAGAGGATCTTATATATAAATATATAGCTGTCGTTCATAAATAATGTACTTTTATTTGATCGTTACGATGTTATACATTGTTTTGTTTTTACTAATCTTTTTCAAATCACCTTTTGTCAGTGGTTTACTGAAAAAAACTGACTGACTAACCCACTTTGATTATATCTCAATAAATACCCACTTTATATAAAATAATTGATAAATAAAATAGATAGTAGCGTATGTCGTAAGTGAACCCGATACGAAACTTGCGCTTTTATTATAAAAATTGTGTCATGTCATTCATATTATTTTATAAAGGTATCTACTCGACAACAAGAGATTGTGTGCTCTGACTGAAGAGTTGTTAGCGTTGGACTTAGAATGCTTGGAGTGCTATCATGAATTAGACATATTACATAAAAAGGAACCGAGAATAGGATTAAGATTGTATAACATGATAAAATCTACAAGTTCTTTGTACATTACAAGTCTACATAGTTTTATAGTACCAGAACAGGTTATATCCCACCTGGTAAGATCTACATAGTTACGGTTGCCTAGAAAGCTTGAGGACACGCTGTTGGAGATGCTCAATCTGTTCAAAAGACATTTTTCTTTTTATACCAAAATCGGCAACATTAACGTGACGGGCCTGTTGGCGTGGTTGGCAAATGCTTGCTTTTCACGCCGGATGTCGTGGGTTCGATTCCTACCCAGGACAGATATTTGTGTGCATGAACATGTCTGTTTGTCCTGAGGCTGGGTGTAATTATCTATATAAGTATGTATTTACAAAAGAAAAGTATATGTAGTATATCAGTTATCTGGTTTCCATAGTAAAAGCTATGTTTAGATTGGGTCATGGCCGTGTACATAAATAATATCCCAAGATATTATTATTATTAATTAAAATAAATGCCTAGTGCTCCCACCGGTCCCTAAGTGCTTGGCGAGGTTAAGCCACTAGGATCGCGGTCAGTCCATGGATGGGTGATCGCAAAAGTGGTTTATTTTCTGGGCGTATCCGTGATTCGGAGGGCACGTTAAACTGCCGGTCCCGGTTGTAGCCATTAGGCAACAGTCGTTAAGTCATGTCGAGGCCTACAGGGCGGCTTGAACAACTCTGACACTAGGGTAACCAGTAACCACGGCCCATACGATAAATAAGTAGCAAGCATTTAAAATTTAAGCAATAATAAATATTGTACAATAAATTTAAACGGCTTTTGATAAGGTTAGGTTTAAAAAACGGTACTTGTTATTTTAAAGCTAAAATTACGGGACATATACATACAAAACCGTATAATCGAATTGATAACCTTTTACTTTTGTAGTACAAAAAAGCTGGTGAGAGTTGAATAAACAGTTATGTTAGATTTTATACATATTTTGTACAATAGGTTGTATAAAACTACCCATAATGATTACTGGTATTATTTATCTGTAATTATTACTGCACGTTATACAAATATGCACACTCATCTGAAATTGCTCTAAAATAACATATATTTGTGTAATCAAGAGAAAATAACCTATTTTCTCTTGATTACAGAAATACATTTAAAAACCCGGAAGAGCTTGAATGGTTTGAAAGGTTATGAAGTGGCGACCACGAACCGGAGGACGCAGCGTGGGCATGCCCGCTACAAGGTGGACCACGATCTTCCAAGGGTCTCGGGAAGCCGCTGGATGCGGGCAGCGCAGAACCGGCTATTGTGGAGATCGCTGGGGGAGGCCATTGTCCAGCGGTGGACGTCTTTCGTCTGATAGAGATTGAATCAGTTTCATTCAATGAGGGTTCTGTGGTATCGTCACCAAGACATACATACGTGGGAAGATATATGTATGTAAGTCTTTAAATAAAAATTTTACTATTAATGATATGGTGAGGCCCTGGTGAAAGTTGTAAATTCCTCACAAAACTACGTAACCGACTCATATAATCCTATTTATACGGTTTCCTCACTATGTGGAATGAAAATCGCTCCAGGAAGTCGAACTGGCTGACCGTATACGACTATATACAAGCTCGGCTAAAGAAACTTTCACATGCTCAACAAGCCGGGAATGTTTAATAAAAATTTCATGAATATCTTTAATAAAATTAAATAAAAAAAAGTTTTTATTCACGTAGCCTTAAAATAGTCAGAACATGGTTGTAGTAATAAAGTTAAGTATACCTAATTATCTCTAGGTACACATAGATATTTAGGTACACGCATTGTATGAAACTATTCGGCAATGAGAATTTCAAGCATTTGGTCTTTCCTGCATTCAATAGAACATTATTTGCCGAAAACCAATTTGATATGAGGCCAAGAGTCTTATTAGATTTAATAAGATCCTTTAATAGTTATTGTAATACATTGCTGTAACATACGGACTCATAAATGTGGCGCAACGGTTAAGACAGTCGCCTTGCCGCTTCGTGTCCCAGGTTCGATTCCCGCGCAGGACCACTTTTTGTGTGACCCATAAATAGTTCTTCTGAGACTGGATGTTAATTATATGTTTGTAAAATACCCCGTTTCTGTGTCTTGTGAGGGTTGCTGGAAATCGCCGGATGCGGATAGCGCAAGACCGGTAATCGTGGAGATCTTTGTGGGAGGCTTTTGTCCAGCAGTGAACGTCTTGCGGCTGATATGATGATGTTGATGATGATGAAAGTACCCTGCGATACAGAGATTTATTTCCAAAGTGTGGGCGTTTTCATTAAAAAAATATATATATCCAATAACGAGGCGCTAATAGCTAGTTGCTCTCATCGATCCGTGAGTTATCAGAGAGGTAAAGCACCTAAGCTCGCGGTCAGTCCATAGATGGGTGACTATCAAACAAACAACAGAAAAGCTTATTAAAAAACCAAAAACGTCATTGGAAACTGCATCACTCAAATAATTCATCGTATTTTTATCACTCGCTGTATATAACCTCAATATCAATGTAGTAATAATAGTTCTAGTCTTTAAAAAAAATATTACAATGACTGTAGGTACTCTTATTTCAAATCCTAATTCTATATAATTCATACAAAAGATTTCAACGCGTTGTCACCCCCGCAGTGCTTAATTTCGCAGTTTCACTTATTTACCATAAGACCTTCATAATTATTACAAAATATAATAGCTAGAGACGAATCTATTATTTAGGTTATATAGAAGGTGTAAAGTAAATAGAAGAGTTAACTTAAGGCGCTCAATTGGATCATGAAACTGAACAAAAAATTGACATGGGGCAAAAATTGACAGAAAAGGGACAAAACAAATACATATTAGCTTACCACATAAGAATATTGCGTAACTACATCACCACACATCACCACCTCTCCAAACTAAAATTTGACTTCAATTTGCTTTTGACTTTGAAACACCTTGCAACTCGTCATCATCAGCCCAATATAGTCCATGGCTAGACAGGTCTATGTCCAGCCACCGAAGGTTTTTATAATGTTGGAGGGATTTGCCGTAGTCACCGCGTTTGGCATGCGAGTTGGCAACCGCAGTTAGGTGGTAGTACACAGGTGGTGCAGCTGCCAGACTACCAGCTGTATACTTTAGTCACCTTTTACGACACCCTCGGGATGGTATGGTGACCCTGTTATCCTTTCTCGGCGGGAAAACAGACGGCTCGCAAGTATGGTTGAAACAGACTGGTATGAGATTTTTAACTATATTAAGATTATGTTTATAATTTAATTCTATTAATGTTGTTATCTATTTATAATAATTTAAATTTTATTCATTATTTAAATAATAATCAAACATAATTTAATCGATTACAATTTTAATCACACATCTTCATGCCATTTTTTTTGTTGTTTTTATGTACATCATTGAATGTTACTAACTGATTACTTTTTTGTTCTTATTTTTGTTTGTATAATTTCACTTTTAATTTCAAATAAGTAAGATAATGTGTTACAATTTGTGTTAAAATATTATATAAAGCCGTTTTTTTTTGTGCATGTGGTGTTAACCTTTAATTAATTGTTGCACTTGTAAATGTTACCCTAGCCTTTAAGTTAGAAATGTTTATGTGCATACAGTTGTTGGTTAACCTTAATAAAAATAACAAACAAAAAAACAGATTAAGGTATCCTAAGGAATAAGCATGACCTAGATACAATCAATCCTTCAAACACATTTGGTGTGAGAAAGTTGTGTTTTCGATGAATCCTTCACAGTTTAACTCAGGTGACACGCAGTCATCTGAGTTAAATAATTGTGAAGGATTTGGTGCAATGACATGCTTATCAGGACGTCAAATTTGTTGTGAAACATGACACGTGACATTACATGGATTTACAACTACCAACACAAAACAAAGCAACAGTCAACTGTTTCGATCTCCAAATTATATAATAATAATATTCTGGGACACTATTAACACACGGCCATCTGATCCCAAACTAAGCAGAGCTTGTATTATGGAAACCAGATAACAGATATAATACATATACTACTTTTCTTTTGTAAATACATACTTATATAGATAATTACACCCAGACTCAGGACAAACAGACATGTTCATGCACACAAATATCTGTCCTGGGTGGGAATCGAACCCACGACCTCCGGCGTGAAAAGCAAGCATTTGCCAATCACGCTAACAGGCGTATAAAATATAATACGTGTAAGTTGTTAATTTAATAAACAATAAATATTAAGTATTAAGACCACCAATTGTGTAGATCTTTGAGGAGGCCTTGTCAAGCAGTAGACGTATATGGTCTGATATGATGAAGATGATGATTTGCACCTAACAATATGTTCTTGTTTTATACTTTTTATAGCTTGATTGTTCAGTAGGTTTCAGTCTTTGAACTTACTTTTTATTTAATACTTATTACTTTGGGCTTATCTTTTCATAACTAATGCCAGAGCCGTTTTCCATATGCTTTGCTTAGGTTTTTAAAGTGAAAAGTTCCGTCGGCATACCTCAGTGGCTTATTAGTATGCATTATGTATATAAAAAGATTATATTATCTAAATGTGAAGTTTCAAGTATTATATTGGACATTAGTTAGATTAGAAGTGTAAAAAATAGTTTTCACTTCTATTGGCAGTCCCTAAAGACTGCCCCGCATTATTTTTTATATATCTATATCTCTAGCTAATATTACAATTGGATTGGATGTGCGAAATGGACACTAAACTACACCAATTGTATTATCCTACAAAATAAGTATAAAACTTAAAACAAAAATAACTTTTATTTAATAAAATAAGTTTATTTTCTAATGCATTTACAAAATGGTCAATCTATTTAACAAATTATGTTAATACTTACTTACTTTAAAAATATGTGTTAAAACGTTAAAAGTTAAGCGATCGGACATTGAGTCATTAAAATGTTTGAAAATGTTTTTTCGAGTCACTTTGTGAATGTTATTTTTGTAGATTATAATTATAACGACTTAATACCTTATTTGTTAAAAAAAGTGTTGAGCTGAGTTAAAATGATTGGAAGTTAATCTTTAAATCATCATACTAATGTACCTTTTGAGCAGTTAGGTAAAATAGGTAGAACTAACATCGCTTTCTACTCGTATTAATGTAATTTAGAAATGGAGCAGGTTCTCAGGTAGATTTTTTTCTTTTACTTTTACTACATACCTAGGTATGACATTTTCTGCTGTCAGTAAAACGTCTTTAAACATTGTTTGTAATTAAAATATTTATTTTTTAAATAGTATGTTACTAATTACAATTTAGTTTGATTCTTTGATGGTCCTATATACAGTTTATATCAATCAGATATATGTATTAGGATAACATAACTCAGAGGATGAAAGAAACTATAGACGGTATAAAATTTTTTATCTGTTCATATTTCTTTTCATATTATAATTAGCAGCTGCCAGTTTCAAAGTGTAATGAAGCAGTCTAATTTATGAATTGTAAGTTACCTTTCCACTCGACTGTACATATATTTGAATAACAATAAAGACTCACCATTTGTATTAATCCGATCAGGTTTTGCTTCATATTTATTTTTTAATAAAATATCACTATTTGGAATATTTGTATAATATTTATCATCACTAGTTTCAGGGACTGGAAGGGGGTCACCCCGTTGGGGATCGATGTTTTTCCATCGCTTGTTCACGTCATTATACCGACTAGTAATATCCGCAAAGATCGCCGGCGGTGCCGACCACTGTACGAACCACTGATGCGACACAGCCATGGTTTGCGCAACATGCAAAATAGCAATTAAACACTATAACCTTTCACTCTTTCTTACAGTTTTTTTCAACTAACACATAATAAGAACAAAACGATACGATTCTCCGCATCGCTAGAGTTACGTGAGCGCAAGAACGCTACTCGATTTTGTCTGTCGGCGCGGCGTGGTAGCGCCCTTCCCATAAGAGCGAAGCGAGCCCCTCTCGTATATCTTTCACGATTTAGACATACACATGAATAATTTCTTCTCATATAGTACGTCACGAAGTCAAGTACGGTCAGCAATAGAAGTATCTTCATAAATACTCAACTAACACATACAAAATCTTACTTAATTGAAATTTATCTGACGATGGTTACGAGGCTACAAAGTTACCATTTTAAACTTTAATCTTTCTTACGTTAGATTCTACAAATCGGTATACCAAACCATTATCTCCTTTATCTATTTAGAATTTAAAATTGACTATCGACGAGAAGAAGAAGGCCTAAATACATTCCATAAATTGTTAATGATACAATATTACCTTAATAAGTAGAGTTAGCAATAAAAATGTAAACATTGTGACTGTATCTACAGGGTCCCAAGCCTATTTAAAACCTGACTGAAGCGTGTAGAGTCAGTTAGTGCCTCTATAAAGAAGAGCCCATCCAAATCATTCAGGATACTATTACAACTGGAGCACATGCAGTTCATCAAAGAGGAACAACGTTTCCTGATATGAGAAGACCATTATTTATTATCTACATTATTTAATGTTATATGTTCTAATTTTGTGTATATTTTATCGTCTCTTAGGCCTTTTAATCTATGTGTGAATGACCTCATAGTTGCGCTCAGTAATTGCTATGCCGAATGTTGGTTTAATGGCATTGGTATCAACTACACCAACACAAATGATATTATTGGTACACTACGAATACTAATATATTAATAGCTATTAAATAGTATTTGCGGAGGCTAGCTTCGATAGCTTTTATGCCTTCATTTATAAAACATCTTTTAATACAAGCGAGTAAAAGACTGTCTCATGAGCATCGCGAAACTCTGGCCGAGATCTAACCCAGTATTTCCCGCGGAGACTTATTAAATGCCAACGGTCAGTCTCACAATGTAGAGTTTTATTTTAGCACTATATTTGAATCAGAACTTGTCACTAACCCTATAATAAATCAATGTCATTCAACGTAGATAATTTTTAATTTATTTTCTCACTCTCGTAATCCAATGGGGCAAAAAAGCCAATGCAATCGGAGTGGCTTCTGTGGCAGAAGTCTTTACGTTTTATAATTTACATAACAAAAGGTTTTTGTAATCAAAGGTTGGCGTGGTTGGTAAATGCTTGTTTTTCACCCCGCAGATCGTGGGTTCGATTTCCACCCAGTTATATTTGTCCTGAGTATGGGTATATTTTTCTATATAAGTAAGTATTTATAAAAGAAAAGAAGTATATGCAATATATCAGTTATCTGGTTTCCATATTACAAGTTCTGTTTCGTTTGGGATCAGATGGCCGTGTGTGAGAAATGTCCCAGGATATTATTATTTGTATGAAGTTCGTCCCAGCCGAGTCCCAGGTTTCGTCGACCTTGAATTAATAACAGCGTTGCTGTAAACTCCATTTCGACAAAATTTTACCGAGCTGCAATATAACAAAAGCATTTACATCTTCTGTACGTACAAACTAAATGTAAATGTATGCTTGTAATGTTAAATGGCTTTAAGGGAATGAATATGAGATAATATACGGTATTTATATTATAAAAATAAATTGTAGTTTCTAGTAAGCCCTATTTCTTAATGACACTCTAATATAGTTTTATTAGTTTCGATTGCCTTAATATTTATTTGACGTTGTTATATAATTTTTTTTAGCTTTTTGGATCAAAAAATTCCATTGCTTTTTCATTTGTTATGACTATATTATGTGTACAACTTATTTTTGTATTCTTAGATAAATATTTAGCCACACAAGCGTTTGGGTATCAAGGAGAGATCTATTATTTTATTATAACAGCTGTATGTATGCCCTTGTGTCCAGCGAAAAAATAATTTATTATGACTTTTTTTTACTTTTTTTTTAAAGACAACTCCCGCACTTGGGTATATAATCCCTGTGTCCCTGGTACTTTACAAACATATTATAGATGGACACAAATTACATCCAGACTCAGAACAAGTATTTATGGGTCACACAAATAGTTGTCCGGCGCGGGACTCGAACCCGCGACACAAAGAGGCGAGGCGACTGTCTTAGCCGCTGCGCCACACGTGCAGTCATGACTAATGAAGTATTAGTATTACTTTTATCTGTATCGGTGAAGCTACTTATGTTGCGGACGGTACATCGTTACCTATGACGAAACAATTGCAATTAAAGCTCCTGTCTTAAATGCTCATAAACAACGGATTTATTTTCTGTGTTAGCGTGGCGAATCCATTACCTCCTTGCTCATCGTGACACGAGTTAGGGGATTAATTTGGAGCGATATTTCGTAACTAGGTTAATATGTTCTATGATATTACTATATCACGACTTTAATATAGTTAATGTAAATCGTTACATTTTACGACTGCGGCTTATACTACGTAATACGACTACACTATTTCTAGTATCGTGTGTTATTGAAGTAAAACTTCTTCGGCGTCGATTCAATAATCAACAAATCGACGAGATCTGAGAGTTAAATTTTGAGTAGAGCTAAATATTCTGGTTCCAAGCCGGAAACAGAGCAACGTATACACAAAAATACAAACAGTATAGCGTATAGGTTGTCTTATAGTATGATAGCTGTTGAATAGTGATTTAATTAATTCCACAAACTTATGAACAAATTGATTGCAAAAATTGGTGTACCTCGTGTTACTAAATCAAAAAAAACATATGAATCCTGCGCGAAGGATCTATGAGAGATAAAATCTATATCATTAATAAGCTTATATTGACAAATTCGTAATGTGCTCACATTTACTCGGTCCTAATAATTGTTATATCGTATGAAAGCTATTGAATAATGATTTAATTCGTCCCATAAACTAATGAAATAAAGTTTTCAATATAACAATACCAATTTTTCAATCAATTTGGATTGCAACATATTGACCTATATTGAAGAAAAAGTCAGCTATATGCTGTGTACGCTAAATAGATTTTATCCTTCTTAGATTCTAGGCGTATTGTATGGCCTATAATCTGTGGAAAATATCTATGTATATCAAATGAAATTATTCAGAAAACACAGAATGCAGAATATTTAATTGTTCACAGTTTTTGCAGTGACAAACTGCTCCAATAAACACTGAACAAATAAAATATAAACACTCTGGCCATATTTTTAGACAGACCGTCAGAAGCGATTACACTCAAACTATTTAAAGAAAATGCATAACATCTATAAAGAACAGTATAAATAGTGTCGTCATATCTTGTGGCATTATAAAAATAGAGACCACAAATTTGCATCAGTTTATGTAACGGATTATGTTTACATTAGAGATAAATAAAAATAGAGACTGTTTTATTTTATCATTAATATAGTAATATTAATGATAAAATGTCTCTACTACAATACAATTTTTAATTGTAAGAATAACTTAAAAACCAGATTGGCTTGAGACTCACGAAATTATTTATATTATATAACTATATTTCAAAATCAGGTCGGAGTGGAACTTAAGTTTGAACTATATGAATAAATTCAGTGTTCCTTATCCTGTAAATATGTTTTTTTTATTTGATTTACTATGGGACAAAAAAAAAGAAACATATCACACTAATATTATAAAGGCGAAAGTTTGTATGTTTGTTACTTCTTCACGTCTAAACGGCTGAACGATTTCAATAAAATTTGGCATGGAGTTAGCTGACACCCTGGATTAACACATAGGCAATAATTTATAAAGTTTAATGCGTGTAAAACCGCGGGGCATAGCCAGTTTAATGTAAGAGTAAAGAACAATGTACCTAATCAGAGATGAACCCAAAAACTACAGTAAACGAAATTTGTGGTAAAATACAATGAAGGTGTTCTATCTTAATATGACAATAATTTCCGTAGTTTTAATTATTTTGGTATAAAAAATTACCTATATTAAAAATGATATAAATCGATTCAGTAAACGATTCAGAACAAACTATTTTCAGGATGTCCGTTAATTAAGTTACATGTTATATATTACAGTCAAAACAATAAGACTTTAAAATCGCAGTTTTATTTGTATTCATACAAATTCCATCATTCAATACAAAATAAAGAAAAATAAACTTTATTTCAAGACACTAATTAAGTAAATAACAACGCATATACGTTATAAATCGTAATCGTAATAATTCGTTTAAATACTTCAGCGCCATTTTTTTCTCTATTACATATATATACTTACCATACGTATGTAAAACAAATACTTTCAACGAGAATATCCGTCTAATTAACAACTTAGGTGTTACATAATTTTGTTATTTAATCCACTTTGAATCTTAGCATTTAGATTGAATTTCCCCCAACAGGCGGAAATAACACTATCACGGCCCCGTTTACAGAAATCTCTAGCTTCAATAAAATACACACAAATGGTCCAATCAGTGGTTACCAGATGGCTATTTCTAGTTTTTACGATATCTGACCATTATTTTGTACCCAGCCAGTAGTTATTCGCTCAGTTAACAGCAAAATGTTTATAAAATATATCGTTTTGTTGGTAATTGTGGCCGTTCAAGAAGCTTTTGCCATATACCCGTTCTTTGATACACAGGACTTCATATACAATGTTCCTAAAGTATATAGGCTATCTATAACTTTGGATAAGATGTTGGATTATTATGAGAAGAAGCCGTCAAAAGATCCCGAGTGGCACATAACTTTAGGAATTGCTCGTGGTGAGTACGTAACTACTAAGCATGTGGTGTTCAGTGGGTGAGATGGTCGCCTAGCTACTACCACATAGGCCTCGTATTTCGCTAGTTGTGCTGACTCCAGGTGTGCTTCGTGTCCGTGAATTTCATATTTTTAACGTCTCTGCTATACAGAGTTTAATTTCGTTACTGCCGGAGTTGTTTTAAAAAAGTACATTCTTTTTTTTTAAAGACAACGCCCGCATTAGGAATATGATGATGTCCTCCCGACCGAATTTTGGCCACGGCGGCCATTCTCAATGGAAATTAGTCAATTGCACAGGACATATTATAGTGCACAAGTTTATGCGCAAACACATGGGCACTTTCTATTCCACCAGCCACATGATCTGATGGGACGACTAGCGACACGACCGGAAAGAGGTCAGGTACAGGACCGATGGCTTTACGTGCTCTCCGAGGCACGGGGGTGTAATAACGCCAACTCCCAGACTTCGGGCTGATACTGAGAAATTTCTTTTTACGTAACAATCCCAAAATCACTTTTTGGCCCGACCCGGGGTTTGAACCCAGGACCTCTTTATCTGCGGTTGAACACGCTACCGCTAGACTAACGAGCAATATAATCCCTGTGTCGCTGTGTGGGTACTTTACAAACACATAATAGACAGACACAAATTACATCCAGACTCAGAACAACTATTTATGGGTCACATAAATAGTTGTCCGGCGCGGGATTCGAACCCGCGACGCGAAGTGGCGAGGCGACTGTATTAGACGCTGCGCCACACGTGTTTCCAATTTCTGTCTTGAAATACAGAACCCACTTGAACTTTTCTTTATAATAATTATACGTGTGGTTTCCGGCCGAGAAAGAATAACAGGAGTACCCCATATCATCCCATAGGTGTCGTATAAGGCGACTACTGGATACACCAGGTAGTCGGGCAGCAGCGCCACCTGTGTACTAACTACCACCTTACCGCGGTCACCAATTCGCATGCGAAGCGTGGTGACTACTAACGGCAAATCCTCCAAATGGAAACCTTAGGTGGAGGCCTATGTGCAGAGATGGACGATATTAGGCTGATGATGATGATGACTTTTATGGGACCATATGTTTTTTGATAAGAACCGAAATCTGTCCGTAATTCTAATTCTTAACATAAATATAAATAAAATCTTTGTAAACGTAACAAAAACGTAAGTAAACATAGAACCACTGTAAAAAAAAACAAAGCTTACGTTCTGCTTTAGAATAAATCGGGTATTTAAATTTGGAATAACAATTCAGTACAAAAGGCACTCACGAACTGAAAGCAATTACCGAATATTTGGACCACGCTTTCAGAGTCGAGCCAAAGCACTTATATTTACGCAAACATTTGTACAAAGTAATATGTCACGCGCAGATGGCTAATTTCCATTGAGACTGTTCACCATCGCCGAATTTAACCAGGAGGACATTATTTATTACTATAAAGATTCTGATGGTGATTTTCTACAAGAGCTCATTACTGCTAATTTAAATTGTTCCAATTTTAAAGTAATTATCTTATAACCGACATTCACGATAATAATAGCATCGAGGTGTAAGGTATTAAGCAAGGGGTAAGATTGCGTTGGATTGTAACGTGGAGCTCTGTTACGAACTGAGTGAGCAGAATAGTTTTCTTGCTTATTAATTATCTACAAGCTTCAATGTGGTATGCAACAGTAAAAACCACATAAAAATTTACGAATATTTTAACTTTGTTCTTTGTTTATAGGTCAACTGGAGTACACCATAAACGAACTAGATAAAACAGTACCACCGAAGTTGAAAGAGAATTTGCAAAACCTGACGAGACGTATGGATCGCATTAGAAACAATACAGATATAGCAAGCTTCGTTTATCGCAGTAAGGACTATGAATATGGTAAGTTAGACAAATAACGCATCACATACAAGGGTATAGCGTTTACCACTTTATGAACAGCATGCTAGGAAAACAATATTGTGGTTTTGAGTATAAATGAAGTCATCGAAGTATAACAGGGAGTGGAGATGGGTCTATTTGTCTAAATGCTCGAAGCTCTATTATGTAAAATATTCAATTGTTTTTAAACGTTACATATATCTTTATCAGATAGTGTAATGCTTGAAGAGGCTACTGAGAAACCGTTTCTGTTTTGAAAATCTTGATAGTATTAACCACTAATTAAAATTACGGAATAAAATGTGTTGATTAAATGTATTCATTACCAAGCTATTTCGTAGTGAACACAGTCTGAAATGTTATAATGTGTCTTTAATTGTTATCAACAACGAACTTTAAACCAACTGAAACTTTTCAGGTAAATTCAGGTCTTTTACGAAATATAATAACTGTTTTATAAAACAAACATACAATTGACTTCAACTCTTCTTAGCAACGTCCGTTTTGGACAAAATGTATTTGAAAACCTAAAGCATTCCCTTTGTAATAATATATTTTACCAAATTGTATAATAATATATACTAAATAACATATATGTACTTTAACGACGGAGAAATTTCGTAACATGCACGCCAAAAATCATACTTTTTTTTAAGTGGGTTAAAAATACATTCCGTATTGACTGGCCTTATATACTTAACGCAACACAATCTGCAATTAACGTTCTTGAATATTTACATCATCAGTTATTCTAGGTTATCTAATTACCTACTCCTCCAGGGGCAAATTTGTGTTGTGCAAAGTGCGTTCAGTTAGAATGCTAGATACATATCTATTTGTTGCTACTTACATTTACATAGAATATTACATATAATTATCGCGCTGCATTCTATTCAAAGTTGCCAACAATTGCAAGAATAGGTTCACCCTCAGCGTATTCCCATTTCTAATGGGGTATGCTCCCTATAGAACTTTTCGATCTTAATGCTTATAAAACTTAACTTGAGATATAAGTATTAAATATAAGTTTTTGTTTTACAAACTACAATACAGGTAAACCCTAGTTTAAGAGGTAGAGTATTATTCTTGTACAGATTTTGCAACATAAAATATAAATGTATTTCCAACCAAATTTAATATTTCGTTTGAAAATACTGTACTGTACTTATTTCAAACTCTGTATGTTTTTTGGATAAATAAAGATTATTATTATTATTAATATAATATCCTGGGACATTATTCACACTCGGCTATCTGATCCCAGAACTAAGCAGAGTTTGTTCAATTGAAACCAGATAACTGATATACTATATATAAACTTCTTTCATTTTGTAAATACATACTTATATAGATAATTACACCCAGACTCAGGACAAACAGACATGTTCATGCACACAAATGTGTCCTGAGTGGGAATCGAACCCACGACCTGCGGCGTCAAAGACAAGTATCTACCAACCACGCCAACCGTCCCGTCAAATTATATGTATTAATATATAAAGCTTTAGAGAACTACTGACTAAGATTTTTATAATAATGGTCAGATTCTATTTCATTTCTGGCTACCTGCAAAGATATTTACATTGTTCTACTAATCTATACATATAATAAAATCGTAGGAAACTCAAAAATGTACATTAAATACTTTTTAAAAAGGATACTTGGGGCGTGATCTATAATCAATATCGAAGCCAAAAATATAGATTTTATAATTTTTGTCTGTATGTATGTCCAGGCTAAACTTAAAAAGTACTGCATGAATTTAAGTACTTCAAATTTTGCATGAATATTACTAAGAGGTCGGGTCAACATATAGGCTACATATTATCACGCTATCACATACGGGGGAGGAGCTGTGATAATCTACAAATTTTAACGCAGGTAAAACCGCGGGGCACAGCTATTATAGTTAAAATAACACATGTCAATGTGCACAATTAAAATAAACTAATTATTCCATAAACAGGATTTTTTTATACACTCTACCAGACCGTGACATGTTCAAAAGTATAAATGAAGGTTTTTTCGAACGCAACAATTGGACAGTAAGGCTAATGAAATTAACATATTCACGTGATTAGTAACCAGGCTGCAATTGTTTTTATTTACGCACCACCTTGCACTATGGAATCTAATCCCTGTGACACGGGGTACTTTACAAACATAATTATAATAGACGGACACAAATTACATCCAGAATCAGAACAACTATTTATAGGTCACACAAATAGTTGCTCAAAATCGTTCTTAACATAATTTTAAAAGTCGCAATAATCTTCAGACTTGCTTCCATTGGCAATCTAGCAATTGACGGATTTACTAACTATTATTTTAAGTGAAAACTTCTTAAGGCCCTTTGAGTACTTTTTGAGTGAACAAAAATCATGGAACTCGCATCATCGTCACCGCACGCTTCCCATAAGCTATATGTGTACTGTGTATATACATATGTACATATGTAGATATACTTCGTGCGTCAATAGTAAACATTTAAATAAACAAAACTTTATCTCAATGTGAAGTGTCAACTATTATTTTGTAGACTAGCTGTGCCCCGAGTTTTTACCCGCCTTAAACTTTATGAATTATCACAGCTTCTCCCCCGTAGGTGATAGCGTGATAATGTGGAGCCTATATGTTGACCTGACTTCTTACATATTTACATGCAAAATTTGAAGTAAATCCATGCAGTACTTTTTGAGTTTAGCCCGGACATACATACAGACAAACAGATATACAGACAAAAATTCTAAAAACTATATTTTTGGCTTCGATATCTATTGTAGATTACGCCCCAAGTATATAGCCTTTAAAAAAATATTCAAGGTACAGTTTTGAGTTTCCTAGGATTTTATTATATGTATAGATTATTTTGACTACTTTTGATTGATTTTGTTCACTTCCTACCTTTTTATATTTACCATAAAATTGACATTGATTATAAACCTAACAATCTTCTTGTTTATCCCTTCTCCAAAAATGTTATCGATGGATTTACAAAGAAATTTTTGTGGTCATTTTCACCGTGATGGAGAGTAATCAATTACATTGTAAATAAAATAAAATAAAATAAAATAAAATAAAAAAGGTTTTTATTCACGTAGACTTTAGAAAAGCGCTTGTAAATAGTCAGAACATGTTTGTAGTAATATAGTTGTATACATTAGATATTATTTCTAGTAACATAGATATTTAGGTACATATTGTATGAAAACATTTATAAAATTTATTTTATTACAGCAATGATATTTATCTAGCTCTTATCAAGTTATTGTCAAGAGATAATGTTTAATTATCTAGTTTAAGTCTAAAATTTTTACTACATATTGTCAATGGTTCTGTCTAAATTAAAGGTATTATTATTATGACGGACCTTGTGTTAATAACGACGGTCGCGCTTTAATGCTACCACCGGATCCAATGCGCCCCAACTGAGAAGACCCAGCGAAACAAACTCAGTGGGTTCATCTACTACCGGTTTCAACACGACCCAGTTGAGACGGTCCGGCGAAACATACTCAAGCGGGCATGAACACGGGATTTGGTCCAATTAGAGTAATTATTTAGTAGGCAAACACAATATATGCTCGATCGGTTGTCTGAATGCTTATTATTTTAGATTATATTTAGGTATACAAAAGAAAAACTTCGAAACAATAAAATTATTCATTTTGAGACAGAGTCAATAATTTTAAATTAAGTATATGATAGCAATCATTTACAGATAGTTCACATAACACATTTATATAAAACAATTGAACAAAGAATATCTATTTCATATTTTTCATTAATAAGTTCTATGTCTAGAATTTTGCTAGAGAAGCGGTTTATATTTTGATGTGATAGAATTAGGAAGTTATCACACTTCTCTATTATCATGCTTACATGTTTAAACTACTAACTAAATTGATTTTAATAACATTACTAAAAGATGGTATAAAAAGTGACTTCGTCATACTACTTATGACTGAGTTAATATGTGCCGCTACTAAAGTTGCAAGTATGTTCAAAAATTTTCTTGAGACAGTAACTGTACTCATGGTTACCCTACAAGAATCTATAAAACTATTTGAGTCCAAAAATATAAATTTATTACCATAATGGCTAACCAAAAACTGTAGGTGGATATTTAGCTTGTGGATATAATTATTTGTACTATCAGGCACATTGGACACATAGGGGAAGGCACACAATATTATCTTATTACAGTCTAATTCTAACATCTTAGTGAAACTATCTGTAATGTCTTTTTTCTTTAAGTTCTTACAATTTCCTACCATTAGAGTTATACATGATTTGGCACTGTGTTTATTCTGAATTAATTTATCTATTATATCACTGTTAATACAGTGATTTCTTAATATACATATAACTTTAATATACTTTCAACAATTAAGTATCTAAGTAATAACGTTAGGTATATAATAATTGTTAATGTTAGTGCGCCTATAAAAATAGTCTCACCCGTGACACAATAAGAATAAATAACCTATTCTAACAATAAATACTAACAACCTTAGCCTCTGCACATTTTATGAAGCTATCTCTAGACCCCTCTAAAGAGTTGGTTAGTAGAGAGAAAGAAAAATGATCATAATATAATCGCCCGATAACCTAATGTTCCTTTGAGCTTGTATACCATTTGCGAAACATAAAAGGTAGATAATATATTCTTAAACTCACCTTTTCTCAATCTTGTAATTACCTAGTTTTGTCTATTCTAATTGATTATGAAAATTACTTTTTCTTCAATACTGTATGCAATGTTTGACGTCTTATGAATAAAACAACATTTATAAGACACTAGCTGAACCTGGCAGACTTCGTACTGCCTCAATCGATAAATAAAAGACCTAAACTTTGTTTTAGAAATGTTTATATGGAAAAAAGAAAAGGGCCACTTTTAGGGTTTTCCCGGCAATTATTCGAGCTTTTCTCACCTTTCAAACCTTTCCTAGACCTCCACGAATATTGCAAGGCCAAGATAAGATAAATATGTTCAGCTGTTCTTGAGTTTTAGAGAGACTAACGAACAGCAATTTTCAACAAACAAGATTTATATATATATAGATTATGTAAAAAATATGATGACTAAATTATTTTTATTAACAGATGTCTACTATTGATATGAATCCATACAAATTATAGCCATTGTAAACGAAATAACGGCTAAGGAAATAAACAGGTTATATTATATAAAATAACACATATTTGAAAGGTCCAGAGACCGTTCTGTATGCAGTGGGCGTTGTAGGCGCAGTTTTGATTAACAGTCGTACATTTAAAAAAAAAGGAAAGCACACGATCGCTAGGTGCGCTTACTCAACATTTTACAAGCACCTCAATCTGTGTCGAATAATTAATTTTATAATGACCGCTAAGTACCTACATATTCTATTTGATCTTGAAGTGCAAATGTTGCGAAACATACATTTATTCTCAATAGGTCTACACATTTACAGCAGACGCTGTCAGTGTATACACTTGCTCTACAAAACCCACCATTACTGCCTTTGTAATACAGACTCGTTTAAAGTCAAAGTATATCTACTGACGTGACGTTGACTGTGATATTAGGTTTACTGGTTACATAAACTCCAAGAATGGAGCAAGATAGAGATCAATACTTGTGGCTGTTGGAAAGGTATCGCAAAAAGAGGAATAACATACCGTTATTAATATATCTCTGCCTGCTTTGTTGGTCTAGCGGTAGCGTGTTCACCCGCAGATAACGAGGTCCTGGGTTCAAATCCCAGGCCGGGCCAAAAGTGATTTTGGGACTTTTCTGTAAAAAGAAAATTTTCTCAGCATCAGCCCGAAGTCTGGGGGTTGGCGGTATTATACCCCCGTGCCTCGGAGAGCACGAAAAGCCGTCGGTCCTGTGCCTGACCTCTTTGCGGTCGTGTCGCTATGCGTCCCATCGGATCATGAGAGTGATGGAATAGAAAGTGCTCCTGTGTTTGCGCACACACTTTAGCACTATAATATGTCCCACGCAGATGGCTAATCTCTGTTGAGACTGGCCGCCGTGGCCGAAATTCGGCTAGGAGGACATTATTATTATTATATCATTATTAATATATATTGTATTTGTTAGTCTCAGTAATATTAAATATTTAAGAATAGATATACCACGAAATGTCTGTTAACAAGATAATATTAACAAAGGATATTGATTTGTGACACCGTCGACAAGAGTTATTGACTTCCCCATACGTGACTAAAATGCATGTATGCTAAGACAGTCGCCTCGCCGCTTTGTGTCTCAGGTTCGTTTCCCGCGCCGGACCACTATTTTTGTGACCCATAAATAGTTAATTTCTAATTATAATAAAGTAATTTGTGTCTGTCTATTATTTGTTTGTTAAGTATCCCGCGACACAGGGATTAGATTCCCTGGTGCAGGCATTGTATTTGTTTTTAAATATATGAAATATAAAATAGTCAAGTCGATATAACCACTAGATATCTCGATACGACTATTGACTATAGACCACTGGCTCTACTGTCCAACGATCTAATCACTAGATTAGACAGTTTGGGCAGTCACTAGATTGGGCAGTTGAGTTACATATCTAGTCTTGGTTGAAACCCAAAGGCGAACAATCGCAGTGAAATTGGAATCAATTATATTATATTTATTCATGTAAATTGAATCGTCAGATTAACTTAAAAGCCTATCTCAGAAACTAAGAATCATGCCCCTCGTGTGCTTTGAGTGGGATTACATAATTACTTTATGAACGCGTGCCGTCAAGTAGCTATACTTTACGCGAACGTGACACAAATTCATGCCTGTATTGTTAATATTAGTGCGCCCATAAAAATAGTGTCACCCGTGATATAATAAGAATAAACAACCTATTTTAACAATAAATACTAACAATTTTAGCCTCTTTACATTTTGTGGAACTATTTCTAGACCCCTCAAAAGAGTTGGTTAGTAGAGAGACGGAAAACTAAATAATATAATAAAATAATACATAATATAATCGCATGATAACCCAATTTTTCCTTTGAGCTTGTATACCATTTGCGAAAAATAAAAGGTTGATAATATATTCTTAAACTCACCTTTTCTCAATCTTTTAATTACCTACTGTTGTCTATAATTTATTTTTCCTTCAATCCTGAATAGCTGCCAATACAAATTGGCGAAAACGAAATGAATATCAGAAGATAAAATTTCTTTATTTAACAATTTTTTTTATAGAAGCCACCGCCAAACACAAATAAATCCCTATGTCGCGGGGACTTTAAAATCATTAAATTCAAGAAAACAAAACAAACGCTGAGTCAGAACAATTATGTATGGGTCAAACAAATTGCTGCTAACTAAAAATTATCTGGGGTTTTTGAAAAAAGAAAATAATTAGAGCCTAATTTACGGGTTTTTATGAAGATAAAAATGATCCGAAGCTTGTTAAGACTCAAACAGCAAAACGCTCATAATATAACTTCCAAATGACTGCACCAAATTTGATAAAAATCTTTCTTTTACGTGCAGGTTATAGTCAGGCGAAGGTTTGTGTATAAAAATACAATTATTTTAAAATATAATATTATATAAAAAGTGAGCGTGCGAATGAGACAGAAGACGAAGGTTTTTTTGTCGTTGATTCTTCAGAAATTGTTTTCTCTCCGAAATAAAAACAAAAAAAATGTATATTTAAAATACATTAAAATATGGCGGTACGAAATTTGCTGGGACGGCTAGTATAAAATAATAAACCGGCCAAGTGCGGGTCGGACTCGCCCATGAAGGGTTCCCTAGCAGCAAGTATTTCAGTTGATTAAATGATAGGTAAATTGCGGTTTACGATTTATGATGTAAGTATAAAAAAAACTACTAACTAGATCTCGTTCAAACTAATTTTCGTTGTTAGATTGCATGGTAATGTAAATTATTTATTTGTTTTATTTTAATCATTCTCTTATTTTAGAAGTTACACACTAATTTTACCACTTTGGAAGTGTCTCTCGCGAAAACTATTCAGTTTAGAAAAAAAAAATATTAGAAACCTCAATATCATTTTTGAAGACCTATCTAAATAAATTACACACATGTATACGTACGATGAAAAAAAAAATTGAGTTTCAGTTTCATGTATGGAGAACCCCAAAAATTATTGTTCTTTTTCTATTTTTGTGTGAAAATCTTAATGCGGTTCACAGAATACATCTACTTACCAATTTTCAACAGTGCAGCTCTTATAGTTTCGGAAAAAATGGCTGTGACATACGGACGGACAGACAGACAGACAGACAGACATGACGAATCTATAAGGGTTCCGTTTTTTGGCATTTGGCTACGGAACCCAAAAAAGTTCGTAATTCTATGGAAAATATGTTACTTTATTGGTCCTATTCAATTTGAAGTATATACATTCTTTATTCAACATATATTAAGTGAACGGAATCCGTACGTCTGTCAGTACAAAATATTTTGAGTTCCGCACTCACGGTTTACACGTACAGTTACATGACTTGCTCAAATACGTATTTAGAAATCACTGTTAATTCAGTGATTTCTTAATAATAGGTCTTTACCTATGAAATTGCCGTTTTGTATGAAAAAATTTAAACGAATTTTTTTCATGAATTTTTTTATTTGTATTAATCGAAGTAATCACCCATGCAATCAATGCATCTTTGCCATCGCAGTGGCAGTTTATTGATGCCCTTCTTAAAGAAATCAGCTGGACGGGAGGCAACAAATTCTTCAAAGGCATTTTGTACTGCCTCTCGGGTATTGAATTTTTTTCCCGCCAAGAAGTTATCCAAATTCTGGAAAAAGTAGTAGTCTGTAGGCGCAAGGTCTGGTGAGTAGGGCGGATGACGGAGAGCTTCCAACCCCAGTTCTTGCAACTTGGAGACCGTCTGCTGTGCAGTATGAGGTCGCGCGTTGTCGTGCAGGAGCAGCGGAGACGAGCGATTGACCAATGCTGGTTGGAGATGCGCCAGCTTCTCCATCATTGTGCTCAGTTCTTCACAGTACACATCTGCAGTAATGCTCACCCCGTTTGGTAAGAAGCTGTGATGAATCACACCGGCGCTAGACCACCAAACAGTGACCATCACTTTTCTAGGGGTAAGTTTTCGTTTAGGGCATTGTTTAGGTGCTGAACCAGGATCCAACCAACTTGCTGAGCGCTTGCGGTTATCAAACAGAATCCATTTTTCATCGCAGGTAACAATGCGGTTCAAAATTCCTTCATTTGTGTGTCTGTTGAGCAGTGCAAGGCACGTCTCGACGCGTACTTCGCGCTGGCGATCATTGAGTTCGTGGGGCACCCATTTGTCAAGCTTTTTTACCTTGCCAATTTGACGCAAATGGACCAATATTGTTTTGACGCTAACGTCGAAAGCTGCTGCTAATTCAGCCGTAGATTGTGTATCATCAGCTTCCACAACCGCCTTTAATTCGTCATTGTCGACCAAAGTCTTCGGACGACCGCGAGGTTCATTTTTCAGGTCGAAATTTCCAGAACGGAAGCGAGCAAACCAATAACAGGTGGTGCGTTGGTTTGTAGTGTTAGCTCCGTAAACGTCGTTGATGTTGCGTGCCGCTTGTGCCGCGTTGCTGCCACGACGGTACTCATATTCCATAATTACTCGAATTTTTAACGTATCCATGATGACGAAAAAGATTGAAATGCGATGAAAATGTAACACTAATCAATAAAGAAACTACTTTTGGAAAAAAGAATCCATGTTTTTAAAATAAAATTAATTTGAAATTAGAATTCTTAGCCAAACAAAAATTATTTTGATTTGAAATGGCCAGTACTGCAGAACGGCAATTTCATAGGTAAAGACCTAATATAACTTCAACAATTAAGAAAGTAATAACGTTATATAACCATTGTTAATGTTAGTCTGCCTATAATAATAGGCACTCATCATATAACAGCTTCATCATAATACTTGTTGCCTACATCTCAAGTGCGTATAAAAGTTTTTTGCTCTCTAGTTCTATTTATTAGTTGTTTGCAATCGCTTAAGTAACACGTCTTATCTATTATTATTACATTATAATAAAATCGTAGGAGAGTCATAACTGTACATTGCATATTTTTTAAAAAGGATACTTGGGGCGTGATCTACTATCGAAATCGAAGCCAAAAATATAGTTTTTAGAATTTTTGTCTGTATGTATGTCCGGGCTCAACTCAAAAAGGACTGCATGGATTTACTAAAATTTCGCATGAATATTACTAAGAGTTCGGGTCAACATTTAGGCTACATATTATCACGCTATCACCTACGGGGGAGGAGCTGCGTGTGGTTCCCATATTTATACATATTCAACATGTAACTTAATTAACGCACATCCTGAAAATAGTTTGTTCAGAATCGTTTATTGAATTTTAATGTTGGTAATTTTTAATTAAAAATAATTAAAACGAAAAGAAATTATTGTCATATGAACCCTGTACAGTCAAAACAAATTGAAATGGACCGTAAGTCAAAGTAATAATACTTTTAAAGTTGCAGTTTTATTTGTATTCATACAAATTCCATCATTCAATACAAAATAAAGAAATATAAAATTTATTCCGAGAAACTAATTTAGTAAATAACAATGCATATACATGTTAAATGCATTGTTATTTACTAATGGATCACAAATGATTAGAGTCACAGAGGTCAAGGATTTGGGTATAAGTTTGAACACCGGGCTGACTTTTCGTGATCATATCATTAGGCTATGTAAGAAAGCTTTTAGAAATTTAGGTTTTATATATTATATATTTTCGAACAGTGAAAGGGTTCGCAAACATTCGAGCTATAATTTCCTTATATAATGCATTGGTTAGGAGTCAACTTGAATGTAATTCAGTCATCTGGGCACCGCATGAAGCTAAGTATAGCCTCATGCTGGAGCGTGTACCAAATAAATTTATTAGATATTTGTATATGCGACATTATGGAGTATATCCATTTTACCCTTTGATGTATCCCACTCATGGGATACAATGAACTAAGAGTTCGAAGGGAACAGGAACTAACATCATATCTTTTTAAAATATTTAGGGGTAGCATTCATAATGCTGATGTTTTAGAACAGATAGCCCTATGTGTCCCGGACAGGTATGTTTGGAGAAGGAGACGGCCGCGATTGCTAGTGGAACCGCATGGACGGACTAATCTTGTACATGAGGCGCCCCTGACGCGTGCTCTCCGTACTCTTAACCTTATAGCAGCTGAGACTGACCTATTTGTGTGTTCTCTGAGTGAGTTCACGAGAAGTGCATTATGTATAATTAGTTATAAGTAAAATTTGTTTAGTGGTATAAAATTGTATTATACTTAGATAAGCACTCTATCGCATTGGACTTATACCTGTAAAGATAGATGTAAGTGAGGAAAATAAATAAAATAAATAAAAAAAATCAGTGTATGTATTATGATTACAACATAATATTATAATTAGGGTCTTTGAGGGTGTGCGTTAATTACGTTACATGTTGTAAATACTTTAACCTGTAATAGTGGGTGTACATAACATGATACTTACATGGATCCTTTCCTTTCCTAAAATGTGCCAATCTGTATTTATTGTGCTTCTGAACGAATTTCGACAATGGTGAACCTCAACAGAGAATAGCCAACGTCACAGTACATATTATAGGTCTTAAGTGTATGCACTCTCTATTCCCTTCCTCACATAATCCTGGACCGGATGGGACGGTGATACGATACGCCCGGGGAAAGAGAAAAGGTGCAGAACCTACCACATTATACCAACTTGGTACATTATCACACTAATATTATAAAGGCGAAAGTTTGTGAGTGTGTTTGTTTGATACTTCTTCACGTCTAAACAGCTGGAACGAGTTTAATACCGCGGGGAACAGCTAGCACCAATATAAATGTTGGTAACATTTAAGGTATCCCGAGCCATTTTGATGTAATAAATAAATAATAAATAAAAAAGGTTTTTATTCACGTAGACTTTAAAAAAGCGCTTGTAAATAGTCAGAACATATGCGTAGTAATATATAATTAATTTATAATTATTTCTAGGTACATATAGATATTTAGGTACACGGATTGTAGGAATTAATTTACAATAAGATTTATTTTATAACAGTAACGATATTTAACTAACTTAAATTAAGTTATTGTCAAGGATCATGTGTAGGTTTAATTATCAAAATATTAATTTTTAGCAATATTTTTACTACATATTGTCGAATGGTTCTGTCTATATTAAGGTACGAATTAAATACGAATTTAATGTAATGATAAGTAACCTATGGAGTGGGCTCTGGTGACCTGTAAACAGGTTTTTATTAAACAACGGGCACCAGCTCTCATAAAGTAGATTTGACTGAATTATATCCTTTACTGTTATTGCTAACCTTCTTGACAAAACTTTATGAGAGAAATAAATTATTATTGTATTAAAATTATTATATTAAAATTATTATTATTAAAAAAAATACCTTTTCCACAGAGCTTCTTGTCAAAATGTATGCGATAGACATTTTAAAAGGAAGATGTGTGGATAAGACGTATTTATTTAGTCCTTTCTAGGAAATCATTAGTAGCTTTACCACACATACTGAATGCGTGGTAAAGCTACTAACGAGTTCCTAAAAAGGACCATACCCATAATCCATAAAAGTATTGGTTTATTTCTATAAATGAAGCAAGCAAATGACCTCAATACACTTCATCACACATCGTGGGAAAGCTCGCAAAATTCATTTGAATAGCTTGGCAAATATATTTTTACTCACAATACCCAATCTTCCAAAGCAATATTGAAAGCGTTGAAGCATACATTGCATCGATGATGTAATTTGGATTGGGTGCGTAAGCAAAAAGATTTACCAATCATTGTCTGTTTAGAACAGATGTAATTTAAGACAACTATACCTCCATTACAACATCATCGCATCATAAATCATATGTTCATAGTCCGATATCATTGTAATAAATATGTACGTAAGCATGCACATGTGCGCTAATTACAACGTAAGGGTTAGTGTTTTATGTACCTCTATATAAATTGAAGGTATATGTCTTGAAACCGATGCGAAATAAGAGATAAATAGAAGATTTTGTATCATTTGTATGTTATAACTGTGTAGAGTGCGTTATAACAAAACAGTTTATCATAACAGTATTAAGCTGTGTGGTAACCACGGCAAATATCAGAATATCATCACCCAATCTCTTCCCGTGGGGAGTGTAGAAGTCGACCCGAGGGAATATCTACCAAAAGACGGGCAGCAGCTTCTTCTTGAGTACTATCACTCTCATACTGCGAATGCCCACCTACCAAGCATGGCGATTATAGCATATCCCCGCAAGATGGCAGTCGGGGGAGGCTTTTGTTCAGCAGTGGACTTCCTTCAGCTGTTATGATGACATATTATAACGTTTAACTATTGCATCTGTAAGATGTGTCACTTAACGTATCATAACAGAGGCATCATAGCTTAGAAAGTTTACATTACCTATTCTCTATTTGTCCACATTAGCGGCACTCACGCTGGCAAACTTTCCCAAAAGTGAGAGAGCTTGCGGCATCCGGCTAGCTTTCTTGCTAGCTGGGCGGCGCGCGATGGATCGTCGGCTGTTAGAGACGGAAATTGCTGGCCGTCTTGCTATGGTGTTTCCAGGACAAGGCAATCTGGTGTGGCCCAGGTTGCCTAAACTCGCGTGAGCGTTCTGAACGAAGGTGTCTTTTAGCTCCCCTCGGAAGTGAGCCTCGAAAGGCTGCAGTGTTAAGCGGGGTTTCTGGTAGTGATCATTTTCGAGTTCCCGGAGCCTCCGTAACATGCTTTGCGCGAATAGCTTGGTGGTTTTAGTGGGTTGACTGGGATCAGCCCAGGGAGTCCCACATAACCCACCGTTATATTTTGCGTAGTGCATTTCCGACACGTCACTTTCACACACCCTGAAAGCCTATCATTGATGCAGTGGTCTCTTGGAACATCTGCAATGTTGAGGGTTTACGGTGTGGGGATAGACTCCTGGTTACGACATGGACGGCAAATGGTTGGCAAAACAATTCTTTCTGAACATTCCTTTAACGAATAACCAACATTCCAGGCCAGGGACCTTAGCCTTCCTTCGTAATATTTTCTTTGCTAAAGCTTATGTAAATATTTTGTTCGGTAAATTTTGTGACGATAGTGTTTGATTTATACATTATATGAATTTGCAAAGAGCAATATGTGAAGTGGGACATTTTCAGACGTAATTCAATGTGAATAAAATTTATGTGTAATGTATATCCGCCAATTTATTTTCATTTATTTATTTAAACTTCAGCACAAATAATATTGCACATAGGCCTTGGGTGGTGTGGAGACGGTATCTGACACAAGCGGGGAAAGATCAAGAGTAAGATCGACAACATTTCGCGCACTCCGAGGCACCGGCGTAGAAGACTGCTCACTTCTAAATTCCGGGGTGCTACAGGATGTATGTCGTGCAAAAAAACCCTAATAACTCTTTTAGGCCCGACCTAGAATTTGAGCCGCGGACCTTTTTATTTATTTTTTTACGATCCAGTATAACATGGGAAACTCCAAGAAGCGAGCCAATTCCGTTCTTGTAGTTTGGCAGCACAATTGGGCTGCAAGTGCTCTGTCGAACTATAAGAACGGAATTCTCTGGTATTGTGAGTGTCCATGGGCGACGGTGATCACTTACCATCAGGTGCAGGTTTTAAATAGTGCATATATTAATCTGAAAATTGCTCGTTCACGTTACCGCTTGTCAATAGAGAAATCCATAGGCAATCTTATTAGAAAAATAGTCGATAAATTAGAAAAAGAAGGCCCGTGGTCACCCCTATACCATGAGTTCAAAGCAAATAGGTCTATAGATCTAGCTTATATTCAAAACTTAAAAAGGAGGCATAGAGGAGACCACGGAATCCCTACTTAATTCGCTCATACCTGATGATAGTTCCTTGATCGATAATGACTACCACAAGCAGATTAGGCAGTGGGCAAATGATTCACCCGCTACGTATATGTCGAGTCTTCCTACTATTAATGAGTTTATAAATACTGTGAAATCGCTACCTGTTAACAAAGCGTCAGGTGAAGATAAAATATCCAACAAAATGATAATAGAAGCCACGAAACAATCTGGTCAATTAATCTTAAAAGTTTTTAATCGTTGCATATCTGAAGGGACTTTTCCGCGTACCTGGTGCAACGGTTTTATTCGTATTATACCGAAAAATGGTGATAAACTACCCGAGGACCCTAAGTCATATCGACCAATAACGTTACTGCCTTCCTTAGGCAAGCTTCTAGAACGACTTATCGTACCGCGATTGGTACCAGGAGGGCCAAAATTTCATGGTAATCAATTTGGTTTTACTGCGGGTAAATCGACAGTGGACGCGGCTATCTCGGTGAGGAAAACTGTAAGCTCGTCCGAATGTAAATACGTTTTGGCCATATTCCTAGATATTTCAGGGGCGTTTGATAACACGTGGTGGCCAATTTTGTTACAAAAACTGAAGTTACGCGGTTGCTACAGTAATATATATTCGATAATCACATCTTATTTTGTACATGGCTCTGCAACTCTTAAGCTTGGTCACTACAGAGTCACTAAATCGTTAACCATGGGTTGCCCCCAGGGCTCCGTGCTCGCGCCGTATCTTTGGAACTTGGGTTTTGATGATTTCTTGACATTGCCCTTGCCATCGCGCTGCTCTCTAACTTCATATGCCGACGATGGCCTCTTACTTATACAGGGTGACTCCAGGAGAGAGTTGGAAAATCTGGCTCAAACTTGTTTAAGTATGATAAGTGAATGGGGTAAAAGAAATCGCCTTACATTTGCTCCCCATAAAACCTACCAACTCCTTCTGAAGGGTGAACTAAAATCTCCCCCGAGCGTAAAACTGAATAATGTTATTGTTAAACGTAATATATCCACGTGTTATTTGGGTTTCGTTTTAGAAAAGAACTTCTCGTTTATAGAACATATTAAATCAGTTGGAGAAAAGGCTAAGCGAAACTTTTTTGCACTTACAAGGATATCAACGGCAACCTGGGGCCTCTCTTTCAATACTCTTAGAATCATTTACGGAGCTACTTATCTTGGGTGTATATGCTACGGCTCGCCTGTGTGGGCTGATAGGGCTACCATCGGAGCTGCTCGCCGTAAATTACTACAAAGCCAAAGGTTGGCGTTGATATTTTTGTGTAAAGCCTATAGAACAGTAAGCACAGAGGCCCTACCTGTCCTGGCGGGTGTACTCCCGGTTGATCTTGAGGTTCAAAGACGAGCAGCGATGTATTATTCTACGCGAGAAAATTTAAATAGTGATTTCTTATCATTACGCGACCGTGCTAAAATATCCAAGCTATTTATGCCAATGGCTAACTTAAATGACGAACTGCTAGATGAATGGCAATGTAGATGGAATACCTCAACCAAGGGTCGCCATCTGCACCAGTTCTTTCCGGACATACGCCAACGGTTAAATAAAACTTGGCTAATCATAGACCATTGTGTTGCACAATTTCTTACCGTTCACGGCAATTTTAAAAGTAAATTGTTTAGTTTCAAATTAGTATCTTCACCAATCTGTCTGTGCTCAACTTCCTGTAACGAATATGAACAAACCGCTCACCACATACTTTGGGAATGTGATCTCTGGCAAAATCAGCGTGATATTATGTTAAATAGGTTGCAACCAATATCTGGAGTAGTTTATTCTACGGATCTTGTAGCAACAAGGAACAACTTCCGTGCGTTTAAGCGCTTTTGCCATACCTACTATTGGAATCAAATATAACAGCTCACTTAGGACCCTTAAATTAATCCTTGGTGCTCTTGCAGCTGGCTTCTCTAGTTACAATTCTCTCGTTTAAAGAGGCTATAGCCTCTTTATATCATTCTGTCTCCCGCTTTGCTCTGGAGGGAAGTGGAACTATTCATTTCTAACTCCTCCTTTTTTTTTCTTTCTGATTAAATTCGTTGCGGGATCCAAGACAGTTAAAGCCATTCCCCGGGACATGCCTGAGCCTCACCGCTCAGTGTCATTTCATTGTGTGCCACTGTTGATCCTGGCTTACAGGAGTTGCAGTGGTGGGTAAGAGGGAGGGACTAGTCCCTATATAAAAAAAAAAAAATAATTACCATCAGGTGATCAGCTTGCTCATTTGCCTTGCTATTCTTTGAAAAAAAAACACAACTGTTGGCGTGGTTGGTAAATACTTTCCTTTTACGCCACGGGTCGTGGGGTAAAAGGAAAGTTTAGTGTCAACAGCTTCTGAACTCTTTCGGGATTTGAATGTTCTGTTTGGCGGAAACTATATCGAAAGGAGGTTTACCCCTCAAGATTCTCACCCAGGACAGATATTTGTGTGCATGAACATATCTGTTTGTCCTGAGTCTGGGTGTAATCAGCTACATAAGTATGTATTAACAAAAGAAAAGTAGTATATGTAGGATATCAATTATCAGGTTTCCATAGTACAAGCTCTGCTTAGTTTGGGATCAGATAGCCGTATGTGAATAATATCCTATTAATAACAGCTATGTATAGCACGTGTAAATCTGTATGTAACTTTGTCTAACAGAACTTATGAAACTTATATAATACAAATACCATACCATAAAATTACGCGTTACCAACTGATTCATTTTAAACTCCAGTTAACTCTATGTAATGAAGAAAGACATTATATCAAATCGTTTTGTCAAACCTAAGTGGGTAATGTTATTGCAGTTTACGTCGATAGCCTGCGAGTGAAAATTATTCACCGCGTTTCTCTTTTAAATCGATTTCATTATTGTACAGAAATTATATTAATGATTGAGTTATGCTTTTGACTCTAATACGCTTTCTTTTTTATGACTATTGGGTAGGAAATGGAATTAGTGTGATTGTTTGATTCATATTTGTATGATGCAGATATACAACTTTACGTAAACAATATATTTATTTATGTAAACAATAAAACTTGACTTGCTATAAAATATCATTGTAACTTTGAGATGTTTTGCTAAAAAACCACTATTGTGATTTAATTATTATCATAAGACATATAACCTAATGGAGTTTTTAGATAATATTAATTACTATATAATAATATATCTATCGTATGGGCAGTGTACTTGCTCCCATTAGGGTTACCCTGATGTCTGAATTGTTCAAGCCGCTCAGTAGACCTTTAACGTGGCTTACCGACTGTTGTTCTTTTTTTTATGCTGAATGGGTTTGCGCTTGACCACAATCTCACCTGGTGGTAAGTGAAGATGTGGTCGAAGATGGACCGCGTTTGCCCATAAGATGCCTGTTCACTCTAGCCTTGAATAAACCCATGTGTCTAATAACAATAACCGGGACCAAGAGCTTAACGTGCCCCTCGAAGCACGGAGATGCTCAGAAATTAAACCAGTTTAACTGTCACTCATCTATGGACTGACCCCGTGCCTAAGAGCCCTCGCCGATTACTTACGGCCCGGGGACTCCACTGGCTAAGGGCGCCTCAACGTGTTGTCTTAGTTGTATGACGAGTTTTGTTACATGGCGTCGACAATTAAATGTATTATTCTATCCACATCTGCAACCTAATGTTAAGACGTCGATAAAATAGCAAGCAAATGAAGGTACTTGTAGAGTTTGATGACCTACTTACAGATCGTAATACTTACTTATACATGTACATACTAATCTGGCGTATTTAGTTTTAAGCGGTTGCCACATATGTGCCAAGAAAACGTGAACACGACTGATGCATTTTGTTTTTAAACTCAGCAAACATTATGCTTATTGTCCTTTGATTATCGGATAAAAAGACCGATGTTTGCATTCATTTAGTAATAAAAAACATTAAAATGTATTCATTTTGTTTTTGGTTTTCTAAAAACAGAATTATTGTGTTTTTGAAATATGTTTAGTCTATAAACAATATCATTGGAATGAAGAGGACCCTGCCTAGACTTAGACTTCAAATGTCACCGAGCATCAATCAGAAAATGACTTAATCGGTTCACTTAATCCGGCGAACCCTTAAGTAGTCAGTCAAGTCAGAAGCCTGAAGTATTGTGATGCTTTTTTTAAATAATGTTGTACGAGTACCATCAGCATATTCTAAGCCATAAATATCGAGCTACTAGATGTCAAGAATTTGGGTGCGTGTAATTGGTAGAGTTGCCGTTCAATAAACACTTTTATGAATTCGAAACAAAGAAATCATAAATTTAACTATCCGATGGGGATCGAATATGCACGCGGGGTATGCACTCTACCTTTAGCAAACTATAGAAATCTGAAGATCTAATTTATGAGTTCACTTGTTTACTCCCTTACAGAGTATAAAGGTGTCCGTCCATATACATCCATCTACTTTGTATCTTGGAACATGACCGCACGATCCACGCTATGCATTAGTAAAACTACTATGAATTTAAATTTTACACTTTTTTTATTTAATGTGCCCATAAAAATATAAATAACATACATAAAACGAAAGAGTAGAACGAATGGTCTGCGTGATGTAATGAAACCTATTCCAGTATGTATATACATAATTATGTATGTAGTTAGCATGTGTTCTTTCAGTGGCCAAGGCAATTTTTGAAAATTTAGAGGTCCTTGCGAGTCTTATGGAACCTATTACAATCGGCACAATGGGCACCCAAAAGCCGTACAGATTCACCTTTGAACAATACGTACAAGAGGCAAGAACTAAAATGCCAACGAGGAAAGTGGCAGGTAAGTAGGAGGCATTTTCTACATATATTGTGTATATTACTATAATTACCAATAGGTATGTCACAGCAGTCTATCTATTAAAGGCCATCTTAAAAAGTTACGGGGACTTAGGCAAGTATTCTGATGAGTTGAATACAATTGCATAATTAACGCGAAACAGAACATTCAAATAATACCCCAATATGTTCAGAGGCCGTTGTAACTGGCAAACAAAATATCGAGGCAATTTCATTCAAATTAGGCACTTCTTTTTATACGGAACTATTTTGCTAGAATGCTGGAATACACCGTGTCAGACGTACAGGCGGACGGGGTCTCAGAATTATTGGTCTTACTTAAACCTAAAATAGTAGTATTAAAAGAGATTTATTCTGAATATCATAAAGAATAAAAGGTAAAAGAGTTGGAACACTTAATACCACAGGAAACATTGAAGGAAAAGTAGGGGAACGAACTTTTATATATTATATAACTTGGGATAGGTAGGCTATGGATAAAAGAGAAAGTGGAAGTAGTCATATAAAAAATTCAAAATGCTTGCCTAAGATGGGGAGGAATGGGAGAAACTCCACCTTCAAAAACATTATTCTTCAATTGAATAGTAAGACTAGTTGCGTACTACAATACTGTAAATAAAAGAATTAGGCACCAACTTTTCTATTTGGTCTCTCGCACATTTATTCTAGTGCATTGTATACTTTGACACGGTCCAATAATTTGAAGGCCGAGTTTTTTCACTCCCCCATTGACTGTAATTATTATTGAATATGCAGCATTCCAAATAAGGTGAAAGTTTGGCAACCTAGTTCCAATTATTTTCAAGCGCAGTGTGGTAATGACCGCTGAATAGGTACGCAAAAGTCACATTCCGTCCCATTGTTATCAAAGAAGGTACTCCAAACTGATAATATTACTTTTATTTGTTTATTTAGAAGTGTGAGCAGTGGTTACACTGGTCTCAGAGTTGTTCAAACCGTATAAGCTATACTGATGCTAGATCACATTAGTAGTCACTCATCTATTAACTGACCACCTGCCAGAGTCAGTAAATGTAACTACTATATCTAGTACCATGTATTGACAATTTTAACAATTTAAATTGAGTTGAAAAATATGAAAATAATAATAATGCCAATTTCAACAGAGACTAGCCAAAAACACAGGCACAATATATAGTGACCGAGTGTGTCCGCAAACTCAGGCGCACACACTCGGTATTGTATTATAACCAAATGGGATACCGATTGGACGCGACCGGGGACAGACGAAGACCGTAAATATGTGTTATGATTTCAGATGCGTGCACAATGCAATTGCTTATATCAGCAATGGAAAGCCAGACCGTGAAAACCGATGGTTCCTGTGAACTGTCACCAGAATGTATGCCGCAAATCATAAAAGGTTCAGGACTTGCGTTCCAGCAAACAAGTCGCGTCAGAACTGCAGCCTTGGCGTACCTCTTCGACTGTCTAGAAGGCATTGATTTAGCTGCACACATTTATAAACTTTGCATACAGATTTATAAAGAGGCCAAATCTTTGGAAGCTTGGGACCATCCTCCTGGAACTCGAACTTTGTTTATGCAACAAAGTAAGCAGATTTAAATTATATTATTTGTCATATATATCGGCCCGGCACGTGATTATATTGGAGGAGCACCTCTTGTATAATCCCATACGGGTATATCGGTTTACACGAATCGAATATCTCCTATCATTTAAGCGTCCGCAGCGCTCTGATCGCGGTATTTTCCCCATAATAGTGCCGTCAGGCGTGTGTCGTTTAGATTTATATAACTGCCGATTGAAAGAGGTTTCCTTTCCGTGCTTAGCACTTAATTCATCTCATAATACTTATATAATTAAACTAAACTTATAATATGAAAATGAATCGATTAAATCTGTATTCTGACTACATTATATGATTTCGTCTCCCGCTTTGCTCTGGAGTTTACTCCTTTTTTCTATATCCTCCTAATTTATTTACCGATTAATCTCGTTATGGGGTCCAAGAGCGTTAAACTATTCCCTGGGGTGTACCTGAGTCTGACCTCTCAGACCTGTTCATGATGTGCTAATGTTAATCTGTGTCTGCACATGTGGCGCAGCGGCTAAGACAGTCGCCTCGCCGCTTCGTGTTGCGGGTTCAAGTCCCGCGCCGGACAACTATTTGTGTAACCCATAAATAGTTGTTCTGAGTCTGGATGTAATTTGTATCCGTCTATTATATCTTTGTAAAGTACCCCGCGACACAGGGATGAAATGACCTAAGCCAAGTTTATTTTTTCTTAAAAAAGACAACGCCCGCAGAGTTGACTTTTTTAAGAAAAAAAAATCTTGGCTTAGAGTTATATTCGTAGGTAAGACAGTGAGATTAGTGTCATTTATAATAATAGGTCTTTACCTATGAAATTGCCGTTTTGTATGAAAAAATTTAAACGAATTTTTTTCATGAATTTTTTTATTTGTATTAATCGAAGTAATCACCCATGCAATCAATGCATCTTTGCCATCGCAGTGGCAGTTTATTGATGCCCTTCTTAAAGAAATCAGCTGGACGGGAGGCAACAAATTCTTCAAAGGCATTTTGTACTGCCTCTCAGGTATTGAATTTTTTTCCCGCCAAGAAGTTATCCAAATTCTGGAAAAAGTAGTAGTCTGTAGGCGCAAGGTCTGGTGAGTAGGGCGGATGACGGAGAGCTTCCAACCCCAGTTCTTGCAACTTGGAGACCGTCTGCTGTGCAGTATGAGGTCGCGCGTTGTCGTGCAGGAGCAGCGGAGACGAGCGATTGACCAATGCTGGTTGGAGATGCGCCAGCTTCTCCATCATTGTGCTCAGTTCTTCACAGTATACATCTGCAGTAATGCTCACCCCGTTTGGTAAGAAGCTGTGATGAATCACACCGGCGCTAGACCACCAAACAGTGACCATCACTTTTCTAGGGGTAAGTTTTCGTTTAGGGCATTGTTTAGGTGCTGAACCAGGATCCAACCAACTTGCTGAGCGCTTGCGGTTATCAAACAGAATCCATTTTTCATCGCAGGTAACAATGCGGTTCAAAATTCCTTCATTTGTGTGTCTGTTGAGCAGTGCAAGGCACGTCTCGACGCGTACTTCGCGCTGGCGATCATTGAGTTCGTGGGGCACCCATTTGTCAAGCTTTTTTACCTTGCCAATTTGACGCAAATGGACCAATATTGTTTTGACGCTAACGTCGAAAGCTGCTGCTAATTCAGCCGTAGATTGTGTATCATCAGCTTCCACAACCGCCTTTAATTCGTCATTGTCGACCAAAGTCTTCGGACGACGGCGAGGTTCATTTTTCAGGTCGAAATTTCCAGAACGGAAGCGAGCAAACCAATAACAGGTGGTGCGTTGGTTTGTAGTGTTAGCTCCGTAAACGTCGTTGATGTTGCGTGCCGCTTGTGCCGCGTTGCTGCCACGACGGTACTCATATTCCATAATTACTCGAATTTTTAACGTATCCATGATGACGAAAAAGATTGAAATGCGATGAAAATGTAACACTAATCAATAAAGAAATGACTACTTTTGGAAAAAAGAATCCATGTATTTAAAATAAAATTAATTTGAAATTAGAATTCTTAGCCAAACAAAAATTATTTTGATTTGAAATGGCCAGTACTGCAGAACGGCAATTTCATAGGTAAAGACCTAATATTTGTATTAGGAGACTCATGGACTAAGGAAATATTTTAATTACTTTATCTCATTACGTCCGCCAAATATACCTATGGCACATCTGATGATAGACGATTACCGTAGTTTATAGCGTTTGCTTCACTCATGGTTGCACTCGCGTGTGATGATACTTCCTTCGACCTCGACGACCACTAGCGACCATAATCACGCCTACATCCACAGCATTACAGGTAATAATATTTGGTTGTTTATATGGACGACGTTCCCAAATCTAGGTACTCATAGTGCTAAAAACCTTATATAGTGATTCTGTTAAATACTGACGCCAGCACGTCAAGCAATCTGTCAAATTTCCCTAATTGAAAGTGAACCTTATGCTTATGTGATAAAGTTAAAATCTATAAAACAAATTTGACAGATTGGGTTAGCTGGACGTGCTGGCGTTTGTACAAGTGTATTTAAATACCCAAGTGCTGATAGATTTGTTTCTGGCAGCTATTATATTTTAGTATTGCATTGTTCCAGTATTTTATTGTGCTACGCAAGGCTATGGCGAGTTCATAAAGCCGCGATGGATGAACAAAATAATGTCATGGCAAGAGCCCAAAGGGTGTTACGCAGATGACCGTTCGCCGTTTTTGAAGCTCACGGGCTTCGTAGGACCTGTTTCAGCTCCAACTCCAAAGGAAAGAGAGGTAAGTAATCTATTTAATCAATTAAATTATGTTAGGCACAGACTCCAGCACATCCAGCTACCCTAATCTGTCTAATTTCTTTTATAGATTTTCAACTTTATCACATAAGGTTCACTTTCTTTTGGGAAAATTTGACAGATTGGGGTAGCTTGATGTGCATCATCGAGATGTGTGGCGTCTGTATTTACATAACATAATTGTTACACATAAATATTTTATTTCTTTTATGGACCACGTTTGCCATTTCGGTCGTTATTTAAAACATTACAAAATCAAAACTTACTGAATATAATCGGAATATAATAATAATTATTAGATTGTTCGAAGAATTTGACAATCTTTTAGGATCTTTATATCAAATTATCTACTCTCGAACACCGTATTGTAAATCCAGTTAACAGTAAAATAATGACAATCATGCGTACAATGAAAAGTATGTCTTGAATTAACAACACGAATCAGATTGAGACTAGAAGAGTTTACTAGATGCATATTTACAAGACCCTTAATATTTTAAAGTCAAGAATTGTATCCCGATTTTTTTTCGTGATTAGCTTTGCGCTTTCATTTTCCAAAAATTATATAAAACTAGAATTTTGTATGTATTCAGATACTAATTTAAAATGTACTAAGTAATATCGTATTTTATCGTTCTTGTTTAAGAAAATTTCATTGATATACCTAATAATATGACAATACTCAAAAGTTCCTATTTTAAATTTAGAAAGATGTCAAATCGAGGTGCCCACTTAGAGATGCTGTTTTATTTTTTCCAATATTTGACATTTGACACTTGTAAAATGATAATGACGTTACCATGAAGGTTGCGAAATAATATCTAGGGACAATGTCACACAGATCATCCTAGCCCCAAACTAAGCAAAGCTTGTACTATGGGTACCAGACGACGATATACATACTTATATAGATAGATAAATACTTAAATACATAGAAAACATCCATGACTCAGAAACAAATATTCGTGCTCATCACACAAATATTTGCACTTACCGGGATTCGAACCCAGGACCACCAGCTTCGCAGGCAGGAGCACTACCAACTAGGCTACGGTGACCATACAAATGCACCATTTCATGCCATTGACACGACGTGATAGGATGGTAAAGATGGTCTCACTACCACTCTAAATCTATACTTTTATAATCATACACGTGTATTTGTGTGACCTATATATACTTGTTGTGATCAAGTGTGACTTTGGTGCTCGAATTCATATCTTTCAATTTTAGGAACAATACCGAGTGAAGAAAGCAGCTAATTCTGAAGGTGGCACCTGTAACTCCCTGACGTCTGCGATGGCTCTCGGCTCCTTGGTTATTTACATCAGAGCGCTGCTTGAGACAGACCAAGCATTCCAATATGACGTGTTAACTTGAATTGTAACATAAATTGTTTAAGTATTTGTAAAATATAAGTCATGATCGTATTAACTTTAGATTCTTCTAGCTTATTTTAAAATTAATAATACCAAATAATAAATAGGTAAGTTCTCTATGAATGTTATTTCTCCGTTTC
The DNA here is from genome assembly GCA_951640165.1 of Pseudoips prasinana. Classification (NCBI taxonomy): domain Eukaryota; kingdom Metazoa; phylum Arthropoda; class Insecta; order Lepidoptera; family Nolidae; genus Pseudoips; species Pseudoips prasinana. The sequence goes on from OX621240.1 coordinate 18,228,117, forward strand.
CACAATGGTTTCGACATTCACAAATGCTGGAAAATATGTATAAACGTAACATATTAAGACACTGAAAATACTCAGATTGTTCTGAATGAACAGTGCCCATAATCAAAATCGTTATTTTAATAATGGATGCAGACTCTCTAGAGATAAATTGTGTTTAACATAAACAATGAACTTGAGGACCAAGATATTCTATGGATTTGGATGACAAAATAGAATGAATTTACTTATTTTTTCCATGATCCAAGTCACGCATATAATTTGACATCAATAAAATGGATTACATTTTATTGATAATTAATAGTTTTCTAAAATGGATGGCTATGGCATACGCGATAATTTACATTAGAACTTTTTAAATAAGAGAACATTACCATAATATGGAGTTACAAGAGCAAAGAGCACAATCTGCAGACTTTAAAATTATCCATAGATTTTCCAAAAATGGCATACTACTCTTTTTGGCTGGTGAAGCAGTCAAAGCCCAGAATAGGCTAACTAAATCGTCAAAATGTTAAAAAAGCACAACTATCCCTATAATGGGGAACTTCATACTAATCCAATCTTAATAGATTCGATTAGTGTCGATCGACATCTCATCAAACCTTTCTTTTACTGTTGGAGTTTATGTGCCTTATAATCTTCTTATAATCACGGTACGTGATTTTTTAAGATCTTATTTTTGTCTATTCTTTCGACACTACCAGTGTTAAGGATGTTTGATCTAAGCAAGGTCCACATCCTGAAGAGCTTATTTGTTCCAAAAAAATACAGGGACAGTTTATATGAACAGGTTATATTTTAGTGAAAAATAATACAATGTTAACCTTTACGTAGTGAAGCATATTTCTTTACAGAGAATAGATTTTCCAGTTCATCATCGCTATGGCGTTGCCAGATGAAGAAGTTTCCAAAGAAGCAATTCAACTGCAGAAATCTCAATAAGCGCATGTTAGGAAAAGCTAATTTAAACTCTTTTTGGAGTAATACTTAAAGAAGTTGTTTAACTTCTTTTAGTTTAACTTTTTGAAGTTTTTCAAAAAGAGTTTTAAACATGCACTCTTACTTTGGGGAGTAAGCTGGTGAATGCGTGACGAGAGCGTTACGGAGTGTGAGAGTGTAAGTGTGATCGGGCGACGCAAACGGAAGTTGAGTGGGAGTTAAAATCATGAAAATGATAATTGAAGTTTTAGTTGTAGTCTAAAGCACATTCGTTTTTTTATTCTTTATTTTTGTCAACTGGTATCAAAAATATTTAAAAAAAACTACTCTCTAGAAAAACATACCAGTAAAATGTTTTCCTAGAAAGTTTGATTTATTAGGGCACAACAACATTAACAGTGCTCTTTCGACTCAGGTTTCACCGTTGCTCTGACTACCCCTTAGTCTGAGACAAGGAGTTATTTACATGGGGCCGAAATAGGAACACTGTCTTACTCACATTATTATAGATGACAGCGTCAGTGCATTTGACTAAGTGTCAAGAAAATAAAACTGATGCGGGCTTCTGAACCCGATAACTAAATAAGTACTTATTATTTCTATGGATATTATAGATTAAATTTAAAATTAACCCAATATATTAAAGCTCTCGATCTTGTAGTATTTGATAATGTCACGCGCAGCTAAAATGTATTTTACTAATGGTATAATTCACAGAAATGTGACGCAATTTGCTGTACGAAACATGTGCACCACAACTTTGTCTAAACGACCTCCTATCTCCGTATTTGGTTAGTTCATAAACATGCAACCTTTTTACACCACATTTTGCATACGAAACACCACATATACGAAATGTATATATAATTCATGAGACATAAAATTCATGTAGGAGTGGAAGGCCGCTACGTGTCAGCTCTATACAGCGCCGCCTCAAAGATGGACCAACTGGATGAGGTTGAAAAAAGTCTACGTAATCTGCAAAAGGAACTAGTGAAGCCTAAAATCGTTGACTTCATAGAAACCAACTTGATGTCGCGAGCGGCTAAAGCTAAACTACTAATAGATATTGGCAAAGAGTCTGGTACGATATTAAATACCTACCATAGTACACAATCTTCATAGCTGAATGTGTAGTATGTACACATTCAGCTATGAGTAGCACGAGCAAGTGTAATATATACAAAGGTGCAAAAATATGTGTACAGCTCCTCTAATATTGCTTGCATCTTGTTTTAACCTAATTACTTTTTTATTTGTAAGTATATGGTATTGCCATTCTTTAAACAAAAATGTCATTGCTCCATGATGATAGGAGGTGATTATATAACCTTCTATCTCATGTTATACAAACTGTATACATTTTTTTCCATGTGAGTGTAATTTAAGTTTCCTACGGAGCAAAACGTTGTAGGAAATGGTTCAAATTGTAAGGCCCTAAATGTTCTGTGATAAACACAATAATTCATCCATGATATCACATATTATATCCCACCCTTTGTTAAATTTAGTTTTTTTTTTATGATACAGGTATGCCCGAAACTGCATGTAATTTTTTGGGGATAGTAGCCGAGAATGGACGTTTGAAGTTATTAAAGAAAATGCTAACTATGTTCATGGCTATCATGACTGCACATAGAAACGAAGTATTGTGTGAAGTGATAACTGCCCAACCTCTCGATGATACCACTAGAAAATCGCTCATGGATGCCCTCAAGAAGTTTGTCAAAGAAGGGAAAAATATTCAGATCACAGAGAAGGTAGATCCTGATATTATTGGAGGAATGATAGTAGGTGTTGATGACAAACACATTGATCTTAGTATCAAAAGAAAGGTACAGATGTATACTGAGTTGTTAAAACAATCTATTTAAATTACCTAAGCTAATAGACTATTAGATAGAAATTTAAATCTGGTCTTTTCACCTCGTTTGACGGCCATATTGGTAACAGTTAAATCTAACTTATTTTCTCAATTTAGTTTAATTCTGACTTAATAATACGGAAGGTAAATTTAATGAATTAAAATAATGCTTAGAAACTTTTGCCACGTTTTCTTTATTTTTTCGCGTTTTACACGTTTTACTCTTACGTCAGAGTAGTTGTGTAGACCATGTCTGATATCTACAGCCAAGGAAAATTTTGTATAATGTTCTATCCAGACTTTCAGAGATGAAACCAGTTCAGTTCAATAAACTGGCCGTTTGTCTCATAATTATAATTAGATTACTTTATAATACGTAATTCTCTTTTGTAAAATTCAAAGATCTCCTGATATTAACAGTTAGCAAGTGACCATTTGTTGTCGAATTCGCAAAGACAAATTTGATCGTAGTCAATGATATACCGTTATCATCACGTTTTAGACCAGGTAAGACAAAAGGAATTGTGTTATTTTTCTATTGCCGAAGTTAGACAAAATTTAGTTGCTAAATATGAGAAGATATTTCTGATGGGGGTACGCTCGGAAAGACAACGGAAACTCAATCAATTTGCTTATAGTCTGTTACTGATCGCATAACAGAAAACAAAAAATAAATCTATTGAGCCTGGTATAAACACACTTTTATTTTTAGAATTTTATAATAGTGATCCTGGACAAATTGCAGCTGATTATAATTATGAAAACAACTACCACGAAGAAAATATTTCAACAAACAAGTGAGAGGTCTCTTTTCTCTTAATACCTACCACTAGAGAGAGATCAGACAGAGGGCATGTGGGATTCACACCGCCTACTAACTGACCGACACCAGGCCGCAACTGAGACTGTTTTGCCAGAAAAATCCTATAATCACCTATTGGGATTTGATCACAACAGTGATTATCAGTTGTTAAATACTCCACTGCTAAATCAACACGATATTCAGTAGAAAAAGCAGCAATAAAACGACTAGGTATCTAGTACATGGTGTTTACTAAGTCATCTTAAATCATGAGATCTACTGGTTGTGCAATAAGATTGTTGTTTCTTAATGAGAATTGTCAGAAGTTCAAAAATTATTACTGCATCATAGGATTTGCAATGTTTTTTATGTCGTCAATGGAACATTATGTAGGATTGTTCTACGGAGTTTTAGGTATTTAATGGCAACTATTCAAATTAGTGATTGAGGATCGTTATTGGATCACGGTATACAAAAAAAATAAAAGAATAATATTTTGTTTGTCTATAAGATTGTTGACCGCATCACTGCCAACGCATACAAACGTAAAGAAATTCTTTTTCACTATAGTCATTTTATAGTGTGATCACATAAACTAGTTAAGGATCTTAAACGGTTAAGTAAACAATTTTATAAAAGAAAACATTATTAATATTTAATTTTTTATTAACATAAACACCACCGTCTTATTTTTCTAAGTGATCAGCTTATATAAGTATTTATTACTTTGGTGTTGACATAATAAAATAATATGTTACATGTTACTGATTTCTGGATAAACTAGTTTGGCCTCATAAACATTATTCGAATATGAGAAAGGAAGCTAGTTTAGCCACGCCTGTCGCACTTAAAACTTTCATTTCGAAGCTAATACATCGACTCGCCTGCCGTAATTGGTGCGAATTAGCGAGCGCGTATCAAACGGCGTTCCTGCAATACTTAGCGAAATTAATTTACATGGCCCCAACTATTGCAAGATAAAATTATCGCTACTTTCTATTGATCATGCGTAATTTGATGTATGTTAGTCCATATGTAGTAAAGAAAATTGCAAGCAGATAGCACTGAACTAAACTTAACCTTTATGACGAACGTTATTGCTATATTATTGCATGTTGGTCTTGAGGAGTTGAATTAGCTGTAATTGGCCACCATTCTGAAGACATACTATAGCTATTAAACATTATTATTAGGCTTATACAAAATTAATTTAGGCGAAATATAAATTTTAATTGAATTTATCCCACCCTATTGAATAAATGTTTTTATTTAATTAGACTAAATATGTCTCTAGGGTAGAAATATTAGCTAGTAAAATAAATAACGTTCATCTCACCATAAATGTTCTATAAAATGCTGAGATGAAGCTATTACGGTCTTGCACGGATAAATTTCAAATTTCAAATTCAAATTTCAAATTCAATTTATTTTGTGAACAAAGGTATTACAGGTTGTTACATAATATATATCAATAGTTCATTCCGTGTTCCACCAGTAGGCATACAAAATTTTTCAAATATCATTAAGACAATGTCAATAAAAAAGAGAAAAAAAAAAAGTTAAATTACAAATGTCACAAAATGTTTTAGAAATAAAAATAAATACCAAAAATGTCAACAAAATAGAATATTATAAAAAGATTATTACAATTACAATGTTTAATTAGAATTTGTCTTCCAGGTATTCCCTAACGGAGTAATACGACTTGGCAACAAGTAATTTATGGAGCTTGCATTTAAAGTCTTCAATATTCTTGCTGCACTTTATCTGTTCGTATATTTTGTTGTACAACTTTGGTGCCATTGCATATACACTTTTGTGAAGGAATGCTGTGTTTGTGGGTAACAAATGTAAATATTTTGAGCGACGTTGACTTTCAATTTTCCCAAACAGATACATGTTGCTTTTTACAAAAACAAGTACTTCATATATGTATAATGACGGTACAGTCAATATATTAAGTTTCTGGAAATGTGGCTTGCATGATTCCGTTTGTTTAATCCCACAAATAGCACGTATGCACTTTTTTTGTGCGATTAATACGTCTTCAATATTAGTTCCGTTGCCCCAGAATATCAGGCCATATCGTAGAGTAGACGCAACATAACCATGATAAGCTGCTAGAAGTGCGCTGTTATTAGTTGTTTTACGAAGCATATAGAGCGCATACGAAAATTGACTCAGTTTTGTACAAACAAAATCAATTTGTGTTCTCCATGACATATCATTGTCAATATGTATTCCCAAAAATTTCGTTTTGTCCGTTTCATGAATTAAGTCATCTTTATAATTAGTCTGTAACTGCGGTTGTCCTATTTGTCTTAGCCTAAAATTCATAATTTTGGTTTTAGTCAAGTTTATTTTGAGGTTATTCTTATTTAACCAGTCAACAATAGGTATTAGGCTTGTGTTTTTGTCATAACAAGTGTCTTTGCTTTTATTGTTATTTTTTTATTTTTGTTGTCTGTGCAATTATCTGCATAAAGTCTTTTTCTATCCTATTTTCACCCACAAACAGAAATACTTCCTCTTTACTCGTTAACTGTAACTCCATCAATCAACCTTCAATCATTTAAATTATTCTGAAATTCGGCTAATCTAGTTGATCTGACGCACGTTATGATACACAAGGCTAACCTAGTTTAACCAGAAATTAATTTGATAATATAATTTTTATATTCTTTCATACCCGAACCCGATTTCATATAAAACTATTTTACAGCCCAGGCTAAATATATATAGTCAGACTAATCTAAAAATGAACGCGTGTATGTTATAAATAACGCATATTAAATTTAGGATTGAATATATGGGCTTATATCAATATGAAATAGGTTGAACAATTAATTCACATAATAATTTTTTTTTAATTACATGTAACATAGTTCAACTAACACATTATATTATGAAGACTTCGTAGTTTTGTAATATTTCAGTTAAGAGGTATATAAATAACTAAATTAAATGTCAGCGATCTACATATATTATACGTAACTCACTTCAGTCACCAGACATCAGGTGAGTCTTGCCATAAATATGCGTCACTCCTGAGCAATTGATCAGACATGGCACCAATCTCTAGACATACCACGCAGAGCCATACCTGTATCGAAGACAAGGTTTTTTCATCTTTTCCACAAGATTTGCATGGTAGCCATGTGGGTATTCCTTTGGGGAAGATACTTTGCATGGCGAGTTTTGTAAAATTGTTGAGATTTTCTCTGCGTGTATTCTAAAATTTATCCTATCGGAGCTAAGGGTACCCGTCATCACTCTTTGGAAACTTGAAGTTAGTACCCACAATTCTTGCTCTCCCTTGGCATTATTCACAACTTTAACGCCGCTGGCAAATTGCAGAGTTTCCTTGTTGCTTGCAACTAGATGGAAGTTTCGTTGGTGGAACTCGGTGGCAGTATTCCAACACCAGATGCTGGGTGGCTCCATCAATCCGAAGTACATAATGCCATCGCGGTCTATAGCTTCAGCTGCTGATTGATTCGGCCGTTCATTGGGAAACACCTAGATGGAGAAAGTTAAATTAATATTCGTCAGTTTTAACAGAATACGCCCAAGATGTCCTGTACACACGGCTACCTATCAAGCTATACATTTCCAATATAAGCTGACATGTCGTTATATTGAAATCCTATACAACGCGAAATCAGCTTATACTGGAAATGTAGCCGTGTGTACGTGGACGTTATTTTATATCGCCAATGGAGACCTCTGCGCAGCACTTCGGGTTTAAACGTAAGTGAATGATCCTTCTTCAGGATTCAATGTTCTTCTATACAACAACTCCATCGCGGTCGGACCAGTGGTTTAGTCGTATAAAGGTCATATATTGAGGTATCCATACAGGTACACACGGCTACATATCAAGCTATACATGTCCAGTAAAAGCTGATCTCGCGTTGAATAGGATTTCCATACAATGAGAGGTCAGCTTATATTGAAAATGTATAGCTTGATATGTAGCTGTGTGTACACAAGTAACAACTGTTCCGATTCTCAATCAGAACCGCACACTTATACAGGCACGGGCACATAATTAGTCGACAAGAACTAAGATACCTGCCCTGTCCTTTTCATGACAACTATATAAGAAAGAAATGCAATGATGTCAAAATTTGTAAAGTTGGTATTGCTAGAATCGTGGTCATTATCTGCAGTATATATGGATACTTCTTTGAATAGAAACGAAACTGAATGGCATATTAGTGAGAAAATCTTCACTGACTCTGATATACGCTACAAGTACCTATTTGTTTGCTTAATATTAGTCTAGATTATTTATTAAATTAAGATTTTTTTATTAATTTTAGACGAAAAGTTGTAACGACACTTTTTGCTTCTTTTTTATTACTTAAATTGAGCCTACTGATTAAGTTTATATTACATTATATTTGTTAATAATAAAAAAAAATATTGTTACTTACAAAAAAATACAATTCCTTCACTAATTAATCGAAAGGAACTTCATTCCATTCGGGTGTCCCTTGACACCTCTCAAGTTTTTTATAATACTTACCCTCATCATCATCAACATCATCATGTCAGCTAAAGTACGGCCACTGCTGGACAAAAGCCTTCCCAAAGAATAGGGGGATATACCATAATTGCCACGATTGGCAGAAGAGTTGGCGATCGCAGTTTGATGGTCATAGTTCACAGAAAAACGCTGCTGCCCGTTCTCTGGTAGGTATTCCTTCGGACGATTTCTACGCCCCCCACGGGATGAGATGGGTTGATGATATTATATGCCGTCACCTCCCCCTCCCTTACCTTGTTATATATATATTTGTATAACTCTAATTTTAAACAACAAGTAATATTTAACTTACGGTAATAGCGTTAGGTGATATGTCGGGATCTTCAGAATAAGAGTCGTTTCTGAATACGTTAGTGTTAACGATGTTTTCCGTAGTGGAGGCAAGCGCATGGAAGTACATGTAGCGTTGGTTATTGTGGAGTGGAGTGAGCGCCATGCCTAATATGCCATCCATTAAATCGAAAGATTCTCCTGAAAAAATAAGTAGTTATTTAGTAACACCGCGATAAAGACAAAAAAGAATAGGAGTAAAGAGAAGAATATATGTAGCATGTTAGGAACAATTTAAACGAAAACGGTTAGAATAAGAGGTGCAATGTTCATGGCATGATTTCAAACTTCTCCTAAATACTCCGTTACTGGTAGATTGGTTTTATATTTCTTAAATAAGTATGTGATTATTAAACAAAGTCGAGTAGAAATATTATTAACTAGCTCTGCCTCGCGGTTTTACTCGCGAATTTTATAAATTATCACAGCTCCTCCCCCGTAGGTTATAGCGTGATAATATGTAGCCTTTATGTTGACCCGACCTTTTAATAATATTCATGCAAAATTTGAAGTAAATCCATGCAGTACTTTGAGTTTAGCCCGGACATACATACAGACAAAAATTCTAAAAGCTATATTTTTGGTTTCGGTATCGATGGTAGATCACGCCCCAAGTATCCTTTTTAAAAAATATTCAATGTACAGTTTAGACTTTCCTACATAATACATATACGATATAGATAACCTACATAACGGAATATTTTGTAAGAAAGAAATCGATTTAATATACGGCGGAAATATATTTTTTTAAACAAACTTCCCATAGATACTATCAACAACGAGTTTTAATTAAAGATATAAGTATATGTTTATTTATTTCCTTTATACTATACTAGCAGTGCCCCGCGGTTTTACCCGCGTTACCCTTTATAAATTATTACAGCTCCTCCCCCCTAGGTGATAGCGTGGTAATATGTAGCCTATATGTTGACCCGACCTCTTAGTAATATTCATGCAAAAATTGAAGTAAATCCATGAAGTAATTTTTGAGTTTAGCCGGGACATACATACAGACAAACAGATAAACAGACAAAAATTCTAAAAACTGTATTTTTGTCTTCGATATCGAGTTTAGATCACGCCCCAAGTATCCTTTAAAAAATATTCCATGTACAGTTTCGACTTTCCTACGTTTTTATTATATGTATAGATGAGTATATCTTATATACGGTCTGCTTTAAGCTATGAACTATATACTCTGACAGATCAAATTCGCCTACGTACGATTAGTAGGGGTACCTACTGGTTCGAGATTCGCCGGACGATTAAATTATTGATTTCCCATTTTTGAGATTAGATTTACTTGCATTGCGAATAATGAAATAAAATTATAATTTAATATATGTGTGTAAGTTTTGGGTTAAATCCAGAAAAATCCGATATTTTCCTCTCAACGTGATATATGCAAATATATAATAATTATATCCTGGGACATTATTTTCACATGGCCATCTGATCCCAAACTAAGCAGAGTTTGTACTATGGAAACCCGATTACTGATTTTCCACATATGTACATATATGTACTACTTCTTATTTTGTAAATACATACATATACGAGTATATAGATAGTCACACCCAGACTCGGGACAAACAGACATGTTCATGCACACAAAAATCGGTCCTAGGTAAGAATCTCTTGACAATAACTTGATACGAGCTAGCTAAATATCATTCCTGTAATAAAATAAATTTTATAAATGTTTTCATACAATATGTACCTAAATATCTATGTTACTAGAAATAATATCTAATGTATACAACTATATTACTACAAACATGTTCTGACTATTTACAAGCGCTTTTTTTAAAGCTACGTGAATAAAAACCTTTTTTATTTATTTTTTATTTATTTAATCGAACCCACGACCAGCGGTGTGAAAGGCAAGTATTTACATACAAAAATAAGATTGCGGAGGTTTACAACTTACCATCAATAGTGAAAGTACCCCTATTAGGGTAAGGGAAGAAGAGCCGGTGAGTGACTCTCCAGGACCGGTTGCGCAGTACGTCTACGACTAGGACTCCGAACCCTGTCACATCGGCTACGTATACAAATGTATTGCTACAGTCTCCAGGGCCTCTAGAACGAACATCCACCACCTAAAAAAATGGGAAAATGGTTTTAATTTACATATTATGTGTTCCGATTGACGTCCGAAGTCCATTATGAGAGAGTACATCGTCTGATTTCCGGTGCAGGTCGCTAAATTTGACTACTTCCGTTTTCTAAACTGTGCCTACAGCGCCCCCTATGCTCCGTTCTGGAACTAAACTGACAAGCAAAGACAACCCGCCATATTGTGTCATTGTTGCGTCGTTTTTCCACGCGTGCAGTCGTTAAAAAGTTTAAAAATTTATTTTTATAGTGTTAAATGTTAAAATACAAATTCGAGATTAAAAGTAGAAGTAAATTTCAAACAAGCATTGTTTGTCTTCCGTTTCTTGAAACCTCAAACTTTCAAATGAGTGACGAGGTTATCGCGCCTAATCAAAATAAAACTAAGTGTGGATAGTGGTTCGAGTTCTTCGGTATTTCATCGGAGAATAAAGACGACGAACCAAGGAATCACCGAAACCGGGACTAGTCGCGAGATCTGGATGAATAATAATAATAATAACTTTATTTCCAGAAAGTACAATTTCACTTAAGACTAAATCCATACATTTGGTTATTTCTAATCTGTAAAAATTGTACACTACGCAGGTTGTGATCCTCTGACACCCAAGCTAAGATTAAACTTGTGTTATGGGTGCCAGGGCTCTCTCTTAATCCAATTTCCTAATGAATACAATTATTATTAATTGAGTGTCTGCGAATTTAGGAATAATCAATTAGTTATGAGTGTATTTAGAAGAAGTGAAATTAATATTAATAAATTAATTAATACAAGATTTTTACATATAAACTAATTAAGATTACAATAAAGCCTCTATGCTTAAAAGTGTGTATGTAAGGGTGTGTAAGGGGGTGTGTGAGAGGGTGTGTACATGTGTGTATGTGTGAGGGTGAGAGGGTGTGTTTGAATGTGTGTGAGGTGGTGAACTGTGACTGGATATATTAACTTAAAGAGTTTGAGAAGAAATTTTCTACGTCGTCATATGTAAGGGTCATAAGCCAGTCAATCAGATTTCTTTTACAAAGATGGAGATTGGTTCCATATATTTTGCAAGATTTTTTTGCTAAATTATATAATTTGCTACCCAAAAAGAGGAAATGTCTTTCCGCCATTTTTGTTTTGCGGCTTTCAACCGTACAAACGTTTGTATTACGACGTCTTAATGTAAGGAGTGGGTCATAAGACAGATACCTATGTCTGCGCAGTACTGTGTTGAGCACGTAGAGCTTTCTCACGGTCAGAACTTGGCAGTCTTTGTATAATTGTGTGGTACTGTACCGAAAGTGTTTGAAAGTCATGACCTTAAGAACGGCTCTCTGCGCTCTCTCTAATTGCAGTAAGTTTGACTTAGGAGCTCCACCCCAGACCGTTATACCAAAAGACAGCACTGACTGGCAGAGCGAGTAGTAAACCATACGCAGTGTATGAAAATCTGCACTATGACGGAGATTTCTAAACACCGCGATAAGTTTCCTCACCCTGCCGGCCAGCGCCCTCAACTGGACGTTCCACGAGATGAAGCTATCTATAAAGATACCCAGGTATTTGACGTTGCTAGACTTTGCCAAGGAGCGGCAGACACAAGTGTCGAAATGACCGTTGCAAGTATGTGCTCTAATCGTAAACTGGTTATCTGGTTGAGAGGATAATTTATGTGAAAAAGTCAAATAAGTTGTTTTGTCCACATTAAGTGTTAAAAGGTTGTGAGAAAGCCACGCCAAGACTATGTATAACGCGAATTCTGCACGCTCGCGCACTTCTACCCAGTCTCGTCCATGTACAAGAAGAGCCGTATCGTCTGCGTAAGTATATATATTACAGTGAGGTAGGGATAAGCTACATAGACCGTTTACATAAATAAGGAACAATGTAGGGCCTAAAATTGAGCCCTGTGGAACTCCGAAGGATATGGGGTGTTCATCACTTATTACAGAACCAATTTTGGCACATTGTGTCCGTTCTGATAGGTAGCTTTGAAATAACGCTAACGCCGTGCCCCTCACTCCGATTCTTTCCAACTTGGATAATAAGACAGGGACAGAGACAGTGTCAAACGCCTTAGATAAGTCTAAAAATATGCCCAGGCATTTAGACTTCCTGTCAAGTGTCTTAACGGCGTCATCCATAAGAGCAGCAGCGGCATCTTCGCAAGACTTCCCAATACGGAAACCATATTGATTTGGTGATAATATGTCTTGTGCTTCTAGGAAGTTGATGAGACGGTTGTTAATAACTCTTTCTAAAATTTTCGACACTGCAGGAAGAACAGAAATGGGTCTAAAATTATTGACACTGTCCCTGTCACCACTTTTGTGGACTGGGTGTACAACAGCCTTTTTGAGGACACGGGGAAATATACCTTGAGTGAGGCACAAATCAGTGATATGAGAAATAACGGGGACCAATATCTGGCTGCTGTTAATTAAAATGCCAGCGGTTATACCGTCCCACCCCGCAGCAGAGTCTTTACGGAGGTTTAGTATTATGGTCTTTACCTCGGCTTGCTCGGGTGTTAGCAGGACAAGTGAGTTGAGTTGTCTGTCTTCTTTAGTGTGAGGTAAGTGGTGAGTGGGAGAAATGGAGTGCTGATTCGCAAGATTTTGTCCAACGTTTGCAAAATATTCGTTAATGTAGTTAATTGAGGATAAAGAGTCGCCAGCAATAGATAATAGCTCCGAGGGAACGGATTTTGTTTTTTTTTTATGGATAATGTCATTAATCTCTTTCCAGGTAACTTTGGGATTATTTTTAGCTTTAGTGAGTTCATTTTTCTCATAATTGTGTTTTAACCGGGATAATAATTTATTACAGAAGTTACGATATCTAATGTAAGTTATTTTCAAAGTGTAATTTTCCGGTGATTTTTTGTGTTTTTTATGCATGTCGTCTCTATTCCTTATACACTTTAATAAGCCAGGGGTAATCCAGGGCTTGAGAATTCTAAGCTTTGACGGAATGATGCGAATTGTAGTATTACTATGAATTATGAATGAAATTTTGTTTATGAAAAGTTCTGTTGCCTGATTAGGATTGTTATTTAGTAGTATCAAATTAAAGTCTGTATCGGCGATGTCTAAGGCTACTTTCCTATAATTAATTTTAGAAATAGTTTTAGTGTTTTTTTGTGAATTAGAGACCTTATTTAAGCAAACTAACACGGGAGCATGATCAGTAATATGGCTGTCTAATATGAAAAAAGTTACCGCACCTGTGGCCCTTAGCATTGTGTGATCCAGACAGTTATTCTCTCTAGTTGGGTAGGTATAACCCGGTAACAGTCCGTATGTAGCGGTGAGGTTCATATACTCATTATAGTGATGATCACTATTGGCAGGGCAGATATTTATGTTAATGTCGCCAATCAAGAGAATATTTTTATAATTTGACATTGACTCTAACAGGTTGTTCAGGCTATTAAGAAAGTTGTCTATGTGACGGAAAGATGGCGGCCGGTAAATAGCGATTATGACAGTATCAGGGCTCAGTGTACAGACAAGGCAATTAGCATCCATAAATTTGGGTTCTGTGACATTATGAGTGCGATTTGAATTTATATATAAGACAAGACCATCATTCTGATTAAACGTATTGGTAGTGTAATAGGAGGAATAACCCTGGAGATAAGGAATATTATGTAATTTTTTAAGCCAACATTCCGAGAATATTAGGACATCACATCTAGTTTGTAGGGAAGTAAGGAGGACTAACACGTTGTTAAAATTTTTGTTAATGCTACGTATATTTAATTGTAGTATTTTTAAGGAATGTTCAATGTTTTTATCCTTTAATAATTGAGTGCATTTTGCTGGGGAACAGTGATAAAATTCATTATTCCCTAAAGAGTCTAGGTCTTCAAGGATATCATAAACATTATTCATTTTTGTAAGAATAACTATTCAAAAAGATGATATAATATGTAAAGCGATTAAACACCAATACGGTAGCATAGTGGACTCTGGGCGGATATACAAAAAATAATCTGGATATTATGAGAATGTCTGCCTTGGATAAGTACATAAGGTCAGGATACAATTTTAATAAATCAGTGTAATAATACAGTAGTAATACATAATAAATCCCTAACGTAAGATTGTGTGTGAATGTATGATGTAGCTTGTGTGCTTGTTTGTGATCTGTATGTATTTTATGTATGTGTGTGTTACATGTATGTGTATAGGAGGCGTAACAATTCTTAAGAGTAATTATAAAGTATACTACAAAAACAGTCGAGTTAGAAGACAGTAACAATAATAATTTAATTAGTGGGAGGTTGAAGTATGTTTCGAAAACAAGTACTTGAGAAAATTCGGACGGGTTTTTCACCTTCTTTTTTCCGCAAAAAGATTTTCCCATTTGATGTCCAACAGTATTGAAAATCATTTACAGTCGCAAATTTACGAGCTTCAAAAAAGAGTTGTCTAGAGCTGGGAGGGAGACGTTCTGCGATGTAGATTGGAACTATGTCGTTTGTCAATCCAATGTGCCCGCTATTTAGCTTTTGCGTGACGGGTTTTCCCTTGTTGAAGTTTCGGGAGGCCTGTAATATGTTATTCTTCAATGTGACAGATTGAAATTCCACTACAATTTGTTGGGATGGGCCTTGTTTATTATGTACTCGGTACACATCGCGTATGCCAGCAGGTTCGACGGGTACTTGGAGGGAGTTGGAGATGTCGATGACAAGTTTAGATAAATCGCTAGTAGATTCCTGTTCCTTGGGCGACAGATTTCTTATCTCAATCGCTGCCGACCGACAACTATCCTGCATGTCATTTACTTGTTTCTCCAGGTTATCAGTATATTTGCGCTGATCAGCTCGCTCGCTTTCCAGTTTTTCCATTCTCGACTTTATTTCTTCATACTTAAAGTTCATGAGACTAGCCGATTCCTCAATTTCGGATTTTATATTTAGTAATTTTTCGTGCTGCACCCTTATCTCAGCCAATTCTGATGTTATTTTACTTGTGAAGGTATTTAAAATAGTTTCCTGATCGGTTTGCCACTTAAGAAGCATTGCCCTAATTTCTTCTTTAAAGTTATTGAGTTCATTCAGAGGGCTAGACTCAGATCGAGGGCGTTTGGATCGTTGCATGAGATTGACGAACTCAGAATCCTTAGGGGTTTCGGTGATGTTGGGGTTAGATGATGCACGATGTACTTCTACAGTTGGTGTAGGCGGGGGACGCTTGCATTTAGGCATAGCTACAGTGTACTTAAAGAGGTAGCGGAAGACTATGGTTGCAACTGTTATCTAGAGTATGACTCGTTGAAACTTGAAAAAGCCACAAAAATATTGTATGGTTCCCGGGCTCGAACGCACGACCACAGATATGTTAGCGATGAGCACTGATACTGACCACTAGGCCGCGGTAAACGATAGGAGTATAGTTGAAATAGTGCTTCTTGTATTTGTTGATTTGGTGTAGTAGGTACGATAGGTATTTATCGCCGTTTTTGCACACTTTATGACCATAATAGGCAAAGTATGCGATTCTCGTTGCTGATTGGTTTACGTATTTCTGCTGGTGATTCACTATCGAATGCACTGAGTCACTAGTTGAATTTATGAGTTAGAATTGTTTTTTTTTTTGATGAAATGTTTGGATGGATGAAAGGTTTGACTTATTGTCACAACAATTGGTGAGTCATGTGAATAATGTTTTAACCTCGATTCGTGCTATTAATGGTTTTGCACCGGCAGCACCGCCCTTACACTAACAATTTACAATAATAATGTGTCTAATCTAGCTTCAACTTCCATTCAAAATTCGACAACAAAGGTAGTTTTGTTGATTTAAGTGTTTCGGTAAAAGACCTTACCGAAAACAATTCAGACACGTGTAGTCAAAATTAAAGATATGCTAAGATTTGAGCATCGACGTGTTGAAGACTCTTTTAGTCTATTACGTTGGTTCCAGGGGGAACGTAGTTTTGCTGCGTTTTCTAATGCCTTTTTAGCACAGAACGAATTCGTTAATACTGCCTTACAGAGTCTTGTTGATTGGTCAAATTCTTCAGACGTTCAGCTTAACGCTTCCTCTGTTTATGAAAACATGAAACAGCTATTTGGTAATGATTCTGGTTATAAGACAGTTTGTCACGATATTCTTCAGATAATTTGCCGTAAGCGGGCCGAGGTGTAGGAATTACGCCGTAGGGATCTCTTAAACAATTTAAAGGATAGATAAATTGAAAACAGCAGGCACTATCTATCTACCCGTATTCGGCCCAAATTCACGGTGCCCTCAATTTCTACTGCCAATGCAAAGCCATTTGCCTGCTGGCGTGGTTGGCAAATGCTTGCTTTTCACGTCGGAGGTCGTGGGATCGATTCCCACCCAGGACAGATAATTGTGTGCATGAACATGTCTGTTTGTCCTGAGTCTGGGTGTAATGATCAATATAAGTATGTATTTTCAAAAAGAAAAGTAGTATATGTATTATATCAGTGATCTGGTTTCCATAGTACAAGCTCTGCTTAGTGTGGGATCAGATGGCCGTGTGTTAATAATGTCCCAGGATATTATTATTATTTCGAGTCTGGCAAAATGCCAATAAAACTAAACAAGCCGAAATCAGAGATTCTGAGGAAGCAAGTACAAAATGGGAGGAAAATCGAGTAGTAAAAATAAATGACTCTACAGGAATTTCAGGCGGGTATCTAAGACTCTATCGACACACCTGGACTTGTTTCTATGTACCCAACGTAATATTGAAACTAATCACAGGTGTTCGAATTCCTTTCAACAAGGCACCTCCATTGGTTCTTCCAACCTTGTAGGTTATTGCAAAATTTCAGACTCCAACATCACGTTTAATGTCAATCTTAAATTCAGAACTTGGTTCAATTGAGAGTTTTAGAACCCGCTCCCCTGACACGATCTTTCATATCTCCGCTGTTCATAATTTCCAAGATCGAGGGAAAAAATTCAAGTAAAGATGGCCATAACTTTTCTGACCCGCTTAGGTTGGTGGATAATTACGAAAAAATCGGTTATGACACCGACGAGATTAATAAACCTTCAAGGAATCGTATGGGACACCAAATCCAACACCAAGTCCCTGCCCTTGGCCAAAAAAGATAATTTGTCGGAATTTGCTAGTGCGACTTGCAGCCGGCAGTTGGAACCTAAAGCAGGCGCAACGCCTCTTAGGACATCTCAACTTTGCGACTTTCATCACCCACCGGGGAAAGTTGCATTGCCGAGTCCTGCAGTATCACAGCAACAAGCTCAGGAGGTATGCCCACTTACAAAAACAGAATCCGGACGCGGTACGTACAGAGCTGGTACAGTGGTGGGGACACCTCAACTTTGCGACTTTCGTCACCCACCGGGGAAGGTTGCATTGTCGAATCCTGCAGTACCACAGCAACAAGCTCAGGAGGTATTCCCACTTACAAAAGCAGTATCCGGACGCGGTACGTACAGAGTTGGTACAGTGGTGGTTAGAGAACATCAGTCAGAGGACACCAGTTCATCCTCAGAAAATGGCCACGAACCTCGTCATTACCGACGCGTCGGACATTCAATGAGGAGCCCTTGTCAACAACGAAATGGTGAAAGGGTCATTGGAACACCACCAGAGAAAATGGCACTGCAATTTGAAGGCGATGTATGCAGTGATAGCCGCCATATCCTCCAGAGCAACGTTGTTCTAAGACTCGACGGTAATTCTTCAGAATACAGAACAGTAGTTTCTTATATAAGGAACGAGGGAGGAACCAGGTCACGACAACTGCTGGTTCTGACTCAAAAACTGCTGGATCTGGTAGACCACTTCAATGTTGTACTTCTCCCCCACTATTTACCGGGACTGTTCAACACCGAAGCCGACCACCTCTCGCGCAATCGCGCCGGCTCAGAGTGGCATCTCACTGTAGAAGCAACCACAAAGCTGTTCTACCTGTGAGGAACACCAGACAGACTTGTTCGCGTCTCGGACCGCTCACGTGGTAACAAACTATGTTACTCTAGACTTGCTCGACTCGAACGCCTGCTGTCACGACGCGTTCAGCAGATCTTGGCATTATCGACTGGCACGGTTGTTTCCGCCGCCCAGTCTGATACCCAGAGTGCTGGGCCACCTCAACTCGGCCTCAGGTCGGTACATAATAGTGGCACCCAAGTGGAAGAAGCCCTTTTTGACCTAAAAACACGAGCTCTAAAACGACCCGTGAAAATCCGAGATCTGAGCACCAGCCTGGTGGACACAATGACAATGTCACCGCCAGTTGAAGTGAGCAATCTAAACCTGGAACCTTGGCTCATTTCGGGTGGGACGCGCTGACGGATACATGAACATCGCAGGAGAAAATCTTATTATTATCGTGCTGGAGAGGGTCTACTATAAAGACATACGCCCCTATTTGGAATAAGAAGCTAAGGTTTTGTTAGGAAAATAGTATAAATTGTCGTGTACCTGAACCGGCAAATGTGGCTAGATATCTCGGTTATCTGTATTTATCTCATGGTCTCTCCTACCGAACCATTTTAGATGAATAAATAAATAAATAAATAAATACATCGGCTATAGCATCTATTTGCGAAACTTTAACGAATATACAAATAGCATCAAGCCCAATAGTGAATCATATTCTCAAAGCTATTTCCTTGGCAAAGCCGGCTTCTCCTAAATTACCCATATGGGATGCAAGAATTTTGGTTTCTTATTTAAATAATTACAATATAGATTTCAATAGTCTATATCAAGTACCTAGGCACACTGCAGCCATTTTGCTGTTATCTTCGGGTCGCAGAGTACATGACCTTACTCGCTTACATGTTGACGGTGACCATTTTATTGATGATGTTGGTTCTATTACCTTGCATCCCATATTTGAGTCGAAAACTGATTCATCTTTTTATCAACAATCAAGTTGGACATTTGTAGCTGCTCTTGACCCACACATCGATGCAATATACTGGTTACGCCCTCCTATTAATATGACACAATATCAGAGGAAATATTAGTAATCTTTTCTTAGCAACTAAAGACCCCTACTAAACCAGCGATGATCGGTGGTTGAATAAAACTTCTTTCAGCAGAGTCTGGTATTCAAGCCTCAGCTGGAAGTTGCGGAGCGGCAGTGTCATCTTTAAATTGGGTAGAAAATTACCACAATAATGATATTCTAGGTAAAGGTAACTGACAACATGAGCATAATTTTAGAAAATTCTATCAATAACATATTATTAATACATCAAATACAGATATAACTTCTGAGAAATCTCAGTCCGAGTAATTTCATACTAAATCTTAATATTTCATTGGAAGATATTTGATTTATGTCAATTTGGATTATGTGGTTAATGCCTTGCTTCAATTAAATATAATGAATCACATTGTTGCGTTTTTAAATAAATATTATTTTATGACAAATACAACCCACCAGGAGATAACAAACAGTCTCTCATAATGGACTTTGGACGTCAATCGGAACACATAATATAAAAATTTTACCTTCCAATAAAATTTGTATTATGTTTCCTAAGACGTCCGAAGTCCAGATAATGTCTTCCTGGGGCTACATCCATCATTATGAGCCGAACAATGACACAATATGGCGGGTTGTCTTTGCTTGTCAGTTTAGTTCCAGAACGGAGCATAGGGGGCGCTGTAGGCACAGTTTAGAAAACGGAAGTAGTCAAATTTAGCGACCTGCACCGGAAATCAGACGATGTACTCTCTCATAATGGACTTCGGACGTCTTAGGAAACATAATACAAATTTTCTTGGAAGGTAAAATTTTTATATTAATTATATTTTTTCGAGTCACTCATAGGTCCATACTGCTCACTGGTCCGTAAGTGATCGGCGAGGTTAAGCAACTAGGCACACGGCCAGTCCAAATACAAATACAAATACAAATTTATTTATTGCGAACACAGGTAGATAATGTACATTTAAGGGTGGTAGTAAAATGTTGGTCCGCTATGTCCAGCCTGTTAGAGCATGCAACTGGATTTTATTTTGTTATATTTTTTGCTTAAGATTAGAAGCAATGCAAATACAAATTTAAAAATAAAATTAAATAAAAGTAAAAATGTCACACAATTAAATTAGAAAATATACACATGTCAATATCGCGCAATGTATAGACGTCAATCATATAATATGTCAATTAACAAACAAATAAATAAAGTAACCTAAGTCGTCAAGATAGTTACATCAATACACAAATTATCAATTTACATAGATGAGCCATTATTATAATTTACATTACATACCATTATCTAATAAATATTCACTTATGGTGTAATAAACCTTATTAATTAAAAACTCCGTCAAAAGCTTTTTGAATTTCATATTGTTACATTCTAATATTATATGTTGTGGCAATTTATTGTAAATTTTAGGTGCCATGCCTATAAAGTTATTGTTAAATACGGCTTTTTTGTGGGGTCTAAAACGTATTTTATGTCTGTGTCTTATACCGTTGAGGGTGTCAAACAGAAAAAGGTTACTTTTTACAAATGTGGCAACTTCGTAGATATATAGGCATGGAAGAGTTAATACATGAAGACTTTTAAAAAATGGCTTGCAGCTGTCAATACTTTTAATTCCACATATCGCTCTAAGACATCTTTTCTGTGCTCTAAAGACTATTTCTTTATTTGTAGAATTCCCCCAGTATATAACACCATAGCGTAGGGTAGACGTGACATATGCATGGTAAGCAGTGATCAAAGTCGTCTGATCCACTACCTTGGCTAAATTGTGGAGAGCATATGAATATTTAAATAAACGTTGACAAACATAGTTAGTATGCGTCTTCCAGGACATGTCTCTATCTAGTTCGAGGCCTAAAAATTTTGTAGTGCTAGTTTCTTCAATAACTTTGTCATTGTAACGTATGTCAGGCTTAAAGTGATTAGTTCGTTGCTCAAATGTCATAATTTTTGTTTTATCTAGATTAATTTTCAAGTTATTAGCTTTAAGCCATTCAACAATTACTACGAGGCAGTCATTTATTTCTTTATCAAACGTCAATTTATCTTTTGCACTAAACACTACTGTGCTATCATCTGCAAATAGCACCATCGGATAATGCGTGACTTTGGGCATATCATTGATGTAAATAATAAAAAGCAAAGGGCCTAAAATGCTACCTTGGGGTACACCGTAATTGGTTGATTTTTGGCTTGATAGGTACGTTTTTATAGTTTTAGAAGCTACACAAACTCTATCTATTTGTGTAAACTGTTTCCTATTTGTTAAATATGACTTTAGCAGGCTGTGAGCATTACCCCTAATTCCGTATCTTTCCAATTTATTCAGGAGTATATCCCGATCCACGTAATCAAATGCCTTACTCATGTCCATGAATAAGGCTGCTACTGGACGTCTTTGGTCAATATTAGATATAATGTTTTTAAATAATTTATAAATGGCTAAGTTGATATTTTTATTTTTTCTGAACCCATATTGTTCATCGACTAAAATATTTTTTTGTTCTAAAAATGAGTTAAGGGATTTATAGATTACTTTCTCAATTATTTTTGAAAATATTGGGAGAAGGGCAATTGGTCTATAGTTACTGGGATCCTGCTTTTTACCTTTTTTATGTAGAGGCTTAATAATTGAGGTTTTGAGCTTATCTGGAAACACGCCATGTTCTAAGCATAAGTTTATAATAAAACTTAGTATTGGTGCTATTAAACCTGAAATAGATTTGAGTACATTAGTTGTGATGTCATCATACCCCGAGCTGTTAGTATTATTAAGAGAATTTATTATTTGTTCAATGTCAAATGAGTCGGTGGGGTTTAGAAATATTGAATCACGACATATGTCAAAATTTAATTGATTGCGATTTTTAATAGATTTTTTTTCTATATCGTCAATGAAAAAGTCATTAAAAATGTGAGCAATGTGTTTTGGATTAGTTACTAATTTATTATCAAGGGTAATTTCGTGAATCTCCTCCGTCAGATTATTATTTTTAGTTCTATTTATAATCTGCCAAGTGGCCTTGCTTTTATTTTTGGCTTTATTTATAAAGTTTTTATTCTGGCATTTTTGTGTTAGGTGAATTATAGATCTTAGTCTTTTAGAGTAAGTTTTAAACGCTTTCTTATTGTCCAAGTTAGGCATCCTACGAAACTGCCATAGCATTTGTCTTTTACGTTTACAACAGAGCTTTATTCCTTTAGTAATCCATAAGGGTTTCTTAGTAGCGCGAACTTTTATTTTCCGAAGAGGGAAACACAAGTCATAGAATAATTTAAAAATATCATGAAATTGGTTAAATGCGTCATTTGGGTCGTTAGATGTATAAATGTCATAAAATGTCAGACTATCAATGCATTTTTTAAATTTAGTAATATTTTCACTTGAATAATCACGTTTGATTATGAACCAGTAAGAGAGTGTACAGATTTTCTTAACAGGGCAGGCCATAGATGGGGATCGACAAAGTAGTTTAATTTCGGAGGGTCTCCGTGCTTTGGAGGGCCCGGTTGTAGACATTAGACAACAGTCGTTAAGCCATGTCAGAGGCCTACTGGGCGCCTTGGACAACTCTGACACTAGGGTAACCACTGTCCATAAGATAGTAAGTTGTATTTTGTTATGATTTTTATTTTGTTTTTGAGCCGTTTGGGGTAGAATCCTTAGGACCATGGGGCCCAAACGCACATTTAATATTTCGGGAAATCGCAAAAAGATTCCCATGATCAGAGGGCTGGCCTATTCTTGGGTAAGAGGAGCAGGATTGCCATCCAGCGTGGCAATGCGGTCAGCCTTCTGGGCACTTTTCTCATACGCATAACTATAAAACTCCTTGACTATAAAAAGAATCTTAGTTAATTCAAGATTATACATAGTTAAGTATGATATATTGTATGCATGGTTTTTGTAATATACAGATTTTTATTATTATTATGCGTAGGGATTATTCGACGCCTGTTAGTGTAAATAGGGTTTCTGTAGCTTTTTAAATTGTTTTGCTTATATATTATTGTTTATATATTACGTGGTTATTTATTTACAAAATTACTGAAACTTTTTGTAGAATGGAATTACCATTCTACAAAAAGTTTCAGTTATTTTGTAAATAAATAACCACGTTAATAGTCACGTACGGGTTGGATTTACATATATTAAATTTGGAATCCTCATTATGAATAGATACTTTTTTTTGCGTAAGCACATCGTAGAATGCGAGAAAATATTACGAGAATTCCTGTTTATTTTATATCGATTGAAAATAATATGGACTAATATTGAGTCGCGTTCGCACCCGAACGTAATATTTACATCTATGATATACGGAAGTTTAAAAGTGGTGCGTAGATGTTGGCGTTTATTTTTTCATTTTATGTTTTATTTATTAGGGCTATCGCAAAAGCTTAAGAAGTTTATAATTTGTTCATAATAGGTCTTTACCTATGAAATTGCCGTTTTGTATGAAAAAATTTAAACGAATTTTTTTCATGAATTTTTTTATTTGTATTAATCGAAGTAATCACCCATGCAATCAATGCATCTTTGCCATCGCAGTGGCAGTTTATTGATGCCCTTCTTAAAGAAATCAGCTGGACGGGAGGCAACAAATTCTTCAAAGGCGTTTTGTACTGCCTCTCGGGTATTGAATTTTTTTCCCGCCAAGAAGTTATCCAAATTCTGGAAAAAGTAGTAGTCTGTAGGCGCAAGGTCTGGTGAGTAGGGCGGATGACGGAGAGCTTCCAACCCCAGTTCTTGCAACTTGGAGACCGTCTGCTGTGCAGTATGAGGTCGCGCGTTGTCGTGCAGGAGCAGCGGAGACGAGCGATTGACCAATGCTGGTTGGAGATGCGCCAGCTTCTCCATCATTGTGCTCAGTTCTTCACAGTACACATCTGCAGTAATGCTCACCCCGTTTGGTAAGAAGCTGTGATGAATCACACCGGCGCTAGACCACCAAACAGTGACCATCACTTTTCTAGGGGTAAGTTTTCGTTTAGGGCATTGTTTAGGTGCTGAACCAGGATCCAACCAACTTGCTGAGCGCTTGCGGTTATCAAACAGAATCCATTTTTCATCGCAGGTAACAATGCGGTTCAAAATTCCTTCATTTGTGTGTCTGTTGAGCAGTGCAAGGCACGTCTCGACGCGTACTTCGCGCTGGCGATCATTGAGTTCGTGGGGCACCCATTTGTCAAGCTTTTTTACCTTGCCAATTTGACGCAAATGGACCAATATTGTTTTGACGCTAACGTCGAAAGCTGCTGCTAATTCAGCCGTAGATTGTGTATCATCAGCTTCCACAACCGCCTTTAATTCGTCATTGTCGACCAAAGTCTTCGGACGACCGCGAGGTTCATTTTTCAGGTCGAAATTTCCAGAACGGAAGCGAGCAAACCAATAACAGGTGGTGCGTTGGTTTGTAGTGTTAGCTCCGTAAACGTCGTTGATGTTGCGTGCCGCTTGTGCCGCATTGCTGCCACGACGGTACTCATATTCCATAATTACTCGAATTTTTAACGTATCCATGATGACGAAAAAGATTGAAATGCGATGAAAATGTAACACTAATCAATAAAGAAATGACTACTTTTGGAAAAAAGAATCCATGTTTTTAAAATAAAATTAATTTGAAATTAGAATTCTTAGCCAAACAAAAATTTTTTTGATTTGAAATGGCCAGTACTGCAGAACGGCAATTTCATAGGTAAAGACCTAATATTAACAAAGCTTAATCTAAGAATGGTGTAATATTATGAATGTAATACTGTATGGAACAATAAATACTTATTTCATCATTAACTTAATACGGTTTACCAAAATACCTGTTTTTTTTTTAAATTACAATTTGTTGCAACCTCAAATAAAAGGGAAACCAACTAATAGTTACGTATTTAAGTCCAGTAGCAGTTTCAAGATGCAACAGTATGGTGTTGTAGTAAGGTGCGATTCCACCAAAATAGTGTGCAGCACATTTGCTTGCAAACATTTTGTGCAAAACTCCAACAGTGCAGGTACTAAGCTGGTGTCGCATTTGGCTTCCGTCTCCACTGGTAAGGCTGTGCGTAACTTTTGTAAACGCACAGTTCAGCACACTTGTGCGCGAACATGTTCACTGAGCAGAGTTTCTGCCGAGACAGTTCAGTAGTTAATATGAACGGGCAGAAAAACGTAGTGCTTTGTGCTGCAGCATGTGTTTTACTATGTAGACTCCTTAAAAAGAAACGAAGGAAGAAACCGCGATGTTGGGTGAGGCCGTTACTACAGCGACGGAATGAAGAAACGAATAAATTTCTAGAAGAAATAAAAATAGATCCATTGAGTGGATTTAAAAACTTCACACGTATATCTTGCGAAGATTTTGAGTTGCTGGTTAATGTAACTAGTCCTTTTATTGCTAAGCAAGATACCAACTACAGAAAATGTGTCCCTGTTTCAATAAGGCTTGCAATCACCTTAAGATATCTTGCTACTGGAGATTCTTTTGCAAGTTTAATGTTCTTATTTAAAGTTTCAAAAGAGCTTATTGCTCGGATTGTACCTGAGACTTGTAAGGCGTTGATAAGCGTGTTGAAAGAAAATATTAAGGTAAGAAAATAAAAATAATATACCATTTTATTTTAGTCACTTTTATTGCATTACATTTCATGCCAAGATATTGTTTCGCCATCATTCTGACGTAAAAGATCTGAATAATCATTATCGCGGACCTGAAAACTTGAAGCCGGTCCTTGACTCTGACAATTTGACGAATCTGAATACGGTGAAGGCATTGGAGTTGTAACATATTTTCCAGTACCAATAATAGCGTCATACAATAAATTATCTATATCCCTTTGTACTAAAATCTTGGTTCGCTCATCTCTAATTTTCCTTAATTTCGTTGCGACGGCTGCAGCAAAAATGTCTTCGTCATCAGGTTTTTTTGCTTCCATCTGCTTGTTTACGTTATTCATAATGGACAAAGCTTGGGCGATTCTCGGGTCTTCATCGACAATACGGCGTTTAAGCGAGTTCTTCGGAGCCTTAAACTTTTCGACTGGCCTTTCATGAAGAGACTCTTGATCTTCATTTACTGTGTCATTCTGGATAATAATATCTTGTGATACCTGAAATAGTAATAAAATTTCCTTTTTCAGATGCCTAACACTTTAGAAGAATGGATGATCTTAGAGCGCCAATTTGACCATCTTTGGAATTTCCCTCATTGCATTGGGGCTATGGATGGCAAACACGTTGTTATTCAAGCTCCAAGTAATACTGGAAGCGACTTTTTCAATTACAAAGGTGATTTCAGCATTGTGCTTTTAGCACTGGTTGATGCAAATTATAAGTTTACGTACGTAGATGTCGGTTGTAAAGGAAGAATATCGGATGGTGGTGTTTTCAAAAATACTGGTTTCTATGCTAATCTTCAGCAAGGAAAATTAAATTTGCCTGAACCTTACCCGTTACCCGGAAGGAACAAACCAATTCCACATGTCATTGTGGCAGATGATGCTTTTGCGTTAGATATAAATTTAATGAAACCATATCCCGGTCAACATGACAAAAGATCAAAAGAGAGAATATTTAATTATCGGTTGAGCAGAGCGAGACGTATTGTGGAAAACGTATTCGGCATTATGTCCGGTGTATTTCGCGTACTCAGGAAACCTATTCTGTTAGCTCCAGAAAAGACACAATTGATAACACTGACATGTTGTTACTTGCATAATTTTTTGATAACACAAAAATCGTCTTCACAACTTTATACTTCTGCTGGCTGTTTTGATACTGAGAACCAAATTACTCATTGCACTATCGATGGAAGTTGGCGGCGTGATGCAGGCATGGCAAACTTACTGCCTTTAAGACATGTTGGAAGAAGACCCCCTGGCGATGCGAAAAACATAAGAGAAGAATTTGCACATTATTTCCAAACTGACATCGGAATGGTGCCATGGCAAGAAACACTGGCGTAAATAGTATAGGTATCTAAGTAATAATATTAGAGGTAAGAAAATAAACATTTAAAACGTACCTACCTGTTCATTTATTTCGTCGTGTGAGTTCAAGCTGACGTTCGGCTCATCCCTTCCATGAAAGAAATTCAAATATGCATAAGCAAACCATTTCGGCTTATATATATCTAAAATCCCAGAACCTGAAGATTTTGAGTCCGCGATTTTCTTCTTTTCTCTTCGGTATTGAGCCAAAATAATCTTCCATTTTCTCTGAGGTAATCCTCAGTCGAGTCACAATTGAAACTTTGCGCCAACTCTTGAGTGGCGTCGTGTTTTTGTTTTTATTTTTATAATCACTGTGACTAGAATCCCATAATACAGGATAAGTTTCAATAGCTTGAATAAAATTAATAATTTTATCATTCGTCCAATCCATATTTAGCTTGGTTAATTAACAATGTACGCGCACAAATCAATGTTTTCACTCCGGTAGCGGAAGCAAGACTGAGTTCGCGCACAACAGGTTTGTACACGTCGACGCGAGTCCACTGACTGCATGTGTGCGCGCACAAAAGTATACAGATGTGCGCGAACATTTCTAGAATGTTCGCGCACAATTTGTTATTGTTTGCTTTAGTGAGTCGACCAGAATAAACATTTGTGTCGCACAATGTGCATGGCAGTGCCGCACAGTTCTGCACACTGGTGGAATCGCATCTTTACAGTTATGTCCTATTAAAACAACAAATGTAATATTCATTTGTGGACACAACCACAATAAAATTATATTTACAACTGTGAGGATTACCGACTAATAAATAAAACGAGCGTGGTTTAGACCACGTGACTAAGGTAAAACTGCGATGTACAAAACGTAACTGGCTATGAGAGAAAGAGAAAAAGAAAATATGTTTTCGCACCTCTCTCTGTTGCCCCTAAAGTAACATACTTGCTTTAGTCTTCCATTCTATAATTTTAATATAGTATATATTATAATATAGTATATAGTAATAGTAATAGTATATAGTAATTTTAATGTAGTATATAGTTCCATTCTTATTTTTTATATAGTATTTAGTAGAAACTAAATTTCAAAATAATATATTAGTAACTTGTTATTTATTTATGGATTTCAGAAAATATATGCGATAAAACAAACCGCACGGACGGACTAATTATTTTTTTTGTAAATTTTATACTATCCACTACGTTTATGTACTGCATTGTGACCTTGACAAGTACAAGTGTATGTTAATACCCAAGTTCTGAATAAATTTCATTTCATTTCATACGAAGCGTAACTCTCTCTTTCTACTTTACTAACTTATATGTCCCTTTCGACTTCCGTTAACCTCGCCCAATCACAGTTTTCTTATCGTTCTCGTCACGCATTTACCAGCTTATTTCCGAAGTCATGCGTGCGTAAATAAGTTTTACTTCAATAATTATTTATTTTTATTATGCCCATACTCGAGGTTCTCGAACGCGCCTTGGCCGTCAAATGCATTTTTATACGCTTTCTGTACGTGAGTAAAAGTGTTGTCGATTGTTACGTTTTTGTGTAGCCAAGTTCATGTTCAGTATGCCAATAAGACGTGACAAAACCGATTACACTTTCGGTGTACACTTTGGAATGTAAAAACGCTTTGTGCCAAAATTTAATGATATAAAAATCCTCAACTTATAAAAGAGATGTAATTTTACAATGGATTTTTCTGAAATCCTTACTACTATGGCGGGCCTGTTGGCATGGTTGGCAAATGCTTGCTTTTCACGCCAGAGGTCGTGGGATCGGTTCCCACCCAGGACAGATATTGGTGTGCATGAACATGTCTGTTTGTTCTGAGTCTGGGTGTAATTAGTGGGTATCTATATAAATATGTATTTACAAATAGTATATGTAATAAATCAGTTATCTGGTCACCATAGTATAAGCTCTGCTTAGTTTGGGATCAGATGGCCGTGTGTAAATAATGACCCAGGATAAAAAAAAAACATAAATGCGAAAGTAACAGTCGGTCTGTCTGTGTGATTTATATGAAATTAGATGCACAGATAGTCTAGACACTGAGAAAGGACATTGGCTCCTTTTTATGCGAAATAATGGTTTGTAAAATGGCTGAAAGGGAGTGGGGGATGAAAAGTTGTACGGAAGTATCATCATTTTTCGGAGCTAAAAACTTTAAACTCATTTTTAATAAGTTGATTCCATATAAATAAATATAAAGTAAAGTTTGTAAGAGTTTCACCCTCAAGGGTGTATAATAACAATAGGGAAAAGGGAATGAAAGTGTGTATGGAAATATGTAATCTTTTGTAATTTTTTTATAAGTTTGCGACAAGAAACAAAATATTAGAGAAATTCACATTCACATATAGAGATTTCAAACGGCTGTTTATATTCAATTATACCTCACTGTTTTTAATTAATATATATTATTTTCCTTTATTCCTATATTTCTACTTATTTAATACATTTTCAAAAATAAAATAACATTTCAAAATAGGTAACAAAATAGTGCTTGCTATCGGAAGTTACGGTTCTAGAGACAGAAACCTTCTAACAATGCAAGCAGTGTCCAAAATAACTGATTTTTCAATCTGGTTCTTGACTCAACTACCTAATGTTAGCCTCTTTAAATAAGTTTGAGACTTTGATATTAAGCCATTGGCAGTAACGACTATCGGCACAATCATAGCCGAGTCAACATGTTAACTATTTTCCGCGTAAGGTTCAATATTTAATTTCAAAACAAATCTCAAATATTTACTTTGTCTCATTATTATATTTAATGCTACGTTGTTTTTGACTTAGGGTCGAACGTTGTGACTTTAGGTATTTACAGTCTTATGTGAGAGATTTTTTATAACTATTCAATTATAAATTATTGATGATGAAGGGCTAAATTTGACCAATATTGTGTCATATCCAGTTCAAAGATAGGTATGTAAGTAGTAATTACGGCTAGACTAATGATCACAATAGACACCATTACATCGGAACTAGTAATCTTGACATTCCTGACTAATCGGCATTTTGAACTAGATATAACGTAAGATAACTTTTAATACTTGTTGCTGATTTAAAGTCATAATACAGGAAACTAATTATATTACAGACAACATATAGCGCATCTAAGAAGCACAATCATCTGCTATTCTTACTTATGACTTAGTTTTTAAGTCTGATGTTTTAGTGGGATGAATAAGTTAACAACAGTTTCTACATGCAAAAAGTATACCATTGTTT
Organism: Pseudoips prasinana; assembly: GCA_951640165.1. NCBI lineage: Eukaryota > Metazoa > Arthropoda > Insecta > Lepidoptera > Nolidae > Pseudoips > Pseudoips prasinana. The sequence continues at coordinate 18,258,865 of OX621240.1, forward strand.
CGCGATAACTCACCAGCCAAATAAAAGGACCAAGTGCAAATCGAGTTCGCCAGATTCTTTCCGTTCCGCTTTGTTTTTCATCCGTCTAGTGGACTACTAGACAGGTGAAAATCAAACACTGATACCTACTTCTGATTAAGTATAATAATAATGATCTGCTACTGATTATAATAATAACGATCAGCTACTGATTATAATAATAATACAGGGTAACTTGTAAAACACCAAAAACCTCGTAGGACTAACTTTTGTACAACGAGTTCGGAGATAACTCGCTACATGTAAAAAAAAAAATTACGCGCACGTCTGGCGACTAGAGCAATAGGTCAAGTTCAAAGGCGCTTGCGCTGCACCCCTTCCTCGCGCCCTCCCAAGGGTATATTACGTAATCTTTGTGATGTGCGTAGAGTTATAAACAAGTGGGAAATTTTTACGAGTATAAAATCTAACATATTATTAATCTTACTAATATTATAAATGCGAAAGTTTGTAAGTATGGATGGATGTTTGTTACTCTTTCACGTAAAAACTACCGAATGGATTTTAATTTAACTTTACAATAATATAGCTTATACATCAGAATAACACATATGCTATAATTTATAAAGTTTAACGCGGGTGAAACCGCGGGGCACAGCTAGTAATATTATAAACGCGAAAGTTTGTAAGTATGGATAGATGGATGGATGTTTGTTACTCTTTCACGTAAAAACTACTGAATGGATTTTAATGAAACTTTCCAATAATATAGATTATACATCAGAATAACGCATAGGCTACAATTTATAAAGATATTTTGTGAATTGTCCAAAATATGACGATTAGTGTCAAGTAAGTAGGAAATAATTTACCATCCGCGAGCTATTCCGGCGTGCACTACCAAAACCGCTAGAGGTACACATACTACTAATATTATACATGCGAAAGTTTGTGAGTACAGTAGTTTTGGCGTAAAAGAGTAACAAGTTTGTTACTCTTTTACGCCAAAACTACTTAAACGCGGGTGAAACCTCGGGGCATATAGCTAGTCTAGCATATTATTAAAAGGTGTTCCTTATGGTTTAGCTATGCTTATGTTATTAGCTTATGGTTTTAGTCCTGCGACGTTGTTGGTGTTTTACAAGTAATCTTGTAAATTAGAATAGAGATGTGAGGCTATAAGAAATACAAACCGGTGTAATGAATAGCGACTGCGCGGTGTAACTGGAGATGTTGACGACGTGGCGGTAGATGAGCTGGTCGGTCGCCAGGTCGAACGCCAGGAGCTGCGGCGAGCACACCTGCTTGTTGCCGATAACACCCGTATCCATCACCCATAGCCGTTGGCACTCGTCAATCTGGAATCAAAGTTTCTGTATTATCGTAATGTTGTTGTTTCTTTTTATCGCTTTTTGAGGCCGACGAGATAGCGGCCCACCTGATGGTAAGTGGTAGCACACCTTGGCTCCCTCAGTCAAGTGGGTCAAGCTGGTATTTATTTATTTGTCGTCTTATTCTCTCTCAATATTTATACACATTTGTTAGTAGGTACTTTATAAGAGACAGCAAGCTAGCTAGAGCAGAGCTCATGCTGTTCGTAATAGTTAAGAAATCAGGTTTAAACAGCCCTTTAAGCTTTGAATAGAATTAAAGAAGCGATGTTTGCAGTTTCTATTAGTCGCCTGGATTCATTATATTATACACTGGTACCATTTTTGTATCTCTTATGGTTTAGCTGGTCTGTTGCGGTTCTGCATCCGGTATTCAAGTTACCAAGATTAATTATAGCCTATATGTTGCCCAGACTTAATACCTATATAACAAAAAAAAACATTCAAATCCGTCCAGTAGTTCCGATACCGTGTACAAACAAACAGACACACAGACAAACAGATAGATTTTTTTTGAAGTCGTGCTAATGTTGTTTCTAAACTCCCTCAATAATATATTTTTAAATATATTCAATGAAACAGTAAAAAAACAGTTTTATTATATGTATAGATTATTTGCTTCAATATCATGAGTGCCGAATGTATTTTGGACTAGGCAATTTATTTTATGTAAAATTAGAGGATTTTATTTTTGCTACATAATGGTACCGTAAAGGTCCAGAGTATTTACGGAAACTTGATGGTCCTAGCCCAATTGATCTATTTTCATAGGTTTACTTTAATATTTACATTTTTATTTATATTTAACGGACTACTTATCGCAGCCCTTATAAAATTCACACCAAATTTAATCTCAGCTATTTACAGGCATTTTAATCAAATGATTTGGCTGTGTGGTGACGGCCATAAAGAATACCACCCCCTGTCATCCCGTGGGGCGACGTAGAAGTCGTCCCGAGGGAATATATATACCAGAGAATGGGCAGCAGCGTTCTCCTGAGTACCATGTCTATCCTACTGCGATCGCCAACACGACTGCCAAGCGTGGCGATTATGGCATATCCTACCAAATGATGGACACAACTAAACCGCGGCCCCCAGTCCCCGGCAGCCCTGCTATTCCCAGCTGTGATCTTGTGCGGGTCGCTGGAAACTGGTGCATGCGAATAGCGCAAGACCGGCAATTATGAAAATCTTTGGGGAAGGCCTTTGTCCAGCAGTGAACGTCTTTCGGCTGATAGGTAATCAAATGATTTATTAGTTTATACAATAATGTAATAATATAGGAATTTATTGCATAAGGCTTATCTTATAAATCTTTGTGCTGGAACAATACTGGCACCTATTCAGAATGGCGTTGTTTTCCCTTACAAAAGTACTAGGTAAGTCTACGTTAGTCATGAACTTATCATACAAACGGTAAAGACCTCTTTGTATGTATATAAAGTATTTGAAATCATTGGACCTACGTCAGAGAGGAAAATGCCAAACACAGCACGTTTCAATGGTGCGACAGAGGACGCCCGTATTTAATAGGCTATTGAATAAAGATGTAAAACCTTATTGTAATTATGCAAACCCTTGAGTTGTTGAAATTGGACAAAGCTATTATAGACAAGATCCTCTCTTATAAACTGAAACTTCTTTAGTACCGTTGTGATTTGAAAATGCTATGAAACGAAACAGCGACAGTAAAAAGAGACAAAAGACAAGTTTTACCTATACATGGTTCATTTGCAACAGAGTTCATTCGATATCTTTCAGTCGATGATGTCCATACTTTATTTATATAAAGAAATATAAAGATTTTTTTATTCGTACAGATATATAATTAGGTGGATAGCAACAAGCAAAGTGGTGAACATACGACGATGTCTATATAGAAATACATTTGGATAGTTGATATTGGCCAAAGGTCCTCTCTTATAAGCTGAAAAAGTGAAACTTCTTTAACACCGTTGTGATTTGAAAATTCTATCAAACTAAATACATTGGGATTATGCTGGATGGGTTTGCGCTTGACCACGATCTAACCTGATGGTAAGTGAAGATGTGTTCGAAGGTATACCCATAAGATGCCTGTCCACTCGGCCCTATAATAATTTAAATTAATAATAAAATAATAAAACCGGCGAGCATGTATAAAGAATATAATGTCAGTAAATGAGGCGAAAGAGGTGTGCAAGGATCGTAACAAATGGAAGTGCGTTATCTCTGCCAATTCCTCAGGGAAACAGGCGTGAGTCTATGTATGAGAATTAAGCCCATGTTATTTATTTATTATGTTGCGATCATGCCAGATTGGGGCAGATATTGTTTAACTAACTTAACTACGTAACTTTTTGTATTACGAACTAGTAAACGTATACAAGATTTCCACGTACGGTTTGTAGGTAAACTTACCGCAACTCTGAAGACAGAGGTAAGTCCATCGCAGTTGGAACCCTGGTGGTCGTTCCAAGCGTAGTTGGGGTACCCGGCGATCCTGCCCTGCTCGTCTACGGTACCCAGTGTCACCGGGCGGCCCACATCGAACCTTGGAACCGTCACGAAAATTCGGGATTGTTGACCTAGAAACAATAAGAAGAATAAGCTATGCCCGTTAATAAAACTTCAACTTAATGATGATAAAATACACATTTAAATGTTATTAAATTAATATGAATGCTAAAAACTGCAAACAGATTTTTCATTGCCAGCTTTTTATGGGTTTTTATACCTCAATCTAAAAACATGCAAAAGTAAACCTTATATACTTAAATTATGATAATATAGTAATCACAATAATCATAATTTAAATTATATGTACACTTAGAACATTTTATGTATTCGAATGTAGAAGAAAATTATGTTTGGGCAGTTTTTCTCTATACTCTATTCGTGCTGATACCCTCGCTAGTGTAACGGTTGTATGTTCTTCTGCAGTAAATGTGTGCCCACATTCAATACGCTGGTAAAATATAAAGATTCTTACGTATTTTTCTGCCAAAATATACTTAGTATTTAGGAAAATAGGGTGTCTCTCGGAGATCAGATAAACCAGTCAGTTCTATGCCTTATCTCACTCTACAAGCTAGTCTGTACGTATTGGGGAGGTGTGAATGCAGAGTGCACCTATTTTTGCTCAATATAAAGTGTTCCAAGCCAATGAACTATTATTTCCACAGACTAAACTTCATCTGAAAGACATTATTCTCTGCCATCGATATAGTCTGTGAGTATGACAATTATAATTCCTTTTATCTGATAGGTATCTTTTACATATTATATCGGTCTGCTCTCATTTCCTAAGTACTTTTACTATTATCTATCTGCGCAAGTTTTTACTGTTTGTATCATATTGTAACTATAATATTTATTTCCTCGATGCGTTTACTATGCCTTATTTTTTAATAGACCTTTTGAATTTGCATGTTCTTAAAAAAATATCCATAAACCTCTCTTAGGGCCTATCCTAAGGTACTTCTAGTCAGCTCTTAAAATATGATTCAATTATATAAAGCATGAAATGAAACTGCTCAATAAGTTTCTGTTTCTATATTTTTTTACCAAGAGAGGTTTATGGATCCTAATCTAGGAAGTATTTATATCATTGTGTTCCTCAAGTTTAAACTAAATGTCAAGAAGATATTTTATATATTCGTCTGTATTATGTTGTCATATTTCCATATTATTATTGTGAATCTAAAGATCATCCTTTAAAGCTAGCTTACGGAACAAGGTCAACGGGTCATAGACATTCTCAAAACTAGACAAAGCAATGAGTTTCAACAGCATACATTTTAAAACACAACACTCGTTTATAAATAGGATGCTCTAAAATAGCTGTCAAACTTGAACTTTGAAATTTAATGTCATGTCAACAACAATTCTGTGACCTCTCTGCGACTCTGTTCTCTGTTTCTGCTTTAGTTATTAATTTACGCAACTGATACCATTTAAAAAATAACATGCGGGGTAGTCTTCGAGGACTGTCGATAGAAGTGAAAACTATTTTTTTACACTTCTAATCTAAAGAATCTACAATATATTATTATACAATTCATATAGATCATGGGAATCGTAACGTGACGATGACGCGAGTTTCACACTTTTTGTTCACCCAAAAAGTATCTACACTTATATACATAGTATACATACCTATAGCTCATGGGGAGCGATGATCCATGATTTTTATTCAACTAAATAGACGCGCATAAAGAAATTTTAACTTCAAAAAACGTGTGCGGTTGGGGAAGGAACTTTTTCTTCCAACACTGAATCTAATCCGATATCAGACTTTATATTGAGTTTTGTTTTAAATCTACTGATAAATAAGTTATAATAAATATTAGGCAGTTTTTATTACGTGTATACATCAGAAATACACATATTAACAGGATCTAGGGATATTTAATATTTCATCAAATATCTAAAAATAATTGGCAGGAAATCTCTCACTATCGTTGTGACATGTCCCAAGCATGCCCGATAGGATTTAAGTCGGGCGAATCTATAGGTCAATCCAAAACTATCATATCGTGGTCACGGTAATGAACATTATTATTATTATAATATTCGTGGCCCACTTGGATTTTGTGTGGGGCAATAATAATCTCTACTACGTCCGCGTGGTATTTTGGTGCTGCCTTAGATCTGTCAATACTATGATTGCCCCATCTTGGTATGAATGGAACTTCTGAGGGTGCAGTAGACGGCTAACTCTCTTCATCTTCTTCGTGAATCAGGATGAAACACAAACCGGAACTCGATGAACAGCATCAAATATCTTTGTTAGTCACTCCGGGGTAAATGCTCCTGATCCCACGAAATATATGGAATACTTTATGTATATACAATATACATACATATTATTAGTTTCCACTTTGAGTTGAATTGTTTTGGATCTTTAAGGAGTTAGGTTCATATCTGAGTAAGCCATAAGATACATAGGTATATACGATGATTATACATGATATCGATATGTTCCTAGGACGCTCCTTAAATGCAGAGCAGATATATCGAATCCAAACAAAATAACAATCTCTGACTACTATAGGTTAAGTGCACAATAGTTTTTCTTTTGCAACAATCTTCCAAACCTTCATAAATTTCTTTGTTTGTTAGTTTTATTTAAGACTACGAAATACTGCTGTGTGGTGACGGCGACAAATATCAGAATCAGAATATCATCACCCCATCTCATCCCGTGGGGGGCGTAGAAGTCGACCCGAGGGAATATCTACCAGAGGACGGGAAGCAGCTTCCTTCTGAGTACTACGACCATCATACTGCGATCGCCAACCCGCCTGCCAAGCGTGGCGATTATGGCATATCCCCTCAAGATGATTCTTGAGGGAGGCTTGTCCAGCAGTGGACTTATTTAAGCTGTAATGATGAAGACTACGAAATAGATGCCTATTTTTGAAACAACTATACAAAACCGGCATAAATACGAATGTATTTGTGATGTGCGGGTGTCGAAAATATATATCAACCCGAAATAATAGATCAACCAAGGCCACCTTAACCATCAGGCCACATGGAGCCTACATACCTTTAACATGATGCACGTCAAGGCCGATAGGGACGGAATTTCCCTTGACATAATACTCCTGTTCTATAGCTATCCTCTTCGCATCTTCGTTGGGGAAAACGAAGTCAAGTTCCGCCCATTGTCTGACAACACGCAACTCACTCCGTACCGCGCCCGTCCAGCAACAAGCCAGGCAGTACGATAAGAGGAAAAACCTCTCGATACCTTGCGACATCTCTAACTTAAAATAGTCGAGAAGATGCGGATCTGAAAAGATAAATACGAATTATACAAAACATTTTTCTTATCGACATCTGTGTACACACGGCTAAATATCAAGCTGAACAGCACCAGTATAAGCTGATCTCGCGTTGTATAGGTTTTCCATACAATGAGAGGTCAGCTTATATTGGAAATATATAACTTGACATGTAGCCGTGTGTATGAGCGATGTCAGCCTTCCGGACGGGCAAAGAGAAGCCTTCTTCCCTTTGCCCGTCCAATTACATTTTTCTTATCGACATCTGTGTACATTTCAAGTATAAGCTGATCTCGCGTTGTATAGGATTTCCATACAATGAGAGGTCCGCTTATATTGGCAATGTATAGCTTGACATGTAGCCGTGTGCACGAGCGATGTAAGCCATCCGGACGGACAAAGAGAAGCCTTCTTCCCTTTGCCCGTCCAATTACATTTTTCTTATCAACATCTGGGTCCACACGGCTACATATCAAGCTGTAATTTCAAGTATAAGCTGATCTCGCGTTGTATAGGATTTCCATACAATGAGAGGTCAGCTTATATTGGAAATATATATCTTGATATATAGCCGTGTGTACGAGTGATGTAAGCCTTCCGGACGGGCAAAGAGAAGCTCGCTTCCCTTTGACGTCCGGATGGTTGGGGAACTTTTCTCCGTACATTGAGAACACGTTATGCTGTCGTCGGTAAAACCTTTACTTCTTACTAGCTGTGCCCCGCGGTTTTACCCGCGTGAAATTCCATAAATTATCACAGCTCCTCTCCCGTAGGTGATAGCGTGATAATATGTAGACTATATGTTGAAGCAACCTCTTAGTAATATTCATGCAAATTTTGAAGTAAGTCCATGCAGTACTTTTTGGGTTTAGCCCGGACATACATACAGACAGACAAAAAATCTAAAAACTATATTTTTGCTTCGATATCGATTGTAGATCACGCCCCAAATATCCTTTTAAAAAAATATTCAATATACCGTTTAGACTTTACTACGATTTTATTATATTTATAGATTCGATATCAACAGTAGATCACGCCCCAAGTTTCCTTTAAAAAAATATTCAATGTAGGATTTTGACTTTCCTACGATTTTGTTATATGTATAGATACTGTTACACCTTATTTTAATATTTCATTAATTATAGATTTTATTTTAACATGAATATTTCCTCTTCGATGAGGTCACATAACATTGCCTTGGCACAATTTAAAAGACAGCTACAAAGATAGCTCGTTAGGGCTACGGCCCTAACGAGCTATCTTGCAATCATTAGTACTTTGCATTGAATGGTTCAGAATATAAAGGGAGGTTGATGATACTACTAGCTTCCCCCTTACTTTTCTTTGATACCTGATATCTATTGGAAGCATGATATTTTTATACATTTGTTTTTATTCTTTGTCTAAAAGACAACGCCCGTACTAAGGAAATTAATCCCTGTGTCGCGGGGTACTTTACAAACATATGATTGACGGACACAAAGTACATACAGACTCAGAACAACTGTGCACGTGTGTTTAATTTTCTATGAATGATTATTGGAATGCTATAATAAATGTCCTAGTACAAATAATAAAAAAAATCTTTTACTACTAATGCAAAACCTGTCCATGTATAATTTAGTATGTTACTACATAATATGTTTGTCATACTGAAACTTAAGGATTTAATACATTTTGATTGAATTTGAAATAGAGACAGCTATAGATACCATGCATGAAGAACCTATCTTCATAAATGAAAGGGCATGTCCCAACAAGCCATCTGCGCGGAATAATAAAATTAATTTATGATCGAGTGTTGTGATATGAGATAGATTTAAAGAGATATATAATGTCCTCCTAACCGAGTTTCAGCCACGGCGGCCAGTCTCAATAGAGATTTGCCATCTGCGCGGGACATATTATAGTGTAAAATATAAACAAATTACACTTCCACTCATCTAAATAATTTTTCTATCCATAGTGTGTATATACCCTTACATTGTTATCATAAATTCTATAGATCCACTGTTCAGTTTTTAATTATCCCTCATTAGTTTTAATGCTCATTTATTGTAATAGTTTTTAAATTAACTATCCTTATTATTACATAAATTATATACATGAAGAGATTATACAGTTAATGATATTTACTTTTAATAATCTTCGTCATAATCAAATTGTAGCTTATCATTTTGCATTTTGACTGATTTTATAATTACTAATAAATTATATGGGAATACTTAAGATATAATTATAATCTGTGATAGATTTTTTACACAACGTTTTTGTAGAGTTACGATTACAAATAACCATAAACCGAACAGGTAATGACCAAGATGGCGTTGAATTTGAGCTGACATTAATTGTGATTGGGTATTTGAAATAATAACTTGGGTATAGTGATTGACCTTTAAATATATTTAATGATAATTTAAAGTCATTAAAATCTGTAATAATATTATTACTTTTTAAATTCGGACTATTTCCTCTCCTCAATCACTTCAACACCTAGGAAGTTCCAAATTAGATCTATAAAAATATTTTTTTCAAATGTTATCTTAGATGATAAAACTTAAAACAGCTACTTTGTTTTAATTATGTACTTTCGTAATCTTAATTAATAATGCCGTGCTTTCCTTTAATTTAGATGCATGCAATATTTAAAATTGTATCCTTCGATCAATAATTATTGATCGAAGATTGTATCAAAGATTGTTGTTTAATATTGTGTATGTATTACTAAAAGCATACAAGGAAAAGGGTCTTAGTGGGGAAACTAAAAAAAGCTCTTTCACAAGAAGGGTAGAAAGAAAAATAAAGATCCTACACTGCTTGAAGAAAAATAAAGACCGAATTCTAATTTATAGACTGGCTTGCGTATATAGTGGGAGTGCCTCAAGTTATGATTTCTTGGGTATAGCAAGCATTTTTTGATGTGAAACATCTATAGCCGCACGTAAAACAGATTTCTGGCGTGGCGACGCATGCGCAATCGACTTTTTATTTTATCATTATGACATATTTAGTTCCTATCACAATATGTTCTTTTCTGCATATTACTTTTACAAAATAATGTCGATGTTTCACATCTGCCAGGCGTCCCGTGACGGCTCACATTTTTTTTTTATATCTTGGCACTACTAATACACCGCCATCTGATCCCAAACTAGGCAGAGCCTCCACAATAGCAACCAGACAACTGATAAACATAATTGCATACTTCTTAAATATTATAGACTGGCTGTTCCCCGCGGTTTTACCCGCGTTAAACTTTATAAATCATAGCCTATGTGTTAATCTAGGGTGTCAGCTAACTCCATACCAAACTTTATAAAAATCGATCCAGCCGTTTAGACGCAAAGAAGTAACAAACATACACACTGACACAGTCACACACTCACAAACTTTCGCCTTTATAATATCAGTGTGAAAAATTACACCCAGACATACATCATCATCATCATTATCAATGATCCTCATCACACAAATATTTGTGCTGGATGGAACCAGGACCTCTGGATTGCAGTCAGGATCACAAACCGCTAGACCAAGAAGCCAGTCAATACAGGTCGAGCCCGAAAAGATTTGTTCAGTGTCATCTGGCAATAAAATACGCAGTGGCAGCCTGAAGTTGATGTTAGTGATGAAACATTCCATTGCCGCAGAAAACTTTAAGCCTAACCTTCGATTAGTTGGTGTGTCTATACAATCGAATTACGAGTGTGAAGGAATATACACTGCACCCGTGCTCATACTTATCCGCTATAATATAACCCGTACAAACGGCTTACCAGAATAATAATATCCTGGGACATTATTTACAAACGGCCATCTGATCTCAAACTAAGCAGTGCTTGTACTATGGAAACCAGATAACTTGTATACTACTTTACTTTTGTAAATACATACTTGTATAGATAATTACACTCAGATTCAGGATAAACAGACATGTTCATGCACACAAATATCTGTCCTGGGTGGGAATCAAACCCACGATCTGCAGATGCAGCGGAAACCACGAGAACCGATACGTCATGGAACGATGTCACCATGGCTTAAAAAAATATATATTTGCTGTTGTAAGCTTGCTACATAATACCAGGGTATGTCCAGACTCAACATTGCCGGTATGATAATGAAATTGATGTACAGACGCCAGCACATCCAGCTTCCCCAATCTGTCATATTTCTTTTATAGATTTTCAACTTTATCACATAAGTATAAGGTTCACTTTCAATTGGTGAAATTTGACAGATGAGCTTGATGTGCTGCTGTACATAATATGTATGTGAAATCCGTAACAGGCGCCTTATATGTCAATCATAATATTAGTGGTTTATAGTAAACGGACTCTATAAACTTTGATGCTTTAATCGAAGCAAATGTTATAATTGAGCACAAAAAACATTTGAAGAATCAGTATGTTTATATTTTATATTTATATCTCAAACTGTAGTTAAGGGGGTTTTCGTTATCCGTTACTAGTTAGTTTACTGGTGAGGTAGCTGAGACACCAAGTATAACATCCCAAATGTCTTTTATAATCCCAAATATACTCCACAGACAAATTTAGTCGAAAGGTATAATAGAAGTATTTTTGTGCCCAATTAATTACATTTATAAATTGGGCACAAATTAGTCATAAATGTTATTAATTGGACACAAAAAACGTTGTACTCAATTATTACATGATTATTTTTATTATTAATTATCTGAGAACTGTTACGAGCATACGTTCAAAGTGCGGAGAGCTGGCCACAAAGTTTAGAGCTCATTGAAATAAGTACACACGGCTACATATCAAGCTATACATCTCCAGTATAAGCTGATCCCGCGTTGTATAGGATTTCTATACAATGAGAGGTCAGCTTATATTGGAAATGTATAGCTTGATATGTAGCCGTGTGTAGCTAGCATAGCTTTGGTTAGTACAATAATTTAAGTTTAATAATTTAAGTAAAAAAAAATTATTACCATATTGACTTAGTATCGTTTGGCAGTATTCTTGACTCTGAAACCATGGAACCATTTCAACTTGTCCCAGGAACAACGAACACAACACAAATATCTTCATTTTTAGGCCCACCATAGATGGAAACGGTTGCAATGTGATTGTAACTCAAGCACTAATAACTCTTTAATTAATATATATAATTCACATAGCCAATGCTGTTTAGAAAATATAATAATACCAATCCGATTTATATATTCACGATGATATACTCAAAGAGTATTAAACCGGTCTAATCATATTAAGCCTAAGGTTAAATTGTTTTAAATTTGTGTTAAAGTACATAAAATATAATTAGGAAGGAAATTAAACTATTTATATGTCTTTTAATTTTGTCGTTTCAATGTAATCTAGTATCGATACCTAATATTCGTTACCATCGAATTTAACTTTGTATTAAAAAAATCTGCTAAGTCGACAATATCGATTTTTGCTTAAAACTGAGGATGGCGGTGTTTACTGGTAGTGACTCTTCACACGACTGATAACAGATAGACTACGCTAGGTTAGACTAGGACGAGTCATCAAGTACGACGAGTGTTTTACGCATATGATTGATGTTGACATTCGCTAACCGGACTTTTGACGCGCATCTTGTGAGAAAAAACGAATGTGATGAAAGACTAAAATAACATAAACGGCTATATAAAAAGTAGAGGCTAAAATTCTAAGATAAATTAATTCATTTTAGTGAGTACTGACTTATAGTTTAAAAATAATGTTTAACTATAATATCCGATGTAAAATATGAGAATTGCTGAAACTTATACAGAGGAATGTATGATTTCTTTCTGAATATTGATTTCTGAAATTCTGAATGATTATTTATAAAACGAATGATTTGGAAGATATTAATTACTGCACTGTAGTAATTATTTAATTAATTACTAATTGACTTTTTTTGTCAATTTAATTTTTTGTGTTAAATCTAACATATAGAACATCAATCGAGCATGTTGAACCACATATCATAATTTTTGGTCAGACCTATAAGTTTCAATAGAACTTCTCTTGAAAAAAAAACTGATGGATGTGGACGGAGCTACTAAAGCAATAATACTATTAGTCTGGCTACTTCTACCGCTCCTTGAAATCCAAAAAAAGTTTAGTGCTTAACTTAATGTCACTTCAGTCGTAAAGGTCTATTAGATCGTATTATGAGAGCGCTGAAATTGCACTAACGGCATAGTTGGTTCACGTTCCTAGAAATTGGATGTTGTTTCCACAAATACACAACTATTTAAATAAGATCTGAAGATTCTACTGACGAGTTTATTATTATAGTAACATATTATAATCGTAGTTTATTACTCGCTAAAAGTTACACTATACGCGAATATGCTGTCCAAATTATTTAGTTACAGCAATAAATTTATATTATTAAGAAGTTAGTAGCACTTAATAATAGGAAAATCACTCCGCAATGGTTTGGAACTGATTGCGACGACACTCACAGAATAACTGATACAATTACTGCGACTAAAATGTAAGGAAAGCCGTATAGCTATTGAAGAAGGTACCCTCAATTTAACAATAACATCTAAACAAAGAAATTGAGGATATTGCTATTTAACTAAAGGTTGTTCTCACGTTTTTAGATGTTTTTTTTTGCAAATTAAAAATTTAATGCAAATCTGATTACATTAAAAGGTAGCATTTGTTAACATTGAAAACTGTGATTGACTTAATCTTAGTACCTTTTAAGGATAATTTTAGGTATCTACTTAAAGGACACGCAGAACAATGGTTATTTTTATTCTCAATAGTATTAAATAAGTTAATTATTAAAATAGGTATTTGGTTTCAATGTGTTAATGCCACCAGGGGTCATTCGAAGGGGTAAGATTCGTGAGCGATGCCATGTGTGTTGCAAGCGTTAAAGGCTATGGCCAAATGAGCCGTATACTAGTTTGCCTTGGTTGTATAAAATAGCTTTAGTAGGTATCTAGCAACTTTGCAAACGCGAGCAAACTTGAGAAGAGTTCATGACCTAAAAACTTAAGAATTTTGTTATTTATAGTGATTTATTTACGATTCACATTAACCAATTTTGAGCATAGACACCAATCACCTAAAGACATGTATACCTAACGATAGATAAATTATTTTGCAAGGCTCTATTAAAAACTTGTACTCGTGCCTTTATAATGACCACACGCCAGCGAAGTCATTAGTCTCTCTAATTAATTACTATCGATTATGGTGGTCTTGAATATCAACTCTGCGATTAATTAACTGCAGATAATAATAATAATATCCTGGGACATTACTTACACACGGCCATCTAATCCCAAGCAAGCAAAGCTTGTACAAACGCCAGCACATCAAGCTACCCCAATCTGTCAAATTTCCGCAATTGAAAGTGAACCTTATGTTTATGTGATAAAGTTGAAAATCAATAAAAGAAATTTGACATATTGGGGTAGCTGGGTGTGCTGGCGTCTGTAGGTACTTTGGAAACCAGATAACTGATATACTACATATACTCCTTTGCTTTTGTAAATACATACTTATATAGATAATTACACTCGGACTCAGGACAAACAGACATGTTCATGCACACAAATATCTGTCCTGGGTAGGAATCGAACCCACGACCTACGGCGTGAAAAGCAAGCATTTTGCCAACCACGCCTACAGGCCCGTCGATACTATGCTATTTAAGATAGATACTATACAATTTTTTTTATAACATTACTTTATATAAAATGCTTGAGACTATTAAAATGTAGTACTAGAAGTAATTGCCTGCACATCTGACACAACGGCTAAAACAGTCGCCTCGCCACTTTGTGTCCCAGGTTCGATCCCGCACAGGACAACTATTTGAGTGACAAGTAAATAGTTATTCTGAGTCTGGATGTTGTTTGTGTCCGTCAATGTATATGTCTATAAAGTACTCCACGACCCAAGGCAAAATTACCCTACCTACAATTTTTGGAGAATATATAGCAAGCTTCCCAATAAAGTCAGAATTATCGACAGATAATTTTAAAAGAACTAAAAAAAACATATTGTATAGCAGGGCATATTACAAAACTTTTGATTATTTCATTGACAAAAGTGCGTGGGATTGAGTCGGTCTAATGTAGATAATATGTAATTAATTGAGCAATATTTAATTTTCAAAAAATATTCCTAGTGACTTACTGAGTTCTCTGGCGGTGTTTCTCAGTAGCTGCCTTGTTTCATTATGCTCTGCACGGTAGTGTACAAAAATAGTCGATTCCATGAGTGAAATTTGAATTTACGTATTTTCGTTCTACTAGTTGTGTCATTAGGTAAGTTATTCTATTCCACAGAAAAATTATCAATGGTTGTTATTATGTTAATAACATTATCATGTTATGGTTCTGCACCTGACAAAGGGTTGGTATGGGTGACGTCATAGGATACGGATACATATAATTGTTCAGCACCTTTATCAGATAAAAGATATCTTACAGCCACTCAACAGTAGTTAGTACGTAGTACGTACCTATGAAAAGAATTAGAAGTCCCGTAAAAATATGCTTAACTATGTTAAAGTTGTACCGTATATCATCTATTTATTTAAAATAAATAAAATTTGTTTAGACAAATTGTTTTTGTCCGGAACTCGGGAACTACTTATGCAATGTGCTCGGAAAATCAACCAACAGTTACAAATCGTGAGTAAACAATCGAACCTAATCAACTATTTTATTAATAAGAAATAAACGCAACAAGTCACGATGATCGACCTCTGTTTCAAGAATGGAAGCCATCAGTAGGGTTGCTGTACGAGGCTCATAGTGAATTTGGATCCCCGTATTAATTATATCTTGTGTAAAATATAGTCCGCATTAAGCACCACAATAATACCTAAACTAATACTATAACGAGAAAAGATTTGTTTTTGTATGTTTGTTTATTCGTTAGTATTGGATTGGAAACTCAAAACTTCTTAACTGGTTATAAAATGTATACCTATAGAGAACTACATATATTATCAGGGTAGACACCATGAGTTTTATTTAATATTCAAGAAAATTACAATAATGTAACCGAAGGTATCAAACATTTGCCTATAAAAGTCATTATTTGGAGTGCGCGTGTTGCGTATGCGTAAATCTGCGTAATGTATTATGTTTGTGGTACTCATGATACAAAAATTATATTTGAGCCTGGAATGATTTTACACAAAATGTCCCTCGGGTTACATATAACACTTTTTGTGTAAAATCATACAATATACATATATGTATCATACATATACAATACATACATCAATACATACATCATACATATACAATATACACGAGAACCATTATAATTAAGTCACAATAACTGACTTTTGTCCAAACTAGTAAACTAAAACCATTGCATACACCAGATCCTAAGCAACGATTTAATTAATACGCCCTTAACGCAAATTCACGTCAAATTCATGTATTTTCAATGGGTATAAAATTTTTATTTGCGAACTGTGCCCCAAAGGTCGCGGATTCGATCGGAAAAAATCGGGTAAAATTTAGGCCCGGTTTAAATGACAACTTCTATAACAATCGCTGCAGATATGCCATTCCACCTCAAGTACCTACAGTTCCTCTTACAAGATAAACCGATGATCTTGTGAGGGCCGCTGGAAGCACAAGACCGGCAATTGTGGAGATGCTTGTGGACGTTTTCCTGATAATATGATGACGATGATGACAGTTCCTCTATGACTTTCAAGAGCACATGGTAGCCGCTCGATCACATTTTGAAGCTGACATGATCCAAGAACTATATATAAGTGGAGTCAAAATCAAATTATTATTACAATGTTCGTTTGACAATTGAGTTAGAAGTCAACAAGTGGCCGTAAGAAACACAGATAAGAACGTACCTGGAACTGGCTTACGTTATATAACGTGTGTATGTCTTAAACCATTATTGTTTTTAGAATGATAATGACAAAATAAGTGAGGACTTATAATTGGCTTTATATTACTTATTTTATTACTTATCTTTAATTTAAATAGCTGTTGATCTTCCATATATACAAGGTGTATTCGTTTATTATGTTTAGTTATCTCTCATGTCCAGACGCCAGCACATCCAGCTACCCCAATCTATCAAATTTCCCCAATTGAAAGAGAACCTTATGCTTATGTGATAAAGTTGAAAATCTTTAAAAGAAATTGGACAGATTGGGGTAGCTGGATGTGCTGGCGTCTGTACAAGTGGCGGCCTTATCGCTAAAAGCGATGTTATGATAACTGATTCTTATGTTGGACTGCACGTGTGGCGCAGCGGCTAAGACAGTCGCCTCGCCACTTCGTATCGCGGGTTCGAGTCCCGCGCTGGACATGTATTAGTGTGACCCATAAATAGTTGTTCTGAGTCTGGATGGAATTTGTGTCCGTCTATTATATGTTTGTAAAGTACCTCGCGACACAGGGATTAGAAAACTAGCGCGGGCGTTGTCCTTTAATAAAATACATATATATAAATATATAATATAGTTATATTAAACCTGATTATAACAAAATACTGAGCATCGAATGTTACTGCTTATACTTCAGACTTAAGTTCTAGTAACCCTACTCGTGACCCCTGGGTAGCGGTAAACGGTTAGTCAAGTAGAGCATAGTGTTTTCCCCCCATGAATACCAATAACTACCTTCACCATACAGTTACTACCATACAGTTACTATACAATAGTGTGCACGTTTGGCGCAGCGGTTAAAACAGTTGCGTCGTCACTTTGTGTCCCGGGTTTCAATTCCCGCACTTGACAAACATTTGTGTGACCTATAAATAATTGTTCTGAGGCTGGTTGTACTCAGTGTCCATTGATTATGTGTTTTTAAGTTGGTGTTGACTTTATTAAATAAATAAAAACGTATATAATTTTATGATTATGTTACAGTGCTGGGTGTGTAAGGTCAAATTCTTAAGTAATGAAATGCGATGGCTTCGGGTTAGTGATGTGTTGCAAGCGTTTAACATCAGAATATGGATCGTATGGCTATTCACCGACGTGATAGGATAAAAAAACCGGCCAAGTGCGAGTCGGACTCGCCCATGAGGGGTTCCGCAGCAGCAAGTATTTCAGTGGATTAAATGAAAGGTAAATTGCGGTTTACGATTTATGACGCATTAAAAAAAGCTACTTATAAGATTTCGTTGAAACCAATTTTCGTTGTTAGTTTACATGGTAATGTACATCATATATTTTTTTAGTCTTATCATTGTCTTATTTAAGAAGTTACAGTGGGGAGGGACACTCATTTTTCCACTTTGGAAGTGTCTCTTGCGCAAACTATTCAGTTTAGAAAAAAATGATTTTAGGAAACTCAATATCATTTTTGAAGACCTGTCCATAGATACCCCACATGTATGGGTACTATGAAAAAAAAATTGAGTTTCAGTTCTATGTATGGGGAACCCCCAAAATTATTATTATTTTTCTATTTTTGTGTAAAAATCTTAATGCGGTTCACAGAATACATCTACTTACCAAGTTTCAACAGTACAGCTCTTATAGTATCGGAAAAAAATGGCTGTGACATACGGACGGACAGACAGACTGACAGACAGACATGACGAATCTATAAGGGTTCCGTTTTTTGCCATTTGGCTTCGGAACCCTTAAAAACATGAAATGAACACGAAACATGATATTAGAAGCTAGTGGCCTTTAGTCTATATTAAGAAATAATACATCATTTTCATCCATTATAATTTGCAAACCTTGTCTTCTTTCATCGTAATGTATAAAACAGAAATACTTGAATCATGTTTACACAGAACGTAATAAATCACAAAACGACTTAATTATGCTTTGTTTTAAAACAGAACTATTCCATTGGTTGTTGCAATACTGCATAATATATAAATAACTAGCTGTGCCCCGCGGTTTTACCCGGGATAAACTTAAAAATTATAGCCTATGTGTTAATCCAGGGTGTCAGCTAACTCCATACCAAATTTTATTAAAATCGCTCCAGCCTTTTAGACTTTAAGAAGTAACAACGTACTCACAAATTTTCGCCTTTATTATATTAGTGTGATAGCGATCTAAGCATATGACAGCTCGTCTCAAAATAAACACATTTTAATTCGTAATAGGAAAAAAGAAATTAACTCATCATTATACCATTTCTTTAATGTATTTTGTATTTATCTATTAGAAAACAAAACATGAAAGCGAATTCCTGACTACATTATTTTAACTAGTTAGCTGCCTGTGTGTTTATTGTTTATGGTAACCATATGACAATGATGAACATTCCTGGTGCGCCGGCGCATGCGGGAAAGTTCTTACTTTATTCTACACTAGCTGGTGCCCGCGACTTCGTCCGCGACAATTTTGAATGATGACCAATGTAACTACTTACTTCTAGCTTAATCTAAAAAATGTAACTTTTAAAACAAATAAGCAATATAAATTGAAGAAAACCTAACCTAGAAATAACTACTTTGCTACTGTTATTAAAAAAAGGACCCGATGTCATCAACCAAAACAATAAAAAAATACATATAAATTGTCCTTACGTATAGTGAGTAAGTCAAATAAAGTAAAATAATAATCAACGATGCTTTAACCACAAAGGTAACTCCCATTAGATTAGGTTGCGACCACGGCATTGACAGGTCTAATATCACATTTTGTGAACGAATCCATAGCGCGATCTAAAACGATGATTACGCCATCTACTAACAAAAATAAAAACTTGTAAAGCGGTAAAATTAAGAAGTGTGCATTTTTTTATTTTTTTTATTGCGCTTGACCACGATCTCACCTGATGGTAAGTGAAGATGTGGTCGAAGGTGGACCATGCGTACCCAAAAGATGCCTGTTCACTCTAACCTTGAATAAACCCATATTATATGAGTCTGGAAACACGTCGTTTGGGATGCTGTTCCACAGCTTAGCCGTGCGTATGATGAAAGAGGAAGCAAAACGCTTCGTACGGCATAGCGGCATATTTTTTGATATTGATTAAGTTTTGGACTACCTTTTATTTTAAGCATTTATTTATTTTAGCCGGTATACCAAATAAGTTCCGCGATCTGAAACGAATTAACGCAATCTAGTTACAAAATTGTGAACTTGTAGATCAGTAAAATTAAATCCAAAAATCCTGAAACACGTAATTTTTATTTTTAACTGGAAGGCCAAATACCAATTTTCATGCTTTTAACTTCAAAAACGGCAAAATTTTATACTAACTTTGTACCCCCGTTTTACCCCTTTAGGGATTGAATTTCGAAAAATCCTTCCTTATTCCTTGTCTACAGTATAAAGAAAACATTTGTGCAAAATTTCAGCTTTCTAGGTCCAAGGGTTTGGGCTGGGCGTTGATGAGTCAGTCAGTCAGGACTTCTCTTTGTATTTATATAGATAGATTGTTTCTGCATAGCATAGTTTTATTAGACTAAATTGATACTAACGTAGACGAAGTTCAATAAATTATTGTTCCAATAGTAGTCTCGGTAAACGATCTCAATGCAAAGAGCCACAACCAATATCTTAAGAGTCTTTCGCTGGATCACCGGGTCAACAGCCAGATACATAAGGCGGCAATCATCGGAACGGCACGCATCTTGAAGAAATTCCTCCGCCACAGGGGAAGCTCTGTTCGTTACTTATCTATTTGTAATTTTAAATCCTATAACAATGTTGTAGGTAGTATATTTTAAAATATATTAATGAATATAAATTCATTAATATATTTTAAAATATACTACCTACAACATTGTTATAGGATTTCGTTTATGTTTTCTTTATGGTGAGCTTACTTGGCCATAGACGAAAAAAACAGCTTTATGATTTTTGACGTAATGGCTGTCATTTTGAGTCGTGAACATAATATAAAAATATTTTGGTTTGTTTATTAAAGAACGAGCGACAAATAAGCATTAAATCTCGTTTCTTTGTTTTACAGGAAAATAAATCTCAGTTTCACAGAGCAACACATTGTTTGATTTATCATCACTTGAAAAAATTTATAAATAAAGACAATTTCCTTATATATATATATAATGTATATAACAATTTTATAAAAATAAACATGCACAATAATGAAATAAATAGATAAAATGAAATAATAATTACAATCATACCCGTGTAGGATTTACTAATATTCCGACGATATTCCTTGTACCGCATTTCATTTTTATCGGCCCACTTTTCACAGAGATAACTGCGACCCATAATAAGAACAAGAACCGCTCAAACGTAAATACACCACGAAACACTGTACGCAAATTAAAACTAAATCTCTTGGTGGCCCTAGCGGTCGGCCTAAGATTGAAGACTGTGGAAATTTCGAAACTAAACAGAATCTGTTGCAGTTATTTTGAAATAATCGACTCAGATAAAATTACCGATCAGTCCATTAAAGGGTGTCGCGAAAAATAAAGCACATCTAATTCGGTGCAGCAGTTTTGATTGACGCAAATAGTTCGTTCTTTTTTTGGTAGAAATAAATAATTGAAAAATCTTTTAGACCTATGCGTAGAGATTCATTAATTTGTCAAATTATAGCTTATTTTTAATGCCCCGTGACTCATGCGTATCTATTATAGGCCTATATTTCCGTAAAGTTGAACTCAGTCATTCCAATTATCATTCACGCACTGGGACGCGCAGACGTCACGATTCTGCAACTTTAATTTTGTCACGATTATATAGTTTTTTTCCAAATTTAGTGTTCTTACATCAACTTTTTTCTCCATCGATTTGAAAAAACATATGTATGGAACCATTCCTAAAGATTTACCTATATTGGTTCAGAAAAGACGGCGAAATCGGAAATACAGTCGACTTAACAATACACATTAATATATGCCCGTCATTAATAAACTCTGGTAAATCGTTTAGAAGAAGGGAGAATACAATATTGGAAATTGATATTCGGATAATAATATTTAATAATTGGTATTCGGATATATAAGCCATATTACTACCAAGTTTGATCAAAATCCGATCGGTAATTTTGTGTGAAAGAGTAACAAACATCCATACATCCATACTCCCAAACTTTCGCATTTATAATATTAGTAGAATGTTAAACAATACTTAGATTAACACTATTCCCATTTTCAGAAACACTCTTTCATAGCTTATTCTTTTTGATATGTTTATCGACTGAACCCTATCAAAATTATAACAGTGACATTTAGTATGTTTGTTACTCAAGCACTATGAATATGTACTACAAGTTACCATTGAATTCAATTTCTTATTTGCTCAATACAGGTATTACAGAGGATGGTACAGATTGAACTTATTTGTACGGTGTATTCTACCTAAAAACTAAGGCACGCAAATTGTTTCATATACAATTTTCATAGATCTACAAGTTGCATAAACAATGGGGAGTGACAGTATTATTAAGTAAAATATTGCATGAATTTATTAAAGTAGTGAAGTCACCATGTGTGGTAAATTGATATTATTTAAGCCACCTATGTAAACGCTTATGTTTTATTTTGCATTTGCTATCGCAGTTGTCACCATAACCGGTCACATTATTGCTACATCGCGCTGTACATTGTGTGTTATCTTTCACATAAATTTTACACCACATTTTGTAAGGTGAAAAAAAGTAGGTAAAAGCAAAAAAAGAACAACAACTGTTAAAAACTCTGTACACTGTACTTTACTGTAAAACTAGTAAAGTTACAGCACAGTAAAACTGGTAAAAAAATCTATTCGTCTTACACAATAATCATGCATACTACACACTTGATGGTAAGCATTTTTTTCATGGATGCTAGCGACTCCAGGGGCATTATTCACTTCCCCGATGTAAGCTGTCAATTCACTTTTGGGAACAAAACACAATCCCCTTTACAATCCCAAACATAGAAAACTTGAAAAATATTTTGTGTCGTTCATTAAAAAGCAATACAGTACTTGAAAAGGAATAAATATTAATCCATCTGATACGTGTTCAAAAAGGTGAGTATTTTTTAAAGTATTAATCATTTGAAACAGATGAAAATAGCTATTGAAAATTACAAAGTTTTAGTATTAATAAATGAACGCCGCAGAAGATTTATGGAACGAGATAAAATATTATAGGTACTATACAAAGAAGCAAAAGCAGACAAATATTAGCATTTTGAATCATACACCGTATTTTTATCTACTTTTGTTTCAATTTTGTAACAGTAAGAAAGAATAACTAACATTACATATCATCCCATTTTTCGACGTAGTTCTAACGTAAAAGACGCCGCGCGCTTAGAATATATTTCCAACCAAATAAATAAGTAAGTTTGAAAACGATTTTAGAATTAAATATATATTGCCAATTTCCAAATAATTAGTGCAAGTCCTTTAAATACATTATTTATCAGTCACATTTAAATTAATAGAATTTGGTTAGTTCAGTGCCAATAAAACGAAAGTGACTTCCATTGCTTTAATAGAATTTCGTACCAGACTACTTATTTAGATTTTGTCATGAGTTGATACTATATAATCCCACTCACTTTACACGTGGAGACATGTCCACTTACACTTACTCTGTCTGCAATATCTGAGTTATGTCACTGAGAGCAAGCTGAATATGATCATAGATGGTCGCTTGCTACAGACACTCAACTTAACCTGCTTTTTTTTTGTTTTTACGGGACTAGTCCCTCCCTCTTACCCACCACTGCAACTCCTGTAAGCCAGGATCAACAGTGGCACACAATGAAATGATACTGAGCGGTGAAGCTCAGGCATGTCCCGGGGAATCGCTTTAACTGTCTTGGATCCCGCAACGAATTTAATCAGAAAGACAAAAAAGGAGGAGTTAGAAACGCACTTAACCTGCTTATGAGAAGAATACTTTATAATAGACAGCGGACTTGTTAAAGTACACATCTCGTGCTGGCTGTAACATCTGGGTTATATAACAAGGACTCGCTCCATGTTATGATGATACATGGTAGCTCACTACTTATAAGGGACTGCCTTGTTGGTGTAGCAGTAGCGTGTTCGCCCGCAGAGAACGACGTCCTGGGTTCAAATCCCGGGTCGGGCCAAAAGTGGTTTTGGGACTTTTCTGTTGAAAGAAACAAGCCCAAGAACAGCCCGAATTCTGGGAGTTGCCGGTTTTACACCCCCGTGTCTCGGAGAGCACGTAAAGCCGTCAGTCCTGTACCTGAACTCTTTCCGGTCGTGTCGCTACGCGTCTCATCGGATCATGAGAGTGATGGAATAGAAAGTGCCACTGTGTTTGCACACACACTTATGCATTATAATATATCCCGCGCAGATGGCTAATCTCTATTGAGACTGGCCGTCGTGGCCGAAATTCAGGAAGGAGGACATTATTATTATTACTTATAAGAGCCAGCAGACTAGCTAAAGCAGAAATCTTTAATATCAGGGTTAATAATGCTCTATGGAAGACGTCACGTGTCAGGTGTTCCGGGGGTATTTTGTCTAATTATTGACATTCCCATAAATGAATAGGACTTATGGACGTGCGTCAGGATTGAGGGCCCATTTTTTGAACTTTTGTGAAACGAAATAAGACTTTTAGGAAACGACTGGAGGTCAGTGCACTACATATTTCTTCTACTTTAATTAGATTAATATTAATAAAGCCTTTTATTTCCCACTAGCTGCGCCCCGCGGTTTTTCCCGCGTTAAATTTTATATATTATCACATCTTTTCCCCCGTAGGTGATAGCGTGATAATATGTAGTCTATATGTTGACCTGACCTCTTTAATATTCATGCTAAAATTTGAAGTAAATCCATTCAGTACTTTTTGAGTTTAATCCGGACATACATACAGACAAAAATTCTAAAAAACTATATTTTTGGTTTCGATATCGATTGTAGATTACGCCCCAAGATTCCTTTTTAAAAAATATTCAATGTACAGTTTTGACTTTCCTACGATTTTATTATATTTGACATTTGTCACTAATTAATTTTATTCTAATTTTTATTTGTTATTTCATTAGAATTTTCTTTTTTTTTTCTTTTTATTGAATAGGAAGTCCAGTTTATCCAGATTTCTCGGTCTTTAGTTCTTTAATCAAGTCCTGTCCCAAATTAGTTACGATATTGTTACTTCGTCTTTTAATAGGTCTTCTTTTTCCGGCCGGCCCGTTCCATTTCGTTGCCTCTACTATCCCATCGCCTAACGCTACATCTACCTACTAGGCCAGGCCATAGCTAGTTTAACCTTGACAGGAGAGTTTTTTTGGTCTTCTTCCTTATATATTACTTTACCCTTTTTATTTTGGGATTTTTCTTATTTTTAAAAGGCTTCTATATTTAACTTTTTTACAACTGACCAGTTATGTTTTTATTTTAGTGTTGTAGGTCCACGCTGGTTGTTTACGTATTCAAGTGTCTTTTCATCAAGTTTTATTGTAAGTGGATAGCTGTTAGTCATAAGTTTTGTTTTATCTTTATACATCGAAAAGCCTGTTGCTTTGCTCATTTAGTCTTAAGTAGTTTGCTCATTTTGCTTTATCATTGTAATAATAAGTCAATCTTGTAATCTAATTTGATTACAAGTATTTAATCACACAAATGGGTATACTCGTTTAAGGTACCGGTATTCACCGAAGTCACTGACTCTTTTATTGTTATAGTTTAGTGGTAGGTTATGAGGCAACAATGTTCATAAAAACAATGATTTGCTTTCTAATATTCAAATCGAATAGAAAATGTCAATTTTCCGGTTTACCTACTCACGCTTTTTGCAATTAACCAGCTGATAGAAAAGCTTTATGTTAACTCAAGCATATTTCCGTCACAATAAAATAAATTGTTGTAAAGTACAGACGCCAGCACATCCACCTACACCAATCTGACAAATTTCTTTTATAGTTTTTCAACTTTATCACATAAGCATAAGGTTCACTTTCAATTGGGGATATTTGACAGATTGGGGTAGCTTGATGTGCTGGAGGTGTACTTTGAAAGAGAGTTTATGTTTTGTTCTGCGTAACCTTATAGTATACCACGGTCTAATAATGTAATTCTAAGTACCAGAGCTTATTGAGAATTGATCTATATAATTATCGAACAGAATTGATTTATTATCGGGGAAGAAATGCAGCCTTTGAGTGATATCCCGGGTTTAGCAATCGCTTATTTATGTTCTTTATCAAGGACCACGCACGCCTTGTCGGACCCCAACCCCGCTCCCCTCTCCTGTTAGCCCTGAAAAACCTTATTACACTCATAACATTGGTACAAACAATAAATCTATTACATTGTACTTTATGTGTGAGGTATTTCCAAAATCAGAGTACTACTAATTCGTACATCAAATAGTAATAGGATGCCGCTTTCGATGCGGTTTTTTTTAAACCAAAGATTAATCGCAATACGGCTTTGATCGACATAAAATGTAAAAGTGATAAACAACAATTTGCTCGCTATACGCACCAATGGCATTGAGATCTTCTCAAACACCATAGTTCAATAACGCAGAGAGATTTCTCCGCCTGCTGCCGTAATATTTTGTTTAACTACAAAATATTACGGCAGCAGACGGTGATGAGAACCATTTGAAAGAATATTATATTTATCTTCAACCAATGTTTTCAGTGAATAAATGGATTTCATTTATTCAATCCCTCGAATAGTCATAATGCAACATTTTCTTAGCTTGTAAGTACAGACGCCAGCACATCCAGTTACCCCAATCTGTCAGAATTCTTTAATAGATTTTCAACTTTATCACCTAAGCATAAGATTCACTTTCAATTGAGTAAATTTGACAGATTGGGTACCTTGACGTGCTGGCGTCTGTACAATTTTAACCGACTTCAAAAAAAGAACTCATGAATATTATATGATATACTAGCGGCCCGGTACATGCTTCGCTGCGTATAAGGCATTGTAATAAAAAAATTGATTGTTAAGTTCATTTATTCAAACAAAAAATATTTTAAATTGCTAAAAGATGTTGCTTTTACACTTTTTCAAGACTTTTTTAAAATTTTCTCTACGTACAAACCTTCCCTGGACTTCCATAATTCAAGACCAAAATTAACCAAATCGGTAAAGGCGTTGTTGAGTCATAACATTACAACGAAAAATGGCATTTTTACATATATAGATATTAAATATTTTCACAATACTTTTGTCAATACAGAATCTATTCAAGAATATTTTGTTCAAAAAGTGTTTGTTATAAAAAACGCTGGAAGTCGGTTATGTTAGTTAGTTGTTAGTTTATTTATACATATATGTATTTAGATTACAGGTATAATATGTTAGCATCACGGTAATACATCATATCATCATAACAGCTGTAAAAAGTCTACTACTGGACAAAAGCCTCCCCATGACTAATCTTGAGGGAATATGCAATAATCACCACGCTTGGCAGACGGGTTGGCGATCGCAGTACGATGGTCATAGTACAGACGCCAGCACATCAAGCTATCACAATCTGTCAAATTTCCCCAATTGAAAGTAAACCTTATGCTTTTGTGATAAAGTTGAAAATATATATAAAAGAAATTTGACAGATTGGGGTAGCTGGATGTGCTGTCGTCTGTACACAGAGTGACGCTGCTGCCCATCCTCTGGTATATATCCCTCGGTACTACTTCTACTCCCCCCATGGGATGAAATGGGGTGACGATATTCTTTATAGCCGTCAGCCACACAGCCAAATTGAGGTACTTATTATTATACTAGCTGTGCCCCGCGGTTTTACCCGCGTTAAATTTTATAAATTATCACAGCTCCTCTCCCGTAGGTGATAGCGTGATAATATGTAGCCTATATGTTGACCCGACCTCTTAGTAAAATTCATGAAAAATTTGAAGTAAATCTATGCAGTACTTTTTCAGTTTAGCCCGGAAATACATACAGACAAAAATTCGTAAAACTATATTTTTGACTTCGATATCGATTGTAGATCACGCCCCAAGTCCCTTTACTACGATTTTATTATATGTATAGATGATAATGTTATGTTACTTACAGCAGAAACAGTGGAACAGTGTATTATTTAGAATCGGCATTCTGTTTAAATAGGGAATTAACATAATGTGCTATCGGTTTATTACATAGCGTGAATAATTTATGTACATAGTCTAGAACTTTATCGGTGGTATTAAAAAAAACCAAGCACGAGTCGGGCCAACCCGTGACTTAATATATTTTTTGTTTCATTGGGTCACAAACTAACATAAAATAATTATTCAATAAATACCTAATTGATCAGATTGTTTTGTCTCTGTGATAAAGTCAAAGCTAGCAGACACCCCCCTTGACCCCTCCCTATTTCATTAGCTTAATATATTACACCTCGCTTGCATGGTAGAAAATAATTGGAAATACTTTATTTTCGTATATGAGAATAAGGGAGGAAGCCTTATTGTATACTATAAAATTTGAAGGATCTTATTTCAGGTCTCTCGAATGCAGAACCCTAAAACTAGTTTATCAACTTAAGTGTGAAAGTAAATAGCGCTACCAAAAAAATTACATATTACGAATATCTATACATATAATAAATCTGTAGAAAAATAATTTTTGTACATCAAAAGAAAATCCAAAAAAAATAACCAGTGTATTAAAGAACAACCAATAGAACCCATTTCCAGCCTTTTTAGAATTTTTGTCTGTTTGTCTGTTTATATGTTCGGGTATCACGTAAAATATACTAAAGCAATGTAGATAACTTTTATACACAACGATTGAGCGTAACTTGAGGTAACATTTAATTTTTGTTTTATTGCAATCGGTTTAGTCTATCAAAAGATATTAGATTTTAAAGTAATAATATAATATAAATGACTGCATGTGTGGCGCAGCGGCTAAGATAAGTCGCCTCGCCGCTTCGTGACGCGGGTTCGAGTCTCGCGCCGTACTACTGTTTGTGTGACCCACTAATAGCTGTTCTGAGTCTGGATGTGTTATTTGTGTCCGTCAATTATATGTTTGTAAAGTACCCCGTGACACAGGAATAAGATACCCAAGTGTGGGCGTGTCCGTTTAAAAAAAAAACTTGTGTGTACTTATGTACACGCGTTAGAAGTTATACTTCTTAATATACAACTTGAACATAGTTATCAATTTTCATACCACCTAGAACTAACGTCATGCTGTTATTTTTACGATGCGCGCGCATCGTGCGCAAAATTCACTCTCATACCACCTAGAACTAACTTCATGCTGTTAAATTTTTTGGTATCGGTGTGCGCGCGCATCGTAAAAATTCACTCTCATCATTTTTCTCCATCGCGCCAAAAGAAGTATAACTTCAAAAATAGCAACCGAATTTAGGTACTTTTTTTCGTTTTTGATAAGATCCCAACGGAGAGTAGGCAACAACGCAGATTATAATCATAGAACACACAGTACACGCAGCTGCGTTCTCTATTCCTTCACTATCTCAATCAGACGGGACAATTATCCTACACGACCAGGAAAAGATCAGGCTCGGGACAGGTAGCTTTACCTGTAGCGTAAGCATAGAAGTATAACACGTAAAAATTTCGGTATGCCTTTGTACAATTTTCTTTTAGAAACTATTTTACTTTACGGAGATGACAATTAGAATACGATTAATCAGTTACCAATTCTTTAGAACCACCAAAAAATACTATTACTGCAGAGCAGATGCTTATTAAAAAAATCGTGGAAGGAGATTTTAGCTTCTTTCTTTTACGTCCTGCTCCATTTTTACAAGATTACGATGAGACACAATTCATTACTAAAGTAGGGCCAATTTAATAGATCACATTTGAGACTTCATCAAAATTCAACAACGTAACCTTAACCAGCCAGCGAGCATAGAATTATATTAATTTTTTCGTAGTTAGGTCTGCACATTTGCTTAATTTTTTTACAATTACGATTTATTTTTATTGTAATAATTACCAAATAAGGTTATTTTTAAATTCCCTTTACTAGTAACTGGCAGATGTCAAATGTGATCTATTAAATTGGCCCTATTATACTACGTTTATTCAACAATTATCCTTTACAATACAATACCACACATAATTTCTTTAGTATCAACAAATTTGGGCTCGGTTAATAAATACAATATAGTACAGACGCCAGCACATCCAGCTACCCCAAACTGTCAAATTTCTTTTATAGATTTTCAACTTTATCACAAAAGCATAAGGTTCACTTTCAATTGGGGAAATTTGACAGATTGGAGTAGCTTGATATGCTGGCGTCTGTACAACAAAATAATTTGTGTTTAATAAATACGGATTACTGTTTTTGTATTTACTAGTTCACTCGTACCTTAAAACGGGTCGAATAAAAATACAGGGGTGAATAGAGATGGAAAAAAATCACTTATGTGTGGATATTGTTCTACCTACACAGTTGATAACAACCTGATGGACACTGGTGCAGCAAGAATAGTTTTTGTAAGAGAAGTATATTGTCACATCAACTGTACTTTTAAGATACTTTTGGCTATAGGTGGTTTACCTATTATTTTGACGGGCCTTTTGGCGAGGTTAGCAAATGCTTGCTTTTCACGCCGGGGCTCGTGGGTTCGATTCCCACCCAGGACAGATATTTGTGTGCATGAACATGTCTATTGATCCTGCGCCTGGTGTAATTATATATATATATAAGTGTGGATTTACAATAGAAAAGTAGTATATGTAGTATATCAGTTATCTGGTTTCAATAGTACAAGCTCTGCTTAGTTTGAGATCAGATGGATGGATATTTTTTTTTCATAATAATAACAATGGACATCAGTTCCAAAATGAATTTAAATAAGAGAACTGTTATTTCCCCTTCCGCGTAGTAGACCCAGTTAGCTAAACCAAGGTCTGTATAAATAACATATTACTCAGAGTCATGCATGTTTAACTACACAGCTACTTTAAGTTCACTGTTCATAAATTAATCCGATTACGCAACCTTTATTAAAATAAGGAAACGGATTAACTAGGATTAAAAATGCGTCGTATAGTCGTATCTAATCTAACATTTGACTTGAAAGCGCGGTCACAGTGTTGAAATCCGTTTACAAAATGTCTAAAACTATATCAGCTACAAATAAGTACGGATCTGTGTTCTGTTAGTTTTGATCCTAAAATAGCCCTAGTGCTATTTTCAGCTCCAGCTTCACCGCTCAGTGTCATTTCATTGTGTGCCACTGTTGATCCTGGCTTACAGGAGTTGCAGTGGTGGGTAAGAGGAAGGGACTAGTCCCGTAGTGCTTGCATTTAAATTCGTGTTATCTTGCATTTACTATATTTGGCTATATAATACGTAGAACCAAAACTCGCACCGTTTGTTTGCTCCGTATATTTGACTAGGCGTTTTGAATAGTGAATTTTTTTTAGTAAGATCATATGAATTATAGACTTTCTTAATTATATTACAAATAAGTTTTATTTCATTTTAGATATAACAAATTAATATGATATAAAATTAATGTTGAACAAATTGAACTTTATGTAACTACATGTTCTTTATTTTCTACTATTGATCTGTAAGGTTCACTATAACTTATATGACGCTCATAGCTTGTTACCTCATGAAGAGATTAAGCAGTTAGAAGCGTGGCTACAAAATTTGTTAAATTTCTGATTGAGTCGGTGCTTCGGAGAGCACGTAAAGCTGTCGTTACCGGCTCTATACATTAGGCAACAGTCGATAGGACAAGTCAGAGGCCTTCTAGGTGGCTTGAACAACTCTGGGACTAGGATCACCACTGCCTATACGAAATAGTGAAGTCTATATGGAATATATATCACTTAATTTTTATATAAATTTTCAATGGCTTACCAAGTAATCTCGTACGGAGAGTCAAGCCTTATGTAATGGTAAAATGGGTATATTTTTATTACCATTCCCCAAAAGAATATCCTGCTAAGTAAATATAATGGTAAGATACGGAGTATAGTAAATTAAAGTATTTTATTGTATTCCTAGTAACAAAAAAGGCTAAGTATCAAGCTGGAGCAATACTAGCTTTGTAGTCTCTCAGAGTGGTGTAGTATTACTGCTATCCTTTTCAATATTCCTTGATTAGTGGTTCCTCTAGCGCTATAACCTTTAGGGGATCTTTGCTTCCTTCACAATTTTTTTTCACACACGACCATATGTTCCCAAACTAAGCAGAGCTTGTACTATGGAAGTCAGATAACTGATATATTACATATACTACTTTTTGTGTTAATATGTTCCTATTTTCGTATAAATCTTCAATATTCTCTTTCGAAGAGTTTATCTTACCTTGGGAGCATTCACATGTTTGAAGTTTTGAAGAACCTTCAATAATAGAGCACCTATGTCTAAACTACAGACATAACATTTTTGTTGTTATTTTTGTCGTTCTGTGTGGTATATAATGACGAATGTTTTATAATCACTTTGGTAAATTTCTTATAGCCACAAGTATTAAAGATATGCTATTTTTAAATGATGATTCGATAAATCTCGACGATTTTATTTTTTTGCTATGCGGGTATACAATAAAAATAAATTATTTCATTGTTCATCTCTACACTATGTCAAATTTGCACTTACTTGTCAGTTTTTATAGTCGAGTGTATATTTAATAGTTGTTTAAAAATAAGTCGAGGACATTAAACGTTATTAGGGTTCTGTAAATATATATTACATTGCAACACACATGTAGAAACGACATTATTGTCGACACTCTGAAATGATAGAATTATGGATATATTTGACAAAGTGCTTGAGTGAAAATCAATATTGTGTATTTTTGTCCATATTGTGTCTAATTGGTGCTTATTTACGTACAGCATTTTTATAAATATTAGTATTATTGTTTCAGTCCCCCATCTCGGAAAGAGTATTTTCCTCTTCGATATCTGAGTCGGAAAGTCGTTTTTATCCGATCGAGATTATCCAGTATCCTCTTTTCTTCCCATTACTTCGAAACAATTGCCCATCAAAAAGTCATATTTAACAATGTTATATTCCGTTTCAATCAATGCTTCATCAAGATCAAAATGTTGGGAAGCAAATAGTTTACAGCGTTTGCTATTCGCTTGCTGCTTGCTGCTCTGATGTGCGCCCGCAAATGAGGAAAATCGGCGCCATTACGTATGAGGAGAATCGGCTGCCAAAAGAATGGGGCATCACTTTTTCTGGAGTTCACCTCGATGGCAATAGGGGAAAGCAATGACTCCAGCCGTGTAGTAAATATAACTTCGGCTCGGGACTGGCAGTACTGTAGCCCGTCTGGATTTAGGGATTGAGAGTACCTATATCTGCTTCTTGTAAATTATTTATTAGTGTGGTACTGGCAGTAAAGTATAAAATAATCTAACGTGAGGTCATAACTTTGTAATAGCGGATATAGCCAGTTTAAAACACGTGACTACATGGCATTTGTGGCTGCGCTGTAGCTGAACATTTTTTGTTCTTCGATTGTGGATTGAATGGGACTGATTCTGTGTTATATCACCTACACATTATTTTTATAGTCGCATCTCAATTTGACAAAATTTGTTTAAAACGGACCAGTTATTTTTAGGTATGTTGAGTAGGTGAAGAGATTTATGAACTATATGTTAAACCAATTCCAGACTGCATTTGTTGAAGTACCAAAAGTAAAACAAGTTGATAATAAAACAAAGGGTTGATAATAATAGGACTTTCGGTGACCTTTAAATTATTTAGTTATGTATTTGCAACCAACCCCTGTCGTAGCCTTTTTAATGATATTAAAACCTTACACGTGATTTCTCCATCCACAGATTAAACTTACTTCACAAATAATATAGAACATAGACAGATATTCTATAGACAATCTATTCGTTAAATAATTTTATAAAATATCTGTAAAGTTTCATTTTTTTTAAGTGAAAATTTCTTTAGGTGCGTTGAGCATTTTTTGGCCGAACATAACTTCATCGTCACTTAACGCTATGAGTTATGGGAATAACTATTATATTGTATATTATTTAGATAAGAAATGTAAAAAAACTAGTTTTCACTTCTATCGGCAGTCAGCCAAAGACTGTCCACATGTATTTTTTTCAAGTGGCTTTTAGCTGAATATTCTAGAATTGTCAATTATGAAACTAAATTTTAAAAGACATAAAATAAACCTGTATGGTTGCCTATTGTTTTCATTTTATTTCTTCCTTTTTAGGGTTCCGTAGCAAAATGGCAAAAAACGGAACCCTTATAGATTCGTCATATCTGTCTGTCTGTCTGTCCGTCCGTATGTCACAGCCACTTTTTTCCGAAACTATAAGAGCTGTACTATTGAAACTTGGAAGGTAGATGTATTCTGTGAACCGCATTAAGATTTTTACACAAAAATAGAAAAAAAAACACAAATTTTGGGGGTTCCCCAAAAATAGAAGTGAAACTAAAAAAAAAAATTCATCGAACCCATGCTTGTGAGGTATCTATGGATAGGTCTTCAAAAATGATGTTGACGGTTCTAAAATATTTTTTTTCTAAAAAGAATAGTTTGCGCGAGAGACACGGCAAAACGCTCTTGGCCGCTTTTTTATGGTGAACCTTCTAGCTATTAATATAACCTTTAACCTCTAACCTTTAAAGTTGCCTTAACTTAGAGGATTCTGGATTTTACACGACCAAAATAATGTAAATCCTATTACAGCTATTTCTATTATAAATTGTATGAAAAAGATAAATACGTAAAACACATTACTAGTAAACAGGTTCTAAGGTCTCCAATTTCATTTTCAGCCGGAAATATAATAAAGTTACATCTCTTTCTACGACACAACGAGGCCTGATGTTATTGAATGCAATACTGGGCTGTTATTTATTTAAGGGTTCCAATCGCTAACCATTATGTGGGCTATATGCTTATTTGGGTTTAAGTAGTATAAAAATATTTATTAAAGGGCTGTAGAGTGGAAGGTTGGTCTGAATAATTTACGAAGTTAACGCGTGATCTGTGGGAAATGTGTGCTCGACGGCTGAGTCACGCGAGCGAGCGAAAGAAAGGGTTACCACACGGGAAAATCTTAAAATATGTTTAGAAAATATATGAAATCTATAGAAAATTTGCGATTAATTTAATCGCCCACTAGTACTAATATAACCTAATCACTAACTGATTAGGTTATACTAGATAAGATTAGGTTAGATAAGTGGTGTGTGGCCGCGGTTTGTCGTGGAGAGCAAGCAACCGCACTTGAAGGCTGTGGACCGCATACCACTCGTTTGAAGACGAAGCTACAAAAAATTATAGTCTATGACGCATAAGTATTGCAGCTTAGTAGAATACATAATATATAAAAAACTATACTATTTTTAAAGTATAATAAAAAAAAATACTAGATTTATAAAACAAATCTTCTAAGCCTTGGTCATTAAACAATCAAAAATATTTGAAGCAGTTGAATTTGCATATTATGTTTTATTTATACAAAACTGGATTTGAATAATAATTGAGATGGATAACGTAATTTTTGGTTTACGATGCTTGACTAATTGTTAAACGTGTTTAGCCATAGTAACACCAAATTATACATCGAATTTAATCGAAACTACGACCAAATCATCCAATAACATAAAGGTTTATTTATTTGGCATTAAATATAAGTTAGTAACCAAAGTAATAAACTTAAATGGCTTCCTATTCGCTTTTGCCGGAATGCTCTATCTATGGTGTAGCTCGTATACAGTATATTGTTGTTAAATTTGAATTTTATAGCATTATTCACAATGCAAAGCGTTTATCTAATCTCAAAAATGGGAATTCATAAATTTGATCGTCCGGCGGGTCTCGAACCTGCACCATCTACCAATCCGGGGTAGGCGCTCTGCGTTAAGCTACGAACGATACACGCTGGCAGATCAAATTTAGGATTCCCTTGCTAACACCCTTTCGGTTATTATCCTTATTATCTATCGGTTTTGTTTTCTAGAAACATGGCCGACTGGTATATTCACAGTTGCATGTGAAAGATCATATCATATTGATAATACCTTCCATATTATTAAATTATTAATAACCCGCCGGACGATCAAATTTATGAATTCCCATTTTTGAGATTAGTATATTGTTGTGTTATCAGCGCATTCCGCCAATTTTCTGGATAAATAATGAATTTAGTTTTAGAAGAATACATTTAATAATGAGGCTATTATTTATATAATCATATAGCTGCATGTTCAAAGCGTAAAATACATTATTTTAATTTTATATATATTAACCAGAAAATATCTTCAAATAATTCTCTTCAAAAGGATCCGAAAATCTATTTTCGGTTCCTTTGACAAAAATTCAAAAAGTCCACCAAACCAAGCCAGTTAGAATGATATAGGAAGGTACTCTCTTTGTGACGCTTCTGTCATGACATAACCTGCATACACAAAGAAGCAAAAATCCATAACCTCAAGATTAAAAATATGCTGATAATAATACGTTTTTAAAAAAAACTGCTTTTTGACCACGGATGCCCCCTCTACAACACCGAGTGAAGCCCTAAACTGGATATAACTCCATTAAACGTGTTTTTGGAAAAGAGACCAAATCATGCATAAATACATTATGCACACAATCAAACCCTAAGTGGCAAGCTAGAGCCCTAAACTGAAAAACTCTGACTTCGTTACAAGAACTTTGAAAATGCCATCAGATGACATGCAAACATAGATCGACTTTACGAGAAATGCATACAGTTGACATACCAGACGGGGACGCATGGCTAGATGGGCAATTTAGCCACAAAACTGCCAGTCACATATGGTATACAAATGGCTTCAAAAATGATGTAGGAGGTGGTAATTACAGTAGGATTAACTTCAGTTACGAGGCCACCATATTCCAGGATGAAATTTTCGCTATTACCAGACGTATGACTGAATCTTGATCTACATCAAAAAACATCTACATCAACTCAGACAGTCGAGCGATAGAATATAGAATGATAACCATCTCAGATGGACACACAGGAATAGATGGAAACGAAAAGGCAGATGAACTTGCTAGTCATGGGGCCGTAAACTCAAACGGACCTGAATTATTTTGTGGCATTGCAAACGGGCAACGGGCCTACTCAATCCTCAACTACCATATGCATATCAGCAGCCATAGAAATGTGAAAATCTTCACTTGGAGCTCTATACTCAAGGGCTGTGATCAGCGGCTACAAAAAAGCTGTTGAAAGCGATAGCTTTTTTGTAGCTAATACTAGAATTCAAACACTGTAAAACATGTACAGTAAATCGAATATTCACGGACTCTGCAAGATGAATAAGCACATGTTCAACGTGAAGTTGGCCAACAGAACAATCTGCTGAAGAATCAGAAGCCAAAAATCAAAGCAAACTAATGCAAATTCAGTGTTTGTTCACACTCACTGCTCAAACAATTCGTAAAGTTTATTGAAGCCTTATGACTAAGCAGTGAACTACAACATAGTCAAGGAGGTTTGCTACATAACATCAGATGAGATGACACTAAGGCAGTAAAGCTTCAACAAATAATAATATTTATAGAACAGATAACAATAATTTATTTTTTTCAGATTTATTTCATGTCCATGCATCTTATTTGCATTCAACGATGTTATATCAGGTGGCAAACATATTTACTTAATATCCAGAAACAAGACAATACAAGATTTTCTATTTTTACGTTTCTTATTTATTTATTATAGACGCACCAACAGTATACATACACGACATTTAAATGATTCACTTGCTCACTATATAATTTATATGTACACCTTTTAAAGGCATGCACAACATACACGTTATTTGAAACACCAAGTTGACATTCATACAAGTTATCTATACATATAATAAAATCGTAGGAAAGTAAAAACTGTACATTTAATATTTTTAAAAGGATACTTGGGGCGTGATCGACTATCGATATCGAAACCAAAAATATGGTTTTTAGAATTTATGTCTGTATGTATGTCCGGGCTAAACCCAAAAAGTACTGTATGGATTTACTTCAAATTTTGCATGAATATTACTAAGAGGTCGGGTCAACGTATATGCTACATATTATCACGCTATCACTTACGGGGGAGGAGCTGTGATAGTTTATAAAATATTACGCGGGTAAAACAGCGGGGCACAGCTAGTTTAAAAATAAGAATATGTATGTAATCCGTTATATTCATTTGTTGAATTCAAGTGAAATCGAGAGGAAGAAATCTAAGTGGAAAACTGAACAAGTGCAAGTGATCAGTGACAGAAAACAATGCCTAGTGTTCCCTACACTGTGTGAAGTGTGCCGTATACGTCAGGACTTTAACTTTGCCAGTGCTCGTCACGGGAACTCTAAAGTGCGCTTCGTGTGGACTCTAACAAAGAACTAGTCGCCGGGACCTTAAGTACGTATGTTCCGTGTTCTATTGGTGAACCAACTAACTGAAAGTTGTTGTGAAAATACTAGTTTATTTTCCAATCCGCCGCTTGCCACAACTGTGTTTAATATTATAATCATGATCAAGTGTTATTTATAACAATACAGTGCTATAATCTTCAGAACAATAAAACTGTGTACAACAAAAACCGGTATAATGTGATTACACCTACTGTCTAAATGTGAATATCTATTATGAACTAATGTTCTGACTAATGTACGGTTGTATTTCTATTTGATAGTAGCGATGGAAGAAAAGAGTTTTGTATATTTTGGTCTAATGGCTAGTGATTCTGACTGCGAAGCCAGAGGTCTTGGGTTCGATCCCCAGCCAGGATAAATCTGTGTGCATGATTATTTTTTCTGTGTGTAGGTGTGATTTATCTATAACTAGCTGTGCCCCGCGGTCTTACCCGCGTCAAACTTTATAAATTATAGCCTATGTGTTAATCCAGGGCCTCAGCTAACTCCATACCGAATTTTATTAAAATCTCTCCCAGCCGTTTAGACGTGAAGAAGTAACAAACATACACAGTCACACACTCACAAACTGTGGCCTTTATAATATTAGTGTGATATCTACGTATTTCGAAATATATAAGTATGTTTATCTGTTCTTTGCTTTCCATAGTACAGGCCCTGCCTAGTTTGGGATTAGATGGCAGTGTGTTAGTTGTCCCAATATATTATTTAACTTGATAGTAAGTGTTTACCATAGCCTACGATGCTGGTGACACACATGGTAATAATACTGTTACTTGCATTATTGTTTTAATGTAGTAAATATTAAAATTATTGACGGTCACCGTAGCCTAGTTGGTAGTGCTCCTGCTTACAAAGCTGGTGGTCCTGGGTTCGAATCCCGGTAAGTGCAAATATGTGTGTGATGAGCACGAATATTTGTTTCTGAGTCATGGATCTTTTCTATGTATTTAAGTATTTATCTATCTATATAAGTATGTAGGTATATCGTCGCCTGGTACCCATAGTACAAGCTTTGCTTAGTTTGGGGCTAGGATGATCTGTGTGACATTGTCCCAAGATATTATTTAAAAAATATGCTATTAATGTTTTATTTAAAAGTTTCATGTAAAGTGGAGGTACGAAAACTTCTACCAGTCTAACGTTATCAACGGGTCTCGCGTCGTAGGTATAACAAGAGCTAAAGTCGACGAATGGAAAAGCGTTAAAACTCCTAAGTTTATTCATTTCACATACGAAGTTTAACGTTAGATAGAAATTTTAAAATATATACACATTTTAATCATAAGATCAAATGTGTCCTACAATCATTCCACACTCATATGTATATAAATTCATTATTTTTTTTGTGCCTGTATTCAGTGACAAACTGTAATCAAGGAATCT
This sequence comes from Pseudoips prasinana, assembly GCA_951640165.1. NCBI lineage: Eukaryota > Metazoa > Arthropoda > Insecta > Lepidoptera > Nolidae > Pseudoips > Pseudoips prasinana. The sequence goes on from OX621240.1 coordinate 18,298,644, forward strand.
ATCCTATAGTTATTATTTATTAATGTCCTTAGTTCGAAGTTATGCACGACTATGTTATCTGACTGAGACTGTTAGTTTATTTATAAAAAAATGTATTCAATTTTAATAGATGGAGATGTATAAAAATAATCACATTAGCGCATTTTAGCAACTTGAATTAACATACACATTCCTGCTATACCTACAAGTCAAATAAACGAGTCTATCGTAAAAAATAAAAGAGTGTTTATACGTCAGAGAATATAGATTTATACTAATGTGTGAACTATTATTAATTATATAGCTATATTATGTAGCTATTACATATCTCTTCAAACATCCTGACCATTCTTTAAGGCTGCAGGTACCACATCTAATAGTACCCAAACGACTGCCTCAATTTTACCTGTTTTTTTGAATTTCGATAAGATTTTGAGCACACATTTGAAATATTCATTGAAATGTATAAGTAAACTATGATCCAAAACATTAAAATCAGGACTTTCAGGGGCTTCAAAAGGGTAGTTAAAATCACATATAACTTGCGCTTGTTTGGTGTCTGTTTGTGTGTTGGCACTTTTCTACTCGAAAATATGGCCTTGGTAGTTAGTTGCTCATGCTTTCATACCTTGTTCACAAAAATATAGCTTTGTCACACCTTCATACGGGACGACCCGCCAAACCATTGCAAAACCTAGCGGTCGCTTCCGGAATTAGCTTCGATGGTTCGTTGGTGAGGTTTGCTGTCAAAACCTAGCCTGTCCTTCTGTGATAAGTTTAAGGTTTTCTAATGAAACAAATCTCGTTTAATTAAAAAGACCATATAATTGAAAACAAAAAATTAATACGTTTATTTGTATTTGACGATTACGTTTGTGGTAATCCACTGCATATTTACGCTACTATTTGATATTTCGAAATGATACTTCGATACTGCAATCGAAATAGTCTAAAGATTGTGATAGTAACTTTTTATTAAGTATTTGGTATCCAAGTGGAAATTATGTTGGAAATCTCCTGAACGAAAATAGAAATGTGGCGCCAAAAGAGAATATTAGGAAATGAAGTTATAAATGTATATAAAATATAAAAAAAATACCTGATAATCCCCGCCAGTTTCAACAGATCGAACTTACATGTGTAAGTTACAACTTAGATGGAATGGGCCAAATAGCTAAATTTACAATTACTACATATTTATTAATGATAAATATGTTTTTTGATCCATATAAATAATTACAAGGAATATTTCATTCTGATAGTTAACTTACCTAGTATCACTTGTTTCTAAGTCAATACACTTTTTTAAAACTTCCTAATTAACAATCATATTACAAAAATAATTTACACGCACAAAAATGTTATGATAGAATAAAATCAAAAGAATGATGTTTTCAAATTATGAACCTGCTATATAAAAATATTTAGGTGATCACAAAAATAGCGACCTATTCGACTAATAACGGTTTTTTGACTTGGTATTCTACCGATTAGGTAAATATTACCGTTAAGACATAGAGCCTCTTTTATTGAGTTAGTATATTCATCACTAAACAATATCACTATATACTGTTTACGTTAATTAATTGACCTTTTCCAGTTATCATTATCAAAACAAAACAGTCATGTCACAAAATTAACTATTCGTTGTACTTAATGTTAATTATTCAACGGCTAATATCTTGGTTAAATGTTAAAGTTCAATCTACATACCTGAATTAAGTCGGGTGTCGTTTTGAAGTTAAGTTAACATGAATATTTATAATATGATCTAACTTATAGTAAATAGAGAAAAGACCGGCCGGGTATCACGGGCGAGAGACGCTCGTAAACTGTTGCGAAATCCGCTTCAATGGGACAGATAAACACCGTAATATATATATAAACGAAATGATCGCGCATCTTCGGATTTCCTCGTGTCACGCGCAAGTAGGTACTGCTAAGTACACACTAGCTTAAAACTGAGATGCTTCATACTTTCTAAGAAATTATGTCCGTCCTAATACTGGCGTGGATTTCCCACCGCGTAAAGCCTAATTACCCCACATAAAATACTATTTAAAGTTAAGTTAAGGTTAAATGGACTCACAAGAAAAATAACAATAATTTAACGTTTATTTTCATACGGTAACTCAATATTCTACACGAGTTAGTAGAGGATAAAATTAAAAGATTCCCAAACCAAGGAATGTTAATTTTGCGAGATCATACACGCAGCATTAGCTACATGAATAGATTATATCTAAACAATAACACATAATGTACTGGTAAGTACATTTTTTTCTGTTATTTAAAAACAATCACATCACAGAATTTATTTTTAGGCAATGGGTTTCACATTTTACAAATGACGCGCGCGTTTTACTGAATTGTTCTCGAATATAGATAGATTGGTCTCGGAATCAAATAATGTACAATAGCCGGATGAAGTACTATGCCCGATTAAATAATGCATTTAAACAATAGATTGTGACAGATAAAGTTACTTTTTGTCACGTATTTTATATGATGGCACGCTTAAAAATTCTGTAATCTAAGTCCACATTAAATTTAGTAAATTATAATTTAATTTATCGTGTGGGAAGTGGTTACCCTCGTTTCATAGTTGTTCAAACCACCCAGTAGGCCTCAGTCATGGCTTTACGACTGTTATCTAATGACTGCCACCTCCGAAGCACGGAGACGCTCAGAAATTAAACCACTTTTCTTTCACCCATCTATGGACTGACCGCGAACCGATTTGCTTAACCTCGTCGATCATTTACGGACCGGTCACATACGGTCATTAGATTAGACCGTATGAGACTCAACTGAGAGCCGTGGTAAACATCTCTCCTTAGCAAGTAATTCTGAAATCTGATTGAACAACGAGCTCCACAAATGAAGGGTAAGGCACGATCCCAACTCCACTCACTCGTATCTAGTGTACTTTAAAACAGACTGGAGACTGAGATCTGTTACGTAGAAGACGTGCTCAATTTTTTTTTTTTTTTATGCATAATGGGTTAGCGCTTGACCACGATCTCACCTGATGGTAAGTGAAGATGTGGTCGAAGGTGAACCGCGCGTACCCATAAGATGCCTGTTCACTCTAACCTTGAATAAACCCATGTTATATGAGTCTGGAAACACGTCATTTGGAAGGTTGTTCCACAGCTTAGCCGTGCGTATGATGAAAGAGGAAGCAAAACGCTTCGTACGGCATAATGGGATGTCAACGACATAGCGGTGGAGAGCCTCCCGACGCCTTGTAGTCCGATGAAAAAAGGGAGATGGAGGGATAAGTTCATTCAATTATTTTCATATGCAGCCTATGAAAATAATTGAGCACTCGTTAAAGACAGTTAACTAATTTACTGCTAGAGTACTTTTTAAGGGACGGAAGAATGGCTAAAGTAGAACTCATACTGTCCGTTATTTCTGTTGTGTAACATTCAGTCAGCTGAATATGAGGATAGATTGTCGCAAATTATAGACATTTAACTAAACCCCCTTGGTGCATACATAGAAAATCTTCTATGTATTATGAAATAAGGAACTAAAGCAGAGCTCATGCTGTTCGTAATATCTGGGCTATATAACATAACGTGAGATGAATATGAGGATATTTTGTCGCTCATTATAGACAGTTAACTCATTTGCTACTCGAATACTTTATAAGAAACGAAAAATTGGCTGTAGAAAAACTCATAGTGTCCGTAATTTCTGTGTTAAGTTATATGTAACATTCAGTCAGCTGAATATGAGGATAAGTTGTCGCTCATTATAGACTAGTAACCAAATCCACTTGTTACTAAAGTACTTCATAACACACAAAAGACTAACTAAAGCATGAATGAATGAATGAAATGAATGAACAGTCATTTATTCCGTTAAAATATTGCATTTGTGTGGAATCGTCATTTTTTTTTACCCTACCGTGCACTGCATGACGTTGCAGCTACTGAGAAACACCGCCAGAAAACTCAGTAGGAATCCTTTTTTAAAATATTTATTTCTTATATAAAATTACATTGTATTTAAATGTGTTAATTTAGAGCGACTCAATCCCAAGCTATTTTGTCACTTAAATAATCAGAAGTTTTGTAGTAAGCCCTACTACACAATTTGGCTTTTATAATTCTTTTAAACTTATTCATAGACATTTCTCGGATATCACTGGGAAGTTTGTTATAGAATCTTATACATTGCCCCATAAAAGAGTTACTTACTTTTTGGAGACGGGTGGTATGTAACACAAAGTTATGCTTATATCTAGTATTTATATTATGAGTATCACTCCTTTTACAGAAGGAGTCTTTATATTTTTGCATATAAATTAGATTGTCATATATATATATACTGACATGCTACAGTCAGAATGTTAATCTCTTTAAACTTCTCTCTCAAAGATTCTCGCGGACCAAGTTTATATATGGCTCTTACAGCTCTTTTTTGCAATACAAATATGGTGTTAATGTCCGCAGCGCTACCCCAGAGAAGAATCCCATAGGACATTATACTATGAAAATAACTGAAATAATCCATTCTAGCTGTATCCACATCAGTAAGCCGTCTTATAGTTTTAACAGCACATATGCAGCAGAACTTAATTTGCGTGATAGTTTTTCTATTTGTGGGCCCCATTGTAGTTTTGAATCAATTGTGATACCCAAGAACACAGTTGACTCAACAGGGGTCAATCCAGCCCCATGAAGCTGTACATTGGTAGCCACCTGTTTCACATAAGGTGTAGAGAATTTGACGACTTTAGTTTGGAGCACTATAAAATCTATAACCAATTCAACTAAAACTAATCACTCATCATCTAAACTATTATCACACTCACATTCAACAACTCACTCATGCAATGAAGCAAACAACTTCTTTGTTAACGTCGGAAAAGAGCTCGCAAACAAAATTAAAAATAATCGAACATTACCTCCTCAATCGATCACCTCAAGTACCCACGCTTCCTTGTCTTCATTTGTCCTGGAAGAAACAGATCCCGATGAAATTATAATATCGATCAACTCCTTAAGATCCAATGCAGCAACTGGTTGGGATGGGACTTCTTCAACTGTACTTAAAAGATACGCTCCTATTCTGGCACCTGTGCTATGCCATATTTTTAATATCTCCTTCTGGACATCCGTCTTCCCGTCTTCTTTCAAAAAGGCAATCATTCATCCCATTTTCAAGGGTGGTGATGGGAATTTGGTGACCAATTACAGGCCAATTGCAGTACTCAGTGCTCTTTCTAAGGTACTTGAACGCCTCATCAATAATAGACTTCGAAACTATTTAGAAAACAATAAGCTCATCTCCCCGCAACAATTTGGGTTCCGCCAAAACAAATCCACATCAGACACCATTCACGAATTAACTACATTCATTGTTTCCAGCCTCAATAGCAATAGAAAGGTCCTAACAATTTTCTTAGATCTCGCCAAGGCGTTCGACACTGTTCCCACAAAAAATCTTTTGCAAAAACTCGAAAGTATAGGTGTTAGGGGTCCCCAACACCAATTTTTCAAAAATTATTTAACTGGCAGAACTCAAGTCGTTAAAATAGATAACCACGTCAGTGACGAACTCCCAATCGAATACGGCATGCCACAAGGCAGCATTCTTGGACCAACTCTATTTCTAGTCTACATAAATGACCTATGCAATCTCAACATCCCCAATTCAAAAATAATTTCCTACGCAGATGATACTGCAATTACCTGCTTCGCAAATTCCTGGTCAGATCTTCAAAATAAAGCGCAAAGTGGCTTCACGTCTGTCTTAAACAGGCTTTTATCTCACACCCTAACTCTTAACATTAGTAAAACTAAATTCATCACATTCTCAATTAGCTCTATATCTCAACCTAAAATTCCAATAACACTCAAGCCTCATACATGTTTTCCGCAAACTCAACAGAATTGTAACTGTCCAGTTATTGATAATGTCAATTCTACAGAGTACCTTGACATAGTTTTAGACAGATCACTAAATTTTAGACCCCCCATAGAAGCTTTAACGGGCAGAGTGCGTAAACTGATTTATATTTTATAAACCCTTCGATATGTCGCTAACCAGTTTATTATTCGTAACGTCTACTACGCACTTTGCCAATCCATCTTAACCTACTGCATTTTAAGCTGGGGTGGTACATGTAAAACTATCATTTACCCTTTGGAAATAGCACATAGAGCCATATTAAAGACTGCTACTTTCCAACCAATTCTATATTCTACAGCCCAACTTTACAAAGACTGCAAGGTCCTTAACGTAAGACAACATTTTATTTTACAAACAATCCTTTTACAACATTCCAAGACGCCATATGTTGTGTTGACTAATCGCCGTAAAGATAAAGTTTGCTCCGTTCCCAAGATCAAATATTCGTTCACCAAAAGATTCTTCCTCTACCTTGGCCCCTTCTTATATAACAAAATCAATGCAAATTCTAAAATTTATACCTTATCATAATATATTATCAATGTAAAAAAGTTGTCCACTCTTTTCTCCTAGATATTAGTTACGACGAAACGGAATCGCTCCTTCAATCCTTGCAATAAACTAATAATACATACACCTTCACGCAAACACACACAGTCACACACACACACACATACACATACATCCACACACACGCAGGAACAAGCACATACACCCGTTAACATTCTTAATAAAATGAAAATAGTAGTACTTATGTGAGAATGAAACACTGTATTCAATCCCAAGGAGACGGCACTGTTTCTCTTTATTACAGGCTATCCTGTAGCCTATCTAAGAGGACAGTACCCTAACCATTCAAGTGTAGTATTTTTGTGTTTGTTACCTTAATATGCTATTTGTATTGTACTACAGCAAATATTCTAAGAAATAAAGTTTTATTATTAGGTATTATATTATAGTTTTCTTGTTATTTAGCAAAAGATTATTGGCATTGAACCAATGAACAACTTTAGAGATTGCGTCATTCACTTCGTCAAAATTGCGTAATTGTCGATTTATTTTAAACGTCAATGAAGTATCATCCGCAAATAAAACAATCTCATGTTTATCCCTTACAAAGTAGGGTAAGTCGTTAATATAGATTAAAAATAAGAATGGGTCGAGAATCGATCCCTGTGGAACGCCCATTACGACTGGGGATCCCGCAGATTTTTTACCATTTATATCGACCTTCTGAATTCTATTGCCCAAGTAAGAAGTCAAAAGTTCGAGAGCCTTGTTCCTGATACCGTAGTGGTGTAGTTTCCTGACAAGAGTGTCATGATGAACGCAATCAAATGCTTTGGACAAATCGCAAAAAATACCTAATGCATCCTGCGAGTCCTCCCAAGCCGCGAATATACTTTTTAACAGATTGACTCCTGCATCTATAGTTGAACAACCCTTCGTGAATCCAAACTGTTTCCGATGAAGTAAATTATGTATATTAAAGTGACTGAGCAACTGGCTAAGCATTAGCTTTTCAAATATTTTACTTAGAGTGGGCAATACGGAAACAGGTCGGAAATTTGCAGAGCATGTTACAAAATGTGTGGGTTACGTAACATAGCGTGAGCTAGATATGAGGATATGTTGTCGCTCATTATAGACGGTAAACTTAACTCATTGCCACTAGAGTACTTTTTAAGAGACTAAAGATTGGCTAAAGTAGAATTCATATGATTCGTTGTTTCTGCGTTATGTAACATTCAGTCAGCTTAATATGAGGATAGGTTGTCGCTCATTATAGACTGTTAACCAAATCCACTTTTTACTAGAGTACTTCATAACCCACAGAAGACTAACTAAAGCAGAGCTCATGCTGTTTGAAATATCTGGGTTATGTAACATAGCGTGAACTGAATATGAGGATATGTTGTCGCTCATTAACGGTTAACTTGACTCATTTGCTACTCTAGTACTTTATAAGAGACAGAAAACTGGCTAAAGCAAAACCCATAGTGTCCGTAATATCTGTGTTATGTAACAGTTAGTGAGCTAAATATGAGGATGGGTTGTCGCTCATTGTAGACTGTTAACCCACTTGCTACTAAGGTACATTATAAAAGACAGAAAACTACATAAAGGGGAGTTCCTGCTATCCTTAATGCTTGGGTTATGTTAGATCTCTAAAAACTAATCTCGGAGAACTTAATTTTGAACATTTGCTGATTTAGCCTCCTGGAGGATAACATTTTATACAGGATTTTAATTGAATACAAATATTCCCTGTCTAGCACAATCAAAACTAGTTGATTCTCACATTTTTAATGAACGTTGCTAGTTTTGGTACAAAAAGAAAAATGTCAGCCTTTTATTCAATGCCCTTAATTTATTTATTTCCCAAACGGCAAACATGCATACGTGTACCATACATACAACTAATCGTTTATATTTAATAGTACGCCGGAGATACTTGTTATGATACACGATGTTGATATGTATAAATTGTTCCTATTTTTTGTACGTATTAGTAGCAGTAAGACGTTGGAAGATGGAATGTTACCGTATATATTTTTTCTTGTCTCCAATACTACTAACGCAGCAAACTAACATACGGCACACCTTATACTAAGCGGTTACTGTTGCCTATGAAGCTAACGACATATATGGCGACCTCATTAACACCCAGGGCCACAGTACTAAGGTTATAATGTCGAAGGATCTGTGGGCGAGGTCGGTAAATGCTTGCTTTTCACGCCGGAGGTCGTGGGTTCGAATCCCACCCAGGACAGATATTTGTGTGACAGATGTTTGTCTGTTTGTCCTGAGTTTAGGTTAAAATTACATATATAAGTATGTGTTTACAAAACAAAAGTAGTAGATGTAGTAAGTATATCAGTTATCTGGTTTCCATAGTACAAGCTCTGCTTAGTTTGGGATCAGATGACCGTGTGTAAATAAGTCTCAAGTCGAAAGTTTTCGACCAGTGGGTGTTGCCAGTGATGACTTACGGAACAGAGACGTGATCGCTCACTATGGGCCTTATCAGATGGGTCAAGGTCACCCAAAGAGCAATGGTAAGGGCTATGCTTGGAATTTCCCTACGAGATCGAATCAAAAATGTTGAGATCCACAGGCGAACCAAAGTAACCGACATAGCCGTAAGAATTGCCAAGCTGAATTGGCTATCGTTCCCGAGTGGCGACCACGAACCGGAAGACGCAGCGGGGCAGGCCCCCTACAAGATCGACCGATGATCTTGTGAAGGTCGCTGGATGCGGATAGCGCAAGACCAGCAATTGAGAGATATTTGGGGGACGCCTTTGTCCAGCAGTGGGCGTCTTTCAGCTGATATGATTCGCCGGCGTCCTCATGGAAAATCTCGGTTGGTTTTTTTTTCGACCTTAAATAGAGAAATCACGGTCGCACGTAATTCTTTGGTTCTCTCTACCACGAGAAAATTCAAGCAAATGAATATGAAAATCAAAGAACTTAACAGTGAACATTCCAAATTCAAAATTGGAAAAATACATAAATAGCGGCCAGTAATATTTCATTTAATTTTTTAAGTACAAAGTTTGTCTCATAACTTATGAACACACGAGGTATACCTATTAACATCTGCCTATTGACTATTTACTTGTATAAATCTTTGTTTTATTTTATACACATTAACATAATCTTTGCCACATCAAAGACAAGCACCTCGGTCCAAAAGTTCGGAAAAAACATTGTCAAAATTCGCCCCAGTTAATAAAATAAGTGTAACAGGAAGAAGAATCTTTTCCATGATACGGAGAACGATCAAGGCAGTCAGGGACAGGTCGGATCGGTGAAAGTCTTCATCTGCAGGCCTATCGCTTCTTTATATAATTCCATTATTCGACCTTTGTGACGAATTACCAGCTAAAATCCATGACAAAAGATAGAAATTTGATTAGTTGGGGTCTTTAGCTATTTGAATTGATTATTATAATTCTTTATTTTCTAATTGTTCTACAAAAACAACGACACGAATCGGAAAATTGTATCGCAAGTGTGTTATATAGAAGCGCGGACACCTTTAACCATCCAATTCACATGCCCTGCTGGCATGGTGACTGTCTCAAGATACTCTACAGTTTCCGACTAATCCCTATGCTGGAAGCATAGAGTTGTGGTAAAATAGCTAAAATAAAACAGGCGCGCAGTATCCGTTGTATATATATTTGTTAGTAAGTTGTCGAATTTTTCTAAAAGCGTAAGTAGCAAAGCTTCCAATCAGGCTGGATATATGAGTTTTCTGTCTAATCTTATTATGACCATAAAAATAGTGGATACTCACATTAGGTGTGATGACTTTAATGGATTTCGCTTTCTTGGCATCGAGAACTAACTTATTATACCGTGAACCATTCGGTAATCAGTGTGGGAACACTATTTATTTGAGCAAGCTTATCTCTATTTCGATCTACTTCAAAAATAAGAGTAGTGTCATCCGCAAAAAGTACAGCATCACAGGTGTTTCCTAAATAATGTGGTAAATAATTAATATATACTAGGAACAAAAAGGGACCAAGAATATACCCATTTGCGTCGCCTAAAGTGATGGTCTAATCATTTGACTTAACTCCACTTACGTAGAGACACTGAACTTTTTAAGGTTAGAGGGCAGCACGTCAATCGCAATTTCCGTAACGCCATATTGTCTTAATTTCAAGAAAGAAACAGAAGTCACAAGAAGCCACGATAGCATTCTGTGACCGCTCCCATGCAAATATGTTTTATTAGGACAGTCTCTGCGTCTGTAGTAGATAAGCCCTTTAGTAAAACCAAACTGGTTCTAGTGCAAGAGGTTGTTTAAATTCAAATTTTTAAACGTTACTTGAGTCTGTGTTATTTAATGCTGGTAAAAGAGGAATCGTCTTAGAGCCTCAAAATAATTATAACCATATCGTCCTCCTTCTTCGTTTGTATCATTATAACTGTTTATTTTAAAATAAAATACATATCTCCATGACTAAGTAATTTTTTTCCAATAGTATTCTAATTGACGCGTGACGAATAATCTTTTTTATAGATTCCATAGGAAAATAGATAACCAATAAACCCACATTGCTGGATATGATATTTTATACCGATGATGTAACTGCTCAAGGCATTAGAGCTGTGTAGTTTAGCATAGTAATAACAATGTCCCTTTAGACTAATTTACCTAATTATCTTCGGTTGTACTAGACCAATGAGATGCCACTGTATCTAGTCCCAGTACAGTTCATCCAAATCCAAATTTACCTGTTACAATAGTTACTCGGTATATTACGTTCCCGTTCATTCAATGTGTTTCAACAGTTATCTTTGCATCCAATAAACAATATAACCAGTCCCGTGTAACAACATGTGTTTATTTCTTCTTCGATGGTCACGACTTCTTAGCAATAATTAATTCCATTGTGTTTATATATAATTGTATTTATTGTTTAAATATATTTTACTGATGTATAAAGGTGAACATTAATTAAATGAGTTTTGTGGCGTATCACAGGATGAGTCACAGGGTTAGAAATGTTTGTAAAATAAAATAGTGGTAGTGCAATCAACAAAACAAAATCAAAATTGAACACTCTAAAATATAAACGAACGAAAAATAATAAAAAATAACGATAAAAAAATATCGATATTAGTACATACATTGTACTAAATCAATCCAGCTAGGGATCTGAATCGTGTTGCTCATATTAAAACGCAAACAGTTTGTAGGTTTATTTGGATGTCTGTTATTCAATCATGTATAAACATAATAATCGGATTTTAATAAAAATTGGAATGGAATTAGTTTATACCCTTATTAAAACAAAACATCGCTAAAAAGGATGTAAATATTTCGAAAACAAAGTCCTAACTAACTCAATGACTGAACTGAGGAAGCAACTCTTGGGCCTAGAAATTTTTTTTTTCTCAGACTTTTATGGTGACCCTCATAATGCAGAAATTAAGCAACACGGCGGATTATCTGAAATTGAAAATCTAAATGTTTAGATACTAATAATTTTATTTACTTATTTATTGGAACTTTTTATTAATTGGAATGACTAAAAATAATTTATGTTAAATGTAAGGCAATAGAATTTTAATTAATGTTCGCTGCAAATAATATGATATGTTGCAGTTTAAGTTGGATGTTGTAAATAATTGAGTATAAACCTGTAATGGTAATTATGTTTTAAAATACATAAGTCCCCAATCAATTGACAACTGACTATTATACATACTGACTATTATAAAATGATCTAAACAATGCCTGTGTAGGCAAACAATATTATGTAGGTATATCATTACGCGCGGTTCATTACCCAATTTGTGTTAGGTACCTAATTATTTAGTGATTCACTAATTGCACTGAAAAAGTCCCCCTATTGATGTGCGTATTTAATCTACGCCATTATTTTGGGACGTAGAATATAGCGTGTAATTGATAAACTGAGGATAGTACCTACTTGAGGTGTATCTTACACTGTCTGTTCTATTAATAACAGTAAAAGTGGAATCGCTAGATCTTGATCCATAGAGGAACTATAGCTTGGTATTATTAATAATAATAATATCCTGGGACATTATTAACATACGGCCATCTGATCCCAAACTAAGCAGAGCTTGTACTATGGAAACCAGATAACTGATATACTACATATGCTATTTTTTTTCTTTTGTAAATTCATACTTATATAGATAATTTACACCCAGACTCAGGACAAACAGATACGTTCATGCATACAAACATTTGTCCCGGGTGGGAATCGAACCCACGACTTCCGGCGTGAAAGGCAGCGTATCTACCAACCACGCCAACAAGCCCGTCATATATTGAAAACGTCTTAGGTTACAGTTACCTACAATATGCTTATAGGTGGTTTGCTGCTAGTGGAGCATCGGAGAAGGATACCCCCGTTACCGAGGCTCCTCCCACCAGGCGCGAGAAGAACTTCACAGCAGGTTAGGTTTAGTCGGTGCACCCGCAGACACTTCTGGCAAGAGTGGCATGCATAAGCTTTCCCCTGCCATACCAAAAAAGGTGGTTTGATGCTATGTAAAAGTACTGTACCTAAAACGTACCTACATACCGTTATCCGTTTCAGTTTAACAGCACCTTTATTACATGGGCAGTAATGACAGTTTTGCAAATACAAGTCCACCATCAAACCATCCTATGTGAGGAGTTAGTAAAATACTTTATGACAGTTGTCAGTTTAGAACATTTTACGTCAAACTTTAGACTGATTTGATTATGTATTAGCCGAAATACTAGCCAAAGGCCTCCCCCAAAGACTTGCACTGCCCACGTCCAGCAGTATCCTGCGACCCTTCTAAGATCGCCGGTCCACTTTGTGGGGTGTCTGCCCACGCTGCGTCTTAGATCCGACGGCTGCTGTAGCAGTGGCATGGGTGGTGACCACGAACCGGAATACGCAGCTTCAATTTAATATTTTACGTCAAATTTGCGGTAATTTGACGAGCCGGTTGGCATGGTTGGTAGATACTTTCGTTTCACGCCACAGGTCGCGGGTTCGATTCCCAACCAGGAAAGATACTTGTGTGATTGAACATATCTGTTTGTCCTGAGTCTAGGTGTAATTAAACAAAAACTAGTATGTAGTATATCAGTTATCTGGTTTTCATATTACAAGGACTGCTTAGTTAGGGATCAGATGGCCGTGTGTGAGTAATGTTCCAGGATATTATTAATACAATATCTATATTTGAAAAATGACGGGCCTGTTGGCGTGGTTGGTAGATACGCTGCTTCTCACGCCGGAGGTCGTGGGTTCGATTCCCACCCAGGACAAATATTTGTGTGCATGAATATGTCTATTTGTCCTAAGTCTGGTTGTAAATTATCTATATAAGTATGTGTTTACAAAAGAAAAATAGTATATGTAGTATATCAGTTATCTGGTTTCCATAGTACAAGCTCTGCTTAGTTTGGGATCAGATGACCGTGTGTGAATAATGTCCCAGGATATTACTATTTGAAAAATAATATTATGAACGGACGGGCCCCACATAATTACACTATATAGCTTAACATGCTCCGCAATTTCCGCCGTTAGCCCTTACCTAACTACTGCGTCACCATGCAGTCTTAGTATTAGTAAGTACTTATAGATTTTATCTTAACGTGATATCGTGGCATCGTAAATTATATTACTCTAAAGGAAAACCCACATAATAAAACATCATTCAAGGTTTTAATTTTCTAAGAATATTAGATGCTCATCCTTGTCCTATAAAGATAACATATGAGTTAAAAAAAATCAATTTAAACTATAATAATTCCTTCCAACAATGTCGAGTGTGGTCGTAAAATGTGGGCTTAAGCTAATAATTCACATAGAAATAATCTTTTTTTTTCATAAGGTTTAGTTTCTGTTAGCCTAGCAACACTACTACTACACCGAACAAGTAATAACATGCGTGCTTATCGTCCATAACTTTTGTCATCGATTGTATTCTAAAATTGAAATTAAAATTACAAAAAACTTAAAATGACTTAACCTTGCATTAACTCAATCGGTCCCTCAATTAGGTATACATTGTAATTGCATCAATTTAATTATCATATCTACGTCATTACAGCATGTTTAACGCTGTAATCTAGATGCTTAATACTAAAAAAAACTACTTCTCCTAACCGCGGGTTTCTCATGGTAGCAACGAGAGGCGGGTCGTCTCTTTACCTCTGATATATATTTTGAAGAAAAAGATGACTGTGCATCACTACGTCATACTTCTGCACGCGTTGTGCTTGATATATTTTGTCTTCATTTACCTGTAGAAACTGTGAAAAGTTTAGGTACTGTGAAAATTACAGGCCATTTTTGTTACGGGGTCGAAAATTAGACCAGTTAGCCATTCCAAAATTAAATAATATAACATAACGAATCAATAAGTATTGTAAAAACCGATTTCTAATGTTTGTTTGTTTAAATAAATATTATTTTATACATGAGTCATAAAATTTGTCAATTTTTAAGAAGTATGAGAATAACTTAATATATAATAACATATAGTAATAAAATAATTTATATAGAATTGATATAAAATGCATTATAAATGTCGCCTGTACTAAATTTTTAATATGAATGCACTTAGATTTTAGTTTAACAGCAATATTCTCAATGCAAATAAAATCTAAATACATCAATAAGAAATTATAAATTTAATTGCCCGGTGGGATTAACCATCCGGTTAATCCCACCGGGCAGTTTAACTATAAAATACCTACCGTATTTTATAGTTAAACTACAACGTGAATATGAACATGAATGGCACTACATCTTCTATTAGAGTCTTAGTAAAGGTACACGTCAATTCAAAAGTGCATTGTTGGAATAATGTTAGGTGATTTTAATGGATGGGTTGGGGTAAAACGTGATGGTTTTGAAAGAGTACTAGGTCAATTCGGTGACGAGAGTGAGAATGAGAATTAGAGTTGCGCAAAACAGTGCGTTTGAAAGTCATGTAATATGACATTACTTTTCGTACCGAGGAATGTTGATTTACACCATGACTCCAAACATGACACGAAATGACGCACCTCACGGTGGTTATTGTAATGAAATGCTCGCGTTGTAGAAGATATACATCATGTGCGTTATATTATGGTGTGATATGACATCACAATTACCAAACGCTGCGCCGGAATATACACTTGATTTTGTCGTCATAGTTATAAAGTCGATTTTCCTTCATACTGAACCCCAATCTACGGAATACGTAATTTAATCAAAAGGGCATTCCAGGCTTAGGACTGGCAAAAAACATAGATGGCAATATTGGTTATCACGTTGTTGTTTACTTACCATAACTATGAATATTGGCGTATTTAAAAATCGATTTTATATACAATGATTGTGGTTTTTTATTTGTTTTTATTTTTGTTTTTTTTTTTTATAAGTACCTAACTACCTAAGTTTTGTTTTTTTTTAATGGTATTTACATTTTTAATTACAGCTAATAAATAATAATTGTGATAGTTTTTTTGTCTTCAGACGTGTCCGCCTTTCATTTAATGTCAGTCCCGCCTTCGAAAACACACGTTCGCACGGTACTGATGTAGCCGTGACGTTCAGGCGTTTTAGCATATATTTGTACAATCGCGGATATACGGCTTTGCGTTCATTCCACCAGAGCAGAGGATTTTCCGTTCTTTTTAAAAGAGGTTCTTGAATATATTTATCAAACTCTGCAATGCCGGCTGAAGTTGTATTTTGGGGGACGAAAACTGCAACTTCGGCGTCAAATTCGTCCCAAATTGAACCAGATTCACAGGTTTGAACAGGTGTCGGTTGTGGAGCTGGTACTTCTTGAGCTGGTTCCATGATTTGGTCTGAGACAATTCTCGACTTCAATGCTGTTGCAGCTCTCTCAAAATTGTTGGGGTAAGCAAAGCCACTTTTTTTGAATCGTGGATCCAAAATAGTTGCTTCACACAAAATATAATTGTTTTCCACTTCTCTAAACCTTTGCTGCATTTGAGATTTTAGGGTGTTATGTAGCCGCTCAATCTTTTCGATATTATCCGTGGAGAATTTGCCAAGTGTGCGATTTATTAATTTGCAATATACAATATATTTCGATGCCGTCACATATGCCTCGCCACTGAATTCTACAGTAACATCATAAAATATTTTTAAAAGTTCTGTTGCTTTTTCAATTAACTCCCAGTCTTCTAACGGTAAACTTAACTCTGGACGCATTATTGCTAAGGTGGCAATAAGTGCTTCTTTAATTCTTACAAATCTCATGAGCATGTCATAGAAGGAAAGGAATTCCACCTAGTAGCCACGTCCTGTTTTAGTTTTAATGGGGCTATTTGCATTTGTTCTTCTATCTCCGTTAATTTTTTTTGAGCTGGACTACTTCTGTGAAAATATTCCACGATTGCTTTAACCCTGTTCACGGTTGCGGATATTTCGTGTATGCTTGATTGCACTACTAAATTAATAGTGTGAGCATAGCAAGATAGTGAGCGCCAGCCGCCTAGTCGAACAGCAGCAAGCACATTTGCGGCATTGTCACTCACAATTACATTGACTTTCTGTTGTATGTTCCATTCTAGGAACTTAGCTTCTAGAAAGCTCTTAAGATTTTGACTTGTGTGCCTCTCCTCAAATTCAATACACCCTATCATGACCGTACAGAGTTTATGTATTTCTGTGTCAATGAAATGCGCGGTGATAGCAATATACCCGTCATTCACAATAGATGTCCAGGCGTCAGTTGTTATACAAATAGCGACCGCTTTTGCTATTTGAATTTTAACAGCTTCTTTAACTTTATTATAAACCTTAGGAAGTAGACTTTCAGAGAGAGTCTTACGCGTCGGTAGCGTATACCCGGGGTTTAACATCTCCACAAACTTCACTTCTTCTACCATTCGAAGGGCGTGGTAACCTTTAGCTATCATTCTCACTAATTGCTCATCAAGCTGTTGCATTCGGTTTATTGATAGTGGTTTTTTTGAAACAACGTAGTCTGTCATGGAGGCGCCTGCCTGCTGAATTTGCCTATTTGGAACTCTCAACTGTATTGACAGTTCATTAGTTGTCGTCTGAACTAAATTTTCACTGCATGAGGGAACCGACTCTCCCACATTCACATTATCCACATTTTTATCTGGAACAGATGTTATCTGTCTGCTACTGTTTATTTGAACCGTAGGATGTACGGTTTTTATATGTCGGCTCAGGCTTCCTATTGAACCAGAAGAAATAGCCAATATCCGGGAGCAATATCCACATTTCGCCTTTTTGCTGGGAACCACTTCTTCAAAGTGGTTCCAAAGGGGACTACTTTTTCTATTCGTCGCCCTATTTAAAAATATATTTTCACTTAAACTTAACACTAGGTATAAAAATCTATTTATTTACAGTTATAAATACACAATTGTTTTATTTTTAAATATACAAATAAGACAACACTCAATGTTTGTATTTGTTTTGTTCGTGGAATATTTTCACTTAAACTTAACACTAGGTATAAAAATCTATTTATTTACAGTTATAATTACACAATTGTTTTATTTTTAAATATATGTGGAGGCAGGACGGCTTGAAGGCTCTTCACCACAACTCATCCTCTTATAATTTCATGGGTAGGTGAGGGCGGAACAGAAATAAATTACTTCAAATCACAATCAACGTAATTCACAAGAATCACGATTTAATTAGATGTTTAGTGATTACTACAATGTAAAATCAATCAAATGAAATCTTAAAATATCGTGATGGCGAAGATTCTCAGCGATTCGTCTCAAGCGTGGTGCGCGGGCGCCGTCTCGTTCAAAAGTGACTTCAAGATGGCCGCCCACACCACCATCGACAATGACGCTTCGCTAGGTTGACATTGACAGTCGTGTCAACCTGACGTTTTGACGTAAACGCCGTCACGGCCGGACTGACATACGACCGTCCACGGGCGATTTATCTGAAACAAACTAAGATAACTGCATAGTCCGTTCGCTCATCCTGACTTAATAATTTTCATCAGTATACAAACACTAAAAACATTTAATAACTTGGACTAACCAGGCAAGTGTACCGCTTAGTCAACCGTGAGGTGTGACTCGGACTACACTTCAGTAAGACCAGTCGAGAAACGCATTAGATATCATAACTGGCTAGAATTTAGCTCAGACAGCACATTTTCGTTCTTGTGAACATCTAGACAAGCCAATCCTAACAAGGATGTGACCCGGACGACACAATTCGTCTTACACTTAGCAGGCAAGCAGCCAGAGCAAGTCAGTCCTCCCGAGGGAACCGACTCGGACGACACAATTCGTCTCGGAAATAGCAAGCGATCATCCATGACAAGTCAGCCCTCTCGAGGCAACTGACTTGGACGACACAATTCGTCTCGGATATAGCAAGCGATCATCCATGACAAGTCAGCCCTCTCGAGGCAACCGACTCGGACGATTATTTAAGTATAGCGTTAAATCATGATATCATAACGTAAACGATTGGGTTGTCCATGAAAAACAACGAAACATTATCGATCTCGATCTGTGTTGAAATTTGTAAGCTACAAGAATAATTAACAACATTATTAAACAGTTTTGCTCGAAATTTATAAGCCGTCTGTAGCTTGTGAGCAATCAGCTCATGAGTCATAAGTGAGCAATCAGCTCTAGAAACGTATAAACATGGAACTACTCACCAAAATGTCCTCTCTGGTTAACGGGCATCTCTTGTGATCACGTTGTTCATTGCCACGGTTGCACTTCGAAGCTAAATGGCCACAGCGTAAACAGCAGCGATGTCTGGTTTCTGGTCGCAGAAGACCAGGTCGCTGCCGGCGTTTTTCACCTTCTCTTTTTCGGACGACACTCACATGCACCATGTCCTAGCTTGCCGCATTGAGGCGCATTCCTTTTCATAAAAGTAGACGGTTTCAATTCTCGCTGCAGCTTCTTTCTCGTAATAATCTCCGTATTGAAGGCTAATCGTTGTAGGTGGTAGTGGAATTTTGACGAATGTGACAGTGCAGTGGACAGCAATGTAGTCTTCGCTCATATTTGTCCATTTTGAGGTTTATGTATGGTCACGCACAGATATTCGTTTTCCTTGCGTTTGCTATTTTGCAGGTTAATGAGGTCAGTCATGGGTGTTTCAACACTATCATTCCGTGGAGTAAATAACTCGAATCTGCAACCACCGCATCTCAAGGAACGATATTTGTGATAGCCACTGCGACGCCGTGCTTTTCAGCGCACCATAGCTATTATAAATGATTTTCACGGAAACAAAGGTCAACAGTATGCCGAAGCACATGCGTTTGTGTCAGTTTGGGGTCGAATTTGAGTTGCTTTATATTGTCGGCGCTCACTTGATTTTAAATTGCTTCCATCAGACTTAACATCCGGCTATTTTCTAGCTCAAACATTTTTCGAAAAATATCTTCACCATGTGGCTTATCTTCGGTTCTTGATCCCACGCCTGATGTGGAGGCAGGACGGGTTGAAGGCTCTTCACCACAACTCATCCTCTTATAATTTCATGGGTAGGTGAGGGCGGAACAGAAATAAATTACTTCAAATCACAATCAACGTAATTCACAAGAATCACGATTTAATTAGATGTTTAGTGATTACTACAATGTAAAATCAATCAAATGAAATCTTAAAATATCGTGATGGCGAAGATTCTCAGCGATTCGTCTCAAGCGTGGTGCGCGGGCGCCGTCTCGTTCAAAAGTGACTTCAAGATGGCCGCCCACACCACCATCGACAATGACGCTTCGCTAGGTTGACATTGACAGTCGTGTCAACCTGACGTTTTGACGTAAACGCCGTCATATACAAATAAGATAACACTCAATGTTTGTATTTGTTTTGTTCGTGGAACTGTATTGTATCACGGCGCGCGCGACGTTGCGGCGTACGCATTACTGTGTCATACATTACATACAGTGCGAGTAGTACGACAGTAACATCATACCTCTTAGGCAGTCCGCGGTGTCAATACAACGTTAACCTTATAACTGGTGCCATACGGTTCTAAATAATAGTTCATTATTTACAACGCAGCCGACCGGCGATTGCTACTTCTCACTTGCACACATAGCGAAAATAACCGAGACAGTACGAACACCGCACATAACAGCGTGTCGCGATAGTGTTCTGTGGCGCCGTGCGTCATGTTTGAGTGTCATGTGCAATGCTTGATATGGTGAAGTCATAGGTAATGGAACATCACGCGGTCGGGTTATATGACGCGCAATGCAACAATGTCATTACTTACACAAGTCTAATGAGAATGGGTACAGTCTGCTTGAGATATGTCTGGAATGGGGTCTTTGTGTTACAAATACTATGTTTGAGCATAAAAGAATCCATACGTTTACACGAGAGAGGAAAAATGTGAAAAAGAGTATGATTGACTTCGTGATTGTAGATGAAAGATTGAGAAAGAGTGTTCTAGACACAAGAGTCTATCGTGGGACCGCAATCCATCGAGACCACTTTCTGGTAATGAGCCGAATAAGAGGTCTGTTCAAAGGGTGGCGCCACCGGATTCCTGAGACTAAAAGTGTACTAGAGAGGATAAAAGTAGAGGAACTGCAAGAGGAAGTGGCAGATGAGTACAAAAAAAAATTGGTTGAGAAGTTTGAGGGATCTGAAGACATAAGAGAAGTAGAAGAGCTATGGAAGTTAGTCAAAGAAGGTGTGGTAAGTGTAGCTGGTGAAGTATGTGGTGTAATAAAGAGAAGAAGAGGAAGAAAGAAGAATAATATTATGTGGGATCAAAGGGTACAAAAAGTTGTATGTGAAAAGAAGAAAGCGTGGTTGGACTGGCTAGCCACCAGAGCATACGAACGAATGCATAAGGCGACGAATGAGGATATAGAAAGGGCCTGGAATGATTATAAAATAATGAAAGGAATAGTAAAGGATGTGGTGAACGAAAAGAAAAATTAACAAAAGGATAATTTTGATAGAAGGTTGTCTAAGGATTTTCAGACGAACATTAAGTTTTTCTGGAAATCCGTTAGATCGGTAAGAGGCATAACTCAAACCTCGGAACTGAACTTCATACGAGACCAAGATGGAAATATAGTGAAAGGGAAAGAATGTGTGTTAAAACGTTGGAAAGAGTATTTTGAAAGTTTGTATGAAAGAGGTGTAACCGTGTAACAGAGCGTGAACGTAGTATAGGCAAGAATAAATGTAAAGATGAAATTGGTATGGATGAGATTGTGAAAGCTATTAA
Organism: Pseudoips prasinana; assembly: GCA_951640165.1. NCBI lineage: Eukaryota > Metazoa > Arthropoda > Insecta > Lepidoptera > Nolidae > Pseudoips > Pseudoips prasinana. The sequence continues at coordinate 18,320,285 of OX621240.1, forward strand.
GAGTATGAAATCAGGTAAGTCACCAGGGTATGACAGGATAACTTCCGAGATGCTGAAGGCAGGACATGGCGTCATAGCGAGTCAGCTGTGCAGCCTTTTCAATTTATGCTATAACACCGGCCAAGTGCCAAGTGATTGGTGCAATGCTGTCATCGTACCTCTTTACAAAGGGAAAGGCTCACGGCAAGACTGTAAAAACTATAGGGGCATTAGTCTGCTCAGCGTCGTTGGTAAGTTGTATGCGAAAGTATTGGTTGAAAGAGTTGTGAAAGAAACCGATGCGAAAATATGGGATGCACAGGCGGGTTTTCGAAGAGGAATGGGATGCACGGATCAGGTCTTTTCTCTACGAAGCATAGTAGAGAAATTTTTTGACAAAAGCCAAAAGGTCTACTGTGCCTTCGTAGACTTAGAAAAGGCCTACGATAGAGTGTTGAGGAATGAGCTATAGTCGGCACTGTCCATGTATGGGTTGGACGACAACCTTGTTCAAGCACTGAAATCTCTTTATGGGGATTCCAGAGCTTGCGTGTGAATTAACGGATGTGTAGCGTCACCGTGATTGTCTAACCTATTCATGGATAACTGTCTAAAAGATTTGAAAGTAAGTGAATGCGGTGTAAGGATGAATGAGTTACTCATCAAATGTCTGCTTTACGCTGATGATCAAGTTCTACGTGCAACATCGGCGGACAAGTTGCAGGTGATGGTAACAAATATGCATGAAGCTTTTGAAAGGAGAGGGATACAGAGTGAATGGGGCACTAAACGCCTTTATGAGTAGCCGGCAAGTCTCAAAGAAGGCTCGACTACCCGTGCACGATGGAGTGTTAGTGCCAACTTTAATGTATGGAAGTGAAAGTTGGGTATGGCAGAAAAAGAATGAAAGTAAAATAAATGCAGTGGAAATGAGAGCTCTGAGACGTATGTGTGGTGTAACTTTGAGAGACAGAATTCGAAATACTGATGTAAGAGAGCGTTGTGGAGTAAAAGAGTATATAGTCACAAAGATTGAAAAAGGTATGCTGAGATGGTTTGGCCATTTAGAAAGGATGAATGAAAGAAGATTGTCAAAAGAAGTATACCTGGCCTGTGTGAATGGTACAACCGGAAGGGGAAGACCTCGTAGAACATTATCTGATCAAATCGGAGACTTAGGGGAAACCGGGGATAATTGACTAGGTTTTTACTTAATAGTGCATATTTTTGGAGACATAAAGACAAAATAACAACACTGATTGATGGAATAACTATTAAACTTATAAAAAAAATTTAACATCTAGTCCTAGTTTAGTATAATGTTGATAATTTAGTGCATTTTGTAAAACACTAACTCTAAGTCATCTTAAGTCTAAGTCACCAGGGGTAAGTTGACTTATGTAGCAACTAGCTGTTGCCCGCAGCTTCGCCCGCATAAAATATGGCCTATGTCCTCCATCGAAGGTATAAGCCATCGCCATTAAAACTTTCAGCCAAATCGGTTCGGCCGTGAAAGAGCAACAAATATCCAAACATCCAAACTTGTAAACTTCTGCCTCTATAATATTAGTAAGACTAGCAGTGCCTGCGGACTTCGTTTCGCGTTATAAATATATTTGTCCCTGCCCGTTTGTCCCGCGTAATACTTCGGGTTAAAAGTTCGGGATAGTTAGTTAGTTAGTTAGTTGGGCGATAGGTTTCCGCACTTAGCCTCCCAATTGGGCCATTGTGCGTGATACTTGTTTGGCTACTCGAACCATTTAAGTTCCATCCAGAAGTTCAGGAGACCACGAAAGCCTGGCTTGAGGGCCTCCTGCAGTGTCTTCGGATCATTCAGGAACTTTGCCCGTTGGTAAGCGACGCTCTTGCAGTGTAGCAGTACGTGTGCTGGTGTTTCTTCATTTTCAATGCACCCTCTGCACAGGGGGCTGTCCGTGACGCTAATCTTGAAGAGGTGTTTGTTTAGCGTGCAGTGTCCGGTAATTGTGCCTATCACCATGCGTAGATCCTTCCTGTTCAGGTGTAATAGATTACGCGACAGGCGTTTGTTCAGAGATGGTAGAAATTCTTTTGTCTGTCTGCATGATTCCAGATCTATCCACTCTTTTTCATGTTCTTGTGTGGTTTTCTCACACAGCCATGTTTTCAGTTGGTTAAAAGGTATGGGTACAATGGGTTCAGGTCCCATTGTTGTCGTTTCCGATCCCTTTCTTGCCAGCTGGTCCGTAGTGTCATTTCCTAGAGATCCACTGTGCCCTCTTATCCACTGTATTGTGACCTTGTTGGTTGTTGAGATCTTTTGAAGCGCACCGTGGCACTCCAGAATGAGTCCACTGTTGAATTGGTTGCTCTTTAAGGCTTGAAGCACAGAGGCACTGTCTGAGATTATGCGTATGGATTTACCATGTACATCTCGAGACTTGACTGCTGTTGCTGCTAGTGTTATTCCTACGCATTCCGCTTGGAAAATAGAATTTAGACTGCTAAGTGTTGTTGATATGTTGATGTTGAGGTCGTTGGAGAAGACGCCGGCTCCTGTGCCTCTGTTTGTTTTCGAACCATCAGTTCATCCGAACTTCATTTGTGCCAGAGCTGTCCTTGGCTTCCTCTTGAAGTTGGATGTCGTAGTTTTTATCAAATATGAAGGTTTTAGGGATTATGTCACATATAGCGTCCATCATTGGGAGCGTCTTCTTAATTTCATCCATGATGCGCGTGTGATTTTCCCTATAGTTTTGCTTCCACAGGCCAGTTTTGCTGAGCCTTATGGCTGTAGCTGCGGCCTCTTGTTGGATAACCAGGTGCAATGGTCTGAGATTTAGGAGGGCCTCTAGTGCAGCTGTGGAAGTCGTTCTCATGCTGCCGGTAGTTGCTAAGCATGCTAGTCTTTGGAAGCTCTGGAGTTTTGTTTTTGCCGTGTTTAGCTGTGTTCTGGGCCATGACACAACGGCACCATACGTTATCATGGGGAGTATTAACATTTTATAGAGCCATAAGGTCATGGATGGTCTTAGGCCCCACTTTTTCCCTATAAGTCTTCTACATTGCCAAAAGGTCGTTCGGGCCTTGTCAATTTTCACTTCCATGTGTTTGTTCCAGTTAAGCTTGCTATCCCTAGGTATTTAACCTCAGTGGAGAGAGACAGTTCGGTGCCAAACAATTTGGGTAGGTCCGAGATGTTTGGTTGTCTCTTGTTTGTGAATAGGACCAATTCTGTTTTCTTTGGGTTAACCGTTAGTTCGTGTTGGTCGCACCATTTTTGCACGATTTTGAAGGCGGACTGCATACGGTTACATACTATGTTTTCCGAGTTGCCTTTTATCAGAATCGTGATGTCGTCGGCATAGCCAACAGTGTAGTAGCATCTTTGGTTTAGGCATCGTATTAGGTCATTCACCACTATATTCCATAGTAGGGGGAGAGCACCCCACCTTGGGGACACCCTTTTGCTACGATGCCTCTTGTGGTGGAGTTTACCGTAAACCTTATAGCTCTCAGCCTTAGGAGGTTGTCAATCCAGCCACTGGTGGTTTGATCCACTCCGAATTTGGCAAGCGAGTGCTTTATGCTACAGAATTTTGTTTTGTCAAAAGCTCCTTCAATGTCAATGAAAGCTCCTAGTGTCATCAATTTGTCAGTTAGGGCTGTCTCTATAGTTCCTACTACTGAGTGCAGGGCCGAATCTGTTGATTTTCCTGTTCTATAGGCATGTTGTTGTCGGTGTAGTGGCGTGCGTTGTAGTGCTCCGTCTCTGAGGTATATGTCTACCAGTCTTTCTAGAGACTTTAGCAGGTACGATGTTAGACTGATTGGTCTGTATGATTTCGCCAGGGTGTAGTCGGTTTTTCCCGGTTTGGGAAGGAAGATGACCTTCACTTCCCTCCACTGACGAGGAATGTAATGATGTGCAATACAGGCTTTGTATATTGTTAGTAGGTGGGGCGTTAAGGTTTTATATCCCCATTGAAGTAGTGCTGGGAATATTTCATCCAAGCCTCCTGACTTAAATGGAAGGAAACTTTTTATTGCCCATGTAATTCTGTCTGCTGTTACTATTTCATCAGCAGTTTTCCAGTCTACTGGGTTCGGTTTGTTTTCCACAGATGTTTCCCAGTCGATGTTATCAGATATATGACAGCCTGGGAAGTGTGTTTCAATAAGTATTTTGCTTATTTCTTCGTCAGAGGTGGCGTATGTACCATCTTGCTTTTTGAGTGAGCCCAGAGTGCGTTGATCATCCTGGGATAGTAGTTTTTTCACTCTTGAAGCTTCGTTGGTGCTTTTTATGTTTTCGCAGAAGCGTCGCCAAGATTGTCCTTTGCGGTACCTTATGCGTTTTTTGTAGTGGTATTGGGCGCTTTTGTATCTGTCCCAATCTTCTTCACTTCTCGTGTTTTTTGCACGATTGAAGAGTTTTCTTAAGTTACGTTTGAGTTTTTCCAGTTCTGGCCCCCACCAGTGATTTTTACCCCCTGGTTTTGGTGTTGTGAGTGGGCAAGTCTGCTGGTAACTGTGTAGTATACATTTGGTTAGTGTGTTTATGTTGTTTTCGATTTCTGTAGTGTTGGTTGACATGTTTTGAAAACTAAGTTTGCTTACCTCATGTTCGAGTAGGGTCTGGTACCTTATGACGTCAGTCTTACGGGGGTTGCGTCTTGGTTGTAGTCCCATCTCGCACACTTTGATGGCATAGCAGATTCTCCTGTGGTCTGCGAATGATGGCTCGGAGGAGACGTGCCAGTCGGACATGATTTCCTTCGCACCATCTGACGCCAGGGTAATGTTCACTATGGTTTGATATCTGGAGCTTACGAAAGTGGGTTCGGAGCCCCTGTTGATTATGGATAGGTTAGTCGAAAAGATGTAATCGGTTAGTTGCTCACCTCTCTTATTTGGCACCTTGCTGCCCCATAGCGGGTGGTGCGCGTTTGCATCCGCCGAGATTATGATGTCCCAACTGTGATCCTCGCAGTATTGTACTAGATCACACAGTTCTCTTGGTGGAACTTCCTCGTCACCTGGCATGTAGACTGACGCAAGTACGAGTGGTGGTCGTTTGGTGTCAAGGTTATGTGAAAGTTTTATGGCGGTCAGGTCTCTAGAACAGAATTATGTTAGTAGCACGGCTGGTATAGTTTTCGGTATATAACCAGTCGCGTGCACCTAAGGGACATTTGTCCCTTTTTTTTTTTACCGTTGAGTGCTCTCAAGTGACAAATGTCCCTTTTTGATTCGAGTACGATGCATCGTCTAAATATCTTTATTTCTTTCTACTGCATTGCGTTTCATATATTTTTCTCTTTTCTACATGAATCTTAATACATTCCTTCATGCTAAAAATACGACAAAAGTTCCGAAACGTTTCATTCGGCTTCAATAAAAAATGTCAAATGTCAGTCGTTGATTCTCGCGCGTAAGTGAGGTTAATCTTACGCCTGTAAATTAATAGTTTTGAAGTAAGAATAATGTTTTTTTTTATTTTATAGTGTGCAAAAAGAACCATTCCACCATTAAAAGTCATAAAATATATATGTTATCGATTTACTTTTTTAAATAATCGACTTTCAAAAAATCTTTTTTTTTTTTTTTTTTTTAAACTTTAGTCAATGTTTTGCCCTTATTATAATAAATTAGAAACGAAATATCAACAAACATTTATTACGACTTGAAAGAGTCATTCATAAGCATCAATAAAAACAACACTTGTGTCGACCCATGTCGACTACACCTCAACAAAAAATTGTTTATTGAGCGCGGCCATTTAGCGCACGGCGGGTCGCCATTTATCGCTGACCTTGGAGCACTTCACGCGTTTTTTCGATCACGCGAGCGGATAAATGCATGTCCTCGGTTGCTGTACCGAAGTTTCAAGCATTAACTTACCTCCGATGTTGCCAAGTCCACATATCCTGCTATGCCTAATCCACGGCTCCTGGATTAAGGCGATGGTCTTGTACGCACGCCCTCTCCCGTAATGGGCTTGCCTCGGAACGATGGTACGGTCCTCGGTTCGTTATCAGTCAGTGGAGCAAGCGCAGACTCTATGACCTTTTCTTCTAGAAGGCTCTCGATCCGCTCGGCTTGTTCCATCGTCAGTTCGGTTGAGGACTGCGTTGTGATGGCTACTAACAGGTGCGATTTAGTCGCATCTGCGTAGCTGAACGTAGTCCTCTTAGGAGTGGCATCCAGCTTAGCGCGTTTCGACCCTGTCATGGGTGACACAGTGTCATCTAGGCGTGCCCTCTTCGCCATTGCTGGCTTCCGGGCCTCGACTTCGACTGGGCGATTCGCTGCTTTGCGGGCTCCACGTTTATGGCGGGGTTTGTTTCTGCTGTAAACAGAACTGGGCCCCGTTTTGGCTTGGTTGCTTCGGGAGTTTCCCTCGGCTACGTCAGCCTTGGTTGGACGCTCCGGCTGGTTTGACCTGGCAGCGTCACCAGCGTCTGCCGGGTGTTCGCGCTGGGTTCCTGCCGTCGTGTCAACCGTTTGGCTACGCTGCTCGGTCGGAGGCGCGTGGACCGTCATATTAGGCTCGCTGCTCTCCGATCGAGCGCTGATGGTTCTCGCGCGCCTGTTACGGCGACTGCGTTTCCCAACAGCTGCGTGATGGTTGGCTGAAGTCGGGAACTCTGAACGGGTTGGCCTAGCATCGTCACCGACAGTTGCCGGGTGTTCGCGCTGGCCAGTCCCGGTGGCTCTACCTACTGGAGCGTTTTGGTATGACGTGGATGGTCTCGCGCGCCAGTTGTGGCGACTGCGTTTCTTTCCAGTCGTTTTCTGACAACCCCCTGGGGTTGCGTTTGTTGCGGAGCCAATTTTCGCACGCTTGTCGCGGCGCGTATCGGCTCGACGCGGTACCACCTGCCATGAGCTGGTGGTTACGGGTGTGACGCTGGGCATGGCCATAGCCAGCCCGCGTAGGTCCAGCGCTGGTGATGGACCAGCGCTGCTTGGTGTAATTGGTTTTTCATTTTTGTGTTCTTCTTCCATCTTGGTCCCACGAGCAGCTAGGGAAGTATGAGGTCGCGAACCGGCAGAGCCTCGCATGCCGGCCGAAGGGCATATGTTACTTTCCGAGGTGCCCCGGTATCGGAAAGACACCGTTATCGACTGAGCGCCCCCTCAGCCATGCAGCCTTCGCCAAGGTACGTTTTACAGCTTGGCTTGGGATGACCTCTTCGCACATTCGGTAGTGAGACCCCAAAACATGAGGAGTTACTAGCGAATGCCCCGGGGTGTACCAGGCTTGGAACTTTTGCGTTTCAGAATAAAAACAGGTTTTATTTCTGAATGGCGAAAGCCCTTGCACGCGTGGAGGTAGGTCACGTCACACCCCAAAAGTTCGGGATAAATAAAAATTATGATGATGAATCATAGCCTATGACACTCCACAGAAACGTAGCTTACTATAGGTGAAATAATTATGAAAATCGTTTCAGTAGATCCAGAGATTACCCCTTACAACATCACAAACTCACAAACGTTACCTCTTTATAATATTAGTTAGTACATATAATTGAGCTTTTTGTTATCGTAAACTTCAATCAGGTTCAAACATCACCAGGAACACTATCAGCATAGGATTCATTGCACTCTAAGCAAATCGTGCTATCGGAATTAATGTTATCCGAATCGACTGCATCGTCATTATTATTTTCACCAGTATCGTCAACAATAGTTTTTTCTTTCCGTTTAGCTTTTGCTTTTCTTTTTAGTCTTTGGTTTTCGTTTGCCGTTTCCTTTTTCTTTTCCGATGTTCTTATTTTCTGTTCTCATTCTTGTTATCTTGTTTTTTGGATTTTCATGTAGTCTTCCGTAGTGTCCATTTTTCTGTTTTCGTTTCTTAAAAGTTTATTTTAGTGTTTGTTTCTGTTTAATTTCCATAAGATTTTCTTTTTCTGGAGTGTTGGTATATATCGTACTTCTAAGTTTTGGTTGAATAATTATTCAACCAGCCCCGTAAAAAATTGATCTACCAGCCCCACATGCCATTATATATTTTAATTGCGTAGCTAACCTAAACCATACGGCTGACTTGTAAAATAAGATATGAAATATCATACATATGCACTCACCAAATGCTCTGGCGTATGGAGCAATAGCTCACATAAAACGTTTAGTCGTCAAATCAAAAAATGCAAAGTATAAAAATGGTACTTACGAGATTAAAAAACTAAAAACGTGTTGCCATTCCCAAACGACGTGCGACCGCGATATGGTACATCGAACGAATTAGCGGGGCACGGAGGGTAATACTCGGCGGTGATCGAATAACGCAACACTCGTACTGCCGACGAGTTTTTTTCAGTTAAGTCTACCTACCCCTATAGTCAACTATCCCCGGTCTTAACTTACTTAAGAAAGGTCAGGTCAGAAGTACCCTAAACCGGTGAGCATGTATGAAGAATATAATGTCAGTAAACGAAGCGAAAGAGGTGTGCAAGGATCGTGACAAATGGAAGTCCGTTGTCTCTGCCTACCCCTCTGGGAGAAAGGCGTGAGTCTAAGTATGTATGTATTGTTGGAATAAAATAAAGCTAAATGAATGAACACAATATATTAATTCAATACATAACTAATTGTGTTTAAACAGCTTTTTTGGTAAATGCATACTTACAGAATTGCGTTACTCTGACTATGGACTATCTATATACTATACCTGAAGATATGATTCACAAATTCCTCAATGTGACATCCAGTATATCAATTACCGTAACGCTGTCGCCTAAGATAAACAAAGCGTTTAAAAATATCGGCATAAATAAAAATAAATTTGCTTAATCTATTGAATTACGTTTGCACAATGGGTTTGAACAATTGTTAGTTAATTACAACGAATCTATAAAGATTGATTCATAAACTTTATTGTTAAATGGTGTATTAAATACAATGACGTCTTTGAAGTAAATACTTAATTGAAGGAATTAGAAAGAAATTAATGGATTTGAACGTGTAAAAAGTGTAATTTAATAATGGGGATTATGCTTCAATTTCAAGATCATTTTTTACCTATATATGTAATTAGCGATACTTTTTTGACAAGATGCTCAAATACAAAAGATATATGCATGTGCATCACTCCTTTGTAAAACAGGCATGGGAAGCGTAAACGATAATAATATTTGATAATAAAATTAAAATATTAATACGGTGAAGTTTGCATTTTGAACGTACCTAAATCACACATTGTAAATATTGAAAGTTGTTTGGTGGTTGAACAGTTCTTTCTTTATGCCTCTGCTTCATTAAAATCGGGAAAAGAGAAAATTGAACAAAGAGGTTAATTGTGTAAATAGTGTCAATTAAATGATAAATTTAAGATACTAAAGTTTTTTACCGACTTCAAAGGGAGGAATGTTCTCAATTCAATAGATTTTTCTTGTTTTTCGAGTATGTACATATGTACCTACTTCGATTATTCCAGAATTTGAGAACCAATTTTTTTTTCTATTGTATAGAAGAAGCTTGCGAATTGGTCCTACTTTATGATCCTGGACTTAAGTGGAGTAGTTTTTAAACCAGCTCCAATAATCTACTATTCTGTTTGCTATTTCAGTACGTGTATCTCTACGAGTTTGAACATTTCATAAATATTCTTAAATTAACAAAACAAAATTCAAATTTCGTTATTCCGTAAAAAAATATATTTATGTGGAAACGTCATTTTCTTACATATAGTAGTTTGTTTAATACAGATTCAATTAAATAAGTATCGGCGCCCACTAATTGACCTAATTTAGTATTAAATTTATTAAATTAGAGCATTCACGGATATGTAGTAAAATATAGCTAAAACAAAAAATTCGATAATTAAACTTAAACATAATCGCTTTGACGATAACTTAATACAAGCTAGCTAAAAATCATTACTATTATAAAATAAATTTTATAAATGTTTTCGTACATTCCGTGTACCTAAATAATCTATGTAACTAAAAATAATTACGTATACTTAACTATATTACTACAAACATGTTCTGGCTGTTAGCGTTCCGTACCCAAAGGTGAAACGGGACCCTATTAATAAAACTTCGCTGTCTGTCTGTCCGTCTGTCACCAGGCTGTATCTCATGAACCGTGATAGTTAGACTATTAAAATTTTCACAGATGATGTATTTCTGTTGCTGCTATAAAAACAAATACTAAAAAGCAAAATAAAATGAATATTTAAGGGGACTCCCATAAAACAAACATGAATTTTTTGCACGTTTCTATAGATAATGGTACGGAACCCTTCGTGCGAGAGTCCGACTCACATTTGGCCATTATTTAGGTATATTGAATGACTATAGATATTGGTAAGGGTTGAAAATGATAAAAGAGATGTAAATTAAAAAAATAGGAAAATTTATCCATCAGAGTCGAAATTATCATAAACTTCAGCTTCCTCTTCTCCTTGTTCTTCTTCTTTTCCTTGTTTGCCTTCTCCTTTCTGGGTGCAAGTAAATTGCCCCAATAACGACATCTTTTTTTTTCAATTTACACCCCTTTTATCATTGTCAACCTTTGCCATAGAGTCATTCAATAGCTCCAAATTAAACAGAATCACAACAGATCAGTGGAATAGGCCTACCGGGGAAAAAATATTAGAAACCGGCCAAGTGCGAGTCGGACTCGCCCATGAAGGGTTCCGCAGCAGCAAGTATTTCAGTTGATTAAATGAAAGGTAAATTGCGGTTTACGATTTATGACGCATTAAAAAAAACTACTTACTAGATCTCGCTCAAACCAATTTTCGTTGTTAGTTTACATGGTATGTACATCATATATTTTTTTTAGTTTTATCATTCTCTTATTTTAGAAGTTACAGGGTTCCACTTTGGAAGAGTCTCTCGCGCAAACTTAGTTTAGAACAGTTGAGAAAAAAATTATATTAGGTACCTCAATATCATTTTTGAAGACCTATCCATAGATAACCAGGTACGATGAAAAAAAAATTTTGAGTTTCAGTTCTATGTATGGGGAACCCGCAAAATTATTATTCTATTTCTATTTTTGTGTGAAAATCTTAATGCGGTTCACAGAATACATCTACTTACCAAGTTTCAACAGTACACCTCCCGAACACAGAAAACCCCGTTTTGTGACCTTTGACCCCGAGTAATTTTTTTTGCACGTGCCGGATCGATGAGTACTTTACCAGTTTGTTATATTCTCTTTGGTAAAATCTTGATTAAAGGATTTTTGTTTGGATTCTTTAATAAATTAATAGTCTTGTGTTAATAATAGTGTAATAAACGATCCTACCAATTTTCAGTCTAATGGGAATTATTCCCTATATTTTAGTCTAATTTGACCGGACTATGGCCTGTTAACTTAATTTTTATAAGTCAATTAAAAATGGAACATTATGTGACAGTCACTATTTTCATAGATTATTTTTGTTCCTCACTAATATTAGGTCTGTACCTATGAAATTGCCGTTCTGCAGTACTGGCCATTTCAAATCAAAATAATTTTTGTTTGGCTAAGAATTCTAATTTCAAATTAATTTTATTTTAAAAACATGGATTCTTTTTTCCAAAAGTAGTCATTTCTTTATTGATTAGTGTTACATTTTCATCGCATTTCAATCTTTTTCGTCATCATGGATACGTTAAAAATTCGAGTAATTATGGAATATGAGTACCGTCGTGGCAGCAACGCGGCACAAGCGGCACGCAACATCAACGACGTTTACGGAGCTAACACTACAAACCAACGCACCACCTGTTATTGGTTTGCTCGCTTCCGTTCTGGAAATTTCGACCTGAAAAATGAACCTCGCGGTCGTCCGAAGACTTTGGTCGACAATGACGAATTAAAGGCGGTTGTGGAAGCTGATGATACACAATCTACGGCTGAATTAGCAGCAGCTTTCGACGTTAGCGTCAAAACAATATTGGTCCATTTGCGTCAAATTGGCAAGGTAAAAAAGCTTGACAAATGGGTGCCCCACGAACTCAATGATCGCCAGCGCGAAGTACGCGTCGAGACGTGCCTTGCACTGCTCAACAGACACACAAATGAAGGAATTTTGAACCGCATTGTTACCTGCGATGAAAAATGGATTCTGTTTGATAACCGCAAGCGCTCAGCAAGTTGGTTGGATCCTGGTTCAGCACCTAAACAATGCCCTAAACGAAAACTTACCCCTAGAAAAGTGATGGTCACTGTTTGGTGGTCTAGCGCCGGTGTGATTCATCACAGCTTCTTACCAAACGGGGTGAGCATTACTGCAGATGTGTACTGTGAAGAACTGAGCACAATGATGGAGAAGCTGGCGCATCTCCAACCAGCATTGGTCAATCGCTCGTCTCCGCTGCTCCTGCACGACAACGCGCGACCTCATACTGCACAGCAGACGGTCTCCAAGTTGCAAGAACTGGGGTTGGAAGCTCTCCGTCATCCGCCCTACTCACCAGACCTTGCGCCTACAGACTACTACTTTTTCCAGAATTTGGATAACTTCTTGGCGGGAAAAAAATTCAATACCCGAGAGGCAGTACAAAATGCCTTTGAAGAATTTGTTGCCTCCCGTCCAGCTGATTTCTTTAAGAAGGGCATCAATAAACTGCCACTGCGATGGCAAAGATGCATTGATTGCATGGGTGATTACTTCGATTAATACAAATAAAAAAATTCATGAAAAAAATTCGTTTAAATTTTTTCATACAAAACGGCAATTTCATAGGTAAAGACCTATTATTAATTTTTTGGTGGTACGAGCTCAGTCTGTGGTGAAGTTAAAACTTTTGTAATTCATACGGTTCGCACGAGGATACCGTACGGTATCATTTGGGGTGGCGTCACTCCTGGCGCGCCTACCACCATTCGATCTTCTGGCGGCAGTCGACGAGGCGAAATACGTTTCCGCCAGGGGATCGGGGGGGCGCCAGACCGGACGCTCATTGAGTATAGACGGGATGTACACTGGCGCGTACTAACACAGTGGCGCCCGCGGCTCGAATTGCGCCTAAACGCGCGCCAGCCTGCCGTCAGTGCTATCCTGGATATCCTATATATATCCTATCGACTCCTGGATGGGATGGAGGGGTGGTTACGTACCTTCTGACTGTGAGTATCTGAGCCGTATCGGCCGAGAAGCGACAACACATTGCGACGGCATTGTTACCACTGCGGACGCGACCTGGACTCTGACCAGCATACGCTGGAGGAGTGCCCGGCGAGAGGCGAGCCCTGCTTGCTGTGAGCTGATGGGATCTATGGCCCCCGGTTGTCGTATATGCGATGCTAGCGGGCGACTCCACCGCGTGGGACGCTGTGGTCTCCTTCTGTGAAGCAGTTATGCTCCAGAAGGAGGCCGCTAACCGGGATTGGCAGCGAGCTGATGCCAATCGAAGACGGAGGAGTAGGAGTAGCCGGTAGCCCAACCCCCCTTGGAGCTGCGGTAGTAGTATGAGAAGTGTCGTCTACTGCCGCCACGTGCAAGCAGCTCCGGGAAGACAGTGATTTGTATGTGGCGCAGTCGCTGTGCCGGACTGGCAGGAGCCGGCAATAGGGGAGGGCAGCCCAGAGCCCTTCCAGGGTATGTGTCCCGAATATGGTGGACATCAAGAAAGGGGGGCACCGCAGCAGCATACCCGCATTCCCGGGGCTCCTCCCATTTGCCGCCAAGAGAAGTCTACGGCAGGTTAGGTTTAGTCGGTGCGAGTCCGACATACCCACCCCCAGATAAATTTTGCGAGTGGCATGAGTAGGCATTCCCACTGCCAAAAAGGTATGTGTAGTAGGTATATCAATTATCTGGTTTCCGCTTACATAGTTAGTGCTGGCCCTGCTTAGTTAGTTAAATCAGATGGCCGTGTGTGAATATTTTACCCGGATAGTATTATATTATAATAATCATTTGGTCTTTGTAAAACATATTTCACGTAATTAAAAAAAAATGAAATAAAGTTATTTTTACATGTCAGAAGTTCTAGAAAATCACGTTTAACTTTACAGGTTGATTCCTACTATTCGGAAATACGCAGCGAGGATGGAACAATTTAATAAAAAAGAGGTTACATAGACCAAACACTTGGTTGGTGGCCAGTTTAAACTTGAGTTACCTACTGAACTTATTGCCATTAAAATTTGTGAAACTGAAAACCCACTGTTTTTGAAGGGATTTATGTAGTTAAAGTTCAATAATTATAATCTTAATATTCACAAATTTTAAGAAATTAAACCATTCACCTTTAAAGTCGGAATCTTTAAGACCGAGTCTGAACGTGTGTCTGTACTACTCGTATAACAGTACTTTTGAATCCATCAGAATCTTTTTGGAAAATAAATAACACAAGATGATGGACATGAATACTCTTTGCATTCACGTCCGTTAATAAAAGAAAACCATAACTATCGCACTTGGTGAGTCTAGGCGTATGAGCCTTTTATTCCGATCCTTCAAACCATTGTCTTTTTTTATATACTGTGGACACGGGTCTCAATCGCGATAAAGATATAGGCAAATTGAGACCTTGCCTTGAGACCCGTGTCCACAGTATATAAAAATGTGTACAAATCGCGAAAGTTTAAAAACATTGTCTTTTTATTGAGTATCACAAAAGTTTTCATTTTAATGAATAAAACTATTTTGATATAATAACTTTCGTAATCCTATTAAAGTTTGAGCAGAATCTTAAAAGAGGAAAAAAGATCCGGCACTCGTGATCTAATCACTGAGATGCCGTGCCATCCAACGCAGATTGTCAATTAACAAAATAAGATTTACAGGAAATAATAAAAACCTTATTGATTTATATTTTTTATTAAAAATACATATAAAATTAGCATACATTTCACACTTTTTACAATCGTTTATTAAGCACAATCATGCAAATATATAAATTTACAAAAGCATTCTACATACAGGCAAGCATTAATTGAACTTTTATCTCAATACATATATACATTTTCTTATAATAATATACCTGCTTATTATAAAAATATTTATATATCATATATTTCTCAAAATTATTGCACTTTCACGGAAGCGTTCACATAAAATAAATAACTGCTTCGACCATAAATTTTAACATTATAATATTGACTGAATAGTTGTAACAACATAAATTTTGTTTCACAATATATTATACATAATAGTTCATTGGGTTACTTTAGGTTGTGGCGTAGGCACCCACTGAAAAGGATTTTTGGAACCAAGGCATCAATGGGTCATCATAAGCCGCTATGTCGTTAGTTCCGGGATCCAGAAGACCATTCATAGCTACATATTGTAACGCACCGGATTAAATCTAACACGAGGTTTAAACATTTCTTTTGTTTCTTAGAACAAACATATGGGGTAATTTCTCATATCAGACAAGTAATAACTTACTGATATGACAATTTATTTATTTAATTTAACCACATGTTTTTTTTTTTCGATATTTCATGAAATTATTTTAAGAGGATGATTATAATTTGATAATAAAACATAGCCCATTGCATGATATAGTTATACATGGCTGAACTATAGTATGTTTAGCACATATCACATAATATACTACAATTGATTAGATCGTTCGTTTCTATATAAATTTCCATTTTTGAACTTTTGGCTTCAATTTCAAACAGAATCGAATGATCTTAATATTTGTAGTAAATGTAATTCTTAGTAGACAAATAACTTTAAAATATTTTTTTTGTAATTTAGTGTGACTTAGAATATCGGATTTAAAAGAAAAAGATAGTAATTTACCAGCTTAACAATAAATTGTGTAGATACCTGTGTATAACACCCTATACAATCAAACAAATCAAATATTTTTTTTTTTAAATTTACAGAAAAAAAAACGGGCTAATCGAAATGGGACTTCTTCAAACCTTATAAAAGGAAGTAAAAATATATAACCATACAGTGATGACCACACGTGGGATTGAGGCCAATTTCATACTTACAAAGAACTCAGTTTTTATTTACATATTGCTTTCAGACGTTGGTAAGTACACCATATAATCTATGGCACAAAAGATTTAGAGTATTTTTTTTTAATATAAGGATTCAATTTTATTAGTGAGCAACACCTTGCAGGAATAAACCTAGCAACTACATACAAAAAATATCTTTATATTATTTCAGTTCAGAATCTGAGAAGTATAGCCCACTTAGTTAGAGTATTCCATTATAGTCGTCAAATACAGGAACCCTTAATTATTATACTTATTTATTAGACCTATAGAATATAAAGTATAGTGGAGCTATAGCATGGGAATGATATTTAGCATTGAGTTACTAAATAAATTGTGACACTTTATAAAACAATCTATATAGGGAGGTTAATAAACTTTCCTGTTTGCATATAGATACGGTAAAAAACCCCAATGAATATTGACGTGCCGATGCCCATTACGCAGCACATTGCGTATTACATCAATATCAAAGGTGACAGGTGTCAAACGTCAAATGTGTACAGACTGTGTTGTAAATATTGTTATTTATGGCATTTGATCACATTACATTACTAACATAGTAATAAAATTATAGAAATCGTGTATACACAAATAAAAGGGTACATTAAATAACATTTAAATTAGAAAAAAGTATAATCCGATGTTTATGGTTTTCCTTCATTTATAGTTTCTGTGTCAATTTCACAAAAATAATATGATGTGTATTATAAGAGTGAAAAGATTAATAAAAAATTACAAAGTTCATTAAGGGAACAATATAAAAATGTCTTAGATAAGTATATAAAAGTAAATAAATTTACAACTAGAATTCAATCATTCCAATACAATTTAGTAAATACTTACCATCCGTCTTTCTTCAGAAACAAAGTCGTGTTTAAATAAAATGAAACATTCATATTAGTTGTTCAGTTACACCATTACATACAATACACAATTTTTAGACTCCCATCAGTTTGAGAGGGCATTTTATTATAATTTTAGATCCAAACAAATGAGGCAAACCAACAAGCTAATCGGTCAAACATTTTATAAGTAAGGGCATAGTTATTAGAAACAATTAAGCATGTTTTTATCTGTAAATATAGAAACAACAGTTTATTTGCAAAAGTGTAATTTCTCTTTTCTTCTACAAATTTCCTTTTAATTTAAATTCCAAACCATTAATTTGTAGATCTTGCGTTATTTAAATAGCACTTTTTATAAATTGACCATAATAATAAACTAAATCGTTAAAATCCCCAGAACTCAATAAGAAAAAGGACTTTTCATGGACTAACCGTTTTCTAACGAAGCTTCACTAAAAATTCTTGCTTCAACCCGATTAACTTTCAGATAAAACTTTATTTGTTTATCCATTTGGGAGCTCAGATGCCACAAACTTACACATAGAGATCAACTTAGAACACCTTATTGTGTCGGGGATATAATAATATAGCTAGCCTCTATAACTTCAGTAACTTTAAAAAAACAAAGACTATCGAAACAAAAGTCTATCAGATATACTGAAAATATATATTGCGTCAGTTTGGCTTCCATTTTTTATGTGGAATGTTTTTTTTGTGGGAGTTAAGTAGAAAATAAATAAATGACGCTAAATAGACGGATTGACCACCTGAATTGATTTAGGGGAAACATACCTAGTGTGTGGATAATAATTTCAAACTGTATGTAAATAATTATTTTATTCACTAAACCGAAATAGTTTTATGAAATTTCAACATAAAACGTAATACAAATATTATATTCAAGTAAAAATATATTATTTGTCTTGGAAACATTAAGGAAATCAATTAATAAATCATATCCTAAAGATTAAATTAGTATACATGTATACCTACATGTCAGATTATTAATACAAATTCATAGAGTTTGAAGGATTTGTTGTGGTGGTTTTAATAAAAATGAGATACTGACTTAAGTCATCACGACTAAGTAATGGCTAAAACAAAATAGGACTCTACACGATGTGAAGTAGTTTAGTCTGAAGAAGTTATTTTGACAGTTTCTATTATTAAATGATTGTGTACGTGTGTGTCACACCTTAAAATAAAACAAAAACTTTATTCGATTTAATTCCAATATCCAACAACACTAGTACTTATATTCCGCTAGAATGTAGTCTGCGTTAGCATCATTAAATTAAAAGCTGATTTCGCCCATAATACCGAGATTCCGGTACGAAAATACGTTGTTCAAAATTATTTTTATGAGTAATCATAAAACAATACGTCGTCTCCATGATCATCCAAGAAACTTTAGACTGATTTTGAATGTAGTCACACATTTAAAAAACAAAATTACTTATGTCTATTGTACGTTGTAAAAATACCGTGACAATTAAGAAATGTGACCGTGCTCTTAATGTTTAAACAAACTATAATGCCCATACAGTTTGAACCATGGTTTCTACTCTCCCATAATAAAGGTAACATTCTTAATAAATCGAAAGTGGTTGGTCTCATTATTTTGTCTCAGTAGTTAGCTGGAGGTATTATAAACCAAAAATTTTTCAATAAAATAATGGTTGTTTTACGGTAAATTGAAGCGCTTTGGCAGTTTGAACATCTTGAAACAGATGTTAGCTGATTGGATGTGAATTAGTGAAGTGTGGCGTTGGTTTGTCTGGTGGCACGGCGGAGTACGTGCGGCTGGAGGGCAGCGTAACCGTTGTCTATCACACGAACTATGCGAATGTTGATCTGGAAATAACGAGTGCGAATATTGAATATGCTGGAATCAAAACTGTTTATCTCATCTCATTGTTTATAATTATGTTTCATCATCATCATCATATCAGCTGAAAGACGTGCACTGCTGGACAAAGGCCTCCCCCAAGGATCTCCACAATAGCCGGTCCTGCGCTGCCCGCATCCAGCGGCTTCCCGCGACCCGCACAAGATCGTCGGTCCACCGTGTAGGAGGCCTGCCCACGCTGCGTCTTCCGGTTCGTGGTCGCCACTCGAGAACCTTTCTGCCCCATCGGCCGTCAGCTCTACGAGCTATGTGCCCTGCCCACTGCCACTTCAGTTTGGCAATTCTTAAATTATATTTGAACCCAAGAAATTACAGAAATATATATTAAAAAAATCTGGGCTTTCTATTCAATATATTTCTTTTTTCTTTTCATTCATAAAATTGGTTTTCCGAGTACACATATTTTCACTACATGCTTATTATCACCGAAAAGAAAAAGGCAGAGGTCTGAAAAAAAATGTAAGATGGTAATAATAAAGAAAATAATATAGAAAATAATATAATTTCTTTCATGTCATCATTATACTGTTACAAATTAATTGAAATAATTTTGGTTAAGTATATTGTAGCTTATATATTATTTTTGAAATAATAACAATAATATGTCACACAGATCAACGTAGCCCCAAACTAAGCAAAGCTTGTACTATGGGTACCAGGCGACGATGTACATACTTATATAGATAGATAAATACTTATAAGCATAGAAAACATCCATGACTCAGAAACAAATATTCGTGCTCATCACACAAATATTTGCACTTACCGGGATTCGAACCCAGAACCACCAGCTTCGTAGGCAGGAGCACTACCAACTAGGCTACGGTGACCTAATGCTAGGTTCCTAATCCGGTAATATTCAATGCAGTTGAGCCATCACACAACATTCGTTCATAAACTAATTATATCATCCCACTTAGGAGGTAATATATATCCACAGTACGGATATAAGACCCTATATTTAATACTTAATTGACGGACAAAAAGCTCACCCAGACACAGAACAATCATTTATAATACATATACAAATAGTAGTCCTGTGCGGTTATTAGTACAGAAATACGAGGGCATGAAGGTGGTAGCAAAGTGTATACCTTAACCTCTACGCCACACGTGTCATCTACATTAAATTACAGTCATCATCATCATAACTGCCGTAAAAAGTCCACCGCTGGACAAAAGCCTCCCCAAGAATCATCTTGGGGGGATATGCCATAATCACCACGCTTGGGTTGGTGATCGCAGTATTATGGTCATAGTACACAGAGAAACGCTGCTCCCCGTCCTCTGGTTCTTTTTAATATATTCGGATGGCAAACGAGCAAGTGGGTCACCTGATGGTAAGTGATCACCGCCGCCCATGGATATTCCCTCAGGTCGACTTCTACGCCCCCACGGGGTGATATGGGGTGATGGTATTCTATTTCGTCACCACGCAGACAAAGTATTATGGGTGCTAGTATTAAATAGTAATTATGTAGGTACCTCATGTTTAGAAGCAGACCGCTTGAAGAACTTGTGGAAGCGCGTTGAGAGAGCCCATACAGCGCCGTTGTCACGTTCCGCCCACCTCACTTCTGCGCAGAATTGCAGTTTCTCCGAGTCTTGCGCTATCACCCTGACAACACACATAAGTAAATCAATATTTTATATTAAACCTTAGATTTCACTACCGCTTGCGATATGGTTTAAGCAGTATTTATTATGCTATTTTTCATCGCCAAGATGTCCTTACCGAGACTAAAGCCCTAAACGTAAGGTCTGTCTTTGGATCCTCCGAACTGGTTAAATTCCTGTCTATATCTGTACTTTGAATGTATAATAATGTCCTTCTAGCCGAATCCGGCCACGGCGGCCAATCTCAATAGAGATTAGCCATCTGCGCGGGACATATTATAGTGCTCAAGTGTGTGCGCAAACACAGGAGCAATTTCTATTCCATCACTCTCATTATCCGATGGGACGACTAGCGAAACGACCGGAAAGAGGTCAGGCACAGGACCGACTTTACGTGCTCACCGATGCATATAATACCGCCAACTCCCAGACTTCGGGCTGATGCTGAGAAATTTTTCTTTTTACAGAAAAGTCTCAAAATCACTTTTGGCCCGACCCAGGATTTGAACCCAGGACCTCGTTATCTGCGGGTGAACACACTACCGCTAGTAAATAAGCAATAGTAAATAAGCCGTGTAGATGGCCGCCATGCCAGAGCGGCTTGAACAACTTTTACACAGGGACGTCTACAACACAAGAGAGTAAATATTGCTATTTCTCCAACATTAGGCGTCTTCTTTATTTGCAATAAAAATCATGAAATAGGACCACTATTAGGTGTCACTATGGTACTATTGAGACCTATACATTTTCGGAGCTAGAATGTACCATCGGTGAAATGTAGGAAGATTAGGCTAAATGAATTATTTAAGCACATAAAAAAAATAAGTTATAAATTGAAATATTTTTGGCAAGGTTAGGTTACTCAATGCTCTTAAACCTTACAAATGTGTTCCTATAAACAGAAAAGTAGGAGAAAATGTGGCGGAAATAATAAATAGTATTTATGCCACAACGCTTTTAAACGTTTCTTACCGCGCTCTTAAAACGGACACCGTATAATTGCTCTTTGTGCATTTTACTTACAATATGTGTGTAAATAAAGTTAAATAAATTGAAAATCATTTTAGCTAATTTTTCCTTTAGCGAGCGCAATTGTTTTGTGTGAAAGTAAACTTGTATGTATCTCGCCACCGCGTTGAATTCTTTACTACTAGCGCCCTCCATACGGAACACCCTTATTCGAATTCTGTTGTAGTCCTACATAATGAAATACGGGTTTAGGTATTCCTTTTTTTTTACATCAACAGTCTTCATGAAATTGATGAGAGTCATAATATTGTGTTATAAGATGTTTTACTACTCTTCTTGTACTGGCTGTTTTTAGCTTCCCAGGATCAGCAGGTGTTCCATAGGCCTTGCGTCTTGCAGGCCCATAACCGGAATACCACTTCACTCAAGTATTCATTTAAAATGTCTGCTGTATGCTAGCATTGTCCTGCATAAAATTAACACTTCACTCATAAAATATGCGTAGATTACCACATGAGGCTCCAATCACTAACGATGTAAACTGACCAATTTAATGAAAGTAAGCTAGGTCCAGGTACAAGTTCGTTTTTCTATCGGCGCTTATGTCTCCAGGAACCTTCCATGAACCGTCACCGTTCCTCACTCTTTCATCAATGCAGCACTGTGCAAACGCCCTCAATCTTTTCAATACACCCTTCAATATACTTCCGTTATAACAACATTTAAAAACAATAGTTCAGTCCCTAATCCTGTTTACCGGATCTGAGTTACCAATTACAAATTATTAATAATATAGCCACACTTACTTATGCGAGTTAGCGAGAGGGTTCCATGCAGCAAGGGCGGTCTCGGATATAGGACTGAAGATTATGGTATCATCTCGGGGGTCCACCGCAACGCCCAGACCTTGTGAGGACTTGCGACCCACCAGGTTGACCGGGAGATCAGTGCCTTCCGCTGGGGGGCCTGAAGCTAACACCGCTGTTGATACACTGAAGAGCCTAGACAAAAATAAAATAATTGTATAGTAAGAAAGTACCACAATACTGTTTTTAAATATGATAATTTGTATAATAACAGTTTATGAGGAATAGAAGTCAATTTAATTAATTAAGTCTTAGCATTAATAAATCTCTGAATTAATTACATAGTAGATATGCGTGCGAGGATATCCTAACAAACACTTGCAATTGTATAAATTATGTTTTTATTAAGTTATTTGTGAAAACTATTAATTGGCCATCTCTTTTTTATTAATCTGAAATAATTGTAACCTTTAGCTGTAAGTTTTCTAAATTTGAAAAAAAAAATTTAAAAGCACACTAATTTTAAGTAAAGATCCTGACTAATATTATAGTGGTAATTATAACTGTGAGTTTGAGAAAGTGAGCACCAGAATATCGCCTGAGAAAATGATAAAAATAACAAAGCTTATGTAAATATCCTAACAATTCTGACTGACAAAAAACGCACATTCGCAAGTATAATACATGCGACTGTGAGTTTTTTGTTATGCTCAAGTCTTAATTACTCAACCAGTTTCCATTAAATTTTATTAACACGTCAGAGGTACAGAAGAAGAAATCCGGTATAACATTCCATCGAAAAATACTATTCCTAAGGCATAACGCGAGCGAAGCTGCAGGCGAAAAGCTAATACTTAAAACAGTTTATAGCTATTTAAGGTAAACGCCTGGAGCTTATAATTGAATTTGTAATTTCTAAAATAAGCGCAATCCACGTACTTAATTCAGATCAACAAAATTGACTACAGACGCTCCACCCAGGAAGTGATATGAAACACACCAATATCGACTTACTCTAAATACACACAGATTATGTGCCGCAATTTACTAACGCCCTATGTATTTTTTTTACTAAATCTGTCTTAAAGAACGCACGACCTACACTTAGGCTGTCTAAAAAATTAAACGACTGTGATTATTGTCTCAAAATAAATTAGATTTTGTTCATAAAGTCTATTACAGAGCGCGCTTGCGTCAACATACACTTTAAACATACTTCAAACTTTATTATTGTTGTACAATGGTCGTTAAATCACGTTAAAACAAATCCTGAATGACATGTTTTAAAGTTGTTTAGTTAACATTATTTATTCATAGATAATTCTTGTTTAAATAAATGAAATAAAGGTCATTCTAAATCCTTAGTAAGTAAGTAAAAATACAAGAAGTCAGATTAATAAAGTAACAGCAAGACAGTTTAAAAAATAACTAAACTCTAAATGTTTAGTACTAATAGGTGTTAATAACCTTAAACACAATAAACTCCATTATCAAGATTCAGACATGTTTATAAGTCGTAGTGTAATATGTTACTGTGCTAATGTACAATGATGGTAATTGATCTATTACCTACACTGACCGACAGCCATTTGATGTAAGCGTAAACATGCAATTGCAAGTCATCATCGGGTTAACGACCGTTAGAAAATGTTTGAATTGATCTTGAGCTCGAGAACTTGGGTCAATGATGTTGGATGATTATTGCAAATGGTATTCTTAATTGTCAATTATCAATTATTTTTATTATGATCGATTGCGTCCATTATAATGCCATTTACAAAGTATATTCAATTGTTAATCTTAATAAGGTAATCTTAATAAGGTAATCTTGTAAATGTTTTGAATCTTAAGTATGACAGATTAATTATCTCGTCAATAGTGTAGCTTGACACTAGTTACTTACTTATCGTATAGTCAGTGGTAACTCTAGTGTCAGAGTTGTTTAAGCCGCCCAGTAGGACTCTAACATGGCTTAACAACTGTTTCCTAATGACAACCACCGGGGCCGGCAGCTTAACTTGCCCTCAAGACCACGGAGACGCTTAGAAAATAAACCACTTTGGTGGTCACCCATCTATGGACTGACCGGGATCCCAGTTGCTTAAACATCTCCGTTTCCTTACGGACCGCATCTAAGTAAGAGCTTGACACTGCTCCCATTACGTTTATTTATGTTTACGAACCTACGTATACATAAAGAATATCAGCAAAATTAAACGATTGCATCCAATATTGGACATTCGTTGGCTAAGATGGCCGTAGATTTTTTTATTATTATTTGTTTTAAGACAACGCCCGCACTAGGGAATTTAATCTCTTTGTCGCGGGGTAAAATAAAAAGAGGTTTTTATTCACGTAGACTTTAAAAAAGCGCTTGTAAATAGTCAGAACACGTTTGTGGTAATATATAATTACTTAATTTATAATTATTTTTAGGCACATATAGATATTTAGGTACACGGTTTGTATGAACAAATTTACCACATGATTTATTTTATAATAGCAATGATATTTAGTTAGCTTATATTAAGTTATTGTCAAGGTACTTTACAAACATATAATAGACGGACATTAATTATATCCAGACTCAGAACAGCTATTTACATATACGGATAGCTAGCAAGTAAACATTTATTACCTGTCAGTAGCTAAAGGTTGATAGTACAGCAGACCCTGTGCAGGGGAGTGAGCGAGGCCCACCACTCCGTCCATGAGGGTGAACTTCTCGCCGCCGATGTCGTACTCGCCCAGGTCGGGGTCGGGGTACATGGACGCGTGAGTCACTCTCCACGCGTTGTCGCGCCGACCATCGTACACAATAATGCCTGCAAATTATAATAAAAAAAATCAAAGAAGGTCTCACTTCGAGAAGGTCAAACACTAATGTTCAGTTTTTGCGACAAATTCTATGACACTTTAGACTTTTTGTCAAGTTTAGTAAATCGTAAATTTTATAAAAAAAAAGTCTATAATTAATTCAATAGAATTACTCAAACTCCGCACGTAGTTTGAGAAATTCAATTGAATAAATTACAGAAATTTTTTATAAAATTTACGGTTCACGCAGTGGTTAAATTTTTGCGACAAATTCTATGACATTTTTGGGTGTTTTGTGTAGTTTAGTGAACCGTCATAAAAAAAAAAGTCAATAATTTATTTAATTTGATTACTTAAACTACATGCGGCTGCAGTGGTTAGTAAAATCGCCTAGTTACCTAAACTACACTATAAACTATACAGTTCCTATAATTAATAGTATCTGTGATCACAGGTTATATTAGTGCAAAATTGCATCTGTGTAGCAATTTTACTAAAGTATTAAATATACAAATGCTAAACTTCTATTAATATCTGTGTAGCAAATTGTGTTGCTGATTATACGACTTACTTAGTGATTAGATAATCTACTTCTACAAATTTATGTGTTTATAGTTAGTTTGATATCCTACTACTATTGTAAATGCGAAAGTTTGTGACGGAGAAAATATGTATGGATGTTTGTTGCTCTTTCAGGCAAAAACGAATGAACGGATTTTGATGAAACTTAAATATAGCTTATATATCCGAATACCACATAGTAATTTCTAAATATCGCGACGGCTAAAATTGGCCCAATCAGTCAAAAGGCCGTCTCTACGATTCGGATATCAAACGTCACACGTAGAATCAAATAAACTTTTAAATAAAACTGTTTATAGATCGTAGTTTATTTAGGATAGGTCAGATCGTAGTTTATTTAGGATAGGTCACCTGGAAAAATGTTTTGATCTTGTATAAAAATTGATACGATCGTAGAAAAATGCACTTAATACACTCGCTTATTATTTAATATTCTTTAATTAATTATTTTTCTATGAATATTATAATGTATAGTTTTAATCATTTAAATTTAAATGATAATCTGTAATCATATTTGTATGTCTTCAGACAAAATTAGCGCACGATTAGTTTTAGATGTACGACCTCTTTGTTTATATGTTATCTTATGTTCCTTATGTTATACAAATAAAATTTTTGATTCTGATTCTAAAAAATAGCTGTATACTTAGCTAACCACAAATTCATATTTATCATTATCTAGCTCAATTAGTTCTTAGGGAAAGGTTATATAAATGTGAAAGATATTTATTATCTGGTTAAGTTAAAGTCAGCTGTGAGAAAATGACATTCATTATTGTGCTTAACTGCTGTGATCTACGAGCCCGTTATTAGAGCTTGTGCTAGTGTACTAAGACCTACATTGTAACTTTATTATAATAGATGGCTTGAATAGTTATAATTATTCATAGTTTAATTCGTTTTTACTTAGCATTAAACGGATCTAGACTGGCCTTGGTATATTATAATCAGTAAATCGTATATATTTAATACATCCTTTATTTATTTATTCATACTTTATCTCGGCCAATTGAGTTTTGATGTTATAAAGCAATATATTACTATGATGTCATTGTCGTGACGCAAAAAAATTAACTATAAAACTGGGAATCCTTCTTAAGGCTTTTAAAAAGGAACTCGGAAAATTGATCTGCCGATGTGCAAAGTTTGACTCAAAATTTATAGAGGGTTCTGGTTCACTTCCTGTCAGACAGTTCAATTAATGATCTTCCCGATTTGCGTTTACAATGCCATAATAATATGTAGGTATGTTTATTGAATATTATATCTAGTACTTAACAAAAAAAACAAAAGAATATATAATACTGTAACTAGAGTTAAAGTAGTACACATACATATATATGTATATGTATTACTATTAGAGGATGATTTAAAATATATTATAAATAAAAATGATTTATTTGCATCCCTTCATCGATTTGGCAATGTCGACCAACCGATACAGATACAGCAGGTTTAAGCAACGATATTCTATGGAATGTCATTGGGTTTACAAGGCATAATGATAGGTATGTCTGCTCTGACATACTTATACATAAGCATGTCCTTTTTCATTCAAGATATTAAATAAAATGTCACTTCACACATAATGCCAAAGTAATTTAAAACCTACTGAGAATACTGTAAGATCTTACAAAATTACATCATTTTGTGTTATAATCAACGAGATTTTTTTTTATTTTCATGGAATTATTTTAATTACTGATTTAAATCGATTTTGGCACTGCTGCTCATTATGATGGGAACCAGGTTTTATTTAAAGTGAAATTAAGTTTCTTGAAAGTTTCAAAACGTATCTTATTGTACCACAAAAGCTGTAACGAGCTGTTAAAAAGGAGATCAGGGTATTCAGGGTGTTATAACATTTACGTGTCAGGTCATTTAAATGTTAGTATTGCGTCATTTGAGTTTCAAGTATTTGATGACCTACATCCCCTCCAAGTTTTAGCAAACTAATAAAATATATGAAGAATAATTTGATACTCTGATAACTAACAGACTCTAACTAACATATAATTAATTTATGGGCATCTTGTAAAGGAGCTAAATAAATGTAT
Organism: Pseudoips prasinana; assembly: GCA_951640165.1. Lineage (NCBI taxonomy): Eukaryota > Metazoa > Arthropoda > Insecta > Lepidoptera > Nolidae > Pseudoips > Pseudoips prasinana. The sequence continues at coordinate 18,347,769 of OX621240.1, forward strand.
AATAAATACGTTTTAGTACTCATAGTAATTTAGGAAATCTTTAGTAGTGTAATTTAGGCTATATTTTATTTTTTAATGGCAACGATCGCAGTAGTGAATGTAATCCCTGTGTCGCGGGGTACTTTACAAACATATAATAGACGGAAACAAATTACACCCAGACTCCGAACAACTATTTATGGTTCACTCAAATAGTTGTCCGGCGCGGGACTAGAAACCGCGACACGAAGCGGCGAGGCGACTGTCTTAGCCGCTGCGCCACCCGTGTAGTCAAGTAGTAATTAACATAATAAAGTCAATTTATGGGCATTTTGGAAAGGATCTAAATAAATGTCCAAATAATTAATACATTTTAGGGATAAGGGAATAATTTAGGAAATCTTGAGTATTGTAATTTCGGCTATATAGAAAGCTATCTTCAAAGTCCATTTATGGCAAGATACTATTTCTTTTATTTATTCTACGCTTTGGAAGTAGTGCATTTTGTTTCGAATCATATAATAATCTAAGGATTTATATCAAATCAACATTAAAACTGATGATAAAAATGCATATTTCTATAGCAGATACGTGCAGAAGACACTCGTTTTTACTTTTAAATATAATAGTAGGAGCATAATAGTCAAAAAGCATTACCAACTTAATATACAGAATGACATTTATTACACACGATGTTAGTAATTTTTAATGCCAGTAAATGGAGCTTTAGTAAGGAGAATGCTAATTTTCAAATTTAATCCAGTATTGAGGTGAGCGTAAGTTAACAGTATTATATATATTCCAACAAGCCTTTGTTACAATGAGACTATGTGAAAAGGATTAGAAATAGTGAACAACAAACATAAAATATTATTTCTACGTATTACGAAAGGTAAATAAATCGTACTAAACTTACTAATGCGAAAGATTTAGAGGACGGATTTATGGACTTATGTATGGATGTTTTTACTCTTTCACGCAAAATCTACCGAAAGGATTTTGATGAAACTGTGTAGTAATATAGCTTATATGTTCGAATAACACATATACTCATAATTTTTTAAGTTTAACGCGAATAAAACCGCGGGGCACGTCCAGTAAATTCATAAAATAAGTTAGTCTCACAAGGTAATTCCACACATTTTAATAGGGTTTATTCAAGTAAGGTAACACGCGTAAAAAGTCGAGTTGTCTATTGACAGTATACAGTCAACATAGTAGTCTTATTAACTGTTATATTGATTGCGTATTTAGTCGGGAAATTATAATGTCCCTAAGCAGTTTTCTCCGGTCCGTAATAGACCATTACGGATAAAGTTAATACCATTTTAGGATAAGTGGAGCATAATTGGAATATTACTAGTTACAACATTGTCGTAGAACCGGGCACAGGACACAAAACAGGTTAGACTCATTTAAAAATGTTCGCAAGAAAAATCTAATAGACCTCATTCTTTAATTAATGGCCGTACGGAAATCATACCAACATTTTAAATATTGGTCTCTGGTTATGGGACTTGATTTTTGTTCCTATACACAAACTGATTTATCGTACTCGCCGCATGGCTCACATATTGATCATCATCATGTCAGCCAAAGTACGTCCACAGCTGGACAAAAGCCTCCCCAAAGAATGGGGTATATGTCATAATCGGCACACTTACCAGACAGGTTCACGATCAATCGCAGGTTGATGGTCATAAACGCTGCTGACCGTTCTCTGGTAAGTATTCCCTCGATGATGATATTCTATGCCGTCACTACATCCTCTAAACCCTGAGCACCTGAGGTAGAGCCAACGAGTATTTGGTCGGAGAGATGAGGAGTACCAAGTTGAGAAATGAATGACAAATTCTTCAAAATTTTATTGTAATTAGCGGTATAATACTAAATTTTGTATCAACCTTACTTTCTACTAAAATATGGATTTTTAGTAGAAAGTAAGGTTCCCAATCCCATAATTAATTAGTAAATAAATATATTACGATACGTTCGAATCCAATGTTAAGAATTATTTTTTATTTATATTACATATTTCGTACAATATAATGATAACCTATGAAATTAACCTTAGACCGGACAATGGTAATTATACCATCGACCGATCTAGGGTCAATTAAGTGAATTTTCATAAAATTGCTGTAATAGTTACGACCTCACATTAAACTCTATTTTATTTATTATTTAGTCAGAGTCAGAGTTAGATCAGTCGGTTTGACTGCGGGAGAAATGTCAATAAACAAGAAAACAACATCAAAATATATACTAAAAATAACTAATAACTATTATTAATAATAATTCACTTTACCTAATCGATGCAAAAAAACCTTTTTGAAGTTATACTTCTTTTGGCGCGATGGAGAAAAATGATGAGAGTGAATTTTTACGATGCGCGCGCACACCGACACCAAAAAATTTAACAGCATGAAGTTAGTTCTAGGTGGTATGAAAATTGATAACTATGTTCAAGTTGTATATTAAGAAGTATAACTTCTAACGCGTGTATATAAGTACACACAAGTTTTTTTTTTGTTTAGTTTTTCTGCATCGATGAATGGGAATTGAACCACGTCGCTAAATGTCGATTACCGCAAACATGTCATCATTATGCAACGATACAATTCCTCGAAAAACAGCATGTCCATTTAATTAGCAAGCGATTTTGGCAAGTATATATGTAAGTTACATCATATTGTCGAGAAAGCAACATTTTAGTCGACATGGTCTGGCGACCACTAAACACCAACGCACTGATTATGTTCAATTAATGTACTTGCAATTATTCAATGTATTATGTGTGAGTTAAAATTACATGATGATTTATGAAGTGCATGGATACTGTACACTCGATTTAAGTTGATTAGACAATAACAGCTCTTTTTCTACAGTTTCACTACTAGTTTAGATGTAATCGTTACAAAGTATTGTGCTAATGATTCGTTTACTCAATAAACAGTTTTCAACAAAAAGCGTAAATGCGTTTATAATGAGCTTCATATTATAGCGTACTTGGAGAGTGTTATTGTTAAATTTGTAATCGTAAGGGGAAGATCGGGAACCGCTCAGTATACCTACTTTCTATTAAGTATAGCATATTAAGGGTGTTACCACATTACAACAATTCAATACCGTTCCAACTGGAACTCAAGAACCGGTATCAACGAGTGGTCGACTATGTGAGCAACGCGTCGATCTCCAATAGACAAATTGGCGTCGATGAGTGTGCAAACCATCGTTACCCTGTGGGACATACGTTATCAACTAGCAAGACCTCAAACAGATCAGTCAGTCAATATTCGAATTTCATCTAGATGCAGGCGTACTTTCTTGGAAATATCTCACTTCACATGTCATGGATGCCTGTGTCTGTTAAGTTGGCAGCGCGTTGCCCGCTAGGCGTAAGCACGTTATCAGTCGATATTCGAATTTCATCTAAAGCATATTGCAAGTTGAGTTGGAGTGAAGTCGACGTTGAGTCGGTGTAATGTGCGAAAACCTTTAGGAGATTTCGCAACTTTTCCAGTATATAGTGGGTTATCCATACATTAGGTTAGATTAATTATTTGTTGTGAGAGAATAATACAAAAACGTTCAATTATTAAAAAAAACAAGCGTATCCACCAGTACAATAGGATATTAAGTCGACTGTAATGTGCGAAGACTTTTAAGAGATTCCGCAAGTATGCCAGTATTTAGTGAGTTGTTAATTCATTAGGTTAGATTCATTTTTTTATGTGAGAAAATAATATATAAAAACTTTCAATTATTTAATAAAAACAAACATGTCCACCAGTACAATAGGATATAACGTTATTAATATACAGTTAAGTGCATGTTTCAAGTTTTCTAGCGGGTTCTGTAGGACAGGTGCTACTGTTCATTTCACATTCTACGTGCAAAAAATAACACTAAGCCCATGACTAAACTACGAAGTTTTAGAGCCTTACCTATACACAAAATAATAAATAAATAGAATGAATCCTACCAAGTTATCATTATGCTTTTAGTTTCAAAATTATACGCTGTTTTTGTTTTGTTAGATTTTTACTTAGGAGACGAAACGTAACTCCACAAAGCATATATTGTGGCTTTGATGGTAAATGTTTTGTTTGTTAATTAACTGACAATGTAATATCCACTCGACACGAAAAACCACATGTCCCTCCCTCGCAAACATAAGTCCAAAGCATTTGTCTGAAATAAAAGTATTGGGAACGAAGAGGTTTAGTAAACCTCTTGAACTACAGCACTCTAAAAAGACATATGTACTTATTTTTTATAGTGTGAACCTCGTAATTGCAGGAATGAATACAGCTTCCCAAAAACTATTTTATATGCACCACTATTATATAAGCTATTTTAACAAGTTATGTCTTCAAAGAATTACAGCTATTAATATAAATAGCAAAAACAGCTTACGTAAATGCGTGATATCGTTATATAACAGAAATAAAGTTTTATGCTATTTTATATATAAATTTCCGTAATAAAACCTAACAAAAGCTATGTAATTAATAATTTAACAGCAAACAATCTTTACAGAGTTATTTTAACGTCACTAATCTTGTGACAGATAAGTCCACACGTTGCATTCAAGCTATGTCCAAACTCTGTAACAGATCATATATCTAGTAGTTAGTGACCTTTCTCTCGGGTGGGAATCGAACCCACGATGGGTTTGAACGGGCCTACCCGAGACAAATCTTTGTGTGGTGAACACGATTGTTTGTTCTGTGTCTAGTTGTAATTTACCTATAATATGTATATATGTAATTAAAAATATATAACTATGTTTATCAGTTGTCTAGTTGCCATAGTACAGGCTCTGCCTAGTTTGGGATCAGATGTCAACGTGTTCGTTGGCCCAAGATATTTATTTATTATTTATTTAAATAAATAAAAACTAATAATGGCTGACTCTAACAGGGCCTTGAATGATACCGACGTGACAATATAAATTAAATACCGTAAGATTTGGTTTCGTCAAGAATACGTGGTCCTATTAAAATAAAATGATATTGGTGGAAATAGAAGATCATTACGCTCAGCTAATAACTTCAAGTCAATATGGTAACAGTCATATTCGTTAAACGTAGTTTTAATATATATATTTTACTACATTTTTCATAATAAATTAAATAAATCAACCTAAAAACTTCACATTAAAACTTTAACAAAAAATTCTTAACAAACCTACAATAACTATTACAATAATAATGTATGTATGTTACTGTAATGCATTTTTTTCCTTAGTGAGGTCAGCGAGTTTATTTGATGTAAACGTTAGGTAGCGCTATTGCCTACCGCGCTCAAATACCTCGTCGTATCTGATTTTGTGATAAATAATTCTACAATTTGCAGTCAAGCTATGTCCAAACTGTGTAACAGACCATAAATATTGTATTCAATCTTCTTACTCTATCTACAGTTTCACTTTCTCGTGTGAGTTTGAAATCCACATAAATACAATACGCACGTATGTCAATGTACTTCTGTATGGGCAGTGGTTACCCTAGTGTCAAAGTTGTTCAAGCCGCCCCTTAGGCGACCATTAGCGACATGGTTTAACGACTGTTGCATGAACTGTTTTGAAATAAAACTTTTTGCTTACTTTATTTTTACAGACTGGTGGGAGTATCATGCTATGAGCGCGATGTCAATGGTAAACATAGCTTTCATTTTAAATATGAACATACATACATAGACTCACGCCTGTCTCCCAGAGGGGTAGGCAGAGACAACGGACTTCCATTTGTCACGATCCTTGCACACCTCTTTCGCTTCGTTTACTGACATTATATTCTTCATACATGCTCGCCGGTTTAGGGTACTTCTGACCTGACCTTTCCTAAGTACGTCTCCAATTTGATCAGAGAATGTTCTACGAGGTCTTCCCCTTCCGGTTGTACCATTCACACAGGCCAGGTATACTTCTTTTGTCAGTCACCTCTTTCGCTTCGTTTACTGACATTATATTCTTCATACATGCTCGCCGGTTTAGAGTACTTCTGACCTGAATTTTCTTAACTAAAATATGAACATTGTATTAAAACCAGGAGAGATTTATCAGGCGGAAGGTGCTGTTCCAATACTTCTATCAACTTGATCTGGTTTTCGAATGTAAAACAAACAGTTAATTATCAAGGAAAACAAAGGAAAATAATCAACTGTGTCATTTAACAATGACAGAAAAAAGTTTATCAAGGTTTAAAGTTTTGTTTTTTCTTTACTTCACATTATACTTAGGTGGTAGGATAATTAACTGCTACTAATTATTTAGTTGTTCTAGACGTTATTATGTACGGTTAAGACAAAATAAATTAAAAGTCAAATAACTAAATTTATTTGTATCCAAAGCTTGACTAACGCGAACAAAGCTGATTCGAAAACCAAAGATTCGGTTTTCGAATCAGTTTTGTTGGCGTATTTCTATTCGTTTTCCTATACGAATATCTATAAGAGCAATGAACTATCAATTTCGAGATTACCTAAAACCCTGAGAGGTATAACTAATTATATTTGTGGCTAACATTGGGAAGTTATGAACTGCTACTGAAATATGTGTACCGTATATGATCACTGTAGCATGTTGTAGCTTTATATATCGCATTGTTAGTTTCGTAATTTGCCTTAATGGGTATTGATAAATGGTATCTCTTAATAAAAATGGTTTTAGAACTAAGTACTTTAATCTTTTTATATACAACTAGCGGCCCGGTACGTGCTTCGCTACGCTTGTAAGTATTAGTACAAATTGATTGTATATGGGAGTATAGAAAGATGTTGATTTACACTTTTTCAAGACTTTTTTTAAATTTTCGCTACGTACAAACCTTCCCTGGACTTCCACGAATAATCCAAGACCAAAATTAGCCAAATCGGTAAAGGCGTTGTTGAGTTATAAAATTACAACGAAAAGTGGCATTGATTTTTATATATATAGATAATATAAGTTGTGACCAAGAACGTCAATATACGATACAGATTTTTATGTTTCTCTTCTACTTTTCTTAAAATACTATGTTCAATGCATAATATACTATATTGTAGGCTTCCTGGCTATTTAGTTTCTGTGATAAACAATCCGAATGAACTTCCATTATAGACTTCTATACGAGTTATCCTAGTTTTATACGTAAAACCTAATCTTATTTCGCATTAGAGTCCTGTGACATACAAACGACTAGACTAGAATAGACTGCAATAGAGCTTCGTTTTATTGTTTGGGCAAGGAAACCGGAAAAGTGCTGGCTACATACAACGGGAGATATGATCCTTTTTTTATCTCTCTGGATCCATAAAGTAGCTAAAGATTGACCTACCTGGTGCCACAGTATCACTGATGTACGCGAAGATATTGTCGCAGGAGGCAGAGTGGTGCGAGGACGAGCGGGTGTCATCAAGTACCAAGTTGGTCAACAAGGAGCTTGGCCGCAGCAGTTCCCTGGGGAAGTACACACTTCGTACCTGAAATGAACATTACAACATTATAAACTTGTTCACTAAAACACACAGTAGTAGTAATAAACTATAACATTTACTGCCAGTTCGATAAGTTTGCGCAAAACTAATTTTATGGCAAGAAATTGTAGAGTATCGAACCAAGTTATGATATTTTACAGTCAATATATTCATGGTCTAAACTACAAAGGAAGCTAGAGAACTACAAATATAAAGATAATTATAGAATAGCACAACTAAAGTAGTTTAATAACTTTTTATTACAAGTATCTTAGTTTGCTAGCTTAAAAAGCTTACAACACTCAATTTTATACGCCAGTTCCACCCGTATAAGGTGACCCGTATAAAACGAGTAAAACACTTATTTTATGACGAATGTAAGACATCAAAAGCTTTTTCTAATCATAAAATGTAAACATTCTGCCTAATTTTTCCCATCGCAAAATATATTACGCATAAACAACCGTTTAAATTGACAGGTAATATTTCGAAGTTCTTTTGTTTAGAAAACAAATCATAGAGTGTCGTCTTAAATGTTAAGCATATTTCAGAGGTGACAACGATTTGTTTTCTTTGAGGTAATGTAGTTGAATCCTGTTTTCGGGCTCAATTAAATTGTTCCAAATACAATAAAATTTTATGTATAGATACTTTAATGCAAAGTGCCAAAGCCTATGAGAACATAGGCCTAACATTAATAAACCTATTTGGCTATTATTATCAGCATTTGTATTAAATCCGTCTTGTACATTAATGTGCTAAAAATTTCAGCCTCATAATCAATCAAATCCTTACAAGTTTGACGGGCCGGTTGTCGTGATTGGTACATGCTTGCCATTCATGTCGCAGGTCGTGGGTTCGATTCCCACGCACGACAGATATTTGTGAACATGAAGATGTCTGTTAGTCCTGAGTTTAGGTTTAATTATCTATATAAGTATGTATTTACAAAAGAACAGTAGTATATGTAATATATGAGTTGTCTGGTTTCCATAGTACAAGCTGTGCTTAGTTTGGGATCAGATGCCCGTGTGTGAAAAAGTGCTAATATATTATGATTATTATTACACCTACTATTATAAACTCTATTATTTAATGTATTTGGTTCAAATACGTAACTGAATTAAGAGTACTATGGTACAGTACTTAAATTCAATAAAGATTTCTGATTCAGATCCTGTCGCTTTACCTATCTGATTTGTTTGTATTACGCGGAAGTCTATTTCTTCCAACAGTTACAAGCTTTAACTGACTTATCATTAAATTGGGTATTCAAGCAAAGAAAATCAGTCCAATAGGCACGATTTGGAATTAATTATATCGTTATAAGAAATGTCAGTGAGTAGTTGCGCCTCGCAGTGTGAAATTAGTAATTTCTAACCTCCCATAGGTTACACATCACTAATTCAGGGTACAACCGATCTCAATTCCAAATTTATATTAAATCTGTTAAGTAATTTTTGCGCCATTGAATGTACAATCCTAAAATAGAATTTTTTACATTTATAATATAATAATTTAGAAATAAAATGGAAAATATTAGAAGCATAGGATTATAATAGCAGGCAGAATGATTAACATGACTTATTAATACACAGACACGTAAAGTAAAAGGACGTACAGACGTCAGCACATCAAGCTACCCCAATCTGACAAATTTCCCCAATTGAAAGTGAACCTTATGCTTTTGTGATAAAGTTGAAAATCTATAAAATAAATATGACAGATTGGGGTAGCTGGATGTGCTGGCGTGTGTACTTTACGCGACTGTGTCAAATTTTAATACTCTAGCTAGAGCTATTACACGGCTGTGGGCTTGGCTGTAGTTTCGTAAGTCACGTAAATTCCACCACGTGAACTTAGATAAAACAGATACATATCTTAACCTAGAAAGATTATATTATTACAATAAAGAATATAAATAGCTAACTTAGTCCAAAGACTACTATTACACCACATTTAGTCGGTGCTTTTACATCTAGTCGAGTCGTGAACAGGTAATAATAACTTAGGTTAACCTTACTTCACCTGCTTATTGTCTATATTTTACAGGCTTAGTCATGACTACTAGACTAATTTCAAAATTAATAACAATTTTTGACTTTGACAAATTTTGAATATTTGTCGTTATTTAAAGTTATTGCTCTTTTGTGCGCTTCAACGTGATTCTTCTTATCTCATCTCATTCAGGTATAAACCTGAATCGGTTCAGCTAATCTTGCATAATCGAGTAAAATCCTTACTTATAACCTTACAAACACTCACATTAATTTTAGTGGGAAATAGAGTGCTGTCTAATTTTATTAATATACTTAATATGTTTCTTCGGAATTAATATAATATAACCTAATTTAAAAAAAAACATGTATATTGTTAAAACTAGCTACGATCAAGAATTATGTTAAAAATAAATAAATAATTGTTATACTAACTTGGGACAACTGACCCAGTCCCATATGAACCCAACTTTGGCAGAGCCTGTACAATGGCTACCGACCAAGTGATAAACATATTATAACTAAATACACATAAAAAATAATCGTACGAACCCACGATCTCTGTCTATGCAGGGAGGGTGACTAACCACTGGAGCAACAGCCCAGTCAAATGTTTAAAGTAAAAAATTTGGTGGTGGCGATCACGGTATTCGTGATCTGCAGGAAATGATCGTGAATGACGTTCGGCAGGACCAAAGCTTCAGGCAGAGATGTTAGGACGATCAGAGAATGTTTTAAGTGATTATGCAGAGGGCAGAGGAACTAAAAAGTTTACAAGTCAAACAACCGGAGTCCAAGGAGCTAATTCTGGGGAATACATAATATAGGCGTTTTGGGGAATAGTTAATATTAACTAGGCGTGTTACGTCAAAATCGTCATTATTCTTGAGTCATGTTACAGCAACATCGAATAGCCGGATATATTAATATAAATGATAAATAAGTTCGACAGCTTAATTACCAATAGAAATGAATATGATAGTCAACGCCCTGACAAGGTTATGTCTAATGATGTGGAATTTTTTTGAAGTGTCAGATTCAAATTATTTCATTGATTTAAGTATCGGTAGTGAACAATCGAGGTCGTGTGGTAAATTCGAAAGGGTGTGGACTTCAGTTGTGGCATGTCCAATTGTCCGTGTTGCAATTATTGTTCGAGTTAAATACGCACATTTTGTGGGCGTTCAGTCAGTACCCATGCTTCGAAACAATTCTGCAGACTACAGAACTAATGTAATTCTAAGCTGGTGAATGGTATTTAACCTCGCACTTAATGATTTTATCGCAGGATTTATAGTTATTTATTGTTCTTTGTGATTTTTTTTCTGAATAGAATTAGGACCATTTTTTCTTTGACCTTACACATTAATTTAATTAATGTAGGAATTCCCATCCATTAAACTGTTTTCATTCAAATTAGGAGGTCAACGATATTATAATTGATAATTATACGATGTAAATACGATTGTGAGGTTAGGTATCATTTATTTAGCGAGGCAGCCTTGTTGAGGTTGTTGAATTCAGTAAAAATAACACTGAAACTTTTGCTTGGAAGATTACTAGATATTCTATGTGCAATAAATCCATTTAAAATATACCGCTACAGTGTAATACTTTCTAATAATAAATGATTTTATAGTCTGTTTACAAGAAAAACTTTTAACCGTCTTCAACTAGGTACTATTATTTCACCAAGCCGATGACGATAAGGTTATTTGGAAAAATAATAAGCTAATTTGGAATATTATACCCTAAATACAAAGACTACAATAAATTGATATATTACGGGGCATTATTGACACACGGCCATCTGATCCCAAATTAAGTAGAGCTTGTATCTACTATCGAGATCAGATAAATAATATAATACATATACATCTTTTGTAAATGCATACTTATATAGATAATTACACTCAATCACAGGACGAACAAACATGTTCATGCACACAAATTTCTGTCCTGTGTAGGAATCGAACCCACGACTTGCGGCAAGCATTTACCAACCACGCTTACCCGCCAGTCAAAACTATCACTTTAAATAAGCTTAATTGGACGAATATGTCGGAGAAAGCCCAGACCACCAAAGGATTTTATCGATAGAGGCAATAAATAACAAATGCAACCTCCTATATCTGATTACCGCATACCATAAAGTCGTACATACTTGTGTAAGTTAGTTTATGTCTTATTGTACATAAATGAAATACTGTAATTGTATTAATACATACTTCAGTTCAGTTGGAATTCCTTGAGGGACTCCAAACACGGTATCTTTTAAATAAATTAAAAGTAGCTTTTGTTGAAACTAAAACTCCTCAACTGAACTCAGCTATGGTATAATTTTTATTTTTACAATCTAATTTGGAATCCCGGCTATCAGAGTCCATGTATTTACCAAAGATACGAAATAATAACATTTCGCTCTGCATTGCTTACGAAATTCTGTTTTTGTTAAGTTTTATGTTGGTATTCTGATCGCAAAAGATAGCAAATGATCACTATAATATGCATGCCTATAACAATTCGCAACATAACATACAGATATAAAATTCAAACTTATTGGTACGAACTACGGAACCTAACCTTTATTTTCTACCTATCTAAAAGACCCTCTTACATAAGATGAAATACTAAACTGTTGGCCGCCGATTATCGTGCAATTCGAACCGATTTTACCTAACTTAATGCTTATTTATGTGAATTCCGGTTCCTGAATAATAAAATATAATGTTATGCTTCTGGTTCGACTAAGGTATCCAGTTACTAAACAATGTATATGGAGCATACCAATATAACGGACAAGAGCAAAGTTCCTTTCACTACAGCTATTCTAAATTTAAATTCAAACACAGAACATTATCTAGTGGGCTTCCCTTGGTTTATTCCTCTGCCAGTCTTCATGAATTCTTACAAATAATGTGTGATTGTATATAAAAACAACAGAGCCCATAAGCAGAAAAAAAACATTATCAGCCTTCACCAAATTGTGGAATTTTGATGGAACAAATTTATTTCGAAAGTAACTACCGCGGATCTTAATTGGTAAAATCAGTTATTAAAACTTAAATATAGCACAAATACATTTCAAGTTGGAACAATATATTCTTCTGGTAAAACAATGTCCTCGTTAACCCACACGTTTACAGTTGGGCGTACCAGACTTTAGCTCAGAGCGCTGGTTGACCTTGAACTCAAAGCTCAAGAATCGGTCACGAGCAGAACAATTTTGACCTAATGATTGTGGCACGAGCGTGTCAATTCACTTACTTAAGTGATTGCTTACATAACAATAGTAAGCTACTAGTAAATATTGTATTCACGTTGCGATTAGTATCAAAAATAATCCTTCAAGGCCCAGACTTTAGGGAAGCTAGACTCGCTTGTGCATTTAGAGTTTTTATATAGGATATAGAATTACTGTTAGCACTTTTAAATACCTTCACATTTTAAATTTATTTTTATCTATCAAATGAAATAGGAAAAACGATTTTCCAATCATCATTATATAAGCCGAATGAAGTCCACTGCTGGATAATGGCCACCCTAAAGATCTCCACAGAGGAATTGTGTCCATCATTTGAGGAGGATGCTCTAATTGCCAAGTTTGGCAGACGGGGTTTGCGATCGCAGTTTGATTGTCATAGTATACAGATAGACGGTGTTGCGTGATCTCTGGTAGACATACCCTCTGAACGACTTCTACGCCCCCCACGGGATGCGTTGGGTTGGGGTGGTATACCGTACCTATATTTAGGGGGGATTACAAAAACATCATATTACTAATGACAACATTGCCTATTTTTTTTTCAATTCAGTTTTACGGCTCTGGCTTCTTCGGCCTGAGCCGTAAATGAGCCTTCCGTAAAATATATTATTATTCCATTTATTTTCGTCATATCAAGTAAAGTCCGTCACAGTCAAGTCATACGTAGTCCTTTTCGTACCCCAGTAAAGCAGTGGAGACTTTACTAGAGGTTTATATGGAGTTTTAGATTCAACACAGAAAATCGCAATTCACGGCAATATGGCACTTTCCTCCAATTGTGTACGTTGTCCATGATGTTATGTCTAAAAATACATTGAATCCATGAATTTACACCAGTTTTCGAAAATGAAACAATGCCCTGATGCGTCTTTTTCCGCTTTGGTGCCAAAACTCCAACATTGCCCAATATTTTGGAATATTAATCTGTCAAGATGACAGATGCACATTTGCACGATTAAAATAGAATTATTTCATGAAATATAACTTTGTGGGCAAAAACGCTGCAAGCTAAATTCTGGGCCTTACATTCCGCAACATTGTATTACCGTTCCAATTAGCTAGGTACTCCAAACTGTCTAGTTTCCTTGCGTAATACGTACATTTCTATTAAAATGCATATACCTAACATTACGGCTATTGTGCTAAATTTCCCAATTGTGTATGATTTATCGACTTTGTTAACATAATTATACATTAAACGTATTTTTAAGTTTAATTAAAATTAATTAAAACCCCCACGGCAGAATTCACAATTGCATTATAAAATGTTTATTTTCCAGTTTCCGGTTATGAAGAAGTATTAAATATTTAAATCAGTAATTATTTAATTATTCATTAAGTCAGTTATCGTTTAATATTCATTATCTGCTAAATATGGATAATTGGATACACAATCTACACAATCTTGCGATCACCGTAGCCTAGTTGGTAGTGCTCCTGCCTACGAAGCTGGTGGTCCTGGGTTCGAATCCCGGTAAGTGCAAATATTTGTGTGATGAGCACGGATATTTGTTTCTGAGTCATGGATGTTTTCTATGTATATAAGTATTTATCTATCTATATAAGTATGTATATCGTCGCCTGGTACCCATAGTACAAGCTTTGCTTAGTTTGGGGCTAGGATGATCTGTGTGACATTGTCCCTAGATATTATTTATTTATTTATTATTTTTATTATTTAATAATGTGTATAAAAACAAACTTGTTAATAGACGAATCAATCAATTTAATTTTAATGGGTGTGTGCTAATTGATAACTCGCTTAATAACGTAGTAAATGCTGTACTTGCGAGTGGAGTAAATGATGAACATCAGAAGAGGTACACGCCCATTCATTAAAGTTATTCATGCATTAAATTGATCGAGGTATAGCGTTTTGTACCACTTTAAATTATGCAGAAACGATTGATGTGCTGAATAAAAAAACGCCTATTAATAACATTACCGGCAAAAACGCCTCAATAGATAACGAGCTGCAACTATTAAATGGCGCCACGGATTAATTAAATAAAACATATTTACTTTTATTTTTTCCATTATATACATAGAGAACTTTCAAACTACGAAGACTGCTCAGGGTCTATCTGGGTACATATTGAGCCGTTAGTTAACAATTTGCACGCAATTTTTTTAGAGCATTAACTTTTTCTTTTTGTTGAGCTTTCTGTAGCCGTTAGTTAACAATTTGCACGCAATTTTTTTAGAGCATTAACTTTTTCTTTTTGTTGAGCTTTCTGTGTCAATAGATTGTATGTAGTGTCCTTTTAATTTAGATTTGAAGCATTTTTTATATACAATATAGAAGTAATTTTAATACATAATTTTGGCGTAGTTTAGTTAAGAAGACAGGCGCTATGAAGGGTCTGTTGGCGTGGTTGGTAATTGCTTGCTTTCCACGCCACACGTCGTGGGTTCGATTCCCACCCAGAACACATATTAGTGTGTATGAACATGTCTGTTTGACCTGATAGTGTGTGTAATCTATAAATAGAAAAGGCAAACCTGACTAAATGACTTATATGTCAACGCAGGGCCTAAACTATAATTATCTATATAAGTATGTATTTACAAAAGAAAAGTAGTATGTGTAGTAAGTATATCAGTTATCTGGTTTCTATAGTACAAGCTATGCTTAGTTTAATCAGATGGCCGTGTGTGAATAATGTCCCAGGATATTATTAATTTAAAACTATGTATACGACAACTCTTTCTCCTTATAAGCCTTTGGTGGTACATACTTATTCTTGTACACAATTGATCTCATGTAGCCATCAGTACTATCAATTCTGATCTATTTGATTCTGAGAGAATGTCAAACACTAATAACAATACAATACTTAAAGATGCATAGGGCGCGGGGTTAGAAAGTAGACTGGCTTTTATCTCGGTGCCCTTGTTTTTAGGTTTCAATCCCCGCACAGTACAATTATCTGTGGCACCCATTAGTAGTTGTTCTGAGTCTAGGTGTGCTTTGTGTCCGTGCAATGTATGATTGTATGGTCACCACGATATAGGAATTCATTTCTCTAGTGCGGGCAAAGTTTTTAAAAAATACTATAGAAGATCTATGATGCTCGGTGCCCACATGCCATGGTCTCATAGGTATACCCACACACGAGAATAATTTGCTTAACTAATATTTAGTTACTTTCACTGAGTCTAAGCGTAGGTACGCGCGTACTTGTGTCCATACATTGTATGTTTGTAGTTACAGATATTGATTTCACAAGTACGGACGATGCTTTTATTAAAAACTGTGCCGGGAGTTAAAAATGTATATATTAGAATTAATTATCTAGAAATAGCACTGAAATTCAACAAGAACGATTTAATTGCAAATTGCCACAAAGGATACATTTTCGTCACAAATTCGTTAGCAATAAGTTGATTGTGTTGTAAGAAACTACTACTCCTTTGCAATAATTACTAAACGTATACAATTAAAACACGACTAAATAGCGAAAAAAGAATTTTCTATGCACATTAAACCAGTCTATAAAACATCTTTTCCGGACTCGATTAACTAGTACCTACTAAAGACTGCTTGTATACCGGCAGGTACTAATACTATAATAAAACTGACAATACTAAGGAGAAACACGTTTTACTCGAAGATCATTTATACTTATTATGTCCTTCGGGAAAAGAAAGTATCTATAGTGGAGTGCCTTTACTTTAACTTATTACGTACTCATACCACTTGGACTTAGAAACATGAAATACCCTCACTGAAATTAACAAGACAAAAGGTATTTGTTACGGAGGCTGGTAGCGCAAGACCGGCAATTGTGGAGGTCTTTGATTTGGGCGAGGCTTTTGCCCAAAAGTGGGGTCTTTGATTGGGGCTATGATGGTGTTGAAATTACAACAGGATAGGGAATAAAAGTCCACACGGACGGATTCAAGAACAAATACTACACTATTCTTGTATTGTAATTTGTAGAACGGCAGTTAGCAAAGACGCGACAAAAATGTCACACATCAAAAAATTAAGAAAATAATTCAGGTAATGCGTCTAGTACGAAAAAAAATATCATCTATAGATAAAACTGAACATTCTATAATCAGATTGCGAAATAAATGTAGGTATGTGTATTGAAACTACATTGTAGCGTGTTCAGCCAACTGATTTTCTACAAGTTAATCAGTTCCATAATTGGATTGACACCATTCTAACGGGCAATAGTTTATTTCAAATATCCAACCATAGGTATACTGTTTTACAACCCGTACGACCCAACTGTTGCAATACCTACATGAATTAAATGAAAAAAAGGTGCGGCCATGCAACGTGTCGGACATCGCATATCAAGGGATTCAGTATTTATGAATCGAGGATTAGGCCGAATAATTTCTTATAGAGAAATAATGGTTGTACAAATATTTAGCTCGCATTAATATAATAAGATCTCATAAAATAAAATAAATATATTAGAAAAATTTGAAGTTGCTCAGACATACCTATCAAGGGATTCGGTATTTATATATCGATGACTAGACCGAATAATTTCTTAAAGAAAGATAATGGTTGTACAAATATTTAGCTCGCATTAATATAATAAGATCTCATAAAATAAAATAAATATATTAGAAAAATTAGAAGTTTCTCAGATATACCACTGCGGCAGACAGAGTCGTAAAATAAGGATTCCTTTTAGTACGGAATCCTAAAAACAATTCTAATTGATTGCTCTACACACTCTACTTAATCTTCACATAAACATATACGCAATAGGTACATTAATTATCTATGTGCGCGACATTTATGTCACTTTGGCAACCAAATATAACGCAACGTCCATCATAACTTGCAATAACTTTCGAAGTGGTTTGTCCTTAGAAAAGATTTTGATAATGAAATGACGCTGCAACAGGTTTGCTAGTTTCGTAAATTAAATTGTGATAGATATAGTCGTTATCATTCTATGGCCTGTATTTTTTAATTGCTCTTGACCATAATCTTTCCAGGAAGAGAAGATCTAACAACATCTTATTGGCACGATCAAATAATTTTAGACAACATGGTGGACTTAACATGCCAAAGAGACGTTTGTGTTAATTTTTCTAGAGTATTAATTGTTTGTGGTTCATAATAACCACTAACTAATACTTGAATTATTTTCAGTAATTAAATTCCAAGGAAATTATCTATGTATGTCCACTTTGGTAGTTTTGTTTCTAGTTGCCAGATTTGGTTATACCAGACATTTATTTCCGGCAATTTGATATGGGCAAAGACAAACTCAATAATGTTGCCAGATCAACTTTTATTATGGCATCGATTAGTTCCTGTTCCTGTACGCTTGGTCGGCCATTTGAAACTTAATTAATTCAAATCTGCAGGAATTAAAAGTGGCGTGAAGTTTGCATGTGGTACTGTTCCGGTTTTATTTTAAACGTCATATGATTATTACGTCATATTATGAATGATCAATTTACATTCAATTAAAAGTAAAATTCAAGTGTTCTCTTCACGTAACCCATGTAACTACGTAAAACTCTGTAACAGTAAAAATGTGTAGATACAGTCTCGCCACATTTACAATGCAAAAATTACCCTTACCGCCTACGTAATAAAGACGCTTTCAAGGTCAAAGTGACGTCGATTTAAATGTTGTCATGCCAATTATCAACATTACTATTACCCTCTGGACGAGGGTCACCTAACTTCTGAATATACATAGGTCCTGCTTACTTGGCAAATAACCGTACGTTGGGACGTATGGTTATTTACACCTTGATGATCAATGAATACGTGGTCCCGAACTTTCGCCCACTCCGATTTTCCCTGGTGTCATTGCTCATACCAAAGGCCATAACATTAACACAAAAACCCTAACATTACCTGAAATATATAATGTTAGTTACTAGAAAAAAAAGACATCGATAAAAACGCCATGCTCTGACTCAGTTAGGACCTGAGGGCGAGTATGTTACCAGATACATCAACAGGCTTCCAATTAATAAAATTAATTCCAAACTTGTAATTTCATTTATAATTTCAAACTAGAAGTTTGAAATTATGTAAACTGACAATGATATTATATACTAGCTGTGCCCCGCGGTTTTACCCGCTTTAAATTTTATAAATAATCATAGCCTAATATGTAGCCTATATGTTGACCCGACCTCTTGGTAATATTCATGCAAAATTTGAAGAAAATCCATGCAGTACTTTTTGAGTTTAGCCCGGACATACATACAGACAAACAGACACACAGACAAAAATTCTAAAAACTATATTTTTGGCTTCGATATCGATTGTAGATCACGCCCCAAGTATCCTTTTAAAAAAATATTCAACGTACAGTTTTGACTTTTCTACGATTTTATTATATGTATAGATGGTACAAACATCATATTGATAGTATACTAAAAATAAATTCGTCTCCGGAGTGGAATGCTGAATTCCCAAAACAAAATGAGCTGCAGAAAGACGATCAAAACAATATAGCTGTCGTGTACGTAATGTTTACAAACAGTTTCTCAAAATATTGAACAATACAGATGAACCTTCATGCGGTTAGTCGATGTGTCGATAAACCAACAAACTTTCCACACAAAGGAATGCTTCATTGCCACGCAACTTAAGCGTCGTACCCACTATGCCACACCGGCAGTTTTGTCGAAAAGCCACGCCTGCAGTTACATGTTCACATGAGACCGAATACGACAATAAATAATTGGTTTTAGTGTCTAGCCTTTACTACGCCCTAGTTCTTGTTTACGCACACATATTAGTACATAAACGATAAGTAGGGCTAAGCGTTTTTTCGCTTAAATGGCTGTCCAGCTGCAGTAGTATAGTTAACGGTACAGTAACGTAACAGTTAAAAATAGTTGATCAAAATCGGATATTCAATACTAATAATCGTCGCATAAATTGCGTCAAAATAGTATAACGGTGCAGTGTTATAAAGTGATGAGTGTTAAATTTAAAAATATCAGCTAATGATGCTGCTGCCCAATATCCACGATCATTCATAAAACCAAACCTCTCGTCCGATTTTGATCATGTACTTTGCTATTGACTGTATCTCGACTTCACAGAATAGATGCAGTTAGAATTAGTACATACACAATCTGTTCCAGTATGTGAGCACAGTTTCCAAAATTCATAGAGGAATGCAAATGGGCGCAGCGAATGCGATGTGACAAAACGTCCGGCTCATAAATTATGCTCATTTTTACTACTGGAATCAGCAAATGTAAATGATTTAGTCACTAGCATATCCGGTTATTATTCCGATCCAGCTCTTGTGCATAAGCGACTGGTGAGAACTACGCCTTATATGCATTGCTACAGCATCCTGTGTTCCGGACTGTTAAACGGCTCGTCAATAAAATCATATGTATGATAGACACTATAGATGATAATATGAGGTATATCCAGGAACGCGAATTAGGAATTGGAAAGTGCTCGTTTTCAATGGAGATCTCGTCAGCCTAACGTAATGTAATCTGGGGCTGCTTGTTTACTGAGCCTAAAGCGCTGACCACAGCCAAATAGGTAGTTCTCTGCAAGATTTAGCAAGAAGTTCTGGATTTAACGCCTAACCTCTCGTCAGATTTTAATCACCTATTTTGCTGTTGACTGTTCCTTCACCTGATAGAATATATACAGTTAGAATTAGTCGTGAACTAATTCTAAATGTATGTTCCTGTATGTACCTAAGTACGGTTTCCAAAATTCATAGGGGAACGCGAATGGGTGCAGGGAAGGCCGGGCATTTGGCAGCCGATGTGACAAAACGTCCGGCTCATAAATTATGCTCCTTTTTACTACCGGATTCAGCAAATGTAAATGATTTAGTCACTAGCACATCCGGCTATTATTCCGATCCGGCTCTTGTGTATAAGCGGCTGGTGAGAACTACGCCTTATATGCATTGCTACAGCATCCTGTGTTACGGACTGTTAAACGGCTCGTCTATAAAATCATATTTATGATATACACTATATACGATAATATGAGCGCTTAATATCCAGGAACACGAATTAGGAATTGGAAAGTGCTCGTTTCGAATGGAGATGTCGTCAGCTTAACTTAATGTAATCGAGGGCTGTTTGTGTACTGAGCCTAAAGCGCTGACCACAGTAAAATAGGTATTTCTCCGAAAGTTTTATAAATGAGTACTGGATTCACCTTTAAAAAAAATGTGAAATCTTTCTATATATTTCGGAGTTACAAAATTACCTATCAAACTCTATCAGTAAGGCATACGAAATGTCAACAATGGATGATTGATACAATCTGTCAAATAAGCGCCATAGACAACCATCAAGTAGGTCGTATGTTCTTTTTCAGATTTGATAATACAAAGACAATGTAACAAAGTAAGGTTTAATTAAAATCGTTGGTAGTTTCTAGTATGAGAGAGTTTATTCTAATGTGACCGATCTCCTAATAGCGTACTAAGTAGGTAGGTAGGTACCTGATAGAATTTGGTAATTCGGGGTATAAGACAAGTTCTACTTTATAGATAAATTGTGAAATCTTCTTCCGCAACCATTAGAATTCAAATGCACTTTTTCTAGTTCAAAGCATTTTCTACTTTCTCAGGAAGTTAGAAATGTATTGATGTAGAAGTATAAGTTTGTAATATGTAAATACAATCCTATAAATAAAACATTATTAGCACAGATTGTATGTGATAGTTAATTAGATTGCGTACGAGAGACTTGGAGTCAAGCCCCTTTGGCACTTAGTAGACACTTCATCTGTTCAGTTACGACATGTGAGATCGTAATATAAGTCTATTTGCCTACAAGGCATATGATTGCGATGACGGATGTAATACTTATATCGCATGCTCCAAAAATATTAAATAAACTGCCTAAAGTGCTAAAGATCAACTCTCAAGAAAGAGCTTGAAACTAAATATTGATTTGATTGATTGATAAATACGTATGTACGTACTCGTACGGACGGGAGTAGTGAGTACGGGAATCAAACTAGAAACACGAAGAGGCGAGACGACTGCCTTAAGCGCTGCGCCACACATGCAGTCAAATGCATACGACTATTTTAATCGTAAAATATGTTTAGATTTTTTTTAATGTATTAAGTATAATAGAATTAATTAAATCCCAAAAAAAACTACTCTCACTACAAGAATACCATTGGCGGTCACCATAGACTGACAGCGTACCTATAAAAGATGATTGTAACTTACTATTAATGAGCGTCTTCTATGAGTTATATTTTTAAATCAAATATTTTTATTATTTCGCCAAACTGAAGGCATACAAGTTATTCAGTTTCGTGATTGGATCATGCAGGATGCAATACTATTTCCTGGTTCAGATTCTCCTTCCCTATTGGACTTACCAGACGATCGTTAGCCATGTCGAAGATAAGGATCTTGGGTGGGCAAACTCTACGGAAGTCATCGATACTGGTGACGACCCCGGCGTCCAGAACCCAAAGACGGTTGCAGCGGTCAGCACGGACGCGGTACACGGAGATCAGGCCGGTGCAATTGATGTCCCCCCGGCCGGCGGTGTGCCATGACCAGTCAGGGTAAGCCTACAAGCAGAAAACGAATTATATAGTACACTCATTTACTTCTACGATAAAATATTTATAAATAGTAACTAAAAACATAAGATTCTAGTCTGCACGTTAAAGTTGATGTAAAAGTAGAGGTTGAAGTTGACTACTCGCTACTACCTCGGCAAGTGATTCGAATTGGATTTCCGTACATGGGGGTTACCGGCTAAGTCACCGAACATCGGGATAGTGATAGGTGTTCAAATAAATAAATGTTAAAAATGACTTAATCAATCACCTTCGTCTACATGTTTGAATACCGATCACGATCACGATGATCGGTGATTTAGGCGGTAGGTCCCCAGGATAACTATTTGTGTGACCCATTAGTAATTGTTCTTAGTCATTGAAACTCGGAATATTTGAGTCTGAAACTCGGAACATCACGACCTTACAAAGTACGTAAAGATTTCCTCACGGAGTCCTCATAATCATAAAATTACGACTGTGTAATGTCCTAAGGTAACCTCATTTTGTTAATACCAGTCTAGAAACAGTTATTTGAATAAATAATTATTATTACCTAAATACATCTCCTATCAGTTTTTCTCGAACTTTAAAAGATCGATTTCAGTTGGGACCTATGTATGTATTAATTCTTTGTTGTAAGTATGTACTGAATAAACTGCATTATTTTAATGGTCCTGATGGAAATTTAGTTCTAATTGGTTGTACCTAACAAAGAAAAATATAAGTCGGGAGTAGGTTTTATTTCAAACCTTCATTATTTAAGACAAAATCAGTACCAGTTATTTAAATCCTGATATGGCTGGAATTTACATGTTTTTCACGAACACTTACTCGTATCACTACTAGACTGAAAAGAACTAAGTATAGACCACACAAATAATTATCACGTGGGGGAAACGAGCTTATACATAACTTTAAAAATTACTACATCATTACGACTTTTAAAGAGAGGTTGACCATAGTGTTTATTCGTTTCATTTGTTTCACGACTTGTCGAATTCCTTCACCATACAGAATTGTATCTAGGTCATAGCATTGTAATAGTGTTCTGCAGCTGATTACAGCTTGCCAGAGAGGGTAAAAAATCCAAAAATGCGTTACAATAACAAGTATGTTGAAAAGGTTATTTAAACCAATTATAAAAAGAACTACTTATAATTAAATATAAATCATTATTTCTTAATCGTTATTTATATATTTAGATCACTCATAGATAAAAAAATTTATGAATACCATTACACTAACTATATACCATACCAAATTAATGTTCTCTATTAAATCTGCTATGTAATTATTTACAAATAAATTGCGTTAACGAGGCCGACAGCACAAAAATGCCCGAAGCTTGGGACAGCTGCTGCTTTGTGTCTAGCCCTCTGGTTAATGTAACTTAAGTTATATAGATCACAGTGCAAGATGCCTTTTGGGCTAACATGACTATTGCAGACTTTCCTAAATAGGACCCATTTATTGTACAGGCTATAGAAATTCACAAGGAGGTCAGGTCTTTTCTCTAACTTAGGAGTTCAATCAAAGTATTGAACTTCTAAATCCGAGAAGAAAATTTACCACGCTGCGTTTCTTCTCGGACTTATGAGTTCAATACTATTAGTCTTTTGAACTCCTAAATTCGATAAGGGACTTTGCCTCGTTGTGTCTCTCTTCGGATTAGGAGGCCCATACCATGAGTCGTATTAAACTTCTAAGTGAGACAATCATAAGGAGGCAAGCCTTCTTTGTAGCCTTGCGTCCTTATGCGTTCAACGCCCACTTTCTGCCGACACACTTCCAACAGGATAATCGATCCCCACGTGAAGCGGAAATGCGGAATAAGCCCTCTGTTGTGTTTTTCACAAGAAACAACAATGAGGTCTTTTCAAAGTTTTACAATTTAGTGGCAATGTCCACGTGGTATTTGTGTTGTAAGTATCCATAGGCTACGGCAATCGGTTTGCTGACTGAATTTGTGTAATAAAAGTAAGTGTGATACCTACGCCATCTAGTAGAGGTCAATTATTACCCATATTATTTATTCTATGATTCATTAATTTACTGTACCATTTGAAATAACTTATGATGTATTTATACAGTTCAGATGCCATATATATGACTTTTAACGAGAATGCTGTTGATACCCAACTATAAATTAAATATCAACGAATGACATTCAATCTATATTACGTGACTGAATACTGCATACCAATAGACATTAAACAAAAGAATATAAATAGGGTAAGCATAGAAAATCACGAGGCAGCTTTTGATCCTTAATAGTGCCTAACGATTAATGTAATCATAGAATCCTACTAATATTATAAATGCGAAAGTTTGTGGGTACGAATGGATAGATAGGAGGTTTGTTAGATACTCTTTCACGCAAAAACTCTGATTTTGATGAAACTTTGTAGTAATATAGCTTAAATATCAGAATAACACATAGGGTATAATTTAATAAGTTTAAAACTTTTAAAACCGCGGGGCCCAGCTAGTAATAAATCATTTTAACACCACAGAACGCAACTGCACAGTGTTACCTTTAATTCCACTCGGCTTGTAAACTTTTTCATACTGTTCATTCAAAAAGTATCGAGAGTGAAAAAATATGCATCAAAGATATAAATGTTTATATTTTGCAATAAAAAACGTTATGTAAGAAGTTATTTATAGATGTTTGATAACATCTGGGGTCAGCTTATAATTTACATAGTGGTTATAGTAGGAGCTCCGACAGCACTAAATATCCGCTCATAAATTAATAATTTTAACGAGAGACTATCTAGGTTGATTGTTATCTCTTTTATCGTTATTCATTATATTTTTTTTATTTTAATTAGATGCATGTTTTTGTGTAGTTCTACCGGTAAAAATATTTCCATAGTCATTTCACATGTTTTTGTCTGCACTACATTGATTATGAGTTTCTAGGCATACCTACCTTAAAGGTATTTCTGAAAAATTCACGGTTTTAATTTTCTCGAATTTAAAGAAAGTAATAGTGTTGTTGTTTGGATAGCTCAGAACAAACATATTCTCAGAATTAAAGTTTTCACTGCATAGTACAGAATAAATTAGTTATCAGAGTTTAATAAAAAAGGAACTGCCAGGCTCTTTTGGGTATATAACCCGGCATTAACGATATATTTAGATAATTATTATACATTACAGAAATTTTATTTATCAACAAAACACAACAAATAGTATAATTTAATTTAGTTACTGCACGTGTGGTGCAGCGGCTAAGACAGTCGCCTCGCCGCGCGCCGCTCCGTATCGCGGCGCCGGACAACTATTTGTGTGACCCATAAATGGTTGTTCTGAGTCTGGCTGTTATTTGTGTCCATCTATTATATATTTGCAAAGTACCCCGCGACACAGGGATTATTTGACTAATGCGGGAGTTATCTTAAAAAAAAAAAGAAGTTTTACTTAGTTTACGATAAAAAGCATTAACGTAGAAATAGTGTAGCTGTATATCGAACCACTAATCAATTGATGGATTCCTGTCTAGTTTCCCTGATTCGTTCATCATGTGTACATTAAATATGATGGATAGAATATAAAATATTTAAATATAGTTAAAATTCTTAATATTATCTGTATGCAAACAGCCTATTGTAGGTATTGGAAAGCTAGACTACGATATACAGTTTAAGCGTCCAAGAGCTTATGTAAGCCTTAATATAATTGTATTCTAGGCGCTCTCTCTTGCAGTTTATATTCTATACGCAATATTAGGTACAACTCTTGACAGTTGCAGTCAACACAATAATAGGAAATTAACCATATAGAGTTTTATACCTCCCAGCAGGGCTAACTTGGCACAGAATACTTGAATGTCTCTGATGGGTTCATCCAATGAATTCACGTAATTATTCTACGACCTGTATATATTTCAATCTTCTTTTAATTTCATTGGTCAAACTTATGCATGCACTGCCAGGTAATTGAGGTCGGCTCCCTTAGCAATTTTTCTCCACTTTATCCTTATGGGTCATTGAGTCTATGAGTCCTTGGTGACTAAGCTCATCTATGTCTGATTATGAGTATCTTTTTGTGGGTGGTCCCTTTCAAAGCAATCTCCCAATCATGTAAACGTCATACTATATCTAAAAAAGTTAGATTGAATTATGACATTTTCAGCTTCATTTTCATTGTGATTCATTTATTCAATTTCACGGCAATTAACTCACTTTAACAAATTACTGTAGTTTTTGTAATACGTAGGTTAAGTTATTATAATAAATTAAAGTTAACACGATTTCCAACAAAACAATTAAGAGCCCAACTTACCCATTATACTGTTGTAACGAATAAAAATGACCTAAAGCTTACAATTTATGTCTAATTCGGTATATTGTCTTCTGTTTTCCACTACCACTGTATCTATCTGTTTATACATTATTTAAAGTACGGTACAAAACTAAAGTAATTTTATTAAATATGCCAATAAATACCCTATTACCTTATCTTTAATCCTGTTCTCTTGAACGGTATCGCACCTAATAAGGCCATCGCTTGGAAATGCTTGGTAATCGTGTTATTAATTTGTTGTTGAAATAATTTCGGTTAACAATAAATAGTTACTTACATAAACTGAATAACTTGTAAAATATACCAGTAATAACAGTTTAAAAAAACAGACACTCGATATGTTTATTACAACCGATTTAAAAGGGCCACTCTCAAGATATTTTATTTCCATTATTTAATAAGAATCATCAAAATCGGTTCTCAAACATTGCAGAAATCGCGGAACAAATTGATAACGTTCTCTTTTTTGGAAATACATACAAAAACATGAATCACCTGACTCACGTTTGTAAATAATATTAATAAATATTTTATTTCTCTCTCTCTTTAACGTTTATGTATTGCTAGAGTTAGGAACAATCTCTTAGATTGTTTCGGGTATTTAAACATTTCAATTAAATATTGGAAGTTAATTTTGTTGGACGTTATATTTATGTAAAGTTTTCATTTCCACCTAAGCTTGTAATGGCTACCTTTGGGGTCACACTAACTATCAACGATAATTTATTACAACGATGGGGAAACTTTCACTGCCTCATAGTATTTATATGCAACTAATAACACATTAGATAATATCTAAATTTGGTCGGAAGATAAAATTTCCAGTTTAAATGATTACGGCTGATTGTGAATTTACATTAGGGCAACATTTTATTTGCTTCTTACGTCAAATATCATGTCTTCTTTCAACAATTATTATCATATATTCTCAGTTTAAAGGCAAACGGCAAGAATGTATGAAACTTTTGTACCGCTAGTAAAATTTCGTGTTACGGGATATTTTATGTTTTAATTGGTGGTTAATGTGATAGAAAAGGCATTTTTAATTTCTTAGTATTTTAGAACTTGGGATATAAAAGTTATAGCCAGTTCTATTTTAAGGTTACGTTTGGTAATCTGTGGGTCAACCCCATGACCGTGGAAACATTGCAGTTCGAAAATCACTCTTACTGCCTAAGTAATAAAGATACTGTAAATATCAAAGTGTGTCTACTGATGTGGCGATGAAATGCTAGTGTTAACTAGTGTACCAATGAAGATTGTTACATATTATATTTAGTTGGTAGTGCTCCTGCCTACCTGCCTGCCTGCCTATGAGCACGAATATTTGTTTCTGAGTCATGGATGTTTTCTATGTATTTAAGTATTTATCTATCTATATAAGTATGTATATCGTCACCTGGTACCCATAGTACAAGTTTTGCTTATTTTGGGGCTAGGATGATCTGTGTGACATTGTCCCTAGATATTATTATTGCATAAACATTGTTATGGTGATAAAGTAAATGTTGTAGCTCTTTTTATAGTTTTTTACATGGATTTATTCCGAACCTGCCCCGAAAACCCTAAACGGGTCGCGAGTTAGGTTAGGAAGATGCAAAAAGCTATTATTTGTTGAAATAATGAAAAGGTCTTTATTGCCATTAATTACGAAGTTCATAACCCAGTGTACATTTGTGTGAGGTTGCGAGGGGTTATATATGAGATTTTGAGTGGAGGTAAATAAAACAATAGATTCTTTGTTTTTTGTAACTACATTAATTTTATTAATATTATTATTTATTTATCCTTAGTATTACTTCATCTAAGAATATCTTCATATAAGTACCAAACAATAATAATTATCACATAGCACAAAGCAACATTGGGTTTATTGAGAACTTCACTCTCTTCGGATAATGCTTGTCTTCTTAGTCGGGGCAAACGAATGTTGCAATTAACACATTGCAAACTCGTCATTTTAATTAAATGATAAAGCGTCCTTTCGTGAATCCACTGTCAACAGATATATATTATAGCACGGAGGAACTGATGCTGAACTCACATAATATCTGCAAGATTATTTGCTAAATTGATGACATGTATCAAATCAACAGCAATAAATACCTGACAGATTGTCTTTGCTTGATAAATAATTGCCATGAACAAAAAAATATTAAAGACGAAAATCGTTCCTATTCTAAATCATTAATTATTACGATTTAATGCAACTACTGTGCTTTCTTAGGTATAATAAATAAGTCTATAATTATATGATTTATATGTAATGTTGTTCCTATTTATAAATAATTAATTATAATTTCGACATTTATATTATATAACACATGGCAATTTCTGTAAACGTAACTGCGTTTAGTTTACGATTTTAATACGTTTATTTATTGAAAATAATTGAAATATTCTTTTTGATTTTATTAATTAATCCAGAGTTCTAAAAATATTATACTTACATTAAAATCAATACCTTAGTTGTCTTAACAAGTGGTACAAATTATATAGCTGAACAACAACGGAAGTATGCGATACGAATTCTGCCATTCTCTTTTTAATGAGATCTAATTAATATGTGACCACAATTTGCATACCTGGATGAGGTTATAAATCAGCGCACTTTGTAATATTGTGTTATACCAACTATATTGGGCGCATTTCAGATTCAGAGTCATTTATTTGCATATGAAACAGGTTATTATATGCAAATAAATGATTCTGAATCTGAAATGCGCCCTCCAATTCTCAATCAGATCAGCGACTATGCATCGTCGCGTCTTAAAGTAGATCAAAAAATGTATCCGTCAGTATCCGCCTTGAGTAGAGGTTTGAAGTAGTTTGAACCCCAAAGGCATTGCACTCTGGCGCGGGCTACTTATTTGTAGTTTTATTTTGCCAGACGGCTCGTTTATGTAGGCAGTAAAATCCTCCAAAAGGATAACTCTATACGTCATGTTACAAAAAAAAAACAATTGATGCTGGTAAAGTATCGCATGGTGTAAATAACATTATACATATTTATGTATTACGTAATATTCTATGACAAACCAGTTACGAGAAAGTAAACCAAAAGTTTTGTCAAAATACGTGCAAGATGCTTGATAAAGTAGAGAACGAAATAATAAGTCGGTAAAGATAAGGTAAATGTGTCCAATGTAAAGTCGCGCATCATAACGGCGCCACCACCGAGCCGGTCCGCCGCCAAGGTTACAAAACTGCTTGCCTGCCCTTCACGCTTTCTCGTCAACCCACTACAGTTCATACTACTGCTAAGTTATCTAATTGGAAGAGGAAAATTACTACACAGTTTTGGCGCCAAAACGAACTAGCAGATTTATTTTTTACGGGAAAACGTTTCTCCTCAATGGGATGTTGTTAAAGTTATCGAAATCTCGCTCAAAACCAATTCAGAAGGTCCCTGACCTACAATATTGTACACAAATGTAGACAATGCTTCTAATTTAATACATGTCACCAATATGATCTTTTTCAATAGATGACCAATGAATACCTACTTTTAAAACATAGTATTAATTGTTAAGAGAAAGGCACCAAAGACTCAGAGTACGGTTCCGTGTCATTGGGACTTTATATTTGAATGTTCAGCACCTAACAATGTCGTGACTATTTTATTCCACTTTTGGCACCAGTTGAAAATACCACGATGATAAAGCCTGGCTAACTCAACGTATATTAAACAAGATTAATTGACCTATTGCATTATCCCAGACAAAAAAATAAATTAAAAAGGGCATCGACAAGCTAGCTAAAATTGGAATAGTCGTATCTACACTACCTACACTAGATAATCCTGCTTTTCCATAGTGGGGTCAAACCATATTTGCTGGTATTCGTAATATTTTTGATGTGAAACATCTATAGCCGCACGTAAAACAGATTTCTGGCGTGGCGACGCATGCCGTGGCGCATGCGCAATCGACTTTTTATTTTATCATTATGACATATGTATTTAGTTCCTATCACAATATGTTCTTTTCTGCATATTACTTTTACAAAATAATGCCGATGTTTCACATCTGCCAGGCGTCCCGTGACGGCTCACATATTTTTTTAGATAAAGTAATAATTTAGTTTAGCAGGCAGAAACTGTAGAAAAGATTATTTAAAAAGTTCCACATTCAAATTTAATAGCTGTCGGACTACAATTTTAACTAAAACTTTAAAAAACTGTCTAACAAACCTTCAATGTTCATGTCGACCTCTCAACTCCACACGGTGAATACAGAAAAAAATAATAAGAAATGATAGCATATTTAGGGAGATAGGAATAAACAAATCTATTCCGTTTGAAATTATCAGTAATTGTCAGACGTATTTTAAGACACTGTAAGATTTCCTTAAGGCACTCGGAACCCTTAAAAATAGAATACAACGTCCCAAAGTTTACCTATAAATTTTCTATTGTGCAAATAAATCTTAAACTTACCAAATTTTTTTTAGTCTGTGTTTGAATCTTATGAACCCCTAATGAATAAAAGAATTTTATTTTTGATGTAATATTGACAAAGTGTATACGTAAATATTATTATATGATTAGTAATACTATTACAGCATATAATTGAATTATTGAACGCACAAAAGTTAACAGTTGATAGAACTTTTATCACAGTAATGACTTACAAATCTTATCCGCAAGGTCAGGGCTAACTTGTAGAACTTTTTATCCAAACAAATCAGAGCAGTATCATTGTTCGTTCAATCTACAGGTAAGATATTGCAAGCCAGGCTAAATATTATTAATGTTACTAGCTGTTTCCCACGGCACCATGCGCGTGATCTTTATTTTTAATCTCCATTCCCTATGCTGTGTGCTGTATCTTTTGAGTTTACATTACAGCTTACATTTCAAAAGATGGCAAGCAGTTATTAATGTATTATACCATTCGCTTATGGCCCTTGGTACATATTTGCCATCATTTACGCGTTGCCGGCACATAAGTTCTGATGACCATACCATTCACCCAATAAGCATTTTCCCATCAGACTATTCTGTAAACCAAACTTTCTTGCCTATTGATCTATTCATAGACCGAAGAAGCTCTAATACCCTCTACTTATCCTAAACATTACAGGTAGTTTAACACATTTAGTCAACTCTACATTTTATTGTCAAAGAAACAGACAGACAACAATAATCGCAGATTACATTATAAAATTAAACATTTAAGTACATAAATTAGTTTTTTTTAATTTATGTTCAACACACGTATATAATCATCTTTTCAAAAAAATTGTAGTATTAGTGAGTTATTTGAATAATTTAAATTAATTGTTAGCATTCAATTTCAAAATTGTTATGTAGAACACCTTCAAATTATACAATTTAAACAATTATGTCTACGTTCACCTACTCATATAAATCCATTTATAAACTGCTTACTTTGTAACGTAGGTATCATGCCTTAAAGTTTTCTTAGAACAGATAGATACCGTGTAAATGATAACAGTAGTATAGCCAACAGTAGGTTAAACCAATTAGAAACAAGAATCAAACATACGGTCAACGTCCTTCAGTTACGAGACACATATGCCTACCATAACTCAAGTGTTCCGCTTTTCCCACTGTACTCTCATCACAACAGCTGTAAGAAGTCCACTGCTCGACTAAAGCCGACTTATGCCACCACGCTTGGTTGGTGATCGCATTAAGATGGACATAGTACTCAGAAAGAAGCTGCTGCCCGTTCTCTGGTATATATTCCCTCAGGTCTACTTCTAGACCCCCACGGGAACAGATGGGGTGATGATATTCTGATATCCGCCACCATCACCACACAGAAATGACCTCTAGTGACCCTAATTGTACTTTGGAGCGCAACCTCAGTATTTATGGATTAGATACTTATCCTGTGAATAGACGCTAGGAAAAAGTGCGGGTACATTTTAATTGATGTAAACAGCAATGTGAAACGACACGTAGAAGGATTGCACAGCACTATTTTCATGACATAAAAAGTATCATTATTCACACGCAGCCATCTGATCTCAAACTAAGCAGGGCTTATACTATGAAAAACAGATAACTAATATACTACATATACTACTTTTTGTAAATACGTACTTTTTTTTATTTGTTATTGAAAAAAGTACACATTTATTGACATTTTTTCCAAACTTCATAGCAGTTTGTCACAACGTTGTCGCTCTGTTTACTGTTCACTTATATAGATAATTACAACCAGAGTCAGGACAAACAAACAATATATGTCCTGAATCGAACCCACGACCTGCAGCGTGAAAGACAAATTTCTACCAACCACGCCAACCAGCCCGTACGAAACTTCTGTGCAAATATATCTACAGCAAACATTATTTTAATTTATTTATTTAAACTTATTGCACAAAACTGTACAATGGCGGTCTTAATGCCAAAGACATTCTCTGCCAGTCAACATAAATATTTACTAAGATTCTAGATTAATAATGTAATTCGTATGCTGGTCTAGATCGAACCAAGTCATGTGGAGCGAGGGAACTAAATTTACACTATAGTTTTGAAACGATACAAAGTAAACAGAACTAATAGTTCAAGTTGTTGAAATTTAATTGCCGAATCAAATAAATAAGCACTGGCTAAGTGAGATACCAACAGTTTATTGAAACTCGTAAAAAAAACAAAACCTAATCGATTTCTTTTGACCTTAAGCACGAGCGGTATTTATTATGCGGACCAATGATACAATAGTGTAATACTCTGTTATATAAAGCTTCAAAACCGGTTAACATGAGAGATTTATAAATATATTTTCAATGTTGCTCTTATGTCAGCTTTCATTTTTATTTTTCACACACCAAAATCGAAACAGTTGTGAATGAGATTGCACATACAATTTTAGTGTGCAGGGAATGAACCTACAACAGAACTGAATCAGTAGCAAGCATCATACTTGAATTAAAATAATGAAATATTATGTAATCAAACAGAGTGTTTCAACAAATATAGCTTACAAAAGATTAAGCATAGATTAAATATTGTGGGATACGCAAGTTAAATCTGAGTACTGTTAGATTCGATCCCATTTTAACATAGAACTACGACAGAATCCTACACCAATACGTTCCTCATGCATACAATACTTTATTCTGTTGTTGCGCAGATATCCTCCTAAATGGCTGTATGAATTTGCATGCTGTTATGAGTCACAGATAGTTCAAAGCTTGGATGAAGGATAAAAGACGTAGAGAATAGTGTTCCTTGCGCTATAAATAGCTTGTCTGGGCCAAAATCTTCACTTTACAGAAATGATTACCCTACAGTTAATAGCATTATCTTAATATTGTGGTCTGTGTGTGAGTAAAGTCACTGGAGCTCATCAAGCATGTAATGTCATGTGGGTCTATGGTGACCACACCAAACGGGCCGTATCGGCAAACAAGCATACAATGCTTACAAAATATCAAAATATTTCAATTTTAGTACAACCATATAAAACGAAAAGTCTTGACTTACTGACACTTTATGCTATCCACAACCAGAAATAATAAATTCGAGCTGTCTATGGAATATGGAATAAAGAGCTACGTGGACAGAGTTGCACAAGCTAGTACAGAATAAATTTAATGGTAAAGTAAAGGTATAAACCCTTGATTAGCTGCTCTACATTCCGAAATTGAACCTACATCTAGTTAGTTAGGTTTGCTTAAAATTAGCTCTATGACTCACAAAGACATTAGCATAATGCAAACACTAAAATTCCAACTATTAAATTCAACATGCCAATTATTGTCTGTGTTTTCTAATTTTACCAATTATCTCGAATATTAAAAATAAATATAAAGCTATACAGGTATAATTGGACGACAGCCTTAAATTCTGCTTACAACATAACATTTGTAGAACTACATATAATCTGTAATCTGTTCCTGTAACAGATTAAAAAAAAATAAAAAAATATTCGGGTCCGTCTTGGGGTTCTGTCGATAGAAGTGAAAACTATTTTTACACTTCTAATCTAAATAATCTACAATACAATTAGTTCACATTGAGATATACTCTTTGTATATATAATGTATAATATAAACGCACGGAAATATATCTATGTACAGATGCCAGCACATCCAACTACCCCAGTCTGTCAAATTACTTGTATAGATTTACAACTTTATCACAAAAGCATAAGGTTCACTTTCAATTGAGGAAATTTGACAGATTGGCGTAGCTTGATGTGCTGGCGTCTGTAAATATGGCTCATGGGAAGCATGCAGTGGCGATGACGCGAGTTCCGCACTTTTTGTTCGCCAAAAAGTGCTCAGCGCGCCTCAAGAAGTTTTCACTTCCATAATAAATTTATCTATGAGTATATGTAGTATAAGTAATTGAAAAAATACTAAGAAACTTAGTAGAACATTGCAAAGTAATTGATCATATCAATATCATAAAATCCTATCTAGGTAAATGTGACTATAGTCGAAATCAAATATTTTAATCTAAAAAAATATATTAACTAATTTGTAAAAACGATTGTTATCATAAGAAAGAAAGAAAATAATTGGAGCTTAATTTACTTTTTTTTTAAATTGAAGCTGTCGTTCTTTTTGGCGGAACTACCATCTGCATATTCTGCAAGCAGGCTCTTAGTAGGTCTTTGGTAAATGATTTAAATATTTGTAGAATAATTAACTTGAATAATAAAATATTGTCTATCAAGTCTATACTGTTTTAAATGCACTTGTACGCCAATTATCTATACATATAATAAAATCGTAGGAAAGTCAAAACTGTAGATTGAATATTTTTTAAAGGATACTTGGGGCGTGATCTACAATCGATATCGAAGCCACAAATAAAGTTTGTCTGTTTATCTGTTTGTCTGTATGTATGTCCGGGGTAAACTCAAAAAGTACTACATGGATTTACTTCCAATTTTGCATGAACATTACTAAGAGGTCGGGTCAACATATAGGCTACATATTATCACGGGGGAGGAGCTGTGATAATTTAAAGTTTGACGCGGGTAAAACCGCGGGGCACAGCTTCATAAAATTAAAGTTGAGCAAACAACATAATAATCTACAATCGAAGTACTTAGGCAACCCAAATACATAATAATAAAGCAAATTACAAACACAGTCGACATTACTTCAATAATTTACTCCACTGAGCTGACCGAGCTCAACCACAGAATAAAAAAGAGTTACGTAGCTCAACTCGCTAGGTTTGTGATAACTCGAGAAAACATAGTCTATCACTGATGTAAGGTATGTAATATAATGCGTCTAGGGATTTTTCGATTTGTTTAAGAATTTAGACTCGGTGTTGATGTGTCATTCGTGAATGATTGAGAAAATATCATCTTATATATTAAGATTGAGTGGTTTATTAGAACTTACAGAAAAAGAAACCGGTTGGCAGTGTTTCTATCTGAGCCTGGTAAACCTAATAACTCTTGAATAGATGTACATACCAATTTAAATGCAGTGCCTAACTATATCTTAAAACCAGTTTAATCGAGATTAACTTTAACTTAACTTAGTTTCATAAATCTTCGATCAGTCATTTACTAGATTAAGTAGGGTTATGTAAAGGTCACGTTATATATTTATTTATATCGTATTTTTACACTAGCAAGCGAGTCACTTGACAGTAAATGAGCATAGCCGTCCATGAACACTTACAGCAACAGAGGGTCGAAAGTCGACAAAAAGTTCGTTAGCGACCTTGAACCATAGAATATGTTCGCTTTGGGCCTGCCACAAAAGAATAACTCTGACTTTTCATATATTAATTTTGTCTCCGACAAAAACAATAAAAGTTCTAACTGAGTCGTCTATTGGTTGAACTTTTAGCGTAAAGGCTTAGTACTAATGGATAACGAAATATTGCGCTAACGTTATCTTTATGACGTAGACGAGAATATGACTTCTTTTTAGTAAAAGGCATGAATTATTGTAAACATAATGAAAAGTTCCAGAGAATTCTCTCTCTGTCTATCTCGTTTATCTGCTACTAATTTACTGGTTTAGGTATATAGAAAAGTGCTCCTTGCCTCATTAACACCAAGGAAGGAAAGATCAAAGTAATATAGTAACGACCGTGATAACGACAAATATTAAGATGAAGGTACTCTGATTGTTGTATATGTTTAAATATACAAGGACATACGAATGTGCACGCGACTTCAAAAAAGGACACAAATGCGCAATGTACGATTTTTTTGCTTTATGATTCTTATTTTTGTATATTATGCGTTTTCTTCGTAATTTCTGCACAGAGTTAGTTTTTTTTTACGATATGCTTTTGTGATGTCGTACAATTTTGTTCAAACTATGAGCCAGCAAAAGTAGGTTAAGCTGTATATCATTTTAATTATTACTATACTATGATGAAAGGTATAGATAAACTATTAAAACGTATTTTGACGGGTAGGTGGAGTTTGTTCGATTCTCACCCAGGTCAGATATTTGAGTACATGTGTGTTTGTCCTGAGTCTAGGTGTAATTATCTATAAAGGCATGTATTTACGAAAGAAAAGTAGTAGGTACTTATAAGTACCAGTAATCTGTTTTCCATAGTACAAGCTCCGTTCAGTTAGGGATGAATAATGTCGTCCCTAACTAATATTAACCTATTTAAATAATAAAAAAATATTTACTAAATGTATGATTAAAATTAAAACGAGTTTATCGAACAAATTGTTTTAACGTCAAAACTTGTTTGTTACTAAGAGTTTGCTCGCATCTTTCATAAGCATTGAGAAGATGACTAAAATAAGATTGAGACAGTGATCCAAATACTATTTTGAGACACCTCGTTCCGAAAAGCAGGACCCTTGCCAATCATGTTATAAATACGTTACATAACGATGAAATCGGTTACTGGTACACAGTTTTGTGCTCGCCGACCTCTTGGAGCGATCACAGACCGCGTGATATGTCACGAATACCATTGTTACCACGAGGCCGAACCAAGTTAATTGAATATACCTGTTTGTGTTCTTACAAAATAATTGTGAATGCATTAATACTACTAAGATGGTAGATATCTATTAAGTAGATTTTTTTTTCGAAAGTATGGGCTTGTTTGTGGATACTGTCATACTCGTAAAAATCACTGCGTCGCGAGTAGGGTTACCAGATGAAAAAAGAAAGATTTCCTTTGAAAATTCCTGGGATTTACTTATTACAGTTTGAGAATTTTCTCTTAAACGTACTTAACAATTTAAAATATTCGTAATTTTATCATCTATATTCACAGCGGATCTTGTTGAACATCACACTCAGAGCGGGCGAGTGCTGAATTTTAATGAAAATTTGAAAAATCCTGAGTTTACAGGGTATTAGCCAGATGCTCTCACCGGTCTGTAAGTGACTGGCGACATTAAGCAACTAGGCTTTCGGTCAGTTCATAAATGGGTGACCGCCACAGTGGTTTGATTTCAGAGCGTCTTCACCGTCCGTGCTTCGGAGGGCTCGTTAATACGTCATTCCCGGTTGTAGCCATTAGGCAACAGTCTTTAAGACATGTCAGAAACTTACTGATTGGCTTGAACAACTCTGATACTAGGGTAACTACTGCTCATACGGTAAGTCGAAGCACGAGTTAAAGTAGTGTTCAAAAATCCTGAAATCTTAGGACAAATCCTGAGATATGGTAACCCTACTCGTGGGGATTAACAAATATGCAATTAACGGACACAACGCATAGCCAGACTCGGAACAACCAAATATTGGACACTTAAATAGTTTCAGACTATCACTGCACCAAGCAATATTATCATCAATATTGTTTTTTTAAACACAACGCCCGCACTAAGGAAATTACTCCCTGTGTTGCGGGGTACTTTACAAACACATAATTGTCGGACACAAAGTACATCCAGACTCAGTACAACTATTTATGGGTCACACGAATAGTAGTCTTGCGCGGGACTCGAACCCGGAACACGAAGTGGCGAGGCGACTGCCTCAACCGCTTTGCCACTAGTTTAGTCATTTCAATTTATGTTGAAAGTAATTAAAATATGTATTCATCTTACCTGAAGGACGGGGCTGACACCCGGTGGCAAGCTGCGAGGAATCCACGCAAGAGTAGCAGGCACACCTGCCCTCAACCGAGGGATGCCCAAGTATAGACGATCCCAGCCTATCTCGAGGCCAGTGGGGACAGTATTCTCTGGTTGAAACTGTTCTAACAGAACTGGATCCGGGGGGAAATCGAACTGCAGGAAGTTCCATTGGTTGACGACTTCTAGGGTAGCAGTCGCTGCGGCAACGCACGCCCATAGCACAATGAATTGCCCTCTCATTGTATCTGCAAACAAAAAGTAAAATTTATTACATACACTGTTCAAAATTTCCAACAGGTAGTACAGACGCCAGCACGTCGAGCTACCTTAATTTGTCAATTTTCTTTTAATAGATTTTCAACTTTATCACTTAAGCATAAGGTTCACTTTCAATTGGAGAAATTTGACAGATTGGGGTAGCTTGATCTGCTGGCGTCTGTACATTTAAATTATCAATAAGTAGCAGTGCCCGCGGACTTCGTTCCGCTTTATAAATATGTTTGTCCCTGCCCGTTTGTCCCTCGTAATACTTCGGGTTATAAGTTCGGGATAAATAAAAATTATGATGATGAATCGTAGTCTATGACACTTCACAATAACGTAGCTTTATATTGGTGAAATAATTTTGAAAATTGGTTCAGTAGATCCAGAGATTACCCCTTACAACGTCACAAACTCACAAACGTTACCTCTTTATAATATTAGTATAGATTAATAGGTCACATGTGCAGTGCTTTACCTACAGATCAGTGGGAATGATTACGTATTCGATTTGCATTATTTTTAATAATTTAAATGTCGACTTCCGCATTTCAACATCGATACCAATCAACCGAGCTAAACAAAAACTATCGGACCCATATAGATTTCCTATTACAATTTGAAAGACAAAAAATACCGACTCAGCTATTATTACAAAGAATAAGAAATTATTATTCGTTTTTATTTTTAACTGTTTGATGCATGGATATTAAACATTATTACATTTTCATTTATCGTATTAGTACCTGGGCGACTGAGTAAGTCACGACTTAAAAAATATAAAAATAGCTATTATGCTACATGAGAGCTAGCCAGATCGAGTTTTTACTCCTGACAACACCCTTTTTTCTAACCCCTTCTTGTTTCTTCCTGATTAAATTCGTTGCGGCATCCAAAGCAGTTAAAGCTATTCTCCGGGTCATGCCTGAGTCTCAGTGTCATTTCATTGTGTTGATAAGAGAGATGGGCTAGTCCAATACCCTAAAATAATATCCTGCGAAATTATTTACACACCGTCTGGGCCGTCTGATGTCTAACTAAGCAGAGCTTGTACTATGGAAACTAGGTAACTAAAAACAGATAATATACTACTTTTATTTAGTAAATACATACTTATATAGATAATTACACCCAGACTCAGGACAAACAGACATTTTCATGCGCACAAATATTTGTTGTAGGTCTATTAAAAACTTTTACAGCTATTTACCAGAACAATGATTATGAGTTTGTTTTTTTTGTTAGTCACCCGAATCATAACCCGTTTCATGTGATAACAGGTAAGTTTCTAATATGATTTCGCAACTGGTATATGTGAAATAAAAAATTTAGATCGGAACCTACATTTAAAATTAAAATAAACTGGTTTTTCTTTGCTTATTGTTACAACATGTTACAACGTTACCTTGTCTCGTTAACTGTATAATCTATGTGCAAATTATATTTAAAATAATTAGATATTAGGTAGTTACTGTGAATTTATAGCATGAGCAAAGGACCATTAACTTGACTTAGACATAGTACGCTTGAGGTACGCGTGATAATTACACAGTGAACCACTTAACTGCCTTTTACTTTTAGTTCAAGGCCACTTCCGCCGGCAAATGAGATAATTATGACGTTAACTCACGTCACATTCCGTAGTCTGACAGAGGGATAGAGAGATGGATTTTGACATGGAGATACTATATGGACATTTGTAGGTTATTTATTTTATTTTTATTTTTTTTACACAGGTAGGTCACACAAAGAGGCTCCTTTCGTGCACTAAACTGCCTTGGCTAACCTGAAAGTCGTTAGTCGTAGCAGGTAAACTTGTTCAGGTGGGGATACATTAATGATCGCAACCTGGAATGCAAATGTGGTGCAGTCCCACAAACGATGGAACACCTATTATAATGTCGCGCGTGCTCTTGCTACTTACACGCTTAAAGATCTGATGGACGCTACTCATAATGCGAATCTCGTGGCCAAGTTCTGGGCGGGCACAATTTAGATTGCCATCGACTTGCTAAGAAAAAGAATTGTCGATCTTATTCAAAAACTAGTCTGTGCGGTTAGATTTTTCACATAACATTTTGAGAAATCCTTAAATAAACAACAGTTTACTTAGCTACTATTTTAAATTAAGTACAATTTTATTAAAAATATAAGACACTAAGCAGTTGGCAAACGCTGAAAGCTCTCAACCAGTAGCTTAACTTAAGCGACAAATATCTGACGAATATTTTCGGTTTCGGGTTTGGGTCACAGCTCAGGGGCCGCTGGAGTAAAAAGATGGAATTAAAAATAGGCACAGATTACAGGCACGGGATTACAGATCAGGGTTTAAGAGGCCATCGCGATACTCGTCGGGGAGGACCCTACCCTAGCTAACCTGTGACTTTCTCTAGCTACGACCCAGAAAAGAAAGCCAGAAAGAAGCTCTGAGCTGTTTCGTCGTCTTTTGCCTTTTGTTTTTGATTAATTTTCTACTTGTATTTTACGATATGATTGTCTGGCATGTGGCCTAATGCACGCACAAAAGCGTTGTCATATATTTCATCAAAAGAATTGTGAGGTAATAAACAATAACAGACAATTTCACTGAACCAATTTCAATAATCTGTTACAAAACCTCGTACAAACCGTGATGGTATCCACGCACCTTTACATTTACAAGACAGGAAGTCTACCAGAGGCAACAACTGTATTTAAAGGTTTTACAAGATGCGGTCATGTGAAAAGGCAGACACCATAGTTTAACATTAGTGTATATAATATGTGTTACTTAAAATAATACGGAACCATCGCCTTGGTTCCAGAGTACTATTTACAATTAGT
Source organism: Pseudoips prasinana (assembly GCA_951640165.1). Classification (NCBI taxonomy): domain Eukaryota; kingdom Metazoa; phylum Arthropoda; class Insecta; order Lepidoptera; family Nolidae; genus Pseudoips; species Pseudoips prasinana. The sequence goes on from OX621240.1 coordinate 18,389,406, forward strand.
TGTTGCTGGTAGATATTTTTTTTATATAAGAGGGCGCCAAACGAGCAAGTGGGTCACCTGATGGTAAGTGATCACCGCCGCCCTTGGACACTCGCAACACCAAAGGTGTCGCGGGTGCGTTGCCGGCCTTTAAAAGTCAGCAAGTGTTGCTGACCCTTCCCCCCCCCCCCCCCCCTTTGATCTCTGGAGACCTTACTCACACTGGGAAACACAACATTAAAATTATTAATGTTATTATTAAGGAATGTCTTCTGTATGGTAGAGGTACTTCCCCAGTCGGGGTGCTCTTTGAGCGAATGAACGCTATGACCTACCCCTCTTAGGTCTTTTACACCACTAAAGTAATTAAAAGTTATAAAATATCTCTTATATAGCATGAAAAAAATAACATACACGCACACGAATCGTGCTCATCGGGCGCCTAAATGGACGTCAGTCAATGTGTCGTTTATTTTAATTTTTTTTTTATTGTAACAACTAACTCTAAACTCCTTTTCATGAGAGATACGAGTAAGAAATGTAACTTATACGATGTGTGTAAAAATATTTAATGCCTTACCTTCCGATTTCAAAATATTACCTATCAGGCTATTTAAAGCAAGACTGAAGGCATGGCTTTTGGAGAAAAAATATTATTCCGTTAATGAGCTATTGATATACAAAATTAAAGTGTGATTTAATATTAATGATGTTATATAATTGTATTATTTTATTTAATTGTTATATTATTATGTATACTTGACATAGAGAATCTGTAATGTAATTAATTTAATTTGAATTGGATTGTTTGACATTGTATGTATTTGCATGTCCGTGAGCAAAATATGAGGACTATATTTTTTAACATCGCCATTACCATATTTTGAGCAAATAAAGAAATTGAATTAAATTAAAATTAGTATAGTTAATATCGCATAGAATATAGTAGGCAATGTACGCTATTATAGTAATTGTAAATATGACCTGATATGCTATTAACCGTTTATTATGTAATTAAAGCATTGCAAGCTGTAATTATACATTTTTTCATGCAGATATTAGACAATGTAATAACAGGTCTGAAAAGTAAAACAACGGATATGTTATCGTGGCCAAATCTGATTACCTTTCTAAAATATTTAATAAGGCATAAATGTTGCATAGTGTTGAAATCATTAGTGTCGGTATGTTGGCGGTCTAAACCTATGCCAAAAACTAACTTTATGCTTCGATTCTAAATAAACTGTAAGTAAAGCCGTACTTTACGGCTGGTGTTTATTTAGAATCGAACATGCAAAGACATTAATTTTCGGACATGTTCTCAAGGTCAGAAGTACCCTAAAACAGGCGAGCATGTGTGTAGAATATAATGACAGTGAACGAGGCAATAGAGATGTAAAAAGACCGTGACTAATGGAAATCCGTTGTCTCTGACTACGCCTCTGAGAAACAGGTGGTTGTCTATGTTTGTATTATGAGGGGTCACTAGGGTACGCCGGTTAAAAGTGTTACCTGACATAACCATACTGCATAGACTATAGAGATTAGAACAACTTTATATAACTCGCACAGAGAATTACCCTGTTCGTTACTTACTTACTTATTGTATGGACAGTGGTTGCCCTGGCGTCAGAGTTGTTCAGGCCGCCCAGTAGGTCTTTGGCATGGCTTAACAACTGTTACCTAATAACTACAACCGGGACTGACAGCTTAACGTGCCCTCCGAAGCACGAAGACGCTCAGAAATTAAACCACTTTAACGGTAACCCATCTATGGCCTAACCGCTAGCCGAGTTGCTTAACCTCGCCAATCACTTACTGACCGGTGAGAGCATCTAGCTATCCTGCTCCGCCGGTAATTGAAGTAATAACTAGATTAAGTAACTTACTACATATACTTCAACCGCTGCATCACGCGTGCACTCAAATCATATATTTTTTCCCGATTGTATCCGTAACTTGTCATATAATCGTGTATATTATATCACTGCTAGTTGGAATACCTTCTTCAGTATGGTAGAGTATTATGACATAAATATATTACAAAAGTAAGGAATATTTATCTAAAAATATTGCTGAGATATAACGACTGTTTCTCTAAGCAAATATTGATATTGATGTGTGTTTGAGCCTACTAAACTGTCATTTACGCCTTTACCGCTGATTTAGTAAATATTCCGTTCAAACAATGTTTTGTGTTTAAATTACCTACTTGCCACATAAGTATGAATAACTCATTGCTGCAGTTAATTCACTAAGTTTAATATTTTATGGTACATTTCATATTTAGCGCCTGTTTGTATTCTTTATGTTTGTGTCAGCCAAAGTACATCCACTGCTGGACAAAAACCGAAGTATGGGGGATATGCTATAATCGCCTCGCTTGGTCGGCGGTTTGGCGATCGCAGTTTGATGGTCATAGTTCACAGAAAAATGCTGCTGCCCGTTCTCTGGTAGGTATTCCATCGGACGATTTCTACTATTTTCCCCCCACGGAATGAGATGGTGTGAGAATATTCTTTGCCGTTACCACACAGCAATCTCGTTCTGTATTACCAAGTAATAAAGTGAAATCGACAGAGAATTACGGAGTTTATTTACACCTACGCCTTCATTTCTAAGACTATTTACTTACCAGAATGCACTAAAATCTGACTTCCGGGCAGTTCATCATCATTAATCCCAAAAAAATTTATTGGTTTTCAATTAACTTGTAGTTTTTTTACTTCACACGTCCGAAATTGAGCATATGATGTTTTTTTTCATTATGTGAGCGTAGTTGACTTAATTTGACTTAGTCAATCGGCGTGAATTAAACGTCTACCTTCTAATCTGGATTAGTAAAAGAAGCAGTTTGGATTCCCGCCTGATTTTTCCACTTTAAGTAATGCCTTCATCGATCTTCCGGACAAACGACTAAATACGAAAGCCCTCTGGAGCCTTTTGCGCCTTTTGAGGTTTGTTTCCAACCTCAAAATGTGACCTCTGGGTGGGAGACTTATGTATGTTTGTAATTTGATTTGCTAGACAATTTAAGCCCGTCTTGCCTCTTTTGTTCGGCCATTTTGCAAGTTACCAAGGATAAGGTAAGGCATACGTCATATAAAAGAAGTAGGTACTACCTTTTATGTTCTGTTATGATTGGGTCTCGTCATAAACATTAATATATCACATAACTCACCGTCTTCATCCGCTGCAATATTGCGTAGCCATTGTTATAATATAGTTGTAATGTTAAGAATGGAGTACTAAATAACGTCAGCACAATTTTCATGTCAACGAAGCAGTTACCGTGTCAACTTAATTTAAGTGAACTGAGGAGATTTCATCTAAGGACATATTTGTCGTGTTCAACAACATTTTATTATTACTTTAGAATGTAAGATAAATGTTGTTTAAACAGCATATTTCTTTTATCTACTGTAAATTTATCTTTAGCCGCACATTTAATCACTTTCTACTATTTGTATATATAATCGAGTATTGGCAAATAGCTTATTAATTTGGGCTACGATAATCTCTACGGAGGCTAGCCAACTATGAATACTTCAATCTAGTGGAGTGTTCGTGCAACGACAGGTTCACTCTCTATTCCTTTAGACTTATAATCCGTTGGGGCGGCTTTTCAAAACGACCGAGAGATCACGTGTAGACGGGCAGCTTTGGCTCCAATACAGGGGCATCTGACCCCACCAATTTCCAGCCTCCAGACGGAATTCAATGGGTGCTTTCTTGACAGAAAAATTGCGCGACCCGGAATTTGAAAACAGGGTCTCAATTAATAAGGTAAAAGACGAGACCAATGAGGGAGTCATTTTCATCTAGGCCTATCCATCGCTTTTCAAGGTTTATTATTAGATTTATCAGTCTGGAGTAAAATGTGGTCAATGTGGTCATTATATTTTTTACAGAAAAATTTGACGAATCGATATCTTTTAAAAGATTTATATATATATGTATGTAACGTCCACTGTTTTAATTTCTGATTGAAAATCGTATTTATGTGTAATTTGTTACGCTGTTCGAAGCAAGTGAATATGTTCTCAATTCTGAGACTCAATTTTGTTAAGTCATTAATAAATCTTATGAAATTTATCCGTCGTTTATGAACCGATTTTTGATTAAGTTTTTATTCGATAGGGAATGCTTTTGATATGGTCCTATTCAAATTTTATTCAAATTGATTGTTATAAACAAAATTTAAGTGTTTTAAATGTGCTATAAATAGAACGAGGTTACAAATTCGAGTGTACCTAAGTTTTTTAGTATATTAGCTACGCAATTTATCCTTTGTTTGTGAACGGACTAATTTTCAAATTGGTTGTTACAAAGGTAATTTAAATAAGTTTGTATGATTTAAAAAAAACCGTAATTGGGAAAAAACCGGCCAAGCGCGAGTCGGACTCGAGCACGAAGGGTTCCGTTCTATAAAATCGAGCAAATAATTCACGTTTGTTGTATGGGATCTCCCTTAAATATTTATTTCATTTTGTTTTTTAGATTTTTCTTGTTATAGCGGCAACAGAAACACATCATCTGTGAAAATTTCAACTGTCTAACTATCACGGTTCATCACATACAGCCTGGTGACAGATGGACAGACAGACAGCGAAGTCTTAGTAGTAGGGTCCCGTTTTACCCTTTGGGTACGGAACCCTAAATTTTTTTTCTTATTTCTCTAACTGCTTTCTTTAAGTTGTTCAGTTACATGGTTTGATAGCGCTCCATAAGTTTGCTGCACTATGTATGTTGTATATATCTATATATTGAAAGAGGAAGTAAATTCTTAACCTCAATAAACATGTAGGTATAAATAAGGGCCGAATAAATATTAACATTAATTTTTAATGACGCATGATAATTTCTACATCAACCACGCCTATTTGAAAATAGAACCAAACAAATAATTGACTATCGTGATTAATTACAATCATACTCATATAATATTATTGAAGTGAATGGTGCTGACGTAATAATGTCACCTTGTTCGTACCGTAAGTAAAATTTTGAACAAGAGACAACTTATTTAAAAACGTTACTATAATTTAAGCCAGCCGCTTAGCTATGGGTTATCAAAATTTTCATTTAAAAACCCGATTTAACTATGGCTTAGCTAAACCCCGCTTAGTCTCTTGAACTACGCTCAACTATTTCTTTATTTAGAAAACCTCCTTAAAGGTTTCTCAGCTAAGTAAAGTCATTTTATTTTACTCTGACAACATTTCTTGGACTGGTATAATAGAGCTTCACCAAAATTAATCGACTAATCGGATGACGGATATGATCGGATAGTTAAAACTTTATGATTTTTTCTCTACCAAGGTAGTTTACGTACCAAAGTGATAAAAAGGGACTCCAAGGTGAGGCTTATTGTGCTCAATGTTCTTCCGTCCAGATGTCATAACGGTAAACTGTTAATGCTAACATCATACCATAGTGCTTGGGGGAAATTGGAAAAATTGGGAAAGAATATTTATTTTTGACGGTTATTGATGTATGTATTTTTTATTTCATGTATGTTACGCGATTTCTCCGTGGTCTGCCAAACGATTTAAAAAATACTGTAATTAAAAAAAGTCGAAAGCGAACGCTTTCGAAATGCTCCCATATTTTCGCCTAATCGGTTATCTAATAAAAACGTTGAACTCAGTTTTATGTATTTTGAACAGTAATTCTTTTTTATCTTATAAAATAACACTTTAGAGTTTTAAGAGCTATCATTAGCTGCCATTTCCTACATTCCTCATTTTTTTCGCTTTGATTTTAAGACTAGCATAACTCCGTTATACCCATGTTATACCCGTCTATTTGTGCATCTACAGATTAAAAAATAAATAATAATATCCTGGGTCATTATTCACCATCTGTTCCTAAACTAAGCAGAGCTTGAACTATGGAAGCCAGATAACTGCTATATTAAATATACTACTTTTTTTGTTAACTACTACTATACTTATACACCTAGACACAGGATAAATAGATATGTTCATGCACATAAATATATAGGTACAACGTACTGGGGGGGAATCGAACCCACGACCTGCGGCGTGAAAAGCAAGCATTTACCAACCACGCCAACTGGCCCGTCAAATACTATAGGCAGGATTTCTCAATGACCAATATAATACAACAAACTCAACGTTAACGCGCTTGTTTTTTACCCACTTCAACAGTTTTTTTTTTTCGTTTATTCGTCTACAAAACTGGATACTGACACGTAACATTTAAAAAAATATAAAAACAAATAGTATTTACAGATAAAGCAATAATCTACACCTTACTGGAAGCAGACTCATCATGCTTTACATATATGAACTTTCCTAAATATATAATTCTAAATTTAAACTACCTTAAATATTTTCATATATTACTAAATACTGTTAATTACTAACAGTTTTTTTTAATTTATTTATATTTTTTCTTTAGTAAGCCGATAGAACAATTAAAATACAAATAAATAAATTATGTATTTTTTATTTTTATATGTATACATTAACTTGTCCCGTACTCTGTGAACCGATTATGAAAATTATTGTTCTATTCTATAGGAAATACTTTCATATTGATCCCATATAAATTGGTCGTAGCGTATTTTCATAATTCTTAGATTATAGCTCTTATTAGAACACAATACAGATAAAATTATTATAAACAAATAAAACATTATATATTATAAAAAATAATATTAATATAAAAAATATAGTTAAACCGGTTGTTATTCTTTACAATGTTTGCTTCTATGATTTTCAATCATTAATTATATTAGGAACTTATTAATCAGCAACTGGATACAGTTTGTTTCCGCACGATTGCACATTAGATACTGCCGCTGATTGATTGATATATAGATGTATTACCTAAGCAGGCATCTGCCCGCGATTTCAACTTTGCATTTAGCATAGTAACAAAAAACCGGCCAAATGCGAGTCGCACGAAGGATTCCGTATCAGTCTATTAAAACGGCAAAAAAAATCACGTTTGTTGCACGGGAGGCCCCCTTAAATATTTGTTTTATTTTAAGTTAATATTTATTTTTAAAGTGTATATAAGTATAACTAAATGACGCCGTTATTAATATCGAGCAAATATAATCACGTTTTTTATTAGGTCTTTACCTATGAAATTGCCGTTCTGCAGTACTGGCCATTTCAAATCAAAATAATTTTTGTTTGGCTAAGAATTCTAATTTCAAATTAATTTTATTTTAAAAACATGGATTCTTTTTTCCAAAAGTAGTCATTTCTTTATTGATTAGTGTTACATTTTCATCGCATTTCAATCTTTTTCGTCATCATGGATACGTTAAAAATTCGAGTAATTATGGAATATGAGTACCGTCGTGGCAGCAACGCGGCACAAGCGGCACGCAACATCAACGACGTTTACGGAGCTAACACTACAAACCAACGCACCACCTGTTATTGGTTTGCTCGCTTCCGTTCTGGAAATTTCGACCTGAAAAATGAACCTCGCGGTCGTCCGAAGACTTTGGTCGACAATGACGAATTAAAGGCGGTTGTGGAAGCTGATGATACACAATCTACGGCTGAATTAGCAGCAGCTTTCGACGTTAGCGTCAAAACAATATTGGTCCATTTGCGTCAAATTGGCAAGGTAAAAAAGCTTGACAAATGGGTGCCCCACGAACTCAATGATCGCCAGCGCGAAGTACGCGTCGAGACGTGCCTTGCACTGCTCAACAGACACACAAATGAAGGAATTTTGAACCGCATTGTTACCTGCGATGAAAAATGGATTCTGTTTGATAACCGCAAGCGCTCAGCAAGTTGGTTGGATCCTGGTTCAGCACCTAAACAATGCCCTAAACGAAAACTTACCCCTAGAAAAGTGATGGTCACTGTTTGGTGGTCTAGCGCCGGTGTGATTCATCACAGCTTCTTACCAAACGGGGTGAGCATTACTGCAGATGTGTACTGTGAAGAACTGAGCACAATGATGGAGAAGCTGGCGCATCTCCAACCAGCATTGGTCAATCGCTCGTCTCCGCTGCTCCTGCACGACAACGCGCGACCTCATACTGCACAGCAGACGGTCTCCAAGTTGCAAGAACTGGGGTTGGAAGCTCTCCGTCATCCGCCCTACTCACCAGACCTTGCGCCTACAGACTACTACTTTTTCCAGAATTTGGATAACTTCTTGGCGGGAAAAAAATTCAATACCCGAGAGGCAGTACAAAATGCCTTTGAAGAATTTGTTGCCTCCCGTCCAACTGATTTCTTTAAGAAGGGCATCAATAAACTGCCACTGCGATGGCAAAGATGCATTGATTGCATGGGTGATTACTTCGATTAATACAAATAAAAAAATTCATGAAAAAAATTCGTTTAAATTTTTTCATACAAAACGGCAATTTCATAGGTAAAGACCTATTATATAGGTGCCCTTTAATATTTGTTCTTATAGCGGCGGGCCAATAGAAATACACCATCTGTGAAAATTTCAACTGTCTAACTATCCCGGTTCATGTGATAACTGGTGACAGACGGACAGGTAGACAGACAGCGGAGTCTTAGTAATAGGGCCCCCTTCCCTTTGGGTACAGAACCCTAAAAACGTAGTAAACTTATAGAGGCTGCAGGTAGTTTTAACAGTCTTCAAAAAAGGGGTCATCATTTTATTTTATTTTATTTATGTCTTTACGCAATATCGACGTTGGTGGCGCACCGATTTTGAATATACGGTTTTTATGTTGTAGTAAATGCTTTCTGTATCAAATATTAGTAATATGGCGGATCTTATGTAAATATAAGCAACTGAGAAGACCGCGAAACAAACTCAGCGGGTTTCTATAGTACAGGTTTCAACACGGCTCAGTAGATACAGTCCGGCGAAACAAACTCAAGTGAGCATATATCGAGATTTGGTCAATTCAATTATCATCTTAAATTAGGAGAGCATCCTTAATAATATTATTAGCTCGTGTGAGGCTGCGACACTATGGTACATTTATGGATTAACATTTCCTCGAAAAAGTATGAGTATCATACTTTTTCGAGGAAATGTTACCACCATGTTACCACCCATCACAATACGATTTGGATACAAGTAATTGAAATGAAATGTAGGTATAAAAACTGGAAGAGACTATGTTTGTCAACTTCAGTACACGATAATATCGAAATTGAATCAAAGACTAAATATGCATTGACTTGATGAAAGTTTGTTATAGTTCTTGGAATTTTTGATAAGAATATCAGAGTCTTTTTTTATCTTAAATGTTACAACGCGCTGTTTACTGATTCTATTAGTATGATTGACCTTTAATATTTTTTACAAATTGAATCCCATGATAAATATATTTTGGAAAAGGTGCGTGAATAATATATTTTTTTAAATTATTTCTATGAACAGAGTCTACTGGGATGTAAGTCTATCGTAATTGCAAAAAAGTTTATTCGGATAACTTAAAGATTTGTGCATGTCTTAAGAAAAAAGTAACCCAAAAAATACTTTTAAATATTATTTTTTCTCGTCTTATCTTACTTATGCGGCACGGGACATTATGTGTAGCAAATAACTTATTACGAACAGATAAATAAAAAAAACTATAAACTTACAGTTTTTATTGTTTATGGAGACATAAAACTTTATGGCAAAATACACACGCGTGGCGCTTGAGCCGCAGTTGTCTAAGCACTAGATGTTCGCTGTGCAACAACAGCTTTATTTGTTTCGAAAGAATGAAAAACATAATTGATATTTTTTTGCTTTTGGTTACATAAGCTAACGAAAAGAAACCCTTTATTTTCGATATGAGTAATTATTGTACCATCTTAGGTGAGCACCATATTCATATCTTGAATTTATCAGGTGAGAAAAAAGGGATAAGCGACAATATTTTAAACGAGGTCCTTTTAGGACTTTTTACCAGTAAAATATATATTCGAAACACCATAAAGAGTAGAAGAGGACCGATAAAGAAGTAGAAGTGCATGCCGAAGATGGAGAGGAATGGAGGAAGATCTATCAACAAGAGCACAGCTAATAAAGTAGATAGATATGGTTTAATAACAAGTATAACCATGTAGACACATAGAATATCAGCTTTACTGAACAGTAAAGATAAAGTAATTAATGACTAATTGAAAGTTGTGGTAATTAGACAAAATCCTGTCTTATTACTACAACTTACAAACCACATCCTTAGTTTGTTTTTTCTTTGCCTTCAAGGTCACTGCAATTAATTTGTATCGGCAAATCTAATCCGGGTGGGAATATAAGAATGTCAATCTAGTGATATTAATCTAGAACATGTTGAGCTTGATTCAACTGTAGTAAACTAAACTAGTTTGATTATAACAATATCCTGGGACTTCATTTACACACAGCCATCTGATCCCAAACTAAGCAGAGCTTGTAAGTAAGTAATCAATGAATACATCAACAGGAAAATAAAAATGATATCCTCTTACTCGACTCCAAAAACGCTTTATAATTGGTCGATCCGTTTGGTAGAAGATAGTGACAGATAAAATTAAAATTTAGTTAGCAAAACAATGTCAAAGTTCATCATGTCTTAGGTATAAATCTCTTTTGGGGCAATCTTGTTAAACAAGCGAGAGTCACAATACTTCAAATTGACATCTTAATATATCCTGGCACATTATTCACACACGGCCATCTGACACAAAACAATACAGTACAGAAGCATATAATTAAAAAATATACAATTGGCGGTCTCATCACTAACATGTGGTCTCTTCCATGTAACCAAGGAATGGACAATAATAGGGATTATTTACCTTGTTTGTCGGATATTTAAAACACGGGTGTCGGTTTAAAACAAATAATAGAATATACAATGGTAACGTTTCGCTTATATCACCTCAGTTGATAGTAGATGTAGATGTAGGTAGGTATAGTGAACACGAACGTGATCGAGGTCAGTAAGTGAAACCGGACATTATACACAAAATGCCTTCAGCATTCGCAGGAGACCGTCTGTATTTGGTTATATGTCAAGACATTTTTTTTAATAAAACGTCTTAAGTCAAGCGTTCGGACTTTGGGAGTAAGCTGGTGAAACGTGACGAGAGCGTTGCGAAAAATGTGATCGGGTGAATCGAACGGAAGTTGAGAGGGAGATATAAGATAGTGACGATAGGAAGACAGAGAGAGAAAGGGTTACGGTTCATATATTATTGTAGAGGCAAGAGAGATGCGACCACACATTTTCTTTCTTTATTTGTCGCATAGCCACTTACGTTTCGTATACCTAAGTGTTACTACAGTAGTGTGGTCTAAAGCACACTCGTATTTTTATTTTTTGTTTTATAAATGGCGCTTAGTTTAATTCTAGGAGGCTTTTACTGCTTCGGCGCACAGATGCGAAGGCTCAAGTAGTCTGCCAAATAAGACTAAAAACTTTATAACCAGAGGGCACCCCCTTTGGTGTTCCAGCCTCAGGTCAGAATGGTTTCAGACGTGAAAATACATGAAAGAGTCGGTTTTAGGGATACTTTGCATTGTCCGATGAAGCACTAAAAACCTCCTTGGCTATATTTAAACTTCATGAAAAAGGCAATTTTGTACATATGTCAGTCAGTCATAGTGTTTACTACAAGCAATAAGTGAGATACATAGAAAAGGGGTTAGCTTAGCTTAAGTTAGTTTAACCCCATAGTTTTTTCATGTCCAACATGGACATGAAAATCGGAAACCGAAAACCTAACTTATTGGATTTGAAACTGTTTGCGAAACCGTGTGCAGAACGACAAACTTATTATTTTTTTATAAGGATAGAGGATTTTAATAGGAATGGCAACAAACCAATTATGAACTAAATATAATTATGTAAATCAATAATTGACGACTGCCAAAAAATATTAATTAGATAACACTCACGAAATTCACATAATGCAATATTTTAAAATCATTAGATGCACAGCAATTATTAAACATTTATGAAATTAGAAACACGAAAATAATAGCCGTTCACCCAAAATAGATATAAATGATTTCTTTAGCATAGACAAGAAAAAACCGCAATTAATACATATTTATAAGACCGCAAAGGTACTAAGAGGGAATGCATATAAGTTTCATAAATGTTAGATTCAAATCCCGGGTCGAGGCAAATAATTAGTGAGTTTAAAAAAAAACACCCTTGAAGCAGGGATTCGCAAGTAAGCGGTGTTGTACCTTGTTTTGAGAATATATAAAATCGTTTTGAGAACCACGTAAAACTGTCGGTCCTACGCCAGTTCTCTCTCCGGTCGTATTAAATAGCTTTCTCATATGTTTCTTTACGCACACGTTAAGTCAAACTATAAACATTTAGTTATTTGATTTATAATCAATGGTTTTCGCAGCGCATGCCAAATAATAGCTTTTATAGGCAATAATAATAATAATATCCTGGGACATTATTTACACACGGCCATCTTATCCCAAACTAAGCAGAGCTTGTACTATGGAATGCAGATAACTGATGTACTACATTTCTTTTGTAAATACATACTTATACCTACAGATAATTACACCCAGACTCAGGACAAACAGACATGTTCATGCACACCAATATCTGTCCTGGATGGGAATCGAACCCACGACCTCCGGCGTGAAAAGCAAGTATTTTTCAACAAAGCCAAAAAATCAAAGGATTAATTGTTTATTAGAATTAAGTTGCATGCAACATCCAATTTAGAAGCGCCATCAAATTATGTCATGCATAGTCCTAGCCATAGGCATAGTCTTAATGGAGCGTAGCCATTGGCCCGGAACATATTATAGTGCACAAGTGTGTGTGCAAACACATATGAACTTTCTATCCGTCAGTCTCAAGGTTCGACTGCATGCCTAGCCTACACAAACGAAGGAGTTCAGATACAACACCGACGGCGGTGTCACACATGACACCGCCAACTTCCGGACTCAGGATAATACCTACTAAGAAATTTTCTTAACAGAAAAATCCGAATATCACTTTGTTACTGTCCAATTTGGACCTAATAACATGCAGTTGCCGCTAGACCAACGAGGCAGACACGCCTTATAACCCTTACAAGCAGAGCAGAAGACATTCTTTTTTAATTATTTTTAAAGACAACGCCCGCATCAGGGAATCTTCTCCCTGTGTCGCGGGGTACTTTACAAACATATAATAGACGGACACAAATTACATCCAGACTCAGAACAACTATTTATGGATTACACAAATAGTTGTCCGGCGCGGGATTTGAACCCGCGACACGAAGCGACGAGGCGACTGTCTTAGCCGCTGCGCCACACGTCCAGTCCAAGTCAAAAATAGCATTCAAAGACTTCCCATACCATTAGAACTCTATAGTTAATACCCACGCTGTGAAAATTTTAAATTATTTACTATTTCTACCTATTACGGTTGAAAAGATTGTGAAAAATAAACGTCTAGTTTTGCGCAATCTTTTTCCCTTTATTTTATTTTTATTATTTGACGTTATAACAGCAATGGAAATACAAATTCTGCAAAAAAGCTGTCTACCTATTACAGTTTTGAGATATGAGAAGGACATACGGAGGGGCAGCGGAGGATTAGTAATAGGTTCCGTTGGTACCCCTCAGTTACGGCATATGAATATTCCACATTCCTGGTTTGGCTTGTGGCTTTAATTATTACGATTTCTCTGTGTTACCTATGACACGCTTGACGTTATCGCTTAACAGGTGCACTGATCAGCAAAGTTGCAATCGGAAGTGTTTGTTTAATTTGATAGACATAATGATAACATTGTACTTTAAAACGCTAATGAGCGGAAAATTGATATCTCTAATAGTTTCCCTTGCCCACAGGATGGGTATAAATGGAAGTAGTCTTTATTTTACTGTGTAGACTGTTCAAGTATCACGTTATACAAAAGCAAGCTATGTAAATTAATAGATCAATTTATTAAAAGCATTTTAACTGGCTACTGAGTTATCATTTTGACATTTAATGCGATACTACTAGATATAGACCTCTGGGAGGTTGCCATTTAGAGGAGTTACCGTAGCCACTGCGCTTGGCATGGCGAGTTGGCGACCGCGGTTAGGTAGTACATAGGTGGTGATGCTGCCATACTACCTGATGTATCCCTGAATCGCATTTAACAACACCCACGGTATGGTATGGAAATCATATCTAATTTCATATCATTTTGTTAGACTAAAAGAAACATAATATGTATATTTATAGAGCGATGTTGCATAGGGATATTTTTTATGTTCACATTCCAATAGTTTTGACACAAAATTGTTTTAAATTTACGAAAAAAATTCTAAAAGTAATTTTTATTCTTTATGTTTCTTATCAGGCAAAACAGCAGTCTAAAGAGTTATTGACCGACTGTAACTACATATGTATCCGTGTCTACTTGGACCGGCCCGAAAGTTTGTATTTACATATGTAAGTATGTATAAAAGAATAGAATAAGCGAGGTCTCCTAGTCTACTTGTAAGTTTGACTTGGAGACCTCGCTTATTGACTAAAGGACTTTCGAATTAATTTTGTACGTACAATTAATTGCGTTTGGGTGATGCTGCTTACCGCGAGGTCTTTAACTGAATCCAAACATCAACTAGTCTCCATCTTTTCTGGATACTAACTTAACAAAGTAGAATAATTTTATTTAAAAAAATAGAGAACATATTCATTGGCCAACATTAGATCACATTAGTGACAAAAACATATTTCTTGAGAAAATCGTAACACAGACTTTTAAACTGCACATATAATATAAATATTAGCAATTAATTAGTCATTGCTGTGTTTTTGCTTCTGCTCTGGATCATTTACTGTGATTTTTCAGTTGAGGCCTTAGCGGCGTAGCTGTTACTGTAAGGATTCCATCAGAAGATAATTTCCATGTTACTGAATTTTGGTCTATTCCTTCTGGAACATCATAGCTTCTATAAATGCTTACTGCGTTTATTCTTTCCTTGTCTTCATGCGTAGCTTGTATTATGATCTGTTTATTTTCTGTCGTCACCGTTATTTCTTCCAGCGAGAAATTTTGGACATCTAATTTCACTTCGAAATTGCCTTCGGAATTAATATGGGTGCCGTTTGAGTCCTTAACTTCTAGGACAAATTTGGACCAAAACTTGTCAACAAAGCTATTTTCGTCATAAGCTTCCTGTAGGGGCTCGGCGTTTTGGTATTGGTATCCATTTGATTGAGGGGCTCCATAAGAGCTTGCAATTAAAGCCAAAAACAGAAAGGAGTACATTATAACTCGGTAGCTATCAAATGACTGGTGAGTGTGCAAGAGATCCAGTCATTATAATTATTGGTGTTGCTGCCGGTTCATAGTTTATCGTGAAACCAAAACATTTTTGGACGACGCTCCTATCTGGTGACATTGGAAAAAATACGTCCAAAAATATACCTAAGAATGCGAAAACTATGTCTCTGCTCGATTTATTTCAACGATAAATGAATAAAGTGATAAAAGTATACTGTCTTAAAAACATGACTAATAAATATCAGATTAAGCTTCTTAAAAACAGACAATGTCATAAAATATATCTGTATTATGAAAAAATATATCCGCCAACATAGGTAGGCATGATTTGGAACAAAAATTAAAAAATCCATATATCTCATTTTGCTTGATTGAGTAACAAACATACAAATTTTTAATTAGTAGGTTAGTCGAATTACGCGTCTTCATCTATTGCAATTAAAAATAAATTTTTACGTTATTTTTTACAATTTTCCGAGTTACATGAAGACTTACTCGGTTTGTTGTAACAGTTGAAGGAGCAGATTATTAAGCGACAGTTTACTAAACAAGAAAGTGTGCAAAAAAGATCACATGTGAACGAACCGGTAACAGCATAATATAACTGTATACGGCAAATCAGCTGGAGACGCGTTTCGACATGACACTTGGAACTACAACAAACCACTTTCACTAGGGCTACCCGACTGCAAGTATCTACACCGCCAGTATAGTAATAAGAGACCTTATTCATTAGAGATGTACACACGGCTACACATCAAGCTATACATTTCCAGTATACGCTGATCTCACGTTGTTGTATAGGATTTCTATACAATGACAGAATGATATTGAATGAATGATGAATTATATTGAAAATGTGTAGCCGTGTGTACCTACCATGAAGATGGCGTTCCGTATTCTCAACTCAACAATTTGTTATTTATTCATATTTTGTTATCAAATTTATGGGCAACAATGTATATAATATAAAATATAAAAATAACTAGATTTGTTTTATTTAACTAATACGTCTACATATGTTAAGTTCATAATTTAATTCACAAATAAGTTCCTCAGACATTCTACACATTTTGCGAATAATGTAAAAACGTGCTCGGCTACTTTTGGACTGATACACGAAAACGATTTACAACAATTACAACAGTTTGATTATTCGGGCCCTGAAAGCGCAAGTTTGGAAATGTTAAAAAATTCTTTAAAGCTGACTCTTAGAACCCATTTACATAAATATACTCTTTTTTTTATTATTATCAATGTACACCCAAAATATAAACAGAAGGAAATTTACATAGTATGAAGTCGAGGTACAAGGGTGCTTATTTCAAAAGAAAGAAATGTTTATAAAACCATTTTAAGTCTCCAAGGATAACGATCAATCGAATTCATGTTTATATGTAGATAATCAAATTCTATTACACAGAATTTGCTCTAAGAGTTGGCCATTAAAATGTGTTGAATAAGCTTGTACAATGCAACCTGTTATAGTTATATATTTTTTAATCTAGAATACTTATAGCTACTTGATCATTAATAAGGTTGTATGTTTATGTTATGGTCAATTACAAGTTTTTACTTATATGCTATATCTTATGAGCGGATTACCCAGAAAGAATTCCATGCGTTTAAAGCTGGGGTGAAACGCACATATGCTGATTTCAAAATTTTCTCAAAATCGTATAAGGCATATTTGCATGTTGTTCTTGCATGAAATATTTTACTGTATTGAGAAATTATTTATGGATTTTTTTTATAGATTGACCGGATTTAATTAATGGCAATAATAATATCCTGGGACACTACACCCGGCCATCTGATCCTAAACTAAGCAGAGCTTGTACAATGGAAACCAGATAACTGATATATTACAGATACAATTTTTTTTTGTAAATTTTTTTTCCTCTTTCAGCAGACCCGCGTGAGGAAAGTTGCAGAAGAAAGTACAAATGTGTGTAGGTACAAGATAAATGAAGAGATAACTGACATAATAATTTTAATTAATTTACATACGAATCTTTAAATAGATACATAGATATATACATATAATATAATATATATAAAGATCAATATAGTGAAAAATAGTGTTCTATCACTCTTTTTTAAAATAATGAAACTGTGTCACTCTTTCTTATATCAGGCGGAAGCGAATCCCACAGCCTAACAGCATGGACAGTAAAGGAATTGGAGTAAAATTCGGTTTTATGAGGAGGGAGTTTTAGATGGAATCGAAGGTGAGACCTGCAGGGTTTATCAGGTGAGTAGGTATAGGAAAAACGCTCCTGCAAGTAGGAGACTCTTATTTATATGCAAACATTACTTCATCTAATTGTATATAATAAAAACTAGGACGGGCTTGAACTTGCTTTAAATATTTTTATTTTAAGTCCACTAACACAAGTGCATGTCTTTTTTTATTTTTTTTAACGTTTATACGGTTGTATTCTGCTTTACATCCTGAGATTTTATTAAATCTTTGTCCAATTTAATAAGTACTATTAAATCTGACAAAGACAAGATAGAATTGAACTAAGTTTATTTGGGGACTTTTTAGGGCTTAGATTTACCTCAAAAGCGGAAAATGTCAATATATGAAACCGAATCGAAACGCCTAAAATAAAAGAAATGCTATTGTATTTGTGGAAATAAAATAATAAGATATAAAATGCATATATTTTTATTATATACTATTAGAATTAGTGAATGTTATTTTGATCTCACCGTTGATCAGTGCCCACAAAACGGATATTCCAGCGTATTGAACAGTTCAGCCAGTATATGGCACGGTTTTGAAAGTGCGCATCAATTAGTGTAAGCGTTTATGCCATTTATAGGCTCAATCTAGCGGCGTTAAATTTATAAACGTGTGAATATAAAGTGCAAATCTTCACGTATAAAAAATTTCGTAATTCATGTGTGTACATAGTACAATTTTGTAACTCCGCTGACCAGTGAGTTATGCTATTCCTATTTCTGAATAAACTTGTCATAATAGACGATATTATTTGCAGAAATGCACAAGACAACATACCTACAAATACTGATACTGTTTTACACACTTAATCAAATCGAATTCTGCATTTAAGTAGGTAAACCAATTTATATTTTATTACAATAGATGTAGACGCATAATCCTACTATCCTACTAATAGTATAAATATAAAAAATTGTATGTTTGATAATTTGTTACTCAATCAGGCAAAATGATCTAAATGGATTTAAAATAAATTTCTAATAGTAGATTGATTTGATTAAATAATAAATAAAAGTATCTTTAGACAACTAACACACATCTGATCCCAAACTTTAGCAGATTATGTACTGAAAAACATCCTTATGTATTTATAAATACATACATATTATAGACAAATTACACCCAAACATAGAACAAATAATCGTGCTCATGACACAAAGATTTGTACTGTGGATCGAACCCAGGACCTCTCAGGACAGCATTTACTCAAAGGCTTTTATAATTATTGAAGCTAAAATTAATGTTATTTACCTATTAGATTTTTTTCTAAACTTTTGTAAAACGGAGCGCGGCTAAAAAAACTATATAGTGGTTTTTTACCGAATCTATTGTAAAAGCTTTGCGTTAATAGCTTGACATGATTTGTATAGGCCTATTTTATGTTAATATCAAATTGAACAGGTTGGACAGCCTATTGTTCATGGCGAGGTACGCAATCGAATGTAGTGCTCTGTTGTATGGCCTCAAGGATATTACTCATTTCGCTATAGGAAATGTGTAATAGAATAGCTACAGAAATTATTTTCATCAAAACCAATCAGAATGTCATTGTGAGAGTAAATTTGCTTGCTCCATCGAAATACCCTTATGTGAGTACTTACAATCATGCAGAACTACATTTAAAGGCATTCAAGTGCTCAATACTAATTACCTGTCTGGTTATTTCTGGTTTTTTTTAAGGTCACCAACAACGGTTCTGATATCGCACGAATTTTATGTGACTATTATTACGCTACTATATACAAGGTGTAACATACATAGTGGACGTAACTTAAAATAATATCCTGGGACATTATTCATACACGGCTATCTGATTCCAAAGTAAGCAGACCTTGAACTATGGAAATGTATTTTCTTTTGTAAATACATACTTATATATATAAATACACCCAGACTCAGGACAAAAAGACATGTTCATGCACACTAATATCTGTCCTGAGTGGGAATAGAACCCACGAACTCCGGCGTGACATCAAGTGAGAGCAATATTTGTGTGATCAGCACGATTATTGTATATATATTAATATAATAAAATCGTAGGAATGTCAAAACTGTACATTGAATATTTTTTTAAAGGTTACTTGGGGCGTGATCTACAATCGATATCGAAGCCAAAAATATAGTTTTTAGAATGTTTGTCTTTGTGTCTGTTTGTCTGCATGTCCGGGCTAAACACAAAAAGTATTGCATGGATTTACTTCAAATTTTGCATGAATATTACTAAGAGGTCGGGTCCACATAATATAGGCTACATATTATCACGCTATCACCTGCGGGGAGGAGCTATGACAATTTATACAATTTAACGCGGGTAAAACCGTGGGGCACAGCTAGTTGTATATAAGTATGTTTATCAGTTATCGGGTTGCCATAGTACAGGTTACCAGGAATATTAAATGAATAGATTTTATGCCACAACAAAGTACTGTTATTATCAATGCGAAAGTTTGTCAGTGTGAATGTATGGATGTTTGTTACAATTTCAGGCAAAAACTATTGAACAGATTTTGATGAAACTTTGCAAGAATATAAGTTATATATATATATATATATCTACAAATAACACATAGGCTAATTTATAAAGTTAAACGCGGGTAAAACCGCGGGGCACAGCTAGTACAATATAAAAATAGAAATATACAATTCGCCACAGCAATACATATACAGTATAAAATACGATCATACATATATACCCGCATGGCTACATAAAATCATAATATGTTGGTATTGTGATGTGAGTAACCTAAAACATCGGGGTGAAGTGTGTAAGATCGCAAGTATTGCAAGTATCATAGGATACAGTAAACTGTTATCAAGTACTCAATAGCCGCGCAACGGTTATGACGTAGCTGCTATGTTATAATACTATGATTATTTATTTGATTAGTGATTAACATTTCATTAATTAGTATAATAATTCTATAATAATTTTACATCTTAAAACTATTAATAATCGATATTATTCTTTCAAATGGTTGTCACTGATAAAAGTATAAATACGGTAGGAAAATTATAAAGGAGGCATTCTTTGTACGACGGTAGATGAGAACGTTACTCTGTTCGATTAAATATTGTGTGTGGAAAATATGTCGGAGTTTTAATGTGCAGAACCTACGAGTGCGTAACAAAACGCTTTCCATCCGGTAGACCGTAAACTCGATGTGAACTTGACTTGCAAAAAAAGTCATATAACCTCTTAGGCAAACGCCGACCAATGGCGGCAGCTGCCTCTGTCGACAGCTGAAGCTGGCTATGTCGACAGCAAAGTGCTGCTCGTCTGTACGAGGCCTTATATAGTTTGTGAAAAATATTATCTACAAATAGATACAAAATCCCCACTTATTGACGATGGTAATTTATAAACCCACAACAAGTGTATTGGGCGATTCAATTTAAAGGTCTTTTTTAAACCACACCCGCACTGGAGTAATGAAACCCGGTGTCGCGGGGTACTTTACAAATATATAATTGAAAGTCACAAATGAAGTTCAGACTTAAAACAACTATTTATGGGTCACACAAATTGTTGTCCTGCGTGGGAATCGAAACCGGGTGGCGGCTGTCTTATTCGCTATGCGCATGCAGTCGGATATGTATTCGTAATATCCGTATTCAAATTATGTACATATTACTGTAGCTAACTTGTTTGTATATGTGTGTATGTTGTTTGTGTAAGTGCAAGTCCAAACTGGGAGCACAGTGAAGCGTAGGCAGTGGTTTGCCCTGGTCAACCGTAGAAATTGTATGAATCACGAATAATTCTTCATTTGTTGTCCTTAAAAGCGTTCCCGCGGAATCGCCCGCCCTCGCGTCACTATGGCCGAGCATTATCTATTGTACACACGGCTACATATCAAGCTATACAATTCCAGTATAAGCTGATCTCGCGTTGTATATAATTTCCATACAATGAGAGCTCAGTTTATACTGGAAATGTGTAGCTTGATATGCAGCCGTGTGTACTTGGCTGTGAACTGATAGATAGATTTTTGCAATCAATAAGCCTGATTGCTACATGTGGCCTCCAGCGATATTACACACATATCGTATGTGCTAGGCTTGACTTTATAAGAACTAGTTCGAAATTAGTTTTAATATCTACCTTCATATTATATTACAGTTAGTTTATACGTGGCACAACTAGGAAACTACAATATTTTTTAAGTTTTGACTACAGGGTGTTTACTAAGTAGTGAGACCATTTATTCTAATACTGGTATAGAGAAGCAGGGCTCAGGAAATATTGGTATTGAAAATTAAGAAAAATATCCTATACCCAAATTATACAACGTGTAACAGAAAGTGTGAACGTAACTTAAGGGGGTTATAGGGTATCAGGACGGCTACCTATGCACGAAACTTCAAACAGAAATAATCATTTTTTATTCAACTAGTAATTTATTTTTCTATCGACCACCTAAATCAACAAGAAAGATTACCGACATTATGAACAACACTAAAAACTCAGCCGCAAGGGTAATGAACCTTACCGAGAACTCTTTAGGTACCTACTACTTAGACTGTAAATAAAAAGTGTGGTTCTGTACAGTCACATAATTTATTACACGGGTTTATTTTAAGATTCAATAAAATGTTTAACTGAATTTTTGCTCTAATTTTTAACGACATTTTAATCATTCATACTTTGATAACTAGGAAAAATCACTTAATTTAATTTAAATTGATATTCCGCAAGATGTTGGATCTAGGAGAAATAAATAATTTAATTGACTTATGTAACTGCAGATATTTTTTTGTGTGTTAAATAGTAAGAATATTAAATTTTTCTTTCAGTATGTGAATTTAATCTGGCCGGAAACGAATAGGTACTTAATTTTTAATACAAACTATACAAACTAACCAGATAAACCCACGCGGTACGACTACTGATAAATTACGAAACAATATGAATAATGTACTAGGCTCATATGAACATTAGGGGACATTTCGAATTCCGTCCTGATTTTGTCGCAAGGAACTCTAATACGGCGGCGAATACAAAGGATTGATGTAGGTAAATAATAAATGGTTAAATATTTTTTAATATGCATCAGCGGGCCCCGCGCGCCGCGCCATTTGAATGTGTTCGTGTATAACTCATTGGTCTAGCGGTAGCGTGTTCAACTGCAGATAATAAAGTCCTGGGATCAAATCCCGGGTCGGGCCAAAAAGTGATTATGGGAATAATGAAGTCCTGGGTTCAATTCCCGGGTCGGGCCAAAAAGTGATTATGGGATTTTTCCGTAAAAAGAAATTTCTCAGTATCAGCCCGAAGTCTGGGAGTTGACGATATTACACCCCCATGCCTCGGAGAGCACGTAAAGCCGTCGTTCCTGTGCCTGACCTCTTTCCGGTCGTATCTCTAGTCGTCCCATCGGATGCAGGGGCACTTTCAATTCCACCTTTAAAATTTAGAGTGATACACTCCAAATTTTAAAGGTTCCCTAAAGACATATTAATCATTCATACAATACATACAAATAAAAAAATATGAATAATGTACTAGGCTCATATGAACAGTAGGGGACATTTCAAATTCCGTCCTGATTATATCCAAAGTTACACTAATATGGCGGCAAAATCAAAGAGTTGATGTAGGTAAATAATAAACGGTTAAATATCTTTTAATATTCATGTAAGCGAGCCGCGCGCGTCGTCGATACCTAGGCGGCTCTTTTGAGTGGACTCAAAGACGCCGCCAAAGGGGCCGCGTTCGAAGAAAGCCGCCAAATTCATCAAATATTGTGCAATTTCATTTATTTAATAAAAATATTAAAATCATCAGTTGTTCGTAAACTGCTGTCTATTTAGGTCGTGTTTAGTTACTCAATCGTCTAAAATGTCGTTTAGTAATGAGTAAAGTGTTCCGCGAAATCCTTAACTATGTCGTTTAGTGATCGTAATAATTTGGAAAATTTCGTGCATTCATCTATGAAAGAATAGCCTCAGACGTGCACTTTGTGATGATGAGGATTCATAGGTCACAGAATTTAAGGCTGTTTAATTACGAGGAACCTATGTCGTGAAGGGTACAGTGTCGCGATGGAGGCCACGCCTCTTTATAACTAAGAAACATGAAAGCTTTACGATTCTATGAATATGTTGTACATGAGAGAGACTCGTGTTAGTTGGCAAGTCTTAGAGTTAAGCTTTCGGTGTCGGTGCAGATTTTAGTGAACGTGAAATAATGAAATTCTTCTATCAGTACTGAAAACAACTTCAACTAGAAGTTAAACTATAAAAAGGATCTCGTAATGTGTTTGTGTATCACGTACTTATACGATGTAAAGTATCCAATAGCTATTCAGCAGTGCTATAAATAAAAACATAACTCTAAAATAAAACAAAATATGTGTAGTGAGTGCAATCGGAATCAAACTACCAGGCGTGCATAGAAACACAGAGGTATGTCAAACAATTTCTAGCGTAAATCAGAATCAGCTGTGTTGTGTTAGTACGGATGTTCGTTATATCGATAAAATACTTGTCGATATATTGAACGGTATATTATTTTACGATCAAGATTAAAATGATGGTATTTCGGTATGAGATTTTGTGTATAGGTAGGCTTAAGGAGACCGTATATGCCCCTTAAGTTACGTTCACTCTTTCTGTTACACGTTGTATATTATTCTATTGATCTCTTTTTGACGTTATTTTATTGTTCAAACCCGTCCTATAGTTGTAATTCTTTCACTCAACCGATCAATCTTTTTCATGGTTCTTCTTTTCTTACATAGTCCTCCAAATACTTAACATGACTTACATTACATAAATGAAAATAAAAATGATTTCATCCACATACACCCATTACGAAAGCTTGTCAAAACATTATCTATACTTGTAACATTCCATTTTGAGACTCGCATGTCGTTAGTATGATTAAGTACGTGTTTTAATTATATTATTAGTATATAATTTATAGAAAGAAACAAAAATTATACAAATTTTGAGGTAAGACAAGTTCACCGTCCATATTAGCTATCGTTATAATATCACTATCAATATAAAATAAATAGAAAGGTTGATAAAGGATCTAGCTAATTGATTTACAAAATTCGTATCGACTTGCCACACAAAAAGCAAAAGGGAAAAATATTTTTATACTACTAAGTCCGTAACGAATACATGTCCCATCAGATGATAAGCACTCGCGTAGCCCATGGACGCTTGCAACCGCAGTTTTCCTAACCCTATAGAAACTACATCACACTTTTTTGAATTCATATTATATTGCTTAAATTAAAAACTAAGTAAAGTTTTTTTTACGAAGCAATAATTTCTATTTGGTTCCGATAACATTCGCATATAAAGCTTTCTCATAGAAGGTAACTACTACATTTTACAGATATAGGTGTCTGCTAAAGGTTAAACTTGCATTTCAAATCCCCGGATTGAAACGACACTTGAAAACAAATCAATTAACCGATTAAGTTTCTTATTCGATTCAATTGCTAAATCAATATTATATATTTAATTAAAATCTGTTACACGTAACAAAAACAATTACAAAATTAATAAGTTCTATGCATGTCAATTCTATATCAGTAACTAATAAGTAAAGGCCAATACCAAATTTAAGGCAACATTTAACACAATTAATTAAATATTGTATTGTCTTTTATTTGCTATTTGTGTTTGTAATTTGTTAAAACATTATTGCTGGTGAACTAGGCACTCGGCTTGGGAATATGGAGTTGATTGAAACGCTGAAGAACTAAGTGGATAGTAAAGTTTTGACGTGAAATTGAATGTAGTAAAAAATAAGAATTGATATTTTAAGGTTGAGTATTTTAAAACCAGGAACGATCAAGATATAGCAGTAAATCAGGTGTAGTTATTATCAAAGAAATAACAAGTAAATTAGTAATTTCTAAAAACATTATTGCTAGGCACTAAAACTTAGGACTCGGGAATATGGAGTTGTTAAAACGCTCAAAAACTAAGTAGTTTATAAAGTTTTGACGTGAAATTGAATGAAATTTAAAATAAGAATTGAGACTTTATGGTTGCTATAAAGTATTTTAAACCAGGAACGATCAAGTTATTAATCCATCGAGATCAAGTTAGTATATAGTTAGGTATAGTTATTATTAAAGAAATACAAGTAAAATAGTTTATTTGAAACAACATTGCAATTTTAAAACGAGCTTATTAGAAATAAAGTGTTGTAAATTACAACACGTTATTTCTAAAATTGTAATTAATATTAGTATATTTTAAAATATCAGTAGATATACTTACAGAGATCAAGCGTACTATTACTGAATACACGTTATCCACATCTAAGTTTTCGGTACGAACTAATAGTGCATGGATTCATAACACTGTTAATATACAGTGCACTTATATCAAAACGATTACCATTATTTAACCACCGCGTAGCGATTAATTCATGAACATTCCAATACTTATATAATAATATGTGTTACAGTGGCGTAGGCTGCATTCCTCGCGGCTTCACTTTTATAAAATATTACATTTGTTCATTTGTACCAGTTCCTGTCCGGCTTAGATCTTTCTTTATACCATTCTAAGACACGTAAATATCTTACTTAATAATTTTATTAAGTAAGGTATTTACGTCTCATCATTCTGTTTTCAAGTGTAGGTACATTATATGTTCACATAGTATTAAGATTTTCATTACCCAGTTTACGTACAATCGCCTTACTTATGAAATATATATATCCTCGCCACTGATGCATTATGTATTAATCCGTATTATTTATTGCTTTTATGGATAACACCTACTATAATACCGATAGAAATACCAATTACGTCTGAGTCAATCATAAAGTTAGTGTACCTACGCTAGGTATACTAACATTATGGTATCAATCAACCGTTAATGATATAAAAATATAAATCATATCCTAAATAAATCCACCGTGTCTATCGTTTTAGCTTTTTATTCGCTCCATGGACAGCTCGAAAGTACCTGTTCTTTATAGAATAGCAACGGGTTATTACAGAATTATTTTGTTAAACATTTTCCAGCGCATGAGTAGGGCAACTAGAGTTCTACGGGGAATGGAGAATTAGCGACAAAACGTGAGCAAACTATGTAAGTATCTTGCAGGTGTCATATATATTTTAACAATTAAACAAATTCCACTAGCCCATGACAGGTTATGCGTCGAGCCGTCGTTATGTAAGTTTTGATAAGAGCTTAGTCGAAAATTTGATAGACTGCGTTGACCTGATGAAGGACTTTAGTGACTACTTTAGGAGAGACGTAGGCGATGTTTCATGGGTATATATAACAATGTACTTATATAGAGTGTGGGCTCATCGTTTAGAAATATTATCACAGACTTGACTGATCTCATTATGGGCATTAGAGATGGTTCATGGATACCCTGAACTGAGCCTCTAGCACCAGGTTCTGCAGTTTACTTACTC
Source organism: Pseudoips prasinana (assembly GCA_951640165.1). NCBI lineage: Eukaryota > Metazoa > Arthropoda > Insecta > Lepidoptera > Nolidae > Pseudoips > Pseudoips prasinana. The sequence goes on from OX621240.1 coordinate 18,416,262, forward strand.
GATCACACGTACAGTTTCGTCCATACATTGAGCACCAGCGCCTCTCGCGGAAACTATTAAGAACTAAAACTCTGGTGCTCAATGTATGGGACGAAACTATACGTGTGATCGAGTAAGTAAACTGCAGGAACTCGTGCTAGAGGCACAGGTTTTGTTACGTACATCGAGTTGGAGCACATTATGTAAGTTTTAAAATTTTTATTGATTGAGTAGACCCGGTAAAGGTCTTTGGTGACTATTCCTAGATGTAAAGAATGTACTTGGTATATACATAATAATGTATTGAGCTTGGACTCATTCTTGCAGTTTTCTTTTATTGTATTTCGAGGCAGACGAGCTAGCGGCCCACCTGATGGAAAGTGGTAACCGCTACTCATGGACATTCGCTATGCCAGGGGGGCACAGCAACCTGCTGCCTACCGTGACATTAGTACGGTATTTAAACCTCGTTTAAAGAAAGACATGTTGAAGCGCTGAGGAAACAGTTTTAATGAGATCTTATAATAGGACTGAATGTACGGATCTGATGTTGGACTCTATTTTTAAGTTTTAAATACTGTATAGCATACGTGCCGATAAACATACTAACTATGAGTGTTCTCACCGATATAGGTACTATGATAACGACAATAGTAGTTACTATAATTACCTATATAGCTAGGAACAATAGAGTTAGTACTATGTATGGGAAACATGCATATTACCTATTCTAAATGTTTTGACATATAGCAGCAATTACTGGAAACACATGTGAAAATGCACAATTACGATAGATATACCCACGCTAAAGGATATTCGTCTTTTTTGTGTCTAAGGAATTATTGGAATTATAAGGTTGTTTATCCTAAATATATCTGTGCGTTTCATTGATGTGAAGTATGTACAGTATACAAAAGACACTTTGTGGGCTTAGTATAAAAACATCAAAATAAATCAACTCTTAACTATGAAGTAAATACTTAATTTGGTTTGAGCCCTCGATAAGGAAATCAGAAGTTCATTGGCAGGTACAGTCAGAATACTAAGTGTAATAGTACTGCTCTACTACGCCACGTAGTTTATTACTACGGCGCGTAGTCTACTACGCCAATTTTCTTCCGATTTTTGAAAGTTAATATAAATTGATTACTGTTGTAAGCACTAAATTAAAAATGCATCGAATCGGAATAAATTATAATTTTTGTTCCCATATAAACAATGGGAAGCAAACTTGAACTTTGACTGCACGTGTGGCGCAGCGCCTAAGGCAGTCGCCTCACCGCTTCGTGTCCCGGGTTCGAATCCCGCGCAGGACAACTATTTGTGTGCCCCATAAATAGTTGTTCTGAGTCTGGATGTACTTTGTGTCCGTCAATTACATGTTTGTAAAGTACCCCGCGATACAGGGTTAAATTCCCTAGTGCGGGCGTTGTATTTAAAAAAAACTTATTTCTATTCCTAAGCAAAATGATATCCACAAATAATTTAGTTGTTTTTTTTTCAGTAACATTTTCGTTGTGTATGAATTTTACAATACAATTTTACAATACATTTTGTTCTATGTAAATTACGTACATCAATTTCACTTTTTTTAGGGTAAAAAACCAAAATTAAGTATATGTATAACGATAGTGTTGATGTCGCTTTGCAAGCCTCCTAACATCTCTAAAAACTTCCAAATGAATTTGGAGGATTTTTGCGAGTTAGAGGTAAAATAGTACAATAAGACGATATTGAAACAACAACTTCCTCTGCTTGTTAGTCATAGCGACGTACGGTCATTGTTTCTCGCGTTTGTAAACACGTTCCGACTAGTATTACACAATGAACTATTGTTTTATTCGGATTATTATACCAATTGCTTAAAGTCAATTATGTCTTGAAGATAGCTTTTACACGAACTCATAGGGAAACCTTGGTTGTGTTAAACCAAGATAATTGAAGGTCGCATGTTTCTCCACTTTTTAACACGACTGTACATACAATAAGGACAATTATTTATAAACAAATATGCAGTGGAATTCAAAACGAACACATTGTACAGAGTCGGACTTGATGGCCATAAGGTGAATACTGAATGTGTTTTCCAAAAAATTATGTTGCGTACGATAAAAATCAGGGTTGTGATTGGTTGTTGTCTCACATACGACGCTCGAAAATCTCATTTATTTCTGCGTTTGGTTTCTATGGACCCATGCTAAACATGATGCGGTCTTGTATGTACCGATTGTGTGAACAGAATAACTTTATCATTTCTTTCATTATTGTTTTAAATGTGGATCTTATTATTTTAACTATGTAATAACGCGCTCAGGATTATGAGTAAAGTTAAAAGGGCTAAATATTACGAAATTGGTGTATTATAATTGCTTAAGTAGTAATTTGTTTGTTGTATACATTGAGGTTGCATGAAATGCCTCTGACTAAAATTACATCGCAATTGGACAAGCAGATCTTTTGATTTATACAGGGTGCGATACATTTTACATACTTCATTGAAATGGGAATTCAAAATCCTTAGTGATTAAATAAATATTTGGTTAGAACGAATAATATTTGACTTTTTCGCGTTACCAAGATAACATTGTAATAGTACCCCTCAGGCTTCCTATGGGAACTTTGAATCTTCTGAACTTAGTTAAAACTATCCTTGTAACTATCCTTGTAATTGCCCTATAATGGCCTGTTGGTGGCCCTAACTGCGAAGTCAGAGGTTGTGGTTTTGATCACCACCCATAAACAATCTTAATGTGATGAGCACGTTTATTTGTTCTGTGTTTAGTTGCAGTACAGGCTTTGCCTACTTTGAGATTAGACGGCTGTGTGTTAGTTAACCGAGAATTTTAATCAATTATATCTTTTTCACAATGCAAATTGTAAGTCTAAACTCAGAACTTAAAAAAAACAAAAAAAATTATCGTCTCCTCCGGTTTTAACCCGAGCCATTATTTTTTTTTTATATAAAGCACAGGTCGCTTTTTTGGAAAGCTGACACGGCGCATGATTTGACAAGCACTTAGCTGTTATCTATTTTGTATTCAACGTAATACTACGGCGTCCGTAGCCTTTAGGCTTAGTCACCTTCCATGTGATGTGTGGGTCACATACGTGTCAACTTTTAAGTGGGGTAGGCTCCATGATTACCTGGGAAGTTGCTTTTACATTGCTCTTTTTTATAAACGTTTTCTCCTAAAATACTGACCGCTTTAATAGACGCGAGGTCTTAATTATTGAAGGAAACGTTTACATTTGGAAAGTTGAAGATTATTTGAAAAAAAGAATGAGCTTTAGTTAGAGCCAATATACGTGTCAGATTTGTTTTCGCCAAGAAAATCACGTGGGACCTCATAATTTGCCAACTCAGTTGTTTTAGTTAGTATGAGGCATTGAACCACTTCTTTTTAATTGTTTTCTAATTTGTGATCTATTCAAATTTAGTGACTGTATTTATATTAACATATTACATAATACTCTCGAGGTAACACATTATTAGTGTTTCAGTCTAAAGTGTAAAAATCATTACAAGAGATAATCGGGAAAAGAGAAAAGTCAGCAAAGAACTAGTGAGGCTGTCTAAGCGCCTCGGCGCCGCGGCGCGCCGGCCCTGTTAGGTACGATAGCAAGAATGAAGAACAAACTGACGAAAATAATACATTAATCACATGAGAATTAGTGTCTTGTTTGCTTTACATATTTCAAATATTATTTTCGATTTAATTCTTCTTTTATTTTCATAAGATACAATTTATAATAATCTTGTTTGAGAGCGAACTACGAAGGTATATTGTGCATTGTTTATAAATTCCATATAGAATGGAGAAAGACTGCTTTTATTTGGTTCAACACTTATAATACACTAACTATTATATTATATAGATACTTAAGGTATCTATATTATATAATAGTTTTTACTTAGACCACAGATTTTTTTCGGGCACATAAAAAACTACGTGTAAACATCGTGTGTAAAAAGCATGCTATTATAGAATATATAAACAGCGCGAAATTAGATTCAGTGAGGAGGTTGATGACCAAAGACTTTTTTAATGCTTTTTAGTGTTATGTCATTCTGTTCTTGTGCTGCATATATGTGTGTAATGTGTCCGTTTATAAAGTTATACTAGTACCTATAAGTGAGGACCTATAATTGGCTTCTAATATATTTCTGTTTACTATATGAAATCTATAATGCTGTTGGTCTTCCATACTGTAGGAAAATATACAAAAAATATTTAAAGAAAAGGTACATGGTAAATAGTATAGTAAATAGGTTCGTGTCATAAATACGAAGCGGTCACCATAACCAATGAACGCTTGGTATTCTAGCGATATCAATGACGCGTTGCTGAACCATGCCCCATGATGGACAGGTCAACATTACTCACACAATAAGATAAGATAAATACACTTTATTGCACACCATTTGCAGAGCATAATATTATGAAATTTATTTAATAATATTAAAAAAGTACAATAGGCGGTTTTATCGCTTACAGCGATCTCTTCCAGACACCTTCATTTGGACTATATTGTAACGAATTTGGAGAAGGGGTAGTTTATGGTGTAAGAATGTAGGAGATAATAGTGGTATAATAATATTATAAATATGTTCTGTAATAATGTATACTTGACTTTTATGTAAGTACATGTTTTATACTGAATACTTTTTTTTTAATTTATCTCCACAAACTACATAATATTTAGTATCTAAGTTGACAATTTGTACATTTGTAATTTGTGGGAGATCTGGAGTCTAAACTAAGCCTTGGCCTGTATTTTAGACCTCCAGGCCCCCCAATACCGGAAGTGACAGTATGATTTTGCCAACATTGTATGTTTTGGTTTATGCGTGGATCGTTATGCACCGTTGCGTACGTAGGAATATATATAATGTTAGCGTCTAAAACAATGTAAATTATTAAGAAATGAAGGACTTATTTTATTATTTTTATCGATGCGATAATACACTTTGCAGAAACTTTTGTTCATACACATGACGAAATACAGATAACCTGATGCCGGCCATATTACATGGGTGATAGCGAGCCAGGTGGATCAAAGATTCTACTACAGAGCGTACTGGGTTTGGTTGTCTTTTAAGTTTCTGTCTTTTACTTTGACGTCGATCTAAGTGGAAATAATATCTATTATTTTTTCATTTATATTAAGTTTTGGTAAAGAAATTAATTTGAAATCTCTCTGAATGCTGAATCTAATCCGTTGTAAAAATATAACACAAATGCGCCATTTGCGTTCCTTTTTACTATTTTGACATAGAATCATATAAATTATCATAGATATATATGATACATCCGATGAAATTAAGGGAAAATCCTACTAATATTAATAATATATAGGGACAATGTCACACAGATCATCCTAGCCCCAAACTAAGCAAAGCTTGTACTAGGTATGGGTACCATGCGACGATATACATACTTATATAGATAGATAAATACTTATATACATAGAAAACATCCATGACTCAGAAACAAATATTCGTGTGCTCATCACACAAATATTTGCACTTACCGGGATTCGAACCCAGGACCACCAGCTTCGTAGACAGGAGCTCTACCAACTAGGCTACGGTGACCGTCAAAATCTAAAAATAATATCCTACTCATTTAAAAAATGCGACAGTTTGTGAGTTTGGTTGTATGGATTTTTGTTACTCTTTCACGCAAAAACTAGGAATCGGATTTTGATGAAACTATGTGTTAATATAGCTTCTATATCTGAATAGCGCATAGGTTATAATTTATAAACTATAACGCGGGTGTAACTGCGAAATAATTGCAGTCAATCATAATGCCTGCATTATGCCTCAATATAAAAATATACATAATAGAAACAATATTTTTACTAGCACTTTTTCAAATCATAAAAAATAATTTACATTGAAGTCTGGTTTTTGGTACTTAAATTAATAATAACCATTTTATAAAATAGATAACCGTACACAATATAACTTTATTATTTTTATTAAAAAAAACAATATTAAACTTAGTATTAAGTTTGATATTGTTTTCTTTTTCATTTTTAATAAAAATCTTTAAAATCTATACACAAACAAGGGAAGGGAGTTTAGAACCTACTCGTTTTTTTTTAAGCTATTTAATTATTTTTATAGCGCCCAAGATACAGACAATACAGTCAATACAGACTCATCGGTCTTCTAAATGCTGATACCCAGATAAAAGTTTTCAAAAAGCCATACAAAAATATAATCTTAACTAATAAATTTCGGTAATAAGATTTGTCGTTATTTTAATAACTATGGTGACTTATATAATTAAGCATAATGTTCATTAAATATACTGAATAGTAAATAAACATGAACAAAACATTATACTTAATTATTTAATAAGTCGAGTAAAGTAAGTTAAAACTGTATCGCGTTAGATTTCCATAACCAAGCACTGCACAATACAAAAAATAATGGTTAATTATCACTGCACTACCTGATTGCGGAGCCCACCGGTGCGTGTTACCGAGCACGTGTTCGATCACAAATTCGCGAGCTACGCAGGAGGCGAAGCGTGTCACAGAGTGCCGCCTACTACCTATACTGGACAAGAACCTTCGTACTCGTACCGATTTTACTCGCCCCTCTACACATAACACCTTAAAAGTAAAAGTGGTCGATCCCGGAGGCGTGGCAATGTACCACGTACCAGTCGGCCAGCAGCCGTGACTCCACAATTATTATCAAGGTGCGTGATTGCCAAATGTGATAGCGCTATCATGCTCTCCGATCACGCACTTTAATCAGGAAACGTCAAGTGCATTTCATTTTTGTCTAGCCTAGTGTTAGAATATAATAAATATTCTTGAGCCAATAGACAAGACGTCTAAGCCTTTTTAGTAGTTCGATCTAATCACCGGATTGACCTCACTGTATCTACCAATAATAGAATAATGTTACCAAGTTATACATACGACTTATTTAATTGCCTAATATTTATAATACAATAATTTCACTGTACGTGTGCCGCAGTAGTTAAAGTGTTTGTTGTTTTTTTTTAAGACAACGCTCACACCAATATATATAATCTCTGTGTCGCGGGGTACTTTACAAACATAGAATTGACGGACACAAAGTACATCTAGACTCAGAACAACTATTTATGGGACACACAAATAGTTGTCCGGCGCGGGATACGAACCCGGGACACGAAGCGGCGACGCGACTGTCTTAGCCGCTGCGCCACACGTGCAGTCATTGTATGCTCTTTGTATGATTTTTGGATTTGATTTAAGTAGGTAAAGGACATGATAACATGCTGTTCGTAAGATTTTTTGGTGTACAATAAAGAGGTAGGTACTTGCTTACTAACAGGGCAATTAAAAAAGGCTACTCCCGTAATAGGGAATCTAATCCCTGTGTTGCGGGGTACTTTACAAACATACAATAGACGGACAACTATTCACACAAATAGTTGTCCAGCGTTGGGACTGCTGAAACCCGCGACACGAAGCGGCGAGGCGACTATCATACCCGCTGAGCCACGCGTGCAATCAATTTGGTTTTGACCCATAATTCTACTACTGTGTTAAATAATCATTAACTGTGTTAAATAATCATTAACTGTGTTAAATAAAACATGCAACATCGAGTTTTATTAACTCATATCAGATCCTTTTTTGATTGTATAGTGAAAACGATGTAACGACAAGTTTTTGTATCGAAACAGAGTTGAGAATGTCACTAAATTTTTTAATGCATGCTCCAGAATGCCATGACATACTTACATCCTACAATTAAGAATAAATATAAAAGTAGGTTTAACATGTGTATTTTATTAATATACGCGGCATTTTTTTTTTAATTGCAGGGTTAATGGATACGCATGCCACCCGCAAAAAGTGTCTGTGGGTGGGTATGTCGGACTCTCACCCACTAATCCTAACCTGCCGTGGACTTCTCATGGTACTTGATGGGAGGAGCCCCGGGAACGCAGGTATGCTGCTCCGGTGCCCCCCTTTTGCGCCGTGTCCCAGATGGTCGGACACGCATCTGGGAGGACTCTGTGTTGCCCTCCCCAATTGCCGACTCCTGCCAGTCCGGCACAGCGACTGTGCCACAAACAGTTCGCTGTCTTCCCGGAGCTGTTTGCATGGTGGCAGGAGACTTCTCATACTATCACCGGAGCTCCAAGGGGAGTTGCGCTAACGGCTGCCACCGCCGCCCTGACGCCTGGCAGAAGACGTACACGAAAAGAAAACGTTATTTTTTTACATATTGTTTATTTGGTCAACTAACAATTAAAGCAATTGTTGGTGGACCTAATAAATAAAATAAAAAGTTACATTAAATTTGAGTTAGTCTATACTATAATATTATAAAGAGGTAACGTTTGTGAGTTTGTAACGTTGTAAGGGGAATTTTTGGATCTACCGAACCGATTTTCAAAATGATTTCACCAATAGAAAGCTACGTTATTGTGGAGTCTCATAGGCTACGCGAAGTATTACGTGGAACAAACGGGCAGGGAAAAAATATGTATAACGCGGAACGAAGTCCGCGGGCACTGCTAGTATATAATATCTTAACTTACGAAATACTTACATTATCTTGCGTAGCAACCAGATACAGGTTAACATCACATGCGAAATAAATCAGCGTATTGTAAATTACATTAATTAAAAATAAAAATACAAATTATCTAACTTCATAAATAAAAGGAATATTACATTGTGAAATGAGATAAAATTAAAATAATTAAGTTTATAATATAATTAACTTTACTTAAAGCCTAGATTAACGCCTTGTATTACGAAATCACATTAAAAAACCGAAACGGACTAAAATTATTAATTCTATAATTAAAACTGACGTGAGGAACTAACATAGTGAAAACCTGTATTGAATTACTCTCGTAATTAATTTTAATAATAATTAAAATGTAAATAATTTTAAGATTCAGACAACAGTTTCAATCTCTTCAGAAGATCATCTTCAGGGCGAAAACGACGCGAACGAAATCCAAATTAAAGTATCCGTTACCGTTTTTCAATTTGACAGGAATTTTGAACCATTATGATTCAGACATGAGAGGTATTCGGTGGGCTGCGTCGGTAGGCGTGGTTGGTAGATTGGCCTTTCACGCCGCATGTTTCCGGTTCGATTCCCACTCAGGACAGATATTTGTGTGATGCATGAATTTTTGAATATTGCCCGGTGAAATAGTGACACCTTAAAATTCTGTAGTTAAACATTTTCATACCAAAGATAATTGGTAATGCAATGAATATAAATAGACAATGTCAATTTCTTGAACCATCTTTTTCATAAAGAGTTAGTTACATGGTTTTTAGGGCCTATGCACACCACGTTTTTTAAGCGCGCCGTTGACACGCTTTGTAGCGATTCACACGCGCGTTAGCATCGCGATTTTACTGCTCTGTATGATAAAAACTTGAGAGGTGTCAAGGTACACCCGGATGAAACGAAGTTATTTCTTATTATTTATCATGTACAAAAAACCTGTATACACTCAACAAAAATAATCGTCGCGACAAGACACTGTTCAATGCGAAATAGAAATGAAAATATCTGGCTTGCTTTCTATAAGAGAGAGAGAGAGAGAGACAGACAGAGAAACATGCGCACGCCGCACAGCTGCAAAAGTGTCGTGACAACTTTTTGTAAGAATTTTTTCCGTCTAACCCCTATCACAACGCGCGATAAGGAACTTCGTTCCAAAAGCGCGCCGTTGACGCGCGTTGACGGCGCGTTCAGAAAACGTGGTGTGCATAGGCCCTAAGGTAGTTTACGTAACCTGGTAAGCAAATCTCCTGGTTCAAACTCTACAAAAATGGCCTGAGCAAAGCGCCTGCTAACCTCCACGCAAAAACGACGCCACCAGAGTAATAATACTAACTGTTTCAAATATACGATACAAGTGAATTGAAACACTTTCATTATTAGTGCCGCAACATAGAAGGTTCCCAGGCGCAGGCGCACAATCACCGCTTTTTGTCCCCGATCTATATAATAACACGGTATTGGAGCTCCGAGAGCAACAGGAAACATGAGCCCAGCCCAGGTAGGAAGAATAGCTCATGTTCCTGCAAAAACAAACAGAGTGAAACGGAATTTGGGTACTATCGATTTCCATATAGTTGCGTAACGTGAATGTGTGTCACAACTACGCCTGTATTTAATTCTAATGTTACATGTTGATATAAATTACAGTTACTTCATAATTTAATGTAATAGAATATTTTAATTTTATTTTAATAGGCTTATCTGGAGCAAGTGAATATTTAATTAATTTGTTAATCACAATGACTTGTGTCTGTGTTCTATTTTTAAAATTCTGCTGAAAAGAGGGTTGAGGCATAGTTTCAATGCCAGTGCTTCGTAGTTTTAAGACGGAAAGTTTACTATTCGGTAATAAGATTTATTGGTGTGCGATTTTCCTTGATAACACATTCTAAAAAAAACAAACCATTCGCTGCGTAGTCGAAATGCGAATAATGAAGGATGAGAATAAGTAGGACACAGGAATCCCTCGCGAAACTTTTGTATATGCTTCGGGTGATTCCACCTTTAACATAGTATATAGATAATCATAGTGCCTCAGTGCATATAAGTGCATCATGGAATAAACTTCTAAGTCCTTAATACGCAATTAATTTATTAGTCTGTTGCTTCCATTGCCGTCTTTTAACTTTCTTACTCTTATCTTAACGACGAGGTTTCGTTTTAGACAAGCACGCGGACTAAGTCGCGGGCACAACTAGTTAATAAATAAATATCCGAGACATATCACACATCGCCATCTAATCTAATCTAATGATAGCTTATACTGTGAACACTAAACTACGGATGAAATACTGATTTACTTTTTGTGAATAATACACATACAAAACATAGAAACCACCCAGAACAAGACGAAAAGACATGTGCATAGAACACAAATATTTGTCTTTTGCGAGGATCAAACCCGCAACAGGTAGGCAGAGGGCAAGTTCACTACTAAAAGGGTCAGCCATGGGTATTGAGAAGGTACTTCACCATGCTTCATGACAATTTGTTTAATCTATAGAATTCTTATGATTTAACCATCAGGAGTGGTTGCTCAAGAGAAGATATTTGTTCTGTCACTATTAGTGGTATAATCATTGTTATTAATAGGGTTTTATATCTCTGAAGCATACGTTGACTTCAACCATCGGTGATCTTACGTAGTAAAGTTTTATTATAGTTCACTGCTTAGTCTTATGGAGTCCAGGAATTTCAATATTTTAGCAGAAAGTTGTTGTAACTGGTATAAAGGCATGATGTTAGTGTCTTGACTAGATACAGCATTAAGTTATCCCCCTTTCCACGCCCTCTAGCTAGTTCATCTGCCCTTATCACAGTTATTAGTGTTAGTACTTGATTAATACATCCTCCGATGTATAATTTACTTATCTAAGGGCAAAAGCAAACAATCCACCATTTTACTAATTTCCTTTAACGTTCATTTGAATTAACTTTAAGATTAAGGTCTCATATTTAAACATCACACTACGCCATTAGTGTAAGCTCAGATTATGTCCAAAAGTGGAAATTTCATCCTCATCACCTGCCTGAATGGTCATCTACCACCGTGCGTTTCACAAGAAACTTTTTGCTGCGCACTACCGCTCCGTCGAATCAATTAACTGCGGTGGTATTTCTGATCCGGTATTACATGGCAACCTTCAAAAATCGAGCCGATTCTTATTTTAAAGGCCGGCAACGCACTTGAGGCTCCTCTGGTGTTGCGTGTATGGAGGATGGAGTATGGCGGCGGTGATAACTTACCATCAGGTGACGCACTTGCTCCTTTGCCATCCTATGTTATAAAAAAAAATACTTATTTTATATTAATTGCATTTCACAACAAGAACCTCATTGTTTTGAACGTGAATCATTACAGACACATCTACTTACGTGACAAGAAAACAGCTAATAATAGACAACTTATTATTTTCTTTCTTTAACGTATTATTTTCAAAAATTGTTTCTTAGTAATTTCATGCTACATACCTTTTATTTCAACACAGTAAAATTATATAAAATAGCGAACAAAGTCAGCGGATCCTATAATAGCGTTCTAGAATACGGCTGTAAATTTTATTAAAACGCAGACAGGGTCACACCCAGATCAAGCCCAATGTACAAGTAATAGTTGCTAAGCCTTTTTGGGTACGACACACATTTCCATGAAGGCACATAGTGAATTGATCAATTAATATTTGCTCGGCCACAGTTACCTAAAATGTGCTACATATGTAGTTACAATCCATTTTGTGTCTAAGGCCGTGCAAATTTATATAAATTGAATAAAATTAATTAGTCTACTCGCCAACATTAGATCGCTCGCCTTGACTGTTATTTTACTTATCCTTACTAATATTATAATCGCGAAAGTCATCCTGTCTGTCTGTCGGTCGCGCTTTCACCCAAAACTACTGAACCGATTTAAATGAAATTTGGTACACAGTCAAAAGAGCCTGATCAATCAATCAATCATTTTTTTTAGAAAAGATATCTAGGCTATTGTAAAGGGTTGAAATGGGGGGATGATTTGGGATAAAGTTGTATGGAAGTATCGTCATTTTTAGAGCTAGCTTGAAACTAATATTTTAAGTTGTTGATTCGATATAAATAAATATGACATTTAAAGTTTGTAAAAGTTTTACCTTCAAGGGTGTAAAATAACAATAGGGTAGTAGCTACAAGGGCAAGGCAAGAAAAACACTCCTAAGGCTTACTGTCCTGGGACACATATCTAATGAACGTATGCCCACAAGGCATACGCAGACAGAAAACTGGAAAAACCTTGACAATGTAATAAAGTGATAAAATGCAACCCACCTACACATTTGACAAACAATATAATTTATACATCCTTAGTAGAGAGGAATGGAAATAGGGACTTTGTAAACAAAACGAACATTTGGTATACAGACGGATCAAAAATGAAATCCGGTACAGGCGCGGGCGTATATAATGAAACCTGCAGTATCAGCGAAAGCATGGGCAATTTCGCGATAGTGTTTCAGGCAGAGACATACGCGATAATTACATGCGCGCAGACGATCATAGATAGGGCGACTGAAGGTCAGACCATCTACATACTCAGTGACAGCCAGGCTACATTAAAAGCCCTGATGTCACATAAAATCGAATCAAAATTAATCCAGAACTGTATCACGGCTCTGAACAAACTTGGTACTAAAACAAAGTCAAACTCGTATGGGTACCAGGCCATACAGGAATAGAAGGCAACGAAAAAGCAGATGCACTAGCTAGGAAGGGATCGGAAAGTCAGTTCTGTGGACCAGAACCGTGCGTAGGGATTCCTCCAAATGTAATAGGAGCAATCCTTAAAAATGAATCCACAGCTAAACACAATCAAATGTGGACCAAAATCAAGGAATTAAAACACTCAAAGCAACTCATTAAAGGAATAGACAAAAGCTGGTCCAAAAAACTTTGGAAGTGCAGCAGAAACCAGCTACGACAGATAGTAGCAGTATTCACGGGCCACTATGGCACCAACTATCACCTACACAAATAGGGACTGTCGAATAGCCCGATCTGCAGGACCTGTAGGGAAGAACAGGAAACAATGCTGCATATAATATGCAAATGCGATGCATTGGCAAGACACAGAATGGCCATCCTGGGGCTGGCATATCCAGAACCAGGAGACTACAAGGATCTACCCCTAAGAAGTGTACTGGATTATGTGAAGACTTCATTCAGGGCTTTAGGGATAGAATAAAACCAGTGGGGGATAGTACAAAAGATCCTGAAGGGTCGAAGTGCTGTACGCAAGTACACCCCATCAAAGATAAGATAAGATAAGCTACAAGGAAGTAGGGGATGAAAGTTTGTATGGAAATATGTAAGGTTTATGTGAATGTTTTATAAGTTTGCGACAAGAGACAAAATATTAGGGATATTATGATGTTACATTTACGGAGTCATTACAAAATGTACGGCTGAAGTCGCGGGCACAGTTAGTAGTCTATAAACTAGATAGTAATTAGTACTTTGTGACACAGTTTTCCATACGGTAATTAAAAGAATATATTTGTTTGCCATTTTGGGAAAGATTATTTAATATTTTGATATATACCATCGCAAACCATTTACCTACGCCTCCTGGCAGATTAAATAGTAATAAACTGTAAAAGTAAAAATCTAAATATTTGCATATTATCAAATCATGATATACCAATTTATGTCTTGTATAAAAAAAATTAAATAGACTACGTTAATTATAAAATCACCACATCCTATACTAAAATTAGCAAATCAAATACACATTGTGTCGAATATCGATCTTGACGGGGTATAGACAAAAAGAAAGAAAGAAAATTTAAATGTATATATTTAATATATATTTACTAAATAATCATATGACGGGTCGGTTGGCGTGGTTGGTAGATACTTGCCTTTCGCGGCGCAGATCGTGGGTTCGATTCCCACCCAGGACAGACATTTGTGTGCATTAACGTCTTTTTGTCCTGAGTCTGGGTGTAATTATCTATATAAGTATGTATTTACAAAAGTAAAGTAGTATATGTAGTATATCAATTATCTGGCTTCGGAGTAGAAGCTCAGCTTAGTTTGGAATCAGATAGGTGGTAGCATTAAAGCGCGACCGTCGTTATTAACACAAGGTCCGTCATAATAATAATACCTTAATATAGACAGAACCATTGACAATATGTAGTAAAATATTAGACTTAAACTAGATAATTAAACATAATTTCTTGACAATAACTTGATACGAGCTAGCTAAATATCATTGCTATAATAAAATAAATTTTATAAATGTTTTCATACAATATTTACCTAAATATCTATGTTACTAGAAATAAGAATGTATACAACTATATTACTACAAACATGTTCTGCGCTTGTAAATAGCGCTTTTTTAAAGTCTACGTGAATAAAAATCTTTTTTTTTTTATAGCTGCGCGCCTTTTGGGAATAATGTCCCAGAATATTGTTATTTATTAATATTCTATTGCTTTTAAATAGTTTTAATACTGACGTTATTACATACAAAGCATGTTACGTAACTATTGATGACTTTCTCGTCGCGCATTTAGTCGTCGATTCCAATAAAGAAGTTTTATTTTCATAGCCGTCTCCCCACAGGCCAATTGATTTTGATTATTATGCCCAATTCAAGCTATTTCACAATACCAGCGTTTCTTTGAAACAATACAAGTTATGTACCAGCGTTAGCATTTTTATGCATACCGTACCGAGTTGCGTCCTGAATGCATATAGTGTGTCATTTCATAAAGACTTAATACTTTACGGAGTGTAATATGTATAGTTTTCAGTGTATATTTACATTCGTGCTGTGTTTTATAGGCAGGTTGGATGGGTATTCTAAAAACCTCGCATGGAATGGAGGACCGTTACACACGGGTTGTGACCACGGACCGGACTTGTGGATAAGATCAGGACAACATGTAACCGAAAATGTAATAGCTGTGAAAGCTTTGCCTTTTCAAGAGGACATATATGTTATTACACCGAGGTAATAAGTAATTTCTATACATTTTTATAGGTTTTCGTGGTTGGTAAATGCTTGCCTTTCACGCCGCAGGTCGTGGGATCAATATAATATTATAAATGCGAAAGTTTGTGAGTACCTACGGATGGATGTATGCATGTTTGTTACTTTTTCACGCAAAAACTACTCAACGGATTTTGATGGAACTTTGTAGTAATATAGCTTATACACCCGAATAACACGTAGGCTATAATTTATAAATTTTAACGCAAGTAAAACCGCCGAGCACGGCTAGTTACGAATACTTATCTGTACTTTAAGCATAATACGCAGACTTAACAGTTTTGTACGTCTGTGGATTTTTGTTCAGAAAAGCTATACCTACATTAATCTAGACAAAATACCGCTCAAAGTTTGTATGCGTGATTACCAATTTATGTTCAATTTAATATTTAAACCTATTAACTTAAAACTGTCTACACATTCGAAATGTATGTTTTTAAATGTAACATTCATGGCCAGGGGACGTTTCTAACAAGGTCTTAAATGATATATTTTAGTTTTAGTATATAGTTTATTTCCAACTTAAGTTAGATAATATCTTAAATAAAATATAATGTGGGTGAGGGTCAATCTCACACGGAAAAACAATGGATATATCTTGAGGAATTATTACGGCTTTATATTTTTTATTATTGCTTATTATCATAGGCAGGTCAATTATAATAGGTCTTTACCTATGAAATTGCCGTTTTGTATGAAAAAATTTAAACGAATTTTTTTCATGAATTTTTTTATTTGTATTAATCGAAGTAATCACCCATGCAATCAATGCATCTTTGCCATCAAAGTGGCAGTTTATTGATGCCCTTCTTAAAGAAATCAGCTGGACGGGAGGCAACAAATTCTTCAAAGGCATTTTGTACTGCCTCTCGGGTATTGAATTTTTTTCCCGCCAAGAAGTTATCCAAATTCTGGAAAAAGTAGTAGTCTGTAGGCGCAAGGTCTGGTGAGTAGGGCGGATGACGGAGAGCTTCCAACCCCAGTTCTTGCAACTTGGAGACCGTCTGCTGTGCAGTATGAGGTCGCGCGTTGTCGTGCAGGAGCAGCGGAGACGAGCGATTGACCAATGCTGGTTGGAGATGCGCCAGCTTCTCCATCATTGTGCTCAGTTCTTCACAGTACACATCTGCAGTAATGCTCACCCCGTTTGGTAAGAAGCTGTGATGAATCACACCGGCGCTAGACCACCAAACAGTGACCATCACTTTTCTAGGGGTAAGTTTTCGTTTAGGGCATTGTTTAGGTGCTGAACCAGGATCCAACCAACTTGCTGAGCGCTTGCGGTTATCAAACAGAATCCATTTTTCATCGCAGGTGACAATGCGGTTCAAAATTCCTTCATTTGTGTGTCTGTTGAGCAGTGCAAGGCACGTCTCGACGCGTACTTCGCGCTGGCGATCATTGAGTTCGTGGGGCACCCATTTGTCAAGCTTTTTTACCTTGCCAATTTGACGCAAATGGACCAATATTGTTTTGACGCTAACGTCGAAAGCTGCTGCTAATTCAGCCGTAGATTGTGTATCATCAGCTTCCACAACCGCCTTTAATTCGTCATTGTCGACCAAAGTCTTCGGACGACCGCGAGGTTCATTTTTCAGGTCGAAATTTCCAGAACGGAAGCGAGCAAACCAATAACAGGTGGTGCGTTGGTTTGTAGTGTTAGCTCCGTAAACGTCGTTGATGTTGCGTGCCGCTTGTGCCGCGTTGCTGCCACGACGGTACTCATATTCCATAATTACTCGAATTTTTAACGTATCCATGATGACGAAAAAGATTGAAATGCGATGAAAATGTAACACTAATCAATAAAGAAATGACTACTTTTGGAAAAAAGAATCCATGTTTTTAAAATAAAATTAATTTGAAATTAGAATTCTTAGCCAAACAAAAATTATTTTGATTTGAAATGGCCAGTACTGCAGAACGGCAATTTCATAGGTAAAGACCTAATATAAATCAAAAACAAAAGACAACCGAGTCACAGCACTTTGAGGTCCTAATGGTTTACTGTAACGGATTTCGATCTTATTGTATCTCATAATTATGAAATCTTATATTCAAGATATACTTTTATTTAATGATATATTCAAACAGTTTATAGTTTTTGTTAGCATTTCTATGGTTAGTTTCTTTCTATTCGCCAGTAGCCTTTATTTTATTTTATTAAGAACTTAACTTGACCATGTCGCCCTCTTAATACTATCAACAATACTAATTTACTATTACGGGGCACAGGCCTCCTTGCACAGAGATTGAACAGTAAATTATTCAACAAAAATTTTAAAAAGACTACTAATACTAATATATGTTTTTCTACATATAAATAAATTTATCACTAATGTTATTTCGTTTATATGTTGGTGCACCTACTTTCTGACAAACAGTATATAGGTGTCACCACATATAAACGAAATAAACTTCTCCATACAATAGTAAGTCAGTTCACTTTATTGATGCGTAAGAGGAAAATAAGTAATTGTGCGCCTGCTAGAAAAGTCATACAACACGACGTTGTTTGATAACTAAGCTCTCAAAAATCAAATACTTATAATAATATAAGTAATACAACCGCGTTTATCTCTTTTTTTAACTTGATGTTAACATTAAACTTAAGAGGTTTTCACAGCTTTACCGCGCCCGAGGGTACACTTCGAGGTTCGAACCTTGGCTCTGGGCTGATGACTGATGCTAGGGAAAGTTCAATTTCAAAGGAAGTTTTGTGCAACTGTCCCTCTACGTTAGAACGTAGAGGCCCACCCGTCCGATATTAAAGATTAAAGATGCAAGGGGCATTTTATCGATAAGAATACAAACTAATCAGACTCTGAGACCAGCGATCCGAGAACAATATATCGGTATATATATAGTGTACTATAGTGTCACGAGAGTATCTTATAGCCTTGACTTGGTCTAGAAAAGTCTTAATATCGACATCCGGAACGATATATCGGATAGTGTACTATAGTGTCACGAGAGTATCTTATAGCCTTGACTTGTTCTAGAAAAGTCTTGATATCGACATCCCGATCGTCGAAACGTTACTGGTGCTCGTTACCCTATTATTGATAAAGAGTTCTGTTAAAATCTTTGAGCACATTTCGTAAAACGAGTATAAATATATACTTAAATTTAAATAAATTCATTGCTATAGGACAGTAATTATTACTGAAAGCAAACATTAGGGTTGTTTCCTACAGTTTTCGTTCTTATCGAAATTTGACATAGCTATTCAAAGATTTTTCAAATCCCTTTCTATTGACAACAAACGAACGAACTTGTTGATTTTTTGTGCAAAATTGTTACCCGTTTATACTGGTTAATAGCCCTTAGATAAAAAAACATATGCATAGAATTATCAGAAATATATTTTAGTGGGTTTTCGTTTCAGTAAATTATAAGATGAAAGAAGGTTCATCTTACAATTTACTGAAACGATTACTCCACTTCTAAGACGTCCATATTACATAATACCATGATTGCCCATGTCTGTCTGTGCATAACCGCTAACCTGGTCATTTCGTAGGTACCTATGTGCCATAAGACTGACGTAGGCATTTTATAAATATATTTTTTAATATAGCTAAAATACATTTCTGATAATTTCTATGTAAGTATATATTTTTTAATCTAAGGGCTATCAACCAGTATTAAACACTTATAAATAAATAAAGTTATTAGAAGTATAGTAGTATTAAAGACTAGCTGCTGCCCGTGACTTTGTCCGCGACAATTTTGAATGATTACCAATGTAACTACTTACTTCTAGCTTAATCTAAAAAATATAACTTTTAAAAGAAATAAGCAATATAAATTTAAGAAAACCTAACCTATAAATAACCTAGCTAAGAAATAAACTAAAGAATACTATGCTACTGTTATTTAAAAAAGACCCGATATCATAAACCCAAAAACATCAAAGAATACATATCAATTATTGTCCTTAAGTAAAGTCAGTAAGTCAAATAAAATAATATAATAATCAACGATGCATTAATCACAAAGGTTACTCCCATTAGCTTACGTTGCGACCACGGCATTGATAGGTCTAATATCACATTTTGTGAACGAAACCATAGCGCGATCTAAAACGATGATAACACCATCAACTAACAAAAATATAAACTTGTAAAGCGGTAAAATTAAGATGTGGGCATATATTTTGGGTGAGATTTAGGCGATCATCTTTTGATTCAGTTTTGGACTACCTTTTACTTCAAGCATTTATTTATTTTAACCGATATGTCAAATGAGTTCTGCGATCTGAAACGATATAAACGTCTATTTATATATATCTATATATATCTAGTGACAAAATTGTGAACTTGTAGATCAGTAAAATTAAGATGATATTTTTTGGGTGCGACCATCTCGACACGAACAATTTATACTACGCTAACTCGAATTTTGGGTAAATTACTTTTTTAAGTATCCCAATTTGATTAAATTGACGTTATTTTTAATATGTTATAAAAAAACACCAAATGAAGTTACAAATCTTATAAAACGCTAAATCTTTAATTAGACGACAGCAAACACGACATTTTAACCAATAAGAAACGAATTTCTCTATAATTTAAGTTGGCGTAAATTAATTTTTGGTGTTGACCTATTGAATCAGTGATGGATTACCTTTTTTTAACAACAAATTATTCCCTTGATTGCTTTAATTTTAACTGAAATACCAATTTACATGCTTTTAACTCCAAAAAAAAAACAGATTTTCATACAAACTTACATCCCTTATTTTAGTCGTCTATAGGGGTGGAATTTCCAAAAGTCCTGATGATATATTTATTCAAAATCGAAATAAAAATCATTTATTTGCTTACTAAGTATACAAACAGGTCTTATTACTCAATAGTGGTGCTTAGAACTTAGCGGCCTTTTGCAGGCATTGCAAATTTGAGAGATAACATGTTATTTCAAGTGTATAGCTAAATTTATAGATACAAATTAGTTAATAATGTAATAGTTAAAATAATGTTAGTTAAAATATCTATTCTGTCTATAATGTTTATTTTATCTATTCTATATTCGTTATTTTATCTATTCTGTTTATAATGTTTAAATGAAAGGCCAAATACCAATTTTCATGAGTTTACCTCAAAAAATGTCACATTTTTCATACAAACATCCCCTATTTGTCACCCTTTGTGGTAGAATTCTCGGAAATCATATCATGAAACATATACTTTTAATTTTTAACTGTAATGCTAAATACCAATTTTCATGCGTTTAACTTAAAACTTGTTGGCACTTTTTTCATATAAACTTACATACCCAATTTTACGCCCTTGGAATTTTGGAATTTTCAAAAATCCTGAAATATACATATATTTTAATTTTTAACTGCAAGTCTATATACTAAAGCCTTTAACATCAAAATTAAGGACTTTCGTAAAATCTTTCAACCCTTATTTTACTTCCTTAGGGGTGGTATTTTCAAAAACCCCTCTTCAGTGGATACCTACGTTATAAAAGGTAACTACTGTCAAAATTCAAGTCCCTAGCTCCAGCCGTTTAGACTGTGCGTTGATATGTCAGTCAGGCAGTATAAAATTATATCCCCTATTTTCCGCCCTTGGGGGTGTAATTTCCAAAAATCCTGAAATAAATGCTATTTTTAATAGAAAGGCCAAATACTCATTTTCATGCGTTTAACTTCAAAAATATCGCATTTTTCATACAAACTTACATCCCCTATTTTACGACCTTCGGGGTGGAATTTTCAAAAATCCTGAAATATATATTTTATATTTTTTACTGAAAAGCCAAATGCTAATTTTCATGCGTTTAACTTGAAAATTGTCACTTTTTTCGTACAAACTTACATCCCCTATTTTTCGCCCTTGGGGGTGAAATTTCCAAAAATCCTGAAACACATATTTTTTATTTTTAACTGCAAGGCCAAATACCAACTTTCATGCCTCTAACTTCAAAAACGGAAAAGTTTCATACTAACTTGGCACCCCCGTTTTACCCCCTTAGGGGTTGAATTTGAAAAAATCCTTCCTTATTCCTTGTCTACATTATAAAGAAAACATCTGTGCAAAACTTCAGCTTTCTAGGGCCAAGGGTTTGGGCTAGGCGTTGATGAGTCAGTCAGTCAGTCAGGACTTCTCTTTTTATTTATATAGATTAGGCATATGACGGCGCGGTGGAATTATAATTATTTACACAAGACAATTTTTTCTTTTGCATCATTTTTTTTTATTTAATTGCCGTTCCCAACTACTTCTTAAACACATATCATCATCATCATCATCATCATTACAGCTAAATAAGTCCACTGCTGGACAAGCCTCCCTCAAGAATCGTCTTGGGGGATATGCCATAATCGCCACGCTTGGCAGGCGGGTTGGCGATCGCAGTAAGATGGTCATAGTACTCAGAAGGAAGCTGCTGCCCATCCTCTGGTAGATATTCCCTCGGGTCGACTTCTACGCCCCCCACGGGATGAGATGGGGTGATGATATTCTGATTCTGATATTTGTCGCCGTCACCACACAGCTGCACACCACACAGCAAACACATATATCGCAATATAAAGTTTAAATTTCGATTACTGTAAGCGTCGTAAAAAGCTCAAGGTCACCCAAAGTGCGAAGGAGAGGACTTTTTCGAAGCTTTCCTGCGAGATCTAATTTGAAATAATGAAATCCGGAGGCTAACCAAGGTAACCGACATATCTCGAAGAATTACGAAACTGACAGTGACGGCGGACGTAGACCCGACGGCCGCGGGGCAGACAGGCTCTTAAGTGGCGACCACGAACCGGATGACGCAGCTTGGGCAAGCTCCCCACAAGGTAGACCGACGAACTTGCAAGGGTCACGGAAAGCCCCTAAATGCGGGCAGCGCAGGACCGGTCGTTGAGCAACCTTGAGGGAGGCCTTTAAACACCAGTGGACGCATATGGGCCGACACGATGAATTATAATCTTGCTTTTGCTTTGCAGAATGAAACCCGGTATTTTGGCGACCCTTTGGGTAATTGTTATGGCGAAGAGTGGGGTGGAACTCCAACCTTACCCCGATCTGACAGCAAATACCCTAGGCGACTGTGGTGCTATCCAGAATGCGATAGATTTTTATTTGGACCACCTTGTAAGTTACACTTCGTTAAACCTTTTAAGAGAGAAGATAACAAAAAAACATCGCTTAGTAAGATTGTTTTGTTTTAGTAAGCGTATTCAATGACATTTGCTGTAATAAAATGAGACAAACTTCAACACAGGCAAAGACAGAGCTATGATAATTGATAAAATTCCGTATCTTTGTATTGTTGTCACGCTTAAGAGTTTAAGTAATTATAAATAAAACTAATAGCCGATTGAATTAGGTGCAAAGTAATAAATTCCTACCTAACTTACAAACACGGAATACCTTGAGAAATATTTTGAAATATTAGCTTCAATGTTAAATGACGAATGACCAAAAAAAATATTGTTATTATATACACCTACTCTAGATCGCACTTGTTTGAAATTCGACCATTAAGGTTCTATTGCCAAAGGCTATAGACATGAAAGATAAATAATATTAATGTGTTCTTAGTTTTAGCATTCAGTTTGTCAGTGTGTCAAAAGCATGGAAGTTTGTGTATTGTTTTTTAATTAAGTAAATTTACTTCTAATGCCTATCATATAAAAAGATTAGCTTTATGCACTCCTTCTCCATTTCCGCACAATTTTCATAAAAAGAAGTACAAATTTTTTGCAACACTTATCAATAGTATGTACCTATGATTAATGCTATTTGTCAAGCAAGAGATTCACATAAAAGTTGCCCGTCAAAGATCCCCGACACCAATCGGAAAAATAAACTGCGTGCCTACTATCACCTGTAAATACATACAGTAATTTAAAAACGAGTTAGTTCAAACTATGTGTTCGAATAGATCGATAGAATTCGCTTTTTATATAATTAATTACCTACGACACTAAATAAGTAGGTACCTACCTACTCGTACTTTACACCGCTAGATGCGATGGTTATGCCGGGATGGACCCATCTTTTGGGTGGGTAATCGGTTTGTCATACAACCTAGAGCAGCTAAGAGTCATCTCCATAAAACACTTCAGATATAAAACCTATTTAAATGGTTATCCTAATACTCCGATACCGATACAATACATACAAAAATTCATGCACTCGACATAAGGAATATCTTTTTTACTTGGTATAAACTAATTTAGTATTTGAACCGTAACACAGACACACACACAGCCACACACACAGACACACACACGCGCGCACACACACACACACACACACACGCGCGCGCGCGCACACACGTGCGCGCACGCACCCACACACAAACACGCACACACTCAATCACACATATTAGGTATATACACATGTTTAGATAGCTTTATGGCAGGTTTGCAGATTACACAATGCGTTCCACGTACCTAAGTAGCTAAACATCAAACGTGGAAACGCGTGCTATTATCAGTTTCCATTGAATCGATCTTTTGTTATGCAATGCACAATTATAATGAATAAGTAGGCGGTCGACCTCATGACTAAAATAGTTTACAATCGGCTTTTGACATGTAGGTAAGTATAGGCAATTGCTTAATGTAGGTAGTACTAATTAATCAGTCTAGTGACAGAACTATTAGGTAATAATATTAAATGCATTTTTATGTAGCTCGATCATATATATATAGGATGATCGGTTTTGATCATACATCTAGCATTTGGTTTGAATTTAGATGTTGAATAACCATTCTCAGTGAACCGAAATCTGAATCAATTTTATATTTTGTTCAGAAAAATGATACCGATTTTAGAGATAAGAAAAATTGTAAGAACGAGAAGATTGCAAGATCTTCTGTTTTTTTCTGTTGTCCACATAATAATAGATTTATTTATTTCTCTTTAAAAGTAAATTATTTACCGATTATCATATTAGATTTAGACATTAACTTTTTGAGAACTGGAGTCCGTACTAGGTTCGGAGCCTATGTGACGGATCTCCAGACTCTCTTAACATGACAATTTTGCATGTGCAAATGAAGGAAAATGGACAAGTTAAAGAAAATAAAATAGTAACATTAATGCGTGTTGTGTGTGAATGTGTGTGTGTGTGTGTGTGTGTTTTAGTCTGTATTTGTGTGATTAAATCAGCTGCCTGACAGCTGATTTAATCACACAAATATAATGGTGGGAAATTATTTTTTCGGTCTCTTAATAGTCTATTTTAAGAAGCCAATCTATTAATAACTTTTTGCAATCTGATAAGCACTAGGATATATGTTAAAGATTTTATTAATTTTCTTATAAAAATGGCTGCTGAGGAAACAAAACCTTCGTTGAGCTAAACTGGATTTGACCAACCTTGGAGGGCAAGCACTATATTTGAGCATGAATTTTAAATTTATTCGGATTGTAGTGAGTAAGGGAATGGGTAGTTAGGATCAGATTTATGATATTGTCCTATATATTCCAACTCTATCTGATCTTAACCACTATCTCAAATACTAGTGGGTACCTGTTATTGTAATTGTTGATATTGCAGTAGGTAATAAGCAATAGTATGTTAATTCATAGATCCTAGCGTTTTTTTAAATATCCTACTTTTTGAGATACATACGAAAATATAAGAACATTTAGGATGCTAAGAACACTTAAGTAGGTATTAATATAATTAATTTTACTAGTTTTACTAAGAACCTATACCCATAGCGAATGTAAATTAACTACTAGAAATAATACTGTAGGTATTCTTATTCAAATACACGATATCATTTCATTTATGATAGTTGTGCAGTGAACAGAATCTCTAGACATTTAAGGTGCCCACCTTAAATTTATAGAGGTAAATATTCTGATTACATACAAAATAAATCCTACCTATTTTATCTAATTAATTAATATCAAAAGCTCGTAGAGTGGTTCTAGGCGTGACCGCCGAAATAATGATTCCCAATAAAAAATGTCAATTCAAACTTTTGTGAGATATGTTTTACTAAGTTCCTAATTCTATAGCATCAGTAATTTCAGGTTTACCTTAACCGATCCAATGAATCCTCCTGTATAATTCTTTCATTTATATAATTAATAGTTGCCGAATGTATGTTAGCTCCATTCAAATCAATACGTGGCTAAAAAGAACACACAATAAATTAGATGTTAGAATAATAATTATAAATCGTCGGTGATTGACAAACTTTCATTTTTCCATTATGTATTATATTACATAAGTAACTAAACAAATGCAAACAAGAATACGCTGGCAATATACAAGTATCCTTTCTCAATGGGAAGGAAAGAGAAAAAATAGAAACTGACTAAATATACGTTATTATTTCCTGTAATTCAAGGTTTCTCGTAAACCTACATCAGGCACCAGTCTCTCACAAAGTTGGGTTCTAGCTTGGCAGTATTGTCATATCATTATTCATTTGTCACTAGATTCTAGATAACCCTATTCTTTGTGAAGAGAAAATAAATATATTTTTGAAAATATATTATGAGATAAAGAATGTGGGACTTACGAGCCATATAGCCAATTTTAGTGTGAAGACAGCAGCATTAATTAACCTTACTATCTTACAGGAATCAACCTACTGATATTGAATTAGGTATTGAATATCATTCCGTCAGTCTTTGGGGTTATCAATAGATAGAGGTATTTGCCGTACTGTCCAGGGGGACTATCGCCTAATTCGCCGATCATCGCAATCGTGATCGGCGTTCAAATAGATGAAGATTAACTAGACTAAATCATTCGTTTAGTGGCCAAAACGTTGAACATCGATTCCGGCCCATTTATGACGTCATATGTGCTCATAGAAGCCTATTGAACGAAAAGTATTTAGTCATTTTTATTCTTCATTTATTTGAACGCTGATCACGAGCGGTAGGCTCCCAGTACTGCCTATATGTGCAAGTTGCCACCAAGCTGTTCTATAGTCAAGTTTTGTAGGAAGTTTTACAACAACTTCCTACCAAACTTGTTATAAGCGTTTAATGAAGAGTGTACGGTAAAGGTATATCACGTACTAACACGAGGATACATAAATAATCTATTTCCACAGGGCAAGCTGTGGATTTTGGACAGTGGAATAATCGATACTCTGACTGCACCACGGTGCACCTGCCCACCAAAAGTGGTTATAATCAGTCTACTGCTTGGAAAACTTATCAGTACCATTGATATTTCCCCTCTCCTGGAGCCAGCTTCATCTCTACAGAATATCGTCGTCGAATACACATTAGGAGGCAAAATTTTTATGTAAGTATTTTTTTACCATATTGCTACATTGCCACGTTCACGCGAGAGCTTTAGTGTTTTTCAATGATGACAAAGTCTCCTCACTCGAAGTTCATCATAAGAGGTATGTAGGTACGCGTGCTCCGCTTTGTTGTGACATCGTTAGGTAAGTACTATCGTTTTGTTTGACTTTTCTGGCGTGCCGATGAGGTCAATCCTGATAGTACAGACGCCAGCACATCCAGCTACCCCAATCTGTCAATTTTCGTTTATGGATTTTCAACTTTATCACAAAACATAAGGTTCACTTTCAATCGGGGAAATTTGACAGATTGGGGTAGCTTGATGTGCTGGCGTCTGTACATCTGATTTAAAACCGACATCCGTTCTTTCGATATGGAATTTTACCTTAAAATTGAATTCTTCCAAATCCATATTAGAGGTTCACGGGTGTCTATATCCGCAAAAACTGTGATATTACTTAGAAGATATTTTATCCTCCGCGAACCTTCTCGGGGAAGGTTCGCGGAGGATAAAATATAGTACTTTTTAGACTTGAGGTTTGTGTCGAATATAATTATATTTTTAATTGGTGCGACGTGCATTTATTTTTGGTAAGGCGTTTATATTTAGCCTGGAAGGCCTTCACTGCTTCACCGGACAATATAATGTAATAGATAGTTAATCGAATTACAACCTAAGTAACCCGCGCCAGAATGCACCTCATTTGGGATTCTAACCTCGGCTCAGGGCGATAACTAACGTGATGATGTGTATGGGAGTTAAAATAAATTTTATAAAAAAAAACCTTTTCTTCCGATATGCGCTACATGGATACATTAACTATACGTCTTTATAAACAATCGTATTAAAAACTCATTTTAACTCCACTAAAACGCAATGAGGAACTAGAAAATCGGCTACCATGTTCGAATATGTTAATTTATTGTGTAGACTAGACATTAAAGTAATATAAATTATTTTTATATTTTATATATGGAAACTTACTATCGACTGAAAAATTAACCAGGTAGGTAGTTCAGTCTGAAGACTAAACAGCAGCCTGCAGTCGAATCCGGTAAAAAGTGAGTAGCTCCTATTCTCCAAACCCGTTCTTGCAAAAGGAACGATTTCAAACCCTACATAAAAATTGTAACAGATATCTTCACTTACCACGTTTCACTTTGACCTTAACACCGTCTTTAACACTTAAACTGTAAAGCGGTCTTTCGTAATCAGCGTCTCCACAGACGTGCGTCGATTTTGCCTACCTTTATTAAACGAGTAAAATTATTTATATCTAAAATCTTGTGGTGGAAAGCAGCTATATAATCTAACGACCTGTAATTAACTTAGAGCACGTACCTAGTTGGGTACAAACATCACATACAGGAGCCTTATACGGATTATTTAGGATTGCGTCGTTAGTCTAGCGGTAGCATATTTAACCGCAAATAATGGGATGGTGGGTCATGGGTTCAAATGCCAGGTCGTGTGGTATGGTGATTTTTCTAATAAGATAAATTCTTAGTATCAGCCCGAAGGCTGTACGTTGGCCGTGTTAAACTCCCCCTACCTCAGAAAGTACGTAAAGCCGTTGGTCCAGAGTTTAAACTGCTACCGGTCGTGTAAACCATCTTGATTTTAATATTACGTTTTTTAATATTCTTAATTAAGAATACCTACCTACTTTAAGTGAATATTTTAAAGACTGTTACGTATCATCGTTCTAGATGTCGCATAATTAGTAAATACCTACTTAATTTGGTCTACATTTTTTTATTGTTTTATATTAGCTATACCCCCGTTCGAGTGTTACACACATGGTTGCCAATTAAAAACACCGCTAGGTGACCCCACACCCCACCTTGATTTTGCTGTTCTGTTCTTGTCTGTGTGTATTTTAACATTTTAATTTTCTTTCCTATGTGTCTTTGTTGAATAAATTTATTGTTCTTTCTTTCCTGTGGACTATAATAATTATGTTCCGCGCAGATATCTGGTCTTCATTATGACTGGCCGATGTTCGATCAAGAGGACATGATTTGGAGGGATCCCAGTTGGTGTTAATTTATAGGAAATGTGTGATTTTTCGTGTCAAGTTGAGTTGTCTTACTTTCCTCAATCGTCTACTGTATACTATGGGTACCCTACTTGTATCTACATGCATATTTACGTTTTTTTAGATATATATCGGACGCAGCACGAGGCGCAATCCTCGTTCACGAAGTGACGTCGGGAGAGCACTGGTCGGTGGTGGCGTGTGGGGCCGCGACTGGCCTGCAGATGGCTCTTATCAAACGAGCAGCCCATACCGTCATCATTCTCATTAGGCTGCACCACCATGGGATCATTGAATTAGACACTGCTGCTTTGAGAAGGAAGGATTCTCATACCCCACTCACAGGTGAAAACTACAATAGATAGTTCTTTGACAAGGTAGTAAGTATTTAGGAAATATAGGTACTATATTGTATGGGTCTTTTTCTTGGTATGGGCGTTCTTCCATACAGCACTTCAACCCTTCAGGATCTTTTGTACTAACCCCAATTGCTTTTTATTCAATCCTGAGAGCCCTGAGTGCAGGCTGCATATACCTTCTTCAGTACGCTGTTTAGGGGTAGATGCTTGTAGTGTCCTGGTTCAAGATATGCCAGCGCCCATGAGGCCCCTGACATTTCAGGCTTTAACGAATGTTGTGTAGTGACTACGACCGAACAATACTTCTTTGGCGGCCACCCATATGTAATAATAATAATAATATCTGGACAATGTCACACAGGTCAGCCTAGCCCCAAACTAAGCAAAGCTTGTACTATGGGTACCAGGTGACTATATACATACTTTTTATCATCATCATCATCATCAATCATACATACTTATATAGATAGATAAATACTTAAATAGAGAGAAAACAGAAACAAATATTCGTACTCATCACACAAATATTTACACTTATCGGGATTCGAACCCAGGACCACCAGCTTCGTAGGCAGGAACATTACCAACTAGGCTACGGTGATATGTAGGCTGGCCGCGTGCTTAACCTCGATGATCAGTTACGGGCCGCCGTGTAGATACAACTCGCTGTGAGGGCCTCGGCAGTAATAATCATTTAGTTGTGGTCGTGTATTCACCACCGTGACGTCGACTGAATTTATCTACGAATTACAAAGTATTATTTCGAAATAAACATCACTGAACATTGTAGTTTCTGGCCTAGAAAGAATTTCAGGGCCACCCCATACCATCCCGTGGGTGTCGTAAAAGGCGACCAAGGGTTACACCATGTAGTCGGGCAGCAGCGCCACCTGGGTACTATAGCTACCAGCTTACTGCGGTCGCCAACTCGCATGCCAAGCGCGGTGGTAATGTTATAGAAACCTTTGGAGGATGCTGATGTTCGGCAGTGGGCGATATCAGGCTGATAATGATAAGATAAGATAAGATAAGATAAATACACTTTATTGTACACCATTAACAGAACACAATTTATGATACAGTTAATTATATTAAAAAGGTACAATTGGCGGTCTTATCGCTTACAGCGATCTCTTCCAGACAACCTTCATGTTGATGTTATGTAGGCATTACTTTTCTAAATTTACTGACGTACTGTTATTTTGTGCGACTCGGCAGTTTAAACAAAACTACATAAGTGTTAGCACTACTTTTATTTTATTTTTAACACTATACTGTATTTAACTAATAGGAAACACTAATAATAACTTTGTTATTTGTACTTTTGCGCGATAGCCCTAATGAAGGGCAGAGTGACGACCCGGAATATATTACTTCTAGTTTCCTTGCTGAAAGCCAGCCGGCAGATCTATTACCATTCCGTAGCTGGGCAGCAATTTCACCAGAGAATAATACACTGTATGGAAATAGTAAAAAACGCGAGTTTATATACAGTATTTACTGCTGATTTGCTGGTTGGCATTTGCGTCAATCGGCGATTATTGCAACTCAGCAGTAAACAGCGGAAATAGGGATGTAACAGTACGTTTTTGTCATTGCTGCGCCCTCAACCATTAAAACCTTAGTACCTATCAAACGGACGTGTTTTATTGTGCTCCTGTCAAGTGACGCCCTATAATAATATGCAATACCTAAATATCTTTCCGACATCACGTTAAGAAATACTTACCTAATTATTAAAAACTTCTATTCTGCTACACACGAAAAAAATATTAGCGGAACATGCTTGAATCATACTGCAAACAATTTCCTGATAAAAACGTATATCCTTATATCATATCATGTGCTACCAAATGAGATTGGCGAAACATATTTTTTGTTCTCAGTATTCGGAGAGCATGCAAAGCCGGTAGTGTTGCTCGGCGCCGACGGCTGTCACGTATACCTCCGGCACATGGAGTGCTCCGACGTGCTCGTGTGGAAGTCCCGCGATGCCTACAACGCGTCGCGCCTCGACAACATCCACTCGGCCGGCCCTCACCTCACCACCACCTCCGTAGCAGCCGACCCGTTCAAACAAACTCTCTTGATCCTCGATTCCAACTATGCAGAGACCATTCACACTAACTCGCCTACGTATCATAAAGTTACCTTCGTTGCCAAATCCTTTTTGTAATAGTTTTGAAACAATACAAAAACGGCCTTCCTGATATAATGTATACATATAATAAAATCGTAGGCAAGTCAAATCTGCACATTGAATATTTTTTAAAAAGGATACTTGGGGCGTGATCTACAAACGATTTCAAAGCCAAAAATATTTTTTTTCAAATATTTTGTCTGTTTATCTGTATGTATGTCCGGGCTACACTCAAAAAGTATTGCATGAATTTACTTCAAATTTTGCATGAATATAACTAAGAGGTCAGGTCAACATATAGGCTACCTATTATCACGCTATCACCTACGGGAAAGGAGCTGTGATATTTTATAAAATTTAACGCGGGTTAAACCGCGGGGGATATCTAGTTTCATATAAATCATACATTCACTTCCAACATATACATAGGTACATATGCTGAAATATAGTCTAATAATAGAATAACCGGAATTAATTTGGCTGTTGGCACGGTATCTACTAACTAAAGATATTAGTTCAAGGTGGACTCCTTTCGATACATTGTCTACGTTAGTCTTTTTATGGTCTTGATTTAGATCATGTGATAAGCATTATCTTTTAGGACACCTAGATGAAGGCTGAAGTAAGAGTGTGACGCCAACACGCCATGTAATTGAGCAATGCAAAGCTCTATTACAACATTATTTTACCAATAGAGTGGAGTATTTTGGAAAGCAAAATGAAACATAAGACTGGGGACATAAAGTCTATATTTTAACATAACATGGTGAAATTAAAATAAACATCTTTAAATTAAAACAACGAACATAATACAAATATTCGGAGAACGACCCATATTTTATATAAAAAGGTTTTGGTTTCGCTTATGATACTTATATAAAATAAATTCATAAGAAATAATATTGTTTCAATTGTTTTTTTTTTTTAAGATCTAAGTACAATGAACACTACGTTTGATAGGAATTAATCATATATATAGAATTTCAGTATTCAGTGCGTAACTAATACTATATCATTAGTCTAATTATATTATGTCCATGAGTCGTAATCTCCGAAGACTTATAAATAAATTAATCTGCGTTCAAAATTGAGAGCCAGACATTTATACTTACAATTAATAACATATCAACATTCCAATACAACAAAATTATCATAATCTTTTAAATTAAGCACTTCGGCAAATACTCAGAAACATTTCAGCATTGAGACTTACCCTCTACCAATATACGAGTATAATAAATCAGCTGTATTATCTTTAGTACTTAATTTATGCCAATATAATTAAATCTCAATGATAATCTATACATACAATAAAATCGTAGGAAAGTAAAAACTGTACATTAAATATTTTTAAAAAAGGATACTTGGGGCGTGATCTGCAATCGATATCGAAGCCAAAAATATAGCTATTAGAATTTTTGTGTTTGTCTGTATGTATGTCCGGGCTAAACTCAAAAAGTACTGCATGGATTTAATTCAAATTTGCATGGATATTACTAAGAGGTCGGGTCAACATATAGGCTACATACATATTACGCTATCACCTACGGGGGAGGAGCTGTGATAATTTATAAAATTTAACGCGTGTAAAACCGCGGGGCACAGCTAGTGCTTTATAATGAGCAAGTGTGTTCAGATGCAATATTAAACAAAAAAAATGTTTCAAGCTCTTTGCGAAACCTATTACGTCATTATTAATGATAAGCCTGCATTTCGATCATTGAATTATAGTATACGTAAAGTTTCGTAAGTCTTGCATCATAAAGACCTACTTTGATATCTAGATGTTAACGGCATGCCGAGACGTAGACAATAAGCAGCACAGAGCAAGACAATCCAAGAATATTGTCAAATCAGATCACACATACCAGCATTATATGCTAAAGCTTGATCTACGATGATAATCTACGACCAAAAATGCGCCCGCACTGTTTGTGATGCCTGGTGAGTACAATAATAATAATTTATAGGGACAATTTCACACAGATTATCCTAGCCCCAAACTAAGCAAAGCTTGTACTTTGGGTACCAAGCGACGATATACATACTTATATAGATAGATAAAATACTTATATACATAGAAAATTACTCAGAAACAAATATTCGTGCTCTTCACACAAATATTTGCACTTACCGGGATTCGAACCCAGGACCACCAGCTTCGTAGGCAGGAGCACTACCATCTAGGCTACGGTGACCGTCAACGTCAATGTTTGGTACAAATGTGGTTTTTTCACAATCGAGATCTGACCCGTGAATATTTCAACATTTAAGAACGACCTATTCTGAAGATGGACAATAATAAGCTATAAAAAACCCTGTAAATTATTACTTAAATAATATATTTGAAAACGACTTTGCCTTGCCCTGAACGGTCTACATCTCGACCATCAACTAGCAAATTCGTTAAATTAATTTCAAATAAATATATAAGCTAGCTGTCTTCACTATAATATATCTTTACATAATACTCGTATGTACACCAAACCTTTGTGAAAGAGATAAATAAATACATTATTATTAAAAAAAACAAAAAAAAAATATCGGTATTAATTATATTTTAACAAATATCCATGGATAACAAATATCTATTTAAATTATATTTATTTTCAATCAATGCTACAAATGTTCCTGGGCTTTCTAAGTTGTATCCTGATAAAATAATGGTTCTCAGGTACATCGTTTAGGCCATGTTACAGTACGCTAGTAGTGATTGGTGATCTTATAACAACAATAATTGTCTTTTATACAAAATAAATTAATCAAAATTTAATTTAATTAATTTCAATATAATAAATTATTCAAAAATCATCACATCGATAAAATATGCGTAATATCTAAATTATGTGCAATTATAAAGAATAATTTTGGTATTTACAAAAAAGTAATTTATATCCAAATTTGAATATCAGTTTAGGTAAATAATACAAATCACTGTCTCTAAAATATTCATAAACACTAAACACGTAAAAGTGAATACGAAATTCATACAAATCACAATATACGTAATTGTTGGCGTAACTGGCAACTTTATAGGGATGTACCGATTATTCAGAACATCATAGTCATTCATTCCATCAATCGATTCTCAAAACAAATCGATAAAAGAAAGACATAACCATGATAACTGTATCATTAATGTTATCTGAACTTTAAATCAAAATATAGCATTTAAACTGGATAAACCACTGTTTACATGACAACTTACATGTTAAAATAACAAACTATTTTTTATGGTGTATAGAAATGTTATAAAACAGACTTTCAAAATTACCAATGAATCGTTAATCGATATAATCGTACATCTCTAATGAACATAGATCATTGTAGGCGACACCGCCTAAGACTAACTCTTAAATCTCATTCCATATCGTAACTATGACATTCAATATTTCGATTGCTTACATTATGTAGATATAATCGTTATAGCTGTACAAATATTAAACTTTAGTCACAATGTTTTCAGCAATGGCTAAGATTCTGATGTAAAACCTTATCCACGAAAGATTTTATGACAAAGAGTATAATTGGAAGGCGGGTCGGACCCGCCACACAGTTTTTGGTTCCCTTAGTAACAAAAACAAACATTTCCAAAGAATACATGACAAAAAAATTGCTTTAACTATAAAAAAGCTGTACAGATTTTCAAGAAACGTTACTTTAGTCAATCCGATTATACAGCGTTCATATGGAAATTTCTCGCTCATTCAATTTCAAATTCAAAACATTTTATTGTTCGTATATGCGCTCATAGCTAGCTGCTCTCACCGGTCCGTAAGGCGACGGCGAGGTTAAGCAACTATGCTCGCGGCCAGTCTATAGATGGGTTACCAACCATGTGTTTAATTTCTGAGCATCCCCGTGCTTCGGAGGACACGTTAAGCTGTCGGTCCCGGTTCTAGTCATTAAACAACGTTGTTAAGCCATGGACTACTGGACGGCTTGAACAAGTCTGACACTAGGGTAACAACTGCCCATATGATAAGTAAGTAGTATTGTTCGTATGGGTATTGATTACCCTGCTTGTCTTCTGTTGTCTGGACTACAGTCGGGACTGAAACACTAACGTGGCAGAAAGACTCTTTTGCGGTCACTCATTTAAGAACCGCCTCAATTGTTTTTGAATCGATAACGACAGTGCCTAAGTTAACGAATACACAGATTTACTCAGAGATATATAATAATAATAATATAATATCCTGGGACATTATTCACACACAGACATCTGATTCCAAACTAAGCAGAGCTACATATACTACTTTTCTCTTGTAAATACATACTTAGATGATAAACTATAACGTTTTAGCGATACCAAATATTAATATAGTAGTTTTACATCATAATCATAGCCATTATGAATTTGTTAATTTTTAAAATCACAACATATTCAGGGCAAAGGCACAAACGTGATTACTTACAACGCCCTCTAGCTAATTTCATACAAGTTACTACGTTTATCTACCGTTGTACGTTATGTAGGTACCCACAGCTTGACAAGATATAAGAGTTCCCATCAGTTTTCTCCGTCACTACCAAATCCAGTCGAATTTTACAAACAAATAGAATTGACGCGTGCATTTTTTTTTCTTTTTATATAAGACGACAAACGAGCTAGTGGGACACCTGATGGTAAATTATCACCACCGCCCATGGACGCTCGCAACACCAAGGAGTCGCGGGTGCGTTGAGAGTCCGCAAACAATTGTTGCTGACCCTCCCCACCCCCACCCCTATGAGCTCTGGTGACCTTACATACACTCAGAAACACAACATTAAATTATTAATGTTATTTTTAAGGAATGTCTTCTGTAAGGTGGGGGTACTTCCCCAGTCGGGCTGCTCTTTGAGCGAATGAACATCATCTATCAAGTGCTATTTTTGAGTACATAAATAAATCGATTCCTAATGGACATTCATTTTCTAACTCCTCCTTTTTTCTTTATGATTAAATTCGTTGCGGGATCCAAGACAGTTAAAGCGATTCCCCGGGACATGCCTGACCCTCACCGTTCAGTGTTCACTGTTGATCCTGACTTACAGGAGTCGCAGTAGTGGGTTAGAGCGAGGGATTAGTCCCAATATAATGGACATTCAGTTAGTTTTGATTATAACAGAGAATCTGTACCAGCCTCTATATCGTGCCAAACTAACTAAGGTTTATTTTACATCCAACATAATTTAAAAAAAACACACAATTTATTACATATATAATGGTATGCTTGGTCCTATATGTTTATTTTTTCAGTATTTACTTTGTGACTTTAATATTGTCAATAGGTTGATAATATAACTTGGCCTTAAATGAAAATTTACACACCTTTTAACAAAGATCAACTTAAAAAGAAATACAATAATTAGACATCATCCCAATACATGCACTATTAATACTTATAAATCAAAAATTCCATTGATCTTCTCAAAGCCTTTAGCCATCCTGGGATATGAGGTGACTTCAAGTCGATTTCGAGTCATATCATAAAATCTTGACTTTAATGAATGTATGTAATGGTGACACACACTACTATATCAATGGCCTCTTTTAAACTAGACAAACTATGATACGCGAAATGATAATTTAAAACGGAAAAATATTTGAAACCAGCTGTAGAAGTATTAGGTATAGATAATTTAATTATATGATCATGTAGTGGGATGTTAGTCTATCAGCTGCTCGAATATTTATAAATAATGGTAACTAATCAGTACCAAAGACACAATTCAAGATAAATGAACATGTATGATCTTAAAGACACAACAATTTTATTATATACAAGACCGCGAACAGAGACGTTACTGCCCTGGAAATAAATTTCAAAACAAACCATTGAAACTGTTCATTTCTTATTCAATGTTCTACACTTGTCAAGAGAACTAAATGATTTGAGTTTGATTGGCCTTTTTATATGAAAAGTTTTTGAATGTTATTTAAAAAATTTCTAATAATATCTTGGGACCAGTTGATCCCAATCTAAGCAAAGCTTGTTCTATGGAAACCAGATAACTTTTCGTTTGTAAATACATATATTTAGAGGTATAGATAATTTCACCCAAACTTAGGACAAACAGACATGTACACAAATATCTGTCCTAGGTGGGAATCAAACCTGCGGCATGAAAGGCAAGTACCAACCACGGCAACGGGCCCATAAATAAATCTATTATGTCTGGGCAGTAACTTCTCAGTGGATATTGTATTATAAGCCTCAGCTTGTTCATAAAACATTGGCAAGTGATACATGAAGTAATCGTCAGCTACACACAATTCTCAGATCTACTGTAGAATATAAAATAAATATAGTATATTTTCGCAATGTATTGTATGCTTCAGACATCTTCGGCTCTCATGTGGATATTCGAGTTTTCCAAATAGAAGACTTCTCGCCTGCAATTATTACACATTCATGTACAAACTTTAAATGTTATTATCCTCCCATTAATAAAAATATTGAGACACTGTTAAGATTGAGAAATAGTCTCATTTGATCGAATGTTAAATGACACTTGAATGACCAAAAACATACATTTTCTCAAGCTGATCAGTCTTTTTCACAGCAAATAGACGTGTTTTTATACATGAGTGCCTTATAAGGGTACACAAAATACCAAATTGCACATTTATTACCTACAATCTGTAGAATGCGTAATATCTGTGATTGTAACGTCCGAATCCAGACAATCGCCAACCACATCTCAATGACATCTTTATTCGTCACGACAAAAAAACAGCTAAATTTTCCACCTCTTCCTCAGAAGTCCTATTTCTCGACAACTTGGTTGCGTTATTTTTGATACCTTTAATTCATTTGTACCATGTATTTATCTTTAATTATTTAATCACAATTTCACATGTCACACAGCATCATTATCACAATAGGTTTAATATGGTGTATCAACAAAGTGTATGTATATACCCAAGTGCTGAATAAATTTCATTATTTCATTTCATTATTCCACCTTTTTATGTGAAACATTAAACAAGATTATATATGATCGGTGACACAATTTTGTAAATGTATAATCAATATCCATGGCATTTCGCAATGTGTGATTCGGTCGGTCTATGTTAATGTTAAAACTGGAAACTATCGAGATTATTATTTATTAGTCACATTGTTACTTTTTTGTAACTAAGGCCTACACAAATGTATGAAGGTAAGTACTAACCTGTCCTATGAGATTCCCCGGTGACATGGTTCTGGTGTCTAGGAACAATGAATTTGGACTCCTGGAACATGGATAGCATCAAGTCTTCGGTGGTTGGATGATATTCGACCTCATTTATACTGGCTACGAGAGGGGAGCTCTCGTAGTTCCGGTTGGCGTCCCTGGTTGCGGACGCCACAGCGGACCTGTTCGGATAGTCAACAGAGCGCGGCCGTCGCGTGTCCACCGGCGTCATCTTGGGATTCACGTGCACGTCTTTGTGAATGTACGGTTCCAGGGAGACGCTCTCGTTTTCGTGTTCGCTCGTATCGTCGGGATTGTTTCCATTGACTTCAACCACCAGCGGCCGCTGTAGCGACGGCGACTGGAGGACGGAGGTGTTGTGGATGACGGTGACGGTGTGTCTGGTGGGGGAGGCGTCGGGCGCGCCGTCGTCCGGCAGGCTGGCCAGGCTGCGCGACAGCGACGGGCTGTGCGTCGGCGCGGTCGCGTCCGACTCAGAGTCCGCTTCTGCATTCGGCGTTTGTTCCTCAATCTTAACATCTTCGACGACACTCTCCTCTTTAACCTCCGTTAGTTCGTTTGGCGCTTCGGTAGTCCGTTTGACGTATTTAGGCATACGCAGAGCCCAATGGCCGCTCTGGTCGTCGGAGGAACACGAGTGCGTAACTATTGGTTTCTTCCGCCTATAGAAAAGCATGTAAGCCGTATTATTCACTAGTTCACTGGACGCGTTTTCGTCGTCGACAGGTGTGACTTTGGAGTCGTCAAATTTGTACCAATGTCCGTCGTAAGGGTTCTTGCAGGCTGCGGTGTAATGGCCGGTCTCCAGGTCGTCCCCGTGGTGGTAGCACACGGCGTACAAGTCGTACATGTTGTCGTGCGCGGGCGCGGCGCGCGAGGCCCGGCGGCGCGGCGAGCGCGAGTAGCCCGGGGACTCCGCCGGCATAGGGCTCTTTCTTACCAGATGCGGAGTCATATCGAAGTCAGTCAACGGGAATTCTACCATCGCGGTTAATTTTGTACTCGTTCGACCTTTGGCTTGCCTGGTAAATAAAATAACAATTAGCATAAGTTTCAATAGAATATTTTCTATTTAAAGATATAAGACATACTCACTGTCGAAACCTTTTTAAATGTATTACTAATATATCAGGAAGAGACCAAAGCCCGAGGGTTTTCACTACCGGCATATACCGTTGACACTGCGGACACCTGCATAGATAAAAATCAATAATTATAGAACGGTTTGAATGGTGCAATATTAATGAAACCTCTCTAATTTTGAGTCTATAAATAGTTCAGTTCAGTTCCTATTAGTCCAGTGTCTGTTCAATACAAAAACATTTTTTTGTGCGCATACAGTCATTGTTTTAGATCTAAGTACATTAGCGTCGACTGTGCCGCATAACAAAAATGTTTGTTGGGCGCTCATAGCCAAATGCTCTCACCGGTACGTAATTGTTTGGCGAGGTTAAGCATCTAGGCTCGCGATCTGTCCATAGATGAGTCACCATCAAAGTTGTTTAATATCTGAGTGCTTCCGTGCTTAGGAGGGCACGTTAAGCTGTCGGTTGTAACCATTAGGCAACAGTCGTTAAGTCATGTCAGAGGCCTACTGAGCGGCTTGAACAACTCTTAAACACTAGGATAACCACTGTCCATACGATAAGTAATTAACAAAAATGTGTAGACCTGGTTATAATAAAAGATTTGTAAACAACTAATACTAATATGATTTGCACAGCCCGCTTTTTGCTTAATAATTTGGATATATGGCACACGGGTCCTGCAAATATCCGAAGACGGTTTTTTATTGTACTCTATAACATTGCACTAAAATAGATACAGAGCTAAGTTTTAG
This sequence comes from Pseudoips prasinana, assembly GCA_951640165.1. Classification (NCBI taxonomy): domain Eukaryota; kingdom Metazoa; phylum Arthropoda; class Insecta; order Lepidoptera; family Nolidae; genus Pseudoips; species Pseudoips prasinana. The sequence continues at coordinate 18,456,640 of OX621240.1, forward strand.
TCAATATGACCTATCCCGATAGTATAACAGTATACACTCAAGTATTACTACTGCATCCGACCAATGAAATGGCGGAATCACTAAGATAATTTTCTGTAATTTCATTGGACATGCATTAGACATTTTTTCATTTTTTTTTTCATTTTCATTGACTTTATTTTAATTGGAAAACTTACAGACAATTACAAGTTTCCACAGACATACTGTGTGTATAGAAGATAAATTTGACCCATATGCGTTAAACATGTTTGCAAAACAGAATTCCAAATAATAATTGTGAAGAATCCTTGTAAGGTAGAATTTACCTTATATCATGCAAATTAATCGTAGTAAAAGAGTGGATATAGAACTTGCACCTTAATAATGCTGCAAGATCTATAGTTTACAATAAGTTTTATATAAAATCTGTACATTGAGTTTTTACGGGACATCACTAAGCCCCGAAAATCAAAATAATATGTAAATTTAACTATTCCAAACGGTTTCAAATTTCGATTTCAAATGTATAAAAACAATAAAAGTATAGCCCGTTTTAGAGGTATTTATACCATATGTTAAGTAGATTTATACGTACTTCCACGCGTCCTCTTGTGCGAGATGTTCTGCGCGAGTGTAGTGCGCCAGGCACGCGTGCAGCGTCAGAGGCGCCGCAGAGCCCGCCGCCGACACGTGCACCTCGCACGCCTCGCCCGCGGACCGGATGATACTGTACACATTATAGAGGGTTACTTCTAAATGTGACCCATAAATAGTTGTTCTGAGTCTGGATATAATTTATGTCCGTCTATTATATGTTTGTAAAGTACTCCGCGACACAGGGATTAGATACAGTAGTGCGGGCGCTGTCTTTTTAAAAAAGATAAAAAAAAAAAACACCAACAACCTCTCAGTGCTAGATAGTTAACACCATATGCAACAACTTTTGTTCTACAACTTTTAATAATTTGATAGATTTTATTTTCCTAAAAAAATAAGTATTAATTTAATTTCCCGCTTGAATATTTATAACTCTACGAGCATCGCAAAGACACGCACACGCACAAGTGCGCGCGTCGTTCTTTCGTTTATGGAATGAAACATAGAACTACAGTCTATTTTTCTTTACTTGTCTTATTTGGTAAACAAATATGGCGTACTGGTAACCAAAGACAATTGATAGAGTTGGGAAATTATCGAATGAAGGACTGAACGAATTCATACAGCTGTAACCGAATGGTTTTCGTAATGTAGGATTTCCTGACAAATAAATTTGTATTTTATCAACGTCCTTGAATAATAGCCAAAGGTCGTCAGTCTAAAGAATAAAACCGTCCAAATCACAGAAAGAATCAGCAGAATCCCGTAGAAAGCCAAATCGTTACACTTCAAACACACACAGAGAGCAACCATAACGTACAACATAAAGCGAGGCGACGCAACGAATGACAGGACGTTTCCCGTCAACTCAAAAAATTTCACTTGTCAAATAATACTTTTAGTCTACGACCAGTTACAACAAAAACTTTAGTTTTTAAAAATAATTCCTTACATTACCATACACACATATAACTTGATATATATATATATATTCTGCTTTATTATTCAGTTTTTTTTACAAAAATTATACAGTTCACACTGGTCAGAATCATTCATTCACTTTTCCCTTCTCTAAGTTCCAAAGACAAACTAGCATTATGAAATGTCAAATTGCCAATATAGTTTTTAATCTGTGGAAATGGATTCTGATATAATTTTGATTTTAAGAGAATTAATGTGTTTGGATGGTTAATTTGAAGCATTTTTTGGTGTTATTTATATAGTACGTGTTTCTTCCAACAATCAAGATGTTCATACCTAACTAAAAGTGCGTGATTGATGACGAAACTAGTGATTTTCGTACCGAGTAGTGTTTGTTTACCAAATAAGACAAGTAAGGAAAAATAGACTGTACAAACGTCACGACATTACAACAAAACTTTTAAGATAATTTTTTTTCGTGTATTGATTTATTCCGAACTCGTAGAACAAAACTTGTTGCTTATGATGTCAGCAATCTACTCCTGCGAAGTTGTTGGTGTTTCACAAATAACCCTGTGTACTAATCAGCAGGATGACTAACGTACAAGAATACGCCATGTCATTACCACTTTTATCAGGTAAATTTGACTGGATGAAGATAACGTTAAAACTTCTGCATGACGTACACAAATCAATATAGCACAATGTCCACAGTTACGGTCGCCACTTTACTCAACTGACAAACAACAAGACTCGTGATCGATATCGGCGTTCAAATAGATGAAGGTTAAAACTTACTAAATCATTCGTTCAACCGGCTACGTTGACAATCGATTCTCAACCATTTATACGTCACATGTGCTCATGGAAACGCTGTTAACGATCACGATGAACCGCGACTTAGGCGCAAGACTCCGAGGAACGGATCGAACATTATAAAGGCAGCCGCAACTCGACTACTCTACTACTCGACCGTAACAGGACAAGACTGTGCGAAGGTGACAGCACTTACTTCCGACATTATACAAACGCAGTACGTCGACCGTAACTTTGGGACTTTTGACTGGACAAGACTTGCAAACGTTAAACACCACGTTGAACGATTGCAAATTCCAGTTCCCCCAAAATGGTGACCGTGATAGGATATTGATCCAAGACCACAATGATATCAAAGAACGTTGGAACGTGCCCGCAATTTATTTGCCAAATTATGCACGTAGCAATTTAACATCTTAAAATCTTGCTTGTAACAAAAAGTTTTACAATTTTTACTAGCATTTTTTTTACTATTATACAAAATAAGAAAGGCAAAAACATTACCTGTCTCTATGCGCCGGATCCCATAGCAGTTCCAGTCGGAGATGAGGATGCTTGTCGTGTGCACACAGCGCCTGCTCCACATCCAGAGAAAACAACGGGTGGGGAAGCTGACGAAAACGGAAATATTTACTACAGTTAAACATAATAGCAAAATTTTGCTAACGTAAATGAATACGTCCACGTGATAAATTCACTTCCGATTTTATGGTCGCCAATTTAATCTTCGTTTTTCTTATATCACTGATCTTTCAAAGGAAATGATGAACTTGGGGACCCTAGCTTACGGAATTCATTTCAGGTTTGCTTTATGCACTAGCATAAAGATGTTTGTGTTTGTGAGGAAGGTCACGAGAGAGTAAAACGTATTGCGCAAGCCTAATAAGCTGCGGTAACGGGCCTGTTGGCGTGGTTAGCAAATGCTTGCTTTTCAAGCCGGAGGTCGTGGGTTTGATTCCCACCCAGGACAAATATTTGTGTGCAAGAACATGTCTGTTTGTCCTTAGTCTGGGTGTAAATATAAGTATGTATTTACAAAAGAAAAGTAGTATGTTGTATATCAATTATCTGGTAGTACAAGCTCTGCTTAGTTTGGAATCAGATGGCCGTTTGTAAATAATGACCCATGATATTATTATTACTGTAAGGTAGGCAGTTCGCCTACCCCACTTGAGAACCTCCTCCTTTTGAAGTCGGTTAAAAAAGAGAAAAGGTCTGCCAAATTACTCATTACGGTAGTTCTTTATGAACAATAATAGTTAAAAATGAGTTTGATTACATGTATAATATTTCGGTGGTACCAGTTTTTTGGTTTTTATGGAATAAATAAATATTACAGCTAGAATTGCCTCATTTACTGTCATAACATTCTTCACCCGGTTTAGGATACTTCTGACCTTGTCTTTCCCAAGAACATCCTCAATTTGGTCAGAGAATGTTTTCCGAGATGTGCAAAGATCGTGACAAATGGAAATCCGGTGTATCTGCCTACCCCTCTGGGACACAGACGTGAGTCTATGTATGTATGTAGAATTGAGCTTGACACGTTACACAGGATATATAAGGAAAATATGACGAGTATGTTTCATAATAATTGATTTTATTGTATGTTAATATATAACGTACCTCTGGTTGCAAATAGGCAGAATCCTTCGGTCGATGCGCTTCAGCGATTCTCGCACGGAATATATCCGCACCCTGCGAGTTCTCCAGCACCCGCTCGGCGACTACTTGGCACATCTCCTTCAGCATCAACTTCTGCAAGTCCTCGTAAGATGTCTCGCGGGGCACTTGCATGGCGTATGGTGAGCCTAATGAATAGTATACAATGTTATGGTAAGCGCTCCACAACAGCCCTCAACAATATTATGATTTACTTTTAAGTTCACCACAGGAATTTTCAAATGGTATGGTAAAATTTTAGTTTTATAGCATTATTAAATAAATAAAATAAAATAAAAAAGGTTTTTATTCACGTAGACTTCAAAAAAGCGCTTGTAAATAGTCAGAACATGCTTGTAGTATATATATAGTTTTATACATTAGATATTTTTTCTAGTAACATAGATATTTAGGTACATCTTGAATGAAAACATTTATAAAATTTATTTTATTACAGAAATGATATTTAGCTAGCTCGTATCAAGTTATTGTCAAGAGATTATGTTTAATTATCTAGTTTAAGTCTAATATTTTTACTACATATTGTCAATGGTTCTGTCTATATTAAAGGTATTATTATTATGACGGACCTTGTGTTAATAACGACGGTCGCGCTTTAATGCTACCACCGGATCCAATGCGCCCCAACTGAGATGACCCAGCGAAACAAACTCAGTGGGTTCATCTACTACCGGTTTCAACACGACCCAGTTGAGACGGTCCGGCGAAACATACTCAAGCGGGCATGAACACGGGATTTGGTCCAATTAGAGTAATTATTTAGTAGTTTAGTTGTCTGAATGCTTATTATTTTAGATTATATTTAGGTATACAAAAGAAAAACTTCGAAACAATAACATTATTCATTTTGAGACAGAGTCAATAATTTTAAATTAAGTATATGATAGCAATCATTTACAGATAGTTCACGTAACACAGCAGATCAGTCATGTCTATATGGCTACAAGATCTCCAGCGAGCAATGTGCAGGTAGGAAGTGAGAGCCAGACGTCTTTGTCATCGATGTACTCTTTAGTGGTGTAATAACCCCTAGCCATAAGTATACGTTTAATATGTGTTTTAAAACTTGTGTCAGGCAGATCAGTAATTTGAGTAGGAAGCTTGTTATAAAACCTAATACAATTTCCTAAAAATGATTTATTAGTTTTGCTTACTCTAAAGCCTGGCATGGCTAGTTTGTTTTTATTCCTAGTATTTATATTATGCAGTTCACTTTTCTTTTTATAATTATAAATATTTTTTCTAACAAACATTATATTCTGATATATATATATATATTCCGATGGCACAGTAGGTATATTTATTTCTTTAAACAAATTTCGCAAAGAAGAGCGACTGCCTAAACCATAAATGGCTCTGACTGCTCTTTTCTACAATACAAAAATAGTACCTACGTCAGCCGCCGAACCCCACAGCAGAATGCCATACGACATAATGCTATGAAAGTACGCGAAATACACTAATCTAGCAGTTTGTTCATCTGACAATTGCCTTATTTTCCAGACAGCATAGGAATCCGAACTTAATTTACCTGCTAACTTTTCAATCTGAGGACCCCATTGCAATTTTGAATCAAGTGTCAATCCTAAAAATACGGTCGATGGGACTAAATCTAATATTTTCGCATTAAGTGCAACTGTTGGTACAATTTGAGTCACATTCGGCAATGAGAACCTGATGCATTTAGTTTTCCCTGCATTTAACAAGAGATTATTTGCCGAAAACCATTCTGATATAAAGCTGAGTGTTTTATTATGCTCAATAAGATCTTTATCCTTTCTATTTACTTTAAATATGAGCGACGTATCATCAGCGAACAAAACTATGTCTGATACTTTCTCTACCAGATAAGGGAGATCATTTATATAAACTAGAAATAAAAATGGGCCCAATATAGATCCTTGGGGCACCCCCATTTTCACAGGATGACGTGCCGAAGTGACACCGCCTATCGAAACCATCTGTTGTCGCCCCGATAAATAGGACATCACAAGATCAAGAGATGTGCCAGATATTCCATAGTACTTCAGTTTAACAACGAGCGTACGATGATCAACGCAATCGAAAGCCTTAGAGAGATCACAGAAAACTCCCAGCGCATCCTGTGATCCCTCCCAAGCCTCCAATATTGACTAAGTGCGACAACATTTGGCTGAGCATCAGCTTTTCAAATATTTTACTTAAAGCTGGCAGTATTGAGACAGGCCTATAATTCGTGGCATTTTTTGAACAACCTGCCTTGAAAATGGGTATTATCTTACTTATTTTCATTAAATCGGGAAAGACACCATCACTTATACAGCCATTGAAGATGGCTGCAAGGATTGTAGCAATGTTTAGTATGATTGATTCAATTGCTTTAACAGGCAGTCCCCACAAATCTTCTGTGCCTTTCCTTTTAATACTCTTAAAAGCTTTTATAATATCATCACTTGTTACGGATTTAAAACTAAAGTTAGGTATTCACAATGGAAAGCGTAAATCCGATCTCAAAAATGGTAAATAATAAATTAATTCGTCCGGCGAGTCTAGAATTGGCAGCCTCTACCAATCCGGGGTAGGCGCTCCGCGTTAAGCTACGAACGATACACACAGGCCAATCAAATTTAGGATTAAGCGCGCTTTGAGCCGCCCTGAAAGCGATTTCAAAGACGAATTAAAAAAAATATATATGTTTGAAATTGTAAGAACATCAAGATTTTTATCTGTAAACGATATCGATCCATGAATTTTAAATATAACGATTAGTTTAAAGGTCAGTCATCAATCAAAATTAATCAAAGTTATAACTTTTATTTTACATTGATAGAAGCTTTAACTTAATAATATTCTTTTACATAATCAGTTTCATAACAATATTAAAATATCCGATTGTTAGTTAAAGATTTTGATTATTAAAATCACAAATAGTTTACTAACTAGACCTTCCATTTTCAGAGTATCAATCGACAGCGTGTTATATCAATGATGCAAATTGTTACTTGCGGCACCTATATAAGATTCGAAACTAAATTAAGGAGCACAGGTTGCGACAAAACTTTTGACCCACTGTTTAAAAAGATGTCCATGGCATAAAAAAAGGAAACACTAATGATTATTTGTTTTGACAAAATTAGATACAAACCGAATCTCTCCCCTTCGAGCAGATTGACCCACAGGATGAGTAGATAGGGTGTGGTCGGTGTCTGCAGCAGCGGTGGCGCCTCCATGCAGTACAGCGCGCCGAAGTCTATGCCCGCCGCCTCCCAGCCCGCTCGTGCATTGCACCAACCTTTTGCGTAAGTAACAACATTGTGACTCAGGTGGAAGTGAATGTGCTTTCTGATCCAAAGGTCCTCACAAAAGATAAATATTTGGGTTCATGAACTTGAAATGTCTTGCCTGGGTTTTTCTGTGTAGCCTATGTATTATTTACAAAAAAATATAAATGTCTAGAATCTATAGTACAAGCTTTGCTAAGTTTCGACTGTGTGATGTATCCAGCATATCTATACATATAATAAAATCGTAGGAAAGTCGAAACTGTACATTGAATATTTTTTTAAAAGGATACTTGGGGCGTGATCTACAATTGATATTGAAGCCAAAAATATATTTTTGAGAATTTTTGTCTGTTTGTCTGTATGTATGTCCGGGCTAAACTCAAAAAGTATTGCATGGATTTACTTCAAATTTTGCATGAATATTACTAAGAGGTCGTGTCAACATATAGGCTACATATTATCACGCTATCACCTACCTACGGAGGAGGAACTGTCATAATTTATAAAGTTTAACGCGGGTAAAACCGCGGGGCACAGCTAGTTCATAAATAAGGAGATTATAAATAAATAAATAACTATTTATTTAATAATATCCTCGTAGCTATAGCAATTTTAACAGCAATTAATCTGGTGAGTCTGTTATATAGAACGAACATATGCATGCTGCATATAGAACGAACTGTACGCCACCACCGCATGAGAATCCAAGCAAAATTCTTCAATAAAGGTTTACAATGAAAATCTACGGTATGACGTCATAAATATACCACATGAGATAATTTGTGAATCCATTGGACAGATTGTTCAAATAAAAAAAATGGGTGAGGTGCAGCGGTTAAGACAGTCGCCTCGCGTTTTCGTGTTCCTGGTTCGATTCCCGCGCCGGACAACTATTTGTGTGACCCATAAATAGTTGATCTGAGTCTGGATTTAAATAGTGAAAAAAAAATGTATCGGTATAAAAAATACAATTTACCCATTTCATTAATCTCGGCCAGTATAATGTGTTCGCGGTCGATGCCCGTATCATTGTGTAGCGTTGTCCGCAGCTCATCCATGGTCGTGTTGGGTGTTAATTCTACACCAATACGCACTTGTCTTGGCTGCTGGTTCACGTACACTACCTGTAATGTTATACACTGGTTTAGTACACTAAACGTCACATCACTTGAAACATTTTTATTGGAAAATGGTTCCTATTGGATGTGCATAAGTTAAGGTAACTTATGCACATACAAAAGGAACCATTTAATTGCATATCTTAATCTAAGTGTTCCACCTATCTTAACGATCGAATTTGTTCGAGATTTCTGACTAAATTATAATTTTAGTGAGTTTTGCGCGAACTCTTATTACTAACCACCCTGGATTAGATTCTTTACAGCTTTATCTATGCTCACGTTTTTTTTCTGAAATACGAATAGGTTCGACATTTCTTACTAAATTATAATTTTAGTTAAGAGCCATTTCACAAAATGACTACGCTCGAGTTTAGGTAAAAGACTGCATCATTGTTTATGTGTGCGTGTCTACCCACTCAAACGCAATGTAAACTGTGTAATACACGTGTCAAGACGGACGAGGCTATCTTGAGCCGTAATCGTAATGTGAATTGATAAGAGATTTATAAAAAAAAGTTATATTTACTCTAACAAAGATTTCTAGCTAGATTAATAAGAAAACACGGATAGGTATGTTATGTAAAATATTTAATAAAAGTTTATACAAAAACGAACATAGTATTTTTAATATGCTAAATGCATATTTGCCGTAAAGGCATTGATCTTGCCTTTCTCGGATCTATTATTTCCGGCAATACGCAGTCTTGGTAAAACCGAACCAATTTGGGTAGCATTTTCGCCTGCCAAAAAACGTCGTCTTTCTCTACTCTTACTACTTTTAATGGAAAATCAGGACCTGTCCATACAGCAAATACACATACGTTTTTTTTACGATTTGCGATTTACGATTGAGTCTGAAAGTTTCATTGATTCGTCTAGGTCTCCAGGGTATACTGCACCATGTTCTTTCTCCTATAAATTTTTATATAATTATTGACAAACACTAAATAAACTTCTGATTCAAATAAATAATTGTTAAAATGTTACGTACAACTTCTGTTGCCGAATCTGAATTATCACTTGTACGGCTAGTACCTGGCACCGCGTCTGATCTAAAGGCGCTACCCTCCTCTGTACGTTTTAGACGATTATTCATTCTAAAATAGCTGTCAATTTTCAATATCTACGTATAAGTTACATATTAAATCAATAATAATCGGTTACAGTAAATATGAATATTGTAAATAAAAAAAACCGGGCAAGTGCGAGTCGGACCGCACATGAAGGGTTCCGCAGCAGCAAGTATTTCAGTTGATTAAATGAAAGGTAAAGTGCGGTTTACGATTTATGATGCCTTAAAAAAAACTACTTACTAGGTTTCGTTCAAACCAATTTTCGTTGTTAGTTTATATGGTAATGTATATCATATATTTTTTTTAGTTTTATCATTCTCTTATTTTAGAAGTTACAGGGGGGGAGAAGTTACATTTTTCCACTTTGGAAGTGTCTCTCGCGCAAACTATTCAGTTTAGAAAAAAATAATATTAGGAACCTCAATGTCATTTTTGAAGACCTATCCATAGACACCCCACATGTATGGGTACGATGACCAAAAAATTTTTGAGTTTCAGTTCTATGTATGGCGACCCCCCAAAATAATTGTTCTTTTTTCTATTTTTGTGTAAAAATCTTAATGCGGTTCACAGAATACATCTACTTACCAAGTTTCAGTAGTACAGCTCTTATAGTTTCGGAAAAAAGTGGCTGTGACATACGGACGCACAGACAGACAGACAGACATGACGAATCTATAAGGGTTCCGTTTTTTGCCATTTGGCTACGGAACCCTAAAAATGATATTAGGAACCTCAATATCATTTTTGAAGACCTATCCATAGATACCCCACACGTATGGGCACGATGAAAAAAAAAATGTTGAGTTTCAGTTCTATGTATGGGGAACCCCAAAATTATTATTATTTTTCTATTTTTGTGTGAAAATCTTAATGCGGTTCACAGAATACATCTACTTACCAAGTTTCAACAGTACAGCTCTTATAGTTTCGGAAAAAAATGGCTGTGACATACGGACGGACAGACAGACAGACATGACGAATCTATAAGGGTTGCGTTTTTTGCCATTTGGCTACGGAACCCTAAAAATAGGTATCTACCTCACTTCTGTTGCTTTTTTTAAAGCTGCAGAATTATCACGTTTCCTTTTTTTTTACGCAACGGTATACACATTCCTCGCGGCCCATAGCTAGTAATGAAACAAAAATATATAATTATTCTACAAAAAACTAAAATCTTACATACATACATACTTCATAATAAATAAAACCGTACCTTATGAAAAAATACAAAACGAATCAAAACTATGTGGTCGCAGTATATGAATTACTTCACTGTACGAGCGCTCGAAAGTCGGGACGCGGGAAAAATGGCACAGGTACTACCTCGATGGGCGCTCACGCCGTACTAATCGGTACCCACCCGTGTATCGTAATATATTGTAATTTAAACTGATGTTCCAATCAATATTATGACAAATTAATTGCCAATATTAAAAAAAAAACTGTAGAATTCGATTCTCCAAAGAACATAGTTTATGATGGTATAATTTTATTTTAGTAATTGCGCTTTATTTAAACCAAAAATCACTATGAAATTCCAAGAAAAAACTTAAAATTGGTGTAAGGATTTATTTTTTTACTAATTAATGGTAACAAAATTCAAGAATCTGTTACATTAAACGACGAATAAAATATATGTCTCATGCTGAATGTATTTTTTTTAGATTAGTTTATAAGTATTATTGCTAGTTACAGGACTTTGAAATTCACTCTACGGCGATATTTCATTAAAATGGTTCTGGGAGATGAGTCACTACAGAACAAGCAAATTTTTGTTGGTAAATGTGATACATTAAACGTCAACAAAAACGATTTTTCCATATTTAACATGTATTAAATAATTTCTGGGTATTACTTAAGATGGTAATAGAGGAGCCCAAAATCTTAGAAATTCGCGCGAAAGCGTGAAATGGCTCTTAAGTTATGCGCGAACTCTTATTACTAACCACCCTGGATTAGATTCTTTACAGCTCTATCTATGGTCACGTTATTTTTTTTCTGAAATACGAATTTGTTCGAGATTTCATACTAAATTTATAATTTTAGTCAGTTTTGCGCGAACTCTTATTACTAACCACCCTGGATTAGATTCTTTACAGCTCTATCTATGGTCACGTTATTTTTTTTCTGAAATACGAATTTGTTCGAGATTTCATACTAAATTATAATTTTAGTCAGTTTTGCGCGAACTCTTATTACTAACCACCCTGGATTAGATTCTTTACAGCTCTATCTATGGTGACGTTATTTTTTTCTGAAGTATGAATGTTATTAACTTATTCATAAATCAATTAAAAACCCAAGTCTTTATGCAAAACTTCTTTAGGTAATGATAAAAAATATTTGTAAATAAGAAAAATCGACATCTACAAGTATATAACAATTTAGCCTTTACAAACAACTTTACGGACATTAAGAATTTTTTTTACTGTAGTAATCGTGCATCGGTAACTCGTGGCCGTATTTAATTAATAAGGTTATTAAAACGATTAATTGCAACCAAGTAGATTAATTAATCTAAATCACATTCTCATATACACACACACAATTATTTAAACACTAAAGCTCACTGTCCACGGAAGCGTAGCGTCATAAACGCGTATTCATCACTATACGCCTAGAGTACGCCTGCTTGCAGCTTACATACAAAACTGTGCTACTCTGTGGACGGAGCGGCAACGTCGCGCTCGCGTCGCTGCGTGCAGGCGGCATTACTCCGACCGTACTGCATGGCATACTGCGCCTTCCAATGTAGTGATAAGCCAAAATAACGTCTGCGTCATCCGACTCGATTCTCAAAAATGATTGAAAACGTACCCTTGCGGTACGCCTCGTGGACAGAGACCAATACACTAGGCTGCTTAAGCTGTTCGGCGTATTTTGAAGCGACTATGAAGCTACGCCTCCGTGGACAGTGAGCCAAATTAAAACTAGCACAGAGCAACGGACGTCCTTGCATACTTGCTTTTTCAGAAGACTATACATCACATTCCGGATTGAAAATCAGGAGGGCGTTGAGCACCTTTAGAACATACTGTGGATTTAACTGGCGACAGCATGCCATTTTCGTTAGTAGGGAATAACTTACATTGACAGGAAGGGGAGACGGCTGTGCAGTGGCCAGTCTTGAAGGTAGTTGCACACTGACACAATGAAACGGGTCGAATGTACATGATGTCCGCTCACATTTTGCACATGTCAACGCTGACCTAATAAACAAAAAAATCATGTTACATATTATTGAGGCTTATTGTAATGAAGCTTTATATGCAAAAGCAGGATTTAAATATATCTCGAGTCGACTAACCTTTTTTATGAAATTTGAGCTCAAAAAATTAAATAACTAGGCATGCTACTAGGCACTGCACTAAATGTCTCTGCACGAGTCACTTCTAATATCTTCATAAATAGATCCGACCGTGCATAATTGTTTTACATTAAGGACTATTAACCGAGAACATAGCAGTTGAATCCTCATACAATGAAACTATAACCATGTGCCATTTTTCTACATTATTTTGAATAGCAGAATTTGTCGATGTGTATGAAATGTCATTGACTTTCGTGATGCATTTTATACCTGTACTGAGCTTGAAAAACCGCCTGCACAAATGAGCTGTTCCTCCTGGCATGGTTCGCCAACGTTTCTGCTGCTACTACTTCATCTGGTTTACCGCATGTATTCTGAAAAATACGATATAGTAAGCGCGATAAAATATGGTTTTATTAACAGACGTAAATAGTGTTCTTTATGTAAAAGCTTTAAACTACGTAAGCTAATGTTTTTAAGATGGGAACCTGCGCAGGAATTTTTAAAATAGAAAGGAACCGATTTTTGTATTTTATATGCTTATTATTTAATGATGAATGAAATTAAATATGGAAAATTACTGTTCAGAACTGCGCTATCATGCTTCTCGATAATCAGGATTTAGGTTTTTACACGACTGAAGCCACCTGTAGAATGCTGAATGCAACAAACATTAACAATAAAAGAGAATTGCCCTTGGTTCAAAAAAGATTGATACCTCAAAGATTTCGGCCTCATTACAAGCAATATTTGAATATACTTGTGTGATATTTTTGTCACCAACGAATTTTGAATATTAGAATACCAATATAAGGTTAGATTAACATTTTATTATGACTTTTTCATACTGAAGTCGGGAAGATGGCGGTGTTAAATCTCTGTAGCTCGAAAAGCCTGTAATGCCCCCAGTACCTGATCTCCCCAGTCGTCTCAGATCACATTCCTATCAGATTATAAAATCGATGAAATAAAGAGTACTCTTGAAAGAACCAAAATTCTGCCATATTTATGATAGCTGAATAGCTGAAAGACGTTCACAGCTGGACAAACCACTTTCCTGATGATCTCTGCAATGCCGGTTTTGCGCTACCCTAACTGCTTACCGCGACCTTTACAAGATCCTCGCTCCACTTTAAGTATTATTACATGGCGTTCAGACAATTTAAACATCATTACCAATAGTATACCAACCTTTATAGTTTTATATTTTTTCTTTGTGGCTGTATTTAAGTCCTCGTGAACCTTATCAAGTAACCAGAATAGAAATTCTTGTGCATCATGTTGACTGTTTCCCCTATATTGAGTCCCGTGCCTCTCGACAGCGCCCTGGAATTGTACACCAATAATATACAATCTTACGAACTAGCCGATAATGGTTAAGAATCCTGACTGCTAAGAAAGAGGTCGTGGAAGTGATCCCCATCCAGGACGAATCTTTGTGTGATTAGCATGATTATTTGTTCCTTAATATATAGAAACATATAAAAATGTGTATCAGTTGCTTGGATGCCATAGTTGCCAGTGCTGTCTAATTGGTGTTCAGATAACAACGTGTCAATTGCCCCAAGATATTGATTTATTTAAATCTTTAGATAGAAATGGTGTTTCCATTTCAATGATATATAGACCATGCATTCAAAATATCGCAAAGAACTCGAGTGGCTCCCAATCCGCTTACGCAAAAACACGCGGAAGTTGTGTCTCCTGTTTAAAAAAAGTCGTGAGTATGATGATCACAGTTCTGCACCATACACACACTCCTCGAGAAGTGTTCAGATTTATTGCAATATAATTAACAATTACCTTAAAAGCCGTGCTCATATCAGGTGTATAATGACACGCCCAGAGAGTCTTCAGTAATGCAGCCAGTTGCTCAGTCACCTCGCCACGTGTACCATACTTCTTGGAGTTTATTTTATTCCGCTTTTGTAGATCCACCTGAAAACATTGCATACTATTTAAATTCATAATTGAAATATAAGCGCGGGGAGGCAAGGACTTCTGGCAACTACTACTACATTTTTTTACTATTCAGGTTCGCAATGTTTTATTTAAACTTAGGATGTTTGAAATCAGACCCAGATGGAGATGAACGGACTACCTTAAGTGCCGTAAACAGCATACGACATGCGAAGATACACAATCAGAGTATAATAACGGTTCCGCGCCTTTGCGAGTAATCGCACTAATATCATAAAGGCGAAACTTTGTAAGTGGGTGAGTGTGTATGTTTGTTACTTCTTCACGTCTAAACGGCTGAAGCGATTTTAATAAAACACAGACCATAATTTATAAAGTTAAATGCGGGTAAAACCGCAGGGCATAACTAGTAGTAAAGTATAACACTATCAGCCGTTTTCACCGTCAAAATTAACCGCGATCAATGGACGCTAAACTCAGCTACAGGGCGCTGAACTGAGTTTATCGTCAATTGATCGCGTTTAATTTCAACGGTGAAATCGGCTCTAAGTCTTCGTGAGTAATAAAGTAGGTATAACGTTTCAATTATTTCAACCGGTAGCTTACGACTGAATGAAGTAATTTTTGAGGAATTAGAGACAGATTTTTGGGAAATTTGTATTTGGGCAAAGT
This sequence comes from Pseudoips prasinana, assembly GCA_951640165.1. Taxonomy (NCBI): domain Eukaryota; kingdom Metazoa; phylum Arthropoda; class Insecta; order Lepidoptera; family Nolidae; genus Pseudoips; species Pseudoips prasinana. The sequence goes on from OX621240.1 coordinate 18,471,998, forward strand.
TTAAGGAAGACATTTTCATACTAATTCTGAATCCATTTTCAACGAGTCGTCTTCACGAGTTCGTCGTATCGGTATAGTCGGAAGACTGTACGCCGCCGTAAAGTCCTTGAAAATGGACACCAGACAGATTGTAAACTATAGATGGATGTATCAGATTATGCCACATAAGCAAAATACTAATAGTATTATATTGTGTAAGATTCACACTTACTCATGCTCTTCCTTTCAAAATAGACCATATTGTAATCCACAAGGTTGGATAGGCCTGTTGGGGTGGTTGGCAAAATGCTTGCTTTTCACGCCGGAGGTCGTGGGTTCGATTCCCACCCAGGAAAGATATTTGTGTGCATGAACATGTCCGTTTGTCCTGAGTCTGGGTGTAATTAACTATATACGGGTGTATTAAACACTATATTGTATATGTAGTGTATCAGCTATCTGATTTCCATAGTACAAGCTCTGCTTAGTTTGGAATCAGATGGCCGTGTGTAAATAATTTCCCAGTATATTATTCTCATACTAAAATATTGACTGCATGGTCCATCCATACTTAAATATTATGCTTATGCTGGTGGTAATGAAGAAATTTGATATTCAATTAAGATCCTACTAATATTATAAATGCAAAAGTTTGTGAGTATGAATGTTTGTTACGCTTTCACGCAAAAACTAAGCAAGCAATTTTGACGAAATTTTGTAGTTATAGAGCTTATATATCCGAATTACACAGACTAAATATAGTTTAACGCGGGTGAAACCACGGGGTACAGCTAGTATATAATACATATAGAAGGTATACCAACTTTGTAATGGTCCAATACAAAATATTCTGCAATAACGTCTGTGTGGGAAAGACACTGCATGACCGCATTCATATAACAAGTGTTGCCATGATTCTTGATGCCTGTTGCTGCTGGGGTAGAACCAGGTGGCCATGGAGGCTCGCCACTGCAAGGCACACGCTCCCCATACACAAGCGCTGGAGGGGATTTCACCTAGAAAAACAGAGAATTGTGACAGCTTATACAAAAGAGCCAATATAAAAAAATATAATTTTTACTTTATAATCATTCAAAAGGCAATCCGAGAATGTATTGTAACCATTATTATGAGATAAGGTCTAAAAGATATCCTTTTAGACGTTATCTCATAATATATCCTAGATGTAATTTTTTTTTGTAATTCAAGTATATGCTTATTAAATGTTTGAAATAAATAAAACAACTTTAATATATTATCTATGGTGAAGAGATAACATAACCAAACGTTACTAAAGGTCCCTATGCATAATAATTTTGTAAATTAATTTAAAGTAGTTTTTTAAGTGCTATCAGAAGATCAGCATCACAGTAATAATTATTATTCACTGTAACATTTGCTGAGGTAGATGCCTTTCCTAGCTTGTACTTATAATGTTGCATGCTTCATAAGGAACTATTATGTAAACTAAAATTGTCTTAGATATAAACTAAGTTAAGGATTATCTTTGCTTGTAGGGAATAAACCTTTTTTATTTTATTTATAACATGGGTCGAAAAACATATGAATAGAATATAAACAAAGTCTTCCATGTTAAAATTATTGACACCTATCACAATTTCATGATATACACAAGTAGGAGCCCAGTTCTGGGTCCAACTCTGTACCTCCCAAATACACAGACATACTACTCTGTCAAGAAAGTACCGGGAAAAGATCAATAATATACAAAATGTTTGTTATTCATCCAAATTTATTTTATAACCTTCAAAGTATACTCATTGAGAAACGATACACTTACGCCAACGAATAATCCATTCATCAAAACATTTTTTAAACGCTGCTTTCGGAATTGAGTCCAGTTCTCGCCGCCAATTCTCCTTTATGTCTTTACCGATTGAAAACGGGTACCACGAAGTGGTAATTTGAGTTTAGGAAAAAGAAAGAAGTCAGCTGGAGCCATATCTGGTGAATATGGTGGTTGCTGGATGGTATTTGTTGAGTGTTTGGTCAAAAATTCGTTCACAATGATGGCCTTGTGCGAAGGCGCATTATCGTGGTGCAAAATCCAAGAATTTTCTTTCCACTAATCTCGCCTTTTTCGTCGAATTTGCTCTCATAAACGGTAAGAATTCAGAGTGCACTACACCGCGATAGTCAAAGAAAACAGTCAACATGACTTTGACTTTTGATGGACTTTGGCGTGGTTTTTTCGGTTTCGGTTCAGTTGGAAGGCGCCAGTCCGAAGCTTGTTGACTAGTTTGCATGTCAAACTCGTAAACCCACGTCTTGTCACCAGTAACAATGCGTTTCATGAATGTTGGGTCGGAATTGACTCGTTCTACCTTGTCATCAGCGACTTTCATGCGATTGAGTTTTTGGAGAAAATTCGGATTTTTTGGGACTAGCCGAGCGGCAACATGTTTCATACTCAAATGATTAGTTAAAATGGTACGAATCGACTCGTGAGATACAGAAAGTTCGGCGGCTATCTCTCTCAGAGTTGAATGAGGATTTTCAGTCACTATTTCCTTCACTTTTGCGATTTTAACTTCAGTTGTTAGCTTCAGTTGATGGCCTACCAGATACCGAGGCAAATATTTCATCACATCTCGATCGCTTTTGAATGCTTTGAACCACTTATAAGCACGAGTTTTTGATAAAGTTGATTCACCGTAAGCCTTCTGTAACATTTTCAGTGACTCCGAACACGACATTCCATTAGCGATGCAAAATTTAAGACAAACTCTTTGTTCGATATCTTTGTCCATTATGAAATTCGCAATACACACTATATATGATATTACTAAAACCAGCACTGTATTTAATATAAATAACAGATGCAACTCAAACTCCGCGCCAAAATGGAAAACAGTTGTGCCAATCTAACAACAACAAAAATTTGAATTTGGAACCATAATCAAATCATCCATTCTCGATACTTTTTTGACTGAATGTACTAACCACAGATGTGTCTGGTCTAAAGCTTTGACATCTTCTGTCAAAGCTAACAAACCAATCCTCTATGCAGCCATTAGAACCATAAACAGCATTAGCTATGCTACAAAAACAGCTATACAAAGTAAAAAGCTGGTTGAAGGAATGGTAAAAATTTAAATTACAACTGCAAAAAAGAGATTGTCAACCTATAACTACATACTAAATTAAATCATACTTGTTGGCACAACACAGCTGATGTTTTTCAAATTCATCTTAAAAGAAATCAACCCATTATCTTGAAATATCATTATTTCAAGATAATGTAATAGTGAGTGTCAAATTTATGTTCTAAGGAGCACCTCCAACATTAATTTATTTAAATTAACATTAATTTGACACTTGATCCATCCTTCAGACTATTAGACCATGGCATAGTATCACACACTCCAACACACACACATACAGTAACGTATCCTCACACCTCACACTCTGGTTATTTCTAAATCAATTTATTTATTATTTAATCCATTGTACCTATTTAGTTGAATTTGCTACATATTATTATTATTGTTATAAATCAAATTTAATATCAACTGTAGTATAAGTCCTAGCTTGTAACCATATCACATCAATTGCCTAGATACAGGCATTGCCTAGTGAGCCTATCACTGTAAATTACTTATAAAAACTGAACTGCTAATAAACTTATGTTCCAAGCCACAGAGCTAAATTTTCTATTAAATTCATTAAGGGATATTGTAAGTTTATAAAGCAAACATTTTAAGGAATGACTATTACAGCTTATAATTTTTTGTATTGTGGATATTATATGGTGAATGTCACATTCCCAATACAAAATTCCAAAACATGGTTTGTACAGACGCCAGCACATCAAGCTACCCCAATCTGTCAAATTTCCCCAATTGAAAGTGAACCTTATACTTTTGTGATAAAGTTGAAAATCTATAAAAGAAATTTGACACATTGGGGAGCTGGATGTGCTGGAATCTGTACCAAACTTTCAAATTTAGTGGTTTTTTTTTTGGAATGGCATAAACTTAAAATGGCATAAACAATTTAACTTAATCTAGGTAGACTTATGAAACTAAATTGTTGTTATAAGTCAGTCTCATACTTCTCTGTATTACAAAAAACCTTTTTTGTGTATCAAGATAAACTATTAGGTAATCATTTATCTTGATGTCAGGCATAGCAGACATTGTATTAGTCATTTGATAGTATATAAACCAATTAAGATTAACTGTTTATATTTAATATTGCTAGTTGTTTGAGTAAAATTATTATTGATAATAGCCGATATTGAAAGAGAGCGAAGGGCGCTGTCAGTTAGAGCTAACATGATAGCTCGCAGGTTTGCACGATGTTCTACAGATGTGAAGAAAACTCTATTCCGTGCATACTGCACCTCCTTCTATACCTGCAGCCTGTGGGCAAACTATGTTCAAAAATCGTACAGTGCCCTTCGTGTACAATACAATAACGCGTTCCGAGTGTTGGTGGGGCTGCCCCGGTATTGCAGCGCATCAGGGATGTTTGCTGAAGGCCGTGTAGATTGTTTTTATGCAACGATGCGAAAAAGATGTGCATCCATGGTGCGCCGTGTGCGGGACAGTCCCAACACTATTCTTAAATGTATAGCCAGTAGACTAGACTGCTTGTATGTGGGCCGCTGCTGTAAGATGTCAACGTCCGTAATTAGTTTATAGCAGGGGTACGCATGTGAGGGGTCGCTCTCTGTGCAAATAGATGTATTAGTCTGTGTACTACATATGTGTTTTAGAATTACTAACATAGGTTTTTACTAACAAAATGAGTCCTGTTACTTTACCAAATAAATTATTCATTAAATCATTTGAATTAAAAATGACTAATTGTCACAATAACCATTGCAATTAGAGATATATATAAATATTAATTTGTAAGGAAGCATGGCAAGAATAGTGCAAGAGTTGTGTTTTAAGATTCAAATTTACAATATCTTGATCACAAGTCTAATGCTGTAAGTACAAGACATGCAAATCAACTTACAGTCATAGCATGCACTCTTACAAAATCTGTTTCTGCTAGTTATATCATATATATGTAGTATACACAAAAAGTTACTATGGAAATTACATCAGCTCCAACTTACTCATATAGTGACAACATCTGGCTATAACAAATTTTTGAATTATAAGTACATATTGGTTCCAGCAATTTATAAAGTTGTACATTGTATTTTCATTTCATTAACACATTTGCTGCCCACTGAGAATACCTGGGTGCTCATAAATGCAACTTGTACCTATAGTATGGTGTGCTCATGACACATTCTAAGTACTTAAAACACCAATTATTTTGGATTCCTAACTGGTAACATATAGCTGAATATAACCAAGTGTAAAATTTTGTATACTAATATTCGCAAATAAATAAATTATTGTATTGTTAACTCCATTACTATGCAATACAGACATCCAGGATGGCCGCTTATGAAGTGTTTTGGATGCTATATAGCATAAATAGCTTAGTGGATTTAATAACCAAGATTTTGTTAGAATGGTTTTCATCAACATGCTATTTAGGTTACTGAGTAACCCAAAGAACTTAAGAGTTGGCATGGCTAAAGTTAAAAGAGTAACTGTATAGAAAACATAATATTTTAATTTTTGTGAATGTTTCTGTTTATCATAAACAGTCAATGAAAGTCAACAAAAGTAGCAACCAGTGAAGTGCTTATAGGTCTAACCAACAACTGAAAAATGCAAATTACATAACACCGAATAATTAACAAACACTTATTTGGCAAATATTAGAATTCTCAGTATAAAGTACATATCACTCAATTTAATAATTTACATTTTATTTTATTTTATTGGGACATTAAACAGTTAGAGCTGGTTCACATTAGGTTGGACCGACAATTTTACCGGCCCGACAAACGTGTCGTATCCATATTGGCGTATGTATCTCAATAGCCCCGTTCACATAAGGGCGACCCGACCAAACTGTCGGTGCCGACACTTTTACCGTACGTCCAGCTACGATTGCTGTCGGAACGGACATAATATTGGCGTACCAGCAACATTACGCCGTTCACATTTGTCGGCGCGAAGCGCCGGCGACACCCGCCTGCCACCCTCCCACCCACCCTTACCCCGCTCTCGGTACTCTCGCAAGCAGTTTCGTTGACGTGTATGCAGAGAAGACACGTTTCAATATGGAGGGCGAAATTAATGTATAAGTTTTGATTTCTCTTGCGGAAGACAGGAGTTTACTGTGGGATAAAACGTGTGAACAGTACAAAAATAAAAGTTTAAAACTAGCAGCATGGCGTGAAATTTGTTGCATATTTTATGGAATTAAATGAGAGACAATTCTTTTTAATTCTTAAGTTAGTATAAAACTTTAGCTCATCACTCCTTAATTCGCTTATTAAAGTTTGAAAAGTTCCAACTTCATTTCGCTAGGCAATTATTGGATACACCCAATATTTCCTTAATTCTCCCTTTTATTTAAATACCACATTGCAATTAAAACGTCGTCCATCCTACACGAAAGCCAACTCACAACTGTTTTGTGACGACCAGGCCAGGCAGTAAAACGACCGTACCGACAGTTATATTCACATTAGGTCGTGTCGGCGGTGTCTAGTGTGAATAGCTACACCTGGCAGTCGGTGAACGGCAAACTGTCGGTCCGACCTAATGTGAACCAGCTCTTACACATTACAGTATAATATAATAAGAGTAGTAAGTAGTAGATATGTAACAGTGTAACCCACACCAATAATGGTCAAAAAAAGGTAATCTTAATCTAAACTACTACTATTCTATATTAAATTCTAAAGCCCTATAAATTAACTATCAAAACAATCATAACATCAGTGAAGGATTTCAAAATGTGGTGAATATCAAATTAAAATAGTTCATTTTAACAACATTTTTAAACCAAACATGATTTTAGGAAGTTTCTATAGCTTGAGAAAATAACTAAATTAATTTAACTTATTTTTCGCAATATTTCTTCTGGTATCCATTAGAGTCTTTTCGCCATAAGATGAGTTCCCTGACAGTTCCTTTTTTTTCCGTGGCACGCATACTACTTTAGACAAATAAAAAATAAACTGGAAAAAAAATGATAAAATAATATTGCCTTTCATATATATTACTCTGTAAATTATTCTGTTAATAAATTGAGTAAATAAAATAGAAAAGTATAAATCTTAAAAATGTCTAATGCGTTGAACAGAATGTCGGCCAATAGAGATTGACACTACTCATAGATTGACATGAATCCAATTCCATTTTCTGTTTCAACTGAATCGAAATTATAAAAAAATCTGTTATATTTTGTTAGGTCACGTCACTACAATTGTCAGACAAGAACTGTCAGGGAACTCATCTTATGGCAAAAAGACTATAGAGAATTTGGGCATTTAAAGGGATATATTAAGATAATTAGTAAATACATGATGGATGTATAAATTAATAAATAGCAATAACCATTCATAGCCACTTTTAATAGATCACAAAGTGGCTATTTTTGATATCAACCATAGCCACTTTGTAATCCATCAAAAAAAGACACATGCAGAAAAGAAATGACTATAATATAAACAAAATCTTCCATGTTTCTTGAATTAGTGACAAGAATCAGAATTCCATAATATATACAAGTAGAGACAAGAATAAGTAGGAGCCCATTTCTGAGTCCAACTCTGTACCTTCCAAAGATACAGACATACCTACCACAGATGAGTGTGATAAAGCTCTGACAGTAGGCACAGAGGCTCTATGCAGCCACTAGGACTACAAACAGCATAAACAATGCAACAAAATCAGCTATACAACCTACTAAGGTCACTATGCCATTAAATAATAAAAAAACAGAAATAAGTAAAGAGAATACAAGATGTTTAGTCTTAAAATACTTACACCAGATACATGAACAGTGCTCATATGCTGGGCTATCTTATTCAGGAATCTTTTCCATGATGGCCTTCTAAACAACTTCCTTTCCATGCCATTCTCGTCTTTTGGAGCTTCCCCAATAATGGAACTGGCGCTTGTTGGTTTGGTATCATTTTCATTACTTTTATTCTTACTGGATCCTGGTTTAGTAGACCCAAATGGATTGCGAGGCAATGTAAATGTACGTTTTAGTCGGGATCCTTCCACCTGCTTCTGTGTCATATTGTTATCGGATACCTCATTTATCAGTTCACTTTCAGAACAAGATTTCAAGACTGAAGAAAGATTATTGGTAGACATATTAAAGAAGAATCTCGTACCAATTTTACATTAAACTAATTTAAAACAAAAAAAAATCCAATAGAAAGAAAACATTGATATGTCACTGACGTCAACGCCATTTTGATATTTTTCTTGTCTATTGTTCTATTTGTTGCAATTATGTTTATGCTTTGTGGTTTTATAATTTATATAAATTATAATTTATTTTAATAAAATTAAATTGCTACTGTTTTAACTCATTATTTGAACGATATCTAAAATAAATAAATTTAATTATATTTGCTTTTATTATAGTGAAGAGCCAGCGTCAATTATTGCTATCAATTGCAACACTGGTCAGTGTTTCCAAGCCCAAAAGAATAGAAATGTACTTCTACTCGTCGTGGGCCACAGAGATAGGATCCGATCCTCGAGCATTTAAACAATGTATAAATGCTCGAAGGATCCGATTGTTCCTGTGTTTCAAATGTGTAGATAATTTACCTAAAGAGTGTATTATGTATTGTATTAGGGAAATCACAAAATGTGCTGACACGTTTAAACATGACATGCTTAAAAATAGGTGAACATGCTGTCTTTAGACATTTACAAATAAGACGTATTATTACAATAGGACTGATTAAAATATTTTATTAATAGTGATACGCTGCCTTTTCAAAAGTGGTTGAACTTTCTCTTCTATCCTTTGATATAGAGATAATGATTTCAGTCTAATACATTTTGTAACAGAATGTGATGATTTATGAGACGTATGTACGTCGTTGGTGCTCCCGAATAGGGCTACTATATCCAATCTTTTTATTAAACTGTCGTGCACACTGAGCGCACCTGAGTTTCGCATAATGAAACCCAACGCCATAGTACTTCCTCCTTACATTTTAAAAGGTGCTCACCATCTACAGACTTCAGAGGTACCTTTACACGGTAGGAAGTAACAATCAGCTTGCAAACCTCACATTGAGCCTTCTAGCCTTGGTTTTCATATGATTGTTTTCAAAAAAGATTCTTTTTTGGTTGCAAAAAAGATTCTTTTATGGTTCCAAAAAAGATTCATTTAGTTCATCGGGTACATTTCTGGATTTTGTAATGCTATCTCTCCTGAACAAGAATTAGTCTTATTCTAAGTTTCCGTCATCTATGACCATTGCTTACTAGAAATGTTGATCGGGGTGTATTGGACTGCCGCAACCACCAAGGGCCTTGGGTGCATGACCGAGTCTTAGCATTTGGACGCTTGCTTCTGCAATTATTTATAGATATCCTACTGGATATCGGAAATCAGCTTGAAGGTTATTGCCATCCTAACACGGCCCACGGTACCTTGCATAAACAAGTTTTGTTAGAGTAGGTATAGTAATCTAGTAGTGCATAATACACGAAAATGCATGGTGGAAATGTTCACCAAAGAGACTATATATTGAAGCATTGAATTATTAACAATATTAAAAAAGCTACTCCCAATGCAATTCGGTTATATACATTAATTACCTGTATAAATAACAATATCAACCAATATAAATATGCATATTATCATAACTGAACGAAACAAATAGCACAACAATATTTCCTACTTTGGTTTCGCTTTTTTAAAAAAATATGAATAATCCTTCTAAAAAATTACGCTTTTTGAAGATATTTTACGTTATCAGATATTTTGTTAAAGTTGGGTTTGGGTATGGGGGGCAAACCGATACATACATTTTTGAAAAAGTTATTAGATATTTCATATGACGACTTGGGATTAGATTAGAATTCAAAGTTCGTGTGATTTGCGCTGTCATTGTCTCTATGACATTTGACATGACAGTCAGTCTCTCACAGATGGTGGGAGGTTCGACAGTTCGGTTAAGTTTTGTTGTGGTTCGTATTTATTGACCTACTAAAAGCTTAATTCGTTGGAAGAATTATTTATAATTTCTCTGTTTATGTGTATGTGATAATTTTTCGTACAATTTTTATGGATTTATAGCAATGAACGTCGTGTAAGTATAATAATTGTTTACGTGCAATAACATATAAATAGAAAACACCTTACTAAAAATATTCTTGGAGCCGCAATAAGTGCGATCGATCGGATTCATTATTTATTTATGATTTTAATAAAAGTACTATGATTGATTCCACTTACTTCTAGGATTCCTTATGCCTTGTCAAATATGTTGTCTGTAGTTTGCTACAATGCGAGACGCAATTCATTATTTTGCGAAAATGAATTTATAACGATTACTTATTTAAACGAATGCAATACAGTAGTTAGTTAATTAAAACTAAGCTGTTCACTATTTAATTCAATATTTGAAACATCGTCTACATGCCTAGGAAGAAATTATATTTTATTTATGAACTTAAGCAATTTCTTTCGACCTGTCTGTCTCAAATTATCGTGTCATATTTTTAATTATTAGTTTAACGGTAAAAAAAGACATAATACTCATAATTAATGTCAGTCTTGGTCAATGTTGATGTAAGTATTGGAAAACTTATATATAAATAAAATGTTAATAAAAAATATTAAAATTATTTTGGAATATTATTTTTAAATTGGAATATTATTATATTTAGGCAATTTTTCATGGATTAGGAATAATTAATTAGTGAATTAATTGAAAGTAATTAATTGAAACAGAGTAGTTAATTATTTAGTTACAAAGTATACTATTTCATGTAAGGTATTTTGGCTGGAAGCCAAAGTCTATCCATCTACTCATAGTAGTTAATCATATTTATAATATGAGATGTGTATTATTAAGGTCTAGGTAACACTTCAAAATGGGTACTACATTAGATACCTGCTTCATCATGATAACATGTATTTTTATAAATTTCCAAGTATCTAAGTTAAATAAATCTTAACATTAAAATGATATACTTATTAAGTATTTTTTCATTTATTAAAAAAACGAAGAAAAGTTTTAAAAATTTAAACCAATCTTTAAGAGCCTTACCTTCTAATATATTTTATCTGTTTTGGCTATCATTTGATTATTATTATTATGGCATCCTCTTTTAATTCCCATGTTTAGTCTTATGACCACTTTATAAACTCTATATAAATTTTAAGTATCTATTTTAGTAATATTTACTTTTGTTAAAATATTTAAAATGATAATTTATAAAAGTTAAGATATAAATTTATAATGGAAATGTAGTTAAAATTTGTGCTATCTATTATTTAAATGCCATGGCATATATTCTTTTAAACACAGTTTTATAAACATATATATATATATATATATATATATATATATATAAATATATGGCAGTATCAGTTGCTGACTACATATGTATACCTTACTTGCATAAAAAAAGACAATCTAACCTTTTCTATTTTCAATCTGAATATGTATATTTTTTTAAACACTATTTGCTTATGCTTTTCAGGTCCATAGAGATGACTTTTTTTACTTTTCTTTGTTTTAGATAAGAAACAGGCACAATGTCTGCCTTGGATAAGTTAAAGCTTCTTGTTTGGAAGAATTTTATTCTTCAGAGAAGACATAAATGGCAAACTATATTTGAAATTGCTTCTCCTGTAATATTCTCCTTATTTCTAATACTTACAAGATGCTTAGTGGATCCCATGTCAAAGCCAGATGTGAGCTATCAACCTTTCCTGCCAACATATTTCAACATGAGTGGACGAAATTTGTAAGTATGTTACACCTAATTGGTTCAGTAATATGGAATTGGTAAAAACCGTCTTATTTAACCAACCAGCAGAACAAGGGAACAAAAAAAATGTCTGTCTTTTGATCTACAAGAGACTATTAAATTTAGAAATTTTGTGCATTGTTTTATATTGTTTTTCATGTCAATATTTTACTGACAGTAATGAAATGAAATAAAAAAAAAAAAGCTTTTCGCTCTATGAGCGGATCATCTGGGGATGTGCCGGTAAATATTGCCGCCATTGCTTTTTTCGTGGGCAAAACACCCCAAAGGTCCGCGAGTCTATCCCTTGGAAGAAAACCCAAATATTTGGTTGTACTCCTTGATCGATAATTAAACTTCAGCGAGCATTTGCGTATCATGTGTTATCGCGCCGCATTTGCTCTTAAAATACCGTCACTGTAAAAATGCTTTCGGGACACCCGTTATTCAGGACATTTTACATCGAATTTGACATGAAATTTTCTGAATTGACTGCATTCTTACAGCGGCTAAAAGTTATTCGACGTCACTGTCAGAAAACTCCCTCTTGCCAACAAGGTCAAAATATACACGTGTATTCGGCCCATTATGATTTACACGAGTCTGGTCTTCGTACATTCCGCTACTAAGCTTCCTGTGGTACGTTCGCAATAAATACTACCCGCGTAAAATCAATTTTCTAAGCAGCCATACATTATTTAAGGTCGCGGCAGTTAAGTACACCCAGAGCGTCGTCTCCCGGTACCACCACTTTCTCAGAAAAGCGTTTATAATTTGTCCGTTGCCGTAGTCCGTCTTATATCCGGATAATCGAAGACGTTCCTGGGACAGTGGTGGTCACGGATGACAACGTTCAGAGTGTACTTGACTGTACACAATTCGATAACGCGCCACGACCACAATCGCCCTCTATGACCCTTTACTGGTATTAGTTATGATGAAATACCCCTGTTTCTCAATCGTACGAGCGGTCAGTAGCTTTGCGCGTTAACATAGAAAGTTGCTGAAAAGGACTCAAAATACCCTCTCATCAGACAGTAACCACCCTGAGTTAAGGATCCAACCCCAAAGTAGGCGCCGTCTGGCACGGGTTACTTAGTAGTCTTGAGTCTTAATTTTAGTAGACTTGATCATGAGCTTCCATTGTCCAAATGAAACACTGAAAGCCTCTTAGGCTAACTGTAAATGTAATGTACTTATAAATGCAACAAGAAATTGTGGACTCATTACAATAATATACATTTATTTTCTTTCAGAGGAAATCTCACATCAGCTAAATCTGGAACACTGGCATTCTCACCTGAAAATCCACTCACAAGAAATGCAACTCGAGATGCGATCGCAATGGTGGCTGATGACAATCTCAGCCTCTTTTTTTCACTCCTGTTTGACTCGAGTTTCCTACCTCAACCTATAGGCTATAAGAATGCTTCTGAAATGGAGGAGGCTCTTAAACTACCAAATGCTATGAACCAGATCCTTGTTGGAATAGAGTTTGACGATAGTATGGCAAGTGAGTAAAATAATTTTAGTACTTTCACATCATAAGTTATCTAAAACTGATATAGTATCTCGAAAAGTTCGCCATCATGGCAATTGATGGACTGAGTGCAAAAGTGCAGAATCACCCATCCCATAATTTTTCATGGCGACATACTCTACACTCAGTTTCATTTTAATACTTTTATAGGCCTTATACTAGCACATGAAATGCGCTTATTCAATGTATAGACTGAAAAACTGCTTCGAAGTTTATGAAATTTATCGTTTTATTATTCTAAACCTTTTTATTTTTAATACTTAAGGCGCAAACAATACATTTTGAGTTTAGTAACCAAGTTAATAGATTTTCCGATATTAGCGCGCGAATTAGGAACATAATCTGCATACGAGCATAATTTTCGTAATCAATGTTGTTATTAATTACAATCAACATATGTATATACTAACTACTTTTTGAAGTAATATTTTTAATATTTTAGATGCGACGGAATGGCCTGACGATATTAAAGTGAAGTTAAGGTTCCCGGCAGTGATGCGAACGCCTATGCTTGAGCATCCACTGAGGGCCAGTTGGAGGACGAATTTACTGTATCCGCTGTTTCCCAGACCGGGGCCTCGCGAGGCAGACGATATGTACGGCGGAAAAACACCAGGTAGGCTGTGGTATTTGTAAATAGGTACTTAATATAGCTACTATCAATCTGGCCTTGATAGCCAGCCGAGTTTTGCCAGTCTTTTTTACATAGGCAGGGAGTGTGATTTTCGTAGCAGCATGACCCGCGTGAGCTGTAATTATTTTACACCAACGTGTGGTACTGTGACGACCTTCTTGGTTGCACACCTTCGTTCGTCCAATCGTTTTAAAAAGAAATAATTAAAAAGAAATCTTTTGAAAATAGTTCGATATGAAAACAAAATTCTTTTCTAAAAGTCAGTCTACGAATGAACTCTATAGGGTAGAGAGCCCTGTTACCTATCATAGTAAAATTGAAGAAAATATACAACCGATTACCCAACTTCAGGGTATCATTTTCCGATATGAACAAGATCCTGAAGACGATCTGGAGTAGCAGAACGTCATAGTACACACAGAAGAATACAGAAAGCAATATTTTAATGTATAATCGATTACGAAGACGATAATTGAAATAATGCTTTCAGTACTTTTAGATATGTTCATTGACATTGCTTTTCGATAAACTATCGTTGTTGGATTGGAACTTAGAAAGGAAATAATCACGGCCGAATAGACTTTTTTCTTTCGAGTATTTTCAAAATAAAGCTTTCCAAGTTAAGATTTTCTTATCAGTATAATGAACCTACAGTAGTATTATAATACTAGCTGTGTCCCTCGGTTTTACTCGCGTTAAATTTTATAAATTATCACAACTCCTCCCCGTAGGTGATAGCGTCATAATATGTAGCCTATATGTTGACCCGACCTCTTAGTAATATTCATGCAAAATTTTAAGTAAATCCATGCAGTACATTTTGAGTTTAGCCCGGACATACATACAGACAAACAGACACACAGACAAAAGTTCTAAATACTATATTTTTGGCTTCGATGTCGATTGTAGATCACGCCCCAAGTATCCTTTTTAAATAATATTCAATGTACAGTTTTGACTTTCCTACGATTTTATTATATGTATACATAGATACCCAACATATAGTTCCTAATCTAGTAATTGTAATTTTTATTTGAGTTTATATACTAAAATAAATGCGATGAAACCCATAAAGTACTATGTTAGTCCCCTTCTCCGTTCCTTAATTGAAAAACACGTGCTGGGCTTTGGTGTCAGCCCTTCACTATGGCAACCATTATAGAGGGAATGCGGAAATTAGACTAATCAGTCCTTTGTCCGACTGTGGAAAAAAATCTCTCAGTACTCATGTTTCCTTCCACCTATAATAAAACCAGGTATACTCAATGAACCACTTTGTGGATAGGCAAGGGAGTGGCTGTATTTGATAAATCTTATGATAGAATAAACACATAGATTCATAATCTTAGGCAACTGGTCATGAATATAATATTTCAGACAGTTAATTGGCGGCTAAAATTTTTATTGCTCAATTTACTCGATGTTTGTACTAAGACCATGCACATATAAAAACAAACGTATCATCAGCCCACTGTGCTACGGGGATATGATCCCCGTACTACATTTAACCTGCAAAAGCACTTATGACCGCTTAATCACACATTTACCTATAAATTATAACTACGATCTACGCAATATAACTACTTACATCGCAGCGTCATCGGCACCGCCCCTCGTCATTTAGCCAAATTCAGTGGATGCGTCGTAACTCATTCACTATGAATATCATCCTTATTGCCTATATTATAAAAACGCTGTCAAGGTTAAAGAGTTTGTTGTCGAATGCACAAGAAGCAAGTTAGTGTAACATTCAACCCACATCAGCCTTGCTGTGGCGGCGTTTTCACAAGGGTGATGATGGGTTTAACATATTTTTGTTGAACTTAACATACCGTATACTAATTTTCATTAGAAAAGTTGTTAAAAGTCATGAACTCTATCCCTAGTTAAAAGGTTATCTGAGAAGCACTTAAAAATGATATAACCTACCAAATAAATACATACTCGTGTTGATAATGTAATAGAGTAAGTCAATTGTTTTCGTGACTAATGTATTCGATGACCTAATGTCAATGTACTGATTCTCAAGGCCTCTAACGCGATCTATTATGGGTGATATAAATGTCATCCATCATTTAAGAGATCATAAAATTATGAAGGAATTTTATGGTTATTATTATTAGAGCCGACCTTTTGGATAAGAATAATTCAAGGACACAAACTAGGTAGTAGCGGCATAGCGTGTATGCAGTTGACGCTACGACATCCGCCCTTACTGACAACATAATTAAGGAGCCGTCTTGGTCAAAGTATATCCACCAACGTGCTGTCGACTGTACTTACAAGGCAAATCCGACCACAGACTAGAACGCATTAGAAACATTCCATATTTAAACCCAATTCTTGCACTAAGACGCCCACTGCAGGACAAAGGCCCGGTCCACAGATCTCCGCAATTGCCGGTCTTGCCTGTCTCGTCTACCCACATCTATTGGCTTCAAGCCACCTAATTAAGTTACCCGTAGAATAAACAAATATTTATTTGTGTTAGACGACCACTTATTTTTCATATTTTCACTAAATAAATAAAGCAATATCTTGGAGCAACTAACCAAAAATAATTTTTTGAAACATAATTATACATAATATTAGGTCTTTACCTATGAAATTGCCGTTCTGCAGTACTGGCCATTTCAAATCAAAATAATTTTTGTTTGGCTAAGAATTCTAATTTCAAATTAATTTTATTTTAAAAACATGGATTCTTTTTTCCAAAAGTAGTCATTTCTTTATTGATTAGTGTTACATTTTCATCGCATTTCAATCTTTTTCGTCATCATGGATACGTTAAAAATTCGAGTAATTATGGAATATGAGTACCGTCGTGGCAGCAACGCGGCACAAGCGGCACGCAACATCAACGACGTTTACGGAGCTAACACTACAAACCAACGCACCACCTGTTATTGGTTTGCTCGCTTCCGTTCTGGAAATTTCGACCTGAAAAATGAACCTCGCGGTCGTCCGAAGACTTTGGTCGACAATGACGAATTAAAGGCGGTTGTGGAATCTGATGATACACAATCTACGGCTGAATTAGCAGCAGCTTTCGACGTTAGCGTCAAAACAATATTGGTCCATTTGCGTCAAATTGGCAAGGTAAAAAAGCTTGACAAATGGGTGCCCCACGAACTCAATGATCGCCAGCGCGAAGTACGCGTCGAGACGTGCCTTGCACTGCTCAACAGACACACAAATGAAGGAATTTTGAACCGCATTGTTACCTGCGATGAAAAATGGATTCTGTTTGATAACCGCAAGCGCTCAGCAAGTTGGTTGGATCCTGGTTCAGCACCTAAACAATGCCCTAAACGAAAACTTACCCCTAGAAAAGTGATGGTCACTGTTTGGTGGTCTAGCGCCGGTGTGATTCATCACAGCTTCTTACCAAACGGGGTGAGCATTACTGCAGATGTGTACTGTGAAGAACTGAGCACAATGATGGAGAAGCTGGCGCATCTCCAACCAGCATTGGTCAATCGCTCGTCTCCGCTGCTCCTGCACGACAACGCGCGACCTCATACTGCACAGCAGACGGTCTCCAAGTTGCAAGAACTGGGGTTGGAAGCTCTCCGTCATCCGCCCTACTCACCAGACCTTGCGCCTACAGACTACTACTTTTTCCAGAATTTGGATAACTTCTTGGCGGGAAAAAAATTCAATACCCGAGAGGCAGTACAAAATGCCTTTGAAGAATTTGTTGCCTCCCGTCCAGCTGATTTCTTTAAGAAGGGCATCAATAAACTGCCACTGCGATGGCAAAGATGCATTGATTGCATGGGTGATTACTTCGATTAATACAAATAAAAAAATTCATGAAAAAAATTCGTTTAAATTTTTTCATACAAAACGGCAATTTCATAGGTAAAGACCTATTACATATCATCACCCAAAGATTTGACTGACTGCTAAGCTAAGAGAGAAGACCTCTTAGTTTAGCAGTCAGGGTCACTAACCCCCAGACCAACACGCGTGGGTACTTGTGAGCCTAAATCACGTCTATGTAATTTTCGCGAAGCTACATTAAGTAATTTAATGCACCGAAATCGTATAAAAATGTTGTATTAGTGATTAAAAAAACACGCTCGCGTTAGCCATAGCTTATGCTCAAAAACAACATGTTTAGGTATTGAAATTTATCGATTAATATTATTTAGGGGCTTAAAACACGTCTATGAAATGTTCGCGAAGCTCCACTAAGTGACACTATCCACCGAAAGCTTTAAAATAATGAATAAAAACATGCTCGCGTAAGCCATAGTTTAGGCAAACAAACAACATGTCAATTTCAATGTTAATATGTATAACCTTCTTACGACTTTATTCATATCTTGTTGTTGACTTTATTCGACTTTATTCTATCTATCACTCATCATCATCATCATTACAGCTAAATAAGTCCACTGCTGGACAAGCCTCCCTCAAGAATCGTCTTGGGGGGGATATGCCATAATCGCCACGCTTGGCAGACGGGTTGGCGATCGCAGTAAGATGGTCATAGTAATCAGAAGGAAGCTGATGCCCATCCTCTGGTAGATATTCCCTCGGGTCGACTTCTACGCCCCCCACGGGCGCCCCCCACGGGATGAGATGGGGTGATGATATTCTGATTCCGATATTTGTCGCCGTCATCACACAGCATCTATCTATCTATCACTATCATAGAGAAATTGTAGAAAGTAGGTTTTATACTGTAGTTGTTGCCACTACATATCAATGTAGTGTTCGCGAAGCTCCGCTAAGTGACACTATCCACAGAAGGCTTATAAAAACAAAAACAAAAAACACGCCCGCGTAAGCCATAGTTTATGCAAATAAACAACATGTTTATTTCACTGTTAATAAAACTGATATACATATATAGATTGCCTATGTAGTGTTCGAGGAACTACACGGAAACCGTAGTCTAGTTGGTAGTGCTCCTGCCCACGAAGCTGGTGGTCCTGGGTTCGAATCCCGGTAAGTGCAAATATTTGTATGATGAGCACGAATATTTGTTTCTGAGTCATGATGTATATAAGTATTTATCTATCTATATAAGTATGTATATCGTCGCCTGGTACCCATAGTACAAGCTTTGCTTAGTTTGGGGCTAGGATGATCTGTGTGACATTGTCCTTAGATATTATTATTATTATTAAATCATATTACAACGTCTCCTCTTTGTAATAGCTCCATGAACTACACTGAGATATTAAGCACCGAAAACACGAAAAAGGCCATTGATGCCTCTCCTTATTTTTTATAATTACTTCCAACTTAAAATACCGAATTGCGGATTTGGACCCAGTTTTATTGTGTACAACTAAATTAACTAAGCGAACCTCCATGTCCCCTAAATCAGGCATATTTGCAGAATTAGGTCTGTACCACATCCTGAGCACATCCAGCTACCCCAATCTGTCAATTTTTTTTTATAGATTTTCTACTTTATCACTTAAGCATAAGGTTAACTTTCGATTGGGGAAATTTGACAGATTGTGTTACATCTGTACATGTTCTAGCCTTGCATGAAATACCTGATAACCATTATTTTTTTTGAATAAGACTACTAAGATCATCTGACTTACCTGTTTCCATTTTTATTCCGTTCCAATCTTACTTCTTGCAGCTAGCTGTTACGAGAATGTGACGCAGTATCTCCGTTGCTTAGCCTTAAATAAAAAAATCCTAAATTCTTTTTTGTTATTATAGTCTAGTTGGTAATATCATCTTACTTACTTATTTCCATTGTTATTGCGGTTGTCCCAGTCTAATCCGTTGCAGCTAGCTGCTACCAGAATGTTACAGTACCTATCTTACGCTGTTTTTCCGTTTGTTAGCCTTGCATAAAATCACCTAATATTCGTTATATTTTTAAAGTAGTAATTACTGTTAGTAAACCTTCCGCCCGGAAACAAGTTGCCGTGGCCATCCTGGAAGTCCCTGAATAGACTCCGGATCCAAGTTGGTCGAAGCAAGGAAAACCTGCTCAGGTGGGGATTTTTAAACATTTCCAACCTAGAGTGCAAGTGTGGTTCTGTTCGTCAAACTATGACACACTTGTTAAAATGTCCTGCGTGCCCTAATGCCTGCACGTTGCAAGATCTACGACGCTACTGACAACGCTCAACGCGTAGCTGAATTCTGGGCTGACTTAATTTATATTGTCATCGACACGCTAAGAAGAAGAAGACTGTTAGTAAGAACTACCATGTACCATTATAAGTTGTAACTACAATCAGTTTTATGCAAATAAAGATATTATTATTAGTATATATTATTAGCTCGGCCCCGCTGTTTTACCCGCGTTAAACTTTATAAAAGTAAAACTTTGTGTTCAAAGTTTAACTATTTCCTACTATTAAAAAAAACTTTTATATAATCCTTGTCGTAAAAGAATGAGCTACCAAAAAAGTACTATCCAAATAGGTCCATCCGTTCTGAAGTTATGCGCTCACATCAAAGACATGACAATCTAGTTTTTGATGTCATTCTTTGCACGTTCTTTCGTCTGTAGTTTACGACAAAAGGTCGCAGTTACTTTTGTATGTATGTTTTCTATTCAGCTCAAGCTATGTTCAGAATATGTTTTTTGTTATAAATACCGTACAGAAAGCATAAGTTTATAACACATAATAATAAACTCAGAGGCGGCAAGTTCATTCTCCAAGAGATGATAAAACCTTTTTGTCTTAAAAAGTACTGAAGTCTCTTTCGAATTGTCCCAAACTGACGCGCACACAAAGGATCAGTTAAGTAACAAACATAATATATGTATATGACTTCACCAAAATCGGAAATACAAACCTATGTAGTCATCCGTTTACATTACATATACTATGGCAACATACATTGGAAAAGAATGCCAAGTCTAAAAGACAAGTTTTTAACCAATTTATTTCAGGGTACTCAGTATGATAATGAACGTATACGAAAATATTAAATGTTATCAAGTACTCAATAGCCGCGCAACGGTTATGTATGACGTAGCTGCTATGTTATAATACTATGATTATTTATTTGATTAGTCATTATCATTTTATTAATTACTATAATAATTCTATAATAATTTTACATCTTAAAACTATTAAT
This sequence comes from Pseudoips prasinana, assembly GCA_951640165.1. Classification (NCBI taxonomy): domain Eukaryota; kingdom Metazoa; phylum Arthropoda; class Insecta; order Lepidoptera; family Nolidae; genus Pseudoips; species Pseudoips prasinana. Next base: position 18,493,071 of record OX621240.1, read on the forward strand.
AATCGATATTATACTTTCAAATGGTTGTCACTGATAAAAGTATAAATAGGGTAGGAGAATTATTAAGGAGGGATTCTTTGTACGACGGTGGTTGAGAACGTTACTCTGTTCGATTAAATATTGAGTGTGGAAAATATGTCGGAGTTTTAATGTGTAAAACCTACGAGTGCGTAACATAAATTTAAAAAGTATCGGTGTCTTTAGGGTCCTAATTGATAAGATCTGGTCGGTTTGTCTATGAATCCCATTTCATACGGGTTTGCATCCAATAAACCACTTAAAAGCAGGAAATAATACATTCTATCCATTATATATTATCTATAACGCGCACGCATCAACACACCCACTAACTTATCGCGAAATCTCATAACGGACATATTATGAAACGTATCATACACTTACGAAAGGTAGGTAAGTTTGTTTTGACTGTAGTAAATGGACCAACATGTTATTACACAAATATCACGTGATTCTAACAATATTACGTCCCTAATTTCGTTTCTAATTCAATAAGTATGTATATTGAATTAGGATCCAATTTTTTCGAAGTCGGTTAACATTGCTAAAAATAGAATGAAATATAAATACTTCGAAAATTGAGATTTTCTCATAAATAAATAAATGCTACTCCGCATGTGCCTCTGATCGAGTAATTTCTAAAATCATCATTCTTCACTTTGAGTTCATAATTGCTTTATATTACTGCCTATAAACCGAGAACGATTTTATTTATATGGATTAGATATACCTACACCCTGGTTAGTTGCTGAGATTTACTACTGTGATACACGGATCAGTGGACTGATTTCTTTTAACGAGGAGTTGTCATTTTTAAGCTTTAGGATTTCACTGGTTCACCGCATCATGGTTGGCCCAAGTTTCACTTAAAGAATTCTTTTTTATTAGTTACGTATAAAATTAATGTTTCTAGAATCTTATCTTTTGTGAATGAAACACTGGCGAGATATAAATATATCACAAAAGTACAATTATTTGTAAGTAAACTTTCGAAGGGAACACAAATAATTTCAAATTTCGCTCCATATTTTTATACGAACTCTATGAAAAATGAAACCTCACCGAGAATATATTCGCGCCATGATTTTATGCGACATTAAATGTTGCCTAAAACCAGAGAATCAACCAAAAGGAACACAGTTTTCATCGCCAGAAGATGCAATATCGGCGGAAGAGCGAGCTGTAGAAGTGGAGTCTGAAGTTGATTGGAACCAAAATGCTTTTAGAATTGGTTCAGACCTATGTAACTTTGTATAGACGTTGGTTTAGTGTACATTGAAAGGACTTATTAAAAAAATTGTACCGTATAGAATGTATTTTTTTAGTTTTTAGAAATATTCTGAGTGCCCCACCTATACTATATATACATTCATTATTTATATTATTTTACATTTGAATAAAAGAGACTAAACTTTTATCAACCTATTATGGAATAGATAATTTAATAAGTGTGTTCAGAAAAGGAGGTAAGCTCTAGCACAAATGACGTTTAGACGCTATTTTAGGATCCAATACAATTATTTACAGTGTTCGAAGTAATAGCGTTTTTACAGTGTGTTTTTATTCACAAACACCGCCTACCTAACTAGAAACAAACTCGCTGTGATGTAAAAATAAACATCGTTATCGGCTAGTCACGTATGATATTGTCTTTTGTAAACTTGAGGAAGTATTAAATAAATATCACCAAACTAAAACTTGTGATAATTTTCTGTTGATGTACATATATCCTACCCGCTGGTAGTGAGCTGTGTTTATATCTACATTATTTATTTTTATTATACATTTTCATTTAGAATTGTTATTAGATCATGGTATACAAGGGTTCTATACCATAGAAATACCATCGAATATGTCACTTTTTTTTAAATTTACTAGCTGTGCCCTTCGGTTTTACCCGCGTTAAACTTTACAAATTATAGCCTATGTGTTAATCCAGGGTGTCGGCAAACTCCATACCAAATTTTATTACAATTGTTCCAGCCGTTTAGACGTGAAGAACTAACAAACATACACACTCACAAGGTCATACACTCACAAACTTGCAGCGTTATAATATTAGTGTGATTATTTCATTAAACTAGTACAAGTTGTAATGTAGTGGAAATAGAAATAAACACTCTGTGAATATTATTACAGTCTTCCTATACGACTCATGACGTAGAGTCCGCGGATGGACTATAGCAGAAGATTAGTAGTTTGGTCTCGTTCGCACCCTTTGAGCGCGGAACCTTATAAACTATGAAATTCACTTTATTTTATTAATTTCTTAGAAAATAGTCCTACCTTTGCTAATGTTAACTTATCTAGCCCGGTAGCATCATGAGTGAAGTCTGCTACGTAAGTCCAGCTTCATATAAAATCATGCAAACATGTAAAGTTGTTGTTTGGCAACAACTGTTGTTTTTTGTTTATTAAAACAGTTTATTTTTTGTTGTAAATATAGCTTATGGTATCGATTGCGAATTTTAAATAAAGCATAATATTTTAACGGCGGATTAACCGGTCTGAACAAAATTTATATGAACCACCTCGTAAGCACGCATTAGAAAATATTTAAAAGTGGTGCATAAACACCGGCGTTATTTTATACTAACTGTGCCCCGCGGCATTACCCGCGTTAAACTTTATAAATTGTAGCCTATGTGTCAATCCAGGGTGTCAGCTAACTCCATACCAAATTTTATTAAAATCGCTCCATCCGTTTAGTCGTGAAGAACAAACAAACAAACATGCACACTCACATACTCACAAACTTTCAAAATAATATTAGTGTGATAGTTACAAGAAAAATATATGAATAGACCTGAGAGTTTCCATCTTTTCTAAATCTGTTAAATATATTATTGTCTCGTAAAACAGTTGAATCCGCGATAAGATAGTAAATTAGTACATATTGCTTGCTAGCGCTCAGATTATAAACACAGTTTTTTCATGATTGCTTCAAGGTTAAGCGAATGAGTTATCAGTATCACCGCCAGATTCCTCTATATAAATACCTAGTATGACGATAACTGAATAGTCTAGTTAGGCCAAAGATATACATATACATTTAACCCACTTAAAAAACGAAAATAGTATACTAATTTGTCATTATGATTTATATTGTCTTTTTTATTTATGTTTATATCCAAATATGTGAGGTGTGACTTTGAGAGACAGAATTCGAAATACTGATGTAAGAGATGGTTGTGGTGTGAAAGAGGGTGTAGTCACAACGATTGAAAAAGGAATGCTGAGATGGTTTGGCCATTTAGAAAGTATGAATGAAAGAAGATTGACCAAAGAAGTATACCTGGCCTGTGTGAATGGAACAACCGGAAGGGGAAGACCTCGTCGAACATTCTCTGACCAAATCGGAGACGTCCCAAGAAAGGGCAGGTCAGAAGTACCCTAAACCGGCGAGCATGTAAGAAGAATATAATGACTGTAATCGAGGCAAAAGATGTGTGCAAAGATCGTGACAAATGGGAATCGAGACAACGGTCTCTGCCTACCCCTCTGGGAAACAGGCGTGAGTCTATGTATGTATGTATTATATCCAAAGTAAAGTTACATAAATCCTTATATCTAGTTACTAAAATAAAGTACCAAAATGAGCTTAACTATTTCTTGTAGCTTTCACCTGTCTCGTGCAATCCCAAATATTTGAATACCTATGTCTTTTATGATACATCAATTGTTACTATAGAACAGTTACATTTGTTTAAAAAACTTGAGAGGTGTCAAGGGATACCCGGATGGAACGAAGTTATTTCTTATTATTTATTATGTACAAAAAACCTGTATACACTCAACAAAAATAATCGTCGCGACACCACACTGTTTAATGCGAAATAGAAATGAAAATATCTGGCTTGGTTTCTATAAGAGAGAGAGAGAGACAGACAGAGAAACATGAGCACGCCGCACAGCTGCAAAATGTGTCGTGACAACTTTTCGTAAGATTTTTTCCGTCTAGCCCCCTTTCACAACGCGCGATAAGGAACTTCGTTCCAAAAAAGAAACGTGATTTGTTTTGGATTTATTTAATGTTTATTTTATAATTAACAATCAAAGGGCGGGGTGGGGGGGGTTACAAATATGCAATTCACGGACACAGCACCCCCATACTCAAAACATTACTTTATGGGTCAAATAAATTGTTCGAAAGGAGGAGGAGAGGAATCGCGAGGAGGCGCCGAGGTAGTAGCGAGGCGAAACTTTCCGTATCGAGTATTTTTTTATACCCTGATGGTAAGTGGTTACTGTAGCCAATGAACGCTTGCTAAGTGGGTGGAAGCCGTACGAGATTGAAAAAGTTCGAGGATGTGAAGATGAACTCCCTGTAGTAAATTTTATACATTGAATGATTAGATAACGAGCCTTAATCTAAACCTATTAAGTTTTATGTTCACCAATTCGGTATTGTCATTTCCGAAGTACTAGGAGGTCATCTCATTTAAGGCCGTCTACAGTTAATATAGACTTGACGGTAACTATATGATAACAATTTCTTTGCATTTATGTTATATGCATAATACATATTAGAAATACAAAAATCAATCATTGCTTAGGTACAGTCGAAGAGACGTCAGTGGATACACTACCTCTACGAAAACGGTCTTTATCGCCTATGTAATAAAAACCCAAGGTCAGCGTGTAAACACCGATGTCCACTGTACATCTACAATGACGATGCGACTCATTGTTCGCGATATAATAATGCTATACATGAAAGTAAATAGGTTTACGTCTACAAAGTAACATAAAGGTTTAAATAATAGTGCTCCTGCCCGATATTAAATGAAAGTGTCGGTGAAATTCCTACACCGCGTAATTAACAATATTTTCTACGCATTGATAATCCTTACGAGTAGGACGAAATTAGGATTATAATGGCGTAGCAAACATTTTAGGTTACGCGGTATTGAAGTATTACAGACGAGGTGATCGTTATTTGTTCAAAGTATGGTATAATGTAGTTGTTTTTAAGGTATTATGTCCAATCACCCTTCACTTATGCATGGTATTAAAAAATTGACCTATGGATTAAAGAAAGCGAAATGATTGGATGCAATAATCATAAATATGCATGTTTATCCTGTTAAATTTCAGCTATATTCTACGGAAACTATCCCACTATGCAGGACATATTACAGTACAGGAGTGTGTGCGCAAACACAGCACACTCTATTCCCTCACTCTCATAACATTATCCATTGAGACTGCCATCCATTTACGTGCTCTCCGAGGCACGGGTGTATAACACAGCACAAACTTCCAGACTCCGGGCGGCGATTGAGTAATTTTAAAGTATTTTTAAATCCCAATAACACTCTTTGTCATGATCTGAGAATTGCCTTCGCTAGAAGAATGCGGTAATCATTTCATATAGCGATAAAACTTCTATTCCCCAATATCTACAATAAATATAGAATTTTACACATTCTCCTACGAGAAATATTCAGCGAATGTTAGTACGATCGCGTGATTAACTGGCATCCGTCCGCTTGGTCGTGACCTTGAACCGAATACCGGACACGGAAAGCAAGAAACACTGTGATGTAAGCGGCCTTAAGTAAAAAGGGACGTTTATAAACAAATTCATCACTAAAAATTTAAGAGGCATATTATTATTTATTTATTTATTCGTTCTCACCTCAAATGTTTGTCTTATCATATAAGAGTCAAACCCATGTAAGCGACATTGTTACTTGTGTTGAGGTTGCTCACTTCTTCCCATAAGTCACCGTAGCCTAGTTGGTCACTCCTTGGTCACTCCTGCCTACGAAGCTGGTGGTCCTGGGTTCGAATCCCGGTAAGTGCAAATATTTGTGTGATGAGCACGAATATTTGTTTCTGAGTCATGGATGTTTTCTATGTATATAAGTATTTATCTATCTATATAAGTATGTATATCGTCGCCTGGTACCCATAGTACAAGCTTTGCTTAGTTTTGGGCTAGGATGATCTGTGTGACATTGTCCCTAGATATTATTATTATATTATAAGTGTTAATAACAAAACTGTGTGAAGTAATACACATCAATTCTACTTATATACAACGTTTAAAAGTATACCTATTGGCGGGCCGATTGGCGTGGTTAGTAAATGCTTGCCTTTCACGCCGTATGTGTAGGCTCGATTCCAACCCAAGACAGATATTTGTGTGCATGAACATGTCTGTTTGTCCCGAGTCTAGGTGGGTAGGTATTTACAAAAGAAAAGTAGTATATGTAATGTATCAGTTATCTGGATTCCATAGTACAAGCTCTGCTTAGTTTGAGATCAGATGGCCGTATGTGAATTATGTCCCAGGATATTATTATTATATAGCTTCAATTAAATCGTTTTCAGCGGGGTGTTTTCCAATGGCCTACAAGTCTCAGGGTCCATTTCCATCAAACATTTAAATCGAAACACTTTATGATGTCGCTCTATAAAGAAATGAGTTTATATTGGTTTTAGGGCCTATGCTCATCACATTTTTTAAGCGCGCCGTCGACGCGCGTTGTTAGCGATACAGACCCCATGCTAACGCGCGTGTGTATCGAATAGTATCGATACAGACGCGCCGGTGCCGCGCGTTTGTATCGATACAAACGACAACAAACTGCTCCGTAGGATAAAATCGCGCCGTCGCCGCGTCGACGCGATGCTAACGCGATAAAAACGCGCGGCACCGGCGCGTCTGTATCGATAGAAACGCGATACTAACGCGCGTTTTGGTACCGCGACGACGGCGCGCTTTAAAACTTGGTGTGCATAGGTTCCTAAGTATGAAATCTAATGCGGAATACAATTGTAGGTCATCGTTTTCATCGTTTGATTTCTGCGCTAGATTGAGTTCTAATTCAGTGGCATCAACAGTCACATTCGACTTCAAGTAGATAGTGTTATAACTTTTGTACGGCTGAACTAATTTACTGCTAAAGTCCCAGGAAAAGCACGATATTGCCTTATTTAAACAAGGTCAAAATTATACATATAAAATAATATTTGATTATATTCATAAATATTGCTGGTTATCTATAAATTGTACCAAATGGATAGAATAAATAAAAATAGTCCGGTTTTTTTTTATTTTACTTTTATTTAGAATGATGAGCTATTTAATATTTAGATAAGATGATCATGATTTGAAACTGAGAACTTATTTTTATTGCGCTATTTTTCAAATCTTTACTAATCTAGTAATTTTTGACCTCATTATTTATTTCCGTTAAGTCATATTCGAGATAAATAGTAGCCCATATTAAAGCGCTATTTCTTAAGTACTTACAAGTCCATTTTAGATAATTAGGTAAATTTAAGAAACCCCTCATCTTAAAAAAAAAATGTACTCGTACTTATAATAAGATTTACAGTTAAGTTTGTAAATTAATTTAAGTCTTTCATTATTATTATTTTGGTTTAATATAATGTTTTTAATTTAAATTTAGCATTATACCGCGCCTTAATGTTCTTACTTATATATGAAACTCATCTCGCTGTCGTGCTTAACTTAATCAGATTCAAGAATGAACGTCGTATTCACGGCTCCGAGCAGATGTCTAAGGTCCATTCTGATAAGAGTTCATCTGAGGTTAAAAAAATACCGAAATAATCGGTTGATCCTTTTGGCCACATATAGATTATCACAGGTACACACTCACACAAGTATAAAAGTACCTTGTTGGAATGTTTGACCGTACAATGACGATAGCGTCTGAAACCGTCAAACTATTCGGCTACGCGTTGCAATAATCAATATCAATTACAGGTTTCAAATGTCAAATAGGTACCGGCTGCTTTATAAATGTATGTAGCGCTACGTAGCGGAATACTATGATAGTTTCAGAACTAAAAGATAAATTATAGATACTTAATGAAGTGTCCCAAAGACTGGACATCTTTACACTGTACACTGGCGGTATGAGAGTGACTCTTGAATACTTGACATAATTGTAAGGGTTTATGTTCTAAAATACTAATGATAAACAATTATTGTAATGCATAAAAATTATTTATGTTAAACTAGCTGTGCCTCGTGGTTTTGCTCGCGTTAAACTTTATAAATTATAGCCTATGTGTTATTCGGATATATAAGCTTTATTACTTCAAAGTTACATCAAAATCCATTCGGTAGTTTTTGCGTGAAAAAGTAACAAACATACACACTTACAAACTTTCGCCTTTATAATATTAGTGTGATGTAATAATGTCACATTTTAATTAATCTTCTTTGTCAATAATGATATTATTATGTTGTAGTATGTTTAGAGTAGTAGTATTGTTAACAATTAACGCATTGGATGTAAATCTATAATGTTAATAATGTAAAATAAATAAATAAATAACTTGTGCCTGGTGCCGACATGAGTCATCCGCGCGCGGTGCTCTTATTGCAGAAGAGCTAAAACTGTAATATGTTTCAGGCTATTCCCCGGAGATGTTCCTAGCCGTCCAACATGCTATATCTCAAGTGGTAATAAAGCATAAAAGTGGGCAGCCTATAGATACAAGGGTGTACTTACAACGCCTGCCTCAGCGCGCGTACAGAGAAGATCAGCTGCTCGTGGCTCTAGAGAGATTTGTTTCGATGATCATCATGTTGTGCTTCGCGTACCCCTTCGTGAATACCGTCAGAATGGTTACTTCGGAGAAAGAGTTACAGTTGAAGGTATATATTTTTTATTGTCTAAGTATAATTTTATATTATGTCTAAAAAGCCACAGACTCTAATAAATAATAAGCTGTCATTTTTAAAGAACTTAAAGGATTTTTATGAAACATAATCAAGAAAGTTTAAACTAGCTGTCAGATGATAATAACTCTTCTGCGCCCTACGATGCTCACAAACACCTAGATATAGGCTTAAAACAAATAATATCTCTCTTTTTGTGACGCAGGTTATAAAATTTTGTGAGAATGGACGTAGGTATGAGTGTGTATCACTCTTTGACGCAAAAACTACTGATTGAATTTTGGTGAAACTTTTCAGTAATATATCTTACTAGTTGTGTCCCGCGGTTTTGCCTGCATTAAACTTTATAAATTAAAGCTTACTACAAAGTTTCATCATAATAGTAGTGTCCGTAGTTGTTGTGTTAAAGAGTAACACACATCCATTCTCACAAACTTTCGCATTTATAATATTAATAATTTTTGCGTGAAAGAGTAACAAACGTCCACACACCCATACTCACAAACTTTCGCATTTATAATATTAGTAGTTTTTGCGTGAAAGAGTAACAAACGTCCACACACCCATACTCATAAACTTTCGCATTTATAATATTAGTATTTTTTGCGTGAAAGAGTAACAAACGTCCACACACCCATACTCATAAACTTTCGCATTTATAATATTAGTATTTTTTGCGTGAAAGAGTAACAAACGTCCACACACCCATACTCACAAACTTTCGCATTTATAAGTTATTATTTAGTGGGATTAGATATTTATTGTTAACCTAGATAAATGTTGGGTAATGTTCTTTGCCTGGACTTAAGTTCCGTTTAACTTCGATTACTTTTTAACTTATAAACGTAACAGTACCTTTAAAGACTAGTAACTTAGTACATATCATCATATATACTTATCATACTACACATCCGTGCGTTAGTTCAATAAAAATTGTTTATTTGTTACTTCTAAACATCTTCTTAGATGTTCTGCGACGCACGCCGCTCCATCTTATTTGGCCATGACTCGTCGAAATAAACGGAGGACGCCTCTCTCATGTTACCCGTAAGCATAATTTGTCTTTATTGGGCGTAATTAATGTTCGCACGATCACACATATTATGACCAGCGCGTCACGTTTTTTTATTTATAACATACTGCCTTCTGATTCCAAACCAGGCAGAGCCTGTGCTATGGCCACCAGATAACTGATAAACATAGTTATATATTTCGAAGTACATACCTACATATTATAGATAAATTACACCCAGACACCGAACAAATAATCGTGTTCATCAAACAAAGTTTCGTCCCAGAGGGTATCGAACCCACGACCTCTGGCTTAGCAGTCAGGGTCATTAACCACTAGGGCCAGCCAAATTGCATCGTTTGAATTTCGATATGTTAATCTGGTTCAGTTGTAAAAAGGTACAATTTAGTATTAAAGTTGCCGTTTCTAGTAGCTCTATAAATGCAATAAATGTGCTTCCTATACTAGTTTGACCATTAATGTTCAACTGAGCTACAAGCGAATCATTATATATTTTTTTCTTTAATTTATTTATTACTTGTGTATTGTAAATTAAATTAGTATTTAAGAAACTTTTGTTTAATTTGTTAAATATGTTTCTCATATAAGTGAATTGTATCCATTTGAGGAATAAAGATCTTATTATTCCTCAAATGAAGGGCACGTTAAGCTGTCGATCTCGGTTGTAGCCTTTAGGCAACAGTCGTAAAGCATATCAGAGGCCTACAGGGCGGCTTAAACAACAGTAGGGTAACTATAGGCACACAATAAGTAAGTAAGTAAGTAATATGTAACCATTTTTGAATCGCTTAAAACGTGACATGAAAGCCCGCAACTTGCGATTGTTGGCACTATGAAACCGCATCATTTGTTTTCTTTATTTTTTAAAGACAACGCCCGCACTAGGAAATTTAATCCCCGTGTCGCGGGGTACTTTACAAACATATAATAGACGGACACAAATTACATCCAGACTCAGAACAACTATTATGGGTCTCACAAATAGTTGTCCGGCGCGGGACTCGAACCCGCGACACGAAGCGGTGAGACTACTTTCTTAGCCGCTGCGCCATACGTGCAAGTTAAAATTTGTCGAGTCAAGTACGTACGATGGCCAATTACGACGCTTTTGAACATGACCATGCCAATGTCAATGTATCCCCCTATACATGATCAATTGCTGTACAAGGTGAACATAATTTAAGGAGGACGTACCTAACTTAAGGAGCTTACTTATCCTTCTATCCCAAAAACAGGAGTATCTCTCTTCTACCCAACATCAATGCTACACTCAATGAGAAAAGGAAGACGTATCACTCCCTTTCTCTCTTTATGCAAATACCCAAAAATTAAAATACTACTTAAGGAGCTTAATTTGTCCGGTAAACTTAGCACATTAACTAGCGAAAATCACCAAAAATATTTTAAATTCCTAAAAATTCGTTACGTTTGGCTGATACATTTCGTTAAAATTGTTTAGTTTCATCACGTCCACTACCTATGTTACACCTTGTGCCTCACCTAAGCTGATAATATAGAGCCATCTAAAAATGTGTGTTATACAACATGTAACTTAATTAACGCACATCCTGAAAATAGTTTGTTCAGAATCGTTTACTGAATCGATTTATATCATTTTTAATATAGATAATTTTTTATTCCGTGATAATTAAAACTACGGAAATTATTTCCGTATTAACCCTGTACAGTAAAAACAAATTGTAATGGACCGTAAGTCAAAGTAATAAGAGTTTTAAAATCGCAGTTTTATTTGTATTTATACAATTTCCATCATTCAATACAAATTAAAGAAAAATAAACTAGATTCCAAGAAACTAATTTAGTAAATAACAATGCATATACATGTTAAATTAAAAATTCAGTGTATGTATTATGATTTCAACATAATATTCTAATTGGGGTGTATGAGGGTGTGCGTTAATTACTTTACATGTTGTATAAAGGGAAGTCATGAGGGATAGTGTTATACGGATTTTTAGTAACTATGAATAGTTCGATGTGGGACGTAACACTAAGCTTGTATCGCCGAAACTAAGAAACACCATGGTACGATCATGTATTGAATCCTACAAATATTATAAATGCGAAACTTTGTGAGTATGGATGTATACGTGTATGGATGTTGGTAACGCTTTTACGCAAAAGTACCGAAAGAATCTTGATGAAAATTTGTAGTAATATAGCTTACATATCCGAAAAACACATGGGATAACACACTAATATTATATAGGCGAAAGATTGTGAGTGTGTATGTTTGTTACTCCTTCAGGCAAAAACTACTGGATGGATATTGAGGAAACTTTCTAGTAATATTGCTTACATATCCGAATAACATATAGGCTATAATTTATAAAGATTAACGCGGGTAAACCCGCGGGGCACAGCTAGTAATTCATATTGTTTCACGCTGGGAACACCGCGGAGCACAGTAGTTGGATATAAGTATATCTCGAGTTTTACTTTGCAAGTTAGAACTGGAATATATGCCCAGGAAAATCCAGTTAACAGTGTACAAAGTACAAATAAGAATTCATCTGTTTTATATATTCAACTTCACGTTATGTATGTTAGAATAATGATAATTTTGTTTTGACAGGAAACAATGACAATAATGGGACTGCCGTCGGGGCTCCACTGGTTGGCATGGTTCATCAAACAATTTTCGTACCTTCTCATATCTGTCATATTTATTGTCATAATATTTAAGGTAAGTTTTATATATATTTTTTGCACTAGTAGATAATTATAGGGATATTGATAAAAGTTTCCTTTAATACATCCTTAACACCTTGACAGCCAAGAATTGTGTAAAGCGCATACCGTCGTACACCAGGTATTTACGATGATGATAACTCACAATAAAAATAACTTAACAGAAATTTATTTCGATTTTTGTACATTACAATTGTATTTAATTAATGAATTTTCATAACGATATAAGATGAATGATGAAAGAAAATGCATATTTAAAATATCTCAAGAATTAATTTTAAAATATGTAAAAGCCTTAGGGATACTTATTACTTGACGCATTTCTAGCAATCTGAGCGAATATGTGTCTGTATGTAAAGATTTTAGCTATACCATGTAACAGACGCTAATGACAACAGTCTGTGCTAGGTCGTGTTTTTAGAATTAATTCAAAGAAATCCCATAACACACTAGGGTATTAATCGCCACACGGAATAAACCAGTGTCACTGCCAAGGATCGTGATCGGTTGACAACGTGTTAATTACCATGTTTACCAGCTATAAAATTGTTAGTTTCTGAACGTCTCCATGATTCGGAATATACTTTAAAGTGTGACCTCTGATTGCAGTCGTAAGACAACATTCCTTAAGCCAGGACAGAGACCTACCGGCCGGCTTTAACACCATTGCCCACACGAGAAAGAAGAATTACGTTCTTGTTTAACAAAAATCGTAATATGTTTTATATAATTTTGTGTATCCGTAATACTTGGCTCCATACGAATATTATTGGGTGTAGTGTTGACAAAGTTCGTTTGTATTCTTTGAGACAGTTTTTTTTTGCAGCGAAAACCTTCATTCTCAGTTGGCTCATTTCCAAAAATTTGCTAGTTTGTTCTTCAGACGGTACTGTTATGACGGTCCTTGACTGTGCTATTCTATTTATTAATGTATACAAATGATAACATTTTAAGGAATTAAAAATTTAATAACATTGATATATTTCAACTACGTTTTTGTTAAAGTCCAAATTGAAAGAGTTATATAATATAATCTTTGAGGAAAATAATAAAACATATTTTTTGTCTTTCATCGTCTCATCAATATAATGTTAAAATATTACATCGATAAGTTAATAATTTGCATGGAAAAATAAATTAAATTTTGATGGTTATTTAAAATATACCTAGTTCCTATTCAAAGAGTAGGTAGGCAAATAAATAAGTATTTTTAAGTATATGTTCTTTATTGTTTCTAGTTTATATATCTGTCTTTGACAAGGTGTATGTACTTGTGGAGAAAATTGAAACAGCTCAATCGAGCCATGAGACAAAATTACAGAAAACCGGTTTATGAAATACAATTTTTTTAATTCATCCCCCTATAAAAATCAACTTTCCGATAAGTTAATACAGGTAGACTTTACCGGCAAACAACTGTATACTAAAAGCTTGACGTCAAAATATACTAAAAACAAATTATAATTGTCGATGGAATTGCGCTATAAACAAAAGTACTGGCTATATGGAAGATCTCCGCTTGTGGCAGTGCAAAAAACACTTGTGATACCTACATACAAATTTAATGTACTTATTGTAAACAATTGTAGGGTTTTGCCAAAAACAGCAGCATTAATATCATCCAAAGATTCTGGAATAAACTGTTACGAGATATAGTTAATGCACCCTAGGACATAAGAAATACCTATGTACATGTATGAATCTAAGGATGTAACTGTTGCTGACATTCGAAAATACGCCACAGCTCATGAATAAAGGCTTCACCGTCATGTGAACGCCGAGGCCATCCAACTACTCGATACTGCAGAGCTAGTGAGGCGGTAATAACGAAGCCCTATGTATTAGTGTCGTGATTTGTGAAATTAGTGATATAAACAATATAGAACACAAACAAAGTGTCTTTCCCCTTAACAGATGACTTAGGAATGTCGATAGACTAATTCTTAGACTTCTGGTAGAAGTTGAGGTTAATATAAAATTGCTTATTAGCCTCGAGGTTAGATTGTTATATAAATAAAGTATTTATTAATATTTTAATTATTTATTTAGTCAACCTATAATTGTTTACGCACTAAATTTACAGATTCTTCCTTAATAATAATGCAATTTTAAGTGCAACAGCTTACAGGCTAACACCACATGCATAAATTGTAGGTAAATATGATATAAATATTATATGTATATACATAACTACATAAACTGTAAAATTAAAATTATGACATAGAAAAAGTAATGAATAATGAATCAATTAACCTAATAAATACTATAATAGGCTGGCATACGATAAAAGAAAATTAAGTTAATTAAATAAAATTATAATGGTATAAATAAAATTAATTTAATAGAATTAAAATTATAAATTTGTACAAATGTGGAAGCGTGACTTCCTTAAACTAGCTTTGGTCTATTCGATGATTTCCTCTTATTATTATCGTTATTTTTTTTTAATGCTGTCATGGTGTAGGTATGTTAAAGAGGTCACTGTACCTATTTAGCAAATTGCATAGCCGTGGAATTGGTGAGTACGCACCTAAAATTTGTCGTTTATCATTTATGTTACACCTTTTATATGACGTCCATTTCTTTACAAGTAGGTACCTACGTAGCGACAATGAAGAGCAATGACTCTATACAGCGCTCAATGAAAAGGGTGTTATTTATTACGATAGCTATTATTGCGTATGAGCAATATTTTTTCAAAACACGTGCTATTAATATATATGAATGCGAGACAATAGCTAGTCCCCAATACAGATTAACTTAAAGTATTCTTCTTCTTAGCGAGTGGACGGCAATCTAAATTGTGTCCGCCCAGAACTTGACCACGAGAGTCGCATTATGAATAGCTTTCATCAGATCTTCATCACTTAATGAAAAACCGGCTAAGTGCGAGTCGGACTCGCACGTGAAGGGTTCCGTAGCAGCAAGTATTTCAGTTGATTAAATGAAAGCAAATTGCTGTTTATAACGTATTAAAAAAAACTACTTGCTAGATCTCGTTCAAACCAATTTTCGTTGTTAGTTTCTATGGTAATGTACAACATATAATTTTATTAGTTTTATCATTCTCTTATTTTAGAAGTTACAGGGGGGACACTCATTTTACCGCTTTGGAAGTGCCTCTCGCGCAAACTATTCAGTTGAGACAAAAATGATATTAAGAACCTCAATATGATTTTTGAACACCTATCCATAGACACCCCACATGTATGAGTACGACGAAAAAAAAAATTGAGTTTCAGTTCTATGTATGGCGACCCCCCAAAATTATTGTTCTTTTTCTATTTTTGTGTTAAAATCTTAATGTGGTTCACAGATTACACCTACTTACCAAGTTTCAGCAGTGCAGCTCTTATAGTTTCGGAAAAAAGTGGCTGTGACATACGGACGGACAGACAGACAGACAGACATGACGAATCTATAAGGGTTCCGTTTTTTGCCATTTGGCTACGGAACCCTAAAAATGATATTATTTTGGAAAACCCTACGAATGCGTACAAAATAAATACTATCATAGACAATATTTTAACTAAAGAGGTGTATGCAAATTTCTATGAAAATGTAACTATTGTTAGTAAAATTAAGTTTAGCTTTATGGTGGAAATTACGTAATCATTTCTCTCTAGTAGTTCGTGTGCTTTTTAAATTATTATATGTAAAAACTCTTTAATTTCTGGGTTTTTGAGTATTAGAATTAATTACGCGACGTATCATCGACGCCAAATCGTTCTACACATTAAGACCTTGTGAGCGTTGTCATTATTCGATAACTAGACTGTTTGCGTAGTGCGATTGTTTTCATATGATATGTCGTCGACCGTACAAATTAACACATATATGTCAATAAAACGAGTTACACATCGCACATCAGGAGGAAAGCAAAAAATGCCAAACTTCTTATCAGAGAATATGTTTAAAAACATACATCTGTTAGACAGCGTAACGATATGTGATACTAGGATTTTAAAATAGGCTTCCAGAGATTTCAAGGCTACCATTTTACAAGAATTTCACGGCTTTTTAACTTTCTTAAGATTAAATAACTTTTTTTAACTCTTAACTTTTTCCGAACTTTTTTAATGTTGGCGTTGATTGGATTCAAATTTAAAAATAGTAGAAATATTTTATTAGCTCCATAGGCTTCCGTTTGCACTTTGAAGTCTGCCTGAAGTCTGACAGAAAGTTTATCATACGATAAAGCTAAATATATATAAAGATAAAGTATAAATAAATCTATGAGTTCGGTGTCCAAGTCAAGCCTAGTCATCTATCTTGCCAATTTACGTAACTTTTACACCATATGATATACTGATATATATACAGTTAATGAAAATATAATAATTGATATAGCTTGCTAATTCGGATACTTCTATGTTGGAAATTCACATTAGAATGAAATACCTTCATTATTGGACTAAATGTACTCAGAACTGTGCTGGTGGTATAATTGCATAGCATCTAACTCATACAGCTAGATAAATACCTTCACATTGTACCATGGCCATAATTTTTATCCAATAATCTTATTTGTCAGTTGAAAATAAATTGAAAACGTCAATGTTCTCTTCAACCAGTTCTTAATGTTTGCATTGAGTAACCTCGAACTGTAAATTAGCTATTTTTATGTGAATATTCTTTTTGTATTCTCGTAGATTCCGTTCAAGCATACCGAGTCTGGAGACGGTTACGCTGTACTTACCTTCACACCATGGAGCGTATTATTTTTTTTTCTGATGCTCTTTGTGATATCGTCCCTCGCATTCTCATTTATGATCAGCGTCTTCTTCACCAGAGGTAAGCATAACATCATTTACTATTTCGATAGTAGAGTTATTGATTTAACGTTATGTAACACTAGAATCCATACTAATGTAATAATACCGTAAACGTATTAGTTACTGAACTAATCTGGCTGAAATTTGGAACAGCTTTGGAACAGTATATTGCTATGGCCTAATACATGATAGGTACTGAGACTTCTGGAAGATTGAACGGTTTTCCCAGTAGGAATTTCCGTGTGGGTGGAGCTGCTCGCGGAAGCTTGTAAATAATACACGTGTAAACTCCGAATTTTTATTTGATACGGTTGAAAGTATGAAATAGAAAGAAAATTTTCTGTCCTTTATGTCTAGAAATGCAATCCGCGTGTTATGTTAGTAACGACAAAACTATAAGTCCGCAAGTACAGATTTCTTAAACTCAAACATTATTTTAATTGCTATTCCATACAATACTTACGGCCTATAACAATACCTACGGCCTCTGGGTCAGAAAGGTTATCGAGTGGCGATCACGAACCGGAAGAATAGCGTGGGCAGGCCCCCTACAAGATGGACCGATGATCTTGTGCGGGTCGCTGGTAACTACGGGTACCGCAGGATCGGCAATTGTGGAGTTCTTTGGGGGAGGGCTTTGTCCAGTAGTGGGGATATTTCGATTGATATGATGATGATTACAATACGCATGTATGAGAATATTAACAGAAGTAATTTAGTAGGACTAAACAATTATCAGCGCCTAATTTTTTAGCCCTTTAATAGGAAATCGGCGAAAAACTGAGGTCTGAACCAAACTGCATTATTTTAAAGAACCGTATGATGAATATTGTTAGTCCCATATTAATAAATAGTGATAAAAAATTCGTCTCCCCGTACTGACTGTACGCAGTAGGAAGCTTTAAATTTTTATAAAAGTAAATAATACCTAAGTAATGATAACTTTGCGGTCCATTTAATTAATTGGTTATTACTACTCGGCGCCGTAACTACCGAAAACATTTTAATTTTGTACAATTGTAATGCCTTTGTGTGTTCACACATAAATTAATTCATTTATTATTCACGCAGTGGTAGGCTTTTGTAATATAATAAAATCGATTGCATGAATACTATTCTTCAATGGCCTTTACTTCAGGCCTTGGACTAATGTATTAGTATCATTCCGGAAATGGGATTCTTTGTATTATGGACATTCCAGACCAACGTCTGATGCGGGCTCTCTCGCTACTCGTTACTGGCTTATAGGAATACTGGAATCCATGGAAAATACCACTTGGTGACTTATTGTCGAATTAGGTGCAAACCTGTGATGATAATTATGTTGTAAGTAAATAAATATGAATATCTACCAGAGGACGGGCAGCAGTTTCCTTCTGAGTACTATGACAATCTTATTGCGAACGAAGATAGCCAACCCTTCTGGCGACTATGGCTTTCCCCTCAACATTATTCTTGAGAGAGGCTTGTCCAGCAGTGGACTTCTTTCAGCTGTAATGATGGTGATGAAATAAAGAAAGCAGTACATCAATAATACATTTTTTTTAACATTATTCTTACCTACTTGTACGGCTCAGTAGCTTTACGGGTGTGCTATATATAACAGATAGTAGAGTTTATTATATTTGAATAGATTATATGTAATGTGTTCTCGATACTTTTAACATACTCAATGAACTTGAACTAGTATATTTATCGTAAATAAAACAGATGAACATTGTTTTATCTGCTCCGCGACGTTTCGAAATCGCTGATGTTTTAGCTGACTATGCTTTACCAGTCTAGCGCACTCCATATTTTAGGTGTGAAGCTACTAGTGCATCGGCACACTTGTGCGTCTTAACAGTTTTACAACGTAAGAGAGGCTGACCCGTCCGGATAATAGGTTTTCTGTTTATATATTAGCCCGCACGCATTTAAATGAATAAATATAAACTCGTAAAGCGCACATGCGAATTTTAACTTTATTGTATTTTGTAAGATTCTCTTTTTATGTATTTTTATTCTGTGGTTGTACTAAGACTTTGACATGTTGCAGCAAACACTGCGGCATCCTTCATGGGTCTGGCTTGGTTGACCACGTACTCTGTGTACGTGTTTACTCAAATTCTCTACGAAAACATAGGACTAACGACCAAACTGGTACTTAGTCTAATATCAAATACTGCTATCGCTTACGCGTTTCAAATGCTCATCATGTGCGAAGGAACTTCAAAAGGTTTGTATCTCGATTTTCTGTTTATATTAATCAAACAAGTTACTTGGAGATCAAGTTAGCTTATTATATATATACGTAGACTCGATAACCATAGCGTGAAAAACTGCATTTCCATGAATTCAAAAAGAGGGACGGGTCAATAGCAAACTACCTGAACTATAAATTTCCAATTGGATATGCAAAAGCTTTTTGAGTTAAAAAACGTGGGATACCAAAATTATCTTTGCAAGTTCGAATTTGTTCCATCTTAGCACTAACTTAAATGCTGCAGCGTCAGTATTCGCAGCGCAAGTATAGCAAACTGTAAATGCTTGCCATACTTGACACTTCCATTGTCCGTGACTTATTAATCTTGGCTCCAATAGAATACTGACGCTGCAGTAGTTGGTGCTAAGATGGAACAAATTCGAACTGGCACAAAAAATTCTCCTTCTTCACACTTTAACAAATCCTCAGCACGAAGAATTACACTATATCTAACAAGTAGAATTATAATTTTAAGTGGGTACGTATAAAATAAAATAATAATAAACTTCTCCCGCAGGTCTGCAGTGGAATGAGTTTTTCTCTCCAATTTCTTACCATGACCCGCTACAACCGGGCCACATCGTGTTAATGCTGATACTCGACACTATATTGTATATGTCGATCGCTATGTACGTGGAGAAGATACGGCCTGGACAATACGGTGTCCCATTGCCTTGGTACTTCCCATTCTCCAAGAGCTACTGGCGCCCGAACAGGGCTAGAGTTGCAGGTAAGATTAAATATATGAGGTTATTTATAAAACACCAACAACCTCGCAAGACTTGATTGCTAACATCAAAAGCAACAACTTTTGTTCTATGAGATCGGACATAACTCAAATAATGAAAAACAAAATTAAATATTTTGTTGTACTGTCGTGACATTTGTAGGTCTATGTTTCATTCATAAACGAAAGGACCACGCGCGAATTGGTCTAAGATACTAAATTAACACATATAATAATGGGAGCAAAACAAGACGAATTTCAAAAATTGATTATATAATCATCAAGTGTGGCGCAACGGTTAAGACAGTTGCCTCGCCACTTCGTATCCTAGGTTCGATTCCCGCGCAGGGCAACTATTTGTGTCCCATAAATAGTTATCCTGAGTCTGGATGTACTTTGTGTCCGCCAATTATGTGTTTGTAAAGTAGCAACTCTAGCCAAATACAGTGTCCTCAAGTCAAAATCGAGGAAACAGTAACATTTAAACACTTCAAATAAAATCTTCTTTAATGCTAGATTAAAAAAAGACAGATACTTATCAGTTCATAGTGTCTGTGTTAGATATGACATATAAAATAATTTGGCGTAATGAAACTGGTACAAAATCATTAAAATGTCTCATACTTCTATTTCATGGAGATAGTATATAGGTATATGGTATCGCACACATAGCGTCTATTCTATGGCATTGATAATGACTTCAAAACTTTCCCTCCAGCAGTAAATTCATGGATTTCAAATATATTACGCTCTACCTACTTTGTTATCAAGTGCGTTTTTTATCTGATATCCAATTTAAGATATATAAGTCTTATGACTTGTGTTTGTCAAATAACTAATTCATCATCACCATATCCGATGAACGACGTCCACTGCTGGGCAAAAGCTTTCGAATTGATTTCCACAATAAACTTTTTGTTTGGTTTATAGATACCCTCAAAAGATCATAACTCCACCATGTGGGACCCTGTATATATTGCGCTTTGTGTGTTACTCCTTCATGCTGAAACAGCTAACATTATATACATACGGCCATCTGATCTCAAACTAAGCAGAGCTTGTACTATGGAAACCAGATAACTGAAATACTGCATATACTACTTTTCTTTTGTAAATATATACTTATATAGATAATTTGTTTGTCCTGACTCTGAGTGTTATTTATCTATATAAGTATATATTCAAAAAAGAAAAGTAGTATATGTAGTATTTCATGCACACAAATATCTGTCTTGAGTGGGAATCTAATCCCCGACCTCCGGCGTGAGAAGCAAGCATTTGCCAACCACGCCAACAGGCCTATCACACAGCTTCATCTAGTCCAAATAAAGGAAAGCTTTTACTTTTAATACTAGACACCGGATAGAAATATTAATTGCTTTTTTATCGTAAATATATACATATTATACACATAAAACACCCATACGAACACAAATAGACATGTTCATGAACACAGCTATTTGACTTGTATTAGGATCGAACCCGCAACCTTGGGATCAGAAGGTTGACTTCAACTGAGTCACGGCGAACTAGAATAAAATTTGGAATAGATATAGCTTAGCCTGCATACCAAACTATTCAGTACTCCATTTCACCCAACTAATTATGGTAAAAATAGTGTATTATTTGACGTTCACTCGATACCTACAATAAGAGGTTCGGTGAATCAGATATGTTTTTTGGGTCCAAGAACATGTTTAAAAATCAACTACTGGACGTTTTGTTACATACTTGGACAAACTTAAGTATTATATTACTTTTTTTTTAGCTTCAAAGAAATAAAAAAACGTACATAACGATATTACGAGTATATTATATTGGCATCAAATATTGCATATTATTTATTTATTTTAATATAATTTATTTATTTATATGTAGTATAGTCACATAATTATATATGTATAGTATGTTAATTTAAGTACGCATATATCTACTTATTTCATCTTTTCTATATAATGGCACTTTACCAATTCAATAAGTTACTCTTTTACTTTAAGTTAAGCTTAATCCACTTTGTTTCTTTTCTGTACTCTATATAAGTATTTAAGTGTAGTTATTGGTGCTGTTGCTGTCCCTTTACCAAATAAATAATATATATATACAAATATGCTACAATAAATTCATAAACTGCGACGCAGTTAACTAGTTCTGATATAAAAGAAAAATATGAATAACGTTACTGGACTTTACTATTATGCGTAATATTTGCAGAGATAACGAATAAGGACGGAGTGGATCTGGAATACAATGACGCGTTGCTCAGGGTTGTCCACGACGAGGAACCGAAGGGCGTACCCATGGGAGTCAACATCCAGGTAAAGTTACAAATAAATAAAAATGTCCATTTATTCAAATTTCGGCCATAATTATCAATGGAGACTATATTATAGTGCCCATATATGTGCGCAAACAGAGGTAAAGTTTTATTCTCTGGCTCTCATGTGATGGTGCCACGGATAGCCGATACGACCGAATTCAAGTCAGATACAGTACTAACGGTTTTGCCATCTCCGAAGCACTGGGGTGTTACACCGCCAACTCCTAGTTGATAAAGCAATTTTTTCTTAAGAAAATACCCCAGTATTGCTTCTTGAATATAGAACCAGATTGTCTGCGGTTGGTACGTAGCGCCGTACTTTGGTCTACCAACATGTTTTAAATAAGCTTTCATTTAATTTGATTTGTTCCCGTGTAAGAGATTTTTGTCTACAAGATAGATTTACTCCACTTCGTGGTGGGCATTTCGTTTAAGGATGTAGGTAAATGTTGATACGTCCGCTACCAAACTCTTCACCCTCCTTTAGCTTCGAACCTCGACCTTAAGGGGTTACAGACTCGTGGAGTACGAAACGGATACTTTTAGAAATGTTTTGTGTAACAGTCGCTCTACGTTCATACCCGAAGCCGCTATTGATACGAATGCAAAACGAGGGCGGGCGATGGTGTCGGTAATAATCCATTGACTATTATTTATATTCATTTATTCAAGAACAATTTGTAAATTGTTCTTGAATAAATTAATATGAATAAAACCAAAATAAATAATTTATTTAATTAACATAAACAGATATTACATATAAAAATCATTATTTAATTTAGTCTGTAGAACCATAATCAGAATAAAGAATTAATTGATGTCAGCACTTTAATAACAAATAAAATACAAAAGATCTTCTAAAAATAACAGAATTAAATAGGTCGAATTAAAACTCGAATAAATTAATTACTAATGTTATTTCTAACACATGATGAACACATAATATGAAACTCAAAATCATAACGCATCTATAGAATACAAGTTCAATACAGTTGTGATTTAAATAAATGAATTGTTGTTGTTGCTGTAAAATTAAATCTTTAATGTATGGAAATGAAAGTTGGATATGACTGAAAAATAATGAAAGTAAAATAAATGCAGTGGAAATGAGAGATCTGAGAATTAGTATGTGTGGTATGACTTTGAGGGACAGAATTCGAAATACTGATGTAAGAGAGCGTTGTGGGGAAAGAGGATGTAGTAACAAAAATGTCAGTAAACTAATGTCTGTAAACGAAGTGTGCAAGGATCGTGACAAATGGAAGTCCGTTGTCTCTGCCTACCCCTCTGGAAAACAGTCGTGAGTCTATGTATGTTATCTATATAAATAAAAATGAATCGTCGAAATGTTTGTAGGCTCATAACTTCCAAATGACTGCACCATATTAGACTAATCATTCTTTTATGTTTTCTTTATTGTCAAGAGAAGGTTTGTATCAAAAAACAATAATAAATATTTAAACTAATCCGATATTAAAAAAGTTCCTCTATAAATATCTCAGGTATCTTTACTTCCCTGACAAGTTCAAAGCTGTATTTACCTTAGCATTAAGCGATGGTATGTCATTTGCTGCGACTATGGCATTCGTGTCATTCGTACATCATACATGAGTTTATCATTATACATGAGTACATCATTCGGTAGTATCTTATGTACTTCAAAGATTTTACGGATACCTAGGTAAGAAGAGAACATTTTCTGAGCTGTACCACTTACGCCATTGAGTACCAATTTATTAATGATCAATTGTATCGAACGCAGCGCTTTAATCAAGGCAAATATCCGTTACACTCATTTCACCATTTATTTTGTAAAAAACATTGCTTACTAAGGTAAAAATTGCGTTCCCTGCACCAATTGTCGCTCATTTATGATCTTGTCTTTACTAAGATAAAGAATAAGATAAGAAACGTTAAAAGTATTTCGTAATTTTTTGAAAGAATATGCATTAAGAGAATTGAGGTATAGTTTTTGGGATCCATTTCTTTACCTTTTTTGTGAATTAGTCTCACTCATAGAAGGTTGATAGCGGATCACATAAAATCGGTAAATTCTTATCGTTAGAATTTCGGTAACAATAGCAAGTTTAGAGCCCAGTACCTATGACCCAGGTACCTCTACAATTTTCAACGCCTTGTACGATTTATTGGTGGCATCCTATTCAACTTTGCTGTGCTCATATTCAACTTTGCTGTGCGTATTTCCCAAAATTAATGTCATAAATAAAAGTACTTATAAAAAATACTAATTAACCCTTGCGAATAAGTTATTGAAGTCACTAGTTTATGGCATTAAAATAAGTGTGCTATATTCTCACGTGGGTTTAAAATTGAATGAATTATGTCTTACATGTATGACAGTAAAGTTCGTTTCAATAAGGAAAATATTTGATTCAATATTACGACGGATGACACACTCGCATTATTATGATTATGACTCAAAACTTCTTTGTTAAGACGGCCCAGTCCATAGTCCATGGTCTTTACATATTTTACCGCTTTTATCACAGGTAATGTTCTGAGGAAATGTTAGAACTTACCTGTTACGACGTTATCCCTCAGATATCCTCTAGCTAGAAGTGGAAGTTCTTTGTTTCAAAATCACTATTTATTATTTCGCTTATAATCACTATTTATTAGTTATTACTCAAAACTTACTTATTTAAGAGGATAACAGTCCATAGTATTAACATAGTTTACAGCTTTTTTACGGGGAATGTTCTGAGGAATTGTGAAAACTTATACCTGCCGCCAATGATGATGAGAAATGCTTTCGGATTGTTTCAATATAATTTTGTTCAGATCTGTTGGAAATGAAAAGTTAGTTTCAGGTTTCTTTTAAAACAGTTATTATTGTTAGAAAAACTTTATTAATTCGATACTCTGATACTATAGCTCTCAATAGAATCGAGCCGTACATTCTTTCAATAAAATAAACCGACTTTATCCTATGGGCGGCAGAGGTTACCAAGTGTCGAAAGTTATATTTCACGCTGGATTATAAAAATGCTTTGATCATCAGCCTAATATCGTTCACGGGTTTGCCGAAGTCACCGCGCCTGGCATGCGAGTTGGTGACCGTAGTTAGTGACTGTAGCTGGTTCACAGGTGACGCCTGCTGCCCGACTGGTGTATGCCTTAGTCGCATTTTACGACACCCACGGGATGGCAGATGGCAAATTTTCACTGAGCTATTACGTATTGGATGGCTGTACGGATATTTTAACGCGCTATTTGTCAATGTATGTATAGTATGGGCAGTGGTTACTCAGGTGTCAGAGTTGATCAAGTCGCCCAGTAGGTCACTGTTAGGCTTAACCAATTTTGTCTTTCGACAACAACCAAGACCGACAGTTTAGTAGAAAATAAAATATTTATGTGGAATCGTCATTTTTGCATATATGTTCATATACACAATGTTGACTGTAGGTACATAATTTTAAGTAGATATATTATATAGATACTCTCCAATGAAACTTCAGCAAAATAATAGTATTATTTTATTTATACTTACCAGAATAAACTTAGTTGGCATTGCAGATTTCATCAAAATGCGTCCTCGCGTCTGGAAATATTTTTCTTCAAAATGCTTATTGCATAGGTATTATACATGAATTTTTCATGGGAATCCAGTTTGGACGATCAACTAATCTAAGCCATACATTTCTGGAATCCAAATTAGATGGAAATCTGAAAGATACATAAATTACTAATGATAGTATCTATCAGAATCTATCTATTCTAACAGTTGAAAATCTACGGATACCTAACTAAACCTATGGATCAGCTAAGTGTCTTAAATAGGGATTTGGATTGCTTACATTCCCAGGTGATTCATTTCTAAACGTCACATAGGTACTTTAATATCAGTAATACATATTCGTTTACGGCGTCATAGACAGTGGACACGAAATATCGATAACCGGATGCCTTTCTTGACACAAAATATTCGTAAATTCTGCATTATGTGTATTAACGATCTACTACACATAATGCAGAATTTACGAATTCTTACATCAATAAATGTTTATAAAAGAGAAGTAACCCACTTAGTGACTAAAATTCGAAACGCATTGACAAAAATAAATCGCAACTTAGGAGGTATGTGTATATAATGTATTTATTTTCACCACACAGTAAATACTAGATAGAAATGATCATTTCTCGGGGTTATTCCGCTGTGTTGTACAACAATCAGTCACTGAACAAGTCACCACATGTTTGTGAAGCATTATTTTTCAGAAATATCCACGATTTCACATACAATCAGAAAAATGTACAGGCATCAAATTCTGAGCGTGCCGATAAGTGCCGACGAACTGTCAAACAGATACCAAAAAACGGTTCTGTTACGTCGCATCACGCATCTCTTTTTATCATACAGTGTTGCTGCTAGTGACATTTCGCTCGCTCAGCCCTTTGATGCTCTATTCCGTAGGTATACTAACTTTATGGCTTATACCGTCTTTTCTTGTTGGATTGCTAAATATCAAAAATTCGGTTCAGTTTTGGGGTACGGAGGTTATCAAGTCGATTGTATGTTTTTTTACTGTTTGTTTCGGCAGTTGATAGATACTCCTAACCTCCTAAACTCCGGCGCATGCGAAATCGAAAGCCAAATAATAGAATATCAATCGAACATTTTATCAAATGTATCCTTTAGCGATAAACGATTGATTTGTTTCTGGCATTCTCCGGCCGCTGCCGCTCCTGCGTTGCGTTGTGTGGTCGCAGTTCTAACCTACTTTTCTAGTAGCGAATGTTAGATTCATTTACAATCAATTGAAACTCAATTACTTGGCATAGTACACCGTATTCATATTTAGACTAAACGTAGTACACGCACTTACAGTAACTCGACCCTGAACTGAGTTAATTTCACTTTTAATCTATTGCTTCCGTTCATAAACGCTTATCATCACGAAAACACGCGTAACGCCCGGCGCCTGCGTGTTACCTGGTGTCCTCATGGAATAAAAGTTATTCTAAAGCAAATAAACTATGAATGCTTAACCCAATGAACACACAAATAACATTAGTCTGCAGAACAAAAAATAAATAGCTATGTTTAAATCTTCGTCTAAAGTTAATATTATATTAGACTTACGCGGTGACCTTGATAAAACACGGTGAAACCATGTTTGGTGCTTGCGTATTGAGAAGTGTATAAAACTTGTGTATTTTAAGCTATATCGTTGTATTTTGTTAGTGTTTTCACAAATCTACGTAATAATAATAACGTCCTCCTCTGCTCAGCTAGAATGAGAACCAAGTCCGATGTTTATTTACAATCGTCGAACAATCCCATTAGATATGAGCATAGCCACAACAATAGCGCTTCATACTACCGGTCTCCACAAAATATGTAACTCTTACATGTTGCCCCATATAAGAATTACTTATTTTGTATATAATGTGTATAGGATTCTATAACAAAATTTCCTGTGAAGTCAGAGAAATGTCTACGAATAAGTTTAAAAGAACTATAATAGCCAAAATTCTTAAATTATATTTAAGATATAATTTCGAATTGAAATTATTATAGGTGGAATAGAAGATAGTCCAATAAGCTTTTGTTAAGCGGCTTCTGGCTAACTTAATTATGATCGTGATATATAATCGGTATACTTTGTAACTAAGACTTAAATTATACTGCTATCAATCGTGCTGTTCGCGGTTCATATTTTTCTACTGGCTGTGCCCCGCGGTTTTACCCGCGTTAAATTTTATAAATTATCATAGCTCCTCCCCCGTAGGTGATAGCGTGATAATATGTAGCCTATATGTGACCCGACCTGTTAGTAATATTCATGCAAAATATGAAGTTAATCCATGCAGTACTTTTTGAGTTTAGCCCGGACATACATACAGACAAACAGACAAAAATTCTAAAAACTATATTTCTGGCTTCGATATCGATTGTAGATCACGCCCCAAGTATCCTTTTAAAAAAATATTCAATGTAGTTTTGACTTTCATACGATTTTATTATATGTATAGATAGGTGCATCTGTCTCAAACCTTAATCTAAACAGCTCAATTTTGTTTTATATGTATATTAGTTGTGCCCGCGACTTAGTCCGCACATTTTGTAATGACGCCATTAATGTTTCATCAGAATATCTCTAATATTTTGTCTCTTTTTGCAAACTTATATAACATTCACATAAACCTTATATATTTCCATACAAACTTTCATCCCCTGTTCCCTATGGTTATTTTACACCCTTAAGGTTAAACTTTTACAGAATTTTTATGTCATATTTATATCGAATCAACACCCTAAAAATAAGTTTCAAGCTTCTGGCCCAAATATTTACGATACTACCATGCAACTTTTCACACCCCTTTCAACCCCTTACAACCCTTTTTATGCATTAAAAAGTAGCCTATGGCCTTATTCGGGGTTAAGAATGTATACCAAATTTCATTTAAATCGGTTCAGTAGTTTTGACGTGACAGCGCGACAGACAGACAGACAGAGTTACTTTCGCATTTATAATATGTGTGTATAGTAAGTATGTGTGTTGTGCACTGGTGTCTCTGCATGCCTATTAAATATCTGGAAGAAAAAATATAATATTGCCTGCTATTCCCTTTCCTATTACTTTTTAGGGTTCCGTAGCCAAATGGCAAAAAACGGAACCCTTATAGATTCGTCATGTCTGTCTGTCTGTCCGTCCGTATGTCACAGCCACTTTTTTGCCAAACTATAAGAGCTATACAGTTGAAACTTAGTAAGTAGATGTATTCTGTGAACCGCATTAAGATTTTCTCACAAAAATAAAAGAAAAAAGAACAATAATTTTGGGGGTTCCCCATACATAGAACTGAAACTCATTTTTTTTCATCGTATCCATACTTGTGGGGTATCTATGGATAGGTCTTCAAAAATGATATTGAGGTTCCTAATATCATTTTTTTTAAACTGAATAGTTTGCGCGAGAGACACTTCCAAAGTGGTAAAATGAGTGTGTCCCCCCCCCCCCCCCCTGTAACTTCTTAAATAAAAGAATGATAAAACTAAAAGAAATATATGATGTACATTACCATGAAAACTAAAAACGAAAATAGGTTTGGACGAGATCTAGTAAGTAGTTTTCTTTTTAATACGTCATAAATCGTAAACCGCAATTTACCTTTCATTTAATCAGCTGAAATACTTGCTACTATGGAACCCTTCATGTGCGAGTCCGACTCGCACTTGGCTGGTTTTTTTTAATATTAAAAGGCACTTGACAATATTGACACTGGGCTAACGGCTTAAATTCATTTTACTTTGTCGTTAAGGTAATGCCAAACGACTTACAGACAAGCCTCGGCCGTCTGTGTCCCGTAGCCATTGGCCTGATCTCTCCGGTTGCGTCAGCCTGCCCCTTCTATCGGTTTTTGAGAGTGAACATATGTTTGTGAACTAGAAAATGGCGACGTCGATGGCTAGTCTTCGTTGAAATTTCGAATATCTAATAATTCGACCAGAGAGAATTTGAAATCAAATTGCTAGAATATGCTATTTATTCACCCTGGTGAAATTCATGGCAGTCACTTTAAGTTAGCGAATAACAGTAATTACAGTTTTGAACTGTAATAATAAGTTTTTATGTTGGACCCGTCCAGCAGTTTCAATCTCTATAGGAGCACATCTTCAGGGCGAATGCGAACTGAAGGACGTTGCATCCCTTTGAAACTATCGGCCGACTCCAACATAAAATTAATAATGGGTGTGAGCCACTTTGGTAATTCACTATGTAAGCTTCTCACGTTAGTTTTAGATATACGACCAATATAATAAGTACCAATGTGAACTGTACGGGTCTAAAGCATTTGCTTCCCGAATAAAAACAATATCAAAATCGGGTCACAAACAACGTAGAAATCGCGTAAATTATATACAAAAAAGAAACATTCAGGCAAATTGATAACTTATTTAATTATGATTAGGTTAAAAATACATTGTTTTGTTGCAGAATCTTACGAAAATATTCAAGGGCCGAAAAAAGGCCGTCGACAATTTAAGTCTACGGATGTATGAGAATGAAATTACGGTGTTGCTCGGCCATAATGGAGCTGGGAAAACAACAACGATTTCGATGCTAACAGGTAATTGCGGACACTATTAAATATGCAACATGGAACATAATGGCTTTCTTTGTTTAGAATGGAACTCACGTATTTAGTTTTAAATCAAAAAATAGAAATACGACGTGATTTGATTGATATAAATCTCTGTATCGCGGGTATTTAAGCAACATGCAATTCTGGGACTAGCTAGTACTCAGTTTGGGAACAATTCTATATGGGTCATACAAATAGTTGACCTGGGGAGCTAGCGCCTATTTCGCTTCGCCTATCGGCATGCATGAGCACATGTGACGTCATAAATGGGCCGGAATAGATTTTGAACATTACAACTGATTGAACGAATGGTTTAGTAGTTTTTAACCAATTTGATCGCCGACCATGATAACCGGCCAGTTTGGCGATAGCCCAGGGGGGCTATCATGGTGGGAATCACACTTCATGAGGGCGATGAGTACGGAAGTGAATACCTACCACAGCACCATACGTGTAGTCAAATTATTATACTTTTGATAACTGCAATGTCAAAATTTTTTCTAATGTAGCTTTTTTTTGAAACATTCCATTAAATACGTAAAGCCTCAACATTGTAACAAAGATCAATTACTATCTACATACCGTGACCATCACCTTATTATATTACCTGTGTGTACATGAGCGTGATCTCTGAAACTACTGATCCCATTTGAAAAGTTCTATGAAGAACTGTTGTTTTTCTATAAAGTAATGTTTAACGCGTTAAACTTAATAAATTACAGCCCATGTGTTATTCGGATATATAAGCTACTAGCTGTTCTCCGTGGTTTTACCTGCGTTAAACTTTATAAATTATAGCCTATATATATTGTTAATCCAGGGTGTCAGCTAAGTTCATACCAAATTTTATTAAAATCGCTCCAGCCGTTTAGACGCGAAGTAGTAACAAACATACACAGTCTCACACTCACAAACTTTCGCCTTTATAATATTAGTGTGATATTACAATAAAGATATCATCAAAATCCGTTCAGTAGTCTTTGCGTGAAAGAGTAACAAACATCCATACATCCAAACATACTCACTTTCGCATTTATAATATATATTTTAATACCTTTTATAGCTAAGCTGTACATAAGCTTGGCTGTAAAAGGTATTAAAATCGTTAACGTCACATTGGTAGAAACAACGTTAAAACCTTGACAGTGTCTTTAGCTGTATGAGCGGTATTCGTAGTACAAGTTTGTCTTAAATTAATAATAGGTCTTTACCTATGAAATTGCCGTTTTGTATGAAAAAATTTAAACGAATTTTTTTCATGAATTTTTTTATTTGTATTAATCGAAGTAATCACCCATGCAATCAATGCATCTTTGCCATCGCAGTGGCAGTTTATTGATGCCCTTCTTAAAGAAATCAGCTGGACGGGAGGCAACAAATTCTTCAAAGGCATTTTGTACTGCCTCTCGGGTATTGAATTTTTTTCCCGCCAAGAAGTTATCCAAATTCTGGAAAAAGTAGTAGTCTGTAGGCGCAAGGTCTGGTGAGTAGGGCGGATGACGGAGAGCTTCCAACCCCAGTTCTTGCAACTTGGAGACCGTCTGCTGTGCAGTATGAGGTCGCGCGTTGTCGTGCAGGAGCAGCGGAGACGAGCGATTGACCAATGCTGGTTGGAGATGCGCCAGCTTCTCCATCATTGTGCTCAGTTCTTCACAGTACACATCTGCAGTAATGCTCACCCCGTTTGGTAAGAAGCTGTGATGAATCACACCGGCGCTAGACCACCAAACAGTGACCATCACTTTTCTAGGGGTAAGTTTTCGTTTAGGGCATTGTTTAGGTGCTGAACCAGGATCCAACCAACTTGCTGAGCGCTTGCGGTTATCAAACAGAATCCATTTTTCATCGCAGGTAACAATGCGGTTCAAAATTCCTTCATTTGTGTGTCTGTTGAGCAGTGCAAGGCACGTCTCGACGCGTACTTCGCGCTGGCGATCATTGAGTTCGTGGGGCACCCATTTGTCAAGCTTTTTTACCTTGCCAATTTGACGCAAATGGACCAATATTGTTTTGACGCTAACGTCGAAAGCTGCTGCTAATTCAGCCGTAGATTGTGTATCATCAGCTTCCACAACCGCCTTTAATTCGTCATTGTCGACCAAAGTCTTCGGACGACCGCGAGGTTCATTTTTCAGATCGAAATTTCCAGAACGGAAGCGAGCAAACCAATAACAGGTGGTGCGTTGGTTTGTAGTGTTAGCTCCGTAAACGTCGTTGATGTTGCGTGCCGCTTGTGCCGCGTTGCTGCCACGACGGTACTCATATTCCATAATTACTCGAATTTTTAACGTATCCATGATGACGAAAAAGATTGAAATGCGATGAAAATGTAACACTAATCAATAAAGAAATGACTACTTTTGGAAAAAAGAATCCATGTTTTTAAAATAAAATTAATTTGAAATTAGAATTCTTAGCCAAACAAAAATTATTTTGATTTGAAATGGCCAGTACTGCAGAACGGCAATTTCATAGGTAAAGACCTAATATTAAAAATTAATTTATGAAAATATTTTAGAATCTAAAAATCTATTTACTAAAATGTATTCTGCGCTTGTGAGTTTTAAGCAACTTTTGTTTTACTTTAATGCACAATAATTTAAATACATTAATAATTTAAATTCACATTTTGATTTATGCAAATTATAAAAAGTGTTAAAACGTAATGTTTTAATAGTTGTATAGTTCGCATAAATCTTTGATTGTTAAATTAGTTAGCCACTCTGGTAGATGTATTTGTATGGCTCTCCCCACGGGATATGGTAGGGTGGTGATAATCGCCGCGAACGCCGAACATATCTATCAGCGAACTGACAACCTAATTTTCGGCGTACTATAATAATAATATCCTGGGACATTATTTACATACGACCATCTGATCCCAAACTAAGCAGCGCTTGTACTATGAACACCAGATAATTATATGATACACTACTTTTCTTTTGTAAATATATACTTATATAGATAATTACACACAGACTCGTGACAACAGACATGTTCATGCACACAAATATCTGTCCTTGGTGGCAATCGAACTTATATGACCTGCGGCGTGAAAGGAAGGAACTACCAACCGCGCCTACCGGTTCGTTACTATGACTATCTTACTGCGGTCGCTTCGTTGTTTTTTTTTTATAAGGCAGGGTGAATGCCTTCGCATGCCACCCGGAAAAAGTGTCTGCGGGTGGGTATGTCGGACTTGGACCGACTAAACCTACCTGCCGTGGACTTCTCTTGGCGCCTGATGGGGGAGTCCCGGGAACGCGGGTATGCTGCTCCGGTACCCCCGTTTTGCGCCATGTCCCAGATGGTCGGGACACGTACCCTGGGAGGGCTCCTTTGGATTGCCCTCCCCTATTGCCGACTCCTGCCAGTAAGACACAG
Source organism: Pseudoips prasinana (assembly GCA_951640165.1). Lineage (NCBI taxonomy): Eukaryota > Metazoa > Arthropoda > Insecta > Lepidoptera > Nolidae > Pseudoips > Pseudoips prasinana. The sequence continues at coordinate 18,527,065 of OX621240.1, forward strand.
CGACTGCGCCACAGACAGTTCGCTGTCATCCCGGAGCCGCTTATACGTGGCGGCAGTAGAGGACACGTCTCACACTGCCGCCGCGGCCCCGAGGGGTACTACGATCGCCTACCGTTGCAATTATGACATATTCCCCAAGGTTCTTGTATTCGACATTTGTCCATCAGTAGATATGGCTCTTGCATACTACAGCATACGGTTTGCTTCATTGTAGTAGATTTAGGCTTAGTGATAAAAATTGTTATAATATGGCCATAATAATATATAACAAACTTCCGGAAAGCGTAAGAAAACTAAACGACATGGAATTTAATAGGACCCTGTACAATTAGTTAAGTGACAGATGTTTTAATTCAACGGATGAATTTCTTAAATATTAATTTTAAAATTTGACATGCTTGTAATCTGTTTTTTTTTAATCCAATGTTTTTATCTAATACTCTTTTAATGTTTTTATTTTATTATTTATGTGTGTCTTTTTGTGTTTGACATTTTATTTGTTTTAGATTATTTATATTATAGTTGACATTGTTGAAAATTTTTGCATGACAAATCTATGTCAAATATAGTTGGATAAGTTTATAATGTACCCAACAACCCTGTGCCTATATTTTAGCAAATAAATATTTCATTCATTCATTCATTGTAACCGTAGCCTAAAGACCTTGCCAGGGAGTTCATTCCACAGCCGATAAATAGAAAAAACTAGATATAATTCCTTGATGTTGCTGGAAATATTTTATAAGCAGTTTATTAATATGTGTATGCGTTCAAGTAGACATGTAGCATAATAAACGGGATGGATGATGAAAGAGCGCGTCCGTCTAACTAGTGTGTACCCACAAATAGGTATCATTTGACTCAATTGGGTCACTGTAATTGTCCCTCGACTGCGGCTGCCTTATGGAGCGGAACTTTGGCATCGTGTCCGCAGTCTTCCATATTAAGAAACTACACGTAGCATATGTTATTATTTAGGTATGTTTCAACTACAATACCTATAATATCACGAATTTATCGTGAAGAGGTATGGAAAGTATTGGGATTCTGATCGCGTTTTTCGCCGTCTTTTCGCGACGCACACTATCGAAAAAGTGTCTGACGAATTGTGTATTCGCTATAAACAATAAACGGAAGTTTTCGTTTAGTCGAGTCCGACATACCCACCCGAGGCAGACACTTTTTGCGTTTTTGCGGGTGGCATGAGTAGGCATTCCGCCTGCCTTAAAAAAAAGGTTCCCAGGGCTCTCTGCGATGTGTAAAAGATCAGTACCATGTGTGTCGCAAGTTCCGACAATTGACTTCCGAACTGACATAAGGCATGAGCATAAACAGATAAACATTTACGCAATTAAATATTCAAAATATAAAATTACCCTACCCTATATATCGTATCGTACCGGCGCAAGTAATTTGCATGTTTATATTGCGAGCGGGAGGGCGGTGCATATTCCTTCCCGGTTTGAGTAGTAGCGGTAATAACACTACATATTAATTTTGTATTTTGATACTATTGGTTTCGGCAAAGTAACGCCTGATTCCATTACTTAACAAATAAAGATGACGATGAACCAAGTTCCTTATTCTATCACGTGGCAGAAACTCCTAGTAAGTTGTACCTATGACGTCTAGACTCACAATAACTTTATTTTTAGCACGAGGTAATTAAACTAATGACGTAACGAAACGACGAAAGTAATGACTTATGAAGCACAAAAATAATTGTCATGTGCAGGAATTGAGGCGTGCGAGTTAAGGACCTTCACCCTATTGATATACGCATAGTTAGCTCTAAGTAACAACCTGAATCGTGAATTCGTGTCTTTATTCAAACTTTTTCATGCATTCTAAAATATATAAATAACTAAAATATACATTTAAAAATATAAAAAGTAGGACCTGCAACCTTCAGCAGGAACAGGGTCCATGCTACCGGCGGTTACGGCTCTAGAGACAAGACCGCCAGACAATGCGAGCCGTGTCCAAAGGCACCGATTTGTGAATCTTTTTCTTGACCCAACCACCTAACTGAACTGCTAACCACTAACTTTGACTGCACGTGTGGTGCAGCGGCTAAGACAGTCGCCTCGCCGCTTCTTGTCGCGGGTTTGGAGTCCCGCGCCGGACAACTATTTGTGTGACCCATAAATAGTTGGTCTGAGTCTGGATCTAATTTGTGTCCGTCTATTATATGTTTGTAAAGTACCCCGCGACACAGGGATTAAATTCCCTAGTCCGCGCGTTGTCTTTAAAAAAAACTTATGCCTCTTAGGTGTTTTTAGTAGTTCTTTGCTATTAATGCATTGGCATTAATTGGCAATAACTATCGGTTTAATGACTGAGTCAACATCCCACATGCTGACAAACTCCCGCGCAAGAACCAAATACCATTGCATTGCATTGCATGCGACAGTGATGAGGTTTTTTAGTTCGTCCGCTTTGCAAAAATCGTTACGACCATTTTCGACCTTGCTTTTACAAAAACAAAAGCGACTCTGAATACCGACTATTGACCTGGACTTACCAACATACGAAGGACTTCTTAAAAAAAGATAAAAGACACTGTTACTGGACATGTAAATTGAGTTCAGATGATTTTAGTTTGTTTACTCTTTTAATTAACCCGCTTTACTGTTCTTATGCTGTTTGTTATGGTCTTCTTTTTTCATTATTTTTCATTTTTTTATTTGATTTTATTTATTAGGTTTACCAACAGAAGCGACAATGTTTCATTTACAGATACAGTATACAATAAAACTTAATTCTAATTGCGCATCTAATTATAGGTAAACACCACATTTTTAGATACACTCTATAGGTAGTAAATTAATCTATATTACATGTTTTATAGGAAAATATTATAAAACAAATACTTACTTCTATTAAAATTTAAAATAAACAAGGAAACAATCAATAATAGTTATAAATATTATTAAATATCTAAATTAAATTAATTACTAGAATTTTTCTATGAGTCTGACACTATTTCAAATATTGTTTTACGCAGTGCACTTGATTTCATGCTGAAAAGGTCTATTGGCCCAGTACAATACCTGTTAAATTGTCTACACAATCTTGGTATAGGAGCATTGTAACCCAGACCCGTTCTACGAAAGGGAGGCACCAACAGCGCAATAGGTTTACGAGGTGGTCGTCGTGGAACATTAAAATTTATTCGTTTTAGAAGCTGTGGACACGATATATCATATTTTAAAAGTTTGCATAAGAAATGTAGATCCGCTTCTGTCCTGCGTTTATCCAAAGAAGTTATTCTGAAATGTTTAAGCCTATCTTGATATGTCTTGCACTTCTTAGTCGTGCCTGTGGAATAGGCAAGATGCCACAAGAATCTTTTTTGTATTCTTTCAATACCAAGTATGTGTGTGGCGTAGTGTGGTCTCCATACGACGATGATGGACATTGTTTCTAAATTATTGCTGTAATAAAACTTCTCTCTTCGAGTCTAGTATGCAGTGATTTGCTCAATGCTTGTATACAAAAAGATAGTTATTTCTAGTAACATTTAACAAGTGTTACTAGAAATAACAGTTACAAAGCCCATTTTAAGTTAATATGGAAAATTATATTCTTACTTTAGTGTTAGAGGCAGGAAATGTACGTTATCATTCATATTTACACATGAACGTACCACTAGCCTTAGTTGAAAATCAGCGCTGCATTTCACTCGATAACTGTAGCAGAATGTTAAACTGCGAAGACACAAATCACCACATACTATATTTATTATTATATGCCTGTCGAACATTAGTCATTAAAATGTTGTATTATATCCGAGAAACAAAGAAGAGATTCAAGTCTATGAAGTCACTGACAAGTCTCTCATTGACGAGTAGGTAGTAGTAGCGAATAAGAACACTCAAACACGTGCGTTCTCAATGACAATAATTGTAGGCTGTTATACTAGTAGCAAAGCTATTCCGATTACATCACACGTACAATCAAAGTTACATCATATTATAACATTGTTAATGAAAATTGGTCTTAATCTTGGCAGGTTTAAAATTATTTTAAGAAAAATTTCCTATAGCAGCCTGGAATCCAATATATAGCGATACTATAACCCTGTGTCTCTATAGCACGTGCAGCCGTCGAATAGTGGCTCGAAATTCAAACTGCGGAAATTATATTTATTGAAGTGACAACTTTTTAAGCGACGTTGTCGCTTTTTTTGGGATGGGTATAACATGTAAAATTCGCATAAGACGGAGGGTCTTTTATTAATTGCCACAGGGCCGTTTATACACTCACATGACCGCAGCATTTTTTTCTTAATTATGTTAGATATTTTTACAAATTACATTATACTATTATAAAGAATTGTCGCGCGTAGGTACTTTTTGTAATTAGTACCGTAGAAATCAGATATTATAGATGTACCTACAACGTTTGGACATGAAACTTGCTTTAGTCATAACTTTCTTTTGTATTGTAGAGGTGATTTATTAAGCATTGTTAAAGGTCTGTGAGAAGAGCAAATGAACATTTTGCGTAATCGCAGACGTCACTGTTTAAACGGTATAAAATTATTAAAAATGTACATTTTCTGATATTGTCGTACCTCAAAATGTGGCATGGTTGGTAAATGCTTGCTTTGCACGCCGCAGGTCGTGGGTTCGATTCCCACCCAGGACAGATATTTGTGTGCATAAACATGTCTGTTTGTCCTGACTCTGGTTGTAATTATCTTTATAAGTATTAATTTACAAAGAAAAGTAGTATACCTATGTAGTATATAAGTTATCTTGTTTCCATATTCCAAGCTCTGCTTAGTTTGGGATCAGATGGCCGTGTGTGAATAATGTCCTAAAACAAACTCATATTTCAATTTTATTTCATAAAAACACTGTTGATATATGAATTGCAGATTTATATCGCAAAAGCTGTGATCACCTGAAGCTTTGTAATAAGAAGTGTAATTTCAGTAAATATCTACATTATAACACAAGGTTTCCAAATAAACTTTTACTTCCAGAAAGTTAAACTGATATCGTAGTCAGTAATTTAAATCATATGTCAGTTAAATTGTATATAATCATCTACCCGAAGTCGTTAAGCAAACCAAAATTCAAGACAAAATTGTATAAATTTATACACGGTAGATGAATTTCTGAAGTAGGTACATACATTTTAAATTATTACGACATTAAAGTAAAGTAATATTAATTATCAGTAATTTTAACCTAAATTATAATTTTTTGACATGTTAAAGATAATATAGTATATAATGATCTGACTTTAAGCAATGTATTCTATCTACATGGGAATGTTTGTATGCCGTAAACGGTTAACTGTGAGAACTAAGCTAATATTATGTTAACATCTTTGTATTTACCACATTTAAATAAATATCTTATCTTAAAAACACTCATGATGAAAAACCATTTAAAAGAAAATAAGAGAATAAATAGAAGTATAGGAAAGGCAAGCCCTAATTGCGCCCCCATGTGCTTCGGCCCTTTACCCGAGCTCACTTCGGTTATGTCTGCTATCCCGCTCTATCGGATAGGATAAGACTGACAGAATAGAAAGTGCAGCTGGACATTCTTAATTGAATGCATCATGTTATTTCCCGCGCATCTACTAAGAAATAACTATTAAGCCATCTGGCTAGCCTCCGTTAAGAGAGGTAGCTGAAATTCTGCAAATAACTATACGGTACCAATCTTTAACGATTGCCACTTCGCTAGTTTTTAATAAATGGGATTGCTAATTATTAAGATAGCATTTTATTAATTACTAGCTGTGCCATGCGGTTTACCCGCGTTCAATTTTGTTAATTATAGCATATGTGTTAATCCAGGGTGTCTGCTAACTCCATACCAAATTTCATTAAAATCGGTCCAGCCGTTTAGACGTGAAGAAGTAACAATCGTACACACTCACAAACTTTCGCCTTTATAATATGAGTGTAATTTGCCCTAAAATGGTACCTAATTATTGAGATACCATTTTATTAATTCTTTGCACTAAAAAAAGGAAATGATTGACTAAAGGAGTCAATTTTCTATAAAAATCATCATCATCATATAAGCTGAAAGACTTCCACTGCTGGACAACCCCCAAAATTCTCCACAGGTTCTATTTTATCCATCGTTTAAGCGAAACTTTTGCCATAATCGCTAAGCCTAGCAGACAGATTGGCGATCGCCGTATGATCATCACAGTAATGAGAGAAACGCTGCTGCTCATTCTTTGGTATATGGTCCCACGGGCCAACATCTATGACCCTCCGCGGTGTATGATGTGTTGCTGATTTTCCGTCTGCCATGCAGCAGGAATATTTTTTATGAAGATAAAGAATGACAAATATTTGCTCGTGTCTAAAACCCGCCTACCCGAGACAAAGCACAGATAAAACGTATAAACAAAACATGACAATAACTTAACACAAGTTAGCTAAATAGCATTGCTATTATAAAATAAATTTTATAAATGTTTTCATACAATCAGTTTAGCTAAATATCTGTGTAACAAGAAATAATTACTACAAACATGTTCTGACTATTTACAAGCGCTTTTTTAAAGTCTACGTGAATAAAAACCTTTTTTTGTTTTTTATATATTTATTATACATGTAAATTCTATATCGATTCATGTATTGTAAGGAAAACAAACATAAAAAGTCGTATTAAAGATAGAAGTAATTCCCTCGCCATCGAATTTTGTTTCTAATTGATTTACTAGTAGGAAATAGTTTAAGTTAGTATTATATTGTTTCTCTTAGTGAACATGTCAAAGCAGGCAGATTAAAGAAGTATGCATACCTTATATTAAGCATTCCAAACAAGGAAGCACTCTGGGTGTCGTTATATTAAGAAAAGGCGCTAGAAACTTCAATTCTGTCTAGTCTAGAAATGACACATTTTTTTATATTTTTCGTTTTTTTTTTTATCAGGTATGGTGCCTCCATCTTCAGGGAGCGCGTTTATAAACGGTTACAGCATAGTGAACGAAACAGGAATGGCGCGCAAATCTCTCGGAATCTGCCCACAACACAATGTACTGTTCCCCGACCTCACAGTGGCTGAACACATCATATTTTATTCACGATTAAAGGGCGTACCTAAAACTAAATTAGAACACGAAGTTAATCATTTTGTCAAGTTGCTTGAATTGGAGGCAAAGGTTAGTAATTATTTTTTCTCCTCTATTATTTTTTATTTCTTTATCCATTTCTATTGGGGTCGGCTTCTAGGAGATTATTCAGTTCCCCAGTCCCAGGGGATAACATTGAGCCAGTTGCGGCTAGCTACCAAAATTAGACGAATGAATGCCATCTGACCTCAGAGCCCATAGCGAATCAGTAACCAAAACAATTAGAAAAAGTGTCAGATTTTATTTACTTTGAATTGTAAAATGTTAAATTGAACAATATTTCTTGATCTGTATGTTTCTCTTATATTATATTATTAGATTACTTCTGGTACCGTTGGCCGTAGTGTCATGGCAACCGGAACTGACTGAATGTGCTCTCCGAGGTTAAAAGGGAGTTCTCAACCAGCCAGACCCCGAAACATTTTATTTTTATGAACGCTTGAACACAGAGGTCGTTTAGATTTTTTTTATAATTATGACGTACGTGTTATTTTAGTTCGGATAAAAAGATGATCAAACTGGCTTTTTCTGCAGAGTCATCATGGCTTTGCAGATCTTTATTTAAGCTTATTATTTATGACTTAGCAAGTTTTAGACTCCACGTGTATTGCAATATATTATATTGGAATGTCTATAGACAGCCAAATCAACATTTTTAACAATTAATTACTGATTTTGACTGTAATATTATAGAAAAGTGTATATTGTACCCCTTAAAATAAAATCGCGAAGTTTAAAACGAACCAATGTCGAAAATATATATCTAAAGTGTTTTTAATGAATTTCTTACAGCAATTATATAATTTAAAGAGGGTTAACTCTTAATAACTCGTTTGCAAAGTTTTCTGTTAATGCTATCGCAAATGATTGTTGTTTTTAGTTATATATGTAAATACCATTTTCGTTATAAATATAAATAAATCAAAGAGAAGCAGTTTGAGGAAGATACTCGATTTTTTTAAAACTTAAAAAGCTAATCTTTGTCTTGTGTGGGACCTTTTTTTTGTTTATGTCAGGATAATAGCATTGTTTAGTTTCGTAGGTAAATTAAACTTTGTATATTTGTAATTTGGGAATCGGATTCAGATGTAAATATCGCTTTAACGTTAAGAAATAACTATTAAATGCAATACGTAAAAATTATGATATATTTATTATATACCAGTGACCCGCCCGGTTTCCTATAGGTCACTTTCTTTACGTATTTTCCTAAAATCAGCCATTTTGCTTTTGATTTTAGGATTTCTTATCCAAGGCTCTGGTCCTTTAAAGTTTATACAATGCCGAATCGCTCACTATGGGTATAAGTATGAGGATTATACGCGGGAGTTGGTGACCTTCAAACTCGCGCTTACCTATATGACACACTTGTACCGGCATACCTAGAGAGAGTTACTAAGGCCCATCTATGTTTAGTCTAAACTAACTAAATTGTAACTTGTTAAATTCTCAACTTATATAGTCTTAATTAATGTAAAGAAAAATAAATCGCATTCAGATTATTATTATTACATAAAGAACTGTGTACCAATGTCTCTGGAGGCCGACGTTGATAGCTGCGCTACAGTTTTTACTTCTGTGGCTATCATCGTTATTCATTATATAATAATAATGATTTATTTATTTCAAGTAACATGACTCACATTTGTTAGTAACAATAATTCTTAGACCTATATTAGTCTTCCTGTAACAACACACACACACACACACACACACACACACACACACACACACACACACACACACACACACACACACACACACACACACACACACCCCCACACACACGCACAATCACTGCCACACACTGACGCTGACTCACATAAAGACAATCGAGTCTGCTGGCCACACAGCTCATGATAATGTTGGGGCTGACCCGTACGATAATGTAACCTATTGTTATAAGTTCTAAAATAAATGCTTATTATAATCTTATGCTAAGTTATTGTCACGCTAATAAATTACCTAATGATTATACGCAATTGCAGTGTAGAACGCACAATGAATGCTTTAATTTTTTTGTTAAATTATATGTCATGACAAGATCGAAATCATAAAATCTATGTTCATGTCTTTCTTCGTCCAGTTCTCGAAAGTAACTTTGAGCAAACTTGTTAAAAAAAAAAAATGCTTAATATTTACAAATTCCGAGCTTTTTATCATTATTGTTCTTATTTTGTTCTTATGTTTATTATTATTTATGTATTATTGTTCTTCTTAATACAATTTACATAGGTACAAGAGTGGTTTAAATTTTTTTTAATGGTTGTCATATTATCTTGATTTTTGAGTGACAGTGACGGTTTAAGGGGATGAATTTTATTTCATTATATCGATTTGATATGTGGGCACATGTAACTGAGAAACAAAACGAAGGCACAGGGAAAAGAAAACAAAAGTTTCTATATAACTAACATAACCTAACGCACTTTAGCTAAGTGCTTAACTACTACTTGAAATAAAACGTCAAATAAATCGAGTATCTAGCTAATAGAAAATATTTGAGCTGTCCTATTTTAGTCTTTAATTCATTGTACCGTGACATAAATTAGAATGCTATTAATTTGTTACTTCTTGTCTTTATCAAGCGATGTCTATAATAATAATAAAAAAGTGACTCACTGAACTTCTATTCGGGAATAAATCAAATGTGTAGGAAGCAATTCGACCTATCTATAGGATAAAGTCAATTCTGCAAATTTCATATAATTTTCTAGCAATTTAGTTATTTATAGAAAAATAATCAAATTGCTAGAAAAAATATGTAAAATGATATAGCTGATTTCGTACTAGACAAATTTCAAATCGTTCGCCTCTGACGATTATGCTTACAAGTAATTTATTCTTCCGGTAGGTCGAATTGCTTCCTACACATTTGATTTATTCCCGAATAGAAGTTCAGTGAGTCTCTTTGTTTATTATAATTATAGACATCGCTTGATAAAGACAAGAAGTAGTAGCTTGTAGTTATTGAACTGGTATTGATGTATCCCATGTTGACTGAACGTTTCCTGTACACCAGAGAGATGTGACAGCAAGCAAGTTGTCGGGCGGGCAGAAGCGGCGGCTGTCGGTAGCGGCGGCGATGTGTGGGTCGTCCCGCGTGGTGCTACTCGATGAGCCCACGTCAGGCCTTGATCCTGCTGCGCGTCGCGCACTCTGGGACTTACTGCAGAAGGAGAAGAAAGGTAAGAAATAAATAAAATCTGTTTTTGTTCACATAGACTTTCAAAAAGCGCTTGTAAATAGTCAGAACATGAATATTAATAGGTCTTTACCTATGAAATTGCCGTTCTGCAGTACTGGCCATTTCAAATCAAAATAATTTTTGTTTGGCTAAGAATTCTAATTTCAAATTAATTTTATTTTAAAAACATGGATTCTTTTTTCCAAAAGTAGTCATTTCTTTATTGATTAGTGTTACATTTTCATCGCATTTCAATCTTTTTCGTCATCATGGATACGTTAAAAATTCGAGTAATTATGGAATATGAGTACCGTCGTGGCAGCAACGCGGCACAAGCGGCACGCAACATCAACGACGTTTACGGAGCTAACACTACAAACCAACGCACCACCTGTTATTGGTTTGCTCGCTTCCGTTCTGGAAATTTCGACCTGAAAAATGAACCTCGCGGTCGTCCGAAGACTTTGGTCGACAATGACGAATTAAAGGCGGTTGTGGAAGCTGATGATACACAATCTACGGCTGAATTAGCAGCAGCTTTCGACGTTAGCGTCAAAACAATATTGGTCCATTTGCGTCAAATTGGCAAGGTAAAAAAGCTTGACAAATGGGTGCCCCACGAACTCAATGATCGCCAGCGCGAAGTACGCGTCGAGACGTGCCTTGCACTGCTCAACAGACACACAAATGAAGGAATTTTGAACCGCATTGTTACCTGCGATGAAAAATGGATTCTGTTTGATAACCGCAAGCGCTCAGCAAGTTGGTTGGATCCTGGTTCAGCACCTAAACAATGCCCTAAACGAAAACTTACCCCTAGAAAAGTGATGGTCACTGTTTGGTAGTCTAGCGCCGGTGTGATTCATCACAGCTTCTTACCAAACGGGGTGAGCATTACTGCAGATGTGTACTGTGAAGAACTGAGCACAATGATGGAGAAGCTGGCGCATCTCCAACCAGCATTGGTCAATCGCTTGTCTCCGCTGCTCCTGCACGACAACGCGCGACCTCATACTGCACAGCAGACGGTCTCCAAGTTGCAAGAACTGGGGTTGGAAGCTCTCCGTCATCCGCCCTACTCACCAGACCTTGCGCCTACAGACTACTACTTTTTCCAGAATTTGGATAACTTCTTGGCGGGAAAAAAATTCAATACCCGAGAGGCAGTACAAAATGCCTTTGAAGAATTTGTTGCCTCCCGTCCAGCTGATTTCTTTAAGAAGGGCATCAATAAACTGCCACTGCGATGGCAAAGATGCATTGATTGCATGGGTGATTACTTCGATTAATACAAATAAAAAAATTCATGAAAAAAATTCGTTTAAATTTTTTCATACAAAACGGCAATTTCATAGGTAAAGACCTATTATAAGTACAAATAGATTAGTAGATCGGGACTAATTATATTTAATGATTTGGTTTACCTACAGATGCCTTTATCGTGTAGTTATTTTGTGCTTTCCGAGTAGTTCAGTTAAGATGTTTTGTTTATTTGCCTTGGTTTAAGCCTATATTGTTATTGGCGCTTCTTTTTGCTACCTACATAAATTTTATGTCGCGTGTACCGACTTGTGCTTTTTGATGATATTAATCATTTTAGTTACCTCAGGACAACATAACTTAATAAACATAATATATTTAAAAATAATTATAGGCTACATTACGATCAGATGTTTTGTATATATATATGAAACAGGTACGCTTTTTAAACAATTTTTGGATTTATTTATGTTTTCATTAGAATAGTCTATTTTAATGACTTTCCAGTAGGTATTTATTATTAAAGATTGTGTCAATAGGAAACTTGAATATTTATGATGTGTGAAGTTGAGTTATCTGACCCTAGTTCACACATTTGAGTAACACATTTTTTTTGTAAAATAATGAGCGATATTGTCTTAGATGCATATTCGAATTTTAAAGTTACTGCTACAAAATTCATAATTAAACATTCAAAATTTAAAGTCTGTACATTTCGTCTTAATATATAAATTAATATTATCCGCTATTACAATATTTGCATAACGCTTTTACTAAGTGTTAGTAGTCTTTGTATTTTCTCTATACATAAATTTAAATTAGGTACTACATTTAGGAACCGGATGTGCCAAAATAATTTAAAGAAAATTATCGTCAGTCAATTATAGAGTATAGCGCAGCTTTCAAACACTCCAGTCTCAGATATTTTCAGGATTTGTTTTAATTTTACATACTCAGCGATGGTAATTTTTTGCCGAGTGTGCATGATCGTCCTCTCTTACTTTCCTTTCGAAAAAACATGTTGCTAGTCGATAGTTTGGAATACTTAAGAAAAATTCATAACCTGTCATGATAGAATAGAAATCGAGGCTCACTGAGATTGCATCAGATCTATTTAGTAATTCTGTAATATTTATTTGTTTCCTCTCTTGTCAGATGTCGATTTGGTGTGCATTTATTGATTCAACTTGATTGGTTCAATTGCCTAATCCTCAATCATTCATAATTATATCATCATTACCATTATTGACTGGTCCTCTTGTGCAGAAAATATTTCGTAATCTATTTTTATATTGGACATAATTCTCTCGTAGGTGTTTCCCCCATTCGTTTTTATTTATTCTTCCAGTTAATAAATAATAGTTTAAAAAAAATAAAAAAACACGCTTTTATAGAAAATCCAACTAAAAAATAGAAAATAAAATCTAATAAATTCGGATTAAGAATAGTGTAAATAAGAAATAAATGTACATTGTTGTAAAAAAGCGTGGGGTGCATCTGAAGTGCTTTTTATGATATCATCAAAGCGATGATCCTTCTACTCATCTGTCAATAAATGTTTATAACTATTGACACTATGCACCCCACGCTTTTTGACAACAATGTACATTTATTTCTTATTTACACTATTCTTAATCCGAATTTATTAGATTTTATTTTCAATTTTTTAGTTGGATTTTCTATAAAAGCGTGTTTTTTTATTTTTTTTAAACTATTATTTATTTTTCATTTTTTAGTTAAATTTTTTAAACTATAAATTATTTAGTTCGATTTGCTAACTATCAACCGCCCTTAATATGTACAAATGTGTTCTGATTATATCTTGGTTAAGAACACATATTCAAAGATTTCTATGATGCCAATATAAACAGTGAGACATAGAGGTGTAACCTTATTTACATATATAGTCAGTCACATTAATGCTTGGGTATGGAATTTTCAATCCGTAACCACTCTACATGTTATTATAATCATAGGAGCGAATCTGTTGGCGGCACTGAGAATGAGGGTGAGTGAACGTTCACACTCATCCTCATTCTCAGTGCCGCCAACAGATTTTATTGTTTATCTCGTAATCGAATCATTTCATTCAATGCTTCACTGTTACATGAGTTCTTCCTGTTAATTTTGAACAATCAAGTTCTTCAATTCGTATACCGTCCAAGGATCTTCCACGACTAAGTGCCACATAAGCTTGTCCAGCAGCAAACAATCGCGGACCCAAATAAATGACTGCATGATCAACTGTACAACCTTGCATCTTGTGGACGGTCGACGCCCAACTCAGGATTAATGGCAACATCCGTCGCTCAACAGTTCCATAGCTATATTTTGCTGGGAACTGTATCGACATTGGTTTAATTACGTGTACTCCGTCCGAACCAAAATCGATACGAACGGACGGAATATCTTCAGCATATACTTGGCCCCTGCGAAAATTTGGCCAGATAATTTCTGTAATAAAACCCATGTTACCATTTACTAAACCTTTTGACACGTCAATGTTCGATCTTAGCATCACTTTCGAACCTACGAATATTTTAAATACTTTAGGAAGACCTCCTGTTTTATTGATATCATTAGGTACCACAGAATCTAAATCCTTATTACCTAAATTTCATGTGGCATCAATGAGTTGATCTTGTGCTTTTATTGTATAAATAGCCGTCCCTTTATCCTCAAAACTCTGGAGAACCTTCTCGCTGTCTAGCAACTTGGTCATTCGTTGGATATATCCTTAACGCTTTCTCAATCGAGAACTCGTTAGATGTATCTGTTGACACTTTTCCGAGAAGGATTTCAAGATGCTCAGACGTCAATGCTCCAACTCGTAGGGCGTTAAGCACATCTATAAATGTTGTGTCTCCTTGTTGGCGCATGTTTTGTTTAAGTTCAACCAGACGAAACTGCCGCCACAGGTGTGTAGCAGGCTTCATATGTTCTGGTTGTTGGAAAACTTGATGTCCTCGTACAGGTGGTAACTGCATTAGATCACCAAAGAGCAAAACATTTATGCCGCCAAAACATGCGTTGGGGCTCTTCAGCTGTCGCAGACGGGAGTCGATCATACAGAGCATCTCATAAGGTACCATAGAATTTCGTCTATGAACAGAAACTCAACGTTTTGCCATAATTGACGCATTACTCTTAAGTAATTACCAGTTAGAAGTGGCATACTAAGAATAACTCCATCTTTTTGTACTGGTAGTTTTAGCAGACGGTGTAGTGTAGATCCACCGACCAACCGTGCTGCGACTCCAGTGAGAGCACCAACTTTAACCACCGATTTTCCATAACATCGGTTAACTTGGTTTTTCAATAGATTGAAAAGAAAAGTTTTCCCGGTGCCTGCACCACCAGTTACGAAAATTTTCTCTCGTTCATTGACACCATTGAGTTGATTCTTAATACTCTCTGTAAGATGAATGAACAATTGTCTTTGATCAATGTTCATAGCCTGTTGTGCCCTCTGAAATTGATCATTGTTCATTTCTGTGTCCAGTAATTCTACTTCTTCAGCTTCAGGATTTATAACCTCCGGCTGTTCTAAAATTTCGAAAGCATGTACCTGGACGAATGCATTTTCAAGCTGTTGGTCCCGCTCTCGATGTTGGCGCATATGTCTACTCGTTTCCTTTAAACGATTCTCTCGGGCCAAGAAAGCCTCTTTTGCATTATCGAAACCCTCAAGTAATTCAGGTTCAAGGCGATAAGGCATATATTGGACGAGTAAGCTGTAGAAGAAGTTTTCTGGATCCGATGTTGCTATAAAATATGGAACTCTGACAACTGCAGGTACATTTCGCACGACCATTTTGCTCCCGTCTGACAGCGTGATGCGCGGACGGCGAATGTCTGGTTGTTCTTCATAGGCATCATTATCAACACTTTCCTCGGTTTCACTTACCTTTTTGGGATAGAAAGGTTCAAACAGCATCGCAAACTCTGTAAGGCTCATTTCCGCAAAATCGTATTCAGGATGTTGTAACGGCCGTTTTTCATATCTTTCAAAGATATTACTATAATATCCAGTTACGTGGCCGCTTTGGTCGAACCGCAATACTTTATAACGCTGTTCTGGCTTTCTTGTGTTCAGGAAAATACAACTTCGCGAACTGTCCCGTAACGGGATATGACAAAGTCGATACGCACATTCTGCAGCTGATACCTGTCGTTCATGAAGAATTTTCATACATATCCTGAACAGCTTACGTGAAATATCGGACTCTTCACGTTGAATTTGCTGTATTGCTTGCGCTATTCCAGAATCTACACCTTCAGGTTCTGCTTTTGATAAGTACTTTCCGATATAGTACGCTATCGCTTCGTTTGATCCGCATGGTTGAATATCCATGTTACCAGTCCACAGTCTCAATAATTGTGGGTGGAAATTATTTACCCAAGCATCTTCTTTTCGACGCTTTAGTAAACAAATTCTGCCACCATTACGGAGAAAATCATCTGAAGAATGTGACACAATTCGAGTCTCGTCACATTCTTGACGTGGAAAGTTGAATCGACATCTCACAGAGGTATTATTTTTTGTACAAGTTTGTGTATGACGATGAATTTGGCATTTTTTGACAAGTTCATAGAGTTCTGGGTCTTCTTCTTCTGTAGGCATCCTACAAGAACAGTTACGATCAAGGAGAAGTTTCCCTTCCTCTGTGTCAAACTCTGGATGATTTTCAATCCAAACTACCATATGAAGGTGAGGACTTCCACGATTTTGAAATTCAATACGCCACCAATGGTCCTTTACTTTTCCGCCAAATACTTCGTCATTGTTTTTAATAAATTTCATTAGAGCATTTACTCTTACCATGAAATGTCGACTCAAAATTACTGGGTACTTTTCGATAAGTTGTTGAGTCACATAAATATCAAGTGTACTTGGATCGACATCAGGTCTACCATCAGCAATTAATAAAGCTTTTCGTTGATCCAACCAATTGAGATCATTTGAACTAAATGTTACAAAGTAGGTTAGGGCTCCTAAGCATCTGATTTGAGCTAATAGCTCGTTTAAGGCTGATCTCCAATAGGCTGCAGAACCTCTCAAATTCTTTACATAAAGATGGACGTCTTCGACTGCACCGTCTTGGTTAACAATTTTCTTTCCGCACGCTGATATTGTGCTTTTCACTCGATAATATTCAAAGAACGACAGGGCATAAAAGAGATAGTCGTTACGTTGAAATCTTGGTCGCTTCCCAAGATTCTGAACTGAAAGTAGTCCAATGCTGTAATTTTTACAGGTCTATCCTCTTTAAAGCCGTTTTTTCCATAGGGAAACAAATAGTACCAGGCAAACTCTTCTGCTTTTAATTCATGACCCACGTTTACAATATTGTCCTTCGTTTTATGGGTAATTTCGTTAAGGTTCCGTGAAACCTGTCTTTCATCTTCCACATTCGGTTGCATTACATCAATCGGTGCCATCACTGATGTCTGCAGTGAAATTAGTTGATCAGTTGGTTCCTGTTGGAAATTGATTGCTTGGGACGCTGCTGTTACCCTGTCAGTACTCTGGTTTGTTTCTGGCTCCTTAGAATCGTCTTGTATATCAAAGACCTCAACTTCAACGTAATCAAGAGTAAACTGTACGTTCTTGCTGCCTGTTGTACGTTTACATATCCTCACGAACTCATCGAAATTATCGCATTCAATAACGCAAGCTTTCCCATTGTTGTCGTTCGCTCTGGATCCCTTTGGTCCACAAGAATGAGAGTTACTGAAGTAATATTTGTTATCATAATGCACTACTCCGAATTATTGTCCAGCTGTTATTAGTATTCCTGCGTTATGTACCATGAACAGATCTTCCAAACCTTGACGAAGGGTTTTTCCAAGGTTTGCTTCGTTTAATTTGTCGTTCAAACTCCCATATATACTCGGTTCTTCGTCAAAAGTGATTTGAAATCTTTTGCCGAATATGTTCAAATCATTTTTGATGACATCGAAATTTCGCACCAATAGGTATTGATCATCTTCTATAGGATAAGCCATTAAATATCTCGCCGTTTGAAATCGTATGTTGCTATAGATTTGATCGCCCGTTATCATATTTAAATTGAGGGTGTTTGTTGACCAATAACGTGGTGGAAGAATACAGGCTCTTAAAATGTTTGCTAATGCCATCGCACAACATTGTACACCTGCAAATCCTGATGTGAATATGACATCGTTGCCTTGATGCCATGATGCACGGACAATTCTCGAGGAATCGGTGATTTCCATGTAAGCGCTGGCGTCTCCAGTAGGTTCTTCGTTGGTCTCTACAGCAAGTTCTACTGGTACTTCTTCTACTCTTAAAATATCCTCTTCATTAAATATCACGTTCTGGTCGATAGTGACGTCTTTGTAAAGTGGATTGTTAGCGACTAACCAATACAAAGCATCATATACTTTTTGCCTAGATACTGAAAATTGTCGTGTTACATTAATATTTTCGAGACGTTCAGTAATGACAACTATTCCAGCATTGTTCGTTGCCCTTGGTAACATCTTCGGAAGATTTTCGGTAACTTCGAAAACATCTTGAGCGAACAATACCGCTTGACCTCTAAAACTATATTGCCCAAATATACCGCTTAATTTAATAATTTTAACAAATGGTATAATGCGCGAAATCAGCCTTTGTTCGGCTTGTGATAACGTCGCAATCACTTCTGGAATAGGGCCTGGATCCAGATTATTCCAATAAGATTTGGATGGAGCGCTATTTTTCTTTGAACTCATTTGAGTCTTGCAACGATTGCACACGATCAAGTAATCTTTTTGTTTCAATACATTGGGCAAATATGAGGTTGTTTCAGAATCTACAATCCATCTAGAAGTCTGATAATGATAGCACCGTTTAGTGCAAACTTCACATATCATATCACAGAACGTGTTAATTGCCTGCATAAAGCCTGTTACGCTGGATCTACTTAGTCTTCTGGAGTCGGCGTTTCGTTGACGCACTTGCTGCAAACGAGCTTCTCTAACGTGTTCTGGCTCTGTGGTTCGAATTTCAGCTGCATGTTGACGCAGTTGCTGCAAACGAACTTCTCTAACGTGTTCTGGCTCTGTGGTTCGAATTTCAGCTGCATGTTGACGCAGTTTCTGCAAACGAACTTCTCTGACGTGTTCTGCCTCTGTGGCTCGAATTTCAGCTGTATGCTGACGCACTTGCTGCAAACGAGCTTCTCTGGCTTTCTCTGACTGTTTGGCTCTATAACTTTGCATATAAAGCTTTCTTTTCTGCTTTCTCTCTTCTAATTCTTCGCTTGAGAGTTTTGATGTTCTTTTCATTGACAGTTGTCTTCTTTTCTCCAATATCCTTCTTTTTTGTGTTTTGGTTTGTTGTTGTTTTTTCTCAATAATATTCCCACGAGTAAAGGACAAATAAACGGTCCACCCCCCCAGAGGTCCTGTAGAAGGGTAAGGCACTTATACAACAGGGTGTGCCTGGTGCCCTGAGGTTGACGCTAGCGACATGACATTTTTTAACACCCTCTGCCATTCATCCATCGGCACGTTTCTCACCTTATGTTGGATTGGGTGTCTCATATAAATAGGAGCAACGCCTGAATGTAGATGCTTCGAGATAATAGAATACAATAGCGTGTGTGCGGGGGCGGATTTTTCGCTGTCGTATAGAATTCAAGTTGCATCCATGGGCTTGAAAAAGCTGCACGCTACTACTCACACTTGTATACGGATCGTTCCCCAAGATGTAATGCGCGCATAATAATAATATACGCGCGCATGACATGGAGTAACCGTTGACAGTACGTGCTGTCACTTGCGAGTAGTCCTATGCATGTCTCAATGAATAGATCACGTATGTCACCAGTAGCTCGTCGTATAGAATTCAAGTTGCATCCATGGGCTTGAAAGAGCTGCACGCTACTACTCACACTTGTATACGGATCGTTCCCCAAGATGTAATGCGCGCATAATAATAATATACGCGCGCATGACATGGAGTAACCGTTGACAGTACGTGCTGTCACTTGCGAGTAGTCCTATGCATGTCTCAATGAATAGATCACGTATGTCACCAGTAGCTCAGTTTTTTTATCATTACATCAATTTACTACTAAAGTTAGACTGAGTAAATGTTGGCTGCTTTTAGATTATATATTCAATAAAGCGTGTTGAAGGACTATAGTACTCAATAATTTCAGTATCGTGTCATAAAAATCAATGATTTTCAAAAAAATCAGAAAATCACTGTTGTTTATTCTAAGACAGTGACTAATGAGATAAATGGGGAAATTGGGTGGCTGCTGCCTTTCTTGGATGCGGTAGTCGTTTCTCAGGTTCTCTCTCTGAAAATTTCATCTGCTTAACAGTTGGTGATCTTTTCGACGGCAGACCCAAGGTCATGCTGGTAACTAAATTATATGCCGCAAAATGAATAGATATTTCTGTCCTGAATATTTTGTTTTGTTGTGAATACGAAGTGATTTTTGATAAATCACGGTTATAAATATATTATGGATATTATAAAATTGATGACCTTTTCGACGGCAGACCCAAGGTCATGCTGGTAACTAAATTATATGCCGCAAAATAAATAGATATTTCTGTCCTGAATATTTTGTTTTGTTGTTAATACGAAGTGTTTTTTGGTAAATCACGGTTATAAATATATTATGGATATTATAAAATGATAATAGAATGCGTATTAGATTTGTCGGGACATATATCTAAGTATAAGGAACAAGTCACAACTACCATATTAGTCTTTATAAGGTTGTGCTGAACTGAGTGCCCGAAAGAGTAAGTCTGGAACTGTCGCATGCGTAGTTCGCGCACTAACTCTGTCTCTCTTACTCGCATGCAAAGGATGCGGAAAGAAATTAATTAATCCTGGCGAATCTAATTAGGATAATCTGATATTTTGATCGGATTATTGCATTGTCATCGATCTTTGACAGGTGTGCAAAGTTTGAATTAAATCTGATCGTTCAAAGTAGGACAAAATCGAGCTCAAAGGGGTCGGTTACAAACATACATACATACAGGTGAAACTAATAAAAGCGTGTTAAAAAGTAAATTACCTACGTACTCCACAAAATTCCTTGAGTAATCAATCAGATACCCATCTGTGGAATGCGCTGCCGTTATCAGTACGCACAAGTTCCAGTCTTATAAAATATCACTATCATTAATAAACGTTTTTATTATTATTGTTTTTTGATAATGCGAGAAACCTCACTGTTTCTGATCATGGTTTCCTATGGTTACCTTTCCTTATATACACCCATAAATATCCCATATCTCATATTCCATGCTACGATTGCTACCAAGAACGTTACATTTTCACATTAATAAGGCTCCCAGTTGTACAGTTTTGTAATCAATAATGTTGTCCTTGATTTCTATTATAATTTGTTGTAGAATAAAGCGTTATCTTTTATCATATATATGTTGGAAACGTGACATAAAAAGTTGTCATGATGCTGGATAGATAAAGATTTTTTTCAGAAAAAGTCTTCTTGATATCCCGCTACGGTAGGCGATGTAATGCGTATGACGGAAATATCAATGGCATGTGTTAGGTGTATTGATTTTTTTTCTGTAGTCTAAGTAACTGTAGTATAATGCATTTCACGAGTGAAATCGCAGGACATCTTCCACCTGACTCTCTACTCTGCCCGTTGAAATAGTTTTTAATACAAAAATAAAGAAAGACAACGCCCGCGTTAAGAAAATAAATTCCGGACTTTACTAACAAGCAACACGAAGTGCATCCAGCCTGAGAACAACTTTTATTGCGCACACATTCCTGTCCTATAATACGTCCTGTGAACTAGTACCTAAGTATAGAGCATGCCCGTTGTAGGCAAAATTGGCCAGGAGTACTTTTATTACTTTTTCTGCAACTTGACATTTGACAAGGGTCGTTCCATATACGTATATTGGTGCATCCCGCAGTTTAGAGCCATAGCTGCACCGTATTCCGGCACTGATGATGGGGGCTGATTTTTTTGCTTTTGGCAAGAAACAGATGTTCTTTAGCGTACTCTCAGTTACATAGTTAATACTGCAAAAACTCTTGTATTAACTATTAGGGCGTGTAGGGACACCACCAATGCACACCACGTTTTTTAAACGCGCCGTCGTCACGCGTTTTAGAAACGCGCGTCGGCAGCGCGCTTCTATCCTACAGCGCAGTTTGTTTTTGTTTGTATCGATACGAACGCGATGGTAACGCGCGTGTGTATCGCTACAAACGCGCGTCAACGGCGCGCTTTTAAACGTGGTCTGCATAGGCCCTTAGACTTCACTAGAATATAGTTTTGCCTTCCGTTTCAGTACACGCATAATAATCACTTTGATAGGCTAGTTTTTGATACTTTGGGTAAAATAATTGTAATTTTTTTTAGGGTGCTCCAATTTTTTTTAACTAATGTTTAGTTCATGTTTCTTTCTATAGATGAAAGGTTGTTTTAAACCAGTGCTACTTCACTGGTTAAAAGCAACCTTTCATCGTTCGTTTTTCGGTTCATACATTACAAAATCTAATCTTATCTTTTCATAATATTTGTTCAGATTATCTGATATAATTAGGAAGTTTTTTAGAGAATGTTTATACATTATCTAAAGAAAGACATATTTTGTGGAGACGTTATTGCCATAAAGATATTTACATCTCGTGTATTAAAGGAGTCTCTATGCGATGCTACAATTAGATTTGTTTGACCTTGGATTTTGAAGACACTCAAAAACCAACTTTATATGGAGCTGTAAGCTCTTTATGCAATATAAATGGCTGCCGAGAAAAAATAATAACTGAAATATTATAACTTTCATAACTGTATAAACGATAATGAATGATCAAACAGTTTCAACTACATATGCCGCAGACATTAATTTGACATTTCGTTCGTTATTTTAAAATGATATGATAATTTCTTTGTTGATTATCAAGCTGTGTGGTGACGGCATAGCATATCATCACCCCATCTCATCCCGTGGGGGTGTAGAAATCGTCTGAGAGAATACCTACCAGAGAACGGGCAGCAGCGTTTTTCTGTGAACTATGACCATCAAACTGCGATCGCCGACACTTATGCGAAGCGTGGCGATTATGGCATATCCCCCATTCTTTGGGGAGGCTTTTGTCCAGCAGTGGCTTGGGCTGACATGATGATTTCTTTGTTCAGGTCGAACAATGATACTAACAACGCATTTTATGGACGAAGCTGATGTTCTGGGCGATCGCATAGCTATAATGGCCGGTGGAAAGCTGCAGTGTGTAGGAACACCGTATTTCCTCAAGAAGCACTATGGGATTGGCTACAAACTCACTATTGTTAAGGGAGATGACTGTAACGTCGATGAAGTAACCAAATTTTTCAAAGATTATGTTCCTGAAGTAAAAGAAAATACTAATATAGGTAAGATGCAATTTAATTATTTTTAGTTTTATTTCTTTTATAACACGAATGAAGACCGCCAGTAGGTGGTAGTAACCCTGCCTTCTGATCCAAAAGTGGCGGGTTCGATACTCGCACAAGACAAATATGTGTCCTTGAACATGTCTCTTTGTCTTAGTCCGAATTTTTTCTGTGTATTGTATTATATATATTTGCAATATAAATACCTACAGCTATTAACTTACGTACATATGATAAAAAGCCGTAATGTAGTGAAATTTGCCACGGTTAATACTACTCTCTACAAACGTAATAAAGTAACTTTGACCTTGATACATCCTTTTCTGAAACGGCATGCATCTATTCCTCTGTCCATCAATGTTGCTGTGCCCGACCGCATCCATACACTTACCTACTTTACATTATGGAATGCAATAAGCTTACATATTCTACCATAATATACATCCAGCGGAACTTAGTAATATAATATTAGATTACTCGCAGGAAAAGTTGTCGCAGTCTCAGGCGTAGATGGGTCTTGAACAAAGATGTAAAGCGGTCTCCCTAGAACTGTATTAGGTACGCTTGCTTAAATATATTAAGCTTTAATTATGTATATAAACTATTGAGTATTAGTTTATATCGAACATTTGTAAATAGTCGTTTGATTACTCGCGGGATCACTCACGGATTCAGCTGTCGAGATCACATTTTATT
This sequence comes from Pseudoips prasinana, assembly GCA_951640165.1. Classification (NCBI taxonomy): domain Eukaryota; kingdom Metazoa; phylum Arthropoda; class Insecta; order Lepidoptera; family Nolidae; genus Pseudoips; species Pseudoips prasinana. The sequence goes on from OX621240.1 coordinate 18,550,720, forward strand.
TTTAACCGACTTCAAAACAACGAGGTTATCAGTTCGTCTATATTTTTTTTACGTTTATTTACGCAAGTATGGTCCCATAAAAGCTGTGTTCCAATCGGGATTTTAACCAAATAGTCGGTTTTACGCTTTTTAAGCACTCTGCCTACAGGGGGTCTGGCCTAATTCGCCGATCATTGTGCTCGTGATCGGCGTTAGAATATATGAAGATTAAAAATGGCTAAATCATTCGTTCAATGGTCAATATGTTGAACATCGATTCCGGACCATTTATGACGTCCCATCTGCTCATGGAACGAATGTTTTAGTGATAGGTCCCCTGGACCATTTTTCTACTTTTTTTTTTAAATATCTTGCAACAAATTCTTTTTTAATTATAAATTTAATATGTTAACAATATGCATATAATATAATTAACACACAAATGACAACATTTCAAAACCGACACCACCTTAAAACAAAAATACCATTTCTTTATTTTTGTGTGTTTAGTTTTGTAGGCGCCAACGAGTTTGACAAGACAGTGATTTTTTTTTGACGGGTTACATTAAAGCAAAGATCGGCTATTCCACCGTATGTATGACGTCATTTGCCGCTTACGTCTTTTTAGAATACATCGAATTTCAAAAAGTTCAAAAGTTCATAATTTCGCAAAAAGGAAAAATATGGGTGCCCTAGTTTCGGATTTACTTTTAAATAACGCAATAATACGTGCCAGTTAAAAATATGAAATGTTGTCAATAATCCAGGCAACAGATAAACATACTCATATAATAGATAAATTACATCCAGACACTGAATAAAGAATCGTCCTCATCACACAAACATTTGTCCTGGGATCCCAACACACGACCTCTGGCTTATCAGTCAGGGTCACTGGCTACGGTCAAGGATACACTATTTTATAAATATTCAGAAATTGTGATTATGTATTTTATTATATTAAAGTTCATAGTAAAGGCTTTGTTTACACCTATTGTCTAAGGTAATTGGCTTCACAATTGTAAACCGATTTTTTGTTACAGGTTCAGAATTAACTTACATACTGCCTAGTGATAATGTCAGCAAATTCCCAGACATGCTTAGAGAATTCGAAATGAAAAGGCAATCATTTAAAGTGTCCAGTTACGGCTTATCTGTCACTAGTTTGGAAGAGGTATTTATGAAGTACGTATTTTATTGAATTAATGCATAATAAGTGGTCAATCGTAGAATCCAACTCGGCTGGGCAGCGTTCGGAAAGCTACGCAATATCTTCTCGTCCCAAATACCGCAGTGTCTTAAGTTGAAAGTCTTCGACCAGTGTGTGTTGCCAGTGATGTCTTACGGAACAGAAACATGACTATGGGCCTCATCAGAAGGCTTAAGGTCACCCAAAGAGCAATGGAGAGGGCAATGCTCGGAGTATCACTGTGTGATCGAATCAAAAACATCGAAATTCGCAGGCAAACCTTTGGCAAGTTTGGTAATTCTTTGGGCTATGTCGGCTACTTTAGCCGACATAGCCCAAAGAATTACCAAACTGATGTGGCAGTGGGCAGGGCACATAGCTCGTAGAACCGACGTCCGATGGGGCAAAAAGGTTCTCAAGTGGCGACCACGAACCGGAAGACGCAGCGTTGGCAGGCCCCCTACAAGGTGGACCGACGATCTTGCAAGGTTTGTGGGAAACCGTTGGATACGGGCAGCGCAGGACCGGCCATTGTGGAGATCCTTTGGGAGGCCTTTGTCCAGCAGTGGACGTTTTTCGGCTAATATGATGATGATGAAAACGGTAAGATGCTGACAAAATTTTATTTGCTGCTAAATTAATGTGGAGAAAACCTTAACCTATGGTACAAGACCATACATCACAAAAATTTTAACTACTATTTTTAGGCAAGAAGAAATATATAGGTATATGTATATTATTTTAAGGTTACATTGCTGCAGTAATTTAAGTTTATCGCATCACTTCTCTAAAGGAATGGGAAGTTGTGAACTTTTAAGTTAATTTACAATATGTTGAAGTGTTATCCGAAAATTGCAAGGGTTTACAGTATTGTGAAAAAGCTCTAATAAATGTCAGCCCTATAGTGCCGCATATGGCCCGCCAGGCCTTTGTTATTGGCTCATCTGAAGTTACAAATTATTGCATTAATAAAGTAACTTGAAATTATGTTTTCATTGGGACCTAAATAATTTTTGCTTGGGACCCTCGATAACATGACTGTAACCTAAAAAACGTTGAGTATGGCTGCTATAGGGTAACATTTTTTTGTAATATGTTCCTCATAGATGTATTGGTTTTGAAATGTACAAGGTCCACTTACGCTCCTATAAAAAAGGATTTGCTTAGATTTGTATAAAAACTTAATTTTAGTGTTGTCAGCCTCTTCATAAATTAAGATTGATTCTCTATCGCAATGTAACATTGTTAATGGTTTCTAGGGCAGGGGCTGAAGATCTTGAATTTTCGCCAGAGAAGAAACAGAATAACCACACTGCTCCCTACAGTGACAGCGCAGTCGTGCCTATGGTGCATTTGACTGGAAATTCACATGGCTCAAGTAACTACCTGCCTTTTAAGCTTTGTATCGTAATTTCAGCTTAGAATGAATAACGACTATAGCGTAATGTTTTGTTTTTTTTTGCAGCGGACAACGAACCAATCCAAAAAGTTCGTGGATTCAAACTATTGAAAAACCACATAAAAGCAATGTTCCTGAAACTGGCTTATAATTCAATGAGAAATAAACTATCTGCCTTGATACAATTCGTAACGCCTATTATTAATATAACATTATCTGTAATTATATCAAGATCATGGAAGTTCTTAGCCCAATTGCCACCATTAACGTTAAGCTTAGAGAGCGGCTTTCCGAATACGCAAACGCTCGTGTCGCAGTCTGGAGTCGTTGATGGTAGTTTGGCGGCAAAAGCAATGTTGGCATACAAAGATTACTTCAAACGCTCCAAATATCCAGGAATGACTTTGACGGATGTAGGCACGACGGACTTGGCGAAGTTTTATTTAAAATTGGTAAGTTTCTTTTCATAAGGCCGACATTAACAATATTTACATGACTCGCTAGCAGAGGCGTAGTATCCATATAACAAGATTTCGCTTACCTTTAAAGTAACGAAGAAAAAGTTTTTAATGAAGAAGAAAGAAAACCATTCCAACCACACCAGCCTGGGACTTTATTCACATATGGCCATCTGATCCCAAACTAAGCAGAACTTGTACTATGGAAACCAGATAACTGATATATTACATACTGGCTGTGCCCCGCGGTTTCACCCGCGTTAAACTTTATAAATTATCACAGCTCCTCCCCCGAAGGTGATAGCGTGATAATATGTAGCCTATATGTTGAACCGACCTCTTAGTAATATGATGCAAAATTTGAAGTAAATCCATTCAGTACTTTGTGAGTTTAGCCCGGACATACATACAGACAAAAATTATAAAAACTATATTTTTGGTTTCGATATCAATATTCAATGTACAGTTTTGACTTTTCTACGATTTTATTATATGTATAGATACTACTTACTTTTCTTTTGTAAATACATACGTATATAGATAATTACACCCAGCCTCAGGACAAACAGACATGTTGATACACACAAATATCTGTCCTGGTTGGGGCCACCCACGACCTGCGAGTGAAAGACAAGCATTTACCAACCACGCCAACCGTTTCAGCTATTTACTCTATTCTTTTCTAGGTTTAATTACTAATATATTTTTTTTAGAGTGATGCAGATCCATCTCGAGTTCGGTTCGAAACACTGATGGGTGCTACGTTTGGTGAGAACAATATCACGGCATGGTTCAGTAACTACGGCTACCATGACTCCGCCATTGCGCTCGCCCAAACCAACAACGCTATCATGAGAGCCCTATCACCGAACAGTACCTTGACGATCGTCAACCATCCGCTACCATATTCTATTGAAAACTTGGTAAGCAGTACGAGAATATTTTTCATTTATTTTATTCTTTATTTATTTATTGCGTAATAAGATTATAATCATCATAAGAAAGGTAGGGCATAGTGTTTATATGCTCAAAGAGCAGCCCGACTGCGGAAGTACCTCCAACTTACAGAAGACATTCCTTAATAATAACATTAATAATTTTAATGTTGTGTTTCCGAGAGTGAGTAATGTCGCCAAAGCTCATTGGGGTTGGGGGAAGGGTCAGTAACACTTGTTTGCTGACTCTTAAAGGCCGGCAACGCACCCGCGACCCCTCTGGTGTCGCGAGTGTGCATGGGCGGCGGTCATCACGTAACATCAGGTGACCCACTTGCTCGTTTGTCGCACGCTGATATAAAACAAGAATAAAAAATCTTTCATAATATGTATTATACAGGGTTATTTCTAAAACACCAAAAACCTTGCACTACTATATAGTTAACACCATAAACATCAACTTTTGTTCTACATCGTTTGATAATTTGTTAGATTTTATTTTCATACAAAAATAAGTATTAATTTAATTTCCCGCTTGCATGTTTATAACTCTACGAGCATCACAAAGACGCGAAACGCGCGCGAGCGTAGCTTCGTACGCGCGTCGTCCTTTCGTTTATGAATGAAACATAGACCTACAAATGTCACGACAATACAAAAAAAACTATAAAATGCTTTTTTTTCATGTATTGAGTTATGTCCGAACTCGTAGAACAAAATCAGTTGCTTATGATGTTAGCAATCTAGCCTTGCGAGCTTGTTGGTGTTTTACAATGAACGCTGTATTTAACGATTGATTAAGTCATTTTAAACCCTTATTTATATGAACGCCATTTAAGAAATCGATTTTCGGCGACTTAGCCGGTAGAGCCCCTCATATATCTGTGGACAAAAGCTACTTAAACAATAATAGGCAGAAAAAGTATATTACAGGTTTACTTTTAAGACACCAAAAACCTCGCAGTACTAGACAGTTAACACCATAAGTATCGACTTTTGTTCTACAACGTTTGATAATTAGTTAGATTTTATTTTCATACAAAAATAAGTATTAATTTAATTTCCCGCTTGCGTGTTTATAACTCTAGCATCGCAAAGACGCGAAACGCGCGCGAGCGTAGCGTCGTGCGGGCGTCGTCCTTTCGTTTATGAATGAAACATAGACCTACAAATGTCACGACAATTCAACAGAAACTTCAAAATACATTTTTTTTCATGTATTGAGTTATGTCCGAACTCGTAAAACAAAATCAGTTGCTTATGATGTTAGTAATCTGGTCTTGCGAGCTTGTTGGTGTTTTACAATGAACGCTGTATTTAACTATTGATTAAGTCATTTTAAACCCTTATATATTTGAATGCCATTTAAGAAATCGATGTTCGGCGACTTAGCCGGTAGAGCCCCTGATATATATGTGGACAAAAAGCTACTTAAATAATAATAGAAAAAAAAAGTATATTACAGGTTTACTTTTAAAACACCAAAAACCTCGCAGTACTAGACAGTTAACACCATAAGCATCAACTTTTGTTCTACAACGTTTGATAATTTGTTAGATTTTATTTTCATACAAAAATAAGTATTAATTTAATTTCCCGCTTGCGTGTTTATAACTCTAGCATCGTAAAGACGCGACACGCGCGCGAGCGTAGCTCCGTGCGCGCGGTCGTCCTTTCGTTTATGAATGGAACATAGACCTACAAATGTCAAGACAATACAAAATAAACTTTAAATTTTTTTCATGTATTGAGTTATGTCTGAACTCGTAGAACAAAATCAGTTGCTTATGATGTTAGCAATCTAGTCTTGCGAGCTTGTTGGTGTTTTACAATGAACGCTGTAGGTATAACCAATTATAAATCTTTCGACTTATTAGTCTATTACAGAACTTATTTGACTAATGACTTTAGTTACACGTTAAGCATTGTATTTGGCAGACTCGATGGTCTCGCGGTAACATATTCAACTAACTTATATCCCGTGCCCCGGAGACGTTAAGGCATCGGTCCAGTTCCTCATCTCTTTTCCAGTCGTATCGCTAGTCGTCCCATCTAATCTTGAAAGTGATGGGATGGAAAGTGTGTGGATGGCTAGACACAATGGAAACCGGCCGCCGTGGCCCTTACTCGACCAGGAGGAGTTTACTATTATTATAAGCATTGTAAAGAGAGAATAACAGAACAGAGGCTTGTGACTGCTAAAAAATCAACGGATATGCCAAGGTCATCTTTTGCAAAAACAATCTAAAAATACCATTGAACTGAAAAGTTTTTTTTTTAGAAAACGCACGCACTTGGTAATCTAATCCCTGTGTCGCGGGGTACTTTACAAACAAATAATAGACGGATACAAATTACATCCAGACTCAGAACAGCTGTTTAAGGGTCACACAAATAGTTTTCCGGCGCGGGATTCGAACCCGCGACACGAAGAGGTGAGGCGACTGTCTTAGCCGCTGCGCCACATGTGCAGTCAAGTTATATATGTACTATCGAGTGGCAATAATCTACTTAAAAAAATACTAAACAAACATATTATTGTTTCAGGTGAAGGTGATGGCAACTGGCAGCAGTATGGGATTTCAGTTTGCATTTAACATAGGCTTTTGTATGGCCTTCGTTACTGCGTTTCTAGTGCTCTTCGTTATCAAGGTAATAAATTACTCGTATCGATTATTTCATTTGCTATATGTACAGACGCCAGTACATCCAGCTACCCCAATCTGTCAAATTTCTTTTATAGATTTTCAACTTTATCACATAAGCATAAAGTTCACTTTCAATTGAAAGGGTCAGCAACACTTGTTTGCTGGCTTTTAAAGGCCGGCCACGCACCTGGGACACCTCTGGTGTTGCGAGTGTCTATGGGCGGCGATGATCACTTACCATCAGGTGACCCACTTGCTCGTTTGTCGCCCTCAGATATAAAAAAAAATGTTCATTGTGTAAAAAAATATGTATAAAATGTAAATTAAAGTGTTGATCATTTAGAAATGAGTAATCTGTGAAATGATTAATAGTAAAATGATCAATCGGCGAAACCAATGTTTGACTAAACGTTGTTTTTCAAGTGTAATTTTGCTAAATGATTTTTGGTCAAACAGCATGGCTACCCCTCTGGGAGACAGGCGTGAGTCTATGTATGTATGTATGTATGTAGCATGGCTCCGCTATAATACACATTAAACTGGACAAATTAAACACTACCAGTTTATGAAAAATCTAATTTTGGTGCGCCATACAAAATACATCAGCTGATCGTTATCCTTGTATGGGAAGTTAATATTTCCATTTCTGTATTTTGCACGTTCATACCGTTGTTCAGATTCGGATTTTAATTCGGAACTTAGGACGAGTCACGCCAGTGCCATCATACCATAAACCAACTTACAAGTAACACATATACACTATTATCATGATAATCAGTAATACTTACTACCTAAATCACACAACTCAAACAACATTTTAGCTTCACGTGATATGGGTTCCTTGTACATTCCATCAAAATAAGTAAGCATATCGTCAACTTTTTTACAAACGTCACACGAAGGAGACTTAACTTTTTTCATTAAGAACGCTTTTAATGGCATGCGTGGCCGAGAAACCTGTCATACGCTGTGTTATTTTAATAAAAATCACCCCTATCACGTGCACTGTGCTGCACGCGCCTTATTATTATTATCGAGCATATCCTTTTCTCAACAAGTTTGTTACGGAAAATCCGCCTATTATTAGTCCATATTTATAAATCATCAAATATAACAGCAAGCAGGTTATAAGAATGAAAGGTCAAATAACAACATGGGCCCGATCAGTTTTTTCTTTACATATAGTGTCATTAATCCTCAGAGTAAAGCGCATAACGGGTTACCGGGGCAGCAGGTACAATTCCGTACGTTAATGTCGTACAAAATTGTACCTGCTGCCCGGAGGTGACATTTTTAGTCTTTGACGTCACTTCTATATAATTATTTTGAACGTAAAGTTTTATCACAACGTACCGGGAGTTATAGCTACGGCCGCGGCTAGTATGGCATTCATATAATGGGATTATCCTATAGCTCTCTCCACCTCAAAAGTTTTTTATAATTCATCATCATCAGCCTGTTATCGTTCACGGCATGACATATGCCTCTCCTAACGGTTACTGTAACGTTGCCATTTGGAGGGGTTTGCCTTAGTCACCACGCTTGGCGACCGCAGTTAGGTGGTAGCTAGTGGACAGGTGGCGCTGCTGCCCAACTACCTGCTATATGCCTTAGTCGTCTTATACGACTTTTTTATAGGCCAGAAACCACACGGCTAATAATTCATTAAGTTATAATTCCTAAGAACGCATACTCGGATGAGACTGCCAATAACCAATCTTCTTTAGTTGTAGTACCTACTTAGTTTCAAACATTAATGTAACGCTTTCTACCAGGCGCATATTTCGCTGCAAGCCTTCACAACATAGGCTGTTGACCCATCGTCCTCTTGGTGATGAGGCTATACAAATAACAGCCCACCATAGCCAACCCCAATAGTTACGAACACCAATGTAATGATACTACCCGAAACACTTACTCAGCGTAAAGCTACTATAGCCTGTGTAGTGTTCCGGCCCGCTGTAAACTTGGTGATGACTCTCAAATGAGGCTATACCAATGACCAGTCCACTATAGCCAACCCCAATAGTTATGAACACCAATGTAATAATAAATCATTTATTTCAGACACTGTCCATATTATTACTAAGTAATACATCTTAATAACTAGTGTTAGTAATAATAATCTAAGTATAATGTCAAGGGCACAAGTCTATATCAAGTCCAGAACATGACCACCTTCAGAGTGTAGTGTTGTCCAGTGCCGGAACATAGGCAAGTCCCAGCGACCACCCAACCCACTCAGAATGCTATTCGAAATGGATCACATGCAGTCCATCATAGAGACACATCCTTTCCTTATAATGGTATGAAACCCATCCACACTCTTTTCTGCTAACATGGCTGAGGCACTGCAATGTAATGATTTGTATATTGTATTGTACCAGGAACGCATAAGCGGCGCGAAGTTACTACAGCGTGTGTCGGGCGTGCGGCCTGCCGTCATGTGGATTTCGGCGCTTATATGGGACTGGATGTGGTTATTCCTTGTCTATATCTGCATCGTGATTACGCTCGCTTGCTTCCAAGAAATGACTCTTTCGACGCCCCAGGAATTAGGTTTGTTAAATTTTACATTATTTAATTGTAAAAACTTGAGGGAAATATGCGGAACACCACATAGTAATTTAACCAGATTTATTATTAGACTACAGTAACAAAAAAGACAAACACTTTAAAACAACCTTTAATGATTTTATTACTATGTGCTAGGAATTTTTTATTTTGCCCTCTGTGGGCAGGTTAAGATCATAGACCATACCGCCTCGTCTTCAGTTGTAATTATTTTATGTTTTTTGTCATTTAGTCAAAGTCCAGTTAAGTCCGTCACAGTCAAATCATAGTCCTGCCTCAGTAAAGCAGTGGAGACTGTACTAGAGGTTTCTATAGTTTTCGTTTCAACACGGAAAATCAAAATTCACGGCAATATCTCACTTTCCTCCATTTGTGTACGTTGTCGAAGAAATTATGTCTGAAAATCAACCATATTTACACGTAAAAACTCGAACTTACACCAGTTTTTTTAAATGAAACATACCTTCGATGCGTCTTTTTCCGCGTTAGCGCCAAAACTGGAGAAAAAAATGAAAACTTTACATTTCGCTTTTTAAAATGGCCTGTTGTTCTGTCTTAAAGAAAAGTTCCAGCCATTAAGATTTTTTTTTTAATGATAACCTTTATGTTATAGGTTTAATATACGTCTCTAACTAACATTTTGCATTCATATGAGTAAAGTTACAGTTTAGCTATAATATTGCGAGTGGGTTTTCGAAACGCATCCGTTATCAAACCGAATTATGATAGTAACAGCAATATATGGGCTATTCAGTCATTGGTGGTGTGCCCCGAAACCTTCCCCATAATATACAGTGTCTGTAATAGATTTAAACTGCTAAATTCCACACAGTGATTTTGTTACTTATATTTGATGCTATTATATTGTGGCCCCATGAAATTATTAGATATATATATATATATATATATATATATATAATATTTAGAGCCTCGAAACAAAAAGTAAAATATTTACATATGGGACACTGCACTATATTATACATTTTTATTGTATAATTCCAATGTTGGTTGTCTTTAAGTATCACTATTGTATTAGGTGAGTACTAGCTGACCCGTGCCCATTTAGTTTGGTGGTGAACATTTTTACATGTGATGGAATTATGAGTGTGGTGCGTTTAATTTTTTGGGCATAAAATATAGCCTATAGCACTCACAAATAATGAGGCTTTATATTGGCAAAAGATTTTTCAAAATCGGTTTAGTAGATCAAGAGCTTACCTCCTACAACCTCACAAACTCAAAACTTTACCTCTTTATAATATTAGTAGAGGTGTACGTGTCTTTCTAATTGCATGATTGTTTGTAATGTTGACGATCCCGAAACAAATTAATATTAGGATTACCATAGATATGACATCGGACAATTCTTAAAAGGAAAAGTATTTGTGAATTTTAAGTATACACGAATTTCTGTTCTATTCGTTTACGATGAGCACACATTATACATAAGATAAATTACCTTTAAAGCCATCTAACATTACTCCTGAATAATCTTGTTTTGTTGTATTACAGGCAGAGTATTGCTGGTGCTAATGGTGTTCTCTTTGGCCACAATACCGCTGCACTATATCGCAGCATTCTATTTCACGGCGCCTGCTAGCGGATTTTCAAAAATGTGTTTCTTAAATATGTTCACTGGTAAGTCACCATGCATAAGTATCGACAACTGTAAGCGGTAACTGGGTGTTGTGTGCGTTTATGTATAGTATTTGAACACTGATTTTATATATATTTTCATTGATAGTAGATACAGCTATTACGGGATGTAAAATATCATAGCCTCCAATTATAGTAGGCTAGGTTGAAATGTATAAGGTAATCTATCAGTACTGTTTTGACATTACTTACCGATACCGTATTGAATGGTCCAATATAGTAGAAGATGGCCCCTGTACAATAGTAATGAAGTGGCTTGTACATCACTTTACTTGTCAATAACTTGCTAAATTACATTTTTTTAGGTTGCATGCCGTTTTTGATCACCGAGTTATTAAGACTTCCAGAAGTTGGCAATCCATTTTACGCCAATATGTTCGATTGGATATTCTCTCCACTGCCTATTTACTGCGTTAGTAGAAGCTTTAGGTAAGAATTATTTTATTTTTTTAAGACTTCGCGTCCACTATGTAGTAATTCTCTGGATCGCGGCAGATTTTACAAACGTAAAGTAACTGTTAACACCTGTGCGGGGAACGAACCCGCAATTCGAGGGCGCTGAGCGAGGTGACTACCTTAACCATTGCGCCACACGTGTCCTCATAATTACAAATGCAAATAAAAATATGTAATCTTATCTTATTAAATCTTAGTTACCTAATTCATTAAATAATTTCCTTAGTTCTAACCTTTGCTGTTGTTTCAGAGATATGAGCGTGTCCTCATTTTCACTCTTAGCATGTGACGGGCTCTGTGAGCAACTTAATGTGGACAACTGCACGCGACACACGATCTGCAACGATCTCCACCTCTCAGTCTGTTGTAGTAAGTGAGTTTTGTGAGTCCGTGTTATGTATAGTTATAAGTTTTAGAGTAGGTACATTGTCTTAGTTGGCGTGGGGGACGGTGCTTAAACAACTGGACGTGTTCATTATCTACTATTGTGAGGCACTCATAGCTAGATGCTCTCACCGGTCCGTAAGTGATTGGCGAGGTGAAGTATCTAGGTTCGTGGTCAGTCCATTGATGGGTGACCGCCAAAGTGGTTTAATTTCCGAGCGTGTCCGTGCTTCGGAGGGCACGTTAAGCTGTCGGTCCCGGTTGTAGTCATTAGACAACAGTCGTTAAGCCATGACAGAGGCCTACTGGGCGGCCTGAGCAACTCTGACACCAGGGTAACCACTGCCCATACGATAAGTAAGTAAGTCTACTAGTTACGCCTATCAGAATATTAATAGTAAGTTTTGTGAGTGGGTGTTTTGTATAGTTACATGTTTTAGAGTAGGTATAATGTCTTACTTAGCGTGGGACATGATTTTTCGAAAACTAAACATGGTCATTGGATAGGTACACATCTCAGAAAATTTTAGTAAGTGAGTTCTGTGAGTGCATGTTATGTATAGTTACAAATTTTAGAGTAGTTACATTGTCTCAGTTGGTGTGGAACACGGTGCTTAAACAAGTGCACGCGTTCATTGCCTATTAGTTACCCCTATCAGAATATTAGTAGTGAGTTTTGCGAGTGTGTGTTACGTATAGTTACAAGTTTTAGAGTAGGTACATTGTCTCAGTTGGCGTGGAACACGGTGCTTAAGCAACTGAACGTGTTCATTGCCTACTAGTTACCCCTATAAGAATATTATTAGTGAGTTTTGTGAGTGCGTACTATGTATAGTTACAAGTTTAAGAGTAGGTACATTATCTCAGTTGACGTGGGACACGGTGCTTTAACAACTGAACGTGTTAATAGCCTACTAGTTACCCGTATCAGAATATTAGAAGTGAGTTTTGCGAGTGCATGTTATGTATAGTTTCAAGTTCAATGTCTCAGGTGGTGTGGTGTTTAAAAAACTGAACGCACTCATTGATAATCATATTAACACTTTGTTTTACAGTCGATGATGAACCATTTTTGCAATGGAGTGAGCCCGGAATCGGAAGATATTTGTTTATGATGATCTTAGTCGGATTTATATCATTCACCTATTTGCTTATCAGAGAATATGAACTTGTAAACAAGGTAAATAAAGATATATATTTTTCAAGTTTCTAATAAGAAGTAGATAATAACTAAGGAAAAATATTGACATGAAATAAAAATTAAACTATTCACACATAATGACCATTAATATTGTCTTGATGCCCCAGACGTTTTTTTTTTATATTTTATATATTTAATACGAAGAATAGTGCATTTACTTTATTATCTTTGCACACACAAAGACTGGTTGAGAATGGATTCGGCATTAAGAACGCCTCTGTACAATCTTATCCAAAAAGTAAAAAGAAAAAAAGGTTTACCAACTCCTACTCTCATAACAAGCAATCTCCTATTACCATGATATTTATATTGGAGCTGTAAAAATATAGTTGTAACAGATTGGTCCTAAAGTTTCCCTGAGAAAGAAGTTTAAGGGAATCACTATTGTAAATGTGGTTTGACACCACATCTACAATGGTCGTAACAGTAAATTAATAACTCTTTACGGGCAATGTAATGTCAAACTTCTGTTATAATATAAATGTTAGTAGTCTTGACCACCATATTAGCAGCAATGATAGCCAACACATTTTATTATTACCCGATACAATGTTGGATTCCAGCCATTAAAGACCTATTTAAATAAAAGACTAATGATACAAATAAGTATCAAAAAACAAATTGCAGGTCCTCACGTATGAATATTTGAGCATTCATCTAAAGTGACACAAGTGTTGACATAAAAATATGATCAATATTTTAATGGTCTACTATGCGTTGGCAGATATTTTATTCTTCGAGCCACAATGAAACGCCTTTACTAAGTGAAGAAGACGACGACGTAGCGCGCGAACGTACTGCTGTTGAGTCTCTCACGAGGCCTATGCTCGCACAGCAAAGTTTAGTTACCAGAGACCTCACCAAGTTCTACAAGCAGTTCCTCGCTGTCAATAGACTAAGTTTCGGTAAGTATATACTAATTAGGCAACAAAGAGATGCCTTCACTAACTAAATATCTTGGGACAACTAACACATTGCCATCTGATCCCAAACTAGGCATAGCCTGTGCTATGGCAACCACACAACTGATAAACATACGTACATATTTTAGACCCAGGCACAGAACAAGAACGCGCGGAACCCACGCCCTCTGGCTTCAGTATCGAACCCACGGCCCCTGGCTTCAGTCAGATTCACTAATCACTAGACAAACAGGCCAGTCATAATATCGAGCGGCCCATCGAGTAGTCTCATAGGAGGCCTACGCTTGCACAGTCTCTCACGAATAATCTCGAGGCCTGCCTGCCTTCCTCCCATTAAAGTTCCAAGTTCTACACGCAATAATCTTTCGCTGAAACCCTTAGATCCCCTTAATTTCGGTCCGTATATAGAACTGGATGTGTTCTACTCGTACACGCAGCTCCACAAGTTACAGAAATAATTTATTAAGAATTAAAGGAATATATTGTGTTGTCCTTTGACAGCGGTCCACAAAGCGGAATGCTTTGGTCTACTGGGCATCAATGGTGCAGGCAAGACAAGTACGTTCAAGATGCTGACGGGTGACACGCGCATATCGTCCGGCGATGCGTACGTGCACGGACTCTCTATCAAGACGCAACTGCAACAAATTTATACACTTATCGGTAAGTCAAGAGCAACAGCGAGCATTTGGGAGGCCCAATTTGATTATGGAGGCCAAATTACGACCGGTTAGCAAACCACTCCTTTATTTTCTACTTGTTTGTGAAAGCTACCGATAAAAAGATGTTAGACCTCTTTTCCGCTGCTCCAGAAACCAGATAATAAGTTAGTTTATAGTTTTAAAAGGAGTCCGATCTCTTGGGTACTCTAACTCCATTTGACGAAGACGCTGTAGAGACCCACTATGCTTTGGTGTGGTATTACTAGGTTAGAAGTCTCCAATAGGTCCTCCGGTGGGAGTTTCTGACTTTAGATATTCATAAGTAGAGCGGAGCACACCACATGCACGAGCATGCAGTGGTGCTAACACAGTGGGCTTCTGAACTGTGTGTGATACGTGCATTTATGATTTCCTACTCCAGTTGGTAATACCGTCTTCATAGATAACCGCATTGGGTCACCCGGTGTCCAAAAATGGTGGTAGCCATTGAGAGTCAAGAAGAGATCCTAGTTGCAAATCTACACATGGCGAAAGAGTTTGATTGAAGTTCGAACCGGAGTCTGTTATTAAAGCTGTCAGCATACGAACTTTCTGAGGGATTTTACACTAGGTTGCCAGCTTTTTGACAAACATAAATATGAGAGCTGTAGTTAATGGCAACTGCTCCGTTAGCATGGACAGCGAAACTGGCGGTCTACAAGCTCTGTGCATGCGTGTGTCCCCGACGATGCTTTTGCTGCATTGTTAATAATGTTTTTGCCCATTGGAAACATGCATTGATTTGCAAATTTCAGCATCGGGAACACTTACTAGATGGGTTGTACCGACATCCCTCTATTTACTGTTGAAAAAAGTCGATAAAACTTGTGTCTAAGATAGTCTAAGATACCTATATATCTTTTTTATTAGGCTTGAAAGGGAAGCCCTCCACAATTAATCCTGTTCGCAAGTTACTGTTCGCGTGAATTTGGATTTCTTAATCTTTGAATTCAATCTGCGTGATGATCGACAATATATAGTGATACGATTATCCTCTCATAAACTTTTCAAAAGCCAATCATGTTCGCAGGTTACTGTCCTCAGTTCGACGCGTTGTTCGACAACCTGACGGGGCGTGAGACGTTGCGTATATTCTGCCTGCTGCGTGGAATTCCGGCTCGTATCGGTAACGCAAGAGCCTTGCACCTGGCCACTACGCTTGGATTCCTCAAGCACTATGATAAAAAGGTGAGTAGATAATTTAATATTAACACAGTGAAGGTAAGGTAAAGGTAGATATTATGTAGAGACGAAATAACATTGTCTTTTTCATTTGATCTGTATTTATGAGAGGGAAAGAGACAAACGGGGTGGGCAAGGATCGTGACAAAAGGAAATCCGTTGTGTCTGCCAACCCCACTGGGAAAGAGAGACTTATTCCAATCTGTTGCCAACTTTAAAACTTCCACTCACTTGCTGAGGCTGTGGAATGAATCACGTCTCCATTTATCCAAGTTAAGTGTTCCGTTAAGTGTTAAGTCTCCAAACGTTCCGAACAATCGTTTTCTACAGTAACCATTGTTCCTCTACGTCAGGTCCCGAACTTAACAGTGTAAAAAATTATGATACCAAAACACTTTCAATTAATATAAAACGGATGACTTATTGAACAATTAAGCTAGTTTTAGAGTGTCTACACAATATTGAAGAATAGTTTCTGTAAGTTATAGTGGTTTAATGTCCACTGACAGATTATTATTTTCACCTTTTGCGATAGTCAGTCTTGTTTCTTAATATCATTGAAAATACAAACCACGCGGGGCGGTGCTAATCGCAAGTTTCCGCGTCCCCAACTCCTCCTACACCATGTAGACCCCCAGATAGTGTTTATTGATGTGCTGAGCCAGTGATAACTATAATTCAAATGACTTATAAGCTGAACTTGTATATTATTTTCTCAGGTACACGAATGCAGCGGTGGAACTAAGAGAAAAATTAGTACAGCGGTTGCACTCCTAGGAGATTCACCACTTGTGTTTCTAGATGAGCCGACTACAGGTAGGTCATATTATTAAGCTTTGGAATAAAGAAAAATGTTTTAGATACTAATTATGGGTATAGTATCTCAAAAACATCTTATGATATTGCGAGTCGAACGTACCAATGTCTATAAAACACGTCACGTTTTTTGTATGAGAGCCCACTTATATATTTGTTTCATTTTAATTTAATTATTTATTTTAAAAGTGAATTTATAATTAATAAATATTCTGTGAATATTTCAATCGTCTACCTGTTGCTGTTATCAATATCGAGCAGAGAAATGAAGTTTGTTGTATGGGATCATATTTATTTAATTTTGTTTTTTACTATTTGTTGTTATAGCGGCAACAGAAATATACCATCTGCTATCTACATATATATCTGCTACAGACAGTGGATTCTAAGTATTAGGGTCCCGTTTCACCTTTTGAGTACACAACCCTAATAAAAGTGGTTAACATTTGGTTCAACGTGGTTGTCGCACACCTTCAGCATGGAAGAGTGATGTAGACTTCTCTAGTCTCGCAGTCATGTGTTGATATCTTTCATATTTGTATTGTCGTCGAGTAGGCATGGACCCGGCGTCCAAGCGGCTGGTGTGGGCGTCCATCAGTGACGCAGTGAGCGCGGGCCGCAGCGTTGTGCTGACGTCACACAGCATGGAGGAGTGCGAGGCGCTGTGCTCGCGTCTCACCGTCATGGTCAACGGCCGCATGTACTGCCTCGGCCCACTGCAGCATCTCAAGACCAAATTCTCACAAGGTACCCTATAACCTCTAGTATCGCCTTACCTTCCTTTCAATTATACAACATGTAACGTAATTAACGCACACCCTCAAACACCCCAATTAGAATATTATGTTGTAATCATAATACATACACTGATTTTTTTATTTAACATGTATATGCATTGTTATTTTCTAAATTAGTTGCTTGGAATAAAGGTTATTTTTCTTTATCTTGTATTGAATGTTGGAATTTGTATGAATACGAATAAAACTGAGAATTAATAATCTTATTACTTTGATTTACGGTCTATTTCTATTTGTTTTGACTGTACAGGGTTAATATGACAATAATTTCTGTAGTTTTCATTATTATAGAATAAAAAATTACCTATATTAAAAATGATATAAATCGATTCAGTAAATGATTCTGAACAAACTATTTTTAGGATGTTAGTTAATTAAGTTACATGTTGTATAATAGTTTGGCTCCACGTGTTGTAATAACACCATCGAATCATGTGGAGGTTTTGCGTATATATGTAGTTAAAACAGCACACTGGCATTAGTAAAATTATCATATATCTTAAATTAATGAAAATGAATGTCTTTCGAACTCCCTTCCTCACTCTATTGGCGCTAGTAGTCTCTAGACTATTTTAAAAGACTATTTTAAAAGAAGAATAAAGTCAGATTTCCTATCTTAATATGTTGTATATTATATATGTATTGTGTTATATAAACCTGTATCAATTTTATCTCAGTACCTATAAGCTATATGTAGGTAGAATTAATTTTAAGTAGATAATGTGGTACACTGGTCTACCCTGTAAAACAAATGTGCTCTGTGTCTGGTTTGCTGTAACTAAACTCATTAATGAGTTAAGCTCGCCTATGTACACGCCTTTCTATCATACAATACATTTTATTTATTTGTGCAAGAAATGAATACACGGTACTATGCAAAATTATAACGTATGCCAATATTTTTCAGGGTACACCGTAATAATAAAATGTCAAGCGGGTCCAGATAGAAATAAGGATCTTATTAGTATAAATAATTACATGGCGGAACATTTCAACGACGTCAAACTCATGTGAGTATAAAAACATTAGACTTCTAATCGTTACGAATATAACATAAATAGTACATATCATCATGCCAAAGTACGTCCACTGCTGGACAAAAGCCAGCTCTGGGGATGCCATATCTGGCTTTTGTGTATATCCTCACCATCAGCATCTAAGCCAAACCTGTACTATGGAAACCAGATGACTGATACATACACGACGACGGTCACCGTAGCCTAGTTGGTAGTGCTCCTGCCTACGAAACTGGTGGTCCTGAGTTCGAATCCCGGTAAGTGCAAATATTTGTGTGATGAGCATGAATATTTTTTTCTGAGTCAAGGATGTTTTCTATGTATTTAAGTATTTATCTATCTATATAAGTATGTATATCATCGCCGGGTACCCATAGTACAAGCATTGCTTAGTTTGGGGCTAGGATGATTTGTGTGACATTGTCCCTAGATATTAGATATTATTATTAGATATTATACATATTCTACTTTTTTTTTGTAAATACTTACTTATATAGATAATTACACTCAGAGACAAGACAAACAGACATGTTCATGCACAAAAATATCTGTCCGGGATGGGAGTTGAACCCACGACCTGCGCTGCAGCGTGAAAGGCAAACATCAACCAACCACGCGTTAGATACCTTCATAATGTGTATACAATACAACATCATTAGGAAAAAGTATTGTTGTTAAAAGATGTTACAACAATGTTTTTAATGAACAGTTTTGTTTTTACGACATGTCGTAATGTAGTTTATAATTACTAGTATTGTTCCTAGAACATGGAAACATGGCGTGATAATTTGAACAGGTATCTAGGTATATACCTATATATATACGGCGATCATATCTATGAAGGCCGTGTTTTTTGAACTAAAAAACTTCTTTTCGTACGCTAATTGAGCAGTAAACTGGTGACTGCGTGATGAGAGCGTTACGATAAGTGTGATCGGGCGAGGCGAACGAAATTCAGTGGGAAATATAAGTTTAGGTAGAGAGTTACCTTTCGTATATTACTGTAAGTGCAAGAGAGAGGGGAGAGCACACATTTTCTTCCTCACTTTCTCTTATAACCTCGTCAGTCATGTGGTCTAAAGCATACTCGTTTCTTTTGTATATAAATCTGGGTGTAGTTATCCATATAAGTATGTATTTACTTATGAAAAGTTGTATATGTAGTATATCAGTTATCTGATTTCCATACTACAAGCTCTGCTTAGTTTGGGATCGGATGGCCGTGTGTAAATAATGTCCCAGGATATATTATATATATTATTATATATTGCATAATCGCTGCGCCCAGCAGATTATTATTGTAGCTTACCTATAAACTATCTCCATTCCAAATTCCATCCAAAATCGTTCAGCCGGTTTTGTGGACTATCAAACATCCAAGCATCTAAACTTACAAACGTTTTCATTAACAATATTAGTTGTACTCTGGTCTTAAAATAAATTAAATAAAAACGGTTGGACTTTAAAAAGCGCTTGTAAATAGTCTGTGCCTCTATCACGAGTTCCTGCAGTTTACCTACTCGATCACACGTACAGTTTCGTCCCATACATTGAGCACCAGAGTTTTAGTTCTTAATAGTTTCCGCGAGAGCCGCTGGTGCTCAATGTATGGGAGGAAACTGTACGTGTGATCGTGTAAGTGAACTGCAGGAACTCGTGCTAGAGGCACAGGTATTAAATTATAAGTACATGTAGATTATTCGATCGTGACTGAGTGCTACTGCGATCGCCGACCTGTCTGCCAAACGTGGCTATTATGGCATATCCTCCCAAGATGATTATTGGGGGAGGCTATTGCCCAGCAGTGGACTTTTTACAGCTGTTATAATGATGTAATAACGAAATCATAAAATAATTAACTAAATGCTATAAGTATCTAATTTTTTTTCATACTACCTGTGTACTTACATATCTATATGTACAGACGCCAGCACATCAAGCTACCCCTATCTGTCAAATTTCCCCAATTGAAAGTGAACCTTATGCTTTTGTGATAAAGTTGAAAATCTATAAAAGAAACTTGACAGATTGGGGTAGCTGAATGTGCTGGAGTCTGTACCTAGAAATAATTATGCTTAGGTTAATTAAAGCTCTTTTTTAAAGTCTACCTGAATAAAAACCTTTTTTATTTAATTTCGTCATCATATCAGCCGAAAGACTTCCACTGCTAGACAAAGTCCTCTCCCTAGGAACCCCACAACAGCCGGTCCTGCGCTGCCCGCATCCAGTGGCTTCCCGCGATCCCTGTAAGATCATCGATCCACCTTGTAGGGGGCCTGCCCACACTGCGTCTTCCGGTTCATGGTCGCCACTCGAGAACCTTTCTGCCCCATCGGCCGTCGGTTCTACGAGCTATATGCCCTGCCCACTGCCACTTCAGTTTGGCAATTCTTTGGGCTTTGTCGGCTTCTTAGGTTCGCCTACGGATTTCGATGTTTTTGATTCGATCGCGCAGGGATAATTATTTTATTTATTTAATTTGAATGTTTTCAGTGAGACATACCTCGGCATCAGTACGTTCTACGTGAACGATGTTGGGTTGCCGTGGTGGAAGATATTCCACGTGATGGAGCAGGCGCGCGCGCAGCTCCCCATCGAGGACTACGCCGTGTCACAAACTACCCTCGAACAAGTGTTCCTCATGTTCACCAGGATACATGGTGATCTAGAAGCTTAGGGCCAACTATTATAGGTATTATACTTAAATGCATACCATCAGGGTAAACTTTGTGTGGAATAATATGACTCAGTAATTGAGTAATTAATAGAATGTTGGTAATGGTGTTATCGCAAGGCTTCAGTAACAGAGGATCCGTTTTTTTTTTACAGAATACAACGCCCGCATTAGGGAATGTAATCCCTGTGTCGCGGGGTACTTTATGAACATATAAAGACGGACACAAATTGTGTTTCCTTCAGCTATATAAGATTATCTGATGGATGTTGGGAGAAATAAATAGGCCCTATCGAAGGCTAGTCTGTAACACTAATAGGTCACATGTTTTACGACACACCCCTGACTTTTTTTATCTATATCAGTATTTCCATACAAATAATTATTAATAACTTATCGTATGGGCAGTGGTTACCCAAGTGTCAGAGTTGTTTAAGCCGCCCAGTAGGCATCTGACATGGCTTAACGACTGTTGACTAATGTCTACAACCGGGACCGACGGCTTAACGTGCCCTCCGAAACACGGAGACGCTCAGAAATTAAACCACTTTAGCGGGCACCCATCTATGGACTGAACGCGAGACTAGTTGCTTTACCTCGCCGATCCCTCTCAGACCGGTAAGCTCTACTTGATGGGATAAATAAATAGGTCCTATCGAAGGCTAGTCTGTATCAGTAATAGATCACATGGCTTACGACACATACGAGAAGGAATTGTGCTAAAACTAACAAATCAATATTATTATTGATGAATTTTGACTTGGTGATATATGATTTATATATGTTATTGTACTTTTTGCGGTTTTTGAATGTGGGCGGTTTGCTGTCGACCATTTTTGCAGGTGATTTTTTGAGAACCGATGGCGGTTCTTGATAGGTCTTAAAATAACTATTCTGTTGTTGTAAGTGCTAGAGCCGAATAAAATTTGTCATGTTAATTGCTAATCTATTTAACTGAAATAAAGTGTAATTTATCTTGGCAGGTGATTATCTGTTAGGACATTTTTCTAATTGCATAGCAATATGGGCAATTATCGAATCTCTCTCATATTTTTGTAAGATAATTTTTATTCGATAATTGCCTAGGTTTCAATTTATTTATTGCAAATAATGTGTATACAATGTTGTTACAATGCTATTAATTATGTTTCAACATGATACCCTGTAAGGGCACAGCAACATTAGGTACATATTACATTAATACTTAATATTTATCATTTAATTTTTTGTTGCCATGCAATTGTCTAATAAAAATTTTGTTACAAAAATATGAGAGAATAGAATAGAATACTCTTTATTGTACACCATAAGAATACATATTTTATAGGATATTACATACACAAGTTGTACAAAGGGCGGTCTTATCGCATAAAGCGATCTCTTCCAGACAAATATTTATATGAAACTAGCTGTACCCCGCGGTGTTACCCGCGTTAAATTTTATAAATTTTCTTTGCTATAAACCTCACGGAGCCCGAGACCTTTCCAACGAATGCAAAACCGTGGAAATCGGTTCGTGCATTCTGGAGTTATTATATTATTATAGCGTCAGGAAGGAAAACCCGACTTATTTTTATATAGTAGAGAGATAGGTGAATGGTTAAAATATTGTATGTAGCAAACCTTGATCACACTGCTTTTGTCGTTGTGCTCAGCCATTGAGATCTAACGAGGATACATATATTTCTATTTTAGGGTCCTTTCAAATTAAGAACTCTATGGTGTTCCTATATAATATTTCAAATCCTCCTATCCTATGCAACGAAGAAGCCGTTCCGCTATTATATCAGACAGGCTATATAATGTTTGTAGGAATTATTTTCTCTATACCCTGAGTCGCGGGGTACTTTACAAACCTAATAAACGGACACAAACTACATCCAGACGCAGAACAACATATTTACGGGTCACTCAAATAGTTGCCCGGCGTGGGAATCGAACCCGCGACACGAAGCGGCGTGGCGACTGTCTTAGCCGCTGCGCCACACGTGCAATATTAGGTTTTTTTTCTTTTTATAAGAACGCCCGCAAGGGAAATTAATCCTTGTGTATTAAAATAAATAAATAAATAAATATCTAAGGATTACTAACACACTGCCATCTGATCCCAAACTAGGCAGTCTGTGCTATGACAACCAGACAACTGATAAACATACTTATATATTTCTAAATATGTACATTTTATAGATAAATTACACCCAGACACAGAACAAATAATCGTCCTCATCACACAAAGATCTGTTCTGGGTGGGAATCGAACCCATGACCTCTGGCTTAGCAGTCTGGCTCCACTAACCACTAGACCAAGGTCATATTAACCTTTACGGACAGGGAAGGTTTATAATAACACAGTTTTATTGTAATATTTGTATAACTTGTTATAATGTGTCACAAATATGAATCACAAATAGAAATATTATTTTGCTTATTCTCAAAGAAGAACTTTCAGATTATTGTACTCAATTTAATACTTAACAATTTTTAGGGTTCCGTAGCCAAATGGCAAAAAACGGAACCCTTATAGATTCGTCATGTCTGTCTGTCTGTCTATCCGTATGTCACAGCCATTTTTTCCGAAACTATAAGAGCTGTACTGTTGAAATAATTTTGGGGGTTCCCCATACATAGAACTGAAACTCAAAAATTTTTTTTTCATAGTGCCCATACATGAGGGGTATCTATGGATAGGTCTTCAAAAATGATATTGAGGTTCCTAAAATATTTTTTTTCTAAACTGAATAGTTTGCGCGAGACACACTTCCAAAGTGGAAAAATGAGTGTCCCCCCCCCCCCCTGTAACTTCTAAAATAAGAGAATAATAAAATTAAAAAAAAAAATATACTATGTACATTACTATGTAAACTAACAACGAAAATTGGTTTGAGCGAAATATAATAAGTAGTTTTTTTTAATGCGTCATAAATCGTAAACCGCAATTTACCTTTCATTTAATCAACTGAAATACTTGCTGCTGCGGAACCCTTCATGGGCGAGTCCGACTCGCACTTGGCCGGGTTTTTTGTATATATTATATTGTATGAATGTTTGTATACCTAAGTAATAGACTCAACTAAGAAATTCAATGTTCAATGTTTTATATGTAATTTAAATTAGTACTAGGTTAAATGAGTGCGCGAAATTTTACTTGAAACCGGAATGCTACGTATACTTAGCATTGGCGTAGGGTCCAGTTTTCCTCTCGGCTTATCTTTTATAATACCCTGGAATATTTTACTACCTCGCATCCCTAATTTCACTCACTAATTTAACCTTGTTATATGTATATTTAGATGATGTACAACATATAACTGCTGTATATTTAAATGTTGTTTGTGTATTTGATACTTATAATATTATATTATCTACTTAATATAAAATACCATTAATATATTCAGTGTAGTAAATTATGTATGTACAATGAAATTTACATCTAAGATGAATGTACTGAAATTTCCTTTAGGGTTATAAGTTAAATAAAATACGTACTTACGTTAGATAAAAAATTTAAAATTTAAAAATGAGCTGTTGTGACTTTGTTGCACCGAAGGTGCGATATAACATACAATCATATTTTTATTTTAAATTGGAACGAGGCATTTTAATTGTCAGACCAGAGACAATAAGTACCCACCAGATATTTTTTACATTATATGTGTCGTTCGACAATTTAAGATGTTAGATAAAAACTGTAAGCTTCGTATGACAATAAAAGACTAGGAATTTAATGTTAAAGCGCATTTTGTCTCTGCAAGATTATGCTTCAATGCACATTCATCAAGTTAATGAATGTGCATTGAAGCATAATCTTGCAGAGACAAAATGCGCTTTAACATTAAATTCCTAGTCTTTTATTGTCATACGAAGCTTACAGTTTTTATCTAACATCTTAAATTGTCGAACGACACATATAATGTAAAAAATATCTGGTGGGTACTTATTGTCTCTGGTCTGACAATTAAAATGCCTCGTTCCAATTTAAAATAAAAATATGATTGTATGTTATATCGCACCTTCGGTGCAACAAAGTCACAACAGCTCATTTTTAAATTTTACAGGAGAAGACTTTTAATGTTTTTTTCGAACATATTTCCTCATTTCTGGATTACTGTTTATAGTAGGTTTAAACACTTTTTAACATCAATTGTTTATTTAGTTTGCTATAGTTTTACGTAAAAATCTTATATTTCAAAACCAAAAAAAACCTTATAAAAGACATTACAAAAAAAAGTGTCCTGAATTGTGACTTTGTTGCACCAGGAGTTATTTAGTTTTACGACTTAAGCTAATAAGGTTTTAAATGAAATAAAGTGTCTTAATCAAACATAATCGTATATTTGCTTCTCAAAAAACCAACTACTAATAAAAAGGTAACGCAAAACAATTAAATTCTTATAACTACAACATTATTTGGCACCATTTTCATACTTTGAGTTATAATTAAATTGTAGGAAAAGCAGACTTACATAATACTCAGTCTTTTATACTTAGGAACTTATGAACAGTCTTATAATTAGTCTTATAATGGTTTAATAATAATTTTCAAACTTATAAACAATAAAATTCTTAGAAAAATAACAAAAAAACGGAAATTGGAAAGTTTTTTTTATCAAAAAAGCTACATCATAATCAACTTTAATTTTTGTTACAATGCTCTTATTATTATTTTTTTTATGATCAAAAAAATATCAAAAAGCTTTCGTAAATAATTATTAATCAAATAAACTGTTAAACGTGTTTTCATAATATTTTGGAACTATATTAGCAGTTATTAGTTGTCGAATATCTTGCTTTTTATTGTTCGCTATTGGCAACTTGGAGCTGTATACCGCACTGAAATGAATATCTGCGATATTTTTTTTGCCTGCGCGACTAATTTTAATTTTAGCTTCTTTGAAATGATCAGTTTTATACGTGGTTTTGTACAAATAAGTATCAGAATCTTTAATGAATTTCACGACTTTGACGTCAGAAATTCTGATTGTTTCGCCATCAATATTCTTGCCAGTGTTCATGTTAATATCGCTAGAAAGTAACTTTAAATCGTAGAAGCTATCAAAACTCATTTCATTAACAATGAAACTGTTACCGGTCTTTTTGGCATTACGGATTAGAGCCACATATTGATCTGGGGTGTAAATTGGCCCAGATTTTTTTGCTCGGCGAATATTTTTCTCTATTACCGAATGGACGCTATCCGCTTCGTTTTGCGTGTGTCCACGAATTAGGAACTTGTGTGTAATTGATCTAATTGGCAAGGTTGAAACGGCATAATAGTACAAACTAAGAATGAATTTGTTTTTCTGTTGGCCACAACAGTTATCCGAGAAAAAAGTTATGTCTGAATTTGGTTTAGTCGAAGAACATTCTTTTAAAAAATTGTACAAACAAGAACCTATTTCATTGGCTCCTCGTTTGCCCAGACCCTCATGCCAAAAGAAACAGAATGTTTTCTCATCCTTAATATCTGATACTGTGAAGTTATAACAATTCAGTTTACTTTTATAAAAAAATGCCGACGATTGACCTATAGGGCAAGGCAATACGGCTTGAAGATCGAATATAGCCACAATGCTGTTGCTATCAGGATTTTTACACTCTTCTACATCTTGTTTTTTCTCTATTCTACTGAGACTCTTTTCCTCTTGATGAAGATTATAGTTGGACCGCAACGGTTCTTTATCTACAGCATTCTTAAAGGCCTCACATACGTCACATTGGTCTTTACGAGGAATAAAAAAGCTAATATTAAATTGGGTATTGAAAATCCTATGGTATGCGTCGTAATTTGCTGGTTCCTTGTTGTCAGATATACGTTTTTGAGTATAGTTACGGTGTAGTTCGGCTACAGTCAATCCTCCATCTATATACTCTCTTGTTGAATTGGCTCTGATGTAGTGGCTTTCCATTCTAGGAATCGAATTAATGTGGTCACGTACAGATTGTATTATTTCAGCATCCAGCTTTGACTGTTTTCCGTGCTTACCGCGTTTATCTGTTGGAATTACACTTACGCTTGCAAATTTGTTTTCAGTTACAGTACGTAGTGGTTTATTACTTATAGCCAATGTATTCAATAGGAACGTTTTACAAACCCTTACTTCACTACCTTTATTTACAAGAAAGTAGGATGTGTTTGGTTTTCTGCATTTTCTATTCACGTCTCCACCTTTTCGAATCTTTATGGTACGGAATTCAGGTTCAACTTGCTTTACACAAGAAGCAAGGAAGTCACGCTGTCTTTGAAAAGAATTAAGGCCCCAGTATGTCTTAAATATTACATTCCTATCGTCTGTGGAAAACTTATTGGAACAAGACAATCGGCAGGTACTCGTGCAAGGTGGACGAATACTTTTTTCCGGCATGGCTTTACCTCTAGTTGATGTATATCCTTGACCAGTGTTTTTTAGATACTTTCTCTGGTTTTTTTGCCATTGACTTGGGTTTCTGGTTCTTTTTTTAGACTTTGTTACAATACTTGCTTGTTCAGTATTTGGTTGAATATTCTCAGAGGCTGCATTATGATGTACAATTGACACATTAGAAACACGTTTGGAGCGAGATGTAGATTTAGAGTGCTTGGAACGACTGCCAGAGCTAGATGAACTTGAGCTGGATGACCCGCTACTTGAGCTGGAAGAGTCGCTGTTAGAGTTGGAAGAATCACTGCTAGAGCTGGATGTTCTACGGATTGGGTGAAAAACTTTCTTTTGTAGCTTTTTTTTCGGTGGTTCATATTCAGATCCATCACTCACGGAAAAATCTTCATTATTGTCTGGGTTCATTTCATTGTCATTCGAGATGGTGTATTGGCTTAGCATAGTTTTTGCTAAGGTGTTTTCTGGCACTGTATCTGTGATAACAACATTGGAAGAAACTATTTCTCCATCATCTGAAAGGTTAAATCTTTCGCTAGTAATGACTGCATTTTCAATATCTTTCGTTGCGACATTCTCTATAACGGTATTTGTTAAAATTGAATCAGCGTTTACTTCTTGTATTAAAACTATGTCCACGTCATTATCACATATTGTGCTCCTGTTAGTAGCTGACAGGTTATTTTTTGTATCGTAAGAAGTACTGGTGATATTATTTATTGAAAAACGAGAGGATTCTAAATTGGAATCATGATCATTGTCCTGATTTTCCGGATGAAAGTTCGCTAACCAGGTTTCTACTAATGTATTGTTTTCCTTTAAATTACTGTCTTGAATGGGAACCATAGAAAGAATTTTTTTACTTCGGGAACCCATTGCTCTCTGAAATAAAAATATTAATAAATCAGTATCAATTATTTTTTTTATAATGGAAAGGCACGCGCCTGAACTGAGAAGCAACAGTAGGGAAATCATGAATGGTTCATTAATTTGATAAGCCGAACAGTCTCTCTATTAAAAAATTACGAATTATTACAAAATACTCAAATTAAATTTCTTGTTCCATGGTGTGTCAAAGTGATACCGTAGGTATAATACAGTAGTGCTATTCTGTAAAGACACTTTGCCCTGGCAACGCCGAAACTAAAATTTATTTAAGATAAACTGTTTCGTTCCTCGGCGTCGAGCGTCGGCCATCTTCAATGGATTTTCAACTTTATATTCTAGTGGATAAAGTTGAAAATTCATTGGGGACATACTAGTTTCGGCGACGAGCTCGTCATACAGTCTTTTAGAGAATAGCATTGCTGATCATCGCTGTCGTCATCAAAGTAGCATTTAAATAAAAACAATGTGGTGTATCTTACATTTAGGTGCAACTTTGACAAAAAAATTGAACAAGTAAATGATTACGGGGTAACAAAGTCTCAATTTTGTTTTTAAACTAAACAGCTAGTACTTATGATACAAAAAATGGAATTACAAAGGCACAAGTCTTTTAACTATCACGTTCTAAATACTAACATTGGACCTTTACAGCATTTTTATAGTTTAAGACTTTGTAGATCCAATAGAATAGTTGAAAAAATAATATTAATGGACCTATAACAAGGACCTATATCATTTTAGTTAGTGACTTTGTAGTTCCAATTTGTGTAGTTAAATATAATAATGTTGGACCAACAAAAACGTTTTTATAACAACTGCCTTTGTAGCTCCAGTATTTTTGTAATTTATAAAAAAATATTGAGGTCTTAAAAATAGATACGTTTTTGTCGCTCCAATAAGTGAGAATAAAAATGGTCATAAATACCTTTGTGTGGGTGTAGCTCCAACGTACGTCAAACACTCGCGGGCGCGGGGGCACTACTGTCCAATGAAACGTTGTTGGCCCAAAACGCATGGAAAATCCGCCAATAACCACAAAGGCACCTGCGCCATCTAGTAGAATTTTGAGATAGTTTCGCGGATGTTTTTGTTGCCCCAAGTATAGGCATGGTTCAGAAACAATTTGCCATACTTAGCTCGATTTTGCAGTTTTGGCTATTTGTGACTTTGTTGCACCGAAGGTGCGATATGGAGAATGTAAAATGGATTTATTAAAGATAACTCTTGGACATTATAAAAAAAAGAAATCACATTTATGTCAATACGAATCAGCGGTTGGTGAGAACTTAAGTTTATGACTTGACCTTTTTAAACGTTGCAGCGTTGGGAGAAATAATTACGAGGGAAAATTAAAACGGCCTAATTGTACTTACTTCAGCCAAGAGTTTACTTAATAAATATATTCAATATGTTTATTTATGTTATACTAGCTGTGTCCGTGGATCCGCCCGCGTTAAATTTTATAAGTTATACTCTTATGTGTATTCGAATGTATAAGCTATATTACTAAAAGGTTTCAACAAAATCCGTTCCGTCGTTTTTCTCACAAACTTTCGCATTTATAATATTAGTAGGATGAATTCATTGTCTCTCATCCACTATTGAAAGAGGAAATTGGGTTATTTGTCTAAATAAACAAAAGAAAGACCAACCAATGCGGTTGTTAATTCATGATACGAAGCGAGAATTATTTGTAATACAGCAATGTAATGTTCCTAAAATAAGAAGAGTTACGGGTTTCATTTCTATATTAGAGAGATTGAACTAGACTTTGATTTGAAATATGTTCTGTATACGAAGACCAATCAACAACTATTGTGGGCTAGATATATCACGCCAATGGATATTTATTTAGGATGCACGTTCCTCATTGGCTAAATTATATGCTAAGTTGGAAATCCGGCTAAGTTGTGATTGGTTCGAACCATTAACGACTTAGCCGAATTAAAATAGTCTTGAATAATTTTGACATATGTAGTTTACGTACCTTAATAGATCACTGATCCTTGAAGTTAAGTAACAGTCTGAAAGTTTAATACAGTAACATTTAATTATAATACCATGTCCATTTGTCTAACTATCAACATCCAGCATGTCTACCACAAGTTCACGTAGTTTACAGACTCGATGATACTTGCAGTTTTTCCAGTACATTAACTAGCACCGCCCCTAGCGGAAACTTCAATGAACTTAAAATGTCTATACTAAAATCTAAGTCTCACCAAGTAAATGAACTATAGCGTGTAATGGTAAATGTACAGATCGATCATTTAGATCATGACAAGCTATCCAAATTTGGTTGACTTTTAAAATAGATGTTATGGCGTAGTACTAAAGACCATTATAGAACTATATACTATTAGTCTAAAAGAAGCAAAATTCAAAAAAAAAAATTGGTGTGGACGAGTCTTCTATTTATTTGATATAAGGGTAATTACTGGTGCCTAACTTTTAAAATTAGAGGCTTAAGTAATAATTTAAATCGGCTTATGAATTCTGTATATAATATGGCGTGCTCTGTCTAATAGAAAATTAAAAATGCGTATTATGACGCCAGATAGTAAAAAAAAAATATGAAAAAATATGCAACTGGACCCACGGCTAACTTTTTATGAAGTAAAAACTAAAGTTTTATGCCTATTGTGCGACCTCATATTTATTTATAACTATGCCTTTATTATATAATATACAAAACTGCGAAACGAATTAGCGCCATATTTGAAGTAATTAATTAAATCTATGGTAGAAAATTTATTTTGAATCAGAAACAAATTTTCATTCTTTCCTTATAATCATGTAAAAGCAAATAATTCGATAGTAGATACAAAACATTATTTAAGAGATCGTTTGTATTATATAATGGTATTAAATGTACTTACAATTATTATAGGGTATTTTACTATGAAGGTTTAGTAAAAAAAATAAAATTAGGTCGGAAATCTAATTATTGTCGTGTATACCAGGTGTAGCATAAATAGTGGACGTATCTTAAGCAGCGCTATCGACCCGACAAACTAAAAAAACAATTTTATAAAACCATAAAAAATTTCCTCCCCTTACAAATCTATCATCTGATCGTAATTCTTGTATGGTAATTTGTAATTATTTTATTCTGATTTTTTTTTTTGATTATGCGTTGCACGTTGTTCAGTGTAACAGGCAAATTAAGGACATTATTTACATCCACTATGTATGTTCACCTCGTATATGTCAGTACCTATAGCCTGCTCTGCCTCGCATAAAATGGGATATGTTGAACATTCTTTTATTTTAAATGGTTATATTTTAAATCGAATTCTTATTTTAAAATGGTTACCAATTTAAAATAAGAATTCAACTATCGAGCGGAACTTAATTTTTTTTTTCTGAATTTTTTATGCATTTTGTTTTCGACATCAAACATTCACTAATAAGATTTAACGTAGCATAAATAAATATTTTACTTAAAGTCAGTAAAATACCCTATTTAAGTGATATGATTTGTGATGTTATCAATTTTGCCATTAGCAAAATCCTACTTTTAAGTATTTAACTAAATATGTACGAAGCAAATACCTCTGAAGGTAAGACAAAAACTTGTGATATCCTAAAGAAATAAAAAAATAACCATCACCTAGGTCGGCACATGGTTAAGTTTAATTTATATTTTAGTAAATAAAATCCATGGAATATAAAGTACAGTGACTAAGTCCCTTAACATATAAAGAATAAGCATTGATTGCTTTTGCATTTTGTATTATTCATGTTAGAGCAAAATTATAGGTACCTATATATTGAAAAACTG
The DNA here is from genome assembly GCA_951640165.1 of Pseudoips prasinana. Lineage (NCBI taxonomy): Eukaryota > Metazoa > Arthropoda > Insecta > Lepidoptera > Nolidae > Pseudoips > Pseudoips prasinana. Next base: position 18,582,754 of record OX621240.1, read on the forward strand.
TCATATACATTTTTTTATATAGAAAGGTGATAAACAAATAACAAAACTGGTATTATAATGTTGTCTTCTCCTAAGTGGTTTACTGTTATTTAATTGAGATGATGCTGTACTTATAATCTCTCATAAAAATGACATCCTTTTGACTGTATTCAATACTCTTTATACCAAATTAAGTAATTTAGAAGTACTTACTTCACACATTTATTTTTACACTGAAACAGTATACAAGGCATGTTAATTTTATTTACACTCTGGCTTTAAAATGTGCTTCTATTACCTCTCAGTGTTTGTATGTGTATTTTATAAGAATGGTGTTTGTATTGTGCAGTGTTTATAGACCATTTTAATTTAATAAATAAGAATATTTTATGAAGGTTATTTTATTTTTATACATAAGTAATATTTACCTGACTTCAATAGAGATGGAAGTTTCAATTAAAATTATACCTTTTTTTTTACATCATAATTATTATGTAGGTATATATTATTCTCCATTCCTTAAATGCTTTTGAGACAGTCCCATATAAATTTTGGTTAAATTAGTTGTTACAAACAAATGTTCAATTTGGTTGTAGGTTTTTTAAAACTGTAATATGAGACCTTAATTTTATAAGTGATTATTACTATCATACTTAGGATGAAAAGTATAATAAATTACCTATTTATATTATCATATACTGAACTAATACATAGAAGTATATTAATATGGGGGGTGGGTAAAGATCACATAATATCCTACTTGTTAGATTTTTTTTTTATTCTAGTCTAATTTAAAATGTAGAGGATTAATACGCCTAGTCTACTATTCTATATGCCTAAATGCCAAAGCCAAAAACAACACAGGCATGGTAAAATAATGTTTAGGACATCTTTTCAATTAAATTGTATAATGTTTTAACACCATCGTACTGAAACCTACACAGCTAACAACTGGTAAAATAAATGAAACTACAATATGTTAACCATAACAGATTAATACCTTAAAAATTAATCTACATTTTCCACAATAGCTAATAATCACTGTTATAAAACCTCACTTATACATATTTATTGCCATCTATAGTGTGCATAAGCCCTGTTTGCTTCGCATAGTCTGTGCAGATCCTGTTTTCTTTTGACAACTTTGCCTGTATTGTTGGCAGCATCAAGGAGTTCCCAAGCAAACTGCTCAGGAAAATGAATAGTTCTTTCTTTCTCATTTGCAGCATCTAATAACCATTTTATAGCTAGGAACAGAGATCTCTTTTCAGTGATGGGACCAGGTACCTGAAAACAGATTAATTACATAACAAGTTTTTGGCATCCTTAAAATGAGTTGTATAAATTAAAGTGCAGGTGGGAATCATACCCACAAACCATGGGATATCCAGCCTTATGTGTGTAACCCGCTCGGTCACAACACTGTGGTATTCTGCCTCATATTTATAAAATTTGATTTTCCTTAATGCAATTAAGACAATTAATAAATATTGTTATTTTTAAAACTAGCATGACAAAGTTAGGTTTATTAACATACTTGAACTATAACATAGGGCTCAATTAGTAAGTAAGTTTAATAGAATATAAATGCATTACTTTAGGTGTGCAATGTGTGTTTTCTCAGAATGTATTGATAAAAGTATTATATTCCGACTTATGAATAGTAATAAAATGATATACTACTTTTCTTTTGTAAATTCATACAGGTAATTACACCCAGACTCAGGACAAACAGACATATTCATACACACAATTATCTGTCCTGGGTGGGAATCATTTGCAAAGCAAGCCTTTGCCAACTGTGCCAACAGGCCCGTCAATATTTTACTGTCCTTATAAATTAGTTAATTAATAAGAGTGTAACCTGATATGTGATGCCACCTCTCTTGATTGGTGACAGTTGCAGTAAAGGTTTACAATTTTGAACAGCATTGTGTAGTATTTTCTTTGGGTCCAGCTCTATTTTACTTTTGGCTTCAGGTGTTAATGCCAAATGATAGCGTTCAATTTGTGTTCTCTTTATATTCTCAAAAGTTTTCTCAACCAGAGTCCTAGCCAGCTGTTTTTTACCCATTTCCATCACATGGTTGATGACTTTGCTGAAATTTTAAGATGTATTACCTACACTATACACACAAATGTTTGCCTGCAAGTTTGTTAGATGGAATTTCCCTTAATAAACTTTATGTACATTATATTAAACATCTCTAAGGGGAATAATGGTTTTATGTACCTACTTGACCAATGGATCAAAGTAAACAGAGCTTGTCTCAGACACTGTGGGTGGTTTCACCGGCAGGGCAGCTATTTTTGACAATTCAGAACTTTCGACAAGTGCTGCTTGATCTTCTTTCCTGAATATTGGATTTTGAAAATAATCTGGGAAACTTGTAGCTCGAGCGTAGTTTCTATATGAAACTGCAGTTTGATATCTGGAACAAAAGTTAAATTTATACAAGTAGCTCAGGATGTTCGCACTTCACAGGGAGATTTTTTTATTCTATATACTTACCTTGGCAATACAGACTTTAAAGAATGCCATGGCAGGCATTTATTTAAATATTTTATGTTATTAGCCATTATTAAATGTGTAATATGAACCCAGATAAAACCCAAACCAATTTTAATACAGCGACCCAAACTTCAGAAAAAATGGAAAAGCGTCAACATAACCTCTATATTTTGACACATGCTTCAAAGAGAAAATAATGTAATGCTTGTCCATTGAGTACCAATTTCTTATGGAGCAAAAAGTATGCAACAAACTACTAATTATTATGGAATATAGCCTTCCAAGAGGTATTTAATCACTCCGTTTATTAAATATAGAACAGTAACATTTTCACAAATAATTAAATTAGGTATTTAATAATAATAATAATAAGTACCTACACGTTATTGCGTCATTCATATAGAATACAGTTCATTAAAATAAATAAAAGTAATGTTCATGCAATAGGCGGCCTTATCGCTAAAAGCGATCTCTTCCAGGCAACCATTCAGTTGGATGAACCAAAATTTATATGGATATTAAAAGGGGTATAAGATAGTGTACAGAATAGAAAAGAAATTAGATAACCTACAACATTGAGTACCTAATGAATACTTATAAACTAAATACACATACATAAAGTATATATGAGTAGATAATATTAATACATAAACAAATTTATATAATATAAATATAGAAACGAACTAAATGCAGCAATTATATTATTAACTAGCTGTGCCCGCGACTTCGTCAGCGTGTTAATTAGTTTATTTCGTTTTTTTGTAAAATAAAAGACTTTTTCTAAAATAAAAGTAGCCTAAGTTACTCCTTATTGCATCAGCTACCTGCCAATAAAAGTCTCGTCAAAATCGGTCCAGCCGTTTCAGAGATTAGCCGGAACAAACAGACAGACAGACAGACAAAAATTGCAAAAAATGTTATTTTGGTGTATGTACCGTATATACATTCATATTTATGTAGTAAAAACCGGTAATTTCAATATTACAAACAGACACTCCAATTTTATTTATTTGTATAGATTACTGAGTTTAAGATAAAACTCTTTCACCTTATTTCTAAAACTGTAAAGAGACTGCGCTGATCTAATGTGTACAGGTAGAGCATTCCATAGACGGGAAGCTTGGATAGTAAACGATTTATCCGTAAAAGTTGTTGTATGTAACGGTATTTTCAGTCGCAGATTTTCTGATGAACGCAGGGACCGCGAGTTTGTTGTCTGAAGGAACTTAAAACGTTCTTTAAGGTAGAAAGGAGTTGATGGATTGAACAGGATCCTGTAAAGAAGACAAAGAATGTGAGTATTCCGGCGAAAGCGAATAGGTAGCCACTTGAGCTTAGTACAAAATTCGGAGACGTGATCATACTTACGTAAACCAAATATGAATCGTATACAAAAATTTTGAAGTCGCTCAAGTTTATCTAGTTGTTCCTCCGTGATATCAAGATAGCTGGTGTCGGCATAGTCAAGAATGGGGAGAAGAAGAGACTGGGCAAGAGCCATTTTGGTGGCAGTAGGAAGAAAGTTGCGGACGTCGCAGGTAGCTGGCTGATGCGAATAATTTCCTGCTGAGTTCTTGAAGTTGCGGACCCCAAGACAGAGTATTATCAATATAAATCCCCAAATTTTTTACCTTCTTAGCGTAAGGTATAATAATCCCATCAAAGGTAACTTGTGGAGTTTGGCGCCAGTCGATTCCTGAAAATCTTCGAGAGCTGCCGATTACAATGACTTGAGACTTCACTGGATTCACCTTCAAGCCATATCTCATGCTCCACTTACTGATCAAATCTGCATTTTTATTTCAATGGCTTCCGACAATTTTTCAGGTGGTGCATGAGAGTAAATCTGAAGATCGTCTGCGTAAAGGTGGTATGAGGAAGTAAGTTGATCAGATATAGCATTGATAAATATTGCGAAAAGTAACGGAGATAAAACGCCACCCTGTGGCACGCCGGCATTGGTGCAACACCAAGAAGAGAAAGTGTCTTCTATGCGAACATGCTGTCGACGGCCAAACAGGTAACTGCGAAACTAGTCAATTGCCGTTGGAGATATGTTAAGGGAACGAAGAATGCCCAGCAGGATATCAAAATCGACAGCGTTAAAGGCATTAAAATCTAACAATGCAAGCACTGTACGATTTCCATTTTCCATGCCAGACCTTATATCTTCCGTAACATTGATCAGAGATGTGGTAGTACTATGACCTGGACGAAAACCGGATTAGAAAGGATTGAGGAGATTGTTCTTGTTAAGGAAGACACTTAGTTGGCTGTGAATAAGACGTTCAAGAACTTTGGATAGGAAAGGAAAGGTAATCTGATGGTGATTTAGGATTGGATATTTTAGGCAAAGGGGTAATTTGAACTTCTTTCCACGAAGATGGAAAGGTACCGCTACAGACGGAATAATTAAGGATGTGTGTGATTATGGGCAGGATTTCGTCAAGGATGGGTAGGATCATGTTACGGCTGATGCAGTCGCTACCAATAGCATTGGACGTGACTGATAGTACGTTCTTCTTAACATCACAATCCGAAAATTGACATATAACAAACTGTGGATAGTTAGGTGTCGGAAAAGTTGATAGATAGTTGAGTGTACCATTTTTAACTGTCCTATCAAAACTGGACGAAGCTGAGAAGTGCTGGTTTAGCGCGTTGAGATCTTGATTTCTGGGAGCTGCGTCATGCCGTGATTTTCCAACACCCATGGACCTAAGGAATTTCCAGACTTTAGCTGGTTCTCCATTTTGAACAGATTGGTGAATATGCTGGCGTTGTGTATTTATTTCTGATCAAAGGAAAAGTTTTTTTCAAGATCTAATTTTTGCTAGTGAACACAAGGAAAACCAATTTGCAGAAAATATTGTAAAATCTATTATGATTTACATTATAATTATACAATTCCATAACTTTTCTTGATAAATATTGAAACTCAAATTAATAAATCTCTTACATATAACTACTGTATCTTTTTTTGTAACTACTTACTTAACAATAATTGTCAAACAATAACGATTTAGTATTGTTTTTCAATGACTTGACTTTTGTGGTTTCGGATGCCGGAACCCGGAACCTGAAAAATGGTATTGTAAAACCAGAACGGGAAACTAGCACAGGAAACTGGAACTAACGTATTAAAATAAACTGGCCAAGTGCGAGTCGTGACTCGCGCATGAATGGTTCCGTACCATTATCTATAAAAAACGGAAAAATAATCACGTTTGATTCTGAGTGTCTTTGTAATAGGGTCGCTTTACCCTTTGGGTATGGAACCGGGGGTACCCGGGGTCGGCGATCGCAGTATGATGGTCATAGTATAAAGACGCTGCTTCCCGTTCTCTAGGAGATATTCCCTCGGGACGATTTCTACGCCCCCAATGGGATGAGAGGGTGAAACTAAAGAGCTTTGCACATAACTAATCAGTTCGATAGAGGTTTTGTATGCAATTGGATTTCAAGTCTTTGAAAGATCGCAGGTCCCCTATAGTTTTTCTAGCTTCACTTGTAATCCCCTGCACAGGCCTGGACTATCTCAGAGGTTCGGCAAAAGATAGGGAAGAGCACACTCTCCAAAAGTGTGCCGGGTTGAAACCGGCATAGTAATCTTCGGAAACCGGTAGTAAAGAAACCAACTGAGTTTGTTTAGCTAGGTGTAAACAGTTGGGACCCATTAGTTAGATCCGGTGGTCGCATTAAAGCGCGACCGTCATTATAAACGGAAGGCCCAAATTATTAATACTATTGAAATCTTACCCTAATATAGACGGCACGATGTAGTAAAATATATTTTAACCTGTAAATATGGACAGATAAATGTATTCAACTAAAACTAGCCAAATTGACAAAACCTGAAATAAGCTAGTTGAGTAGCTTAATCATTTCAATGATCTTAGTTTCAATACAAACCGCAGATCTGAATACTTATGTACATGTACCTCATCATCATATCACCCGAAAGACTTCAACTTCTGGACAAAGGGCCCCACAATTAGTGGTCTTGCGCTATCCCGCGGTTTCCCGCTACCCGTACAAGATTGTTGGTCCATCTTGTAAGGGGCCTACCTACGCTGCGTCTTCCTTTCTGCCCTAACGGCCATCGGTTCTACGAGCTATGTCCCCCACCCACAGCTTTGCAATCAGGCTATGTCGGTGAATTCGGTTCGCCTGCGGATTTCAACACTTCTGATTCGATCTCGAAGGGAAACTCGGAGTATAGCCCTCTCCATTCCTCTTTGATTGACCCTGAGCCTTCTAATGAGGCCTATATAAGCAACCACGTCTCTGTTCCGTAGGTCATCACCGGCAACACACACTGGTCCGAAGACTTTCGACTTGAGGCACTACGGTAATTTGGACGAGATGTTACGTAGTTTCCCGGACGCTGCCCACCCGAGTTGGATTCTACGATTGACCTCCTACTACCTGTACCTACCTAGAAATATGTAATTGTCAATATTACCACAAAAATGTTCTGACTACTTATAAGCGCTTTTTTAAAGTTTACCTTCGTGAAAAAACTTTATTTGTTAAATTTATTTTAATGTAACTCAGTCTCTAATGGCGACATCGTACGCGGGAGATCGCATTCGTAAACGTATAATTAGCTGAAATACGGCAGAAGTATATTGAATAAAAAGCCAGTGAAATGTGTATAAGAACTTTGTATAATATAAAAAAAACGTTTCTACAATTTGTTAAGAGTAAAGCTTTGTCAAATGGAGTATATAATTTACTAATCATTTTGATAAAAAAATATTGGCATTGCATTCAATTGCTGTGAGAAAATTTGATATTAAAAAACATTGTTAACATTACACACAGACATTAAAATATTACTTTTTACCCCTTTTGACAAAATATAGATCATTGCGCTTCACGTTTGTGCTTTTTTGATAATTTGGATCCAGCATCTGCTTGCCTCTGATCTGTATCTAATTTAATTTGTTTTTTAATTTTAGTTTTATCCACTAATGTATTGGTATCGCTGTCTGAATGCTTAGCTTTTACAGGTGAAGATTTGCCATTTAGTTCTTTTGTTACATTAATCAACTTTGAATAATTTTTTGATGTTGGTTTTGATACACCATCTCCACTCTGCTTTTGAGAATATGGCTTGGTTTTATCAAAGTCCACATAGGACACATTCATTGGTTGCCCTGGTTGCACCACATCATCCTCATCATCTCCCAGCTTGACACACCTTTGAAACAAAATTATTGAATATTACAGTTATAAATACAATAAAATAAAACCTTCACAGAATGAAAAAGGATTTCATTTTAATTAATAAGTATTAATCTAAGGGCTTCGGGCGCATGAGAGCTGCGCCTGAGCTCTACCGAGCCGCACCAATGCCGACTGATAGTGGGCGCCGGGCCTAAATGAAAAACAAATTGTATGGAAAACTACCAGTATATATCTATGCTTTTCCACCACACTAAGTTAATGGACAAGGGGGGTGAATGGTCTGTTATATGTGCCAAAAGAGGTCAGCTCAAGCTAGCTATGCAAATAAACAATGAAAACTATACACTCTAAAAACATAATTCAAATTTTTAATTTGTAACAATAAAATTGAACCTTAAATAAAAATTGATGGTGAAATAGCCCCTGAAGCTATTACCATATTACTATTATTAACAGAAGGAAATAATACCTTTCATCCAATTCTCCTCTAATGTATGGCAAGGCTCCATAAAGATCAAGGACCACAATTTTAAATGTAACCTGTTGTCCTTCCTGAATTGATGTGCCCACCCATTTATTGCCAGGCTCTTCTGTTGGCCTGGGTATCACAACGTTAAATACTCTGAAATTATAGAAACATAATAGAAAGTTAGTTTTATTAAAATACAAGGCCTCCGGATCGCGGGGTACAACTCATTATTAAACTTGATTAATTGTGAGTTCTGCTCAATATTCACACCTAAACAATTCTTTGTAAGTAAAGTTCAGTGATTGAGCAACTCCAAGTGCATATAATTATATAAAAGTCAGAAGAAGAAGAATGATCCTATAATCAGAATTCACAAAGGGTTGTTCAACCATAGATGCTAGGTCCAATTCATTAAAAAAATATCACAGCTTAGGAAGACTCATAGGATGCGTAAGGTACTTTTTTAAATTTGTCCGAAGCATTTGATTATGTTCATAATTTTACTTCGGTCAGGAAACTATAGCACTGCGGTATTAGAAACCAGGCTTTCAAACTTCTGAATTTTGTACATGGTCAATACAATTCATAAAGTCGATATAAAAATTAGCTATCTGTAGGATCTCCAGTGGTAATGCGCATTCCACAGAGGTTAATTCTCTGCCCATTCTAGTTTTTGTAATTTTATGTTAAGAAATAAATATTTAAAAAAAAAGGATCACAACTGAGTTTTACTTAAACTGCCATGCACCCCATGGTAGCAAACTTTGTAGATTTCACAAAAATGTTACATTTTAAGGGAAAATTAATTCGGAATTTTTAAATTTCTAAATTGAATAAACATATTCAATTGATAAATTTGTCAATATATGATTCCTAGCAACTAATTTTAAGTCTGTACTACAATAAACTGACAATGAACTTTTTATCTATATCTTAATCAAAAAAAAAATTGACACATTATTATAAACTAGCTGTGCCCCACGGTTTTACTCTCTTTAAACTATATAAATTATAGCCTATGTGTAAATCAAGGGTGTCAGCTAACTCGATACCAAATTTTATTGAAATTGCTTCAGCCATTTAGCTGGGAAGAAACAAACATACACACTCACAAAATTTCACCTTTATAATATTAGTGTGATATAATAAAAATTTACTTCCCCATTTATCGGGAATTTGTGGCCCCTCAATTTCATCCACAAATTTTTCATTCACAAAATCTTATCTAGTTTGGGAATTTTGTAGATTGATGATAAGAATTTGTTTTTTTAAATTTTAATTGATTGTTTTTGCACAGTATATAGCCTTGCGGATCCTTAAAATGCATGTCATACTTACACATAGTCAACCCTATGAGTATGAATTCCTTGTGGGTGAAACTGAAGGGAGAAGTATTTTTATAGAAAAGGAACATGTAACTAAGTAAGTCACCTGTGTAATAGAATGGCTAAATGTGTAATACTCTTCTTATTAACAACTCCTGTTAAAGTTGCTCCAACATATGGTTGAAATATGAAGAAGTCTGCTTGCACTTGAAAATGTATGTCTGAATTGTCATTGCGTATAGTACCCATGGTCTGAGGGATTCGGAGATTTTTGTAACTCAGAAGAATGCCATTGATCCTGCAATAATAAGTTATTTTATTAGTTAAATTTACTTACATTCTGTACCTACTATCTGGGAAATGGTCTAAGTCTTTTAATAATGAAAATAAAATTTATATATATTATCAAATTTGATAAAGCCATCAAAATTATATTTATAAATTCTGATATTTATAAGCATTGGTTTACTGAGTTCCGTACTATGTGATAAAGCTAAACATCTTCATAATTAATTACTTGAAAACTGATTGGTAACTTACTCTTCATGTGTTTGATTTATAAATACTGACTTAAGGCCAAGTACTGATGAGGTATTTCTAGAGATTCACTTTTAGTTTCTACTGAATTGAAGACTATGAATTGGTGTTATAATTACAGTGGTGTAAGCAAATCGTTTGCATAGAACATTTTAAATACAAGTAATTTCGATTTGCGAACTGTGAAGCAAACTAACTGCTGGACTAACCTCATCCGCTCGGCAACAATAATAAATTTACTCACTCTTTGTCAAACTTGCCAATTTTGTAATCCATAATATTCTTGATAGACTCCTTAAGGTTGCCAAGACACCAAGGCTGTAAGGCCAAGCTTTGTGTCACTTTTTTTTCCACAACACACGAGCTCTTATCATTCGCTAGCTTTTTTAACTCCTTGAGCTCAAATTTAATTATAGTTGACATCTTTAATATATATAATTCCACGTCTAAATATTACATTTCAATAGTAATGCAATGTAGAAGCCAGAGAGAATGTAATAAAATAAGTTTAATCTAAATAATGTTATTTTTGTTTTCCCCTAACAACAAACAACTCAAAGAGAATATAACAAACTATGAATGATATAACATATGACAGCAGCTATAGATTAAATATAGCTTAGTGTATGCTTAAATATAGCTTAGTGTAGTTATGTATGTAGAAAGTTTTCTAAAGATATTCGAATATGGATAGAGTGGTACTCATCGTAACATAACTACAAGTAGACTTGTAACTTACCAGTAGAGCATAAAATAGTAGAGACATGCCAGAAGTGGTATACCGTATATCTATGTTATAATCTGTGGTGGGAGACAGGCAAGCAGCTGTCAAAATCGTATTGAATGTTGTCGAAGTACGATGCTTACATTCGACGATATATTTACACGGTATATTATGAAAACGTGACCAATTTCTTAGTTTAAACGATCAAATGGAGAATTTGGAAGCTATTGTTTGCAGTAAAGAATTGTGAAAGCAATATAACAAACAATTTCGTGTAAGAAAAAATGTCGAAGAATGGCGAAGTGTCATCAAACCAAGGTAATATCTCGAAAATAAAGACCATCTAAATACTAACGTATGTGACAATGTAATTAGAATTTGACTAATTATTATATTCTAATATCCTAGGCCCAAGTAGACCGACTATGCCGAAACCCGAATTGAATTTATTCGGCTTGGAGAAGCGGAAAGTTTTGAATCTGCCGTTAGGGGCGCCATCGACTGATAGTGCAGCTTTCATGCCATTTACTACAACCACTGCTCCAATACAGAGACCACGAGTACAGACACGCACCATCAGAGATGTCTTACCAGAGAACACAAGGTATTAATTCCATTGATTTGTGAACCTTAAAAAGATGGGATTTTAATGTAAAATGCGGAGATAAACTATGTCTTATTGGTGTTTTGGTGTAGTTTATCATTATTTATAATATTTCAGGGATAGGTGTAGGATATATCCATCTATGCAGTCGTCAGGCAAGTTGCAGTTGTCTGCTACAGAAGTATATGACTTCACATCTGATGACTTGCAGGATCTTGGTGAAATAGGCAGAGGAGCCTTTGGAGCTGTAAATAAAATGGTCCACAGGAAGTAAGCATAATTTTTTATTAATCTCTATGTTCACCATCATAAATTTTATTTGCTGTATGCATCAGTAGAGAGTTTATTGACCTACACCATAAATTTGCTATGCTATCCAACTAACAATTTTTTGAATATGAGTTGAGTAATATATTAAATTATTGGAAATTGCGAAATTGTTAGATTATGAACTTTATTTAAACAGATCAAATAGAGTGATGGCAGTGAAGAGGATTCGGTCCACAGTGGATGAAAAGGAACAGAAGCAGTTGCTCATGGACCTAGAAGTTGTCATGAAAAGCAATGAATGTGTGTACATTGTGCAGTTTTATGGGGCTTTATTTAAAGAAGTAAGTTAATTTGAGCATCATTAAAATATCTTGCTGAAGAGCAGTATAGTTTATTTTTTATTGACGGGTGTGTTGGTGTAGTTTACAAATGTTTGCTATGCATGCTGGAGGCTGTGGGTTCCTTTCCCACCCAGGAAAGATATTGGTGTGCATGAACATGTCTGTTTGTCCTGAGTCTGGGTGTAATTTCTATTATGTATTTATTATGTGTACGTAGTATATCAGTTATCTGGTTTCCAGAGTACAAGCTCTGCTTAGTTTGGGATCAGATGCATGTAAATAATGTCCCAGGATATTATTATTTATTTGTTTGTATGGGCCTTTCATCATCGCCCTTTGACTGGAACCATTATCTTTACATGCTCTCCAAGTGCACATGACTCCTAGAAACCAAACCACTTTTCCTGTTAAACATACTTAGGCATACCAACTGCATGTGTAGGTGCTTAATTTGTTGATAGTGTATGGATAAGTAATAACCACTGACTATGATCAATATGTTTATGGACCAGTAATGGCACAGTATAAATATACTGTGGCAATGGCAACTGGCAATGATCAATATTTTTATAGAACAGTAATGGCACAGTATAATTCTACTGTGGCAATGGCAACTGGTTATGATCAATATTTTTATGGAACAGTAATTGCACAGTATAATTATACTGTGGCAATGGCAACTGGGAATTATCAATATTTTTATGGAACAGTAATTTGACAGTATAATTATACTGTGCCAATGGCAACTGGTTATGGTCAATATTGTTATGGAACAGTAATTTGACAGTATAATTATACTGTGCCAATGGCAACTGGTTATGGTCAATATTGTTATGGAACAGTAATTTGACAGTATAATTATACTGTGCTGATGGCAACTGGTTATGATCAATATTTTTATGGAACAGTAACGGCACACTATAATTATAATGTGGCAATGGTAACTATCAATATTTTTATGGAACAGTAATTTGACAGTATAATTATACTGTGCCAATGGCAACTGGCAATGATCAATATTTTTATGGAACAGTAATTTGACAGTATAATTATAGTGTGCTAATGGCAACTGGTTATGATCAATATTTTTATGGAACAGTAATGGCACACTATAATTATAATGTGGCAATGGCAACTGGCTATGATCAATATTTTTATGGATCAGTAATGGCCACTGGATATGATCAATATTTAGTTTATAACAGGTTTTGTAAACTTTTTTATTATGGAACCCCTAGATCCTTCTATTTATGACATGTAACTCTTATTTACACCCAGAGGTCTGCATATCTGTATCCTAATTCTATTCACCCCTTTTCATAGTACTGTGAAAATAATAATAGGTAGCAAATAGGTAGGGTAAAAGTTTTTTAAATGGTTATGGAATCAAATGTGTATCACTATGAATACGACTAAATGTCAGGTAAGTATATTTGACCATCATGTGAAATGTTTGTGCTAGAAAACATGTTTATTAAATTGAAATATATTATATAAATTGGTACAGTCAACAGTAAAAGTAGATGATAAAAATCGGATATTTAATTATCATATATTGTGTTAAAATTGTGTGGAGGCGATATTTTCCAAAGTGCACAAACAAAATGTTAATGATACTGCTGCCCAATATCCATGATCATTCCCTTTTTCCATTGACTGTAGTTTCTATGGATGCAACAAAATAATAATAAAGTTGTGATATTCTCTAATTATTTTACTAGGTCTATGGGAAGTACCATCATAGATTTTGACACCTTCATTTCTCATAGTGGTCAAAGACTTTTATCAAACAACAAACTAGGACTAGTTTCTATTTGATAAAGTAGTACTAAAATATCTACTTATTTTGTGAGTGTGTTATTATTTTATTGGTACAATTGACACTTTGTTGTTATTATTTGTTGGGCCTGTTGGTGTGGTTGAAAATTCTTGCTTTTCACACCAAAGGTTGCTGGGTCAATTCCCACCCAGGACAGCTATTTGTGGCATGAACATGTCTATTTGTTCTGAGTCTAGGTGTAATTATCTATAAAAGTATGTATTTACAAAATAAAAGTAGTAGTATATCAGTTATCTGGTTTCCATACTACAGACTCTGCTTAGTTTGGGATCAGATGGATGTGTAAATAATGTCCCAGGATGTTATTATTATATTATGTTAATACTATTGACCCTCTATTATTTTTTATTTCAGGGTGACTGTTGGATTTGTATGGAGTTGATGGACACTTCATTAGATAAATTTTATAAGTTTATATGTGAAAGGATGCAAACTCGAATACCTGAAACCATATTAGCTAAAATAACTCTTGCAACAGTTAAAGCTTTAAATTATTTAAAAGAAAAACTTAAAATAATACATAGGTGGGTAGTTTATGTCATTCACTTACTAGTTTGTGTTATTAAGATTATTGTCTGTATAACAAAAGTCTTTATTATTAATATAAATGAATATTTATTTCAGAGATGTAAAGCCATCCAATATTTTATTGGACAGAAGAGGAAATATAAAACTATGTGATTTTGGTATATCTGGAAAACTAGTGGATTCAATAGCACGCACGCGCGACGCTGGCTGTAGACCATACATGGCAGTAAGTCTAGTCTACTCTATTCTTATTTATAATATAATCTTATTAATGAAAAAGACTTGACACTTTTCAATTGGCCACATGGTATGTCTAAGGTTGACAAAATTGCATTTGTAATTATTACCCAAACTGTTATGTTCAGAAACAAGAATCCTTTGACTTTTAACACAATTTAATTTACTTATTTTCTAATCTATACATATAATAAAATCGTAGGAAAGTCAAAACTGTACATTTATTATTTTTGAAAAGGATGCTTGGGGCGTGATCTACAATAGATATCGAAGCCAAAAATATAGTTTTTAGAATTTTTGTCTGTTTATCTGTTTGTCTGTATGTATGTCCGGGCTAAACTCAAATGGTACTGCATGGATTTTTTCAAATTTTGCATGAATATTACTAAGAGGTCGGGTCAACATATAGGCTACATATTATCACGCTATTACCTACGGGGGAGGAGCTATGATAATATATAAACTTTAACGCGGGTAAAACCGCGGGGCACAGTTTGTACCAAATAATATATTCTAATTGAAGTTTTTAATAACCATGGTAATAAACATTTATTTATAAGGTACACTGCCTTATAAATAAACTACATTCATAAATATGGGATAAAATGATACATAAAAAATATATATCAATAAAAAATACATATATTTCTAAATGTTACATAAGTATTTGAAAAATATTATTACCCTTAATTGGACAATGGTACAATAGTTAGCATCTAATTTTAAACTATGATGTTATTCTAAGAGCTAAAACTAATTAATTATGAACATATGCTACAACCGATTAATGCTTAAGAAATAAATTAAGAGAAGAAGTTGGTTGTGCATTTTTCCAGCTATGTAATTTTTTAAATAATATATTGTTTAAAATGCGTATCTAAAGTATAACATAAATGCAACATTACATATTGGAACCTTAAAAATGCCATAAAATATTACAAAGGAACAACCTGTTTCAACTCCATTACATTCCCCACTATGGTAGTAACATTGGATCCCACTATTTGGCTTGATCGTCTTACCCTGCGGAAAGACGTGGCGTCTCTATATGACCACTACCGCATTTATCACGAGGAGTGTACAGAGGAATTGTTCGAGCTTATACCTGACACCACATTCTGCCACAGACCATCACCATTTTATTTTTTACAACTTAGTTGGCAAACAAGCATACGGCCCACCTGATGGTAAGTGGTCACCATAGCCTATGAACGCTTGCAACACCAGGGGCATCATTAGCGCGTTGCCGACCCTTTAACTCCCTTTATGAAGGGCCCCATGCTGTAGTCTCTTCGGAAAACCGTAACAGGGAGTTCATTCACAACCTGAACGTAAGTGGGAAGAAGTTTCGCTGAAAGCGAACCGTACGTGATCGAAAAGGTTCGAGGATGTGAGGATGAACTCCCTGTCCGTGGCGACAGGTGCGGTGGTAGAAGGTGGCCGTAGTCATCAAATCAAACAATTCCTCTGAACACATCCCATTATATAGACGGTAGAACACACAGAGAGAGGCCAAGTCTCCCCTTAGAGTTAAGGGTTCAATGTGTCTATATAGCTTAGGATCGTCGATAATCCTCACAGCGCGTCTTTGGACTGAGTCAAGAGGCCCAAGCTGGTAATCTGGTGCCCCCGCCCACAGGTGACAACAGTACTCCATATGGGGCTGGACTTGTCCTTTATACAGCAATAGAGTAAAGTACTGTTTGGCCCTGTTAAGCACACCAAGCTTCTTTCCTGCCAGTTTGGCCTTGTCCTCAAGGTGGCCACAGAATTGTACGTCGATAGAGATATCGACACCAAGGATCCCAAGCTTCGCAGAGATGGTCCTTATCACCTGGATGAATGGTCATCTACCACCGTGCATTTCACAAGAAACTTTTTACCGCGAACTACTGCTCTGTGGAATCAATTAGCTGCGGAGGTATTTCCGATCTGGTATTACATGGCCTATGACCTTCAAGAAATGAGTCTATTCTTAAAAGCCGGCAACGCACTTGCGGCTCCTCTGGTGTTGCGAGTGTCCATCGGCGGCGGTGATCACTTACCATCAGGTGACACACTTGCTCGTTTGCCATCCTATTTTGTAAAAAAAATAAAATAAAATGTGGTCCCAGGTTGGTCGCCTATATTATTCGCAGATTAATTTACTTTTGCCCTTAAAATTGCTTACAATTATCCATGTATTTGATATAATCGATAACTGATAATGTGTTAAATATTATAGCCAGAACGTATCGACCCGGGCAGGGCGCGCGGCTACGACGTGCGCTCGGACGTGTGGTCGCTGGGCATCACGCTCATGGAGGTGGCGACGGGCGCGTTCCCGTACCCGCGCTGGGGCTCCGTGTTCGAGCAGCTGCAGCAGGTGGTGCAGGGCGACCCGCCACGACTCACTAATAACAACAATACTTTCTCTAACAATTTCGTTAATTTCGTCAATACTTGGTTAGTAAAGATACACTTTTCTTATACGCACCTTTGCCAACCTTATTAGTCCTTGCCCTTTCTATGGATAATATTAATATTATTAGAATTTCATTAGCTTAACGTCACCGTAGCCTAGTTGGTAGTGCTCGTGCCTACGAAGCTGGTGGTCCTGGGTTCGAATCCCGGTAAGTGCAAATATTTGTGTGATGAGTACGAATATTTGTTTCTGAGTCATGGATGTTTTCTATGTATTTTCTGATAATAATCAATGAGAATATAGTTTTTAACACTTTAATCCTGGAATTGGTGTCGTAGTCAAATTTTTATGGGCATAATGAAATTAAGTCTGAGTATTTTTATGGTATTTTAATAAAAAAACGACATTAGTTAGTCCTCACCATTCGTACAAATTCGAGCCCCATCGGAGAAGCCTCAATCGAGCAATCTGGTGCTCACGCAGTAACTTGGACAGATTTTTTTTAAGTTACGTCCACTATTTTTTTTACACGTTGTGTATATGGATATCATTTTAGGTTTTTTTTATTGCATATAACCAAAACAATTGTCATAGATTGTTTTATAACAGCTGGGACCAATTGTTTTTTACAAACGCGAGAGATAGACTGCAGTCATTTTACCAGCGAGACATCGAAACAAAACACTGTTTTTATAGACGATTTGGCTACAGACGTCAGTTTTGTTAAAATAATATGCATATTTATGGTATTGCTTTTTTTTATTACAGCCTCATAAAAGAAGAAAACCAGCGTCCCAAATATAACAGGTTGTTGGAACATCCCTTCATCAAAGGCATTGATCAAAGCAGGGCTGATGTAGCCTCATATGTGTGCGAGATCCTAGAGTCCATGGAGCGCAATGGAGTTAGCCCATTCACCACAGATCAACCTGCACAAGCTTGGGTAGATTAAATAACCATTTGTTTGTAATGGATATTGCTTAGTATAAACTTAATAACACCAATACACATAAATATGCAATGTTTTACCATAGATTTTTATAAATTCAAATTCTGCTCAAGAAATATATCAAATTGTTTGTAAGGATGATACCAAATAATGTGAGGTTTCCAAAAATGAGCAGTATCATATTTATTATTATGATTCAGATAAACTTGTACTAAGTTACAATATTTATGGTGATCGTAATCTCTTAGGCTAGACAGAACTTACGATGCTATCGATTTGAAATCGATTACTTACAGGTTTGTAATGCTTTTAAGGTTTTGGTTACATGTGTATATATAACATCCCAGGCAAGCTTGACACACCCGACCCTTTTCATGCGACGAAGCTACAAGTACGTCGGCGCGTCGTACCAATCCTGCATTGTTCATAGATAAAGAAACTCGTGCGCAATGTTGCGGTAGGATAAACAGACAGTCATTGCACTATTAAGCACATAAAAAGTGTATAGATTGTTTTTCCGTCGGCTATTACAGTATCTTAAATACTGTAAAGATATTTTGCTATTATAACAATGGTTTAAAAATCTTATCTCTTGTGAATAATTGCAAAATATCAGTGTTTTAAAAAGTTATCAATTGGTCAGTGTACAATAACTTAAAGAGTAGTATGTGATGTCTAAGATTGAAAGTATAGTACCTGTAAGAAATTTAATTACTATGCGACTAAATAAATAATCGTAAAACACAAAACTCGAATAACAAATTGGACACAGTACAATAGTAATTTGTTTTTAAATTAAGCCATTATATGACTATATAGGGACAGATTAAAATAACTTCATAATTTTAATTTAAAATTTATGAGTTTACTTAATATTTTATATAAATAATAATAGCTCTTTGTTTATTATTATATTATTTTTGGACATTCAGAAGCGACTTTTCAATAACTATTCGGTATCCAATGACTGTCAGTTTACACTATATTAGTCTGCATTCGAACTTTTTGATAAATAAAATCTAAGGCAAATGAGCGTCTGCGCACGTTAGATCGAAATTCAATTGAATTGTGTCGTGACGGGCTAATTAATTATCCTGTGCTGTTCAGAAATGCCTTTAGTTTTTATTTGGTATCTTCTTCACAATACCATGCCTTGAACTTTTAGTGAGAAATGATTTCGATCCTCACTAAACAGAATACACATAACTTTTATTGACATTTAAGGCCATGTTGGATATTATGTAACAGATTAAGTTGTAACAGTATATTAATAAGCATCGGAACATTTATTACGTAGGACATGTTAGGGCAAGTAGTGAATTTGTTCATCGCCAGTGATTTGTCAGGATACGTGTAATGATTTTTTTTGGATGTGTATCTTTGACTTTCAATTGAAAATTTCCATGTAACAAAATACACATACTTCGATTTAGAAAGAGGGTCATTAGTGAAATAAAATTACAAAAACTCATAGAAAACTTGTAAAGTGTATTTTACTGTTATTCTATAAAAATAGCTTTCTTTTAACAGTCCAAATAAAATAAATTATATAAAATTTCGAAAACAATAGTCACATCACACGCTAGTGCAGTTCGACGACATTTATTTTAAATATTAAGTTTAGGTATCTGCATTTTAAATAATGTATCCTACTTTGATTGGTCAGTGAGTAAATTCTGAAACTATTGCAGATATATAGTTTAGTTATTGGAACCAGATTAATCAAGTTTTAAAAGGAACCTAGCCAGATTTACTAAGCCTGTGTATTCTATCTAATACCATAAATGCGATCAAGAGTTTGTCTTACTTAGTTATGCAGTCTGGCTCTTAATAGTAACCTATTTGAATGATTATCCTAATATTATGTTGTTTGTGTGTTTCTTACCCTTTCACTCCTTATTAAAACAACCGAACATCATAAAAAGTTTAACATGTTAGAGGTAATAATATAATAATAATAAGGGCATAGTAAAAAAGTGCCGTTGAATTTTGTGCTGTTAACGGGTGAACGTTTTTCTGGATGGAAGGTACACAGTTTTTATTCTATTGTTTTATATACTTTTGATTTGCTTTTACCTGCGATTTCGCTCGTTTTATCCCTTGGTAGAGTAACTTTATTGGATGATACATCCTTTTCTGTACACCTGAATGTGTGTGCAAAATTTAATGTAGATCAGTTGAGTAGTTAAGGCTTGACAGGGTAACAAACAACATCACATCGCATATATGACATCAGTTGCAATAAACATTCAAATAGCCAGTAAAAACCGGATTGCATAACTAAGATGATGCATGTGAAGAACATTTGATGATTTAAAAACGGGGTTCCTCTATTGTTAAAGAAATATTTACCAACTACCATGGCGACACTGGCCATCGAAATAGATCACTAAAATATCAGCACAGTAAAGATTAGAATGTTATTATACCTTCATTTGACTACCAAATTAATGATAACATTATAGAAAATCCAACTGCTTAGCTTCTTTTTAAACTGTTCTTAAAAAGCTCATGATAGGATATATGAGCTTGGCATGGTTCAAATAGATTCATTAGACACCAACTGATATTGTTTTTGCGTTACTCATGAATTGAGTCATCAATATTAGAAAGCTTGTAAAAACCATACAATTGGCAGATTACTTTAAGCCAAAGCTGTTAAGAGATTAGATCCAAAATGGGTCTGTCAATCAATGGTTTTTATTATCTTTTTATAATTATGGATCTATGTTATTGGTAGTTAAAAGTTCATACGCTCCACTGGCAACACAGATGGCAGGTGTTGTAAAATACATGTTGTCTAAAAATATGAACATTTTAACTACCAATAGTAAGTAGAAACTTTTAGCTTGATCTAAAATATATAAAAAAAATGTTAGCTTAAGTTACGTTATTTTTTACCATAATAAGCATTTATGAAAATATTATGAATTGAATTTAAAAATTACATATATTCTGGGTCTCATCTAGGTTGAAAGATTAAAATTGTTTCTAGAATTAATTTGGTTGGCCGACTGATGTTTGATTATACAATGGTTCATTAAATATATAGGTAATTTTATAAATTTGTATATACCAATTAAATAAATATTGTCGATTATCTGGAAGTAATTATGTTTGTTAACCAACCAATTATTAAATTTGCTTACAGATAATGAAATCAATACAATCAGATATAAGTTGTTGCTTTTATGCTTCATTATCTATATATGTACATGCTTCACAGTTGGAGCCACAGGAGGCATTGATGCCTCAATTAATGTCATGTTGTATGCATTCATTCTATTTTATTAAGCTATGACGTTACATAATAGTGTATAATATTTCTGCAATAATTTTGTTCACTACTTAGATACACATGGATGAGAATTGTTTTATAAATGATAGAAGAAAATCACTTGCAATAATTGTTTTAAAAGTGTATTTAATCTAAATTTCACCTATTTATAAGATTTGGTTCTCAATGCTACTGTATGTTTAAGAAGTAGATTGATAACATTACAATTTGGTTGTTTCTTTTAACCTTCTTCTCTTTAGATTCAATGAATTCATTCTAAAACTTGGCCTATTTTCTGTGGATTTTTAACCTGGCCAAATTTTAAAAACAATTTATATTTTGTGCCATCTGTGAGTTGCGGTGTAAGATATAGGTTGTCTAACAGTTTTGGTGGCATGTCTAGTAGAGGAATCCATTCTTTGGCTGTTATTGTTCTATCCTTTCGTTTTCCCCAGAAGTCAACTGAAGAGATCTTAACATTTTCATTATCGGCACTTATGTACAAAAATCCAATAGAGTTTTTAAATGGTATGCTGGCCAGTGATAGTAATGCAGTTCCAGTGAGACCTGTAACAAAGCAATTATATTATTGGACAAAGCTGGAATTTTTGTGTTTAAATGACTAACTGTTTTAAATATATTTATATACAATAGATCATATCCACAAGCTGCTTACTTCAATCTGTTCAACTAATATATTAACTGTTTGTTGAGAGTGCATAATGAGTAAGCCATTAATGTGGTCCTTATTTAACATGGCTAAATTGAATTGACAGAAATAAAACCTATTGCCTCTTTTTTGCATAAGAAAGGGAATATTAAAACAAGTGCTATTGATGTTGGCGCAAATCAGGGCCATCCCACTGGTATAATATGTGTAGGTAGATATTTGTGATGAAGCTGTTACAGCCTCTAACTTAAGATCATACAGTAATCTCACAAAACTTCAGTCACCTCTCTCTACATGTAAAGCATTTTTTGAGTGGATCTCATGCATCCCCGCATAATTCATAGGGACTACTGAATTGTCTCCAGTTTAGACAAAGGAACTTTATTGCAAGGTAAGAACCATAGTCTTATAAACTCCTTATACCACCATAAGGAATTTATATATTGTTAGTTTTACACCACCAAACCCCAGCAAGGGCTCTAGGATTATAAAATATTAAGAAATAATGTAGGTAGGACAACCTGCTTCAAAATTGAAATTAGGATATAGGTACTGCTTCACCATTTGAAGGAAATGGCAAGCTATGATTTATTGTCATCATCATTTCAGCTGACTCTTGGGGATGAGCCTACCCCAAGAGTCATCTTGGGGGGGATATGTCATAATCGCCATACTTGGTAGACAGGTTGGTGATTGCAGTAAGATGGTCATACTGAACGGAAGGAAACTGTCTCCTGTCCTCTAGTAGATATTGCCTTGGGTTGACTTCTACATCCCCCACAAGGTATAGAGATAAGATATTCTGATATTCCGTTACCACACGTCAATGTGTAGTAGCACACAAATGATTGATTGTGCTAATGGCAAATCACAATTTTATTAATATCCATATGCTATTTAAATTTATATTTTGTATGGTGAAGTTAATGAAATACCCTGTATAAAGAGTAACAAGGTGCAGTTATTATGGCACAAATTTAATATTACTTTAAAAATGCTTACCAATATATGATGCTGAAAAAAATGCACCTTGGGGTAGTATCTCTAACATTTGCAATATACCAGAGCCAGGTACTGCTAATGACGTACCTATGATCTGGTACACTTTCAATCTATTCAAAACTGCAACATATTTTATAAAGGGAAATGTGAAGACGGTTTCGTATTCTTTAGATGTGTTTTTTTTATGTACATTCTCTTGGTTCATAGAAAATAGTCTTGTGAATTTGAATCTACAGAACTTTTCAGAGCCTATTAATGATTTCAGCATTGCTTAATACTTGGACGTTGCTTACGCTCAATTGTAAATAAATAACGTATTTTAACATAACCTCATTTTCTATGATCACCCAACATCATCAATTGACAGCTGTCACAATCAGCTCAGCTGATTCTTACTTTTTTTTCGCCCTCTTTGTGCAGGCTGAGATCAGAGACCATATCGCCTCGAGTTGTAATATTTTATAGTTTTCGTCATTTAGTTAAAGTCCGTCAGTCAAGTCCTACCCTAGTAAAGCAGTGGAGACTTTACTAGATGCTTCAATGGAATTTTGTTTAAGCACGGAAAATTATAATTCACGGCAATATCGCACATTCCTCCACTTGTGTGCGTTGTCGAAGATGTTATATCTATAAATCCACCATATTTACACATAAAAACTCGAATTTACACCAGTTTTTGAAAATAAAACAGAGTCTTGATGCGTCTTTTTCCGCGTTGGCGCCATCTCGTTGATTCTTATTTTCGTGACCATTGACACCAAGCAGTTTAGTTAATTTCTTGACAATATTAAATCCTTCGGTCGTAATACACACACCCCTCCATTAAAACATCTATATATATATATATATATATATATATATATATATATATATATATATATATATATAGATGTATATATATATATATTTATATATATATATATATATATACTACACATATTATATTTATTTGTTAATTTTACATTAAAAATAATAACTAATAAACATAATACTTTCGCAAGACCCAGGTCCACAAGATGGACCGATGATCTTTTGGAAGCTGCTGGATGCGGACAGGGCAAGACTGACAGTTGTGGAGATCTGTGGAGACTATTTGCGACTGCGGGTGCGATCCGTAGGTTACGAAATTTCCCCCCAACCTTCACCAAAATTACGCTTGCACAGGCTCTCATACTCCCAGTCCTTGACTACACAGATGCCAGCTATCTCAATCTTACGGAGGACAAGCTTGACCAACTTGAGCGTCTTCAAAACTTCTGCATGCGATTCATATTTGGTCTTCGAAAATATGATCATGTATCCGAATTTCGCAAAAAACTCAAGTGGCTTCCCATAAGACTCCACTGAAATACTCACACTCTATCCATACCTACCTACTTTATAATACACACATCAACAAAGTCTAGGGATACGTTATTTTGAAATCAAACATGGCTTTATTGTTTAAAACCTATTTAGTTTCCTTAAAAAGTTTATTTACAGATTTAAACCTTGTCTATTCTTTATTCAAAATTTAAAAATTAAAATGAGAAACAAATGAAAACACGCAAAGCACAGCGCAATCTTGAGTTGTATCTAATTTCAAGAAGTTGCATTAAATTTTTTTTTGCGTGTTAATTGAAGAAAACCTGATAAATTGTTTTATTTTCTTTTCTCAATTGGTTGTGTAAGCTTTTTAGCGTCATGCCACGCCATCATTTGAGTCGAGATGAAATGTTACGGGCAGTTGGCATGTTACAAAACGGTGCTATTCAACGCGTCGTTGCTGAGTCTCTGGGCACAAGCCAAAATGTGGTATCCAGGCTGTGGTCACGTTATCGCGCTACTGGAGATGTGGCAGAACGGCACACAGGTAGATATCGTGTTACCACTCAGAGACAGGATCGATTTCTCCAAATGACCGCCAGAAGACTACCCAATATCACAGCGATGCAACTAGTGCAAAGGCTCCAGGAGGGTCAGCAGCTGCTGGTGAGCGACCAAACCGTGCGAAGGAGGCTGCATGAAGTTGGTCTTCATGCTCGCAGACCGCTACGAGTCCCAGCGCTGCGACGTGGCAATCGCGGTAGGCGACTTTTATGGGCTCAAGAACATTTGACATGGAGTGATCAACAATGGTCATTGGTGCTGTTCACTGATGAGTCCCGCTATGGATTTCATCCAGATTCGAGACGAACACGCGTTTGGAGAACTCCAGGCAGGGTCAGCCGTCTCCGACATCCACAGGAGGTCCACTCTTACCAAGGCGGGACAATTATGGTGTGGGCAGGAATACGAATCGGCGGACGAACCCAACTCATTTGGATTCAGGGCAGCATGACTGCCCATAGATACCGTGAGGAGGTAGTAGAACGTGTCATTGTCCCGCTCAGGGCCCTAACGGGGCAAGAATTTCAGCTCATGCATGACAATGCACCTTCCCATACAGCGCGGCTGGTGAGGGCCGCCCTTCGAGAACACGATGTTCAGGTATTAGATTGGCCTCCACAGTCGCCAGACTTAAACCCAATTGAACACGCCTGGGACATGTTACAGCGAAGAGCATTGAGGGATTTTCCGCCCAACTTGACAACAGAAGAACAACTTTTCGAACATTTAAAAAGAACTTGGGACTGCATACCCCAGCAAGACATTGACACCTTAATTTTAAGTATGGAAAATCGTTGCCGCTGTGTGATTAATGTTAGAGGAGGAAATACCGATTACTGATTATCAGATTTGGTAAGATTTTTATTCATTTAATTCGATTGAATAATTTTATAAGAATAAAATGTTTTTGTTCACTCAGTAATTTTCTATGGCTTAATTAATTTAAGACTTTTATTAATTAGAAAAACAAAATCGCATCGTGTTGTTAATGTTTAAATATCGGCCATGAAATTATCTTTAATTCTTCCATTTACAGTCATAACAAAATGTTTATAGTTTTCTAGATAATCAATGAAATGTTCAATATCCCTAGATTGTGTTGATGTGTGTATTTTGTGCAATCCCGCTAGTGCCCACAACCTTAAGGTTGAAAGATTTGAATTCCAATTTGATTCACATTCGACGTCTTTGAGATCATAAGAAAATTGGAAACTGGCAATGCCGGTGCACTTTACGGATTTTCTAGATAGGTAAGTCTTTTACAGTACAAGCTATTCGACTGCGGAATGCAACTTGCTCAAAATATAAAGTCTTAAAAATATGGTGAAAAACCACTATTTAACAAAAACAAAAGCATCCAAGCATGCGCTAATGACGCAGAACTGAAGCAAATTTGTGTCTCTTCATCTGTCATCTCTTTCTTGCAATCGAAAATCCGTGGATTAGGAAAGTTAATTACAAAAGAACAAATAAACAAGTGTTGTTTATTAAGTAATTAACTTAAGGAATTAACTTTTTATTCAAATTGCACCTAAACAGTTCCTTTGTAGGTCCTTGAGAAAAACTGCCATTGTTAAAGGCACTGTTTTAAACACTTAACAGCCACTGCGTAAAAATGGCCAAGTTTGTTATATTCTCTTTGAAAATGCTAGTGGCATGGCGCGGCGGATAAACGTAGTTTGTTATATTCTCTTTGGTGGCGATATAAAAATACGAAGTATTTGAAGCACGCACAACTTTATTTTTGTATAATAATTTTGATTAAACTTTAGTTTTATATTCGTAATTCTACGAATAT
Source organism: Pseudoips prasinana (assembly GCA_951640165.1). Lineage (NCBI taxonomy): Eukaryota > Metazoa > Arthropoda > Insecta > Lepidoptera > Nolidae > Pseudoips > Pseudoips prasinana. Next base: position 18,609,282 of record OX621240.1, read on the forward strand.
AAAAAAAAAAATAGTGCCGGGTTATATACAAATACGTGTGTAATACACATTTGAGTTGAGGTTATGTTGTATAGCAACATTAGCAACCAATATTTTTGCAACGAAAGAATTTAAAAAATGACAAGTTTACTCAAAGATTTGTAAGTTTATATCAGTTGTTTTTTACATAATGTTTCATAAAACGAGTCTTGTTCTTATCTTATAAATTTGGAATGGATTTTATCAGTCACATGGTCCACCTAATGTTTGTTTACATTTTACAATATTAAAAGTATTTTTTATAATCTTGCCAATCCATTACATGTTGCTCTGTAAGTTCAACATGCATTTAGTACTCATAAAATCCAAAAATTATCTAAAATACACCAGTCAAGAGTAGTCATAGGTAGTTGAATGACTTGTCATTACACTGCCTGCCTTTTTAAATTGTATGTATCCCTATAAATAAAGTTCAGAATTCAGCTAAAAATGTTATTTATCTTGTATTCTTATTTCAGATATGAAAAAACTGCAGACTACACTGCATTTTACACTGGTGGCGATGTTCAATGGACTGCTGATGGAGTGCACCTCCTATGTCACTGTGATGATGTTATCAAAGTTGTAGATGTGAACACTTTTTCTACAACCCTTGCCATTGGTCTAGCAGATGAAAATGCAGAACCAGATCAAATTTATACTTTTCAAATGTCCCACAATAATAAAATGGTTGTTACTGCCCATAAAAGTGGGCTGATGAAGTTATGGGACCAAGCAACTGGTGCACAACAGAAAATTTGGCGAGCAGGTCATAAAGGTCCGGTTGCCAAACTGACATTTGATTATTCTGATGAAAATATAGCCTCGGGAGGATCTGATGGTAATATAAGGCTGTGGGATTTGACTCATCATACCTGCACCAGTAGCCTTCGAGGTGCAATGGGTGTTTACTCTGTTCTAAAGTACCATCCCGACTCAACCAAACAGTTAATTTTTGGAGCAGCTGATGATACGAAAATCCGATCATGGAATTCAAAAACAGGTAAAGAACATTTAGTATATGCAGGTCATTTTAGTAAAATTACTTCTCTACAGTTTACTCCTGATGGTGAACACATGATTAGTTCTGGTAGGGATCGAGTCTTGATCTTGTGGAACTTGAATGAAAGTAAGGCCCTTAGAGTTTTGCCTGTGTATGAAAGCATAGAGGCAATCATATTACTACCTCCTACATTCAAAATCCCTAATTTTAAAAAGAAATTAGAAACTGAAGGTATTTATGTGGCTTCTGCTGGTGAAAAGGGTGCTGTCAAGGTGTGGAATTTATTGACGAGTCGACTTATGTTTGAACAGACTAATAGTCTTGTCTCTCCTGCTGCTGAAGAAGGGGGGTTAGCAATTACACATTTAATTTTCAATGACTTACGCAATGTATTATCAGTGGTGACAGCAGACCATAATATTATAATTCATGATTTAGAAACTTTTGAGTGTAAGAAGCAATTGATAGGTTTCACTGATGAAGTCCTGGATATTATATTTGTTGGTAAAGAAGAAAAACATCTGGTTGTAGCTACAAACAGTCAAGATCTAAAATACTATGAAATGGAGACTATGAACTGTCAAATAATTAAAGGACACACTGATATAGTTTTGGCCTTAGCTGGGTTCCCAACCAAACCTGAAATGTTTGTTTCATCCGGTAAAGATAATACAGTCAGAATCTGGCTTCAGAATATTGAAAACCGAGTTTCATGTATAGGAATTGGATCCAGGCATACAGCATCAGTTGGATCTGTGTTTGCTTCCCAAACTTCTAATGATTTCTTTGCTTCTGTGAGTCAAGATAACTGCCTAAAAGTTTGGAGTGTTCCAAAGGATCTTAATGAAACTGAAGTTAAAATCAAATCTACTTACACAGAATTAGCACATCAGATGGATATTAATTGTGTTTCAATATCACCTAATGATAAAATGATAGCTACTGGCTCTCAAGACAAAACAGCAAAAGTTTGGTCAGATGACTTAACACTCTTAGGTGTGCTGAAAGGTCATAGAAGAGGTGTATGGTGTGTAAGATTTTCATCTGTTGATCAGGTAATACTGACTTCTTCAGCAGATAGTACAATAAAATTGTGGTCAATAGCAGATTTAAGTTGCTTAAAAACTTTTGAAGGACATGAAAGTTCAGTTCTGAAAATCGAATTTCTTAGTAGAGGCCAACAAATATTATCAAGTGGAGCAGATGGTCTGCTTAAACTTTGGAATATAAAGACATCTGAGAGTAAAATGTCTTTAGATAATCATGATGGCAAAGTTTGGTCCTTGGCTATTAGTAGGAATGAATCCCTTGTAGTTACTGGTGGGTCTGATTCTAAGCTAGTCATACTAAAAGATGTCACAATGGAGAGACGAGAACAATTGGCTAAGGAAAGGGAAGAAATGGTTTTACAAGAACAAGAACTGATGAATTTGTTACATGACAAACAATTGATCAAAGCCTTGAGACTAGCATTGCGCATGCAAAGGCCTATGCATGTATTAAAAATTGTGAATGAAGTCCTGAAGGGCGGGAATGAAAAGCTCAATGAGACACTGAAAGAAATAAATAATACACAAAAAGAAACTCTATTAAAGTTTGCTGCAGAATGGAATACCAACAACAAAAACTGCCATGCCGCGCAACTCGTATTCAACATACTCGCGCCAGAGATTATCTCTGGCAACCTGAAAGTACCTGCACTCGCGAGTTTTATAGAAGGTGCTTTGCCATATACAGAAAGACATTTTGAAAGATTGACCAATTTATTACAAGATCTAAATTTCATTACATATACTGTAAATTGTATGCAACCTCACGCTGTAACAAATGTATAAAATGGTAAAAAGAAAATAAAAGATTAATTGTAAAAAAGATCACAAGTATCTCGTTTTAATGTAGACTACTACGACGCTACCTACCTACGTTGTGCTAGCTACCTAATAATCAAATAAGGTAAAGCAAGCAATTTTAGTTTATCATTAGAATAACGTAACCTATGACGCACATTAATTTTCTTTACATAAAGCTTGAGAAATGTTAATTTGCTCGTGGTGTATGTAAAAGCTCATGCAACAGAGCGCGTCAGCGCGTACGCTGTCTAAGGAAAGCATTTTGCTTGCGTGCACGCAGTTGTAGTGAATCGATCACGCGAAGCGGACCGATCGCGGATCTGCAAGTATTACTCGCGAATCGCAATGTTTACTTGTTAAATCGTCAATCATGAATTTAAAAGTTACGATAATTTATACCTTAGTTGTAGTTTGCAGTAATGCTCAAGGACAAAAAACGCAACTGTAAGTTAATATTCTTCTTTTTATTTAACAATATTTTTACTATATATGTGTATAATATATTCTCTAATAAAAACAAATTAAATAAAAATTAAAAATAGTTGATAAGGTTTACACAAAAGAATTTGCGATCGAAATTGTGTATTATACAATAACGAAAAATTTGTCTTGAATACATTTATTGAAATAGATGATTTTCGACTACATTAAATCTTTATTAAGATCTCTACTGAATTTTGAGAAAATATATAATGGAAAATTGGGTAGGTAGTGTACATCTATATTATAAAGAAAATAGCGATTTACATTAGTTTAAAGTGTTATTATCAAAGTAATTTTTTTTCGTTAATTACAGAAAGAAAAATCATCCAGATATCTAATTTTATACATGGAAATGTGACTAAGCATTTTAAATAGTTTGGGATACGTAGGAACTCATACGTAAGAGACAGTATATCATTTAAACGACTTCAAAAAGGAGAGTGTGTCAATTCGAAGCGTAGTTTTTGTATGGCACCGTATAAACAATAGGCTTTTAATAGATACCTAGTCACCTAAAATAGCCAAAATAAAAAATTATAAAAAAAAAACAACGTTTCGACTACAAAACCGACTAAAAAGTATAAATAATTTAAGGATACATAATATTATCTTAAATTTGATTTTGTAGCCGGTTGTTTTTTATTACCATATCGCTTTGTAAAGTAAACGAATTACAAACGTACCTACTTCCTATAAATACTTGACGATCAATTGATACGCTTTGTGTGAAGAATTAATGCTTAATTGTTTTGGTTAATTCGCGAACAAATATTCTAAAAGCGGTCGAGTTCTATGGCTAGATAGGTATCCTAAACTTTTATGCTAAACGTACATAAAGGTATCGTCTTCATTAATAAACTATAGGTATATTTTATTCCACGCTATTTACAATAAACCAGAAATCATTTATTATTAATAATTCGATTTGTTTTGGATTTCCTGTAGGGCGCTCTGATGAGCATATAAAGTGTACTGGCCGGTATACCTACTGCAGTGTGATACCGTTAATGGCAACCTTGATAAAGAGATGATAAATTATTATTAGTGCTAAGATACGGACGTCGAGTTCCTCTAAAATTAATTTCCCTCTAGTCTTAAACGTCAATGTCTTGTCAGAAAAGTAAGTATTTTTGGACTCAGGATTATTGATAAATTACCGCCTTAGGTATATCCTAAGTTATCAGAAACTTAGGGTATTATAGGGTGGTAAATTTATTTTCAATACAAAATAAATAATTACAATTGATACATATTTTAGAAATAAAATATAGTTTCTAAATGTTATGGTTATATGCTAAACTAGCTGTGCCCGTGACTTCGTCCGCGTGTTAATTAGTTTATTTCGTTTTTCTTGTAAAACAAAAGACTTTTTATAAAATAAAAGTAGCCTAAGTTACTCCTTATTACATCAGCTACCTGTCAATAAAAGTCCCATCAAAATCGGTCCAGCCATTTCAGAGATTAGCCGGAACAAACAGACAGACAGACAGACAAAAATTGTAAAAAATGTCATTTTGGTGTACCGTATATATATTCATATTAATGTAGTAAAAACCGGTTATTTCAATATTACAAACAGACACTCCAATTTTATTTATTTGTATAGATGTAGTATGCATATATGTATTAACATATGTACCTACGTGTGTAGAATTTTCTTTATATCATCATAAATTATAAACAAACTTATTAAATAGCGCAGGTATGGTAAAGAGTATATATATATATATATATATATATATATATATATATATATATATATATATATATATATATATATATATATATATATATATATATATTGTAGGAAAAATTTACTAACAGAATTGTGCAATGATTAATTAGCCATTTCTAATTAAATCGGTGCACGAGACGGAAATTATATTAGTAAACTATACTTTCCCACAAAGATATTAAACATTTGCGATATAAGACTAACGATTATATATTTTATAAGTACGCTAACAATAGGCAATAGAAGTACGTATTAGTAGTAGGTATCTGCCGTTACACGAACGCGTCCCAGTGACTATTATGTTAAAGTTTAATAACGTTATTATAATGATACTCACGTCTCGGACATATCATTCACTGACTTATAAATGAACTCCAGCGAACTATATTTTTACACTGCTATTAATTATAATCCCTATTTAACAATAATTTAGAAATCTCAGTCTATCTTCAGATGAATTTCTATGCAGGATGCAAGTGCTAAACACAAATCCAACTCCCCCTAGATAGCATACCATTTCGATGGGTAAGTCGGAGGAGTAGATTGGAAAATAAGATATTTGTTCTGAAGAATTATGTCATTGATTTCAGAGAAAAACCGCATTCTAAGACATGGTTTTACCTAAAACCTGTAAATGCGGTTTAAGAAATTAAATTAATTTATGAAATGATTGATTTAAAAACATTGGTAACACAGGGTTTAATTGTTATTTTCCTTATTCGGATATGGTGTCATCTCGGATGGTCTCACGAAAACAAAGAATTATTACACCGCCGAAATCGGGTCGTATATACCTATTATTACAGCATATGTACAGGTGAATTGAGAATATTCTCCATTTTTATAATTTAGTTAAAAAACGAGACTTTAATAAACCACAAGTCGATATAATGTGCACTAGCTATGAATGTACTTGTATATTTTTTGAGTACAGAAGTTGCCTAAGCTGATTTTTTTGTAAGTTGAGATTATATGCCTACATAGTGTTGGCGATTTATATGAAAATTATTGCAGTTAACTATCATACCTGTGGTCGAGGCTATATGTCACTTTTTTTTCTTGATAAGGCAGGGGGAATGCGTTACTCATGTTACCCGCAAAAGGTATCTGCGGATGGGTATGTCGAACTCGCGTTGACTAAACCTAACCTGCCGTGGACTTCGCTGGGCACCTGTGAAGGGAGCCCCGGGAACGCGGGAATAATAATATAATATCTGGGGACAATGTCACACAGATCATCTTAGCCCCAAACTAAGCAAAGCTTGTACTATGGGTAACAGGCGACGATATACATACTTATATAGATAGATAAATACTTATATACATAGAAAACGTCCATGACTCATAAACAAATATTCGTGCTCATCACACAAATATATGCACTTACCGGGATTCGAACCCAGGACCACCAGCTTCGTAGGCAGGATCACTACCAACTAGGCTACGGTGACCGTCAATATGAATTCTGCTCCGGTGCGCACTTTTACGCCATGGTCGCATATTGGTGGGACACGTGCCTAGGAGGACAATTGCATGTCCTCCCAGAAGCCTGTAATATGTAACACCTAAGTATGAAACTGACGCTAGCGTTGTACCTAACATATAGCCGTCCGTTCAAGTGCAGGCTTGATTAGAATTAACTGGTATCTCTTGGCGATGCCAAGAAGCCTGCTATGACGCTGTTTCCTTTGAGTCCCGGATCGCTGTTGTTTGGTTATACTGGTTCCCTCCTATTACAAATTAGATAGAGGGCGGGCGGTGCTGTAGCGGCTGTTAATAGCCTTTAGCGAACGAGACACTTTGCCCTCATTGAAGGTTACTTGTTGCTTCCCAATGGGCTCTAAACAATAGGCTCTAAACAATAGGAAGAAGAACTGCTTGGAAGAAGGTGCTTGGTCAGAGAGCCATCCAAAATACTCAGGTGATCATATCTCTGCTAACGCATAGATAAGTCTAGACATTCAACGAGGTGCTAGCTTTTTGAGCAACTATCCCGCAGATTCGAAATATTTTTTTTTGTAGGTTATATTTTTCGTGTTATAGTTTCATTTTATGTCTATAATTATGGGTTTACTTCATGTTTAATATTTAACTTACAATTAAATTACTTACTACAGTATGAAGTAAATCACCGTCATAAAATAAAATATATATTAAGAGATTTTGTACTATACCATTTAGAGAATATACTACTTTATAGGATATAGTTCGTTGTTAAAAAAGGTACAATAGGCGGTCTTATGTAACAGCGATCTCTTCCAGAATACTTTAGTTAAGTATATAGACTACTAGCTGTGCCCCGAGGTTTTAACCATGTTAAACTTTATAAATTGTAGGCTATATGTTAATCCAGGGTGTCAGCTAACTCCATACTTAATTTTATTAAAATCACTCCAGCCATTTAGACGTGAAGAAGTAACAAACATACACAGTCACAAACTTTCGCCTTTATAATATTAGCGTGAGGTACCTAAAGTATATTTGCGTGCTTCTGTACATTACCTCAGTAAAGGGCCCCCTCCCTAATTTAGAAGGGTTCACAAGTCAAATGAAACACCCTGTGTATGCCTATCACTTAGGTAATAATATAAATACTCGTCTGTAGTTATTAAGACAAAGTAAAGATCTAACTAAGTTACTAAGAATGATGATTATAAAATACTAGGTACCTTTTGCTTTTACGTTATTAATTTTGTTATACTATCATTTAAATTATTATGTTAAAATGTTTGAATACTTATAAAATATAACAATCGTTAAAATATTGTAAGGATTTAAAAGTTAAATAAACATGAAAATAAAATTAATTTTTGTTATACTTTATCCACACAAAGCTCGGCTTTTAATCTGGAGAAAGTGACACGGGAATTTTTGCAATGAAATCGAAATACTATACCTACCGCAGTATTTCTTCGCAAACGATATTTTTTGCGTTTCCTTCGGGTGCTAGAATCTTGAGGCTAATCTGTGCGCTTACTCTGGAACATGCCACATACAATTTGCCGGGGCACAAGCAGCTTTCTCTCAGGTCTACTCCCTTTACCTTAAGTGTTTGACCTAGAGCTTTGCTTATAGTTATGATGAAGCAGGCTTTGATAGAAAACTGCACTCTTTTGAATTCGAAGTGGTAATTTGATGGTGTTAGGGGATTCTAGGAATAAATAGAGACTCAACTCGACATTGCGATGAAAAGTTTTCACTTGCAATCTTGTGTTAATGCATAATTTTGGTAGATCTATAATGCGAAGTTACATAATTGGCGCCCAGCTTATAATTTTATTTTGAAACTTTGCACCCATTTTTCACGCCTTTGGGGTATAATTTCGGAAAAAACTTACTTATCGGATACCTACGGCATAGAAAGAACACACCCTCCAAGTTTAAGGTATCTACGATCAGCGGTTTGGGCGGTGCGTTGATCCGCCTGTCAGTCAATCAGGTCAAAGTATTTTAGATGTATAGATAAGATAAAAATCTTTTAATATTACCTACCTATTGCCGGGTTATCTAGGGGTTGGATATTCTTTCGTAATATACTCAGTAAAGGGTTATCCCTCCTTCTGTTTAGGGCTTTTAGACCTTAGGAGATATCTCTTATGTATAAATATTACCTAACTGCTAATTTGTAGTTACTTAGGGACATAATTATATGGAACTGAACATATTAAGAAATAGTACATTAACGGAATAAAAAAAAATCTTGAGAGGTGTCAAGGGACGCCCGGAAGGAACGAAGTATAATAATATTATTATATTAATCAGTAGGCTCAAATTTTGTATTTAAAAAAAAATAGCAAAAAGTGTCGTTACAACTTTACGTTTTAATTTTTCCGTCTAGCCCCCTTTTACGGGTTTCTAAAATTGGTACCATGTTACAATTTTATTATTGGTACGAAATAAAATTTGATTATTGAGTAGCATTAGGTGATATTTAGGATTCTCGCTACGTACAGGCTTTGAAATGTCGTCAACCAGCCTTGGCCACGGCCCTCGTCTGCTTTTGACCTCGATCGAACGATTGAGCTCTTACTATAGACAATACAGAAAAACTTTTTTAAACCATTACCTTCTTCATTAAACCACATTTATGACTGTAATGGCAATGAACTACTGTAGATATCGTATATGATATATTTATAAACTAGGGTATTAGACCAGGGTAGAAGCCTTTAAAAATAATAAAAAGTGAAAAAAAATAATAGTAGGATGAAACCCATTAGAAAAGTAGGGGAATATTATAAAAATTAAAGGAAAAATAATTTACGGGCGATCTGACGTCGGGAAGGGGATGGGGGTGAGTTTTTAAGGGTAAAAAACGGTTCTTACGGATTTCCGGCAAAACTAAAAGTCCTATTGAAAAAAGTCAAATGGCAAAGTTGTAGGTAATAAAAAGATCTAAAACTTTTGTATTTACACTTTTTTCACATAACCTCAAAATTTATGTAAAAACTTGAAAAACCAAGTTTTTGGTTTTTTATTATTATCTTTTACAAAAATTTTTCTTTTGTAACGAAATTTGGTGAAAACTTGCCTTTTTATGTCCCGAATACGCTGTAATTTATTTGATTAAAAATATTTATTTTTCACCTTATTTTTTAATTAATATCGAAAAAACACCCTAATTTTCAATCGAGAAGTCACCCGTCAAGATATCAGCTTTTTTCAAAAAGTTGGTATGTTTTCTATTTGTTGAAATCTCTACTTTCCGATGGTGAAAAAAAATATATAGGTTACTATAGTAAATCTTCTCAGAAAATGCAAAAAATCGAAAAAAACTCGAATTCAATTTTTTTTAATTATTATAAAAAATTTCATCTAAAAATGTGATTGCTGCGATTTGTTTCAATTAAAAAGTTGATTTATTTAATGCTAATTACATTTATGTCATATAAAATCTCATTATATGTAAATATAAATGTACATCGTACAATTAAATGTAAATACTTTATTCTGATTACGTTATTCATTACAATATTTTTAAACAAAAATATATTAAAGAAATCTATTTATAAATATAAAAAAAATATGTATAGTAAATATATTTTTAATAACTAACTTTTGGCTGATTTTCATGTATATTTCATATATTTTGAATATATCTGAAATATATTTGAAATGTATAAAATATATATAAAAATCGGCCAAACGTTTGTTATTAAAAATATATTTACGATATATATTTTTTATAGATTTTTAATATATTTTTATGTATTTTGAAATATATTTTTTTTCATGGGATTAACTAAATTTGTTTGTGCAAAATTAAGGAGATTATTATTAGTATGTATGTAGTAAGACCCAGACCCGCCTAGCCTCTTCCCCACTACTCCATGAAATACCTGGGCTACTATTTTTCGTAGGTCACTCAGGTATATAATTTATCTTAAAATATAAATAGACATCTATGCATATAATTTAAAGAAGATTCGACAACTTTCTCCAAATATTGTAGATGTCTTATTAAATATTAATTTTATTAACTTATTTGTTTGTTAATTATAGTAGTATATTTTTATTAGCAATTTTTTTTAATGTAACATGTAATCGAATGTTTTTCGAGTAATTAAAGTGTTAATTTTAATAAATAGCTCATTATTTTTTATAATAATTCAAAAATATTTTTTTATTTTTTTAGCATTTTCTGAGAAGATTTACTATAGTAACATATATATTTTTTTTCACCATCGGAAAGTAGAGATTTCAACGAACAGAATACATACCAACTTTTTGAAAAAAACTGATATTTTGACGGGTGACTTTTCGATTGAAAATTAGGGTGTTTTTTCGTTATTAATTAAAAAATAAGGTGAAAAAATAAATATTTTTAATCAAATAAATTACAGCGTATTTGGGACATAAAAAGGTAAGTTTTCACCAAATTTCGTTAAAAAAGAAAAAAAATTGTAAAAAATAAAAATAAAAAACCAATAACTTGGTTTTTCAAGTTTTCACATAAATTTTGAGGTTATGTGAAAAAAGTGTAAATACAAAAGTTTTAGATCTTTTTATTACCTACAACTTTGCCATTTGACTTTTTTCAATAGGACCTTTAGTTTTGCCGGAAATCGAGAAGAACCGTTTTTTACCCTTAAAAACTCACCCCCATCCCCTTCCCGACCTCAGATCGCCTGTAAATTATTTTTCCTTTAATTTTTATAATATTCCCCTCCTTTTCTAATGGGTTTCATCCTACTATTATTTTTTTTGGTTTTAAAAATTATCGACCCTGGTCTATATATAGACTGGATTGAGGCACGGGCGTTGGACTGACACTTTTGAATCTTGTTTTTTAAATTATAAAATTTTAATTATCTGTACTAGTTGATTATAGGTATGTTTTATCTACGGCTACATTTAAATATTATATTAATATTTGTTGATTTTTCTCACGTTCTCACTTTAAATATGTACCTACATATAGTGATGACAGGATGATGATGAATGATACTTATCTCGGAAAAATACTATATAAAAGGAATTATTTCAAAATTGTATATATTGTGTTGGAATAATAAATAAAAAAATATTAAGAATATTATAGTAAAAAGTAATAAGTACTTATAAGTTGCCTGTAAAACCATTTCCTTTTATATAGTATTTTATATTATACATTATATTGTATAGTATAAAATAGCCTGGACAACCTGGCAATGAGTAGGTATTATGAAAAGATTCCATTGGAAGATTGGAAATAGGTAACTACATACATTCATCCTCTACGTAGGTACATCTGTGAGGAAAATAATAAAATATTTGCTTTTGGCATACTATCATCAATTCGACAAACAAACACAAAATGGTAGGTAAGTGGTTAACGTAGCCTACATGAAACATTATATAACTCACGCGCTTGCTGACCCTTCCACATCTTCTACAGCTCTTAAATGTTGCTACCGTTTAGCGCTACCCAGAGGTCGTTTGTAGCGTATACTAAAGTTCAAAATTAAATAATTTGAGTTCCATGATTTTCGTCTATTATCACTCGGTGCTAAAATAATGGGAGTTAGGTGTACTTAGTAACAGGTATTAAAATATTAAATTTATTTAAACAGAGGTTTGTCACTATCCAAAGTACCTAAACGTTATTCGTTTTTTCGTTACCTAAATTGTAATATGACATAACAAAAGTTACTTAGGATATATACTTAGTATATATGGTAAAATTTTGAAAAAAATAGAAATATATATACTTAGTTATAATAATAATATCCTGGTGAAGTGAGTAACTCTGTGGGACATTATTTACTCTAAAGAATATAATTCAACATTGGACAACATTTGGACATTATTTACACACGGCCTTGATCCTAAACTAAGCAGAGCTTGTACTATGGAAACCAGGTAACTGATATACTACATAAACTACTTTTCTTTTGTAAATACATACTTATATAGATAATTACACCCAGACTCAGGACAAACAGACATGTTCATGCACACAAATATTTGTCCCGGGTGGGAATCGAACCCACGACCTCCGGCGTTAAAAGCAAGCATTTGCCAACCACGCCAACAGGCAAATATTACAGAAGATGCTGTCTTATCACAAATCATAGTTCAAAGGAGTGCTGAAATAATGGCTTAATTAAGTTTTATGTTTCTTACCCCAAGTTAAGTTAAATTCGTTGCGGGATCCAAGACAGTTAAAGCGATTCCCCGGGACATGCCTGAGCTTCACCGCTCAGTGTCATTTCATTGTGTGCCACTGTTGATCCTGGCTTACAGGAGTTGCAGTGGTGGGTAAGAGGGAGGGACTAGTCCCGTTAAAAAAAAAAAAAAAATACCCCAAGTTAAAAGTATAAAACTACCATGAAATGGAGAAGGAAAATCCTTTTAATAGAATTAATGAAAAATAATAATATCCTCCTGGTCGAATTTCGGCCTTGGCGGTCGGGGTTAATGGAGACTAGCCATATTAAGTGCCAACACAGGGGCCAACGCAGCACTCGCTATTCATTCTCATGATCCGATCGGACCACTACCGACGTGACCGAGGTCAGGAAGACCGACCGCACGGGGTATAATAGCGCCAAGTACGAATCTTCGAGCTGCTACTGAGAAATTTTCTTATTTGAAAAATCCCAAAATCACATTTGGTTCAATCTGAGGTTTAAATAGCGCAAGACCGGCAATTGTGGAGATCTTTGAGGGAGGCCTTTGTCCAGCAGTGGACGTCTTTCGGCTGATATGATGATGAGGTTTAAATCTACCTACCTAATTAAGTAAGCGCAGTTGACGCTACCGCAATACCAAAATTAATTATCTTCTTTCAATGGTGCCTTTTCATTATAGGTACCCAATGCCTAGATAATTCGTTGTGGATAAAAAAACGTCGCGTAAAATTTGAGAATGTAACAGAACTGCTTCACTAAATTGCTTAAGATAAAAGACACGAGTAAGTAGGTAATGTATACCCGTTACTAAATTAGTGATTAATCTTTATTTGTTCGCAATTATAGTGCGACCAGGTGTCATTTACCCGCTCATATATTTTAAGAGTCATATCAAAACACAGCTGTCCATGTAACTGTTAGACTTTACTCAACGTGCGTATTGTTTTGGTGCAACGATCTTCCCGGTTTATCTAAAGCCACATTCATGATTATATTTACATTATTTCATGATACATTGATGATTTTCTGCATGTTAATACTACGAGGTTAATCTTGGTAAAAAACATATACCCTCTACTTATGAAAAACATATAACACAACCCAAAACACGATTCAACTACTTTCGACTGATAGAACAAAATCACATAAATATTGTGTTTGCCGGTAGATGGACAGACATTAGGCGAGTGTGTTTGGTTTTCTGCGACATAAAGTAAGCAAGGATGTCCAGTATTTTGTATTAGTTCTAAAGTAACCGTATAAATAAGTTAAATTATGTAATGTTTCTATGTCGATTAATGTAATTGGTTATAATTAACCGTTTTAATTAAAACTAAATATGAAGTTTAGTTATGTTTGTCAAAATCGAAATTTATTTTAACATATTTATCATAAAGGATATATTTTTCTCGTGATTAATGATTTTGTAATATTAGTCCCCGCCTTTTTAGCTACATGTTTTGATAGTTTTCTTTTTCTTCTATAGGTACCCGTACTTCACTGTACACTCGTAAGCTATTATTATACTGGCGAAATTAGTGTCATATGATAAAATTGGGTGTAGTCAGGGTCTTAAGGCTAGGGTCAAAAATGGGGAATCATAAATTTGATCGTCCGGCGGGTCTCGAACCTGCACCATCTACCAATCCGGGGTAGGCGCTCTGCGAAGCTACGAACGATGCACGCTGGCAGATCAAATTTAGGATTCCCTTGCTAACACCCTTCCGGAGGATGTAGGTATTATCAATCGCTTTTGTTTTCTAGAAACATGACCGACTGATATGTTCACAGTTGCATGTGAAAAATCATATCATTTTGATAATACCTCCCAAATGATTAAATTTGAATTTTATAGCATTATTCGCAATGCAAAGCGTTTATCTAATCTCAAATATGGGAAATCATAAATTTGATCGTCCGGCGGGTCTCGAACCTGCACCATCTACCAATCCGGGGTAGGCGCTCTGCGTTAAGCTACGAACAATACATGCTGGCAGATCAAATTTAGGATTCCCTTGCTAACACCCTTCCGGAGGATGTAGGTATTATCTATCGGTTTTGTTTGCTAGAAACATGACCGACTGATATGTTCACGATTGTGCAAGAGAATCCTAAATTTGATCTGCCAGCGTGTATCGTCCGTAGCTTAACGCAGAGCGCCTATCGAATCGGACGATCAATGCAATTCATTTTCCATGGAGTATATAAAAACAAGACATGTGTTCGGGACATTATATAATTCACAAGTATTTGCGTAAACTCTGGTATGTTTTCTATCCCATTCCTTTACACTCTAATGGCAATCCGTCGCCTGAAAAATGTTTCGCCCCATGGCTTGTATGGGGTACAACATTGGCGAGCTCACGTCTTGTTGAGGCTGCTACTGAAGAATTTTCTTGCCAGACACTAGTACTCGGGACCTTCCTACCGGTCAGACACGCCACCCTAAGACTTTAAATATCGGCAATTACAAGAATTGCAGATATTTAGATATTATCTATTACCACGTTCCGCCTACTCGCCCGCGGAAGGTTTTTCTTACCGGCAGATCATTTAAACCACCTTGACCATATGCTTGTTGAATTCGCCAGTTATACAGGGTGATAAAAGCCTTGAACTTTGTGATCTACTATGAAAAGAAATAAAAGTTTTTCTGGTTTTCACACTATTATGATGAATGATTTTGATTTTTGGAAATAAGCTTTTGTTCATTTTTAAAAATAATACTTTTCCGTTAATTGTAATGATGACGAAGGTAAACGCGGGCAAGAAGATTTTTTTTAAATATATCAATATCTATTTATTTTATAGACAATCGAGGCTCACAATTATTATTTAGTTAAAGTTAAAGAAATCGGTACATTTCTTAATAGCAGCACGCAATTTTAATTAATGTATACAAGATATTTTATGTTTTATAAAGTTTGAATTGTACGTATGAGAGTTTTGAGCGTGTTTGAAAACGTAAGGTCTATAATATATTTTTATGTGAATATTGAACTGGAGTAATCACGACATCTTTCATCATCGGCAGCCGAAAGACGCTCACTGCTGGACAATTGATGCAGAGATCTGAAAGATCCCCCCCCCCCCTCCCCAAAGATCTCCGCAATTGCCGGTCTTGCGCTATCCACATCCAGCGTCTTCCAGCGACCCTCACAAGAGCATCGGTCCATCTTGTACAATATACATAACATACTATAATTATAGAACACATGTACAAATTAACTTTCCCCTTAGATTTTATGTTTAAGTAGAAGTTTAGATTAATATAAAATTACTCATTATCTTTAAGGTACCTACCTACTTTCTATGCATTACAATTTATGTAATGCCAAGAAAGTATTAGTACGTATACTCTTACGTATATTTAATAAAGGGAAAAAATAACTATGCGTAAGTGTCAAAGTAGTTAAACTTTAGATTAGCTACCTGGATAGGTGAGTCTTCGTAGAGTCATAATTTTAATGCTCTGACTGAGGTCATCTTTGCGACGCGTCGTGGCGACGTGTGATCTATTTGTAGTTGTTCTGAGCATGGATATGCTATGAGTAGGTACCTGAATTGCTTTGGATAATAACTTTTATATGGATAGCATGCTGCATCACATCTCATGGCATTTAGCTCCTCTTCAGGGTGGTAACCGCTTAATGGTCATCGTGATCGGCGTTCAAATAGATGAAGGGTAAAAATGACTAAACCATTCTTCCATGACAACATATGACGTCATAAATGGTCCGGAACCGATTTTCATCGTTGAAGCCAATTAAATGAATAATTTAGTAATTTTTAACTTTCATCCACACATCATAACCTTATGGTTGAAAGACCATACTTATTACAAATGTTTATATAGTAAAGTTCTTAATTATAGTACATCCATCAGACAGTTCGATTTTAAGTACCTAAACTTGTAACTAAGACATCGTGAATAACTGCCGTGATTTACAAGCGCCATCAGATAAATACGCGTATGAAGACTATTCCACCATTCATCACCTCTGTTCACAGGAAAATTACATCTTATTTTCTGTAGTGCTGATAGCCTGCTTGTGCTTTCATTGTTTTAATAGTAACCCGAGAACTCATCTACCTCATCATTAACAGATTCACATCGCAATAAACAAATAGACAATTATTATAGATACTAATCAGTTACAATTAACAACTAAGTACCTAATGAAACTTAGTAGTGTACACTTATTTAAGTGGCGAACAATAGGCTAAGGCCTCAAGTTTACGGCTGCATCAATAATCTAGTAAATTGGGGAGATTTTACGCCAATCACGTAAAGTGACGCGCTAGCCAACCTTGCTTAACCTGTCTAAGTAAACTTACAGTTGCACTGTACAAGATCTATTATGCCACCTACAGAGCTACTGGACACGCAAAATTAACGAAAAGGGAGGAGTGACCATAGGAGATAATATGAGCAGGTCTTAGAGGGTACCTAATACGAAACACGTCTGAACTTTTTATAAAAAGTTTAAAGTGAGTCTATATAATAACCAACCATTTAGGTAGCGTGATCCATTGTTTGACTGTGTGGCTGACGGCGATTAATACATCCCATCGCATCTCGTGGGGGGCGTAGAAGGCGTCGTTGGCGATCACACTATGATGGCCTTAGTAAGCAGAGTGACAATACTGCCCATTCTCGAGAAAAATCCCATTAATCTACTAGAGAACCGGCAGCAGCGTCTCTCTGAGTACTATGACCATCATACTGCGATCGCCAAACCGTCTGCCGAGCGTGGCAATTACTATTCCCCAAATGACACATTTCCATTTTGGGAGGGATTTGTCCAGCGGTGGAAGTCATTTGGCTGACATGATGATAATGATAATGAACGGTTTAAGTGTACTAGTAATAATTTTAAAATTCATTTTAGATCCCCTGAATGATGAATGGCTTGAAATTGCTGTTACAGAAAACGATAGGTAGCTGGATTCGTTTTAAAACTGGCTAGTGCTGTGTGGCCAGTGAAGAGAATGAGATGGGGTGGCGATATTCTATATCGCCACCCCATCTCATTCCGTGCGGGGCGAAGAAGTCGCCACGAGAGAATATCTACTAGAGAACGGGTCGAGCAGCGTCTCTCCGTCTACATTGATCACCAGATTGCGATCGCCAACCCGTCTGCGACATAACTCCATTGTGGAAATCTCTTAAGGAGGTCTTTGTTCAGCAGTGGACGTTATACGGCTGACATGATAAGTGCCAATATTTATTAGAAACGAATCATGGTGCATAATACATGATGCACCATGATTCGCTTCTAATAACAAAGATTATTAGAAATCTCTTGAGGAGAACAAAGACCTCCTCAAGAGATTTCCACAATGGAGTTATGTCGCAGACGGGTTGGCGATCGCAATCTGATGATCAATTTTACCAGTTTGATAAATAACCCAGTAAAAGCTATTGGAGTTCGTATTACGCTATTAGAATACTATTATGACACCTGTCATTTTATGTGAAATTCGAGCAAATTATGTAAGTATCAACAGCTTAACTGAAGTTTTTCTTAAGGGGTTTCTTATCAATATTGTAAAAGGAACCCTTATGGCTTGACTCAATCCGTCTGTCACAGGGATCCTTCTCAGCAACTACTAACGTTACGTTCAAGTTAAGAATAGTTTTAACAGTGGTTTACCTAACCTAATGTAGCTGAGAAGATGTATGGCTGTAACGGTTATATTGTTTTTCAAATGTATATAGAAATATAAGTAATAAAATACCTAATGAAGTAGTTACTTATATCGTAAACATTTAAAAGCCATTTCTGGCTGTAATTTTCGCATACAAACCTCCGTATTCCTCATATTTCTCCCTGGATTTTAGAACTAGACTGACATTTAATAGATGCAATTATGATGTGTGTTGATTCGTTTTCGTAAATAAAATACAAACACGACAACAACTCAATAAAAACCGCCTATTTAAACGACTCGTAAATAAATCTGGTGACATGAAACTTTTTGTATCCAACAACAAGAAAATAGGCTATTATTTTTCATTAGCCTATTTTTTTGTAGTTAGATTACGGAATTGTCGCGCAGATTCGTTGTCAGATACTCGTATAAGT
Source organism: Pseudoips prasinana (assembly GCA_951640165.1). Taxonomy (NCBI): domain Eukaryota; kingdom Metazoa; phylum Arthropoda; class Insecta; order Lepidoptera; family Nolidae; genus Pseudoips; species Pseudoips prasinana. The sequence continues at coordinate 18,628,073 of OX621240.1, forward strand.
AAACTTATTATTAGCTAAATGACAATGCCATACGGGGATTCTAATGATTTTTCAAAAACTTTACAATTATACATGATGCAAAAGATACAGGGGATCACTTAGACGTGCAAATACCTACTACTAATATAGGGAAATTACGCATAGGAATAATCAGTTTTGAAACAATAACTAAACTATTTTCAGACACTGCACCCCTAACAACAAAGAGCAGATATAAGAAATACTAACATTATTTGGCAATTTGCGTGGGTGAAAATTTCTGCAAAAAGTAAACTTTACTTTCCCCTTTATGATTGCGATCTTTCAAGTAAGTCCACAGCTCCGCTACCTTCGTTACACGTTTTAGGCGAATCGGTTCGTAATAAAACAGCGACAATCGTAAGAAACGATTAAATAAACACACTTTGGGTTGAGCATATTAGTGCCTCGTCGTTTTAGCATGTTCAACCGCAGATGATAAGTCCTGGGTCCAAATTATCTCAGTATCAGTCCTGAGTCTGGAAGTTGGCGGTATTTAAACCCCCGTGCCTCAGACAGCCGTCGGTAACTGAGCTATTTCCAATCGTTCGCTAGTCGTCCCATCGGATCATGAGTGTGATGGAATAGAAAATGCTCCTGTGTTTGTGCACACATTTGTGCATTATAATGTGACTTGCGCAGCTGGCTAGTCTCTATGGAGACTAGCTGCTGTGGCAGAAATGCTGCCAGGAGGATCTGTTATTGTAAGTGAGTATGGATATTTATTATTATTATTGAAACTAAACATACAACCATTACATAAATTTTCCATGCATCCTTTAAATATTACATCCCTGCTTATTCACCCAGATTTAGGTATTTCTATTAACGTACCACGCTCAGGGGACATAGTTAGGTGAAATTCTTCGTTTAAAATCTTTATCCACGGATTAATTTCACCTCCAGATAATCAGATTATCAGTACATCATCATAAGGTGCTCTAATCTCTTAATTACGTGTATCACTAATGTCGTCGACATTTCAAAACTTAAAACCACCAATGTGTTATTTACTGTTGTCTGGGCTAGATTAAAAGTCTTTATACAAGATATAACTGAAATAGCATAGAAAGAGCTTGACCTATTTCGGTAAGGGGAGTAAGAGTGGAATGGGAAATGACATCTTTTTCGTGTATGTAACTTGTCCAGGCATTTTTTTTGTTAAGACTGGGGTAATGCCTACGCATGCCATCCGCAAAAAGTGTCTGCGGGTGGGTATGTCAGACTTGCACCGACTAAACTTAACCTGCCGTGGACTTCTCTTGACGCCTGTTAAGGGGAGCCTCGGGAACGCGGGTATGCTACTCCGGTGCCCCCTCTTGCGCCATGTCCTAAAAGGTCGGGACACGTACCCTGAGAGGGATTTAATTGCCCTCTCCAATTGCCGAACATGCCAGTCAGGCACAGCGACTGTGCCACAAACAGAACACTGTCTTCCTGGAGCTGCTTGTAAGTAGCGGCAGTAGAGGGCACTTATCTTACTGCCACCGCAGCACCGAGGGGGAGTTGGGCTACCGGCTGCCACCGCCGTTCCGAAGCCTCCTCCTCCTGCGGGCGGGATCGGCTCGCTCCTGATCCCGCTCGGCGGCCTCCTGGAGCATTACTGGCTCACAGAAGGAGACCACGGCGAACTTGTTAGGGCCTACATAGGATGTCCTGACTCCTCAGTCAGGACATCCTGTGTAGGCGTAGGACAGTTTGGTATCAACCAAAGTGACAACGTGTTAGGCCTCTTTTGTGGTGTCACTTTGGCGGATATCAAACTGAACAACTTAATTGTCTTCATTATTTTTGCTGCACTTAGTGTAGTTACGAGGCTTTCGGTAATTATTGTGCACTTTCTACACTGGCTGTTTGGAAAAATTATTAGTGCATAGCCCAATCTATGTTTATAAAATAAATGGTAAGTAATATAGATTCCAAATTTGAATTCTCTTTGCAATCGACATATGTAACGCAAAAAAATGCGTTTTTATTTATGTTTTATACCACAACGTAAGCAACCAAGCTTATCGTCCACCTAGTGGTATCTCTTAACCGTAGCGTATAACGTTTGCAACTCACGCTTTGTGTATTGATACCAAGTAATATTAATTACTTATATAGGACGGAAGTAGTATTGTAAAGACAAGCATGAAATTGTTGTACTGTCTCTATCCGTTATTTTATATGAAATGACACAATAACATACTTCTTACCACGTTAGCACCGAAGTATCAACTGCTAGAACGTTCTATACTGATTTGTACAAGTCTGACCCTTGTCAACCACGTTTTAGTGTTCTTTAAGTGAATGCTAGTACGCGTTTCACGGCAAAAAGACATATTTATGCTCACCAATATCTGTCCTGGTTGGGAATCGAACCCACAACTTCCAACGTGAAAGGCAAGTATGCAAGCAACCGGCCCGTCAGTCAAATGTGCAAGCGAGATAGCTGCGCCTGGCACGCGCTCTATTCATATTTTCCACAAGGCTGATCCCTAGTAGGTTGAGGAAAATTTATGCAAATGCTAGTAAGAAGATGTGTATTACTAACGATTGTCAAGTAAAATGCATTAACTTTATGGATGATACGTGCAGCCGCTTGCAATAATGTTCCTTGTAATAGATATATCACACATCTGCAAAGAGAATATAACAAGCTACCTGAATGGAATCCACAGAGTAACACATCAGGATTAACCTGTCAGTTTGGTAATTAAAAGTTAAGTTCCAAATTCTCGCACCTGCGTATTTTGGAATACTATTCAAAATTCGAATTTACTACAAAGCCATAGAAAGTTGACGGTACTTTGAATAAAGGCGCATAAGGAGAGTGTGGCTTTGTTTGTGTGCTTACACATTTTATACTTACTTATAATGATTCCTAACCAAAGTACTATTTTGAAAAACAATTTATGGAATGGGTTAGGGCTACACTTTAGGTGTACCTGTATAAAAGATTTTCCACCCAGGATTTTTACCGGTGGTATACCTAAAGAGTCGTCTAGCGTTAGAATTTTCAGTAAAAAGTTATTTTTCCGAATTAAAACACACAATCAATAAACTGGGAAGACGAGAACAAAATATCAACGTTTTCCAAAATCTACAAAAACTATAATTAAGTATAGAATAACATATTTATGGTGTTAAATCTGATATTTTTTTTACCACACGTCGTAAAATACTTTATCATAGTATCTATTGTAAAACGGGGTATAATAGAAATCTAGAGGTGAAAAAACGGGACCCTAATTGTATATATTCTCCCGATCTTTCCCGGGATTACTATTTCCCGTTTTACCGTAAGGTACTTAATGCTGACGTAACCAATTGTTTGCGAGAGTTACAGAAACACTGGAAAAATTTAAATAAAAAGTCCCGTTTGTTGTTGAAATGAACGATGACGCGACTTTTTTATAAATCTATCCAACTCTTTGCCTATTCCAGCGGTTTCTATTTTTAACATTAAAAATACAACTAGTTTTTAGCTCAGCCTTTCTCAACATTCACTTACGAATTGATTAACGTTTTTAGACCCAAATTTGACCCAATACTTTCACGTATTTAGTTACATAATGAATATTGTTTTTATCTCGAACAAAACCAATTACAATTCAACTAATTGTCACGATAGAGCGAGGAAGCGGCGAATTGACCTTTTTAGAAGTTTTTATCTTTCAAGGCGCCCGCGCCGGAGTAATAGATCATTGTTTACCAGACCTGAGTTGCCACTCAACATTGACTAAATTAGTAGACAATATTTGACATGTTGATTCTTACGGAGGGCGGGGTTGATAGATTTACCTTATCATACATTTTGTGTTTTATCTCATCGGTAGTATTAGTTTCCTCCTCGAGTTGGTAGCTGTTTTTATCGACGTGCTTAAAAACAATTCGTCATTTTGATTAGTTACACCAGTTACATGCTTTAATGAATCAAATAAATCAAGTGACGTAAAAGTTTCCAAATCCTGAAGACTTTGGAAAGCACGTTGATCAAAACGTGGTAGTCCTCTGTAAAATGTCTACAGGAACTTAAATTATTTTTAATATTAGTTAATCCAAATTCATTGCACATGCGATATAGTAAGTAAATTAATATTACCGTGTTTCCGGTGTCAGGGTTTCATACGATTTCATTTTATTTTTGTGGCCGCTTTTATGCATTCAATGCTTTAATTACGTGATTGGGAAAGACGTAGACCTATCGAAAAATAGACATTAATTCTCAGGCACACTGATGGCTGCCTCTTGTACCGTGAAAATGAGCTCAACGAACAAATATCATAGACTTTTCATTCAACTCACTGGTTTGTGGTGACTGCAAATGAGGGTAGTGTAAGCCTTTCTTGTGGAAGGCACGTAGTAAATAAATTGATTGTAGTTTGCTTTTATACAACACAGTCCGCAAGCACGCATAGAAATAAGTACGTTTATGTCGTTAAAAACACATAACATGGTAAGTACCTACTGCAACTGGATGAACTTTGGCGATCGGGCGACAGTACGTACGCACAGGACTTCGGTTATTGCGCAAACCTCACTGGAATCATACTATTAGAACACAACAATAAAATACATCAAAACGAGCCAAAGAAAGGTGCTCTTTCTATTCTCTCATTTGGTTATGCAATGGGGCGAAAACCTGATACGACCGGGTTGTGGTCAGGCGCAGGATGGTTTGCCTGAATTTGTGCATTAGAGGTAGGCACCTATACACATTTTGGCCCGATCTTATCATTTTTTTTGCGGTTTTTTTGCGGTTTAACACTACCGCTAGGCTAAAAAGGGAGTGTTTATCATGCGACTTAGAATCTGGCATAAAATATACATATTCAGTGAAAATATGAGTAGAAGATAGTTAACAGTATAAGAAGTTTTAGGTAAACAAAAACGGAAATCTATTAAAACGAACAATAACGTTAACTACCTATGTCTAATTTAATTTAACACTTAATCTATTTTGAATTAGTCAACTTAAAAAAATAAATTAAGTTGTACCCAAGATATGAATTAATAAGTAAAATGAATTTTATTAATAAGTGATATGAAGAAATGAGTTATGAATTTTCAAGATAAGTAACTGATACTTACTTGGAAAAACACTTTTATATACCTATATGAATCACTATAATATTATACTCTGTATCTACACTATATCGTTATATTCAAATTACTTTATTCACACGCCTCTTTAAAAAAACTTAAAAAGATTTTTATGATACAGTTTACGTTTCCCTTAGCGAAACGATACTATAAAATAACTTCTTTTGTAGGTATGTCATATTGTCATCTAGTCATGTAAGATTTTTTTTATTAATTATTTCGATTCGAGAGATTATTAATTAAAATAAACCGCCTTACATTGTCTCTGTTCTAACGCAGTTGTACGCATGCGCAGTAATTGATCGTCAAAACCTTGTCTGCTTTTTATTGCAGTTTGGTCGTTTAATCGTATTCAAGCAATATTGCTTCTCTTTAAACTTAGTTTTTTACATACTGCAGAGCCTGTACGTAAATACGTAAGGAGAGTTTGTATAATAATAATAATAATGTCCTCCCGACCGAATTTCGGCCACGGCAGTCAGTCTCAATGGAGACTATCCAATTGCGCAGGACATATTATAGTGCACAAGTGTGTGCACTATAATATGTGTTTCTATTCCATCACTCTCATGATCCGATGGGACGACTAGCGACACGACCGGAAAGAGGTCGGGTACAGGACCGACAGCGTTACGTGCTCTCCGAGGCACGGGGGTGAAATACCGCCAACTCCCGCACGCTAAACAAACACCTCTTCAAGATTGGCGTCACGGACAGCCCCCTGTGCAGGGGTGCATTGAAAATGAAAAAACACCAGCACACGTACTGCTACACTGCAAGAGCGTCGCTTACCAACGGGCAAAGTTCCTGAATGATCCGAAGACACTGCAGGAGGCCCTCAAGCCAGGCTTTCGTTGTCTCCTGGACTTCTGGATGGAACTAAAATGGTTCGAGTAGCAAAACAAGTATCACGCACAATGGCCCAATTGGGAGGCTAAGTGCGGAAACCTATCGTCCAACTAACTAACTAACTAGCCGCCAACTCCCAGCCATCAAGCTGACACCAGACCAACGAGGCCATCAAATATAATAAACTAGTGTATGCACATAATTATGTATTAAAATACTATTAAACTCACACTCGTATTTTAATAACCCTTGCTATGTGACAGTTACATAAACTACTATTATTGTACACTTACACTCTTGTTTGGGTAAATAAGACGAATACATTCGACCTGAAATAGATTCATCCTCGCAAGGCTAAGTCTCAGATCAATTAAAAACGTTTTTATTTGATCTGAGGGTTAAAACAAAAATTCCCTTGCAGCGAAGTTTTTTGACATTAATCTATAAACTCTTGTTCTCTGCGAGGATGCGAGTAATATTGACTGGGATCCATTAATTAATATCTAAAGATGAGAAGCTGAGCATTTAAAGTCTAAATAAATGAAAGTGATTTGTAATATACAACAGCTATTTAAGTTAGTGACTAGTAATAAAATAAATAACATAAAGTCAATTACAGGTCCTCACTTATGAATATTTAAGCATTCTATTCCAAGTGCCACTAGCTAAAACATAAAATATTACGAATTTAGAAAAGGTACAAAAACGCATTTTGTAAACTCTATCGGCTCAGTACCCTTCTCACCGAAGCTATATCAGGATTAAACACTTCCAGGTTATTCGATGTTATTGTATGCCGTATTTAAAGATTTGTAAGATTGCCATGGGTAAGTATTTTGTTTTTTAATTGGTATTTACATCGCTTATATGCATTAACATATAATAGATACATTAGGCTCAGAATATCCCACCATCCTAGATATGATTTGTAAAAGTATATTTTTAACTTGTTTGTAACAAATCATGATTAAATTTATGTATAGTTTGCTAATTTATGATAACAAACAACAACCCGGTACAATAAGAAGCTTCCGGTGCATCTTGGGCATTGTATGGGTGTAACGCGGAATGGTAGGGCTCGGAGGGGAACTTTAATATGGTGGTCCTAGTCATAGTCGTTTGACAACAATCGTTAAGCCATGCCAGGGACCTATTGGGCGGCTTGTACAACTCTGACAACACGGTAATTACTGCCCATACCACAAAAAAGAAGAAATTACAAATTTGTAACTTTCATACTTTTCCCATTGTTCGAGGAAAGCCATATTTTTTTACTTCCTTGTGGGAGTCATAATATACTTTTTCCTTATTTCTACTAGTCACCTCCAACCGCAAGCCGCGGCAACTAACTTCTTTCCAACAAACACATAAACAAATACATTGTTGTAATCATACTAATATTATAATTTATGTAGTGAGTATGTAAAACCGCGTCGTTCCCAGCTTCTTTAGCGGCGGGGATGCGTAATTCTTTATTTCAATCCTTGCCAGGCAACAATCTATCCATTAATAAAATCAGCATAGTCAGACCAACAAGCAATTTAACAGATCATAAATGTGTCTAGACCATTCGCTAGAGCTCATTGATAATTGAATTGAAAACCTTTTTTAATCAAATTCAGTCGAAACAATTACGGATACAATGCAACTTTTTCATATATGTATTTTCAGATCTGATGTTTTCGGTGGTAATTTGGGTTTATTTAAGAAAAATATATTTAATAATAATAAGTTATAATAACATTACCTTATTAATACGTTTCCATACAAATTTACCAAAACCAAAATATAACATTATTCTTTTTATCTTGCAATTGTTTGTTGAGGAAACTGCGGCTACTGTTTCGGCTACTGTTATTTAGGTACAGTTTTAACGATTTGCTTTCGTACTGTTAATAAATAATGCCATGCGAGATTTAAAACACTATCAGAGATTGTTGCTTAATGTTGTAAATGTCTTTAGTTGGTAAATCTATAAATAAATAAGTATCCATAGATAGAGACTGATAGAGGTACAATGTCAAGCAACGTATTATGCAAAATATGTGTGCCATACACTTATTAGATTACCACGAGCGAGTCATTGCCTACAAGTTATTATAAAGCCTAACCTTACATATACAACCCTTCTATACATGAATATTGTTAAACCCTGACCTTTTTCCACCCATTATATTAATTATAGCTTAAGATATGATATAATAATGTTAAATAGAAGTGAGTTCATAAAGTTACTTAACTAATGAATGTTTACTAAATTCGCTAAGTATTCAAGAAAATGCAGGGTCACCATTCTACATAGAGCACGGTTCATCGATGACAAATGCAACATCCTTCAAAAAACGAGCCGACTTCTTTCTTAATTGCATTGGATAGGCTGTATATAATATTGGCCATGTTTATTAAAGATTAAACAATACAAAAGTTGTGCAATAGATTTACGAGACTTTTTTTTTACTCATTAATGATTAGGCTACGATTTGCTTACAAGTAAGTTGTTTTGTAACAAATTGCAGCCCTATCCCAATCGCAAATTGATAAGTTAAGATTGTTTTAAGTCTTATCAAAACGCGTGCAAATTTACACAACTTTTCTATTGTTTACATTTCGAGTAGTTGTTGTCGATTATGGTACTAAAAGAAAAATCACAAACACAGTCTATCCAATGTCTTTAAAGGCCGGCAAAGATTTGCGGGCCACCTGGTGATGACTATGGGCGGTGGTGGTCACTTACCATCCTCATTACCATTAAGGGAACCAACCGCTTGCTCGTTTGCCTTGCTATTCATTAAACAAATATACGGGGCAGCCTTTTGGGACTGCCGATATACCTGAGTAAAAACTAATTTTACTCTTTTAATTTAAATTATCAATATAATAGTTGACACTTCACCTACTCTTTGTAAATATATATTTATCTCTCCGAAGTATAATCTATGTACACATTTAACGGGCTATAAATCATAAATGTTCAAAAAAGTTTATGTGATGTGACTTTTGTTGAAATAAAGGGTTAATCTATCTAGGACAAAAACGTACACAATCCCAATTATTAAATGATCAAAGAAAAAAATCTGTTGAACTAATATTAATTAATGTAAAGTTACGAAAATAATTTTATTAAGATTCCAGCGTTAAATTTAAGAATATCATTAAAAAGTGAAATATTCGTTGGTGGATTTTTTTATTTGTATAAAACATGTAGTAAAATGAGCTTGTACTTAAGTTACAGAAATAGAAAGATCTTGATTCTAATATACAGTGTGTTAAACGCCTTGATGTATGCATTTTTGTAAGTAGCGTCACAATTGCCACCTTAGCACTTAGCATAAAAAGATCTTTACGGTTGCTTCCTTACTACTAAAATTGTAAGAAGAATTTAGCTTAAAAAAGCAACAATGACATTACTGCACGCTCGTAGCGAATGAAACAAAAACGTCAAATAAACGAATCAATCCAGTGCTTAGAATAAATACCCAGCTATACCTATGATATGATAACAGAATGTTCTAAATGGCCACGAGAACCCTGGGAAATAGACCCTTTTTCAGTGTGCATGACACTTTGAAAAATGTAGAATACCTGGCTTTAAATACATAGATGTTCAGAAAAGGCGGAGGGAGAGATATGATGTAAAAATGGAAAGTATAACCACAAATCGAGCCTGGGGCTACTCTTCAAATATGCCTTAGAATAAACCATGCCACTATATCTAATAGCGTAGATAAGTCGTGTCCAGATGTGATGTTTTTATTTGCTGATCAGTACCGATAGTCGGCAAATAAAAAACCAGCAGAACAGCAGTGTATCATAAGTTTGAAGCCTATATGTATGTAGGTATTCCCCCATAGATATTTGTTCAGTCTGAAATACATATTAACCCTTTTAAAGTTACTGTACTCTCTCTAGTTAGGGGTTTTCTATGGATAGGTTTTATTTTGAAGGCCAGTACGATTGACAAGGCTGCATTGTGAAATCTAGTCTAAGAAATTAATCCTACTTGTAATGAAATATATTAAATATGATTTATTTAAATTCATAAAAGTGCCAAATAAAATGAGTAATAGTAACAAAGTCGATTAATTTACCAATACGTTAAAGGTAGCGACACCGCATAATGACATAATGAAAGGATGAATTATAAGTACAAATCGTGGCGACGCGCTTGGTGGGGCTGCCGTCACATGACTTAGATTCAAGGTATCGCCAAACAAGAAATAGTTATTTTAATTTACCAGCACGTAATTACCACGTTTGATTTAATAGACTCCGTTATTTGCGTTCGCGAAAGGTTCCACGTGCGCACACGTGATTTTATTCAATACTAAATCTTTTGGATCTCCATCTTAGGTTATATACTGGTAATTTAAAACAAATGATGATGCAGGAGATTTGCGTGATTTTGTCTCACGACTCTCTATAATATGGCAACAAAGTAATAATAATCTGCACCTTCTTGGTGCAGAATTATAAGTTGTTAACATATGCTCCTAGCTTAACAATGAGCGGCGCGAAGTGTCGTCTATTTTGATGCAGATATAGATGCGCGTGCGCTGAGGTGGCACTGAGCTGACGTCTAGCGACCACTCGACCTTAACGCCGCGAAGCCTCTGCAGTCGGCCGCATTGTTATAGAATATATTAGATGTAAATCAATGAATCCCAACGGAACTATTTCCGAATCCGATTTCCTCTAAGCCAATAAGAAGGTAGAAGTAATGCTCTCCGCGACCTTGCGATGGAGGTAAATGTGCATTACGAATTATTCATACTTAGTTTTGAGTTTAGTATCTAAGATTGAACAATTTTATCAATCAAGGTTATCTAAATGGATAATCAATGTATCCAGAGTAAATTCCCTGATATACAAGAAGTCGATTTTCGTAATAGTAATAAAGAGGGCTTTACTTATACTTAACAATAAAACACTCTAAAATATACTATGTAAGTATACCTAGTTCTATTTTAGATTTAGTTAGATACTGTTGTCAGGAAGGGTTCACCCACACTTATAGCCTCTTTTATTAGTTACTGATTTATGTCATCAATAAGAACTCCGAAATAGATTTTATTATCAACGATTGGAAACAGCTTCAAGGGTTCTCCTTTTAGAGGAAAATTCTTCTTCTTAGCGTGTCGATGGCAATCTAAATTAAGTCAGCCCAGAATTCAGCTACGAGTTGAGCGTTGTCAGTAGCGTCCATTAGTTCTTGTAACGTGCAGGCATTAGGACACGCAGGACATGTTAACAAGTGTGCCTTAGTTTGAGGAACAGAACCACACTTGCACTCTAGGTTGGAAATGTTTAAAAATCCCCACCTGAGCAGGTTTTCCTTAAGATTAATTAAATTAGCGATATAATAGTGTTCTATTTTTTTATTAGAATATGGTTTTAACGGTACGGCAAAGATACAGTAATTAAGTGCTCGCAGTAGGTGCTATATATTAGATTCAGGTACTTAATTTCATTATGACGTACGTAAATATATTGATATGACTAAACTTACTGAAGTTTATAGTGGCCTACCTACATTAAGATACAATACTTGATGTTGACATTTGGAAGAACTATCTGTTCATTTCAGACATCTTTTTAAGTTGTAACTCAAAAACAAACTAACCGTGATATCTACTGCAATTGCATGGTGATATACAATCACCACGCAGGAGCGGCTGTTGTGGAGATCCTTGGGCGGGGCCTTTGTCCAGCAGTGGACGTCTTTCGGCTGATAATATGTTGATGATGATGATATAATCACCTTCCAGTGACCCTCACAAGCTCATCGGTCCATCTTGTAGGTGGCCTGCCCACACTGCGTCTTCCGGTTCGTGGTAGCTACTCGAGAACCTTTCTGCCCCAGCGGCCATCGGCTCTACGAGCTATGTGTCTTGCCCACTGCCACATCAGCTTGGCAATTCTTCGGGCTATGTCGGTTACTTTAATTCGCCTGCGGATCTCAGCATTTCTGATTCGATCTCGCAGGGAAACTCCGAGCATAGCCGTTACCTTTGTTCTGTGGGTCGCTGGATGCGAATTGCGCAAGACGGCGCAATTGTGGAGATCTTTGGGGGAGGCCTTTGTTCAACAGTGGGCGTCTTTCGGCTATTATTCTTTTTATTCAGCATTTTCTTTTTTGTTAATATGAGTTTCCAATAATGAGCTATATCACGACAATTGGAATATTTTTGTGTGGATAATATTAGAGGTAATTAACCTACATGAAAAACTTATTTTTGTTAATATTCACTCAATCTAATAGTTTTGTACCAGAATTATTTACATACTTATACACTTATACCCGAAATACTTTTTTTGCAAATGTATTCTTTTCACTTTTATGTTTTCTTCGGACCCGCCCGCTTCGGTTGTGAGAAGTTTAATTTCAACTAATCCAACGAACTAACGGGCCATGCAGATGCATAGTGGTTTCTCAAGCTCCAAACTGTGTTTCATATGTATTTACAGTCCATATATAGTAACTGAAGTTACAGACTTATATAACTTAATGGAAAGATAAGGTTTAACAAATTAAAACCGCCATTGTTTTGTACCTCGACATTTACTTAGTTGTTACGTCAAATTGCAATATCCATACAGTACATACCTACGTAAATAAAGATTTGCTAATTATGTTAATATGGGAGGTTAATATCTAATAAACTTTTTCGTGACCATAAACCGTGACTGTTGGCTAATTTATTGTGGATTATTTGTTAACCTTATTATCGGTAATTAGCGCAGTAATAGGAAATAGTTGTGATTCATATATACATTATATACTGAAAAGGTAGGTATTTACCGTGGCAGGGTTTGTAAAGATTTGCGCGAGTTCCGAAATCACGAAGTATTGCCGAGCCTTCGTGATATAAGCGTTATCTTGCTATTTATCTTACATTCAGGTAACTAAATGTATTTACAGTTATTAATATGATTCGGGACAAATATAAACCACTTCTTGAAGTGTGGCTGATTTTAATTTGCTCTCCCTATCTACAACGTACCTACCTGTAATTAAAGTAACACAAAATCCTCGGAATTGTATTACAGAATTTTTATCAGAACACATTAAAATTAAATGACCAAGGTATATCCACATATCTATTTGATCGTAAATTCGAGTGGGAGCCTGACGCCGCAATGCAAAAATGATGAAAACATATTTGACCCTTAATTGGTCATAGCATGATCATACTCTATGAGATGTATGTTCATAATTCATTGGTTTTAGCTCTTATTACAACATCATAGAGTTTAAAATGAGTTTGTAACTATAATACCGCTGTCCGATTAAGGGTTAAATTAAAAGGTTTATATGCCTTATAACGCGCCTTTTATGAATTGCTCTTATAATTATATTTATGGGTCTTCAAGCATTTACTTCTATGTAAAAAATAAGATTTTATTCCCTGGATTTTAAGTAAATATCTTGTAAGCATGCAGCAAATAAGTAGGTATGATTCAAACTAGTTTAAATTGGTTAGGAATACGTCACTTGTGTACTCCTATGCATATTTCTGTTGTAGGTACATACGTTGATACTTGTGCCGAAGCCAAATAAGTTTTACTAAATGCCTGGCCGCTAAAAGAATGCCTTGCTGACGTCTGCCAGTTGGTCATGCCTTTTTATATAGTAAACATTAAAATCTCCAAATAATAATTGTCATTAATATGCTTTTATATGATTATAATTTTTAGTAAGAGAGATATAAGAGTATTTTTTTTTATTAATTTTGGGTCTTTTGGATTCCAACCTTCCAGGAGAGTGTTCTTTGAGCGTCCGATCTATGGATATTTTAAACAGATGTCTAACAAGTAGTGTAAATTAAGTGGTAGGTACAGGTAAAATAACTAAAAAAAATATGTTTCTAGCTTATCTTAGCTTATACTAAGTCATATTATTATATTAACTGCTTAAAAAATCCAAGTCAAAGTTCTTGTATAAACACACAATATACCCAATAAATGAAATACCTACCCTATATATGAAAAGTAGGGTCTGAACTAGGCTTAGTGTAGTGACGCCAGCTTAAGGCAGTATGTTTTCAATATACGTTTTTAATTAGAATTTAGGTGCAATGTAAGAAGTACCCAGTTATACCGGACGGGCACATAAAACTAGGTATTTGTGCTGGCCCTGCTCTCTTGGTGGTCGCAGTGTACAGCTGTCCCATCGGATTATGAGAATGTAGGTAAAGAGCTATGTTTGTGCAAACACTCTTGCACTATATTATGTCCTGCATAGTTGAGATTGGCTGCCGTAGCCTAAATTCGGCAAGCAGTATTAGCACCTAATCTGACGTTCACATTTTAGTACCGATTGCCGTTTTAAAATAAGAATTCTTTGTCTTGTCTTTGGAGGTTTATAATATAATTAAAATGTAATGATAACGAAAAAACTCATTGTTTTAAAACCAATGAAGCAACCTAGATGTATACATAGGATGTGAGTAATAGACATATAATTTATGTCCTCACAAAATTTCGTGGCATATTTAATTTTATGGCGTTTCTACAAGGCTACGCACGTTGATAACAGCGTCAATTAGCTTACGAAATGAAGATAGATTGTAATGAATAATGACTACTTACATAATGATGTTTCAATATCATATAGAAATGACAAGTTTTCCTAGAAACTACAACACTTGATATTGACAACTTACAATGACAACCGAATACGATTTTATATTGTTTGTAATTTAGATTCAATTCGTAACCACTGAGTAGAAAAATGTTCTTTAATTTGAAGCTTATACTTTGTGTCCGTGTACCTGTATCTCATTTTTAGATCAGGTGCAGGTATTTCCTGATCTGAAATCTAGTCTTCTTTAGATGACCCTTAGAAATTTGTGTTCATTGAAACCATATATAAAAAAGAAAATTAAAAACCTTAACATATTTATATTTATCCATAAACCTGCTCAGGATTTTTTTTTAATATAATGCCAAGTCAAACGAACACGCCGGCTGCGGCCATGTGATGGTAAGTAATCACCGCCGCCCATGGACATCTGCAACATCAGATGGGCTGCAAGTACGTTGCCGGCCTTTGAGAAAAGAATAGGCTCGCTTCTTGAAGGTTGACATGTCATTTTTTTCAAGTATTTCTCAAATTTTCTGCATATTGAGTAGTTTCATTTGTTTTAAAACAGTTTTTTTTTATGAATAGTTTGGATTTCCGCCAAAGGTTAGGCCCGATTTTAAAGAAAAGAAGGATTTTGCATCTGGAATATGTTATGTATCCAACACTAAGTATGAATGTTATCTTCCGATTCTTTGATATAGAACATGTAGGCATGTTTGTAACAATAATAGTGAAGGATAACTTCAGCCTTCAGCTTCAACCAATTTGCGAACATATGTATATTCAACTTTTAAACCAATTAACACATATTCAACTTTATATTCAAATATAAAATAAAGCAATACCATTGTGAAAGGTGCAAATGAAGTTTTCTCATATTATGTTATCCTACTTTAATTTTCGATCTCCCATCTCCAACTATACATACTTACACACAAATGAATAAACATTCGTGTTTTGCAAGGGAATACCTCGCAGAACATTCTCTGACCAAATCGGAGACGTTTTCAAGAAAGGCCAGGTGAGAAGTACCCTAAACCTAAAAAAACCTGTGTGTACTTATGTACACGCGTTAGAAGTTATACTTCTTAATATACAACTTGAACATAGTTATCAATTTTCATACCACCTAGAACGAACGTCATGCTGTTATTTTTACGATGCGCGCGCATCGTGCGCGCGCATCGTAAAAATTCACTCTCATACCACCTAGAACTAACTTCATGCTGTTAAATTTTTTGGTGTCGGTGTGCGCGCGCATCGTAAAAATTCACTCTCATCATTTTTCTCCATCGCGCCAAAAGAAGTATAACTTCAAAAAGACAGTAAACGAGGCAAAATGGTTGCGCAAAGATCGTGACAAATGCAAATCCGTTGTCTCTACCTACCCCTCTGGGAAACAGGCGTGAGTATGTAATAACTATAATGAGTAGATCTCAATATATATGTTACACGTTACGTATATAATATGGTTGCATACTAGTGCAGTCGGGATTATGGTTTTGTAATTTTGTATGAATGTAATAAAGGAAATTATTATTATTGTTTGCCCAAATAAGCCCTAAAGTCGTTTCTAACACCAGATTATAAACGGCTTTTCTTAGAAAACACTGGCAGGTAGTGCGTCAGGTGTATTATTTATATACTATTTACTTTGACTAATAGCTAAGTGCGCCACATTTGCATACAGTAGTCTTGTGATAACGCCATAATAACTACCTATATACATTTGTGTTTCATTTATACCAATATTATTCAAGAGATTTTGCTAAAATGTGTCATCTATAACAGGTGTAATAGGTCTCCAGTGAATATACTGGATAACAAAAACATTGAAACTGATCACAAAAGTACGTTAGGTATATCTAGTAGTTTTAAGAGATAAATGAGCAACGGTACCGAACTATATGATATTTAAAAATTAAAACAAAAAAATCCGACTTCAAACACCCCCATTAATCAGAAGAAAATTTCTGGATCTAAGCTTAAGAGTGTTTTATAATCTTATGAATTGTACATTGTAAAAACTTTGAATAACTAATACACACATCGGTAAAACAAGAACGCCAACGCCAATATCTGATCCAAATATAAATATAATATACGTATAGCTACAACTATAACTTTATTAAATTTAAAATTATTTGGAATATAATTTAATTTAGATATTTTTTTATTAAAATACTGTTTATGGAGACAAAAACAGTTACCTACTGTCTGTTAAAAAGGAAACTAAAATCTATCGACAAGTGTCCCAGTTTATATTTATTGAGTTTTCCTTTACAAATCGGTAACGCTAAACAGGGTGAATAGTAATCCCGCGATGAATACTATCCCGGGGTGAATTAAGATGGGGACAATATCCATACATAAGTAATATTTTGTTTCAGTCTCTATTAAGCCAATTTTACGGTAACATAATACGGTTTTCGGTCTTAATATCAAAACTTGTTGGAAAAGCAGATTTCATTCATTATGATAGATTTACTTTTATAAATTTAATATTATGCAAGTTTGCCTCCCTGCGAATACTTCGATGGTTTAGGTGGGGATTTTTACCTGCATACCATGAAATCCAGTTATTGACATTTCCTCTTGCGGTCTAGTGTTAAGAAGGTGGTGGAATTACAGCCTCGCACCGGAAGGGTACGTAAAGCATTCGTTCCAGGTCACGTGGGGTGGCCCATTACCCTTTTAGGTTTTTGGAGTAAGGCGATTAGATGCTATGGTTGGAAAACCAGCTAAGCATACTTCCTTAAGTTAAGTCACCAAATTCCACGCCTGTGCTATGTACCTATACCAAAGCGGAGTATCTATCTAGATACCTATGTAAATTTTTATAGGCATGTATGTAAATAATTACAGTAATTTCAGTAGATGGCTGGACGTTAAAAGAAACTGGAGTTGTTGGTCATAAAATATAACTAGCAGCAGTAACTGATATGTGGCGACCATTCAGAATCCATCATCTCAGTCATTTTACTAAGTTATGGCTGCTAGCCGAGTGATGTCATTTTGTTTATCTTTATTTAAAAATATGTTCAGGCAACACTAAGTTAGTGGATACATTTGTATTGTAGAAACAACCCTTACAGTCTATGTAATAAAGACGCTAAATATTGCACCAGGTTTCTGAATGTAGCTCGAGAATTTCCGGTCTTGCGCTACCCGCATCCAGCGGCCTCCAGGCGACCCTTACAAGATCCTTTTTGCCCCAGCGCAGCGGGCGTCGGATCTACGAGCTATGTGCCCCGCTCAGTGTCATAATTATATTGTATTTATATTGGCTATTCTGCGGGCTATGCCCATTGTTCTTTGAGTGAACTTGAGCCTGCTAATGAGGCCCATAGTGAGCGGCCACATCCGAAATATGCCACAGATTAAAATGTACTAGATGTTTTGGATCTTGTTCATGAAGTCGTCGATCATAGTGTTTTGTTGACCGTTCCATTTTTTATTATTTATATCGTGCCATGGAACCGAAAATATCTAGGTATATGAACTATTATACTTAGATATTTATTTTGCGACGTTTTATACATACATCTTATTTGTTATAGGTAAATCCGGATTTAAATTTGATACAAACATCTTTGTTGCTCTTATTTTATACATCGCGAAATCATCACTAAAATAGTTAAATTAATCTTAGACAATATTTGCCAATATCTAACAACTCCCCTTTTTTCTCACCCCGCAATAGTTAATGCAAGTATGGGATGAATCCTTCTATCCTACTTCGTACTAATATTATAAATACGAAATTTTGTATGATAGATAAACTACAACTACAACTGTACACCAAAGAAATAACAAAATAAAAAACAATTAAAACCTTAAAAGTATACAATGGGCGGTCTTATCACAAAATGTGATCTCTTCCAGACAACCAAAGTAAAGATCGGAGAATGGAGTTATTGAGAGGGGCAGCTGTCGGTGTACAAGTACATTACAAATAGTACCTATGGGTACAATCAATAAAGAAATAAATAAAAAGCAAATATAAACATTTTACAAATAATAAATACATATAACATATTATGTTCCTAATTGTGTTGTGAGTCTTGTAGTGACAGATAGTGATTCTTGACAAGTCTTTGGAATTCTTGCAAACTTTGTGCACGTCTAACTACTAAAGGCAGTGCATTCCACAATCGAACACTTTGTATGGAAAAAGATTTGTCAAGAAAATTAGTAGAATGCGCTGGCATTATTAACTTGAGATTTTCTGACGATCTCAGTGATCTTGAATGTGACTCATGTAGGAATGAAAAGCGATTTTTGAGATAAGAGGTAGCGGTTGGTCTAAAAATAATGAGCCACTTGAGCTCAGTACGAAATTCGGAAACCTGATCATATTTACGGAGCCCAAATATGAATCTTATACAGACGTTCTGGAGACGCTCAAGTTTATCAAGCTGGGCCTCAGTGAGATCAAGATAGCTGATATCTGCATAATCTAGTATTGGAAGAAGAAGCGATTGTGCGAGGGCAGTTTTGGTGGTAATAGGTAAAAAATTTATTAACCTACGTAGAGATCCAAAGGAAGCATACAATCTACGACTAACGTCCTTCATTTGGATATCCCAGGATAGACAGCGGTCAAAAAAAAGACCAAGATTCTTGACGTTATCGCTTAAGGGAATTATATTGCCATCGAAATTAAGCTGTGGTAGTTGTGACCACGAAACCCTAGATACCATCCTAGAACTACCAGCTACCTGTGTCTTGAGTGGATTGACTTGTAGTCCGTGTGCACGGCTCCAGTTGCTTATTTTAGCCAGATCTGCATTTATTACATCTGCTGCTTCTGATAATTTATCGTTGGAAGCTTGGAAATAAATTTAAAGGTTATCCGCATAAAGGTGGTAGGAGGAAAGAAGTTGATTAGAGATTGAATTTATGAAAATTGCGAAAAGTAGAGGAGATAAAACGCCGCCCTGAGGCACACCTGCTGTAGTATTGCACCAAGAAGAACGAGTGTCATCAATACAAATATACTGCCGGCGGCCAGACAGGTAACTGTGAAACCACTCAATTACTGTTGGAGATACGTTAAGAGAGCGTAAGATTCCAAGCAATACGTCAAAATCCACGGCATTAAATGCGTTACTGAAATCCAGTAGTGCTAGCACTGTAAGATCTCCACGTTCCATGCCAGATCTAATGTCCTCCGTAATATGGACCAGGGCGGTGGTTGTACTATGCCCAGGGCGAAAACCAGATTGGAAAGGATTGAGGAGAAAAAAAGATTGTATGTATAGTTGTTTGTAACTCACTTCACAAGAATCACTTCTAAAATCCAATATCACGATAGCCCAGTGAAACTAAACTATGGAAAGGATTAATTCACGTTCAAAATTCACGTTCGTAATGCTGAAACAAACAAACAGGCAAAAATTATTGATTTGTAGCCAGTAACCTTTAAACACCATACCCTGACCTTTCTATTGTAAATATTTTCAATGAAATTATTATGTTTGGTATAGCTACAAAACAACATTAAAACTATTATACCTTTGCCAATTGAGAGTAATTCCTAACTAGTTTTAAGACTAAAACTTGTTTAAACTCTAGATAGATATTGATAGGTACCTACTTCGTAGTCGAAATTTCATGTTTAATCTTAAACTGGAGGACATAAAATTAGAAACTACTTTCTCAGTAAGTCCATACAAATTAACTTTTATAACCATGATATTTTGAAGGGTAGGTAGACACAAAATGTGACCAGTCTTATCCAATCTACCTTAGTTAATGCCTTGGCCTACTTTAAGCTAGAGGATGTCTAATTAGGTTTTAATTTATATTTTGAACATATTTCAGCTTTAATAAATACTTACGTTTCTTCTAATTGAAAGCTTTTCCACTGTTATTCCTTGGATAATTTAAAACTAGACGATATCTAATTAGGTACCTACTAATCTACTTTCACATTAAGAACATATTTAAAGTATACGTATCAGCCGGCTTAGTGGAACCTAATCTAAGAGTAAATCTTGTAGGTATCAGATAATTGGTCCATAATGTTATCTGTTAGCACAAATATTAGCCTTGTTGTCGTAAGTAGCTCCCTCCGACCTTGACGCACCATGAATCCATATATTAAACTGATACAAAGTCTTTTAGTAAACAATTATCTATTGTTATTGAAAAGAGAGTGTGTTTAACACGCAATCACTGTCACAGTGGGATACGTGTCGAGCACAGATAACATAATTTACTTAACACCTACTTACTTACCGAAGATATATTACGATACCTACATAGGTTAATTAAAATATGAATAATGGCCTGGTCTGTGGCGACTGGGGTCAAAGGAGAGTAATATCTGCGGGCCATATATACTCCACAAGCGCGTGTAGCACAGTCAAGCCAAGGACTGCAGATAGAGGAAGTTCAGGCGCGAAACCGGTAGCTTTACGTTAACATTCCCACTCCGGCGCAGGGGGTGTAACTTCCTGGCATCTACTCATATTTTCTGTTCCCAAAAATACCCTTTGACAGGGATATCTTTTTAGCTGGAGATGAGCATTTAACCTTTGATCATATTGAAATTGAATACGCAACCGCTAAACCAATGTAGCAGTTTTTTGTAAGCACACAATGCAAAGTAAACTCCCTAGGTAAACCTCCGTTTAATCGCTTTGATAATATTTTAGTTAGCTCATTTTTGGGTTAACCAAATTCATGATGAACTACTTAAGTTTAAGTAAAGATTTGCTTTAAAGGTTAATTAGCTTGGTAAATATAATTGGTTGGCACATTTTTATGCTCCGTAGTGGAAAATCAGTATGTCCAAATACCTATCCTTTACAGAGGTCAAATTGTGTTAAGTCACCATTCAATCTTTTTTGTAATTAAACTCATCAGGTATACGCTGAAAGTTAGTTATGGCGGGAAGTCCGTACAAAAGGATTCATCTCTACTTTTTTATTAACAATTAATATCTAAAATTCGGTGAAAATCGTGCATTTAGGTACGAAGATTGATGATGCGTCGTAGTCGTAATTAACTTTCACTGTGTAATTAGTAATTAACTAATAGTAGAAGTAATTAAGTATTGAACTAGGGCAGAATAATAATATATAATAATAGGGATTATTATCACACCAAAAACCGGGCAGCCTTTGTTAGAAGCGAAAGCTATTTTGCCATTTCTTAAACTCGGAAAGTAGTTTTTATTTGATCCGAGTAGCGAGTGGAAAATGCTACTTCCCTACTATATAATACCTTTGCACGGTAAAGACTCATTCCCTATGGCGGGAATAAATTTTAAAAATAGAACTAATTTTGTTTAAGTAATTGGCTGTAATAAATCTAACATTTAATATAAGAAAAAGTGCTGCGGTCATGTGAGTGTATTAACAGCCAATGTGAATTAAAAATGGACCTTGCGTCTTAAGAAAATTCAATCAGGTCGCGTGTCCTGACGCGAGTTTAAAATTTTTAATTCATCCCAAAAAGCGCACAACGCTGCTTAATAAGTCTGCTAAGTTGCTTAGTAATCGTAGAACATATATGGGCGTGATTCGGATACTCCGCATCATCATCATCATAATCATCATATCAGCCGAAAGACGTCCACTGCTGGACAAAGGCCTCCCCCAAAGATCTCCACAATTGCCGGTCTTGTGCTATTCGCATCCAGCATTTTCCAGCGACCTGCACAAGATCATCGGTCCATCTTGTAGGGGGCCTGCCCACGCTGCGTCTTCCGGTTCGTGGTCGCCACTCGAGAACCTTTCTGCCCCAACGGCCGTCGGCTCTACGAGCTATGTGCCCTGCCCACTGCCACTTCAACTTGGCAATTCTTCGGGCTATGTCGGTGACTTTGGTTCGCCTGCGGATTTCGACATTTCTGATGCGATCCCGCAGGGAAACTCCGAGCATAGCCCTCTCCATTGCTCTTTGGGTAACCTTGAGCCTTCTAATAAGGCCCATAGTGAGCGACCACGTCTCTGTTCCGTATGTCATCACTGGCAACACACACTGGTCGAAGACTTTCGACTTGAGACACTGCGGTATATTGGACGAGAAGATGTTACTCCGCATCATAAAGTATCTAAATTTTGCGTTTGAACGTCAACTCCTCGGCCACCCTGTATATACACTCATATACTTACATGACTCAGTATGAATTACCTAGTAAGTTCTGTTACATGCGAGGACAGGTGGATAAGTAGGTACCGCTAACACGTACTAGGTTTTACAACACTCGTTTCCCAGGATGCGGTTAGGAAGTATTATGTAGGTACTATCCCGTTTTCTCATCAGGAAAAAGTAATTTCGTTGCGTTTACATTTTAATTGTATTCCCAGCTGCTATTTACCTATATATATTGTCATTTTACATGCTAGATTTTAAAACCAGCCCAGTTTTTCGTTTCGTTTTGGTATAGGTATGAGTATAAAGTTATTTTTGTCCAAGTTACGACTTTGCCGCAAACAAATCTGTCGACATGACACAAAAAAAAAACAAAAACGAACATACACAACGTATAACGATGCTGTTTAAAATCTGAAAAAAAAAAATATCGTTTCATATTTTTAAAGGAAATAGGAGATTAATAAACTTCTGTATCATTTGTTTTTATTTAATGTTGTCTTCTTTTTCACACGTATACGTGGAGAGCGAAGGAGTAGGGATTCGTCTTAACACTTTATTTTTATTTTTACCGAACTTAACTTTGCCGCCTCTCTTGTTGCAACTCGTATCCTTATAAGGTAATAATTTGTATGGGCAAGCGTTCGAGGTGGTTTTGGATTTGGCTGCAGTTTTTGGTAGCATTCACAGTTTATAATCTTGAGTAGTTTAGGAAGACTCTACTCTACGCTCTTCCAATAAAAACCGACCAAGTGCGAGTCGGACTCGCCCATGAAGGGTTCCGTAACAGCAAGTATTTCAGTTGATTAAATGAAAGGTAAATTGCGGTTTACGATTTATGACGTATTAAAAAAAAACTACTTACTAGATCTCGTTCAAACCAATTTTCGGTGGAAGTTTGCATGATAATGTATATCATATATTTTTTTTAGTTTTATCAGTCTCTTATTTTAAAAGTTACTGGGAGAGAGAGGGACACTCATTTTACTACTGCGGAAGCGTCTCTCGCGCAAACTATTCAGGTTAGAAAAATTATATAAGAAACCTCAATATCATTTTTGGAGACCTATCCATAGATACCCCACATGTATGGGTACGAAGAAAAAGATATTGTTGAGTTTCAGTTCTTTGTATGGGGAACCCCCAAAATTATTGTTCTTTTTCTAATTTTATGTGAAAATCTTAATGCGGTTCACAGAATACATCTACCTACTTACAAAGTTTCAACAGTACAGCTCTTAGAGTTTCGGAAAAACTGGCTGTGACATACGGACGGACAGACAGACAGACATGACGAATCTATAAGGGTTCCGTTTTTTGCCATTTGGCTACGTAACCCTAATAAACAAGAAAATAAATTAACTAATTTACAAAATAAAACAAAACCAAGACTAAAATCATTACTGAGTACGTTTGCGTGTCCTTTTGTATGTATGTGTGAGTGTGTGTGTATGTTTTTGCACTTTTTTGCGTTGCGTGTTAATGTGTCAACCGATATAGACCTAGACTTTCCTAGACCGGGCAAACGTAACTCATACCGAGTCTATTGTTAATTAAATGGGGGGCTATAATTATATAGGCCCGTTAGGCTTCTTCTGTTGTTGACCGTACCCACTTACTTTTGTGAGTTAGTCGTCATCTCCCTCGATCAAATCTCGCACGATCGAGGGAGATGGCACAAAATAATTTAATTTATTTTTCTAGTCGTCAACTCCCACGCTGGTGTAAAGTACAGTCAAATAAAAAATATATTTCACACAGAATCGATTATTTTTAATATTTTTATTATTATGTTGACAAGAGCAAAGAGGTCTACAAAAAAGGAATCCGTTTAATACTCGATGCGTTAAAATGATTGACAGAATACATCGAGTCTATCGATTTTAAGTTGTTAAATACATTTCAACATTTAAATAGATGTAAAAGTAAATACCGAATAAAATGGCGGCCCATAAAGATACCTCTAATGCCGCCAAATTATCTGTCAACTAAGCATGTACTTATTATTCGACTAAACTGAGCATAGGATAAGTAATTCTTTTTTTTAATCACACTTTTTATTTATTATTATTCTTGGTTTAAATAATAAAAATAATACTTTTTAAGTGTAATCTTAAGACAATAAACAATCTAAAAAAAATATGAATGAATGAAAATGAATTTAAATTTTATGCATATTCTCTATTGCACAGCTCGGTTTTATGGCAACATTAAATTTATGTCAGTACTGACATTACTTAACTTACCCTATTAGTGATTTGACTACATTACCGCGAGAGTAAAAATGTGGGTGTTTTTAGTGTTTTTGATGTATTTTGAAGGTAAGTTTTTCAAATTGTTACCTATTATTAAAAAAATTACAATCAGACGAATACTGAGTATCTAATAACATGTACTTATATATATTTATATTTAATTAACACATATTATATAAAGCTATTACATTATATAGTAGATAGATATTAGTCTTTGTTTACGACTGTTAAGACAACGTAGAATTGCTTGATAACTACTTTAAATAAGATAAGAAGTTTTGCGATACTAACATATTTAAAATAACGACGCTATTATAATGTTTGCAAACAAGATGGCCGACGTTGATCTCATTTGGAAATACTTAAATCACCTGATAAATTAACATTTAATGAGATATTGAAGCTAAAACAATTTACGAGTGTACTTAGTAAGTTTGAGTCTAGTTTGTTTATTATAAAAGCAACATATATTTATGTCTGTAAATTAACGATGTTAATGTAGCGCTAGTGGCATCATTTTTTTCTTTTTAATTAAACCAAAAATTGATTTTTTTTTTCAATATAAATATGTTTATTATATATATAATTAATACTAGCTCATAATAATTAGTTTACTACAGTTCAAAAAAGTAGAACTACTCGATTTCAATTTAAAATTCATTGTATTTAAACTAATGACGCCACTTGCGGTTTGAAAACAAAATGGCCGACACCCGCCTTTTGCAAAAATTATGATTACTTAGTGAAAAATATCTGATAAAGTATTAAATTATTAAAATTTCTATTAGTGTTTGACTAGAAAATATAGAACATAATTATATTTTAATTATTTTAATGAAACCTATTTTTATGCATGGTTATAGGTAAATAAGTACTTAGTATATTTTTTTAGGAAGAAGGTGTCTATGTTTATCGCTTTTACATTTTGCTTTATTTTATGCTATTTTTTAGATACTGGAACACAACCAGAGCCAATTAGTTCCATGAATGAGCCAGCAGCAAGTTCTAGTAACAACGAAACGGGCTATGAACTAATAACATCTCAACGTGGAGGTCAAGTACTTCTTCGCGCAGGTCATAAGTATAACAAACTTCGAAAAAACAAGGATTCTTGTGTTTGGAGATGTATATATAGAGACACATGCAAAGCACAATTAATTATAAATGACAATCACTCCATAACACGAGACGATAAGCATATCTGTCAGCCCGATTTTGTATCAAACGAAATACAAATTAATTTTAATAAATGCATCGAAGAAGTGAAAACTGACTATACTTTGCCTGTAGAAAGTGCGTTTCGACGGACTGTTGCTGGATTAAAAGATAAAGGTGTCGACCTAATTACAAAAATTCCTATATTTAAAAATGTTAAAAATAAGTTTTATCGACATCGGAATAAATCACTAGGTGTAAAAAAACTATGTTTTAAGTCAATCAGAAAAGTGGTTGTACCCGAAAAATTCAAAAGATTTTTATTTGCTGAATATATTGATTCAAGAAACAGAATTTTGGTTTTTGCTAATGATAATTGTAAAAAAATATTATCTAATCCTAATTTAACTATCTTATGTGACGGAACTTTTAAATTTTGTTTAAAACCATTTAAGCAGTTATACACTTTACATGTAGATTTAGGAAGTAGTACAACGCATACAAATGTCATACCTGTGATGTATGCGTTATTAGCAAATAAGGCCAAAAAAACATACGAAACATTATTTCATATAATAAAAAGCCAAATTCCTACATTTAATCCGAAAATAATTATATTAGATTTTGAGAGGGCAGCAATGTCAGCAATTCAATATGCATTCCCTGAAACTACTGTAAGTGGGTGTTTCTTTCACTTTTCAAGAAGTTTGTGGAGAAAAGCCGATGACCTAGGGATAACAACATCTCCACTAGCTCGGAAACATGTGAAAATGTGTACGGCACTGGCACATTTACCACAAGAAACTATTGATAGTGCTTGGCTATACATTATGTCTCTATGTCCAAACGATGTGAAACTCGTCAAATTCAACGATTATTTTGTCGATACATGGTTGAATGAAAATTCTTTTTTTTTTAACAAATGGAGTTGTAATAATATGCAACACCGTACCACAAATATGGTCGAGAGCTGGCATGCCACTGTGAATAAAAAAGTTAACAGTAAACCAATCAATATTGCACATTTTCTGACCATATTACAACAAGAAGATGATTATTATCAAACGCTATATTTAAAAAGTTCTAATATAACTAAGAAAAAAAAACAAACATGTGATTTGGACTTCCATATTAATACAACACTCACTGAATTGAGAGAAGGGAAAATAAATATAGAATTATGCATCCAACAACTTACTGTATGATTTTTTTCATTATTAAAAAAATATTCATTATGTTTGTATTTAGTACTTACAAACATTTGTAACAAATTCTGTGATTTTAAATTAATATATCTTGTTTGTGATATTATGATTGTGATTTAGGTGTAAGATTTAGATTTGTTTAATGCTTACATAAATGTACCAAAGTCCTGATTTGTGATTTTCAATTAATGCTCATTATTTTTTTTAATGTTGATTATTTTGTTTTTTTATAATATGTATTATTCATTGTTAAAGTGTACGAAGATTTTTATTTTCTAAACTATACCTGTAAGTTACAATTTTTTATTGCGATTTTTATGTTAGATACTTTTTGAGTTGTAATGTTGATTATTATAAAGAAGTAGTCTTTTATTCTAGGTTGTTGATTATTACATTATATATTATTTATATTGAAATTTTGTTTTATTTTATTGTAAACTCATTATTTTGCTACATAAAAGATACATTCCAAAACACTTTTATAATTGACTGTACCAAATCAGCAATGATTTTAAGTGTCGTGGGAGTTGACGACTAGAAAAATAAATTAAATTATTTTGTGCCATCTCCCTCGATCGTGCGAGATTTGATCGAGGGAGATGACGACTAACTCACTTTTGTGTGGGTGTGACGTCTCCGTTCACATTCTTTTGTGAACATAGCAGACCCTGAATTTCGGTTGCAATCGGCAAAAGAATTACAAGTAACAATGGCTACCTATTATGGCCTTCATTACGATCTCAATACTTCCTCATTGTCAAACTATACAGGATAATATACCTATCTATTATTTTTAACTAACACATTCCGATTGTTAGAATTTTCAAAAAAAAAAATATTTTTTGTATTACTTCATTTACCTTTAAATAGATCAGACAGAACGCGTTCATTGACTTCGTTTCGAATTTGAGCATAGCTAATTGTTTATACCTACAAGTTTAATTCAATGGTTACGTAAGTAAGAAGAAAAATAATATCTCCCTTACTCATAAAATACTCATAGTTTAACTTGAGTCTTGAGTCTTCAAAAGTAATTTTGTTACATCTGCCAAAGAGAAATGGAGAGGGCTATGCCGTGAATATCTCGGCGAAATAAAAAAAAAATCGCATCAGTATATTGTAATCTTCAGGCAAACCTATGTAACCGACATAGCGCGAAGAATTGCCAAGCTGAAGTGGCAGTGGGTAGGGCATAAAGGTTCCCGAGTGGCAACCATGAAACGGCAGACGCAGCGTGGGCAGACCCACTACAGGATGGAATGCGCTGGATGCGGAAAGCGCATTTGGGGATGTCTTTGTCCAGCGACGTGGACGTCTTTCGGCTACCTTTAGACACCTTTTACGACGTCCACAGGATGGAATGGGGTGGCCCCGTTATTCTTTCTGAGCCGAAAACTATATATATATATATAGATAAAATACACCGAAACAAAACAAATAATCGGCTCATCATACAAAAATTTGCAACGGATATTTTTCATCACAAGTGAGAATCCAATTCAGAATCCCGCCATTTTTTGTGCCTGTTTAACATATTAAAGTTAGCTTCGGTACGATTTTGTTGTTGTTGTTAAGTGACTTGATATGGCATAAATGATTCAGTCGCATTTTAGTACTTACGTTGAAGTCTGTTACTAATTTCGACGTGTTTTGAAATGTACCTGCTTTCAAGTCATCGTTATTGACCACGTCGTTTGACAGTTGAGTTCAAAATTTCCAGAACGGAAGCGATCGAAATAAAAACGCATGCTGCGTTCACTTGCAGTACTTGGTCCACACACGTCATAGATATTACGTGCCTGTGTCTGTGATGTGCTTTGTCAGCAGCTTTAAGAAGGTCACAGCTGGACAAAAGCCTCCCCTAAGAATAATCTTAAGGGGATATGCCATAATCGCCACGCTTGGCAGACGGGTTGGCGATGGCAGTAAGATGTTCATGGTACTCAGAAAGAAGCTGCTGCCCGTCCTCTGGTAGATATTCCCTCGGGTTGACGTTTACGCCCCCCACGGCATGAGATAGGGAGACGATATTGCGATATTTAGATTTTCCCATGGTATTCATAGCGTTATTTAGGGGAAATCGAACGGTGGGAAAACATTTGTTGAATTTGGAATTCCTCAATCCAGCCAGTAATAAAAATCTGCTATATCATAGTTAGGAATCTAAATAGTCTACATAGTATCTTTAATGTCATATTTATCAAACCTTTATCCTGTGTTCTATCTACCTTATGAATTATTAATAATGCGTCGTATATTAGCACTAATCATAGCGAAATAGTTGTAGCCTAACCTTTTATGAGCTGTTTATTATGGCAGGAATGAATCGAGAGGAGGAAAACATAACGATTGCCCAAAATCAATTAGTACGTATAGTTTTCGCGTGCTGTCCTCGAAGGAGGCCACTGTATCACTTGTGATTTTAACTGGCTGCACTATTGTTGGTACGTGATGAGGCAACCAATGATCCATTGTTGTCGACTGTCATATAATAAAAACGTTACATAATCCATTAATAACTCTAACTCTTAAATCTTTACTTAGATATCAATCTCTTCTGATTTTAGCAGACAAGCAGTCGATTTACTTTTTACAACATTTAATAAGTGCGTCTTTTATTAGCCTTTGTATCAAGTGTCACGGTCTGTAAGTCACCGATCCTAAAATAATAACAGTTATAGGGTCATTATTTACGGCGGTCAATGTCAATGTAGTTATTGCACAGGGAATATTACCTATAGAGAACTAATGTATTAGGGAATTGAGACAGATAATCTGACGGAACGGTTATCCAGTAGTATGTGTATACAGGTTGGCCGAGGAGTTGACGTTCAAACACAAAATTTAGATACTTTATGATGAGGAGTATCCGAATCACCCCCATGTATGTTCTACGATTTTGCGTTGTTTTGATACTTTGAAAATTACCGACTTGAGTTTTTCACAAATTAAAATAACTTGTTTGATAAATTCGGCACCGCACCGGCAGCAAGAAGTAAATATGACGTTTTGAATTCATTAGCTTAATGCACACGATGTTCTAAATTCAAGTATACTTTATCGGAAGTATACTCTAGCGGATAACAATACGCTTTTGCATTCAGATATCGAAAAACAAAAATTGTCTTTCCCAGATGGGGGGATGCAAAAGTTAATTTTATTTGAGTCCGCACCACATACATCCATTTTAGGTTCCTTAATATCTTCCTAAAGTGCTCCTGACAAGTTATTTTTATTTGAGTCCGCAACACATATGTACATCCATTTTAGGTTCCTTAATATCTTTCTAAAGTGCTCCTGAAAAGTTATTTTTATTTCAGTCCGCACCACATACATCCATTTTAGGTTCCTTAATATCTTCTTAAAGTGCTCCTGAAAAGTTATTTTTATTTGAGTCCGCAACACATACATCCATTTTAGGTTCCTTAATATCTTCTTAAAGTGCTCCTGACATCAGATTTACACTGCTAATAAATTGGTCGGTTATTTTTACAGACAAGGCGTGGTCCCCGACTGTCCAAGCCTAGAAAATGGCGACAGCTACACGCAGTCGGAGTTCCTATCGCGGCTCGCCAGCCAGTGCCGGTACGACCGCCTGCTGCTGCCTACCTACGAGCAGAGGAACAGCGTCGTGAAGGTGCACGCCAGCGCCTACGTCTACTTCATACAACCCGCCGAGGCACACGATCTCGTAAGAAATTTTTAATTTTACTGGATAGTTCATTAAATAAACGGGCCGGCCTTTCATGCCACAGGTCGTGGGTTTAATTCCCCTAGAGGACGGATATTTGTGTGCATGAACATGTCTATTTATCCTGAGTCTGGATGTAATTATCTATATAAGTGTACACAAAAGAAAGTAGTATATGTGGTATATCAGTTATCTGATTTCCATAGTACAGGCTCGGCCTAGTTTGGGATCAGATGACAGTGTGTTAGTTGTCCCAAAATATTTATTATTATTATTAATTAAAGCGCACACTAACGAAGGTGGACAATTAATTAATAATATTCGAAAATCTATATTCCCCTAAGAAAAAAAGGAAAAATCATAATGGTTGACCAATAACAAATCTGTTAAACCAAACTGGACGGTAAAATTATTACCTGAATCGCTGAATATATTATATATTCCTATTACAGTGGTACTGTAACAATAAAACCGGTCAAGTGCGAGTCGGACTCACGCACGAAGGGTTCCGCACCCATATCAATAAAAACGAAAATAAAAGCCCCCGTGACCCACTCTTTAAAAATGAATACATAACTAAATATTCTGTGAATATTTCAAGCGTTTCTCAGCGTTTTTGTAGTCGTTCTACCAGTGCCAAAATCAAAATCATGCGATACGAGCAAAAAAATTCAGGTTTCTTATATAAAAGAACCATATAAATGTTATTTTATTCTGTTTTGTAGTATTTGTTATTAAAAACATCATAAAAAGAAGAAGAAATGAATCATCTGTTGTGTGTACAACTGTCTAACTATAAACGTTCATGTGATACAGCCTGGTGACTGACGGACAGAGGAGTCTGAGTAATAGTTCCGTTTTCCCCTTTGGGTGCGGAACACTAAAATTTAGAAAACTTAGAGCTACTATATATGTACGTTAAAATACTTACTTAGTAATTCACAAGGAGCTATCGATCACGTCCTCGCACTGCGCATGTTTTCTTATTACATCCATAAATTTTAATGCAGACCAACCAAGACCGAGAATCTAATAAAAAAGACGTGCATTTGAATATTATTTACTTATTAAGGAATAAGTGGAAACGATAAAGGTACAGTCGTTAATTTTATATGTCGAGAAATATTGTTAAGCTCGTCATTTGTCGCATGATATTATCATTAAGGCCGAGACATCAGCGCGTAACCATCTCGCTCGCAAATTATTGTGTAATTAAATGTCAATAAATAAATAAAATTTGGTTAAATTTCTGTTAAATAAGATTGTTGATTTTCATAAATTTGAGAAATCATTAATGGGAGTTTAATAGATTTTGCTAATAAATAATTTTTTATAGTTTTTTTTTAATATCTTAATGTCGATTATATTAATACAATTTGGAATTTTTAATTTAATTTTACCCTATTGACTTGTTTTGGCAGTATGTACAGACGCCAGCACATCAAGCTACCCCAATTTGTTAAATTGCCCCTATTGAAAGTGAACCTTATGCTTATGTGATAAAGTTGTAAATCTTTAGAAGAAATTTGACAGATTGGGGTAGCTGGATGTGCTGGCGTCTTTAGACACAACCTAGCTGTAATATTCTTTCGTCTGTTTCGCTTAAGAACTCAGTTAAACCGTGTTTTGGTATCGAAGATGTTTCTAAAACATAGTCAAGATTTTCGTATATGTTTTCCGATAGTGTTAGCTAAAAGCTTCAAAATATACACCATTTTGGCTAATGTCATCGGCTTAACTAGAAATCTAATTAAAACTCAAACGTATGTGTGTTCGTGTCAACAAATTAATAAATAAAATTATTATATTTATTATATACCTTAATATAGACAGAACCATTCGAACAATATGTAGTAAAAATATAGCTAAAACTATGATTCAATTTTGATAATGAAACTTAAACATAATCTCTTTGACAATAACTTAATACAAGCTAGCTAAATATCATTGCTATTATAAAATATTTTTTATAAACGTTTTCATACAATCAGTGTACCTAAATATCAATGTAACTAGAAATAATAATGTATATTTAATTATATATTACTACAAACATGTTCTGACTTTTTACAGGCGTTTTTTAAAGTCTACGTGAATAAAAACCTTTTTTATTTTATTTACAGAATTTCAAACTACATTTCCTTCTTCAACTACGGTGGACGGATCCCCGGCTAGAATACAGATTGTATTCGCCGGAGCGCTCTAGGATCATTGGAGAAAGTGATCTGAGAGAGCGTATATGGGTCCCACATCTGTACATGTCCAATGAACAGTCCTCTAGCTTGATGGGGACTGACAGTAAGGACGTGCTTATATCCGTGGCACCAGATGGCGAGGTTCTCTTCAGTCGGCGCATGCAAGCCGTGCTGTACTGTTGGATGAATCTACAGAAATTTCCGTTTGATGTGCAAACCTGTTCTATGAACTTGGAAAGTTGTAAGTAGTCTTTCAGAAAGCAAATATCTTAGTCTCTTTAGTCGAGTTCTCTATTAGCAATACAGGGCCATGAATTTGATGGTCTCCTTGTACTTTCAAACTTGCTTATAGTATAGGCAGTGGTTACCCTAGTGTCAGAGTTGTTCAAGCCGCTTATTAAGCCTCTGACATGGCTTAACGACTGTTACGCACAACGGCTACAACCGCGACCGACAGCTTAACGTATCCTCCAAAGCACGGACACTCAGAAATGAAACCACTTTGGCGGTCACCCATCTATGAACTGGCCGCGAACCTAGTTGCTTAATCTCGCCAATCACTTACGGACTGCTGAGAGAGTCTGGCTAAGAACGCCTCCGAATTTGGCTAACTGACGATGAACCAATGATGAAATTTCAAAGAACTCATTTAAAAACAGGCGATTATTGGCACAATGTATTTGACTCATTAACTTAGCCAAAACAATTAAACTCGCCCTACAACACTATAAAGTACAATCCAGCTTGCCTTGGACTTTCTTTCCTATAGTACTCGGGCATGACCATACATACCAAATCATTATTTACGCAACTTCTGGGAGCCTCCTGTATCGCATGGCAAAGCAATACTAATATAGTTTCAGACACCTTTAAAATGAATTGTATAAGTTTAAGTGCGGGTGGGAATCGAATTCACGAACCACGGGGTATACGGCCCCATGTGCGTCAACCGCTCCGCCACGGCACCGTGGTTCTCAGATTCAAATTTATACAATCCATTCGATATTTTTTAACGCAATCAAGACGCTTTTAGCGCCATCTTACCGAAACCTACACTGCTAACAACGCCTGGAAAGCCAAAACTTAGATCGGATAATTACAATAGATGGCGCTTAATTTTTTTTTAATACTAAGCTACTTGTACCTAAGATCGTATGACGTCAGATCTAATAATCGGTATTCGTCTGGTTTTATAATGCGTATTTGGATGAAAATGTAAAACCTTATAATTTATGTTGTAATTGTGGTGTAAACACTATTTGTTAACGTCATTATGAATCATGGAAGTGCGATAAAGCTCTTACTTAGACGGCTGAATTATATTTTTCCTCAACTGATATTATATTTCAGGGAAATACAATGCGTCTACATTGCGTCTTATGTGGGAAATGGATAATCCTGTGAGATTATCATCTGAGCTACATCTCACAGAGTACTCACTGCTGGACTACTGGACAAACGAATCTGTCGTCCGCGGTGATATCGTTAATATGCGCCTTGGCGGCGGAGGTAGATGTAATGTCGCTTTTTCTATGTTTGTGACGTTTATTATATCAATTGATTACGTACATATTACACTATTATTGAACAACAAATTTATTTTGTAGCTGGAAACTACAGCGCCCTGAAGTTCACGTTTAAGCTCGGCCGCGAAGTGGGTTACTATCTCATGGATTACTTTATTCCTTCCATGATGATAGTCGCCATGTCTTGGGTCACGTTCTGGCTTCAAGCGGACGCTTCAGCTCCGAGGATCACGCTAGGTATGTGCCCCATTTATCACAAATTTGGCTCCACGGCCTCCTTAGGCAGTAATGTGTTGAAGTGCAGATCATATTAGGTCCCGGGCGAAGAAGTGTTATTGGAATTTCCCCGTCAAGAATAAATCACAATAGCAACTTGAAGTCAATAGTTTGGCAGTGTTACAATCGCCTGCTTCATATAAAGGAAGCCTGCTTTATTTTTCAGTCGTGTCATGAGAGTAGTGTGCATATGTGTGTCCGCACAGAACAGTGTTCGTGATTACTTATTTAGCATTTAATTCGTCTTGTAAACTTGTGTGGTCGTGCATGACAAGAAAAAATACGCTATCATTAACGACGAGCCGATTGGCGTAGTTGGTAAGTGCTTGCCTTTCACGCCGCAGGTCGTTGGTTCGATTCCCACCCGGTACAGATATTCGTGTGCATGAACATGTCTGTTTGTCCTGAGTCTGGATGTAATTATCTATATAAATATGTATTTACAAAAGAAAGTAGTATATGTAATATATCAGTTATCTGGTTTCCTAAGTACACGCTCTGCTTGTTTGGGATCAGATGGCCGTGTGTGAATAATGTCCTAGGGTATTTTTTAGTCCAGTGTTGTTGATTATTAATCTTTTGTTTATGATCTGTGCACCTACCATGCTCTCTCTGCACCACCCTAAGATTGACTGGCAGCAAATGTCTAGGCCATTAAGTCCGCCTTCGGTGCATAAAATAATAAATAAAATATTATTAATAAATTAATAACAATGCTTACTTTCTTTTCAGGTACAAGTACGATGTTATCGTTCATCACATTAGCGTCTTCGCAAGCTAAAACTCTTCCGAAGGTATCATACATCAAGGCTAGTGAGATATGGTTCCTGGGATGTATTGGTTTCATCTTCTCCGCTCTCGTAGAATTCGCATTCGTCAACACCATCTGGCGTAGAAAGTACGTTGGCTTTACATGATGTTACCTTATTCAAAAATACATAAAATGAATTCAGCGTTTAATTGAATAATGTTCTCTTTTGTAGGAAAGCGGTTAGTTTGAAGAAGGTGAACAGCAAGTACATATTGAAGAGTACATTGACTCCGCGGCTGGCGCGCAAAGAGTTGCAGAAGGAACTGCAGGAGTCGCCGCAGCTCACCAAGTCGCGCTCCTGCACGTCGCTCAACCGGGAGACCAGCAGCGACCCCGCCGGTCCCGGATACAACAATTATTTGACTGTGCACGTACGTATATTATTTATTAGTCGTAAATACATCCTTTATAGAGGCTGGTCGAGCACATACATGGGGGTGATTCGGATACTCCTCATCATAAAGTATCTAAATTTTGCTTTTGAACGTCAATTCCTCGGCTACCCTGTATATAATGAGCACTAAAATATCTACTGGCTGAGAAACAGTAGGTTTTAGACAGGACTCTAATAATATTAGAATGATAATATAACCTAACCATTAGAAAACCCAAGCCTCCAACTATAATTACATCGTTTTGGAAAAGATTAACCAATCATAGCTGAAGAAACCGGCCGACAACGCACCCGCGACTCCTCTGGTGTTGCGAGCGTATATGGACGGTGGTGAACACTTTCCATCAGGTGATCCCATTGCTGAGCTCTCATAAAAAAAAGATATTTGCAATAGACTTCTATTGCAAATATCTTTTATGTATTTCGATAACGACACTGAGTAAGCAATTTTAAGATTGAACATTTTCAAGACCTACATAATTATGTATAAACACACCAATTCTTACAAAGTTTAAGTTAATACTATCATAAGGAAAATTTTCAATTATTTATACTACAGTTCCTTGTACTTCTTTTTCAGAGCTTCCCTTCAGCTATGAATCTGCCGACGATCACAACACAAAGCTTCGACGACCTGATCGGAGGTCCAGGAGGCAAGATGCAGCAAGGCCAGGGCAGCGACGGAGACTCCGACGAACCGCCGAAACACACCTGGACCACCATGACGCCGCAGGAGATTGCCACTTGGATCGACAAGCGATCACGTATCCTGTTCCCTATCTTGTTCATTTTCTTCAATATAATTTATTGGACATTCGTTTATTGCTTATAATGAAGTGAACCGTTGTGATGACCATATATCAGTACCGTTGATTGAGTTTTGAGTAAAATAATAATTTAAATGTGAGTTTGCAATATATACCCACAGGGCAATTCTTCTTCTTCTTAGCGAGTCGATGGCAGTCTAAATTTTGTCCGCCCAAAATTGGCCATGAGAATCGCATTATGAGTAGCGTCCATCAGATCTTTAAGCTTGCAGTTGTTAGGGCACGCGCGAAGTGGTAATAGGTGTCCCATCGGTTTTGGGACTGCACCACATTTGAATTCTATGCTGCAATCATTAATGTAACCCCACCTGGGCAAATTTTACCTGCTACGGCCAAGCTGGGTTCGAAGCCTATTCAACGAGTTCCAGGCTAGTCAAGTGTCCAACCAAAGTCGCGATTTTTGGATGGCGGAACAAATGGTGCAGGTACTTTGGTACACTCTCGCCACAGTTAGCATCTAACCTGTGAGAGTTCTCCGCGGAAGAACGTACTTCACGAAGCTGTGTAAACGATGCTATTAGGACAGTTAAAGATCTAGCAATCAAACTGAACAACTGAAAAAACCAGTTTACCAATTATTGTAAAAATATGTTCCACATTTGAATGCTGATTTAGCTAATGTTTTTTTTTACTCTCTCGTGTGGACAGTTGTTGCACTTGTGTCAGAGCTGTCCAAGCTACTCAAAAAACTTCTGACACGTTTTAACGATTTTTGTCTAGTGACTAAAACGCGGACAAATAACTTAAGGTTCCCTCCGAACCAAGGACAAGCTCAGAAATTACACCACTTTTGCGATCACCCATCAAAAGAGTTAACTCTGCCTATAGGTTACGGACTCTTTATCACTTAGGTAGTAAATATAAAACCTTGTATATTTTCCGGGAACTTTCCAAAATATGTGTATACTTTATAATCAATTATTATTTTATATATGACTCAGAAAATGGTACGGGTATATTAAGGAAAACGATTATTGCGGTTTGAACCCAAATGTTCGGTAACTACTTACTTAGTACTGACTTTAGTGGCCATATTTAGTGTTTTACCAGTTGACGAACAATGTTCCTCTTTTGCCGATGCGTGAACCTTGCCTAGTGATGAACCAGATTAATGACTATTTCACTACCGGGTTAATATAAATTACTGATAAAAGCTTCGCATTAATGCTAGCTAGGTTACTGAAAAGGTAGTAAAACATATTTTATATTTCGTTTCACGCTTAACCCTTTATCGCACAATGGTATAATATTACAAAAATAGGAATTCATAAATTTAATCGTTAGCAGCACCCTCTTCTAATCCAGAGTGGGCGCTCTGCGTTAAGCTACGAACCAAACAGTAAGCAAGGGAATCCCCCCAAATAGAATGTAGGATTCCCTTGCTTACACCCATTCGGAGGATACAGGTAACTGTTATCCATCGGCTCTCGGATAAAGTAATGTCGGCTGTACACACTCGTCGAGATCCTCTCGTCAAGAGTCTCGGCCGAGAAGGCTCTTGAGGAGTTCGTATCTGTACGCACTCATTCTTTTAGTTGCAGCAAAGTTTCCTGAGATAATGGACTTGAAATTGCTGCTGCTGAAAAATCGCTCACGGGACATAGACATTTTTATGGCAAATGTATAAAAAATTGTAATAATTTTGGCATACAGATAACACTAAAAATCTTCCAAAGGGACGTTTGCAAGGGAATCCTAATTTTGATCTATCAGTGTGTATCGTTCGTAGCTTAATGCAGAGCGCTTAATCCGGTACTGCTTTAAGACCCGCCGGACGGTTAAATATATGATCTCCCATTTTTGAGATTTAATTTAATATTCATTGCGAATAATGCTATAAAACTACATTTTTATGGAATATTAGTTACTTCCTAGGGTTAATAACGAGCGCGGAATCATGTGTTTACTTTTTGTGATTTTTACGTATGTAACAATATACTTTAGTTATTGGTACTTCTGAAAGCATTCCTGTGATGTTTTATTCGCTTACTTATCTAGTTTGGAAAACGCTTAGTGTATAATAGTAATTACTATTTACTTGATCGGAAATAGTACTGTATTAGGTGCGTAAAGGAAGCAACGATCTGAAATCTATAATGTTGTGTACGCAAATATTTAGCAATGTCTACCCTCAATCGATACTAAGCCAACGATGTATTTATTTTATTAAATTTAGTCTTATATGTAAAATGTGTTGTAAATCGGGAACAAATTAGTCTTTAAGGATAGTTATTTTGTATACAAAATGTAATAAAAATAAGAAAATAATATATACGACCTTTATTATTAAACCAACTTCGTGAAAACGTTTTTTTTTTTCATATACGACAAATATCATATTAAATGGGTGGGACTCAAAAGAGCCTCTCCTCATAAAACTTGTAGAAATCAGAACGCCTGTTTGCTAAATACTGCAACATACTCAGAATACACTGTTGTAAATTCAGTTTTGTTTGGGGTTCATTATTTTCGTTTCAATCAATATAAACTTACAATTATATAGCTTAGTTGTTATCATTATAATATAATGACTACATAAGAAAAATTTAAACTATTTTTGATCACGTCGTGTTTCTTATTTCTTTTACTAAACTATTGAAGTGTAGTATCTCAAAGTTACTAAGTTACTACGGAGAATTCTTTTGGGGAATTACCGATTAGAGATGGTTTGAATACTAACCTATTTTTTTATTGTTACTGATGCCAATAACAATATTGGATAGAGGCAAAGAAGCCTTCCAATTTATGTAATAAATATACATTTTATACTGTATATACATTGTCAAATGAGATTAATCGACTTTAGTCAAATACATAATGATTAAGGTAATGAAATAAGTTATTTATTATTGGATAGAAGAAAATCCAGAAGAGTTGTTTGTCAATGTTATCATTACTATGCAAGAAAAAATGTAATTATGGCTAATATCGACGAAATTTAGCCGGCGTAAACGCCATGCGCAAACATGTGTGTACTATAACGGATGGAGGCTCAGTAAGAGATCAAGAACAAGAACGACGTATTATAGTCCTCTCCGAGGCACGTGTAATACTGCCAGTTTCTGACTCCCAGAGTTTTGCTAGAAAAATTTAACATCTTGGGAGTGGAAAGTGGAAGTAGAAGTTGGTAATAGAACTTGCTACACCAACGAAGCAGTCAATAAGCATAAAACTATGTAGTATCTTCTTTTTATGAGGGTTTATAGTTGCTGTTCAATTTATTTGTTCAGAATCAGTATATTAAAACAAAATAGAAAGGTTGACAAAGAAAATGTTGTATGCATAATCAGAGATATTCATAATCAGACAGAATCAATTGCGATCATTGATTCTGTGACCGTTCTTTCAAATGTATGGTATTTTATTTTTGTTAATGTCACGCTATTTCTCTGTTGCTTGTGAACCAATTTTAATGAAATTTTAATCGACTGGCAAATGTTTTTAATTTATTAAAATCCGTTGTTGTAGTCTGTTCTATGTTTTTTTTAAAACATTTATCATATTTTAAGTTTATCGTGATCTAATATTGATTCTGACCGACCAATTTGAAGAGTCAACACTAATTACTTAAAACCTTGTGTTATTTCACTCCACGCAATCAGATGGAATAAACTTTCATTTATTAATTAGTCTACTATTTTTTTATAAGATGTAGGCTAACACCATGGTTAAGAGTGCGTTATATGTAAGTAGATAGTTTGTTACACATAATCATATAAATCTTGCAAGAACATAATATTACTACCTGAAAATATTGTTGAAATAAAATTCATATTTAAATAACGTAATAATCCGAAATCCAAATATGCAAATAAAATTTGATCTTCCTAGGACATGATTTTCTTATTAACTGTTATATAATTGTTCACATTTATAATAGTTGAAGTGCCTTAAGTACAAACACATACCTAGCTCGTAGAACCGACGGCCGTTGGGGCAGAAAGGTTCTCAAGTGTCGACAACACCACAAAGCGGAAGACGCAACGTGGGCAGGCCCCTTACAAGGTGGACCGACAATCCGTTGGATGCGGGCAGCGCAGGACTTACCATTGTGGGGACCCTTGGAGGAGGCCTTTGTCCATCCGTGGACGTCTTTCGGCTGATATGATGAAGTACAAACATCGTGAGGAAACTTACATGCCTGAGACATGTCCGAAATTGTTCTTGATGGCATGTAGAGTCTGTAGACTCTACATGCCATCAAGAACACCAGCATTGGGCTATGGCCTATGACCTCTCAAATGAGAAGAGGCCCTTGCCCCTGCAGTGGTACATTAACGGGCTGCATCATCCAGTACATCACACTATGTACAGACACC
Organism: Pseudoips prasinana; assembly: GCA_951640165.1. Lineage (NCBI taxonomy): Eukaryota > Metazoa > Arthropoda > Insecta > Lepidoptera > Nolidae > Pseudoips > Pseudoips prasinana. Next base: position 18,669,372 of record OX621240.1, read on the forward strand.
AGCACATCCAGATACCCCAATAAGTCATATTTCTTTTATAGATTTTTGACTTTATCACAAAAGCATAAGGTTCACCTTCAATTGGGGAAATTTGACAGATTGGGGTATCTTAATGTACTGGCGTCGGTGCACACGGCTACATATCAACCTATTCACTTCCAGTATAAGCTGATCTCGCGTTGTGTAGGATTTCCATACAACGAGAGGTCAGCTCTACATATTAAGCTATATTGGAATTTTATGTAGCCGTGTGTACGACACTTGTTGTATAATGTAACTAGAATAATATGTTTTGAATACTTAATATTTTTTTAACTAAACTTAGTACTTAAGTGCCTTGAAGAGATTATTTTAGGTAGCTTAATTAAACTTGTCTGTATAATTGTAGATAAATAAGTTATGTTTGTAATCTCAAATATACAGTGGAGTCATATAAATTATGTTTGTTTTTATTTGAATACAAAATAATAGTGCCCTGATCAGATTACGGCTACAGAGATCTGAACTAGAACTAGACATTGTACAGGAGATAACAGTACTTACCTGCTATAAATTATGGAACACATTAAACTTAAATAAAAAAATATATATTTCAGACTTCGTGGCCCATATTTGTAACGATTTGTAAGTACATACCTACTTACTATACAATATATAAACAATCGTATATGACATATATACGATTGTTTAATATATTGTATATTCTATCATTTACTAACATAGTGATCACAATGAGGGCTCGAGTTCAAATCCCGGGTTGGACCAAAAAATGATTTGGGGATATTTCTGTTATGAATTTTTTCCGTATCAGCCCGAAGTCAGGGAGTTGGTTGAAACCCCCGTGCCTCGGAGAGCACGTAAAGCCGTCAGTCTTGTACCCGACCTCTTTCCGGTCGTCTCGTTAGTCGTCCCATCGGAATAGAAAAGGTGTCTCTATGTTTGCAAAGTCAAAGTAACTTTATTCCGTAAAATTTTTACATTTATGTGGAATTGTCATATTTTTTTTGCAATATAACGTGTCCCGCGCAGATGGCTAGTCTTCGTAGAGGCAAGCCGCCGTGGCCGAAATTCAATCAGGAGGACATTACTTACTTACATGAGTACTTAGTACAAAGGTACATTCAGTCAAAAAAGTATCGGGAATGGATGATTTGTCTATGGTTCCAAATTCAAATTTTTGTTTTTGTGTTGTTGTTAGATTGGCACAACTGTTTTCCATTTTGGCGCGGAGTTTGAGTTACATCTGTTATTTATATTAAATACAGTGCTGGTTTTAGTAATATCATATATAGTGTGTATTGCGAATTTCATAATGGACAAAAATATCGAACAAAGAGTTTATCTTAAATTTTGCATCGCTAATGGAATTTCGTGTTCGGAGTCACTGAAAATGTTACAGAAGGCTTACGGTGAATCGACTTTATCAAAAACTCGTGCTTATGAGTGGTTCAAAGCGTTCAAAATGCGATGCGATGCGATGAAAGATTTGCCTCGCTCTGGTAGGCCATCAACGCCTGCAACTGAAGTTAACATCGCAAAAGTGAAGGAAATAGTGACTGAAAATACTCATTCAACTCTGAGAGAGATAGCCGCCGAACTTTCTGTATCTCACGTGTCGATTCGTACCATTTTAACTAATCATTTGGGTATGAAACATGATGCCGTTCGGGTAGTCCCAAAAGATCTGAATTTTCTCTTTTTGAAAAACTCAATCGCATGAAAGTAGCTGAGGACATGGTAGAACGAGTCAATTCTGACCCAACATTCATGAAACGCATTGTTACTGGTGACGAGACGTGGGTTTACGAGTTTGACATGCAAACTAGTCAACAAACTTCGGAGTGGCGCCTTCCAACTGAACCGAAACCGAAAAAACCACGCCAACGTCGATCAAAAGTCAAAGTCATGTTGACTGTTTTCTTTGACTGTCGCTGTGTTGTGCATTCTGAATTCTTACCGGAAGGTCGAACGGTAAATAAAGAATATTATTTGAGCGTTATGCGGCGTTTAAGAGAGCAAATTCGACGAAAAAGGCCAGATTTGTGGAAAGAAAATTCTTGGATTTTGCACCACGATAATGCGCCTTCGCACAAGGCCATCATTGTGAACGAATTTTTGACCAAACACTCAACAAATACCAATATGGCTCCAGCTGACTTCTTTCTTTTTCCTAAACTCAAATTACCACTTCGTACCCGTTCGTTACCCGTTTTCAATCGGTAGAAGACATAAAGGAGAATTCGCGGCGAGAACTGAACACAATTCCGAAAGCAGCGTTTAAAAAATGTTTTGATGAATGGATTATTCGTTGGCGTAAGTGTACCGTTTCTGAAGGAGCATACTTTGAAGGTGATAAAATAAATTTGAATGAATAACAAACATTTTGTATATTTATTATTTTATTGATCTGTTCCCGGTACTTTCTTGACAGAGTAGTATGTGTATTAAGATTTTTTTGAGTTGCTCGCTGGTCTAGGCGATAGCGTGTTTAACCGTAGATAGTCAATAGTCAATCAATTATTGCATTCCATAATGTTTACTTAGATATAGATGATATAATTATGTCCTAGTATTAAATTCCGGGTTGTGCCAACAAAAAAGGTGATATTGTAATTTTTCTATTTTGGAAAATTCTCATTATCAGCCCGGAGACTAAAAGTTAGCGGTGTTTCAGCTCCTAGGATTACACGTAAAGCCAGGTCCTGCGTCTGAACATTTAGGCCGGCTTCGGGCGCCTGAGAGCTGCGTCGGGCGACTTTGGGCTGCCTCGGCAGCCATAAGCACCCAAAATATTCTTCTTTGCCTTAAGGATCCAAGTTTCTCTTCTTCTTCAGCAAGATGAACGATGAGAACTAAGTCCCAATCCACCGTTAACACGCACGACTGTTTTCACGTAACGTTACGACTGCTCTGCAATATTTAGTGGCTACCCAAAATCAGCTACGGCATCCTTAGGCGTACTTACGACTGCCGAGGCAGCTCTCAGGCGCCCGAAGCCGCCGTAAGGCACCCGCGCTCTACCGAGCCGCACCCATGCCGACCGATAGTGGGCGCCGGGCCTTACAGGTCATGTCAGCTACCTGTCACGTCGGAATAGAGAGTGTACTTATCTGCATTTGCGTATAAACTGGTGCACTATAGGGCTAGATTCGATTTAGATTGGCCGCCATGGCCGAAATTCGACCGGAAAAACCGCGGCACTCCCTTTCACGGCACGAGCAAAGTGACCATAAAGGTACCATTTTATACACCTACATTTCAGATAATATAATCATATTGCACGAGCATATCACCAAGCCGTAAGCAAACAATAATCGAACAATTCGATTCTCAATATAAAAAAGTATTTCTTTATTTTTAAAAACACTAAAGTAACCCTCCAAATTCTATCGATTTCGAAGCTTCAATATCTCGGAGCCATACCTGCTGGGCCTCGTCGAATCAGTCACAGATGGAGTCAGGAATTTAAAACCTACCTATAGTTATTGAAGTAAAGGTATTATTTGTTAGGCCCGAGTGATTAAAATAATTAATTAATCTATAATATGATAAGCGTGAATAGAAAAAATTACAGCTGCTGTGATCGAAATTTTAAAGCGACGATAGGCTACTGTAACATGCCATCTAGACTTTAAGTTATGATGAGAATAAAAATAAATATGAAAACTTATTGTTGTTGGTTCGTTTCTTTGCTATTAAATCACTTACACCAAAGACAAAACTGATTTCTTTACAGTTAAGAACACATGCAGATCTTAGAATGAACTTAAAATAACAATAGAAAAATTCCTTGATTTCCTACCAAGAATCTCAACATTTTTGGTGCAGCTGGCGAAAGTTCAGTTGTCGTAAAAAGCAAAGCGCTTTTAGGTAGTTGTGGTTAATTACACAGAAGTCAAGGTAGGTAAGTGATTACCTACTTATTAATCATAGTATTAAATGCTAAGACAAATAGGTAGTCTAAAGAACATTAACCACAATTACATGAAAATTAAACAATATTATGAAACTGAATCATTACTATATAGGTAAAATTATTACACTAACAAAAACATGTTTTTGTAATGAGATTGTGACGTACGCACCTCGAGTTAGTTTTCACCGTGCAATCTGGTGATCAGATCGGTGTTAGATCATAGTACCTAAACCTTAATAATTTGTTTCTTAAATCGTAGAGATTATTAACGCGTTTATACTAGATTTTTTTGTTAATATTTCCATTTTAATTAAATGTTTATACTGATCTGTAATTTAAACAACAATTTTGGACACTGAACACTTCTTACGTAAAATTCTGTAAATGACGTGAGTCAGATATACTTATATCCAGAGTATATTAGGGTAAAACATTTTTAGGAATATTTCATGCCGTCATAAAAATCATGGAGAAGGTATTGAAAAAAATATAACCTATCGTTTGTCGTAAATAATTGTATTTATTATTAACGGAATAGTCGGGCAGTATTGCAAACAAAATGGATTAAATACTAGTTATCTGTATTTTTCTCATGATCAGTATGGTATCCATACTATAATTAGCGTGTGGTTTCTGGCCATACGCCTCTCGAAATGGCAATGTCATAAGAAAGCTTTGAGGGAGACCTATGTGTAGCAGTAACGATATCAGGCTATTGATGCTAGATAGGATAGTTTATCCTTGTATTTGGAACGAAGTTCCTTATCGCGCGTTGTGAAAGGGGGCTAGACGGAAAAAATTCTTACGAAAAGTTGTCACGACACTTTTTGCAGCTGTGCGGCGTGCGCATATTTCTCTGTCTCTCTCTCTCTCTCTTATAGAAAGCAAGCCAGATATTTTCATTTCTATTTCGCATTGAACAGTGTGGTGTCGCGACGATTATTTTTGTTGAGTGTATACAGGTTTTTTGTACATAATAAATAATAAGAAATAACTTCGTTCCATCCGGGTGTCCCTTGACACCTCTCAAGTTTTTTTTTCATGTAGGTACATGTACCTTTAATACTTGTACGTTATTGGGTTCTCAGACACGATCTAAACGGTACCCTTAACATTTTAGAGAATGTAATTTCTGTGGAAGGATATAATTAATCTTATAGATGTCTTTCAAAAAGTAGTCCGAAATGTAGCGTTTTTAGAGGTAAGTATAAGTAACACAAGTGGATCTCGGTATCGCAGATCAACTTGTGTTACTTACATACAAATTGATATAAGCAAGTATATAAACAATACAGACACAGGATCTTGAAAAAAAAAACAATCGTTTTTGTTTTATCACCAATTTTATTAGCTACTTATCTATTGAATATTACTCGTACAAAATTAAGTCACAATTTCCCCTGAATGACTGACCTCGGAAAGCCAAACTAGCAAAACATTCCACAATACCACTACAGCACACGGTTTCGACACACTAACTACCCAAAGAGTATTCGAAGAGAGTTTAAGGAGGATGATGAGATAAATAAGCAATTTCAAAATCTGTAACTTATATATGGGGTCTAATAGACTTGTAGCACATTCTATACACACGGAAACAGACAGAAAGACCAGCATATCTTAAAAAAACGTTACGCATATCTTGCGTTCAAAATATTAATAAATTTGTTGTAATCTCCTTGAGCTATCTTTAATTCCAGTGGCAGATGACTAACTTTCGACCCAAGTCTGGTCGACGAAGAGTGGGGTGACCACGTACAAGAGTTAAAACCAGTGTATTACAGGAGATGTAAGTCAGGGCGCCGGGGGGCCCCCGCTGCGGTGCACCGCCGTCACTAAGCTGTCATCACTCGCGTACCGCTTCAGTGCCGACGCGCTTGCTTGACTGGAAACAAGGTTGGAATTAGGATCGAAGTCCCGTATCTTAAGATCAAATTATTTAGGTCATTAAAACATATTGTGTGACCTAATCTTAAAATTTTACAGATGTGAAATAGTACTTATTGTACATATCGGTGACTTTTGGCGGGTGGCTCGTGGGTTTCCGCAGGAGATCTTGCTGTAGTACGCACGGCTACATATCAAGCTATACTAGTCCAATATAAGTTAAGTCAGCTTATACTGGAAATATATAGCTTGATGTGTAGCCGTGTGTACCTAACACATATCAACAATGTTCAGTTTTTTTATGTTCGTAATAGCTATAATGAAATATCGTTGAACCGCTGACATAGTGTGTCCTATCATCGGTATTTCTTAAGAAATATACCAGTACCTTACTTTATCCCACGAGCTACAAACGTATACACGTATTACATACGTTTCTGTAACTTAATTTCGCCACTATAATATGCTGCGCATAATACGCTACCGCGAAATTGTTATGCCATAACAAAATTGGATGTCGATATAATTTATTGACCGACATAATTATTTTTGCAATGATTGTCCCATGCATAATAAGGTAGGTCATTTATATAAACTAAAAACAAAGATGGCCCGAGAATCGAGCTCTGTGGGACACCCATGGAAATTAGTGATCCCGTAGATATTTTACCGTTACTATCGACCCTCTGAATTCTATTGCCCAAGTATGATTTCAGAAATTCAAGAGCCTTGTACTTAATGCTAAAGAGCTTTAATTTCCTAACAAGAGTATAATTTTGTACACAATCAAATGCTTTGGACAAGTCGCAAAATACAACTAATACGTCTTACGATTTCTCCCAAGCAGTGAATACATTTTTCTATAGTTCAATACCATTAATCTATAGTTGAACAGCCCTTTGTACATTCAAACTGTTTATGAAATAATTTATGTCTATTTAAATATCTGAGCAGCTGACAAAGTGATAACTTTAAAAAGACTTGCTCAGGGCCGGCAGTACAGAAATAGGTCTAACATTTTTACTGTATTGAATGAAGTCCGGTTGCTATTATGGCTATAATAATTTTTTTTATCTTTTTATAAACGAGCCCCCAGTTAAGTGATTTTCTTCATATTCAGCGATTGAAATATAGTCAAAACATCACTTGTAGTAACATATAAAAATCAAATGCTGTGACTCATTCTGAAAAGTTTTGCTACTTCTACATCCACTGTAACACTTATCTAGATTATTAATTATTAAATGAGAGTCCTCAACACGTGCTTTCATCCTATCTGTTTCTTTGTTTATGACATTTCCTTAATAATATTAGAATATGATTTTATTTTATTTTTCAAATATAGCGACTTTGCTGATGCACAGACTCGTTTGAATAACTTTTTACATAATACAAAAAGAACAGAATTCTGGTTATAAAATTTTTCATCCCTGCTTTTAGAAATCACGGAAGTTGCCCATTTTCTAAAGGTCATGCGATTACTGAGAACTAGCTTTTTGGCAGTAAAAATTAAATGAAATTCGTCATTAAAGCAAATGATTCGGATTTTCATGCAAGGGCAGCCATACTAATTTACTTGCTAAGTTATTGGAATTTTTTTCTAACTAGCTTTCACTGAAGCGTCTAAAACGTATTTGACTTCGTTGATTTTTCGAAGTTATTCTAGTAGGTTTGAACTTTTATCCAACATATTTATATGGATTTCTTCTTAAAATTTTATAATCCTGCTGAATTATCTAATAAACATGATACTGGCAGGATGATTGTAAACTCTATGAAAGTGGATCTGTTTCATATTTTCGGTGGGTGTGTCACCTGTATCTGGTCCGCGGACGGGGCGTGGGAGTGGGCGCGAGGCGCGGAAGGCGGTAATCGAACGCCATCGTGCCGCCCGAGCCCGAGCTCGAGCCGCGACCAGACCCGCTCGAGCTCTCAGACCACGTCAGTTCCGACAAGCTAGAATATTCAACATAATTTTAGGCTTGTATAAGAGGAGGTTCAAAAATTTAGAACAACTGATGAAAATTGGCGTTATTTATTTTTAACACCGTATGAAATTCCGGAGAACTGAAATAGAATAGATATATTCTCTAATTTTAAATAAATAATATGTTTTTTCAGCTAGAATAGTATTTATATAACAAAAATTTAAAAATGTGAGGGTAAGTATGATTTTTTGTCAGTTTTGTTACCATACTTTGAGTTCAATAATAAATGAAACTATGATGGATTAAAACACTTCAATATATTTATTAGAAAAATACAGTCTTTTTATATTATTTAACGAATCATCAAGAAATAGAATAAGTAAAACAATTATAAAAATGCGGTTTTATCTCGGGTTTGTTACCATGGGTTCCAAATAAACTATTATTTTTTGTGCTCAGAGTGCAAAATAACCAATATCATAGCAGAAACATGATCAGTAGTCGTTACATAATTAATATTTTTAAACAAAATTACGTATATTCCAAAAAATAAAGATATTTACTAGAAAAACCCCAAAACTCCGATAAAATATTGGGGACAGTAACAAAACCGACGGTAACAAAATTATTAAGCTCAGTTTACATGTCTCTCACTCAAGGCAACCATTTAACAATTTACCCATTAAAGAACTAACTAGCTTTAATCTTTCTATATTTTTGTAATGCGATTTATAATATTAGGAACACTCAGTCCTTACGTATCTATAACAAATAATTCAACGTCTTCATTAGTCTATCTATATCTACTTGTATAATCCTCAGTGACTCATTATTATGAACAATTTTAACCATAGAACGAACACAAAATCGTGAAAAAAACTGTCTTATATATTATAATATTATGTCTCCTTAAACTCTCATATTTAAATTTTATGTTTTCATGTTTTTCACACAGACAAGTTGACCTTGATTGGATATGAGGAGATAAGACAAAGAAAGGTTTATTTTTGTAAAATGTAGTAATGCCATAGTAACTCTCTCTGCAAGGCTCTCTGCTCTGTATTTTTTATACAGATTTGGAATGCTGTCAATGAGGTACCTAATTTTATTGCGCTTTCCAATACTTCATTTCGGGCTTTAACAATATCCAATGTTTTTTGTAAAGAAGCTATAGACTTACTAGCTTGTTGTTGTATTCTCTGTATTCTTTTTTTGTAGCGTTCAAGTTTGGTTTTAACTTATCTATTTGACCCTTCATATTTTTAGTTTGCTTTAAAGATAATTTAAGTTTTAACTGTATTTTTTTCATTTTATTATTTTCTGCTGTATCGCTTCCTACATTACCAGAGGTACTGTTACTCATATTTTCTCGCAAAGGCGAAGGCCTCCCAATATCATGACGACGTTGCCTGCTTATTCGTTTTCGTCTCTCCACTCTCTCCTTTTAGCTTCCGCTTCAGTTTGTGTCATTTCTGAGATTTTTTTCTTTTTTGATTTAATTCTTGCTGAATAATTTTTTCGCTGTTCTTCATACTTCTCTGGATTTTCATTTTTTAATCTCTCCCTATATCTACGCATCTTTTCTTTTGCGGTTAATGGCATATTTCTGAAAAATAAATTAAAATACTTAGCGTAACATCGGGTTAATTGGGTTGGCCTATAAGTGTGTTTATTGTGTTGCTATAGGTTAACAAGTTTACCCCAAAACAACCCGACGTTACGCCATATAGGTATCCAAAGTTCATCCCGTAAGGGATGAATGTTCCTAATGCGTAACACTAAATAAATAAAACTGCTATATAAACCTAGCTTAACGCTGTCGGTTTTGTTACTTTTTCGGTCCGACTATATGTTACCAGGCCCACAGTAACAAAACCGAAGTAACATATTGTGTTATCCTAAAGTTTAAAAATATATATTAGCGGCTCAGTTTTTCGTTAAATTAAACTAAAACCAACAACTTGTCTAGTCTAAAATAAGCATCTCTGTGTTAACTGCATTGTAACAAACGTGTGGATAAGTAATTAATAAAATTGGTACAAACCTGACGAAAAAAATTTCTAACTCCAACTGGCGACACTATACATAACACTGGCGACGAAAACACAACTGCCGTTTAATTTAAAATATGGCTGATCTCAACACTAACGGTGGTGCTATATTTGGAAATCAAAAAAGGTGTACTAAGAAGAATAATTTTTTTAAGAAATGGCGGTAACAAAACTGAATTGTCCGGAAGATTCAATTTTCGGGGACATCAAATTTATAATATTTTTAAATATATAAATACAGTTATAAGCTGTAATAATTATTTTGATATACGCAATCAAGTTAATTTTATGTAAAAAAAATAAAATATATAAAGGTGTCATACAAAATATTTTTAGAAATTGTACTTAAAGTTTTCATTTGTATCTGGGGACACCTCAAAATAATGCTGGATGTTTTATTAAAATAATCTTTAAATATTCGGTTTTAACTGAATTACACTGGGATTAAGTTAAGAACGTAGTAAAATATATAAATTTTCAATTATAAGGCTATTATTATACTAAATAAGTTGCCAAATTTCTAAAATAAAAATAAAAAGTAGAAGGACATGCCAAAATGGCAGTTGTACTAAATTTTTGAATGTCCTCATAAATCCAGCATACGACTTGAGAAAAAATATTTGGTTTACTCGTACCATTTCAGTGGTCTACAATTTCAGTACATGTTTTACTTTAGTATATATTTCTTGCACCCGTAAACTGTTTTTAATATTTTACCTTCTCGTTATTATAATAAATACACTAGTATATTTTTCTTGCGATATCTCATTTAATTGAATCATATTTAGGTACCTAAATAATGTTCCTCCTGGGAATAGTCTATCAAAATCTTTATTAATTCACGGCATACAATATAGAATTGGAAAGAACTAAAAACAATCACAAAATTTAATAGCAGTCCCTTTAACGTGAAATAATTGTTTGACAAACAATTATTTCGCGTTATTATTTTGTCGTACACATTATTTTTTATGTTTATTGCAACGTGATTATTACTTTGTACACCAACTTCAATGAACTAAACTAATTATATATAAGCCTGTACCATATATGAAAATTATACTATTGTATCTCTGACTTCAATTTAAACAAAAGCATGACAAATTGTGTATCCACGTCAGATTTTTTTTCAACTTTCTCGATAAACTTTTCTTGGAATTAGGTACTACACAAGGAATGCATTTTTTACTATCATAATTTTATCGGGCTATAGAATGAAAATATTCCGTAACAAATAATCCTCAGTGTACACACTCAAATCGAACATAATTAAACATTAGAAATAAAAATTTATCAATAAAGAAATTATATATTAAACTACCTGGTAGAGATAGGTGGCAGTCGGTAGGGAGGCGTGTAGATGTCGTTGTTCTCTGTGTAGGTCGAAGCATGGATCTCCTGCTGGTATAGCTCGTACAACTGCGCCAGCTCCGGTGGTACGCCCACGCCCACCTCTGGATATACATACAAAGGTACATAAATGCCAAACAACAAATAACTAACTGGCCTGCCCAATGAGGTTCTCGTAAAAGAGATTTGAAAATTCGTTTAAAAAAGAGTCTGGTCGCCAATATTTTTAAGACTTGCAGTTACCTAGAAGCCTCTATCCAATAAATCTGTGTCTACCTCTACCGTGTCACCTCGCTTACTGCTTACCGCGCTTAATTACGTACATTCTGTTGTTCCTATTTTCTGTATATTTCTGTATCTATCTGACTTCATTCTTTCTTCTGAACAATTTTGTGAGTGTGTTGTGCTTTCCAATAAACTTTCTTCTGTACTTGTGTATAAAGTAGGGCAATCACGCGAGACGCACTCCTTTTGGATTCAGACTCAGGACGAACAGACATATTCGTCCACACAAATATCTGTCCTGGGTGGGAATCGGACCCACGATCTGTAGCGTGAAAGGCAAGAACATATCTACCATCCATGCCGACCGGCCCGTCATGAATTAAATGAACGTACCCTGCAACGCACGTCTCTGCCTGGTAATAATCTCATCAGAAAGCCTCCTTTGCGCGTCCCTCCTTTGCAGCGCAAGGTCCCTCCTCCGCAGCTCGTGCGCACGCGCCGCGCGCTCGCCCTGCAGCGCCAGCTTGTCCGCCTCCAGTTCGTGTACGCGGCACACTAGCGCCAACACCTCACGCTCGGGCCCGTTGCTAATTGTCGCTGGCAATTCCTGAAATCGAACATACTCAAGGAAAGACCAATCTAGAAATCATTTAGCTCTTATAATAATAATAAATCTTTTATTCTAGACCGTGAGTCCATTAGGTGAGGATGTACAAAACTAAAAGCTAGGGTCTAAACTACTAAAATCTACGCCACAGTAGTATGTAGACCACACAGTATGAGACTGTCCCACCTATAACTAGGTTTGAGTAATGACTAGGATTTTAAAACTACAAATAATTCAAATAGAATGAAGGTAATATATTTCTCCCGTATTTAAGAAGCGGTTCTGGCAATCAAGCCAATTTGATGTGAGCATTATTTATTGTTTGTCTATGAATTATTTATTACTGTGCCCGCGACTTTGTTCGCGTGGCTGTCGGAAACTAAACCCAGTCATTAAGATAAGATTTAGAAACCTAAAAGTGGGTAATGGGTGCCACGAACTTGTAAATAAATTGCGAATTAAGTACTGACTTATAACTATATTCAATAAGACGCTTATGTTATGCTTCTCTACCATGTTAACGGTGGAATCACCCAGAGTAAATACAAAAAGGTTTAAGAACGTATTTCTCAGAAAGAATATTACAGTAGTTCATTTAACTATGAGAATTATTAAAACTAAATCTTATGCGCTACTTAACAATATTAGTTATCGTTCGATACTGGAACTTAATCGGGTTTTTTTTCGTTTTTATAATTTATGTATGTAGGTGCTTATATTTTTATTGGAACGAAGTTCCTTAACGCGCGTTGTGAAAGGGGGCTAGACGGAAAAAAATCTTACGAAAAGTTGTCACGACACTTTTTGCAGCTGTGTGGCGTGCGCATGTTTCTCTGTCTGTCTCTCTCTCTCTTATAGAAAGCAAGCCAGATATTTTCATTTCTATTTCGCATTGAACAGTGTGGTGTCGCGACGATTATTTTTGTTGAGTGTATACAGGTTTTTTGTACATAATAAATAATAAGAAATAACTTCGTTCCATCCGGGTGTCCCTTGACACCTCTCAAGTTTTTTTTATTTTATGTGTATATTTAGAATATCCCATTGAACCCTGTTTCTGCATCTCTTGGTCGCAATAGTTGGTGAGTCTATATTTAAATTAAATAAAACTTTCCGTTTTAGCAGCCCATGCTGTGAGCTCCGCCTCACACCCTCACCTGTTCCAGCTGAGCGCCGCGCAGCCGCACCTGCTCCAGCTGGCGCTCGACGCGCTCGCGCTCGGTGCGCGCGGCCTCCTGCTCGCGCTCCACGGCCGCCAGCTCGGCCCACGCCTGCTCCACCGCCACCTCCGCCTCCGCGCGCTCGCTGCTGGACGACAGACCTGTACCGCCTCTGCACATAATGCCATACAATCATTCAAACTCTGACTGACATCGGAATAACGTGCTTGCTCATAGTTAGATGCTCTAACCGGTGCTTTTTTTTTTATTTGGCCAAACACTGTTTGCATGCAAGATAGTAGTACACTTAAGATTTAACAGTCATGTTTGCCATAGCTACATAGCGTACAAATTTTGGTTAGGTCCATAGACCATATTTAATATAATGAAGTCAAATAAAAAATTATGTTATATTTTTAATCGGGACTAGTCCCTCCCTTTTACCCACCACTGCAACTCCTATAAGCTAGGATCAACAGTGGCACACAATGAAATGACTCTTGAGCGGTGAGGCTCAAGCATGTCCCGGGGAATCGCTTTACCTGTTTTGGATCCCCCAACGAATTTAATCAGAAAGAAAAAAGGAGGAGTTAGAAATGAATAGTTCCACTTCCCTCCGGAGCAAAGCGGGAGACAGAATGATATAAAGAGGCTATATCCTCATAGAACGAGAGAATTGCAACTAGAGAAGCCAGCTGCAAAAGCACTGAGGATCAATAATTTAAGGGTCCTAAGTGAGCTGTTATATTTGATTCCGATAGTAGGTATGGCAAAAGCTTTGACCGGTCCGTAAGCGATCGGCGAGGTTAAGCAACTAGTCTCGCGGTCAGTCCATAGATGGGTGACCACCAAATTGGTTTAATTTCTGAGCGTCCCGGTGTTTCGGAGGGCACGTTAAGCTGTCGGTCTCGTTTGTAGTCATTAGACAACAGTCGTTAAGCCATGTCAGAGGCCTATTGGGCGGCTTGAGTAACTCTGACAGTAGGGTAACCAATGCCCATACGAAAAGTAAGTAGGTAAGTGCTGATAGAGTGGAACATAAAAATTAGGATCTATATAAATATATACTTATATATGTTAACGGTATCGCACCTATAGCTCTGCTGTGTACTAAGTCTCGATCCTGGAATATTAATAGGCTTGTAAAGTCTATTAAACCTAGCCTCCCAGTGCGATATGGCTGCATGTTGCCGTTCAGCGTCCAGTGCTAGACCCAAAAGATGACTGTCTAACTCCATCAGCCGCCGTCGCAAGCGCATCTGTTGCTTGAACGTTGACACTATCGCTTCACGTAGAGACTTTAAATGTGCCGCGTTTTCTGCCGCCTCTTCCTTACTTAATTCTTTCTCTACTCTTTGGTAATCTTTTGGTCTGAGAAGAAAAGAGAAGAAAATATTTATAGACTACATAGGTATACGATCTAATCTACATTTGTGTCATTAAGTGGTACTCACTAAGCATAATAAATTACAACAAATGGAAATTGGTAATTTTTCCTAACTTAATCGTATTTTAAGTACTCAGCCTATTTTTACGACATAATAAATAGCTGATAGGTTTTTGATAAATTTCATTTTATATGAAATGAAATTTATTCAGCACTTGGGTACTAACATACACTTGTACTTGTCAAGGTCACAATGCAGTACATAAACATAGTGGACTAGCGGTCCGGTACGTGCTTCGCTACGTATAAAGCATAGTAATTAAAAAAAATAATTTATTCAAACAAAAAAGTATTTTAAATTGTTAAAAGATGTTGATTTTACACTTTTTCAAGACTTTTTATAAAATTTTATCAACGTACAAACTTCCCTGGACTTCCACGAATAATTCAAGACCAAAATTAGCCAAATCGGTAAAGGCGTTCTTGAGTTATAACATTACAACGAAAAGTGGCATTGATTTTTATATATACAAGATAGTAAAAAGTTACAAAAAAAAAATTAGTCAGTCCGTGCGGTTTGTTTTATCGCATATATTTTCTGAAATCCTTAAATAAATAACAATTTACTAATCTATTATTCTGAAATTTAGTTCTACTATATTAAAATTAAAGAATGGAAGACTAAAGCAAAAAGACGAAATTCATGTGTCGGGATCACCGATCACGCGTTAATGGGCCAAAGCTATCCTCGCCGCTGAGGAACCTACCCTAGCTAGCCTGCGGCTTTCTCTAGCTACCTAGGTGGACGACCCGGAGAAGAAAGCCACAAAGAAACTCCGGGCTTGCTTTTTTCGTCTTCTTTTGCTTTCAGTTGACGATTTTTTTTAAATGTCATTTTACTTACATTGTTATTGGTTGTTATGTAGGCTAATGCAGGCACAGAACCGTGATCCAGTGAATCATAATAAAATAAATAAGCAATAGCATTCAATTTCACTCAAGCACTTAGAATATCCTCTTGCTAGACGAAAAAACGGTGGGTGCATCCGCGTACATTTACAAAATTAACAAGTCACACGATGTCTACCAGAGGCGAAAAAAAATAAATATGAGTGCCCCAACAGCAGTTCGACCAGTTACCGCAAGCAGCACCCGTTCACGAGTATGACGTGTGGCCATCGCCTCCCTCGCCATATTAGAGTGAAGGAAACGACCCGACCCACAACGCCACCGCAAGCATTAACAGACAATGGGAGCATGACGAGCTTACAAAGGGAAGTTCATATTGAAGTCGTTAACAGCCTTCGGCCGAACAGCGTTTGATATGTTAATACACATTTGTTTTAATAATAGGTCTAAAAATCTATAAAGTTAAATTGTTACAGCATTATTTCTATAGTCGATTGAGAAACATATAAATGTATATCCTTAACATAACACTAAGATGTTGCTCTTGTTTAACCAATCGACCAAGCGTTTTTGTCGTTTAAATAATCATTTAGAGTGTAATAGGCCTTTTTCATTAAAATATTCTTGATCTCTGATTTCAATTTAGCATAGGACAGTTCCTGAAGATTTGTGGGTATTTTGTTATAAATTCGGATACTCAGTCCGGCAAAAGAACAATGAACCTTTTGCAAACGATGGGATTCTGCACACAATTTGTGTATATTTCTAGTGTTTATTGTGTGTGTGTCACTTCCCTTTTGAAACAAATTCAAATTGCCGCACATAAATTATATTAGCATAAATATATTGCGAAGATACCGTTAATATATTTATTTCCTTGAAAAACTCTTTTAAGGAGAATCTCGCACCTAGCTGATAAATAGCTCGTACCTACTGCACGTTTTTGTAGAATAAAGATACTGTGGATGTCAGCCGCCTTACCCCACAGTAGTATACCGTAAGACATAATACTGTGGAAGTAGCTAAAATAAACCAGGCGCGCAGTATCTATGTTAGGAAGTTGTCTAACTTTTCTAACAGCATAAGCAGCAGAGCTTAATTTTCCAGCCAAGCCGGATATGTGAGTACCCCATTGAAGTTTTCTGTCTAAAGTTATGCCCAGAAATGTAGTAGATTGAACATATTCCAACACTTCATTGTTCATTACCAGATCTGGACCAACATTACTCACAATAGGTGTGGTGAATTTAACGCACTTCGTTTTTTTGGCATTGAGAACTAAGTTATTAACCGTAAACCATTCGGTAATCAGTGTGAGAGCACTATTTATTTCATCAAGGTTATCTCTGTTTCGATCTACTTTAAAGATAAGAGAAGTGTCATCCGCAAAAAGTACTACATCACAGAAGTTTTTTAAATAATGTGGTAAATCATTAATATACACTAAAAACAAAAAGGGACCAAGAATGGACACTGAACTCTCTGATTAAGGTAAGAGGATAAAACGTCAAGCGCACCTTCCCTTACGCCATAGTGTCGTAATTTCAGTATATTTCCTTTTACCTTGAATGGTCATCCTTCATTTTAACTTTAAGTCGTGCGATTTCCTCTCTGAGGTCGTTAATGACTGTTCGATATTGAGAGAGATGCATTGGTGTCTGCACTAACTCCCGTTCCACCTAAAAAAAACAAATATCATCAACAGGATCCAAAGACATAGGAAAAGTGATGTACTCAATTTTAGAAGTAACACCAAAATTATTAAACCATAACCATTTATAAATTTGGATATTCTATGGTATAGAATGTTCATTTTTAGGGTTCCGTAGACAAATGGCAAAAAACGGAACCCTTATAGATTCGTCATGTCTGTCTGTCTGTCCGTCCGTATGTCACAGCCATTTTTTTCCGAAACTATAAGAGCTGTGCTGCTGAAACTTGGTAAGTAGGTGTATTTTGTGAACCGCATAAAGATTTTTACACAAAAATAGAAAAAGAACAATAATTTTGGGGGGTCGCCATACATAGAACTGAACCTCAATTTTATCGTACCCATACATTGGGGTGTCTATGGATAGGTCTTCAAAAATCATATTGAGGTTTCTAATATTATTTTGGCTAAACTGAATAGTTTTGCGCGAGAGACACTTCCAAAGTGGTAAAATGAGTGTCCCCCCGCCTGTAACTTCTTAAATAAGAGAATGATAAAACTAAAAAAAATATATGTTGTACATTACCATAGAAACTAACAAAGAAAATTGGTTTGAACGAGATCTAGCAAGTAGTTTTTTTTTAATACGTTATAAACCGCAATTTACTTTCATTTAATCAACTGAAATACTTGCTGCTACGGAACCCTCGGTGCGCTCGGTGGCCGAGCGGTTTTTCGCACATGGGACCGAATACTCTGTGGTTCGATTCCCACTCGCACTTAAATTTATACAATTCATTTTAAAGATATTGAAACTACTATTGTTCTATTAATATTATTATTCTTTTTACACCATAATTGTACATTACATTTTTATAGAAGAATAGTTCTTTGATAAATTATCCTAGTATTTACTTTTAATATTTTGTTCATCTTTTTAGAGACGCGTTAAATATAGATATTGAGATATATATTAAATTAAGAATGTAGCAAGTCTTCTATTGAACGTACAGCTAAGTTTTCCTCATACTCCTATTCGAACCCCACTTGAGTGAAAACGAAATGAAATGTCGATCAATAGATTATGACGCATTACTTGTACAACTCCATTTATAATACATTAATAAGTTAATATTTAATGAAATTCTAATTAATTAACAATTCTCTTCCAATTAATTTGTCAGTCCTTGACGGATATGGTTAAAAAATGAAGTATTTTCTGTAGGTGTAATTTACTAACGGTTGTGAGGCTGGTAGATTATAATGCTATATAGGGATTCAAGATTTTGAAAATGTTTAAACTGACTGGTATTTCAGACTAGGGCTCTACCGGCTAAGTCACCGAATATCGATTTCTTAAATGGCGTTCAAATAAATAAAGTTTAAAAATGACTTAATCAATCGTTGACAATTGATTTCGGACCATTTATGACGTCACATGTGCTCATGGAAGCTGATTTAATTTTTAACCTTTATTTATTTGAACGCCATTTAAGAAATCGATGTTCGGCGACATAGACGGTAGAGCCCCAGGTTAGTGACCCTCCCTGCTAAACCAGAGGTCGTGGTTTCGAGCCCCATCCAGGACAAATCTTTGTGTGCTGAGCATTATTATTTATTCTTTGTCTGGGTATAATTTATCTACAATATCAATGTATTTAGAAGTATATAAGTATGTTTTCCAGTTGTCTGGTTGCCAATTGCCATAGTACCTATGCCAAAGTACAGACTTAGCCTAGTTTGGAATCAGATGGCAGTGTGTTAGTGATCCCAACACATTTAATTTAATAAAATATATATACATGCAATGTATACCTTACTATATAAATTAAATAATACCTTATTTAATAAAAGCCTATATATTCCAAAATGAAAACGACCTATGCAGGGCAACTGTAAAGCCATTTTTTTATTTATTTATTTAGTAAGTATTAGTAGAGACCATTAATGTTAAGCGCGTGTTAACTTTGAGTATAAAAACAAGCTTAGTCAGTGGGTAGAAGAACGTAAAACGACTTTTGAGATAAAGACTGCACGTGTGCTGAAGCTTCACCTCGGTGCCATCGCGGACCAGGTTTAAACCCGGACAACACAACTATTTGTGTGACCATAAATGGTTGTCTTCTTGTATAGTATTAATAGTTGTTTTGGTAGAGCGGTTATAGTATTGGAAAAAATATATGAATTATTAAAATAATTTCAAATACCCTCTATTAGGCTGGCATAAAGTAGGATGAATGGCTACTATAATTGCTCAATGGCCATGAATAAAGTCACATAAATATTGTTATTTGCTTTTAATCATACCACCTTGTTTGTAATGGAGGAGGCTCGCTGCGCGTAGTGTAGTGTGGAGCGGGTGGTATCGCGGTGGGAGCCGCCAGCTGCCACGTGCGCTACCATAGCCGTGCGGCAGCGGCCGCCCAACACCTCGCGCAGTAGCCGCGTCAATTTTGAATCGCGGTAGTTCACGTATCTGGGACACCATGATTTCTTAATATATTTTCTCGCAGATAATAATTTCGACTGGATACAATTAATTATCGATGTACAAGTAATACTAGAATATTGCATGTTCAGAGTTCCACAATCGACCCCCTTACTATTTATGCTAGTTATATTGACTGCACGTGTGGCGCAGCGGCTAAAACAGTCGCCTCGCCTCTTCGTGTCGCGGGTTCGAGTCCCGCGCCGGACAACTATTTGTGTGACCCATAAATAGTTGTTCTGAATCTGGATGTAATTTGTGTCCGACTATTATGTGTTTGTAAAGTACCCCGCGATACCGGGATTAGATTCCCTAGTGCGGGCGTTGCCTTTATTAAAAGAAAAAGAAAGAAAAGAAAAGATATATACTTATTAAAGAAATATTTTATTTATTGTTATGTATGATATGATGAGTCTGTACCCTAAGTCGAGTCCAATCCAATTGACACTCTCGACCGACCGACAACTACTCTCGTCAGTATTTCGCTTTAAATATATTTAGAAAATCTGTTATGTTGACTTAACAATCAGATACTTCATTCTTATTTCTATAGATGATGAATTCCTCAATAGCTCGTAATTATTTCATTGCGAGCTATTAATTAATCAGCTGTCGAAACACAATGCGGCCCGGCATGTGTGGCCTAAATATTGCGAAATACCATAGGGTTAAATGCATTAAGGATTTGTAAATTAATGCATGGGAATAAATTGGCGAGAAAATAAAAGTTAACCGTGGTATTGCGTTATATGAAGTGCCTGCATGATATAGCATAGCAAATACCTCCGCAGTTAAAATGTGTTAAAATATGCTCACGTATGTTTTTGAAACAATCATATCTTGGCTTCACCTGAAGTGAAAAGGGCAGGATTATATTAATATTTTATTTAAAAAATCGGTCAGTCGATATTAAATTTGTTTTAAGCGGGAGGAGGACAAAAAAGCAAAACATATGCCATAAATAATAATTATTAATAATTTAACCTACAGGAAACGGATGTTACCCGTCGTTAAAAATAAAATAAAGAATGTTAGAACGTCCCTTTCTAACATTCTTTATTTTATTTTTTAACGACGGGCAACATCCGTTTCCTTTTTTCATACACACAGATGGTTATTATTATTATTATTAATTTATTCAGAGATAACAATTTTACAATCGTATTTGAATATTAACGAGACTTACATACTAGACACACAAAATAAAAATAAAAGGAATGTGTATGTAAGTGATTCTTTATTATAAATAACAAAGTCAAATAATATATGTTATAATTTTTTAATCTGTGTATTCTTCTCGTATGTTTCTTACAATCACAATAACCGTAGGCGCTAACATAAGTTAACTTTAAAAGTGAATCAGACTATTCATTGTAATTTATTCAAAAAGTAATCTCACCTAGCTCCACCAGAAAGTGCCATGATGCAGTTTCCAAGAGCGAGAAGTGATCGATTGATATGAGCGCCCTCAAGCCTGCGCGCGCGCATGCCTGCACGCTCCGAGCCTGCCAGATCTATAAGGAAGAGCCGGCCTCGTTGAGTACCACCCTCTACTTGTTGGCTCACTGTTACACTGGAAACAATCATTTCGTTATACGACGTAACAATACATAGAATAACCAAAGATCTCACCTTCGTTCTTTCTCTACGATGGGAAGGGAGCCCTTGAAATTAGTTACGGTTAAAATATCAGCGAAATTAAAGGTACTAAGTAATTTGTATTTATCGATAGACTCAAGTCAACTAAAATCAAATAGAATGTCTAATATGAAGATAATTTGGTCTGTGTATACCAAATCATCTTCATTTTAGGTTTAGTCCACACTTAAAATATGTTGTTAAAATGGTTAATTAGTTCAAGAATTAAATGATTATTTTTTTATGTTATATTTTATTTATATTATGTTATATTTTTATTCTTTTTGGTATGTTTAGATTTAAATACCTCAGTAAAGCGTGTCCTCTCGACGAATGTTCATTCATGTGGGTAGGCTCCGCCGTCCTGGCACGGTCACCTCGCGCTAACAACTCAGCGACGTGGGCCGCACTGGTGGCCTTTAGTTCCGTGAGTCCAGCGACCACCGGAGTAGCCGGCGCACCGCTACCACCCTCGTCTCGTAACTCTAGCGGACCGGCCGAGGGGTTGAGGAGATCGCGAATGTTTTCATTGTATATCTCGATGTACGACATTTTTACCTGTTAATCATAATACAAAAAATGATTCATTTTCAAAGTCTTGTCTTAATTAACAAGAGAAGAAGCGAAAAATGTCCATTACTGATATGATTGTATAAACCAAACTTTTGAGCTGGTAATGAGTCTTACTTGTCTTCCACGTCGTTGGCTGCCCGTCATACGACGGGTCTATGTACAATTTCAGGCATTTTTAATGTAAAAAAATTAATATGGGGTCATGCTGAAAACATTTGGCATCGAATAAAAAAATCGTATAACACATACAAAAAACAGGCAGTCGAATTGATAACCTCTTTTTTCTAGCAGATTCTGATGAAACTTTGGTAGATTGTTAAATAACGACCGAGAAGGCTTTGTCTTAAAAAAAAGAACCTTCTCTATGTTATCCTAGTACTTCTTTTTTAAAAACACTTAGATTTACAATTTTGTTCTTACTTCATTTATTTAAAAACAATGGTGACTAGTGGATTAAGAGCATCTAAAAATTGTATAATTTTCATTCATCAAGTTCATAGGGAAAATCTTTAGCATCTGTCCGAATAACAAAGATATTATTTGTTATCGACTAACGTGAACCGCGTGACTTAGCTGAATGAAGCTTGTAAATACATATTAATTGTTTAGGTTAGTTTATACTAAGTGGTAGACGGTTTCATAGCATCATTAAGACGAAGTGAAGATATGTCGGTACTAAAATGCTTACTTTAGAATCTAAAGTTTAGAGCCTGTATCACCAAGGTCTTTGTTGTCTAAGCGCACACCACAGACAACCCGTCTTTCCCGGGAGCACGTTAATTGTGCTATATATTTTGCAAATAGCATAATGATTATTATATGTTTCTTAAAAAAATAAGTCATATCAAGAATTGTAATATGTCGGGACTATGGATTATAATAATTCGTCTATCGGACACAAAGCACACCCATACTCAGAACAACAAATCTTATGGGTAAAACAAACAGTTGTCCTATGCGCCACATGTGCAGGTAAAAATAACATTATAGTTCTCTTGCCTCTTGCCCTTACCAACATTATTTTTGACTTGCCTGCTGGTCTAGTTGTTAGTGATCCTGACTGCTAAGCCAGAGATTGTGGGTTCGATCCCCACCCAGGACAAATCTCTGTGTGATGAGCACAATTATTTGTTCCGTATCTGGGTGTCATTTTAATGTAGAACTAGCTGTGCACCGCGGTGTTACTCGCGTTAAATTTTATAAATTTTCTTTGCTATAAACCTCACGGACCCCGAGACCTTTCCAACGAATGCAAAACCGTGGAAATCGGTTCGTGCGTTCTGGAGTTATAGCGTCAGGAAGGAAAACCCGACTTATTTTTATATAGTAGATAATTATGGTTATGTATTTAGAAATAGGTATATAAGTATGTTTATCAGTTGTCCAGTTTGGTATCAGATTATTATTTTTTTCGGGACTAGTCTCTCCCTCTTACCCACCACTGCAACTCCTGTAATCCAGGATCAACAGTGGCACACAATGAAATGACACTGAGCGGTGAGGTTCAGGCATGTCCCGGGGAATCGCTGTAACTGTCTTGGATCCCGCAACGAATTTAATCAGAAAGAAAAAGCAGTTAGAAATTAATTTGGCATCAGATGGCAGTGTGTTAGTTGTCCCAAGATATTTTATACAAGTATTTTCTGTAGGGAATATTTATATTGTTTTTAAAAAGTGAAAAGCTTCCGAGATAAAATTTCGCCAAGACTTATCGGGACCGGGAAGGTGGAAGATCACATGGCATGGCAGGCCAAAATTTGTACCCGTTGTTTTTGTTATGACTAAATTGATTAACGTTATTTTTTGTATGTGTTTATTGTATCTGGTTGTTGATAGAGGATGTGTTTCGTGATAAAATTGTACACTATAATATCCTGCACTCCTCTTTACTGCATTATACTTTGACTGTACCTGCGGCGCAGTGTAAAGGACAGCAATTATTTATGTGATCGATATATGGTTGTGTTCTCAAACCAGAGTCCGTAAATTGCATGTTTGTAAAGTCGCCCGCTATTTACTTGTATATAATATTATGTATATGTATCTACGTATTATATTTAAAATACATAGGTATATTTATTTTCCAAAGTGCGGACGTTATTTTTGCAAAAAATCGAAGCAAATCTTCTAAATATTTCGCCTTTTATATTTTTACTTGTATTTTAAATTGGTAACAATATAAACCCTGATATGCGCGGCCGCTGTAAGAATACTTTGATGACACCTGTCAATGTGCTACTAAAAGGGCAATCTTTTAAGGTCAGCTGAATTAAAAAACAAAAAGAAAGTTCAGCCTTCTTTTCGTAATAAGTGGGCGTAAAAAAAACAAAACGTTAAAACATTTAAACACTTTCGGCCTAGAAATAATTCCGTTCAAACAGTAATTTGTAGCAAGTACAAGCAATTTATTTTGTCACACATGACAAACAGCGATGATCATTATAGAGTCGTTAGCCGACAGTTCTGTAGACTGAATACACCCACGCTTATTGATTCCCTACGTATAATACACAGCAAACATCCATTTCGGTCTGTATGAATATGGAATTCATTTAAAAAGTAATGTAAGTAAGTAAACAGCGTAAGATAAACAGTCATTCTTACTAAGTAATCGGTCCGATTAGGTAGCTTTACTTTAGTAGTATTAGAATGGAAAAATAGAACAGGTGACACGTTACGTCAACGTCATAGAATAGATAGACGACGTTTGGTTTCTAACTTTGACAGACGGCAAAGAATATTTTCATCCCGTGGGGGCGTAGAAGACGTCTCGAGGCAGCAACGTCTCTGTGTACTATGACCATCATACTGCGATCGCCAAGCGTGGCTTTTATGGCATATCCATCCAAATAATGGACAAGATTTCATTGTGCAAATCTTTTGGAGAGGCGTTTGTCCAACAGTGGAATATGTCAGGCTGATGATGTATCTTTGTATGAGTTGCTTTTATCGGTGTAATAACAATGTCGAGCAACAAATGCATATATCTACGGAATAGCCATACCGACGTTAAACAAACAGTGCGTTGTGACGATACAAACTGTTATCAAACCTCTGTTACCCACACGTCACATCCCGGAAGGTCTTCCTACTAGCGGGCCATCAACACGAACATTCAACTACAATAACGCTGTCACCATAAATATTTAAGCAGATACCTACTTCAAATATAGGGGGTGCCCTCCGGTGCGGGTACTTAGTTTGTAGTTTTTATATTTGCTAGACGGTCCGAGTCCACGATCATGTTAAATGTGTCATGTTAAAAAAAACTACTTCATATATACAAGGTGTAACATACAGCTATCTACCCTTAAAACTATTTTGTGAAATAACACTAATATTATCAAGGCGAACGTTTATGAGTGTGTATGTTTGTTACTTCTTCATGCAAAAACTACCGAACGGATTTTGATGAAACTTTGTACAAAGTTTCATAGCCTATGTGTACACATAGGCTATAATTTATAAAATTTAACGCGGGTAAAACCGCGGGGCACATCTAGTACGATATAAAAGTGAGTTCACGAGAAGTGCATTATGTATAATTAGTTATAAGTAAAATTTGTTAAGTGGTATAAAATTGTATTATACTTAGATAAGCACTCTATCGTATTGGACTTATACATCTATACAAATAAATAAAATTGGAGTGTCTGTTTGTAATAACCCGATATGAAAGCAATTCTTGTTTAGATCATGCGTTAGTAAAAACTGATTATCCAGTAACCACACTAGTTCCACAAACTACCCAGACGGATCACTACCCTGTTTTATTGTGCGTTACGGCTAAGAAAACACGTCAATATGCTGTGTCAACAATTACTAAAATAGACTTCAAACCTAGACAAAGATCTCATAAAAATTAACTTTGACCCTATATATGATTTACCAGACCCAAATTTATCTTTAAATTACTTTACAAATAGTCTTCAACACGCAATTATAAACAATACTAAACAAATCACTCAATCTAAACGTCACAAAATTATAAAACCATGGATGACACAGGGGTTACTACGGTGTACAAGAAATAGGGATAAGTTGCACTTGAAATCAAAACGCGCAGCAGAGAATTTCATACTAAAAGTAACATACACGCGATACAGAAACTTTTGCAATGCGTTGCTAGAAAAAGTTAAAATGGAGTATGATAAAAATCAACTACAAAATGCACAACGAGATAATAAAAAACTATGGAAAGCAATAAAAGCCATCACAAATACAACAAAAGTAATAAATCATCCAAAAGAGCTACTAACGCTATCGACCACTCCTGAAAATTCATTAAATGAAGTAAACAACTATTTTATAAACGTAGGAAGTTCATTAGCAAACAAATTACACCAAAAAAATACGAATACCATACCCAGTAATGAAACAAATACAGCCACAACTACCAGCAGTAGTCTGAATTCATTTGCTCTCATAGACACAAGCGAAGGGGAGGTAGAACGTCTCATTCTCGACTCAAAATCAGACTGTGCAAGTGGTGGGGATAATATTAGTAATAAATTTTTGAAAACCTATAGAAACATCATTGTACCACGTCTTACAAAGATCATAAATGACTGTCTGCAAAATGGAGTGTTCCCTGACGTCCTTAAAAAGGCAGAAGTTTGTCCAATCTATAAGAGTGGGGACAGAAATCGTATCAACAATTATAGACCTATATCTATTTTACCAGCACTATCAAAAATTATAGAAAAAATTATATTCACGATTAGTTAATTATTTAGAAAAAAATAACTTGCTTTCAGTTAACCAATACGGTTTTCGACAGGGAAAATCAACTGAGCAAGCTGTTAATAAACTTATTAAATTTGTTGTCTCTAACTTAGATAAAAAGAAAAAATGTCTGACTATCTTTCTAGATCTCGCTAAGGCATTTGATACGATTTCTGTTTCCCTCTTACTAGAAAAACTCGAAAGATTGGTAGTTAGAGGTACACAGCTGAAACTTTTTTCTAGTTACCTGAGTGGCCGGTCTCAGTGTGTCCGAGTAGGAAAATATAAAAGTTCTCACCTCATGGTCACTCACGGCGTACCACAAGGCAGCATACTTGGACCTACGTTATTTCTTATATATATAGATGGTCTCACGAGTCTTGAAGTTACCCATGGGGAAATCATATCTTTTGCAGATGATACTGCCCTTACTTTTGCTGCTAATACATGGGAAGAGGCTTTCAGTGCTGCACAGCGGGGCTTCGATACCGTGAGAAAGTGGCTTCAGAGAAATAGTCTTACATTAAATGTCGACAAAACCAAGTATATCTGCTTTAGCATAAAAAAATTAACTGAGGATGGCATCGTGCAAAATATCACATCGCACGAGTGTCTCTCCGAAAAAAATTGCAAGTGTCTTCCACTGGAACGAGTCGATACAATAAAATATTTAGGAGTTAACATAGACAGCAATCTAAATTTCAAAGAACACATTAGGTTGCTATGCGGTAGAATTAGAAAGCTGATATATATATTTAAAAACTTAAGGCACATTGCTCACTTTAAGCTGCTAAAGCAGATATACTATGCCCTCTGTCAACCACTTCTTACATATTGCCTATCATCTTGGGGAGGAACGTCAAAAACCACTTTAAAGTCTATCGAGGTGGCCCAGCGTGCAGTACTGAAAGTCACTACGTTCAAGCCGATTAGATTCTCTACAACAAAATTATATGAAAAATGGGAGGTTTTGACCGTGAGACAATTGTACATGTTAAGCGTTGTTCTCCTACAACACAGTAAGTTAAGTTACAAACCATTACTCCTACAAAAACGAAGAAAAGACATAGTATGCGAGAGAACTAAGCTGTCTAACACTACATTTTGTCAACGATTTGCCCACTCCATTGGACCATTACTTTACAATAGGTTAAACAGAATTCTAAACATATACCCATTAACAAAAATACAATGTAAGAAGAAACTTACCGAATACCTGAAAAGTCTTACCTATGAACAGACTGAACTCCTACTGCAAATAGCATCCTAAAAAAACCTAAGCAATACGATAGTACATACATTTCTCATAACACACACACACCCACTCACACAAACGCCCACATGCTCACTCACATTACAACACAAAACATAACACTACACAATATCACACACAACACCACACACAACCTCTTACACACCAGTCTCATACATTCTCATCCCACACAAATAAGAGGACCTGCATGCAAACACTACAGAAACGTTTTTATTATATTTTACTTTTCTTTTAATTCCTTTTGCATTGTAAGTAAATACATTACAAATTATTAATTTGATTATACTCAGGATATAACATGTAACATATAAATATGAAATTATGTAAATGGCTTAAATAAATGTACAATACTCGAGGGGTTGGGCGCTGATAGCCGAAATACAGGCTCTGCCTAGTTCGGCTACCGATGACTATACCATTTAATCTGACCTAAATTAGCCTGTTAAAATATTTTGTAACTTAGGCTTAAGTTTTTTGAACAATAAACATTATTATTATTATTATAATATTGAAATAACCGGTTTTTACTACATAAATATGAATATATATACGGTACATACACCAAAATATTTTTTTTTACAATTTTTGTCTGTCTGTCTGTCTGTTTGTTCCGGCTAATCTCTGAAACCGCTGGACCGATTTTGACGGGACTTTTATTAGCAGGTAGCTGATGTAATAAGGAGTAACTTAGGCTACTTTTATTTTAGAAATGTCATTTATTTTATATAAAACAAAAAAAAAATAATTAACACGCGGACGAAGTCGCGGGCACAGCTAGTGATAAATAAATATAAAATTATATATCTATACAAATAAATAAAATTGGAGTGTCTGTTTGTAATATTGAAATAACAGGTTTTTACTACATTAATATGAATATATATACGGTATATACACCAAAATGACATTTTTTACCATTTTTGTCTGTCTGTTTGTTCCGGCTAATCTCTGAAATGGCTGGACCGATTTTGATGGGACTTTTATTGGCAGGTAGCTGATATAATAAGGAGTAACTTAGGCTACTTTTATTTCAGAAAAAGTCTTTTATTTTACAAGAAAAACTAAATAAACTAATTAACACGCGGACGAAGTCGCGGGCACAGTTAGTATATTATATATATAAAAAAATTAAAAACTAATTTTGAAAGTAGTGTATCGCTTATCTGGTTTCCATAGGACAAGTTCTGCTTAGTTAGGGATCAGACGACCGTGTGTGAATAATGTCCTAGGATTTTATTATTATTAACATATAAAATACTCAAGAACAAACTATTTACTCTTCATACATAAATAAAGATCAGCTGAAGCATTTGTATGAGGCGCAAAAAATTTTTTGTTCGTTATTCACAACCTGGTTTTGATTATCTAGTAGATAGTGCAATAGTTAAGTCCACGATAGTATTATCTATTATTACTTTTTTGTGTAACACCTTGTATAATACCTAGTTTAGTATGTAAAGTGAGTAGTTCCCCAGTGAAGCTCATAGGGCGAAATAACACTACAATAAAATAGGTAACAAAAACCCATTCTGTAAATTTATATGAATCAGAAATATTTCGTAAATGTCCAATGTAGGTTCAATTAACACCTTAGTCACGAAAAGTAGAAATAGGTATACCTACCTACCTAGATTGTATTAACTACATATCGACGGTGAATCATACACCATGTTATTGTAATTTTCGTTTTCAATTAAATGTTATGATTTCCGCTGAAACGTCCAGTTTTAGCACGTCAAAGACGAGAGGAGTCATATTTTTTTAAACTATTTTCATACGAGCTCTGACATACAAAAAAGCATAAATAATCTTTGCTTTTTACTGCTGATAGGAATTAAATTATTATGGGACCATTCCGATTTTGATAATTCTTTTTTAATCGATAGGGGTATCGATTAAACACAGGTCTGCAAATTTGAACTCTTATTTTCCCCTTTTGGATTTGATTGCTGATCTTGAGGTATCTTGAGGCTGATTACGAATATGTACTTGGATTTGTCCTATCACCCTCAGTTTTTTGAAAAATCCTTTTATGTGAAATCGGAAAAAAGGCCAACTTTACAAAGTTTTTTTTTTATTACAATGAAGTAACAATTTTATTACTAAACTTAAAACATTAAAAATACATTGAAGGGACAGTAATAAATAAATTAAAAATATTAAATACTTTTATGGTATCTTGCTTTTATTTCACCGAAGCTCCGATTGTGAGATTTTCGCTTGAAATTCCGACTTGGATCATCACGCTTTAATAGCCAACAGTAGTCTGCCATCATTACTTTATTCCACTTTCCCTGATAGCGACGTTCCATCTCCTTCAAGTCCTGGTGAAATCTTTCGCCTTGCTCTTCACTTACAGCTCCCAAGTTATCAGGAAAGTAGTCCAAATGCGAATTAAGGAAGTGAAGTTTAATGCTCATCGAACATCCCATTTTGCCGAAATTTTCAATCATTTTCTTTACAATTTCCTCATAATTTGGACTTTTATGGTTTCCTAGAAAATGCCTCAGTACTTCCTTAAAAGATTTCCAGGCTTCTAATTCAATTTCACTCAATTTTTCATCGAAATCTATATCTTTCATCAATTTTCTTATGTCCGGGCCAACGAAAATACCTTCTTTCAGTTTAGCTTCAGATATAGATGGAAAAATCTGGTGTAGATATTTAAAACCTTCTCCTTCTTTATTCAGCGCCTTCACAAATTGTTTCATCATCCCCAGTTTTATGTGTAAAGGGGGCACTAGATTGTCTCGGTGGCCACTCTTTCTTTGTCCAATGTTGACCTCTGTTTCGACTATCCCAC
The DNA here is from genome assembly GCA_951640165.1 of Pseudoips prasinana. Classification (NCBI taxonomy): domain Eukaryota; kingdom Metazoa; phylum Arthropoda; class Insecta; order Lepidoptera; family Nolidae; genus Pseudoips; species Pseudoips prasinana. The sequence goes on from OX621240.1 coordinate 18,699,943, forward strand.
TCGCAGAGAAAGCAAGGGTACTTCGTATAGCCACCTTGTTGACCGAGCAGCATGCCTAAAACTTTAAGATCTCCACAGACCATCCAACCGTGTTCTACGTACTTTATTTTATCCAAAACATTTTTCAAATTGTCGTAGCACTCCTTCAAATGTACAGAATGGGCAACTGGTAGTGAAGCGTATTTATTGCCATTATGCAAAAGGACTGCTTTTCAACTTCGTTTTGATGAGTCTATGAACAATCTCCATTCGTTCGCGTCATATTTTCACTAAGCCCGGAATGTCTTCGCAATACACTAGATCACGATCTTCAGCAAAATATGGTACAAAGTCTTTTTCTCTGTTGCGATACCAAGAAAATGAAGTGCCAGGAGCAAGCATATTCTTTTCCGATAGTCTTGATCCGAGGAGCTCAGCTGCGTCTTTTGGAAGGTTTAGATATCTCGTTAAGTCGTTCAGTTCTGATTGTGAAAATAATTGTGTTCCACTTGTACTTGGCTCAAATTCAGCGTCAGGTTGAGATACCTCTTCAACATCACTGTCACTGTCTTCAGCTTGTAATGATTCCAAGTATGGCGGTGCAATGTTCTGGTCGCGATGCACAGCGAGTGTTACTGACTGCAATATTGGATATATCAAGTCCTTTTTGTTTTTGAATTGTAGCCTGTAGTCTTGCAGCAGCAAAAATAACAGTCTTCAGTGTGATTCTGAGGTTCTCTCCATAAAACAGGCGATAGGAGATCAAACGTATTGTTCTTTCCTTTTGACCACTTTCGAAGTTCATGAACGCAGGTGGTACAAACTTTATGTGGGACCCACTGTTTATCTTGATTGGCGATTGATAGGCCAAAATACATATTATAAACGTTCCTTATAAATTCGGTTATGTTATGCTGCTGTTTTCTCAGCATAAATTGCCCACAAATGTAGCAAAAATTGTCCGGAGAGTTTAAACACTTTCGCGATGACATTTTTCAAGTAAGCGTTACGAATTGCACAGAAGTACTGACTTTTTAAAAATAGTGATGGTGCTATTTATACAAAATAATATTAATCTACCCTCATTAACTGTCTTCTAACGATTTAAGTTAATTTCTATAAAAAAAGCATTTAGCCTACAAGAAATGAGGTCTTTAGCAAATGATAATAAGGGTACATCACATACTTAATTAAAAGTTATGTTTAACTACATTTATGAGAACTCATTCATTAATGTCTACTTCAACCATTTAGTGTGTTTTTTGTTCAATAAGATACGATTAAAATAAAATAATTAATAAATTACTAGGAAGGCTTAAGTAATTTAGGCAAAAAAAAGGATGATCTATAACTAAAAATCCTGACGTGATGTAATTTTTTTAATATTTTTCCCGTAATCAGCGCCCCAAAATCTATACAAATCGCTCATCAAAACTGAAAGGGGAAAACCATTGCAGACCTGTGAAATTGATGTATCAAAAAATCGATTCACAAACAATGGAAATATCGTGAAATATAATATCAAGTAATAACATACAGTGGACTGGGTCATCAAGGGCACTTTTTTTTTGGAAGTCGTTTTAAATACGAAGCCAGCCTTATCCCAACAATATATATAACTCCTTCAATTTAATAAATGTTGTAGTTAAGTAACGCAGGTAAGGTAACAATTAGCACTTGTTGTTGATAGTTATACATACCGATTTTACTGATTACCGTATATTAACCTAGGTTTTTTCAATAAAATGCCTGTACTAGTAAAGTAAATTGGTCTAACAATTAACGGGTCACCCAAATAGTTGAACTTTGCGGGAATCGAACTCGAAGCACGAAGGCACAAACGCAAAGAAAAGAAAGACTGCGGAAATAATTAGTTCTAATTCTTATGATGGGTTCTTGATTATTTTATAGTATTATTTAATTGATAGTAATTGAGCTCTAACCAGCTTGTTAACTGAGTAAGGATTTCTGCAATGGCCGGTATAGCGATATAAGTTTGAAGCCTATGTTCTATGTGTATCAGTCCGTCGTATCAGCGATAGATACACGAGATGCATGAGAGGATCATAGCTCTTATACGAATAGATTACAATGGTAGTTTTAAAAAAGAAAGACAGCTTAATTAGAATAAATATAAATAAATAAATATCTTTCGGAAACTAATACACCGTGACACTAACAGAGCATGTACTATCGTAGGAGTCAAAACTGTACATTGAATATTTTTTTAAAAGGATACTTGGGGCGTGATCTACAATCGATAACGAAGCCAAAAATATAGTTTTTAGAATTTTTGTCAGTTTGTCTGTATGTATGACCGGGCTGAACTCAAAAAGTACTGCATGGATTTACTTAAAATTTTGCATGAAAGTCTGTCTGCTGTCTGCTAAGAAGTCGGGTCAACATATAGGCTACATATTATCACGCCATCACCTACGGGGGAGGAGCTGTGATCATTTATAAAGTTTAACGCGGGGGAAACCGCGGGGCAAAGCTAGTATATACTATAGATAAATTGCACCCAGACAAAGAACAAATAACCGTGCTCATTACTCAAATATTTATCCTTGGTGGGGATGGAAACCAATACCTATGGCATAGAAAACAGGTTTACTAACCACTAGCCAACAGGTCAGTCAATTCTTAACTATGTTTAATCTGGTCTGGTGCCTAATCCTTTATTTGCCTTTCCTGAATTCAATTTCAGCAAAACCAAAATGGATCTGCCGATTGAACTCACACAACTCTACTCTACACTTTTATGCGCGGTTTTTCTATTCAAGCCTTATTGTGAATTTTCTGATCCTTACAATGTAATAAACATTACTAGCTAATGGTGTTTTTTAGAGGCACGGTCAAATAAATTGAATAAAAATAAGACGGATCGAGTCTTCATAGAATTTACCTGACTAATGTAGTCTCTAAATCTCTCGTATCTTAAGCTTATGCCTCTCTGGATTTTGATTGGTAGGCCGACGTTAGAATTCTAATAAGACGATGTAAGACTCAAGTCTAACTTCTTACAACAGACTCAAGTCTTACTTCTTACAACAACAAATTTAATCTTCTGACTAATCGGTGACATGTACTACTCTGTCAAGAAAGTACCGGGAAAAGATCAATACTAATTTACAAAATGTTTGTTATTCATCCAAATTTATGTTATCACCTTCAAAGTAAGCTCCTTCAGAAACGATACACTTACGCCAACTAATAATCCATTCATCAAAACATTTTTTAAACGCTGTTTTCGGAATTGAGTTCAGTTCCCACCGCGAATTCTCCTTTATGTCTTCTACCGATTGAAAACGGGTACCACGAAGTGGTAATTTGAGTTTAGGAAAAAGAAAGAAGTCAGCTGGAGCCATATGTGGTGAATATGGTGGTTGCTGGATGGTATTTGTTGAGTGTTTGGTCAAAAATTCGTTAACAATGACGGCCTTGTGCGAAGGCGCATTATCGTGGTACAAAATCCAAGAATTTTCTTTCCACAAATCTGGTCTTTTTCGTCGAATTTAAACGCCGCATAACTCTCAAATAATATTCTTTATTTACAGTTCGACCTTCCGGTAAGAATTCAGAGTGCACAACACCGCGATAGTCAAAGAAAACAGTCCACATGACTTTGACTTTTGGTCGACTTTGGCGTGGTTTTTTCGGTTTCGGTTCAGTTGGAAGGCGCCTACATTTCAAACTCGTAAACCCACGTCTCGTCACCAGTAACAATGCGTTTCATGAATGTTGGGTCGGAATTGACTCGTTCTACCATGTCCTCAGCGACTTTTATGCGATTGAGTTTTTGGAGAAAATTCAGATCGTTGGGACTAGCCGAGCGGCAACATGTTTCATACCCAAATGATTAGTTAAAATGGTACGAATCGACTCGTGAGATACAGAAAGTTCGGCGGCTATCTCTCTCAGAGTTGAATGAGGATTTTCAGTCACTATTTCCTTGTTGATTGCCTACCAGAGCGAGGCAAATCTTTCATCACGTCTCGACCGCTTTTGAACGCTTTGAACCACTCATAAGCACGAGTTTTTGATAAAGTCGATTCACCGTAAGCCTTCTGTAACATTTTCAGTGACTCCGAACACGAAATTCCATTAGCGATGCATAATTTAAGACAAACTCTTTGTTCGATATTTTTGTCCATTATGAAATTCGAAATACACACTATATATGATATTAATAAAACCAGCACTGTAGTTAATATAAATAACAGATGCAACACAAACTCCGCGCCAAAATGGAAAACAGTTGTGCCAATCTAACAACAACAATAAAAAAACGAAAATTTGAATTTGGAATCATAAACAAATCATCCATTCCCGATACTTTTTTGACTGAATGTACATGCCAAACTCCTGTAGATATCTAATAATTGTATCGGCGTAGATTACCTGTAGCAGTAAGTACAAACCTGTGGTTTAATTATGCTATGTACACTAACAATTATCCTCTATTTTAAATTAATTAATAAAATTAAAATAAAATAAAAATTAGATTCTAAATCATGTTTCCGATTACAATTTTAAAATTTAATTTATAAAACATCTCTTCAATAACATTTCTGCCTTGATTGTAACTAAAGAAATACGCGCGGCAAGTGTACTTGAATAATATAATTAATATTTAGTTTTAGTTACAATCGAGGCAGAATTTTCTAATAACGACTAATCCTAATAATAAAATTCTGCCTGATTATATGATAGCACACCCGCTGCGCGTATTTTTTTTAAGATTTCTCTGATCTAACTATGTATTCTATTAATTAATTAACTTCACTACAAGCCCTAGAAATGTTTACCTATGTTTTAATTTAAATAAAATTTTGAAATTGGAATTCTGTAAACGTAATTAAACCATATAAAATACTGTAAATAAAGCGATGATATTCCTTCGAAAAGTGTATGTAAAGTGCACTGCTAAGTACCTGTGGCTGATTTGTTATTACATTGAGACCTGGATGTACTCAGTACAAACACCGCAATCAAATACATACACGAGTATCAAATAAAACCACAAAGTCGTGTGGTATCAATATACTTGAGTATATTGATACTTATGTTTACAGTACGGAAGGTATTGTTTACAATCTTTTATTGTAAACGAATTTACGAGTATATCGGTAGACAAGTATACAGCCCTATTGGTAACAACCATGGCATTAGTTGCCAACTCTTTTCCCTTTCTGATGAGCTCTGGCAAACTTACACACATCTAGGAACATAACATCACCATATTAATTCTATTACCTACGTCCTACAGTAAATTTTGTAAGGTGGAAGGAAGTTTTTCCCCCGCTCAGCTGATAATAGAGTGGAAGAACGCGACTTTAAACTTAACTTATGTTTATATATAGTCGTAGTAATATTCTGTGTACACGAGCGACTGTCTTCTGGCATCGAAAGTAGGAAGGGCGGTAAATTTAAAGATGGAATTCGAGACGCCAATGCGTACAGTGTCGTAAGTATTTATGGTATTAATAATTAGTCATCGGTTATATTAAATTGCATTTATTTGGGTTGTACGTTTGATCCATAGAAACGAGCCAATTAACCAATAGCAGATACTTTATATTACTGTACCGGAAAGAAAATATCTTAACCGGTTAACCTAACAATGATGGCCTAATTTCTCCCTCTCTCTCGGAAATAGAATTATACGCTGATAAAGGAGCTGACATTAGTCATATTTGTATATATGTTTATTTGTTATATGTTGCCGCAAATTTTTGGCCAATACTATTCGGCTTATCTTCCTTATATAAAATACAATTTGTTTTTTAAGTGTGAAGCTCTTAAATATAACGTCAAATTGTAATTTTTGTACTCCATTAACTACACAATATAAAAAGAAATCAGTCACCTCTAAAAACAAAATAATTAAATTGCTATTGCATTATATATTTAAGAAAATACTTACTAACATAGATTGTCACAGAACCACTAATGCCTGATGTCGCACATTTCAAACAAAATTATGAGTCAACCTTATGAATGTGTCTGTGTTAACTAACATTACTTTTAAGTTAAATTATAACTAGCAAAATGGCCTTGTTGTCTGTTAGAAATTCACCTAGGTACTCCATTAGTCTATATATACCCATTGATCGCCAAGTGGCTTAATTTCTGTGCGTCCCCGTACATCGGAGGTCACGTTAAGCTGTCGGTCCCAGTTGTTTTCGGCAAATAATAGTCGGTAACCCATGCCTGAGGCCTACTGAGCCACTTGAACAAATATGACACTAAGGTAACCACTGTCCATACAATAAAGAAGAATGAAAGTAGATCCTCCCAATTTGAATAATTATAAAGAATACACAGGTTTAAATAGGACGCCAGGGCGCAGTAAAGGAAATAGTGACACAGTTTTGTTTGAAATAGTGCTAAAATACATGCTCGTGTACACTATGCGGCACGAAATAAACTTCAAATGTAGCGTTTTGTTATCAGATGAAACACAAAGCGGTTCCACGACGTACTGAAGTGCAGAGCCTCGCATTTGATTTCCGCATTTAATAGTAAGAAGTATGTAGGTAGTTCATCATTTAGTTATCATGGCTTCGCGATCGCCACATAAATAACGATGGAGTGATAACAATTTCCTGAGCTAAAAGTTTTTCTCATATTTCCACGATGAGGCGTGGATTCAATGGCGGGAGCAATGTTATTTATTATTTATTTATTCCTTCCTTAATATTCCTTAATATACAAGTACAGCAAAAAAACCCCACAAAACCGATCAGTCGGTTTGACTGCGGGAGTAAGGCTCAATAAACAAGAAAACAACAACAAAATATACACTAAAAATAACTAATAACTAACTAGTATTAATCACAGTAGATATTATGGCACTATTTAATGTATTATCTAATGTAGGTATGCTATTCCATAATATGGTGTTATGAAAGGTGTGTTAAAATTTTGGAAGAGATAGTTGAAACAAAATTAGTTTAATAACAAACTTCAAAATAAACATGTCGGCAATTAGACTGCATTTTTTTTGTTACATATTTGTCTGTTTTATGTGTAGCTATTTGGATAATTATTATTTCTTCGTTAGGAAATGCTTACGAGATGGTCATATATAACTTGTTTAGTAGGTAAATCGGTTGTTATAATGAGATGATATCGCATTTATAGGGTTGTGTACCATAAAACCCACAGTACAGAATGCTGAACTGTGGCCTTTTAAAGTCATCGAGGTGCTTATTATGTCGAATAGCTACATAAAAATTTGGATTATAGAAAAATATATTTATTATTATTTATAAGCATCATAATATCTATGTATATTTCTGTGTGTTGTACCCCAATTGCCTAATTTCTATTGATGTAGGTACCTTATGTGTCTAATTAATATATATTCTTTCTAATCATTCTTTCTAAAATAAATATCCTTACTGGCTACACGAGCTGTTTCTACTTAAACCACACCAGGCAAGTAACGATTAGCTGACGCACTCTATGAGAGGATGCAAACACGTTTGATGTGGAGCTTCTATTGGCGCGCCTGACGGGCAAGACCGACTCATATGTTGCCATGATGCCCTCTCCCAACATACTCCCGGAAGGACTTACTAGGAAGTTGCTATTTTGTAAACTAGAATTAAGAGACACGCGACAAAAAACGAAGGCCTGGTTTAATAGGCTGTCATGAAATAATACAGCATTTTGAAAAGATTCCTGTATGATACGACAGCCCCATTGATCCGATAAACCAGTCAAAGCCGCCTAAGCTGTCCGATATTAAACTATGGTGACCGACGACCCATAAACTTCATTCTCATTTTGACCTCACTTTATCCTACATTACCCAGATACTTTGAGCCTCAGGATGCAACCTCTCACCTTATACAGGCTCTTATAAAGTGATGTAGTAACCTAAATGTCCATGGTGGGTGACCGACGCACCTTTTCTCATATTGTCTTCGCTCTATTCTCCATAACCCAGATACTACGAGCAGCAGGCGGACTCTCAGTGGCATGCTGTCTACTATAAAATGCTGAGTAGCAAGCGAATTTTTTTTTTTTGCTTTTTCTTTTTTACGTGGTGGTAACCTTTTATAGGCCCCCGTAGTTGGGGAGACTACGGGGTATGTGGGAATCCCCGTGGGTTACCCACTAAAACCACCACGGTAGCCTAACCTGCTGTGGGTGATGGCTCCGGGAACTCGAGACGATCTTCATCCGGAACCACCATCATTTCACCTATGCATCTTAAAGAAGCTCTCCCCTAGGGGCAAAGATGTTGATGCCCCCCGATGCACTCCTTGTGCGTAGGCAACCTACAGCTACCACAAGTTGCCTCTTCCAATGACCACTTTCTGCATGGACGCCCAGAGTCCCCACTCCAATCGCCCGTGATCCCAGAAGCAACGCCTCACTGGCAGCTTGAATGCCACCTATCATGGGCCGCTTCGACTCTCACGCATTGGATTTAGCGGCTACAACCACTTTCCTGCGCCTTAAGTTCTCCGGCGCCTTGTGCGCCTACGGGCAGGATCAGCCCTCTCCCGATCCCACTCGGCGGCCTCCTTCTGCAGCATCACCGCCTCACAAAAGTAGACCACTGCCTTCCAGGTATCATTCTCCACCAACATAGCTTCTACTAAGGCTGGCGGGGAAAGATCTCTCCCGGTCCGTACTTCCAAGACTCGCCTTTCTGCATCCCAAGCCGGGCACTCTCCAAGTGTGTGTTGGGCTGAGTCCTAGGCGCTTCCACAATGGTAGCATTGTGCCGTCAACTCTCCTCCTATTCGACACAGATACTCACCGAAACATCCATGTCCGGTGAGAATCTGTGTCAATCTGTATGTGAGGTTGCACCTGCTGCCCATCCAAGCGTCGAAGTTGGGAAGAACCACACTAACGGCACGCTGACGTGCGTTTCGAGGCAACTCCAGCCGCTCACGCCATATTTCTAGTGCCTGTCTGTGCGCATTCCGCCGCACTTCAAACACTTCATTCCGAACGTCTCTACCGACTCTCTGGCAGACACGGGCACGGATTCCTTCGTAAATTTCCGTGTCCATGACCGCCAGGATATCAAATGACAGAGATCGTGCCAGGACGGTCGCCGCCTCAAAAGATATTGTTCGATATCCACGAACGATCCTAATTGCTATCACGCGCTGCAGTCCATTCAGCATGGTTCTGCAGCGTGAGGCACCCGCTAGGCGATGTGACCAAACGGGCGCCCCATATAGAGCCATGGACCGAACAACACTACCATAGAGGCGGCGAACTTCGTCCCTAGGTCCTCCAAGGTTGGGTAGTAGCCTTTGAAGGGCACCAGACACTTTGCGAATCCTGGGGACCAACCGCGTAAAGTGTTCTTCGAAACCTCAGCGGCGGTCCAAAGTCAGGCCAATCTATTTAAGATGAGTTCCCACTTGAACTGCAACATCATCTACCTGAATGGGTGAACTAGGCGGTTCAACTCTCCTACGGGCGTTATAAAACCAGAGGGCTTCCGTTTTATGTGGCGCAATATGAAGGCCTAATTCCCTAATTTTGTTGACGACACAGGTCACTCCAAACTCAGCAAGCCAAATAGTCTCTTGGAAATTTGCTCCCCTGGCCAATACGAGGGTATCGTCTGCGTAACACACAACATCCACGCCAGGGGGCAAATTAGTCCTCAAAACCACGTCGTACGCTATGTTCCAAAGAATAGGCCCCAGAACACATCTTTGAGGAACCCCACAGTTCACCTCCCTCACTATGTCGTTCCCGTCCTGATCTGTGAAACTAATTGATCTGTCACGTAAATATGCCCCGATAATGTCTCGCAAGTAGGAAGGTGCATTATGATATAGCAGAGCCTCCCATGTAGCTTGCCAGGGGAGAGAGTTGAAAGCATTGACTATGTCTAAACTGACCACCAACACAATCTTCCCCTTCGGAAACCAAACTGGCAGTCCGTCAAGTCGGGGCCGACTCGTGACAGGTGCTCGTTGAGACGTGCAGCAATAATGCCCTCGAAGCGAGTTAACTTAAGTTTCTATGATGACCTAGAGCCCATTCTGTTTTTCCCCTCGCTTTGTCCTACATAACCCAGATACTAGGAGCATCAGGGTAAAACAAGACAAGACAAGCCATGGACTGTCGGAGAAGTGCAGATCTTTTTACTGCGTTAAAGTCGTAGTACCCAATCAATAATTGATATAAAACTTTACATACGAAGTACTTTTTTCTTATAATTAAGTATAAGCGTTACTTAAATAACTTTAGCAACTTTACTTTCATAATGTAGTTTGCATTATACGATAATGCAGACTACATTATAATTTACCGTGAAGTTCGACGAATAATTTAGCTGCTAACCCTCATTAATAACTTCAACTAATAACTAGTAAACTTGAATTTAAATTAATCAAGGTTCCTGTCCTTTTTATCTTAGTATTTTTTCTAGTAAATACTAATAGTAATTCATTGAATGGGTGAATGAAAGCCGCGATCTACGGCAAATCATTATTTCAGTAGAAAGGGTTTTTACTAAAATAATGATTAGGCGTAGATAGCGGCTTTCATTCCATCATTCAAAGAATTATTATTTGTTATTACTCAATGTGAATAATACATTTGCACGTAGCTACTATAACTAGGTAAAGGCCATGCACAGTCCGGTTCGCTCTAGAATGTTGCCCCAGAAATAGCAAACCTTATTAAAAACTGTGTTAATGGAAGGTCAACCCTTTAAATAAAATGTTTGTGGATTATTTACTGTAGTATTACTTAATACCTATGTAGGCACCCTAAGTTACAACATTTCACAGTAATCATGTATGTTAGTAGGGAGCTCATTAGTTGACAGCAAAACTTAACATAACGCAAAGTTCTTTTAAAGGGGATGATCAGAAGAGAAGAGACTTTTTCAGAAGCTTTACAATTATTTATTGTTATACCGTCATCTGAGAAGGATTCTAAACGACTCATTTGTAAATTTAATATATTTTGACCATACCTTGTAAAAAAAATGTGACTATTAGCTGACGCACTTCATTGGAATAGTCAAACATTATAAATGCGCACCTTGACGGTAACTACAACTTGGATTCCTCCGTGACGTCAATTATATTGGGGATTGGGGATTCTGACGGGAAGTACCCTAGAAATTCTAGAAAACTGTAAGATATAGAATGTAAGTTTGAACAAACACACAAACAACACATACTGCCCGATGTGTGCGATCTGAGCATAGCCTTATAGGCTAACATTATGTTAAAAAAACAAGTGTGCTTTAGACCATATTACTGTATGTATAAGTAAAACTTAGTTATACGAAATGCTATGAATGAATGAGCGAAAAGCAATTGTGCTCGTACAGCAATACACGAAACGTATTTTTTCTCTTTCTTTCTTCATTAACTTATAGCTCCCTCTCAACTTCCGTTTACCTCATCCGATCACCGTTTTCGTAACGCTCTCGTGACTCATTCACCAGCTTACTTAAGTTTTACTTCAAAAAGTTGAGTATGCTTACTGTATTTTGGGTATTAACTCGTATGGGTAGATTGAGCTTCTGAAATTATTCCAATATGTTAAACATTATATTTTAGTTACTCTCTTTGTATGTGTTAATAAATATTTCCATTACGTGGTTATGACAATCTATTCGAAAAATGATGGCAACACCTGTTTGTAACTCGTTACCTATGGTTATTATCACTTACCACGGGTCACGCAAGCTTGTTCGGGTTAATTGAATGCCTCTCACTCTAGCCTTGAATATTTAAACACCTTTCTTCTATTGAGGAATGACGCAAGCAAATTTCACGGCCTTGGGGTGAACTTGATAAGTACCTACTCACTAAACCGTAAGTATCTTTATATATAAGCTGCTCCTATTCTCTCTGTGGCTGACGGGTGAGAAAATTATCATCCCATCTCATCTCGCTCGAGGGTGGCGTGGAAGTCTTCCTGAGGGAATATGTACCTACTTACTTATTTATAGTATGGGCAGTGTAGTACCCTGGTGTCATAGTTGTTCAAGTCGCCCAGTAGGCCTCTGCCATAGCTTAACGACTGTTGCCTAATGGTTACAACCGGGACCGCTAACTTAAAATGGCCTTGGAAGCACGGAGACGCTCAGAAATTAGACCACTTTGGCGGTCACCCTTATACGGACTGACCGTGAGCCCAGTTACTTTACTACGACAATCACTTACTGACCGGTGAGTGAGAGCATCTGGCTATGAGCGGCTTGGAATATGTACTAGAGAAGGAGGGGGGTGCAAGCGGCGTGTCTTTGTGTACTTTAACGATCACACTGCGATCGCCAACCCGTCTGCCAAGCGTGGCTAGTATGTATGACATATTATCTATTCAAATGAAGGACATATCTCTTTAAAGGAAGGCCACAACTCCGTTGTGGAGATCTTAAGGAGAGCCTTAAGCCTTTGTACACCAGTGAACAGCTGACATGATGCTATTTTTAAATCGAACTAAATCTACTAGGGGAGGGAATTGTTGCTTTATTTTGTAGTTCACATTAACAATAGTTATAGTGGTAGCGTGTTCAGGTACAGTCAGGAAGACATGTCAAAATTCCGGATAATAAGAAGAAAAAAATGTTATATGATATATACCTTTTTATCGGTGGGGGAAGCGGCTTTAGATTTTTAAATATATAAAAAAATACTGTTGCATTCTCGAGCGCGTCAGATATTGATAGCATCAATACCCTACGTATTTTTAATAATGTACGTATGTTAATCTGATCGTTTGCATGATGCGGGTATATGTAAGGGTTGAAAATGAAAAAAATATAATTTAATCGAGAGCGTCAGATTTTCTAAGGGAGTGTTAAGTACACCAAAAAAAAGCTTTCATTCACTAATCAGACGATTTCGATGTGACGCTCTCATCGCTCTCACTCGCGGCCATTTCTATAATGTGCAAAAAACGTTCGCCATTTTGAAATACTCAAGCGTGTCAGATTACCTAAGATATATTATTATATGGTTCATCTTTATGTTCTAAACGTGCTGTCTCATAATCTGACGATTATCTAGAGGGATTCGCCTAATCTGACAAAAAAATAAATCATTGAACTTAATTAATTGAAAAGCTCAGGAAATAGCATGCAAATAAATAAGAGTATGCTTTTTAAGTAAAATACTTGTATTTATAAAAAAAAAATGTTTTATAATTAATTGATAAATGGTGATGTACCAGCAACCTCAGCAGACAAGGAATCAACAGCACCATGTGCTTCGGAACACTCTCCAGAAACAGGAACATGTGTTTCGGAGCTATTTCCCGAAACTTCCGGTACATTGTCACGTTCCACTACACTCTGCGGTATTTTAATTGCAGTAAATAGTTAATTTATAACACTGTGCGTGGTATAAATGATACAATGAAGATTCCATCGACAATTCGAGGTTATCATAATGTTCCTCGAGATTTTCGGACAACCGGTTTGCTCCGACGATATTCCAAAATATTTACACATATTTTTAAATGTTTCTACTGTAAATTTAATTGTTTTTTGTAAAGTACTTTCACCACAAAATACACATTTTACATTCATATCACTCATATTAAATATTTATAAACTTTAATTCACGTAACTAATATTAATATAGCAAAAAAAGCCAAAACGTTGGAAACACGTTGTAAATAATATGCTACGAACGAGTCTCTATGAACAGCTGTGATGGTGTCATGGCAGCATAAACCAGAGTGGGGACGGAGTGAGAGAGTAATAGATAGAGAAAGAGTGAGAGGGGAATAGAAACGTGGAGAAAGAAATATAGGCATCACGCAGCTGCACGCATTAAACTTTATCGACGAATTTTTATTATTTCGGCTTGCGGAAATATAAAAAAAAAATTGTTACGCTCGAGAATGTCGAGATGACGTTTTTTTTTACAACTTTGCTGCCCTACCCTTTCTTTACGTCACTCTCAAATTGTCCGATTAGTGGAATATACGCTTTTTAGGATGTAATTAACTCACCCTACGTTAATCTGACGCGCTCGAGTATTTCTGATGGTCAATTTTTTTTTACTAATCTGATCCTGTATCCTTCACGGGCGGCCTTATATATGGGGCTCATGTTTCGTGGAGGTAGTTAACCGGGTACAAGGTATCCCCCTGTATATTAATCTGCCGCGCTTTAGTAAATCCTAGCTCCATGGTAAATCCCGAAATCCCCGCTTGGGCTCCCCTACTATAATGTTGGATTTATCATTACAGGTTTAATGATAAATATGAAAGTCATAAATGAAAAACACGTAATAAACTTTTCAGATCTAACTAAAGCTTCTGCCGAGTATGACTACGCATACTGCCTCATAAGTGACGTCAAACATTAATGAACGTGGACTCTGTCTAACACGTTTCCTAAACAATCTTGGAACTTCTTTATAATAATAATATCCTGGGACATTATTCACACACGGCCATCTGATCCCAAACTAAGCAGAGTTTGTTCTATGGAAACCAGATAACTGATATAGGTACTACATATACCTCTTTTCTTTTGTAAATACATACCTACTTATATAGATAATTACACCTCGAACTTAGACCTCAGAATCAGGACAAACAGACATGTTCGTGCACACAAATATTTGTCATGGGTGGGCATTGTACCCACCAGTTTGCATTAAAGACCTCTTATGATGAATTTAAAAATTAAGTACTACCTAACTATGGTAAATAAAATAATTCGGTCACTTATTAAAAATAGAGAACAGATAATAAATATCAACACTTATGTTTTCTCAGCTTATCAGTGACCTTTGGATTTCATTCGATAAACAAATGCTCAAATACTCTCTTATTTAACTTTGATTTTGCGTTTGATAATGTCAATCACTACTCTTAAGTACTGATAAGAGTGGCCCCCCTTGACTTTGATAAGATATACAGATATCATATATATACAGACATCAGATAAGCAGGTACATTCGTACTAAATACCTACAAACTTAGTAATAATAAGAACGAGTCTAGATTATTAGAAACTCTTGGGACACTGTACATAATCCAATATATCGTGCTGGCAGAAAATCTGACTGCAAACGCGCTGCGATTACCATAGCTCTCCATGACTATAAAAACGGACTCTCAAGCATATCCTTTTCAGTAACCGACCTGTGCTGAGGTTCGAAGGCCAAAGAATGTGGCCACTGGCGCGCATTTCTATTGTCCGCTGATGCTGTAAAAACCTCCTAGGCTAACAGTAAACGTCATATTATAAAAAAAAACATGCGGTGCAGACTTTGTGGACTGTCGATTGAAACGAAAACTATTTTTCATTTCTCATGCTGTGAAAGTATTATTTATTTGATCCGAGTAGCGAGAGGAAATTGCTACTTCCCACTTTGGGCAGTAAAGACTCATAGTACCTAATTGCTTCACTATGGTATGGCGGGAATAAATTTTAAAAATAGAACTTAATTGGGTTAGGTAGTGGGCTGTAAAAAATCTAACATAATGAAGAAAAAAAGATAACTTCAGTCCAACCTTGCATACACAAGGCTGCAGACTTGAGGGATATAACTACTCCTGCAAAATTCCAAACAATTAATTGTAATAAGTGTATCATTATCATCATTAGATAGGTAGGGTAATATCTACGTCAGCAACGATTTAATAGACTGTGTCTACTATAATATGAACTGGTACATTCAACTTAACAAGTAATGGTGACTCACGAATTTCAGTCTACGGTGTAAAATAGTACGAAGAAAATAAGAAGGTTATTATTGAAAAAAGTATCGCTACCGTGAATAGCGGCGGCGTCGGTGGTGTCAATCAAAGTTGAACTACGGAGCCAGAATTGTACAGCCGACTCCCTATTAGTGGATACACTTAAATTTCGAAATACACCCATATTACCAACGTAATAAAGATGTTGTCAAGGTCAAAGTGTATACATCGGTTCAGCCGCGGCGTGGGGTTGACTGTACCGCGGCGCCCGTCGGCAATGACCTTGCGGTGAAGCACCCTCCTCACACCGTCAACTAAACCATAACCTACTTTGCCACACTAACGTCAATTTGATGAACGTTGTCATTTAGCTTTCGGATACACACTCAACTACTTTTATCTACTGATTAATCAAAAAGATAACGTGCTAATGTCAATATAATATAATTTCGTTACTCTGCTGGGCATGTGACGTGCCTATCAATATTCATACATTATATAGTCTTTACGAGAATAAACCCAAGATAAAAGTGCTAATTTTAGAGACATGATGGAATTTGTCGTCATGGCATACGCAACAGTGCATGTCCTCTCCAATAGTTATAAATATTTGTCGAGTATCCAAAACTAGAAACTACCGCGTAAGAGATGACGTATGGTCGTTTCGTAAGCATTACCTATCCGGTAAAGCGCTGAGTCTCCTAGATTAAAGAAGGTACTGTGAAGTTCAGAGCTCTTTACATCTGAATTGCATAGACTGGACCCTTATCCACTCTTGTTTTTAAAGTGAAACTATTTTTATATAGTTTCCATTTTTTCAATCCATCTATTATGTCATATGACACAGTAGCATTTACATTCTCACTCAATTGTGCAAGTGCTCCACAGTGTTTCCTATATATGTGAAAAAAATTAACCTGTCAACGAGGGAAAAACTAAGAATAATGCAAAAATATCCGCCATTATTTTTACGCCGAAAAAAACAGAGTTTTACTTGGGCCATGGTTTCATAAAAGTACACAATGTATTTTTCTTCTGTGCTTCCTATATATGTTGAGGTAATAAGCAGGAAGTTTTTTGTGATAGGCAGTTCGGAATAAAAAAATACTGGCTATTTGATTTAGTGGTTAGTAATCTTAACTGCTAAGCGAAAGGTCGTAGGTACACACGGCTACACATCAAGCTATACATTTCCAGTATAAGCTGATCACGCGTAGTATAGGATTTCCATATAACGACAGGCCAGCTTATATTGGATGTATAGCTTGATATGTAGCCGTGCGTACGATCCTCACCTAGGACAAATCTTTGCGGGAAGAGTTCGATTATTTGCTGTGTCTGGTAGTAATGTATCTGTAATATGTATGGATTTGTAAATATAAAAGTATATTTTTATTAGTTTATCGTTTGTCTGGTTGCCATAGTACAGGTTCTGCCTAGTTTTTGGATCAGATGGCAGATATTTATATATATTTTACTAGAGTAATTCAGTTCAGTTATTACCAGGCTCTTAACATATTGTGCCTTGACATTTAACTTTCATGGCTAGCTATTTATGAATAGCAGCGTGTGAAAATTATTCCAATACGTACCCACGTATTGGAATAATTATTTTCCATACATAATTTTCCAATTCCCAGTGCAATTTTACACGCTTCTAGTATAATATGCATAGAAAAACAGTAAACCTTACGTCGTGTCAAGGTCAGTGGTCACCGCTTCACGGCACCACTACATTTCTACATAAATAGGTTTATTTTCTATATCCATTTATTTTATATAACAAAAACAGAGCCGGTTGGACGGGCCAGTTGGCGTGGTTGGTAAATGCTTGCTTTTCACGCCGCAGGTCGTGGGTTTGATTCCCACCCAGGGCCTCTACCGGCTAAGTCACCGAACTTCGATTTCTTAAATGGTGTTCGAATAAATAAAGGTTAAAAATGACTTAATCAATCGTTAAATCGGCTTCAACGTTGACAATCGATTCCGGACCATTTATGACGTCGTCACATGTGCTCATGGAAGCCAATTGAACGATTTATTAAGTCATTTTTAACCTTATTTATTTGAACGCCATTTAAGAAATCGATGTTCGGCGACTTAGCCGGTAGAGCCCCAGGACAGATATTTGTATCCATGAATATAGTAATCCTCTTCCTGGGTTTGGGTGTTTTTATCTATATTAATATGTATTTACAAAAGAAAAGTATATATAGTACATCAGTCATCTGGTTTCCATAGTACAAGCTCTGCTTAGTTTGGGATCAGATGGCCGTGCTTAAATAATGTCCCAGAATATTATTTTTACACATAGGAAACTCTCTCCAGTGGTTTAGGTTCGTAAAATCGTTCTTTACACCAAAATAATAACAATAATAGTCTTCTCGCTAATGATTAGTATCAGGACAGTCACAACCAAGTAGCCAGGATACTCCACCTACTACTTGGTCTGCGGTACAACCTTTAACGTTGGAGGTGCCGTACTACAGGTACCTAGCAACGTTCTGGAAAATGGCCATGTCACATCGTGCAGAGACAGATCCATCATCACTGATAGGACTATTGTTGATATTACCTAAGCATGATATCGTGTTGGTGGATCGCTAAGAGCGCCAAGCACTGATAATCGACATTGTTCTCCCACATGATGGCAACCTCGTAAAAGTTGAAACAGACAAGGAAGTTAAATACCTTGATCTAGCACGCGAGGTTGTTGACATGTGGGACATCGATTCGGCGGTCATTATACCGATTGTCGTTTCTGTCCATGGTTTGAGTGCCAAGAGCCTCGACCGTCATCTTAAGAGACTTGCGTTAGGCAGTTGGGTTAAGATTCAAGTTCAAAAGGCGGTACTTTTAGAGACGGTGCGTATTGTTAGGGGAACCTTAACCATCGGTAGCATGGACTCTGCTCTTTTATATATTTTTAAATGTAATTTTTTTATTATTAGCCAGATGGCTAGTCTCCATTGAGCATTGAGAGAAAAAACCATTCACTATGGATTAAAACCATTCACTATGGATTATAAACCATACAGTATAGATTAAAACCATTCACTATGGATTAAAACCATTCACTATGGTTTAAAAACCATTCACTATGGATTAAAACCATTCACTATGAATTTAAAACCATTCAGTATGGATTAAAACCATTCACTATGGATTAAAAACCATTCACTATGGATTTAAAATAAGATCAAAATCGGTTCCCAATCAGAGGAGAAATCAGGTGGCATACATAAAAAAAACACTCGACTCGATAACCTCTTTCTTTTGGAGACGATTAATAAATAAGGTTCCTTGCTAACTAAATGCGATATTACATATTGTATGCATGCCACATTGCATCGGTTAAATTAATGCGCGTTTAATGGTCATTGTTTCGACCTTTATTGCTTAACTATGGAGTCTGTAATGTGTTGGAGGAGAATAACAAATTTGGCTGTTCTCGGCGTAGCAACAGCCAAATTGGTTTTTTCCAGCAGTTTTTAGCCGAATGCCATTTGGTTTATCTTACTTATATAAGACCTGTCATATATTACTTTAAAGGATTTCAACTTCAACAGACAACAACAACTTTTCTCGATAGGAATACAATATAGCAGTCACTAAATTGTTAGAGTAAATGGATCTAAACAAATCACACATTAGATACATTGCTATTTTTCCATTTTATGGTAAGGAAATTTTGTTAAACTATAATTATGATAAAAATCATATTTACCGGATATAACGATTATGTTCAATTCCCCTCTGTTTCTAACTCGTTTCTTATAGTTTACTGTTTACCCTATTTTGAACCGCACTTATTAGCTTACAGGAATAGAATCGTCGTGCAACTGGTTAATCAGGTGTTATCAGCCTCTTAATGTAATTTAAAGATACACTTTTGCTGTGTATATTATGTTGCGTTACTCGCTAGTTGCGTATTTTGCAGAAGTGATGGCGAATTTGCGCAATAATTGCCATTCGACAAATATCATCCAATCAGAGCTTGCGAAAACTACGTCTAACCTGAAGTATGTACAGGGTTCGAACTAATTAGTGTCTAAACACTCTATTTTTTTTAACATAACTAAATTATTTTCAATATTGGAGGGTTGACACTAATTACCTAAATTTCTGTTGCAAATCGTTCTTTATATTTATACCATAATAATAATAATGTCCTCTGGGTATATTAAGCCAATTGAGAGAGATTAGCTATTTGGGCCGGGAATATCATAGTGCACAAGCGTGTACGCAACTGGACGGTGCACTTCCCTCACACTCATGGGCCGATAAGACAGTAAGCTGTCACTAATGGATTGGCTTTACATGCTCTTCGAGGCACGGGGGTGTAATACCGCCAATTTTCAGACTCCGAGCTGACACTGAGAATTATTCTTAACAAAAAACCTCATACCAATTTTAGCCCCATACGGGATTTAGACTGATTGGCTGTTATCTGTGGTTGAACACGCTACCGCTACCAACGAGGCAGCCACTGTTATTTATTTTTAGTTTAGAAGTTTAGTCCTCTTTGGTTATCCTATCGTTTGTATGAGTTATTCCAAGGGTGTGTTGTAACCCTTAGAATAACTCGTACAAACGATAGGTATGTTAATAAGAAAGACAGCCAAACAGGTACACTTTATTGTAAATCGTAATATGAATCTACGTACAGATTTTACAGTTTTCATATATTATGTGTACAATTGGCGGTCTTATCGCATAACAGTGATTTCTTCATAAGATTTGAAAGAAAACTGTGAGTAGCTAGTCCGTTATTTACATACCTAAATGTCTTGTAAACATGCCCTTTAGATCTTATTAAAGTATATGTATTTTATGAAATTAAGGCACACAAACATATGTACAAAACTTGCTAATGGTTAACAATATGACAAGTTATTTACGATGTGAATTAACGTGCAATGTGATTGAACAATATGACACAAGGCCCGACACAGCACGCTAGATAACTCGTAGGTAAACATGACATACAAACATTAAATAATTAGGTACACTATGCTAATAGCGTACGTCGTTCGTAAAACCGGAGATAATAAAAAAAAAAATAATATATTTATTTTAAACTTCATGCACAACAAAAATTAAAAACATTCTTCCTCGCTGTGGTGAGAATGTTTTTAATTTTTGTTGTGTATGAAGTTTAATATAAATAAATAAATATTTTTATAATAGGTTGCCTTCCCTTCGATTCATACTTTAAGTTAAAACTAAAGACTTTCATTTCATTGGTAAGACTTTTGAACAAGAATAATACTACTAATACTAACTTAAACTACTAACTTTTTTTATCGTGATTACGATAAAAAAAGTTGAATGTACAAAGGCGGAGTTAATACCAAAACAGTGTTTTGCCAGTCAACCTTGGGGTGATGCAGAGAAAACATGGCAGGTGCACTTTGAAGACAGTAAAAAAAGTTATAAAATCTAAGGACATATAGAATACATAAATACCTATAGTACCTAGTTATTACAACAATAATACTAATGTGAGGGGTTTTTTTTAGCTAAATACTCCGAAATTCTCTTTTTAAAGGAATAAAGACTTTTAGCGATTTCGATTTCTGGAGCAATAGCATTCCAAAGTAGAATGGACTATACAAGGAAAGAAATATGGATGAAATCGGAGCGGGGTGGGAGACATTATAAGAGACGGTTATGACGATTTATGTTGTGATTAGTATAAAGATACCTCTTGAAATTGAGAAGTTAGATATGAAGGAGAAGAATAAGAGTCAAGTAAAGAGTAGAGTGTGGTTAGAGCTCACAACGCTCAAAAATTTACTATTATGATGTGTGCTGTTTTGTCCTGAATGCTGATAACCTCAACGAACTTGACCGACTTTTGAATAAACTGCATTCGGTGCATTTTCAATCTGCGTAAATTCGATCATTTTCTTATCTGATCGAGTGATAGAGTTGGTTGAATTGGTCTCCGTTGGCGAATTGGTAATTTATGCAGATTGAAAATGCACCGAATGCAGTTATGCAAAAGTCGGTCAAGTTTGTTGAGGTTATCAGCATTTAGGTCAAAACAGCACACATCATATTAGTAAATTTTGGGGAGGATTAAGGACTAAACGAACGGAACTATGGTTTCTAATACTACGAAGTTTTTTAGCCGATAGCAACTGCTCAAAATGCAAACCAAGGTCCTTTACACTTTGACTGAAAGAGATGGTGATTCATCAAATAGAACCCGTGGTAATTAGTGATATCTAGGCTGTTCATCATACGGAATTTCCTATAAAGATGGCTTGGCTTGTTTTGTTAATTTCCAAGAACATACATACGTACAGTTACTGACATGACTCGTGAAAAAAATACATTTCGATTAATCTATACCTATACATAAAAATAAAATTGGAATGTCTGTTTTTAATATTGAAATAACTGTTTTTTACTACATGTATATAAATATATAAACGGTACATACACTAAAACAACATTTTTTACCATTTTGTCTGTCTGTTTGTTCCTGCTAATCGCTATAATGGCTGGACCGATTTTGACGGAACTTTTGTTGGCAGGTAGCTGATGTAATAAGGAGTAACTAAGGCTACTAGTAACTTAGCTGATATAATAAGGAGTAACTTATTTTAGAAAACATCATTTATTTTAGAAGTAACAAAAAAAACTAATTAACACGCGGATGAAGTCGCGGGCACAGCTAATTATAAAATAATTCGCAAAAATGGGCAATATGTTATGTACATATTGCCCATTTTTGCGTATTTAAATGTTAGGCAGAGCCTATTATACCTATAGTAATTAACAAAGTTCAGTTACTTAGATTTTATGACATTTACTTATTTCTTAATCTGATTTGCTAGTGTAGGTACTATATTGACCAGGTAATAATTAAGTCCCAGATTCAAATCCCGAGTCAGATAAATATAATAATAAAGTAGATAAATACCCTTTATTAAACAAAAAACTATCGGGGTTCCAATTGTTTTCACATGGATTTTATGCACAAGGCATAGCAATTAATTGATAACTGTAGCTATGATATAGAATAATTCAAGTTAGACATTGTATATACGATGACTAAAAGCAAGCATACTTGTCAAACTGGGTGACTACCTAGCCTAACGACATATTATTTACATTGATATCATACAACACTCTTATCTATTTAAATACAAATACAATGAGTAAATAAAACAGTGTGTAATATATTTACGGAGCATAATCTACCTGCTCATAAACTAGAGTAACTTGTAGACTGACTGTCAGTTTGAAATATAATGTCCTCCTAGCCGAATTTCGGACACGGCGGCCAGTCTCAATAGAGATTAGCCAACTGGGCGGGACAGTGCACAAGTGTGTGCACAAACACAGGAGCACTTTCTATTCCATCACTCTCATGATCCGATGGGATGCCACGACCGGAAAGAGGTCAGGTACAGGACCGATGGCTTTACGTGCTCTCCGAGGCACGACGGTATAATACCGGTACCGCCAAATCCCAGACTTCGGGCTGATGATGAGAAATAAAGGATTTACTTAATAAAAAAAGCTTTATTCTTTTGTTTTATTCATTTCAGGGATCATATAATTCGTTTTTGCATGAGCATAATTTTCGTATCTATTTATTCAAATCATGTCAAATAAATATTACTTGCGTAAATATACTGGTAGAAGGTATTCTGCAAGGGGTGGTGAAAATGAAAATCACTCATAATCACTTTCATTAAAATGTAAAAAGAAATCGTAAATATATTTAGTTAGTAGAAATACTTGACGTATACAGTTTAGAAGGCTTTCACTGCTCACCGGACCACAGAGGCGAGCGAAGATATACCGAAGTCGTCGCAAAATTTAAACGGTTTTATACACAGAGTTTAAAAATCATATATTAGATTTGTAAATCGACAGAACATTCATTTTAGTACAAATTCAGTATACATATTTAATTCTGGTTACAAATAGACTATTAGATCGCGGCTTATGGGTATTTGTTATATAATTATAATTTAATTTATTATGATAGTAATGGTTTTGGGATCCAAATCTTGACGCAGGGCGGATAAGAGTAGTTTGCGAAAACGTCCCTAAAAACCGACCCTCTCATGGCTTAAAGGGGTATGGTGTTATGGATATATCGTGCAACCGTAGCTCTATGTTACAACGCGAATATGCGAAGCCTCTCTTTCGATTATGGATCGATAAGGGCATCATATCGATACCCTTATTAAATTGTATGATTTGTATGCCTAACTATATTCAGATATAACCGAAGTACCTAAATAGTAGACACCAATTTATAGGGAAAATACGTAACAATTGAAGGTATAATGGAGATTTGCAGAAGGCCACGACAGCGGTGCTATTTTTCCTTGTGCCAAAACTGATAATGATCGTATTCGACCTCCAAAGCGGCTGAAAGACCGAACTAATGAAAAACGCTATTCAAGTTCCATCCTCACAATTAGCCTATTGTGTTTACTAAGGAAAATAAAAACACAATAATGCAAATACCCAAAGTAGGTACCTACTTCTTATACAAATTAGGGTTGGTTATCTACAGAAAATGACAACAGATAATAAAAACTTAGAAACATAACAATCTTGTCAATATGGATTATGAATTGTTTCTACGCGTAATCTAAAACTCATTTACAGAAGTAGAAGTAGTAGAAGTAGCACAAAGAAATTTTAAATTACTATTATTTACTGAAAAGAAAATCGCTCAGTAATTTATTTAATTTTAAGGCTGTGTTGGCTTTGGCTGTGAAGGCGGCATATAGGGCATAGCGTTCATTCGCTCAAAGAGCAGCCCGACTGGGGAAGCACCTCCACCTTACAGAAGACACTCCTTAATAATAACATTGATTATTTTAATGTTGTGTTTCCGAGTGTGAGTAAGGGCGCCAGAGCTCATTGGAGTGGGGGGAAGGGTCAGCAACACTTGTTTGCTGACTTTCAAAGGCCGGCAACGCACCCGCGACACCTCTGGTGTTGCGAGTGTCCATGGGCGGCGGTGATCACTTACCATCAGGTGACCCACTTGCTCGTTTGTCGCCCTCTGATATAAAAACAAATAAAAATCCAACCCATCTCATCCCATGAGGGAAGTCGAAGTTACGCCGAGGACGCCGAGGGAATATCTACCAGAGACCGGGCACCAAAATCGCTCTGTGTATTATGGGCACTATATTGCAAAAGCAAAACCGTCTGCCAAGCGTGGCGATTATGACATATCCTCAATTGATAGACACAATTGCATTATCCTTGGGGAGGCCATTGTCGCTCGTTGTTATAAGTTAGTTGTGCCAAGTGTTAGTTTATTTACTCCTTGTTAAGATATTTAGAACGGTAAAGTTAGTATTAATTTGATTTATGCAACTTGCAAACATATTCCAGGTAGCCAAACTACACTTTTCTTAAATATACAATAATTGTATGTTACAAAAACTTCAAGTGCGCGAGCAAGATAGCTGCACCGAGTTGTGTGGGCTTTAAAAGAATAGATTTAAAAGCAAGGACCTACAATTAAGTCTGGAATTAGTCATTACAGTACTGTCTTTACGCTATGTATTTCAGTGTCTTGACCTTCTTATTGAAAACTAACCTTCTCTACGTAGTGCTCTCGTTATTCCGTTAAAATTAAAATTTTAAAAAAATAAAATAATAAAGGTTTTTATTCACGAGGACTTTAAAAAATCACTTGTAAATAGAACATGGATGTAGCAATACAGTTATGCGTGGTATTAAGGAAAATAAAAACACAATAATGTACCCAAAGTAGATACCTACTTTTTATACAAATTAGGGTTGGTAATCTACGGAAAATGACAACAGATAATAAATATTTATATAACAATCTTGTAAACATGATTTCTTCGTTTTTTCTACATGTAATCGTACGGTCACGAACAAAATCACTGTAGAAATTGTAGAGACGCACAAAGAAATTTGTGTTACTCAATTTCATTAAATAAAGTGAATTTAGCAGAAACGTACCTCATAAGATTCCGGTTTGTCGCTGTCAGCGATGCTCGCGAACAGATGACTAAGGGCCCGGGACATGAGCCCCGTCATGGTGTATGTCTTGCCGGCTCCAGTAGCCCCGTAGGCGAATACGGCGCCCGCGAACCCTCGCAACGCATCAGCCACGAGGGGGGCGCTTACAGCATCATACACCTCCTCCTGCGTACACAGTCATCATCGTGAAAACTATTAGAAATAAAAAGCTGACAATAAGGCGGCATTTTATCAGTATAAAGTCTATGTATCCGTATGTTTTATTTAAAACAGAACGCAATTTCAATGCGGTTTATCAATTTTAGAAAATGTATTTTATGAATGTACTTGATATTCCTGCAACCTAATAAATTATCTGTATTTGTTCGTATCTATTATAATGTAATTATTTTTTTTATATGGGTTCCCTGCCTGAATTAAATCAGATTTTGTTTAATTAATTATTTAACGTGCGCTCCGAAGCATAGAGAGACGACACTCACCCAACTAAACCCAAAACCAAAACTTTTTTAAATGAAAGATTATTTGGTGCATGAATCAAACTCGTGACTTCCCGAGACAAAGGCCCAGATGATTTTCTCCACTCGGCCACAGAGATTCTCAAAATATCACATTTAAACCAACGGAACCCTATTACTAAGCCTCTACTGTCCTTTCGTCTGTCTGTGTGTCTGTCTGTCAGTGGAATGTATCGATTACATTAACCGTAATCAGTAGATACACAGTTAAATTTACACATAATGTGTGTTTCTCTTGCCGCTATAACAACAAATATACAAAAAATAAGAATAATTTAATAAAAAAATGTGTCAAGATAGAACCTTTCGTGCCTAACTGGCACTAGGCCGGTTCTTTGACGACTTCTGTGGCTGATCGGGACATTGAATGTCAATGATAGTATAGTGTGTATCTGTGTTATTACCAATTATACGTTTAATGCAGTAATAACAACAAGATGCGCGTTCATTTTTAGATCAGTAGAGTTATATGAGATATATTTCCTACCCTTGTATGTAGTAGAATTAAAAGTATCACCGGTAAAATCGATAGGTATATACAATGTAGGAGGTAGAGTGTAGGTATAGTGCAGATAATATGTTATCGCACACTGGATTGGCCGTGATACTCGTAATCGACCTCAATCTAGGACTTCACTCGCGACTCCCTCAACCATCGGCGTAGTTACGAAATTTCTATAAGGAGAACAGCAATTTAAATAAATAATAATAAATACCCGGGACCTATCACACCACGCCATCTAGCCCAAATTTAGCAAAGTTTGAACTTTTTTGTAAAAATATTCTTACTATACACAGAAACCACCCAGTCCAAGACAAATAGACGTGTTCAGAAAACAAATATTTGTCTTGTGCAAGGATCGAACCTTTGGATCAGAAGGCAGGTTCACTACCAATTGAGTCACGACGGTGGTTGTCCCATTAGAGGTATTGTAGCCTGATGGTAACACATGGCAACAATTAATTAGTAAGACGGGCGCTGCCCACCCTTGCTCGCCGCTAACTACGTCCATGCATTTTAGCCTCGATTTATCTCATGTCTATATATCCATGACACTTAGGTATACTTATCGAACAAGAGATTGCGAAATATA
This sequence comes from Pseudoips prasinana, assembly GCA_951640165.1. Classification (NCBI taxonomy): domain Eukaryota; kingdom Metazoa; phylum Arthropoda; class Insecta; order Lepidoptera; family Nolidae; genus Pseudoips; species Pseudoips prasinana. The sequence goes on from OX621240.1 coordinate 18,727,211, forward strand.
CAATAAATATTCACGTCAAATACAAACCTTTGCCTTGATATCAGAATTAAATAAGTTAGTAAATTTTAGCAATATACATAATAATGGTGAAAGGTTTTCTCCTAGGCCAAATTTATTATTATCGACTAAAAAATAAGTCAAATCAATTTGACTTTGTTTTTATATTTAAGTTACCTATGTGATTTTGCCATTGTCCGTAAACTGATTTTCAGAGTTCTTTTGATTCAATGGGAAATGGTTTATGTACGGTTCTATATGGATTATGTTTAATATATTTATTATTTTTTGCAACTGAATTATTAATTTGCGATACCAAGGCAACCACATGATGATTATTTAGACACGCGACTTTAGGACTCCTAAAGAACAGTCTACAGACACACATGTCTGTCTTCTCTGGAAGCTACTCTACCTCTATATTACGTCCGGTTCTAAATTGAACACGAAGCAGTTTCGCCCAATGTCACCGTTCAGTTTACATCGTAGGGAACTAATTTTAGCTTTCGCAAATTATGTACGGTTAGCACCAATATACACTCGCGAGCAACCAAATCGACTCAAGCCTTGTCGGCGCACACATACATTGATACAACTAAAATCATGAATGGAAATTATTAAAATGATATGTCATTCGAAAGCTTAAGATGTCAGCTTTAATTTGATATCATTATCATTGAAATCCATCCATCATTTTTAACCGACTTCCAAAGGAGGAGGTTCTCAAGTTCACCGGTTTTTTTTTTTTTTTTTTATGTATGTACATCGATTACTCGGAGATTTATGATCCGATTTACGTGATTCTTTTTTAGTTTGATGCGGAATAGTTGCCATTTGGTCCCATAAAAATTTTATATAGATTGGCCCAGTAGTTTTCATTTTATGGACATTTTTGTATGATTTTTTTTGTTTAAGTGGACGATGTCGATGATGCACAGACGTTTGTAAATCTTAGCTAGTCAAGCTAGACTCATCCTGTTCAAGTGTGTCTTGGCATGAACATAAACAACAATTTCAGACGACTAGCGTTTAATATGCTTCCAAAAAAAAGCTTAAATACGTCTTTTTTTTTGGAAGCGCATGTAGGCGCACCTTTTAGCACCAGCGTATTTTTTTATGTACCTACGTACACCGATTACGCTGAGATTTATGAACCGATTTACGTGATTCTTCTTTAGTTTGATGCGGAATAGCTGCCATTTTTAGGGTTCTGTAGTCAAATGTCTTTCACAAAGGTTCTTCTTGATTTGTCATGTCTGTATGTCTGCCCGTCCGTATGTAACAGCCATTTTTTCCGAAACTATAAGAACTATACTGTCTAATCTTGGTCAGCAGATGTATTCCATGATCCGCATTAAGATTTTCACACAAAAATAGAAAAACAAACAATAAAATTTGGGGGTTCCCTATACTTACTTAGAACTGAATTAAAAAAAAAATCATTAAATTATACATGTGGGGTATCTATGGATAGGACTTCGAAATGATATGGAGGTTTATAATATTGCGCGAGAGACACTTCCAAAGGCGTAAAATGCCCCCCCCCCCCCCTGTAACTTCTAAAATAAGAGAATCATAAAACTAAAACAAATAGATGATGTACATTACCATGCAAACTTCCACCGAAAATTGGTTTGAAAGAGATCTAGTAAGTAGTTTTTTTAATGGGTCATAAATCGTAAACCGCAATTTACCTTCCATTCTATCAACTCAAATACTTGCTGCTACGGAAAGAAACATTCCGCCTTTAACGGGCGAGCCCGACTCATTATCTAATCAATGATAAATAAGACCTAGGCTATCAGCCCTCTGATCAGTAGACTCGTTGGCTAATCGATCATTAATAAGACCTAGTCTTCATAGACTCATACCCTCTGTTCAGCAGACTAGATGGCTATTCGATCATAAGATCATTCGATTCATAATAAGATCTAGTGTATAAGCCCTCAGCACACAACCTATGCGCTTGCTGTTCAGACTTTCATAAATCTTAGCTAGTCTAGACTCGTACTGTGCAAGTTTTCTTAGAGTGAACGTAATTTTATGTAGTTTTTCTTACTTTACAAATGGTCTTTGAAATCATTCACTGTCCCACAAGAACGTGAAAAAGAGTTTCGAACAACATTTTTTCGGAAGATGTTTCTTTTTTCCGTTCTCGTTTGTTGGGATCTATAGTTTTAAGGCGCGCGGCACCTTTTGAAGTCCTAACCATAGCTAGACACTAAAAAGTAACAAATAAAAAAAACTTCGTTTAAAAAAACCGACTTCAAAAACTAAAAAGTATAAAAAAAATATCTTAATAAAGATTTAATTTAATACATCACTTATAATATAATATTAATGAAATAATATAATTTGTATGTGCTACCTATTGATAGATTTGAAGTCGGTGCCAAGCCCTAAGCAAAATAAAAGTTAATATTACATACAGCTTTCATACTTTGTGATGAAACTCCTACACTAAAGATTAACCTAAGTAAATAAACTTAAAGAACAATATGAATTAATATGAAACAGATGAAACTGTATCATAAAAATATATGACGACCGTCAACGACGTCTGCACGCTTGGGTTGTTTGTGTAGAAATACGAAGCTATCCCGCTGAAAGTAACGCGCGGCGAGTGTGGTACCTACTATTACATTTGGCTTGGCACCGACTTCAAACCTATCAATAGGTAGCACATACAAATTATATTATTTCATTAATATTATATTATAAGTGATGTATTAAATTAAATCTTTATTAAGATATTTTTTTTATACTTTTTAGTTTTTGAAGTCGGTTTTTTTAAACGAAGTTTTTTTTATTGAAATAAATGATGTCTGAATGCAAGAGTAGGAAAAACGGGAATTTAGGAAAAAGGGTATGTGTCTCGTATTTGACAAATTAAACAAAAAAAATTAAAAATAAAATTATTTTATTTAAATCAGTATTTCGTATTGCCCCCTCTAGCCCTAATTACATCCCGCAGTCTGTTTTTCATGGACCTTATCAATTTTTTGACATTTTCTTGAGGAATGCCGTCCCACTCCTCTAATAATGCTGTCTTTAGCTCGTCTACGCTTGAAGGGACTGGATTTCTGGCCCGAACTCTTCTTTTAAGCTCGTCCCATAAGTGCTCGATGGGATTCATGTCAGGACTGAGCGCAGGCCAGTCCATCGTGCGTAATTCGACCTCTTGCAGAAACTGTCGAGTGACTCGTGCCGTGTGGCAGCGGGCATTGTCGTGCATTAACACGAAGTCTTCACCGACAAACCCTGCGTAGGGCACAACATGATCCAGTAGAATGTCGGTGATGTACCGATCAGCTGTTAGCCCGCCTCCTCGGCCGCCCCCAGGCACGAAAACAAGTTCGGTTTTTCCCTCTAAAGAGATACCAGCCCACGTCATGCAGGAACCGCCGCCATATGCCACTGTTTCAGCGAAACAACATTGGGCAAATCGTTCTCCCGGACGCCTGTAGACTCGGCCTCTCCTGTCACTGCCATGCAGACACATTCTGCACTCATCAGTAAACAGGACCGATCGCCATTGCGCAACGCTCCAATTGAGATGCTCTCGAGCAAATTGAAGGCGCGCTTGTCGGTGGCCTGCAGTCAACTTAGGGCCCGTCGCAGGTCTTTTTGGCGTCAAGTTGGCTTCCTTCAAGCGTCTTCTCACTGTCCACTCGCTGACAGCCACTTGTCGTACACGTCTCAGTTCTTGCTGCACATCAACGCCCGTAAGGTGTCGATTGCGCAGCGAGGTTGAGACAATGAAGCGGTCGTCTCTCTCTGAAGTGCACCGGTGGCGGCTCGTTCTTGGTCTCCGATTGAAGGCACCAGTCTCTTGGAACCGTCTGTATACTCGGGATACAGAAGACTGGCTCAAGTGGAGCTGGGCAGCGATTGCTCGCTGACTTAACCCTTGTTGCAACAAGGCAACAACTTGAGCGGCTTCTTCTGGTGTGGTATCCATGGGTTAGCGAAAACAAGGAATGCAATTTACGGAGATGTGTACCGGTCAACCTGTAACAAGCAACTGATAAGATAAACCGGAAGTGGGGGGTTTTATAGCGGGAGCAGGTAGCGCAAGTCGTGGATTCCTAAAGAGGTAATTTACGCTGACGGCCAATTAAAATGTGTCAATAAATCAGCGCTTAGTTTTTTTTAAGGTATTGATGTTAATTGAAAGCCTAATTCTTCAGCTTTCGAATGACATATCACTTTTGTAATTACCATTTATCGTTTTAGGAAAATCAATGTATATGTGCGCCGTCTAGGCTTGAGTCGATTTGGTTGCTCGCGAGTGTAGTTCCGATAATATGATCGCAAACTACACACATCAACAAAGTCTAGGGATACGTTATTTTGAAATCAAACATGGCTTTATTGTTTAAAACCTATTTAGTTTCCTTAAAAAGTTTATTTACAGATTTAAACCTTGTCTATTCTTTATTCAAAATTTAAAAATTAAAATGAGAAACAAATGAAAACACGCAAAGCACAGCGCAATCTTGAGTTGTATCTAATTTCAAGAAGTTGCATTAAAATTTTTTTTGCGTGTTAATTGAAGAAAACCTGATAAATTGTTTTATTTTCTTTTCTCAATTGGTTGTGTAAGCTTTTTAGCGTCATGCCACGCCATCATTTGAGTCGAGATGAAATGTTACGGGCAGTTGGCATGTTACAAAACGGTGCTATTCAACGCGTCGTTGCTGAGTCTCTGGGCACAAGCCAAAATGTGGTATCCAGGCTGTGGTCACGTTATCGCGCTACTGGAGATGTGGCAGAACGGCACACAGGTAGATATCGTGTTACCACTCAGAGACAGGATCGATTTCTCCAAATGACCGCCAGAAGACTACCCAATATCACAGCGATGCAACTAGTGCAAAGGCTCCAGGAGGGTCAGCAGCTGCTGGTGAGCGACCAAACCGTGCGAAGGAGGCTGCATGAAGTTGGTCTTCATGCTCGCAGACCGCTACGAGTCCCAGCGCTGCGACGTGGCAATCGCGGTAGGCGACTTTTATGGGCTCAAGAACATTTGACATGGAGTGATCAACAATGGTCATTGGTGCTGTTCACTGATGAGTCCCGCTATGGATTTCATCCAGATTCGAGACGAACACGCGTTTGGAGAACTCCAGGCAGGGTCAGCCGTCTCCGACATCCACAGGAGGTCCACTCTTACCAAGGCGGGACAATTATGGTGTGGGCAGGAATACGAATCGGCGGACGAACCCAACTCATTTGGATTCAGGGCAGCATGACTGCCCATAGATACCGTGAGGAGGTAGTAGAACGTGTCATTGTCCCGCTCAGGGCCCTAACGGGGCAAGAATTTCAGCTCATGCATGACAATGCACCTTCCCATACAGCGCGGCTGGTGAGGGCCGCCCTTCGAGAACACGATGTTCAGGTATTAGATTGGCCTCCACAGTCGCCAGACTTAAACCCAATTGAACACGCCTGGGACATGTTACAGCGAAGAGCATTGAGGGATTTTCCGCCCAACTTGACAACAGAAGAACAACTTTTCGAACATTTAAAAAGAACTTGGGACTGCATACCCCAGCAAGACATTGACACCTTAATTTTAAGTATGGAAAATCGTTGCCGCTGTGTGATTAATGTTAGAGGAGGAAATACCGATTACTGATTATCAGATTTGGTAAGATTTTTATTCATTTAATTCGATTGAATAATTTTATAAGAATAAAATGTTTTTGTTCACTCAGTAATTTTCTATGGCTTAATTAATTTAAGACTTTTATTAATTAGAAAAACAAAATCGCATCGTGTTGTTAATGTTTAAATATCGGCCATGAAATTATCTTTAATTCTTCCATTTACAGTCATAACAAAATGTTTATAGTTTTCTAGATAATCAATGAAATGTTCAATATCCCTAGATTGTGTTGATGTGTGTATATCGCTATTTACCGTCTCAGTCAATATATATTTTTGTCTAATTGTCGAGATTTAGAATCTCTTGCCAAACTAGGCAAAGCATTTATTTCGGCTATCATCGGTGTTGTAATGGTAATAATGATTAAAACACCAATGGTAACATCATTAAAATTCCTGAACGATTGTATTTTTTTTTTTTTTTTTTTTGTTATTATAATGTTAAATTTTTCCAATATTTTATTATATTCTAATTTTAAGTCCTATTTAGCTAGTAGGTAATTGTATCACATCGACAGCCTCCATACTGGCATTGCCTAGTGAGGCCATCACTGTATATGAAATTGTACAATTAGGTACTCGACTGTTAATAAATGATATTTTATTTTTTATTTTTATTTTGTATATTTTCAAATTTAAGCTTTAAGAATATTCTTTAAGCTGTACATTACGAATATTACGATAAATCGAAACTTAAAAATCATTTATCGTAAATCGTCCGCCTGGAATCGAACCTTCTTCCTTTACCAATCCAAAAAATTTTGCATTGCTTGAGAGCGCAATCCGCAGGAGACAAAAATATGATTTCGCAGTTTTTCTTTATGACAGATTTAAGACTGTATAAATATAAATACAGTTAACAGTACTTAAGTATTGGGATGTAAACGTACTTGTGTACTATCTTCGCCAAAGACGCGGTCATACACGTAATGTTTGTCGTTGAGCCGGCGCGTACGCAATACATCACGGCGACTGTCCGCCTCTTCTTCCAGCACCAGCATCTGATAACATAATACATATATTTTCTTAATCTAGACATATAAAAGTCGACATTTGTAAACATATATGTCTGTATGTTTCGTATGAACAACAAAACAGATGAAACAATTTTGATGAAATTGGGAATGAGATAAGGTTATAGGTACCCTAAATTTACATAACTCCTACAATAAATCGACATACATACATAGATATCTATATTTGTATGATTTTTCGCTATGGATTCCAAATCAGCTGTAACACCAACAGCTGCCACATAATAAAATATATGAATTCTCAGTTTTGTCTATGGATATTTACCCACGTAAACTATTTCAAATATGGCCGGAGTAAAACTATTTTCGTACATAGACAATTTGTATTGGCACTAACGATAGCGTTTTGTCGATACTATGTACATATTAGGTCTTTACCTATGAAATTGCCGTTCTGCAGTACTGGCCATTTCAAATCAAAATAATTTTTGTTTGGCTAAGAATTCTAATTTCAAATTAATTTTATTTTAAAAACATGGATTCTTTTTTCCAAAAGTAGTCATTTCTTTATTGATTAGTGTTACATTTTCATCGCATTTCAATCTTTTTCGTCATCATGGATACGTTAAAAATTCGAGTAATTATGGAATATGAGTACCGTCGTGGCAGCAACGCGGCACAAGCGGCACGCAACATCAACGACGTTTACGGAGCTAACACTACAAACCAACGCACCACCTGTTATTGGTTTGCTCGCTTCCGTTCTGGAAATTTCGACCTGAAAAATGAACCTCGCGGTCGTCCGAAGACTTTGGTCGACAATGACGAATTAAAGGCGGTTGTGGAAGCTGATGATACACAATCTACGGCTGAATTAGCAGCAGCTTTCGACGTTAGCGTCAAAACAATATTGGTCCATTTGCGTCAAATTGGCAAGGTAAAAAAGCTTGACAAATGGGTGCCCCACGAACTCAATGATCGCCAGCGCGAAGTACGCGTCGAGACGTGCCTTGCACTGCTCAACAGACACACAAATGAAGGAATTTTGAACCGCATTGTTACCTGCGATGAAAAATGGATTCTGTTTGATAACCGCAAGCGCTCAGCAAGTTGGTTGGATCCTGGTTCAGCACCTAAACAATGCCCTAAACGAAAACTTACCCCTAGAAAAGTGATGGTCACTGTTTGGTGGTCTAGCGCCGGTGTGATTCATCACAGCTTCTTACCAAACGGGGTGAGCATTACTGCAGATGTGTACTGTGAAGAACTGAGCACAATGATGGAGAAGCTGGCGCATCTCCAACCAGCATTGGTCAATCGCTCGTCTCCGCTGCTCCTGCACGACAACGCGCGACCTCATACTGCACAGCAGACGGTCTCCAAGTTGCAAGAACTGGGGTTGGAAGCTCTCCGTCATCCGCCCTACTCACCAGACCTTGCGCCTACAGACTACTACTTTTTCCAGAATTTGGATAACTTCTTGGCGGGAAAAAAATTCAATACCCGAGAGCAGTACAAAATGCCTTTGAAGAATTTGTTGCCTCCCGTCCAGCTGATTTCTTTAAGAAGGGCATCAATAAACTGCCACTGCGATGGTAAAGATGCATTGATTGCATGGGTGATTACTTCGATTAATACAAATAAAAAAATTCATGAAAAAAATTCGTTTAAATTTTTTCATACAAAACGGCAATTTCATAGGTAAAGACCTATTATTTACCTAGTTTAGACTTAAGGCGGTTAATATGTGTGTTCTTCGTCATGGTATGAATAGAGAAATAAATATCATGAAATTACAAGACGACTCCGAATCGCAGCCGAAGTTTCACTTTAGATGTGTCAATCAGTTTGGTAGTTTTACGATGCCATAGAAAGAGAGACAGAGAGCTTGGCTTCAGGCATTTATTTCTCTTTTTTTGTAAAGAAGGGAATATTAGTTTGGAATCAATGTCGTGGAATCGAGGTACCGATATCAAAAAGTCTTTTTTTATTATTGATGACTTGTTTGATATGCAACATAGCAAAGAAACTTTTTAGTTCTTAGCTATGTTGTAAAAATCCGTTGATCCATTCAAAACCTAGCTACAGTTGGAGTTGGACCAAAATGTCCCCGTATTTTGCTAGGTACGTCGGTTTTTTAAAATACGTGTTTCTGAAACAAATCTCTACGTCGTGGGCAGGTGCTGTTGTCATAAGGAAACAGTGTTGGGCTGCATGCGTGGGCATCACACAACGCTAATTAGCGTGAAAAAGGTGTGTCCGAACATTACAATTTATAGTGTAAGCAAACCATGAAAGTCACTTTCGTCAATCACTCTGTATCATACGTCCACAGTGGCTGTAAAACTGCCATCAGATGCACTGTAAATAAGCTGCATGCAGTCGTGACTTGTCAAATATAAAATAAGAAAGAAAATAAATAGAGTGTGTTTCACCCGACAGAAATAGAAACTTGGGGGTGAGGAGCGATCATGCGCAAGAACGACAGCTTTACGTAATTTCCAGTCCACTCTTCCATGACTCCGGGTTGCCTTTGAATATTCTTTGCTAGTTAAATCCCAGTAGAACAATTTTTGCCGTAACCAGAATTTAAGATCCAGGGCATTATTATGTCGGGTTGAAAACACTCCCCAACGACGCCATATTTTGTTATCACGCTAATATTATAAAGGCGGAAGTTTGTGACTGTGTGAGTGTGTATGTTTGTTACTTCTTCACGTCTAAACGGCTGGAGCAATTTTAATAAAATTTGGTATGGAGCTAGCTAACACCCTGGATTAACACGTAGGCTATAATTGATAAAGTTTAACGCAGGGAAAACCGCGGGGAACAGCTAGTCTTTAATAAATAATATTAAAAGATCTCGTAACCTTATCGCTGACCACGTGCACGATGCGAGGACCTTCATCTGCTCGGAGAGGCCTGACGCGCACCGCCACCTGTTACAAGGAACAATAATACCCGTCAATTTACTAGTACATTATAGTAAATACTCATTCATTTAAAAAGGATATTTTAGGATTCCAATATTTCATAATAATATGCAAATGACTGGCCAGTGTAAAGCAGGTTTCTAATCAGTAGGTATGCAGTATTAATATGTCAGTGGATACAGTTAACAAAGACGCTGTCCAAGTAAGGCCTTCACACAACGTATTATACGTATGGAAGCACCTTAAAACATTTACTTCTAGGTGGCCTGGAATGCTTGTGCTGCACAAGCACTGCAGGCCACCCTGCATTCCAGCACTGCACAAGTTGAGCAGACGACTCAGAGGTAAATGAAAAAATCCCCCTATAACGATGAACTTGAGAAAGTTCACAATTTCTTTTAAAATGTCAGCACTAGCAATGAAGAAATTATAGCAAGATATCACTATACTTTGAATAGATTTTTAATCATATGGTTGACTTATTAAGCAATTAGATTTTCTTATTTAGCTCCGGGCATTAGATCTTAGAAGAATTGCAAAACTAAAGTGGCAGTGGGCGGGGCACATAGCTCGTAGATCCGACGGCCGTTGGGGCAGAAAAGTTCTCGAGTGGCGACCACGAACCGGAAGACGCAGCGTGGGCAGGCCCCCTACAAGATGGACCGATGATCTTGTGCGGGTCGCTGGAAACTGCTGGATGGGAATAGCATAAGACCGGCAATTGTGGAGATCTTTGGGGGAGGCCTTTGTCCAGCAGTGGACGTCTTTCGGCTGATATGATGATGATGATGATGATTAGATCTTAGGCACTCTGATCAGACTTTCTTTTTGTATGGATCGCAATTTATCGTAGGATTATCAACTTTTTGTAGACGATGCAATTATCTGCCTATAACCACCAGAATTGCTCGCACAGTCCCTTCTACCAATACAGCTTATAAATTAACCAGTCAGCTGATAAACTTGAGCGTCTCCAAAATGTCTACATATGATTCATATTTGACGTAAATATGATCACATCTCTAAATTCTGTACTATGCTCAAGGGGTTATGTATATGCCTTAGTCAGAATACTAATATACTCTCATTGCTCTACAATATTTTGTTTAATAATTTCCTTCCTATCCAAAAATACGGTCGATATCTCAGAGCATTAAATACGAGATCATTGGAAAATGTGACGCTAAAAATGCCAGCACATTCTACTAATACGAGCAGTAATATGGAATTTGCTGCCAATGATAGTATCTACGAGTTACAACAGAGTACATTTTACTACCTACGCTAGGTTAGTATAACCTACGCTAGGCTACGGCTAGGAAGAGATCACATTTAGTGATAAGGCCGCCAATTGTAAATTTTTAAATGTAACTATGTTATTGTATTCTTGTATCCTATAATATTTTAGTGTACATTAAAGAATTAACTTGTCTTATCTTATCTTACCTATAATTGTATGATTCAAATGAAAGATATTATACCAATAACTATATATCTATTTATTATATCCTATATTATTATGTCAGTGTTGTATATATATTATACAACACCAGGATTAGACTGCATCAGTAAAAATAAATTATATAAGTAAAAAAGGTCCGTTCTGCCTTGATTTTTTTAATGTATTACGGGCAGATGCCTGAAATAGATTTAAAATATTATATATAAAAACGTATTGCATGCAACTTTTTTGGCACTAGCGTTGTAAAACAGAACCCAAGCAGCTAATATACCTTGTTGTAAAACGCCTGAAGGTCAGCGCTGGGGTGGCTGACAGATTAACCCTGTCAGATTAGTAGGAAATTCAAAAACGGTTCTGTTTCATTTCAAATAAGTATAATTTTGTATTCTAATATGATTTGAAATTCTAACTCGAGAACAATACCAATGTTGAACGTACTTCCCTGAATAGATGGCGGGTGCAATTAAAAAACCTATGCTCATCTTAATACTTTCTATCCAGAGTAAAATAAAAACTGTTTAAAAAATCTGAATTTATCGAGTAACTATATAAGATTTGAATTTGATGCCAATAAGAATAGGGAACGGATAAACGTAATTATAACTGTAGTTTGCTTACGAATCTTCAGATTATTATTAAATGTAAACGGGACTAACCTGCAAGATGGCCCATTCGATTAAAAAATCATTATAAAATTATGTTTATAAAATCTGGAGTAATAGATGTGATGTGATGAAAAAATCGCATTGAATTGAGCACCTTCCTTCTTTTTTAAGTCGGTGGAAAATGGGCAAGCATTAATGAGCTAATCACGGCTCAGGACACGTCATGCACCTCTCTATGTGTATTCCTAGTGGTGATTATTGATATGTTTAGTTAGTACACAATACGCATTCCCGCCCATCTGGATGTCAGCCAAGGTTGGACTGGAAATACAGCAAAACGCATTGACATTCATAACCGACAATGTGAAAATACCAGACCGTAAGCGCCTATTGTGATGTTTAGAGGCTGTTCTGGTATACAACAAATTACTGAAAACTAATATCAATGTTACAGGGCTTCCTCCTACTCTGGTCAGCAAAATTATCGTAGCGATCTTTTTATGAAAACATATAATTATTTGCCTGAATATAACAAAATAGGTATTAGAATCAGAAGTTTCGCTTGAAAAGTAATGCAGTCAGTCGAGACATAAGCTCTGCTCTGACACATATAATTTTAATTTCACGGCCAAAAAATTTTGAAGCATAGATATTATAATAAAAATAATGGATATAAAATGGAGTGGAAACAGGCCTCACGCCTGCCACACTGATATTATTCAATGTGGATTCGAAAATAATTTTAAGATTTGTTTATTGTAGGTACCATTTTGTTCAAGATTGTAGCTTTAGCAAGACCGAAGCAGCGGCAATCGTCGCTCGGTTAGGCCATCAGTACAAATCTTAATAAATCTCCGTTACCAGCATAAAACGTTAGCGTTTCGGTAGACATTAATCAAAATTCGAATAAAGGAAATAAAGATCTCCTGGTTTATCGCCGTAAAAACTGAAAAATTTCTTGTAAGCGCCCGATATACGTTATGTTTAAGAGATGACAGACTTTGTGAAACGAGGAAAAATATTTCTCAAAGAAACCCTGTTTAAAGGAAAGGCTAATAAAGATATGAATGTTATCCGTACTGTGGTCGATGACTGCGACGGATTACAATTGTACAAGTGGTAGTGACTATACATATATATTTTTTTTGTTTAAGACAACTCACGTGCTAGCGATTTAGTCCCTGTGTCGCGCGGTACTTTACAAACATATAATTGACAGATAAAAAGAACAACCAGACTCAGAACAACCGAAAATTTACCGAATGTGAAACAGGCGACAACCAATGTTAAACTTAATGGAGCTAGGTTGGACCCTGTTGAATCAACTGTGTTCTTGGGTATCACTATTGACTCAAAGCTACAATGGAGCCCACAAATAGAAAAACTGTCCGGCAAATTAAGTTCTGCAGCATATGCAGTGAAAACTATTAGACGGCTGACTGATGTTGACACGGCTAGAATGGTTTATTTCAGTTATTTTCATAGTGTAATGTCCTATGGAATTCTTCTCTGGGGTAGCTCTGCTGACATTAACACCATATTTATATTGAAAAAAAGAGCTGTAAAAGCTATCTATAATCTTGGCCCGAGAGTGTCTCTAAGAGAAAAGTTCAAAGAGGTTAACATTCTAACTACCATCTCAGTATATATATGAAAACTTACTATATGTGCATAAAAATATCAATTCCTTCTGTAAAAGGAGCGATACACATAATGTAAATACTAGATGTAAGAATAATCTCATATTGCATACTACCCGCCTCCACAAAATAAGTAAATCTTTTATGGGGCAATGTATAAGATTCTATAACAAACTTCTCAATAATATTAGAGAATTGTCTACGAATAAGTTTAAAATAATTATTAAAGCCAAATTGTGTAGCAGATTATTTAAGTGATAAAAGTGCTTGGGATTGAGTTGTTCTGAGTCAACACACATGATTGTAATTAATCATAAGTATATTTTATTTTAAAAAAGGATTCCTACTGAATTTTTTGGCAGTGTTTCTCAGTAGCTGCCACGTCATGCACTGCACGGTAGGGTCAAAAATATGACGATTCCACATAAATGTAATTTTTTTACGGAATAAATGATTTTTGACTTGACTTTGACATTTATGAGTCACACAAAACCGATCTTTGAAAAGGATCTACCAGTTTGGGTTGTATGTAGCTTAACATCAACTCCCCGGGAATGGAAACCACGCAAGTTTGGTTGCTGGATGTTTAAATATATGATTTTTATTTTTTATCACAATTCGGCCCTGAATTTTGTCGAAGATGATTCTTTGAAAAAATTCAGGATTTTACTTAAGTCAAGTTTTTTTTACACTTCTGCGGAATAACTAAATCTACCAATTTTTTTATTATCCTTATACCTTCAACATGAATAAAAATATAGTATACCTACATAATATAATAACCTTAAACGAGCGATTATTGATTTTCACGTATCTCTTCTTCTCACGTATCTCTATTCCTTCTTTATAATATTTTATGATATAAGTTTCGCACACATGGCCAACTATTCCCATTTTTTGGCGCCTACTGGCAAGAATGGAGAGATATAATTTCTTAACTTAAGAAACGACTGATTCGTACAAATTTTCAAAAATTCATTTCCGTAACAATGTTTCGCACCCGTACCGCAAATAGTGACGTCCGTGCCGTCCAAGTGGCATGAGATTTGACCCCAGGAACGCATGCTCTGCAGTTGAACACCTAACCATTGGACCCCAAAATTCCAATAAAAAACGGTCATATCATTTAGCTTAACTGCTAATCATATGTTTTAAAAACTCAGGGTAAGCATGTATTGGTTGATGTACCTAGTTTCGAGATGAACAATTTTAAGAATTAGTTTTATACGCGAAACGTTTTATCTAAAGTATAGACCTTTATCGCTGTCTAAGCGGTCTGAAATAAGATTTATTATTTCAGGCAGCTTCATCGATATAGGTACCTATATGGTTTAACACGTTTCACACTAGTTCTTAAAATATTTTATCTGTAAATAATACATCTAGCCTTAACTTTTCCACGTTTTAGCCGATAACATATATACCGAACGTAAGATATGTGACTTTTCAAAATGTAATTACCATCAGCTTTTCCTCAGTCACGGTGCGGATGCTACCGTGTGATCTCTCAGACCCCGAGACAGTACTTTGAGTCATGGCATCACTTCACTACTCTAACGCACCAAAACACAATGTACACCATCCACTGCTCAGTTTCTTTACAAAGTCGAATTTCGATTATCACCATAAATTACTATGCATAAAAATATAATGTTTAATGAACAGTCGTTAGAAGCAAGTAATAAATATTTTTTACGTTATTATGAAAATAATAAACACATAAATTAGAAACAAACAAGAGTCGCGAAGTTAAAACGCCCTCCGGCCTCATTAAGTTCACGTGGACTGAACGTTGGTCAAAATACAGCCTTCGCTTTGAGTGGTCGTCAGGGCAACAGCTAATCATCACAAATAAAACTTTCATGCGCTGTCATGTAGCCAGTTATTACTTTTATATTGTGTACCTACACACCTACCTATCAAAATAAATGGCTCCAAAATCTTTCATGGGATTCAAATATGATCACTTCGGTTAGCAATAAACCTTAGTTGCACATTTCAGCACACTCTTCTCATCTGCATGGACAAATCCGCGCCACTTAGTCCGTTCGGTGTGCCCGGGAAGTGTCATGTTCGTTTCCCACATAAGTCAATCTTTTTGTAAAATCATCAATACTAATATCTGGTATGCCAGAACCCACACCAAATATTCCATGACGTCGTCATGCGTACGTCTATGACAATCGTTAAAAAGGTCTCATCATTTTGGTTACAGGTTCATTCTTATATAGGCTTTGAGGTCAGATTAATTCTGATACATATACAACCAGTATATATATCAGAATTAATACCTACCTACTATTGTATATGCATATTCTTCAGTAAGAGTCCTCGATGAATTTCCCCGACTCGGACATCAGCTAATGTCGACGAAAACCAAACACAACAACTACCTACACCTAGGTACAGTACAGTACCTAGGTAATGGTTGTGTTTGTTCGTTCACACTAACACAAATAAATTTTCAGTTATTTCTTAACTAATATTTTCATAACTTTATATATGAATGAATTCAGATTTATAGTTCATAATATAGCAAAGTTATTACTTAATTTATTAACCTATAAATCAGAATGTAGGTATATACCTACTTATCTGTAATAGGGATCTTGAAAGTAGGAAGGTAACTAAAAGTTATTGTAAATGTAATTCAGTGTTACAACTATATACATATAATCCATTTTATTGTCAGTAAACGAAGCGAAAGAGGTATGCAAGGATCGTGACAAATGGAAGTCCGTTGTCTCTGCCTACCCCTCTGGGAAACAGGCGTGAGTCTATGTATGTATGTATGCATAAAAAACAAATTTTCTCCGAATGAAGCTATAATAAATGGGCTTATCAATGACAATGATTCGTAACTTGCAATGTGTGAGGAATACATAAAAAATATTCTTATTTTCATTCCGCCAATTTAAATATCTTCTACCACGATTTCAGAACGTTTTGTTTTGTGACAAAATTTATTTTTGTCGAAGATTTTTTCTCCCAAAAATCACTAAAAATAAAAAGGTTTTTATTCACGTAGACTATAAAAAAGCGGTTGTAAATAGTCCGAACATGTTTGTAGTGATATAGTTAAGTATACGTAATTATTTCTAGTTACATATAGATAGTTTAGTACACGGATTGTTAAAATATTTATACAATTTTTTTTATAATAGCAATTATATTTAGCCAGCTTGTATTAATTTATTGTCAAGGAGATTATGTTTAAGTTTAAATTTAAGTTCGAAATTTATAGTTTCAGCTATATTTTACTATATATTGTCTGAATGGTTCTGTCTTTAATTTTTTATTAACTTTAATGCTACCACCGCGGCACCGGATCCAATGCGCCCTAACTGAGAAGACTATAATAAACATTAACTATTTATTTACTAACTAACTAACACTATAATAAACATTATATTTAGAAATGCCAAAAATAAAGGTCTGGTAAACAAATCAGGAGACTTATAAGGCGTAGGTAATACATTTTCTTACTACTGAAAATTGGAATGGGGTCAGTTTTGTAGGAAGAAAAAAGCAAATACAGACCTTGATTTCGTTGACATTATTACCTACCTATTGTTATCTTAGTAGTCGAATTACCCAAAATGTGTATTTGTATAACTAATATCGAATACTTACTTCGACGTAAGCATTGCCGTGAATTTACCCGGCACGCAATTGACCTTTTTTTATTATTCAACTATAAACCACTGAATTGTAGCTGAATCTATATATCCAATCCTAATGTCCACTACCCCTGGCTTTGTTTACATAATTTGATTATGCTATATACCTAAAATGTAAATAAAAAATGCAACCATATAATCAGTGATTACAAAATACAAAGTAGTAGGTATCATATTATGTAATTTATGTGTCAAAATCGTATCTGAAATCCCACCAAAAACATTCTGTAAAAAATAGCCAAGTCTCGATGGAGCTGATTGTTTATCTCTAAAAAGTAATGAAATCTGTAGCCAAAGTCTAAGGTTGTATTATATTTAATGTTATGTGAGTTGGCCGTTGACCTGTACCCACTTACGTGTAAAAAAGATTCACGGCCAAGTCACATGGATTTCACTTTTTTTTGCAGAAAAATGATTATTTTCGCACTACGCAGAATAAATTTTGCATTGACAGTCGGTAGATAACGCGAAGTTTGGTTGTGTTTTTACGATTTCTCATCAGGATCACCAGGTCCTCCAGATCTTCAATGATCCTATGTCTGATAGTTTTTCCTATATGTGGGTGTTAAACTCTACCCATGTACCAAATTTCAGCGCTCTAGGTCAATGGGAAGTACCAGTTCTATTTTGATGATCATGTGTCAGTGTCGAAAATGCGAAACTTTGCTTTCACTTAGCTTCGGAACTAAATGATATACCGAGTTGAAATGTTGGATTTCATGTGTGTTATTATAGCTTACTAGATGACGAAAATTTCAGCGATCTGGTCCTATCCAGAGGTTCTCAATCGGGATCTGAAAATGCGGTGAAATGGTTCCCCCCCCCCCCCCAGATCATGTGCGTCAGTACGAATCTTATATATTTTATTATTTACCCATTGACTACCTTGGTGGTCTAGCGGTGGCCATAACCAGGTCCTGGGTTCAAACACTCCTCAATACAACCAGAAAAGTGATAAATGAAATTCTCAGTAGCAGCCAATCTGGAAGTAGACTGTGTTATACCCCCGTGCCTTGTAGTAAGTAGGTATAACTGTCGGAGCTGTACCTTAACTCTTACTGGTTGTCTCAACTATCAGTTCCATCGGGTCATGAGAGTGAGGATATAGAAAGCCCACCTGTACTTGCGTACATAGGTACTTGTGGACTGTATTATGTCCTGGTCAGATGACTAGTCTCCATTAAGACTGGCCGCCATGACCACTATTTGACCAGGAGGACATTATTATTATTAGTTTTAGTTATATTCTTTTTTCTTTTCCTTTTTAAACATTACGTTGGCAAATAACAGGCTCATATTCCTTTTACTTTAAGATTTTATAAAAATGTAGAATATGTTGCGACTTTACTACGGGGAAGGACCTGGTGATCCGTACCCCAGGTTTAGATACGCCTATTTCGGATACCAGCTCCCTACTAACTGTTCTAAAGATAATGCACATAAAGTTGTTAGACATAAGTTATGTAAGTGTGGAGAAATAAACGATTATTATAAAATAGATATATTATAGAACCATACTAGCTGTGCTCTGCGGTTTTACCTGAATGCGGGTACTTACTACTTACTTTATAAATACTACGTAGTATATTACGTAGTTGTGCACTACCAAAATTTATGGAGGATTTTTAAATTCAAAGGGCTTATAAAGTTTCTAATATCGAACCTCTTTTCTTGGTCTGATCAACTTCAAACTTGGTATTTATATTCTTTTATTTTTTAATATTCAAAACCTAACCGTTAAAATAGAGTGGATCTATTAGTCAGTGAATAAAACATTCAGCCAATCAGTTTCCTCTTTTATAAATATGATCTTTATTTATTCGTTTTAACCTCTTCGATATCTGATTTCGACTACCACTCGGACAAAGTCTCGGGCAGAAGCTATAATAATCATTAGGTATTAATAAATCAATGTTTAATTATAGTTATTCCATTACATTGTTATCATGTTCCGAAATGGTAGGTACTCTACAATAAGTACCTACGGCGTGGGTTATTCCTAATACGATTCATCTTTTGCTTGTCTCAAATCATTTGTGCTTAGCAATACAACAAAAAAAGTATATCTGCAGGATGTCTATAAGATAACTGGCTTAGCCACTCGTTTTTATTCTATATTCTGAACTTTACAAATCAAGATTCTGACTCTTGCTTAGTAGAGTGGTATTTTCTTAAATGTTACGTAAACCCTTGTATCTAATGGTAGGTAACCCTTGTATTCATCATCATCATCATATCAGCCGAAAGACGTCCACTGCTGGACAAAGGCTTCCCCCAAAGATCTCCACAATTGCCGGTCTTGCGCTATTCGCATCCAGCAGTTTCCAGCGACCCGCACAAAATCATCGGTCCATCTTGTAGGCGGCCTGCCCACACTGCGTCTTCCGGTTCGTCGTCGCCACTCGAGAACCCTTGTATTAACATGCAATTATTGAGCACAAAGAACATACAGAAACAAAAAAAACTACTTAGTATAAGTCACGCGAAAAGTAGTTCTGAGCGGCAATCGAACCCGAAACACATGGGCGCTGAGACAGCACCGAAGCCCCTACGTTAAAACTTCTACTCCATATGTGCAGTCTATGGCCTAGTAGTTATCATAATAAGTTTTCTTGCCCCTGCCCCCATTCTTAGTTTTGATATTGGGTCTGTCTTACCTAGTCAAATATAAACGCCTTTTTCTTTTGTTAGAAAGACAACGCCCGCACTAGGGATCCCTGTGTCGCGTGTTACTCTACAAACATATAATTGAGGGACACAAAGTACATCCGGACTCAGAATAACTATTTAAGGGTCACGGAAATACTTGTCCTGCGCGGGAATCGAACCCGGGACACGAAGTGGCGAGGCATATGCAGTCAGAATTCTAATTTCTGCTAGATTCTATAAGTTTTCATAAGCAAGGCGCAACACTCACCTGGCAGGATTTTTGTCACTCCAGGCTTTGGAAAACACAGGTATAATGTTTGTTAACATACATACATTATACACATGCACAGGTGATGTGAACTCATTCGGACATTTAGATGTGTAAGATGTGTTATAACAAACATACAAACTAACTCTTTATGTATATCTGCTGTGACATAGGTATACAATATTTAAATATGCTTTAAAAGGCATGGACTAGCCATTATCTATAACCCATAACCTCTGAACTGTTACCCAATCACAATATCATGTTGGATGTGTAATTATGTAATTGTCATTTCAATATCAATATATATATAAGATATATAAGACTGGTAATTGTGGAGATATTTTGGGGGGCATATGTCAAGCCGTGACTTTCTTTCAGCAGACATGATGCTGAATAATTATGTAAAATAAGTTACATATTATGTACTATTAAAATGCAAGTGACTACTTCACTTAGTTCTTGAGAGATCAAACAGTAGAATGAAATCAAAAAGCTGTGCTCGAGGATTATACCAAGTAGTTCAGTATCTTAGAATAATTTAAATACATATACTTTGATTAGGAATATGTGTTAAGTCAGAATAAATAAAAAACAGAGCATTACAGATAGATATTTAATTATAATATACATTATGTACAAAATTAAAAATACTCTTATTTAAACTTGTCAGATGGTTCCTGGTGCAAACAGTTTAATTCCTCTATCAAATAATTTGAAAAGATATCTGCTTGGTTTTATATCCATAGTGTACAGGTGGTCATCATCAAACTTTTTCCCAGGATACTTTATTGTTAAACGTCCTGACACATCAGCACTCCAACCTGAAGGGAGGTTCTCAACTTCTATAACTGTATGAGCTTTGTGAGAGAGTAAATTAGACATTACACATGTAACATCAGAATCATTGGATACATCACAGTGACAAATGAAAAAGGAGTTATTATACCTTGTGGCCAACACAATAAGCTCATTACAAAAACCATTAACATCTCTCAATGTGTAGTTAAGATCAAACAAATGTGACACCCCATCAA
Organism: Pseudoips prasinana; assembly: GCA_951640165.1. NCBI lineage: Eukaryota > Metazoa > Arthropoda > Insecta > Lepidoptera > Nolidae > Pseudoips > Pseudoips prasinana. The sequence goes on from OX621240.1 coordinate 18,748,129, forward strand.
AGACCACATTTACCGATGCATGCTTCTGTTCCATAGACTGGAAAATTTCTTCAACTTTTGAATAGAGTTGGGGTAATTTATTATCACACAGTAATCTATTAAAACAATATTCTCCTAAATTGAAAAAAACAACAAGTCCAGTGTCCACATATCTTTGTAAATTGTAGTTCATTTTGAGACCCACATTCTGGTAGTGTAGTAAGGAATTGTGGGTTGATATTAGAAGTACAGCACTTTTTGTTTTGATACAATGGTTTAGAACACAACTTGTGATAAATGAACTGTCACATCTATTAATTTGTTTCACAACAGTCACTCTGCTTGATAACTCTTTATTCAGATGTAGTAAAGTGACAATATCTGACGACATTCTGGAACAAGATTCAACTTTTACAATGCAAATTAATTTAAAACAGGTTATGCCGCTAAGATACAACACGAACATCAGAGGGCTTAAAAATGTATCGATTAGTTGTGTTCCCCTCCAAGATAGAGATCTGTACAGCGGCCGATAAGCGTCACAGTCATTACTGGTTGTTTTAACACGCTCCGCGCGCCGCGTGCTCAGATGAAAGACTCGGCTTGACCTTCTACAGCACTCGTTAGTTTCCCGGTAATGCCATTACTGAGTGGAATTATTATGTAATAGACAGCATAAATATTCGGCGCGATAACTAAATTAGTGTTTGCGTTCGTAACAAATAATCCTTAAATTAAATTAATTGAAACTTAGCGTTATACACATTTGGAGCTATTTCACAAAAATGTAAGTACCTTTATAAACTATTGAGCTGTGTTATTATGAGTTATTATCCTCAGGGAAATAGGGGAAGTTTGCCAAAACTAATTTATCGTCCAACAATGTCGTTGAGCCTTGACTTTAAACTTTATTATTGGTTGACCGTCTTGAAGGTTACAATTTTTTAGGTTGTTTTTGTTACGTCAAAATGTGACATGACAGATAACATGATGATGGTGATTGGTGATGGCTCCTGTATAGGTCAGTTATTATACTCTTTGGGTGATGGTTATGTAGAGCAATATTATTAATTATTAATTAACCAATGACATTCTACACACAATAAATTCTTTTCTATATGTGTAAACTTCTCTTTCATCATTGATACTAATAACGAATACATAATACTACTAAATATGTATTTGTGTGATATATTTACTAAAAAAAATATGATAATATTTTTTAGTAAATTAAAAACATTTTTCTATTGATATGGAATTTTAAATCATATTCATTTATTGCTTGTTACAGGTCATTTATAATTGTTATAATGCGTTATAGGTCCGCTGTAACGCCTGTAACATACCCATACATAATGTATACAATATTCTGTACAACTAAAAGTCCAAATATAATCTCCTAAACACATACGTTATCAATTTATAAATTACAAGAAAAAATATTTAGAATGTTAATTTCATTAATTTCCTTTGGTATTTAGTTTCAGAACCTAGCAACATAAGTTTAAGGTTCGTTCATTATATTACTATGTTGGCAGCATTGGGATAGCTGTCATTCACTTCTATAGAATTATGAATGGTTTCGTGGAAGTTGGGGGAAGTGTGGTGTGGTTTTATAGTGCAAAATGAAAGCGAATTATTGATAAAAATAATATTTGTACCTCAATTATAGATCGACAACAGTTGATTGTTTAGTTAAAAATTTATATCCCATGTAAGTAGATACCAAACTGTAATATATTATTTGGCGCTAAATAATTAATTTTCAAAAACACAGTCATAAAAATAATTAAAGTTATCAGAAAACATCTTTAATTAGTGAGTAATTTGATTTCTCACCTTTCCATCCTTACTCGCCGCGCATCTTGCGCGGCGAGTTCTCGGTAAACTGTGTAAGCTGTCGGTCCTCGTTGCATTACGAATATATACCAGAAAGCTGATAAAATTTATATCTCCCAAACCCACAGTATGTCGGCTAAGCAATTACAGGTTTCGTATGGGTTTGGTGCAGGAGCGAATACTAGCTCATGTATTTCTGCTTGTCACAATGGTAAGCTTATTTGAGAGCCCTGTGATAATATTTCACTAACTACATACTAAGCATTTTGTCTTATGTCCATTGATTAATATTATCAATAGGTGTTTTGTATGCTATTGTGAGATACTTAAGGATTACCCATGATCTTTGAATCATCTGTAAAGAGGGATAGTTGTGACTGCACACATTGTCTTAAATCAGTCAAAACTTTTCCTAATAGGATTGGAGCAAGTACTGATCCCTGTGGTACAGCACTATGGACCTTGTGTCATCCAGAGTGGGCTTCTCTAATATATACTTTTAGGGTCTTGTTTAATACTAATAATAATCCTGTGTAATAGTAAGTCATCTATTCAATTGAAAAGATTGGCACATATGCCAAAGTATTCCAGTTTAAATATAAGTCTTCTTATAGGGACTCTATCAAATGCATTTACATGGTCTAGGTAAGTTGGTTTTTGAAATTCCCAGTTTACAGTCCATAAATCCAGTAATGAAAGGTTTGTCACGATCTTCGGGGATAAATCCGTGTATTTAGTCAGCTGATGTTTTCTTTTGCCAAAAATGTACATAATTCACAATTATTTTTTCCATTGTTTTGCATACTATGCTTGTGAGGCTTATAGGATAAGAGTTAGCTGCAATATGTTTGTATATCTTTATTACTTATGCCTCTTTCTGGTCTGGTAGGAGCTTTTCTTGATCAAGGGATAGTGTCATGATAAGAGCTATGTGTGGGTTAATGACTTGGCTGGAGTTCTTTAGTAGGAGGTGTGCCATAGGGCTCTCTCACTTATGATGTCTCAAACTTTTAGGCAAACATGTTAGCTACTTCATGCTGGTTTTAACTGTTATTCCTGTAGAATAATCTTTTAGTGAGTGTGGTACTGATACTTGAGATGATAATTGTTGGTGTATGTAGTTATATAAAAGTTTCTGAGAGTTATATTTTATTTTTGACTTGTGTTTCATGCTTGATTGCCATGCTTTCAAATTAGTGAGTTATTTGCCTTTTGATATTCATCATAACTCCACAACAAGGCATTTCTTAAAATTTTTTGATAATTTGTGGTTCTATACATGGTTTATTACAATTATATTTCTGAGTCTGGTGCTGAAAAGCAATAAGGGTATCAATTATATTTATTGTGAATATGTTCCACACTTCAGAAACCATTCCCTTTGGGTTGATTTGGGGATTCATTGTTCCTTGTTTTGGTAATAGTCTTATAATCAACATGAAAGAAATTCTGTCTAGGGTCTGAGGCCTTTTTTAAGCCTTACAGGATTCTTATAGAACCATGTAAAGTTATAGTAATAACTGCAAGGGTCTAGTTTGCAACTACATTTAATCAGAAAAAGGGTTATTAATTATTCAGGTATTGTCAAAAAATAATTAGTTCCACAATAAATCATTCCCAGGAAGATATACTTTGCACATTTTGTCAGTAGGATCACCAGATGGGCAAGACAACATATCAATATTAACATTTGGATTTTTAACCTTTTAGAAATAGCAATGGCGACAGTACAACAGAAAAGAATAGGAAAATGGTATCACGGAGGAATCGCATCTGCAGCAGCAGCAAGCATCACCCACCCACTGGACTTACTAAAAGTCCAGATGCAAACACAAAAGGGGAAGAATGTCTCTGTACTACATTTTGTTGGAATTGTTGTAAAAAATCAAGGTAAATAACAAAACCAGTTACTACCTTATAATATAATATAAACGAACGACTGGCCCATTGGTGTGGTTGGTAGATTTTCCTTTATTCTATAGATTGTCCTTTCACACTGCATGTGGGTTCAATGTGGGTTCATCAAATTCCCACCCAGGGCAAATATTTGTGCATGAACATGTCTGCTTGTCCTGATCTATATAAGTATGTATTTACAAAAGAAAAGTAGTATATTAGTTATCTGGTTTCCCATAGTACAAGCTTTGTTTAGTTTGGGATCAGATGGCCGTGTGTGAATAATGTTGCAGGATATTATTATTACTAAACTCATGATTTTTAAGTAAAACATTTAAATTTTCCTACTACCTTTTACTCTCATATCAACTATTTATATTTTTATGGCATTATTCATAATGGGAAGCATAATTCAAATTTAAGAAATCGGAAATCATAAATTTAAGCATTTGTTTGGGTAGAGGGTGGGTGCCTGTTCAAGACACATTGAAGATTAAATTTATGATTTACCATTTTTGAGATTGTTTACATATTTGCTTGTAGAATAATAGGATTTTGTACTCAAACATTACTAAACATAACATATTTCAAACGTAACATTTTATATTGACAATAACAGGTAAATTATAGTGTTCCTGTTATTGTAAAAGAAAATATTTGCCATACTAAGAAGTCATTTAGATTACCTACCAAAGGCAAGGGTTACATATTCCTTAAGGAAAGTCAATACATACTTGCCTGCAACCTTATAATAGTAATAATAATAATTAATTTATATATTATATAATAGTAATATCTAATAATAACGAATTTTGGACATAGTGGCCAGTCTCAATGGAGATTAGCCATTTACGTGGTATATGTGAGTGTGCAAACACAGGGCCACAGGGCTATTTTCTATTCCGTTGATGGGATGACTAGCAACACGACCGGAAACAGGTCAGATACTGCTAACTACTAGACTTCAGGCTATACTGAAAAAATTCTCAACAGAAATCATCATTCAGTCAGAAGCTCAATTATAAAGGCAAACCTTTATTATGACCAAATTACAGCTTTGGCGGCCAATCTCAATGAAGACTAGCCTATTACGCAGGGAATATTGTATCTGCAAGAAAATGTGTACCAACTCAGTTGCACTCTCTATTCTCCTCAGACTCATCAGGCTATCGAATATGACTGGGGAGAGATTAGGCACTGCTAACTTCACACTCCCAGCTGCTTCTGAGTGTTTTTCTTGGCAGAAATAAGCCAATAACAATTTTAATACACAAGGCCAATAATTTATATTCACAATACCTGAATTGTTAACCCCTCTGATTCTCAATAACTGTGGCTAAAACACTACCGCTAGACCCTTGAAGTTATTACTATCAGTTGAAGCAAGACACACAGTATATGTTACTAGAACTAATAATGTATACAACTATATTACTACAAACATGTTCTGACTATTTTCAAGCGCTTTTTTAAAGTCTACGTGAATAAAAACCTTTTTTATTTTATTTATTTTACAGATTAATATTATAATTTTGCTTGGTTCTACAGGAATCCTTGGTCTCTACAATGGCATATCAGCTTCACTGTTGCGTCAATTAACATACTCCCTTGCAAGATTTGGGATATATGAAACAGCTAAACAGCATTTTGCACCTAAAGATGTAAGCATTGTTTTTAATTTAGTTTACAAATTTTCTAAACCTGAACTACATAGTTCAAACTTTGGCTAATGTAATTAGGACGAAAGCGTCCAAAATATCGCAGTGTCTCAAGTCGAAAGTCTTTGGCATGTGTGTGTTCCCAGTAATGACTTACGGAACTGAGATGTGGCCAAGGACCGCATAAGAAGGCTCAATTCAGAGCCCTAAGGGCAATGGAGAGTGCTATGCTCGGAGTTACGCTGCGGGATTGAATCAGAAATATTGAAATCCGCAGGGGAACCAAAGTAACCGACATAGCCCGAATAATTGCCAAGTCGAAGAGGCAGCTCGTAGAACCGACGGCCACTGGGGCAGAAAGGTTCTTGAGCCGGCGACCACGTTCGCGGAAGTCGCGCCATAGGCAGGTCCCCTACGAGATGGACCTATGATCTTGTAAAGGTCGCTGGAAATCACTGTATGCGGATAGCGCAAGACTGGAAACTGTGGAGATCTTTATCCAGCAGTGGATATTACACCAACTTTTCTAATTTCAGGGTAAACCTATTCCATTCCTCATGTCAGCGGCCTTGGCTGGTGTGGGTGGACTTGCTGGTGGGTTTGTTGGGAATCCAGCAGATTTAGTCAATGTGCGTATGCAAAATGACGTCAAACTTCCCCCCGAGCAACGTAGAAAGTAAGTATATAGGTTAAAGCAGAGAATAATTTAGGTACCTACTTCTAATTGCCAAAAAGCAATCTCCGAGAAACTTCTTACCACCATACCAATTCCAATTCTAAATTAAATATGGCATTGCATGTTATCTGATTTTCACAACGTCAAGTAAGAATTCATTCTGGATTCATGGATTACAAAATAACTGAGCGCAATCATCCACTTCGTTGTTATGGCTTGAAAACGATTATTCCGCCAATATCAAGCCAGGAAAACAGGACTGATGAATATAATAATAAAAAGGCGAGGGAACAACCGCCTTGTCAAGCATGGCTGTTCGAAATTGATTCTGGCGTTACAGAACTCGCACAAAGATGCTCAGTCTACGGAATAGGAGTGTAAGTCTATGACCACGGCGCCGCGGCCGGCGTGACTATATTGATATCTAATGGATGACATCCACATCCTCCGTAAGCAAGAGAACTCTTAATTTAACTACCTTTGTGTATCATTAGTAGCTTAAGGAAGAATGGCTACCCCAGATTAATAGAAAATATAGCTTGGATTCCTACTGGTCGATTAAATTTAGGATTTCCGAGATTAGAAGTGTAGGTTGTGAGAATTCTACTAAATGTCCGGCCCGAATGCAGTTTGCACGCTACCGTCCGCGGAAAGATTCACCAGCGAGACAGAAATTACTAGGTGAAATGACCGACCTTCTCATGCATTTCCATGTCACCTGCCCGTAATGGAGGTTTGAATCCCAAAGGGCTCTGGCGCGGGTTGTTTAGTTGGCGTGGTTGGTAAATACTTGCCTTTCACGCCGCAAGTCAATTTCCGTCGGTTCAATTCCCACCCGGGACAGATATTTGTGTGCCATGTCGGTTGGTGCTAAGTCTGGGTGTAATTATCTATATATGTATTTACAAAATAAATGTAGTATATCTGTTATCTGGTTTCCATAGTATAAGCTCTAGTTTATAATCAGATGGCCGTGTGTAAATAATGTCTCAGGATGTCTAAAAGTACGATACCCAACTCGTCTTTTGCATGAATTTTCTCGTAATAATTGTTTCCATTACTTACAACACAAATTGTTCTTCAGTTACAGGAATGCTCTTCATGGCATATACAGTGTGGCCCGCACTGAGGGCGTGGCTCAACTGTGGGCCGGAGCCAGCATGACCTGCAGCCGAGCCGTGCTCATGACCATCGGCCAGCTATCATTCTATGACAAGATTAAGGAGCTACTATTAACAACCCCATACTTCGTTGATAATGTTGTCACGCATATCACCGCAGCAGTTATGGCGGTAAGATTTCTTTTATAACCGCTTTTCCTTTTTATTTCCGCTGTTCTGGATCGAGAACCACCATCGGACTTCGAGACCCTTAGTTTACATTTATATCGATGAAATGCCCCTTCTCTTCCTCAGTCGGAATCGATATCGTCTTCGGGGTATGATGTAGAGCGACAGTTACACAAAACATCTCTAGAAAACGGCATCCTTGTGAAATTATCGTCCCATTTCTATTCTTTGGTCAACGTGATCAACATGGTTTTATGATCAAGAAGTCTACTAATACTAATCTTGTCAGCTACATCAGTAAACTAACACCTGCAGTCGATCAGGGTCAACTAGTAGACGCTATTTATACTGATTTTTCGAAGGCTTTTGATAGAGTACACCATGGAATCTTGTTACACAAACTTCAATCGCTAGGCATTACTTAGGTACCTTCTCGATATTAAAGTGGTGCAGGTCATATCTAGATAAAAGACCATCCTCAGTTGTAGTTAATGGCGAAAGATCTGAGCATTATTTTGCGCCCACCGGGGTACCGTAGGGTTCCAATTTGGGGCCATCATTTTTCAATATATTTATCAATGACCTACTGTAATTAATACCTGAGGTATTAAAATTTTATCTTTTCTTTAGTTATCTTCCATCTTTTAAAATAATAAAAAAAAAATAAAAAAGGTTTTTATTCACGTAGACTTCAAAAAAGCGCTTGTAAATAGTCAGAACATGTTTGTAGTAATATAGTTGTATACATTAGATATTATTTCTAGTAACATAGATATTTAGGTACATCTTGTATGAAAACATTTATAAAATTTATTTTATTACAGAAATGATATTTAGCTAGCTCGTATCAAGTTATTGTCAAGAGATTATGTTTAATTATCTAGTTTAAGTCTAATATTTTTACTACATATTGTCAATGGTTCTGTCTATATTAAAGGTATTATTATTATGACGGACCTTGTGTTAATAACGACGGTCGCGCTTTAATGCTACCACCGGATCCAATGCGCCCCAACTGAGAAGACCCAGCGAAACAAACTCAGTGGGTTCATCTACTACCGGTTTCAACACGACCCAGTTGAGACGGTCCGGCGAAACATACTCAAGCGGGCATGAACACGGGATTTGGTCCAATTAGAGTAATTATTTAGTAGGCAAACACAATATATGCTCGATCGGTTGTCTGAATGCTTATTATTTTAGATTATATTTAGGTATACAAAAGAAAAACTTCGAAACAATAACATTATTCATTTTGAGACAGAGTCAATAATTTTAAATTAAGTATATGATAGCAATCATTTACAGATAGTTCACGTAACACAGCAGATCAGTCATGTCTATATGGCTACAAGATCTCCAGCGAGCAATGTGCAGGTAAGAAGTGAGAGCCAGACGTCTTTGTCATCGATGTACTCTTTAGTGGTGTAATAACCCCTAGCCATAAGTACACGTTTAATATGTGTTTTAAAACTTGTGTCAGGCAGATCAGTAATTTGAGTAGGAAGCTTGTTATAAAACCTAATACAATTTCCTAAAAATGATTTATTAGTTTTGCTTACTCTAAAGCCTGGCATGGCTAGTTTGTTTTTATTCCTAGTATTTATATTATGCAGTTCACTTTTCTTTTTATAATTATGAATATTTTTTCTAACAAACATTATATTCTGATATATATATTCCGATGGCACAGTAAGTATATTTATTTCTTTAAACAAATTTCGCAAAGAATCGCGACTGCCTAAACCATAAATGGCTCTGACTGCTCTTTTCTGCAATACAAAAATAGTACCTATGTCAGCCGCCGAACCCCACAGCAGAATGCCATACGACATAATGCTATGAAAGTACGCGAAATACACTAATCTAGCAGTTTGTTCATCTGACAATTGCCTTATTTTCCAGACAGCATAGGAAGCCGAACTTAATTTACCTGCTAACTTTTCAATCTGAGGACCCCATTGCAATTTTGAATCAAGTGTCAATCCTAAAAATACGGTCGATGGGACTAAATCTAATATTTTCGCATTAAGTGCAACTGTTGGTACAATTTGAGTCACATTCGGCAATGAGAACCTGATGCATTTAGTTTTCCCTGCATTTAACAAGAGATTATTTGCCGAAAACCATTCTGATATAAAGCTGAGTGTTTTATTATGCTCAATAAGATCTTTATCCTTTCTATTTACTTTAAATATGAGCGACGTATCATCAGCGAACAAAACTATCTCTGATACTTTCTCTACCAGATAAGGGAGATCATTTATATAAACTAGAAATAAAAATGGGCCCAATATAGACCCCTGGGGCACCCCCATTTTCACAGGATGACGTGCCGAAGTGACACCGCCTATCGAAACCATCTGTTGTCGCCCCGATAAATAGGACATCACAAGATCAAGAGATGTGCCAGATATTCCATAGTACTTCAGTTTAACAACGAGCGTACGATGATCAACGCAATCGAAAGCCTTAGAGAGATCACAGAAAACTCCCAGCGCATCCTGTGATCCCTCCCAAGCTTCCAATATTGACCTAATTAATGTGCAACCTGCATCCTGAGTAGAGCGGCCCCTTGTAAACCCGAACTGCTTGTTATGCAATATCTCATTCACGTTAAAGTGCGACAACATTTGGCTGAGCATCAGCTTTTCAAATATTTTACTTAAAGCTGGCAGTATTGAGATAGGCCTATAATTCGTGGCATTTTTTGAACAACCTGCCTTGAAAATGGGTATTATCTTACTTATTTTCATTAAATCGGGAAAGACACCATCACTTATACAGCCATTGAAGATGGCTGCAAGGATTGTAGCAATGTTTAGTATTGTAGTGTACTATGTGCAGGATTTAAATGAAACTCGAGATACAGCAAGGAATAATTCATTTTTATTATTGCACTAGCCTTATATAATTTTTGGATATTTAATTAGTACTGGGTTAAATTACACAACATCTTTAATTGACCAATAAGATCTAAGGTGATCGGGCACCCATCTCGCTCTAGCGCGTGCGTTCTGTATAGCGTCGCCTGCTCGCACACTATAAATATTATCGACACCGGCGTTCACGTAGTCAGTACACCGCGCGCCGCGGTGCGGGCGCTTCATTGTATGTATTGTATGACTCCCATATCACTCCCCCCTCAAGAGAAGCGCACGTTTCTTTTTACCATTCTTCCGCTTCTCGTGATATAGGGCAGATTTGCAGGTGCAGTAGTGGTCGAGTCACGCTTAGTTGCTGTATGGGAGTGTGCCACCGATGTCTGAGTGCTTGTAATACCCGTTTCATTTTCGTTCATTATGTAGGCAGGTTTAAGTCGATCCAGGGACACAACTGTAGTACGTAATGGTAGCTGGATTTTGTAGTACTTTTCATAGCGCTTCAGTACTTCATAGGGACCATCATACGGTGGTGTGAGTGGCGCTCTGGCTGTATCGTTGCGAACGAAAACATGCGTACACGTCGATAAGTCCTTGTAAACAAAAGGCTTGTCAGCTGTTTGTGAGCGGTGCGGCGCCGGCGCGAGTGACGTCATCGCGCGACTGAGGCGGCGTACTAACTCTGCGTCATTGATTCTTGCTGTTTGTGGCTCCAAGAAATCAGATGGTATGCGAAGTGTGGTACCATACGTCATCAGAGCTGGACTGAGGTTGTTGTCTTGGCGCAGGGCAGTGCGTAATCCCAATAAAACCCTTGGAAGTTCTTCAGTCCATGTCGTTGTTGCCCCGCGGGCCATTAGCGCCGCTTTCATGGTTCGGTGCCAGCGCTCAACTTGCCCATTCGACTGTGGGTGGTATGCCGTAGTACGAATTCTGTTGATTCCCATTTTCTTTACGAGCGCATTGAACAGGGTGGACTCGAACTGGCGTCCTTGATCGGTCGTGATGCGTAGCGGGCAGCCGAATCTCACTATCCACGTTTCGTACAGTACTTGCGCAACGACTTCTGCTGTGATATCCCGAACTGGGATTGCCTCGGGCCATTTCGTACATCGGTCAATCATAGTGACGCAGTAGCGACATTCATTAGAAAGGCGCAGCGGGCCAACGATATCTATATGAATGTGTTCGAAGCGTTGCGACGGCGGGAATTGTACCAGTGGCGTAGTTACGTGCCGATGTACCTTTGCTCGCTGACAGTTTATGCAGGCTCGCGTCCAGTGTGCTACTCCTTTATTCATAGATGGCCAAAATAATTTTCTTGCTATCATCTCTCTTGTACTGCGTACGCCCGGGTGACACATTTCATGTATCGCTTTGAAAGCTGCATACCGGTGTCTTGCGGGTATATACGGCCGTGGTACCGAAGTTGAGAGCTCGCATGTGATTGGTCGGTTACATCCATGTATACTTAGTTCTTTGAACATCAAGTTTTCTTGCTTTTTAAGTTTCTTGAGTTCTTGGTCTTGTTGTTGATCGATGCTCAGTTGATTATAATCAATTGTTGACGGACAAATAATTTCTTCGAGTCTCGATAAAGCATCGGCTACCGTATTATGTTCTCCCTTTATGTACTTTATGCTCGTACAGAATTGGCTGATGAAATGTAATTGCCTCTCGCGTCTCGGTGTGTCGGAGGTACTCGCTGCTTTTGTGAGAGCGTACGTAAGCGGTTTGTGGTCCGTATATATCTCGACGTCACACCCTTCTATTAATCGACGAAAGTGTTTAACAGCTGTATACATAGCTAATAATTCGCGATCGTATACACTGTATCTACGTTGCGTTGCACTCATTGCTTTTGAATAAAACGCTAGTGGTTTCCACACTTTGTGAACTTGTTGCTGGATAACCGCACCGACGCTGTGATCTGAAGCATCCGTCATGATAGCGAGAGTACTTCCTTGCACTGGATGGGAGAGTATGGTAGCCTCTGTGATGCTTTGACGGCACTTCTCAAAGGCTTGCTCTTCTTCCGTTGTCCACTCGATCGGCGTGCTATCATTGCGCTTTCTGTTATGTAGGTACTTGTTAAGCTCGTTCTGTATTTCTGCTTGGCGAGGTAGACAGTCTCGGTAAAAGTTGATCATTCCCAGGAAACGTCGAAGTTCGAGAATGGTTTTCGGTTTTGGGTAGGTAGATATAACTTTGACTCGATCGGTTGTAGGTTTGATTCCGCTCGCTGATACTTCATAGCCGAGAAAGTCTATTGTTTCTTTACCAAATTCGCACTTTTCTAGGTTTAGTGTCACACCGTATTTGTCCAACCGCTGCAGAACTTGGTGAAGCAGCTGCTTGTGCTTTTCTTCACTTTCTTCAAAGAGGAGGATGTCGTCGATGAAAGAGAAACATCCATCTATGCCTTTCAGTACTTCGTGCATGAATCTTTGAAATGTTTGACTGCCGTTCCTCAAACCAAAATTTAAACAATTGTACTCGAACATTCCAAAAGGTGTTATGATCGCTGTTTTCTGTGCGTCTTCCTTAGCGATTGGTATCCAGTAGTACGCCATTTTTAAATCGAGCTTGGAGAATATTTTCTTGTTATGTAGTTGGTAAGTGAAATCGTGAATGTTCGGCACGGGATAACGATCTGGTTGAGTGACTGCGTTAAGACGTCTATAGTCACCACACACGCGTAGTCTTCCATCCTTTTTCTTTACCACATGAAGTGGGCTAGCCCATGGGCTTTTTGATGGCTTGCAGATTCCCATCTCCATCATGCGGTCAAATTCTTCCTTGGCTGCCTTATATTTGTCTGGGGGTAGCGGGCGGGGGCGAGCGTAGAGTGGAGGGCCGGTCGTTTCAATGTGGTGGACAACGTCATGCTTCGGTGGATGTCTCAGCGACATAGGTCGTAGGACATCAGGGTATTTCTTCAAAATGTCGTAGTACACTTGATTGCTACTTATAATGTGTACTGACTCGGTGATTGTAGAAACTTGCAACGCGTCGACAGATAGTTCGGTAATCTTGTCGACTAACTTTTTCTTGTCCAGGTCCACCAGTAGTTTAAAATGTCGGAGAAAATCGGCTCCCAGTATAGAGGTCTTGACGTCTGCAACTATGAATGACCACACAAAGTCTCTTCGTAATCCAAAATTCAGCCTGATAGTTTTTTGTCCGTAAGTCTTGATTGGTGTATTGTTTGCGGCATATAAACTGTAGGCGCTTTCAATTCTGCTGATTTTATGATTAGCGGCCAAAACGGAGATGTCTGCGCCGGTGTCCACGAGGAAACGTTCGTGAGTGTTACGGTCGTGTACACAAAGGCGATTACTGGTGTACGGGACACCGACGTCCGCCACGGTCGGTGTCGGCTTTAGTTTTCCGACGGCTTCTTCCTTCTACAACACGGCGATTCACAGCGCTTCGCTTTATCTCCGAAACGGTGATGGTAGCGGCATTCCCAGTTGGCGTCTCCCGGCTTCGGTACCGATCCACGGTGCGTTGACTGCGAACGTGAACGGGATCGAAAGCGGGGGTTGAACGTGCGGCGACGGTTTCTATGTGGTGGTCGCCCTCGACGTAACTCGGCGATCTCAAGTGTGAGCTTTTCAACTTGCTTTGCCAGTGTTTCCAGTTGCGTTGTAGATGACGAGGACGGCGCTGGTGCTGTGACTGCGGCGACGCTGGGACCCTCTGCATACTCCACCATCTTGTCTGCCATCGCGGCTAAGGTGTCCAAAGATGATTCCTTGTTTACCGACAAGACGACTCGAACCTGAGCGGGTAGGTGATTTAGCCACTCAATCTTGAGACCTTCGTCGGTAATCATGCCACTAGCGAGTTCTCGCATCTTCCTTAACAGTTGGGAAGGCTTCTGGTCTCCCAACTCTAGTCCGCTTATAAGTTTTTGGAAGTTCTTGACGTCCGACTTGTCGTAGGCTTCGAGTAGACGTTCCTTAACTTTTTCGTATTTCCCAGTTTTAGGTGGATTATAAAGTATGTCGGTCAAATGTTGTAAGTCGACGGCTTGGAGTTGTTGCAATAAATATCGAAACTTCTGGTCATCTGAGGTCTTCAATGGGTCGATCACGGCTTCGAATTGGATGAACCAGGCGCGGGGTATTTCTCTCCAGAAAGGTAAGAGCCGCGACTGCACGGATACTGCGCTCACGTCGTAATTTATCTCGGTCTGGATTTTCGCTTGTTGCTCTTCAGACATGGTAGCTTCTTCTAAGTGTTCGGGTTTTCTTTACGGGGTCACCAATTGTAGTGTACTATGTGCAGGATTTAAATGAAACTCGAGATACAGCAAGGAATATTTCATTTTTATTATTGCACTAGCCTTATATAATTTTTGGATATTTAATTAGTACTGGGTTAAATTACACAACATCTTTAATTGACCAATAAGATCTAAGGTGATCGGGCACCCATCTCGCTCTAGCGCGTGCGTTCTGTATAGCGTCGCCTGCTCGCACACTATAAATATTATCGACACCGGCGTTCACGTAGTCAGTACACCGCGCGCCGCGGTGCGGGCGCTTCATTGTATGTATTGTATGACTCCCATAGTATGATTGATTCAATTGCTTTAACAGAAGAGTCCCCACAAATCTTCTGTGCCTTTCCTTTTAATACTCTTAAAAGCTTTTATAATATCATCACTTGTTACGGATTCAAAACTAAAGTTAGGTACAGTTTGTTTTACGCTTTGATTTAAAAAGAGTTCAGCCACATCTGGTGATGATGCGAGACACTTAGTAATATCCACGGGTATATTTGCAAAAAAAGCAGCTAAAAAATTGGCAATGGTAAGCTTGTCTGAAACCAGTTCATCACCAATATTCAATACTAATGTTTGATCTCTTGATCTACTTTTACCAGTTTCAGTATAAATTATTTGCCAAGCTGATTTTATTTTATTATCAGATTTTTTAATTTTATCTCTTATATATAAAGATTTAGCTTGAATGCAAACCTTTTTAAAAATTTTTGAATAATTTCTAACATAATTAATAAAATTGACATCAGGGTTATAGGACCTTCTGTCATACAACTCATATAAAAAATCTCTACTCAGTCTAATGCCTTGAGTTGCCCAAGAACTAAATTTTATCTTATTACTGTCAACCTTACAAGCTTTATTAAATTCTTTGCAAATACAGTGGAATAATGTAGTGTACATATCGTTAGGGTTACTTTTGTTTGGCAATAGATGGCACAAACTATTTTCCAGGTTGTTACTGAACTTTCCCAAATTAGATTTTGTTAAAGGTCTAAAACTAATTTTTTGTTTATTTATATTTATCTCATTTTTTATCTTTACTATTTGGCATTTATGGTCAGAGCGAACACCAGCCACCAAACACTTCTCAGAGACATCAAAGTTGGTAATTATGTTATCAATGCAAGTAGCAGATGTGGGTGTGACTCTCGTGGCCTCAGAGAACAAGCATTTAAGGTTAAAGGACCGAAATACAGATAGAAATATGTTTATTTCAGGTGAATCTGCTAAAATGTTCATATTAAAATCACCACATACAAGGATTTTTTTTTTACTTTTAATTTTCCTAAGAATGTCTTCTATTGTTGCTGTAAAAAGCTTTAAATCGGATGCTGGTGGTCTATACACACATATTATACAATAAAACTGCGTCTCTACACATGCCACCTCACACACACGCTCAATAGATAGTTGGCATATATCTTTACGTTCTTTAAATTTAATTTGGTCTCGAAGTAGTATCAGTACTCCACCACCCTCTGCCGAAACCCTATTATAAAAGCTGGCGACCCTATAGCCACAGACACTAAAAGCCATCTTGTGTGCCTTCAGCCATGTTTCTGTAAAACAAAGGATATCTATTTCATATTTTTCATTAAAAAGTTCTATGTCTAGAATTTTGCCAGAGAAGCGGTTTATATTTTGATGTGATAGAATTAGAAAGTTATCACACTTCTCTATTGTCATGCTTACATGTTTAAACTACTAACTAAATTGATTTTAATAACATTACTAAAAGATGGTATAAAAAGTGACTTCATCATTTTTCGCAGACGATCTGAAGCTGACTCAAAGAATTCAGACAGTTTGTGTCTATGGTGTGTACCTAAATAATAAAATGTAGTTAAACCACCAAAAATGTACTCACATAAAATTCACAAAAAACCGAAACTTAATAAAGTCAGAGTACAATATACAGGGGCAGGCGCTAACAGAAGTCACCGTTCTTAGGGACCCACCATATTGACAAAAAGCTAAACTCAGCTTATAAAGCGTTCGGGTTTGTAATGCGATCCTCAAAAGAATTCAAACAACCATCCACGGTACTGCTCTTGTATATTATCTATGTTCGAAGCCAGTTGGAGTACTGTTAGCACGGTTTGGAACCCAACTTACAAAGTTCACATACATAGCTCGACTTGAAAGAGTTCAGAAGAGGTTAGTTCGTAATCTAGCTTTTTGATTTAACTTAAGAAAGGCAAGATCATACAAAGAAGGCCTAAAGCATTTCAAACTTATGTCCCTAAAATCTCGACGTACAAACTCTGATCTAACATTTTTGTATAAGTTGTTGAATAAAGGTATTGACTGCCCTAATCTTGTCAGCAAAATTAATATTAACGTTCCATTCAGAATTCCGCGCTATCCTCGTGCATTACTAAAAGCTCCGCGTAATCGAACGAATCTAGGTGAACATGCACCGGTTATGAGAATGACCCACCAGTATAATGTCATGACAAGTAAATCAGATAATCTCGATATATTATACATACCTCGAAGCAATTTGAAGGCCTGATATGGTTACAAATAAACGACGTGTAAATTTTGACCTGTATCCTCAATACAGGTATTATTAATTAATAAAATTATTTTTATATTTATAGTTTTGTCTGCGATGATATATAATTGCGAGATGTGATCTCCTATATAAAAGAGCACATGGAAAAATTTATATTTACTGTATTATTAGCATGTAAGGTGTATTCTTTGTTGGAGATCCAAGTAAATAAATAATCGACTGCAAAATGGGATTCGTTTCTTAATTTGACAATATGTTTTGACCGGTGTTTGTGTACCGCAATTGAAAATTTATATTCCATAATTTTTACTTGCGGTATGGTCCTATATAGATTTTCATCAGTTCGGAAAAGCTTAGAATTAAATACATAAGTTGAACAGTTTTTTTTATCGTATTTTAATGGTTAACCAATCCTCACCAAGTGTTCAGTTTTCTGTATAGAGTGTACTTATTAATTAAACATTTCAGGGTGGTATCGCAACGACAATGACTCAACCAGCGGACGTGCTCAAAACGCGGGCGATGAACGCCCGAAAAGGCGAGGTCCAAAGTATATTAAAACTTCTCGTCAGTACCGCCAAAGAGAGTCCACTAGCATTCTTCAAAGGTTACGTACCAGCATTTGTTAGACTCGCACCTCACACTATATTGACATTCGTATTTTTAGAACAACTTAGGATGAACTTCGGCGATGTGATAATTCCGAAACAATAGAAGCTTTTAGGTTTGGAGATAACTCGCGGTAAATTTCGTGGCACGGATTCTTACAACGCCGTACAAGAATATGGATGAATAGGTTTTAGAGAATAAGGACAAGAATACGGACTGTCTATGTGAATACTGAATGCGTTAAGTTATACTTACTTACTTATCGTGTGGGCAGTGGTTACCCTAGTGTCAGAGTTGTTCAAGCCGCCCATTAGGCCTCTGACATGGCTTAACGACTGTTGCCTAATGGCTACAACCGGGACCAACAGCTTAACGTGCCCTCCGAAGCACGGAGACGCTCAGAAATTAAACCACTTTCGCGGTCACCCATCTATGGACTGACCGCGAGCCTAGTTGCTTAACCTCGCCGATCACCCACGGACCGGTGAGAGCATCTAGCTATGAGCGCCTCGTTAAGTTATGATTTACCGCGAGTTATCCAATAGCTTTATATTTTTTATTTATATTGTGGAATCACAATAGTGTTACATGTATCACTGTGATACTATATTTGTCATTTTTTAGTTGCATTTCGTTATTAGAATGATAAGTTAATATTGTTGCTTTTTAAATAGTTGTAGATTGGGAATCTATTCTAATGAGAATTCTCATAGTTACCATTATACCTAAATTTTATTAACGGCTATAATTCAGATATTTTATATTTCCATAGGAAAACGCGAGTTCTACTCCAGCCAGTCTGCTGTCCTTTATAAAGTATAGATATAGATCTCGCTGTAGGCGTCAGAACCCAAATATTCCAGTCAGCACAAGTTCTACTCTAGCTAGGCTGCTGACCCTTATGAAGCACTGTAGTGAATAGCGGGTTGAGCTAGCTGCCTACAATGGGCAACATCATATCCTCATATAGATCTCGGTGTAGGCGTCAGAACCTAAATATTCCGGTCAGCTAAGTTCCACTCTAGGCTGCTGTCCCTTCCCTTATAAAGTACTGTAGGGAATAGCGGGTTGAGCTAACTTCCTACAATGAGCAATATCCTATCCTCATATAGATCTCGATGTAGGCGTCACAACCCAAGTATTCCGGTCAGCTCAAGTTCTACCCTAGCTAAGCTGCTGACCCTTATAAAGTACTGTAGTGTATAGCGGGTTGAGCTAGCTGACTACAATGGCCAACATACTATCCTCACATAGATCTCGCTATAGTAATATTACGGACAGCACAAGTTCTGCTCTAGCCAGTCTGCTGTCCCTTATAAAGTACTGTAGTGAATAGCGGTTGAGCTAGCTGCCTACCATGAGCAACATCCTATCCTCATATAGATCTCGATGTAGGCGTCAGAACCCAAATATTCCGGTCAGCACATACTCTACTCTAGCTAGGCTGCTGTCCCTTATAAAGTACTGTAGTAGTGAATAAGTCCATTAGATATTTATAATTTGAGACTTATTTTTGACTTTGTCGAACATTTGTAACTTTTTTAGAATGAATTCCTATGAGAGCATGACAATAACTAATTTTACCACCATTGACATCAGCGTTTGTCACCATGGTGAGTGTGGATGAAAAAATACGTACATCTATATCTAGACTACACAAAACACTTGGAATATTCATATTTCATGTTAGTATATACAGTGAAATATGATCCTATATACTAGAGTATATAGTATATTCATCACCTCTTGACCATCAACAATATTATTTATGCATTGCGTTTTTATTCGTCGTCCAAAAACTTAACTAAAGCTTGCTTGCCTCTTCATCAACTACAATTGTGACATACGTCCTTTCTGATTCTTGCGTAATCCGCGTGCCGTACCCGTATCTCTCCTACGTTCGTGGTACGCGTATAGATATCATTATTTGTCTTCAGACGCGCTCGCATAGTTTGAATATTAACTAGGAACTATATAAAGTCTGCAAGAGTTCCAAATACTTACTATTTCTCATTGCAAGACTCACAAGACAAATAAGAATTTAAAATACTATATAGTTTTTGTGTATATTATTTGTAATATAGTGTAGATATATCGACATATATTGTGTACCTATAGGTACTATTTTCTATGTGTCTACACCGACAACTGCCTAACTCCATAACTCCATTCTTCGGCCTATATTTTGGTCGTCTGGATGAGATCACACTTTGTGATAAGACCGCCCATTGTATGCTTTTAACGTTTTATATCTATTAATTGTTATACCTTTTGGCGGACAATATATTTATTTTATTTTTGTTTATCATCGGTATTAAAATATACTATGATAGGTAAATACTATGTTTTATATTGCATATATTTTTTTTATATAGTCTGGACCTCTTGTAGTAATGCATACATAACATTGTGTATACCGGCGAGCAGTTGTTAATTCAAGTTAAGTTTGGTTCAGCTTTGGATAGTTGTGAAAATGCTAAATATACATAATTAATAGAATATTAATATACTGATAATTGAAGTGCCAAGAATGCTTCACCAAATTTATTTTTAAATTTTAATTTAATATCATTTATTATGTGAGATTATTTGTGTTGTTTTTTTAAAAGCGCTAATTTCGGGCTGTGTTGTTATAAATTTTTTTTTTATTTTATACATGTGCCAAAATGATTATTTACAATATTCACAGATTATGACTACGTTTTCCATGAAACAATTCCATTAATTACAACAGAATTATTATATTTATTTTTTGATAATTTTATAACAATTTGAGATACATTCCTTGCGAACATAGTTCACACTGTAATCAGTAATCAATTTGTTTATGTGTTAAGGTGAGGGTTGCCAGATGTCGTTTCTCTGTTTGTATTAACGTCCGGTGTCTGTTTTTTATACTGTTCTACACAATCTGGTAGTCCCTTTAAAAGTGTGATGAGATTACACATAGAAATATATTACATGTTATAGATAATCATATGAGACGTGTATTCATCATATTATGATCATGTTATGAAAATATAAAAAGTAACAGTGAAGGATTTGTATATACATATATATATTTGTTATTATTCAAACATAAATGTTAAGGCTCTGAGTATTGGCGGTCATTGTTGTGGCTCCATATTGTCGTGCAAATGCTAAAGGGTCGTAATAAAGTGAAATTTGTCATGATAAATGCTACTCTATGTAACCGTAATGTAATAACATTTATCTTGATAGATGATTTTCTGTTATGCTGATTTGTTCATTTCACGGCAGCTTAGCCAGTAGGGTGAAGGCCAAAGTGGTTTTCCTGAGTGTCTCCGTTACATCGGAGGGCACGTTAAGCTTTCCGGTGGTTGTTTATACCATGTCAGATGTTTACTGGGTGGCTTGAACTACTGACACTAAGGTAACTGCTGCATAAACAATAAAGAAAATTGTATTGACAATATCTTAATAGTTTACCTTGTTATAATCAATCAAACACATTGCGGTATAAACACAATGTTTATTGTAATGATGCCTTTGGTGTCGATGCTATTTTCCGCTCAAAAAGGGTACTTATTTAATATTGTTTATGACTATTGTAATATCTTATTATGAACTTATTATTTTATCGTTAATATTATAATTATTATCACTCGAAATATCATCAGCAGACAAAACCTAATAAATTAAAATAGATTGACTCCACGTTGAGGCAATTGTGTTTTAATAATGTGACGAAATATGCTTAAAATTTGGTTCATTAAAAATATTTGATATAAGTTATTAAACTCTTTATAATAATTGAAGTTGACTATTTATAAAGACTATTATATAGTCTACACTTGAACTTTAATCAATAATCATGATAGTTTTATTGACGTTATAGAATATATCCAATTTACCGAATATACTATTTATTATTGGACTATTTATTGTAATAAGTGTAAGGCAAGTAATGTTATCTACTAAACAATATTTTTAATTCAGACTATTGTTGCAAACAAATTTGTATGGGACTTTAGTCAAGGATTGTATTTGTATGTTATTTATTTATTGTAAATAGTCTGGAATTCAAAGATACAGTAAGTAGTTTTATTAGATATTTAATAAATATTGTTGTATTGACAAATATTCCTGTGTTCAAATGGTCACAACTTAATCACTTATTCCATTTTAGTGGAAAATAAAGTATATCGTATATATAAGTGCACTACATATTGTAATAAGAGTTGTTATTGTTGTGTGAATAAAATAATCTTCGTATATTGAAGTCAATTCGAGGAAATCTGTTGAGGTTGGTAATCGGCAGTTTGTATAATGTAATGTAATGTATCTTGAAATCTGGTTAAAATTTAATTGATGTGTAGGTACCATCCTTGTTTTGAATACATACCAAGAAATGGTATACTACTGCGTGTAGCGACCGCCAAGCGCCTTAAATTGCGTAATATTTTAGGTTGTCTTAGGCGGGCCGAAAGGGGTGAGAGGGGATTTTGGGTAATCAGTCTTTCCTTAGTCCTACAAAGGTTTTTCTTATGATCTTCTGTGTGAACATCCCTCAAGCTACTTTTACTGTTTCTCTATTATTATTACAACCTGGTATATAATGTTGTATGTTTTTAAACATTTTTATAATCTGTATAATATATGTGTCATTAATCGGTCTTGGAGACCAACCTCTTCAATATAACTAATCATGTAATGTAAAACGCATACTTATTTCCCATTTAGGTAAATTAGTAGTAATAATACGGGAAAATACCTAGCTGTGTTAATCATTGTTATAGACTTAGTACATGTTTTTACTATTGAGAAAAGTGGCAAAATTATCTGAGAATTGATAAATCAGAAATTAGTGTACATAATATATCGGCTGTTATAATTTCAAAACTAGTTAGGATTGGAATGCATTTAAGTCTCATTTAGTACGAAAAAAGATCAAAATTGTAAAGCAGCATTTTGGCCTGATAAACTTGTAATTTAAACAATCGATATATTTATGTGATGGTAAATCAGACGAGCATTAGAACTTGATCAACTGCCGGGCCTGCCTTCTTCCATCGACGTGTGTCCAACTTTTATATCAACTTTAAAACATAGAATTGTGTAGGATTTGTAGAATTCCTTAAATATTGGGTTGTATATTAAAATTATTGTTATTTGTTTATGTTCTTTTATTTATTATCATTTATTCAAATATCTTTCTTTTTAAAATAAGTATATAAAAAACAGAAATATACATTTTAAAATATAAAAAATAGGATTTGCAACCGGCAGCAGGAACAGGGTCTATGCTACCGGAGGTTACGGCTCTAGAGACCGGAACCCCCTGACAATGCGAGCCGTGTCCAAAAGCACCGCTTTTTGGATCTTGTTCTTGATCCAACCGCCTAACGTCAGCCTCTTTAGGTGTTTTTCGAAGCTCTTTGCTATTAATCCATTAGCAGAAACGACTATCGGTACAATGATAGCTGAGTCAACATCCCACATGCTGACAATCACCCGCGCAAGATCCAAATATTTAATTTCTTTTTCTTTTTCAGCCTTCAAAAGATTGTCACCATGCGGTATGGTAACATCAACCATTACTGTGCAGCGTTTTTGTCGATCTATCATTACAATATCAGGTTTGTTGGCAATCACAGTCCTGTCTGTAATGATAGATCGATCCCAGTATAACGTGATAGTACCTTTATCCAGAACTGGTACAGGTGCATACCTGTAATAAGGCACCTCTGAAGCTACAAGGCCATGTCGCAGAGCAAGTTGTTGATGAATAATCCTGGCTACGAGGTTGTCTGTGCAAATATTCACCATTTGCTAGTCGAGAACAACCGGAGACAATATGTCTGAGGGATTCACCGGGGCGATGACATGCTCGACAAATATCGTTTGTGCCATCTTTTAGAATATGTCTCCGGTTGATATATTATTATTATCGTACTAACATAGATAAGACGGCTGTAGCCAGAAATATAAAAAAAGTAAAGAGTTATTTCGGAAACTTAATATACTTAGTAGAAACGCCAGCACATCAAGCTACCGCAATCTGTCGAATTTCGACAATTGAAAATGAACCGTATACTTATGTGATTTAAGTTGAATATCTATAAAAGATATTTGACAGATTGGGGTAGCTGGATGTGCTGGCGTCTGTACAAAAAAACTACACATTAATTCATCATCATCATTATAGCAGCTGAACAAAAGTCCACTGCTGAACAAAAGCCTCCTCAAGAATCATTTCGGAGGGGAATATGTCATAATCGCCACGCTTGGCAGATGGGTTTGCGATCGCAGTATGACGGTCATCGTACACATAAAGAAACTGCTGCCCGTCCTCTATAGAAATACCATCGGGTCGACTTCTACGCCCATCATGGGATGAGATGGGGTGATGATATTCTGATATTTGACAAGTTAATTACGACTACGTGTTATCTAAGTTCGATGCGAGAACCAAATGAAGGAGTTTCCGTGGAGCTCAGGTGTCTCGGGCGGCGGACGTCGAATCGCATGACGACATCGAGGCACGTTTCGCTGACGCTGCAACTCGTGTATGCACAGTAACTAGGGCGTTTGGTAGCTATGCAGTCTGGTACCGAGTTCATTACCGTATAGCATATATACCTAACTACCTTCTATTAGATGAAAAAAAATTCAATTAAATTAAGTAAGTATGGTAATAAATTTGGAGAGCGCAGTTTTAATAACTATAATTTTACAAGAATTTGACGTCATGTCGTCGCTGTAGTAGGTAGTCAGGGCCATTCTATTTTAGTTTCGAGACATGGCGTAGATTAATGCATGGTGGAATTATTACGTAGGTACGGTTACACGCAGCGCAGTCTATTTCTAGGCCATTTTAGAATTTATAACGTTTACAGTAGAAACTATGCAAAACAAAAATATGGGCATAGTACAATAAATTGCACTGATTGTTATACAATTTTTTTTAAAGACAACGCCCGCACTAGGCAATCTCGAATTCCTGTGTCGCGGGGTACTTTATAAACATAATAGACGGACACAAATAACATCCAGACTCAGAACAACTATTTATGGGTCACACAAATAGTTGTCCGGCGCGGGACTTGAACCCGCGACACGACGAGGCGAGGCGACTGTCTTAGCCGCTGCGCCACACATGCAGTCAAAATTTATCTATAAATATTATTAAAAGGTATCGTTTTAGTATATGTAATTTAAAATTAAATTAAAATATTTTTAATAAGCGCCAAAAATTCCAATTCCAATTTTTCCAAAAATTCCAAGCTTTTCTATTATTTTTACATTTTAGTTATTGCTAAACAGGTTTTCATCTCATTCAACCCATCATCGTTGCAAGGATATAAGCCGGTACATTTCAAACAGTTTAACTCTTCAAAGCTTCGGCTACGTATGCTTGACCAGCGGCAAAGAGCTTGAAGCCTAATTATACAACGGCATGATCGACAGTACTTACTACCCTGCATGTTGCGTATACTATGCAACTCCAACAGTATACAATTCGTAGCATTCTTCATTCTGCTGTGTCGTGATATTTTGCTGGAAATTGCAGTCTTTGGTTGAATGAGATGAACACTGTTTTTACCATAAAGTTAGTATACCTATACTACTAACTTTATGGTTTTTACCGAAGTCTACACGGACGGGGACACTGACATACCAGTGTCATACATTTGTGCTTTTCGGAAGCAGGGGTCATACTATTGAGAGTGTTCCCATTGAGGGACCACATAGGTATGAATGTTGAGCTTTTGAAAGCATAGTAAAAGATCTCAGACAATTGTAAATTCAGCCACTAGTTTGTAAAAGTAGCCGCTCCAAAGTTACAATCGGTCAAAGGTGGTCCGTCAGACGTGACTGAGAGGCATCCATAACTCTTAACATAGTTACAATTTACAACTGCTATGAATACTCTTATTAAAACATTGCAAAACTTATCATATTAAATATCGACCTTTCCCGTTTGCTGTATAAAAAGAACTTGCATGCAGAAGGCCGATCCACACTCGCACGAAAACCACGGCGTGAATAGCATCGCGAAGCGCGGCGTGAATCGCGGTTAATGTTGCCAACAATCTACACTCGCAAGTTCACGCCGGGCTTCACAGTATAGTTCGCGCTCTTGACGAGTATGCACGTCAAATTTTGAAGTTTATTTGTAAGAAGTAGGTATGGACAGTGAAACCACTGCAGGTGCTTTACTATTTTGCGCTCTGGCAATTTATAGTTACGCCTTAAAGAAAAAACAAACAATTCAAAAGAAGCACAGAAAACGGAGATGGTTGATTACCACCATTCACCGAAACGCGACTTAGCAACCCGCGAATGTAGAGTCTTGACGTGTTCACGCGCGCTTCGCGCCTGCGAGCCCTTTGTCGCGGGACAAAAAACCGACAATTTTCGGGGAACGAGCCGCGAAGCCGCGAAAAATATGCGAATAGGATCCACACTCATGCTTCGCGGATGCTTCGCGCCTTCACGGGCGGACCGCGCGTGAGTGCGGACGCGGCAAGAAGATGGCCACTCAAGCGATCACCACAAGTTCACTTTGTGTGGAAACCATAATGGAATTTGGTATTTTTGTATGGTTTTAGCGTTAGTAAAGTGTTACAAACCTTCTTTATGATTTTGAACTCATTAATTTTTCTATATAATTGTCATGTCAGTTACTTGTCAATGATTGAAAAGTGTTAACTATACAACTTAAAATATTTAAATTAAATAATAAATATAAACGAATTGTATATATTTATCAGTGGCAACGAGGATGGGATTGTGAACAATTCGAACAATTTCTGCAATTACAGGCATTGCAACAAAAACAAATATCAGACGTATTACAATTGTTGCTGTCACAACAGCAACATACAGCCGTTGGAACTCCCACACCATCGACGACAAATGGCACGGAGTCACCCAACACTTCACATACCAAAAATATCATCTATAATAATTTTAAAAATGACATATTCAACCCCAATGACACCTCTGTTGAAAATTACATTGACTACTTTGAAACTAAGTGCGAACTGTGGGGAGAGAATGCACTAAACATACGTAAGGAACTGCTAATCACCTGCCTCTCACCCGAAACATTTCATGACATAAAAGTTGCACTTACACCAAATTTTGATACAAGCACGTATGCAGATATACGAGCCAAACTTCTCGACTTGTACAGAGTCAAGCGCACAAGGTACCGGGCATTAACTGATTTTTGGAACTGTATACGTAATGATAGCGAATCTATGGAGCATTACGCGAACAGACTTAAAGAACTAAGCACAGATTGGAACTACAATGATGAATTACTAGAACGACAGCTTCGTGACTGTTTTGCAACCGGTCTCAATCACCCACAGTTAAAGGTTGATTTGAAACAAAAATGGCCTGATCTACAAGAAATACACGACGGAAAGATTAAAGAAGTAACCTTTGCTCAGATCTTTAGCGTTGCACAATCGCGGGAAAGAGTAGAAGGTGACGAGGATACATTCGTAAAAGTGAGTAAGATAAAGAAAAACACAAAATCTTTCCAATACAGATCACCACACAGATTACAGGCCCACCAATGTCTCCGATGTGGTCAAAACGGAAGACATCCTCTGTTTCAATGTGCAGCCAAAAACCATACTTGTAAAGAGTGCAACACACCGGGACATTATGAAAATTTTTGTATCAAGTCGGGCAAAGCCTGTTTAGTAAAACACAATGAAAATAACAGACCAAGAAAACCTACTATAAATAGAAACAAATTATACAAATTAAAACACAATGGGAGCAACGACGAGTCTTCACGAGCATCTATTTCAGGTGACAGTGATGATGATGCAAACAAAATTTGTCAAATAAAAGCAAAAAACACGGACAGTAAAAAAATTGATGTCCTAATAAATGATATTCCATGCACGTTAGATTGGGATCCCGGATCGGTGTATTCAATTATCAGTACTAAATTCTGGAAACGTATCGGGGCTCCCCCTCTCACAAAAGCACCAGGATTGCGCGCCTATGGTAACATAAAACTTAAACCCAAGGGCCTGACAGATGTAACAGTCCGACTGGAAGGACTAGAGAAAATATTACCAGTTGTAGTCATGAAATCCGCCGACCCAATGCTCTTTGGTTTGCAATGGAGTGAAATGTTCAATATGGATTTTCCCAAACCAGTCTACTGTGTAAAAAATACAAGACGCGAAAATATTTCACTAAAACAAGTCCTGGACCGTTATACTATGCTCTTCGACAACAAACTTGGAAAGGTCAAAAATTACACAGTGAATATACATGTCAAACCTGACGCTAAGCCGAAACATTTTTATGCGAGACCAATTAAATTTTCAATGAGAAAAAACATAGAGGTTGAACTAGAACGTTTAGTTGCCGAGGGTATCATACATAACCCAAAAAGATCCAAACGTAACACCGGTACCATGGGCAACACCGACAGTTAACATAATTAAACCAAACGGTCAAATCAGGATATGCGGTGATTACCGTACCACACTCAACCCTGTACTGATAACACACGCACACCCTGTTCCTTTATTTGATCAATTACGCCAGAGTCTCGCAAATGGAGATAAATTTTCTAAAATTGACCTGAAAGATGCATACCTTCAATTTGAAATAAGTCCAGAATCTAAACAGTTCTTGACTATATCAACGCATAAGGGATACTATCAGTACAACAGGATGCCCTTTGGAATTTCAACTGCTCCGTCAATATTTCAACATTACCTTGACAAATTGATGGAAGGAATACCCAACGTCGCAGTCTATTTCGATGACATTACCCTTACAGGAAAAGACGACAAAGAACACCTTCAAACATTACGTAGCGTTTTCGATAAATTGCAACAGGCTGGTTTGAAAGTAAACCTTAAGAAGTGCTCTTTCCTACAAAATCAAGTAGAATACCTGGGACACATGATTGACAAAAATGGAATCCATCCTACAAAATCAAAAACTGAAGCCATTGCCAAGGCTCCTTCTCCAAACAACACCAAAGAGCTCAGATCTTTTCTTGGATCAGTCAATTTCTACGAACAATTCATACCACACTTGCATAGTGTTTGTGCTGACCTTCATGCACTAACAGGACATCGTATGAAATGGCGTTGGACAGACACCGAAGCTAACGCATTTGAACAAGCAAAAAGACTAATAGTTAGTTCCAAACCACTCATAGCATTTGATGATAAACGCACACTTTACTTAGCCTGCGATGCATCTGAAAAAGGCGTGGGAGCAGTTCTTTTTCACAAGAAAAATAATATTAAGCAACCTATAGCTTTTGCATCGAGGAAACTCCGTCCTGCAGAATCAAAGTATTCTGTCATCGATCGCGAAGCCTTGGCTATATTTTTCGGCATCAGAAAGTTTGACCAATACCTTTGTGGAATTAAATTTACATTACTCACTGACCATAAACCTCTTATATACCTTTTGGGAACGCAACGCCATTTACCAAAACTCGTTAATAACCGTTTAGTACGTTGGGCTTTAGTTATTGGCAGTTACGACTACGAGATTGTGTATACTAAAGGTGCTAACAATCTAATCGCTGACTACCTATCGAGAATGCCAAATCCAGAAGAACAGCCTTCCAAAACAGAACTTGCTGTTCACAGAATTGAAGCGCGTCTGCAAACAGAGAGACTTGGCGACCTTGCACTATCAGAAGAACTTATAAGACAAGGAACAAAAAAGGACTCTACACTTAGTCAGATTTCTCAGTTTATTAACACAGGCTGGCGCGAGCATCAATACTCAAACAATTTAAAACCATAGGTACGCACGGAAACGCGGGGAGCTGTCACTAGAAAACAAAATCCGTATGTGGCAAGGTCGAATCATCATACCTGATAGTTTAAGGAAAACAGTCCTCAAACATTTACATTGTGGACATCCGGGGATATCTTCGATGAGAGCACTAGCACGATTATATGTTTGGTGGCCTGAGATTGAGTTTGCCAAAAGTGCCAGGAAAACCGACCTAACAACTCCGAACTACCTATATTTTCATGGTCCATGCCAGACCATGTTTGGGAAAGGCTACACGTCGACTTTGCAGGTCCATTTGAAAATTTATATTGGCTAGTACTTTCTGATGCCTATTCAAAATGGATCGAGGTCAAACCAATGACTAAAATAACGACATCAAAACTTTGCGACGAACTTGACACCATTTTCACTACTTTTGGCCTCCCGCAGTTTATAGTATCCGACAATGGACCCCAATTCACATCACAAGATTTTCAGTATTATTGTAAAGAAAAAGGTATCAAACACATTAAATCTTCACCTTACCATCCGAAAACCAACGGATTAGCGGAACGCCTTGTCAGAACATTCAAGACGAGAATGAGCTCAAGTGCAGAACCTCTCAAAAAACGATTAGAAAATTTCCTATTTGCTTATCGTATTACACCTCATAGTACAACTGGCAAGGCACCAGGCCAACTAATGTTTGGACGCAACTTAACTTGCATTCTGGATAATATACGACCAAGTATTAAGAGGCCTATTACAGTCCACTAGCGCCGCCAATCGAAAAAATGTCATAACTCGTAAATAGAATCAAAAATACAAAATATGTTCTATTATTACTGTGGAAAAGGCAATAACGTAATTGTATAACACCTTATCAACACTTGAAATATAGCTGTTTAGCTAAATCGTGCATTCAAAACATAAACGGCCGTTTTTGTTACAAATGCACGATTTAGCTAAACAGCTATATTTCAAGCGTTGACAATGTGTTATAAAATTACGTTATTGCCTTTTCTACAGTAATAATCTAATAATAGACCACATTTTGTATTTTTGATTCTATTTACGAGTTATGACATTCTTTCGATTGGCGGCGCTAGTGGACTGTAAAAGGCCCCTTAAAAGATCATTGCAATATAAACAAATTCAAGCTAATATTAATTCTGACGACCAGACGCCCAATTATAGACCAGGTGATGCGGTATATGTACGTGCAAGAGATCAGAGTATTTGAACGATTGTAAATTCATGTACATTTCAACCGCGCGGCCACTTCGTAAATTTTGATGAAACTTTGCCAGGAATTAGTAATAATTTGTTACTATACGTATCTCTTTTCCTGAATTTGTTGCAAAAGAAACTAAGATGCTATGACTAAAAACAGTTGGCCGCTAGCACCGCCACTTGCCGTAGTCATTACCTATGATTACATAGAAACTAAATTAAGCAGATAGGCGAATGATGCGTCAAAATAAAGATCATAATTTCTTGTAATTGTTGCAAAAATAAAAGATTATAAAATATGAATAAACAAAACGTTATGCAATATTAAGTTTCCAGGTTATGGATAGGTAGGTATTTCATCATTCATATCAAATTATTGGAGATTAATGTGTATGGACAATTAGTTGCTAATTTGTTACAACGAATAAACAGAAAAAAAATCTAGAAAGTAGGTTAATTAATTTGTTAGAGTCGATTTTAGTTGGCCGGTCGGACGGCAATATGCCTAAAAATTCAATGGCGTTTATCTCGTTATTAAAGGTAGGTTTAAGCTTAGTCAATAGTACTAATCGACAGGTAACATAATCTGTTTTGGATAAATTAGACGAAAATAGTGGTTAAATTCATATTTTAAGAGATTTTAGCTAAAATATAGTAGTATGAGACTGTATTTGAGTAGAGTGACCATGAATTTTTACAATGAAGTAAAAATGTTCGGTAAGGTAAATATAGCATACCTACTTTATATAAGTAAAAGTCACAAATCAATTAAAATTTCTTTATTCAAAATCAACACAACAAATTCAAATAAATCAAGTAATCAAAAATTAACGGGATAGATATAAAATATCTTTAAACTTACATATTTATTAACTGTCACAAATATATGACACAGAATGTAGACATATTTTCTTTCTGGTACTTAATTCAATTTTCATAAAATTGTCGTCATAACAATAATATTTATTTTTATTTAAAAAATGACATTTATAGTGGCCAATTTTTGTGCCTGGTAAAAATTCAATAGCACCAACTAAGTAATAATAATTAGTTTTAATGTTAATAACAAGTGGCAGTTCAGTGAGTAAAACTGAGTCTGCAGCTCCGTTTAAATCAAATGTTAAGATTTCGCCTAACTTAAGTTCACCTTTTAACTGTGTGTCACATTTTTGACACATCGTGTTAATTTTTTCATCAAAACAAATTGCTTCTTCTAAGCTTGATATTCCAAATAAGTTTAAAACATCAAGGTTAATTAAGATAAATACATGGTCTCTTTTTAATTGTATGTAATTACAATTAGTACAGGTTTTCAAGTATTGAGCACTTGTAAAATATTTAATAAATATTTTTTCAAATATATAAGCCACATTGCAACTGCAGTCTTTATTTTGGAAACAAGTTTTTGCTATTTCTGATCTACAGTTATAAATTTGCTCTATATGAAGTGTTCCGTTCAAGAGCATAAAAATGTAATCAATTACGAAATCTCCTTTTAATGTACTCAAAAAGTTTTTGAAAGCTAAACTTCTAATACAGGCTTGACCTATTAAATAAAATGCTGAATCAAAGGCACAGGTATTAAAATAACCTGAACTTTCTTTTAATGTTACATTCCCGTTTCTTATAAACACTATTTCGTCATCTTTTGTAAGGGGGTTCTGTGTGTTCAATTCTCCGCGCCAATTTTCCATGTATGATGGTCTATCACTAAATATGGAATCACTGGAGAAAAATAAATCTTTTTGTTTTTGTTGGATTCGTTTTTTAGAATTACCGTCTTTCTTTTTATAAATATTTTTATTCATGGCACGTCTAGTCCGGTGTTGTCTTGATTTTATTAAAGAACGCTTATTATTAAGTGTGGAACCGAAGTTTTTTAATTGATTTGATGCCAAGTACAATTCTCCTTTTATATAATCATAGTGATGTTGTAAGTATTCATCAATACGTTGTCTCGCTAGTTTTGTTTTAAAAACTAACTGTTTTAGAGTGTGAAAATAGCTTTCTACAGATGAAGACGATGGGTTTAAGGTTTCAGATTTGAAATAAGGGCACATAATGTTACTCCACAACGGAAGTTTTATGAATAATCTTTTTAAAGTAGAGATAAAAAGTGGCAAATAGTATGGACTATTTTTACTAACATAGGAATTTGCAGCGTTGCTTCTTTTTTCGTTTTCTACCAACAGATCAAACCATACAACAATATCTCGAACGTCGGCATCGTTGAAAGCAATTTGCTCACATTCAAATACTTTATTTTGATCAACGTTTTCATAATCAACGCACTTATGACTGCTTAACAAATTGTCAAGATTTTGCTTGCTCTCCCTCAAACCCGAATCGTCGTTTTCAAAATCATTTTGATTTAAGCAAAGTTTTATAATTTTAGTCATGATATCTTTTACAAGTGCAAAATCTTGACATTCTTTAATGTAGCGGATACACTTAATATAGTACATTTTAATTTTTGTATCAACATTTTCGAAACAAGTAAAATTATACTGAGTCTTTATAAAATGACTTGTATCCAATCTTATAAAGGTTTTTGGTAGTTCTTCTTTATTTCCGTTCAAGACACTAAAACAACGAATTAAATAATCTTTCACACTTGTAAATTCAGTGAATGTTCTAACATTTGCTGCTACTAATGCAGATGAATCGTCTGTTATAACTTCGTCAGGATGACAACGTACATTTTTTAACCACTGTAATAACCATGCAGAAACAGATGTAGTGTCATGTGAGTCGGTTATCATCTGACGTAAAGGTACACACACATCAAATTGATTAATTAATATTATCACGTATAAGAAAAGTCGCTTGCTCAATTCATAACCATTTGGTAACTTAAGAGGTTGAAACATTGAACCCGTGGCATCCAAAGTGATAGTTAATCTTTGAAAATAAGATTGATATTCACGGCAGTATTGTTGTTGTTCATCAGTCCAGTAATAGATGTGAATTCGAGGATAAATGTGTACATCACGTAAAAAAGCTGGTTCAGTCACAGCCATCGTAAGAATGCTCAGAATAACGTTATTGTGTAACCACATTCTTTTTCGTTCTTCGTACTTAATTTTTCGCAATGCATTGAGTGTTGGAATTACTGGTGCAGTATCTGTGCTTTCTTGTTTAGACATCTTTGCTGCCAGTTGTTTATGTACCAAAGAAGCTGAGTTGTGTTTGAGCTTTTTGGCTAATTTTCGTCTGACTAATGCATTCATTCTGTATTTTTTTCTCGGATCATGTTTTTTATTTTGATCTCCAACTGTGATTTGGCACTGACCTTCGATAATTTTATCTGTTACTTTTTTACACTCTATGTTTGTAAGAGCGTTACATTGACTGCATTGACCCTTTATTAAAATATGATGCTCAGACTCCACTTTGTAACTTCTGAAATTCCATGTGCACGGTAATCTAGTAATGACCCAAATCTTTTCTCTTAAAATGTTTACCCATTTGTACTTAGGCAGTATTTTATATTTTTTAAATGGAGCACATGTTCTCAAGTCTTTTCTTTTATACAAGGCATTTAATGGTTGCAGTTTTTTCCAGTCATAGATATCTAATTCAAACTTGAAGTTTTTTGTGTCGTTATCACTATGACGCTCATTAGACTCGACATAAAAATGTGACGTTTTGGAACAGGTTCTCGGGCTATTGCTTGAAGATGATGATAAAGATGATGAGGATTGACATACACTTTGCTGTTTACATTCAGTGTTTAGAAACTCCCCGAAATTTCTTTTCAGTGACATGTAAAGAGCTGCTGGTGTCATAAGATTATCCAAATCACTTGCAATTGTATCAAATATAGGGTCTCTAAATTTAACATCCAGTAGTTTGTCGGCATATTTCATAAAAACTTCTCTTTGTTTTGATTTCTCAATAATAGGTTTTCGCCCAGGTTTACCCATTTTTGCTACAATAAAAACAATTGATAAAATTAATACAAATACTTAATTCAAAAGATATAATTAATATAATTTGAAATATAATTTAAAATATAATTTGATAATAATCAGTGACCGACTGAAATAGATATTTCAGCTGAAACCGAACTTTCGATCAGGTTCTCAGTTCAGGTTAAAAGAATTGAAAAGACAATCATCAAAAGGGCGTAACAAATATATATATATATATATATATATATATATATATATATATATATATATATATATATATATATATATATATATATATATATATATATATATATATATATTATTGTTCCAAGACCATACCTGGGAATCCACTATTAGTATGGAAATTATGGAGGTCAAAATTGCAATATTTTTTAACAAAACTTGATTTTGCTGGTTTAAAACTCTATGATCATTTTTTGGTTGAAACCGAAACTAGATTTCTTGGTCGTTACTTAATTTTCGGTCGGTCACTAATAGTAATCGAACAACAAAACAAATACATATATTTAACTCGTACGAGTGTGCATGCAATTGTAAATAAAACTTACCGCAGTTGATTTGCATCACTCTGAAATACGCTTGTTGGTAATAACTCCTCCATTAATAGATCCGACATAATAATGGAAATGATCACAACTCATAACTAAGCACTTTTAGACACTTCGGTAGTTAGTTGTAATTGTCTCAGCAACTTAATAGTATCGGAAATCACGGGAAAGAAATACGTACGATACGAACACCTCAAAATTCAGTACGGTAATGGAAATATTCATATCAAATAATAATCGCTGCTCAACCCCTTGCGGCAAAATATTTAAATCCTTTTTTTTTTAAACCGTTGCCATCATAGACATCTGCGGTAAGTCAATGAAACGAAACTTTATCAGTAAATACTTTAAAACAATAGAAATTAACAAAGCCGCAAACGCTTCGCATATTTTTTAGTGCACAACAATTAAGTACACCTAGCTACCTGCGTCCGAGCGGCATCCTTTTATCAATAACGACTTGCGCCGCATTGTCTCATTCTTTTGACGTAAATGATGATTAATGACTAAGTTCGCAAGCTTCTGAAGTATAGCATAGATATAAGTAGCATAGGTAGCTATATTTTGTTCGGTAAACTATTAAAAGAAATAAAATAAATTAAATTGGATAGCGGTGAGGAAAAAATACTTACTTACCTACCATAATCCAGGTTCACCCATTTTATAATATATTCCTTCTTATTTATGTAATCATGGTCACTCTATTCTTATACAATTTAATTCTACTATATTTTAGCGAATATCTATTAAAATATGAATTTAACCGCTATTTTCGTCTAATTTATCCAAAACAGATTATGTTACCTGTCGATTAGTACTATTGACTAAGCTTAAACCTACCTTTAATAACGAGATAAACGCCATTGCATTTTAGGCATATTGCCGTCCGACCGGCCAACTAAAATCGACTCTAACAAATTAATTAACCTACTTTCTAGATTTTTTTTCTGTTTATTCGTTGTAACAAATTAGCAACTAATTGTCCATACACATTAATCTCCAATAATTTGATATGAATGATGAAATACCTACCTATCCATAACCTGGAAACTTAATATTGCATAACGTTTTGTTTATTCATATTTTATAATCTTTTATTTTTGCAACAATTACAAGAAATTATGATCTTTATTTTGACGCATCATTCGCCTATCTGCTTAATTTAGTTTCTATGTAATCATAGGTAATGACTACGGCAAGTGGCGGTGCTAGCGGCCAACTGTTTTTAGTCATAGCATCTTAGTTTCTGTATTTACAGACCGCCGAACAAAACAATTGGATCAACAAATTCTTTCTTTTTAATTTTAAGTAAAATATTGGTTAAACTATGTAAAAGTAAAAAAATAATTATTTGTGGAGACTTCAACATAGATATTATGAACAACTCAAAGACATCTAGTGAATTTGTTGAGCTACTGTTAAGCTTCAATGTAACCCTTCAGTTTAATCAAGTAACACGAAGCGCCAGGAATACTTGTATTGATAACATAGCTCATAACATTAGGGGCTGCAAAGGTGAAATCAGAGATTTTGCGCTCTCCGACCACACAGCACAAATAATGAAGTGTCCGGTAAAAAAATGTAGTCCAATTGAATATTGGTATGTATATAAACGTAGTTTCACTAAAGAAAATAGATGTGTATTTGTTAAATATTTAAGGCAAATCTCGTATCATAGTGTTTATGAGTCTACAGACCCTAACAGTGCCTACAATTCATTTCATGATATATTCAGCTTGATCTATGACTTATGTTTTCCTATAAAGAAAATTCGTATTAATAATATTTCGAGACCTAAATGGTTGTCAAAAGGAATAAAAATGTGTAGTAAACGTAAACGCGAACTTCTCTGGAAGTATAGAAAAAACTCAAACAAAGACAATAAAATGAAGTTTAAAGCTTACTCAAAAAAATACAAAACTATAATCTCGCTAACAAAAAAGTCTCAGAACAATTACTTTATAAATACGGCTTTTAATAAATCCAAAGCAACGTGGAAAGTAATTAATGAGACTAAATACAACTATCCTAAGGACGGCATTGAGAAACTAATAATCAATGACGAAGTACTTACTGATCCTAAGACTATGGCCAATACCTTTAATGACTATTTTGCTGACATTGTTAAAAATAGCAATAATAATATTCTCTCTGACTCAGCACCATCATATTCTTCTAACTTGACATTTAACACTAAATCAATATTCATGCCCCCAACAATTCCTCCAGATATTCTTAAAATTATAACTACTCTACGGAATACGAATAGCGCAGGTTATGACGGTATTACTACAAAGATCGTTAAGGATGTAGCAACTTTAATTGCTGCTCCTTTAAGTCACATTATTAACTTGTGCATAGAACACGGTACGTTTCCGGAGAAATTGAAACTGACAGTGGTAAAACCAGTTCATAAAAAAGATGACAAATTTTCTATCAGTAACTACAGGCCAATTGCTTTAATAACCATTTTCTCTAAAATACTTGAAAAGAGCATATATAACTGCCTCTACCCATTTCTTGAAAGTAACAACATATTTACCCCATGCCAATATGGTTTTAGGAAGAATAAATCCGTTAATACAGCAATCTATAACTTTCTGCACAAAGTCCTTTTAAATATGGACACTAGGTCACCAGCCATACCTCTGTACATGGACATGTCAAAAGCATTCGACCGAGTTAGCCATAAAATACTCTTGAATAAATTGTATGCATTTGGCGTAAGAGGTAACGTATACAAACTAATTGAATCGTATCTAAGTGACAGAAAACAGATGGTAGAATTAAAAAGAATCTCCCTAACTACCAGAACTGAAGAAACCACTGTCTCTGAGGTTAGAAATATCCTATCCGGTGTCCCTCAGGGCAGCATCCTAGGCCCACCACTTTTTCTAATTTATATAAATGACATGTCAACACTTACAATGCACCATATGACCTTATTTGCTGACGATAGTACTATATTATTTACCGGAAATGACACAACTGATCTAAAACTTGACATAAATAACACCCTAACAACAATAATAAAATGGCTTGATAAAAATGACCTAAAAATAAACCTAGAAAAATCAAAAATCATGAATTTTAAACAGCGAGTACAACCAGATGCCAAACTAAATATATCTTACTCTCAAACCAGTATAGAAGAAATTGATGTAACCAAATTTCTGGGCCTCTATATTGACTGCAAAGTAAATTGGAAGTCACATATTGAACATGTCTGCAAAAGGCTTAGTCAGAGCTCTTATGCTCTTTACAGACTAAGGAACACTGTCAGTCAGTCTACACTACTAACTGCCTATCATGGTTATGTCGCTTCAATTATACGCTACGGCATCATATTCTGGGGCAACTCTGTAGAAAAAGAGCGTGCTTTTAGAGCGCAAAAACGGTGTATTAGATCGATGTGCAATTTACACCAAGAGGACTCGTGCAGACCACACTTCATGAATTTAAAAATATTAACTCTTCCTTGTTTATACATTTATGAAACTGTAATGTTCATTAAATCGAATCCAAACTTGTTCGACTTTTGCACTAGGGCCAGACACAAAGACAAGCTGCGCACCGTAGCCAGTAAAACAAAGCTTTTGCACCAAAGCATCTTTTGTATGGGCCCACATATATTTAATCATCTGTCACCTTTTCTTAGAACTATGAGCGATATAAATACCTTCAAAAAAAATCTAGTCGAATTATTGGTAAATAAATGTTATTACTCCATAAGAGAATTTCTAGATGACAAAACATTGAAGCAAATCCATTAAATGAATAATTTATTAATTTGGACTTAATTAGTGTACTAGGTAGGTTAATCATAATGCATATTATACGACAAGTGGATGTATTGTAATTTTAATTTAACTATATATTTACCGAACCTGTGACATGAATTTTGTAGGCCTCAATGGCGAGTCATAGCAGACTTACCTGTATTTAGCACAACATCTTATGAACCTATAATCCACAATTTGAATTTGACATCCATTGTATAAATAATTTGTTAATCTGACATAAACATTTTACTATTTTTGCTAATGTTTCAGAAATCTTTAAAATGAATTGTATAAATTTAAGTGCGGGTGGGAATCGAACCCACGACCACGGGGATCCGGCCCATGTGCGTTAACCGCTCCGCCACCGCACCAGGTACTGAACACTTCAAATTTATACAACCCATTCGTTAGATATTTCTTAACGCATTTAAGTCGCTTTAACGCCATCTTACCGAAACCTACACGGCTAACAACGGCTGGAATGCCAATACTTAGATCGGACAATTCCAACAGATGGCGCTTTTTAAATTATTCATTTTTGAATATTTTTATTAAATCATAGTTTTTATTATTAACTATGATTTCTTATTACTTTTAGCATTTTAAACATGCTATACTGAAAACAATGTTTCAGAAATCTTTAAAATGAATTGTATAAATTTAAGTGCGGGTGGGAATCGAACCCACGACCACGGGGATCCGGCCCATGTGCGTTAACCGCTCCGCCACCGCACCAGGTACTGAACACTTCAAATTTATACAACCCATTCGTTAGATATTTCTTAACGCATTTAAGTCGCTTTAACGCCATCTTACCGAAACCTACACGGCTAACAACGGCTGGAATGCCAATACTTAGATCGGACAATTCCAACAGATGGCGCTTTTTAAATTATTCATTTTTGAATATTTTTATTAAATCATAGTTTTTATTATTAACTATGATTTCTTATTACTTTTAGCATTTTAAACATGCTATACTGAAAACAATGTTTCAGAAATCTTTAAAATGAATTGTATAAATTTAAGTGCGGGTGGGAATCGAACCCACGACCACGGGGATCCGGCCCATGTGCGTTAACCGCTCCGCCACCGCACCAGGTACTGAACACTTCAAATTTATACAACCCATTCGTTAGATATTTCTTAACGCATTTAAGTCGCTTTAACGCCATCTTACCGAAACCTACACGGCTAACAACGGCTGGAATGCCAATACTTAGATCGGACAATTCCAACAGATGGCGCTTTTTAAATTATTCATTTTTGAATATTTTTATTAAATCATAGTTTTTATTATTAACTATGATTTCTTATTACTTTTAGCATTTTAAACATGCTATACTGAAAACAATGTTTCAGAAATCTTTAAAATGAATTGTATAAATTTAAGTGCGGGTGGGAATCGAACCCACGACCACGGGGATCCGGCCCATGTGCGTTAACCGCTCCGCCACCGCACCAGGTACTGAACACTTCAAATTTATACAACCCATTCGTTAGATATTTCTTAACGCATTTAAGTCGCTTTAACGCCATCTTACCGAAACCTACACGGCTAACAACGGCTGGAATGCCAATACTTAGATCGGACAATTCCAACAGATGGCGCTTTTTAAATTATTCATTTTTGAATATTTTTATTAAATCATAGTTTTTATTATTAACTATGATTTCTTATTACTTTTAGCATTTTAAACATGCTATACTGAAAACAATGTTTCAGAAATCTTTAAAATGAATTGTATAAATTTAAGTGCGGGTGGGAATCGAACCCACGACCACGGGGATCCGGCCCATGTGCGTTAACCGCTCCGCCACCGCACCAGGTACTGAACACTTCAAATTTATACAACCCATTCGTTAGATATTTCTTAACGCATTTAAGTCGCTTTAACGCCATCTTACCGAAACCTACACGGCTAACAACGGCTGGAATGCCAATACTTAGATCGGACAATTCCAACAGATTTAATCATAATATATTGCATGGCAAATTTGATGTATTGTATTTAATATTATTGTTATTTAATCTAAATTTATAAATAACTTTTTAATATTGCATTTCCTACCGAACTTTAAGTCATGAATTTTGTATGCCTCAATGGCGGGACATAGCAGACACCTGTATTTAACACAACATCCTATGAACCTATGATCCACAATAATTTGAAAATTTGAATTTGAATTTGAATTTCTTTTGCAACAAATTCAGGAAAAGAGATACGTATAGTAACAAATTATTACTAATTCCTGGCAAAGTTTCATCAAAATTTACGAAGTGGCCGCGCGGTTGAAAGCTACATGTAAATTCAACCTTTAGTTTGTAAAAAAAGCCATACAAAAGTTACAATCTATCGAATCGAAGGTGGTCCCTCAATTAAAACGCTTATCATAGGAAAACTACAATTTACTTAGCATACGGAAGTTAAATTGACCAATGATACAGTCAATCCTTTAGTAGTTGAGTTTTACTAATGATTATTTTACTAAACAGTATCATACTGTTTGGTTTCCAATAATAATCTAATTCTTATGAAGAATTATTACTAAGAGTAGTATTCATAACAGTTGTAAATTGTAACTACCTATGTTAACTTATCATAGGAAAACTACAATTTACTTAGCATACGGAAGTTAAATTGACCAATGATACAGTCAATCCTTTAGTAGTTGAGTTTTACTAATGATTATTTTACTAAACAGTATCATACTGTTTGGTTTCCAATAATAATCTAATTCTTATGAAGAATTATTGCTAAGAGTAGTATTCATAACAGTTGTAAATTGTAACTACCTATGTTAAGAGTTATGGATGCCTCTCAGTCTCGTCTGACGGACCACCTTTGACCGATTGTTCTTTGGAGTGGCTCCTTTTACAGACTAGTGGCTAAATTTACAATTGTTTGAGAACTTTTACTAAAGGTTGACGCTTTCAAAAGCTCAACATTCATATCTGGTCCCTCAATGGGAACGCTCGCCATATTATTTTTGTAATATCTCCAATGGCACCATTCACCAGACCTTTGAAGATATCTACACCGTAACGCAACATCATCTTGGCCTCAATGAATATTTCTAGCGCCTTGTAGGTGTCTTTTTTATAGCGTCTGGTACAATATATTTAATATGATATTAAATATGACATTCAAATTTTTTTTTATGTACTTTATACCTATAACATTGCTATGAACGTAATAAAATTATTATTTTATAAGATCATAGTCGACTAAGCATCGCGCTCGCACTTAAAGCGGACTTGTAATGTGTCTGGCAAAATGTTAAAACCAACAAAACTGTCCGGCTATTGCTTCGATCATTAAGCTAAATGCTCGAAGGGCTATTGAGGGAATATTTTTTATAGGTCATCTAGTAACATAACAATATAAAATTTAGCTTTTATATGAAAGTATTAATAATAATTTATTAAAGTTTAGGGGTGTCTGGCAGGGGGTAGCAAGCAACTGTCCGGCAACTCAGATCAACTAAAAAAGTTTATTTGATCTGAGTCCGGCAATGGGTCACGAGATTTCTAAGGTTATTGCGAAGAAAATATTTAAAAAATTGAGCTTTATACTTTAACGAATTTTATTTACACCTTTTTTATTTATTTTATTTACACGGCATGCACAGAAAAACTTGCAGCTTTTAAATAACGAAGGTCTTCATGTCGTAGGCTCTTAGGCTTCGAGTAGTGGGTAAATGCTCAAAGGCTCTTAGGATAATAAGCCCATTGTTACGAACTCTTTTGATATTTAACTTATTTAATAATTTGTATCCTTTACTTTTTCTATGTCACTTGGGAAAAAGAATATAAAAGAAGTTGTCATTGCACCACTCCTTCAAGAGCCTTTACTTTCCCGTTATTTACTTTAATTTCATTATTTACTAGTATTTTCCATCAGCTATCGTCAATACCCATAGTGACATAAATGACACCGTTGATGATGACTTTACCGTCGCCCACAAACGCCAGACGTAGGCGTGACCCAACCCAAGCCATGGTTAAGTGAGAGAGAAACAAAACCGTATGTGTTCATGGACGTGCTATTCGGGGAGTAGAGGACAAAGCACACTGGAGTTCGACCACAGAATAAAAAGTACTGTTCGACGCTCATTGAGTGCAGTCTAGTGGTAAGCACA
This sequence comes from Pseudoips prasinana, assembly GCA_951640165.1. Lineage (NCBI taxonomy): Eukaryota > Metazoa > Arthropoda > Insecta > Lepidoptera > Nolidae > Pseudoips > Pseudoips prasinana. Next base: position 18,791,158 of record OX621240.1, read on the forward strand.
TAAGTCTTCCTGTGTCGATCAAGAATTGCACTTCTGGTCTGCATTACGGGACGAAAAGTTTACCTGTAATAAACTGGCTGATAGTCGTCGCCATTACTGGCTGGTGGTTTTTCTAGAATGTAGTCAGAAAGCTTTTAACAATGTATAACATTGTGGTCCAATTTAAAATGTTACCAACAAACAGGAAGAAACAGTAGTACAAGCTCTGCTTAGTTTGGGATCAGATGGCCGTGTTTGAATAATGTCCCAGAATATTATTATTGATTAGCTTAGCTAGAATCAGTCCGGCAACTCTTTTATTGGAACCATTTTTCGCTATGGCTCTATGACTATGTTGTAGAGCATTAAATGTCTCTATATGTTTGGTAATTCCTTTTATCATATATTCATCGATCCTTGTGCAGAGGCAGTTGCGACTAGAGGTGCACTCGGTGCAACATCATGAATAGCGTCCGCTATGACAGAACTCTGCTCTAGGAATGCAGCTGGAAGCCTTCTGCCCTTCATATTTTTTCGATAAATTCATCAGAAAGCTCAGGATCTGCTAATCATTTTATATGACGATGTAATACGGATGGGCGGCACTCTCCGTGTTCTTCATGTGTCACTAATTTATTTGTTTAAATTGTTTCACCTCCTTTTAACGAGATGCAGACCGTTTTATTAGCTCTATTGTAAGCTTTTAGACTGACCCCATAACTGGTCAAATGGCGAGGTAACGATGTCTTGAACTTCGGTGGCATATTTAACGTCAAGGGTTCACGTAATACTATTACGACTCGTCATACTGTATCCCCTATAGGACGAAATTTCTTTCAAATTGGGAAATCGGCGTTATATATCGACTGCACGTGTGGCGCAGCGGCTACGACAGTCGCCTCGCCGCCTCGTGTCGCGGGTTCGAGTCCCGCGCCGGACAACTATTTGTGTGACCCATAAATGTTTGTTCTGAGTCTGGATGTAATTTGTGTCCGTCTATTATATATTTGTATAGTACCCCGCGACACAGGGGTTAATTTCCCTACTGCGGGCGTTGAATTTTTAAAAGAAAAAGAAATATACGGCGTGCTTGCGACCAGTAGAGGGGTGGCCGTACTGCTTTCAGCGGATTCCGCTTTCTATAGGTGGTCTTGACCTATGGCAAGTGAGTTTAGTTGGGTTAACTTAACAAAATTCTTACACAATGTCGAAATAATTTTATTTTGATAAAGTATTTTATCGTGACATTTTATTACAATCTCGTAAAGACCGGTACGACCTTAACGGTGAATTGTATTTTATGCTGGTTATAATACCGTTAAAATTTAAATTGTACAAAGCTGAACCCGCGGACAAACATTAGGGAATTGAGATCGGTTGATGCCAGGGAGTCCAAAGGGCGAATGAATCGTAGACTAGTATAATAGATATCTGTGCGAATGAACGAGCGTTTCCGCTGATGCTATGATGGCGCCACCATCGCCTTGCCCCGCCCGAAGTCACTTGACGTCAGCGGAGGGCGCCCCGCACCCTTCCACCCGAGCTTTATGTTGCGAAAGTTTCAAGTCCAACAATCTCCACCTCTTTGCATCACACAAAATTGTTTTGCTCTTTGGTATCCACTTGTCAGCATGTCAATCAATCAATGTATTTTTACATGTCGTTTTTCATTATCAATTTTACACTATAAAATAACAAGAAAGCTTTATTACAACGTAGTTTGTTACTTACTCTCCGCTTATTACAAATACCCAATCATCTTTCGAACAGCAGCTTCTGTTGCCTTTTTTTACTCATTCAAACAAAACTTAATATATTAAACCAACATCATAGGAGGTTGGGTGCACTGTCTGCTAGCTCGTAGTACCTAGACACTCTGTGCTAGTTAGCTAGCCCTTAGTTCATCGCTCCAAAAGTTTTTATAATTTATGACATTCTGTAATTCGTGTGCTCTTTTACACTGAAATCCAAAAACACATGCTTCCTATCCAATGACAACACATATTCCTAATTTTATTTTATTCGCGTTGGCTGGGTACCAATTTTCACAAGGGCCTGAACTCGAAAACGGCTGGCTGTATTACTATCGATTACACAATCATCCCGAGATAAATCTCCCGTTTTTACCGGAATACCTAGATACTGCCCGATCGAGCGGCTTAGGTGCCTACACCATTTACCATTGAGGCATTAATAATTGCTAAATTTTAGCCAACATATAGACGTATAAATGGGAGATAAATCACTGAAAGAGAAAAGAAAACAAAAATGGTACCATGGAGGCTTAGCCGCCGCAGGCGCGGCTTGCGTCACTCATCCGTTTGACTTGCTAAAAGTTCAAATGCAAACTCAGCAAGGAAAGGGTTCCTCTATTTTGGAGGTCATTGGGGTAGTCATAAAAAATCAAGGTATCCCCCTATTATTAATCGTAGTATACTCAGTTAACGTAAAAATTAAGACCTTATCAATTAAAGCTAATCATGAATTTGACACGGAAAGTAAATTATAACGCTACTTGAGATTCTGACAGCACAAATGAAACGCGCGTGCTCAGCGTATATGGAGAAGTCGCTGGTTAAAATCAAGTAGTATATAATATATAAAGTAAACAATTTACTGAATAGTTTGGTTGGGTATGCATAATTATGTGTTAAAAATACTCAGATATAGATATATGCATTCCCAACTAAACACATGTGCTTCGTTTTTATATTAGATTACTATTAGTATACTTGTATTAAAAGTATAACGTACCTCGAAAAATTTGAAAATGTGCAAATACTTTGATAATTTATGTATAATAAATAATTATAAGAATATTTAACAGCTTTAATAGCTGTTAAATATTCTCATACTTTAACGTTGGATTTTTAAAGGTGTACTCGGACTCTACAACGGAATATCAGCAGCACTTGCACGCCAAATAACGTATTCCACAACAAGGTTTGGAATATATGAAACTGTTAAAACTCATATTGGTCCCAAACATGTGAGCATAAAAATTCAATATCTAAGCTATTATTACCACAGATGTTGTTGACAGCTTAAGGTTAAATATAGTCTATCTTAGAGCCTGTGCACACAACGTTTTTTAAGCGCGTTTTAGAAACGCGCGTCGACGGTGCGCTTTTATCCTACAGAGCTGCGTGGCTTGCGTCTCACATGCGTGCGTATCGCGTCTGAATCGCTACAAACGCGCGACAGCGGCGCGTTTAAAAATCACAAACGTTAAGGAAAGGCTCTGAGGGGTTAGCTCAGAAGTTTATGATGCGATAAACCGGTTGCTCATTTTTGTTTAGGTACTAATTAGGGGGAACACAGAATTATATTAGATACGTATAATTATATCCTAGGACATTATTCACGCACGGCTATATAATTCCAAACTAAGCAGAGCTTGTACCTACTATGGAAATCAGATAATTGATATACTAAATATATTACTTTTCTTTTGCAAATCATATCTATATCTAAATCATATCACATATCTACTTATATAGATAATTACACCCAGAATCAGGACAAAGGACAGACATTGTACTCAACAATATTTTACAAACATACTTAGGTATCTGAACCGATTTTTTGGTGGTAGATAGCTGCCTACTGGGTGCTTTTAATCACCGTGAATTTGGGGTGTGTCTTCCACATATTGCGAATGAGATAATTGTCTGTTTCAGGGAGAACCTGTGCCATTTTACAAGTCTATGGCTTTGGCAGGGATAAGTGGATTGGCTGGTGGCTTTGTTGGAAATCCAGCAGATGTAGTCAATGTGCGGATGCAAAACGATATCAAACTTCCTCCCGATAAACGAAGAAAGTAAGACTACATTTTATTTAATAATAATAACATTTATAGGTATTGGTAGTTTTAGAGAAAATGTTAAATTTAAACATATAAATGTAAAGTCTTGAAATGTGGTATTTGAATTAAATAGTGTGATAACTAGGGGTAAGAGAAAAGGTAGTGTAGGTAAAAAGGGGGGATCAAAAAGATAAAGTACCTAAACTGTGCCCTACCTCTCTCAAAAATGCCTTTTGAACTTCAGTAATGAATGTACCCACGTAACGTTTAATATAACTAGGTACTACCTCGGTGCTCCAGCGTTGAATGAAAGTCTGGAGATGGTGGTGTTACCCTCCCGCCCGCCCCCCTCTATCCCTCTGCTCTGAAGTGCATGTATAATCCCGTCGGTTCTACACCTGAACTCTATCCGGTCATAGGAAATTCTCCTTAAACTCTGAAATACTCCTATCATTTCCACGCCTCATTTGAAAACATACGACTGTAACCGAATACGGCCCGTAGCACTATAATTATTAGTCGAAACTTCTGGTGGACATATCATGACGCCAATATAACCCCATCTGCTCAATACTTTGGTACGCTTCAGTTTTACTTTATTACTTTATTTACTTTATTACAGTTACCGTCACATCTTTCATGGACTACATAGTATAACACAGAAAGAAGGCGTGTCTCAACTTTGGGCGGGAGCTACAATGAATTGCCTACGAGCCACTCTCATGACTATTGGACAAATATCAGTTTACTACCAAGTAAAACACTTACTATTACAAACATCGTATTTCGTTGACGACGTTGTAACGCATATTACGTCGGCGATAGTAGCGGTAAGAGTTTGAAGTACCTACTTAATAACATGGTAGGTGCCCAAACAAAACATTAATCTATAGGAAATAGCTTAAACTCTAATTTAATTCAATGTCTCGTCGTCAAATCCCTCTCCGGGAATAACAATGCTCAGTTCTTCATTTTCTAACAATATTTGGTATAACGGATAAAATATATTGATTTTACATATATGTAGATAGGTAGGTACTAGATTATTCGATAATATCGGGTGCAAGCGATATATCGTGTTCACGTTTCGATATTTCATGAAATATTGATATATGAACACTTGATTTACCACCGAACTAATTTATATACCGCGTATGAAAAACGCTCATAGCTATATGCTCTTACCGGTTTGTTAGTGATCGGCCAGGTTAAGCAACTAGGCTCGCGGTTAGTCCATAGATGGGTGACCGTCAAAGTGGTTTAATTTCTGAGCGTCTCCGTGGTTCGGAGGTCACGTTTACTGTCGGCCCCAGTTGTAGCCCTTAGGCAAGTCGTTAAGCCATGTCTAAGGCCTAACTGGGCGGCTTGACCAACTCTGACACTATGGTAACCACTGCCCATACCCATGTTACCCATAAGTTACTAAAACAAATAAATTAAGTAACTAAGAACGAATAAATCAATCATCAACAATCAATTACTTAACAAGTTAAAATAAATTTACTAATCGATTGCTGATATATTTTTTTTAGTAACTATTTTAATTTTATTTCATTCGGTAATTGTAGATATGTAAATGTAGATAGTAGGCACTGTTTATGGTGGATTATCGTTACATTATTTATACCCAATTTCCCGGATAAGAACACTTAATATCACCTTCAAAAGAGTTGCTTCTCTCGCAGTGATGTTTTTAAGGTCTAGGCTAGGTAATTTGTCATTCTTACCTTATGTAAACAGTAATTTTAATATTGCAGGGCGTCGTAGCTACTACTCTGACTCAACCAGCAGACGTGCTGAAAACACGAGCAATGACCTCGAAGAAAGGCGAATTTAAAGGATTAACGTCCCTCTTTTTAAAAACCGCTAAAGAAGGGCCATTAGCCTTTTTTAAAGGATACATTCCAGCATTTATAAGGCTCGGCCCTCACACGATATTAACTTTTCTATTTTTAGAACAACTTACCACGCACTTTGGTGATGTGATACAAGACGAATCATAGAATCTTTCGTTTTATTTTCGCTCTATAGGAGCTCCCTTTTATTTGGTTAAAAAGCAGTCAAAGTAGCCTAGTGGTCACTGCTTTTTAAATATGGACGGTGTGTCGTACGATTTCTCCGTTGTTGGGAAACGATTCTAACAAAATATTCGTTTTTGCGAATAAATAAAATAATAATACTTTTGAGTTCACAAATATTTAATATATAACAAAAATAATAGAGATAACGCAAGAGCGTCCATATTGGCACTAATATTAAAGGGTGGGATTAGTTTACTGTAAATACTCAATTATTTAAATATGTATGACACCTATCTACTATATTAAAATACTTTATCGTGTAATTAGTAAAGGCTGCCCAACCTTGTCTACAATGGACCAAATTCTTAAATATTTAAGTACCTTATTCAATTTAGAATGTTTCGTGCCTTGTATAAAAACCTGAAACCATGTGGAATTACAATTGGCGTAAGGAATATTATTTATAAAATGTCCCTTACGCAAATTACTGGCATATTAGATATGAACTACTAATATAGAGATAGCGTAACCTTACATAAAGCATTTTCCAGATTTGACCAGGATCATATTACATATTAAGTTGTAATTAATCTTCAATCTAAATTCGTAATATTCCTTCTATTCTATGCAATATCAACAAATTTTCTTTTCAACGTAGTCAGTAGGGCATATTTAGTTGTGTCAATTTAATTTTGACGCTAAATACTGAGAAAAAAAGGAGAGACCCGGTAGACCAATTTATATGCCCAGTGCGCGTTTTAATAGTTAAACAGTTGTATGTATGTCATGTCCCTATCATAAGAGGAAGGTAGGTAAGCATTTATAAAATTTGGCAACCAGGGCAACACGCTTGAAAACCAGTACCTGTCAGTTCGTCGGTTTGACACTTAAGCCCGGACTACAAACGAAACTCCGCCCGGACGACCTCTAAACTAGGACAAATCCGGGGAAATCCGGACGGCAGGCAACCCTACATACGAGCTCTACTAGACAGAGATGTAATTAAATAAAATTATCAATTAGTTTAATGATGAAAATGACAGAACGCTTTCCTCTTTTTTACCGACTTCAAAAGGAGGTTCTCAAATTGATATTATGTCATAAGTTCATTTTTTTTTATAAAATTTCCATGCTTGTATATTTGTTATAATAAATTAATATTTAAGTATTATAATTTAATTTCCACATATATTTATTATTGATAAACTAGACATTTTGAAGAATAATGCCGCTAAGGTATCCTTCTCGTTTTACCTTGATTAGGTTGTTGCACTCGTAGCTGTAAACATTTATGCTATTAATACATAGTCAAGTATTGTTTAACTAAACAAAAATAAACATGCGGTGCAGTCTTTGGGGACTGCCGATAGAAGTGAAAACTATTTTTTCCTTTCTCAAGAAGATCCGTGTAGCAAGTGGAAGATGCTACCTTTGGGCGGTAAAGACTCATAGTAATTGCTTCCCTCCCTATGGTGGGTACGAATTTCAATAATAGCACTAATTTTGGTTAGACAGTGGGCTGTAACAAATCTAACATAATTAAGGGCCTATGCGCACCACGTTTTTTAAACGCGCCTTTACCCTACAAATCAGTTTGTTTTTATTTAATAATTTTTTCATCAGTCAAATAACCAAATTAACTTATAATCAAGCTACAACAATTGAAAAAACATCTAAATCTATATTTATGCAGGCGACAATTCCTTGTGACATCAATGACATTATATTAAATTTAAAAAGTACAGAAAGTACTGGCTATGACGGAATTTCAACAAAAATATTGAAAAGTGTGTCAATAAAACTGTCATATATACTAAGCCATCTAATAAATTTAAGCATAGTCAACGGTATATTTCCTGAAAAATTAAAACTTACAATAATTAAACCTTTATTCAAGAAATATGACAAGCACGATATGGGTTGTTATCGACCCATCGCGCTCGTGCCTGTTATCTCAAAAATATATGAAAAGGTAATAACATAAAGGTATTAATATGGCAATACACAGTTTTTAAAACACAGTCAGTACAAGTATAGATAAAGGCTATCGATCATGTGCACTTTTTATGGATTTAACAAAAGCGTTTGATCACGTTGATCATAAAATATTGATAGACAAGTTATTTGCGTATGGCGTTCGAGGAAATATACTTGGTTTAATAGAGTCGTATCTTGATAATAGATGCCAATCAACGCAAATTGTTAGACTAAACTCTACACTAAAAAAAGTTGTAATCTAATCTTCTGAGTTCAGAAATGTAGAGCTTGGAGTCCCTCAGAGAAGCGTGTTGGGACCGCTTTTGTTTAATATTTATTTAAATGATTTACCACAACACATTGATCACAAGAGTATTCTATTTGCTGATGATAGTACGGTTATTTTTACTGGAAACGACAATTTACAAATAGAGCAGGACATAATAATAATTTGAATAATATTATTAATTGGTTAACATTAAATAATTTAAAAATCAATCTAGACTAAACAAAATTTATGACATTTTGGAATAGGGTAAATAAATTAAATAACATTGACATTAATTACTTAGGACACAGAATTGAAAAAGTTGACGAAACAAGATTTTTAGGCATAAATATTGACTGCAATTTAAACTGGACCTCACATTTAGACTCAATAGTTTCAAAAATTAACCAATTTTCATATGCATTATATATTTTAAGGAAAACAGTTGATATATCAACAGCTTTAGTGGCATATCACGGTCATGTTACTCCCCTCTTAAGGTATGGAGTTATGTTCTGGGGCAATTCTGTAGATAAGGACACAGCATTCAAAGCACAAAAGAGATGTATACGAGCCATTTGTAAACTAAAACCAATAGATAGTTGGAAACAATATTTCCAAAAACTTAATTTACTCACACTACCTAGCATCTATATCCTCGAAGTAGTATTATTTACTCGAAGTAATATAAATATGTTTGAAAAATTAAGTAATCGCAGACATAACAATAAAATACGGTTTCCATTAAACAAAACTGCATTACTAAATAAGAACATATTTTGCATGGCCCCTCGAATTTATAACCACTTACCAACCAAACTGCTTGAAACATTAGAGTTTGTCGTGTTCAAGCGTAATCTTAAGAAATGGCTTATTGAAAAGTGCTACTATGCTGTTAACGACTATTTGACGGATAAATATTTATAATTCATGTTGTTTTAATGTATTTTCTATATTTGTAAGGTATTAGTTATTTCTTCGTTATTTTCTCTGTAATTCTCTTGACATTCACTTTTTAATTATCACATTTATATTTTGTAATTTTAGGTAAATGTTTGTTATGCGAGCATTTTTTAAAAATATTTGCATGCCTAAAAGCTGATTATGGTGATACCTACTACCTTTGTAATACGTTAAGTAAACCACCCATTTTCGCAAATAAAATATTTGATTTGATTTATTTGTATAGATACAAACGCTAACGATACTTAAAAAACGTGGTTTGCATAATCCCTAAGATAAAAATGCTGCGGTCATGTGTGTGTATAAACGCCCAGTGCGAATTAAAAAAGACCATATTTAATCAGGTCCTGGCGTGAGTTTAACATTCTTACCCATCCCAAAAAAGTGCACGACGCCGCTAAAGAATTTTTCATTTTAATAAACCCCTTGCATGATTATTTATTACTCACTCTATATTAACAGTTACACTTGGTTTAAGGTTTTTATAAGTACTTCAACAGCACAGGACGTTAAGTTAATAGTGTATATAATCTTTGGTATACGTTAATTTAATATATCCTAGGGTTAATTCTACAACGTTCACTTCACATAATTAGTTCGAATAAAAGGACCGAGCCACTACAGTGCCGGGGTGTTGTGCAGCCAACGTGTTCAAAGTGAGATCTACATGGTTTTCCAATAAGACGTGTTATTTTGATATTCAAAGTAAATACTATTTTTTAATATTAATGATCGGATGTTTATTTCATTATAAAGAGGAAGGTATGCCGTTAATAGTGGAAAATAACATTAGGCAAATGACCACCACAACCACGCTTAAAGGACTGTATCGTTTTCATGTTATTTTCCACTATTAACGGCATAACTTCCTCTCTATTTATATAGACAAGGGACATTAAGAATCGATACGATGAATTAATGGAATCGATTAAATTAATGAATGAATAATGTGATCCGATGAATGATGTGATGCGATGAATCAATGGGGATTATGAGCATTCATTGTTATTTATATTTTTTGTTATTAATAATTTTTCTTTCTGTATTGTTGTGTTAATTTGTATGTTCTACATTTCATCATAATAATAATCTTAATGTGTACCTATAAGGTAAGTATGATAATGTAAATTCGTCTGGTATCACGCTTCCAGTACCTACTGGCCCTATCGGAAGATCAGCACTGCAGAAATGTAGTACTAGCTAAGATAGGGCCATTTTTCATACCCGTACGGATAAAATTAGAAATATTTAAAATGTATACCACAATTGAATATATTTTCCGTATGTGTTATGAGAATAAAATTATTTTTTTCTATAATGAAATAAACATCCGATCATTAATATTAAAACATAGCATTTTTTTATGAATATCAAAATAACACCTCTTATTGGAAAACCTTTTATAATTAAGGGAATGTAAATTTAGACGTTTACAATACAATGTTTAGTCAGTTTTGAGAGATTTAGCGCGTAACATGAGACTCTGGCCGGCGGGCTCGATGAGGATCGTCGCCGGCCCTTGCATCCATGGCTCACCATCTACTTGCATGGCACATGACCCTTCTAACTCCATCTGCAACAAATCAAACAATTGTGCCATAATTTTTTTATATCACCAAGTCGCATGGCTATAAGCTTATGACGCTTGCAATGAACTTGGCATCTAGCCTTTGCCGACTCTTCCGGGGCAAGGGTCTCAGGTACGGTCTGGCGACCTTACTCTTAGGTAAATCCACAACATTAACATATATACATAGACTTACGCCTGTTTCTCAGAAGGGTAGGCAGAGACAACGGATTTCCACTTGTTACGATCTTTGCATAACCCTTTTGCCTCGCTTGCTATCATCATAATATTATCTACAGCATTTTCAGTATGGTACTTAAGACTGAGAATAAACTTTTATAGAAACGGGAAACGGACGATGCAGAAGTCATTAGTTTCATAATAATTTTACGAAGTAAGTCAATAAAATTTTAATAATTTTTATGGTGAAGCCTACCATTATTATGTAACAACTTATGTTAACCACAAATTTTGAAGAAAATAAATAGAATATGTATTTTATTTATATTCTTAGAACAGGTGTAGGTACTTCCCCACGATAATGCTAAAAACGTAATGCTCATCCTTTCAATTACATTATTATTAAATTCATTTAATTAATTTTTAACGAATTTGTACCTAGTTCTGCTTAGTTTATTACAGCATAAACAGGGTAAAAAAATAGGAAAAAAATGTAAGTGGTTATATCCAGATATCCACAACGGATGACACTTAAATATATTTTTGTGATTTACCTTAAGCGTGGACGCTTGGGCGAATCGGTACGGTTCAGCCAATCCACACTGCAGCCTTGCAATATGTATAGACGATGAAATACCAACCACCTGAAATGACACACAAGACTTTGTCATAATAATATCTTAACCATTCACACACGGCCATCCGATCCCAACCTAAGCAGAGCTTGTACTATGGAAACCAGATAGCTGATATACTACATATACTACTTTTTTAATACATACTTATATAGATAATTACACCGAGACTAAGATCAAACAGATAATGCACACAAATATCTGTCCTGGGTGGGAATCGAACCCACAAACTGCAGAATTAAAAGCAAGCATTTACCAACTACGCCAACTGGCCCGTCAGGATGATGCGATGATCTCTTTTATTATTAATGCTCCGCCATTTTGAAGAATTAGCTAGTAAATAAGTTTCTAAGTAGAAATGTTTCTTATTATGAACGTTACTTTTTAAATCATCGGCTCTAATCAAATAGTAACTTACCTCAAGCTTTCCGTCGTTTATACTCTGTTCCCCAACTTCATCCTCATTGCCCATACCTAGAATGTAGAAATTTGTAATGTAAGGCAAGACACCAAAGCGGAAGTAGAAAGAGGTGAGAATAGCCAATAGTAAACAGCTTCGTTAAATAGTTGCGTATAGGAATAACGTGTTTTACATCAGAGAATATTTTGAATCAGGCCAACGTGGATTTTTCAGGCAATAATATAGCCCCTAGTCAATTCAGAGCATTAATAAAACCTGGCATACTTGTACCCACCTCTGGTTGGGCCGCAGAATTAGTAAATGTAAGGCTCACTGTCCAAGGAGTCATAGCTTCATAGACGCTACAAATTACGCGGAACAGCCTCAACAGCGTCCGCGAGTTGCACCACAAGCGTACGTTTTCAATTATTTTTGAGTATGGAGTTGACGACGATGACGTTATTTCGGCTTATCACTACATTCGAAGGCGCTGTACGCCCGCGCGTATGCCATGCAGCACGGCCGGCGTCACGCACGCACGCAGCTACGCGAGCGCGACGTTGCCGCTCCGTCCACAGAGTAGCACAGTTTTGTATGTAAGCTGCAAGCAGGCGTACTCTAGGCGTATAATGACGAATACACGTCTAAGACGCTATACGCTTCCGTGTACAGTGAGTCGTAAGTCTGCTGTTCCCACTCCACGGCGACAAATGCGGGCCCCTTTGGCCAGGAGTGCACAATGGGGATCGCGTTCCCCACCTGTCCAGAATATGGCGACGAGGTCACAATGGCAACCGAACGTTCAGCGAACGTTCAGCGAAAATTAACGTTCAAATTGCCCTGTAAAATAAGTTGGAGGGGAATTAATGTTAGACCTCCATCTCGACAGCTCAACGGGGCCAGAGCCCGGTTTATTGGACAGTAGGTACGGACGTGGCAGGACGCTCCTCTTTATTTTGGCGGTGTACATCTACCGCTGGCCAGTCGATAATTAGTGCAGTGCATTAATGAGGCGCTACTCCATATGAAGTACTTACTCCAGAGATCCACTCCAGCGCCCCACGAGGGGATGTTGAGCGCAACGAGCGCCTGCAGCGGCGGCAGCGCGAGCGGTGGCCCCAGCGCGTCCAACCACACCAGCAACCGCCGCTCCAGCCCTCCGCAGCCACCAGTATCTAGCGCGCGCCCGACGCCTAAGAACGCGTACGCGATCTATAACAACAGATTTGCTTTGCTTATACAGGCTGGGCTAGGATATCCCCATCTATGTTCTACGATTTTGCGTAGTTTTCGAGATAGAATTTTTTTTAAGATGTTTTTCGTAAATTTCACCTAACATTAGTTTTCGATTTTTTTCTCGTTCTGTTAAACATTTCTGGTTCAGTTTTTTGTGATAACTAATTATCATAGTTTAATCTAACACCCTAAAAAGTATGGTTTATCTAATCATTGCAGAACTGACTTACTATTTATTTGAAAGTTTAAAATTAGGGTTTGAGCTCAGGACTCATAAATTTTCAAATTATCAAAAAAACGGAAAATCGTAGAACATACATGGGGGTGACTCGGATACTCCTCATCATAAAATATCTAAATTTTGCATTTGAACGTCAACTCTCGGCCACCCTATATATTATCACTGCTGCCGTTACCACTTCTGAGTTTGCTCCCATTGGCACCAAATAGTGCTGGCTAGTGGTTCAATTTTGATAGCCAAAGTACTAACAGATTTCTTAGCAAATTACTTATGAACGCAGCCGTAATTGGATTATGACGTTAAGTGTCAATAACTTGCACAGCTGTCAGTATAATGAAAGAGTAATAATGTTAGGTGATTTTAATGGATGGGTTGGGGTAAAACGTGATGGTTTTGAAAGAGTACTAGGTCAATTCGGTGATGAGAGTGAGAATGAGAATGGGTACAGTCTGCTTGAGATATGTCTAGAATGGGGTCTTTGTGTTACAAATACTATGTTTGAACATAAAAGAATCCATACGTTTACACGAGAGATGAAAAATGTGAGAAAGAGTATGATTTACTTCGTGATTGTAGATGAAAGATTGAGAAAGAATGTTCTAGACACAAGAGTCTATCGTGGGACAAACAATACATACAGACCACTTTCTGGTAATGAGCCGAATAAGAGGTCTGTTCAAAGGGTGGCCGCCACCGAATTCCTGAGACTAAAGGTGTACTAGAGAGGGTAAAAGTAGAGGAACTGTAAGAGGAAGAAGTGGCAGATGAGTACAAAAGTAAGTTGGTTGAGAAGTTTGAGGGATCTGAAGACACAAGAGAAGTAGAAGAGCTATGTAAGTTAGTCAAAGAAGGTGTGGTAAGTGAGCTGGGGAAGTATGTGGTGTAATAAAGAGAAGAAGAGGAAGAAAGATGAAGAATATTTGGTGGGATAAAAGTGTACAAAAAGTTGTATGTGAAAAGAAAAAAGCGTGGTTAGACTGGCTAGCCACCAGAGCAAACGAACGAATGCATAAGGCGACGAATGAGAATATAGAAAGGGCCTGGAATGATTATAAAAGAATGAAAGGAATAAATAGTAAAGGATTTAGTGAACGAAAAGAAAAATGAACAAAAGGAAAATTTTGATAGAAGTTTGTCTAAGGATTTTCAGACGAACATTAAGGTTTTCTGGAAATCCGTTAGATCAGTAAGAGGCATAACTCAAACCTCAGAACTGCACTCCATACGAGACCAAGATGGAAATATAGTGAAAGGGGAAGAATGTGTGGTAAAATGACGCAAGAAGTATTTTGAAAGATTTTATGAAAGAGTAATAAAAGTAAAAATGAAATTGGTATGGATGAGATTGTGAAAGCTATTAAGAGTATGAAATCAGGTAAGTCACCAGGGTATGACAGGATAACTTCCGAGATGCTGAAGGCTGGACATAGCGGCATAGCGAGTCAGCTGTGCAGCCTTTTCAATTTATGCTATAACACCAGCCAAGTGCCAAGTGATTGGTACAAGGCTGTCATCGTACCTCTTTACAAAGGGAAAGACTCACGGCAAGACTGTAAAAACTATAGGGGCTTTAGTCTGCTCAGCGTCGTTGGGAAGTTGTATGCGAAAGTATTGGTTGAAAGAGTTGTGAAAGAAACCGATGCGAAAATATGGGCTGCACAGGCAGGTTTTCAAATAGGAATGGGATGCACGGATCAGGTCTTTTCTCTACGAAGCATAGTAGAGAAGTTTTTGGGCAAAAGCCAAAAGGTCTACTGTGCCTTCGTAGACTTAGAAAAGGCGGAGAAGGAGTGTTGAGGAATTATTGTGTTAGAAGAGTAATTGCGGGGAACAGAGTGAATGGGGCACTAAACGCCTTTATGAGTAGCCGGCAAGTCTCGATCTCGAAGAAGGATCGACTGGCCGTGCACGATGGAGTGGAAATGAGAGCTCTGAGAAGTATGTGTGGTGTGACTTTGAGAGACAGAATTCGAAATACTGATGTAAGAGGGCGTTGTGGTGTGAAAGAGGATGTAGTCATAAAGATTGAAAAAGGAATGCTGAGATGGTTTGGCCATTTAGAAAGGATGAATGAAAGAAGATTGACAAAAGAAGTATTCGTGGCCTGTGTGAATGGAACAACCGGAAGGGGAAGACCTCGTCGTACATTCTCGGACCAAATCGGAGTCGTTCTCATGAAAGGGCAGGTCAGAAGTACCCTAAACCAGCGAGCATGTATGAAGAATATAATGACAGTAATCGAGGAAAAAGACGTGTGCAAAGATCGTGACAAATGGAAATCCGTTGTCTCTGCCTACCCCTCTGGGAAACAGGCGTGAGTCTATGTATGTATGTATGTGTAAAAGTATGTTATCCGAAATTTTGTAGCGACGGCTATCTTGGACCGATTTTCATCAAACATAGCTAAGAACTCTCGACTAATTCACCTTTCAAACAAAATAACAAAATCAAAATCGGATCAGAAAGACACACATATACACACATTTACGTCGGGGGTTAAAAACGTAAGCACCCGAAGTAACCTATTAGAAATTAAGGAGACTTACGAGCCTATGCACACCACGTTTTATAAGCGCGCCGTCGACGCGAGTTTCCAAAACGCGCGACACCAGCGCGTCTGTATCGATCATGGAGCTATTACAAAGAGGAGACGGCCTAAGCAACTGGGCACTGTGATTCTCAACTGAGTCCTGACGTCATCATGTAGGCGTGGCCTAAGTCAGTGTATTGTTGGCGTTAGTCCTGTGCACAACTACGTGAACGTTCACAATTTACAGCTATATTTGCGCTAGAAGTAAAAAATAATGAAGTGTTGTCTTTCATTTTGTAAAAAATACTCGGATACACGTTCTAATGCTATGTATGGCATCACATTTCACTTGTAAATAAGTTTATGCGTGTTTTTATCAAAATAGTTCTAGAATAATCCCGTAACGTCCGCGTTTCGAAACACAATTCTACACGACATTAGATGGCGATACTAGCGGTCATGGAAATTAAAAATATTTAGGTACGTAGAGCTCAGTAATAGCATATTATAATATTCGTATGTACTGAAATTTGTTTTACATTCATTCGCAAAACCCTTTAATTGCCAAAATGCATTTTTTGTAGCTTTTAATATAATTTTTTTAATAAACCGCCATCTATCGAACAAACATGAACATAACAAAAAACAGGGCCGTAATTAGAATCCAGTTATTTTACCTAATGTCCCGCAGCTGTATCATAAATAGAAAGTACTTAAAACATGGAATACACTGCACAAAAAAAATACAATTTCCTATAAATTAAATATTCTATGTACAGTAATTTAATTAAAGTACCTACTTCCCTTCGTTCGTATGCTCATTGTTTACTTAATTTAAATTAATTACTTCAAGCCTACCTAGTTTATTAAGTAAAATTTTATATTATGTATGTTCTAGATTGCCATCTGAAGATAATCTAAGACAACAATGGATAACAAAAATTAACAGACAAGACTGGTCTGCGATTAAATATACAAAAATTAGTTCTTGCCATTTTAATGATGAAGACTCCGTAGTAAGAAAAAAACCGGCAAAGTGCGAGTCGGACTCATACACAAAGGGTTCCGTACCATTATCTACAAAAACGAGCAAACAATTCACGTTTGTTGTATGGGAGCCCCCTTAAATATTTATTTTATTTTGTTGTTATAGCGGCAACAGAAATACTAAAAATTTCAACTGTCTAACTATCACGGTTCATGAGATACAGCCTGATGACAGATGGACAGACAGACAGACAGCAAAGTCTTAGTAATAGGGTCCCGTCTTACCCTTTGGGTAAGGAACAAAAAAATATAAGATGTACATTTCCATGTTAACTTCCACCGAAAATTGGTTGGAACAAGATCTAGTAAGTAGTTTCTTTTTTATACGTCATGAATACAATAACCTTTTTATTCTAACATTTATTTTATAATAATATCACTGTCAATAAAAATATAGATATCATTATGGTTCGTAAAAGTTAAAAAAATACTACCCCCTGGTACGAAAATTATGAGTAGGGCCCTGTTGCACGAGTGACATCTAGTGTGTGATAGTTACGTAACTACTAATTACAAAAGACAAAACATGTGAATAGTTTGCCTCTTGACCGGTAGATGGAAAAAATAAGTAGGCGGGATCTAACCCCCTCTCCGCCCCGCAAAATGTCACGCGTTGTCTCATAGGAAAATCGTATTACAACGTCTCCTCTTTGTTATAGCTCCATGGTATCGATACACACGCGATGTATCGCGATTGTATCGCGTTAGCATCGCGTCGACGGCATGCTTTTATCCTACGGAGAAATTTGTTGTCGTTTGTATCGATACAAATGCGCGACACCGGCGCGTCTGTATCGATACACACGCGCGTTTGTATCGCTACACACGCGCGTCGACGGCGCGATTAAAAAACGTGGTGTACATAGGCCCTTAAGATTCGCTGGGCGATTTAGTTTGTTTGTAAGTATTCGTTTTACTATCAACTCACCTGTTTAAATGAGTCGAAGTGGGTATTTAATGAGTTCATTCCTATTAGTTCCACTGCCATCAACAACGTGCGAAGTTTCTAGTTCACTTACATAATTGAGTGTCCGATTGGCATATCTGTAGAGGAACTGCGACCTCGCGTGGTGGAAGTCCAACGCAA
The DNA here is from genome assembly GCA_951640165.1 of Pseudoips prasinana. Classification (NCBI taxonomy): domain Eukaryota; kingdom Metazoa; phylum Arthropoda; class Insecta; order Lepidoptera; family Nolidae; genus Pseudoips; species Pseudoips prasinana. The sequence goes on from OX621240.1 coordinate 18,809,094, forward strand.
CCTGCGCGTCTACGCCGATGCTCGCGTAGTTGTACGCGTATGCGACACGCGTCTGACGAAGGCGCCCTAGTCTTGTGCGCTTCGGCTTTATCGTTACTTTCCACCTGGGAAAGTGCGATTTAATTAAAAAGTGCTCCCAGTATAGTAGTCAAATCTTTTATAGATTTTCAACTTTATCACATAAGCATAAGGGTCACTTTCAATTGGAGAAATATGACAGAATGGGGAAATTTGACAGATTGGGATAGCTTGATGTGCTGGCGTCTGTACTATGGAAACCAGATAACTGATATACTTCATATACTATTTTTTTTAGTAAATACATACTTATAGTATAATTACACCCAGACTTAAGACAAACACACATGTTCATGCATGCACACAATTATATGTCCTAGGTGGGAATCGCACCCATTATCTACCTGCGGCGTGAAAGGCAAGTATTTATCAACCACGCCAACCACCCCTTCATATTTAGTCCTTAAGATTATAAGATCGTAACACGTCCAGCTCGCACCCAATTCGTAAACAGCCGTAGTGGTTTCACGGACATCTCTATAAAAAATATCTCCTCTCTGATTTGATTTCTGACGTGCAGTTTGTTAGTTATGTTTGCTATTAGCGTTGCATAATTGCTGTGTCCCCCTTTTACCTACATACTACCCTGTCTCCACAAAATATGCTAACTCATTTATGTGACGATATATACGCTTCTATAACATATTCCCTGATGATATCAGACAACTATTTGTTAGGAAATTCAACCGACCGTGTTATATAGAAAAATATTTTTTATTGTCAAAAACTATCGTTTTGATTTCCTTGCCAGTACTTTTAACAGTTGCCCTCTCCTAAACAGCTAACAGGTAGTCATATAAATACTATCTTGCAGCACAGCATATAAAGCCCGGAGTGGGTAAGACCTGACAATTATAAGTAATAAACGCCTCCGGAGTAACACGATAGACGATCAATAAAAATAGACATAAATAAATAATAATGTCCTCCTAGCCGAATTTCGGCCACGGCGGCCAGTCTCAACAGAGATTAGCCATCTGCGCGGGACATATTATAGTGTTCAAGTGTGTGCGCAAAACAGGAGCGCTTTCTATTCCATCACTCTCATAATCTGATGGGACGCCTAGCGACACGACCGGAAAGAGGTCAGGTAAAGGACCGTCGGCTTTACGTGTTCTCCGAGGCACGGGGGTATAACACCGCCAACCCCTAGACTTCAGGATGATACTGAGAATTTTTTCTCTTTACAGAAAAGTCCCAAAATCACTTTTGGCCCGATCCAGGATTTGAACCGCTAGACCAACGAGGCAGTCAAATCATAAATATAATGAAGATGTACCTATCAAGTGGTTGGAGTTGGGCGTGTTTAACAGCATTGATGATAGTGATGGCGTCCAAGTGCGAATCCGTCCCGGCACCCCATCCCAGCACTCGTGACAGGTCGTTACCAGTCCCCATTGGCAAAATGGCGACGGCCGCCTGAAATAAAACAACAAAATTAACTGGAATTTTCATACAGATTCTTTGGTCCCATAAAAGTTTCAAAACTTTCGATCGATCCAGTACTGCTTTCATTACATTTATGCATACATACACATACATTTCTGCTTTTTCTTTCTTTCACAAGTATAATACAGTAGTTCAGTAGATACACTTATCTACCTATAACTTTAATCCTAAAGAAGTCTGTAGTGACCTTAAACTATATACTCAATATGTATATACTCAATATGTATATAGGTAATGCAAATTAACCTATTTTAATATATTTAAAATCCATATTTTCTTGACTTCTAATTTCAAACAAAAACGTTGTTCAAATACATTTGAAATCCGTGCAAAGTGTACTTCTCTCCCTGAACATCCACAAGTCCAGTGGGCCTGACGCTATCCATATTGTGCTGAAGACACATGTCTTCACACATGCTCCGGAGTTGGCTCCTGTTATAACGCGTCTTCTCCGACTCAAATTTCGCGGTCATCTGGAAGACAAGGCCAAATTGGCCTCCGCCAAATTGGCCTCCAAAAAGCTGGGTGTCCTTCGCAGAGCTAGGCGATACTTTACATGGGCCCACGCCTCCAATTATATAAAGCGCAAGTACGGCCGCGTCTGGAATATTGCTGCCACCTCTGGGCCGGGGCACCACAGCATCAACTTCTTCTTTTTGGTCGTATACTACATCGTGCAGCTCGAATGGTCGTTGACGACAGGAGCCCCACTATTTGGCTTGATACTCTTACCCTGCGGAGAGACGTGGCGTCTCTATGTGTCCTCTACCGCATTTATCACGGGGAGTGTTCAGAGGAATTGTTCGAGCTTATACCTGCCGCCACATTCCGCCACAGACCCTCTCGCCAAAAGTGGAAAATTCATCCTTATCACCTGGATGAATGGTCATCTACCACTGTGCGTTTCACAAGAAACTTTTTGCCGCGCACTACCGCTCTGTGGAATCAATTAGCTGTGGAGGTATTTCCGATCCGGTATGAAATGGCAACCTTCAAGAAGCGAGCCTATTCTTTTCTTAAAGGCCGGCAACGCACTTGCAGCTCCTCAGGTGTTGCGAGTGTCCATGGGCGGCGGTGATCACTTACCATCAGGTGACCCACTTGCTCGCATGCCATCCTATTATATAAAAAAAAAACCCGTAGAAAATCTATGACAATTATTAGAGGTAGCCTAATATAATCGGACACCTTTTCTAACCATCGTTAATAAAGTTAATGTTTCCTATTTGTGATAGGGCCCCCGCCCAGTAAATTTTAGTAGTTAGCCACAACGGGGCACCTACCGTCTAAGTCGCCGATATCTCCTTATCTCCTTTCACGAGTCTACTGGAAAAGATTCCTTTAGAAATAAGTACCTTTGTACCCTTTTATTTTTCGTTATTATATTTCTAGTAGTAAATTGTGTGTGCATACATTTCAAATGATTAAAAGAAGATGTATTATTATCTTACTTTAACATGGGGCACTGAAAATAGTGAATTCAAAACCCATGCTACTGTGCCATCCCCACCAGCCACTAGAATGCGACATTTCGGTGGCAGCCATCGCACCACATTCTCAGGAGAAGATAAACTGATGTCCACTACCTGGGAAGAAAAAGAGTAATGATGTATAGCAGCAAAAAAGAAATTAACTGCATAGGTATGCTGCACTAATATACTATTATGAACATGATACAAAATAAAATTAATTTTGCTGAACCCGCAATTTTGTGAAATTGTAACTAGATATGATTGTGTGCTAAATAAAATACTTAATAGAATAATCTTTTTAAGTTTTTACCTACTGTACTTAATTATAAGATTACACAATTTTTCAATCAAAAATATATTTATTATTTAATTTATGCATAGATGACCGATTTCAACATAATTATGATAATATTACTTCGCCAGATAGTGAAAACAACAACTTTGATAACAAGCAGTGCTACATGCAGTTTTGCGGATAGGCTAGTAAATCACGCCATATATTCGAACGCATATCAGTAAAAAAGGGTTTTTTGTTAAATATAAATAAGGCTTATAATTATCTTGGAACTTCCTTCTATAACAATAAAATATCTACAGGTCGGAAATAAAAAATGTAATATGCACGGGTGCTCTTATATCCATAATATAATGGTAAATTGGCTACATAACCTTATATATTGGCTAAATTACCTGAATTGGATTTAATAGACCCCTAAATAACGATAGCACTTCATCACTCCTATTACTTCCTGAATTAGGATTGGCTGAAATTTGAACCAAAGGGTACATTGTTATTGAACTATTATAAAAGAAATAAAACTTGTATGAAAGAAGATTTTAATATGTATAATGTAAAATTAACATACCCAATATTATAAATGGTTCCCAATCTTCATCTCCAGTATGTTTTATATTAGAAACCACACCTTTCTCTATCTGGACACAAGCAGGTGGAATTATTATGTTCTTAAATTTGTTGAAGTCACACTGCTGCAAAAGATGTTCACAAATTAAATGAAATTTTGCTTTTCGAAACGTTTCCAATTTTTTTCTTATTATTATAAAATTAATTTTCTATTTATTTTTATCATCATAATGGAACACACAAATAGGCATAGTGCCAATCGCTGACAGAGTACTCGAATTGTGCTTGACCACATGACTTTCACTCGATGACCATGCAAGGTTCACTGTTCGCCTAAGTGACCTTCACTGGTTGATCAACTAAAGTTCCGTAGTGACAAGGAGACATAGACCACCTGTCGAACCTGAGTAGACGCGTAACGGCCAGATGAGGGGCTGCTGGTCCGTGCCAGGTGGCTCTAATGATCTAAGGGATTATTTTTATGTATACATTCAATAATTATAAACAAATAAATAATTGAAAATACCTCAATTATTAAGATTCACTTAAACACACACACACACACACTGAAGTAAATATAAAATAATTATTTTATGTATAATAATCATGCTATCCATATTTAACGCCTGTACCGCCTCTCTCTTGTAAAAAGAACAGTGCCTAAATCATGGAAGCTAGCAAATGTGCAACCGGTGCCCAAAAAGGGAGACCGTGCTGACCCTGCACATTACCGTCCGATCGCCATTACCTCCATCCTATGCAAGGTTATGGAAAAAGTTCTGAACAGTAAGCTGCTAACCTACCTTGAAGACAATGATCTCCTCAGTGACCGTCAATATGGCTTTCGCCGGGGACGGTCAACTGGCGATCTTCTTGTGTATGTCACGCACTGCTGGGGCGAAGCCATCGAGAGACACGGCGAAGCACTTGCCGTGTCGCTCGATATCTCGAAGGCTTTTGACAGGGTCTGGCACGCAGGTCTGCTCAGCAAGCTTCCTGCTTATGGCATCCCAGCTGGTTTTTGTAGCTGGATATCAGACTTCCTGAGTGAGCGGTCGATCCTAGTGGTCGTTGACGGCTGCTCCTCTGACCTCATGGCTATTGATGCCGGAGTTCCTCAGGGGTCGGTTCTCTCTGCAACTCTTTTCCTGCTGCACATCAATGACCTACTTCAGCCTGGTCTTGTTGGGTACGCAGATGACAGTACGGTTTCAGAGAGATACTTGTCCAGCGCAACAACCAGAGGGGTTGAAGTTCGTTCCTTGAGAGAGGCCATGGTAGAGCGGACAAATTTGACCTTAAGCGTTGTCTCCCAGTGGGGAGATGACAATCTGGTCACTTTTAACGCCACCAAAACACAGTCGTGTCTTTTTACCGCTAAAAGGAGGCTATTTGATCAAACTCCTACTTTTCGGGGTACATCTGTACCTGTGACTGAACGGCTCGAGCTCCTAGGCATGGAGTTGACATCCAGTCTCAACTTCGGCGCCACCATCGAGCACAAAGCCCAAACTGCGGCCAAAAAGCTGGGCATCCTAAATAAGGTGAAGCGATACTTCAAGCCTGGACAGCTTTTAACCCTTTACAAAGCACAAGTCCGATCCTGCATGGAGTATTGTAGCCACCTTTGGGATGGCTCAGCTAAATATCAGCTTGCTGCGCTTGACTCGGTGGAACGCAGGGCTAAGAGGCTCATTGGTGACGTAAAACTGATGGATGCCAAGCTACATAGCTTGGCTCATCGTCGTAAGGTTGCCTGCTTGTCGGTCTTCTACAGATTGTACTTCGGTGAGTGTGCCCAAGAACTCCACGACCTCATCCCACCGGCCCCCTTCTACCATCGGACATCCAGACGCACTGCATCTTACCATCCTTACCTTGTAGCTATTCCACCAATTCGCACTAAGCGTTTCCAAACGTCTTTTATAATGCGCACAGCAAAAGAGTGGAACTCACTGCCTGCGTCGGTGTTTCCAAAAGCTTATAACCCTAATCTCTTCAAAGTTAGAGTGAACAGGCTCTTTCTGGGTAAGCTCGCTCCATCGTAGACTTTGTCTCTGTCATCTCTGACATAGACTAGAGTCAAGAGCAAACCCATAACAAATAAAAAATAAAAAAAAAAATCAGGTTATATAAAATTTAATAAGCAATCCTTAAATTTGTGTTTCTGTATATGGGTTTAGCACCCAATAAAATATATTAATATATTATCATTTTAAATTCCTATTCATAAAATATAATACAATTAAAAATAATGTTGGTACAACATTTAAAAATTCTCCAATCACATGAAACTTGAATTGATTCATCAATATTTGTAGTTAGACAAGACATTTACAAATGTTGATTAGTTGAAGCAGAATCTAAAACCTTATGTTGTAAGATTAGGTAATCTTGGTATCATTCATAACACGTTTTTTGTCACAAATAAAGTATAATAAATATAAAGTCTATGTTACACTTATGCCCGTGGCATGGTTGGTAAATGCTTGCTTTGCACACCTCAGGTGGTGGGTTTGATTCCCACCCAGTGGCTCTACCGGCTAAGTCGCCGAACATCAATTTCTTAAATGGCGTTAAAATAAATAAAGGTTAAACATTACTCAATCAATCGTTAAATCGCCTTCAACATTGACAATCGATTCCGGGGCATATATGACGTCACATGTGCTCATGGAAGCCGATTTAACGATTCATTAAGTCATTTTTAACCATTATTTATTTGAACGCCATTTAAGAAATCGATGTTCGGCGAGTTAGCCGGTAGAGCCCCAGGACAGATATTTGTGTGCATGAACATGTCTGTTTATCCTGAATCTGGGTGTAATTATCCATATAAGTATATATTTACAAAAGAAAAGTAGTATATGTAGTATATATCAGTTATCTGGTTTCCTTAGTACAAGCTATGCTTAGTTTGGGATCAGATGACCATGTCCGTATAATGTGCTAAGCTATTATTATTATTATAATAAACTTTATATTTATTGTGATTTGCTTCATGATGCCTCTTGTTCACTCATAAATTAACTTCCACATACCTGCCTGCATAGAATGTGCATTGTGGCATTTAATAGCTTGGGTGATGATATTTCAAAACATAAACTAACCTCATTGTCATTTGTAGGTGTTTGGAGACAAAGTTTTGTTCTCTGGCACCAACAGCAATAATACTTCTTCAGGTTATCCTCACCATGATCCAAATTTTCACTTTGACTTGTGCCAACTAACAATTATAATAACAAAATGTAACATTTATTAGAAAACTAGAACTCCAACCTTATCTATAAGGTATGTATATATTATTTATGTGCATCAAATGGTAAAGAAACTGATAGAAGATACAATGAAACATCTCTTACCAAAATTGGAATACAAATTATTTTATTGGTACAGAAACAGATTACAGATTCTACAGAGTTCTACATATTTTATATTATAAGAAAATTTTTAACCTGTAGTCCGATTATAACTGTACACAGCACTTATATTATAGCTTCATTTAAATTTTTAGTATTCGAGATAATTGGTAAAATTAGAGTACACAGACAATAATTGGCATGCTAAAATTAATAGTTTGAGTTTATAATGGGTTGACCAGTTTTAAATGTAGATTTTCTTTTTTAAATAAAGCTTTTTTAGTGTAAATCTAATAAGAAACTGGTAATTAGTATGCTCTAAACATACTACTTTACTATATACTTATACTATATTTATATATAACTCTTATTCAGTCTGTAATTCTTAAATCTAATAAATAAATTTCTCTAAATGCCTCTTAAGCCTACATATTACTGAAAAATATTATGTTGGACTGAGAATCTTATGTAATGGAAATAAGGATATTTATTACATTTGTATTGAGTTGCATTTAAAACTGCCTTCAATGCAAAATAGACCTTATTTCTAAAACATCAGGTTTGCAATACAACCTGATGTTTTATTGCAAACCTTTTCTTGAATGTCAGAGAGCTCATGACATTCAAGAAGTCTTGAATGTCATGAGCTTTCTGCATCTATGAATGTAGGCTAAGACTGGCTATGAATCTTACTAGTTGACAAGGTAGTGAACTAAATACTTAAGTAAACTTAAATATATGACATACCATGCACCCAGTGATGATAAAACGGTTTTTCAGCAGGCCAAAATACTAGTTTACATCTAAACTTTCTGTCTATAACTTTGTGACACTTTTTACAAGCACTAATTGCGCAGCATTCACAAAACAATCCAACAGTAGGCAGCATTAATTTGCCACAATTTGTGCACTGAAAATAAATTGATATTAATAGAATAAGTACTGTCAATAACAGAAATAGCTTCTCATGAAGTAAAATATTAATATATAGTCAATACAACATCCTAAGTCTTGCTTACTGGACTTCTACAACTGTACTCCAAACAATCATTATATTGCCACCAAAAATGTTCTATTTGGGGCCATACCAGCTCAGGTTTATAGTGTGCAGTTTACAAGTAAAATATACCATCCAAACACATACACAGGCATTGTACCTAAGTATTTATAAAACTACAGCTAAGAACAAAGTCCAGAAAATGGGGTTTTTTGAAGAATGGGACTGCCAACCCTAACACCAGTATTAATTTAACTAACTGGGAAGGATTCATATAAGGCTAAGTAAAGAATAAATTGTTTATACATGTTTCATTAATCAGTACACCCATTTTTCATAAAGTCATCTCACAAAGCTCAAGGCACACTAATTACTTCCATTCAACCCCAAACAGATCCTAACCAGGGTTAAGATCACAGAGGCAAAGCACACAGTCCATGTATCCAAATTTAGTAGTATTTATTAGTAGGGTATTAGTATTAGGTAGTAAGTATTGCAAGGGCATCAATTTCACTAAGGAGGATCCCAGTTTGAAGGGAGTGCAGCTGCAAGGTATACAAAAGCATTGAGGTGCATGAAGGTGCATTTGAACCGCCTCATTCCATACTACGCTGTGATTGGGGGCCAATAATAAATCCGAAATCATGAGGGAGCAATAATAGTTTAATATTATTGAAATTAGGAACTTAATATTACAGATGAAATTACACTATAGGTACTTACGTAAATATTGTACGGAACAGATTTATTACACTGAATACTTCTCCAGGTATGTCCTCGATGCCTATATTTAGTTTGCATAAAATTTGTATCTGGATAAAGAGAATGAAATATACAATATGTTAAGTAAACTACAAATGCACCGCCTATTATGAAATACTGATTAGAAATCACATCATTAAAATTCAAATACGTATCCATTTCAAAAATAGACTATGGAATTAAGTAGTAACTATTAATGATTAATATAATATTAAGGAGATCTAAATAGCGAGATCAGAAAATCGATAGCAGTTTCAATTCAATTCTTTGTTTATATTGACATCTGTTGACATCTAAGTGTCAATGTCATCTTCGCAGTAAATGATATGCTAGATTATATAGACTTACGAAAAAATTGCCAAATGTAAGTCTCAATGGAGCATCGAAGGCTTCTTCGTATAAATGTTTGGTTAACATTCTTAAAGCTTTTTACAAGCTTGTGTAGTCTGTATGTTATATGAAACAGCTTATAAAAAATGTTGATAAAATTTATATACAAAATTGAGCAAGTAAGATACGATAACATTATTTGAAGCAACTCGGTCGAAAGTAGTAGATAGTATTTTTAGAGCTTGGAAGATATGTATTAGAGCTATAAGTGGACCCAGTTCAAAATACATAAGATCCTACCACTACCCTGTGTCAACACTATATATTAGAAATAAGACATTAGAATTGTTAACAGTTCTTTCACCCTTCCACTCACCATCCAATCTATTTTAGCCTCCCCGCCATGCACCAGTAACTAACCAGAGTCGAGGTTCGAACCCTCAAGGGAGTACTCCGTTTGTAGTTTTATTTGATAGACGGCTTGACACGACACTGCAGTGAAAGCCTAAACTACCTACATTAAAAAAAAAATCTATAACTAAGTACATTTATAAAAAGTCATTTAGAACTATTTGAAACATGTCTGTGTTGTCGAATACATCTGTCCATAGAACTTCTCTATCTCTTCCAACAACTCAGGTTTAGACGTGACTTCAGCTTCCTCAGTTGGCTCTGCCCAACAGATAAATCTTAATCTATGCAGCTGATGGGAAACGCAGTCTCAGTAAAAGGCCCGTGAGAACCACCAGGGCTCTTATTATCATCGTCCAGACCAAATGCCTGCTGGAGAACAAACCAATCGCAACAAACAAGACCATCGCTCTAACCCACGAGTCGTGGATTAGGCAAAGCAGAATTTGTAGACTTGGCAACATCGGGGGTAATTTGTACAACAGCCGAGAACTTGTGCAACTACATACATTAAAAAATATCAGCTCTGCTACTTACATAATTCTGTTCCGGAGACCTGACCGCCGCCATATGGCGACCAGATAATCCTGACACTAAACGCCTCCACTTGTATTATTTATTTATTTTTAATTAAGACAACGCCCGCATTAGGGAAATGAATCCCTGTGTGGCGGGACAAACATATAATTAACGGACACAAAGTATCCAGACTCAGAACAACTATTTATGGGCCTCACAAATAGATGCCCTGCACGGGAATTGAACCCGGACACGAAGTGGCGAGGCGAATATCTTAACCGCTGCGCCACACGTGTCTTGGCGTCACAAATAGTCCCCTGTGCAGAGGATGCTCTGAATTTGAAGAAACACCAGCACACGTAGGGTGGACTCATCCAATTTCATGATAAAACAAAATGTATAACAAAACTTCGAAATATTCGTAAAATATTGGTTTTAATTTTAATTTGGTACTTAAATCAGTCTTTCATTTACTATAATTAGGATGGTAAAGTTACTTAGGACAACTATTTTTAGACATAAAATAGCTAATAAGTGAAACCTCGTAGACTTTGACAATATCGTGATAATCACTATAAGTCCGTGATACATACAATTACGTTATCGCGGAATTGCACGAGCTTTTTATTTTTTATCGCGATATAAAAAAATCTGTGTGGTGACGGCCTAGAGAATATCACCACCCCCTCTCATCCCGTGGGGGGACGTAGAAGTCGTCCCGAGGGAATATATTCCAGAGAATGGGCAGCAGCGTTCTCATGAGTACCAATTTCTACCTTACTGCGATCGCCAACCCGTTTGCCAAGCGTGGCGATTATGGCAGATCCCCTCAAATGAAGGACACAATTAAACCGTGGCCCCCAGTCCCCGGCAGCCCTGCTATTCCCAGCCGTGGTAACAGCCGTGGTTACGGCAGGGCATGGGGTGCTAAGAATCCCCGGCAGATTCCACGTTACCAAAACCGACGACCTCTGGCCCTGGCAACATACAACACACGCACACTGCGGACCGACGAGAAGATGATCGAACTGGAGGAAGAATTGAGCAGGTTACATTGGGACATAATAGGATTATCTGAAGTCCGAAGAGAGGGGGAGGACACGATAATCCTGAAATCCGGGAATCTGTTCTATTTCCGGGAAGGCGACCAACTCTCCCAAGGTGGTGTTGGGTTCATAGTCCACAAGTCCCTCGTCCACAACATAGTGAAAATCGAGAGTGTGTCGACTAGGGTTGCGTACCTTATACTCAGAATTACCAAGCGGTATTCGTTGAAGGTCATACAGGTTTACGCGCCGACTTCGACGCACTCCGACGATGAGGTTGAGGTCATGTATGAGGATATTTCTAGAGCCATACATACCTCGAACTCTTATTTCACTGTGGTCATGGGGGACTTTAACGCGAAGCTGGGTAAACGATTCGGGAATGAGCTGAAAGTGGGGCAATTTGGAACTGGAGACCGGAATCCCCGGGGCCAAATGTTGGCCGACTTCATGGAGAAGGAGGGACTCTTTATGATGAACTCCTTTTTCAAGAAGTCGGAAAACCGCAAATGGACCTGGGTAAGCCCCGATGGTAAAACAAAAAACGAGATAGACTTTATCTTGTCGACGAGTAGACAGGTGTTCAATGACGTCTCAGTGATCAATACGGTTAAAACCGGGAGCGATCACAGACTGGTGAGAGGCTCATTGAACCTAAATGTCAAGCTCCAGAGGTCCCGACTAATAAAGTCTACGCTCCGACCTGAGCCTGAGTCTGTCTAATAATCTGAGTTTTGCAGATGATATGGTGCTGCTGAGCCCTTCAATTGGGGGTCTTAGACAGCTGATAAAGGTGTGTGAGGTTTATGCTGTGGAGCATGGCCTGAGGTATAACGAAAGTAAAAGTGAGTTTATGTTTTTCAAGGGTAAAGATAAAAACCATATACCTATATTTATACCACCTATACTACTTAATGGTGTACCTCTAACTCGTGTTCAACAGTTTAAATATCTGGGACATATTGTCAATGAAAATTTGAGTGACGAATTAGACATTGACAGGGAGCGCAGGGCATTGTCGGTTCGCGGTAACATGTTGGCACACAGGTTCGCTCGATGTACGGCTCCTGTTAAAATAACAATGTTCAAGGCATTCTGCCAGACGTTTTACACGAGCGGCCTGTGGGCTAACTTTACTCAAAAAGCCTACAATGCCTTGCGCGTCCAGTATAACAATGTGTTTAGGGCACTGTTTCGGCTCCCTCGATATTGCAGTGCACCCGGCATGTTTACTGATGCCAGCGTAGATGACTTCTACGCAATTATGCGTAAGAAAGTAGCGTCGGTGGTGCGACGAGTACGGGGGAGCCCTAATAGCGTCCTGAAGATGATTGGCGAGAGAACCGATACTGTTCTGCTCAGTAGGTTCACTGCACTCCATGTGTTGCGAGACCAGTGAGCCTGCTGTTTCAGAGTAGACGGTGACACTTTGTATTTTAATTACTAACATTAGTTTACTTTTAATACTAACAACCCTGTCGTGCTTATGGACTCTTTTGTCTGAAATAAATGATTTTTATTTTATTTTATTATTTATTATTTACCCATCCACATCCAAAACCCTGAACCCTTTCAGCTCGAACTGCAAAACCGTTTCGAATGCCTAGCAGATTGCGAGGAAGTGGACTCATACCAGGACAGGCTCGTAGAAGCTGTCCATACGGCTGGGTCTAAGGTCTTCAAGGCCCACCGTACAAACAGAACCAAAAAGATCTCTGACTATACCCTGCAGCTTATGGACGAAAGACGGAAAATGGTTCTGACATCCTCTGATGATGCTACCAGATACCGGCAGCTCAACAGACAGATCTCAAAGTCTTTGACACGCGACACGCGCCAATTTAATACAAATTGTATTAAAGAAGCCATTGAGCGGAACAAAGGCTCTAAAGTGTTTGCAAGAGAACTGTCTGTTGGACAGAGACAACTGACGAAGCTGAAGACTGAGGATGGCAGAATCGTCACGTCTAAACCTGAGTTGCTGGGAGAGATCGAGAGGTTCTATGGACAGCTGTATGCGAAAACCCAGTCACCTGTCGATAGTTGTGCCTCAGATCCCAGAGCACGTCTAACCCAACACTTCACCGACGACATCCCGGACGTCAGCCTGTGCGAGATTAGAATGGCTCTCGAACAGCTTAAGAACAACAAGGCGCCTGGTGATGATGGAATTACGGCAGAGCTTCTGAAGGCGGGTGGTACACCAATCCTACGGGCCCTTCAGAAGTTATTTAACTCCGTCATACTAGAAGGTCAAACGCCAAAAGCATGGCACAGGGGTGTGGTGGTGCTCTTCTTCAAAAAGGGCGATAAAACCCTCTTGAAGAATTACAGACCCATCACACTGCTGAGCCATGTTTACAAGTTGTTTTCGAGGGTCATTACGAATCGTCTCGCACGCAGGTTTGACGACTTCCAGCCTCCCGAACAAGCCGGTTTCTGTAAAGGCTTTAGTACCATAGACCACATACATACGCTGCGGCAGGTTATACAGAAGACCGAAGAGTATAACCAGCCATTATGCTTAGCGTTTGTGGACTATGAGAAAGCCTTCGATTCGATCGAAACTTGGGCCGTACTGAGGTCTCTCCAAAGGTGCCAAATCGACTACCGGTATATCGAGGTGTTAAAGTGTTTGTACAAAAACGCCACTATGTCAGTGCGACTCCAGGACCAGAACTCGAAACCTATCCACTTGCAGCGAGGTGTGAGACAGGGAGATGTTATATCTCCGAAACTGTTCACCGCTGCATTGGAAGATGTCTTCAAGCTTCTGGACTGGAAAGGCTTTGGCATCAATGTCAATGGCGAGTACATCACCCACCTTCGATTTGCCGACGATATAGTAGTCATGGCTGAGACCCTTGACGACCTCGGTACAATGCTCGATGGCCTCAGCAGAGTCTCTCAACAAGTGGGTCTGAAAATGAACATGGATAAGACGAAAATTATGTCAAACATCCATGTTGCACCCACTCTAGTTAAGGTTGGAGACTCTGCACTCGAAGTTGTAGAGAACTATATTTACCTAGGACAGACCATCCAACTAGGTAGGTCCAACTTCGAGAAGGAGGTCAATCGTAGAATCCAACTCGGCTGGGCAGCGTTCGGGAAGCTACGTAATATCTTCTCGTCCCAAATACCGCAGTGTCTCAAGTCGAAAGTCTTCGACCAGTGTGTGTTGCCAGTGATGACTTACGGAACAGAGACGTGGTCGCTAACTATGGGCCTTATCAGGCGGCTCAAGGTCACCCAAAGAGCAATGGAAAGGGCTATGCTTGGAGTTTCCCTGCGAGATCGAATCAGAAATGATGAGATCCGCAGGCGAACCAAAGTCACCGACATAGCCCTAAGAATTGCCAAGCTGAAGTGGCAGTGGGCAGGGCACATAGCTCGTAGAGCCGACGGCCGCTGGGGCAGAAAGGTTCTCGAGTGGCGACCACGAACCGGAAGACGCAGCGTGGGCAGGCCCCCTACAAGATGGACCGATGATCTTGTGCAGGTCGCTGGAAAACGCTGGATGCGGATAGCGCAAGACCGGCAATTGTGGAGATCTTTGAGGGAGGCCTTTGTCCAGCAGTGGACGTCTTTCGGCTGATATGATGATGATGAAAAAAATCGCAGTAAATAGGCACAATTTTTTCGAGAGCTGGCCTTTTTTTGGGTCAAAGAATCACATTGCCATACAGCGTGGCAATGCGGCCAGCCTTCTGGGCACGTTACCTCCCGATGATGCGGAGGAATTGGACGACGCCCTATAACTTAGTTATAGTAGTTAGTTATTATAGTTAACTAGCTGTGCCCGCGACTTCGTCCGCGTGTTATTTAGTTTATTTCGTTTTTTTTTTTTGTAAAATAAAAGACTTTTTCTAAAATTAAAGTAGCCTAAGTTACTCCTTATTACATCAGCTACCTGCCAGTAAAAGTCCCGTCAAAATCGGTCCAGCCATTTCAGAGATTAGCCGGAACAAACAGACAGACAGACAGACAAAAATTGTAAAAAATGTTATTTTGGTGTATGTGCCGTATATATATTCATATTAATGTAGTAAAAACCGGTTATTTCAATATTACAAACAGACACTCCAATTTTATTTATTTGTATAGATTTAGCTGATATTTTTCTGTTTCTATATTTTGGACTATAGGTACGGTTCTCAGCGTCGCTTCATTTTCTTGTCAATTTTTTTTAATACCTTGTTCCACCATATCTGTAAAAAAAAGTCATTCATGTAACAATATCAAAAGAATACGACTCATTTAATTCCGTGACACTAATTTTTTAAAGTTATTCTATAGGTATTCATGAAATCATCATTTTATTTATTTGCCTTTTATTGATGTAAAAATTTGCATTAACTTAATTAATCATGAAAATCAATAGATTTTAACCTAGTTTCACACGTAGGTACCTACATCACATTTGCCTACGCTAAATCCGTGATACTGCTCAAAATCAAAACTTGAAAATTCGTTAATGTTATGTGTTGACAAAATAAGAAATTATACTTAAACCACTCACCCTTTGCTAAAACGAAGCCAGTAGTCAGAATCTATGAACCGCATTAAGGTTTGCACTGATCATACCCATACATATCTATGGATAGGTCTTCAAAAATGATAATGAGGTCTTCTAATATTATTATTTTCTAAACTGAATAGGTTGCACTTCCAAAGTGGTAACCCCCCCCCCCCCCCCCCCCCACTATCTGTAACTTCTAAAATAAGAGAATGGTAAAACTAAAAAAATTATGATGTACACGGCTACATATCAAGCTATACATTTCCAATAAGCTGACCTTTTATTTTATGGAAATCCTATACAACGCGAAATCAGTTTATACTGGAAATGTATAGCTTAATGTGTACACTGTACATTACCATGCAAACTTCCACCGTCGTAAGTAGTTTTTATTTATACGTTATAAGTCGTAAACAGCAATTTACCTCTCATTCAAGCACCTACTACAAAAACTTTTATATTATGTTACTTGCTGCGACAGAACCCTTTGGCTAGTCCGACTCGCACTTGGCCGCTTTTTTATTTTTAAAGGTAGGTATGAACAACTTCTCTACGATTTGAACCTCGTTTTTCAAATTTAATAATTTCCCATATGTCTATATTTCATAAACCATTCTTAATAATTATTATACTGTCAACTCGCCCGCCACTTTCAAACAGAATATAACACGAACTATATGTAGGCACTATCTCCGTATGGATGTCGGAAATTGCTGTACAGTCCATGCCTAAATGTGTGATAAATAAAATACATGGGGTTTTTATTGGTTAAATAATCATTTATTACACCAAAGTTGTTAACTTTTTTTTTAGTTCAACAGAGCACAAGTCAAGTGGTGTCTTCTCTTCTTTGTTCTGTATATTTAAACTGGCACCGGCTTTGACTAACATACATGCAACAGGTTCCCTGTCTTCTTCACAAGCAGCATGTCTGAAAATGGTAAAAAAGGTTTCCCTTAGATCTTTAGTTCAGGAGATTCAGTTTGGCCAAACACTCTGATATCAGGACGTTCAGCCACAAATACGAGTATATGCCTCTTTCTTTCAAACTGGACTGTCACTAAATTACTTGGCTGGTATTTTTATGTGTCACAATCCACCTGAGTAGCAACCAGCTTCCTGTCCCCTTCCTAAATGATCCCTTAACAATTTAATAAGAATTTGAAAACAACAACCATGTTTTAAACTGATAAATGATCACCACTATGAACTTTAAATTTAAAATTAAATTTATTTATAATATATAAATGATATAATATAAATGATATTGCAAAAATACTTTTTTGTTTCAATTTAGAAATTGTAGACTTTTATCAATCACTAGAAACTCCAAAATGTCTAAAAAGTTGCTCCACTTTAGCCTTCCATCTTAGACATCATTTGTTCCTGCTATATATTAATCGTTGACAATAAAAAAGCATATATTTCCAAATTTTAATCACAATATGACTTTAAGGCCTCATATCATCCTTATGTATGACAAAAATCTTCCTCAAAGATTAATTTGATGCTAGGAGGCATAGAAGAATTATGATAAGATTTATTTAATGGTAGGGTTGTGGAATCTAAAATAAAATCTTTTTAAAACTAATTTAGTAGAATGTAATTATAAATACTTACAAAGGAGTAGAACCAGTTGAGTCACACATGTCTACATTAATACCAGGTGAGGCTAACAGAAGTTCAACAATTTTATTCCTGCCTTGTGATGCAGCTCTGTGCAGTGGTGTTGCACCCAATACATCAGCCTCATTCACAGCTGCATCTGAATTTATCAGCAATTTGGATACCTACAACAGTGAACATGCTTTTCAACCTGTGTATGGGCTTTAATACCTTTGTTTTGTGTCATTCATGTCTCAGAGTCTAAATATTAGATTGCTTTGATAAATCAACTTTGGGTAGCAAATGTTACCATTTGCTACCCAAAGTTGATTTATCAAAGCTTAACCATGCCACCACATAAAAATATCATCAATAATTATCTGTACAAATAGGGGGTGTTACGGATATATATGTATACTTTATCAAGGTAATTTTACTGGAGAAATGCACATATTCTGCCTCAAGAATAAAAGACTTCATTGCCCTATGAATATCAAGTTAATAGACTACTTTCATACAACTTTTATGAATTTAATATTGCCTCATTGGGCTTGCCCTTTTAAGTAAATCACTGACACTTGACATGGTCAGATTACCATGCCCTTGTTGCCTCTGTCTCATGATAGAGACAAATTTTTTGGGGCAACTCTACCAAATGAGATATTGCTTTTTAAATATCATAATAAAACAGTGCAAGAATTTTTTTTCTTTCATAAAAAAAGGCCCCCACTAGAGTATGAACTCCCTTTATTGCATTGATTTTACAAATATTCATGTTCATAGACACAAAGGACACCCAGAAGTTTAATCTAAACCTTGAATGAGCCTCTTTAGCTTGTATTGTTCTCAGTAGGTCATCTTAGAGGCGGGATAACAAAAAGTATACACTTTAGATTTAAATTTAAAAATTGTTCACATTAATAAATATATAAATCTTTTTACAACCAAGTAAATAAATAAGCATAGGACCTGAGTGCTAATAACTAGTTAACATATCTATATATATATAGCTGCAATACTGGGGGCACTGCTGACCCACTCTCTCACCATGACCTATTACTAATGGTACTTTACAGTGTTCCACATTGTCTATAAACATTTCTGCCATTGTCAAGTGAGAATTGATATTATAAATACCTTTGGAGGGCATGTTAAGCTGTGAGTCCTGGTTGTAGCCATTAGGAAACAACTCTCACACCAGGGTAACCATACCCCAAAAATAAGTAAGTAATTAAACAATATATATGGATCACAACACAGCTAGTCATTGCTATAGCCAAGTATAATCTGTGATCTTGATTTTTGATTGATGATTTAATCAGACTCAATTATTGGTCTAGTGGTTAGTGTCCCTAACTGCTAAGCCTGAGGTTGTAGGGTTGTGTAATGAGCATGAATATTTTTCATGTAGAAATGTATATTTATCTATTGTCTGGTTGTCAAAGCACAGGCTATGCATATAAATATTATATATTTATCAACTCACAAATGTAAACAAGTAACTTTAATCTGGCTCAATTCTCTTAATTACCTATCGACCGAAGAACTACTATCACAATAAACATAACGGATAGTAACAAAAACATAATTAAATCCACAATCCACAAATTTAATCAGGATGTGTTTGTAAGCTGTTTGTATAATTTGTAGTGTATTACTACAAATTATTCAATACAAATTCATACAGACATACACAGCTTACAAACACATCCTGATTAAATTTGTGGATTGTGGATTTAATTATGTTTTTGTTACTATCCCTTATGTTTATTGTGATAGTAGTTCTTCGGTCGATAGGTAATTAAGAGAATTGAGCCAGATTATTATTTTTTTATTTTTGATTTATGTTTCTTTTTTTATAATGCATGCTTAGATATAATTTTCACAATAATTTAAGATATTATAAGAATAATAACTTGTTCATCTTAGTTTAACCACAATCGGAAGGACCTAGCCCTGGCAACACAGGGAATCCTAGTGCGAGGACTAGACCATGCTTAATTATGTATTGATATTTTATTGGAAATAAACTTATTATTATAGTTTGGTATCACATTGAATTGTGTTAGCTGTCCCAAGATATTTATTCTTTTTATTATTTATTTATCCATCTCATAAACTAACCTCAAAGTGGCCTTTTGAGCAAGCATAATGCAATGAAGTTTGCCCTCGGCTTGTTTTCTTATTAACATTAGATCCTTTACTTGTTAATAACTTGACAACTTCAAGTCTCCCAGCAGAAGACGCCAAGATCAAAGGTGTTGAACTAGTGTCATCAGCTGGATCAATTGGACTCCCTATATCTATAAGAAAATCCACTAAATTTTCATTTCCACCAAGAGCCGCCCAGTGAATTAGTAACCGCTGATTCTGAAACACGAAAATGTATAATAATATACATACTATAACGAAACAACAGATAGATAAACTCCATACTATAGACCTCCTCGAGAATCAATACTATACATAGTACTCTGTGATCAATACCAAGCGAAAAAACATTCAAATTATAACAGAATATAATTTGCCGGGTGGTTGCCGGTGCACATACTATTAAAAACTATTTTTACCCCAGCTATAATTATATATATGTAGTCATTTGAATTTCTCAGCGATCAAGTATCTATCTTAATAAATATACTCACACACAACTAACACTTTATTTGTCACACTTTTTAACTTATTGTTCTTTGACTAAATAAAACTTACTTCGTCCGGTTTGAAGATTAAAGACTTGTCTTCATCTACTTTTACTTTAACTTGATTGTAATCTCCTCTGTACGCAGTTTCATAGACTGAACCTATAGACATTGTAACTGAATATTGAATTTTTATAATGAAAGTTAATTTATAGTAGGTACCTAACTTATTATTAATCGAAGCCCGAAGCTAACTTATAAGTACTTATAACCGAATTATAAGTACCTACAATAAGCAATCTTGTAAACAATCAACAATGACTGTCCAAGAGAATATAATAATAAACTACGCGATACCGCGATGACTGGCAGTAATTAACAAAGAGAAAATAATAAACTACATTTATTAGATAATAAATCAGTTTCTTATATACTCACTGCCGGCCAGTGCTGCCCAGTGAGAAAATAAAACAAACTATTTTTATTGCTGCCAACTAGAATTGCAAGGTCGCGCGCCGCCGTTTTAAAATTATTGAAGAGAATCCAACTTTTCTCTAGTAATTGCTGGAAATAACCGGTATACAAACTCAGAAATCACGTAGCATAAATAATTTAAATAACATGCAGTCGAATAGATAATCTCCTTCTTTTAAAGACGGTGATCGATAATGCACTTTTGTGAGTGTTTAGCTCAATATAATATAATCTTAGACTAATGTATTCTGATGGATGTTCTAGGAAAGTTTTCAAGGAAAAAAGTAACAGTTCGATTGGTTAGTTACTGGATACATTACTTGTTCTCACCAAAATTAATCCTACTTTAGCCCATTTGGCAACACTGGCAACTTATTTCTTAAGTGTCAACTTCAGTTGTCAACAAACTGACAATAAAACAAAAGCAACAATAAATGACGTTTCAAATCAATCTCACGCAACCCATAAAAAATGTATGAAAGTCAACGTAATCTAATCTAAAGTAGAGTGACTAACAGTCAATCGACTGTTTAGTCACTCTACTTTATGTATGGTCCCCAGCCGACCATAGCGGCTGTTTTACAATACAAAACTGTTATTTTGAATTGTTAAATTGTAACCATCTCGACAGATTGATGTCCATGACATATTATTCTGTTCATGATTATAACTAGTGTCTATTATAATTGTATGTACCTACTCATAATGTAGATATTTGTGATTTGCTTGTTTTTAGGGTTCCGTAACCAAATGGCAAAAAACGGAACCCTTATAGATTCGTCATGTCTGTCTGTCTGTCTATCTGTCCGTCCGTATGTCACAGCCACTTTTTTCCGAAACTATAAGAGCTGTACTGTTGAAACTTGGTCAGTAAATGTATTCTGTGAACCGCATTAAGATTTTTACACAAAAATAGAAAAAGAACAATAATTTTGGGGGGTCGCCATACATAGAACTGGAGTTCAAATGTTTTTTCATCGTACCTATACATGTGGGGTGTCTATGGATAGGTCTTTAAAAATGATATTGAGGTTTCTAATATCATTTTTTTCTAAACTGAATAGTTTGCGCGTGAGACACTTCCAAAGTGGTAAAATGAGTGTCCCCCCCCCCCCCCCCCCCCGTAACTTCTAAAATAGGAGAATAATAAAACTAAAAAAAATATATGATGTAGATTACCATAGAAACTAACAACGAAAATTGGTTTGAACGAGATCTAGCAAGTAGTTTTTTTTAATAGGTCATAAACCGCTATTTGCTTTCCTTTAATCAACTGACATACTTGCTGCTACGGAACCCTTCATGTGCGAGTCTGACTCGCACTTGGCTGGTTTTTATTTATTTATCAAATTTGGGGGCTAAATTTCCATTACGCAATGTTAATTTGAAAGTTCAAATTAGTTTTGTAGATAACAGGTATAAAAAGAAAGCTTTTTTCCTTGTTCTCTAAAGGCTTATTGTTTCTTAAGTTCATCAGTTCTTCAGAAAACCCTTCTTCTTGACATCTCTTTATACAAGTTTTGAGAGCTTCCTCGATTTCCTGCTTCACTAAATATTTTAGGTTACACCTAGCTGACCGTTCCTTTAGAAGTGTTAAAAATCGACGACAGTAAGCAACTACTCGTACTAGCTTAACCAATGTCGAATACCTATTCCAAAACACAACTTCAATAATCGTAGTATGCACACTACGATGGTGTTTCTCCTGCAGATGTGCTTGGTACATCTATATGGTGGGATGGTCCAGAGTTTTTAAGAAAGCAAGTAGTTTTTTTTTTTTTTTTTTTTTTATGTTGGGACAATGTCACACAGATCATCCTAGCCCCAAACTAAGCAAAGCTTGTACTATGGGTACCAGGCGACGATATACATACTTATATAGATAGATAAATACTTAAATACATAGAAAACATCCATGACTCAGAAACAAATATTTGTGCTCATCACACAAATATTTGCACTTACCGGGATTCGAACCCAGGACCACCAGCTTCGTAGGCAGGAGCACTACCAACTAGGCTACGGTGATCGTCAAGTTGAATATAAGAAGCCAAAAAATAATAATACTCATTTGGAAGAAGTAAAGGTGCACCTTTACTTCTTCCAAATGAGTATTATTATTACTTCTTCCAAATGAGTATGATTATTTTTTGGCTTCTTATATTCAACTACTTGCTTTCTTAAAAACTCTGGACCATCCCACCATATAGATGTACCAAGCACATCTGCAGGAGAAACACCACGGGATGCACAATCCGCGGGATTCTGTTTTGATGGTACATGGCACCAGTGTTGGGCTTCTGTGATGGTCAAAATATGGGAGACTCTATTGGCAATGAAGGTTTTCCAACGGCTTGGATGACTGTTAAGCCAAGCCAAAACCACTTCGCTGTCTGTCCACATGTGGCAATCACCTTTTGGTATATCTATTACCGTGCCGACTTCAACCATTCAACTACTTAAGAGCACTGCACCACAAAGCTCCAAACGTGGAATGCAAACCTGCTTTATGGGGGCAACCTTCGTTTATGCCGTTACTAACGATATATGGATATTACCGGCATTATCTACGACTCTCACATAGATAACTGCTGCATATGCCACTCTTAAGGCATCTGAAAATCCGTGCAGCTCAGTTTTCACATTATTGGAGCGCATGAGCAACCATCGTGGGATTTTCAGGTTTGTTATAGTAGCCAAATTATTACGGTAAGTATCCCATTCTTGTAATAAGTTGCTTGGAACTTCTTCATCCCATTGCAACCCTGTTAACCACAGCTTTTGAATTAAAACCTTTGCTATGATTATGCTTGGTGCTAGCCACCCCAACGGATCGAATAATCGTGAAATATCAGATATTATTTTTCTTTTTGTTAAAGGTCCTGCTACCGGCTTAAGTTCCAGAGAGTATTGGAAGCAATCGTCGCGTGAATTCCAGGTAAGTCCTAATATTTTTGATACATCGTCTATTTTTATCTGTAACGCTTCATCATTTCTATTCCTAATGCTATTTAATAATTTTTGGCTATTGCTCCTCCATTTTTGTAGTATAAACCCTCCTCTGGCTAACACCTTGGACAACTGTGTGTATATATTAAAACAGGTTTCTTCGTTTTCAGCTCCGCTCATTAAGTCATCCATATAAAAGTCGTTTAAAATTACTTGCTATTTCAGGTTGATCTTGGCACTCATCCTGTGCTAACTGTTGAAGCGTACTTACAGCTAGATATTGTGCCGCTGCTGTGCCGAAAGTAACTGTTTCCAACTCATATACTTCTATTTGTTTTTCAGGACTGTCTCTCCAGAGGATCCTTTGTAACATTACATGCTTCCTATTTACCAACACTTGGCGGTCATCTTGATTATGTCCGCTACGAGACATATCCGATGTGTTCTCCAACGCATTATAGTGTGCCGGAGTTCCGGCTGCAAAGTTGGTCCAACTAACATATTGTCATTTAGTGACATCCCATTAGTTCCTTTACAGGAAGCATCAAATACGACACGGACCTTTGACGTTTCTTTATCCTCCCGGATTACCGCATGATGAGGTAAGTAGATCGCCTTTTCATTGTTGTTTTCATCTGTAACCTTTCTCATGTGTTTCAGTTCCAAATATTCTTCAAGAACTCTCGTGTAATCTTCCTTGAATTTGCTGTTTTTTCTGAATTTATTTTCTAAGGATCTTAATCTTCTTTCAGCAATTCCCTTTGAATCACCAACCATGCTGACCGGGTCTACATCACACAATGGTAGCCGTACTTTATAACGACCACTGTCATCACGTTCAATAGTAGCTGTGTATAAAGCATTTGTTTTCTTCTTCCGTTAGCATCTTTTTCGTAGATGGTTCCGCTTCTAGCTCCCAAAATCTGGTGAGCAGATTATCTGTCCCCAGACTTAAATGCATCACAGTAATGTGTGAGGGATTACTAGTTTGATCCACTTCAAAGATTCCTAACAATATCCAACCTTACGTGGTGTTTTGCGCTAAATGATTTCCACCAACATTCTTTTTAATACCCTCCTGAATAACTTGACTGTATACTTCAGCACCTAATAAAACATTTATTTTATTAGGCGTGTCGTATTCTGGATCAGCCAAATCATTGTCAACGAAATCTATCCATTCTACCCGAGTAACTTTCGTAGCTGGGAGAAGAGCAGTGATAGATTTCAAGACGAACGCTTTAACATTTATTTGGACAGTCGGATCTATTCTAGACCTTAATTGAAGTACAACGGTTGACTTAGCCGTCGCACCTTTTTCTCCTCCTACGCCTATCACAGTTTGCCTGGGTGGCGTTTTGCGTAAGCCTAAGTATTGGACCGTTGATTCCGTAACGAATGAACCTTGCGATCCTTGGTCCAGTAAAGCCCTCACTACTCGATAGCTCCCATCTCTCGACTTCGCCTTAACTAACGCAGTAGTTAATAAAACAGTTTTGTGACCAGTTCTAGACGAGAAACTTGCGACTAATGGTTTACTTGACCCCTCCCCTTGCGTGGCTATTTCCATATTACTAATTTTATTATCTTCCTTCATCACCGTTACAAGGGCTGATGAAGTTTCCTCGTGAGCTCCCCTATTATCCTCATCAATTACCGACCCAGAAACACCTGTTTGGTGTAATAAAGAATGGTGGCGGCGTTTACACACCTTGCATCTGCGAGTGTTTTTACATTGTCTGGCAGAGTGGTTGTTGAGTAGGCATACAAAACATAAATTATGTTCAATAACAAAAGTACGCCTAACTTCAGTTGTCTCTTTACAAAATTTTGGACAAGACGTAATTCTATGGTCGGCTGAGCAAAAATCGCATGATACTGACTTTTTATCTTTCAACACATGCAATGAGTGAGTTCCTTTCTGATATGTAAGTCTATCCCTGGTTTCTGACTTATCTAAATTTTCCTCTAAAACCTCTAAAACGACCATTTAAAAATACTGAAAACTGTGTAAATGTAGGTAACTCATTACTTGAATCTGAAGCCACTTTGAGTTCCCAACATTTCCTGGTCTCTTTGTCTAGTTTTCCACTAATTATGTGTATAACTATCAGATCCCAGGAAGAAACCTCCACTCCTAAATTACTTAACGACTCCAAACATTCTGAGGTGGTGGTAATAAGCCTTTTTATCTCATTTGCCGATTCATAGGACAACGTCCGTTGACCAAGTAATCTTTTCATAATCCCATTCGCGAGAAACTTTTTATTATTATACATTTTATCTAATTTAGACCATGCCATTTTATAATTATCTGATGTAACCGATATATTTCTTAATAGTTGCTCAGCCTCCCCATTTAAATGAGCCTTCAAATAAAAAAATCTCTGTGCGTCATCAAGAGAAGAGTTCTCATGCACTAATCCCACAAACAAATCTCTAAATGTTTGCCACTCTGTACATCTTCCCGAAAATGAGGGAATTTTAATTTCTGGCAACTTGACTCTACTCTTTTGGTCCTGAAAACTAGGCTTAGAATCCATGTTTAGCGTAGTTGAATGTCCTTTAGCCAATAAATCTTCTAACTCACTGTTAAAATCTACATAAAATTCCTCAACTTCGTCATAAAGAAAATCTTTAATATAACTCGAGTTAGACAATTCAACTTTTTTAACTTTACTTAAGATCACAGTATAAGTGGCCGTGAACGTATTCCATAATTTTTCCAAATTTTCAAGACGTGTCTCTATATATGATTGTGTTAACCTCTCTTTAACCTCGCTTTCTTAAAATTAGACTTTGCCTTAATCATTTTCGTGCTAATATCTTCCTGTATAGCAAGGAAGGACTCCATTTTGGAACAATTATTTTATACGATTTTACTAAAACATATAAATTTTCAACGTGTATTTCTTTTTCAAATATCACAAGTGTTTTGCTACTTTGGTCTAAAATTGGGCATAGGTTTCCCGTCAGAACCACTTTTTACACACATTTTTACCATTTCCAAACAAATAAATCATACTGTTCAAAATCGGGCATGGATTCCCCGTCTGAACCGTTTTACACATAAAATTTTAAAAGTTCTTAAATTTTCTACTAAAAGGTATTTTCAAAAGTCTTTTCTTGAGATTTAATCTATTCTTCCCGATTATATTGTAAAATGTACTTACAATTTTATTTTCACCAATAATCTCACTCACTGACACACTGCTGCAACACGGTAGCGACGCGCTGTACTGCACCACAAGTAGCGCCCTTTGCCGTAGTACGTCACCTCCCTCCGACTGTAGCTGCCAGTAGCGCTGCACGCCCCACTGACTGCTCCCTGCACCAGGCTGATCCCGGCTGCTTCCTCTGCTCCAGCAGGTTCCACCTCCAGCTCCAGGAACACCTTTCACCTGGATTGCTCTGGACAGCGATCCACTGCCCAGAAATGACGCGGCGCGCGGCGGGTAGTAGGATTCTACCACCACAAACACTCCCGAACTATTCGAGCACTCCCGAACTATCCGGCTCGAAGGACCATGAACGAAGGTCGACTTGGAGAGGATAATTAATTGAAACACTGGACTTTATATTAAGCGCGTATAATATATGAATCACAATGCTTGATGCTCACAAATAACAAAATTTACATTTTTGACCTAGTTAAACGCCGGAGAATCTCTATAGTGAGATTCAGAAAAACGGCGCTCATCTAACAACGCCATCTATTAATAAATTCGAGAACTAATACAAAATTAATAATGAACGTTATTTACGTGAACACCCAGTTACGAATTGGATTTACAGATAAATCGGTTTTGTATGTGAATTTAAATGTGACACGTAAATATTAAAATAAACACAGTTTTAAAACATTTTGTCATCAGATTCTATCTCAAAATCTAAGTTCTAAATGGTCGAATACCACATACTCTAATTTAGCAGATGATTTTCTTTTCAGGTTCGGAATCCATTTTCTCTTGGATCTGGCTGCCGCATGTTGTCCGTGTTATCACCTCACGGCCTCTAGAGATTTGAAGTAGTAAATTAACCACTTTTAAATCATTTTTTTTATAGTTGTGATAACGTCTCATTCATAATATATTTTGTGTAAAGTTACTATTCTGTAATGATAAAATGGTTTGTTTTGCGATTCTTCTTATTTCAACATTATAATGTATCCGTATCCCATTATTATCCCATCCATGCAATACTTTTGGCCTACTCCCGTATATATTAATCTACTCTGTGACCTACTCCGTCCGAGGGTCTCTTGCTGTCGTTAGTCATATTATGTTGACAGCGCACTTTCTTTTTTATTTCGTACCAACCTAGCACAGTCAATTAAAAAATATACTGACAGTTCCATTTTATTGGTAGTATCAACTCTTACGTAGTTTGTTATTTTCTCTTTGGTTGACATCGTACGATACAAGAGATATCAAGTTTATAAATGTATAATACATTGTTACATTCTCTCTATTACTTGATACATGTACGTAGTGTGTCTAGTTGAACCTATTCATACATTGTATTGTAATTTATATGTATTAATAGTTGCGTTAATTTATTGTGAACTGTTATGAAAGCTTTATCATTGCACCACATAAACAATAACTGGAAAACAATAAAGCTATAACTAAAGTTCGGAATCACGGTCGATTTAAAAGTGTTATATCCGTCAGAAGTACAGTATTAAAATTTTACTTTTAAATGAAATATAAAGCTATTCTTTTTTAATAAGTTGTTACATAGTTATATCCAAATATATAAGATCTAAAACAATTGTCATTTCTTTCAGAATTACTTTCAAAATGACGACGTACGTCGATTACTACGATGGCAGTAAACTTTTCTTGTTTCTATCATATAGAATTGGTCTTCCCATAGATCTGGTAAGTAATGCTTGTAAAAATGTATCATTAGTATATCAGATGATGTGTATCCATAGCAGAACCTTGAAGTAACAGTTAGAAAAATTCATAATTTTAATGATTGTGTGCATGCTCATTAGTTTTGTATCTCAAGGGCTGCTTATTAGAGTGTCTATGAGAATTTAAATTGAGTCAGACAAACATTTGATAATTGAATTCGCTTATAAATGTGATTGAGGAATGCATTTGTTGATAGTGCTATTTGCTGCGATCACTGGATTACTGACACATTACTGGTCTGGATATTTCTAGCAATAACATGTTTATCCATAGATAATTGAGCCCTGGGTTCATATCCTGGTTAATGCTAAAACTGTGTGAAGCTGTGATTTTTCTGATAAGAAAACATTGCAGTATGGGCTACCATGGCCAACTGTATACTATTTAGATTTTTCGGATATGAACACATTACAATTTGAGCCTTGAGTCTTTAAGTTGCTGAAGTTATATCCTAGTGCCTCAAGGAGCATGTTGGTGCTGTACCTGACCTCTTTCTGGTCACATTGACTAGTTGTTCTATTGAATCTTGAGGGTGAGGAATAGAAAGTGCATCTATGTTTGTGCAATACATGGACAACATGTAGTTGGCCTTTGGGCCTGGCCACCATGGCTGTAATTCAACCTGGATTCTAGTATTATTACTCATATGGGTATAACAGGCTTCTCAATTAGGCCTAATCATTGTTGTCTGATACAGTAACCTTTCAAATATACCACAAAAGACCTTTAGATCTAATGGCCTTTAACACACAGAACTGTCACATATTATTAAACTTTTGGCTTTCACTTAAATTGCCATGACCAGTTCACCTAGCTGGTCTACAAACCTGCTCATGATTGTATGGGAACTGCTAATGATTAGTATGGCTGATAACTTGTGAAATTGAGATTTCCTAAACATTAAAACCTAGCCAAAATAATTTTAATTGAAATTGTCAGTCATACTTTCTAAAACCTGATTACATAATTATGTCTATTCAACTCTTCTTAACTAAGTTTTTTTGCAAATGGACAATATTATCTAACTAATATTTTAAAAAGGAGGTGGTTATCAATTCTTATATATTTTTATAGGTACATAATACTTTAGAGATATATTTATTTTAATATAATTTTAAGAAAATTTCTTGTTGCGTATGTCTTTAAATCACTAATTGTGTTGTTAATATTTTATTTACTTACTACAAATATTTTAGTTTTAATATTTAATAGGCTTAAGGAGTTGTTAAAATTTTTTACTAACCAAAAATTAGTCATGTTCACTTTTAGTACAGGATATATTATTTTAGTAAATTAGATAATTTTAGTTTAATAATAGACTGTAGTAATTTACCGGCAAATCTTTGTCCAGCCTCTTTTGGCTGATATGATGATGATGATGAATTATTAATAGGAAGTTAAACCTGGAACATGATATGCCTAGTGGTATGACACTATGGTGTATATCATAAATGTGTTACCAATTTTTACAATTGTGTTGGTCCATGCATTAAATACCTCATATAACTCAGTCTTTGCATAATGTAAAGTAGTTGAGAAGCCATTATCTGTGATTTGTATGTCCTTTGTGATAATAAGCAGTGTTAAAGCCATCGCTAAAACATTGCATGTTTCAAGGATGTCTAGTATACAACAAAAGGTTAATGATCTATTTCATATTTACTTATACAAGCTGTAAAATAAATAGTTGATGTAACTTAAAGGGCAATAAAATAATTGATTTAATTTTTTTTGTGAATTTTGCATGTTGACATGTTATATGTGGATTAAGTTAATAGGCGCAGGCTGCGTAAGTTACGCCCACTATTATTTGTTATACCTTGTATCAAACAACAATAAGTGACATTAATTTGAAATGTGTCTTGAATTCTATATATAGATAAACCACACGGTAACTGGAATATATATATATATATATATATATTTATTCTATTCACGCATCCGCAAATAATCCCATTAGCAGGTCGGAGTTTTCGCGGGCAAAGATAGGACAACCCTCGAAGTAAAATAAACTATTTTACTTAATATTACTATTTTACTCTTGTAATAGATCGCATACATATTGTATTTTCTATTGGATGCTTATCTTTGTCTTAATTAACCTGAGCAACTGAAGAAAGAAAAGAACATATTATTTATTTTTGGTCAAACATCGGCGCTTATTAATATTAAAGCACAGGGTAGGTACAATTTGTGATAAACTTACCAACTACTTCTTTAAACAGTACTAACTAACAAATATGATATGACTATTCTTATAACTATATATCGTAGATAACAAGCGCATCTTACAATGTTATCATTACTTGTCATTGAGACATCAATAATAGTCTACACATCGAGAGAAACTCAGGCTAACGATAATTTTAAATTCAGAATTCGTGAACCCTAGTCTCCTTCCCAGAATAGAGTAAAGTAAGTATACCTTATCAAATCGAAGAATTTGATAAAGGTACTGAAAGACCGGTGGTCTATGGTGGTGGTCGGCAGATTTAAAAAAGTTTAAATCTGTAGAGTTCTGTAACAATTCCTTTAGTCATAACAATAGAATTTTCAATTTATATCAAAGAATATTTATTACTGGCTTTATTTACGTAGTTCAACACTCACAATTCAGTTCACAATTTCAAGTTTATAACACTATATTATGTACACATATTACGTGAGTAAAAGTACCAGGTGGTGATAGAAATTATACGTTTGAGATCATAATAATTATAATTTATTGATTTGCCTATTACGCACGCTATTTTCCATATCTCGAAAGAAATTTGTAAAGTTGCTTAAGGTCATTGGTAGGATCAGTTTCTTATGTACGGACGCCAGCACATCAAGCTACCCAAATCTGTCAAATTTCCCCAATTGAAAGCTTATGTGATAAAGTTGAAAATCTATAATAGTAGACTGATTGGGGTAGCTGGATGTGCTGGCGTCTGTACATATCTCGCAGTATATTTACGTTATACAAAGTATTGGTACCATTGGCAAATGAGACGTAATGTTAACGAGGAGAACTGCGAATAGGACCAAAACGAAGGGTTGAATTTTAAAAGAAACCAATTGGGAATCATCGGCAAATGGAGGACCAACTGATAGTGAGACCATTTGCATCT
Source organism: Pseudoips prasinana (assembly GCA_951640165.1). Classification (NCBI taxonomy): domain Eukaryota; kingdom Metazoa; phylum Arthropoda; class Insecta; order Lepidoptera; family Nolidae; genus Pseudoips; species Pseudoips prasinana. The sequence goes on from OX621240.1 coordinate 18,840,606, forward strand.
GCGCGAAACTGAGATACGTCCTTTGTTAATTGAGTAATAGTTTAAAATGTATTACTGGCGGCTTAGCATTTGCTTTATATGTTTTAAAAAGGTCATGAAAATTATGTCTTCTGTTGACAAGAGAGGACTCTTAACAATATTACTACACTAAATGATAGATATCTAACTAATAGTTCTCGCATGATTATATTCGATCCAGGTTAAGTGGTTCATATATGGAAAAGTATGACGTAAAGGAAATGTTACGAGTGGTAATTTTGGAACATTGCCATTTATTTAAATGTACCATGCACCGTCCAAGGCCCTTCGTGGTCGCAGCATTCAAATACACCCCATCGGACCTCTCATGTTAGTAACGTGGTCCCAGAAACATCCTAGACGATCCAGATTCACGATCCGAGATCACGGCCGGATTATGAACGCGTCACAACAACCATCGTCTTCAGTGACGCCTAACTTGATCCTCAGTTGGGTAAAGTTAGAGCCACAGTTGCACATAACGTTTCTAAAAGCTGCTCTTCTCATGCGTCTATCCGTCAGTAACCGCCCTGAATCCCAAAACCTCGTCAGAGAGCAACCGTTTAGAATTCGCCCATAGTAAGTACTCTCGGGGGCGGGTTACTTAGTTCATAGATTTATTTTGCTTGATGGCTTGACTTGCTCTCTCTCATTTCTATTGTTCGGGAAAGTAGTAAAAACCTTCTAATCTAAAACAATTGAAACAAATATAATTAATTAAGTCATATGCCGTAGTCGCCGATAGTGTTGATCGCCTTTAACACTGTCCACGGACGGACTAACGCACGTTGATATTGCGATTGGCGGCCATCTTGGTGACGTAGTCGAAGCGTCAGTACCGTTCGCAACCAAAGAGTATTTAACCTACAGTCGCAACGACAGCCAGCGCGTACGCGTATTGAGTACCTCTGACTTCTTACTTACTTATATTGTTATAGCTTTTTGTTTTCGTTATCCTGTTTTATTGTTGTTAAGTTTTGTTATATTAATTATTTTGTGAAAATGAGTAAGAAAGTAATTAAAAGCCGTGCTCGTGAAATAATAATTAAATTGAAGATTTAGCCTCAGATTAAATTAATAAACATTGATTGTATTAATAAACATATATATTTTTAAATACATACTTAGTTTTATTTATTAGTTGTACATTAAAATTGGTTAAGAGATTTATAGATGTAAAAATATCAAATAGACAAGACTTATTTCACATATATTATATTACCTACTAGGTAAGTCAAGTTCATTCAATACTAACACATAAATTAAACTGTAAAATATTTTTGCTGTCTGTACTTTCTTGCGAAATATGACGTCACGAAGCTGTTATTGTGACAAGGTTCCATCGCAATATCAACTTGCGGGGCTTATATAAGATGTTATTTACTTACCGTCCGACCGGACCGGCCAGCCGGATCTACAGTGTCGCAAACTGTCTGTACTTAGGCTTTGTAAAACGACACGGGACAGACTTGTGTTTGAACGATGAATACATTGCCAACTCAAATTACGTAAAAAGGCTTAGTAGATACCAAGTTTTAACGCTATACTTGATAATTTACCAAAAGGAGTGTTGATAGTAAAACAAAGTGTATGGGTAGGTAGGGACCGAAAACACCATATTATAATTTTCTTCTAGGTCGTTATTTCAAATGCTCACTTTGAATTCCCATATTATTAAATTTAACAGCATCTGTACAATCATACATGAGTGTCGTTCAAGCTAAATATACCTACTAATGCATAGATACTGTACATAAATAACTTCGGTTCTATGCAGTTGATGCAAATATTGAAAATGATTGCAGCCTATTATTCAATTTTCTCGATTCACTTTGACTGTACGTAACATATCACAGTATAAATTGGCGTTTTGTTAAGGTTTTTGATGGCTTTTTATACTGAAATACTGAGTGAAATGAAGTTCAGGTTTGAATTTAAGATATCAGAATAAAATTGCACTGCCATTGCAGGTACGTAATGAAAGAGATGCATTATGCTTCGGTGCATTTTAACCCTCGAAGAACCTGGTACTTACCGCCAAAAAATATGTTTAATGGCTATCGACTTAAGATCACCATCATGATATCAGTATAAAATAATAATTCATAATACACTCGGCGTCAATAAAATCCCCTTAAATAAGTTAAAAGCACTGCTAAGTTTAAGCGTAGCTAATAGCGCTACCTTACAGGGGCATAAGAGGTCCGTCATTCTCCATCCAAACATGGAAGAAGACACACATAAGAAGCTCAAGCGGCAAAACTACCCTAAACATTGATACCTCTGGTCCTAGCAAAGCACGTGGTCCCATATGCTGGCTTTTTCGGTCATGGGTTCATTTCGATGCATGATGAAGCTCGCTATCGTGTGGTAAATCGCGCTGCCTTCACGAGGTTGGGATTCCAGTTATGCAGGGGCCAGTTAGAATTCTAGACTTGAAAACCCGATTGAGCACTCTTGGGATGAATTCAAATATCGAGTCTGAGGAGAGATTTTGCCTCTCTCTGTGGGTTGTTCTGTCTATACATTGAGATGTATTAAGAGGAATTATTTGATTTGATGCCCACAGCCACACCCTACCATCGCACCTCTCGCCAAAGTCAGGGAGTTCCTCCCCACATCCTCGAACCTTTTCGATCACGTACAGTTCGCTTTCAGCGAAACTTCCTCCCACGTACGTTAAGGTTGTGAAATGAACTCCCTGTTACGGTTTTCTCAAGAGTTATAAGGTTTCTAAAGGGTTGGCAACGCGCTAATGATGCCCACGGTGTTGCAAGCGTTCATAGGCTAAGGTAACCACTTACCAGTGTGAGCCGTATGTTTATTTGCTAAGTAGTATAAAAAAAAGTTTACGAGATCCTGCCCCTATCACCGTCCAATACATTCAAGGGACCGTTATTGCAGAATGGGATAGCAGCACTATGTTTAAGCGTAGTTTTAAGCTTCCTACTACCTTCCTTAAGTCCTAATTAATAAAATAAACACGACAACTGATTCAAATTCAAATATGGTCAATAAATGACCTTTCAAATGACATACATTTAATTTAAACTAAATGCATGAGCTTAAACTTAGCAGCGCTTGATAATTATTTTCGGGAAGGTGTGAATATTTGATGCCGAGTGTAGAATGACAAGTACATAGACAAGTTGATTTCATTTTTATAAAAAGTCTGGTTAGTAAGAGGCTTGGTTTTATTTTTTTATCGTCTCTGCCTCAATAAGTTTCCTCGCGCATTGATAAATAAGAAAATCACCAAATAAATCTGTAACAACTCTTGTCTTCTGATCAAAGAGAATTAATTATAACCATGGTTTAATAGGTCTTTGCTTCTGATACATGATGGTTGCTACTGCACTCCGTCTAAATGGAAGGATCGATTTTGATGAAAATTGTGTGGTTGTTAGTCGCTCCTTAGATGGTTTAGATTTACAAGGTGGTGATTGATGGTTTAAATTTGAGGTGGCTCTAGAATTGATTGTAGGTTCTTCAACCGGATTTAGATGAATTGTTTTGTGTGTGCTTGAGCAATTCCCTGCATTGTTTACATTTACAATTAGACCCTATCAGGTTCCAGGTTCCTTGTAACCCCCGACGCAAAAAGAGAACTTTCTGTGTGTGTGTCTGTCTGTGTCATCGTAGCAAACGGATGTTCCGATATCGATGCGGTTTTATTCATTTGAAAGCCAGTTTCCTTGTGTTGGATTTTAGCTATGTTTGATTACTATCTGTCCAGCAGTGTAAGAGTATCAGCTAATTTCCAAAATGATGTAATTATAATTGCGAGTCGAGGGTTTTCTAACGGTTAGGTTATTTAAGTTTCGGTCAGGTTATTAAGTTTCGGTCAGGTTATTAAGTTTCGGTCAGGTTAACAAGTTTCGGTCAGGCCGGCACATCTAGTATGGGTCATAAAAGAATTGTAGGTTGAAGTTTAGGAGAACAGACTAATAATTTCTTATCCTTCCTTAGTTGCGTCATTTATGCAATGACAACCCATTCTAATAAAATACAACAACATTTTATGAACTAGGTATACCTATCTAGTAGGGTGACCTGCTGTGGTGTGATAGGTTAATAATATTTTTTAAGAGTAGCCACACATTATACTACACTACATTAGACCGATAAATTCAATTAAAGTTTATGCCTACAGCAATGATTTAACAAAGTATCAGACGACATAATTGTGTCAATGACAAGTGTTAAAAACATTACTATAATCCATGTTAATTATGCTTACGGATTATGGTTATGAGTCGGCGTCAATTACAATACAATAATCTTTATTGTACACTAAATGAATTACAAAAATAGATCAAACATAGAAGCATAATAATATACAAAGGGCGGTCCTATCGCAAGTGGCGATTTCTTACAGACAACTTAAGGTGGACAAGACTTGTAGGAAATGAAAACGGGTAAAAGGTGTAACAAATTCAGTAAAAGGAGGAAGCTTAAAAGAAACAGAATAAGTAGGTATCAAATATTAAGTACCTGCTAAATAGAAACCATAAATAATATTATATCATCATATCAGCCGAAAGACGCCCACTCCCGGAAAAAGGCCTCCCCCAAAGATCTCCACCATTGCTGGTCCTGCGCTATCCTCATCCAGCGAATTCCAGCGACCCTTACAAGATCATCGTTCCATCTTGTAGGGGGCCTGCACACGCTGCGTCTTCCGGTTCGTGATCGCCACTCGAGACCGTTTCAGCCCCAGCGGCCATATATAGAATTTTAATAAATACATGTATGTATTATTAATGAAAGGACAATATATGTAGCATATTCCGCTGCTAATGAGGGCTACCGCGCATCAATTTGCCGCTAGAGGCGCTAGCATCGCGGCAGGTCTACGAATCGTCAAAATACACTGTTTTGTGTTCGGGTTACGCTGTTTCTTAATAAAAACTGCGATTATAACTAAAAATTATGGTTTAAAACTAAATAAATTACAAAATGAGTCACAGCTCGATGACTGTAATAAATATTTGAAAAAATATTTAAAATCCTGTTAAACTGTTTCATAAATATCATGCCGCAGTGTTGTGCAGTCCCCGCACAACACTGCGGCATGCTATTTATGAAACACTTTAACAGAATTTTAAATATTTTTCGTAAAAACATTCGTCGCGTCCACAATAACAATGATTTTGATCAGCTATAGCGGACCTTCCGCGACAGTGGCGCCGACTGGTGAGCACAAAAACGGTAGCCCTCATTAACGTTTCTTTGTGCTAGATAATGATGAAGGTTTATATTATATTAGCTTAATTTCCTATTCCGTTCGAATTTCGCAAATCCAGCCATATTCCTAATCCAGGTACGTTTTAGAGAAATCGACTGTACAACATTTCGTCTTTCTCAGTCCTAAGGGTTAGAGGTCCGGGCGGTGATGCTCAGTGTGTGAGTCAAGTTTATAATTTATAGTTCAAATAGAATGACCTCACCTCTCATACAATTCTTCAATAGTTTATCAGACTATGCTTAATACAGCCTTGAGAATGATTGAGGAGGTGCCAAATAAGTTGCTCCAGTTTATATGCTAACCTATAACACTTCAGTTTTACCAGAGTAGGTACGTAGGTATACCTATGTCTTCGGTAATTTATTTTGTTGGACTTTATTTGTTTATTTTGCACAATTTGACGGTAGTTACATAAATGCTGAGATTTACACGCAAATGTATTTTTGGGATCTAGAATTAAGTAGATACGAGTACCTATGCGCAGTAAGCCTGCTTATTGACGTATGACAGTTTAAACGGAACAAATCATCCGTGTTTTATCAGAATACTGTGACAAATATTGAAATGTAGGCAAGGCTTGAGCACAAAAATGCTTTCACTGGTTTCTTATTAAAGTAGTTAGTATTTCAATAATTAATTTATATTTAAACATTTCATTATGTTGGTCGATCATTGTAGGTTTTTAATTTATAGCTTACATACTTACTAGGTAAATTATTTCTTAAGTTACTGTTTATTTCCACATATTGCACTATATTCATTAGTATTGTTTTGTTTTTTAATAGGTAAATTTTTTGATCGCACAAGTAGCTGCACTATGCCTGGCAAGATTATTTCGAAAACCTTTGAAATTTGCTTCGCCGGAATTTCGACATTCTGTGTGCCTTATAATAGGTTTATTTATGGGCTATTTCTGTTTTGGAAGGTAATTATTTATTTTCCTTTAAACATATCTGATAAAAAGCATGATCTAATTAAATATTCAACAGCATTACATTTTTAATCAAATTTATTAATTTGTAAAGAATATTTTTCAGCTGTTTGCCGATTAAACATTTGAATACTTTTTCAATCTGATCCGTTCTAAATTGTAGCAAATTTTGTAACGTTGCACGGTTCAGAGTAACATTTCTGGCTTTTACCGAATATTAATCATTCTAGTCTGTATTACGTTTTCTTTGCATTCGTAATGCCAGAATAATTCCTGCCAGATTTGTTTCATATAATCTTAAGGAATTATTTTCGTATTATGAACGTAAGGAAAACTGAGCAGTCTTGTAATGCATAATTTCAGAAATCAGCTATTTTATTTATGTTTTACTTTTTATGTTCTATATTGTTTCTATTATGTAATATTTTCATATTCCTTCATTAATATTTTTAAATATTTTCAGACAGTCCATTCATTTATCAGTATTACCGATGATGTGTTACATATTACTAAAGACGATCCCACACCATTTAATGGGCAAGTAAGTAACAATACGCTATCAGATTTCTTTATAAACCATTTGAACAAATGAATCATCTTCAAATAATTCTGATTGATTTTCAGTGTTATTTTAGCGGCTTCCATGCTATATTTATCATGCTTACATTTACATCGACAAATATACCATAGCGCTGATTACACATTAGACATCACAGGTACGTTGTATCATATTATGAAATAGTGATTGATTGTGCGCTGGTATATATTTGTTTACCCATACATTTTCTTCCAGGTCCACTGATGGTGATAACTCAACGAGTAACCTCATTGGCATATTCACTACAAGATTCATTAGCCGCAATAGAAATAAATGCAAATAATCCAGTGCAATCTAATGATGGACAGCTGGCTAAGTTCGAAAAGATTCCATCTCCTCTCGCATATTTTGCGTACACTTTAGCCTTCCAAACACTAATGTGTGGTCCGGTTGTGTTCTATTCGGATTATATTAATTTTATTGAAGGCGCCCGTATCGACGAGGTAAGACCATTCATTATTTTCGCACGTTATACAGATCTCCGGAAGAGCCAATAAAATCCTCATTTCGGCAATCATTCTATCACCTAGGTATAAAGGTTACTTTAATTAACCGAATCATCCGACATTTCCAACCAAGTTGGAGAAAATATGTGTGTGTATAATATTTACCAGTTATTTTCCAGTGAATTATGTATATGTCGCCGTAAAATTGTAAATACCGTTAAATTATATTCTAACTCGAGAGATTGAGAACTATCGAAAGATTGTGAACCGTAACATATACCTATTGTACTTTAATAGGTAACTCCTCTCGCGGGTCTGCTGGGAGAAATTTATTTTGAAATAATCAGCATCCATGTGCTGCTTGTTTCTTCTTCATTTAATTTATTTTGTTATCTCTGTGTGTACAAAATCTGTTAAATAAAATACTGTGTATAATGTTTTTTCTAAGATGTTATGAGTAAATAAGGGTTCGGTTACGTTAGAACTGTAACTGTGGTTAGATAAATATGTTAAATTGTAAGCAGTATCTTCTGGTTCAAAATCTTTCGACGGTTGAAAATCTCTTTAAGATGATTACAGTCCAACGGTATTCATTATTTTACGGTGAAATAATCACAATCCATCGCCGTCTTCCCATAGCTTTATTATATTATGTTTTGGTTCGGCTACATGCTCACTTGCGTTATTGGGCTAGCCAGTATCCACTACGGGTGCTAAACATATTGGCAACGTCGCATTTTACTATCATAAGTTAGTGTTTTACATTCTTATCACATAATGTATTCCTAGTAGTACCTATTAGAAACACCCTGCATCTATTTTAAGTCGACGAAATACAGAAGCGTAGCTACCGCCGCATCATACGTATCAATGGTAGGGGCGAAATCGAAAATATATGGCACTCCATCAAACAATCCAATCAAGTGCTAAAAGTAATTCATAACGTTTTTATGGAATCTTGCCCTTGGGATTATTTAGTGGTTAAATATGTTTAAATTGTGATAATAAATAAAAACGAGTGTGCTTTTGACAACACGACTGAATTAAAACTAAGATTTATCAAACTTAACTGACTATGAGAGAAAGAAAATGTGTGCTCGTACCCCTCTCTCTCTTTCCCCTTCAGTAATATACGAAACGTAACTCTCTCTTTCTAACTTCACTAACCTCCCTCTCAAATTCCGTTCGCCTCGCCCGAACAAACTTTTCGTAACGCTTTCGATACTCATTAACCAGCTTACTTCTCAAGACAAGCGCCCGTAAAGAAGTTTTACTAAAAAGTAGTGAAAGAAAACAAGATTATCCCATGAGAAAATAATACACAAAAAAAGAAATTATAAAGAAATTTCTCAAAATTTCTCTAACTGACATTCTAAATGATATATAGGAACAATTAATTGCTTTGAAAATATTCTTAATATCTGAAATACAGAAAATTTATTCCATTAAGGAAGAAGAAGGATCCCATGCAATTAGTTTTGATAAAATCTGCATCCAGTTAGACAACGTTTTTACTTTCCGGCAACAACTACGACAACGGAATTGTCGTTTGCTCAAGCATTCCCACTAAGCGCTGCGTATAGTTGAATGGTTTCCTAAATCATTTCTGTATTTTTATTTTTTCTTCTGCTATAGTTTCTTTATTAACATCAGATCTATGTATGTACATGATTAAAGTGATATAAAAAGATCATCCATACAACAATATACTGGTGCCTCAGAATTAAGTCTTAATTTTGCATTAAGTATTGTGCGAAAAATGGACGAATAACTCCATATCACGCCAACTGATTTCGATGAATATTTTTTTATTGGAAATAATGTAGGTACTTCAAGAATAGTTGGATGACAGTTTGGTTAAGTTCTGACTATTGGATCCATGTCAAAGTAACGGAACTCTTCAATTCTTGGGAACAAATTAAAGATGCTCGCCGAATCTTTTATAGGCAATCCAGATATTTAAGTCACCTACCATAACGTCGTTATAGTCATGTAGGTATTTGTCGTAGTAGAATATGATGGTCAATGGAACTCCTTAACGGCTTACAGTAAGGGTGCGATCTGTGGCAGTAATTTCTAAATGTCGGTAATCAAATTGCAATGCGCTTGCGTTCGTTGCTGCGTTGCAACATGACATGCAAGCGTTCTAATTGCATTACTTAAGGTGTATTATGTGTGACCTTCATTATTGGAAGACACATTTCGGAGTCTTGTTATTTCCGTCAATGCTCTATCGTCTCGTGATTCCTTTCAAAAACCTTCCAAACTTTTGACACGATTTAGTGCACCATACATTTGTTCTTTGGCAAAGCTTTTTTTACCAAGTTCGATTACAGTTCCCTTGAGGGTGGTATCCTTTTATGGACTGTACCCGCCCAGCTCAGTCGGTGTCAGCCAAGAATAATCCGAGAATACTTTAAGAAATATATAACCTACCTTTGCCCTTGGATGAAACAGACTTCAAAAATAAAAATAATTGTAACTATATTATATTATCGTAATACTTAACTACTAACTTGACTTTTAAGTAGTTTAATATTTTGAATAGTCTAAAAATGTAATCTTACTTAGAAGAACTCAAAAAGATTGTGATCATTGTTTGTTATTCATGGGTATGTGTCGAGTTACATGTGAACTGGGTAGGTATCTACCTACTAGTACCTACCTTCTTAAATCACCTTCCCTCCATACCCTTAATTAAACACATAGATCGTACCTACATATTGATGAGTAGAAAAAGTAAGTTGATTATTAAGTTGTAGAAGAATACGCAATTATTGTGTAGATTAAGTGAAAGTTTTAATAAGTTAGAGATAAAAATTCGTCACTCATGCCCCAAAATAGTAAGTACTTTGCGGCATAAGTGACAAGTTCATTTTTTAATTGTTAATTTTTGTTTCCCAACACATTAACAATTTTAATTTTAATTGTTCACTGGAGGCCAAATAAGTGGCATTTCAAATGTATGTGTTAAAGAACAATGTCACTAAATTATGTAAAAAATCATGTTCTAATTTGTCCACAAAAAGTAGTGAAAGAAAACTAGATGCTAAGCCAGCGGTCGTGGGTTCAATCCCCAGGACAAATCTTTGTGTGAATATCTCAGCGATAGAAACTAAAACATTTAGCAATAAAAAGTTAACATATTAGTAGGCTGGGCACTAATATATAAGCATGACAGGCCTGAGAGCGCATATTCATAGCTATCGTGGGGTTGTCAGAAGTCTAAATCAGGCTCTGATCTCATGGTGACCTCTCTGTATCATAAATGACACGTATGACATAATTATGACGTATGCTTTCATTGAAGCGTATTACTAATACTATTCCTTTCGAATTACTAATTATTGAGAGTGCCGATGTAATTATTATATTATCCTTCTATATATTACTATCCTTCCCTGTCATAGAACAGGAAATAAAGCTCATGACCAGTAACGGCCTGAACAGATCATTCTGCTTGAAGTATTAAGTGAATTTTCTCGAAAAAATACGTTTAGTATTGCTTAATCTATTCCAACAAAAGTTTGTTTTTGCCTTTGTCTTTGCCGATAAGAACAGCGTTGACTTTGGTACTAAATAGCCACCAACGCAGTTTTTATATGGGAAAATTCAATTATAAATGTGTGGTAAAATCTATAAATAGAACTTTAATGACTTACATACTTATCGTATAGGCAGTGGTTACTCTAGCGTTAGAGTTGTTCAAGCCGCCCTGTAGGCCTCCGACATGTCTTAACGACTGTTGTCTAATGGCTAAAACCGGGACCGACAGCTTGACGTGCCCACTTTGGCGGTCACACATCTATGTACTGACCGCGAGCATAGTTGCTTAACTTTGCCGATCACTTTCGGACTCGTGAGAGCTTATCTATGAGCGCCTCAGAATTTTAATTGGAGTGTGATTGTTAATTTAAAATGTAATAGGCCACCCCAACGTTTCCATTGGCTCTTCATAATTAGTTTCATAAATCAAAACTTAACATTTCTATATTTTTCTTTTTAGTATGAGAAGACTAAAGATGTAGCAGAACCATCTCCTCGCCGGGCTGTGATGTACAAAGTGGCCGGATCAGTGGCCGCCGCCATATTATATTTAACTCTTGCAAAGAAATATCCTTTGACTGTTTTAGAAGGTGACGCTTTAGTTGATTAAGGCTTTGGATTATTCTAACGCGCTTATCTTTATTACTAGGATGTATCACGTCGCCTCAATGTCACGCTTATTTAACGACAAGATCCATTAATATTACCTTATGTTATAGGTACTCTGTTCTAGTAGATATACTTCTCATTGCTTTTAATACGTCGTCTTAATTGCTGTCCTTGTTACCGAGTCAATGACGCATTTAAAAAGAAACAAAGGCATAAAGAAGCAAGTTAGTTCTTAAGGCTATATATACAGTACAGGGTTACTGGGATAACGACCTAGATCCTTTATGGGGTTATAGTTTTCATCATTTCTGACTAATTTGACTATAAAATAATAATAAATAAATAATAATAATAAGTAATATTTTCAAACACATCTGAAGCATAAGTGTGATACACTTTTTAATATTTATGTTATAAAAAAGAGATTACTTGTTATCTTTTTTACATAAAATCCTATTCTGTGACCCAGTTAGTTTAAATGCCTTTTAAACTAAATGGGTCACAGATTTAAAATTGATTAATGGAAATAATAGAACCGTTGTCCACCATACAAAAACAGCAATAAAAAAATATAAGAACCACAAAACATTAAAAAAAAACAATAGACAACAAATTGCCAACAACTAGAAAACGATTAAGTTTGAAATACGGTATTTTAAAGGATCTATGTTGACTTACCCAGTAACTCTATATAATACTAGCTGTGCCCCGCAGTTTCACCCGCGTTAAACTTTATAAATTATCACAGCTCCTCCCCCGTAGGTGATAACGTGATAATATGTACCCTATATGTTGAACCGACCTCTTAGTTCATGCAAAATTTTAAGTAAATCCAAGCAGTACTTTTTGAGTTTAGCCCGGACATACATACAGATAAACAGACAAAAATTCTAAAAACTATATTTTTGGCTTCGATATCGATTGTAGATCACGCCCCAAGTATCCTTTAAAAAAAATATTCAATGTACAGTTTTGACTTTTCTAAGATTTTATTATATGTATAGATGTTTGTTTAAATAAGTGACTCTACAATACCAAGACACTCGTTGCTGTTCAAACTGCGCCACTCATTATTTTTTCTCAATTTAAATTTATTGAATCTTTAACTCACACTGCAGTTTCAATTTATAGAATTAACTGACCCGAGCTCCGAAGTGTCCCGCTCGTGGTCAGCCCTGTACTTGCTGTGGTACGCCTACCTGTCGTCTCTGGTCGTCCGCTGCAAGTACTACCATGCATGGCTGCTCTCCGAGGCGATCTGCAATAACTGCGGAATGGGATTCAATGGCTACGACAGCGAAGGCAAGCCGAAATGGGACAAAATGTCTAACATAGACATATTTGGTTTCGAGGTATTTGATTTTAATAAGTTAATGATAGGTTTTATTTTTACTCTCGATTAATAAGTCTAGTTTACTGCGAATTAACGTTAATAGAATTTTATTAAGAAGAGGCACAGGGAGCTCAAAGAGCAGCCCGTCTGGGGAAGTACCTCCACCTTACAGAAGACATTCCTTAAAAATAACATTAATACCTTTATGTTGTGTTTCTGCGTCTGAGTAAGTTCGCCAGAGCTCATTGGGGTGGGGGCAAGGGTCGGCAACACTGGTTTGCTGACTATTAAAGGCCGACAACGCACCCGCGTCCCCACTGGTGTTCCGAGTGTTTCATCAACGAGTTGTTTGTCATCAACTTATGAAAAAAAGTTTTAAGTAGATTTAAGGAACCGGTAATGTTGATACCTTCACTCGCTGTAGTAACTTCACCGCACTGATGTCGGTAGGCTTAAGTGTCTTCAGAAAGCGAAAAAAATAATTCCATCTATCTATTGAGATATCGGCCCTCAGCAGAGTCTCTCAACAAGTGGGTCTGAAAATGAACATGGATAAGACGAAAATCATGTCAAACGTCCATGTTGCACCCACTCAATTGAAAGTTGGCGACTCTGCACTCGGAAGTTGTAGAGAACTATATTTACCTAGGACCGACCATCCAACTAGGTAGGTCCAACTTCGAAAAGCAGGTCAATCGTAGAATCCAACTCGGCTGGGCAGCGTTGGGGAAGTTACATCTTCTCGTCTAAAATACCGCTGTGTCTCACTCAAGTCGAAATTCTTCGACCAGTGTTTGTTGCCAGTGATGACTTACGGAACAGAGACGTGGTCCCTCACGATGGGCCTTATCAGAAGGCTCAAGGTCACCCAAAGAGCAATGGAGACGGCTATGCTCGGAGTTTCCCTGCGAGATCGAATCAAAAATGTCAAAATTCGCAGGCGAACCAAAATCACCGACATAGCCCGAAGAATTGCAAAACTGAAGTGGCAGTGGGCGGGGCACATAGCTCGTAGAACCGACGGCCGTTGGGGCAGAAAGGTTCTCGAGTGGCGACCACGAACCGGAAGACGCAGCGTGGGCAGGCCCCCTACAAGATGGACCGATGATCTTATGCGGGTCGCTGGAAACTGCTGGATGCGAATAGCGCAAGACCGGCAATTGTGGAGATCTTTGGGGGAGGCCTTTGTCCAGCAGTGGACGTCTTTCGGCTGATATGATGATGATGATGATTGAGATGGCAAAACGTGTGAAGAAAGTGAATTAGTTGGTACAACCAAGTTTTGTTTTTCTTTACCAATGAAAACGTTGCGTTCCATATAGACCTCGAACTCAATCTTACGTTTATTTTTTCACAATCGCGTATATTCTAAGCTATAATTCGACCATACGGAATCTTTGTGATAGGCTTAATGAATGACGTCAAAACTGATTTTTGATAATTATGATCGACATGTATCCCCATATGTGGCTCGTGTTTTGACAGATTTACCACTAGCATCATAGTTTTCGGTCCTTTGAGTGCCGGCTGATTTATTTCTATTCGAAGTGATCTTTATATCGTCTGCTTATTGTACTATTGAAATAAAATTAAAATAACTATACAAACGAGGGACAAGAAACGATTATATTTTGTTTGCATCCAGTTCGCACAAAACTTCCGCACGGCCGTGGCCAGCTGGAACAAGAACACGAACTCGTGGCTGCGCGGCGTGGCGTACGAGCGCGGCGGCGCGGCGTGGCGCACGGCGCGCGTGTACGCGCTGTCGGCCGTGTGGCACGGCTTCCACCCCGGGTACTACCTCACCTTCTTCGCCGGGGGGATCTTTACTGTGGCCGCTAAGAAGGTACCTATTCTATTCACAGTTCATTTCAGGAAAATGACGGGCCTGTTAGCGTGTTTGGCAAATTTTCACGCCGGAGGTTGTGGGTTCGGTTCCCACCCAGGTGAGATATTTGTGTGCATGAACATGTCTGTTTGTCCTGAGTCTGGGTGTAATTATCTATATAATTTACAAAAGAAAAGTAGTATATCAGGTACCTGGGTTCCATAGTACAAGCTCTGCTGAGTTTGGAATCAGATGGCCGTGTGTAAATAATGTCCAAGGATATTATTATATTAATGGTCATCTACCACCGTGTGTTTCACAAGAAACTTTTTACCGCACACTACCGCTCTGTGGATTCAATTATTTGCCGAAGTATTGACATGGCAACCTTCAAGAAGCGAGCCTATTCTTTTCTTAAAGGCCGAGAACGCACTTGCGGCTCCTCTGGTATTGCGAGTTTCCACGGGCAGCGGTGATCACTTACCATCAGATGACCCATTACATCGTTTGCCATCCTATTTTATAAAAAAAAGATTTATATTCTCAATTTTATGCTGAGGGCTCAACCGTCTAGTAAATAGGACTACAAAATAAGTAAGCGACTGTCGCTGTACCTACGTTAATACGCAGAAACGCGAGCCTCTCGTCCAATTCAATAATTGAACACGCGGCCACAGTTTGTATTAATAAAGATGAAATGCCCCCATCTTATCGAAAATCGGAGGCAATTCATCTTTCTGAATACAAACAGTTTATTACTGCCGTGATTTGTTTTTAAGTAAGTCGTGATACTGTCATTCGAATTGTCTATGACGTTCCTGGAACGACAATGCTTGCGGGAGAGAACGATACGCGATTCCATCGCGACTTAGTCGTACAATTATCATGTCAGCCTAATGAGTTCACTACTGGACAATGCTAAAAGTTTTCTACAATAAAGTTGTGTCTATCATTTGCCGTAATTTGCCATAATCGCCACGCTTGGCAAACGGGTTGGCGATGGCAGTGTGATGGTCAGTACCTACGATTTCTGGGAGATATACTATTCACTTTTTACCACAAAAAATGTGTGGATATGCGTTTCTGAATAAATATTTGTATATGTATAAAGTTGCCGGTATCCTGTGGGTCATTTTAATTAGGTCCCAAATTTTTCAAAACCTGAGCTCTAATACTTTTTAGCTACCAACCAATAAGTGTGTGTAAGCTTTGGACACGTATCACGGGCTAACACTTGGTGAATTACTGTATCTGTATAAGTTACCGTTTTCTTATAAAGATCAAATAACATGTTATAATTGCAGCACCCACGACGCATGATTTCAAATCTTTAGGTCTCTTATTTTGAAATTTTTGAAATATAATAGTTCTGCAGCGGCTGAACGCTACGTTGCCGTTCCATGCACTATACTATTGCATTCGATTTCGAACTTCAGAACGAAGGTTATAAGAGTTATTTTAATTAGCACTCGATCGTTTTAGCTGTAGTACTGACGTAAGGGGAATACCCTTAAGACTAAGAGCTGCTGTATATTCATATTTTTGTATTGTGTACTTATCAATTAACTTTATGTATTTATTGTGAGTTGGTAGGTATAAAAATAGGTCCACTATAAATTAACAACTCGATAATAAATTATCTACCTTAAGATTTATTTATCTTTATGTATTGTGCCGCAGAAAATAAAACACATGATTTGTTGCACTTCTGTCAGAACGCGGCTATAATGATAATATCTTAGTGCGCAATTAGATGACGTAATTTTCTTTGTTTCCATTTTTCACGGACAAACACGATATCGCACTAGAAAGTTAGTAAGTAATATGAGTAGGGATTTCAACATATAGGTACCTATACTTATTCGTTATTTTTTTGTTTCCAATGGAGCCAGACGACGTGGCGGCACACTTGATGGAAGTCTTTTATCAACTTTAGTATAAATCAGCTCTATGAAATCATAAATAACAACGTCAATCGATTTTTTTTTATGAAACCTTTTTATATATAAGTAGTATGTTTTTCAAGAAGTTTAACAGGAGCCAGTGCACTTATAAATTGTTATTGTTTTGCAGATACGGGCTGTAGCACGTCCCATGTTCCTGGACAGTGCTCCCAAGAAGCTGTTTTATGATTCGTTGACGTTTCTTACGACACGTGTTGCGATGACCTACGCCACAGTGCCATTCATTCTACTCCATCTCGCGCCGAGCCTCGCCTTCTACGGGTTTGTATCTTACTTTGCGTTAGTTTGAACATTAAGTCAGGGGCGATTTATCATTGACTTCATAAGGTTCGATTTACAGTCTTGGTTAACAACTAATTCATTAAGTCTAGTTCGGTTTTTATACTTTACAATAAATCCTCAGTCGACGAACCTTTGCATGGTTGTATCAGCTAAAACTAAAACCATAAAATAATAAAAAATACGCAAAATTTTGTTATTTTATCCTCCGATAAAAGTACAAATATGGACCTTATTGTTTTGAACCGGGTAGGTAATTTCGTTATCCATTTTTTGTCCTAACGTGTGTTTAGCATAGGGAGCGTTCAAGTATTACGTAACGCAATTTTTGAAGATTTTTGACCCCCCCTCCCCCCGCTGTAACGCCCCGTAACGTTTTTCTTTGCCCCTCCCCCCCCCTCTCTAAACGTTGCGTAACACTCAAGTGATCATTTTTACCCTGAAGTCGCAAAAAGTTATGTTATAGTTTTTATTCTTGGTATAGTTTTAATTGCCTTATAATAAAACAACAGATTTTTAATTCGCAACACCTGCGTATTTTGTTTATTTTTTATAAATTTTTGGCCTTACACACAATTGTTTTTCTCCTTCATTCGCCTAAGTATTTTAGCTTTTTTACTTATAAAGTCTTCAAATAAAATAACATTTATTTTAACCTTTGGCAATGCAATTTTAAACCGAAGCCCAACTGAAATTAAACATTTTACTCGAAATAAAATCGTATTCTTAACAAAATTAAAAAATAATCAACTATTAACTAAGTATTTAAGTAGGCCTATAAAAACAATTCGATTGAAATTACTGCTCCTCTGTCCACGGGTTTGCTAGCCACTCAGATTCTTTCATCACTGGTACCTGGAGTGCAGACGAAGACGGTTCTGGAATTGTTAAGCCACTAGCATCAACTTCGTCTTCGTCGAGCCAGTCAGCATCCTCAGACGATGTTTCATAATGACGCACAATGCAGAGAAGCTCGTTTGCCCTTTTGGCAGCAAGGCGCTGTGGCCGTACTCTAGTTTCACAATGGTCTTGGACAGTCTTGCCATGCACGTAACGGCAGTGCATTTGAACACTCCTGTGAGATGTGAAATAGATCCCACAGGTTGGACATACTTTTTTCTTTAGGTCGGATTGTACAGATGGACAAAAGAAATCGTAAGGCATCTGCTTAAATCCTTCTAGAGGAGGTGATAGATCAACGGACAACCTCACAAGAAGTGGCGAAAACTTGGATTTTCCTTTGTTTAGCAAACTGGGTACTACGAGCTTGCTTGGGGTTTGAAGTATTGGGCAAGGTGGCGGCATGAAAGTATCCGTAAACACAGATTTCAATGCACTTCTCGGTGGTGAACAGCAGGATTCATCTGCGCATTTTATAACCTGTAAGAAATATTGAGATTCACGGACGTGAACGCTATACCACGCGAGATTTGGTTCTGCTGGATCCTGCATGCTATCTTCGGGCTGTCTAAACTCCGCCGAAACGTCGTAATCATCAATTTTCATTTCTCTCCACACTTCTGCAAGTGTTTCCCCAGCGTGCTGAAAATTGCGTTTTTCCAAATCATCATCCGTAGTCATTCCTTTCTCGTCGAGATGAGAACCAAAATGTTCATGAGGCAGAATTACGCCTGCCAGTCGTTTGCTGAGGGGAGCCATGCGACGCTCAACTCGGTTATATGCGCTCCGCCCAGGAGCATTAGTTGCTATAAACAGGGCGTCCAGGTTGTATTTTTTAAAGTGTTCAATCGCAAAGTTCTTGACTTTGCGATAACGCGGGTTTTCGTCTGGCCCACCATCTACAAAGATGATGATTACTGGCTTCACGGTGTTCGATTCTGTCATCATTAAGAGTTTGAATGAAGGTATTGATAAAAGTGATTCGAAATCATAAGCATGGGTGTTCGCTGTGGAGGATGAGTGTTTCCCGCTCCTTATGGATATGTGTGTCGGCCCGCTGTACCCAACAGCTTCTTCCTTACCGAAATTGTTAGGTTCTACGTTGATGCCGGCGTATACAGAAGGAATAAGTTTGTGCCGCTCTGCCACGACCCAGTCATGATCAGGTAAAAGTATTCTGTATTCCATATGCATTAAAAGAGGGCTCTGACTTTTCACTGCCGGTAAACCAATTGGTACACGTGCCTTATCGTCTTGTGAGAGAACGAATACTTGCTGCGGTCCCAGAAGCGAAGCGAGAGATTCCAATGACCTGATTGTAGCAGTGCAAAATTCCCCGTCCTCGTGCTTTTTGTGCATCTCGGTTTGTGGTCTTGCTAACTTTACGGGTACAGTACGTACGTGTCTTCTTCCCTCTTGTGTGTTAGAAACGTGTGGGAGTAAATGAAGATATGTGCCACTTCGAGAAATTTGGAATCCCATTAACAACAGCCTCTCATGCAGATCGGACAGAGTGAGACAACTCCTAATCATCTCTGTTCGGCGGCGTTCATCAGCAGCACTGCCGTGAATGGCAATATTAATTATGGTCTCTAGGAGAGCAGGTTGCGAGTTAACTAAAGGGGGCTGTCCAGGGCCAGTTCGAGGTTGTGCTGCAGCAGGATTGTTTCTTTGACGTTCAGTTTTGTCCAGTTTTTCTTTGGCTCGAAATTTTTTTGCACGCTTAGCAGAGTCTCTTTTTTTCTTTAAACATTTCTCTTTTTCTTTTAACTCTTCGCGTAGTTTTTTTATTTCGTCATGAATATCATCTTTGGCTATACCAGTGTCCCTTGCTTCAGTGAGAACATTTATTCTTTTTTGCAGTAGACCAATTTTCTTCATAAGAGTTTCTTGAGCCGGTTTGCTTGGAACATTTTTAGTGATGACCGAATCAACCAAAGTCTTGTCTGGTTCCGTAGACGATGTCTCCACAGTTTCCTCATCAGTATTCTGACTTTGCTCATCGTGGGTATCGCTCATCTTTCGTTTGACGACAGTGCTTTCATGTCCAGCGACTGCGACAATGGATTCCATAAGAGATGAACACGTGGATGAAGCTACAACATTTGAATCCTATAGACCAAGAGAAAATAAATTAAGGACAGGTATAATTGACACATGCGATAACAAAGAACAAAATATACAACATTTATAAGCAAATGCACCTGTTTTTGTTGAGTAGCACGCGAAGTTGAGGGAACATTGGGCCTTAGTGTTGCTGACTTGCTTGATGTTTGCATAGGTAGCTAGAAATATAAAATACTTATGACCAGTTCTTTTATGAAAAATCAAGGTAATACTTATGTCATTATTAAAGTTTAGTAGTAAACTTACTTGTGTAAAATAACTAAGCATTGTTGCTTTCTTCTTAGTGGCCTTCACCTTCAACTCTCGTATAACGTCATTTATATGTTCTATAAACTTTTCTTTATTTTTTAATTTTTCTTTAGCCGTTTTCCAAATTTCGTTGGCATTTTTTTGACATACTTGCGCTGGCAAGTCAACATGAGAGGCTTTATAGGTTAAGAACAGCTGATGATACAAATCTCCTTCTTTTGAGGACATTATAGTATGAACACTATGATCTTACTTTAATAACACCGACTACCGCAATTGTCTTCTGCATTAACACTAACAAATACTGACAACAAAAGCAACATTCAATGACGTCAGTGTTGCCAGTATGATTTCCCCAAAAAGGACGGTTGGCTTTCTGAAAAGGTACGGTTTTTAACTTCAAGGTACGGTTGAGTCGGGATACTTCTGCAAAAACTAGATCAGTTTTTTTTCCTTCGAGTTGGCTGTCAGCGACCATAGGTTAGAAAAAAAAGCGATAGGGAATCGAATATAAAGACACCTCATTTCAGTATTAAAAATTCTCGACAGGGCGCGCTGAAGTTGTCTTTTGGAATCTTTTGAATTTGAAAATATTTTTAATATCAGGAGAGTATTTTAACATTTTTACACAGACAGAGAAATTGTAGATGTTTGAAGAAGGTATTGCTAAAATGTTGAAATATGCTATAGTTAGAAGTAGTTTGTCAAAAAAATTATGAAAATAATGTTTTAAGAACTAAGAAAATTCCATCTAAGTAATTTGTGTCCATATTTTAGTGTCAAATATGATGGAAAGTTGAAGAAAGTACGACTCTCACACAGACACACATACATGCTTGAATCTACAATAGTTTGGATATGTGTCATTCTGTCTGTAGATATGCTTTACTTCATTCCATAATGCTTAATACTTAGCCTGGACCCATTCTCAATGCAAGTTAATAGTTTACATTTCAATCTACAAAATTTTTAATATCTCTCTACAGATAAACATTTGCTTATCTCGAAATCATTCGTTATCAAAATTTACAAAAAAAGGTAATTTGATGTTGTATTTAGGTGTTTATCAGCAGTATTTATTAATTTAAAATTCGCGTGAAAACAACCGGTCACGTGACATTTGATGGTGTCACATTTCATGACCTCGGAGTTTCAAAACCGTATATTTCTTGCTAATCAGTGAACGTTGTTTGAACCTGACAGATGACGTTTTGTTTGACAATTTCTGAGAGATGTCACGTCACAAGATGACGGATCCAAAGATATTATAATATCTTTGGACGGATCACGTCTCTAATCTTGTAATCCATAAATAAAAAGGCATCTTTTCAGACAGAAATCTATTTAGCAAAAATAAAATATTTAAAAATTCTTTTAAAGCGAAATACCTATTGTGTAATTATTATTTGGTTCCACTGTCAAATAGCCAATTATTTGAATGAATTTATGTGATATAGGTACGTAAATGCTCCGGAATTATCCAAATTCGGTTGTTATTTCACAAGATGGCAACCCCAACAAAACATTAAAAAATAGGACGTACATTTTTGAATTTTTCAACAACATTTATCTGTTTCGGTTTGACGCTAGTGGTGATTATTAATATTAAATAATTTATTTAGATATCAAACTTTAAATTAATAAAGTTTAATTAAATAAAGTTTAACGTTTCACCATTAGAACAGATAGTCTGTAAAATTTCAAGTTGTTTGTCAGTATCTAATTAATAAGGATGAATGAAGGGCATTATAAAGAACACCTTGGCAGTAGTGATTAGAAAAAAAAAATAAGTACTTACACTTTTTAAAAGTAAATAAATATGGGAATTAATTATCTTTAGTTAGTACCCAACCATAAAGTTAGTATACCTACGGAATTCGGTAGGTATACTAACTTTATGGTTCGATCTCGGTTCCAGACTATAAAACGTTCTCTATGCTCCAGATTGACATCGAGTATCGACATTTGTTTTTTTAATTCATCGCTCCTGACAAAGATATTATAATATAACATCTTATATATATCTTCTTATAATATTATATTATAATATCTTTGGCTCCTGAGGAAGAAGGCAAGGAATGTAATCCAAACAGCCAAATCATATTTGGTTGGAAGAAAAAAGTTTTTAAACACAGAATGTGGAGAAAAACGGAAGGTGACTTTTTTTTGTTTGTAGTAAAAATAAATCACTATTATAGAAAAGGTACGAAAAAGGTACGGTCTACCCTGAGGTACGGTTGTGGTACGGTTGTGTGTTGAATAGTACGGAAAACCGTACTTTTTGGTACGGTCTGGCAACGCTGAATGACGTACAATACAATCTAAGGGATTCCCCGTGAAATATAAACGAAAAGGTTTGCCAACATGCGAGAACAAATTAAAAATGACGACCAGACTAATACAATCGAGGGATTCCCCGTGAAACGTAAACGAAAAGGATTGCCAATTTGGGAGTTTTAATTCCCAATTTTTTTATATAAAAAAAGGAAAAATGTTACGTAACGTGTTGTAAGAAAGACCCCCCTCCCGCCACTGTAACGCATCGTAACGTTTTACGAGACCCCCCCGCCCCCCCAAATTGCGTTACGTAATACTTGAACGCTCCCATAGAAATAGAACCATTACTCAATTAGAAATTAGAAAATCCCTGCTCCTCTTAGGTCACAGGGAGTTGTGAAATAGTTTGAAAATTCTTATAAAATCGGAAAGAGAAGCGAGGAAGAGGAACGGGGAAGCGGACAGAGGAAACAATCCTCTGCCGCCGACACCTCAAATGGCTTGTCTCTTGCTCTGCGAATGGATAAACGCAGTCCACAACTACTTTCCACATTACTCTCTCGATCCGCTCCGCTAGCTCTAGCTGCGCGTTTACGGACAGTCCGCAAATCCGCTCCGCATTACTAGATCGCTCCGCTCCTGTCTCGCTCCGCACCGTTGAACAGACAGCCTTAATATCAACATTTGCATGAAACAGTCCCTATTTTCAAGTAGATAAGGTCTAGTCAAGGTGTCTTCACCATTACTTTGGTGAAAATACTTCTTTTGCGTTGTTTTCTTTTATTTATGAAAAATTTTGAATTTATTATAGTTTATCATACTGCAAAAGATTGTCTGACTGAGGAATTATCTTTTACTGTGGCAGCAATCGGCTTACATTCCCTAGACTTCAATAACGTTATTATAGTTGCACAATAACTACACACAATAACTAGAATAATGATATAAACTTTCATTATAAACAATAATACGACAAGCGGAATACATTCCAAACACAACGATAAACCAGTTAAACGATTTGTATATTGGCAGCACAGTTGTGCGCCATCTGTCAATATTTTATTTGATAATCGATTTAAAAATGTTTCCCTAGAACCTGAGGGTTGGCGGTATTGTAATACCCCCGTGCCTCGGAGAGCACGTAAAGCCATCGGTCTTGTACCTGAAGAACTCCTTCCGGTCGTGTCGCTAGTCGACTAATCGGATCATGAGTGACGGAAGAGAAAGTAACCCTATGATTGCGCACACACTTGTGCACTAGGCACTGATGGCTAGTCTCCATTGAGACTTGCCGCCGTGGCCGAAATTCGGCTAGGAAGAGACTATTTATTAATATAATACATACAAATGTGTGGAATAATTTCCGATTGATTTATTCGAAACCATCGGAATGAGAGGGAATTTGTAACAATTTCTTTACATTAAGATTGCAACAATTTCTTAACATTAAGAGTTGAAGTATATTACTCTTTACGGTACAATATACTTACTTTGCTAGATAGATACAATGTGTGGTCTTATCACTACTTAAGTTATTACAGAGCTATCGTTATTGTCACAAGGATTATATTTATAATTTATATCATGACTAATTCTTTGCAGGAAATTCTACTATTCTCTGCATTTCATCGCGCTAGGTGCCATGTTAATTCCTGTCAAATCGAAAAGGGAGTTGAAGTCATCACCAAATTCGGAGCTTCCGTCAATGTCTTCCGTATCCTTACTGAGCCGAGGGGTAACACCAGAGCTCAATGGTAAATTAAAGATATCATAAGTTTTTATTTACGTCTTGGAAAATACTGGAAAGTAACTGTGGTCATCATCCAAATGTGTCGGACTTAGATGTTCTTATATTAAGACAATGTCAGAATAGTATACAAATTAGTAAGACGATTAGTGAGTGAGTTAGCAAGACAACATTCAAAGATTTTTAGATTCAAAGAAGATTTGACGGGCCTGTTGGCGTGGTGGGCAAATGCTTGCTTTTCACGGATCAGGTCGTGTGTTCGATTTCCACCCAAGACAGATATTTGTGTGCATGAACATGTCTGTTTGTCCTGAGTCTGGGTGTAATTTATCTATATAAGTATGTATTTACAAAAAAGTAGTATATTAGTTATCTGGTTTCCATAGTACAAGCTCTGCTTAGTTTGGGATCAGATGGCCGTGTGTAAATAATGTCTGATCTTGGGATTTAATAAAAATAATGGGTTTATAAAATTTTCAGTCCATATTTTCAAGTTATCAGCTTGGAAATATGGACAAAAAATTTGAGGAGGGATGGAATTTTCATAAATGTTCAATGTGTGCATTTAATTCTTCTATTTTATTTCCAATTTTGTGAATTACGATTATATTTAGCAAGAATATCAAATTCATGTTTTTTCCATAATATGATTGACTTCCATGACAACGTCGTTTTACACCTTAAGGGGTTACATTCCCAAAAATTCTATATTATTTTGTTTCATTCGTGATGAAGAAATTTAAGTTACACCTCATCCAAAAAGATTAAGTGAATGATGTAATTTGTGTCCGTCTATTATAAGTTTGTAAAGTACCCCGCAACACAGGGATTACATATGATCCCTAATGTGGGTGTTGTCTCTAAAAAAAAAACTAAAATTGCATAAACAGTCCTATCCTGATGTCTCAATATAAGTACATCTATCTTCAAGTATTATCTCTATTGTAATTCAATATTGGTGTATTGAAATGATTATACTCCATGACGAATAACATTACAATCGTTGCGTTATCAGTGTTATCAATGTTGTTAAATTTTGTTAAATAGAATTTTATACTCTATTTATCCACACCAGTTAAAGATCTAATATTATTAGATGTATAAGGGTAAAACTGAGTTTTACCATATATTTTTTTATTTATAAAAAATGTTTTAAACTAGATTATAGCTGTAGGATACGCGCGAACCACAAGAGTCTCATATCTCTATGGCTCATCGCAAATCGATCTAAATTTTTCAATGTATATTTATACTTAACCAGTTGCAATAAGGTATAAAGTACTATACTCTGGTAAGAAACTCGGGAGTATCTCAGCGTGTTTTCCCGATACAACATGTCCAGCATAAAAGCGCCGCTACACTAACGGTCGAACGACTTTCAGACGAATAAGTAAAGAATGTAATATGAATAAGTAAAAACTGAAATTTTATTTTCTTCAGACGCTAATCACACTAATATTATAAAGGCAAAAGTGTGTGAGTGTGTATGTTTGTTACTTCTTCACGCCTAAACGGTTGGAGCGATTTTATCAAAATGTGGTATGGAGTTAGCTGACAGTCTGGATACTGTCACCTAAGTCCATTAGCTGACAGTATCCATGTTTTTATATGTTTTACATGCGTTAAACATATAAAGTTTAACGCATGTAAAACCGCGGGGCACAGCTAGTTATCTAATAAACCCAAATAAGGCAATTCACAATTATTCCTCTGTGATAATCTGACCTATTTAGACCGAATTAAGGTTTTGCGTTTTATCTTGCATACAATTCTAGTCTGATATTTTATTAGAAAACCTATAACGGATCTGTCTACATTTGATATAAAGACGAATCAGAACTTCATCCTGTAAATTAATGGAATTTGACGCAAGTTAAAAACAGTTAAAATCTCTCAATACCTTTAAAGTAAATTTTACGGTATTTGATAAATAAACCTTACCTCTGGGGTGAAACTATACCTCGGAACTTCTTCAGTTTCAGCTAAAATAACAATTATAGTCAATCTCAATCTCATTGCGTTGATATAAGGTCTAATACCAATTTAATAGGCTCATTATTCTGCTAAACACGATAAGATAGAGCATAACAGAAATAATGACATTCTTTGTTTGAAAATAATCTGCAATTCATGATAAGATCGACGATAAATTTCAGTTTTGCAAGAGTAAGAAACTTGTACTTATCTTTATTTAACATGGTAATGCTAAATAAAGATTAGTATAATATAGTGCTAATTGTTCAATTATATCTCTATATACAAGATGTGAAATAAATAGTGGACTCAAATTAAGGAACGCTATCTATAAAACTGAACAAATTAAACATAAGAACTGTTTTAATAAACAACTTCAACTTTTCTTTACAATACTTACTTATTGTATGGGCAGTGGTTATTGTTCAAGCCGCCCATTAGGCCTCTGACATGGCTTAACAACTGTTGCCTGATAGCACTGAACTGACAGCTTAACGTGCCCTCCAAAGGATGGAGACCCTAAGAAATTATACCAATTTGGCGGTCACCCATCTATGGGCTGAGTGCGAGCCTAGTTGCTTAACCTCGCCAATCACTTACGGTGTGAGCATCTGGCTATGACCGACCTGTATACAATAATGATCAATAGGGGAGATCGTATGACACCTTTCTTTTGAAGTCGGTTAAAAGTTTTCATTCTTGTATGTTTGTGTATTCTTCACGTTGTTCCGGTTCACAAGAAAATTAAGCTCCAAAGGCCACTATTTATGTTTACATCTATACCAATATTATAAAGAGGTAACGTTTGTGAGTTAGTGACGTTGTAAGGGGTAATCTCTGGATCTACTGAACTGATTTTCAAAATTATTTCACCAATAGAAAGCTATGTTATTGTGGAGTGTCATAGGCTATGAAAAAAGAATTATCCCGAACTTTTAATCCGAAGTAATGTTTATAACGCGGAGCGAAGTCCGCGGACACTGCTAGTCTTGTATAACTCGAAATATACAGTTACGTAAGCGACGCTATGCTTACACATGTACTGTATCGGGATTACGTTGTTTTAATATTATTAAAAAATATCCAAATTATATATTGAAAAAGTATGCCATTTTAGGTAGTGATATTTATGTATGATAATCTACAAATATATATAACGAATAATTTCTACTCACGGCTACATATCAAGCTATACATTTCCAGTATAAGTTTATCTCGCGTTGTATAGGATTTCCATACAATGAGAGGTCAGCTTATATTGGAAATACATAGCTTGATAATGTAACCGTGTGTACAACATTGGTCAAAAAATCTCTTTCAGTGAGACGACCGCCAATACAGAAGGCAATTTTTTCAGTTGTATTTTTCATACTTTGTCATGTTATAATTATAATGTCGCCATTGTTATAGTTCAATTGATGATTACCTATTTTTGTTACATGTTGCATTTATTTTATCTCTGTATTATATTGTGGCGTTTCAATAGTATGTACAGACGCCAGCACATCCAGTTTCCCCAATCTGTCAAATTTCTTTTATAGATTTTCAACTTTACCACATAAGCATAAGGTTCACTTTCAATTGGGGAAAGGTGATAGATGGGGGTAGCTTGATGTGCTGGCGTCCAATGTATTAGGTTAGTGACTACGCAGCTTTTTATGTTAGAATAGAAACTAGAATATTTATGTTAATGTTTTATTAGTATATTTGTGTAATTTATTTGATATCGTTACAAACTAATAAATAATGATATACAGCTGGGCAATAAAATATGTGTTATACTTAAGGAGTTCTGTTGACCGATTAAACTAAACCGTAATTTAATTATGACTACTTAATGGGAAAGTATAAAACTTCTTAAGTATAACTACCTATTTTTGATACACTTAGAATATAATTTTCTTATTATTCTGCACAAACTTATTATTACTTTGAAAATTCTAGAACATTATTACACTATTTTTATTGAAACAATGATATAACAAGTATTTTTATGAGTATACTGTTCCATATACATACATAAACAATGTGATTATTCAGTGTAGTCAGCTGCATCACTGTGTGATGAATGTGAAAATCATGTGAATAAAAAGAAACGAGACATAGTGATGTATAAATTCTTTTATTTAACATGACTTTCGTCTATTACGATGATGATACTATACTTTCAATAGTTATATATAAGAGTAAATCATATCCCAAATTGGTATCCACATGACTGCAGCTGACACGACGAAACAAATCTTGTGTTTATATTAGTTATTCAATAATAACTAATATTGCATTCCAAAATATCTTCCTTGAGATACTTTCAAATAAACTTGCATCAAAAATAAGAAATTTGATAAATTATATATGTACACTAAGGCAGTATTTAGTACTCCCTGGACACATTGGCCAGATGCGCTTACGTTTTGACACAAAAATAGTTTAAAAAGTAATGCCGAGGGTTTTATGCCCCTGTAGCGAGTTGCTGTTGACATGGTCAAATGTCTCATATGGCAGTCATGTTCAAACTGTGGTAAACCTTCTGGCGCAATTACATAAAGTCCAGTTTCGAGTAAAAGTATTTGTGGGAATAGTATTAAAAACTACCTTAATTCACATTTAGATGTTTCTCAGCCTATATACAGCTGTTAGAAAGATTAAACTAATAAAAAAGATAAGGTCTGATTATACTAATAAAGGGTACATAAGAATGAATAATAAAAATAATGGATTCGAACCAGCAACCTCCGCCTCATTAAAATAAGTAAAACAAGAATCTTAGCATTGTCATGCTTTTAAAAATTTATTAATAGTCTGATTAATGTAATAATATTACCATTTCTGGATTTTTCACCTTACATTCTCGTTAAGTCTATACAAATCTAACATATCTTTAATTGAATAGTTTTAACATTTATTTAAGTTCACTGTTGAATTAAATTTTGTCACGTAATTTAACTTTATTATAGCGTATAAAAACGGATGGTTTCTAAAGCGCCAACAACAACCTATTGTATTAATAGTGGTATTTTATTATAGCATTTTATTTTATTAACTTGACTGAGGCTAAAATTAATGGCCATTTCAAAAGATTTATTGTTACATGTGATATAATAAACGTAAGCAACATTTTCACTGTTGGATTTTATTCAATCCAATAGGAATTAAAATTTGTATTAAGAATTCTCAAAGATAGCGCAGCTCGGTACTGTTTACCGATAATAGCATACACGCTATACTCGCGCGTATTACGCAAACGTGCGTAATCCCTCGTTACCTGTTTTCACTTAGCTGAACCAAAGACCTTCAGCTATGTTGATCAAGCAGCCGAGGTGAAACAAAAACTAAACCATATAACTCTGTTAAAAGTATAATTTTAGTAGTCATGTCATGATTCACAAAGAGCACCAGTATTATTACTAGTGTTTTATCTAACAAATGTTGAAAGTCTAAAATACCTGTTTATATACCTCAAACATGGAAAGTATTTATTTTTGTTGCAAATTAACTTTATGTAATATATTGTCTTTATATGGTTAATAAAAAATATATTTTCAAATAACTATTTTTCTTATTTTAACTTTAGTATCTGTTTATCGTCACCAGAGCAGGCTCATGGTCTTTGATAGGGCTGAAGCTTGCAGAGAGTAAGAATTTAAATAGTACGAGTTAGCTGCACAGTAGTTTTGATTTGTACAGTAATCTTGATTTTAACCAAAATCTTCCCAAGACATTTATTTCTAATTGAGAGCTTGTGCAGCAAGAAGTAATGAACATAAGATCAATAATAAATTTCACATATTTCCGCTAGAGAGATAGCTGATAGCTGACATAGTTTTTTTATTCAAAATCATATCGACGGTTATAAGGCTAATTGGTCTAAGCGACATTTTTTGTGATATTGAGTTATATACATATTCGGAATCAGCAAATTATTCTCCGTCGTTTGAATCAGGTTTCAATTTTTTTTGACTACTTTTTTGGCGCTTAGCCCCCACAGCAAAACAGGCCTCATTTCTAAGCCCATTGATCTATACGACACAAAATTAGACAAATTTGAGGACTCGATGACTTAAACCAATTTGATTTTTTGTACTTTTGTAACGTGTGTCGATTAAGGCATTTAGCTTTTTCGCCATGGTTGTGGTTTTGTCGTTTGGCTTATTTTGCATTAAACTAAAACAATAAGTTATGTCGTTTAGCTCATTTTGCACTCAACTACATTAAAATACCGTGTCGCTTGAACCATTTCGCATTAAGTTATAATAATTGTCTATGTCTCTTGACCCGTTTAGCCTCTATTGAGGATAATGAGTAATGCCACTTCGGCTAATTTGACCTAACTATCTCATTAGTATTATGGCGGTTAAAACGTTTTGATTAAGATCAGTATTTGTTAAATTGGCATTTCCATCATTTTATCAAATCGGTTTTAACACATAGGCTATCCAACAAATTAATGAGATTGCTGCTCCTTAGTCGCTTGAAACTAAGTTCAATTTATTTCGCGCTCTGTGTAAGTGTCCGTTACGAGTACCTCACCCACCCGCGCGGGCGCGTCAGTCATCCGCCAACACTAAGGGAAGTGCGTTGTGTGCGAGTGAGCTGTGAAGACAGACGGTTGATTTTCTGGTAAGTACAAAACATTTTGTTTTATCTAAGTGATAATAAATGAAGCGATCTGTAAATACGATAGGAATATAGAACAAGGAAGACATTGTTTTGATTTACAATAGGTACAATTAAATTCAAGCTAGGTTCGTGTCGTGACTTGTTCACGAAATAACTTTTGTAGGTAACTGTGTAATAGTAATATTCTTAACGACGGTATGTATCTAGATGAGTGAAAAAAATAATTATTTATCTACCTACTCGTAATTAGAAAATCTGTATGTGAGAATAGTGAATAGTGAAAGTACTTTGCAGTACTAATACCTACCTAGTTTAGGGTTAAATAGGTATTTAACCCAAAACTAAGTAGGTACTTACTGCAACGATACTTGAATAGGTAAACTGATACGAGTAGTTAGGTAATTAATTTTTTTAACAGATGTTTTGTACTTCGTCTGCATTCGGTGCGGAAAGTTAGTGTATTCTAGTTGAATAATCTTGGGAATAACCACTGTGTTTATTCTTTTTTTTTGAGGTTCATTGCTTTCAGTTCAGATTCATCCCCAGTTTATTTCTATAATTACTTATCAATATAAAATGTTCTTAAATCGGTTTTAATTTAATTTCAGCAATTTTATTATGGAATCACAACGCCGGTTGTATTTTAAGAAACAGATAGTGAAAGAGTTGTCTGAACAGAAGACTGAAGTACCTGAAACTGCCGAAAATGAAAATAGTGAAAATAATGAAGCTGATGAAGATTGTGATCTCACACTATTAGGAAGTCAATCCTACTATGACCAAATCCAAAAAATTTCATGTGTGAAAACGATTCCTTCAAACCCAGATAACATTAATATGGAAAAAGAGTCACAGGTAAATAAAGCTTTAAAGCCATACTAATTTTATTATTCTATCATGAGTTCTCGTTGATTTAAGTTATTTTTTTTCTTATAGGATGACAGTACCACCAAAGCTCTATTAGAAGATATTACTAACAAATACCTAACCAAAGAAAATAGTTATACAGAAAATATAGAACATATACAAATAGATATTGAATTTGAGTCGGTATGTAATTAATTATAATACTAGCTTTTACCTACGATTTCATCCGTGTGGAAATAGCATTTCTGATTTATTTTATTTTTTAGACTGAGAATACTGAAGAAGTGTGGAATAAGGAAAACTCGAGTGATATATTTCCACAAAAAGAAAGCTATGATGACGAACTGATATCTAAAAATGAAAAAAATGAGAACGAAAAAGAACCTGAACTTATTTCTACATTAACGGAAGTAATTGCTGAGAGTGAGATGGAGTTGCTGAGAAAGTCTCTTGAAGCAGATGAAGATGACATAGAAGCAGAGAAAAATAATGATACAAATGATGATCAAGTCAAATCCAAGAAAAGGAACAAGAGAACCAAAATTAATAAAAGTTATGTCGATTTTCTATCTGAGGAAGAAGACTTCGTATGGGATTCCTCTTCTTGGAAAGAAACTGGGGACGAATCTTCATCAAATGAAAGCAATGAACCTCAGAAAAAGAAAAAAAAAGTAACATCAGAAGACGGCAAGGTGAGTGAAGCGGGATTGAGAAAGAAAAAAAAGAATAAACGCAAAGAAGCAAAAAACTTGCGAGAAAAAGGAAAAGAGTATGTGAAAAAAGACGGAAGTATTGTAAGTGGAAGATCACTTAAGCCTAATCCATGCCTAGGAAAAAACTGTGGCAACGCCTGCGATAATGTTTCTGAAGAAAAAAGAAAACATATCTTTGATTATTTTTGGGGACTACCATCCCAAAGAAAAAAAGATTGGCTAGTTGGCATGACTGCTAAAACTGACATAAAACGAAAGAGGTCAAAGGACTCTGGTGTGAGGCACAATACATATTTCTACTATATTAATGATGGTGAAGGCCGACGTAAGGTTTGTAAAAAATTTCTAGTGGACACTTTGGGTGTTAGCCCAAAATATGTTACTTATACCTTAGCCAATGCATCGTCTGGGTTGGCAAAAGAGGAGAGCAGAGGTAAAACTGTTCCTAAGAATAAAACACCTCACTCAGTAAAGGAGTCAGCCATTAATTTTATTAAAAGTTTACCAGCACTACCATCCCATTACTGTCGTAAAGACAGTACCAGATTATATCTCCCCACTGAATTTAAAAACATAAAAAACCTATACAGGATTTATAAACAGTCAAAAACATCAGAGGGTGTAGATGTTGTTGGTGAAAAAATATTTCGTGACATTTTTAACAAAGATTTCAATATTGGTTTCCACGTTCCAAAGAAGGATAAATGTGCCAAATGTTTACGTTTTGAAGGCCAGAATGAAAAAGAAAATCCTGAAATGTTAAATCATTTAAAGGAAAAAAAGGCATCAAAAGATAGATTATCTTTTCACTGTGAACTAAGCAAGAAAAATAACGCAATGCTTTGTACTTCTTTTGATCTACAAAAGGTACTGAACACCCCACATGGGGAGAGTATGCTGCTATTTTATTCTAGAAAATATACAGTGTACAACCTTTGTTTTTACGAAAGTGGTACCAGAAATGGATTTTGTTATACGTGGGGAGAAACCGAAGGAAAAAGAGGAGGCAACGAAATAGCTACAATCTTACAAAAATATATTGCTGAAGTTGATTCCCGTGGGTCTGTAACAAATTTAATTCTTTATTCAGACTCATGCCCAGGGCAGAATAAAAACAAAATAGTTTTAGCCGCCATACATAGCGCACTGCTTGAAACAAAACACATTGAAACCATACAAATGAATTATCTGCTTCCAGGGCATACCGAAATGACTGTCGATAGCATCCATGCCACAATTGAAAATTCTGTTAGAAATACTATAATATGGGCACCATCGCAGTGGCCAACTGTTTTTCAGTTGGCTCGTAAAGATCCCGGCCCATATTACGTAGAAAGTCTTACGCACAACGATTTCATGAATTACGAAGAGTTCTCAGAAAAGTATTTCAAAGGCAATTTAAGCGGAAAGATCAGTAAGATTCGGGTGGCGACATTCAAAAAGTCGTCACCCAATGCCATGACTGTCAAATACAGCATGGATAAAGATGCTGAGACCGATTCTATAGCCATAATTTCAAGACCAAAGGTAGTGCAGCCGAAGTATAAAACATCTGTGCCTATAACTACGGCCAAATACAAAGATCTTAAGAAGCTGTGTGATACAGGGGTTATTCCCAAAATTTTTCACCTAGAATACACTAACTTTCCGCACCGCGTTGGTAAAGATGTTCTGATAGATACAGATATTGAAGATGAGATAGTAGCTTAAGGTTCTTTCTTTGTCATCGTCAACATATTTTTTTTTAGTTATAAAGAATGTTACATTTTCTTTCTTTTTGGTTTTTGATGATAGATACTGTATCTATATTTGTTTGTTTTTTTTTTCTTATTAAGAATGTCGATATAGTATTGTTTTTGATAGAGAATGTTAACTTTTATTTGTTTTCTGACGAAATTGTTATTTTTTTCTACTTCTGATTTATCACAAGTTACCTACTGAAAAGAGTTTTTTTGAAGTTTTTTTTTTATAACATTAATGTTTGACTGATTTTAATTAGGTACGTCCATGTCGAAGACTGATTTTGAATAAATTATAATTAATAGCAATTTATTTGTTGTTTTATTTATAAAGTAATGCTAAAGTACAGTGGTGATACTACTACATAGGCTTAGGGTGATATACCATCTTATCTAATACCTTGTTCCAAGACACATTGAATCAACATCTTGAATGATTCCTCTTCACATTTTTTTTATATTAAAAATATACAAGACACTGTCTAAAATTGTATAAAGTGGCATACCAACCTCAAAAATATCTTATGGACGTTGCTGAATTATGATGGCCTAAGCATCAATATCTACTATAATCTAGCTCAAGGGCTCATTTTGTTTCATCCTGCAGTCCCTCTTATGGGCATCTATATCAAATTACTTCACTCTGGTGCAACACCATCATGTTGCTTAGGGTCATTGGGCATATTCAACTGTCAGTTGACTTGGCGCTAAATTCATTTTCTCTCGTATTCGTTTATTCTAGACCGATGCTTGAGCCAGTTAACTTTCAACTATTTTATTTACGGTAGGTATTTGAACCATTTTGCCTTTCTCAAAAAATAACTAAAGTTGATGCATTTTGGGCTAACCAACATAAATTTTCTTAAATAATACAAAATTTACAACAGTTATAACTTAAAAAACTTCCTTATTAAATTAGGAATATACTGTATTAAAAAAAATTAAGTCTATCAAATAGTTGATTTTTTATGATTTTTTTTTCCAAAAAAAAAACTTTGATCCGTCCTCCTGCAAGTTTTGCAAAATGTCGCATAGGTCAATTAGCCTTGCAACCGTCGATATCTAGCTAGGTTGATAGTCCTATAAATTGTGTTTAATACACCAGTGACAGCTTTGCTGCAAATTGCTCCCATTCACATCGCTCAAGCAAGCAGGAATTACAGGCAAAATACTTCTTTTTTTTTATAAAAGAATGCTCGTATTAGGGAATCTAAATCCTGTGTCGCGGAGTACTTTACAAACATATAACAGATGGACACAAATTACATCCAGACTTAGAACAGCTATTTATGGACCACACAAATAGTGGTCCGGCGCGGGACTCGAACCCGCGACACGAAGCGGCGTGGCGACTGTCTTAGCCGCTGCGCCACACGTGCAGTCAAATGTCTTTTATGTTGCATAAAAATGCATTATCTTTTATGTTCCATGCAAGTAAAAAATTGTACACAGAGACTGAACTGAATACTGACTGTTATGCCACCAGTCCAGTAACAACTACAAAAAAGTCTTGCAATAATATAAGATTTCTGATCTCTAACAAAATAAATACTTCACAAAATTTCAAGAATACTGACTGCATAATGCAAGAATGTTACTCTAGCTAAGTAGAGCTAGAGAGCATAGTTTTGTTTCATATATCTAATTTTACACAGATCGAAAACCATGATCTACTGTGTTAATATTTTTTTAAATTGATAATTCTAGGTACAACTACATACCCCACTCCACACTCCCTACCATCTAATTGCATGTTGAAATTTGCAAAATCCATTGTAACTCTATACTTATTTATACTTGCTTGACATTGAATACAATCATTTCTTTTTCAATTTTACATTAGTAAAAGCTTGTTTTACAGAACAAAGTACACCAGGAACATCGTTGGTCTCTTCTAATATTGCTTGCATTTCCTTGAATCCATGAATCTTGGGAGTAGCACTTAATACTGAAAAGAAGTAGAAAAGTTTATAAGTACATATATCATCTGATTTACATTGTTTTACATAAAGTGGTTTCTTGCACATTGATGCCCTACAGTTAATACTTGTATTTATTTTTCAGTTAATTGGAACTTTATTGTATTAATCTTAAAAAAAGGGGTCTTAGTTGGTGCAAACCTTAGTCTTTGCAAAACCTTTGCCACATTTGTTTAGATTTATCTAGGATTTTACTATGTAAGAAAACTATTGCCCAAAATGTTTTTAACCATTCAATGCCGAGGCCTCTCATCAAAATTTAAGATTTTTTTTAATAATTCACTTTGCTATAAATTAATGCATAGTCAAAACAGCTGGAAATATCAAATTTTTTGAAAAAATTATCATTATACTTACATGCCAAAACTGCTCATATGCGCATCTCATGTATTTTTAGAGCATTTTTATTTTTAAAGGCTACATATCAGAAATAAAAAAATCTCTGTTGGAACTATTAATAAAATTGATTCTGCTGATACTCTTAACACAAGGCCAAAATTAGTACAATCACCCTAATATAAGAAGGTTAACTCTTAACTAGACATTAGACTTAATGGAGACACAACCCATAGAACATCTCAGCCCATTACTCAGTCTACTGTTGGGTAGATCCACCATTGTGAAGCTAAGTTATCTGATACACAATATAATCAATTGCAAAATAAATGCATGTGTGGCACAGCGGCTAAGACAGTCCCATCGCCGGTTCGTGTTGTGTGTTCAAGTACTGTGCCGGACAATTATTTGTGTGACCCATAAATAGTTGTTCTGATTCTAGATGTAATTTGTGTCCATCTATTATAAGTTTCTAAAGTACCCCATGACACTGGGATTAGATGCCCTAGTGTAGGTGTTGTTTTCTTAAAAATGAAACAAACTTACACTTATAACGTCCAGTTTTTGTGTCTCTTGATAGCCGGAGTGAATAGTTCTCAGACTCCCTTTTAGCTTCAGTAAAGAACTGCACATAAATTGTCTGAATACCTGCATTCCTAGATTCAATTGTAAAATATATTTTTAAAAACTTCTTGTAATACTTCTTGGCCATTAGGAATGCTTCATGCATCTCTTTAATTTCTTGAGATAACAGTTTTTGAGCTAAAACAATAATATGAACCTAATTACATAACAGAGTAGGTAATTATCTAGTAGTTTTGTTTATTCATATACAAAAAAAGGATAAGAACATTTAAAAAAATTTGGTGCACATGAGATAAGAGGTTCTATAGAAATATAAAAACAGTAATATTGATAATGACATGATTTAACAGTATTTATGGACAAATCATTTGCAGTTCAAGCAGTATGATTATGGAATGCCTTGTCAATTAATGTAAGACATGGCCAAACTCTTGTCATATTTAATAAAGATGTTTAAGAACACTACCTACATTTATGAAGTTCCTTAATGTTCAACATATTATTTATATATTTTGTTATTCTATATATTATACACTCTATTGTATTCATAGCATGTATGTTTGTCTTATATGTAGACATAGTATATATTTGGTATGCTCCTTTACAATATTATAAACATTTTTCTCCAGCTAATTTATTACACACATACTTATTAAAATATACCTCCTATCTGTCCATAGGTTGTCTGGAAGATATTGTATCATACAAGATTTTATCATTTATATCCAATGTATTTATCCTGTTTGAGTGTATACAGAGTATTCTATTCTATTCAAAATTTTGAATTTGATGGAAAACTATATAAATTATTATAAAAATCTCAGACTCATCACACAGTGCAATCTAGCATCTTAGCTTGTACTATGAATACTAGACAAGGAATAGAAATACATTATTCAATGTTTTTTGTAAATACACTCACCGGCACGGAAACTTGGCCACCAATAACTTGCCGATAATTTCTATTTAAATATTTAATTTTCACTATATTATGGGTTTATGCACTAAATTAGGGTTTTTTTATGGTTTTGTAACTCAGTTATTGAAAAAATGATGCACCAGCAGTAATCTTTAAAAAAATAAGCAGTTTCACAAAAATATTGGTTTTAACACTGTCAATTTAAAAAGAACACAAGATGAAAAATAACCAAAAAGTCTTCGTTGTGTTTGCATTTTAATATCGGGTGTTTCCTCCCCTAGCCCCGATAACAGCTTGCATTCGTTCTGGCATACTTTGGATGATGTTTCTGATCTCAACTTGTGGTATGCTTTCCCAAGCGGTCAGTGCTGCATTTTGAAGCTGATTCAGAGTTTCAGGCGGGTTGGAGGAGGACTTTATTTTTCTTTTAAGCTTGTCCCAGATATGCTCTATTGGATTTAAGTCTGGACTACGAGCTGGCCACTGCAATTTTTTAATACCAACCTCTGTAAGGTATTCCTCCACGCAATGTGCAACGTGTGGGCGCGCGTTATCGTGCATTAGGAGGAATTCGTCAAATCCAATAAACCCTGAATATGGTAACACGTGTTCCTGAAGAATCTCCTCGATGTATCGTGTTGCCGTTAATCGGTTATCGACGATAACTAACTCCGTACGTGCATCGGAACTTATTCCTCCCCAAACCATTATAGAGCCTCCATGAAAACTAACAGTTTGTGTGGTGGTAATGGGTAAAAACCGCTCTCCTCTTCTTCTCCACACTCGCTCCCGACCATCTGGAGCTCGTAAAGCGATTCGACACTCATCTGTGAACAGTACTCGAGCCTACTGCTCATGGGTCCAGTTGGCGTGTTCTCGTGCGAATCGAAGTCGAGCTACTCGGTGACTTCTGAGAAGTTCTGGGCCGCGTGCTGGTCTACGAGCTTGTAAATTCACTTCCTCCATTCGTCTTCTCACTGTACGTTCACTAACATTGACACCTCTTGTGAACTGGAGTCGCTGGCGTATCTCAACAGCGGTGAGGTAGCGGTTTCTCAAAATTTCCAGGACAATAACACGGTGGTTACTAACATTGAATGTAACAAAGTGCACCATATTACACATTGGCAAGAAAAATCCCCATAACATTTACTACCTGGGAAATCAACACCTTGCTCCTGTAACTACACAAAAAGATCTGGGAGTTGTT
This sequence comes from Pseudoips prasinana, assembly GCA_951640165.1. NCBI lineage: Eukaryota > Metazoa > Arthropoda > Insecta > Lepidoptera > Nolidae > Pseudoips > Pseudoips prasinana. The sequence goes on from OX621240.1 coordinate 18,879,648, forward strand.
ATAACAAATGACCTTAAATGGGAAACCCACATCAGTGGTGTCTCTAAAAAAGCTAATTCAATGTTATATCTTGTCAGAAAAGCGTTTAAGTGTCTTACTCCCAAAACTGTCTTGAAAATTTATAAAACTTATATAAGACCACTATTAGAATATGCATATGTGATATGGGATCCTTATTTCAAGAAAGACATCATGCTATTAGAGAAGGTCCAGAGAAGAGCGACAAAAATGGCTTCAGTACTGAGAAACAAACCATATGAGGAACGATTAAAAGACCTTGGCCTCACTTCTCTCGAAAAACATAGACAGAGGGGAAGTCTCATTGAAACCTACAAAATTTTGTCTGGGGCCTACAATGTAGCAGGAATTAGGGACTTGTTTTCTCTAAATGACAATCAATATCTGAGAGGACACTCCCTAAAATTAAGCAGAATACCGCACAAAAGCAATCCACTAAAACACTTCCTGCCAAACCGTGTGGTCAATGAGTGGAATAAACTTCCTGAAACTGTCATAAAGGCACCCAATTTAAACTGCTTTAAAAACAGACTTGACAAATTTTCCAAATCGCAAACAAAAACACACGCATCAGCTTACTAGCTGCTAGTGTGATAAACACTTAATAATAATAATAATAAAGCGGTCATCCCGGGCTGATGTGCATCTGACGCCTCCGCTGCCTGGTCTGCGGGAGTAGCGGCCTGTCTCCTGGTATCGTTTCAGCGCATACTGCATCGATGAACGTGGTACATTCAGTATAACAGCAACTTCTCGCTGTGTCAGCCCTTGTTCGATCAATGCTACAGCTTGTGCAACCTGTGATGGTGTTAATGGCATTTTTATTGGAATTAAATCACCTTTAGTTATTGAAGTAACAGTACGATATCACAATAATTGAACAACCTAACAATAAACTTTCACAAAACACAAATTTAAAACAGCAACTTAGTCGCTCAGATGTCCGGGTTCAACTAAAACTTAAAAATAACGTCATATTGCACTCAAACATGATAAATTACCCTCTTGAACTAAAGGTAAACATTTTTTAGACCAACCTTCATAATAAATACTCATAGGAAACACTTAAAGCTCTTGTTATCGCGAAATACGCGCTTGGCCAAGATTCCGTGCCGGTGAGTGTATATACATACAATGAAAATATCCAGACCAAGACAAGTAGACATGTTTATGAAAACAAATATTTGTCTTAGTTGGAATAAACCTGAAAACCTTTGGATTTGCAGGCATATACACTACCAACGATTCATAGGCGTTATAGAGTTGAGCATACTTTGAATTCCTGAACAATATAATGTTAAGAGGCCTGGTCTATTCCTGGTGTCTTTATTATGATAGTAAATAGTTATCAAATATGTTAATTACCAACCTTGTTTATAATTTTCATAACTACTTTTGTTTTTTGCGAGTTCAGCAAGTTTGATATCAATATCATGCCGCAGTTGTTTGTTTTTCTCCGTCAAAGATTTTAACTCACTATCGTGATTTTGGACTAAATTTCCACGGTAATTGAATTTTTGTGTCTTAAAACCCTCAATTAGACTCATAGCAACTTGATGTAAACATTCCAATTTTTCATACTTTTTAAAACTGATTTCTTCGGTGATATTTCTATTCGATTGTATAGTCCAGTTTTCGTCACATAAAGTCATTTTAGAGAAATTGTAAAGATCTTCTTATGCACAAGTAATAAGTTTATGTATATAGTTTTGGTTATAATTAACACAAATTAAATCTTACACATCACAACTTTTATATCTTACATATCTCAATTGTTATGGTTATTCAAAGAGTATTTAACCTACAGGTTATTATTTAAATAGAAAACGGTTTGAATTTAAAAACTACCAGACTTGCTATTTTTTTTTTTTTTATTAATTCCGTTATACGGCTCTGGCTTCTTTGGCCTTATGAGCCTTCGGTAAATATATTTTTATATCATTTATTTCCGTCATTGTCAAGTAAAGTCCGTCACTGTCAAGTCATACATAGTCCTTGTCCAACCCCAGTAAAGCAGTGGAGACTTTACTAGAGGCGGAGTTTTGGTTACAACAAGGAAAATCACAATGAGCCTGGCCAATGTTTTCTTCTGGGTATGCGAAAGTAATCTAGAAGAAAATACAAGAACATCTGCATTTTTACTTTTTTTATATTCCCAAAGACAGCCGAGATAATAGCAATCAAAGTACGTTTTTCGAGCGATATTATTTCAAACCGCAAGCGGCGTTTGATCGCGCTGTGACGTCACGTAACCCCTCACGCAGCGCGCCGGCCGCTTTGCGCTGCGAGTACAAATCTAGGTACTATTCATTTAATCACCGCTGCTGGTGGCTCGTACTTGCGATTTTATTACGAGAAAATTATTAGAAAATGCTGTGCAATGCCCAAGAGTTTTAATTCAAATGTTAACACACTCAAAAAGTGCTTTTAGTATACCTAAAAATCCTCTGACAAGGAAGAAATGGATGACCGCAATACGCAGACAGGATTCAATAGGACTGAAAACTATTGCATTTTGTTATGAATATTATTTTGATGTCAATAACTATTCTATTTATACTTTTCTCATAAATCACTACGTTATCTATTGGTGCATTTTATAATCAACTTCTGACAAAGGTAGATAAACTTTTAAGTTTACCTACCTTTGTCATTTAAGGATTTTACAAATTAATCTTATAACAAATAGTTTATTGATTCTTCTAAATAAGAGACATTTTGTTATTATCTATCAGGAACCTTGACATCAGGATGTTATAATAAATATATAAACCAACCATGTCGTATTTTTTAATGAGAATAGGTGAATGTTACCTAACCTAATACTGACCTAGATTAAACAACCACGAAATATTTTACCTACTTAGAATAGAGTAAGAATACAGTAAACTTTATTAACCAAGAATTTAACACGTTTATACAGAGTTGTTATAATAAAGTATACAATTTTTTTTTTGCCAATATAAATATGGAGATGCGAAACTCCCTGCACTAGGCTGAGCCTGTCCTGCGGGGAGCTTAGACAAAGTTGTAATAGAGTAAATGTATTTCGATTACAAAATACATCTGGTTACATAAAAGTATTGAACAAAACAGTTGATGTTACATTATAAAGAATATACATACTAATTGAAAATATAACTATTCCAGTGCTAAAATAAATATATATGATCTTATTGTAAATTTACGTACAATTTTCGATATAATTGCCAATTCAATTTATATTATTATTTTTAAAAGGTCTTCAGTTTGTTCATAGGTCCAACTTATGAGTTCTTTACTTAATTTAGTTTTTACTTCTCGGAGGGACAAGGTATGCAGGTTGTACATTTTTGTTATTTTGTTATAAATATATGGTTTTAGAAAGGCGCCGAATCTTTTTGCAAAAACGGTCTTTACTGGGTAATATGGGAGACTAAAGACGCGTTTTCTGATCATCTCTTCGTACTTTTCTGCAGATAGAACGTCTTTGTGGGCGGTTAAACAAATATTTTTAAAGAACAGCCTCCTAACACTAAGAACCTGACAATCTCGGAAGAGTGCTGAGGTTGGGTAACGAAACGATTTCCCAATCATGGTTTTTAACACTGCCCGTTGAGCACGCTCCAGCTGAATTAAATGAGAGGTGGCCGTGCCACCCCAGGCAAGGATGCAGTATTCCAAGAGAGACTGACCAAGTGTGAGGTATACTGTTTTCAGCAAGCCTGCAGGAGCCACGTCGCGCAAATGTTTCATTACATATATAAGTTTTCTGACTCTACCAGACGTGGCTGCTACATGCTCCCGGAAGGTGAGTTTTTCATCTATGATGATCCCTAAATACTACGTGCTTTGACTCGTTTTATGGATTCACAATTGCAGTATTGTAGGATCGGTGCGTCGCATGTGTGTACTACGAGTTCTGAATGCGGCGGTAAAATTGTGGCTGCGGTCTTATGAAAGCATAAATATGGAGTTTTTGAAGTATTTAGGGTCAGAAGATTATTTTCTAACCAATTCCACACCCGGCCAAGACCCTCTCCGGCAGTCTTTAGAACTCTTTCCCACGTTTTCTCATAAAAAATGATTACAGTATCATCAGCATAATTTATGATATCGGCATTACGTAGACACTGTAATGTATACTAAAACAGGGTAGGTCCCAATATACTACCTTGAGGTACACCGAAATCCACCTGATGCGTGTCACTCAAGTAGGAATCAACCTTAGTGCACTGACTTCTGCCCAATAGATACCCACGGAACCACTCCAGGCAGATTCCTCTGATTCCAACAATTTCGAGCTTCCTTAGTAAGATATTGACTGAGACAGTATCAAAAGCTTTCGCCAGGTCAAGGAATACCCCTAAGCAAGCCGAACCGTCATCAACATGCTTCGTGATTAAATTTGTTAACGATGTCACGGCTTGCTCCGTGGACCTTCCCCGACGAAACCCAAATTGCTGTTTTGAGAGCAGTTTACCAGCTTCTAGAAAGTCAACTAGCTGTTTGTTTATTATCCTTTCCAATAATTTGGAAAACGTGCTGAGCAGCGAAATAGGTCTGAAACTATTGGGATCATTGGTAGGTCCTCCCTTGTGAATTGGTGTAACTAAGGCGACTTTCCAAATAGCAGGAAATGTTCCCGTGACCATGCTTAAGTTAAAAATATGGGTGAGAGGCTCCACGATGTGATTTTTTATAGATTTAATCACTTTATTCGTGACTCCATCAATTCCTGGGGCGCTTTTTTCTTTCAGTTGAAGTATGAGGCTTTCTACTTCTGCGGGGTTGGTTGGACTCATAAAAAATGAATTAACTGGGGAGACCGGTAATTTGACAGTGGACTTTAAATTGTTTTGCGTTTGTTTGAGGCGATCTAATATTCGGTTAGCGAGCTTGTGGCCTACTGTGGAAAAGAACTTATTACAGTAATCCAACGGCTCTCCTGAGTGTTCTTTTATATCGTGTAAATTGAGAGTGTTACTTTTTCTTGGTGCTGTGTGTGTAATATTTTTTATAGCCTGCCATACTTTTTTAGGTGAGTCGCTACTACTACGTATTTCTTCTCTATAGTACTCATTTTTCAAGTTCCTTACAAGGTTCTGGTAATAGTTTCTATAACGTGAGTATATTAGGGCTTTTATAGGGTCATTTGGATCTTTTCTTGCTCGCAAATGCAACTTATCCCTATGGACTGAGCATCTAATGAGCCCAGGTGACATCCAGGGTTTAAATGTAAGTTTACGTCGGCTTGTACGTACGTATTTAGAGTGACGATCCATTACAGACAACAGGGTATTCATGAAGATTCTAGCGGCTTCTGTGGCACACAACTTACTAGTTACAATCGACCAGTCTATCTTCTGGAGGTCGGACTTTAAAGCTTCAACATCTATTTTTAACCGAGCATTCCTATCTCTTTGTTGTTTAGGTATTTTGTTACTAATGCCTACCATACAAGAGATTCCACGCAGCCCAGTGTCCTGACAAAGACATGATCAAGACATGCGTCTTTACGAGTAGGTTTATCAATAACAGCTTTAAAACCGAGTTGTGCCATGAGGCAGACATATTCTGAGCAGGATTCGGCATTAAGTGTATTGATATTTATATCCCCAGCAATTACATAGCATGAGCAATTGCTCATGTTCTTCGATAATGTTTCAAGTGAGTTGAGAAAATTATTTGTATTTTTAAACGATGGAGAGCGGTATATGCCAAGCACAGTAACTAAGTGTGGTATATAAACTTGTAAACAATTTGCATCTATTAATTGGGGTTCAGTGACGGTTGGTGAAAAGCGCTTATTGACAAAAACGACCACTCCGCCAGCGCGGTTGATGGGTACCCCTCTATTTGGGCAATTATTGCGGATCCGTTATTTATCCAGCATTCAGTGAGAATGAGTATATCAAAAGTCATGTTAAGTCTTTTCAGTACAATCAAGAAACTATCAAAATTATGTTGTATGCTCCTGATATTAAATGTCAGAATTTTAAGCTCATAATCGAGAAGAATTGTACTACATTTCTCTGCAACTTCGATTTGGTGGCATTTAACATTTAGGGAATTATCTATCTCATCTACTAGTTGCGCAGTTGTCATTGGGGATTTTGATTAAAACCTTAGTATAGAACTTTAGTTTGGCCACCTTGTGGAGAATACAACCTGAGCGTGAGTGATGTGCCTGAGCTTTTGTAAAGTGAGTTAATATACCTTTGTTTAGAAATGTGTACAACCTGTTAACCTTAAGCATTAATACAGTTGAAAAAATAACAATATTAAAAATAACAATAAAATCAAAAAAAAAAAAAAAAAACTAAAAAAATAATTAAATAAAAATATGATAATGGAGAGACATGCAGTATATTTTGAATGAACTATCTCGAAATTAATTAGTAACCGAACGAAACGACTCATTTTGATTGTCAGCTTCATGACCCGAGGAGGAGGGGTTTTCTGGGCCGACGAGTTTGTCAAGATCTTCTGTCGTTCGTATGATGAGGGCGCGATATTTACGTTCCTTCGTACTTTCACCTTTTCTGACGTATATGACTCCGTTGCGCAGCCAGCAGAAACGAAAATTATGTTGTTTTGCGCGTTTTCTAGCCTCACTATATAGTTTCCTATTGGATTTTGTAAGGCGCTCGTTAAAATAAAGAGTCTATGACGTGCCAATAACGATATCTTTTGAATTTATATCGCGCCTTACTCTGGCGGCAGAAATAAGAGCATCTCTTTTGGCTTTACGTACGAGTTTTACGACAACTGGTCTGGATTTGTCCTGAATGCTAGACGAGTCACCACGTTTGAATCCGACTCTTTGTACTTGGTCAATGTCTGATTCCAAGATTTCTACGCCGAGTTTCTGAGATGCCGTTAGAATCAAGTGGGTCAAGTTCTCACTTTTCTCTTCGGGAAGTCCAACTATCTCCAACTCGTTCCTCAGATGATACTGTTCTTGCGTATTTGAGTAGGTTTGGAGTTCATCCAGCGATGCTTTCAATTGCATAATTTCTCGGTCCTTGTCTGCAAGCCGCTTTTCATTTAGGTTTAATTTATTGGATAATGAGGTCAGCTCTATTTTAAACATTTGCACATCTTGTCTAAGTAGCACAATTTGGTTCAAAATATTGGTTTGGTTTGGCTCTAGGTCCGCTAAATCGGTAGGATTGTCTGAATTAGCACGACTGCCTCTAGTCAAGGTGATATTGTCATCCGATTGGAAGTTACTTGAAAAACTAACCGGCATGCTAGTGTCCCCAGGTTTTGGTCTTGGAGTAGAGCACGGCTGACAGACCCATGCTTTTTTGTTTTTAGCCGAATGCTTGTTAAAGCTCCCCGTAGACATATTCAGGCACTTAAGATCAAAGCATTGTTTACATTTGGTACAAGATGAAATTTTCTTACCGCACGCATTGCACGAGTTAACCATTTTGATAGCACGGCGCAGGTCTGTAGTTTAATAACAAACAAGCAGACTGTACTAGTGGTGCGCAGGAGTGTAGTGAGGTCCGCCTGGGTGTTTGGCGGCAGGGCACGTAGTAGCAAACGGCGGCGCCCGGCTCAGGCAAGCTTCGACGTCACAGCGAGCGCACCGCGGGTTGGGGTAGGTCAAGATCGTAGACGGTTGTTTTAATATTTTATTTTAAATACTGTTGTAACTTCTAAAGTCAGTTGAATTTTCAGAAACGGTTTTCACCACTAGTAAGATAAGCACTTTATCTATAAAATTATTTATAAGTTGACATTAAGAAATTATTTTAAGCAATACTTTTGGTTAATAAATTGAAGTCCGCACAATAAACACCACTGCTTTGTTCAAATACCGCCGTTGAATCATCACTTATACAATATTTCGTTATTATTATCTACCTTTGACTTTAACCACTAATACTTAATAAGCAAAAATAGGTATGTTGAATATCCCCCGAGTGCGCCGGGTAACCGGTGCGTTACACCGGCTTTTGCCGAACCTCGGGGGTCCCCGGGAAGAAGTTCGCCGCCTCTACGGAGGTGACGTGCGATCCATGGTCCTTTATGGGGCGCCCGTCTGGTCTGAACGCCTGACGGGCGCCTCCCGCTGCAGAGCTATTTTGAACAGCCTGCAGCGTGTGGTGGCCATACGGATCGCACGAGGATACCGAACGGTATCCTTTGAGGCGGCGACACTCCTGGCGCGCCTCCCGCCGTTTGATCTCCTGGCGGCAGTTGACGCGACGGTTTACACCGAAATCCGCGTCCGCCGGGAGAGTGGTGAGGCGCCAGAGCAGACGCTCATTGCCTATAGGCGGGATGCACACCGGCGCGTACTAACTCAGTGGCGCGCACGGCTGGAGTTGCGCCTGAACGCGCGCCAACGTGCCGTCGGTGCTATCCTGCCTCACCTCGAGGCCTGGGTGGGAAGGAAGGGTGGTTACGTCACCTACAGACTGACACAGATACTCACCGGACACGGGTGTTTCGGTGAGTATCTGTGCCGGATCGGCCGAGAAGCGACGACACATTGTCACCATTGCGGGAGCGACCTGGACTCTGCCCAGCATACGCTGGAGGAGTGCCCGGCCTGGGAGGCTGAGAGACGAGTCCTGGTCGCTGAGATCGGACGGGATCTTTCGCCTCCAGCAGTCGTGTATGCGATGCTGGCTGGCGACTCCACCAAATGGGACCCCGTGGTCTCCTTCTGTGAGGCAGTTTTGCTGCAGAAGGAGGCCGCCGAACGGGATCGGGAACGATCCGAGCCGATCCCGCTCGTAGGCGGAGGAGGCGTCGGGGTGGCGGCGGTAGCCGTTAGCCCAACTCCCCTCGGGGCCGCGGCGGCAGTGTGAGAAGTGTCCTCTACTGCCGCCACGTACAAGCGGCTCCGGGATGACAGCGATCTGTTTGTGGCGCAGTCGCTGTGCCGTACTGGCAGGAGTCGGCAATAGGGGAGGGCAATCCAAAGGAGCCCTCCCAGGGTACGTGTCCCGACCATCTGGGACATGGCGCAAAAGGGGGGTACCGGAGCAGCAAACCCGCGTTCCCGGGACTCCCCCATCAGGCGCCAAGAGAAGTCCACGGCAGGTAGGTTCAGTCGGTGCAAGTCCGACATACCCACCCGCAGACACTTTTTGAAGGTGGCATGCGAAGGCATTCCCCCTGCCTTACCGAAAAAAAAAAAAAAAAAAGGTATGTCGAATATAAGTGAAGTGAAATTGACTGCAAGTGTGTCCGAGGTTTGATTCCCGCACCGGACAACTATTTGTGTAACCCGTAAATAGTTGTTCAGAGTCTGGATGTAATTTGTGTCCGTCTATTATATGTTTGTAAAGTATTTTAGTATTATCATTGTCTTTGAAAAAAAACCGTTAAGAATGACAGTGGTATTAATCTACAGCTGTAAGCGTGCCGCTGAGTATAGTACTTACCTGCGTACGTAAGTATACTTGGAGATGGTGTACAAAAATTTTACAAACATTTTGCTAGAAATATATTAGTACCGGCCCTCATTTTATCCTAAATATTAGACATATCGTTAACACTTTTGAAGATTTACATTGAGTCAGTTTATCCTCTGCCGTTTGGTCTTATTTTGTCGTCTATAAAGGCATTAAAATTTGGAATTATATATATATATATATATATAAAAATATACCTACTTATATTTTAATTTTATATTAGTTTATTTAGTTCTTTATTAGATTTAATAAAAAAGGTACTGAAAACAAAACAAATAAGTAAGTAACTAAGTCGAGAGCATTATTGATAGATTAAGAAACTTTGGATTCTTGACGCCGCATGCTAAAGTCAATCAAAGTTTGTCAGTCGTGTAAGGAAATCTTCCTCCCATGTAGCCCTCTTTCAGGGTGCAGATATAATGTAACTCACAAGGTATTTAAGAGGTTGGTGTAATACAATAATAACAAATTAATAAATAAAGCTATGATACAACAACACAACAACGTGACGCGTGCTTTTAGCCTTACGGCTTTTACTGCTTCACCGGGCAGTAGGGGTGAGCGTGGGCTCTAACCGGCCTAGCAAATAAAGACTACAAACTAAGTACCCGCGCCGGAGGGCACCCCCTGTGGGGTTCGAACCTCGGCTCTGGGCGGATACTGACGGGGAGAGGGCGAGAGATCATGGTTTTTAGGGAGTTTAGTGCAACTTTCGCTCTACGTTAATGACATGACGCAGCCCCCCGTCCGCGTTGAGGGGGGCTTTTTATCGGTACGATATGCAAACTAAGGGTCATGGAGGACGCTGGTGGTCGCGACGCGTTCGCGGTCGTACTCGCATCCGGCGAGTACGAAATATCGGTTGTGCAGTGTTGCGAGAGTCTCTAATCGATTTGATTTGGTTTAAATATACGGTGATCTCGTCGTCCGATTCGTCTATGACGTTTTTCGGACGACGGTGTTTACGTGAGAGTCGGGAAGGAGTGTATTTGACCGCCTGTACCACCAATTTGCTTGGATGGTGAGTGGCAGAGTCAAAGTACCTTTTGGACGCTTGCTTCATCCATTGCCTGATGGTAGGCAATTGGAGATCGGCATGGAGGCTTTTGTTACGGACGAACCACGGTGCGTCCGCGGCTCGTCGCATAAACTTGTTCTGGACTACCTGGAGGAGGTGGATGAATCGATCCTTAGCGTGCGTGAAGACCGGGCTCGCATAGGTCATCATGGGTCGAATGCACGTCTTGTAAATTCTCACCTTGTTTTCAAGGGACATTTTACTGCGTGCATTCAGGAGGCCGTGTAATCGATAAAGGGCAAATGAGGCACGGTTACGAGCGTATCTCAGATGGTCCTTGAAGTTTAACTTCCGATCGAGGATCACTCCCAAATATTTGGTTTTCTTCTCCCAGGGGATCGGTTCACCAAACATTCGGACGGGATCGGCGGTGGGGAACTCCTGCGCGTATCGGTCTGAGGGAGGAGTAATTTCCCTCGACGCGGTAGCTAAACGTTCGGTCCGTAAGGAAGTCTCGTAAGATGTGCACGAGACGGTCGGGCACTTTGAGTTCGAACAGCTTATATAATAAGCCGTTGTGCCAGACCTTATCGAACGCTTTGGCCACGTCGAAGAAGAGTGCTCCTGTGTGGGCTCTTTGACGGGCAGCTTTCACTAGGATGTGTTCGACAATGCGATGCACCTGGTGAACGCTGGAGTGTCTGGCTCGAAAGCCAAACTGCTCGTCAGGGAGGATATCGTTTGCGTGGATGTAAGACGACAAACGGGCGTGGATGATGCGCTCGTAGAGTTTCCCCATGGCGCAGAGGAGGCTAATAGGGCGGTAATTCGCCGGATCGGATTTGGGTTTACCGGGTTTCGGGATACCAATCACGTTTGCCTGTTTCCACTGGTAGTTGCTCAAACTATATATTGCCGATAGCTAACGTCACGCGTAGAGCGCGCGATATCTTGGAAATTTAAAAGTGCTCAAAACTTCTCACAGTCATAACTTCCGTAATACTGCATTGATTTACGTGAAATAAATAGTAATCTAATGTACGTAATTTAATCTTTATTGTTAAGTAGCATTTAGTGCAATATTCGCATGTATTGGTCACCCTCATTCACGGCAATATCGCACTTTCCTCCAATTGTGTACGTTGTCGAAGATGTTATGTCTAAAAATCCACCATAATATATTTACACATAAAAACTCCAATTTACACCAGTTTTTGAAAATAAAATAGCCTCGATGCGTCTTTTTCCGCGTTGGCGCCAAAACTCCCAGACTTGCTACCAACCAAAGAGCTGCCAACCTACATTTCCTTATTGTCATAAATATTTGTCTATGACATATTCAAAGATATTATAATATAACAAAGATGTTATATTATAATATCTTTGGACATATTATATTCGATTTTATCGATCAACCACTATCACTTAATGGAGGTAACCGTTTAAATGATCTTCAGATCACATCTTAATTCTTATTAAGAATTGTCATCTCATCTTCATTGTAACGGATGCCCAGCAAAAAGATGGTTCAAAATTGGTGGGAAAGCTTTTACTAAATATTATCAAATTGATGGCGTTGGCTTTATTCAAACTGAAAATTATTTCAGAGCAATATGACATTTATATGTGCTATAATATGAATTTGAATAAAGAAAGAAGCGAACTTATGCAGGAGTACTATGTGGTTCTCAGGACCATAATTTAAATTTGATAATCCTCGTGAATCTTGGATTATAGGAGTACGGTAAAATGGTTGGTAAATACAAGTCTTTCTCGCCGGTAGTCGTCGGTATGAATTTTATTTTTCTACAATACTAGCTGTGCCCCGCGGTTTCACCCGCGTAAAATTTTATAAATCATACCCTGTTTTAATCCAGGATGTCAGCTAACTAAATACTAAATTTTATTAAAATCGCTCCTGCCGTTTAGATGTGAAGAAGTAACAAACATAAACACTCACAAACATTCGCCTATATAATATTAGTGTGATGTGATACTCTATGGTATGATTCCCACCCAGGACAGATATAAGTGTGCATGAACGTGTCTGTTTGTCCTCAGCTGGGTGGGTGTAATTATCTATATTATATGAATTTACAAATGAGAAGTAGTATATCAGTTATCTTGTTTTCATAGTACAGTGGTCTGCTTAGTTTGGGATCAGATGGCCGTTGCGTTGCAGTGAGAACTAGGACAAACAACATAATAAAGAACACGAATAAGAGAACAATATACAGTGTAGTAAATTATTAGAATATTCTATGGCGAGCAGTGGGTCAGGACATTAGAAACACAACTAGTTTTTGCGAACAAAGCCTTTATTGACGACGATAGTGACAATTGGTGGAACTCTAAGAATAATTACAAGCAAATACGCACTTAAGAGTCCTGGTGATAACATTGTGTGAGGGTTGATATGTCGCGCACTTAAGTAGAGAGTCCGAGAGCGAGAGTCCCGACTAACACAGTACACTTCTCATTGGCACTGATCACTTGCACAAGTAGAGAGGCGAAATACTCCTTCCAAAAAATTATTAGTAAATTATCTAATGATAATTCAACCATCATATAAATTTACAGTTTTGTTGTACCAATAAATATTTATTAAACGTATATTTCCTGCATGAGTTACCCATGATTACCAATTAGACGTTTCTTGATTAATTTTTAAACGTTATTTACACACGACATAATTGTTTTCAATAATTAAAGTATAATTAAGATTTCTTTTTTCGATTAGGAAACCGTAATATATATTTAAATTTTATCTAGCGCAGCTCTAGTGAAATATGATTGAAATGACATTAAATGTCAAAGTCCCAATAATTGTCAGAACGCAAATTTTGTATATCTATTTTGTTGCACGAAAATTTTCATTTTAATTTAATTCGATTTTACAGTACATACACATAACACTTCAGTTTTAAGTTGACATGCAACAGCAAAGTATATTGTTGGAAAATAATTTATGTCCCACGGGATTACAGTTACTATAGAAGCAAATGTAAGAATTAATGGTAAGTAAATCAATGGGCAGATTTTACACTGTGTAATGTCATGAGTTTAATTTAGAATAATTTTTGTTGATTATTTATTACAGGGTTTTAGTGGAAAGTCTCATGAAGCCCTATCAACAGACTGGTTTTTATCATTATGTTTTATTGCATTTATGATGAAAAACTGGTGACGTCTGTTTGTGTGCTTTGTAAGAGTTTTATGACTTCAAAGTTAAACCAGAATACTTTGTCAAATGGGCCACTGTCTCAGCTGTTTCAAAAATCAAGCTAATGCTGATATTGCCACTTCCTCTAATAGAAACAAAGATGGTGAGTAGGTATTGTGTATATTGTCTAGTCTACCAGGAAAGAATAGATTTTCCTGTAAGTTACAGGAAAATACTTTAATATTGTGTGCTTTTTAAATAAAACTACAACATGTTAGCATGTTAGTTGTAGTTTTATTTAATTACACTATAGGATACTGGTTCCAATTCCTCAAATAAATCTTTACTGGCTGAATTGTTTACAGTACATGTATTTATGAGCTCTTATGAAGCAAATTAATTTGTTGAACTGCAAGTAAACAATAATAACTTAATAAAGAATCAGTAATACCACTGTAAAATAATATTGTGATTCACCAGTAAGTGCTATCTGCAATAAATTTATTATTGTTATGGTATCATTTCTTTTCTGTAATTTGCCATACATATGCAAAATATTTTTGGGATTTACTTTGTAGCCTCAGATGTGTGGCTTCACATTGAGTCGTGGCTGAACACAAAATAATTATTTAGCTAGAATATAAACATATTTGTATTATTATAAAATAAACAAAAGAGATGAAACTAAAGTGTTAATGTATGTAATTTTATTTTCAGAGATGACAGAAATTGCTGTCTCGGTATCAGTTTACCAACAGGAAGAACCGCTGCTGCATGAAAATCAAAACACCATTAATAATCACAGAAACATAAACACTTCCCAAACTACAAATTCCGTGGAGCACAGTCCTGTAGAGGTACTTAACATCCAGAAATCAACCATGGTGTCTGACAAGAATCCAAAACAATCATTCTACCAGAAGTTGCCATCTATACCACGAACTATGTTATCTTTGTCAGAAACAAAAATTAATCAGTTATTTGATCAATATAAAGACTCATTAGAAGATGCAATACTGGCTGAAGGTATTGAAAATCTGTGCAATGATTTACAGCTCAATCCAGATGACTTCAAAGTTTTGGTTTTGGCTTGGAAATTAAATGCTAGTCAAATGTGTAGATTTACAAAATCAGAGTTTATACAGGGATTGAAAAACATGAAGACAGATTCAATTAAGGGAATTCAGCAGAAATTGAATGAGATTACATTCGAGCTCAAGAGAGACACTGAACAGTTTAAGGATCTGTACAGATTTACTTTTAAATTTGGCCTAGATGTAAGTACTGGACAGAGGATATTGCCAACAGACATTTCAATAGTACTGTGGCGTCTAGTCTTCACAAACAATGAACCTCCTTTATTAGACAGATGGTTGTTATATTTAGAGAAGAATCCACACATTAGAGGCATTCCTAAGGACACTTGGTATATGTTTTTAAATTTCTGTGAATTCATAGGAGATGATCTCAGCAGTTATGATGACACAGAGGCTTGGCCAAGCCTCTTTGATGATTTTGTGGAGTATGAGAATGATCAGGTAAATCAAAATGTTAAAAAGAATGAGATAAAATCACAGGATTAATATATCCATTGCCAAATTTTAGCTATTAAAGGTACTTAATTAAGATATTGAGACTGATAAACTGATAATGACTGTTCATTGATGTTAGTCTTGTATCAGCGTTGGAGCACATAGGAGTTGATAAGGGAAATGAATGTATTATTTAGAAGGTACTATGTACTGAACAAACAAAATTGTGTAGGTACATATTGTGAGATTTAAATGTACATAAAGTACTATTATATTTTATAACTATTCAACTTTAGGTTTATTTTTTAAATCTATTTAACATTCCAGTGATGGAATTAGACAGAAATTTTGTAAATATTATTCTTAGTTGCATCAAAGGTACTGTTTATTTATATTATGTTGTATATTTTATTTAACATAAACCTGCCATTTTGCTATTTGAAGTCTAAATCTTGCACAACAGAATAATGCCTGATGAATAATAGAATATTGACTGTAAATAAGTTTTTTTCTTTAGTGTGCCATGCAATCACTAAACTAGGTACCATATGTAATTAATTGCCATGGCTGTTGCATGGCAAGTGAATCGCCATCTGTTAAGGCAGGTTATGTATTGCATGGCACCATAATATCACCTTAAGCCCCACTACAACTATAAGGGTGTTATAAATGTTGTGTATGTCAAAGATGTTAAGGGGTCCCAACCTCTTCACATATCTGACAAACACATTTATTTGCCCCATTTGTGATCTAGCACCCTTTCCATATAAAGTGAATAGCTTCGGGATTTGACTGCTGGACTACATTCAAATTTAGTCATATCGAGTTCAAACCCTAGGCAACTTTCAATTCATGTACGTATTAGTAACTAAGTCGTACTTAAAATGTTGAAACAAAACATCGTGAGGAAACCTACATGCTGCAATGTTTTGGGATGATGGGATGTGAAATCTGCCAATCCACACTAGGCCCGTGTTGATGGACTATGCCCTATGCCATTAAGACTCTTTTATTGTGAGAAAAGGCTCTTGCTCTTAACTGGGACAGTAATGGGCTGCATCATCAATCATCATATGAGGTGAAGAAGGACACCTAAAAACTGAAGTCAGTTATCTAAGCTAGTCCTATAAAGCTGGGTAAACATCCTTGGCTAACTGTAAGTCATCCTAAAAACCAGTTCTCGGAGGAAGAACTTGACCGAGTTGACCTAATGTTGCTTTTGAATTTCTGGCATCAGTTTACTTTGCCATTCTAATAGGGTATAATACGCCGCGTGGGCTTAAAAAAATATCAATATTTTCTCTCATAGGCAAGTGCGATAGTCTAGGAAGCAATCTGATTCCAGATGAGATACTTATTGCTGGAATAAAAAATATAAAAGAAAAAACCAGCGTCTAATCTGTATGATAACCATTGAATAAAAATATCACAATCAGTTCCCAAACTCTGCTTTTTCGACGTCTGTTAGAAATGAAATCCTGCCTCGACAAACTTGGTCCGTATTGTATTATGTGTATGAGTACACAGAATATACGGCAGAATAATATATATACGCAAATGTCCACATTCCCATCCATTTACGTAGTTTCCATATGCATATTACATGCGTACAATACGACGATTGTAACTTAAATATTAATGATAGGTATCTACCGCTAAAGTTAGTCACCGTTAAGAACTTCTGTTGGTGACTAAACTTTTAGTGACAGAGAATTTATATATATTAAAATCTTTAAATGTATGTGTATTTAAAGATTTTTTAAAAATAATTTCGCTTGATCAGGCAGCTAATTAACCAAGTGTTCCGATTGTGAAAACAAATAATACCCAAGTGCAGGTGTGCTACCTGCATTAAAGTGGTGGTGTCAAAAAATATATTGCCCATATAGTTGGGTGAATTTTCAAAATAGCAAGTTATTGGTGTTCTTCAACTTTCCGTCCCGAAATAAAAACGAATACTACTCGCAATGGAATTTATCGCAATGTTTAAATTGAACCTATAACTTGTTGGCATAAAATATCAGAAAAATGATGTTTAAATATTGATTAGTACAAAAAAATGTTCCAAAAGTCATTTCCCTCTGCGTTACTTTTACTGATTCATTAACATACTTACACGATACTTAAAAATTGTTCCCAAATTTTGATTTATAATTTCCGATATACTATAATTACTGTCTAAACTAAGTAAAATCAAGTTATTTTTAACCAAACGTTCACTCTAACAATATAATTTGACCATTTGAAACTTTGTCACAATATTTTCGTCATTGACTTCCATGAATCGGTTTTATAACATTATGTTGATAAAAATGCTAGATACCCGCATTCATTGTGGCTTCCCCGCAACCCGCCCCGAGCCTCTCTCAGTTGTGAACGAGATATCAACGAGTCTGCACGGGTTCCTAGTGAAAAATTGCTTTTAAGCAAAATTGTGTAATTTTGTCATCAAATCACGTCATTAAACGGCTAGACATATTTTTGGTAAGTATTATTTTTATTAATTACGCGATATGAAAGCTGCATATTACTTAGATATTATTTTATAATTAATTTCAAGCCTTTTATTTTCCTCTCAATTTGAGCAGGTTATGACAGGTTTTAAATAATTTCATCATTTATCTCAACATCATTCCTCGCATAATCCTAGATGAGGTGAATGATATTTTCTGAGGTAAATTATATTTCTGTTGTAATGAATGATGCGCGGTTGAAGCTAATGATTTTGGTGTTCAAAATTGCTTATCTCTTTTCTATAATAGGTGTATATAAGTTATTAATTTGATAGTATCCTTTATGTACATGTATCAGCCCATGGTAATAATAAGATGTTTAGACGCTATAGTTATTATTTCTCTTCATGAGGCTATTAAAGACATAGGTACTTACCTACATCATGTTACTTAACACTTAGGACTTGTTGTAATCCTATGAGAGACTGTATTTATATTTAGTTACTAGCTGTTGCCCGCGAATTAGACCGTATAAATAAATGTCTGTATGTTACAGGAACTCTTCATTTCTTCGGGATAAAAGTAGCTTATGCTAGACTATAATCTATCTCTGTGCCAAATTTCATCCATATCCGTTAAGCAGTTTTGTGTGAAGAAGTAACGAACATACACACCCCCACAAACTTTCACCTTTATAATATCAATCTGATTTCTAACTTAGCTTTATTGCATTGAAAATTTGCCTAATCGCACTCCTAATTCATGTTTCTTTTTTCCTTAACTTAACCTAATCCCCATATAACGATAGTTCGTCTATTATTTTGTTACGCAGGTGGTGACATGGCTAAGACAAAAGCAGAGCGTTCAGCCCAACAACGACTATGCAAAAGACTACTTGCGTCGGAAATAAAAACGATCCCGAATAGTAAGCGTTAGAAAAAGAAAAGCATCGTGCGAAATATGCAAAACGTAAAAAAGATAAGAAGCAGACACCTACCTCTGAAAAAAGCCCTCGTGAAAACAGAGAAAACTGCGTAAACAATGGAAGAAAAATTCTAAGAAATATAGGCAGCGTCAGCAGGAAAAGACACCACTAGTCTCAAATGTAGTAAATGTTCAAGACGACGAATTTCCCGACGAATCGAACAACTCTTCAGAAGATCCGATTGGTCTATTTACAAAAGAAGATTTAGAGAAAGGAGAAAGAAGGATACGATACAGGGAATTGAAGAAAAGAATTAAATTGATGGGCGCTGTGAAAAAACAACAAAAGACGGTTAACACACAGTAAATGACTATACTAAGATTAAAATCACGTCTTAACAAAAGTAGTGTACCTTTATGACTGAACTGATTCATCATCATCATCATCATCTCAGCCGAAAGAAGTCTGGTGGACAAAGGCCGCCCCCGAAGATCTCCACAATTGCCGGTCTTGCGCTATTCGCATCCAGCAGTTTCCAAGAAACTGAGCATAGCCCTCTCCATTGCTCTTTGGGTGACCTTGAGCCTTGTGATAAGGCCCATAGTGAGGGACCACGTCTCTGTTCCGTAAGTCATCACTGGCAACACACACTGGTCGAAGTCTTTCGACTTGAGACACTGCGGTATTTTGGACGAGAAGATGTTACGTAGCTTCCCGAACGCTGCCCAGCCGAGTTGGTTTCTACGATTGACCTCCTTCTCGAAGTTGGACCTACATAGTTGGATGGTCTGTCCTAGTTAAATATAGTTCTCTACAACTTAGAGTGCAGAGTCGCCAACTTTCAATTGAGTAGGTGCAACATGGACGTTTGACATGATTTTCGTCTTATCCACGTTCATTTTCAGACCCACTTGTTGAGAGACTCTGCTGAGGTCATCGAGCATTGTACCGAGGTCTTCCATGGTCTCAGCCATGACTACTATATCATTGGAAATAGAAGTTGAGTGATGTACTCGCCATTCCCAGTTCGCATTTCCAGTACAGAAGCCTGAAGACATCTTCCAATGCAGCGGTGAACAGTTTCGGATATATAACATCTCCCTGTCTCACGCCTTGCTGCAAGTGGATTTCGAGTTCTGGTCCTCGAGTTGCACTGACATAGTGGCGTTTTCATACAAACACTTTATCACCTCGATATACCGGTAGTCGATTTGGCACCTTATGAGAGACCTCAGCACGGCCCATGTTTCGATAGAATCAAAGGCTTTCTCATAGTCCACAAACGCTAAGCACAGTGGCTTGTTATACTCTTCGGTCTTCTGTATAACTTGCCGCAGCGTATGTATGTGGTCTATGGTGCTAAAGCTTTTTCGGAAACCGGCTTGTTCGGGAGGCTGGAAGTCGTCAAACCTGCGCGCGAGACGCCAGAGGTTCGTAACGACCCTCGAAAACAACTTGTAAACATGGCGCAGCAGTGTGATGGGTCTATAATTCTTCAATAGGGTGTTGTCGCCCTTTTTGAAGAAGAGCACCATCACACTTCTGTGCCATGCTTGTGGCGTTTGAACTCTAGTATGACGAAGTTAAATAACTTAAGATTAAGACTAATTATTTAAGAACTATCGAAGAATACTTCAGTACTTTATATTAATCATTGCGGTGAATTATATTTAAATTACGTACATAGATAATCTCAGAACTGTGGTGGTGTATTAAAAAATAAAGCGGTGGGATATGTTTGAAGTGATTGACATAAAAATTTACCAATGTTTCCGTGTGATTGAAAATTGTGTGTTTAACATATAATACATTATATTATAACATTGAATAATAATAATAAATAATTCCAGATCAGGAATATTTTTGGTTATTAAAACTTTTATAAAAGTATTGAACTGATTGTGTTAATTGAGTATATTTTGTAAGACTGATTAAAATCTGTTTAGGATGTCATCAAGAATATTTAATGAAGTCGCGGCGTCGACAAAATTGGGTTAAAATAAAAAATACTCATTGCCGGGATGGTTTTTTACTCCTACATCATTTTCTGTTACACCTTATCATTCACCTCAACACGCTTTGTCATTTATCTCTATATATTATCATTCACTTCAACACAATATTTTAATTTAATTTAATAAAATTTTATTTTCAATACTTCACAGTAGATGTATTTAAACAAGCATCGTTATTTAGTTGTTTTGACTTGATTTTATTAATAAATTAAAAAATAACACTAAATCAGTTAAAATAATTCACAGAATGAAAATTCACCCAGTTATAGTTTAGGCATTTAAATAGGTATATTTCGGGTATCTATATAAATAAAAAGAGAAGGCCTGACTGACTGACTGACTCATCAACGCCCAGCCCAAACCCTTGGCCCTAGAAAGCTGAAATTTTGCACAGATGTTTACTTTATAATGTAGACAAGGAATAAGGAAGGATTTTTCGAAATTCAACCCCTAAGGGGGTAAAACGGGGGTGCGAAGTTAGTATGAAACTTTGCCGTTTTTGAAGTTAGAGGCATAAAAGTTGGTATTTGGCCTTGCAGTTAAAAATAAAAAATATATGTTTCAGGATTTTTGGAAATTTCACCCCCAAGGGCAAAAAATAGGGGATGTAAGTTTGTACTAAAAAAGTCCCAATTTTTAAGTTAAACGCATGAAAATTAGCATTCGGCTTTTTAGTTAAAAATAAAAAATATATATTTCAGGATTTTTTAAAATTCCTCCCCGAAGGTCATAAAATAGGGGATGTAAGTTTGTATGAAAAATGCGATATTTTTGAAGTTAAACGGATAAAAATGAGTATTTGGCCTTTCTGTTAAAATAAAAATATATAGCATTTGCTTCAGGATTTTTGGAAATTAGACCCCCAAGGGCGGAAAATAGGGGATATAATTTTATAATGCCTGACTGACATATCAACGCACAGTCTAAACGGCTGCAGTTAGGACTTGAATTTGGACAGTAGTTACCTTTTATGACGTAGGCATCCACTGAAGAAGGGTTTTTGAAAATACCACCCCTAAGGGACTAAAATAAGGGATGAAATATTTTATGAAAGTGCTTAATTTTGATGTTAAAGGCTTTAGTATATAGACTTGCAGTTAAAAATTAAAATATACATTTCAGGATTTTTGAATATTCCACCCCCAAGGTCGTAAAATTGGGGATGTAAGTTTATATGAAAAAAGTGCCAACAAGTTTTAAGTTAAACGCATGAAAATTGGTATTTAGCATTACACTTAAAAATTAAAAGTATGTGTTTCAGGATTTCCGAGAATTCTACAACGTAGGGTGACAAATAGGGGATGTTTGTATGAAAAATGTGACATTTTTTAAGGTTTCATGAAAATTGGTATTTGACCTTTCATTTAAAAATATGTTTTTCAGGGTTTTTGGGAATTCCAGCCCTTTAGGGTGACAAATAGAGGATGGAAGTTTGTATGAAAAATGTGACATTTTTTAAGGTAAACGCATGAAAATTAGTATTTCGCCTTTCATTTAAACATTATAAATATATCATCAGGACTTTTGGAAATTCCACCCCTAAAGACGACTAAAATAGGGGATGAAAGTTTGTATGAAAAGCTGGTTTTTTTTTGAGTTAAAAGCATGTAAATTGGTATTGGTAGTGACCCTGCCTACGAAGCTGGTGGTCCTGGGTTCGAATCCCGGTAAGTGCATATATTTGTGTGATGAGCACGAATATTTGTTTCTGAGTCATGGATGTTTCCTATGTATATATAAGTATTTATCTATCTATATAAGTATGTATATCGTCGCCTGGTACCCATAGTACAAGCTTTGCTTAGTTTGGGGCTAGGATGATCTGTGTGACATTGTCCCCAGATATTATTATTTCAGTTAAAAATAAAGCAATCAAGGGAATAATTTGTTGTTAAAAAAGGTAATCCATAACTGATTCAATAGGTCAACACCAAAAATGTACGCCAACTTAAATTATAGAGAAATTCGTTTCTTATTGCTTAAAATGCTGTGTTTGTTGTCGTCCAAGTAAAGATTTAGCGTTTTATAAGATTTGTAACTTCTTTTTTTTGTATTTTTCATAACATATTAAAAAACGTCAATTTAATAAAATTGGAATAAAAAAGTCATTGACCCAAAATTCGAGTTAGCGTAGTATAAATTTTTCGTGTCGAGATGATCGCACCCAAAAAATATCGTCTTAATTTTACTGATCTACAAGTTCACAATTTTGTAACTCGATGGCTTTTATATCGATTCAGATCGCAGAACTCATTTGACATATCGGTTAAAATAAATAAATGCTTGAAGTAAAAGGTAGTCCAAAACTGAATCAAAAGATGATCGCCTAAATCTCACCCAAAATATATGCTCACATCTTAATTTTACCGCTTTACAAGGTTATATTTTTGTTAGTAGATGGTGTAATCATCGTTTTAGATCGCGCTATGGTTTCGTTCACAAAATGTGATATTAAACCTATCAATGCCGTGGTCGCAACCTAAGGTAATGGGAGTTACCTTGGTGATTAATGCATCGTTGATTATTATATTACTTTATTTGACTTACTGACTTTACTTAAGGACAATTGATATGTATTCTTTGATATTATTGGGTTTATGATATCAGGTCTTTTTTTTTAATAACAGTAGCAAAGTAGTCTTTAGTTTATTTCTTAACTAGGTTATTTATAGGTTAGGTTTTATTAAATTTACATTGCTTATTTCTTTTAAAAGTATTGTTTTAGATTAAGCTAGAAGTAAGTAGTTACATTGGTAATCATTCAAAATTGTCGCGGACGAAGTCGCGGGCACCAGCTAGTACTATAATATTAGTGTTTTTATTAAATGCACTATCGGGTATTTAGAGTATTTCTTTACAAATACAAGTAGGTTCCATTCCTTATTAGACAAATGGAGTTCGGAAAAATATTTACTTAAATTCAGTTTTTTGTTAAAATCGGGCGGTCTCCTGATGGATTCGTAGGCAAATCGCCATTTCAGCCGGAAAACGCGCCCACTGTTTGTCAAAGACCGCCATAATTGCCGGTATTGCGTTACCCGCATCCAGCGGCTTCTAACGACCCTCACAAAATTATCGATCCATCTTGTAGGGAGCTTGCCTACGCTGCGTCTTCCGGTCCGTGCTCGTAACTCAAAACTTGTACAAGCTTTGCTTTCTAATAAATCAGAATAATATTCTTTTAAATGTAATTTTATTTTTGCAACGTCGTCAATTTATAAACTGAAGAAATGTTTGTTATTCATCCAAATCTATTTTATCACCTTCAAAGTATGCTCCTTCAGAAACGACACACTTACGCCAACGAATAATCCATTCATCAAAACATTTTTTAAACGCTGCTTTCGGAATTGAGTTCAGATCTCGCCGCGAATTCTCGTTTATGTGTTCTACCGATTGAAAACGGGTACCACGAAGTGGTAATTTGAGTTTAGGAAAAAGAAAGAAGTCAGCTGGAGCCATATCTGATGAATGTAGTGGTTGCTGGATGGTATTTGTTGAGTGTTTGGTCAAAAATTCGTTCACAATGATGGCCTTGTGCGAAGGCGCATTATCGTGGTGCAAAATCCAAAAATTTTCTTTCCATAAATCTGGCCTTTTTCGTCGAATTTGCTCTCTTAAACGCCGCATAACGCTCAAATAATATTCTTTATTTACCGTTCGGTAAGAATTCAGAGTGCATAACACCGCAATAGTCAAAGAAAACAGTCAACGTGACTTTGACTTTTGATCGACTTTGGCGTGGTTTTTTCGGTTTCGGTTCAGTTGGAAGGCGCCACTCCGAAGCTTGTTGACTAGTTTGCATGTCAAACTCGTAAACCCACGTCTCGTCACCAGTAACAATGCGTTTCATGAATGTTGGGTCGGAATTGACTCGTTCTACCATGTCCTCAGCGACTTTCATGCGATTGAGTTTTTGGAGAAAATTCAGATCTTTTGGGACTAGCCGAGGGCAAAATGTTTCATACCCAAATGATTAGTTAAAATGGTACGAATCAACTCGTGAGATACAGAAAGTTCGGCGGCTATATATCTCAGAGTTGAATGAGGATTTTCAGTCACTATTTCCTTCACGTTTGCGATGTTAACTTCAGTTGCAGACGTTGATGGCCTACCAGAGCGAGGCAAATCTTTCATCACATCTCGACCGCTTGTGAATACTTTGAACCACTCATAAGCACGAGTTTTTGATAAAGTCGATTCACCGTAAGCCTTCTGTAACATTTTCAGTGACTCCGAACACGAAATGCAAAATTTAAGACAAACTCTTTGTTGGATATTTTTGTCCATTATGAAATTCGCAATACACACTATATATGATATTACTAAAACCAGCACTGTATTTAATATAAATAACAGATGCAATTCAAACTCCGCGCCAAAATGGAAAACAGTTGTGCCAATCTAACAACAACAAACAAAAATTTGAATTTGGAACCATAACCTAATCATCCATTCCCGATACTTTTTTGACTGAATGTATATATTCTTAAAAAATAGAATCTTGAATTTTATATACTTACAGAGACCTAATCCCAAGCATTTTTGTTATTGGGAGAGGTAGTGTGAAATTTTATACTCCACCTTGCTACACACTTCAGCTTTTATAGTGGTTTAAATGTGTTTACTGACAATTGCCTGATCTCGAATTCTTAAAGTAGGTAGAGTTTATTGGCACCTGTTATTTTTAGTTTCCGACATGTTGTCTGCGTGTACCTAAGTTTTGTTTGGAACAAAGGGTAAAACTAATCTCATTAATTAGGTATATCGACCGAATTGACAGTGTGCTGGTTCACTCCCCATCGGACGATTAGGTACAAGTTATGAATTCCCAGTTTTGAGTCTAAGTAGGTACTTGCGAAGCGTCCCACTGAGTAATGGCTGTGTTATATTAAGGGGCCCCCAGTCAGTTGCTCTCA
This sequence comes from Pseudoips prasinana, assembly GCA_951640165.1. Classification (NCBI taxonomy): domain Eukaryota; kingdom Metazoa; phylum Arthropoda; class Insecta; order Lepidoptera; family Nolidae; genus Pseudoips; species Pseudoips prasinana. The sequence goes on from OX621240.1 coordinate 18,905,110, forward strand.
CCGGCTCGTAAGCGATCGCCGAGGTTAAGCACCTAGGATCGCGTTCTGTATATAGATTAGATGAGTGACCACCGCATTGGTATATTTACTGAACTTTTCCGTATTCCGGAGGCCATGTTGTCAGTCCCGGTTGTAGTCGTCAGACAAGTGTAAACTGTAAAAATATAACAGCCATTACTATATTGTTTGAGTAGTGGTTACCCTCGTGTCAGTTGTTCAAGCCGCAGAATAGGTACGCCTCTGATAGCTATGTCGTACTCGAGAAGAGGGTAACCACTGCTCATACAATAAAGTAATGGCTGTTATTGGGTTATGGAACAAAATTTCATTTTAATTACCTTTCATACAAAATATGCGCTTTAATAAGTAAGACATCTTTTCAGATAAAATTAACTGGCAAAATAGAAGCTATTAAAAAGCGTTTTGATACATATCTGCCGTCCGTTAGCTTAATGGGCGCAAAGCCACAAAATCAAATTTTGAGTTATGAGTGTAAAACGCGGGGAATATTACTACCTGCCGGTACCGATGTTTGTAAGTGGCATATTTTTCAAATGTTCCCTGCGTTTTTCGCTCATAACTCAAAATTTGATTGTGTGCCTTTGCGCCCTTTAGGCTAACGGACGGCAGATATATGTATGTACCTACACCCCAAGTTGGACGTTTACTTTGAACTTGAAAGCTTCTTTATCACACCTTCATTTAAGGGTACTCGTAGTGCATTAGTAGGAACATGAACAAAAGAGAGCCGAATTTTCGTCGTGCAGGCATGTTTAGTGTAGGTACCTACCTATATTTCATCTCTGAAACCCTATCTCATGTGGACGCTATTTTAAGGAGCTTTGTTAAGATTTTTTTTTTAAATAGTATAGTAGGTATATTAGCTTAGATGGGAACTTCGCCCAGTAGGATCGCGTTTACCGCCCCCCGTCTGTGATCCCGAACCAGTGACTCGTGCCAACGATCACAACCACAACTCGGGGTCCTTACCTGGTCGCCACACACACTGGTCGAAGAATTTCGACTTGGAACACTGCGGTATTTTGGACGAGAAGATGTCACGTAGCTTCGCGAACGCTGCCCAGCCGAGTTGGATTCTACGATTCTCCTCCGACCTCCTTCTAGAAGTTGGACCTACATAGTTGGATAGTCTGTCCTAGGTAAATATAGTTCCCTACAATTTCCGAGTGTAGACCTTGAAGTGGGTGCAACATGGACGTCCGACATGATGTCTGTCTTATCCATGTTCATTTTCAAATCATATACACTAATCTTTGAGCTTTTGACGTCCAGGGCAAGCATTTCTTTTGCATTTGGGTGTCCGAGCTACGCTTGACCCACTTGTGAGATTACCCCTTGGATTTTCTACATGTGGTAACACTAAAACCCTACCTATGCCTACCCCCTCCGCGCGCATGGCCCCCCTTCCAACGCGCGCGCCGCTCTTGCGCCGGGCGATGTCATCGCTTCCTCAGTACGTTTTGGATTTTCGATGTGAACACTAGTACTAGAAACAGTGTAGTAGAAAAATATTACTTCTGTTTCTTACGAACAATAAAGGTAAGTACCTAACTACCTACTTAAAAATATAACACAGGTAAGCCCTGTGTTAGTTACTAAGTGATTGCCCGCTCTCAAGACGGCAAACTCACTATATTGCAAGGTATTTCATATTGGGAAAGCCCTAATAAGAATATATGAAATTAAGGTCGGGTACCTTGCATGCAGCCGACGTCGGCTGTTCGCACAGCCGACATGTCGTCTGCGCTTGGCGGCCGACGTCGCCTGTTGCAGCCGATGTTGGTTGCCAGAGCCGACGTCGGCTACCATATCGCCTGCTATAGCCGATATCAGGATTTACTTTATTTTGCTTAAGCTGCGTCTTTATACCAGCAGTAAAATCGTGTTGCGTACACACCAACACGTTGGAATTAACCTAAATAATAATTCCAGATGGCGTTACCTCAAACCACCATGGGCGAGTTGGCTGACTGGGTTCCCCCTCCCAATCAAGAAAGACTCTTCAATAACATTATTAAAATAATGAATGAGTTGTTCCCGGGTGATTGGAAGGAATGGGTGGTAAATAGGGTCACATATGAAGACCTTTTCGGAACAACAATATCATCTGATGTAGAATGCAGACTGCGATTTGCTATTCCTACTACCTTGTTGGCAAAAGCACATAGTGAGGAGTCAAACCTCAGTGAACGCCGCTATAAACTAATTAAAAGAATTTTATTAAGCTGGCCACTAGGTCTAGCGCTAATCTACACCCCACTATCTACAATGGCTAAGATTCACCCAGTTCACGCCTACAACAAATTTGGTGAAGCCGTGAATATGATCAAAGATCAACTCATATTGCGCCATGAAGCCTCCAGAATGTTAAAAGTAGGTAATTTGGGGCTTACTGAAGAATCGTCTTCCTCCAGCAGCGCAAGGGCCTCAAAAAGGAGCCACAGCCCATATCCTCCTACTGTATCTAAGGAGTCGAAAAAATATGATCATTCAAAAATGAATGAGTTCATCGACCATCAAAACCAAATGATGAATAAGCTCTGCCAACTGATGCAAACAACAAATGAAACTGTAGTCCTGGCGCTAAACCGGAAAAATCCTGAATCGCCTGCCCACTCACAAGAAACAAATTCTATAGCATCGTTTGCAAGCGATACTGATGTGCAAGAGGATAACGGCTGCTGGATAGCACCGCCTATTGCCATAGAATCAGATAACAGGGCAGTCTCTGAGCCTCTCGAAGAAGAGTTTGAGGACTTCACTCCTGTTACCAAGGAAACTGAGGCAAAAATAATAAAGGCTAATGAAAACCTCGTTAAGCAAGGCATAGATTGTCAAAGATTTAATTGTGAAGGCTGGCAAAATATAAGATATGCAGAAGTACAGAAGAATTTTCAAGCCACACCAGTATTTACATCACTCAAAGTAAATAGTAACTTTGCAACGGTTACACCACCTTGGCAGTTAGTTACCGTCTTGGGAAAAATGGATGCATGTCTCGGGGCCGTCACACACGGGCTTCTGCAACAGAGAGATGTTTTCACGAAGATTTACGAAGTTACAACTCCACAAGTAAAAACACACATAAGCAAAAACTTCTTGTCCAGGGATTCAGAATTCCGTTAAATCTCGGATACCCTTCTGCAATACACGTGTGGCAAACGACCTGAAGTAATTCAGCAGAGACGAAATATATATAAGCCTGCTAATAAAACCTTAAATGAATTACTTCACACTATACCCCCACTATTGCCGAACCTCAACTAGCGGAATTTGTAAAGGAACAAGGTGGCATCTCAAAGCTTTTTCCTGGGAAATTTCGTAAGGTCACTTCTACCACTACATCTACAAGTCGAGTCACGACGAGACGCCCGCCCGTTACGACGTCAACAGAAACCCGCGATAGACCGCATGCGAGTAATGGGTTTAGGAACGCAACCTATAGAAAACCTGAAAGGCACTTGTTTGCCGAACCTCAACTAGCGGAATTTGTAAAGGAACAAGGTGGCATCTCAAAGCTTTTTCCTGGGAAATTTCGTAAGGTCACTTCTACCACTACATCTACAAGTCGAGTCACGACGAGACGCCCGCCCGTTACGACGTCAACAGAAACCCGCGATAGACCGCATGCGAGTAATGGGTTTAGGAACGCAACCTATAGAAAACCTGAAAGGTCACGTTTCCCTACAAGGCGCGGCGCCTTTAAACAAAACAAAAATGGCAAGAAATACTAAATTTCAAGCGGGAAAAACGACACATTTGGAAAATACTAGGGGCACCAAATAATATACTTAAAACTATATCAGGGTATCGAATACCCTTCACAGCCCGTCCGCCATTATTTAGATTTAACAAAAAGCTGTATTCAGGCCTCAAAACTACTTTTTCAAACAAAATGTCATATGAAATCGATAAAATGATTGATTCAGGTGCAGCACGCAAGTGTTGCAGTAAATCTGGGTTCATATCCCCTATATTTTTAAGACAGAAATCTGATGGCACCTATCGTCCCATTTTTGACTTAAGAAATCTAAATTATTATTTGTATCCACCGAAGTTTCGCCTACTGAACCATTTCAAAATACCGCTGTGTTTAAATGTAACAGATTTCATGACGAAAATTGATTTGTCGCAAGCATATTTTCATATTCCTATTTTAGAAGCCCACCGTAGGTTTTTAGCATTTGTTTATAAAAACACCATTTATGAAATGACGTGCTTACCTTTTGGGTTAGCTACTGCCCCATGTACTTTTGCAAATATATCTAACTGGTTAGCAAATAATTTCAGGAAGGAAGGCATTCGCATAATCGTGTATCTCGACGACTTCTTGATAATGCACAAAAATCCTCGAACGCTAGAAAAACAGACTCAACAAGCACTACAGACTCTTGTAAGCCTGGGTTGGTGCATCAATATGAAGAAGTCAATTCTAAAACCAACAAGAAAGATAGAATACTTAGGAATTGTGTGGAACACGACACAAAATCTCAAAGCCTTCCAAATCACAAAGTTTCCAGAATTGTCATAGTAATAAAGAACATGTTAAAAAAGAACTGGTGGACCTGGCATTCAGCCAAAGTTATTCTAGGCTACATAAACTTTGCTGCATTCATTGTACCTCTGGGAAGACTTCACTGCAGAGAAATCCAGATAGAAGGCAATCGACTTCCAGAGGACCCAAGCAATCGGAGATTCCCACTACCAATGAGCGTAAATCAAGAACTCCACTGGTGGCTAGACAACATTCATCTGTCATCTCCTATTCATTACAAAGACCCAACAGTCTTTATAACAACGGACGCATCAGACCTAGGGTGGGGAGCTACAGTGAACGACACAAAACTAGACGGCATTTGGACCTCCAAGCAACGGACATGGCACAGCAACCTAAAAGAACTCTGGGCACTGAAAAAAGTCCTCCAGGCACAAGCTCCTATTCACGTCGGTCAGACTATATTGGCACAAACAGACAACAAATCTGTTGCAGCGTACATTTCAAGGGAAGGAGGAACCAAGTCACGAAAACTACTGCAATTGACAAAGGAAATTCTCGAGATAACTCAGAGATACCAAATTCACCTCATATCTCGATATCTCCCGGGAAGATACAATCTAATGGCCGACAGCCTCTCGAGGACCCGTCAAATACCAGAATGGACCCTATCCAAACAAATGACACAAATAATATTCAAGAAATTCGGCATTCCATCAATAGATCTCTTCGCAAGCTCTCGATCGGCGGTGGTAGATTGTTACGTGAGCGAGGATGTTCGAGACCATGCATGCATTTTTGTAAATGCCTTCAGCAAACCTTGGCACTACAACCTCGGTTGGGTATTTCCCCCACCCTCTCTCATACCCCGTATTCTACGACACTTAGACAAGAGCTCGGGTATATATCTCATGGTGATACCGAAATGGGAGAAAACGTTCTGGAAGGCAGAACTCAAACTGAGAGCTTTGAACCCCCCATTCAGAATATGGAATCTACGCAAACACCTCATAGACCTACAGAGGAGGAAACCCCCTCCAGCAGTCGAGAAGTTGTGTTTGCAGGTCTGGAAGGTTCAGGCTGGGCCCATTTGATAGATTCATGGGAAGAAAATAACAAAACCCTAATACAGTCTTCCTGGCGCAAATCCACCCTAAAGACGTATAAGTCAGCATGGGACAGATGGCGTGCATGGTCAAAAGGAAAATGCCCAACGGATGACCCAAGTCCTGATGATGTAGCGAAATTCATTTGCTATTTACATCAAGATGTCAAACTGGCTCCAGGAACAATTGCACTTCACAAATCAGTAATCGTTACGTTCGCGAATCCAATTAAGTCAGAAGCTCTCTCTGGGCATCCGGTTGTCAAACAGCTAATGAAAGCTATTGCTTTAACAAAGCTTCCCCCCAGAAAACCAACTACTTGGGACGTAGGGGTTCTTATTGAATATCTTCAACATTATTCAATTAATATTGAAAGCTTATTTCAAATAAGTCGACATGTTGCAGTACTTCTACTATTGTGTTCTGGTAGAAGAGTACATGATTTAACCCTCTTGGACATAAGTCCAGAATTTTATGAAAATCACGATGATCATGCCGTATTGTGGCCTAGATTTGGTTCCAAAACTGATTCTATAACCTATCGTCAAGCTGGATGGAAATTATTGAAAAATGCTCCCATTAAACTCAACCCCGTTTATTGGATAGGAAAACTCATAGAGATCTCGCAAAGTCGAAGAAATGCAAATAAAACATTGATTAGTAGTCTGTTTATCACAACTAGGGGAAGAGTCAACGCGGCATCTCGGACTGTTATAGCAGGTTGGATAAAGACCTTATTATCAGAGGCTAATGTTAGGGATTCACCCGGGAGAGTTTTCGAGCTGCAGTAAACTCAGACCTGTGGATAAATAATAATATAAACATAGATGAAGTACTTCTAAGGGGAAATTGGAGAACCAAAGACACATTTCTGAAGCACTATTTTAAGGAAGTGCCTCATAAAACAAGTGAATCTAATAATGCTAATTTAACCAGATTATTCTCAACAATATAAAAAATTAATACTCTATAATGATCTCGAAAGATCTTAAGGCTGATTTAATTATTATAAGAGTTTATTTTGTTTTATTTTCTGAGGAAAATATGTGTAAGATTCCTTTATTTGAGTTGTGATTTTGTTGAAAACTTTGAACAAATACAAAGGTGTATATTTAAAGAATATTTCTTTTTTACACTACCTTTTACCAATTACGGCTCTAATCAGAGACAATCACAGTACGTCAACTAGCGCCTGCAGAGAATAAACATATCTCACAAGTGGGTCAAGCGTAGCTCGGACACCCAAATAACACCGTTTTCCCCCCGAAGGGTAGAAAACGGATATTTGGGTTCCAGCGTAGCTTGACCCACTAATACTTTTAAGGCCTTGCCGGCTGTGAGAAAGTATGAGGAAGCGATGACATCGCCCGGCGCAAGAGCGGCGCGCGCGTTTGGAAGGGGGGCCATGCGCGCGGAGGGGGTAGGCATAGGTAGGGTTTTAGTGTTACCACATGTAGAAAATCCAAGGGGTAATCTCACAAGTGGGTCAAGCTACGCTGGAACCCAAATATCCGTTTTCTACCCTTCGGGGGGAAAACGGTGTTATTTTTATATCAAAGAATTATATTTAGAGATATTAAAAAGAAATAAAAAAAAAATATATTAAAATACACTTCATCGAGCAAGTTATATAAGCTCTTTTCTATTTCAAGGGGTTTGTCGGATATACACATTATAAATCCTCTAGTACAGATTCCTCAAAATACAATAGGTACGGGCGGGGTACGTTTTATGGTTCAGTTTTGAAAAATACACATTTGAAATGATCACCTAATTAAATTGTTCGTAAAAGCAAAAATATTTTAAGAAAATATAAAATATTTTAAGAAAATATAAAATATTTTAAGAAAATATAAAATATTTTAAGAAAATATAAAATATTTTAAGAAAATATAAAATATTTTAAGAAAATATAAAAGATCAATAATCTTGTGCAAAGATAACAACACCAATATTGTACACATGATTGCAATAAAGAATTGTATTGTATTGTACCTATTTATTGAAGATGGAGTCGACCGCACTATTTAGATTCGAACTTGCAATTTAAAATGTAAACACAGTAAACGCAAATGTAAACACGAATTTGTGAAACTTCAAATTCTGCATTGGACAAATTCGTGTGTTGGCAAGAGGCGTAATTTTGCGCTAGTCTCATATTAACTACACGACTGATAATTTTCTGCCGTATAGCTATTTATTTATTTAACAATTTATGTACACATAAATAAAAACATAATAACATAAATAAAACAAGGAAAAGATTGTACAAAGGTACTGCTTATTTCAATAGAAATCTCTTCCAGCAGACCCGCGAGAGGAGAAACTAACTAGAAAAGAGCATATTATGTGTAGTTTACGCTATACGACATACAAAGTGTATGTATACACTACATACTAATAATACACAGATATATAATATACTACATATACATACTATTATCAGGATGAGGTTAAGAGAAAATGTTCTTTCACTCGTTTTTTAAATAACGTTATTGTATTGCTATTGCGGATGTTAGGTGGAAGAGAATTCCACAACCTGACCGCATGCACCGTAAAAGAGGAGTCGTAAAAATCGGTTTTATGGATAGGAAATTTAAGGAGGGATCTGAGGTGTGACCTACAGGAGGCATCAGGTGAATGAATAAAGGAGAAACGCTCCCGTAGGTAGGCGGGGTATGAGGGATTGTGAAGGACATTAAATAAGAGATACAATATGCGAGCATTCCTACGAAGACGGATAGGGAGCCACTTGAGATCCTTGCGAAAGTTAGAGACATGATCATATTTCTTGAGACCAAATATAAAACGAATGCATAAGTTTTGCAAGCGCTCAAGTTTATTTAGCAGCTCCTCAGTAGCATCAAGATAGCAGCAGTCCGCGTAGTCCAGAATGGGTTGTATGAGTGTCTGATTTAGTGAGATTTTCGTTTTCAGGGGTAAGAAGTTTTGGAGGCATTTTAAAGAGTGGAAGGTAAAGTGAACCTTTCTGCTAACTTCCGATACCTGAGCTTTCCAAGACAAAGTGCTATCAAGAATTATGCCCAGATTTTTTGCAGTATCAGTATATGCTACAGGATGACCATTTAAACATACCGTAGGGAGTGATGCGAAGTCAAGATAGTTACGCATATATGTACTACCAATAATCATGGCCTGGGATTTTTCAGGATTTATTAACAGACCATGAGACCGTGTCCATTGGTTAATTAATTCCAGATCACGATTCATGGCAGCAATCGCGCCATGAGCATCTTCTCGAGTAAAAAATCTGTAAAGCTGCAAATCGTCTGCATAGAGATGGAAGTGTGAGGAAATGACTCGTGTGATAGAGTTAATGAAAATGGAAAAGAGTAAAGGAGAAAGAACGCCACCCTGAGGTACGCCCGCAATAAGAGAACACCAATCTGAGTAAGACTCGTCAAGTTGTACGCACTGCGAACGTCCCCGAAGATAAGAGTTAAACCACAAGACAGTACTAGAAGAGAAGTTAAGAGACGCCAGAATACCGAGAAGGACGTCAAAATCAACAGAATTGAAAGCGCTGCTAAAATCCAATAGCACTAGAAGAGAAAGGGATTTGTTTTCCATGGCCCAGCGGATATCGTCGGTCACTTTCAGCAGAGCAGTGACAGTGCTGTGGCCAGTACGGAATCCAGATTGGAAGGAGCTAAGAAGGTGGTTATTAGACAGGAAAGAAGAAAGCTGACGATGAACTATATGCTCAAGGACCTTAGACAGGAAAGGCAGAATGGAAATAGGACGAAACTGGGATGGAGTAGCTGGATTACGTATTTTGGGAAGTGGTATTATGTGTGCTTGTTTCCAAGCTGTAGGAAAAGTTGAAAATGTGAGTTAGAACAGGAAGTATAGTAGGCAGAATAGGATGAATCATCCTTGAGCATATGTTATCATGTCCAACTGCAGAAGAAGATATTGAAGCTGTTGATTTTTTGACGTCCTCCTCAGTTACAGGAGATAAATTAAAGGGAGAACAATGCGGTACTGGTAAAAGGGAAAGATCTTGTAAAGTAGCCAATTTAATTTGAGAGTCCAGAGAAACGGGGGGGGGTTAGAAAAATGAATGTTAAGACCATTCAGATCGATATCTTTACAAGCCGTGGTGGGAGATTTACCAATTCCGTTGGATTTGAGAAATTTCCAAACTGTGGAAGAATCACGATTATCAAGCGATTTGTAAAAGTGGCGCTTCTTAGCATCACGACACAGGCGATTGCAGCGATTACGTAGAAATTTATAGCGATTTAAATTTCCCTCCGTTGGATTAAGGTTATACCTGCGTTTAGCTTTATCCCTGCGTGCCATAGCTTCCTTAATTTCAGCGGAGATCCAAGGAGCAGGAGAATGTTTAACTTTCACTCGACGTTTTGGAGCATGGCGATCATATAAGGCTAGTATTTTACCATTAAAAAGATTCACTTTATCGTCAATGTTCGAAGAATTATAGATTTCGGACCAATCCAAATTCAAGGCATCAAGCAGTAATGCCTCCAAATTAATACCCCTGAAGTTACGAAGAAGAAGGTAGTGAGGTTTCCGCTTAGGAGGTCTAATTGTGTACGATAGATAAACCAAGTCGTGGTAGGAGAAGGAAAAGACTAATTGGCCATGAGTAGCAACACGATCAGGGGAAGAAACGATCATAAGGTCCAAGAGAGTAGGGGTGCAATTAGGGAAGTGATGCGTAGCAGTAAGAGGGAGAACGTGAAGATTGATAGAAGTTAACAGGGAGAGTAGTTTCGCAGAACGATGATCGTTCTTGATCAAGCAAGTATTGAAATCACCCATAAGGACTACATGGTCATAAATCGGACATAAATTATTTAAAAGGGTATCAAGTGATTCGAAGTAATCGATTCGAAGATTAGGGCTGTAAAAAACACCAAGTAGCATCTTAGAGTGGTGGACAATAATTTCAATTAATAAATGTTCAGACGAACCAGAGTATTGAGATGGGGACATGCTGACAATCTTATACGGGATATCAGCCCGCAGGTATATTGCCACACCACCGCAGCCCTTATCCGTTCGATCATTGCGCATCAAAACGAACCCAGGGAGAGAGAAATAAGGAGAAAGAAGAGAAGGCTTAAGAAATGTTTCAGAAATCAATAATGCATCGATATTGGTGCCACTAAATGATGCTAGAAGATCAGAATAGTGAGCAGGAACACTCTGCGCATTGATATGGGCAATATTCAGATTATGAGGAACAGTGCGTAGATGTGAGGAGATTTGGTCATGCAAAGTGAGTGAAGTAAAAGAATCATCCGCGCTAGCGTAACTTGAGAGCGAAGAAGAACAGGAGAAAAAGCTATCATCAATATTTGGTAAATCATCATCCATAATAATAATTATTATATATACTATATATTACATAAATATATATAACAAAAAAAAAATATATATTTATTAATAAGTTCTGTATAAATATTAACAGAATTAAAGTCACTAAACACACCGTCTCGCCGGAAAACTAGAAAAAACTTTTAAAGAAATTAACAAAAGTATTACAAAAGCTAAATAAAGTAACATTAAAAAACAATAATAATAATCTATAGAGACACGTCAAGCTGGATACCTCAGAAAGACATTACGCCACAAGCCTATGTGGGACTCACTTAGACTAGTAACAGGCGGGACACAACAGAAAAAACAAAATAAACTAATAAAAGTATGCTCTTAATTGAATATCTGACAGAAGTATCGCAAGGTACACCAGTTTGGATCGTATCTCATAAAATAATTAATATTTGAATTAGTAGCGCAGCAAAAAGAAAAAAACAGATAAAACAAGTTATAAAAGTAAATTAGGTAATTAATGAAATGGTTTCTAAACGAAGCTGTCAGTGGCAAAATGTCAAGATAGAAGTGATAGGTATACGTCATTAATTTACAAAATGACTGCAGAAAAATAAAAAATTGTCAAGTAATATCGGGGGTAAAAACAATTTTTGTTAAAAATAATTATACAGTTACCCCGTGTTTTAACGTAATACGGAAGCTACACTACCAATTTCAAGAGTACAATATTAAAATGTAAACAAATGTAATGCATTGCTTATCTGACTGAGGTATATCAGCGGCTAGCTAGTCCGTTGAATCCGAAAATCTGCCCAATCCACGAATCTGCCGAAACACGAATTCATCCAATCCGGAATCTGTCCTACAGCGAACAAGTGGTGCTTGTCACTATTTCCCTGTCTCACATTGACGTGAGAGGTTGAAGAGAATGGAAATACTTGTTAATAATTCACATTTTTCGCATGTTAACTTTCCTTTTATTTTTTAACTAGCTTCCGCCCGCGGCTTCGCCCGCGTGAAATTAGTTTTTGTCAATCCTGGTCCCTTATGTCTAAGAGACTCTTACAGGGGCCAGCCTCACGTTGTGTACAAAAATATTTTTAAATGACTTATTTTAAAACATTTTTGTACACAACGTTTGCTGTTTTGTTATCATTTGTTAAAATGTGGAGATTGTTTGGACTCGACACTCGCGAGCAGGCCACGTACAGTTGGCCATGCGAAAAACAGTTTTTCTCTAAATGGACACCTGCTACTTTAAGTGTTTGCCCTTGCGCTTTGTTAATGGTCATTGCGAAGGCTGGTTTGAGGGGAAACTGGATTCTTTTAAACTGAAACGGTAAATCTGTAGGGATCATGGGTATGCGTGGAATCAAAACTTCTTCATCTTTAGCTATACCTGTCATTATAATTGCTCTAATAATATTGCGTCCTAGCTGCGTAATTTGCAATCGAGTCCCGTTGCATAGTCTCGGCGCTTCGAGATTTCTCATTAATAAAACTGGAACCCCAACTTTCAGTCTCAGCTTATGAGACGGCACTCCTGACAGCTCTAAAGAGTTTAGAAACTCGGTAGGATAAGACGTCACCTGTTCACTGTCCATGACAATATCTACTGACAAATATTCGACAACATCGCCTTGCACATGTGACATCATTCTTTCATTGATCTTTCCCACGATTTCATTGGTCGGTGCTAATATTGCCCTTTCACACAGCCATTCTCTATTCCTCATGTTATATTCTAAACCGGGATAGACGTTGTTTTTAAGATCTTCCAAGTTTTGGACAGCATTACAAAATTCTTGATTTAATGTAATCATGCCGTTAGCGTCCGTAGTCATTCGACCTTCACCGATTTTCAATAGAGCAGCTGCATATTGCCCCGATTGCGTATCATTATGTAGTTGTACTCGCATGTTTTTAGTGAGACAAAATTTTTTTACATGCACCCATAATGTAGACGCTTTCAAACATGCATTTATCTCATCTGCTGGAGTGCCTCTAGTAATGACAGGTAGTGTCTGTCGAAAATCACCAGCAAGCAGCACTACCATCCCACCCATTAAACTCGGGTTACTTCTGATATCTTTCAGAGTCCGATTGAGCGCCTCGATCGCTTTTTTATGCGACATTGTGCACTCATCCCACACCAACAGCTTGCATTGCTGTAGCATTCGGCCACGATCGCTGTTTTTTGTGATGTTACACACTGGAATTTCCTCATGATGTAAATTTAATGGGAGTTTAAGTACTGAATGTGCCGTGCGGCCACCATCGAGCAGCGTCGCTGCAATTCCAGAGGAAGCTACAGCAACAGCTATTCCTTTGTCTTTGCGAATTTGGGCTAAAAGTAAATTTAATAAAAAAGTTTTTCCAGTGCCTCCTGGCGCATCTAAGAAAAACAATCCACCCTCACCATTATAGATTCTTTGCACAACAATATCAAAGACTAATTTTTGTTCCGTGTTTAATCGAGGAACTGACTCTGATATTTGTTGCTGTAAAGAAGAGACATTGTAGTCCAGTTCTCTTATTAAATCACCACTGACTTCTCCGATTCTTTGTGGCCGGTTCATTCCAAAATCTGATAATGTCTTCCCAGATATAGCCATCACTTGGTCTTCAATCTTAGTTAGCGCCTCGTTATATACTAAATCATTATATGTGATATTGGGATTATTTTGTTGTAGTCTGTGCAAAATATCGTCAGACATATCATTTTGGTACTTTTCCCATAATATCTGAGGATTTGAAAGACCACACGTAGCTATGAGAATGGCAAAAAGATCTCTCACCTTAGGTGCTGATCTACATTGTGCAGCCTCTTCTAATGTCGAGTCCCAATGATTGTCATTCTCTAACAATCCTCTAGTTTCACAGGCTTCTCGGAAGGTAACAAACGTTTGACCGTTGTAGTTCTTGAGATCATTGAACGAAGTTGGCCCACGCACGTGGTGTAGCAGTAGTCTCAAACAAAAACATTCAATGTTGCTAACGTGGACAGTATAGACCCGTCCTAATGCATCCCCAGATTTAACGCCAGGCCAATCCAGAACAGCAGATCCTTGAATTCGGCGTTTCCAACATTTTCTACCTGCATCCCACGTGTAATACCGAGGTACTTGAACGTACAAAAGTGTTTTTGCAAATTCATCTGATCTGCAAAGGTCAAAAAAGGCGGTCAAAGTGGTTTTTGGTGGTGTTGTCACTCGCTGGTGAAAATTATTTTCATTAAAGTAAATTCGTTCACCATTCTCTAGATGCACACTGAGGTGCGTAACAGTAGGATGCCTTTCATGCAAAGGAAACCCTAACAGGCGCCATACAGCTTCGTTGCTGCTGACATAGCGACCAGACTGAAACGTTTGTACTTCGTCTACTGGGTTTGAGGACTCTGAGCTTCTGAAATTAAAAATAGCTTGATCGCTGCCTTTATTAATATATTTGCAGATGTATTTGATTGCACGTACGGAACCGCAAGCTTCTACATTTATATGGGCGTTAAAAGTTTTTAATAGGACAGGCGAATATGGTACTACCCAACTATTGTCGACAGAAACTTGACTACCATTTCGGAGTTTAACAGATGCCGTCCGGCCTCCGTCTTCTGGTGCTCTTCTACGATACATCGGGTAGCCGTTCTCATTATGGAGAGTCTCTTTCAGTAGGTTGCGAGGAAATTTTTTTGTACATTTATGGTCTTTCATGCACGGGCACTGAGGGTTTTCAGCCCCGCATGGACCATGGATCATGTTTTTCATAACAATATCATAAAGTGCCTTGTCATTGTTAGGATCTGGTATTTCAGCGCTTATAATTTTATCGATTTGGTCAGGTCGCAATTTATCTTTTAACCAAAGCAAAATGTGGGCATGTGGGAGTCCTCGCTTCTGCCACTCAATGGAATACATAAAGCATTGCACTTCTCCAAAAACCCTTCCTTTAGTAATTACAGTCATAAGCTTTTTAACTTTTAACCTAAACACTCTGGCAATGACATCGTGCCTATCGTTGGCGCTTTGACCTGGCATTAATTCGTCAACTATTTCAGACCAAGATGGATTGCAGGTGAAGGTTACAAATAAATCAGGTCGACCATACGTACGCACATAGGCAAATGCGTCTTGAGTATACTCGTGTAAGTATCGGGGACTGTTCACAAACGAAGAGGGCAGAATCACCATTTTACCTATATTATTAGGGTTCACGTTGGCATCATTCGATACAGCATCTTGGAGATGAATATAATTTTCGGCTCTTAGTTTTGTTTGATTTAAAGATATGTATCGCAATCTTTCGCTTTCAACCTTCACGTACATATCAACATAAAACTGGTTAGCGAGCTGTTTGCATCGTTGTATTACGTTAAAAACGTCTTCGCGTATCATCATATGATAGGCATAAAAGTCCATGCTCGATACTTTTTTGTTGGGCAAGGGGAGCTTGGTCACTGGATTGACTTGTGGAATTTGAAAATGGTACCCCTCTTGCCCCTTGCTAAACATAAGCGGGTATTGTAATGCGTCATAAAACTTGTGTGTGTCCGGCACCCTGGTCAATGTATTGTCACGGGTTTGTAAAACAATATCACGCGATGCGAACTGTTCACCACACACCATGGCGGCGACTTCGTTTATTAAGGGTGCATTATAACGTCTTTCATGTTCCCCGCTTGGCGTACGATCTGGGTGTATTACTAATTTGTAATTTTCCCCTGGCATTCTTTCTAAGGCTGTTTTGAAGGTGTTAATGAGGTTATTATGTTCGTGCAACATTCTTTGAATTTTTAAAACAATGTCCCTCTCAACTCCTTCAATATTTTGACATCTGCGGTCAACCTCGCTGTTTTCGTCTCCCATAAAATAAATCTGTAGAAATTTTGGTTGATCATTGTTTGTGGGAAGCAAAGAACCAATCCTATGATAAACTTGCCCTTGTACCGTAAATGTGGGTGAGAATCCAGGCATGATGACCTCATTACCCACACCAAATGATGTCATCTGAAAGCAAGAATTGTACTTTCTTATTCTGTTTAAAAATCGCCGAGATTCATTGCTGTCATATAGAAGTAAGGATTTGAGTGGCTCCTCGGGATCACCAAGCGTTGGTACTGATACTTTGCCTCCAGAACAGCACATACCTGGGGTCTCTTCCTTCCACTTGAGTGCATCACAGTGTCTGCATTTATTGGCCATTCTACCTATGAGGACTAATCGATGATTAAAGTAATCAATTAACGGATCATAATCAAAAGCAGCATCGGCAAATGCCTCCCACGTATTCATCGTAAACGTACGTCTCCTTTCTGCTTGCCGCTCGGAATTAATTAAACGTCGTCTACGTGTTTCTTCGGAGGTCTCTGCGGCTATGTACGAAGCTTGACGCTCAGCATCTAAGATTTGGCGAGCTTGGGTCTGCTGAGAGGTCTCAGCAGCTCTTTGAGCCGCGTGACGCTCGGCATCAATGACGTGGCGAGCTTGGGTCTGTTGAGAGGTCTCAGCAGCTCTTTGAGCCGCGTGACGCTCGGCATCAATGACCTGGCGAGCTTGGGTCTGTTGAGAGGTCTCAGCAGCTCTTTGAGCCGCGTGACGCTCGGCATCAATGACCTGGCGAGCTTGGGTCTGTTGAGAGGTCTCAGCAGCTCTTTGAGCCGCGTGACGCTCGGCATCAATGACCTGGCGAGCTTGGGTCTGTTGAGAGGTCTCAGCAGCTCTTTGAGCCGCGTGACGCTCGGCATCAATGACCTGGCGAACTTGGGTCTGCTGAGAGGTCTCAGCAGCTCTTTGAGCCGCGTGACGCTCGGCATCAATGACTTGGCGAGCTTGGGTCTGCTGAGGGGTCCCTGCAGCCCTTTGTGCAGCATGACGATCAGCGTCTAAATTATGGCGGGTCTGCGTGTGCTCAAAAGTTTCAGCAGCCCTTTGAGCTGCGTGACGCTCGGCATCTAAAGTCCGACGGATCTGTGAATCCTCTTCTGATTCCAGTGATCTAGCAAGTTTAGCAGCCCGAGCTCTGCTAGAGCTATTAGCTAAATTGGACTTTCGTTTGCGAGGCATCGTAGAAAAACAAAAATGAAATGAATCGAACAAAACAGATGTACAGATTAAGATTTATTATATTAAAAAAAAACCTTTAATAAGCACCTACTCGGTAAAAATGATGCGCTCATCCCACGGCGATGTCAATTAAACACATCGTCCGTCACGTTTAAATGAAAAAAAAGTAACTAAGAAATTAAATTATCAATATTTATTTACAACCAATGTATAAAAAAGTAGGAGGTTAGTAGCTTAGGTTAGTATTACACCTACTACGACCTCTTAGATTAATTAAAAAAAGGAAATAAAAGCAAATCGGATTTTTTTAAAGTAACGGAAACTATCTTACCTACTTTTAACTATGAACTAAAAGAAATATCAACTATCTACAAAATTAATTTACAGGACCTAATTAATAAAAAACACTTAAAAAGTTATACGAAACAAAAAAAATAATTTTACTGGATCGAAAAATGTAATTCTCTATAGCGCAAATTTCTCTAATCGCATGCGTCCGACAACGACGTCTGCCCTCACGTGTCTGCCCGTTCGGGTAGGCATAGTAAGATTCGTGCGCTCCCCCACTACACGACAGCGCCGCGCCGTTGCCTGCCGCAGATGCCGCCACACTTCGGCGAATGTGCGCGACGACTTAAATTTAAACTTCAAAAGCGAACTTTTTTGTAACTTGATACACCCAAAACTTCTAAATTACATGTTCCTAGGTTCAGTGATTAAGATTTCGTATACAAAAAGTTTGGCTTTGTAGTTCCAGTTCCGAATCCGTTCCGTTCGAATTTCGGGAATTCCGTTTGTAGAAAAATTCTGCACATCCTTTGAGACCTACGTACCAAGATTCATGGTCTTATCTTCAATTCAACCCCTATTTCACCCCCAAACCGGTAAAAATTTCAAAATGCTAGAACAAACGATTTTTTGTTTCTTATGACGTGATGACGTGATATTTGACGAACTTGCATACTAACTTTCAACCCTTATTTCACCCCTTAGCTGGTCGAAATTTCAAAAATGCTAGAACAAATGTTTAATGATTTCTTATCAAGTGCTTAAATATAAAGTTTCATGGTTTTATCTTTTAAAATTAAGAAATCCCATACAAACTTTCAACCTCTATTTCAACCCCTTCATCCCTTTTTTTCGAAATAAAAAGTAGCCTATGTTCTGTCTCAGGGTCTAAAGATTGTCTGTACCAAATTTCATCAAAATCGGTTGCGAGGTTTAAGCGGGAAAGCGTAACAGACAGACAGACAGACAGACAGACAGACAGACAGAGTTACTTTCGCATTTATAATATTAGTTGGGATTAGCTGTGTCCCGCGGTTTCACCCGCGTTAAATTTATAAATATATAATATAGCCTATGTGTTAATCCAGTGTGTCAGCTAACTCCATACTAAATTTTATTAACATCGCTCCAGCCGTTTAGACGTGAAGAAGTAACAAATATACACACTCACAAACTTTCGCCGTTGTAAATGCTATACTTTCAAAGTGTATATTATAATTACCTACATTCCGTAAAATGTTCGTACTTTTTCGGATAAGCATTGCCATGTGTTGACATCAAATTCCGAGAAGGTGCCTAAGAGCACACATGCCGCTTGCATTACGACTTCACCAATTGCTACAGATCCAAAATTGTACTATTTAATTTTCAATATCTCCTATACTAAGATAAACTCTTATGTAAAAATAAAAACATTGTTCTCATAAAATACTAAATTTTGGTATACTATACTTACGAATTGGTGTAACTGCCACAGGAGTTCAACTCTCGGACTAATAATATAATGCGTTTGAATTTTTGAATAGTTTTAAATAATATACTTACGCAACCTTCTTACAAATGAATTTACTTGTAATTTTCCTTATAACTGTACACAATTACAAAATACAGCGTTAAGTTCCAAGGGAATATGAATATAATTTGAACGAAATTTAAACGGAATTTTATGAACATTCGAAAACATGTTCTTACTTTTGTTGTCGCGTTGTTCAAGAAGACAAATATATAAAGGAAAACTATTTAAACAAATAGATCAGCCCATTTTTTCATCTTTCTTCGCGTATACTTTGAATTTAAAATCATTTTAGTCAACAATTAATCAAGGTCAAGTTGTACTAAATAGATAATGTAGTAATATACAAAAATAAAAATGTGACTTCCATATTTTCGTTTTTTCATTTTATTTAAAAATTGTGTTAGAATAAAACAAGATTTCACTCGAGCGTAGATATTCAAATTAAGGACTATTAATTCGTACTACGCAATAATTAATCCTAATAAGCAAAAATTTATTTGTACTACGCAATAATTAAAAAGGTTTGGACGGTTTTATGGCAGTAACTCGCGTAGCGTCAGCGACAGATGCGGTGTTCATTACGTTCAATCACACAGATCGCAAAAGCAGTGACGTTTTGACCAAATGACAACAGCTTGTTTGACTGACAACAAAACGTGTATAGGCTGCAATTGATCGTATGATCGATAAATAACTACGCCTAATGCATATTTACGGTTATGTCGAAGTTCGGCCGTGAGATCATTAATTTCGCGATCAGACCTGAACAGTGAGGTAGGCACTTTCGCGAACTTATTCTACGGTAGGTATATCAAAGTAACATTTTAGAGAAGCTGAACGATGGCATTAGAAAATATAGTGAGAACGTGTCACAGACCAAATTCGAATTCGTCGCAAAGTGTATACCACCAGTTTAGGGACGATGACCGAACATTGTGAACACCTATAGTCGAGAGTGAAATAATCATAGTTCCTTAGTAAAAAGGTATTATTTTAAAAATATAAGTACCGCAGTATTAATAAAATTTTATTTTAAACAAAATAATATAGTTGCAGCCTGCCAGGTGTGTTGTGGCTCGGCTGGAGACGCACGCGGCCTCGGCTGCACAAGGCACTAGGCACGTGCCGTCCCGGGCGGCACGCGCCCGCCCTGGCTCGTGCCGTGCACTGGGCGCGTGCCGTCCCGGGCGACACGCGCCCGGCTCGGCCGCGCCAGGCTCTGGGCGCGTGACGTCACAAGCGCCACGCACCCGCACGACAGCGACGTGCGCCTCGCCTCTTGTCCACTGATATACACAAAATATTGATAATATACAATCGGCCTACTTGTAAATCTGATTATATTAAAAAAGCTGACAATTTATAAATTCATAATATACATTATCATAACGATCTGGTGTTTTATGTTTTAGTTGTAAGAAATAACATTCGTAAAGTTCCCTTTTACATATCTTTCATAAGTACTCTCATTATGTTTCTACTTTAATACTTTATGGGCGAGTAAAAATCATGGGCATTTTTATATATCGACTCGTATATCTAGAATATGTTCTATCTCGATCGTCTACATAATATGTGGTGATTGTCTATTTTTCTATAGTTATACGTAAGAAATTAGCCGTATAATAAGCGCGGCGGCTTTCCATATATATATATATTTATTATTGCTTAAATTGGTTAGAGTAATTTTTCTGTTTCTTACGCACTGAGTCGGCCACTAAGAAATAAATTATTATAAATAAACTATCATCGTAATTCTTTAAAATATTGCAAATAATATTGTAAGAAACATTAAAACAGATACGGGCCAAACTAATGTTATACACAAATAAAATATTCAGATAAATTGAATATGATAAAGAGTCGTCTCGTAATGATAGCAAACTGTTTAAAATAAAACATAATTTAAAATAAGAAACAGTATTATAATAACCATTATATCCATAATATGGGAAAATATTATAAGCACTATTATAAATAAGTGCTAGACTGATCACCGTACCCAGACGACACCTAGTGCCGCGTCGCGTCAAAAAGGCATTCTGTGAGTTCCGCTTATGAGCTTACTTTCATACTTAGTAGAATTATTACCCGACTAGAATAGCATTCAGCTAATTACACACACACAAATTTGAAACAAATAATGATTGTGTGTTCATGCGTTCAGAGCCGCATTTGAAGTCGTCAAAGCGGCCGAGCACTTGGAGCCAAATATGGCTTTAAATTGCTTCGAATCGACCGCGCCGATTGCGTCTCTACGGGAAATTTTTATATTCAAAGCGGCCATATTAATTATTGCTAACGCTAGGTAGATGATCATTCTAACAATTTACATGAGAGCCTTATCCATCGAAAACCACATCGTTCTTTATGATAATTGAATAGTTGCAATAAAATTATTGAGGCTTTTTTCATACACAAAATTAAAAAGCATTTCGTAATAAACTCGAAAGAGGTTTAAACGCGTTAACGTACTGTAATTCTACGCCGACATATAGGCGCGGAATCTTAAAGATAAGAATAAAATAATGACTAACTTTACCGAAATACATACAATTTAATATTCCTTCTTCATATTATCTAATTCTCTTGGGGTTGGCACGCAGTCTCATCAGATTCAGCTCGTTAGAGGTCCTATAATAGTTATTTCCATTCTTTATGATCAGACTATGTGCCAGATTTCCAACTACCAATTTCATCGTCGCAACTGAACGACTGGGCCCCACTGACATGATCTCCGAGTGATAAAAATACGCACACATCTAGGCCAATATAAATAAAAAAACATTGCGGTGAGGATTGAAATAGAATCCTTTAGCGTAACAACCAGTAACTGAATCACTAAGGCAGATGAACATCAGCGATGGTACAGCATAAGCACAACCATTACAGCTATTGGTATACTATTTGTCTGTTGACGACCAATGTCTTTCTTCAAATGTAGGCGCAATATGGTTGTATAAATATAAATATTATTTATTTTTTAACGGTCACTTTATTGAGGCACATTAATTCATTTCATGACAATTTCAGTATGCTGTGCTTCTAGGTATGTCTGTAAGTATTCTTATATAAAGCCTAGCTGTTCTATATTACTATGAAATTGGAAAATTAAAATATAAGTGATAAAGCAAACCACTCGAGCTCTCACAGGATACAGTACCCACACTCAGGATTACATATGACATGCATTCTCTGATGATATTATTATAGGTTTTGGAAAGGCCTATCCTACCTACATTACAAATTGTAGTGCCGATTTACTCAACCACTTTTAGGACTTTTCCGATCGCGATGGTTTTATCTGAAACGAAAAACAAAATGGTCAGTTTATGGTCTTTATTTAAATATGATATTTAAAATAAGTTGTTTACATTTAAATGCTGGTGAGTATCGAACCCACGAACAACAATTAACCGCCTCGTCACCACACCGTGGTATTCGGACACGATCTTATAGTCATTTGATGCTTCAATAACTTCACGGCTTAATGAAGACGCTTAACGCCATCATAATGAAACCAGCACGTCCACGAGGCTGGTATACTAATACATAGCTTAATAAAGAGATTGAGATACTAATTTGTTCATAAATCCTAAGAATAAATACTTTTGAGTCATCCACAAATCATACTTAAAACAAAAACTATAACCATGGGTGGAATACAAGCATACAAAAATGGCATTTATTTTTAAGCTTCTAAAATACTCATACTCATTTTATCTAATGTCGAGCGAGGATATATTTTCTTTTAGCTCATTATCATCCGGTAAATAATAGAAATAGTGACGTAGGGCATTTATAAATGCGACGATTTCCTTTAACAAAATGTTATATCCTTGATGTAGTATTTAGCTCATTCCAAGTAATCCATCTTTATAATAACTTAGTCTGAATCTTTATAATATTTTAATGAAGCTGCTTGGTATTGACTATATATGGCCTTTGCGTCTATTACAGACGATTTACGGCGCATTGTCTGAGAGACTTTTTGTGGCTAAACAAACTGATGCGATAGCGACATAGCCTGCCGCAGGCCTGACAAGGGAAGTTTGCGGTGGTTGGTGCCGAGCCGCTTTCATGTCGCTTCTGTCTCTTATCAGCAAGTATTCGGAACTAGGCTTCATCAGAGATCTTACGACCCTTCACTACACGTTTGCGCCATTCAACTCTATTTTCAGCGAGCTTTTCCCAGCTACAGTGGTCACTTTTAAAACCGGCCATATCCCGCTTGGTGCAGCATTTAAAGCGAAGCAGAGGTCTACAGACATCGCGCTTCGCATTAGCTACCACACCTAACAGAACACATCATGGTATTTGAGTGGGTTCCATTCTGTGCACATGCCCCAACCAACGGAAACGCTTCCGTTTAAGAAACGCTGTCAGGCTAGGTAGCTGTGCTTGTTCTAGAACTCTTTCGTTAGTGACCCTATCTTTCCATGTAATGCTCAAGATCTTACGGAGACAACGCATGTAATATGACAACATGACGGTCACCGTAGCCTAGTTGGTAGTGCTCCTGCCTACGAAGCTGGTGGTCCTGGGTTCGAATCCCGGTAAGTGCAAATATTTGTGTGATGAGCACGAATATTTGTTTCCGAGTCATGGATGTTTTCTATGTATTTAAATATTTATCTATCTATATAAGTATGTATATCGTCGCCTGGTACCCATAGAACAAGCTTTGCTTAGTTTGGGGCTAGGATGATCTGTGACATTATACTAAAAAAAAAAAAAGGAACCTATTCGGCGCTCCTGTTTCGCATACGTAGTCCACGTCTCGGCTCCGTACAAGACCATACACTTATGGAAAATACCACCCACAGCCATAGAATCGATTTTTAAGCGACTTACTTTCGTCTCTTAAGGTGAATCTGCCCATTTGAGGGAACTTCTTGAATGGTTCTAAGCAGATGACCCCCGCACACTCTATCCTCATGATGGCGACTTGGTCTTGCTTCACGAAGCGCGGTCGCGTCTTCGACTTGTCACCAGTCTTCTTGTCCACCAAACAGATGAGAGCCTAGAAATTAACAACAAAATTAGTAAGCCATAATAACAGAATCGGTGCAGCGATCTAGAAGATACTGTTGCAATTAAGAACCATCCCAACTAAATTAGTTTACAGAAATATAAATACCACAAAAAGACATACAGGCTAAGACCTTGCATCCCTTCGTGTTTATAGGGCGAAAAAAATAAAATTGCTTGGAGAACCAACAGCTATACAATTATGAGGGGTTCCATTCTCACTCTTTAATATAAAGAGCGAGGTAGCACGCAGGCAACTGAACCTTACCTCGTTTTAGTAACTTTTAACATATTTATCCCGTTTTCAACTACTCTGAATAGGTTACAATATTACCGGACGCATTGTTAGTATCAGTCGCCTGAAAACCTCTAAATTGATTGTGTTTCCTACTCTAGCAGTAATTGGGACAGTATATCTCAGCAACTTTAATAAAAACGTAACTCGCTCTACTAAAAAAATTAAATGTATAATATTTATTTGTATATTTCTAATCAATTTTAAGTCTCAAATATTTTGGTTTGTTCCGGGATCAGAAGCTATAAACGGTTGATTGTTCTTCTGGCAATGCAATAGAGCAGTTACAGTTTTGGTGTACAATCTTAAGGTTTAGCCCTTAAGCTACTTATAATAATGCTTAAAGATTAATAAAACCCTTAACTGCCAACTTCATGTGGCCTTCACAAAAAGCACACATGAAACCACTGAACCAGCCATCTATATAGTCTATAAGTACTACTAAACAATCCACGAAGTTATCTTGATTAACAGCAATTGTTTAAGTGTTCGAAAAAAAAAACGTAATTCCTAATAAGCGATTACCTTAACAGTAACTTCTTCAGCGGCGCAGTGTATGTGCATTACAGCCGAGTATCCCGCGCAGATGATGGACTTATGTTCCAGAATTACAACTTGAGCGTCGAATACCTGAAAAAGATAAAAAATAACAGTCAAATTTCGACATCCAAAGTCTTGCTTAACACAACTACAAAATATGGAGTGGGAGCATGGAAGGAAGTTGCACCCAGCTCAGCATTGCACAATCAAATGACCAAATATTAAATCCATTTGACGCTGGACTTCGATGTGATAGTGCGGTTAATATCTTATGCCACTATTCGCTACCTCTTCGATGGTCTAGCAATAGGATGTTCAGCCACACGTAATGAAGTCGTGCATTCAAATGATCAAAAAGTGAATTTCTGGCAAGAACACACTCAGAAACAACCCGAAGTCTGAAGGCTTTACGTGCTCTTCGAATGCTGTCGGACCTGCGCCTGATCTATGCCCAATCAACTTGTTTTGAGATAGAAAATATTGTTTTTAACTGATACTGACAACGAAATACATTGGTTAGACATTTTTGTACTATTTATAAGAACGCACTATCGCTGACTGTGCCAGCGATCATGCCATCTTTGTTGAAATCTATCTTTTCATTTAAGCGGCGCCCTGTACGTTGGTCGACAACCATAAGTGCCCTAAGGTAGAAGGGAGGTAGCTGTGCGACTGAATTATCCCCTCTTTCACGAATATAGACAATAGCTGCACTGGAGATAGCTACTATTATTCCTTATTAAAAATAAACGATCAAGTTTACGTCGCTTAAATTAACAAACTAGTGGATGAGAACCTTCTACACTCGACTCTTAGTGTCCTCAAACTTATAACATAGTGTATATAAAAACACGTAACAAAATAGTTGATCATTTATTTAACGATGACTAGGTAGGTCATAAGCGTAAATACTTTGTCTATCGTATTATTCAGTTCCGCTACGCTGTACGTTGTCGGTTACGTCAATATCAGTGACTGGTTGTTTCACTCTCCCGTCTGCCTTTAAAAATCGTTTTTTAAGCATCCAGTTATATATAAATGGTTACAAAAATTTTGATAAATAAGTGGCAATAACAAGTGCCATGTAGCGGAATACTACGGCAGTTTCAAACACCATTTGCATAATTCCGAGCTTGATCAATTGTGTGTTAACACTCAAGTGCTGAATAAATTTAAGGAGTCGCCTCAACGTCTGTATAACACATGACATTTTTTAATACAATTACAAAAAAAAAAACAACTAAAATATATTTGGTTGTCACATCTATACCAAAATTGACAAACAAATATATTTTATTGTGTAATAACTTACTCTGCCGGTAGTGATGGGTTCAGCAGTGTCACACAAAACAAAACCAGGGGAAACATCTTCTTCTTCAATGCCTTTGAGCTTCACTTTCACATTCTCTCCTGGACCGATGGACGTTACTTCGATGTCGTCAGACCACAACTGATCTACAGTGACTTGGACCTGTATTCGAAATTTAACATTATTGATCTAAATTGTTGCATTTATACTAATAACAAAAAACTTTAACAGAGTTTGTCATTATTAGTAAATTACGTTCCGCGGTGAGTGTATGAGAGCATAGTGTATTTTCATTCTATGATCAGCTCAACTAGACCGAGAAGAATACTTAAGACAATAGAATTATCATGTTAATTTCTTGCTTGGACTTATAGCGCTGTGGTCACCTCTCTACTTCGCCACCACCGAGTTCGATCGAATGGAATTTATTTTTATTTAAAAATGATACCGTTTTCGCGACCGATCTTAATTTAGAACAGAATAAATGGTTAAACCAATTATTCCTACGGATCTCTTATCTACTTTCTACGAAAAGACCTTAAATAAATAAAAGATCTTAATAATTGCGATTTGTTCATAAAATATTCTAAATATATCTTAACTCCACGTACAACGCCCAATTAGGAAGTACAGTGCGGAAACCAATCGCCCAACTAGCTAAAAAAATATGTATTGACTCATAGTCAATACATATTTTTTTAGTCTCAAAATATTAATGTCAAGTTAACTTACCCTATTAGGCATGAGGAACAATGTGCTACCCTTCCGAGTAACTCCGGCTTCCACCTTTCCCATGAGAACCGTGCCCATGTCCTTATATTTGTCTACCACGGGCATTATGAAGGGGCCGTCCATTTTACGGTTCAGCGACGGTAGGTCGTCGATCAGCTGAATGAAGGAAGGACCGCGGTACCAGGGGCAGATTTCTTCAGATACCTGACATAAAGATATATATATAAGTTTTTATTTCATAAAACGCAGTTCATACAAGGTAATACTTATTGGCCAGACCACGTTGCTGCTAAACAAGAAGGTGATAACGCTATAAGAGAAGCACCCTTCACAGCTAATTAGGAGCACTCCTTTATGTAAGGACCAGTCAAGTTTCAGAGTTACGTGTAAGTAAGCACTTAACAAGACGTTACATTGTATGCCTTGGGCGATAGCACCCATCTCCACACATGTTATTACAGCGGTATATAATCTCTTAGCTTCTCAACCACTCAGTAACGGAGGAGGTAATCATTACTTCAAGTGGACCAACTCCCGTATACACCCCCACTTTAGTATATTTCGCTGTACCCTCTCACCTGGTTCGTATTGAAACCAGTTGTTATAGTATGAACCCCTTGAGTTTTATTTCGCTGGGTCTTCTCAGTCGGGGCGCATTGAATTCGGTGGTAGCATTAAAGCGCGACCGTAGCTATACAAACAAGGTCCGTAATAATAATAATATTTAATTCTTACCCCAATATAGACAGAAACATTCAGACAAGATGTAGTAAACTATATCTAATACTATTAATATTTACGAACTAGAATAACCATTTTGACAACAACATCATGAAATTAGCCATGCACCTAAAGCATGACTATAATAAATAAATTAAATTATAGAAATTGATTATTACATCCTGACGATCTAATAATCTATTTGTACGGAGAATATGTTTCTACCATTAACAAAAGCTTTTTTAAGTCCATGTAAATGTAATGTCCATGTAATAAAAATGTAAGCAGTTGTTATTTAATATTTATTGAATCAAGATAAAATATAAGACTTGAACAGTTGTACTTACTCTTTCTAATAAGCCTTGTCCCGTTTGACCCGATACGGGTAAGAAAGACAAATCCTTTGCTGGATTGAAGCCTAGTTTCTTCAAGTAAGGCATAATTTTGTCTCGACATTCGACGTATCTGGAAAATTATAGGAAATATTACTATAGAAAAAAATATCAAATTTCTAGAAAAATTATTTAAAATGTTATGGCTGATTTTGTACTAGACAGATTTCATATCACTCTCTTCTAATGTAATGATGCAGAAGTACCTTTATTCTTCAGATAGATTGATTTAGCTGATTCATACAATAAGGTATGTCATATATATTTGTAGATTGAGGTATCATCAAAAATGTAAAGGGAGCAAGTCAGCCTATAAATTGTTAATACAGTTAGTGAAGTGGGTGTTAATTTGTTTTGTATCTTGTAGTAGATAGGTAATTAGCCACGCTTAGCGTCTTATATTATGTAAATATTATATTTTCTCTCCAATTAAATGTAAAATTCTTATGAGAAAATAAAGAATCTTTTACCGTAAGTATCTTGTAGAAATGTACATTTGTTAATTTGTCTGGAATAAATTCATTTTCATTTCATCCATTCATATAAAATCTCTAAAAAGAGTCGATTGAGATCGATTTTGTTACATGGCAAAACCCATTTCACAGGTTAAATTTATCAAACCATTTTATCGCAAACCTATGCTTGTTAAAATCTACACTCAAGGTTACCACGTTGTTTGCATAAAAGATATAAAATTAGCTACCTTTTTTCTTCCCAGTTGACAGTGGGGTCATCCATCTTGTTGACAAGCGCAACTAAATGTTTAACGCCGGCAGTCTTAGCCAACATAGCGTGCTCACGAGTTTGTCCTCCTCGATCGAATCCAGTTTCGAATTCACCTTTACGCGCCGAGATAACCTATAAAACACAAACATAACTCTTCTAATTCTCAATAAGTTAGCACATTCTAGTGAAATAGACAAAATAATCCGATGGTCAGGTGTCAGAGTTGTTCAAGCCGCCCAGTAGGCCTCTGACATGGCTGAACGACTGTTGCCTAATGGCTACAACCGGGACCGACAGCTTAACGTGCCCTCCGAAGCACGGAGACGCTCAGGAATTAAACCACTTTGGCGGTCACCCATCTGTGTACTGACCGCGAGCCTAATTGCTTAACCTCGCCAATCACTTACGGAACGGTGAGAGCACCTGGCTGTGAGCTGATAAACATGTTTCACTTGCCTAATTACCAGTTTACCAGGAAACGTGTCATGAATCATGATCTATGAATCAACATTAGTAGGTATACTCGAATAAAGTACAAATAACGCCAAGCATTTGATAGTTTCCTCTCTGGCTCAGCTCAGTGTATCGGTCAAGATAAGTAGCAGTCGAAGCCTTCATCATTACAGCGTACATTGTTAACTTATGCTATGTACACACGGCTACATATCAAGCTATACACTTCCAATTGACATAACGCGGGATCAGCTTATACTCGAAATGTATAGCTTGATATGTAGCCGTGTGTACATGTAATAAATGAAGACTGTATACATGTTGTCTTCAGATAATTGACTCGACTGGGATATGTGTATTGTGGAAGCAATGGGTACGGCAATATAAGCCACTTCAAATCATCGGAGACTGTCTCCCATCGGCCAAAATTCATCAAGGAGTCATCATCAACATCATATCAGCCGAAAGACGTCCACTGCTGGACAAAGGCCTCCCCCAAAGATCTCCACAATTGCCGGTCTTGCGCTATTCGCATCCAACAGTTTCCAGCGACCCGAACAAGATCATCGGTCCATCTTGTAGGGGGCCTGCCCTTGCTGCGTTTTCCGGTTCGTGGTCGCCACTCGAGAACCATTCTGCCCCAACGGCCGTCGGATTGGATCAAGGAGTATCAGTTATTAATTGCTGGCCCCTAAAAATAGAGTTTAGTGACAGAATGAATTTTCAGTGTTATTAACATACCAGGACAGCTAAATCAGCCTGCGCGGCGCCGCCGATCATGTTGGGTACGAAGCTTTTGTGCCCGGGTGCATCGAGGATTGTGAAATGCTTCTTGTCAGTCTCAAAGTAAGCTCTACCAACTTCTACAGTTTTGCCTTTGTCACGTTCTGAATATAGGAAAAAAATATGTTATACTTATATTTAACCAGTTGCCTAACAGCATGTACTGACAGGGTGTTATTAAGGTTCCGGTTTCCACATACATACCTACGGCTGTACACAGTTGAACTATTTGGCACCAGATAGGTATGTGAGATTCGTACCTACCACGGGCTATTGCGGATTATTTAACTGTTAGGCCTCCAGCGCACTATACGGCTAGCCGCAATGCGGCCAGCCGTGCGGCTGACCGTACTCAGATATTTATACGAGAAATAGTATTTATTCGCACTGTGAGGCGGCAGCCGGTCAGCAATATTGATTGCTGACGGCTGACCGCATAGTGCGTAGGAGGCCTTAGATATTGCCTCCAAGCAAGCTTCTTGTTTATTGGCATTAACAAGAAGACTACTACGATATGATACTTATACCGACAATTCATTAGATAATCGAAATAAGGAAAATATATTTGTATATATGTTACAATACCTTCTTGATTAGTGTCCAGAGCCCAGGATAAGTACCAGGATTCTCTGGATTTCTCTCGCGCTTCTCTTTCGTATTTGTCCAGTGTCCTCTTGTCGACCATACCAGTTAACGACATGATTTGACCACCAATAGTAGACTTTCCGGCATCTGGCACAAACATAATTCTTACGTTATAATTCATTTCATTCATTCATTCATTGGACTATCTCGATAGCATATTAATCCAATTTATTTTTAACTCCGTAGAATACATTACCCACATTAGGTTTCTTAATCTTATCTAAATGGATGGGTTTAGTTTTCGGCAGCCACGCGAACGAAGTCGCGGGCACAGCTAGTCACACTAATATTATAAAGGCGAAAGTTTGTGAGTGTGTATTTTTGTTAAAAATAATGTTTTAATAAAATTTGGTATGGAGTTAGCTGACACCCTGAGTTAACACATAGGCCATAATTTATAAAGTTAAACGCGGGTAAAACCGCGGGGCACAGCTAGAAATTAATAAAATTATTATCAAAATTGATTCACAAACCCTAGAGATAATATATACTAAGTCAAAATGAGAACCTCCTCCATTTTTGAACTCGTTCAAATTTTTCATTTTTTATTTTTTTTAGACAATGCCTGCTCTAGGGAATCTAATTCCTGTATCGCGGGTACTTTACAAACATATATTACACAAATTACATCCAGACTCAAAACAACTATTTATAGGTCACACAAATAGTTCTGCTTTATGGGCATCGAACCCGGGACGCAGCGTCGAGGCGATTGTCTTATCCGCTACGCCACACGTGCAGTCTAATTAAATTACATATAAATTATATATAATATAAGTGATCAGTGATTTGAGCAATCTTAGATATGACGGCTATTGATACTGCACGTACCTACGTGTCCTATGAATACAACATTTACGTGCTCCTTTTTACTGCATGTGTCCTCGACACGTGGCGGCTTCTTCTTCGGAATTTTCTTTGTTGCTTCGCCATCCTCCTGTTATCAAAAAACAGCATAACAATATTAGGCTTTAATTCGACCCGAAAAGTAAACGGACGAAGATAATTACGTCGTAAAAACTACATGATTATCATATTTCATATGTATATCGCGAACGAAAATGTTTACCTTTACTGTCATAGTATTAAAATAAAACGATCACACCGCCGCGAACCGTCCGATAGCGACCGACTGTTGCTCAAGTATAGTCATCTAATCTAAAAATTAACTCGATTAAAGAATTATTAGAACGAGCAATTCGGCAGAATTACATTCCAAGCATGTCATATCAATGTGAACAATAATCGTGAAATTTTTAATTTATTTCATTTTTACTTTTGTATTTTGTTAGCTACAAAATACAAAGTAATAACCCTTCGAGGGTATTTATTTCCCTATTATCTACACTTATTACATGTATATTAGCACAAGACCGAAGTCGTTTTATGTTCCTTAGTGTTGAGATTGATAGATAGGTAGATGGATAGATAACACTTTATTGGACCAAATCGAAACATATAACACATATATGTTATAGGATAAATAAATAAATTACACGCCACGTTAAATTCAATACAGCAGATTTTAGATATACTATTGTAATATGTAATTAAATTAAAACAACGTATATTAGATGAGTATCGTGGCTATTATTACCTGTACTTATCTATTTAATCTTTTATTGTGAAAAAAGTTTACTTAAATTTTTTTAAATACTCCAAAATAAAACAGACTATTTAAATGCTAAAAACAATCAATTAATCAAGTCAAAATACAACATTTAAGTAAGTAGTCGTTTTAGACTTGTTTTTACTTTTAAAGAGTTCCGTATTTAAGATGACTCCCGTACGCTTACGGTAGTCCTCTTAAATACTAAACTACACACGCTTGCTCTATACAAGTTTGTTCGTATTAGTATCAATGGAATTTTGTAAACATACGCGGAAACTTACAACAACAACAGACACATTTGGTATATGTCATATTTCCGTAAAAACCTTTTAATTTTTAACCAAGGTCAATAAAAAAAAGCTGATATAAAGGAATTGCAGGGAGGATTGGATATGCATCATAACTAGGGTGTTAACGGGACATTGCCGTCTCAAGAAACACCTGATTACGGTGGGCATCGGAGACTGTAGAGTGTGTAGGTTTTGCAATAACGCGGACGAAACACCTCTACACCTGCTGTCACTGTGAACCACTGATGCATAAACGTAACACCGTCCTGGGCCAACATTTCTTGCACCAGGACGATGTTATCGATACTCATGCCAAAAAGATGCAATTTATCTATGTTGCAGGGTTAGACAGGGAAGTTTAGTTGGAGCTGCGAGCACAATAGTTCACCACTGGACGCAGTGTTACCAGGACCTCCGGGGACTGGAAATAGCCACCACCAGAAGAATAAGAATAAAGGGATTAATAAAACACAGAACCATAACTACTTTGTAGGTATGTTGCTCCATACTAAGAAATTCATTTTTTTTGCAACACTGGTTCAATTTATTATGACGCTATATCCTGTCAGAAACTTCTTAAAAAAAATACAACCGACTAAGTTTTCCGTATAAATCCAAAATTATATATCCCTATTGAAACGAAAAATATATGGGACCATAGCCTATCGAATGAAGAACGAAGTATCAAAATTGGTTCCTAAACTTCTGTTTCGAAGCCAGTTTTTAAGTAGCGGAAAATTTTTAATGACAACGGTTACTTTAAGGCGCTAACAATA
The DNA here is from genome assembly GCA_951640165.1 of Pseudoips prasinana. NCBI lineage: Eukaryota > Metazoa > Arthropoda > Insecta > Lepidoptera > Nolidae > Pseudoips > Pseudoips prasinana. Next base: position 18,938,224 of record OX621240.1, read on the forward strand.
TTAACTGAATTACATTCCTTATGTATGTAGGAACATTATGAACATCGGCCAGACACCGCGCCGATGCAGATGACTCAACTAAATATGAGGTAAGAACAAAGTGACCGATTGATGACGGGCCTGTTGGCGTGGTTGGCAAATGCTTGCTTTTCACGCCGGAGGTCGTGGGTTCGATTCGCACCCAGGACAGATATTTGTGTGCATGAACATGTCTGTTTGTTCTGAGTCGGGGGGTAATTATCTATATAATTTAGTATTTAAAAAGGAAAAGTATTAGGTATATGCAGTATATCAATTATCTGTTTTCCATAATGTTCCTGTATATTATTATTATTTTGTATTTAGAATGATTATACATACATATCTAGTTAGGAGGAAAAATATGCGTGAAAGGATCGTAGCAACAAGTCAAAATCTGTTGTTTCTGCTTATCTCTTTCAGAAACAAGCATGAATCTATTAGTTTTAATAGTTGATAATCGCGTTATCAACAAATTGTTAAACTAGGCACTTATCGCAAGCGACCTAGTTCTGACTAGTATGTATGTATTATTGTTGTTTAAAAAAATTGGCAATTTACTATATGAAACGTTACTTTTTTTACTAAAAAAATTTACCAAATTAGTATGATCGTATTATTAATATGAATTTTACAATTCGAATGAACAGACTTCTCATGTGCACGCGCGGTACGCCCTCGACTACATGTCCGATTACCATCAGGTGGGATTAGTTTTAGTTATTTTGTTTAGTTCTAAAACGACAACGCCCGCACTAGGGAATCTAATCTCTATGTCGCGGGGTACTTTACAAACATATAATAGACGGACAAAAATAACATCCAGACTCAGACCAACTATTTATGGGTCATACAAATAGTTGTACGGCGCGGGACTCGAACCCGCGTGGCGACTGTCGTAGCCGCTGCGCCGACCGTGCAGTCAATTTGATTGTTGTCAAGAGCGTTTCTATACATAAGAAAACAATTGCTTAGGTGTTTTAGATTGCGCTGGATCAAGTAGGTACATATTATTATGGTATCGGAACGACCCACTGTTATTCGCGTAGAACAAACTAGCTGGACAAAAACAACTCTTCAATTCCTAATAGTTAATTATTAAGATGAACTCATTAGCCCTATACATTAAGGAATACATCTATTAATTTTCGTAATTACCCTCATTAGGCCCGTCATTAAGGTAAGTATATAAAGTGTTGATAATTCAAAGTGCATTCATTTGCATTTTTACACCATATTGTTAACATTATTTTAAGTCACTAAAAGAAATTTGTGATAGTGTTTTTGTGATGGATTGTGTACATAAGGGTAAGTAGTTTTGTTTTAGTTAATTTTTATCACAGGATCTTCATTATTTAATTTTATTAAATTAAATGTTTCGATAAAAGTGGACTTTTTCACCCATATTTTTGAATTCAATAGTCAAAATATTACATGTCCACTCATGTCCACTCTGTAAAATCTATTTTATATGATTCTCACAAGTATTTAGTAGTAATTAGTAGAAAAAAATATTGCGAATTATTTGCACAACTAATTTTTTTCTTTTTTTTTCTTTAAACAGTTTTCACCGTCTCAAAAATGGACTTTTTTGAAGAATGGCTAAAACACCCGAAGGAAACGCGAAACGTGGAGCTCTTTCGGTTTATATCTTTGAGACATGACTTTGATGGTGTTACGGAGCAGTCCCTGAGAGACGTCAAGGTCATCATCTCAAAATATTCTTCAAAATTGGCTGAAAAGTGGAGCAGCTGTGCAAGAAATAGCAGCTGTGCAAAGAATAGCTACGAATAGAGATTTACTTAATATGTTATTGATAACATCTGACCCTGTAATAAATGGTTTAAGAGAAATTCCCCGGAAGAAAATAGGTTCATTCCCTATCGAAGTCCTAGATTTATTAGTTCAACCTAGCTTTAAGGAACAAAATGTTAATATAGTTTCTAGTTTTCATAGTTCTGCCACTCATGATCATGACTATTCAATGGATGATTCATCTGATGATAGTGATGATGAGTGATCGATTTAGTTTTTAAGTAGGTATTTTATGTATCTGATATTAGATTTTATAGTTACATTTATAGTTAAATTTATTTATAAAATTGTTTAAAAAAATATTGTGTTTTTATTTCACTATACCTGCTCAAACGACCAATGGACCTCAAATAGTATTATGACCCTTATATCTTTGCTTAATAACCTCATTTATAAATAAAAATCGAAACAAATAATATTGTCCAGCTAGCTTGTTCTACACGAACCACTGTGCGACCCAGGAAAGAATAAGTGTAGGCTTTGATAATCCACTTTTAATCACCGACACGTACAATATTATCTTTATATAATTGAGAAATTTGGTATACGCGGACCTAACCTACATAAATATATATATTTTTTATTTTTATTAAATATTTAGTTTTGCGTAAATATTAAGAATCGAAATTTCAGACCTGTAACCCATTCGGTTTATGAGCTAGACGCAGATAATAATAGGACATCACTTTACCTTTTAGTACGGTAACCTAAAAACCTTCAAACTTAGTTTAATTAAGTGTCAGCGACTATGATATGACCTGCAATTGTGGAGATCTTTGGGGAGGCATTTGTCCAGCAGTGGACGTCTTTCGGTTGATATCATGATGATGATGGTGATGAAGTATCAGTGAGTACATTTTTCGATATTATAACTTTTATCAATAAATGGGAAGGTTGTATTTGTCTTCTTTCGCTCAGAGGAAGGGCGTGGGTAATATTTAATAGAATGTATAGGTAATCGTAGAAATAAATTTAAGTAAATAATCGTCGAATAAACTTATAAAAATAGCAGTATGTTTTATGAAGAACTAGCTGGCTGTACCCTGGTTTATGTGTTAATTCAGGGTATTAACTACCTCCATTCGAAGTAGGTATCATTCAAGATAGAAATAAGTATTTTAACGCGCTCTTTGCTAAAGACAAAAGTTTTATTTGAAGTCTACCCGATAAAATATTATATAAAATAAACCAGCTGCGTCTCCATAAAAAAATCATCTGGAGAATAACTGCGCAGAAGATCTGAAGGTCCTTCTAAATCCATTGCCTACATTAACTATTTAGCATGACTTTATTCACAAATTGCTTTGAAAACTATAGTTTCTTTTCTTAAACTCTTCCAACCAACCCTTACTGCTGCAAAAACTATAATACTAAGCCTTCACACAAAATCTTGTGGCTTTTCTTGATTATCAATCCACTGCTCAGAACGTTTTTGTTACGTAGTTGCTTGATCACTTATAACAAACACTTGAAGCTCAGATAAACGTACGCGTTTGAGTGTTCTTTGTGGTTCAGAACATTGAGACTATGGTCTTTTTCTGAATAATTCTACAAAAACAGACGTCATCGCGTGTTTTCCCACATTTTTTTCTCCTTTTGTTCTCCACACACTGATAAATACTTTCGGTTAACTATACTGAAACTGGAGGTAACTTGAGAATTTGGGTGCAATTAATAAAGGCCGGAATTTACGTGTAGACTAAGAATAAGTAAATAAAAAATTAATTTATCCTAATTTAAAATTATTCCTAGATATAGAGGTTTTGTCCCATTAACGGAGGTAATTGAATACAAAAGTCAGGACCGTGATCCAGCTATGGGGATTTCCAACTTATTCACTGCCGCGCAATTTATAAACGTAGTAAAGAACATGTGAACGACACGTTCTTTATAAATTGCGTGGCAGTTCAGATCCCCCAATTATCCCAGTTTTACTGTATATATAATTTAATTTCACATTTATAATACTAGTAGATTCGCATTCAATTCAATATCGGTGTAGCCTGTATATGAGGAGGATCTAAATATCTGCTACTACGTGACTAAGCCGCGTGATGACCCGATAGTTTATATTACCACGTTATTTAGACACTCGATATCTCGACAGTTTCTACTGCCACGTGATCCATGCACTTGGAAAGCTTGAACACTTTTACTATCTTGCCAAGGCCTTTTGATTGCCACCGTACGATCATTGTCAAGCTAAATTATTATGGGTTTCATGGAACATCTCTTGATCTTGTAATGTTTAATTCGTCAGGTCGGGAATAATGGTTCCTATAGACGGTGTTCATTTAACGGCTGTCCAGTTAAAAATGGAAGTACACATCAAGATGTATTTTCATCATCATCATCATATCAGCCGAAAGACCTCCTCAAAGATTTCCACAATGTATTTAAACTATTAAACAAATGTATTTTGGCCCATTAATATTTGAAGTGACTACATGTAACGTAATTAACGCACACCCTCAAACACCCACATTAGAATATTATGTTGTAATCATAATACATACACAGATTTTTTTATTTCACATGTTTATGCATTGTTATTTACTAAAGTAGTTTCTTGGAATAAAGTTTATTTTTCTTTATTTTGTATCGACTGATGGAATTTGTATGAATACTAATAAAGCTGCAATTTTAAAAGTCACTTTTACTTTGACTACGGTCTATTTCAATTTGTTTCGACTGTATAGGGTGACAATCATTTCCGTAGTTTTAATTATTCATGGAATAAAAATTACGTATATTTAAAATGATATAATTCGATTCAGTAAACGATTTTGAACAATCTATTTTCAGGATGTGCGTTAATTAAGTTACATGTTGTATACATAGATGATCTCTCATACTCAGTACCTAAAATATGTGACACAGTTCTCTTTGGTGATACATCTTAATTAAACATTCAAAATAAATAAAGGTAAAATACTAATCCAACACAATAACTTTTTCATGTCCAATATAAAATTGAAGATGAACTGAAACTGTAGTAATAGTATGAACCCTCCAACAAAGAATAGTGCATATCTATGTGCGTGTCTCAATACTAACACCTCTAATATAATCAATTTTTTTAAATCTTTGTTTGAAACTGGTTTAGATTTGAATATTGAATGAGTTTGAAAATAGTCTTGTCTGTGATTCATATTTATACAAACATCAAAATTTCTCTTACAAAGAACACAATCAATAAGTAAAATTGCATATAACAAAGCAGCATGTTTATGAGAGACTGCTATTCCTTAATTTGGTCCTTGACAGTAAAAGCCAATATTAGATAAGTTCCAACTGCAGTCATATGGAATGAGGATCGTGGCAATTGCTGGCATCTTAAACTTCAGATGTAAATAGGATTTAAAATGTCATATATGTCAGAAGTCGACAACAACAGAACATACAAGAAATAAAATCTGTTTGGGAATATGTAAATGAAGCCCTTCCATGTACCCCATTTAATCAGATATCCATACTTTGACAACTTGACTCTCCACTTCGGCTACATTTTTATTAGCATAACTATTATAATCATTTATAACTATTACCAAATCACATCATTAGTAGTAGCTGAGATATATTGGTGTAACAAGCATACTGAGTCACCTTAAAGGTTCCTCTTGTAAGAAGTTTTGTAAAGAACTGAAAATTCAATGAAACTTTGAAAGTAATGTTTTTTTTATTTACATACTCATTTGTATAACCTGATTAGCTGTTTATTCCAAAATAAAAATAATAATAATAGTGTAGCAACCAGAATAAAACTGTATTTATAATCCAGGAGTAACATTAACTTATAACAAAAACAATTCAATAAAGATATGTTGCTAACAAGTTTAGTGTCAATGATAACAGGCAGCTTGTTATTATGCCTGGGGTTGACAGGCAAATCAAGCATTAAATTACACATATCTACAAATAATTATCAGTAATGTTTGCTAAATGGGGAGGAATGTACTTTTATATTGTACAGTATCTGAGAGAGGAGAACTTTGAGGGAGGTATAAGTCAACAAGCTGCTAAGTAAATGAGGTATTTTGGTAACAGAGCTACTTATTTTGATTTTATGATAATGTTAAACTCAACAATATTTTCAAATCTTCTATCTACATATTTTATAAAGTATTATTAAGGCTATACAGGATTACCAGTAATTTCTTATAATAAAATGTAATTATAATTTCAGTCCCAGATAGAGGCATGAACTAGTAACTCCAAATACGCAGTTTGAGCAAGAATTATTGAAAGAGTTTCAAATAAGATCATTAAGTCGAGACTAGTTATACATTAAGGCTTCAATGTCATTCTCATGTTAAGAGAACAGTAACACTATCAATTAATTGTGTATATAAAATCTAAAACAAATAAAGCCCTAGAAAGTCAAGACTCATAGATAAAACTTTAATACTGGTAAACTTAGCAAAATGTCAAAGGTGAACAATTATTGTCTTATTGTATTATGAAAATCAATATCTCCATTTTTACCAAAATTAGGCTACTACCAGCATCAGCAGTGACTTTGCCATTATCAGGTTGAATAAGTAGATTAAATATGTATAAACCGTGCAGTTGACATTTTGCTTTCACCCAGGAATAAGTGGAGAAAATCCTACTATTATAAACAAATTTTTTGTAAGTATGGATGGATGTTTGTTACTCTTTCACGTAAAAACTACTGAATGGATTTTAATGAAACTTTACAATAATATAGCTTATACATCAGAATAACACATAGGAAAAATCTACATCTGAGCTATTCTGGCGTGCACTGCCAAAACCGCTAGAGGGACACATCCTACTAATATTATAAATGCGAAAGTTTGTAAGTATAGATGTATGTTTGTTACTCTTTTACACCTAAACTAAAACTACTTTCATGCAGCTGAAACCGCGGGGCATAGCTAGTCCTCAATAAGAAAGTTTTGAGTTTGACATTTCAATTAATATTAACTATTATGAACATAGATCTGTGCTAGATTAATGGAAATTAATTAAGTAGGTGGTTCACAGTGCCTATTAAAATAATGTTAGTGCCAAATAAAACATACCGGCTGTTCAATTTCTTCATCATCTTGTTCATTGCTGTCTTCAGGGGTTAGTAATGCATCATCAGCCTCAGCTTCCCAGCTGTCAGCAGTAGGGGACACATCAGCAGGCACAGGAAGTGTGGTAGGGGTGGCAGCAGCCGGTGGTACAGGAGGTGGCTCCTCTACCCTGGGAGAGGCTGATGCAGCTCCACTGTCGCCACTTTCTCCACTGCCATCTCCACAACCTACATCAGTGCACAAAACTAAAATCAATATCTTGAAAATGTTTTATGAACTATACCAATTAATATTAGTATAGGTCAAAAAAACTTTTGTGGACTTCATATTGAAATTTACCAGTTCTAAAAATACAGAAGGTAAATATTTAGAAACAAGCTGGATGCATGTTCTTAATAGGGGAAAACTTTGTAGATACATTATGCAAATCTTACATTCAGGAACAAGCAAAACGCACTTTTCCAATTGTGAATACCATTCATCCATAAGGAAAATTACATAGAAACCAACTGCATAGGTGTGTATTTTCTTAACAATGGGCTTTTTAATAATATAATAAAAGTATGTTTTGTATTAAGTCACTGTAGTGATAAATGTTATATACAGCAGAATGTGTACCATAGTGACAAGGAATTTTGGAAGACTTATTTTAAATGTCTTCTTTTCAAGATCCTTAAGTTATTCTAAAAAACATATGCATTTAATTTATAATATTTATTTATAAATTAGAATTCCAAATGAGGAATTATTATAAGCAGTTCTTAATACTAATAATAACTATTAAATACTACTCCAGGGCCACAATGCAACTGCTCTTTCCTATGAGTAATTAGACAATAATGTTAGGTACACCTAGTATTATGGATATAATATATACCTATTTTGGCTTATAAAAAGTTTATAGAAACTAAGTAACAAATTAATAAAGCACTTCTATTTATTTAACAAGATGCAGTGTACAAACAGATGATTTACCATATTTTGTATATCACCAGAGCAACAGAGAGTTTGTTGTAGAGTAGCACATTACCACATAATTATCATGGTTCATTAATTTGATATAGCCACATTGCTACATATAATCTATAAGAAATAGTATAAAATTAACCACAATAAGTTCACACCTGAGAATGAGTTGGCCAAATGTTAGAAACTAAGGAAAGAGCTAAATTATTGTAATAACCTTATATATCAGTAATAATATGAAATCATACACACCTTTAGCCATTATCCTTTCGAATGCCTATATTATCGATATTTAATCAAGAGAAAGTTATGAAATAACGAAATGATAAAGTATATAGACAAAGTCGCGCGCCGCGTGTCGAGAAATAACCCGTTAGAACTGGATTCAGAAAAAAAATAAAGTCATCGAACGTATGTTCCGCTCAAGTAACAGTTCGGTTATTTATCATATCCGATAACTTAAAAAATATTTTGAAGTGAAATATAAATTAATTAAAATAATTATTATACTGATCAAAAGCTTCAATGCGGATACTTATGACAAGACATCTGACTTACCATTTAGTACAGGACTCCCGGCGGATACGGAATTTGTTGAATCACTTTCAGATTTTTGAGGTGTAGTGGGGGATTCGGTACTGTCGTCAGCCTGAGAAGGAATACAAAAAGAAGGCACAAACTCCATGGCATTAACGTTCAACGTGGAAAATTTTGTAGACACATCGTCCGAATCTTTTGCACCTTGTTCACTTATGACTTCGGCTTGATTTTCCCAAGAGTCCGGAGCACCGTTACTGGACATACTATAAACAGACAGTGTAAATTTAATATTTAAGTCTTTTTCTATAAGTTATTTTAATGAATTTTCGCGTTCTTTTCTCGATAGATCCGCGTGTGTCTTTATCCTAAACCGGAAGTTCATGGCAATTTGCCAAATATGTATACATACAATCACATTCTACTTAAAGTAATAAAGCATCTCAATAAAACAAAAGTTATTTAGCTATGAATTAATAAAAATGAAAATTTATTTTTGTATATCAACTAAATCATCAGAGACATATTTGATCATACAATTACTAAATAATTTTAATATTGACTTCCGCCAAATGCTGCCATTGAAATTTATTGCTACTATTGCCTGCCTGCAAAAGCGGGTATCTATTATTTGAATATTTAATTACCTTTAAGATAATGAAATAAAATACCATAAACAATATTTATGATACTTGTAACATAAATTTATTAAACCTATATAGTTAATAATAAATACAATTATCCTTTAACCAGTTCAGTACCCCATACACAAACAAATTGTGCAATATTCACGATTCAAAAACAACTTCTTTTTATATTTCGAGAAAAATATCGCTTCGTATTAAATAATAAGGGTACATATAGAAGATTGATTATAGCTCATTCGCATGAATCATGAAGATTAGCCTTTTAGTCTAAGTTTCCTCATATATTTGTAGCGTAAATCTAGGCCAGTGAAATATTGTGTTGTTTTAACGAACGCTATTATATAGCGTTTGTTACATATGCATAGCACACTATAACCGCTGACTAGCATTTACCCCATTGTTACACTTCGCAACAGCGAGTCACACGAAGGCGCTTAATCAGCATAGCCGGAAAGCAACGTGACCACCGCTGTACCGGACACCCGAAGCCCGCTCCTCGGCTCCGTGGGACCGGCCACTTCCTACTCAACCATCGAACGGTCGTCACCTAATTAACTTAGTTCATATAATTTTATTGTAATTACTTTATAAGTAATAAATTATTTTAAGTTTGATCTTGTATTTTTTTGGGTCCTTGGCTGTCGACTTTAATATCTCGTTCACAAATATTGTTACCAAGTCAACAATAATTTTACACTTTTCTGATATAATTTGTAAAAGGAGAAACTAACCGACTGACATAAATGAACGCAGGGCCTAAACTATAAGGGTTAGAAACTTAAAATTTTGCACAGGGGTTCCTTTTATAACGTAGGGGAGCACTAAGAAAGGATTTTTGGAAATTCATCCCCTGAGGGAATAAATGGGGGTGCAAAGTTAGTATGAAACTGCCGTTTTTGAAGTTAAACCCATGAAAAGTGGTATTTAGCCTTCTATTTAAAAATGAAAAATATGTGTAACGGGATTTTTTTAAATACCTAAGTGCAAAAATGGGATGATGCAAAATGCAAAAGGGGGATGTTAGTTTGTATGAAAAATGTATAAATTTTAAATTTTAACGCATGAAAATTAGTATTTGGCCTTTCAGTTAAAAATAAAAAAATATTAATTTTAGGATTTTTTTAGCTGAAATGCCTAATACTAATTTTCATTACAAATGTATGAAAAATGTGTCAATTTTTAAGTTAAATGCATGAAAATTGGTATTTGGCCTTTCAGTTAAAAATAAAATTCGTTTTCAGTATTTCTGGGAATTCCACCCCCAAAGATGTCCTATTATACATCTTTGGGGGTGGAAATTAGTATTAGGCATTTCAGCTAAAAAAATCCTAAAATTAATATTTTTTTATTTTTGTATGGATGTAAGTTTGTACTGCCTGTCTGACATATCAACGCACAGCCTAAACAGCTGGGGTTAGAGACTTGAAATTTTGACAGTAGGTACCTTTTATGACATAGGCAAGACTTAGGGTCTAAAGTAGGGGATTTCTGAAAATCTGTCATTTTTGAAGTTAAAAGCATGAGCTTTGATATTTGGCCTTTCAGTTAAAAATTATAAATAGTTTCAGGATTTTTTATATATATTTTTTTTATTATTAATAAATAATGTTTTTATTATTAATTTTTTTTATATAATTTCAGGATTTTTGGAAATTCCACCCCTAAAGACGTACAATAGGGGTAGACATGCGCAAAACATCACCTTAAGAAGTAATGTGATGCAACATTACTTTTTCGGTCAGGTGATATTACTCGATAACATTACGCATTACTCGAAACATTACGCGACGTATTCGAACGTTCTGATAATGTTTGTACTTCGACTGTACTATTACTTTGAAGTGATACGTATTACTTGTTGCACTGCCGTAATACATTTAGCTTTCAGTTAGAAAAAGTTTATTTAGATCATATTACTTGAAAACCTTGACCTGAAATTTACACACGGTGTATTTAAATGATGAATAATTTTTTAGATATGAGTAGGTCTTATAGTGTTTTAGTTTGACCATACCTATTGATTGTTTTTTGACGATTAATAAATACTGTAACGCTGATTACCGATTATCGAAATTATTATGTGGATAAAGTTGATTTTCCTTCATACTTAAGCCCAATATATTACGTTACACCGAATAAAGACGGATTATGTAAGTTTACATAACTTTTAACAATTTAAATAAACTGCACTTATAATATATAAAGTTATTAGGAAGTAACTAAAAGAATTTTAAAGAATATCTAGCCAACAAAATGCATTTCCCCATCTACATAGTTCTGACTCAAAAAAATTTAAACAATGCAAGTGATCATAGGTAAAAACCCGGCTAAATATGAATAAACCTTCTCATAAAAACTTACGGCTTAAAATCCGTCACGTTTCATGTCTTCGCCTTTTCTCGTGTCTCAATCTAACTTGTGGAACAACGTCCATCTGTCTCACTCTACCGCGCGCCGCGCAAAGTCGATTCGAGTAGGCAGAACAGAATGAGAAATTACGTTCCAGAAACGAACATTACAGCAAACATCACTTCATCACTCCTCACACTCGCACTCTTCTATTATAGGAAATGCGCGGGTGATGGTGTGATGTTAGTTTTCGTCGCGTAATGCGTAATATGGCATCACATTGTGAAGTAATATCACCCGAGTAATATTACGCGCATTACCTACACATGTCTAAATAGGGGATATAAGTTTGTATGAAAATCTGTCTTTTTTGGAGTTAAACGCATGAAAATTGGTATTTGGTAATTCAGTTAAAAATAAAACAATACATATTAATAAATTAAAATTCAGGGAATAATTTGTTATTAAACAATGGTAATCCAAAACTGATTCAATAGATCGACACCAACAATTTACGCAAACTCGAATTTTAGATAAATTCGTTTTTGCCAAGTAGCTTAAAATGTCGTGATCGTCGTTTAAGTAAAGACTTAGCATTTTATAAGATTTGTAACTACTTTTTTTGTAATTTTTTTCATAACAAATTAAAACACGTCATTTTAAGCAAATTGGGATAAATTAACGAATTTACCTAAAATTCGAGTTAGCGTACTATAAATTGTTGGTGTCGAGATGATCGCACCCAAAATATATCATCTTGATTTTACAATATTGTAACTTGATGGCGTTAATATCGTTGCAGATCGCGGAACTTATTTGGCATATCGGTTAAAATAAATAAATATTAGAAATAAAAGGGAGTCCAAAACTGATTCAATAGATGATCGCTTAAATCAAACCCAAATAAAAAAAATTACCGCTTTCCAAGTTTATATTTTATATTGTATTGCTTATTGGTATTTAAAAACATATTTTTTAGAATAAGCTAGGAGTAAGGAGTTACATTGGTCATCTTTAAAAATTGTCGCGGACGAAGTCGCGGGTACCAACTAGCACTTCATAGAATCCAAATGATTATGATGACGGCGAAATCGACACCATTTTGTTTCAATGTTTAATGGCATGGCCCTTTAGGTAATACGTATCTATAATATAATAATAATATCTAGGGACAATGTCACACAGATCATCCTAGCCCCAAACTAAGCAAAGCTTGTAATATGGGTAGCAGGTGACGATATACATACTTATATAGATAGATACTTAAATACATTATTATTGTTTGCCTTTTAAACAATTTAGCGATATGCCATTTGATAGTCTTGGGCTGTGTGATGGACGGCCATAATGAATATCGTCACCCCATCTTATACCGTGGGGGAGTTGAAGATGTCCCGAGAGAATATCCAGAGGACGGGCGGCAGCGTCACTCTGTGTACTATCCATCATACTGCGATCGTTAACCCGTCTGCCAAGCGTGGCGATTATGGCATACCTCCCCAAGATGGACAGCAGTGGACTTTTTACAGCTGGCGTCATGATGATGATCCTCGGTCTCAGTAAGTATTGAATTTGTAGGCAACGGGTATTATGTTAATTTTGCGTAATATTACGTTATCAATTCGTACATATTTTTAAATTGAATTAAAGTAAATTTGATGATATTTTTAACACATACCACTGCTAGCCAGCATGAAATAGATTTATAAAAAAATTAAACTAAATCATCACAAAGTAGTATTATACTTTGCGATGATTTAGTTTAAATTTTCTGCTTTAATGTCCTTTGCAGTTTGCAGTGGTTTATCGCAGGCATAAATATATAGCACTAGAGTGCAAAGATATTATAATAGTGAGGTTCAAAGAGTATTTAACCTACAGTAGTGAGGTTCACAGAGTACTATGTATATATGGTGAGATTATTTATTGTTCTTTTAATAACCTATGGTCTTATAGTTTGTTATTATGTACGTTGGCTATGGTTTAACCAAGATGGCGGCATAGCCGTAGCATTGCGATTGCTGTGTAACTGCATCGACCGCGACCGCTAGATTTTGTAACCTACAATTTTTACTTTGTGCATGTAGTGAAAATAGTCTAAATTTAGTTATGAAATGTGCGATAGACTTAAAATTCGCACCCGTACTATAAACTGTTCTAACATTACTTCGAAGTTAATCTCATCCAAAAGCTAACCGTACTCGAAGAGAAAAAATATAATTTAGTGTAGTGTTCTGTCATGTTCCTAACTAGTAGAATTGAATTTTTGAGATGTCTGTGCATTACAAGTTCAAAAGTGCGTTGGATTATGATACAGTCACTTTTGATGGCCTACATATTTCTGTAGGAGATCTAAAGGCAGCTATATCCCAGCAGAAACGCATTGGGAAAACGTCTGATTTTGATTTGCAAATTACAAATGCTCAAACAAAAGAAGGTAAGGTCTAATTTTGATCCCTTGTTTTTGAACACTGCCTGCGATAAAGTATTGGAATTTACAGTTAAGTAATTTTTACAAATAATTGGTATTCGTTAGCAATTTTATTATCTATTCAGGCTACGTTCTAAAACGATTCCCATATCAAAGGTGACAGATTTGTGACAAAAATGTTTTATATTTGCTGTTGTTTGCATTTAGTATATTCATAGTCGTTTAGATAATATTTTATGTACACTGTTTCCATAATACTAAGTATGTAATTGTTATCATTCAGATTAAACATTGTAAAGAATATTCCTTAAATGCTATAATATTTCACTAGGTTTAACTTTTCTCCTACCTAGTTTTCAACAAAGAGGACTAGTAAAAGTTTCTATATAATATCTTAAACAATAGTAAATCTAGGCACAATAGTACAACAAGAAGATATGATATATTTGCATTTTACTAGTTCAAGGGTTGTTGTATGGAAAATTTTCATTATAATCCTGGTATTTAATGTAAAAATATCAAATTGTTGGTCATCAATTTAACTTTTCTGTATAATTATCTAAATATCTTGAGCTGCCACATGGCAACTAGATAACTTATTATAATCATTGTAGGAAAATTACACCCAGGTACAATTATCACTCACCATACTCACCACTTGAAGATTTCTCGTGGAGGTATTAATCCCATGACCCCAAGCTTAGTGGTCAGGGTCCCCAACTATGAGACCACCGCCCAGTCAACTTAAACTCAATATTTTATGTGGTACTTGAAGAGTTAAATATTCTGATATAATAATCTCATTCTTTTTCAGTGTATGTGGATGATAATACATTAATACCAAAGAATACATCATTACTAGTGGCTAGAGTGCCACTCGCCCAACAACCTAAAAAACAGTGGGAAGGCTCAAACAACCAAGCATCATTACACAAAGATGTCGCTCCTAACAAAGGACTGGCTGATCTGTCTCGCATGGAAGGTAGCGAACAGGATAAAATAAATGCTATGATTTCACAATCCACTTTTGACTACGATCCTAGCAAGTAAGATAAAACATAAATTTTCCAAAATATTTTGTTTAGCTGGCATTCATAACATATTTACATAATTTTAAAGAATTGGTATGAGTAGTAGTATTAGTATCAATTATGAGAATGTTAATATCTTGGCTCCTTCCCTCTCTTTTCCCATTCAAGGCTTAGCAGTACAGTAAAAGGGGGTCACTAGAAACAGGAACAGAATTTTACTTTTGTGTGGTTACTGCCCCAATTGCTTAGCACCCCTGGTGTTTCTATTCATCCCAAGTACTTAAAATTATTTCTAACTAGTTCTAACAAACAATTTTAATTACTTTTACATTACAAGAATGAATTAGAGAATTTGAAATAGTCAAAGGTAGAATTATGAGCAGTTTATTGATTTCATAATTATATGTAATGTATGTTCAATACAGATTCAGAAAAGCAATGTCAGGTAAACTAGGTTTATCTTTATATGAATTTATACTATACAAAATGGAATATACTTTAAGCTAGTGGTATTATACCTGATCTTTAAATGGTTGTGGTTGCATCCTATTGGATCCTGAAAGTGCTTCTGATTTATGCAGGCACTTGTGTATTGTTATATGTTTTATGTAAATGCCAAGTTTCCATTGATTATGCCTACCATGGCTGGAATTCAACCAGAAGGATGTTATTATTATTATACAACTGATGAAATATTTACTCAGATCCTCAAATATATTCAGATACTCAGCCCATGTATGTCTTATTAATTAAGATAATAATAAAAGTTTAACTCCACAATAACTCCTGATTTTTAATGCACATAACCCTTCTAACTACTACATGACAGTAGAAACATTTGTTTCCAAATAGGTAATCTTTGCCTTGTCATAAGATATTTAACCCTTAATTTGGCATGGTATGTACTGTCATACATGACTTTATAAAAAATAATTTGTTAACCAAAAAGCAATTTGCGTGTAAATAATTATTTTTTCCATAACACAAAACTAATTATTTTTGCTGAAAAATATAAATCACATTCTTAAACACACCCATTTTGACATTTCTTAAAAAAAAATGGCTACCCAGTGATCATCAACTCTGTTGCCCCAGGTATTTATACTTTAATTTTGAATATTACATAGTTTTGAATAGGTGTAATGATAAAAATGTAAGGTTTATTATGTAATGGAATGTATATGATGATATTTATGAAGTTCTATTTACATAAAATGGTTCTATTTTGATAATTAACATGATGTATGCAGTGACATACACTGCCAAGTTTGTAAAGAAATACCCTCCATTTTCTTTGTATGTCACGGTATACATTGCCAGTATGCGGTTGCTTTTTACGCTAACTTAGTTTTATAGCAAGCTATTTTTTCCTTGTCAAACAGCGAAGGTTACAATCTCGCAGTGGTAGAATTTTAGCGATTGTGCCCGCAAAGAATGCACCCTTTGACGGTAGTGAAAATTCTGACCTTCGGGACGATTTATGTGTGCAAATACCGCTTTCTATGTTTACTTCTGCACCTTCTATTGATAGTTCTACTGAAAGACTCAATATTTTCCCACCCCAAAATTTTCGACTCATAGCAATGTTTCAAAGTGCCTATTCAAGCCCTTCTCTTGAACCTAATTGTACTAAAGTGCCGATACTGAGGGACATTCCGTCACTCCCAGCTACTCTTGCAACGTCAGCAACTCCTGCACCTGCTGCACCTGCTGCACCACTTGAACCATCAGCAAGTAGCTAATTTACTATTAGCTGCCACTCACATAAGGGCTACTGCTGCTTCCAAGTCGCTTCCCCATAAAACCAGATCGCAACTTCGCATTGTTTCTGTAATAGAGCAAACAAACGCATATCCAATATTCCAAACTAGACGTCTCTTGGATTGACTGAAAATTAATTGCGGGATTTTTTTTCATGATACATATTATCATGGGTTTTGTGAGTTTGTGATACAGATACGATCTCATAGCCAATTTGATGCCCCAAAACGAAATCAACAAATCCGTCGTGATTCTGACAGATATTACTAAGCCCGACCTTTATTACAAAAAAAATTACATAATTGCTTAGTTCAAGATAATGAAACGAAATATATCCAATCTAACAACTCTGATATGCATGAAATGCCAAGTCCGTCTGTGCTTCGTAAATGGCAAGTCCTAGGAATTGTCAACTAGACTATCATATTATGCATGATTAGTTATGCTGGCAATTTCTAGGCGTTATTAGACGTGTTTTTATTATCATAATATTATGTTCACACCTTCCTACAAGGGTTCCGGAAGGGGGAGGTAGAGATTTTTTTATATTCTTTATTTGTATTGTAATTGGCAATGTATGTCACAACATACACCACCTTTCCTCAATGTTTTTATGTGCGTTTGGTAATGTATGCTGTGGCATACATAGTTTTTCATGAAAACTGAAGTTTCTTTATTTTTTTAATAATTTTTCTGTAACCCTGATAAATGTCTACAACACATTTTCGTTAAAAAAAATTGAATTTTATGGCATTTTAATCTTTGCCAAATTAAGGGTTAATATAATGATATGCTTTATAACTAATGGTTGAGACTGGTAGATCTGAAGTGATAATGTGAGCTGGTGTTGTTAGTGAACCCATCCAACTCTCATCAGACATGTTTAAGCATTTTAAACAATAATAATATAATGGTAAAATATGTCAAGATGCATTATCACATTTGCTGGACCAATTCCATTCATTTTTAATTTGAAAATGTTAGTTGCATGCTATTCTCTCATGAGTAACACTGGATAATTAGATGCATTTTTACCTTAAGTACTTTTGGGTAACAAATTAAGGTACTTGGGGTGCTTTTAATTTGACAAAAATCAGTGACACAAATTTTAGGGAAAAGCAACTATTCTTTGCAAGTATTTTGAATCAAAATTAGATTTATTACATATTACAGAGTATACACTCAAATTTTAATTTCTCTGGACAGACATCACTTTTTTGATAAAACAAGCTTTCCATTATAGGCAACATCTCAACTTCAGGCACATATGCATGGGAGTATCCAATTAATACTCATAAGGTATTTAACTGACAGATACTCAAATTCTAAAATTGGATTTTTTCTACTGTTTACAATTTATTATAGTAGATGTTCCAATATTTCTTGTGTTGTGAGGGCTTTATTACAAAAATCATTTCATCCTTATGGGATGTGGGATTTTTGTTCTTTTATAACAAGTTTTTATTAAATTTTATGAAATATTGAAATTCAGCCTAATTTTTTCAGAAAAAATATAAAAATAATGTTTATAGACAACTGTTAAATTCCATAGAGGGTTCAAGATAACAAGCTGTGTAAAACTTTAAAATAGTATTATTTGAAATATTGCAATCTAACATACCAGATTCTGCTATTCTATCATTGTACAGCCGCCAGCACATCACCTCTACCCCAATTTGTCAAATTTCCCCAATTGTAAATTAACTTTATGCTTACACAATATAAATGCTCAGATTTCCATTAGTCACAATCTTTGAACACATCTTGCACATCCTTTACTATCATTATATTCTCCATACATGCCGGTTTTGGGTACTTCTGACCTGGTATTCTTGAGAATATCTCCAAATTGGGTAGATAATGTTCTATAAGATCTTCCACTGCCAGTTATACTATTCACACAGGACAGATTTGCTTGATAAATGGATTGGGCATCATATAGGACTATTTGGTCATATACTCAAGTGCCCAAATAGACTGCAACTAGAATCATCATGCAATAATAGATACAAAAGCCAACATACCATTTTGCCATTTATTGGTGTAGGACACAAGAAAATGTTTCTGTATCTAGTCATCTTTAAATGGGTTTTCTGTGTATACATTCAATTAAAGCCAACAAATATTGAACATTTATTGTGTAATATACAAAAATAATTATATGATAAACTAGCTGTGCCCCACGGTTATACCTGCGTAAAATTTTATAAATTATCACAGCTACTCCCCCGTAGGGGATAGCGTGATAATATGTAGCCTATATATTGACACGACCTCTTAGTAATATTCATGCAAAATTTGAAGTAAATCTATGCAGTACATTTTGAGTTTAGCCCGGACATACATACAGACAAACAGACAAAAATTCTAAAAACTATATTTTTGGCTGCAATATCGACTGTAGATCCCACCCCAAGTATCCTTTTTTAAAAGTATTCAATGTACAGTTTCGACTTTTCTACGATTTTATTATATGTATAGATGAATAAATTTATACTTTTCTGTTTCAGTTATCAAAAAATTAGAGGGCAGAATCAAAGGGGCGTTGTTCCTAGCAATTATACTTGTTACAAGTGTCAGAAACGTGGACATTGGATCAAAGACTGCCCAGCTGCTGTCCAGGTATGTGTTTTCGAAATATAGTTTTGATTTGTTGAATAGAGTACTAGGCCTGATCACATTTCAAATCCAAAGCCTGAGCGTGGAGCAGGCACTAATTGAGGCTTATACACTGTCTACCACAACCCAAATTTTGTTCAATATTTTATTTCTATACTTTTCAGTTTTGTATGCATGGTTAATATGACTATTATAAATTACAGTGTATTAAAATTCGATTTAATATGGATGATGACATAGTCCTTTATGTAATTCTGTGATGCTGTAATGTAATGTTTTTCCCTATCTTTTAGGGAGATCCAGTAGAGATTAGAAGAAGTACTGGAATTCCTCGTAGTTTTATGGTACCTGTTGAAGGTCCAAAAGCTCCTGGCGCCATGATGACCCCTAGTGGAACTTTTGCCGTACCGGCTGTTGACCAGTAAGTATTTTATGAATTAATTTATATGCGGCAAATTTTATATTTATTAATTTATGTGTCGGGAACAGGGACCGGACAACCCCGCTTCTGAGTTAAGCCGTTTGATAGGGTAACCCGTTCATTGGGTAACTCGTATCGCAGTGTTACCCTTTGATTGACTTACAGCCTCGAAACCCAGTGAAAGGGTTAACACGTTTTTTATGGTAACCACAGGAAGGGGTTAACCCCTTCAATGACTTAAGCCCTTGAATAGCTTACCTTCTTGAAAAGGTTTTATTCGAGTTAACTTGAATTACCCAATCAACTTAGCAGCGTGTAGATGGGAGTAGGTATACTCGCACCCGTGCGGTGCCTCATTGCCTAACTACTTTTAGGTAGGTACAACAAATTTGACGAACGAACGACTTTTTATATTTTAAATTTGAAAGTTTAGTGACGACAAATAGTCGAGCTAATAATTAACGTGTTATTTAAAGAACTGACTTACTTTAATCTTAATATTGTGACAATCTGTATGATGTGATTATATTTTGTTAAATAATTATTATAATATTTTGCTGTGTGGTGATGGCATAGGATATCATCACCCCATTTTATCACGTAGGTGGCGCAGAAATCGGCCGAGGGCATACCTACCAGAGAACCGGCAGCAGCGTTTATCTATGAACTATGACCTTCAAACTTTCTTTCGCCAACCCGTCTGCCAAGCTATGGGGCTCTGGGGGTCTACCAAGCTCCCATTCTTTGGGGAGGCTTTTGCCCAGCAGTGGACGTACTTTGGCTGACATGAGGACGATGAAATAATTGACGGGCGTGTTGGCATGGTTGGCAAATGCTTGCTTTTCACGCCGGAGCTCATGGGTTCGATTCCATCTAGGAAAGATATTGGTGTGCATGAACATGTCTGTTTGTCCTGAGTCTGGGTGTAATTATATAAATAAGTATGTATTCACAAAAGAAAAGAAGTATATGTAATATATCAGTTATCTGGTTTCCATAGTACAAGCTCTGCTTAGTTTGGGATCAGATGGCCGTGTGTAAATAATGTCCCTGGATATTATTATTATTTAAATTATTGTATAAAATGAACTGATATATTATGGGTATTCTAAAACATCATTGACGTGACTAAAATGTTCATTATCATAAGAATATTATCACTTAAAGAATTTTCAGAGTCAAGCAATCTTAGGTTATGTAACTGTCTATATAGTTCATATATAGACAGCAACCTTGGTCTGATAAAAATACATTTAGGCGACCACCTAGGTACAAGTTGTCCAAGACTAATTCTGTATTCAATAAAGTTCTTTACCGTAATTTCATATTAGTTACTAATTTATTTGCAAATATAGTTGAAATAAAAATACGGCTTCTGTGGCCTCATTAATTGGCTTAAGGCAACTGCCTGTTTTTTTGTGCCAAGAAGTCGTCTTAAAAAATGACAAACTGGCTATCTCATATATCTTTTACAGAAACCAATGGCCTTAGAATTTGACAAATGGATGACAATCTAGTAGGACAATCAATTCTACGGCTTCCGTAGCCAAATGGCAAAAAAACGGAAGCCTTAGAGATTCGTCATGTCTGTCTGTCTGTCCGTCTGTATGTCGCAGCCACTTTTTTACAAAACTATAAGAGCTGTACTGTTGAAACTTGGTAGATGTATACTGTGAACTGCATTAAGATTTTCTCACAAAAATAGAAAAAGAACAATAGAGGAGTGACTTTTCAAAACGGCTTATTTCGGGTTCCCAATTTTACTTATTTTTTTAATGCCAATCGGGACTTTATGTACACTCACATTATATGACGTGAAGTGTCCGGTTCTAAAGTACTTTAATCTCGAAGAAAAATGGCCATAGAAAATGCTTTCCGCAACAAAATAGCTTAATTCACGTTAATTCTCGGCCCTACTAAATTGTGATAGGAGTTTTTTCAAAATAGCTCATTTCTAGAACATTTTGTATGGAAATTTTGTTAATACGTATCAAAATGGCTTATTTCTAATCTGGTATCACAGGTTATTTTGGAGGGTTGAAAGATAGCTTTAATATCTGGAAGTGGATCCGCAAATATATTTTTATACATTGGCAACACTTTTTATTTGACTACGGCCAATTAAAAAAATATTAAACGTCATGTGTCACCTTGCTGTCAACTTCTCAATACTTTCATGTCAAGGCTGAGTGTCAAGGTGAAAAATATTTTCTTGTATCGTTGCTCGTTGGTGTTTTTGTTGCTAATCCGAATAATTCTGAGTAAATAACGGTGCATAATGGCAGATAAGACCGTGGAGGAGTTAAATTCAGGCACCAGAAAAAGGAAATCAGGACAAAACAGCCGAACAAGAAAATCGTAAGTAGTTTTCAGCAATGTATAAACGGCTCTCGTTTCAATTGTAATTTAATCCTACTAGATACCTATTTCTTAACAATTAAATTTATTATTGCTTCAGGTACATTGATAAGGATCCTTTGGGTTTAGAATTCAGGATTCCATGTCGGCACAAAGAGGGCAGTAAATATAAATGTAGTTCTTTCACTACGCGCCAAGTTCTAATAAACCGTAGTGCGTTTTATGCTAACACGTCCAAAATGGATCAGGATACCTATCTTTGTAGATTATTACATTCGTATGAACCACAGGATAAAACCAAACCATCAAAGAATATGAGAAAGAGAACTGTAAGCTGCAGTTACAACTTATTTTGTAAGAAAAATAAAATTAAACCTGTGTGTAAGAAAATGTTCATTGCAGTTTTTAGTGTCAATGAAAAAAGGCTTAATATAATCAATAGAACTACAGTCCGAGGAAACATTCCTAAAGAAAAGCGTGGTGGGGACCGTAAGTCATACAAATCTATTGATAAAAAGGAATCACTAAGGAATTTCATAAAATGTCTACCAGCAAGAGAAAGCCACCACAACAGACAAAAATCAAAAAGAATATATCTGTCTAGTGATTTAAACTGTAAGAAACTAATGGAGTTGTATAATTCTTCTGTTGCCTCAAACTTGCAAGTAAAAAAAAACATGTTTTATAAAATATTTTATGAAGAGTTTAATGTAGGATTTTCTGCGCCATCCTCTGATGCTTGCAATGTGTGTGTGCTGTGGGGAAATAGAATCAAAAATGAAAGACAGTGAAAAAAAGCAAAAATTAATGGTAGAACTTCGGGTACATAAGATAAGGGCCAAGGCATTTTATACCCACATGAAAGGTAATCCTCCAAACTCCATTTCACTTTGTTTTGATCTTCAACAAGTCCAAGCACTTCCAAAAACGCCTATTCAAGATGCCTTTTATTCTAGGCAAATAAGTCTTTATAATTTTTGTGTAGTACCTTTAAATTCAAAAGATCCTTGGTTTTATACTTGGGATGAAACCATTGCCAAGCGCGGGCCAACAGAAATAGGATCAGCTGTATATGATTATCTATCCTCCATGAACATTGACAATAATGTTGATACTATACATTTATTTTGTGATGGCTGTGGAGGCCAAAATAAAAATAATCATATCATACATTCACTAATGCAATGGCTTTACTCCAAATCACCTGCTCAAGTGAAGGAAATACATATATTTTTTCCAGTGCGGGGTCACAGTTTTTTGCCCGCCGATCGCGTTTTCGGACGACTGGAAAAGGAATTAAGAAAAATACCAGTGATCACCACCAAAGATGGTTACCATGATATCTTCAAAAACCATGGCAATGTAAGGTTATTAGGAAATGATTGGCAACTGCTTGAAATAAAGGATTTAAAGGAAAATTTTAAAAATGTGGAGGGATTACAAAAAATAAAAAGAGTCTGGATAAAAAAAACTGTTAAAAGACAGATGACTATCGGTTGTGAAATAAAAGCTTCCCAATATTATAGATTTGATGGAAATGATCCTTGGCAGACATTATTGAAACGGGGTAAACGTATTCCACTAACTATTGATGTTGCAGAATCTATTCCGCAGCCAGTTTCAGAAAAAAAGAAAAAAGATGTAATAAATTTACTTGAAAAACAATTTGGGGAAGAATGGACTGCCTTGCCTGAACTTCAATGGTACAAAACTATTTTGTTACATGTGACGGAGGAACCAGCTGAGGAACATGAATATGATTGTGTCTGCAATGAAGAGGATGTAGGAGAAGTCCGTGTGTGATTTTCAGATTTTAATAAAAGTTTTTAGAAAACAATTTTTTTTTGCTAGCCCATCCTTTTCAAAATGGCTTATTTCTAGGAGTGCCAAAACAAAATGGCTTATTTCTTAGGAGTGCTGAAACAAAACATCTTATTTCTTGGAGTTTGCGACTAAATGGCTTATTTCCTTAAATCATATGATAATAACTCATAGTTTAGAGTATTAAAAAAAATATATACACTGTGAAACGATCTATTAACGTACCTAGATTATGTACATAGAAGTTTGTTACTAAAAATATTCATATATGAAAAGTTTTCGTATTTTTCTTGGTCCTGAAAAAAATGACCATACAGAAATAAGCCATTTTGAAAAGTCACTCCTCAATAATTTTGGGGGTTCCCCATACATAGAACTGATGCTAATTTTTTTTCATCGTACCTTTACATGTGGGGGATCTATGGATAGGTCTTCAAAAATGATTTTGAGGTTTCTAATATCATATTTTTCTTAACTGAATAGTTTGAGCAAGAGACACTTCCAAAGTAGTAAAATGTGTGCCCCCCTCCCCCTTGTAACTTCTAAAATAGGACAATGACAAAACTGGAAAAAAATATATGATGTACATTACCATGCAAACTTCCACTGAAAATTGGTTTGATTGAAATCTAGTAAGTAGATTTTTTTAAGACGTCATAAATCGTAAACCGCAATTTACCGTTCATTTAATCAACTGAGATACTTGCTGCTATGGAACCCTTCATGGGCGAGTCCGACTCGCACTTGGCCTGTTTTTTTAAATATTGAGAATTTATAACGTTTTTCGAAAAAAAGAAGGTTACCGCCGCTCTTGCAAGTAAATTGCAAGCTATTAGCTTTAACAGCATGTTCATTTCTTATTACATTAATAAAGATATGGACGTTTAAAATAATAAATAAAAAACGTTTGTATTAATAGTTATAGTATTTACATATCTCTCAGTCACCAACATTTTAGTTGTCGATCATACCAATTCAATCAATATCTTCTATTATTCTAGAGCAATGAGCTGCCAATAATCTTGTCATTTTTTTATGATAACTGCCATTGTCACTAGTGATTGAAAAATAATTCAACACCTCTCAAACTTAATCTTTTAGGAAAACGCCTGTTTGTTGTTTTAAAATTTTCCAAATAGCTAAATTTCTAACTGACTAACTTGGCCTTGTCTGAAATATTGTAACTTAATGCCTAAAGACCTTTTAAGATTAAATTAGCATGGTTCTTAAACAATTTAAGAACAATAAAGCTCCTGGTGATAACAGAGTTACAATAGAGCTTTTTAAGGCGGATGGTATACCAATCCTACGAGCTTTTCAGAAGTTATTTAACTTCGTCATACTAAAAGGTCAAACGTCACAATATTGGTGTGGTAGTGCTTTCTTCAATAAGGGCGATAAAAACCCTTTGAAAAAATAACAGACCCATCACGTTACTGAGCCATGTTTACAAGTTGTTTTCGAGAGTCATTACGAATCGTCTCACGCACAGGTTTGACGTCAACCACCCTCCTGAACAAGCCGGTCACCGAAAATGCTTTAGTACCATATACCACATACATACGCAACGGCAAGTTATTCAGAAGACCGAGGATATATCCAGCCATTATGCTTAGCGTTTGATTGAATAGAAACCTGGATGTACTGTGATCTTTCCAAAATTCCAAATTAACTACGGGTATGTCGAGGTGTTAAAGTGTTTGTATGAGAACTCGCAACCTATACGATTGCAGCGAGGCGTGAGACAGGGGGATATAACATCTCCATCTCCAGAACTATTCATCACTGCATTGGAAGATGTCTTGAAGCTCCTGGACTGAAAGGCTTTGGCATCAATCTCAATGGCGAATACATCCCTCACCTTCGTAATCATGGCTGAAACATTGAAATACCTCGGTACAATGCTCGAAGACTTCAGCAGGATCTCTCTACTAGTGGGTCTCAAAATGAACATGGATAAGACGAATATCATGTTGAAAATTCAGGTTGCACCCATTCCAGTTAAGGTAAGGGACTCTGCACTCGAGGTTGTGGAGAGCTATATCTATACCTAGGACAGACCACCCCACTAGGGAGGCGGTCCAACGCGGTGGTTTTCACCGAAATCTGCGTGCGCCAAGAGAACGGGAGGGCGCCAGAAGAAACGTTCATTGAGTACCGACGGGATGACTACCGGCACGTATTAGTGCACTGGCGCGCACGGCTAGAATTACGCCTACACGCGCGCCAGCGTGCCGTCGGTGCCATCCTACCTCACCTCAAGGCCTGGGTGGAAAGGAGTCTGCCCAACACACTCTCGCTGAGTGCCCGGCCCGGGTGGCCAAAAGGCGACTCTAGATCGTAGGGGCAATGCTGGTGGGTGACTCTTCTAAATGGCACGCCTTGGTCTCCTTTTATGAGGCAGTCATGTTCCAAAAGGAGGCCGCCGAGCGCGAACGGGAGAGATCGCAGACGGAGGAGGCGTCGGGGTGGCGGTGGTGCAACCGGTAGCCCAACTCCCCCTCGGAGCCGCGGCGGCAGAAAGAGAAGTCAATGTTACCAGCTAAAAGAAGACAGCAATCTGTTTATGGCGCAGTCGCTGTGCCGGACTGGCAGAAGTCAGCAAATAGCGAGGACAATTCAGAGCCCTCTCAGGGTACGTGTGGGACCATCATACCATCTGGAACTTTTCGCATAAGGGGTGCACCGGAGCAACATACCCGCGTTCCTGGGGCTCCCCCATCAGGCGCCAAGAGAAGCCCACGGCAGGTAGGTTTAGTCGGTGCGAGTCTGACGCATCCATCCGTAAACATTTTTGCGGGTGGCATACGCAGGCATTCGACCTGCCTTATCAAAAAAAAGGTAAGAGGTCCACTTCGAGTAGGAGATCAATTGTAGAATCTAACTTGCCAGGGCAGAGTTCGGAAAGCTAAGCTTCTGGTCCCAAATACCAATCAAAAGTCTTCGATTAGTATGTGTTGTCTCTGATGAATTAGGGAACCAAGACGTAGTCGCTCACTACAGGACTAATAAAACGGCTCATGGTCACCCAAAGAACAATGGAGTACGCCATGTTCGGAGTTTCCCTCCGAGATCAAATCACAAATCTCAAGATCCAACCAAGAGAGGCAAATAAAAAAAACCGACATAGCTTGAATAATTGCCAAGCAAATGTGGCGGTGGGCAGGGTACATAGCTTGCAGAATCTACGGCCGCTGGGGCAGAAAGTTTCTCAAGTGGCGACCATGAACCGAAAAACGCAGCGTGGGCCCCCAACAAGATGGACCGATGATCTTGCGAGGGCCGATGACAGCCGCTGGATGCGGGCAAGGCAGGATCTGCAGTTGTGGAGTATCTTTGGGAAGCAATGGATTTTGCCCAACAGTACCTTCGGCTGATATGACGATAATGATGATGCATCTATTCAATAACGGTGTACGCCACCACGCCTCCGCGGTTTAACTTTAACAGAATGAAATTCTTTGTTAAAATATAATTATATCCTCCTAGCCGAATTTCGGCCCCAGCGGCCAGTCTCAATGGAGACTGGCCATGTGAGCGGGACATACCACAAGTGTGTGTGCAAACACAGGGGCACTATCTATTCCATCACTCTCATTATCCGATGGGACGACTAGCGGAACGACCGGAAGGTCAGGTACAGGATCGACGGCTTTACGTGCTCTCCGAGGCATGAGGCTATAATACCGCCAACTCCCAGACTTCGGGCTGACACTAAGAAATTTTTCTTTTTACGTAAAAATTCCATAGACACTTTAGGCCCAACCCGGGATTTGAACCCAGGACCTCGTTATCTACGTTTGAAGACGCTATCACTAGACCAACGAAGCGTAACACACTTTAAAAAAAGGACTGCTAAATTGCTTTTACTAATTCCGTAGTACCTACCGAGTTCCAAATTAAAAGAAATTATGACAATAAACAAGAACAGACACGAAAAATTTAATAGTACAGTGTTTAGCGACAAGCAAAATTGAACTTTAAAATAATAAATTCCAAATTATTACGACTAGATGTCACGTGAGGTGGTGTTTATGCAATTACCAAACCAATTTCGATGCGAAAGAGTGCATATTACAATGTCTTGGCTGGAATGGCTTACCCTGTTACAGTGTTACAGGGTATGAAAGGGTAACCCTTTCGGAAGCGGTTCATTACACCCGTTCGAAGGTGTAACTCGTATCATAGGGTTTATTTTTTAAGCGCTTAAAAATACCCGTTCAAAAACCCGTTCAACGAGTATCCGGACGGTCCCTGGTCGGGAATTTAACTTGAGCTGTTGGGCGAGCGGGCGGGAAAGCCCATGTGTAGTAGGAAGGGCTAAGAACAAGATATCGCTTTCGATAATGTAAGGGAACAATCCTTAGTTATCCATTTCGGTGAAGATTCGTCATTAGCCAAAGAGAGTATGTTAGTAGATGATGAATCATTTTGTAATTGTTTCCGTCCGTCCGTCCTTCTGTCTGTCTGTCATCAGGCTGTATCTCATGAACCGTGAAAGTTAGACAGTTGAAATTTTCACATGTGATATATTTCTGTTGCCGCTATAACAACAAATACTAAAAAACAAAATAAAATAAATATTTAAGGGGACTCCCATACAACAAACGTGATTTTTATAGATAATAGTACGGAACCCTTCATGCGCAAGTCCAACTCGCACTTGGCCGGTTTTTTTTTTTATTAGGTTTTATATTAGCAGTTTCTGTCACGGCATCTGCGAAAATTAATCCTAACCAAAAAAGACGACTCTCCGTCATCCGTCATGACAAGCTCAAATAGCGATTTTAGTAATCAAATTGAGTTGACAATAGGACGATACTCGATACAACGTGGTCGAGCACTTATAGGTAGTTATTACAACTTTATGTCTACTAGTTGGACCCTCTCTATTCTCCCGTGAAGCAGTGAGAGCTTCTAAGATTAATTATAAACATACAAACACACTAAAAAAATAAACACTGTTTCGCCTCATGCCTAATGAGTTCCTCTCGCTATTTGTTTACAGTACACGGCTATGGGGACCCCATTCCATGAATAATATTTTTTTATATGTTAACTTTCAGTGAAGCATACTTAGCTTCTGAGAGCGCTGGCGGCGCTGACACACCGACCAACGCGCCGGCTGCACCTGAGCCCAACATTCCTGACGAGTTGATCTGTAGCTTGTGTCGGGATTTGCTCACCGATGCTGTGATGATACCCTGTTGTGGAAACTCTTTCTGCGATGAATGTAAGTAACACATTTGTCATCGACGCGACAAACGAACAATTGGATCATCTGATGGTAAGTGATCACCGCCGCCCATGGACACTCGCGATACCAGAGGAGTCGCGGGTGCCCCCCACCCCAATGAGCTCTGGCGACCTTACTCACACTCGGAAACACAACATAAAAATTATTAATTTTATTATCAAGGAATGTCTTCTGTACTTTTTTACTTACTATTATGTTTGTTAATCTAATAAGTCAAAATGGCAGATTGACTTTTTTGAAATTTGGAGTTTAATTCGGTTATAAATGCGCACTGTTCTCTAGCTCTCTCTTTACACTGTGCGAAACTACAAGTACAACGGCAGTTAGACATTTAAAGCAATCCTGAATTGATCACAGCAAAATATGCTCTCTTGTGGAGTGGTTCTGTATAATATATTAGACGGCAAGCGCGGGGTGTGCGGAATTTAGAAGAATCCAATAATATGCATACAGAACTTACGTACTAGATTGTAGTTAATTGCTACGTAATGAGAGTCGCTATTAATTTGTCCTAAAGATGTGTACATAGTACTATTTTAATTCGTTGATACGATTGACTATCTGTTGCGTGTGACCAAGTATTACCGCAAGTGTTGTTATTTTACAAATAATTTGGTTTCCTTGTTCTATGTATACTATTGTTGATAGTTGTAGATATAACATAAAATATTTTCTGTTTGAAGGTATTCGAGGCGCGCTACTTGAATCTGAAGATCATGAATGTCCTGACTGTCGGGAAAAGGAAATTGCGCCTACTACGTTGATTCCCAACAGGTATGTTGTCATTTTAGTTAACGGTCTTATGAGAAATTCAAAATTCGTACAGGCTTCTCTCAATCTGGATCAAATTAGATTGGAAAGCTCAATAGGTTTTTACTATTTTTAAACAAATCTCTTGTAATAATAGGGCTGCGGATTAACGTTTTTTATTTCTTATTATTAAGACATTTTTTAACTTTTTTAAAAGGCAACATACGCGCTAGGTAAATCCATCCTTATATCGCGGCGTACTTTACAAACATAATTGACACAGATTACAGCTGTACTCGGAACAACTATTTATTGGTCACAGAAATAATTGTCCTACGCGAGAACCGAACCCAGGACACGAAGTGGCGAGCCGAATGCCTTAACCGCAGCGCCACAAAATTCAAATTGCCGTACATTTAACGAAGTCACTAGTATTTAAAGATCATGTTAGCGTTATACTAACATATGACTTCACTTTTATATTGAAGCTACAGAATGTCAATACTTACTAGGTCACGAGTACGAGACAGAGCATTCCAACTCAAACGCCACCGCCAAGAGCTTTAAACGCTGATATCTCTACATTTTTTTATTAAGTCTGTTATCTTAAGTAAATTTAACCACAGTCCAGGACCCCTATTGCTACGATGATTTGATATGTATTTTATATTATGTAATATTTCACTATTAGGTTTTTGAGAAACTCCGTGTCGTCGTTCCGCAATCAGACTGGCTACAGTAGACGAACTCCACACCGACCGGCAGCGGTGCCGGTGCAACAAAGGCCGCCCATTTTAGGTACGTACTATAACTATCTAAACTTGTAAGTTTGTAAACAAATTTGAAATTGTTTTCTCTGCATCACCCCAAGGTTGACTGGCAGAGATGTTCTTTGGCGTTAACTACGCTCTTGGTCATTGTTGTGCATAAAGTTTAACTGTATTAATACTCAGTTTAAATATCTTGGGACAAATAATCATCATCATCATCATCATAATCTTATCCCCACCAATATGCCAGTGGGTATGGTTTCCGCACTTAGTCCCGATGTGGACCAATGTGCGTGAGCCATGGCAGCCTTCACTCCATCCAGCCCACCTCCCACCAGAAGCATATCAGGTGTCCTAAATTCTCAGGGCATCCGTAAGAGTTTTCATCCAGGGGCTCTACCTGCTAAGTCACCGAACATCGTTTTCGTGAATGGCGTTCAAATAAATACAGGTTAAAAATTACTTAATCAATCGTTAAATCGGCTTCAACGTTTCCAATCGATTCCGGACCATTTATGACGTCACTTGTGGTCATGGAAGCCGATTTAACGAATGATTTAGTATTTTTTAACCTTTATTTATTTGAACGCCATTCACAAAAACGAAGTTCGGTGACATAGCCGGTAGTGGCCCTGGCATGGCACTGCTTCAATAAATAAAGGTTAAAAATTACTTAATCAATCGTTAAATCGGCTTCAACGTTGACAATCGATTCCGGACCATTTATGACGTCGCATGTGGTCATGGAAGCCGATTTAACGATTTAGTTTTTTTTACCCTTTATTTATTTGAACGCCATTCACGAAAACGATGTTCGGTGACTGAGCCGGTAGTGACCCTGGCATGGCATTGCTTCTTTGGATTGTCTACAGCCCCGTGCTGAGGACCACCAGTAATCCGACTGTGTGTATGTGGGACAAGTAATACACTACCATCTGATAAAATAGGCATAGCCTGTACAATGACAACCAGACAATTGATAAACAAATTTTTATTTTATTTTAAATACATATATATTACTAGCTGTGCCTCGTGGTTATACCCGCGGTTAAATTTATAATATATAGCCTATGTGTCATTCGGATGTATAAGCTATATTTATTACTACATAGTTTCGTCAAAATCCGTTGGTAGTTTTAAGAGAAGAGTAACAAACATCCATACATCCATCCATACTCACAAACTTTCGCATTTAAAATATCCTGGGAATAATATCCTGGGACATTATATACACACGGCCATCTGATCCCAAACTAAGCAGAGCTTGTACTATGGAATCCATATAACTGATATACTACATATTATACTACTTTTCTTTTGTAAATACATACTTATATAGATAAATACACCCAGACTCGAAGGAATCGAACCCACGACATCTGACGTGAAAAGCAAGCATTTGCCAACCACGCCGACAGGCTCGTTGTTTATAATAATAATAATAATATCTGGGGACAATGTCACACAGATCATCCTAGCCCCAAACTAAGCAAAGCTTGTACTATGGGTACCAGGCGACGATATACATACTTATATAGATTGATAAATACTTAAATACATAGAAAACATCCATGACTCAGAAACAAATATTCGTGCTCATCACACAAATATTTGCACTTACCGGGATTCGAACCCAGGACCACCAGCTTCATAGGCAGGAGCACTACTAACTAGGTTACGGTGACCGTCAGATAGTAGGATAGATAAATGTCACCCAGACAAATAAAATAGTCTATAAGTTTATGTGTATAGTTTCCGTTTTTTATTCTTTTAATTATGTTTGTAGAGCCTCCACCAAATGCAGTGCTTCCCCCGCCTAATGGGCCAATTCAACCGCAGCCGTCTGGAAGTCAAGCTGGTTTGTACTCAAATATATCTATTATTTATTTGTATTTGGAAATAACTAATACCGAGTGACTGTCTAATCTAAGGATTTGACTTTTCAATAGACCCTTCATCTTATTTATTTTGTTATAATCTATTATTACCGTTAGTGTCAGAAGTTTAAGCTGATAATGTGCATATTACATACGTTATTTACAGATTAACCAAACCGACCATCGAAGTATAAATATTCACTTCATGGGACCGTTCTACAATCTTTATTACTTTATTATTACCTCGCGAACGAAATAATTAACGAAAATAATAACACAAGCGTCCAAAGGAATTGCGTACGGGTATAAATTAAATAAGATGAAAAGGTTTATTATAGCTGTCCTCAAAAATAATCGGGATTTCTTTTGTGGCGCTTACTGTTTTGGAAGTTTTCAAACTTTGGTACCTCTAAACAAAAAAAGTTTTGCTGATCTTCACCCACCATAACTAATATTCGAGTGTGATATAGCTTTTTGTTAACTGTTGCGGGTAGCGGACGTGTTAAAAAAATACAAGAATAGTTAAAATTGGGTAGTTCTATGAAACTACGATGCAAGTGAAATTTTTGTCTCTTACGATGTAAAATTAATTCATTGTCGGATATTTTCGCATTATTTTTGGTTTTTCACTCGTTGACCGGTTTATTAAACTCCCTAGTTGTATCGATACCCATCACGATCAAGTGAACAACAACATTTGTATCAATACATTGATCAAAACACAAATACCGTGGAGCACTTGCACAAATGAGTGATAATGTAAATGCTACATGGTCCACTTAATCAAGGAAAATGCGGGGATTGTATGACCCTAGTATAAGTATAGTATAATATACGGCCAAGCCTGGTGTGGTCAATGCAATGGTATCGAATAGAGATAAGTGCCATAATGGTCGAAGACATAATCGCGGCGACCAAAGGGCACTGGATACGTACGAAAAAAAAGATTAATCTTCCTAATCACATCACTCTTGGTATATTGAGTGCTTCACAATATTTGATGTTAGCCCTGTGGGACACCTTAAAGCTCTAACCATAGTCACCTAGTTTTTCTCGTGCTACGTAATGGGACTATTTCGAACGCATTATTTGGAAGTTATAATATAGCAGTTGTGGAGGTAGATGGTTCTAATAGTAGTAGTAGAAACCTGTGGTTTACCTGTAAATATTCAATTATCTATGATTGTATAATAAGTTTAAACTTGAAGAGTCCATCAGTATAGTTTTATACTGTCATAACGAATCTAGCCATACATAATTAATTAACTAAAAACTATATAATTCAGGCAATATATGCTCCAAATGTCTACAAAGTCAGTTTGCCATAAATTTTATTAATGAGAGATTTTATGCTAGATTATTTCTGACAGGGAAATTACTGTAAAAGATATTCTGTCCGTAGTGGTACAAGATTAACATTCCGGTGATGGCATTTTACACAATCGTAATATCAAAATAAAACTTAACTTGTTTTAATTGTGACTTGGGATGGGCGTTTCGCGTTCTTTGATTTTATATAAACAATTAATTGTATTATTTCTTTTGTATATTTACTTTCTCGTATCGGAAAGCATTACTCTGCTATCAGAGTTATTTATTAGGCCTCTCAAGTGGTTTAACAACTGTATACACTGCTACAGATCAAGCTATACAATAATAGGAAATCCTATACACCGCGAGATTAGCTTATACTGGAAATTTATAGCTTGATATATAGCCGTGTGTACTATCGGAGCCCTCCGAAGTTCGTTGATGCTTAGTAAATAAAGCACTTTGGCGGTCATTTATAGAATAATTTTGATTTATTATGTGCATCGGTAATGATATATGGGTTCATTTACTTATGGCGAAAGGTTTTAAATCCAATTTAAAAGATTACTACCTTAAAAAATTATTTTGTTTTAGAATTTTAGCACTAACAATAATGCATTGTAATAATATTAGATAATAAACTCATAAATAAATGTGTGAACGATTCGCCGCTACCCACATAAACCCTTAGAGGTTTCTGCGGTTCGGCCTGTTAAATGTAATGTACAATGAAAAAATATATTGAATAAATAAATTAAAATAAAAAAAAGAAATCGGTGTTGCGAATGTATGAGGGGGACGTTAGACGTTTAAACGTAGTATTAACATTGAAGACGCGCGGGGTGGGCCCCGCGGGTCCCCGGGCGACGAGTCGGACGGCTCGGCGGACGACAACATCACGCTGACGCTGCCCGCCGCGCACCGCGCGCCCGGCCTGGGCCCGCCCGCGCACGAGCGCCACCGCCACCCGCGCCGCCTAGGTACTGCCGCCTGCGGCTTGTCGATGTCCACCACCTCTACTGTCGGCAGCTTTTAAAACTAGCTTTGATGGCGAAACTTAAGCTTATTTATCTTTGAAACTGAACACATCTATATTCATCATCATCTATTAAAACCGTCCAACAGCTGACGCGATTGGTATACAGAGTTCATTTATTCATATCTCACAAATTGCTTATCTTTTAATTTGTTAAGTGTCATGGTAGAAGGCCGTCCTTAATTTTTCCCCATTTTATATGTTACACTTGTATAGCGTGTAACAACAATATTTGTTTCAAATATTTTAAGGTATAATTGATTAGGCTATATAATAAATGACTATTCTATCGTCCTTCAAACAAAAGCGATAAACCAAGGTTGAGCAGATATAGCATTGTTTTTATTTGCATTACTATTACAATATGGTAAAGTTTTTTAATATTTTTCCTGTAGTCAGTATGACCTAACAATCTAGCCCAAAAATACACGTTATTTAAACATATTGCCGTTACTTCTTTAATAGGTTGCATTACTATTACGACTGATTGTAAGTTTCAAAGATAAATCAAAAGTGCATGTACTAGGTGTTTTGTTACGTCGATGTTTTAAACCGTCACGCTGTTAAGCATGTGCAGCACAATATACATCACACACTGACTCGTCAACTAAATATATAGCAGTTGCACGTTCAATTTAACTTGTATTAAGTAACAGATATTAAGCGATTACATTGCCGATCGTGCTTCATTTCAACATTAAACATTATAACGATCTATGTTTTGTTATGTCTTTTGCAATACTTACTAACTTATCGTATGGGACGTGGTTACCCTAGTGTCAGAGTTGTTCAAGCCGCCTAGTAGGCCTCTGATGTGGCTTAACGACTGTTTTCTAATGATTACAACCGGACAGCTTAACGCGTCCTCCGAAGCACGGAGACGCTCAGAAATAAAACCACTTTGGTGGTAACCTATATATGGAATGACCGCGAGCCTAGTTGCTTAATTTCACCGATCACTTGTGGACCGGTGAGAGCATCTAGCTATGAGCTCTTTTGCGATAAAGTGTACTCTACTTTTAACAGTTAATAGTTGAACTGTTTTTGTCTCTACTTGGAAATGAGGTTGTAGTATGCCTGCCGGCCATAGTCCGCATCAAATTCGTGCTCGGGACTGCATGTTTCATGTTGCTTTCAATGGTTTACCTTAGGGAGTCCAGTAAACGTGCCTCGTTCCTATGTCTCGTATATAATATGACGAAGAAGTCTCAATTTAAAATGTTCTTAATACAGTTGTATAAGGAACATATAAAATTCAGAGTTCTTTAAATATGACAACTCTGTGGCATGTCTTAGTGATAATAAAAAAGAAACTGCAATTGGATTCCAACTTATGCACGTGAGCTAACTGCTTGCTTTACCTAACTGCCTACTTACCTGCCTACCTACCTAATTCTTATCTAAGGGCCTATGCACACTACGTTTTAAAAGCGCGATGTTGACGCGCGTTTGTAGCGATACACACGCGCGTTAGCATCACGTTTCTATCGATAAAAAACAAAAACAAACAAACTGCTCTTTAGAATAAAAGCGCGCCGTCCACGCGTGTTTTGGAAACGCACGACGACGGCGCATTTAAAAACTGTGCATATATATTATAATGTGTGCATATATAATATATATTATAGGTTGAGTGATATATGAATGCTTAAAAAATATGTATTACACATATGCATGTGTAATACATATTTTTTAAGCATTCATATATCACTCAACCTATAAGATAGTTAATTTGTGAAGGACTTATCAGGATTAAAAATATTACCGAAACTAATATCGACTTAAATTATTTAATTGGGTATACATTAACCTTTTTGTAAGTATTATTAACATAATCATAAAACGAGGAAGCACAAAATACAAAAAGAAATATTGCTATTGTGTAATATGTTTTTTGTATAACAATGTATGAGGACGATAATAAATTAATTAGGTATTTCTATGTTAACAAACAGATTCGTTCATCGCAATTTAATCAAACGCATATGGTTGAAGATATATTGTAAATATACTTAATTAATAAATAAATAAATAAAACTGGAGACTGATATCTGTATGATTTAATAGCCTTTTATGCTAACTATAGACCAGGGTCGATAATTTTTAAAACAAAAAAAAATAGTAGTAGGATGAAACCCATTAGAAAAGGAGGGGAATATTATAAAAATTAAAGGAAAAATAATTTACGGGCGATCTGAGGTCGGGGATGGAAGGGGATGGGGGTGAGTTTTTAAGGGTAAAAAACGGTTTTTCTCGATTTCCGGCAAAACTAAAAGTCCTATCGAAAAAAGTCAAATGGCTGAGTTGTAGGTAATAAAAAGATCTAAAACTTTTGTATTTACACTTTTTTCACATAACCTCAAAATTTATGTGATAACTTCAAAAAACCAAGTTTTTGGATTTTTATTTTTATCTTTTACAAACATTTTTCTTTTATAACGAAATTTGGTGAAAACTTACCTTTTTATGTCCCAAATACGCTGTAATTTATTTAATTAAAAATATTTATTTTTTCACCTTATTTTGAATTAATATCGAAAAAACACCCTAATTTTCAATCGAAAAATCACCCGTCAAAATATCAGCTTTTTTCAAAAAGTTGGTATGTTTTCTGTTCGTTGAAATCTCTACTTTCCGATGGTGAAAAAAAAAATATGATACCATAGTAAATCTTCTCTGAAAATGCAAAAAATCGAAAAACCTCGAATTCGAAATTGTTTTTAATAATATAAAGAAATTTGAGCTATTTATTAAAATTAACATTTTAATTACTCTAAAAACGTTAGCTTACATGTTACATTGATTAAAAAAAATGCAAATACAAATATACTACTATAATTAACAAACAAATAAGTTAATAAAATTAATATTTAATAAGACTTGTACAATATTTGGAGAAAGTTGTCGAATCTTCTTTGAATTACATGCGTAGATGTCTATTTATAACTATTTTAAGTTAAATTATATACCTGAGTGACCTACGAAAAATAGTAGCCCAAATTTATCACAAAAGAACAGAAAGAAAAAGGGGTCGCTCAGCATGTGAAAACACTAAGAATTTTATTAATTATCTTATTAATTATATCGTTGACAACGAAACAGAATGTCAATTTTCTGTAAATGAAATAAAAGAGGGATTTTCAGGAGATCTACCAGACTATGCAACTATTAAAAGTAAATTGAAAGAGCATTTTCAAGACGATATCGAGTGTCATTTAATTAAAAGGGACATGATTATTTTATACAAAAATGGTACTGCAAGTAAGAAACTCTGCAACGACTGGTACGAAAAAAGATTAAAAAGTAAAGAAGACGAACGAACTAGAATTGTTGAAATGGCTGCTGAAATTGTTTTAGAAGATATACGTTCTAAAGTATATGATATGAATTACTACAAAACTCTCGATATAGACGAAGGCAATCTTTTTAAGGATGTTCCTAAAACTTTGCAAGTTTTTTTGAATGTTGTGTGTAAGAGTAATAAAGAAAAAAGTAAATATAACGTTCGTAGGATGGATAAAATAGTGGCCACAATGTCTCATTGCATCATCACATCTGTAAGGCCACGTTCTTTTTTATCTCCAATTTTACTTGGTTTGTCGTCTATGATTCACAAAAAATATGCCTCGAAAGGATTGATCGACTCATTATCCAATTTAGGTTTGTGTTCCTCATACAAAGAAACTTTTGCGCTTTGAAGCGTCGATTATCAAGGACCCTGCTAATCATATTGTTTCTCCAGATTCATATGTTCAATTCGTTTTTGACAATGCCGATCATAATACATGCACAATTGATGGCAAAAATACTTTCCATGCAATGGGTGGAATAATGGTTGTTACTCCGGCGTCTAGTGTTACTTCAAAGAAAAGCATTTCTAGATTAAAACAGATTCCATCTTCTGAAGAAATAGGTGAAATTGGATTCGTGAAACTGAAACATTTTGAAAACAAAAACTCTGATGGATTAAAAACAGTTCAGATAGAAGATGTTTTAGATGCTGCGGACAACTGTGAAATTTCTTCGGCAGATTTTACATGGACTTATTCAAAATTCGCAAACAACAAATCCGATGGTTGGAATGGGTTCATGGAGAAGTTACATACTAATTTGACTTATCATGTTTCAAAAATTATTCCTGTGCCATTTATAAAAAATCCACCGAGTGATTATGATACCATTTTTACATCGTTGGTAGAAGCGGCTATGCAATGCCAAAAACAAGAGCAAAAAATTGTGTTCGTAACGTTTGACCAG
Organism: Pseudoips prasinana; assembly: GCA_951640165.1. Taxonomy (NCBI): domain Eukaryota; kingdom Metazoa; phylum Arthropoda; class Insecta; order Lepidoptera; family Nolidae; genus Pseudoips; species Pseudoips prasinana. The sequence goes on from OX621240.1 coordinate 18,977,301, forward strand.
CCGCTATACTATAAAGCTCGTGAAATCTTGGCCAATATTGATTTAAATAATGATCCTTACAATTTGCCCTCAATCCAAGTAAGACTTGGGGGATTTCATTTAATTATGTCTTTTCTCGGAGTGATTGGATTCATCATGGATGGTAGTGGACTAAAGGAGGCTTTTTGTGAAATATATGCAGAAAATTCGTCCGACAAAGCTCTCTCCGGGCACGCATATGCACGAGCTATCAGAGGACATTTTCTAGTACAGCTCGCCTTGTCTGAATTAATTTTTTCATCGATGGAGTTGTCAGACACAGAAAAGGGGCTAATGGATACATTATTGCAGGATTTAGGAACTGAAAATTTCGAAGACAATTTGCATCAAGAAGATTTTCAGATCATAAAAGAAAAATTTATCGAGCATCTAAAATTAGTACAAAAAAGAGGTCCTACCGCAAAACTTTGGATGCAGTACTGGCAAATGATCTCATTGGTTAAAGATTTCATACGGGCTGAACGTGCAGGTAATTGGGAATTACATTTAAAATGCGTGGAAAGAATGCTTCCTTATTTTCATGCAAGTGGGCACTTTCTATACGCAAAATCTGCTCATCTTTATCTCCAAGATATGCGTAAGCTTAAAGACACAATATATGAATTTACGCGATTCACCGAAGGATTCTTTACAATTAGACGTACTGACAAGTTTTGGTCGGGAGTTTGGTCGGATATGACGATAGAGCAAGTTTTGATGAGATCTATGAAAACTCAGGGTGGACTTACACATGGTCGTGGTTTGTCTGAAAGTGTTTTTACAAAATTTGTATTAACAATGATCATACTTGTCGAACTTTGCAATGATATGGAAAATTTTTGTAATGTTTCTTTTGCAAATACAGAGCAACACATTGATTCCAGGGAATATCGAATAAAAAGAGATGTAGCTGATTTACAAATATTACAATTTTTTTTTAACAGGTACGATCCTTTTCCAGAGACTGATAACATTATGTCAATATTTTCTGGAATTATTGGCAGTAATTCTGTAAATTGCCATGAAGCGTATGAAGAAGGAAAAAAATCTTTACAAGCTATTGTTGGAATGAATTTTGGCAGTGTAAAATTTAAAAGGAAAAACAAAGTCTTGTCTTTAAAAACAGTTCAATCTTCCGTTAAAGTGAACGGAGATATTATAGCTATCGATCCATTATTGTTGTTTCAAAGAATAACGTTAACTATTGACAGTAAAAAAGATATGGAAACTTATTTACAATATGAGCTTGCACCTTTTCCATTGTCACTTTTTACAGAAAATGGCCTCAGGAAAAATGTTAAATCTCAACTTTACGATTTATTTGTGAGTGCAAATGGACCAACGCTTTCTAACGGTGTAGTGCATGTCGTTGACGGTGGATTTTTACTGCACAAAGTAATTTGGCAAAAAAATGAAACGGTAGAAGAGATAATGAATAAATATTTGCGCTATGTAAAAAAACATTACGCAGTAAGCAGCTATATTGTCTTTGATGGGTATCCCGAAATTAAAAAGTCAGTTAGTGTCACAACAGTACCAGCAGCTACTTCAACTAAAAGAGGAGAACGTAGTCGTAGAAAAACCTCAGACAATATTCCAGAGTTCGATTATCAAAATCATACAAAAATACCTTTTTTGCAAGAAAAATTTTTATCTAACGAGAAAAATAAGGATAAAATAATAAAAACTTTGATGAAAAGATTACAGTCACGAGGATTTTCCTGTAACCAAGTAGAAGAAGATGCTGATGCTGACATAATTGAAACCGCGATAAAAGTTGCAATGAGTAATAATAAAACTGTAATTGTTGTAGGCCAAGATATTGATCTTTTGGTCGTTTTAAATCAGTTAAATTCATACTATAATCATGACATTTATTTTCTCAAACCAGGTTCTGGAAATGTAAAGGACCTATTTTTCACGTCTAATAGTTTCAAACATGAATCCTTAAGAAACATTGTTGCATTTCTGCATTGTTTTTCTGGTTGCGATACAACATCTGGATTTGCCGGAAAAGGAAAGAAAAGTATCGTCAATTCATTATTAGACGTTAAAAAATTGTCAAATTTGGCCAATGTTTTTTATAAGAAAGATGCGAGTAAAGAAGAAATAAAAAAAAATGGATTACAACTAATCAAATCTATTTATAAATGTAAAAATGAAAAAATTACACTGAATCAATTAAGGTTTCAAAAATATCAATTGGCAAAAATTAAATCATCTTTCGTTTTGGCAAACCTCCCACCCACAGAAGGAGCAGCAGAACAACATTGTTACAGGGCATATTATCAGCTTCAAACTTGCAACAGCAACAGATTGGGGCTGGAAGCAATATCAACGTGGAATTATGCCCAAATTTACACATAAAGAATTAATTCCGGAAATATTGCTCAAAACTATTTGCTGCAGCTGTGAAACTGGATGTAACAGTTTAAAATGTGGTTGCCGCAAACATGGATTAAAATGCACAAATTTATGTTCAAACTGTCATGGTTCTGAAAATTGCTCCAATATTGAAGAAGAAACCTACGAGGAAGTTAATGATTCAGACGAAATTGTGGATGAAGAACCAACGCAGTCTGGAAATAATGTTGGAGAGGAAGAAGTTGATAGTCATGAAGATTTCGAAGATCTACTAGAATCGGAGATGTTTGACGAATCTAACGACGAAGAAATGCCATCAAAAAAACAAAAACTAATGGATAACTGATTAGAATTGAAGGTAATGTATTTATGAATGATAAGATTAATGTGTTTAAAAATATTGTAATGAATAACGTAATAAGAATAAAGTATCTACATTTAATTGTACGATTTATATTTATATGTAATGAGATTTTCTATGACATAAATGTAATAAGCATTAAATAAATCATCTTTTTAACTGAAACAAATTGCAGCAATCACATTTTTTAGATGAAATTTTTTATAATATATAAAAAAATAGAATCGAGGTTTTTAGATTTTTGCATTTTCTGAAAAGATTTACTATGGTAACATTTTTTTTATTTTTACCATCGGAAAGTGGAGATTTCAACGAACAGAAAACATACCAACTTTTTGAAAAAAGCTGATATTTTGACGGGTGATTTTTCGATTGAAAATTAGGGTGTTTTTTCGATATTAATTCAAAATGTGAAAAAATAAATATTTTTAATCAAATAAATTACAGCGTATTTGGGACATAAAAAGGTAAGTTTTCACCAAATTTCGTTAAAAAAGATAAAGGTTTGTAAAAGATAAAAATAAAAAACCAAAAACTTGGTTTTTTGAAGTTATCACATAAATTTTGAGGTTATGTGAAAAAAGTGTAAATACAAAAGTTTTAGATCTTTTTATTACCTACAACTTTGCCATTTGACTTTTTTCGATAGGACTTTTAGTTTTGCCGGAAATCGAGAAAAACCGTTTTTTACCCTTAAAAACTCACCCCATCCCCTTCCCGACCTCAGATCGCCCGTAAATTATTTTTCCTTTAATTTTTATAATATTCTCCTCCTTTTCTAATGGGTTTCATCCTACTACTATTTTTTTTCACTTTTTATTATTTTTAAAGGGATCTACCCTGGTCTACTATAAACGTAATGATTTTAATAATTAATGTGATGGCGATAACTTGCCTTAGATCAACTAGCCTTACCAGTATTGGTCCATCAGAAGTTACAATTTTTGTTCATTAATAAAGTAACTACATCGTTAACTTGAAATTACGTTTTATTTAACACCTAAATAATTTTTGCTTGCGGTCACTGACAATATAACTGTAACGAGTTTGTGGCCCTTATAAAAAAAGGTTGAGAATCGCTGCCTTAAGGTGAACGCGATCAGGTCCGCGCCGAAGGAGCCGCACCTCGCATCGTGCACTTGCTTTATGGAAATGCGGATGGTCATATAAAGATTTGTAAAATGCGATGACTACAGCGCCGTGCGGCTCCTCCAGCACGAACCTATGAGCGTTCACCTTAATACAATTATTATTTGACCCTGCTTTGTTGGCACCTGAGTTTTGTGGTGTAGGTTGTTCGTTCATGCATAGTGCTCCATTGTCCTGCCTGTGCTTCAATAAGAAGTGATATTGTTTATATAATTCGGCCTATAATATGCTGATGATTATTTATTTGTTTTAGGACATCCACCTGCTTTGAAACCACCGGGAATCGATACACCGCCTATTAATATGCCACCAAATGTAAGTATCTAATGTCAAATAAAATTAGTAGAATAATCATAAGTTTAACTAACTGCAACTATTATAATTAATATAAAAAATACTTGAAAATTTAAAAATATCAAACTATGCGAGTTATGTTTAATGTACTGTATATTACGGTCCATTTTTTCTTACTTGTCTTATTTGGTAAACAAACACTACTCGGTCCGAAAATCACTAGTTTCGTCATCAATCACGCACTTTTAGTTAGGTATGAACATCTTGATTGTTGGAAGAAACACATACTATATAAATAACACCAAAAACTGCTTCAAATTAACCATCCAAACACATTAATTCTCTTAAAATCAAAATAATATCAGAATCCATTTTCACAGATTAATAATTATATTGGCAATTTGACATTTCAAAATGCTAGTTTGTCTTCGGAACTTAGAGAAGGGAAAAGTGAATGAATGATTCTGACCAGTGTGAACTGTATAATTTTAATGTAAAAAACTGAATAATAAAGCAGAATGTTTATATATATATATCTCAAGTTATATGTGTGTATGGTAATGTAAGGCATTATTTTTAAAAACTAAAGTTTTTGTTGTAACTGGTCGTAGACTAAAAGTATTATTTGACAAGTGAAATTTTTTGACTTGACGGGATACGTCCTGTAATTCGTCTCGTCGCCTCGCTTTATGTTGTACGTTACGGGTGCTCTCTGTGTGTGTTTGAAGTGTAACGATTTGGCTTTCTACTGGACTCTGCTGATTCTTTCTGTGATTTGGACGGTTTTATTCTTTAGACTGACGACCTTTGGCTATTCTTCAAGGACATCGATATTGCATACGACTGTGATTTTAGTGCAATTGTTTTGTTTAAACAAGGTAAGTAAATTAATCTTTTTTAATGTTATTTATTCATATTGGGAATTCTATAAACAATCCTGAATAACAATAATAATTGGAGATCGGGTCAACGCCACCAAATTTGTCTCGGTAAATAACAGCGCAATTGAGACATGAGCTCTTATTTTGTTTAGTTCGCTTGAAACACGGCTAATGTAAACACATTTCACAATGCCGTAATGTGGGTTCAAAAGTTGCAAAAATAGTTAAAGAAGGCTTAAGCCAAATTGGTACGATGTCTTGGAATAATTGTATAAACCATATAAAAAAAGAAGAGGATAAAATGATGCAGCTTGACGGACTTTTAGATGCTGCAACAGATGCACCTACCCAGGGTTTCATTATACACCTGTCATAATCGGAAGACTCCAGAAGTGAAGATACATGTAGTGAATCAAATGAATAAATAAATAAAAAATAGTTTTGTTTTATTTTTTATATAGGCCAACGACATATTTCAGGAATTATTTCTTTGATTAAGATAATGTGAGATATTCTGGCAGCTTACTACAAGATTATCAACGCTAATTTATTCCCAGGGCCATAACTAAAATTTTATTTGTCAGGAAATCCTACATTACTAATATCATTCGGTTACAGCTGTATGAATTCGTTCAGTCCTTCATTCGATAATTTCCCAACTCTATCAATTGTCTTTGGTTACCAGTACGCCATATTTGTGTACTAAATAAGACAAGTAAAGAAAAATAGACTGTAGATGCCTTATGCTATCAAAATCGCTGCCTCGCTAATTGTTGAATCTTAAATATCGTCCACCAAAATTAGCAATATTTGTTTTATCCTGAACCAAAATACCTTCTTACTTATACTTCTTACTTCACTGTAATTATATTATATTTTTCGAATTAGCAATTGTGGTCGACTGGAGTAAAGATTGAGCTAAACATGTCTTGAAACTTAAGAAACTTTATTAGTTCTAGAAGCATCCATTGAAAACCTGGTATTAGTTTTCGTTTCACGGTCCCTGCGAAATAATAGCATTACCTGATGAATTTCGGATATGTGGCCATATCCACGTAACTAGACAAGTGTGTGTGTATGTGGAAAAATAGTGATACTCTCTATTTCTTTAGTATTTTAATCAGATAGTATAATGGAAAGACGAGGCGCCGTACCAGAAGCGCAATATGGCCAACTCCCTGATTCCCGGTTGCCTCTGAGAGATTTTCTTGCCAGAAAAGTTCCAGTAGAGCTCGTTTCAGTCATACTATGATGTTGAATCGTAAAAACTCAGGTTTTTATACAAAATATATATTCGTATCGAAGCAACACTATGAACAATCCGTAACCCATACGTTATTTGTTTTAGATGCCGCGATTGGATGAGCAGAGGGCGAGCACACCGACAATCGATGAGCGGAGAGATTCAAGACAGGTATACAATTCTGCTTCTTACATCAATAAGACTATTTCTTGCTGCCATTTACCCATACCAAGGTTTCTCTTTTCTTCACTGAACTGTGTCCGACTGACTAATTTTTGTTGATAAACCTATTTGTATAGAAGTTATGATTACCTTCCTAAAATTAAACGAGTAGAATTGTAACGAAATAAATCATTGGAAATTTATACTGTTTTTAAGTTTTTACGCAAGTTCTGTTTGTGAACCGATATTCATGATTCTTGCAGAATGGTTCCATATATAAATTTTGTCATAAACATTTTTCAAAATAGCAATTACTGTTTGTTTACTTAGAAATTTTTTAATCCGTTCCCTTAAATCTGTTTAACAGAAAACTTTAAGTATTTATAAAGGCGTATTGTGTTACTGCGTGTCAGTAAGAATTCCAGAGGTTATCGGGGAGGGGTACATGGTCGGCATCACGTGTGTGATGCCCATAGTATCGCATGCCTCTATAGACAGTATTTGCTTACCGTCAGCCGGGCCGTATACTAGTTTGCGGGCTTGGATGTACAAAAAATACAACAATCTATCTCACTCACACTTTTGTCACTTATAAATCTAGGGTTTCTTGTATCAACAGGTACAATACAGTCGCGGTCCACCTCCTCCATTTGTACCGGGAATTCCGCCTCCATCACGCCGTTACAAGTGAGTACCTATAGTTTGAGAAGACTATATAACACTTATCTTCTCTGCTTGTTTTTTACTGAAATTCCTGTAGGTATAAGAGTTTTTGTATTTATGTTACAAGCAGCAGGTATAAAATATAGCAGTACATATACATCTTTTAGATGTCTTCATAATAAGGTTCTAATTCAATTAAAACTGACGTGAGGAAAGGGTAACTCACTTAGTTAATTATATGTTGGAATCAGCCAACAGTTTAAATGTTTTGAATGAAATCTTGTTTTGTTGGAATCGTTGGTAAATGCTTGCCTTCCACATGTATGTATGTAACATGTATGTTTGTCCTGTATCTGGGTTTAATTATCTATATAAGTATTTATTTACAAAATTACCTGCTGCGGTGTTTCCCCAGCGCTACGACAGGTCCTTCTTCAAACGAGGTTTAAAAAGAGTATTAATCTCACGGTAGGCAGCGGTTTGCTGTGCCCCTTGGAACTGCGAATGTCCATGAGCAGCAGTTACCACTTACCATCAGGGGGGGCCGCTAGCTCGTCTGCTTCCTATAGTTAATTTAAGTTAATTTTTAAAATTCATTTTAAAAAATAATGTTTAGTTTTTGCAACACGTTCGCTTGTTTGTATCGGTTACAGAATTCAAATTGATCAGATTTTTTAATATGATGCCTACAAATAATTTATTTTAACACTTCTTATGAAAGTTTCCTTATCTCTACACAGAATAAAACAGTTCCTGCCGTCTGTACGTTTAGATCTTTTAAACTACGTACCGGATTTTTACCAATGTCGGTCAATCAGAATCTATAGCATCCAGACCTCTGGCGTAGAAGTCAAGTTCACTAGGTAACCAACAGGGCAGTTCATAACAGGCGCAATATTCAAATAATGTATCAAAATTATGAAGAAATTAAGTCTATTTTATACATTATTTATTTGTTTTCGTTATTCTACCAGTTTTAAAAAGAGCGAGGTAAGAATTCTATTGTTTCTTGTCACAGATCTCCCTTCGGGAGAAGTATGGGTCCTCACGGGCCGCCGCCTTTTAACGATCGCTTCCCGCCGGAGCCGTACCAGCCTCCTCCGCCTGGCATTAAAGACTCTCCCACTAACGGGTAATGTATATAAATCTATAATCTCACGGACGCAAAATTTGTTCCGCTTAAAATGTCTTAGTTGGGTTGTAAACACTGTCAGTCTTATTTAAAAACGCTACTTAAATTTAAGCCGGCCGCTCAACCATGGTTTATCAAATTTTTCATTTAAAAACACGATTTAACTTTGACCCGCGTCTAAGCCATGTCAAAATTTAAACCACGTCGGCCCCTGGTTTAAACCTTTCTCAAATATGGCGGATTTTATTTGCACCAGCTGACGTTTTGTTTGACGTTTGTTTGTGAATGGAGGTTTTATAGAAGTTACTAACCGTTTTAATTTTTAGATAAATACTGAATTCCAGTTGGAATCTTATCACAAACTTCAAAATCCACCGAAGAAAATCAATAGTCCTTGAAAATGCATTGTTACGATCATAAATCTATCATTCCATGTCTACCATAGAGCAAAAATCATATAGTTTTGATACATAATCCGATTTAGTCGATTAATTTTGGTCAAGCTCTATACCAGTCCCAGAAATGTTGACAGTGTAAAAGAAAATGACGTTACTTAGCTGAGAAACCTTAAGTAGGGTTTTTAAATAAAGAAATAGTTGAGCGTGGTTTAAGTGGTTGAGCAGGGTTTAGCTGAGACATGGTTAAGCGGCGGATCACGGAATTATTTTAAATAAGAGTGTGTGTGATCATCGTAAATGAGTGGTTTCGCTCTATAGGCATTATTAACATTGGCTTCGGAAATTAAAATTGCCAACATTGTGCAGTGGATGTTTATTATCACGCAATGTTTAATACTTATCTCAATTCTCATCCTTTGGCGTCTGTGTGAAAGGACACCTTGTAGCAAACCTCATTATGAAATCTTAAGTTTTCTACGAATAGTATTTTACGAATTTGAAAGAGTTTCTTCTAATATACATTTTCTATTGTTGATTTCGAATAACAATATACTTTTATCGAACATGCATGTTTCTAAATATGGTTAATAAACCTATAACTCCAACTTGTATATCTGATATAATAAAAATGAATAGGGCATTTCATAGTTCCTATCGATATCAACTCCGAAGGTCGTCTCCATATCGATGGACAAACCCAATTGTAGGTTGCATTCAAATTTTGTTTATTGCCGTAGGCACGGCGAGGATCCACTCGAAGCTTTCAACCGGATGATACGTGAGAAGGAGATGCGAGCCAAGCGGCGAGAGGAGCGGCGGCGCGCGGCATCGGGCTCGCGAAGCCCTCGCTCGCGCACGCCTCGCTCGCCGCGCTCTCAACGCTCCCCGCGCTCGCCGCGCTTGCTGCGCTCGCCGCGCCCGCCGCGCTCGCCTCGCCCGCCGCGCTCGCCGCGCCCGCCGCGCTCGCCTCGCTCGCCGCGCTCGCCACGCTCACCGCGCTCGCCGCGTGTCCGGCCGCGCAGCCGTGGAACCAGCCGCATCCGGTATTCTCGGTTCGTTGATCCCCAGTCCTCATTGCACGTTTCTAATCTGTGGCTTATGTTTTGCTTATCGACATCGTTCCTTTTGTGTTTAATTTTCATCACAAATATGTGAAACTGATTGTATGCCTGATTCATTAAAATAGATTGAAAAGTCGATTCGAAAGTATTTATATGCCGACTATATTGGAATATGTAAATCTGATATTTTTATGCAGCATGTCGAGCACATATTTGAAAGCTTATAATTAAAGATAAGTTTTATATACTAGCTTATGTATAAAGCAAGAATTATTGTGATTATTTTTGTTTTATTATTCTTGGTGTCTTATTTGCATCCATCCTTACTTTGGTGTAAGCTTATAGTATGTCAAAATTTGCTGTGTGTAAGAATGATTATATTATCATTGGGTTGGTTGCTAACTGAAATTTTCTTTAAGTAATAGATATAGCTGTGTCCAATTTTGCATTTACAACGTGGTATATCGCAACGGTACTGACGATTTTGTTTTGCTGTCGAGCTAAAAAAAATACTTTTTTAATTTATATAATGTGATTTAATAAAGATTTTAATCAACCCATTTGCACAGTGGACCTGGCAAACACTGTGCTCCAATAGGTGCTTGGTGGTGTCCTCTAGTGATACTGTCCAGCTGTCTGTTATTCACAGTAGTATCTTTGAAAATACTTATGATATAGTTGTGAAATTTAAGAGTAATTTTAAGTATTTATATTTCAATATAATAACCATGAACTTGGATCCAGAGAAAAAACCACAACCTCAGTTTTAAATATTTTGATTTTATTACATGAAATATATGAGTATTTTATTTCAAATCACGGTGACTGAGAGGGAGTGTTATCTTTAACTCGTGTGATAATCTAGGACGGTGGGGTAGGTCGAGATAGTGCATGTGCTACTAATTAGTTCTTAAATGTTGGCTACTTTTGTAGTTAAGATCGCTTGTATAAATCGCTAACCCTGTTCAAGGTTATGACCGCAGTTGCCTTGTCACGGCTATCGCAGTAGTTCATATAAGTAGCTGCTACCCTTACCTTTTTTATGAAGATTCTGTAATTGTATATTTTATTGTACTTTACAGATCTCGTTCCATATCGCGCGGTCGTCTACGACGCTCCCCTTGGTCGCCGCGTCGCCGTCGCACTCGCGAAAGGACGTTGTCGTTAACTAGGTTAGATCTCACAATGGACCATTCTCCTATAGTTAAGTAAAATCGTGTCTTCCGTGTGTATATAATTTCTATGATGCTGGGTACAGGTCGCCGTCCCCGCGGCGTCGCCACCGTTCCCCGATGCGCTACCGCTCACCACTGCGGTCACCGATGCGGTCACCTATGCGTTCACCGCTACGTTCACCATTACGTTCACCGCTTCGTACCCCGCTACGTTCGCCCGTACGCTCTCCATTACGGTCCCCGCCCAGATCGCCGTTGCGATCCCCAGTTCGCTCACCACTTCGACCTTTGATGCGCTCACCGCCGCCGCGTAACATTTCGCCTCACAGGTAAGTCATTCAGTACGTACTATCTATAATAATTGATATATTTGGACTGAGAAATTGAGTATCACATAACCGAGCAATTTGATTTGCTAAATGAGGTAAAGTAGTGCTCTCTATGACAACAATGGTGAAAAAGAAACGTTGTGAAAAATATACAAGGGAAGTTATTATAAAACTGTGAGAAGAATTGTTCGTATAAAAACACAGCCGACCATCTGCAATGCTAACAAAAGATGGCTTTCCACGTTGTGAAGCATTTTGTTAAGCGTCGTAACTAACTACTTTTAATGTTCTGCGTGTATCTAAACAGAGAAAGTCCTCTAATTTGGCAAACTAAAATCTTTTAAAGGGTATAATAACATGAGAAAAGGATATATTTTGTTGAAAACAACCTTTTAGCAATCTCGTTATGACTACTCGAAGGCGTTTGTAGAAAAAGAAAAGGAAAGTTGCATGGAAGGCTAGCATAGAAACGGTGCCATAGGCATGCCCGGCTAGTATTTGCAATAAGGTATGAAAACTGGACAGTTGAACAGTGAAAAAATGTGCTATTTTCTGACGAGACGAAAATAAACAGAAACGTACATACGACGTCCTCCGAAAAACGCATTACACCCTAAGTACACGAAAGTGACATTAAAGGATTCTTGGGGCAATATGAAAATTTGGAGATGCTTTTCTGAATGTGGTTTTTATTGTTAAGTTAAGCCAAGTCACCTGTTATTTTGATCAAACTTACTGGAATCAAGAAAAATTCCTTAACGGTGCGTGCCATATACTTTGGGTATATGGCACGCACCGTTAAGGAATTTTTCTCATCGCCATCAGTTTCTGCCTTAGATTGGCTTGGAATGGAACCTGGAATGGACAAATAAAAGTTAAATGGGGAATATTTGAGTGACCTATGTACGTTTCCCAGATCACTTAGTCAAAAAAACTAGAAACAATGTTCACTCGCTTCAGCGTTCAGCGAAAACATGAAGAACACATAATTACCTCATCATCATCATCATCATATCAGCCGAAAGACGTCCACTGCTGGACAAAGGCCTCCCCCAAAGATCTCCACAATTGCCGGTCTTGCGCTATTCGCATCCAGCATTTTCCAGCGACCCGCACAAGATCATCGGTCCATCTTGTAGGGGGCCTGCCCACGCTGCGTCTTCCGGTTCGTGGTCGCCACTCGAGAACCTTTCTGCCCCAACGGCCGTCGGCTCTACGAGCTATGTGCCCTGCCCACTGCCACTTCAACATGGCAATTCTTCGGGCTATGTCGGTGACTTTGGTTCGCCTGCGGATTTCGACATTTCTGATGCGATCCCGCAGGGAAACTCCGAGCATAGCCCTCTCCATTGCTCTTTGGGTGACCTTGAGCCTTCTAATAAGGCGCATAGTGAGCGACCACGTCTCTGTTCCGTATGTCATCACTGGCAACACACACTGGTCGAAGACTTTCGACTTGAGTCACTGTGGTATTTTGGACGAGAAGATGTTACGTAGCTTCCCGAACGCTGCCCAGCCGAGTTGGATTCTACGATTGACCTCCTTCTCGAAGTTGGACCTACCTAGTTGGATGGTCTGTCCTAGGTAAATATAGTTCTCTACAACTTCGAGTGCAGAGTCACCAACTTTCAATTGAGTGGGTGCAACATGGACGTTTGACATGATTTTCGTCTTATCCATGTTCATTTTCAGACCCACTTGTTGAGAGACTCTGCTGAGGTCATCGAGCATTGTACCGAGGTCTTCCATGGTCTCAGCCATGACTACGATATCATCGGCAAATCGGAGGTGAGTGATGTACTCGCCATTGACATTGATGCCAAAGCCTTTCCAGTCCAGAAGCTTGAAGACGTCTTCCAATGCAGCGGTGAACAGTTTCGGAGATATAACATCTCCCTGTCTCACGCCTCGCTGCAAGTGGATAGGTTTCGAGATCTGGTCCTGGAGTCGCACTGACATAGTGGCGTTTTCATACAAACACTTTATCACCTCGATATACCGGTAGTCAATTTGGCACCTTATGAGAGACCTCAGCACGGCCCATGTTTCGATAGAATCAAAGGCTTTCTCATAGTCCACAAACGCTAAGCACAGTGGCTTGTTATACTCTTCGGTCTTCTGTATAACTTGCCGCAGCGTATGTATGTGGTCTATGGTGCTAAAGCCTTTTCGGAAACCGGCTTGTTCGGGAGGCTGGAAGTCGTCAAACCTGCGCGCGAGACGGTTCGTAACGACCCTCGAAAACAACTTGTAAACATGGCTCAGCAGTGTGATGGGTCTATAATTCTTCAATAGGGTCTTGTCGCCCTTTTTGAAGAAGAGCACAACCACACTTCTGTGCCATGCTTGTGGCGTTTGACCATCTAGTATGACGGAGTTTAACTTCTGAAGGGCCCGTAGGATTGGTGTACCCGCCTTCAGAAGCTCTGCTGTAACTCCATCATCACCAGGCGCCTTGTTGTTCTTGAGTTGTTTGAGAGCCATTCTAATCTCGTACAGGCTGACGTCCGGGATGTCTTCGGTGTAGTGTCGGGTTAGTCGTGCTCTGGGATCTGAGGCATGACTTTTGACAGGTGGCTGTGTTGTCGTATATAACTGTCCGTAGAACTTCTCGATCTCTCCCAGCAACTCAGGCTTAGACGTGACGATTCTACCATCCTCAGTCTTCAGCTTCGTCAGTTGGCTCTGTCCAACAGACAGAGCTTTGCGAACACTTTAGAGCCTTTGTTCCGCTCGATAGCCTCTTTAATACTAATTGTATTAAATTGCCGCGTGTCGCGAGTCAAAGACTTTGAGATCTGTCTGTTGAGCTGCCGATATCTGGTAGCATCATCTGAGGATGTCAGAACCATTTTCCGTCTATCTTCCATAAGTTGCAGGGTAAAGTCAGAGATCTTTTTAGTTCTGTTTGTACGACGGGCCTTGAAGACCTTAGACCCAGCCGTATGGACAGCTTCTACGAGCCTGTCATAGTATGAGTCCACTTCCTCGCAGTCTGCTAGGCATTCGAAACGGTTTTGCAGTTCGAGCTGAAATGGTTCGGGGTTTTGGAGGTGGCTAGGTAAAGGTCGGAGCGTAGACTTTATCAGTCGGGACCTCTGGAGTTTGACATTAAGGTTCAATGAGCCTCTGACCAGTCTGTGATCGCTCCCGGTTTTAACCGCATTGATCACGGAGACATCATTGAACATCTGTCGTCTCGTCGACAAGATAAAGTCTATCTCATTTTTAGTTTTACCATCGGGGCTCACCCAGGTCCATTTGCGGTGATCCGGCTTCCTGAAGAAGGAATTCATCATAAAGAGTCCCTCCTTCTCCATGAAGTCGGCCAACATTTGGCCCCGGGGGTTCCGGTCTCCAGTTCCAAATTGCCCCACTCTCAGCTCATTACCGAATCGTTTGCCCAGCTTCGCGTTAAAGTCCCCCATGACCACTCATGACTCATAATTACCTATGAACGAGAATTAGCAATTAAAATAAAAAATTGCCGGAATGTACCAGGAGTTGGAAGAAAGGACAGAAATTAAAAGAAATAGAAAGTAAAACAAATTTCAAGAATGCATACACAACATACAAACAGTGATGAGAGATAAGAAGGACTGGACAAGACTCACAACAGAATGGCACCCATGAGACGGAAAAAGAAACAGAGTCATAAAGGATGGGAGGATTGCATCAGAAAAATAGCACGTCCAATATGGACACGTACAGCGAAGGACAGAACAGAATAGAAATCTTTGTGTTGCAATTTGTTTATAAAGCAATAAATTATTGACGTGCTCATCTTCTTAATAACTATCCGGATCCTAGTCTGAAGCTCCGCGGCTACCAATAGACATAAACAAGGAAGCAGTCTGGGAACATTGTAATCAAGTCAATATTGATGAACTAAATGGCGAAAACTCAGCGATTCGGTGGTTAGGTGGTTTTCGCATGAATGAATATAATTATGTTAATGTAACCTGCATCACGCTGCTATTCAACTTATTCCGTGTAAGCACAGCTTGTAACTCACTTGTAGTTAACTTTTTGGTTTCCCTACCACATAAATAACCCTCTAAATATTTTTGCTAGAGGTAATGTCATAACTATTTGCCTAAGATGTGCTATGTTTATGCGTCAGTAGTTCACAATAGCGTTTTTCATCTGTCTCAAGGCATTATCTTCAGTTGCTTGCCCGCCACTCCGAATAGGATGCACAAGTTTCTCGGACTCGTAGACTATCGGTCTATGTGTAGAACACAGATTGTTTGAAATTGGTATGTAATAATATACATACATGATCCGGAGCTGCGCAGAAGGTGTCCTTACTAGTCTGACAAGGCCAGAAGTGAGGCGCCAAGCGGTGGAGTGCAGAACCGCAGTTTAAGAAATTATAATTTTTAGGAAATTTTAGTTTGATGATAGTAGTAATTGCATTTAACGAAGAAGTTAATATGTATATTTCAGTGACATATTAAATGTAACTCTTCGAAACGAGAGTTCTTTTGAAAATAAATATAGTAATTATATTTTCGAGTCGAATAGAAAGTAATAACTCAGTTTTTGGAACGCACAAGTGAAAATTGGATGGAGTTAGGTATATAGAAGAGTTAGAGCGATAAACTGTCGATTTATGGAAAGATTAACCACATCCGCAGCTGAGTGAGCTATTCGCACCCAAAAAGAGAACTTTTTAGTTACTCTCTTACTTTTTGTGTAACGCTAGAATGCCTTCATATTGAGCTTAAGATCAGCCTCAAGTTGTTCAATGAATGATGTATTGATAACTTGTTTTGTTCGCAGATATGCCGGTGTATACGACGAACTGTTGTCCCCGCCCCGACGTAGTGTAGAGCCGCCTTACGGAGCCAGGTACGATTGTAAAAGTCTAAATAGTGTCTTCATGCGCCTTTTACCGACGTCAAAGAGAATACGTTTGTTCGATGACGTTATCAAATTGCTAAACGGATTGAACCTGTGTTCGTGTTTCGGTGCACAAACTCAAATTGGTTATCGTTATTCGTTGCGTATCTTTTATAAATGTGTTAGCGTAAGTTGCTAAATGGTATTTAATGTTGTAGCTTTTAATGGAGTAATTTTTTATTTAACATACTCAAATTAATATCTTGATGTTTTTGATGTGATGTAAATCAAATTACCAGCGTAATAATGCGGTAAGTATCATCATCTACAACGAACGATGTTTTAACGCCGAGCTACTTGTCATCAATTTATCAGCAAAGTGTGATATTTATATGTTCTAAATTAAGATTAGTTTTTAAACTGCAACATATTGTCAAACACAATTTCAAGCTTTTTACAGTAAAAGATTTCGTCAAAGTAGCAGCAGATATTTATGTTTTACATACGACTGATATATTGAGTTGTGTATAATATCAATATCAATGCTTGAACTCGTGTATCTTGTATATAATCAAATAAGAATGGTTGATGAAGAAATGATCATCAGGAAACTAGTTACAGAGCATCAATGGGAAATTTTGGTTATCAGTGGAAATCAAATCCATACTTGTTTTTCGATGACTTGGAAGCATAAATGCATTACATATTTTTTCCGTTTCTAATGAAAATAGGATAGTCATAACCTAGGGTCAACCCGATTTTCTCAATAAATGTGGTATACAAATGCCAACACGAAAACGAATTATTATCGTCTAGCACAACCGCATAACTAATTTAATAGCATCTAATGCGGTCATATCGTTCGTATATCATATACAACATGTAACGTAATTAACGCACACCCTCAAACACCCCGATTAGAATATTATGTTATAATCATAATACATACACTGAATTTTTTGTTTAACATGTATATGCATTGTTATTTACTAAATTAGTTATACCAATTCTGGGCGAACTTTGTGGTCATACTACTACGCACGCAACGCACACAGTCGCGCCGCTCGACTCGACACAAGATTGCATCTTTCCATCACACTTTTTAGGCTTTGGACTTTCGACTCTGAATTATTTTGTTTATTGAATATGATACCATGCCATTCGGTAATGCACTGCTGAAAATAAGAGGCGATACGACTAAATTATTCAGAGACGGCGTGTTTAAAAGATTGAATCAAAATATTTACAGTAATTTAACAAAATCAAATAACTTACATACTGGTTGCCTAAATACTCATACGACGTTGTCTTTTTAACACACTTCCAAAATGTCCACCACCTTGTTTAATACATTTTAGTGCCCGTTTTCTTAATTGATGTTTTAATTTAGAAAGCACTTCAGTGTCATTTCTCACTATGTCAAAAGCGTTCACTATCCTAATTTTTAGGTCCTCGGCAATTGGTGTATCATTAAAATAAACTAACAACTTAATTCGTCCCCACAAAAAAAAGTCAAGCGGCGTCAAATCAGCTGATCTGGGGGGCCACTGGATCCAGCGCTCTCCGAACTCTTCATCAAGCCGCATCTGCCGAACACTTCCAGTGTAATGGGCAGGGGCACCATCATGTTGGTAGAATACCTCTTGTAAATTTGCCAAGCCGCTCAGTAGCAGCAAGCATTGCCCTGCGGGCCACTCTTGTACCATACCTTTGGTTAAATGTTCTGCAAGCTAGATCCACATTATCACGACACATTGCCAAAGTCCTCACCATTTCGGTATACTGAACATTAGTGTATCGGAAAGACATTGCGCGCGAAAGAATATTTAATAACACTACTTAATTGCTTTCCACTAATTCCCGCGCGTGACTAAAGTTTACATTTATGTTAGCTTTCATCGTAGCCGCGCAAGCGATGGTGGCTCTCTCGCTCTATCCTGGGCTTTTAGTTTGCAGGAGAAAGGGAACGAAAGTTAGTAGGTGGTTTATTGGTGTCCTTTGTCCAGTTCTTGTTAGTGTGTGCGTGCGGCTAAGTTTAGAATGCATTTGTCAAGACCTTAACGTTCTTGGAATAAAGTTCATATTTCTTTATTTTGTACTGAATGATGGAATTTGTATGAATAAAACTGCGATCTGAAGTCTTATTACTTTGACTTACGGTCCATTTCAGTTTGTTTTGACTGTACAGGGTTAATATGACAATAATTTCCGTAGTTTTAATTATTTCTGAAATAAAAAATTACCTATATTAAAAATGATATAAATCGATTCAGTAATTGATTCTTAACAAACTATTTTCAGGGTGTGCGTTAATTAAGTTACATGTTGTATATTGATCATAAAATGGAAGCACAGTACTTCACATATCAATCAGCATATTTAATATGGTGTAATTGACATAAGTAGCTAAGGAATGTAATTATAAAAAAAGTATAAGTGTTGTAAGCCGATAGTATACCTGCATTGAACTTCATTCATAGATACAACTATTTTCCATCATATATAAAGGAGAAGACGTGAGGTATATGGACCCTATGCCCTTTTAATCTACCAATGGAACTGCTCATGTTGAAGAGTCACAAGAAACTTACACTTAAATATTTAATTGACAACTTGACCAAAAACAAAATTATGCTATGGGAAATTATGTTTCATATACCCAATATCAGTTTAGTGATGGTATCAAATTTAATTGCCTTCGAAAGCTAAAATATCAATAATTTTTCTTATAAAAATTATTATTCTTCATACTTTGAAATTTAAAGAATGTATTTGAAATGTAGTCAAGGTGGGAAAGTAATTAAAACAAAGTGTTTTTAATTCGTGTTGGTGTTTGATCCTAAGTCATCGCCATCGATATACCGTCCTATGACATCAAGACTTTATGGAAATGGAAAACTTATGACTCATGACTTTACGGAAATGGAAAACTTAACAATATATTATGGTATATTGTGGAAACTGGTATCGATCGCGGTAATATTTTAAGGCAAATCATTACTTGTTAGTTACCAGACGTTTCCATGGATTGCACCAGCCGTGGTCACGGGTCGACTGATGTGGCTCGGCAGCGTATTACCGCAATCGAGATGTGTCCACAATATATATATGTGATAGTGTATAAAAATAGTGAAAGTCATATCTTTAGGTACCTATATATTTTAGGATAATTTTATGTTAATAATTTTCCAAAACTTGTGTATGTTGTGTATTCAAAATGTCAGACAATGTTTGTCATTTTTTCCTTGTGCATTTTGGGATCCAGAAAATAATGTTATGTATTAAGAATTGGATAATTTTCTAAGGGAATAAAGCGAGATTCGTCTTAAAATGTTAGGCCGCTGCTGGCACACGTTTCTAGTTCGATTCCCGCACAGAACAACTATCTGTGTCACCCATCAATAGTTATTCTGTGTCTGGGTTACTGCAAATCATTTTCTCGTTTATGTATTATTAGAAAAGACTTGTGTAAAAACTTGCGTTAATGTCATTTGTGTTAAAAATTGATTTTCATCTCGAGTAAAATTTCTAAAAGTCTGCACAATCCGAAATAGGACGTATTTTTTTTAAATTTTGTCTGTTATCTAAATTACGTTCGCTTAACATACCTCCAACAACCTGTTTGATACATAGCTGGCGCCAGCTGTGTGTCGCATAGAAGATTCTTTCTCTTCTTGGAGTAACACTAGTTCTGGTGATTCAGACGGTGACATTTTATCACCTTTACTTTTTGATATTTTTATTAATGCTATCTTTCACCAACTCATTTGCTCCTACCACCTTTATGTAGATAAATTTGTTTGAATGAGTTTACTTGCAAGAATATGTTGAAAAGATGTCGGAAGCCATGGTATTATTTTCACTTATTACAGTGAAAGAAGATCCACATCATCAGAAGATGCTGGTGTAACAGTTTTGTCTGGTATGTTAGGTAATAACTTATTTAGATGTTTTTCTTCTCATTATTTGATTTAATGTTCATATTCCTAGTTAGCGGATCAGAGCTTAATAACAACTTATTATCCACGAAAAATTTTCTAGCACAATTTTCACAGCACATTCGGAAATGCTTATTTCGAGCGTCTTGCGCTAGCGCTAAAATAACATACCATTCCAAATTGACTAGCAGTGAGTCTATCGCATCTATGCGTATTGTAAATTTCTTTCTCTTGCTACCCTATAACCGTAATAAATCTTATTATTTTCGGTTTTCTAGATTTTTTTTTTGTTTTTGAAACATATTTCCTTTAAATCTACTTTGGGAATCGGATCATCTGCCTCTTGGGCCTTGAGCCCATAATAGTGGAAAAACGCACGCGGGTGTACTCTTTCCGCAATCATTCCGTGATCGCTACTTTTGCGCAATATATTTTTTAAACGTTTATCAAGGGCTACATGCAGTATGACTTATCCATGCCATGTTTAACCAGCAGACTGCGAAATTAATGTAAGATTGTACGTATATGAGTATGTGAGAGCCATAGCTTGAAAAGATACATGCATTATCTTAGTAACTAAAGTTCTGCAATGAAAGTTACATTACATTTGACTATATTACCTGCAACATATACCCGGCGTTGATAAAAGTCACCTGTGTGAAAATTTTATAAATAAATAAAAATAAATTTGCTCAAGACGCTCACAAAATTTTCTGTAACATTTGCCATCGACTCATTTGCTGCACATATGAGGGCCCAAACTGTGGGTGCTTCGTTTTTAGTTCTTATAGAACATCCTCATCAGGTTCACTAAACATAAAATCGACAATATTAAGCTTTGCTCTATTTGTGGTATCCATTTTTAGGTCTTCGGTGATAGCTATTTTTCTCGCAAATCTGGTATTTGTCAGTATCTGAATTAAATAACAAAATTTTGCTTCCTGTATAGGTACTTATAAACAGCTGTTTTACACATGGAATTTATGTTGGCACAGTAGGTATATACTACTATACTTCCTCATTTCAAGCAAATTCATTCTTATTCAATCATTTGCCAGGTAAGACTTGCTTAAAGAAAAAGTAAAAATGTATTGCTCGATTCTTACCTTACTACAATGGACCTGTGCTATTTTATTAATCTCGGTTCGACTCCGTGTTGTTGATAACTAAATGGGCATTTACGGATCTCTGTACTTGACTCGGAAAATCGCAACACAACATCGCATTAGCAATAATGTAAAAACCATGTGATACATTCACATGGATTTTGCACTAAATTTTATTTGTCGCCCATATGACATTTTTACTCGCAATTGAGCATATAAGGAATATGGGGCTCCATGCATCTCCAGGTTCCTCTAGAATCCTTCTACAAGACTTGCAGATTCCATTCATGTTGATCCATGGCATGTCCTTTTTTATTATTCGTATGCTAAAGCTTTTAACTTTTTTTGGTAGATCTGTGTCAATTTTACATCACATTTCCATTTGTCGTTGAATTCGCTTTTTATATTTTATCCGATTTAAACAAAAAATAGTCATCTATTTTTTTTTATTGTTTTATAGCATTATTCGCAGTGCAAAGCGTTTTTGAGATTTGATTTGCGCTATGCGTTGCGAATAATGCTATAAAACGAGAAAAGTAAATACTTTTTAAGGTGTTCTCAACATGATTTTGTTTTACATGCAACTGTGAACACCCAAAGAGTCCATTGCTCTTTGCGTGACCCTGAGCCTTCTAATAATGAATAGATATGCTCTAGTCGCACCTAGTTTGGGGCTCGACCCACTAAAACCACCACGGTAGCCAGCCTCACAGTGCCTGTAGCGAGGGCTCTAGGTACTCGTGAACGATCTCGCCAGTACCTCCGCTGTACACTAAGCGTCCGCGAGACTCACCCGGGGAGGGGAGGGGCCTGAATGCCTCCCCCCTCCCCAGTACGAACAAGCGTGTTACCCGAGCTACAGCAGGTTACTTCTGCCCGGGACCGCTTATACAAGACTAGTGATCTTATAAGGCCTATAGTGAGCGACCACGTGTCTGTTCCGTAAGTCATCACTGGCAACGCACTCTGGTCAGAGACTTTCGACTTGAGACACTGCGGTATTTTGGACGACAAGATGTAACGTAGCTTCCCGAACGCTGTCAGCCGAGTTTGATTCTACGATTGAACTCCTCCTTGAACTCTTGAAGCTACACCTACCTAGTTGGATGGTCCGTCCTAGGTAAATATAGTTCTCTAAAACTTCAAGTGCAGAGTCTCCAATCTTGAATGGGTGCAACATGGATGTTCGACATGATTTTCGTCTTCCGTGTTCCATTCAGACCAACTTGTTCAGAGCATTGTACTGAGGACTTCCAAGGTCTCAGCCATGACTACTATATCGTCGGCAAATCGAAGGTGGGTGATGTACTCGTCATTTACATTGATGCCAAAGCCTATGCAGTGCACAAGATTGAAGACATCTTTCAATGCAGCGGTGAACAGTTTCGGAGCTATAACATCTCCCTGTCTCACGCCTCGCTGCAAGTGAATAGGTTTCGAGTTCTGGTCCTGGATTCACACTGACATTGACGCTTTTTCCTACAAACACTATATTTGGCACCTTTGTAGAGAGCTCAACACGGCCCAGGTTTCGATCGAATCAAAGGCTTTTTCATAGTGCACAAACAATAAGCATAGTAGCTGGTTATACTGATCGGTTTTCTATATAACTTCATTATCATCATCATCATGTCCGCCAAAGTACGTCCACTGCTGTACATAAGCCTCCCCAAAGAACGGGTTTACGTAAAGACGGGTTGGCGATCGCAGATTGATGATCATAGTTCACTGAAAAACGCAGTTGCCCGTTCTCTGGTAGGTAGCCCGTCGGTCAATTTCTACGCCCCTCACAGGATGAGATGGTGTGATGATATTCTATGGCGTCACCACACAGCCATGTACATGCCAGCATGTATAAATTGCTGTAGCGTATGTATGTGGTCTATGGTGCTAAAGCCTTTTCGGGAACCGGCCTGTTCGGGAGGTTGGAAGTCGTCAAACCTGCGCGCGAGACGATTCGTAATGATATTCGAAAACAACTTGTAAACATGGTTCAGCAGTGCGATGACGGAGTTAAATAACTTCTGAAGGGCCCGTAGGATTGGTGTACCACCCGCCTTCAGAAGCTCTGCTGTAAGTCCATCATCACCGGGCGTTTTGTTGTTTGAGAACCATTCTAATCTCGTAAAGGCTGACGTCCGGGATGTATTCGGTGTAATGTCGGGTTAGTCGTGCTCTGAGATCCAAGGCTTGACTATTGACAGGTGGCTGCGTTGTCGTTTACAACTGTCCGTAGAACTCCTCGATCTCTCCTAGCAACTCAGGTTTAGACGTGACGATTCTACTATACTCAATCTTGAGTTACGTCAGTTAGCTTTGTGTTAGAGTTATCCTCAATTTATTGCACAGGTAGCCCGTTGACGAAAACGCCCTTTCAGATTCAACACTGATTGGAAGAATGATCTGAAAGTCATATATTTGATACTAAGATAATGACTTCGTGGACCTCTTCTATCGAAGAGTGCCATTTGTACTCGGTATAGAGTTTCTAAGTCTCCATTTTGCATTGGAAATGCAGTGGATGTTGATGGTGTGGTTGATAACGATTTTTTGAACTCTGCTTAAATGGTTTTTAATTGACAAAGATTCATCAAATGCTCTTTCATTGTTCGTCATCACTATCCGCTGCAGTTGCAGTAATAATAGGAACCGTAGTATTTTTATAATAAATCAAAAACGAATCCTCACACTGGCACTATATTATAAGAAATACTGAATAGGTATTATATATTTATAGAATTTCGTAGGATTGTGCTAATATTTTAAAGTACTAACAACATCCGTTTGTCGGCGTTGAATAATGAGTGCTATATCTTGTGTCACATTTATTGTGAATAGCTCATATTCAGCGCCTAACCGTCCTAAGTTGCCTGGAATCGATAAAAAAGCCCTTTCTACAACTTGTATTGAACGTTATATCACACAACATGTTTTATTCGGGGGTACTATAAAGTTTCTATTCTAATTTGATACATATATATATATATATATATATATATAATTATTAGATAACCTACATTGCAATCTTTTAATACATTCAATTTGCTTAATCATACATTGTTATGTCTGAATAATGGACATCTATCCATCCATTAAATCACCAGTTAATGCATCTACATATGTACTGCCCTACAGATATTGCCACATCATAAAGATTGTCTGTTAGTAAATATCTGTTCAACTCCGTGTTGTTGATAACAAAATGGGCATTTACGGATCTCTTTACTTAACTCGGAAAATCGCAACATAACATCGCATTAGGAATAATTTTATTTTAATTACAATCAACCAAAATGTGTTTATATTTCTCTTTGTAGGCTTTGTTGACACTGCCTCCTATCTGCAATTTTACTCAAGACTAATTAATCCCTTACTGATATTTATTTATTTGTTTTAGCCACTTTCAATGTATTGTACGTTTCAATTAGCTGTGAGTGGCGAGCTCTATTATTACTTATAGTTAAGGCTTAAGTTTAATTTACGCAATGAGACTGAATTTATCTGTGATATTTTTTGAAACTTCTGTGATAATTTGTCAATAAATGTTACGTTTTTAGACATTGTGTTTTATTTATTGTTTTATACTGTAAAATGTTAAAGGGTGTCTCAGAAATATTAATGCTTTATTTTTTATCGAACAAATAGCCATAAATATAACCTAAAACCAATTAAATGAAATTTAATTCAAATGAAAACTCTTGACAAAGTGGCACAGACACATTGGGCTTATTTCCAAACTGAAATGAATTTTTCGTGACGTCATGTTACCAATAAAATTGTATGCTGTTATCGTGCCCCTTTATTCTTCTTGTTAAACTATTGTGATTGGATATATTAAAGCGTTATTTTTAGGCCTTTCCAACATTTCTGCTTATTGACTTTACAGAAAGTATTTTTATTTTATACATATACCCACCAGTTTGCATTAACTGGAGACAGAACAGTAAAATTCTGTTTTGCAGAGGATGCTTTAATAATTTCCATTATTTGTTCTATAAAATATAATCGATGTCCAAGACGCAGTTTTCTTTTTGCGACACTGTTGCTATCACATGGTAGGAATGAATGGAGCGTTATGGGGAAATATTGGTTGATGAATAAAAATCTTTTGTACGGCACATCCATCAGAAAATATGTATGAATGATTTACTGATTTTGGAAGGTCAATTATGAACTTGTTCAAAAAAAGAACAAACCGTATTAGGGTCTTTTCTGGCTTGGCCTTCATACAGAGAAATGAGATTTCCCAGTCGTAAAATTATTAATTACCTTATTTTAAAAAATTGACAGTCAGTTGGCCTAAATATAAGGTTTCCTGAACAGGAATTGTTGGCATCAAAATGTCTGAAATGTATTCATACATAAACACCACATGTCACAATACATGTGGTGTTTCTCAAATCATCAGAAATTCGCGCTATTTTTACTAGGGAGAATGGTGGTATTTGTGGACTTTTTACAAGAATCGATAAATGGACGTCCATAGAGTATGAAGCGATAGTAACCTCTGAGGGCACCAGCACAAAAATGTAGGTAGAACTAAAAAAGAAATTGTTTCTAGGCGGGTAGTTCCTATAACGATCGGTGTAAATATTTGCATTTGTAAATATTAAGGTACAAAATCGGCGGACATTTTGAAATTACTACGAAATTTACAGAAGTCAACGATAGCAAAATGTATGCCTTATGTGCTTTGCAATTTAAAATTCGTAGACGTATCAACAAATAAATTAATATGAATTTACGATTAAATAGGAATTATTGCGATGGTGGAAAGTGCTTTTAGGGCGTCATTATTGTTTTTGTCTTGATTGTGAACGGCTCAATGTAGCTCGCGACACCATACCCCGTTTTATAGACGCGGTTACATGAAGCGCATTGTATTTGTAAGAGGGCTTGGTCTTTGTTTTGCGCATACCTATGTCGCTTAGCATCTAAGACTTCCCAGCGCCTCAGCTCGTGCTGTTCAATTTTGGTTCGATCAGTTGAACACCGTTGTAGTGCAAGCTGTTCCAAATAATTACTGTTTTTACCGCAATCTTTAAGATAGCGTTTGTGAACGTCATTATGGTCAGGTATTGATCTTGCTTCAGTTTTCCACTGTTAATGAGTATGACGTAAGCATACCATTGCAGTCGATGCTTCGTAATAAGTGCTGCAATTCCAGGTACTTTAACACCAGGAAGAATTTCCGTGATAGGTACCAACTATGTTCAAAAATATTACTTAAATTGAAATGCCTGCTAGTTAACGGTAAAAAAGTTACAGTTCAAAATGGTGGCATTCAAATTATATCTGTTTTATGAGGTATCTTTGCATTTAAACCAACCTGGAAGCTCCTAAACGCAACTAAAACGAGAATTAAATCACTGTGACACCCTTTATCAATGTATATTATGTAACTATATGTATTGTTGTTCAACATTATAGGTACACTTGTCATTAAAAATTGAAACACCTTACAATATTTCTATATTAGGTTGGGGAAAAAGTCTTTTCGCATTATAGTATGTATGAACTTGCCCTTTTCGCATTATAGTATGTATGAACTTGCCATAAAATATCTTTGGCTATACTATTTGTACCTTGGCTGGTTTTGGTATCGTTGAAAGTTTAAATTTTAATGAACATAATTCCAAATTCAAATTAGGAAAATGTGTGGTTTTCATTTGATTTTCGTATTGCCAAGGTGAGTGAATAAAATGAAGAAAATCGATACATTTTAAAATTTTACTACAAAAAACGCTAAGCCTCAAATCTTTAGCTACTCAGCAAAAATTAAGAGAGTTTGGCTGGGAGACGTTAATGCATCCGCCGTATAGTCCTGACCTTGCACCTTCAGCTTTCCACCTGTTTCGGTCTCTTCAGAATTCTTTAGGCAGGGTCAGATTAACATCACGAGAGGACTGCCAAAACCACTGGTCGCGGTATTTTGACCATACGTCCCAAAGTTCTATAGCAATGGGATCATGTCCCTGCCTACAAGATGGCAAAAAGTTAACGAACAAAATGGTACCTACATAAAAAATGTTTTGAATTTTCTTAAAAAATGCGTACACACTTTTTCCGCAACCTATATTACCTATCATAATAATCGATTAATATCGATATTTTGTTTCGGATTTTTAATGGGAAGTGTTAATAAACATAATTACTTTATTGAAATTGAATTTGTATAAATATGTTTACAAATAATATGTGTCAATTTAATATAAGTGTTTTAAATTGATGTAAACGGGTCCGGATAAGGGCTGATGTTTTGAAATATTTTTTTTTTCATTTTAGAAGTAGGTAAGCTAATAAGGATACTGCCTACTCAAGTACTTAATTTAAATGCAAAGTACGATTGCTTTTAAATTTGTGATTTGTGTAAGAATAAGTAGATATAAAAAACCATCAAATTGTATGTTCTTTGGCTAGAATCTAAGAACGTATTATTTGCAAGATAATTTGTACCTATTTTATCTTTAAGCATATTTGCTGTTTTACGTTTTGTTAAATATTATGCAATGGGTAACTTAAGTAATTGATTTTATGTTGACCTTGGCAAATCATGTCCATATCCTTAGGATATCTATCATCTTCAAATGCAAATGGTTCGTGTATCGTCCCGTCTCTCACAAATAATTCATAACGTAAGTAACCCGTTATAGTTTTCAAAATATTTATCAAAGATTAAAAAATATTTTGTGGTAAACCGTAAAATAAGGATATCATGTCAGTTTTGAGGTGTTTGCAGTCATGAATTTTGTAATGATTGTCAAAATATTTTTAACTGGATATTATTGTTTAAAATTCCAGGTTTTAGCAAATAATGCATACTAAAAAACGAGTTTTTAATCGTGTTTTTTTTTATGCGGACATTATGTTAATATATAAAATATTAATTATCACTTACTTATTGTTATTAATTTATAGTATTAAGTTTATACTTTTCAAATACTTAAGAATAATAATTAGTCAAATTGTGTTCTTATTATTGTTGTATTATATTGTAATTAATATGTCGATTTAATATAATGTCATTTACTAGTTCGTATGTACTTTATTTTTTCTTGTCAATTGTTGTAATATAACATATATATTTATAATTTAGATATATTAAAACATAATGTTAATATGTAAATAATTGTTATATGCTTTGTTAGTATATTATCCACGTTTCCAAGTTCTACTCTATCTATAGACATTTCGTGTGAGCAGCAGTATTTTTCTTCGAATTATGTAGTATGACAAAAAATATATTTATTATTAAGGATCGAATTGTAAGAACTATCAAAATACTCGAATGTCCAAATCGATCGAATGGGCCAAGTTTGACCTTCAGCTTTTTAGGCATTGGAGTATTTACATGTTTACTTTATAGTCCGGTCAAATTGGACCAAAAATAGGGGTAAGGTTACAATAATTCCCATTAGGCTGAAAATTGGTAGGATCGTTCATTACACTATTATAAAGGAAATATGAAAAGTCCTCATCGATCCGGCACGTGGAAAAAACTTTACTCAGGGTCAAAGGTCACAAAAACGGGACTTTTGCGATTATCAGCAAAACTGTAAGTTTTATCATAAAATTAGCCTAGACGAAATTGTAGATTAGATAATTATCTTTATAAAATGTCTCAATAAATTTATCCTAAGAGCCACCGTTGTTTAGATATAACGATTCAAAAAGTTGAAAGAGTTGTAATCGTCACAATTTGCACAGGTTTCCACGCCACCTTTGAGGTAGTTTACTTAGCGCGTTTTATTTAATGTGATTTCCGCGGTAGGCCACTGATCTGTTGTGATTCTGTTTAATTTGGAGCTACTGAATGACTATAGATATTGGCAAGGGTTGAAAATTATAAAAGGGGTGTAAAATTTTGTCTTAGCTAATTTTATGAATTTAATTAACTTACCGTTTTGCTGAAAATCGCGAAAGTCCCGTTTTTGTGACCTTTGACCACCAGTTTTTTTCCACGTGCTGGATCGATGAGGACTTTTCACATTTCTTTTATAATAGTGTAATGAACGATCCTACCAATTCTCAGGCTAATGGGAATTATTGTAATCTTGAATGTCTAAATTGACCGGACTATTTAACCATTAAGTAGATTTACTAGGTCAGATGACCCAGTTAGTCAATTAGAGAACAAATTATAACGATTGATATATTATAAAACTTATCACAGTTTTTTTCAGATTTGAGACAATCTTGTGACACCATTTTGCTTTTGCCTTTTTAATTTGGTTTTGAATTTATACGAACCATAGCA
The DNA here is from genome assembly GCA_951640165.1 of Pseudoips prasinana. NCBI lineage: Eukaryota > Metazoa > Arthropoda > Insecta > Lepidoptera > Nolidae > Pseudoips > Pseudoips prasinana. The sequence goes on from OX621240.1 coordinate 19,006,677, forward strand.
GGGAAAGTTTAGATTTAATAAAGCGATCTTATGTATATTCGCCCAGGATTCAAATCTTATAACATAATATGAGAATATTGTTTAGTTTTTCATACTAATGTTCATGATTTATCGATCCTGACATTTTGTATGCTAGTTATTATTTGTTACCCAATAGTACAGTCAACGGCAAATTTAGATAATCAAAATCGGACGAGAGGTTTTGGGTTTATGAATTGGGCGGCAGTATCATTAGCTAATATTTGATACGCTTAAAAGTCGCGGACTTCATTAATACTTCACAGCCACACTATTTTGACGCAATTAACGATCTGTCGAATGTCCGATATTGATCACCTTTTTTTTGGCATCTACTGTACAACTCCGTTCCCCATCTTCATCTATCAATTGCTCAAAGTACATACATCAAAGGTGTCTAGGGAATACTAAGGATCATTTACATTTTTAACTATGAAATGTATCCAATCAATATTAAGCGTAACTACTCTGCCAGACTCATATTTTCTCATATTTAGTAAAAAGTAAGAAAGATTGAGATTTTTGTTAATTGTGGGAAATTTACCTAAATTTTTATTTATTTATTTAGGTTCACCAACAATTACTTACACTAAAAAAATAACACCACTTTCATGCAATAATACAAGTAATCGTGTAGTAATTACTTAAAGGTAAACACCGCATTTAAAATAACAAGACAAATGTGTTGATGTTATTAAGCTAAAATAATATGTTTAAATAATAAAATAAAGTACATAAAAGGAAATGTAATCATTGCAACATGAGACCAATTTAAGTGCTTTAACTTATTATCACTTGGAATTGCACCAAATTTAAATTACTGATCCAGATCAGGTAACCCACTAATTGTTGATTTAGTTTTCGTCAATGAAATGGCAAAAAGCCCAATCCAGGTAACGCTCTTTGGCTGTCGCATTTGATACTACATAGAGCGTCATAAGCCGCCGCTTTTCACGGGCAGCGTCTCCGAGCGACATGGATGGAGAGTGATGCACGCATCAACGTTCTGCCGTGGCCTGCTCAATCTCCAGACATCAACCCAATTGAGTCCGCATGGGATATGCTCCAAACAAGAGCTCTGCCGAGTATGGATGTTATACATACCCAATGCCAAATTGATGTTATTCGTGGCATTGGTGGAAACATACAATTTTGTTACAGTAATATATATAAAAGTATTATTTTTGCCTTTTTGTCATTTAATTGACGACAATAACTTAGGTTAATTTACAATTTTCAAAAATGCATTCTTAAAGCTGTTGATAATTTAAACATAATAATTACAGTGTGTGTAGGTACCGTTGAACTCTGGAATTTTGAATATGGATGATTATGTAACTAATACAGGGGGAAACTAACGAAGTGAAGTTGTTCGGGCTATATAGCTGTAAATACATAAACTAAGTATATTGTATACGTCCAAACAAATTACAAAACCCGTGATATAATAGTCGAACTCATAATTTTTTTATAAGCCTCGGTCCCATTACAGTCTTAACAAATGAAGTAGAGCATATCAGTAACACGTCATTATGCACATGCGTAGAATGCGATGCTTATTCAATACATTTGGCGAAAGATCGTTGATCGATAAGCGGATTAATGATTATTCAAGATGAACCTGTAAAACATATTTTAATAGTAAAATCTTGTTTTAGTATTTATTTTGTGTATCAGAGCAGAGGGGGCACCTATTGCAACACTATACAATTGCATTAGTCGCCATCAATTGTAATTTGATCATTTAAGTACGTTCGGCATAGAAGAATGGGCGGGATTTGCATATTATTCATCTAATGCATAAGAAGAGCGAATAAATGTTCTTCATACCAATTAAGCCTCTTAAAACCACGACACTTTGCATCAGCGTTTGATGGCGCATAGCTGTGTGTCTGGGCATCATTCTCCAAGATAATATTTTAACGTACACTTAGGACAAGACAGAAAGTGGTGCATAGTGTAAAGTGTACTAAAAATAGAGGTCCTGAATATAAAGAACATTAATTCGCACTTATGCATGCATAACATAAATAATATACAAAATTCTTCTATGCTGCGTACGTACTTAAATCATCAAATTGCAAGTGTTGGCGCCTAATGTAGTTTGTATTGCATTGCAAAAGGTGCCCCCGCTGCTCAGATACACATATTGTCTGTTTTTGTGGCACAATTCTTTGTATTATTTTATGAATTCTATGTAATAAAATGATAGCCCTAAGTCTTTTAATTTTATATTGAATGAGTTTTGTAAACAATAATTTATGTAAATTTGGTGTAATTTATGTATGTTATTTCAAATGTGATCCAATAATTCTTTCAGACATATTCTAATAACATGTGATATTTAGTTGTACTTCTGAGAAGGTTCAAGATTGACTCACACCATGAAGATGAAAAGTCCATGGGGCAGAGGATGCTGATAGACTGCGGGTAAAATAAATATTTCAATAAGATCTAGGAACTTATTGATAATGTTGCACTTTATTATAAAAGTGGGGTCTCATCGTTTATAAGTAACTCATTATTGGGTAAAGTTTATAAGGTCTCCTCAAAACGAATAGTGAAAGGACATTCATTGCCATAGTATTCATACAAACTGGGCACGTTTTTCATAGAATCATAAGAATTATAGCATGTGATCTACAGAATTAATGTTCTACAGTACCCATGTTAACAATGAACGTTTTTTAGCACTTCATAATTCAGTAGAGTTCTAGTATATAATTATGGGCTGATATAATTTTTACAACATGTACTAAAAGTAATGTGGGATGCTTATGGAATTTGACGTGACTCATGGTACTGAACAAAACATACACAAAAGGCAGGTTCGAAGTGCGTCGACTGATCCGTGTGGGAACTATTTATTATTTTGGCAATTATTTTTACTATAATCGTTGTAAAGGGATGATTATTATATTAAATTTTGGTATTGCTTAGGATTTAACATTAATTTAAATGTAAGGATCCCAATTACTTTTTCGGGCACCTGTGATGATGAGCAGATAAGTTGTTCAGCTAACTTCTGCGCAGTCCGTGATTAGCTTCATCACAGCGGGATTATGGTTTTAATGTGGTTCAAAATTGTCTATAAATGTAATGCTTTGATAATGTAGTACCAAAATATTCATATTACAGTTTACTCAAATCTTCAAAAATATTATTGAAAATAAGAATTCATTATTTAACGTAAACTGACATGCAATTAATGTGATGTTAAAGCATTTACCAGGCGCCTAAACACATCTCACTCTGCCTCGATCAAGGACTAGGGTCGGCATTGGCTAAACATTGTTGCAATTTTAATATAACTCAATGAAATTAGTCGTTAATTCAAATTAAGTCGCTCTTATTTGTCATATTCAAATACGCAAGTCTTCTTCCATATATATAGAAGGTTTTAAAGGAGAGCTTATAATTTTTACTTTTAATACGAATTTGTTCAAATGTCTAAAATCATATAATCCAGGTTTTGTGCAGCTTGTGACCAGTAGAAAATAACAACATTAAGAATAGACACAAATTCGTATACATTTTTTACGTAAGTCATTCATACAGATAGTGATGGCCAAAAAGTAAAATGAGACCTGTATCGCCCCCTTATCAGAATGTTTTTTAATTATAGACGATTATTGTAGTTTACAAGATGTTAATGTCTGTTTAATATTGCTGCATATTTTAAGGTAAATGATGTATTTGTTATTTATTTAATATGATAAAGGCCGATTATAATAGGTAAAATTAATACGTGGCAACATGACATTTCCTGCGTTTAAAATATTCTATTTGAACTCAAAACGGAATAAACATTTTAAATAACACAGGATACTTCAAGTATCTTGAGATACATAGTAAAAAAGAACAAAAATATATTTCAACATGAAATAAAGATTATATAGATGGATTGTGATTCTCACTAAGTTAGTATTGTTGTCAAAACGAATGGTATTGCTTTAATTTATTTCAGCGTTCAGTGATTAAACACATGAAGTCGATCACGTTACGTCACTAAAGACTTAATTTTAGATATATTAGTGCTAGTTTTAGCTAGGTGAAAATGAATAAGTCAATGGATTTTTTTTTTATATATTTAACTTGCAGCTTTGTTAATTTTGTTATTAAATATAGCTCTTGTCAAATAGTCTTCAACATGGAGCATTTTATTACGAATTTCTTATACGATCCTTTCGTTAGTATTCATAATTCATTAATATTTTAGCGAACATTAGCCTTAAGACAGATACATTTATTAATAATTTTATTATTTATTATTACCCACTAAGAGTCATACGGACTCAGAATACCTTTAACGTGCTTAGTAATAGGATCCATTTGAAAACAGTACCGAAAAGTGAAAGAATATTATTACTCGGTCATTTTTTATGTGTTGCCAAGTGCCAAAATGTGATCTACTATGCTCAGTAAATGTCGGCCCGTAACATATTGAATAGATAATCATTTTATTCAGCAATGATACAACGATCTTTTTGCAACTGAGTTAATAAGGTATCACTGACTGCAGGTTCGATTCGCGCGGTATTTCTAAATCTTAGCTTCAATTAAATATGACTGTATTAATTTAGTGGAATATTAAATATATATGTCGTTTTATTTGCAGATACGGTCACCGAGGCGGTGCACCACCTCCAGCCTATCCACCGGTGGGTGTTAAACAGATACCTCCTTTGATAAGCATCCCAGTGCAACTAGAACCTCCACCGGGATACCGAGGTCGGTATGATGGTCCTCCATTTGAAGAAGCTCCTCCTGGTGTAGAACCGGCTGTTCCTGGATTTGAACCGTCACCTTTTGAAAAGCCACCACCCTTTGGTCCTCCCGGCAACATTGATCGTGAAAGATTGCCTCCTCATAATTATAGAGATCCATATAGACCACCGCCGTTTGGTGAAGGTCCTGGTTACAGAGATATGCCGTTACCACCACCAGTTCAAAACGAAATTCCTGTTCATGTAGGGGATCAACCGGGGCGTTATAGAGAGAGTTATAGACCACCTCATTCATATCGTGATCCAGGTTCTGTACCATATAGGGATGGTCAACCATTTCAAAAACCTGGTCCGCAGGGTCCGTATCGAGATCCTAATTTCAGAGGAGGGCCGCCTTCATTCCGGGACGGATCCTATAGGAATCACCCATATCGAGACGGTAACTTCAGAGAAAATCCGCCACCTCATACCAGTTTTCGTGATCCAACTGTGCCGTACAGACCACCAAGTGCAGATCCAAGGGATGCTGTGCCAATGAATTATCACGATCCAAGTTATCGGGATAATTTCCGTGATGAGAATGGTGCACCTCGTGATCACTCGAGACCCGGATATAGATCCAATGTCCGTAACCGGGGTGTGCCTAGACGTAATCCTAATGTTGAACATGACAGACACAGGGAAAGAGAAGTTCGTGATAGAGAAAGATACAATGAAAACCGGGAGCCTATGGATAAGATTGAAAGACCTCGCGATCCGGATAGAAGATCTGGTTATGATAAAGGTCGAGAAGAGAGACCACGTGACCATGAACGTGGTCGTGACTATGAAAAAGAACGTGAACATGATAGGCAAGCGACGCCTGATAAGAAAAGTCGTACCTCTCCAAAACGTAGTAGAGAAATGCGTGAGAAGAAACGAAGTGAATCGAGAGGACGTTCTCGGGATCGTGATAGTAGGCGAGAAAAGAAAGAAGAAAGACTTCGCGATAAATCTTCAGCTGATAGAAATAAAGAACACAAAGGAACGGATAAGAAACTAAAGGAACGGAAGAAAAAGAAAAGAGAAAAGGAGAAAGATGCCGAGAAAAAGAAGAAACGTGAGAAAAAAGAGCGAAAAGACAAAGATCATATTAAAAAAGAAGATGAAGAAAAGGAAGAATTGAAAAGCAACAACAAGGAAGATTCAGATAAAGCTAGTACCGAAAAAATATCTACTGAGCAGCCGCCACCCGAGGTGTCGGTAGACATCATTAAGGAACATGCTGTTAAAAAAGAAGAATCTCCTAAGACAGAGATAAATGAAAAACCCAAAGACGATCTTTATGGAGATGAATTAGGAGCCGTTGACAGAGAAATTATCGAGAACTACGTAAAGAATGAGGAAATAGACGCAGAACAGACCGTAGTTAAAACTGAATTAAATACAAGCAAAGACGAACCATTCGATGGTATCGAACTTCAAGCCAATGCTGATGAATTAGACTTAAAACCTGATGTAGAAGGGAGTACTCAGCCTAGTAAAGAAATGTTGGCGTCGCTGCCGGCACTCTCTAAATGGGAGGTGGAAGATGATAATGCAGAAAAGATAAAAGAACCCGGAGAAATAACTTCGCCCGATGAAGAAGAAGATGGAAGTAAAGTGACATCGGATGTTATTAAGCGTGCAGAAAATGCTATATTTGCTAAAGCTATAAATTCTTTGAGGCCTATAGAAATAAAGAAAATTAGCAGCGATCGCCTCAAGCTATACGGGGATGAAGTGCCGAAATCTTCTATGAACAATATTCAGATAACGGTCCCACTCATTGACACTGAGCAAAGATCGATTGAGGTTAATGAAAAGAAGAAGAGATATTCTAAGACACCTCCTCCCCGTCTATCGGTGAAAGACCGCCTTGGTGGCAAAGTGGAAGATATACGTAGGGGCAGAGAGTCAAGAGTTGTCCATAGCACAGTAGAGCTAGTAAAGTCGAGATCCAAAACGCCTAAGCGTGATCAACCATACAGACGCGTGACTGTTGAGCGAGAAAGGGGTAGAAAACAGGAGATTGTTAATCGATCTGAAAATATTAAGAGTGAGAGACGCGTTATGTCAGAAGCCGTAAAAGGCAGCGAGAAGCATCGAGCACGTAGTCCTACTGATAAGAAGTATGTTGAAAAAAATATAAAAGAAGAGAGGAAATCCAATCATCAGGAAAGCGGAATGCGAGCTCGTGAACAAGAAAACAGTGGATCGAGTGTTGTAAAGAGTTCTAATATAGACCGAGAACGGAAGAAATCGACTATAGATGAATCACATTTTGAACCAGATTATGATGAAACAGTTGAGTCTGAAACTGAAAATAAAGAAGAAAGTACTAAAAAACGTGAACATTCGACATCACCTACTTCAAATGAGACTAAAAAGATTAAACTCGATAATGAAACTATAAAACTGGATCTGACTAACGTCAAAAAGAAGCCCGATTCTGATAGTGAATCTTCTAGTGACTCAGAATATTCTTCATCATCTTCGTCATCAGATACTCGCAAACGTAAGAAGAAAAAGAAGCGTAGCAAGAAGAAGAAAAAACGTGCTGCGAGCGCAAGTGAGAGCGAGTCAGACTCGGACTCAGATGATCATAAGAAGAAGAAAAAGAAACGTAAACATAAGAAAAAATCTAGTAAGAAGAAGAAGAAATCTAAACATAAGTAAATATAATTTCATGTGACCGTATGGATTTTAAATTTTACTTCATTTATTACTTATGTAGTATACATAATATTATGTAAAATAAGATATCTAATATTCTCCTGTTTCAATTCATATGAATATTAGGTCCTTAGCGATATAAAAGTGGGATAAGTGTATTAATTTTAACGACTTTGTTTAATAAATCCGAATAATAACTGCATCCATGGGGTTTTATTTCTATCTTATGACACGAGAGAGAAGGATATGCACTTGTGGACAAAGTGAGAGGAACGCAAAAAGGTTATGCCTTGTTGTAATTATATTATCGTACATACTAGCCACAATTATTATTAAATCTTATTTAAAAACGAATGTTTTGGAGTTTATAATTTTTAATTTAATTTGCTTTTTCCGTAATTATTGCTTGAAAAAAAGAAATTAGGTTTAGTTTGAATTTTTGCGGTGACTGTTTTGTTTATCGTGAGTTTTTACTGCAAAATGCCAACTCAGAATGCCAAATCTAAACGCCTCCCAAGTGGATAGGGTTCTTACTTTATGTGAAACTGGTCACCTACCAACATGTAGCCGAAACATTGGAGAACATTAGAGAGGACTTGAGAGGAGTATTAAAATTTGTGGTATACCGATTGTCAAGAGGCTCGCCCGACTTGAACCCCGTGGAGGGGAAGATAGTAGGACGGGTTATAATGCAAGATGTTAAAGCCTTTTTGTACAGTATAATTCTCAAATTCTTTAATTCTATAATTTTATAATTCTATAATTCTCAAATTTGTACAGTATAATTCTCAAATAATCTTTTTATACAGTATTAAAAATGCATCTTTTTAGTAATTTTTTTCTTTTCTTTTTATTATTTTTTCATTTTGATTATTTGTTTTTTGACGTTTCCAATTCTTAATGATCTAATAAGCAAAAACTAGATTTATGAACTAATCTGGTACCACACTGAACAAATATCCATGATATCTTATTAAACATACTTTTATACACGTTCCTCTAAATTTGTCCACGAATGTAGATCCCGAACCAGTGAACATGCAAGTAAAAAAAAGAGCAATATTTTCAAATATCACATTCATATTTAAAAAAAAACATTAAATTTTGTATAACATTTATGTAAAACCATATTACTCAGTGTGAAGTTAACTTACTGTTAATATTAGAAGCGGTAAGTTTTGATTTAGAAGTTAATCAACGAAACTTCGAAGCTACTTAACGAAAAGTTGAAGTAAATATTATGGAAAAATTTAATTAGCTCATATTATTTTGTAAGGAAATTCGTGAAAATTTTAAAATCTCTAAATTAGACACCAACATTAAAAGGACAATAACTGGCTTGTACATGTATCTGCTTTTAATGTACAGACGCCAGCACATCAAGCTACCCCAATCTGTCAAATTTCCCCAATTGAAAGTAAACCTTATGCTTATGTGATCAAGTTGAAAAAGTATAAAATCAATTTGACAGATTGGAGTAGCTGGATGTCCATGTCTGTACATAAAGCCTTGGCGAGACAATCAGAACCTGCCCATATTCGAGGCCTTGGAAGTTTGGACATATAAAAGATGTGTGCGTCACGATTGCTCCGCCACGTTATCCAAACAGAAAATGATATCGCTATTTTTTTTGTTAAAATTAGTCAAAATCGAAAGGAACAAACCAAAAATTTGTCAAAGCAGAAATAAAGAAGTTACAGGGGTTTTAAGTTGGCCGCGCGAACGTAACGTGCACGATTGCGCGGCCATGGAGATCTCTGTAACTACTTGGGATAGTGATCTAAATCTTTTTGTTAATTGAACATTTCATTTGTCAACAATTGTCAAAAAAAATATTATAAGACTAAGATCAATATTTCACGAAATATTCACCTTGGAAGTTATGGCCGCGCAATCGTGCACTTGATGTTTCTTTAATCTCGATTATTTCTTCAAAACTTAAGATATCATGCATTAAAACTGTTACTAGAAGAAAGGTTTTAATATGTCCAATGTACTGAAAGCATTTAATGCCACCAAAGTTTATTTAAACTGACGAAATCAAGACAAAACAAAAGTTACGTGGCCGCGCAATCGTAAGGTTACTTTGAACGCTGATATCTCATTATCTATAATTGTTAAGATTTCGGTGTTAACATCCATTTATTCGCAATATTAACCTAATCAGATTGACATAGCGTTTTACCCTCAGGACAATTTTCTACGCGTGTAATCTCAAAAATGATGATATCTCTTATAATGTTCGAATAGAGTGACCATATTTTCTGTTAAATATGGGGACATCTTTTGCTCTATTGGACGAAAATGTACATGTTAGGATTATTTGTTGGAGAATTGGCTAAAATAAAAGAGTTAAATGCACTTTCCTTTTTCCGTTTGTCAAACGACTTTTATGTTGTGTTATGTATTGACGGGTTATAATCTTATCAATGAAACAGTAATGGTAATGGCAACAGTATTTCTTGAGCTGGAGTTTCGACCATTTACGTAAAATCGATAAAGTAAGTATAATTATTACGAATTCGCTGTGTAGTGACGGCATAGAATATCATCACCCCATATCATCCCGTGGGGGGCCTAGAAATCGTCCCGAAGGAAAACCTACCAGAGAACGGGCAGCAGCGTTTTTCTGTGAACTTTGCGGAGAATTTTGTCCAACATTGGACGTAATTTGGCTGACATGGTAAAGTATAATGTTTTTACGGTCATAAATTTTACGAAATATAACGCGATTGGAACAATTTAACGTCCCACATTTGGTTCCTAATTTAACATGTATTTCAAATTAGGAGTCAAATTTTGGTCAGTTAGTAATGCTAGAAATATAAAATAGAAATGTAGGTACATAATTCGAAATATAATTTTTATTTTTTTTCTCTCAAAATGAAAATAAATAGAATTGCTATTCCGTAGGTAGAGTCCCTTCGCTCGAGTCAGTTCTACAATCATCACACATAGCTTTGAGTTCATAATTGTTATATTACTGCCTATTAACCGAGCACATCTTAAATTCTTTTTTTTTTTTCTTTTCGTTTTAAAAAGATAACGCTCACACTTGGCAATCTAATCCCTGTGTCGCGGGGTACTTTACAAACATATAATAAACTAGCTGTGCCCCGCGGTTTTACCCGCGTTAAATTTTATAAATTATCACAGCCCCTCCCCCTTAGGTGATAGCGTGATAATATGTAGCCTTTATGTTGACCCGACCTCTTAGTAATATTCATGCAGTACTTTTTGAGTTCAGCCCGGACATACATACAGATAAACAGACACAAATTCTAAAAACTATTTTTTTGGCTTCGATGTCGATTGTAGATCACGCCCCAAGTATCCTTTTTAAATAACATTCAATGTACAGTTTTACAATTCCTACGAATTTATTATATGTATTACTGGAGTACAAGCCGCAATGTCGCGTCATGTGGTGAAAACAGAACGAAGTTTAATTTTTTGGCCTTGTTTTGTATGGCATGATTTGAACATGTGTATAAAAGAAAAGAATATTGTATTGAACTGTCTTATTTTAGCCATTTCTACAACAATTATTCCTAACAGGTACATTTTCGTCTAGTAGAGCAAAAGATATCCCCATATTTAACAGAAATTATGGTCGCTCTACTCGAACATTATAAGAGATATCATCATTTTTGAGATTACACGCGTAGAAAATTGTCCTGAGGTTAAAATGCTTTGCCAATCTGATTAGGTGAATATTGCGAATAAATGGATGTTAACACCGAAATCTTAACAATTATAGATAACTAGCTGTGCCCCGCGGTTTTACCCGCGTTAAATTTTATAAATTACCACAGCTCCTCCCCCGTAGGTGATAGCGTGATAATATGTAGCCTATATGTTGACCCGACCTCGGACTAATATTCATGCAAAATTTGAAGTAAATCCATTCAGTACTTTTTGAGTTTAGCCCGGACATACATACAGACAAACAGACACACAGACAAAAATTCTAAAAACTATATTTCTGGCTTCGATATCGATAGTAGATCACGCCCCAAATATCCTTTAAAAAAAAAATTCAATGTACAGTTTTGACTTTCCTACGATTTTATTATTATAGTCATTATCTATCATACGTTACTTTGAACGCTGATATCTAGATATCAGCGTTCAAAGTAACGTTACGATTGCGCGGCCACGTAATTTTTGTTTTACCTTGATTTCGTCAGTTTAAATAAACATTGGTGGCATTAAATACTTTCGGTACTTTGGACATATTAAAACCTTTCTTCTAGTAACAGTTTTAATGCATGATATCTTAAGTTTTGAAGAAATAATCGAGATTAAAGAAACATCAAGTGCACGATTGCGCGGCCATAACTTCCAAGGTGAATATTTCGTGAAATATTGATCTTAGTCTTATAATTCTTTTTTTGACAATTGTTGACAAATGAAATGTTCAATTAACAAAAAGATTTACATCTCTATCCCAAGTAGTTACTGAGATCTCCATGGCCGCGCAATCGTGCACGTTACGTTCGCGCGGCCAACTTAAAACTCCTGTAACTTCTTTATTTCTGCTTTGACAAAGTTTTGGTTCGTTCCTTTCGATTTTGACTAATTTTGACAAAAAATATAGCGATTTCTTTTTCTGTTTGGATAACGTGGCGGAGCAATCGTGACGCACACATAAAAGATAAGGACAAGAAATGTTTAGTTTATCCTTTATTGCACACAGAAAATATACATTTTATACATGTGTCTTTGTAAATTAATGTACAAGGGCGAGCTTAACTCATTGATGAGTTTTCTTCCAGCAAACCACTGACAGAGGGAGATTTGTAGAAGAAGGGTAAAAACAGTGTACAACATCAAAAGAAAATTAAGTGACACTAATTGTTACTACCGACTGGTAGAAATATATATATATATATATATATATATATATATATATATATATATATATATATATATATATATATATATATATATATCTACACACTAATACATACTAATAATACAAACAAATTACATACTATACACACTAAATATATATATAAAACACCTAAATATACTAATACATAAATTATAGATTACAATGATTGTGACAAAAAGTGTTCCCTTGTTCTTCTCTTAAATACCTCTAAAGATGAGCTAGAAAGAATAGAGTGTGGAAGAGAGTTCCATAGTCGAACGGCACGTATTGTAAAAGAGCCATCATAACGGCTGGAAGTGTGAGAAGGCATACGAAGTAGAAAGGACGTGGCTGTGCGACAGAGTTTGCCTCGAGGGACTAAGTACTCAAAGCGTTCACGCAGATAGACAGGAGAATTAAAGTTATGAAGGATTGAGAAGAGTAGGGAAAGAATGTGACAATCTCGATGTTGCCGTATTGGCAGCCACTTCAACCGCCTCCGAAACTCCGACACATGGTCGTACTTACGGAGGCCGAAAATGAAGCGAATGCACAAATTCTGCAGACGTTCGAGCTTGTCAAGAAGGTCTTCATTCGCATCCAGAAAACAGACATCAGCATAGTCTAGAAGAGGAATTAGGAGTGACTGTGCTAAGGATACTTTAGTACGGAAGGGTAAGAATTTCTGTAATCGTTTAAAAGACTGAAACGAGCAGTATACCCTTCTGCTTACTTCCGCAACGTGAGTGCTCCATGATAAGTTGCTGTCAATTAGTATACCAAGATTTTTAACATGGGGCGCATAAGGTATGGGGACGTTGTCATAAAGAACTGGTGGAAGAAAGTTGTTAGGTATCAAACTAAACATATGCCTGCCACCAATAATGATTGCTTGTGATTTAGTGGGGTTAACCAAGAGTCCAAAAGATTTCGCCCAATCACTAATGTGGATCCTCAACTTTAAAGTGTCGATAAAGCTGCAAATCGTCTGCGTAAAGATGGAAATTGGAGGAAACAATTTTTGTTATGGCGTTAATAAACACAGAAAAGAGAAGAGGAGAGAGTACGCCACCTTGAGGAACGCCCGCAGTAAGATTACACCACTCAGAAGAAGCTTCTTCGTAGCGTATAGACTGCGAGCGTCCCCGAAGATATGAGTCAAACCATGCAGTTACTGCAGATGAGATATTAAGGGAGGATAAGATGCCAAGAAGGATATCAAAATCAACTGAGTTGAAGGCATTACTGAAGTCCAATAAGACCATTACCGTGAGTAATTTCCGCTCCATGGCTAGTCGGACATCATCGGTAATTTTCACTAACGCCGTAACGGTGCTATGGCCAGGGCGGAACCCTGATTGGTATGGACTTAGTAGGCTTTGAGAGGAGAGGTATCGAGAGAGTTGTTGGCTAACAACACTCTCGAGGGTTTTGGACAGGATTGGAAAGATAGAAATAGGACGGTATTGAGATAATGTAGACGGATTTTTGGTTTTGGGGAGCGGTCGGACCAGGGCTTTTTTCCAGGATGACGGGAAGGAACTTGCCTCAAGAGAAAAGTTTATGATATGAGTGATTATGGGTACAAGTTCTTCTAGGATCAGGGAAAGCATTTGGAGCTGGAGACCATCATCACCCACTGCTTTAGTGGAGATGGATTGGATGGATTTCTTAATGTCTCGTTCAGTAACTGCAGTAAAAGAAAAAGAAGTACATACCGGCATAGAAATCTTAGAGAGATAATTTAGAGTAGAAGACTTGGTGCTGGCATCCAGTGTCACCGGGGTTCTAGCAAAATGTGCGTTAAGTGCATTTAAATCAACCGATGACTTGACATTGTCATTACAGTCCTTACCGACACCAAGTGATTTTAGAAAATGCCATACTTGTGCTGTACCGAGGTTATTAATCGAGTTGTGAATGTGGCGTCTTTTGGCATCTCTACACATACGACTGCAGCGATTCCGAAGCCTTTTATATATACACCAGTTCTCTTCAGATGCGGTTTTTTTATATTTCTTTTTGGCTTTATCTCGCTTTGACATAACTTTTCTAATATCATCAGGCAGCCAGGGCGCAGGTGGATGTTTTATCCTCACCTTTTTGATGGGAGCATGAGTGTTGTCTATGTCGATACAGTCGTAAACAGGAGCCCAATCGATACTGTCCGCATCAGCCCTCAAACGATCCAGGACAATGTTTTTGAAGCTACGAAGGAAGAGAAACTGAGACTTTCGTCGAGGGTAGTAAATTTTATAGGAAATATATATTAGGTCATGAATAGTCATGATATGAGAAAGAAGCTGGTAATTGGCCGATAACAAATGTTCGTATTATTTTGGAAAAATACCTCCTTTATAATGAAAATATTAAGACCGATTTCTTTTAAACCAGTTTTTGAGCATCATTGGCCTGAGGTACATAACTCTTATTATAAATAATACGTCAAGACAGAAAAAGCCATATTAAGGAAAGATGCAACTTGCGGAATTTTAAAAGAAGTGGGTCCATGCGGCTCCCCGCCGCGCTGGCTACTTCCCGGCTGGGCGCCGCCCCTGGGATCATTGGAGGAGGGGAACTCAACTCGTCTTGTATAAGCAGTCCCGGGAAGAGGTATCGTGCTGTAGCTCAGGTTGCCTTAACACGTTTGTGCGTGCTGGGGAGGGGGGAGGCATTCAAGCCCCCTCCTCCCCCTCCGGGTGAGAGTCTCGCTGAGGCTGCACTGTACGGCGGGGGTACTGGTGTTATCGTTCACGAGTACCCAGAGCCGCCGCAAGCACTGTGAGGTTGGCTACCGTGGTGGTTTTAGTGGGTCGAGTCCTACATAACCCGTCGCCTTCCCAAGCGATGGGCATCCGTATTGCGCATTTCAACCAAGCCAAAAAATAAGTTCAAACTGGCTACACCGTACCAAATTGTTTATTTTTGTATTTGACGCTACAAATGAACTGCAGCTATCAGGTATGCAGGTACCAATAACACAAATGATTTCGGGTAGTCAGTCGCACCTTTGACATCAGAAAGTGGTTAGAAGCTTGAATAAAAGATAAGTCTATTCCAAAGGAGGTAACCAGTCTCGCCAAGCTGGTTCAAATTGTGCGTCATTCAGATGTAGGTACGAGGAAATAAACCTAACTCAATTCGTATTAAACTACCCATATAGGTAATTCATCTGCTTTGGTCGGAGCCGCACTGAAAACTTTCACTCCATTTAACACAAAGAATAATATTGAAAATTCATACCAGACTGGATAAAGCGTAACCGAGACTAGACTGTAGTTTTATCATCAAGAAACCTTTACTAACTTAGAATGCTTCACCAATAGGTAACGTTTAAAGAAAATGTGCATATCGTCCGTCACAATTATTTAAAATGTGAATAAATCTGTTAATGTTGTCATGTTGAATGAAGATAATAATTTAACTCCATTTTGCCTATGCCCTTTCTCAGGCTCTAGACTATTTGTGTACCAAATTTCATTTAAACCGGTTCAGTAGTTTTGGCGTGTATGCGCGACAGGCAGACAGAGGTAAATTTTATAATATTATTAAGGATATAGTATAAGTATATTTTTATAATAATCATGGTGACCCTCCCCAACAAGTACATCTATAGCAATACCCTTGTGTTATTGTTCTTGTCTATATAATTTTCTTGCGGGGATAAAATATCTGCGGCCTTTTGATCACTTGGAAGCACCGCAGATTGTTCCCTACACCTCTTTTCATATTTATTATTACTTTTATATATTTTATTGTAACTGAAATTAGCAATACAACAACAAACGCAATGATAAAAACCAAATTGTCACTATAGTGGTCAGCGGATTATGGAAATAAATAATTTTCCTGTATTTACTTACATTGGTATGTTCTTTGCGCCTATTATTTTAAGATTCTTAATTAAAGCCCGGGATAAACTTTCAGGCACTAATATGTGCTTATTGCGTGTTTTGTAAATAACATTTAAATAAAATAACACTCTCTGGCATAATGCCAATTAGGTAATATTCATGAAATACGCGTGCCTTACCTATAATGCTACCTATGGGTCATTGTACATTTTATAACAATTAAAACTACTTACTACGATTTTCATTAACTCACAAATAAATACAGTCTTGTAGAACTAACGATTAATTTGATCATGAAAATTTAATTTCTAAATAGTAATAACCAATGAGAAAGTATTAATTACTACAAACGTCCTTTGTGTAAATAAATGAAATGTCATTATCTCCATAAGAGTTAATGCTACAGACTTGCAACAAATATGTTTAGGTACTTTAGGTCGTTACAACTTGGCCGTGCTCGCGTGAGAATGGCAGACCATTTATAGTTGTAATAACGTTAAACATGTTTATGCAGTAATATTTTCATTAAAGGTAGGTACACCAAATAGGTACCTACTTACACTTTTTTATCACATCAACATTCATTTTTTTAAGCGGTTCTGCCATTTTGACAGTCACTATGTCTAACTATAGTTTATGAGCTATCCACACGAACTTCTGTAATTTTTTCACTGACTTACCTACTCACCGCTAAAAAGAACTAAAATTACCTATATTATGTACCTAGGTAGTCCTAAACAGACTCTATTTTAAATTGTATACTAAGGAACAGGCCGCTCCCTTCTCTACTGTTACGATTCGAACAATGCGGAAACGTGTTTTCAAAATTTACTTGTCCTTAAATTTTTTTATATAAGTAATTAACGTTCACGTTTTATTTACTTGAAGAAAAAAAAACCGGCCAAGTGCTAGTCGGACTCGCACCTCAGTCGCACTTGCTTCCGTAGCAGCAAGTATTATAGTTGATTAAATGAAAGGTAAATTACGGTTTACGGTTTTTGACGTATTATAAAAAAACTACTTACTATAGTTCGACTTTTAATTGTACCTATTCAGTAACTTGACAGATAAACGGTTTTGACAAAAAAAAGATAGTGAGGTGGTGTAGGAATGAACTAAATTGAATGAACTTAAATAATGTACTTACACGAACGTTTTATTTTAAATAATTAGTAAGCTTGTCTTAAAAACACATTTATTACATATTATGTTTCTCAGCAGTAAGGTAAAATAAAAGGACTTAGTTAGAGATGACATATATAATCATCTGAATCAGAGGGTCACTATCGTCGCTCGTTACATTTATGATAAATCTGTCAGTAATGTTATCAATTACATGGTCCATACGACACATATGATCTTCTACTTTTAATATGAGAGATACGCAAGCACTCCATGACGACGGGGTCACATTACTAACTCCTTCAAATAATTTTCTTACTACTTTCATTTTAAACGATTTATTGTTTTTTGCGACATGCCCCTTTACCTGTGTCTAAATTAGTTCTATTGGGTTGAGCTCGCAGTCGTAAGGGGGCAGTCTTAGTAAAATTATACCATGTTTTGCTGCCATCTCATCAACTGCATAATTTTCAATTACTTGATTTTGATTTTTAACCGAATCTATTAGTTGCTTCCACCATGTCTTCTTCGTCTATACTAATATTATAAAGAGGTACGGGGTAATCTCTGAATTAGCTGAACCTATTTTAAAAAATTTCTTCACCAATAGAAAGCTAAGTTATTGTGGAGTGTCATAGGCTATGAAAAATTCCAAAATTAATAATGCATCTTTACTTAAACTTGAATAATGTAATCCAAGTTGCGGGACAAACGGGCAGGGACAAACATATTTATAACGCGAAACGAAGTCCGCGGGCACTGCTAGTATGAAATATTTTTAATGTTCAGCCACTCTTGAATATTTTGTTTCTTCCTGGACATCTTAGGCATTGTTTCGATGTTTCGCGAATGGTAAGGAGCATTGTCTATAACGACAACAGAGTTAGGCCGCAATTTAGGTAAGATAATCCCAAACCACTCTTCAAAACATTGGGCATTCATTTCCTCGTGGCAACCACCACTTCTTTTCTTGACTTCAAAAATGAGGAGCCCGTCCTACAGAAAGCCTTCCTCTCCGCCTATACGGCAAACTATTAATCTTTCTTCTTTAACAGTAGGATTTTGAGGCCTGTGGTAAGGCCTTCCAGAAAGGTTGTCTAGATGACTGAAAACTTTCATCGGTCCATACTTTTTTGTAGTATGACCTAAAAAAGTGAATGTTGTACAAAAATGTTTTTATTCATACAAATCATAGGTTGTAAAAATTAAGTACCTTCATTGATCCAGGTTCATCTTAATAGTAGATGTATCGTGCTTCTCTGCGATATAGTTTTATTAAGCACAGATAACGTTGCCGCCAAGAAATAAGGTCTGCCCTATCTATAAGAAAATATAAGTTTTACTATAATATTAATATAAACGAAATGACGATTTAACCTACTCAGAAACCTCGCGTAGAATATTCAAACAAATTTTCGTACTCTACGCGAGAATCGCCTCGTTGTCGGCCGATTCTCGCATCTCAGACGTTATTTCGAACACGCAAATTAGTTTCTTCAACCGTCATTCCCGATTTTATTTCGGTATATATAGCATAGGGACAATATCTATGACGTGAAAATCGAGGGCCAGTGTCAGCTCTTGCATTTAATTTTAATAGATCGTTTAACACATTGTCAGGATAACATCAGCGCACTTTATGATAAAGAATAATTATTATAACTAACCCTTAGAATGGCAGGATGTAGGATTACACATATTCCACATGTTACAAAAGAGTTTTTAAGTTTTATTTAAATTAAACCAGTTTTTCATTAGCTCTTTACGTAAAATCGTTTACTACCCTCCATTATTATTAGATTTACTTTGGTAACATTATTTTTCTTTGATCCCTCAAGTTACTGAATACAATTAAATAGTCAAACTACGAATTTTTAAAGTTATATTTAAATTAAACCATTTTTATCATTCGTTCTTACGTAAACTCGGTCACTTCCCCACACTATTAGTTTTAGTATGGTAACATTATTTTATTTTGAACTGTCAAGTTACTGAATACAATTAAAAGTCGAACTTTAAACTAATTTTCGTTGTTAGTTTACATGGTAATGTACATCATATTTTTTTTTAGTTTTATAATTATCGTATTTTAGAAGTTACAGGGTGGGGGAGGGACACTCATTTTTCCACTTTGGAAGTGTCTCTCGCGCAAACTATTCAGTTTAGAAAAAAATGATACATATTAGGAACCTCAATATCAGTTTTGAAGACCTGGGGTATCTATGGATAGCCATAGATACCCCACATGTTTAGAGAATATGAAAAGAAACAAAATTTGAGTTTCAGTTTTATGTATGGGGAACCCCTAAAATTATTATTATTTTTCTATTTTTGTGTAAAAATCTTAATGCGGTTCACAGAATACATCTACTTACCAAGTTTCAACAGAACAGCTCTTATAGTTTCGGAAAAAAATGGGTGTGACATACGGACGGACAGACAGACAGACAGACATGACGAATCTATAAGGGTTCCGTGTTTAATTTTGTATTACTTCAGTAGTTGCAATGTAATTTTAGTTTCTCATCTCATCAAGAGATGGCGCTGTAGTCGAATTAGAAATCGCAAGCGTTTCGTTCACAATATTTAACCTATCTAAATAGAATTCTTGCGCTGTGAATGTAATATTTGAGTGACTTAAGTACAATAAAAGTGTTGTTTTAATAGTGAGTGTTTAATTTAGCCATGGTCCTTCGAGACGGAGATTAACTGTGAGTAAAGTGAACAAAGTGTCAGTGAGTCAGGACTTAGAAAAATCAGTGACAAAAAAAAGACTTAGCAGAATTCGTGAGTAAAAACACTTAGAATAATTTGTGTTAAAAAAGACTTAGAAAAATTACGGTTAAAAAAGACTTAGAAAAATTTCGATTAAAAAAGACTTAAAAAATTTCACACCAAAAAACACTTAGAAAATTTTCGACTAAAAAGTGATAAAGGACTTAGAATAATTTTACTTAGGTTTTGGAAGTGCTTTTGAACTTGTAATTTTATCTGGATTAAGTGAACTTTGTTGTATGGTGAACATTAAAACGAACTTATATATTAAATAGTGACCTCAAAATCAGTATACAATAGTAACTTTTCTGTCTACCCGCAATATATTTCTTGAACTTTATACAAAATGGCGGATAAGAAAATGAAACAAGATATCACAAAGATGATTCAGAACTCAACTAAGATTGAAAAATTACTTACTAATACAAAAAAATCTGCTAAGGACAAACGCACAAGAGGGTTCTTAGATACACGTTTGGAGGCGTTACAGGATTATTGGGCTAGCTATACCAAGAGTTATGATACTCTTTCGGGGTTGATGGATGCTGAAACTTTAGAATCAGAGTATAACCTAGATTTGGAGAAAAGCTTTGAAAAAACTGAAGAATGTTATCTAGAGCTATTGTCTTGGCTTAAGGATACATTATATGAATTAAAACATGCTCAAGGTGAAACTTCAAGTTCTAATACACGGTCAGAACTTCCGAAAATTAGACCCAAACTTCCACCGATCTCAATCCCTCTATTTTCTGGTGATTACAATCAATGGATGAGCTTCAGAGATTTATTCCGCTCTTTAATTCATGATGATGATAGTTTGAGCAAAATCGAAAAACATCATTATCTGAAGACTAGTCTAACCGGAGAAGCTGAATAACTGTTGAAAAATTATTCACTAACAGAAGCTAACTATGATGACGCTTGGAAAAAACTAAACGAAAGATACGAAAACAAGCGAATGATTGTGAATAAAATCCTCAGTCGGTTTTTAAGTCAAAAGACATTGACCTCGGAATCTGCGAAGGGTATAAAGGATATTCTGGATACCTCAAACCAATGTCTCACGTCCCTCACAAACTTAAAGATCGATTCTTGTAATGCTATGGTCGTGCATATCCTAGTCTCAAAGCTAGACATAGAATCTCACAAACTTTGGGAACAGTCATTAGAAAAAGCTACAACTATTCCTACATATGAGGATTTAAGCAGTTTTCTCGAGAAACGATTCCGAGCTATGGAAATGGTCAATGTTACGCAACCTCCACAAAGAAATACTGCAAAACCCGTTCAACAATTATCAAAAGTAACAACTGTTAAAAGTTTTGCTACTGAAGTCGAAAGCACTTGTACTTACTGCTCACAAAATCATATTATTTGCCACTGTAAAGGTTTTGCCTCTCTCTCCTGTCCTGAACGGCAAGATTTCATCAAGAAAAACAACATATGTTTTAATTGCCTAGTAAAAGGTCATTCAGTGTTTAACTGTAGACAGAGTACGGTATGCAAAAAATGTGGACGTCGTCATCATACGCTATTGCATTTTACTTCTCCTAAGGATGACAAGTCTGTAGAATCTGATAAGGAGAAAGATACCTCAAAGGGAACTAGCACTCTACCGAAGACTTCGTGCAACGTAAGTGTGAACCTAAAAGCTGAAACAAGAGATGATCTGGTTATTTTAGCTACTGCTATAATTAACGTGGATTCAAAGAACAGCGGTACTTACTCATTCAGAGCTCTTGTTGATCAGGGTTCACAGGGTACTTTCATCTCCGAGGCAGCTGCGCAGTTGTTGAGTCTTAATCGCATTCCAGTCACAGGCAAAATCTCTGGAATTTCTAATTCCCCAGTGGTAACCACAAAGTCTATGGTCACTCTCACATTCCACTCCACAAAAGATCACGCATCAACCTTCATGGTCAATGCATATGTTTTGAAAAAACTCACTTCATTGTTGCCTACACGCGAATTTCCACAAGATACTTGGCCTTCATCTATGCAGTTGGATCTAGCCGATCCAAACTTCCACAAGCCAGGGTCTATTGATGTTTTGCTTGGTGCTGATGTACATGCAAATATACTACTGGAAGGCTTACACAAGTGTAATTCTCTTATCGCACTCAACTCTCACCTTGGTTGGTTAATATCAGGTAGAGTTTCACAAACTGATTCAGCAGCATCCGAACACAATATGGTTGTCATGCAAACAAATATTGAGACAGATCAGTTACTCAGACAATTCTGGGAGATAGAAGAGAAGTTACCTCACAAAAAACCAATGACTGAATTAGAAATACAATGTGAAGAACACTTCAAAAATACTCACACTCGCAAAGACGACGGTCGATACATTGTACGGTTACCGTTCAAAGACGATAATCCCACAAACCTTGGTGATGTCATATCGCTCGCTATCAGTCGCTTACAACAGATGGAGAAATGTTTTACACGTAAGCCTGATTTCAAGGAAGAATATCACAACTTTTTGAAGCAGTATGAATCACAAGGTCATATGATGATGGTACCTGAAAAAGAATTAGTAACAAAAAGGGTAAACTACTTACCTCACCACGCCGTTCTTAGGCCGACGAGTCTAAGCACAAAACTACGTGTAGTCTTCGACGGAAGCGCTGCACCTGAAAAAGGAAAATCATTAAATGATGAACTTCTCATTGGATGTCCTCTTCAACAAGACATCAGAGATTTAATAACTCGATGGAGACAACACAAGATTTGTTTAGTCGCGGATATTCGACAGATGTATAGGCAGATTTTGATTGCTAAGGATGATGTCGACTATCAGCGAATTGTATGACGCGAATCTCCTTCACAACCTATAAATGAATATAGACTACTTACCGTTACGTACGGAACGTCTTGTGCCCCATTCTTAGCCATTCGTACACTTCATCAACTGGCTGAAGATGAAAAGAATGATTTCCCCTTTGAAGCTGAAATCCTGAAAAGCGATGCATATATGGATGACTTGATGACTGGTGCGTCCACAACAGAAGGTGCTGTCGCACTACAAAGAGGCTTGACGGAACTTTTGGCTCGTGGTGGGTTTCCTTGACACAAGTGGTCCTCCAATAGTACAGTGGTGTTATCTCAAATACCAGATGTTGACAAGGACTCTAAAAGTGCGGTAAATATTAAAGTTGAAGACACTATTAAAACCTTAGGTATCAAGTGGAATTCAGACTCTGATAATTTCGAACTTAATTTAAGATTAAATCATTGTTATGACACTATAACTAAAAGAAATGTACTGTCTAGTATTGCTAAATCTTTCGATCCACTAGGTTGGCTAACGCCCGCAATTATACTTCTTAAAATATTTATGCAAAGGTTATGGTTAGCTGGCTTAGATTGGGACGAAGAGTTACCCACTGATCTTAAAGCAGAATGGGATACTTACCTTAATCGTTTCATGCACATTGAAGACATTCAGTTCCCACGATGGTTCGGAGTTTCTGACGATACGAATAGACGGGAACTGCATGGATTTAGTGATGCCTCGTGTGCTGCGTATGCTGGAGTAGTGTACCTCAGAATGATGGTGAAATAAAGGTCTATCTTGTTATGGCAAAATCTAAGGTAGCGCCGGTAAAACAAATTTCTCTTCCACGTCTTGAACTCTGTGGGGCAGTACTCTTGGCTAAACTGATTCAACATTGTAAAACTGTTTTGAATATACCCGATGATAGTATTTATAACTGGACAGACTCCACCATCGTTTTATCATGGCTACGTAAAACACCAAATACATGGACTACATTCGTTGCAAATCGCACTTCAGAAATTTTGACTCTCACTAATAGTAATCAGTGGCATCATGTTAGTTCTGCAAATAACCCCGCCGATTTGGCCTCACGCGGAGTTTACCCAGGTGATCTACAGCAATCGAAACTATGGTGGAATGGTCCTCAATTTTTACATAACACAAATGAAATTCAATTTCTTCCTGTTGATATTCCTTTATCAGATTTGGAAATGAAATCTACTACAAAAATATTATCCAATGTTAACTTTATAACAAATGATGAAGTGGTTTCTTATTTTAAAAGATTCTCATCCCTTTTGAAATTAATAAGAGTCACTGCTTACTGTTGCCGTTATTTCACACTAAGTAAAGCTAGGGTAACAAAGAAGTCATTTACTGAGCCCAGTTATTTGACCACTCACGAACTTGATGATGCTCTCAATCGTAGTATTAAAATGTCACAATCCATTTCCTTTCGAGATGAGATCCATCGTTTGTCATCAGGTAAACAAGTTTCAAAATCTAGTAAAATATATGTGCTTCATCCATTTATCGATGATCAAGGTATTGTACGTGTTGGAGGTCGACTCGCCAATGCAGAGATCCCAAATGATATGAAACACCCTATTCTGTTAAGTAACGACTGTGTGCTATCTAAACTTATAGTTTTACATGCTCACTTGAAATCTCTCCATGGAGGAAACCAACTAACTTTAAATGTCATCCGCCAAAAATATTGGATTCTACGAGTCAAAAATATTGTTAGAACTGTAATTCACAAATGTATCTCTTGTTTTAAACAGAAGGCTAGTCCACTTGCGCCAGTTATGGCAAACTTACCCAAATTTAGAATTAAACCTAGTCGTCCTTTTCTCACAAGTGGAGTAGACTTTTGTGGACCTTTTACCCTGAAATTATACCCTGGTAGATGCAAAAGAATCTGTAAATCCTATGTTTGTTTGTTTGTATGCACAGTCACAAAAGCCATTCATTTGGAATTGGTAACGGACCTTACTTCTGCTGCATTTATTGCCGCATTTCGGCGTTTTACGGCTCGACGTGGTCACTGCAAAGAAATTTGGAGTGATCATGGAACGAATTTTGTAGGCGCATCACGCGAACTCGATCAAGCCTTTAGGGATTCTCAATCTCAAACTGTGGTTGAGATATCAGAAATCCTGGCAAATGATCACACCCAATGGATGTTCATTCCTCCTAGGGCTCCACATTTCGGAGGAATCTGGGAGTCCGGAGTGAAAAGTATTAAAGGTAATTTAAAACGGGTTGTAGGACAAACGTTCCTCACTTATGAAGAGCTAACTACTCTCTTGTGTCAAGTTGAAGCTTGTGTGAATTCTCGTCCACTCACACTTATAAATTCCACTCTGGATGAGTCCCCTCTAACTCCCAGTCACTTCCTCATCGGAGAGTCTTTAATCGGTGTCCCGGAGCCATCTTTGATTAATGTTAAGTTAAGCCCGTTGCATCGATGGCATATAATTCAACGTATGGTGCAGTGCTTATGGAATCGTTGGCAAAATGAATATTTAACGACATTGCAACACCGTTACAAATGGAACACTGGCCAGCCTGATCTTCCTATTGGTACTGTTGTGCTAGTCAAAGATGATATGCTTCCACCTGGAAAATGGCTTTTGGGACGCATACTTCAGAAACACCCAGGCAAAGATGGTATTACCAGAGTTGTTACCTTAAAACATAAAAATAGTACGTTTAAACGACCCATTGTAAAATTATGCCCTCTGCCCCTGGATGAGTCTGATTCTGTTTAATTTACTTTAATTTAGTTAGTTTTGATTTTACACGTTGTTCAGGACCTTAATCGTCCTTGGCCGGCGGTATGTTTAATTTTGTATTACTTCAGTAGTTGCAAAGTAATTTTAGTTTCTCATCTCATCAAGAGATGGCGCTGTAGTCGAATTAGAAGTCGCAAGCGTTTCGTTCACAATATTTAACCTATCTAAATAGAATTCTTGCGCTGTGAATGTAATATTTGAGTGACTTAAGTACAATAAGTGTTGTTTTAATAGTGAGTGTTTAATTTAGCCATTCCGTTTTTTGCCATTTGGCTACGGAACCCTAAAAAGCTATAGTTCCTTAATCAGTATTTTCTTGTTTTATAGTCCATTTGATAAGCGAGTTATAGGTACTTACTTTGGGCCTTCTTCCATATCTAAATTTAACTTTAAAGTTTTGGTTGAAAATACTCGCTCAAAAGCATATGAAACGTGATCAACAATGATTTCGACAAAGATTTATATGATTAACGGGAATCCCGGCGTAGATATGACAGCGGTGCACCCCCGACAGTCTTTCAATGGTAACGGTCCTCTGATATCTATCATTGTCATGTTTTTATAAGGCTTTTATCAGCTTCATACGCATGTTAGTATGTATGAGACGGAAACTTTGAACATGATTTTGACCTCCTTTAAAACGTCGGATTATATCGAAATCTGAGATACTTATCAAAGACTGATGACAATACATTATTTTAAACAGATAAATACACTAATATCCTTACTAGAATAATTAAGATACGCGATTTATTGTTCCCCTATACCTGGAAGTGTCATTGTGCCAAGCAAGTGTTTTAAGATGGATAAAATAAAAGTTTAAATATCTAAAAACACGTTTTTATTGTATTTTATTGTAAAAGCGTTAGTGTATTGAAAAAAATGCGTGGGTTGCTTGTTGTTAATAGTTATAAATAAATTATTGACAGATATGAGTAGAAGGATTATCATTTTGATCATATTTTAAAAAGCACCCCACGCTTTAATTACTTACAATAAAATACATTTTATTATTTTAATTTTTTTTTATTTTGGAATTTGTAAAAGAGTGTTTATTTAGATTTTTTACAGTTATTTTTTGGGAAACTAAATTGCATCGCCACGCCGCCGTCGGTTTTCGCAAGGTAGGAAGTAGGTAATATAAAACTATTTATGTACATATAAAACAATTTAATAAATAAATAATCTATGGATAATTTTATTCAAGTTACAATTAGTGTAATTATTTTATTTGCCCCTACGATAGCCCCCTATAAGACTTAGCCATATGTGATGGAACCAATTTTTGCGTTTGAGTTCGCGATCATATTTTGCATTGAGGCGGAACTCTCGCCACTCTTCTTTGATTTCGGGTATGCGGGGACCATAAGTCTTCTTTGGTCTGAATGCGCGCCTCACAGTCTGAAATGTATACAAAAATGTTATCATTTTGTTTGAACACACTCATCATCATCATTGCGTTATATAAAATTTATGAGCCTTCCATATATTGTATATTAATTTATACAATTGTCAGAATATGCACAATGACCCCGTAGAATTACTTAAATAGAGAATCATAAATATCAGTGACATAACAGGATTCAAAGTACCTTAGTTTTTTTATTATAAATTACAAGAAACTCATTACTTTTCTGAAAACCTTTAAATATAATGCCACTTTACAGCCCTTGGGTTTGAGCGTGACACTTCCCAATATGGGTTCACCTGATACACGAACGAATACCTACCTACTTATACACAATATGTTTGGACTATTAGCAAAGGATTAGGGGCTTTAGCCTGACAATACTGAGTCAAAATTAATAATTAGTTATAGGTTGTGGCGTCACCTGTACCTATAAAATGAAGTAACTCAATAAATGCATTAAAGTCTCACCTCGACAAAACTGCTAGATCTATACCTCCATAAAGTAATTAGCATACATAACGGAATCAAGGCTATTCCGAAATATTGGAGAAGTGAACCAGCAACTGAAAAATAAATAATTAGGTAGGTAGGATGAATGGGGGGAAGATGAAAAACGGGACAACACAAAAAATATCCATAACGCCAAATCTAGCACATCTTTTACTTTGCTGCCAACATTCTCTAAGCCGCCATTTCATCGCGTCCCGCAATTCAGTCATTCGTTAACCCTTGGAGCGCGTGGATGTGCAATATGACATAATATTTACAAGTCTGTTGTTTTCGCGAAGAAGTAAAGTTCTTCAATCTTTCCCCGTGTCGTATAACTTCGTATCTAAGGTGTGTATAACAAGTGTTTTATTAGAATATCTACTTATTATTTTAAATTTTTAGTCATATCATTACCTCAAAAGATGATTTTATTTTAGGATTAAAAACACTTTTTCTTTCTCCGTAAAATAATTGTGGAGAAAGACCATAATAGCAAAGTATCGATCTAACCCCAGTTTCAAAATCTTAACTAAAAGTCATATGTTTTCAAACTTTAGATCTCAATCTCAGTGTACAAAAAAAATATTTCTTATTATAGTGTGTATATTACGTGTACTTACGCAATATCGTTTATGAAAATATCGTCGTTCCAGTTTTGTTGGTGTTTAATTGGAATAAAAATTTATTGTTAATAATTATTCTTAAATAACGTATGTATGTTAAATATGCGAACTTACTTTTTTCTGAATTATCATGTAACGATACTACGTAAGTAAGTCTTTACGTGCAACATGGTACATTCAAACAGATATCACCGAAGCCATATAAAAAGTAAAAAATAAGGAATTAACTTTATATGGAGCCAGTAAACAATATATTATAACTTTGCTACTTTGCACTATCGATTACAAAAAAAA
The DNA here is from genome assembly GCA_951640165.1 of Pseudoips prasinana. Classification (NCBI taxonomy): domain Eukaryota; kingdom Metazoa; phylum Arthropoda; class Insecta; order Lepidoptera; family Nolidae; genus Pseudoips; species Pseudoips prasinana. The sequence goes on from OX621240.1 coordinate 19,035,140, forward strand.
ACGGGCATAAAAAGTGAGTCTTTAGGTCGAAATATTGCTTTAATCGATAAAAGTTTGAGAACCTTTACTCTGATCTTGCCCCAGCAGGGTTGAATTGAAATTAAAAAAAAATATATACTATAGACGGATCTGCGCAACCAATGCACAAAATACTATAGATTAGTAAGTATCAACGACACCTAGCATTTAAAAAAAAAATCATTCTTGCCCCGTCCCCTTCTCATCTTTCACCGATTTCACTTTTGTAAATACATTGTTTTAATTTCTTTTTCTAGTTTTGTAACTGATCTACTGGGCTGTAATAAATCTATACATATAATAAAATCGTAGGAAAGTCAAAACTGTACATTGAATATTTTTTAAGAAGGATACATGGGGCGTGATCTACTATCGATATCGAAGACAAAAATATAGTTTTTAGAATTTTTTTCTGTGTGTCTGTTTGTCTGTATGTATGTCCGGGCTAAACTCAAAAGGTACTGCATGGATTTACTTAAAATTTTGCATGAATATTACTAAGAGGTTGGGTCAACATATATGCTACATATTATCACGCTATCACCTACGGGAGAGGAGCTGTGATAAATATATAAAATTTAACGCGGGTAAAACCGCTGGGCACAGCTAGTATAATATAAAACTACGCTCTTAGCTCTGTATTAACTACTAGCTGTGCCCAGGGGTTTTACCCGCGTTAAATTTTATAAATTATCATAGCTGTGATAATATGTAGCCTATATGTTGACCCGACCTCTTAAGTACTCTTTATTCTGTGCTCTTAGTCATATCCATGCTAAATTTGAAGTAAATCCATGCAGTACTTTTTGAGTTTAGCCCGGACATACATACCTACAGACAAACAGACACAGACAAAAATTCTAAAAACTGTATTTTTAGCTTCGATATCGATTTTAGATCACGCCCCAATTATGCTTTTAAACAATATTCAATGTACAGTTTTGACTTTCCTACGATTTTATTATATGTATAGATATTTTAAGTCACTACGTTTTATTCCACAAAATTTTAAATACATTACTACTAATCTCGTCGAAAAACCCTTCGTTCTTCCCCCCATTCACTATATATATATTTTTTTTCTTTTAATTATATTAAAGACAACTCACGCAATAGGGAATCTAATCCCTGTGTCGTGGGGTAGTTTACAAACATATAATAGACGGACACAAATTATATCCAGACTCAGAACGACAATTTATGAGTCACACAAATAGTTATCCGGCGCGGGACTCGAACCCGAAACATGGAGTGGCGAGGCGACTGTAATAGCCGCCGCGCTACACGTGCAGTCAATAATATAATGTCCTTCTAGCTGAATTTCGGCCGGTCACAAATGCAGACTAGCATCTGCGCGGGACATATTATAGTACACAAGAGTGTGGGCAATCACAGGGGCATTTCCTATTCCATCGCTCTCTAGTGCAATGGGACGACTAGCGACACGACCGGAAAGAGATCAGGTACAGTGCCTCTAGCACGAGTTCCTGCAGTTTACTTACTCGATCACACGTACAGTTTCTCCCATACATTGAGCACCAGCGCCTCTCCCGGAAACTATTAAGAACTAAAACTCTGGTGCTCAATGTATGGGACGAAACTGTACGTGTGATCGAGTAAGTAAACTGCAGGAGCTCGTGCTAGAGGCACAGAACCGACAGCTGTACGTGCTCACCTAGGCACGGGGGTATAATACCGCCAACTCCCAGACTTCGGGCTCATACTGAGAAATTTTTCTTTTTACAGAAAAGTCCCAAAATCACTTTGATCCGACCCGGGATTAGAACCCTCGTTATCTGCGGGTGAACACGCTGCCGCTAGACCAATGAGGCAGTCTACTTAAAACAATGTATAGGTAAACAATATGCCTAAGGTACAAACAATAATTTTATTCTACCCTCATCTGTGCCTTTCTCAGTAGCTGCAATTAGCATTATCGAGTTCTGTATTTAAAATATCGCATTAACTACTGATGTTAAATATTTTAAACATTAATATATTGTATACTGTATTATATATTGCATATAGTGTATTATATACCTAGTCTATACTAGTAGGTATTATAATATAATACTGCTAATTTAATAAAATGTTACGGTTACACTAATCAGTATTTCTTTTTGTATTGAGTTTAGACATATAATAATCATTTAGTATAATAAAACTTCTATACGCACGCTGCACGTGAAGAGTGAGCTGGTGAATGAGTGACGTGAGCGTTACGAAAAGCTTGATCGAGCGGTGCGAACAGAAGTTGAGAGGGCTATAAGTTAGTGAAGATAGAAAGAGAGAGAGAGTGAAGTGAGCCAAAAAATGACGTAAAAAAAAATGATAATTTAATAAATACTGCTCAGTATTTTTTGATGATAAACTGGCATGGGCGCTTAGATACGAGTGGGCAGTTGATAAATCGGAATTAGTCAGTAAGAAATCTCATTCTAAGCAATTCTATGGGGAGGTAGAATGTATTCATTACGTGAGCTCGAGAAATAGATATGCGATTAATGCTCGTGTGACTAAACTATTCTGCGGTTCACCAAAGTTGGAATGCACGCTTGTGCCACACACTGGAGCTCGACATCACGCTGATGTGACGGACGAAAGTTCGACAGTAGTTAGAAAATACAGGCAGTGCGACAAACGATTGGTCGAATTAATCACTGATCTCTAGATGAGAGAATAGACGATAGTACCTTTTCACTTCGGACGTAACCTAACCTACTTATAACGTTAAAGGTCATCGGAGTCATCAGATATATGAACAGAAATATTAGTTCTTATTATTATTAAGCTCCGCCCCTTCAAACAAACATCTACATCTCTTTTCCATCGGATCGGGTTCGGGTGTCTCCACTTCCTGTGAACTGCCGAACTAAGTATTTATCTAACTGCCCATTCCATTGTTTTTCCTGGTCATTTATTTATTGGTTGGCTTACTTTTTAGTTCGGACATTGTAAGACGAAATAACCGGCCAAATGAATTTTTATAAGGTACTGTCTATGTTTTATTGTCGCACAAATTTACTAACCGCCCATAAAAAAATAAACGCCCATTATTTTTTCAACTGATCATAACTAACCTCTCGTGTGTTTAATCAACAGTTAAAAATAGTTTTGTTATATAACTTACTGTAAGCGCCATCAGGGTAAACATAAGTTCCACCAAATAACAGTTCGTCGGTAGATATCAGCGAATATAAACAAACAAATATCATCATGCCAGGGGTGATAATACCCCAACACATGCGCCACAAGAAAGAAGTCTTCACACCCAACATAAATTCTATGTCCAGGCATATATTCTCCAAACCTGAAATGAACATGAATTTTGTAAAGGTAACATAAGTAAAAAACATCAAGTAAATTAAAGGGACTTTTATAATATATTACCGTAGATCCAGATAACGCCACTGATTTCAATAATAGCTGCAAACAATCTCATGAAAGTTCCACCGTAATAGTCCACTAATTCTAGTATGTATTGCCCGCCCTGTAATTTTAATAAAAATATTATTACAACTAGATACTAAATTAGGTACCTTCCGCACAGCTTTAAAATACCTGGCACTTCTATGCAAATGTAGGTACATATTGAGCTTAGTCTTGTCTGATTTTGATTTCTGTTAGCCCTAAGCTGACTACCAAAATACGCCTCCGGGCCGGGCTGTCCTGCTTGTGACTGCCGGGCCCATAATATACTAATTACATTTTAATTATACTTCATTAGCTTTTTAACTGAACGGGTGCTATCCTTTCCGCTAGGACTACCTAGTCTAGAATTTTATTTTTTACTTGTTTGTGGTCATAGATTAAAAAATAAATATTGAATCCAACTTTAAAATGTTGTTTAAATATTAGGGGAAGCCCGGGCAAGAAGCATAGTGCGGGTAAAAGAATAACTGTTTTTTTCATTAATCTATAATAGATGGCACTAAGACAAATTTTCTAGTCGTATCACGTGCAACCTGCGATGCCATGAAAGTACAAACAAAAAAATACGCGAGCGCATTCGTAGTGAAAAAAATAAATAAATAAAAACGATGTTTTGTTACGATTTTCGTCATGGTTTGTACATTAACTTTTTTTATTATATATCGAGTTATCTATGAAATGTTTTATTTATCCAATTGTACGTTTATTTAAGAATTACTTGTGATCGTTACTTTTTGTTTATCAACAAAAATAGCGGAATTAACACTACATATTGATTTTGTATTTTGATCAACAAAAATTATTTCAAGTTTTGACTTGTTTAGAATATGAGCGTGTTGGGCAAAATGAATATGGGTAAAACGGATAGGTTTTGACGGTATTGCCCGTTTAATTATTTCATAATCTCCTTTATAAGTAAAAAATATTTTAACAATACTTCAAATTAGACCTATTCCAACTATGGCTGCTCCTAAAAAGGCCGCAAATACAAGAGGCAGTAATCAGAGGTGTTGACGTCTACACCCGTCAAATTTAGTTAAATTAAATTTCACTGAAGATTGGATTTAGTGTAATCAATGCAGAACCTGGGCGCATGAAGACTGCACTTCTAATGTAGGAGTTGGCAAATACTTCTGTGATGAATGGGAAGACTGATCTTAACTAATTCATCATTATCCTTTTTGCCATTGGAGCGTATCCGTTTTGCCCGACCCCTCCGAGCAAAACGAATAATTGATACTTTTTATTAATGCTCATAATTAAAATAGAAATCGTTAAAGTTTTTAAGTTTATGTGATTATTTTCCAAAGAGGATTAAACGTAGTACTAATTAAAAGTACAAAGAGTTCTATTGATTATCCCATTGTGGTTTTATTATCATTATCCCTTAACATATGCGTCTTGCCCGGGCTTCCCCTAAGTGGGCTCTATGTAAGTTTCGCTGGGGTATTATTTAAAAAAATATATAAAATATCAACATTAATAAACTTGTTCTTGCGCCGTAGGCTCTAAGCTAATTATTAGCCTGTGGGTAAATTAGAACCTATCTGATAGTAAGCATATAATCAGATAGTTAGGTACTTGAGACAATAGACGCAAATTCAGGTAGGTACATACCATTTCAAACACGATGGCACATGCGATTGAACACAGTAACCATGTTGCAGCAGTCGTAGCCAGGTGGCCTAAAATATCAAATAATGCGTGCTGCTTTTTTATGACTTTTCCCAGTTTACGGTCTTTATCCCATATCCAAAAAAGGGAAACCATTAGATGATTGGACGAGAGGTGGTTGTGTGGAATAACTATTTTATCTTCAACAACCTACTATTAGCAATCGAGTTGTGGAGGTCCTTAGCGGAGGCCTTTGTCCAGCAGTGGGCGTCTTTCGGCTGGTATAATAATGATGATGAACCTTATACTATGCAATGCGTATGCGTTCTACTACTATTCGTAGGTATTAATAACTGACAAACTGGTTGTTTTTTTTTTCTATAAGCAGTATAATATTATCATCTATTAGCGTTAATTTTATGCGTTACTTTGAGAATACATGTCTCCCAAGCTTCGACCGCATCTTCGTCGGAAGACGTAATAATACGTTCTATGAAAAATGACAACAGAAATTCTGTGAAGGACTCAAATAAATTTATAGGCGTTAATGGGTGGAATTTAATGCATTTTTTGTGTTAGGTTTCAGATTATTAGGCAAGTCAACATGAACTATTTTTGTTAAAACGTCGTCGTTGCTGTTGAAGAATTTTATTAAGAATTGTTGAAGAAAGAAAAACCACTAAGGCTGATTTCAGAGTGACGCGCGCGGCACGCGCCGGCAGCCTGCGCGTCTCAACAGCCGCGTGCGAGACGCGTCACTCTGAAACGCTAGCTGCCAGTAGAGGAGCTCGGGCAGCGCTGGCCGACGGCGCGTGTCTCACACGCGGCGCGCTTGAACTGCGTGACTATGAAACGCAACTACTATCTAGTGTAATTGTAAGCGCGCGCGTTTGGACGGCGCCGCTCGCCGGCGCGACTCCGAAATCAGCCTAAGGCTGAAATTATCAATTTGCACGAAGAGGCAAAATTTGTATTATTATTCCATTATTCCTCCTTTGGTTATGGTCACTTGTAGATATAAATAGAATGGCAGGAAGATAAACTTACAGGGGTGACATAGACAAGTCCAATCAAAAACATAGCGCTGCAAGACAATGCCGACATGTATATGACCGGTACTTTGGTGAAGGTGTCTAACAAGACGGTGTTGATGGTCGAGATAAGCGCCACTCCGGACCCGACGCCCAGCACCGCCATCATCAGGAAGAACAGAGACGAGAACAGCTGTAGAAAGGAACATCACTCATGCATTTAAATTGCAGTGAAACAAGGGTTTCTTCATCAAATTAGGTATGTATTATTTTTTTAGCATTTTTAAAGGTGACTGAGATTGTTTTTATCTAGGAAAGCTGTGAAATTGTGTTTTAGAATCCATCGGTTTCTTGTTACTGTGTTAATTACTACAATTGCGAACTCCTGAGAATAGTTGTTGTGGTTACGTAGGTATTTTAATTAAATTTGCGCCTCTATATTGTTCATAGACAGATGCTCTCACCGGTCCGTAAGTGGTTGGAGAGGTGAGCAACTAGGCTCGCGGTCAGCCCATAGATGGATGATCACAAAAGTGGTTTAATTTCAGAGCGTCTTCGTGCTTCGGAGGGCATGTTGAGCTGTCGGTCCCCGTTGTAGCTATTAGGCAACAGTCGTTAAGCTATGTCAGAGGAGGCTTGAACAACTCTGGCATTAGGGTAACCACTGGCCATACGATAAGTAAGTAAGCAAGAAAAAAGTGAAAAGATCACTGCCCGCATGGCGTGGTTGGTAGATACTTGCCTTTGACGCTGCAGGTCTTGGGTTCGATTCCCACTCAGGACAGATATTGGTGTGCATAAATATGTATGTCTGTCCTGAGTCTGGGTGTAATTATGTATAAAGAAAAGAAAAGTAGTATATATCAGTTATCTGGTTTCCATAGAACAAGCTCTGCTTAGTTTGGGATCTGTGGGATTGATGTCCCAAGATATTATTGTTATTTAGAAACTAAAGCACTGAAATAATGATGTGTTTGGTAAACCTCACCTGTGGTACAAACGGCGATTGAGCAATAGCATCTGGATAGGAGATGAAAGCCAGACTTGAGCCTCCAGAACCAATCACATCGCTCACGTTGTCGTATCCAAGTTGGAAGGCGAGGTTCCCCAATATTCCAAAAATGGTAATGCCCGATATCAGACTAGTACACGTATCCAATGTCGTGACAATCAACGAGTCTCTGTGGGTAAACAAAATTATGTTACCTAGCGTTGACCCATATAATAAATACTAGGGGTAAAATACATAGATAGTTTGACGGGCTGAGTGACGTGGTCTTCTTCTTATCGTGTCGATGGTAAGAATTAGATTTTATCTTGCCAAAATTGAGCAACGCCGATTGCTTTGGCAGAAGCGTCATACAAGTCCTGAAGGGAACAAGAGACTGGACAAGAGGGACAATCAGATAAATGAGCCATAGTTTGGGGTGACACGCCGCACTCGCAAATGTTTTGTGATGTGGGAATGTAACCCCATTTGCACATGTTTTCGTTGGATCTACCAACCTGGGTACGTAGTCTATTAAGAGTGGTGGTACCATAAAACATATGGACAACCTCTAGTTCAAGCACTTGTTGCCTCATGTGTGGCTGACGTCCATGAAAAATATCGTCCTATTTGATTCCGTGGGGGGAGTAGAGTCGACCCGAGGGAATATATACCAGGGAATGGATTTCAATAATTAAACCTAAACATAATCTCCTTGACAATAACTTAATACAAACTAGGCTATCACTACTATTATAAAATAAATTGTATAAATGTTTTAACATTCCATGTACCTAAATATCTGTAATAATAATTATATTACTACAAACATGTTCTGACTATTTACAAGCGCTTTTTTAAAGTCTACGTGAATAAAAACCTTTTTTATTTTATTATTTTTAATGTACTATCACTACCTTACTGCAGTCGCCAACCCGTTTGCCAACCGTGACGATAGTGGCATATCCCTCAAATAGTGGACACAACTCCATTGTGGCAATCTTTTGGGGCGGCCTTTGTCCAGCAGTGTACGTCATTAGGCTGACATGATGTCTCACCCATACAATGAAAGTCAGTACGTCTTTCCATCAAGTGTATGGTCGTTTTAGGGTCGTAGCACACATATCAAAACGGAAAGGGATCGTCACCGCCTCGCCTTTCTCCTCGGAGTCAAACAGTCGTCCACTTTACGAAGGCGAGGCGGTGACGATCCCTTCCGTTTTGATATGTGTGCTACGACCCTTAATGACTATAAACTTTTCCTAGCATCTGGTGAAGAAGAATAAAAATATCTTTTGACATCTTCATATGACGGGCCGGTTGGCGTGGTTGGTAGATACGCCCCAGATCGTGGGTTCGATTCCCACCGAGGACAAATTTTTGTGTGCTTGAACAATGACGTTTTAGATACTGGAGAAAAGTTATGGACCGCTATCTACCATAACCTTAACTATTAAAACCAGTTGGTGAAATACAAACAATATTTTTTTGGCTCTCCTTACATAAAGCAGTACCTGATCGTTATTTCTTGTATGGTAAGTTAATCGTTTTCAAAAATGTTTTGCTTGTTTATGTGGTACACGGTTGTTTAGGGTAATAGACGATAAACTAAGGTACGTCTGCTCTTTGTGCTACACCTTGTGTAAATAAGTCTTAAGCTATTAAAGAGGACTGCTTTAAAATCAAAAGAGCCTGAAAGATTTAGAACTGTTATGATATTCAGGTAAATAAAAATAAAAATAAAAATATGATTATGTATGTTTAAATAAAAAAAAAATTCAAAGTATAGGTATTTCATATAAAAACTACTCTTACCCTGCTGGACCTATATTAACAAAACATAGTTAAGAACTGACTTACAAATGAATAAACCGCATCGAAATCGGTGCATCCGTTTGAGAGCTATGATGCCCCAGACAGACACATACACACACATAAAGACATCGACGTCAAACTTATAACACCCCTCTTTTCACGGCGGGGGCTAAAAAAAGGTATTTCTTAAATATAAGTGGACACTAAGTAAAGCTAGTTTGGTAAAATTGTTGTAGAAACCTTGAATATGTACCTTGTGGGTATCCCGAAAATCCGACGACCATTATTTTAGATCATATACTTATTTTTGTTTCGGTTCAAAACTAACTGCTATAATATTGAAAATGTGTAGTCAGCTTTTCTTAGAAACTATTTTATATTAAAATTAAACAAACCTGCGGACATTGGTCTTGAAGTTATTGTAAGACGCGAACATGATCAGCGCTCCTGAGCAAGTGGATAGAGAGAAGAACGCCTGGGTCACTGCAGCATACCACACCTGTGTATACAATACAAATATGTATGTTATTAAATACACGAAGAATAAATCTTTGTTATAAATTACGCTTTGAATGACTGGCCCGTTGCTAAAATCTTTGTGGGATAACCGCGATTTGTTCTATGTTTTGGGTGTAATATATCTATAATAATATGTATCTATTTTTAAATATACAGGGTGTCCCAAAACTCAACGTCAAGCCGAAACGGGGTGACAGGATTGATCATAACCATCACGAGAAAAATCTGAAAAAAAATCTATCCCATGCAGTTTAAAAATTATGGGCATTTTAAGAAAAAACCTAGAAATTTGATCAAACTGTACCATTTTTCGGTTATTGTGGTTATTCTTTTTTATTTTTGTTCATTTGAACTTTGGAAACGTAATTCTAAATAACATTTCTAGAATCCCAATAAAAAATAATGACACAATTGCCTCAAGTTTCCGAGAATTGAGACTATTTGTTAAACTACGAATTTAAAATTTTCAAGATTCGTCGACTTTGACAGGCCCTCCTATAAAAAAAATGTACTAGAGTGCCTTGGCAAGTAGCATTAAAAGTTGGCGCATTTAATGAGAATTCTAAAATGGTACAATACTTGTTAGTTCCATACAATAGAAAAGAGTAAAAAAATTAAAACCTCAAGTAACCCGATTTTTGCTATCAGATTTTACTCAGTTAAAATGTTTTTAATTCGCACAAGCTCTAGGTAGGTTCTTAATTTTAAGGCAAAATGATGAGAGAGATGGATAATGGGTATGTTTGCCATGAGTGAGCGAGACAGATAGTGACGCCACGCATTGAGACGGAGATGCGTCGTTTAAACGAGTGCGAATGAAACAGATAGATGCTATGGCATCTATCTGTTTCATTCGCACTAGTTTCAGCCAAGCAAATGGCTACGCTACCAGTCCGACACCAACCAGTTAGTACGTTTCGCTCATTCGTCTACTGCGCACGTTCGTATTCGCTTGTGTTGATTTAGTACTGACAACTTTGGCTTCTCTTTTTGGACTTGAATCTTTGTGAATTGGACTTGTTGATAACATACCGGCAACTTTGGCTTCTCTCTGGACTTTTGTGTTGGCATCCTTTTTATCTACCATGCCTACGCGCTACACTTCACAAGAATATGCGAACATGCACCTCATTTATGGGGAATGCAGATGCAACGCAAGTGCTGCCGCTAGACTTTATCGTGAAAGATATCCAAATTTAGAGCGCTACCCGGATCACCGCGTGTTTGTTAATGTGCACCGTTCACTCACAGAGGGCGGCCATTTCCCGAATCAAATACAGGCTGGAGGTAGACCTGTGTTTCCTTTCCAGGAAGAAGTATTGCAAGAGGTCGCACGTGACCGAAGTATTTCCGTACGTGGAATTGAAGAAAGAACGGGAATACCGAAAAGCACTGCTCATCGTATTTTACAAAGAGCCGAAATGCATCCGTTTCACGTACAACGAGTTCAAAGTCTTCTACCTCGAGATTATCAGGAAAGGATTTCTTTTTGTAGAACAATGCTACAGAGGCATAATGAGAATCCCCAATTCATCCAAAAAATTCTCTGGTCAGATGAATCGACATTTAAAAAAGATGGTTACATGAACTTGCACAATTATCACGAGTGGCATGTGGAGAATCCACATTTAATGCGAGAAGATAGATCCCAGTATCGTTTTAAAGTAAACCTGTGGACCGGAATTTTAAACGGTAAAATTATTGGGCCTATTGAACTGCCTGAGAACTTGAATGGAACTAATTACCTACATTTTTTAAGAGAAGATTTACCAACCCTGTTAGAGGACGTACCACTAGCAGATCTTCGCGACATGTGGTTTCAACAAGATGGCTGCCCAGCGCATTTCGCAGTGCAAGTAAGAGATTTCCTTGACCAGGAATATCCGGGAAGGTGGATTGGACGTTCGGGCACTATCTCGTGGCCCGCCCGTTCACCAGATTTAAATCCCCTGGATTTTTTCTATTGGGGAGTTCTCAAAGAAAAAGTTTACTCAAAGCCCATTGAGAACGTAGCCGACCTGCGTGAACGCATTTCTCAAGCAGCTGAGGCGATCAACTCTCGAAGATATGCCCGACTAATAAGTAGATCTTTTTTAAGAAGATGTAGGGCTTGTATTGAGGCTGATGGTAAACAATTTGAACATTTATTTTAATAAAAAACGTTATTTCTCTATCATCTGACTTTTATTCCAACAAACCTAATTATTTTACTAATTTTACTAACTTTTTTTCACTTTGGTAAAAGTGGCGTCACTATCTGTCTCGCTCACTCATGGCGAACATACCCATTATCCATCTCTCTCATCATTTTGTCTTAAAATTAAGAACCTACCTAGAGCTTGTGTGAATTAAAAACATTTTAACTGAGTAAAATCTGATAGCAAAAATCGGGTTACTTGAGGTTTTAATTTTTTTACTCTTTTCTATTGTATGGAACTAACAAGTATTGTACCATTTTAGAATTCTGATTAAATGCGCCAACTTTTAATGCTACTTGCCAAGGCACTCTAGTACATTTTTTTTATAGGAGGGCCTGTCAAAGTCGGAGGCAATTGTGTCATTATTTTTTATTGGGATTCTAGAAATGTTATTTAGGATTACGTTTCTAAAGTTCAAATGAACAAAAATAAAAAATAATAACCACAATAACCGAAAAATGGTACAGTTTGATCAAATTTCTAGGTTTTTCTTAAAATGCCCATAATTTTCAAACTGCATGGGATAGATTTTTTTTCAGATTTTTCTCGTGATGGTTATGATCAATCCTGTCACCCCGTTTCGGCTTGACGTTGAGTTTTGGGACACCCGGTATAAGTATCTTTATCAGCTGTCTGGTTGTAACTTAACAACAAAATAATTTGAACGTAAATTTGCCTAAAAATCGCAAAACGGACTCGCACACGAAGAGATTTATATAATTTATTGTTACAGGCAATTAAATTAACACTGACGGTTAACAGTCTACACATTACGGTTATAATAGCACAGGCTCTGCTCTTTTTGGAATCTATTACTAAGAAATACTATTTACTAAGAAAATCTGAATTTTAGGATATATAATTTCACTATTATATGTACATAATAGCCTAGTATATATATCTATATCTAGTTTAATCCACCTGCAACCTGTAGTTCTACGAGAAATCTAACTGTCGACCTATTCCATTGACAGAAATATTGCCAATCCCGAAGAGAATTCTTTTGGTCTACAACCCTTTGTATATAAAAATGTCTGTAAACTTGACTCAATATATACTCACTCTAATTTCTAATAATTTTTCCCATTGTGGGGTGACAAAGAACAATATCCCATTGCCGGCGCCAGGCAGCGTAACAGCTCTGAAATGTAAAGACGAAAGTAAATGCGTTATACGAAAGTATATACAAATGTCTAGCACAGAACCTTTACATCGCAAACTTATACATATATTGGGGTTTTAATAAGTAGGAAGCATTAGGTGACATCAGCGCATTTTTGGTACTAGAAAAGGCATCGAGCTCTTTAAAATTTTGACCAAGTTTTATTGACTGTATGTATGCACTGTATGTATATTTCTGGTCGAATTTGGCCCTGGCAGATAGTCTCAACGGACTTAGCAGTCTGCATATGATAGGACATCTAGCTGACACCATCGGGAAGTGGTCAGGTACATGTAAGATGGCTTTACGTGCTCTCCTAGGTACGGGCAGTATCAAATATTCAATCATTCAAATCAAACATTATTTGCTACTAAGCTAGATTTTAACATTGCGGGTTAACTAGCTTGAACTAAAAAGTAATCAGAGACGAGATATTTTACCTATTTCAGATGTGAACTTACTTAGCCGCAGCTCAATTCACCAATACCATACTGTTTGAGTGCGTATAACTAAGAGTATTCTATTCTATTCGCTTTGATCATATACTTGATACTGATACATTGTCTTGTGATTGTCGACGCTACTTCAGCAAATATATTCGCGCACATACTCGTTTATACGCATACTAGGTAATATTTAATTTCATTTAATAATTCGTTAACAATAATAATATACATTTTGTTCGAAATTTAATTCACTTATAACTAGCAGTTTTCAATTACACAAACAGGTGACTACATTAACAGTCAATAAAATAAAACATCAATAAATAAAATATGACACAATAATCTATAAGGCATACAAGTATTGCAATAAAATGAACCAGTGCAATTAATTACATAATAGGGTTTCAATGCATCTGTTCTTTTATTTAATAATTATTTGAGTTTTCAAGTCTGATATTGAATTAATACCATGATGATTTAAAAATGAACCTACCTATCTATTATTTTTTTGTGCCGTCACTATGTAACCTCGATCGAAAAACGTTGTACCTAATTGGGTCCGACTCCTTCCCATTTTATCATTACATATTTTATTTGTTGCAGTTTTCTTCACAAAATAGTATTTCCTCAGTATTATTGTTTATTTTGTTTTATTTATTATGAAAAAAACAGTAACACAATATAAAATTATGTAGTATAATCTAACTAAAGTATAAATTAATGGGCACTAACAACGTTATCCAGAAATTATTTTCTTTAAATAGACAATTTTGATCCAAATCTTTTTTTAGTGATGATTTAATGTAATAGATGACGTGTACTTTTCGAGCATTAGATAAATGTTCGAAGGGTTTACAAGCAGATTCGCAGAGTAATTTACTTACCTAATGAGAAGAATGATCAGAACAACATAAGGGAACAAGGCGAGGAAGTACGCCGCTTTGCCCGAACTCTTGATTCCGCGGGCAATGATCACGAAGATGATAAACCAGGACACGAACAAGCTCAGTGTCAGATCCCATAATGGTGTTCCTGAAAGATAAATAAGAGATAAGAGAGCGACACCGCAAGAACAGACTGGACCATTAAATGAAGTTTCTTATCGTATTGTATTAGACTTTATTGCTTAATTGTGATTGAAACGTACAATTTTATATTAATACCCAACGCAAAATAGTTTATTATAATTTCATTATTAATTAGTAATGAAATTATAATAAACTAAATAAATAAAAATATACACATTTTGGAAAAGCATTTTACAAAAAGAAATCACATAATATATATTAATAGAAAAGGATTTAATATAAAAGCTTAAAACTTTTTAAGTATAAATATTTGTGTAATGAATACCTATATAATATGTAATACCCACATTAGAGGTGAAAAAAAAGCGTGAGATTTGAGTGATCCAAGTAATGAACTATAATGGAGTGTAGGGCCAATAGTACTAAGATTTTATCTAAAATATAGGGACAAATAAAAAAAAATGTGAAAATTCCACCCACAAAGTGAATTCTTAGAAACTTAGCTCGTATTCATTTAGCCTAATGTACGAATTCGAGTTAGGTAATAACTTTATTCTTTATTTATTATTTTATGGGATACCTACATTACTAGCTACCAGCCAAACATTTTATATGATACCACCGTTCCTAACTAAAATCATAAAAGCATGCATGTCACGTCGTATGGACATTCAAGCTACATTGCATTCAAGCTCATTATAACAGATATAATAGGTACTTGAATAGTAATTTCATAAAATATTTCATAAACAAGCTCATTACTACGTGATTATTTTTATCAGTAGCACGTGCGGGCTGTATGTATGGGCGCTGATAGCTGTTGAGATCATTATCCTGCCCTGAATTAATTACTGCACCTACCTAGTTTCATATTAGGTACCTAGTGTTAGGTTGTGCCTATATAATTTACTAAACAAATTTTTCAACCCATATAACGCTCTAATTATTATTGAAATACTTCTTTTGTTTACCTTTCTGTTGCTTTTTGGTGTACCTATCTATCAATCTGTACATATAAACCGTAGGAAAGTCAAAACTGTACATTGAATATTTTTTTAAAAGGATACTTGGGGCGTGATCTACAATCGATATCGAAGCCAAAAATATAGTTTTTAGAATTTTTGTCTGTTTGTCTGTATGTAGATACGTCCGGGCTAAACTCAAAAAGTACTGCATGGGTTTACTTCATATTTTACATGAAAATTACTTAGAGGTCGGGTCCACATTATATTATCACGCTATCACCTACGAGGGAGGAGCTGTGATAATTTTCCAAATGCGGGTAAAACCATGGCGCACAGCTAGTAAATAATAAATAAATATTTCGGAACAACTAAGCCCCTGCCATTTGATTCCAAACCAATCAAAACTTGTACTTCGGCCACCAGACAACTGATAAACATAAGTAAATAAACAAATATATTGAGACAAATCTTGCAAAGCCTTTTGTTAGTGTTTCTGTTCCGATAATTTAAAAAAAAAAAAAAAAAACTAGTAAACATTGAAATCTATCTATCTAACCTTAGACTGGGTAAAACTGAAATTGCATAATATGAAGTCAAATTCGATGTTCCACAGGGTAGCATTTTAGGCCCCACACTCTTTATACTTTATTTTAAATGTAAAATTTTAATAGTATTTTTACTTCTCATTCTCACATTCGTAAGTTCTTGTGGTAATAAAGATTTTTATATTATTTTTGTATAACTAACACACTGCCATCTGATCCCAAACTAGGCAGACCCTGTATCATGGCAAGCAGACAACTGATAAACATATTTTTTCTGTTTCCAACAAATAATCATGCTCTAAGGCTGAGATCTATAGAGCGTACTTAGACTTTGCTCAGACTTTACTTAGACAGAAGTTAATGCATGTAACGAAATTACAATTGGTGTTTTGACTTTGTCTGTCGTAGCTTGTGCTAAGCATAATCTTAACTTCAAAAAGTCTATAAATACCAAATCAAAGTATAAGCTTAGCATACATTTAGCAAAATTTTACGTAAGTAAGGTTTGAGCAAAGTCTAAGTACGCTCTATAGATCTCAGCCTTAGACTTCACAAAGGCTATAATTTATAAAGTTTAACGCGGGTAAAATCGCGGGGCACAGCTAGTTATCAATAATTCCAACCAACGAAAGGCTGATAAATCACATTTAACAGGGTTAAAGTCAAGCTCACTGTGAAAACACACAACTCTAGCCCGTTAACAATCATTGGCGTTATTTAGTTATTAATCTCTTTCAGAAGCAAAGGAAGAGTGAAAAGAGGGGAAAATATATTTTAGTCTGTAAAATTACAGCGAAATGAAAGTTAACTTACCAATACCGTCGTGAATTCCGTCCGATTGTCTCAATATAGTTTTCCTGTTGGTAAAAAACTTAGTTATACTAAATAGGAACGAGTAGTAACTTAAAATAATGTATAAAATTTGTACGTAATAAGGGCCACCTTGAAGAGCAGCCCTTTATAGCTATTTCCCATAATAAAAATAAGATAAAACTAATTTACCTACATTCGGTGTCATAGGACATGTATGAAAATCTCAAAAGCATATTTGTTTAATTGCTAAGTAGGACATTAAATATTATATCATTTAGTTTATGGTGAATTAAAAGTTATTTGTAAAGGGTATATACTGCTATACTGTGTACCCCAATCAATTCAAGTTTTCGCTGAAATCTTTAATTATTTGGGGACGATATCAGTTGCTACTCTATTACATAGGTATATTTGACCAGATATTTTATTGTGACTCAAATGATGTCAAATGTGATATTACATACATACCAATCTAATTATATTTACAAGTTTATGTACACGTACTATATATTTAAAGTCCATCATGGTTTACAAAATGTTTACATGATAAGACATTACTTATCTACTTATTTAAAGTGTTAAGCTTACCGTCTTATATCTTGCGATATCATCATCGCAAGATATAATACGGTATGCCAATTTAGGTCGATCATGCTAATTAAAGGTAAAAGGGTTTCCCCTTAAATCATACTTGTAATTATGTATATCATAAAAATCAGGCATTTTTATGAAATACATAATTAAAAGTATTCAATGAATGAATTTTAATTATATATTCAGGATCCATTGCTTATTTATATGTTTCTAGGTACATATAAAAGTTATTATAAAACTTACGTGAAAAATAACTCGGCGCTACTAACAGCATTTCCAGTGAGCCCTACGTCTTGCGCAGTCTGTCCAGACGGTACACAGTTCTCCCACTCTGGTTCACAGACCGACCACGGAAGAGTTGCCTGGAAGCTCAATAGCAAGTAGTACAGGCAGAGCCCGACGATCGACATGTAGTATGACACAACGTAACCAGCGCTCAGAGCTTGAGCGTAACCCGTGCCTGGAAATTAAGTAGATACCGCTATTATTTGGGTATGTTATAACTACCGAATACCACCAAAGCTACTTATATTAAATAAATTGAATATTTATGTATATACACACCTTTCATCGCTGGTGACAACGCCCATATTTTCACACAATTACTACTACTGAATTGACCAAGTACTAATTCTAAGTAATACATAGGCTTTCCAATCACAAATAGTACAATCAGGTACGGCAACACGAAGGCTCCGCCGCCGTTTTGGTACGCGACGAAAGGGAATCTCCACACGTTACCCAAGCCGACTGAAGTGGCGATGCATGACATGAGGAATTCAAGTGGGCTATCCCACTCTGGTCGTTCTTGCCTCTTATCATCGTTCTGAAAATAAAAAAAATATATTTGTATCTTTAGTTTTTAGTATTTAAATGACCGTCTTCGTTGCGTTAAGATAATGTAGCATCGAATTTATTGTATAAATTCGTCACACTTTACGGTGGCGGAGCAGTTAAAGCGCATGGGGTCGTGATTCGTGGGTTCGATTCGGGGTTGGAATTGAACCCGCAAACCCCGGCCTCATGAACTTTAACCGCTTCGCCTCCGGAACGCACTTAAATTTATACAACACAATTTAAAAAATGTGTTCAAATCTAATAGTTCCCTAGGCAGTAAAAAATCACCTTTAAAGTTGATTCTAAACTAAAATTGTATTATTTATGAAAGAATTTATTGTGATTTACTCGATAGTAGGTTAATTTTATGATGTGAAAATCAATTTGTATTTAGCTCATTATTATTTATGTCTGCATTTTTTTTATGTTTCTTTAGTTGATAATTTAGGTTATTTCAATAATAATTGTAAATCCTTTGAAGAATAATTTACTTTATTTGTATTTAATAGAAGATATTATTTGACTCCATCTCGGATTTCCTATCAATGTTTCAAAATGAGTAGCGTTAAAGGTCTTCCTGTACTTTTAACTAAATAAAGCTTCGTTAGAATTGTTTTTGTTTTAATAAAAACTACACCCGTATTAGTATAAACAAACCCCCAATTGCAAAGGGGCCTCATAAACAAGCTGCAAGGGATATAGAATAACTATATAAGGATCAACTATGTGTGTAAAGAGTTGAAATGAGCAGGAATCATATGTAAGTGCACTGTAAAGACGAAAGGTTTTGTGCATTAGAGTGATCTAGTAAGGCAACCCTTATAAGATTATTTTGAGTCTGCATCCCCCATCTGGCATAGAGGCTTTTCTTATATGCAACGTGGGTATTGAGCATTTGGTAGGTCATGAATATGTCAAGCACCAGTCAAGGGTTATTGAAATAACTGTGTAAGTTTAAAGCGAGCCGAAGGCGAGGTTTTTAATGGTATCTCGTGAGTATTTTAATACCTAATCATGTGCAGTTGCATACACTACCAAAATCTATGGAATAGGTAAAAAAAATAGTTTAAGGAGAAGCAATATTATCATTGAATTATAGATATTTACATTTTGAATGTTGCAATTTTGTTGTGTGTTAGAAGTACTTGTTGCTGGGGCTGCAACATTATTTTCAATCTTTAAGTATAGAATTAGATTGTGGGCAGTGGTTACCGTAGTGTCAGAATCTGGCAGGCTTCTGACATGGCTTAACGACTGTTACCTAATGGCTACAGCCGGGACCGACAGATTAACGTGCCCTCGACGCTCAGAAATTGAACCAGTTTGGCGGTCACCTATCTATGGAGAGACCGCGAGCCTAGTTGCTTAACCTCACCAATCACTTACGGACCGGTGTACATGGAGATTTATAAATAATACGTTGAAAAAACACCAAACTGCAATGAAAAACACAAGGTTTTGGCGCTCAATTGCTGCGCATGCCAAAGAGCGCATGCAATAATGCTGGTTTATAGAGGTTTCCTTATATGATAACGGTTAGGAAATACGGGTTTTTATTCAGAACCAAGATATGTTTCTTGTTTTAATTATTACAGAATACCTGCTCAAGTCCTACATTCATTAAATTAATGTTTATCCCAATAATCATAATGTACCTAATCACGCGCTGCCCAGCGGGATGACAACACGCCGCGCCGCCCCCTTCAGTTCAGAAATTCGGAATATGCGTGCGGCCCCCTATCACTCACCACCTAAAATGGTCGATCGCGTTAAAATGCCTCGCCTTAAAAACAAAATACGGGTGATTTATACATCATTCAGTTCTGAGCTCAAAACCATTAAAACACGCGCAACTATGTATAAGTTTATCATTCATTTTAGCGTGGCTTCGCAGCCGCGCCTCCATTCGATTGTCACCGCGCGCGTGCAGAGCCCTCTAATATTATAAATAGTGAACAACTAAAATATCTCATCACACACAAGTCTGATGCAAATTATTGCTCTTTAATTGAAGGATGTGTTATTTTTAAAGGAGACACTGACTGTATCATCTTTTACTTTACCCTCAGATTACAGAGAAGGTAAGTTCAAATTCATTTAAATACCAAAATAGATCCTACTTAGTAGGTGTTGATTATTTCTTATTAGATTACAAATGAAGTGTTTTAATTAAGTTGTTTACTTTAACGTACAGTACGTAAGTAATTTTTATTCTATGTTAATACTACATTAGTTCGCCTTGTAGATATAGCGTGAGAAAAAAGAAAACTACAGATCCTTTAGAAGTCCCGTCAGCTAAGATAACGGGGCCTTATGTGCTACGCTGCGGTGCCTCGTAGTACGCTAAACGGACGGCGACGGCGTAGCAAATCATACGTAGTATGGAAGCTACGAGCTGAGCCCGAGTATCATTTGGGTTGTTTATTTTAGTGGAACTAAAATGTTATTGGAGCATATTTGATTAACCAATTTTGTTCAGACGAAGAAATTGGATCAATTTAAAAACTATGGATCTGAATCTCTATTTAAAAATTGAAATTTTAGTATGGGCTCCAGTAAAAAAATAAAAGACATCTCACATACAAAGTTGTTAGTATTGACTGAAACTTAAGTTAGAAATCCCATATTGACATTTTAAATAATAAAGTCTCTAGCCAACATTACGTCCTGGTACGCCTAACCTGCGTGTATACGGTCAGAAATGCATATTTGGCAATGTTATAAATATAATAATTATAAGTAATTAATTGTTGTTTGGTTGTCACATGCGTTGCTCTGCATCGTTGTAGGTGTGGGGAAGCGGTTGATCAATTCGGACACCACGGTCTATCATGTTGTACTTAGGAGCGCGGGCAGAATCCCACGTCAAGGTCGATATACTTTTTTTTTATTTTTTTTTATTTATTTATTTATATAAAGAGAACTTAAACTAATTACATAATATTTGATGCAATCATAAACTCATTAGAGTTTGTCCGTGCATCAGAGTCATCGATTCTTTATAGGTAACCAGTTTTCGTCGGGTTCTTTCCAGTGGTGGCGTCCCAGCTGTATTAGAGCCAAGTGGTTTGGTTTGGTTAGGCTCGGGATGATGGGAAGAGACCAGACGGTAAGTCTTTGTTACCGCGGAAGATGGGAAGGCCTTTGGTGTGGGACGCTACATGCGTTGAAACCCTTGCACTTTCTCATCTTCCCTATACGTCGGGATCTGCGTATGTATTTGAGCCTTTTGGGGCCGAAACACTAGGGCCGAGACGCACGTTTTTTGTTTCGGGAAATTTCGAAACGTTTGATCGACGCTTCCCGTGACCAGAGAGCTGGCCTTTTTTTGGGTCAAAGAATCAGCATTGCCATACAGCGTGGCAATGCGGCCAGCCTTCTGGGCACCTTACCTCCCGACGATGCGGAGGACTTCGACGACGCCCTATAACTTAGTTAAAGTAGTTAGTTACTATAGTTAATTAAGCTGATATTTTGCTATTTCTTATAATTTATATTTCATAATTTGTCTAAATATTTCACACAACGGTCCCAGTACAATACGGCAAAATGATCTTGTTTCATTTATTGTTACAAAATAAATAACTAGCTATGCCTCGCGGTTTCACCCGCGTTATAGTAGTTTTGGCATAAAAGAGTAACACACATACATCTATATTCACAAACTTTCACATTTATAATATTAGTAGGATGTTTCTCTAGCGGTTTCGGCAGTGCACGCTGGAATAGCTCGCAGATGGTGGTTTTTTTCCTACCTACCGGACACTTATCGTCATATTTTGGACAATTCACACAATATCTTTATAAATTGTAACCTATGTGTTATTCTGAGCTACATTATTGTAAAGTTTCATTAAAATCCATTAAGTACTTTTTACGTGAAGGAGTAACAAACATCCATCCATACTTACAATCTTTATAACATTAGTAGGATATATTATAACTCTTAAGGATTTCTTATAAGATCATTACTTCTAGCACTGTAACAAAACCTAAAGCCACAGTATGGTGAACATAGTCTTTACTTACTTTTACGGTACGAAAGACTTTGACGGGTGTCGCATTGAGGAAAGTCTCCACGTTTTTGACTGAGAACACTTAGGATTTTTTTGGATTAAATCCATCAGACGTCCTCTCCAGATACGCTATTAATTTCGAATTGTCTCCAGTTTTACGTGGTTATTAGAACTGACTGTTGCTTTTAGCAATGAGTAGGTACTCCAAAAAGTGGATTGATTAGTTTTGGCTGGAAGTAGGCCAAAATCACAGATTCATAAAAATTCTTAACACTTTCATATACCTATAATGAAATGAAATAATGAAATTTATTCAGCACTTGGGTATTAACATACACTTTTACTTGTCAAGTTCACAATGCAGTACAATAAACATAGTCGAATACAGTATAAAAATTACAAAAAATTAATTAGTCCGTCCGGCCGGTCTGTTTTATCAGATATATTTTCTTAAATCCTAAAATAAATAACAAGTTACTAATCTATTATTTTGAAATTTAGTTGTACAATATTAAAATTAAAGAATTGAAGGCAATGAGCATTTGGCTAGCGCAGAAGGCTCTTAACCAGAAGCTTAAATTAAACGACTAATACCTGAGGCCACCCTTTTGGGGTTCGGGCCACAGCTCAGGGGGCCGGTGAAGCAAAAGGACAGAATTCTAAGAGAGGGTGTGATCAGTAGCACGGGATGACCGATGACGCGTTAAGGGGCCAAAGCAATCCTCGCCGCTGAGGAGCCTACCCTAGCTAACCTGCGGCTTTTTCTAGCTACCTAGGTGGACGACCCGGAGAAGAAAGCCACAAAGAAACTCCGGGCTTGCTTTTTTCGTCTTCTTTTGCTTTTTATTTCGATTTTTATTATATCATGTATTTTCTTACATTGTGAAGGGCGTTATGTAGGCTAATGCACGCACAGAACCGTTGTCGTCTAATGAATCAAAAAATTGTGAGATAATAAACAATAACATTAAATTTCACTCAAGCAATTAGAATAACCTCTTGCTAGATGAGAAAACGGTGGGTACATCCGCGTACATTTACAAAATTAACAAGTCACAAGAAGTCTACCAGAGGCGACGACTGTATGAAAAAATAAAATATTATGAGTACCCCAACAGCAGTTCGACCAGTTACCGCAAGCAGCACCCGTTCACGAGTATGACGTGAGGGCCATATGTATATCTCCTGCGATTTTGCAGATAAGAGTTAATCCATCACATGGATAATTCTATACTTTCACTGTCACTTGAAGAATTCATTTTTCAAAACAAAACCATGAATTTGTAACAATCCGTGAAAAATTACGAAAACCCGGGCATCCTACCAGCCAGTCTCTATAAACAATATTTACGTTTCATTTCTTTGGCGCTGACCACTAAGATGTTCCAAATTCAAAAAGTGCGTGGCAAAGATAATTACGGCGCACTTCAGTATCAGAAGTCCTTTTTTGTTTTTTTTACTTTGTTTTCACTTCAATATGATTTACAATAGCAATTGTGTTTTGAATCATTTCTAGCAAATACGGGGTGTATTTATACAGATAAGCAGATAGTATAAGAAAGTAGATCTTGTTATTATTTTTTAAACTTAAGGAATTGTAGCATTGTTTAAATTAATCATAGTGTCGAATAATATCATTGTATTTTATCCAGTTGGTTGGTACCCCCTTGAGTAAGTAGCATGTCACTAATTATATTATTAAAAAAGAGTATTTATTAAATATTAAAAAGCTCTCAGCTTGTTAATATTTAATATTAAATACATGGCTGTTTGTCCTGTGTCTGGGTGTAATTATTGTAATGAAATATAAACGAAAAGTCGTATAAGTATGTAGTATCTCAGTTATTTGGTTTTCTTAGTACAAGCTTTACTTAGTTTGGGATCAGATGACCGTATGTTGTCCGAGGATAGATTATTATTATTATAAATATACCTGAAATTACATTGTTTTCGGACTTTTGTTGATATTTCGTTACGAAAATGTTATCACATATACAACGTTGATAACTTTGGGGTGTCATTTTCATTAACTGTATCTATTATTCACGTAACAGTGGAGTGGGTCAGTTATCGGGAGCACTTAGATTGACGTACCAAATATAACCGTCTGAATAATTATATATATGTAGGTCGTCAAAACCACAAACCATGTGTTCTTTAGTACTGATAACGGATGTAGGATTTACCTAATTCACAATCCACCTACCTCGTCCCCATTATACTAATAACAATGAACATCATTGTTATTAGTATAATGGGGACCAATTAATCATTTATCTATGTCTCAATTATAAAGATGTATTCTGTAATTGTGTATCTGTATGAAAGTTTAGTGTGTGCAAGCAATTATATCTTACTAGGTGTGTCCGGCTGTTTTACCCCGTTTAAAAATGTTATTATTAAAATTATATGTGTTATTCGGATATTAAGCGATACTTATTGCATGAAAGAGTAACAAACATTCGCATTTATAATATTAGTAGGATATGTATTGTGTGTTTAGTTATTAACCGACTTCAAAAGTAGGAGGTTATAAATCGATTGCATTTTGTTTTTTTGTATGATGTGAGACGATCTTTCCCATGTTAAAAATAAATTAGTGATTAAAAAAATATAGGTACTAAAAAGAAGATACCATTCCAAAAAATACTAAAAGGTGATATTAATAGTTTGGGTTACTACAGCGTGTTATCTTTTGTATTCGACTATCTTCTTAGTATATCAGACAGTACCTATAAACATATAACAGACAAACTTGCTTAAGCATTGGTTTCTATAAGTCGATTGTAGGTACTTATATAAACTAATCCTTAGGTACTTATGTTTACCTAACTGTCTGCAGATATGAATCACAACTAAATTATTCTGCTATCTACTGATAAACTGGATTAGCGATAGTTCGACCCTGTATGTACAGACGCCAGCACATCAAACTACCCCAATCTGTCAAATTTACCCAATTGAAACAGAACCTAATGCTTATATGATAAAGTTGAAAATCTATAAAAGAAATTTGACTGAATGGGGTAGCTGAATGTGCTGGCGTCTGTACATCTAAATATTTCGCTGATCATACTTAATTGATTAAGTAGTATATCTTCGATC
Organism: Pseudoips prasinana; assembly: GCA_951640165.1. NCBI lineage: Eukaryota > Metazoa > Arthropoda > Insecta > Lepidoptera > Nolidae > Pseudoips > Pseudoips prasinana. The sequence goes on from OX621240.1 coordinate 19,060,266, forward strand.
TACAGATAAATACATCGTTTTGCAAGAATATATTTAATTAGTGGAAATACAATTCTTAGTAAAGAATTTGGAAGACCAGTGCCTAATTGAGATAAAAATAGTTACGTTAAAAATTTTGATAAATTGTTTCTTTATTTCAATAATTTATTCCTAACCTTAACTTTCACGATTATCTGTAAGAATATCTTTGACATGATTTCACACAATTTGTTTAGATGGAGTGAAAACACTCGCAATGTTCAAAAGTTCATGGATTACAACTGTTTACGTCCAAGGCAGGTAAAAATAGTAGCATTCATTGTCGATGGTATTATTATCTGTAAACTATATCATATTCAACGTTATATAGCTGCACGCTGTTAGATAATAATAATATAATAGCCTGGGATATTATTTACACACGGCTATCTGATTATAAAATGAAATTAAATATAAAAGGTTTTAAAACACGTTGACTTCAAAAAAGCGCTTTTAAATAGTCAGAACATCTTTGTAGTAATATAATTAAGTATAGGTACATAATTATTTCTAGTTACATAGATTTTAAAGAGCTTGTACTATGGAAACCAGATAACTGATATACCTACTACTTTTATCTTGCAAATACGAACTTATATTATACTTATACAGATAACTAGCAGTGCCCGCGGACTTCGTTCCGCGTTATAAATATTTTTGTCCCTGCCCGTTTGTCCCGCGTAATACTACAGGTTAAAAGTTCGCGATAAATAAAATTATGATGATGAATCATAGCCTCTTTATAATATGTACCTATAGATTCACCAAGGATATATAGGGAAGTTATAATCGAAATAGAGAGAAAAACATTTACAAAAAAGATCAGTTATCGAGCGGGATGAAAATAATTAAATATCTAAAATGGCTATAAAAAATAGGGGTTGGTGAGAAAAGGGTACAAAAATTATATGTATTTTTAATGCCACGTTACTGAAAAATAAAAATGTTAAGGGTAAACAACCCTTATATCACTTAGGGGTATGAAAAATAGATAGTAGCTGATTCTCAAACCTACTGAATATGCATATAAAATTTGGTAAAATCAGTAAATCCGTTTCGGAGGAGTAAGGTAACTAACATTGTGACACGAGAATTTTATATATTAGATTACACCCAGACTCAGGACAAACAGACCTGTTCGGAATATTCTACGCCTGCATTTTTGTATTAACAATTTTAATTCTGTTTATATTCTCTTTTTATACATATGTCCTTCTTATTATCTAGTAGATTTTATGGATGACTACCTCTTATACGACCCAAAATTATCAAGAAGCTCATAGATAGCGAAGTGTAATGAAGTCTTCGTTTATTGTTATAGATATAAAAATAAATTTACTTTAATTATTGCATTTTATACTCTTCTATAGAATTAGAGATACTACTATTTTTATTTAAGAATATATATTGATATTATTTTTACATTTGGTCCACACAAACTTGTATTTTTGAACTATGATAATTAAATAAGTGTCGGTCAACCGTTGACGTTTGGTAGCGGTCTTATGAACACTCAATAAATATTTTTCTTTACCGCCTATTACCCTAGTTTCGTATGTCAAAGGCACCACCATACTTATTATCTTAAAGCAGTTGATATCATAGTGAAGTCCTTTTACACTGGATGTAAAAATATGTATCCTCGCTAACTTTTTTTCGACATAAGACGAATGGCAGGCCTCACATGGAATAGAGTGGGTCAAGAAAGGCATGAGTGGAAAAGGTTGGAGGAGGCCTTTGTCGACTGGCAAACAGATCTACAGAAAATATGTAAAAATCAAATAAGAGACTAGATTAGGTTTACATTAAATTTAAGTTTTCTATGTATTTTAATCAAATAATTGTAATATGGATCTTAATAAAAAGTTATATTATTATTACACATATTTTAGTAATTTCACTGCTAAAACGCAAATTGTAAATAAATCAATACTCACTCCCATTCGCTCACTTCATTATCACACTAATCAACCTTTTGCAATAAATAATTTTAATATGATCGCAGTATTAAAAATAACCCCTGAAATGGCAGGATTGGAAATATCTTTGATTGCTGTAATATTATCCTTATCTGATTTCAATACCTGGTGATAATATATCACTGTTGTGTGGCCCAATTATCAACTAAATCGATGTTATGATTATCACAACGGAAAATTCTTTATTTACATAATGCAATGTGTATGATAACGGTTCATGACCTTAATTATATTTGAGAATGTTATTAAAATTCACTAAACCTGCTGCTATATATAATTCTCTAAATCAATTTATCTGCCTCAAACATCAAATTTTGCAATGCCATTGCGTTATCATTGTATTGCAAAAGTGCAGATTTGGTTTATCAGTCATTGTAGTACTACACGTCATCTGACTACAAGTGCTACTTATGATGAACATTTTCACTTATTGGACTTCGTACGGGTGAGTTTAGCACAGTCTCAACACCTTCATATACTACTCTGTCAAGAAAGTACCGGGAAAAGATCAATAATATACAAAATGTTTGTTATTCATACAAATTTATTTTATCACCTTCAAAGTATGCTCCTTCAGAAACGATACACTTACGCCAACGAATAATCCATTCATCAAAACATTTTTTAAACGCTGCTTTCGGAATTGAGTTCAGTTCTCGCCGCTAATTCTCCTTTATGTCTTCTACCGATTGAAAACGGGTACCACGAAGTGGTAATTTGAGTTTAGGAAAAAGAAAGAAGTCAGCTGGAGCCATATCTGGTGAATATGGTGGTTGCTGGATGGTATTTGTTGAGTGTTTGGTCAAAAATTCGTTCACAATGATGGCCTTGTGCGAAGGCGCATTATCGTGGTGCAAAATCCGAGAATTTTCTTTGCACAAATCTGGCCTTTTTCGTCGAATTTGCTCTCTTAAACACCGCATAATGTCAAATAATATTCTTTATTTACCGTTCGACCTTCCGGTAAGAATTCAGAGTTCACAACACCGCGATAGTCAAAGAAAACAGTCAACATGACTTTGACTTTTGATCGACTTTGGCGTGGTTTTTTCGGTTTCGGTTCAGTTGGAAGGCGCCACTCCGAAGCTTGTTGACTAGTTTGCATGTCAAACTCGTAAACACACGCCTCGTCACCAGTTACAATTCGTTTCATGAATGTTGGGTCGGAATTGACTCGTTCTACCATGTCCTCAGCGACTTTCATGCGATTGAGTTTTTGGAGAAAATTCATATCTTTTGAGACTAGCCGAGCGGCAACATGTCATTAGTTAAAATGGTACGAATCGACTCGTGAGATACAGAAAGTTCGGCGGCTATCTCTCTCAGAGTTGAATGAGGATTTTCAGTCCCTATTTCCTTCACTTTTGCGATGTTAACTTCAGTTGCAGACGTTGATGGCCTACCAGAGCGAGGCAAATCTTTCATCACATCTCGACCGCTTTTGAACGCTTTGCACCACTCATAAGCACGAGTTTTTGATAAAGTCGACTCACCGTAAGCCTTCTGTAACATTTTCAGTGACTCCGAACACGAAATTCCATTAGCGAAGCAAAATTTAAGACAAACTCTTTGTTCGATATTTTTGTCCATTATGAAAATCGCAATACACACTCACTATATATGATATTACTAAAACCAGCACTGTATTTAATATAAATAACAGATGCAACTCAAACTCCGCGCCAAATGGAAAACAGTTGTGCCAATCTAACAACAACAAAAAATTGAATTTGGAACCATAAACAAATCATCCATTCACGATACTTTTTACTACGACTGAATATAATTGGCGACATTATAATATTTTTTTTAAAGCGAATACACTATTTCGTATTAAAAAAAAATTTTCAAATTAACACAATGAGTTAAATAATTAAGTAGGTTATACTGTTAGTCATGACCACGTAAATACTATTTAGTTCAGCGTATGCTCACGCAGCGTAGCAACACTAATTTATAATGTCGCCAATTTACATTCAGTCAAAAAAGTATCGGGAATGGATGATTTGTTTATGGTTCCAAATAAAATTTTTTGTTTTTTTTTGTTTTTATATTTAAATATTTCAAATATTGTATATAGCGATTGTCATACGGAGCACTTACAAACTTAACATTATTCTTGCTGGGATGGGAAATAATAGGCTCAATCCGTCTGTTGTAAAAATTATATCACATAGTATTTATTTTGCATTTTTCTATTCGCATTATGTTTACTTCTTTATTGTTTTTAGTATTTAGTATGTACAGAAAGGATTACAATCGTAGGTACTAAAAATAAATGCTGATATAAAATATGTGTTTACTGTCCTAACTTCATGAATAAAATGAATTTTAAAATAATGAATTTCTATCCTATTTCAACATCCATATAAAGCATAGACATTAGTATTTACTAAATGGATTGCGAGATTGTTATTTTTTTTTTATTATCAAATAGAAATACATTCTTAAGATCTTATTACTATAGTAACACTTAAGCCTCTTGGGCTTGTGTGTGATACTGTACATTCGTTTTTATTCAATGAGTAAGAACTTAGGTATACATATACAGCCTAATTACCAAATATAATTAGGTAGTTTTATATTGAGGTTATTACAAAAAAGGAACTAATTACAAACAAGATATTGAAAAATAGAAAAACAATCTATAATTTGACAAATTTAAGGTTATACTGCTGATAAGAAGTGTGATTTTAATTTATTTTTTAAGTTATTCCTAGTTATTGCTTGGCGTAAGGCGGTAGGTAGTACATTAATAAGTCTCGGTATAAGGTAGGCGCTCGTCCGTTCGCCGTAGTAGTTCTTTGCTTGCAACGTAACCAGTTTATTTAGTGCGATCCGGCGAGTATATATTTTAAACTAATGATCTTCTATACATATAATAAAATCGTAGGAAAGTCAAAACTGTACATTGAAAGTGAAAATATAGTTTTTAGAATTTTTGTCTGTGTGACTGTTTGTCTGTATGTATGTCCGGGCTAAACTAAAGAAGTACTGCATAGATTTAGTTCAAATTTTACATGAATATTACTAAGAGGCCAGGTCAACATATAGGCTACATATTATCACGCTATCACTTACGGGGGAGGAGCTGTGATAATTTATAAAATTTAACGCGGGTAAAATAGCGGGGCACAGCTAGTATTAAATAAAATACGATTCCTTATGTGAATGTTTCAGGTTAATATATAATTTTGGTTAATTTTACGTTACTATATAATTTTGATATACTTAATTAAAAAAAATCTTTTTATAATCTATTTTCTTAAAGATATCCTTTAATCTCCTATGATTCAATATGCATATAAATTAAGAAAAAATCAACGAACATGGTACATGTAATAGAAACTTGGTATATATCCAAATATTGTATAATCTCTGTTGGAATATCCTAACAAATAAATAAAGACCTTAAGATTTTTCATCCCTACCTAACGTATAAACGAATTCGTCCCGAAGAAATCGTAATCGATGAACTGAGAAAGGCATGGTCTAAGTAGGTACGTTTTTGTTCAATCTTCTTGTTTTAACGTGTCCTTGAACATTGTTGGTATTCATTACTTCGAATAAAACCTTATATTTGTAGCTGTTAGTTAATTTCTCTTAATTATTAGATATTAGTAGGTTACCTTACCTTTTTTATATCCTCTATATCTGTGTTTGAATCTTTTGTAGGTTTTTCTATGGTGTTTGGCTTTGTTGTGTTGTCATAATCAGGTCTTGGATCAAATCCTCCGTTTTCACGTCCTCCATTTTCTGTGGTGTTTGGATTATCTTCTGTAGGATCCTGAAGTATAATTAGACATTTATATGTAGCAGGAACAATACAATGCAGTTTTAAAGCAGTTTATCGGTTGATATTTATTTTGAATAATTTTTACCATTTTTGTCTAATTAATTATATGATCCAAACGCGCACATCTAGACACGTAGTTTGTGCACGTTTGGTGGATTGATTGTTCAATCAATTTATCGGACAGATACCACTATCTTACTATCCATCAATAGATTAAGTAAATCGCATAAATTGGTATTATAGAATTAGTTTATTACATGACGCATTTGTTAATAATAAAAGCATTCCAACTAACCTTTTATATCTGGAGTAATCAACATTGTAAAGCGGAAGAACTCCATTCGGCATTAAGTTCAACTTTGATATAATTATCACTAATTAGTGAGCATTATTAGTAAAGGCAAGTCACGTAAAAGAATTTGCATTCCTGTAAAAAAAGTACGTAGAACTACATATTTCGTAGAGGTTCCTCTTCAAAATGTTTAATACTTTTTATACTTAGGGTCGTTTAAAATTGGTGACAGATCAACCCAGAGCACAATAAATTTGGTTTTTTTTTTTTTTTTTTAAATTGTTTATTCACATTTAAGTTACATTAATGGTTCTTAACATATTAAACGCCAAACGGCTAACGCAGTTTGTAGGCGACTCGCTCTTATTCATCTAACTTAAATGCTTATAATACTTAAGTATATATTTACAGTAATTAAGCTACCCTATAAGGTACTTATCTACTACATTTCTGCCCTTATGGATATATTGTTTTGAGATTACTACTTCTTAATTCCATACCCTAACAATTCCTTAAATTTAGTTTTAAGCTGCACTTTAGTATTTATGTTTTTCTCATCTCTCAATGTCTGATATTTATTGAAAAGCTTTGGTATTATATACTGTCGTGTTCTTTCCCCATAGTAATTATTTACCCTTACTTCAGTTAGTTTACCTTGTTTTATGGACCTTTCACTGTATTTATAAGTTTTTTTATTTTTATATTCTTCCTTAAAATACGTTTCTAATGCTATTAAATATTGAACTTTATCATTGACCGGTATAATTCTACATTCTCCAAACAATTGATTGTAATCTTCTTTACATTTTAACTTTGTTTTTTTGTCTACTATGATCTTTAATAATCTTACTTGTATTTTTTTAATTTCCTCTATGTATGTTTTAAAACTTAATCCATAACAGCTCAGTCCGTAACTCACTAGGGACTCAGCCAATGCATAATATACCATTACAAGTGTACGCTTGTCCACTATTCTTTTTAAATGATGAAATTTACAAAGAATTGCCCTTAACCTATCACATACAGTTGAGACATGCGGTTTCCAATTAAATCTACTATCTATCACTAGGCCCAAATATTTAAATGTATCAACAAACTCTATCTCACTACATCTACAAATTTGATTGTGAAAACATTCATATGAGTGCCCCACAATACTTATTTTCTGCATCCTTTTTGCCATTATATTGTAGGGTGAGTATATATGCATACATTTGGTTTTATTAGCATTCAAAATTATACCATTGTCATGTGCCCATTTAGTTATTGCATCAAAGTCATTCTGCATTTTTACGGTTAACTGTTCTAAGTTCTTTCCTGCAACCAAAAGACATGTATCGTCGGCGTACATAAATACAGTACAATGTTCAACGATATTTATCATAGAATTAACATGCATAATGTAGCCCAGGGGACCATATACTGAACCAGTAGGCACGCCAAGATTGACGGCAGCCTCTGCACCCCGTGTTCCATCAATGGTTGTACAAAGTGTTCTATTAGACAGGTAATTCCTAAAAAAAGCATTCGTCGGGCCACCAATACCGCACTCTTCCATTGCTTTTAATAATTGATTGTGTTCAAGGGTATCAAATGCTTTTTTGAAATCTATAAATAATGCTAGTATTTGGTTCTTTTTATCAAGATTATTATTAATATAGTCCGTAAATTTCGTCATTACGGTATTGGTGCTCCTATTTCGCCTAAAACCATGCTGACAGTCTGCTAATATAGAATGTTTCTCTAAAAAATTACTTATTTGATTAACAACAACTTTTTCTAGTATTTTGTTGATAACTGAAAGAATCGCAATTGGCCTATAATTACTATAGTATATATATATATATATATATATATATATATATATATATATATATATATATATATATATATATATATATATATATATATATATATATATATATATAAAATATCAAACAAGAAAATTAAGATGGACGGTTAAGCACAATATAAAAATATTAAGTAAATCTAATATAATATACTCGTAAGATATAAGAGTAAGTAAATAGAAGACTTTAAGTAGATACGTACTATTCTCTAGTATAATATAGTAGTCTATACGTACTTTTATTAATTTTATTTCTAAAATTAATTGTCTCTACCTGCCCAGGTGTGAGTCTATGTATGTATTTCATCGTCAAAACAAATTGCTGTGTTCGGCAGAAATTGTAACATTACTAACAAGTAGCCAACTGGATTGCTTGAAGTAGCAAACCTCAGTAAAAAGTCTTTATGATTAATAGTTGCAGTCTAGTAAAGAAGTAGAAACTTTTAAATCGGTGATTATAATTACCCCACTCTAAGTGGAATAAATCTTTCAATAATTACTGTTTTAACATACATAAGCCTTTTAACAGTTAATTATTAAATAAAATATTTAAAAATTAAAATTGAATATTTAATTTCTGAATAATTTTGTTCATCTCGTCTATGGTAGGTATACATTCAGTCAAAAAAGTATCGGGAATGGATTAAATATAAAAACAAAAAATTTTATTTGGAACCATAAACAAATCATCCATTCCCGATACTTTTTTGACTGAATGTAAATTGGCGACATTATAAATTAGTGTTGCTACGCTGCGTGAGCATACGCTGAACTAAATAGTATTTACGTGGTCATGACTAACAGTATAACCTACTTAATTATTTAACTCATTGTGTTAATTTGAAAATTTTTTTTTAATACGAATTAGTGTATTCGCTTTAAAAAAAATATTATAATGTCGCCAATTATATTCAGTCGTAGTAAAAAGTATCGTGAATGGATGATTTGTTTATGGTTCCAAATTCAATTTTTTGTTGTTGTTAGTTTGGCACAACTGTTTTCCATTTTGGCGCGGAGTTTGAGTTGCATCTGTTATTTATATTAAATACAGTGCTGGTTTTAGTGTGTATTGCAAATTTCATAATGGACAAAAATATCGAACAAAGAGTTTGTCTTAAATTTTGCATCGCTAATGGAATTTCGTGTTCGGAGTCACTGAAAATGTTACAGAAGGCTTACGGTGAATCGACTTTATCAAAAACTCGTGCTTATGAGTGGTTCAAAGCGTTCAAAAGCGGTCGAGATGTGATGAAAGATTTGCCTCGCTCTGTTAGGCCATCAACGTCTGCAACTGAAGTTAGCATCGCAAAAGTGAAGGAAATAGTGACTGAAAATCCTCATACAGCTCTGAGAGAGATAGCCGCCGAACTTTCTGTATCTCACGAGTCGATTCGTACCATTTTAACTAATCATTTGGGTATGAAACATGTTGCCACGCTGCTAGTCCCAAAAGATCTGAATTTTCTCCAAAAACTCAATCGCATGAAAGTCGCTGAGGACATGGTAGAACGAGTCAATTCCGACCCAACATTCATGAAACGAATTGTAACTGGTGACGCGGAGTGGGTTTACGAGTTTGACATGCAAACTAGTCAACAAGCTTCGGAGTGGCGCCTTCCAACTGAACCGAAACCGAAAAAACCACGCCAAAGTCGATCAAAAGTCAAAGTCATGTTGACTGTTTTCTTTGACTATCGCGGTGTTGTGCACTCTGAATTCTTACCGGAAGGTCGAACGGTAAATAAAGAATATTATTTGAGTGTTATGCGGCGTTTAAGAGAGCAAATTCGACGAAAATGGCCAGATTTATGGAAAGAAAATTCTTGGATTTTGCGCCACGATAATGCGCCTTCGCACAAGGCCATCATTGTGAACGAATTTTTGACCAAACACTCAACAAATACCATCCAGCAACCACCATATTCACCAGATATGGCTCCAGGTGACTTCTTTCTTTTTCCTAAACTCAAATTACCACTTCGTGGTACCCGTTTTCAATCGGTAGAAGACATAAAGGAGAATTCGCGGCGAGAACTGAACTCAATTCCGAAAGCAGCTTTTAAAAAATGTTTTGATGAATGGATTATTCGTTGGCGTAAGTGTGTCGTTTCTGAAGGAGCATACTTTGAAGGTGATAAAATAAATTTGGATGAATAACAAACATTTTGTAAATTATTGATCTTTTCCCGGTACTTTCTTGACAGAGTAGTATGTTATACCCAAAATCAAGTTGGTAATTTGGACATATATGATGATTAGACATCTCTCAAACGGGTTTACTTAAGTCAGTATAACGGGGATATTTTAGGATATATGCCTATTTGTGGTCCGATGGTTGCCAAAAGTGCGCATTAACTTGCCGCGGAAAGCGACTCACGGGCAGTGGGGGCGCTTAGGGTACAAGTAGCGGCACGTAAGTCTAGCGCTGAGCGATACGTGGAAGGGATTACTGCGCATGTGTACTGTCGCGACGAATGACGCGACTGTATACACGGGATGTGCGCGGAGCGTCGTATTGGCTCGGGGAACCGAATGCGACTGACGAGCCAATCGGCGCTACGCACGCTCGCCCTTCACCCCGCTAACCCCCTCAAGTACCTTAATTTTTACTTCTGCGCAATAACGGTCAGCGCTAAAGTTTCGTGCCGCTACTTATACGGACGCCAGCACGTCCAGCTACCCCAATCTGTCAAATTTATTTTATAGATTTTCAACTTTATCGCAAAGTATAAGGTTCAATTTCAATTGGGGAAATTTGACAATTTGGGGTAGCTTCATGTGCTGGCGTCTGTACAAGACATTGAGTTATTTAACTGTAAACCGAATAAATTTGTATTACGTATTGTGTAACATTTATTAGTTGTAATTATAGTGGCTTGCTTGAGTTTAGTTGCTAACTATTGTATTTGTTTATACACCAAATAATAGTTGTGTAGTAGTATGTCCTACAAGATGGACCGATGAACTTGTGCGGGTCGCTGGAAATCGCTGGATGCGGATAGCGCAAGACCGGCAATTGTGTAGATTTTTGGGGGAGGCCTTTGTCTAGCAGTTTCAGCAGCAGCAGTTTCGACTGATATGATGATGATGTGGTAAATAACTAAACGAATTTTGAATTGAAGCGATATTAGTCCGGACCGGTCTCAGCCAACAATAAGCATACAGGCCACCACGGAGGGCATCATTCACGCATAAATTAGCCACCCCCACTCCCAGATGAGCTTCGCTACTGCAACCTTACTCACGTTCAGGAACACATGTAAAGACATAATATGGCTGCATGTAGTCTGTTAGGTACCTGTAATTCACCCTTTCAATGAAATAACGCTACACCATGGAGGCAATTTCTTAATTAAAAATTATGCCGAAAGTGACAGGGTACAATATTTTAAAGTAGAATAAAGAAAACATAAGTGTAAATATTCATTGTCTCTATTAATCAATTATATTACGATAAGATTAATAAAAATTATCAATGACGTGACATAAATATTAGATTATCTTGTCTCGCAATATAAACTTTAGGTATCTATGCAACTATTAATTCATATTGTGCACGTGCAGGGCTTAACACGGGCATATTATACTATCTGTGTATAATCTGAAGAGGACTTAAGTCCCATAAAATAGCCATCCTTTGATTTTCGCTGATCACCTTTAACATTCCGTGTACCTAAATATCTGTAATAAGTAACTAGAAATAATAACTGTATTACTACAAACATGTTCTGAATATTTACAAGCACTTTTTTAAATTAAGTTTTACGTGAATAAAAACCTTTTTTATTTTATTTATTTCACCTATCCGATCCGGTCGAGTGTATGTATACAGAACTTATGTAAGACTGTGGATATCATTGCTTTGCAAGAAACTTGGCTGTTGCCACATGAAATTTCTATTCTTGGTACTCTGGATGTTAACTTTGGTTACTGTGGAAAATCAGCGGTAGATACGTCAGGGGGGGGGGGGGGGGGGGGGGTACAAAAGGGAAGGCTATAGGGTTGGGTGGCTATTATGTGGCGAAAATCACCTTTTTCTGATGTTTATATCGTGCCGTGTGTAAGTAATCGTATTGCGGCTATCAAGGTTACACGCGCCGATCGTACTATATTAATATTTAGTGATTCACGTGATCACAGATTCTCTTGACAACCTAAATGAATTCTGTGAGTGCTTAAGTGAAATAGCAGCTATTGTGGAGACCTCTAACATAGAGTATATTTATATATTAGGAGATTTCAATGCGCACCCGGGGGAATTATTTAATCGGGAAATGTTAAACTTTTGTACTGAACAAAATTGGAAATGTGCTGACTACATTAATTTGGGTGTGGACTCTGGCACTTACACCTTCATAAACGATGCCCGTGGTAGTAGACTGTGGCTTGACCATTGCCTGGTGTCTGAAGCAGCGTGGAAATCTCTGGGGAATGTTGAAATTTATAGGGACATATATTGGTCCGATCACCTTCCACTTACCCGTGAAATTAATCTAGGGGTGGCAAGGCCAGCGGAGGAATTACTCGCACAAGGAGGTACATGCATTGATAAGGTTGTATAGGGTGAAAGGGATGTTGCACAAATAAACTTTTACCAGAAAATATGTATGGATAAGCTCAAAAATGTTGACTTCCCATTTGAATTAGGAAATTGTTGCGATAGCTTCTGTCAAAATAAAGATCACTTGAAAGTAATTGATACTCTGTACAATAATATTGTAACTTCGCTCAGGGGAGCGGCAGAGGGTAGTTCTGGTTTGAAAACGGCCAGACAGAAACGGCGTACAGTGGTGGGGATGAATAGGTATGTCAGGGACGCTCACCGGAACGGAGGGGGCCTTTATTAACTGGGTTTGGCATGGAAAACCCCACTCTGGGCAACTATTCTTGGACATGAATAGGACCCGAATTTTTTTTAAACAAATATTATAATTCTGTCAGGACAGTGAGGAACAGATTAAGATAAACATTTTGGCTAAAGAGCATACCAGAATTTTTTTAAAATAATTTGGAAATCCCCCAGAGATTAAGTCCTAGACCAGCGCCTGCGGTGAGCGTTAATGGCTATACTAAACCTGGGGAGATTGCGGATATGTTTATAAAGCATTTTAAAGTCATTCCTCTCAAAACCGACGAGCTACATTGTGCCTCGGAGATGAGTCTATCTGGTCGGCCCATCAATATTTCGGCGAGGGAACTAAATAATGTTGTAAAATCGATGACCAGGAGTAAGTCCCCGGGGCATGATGGGCTTAGCATAGAGCATTTTCAATATGCGGGTCCTCATCTCCCTAGGGTCCTGTCTATGCTATATATAATAACCGGCACAATTACAGTTTTCTTCAACTCCGTAGATAGATAGGAGTGCCTCAAACATAGGTTATAACCTATGTTTGAGGCACTCCTACACATCTACGGAGTTGAAGAAAACTGTAATTGTGCCGGTTATTAAAAATAAAACTGGGAATTCATCAGATAAGGATAATTACAGACCAATTTCGTTAGATACTGTAACAGCGAAAGTGCTTGACGGTGTGTTTGAGCGTAGACTTAAGGAGCAGCTCAATCCACATTGCGCACAATCGGTTTTAGAGCCGGTTTGTCTACAATAGTCTACAGAAACCGCTATTTTGGCGCTTAAGCACACGGTCAGGTACTGCACTGATAGAAGTACACCAGTGTATGCCACGTTTATAGACCTTTCAAAGGCGTTTGACCTGGTTAATTATAACATTTTATGGTAAAATTGAGGGAGAAAGCAGTACCCATTGAGCTAATTAACGTACTCAAATACTGGTACGACCATCAAATTAACCAGGTAAGATGGGCAGGTGCCCTATCGGGGACGTATAGGCTGGAGTATGGCGTGAGACAGGGAGGTTTGACTTCTCCGGCACTCTTTAGCCTGTATATCAACGATTTGATCGAGGAGCTCACTGAGCACAGGCGTTGGATGCTCTATTGATGGCAAGATCCTAAATAATATTACCTATGCAGATGACGTCGCATTACTGGCCCCCTCGGTCTTTGCCCTCAGGCAATTACTAGCTGTGTGCGAGAGCTATGCTGCCACACATGTGCTCAAGTACAATGTGTGTAAAAGTGTAACAATGGTTTTCCGTGTCGGTGCTGGGAAACCCAGAACTGTCCCTCCTGTACATCTCTTTGGAGAGGCATTAAGCAGAGTGGCTCTTTTTAAGAACCTCGGCCACATATTGACGGAGGACTTAAATGATGACGATGATATTGAGAGGGAGCGAAGAGCGTCTTCGGTTCGTTGCAACATGCTGGCTCATAGGTTTGCACGCTGTACGAAAAATGTGAAAACTACTATTACTACTATTCAGGCATACGCAGAGGGCCTATAACGTTCTTCGTGTCCAGTACAATAATGCCTTCCGGGTGTTGTTGAGGCTACCACGATTTTGTAGCGCGTCGGGGATGTTTACTGAATCGCACACAGATAGTTTTGAGGCCATCATGCGAAAAAGAACAGCAGCCCTGCTACGCAGAATTCGTGGGCTTCATGGCTTTAAACGTTTTTCAAGACGTAGGGCCGTGTAACAAGTAACTAACTAAGAATATTTCTTGATGAAAAATCCCAATAACCCTTTTTTCCAAATCGGGATTTGATACAAGAATCTATGCTTGTACCTGCAACTGTTAGACCAACGCGGCAATGCGACAGTTAAGAGATCTGATTGACCATAACTACACAGTTACTGTGATTCTGTTGCGAGAAATGTTACATGCATTGTTTGTGATTTTTTTTTAAATGTTTTCTGTAGGATCTGATGATACGTGTAGTGAATCGATTTAAAATTGAAGATCGGTAGCTATTTGTTTTTTGAATGACCATTAAAATCGTGAGATCTGAGCACTCTCCGGTCATGTCTGGGTTTTGCCATCAATCTTTAAGTGTAAGAAAATAAATAGCATAATTGTGTTTGTACACTCACTTGTGCACTATTTCCGCTGAGACTGCGATTCTATTTCGGGGATATTTTCACCTACAGTATTTCAAAACACATTGCTAACAACCATTTTATTTTCTATCAGGTGGAAAATACCGCATTAACATTGGACCATCCATTGGACCAACGCGAGCATTACCACACAGATAGGCTTGAAAGTTTTAAATAATGATTTTCTAACATGCACTCTTCTTTACTCTACAAAAGTTTCGAATATTTTGGATTCTGTACCAATATGGCAATAAGGAACCTTTACTGAGCAACTTCGTTCGTCACTTCGATATATCTCAGCAATTACTAATGATAGCGAGATTAAATTCAAAATTCTTCTTCACACACGACACATCCGTTGTTTTGAAATCTATGTCAAATGTGCTCAGCAATATTTATTTATTAATCACTTATTTCAGACTCTTTTTTCAATCCATAAGATGTATATTTTAGTTACAAAAAAATCTTAACCTAATGTTAGTAATTTTACAATATACATATCTAATATCGCGGTACTAGGACACTGTCTACGGGGTTCCCTACTTGAAATATAAAGACGTTTGATCAAACAATAATTGCCCGAAAACTCGATTATTTATTAGACCTATGAATCGTGAGCTCTATAACTTGCCACGTCGATGCATCAAAATTCCTAAAAACAGGTGCTCTAATGATCAATTGCTATAAGCATCGGATTGACGACCTTAGTGATGAGTATTATTTGTTGCAATTTCTATGTAGCACATCATAGAAAGTGGGTTCTTTTAGGATGATAAAAAAAAATTAAAATAAAATTATAAACCTACACTCTAAAACTTATTTTCGAGCATTTAATTTTTGATCAAACGTCTTTATAGATATGTCAAGTACGGAACCCCAGTCTACGTCGTGTGCAGACGTATCCAGCGCTCCAGTAGCGGACTGTCCCATTAATCACATAATGTGTTCAATATGCTGTAGGAGCTACCAGGCAGTCTGCGTAGTAGGAGGAATGCATACCGTTTGTGGATAATGGCGTGGAAACCATCAACCCTCGATTCCGAAAACTTCCCCGATGGACTACAAAAACGAGGCAGCCCAATCAACATCCTGAATGCATTATTATATTACACACAGAGGGCGCTGTATGCCCTTCGCGTATTCGTAACTCGCATTCGCATTCGAGCGATTCACAGATTGCACGTGTAGAATGTGAATTGATCTAGATTTACCTTTTCTACATTTGTGAAAGGCAATAATTTATGCATTTTTTTTATTTACTGTACTAGTCGCATGTTGTCTATGGGTTTAGGATGGCTTAAGTTTAGATTTATAGACGGTTAACAAGTACAACAGTAAAAGTAGTAAACACCTGATAATAAAAATAAAGGAATAACCTATCTATTGGTGACACAAAAGAAAACATTGTAACTTATTAAAATGATTTTATTTATTATAATGTAAAATTTTCGTCAATATTTTACAAACCTAAAGTTCTTAATATCAAAATAGTCTTTATATACAAAAATAAACAATAAATAGCCTTATATAATATCATAATAATTTAATACAATTCAATGACACAGCCTAGACTTTTGTTAGGTAATACTTAACTAGTTATATTATTGTATATACTTAACTACGGTTTGGTAAAAACTCGTAACCTCATTATTTATTAAACATGGATAAATATCAAATTCTATAAGAAGACAACGGACCTACTTTTAGCCTTATTGTTTCATTTTAATTTTCGCAACGGCGTCGGGTGTATGTGAAAAGGTCACCTTATTATTATAAGGTTCTTACGTTGATATCTTTAAAATATAGTTGTAACGAAAAAAACGGTAAATCGTAATACAATTTAGAAGCTAGTATGTGTCTCAAATGTTTTTATAAGTAAGGGGGCTCATGTTCTACCCCTTGTACATGTTTTTAAATAGTCAAATTACTAGCCTAAGTATGGTAGTAGGTTCGTTTAATAATTAAAAAATTAACTCGTTGCATGCCGATATGATTTGTGACTTATGATGACTTATCCAATCAACAAGAATCGGTTCAGAAGTCTGAAATCAAGCATGGTTCTGAATTGAGTTAAGTTTATAAGTACGAACCTTAATGATAATTTCTCAAAGCCACGTGTAAGTATGACTTACCAGTGGCGAGGGGTATATAAGACAATTATATAGTATAATTACTTTATCTTGTCTACGAATTTCGAACCTTTATACATATATTTAACTAATGGTATATAAAATATCACATTCACTAGTATGTATCTAGGCAATGTTAATGGCAAGATGATTTACATCGTCTTAGGGAATAATATCCTATTATATATGTTTGTACAGGTTTAACGACTAATATAGGAATATGTACAAGATACCTACACTGCATGATGTGCACCATATGGTCAAACAATCTAATACGTTTATAAAAAACACACAAATTGTTTACTTTTAGGCACATGTACTACTTTTCACGCCTAGTATACAGCGCACATTAACACCTACCCACCTGGGTGCAGCAAATATAGATGCTTATTATTATCATTATTGACAAAAAAGCAGGCAAGGGTTAAACCATGTTTTAAATAATATAAGGCCGATCTAACAGGCACTAAATCACTTTGTTTCTCTAACCTAATCTTTAGTAACATTTGTCCACTGATTGCATAACCTAAATATAGCCCGCGATGTGACTTTATAGAAATCTCTACAAAAATTTCGATTGGAATAAAACTACATTAGACATCGCTTGCAGGCGAACCATGCTTACACAGGAGAGTAAACTAAAATCTCTCTACTGTGCTCGACAAAATCAAGGAAATGAAATGTTTCACGTGATAAAATACATATTTTCTTTGATTTTATTGGTCGAAAGGCATACTCATCTATACTTCCATACTAATAGGGTCTATGGGAAAGTATTCTTGTAAAGATTTCCAGTATCCCTGTTTATTTAAATAATAGGCACTAAATATGTAGTGATTACATTACAGTACAGTATTTACATCCTCCTCCTGTATCCACCTGTCAAGCTGAACCACCAGTGCTGAAGTAAGGATTTCCTCATTTGCTCTTGATGTAGCGCCGCTTCCCTTTTGAACTGCACCCATTGTCTGCGCTCAGTAAGTGATCGAGGTCCCCAAGATGGTTTGGCGGAGAAGGCAATTTTAACAGTCTGTTGACATATAAACTCTGTTGTAGATTGCGAAATTAATATGATCGATATATATTGGTTCATATTTTATTATGTACTTGAGTGTTAACTAGGTTATTCTGTACTAAATTACGAAAACAAGTTCATCACCTAGATAGTCTACGATGAATGATCAAGCGAATTCGCGAAAAGCGAACATCGTGGAGTTAACGAGTAAGTACAAAAATGAATATGTTTACTACTTTTGAATTTATTATTAACTTTTCCATAATCTGACATTATAAGTAATTTATTCAATTAAATCTTACCTTCGTGAAACTGCCAGTTTTATATTTCTTGAGAGCTATTCCGATAGAGATTGGTACGAATATCATACCAACAATCAGCATTAAGTATCCACACACTGAAATTATTAAAAAAAATACCATTAAATATTATAATGAAAACATTTTTTTTATATTATTGTATGTTATGTTCTCGGTCTAATACGAATTTAGGATAAATTAGTCTACGTCATTACCAAATAGTTTAACTTACACTGGATAGGATAAAACAAATTAATCGTAAACTAAACTAGCTTATCCTAAAATTGGGATATACCGCTAACATATAAAGCGTTGAACATACATAGAGACTAAAATTTAATTATTCATATTTGCGGTGCTCAATTTCCCAACGAAACTGAACAAGTCTTATTCAGGACTTAGGTAGTTTGTGAAATACACAAGTCCCATTTGAATATTCGTGCCTCATTGCGTGAGCATGAACGTAATATGAATATACATACAACTTTATTCTATTTAGAAAACTGTAATAAGCATGTCCTACATGTTCTTATGGTACATGACAATATTGATGGCCTGAAATATAAAATGCGAGGTTGAATGTATTCCGTGCGTAAATGAAGAAATCAATCATCTGTGACGCGGCCATATTCTGATCCCCTTGCCGGTCGTAAACAATCGGTGATGTGAAGCACGTGGGCCCTCGGTAAGAATATCAAGGGGTGCATTTTCTCACAATACAATCCAGTATTTGAGGCCGTTAATAATGATCGACGGATCAGGCTTACTTAACATAAGGTTGAGAAATAACCACAGGAACGTAACCTACCAAAAATATATAAAAAATACTAAAACTAACCGTAACCCAAGGTGGGGTAAGTATAGTATCCACCGAAGAGCAAGGCTTCGTAAGACGCGAGGGCATAGATGAAAACAACGATCATCATCGCCGGCATGATGAGACCCCAACAGAACCGCCAATACCAAGATGTCTTGACACCTGACATGTACTCGATATCTAGGCACAGGTTTTCCAATCCTGCGGTATGAAAAATCAATCTGAATTACTCATGTTCAATGAAGAGATAACTTACTGACAAGTATTGGCTAGGTTTTTCCGTACAGACTCGACAAGCAAGAAAAGCATTAGCACAAGGCTAAGATTTACGGTTAGTCAAAGTCAAAGGTACTTTATTCCGTAAAAATTTTACATTTATGTGGAATCGTCATATTTTTTTTACCCTACCGTGCAGTGCATGACGTGGCAGCTACTGAGAAACACTGCCAGAAAACTCAGTAGGAATCCTTTTTTAAAATAAAATATACTTAAGATTAATTACAATCATCTGTGTTGACTCAGAACAACTCAATCCCAAGCACTTTTATCACTTAAATAATCAGAAATTTTGTAATATGCCCTACTACACAATTTGGCTTTAATAATTCTTTTAAACTTATTCGTAGACAATTCTCTAATATCATTGGGAAGTTTGTTATAGAATCTTATACATTGCCCCATAAAAGAGTTACTTATTTTGTGGAGACGGGTAGTATGCAATATGAGATTATTCTTATATCTAGTATTTACATTATGTGTATAGCTCCTTTTACAGAAGGAATCGATATTTTTATGCACATATAGTAAGTTTTCATATATATACTGAAATGGTACAGTTAGAATGTTGACCTCTTTGAACTTTTCTCTTAGAGACACTCTCGGGCCAAGATTATAGATAGCTCTTACAGCTCTTTTTTGCAATATAAATATGGTGTTAATGTCAGCAGAGCTACCCCAGAGAAGAATTCCATAGGACATTACACTATGAAAATAACTGAAATAAACCATTCTAGCTGTGTCAACATCAGTCAGCCGTCTAATAGTTTTCACTGCATATGCTGCAGAACTTAATTTGCCGGACAGTTTTTCTATTTGTGGGCTCCATTGTAGCTTTGAGTCAATAGTGATACCCAAGAACACAGTTGATTCAACAGGGTCCAACCTAGCTCCATTAAGTTGTACATTGGTTGTCGCCTGTTTCACATTCGGTGTAGTGAATTTAATGACTTTAGTTTTCTTATCATTAAGCACAAGATTATTGGCATTAAACCAATGAACAACTTTAAAGATTGCATCATTAACATCGTCAAAATTGCTTAATTGTCGGTTTATATTGAACGTCAGGGAAGTATCATCTGCAAACAACACAATCTCATGCTTATCCCTTACATAGTAAGGTAAGTCATTTATATATATTAAAAACAAAAATGGGCCAAGAATTGACCTCTGTGGGACGCCCATTACCACTGGAGATCCCGGAGATATTTTACCGTTTATTTCGACCTTCTGAATTCTATTGCCCAAGTAAGAAGTCAGAAGTTCGAGAGCCTTGTTCCTAATACCGTAGTGGTGGAATTTTCTGACCAGAATATTATGATGAACGCAATCGAACGCTTTGGACAAATCGCAAAAGATACCTAATGCATCTTGCGAATCTTCCCACGCCGCGAATATACTTTTTAATAAGTTGACCCCTGCTTCTATGGTTGAACAACCCTTTGTGAATCCAAACTGTTTCCGGTGTAGTAAATTATGTATATTAAAGTGTCTGAGCAGCTGGCTAAGCATAAGCTTTTCAAATATTTTACTAAGAGTGGGCAGCACGGAAACAGGTCGAAAATTTGAAGGGTCTGAAGTATCACCAGCTTTAAACAAAGGAATGATTTTACTATACTTCATCAAGTCAGGAAATACACCTGATGCAACACAGCAATTGAACACAGTAGCTAAGTGTGGGGCGATTATAGTAATAATTGATGAAACAGTCTTAACAGATAGACCCCACAGATCCTTTGTGTTTTTCATATTAATACTCTTGAAAGCATTTAAAATATCTTTAGGGCTAACCACCGAAAATTCAAAAACTGTGTCACACGACCCTACGCTTTGCTTGAGTATCTGCTCAGCAGATGTAGAAGAACATGAAAGAGAGTTAGTAATTATGACTGGAATATTCGAAAAATATTTTTCAAACTCAGTCGCAATCTCCAAATCGCCTTTAATATCTATGTTGTTTATTACTAAGTTAAAATCACGACTACGTATTTTTGTTTTAGCTGTCTCATCATTAATTATCTTCCAAGTAGTTTAGATTATATTTGTAGAAGATTTAAGTATATTTATTATGTGCAAAGATTTAGCAGCGGTACAGGCTCGTCTAAATGTTTTGGCATATTGTTTCATATATTCTTGAAAAGCTGTATTATGATTATGGGATCTTTCTTCATACAATTCATACAACCGATTCCGACTTTTATAGATGCCTGGAGTTGCCCAATCACTGAATACCAGACGGTCACTTACAGACAGTTGTTTGGGTGTAAATATTGTGCAGAACTCATCATTAATCAAATTGAATAAAGAGTTGTACAAGTGATCCGGATTATCATGATAGGTCAGCCATGCTATTTGTTTTACTATATTACATTTAAATTTTTCTAAGCGGTTTTCACTAAATGGAATATAGCTTATAAGTTTTCTTTGAATTTTTGGAGCATTTGAATAAATTACCAACTGACCTGAATGATCTGACTGAATTTTATTGATTATTGATTTAAATAAAGGTTTTACAGTGCTAAATATATTATCAATGCATGTAGCACTTGTAGCAGTAACTCTAGTTGGTTCTGTAAAATTGTGATATAAATTATAGGATTTAAACAAATTTAATAAATTGCAACTTATTGTGCTTTTTTCCAAAATGTTTATATTAAAATCTCCACAAATGATAACGGTTTCACGGCTATTAGATAATTTATTTAATGCATCCTCCATAATATCTGAAAAAGTATCAAACGGCGCACAAGGAGGTTTGTAAAGACTCAAAACAATAAATTGCTCCAACTCAACACATGAAATCTCTACAACTCGCTCAACAGAGAGGCTCACAACATCACTTCTTTCTTTAAACTTTAACAACTTATTTATTAGAACTGAACCACCATGAATATATTTTTCCCTGATGAACGAGCTTACAACCTGGTGATTATTGAAGCTGAAAATGAATTGATGGAGTTTTAGCCAGTGCTCAGTTAAACATAAATATCTATATTGTTACAATTCAAAAACAGCTCCAATTCTAGCTCTTTTCCCATTAAACCTAGAATATTTTGGTGCACCAGGTTAATACAATTTTTTTAGTATATTTATTGAGTTTATCATGTATGTTTGATGGGTTCACATTTGTTTTTATTACACTACGTGGATCTGTCTTCCCACTTAAACTCACATTAAAACCATGACCAGAAATTGGTATTATGCAAGAGAAATCCTCTATTGTCACACTATTGTTGTCCTACTATTCCACTTACAAGAGGGGACTCGTGTCCATGGTAAGATAAAACATTAGGTTAGATAAACATTAAGGTGGTCAGATAAAGTATAAGGGTTAGCATGAAAATTAAGCCTCGAGTCTCTACTGCTTCCGCCATAGAACACAGTGAAGAAACGTGTTACGCCTTGCTATGTCATAGTGTGGTAGTGTAATAAATTGTTCACTCCATAGTGAGATTGACCGAGGAATCCCCCACGTAAAATATAAATTTTATTTCTAATTTCAATAAAATAAACAATCAATCGCAAGGCTGTTATGATTCATTTAGCTAATTATGATTTCAACTCATCACCGTCATTCCGTAGGTTTGTGCAACATCGTCATTAGGGAAGATATTAGAATTTGCGCGATGCGTTTGTATTTAGTTCGTGTTTATAACATGTAAATTTACGTCAGAGTACAGTTACATACCGTAGATCCAGAAGACACCAATGATCTCTGCGATGGCGCAGAACAGAATAAGGAAAGTTCCACCGTAGTAATCAACTAATTCTAAGACGTATTGACCACCCTGTAATGACAAAATGGTATTTACAAAAAGAAGAAAGGTGTAAAACCGCATCATTGTCATATTTTATAGCAAATTAATGTAATTCCGATGAAACTTACATAATCGAGCTGACCTTATGATAGAGTCCTAAGATAAGTAAATACAGAACATATGGATGTACCTACACTTATCTATATGGGTGTAATAGAATAGTTTTATCGAGACATTACGTTTTACTTGGTAACGAGGCAGGGCGAGGCAGTCATGAACTTGGATGCTAAATATAATAAAAAATAATGAACACCCTATTTTAAACCAAACAAAATAAAAAGAATAAAAATACATTACAAAATAGCGTACAATTGATAGCCACTTATCACAAGGAGCAGAAAAATAAAGAAAAAGTATTTTTGTTTCTAGAGTTTGTTTTGTTTTGAATATTGACAAATAATGGTTATCGTTGAATATACTCACAGGAGTGACATAAACAAGCCCGATAGCGAAGCCAATAGTGCAGCAGAAGGCGGACATGTACACGGTCTTAATCTTGGGGAAGGCGTCCAACATAACGGTGTTGATAGCCGAGAACAGCGCCACGGCTGACCCAATACCCAGCACCAACATCATCAAAAAGAACAATACTGCAAAAAGCTGAAAAGAACCAAATAATAAAATAAGTATTATGTAAACAAAACACCTGTACTAGGTTTTGTATGTTAGGCGTTTTAAAAACCAACAAATTACAAAGCAAACTCAGATTTGTGTCACACAAATAGTGGTTCTATTCCGTGATTCTGCGGCTGCCTAAGTTTTAATTATGATTTCTGCGTGGTCAAAAATGCAGTATTTATAAACGAAAGTTTCATGATCACAAGTTTTTGTTTTGGTTTTGAACTTTCGTAAAATTGCGTGGTACAAAACCTTGTAATTTTCAATTATTACCATTGTCATAAATACAATTATTATCATCATAATTTGTAAATTCTGAATAAAACAATAACTACTAAGTAACTTTTACGTAAAAAATCTCTCGAATGTAGCTTAGACTGGCTTCTACATTTATTTACTAACGCAAATGTATACCTTCTGCCGAAAATTCAAGTGATTTTATCTGCTTTTTTCATTCATGCTTTGCGTCTGTCTGTCTGGCTAACTGTCGCCGTTATATGCTTTAATTTTTCACCATATATTAATGGGCTTACTTAAAACTTGCTATGTGTGTGTTGAAAATTCTGGATTACTTGGGGGGAGGCCTTCGTCCGGCAGTTTGCGTCTTTCGGCTGATATGATCATGATAATGATAAAACTTGCATGTATAAGAAATAATTATTATTCTGTATATTTACCTGGGGTTGGAATGTCTTAGTAATTGCATCAGGGTAGGAGATGAAAGCCAAACCGGTGCCTCCTGATCCAACCACATCACTGACTTCCTGATTAAGCTCATGTGCCAAGTTACCCAGAATACCGAAAATTGTAATACCCGACAGCAGACTTGTGAAAGTATCCAAAGTGGTCACAATCATAGCATCCCTGAAATTATACAAATATTTATCACTCGATATCATTGCGCTCTGTTTGATGTTCAATTCATCGAATCCAATTTAGGGGAAATGTGTAATCATGATAATTATGCCATTAATCAACAAAATAAAGGAATTCGTAGCTGAAATAATATTTACCTGTATACATTTTGTTTGAAATTGTTATATGAGGAGAACATGATGATGGCTCCAGTTCCCACAGACAGGGAGAAGAACACTTGTGTTACAGCAGCATACCACACCTGCATAAATGTTTAATAAAAAAATCTATTATTAATGCTACATTTATATTTTAATTTATGACCTCTCCGAGCTAGAGTCACAAGATGATCATGATCTATAGTATAGTTAAAATCTCGCTGCAGACTCGGTCATAAATCATTCGAGTGTTTCGCTATCTTTCCCACTCACGGGCCTTATGGGCAGGCCACGCCCACACGTAGTCCTGTGCATTACTGCAGTCGATGAGTGATATCGAAGTCGATGAGTGATGAGTGATATGATGCAATTAATAGTCTTCAAAGTTCCAGGATCTTCTTTTATATTTGTTAGAAAAGTCAAAACATTGTTGATAACAATACGCGCTTGAACAGCAATGTTGTCGCCAACAGGTAAAACGTTACTTTGAAAAGCCATTGTGTCACTCCTGTCTTGTCAAAATAGGAATGATCTAATTTATTTTTGTAGCGTACTTAATAGCACGGCGCAACTAGCGGGTAGCAAAGGAGACAAAAACATATTTGTTAATTACCCTCTTTTTATGAAATTAAGAACGTAAAAACATATTAGTTTTTGTATAATTACCTTCTGTTTATAGAATTAACTAATGGATACTAATGTGTTCTTACGAGAAGGAAGTCTCCTAAAAACACGTTAGTACTCATTAGTTACCCTGCATACTTAATGAATGCAGTATGTTTACGTGATAACCTTAATGA
Source organism: Pseudoips prasinana (assembly GCA_951640165.1). Lineage (NCBI taxonomy): Eukaryota > Metazoa > Arthropoda > Insecta > Lepidoptera > Nolidae > Pseudoips > Pseudoips prasinana. The sequence goes on from OX621240.1 coordinate 19,085,950, forward strand.
TTCTGTTATCGATAATAGCCTTGCGCGCGCGCAACTAGCGCACATCCCTACTCCGATTATGTTTTATGACCAAGTCTGCAGCGAGATTTTAACTATACTATAGCGTCGCCAGTTGCACGCGGTCATGCGTGCCATCCATCTTATATAATTGGACTCGCGCAAACATTAAGATAGGACTTTTTATTTGCATTAAAGTTAATTTTAAAGTTTTAGTGGTATACATATACTATTTTTTTAACTAAATTGGTTTAAATATGATTGAGTCGATAGGTTTGTGATGAATTGAAGTTATAAATTTCAATTTGTTTTGATGTATGTTACACGTAACTTCACAGTGATAATATTTGCCGTAATCATTGGAATAAATCGCACTCGGCCGAATGACGATTGGTGTATAAATATTTATGCTGGACTGCTTTTAAATTATTTGGTTGCTTATAGAATGTAAGTAATCAGAATTTTGGCGTATTCGTATGGATGTGATTATTTGTCCCCACACATACTGATGTTCTAGAGCTCATAGAACATCAGTATGTGTGGGGACAAAGAATCACATCCATACGAATTTTAGTGCTTGGAGCGCTATTACTTATAAAAAAATATCGCAAATGTAAACTTACGTCAAGCTCCAATATTTTGTCCCATTGCGGGGTCACAAAGAACAGGATGCCTTTACCAGCACCAGGAAGAATTGAAGTGCTGAAAAAGAATAATACACTTAATGATTTGGCTCACAATGTGGGTATTTAATATCACGAATAGGTAATAATTAGTATTGTCTGAAAGTATCTAAAATTTTTCTCTTACACTAAGTATATAAATATGGACCCAATACCGGTTATATAGGTGTTATTCAGACATTAGGTTAAATCTGAACGGATGTCTCATCAACCTGTGTGATTTATTTCCCCTTAGAATATTTGTAACCAAATATTTTAATAACTTATTGATTTCCTAAATTCATTTTATTTATTTAATTATGAATAAATAAGTGTTGTATGTATCTTTTTGATTATGTCAGCATATCAAAATTATCTACTACTTATTTATTTATTTCTTTACGAATGCAAAATGTCTCGGTGTTATAGTTCCGATAGGAATTCATTTTCATTTAACAACTAACATCTATTTGTTAACAAGCATTTTAAACAGAATTTAGGTTATGTATAGCAACCTATGTATTTTAGTATACCTAATAGAACAAAAAGCAAATGCGACTGATGAATAAGAACAATGTGACACTGGACAGCATTGGCATTTCTGCTGAATTTGAGAAACAAAATTGTCACACAAATGACAAAATAGTACTGTATACTTACGTAATAAGCAGCGTGATCATCACAACGTAGGGGAAGATTGCCAAGAAGTAAGAGGCCTTGCCGGAACTCTTGACGCCCTGTGACACGATGGCAAAGATGACCAGCCACGAGGCGAACAGGGTCAATGTCAGGTACCATACGGGCATACCTGTAAGGATGCAACAATTTCTATATTAGGCACAAATTTCTTTCGATTAAATATTTGTTAGGCTAAATATTATAGTGCACATACCGAGTCCTCCTTCAAGACCATCTTTTTGTTGAAGCACCGTGTTTCTAAGGGAAAGAAGAAAAACATTTTTTATCGACGTCTTTATTAGTAGGTAACTTAGTTACCAGACTTCAGAAAAGAGGAATAAATTCATGATTCGAATGTATTTTTAAATATGTTATGGTATTGCTCCGGTTTTGTATAAAGATTTTGATAAGTAATATATTTCTATTTTTATTTCAAATTGATGAGGAGCATATCTCAAAAACACTTCTTTGGAGATAGTCTCTTATAAATTTGTTAGAATGAACTAAACGAAAGGCAAATCTTCAGACATCTTTAAAATGAATTGTATAAATTTAAGTGCGGGTGGGAATCGAACCTACGACCACGAGCATCCGGCCCCACGTGCGTTAACCGCTCCGCCACTGCGTCGTGGTACTGACACTATATACAATCAATTCGATGTTTCTTATCGCATTTTAGGCGCTTTAACGCCATCTTACCGAAACCTACATGGCTAACTACGGCTGGAATGCCAATACTTACATCAGACAATTCCAACAGATGGCGCTTCAAATTATGCATTTTTAATATTTATTAAATCATAGTTTTTATTACGAACAGTAAAATTAACTGCGAAGTTAGTGTTGCTGTTATTATTGTTGAAACAGTCAATTCTTTAGTTCTGATATTAATATACAAAGTTTATCAGAAACATTTTTTTTTTAAATAATGTTAGAACAACACAATCTAAGCTTTCTCTTGCGCATTAAGCAGTAAAAAAGTATATTTTGTAATTTTTCCGTAATCATTTTAGTTCATTTATTCCGCGTGCAGTACGTATGGAAGTCACTACGCCTGCTATGCCCGGCTCTTCAGGTAAAGTCTAACTTGGATCTGGTAAGTTCAAATAAAGTATGGTTGATATTTACATGAAATATAATTCGGCGCTACTAACGCCTGGTCCAACGATGGGGTTGATAGGTTGACTGGGGTCCGAAGGTATACAGTTGGTCCACTCGGGGGCACACACACCCCACGGTAATGTCGCCTGGAAGCTCTGTATGAGGTAGTACAAACATAACCCCACGATCGACACGTAGTACGACAAGATGTAACCACTGCCCAGGAGTGTAGCGAAACCAGTACCTGAAAAGGGTATTAGATATTCAGATGAATCCTTTAAAAGTTTTATACCCTATCCATCGCTACACTGAACAAGTGAACAAGTATAAAATACAGTTTATTATACGGATCTTGTAGCAACAATGAACAACTTTCGTGCGTTTAAGCGCTTATGCCACATCTACTATTGCAATCAAATATAACAGTTCACTTAGGACCCTTAAATTGATCCTCGGTGCTTTTGCAGCTGGGTTCTCTAGTTGTGTTGCAATTCTCTCATTTTATGAGTCTATAGCCTCTTTCCATCATTCTGTCTCCCGCTTTGCTCTGGAGGGAAGTGGAACTATTCATTTTCTAACTCCTCCTTTTTTAGTTCTGATTAAATTCGTTGCGGGATCCAAGACAGTTAAAGCGATTCCCCGGAACTCTTGAGCCTCACCGCTCAGGGTCATTTCATGGTGTGCCACTGTTGATCCTGGCTTACAGTGTTGGGTAAGACGGAGGGACTAACCCCGATTTAAAAAAAATTACAAGTGATACGTTCCCAAAATTCTTTATCAGTAAATTGATTTTCTTAAATACGGTTATATGTTCTAAATACCTCCTGAGGGTCTACCGGCTAATCGGGGTCATCGTGATCGACGTTCTAATAGATGAAGGAAAAAAATGACTGTTAAAATTAAAGGTTAATAATATTTATAGTACAGTTACCTATAAGTAGGTAAGTAGATACATAACTCTAAATGAGTTAACTTATTGGTAATAGTTAGCTAACTTATGATAATGATAACAGCTAATTCGCTAAGTAATCGTATAAATAATTATCTTTTTACTACGTATCTGGTACAATGAGTCGTGCAATAGAATTACTGGTGGAAGATTCTTATCTAGATATTTACCTTACACCGAATTATCGAATGCCTCCCAATGGAAGCTGCCTATTCGATTGCGTATTATTTGTTTGACTGTAATGCTATGCAACGAACGTAGGCTGCTTGAGACTCCACTACAGGAGTATATATGTATGTCTTGCTAACCGATATTTCGTACTCGCCGGACGAGAGTACGACCGCGAACGCGTCGCGACCAGCGCCCTCCATGACCCTTAGTTTGCATTCGATCCGATGAATGCCCGCTCCGGACCTAAACCGGTAGCGAGGCCCGCGTCGCGCATTAACGTAGAGCGACAGTTGCAGAAAATCCCCTAAAAATCATGATATCTCGCCCTCTCCACGTCAGTATCCGCCCAGAGCCGAGGTTCGAGCCCCACAGGGGGCGCCCTCCGGCGCGGGTACTTAGTTTGTAGTTTGAATTTTGTTAGGCGGTTAGAGCCCACGCTCACCCCTACTGTCCGGTGAAGCAGTAAAAGCCGAGAGGCTAACTGCACGCGTCAAGTTAAAAATAAAAAAAAAAAAAAGAATATTTAAGTGGCGTTTCAAATGGGGATAAAATAATAAAAAAAAAATTTATATTAGTACTTTGACAAATTAAGTACAAATCAGCAAAATGCATAAAAAATGCCGATACTAAATGGGACTCAATCGAACATTTCAAAAGTATAGGTACGAAAATATTGTAGACAATATTTAACACAAAGAAGACAATTATACCCCGTAAACATATAAGTCTATGCCGTAAACGTAAGAAAATTAGTACAGTACAGATTAACAAAAACCATTTCGTATTAATTTTACGTATTAGAAAAGATCAACACTAAATATTCAAAACTGCACTAAAAATTTTATTGTTAAATTTAAAATATAATCATGAAATCGACTACAACCTGGCCTCCTTCACTTGGCCGTTTGAAAGTTCAAATGCATTTATATACCAAACTAGATATCAGTATCTACTTTGGTATTTAAATGCATTTGTACTTTACCCATCTGTAAAATTACCAATACTTTTTTTTTATATTAGAGGGCGACAAACGAGCAAGTGGGTCACCTGATGGTAAGTGATCACCGCCGCTCATGGACACCACCCGCAACACCAGAGGTGTCGCGGGTGCGTTGCCGGCCTTTAAAAGTCAGCAAACAAGTGTTGCTGACCCTTCCCCCCAGCCCAAAGAGCTCTGGCGACCTTACTCACACTCGGAAACACAACATTATATTTATTAATGTTATTGTTAAGGAGTGTCTTCTGTAAGGTCCTCCACCTTACAGTGTACTTCACCTTCACCGTGTCCTACACCCTACTTCCCTAGTCGGGCTGCTCTTTGAGCGAATGAACGCTATGCCCTACCTCTACTAAAACTTACTTACTTATCACCAGACTTCTGATGAGACATTATTGCTGCTCACTTTATGTTAAACGATCAATTATTTAGTGCTGAAGCGATATACGAGTACATTTACTAGCTTTTCTTTTAACTATTTAATAAATCAAAGAAATAATACCTTTCCATGCTGGCGCCAAAGACCAAACTCTGACGGCATTCCTAGAACTGAACTGTCCCAACACACACTCGAGGTAGTACATGGGCTTTCCGATGAGGAACAACACGATGATGTAGGGGACGAGGAAAGCACCGCCTCCGTTCTGGTACGCGATGAAAGGAAACCGCCAGACGTTACCGAGGCCGACTGAGGCAGCGATACATGACATAAGGAACTCTATTTGGTTCGACCACACGACGCGGTCTGGAGTGTCTTCCTTTTCTGGATCCTGTGAAATTATTTAATACTGTTAAATTTTGTAACCGTTAATTAAAATACTATCAGGTTACATATTAATTTCTAGTAAAAATATAACAATTGGACCGCTGTGATCAATTGGTACCGAACCTGCCTTTTGACCCGCAACGTTTGATCCTTGCACGAGACGAATATTTGTGTTCATGAACATATCTGTCTTGGTCTGAGAGTTTCTGTGTATATTTAATAATAATAATATCCTGAGACATACTGGAACTGAAATACTACATATAAGTACTACTTTTCTTTTGTAAATACATGCTTATATAGATAGTTACACCCAGACTCAGGACAAACAGACATGTTCATGCACACAAATATCTGACCTGGGTGGGAATCGAACCCACGACCTCCGGCGTGAAAAGCAAGGAGGGGTGTTATAAGTATTTGTCTGTGTGTGTGTGTCTGTCTGTGGCAGCGTAGCTCTCAAATGGATCGACCAATTTCGATGTGACAGAAAAAGTATCAGCTCTTTTCCAAAATGATATAAGATATGATAAATGCACTTTATTGTACACCATTTACAGAACACAATTTATGATACAGTTAATTATATTAAAAAGGTACAATTGGCGGTCTTATCGCTTACAGCGATCTCTTCCAGACAACCTTCAGTTGGACCATATTGTAAGGAATTTGGAGAAGGGTATAGTGTATCGTGTAAGAATTTAGGTGATAATAACTTAACACTAATAGTTATATCTACTTAGTTGTAGTACTACCACTAATCAAAATAATTGATATAATTATAGTTAGAGTTGGGGGTTTTGTTATAGTAAGATTACGTTATGTTTGAACTAAAAGCAATATTTTTATAATGCTTATCTCATTCAGGAAATAACAACAAAATATTACAAAGTATATTTTCAATAAATATGATAAATGATATGTATGTAAATGACATCTGACTTAAATAGGTTCCATTATTATTTTAAAAATAAAGCTAATAATAGTGGTGCAATCGTAGGCATTGTTTTATTTTCTAACACGTACTAGGTAGATAAAAAACATTACAAAACCTGCTCACAAAACATTGTTAGAAAGTACATATTTAAAATATATTGTAGCTACCTACGTGATTAAGGTATATAAACATTATAAGAGTATATAATTATATATGTACACTGATACTACGTATCTGCGCCGTGGGGATAAACGTTATCGTAGGCACCAAGTGGGGAACGAACTCACAACCCACTGCTGCATCGGGTGACGAACGATATTAATCAACTACTTATGCCCAATGAATTTCAGAAATAACAGCCTGTCTTAACTGCCATTAAGAGATAAACTGTCTGCACATATTAGCTATATATTAGCACATTATCGTACACAAGTTGCACGCAGGTTGTGTAGGTACAGACGCCAGCACATCAAGCTAAATCTGGCAAATTTTCCCAATTGAAAGTGAACCTTATGCTTTTGTGATAAAGTAGAAAATCTATAAAAGAAATTTCTGTCAAATTTCTTTTAGCTGAATGTGCTGGCGTCTGTACTACCACAAAAAGCCGTCGTGCCTCAGTTGGTCGTGAACCTGCGTTCTGATCCGAAGGTTGCGGGTTCACTCCTCGCACAAGACAAAAATGTATGTCCAAGAAAATGTCTATTTGTCTTGGTCTTGGTCTCTCTGTGTATTGTATGAATATAGTACCAAAAAATAAAAAGTAAATAAGTATTTCTATCTGGCTAGAAGGCGCTGTGTAATATGTCTCGGATATTTATTTATTTATCATCAAACAACCCGACTGGAGTGAGACCTGCAAAGCTAGCACCCCTACATAGACGTATGTATGTCTTTCTACAGCATTCAATCTATCCTCGCATTCGCAGCCATAGATTCCTATATTTTTTTTTGATTTCATTGATCCTCCGCTGTAGGGACTTCAGTTTTCGTGATAAATTAGCTAAGTACGTTCAGTACCAAAGGTTCACGTATTAAACGAAGCAAGGGGTTTTGACTTCACCAACTCCCCGACTGAGGGCTGCTACTGACAATTTCTACGTATATAAATCTTTCACTTTGACACTTTTCAGCTCGATCCGAAAATCGAAATTGGAACCGATATGTACACCTTCAATAAACTAATGAAGCAATTTAAATAAAATAGTATAAGTAAAAACGGTTAAGCATTGTAGTAGGTATTACAAATTAACTATAGGTATATATTTAATTCTATATACAAATAGATTATTAGAATGTGACTTATATTTGATAAAATATACTCTTAGTTTAATCAATGATAGTATTGGTTTTGTTACTATTAATTATTTAAGGTTTTTATGATATAACAATACTTATAGTCTTAAATATACTAAATCTTGTAGTTAATATTAATAAAATGTCAAACACTCAAATACCTCCGTCTTCGGTGGCTCATTATTAATTGGTTTCTCGTAAGGTGGAGGGGGAGTAAATGGAATTGTTGGCCCTTTACTCGGCTCTGGTGGTCCCACTTGAAGTACTGGTAAAGCCACCACAGGAGTAGGATTCGGCAGCTTTGCTGCTCGTGAAGATGTCGGCTCTTCTGGTACAGACTCTTGTGTAAGTATATCTCCCTGAAACAATAAGCACGGTATTAACACAAGCGCAGCTTTGCGTGCGAACAATCTTTTTATTATTTTGGATCTTTATAGATTAGGCCTTATGATAGTATGTACTGTCTAATTAATGAAAATTTTACTCGTTGGTGTTTCTTGTATTGTGTTTAGAGTATGAAGCAAGATCAACAGGACTGACATAGTTAAATATTGACTCAAAGTCCCCAAACATATATGGCATGACAACTGAAAGTCACTTAACAACTTGCAGTACATAAGTTTGCCGAATACGCGAGTAATATATTTCGTTTCATTTCATGCTGATCAGTTGATGTTGACCGCTGATATGGAATCCTCCCCAACAGATGTCTATTTATTGAGTAGTTCTTTTTATGATTCCGTAGCCAAATGGCAAAAAACCGGCCAAGTGCGAGTCGGACTCGCCCATGAAGGGTTCCGTAGCAGCAAGTATTTCAGTTGATTAAATGTAAGGTAAATTGCGGTTTACGATTTATGACGTATTAAACTTACTAGATCTCGTTCAAAACAATTTTCGGTGGAAGTTTGCATGGTAATGTTGTACATCATATATTTATTTAAGTTTTTTTTAAAGACCAATTTTATCATTCTTTATTATAGAAGAACAAGAATAGAAAAGAACAATAATTTTGGGGGTTCCCCATACATAGTGATACAACTGAAACTCAATTTATTTTTCATCGTACCCATACATGTGGGTTATCTATGAAAATCAAAAATGTTATTGAGGTTTCTAATATTTTTTTTTTCTAAACTGAATTGTTTGCGCTAGAGACACTTCCAAAGTGATAAAATGTGTGTGTGTGTGTGTGTGTGTGTGTATTCTTTTTAACGTCTCGTATACATTACCAGAGAAACTATATCTGATTTATATTTTTTTAGATTATTTTGTTCTTCGAAGAATTCAGTCCAAGGAGTGGCTTTGCCTTCCTAAATGTTTACTGATAATTTTATAACAAGCTTAGTACATTTACATTTTCAGGTGGTGTTGCTGTCGTATCCGCTGGTGTGGATGTCTCTGCTGGTGGAGATGTCTCTTCTGGTGCAGATGTCTCTTCGGCTGGAGATGTCTCATCGGGTGGGGGAGACTCTGGTAATGGCGGCGGCGGCTCTGAAGGGGGCACGTCAGCCAAAGTGTCCAGGACAGCTGTATCGCTCTGCAAAACATAGCAAATAATTTAAAAAAAATGATCATAACTTTTCCGTTCTAATCATAATAGTAATAATAATATTTATTATTCAGAAGGTAATGTACAAATATTTGTTTCGATAAAAATGAATTATACATCTCGCTGTTAGTAGCCCTGAGAAAATTTCTCAAAAGTAACAATTAACAAAAAATCTTAGGAATTAATTGTTAGTTAGAAGAATACAAATCTATAAAATAGCTGAATAAATACATTTTAACATTCACCTTACTACTAAATCTGAACATGCTAAGTTTTACATTTTAAATATTCATTCACTGTATAAAAACATTTGAGTATTGTCCAACGTTGTAACAAAAATTTTAATTTAATAAATTGAAGTTCCAGAATCCCTTGTGGGATATGGTTACAGGCATTCCGTATTACAGCAACTTTTATACAGAAAAGTGGTTTTGCTATATTTATGTGCAGCTCGATCCTACAAAGTGGGTTTTACATTATAATGCGGTATTCCCCTACCTGAGAAAACGGGACGGTAACAGAAAAAAAAACATCCGAAACACTTGTGTGATAAGCAGTAGGTACAACCGCGCGAAAGGTGTCATTAATCGGATTACAATATAGTGATAGCAACATCATATTTATTATAATCCCAGTTTTATTATGACAACGTACGTATGCATTTATTATATCTACCTATTATATTGTTCGTATGAAATCGTGGGTTGTTTCAATTTCTTTTAGCACAGCGTACTTCGCTTAAAGAGCAGGCTGACTTGGTAAGTACCTCCACCTTACGGAAGACATTCCTTAATATTAACATTAAGTAATAACTTAATGTTGTGTTTCTGTGTGTGAGTAAGGTGAGAGCTCATCGGGGTGGGGCGAAGAGTCAGCAACTCTGTCTGACTCTTTTAAAGGCGGCCAACATACCCGCGGGTCCTCTGGTGTTGCGGACGCCCATGGTAGGCGGTGATCAGTTATCATCACTACACACTACAGTGACACATTAGCTCGTTGGTCGCTCTCTTATATATAAAACAATTAAAAAACATGAACCGGTATTATGGTTGGGCCTAAAATTGTTTTCTTCTCTTCTTCCTTTTCGATCCTCAATCATATTAGTTGACTAGCTGAGCCCCGCGGTTTTACCCGCGTTAATCTTTATAAATTATAGCCTATTTGTTAATCCAGGGTGTCAGCTATCTCCATACCAAATTTTATTATAATCGCTCCCGCCGTTTAGACGTGAAGAAGTAACAAACATACACACTCACACAGTCACACACTCACAAACTTTCGACTTTATAATATTAGTGTGATTAGTACTTTCTGGCACTTTCTGGGCGCGATGCGGAGGGATTATTCGACGCCTATTAGTGTAAATAGGGTTTTTTCCAATTGTTAGCTTATATATTACTAGCGGCCCGGTACGTGCTTCGCTACGCTTTTAAGTATTAGTACAAATTGTTTGTATATGGGAGTATAGAAAGATGTTGATTTTACACTTTTTCAAGACTTTTTTAAAATTTTATCTACGTACAAACCTTCCCTGGACTTCCACGAATAATTCAAGACCAAAATTATCCAAATCGGTAAAGGCGTTGTTGAATAACATTACAACGAAAAGTGGCATTGATTTTTATATACATAGAAGACTAGTTGGTGCCCGCGACTTTGTCCGCGACAATTTTGAATGATGATCAATGTAACTACTTACTTATAGCTTAATCTAAAAAATATAACTTTTAAAACAAATAAGCAATATAAATTGAATAAAACCTAACCTATAAATAACCTTACTAAGAAATAAATGAAAGACTACTTTGCTACTGTTATTTAAAAAAACGACCCGATATCATCAAGCTAAAATCAAAGAATACATATCAATTGTCCTAAAGTATAGTCAGTAAGTTAAATAAAGTAAACTAATAATCAACGATGCATTAATCACAAAGGAAACTCCCATTAGATTAGGTTGCGACATTTTGTGAACGAAACCATAGCGCGATCTAAAACGATGATTACGCCATCTACTAACAAAAATATAAACTTGTAAAACGGTAAAATTAAGATGTGTGCATATATTTTGGGTGAGATTTAGGCGATCATCTATTGATTCAGTTTTGGACTACCTTTTATTTCAAGCATTTATTTATTTTAACCGATATGCCAATTAAGTTCCGCGATCTGAAACGACATTAACGCCATCTAGTTACAAAATTGTGAACTTGTAGATCAGTAAAATTAAGATGATGTTTTTTGGGTGCGATCATCTCGACACCAACTATTTATACTACGCTAACTCAAATTTTAGATAAATTCGTTTTTTATCCCAATTTGATTAAAATGTCGTTATTTTAATTTGTTATAAAATTTACCAAAAAAAGAAGTTACAAATCTTTTAAAACGCTAAATCTTTACTTAGACGACAACGACATTTTAAGCTACTTGGCATAAGAAACTAATTTTTTAAAATTTGAGTTTGCTTAATATGTGGGTGGCGATCTATTGAATCAGTTTTGGATTACCTTTTTTTAACAACAAATTATTCCCTGGATTGCTTTATTTTTAACAGAAAGACCAAATACCAATTTACATGCGTTTAACTAAAAAAATACAGACTTTCATACAAACTTACATCGCCTATTCTAGTCGTCCTTAGGGGTGGAATTTCCAAAAATCCTGAAATATATACTTATAATTTTTTAATGAAAGGCCATATACCAATTTTCATGCGTTTACCTCAAAATTGTCACATTTTTCATACAAACTTACATCCCCAATTTTACGCCCTTGGGGGTAGAATTTTCAAAAACCCTTCTTTAGTGGATGCCTACGTCATAAAAGGTACCTTCTGTCAAAATTTCAAGTCTTTAACTTCAGCCGTTTAGGCTGTGCGCTGATATGTCAGTCAGTCATAAACTTACATCACCTCTTTTATGCCCTTTGGGGTGGAATTTTCAAAAATCCTGGAATACATATTTTGTTTTTAACTGAAAGGCCAAATACCAATTTTCATGGGTTTAACTTCAAAAAAGTCGCATTTTTCATACAAACTTACATGCCCTATTTTACGCCCTAAGGGGTGGAATTCCCAAAAATTCTGAAATATATATTTTTAATTTTTAACTGAAATGCTTAATCCCAATTTTCATGCATTTAACTTAAAAATTTTCACATTTTTCATACAAACTTACACCCCCTATTTTACGCTCTTGGGGCAGGAATTTCCAAAAATGCTGAAGTATATATTTTTTATTTTTAACTAAAAGGCCAAATACCAATTTTCATGCGTTTAACTTAGTCACATTTTCCATACAAACTTACATCCCCTATTTTTCGCCCTTGGGGGTGGAATTTCCAAAAATGCTGAAATATATATTTTTTATTTTTAACTAAAAGGCCAAATACCAATTTTCATGCGTTTAACTTAAAAATTGACACATTTTCCATACAAATTTACATCCCCTATTTTTCGCCCTTGGAGGTAGAATTTCCAAAAACCCTGAAATACGTAATTTTTTATTTTTAACTGGAAGGCCAAATACCAATTTTAATGCCTTAAACTTCAAAAACGGCAAAGTTTCATACTAACTTAGCGCCCCTGTTTTACCCCCTTAGGGGTTGAATTTCGAAAAATCGTTCCTTATTCCTTGTATACATTATAAAGCAAACATTTGTGCAAAATTTCAGCTTTCTAAGTCCAAGGGTTTGGGCTGGGCGTTGATGAGTCAGTCAGTCAGTCAGGACTTGTCTTTTTATTTATATAGAAAACGACGCAATAGAAAATAAACTGTTACGGTTTATTGTTCTTTAAACGAGGTTTAAAAAAAGAGTATTAACCTCACGGTAGGCAGCGGTTTGCCGTGTTCCCTGACATTGCGAATGTCCATGAGTAGCGGTTACCACTTACCATCAGGTGGGCCGCTAGCTCGTTTACCTCCAAAAGGAATTTAAAAATGCAAGTAAAGCACTTTCATAATATTGTAATGCGTCACAAAAATAGTTTTCCTTTTACATGTGCTTGAAGTTGATATACCCGCTAAATATTTATTATCGTTTCGTTACCTTTCTCATTGGATGGCTGATTAAATTAAAGTAAAGGTTTGTTAAACAGTTATATTTATTTTTAAAGTATGAATCAATCTTCAAAGTCGATATTTGCTAAATGTTTAATGTTCCCATCCTCTCCTAGCTAAATTAGAATATAACGCACACGCATAAAGTTGTTCGTCCTTATAATATAGGGAAATAACAAAGATAATGTACAAGGGCTGTGATACCTTTGATAGCATAATATTCGTAAATATTGTTCTGCCACATACTACTATTATTACAAAACTCATTTAGAAACTTATTTTCAAAAGTCGGTACTGCTTCGGAACCTTTCTTTGTTAATAATTCGGCTTGACACATGAGTTAATTTTATTTTATTACGGTATCTAGGCACCACTCTCACAGAGACCTAGATTTCATTATTTTGACCTAGGTCTAGAATTCGGATAGCACTTATTTGAAGCACTTAACAATTAATAATCCTTGTACTTATAACTTTATCAGTCAAGTTAGCTGAAGTGCCTACTTATTGTTTAGTCAAGATAATTAGTCACAAATGTTTAATAAGTAGGTATTATAATTTTAAGGATAAGATTTAAAAATCGCCTTGATTAACACGAATTAACCTTCGACTTGTTTGGAAAAACAAAAAGGAAACGTTTGCTTATCTAGGTACTTATTTATGAAAATTTTATTGGCGCCCTTGGCGACAAACATGGCTGTACTGATATCATCACATTTCTTGGTTAGCATTGTTTGAACTATATGTATATACATATATCTACATTAAAAAGAAATGCCACGAGTGTCTGATCTCTCAACGCATGGCGTAAACACGATTTTTAGTAGCTTTATTACAATAAGTATGCACTAAGGTTTCTTGGAAATTCCACCCCTAAAAGTGTGAGATAGGTTGCATGTTTGTATGAAAGTCTATCGGTTTCAAAATCAAAACCGTAAAATTAAATGTTCAGGCTTCTGGTTATAAATAAATGGAAATTTCACCTTGTGAGTACGAAATAGGGCTTGAAATCGACGTCAAACGACGTTGGCTAATGATACAAAAAATTACGATAGGTTGAACAAAACCTTGTTGTTTGCGTTAGCAGTGTTGCAATTGATATACTGTGCATATTGCAAATATTGTATGTCAAATGTGTCTTTGAATATCGATCCCAACACTAATTTCCTAAGAACCTGTACATCTCAATATTGCTTAGTAACTTTTAAGCAATATTTTTACTAATGTATGATTTGGTTCCTCACTACTATTTCGGCACTCATTTGTTTCTGTTCCAATCCCTGTCCAACTATTTGTGTTACCCATAAATTGTTGTTCTCAGTCCGTTTGTAATTTAAGTACCCGCTATTGTGTTAAATTATATGAATGAATAAATTTATAAATCTCTGTGTAATGACAAATCAAGGAAGGCATTGAAACTACCGATTGATTAGTAAAGTAAACCAATAATCAAAATGAAATTATAAAACTATGTCAAGGTAAATATATCAATCGGCAGATAGTGGTGCCCAAATTTAAATTAGATTAAGCTTTCAGAATACATTTATTTATAAGAAACAAACAGTCGTCCAAAACTTATGTACTTAGAAAATAGAATGTAGGTATATAATTGTAGACCTAAATGAGATTCCTAGATTATCTATAGGTACATATAATAAAATCGTAGGAAAGTCAAAACTGTACATGGAATATTTTTTTTAAAAGGATACTTGGGGCGTGATCTACAATAGATATCGAAGCCAAAAATATAGTTTTTAGAATTTTTGTCTGTTTGTCTGTATGTATGTCCGGGCATGGATTTACTTTAAATTTTGCATCAATATTACTAAGAGGTCGGGTCAACATATAGGCTACATATTATCACGCTATCACCTACGGGCGAGGAGCTGTGATAATTTATAAAGTTTTACGCGGGTAAAACCACAGGGCACAACTAGTATTAGATATGAGATACACACAAATATTTTAACCTACAATGTAAGTAGGTGCATGCTTCTTAGTTATAAGAAGTATAGACTATTTAAAAATAATGTAATGTATAAAATATACGGAACAATAACGATATAATAATTTTCATAAATTTTGATTTCTGATACTTATCAGGAATCAAAATTTATGAAAATTACAAAATTACATTAAGGAAGCGACATTAATTAAGGAAACGAATTCGTTTGCTTAATTAAAGTCGCTTCCTTAGTGTCGTCCTAAAAACAAAAAAGAACAATAAGTAAGGTATATTTATTTTATTCTTTACATATATAGCTAACCTTCTTAACATAACGGGTAACAATCTCTAGAGTCAATTATCTTCATGGTTAGTAAATTACGCCATATTGATCATGTGAAAAATATAAAATAAAATCTTTATTTTATCTTTAAATAAAAACTTTAACGAATCGCTGGGCAAACATTACAAAATACCTTTTATAACTAATGATTTTAGTGGCAACAGAGGCAGAATTGTGCCTTTTATACTTAATAATATTTATTTTTGCCTATGCTTAAATATATTTAGTACAAAAAATATTATGAAACAAGTTATAGTTTTAAAAAGATTTTTTTTCAAGATACGCCTCAAGCCACACTTATTGGTTTTAAACGAAAAGTAGATAAATTGACAGCGTTAATTTGAAGTCTTTAACACTAATTTATCTTAATTTTCCGGACTCAACGTACTTAACATTCTTTTGTATTCTATACAATTTAGGAGTATTTTGTTTTAACTGAGTTTACCTCCACAGATGTTAGAATATTGACCAGACTTGAATCTCGGATAAAGACAATCAACGGGACAAATTTACTTCTATGAATAATGCAATATTAACTATTTTTCTTGAAGAAAGCTAATAATAATATTAGTTAATAATATACTAACTTATTATAATGGACGGGCAACTAATATGAATTGTTACCAAAATGAGGTTAAAAATCACTACTGTATTCGAACGATTATATCGTCATTGTAATTGAGATTTACAATCATGAAGAACCCCATAAAAAGTGGCAAAGTAAAAGTACCTAACAATACATTTTCTACTCAAAGAACAATATACTGCTGGATACGTTGAAAATAATAGTTATATTCTAATAAACACACATAGATACATGTACCTCTCAATGAACACAGTACTCTCAATGTTTGAAGCGAATTCCTACGTATGGATAAAAATAATCGGAACATAGTACCTTTCGAAGTTTCTAATTAGAAAAAGAAAAGCATAGCTTGAATAGGTTTAAGCTATTACATTATATACTAAGTGTATATGCCTTCTAATAATACATATATATGTACCTATATAGACAAAGACTTCATAAAATAAAACTATCAATTCATTCTTGTCGCAGATCAACTCTAATCAGATTCCCAAACTATTTAGATTTTGACGGAGTCTCGAACAAAACATGCGTGATTAGTTACACTTTGCCATACTTAGGTACCTACATACTCTTTTCAGAATTATTTCTTGTGTTCAACGGTATATTAACATAGAATGATGATAGCGAAATTGTAATAATAAATGCGAGGACACTTATTTACTTATGTTTCCGAGTGTCTAACAAAAGGAAAATTAAGACGTTTTTCATATTGGCGACTAACGGCAAACAAGTATTCTGTATTCCCATTTGGCGGTAAGCAGTTGCTAACCTTTTCCCCTCCACGCCATAAAGATGTAATATAACAATAAGTAATATAATGACATTAAGGCATTATTTATTTAATTTAATTTATATTAAGTTATCAAATGATTTGACTATTATTACTGTTTTTAGGTTCCGTTTTATCCACGTATACTGCCAGGAGACATGAGGTTTTGCGCGGAATAAGTAACTATAAAAATATATAACTTTATTCTAGTAGGTGCTAAGAATAGCGTGGCGCGAAAATTTTGTCCGGCACTACCTCGTTAACGGAAGTCTTTAAGGTATAGTTTGCACCCATTGCTATTAAAGTTTCAAATGTTCGTAGTTCAATCAACTTGTTCAATTCCAATACGGTTAAGTGGACACTATTCTTGGTATTTGTGATAAAGGTTGAATAGCTGAGAGATCGACAATAAAAGATGAAGGCCTGGCTCCGATAGAACTATAAACCGCCACTGTTTACGCCATTTGAATTTTGGATATTAACACAAATCCAAATTGATGATAATTGCGATAAAAAAAGCAATAATATGATACCATGGAACCGGTTTAATGAGGGAATCGTTTTTGTTTGACACACATGTCCTATAATGGCATATTGCATCAAAGCTTATCAATTTTTGAAGACTTACATGTTTATATTAATCTACTTTGATATTTTATTTTGTATATTACACAATTCATTTTCTCTACAATATGTTATTTATTTTATAATTTGTACCAAATACTTAAGTTGACGATTAATTGCTGAGAGTTGATACCAACCGGAGGTATTTGAAAATCGTATGCCGAGTTCAATTTTTCCTTATTTTTCTGCCAGGAAACTGAGCTGCAGATGGCTATTAGAATATTAGTATTTGAGCAGCCTTTTAAGAATCAAGGGAGTGTATAACGGTTTCCACCAATGCAACGTCATCGCGTCAGCTGTGACTATAACAATAGGTAGTTGTCGTAGATGTGGTAGACTTTGCATGGTGGTATCAAGAATAAACCAACTAAATTGCAATACTCATAATAATATTAAAAAATAATAATGCTTGCTTTTGGACACGGCCCGTATTATCAGGAGGTTCCTGTCTCTAGAGCTGTAACCTCCAGTAGCATGGAACCTGTCCCTGCTTCCGGTTGCAAATCTTATTTTTTATATTTTAAAATGTATTTAATAAGAAAAAAGTTTAAATTAATGATAATAATAATAAATAATACTAAAAAGTCGTAAGTTATTGAAAGTGGTATTCTTAATTTAAACAATTACCTATATATTTTCAACAATTAGTAAATATATAATTGTTCAATATCAGTCATAGTCATTGGCCAAATACTAATGGTCGTTGGTATTCAAAATCACTCACATTACATTAGATTAGAGTTATACAATGACCGTACTCACTCGTGTGTGCGAACTGGCTACCGTGTGAAACAATGTCGCAGTCGATATGACGAAGGGCACGCGTGCCAACAAGGTCTATCGAAATAAATATTTATGAAGCAGGTACTCAAGCGAAACTAATATTTTCACGTTACGTACACATGTTCAGATTTATCCGCTGATAGCAAAAGCCTAATCTGACGGAACAAATAAATTCATAGTGATATTACGTCAACTGGATTATACCTACGCCATATAATATAATCTACAAAATAAAAAGCACTCAATATAGAAAATACTGAGTGATGTGTGTATACAAACATATACATTCATCAGTATTTTTGTATATTGAGTGCTTTTTCTCTATTCTTCTAAAGCACGCCCTGATTAAGAGCAACTATATATGAGTCACTCAATTGGTGAATAGAGGATAGTAACCAAACACGAAGGCACCGAGAGAGAGAGAACTTATTTACCTACACGTGCCACACGTGTAGATAGGTAAATAAATTTGGCAAGGGCAAAAAAAATGTAATGCATGTTAAACATCATTATTTTCTCTATCCATTATTTGTTTCTATATTAATTATTAATATAGATCGCATTTGTTCAAAATTCGACCAAGCTTTTAATGTCAAAGACTGTGTGTCAAAAGCATGGTATTGTGTTTAAGGTTTTTGTTTTCATTATAATAATTAACTTCTAATGCCTATTATATAAAATACTAGCTGTGCCCGCGACTTCGTCCGCGTGTTAATTAGTTTATTCGTTTTTTTTGGTTTTTACAGTTGAATAAAATAAAAGTAGCCTAAGTTACTCCTTATTACATCAGCTACCTGCCAATAAAAGTCCCGTCAAAATCGGACCAGCCGATTCAGAGATTAGTCGGAACAAACAGACAGACAGACAAAAATGGTAAATAATGTTATTTTGGTGTATGTACCGTATATATATTCATATTTATGTAATAAAAACTGGTTATTTCAATATTACAAACAGACACTCCAATTTTATTTATTTGTATAGATTAGCTTTCTGCACTCTTTCTCCATATGAACTTTAACTGTTCCAAATTTCATACTACTCCGTTCGCGCAATTTTAGTAAAATGGGTTAGAAAGTGTTTGCTTCACGAATTCATCATTCAATATTATGATGGCATAACGATTGTTGAAATTCTATAACTGCACTCTGGGTCAGATCTCCTTCATGTCCGTGATATGCATGTAGAGTCCCTACATATTAGATCAATAGAAAAAAATCGGAAATTTAAAAATAAAATCTTTACAGTCCAATATCTGAGAACGGTTTTTGGGGAACCATGTTTCATGGTGAAATGAGTCAGAAATTATGGAAACTACAACCTCTTCAAGGATCTAGGTCGACTTAACTTTTAGCCCTCAGTTGGGGCGCATTGGATCCGGTGGTAGCATTAAAGCGCGACCGTCGTTATTAACACAAGGTCCGTCATAATAATAATACCTTAATATAGACAGAACCATTGACAATATGTAGTAAAAATATTAGACTTAAACTAGATAATTAAACATAATCTTTTGACAATAACTTGATACGAGCTAGCTAAATATCAATGCTATAATAAAATAAATTTTATAAATGTTTTCATACAATGTGTATCTAAATATCTATGTAACTAGAAATAATAATGTATACAACTATATTACTACAAACATGTTCTAACTATTTTTACAAGCGCTTTTTTAAAGTCTACGTGAATAAAAACCTTTTTTATTTTATTTTATTTACATATAGTGTAACAGTTATCTGGTTTCCATAGTACAAGCTCTACTTAGTTTGTGGTCAGATGGCCGTGTGTGAATAATGTCCCAGGATATTATTATTATATAGGTAGCTATTTATTTCCCTAGTAAACGTGTTATCTATTAAGAAGCCAAACATTCTGTAACTTTTCATTAATTCATTAATATCAATAATAGTATATATTATTGATCGAAGATTGTGTAGGTATAGATTCTATTCCATACCTATAACAAGAGCCCTATTGTCCGTAATCTATGTAATTATGGTAACTCATCTTTAACATATATATATTTAGACATATAACGGGTTTTCCATTAAGATGTGTTATTTTGATATTCAAAGTAAAATGCTATTTTTAGGGTTCCGTACCCAAAGGGTACAACGGGACCTCATTACTAAGACTTCGCTGTCTGTCTGTCTGTCCGTCTGTCACCTGGGTGTATCTCATGAACTGTGATAGTTAGACAGTTGAAATTTTCACAGATGATGTATTTCTGTTGCCGCTATAACAAATAATACTAAAAAACAAAACAAAATAAATATTTAAATATTTATCTATAAAATTCACGTTTGTTGTATGGGAGCCATACAACAAACATGAATTTTATAGATAATGGTACGGAACCCTTCGTGCGCGAGTCCGACTCGCACTTGGCCGGTTTTTATAGATAATGGTACGTAACCCTTCGTGCGTGAGTCCGAGTCGCACTTGGCTGGTTTTTTTATACATATAAGTATGATTATCAGTTGTATGGTCGCCAATATACAGGCTCTGCCAAATTAGAATCTGATGGCTATGTGTTGCTTGTCCCAAGGTAGTTATTTATTTATTTTGCGTCATAACATATGCATTGTATAATAAGAAAAGCGGGCTAACAATATTTATTTTCTTACTGATTTCTGCTACTTGCGATGTTTGGCATAACTAATTATCAGCTTTTTGATAATAATTATTATCAAATCAATTTGTATATCACATTAATCAATACGTCTACTCACTTAGTATATATATTACGAAGGCACGTATTTACTTATCATGGATGCTAAGATAATACCTAATACCTAAATAATACATAATACTTTTTTTTCTTAGATAAGGCTCTCTTGGGAAATGCCTATGAATGCTACACGCGAAAAGCATCTGCGGTGGGTATCTCGGACTCGCACCGGCTAAATCTAAACTGCCGCGGACTTCTCTTGGCGCCTGATGGGAGGAGCCCTGAGAACGCGGGGATGCTGCTTCGGTTCTAAAACCTAATTTAGAACTACCTAATTCCATATTAGCACATCGGTAAATAATTACCATCGCTTAGCTGAGCTCATCTCAACTCATCACGTTTGATACACAGCAACATGACATTTCCTCTGCGTGACCCTGAACCTGTAGCTAACATAATAATGGAGCCCATTACTTCCTCATTGCAGCGTGCCTCTGTCAAGTGCCCTCTCTCACAAAGTGAGTGGATAAGGCCTAGTCCACCACGCTGGGCAGACTTCACATGCTAATAAGAACACTTTGGAGAAGTCTGAGGCATGCAGGTTTTTTCTTTAATTTACAGATAATAAAACTAATACGCATACGAATTCGGTAAATCATTGGTGCTCGTGCTTAGGTTTAAACTCGAGAACTCTGAATTTACGATTCAGCGGTCTACCACTAGACTTTGTCATACGTAGCTAACTTATTCACACAGAAATTCATAATCTTAGTAACAGAATAATTAAAGCATAGCTTAACGACCTAATCATAGATCATCTTTACCTGTCTTGGAATATGTTTCATCTATCAGAATTTTTGTCTCATTAGGTAAAAATTAAATGTAAGTATCAATTATGTTTTATTTTTGTTTTGCACATCATCATAGCCTTTGCACATTTCTTGTGTACTTACTTTAATTATAAAAGAAAACTGTTGTTTAGAATCATTACCGAAGATAAACAAGCTCAAAATAATACTGAACCAAGTTGTTTGTGTTGCATTATTTAAATAACACGTTGCATATTATGTATCCCAAATCTACCTATAAAATATTTCTAAATTAAAACCAAGGCATCCACCTTAATTGTGACTGGAAGCACCTTTAAACTCGCACCAATAAAACTTAATTTATTATTACTAGACAACACTGCTAATTATTAGTAATAGTTGTATAAAAAAATCTCACCATTTTCACTGAATCACAATATTTGTTTTTGTTTACGAAACTATTAGGCGATCACGAGAAGCGTGCCGGTCAGCAGCTAGGCAAAGACGCCTGCTGCACGCGAGTGGAGCGCGGCGCCGATACTTGGTCAGTTTTATACAACCTCCTATCAACCAACGAACCAGCCTGTCCTCGCAGATTTTATTTGTAATCTATATTTAACAAAGTGCTATTACAATAAAACACAAGCGGACTGGCTGTCGCTCTGTGCGCTGTGCCACTAGCCACATCCACCTCTACGTCTCCACCATTTGACGATTTAACCTTGTCATGGAATTCCGACCCAACTTACTGCTAACTTAATCTCAAGCTGCCTTGAAAGAACTACTATTTAAATGCGAATTTCATTGAAATTATGTTGTTAAAATCATAGGTTTATATCTATGCGTGTCCTTAAGATTGCGAATCAATTCACCTAATTATTTAATATGTGTCTCAGGGTCTTTGGTTTGCGATAGTTGTAATTTTAGTGTAATTATAATGACAATACGACTTTTTAACAAAGTTCATATGGGAATGTGGCACAGAATTATGTACAGCTCATTGCTTAAATTTATCGTAATCCATACCATCACATTAGTACTATTATACGTTTTGTTAGGGAATTTTATTGTAAGGATACAAAATGGCTCCATTTTGTATAATTTTTGACATGGCTTAGATATGAATTTAAGTAAAACGCCTCAGCAATTAGGAGTTCCTGATTGTGCTTTGCAAATAGTTCTTAGTTATGTTATATTTACACGCCGAGAACTCGGCAGAATGTGATTGATCCATCAATATTCCTGTAACACCGTTTATGTATACTCATATTCAGTAAATAAATTATTTGAATTTGAATTTAAACCCGGCAATCACGGATTCGAAAACACTCCTTTTTGAAATGTAAATTTATTTATTTTTTAATTAACGTAATATAAATTTTATACAAATACTATAATGACGAACAGAAATGCATCAAAGGTCTAGTAAAAGTGTGGTAATCAAGTAGAGACGTAAGGATAACTCTCGCAATTTAGTTTTTACTAACGTAATTTTAAAAGTGAACCGTCTAAGTACTTACCTACTTATTCGGAATAATGATCCAGGACCGCCTCTTTTTAATTTTAAATTAAAAAGAAGCGGTAGTCGGCATGAACAGACGTTTCATGGGAGCAGCATTCTAAGCGTGACCATCAGTAAACTGCACCACACACAACTAATTTAACCAAACCAACAAATACCAGCAACGCCATTATATACGATGTTACTGCGAACGTCCGCAGCTTATGGAACTAGCCTTTGTAATCTCAAAAATACCACCAAAATTTAAAGGGAAAGGAAAAAAGATGGGTCTATACCCAATTAATAATCTGAATCAACACAAGGTCCGTCATAATAATACCTTAATATAGACAAAACCATTGACAATATGTAGTAAAAATATTAGACTTAAACTAGATAATTAAACATAAACTCTTGACAATAACTTGATACGAGCTAGCTAAATACTCGCATCATTGCTATAATAAAATAAATTTCATAAATATTTTCATACAATGTGTACCTAAATATCTATATTACTAGAAATAATAATGTATACAACTATATTACTACAAACATGTTCTGACTATTTACAAGCGCTTTTTTAAAGTCTACGTGAAAACCTTTTTTATTTTATTTTATTTATAGTCCTGAATCAATAAAATCTCAGCAATAGCCAAGGTTTTTGAAAATGGTCTGTACTCTCGTCTGACTAATTTTAGCTACGGCACGCAGCTACCGTGAGAGTAAGGAAAAAGCTACTGTTATTATGCTGTCTAAGACGTTAGATGTCGGTGACCACGCAGGCACTCATATAATAAATAATTAATAGACAGTCTGCCAGCATTAGTCAGCTTAGCTTAACACAGAACACCTACCCCTATTTGATAGAGGGTCCCGGTTAAAATTTAGTTAAGATAAATTTATGAATTCTTATTTTTACAGTACTGTAACCACCTATCGATAGAAATTAGATGCAGATTTTTGCATCCCAAACTTTAGCTACATGAAGGGATTAGTATTTTAGAAATTATTAACCTTAAATTCAAAACAACGCGGCAAAAAGTATACAAAAGTCGAAATAAGCAAACCTAGGTTTTTTATATAATGAGACATGCACTTGACCTGTATTTTTTTACTCTTTTTAACTTAAACTACAACCGGCACATTGGTAGAAACATATGAATATAAAAATATGCCTTGCACGTCTCAGGTTGGGGGTTCGATTCCCACCCAGGGCAGATATTTGTGTACATGAACATGTATGTACAAAATAAAAGTAGTATATTTAATATATCAGTTGTCTGGTTATCATAGTACAAGCTCTGCTTAGTTTGGAATCAGATGGCCGTCTGTGAATAATGTTCCAGGATATTAGGATATTTTTATTATCCACTAGCATTATCGAAATCAACCAAAATTTATATTTTCTAGGAACAACAATGAAATAATTTAAAACTTACTTCTTATTAGCGAGGGGACAGTAAGTAGATATGAATAGTCAATACACTTTTATTATTTTTATGACTTCGAGTATCGTTAAAGTAAATAGAGTTTGTGACTACAAACTCTATTATTATTTTCATAAAATGGAAGCCGAAAGGCGTCAAGGCTGATGGACGGATGACCAAAAATTTCTGAAAAACTGTAGCCAAAGAGTACGGTAGAAGCGGTTGTTAAAGAGGTCTTGGACTCAACTGTCAGGACCAGATAAATATTGTCACTGGGGGTTTTCTTTTATCCAGCAGCAGCTTGATTACCACGCCAGAATACATCTCTTTGATTACCGTACCTCATCAGAATATTATTTTAACGGAATAGATAGTGCATCTGACCTTGCTAACAAACATGTGACTAGATATGCTAGCTAGTCTTCACTGAGTTCTAAATTCAACCAAAAGAAATTATTCTTTAATACGTCATGTGTAAAACGTCTTTAATACAATACTTACTTAAACAAAGACGTCTGCGATATTTTAGTACTGTAAAATTGCACATATTCATTAATTTAAGCATACATTCGACTCTATGCATTACTAAATACATACATATATTCTTCAAATATCTGTCGTAAGTACACGGGAATTAAACGTGGCAGTATTACGTTCGTGATGCGTTTAGATCCTTTCCTGAAGACTGTCATCGGATTAGCAATGTTCGTGGACAAGAACAATACAGTTCAATTGAATGACATACACTGTTCGCCAACACTATCCTTACATGTATAAATAACAACACAATGGAAATCGTGCGGACGATATTATGCACAACTATTTTAGTTTGTAGTATATCTTAGAAACTATCTTTATTTGCCAAGATATGTATATGAATTAAATTAACATAAGTTATCGCACTTAAATGGTCAATCAATTACTTTATAACTAAGAAATGCCGGTGGGTGATCGGTGGGAGTACCGTGTGATAATATTATATTTGTAGTACAAAAGACCCTGAAGGGTCGAAGTGCTGTACGTAAGTACACCCCAATCAAGATATTATTAAATTATTGTTTATTTAAAAAAAATAACAAAGAACAATTTATGATTCATAAAAAAATTGCAGTTTATCTGCGTGATCGCATCGCCCGTCCACGCTTATCCGCACTCCAGTGTACACGGGGACTTTTGAACTCTATTACCTTAAAATAAGGTCCAAAACCAATAAATTAGAAATATACCTATGACTTGTAAAGGGTTAACATTACAATAAAAAGAACGAACTTATTTCATTTTCAGTAATATTTGAAAACAACATGACAATTCAGAACAATTTTCGGCCCCGAAATCCCCATTCTGTGTATGTTTTAGTGATGTGATTCATGTACTAAAGCCTTTTGCCGATAAACAAGCTTTGTAATAGTGGAAATCCGCATAGGAGGCGGTTCTCTACTTTCAAGATCGGCGCTAAATAGCAACGGATAGACACGACATGTGACTTTACTTCATACTATAAAATAGATGGTCTCACCAGTCCATCAGTGATCGGCGAGGTCAAGCATTTAGGCTCGCGGCCAATCCATATAATATTGCGAGAGATAAGGGACCACCAAAGTGGTTTTATTTCAGAACGTCCCTGTGTTCCGGAGAGCACGTTAAGCTGTCGGTCCCGGTCGTAAGCCATGTCAGAGGCCTAATGGGCGGCTTAACAACTCTGACACTAGGGTAACCACTGCCCATACGATAAGTATGGGCAGTGGTTACCCTGCCCATACTTATCGTATGGGCAGGGTAACCATTTAGTGATGAATGATTTCATTATAAGATAATTATCATAGTCCCACTATTTACGCAAGGATTTGCTTTCATAAGTAACACTGCATTCAATGCCCAATGCATTTTCCTTACGCATAAAGCTTGCCTTATTCATTACTCACTTTTAAGACCGATTTAAACTAAGGAAAGGAAAAATAAAAATAAATACAATTTTCTTGTGTATGTGAAATTTTTTGTGCGTAGTACACAGTCGCCCTGAGCAAAGGCTCTTCCGGTAACATTTCCTCGCCCAACAGGTAAAAATAGATCACCGGCCGCGCTGACAAAGGCTCACTTTTTATTATGTATCTGCACTTTGCATACCTACTCTAAATGAAGTCACCATGTTGCGTTGTTGCACCCAGAAGTGCATTTCCAAATAACTGCAGTTACCTTAATATAATATAATTCTGAGTTTAAATAAAATAGTACCCTCACTATTAAATATCGGAAAGGAATTAAACAAACCACTCAATCCGCTCCGCAAGGATTTGCTTTCATAAACTAATAATTACATTGCATTCAATGCCCAATGCATTTTTAAATACATTTTCCTTACAGAAATATTGCCTCATTCATTACTCACTTTGACCGCACGTGTGGCGCAGCGGCTAAGACAGCGGCCTCGCCGCTTCGTGTCGCGGGTTCGAGTCCCGCGCCGGACAACTACATTTTTTTTTGTTTTCTTTTTTTTATATCTTGTCAAAATGTGTTTATAAAGTAACAGAGTTAATTTCAATGTAAATACTGAACATGGAACATGCGTGAGCACAACTGTATGGATCTGATTGTAAGCTCAGATTTTTTGAGGAATAAACGAATATTGATGTGCGTAAATAATGTTAAGGACTGTAATTAGGTCAAAAACAAATGTATTTTATTATTAACACGCATTTTTTTTATAAATTGGGCCCGGTTGTTCGTTTAAATCTCTTGCACAACTTTTCTACTGCTTACATTTCTAATTAATGCTGCCGATTTTGGAAGAAAATAATGTATTTTACACACTATACCCACATCAATAAGATCAAATAGGTGCTTCAAGAATTTTTGATATTATTTACATATAAATGTAGTCTTCTCATTCGAAAATTAAATACCTATTGTATCAAATGTTTATGGAATAAACAAAATAAGGAAAAGCTATCCTTAATGATTGTAATTGCATCCGTCTATTCGTTTCAACCAATTATAAATTTAAACCTAAACTTCGCTAATTTAGGTTTCAGACTTATCACAGACATTTGACCTTTGTGATATTTACCAAAGCTTGCGTTTGATACATGTATTTCCAATGAATCACCTATTTCTGTGAATTTTTAATAAAGTTTTAGTTTTCGAAATGAAATATTTTTTCCGTTATTACAGACTTGTGTGACCCATAAATAGTTGTTCTGGGTCTGGATGTATTTTTTTTAACATGACGCGTGCATTTAGCCTCTCGGCTTTTACTGCTTCACCGGACAGTAACAGTAGTCTGGATGTAATTTGTGTCCGTCTGTTATATGTTTGTAAAGTACCCCGCGACATAGGAATTAAATGCAATAATGCGGGCGTTGTCTTGAAAAAATAAGTTGTGAGTGTGTCTGTTTGTTACTCTTACACGCAAAATGTACCCAACGGATTTTGATGAAACTTTGTAGTAATATAGCTTATACATCCGAATAACACATAGGCTATATACTGTTAGGTTTAGTTATTATTATACTAATTATTTGACAATTATCTTGTAATTTGCTTTTGTTATTTGATTTATTTGTAGCCGATTATAGCGACAATCGATTTGTTGTGCTTGCAACACCGAAGTGGGCTGTCAAGTATCAATTTTGAAGTTTGACAGAACGTCATAACCGAGAACGAAACAGGTCTTGAGGCACTTTTCCGTTGGCGCTCGTCGAGGTTGCATGCTCAATAAGTCGTTGTTGGGCGGATCAAAGTTTTACTGTTTCAATATTACCCTTAGCTGTATGTGTGTGTCGTGTTATTTGGCAAAAATACAGAACATAGAAGAGTAATAAGGTGTTTTATTATAATACTTTATAAATTTTAACGTGGGTAAGACGGCGGGGTGCAGCTAGTATTAAATAAAATAAATCTTGGGACAATTACCATACCTACTGCCATCCGATCATAAACTAAGCAAATCCTGTATCTACTATGGCAACCAGACAACTGATAAACATACTTATATATTTCTAAATACATGCATAAAGATAAATTGCAGCCAGACAGAACAAATAATCGTTCTTATCACACAAACATTTCTACTGGGTGGGGATCCAATCCCAGACCTCTGGCTTAGTAGTCAGGGTAACAAACGCGAACAGGCCAATTAAGAATAGAGGTCACTGAATTCTTCACATATATTATATTGAAAGCATTTTATCACTAATTTTAGTTTTGCAAATAATCAAAGTTCCACTTACAAGATTGTATTTATAATATTTATTTATTTATCTCTCTCCTTAACATCTATCATTACAGGTCTTGTATTTGCATCTTAATAATATTCATACTTTACATAATTTATTAAGCCTTATTATGATAAAAAGGTGTAGTTTATCATAACATTATCTGTTATAAGCTGTACCTAAACATTGATTAATTTCATATATTTCTTAAAAGAAAATCAGAGAATGCAAATTTTATATACGTTTTTCAATAGTGTAATGCTTCAATATAAAGCGTAAAGAAAAATACATACTTATCTATTGAAACTAACTTATCTTTATATTTTTTTATGTTAGCGTAGATCGCAGCTACCTGGTCTCCTTAGAAGTTTTGATCCAAGTATGCATTTTGATTCACAATAAAAGCTCTTGGTAGGTTTGCTTGGCTTAATAACCTTAGCAATACATCATAAAATTCGACGAATAATTTCAGATCAGGACTTTTTGCGGAGCCCAAAAATTAAGACCATATTAATAGCTCTAGATTACAACTATTAACTAATCTAAATGGAAAGCGAAATGTTATCATTAAAGTACTTTGACTGCACTTGTGGGGTAGCGGCTGAGACAGTCGCCTCGCCGCTTCGTCTCGCGGGTTCGAGTCCCGCGCCGGATAACTATTTGTGTGGCCCATAAATAGTTGTTCTGAGTCTGAATGTAATTTGTGTCCGTCTAATTATATGTTTGCAAAGTACCCCGCGACACAGCGATTAGATTTCCTAGTGCGGGCATTGTCTATATCAAGAGCTAAAAAAAATACTACTTCTTACAGGATTACTGTACGCATCGTATTACAAGTATGAAATTATATTGCAGTTTTCACTTTATTGCAAAAATTACTATTTAAGTACCTATATAGTTACCTTTTAGTGGAACTTTCAATTCGTGCTACGGCTGTAGCTGGGGTAAATTCTATGAATGCTACGAGCGCAACAGGAATTCGGATGCTAGCAGCGTAGTATGCTACGAGACTACGGGATACAGGACGCTACAAACTAAATGCGGACATCTACAGATGCTATTAACAGTATTTGAATTACTTGTAACTAAAATACGTAATTGAAATACAAATACGTATTTAGTATTCGTATTTCAATTCTAGTAATTGAAATATAAATACAATGTAAACCAAAATATACTCACTTAAGATTAATTACAATCATGAGTGTTGACGCAGAACAACTCAATCCCAAGCACTTTTGTCACTTAAATGATCAGAAATTTTGTAATATGCCCACAACACAATTTGGCTTTAATTAATCTTTTAAACTTATTTGTAGACAATTCTCTAATATCATTGGGAAGTTTGTTATAGAATCTTATACACTGCCCCATACAAGAAGAGAAGAGGAGAGAGTTATATTTGCCGTGGCACCTCAGATGTGCCAGCCACAGTCTTTTGGTCACTACTGATATGAATAATTTCATCAAAGCTACTCGTGTTAGCGGGGTTCACTATTCAGCAATTGCTAAATGTACTTTGTTATGGAAGATGTCCAGAAGACCCAAATCGGTTGAAGTCATAAAAGACTGTCTAGGACATCAGTGAATATATTCCTGTCCCACAAAATGGAACTGTCTTTATGATTCTGGAGCGCAGCTTGTTTATGACCTATTTGATAAGTTGGATAAGAGTAACACATTTTCTGCCATAGAACTCGAATATTTGGAGGAATTCATTGAAGTATTGAAACCAATTGCCAATCTAGATAACATTCAGGGCAACAATTGTTATTATGGTAATGTCTTGCCTAGTTTAATGTCTGTAAGAACGAGATTAGATCGACTGCAGGATAGCAACTTGAGGCATTTTGCTCTCATTGTACCATAACTAATAGAGAGCTTGAAAAAAATTTTACTAAGTTTTAAAAAAATATGTCGCCTGAAGTAAATAAAGCCATATTAGAGTCATGCTACCACCCTAGTTATAAAATGCGTTGGTTGCGAGAAGGCATCACAGCAGATGAGAGGCTAAGAATTCAAAATCTTGGCATTTATGCCTTAGAAACAAGTTACAAAAATATTAAATAATGACTGGAAGCAGCACGAGTTGCACTAGTAAAGAAGATGATGATTGTATTGTTTCTGAGAACCGAGACCGTGATCAACCGCAGACATCTAACTTGATCTCTAGAATATCATCTATAGAATTGGTTAGCTTCCTAAAATTTAGAAGCAAAGAGCTTTCAATTCTTGAGATCTATCCAAAAATTAAAAAAAATGCCTAAAGAAAACAATCCTGCTAAAGAAAACAATCTTTCTACAGGTCCTGATGAGCACAAACTTAACACAAAACCAGCCTCTTGTTGGAGTGTGAATAAAACCTGCTAAAGAAAACAATCTTTCTACAGGTCCTGATAAACACAAACTTAACACATGTTTGTGCTCATCAGGACCTGTAGAAAGATTGTTTTCTTTAGCAGGTTTTATTCACACTCCAACAAGAGGCTGGTTTTCTGACAGTACATTTAAATATCTAGTGTTCATGAAATGAAACTTTGGTTGAACTGAATAATTAATCTTGTTTTCTCTACTTTTCAGCCCGTGCTGGTCTAGATTACATATTTTGTTTCCTGTAATTTGTATTTCAATTAAACATAGCTAAAATACTGTATTATATATTTTATATTTCAAATACCTTACTTAAAGATATTTTGTATTTCGTATTTTAGTTACTTGCAATATAGTATTTTTTAATTTGCATTTCAATTAAAGCAAAGCATGTATTTTGCCCCGCCCTGGTTAGCATACTTTCTACGAATGCTAAAAACGTATAGCATACGTTTTACGAATGTTACGAGGCGTAATTTTGTTGATGGTAACCAATCTTAAGCTAATACTGGCATCATCATCAAAATTAAGTAAGCTTAATTAATTATAACCATTATTAGCAATACATTCTTCATCTTCGACTTCGAAGCCTCCAAGATTGTAGTGCATACCTACTGCAAAAAGATGTTATTTATTCCGTTCAAAATATTCTTTAAACTTCGTTTTATTTCGTCAAAGTCGTTATACCATCGTCGTCGAATTAACATTTGAAGTTTTTGCGCCAATTCATTTCCATGTTCTAATTTCAACCGTGCTTATTTTTTTTTCGTCATTGCCATAAACACGATGAGATAACCGGGTAGAATATGAATAGATACATTTTGGCCAGATGTTTGTTAAATAAATTGAAGATCATCATTTCGAACAATTTGAGGAACATAATGTCGAACAATTTGAATTATCTAACAGATACTAATACTAACTCACAAGAACGATTTGTAGTGTTTAAGAAAAAAGCAAAATAAAGTATAGTATATAACCTTTACTTTAATATTTCACAGTAAGTATATAAAGAAACAACATATTCAGTAAATTCATTTCTTGCAATGACAATGCATTCAACACATGAAAGATACACGATAGGTCTATAGATTGCTCATTACTCATGATAATAGTGATTACTTTAAGTACTAAAAAAACTTTGGAAATAAAATACATAAAGAACGTTTTACATAACTATTAACTAATATGGTATTGACTTAGTCGTGTAAAAGGATGTAAGATTTACAACTAATGGCGAAGAAACTTGTATTGAAAGTTTCCATTTTTAAAGTAAATGAATAGGTAATTATCGAATTTCAAAAATGGGAAATCTTTAATTGAATTGTCCGGCGGGTCACTACCTAGTATCATTTACCAATCCGGGGTAGGCAGGACAGGACAAATTTAGGATTCCCTTGCTAACATCCTTTTGGAGAATGCAAGTGTTATCCATCGGATAACTTCTATATGGATAACTAATAATCTACAGTATTTGAAAGGGTAAAAATCAGCGTTTAAATCTGCTCTTTAATTTTATATGCCAGTGTGTATCGTTCGTAGCATAACGCAAAGCGCCTACCCCGGATTACATCCGGTAGATGGAGCTGGTTCAAGACCACCCGGACGATTAAATTTATGATAACCATATCTTCCAAAATCTGAAATGTTTGTGAAAATCGGAATTTATAAACGTTCATAATAAGAAATCCACATGTAATTCTATATACATCATTGATGTTCTGTTTTTATAACTTGCACACGACTAGGTAAACACGCTGTATATTAAAGCCCGCCATACATAGAAAATGCTTTAACCATTCCATAGCACCAACAAAAGAGTTATGACTGATAACTGGGTTATGGAAATCCTTGAAGAGCGGCTCTTGACCCTTGTTAAAGTGACCACCGGCGGAGGACCAAGCGGTTCTAAGCTCTGCAGGAGTAAGGTTTCCGCCGCAGCGTAGGCTTCATGGACCACACGCTGCAAGAAACATCAAGAATCGATATACGCCCATCAGCAAAATTAGAGGATTAGAAAAAAGTATTCAATATTAGAAATCTAAGTCGATAAACTATCCTATCTGCTGTGTGGTGACGGCATAGAATATCATCACCCCATCTCACCCCGTGGAGGGCGTCGAATTCGACCGAGGGAATACCTACCAGAGAACGGTGCAGCGTTTTTCTAAGTACTATAACCATCAAACTGCGATCGCCAACCCGTCTGCCAAACGTGGCGATTATGGCATATCCCCCCCATTCTTTGGGGAGGCTTTTGTCCAGCAGTGGACGTTTTTTGGCTGACATGATGATGATGAAGATATCCCAGAGGTTTGCTGATCAACTCTGGCTCTTCAGTAGGTAGGTACCCTTCCGCCAGAGTTGACCAGCAAGGACCGAGACAATCTCTCGTGATCACTATATATTCACTATGCAAATACCTCAGTTCTCAGCTTTGAGCTGTATGCATCTGTGGGTCGGAACATCATAATTGTGTAAGTATTATCGATACCGAGGTGACCATCCACCCAGTCCTCAATCCCACCTGCGTATAAAGCTGAAATCACAAAAACGATATATCATCAGGCTTATCGCATCATCACTGCCATCTGTGTAAAATAAAAACACGCAGCTGACAGTCTTACTCCAAGATTAGGTACTACTATCCGAGGAACGGTGTTTGTCGGATAGATCTTTTATATTCATTGTTATTGATTTTTGATTTTTAAAGTTCTTTATTTTCATATATAAGTAACAATAGTTAACAAGGCCCAGTGTACATAATAACTCCTGGGTTTAACAATCAAGTTTAGTACATTTCATGTTCACCAAGCGCGTTGCCTGTTATACATTTATATATAATAATGTTAATGTTTAATACAAGGTGAGGGTTGAGAACAAACATAAATTAAATGAATGCACACTTTGTATGAGTGTACATTATGTTGGAACATAATAGATATATCCTGGTGGTCATACTTACAAGTAAATACCAGTAATTAACGATTGTTAATGATATTATCTTAACAACCGGGACCGACGGATTAACGTGCTCTCCGAGGCACGGAGGGTAGAACGCCCTCATAATCGAATATATGGGAACTGCTTTTTATATTTGTATATTTGTACCTACTTACGTGCTTATTGTCCCATACTTCGATGCATATACATATGAATACAATAATGAATATTGAGTATTAACCACTTCAAATAATTAAATATTTACATTATTATCACAAGTAACATGTAACACAATTTATATTAGGGCAGTATACCTACTATCATTACTCTTATACTTAGTTCGACCGGTTTACATTTTAATGAAGAAAGCTTATTTAATTAGTATGCTATGCCTACGCCGTAAACTAGACTACAATTAACGAAAAAGGGCTATATATTGAACAACGGGAACACTATTAATATGTTGGTACGCGGGGGTAGGAGTTAATTGGATGCAGCTAAACAGTGCGAAGCGCCAGTCACGGCATGCTGTGACGTCGTCCGAGAGAAGGCGAACTTTGCCGGCCGCACAGTGGAACGAATGTATGGGAGCGGTTGGACGTAGACATGTCCGAAAAAAAAGAGTAAAATTATGCCAAACTAATGATGCCATCTTATTCGATTACTTAATGCCTTCATAACTTGTGGTGATGAATTTCTTCATAACTCCCATATTTCGGGAGTAATTTGAGAAAATGTGAAATTTTACTATGAAAATGAGTGTATCGAGCTCTCTCCCTCCTGATTCCGGGCTTGTTTCAAGTAGCGGTCTCTAATATCATAATGCTAATACTAAGAGCTATATTTAATACTAAGACACATAGTGCGCCAAATGTGCACTTTCTGGGATAAAGAGTGATGTTTATTTTATAACACAATTTTTTTATTTTTTGTTTATTTTGTTGATTAAAACCGTTTTTCTAAAGGTTTACCTTATTACAATAACATTTCTGAGCAGCCAATTAGAGAAGATATAAGCTAATTAGGATATATAATTAGGGACTTAAGGTTTACATATAAAACTGATGCACTAATGATTACTGATAAGAACATTGCTATTATTTAATTACTAAATGGCTCTTAATACACTAATTTAGCATGCATCATTTACTAATTATCACAATAACTAATTACCTTGCAATATTTAACAAAGGATACCTGGGATACCTGGATTTTATATAAATAGGTCACTATTAGTAACTTTAAAATCAGTGTTGATTTACACCTCGTTGTATCCAAGCTAATCTCGCAATGTATTTTCCAAATTTTAATACAAATCTTGATATTCACGTTGCTTTATGCGCACGCGCACATAAAGATTTACGCGACTTTAACTATTTGTTCAGTGTTTTAAAAGATAACAGTTGTGTTCAGTTATGTGAAAGTGCTGAAACAAGTTTAAAAGACTGGTGTCGTCGATTTTGCTACCGCATTTATGCAAAATGGACAAAGTCTGGAAGAAGCACAGATAAGTTTCGGAAGAAACATGAGATTTGGCTACAGGCTGCAATTCAATGGCCGGAATTACAGAATGAAAATATGGAACCTTCTACAGAAAATATAAGTGACGTCATCGAGCCCATAATTTCTCCTGCTAAATCTGATGCTTCAACTTGTACACATCCTAGTCCTCGTAAATCTTCAACTTACTTAAAAGTCATACTCTCATCAGTTCTTGTGAATATTTTTGTTAATATATATTTCTGTATATATATAATATATTTATAGACCTCTTAATAAGTCTGTCTGCGGTTTAAAGTAAATACAAATGGGGAAAAAACGTTTTTTTTTTTTAATTTTCATTTCCTTTTATCCCAGAAAGTGCACATTTGGTGCACTATGTGTCTTAGTATTAAATATAGCTCTTAGTAATAGCATTACGATATTAGAGACCGCTACTTGAAACAAGCCCGGAATCAGGAGGGAGAGAGCTCGATACACTCATTTTCATAGTAAAATTTCACATTTTCTCAAATTACTCCCGAAATATGGGAGTTATGAAGAAATTCATCACCACAATTTATGAAGGCATTAAGTTATCGAATAAGATGGCATCATTAGTTTGTCATAATTTTACTCTTATTTTTCGGACATGTCTACGTCCAACCGCTCCCATACATTCGTTCCACTGTGGGCCGGTCGACCGGTTCGAGTGAATAGTGATGTGGTAGCTTCGTGACGTAGTTGTATCGACTGTTATGACTAGGGCGGGTGAGACCTATAATAGATATAAGTTCATTTGGGTGTAAGTGATTTTTATTTTTATAAAAGTTGATAGATAATTTGAGAATATAAACAAATAGTTTGGGAAAGTTGATTTTATCATGTAGTTTGGTTAGATTTGTCCGGAAAGGTGTATTATATGATTGTTTTAATATTCTGTTTTGGATAACTTGCAATTTCTGATGATTGGACTTTGAAGTGTTGTTCCATACTTGACACCCGTAGGTTATACAAGGTCTAATGAGGGTTGAATAAACTGAAAGCTTTGTGTGACTGCTTAGCGTAGATTTCCTATTTAGTAGAGGGCTGAGAGCTTTGCACGCTTTCGCTCCTTTAAGACGGAGGTTAAAAATGTGGCTATTCCAATTCAATTTGGTATCAAAAGTCAACCCTAAGTATCGAACCGATTTGCTCCACGGAATTGTGTGGCCTTCTATTTTTAGATTTCTAGATGGTATTTGTCTCTTGCGTGTAAACATAATGGCCTCTGTTTTTGTGGTGTTTAATTTTAGTTTCCACTTTTTGAAATACTCAGATAGTCCATCGAGTGCCAGTTGTAATCTACCAATGATTAAATCGGTATCATCTGAAGTGGAGTAGCAAGCAGTATCATCAGCGAAACAAGCAAGGCTAGTACGCGTCTGTTTTGGTATGTCGTTTAGATAAATCAGGAAGAGTAAAGGGCCTAGGATTGATCCCTGGGGAACGCCGGCTGGGTTGAGACAAGGTGATGATATCGAATCGCCTATATGTACCCTGAAGCTACGATTCGAAATATAAGAACTAATCAATTTAATTAATGAGGTTGGTAAGTTATAATTAATAAGTTTGTAAATAAGTCCCTGGTGCCAGACTGTATCAAACGCTTTTTCGATATCAAGTAGGAACATTCCAGTCGATTGTCCTAGGTTCAAATGATGTGCGGCATTTTCAGCCACTCTTGCAAGCTGTTGTATTGTTGAGTGAGCGTGTCTAAACCCGAACTGTTCATTAATTAGTTTGTGGTTAATGTATTTCAGGAGTCGGGAGTTAATAACTTTTTCTAAGATTTTAGCTAGGCATGAAAGTAAACTAATGGGTCGATAGCTGCAAGGCATCGATGGGTCTTTATTGGGCTTTTTTATTGCAATTACTTTAGCCAATTTCCAGGTCGTAGGGAAATATGACAGTGAGAGACATGAATTAAATATTTTAGTAAGGAGCACAATACCTTTCTGTGGTAGGTTTTTGATGAGAATGT
Organism: Pseudoips prasinana; assembly: GCA_951640165.1. Taxonomy (NCBI): domain Eukaryota; kingdom Metazoa; phylum Arthropoda; class Insecta; order Lepidoptera; family Nolidae; genus Pseudoips; species Pseudoips prasinana. The sequence continues at coordinate 19,123,606 of OX621240.1, forward strand.
TTGCTATGTTATCCAGTCCAGGTGCTTTGCGAGTCTTTAAATTTCTAGAATAGTTCCAGATTTCTTTGGGCGTTACAGGTGTAAATATAGAAGGGGTTTCGGACATCGCGAACTCAGTAACCGAATTTAACACTGTTGTTTCTAAATAACCAGAGTCCCAATCATTTGTAAGCGACATATTTTTCTGAAATGTGCTTGCAAACACGTCGCATTGCTCATTGGGGCAATTGGTAGTAGAACCATTGACTGTCTTAAGTGGTGGAATTATGGTGGATGAGGATGATCTTAAGGTTTTGGCAAGTCGCCAAAGATCGGATGTCGGATTGTCCACCCTTTTTAATTTATTTTGCCATGTAACGTCATTGTGACATTTAATACCTTCATTGATCTTATTATTTAGCAGATTGATTTGTGAGCGAAAGTGTTTGCGAAGCTCTGTATTTGTCTCATGTTGGTGTTGTCTGCGTAGGCGATTTCTGCGGTTGATGAGCCTTTTTATTTTGCGTGGGAGTGGTTTTACAGAGACAGTGACGGTATTGGTAGGGATAGACTTGTCTCTAGCTTTTATGACACTTGTAGTAAAGTTATCAATGACCACATCAACTTCTTCAGTTGTTTTGATGAAATTGGATGATAGATGCAGATCATCATTCAACAGCGATCGAAAAAGAGACCAGTCCGCCTTTGCATAGTTGAGTCGTTTTACTACTTTGCGTTCAAATGATACATGTATTTTGAAGAATACGGGTAAGTGATTAGATGATAGCGCCGTAATTGTTTGTATGTCGTTTACATCATCGATGTTTTTAGACAAAACAATGTCTGGAAGGGACTGTGTTTGGTTTTCCCGATAATGAACCAGAGTGGGACTATCAGGAGCATATATTACGTATTTCCTGTCAAGCATGTGATTGAATAGGATATTTCCACTGGTGTTCCTGGTGCCCGGAAACCAATGATCATGCTTGGCGTTAAAGTCTCCCATGAGCATCACTTTATTATTTACTTGGAGAATAGCATCGACATCGGTTGTGAGAAGCGGGAGGTTGGGAGATTGGTAGATAGAAAATAAACAAACTGGATGGTTATCTATGTTGAGTTTGACACCGATGGCCTCGAGCAGATTAGTATAGGGGGTTGATAGTTGCGTGTGAGGGATGTCAAATTTAACTAGTATTGCCACACCCTGACCCCTTCCAGTGGTATGTTTATCATTTCGGTAGCAATGGTAACCAGGAAGTTCTAATTTAATACGTTGGGTCAATCTTGTTTCACAGATAGCTACCACATCAATATTTAAATGACTTACCAAATCTAGAAGTTCGCACTGCTTGCTGCCGACCCCGTCGGCGTTCCAATATATTATGCGTAGTTCAGTGGTCTTAGATATACTGACCTAAGTGGGTAACAATAAGTACGACTTTGTCGACCATGGACTGGCATGCTGAAAAATTTGCTCTAATTTTTTTAATTATCACTAGGATCTCCAGTATTTCCTTAGTAGTAGGATCGTAATTTTCTTTAACCGGTGAATGTTGTATTATTGGTGAAAGTGGGGGGCCTTGTGTCCAGGCGTTGGTCACTTTAGCTGGTTTTTCAGGCATGGTTATGGATACTTTAGCTTCAACGTGCTTCTTCTGTTTATATTTGACGTTGTCGATGTATTTTTGACGTTCAGAACACTTCGTAAAGTTCGCAGGATGCTCTTTGTTACAGTTACAGCAGCGAGCCGGAGTGTTTCGTTCTTTCTTTGGACACTCTTTGGTTGCATGTGGTTCAGTGCACTTGACGCATCTAGCTGGTAGGTTACAGTTGCGTGAGGAATGTCCAAACTTTTGACATCTGAAGCATTGTGTCACTGTTGATGTGCTTGGTTTGTATCTAGCAATATCTACCACACAGTTGCCAATGTATTTTATCTTCTTAAATTTTGCCATATCAGTCCCTGCTGCTAGCTGGATCATGAAGGGGACAAACACTGCATCCGGGTATTTACTTGATGGGAGCTTTGTCACCACGACGCCTTGGAAACCCATAGATTCTAGTTCTTCTTTTAATACATCGTGGAAATCAGACGGTAGTCCTTTAATAACAGCCTTAGGCAATCTATCCTGCTTTCTTGTGAAAGTATGGAAGGCGATGTTCTTTGCCCTTAAGCCATCAATGATTGCTTGATGTTTATCAGCGGCATAGCACTGAACAGCTATTCTATTACGACCTTTATATTGTAAGTGAAAGCTTTTGGTGTACTCTTCAATTAGATCCTTTATAGTTTTATGCGTCCAGACATCATGCAATTCAATGATGATCGGGGGAATCCGGCTCGGGTTTTTCCTGATGGATGTTGCTTTAGAGAGTGGCTCCGGAATAGCAGTCTGTTTTTCGGTGGATAGGCTGCTAAACCTATTTGTAGTTGTGACATCAAGATTTTGCTTCACTGCCTGGGGAGTAGCTGTCCGTTTTGGTTGTTGCCACTCATCTTGAGTTAAAGTTTCATCTAATTGATCCCTGGACCGCTTGCTTTCCTTATTCAGGCTAAGGTTCGATGAGCTCCTTGTAAGGAATTTATCCATTTGGGTAACCAGTTATCGATAATATCGATATTTCCAATTATCGATACGTATCCCCATCCTTAATTCCTAGAACTTGATAGGTGAGTATTTACGCGATACGACTATACGTGTGACCGGGTTGAGTTCCCAACGACGAATGGGTATTATGGGTAATTCATTGTTATTGGTGGTCAGTCACCAATGGCTCATTCAAGGACGCGTAACTTTAGGGTAGAATATCAACGACAAAGCAGTAGACACACTCCTAACAACGAGTAGTTAACTAATACAATAATAGACGTAGTAGTATTAGATACAGACAATTTATAAAAAAAAACAACAAACGGACGTAAATTATCCAGGTTTATTTCATTTTTTTTTTTTTGCGTTAGTCGCCGTTAGTCGCAGCGTTCTTGTCTCTTGATTAAAATATAGTACTTAAATGAGCTACCCTCAGGTGACTGTTGTAACCCCGTGTATGGTCGTATAAGCTTTGTAGAGATAACCATCAAAAGTTATAATATACGGCACCATTTCTTTGAAACTGCAGAGTGGGAGGAGTGCGGAGAGTGGGCCAGCTGATGAGCTCACGTGTTGCAAGAAATATTTTTATGTGTTTTTTGTATATGGTTTGTATTGTTTATATTAGTAAATTCTTCCCAACACAGTGTTTACCCCAATATAGACTTCATTGCCCTACGTTAACTTCCTAATAATAGGAAAAAGGCAGATATTTAAGAGACAATACACAACTCACATAAAAACTCCGATGTCTGTCCGGCTAAGTAAGGAGAATTACTAATGCTCGAAGCAGCTGCAGCAGCTCGTGATGCCCGTTGCCTCTGTTTTTCACATATCATACTAATATTATAAAGGCGAAAGTTTGTGAGTGTGTGAGTGAGTATGTTTGTAACTCCTTCACGCAAAAACTACTGAACAGAACTTGATGAAACTTTGTAGCTTATATATCCGAATAACACATAGACTATAATTTATAAAGTTTAACGCGAGTAAACCCGCGGGGCACAGCTAGTACAATATAAATTAACTCGAATTAAAATGTGACAGTATGGAAGGTAAGTAAAAGTAAGATACTTACATACACATGGTCAAAAGCGCGCTTCTTTCTTGTGTGGGAGTATGGGTAAAAAACCCCCTACAAAAATGTTATAAATCATAAGTTTTAACAATTTAGTTATACTTAATACATTAAACTTCATTCTGCCGCAGAAAATTTACTTACCAGAACATCGCCCTCCTTGAAGGCTATGAAAGTGGCTAATGGTGTTCGCTGATCGTGCAAATATTGTGTGAGGGCTCGGGTCTCCGCCTCACTGAGTTGTCGCTTGCCCGCGTACAGTGTCCCGCACGGGTGCTCCGCCCGAAGTTCTTCCGCTAAGATCAAATCAATTCCGAAGTGAATGAAAGGCTATTTAGACGAAATTATGTCGATCATTTTCACAAAATTTGGCATGCGACCGCACAATCTTTTTATGTGACTATGCTGGACTGTAGTTACAGGCGTTACAGCAAACTGTACACACCTCTTGATACTGCGTGATTGTCGCGCGCAGTCACCTTACACCTTTAGTATTGTCGTTGCGCCAAACCAGGCCTAAATTAAAATACCCAAATACTAAGTAACCTCAACATTTCCTAGATGTTTAATAACCTCTTGATTTTTTCACACGTTTTATTCCGAAGTTATTTCATAAAATCGGATCTTAGAAGATACGTACTTAGGTAAGACCGCTAGTTTACAATGTTAAACTTTTTAACTTTAGCAGGTTTTTTACGTTACATCTGGATGAATGGTTCATCTTCTTCTTTTCTAAATCACAAGGCACATTACCAAAACTGGTTGCCAACACAAAATAAAACAGGTATTATGTTATTGTTATCGTATCCCGTTATCTACGTGTTTCCTTTTACGAAAATATAAATTTTACCGGGTATCCATTGGTATTCAAAATTTCTATCAAGATTGACTCCGTAACAAGGTTGGATAGTACATCGCAAGCCATTAGTCTCACAAGCCTTGCATGATTCGCGTCCTTTAGACAAATCCCACACCTGACGCAAATTCTTTTTCCATTGTCGCCTCTACAAAGTTAAATAAGCATAATATATAAAATATTGAATATTCAATTTGGCTTATTGGAAAAAATATCTAAAGTACAGACGCCAGCACATCAAGTTACCCCAATCTGTCAAATTTCTCCAATTGAAAGTAAACCTTATGCTTAAGTGATAAAGTTCAAAATCTATAAACGAAATTTGACAGATTGGGGTAGCTGGATGTGCTGACGTCTGTATATACTTGAGGAAATGTCATTGAATAATCGTATCCGTCAGGATTAAACACTGGGATAACCCAAAACCGGTACTTCGTGAGTAGATCCGGATGCGATTCACTTCTTTCTATAAGTTGATAAAGAAGATACATAGCGGCTGCTACCGCTTGGTGGTCTCTGCCCTGTATACCTGTAATCCAGACATTAATTTGTAATAACTAACTTAAACTTAACGAAATAGAAAGTCTTAATTTCATCTATACTAATATTATAAAGAGGTAACATTTGTGAGTTTGTGACGTTGTAAGGGGTAATCTCTGGATCTACTGAAAAGATTTTCAAAATTATTTCACCAATAGAAAGCTACGTTATTGTGAAGTGTCACATGCTATGATGCATAATCATAATTTTTATTTATCTCGCACTTTAAACCTGAAGTATTACGCGGGACAAACGGACAGGGACAAAAATACCTATTTATAATGCAGAAGTCCGCGGGCACTACTAGTACTAAATAAATAAATTTATGAACTAAGTTACCTGCTACAACCATCACAGTTTGTTTAGCAGATAATATCTGACCACTGCTTGGGTCATCGACTATCATCATGTAGATTGGGTTCTCCATAGTAGTATAATTACCATTAGTAATATCAACCCATTTCGCTAACGGGCTTGTCTCGGCCCAATGCTGCATTTGAACAATTATCTGAAATAGTTATTTACTCTTTACTATAAAAGCGAATCAGTTTAAGAAATGTTTTGACTCATTCGAATTCAACATGAAATTTGAATACTATATGTTATATTATTATATTAGTACTATAAACTTAGTAATTTAAAAATTAAAGACACCGAGCAGTTGGCTAGCATAGAAGGCTCTCGAACTAATTATCTGAGGGCATCCTAAAGTAGTCAGCACACATAATATCAAATCGGAAAGCGATCGTCACCGTATCCATTTCCTCAGCCTGCCTTTCGCCTCTCCATGAAAGAGGCGTCAACCTAATTAGTAAGTACGTAACCAAAGCGGACCAGCAGCTCCGATACATCGGCTCTCACTTTCTTCGGCTCGATTCACATAAACATGCGCATCGACAAGACGTCTAAGCGGTTGTCGTGGTACTGTCAGTAGTGAGTACCGCGTCAAGACGAGTGATCATGTATAAGTTAATCTCCGCGATCTTTTTTAAAAATGGCATGAGCGTATTACATTGTATACAGCTGTTTGTACTCGGCTTCATCAAAAACGGAGCTATCGTGTTTTAAACTTCCTGCCTTCGAGCATTTAGACTGGAGACGTTGACGCAAGGCGAACCCCTCTGCCGACCATACGTACCCCTCGGCCATACACGTTATAAAAACTGTTTCATTCGAAACTCGACCATTTCCTGTCGCGAAGTAGTGCTCGTGAATGGTTCGGTATTTTCGTATAAAAGGCGATCAGCGATATCAAACTTAAGGGAACACCGTATTTCCTATTACAAGCCAGTGTAATTTTTTGTCAATTGTGTTTGTAATGTTTCATAATTTTGATTCAAATGAACTACCAATTGCGACAGATTAGCCACAATTCTACAACGCCATTGTCTTGGGAGAAGGCGTAGCGCGGGGCTTGTTTTAAAATGCTGTGTTAGTTGTTAGTACATATTGTATTTTAGAACTAATGATAAGTTGTTTTAGAAGTTTTGTTCAAACATTTTTATATATTTTTTGTTCCTAAATTTATCCTAAATTTTCCAAGTTATTCAACGACTAACTTATTTTTTTTTCCCGTAGGATCCAGCTGAATGAACTATGGACAAAATTTTGTGCCAAAATTCTAACTGGAATACAATAAGAGCCAATGTGATTTGCTCAGAACATTTCACGCCGGAAAGTATTCAAACTCTTGTGAACAACAGAATACGGGCTTATAGCACTATATGTCGACGATGGACTTGTTGCAGGTGCTTCGGATGCAGCTACAGAAAAGAGTCTTATGCATGACCTATAAAGTGGTCTTGAAACAACAAGTCAACCAGTTTCGTTTTATTAGGGACTGGAAATTAAGTGATCCAAAGATGATTCTGTCTTCATTGGACAAGAATCGTACGTCCACAGCTGGACAAAAGCCTCCTCAAAGATGGGGGATATGCCATAAGCGCCACGCTTGGCAGACGAGTTGGCGATCGCAGTTAGATGGTCATAGTTCACAGAAAAACGCTACTGCCTGTTCTCTGCTAGGTATTCCCTCGGTCGATTTCTACGCCCCCCATGGGATGAGATGGGGTGATGATATTCTATGTCGTCACCATACAGCAATTCATTCTCATTTATCTATTCTTAGCGAATGAATGAACGTAGCACGCACTGTTTAAACTCACACTAAAATAATCTGTATTGATGGGCACTAGAGATTATTTTAGTGTGAGTTTAAACAGTGCGTGCTACGCTTTATTGCAAATTTTAAGTTTGTGAGCGACATTGTTATGGTTTGCGTTTATATGAATAAGATTTTAATTTGCGCGTGTGACATGCGTGTTTACCTCCCGTGAAAAACGGCAGAAAATAATGTTCGCAAATTTAAAACGATAGCGTCTCCATTGTCTATGCTCGAAGACTTCCTTGTGATTTTTAAAACAAATATAATAATACAGAAATACAAAATTAAAAATATTAAAATTTACAACCCTAAAATTAAATTAAATTTATTCAATTAATTCCTTCTTTCCACTTGAAACCCCCGTTTGTACCCCCTGGGGGGACCATGGACACTGACTATTACACTTGGAGCCCCCTGGGGGGCCCATGGACACTCGCTATTACACTTGGACCCCCCACCTAGGGGTTCAAGAATAATAATAAAATTTATATTCCTCTTCAACCCCCAGAGACAGAAATGAAATACTGAAAGGAAAATTAATCTGTTTAATGAAATTTTAACTAAAAACAAACTAAACCCTAATAACTTACGTTCTTAAAAAATAAACAAGAGACTACGCCCTGTGCCTGGGCACCGGTGGCACCGCCCTACTTACGGCAATGATTAGCATTACTTTACAGCTTCTAGAAAATGACCAATTGTTATGTCGCCTTGTATTAGTGAAAGCTGCATTTCTTGAATGAATATGTCGTAATTTATGCATTGCTTCTTTTTCGGCTTCATCAAGGGTTTCCTTTTTAATTTACAATCTTTTTTCAATGAGTTCAATAATGTCACAATTGTGGGGTCTTTGCCTATTTTATTTAAATTTTTGTGCCAATTTTCAACACAATTATTTGTTCTGTGCCTTTCACCATATGCCGACCAAACGTTATGAAACTTAGTATTTTTAATCCAAAACTGCATGTATTTTATAAATTTACTAATATTGGGTTCCGTTAAGGGCCGGGTATTTTTCACGTAAGTCCATCCTTCATTTAATAAATTCGTTGGTAATAGTGCCAATGCCCCACAAAGAAGAACTGTTCTTTTAGTTATTTTAAATTTCGTTAACCCTAGTGCCTGTCCTTTTTTCCATAAGTTTTTTTTAAAATGATAATAACATGACTTCATTTCTGAGCTGGGGAAATTGTTTGCAATAGCTTTTATGGCAGCACGTTCTAAATCTACGGTAAATTTAGATGGGTTAAACTCTGAAATTTGAGATTTAATTAACTGAAAAGAAATGTCGTACGACTCTTGTTTCCTATCCGACATTAACAAGAACAATACAGGAATTATCAGATTATGGGTTTCAGAACTGCCCAAGTCTGCGTGTATAGAATAAAGCTGTAAGAAAGGCGCCGGGCAACTTTGAAATGTGCCATCACAAAAGACGTGTTTTACTTCGGATAGTCTCTTTCGGTTTTCATCAGTGCAAAAAATTATGATGCGTCTGTTATCATGATTGTAATCACATAAAACAAATTCTGAATGAAAGTTGGGTATTTCTACATCAATTGAACTATTGCTGCGGAGTTTAGCAATGCCGGCATTAGCGTTTCTTGCTTTGTAAAAACCACTTTTTACCGATTCAAATGATGGAATATCTGCAACCAAATCTATTCCTTTGTCTTCCAAGGGAATCTTCACACATTCATTGTAAATAGTCGGAATAGGTCGAAAGTTGTGGTCTTTAACTTTTTTCCTGCATTCATGTAAAGTGATGTCAACTATATTTTTGCTTTCGTTTTTTATGCAATCTGAGACGTGAACAACTGACTTTATTACGGATGAATGGTCCTGCTAAAATGTTTTTTTTTTACTTTTTAGTATTTGTTACATGTATTAATAATCATTAACAAAATATATAAATTACACTTACGCTAATAGTAAGATATCCTGTACATTTTAATTTCCTTTTATTTGCACATCTCCACAGCATTGACTTATTTTTATACGCTTTTTTCATGTGATACTGATGACCACTGTATAATAGGACTTTTCCGCCTTTCCGATCAATAATTTCAATATTCTCACGAGAATCATCCATTTCCAATAGAAATAAGATTATTACTGCTCATTAAGCTAACCAATCTTACGCATTTGTGATTAAATGACAGCATAATAAATATCTATGTCAAATGTCAGATATTGATTTATAAGATTAAACCTAAATAGGTAGGTATGTAGCGATTTACATTCTCCATGGACATTTTATGTTAAGGGGGTCTACAAGTAACACCGAGTATCCATGAACCACCAAGGGGGTCCAAGTGTAATAGTGAGTGTTCATGGCCCCCCCAGGGGGCTCCAAGTTTAATAGTCAGTGTCCATGGTCCCCCCAGGGGGTACAAACGGGGGTTTCAAGTGGAAAGAAGGAATTAATTTTATAAATATCTGAATCCTATCGTTTCAAAAGAGTGGAGGTATTAATTCATCTACTAGTCTTAGTTTCCATACTCTCCATAATAAAATTATACTGTGCTACGGCTAGGCGCTTCCGGTGAGCTTGTCCCGAGGCGGGTCATTTACAGTACGATTCCGATTAGTGTGCTTTGCAGTAGGGAGTTTCATACAAAGTATACTGAGCGGATCGAGTTGATACGGTTCGGGCCATAGCTCAGGGGGCCGCTTAAGTACAAAGACGGAATTCTAAAAGAGGGTGTGCTCACTGGCACGGACTACAGGCATGGGATCACTGATCAGGGGTTAACGCGATCCTCGCCGGCTAGGACCCTACCCTAGCTAACCTGCGGCTTTTTCTAGCTACTTTTTAGTTATTATTCACGTCTGAACACGAAACTGGTACGAGTATATACTAATTATATATTTACCTCTGGTAAGGTGCTTGGTGCCTTAAAATTTAGTGGTCGGAGTTTAACCAAACTGCAAAAGTGACCCCTCTTGTCTCTGTCGTTTGAAGCCTTCAATGACTCTAATCCTGATCCAGGTATTCCCAGAATACTACCTCTTTTTGCGGCTACTTCACTTTCAGGTTCATAGACGTATAGATCTTTAATATATGACTCATTCTTATGTTCAATATCATAATCTTCGTCTTTTAATTCCTGCATGTCTGTTATATCGTCTTTCTCTTTTAAACGTCGCTTTTTATCATAATCACTTTCATTTAAATCTTGACCATCTTTAGTAGTTCCAGACGGTAAATCTTCATCATTATAAAATACCATATTATATGATAATTCAGGATCTTTTTCTGCCATTTTCTTAATTTCCTCTCTTCTTCTAATTTCTTCAAAGTATTTCAAAGGTGTTGGACGCGGCAGGTTATCATCATCTAAATCTATCGTATTGCTAAATTTAGAATCATGTGATGTTCTTTCCGGTGTTGAAGTTGTTCTAGTAACAAACATTAGACCCTGGTCGTGATGGTGAGTTCTAATTTCACTCAAATTATCAGATTCCATTTTAGTTCTGGACGGAAGATCTATGTTAGATTGCGGTGATGTACGAGTAAGAGCTGAAGTTTTAATCGCTGCTTCCCAAGCATTTCGAACCTATAAAATTGTTCATATTCATTAATCATTTAATCATATCTTTACAATTTTTCAGATTTAACTAATGAAATAACTCACATATGGGTTAACAGTGGGTGGAGTTAAAGGAGCTTGAGAAAGTCGTGGATTAAAGGCAACAGGTGCTACGGGAGCATACTGGCGAGGCAACAAGAGAGGCGTCCTCGCGAGGAACTGAGGACTGGCGGGTGGGCTATCGTCCCGTTCCAAATTTCTGATGGTGAAGCTACCTTAAATTATAGAAGATTTATTAATAGATTAAGTTCCAGAATGACAAAAATAAATGTATTATATGACTTCAATCCAGAAACACATTAACCCTCACCATCTGCAAATTTTCAGATTGGAGACTAAATTTCTAAAGGATTTGCTTTATTTTTTATTGAGGATAGTGATCCTGTACTTTATGGATTCCCATAAAGCAAAACAGTTACCATGTTTGAAGTTAGTTCTGATAAACAGAAAATAAACTCATAATTCACTAAGTAGATCCTACTTACTTTTTGGAAGAAACGGCACTAAGTTAGTCGTCAACCCACTAGGATTTACAGGAGCAATATTCAGTTCTCCTTCTACTCGTGATACTGCTATAGTTGTAGGGGGTACAAATCGGGTGTAATCTCTCAGGTTTTCTGTGGTTGACGTTATAGGAGACGGAACTTCAACACCCCCTATTATTATTTTATCCTCTACGCGGGGCTGCGACTGAATGTTGACAGCGACTATAGGCTTCGTGGTTAAATCTTCATCCAAAACCTTAACAATGAACTCATTTGTAGTAACTGGATTTGCTCGCCACCGTGTGTATTCTGTTGCCCTTTTCCGGCGAAACCCTAAAAAGTAATTATCATCAGTCAAATAGCACAGTAATCATGTTTCTTAGTTAATGACTGAATCAACTTACATCGGACTGGACAGACAGAGTTTAAATCATAATCAGTGATATTAAAATCTTGGGTACAGAATGCTGATTGTATAAAGTCTAATATTATCAAAAATAAATAAGTTTTCATTGTTCCAAATCTTCATATTTTGACATAACATGATGCTTTCTCTGACAGATGAAGGCAGCAGTCAATAATATTTTCTATGCGATGAAAAGAATGGCCAGAATTTTATCACAATTTGGGAACATATAGTTTTATTCATGGCTTATTTATTTTCCTTTCGATATATTTTCCAACAATCAGAACAGGTAAATGGCGACTTGACTGATTCACATTGTTGCGGTCTATTGTCATGTCCCAGGGATTTTGATAACGTTTTGATTAGGATAGCCACTTTTGATTGACTGATTGACCACTGGTGTATGATGCCAGGTGAGAGTATAAACTGCACTAATTAACGATACTTTAGGCCCATAGGAAGTGGACCCTAAATTAAGTTAATGAACCTTAAAGTCAACAAAAACTTGAAAAAAAAATATTTAAAAGTCAAAACACTTTGTATTGATGAGTACCCACTGAAATAATCAACTCAACTCACGTTAGCCATAGACATTCCTCTATAATATAAGAATCAAAAAGGTTTATAATGTTTAAAGTTCTTAGTTTTGGAGAGGCCAATGGGCCAAGGCCACCATAAAAAATCAAAAGATATATCCATACATAATTATTTGACCAAAACATGGCATATTTTTTTACGTTAATATAACGACTTTTTTATTTATTTATGATGTAGAGTGTAGGAGGAAACGGGTCGGTAACGTGTGAATAATATCATGTATACATGCCAGCACATCCAGCTATCCCAATCTGACAAATTTATTTTATAGATTTTGAACTTTATCACAAAAGCATAGGTAAGGTTCACTTTCAATTGGGGAAATAGACAGATTGGGGTAGCGTGATGTGCTGGCGTCTGCTTATCGCAAATAACTGCAGTCAACGCTTCTCATTAGCGTCTTTTGAGGGTTGTCGTCTTGTCACCACCCGCGCAACGTCGACGCGGCGCTAGTGAAACGGCCCTGTGACGGCGACGCTGAGCGGCTGAAAGACCTTGCCCGCCTCGTTCAGCAAGCATATGGTTCGAAACGCCGAAGGACCGAGACCGTAGCCACGCTCAACCTGGTACCTGCCGTGTCCGGTCCCGGGGCAGTGTAAGTTACTGGCCGAAAGTCGTCGTACCGCTTGGTCCGATTCCCCCTACGTCATGCATCATCTCAAACTGGTAATCCCTTACCAGAAAGTCCAGCTCAAATCTATTATTAGTTTTAACATTAAAATATGTAAATCCAAATGCCCTTGCCGGACTTACGCTAAACATAATATAGTGTTGAAATTTTCATAACACAGTTTTTATAGCCATATTTTATTAAGACAACGCCCGCATTAGGTAATCTAGTGTCGTGTCGCGGGGTACTTTACAAACATATAATAGACGGACACAAATTACATCCAGACTCAGAACAACTATTTATGGGTCACACAAATAGTTGTCCGGCGCGGGACTTGAACCCGCGACACGAAGCGGCGAGTCGACTGTCTTAGCCGCTGCGCCACACGTGCAGTCAAGAGAAAGTATGACTTTGGTGTTCCCTAATTTCAATCTTAGCCGCTGCGCCACACGTGCAGTCAAGAGAAAGTATGACTTTGGTGTTCCCTAAGTTCAATCTTAGCCGCTGCGCCACACGTGCAGTCAAGAGAAAGTATGACTTTGGTGTTCCCTAAGTCCAATCTTAGCCGCTGCGCCACACGTGCAGTCAAGAGAAAGTATGACTTTGGTGTTCCCTAAGTCCAATCTTAGCCGCTGCGCCACACGTGCAGTCAAGAGAAAGTATGACTTTGGTGTTCCCTAAGTCCAATCTTAGCCGCTGCGCCACACGTGCAGTCAAGAGAAAGTATGACTTTGGTGTTCCCTAAGTTCAATCTTAGCCGCTGCGCCACACGTGCAGTCAAGAGAAAGTATGACTTTGGTGTTCCCTAAGTCCAATCTTAGCCGCTGCGCCACATGTGCAGTCAAGAGAAAGTATGACTTTGGTGTTCCCTAAGTCCAATCTTAGCCGCTGCGCCACACGTGCAGTCAAGAGAAAGTATGACTTTGGTGTTCCCTAAGTCCAATCTTAGCCGCTGCGCCACACGTGCAGTCAAGAGAAAGTATGACTTTGGTGTTCCCTAAGTTCAATCTTAGCCACTGCGCCACACGTGCAGTCAAGAGAAAGTATGACTTTGGTGTTCCCTAAGTCCAATCTTAGCCGCTGCGCCACACGTGCAGTCAAGAGAAAGTATGACTTTGGTGTTCCCTAAGTCAAATCTTAGCCGCTGCGCCACACGTGCAGTCAAGAGAAAGTATGACTTTGGTGTTCCCTAAGTTCAATCTTAGCCGCTGCGCCACACGTGCAGTCAAGAGAAAGTATGACTTTGGTGTTCCCTAAGTCCAATCTTAGCCGCTGCGCCACACGTGCAGTCAAGAGAAAGTATGACTTTGGTGTTCCCTAAGTCCAATCTTAGCCGCTGCGCCACACGTGCAGTCAAGAGAAAGTATGACTTTGGTGTTCCCTAAGTCCAATCTTAGCCGCTGCGCCACACGTGCAGTCAAGAGAAAGTATGACTTTGGTGTTCCCTAAGTTCAATCTTAGCCGCTGCGCCACACGTGCAGTCAAGAGAAAGTATGACTTTGGTGTTCCCTAAGTCCAATCTTAGCCGCTGCGCCACATGTGCAGTCAAGAGAAAGTATGACTTTGGTGTTCCCTAAGTCCAATCTTAGCCGCTGCGCCACATGTGCAGTCAAGAGAAAGCATGACTTTGGTGTTCCCTAAGTCCAATTTTCCTTTAATAATGTTTCGTTGCAAGGAAGGGCATAAATGTTTTATTTGGAAGATACCACCTGTACATTAGACCAGATGGTGCCTTCTCTGGAAATAAATCTGTATATCGCGGATGCTTTTACAAACATACAATCCACAGACACAAATCGCACCAAGACTCAGGACGTATATAAATGGGGCACACAAAATAGTTGTCTTTTGCGGGGCCTGATCTCGAGGGCACTGAGGTAGTAGTGAGGCGACTAGGTACCTTAACCACTGCGCCATACGAACAACACTATAAAAAATATCTAGATTCTAAATAATAAGACCTTTTAAACAAGATATGAATATTATTTATTATACGAAAACTGAAATATTCTGATACGATGCAACTTAGTAGTAATTGAAGGTAAATCCTTTAAAATGCTGTTTCAAATCAGGTTGATTGTATTATTGATATAGATAATTACAGTAATTCAACGTAAATATACAATATACATGCTTTTGACTGATATTTTAACACTTATAATTGAACTGGCACGTAAGTAGTTTAAATAGAATTAAAGCTTTTTACAGGAACAATAGAAGACATTCTTAGGAAAATTAAAAGTAATAAAAAAATCCTTGTATGTGGTGATTTTAATATGGACATTTTAGCAGATTCACCTGAAATAAACATATTTCTATCTGTATTTCGGTCCTTTAACCTTAAATGCTTGTCCTCTGACGCCACGAGACTCACACCCACATCTGCTACTTGCATTGATAACATTATTACCAACTTTGATGTCTCTGAGAAGTGTTTGGTGGCTGGTGTTCGCTCTGACCATAAATGCCAAATAGTAAAGATAAAAAATGAGATGAATATAAATAAACAAAAAATTTGTTTTAGACCTCTAACAAATTCTAATCTAGGAAAGTTCAGTAACAACCTGGAGAAAAGTTTGTGCCATCTATTGGCAAACAAAAGTAACCCTAACGATATGTACACTTCATTATTCCACTGTATAGCTCCACAAACTTATCTGGCCCGGTGGAAAAAAGTAGAACTAACGAAGCCAGTTTAAAATGTCAATCGGCCTGTTATTTTCTTTTTGTGGTTTTTAATTATGAAAAATGCCGAAAGCTTTAAAAAGTGATGCGAGGAACGTTATATTACAAGTATTGAATTATATGAAGGAAGAAAAACGCCTTCATGCACCAATTATACCCTTCAATAAGTTGTATGAACGCGTAGCTGCTGCCACAGGTTAGTGTTATCAGCTTCTGAAAAAATGCGAAGCTCCCCCTCGCACTTTAAATTAAAATACATATTTTAAAATATTCATTATTTATTTAATTTTTGCCATTTCCATTGTAGGTTTCGGGGAGTGATTTGTAAGAAAACTTGTGAAAGAAAAAGAGCAAGCAGATGCAAAAATTTATAGCTGTTCAGAATATTGGTAGATCGAATTCTGAAATGCCTACATTGATTGTAGAAGCTTTTGATAAAATAACAGTCAATGAATGGCAAAAGCATTGCAATCATGTAAAAACTATTGAAAATAAGTATCGAAAAAGGGATGGATACTTAGACGAGCCTTTCATCATTCATTTAGGAAGTGAAAGTGAAAGCAGTGATTACGATAATGATGATGATGAAATGGCTTCTGAATTAAACAATTCCGGTGACATAATAATACCTGGAGTATCTCCGTTAGAGAACACTCAGCATACATTTTATGTAAATGATCATAAATGGTAATGACAGTATTTGTTTGCTTTTTAGTGAAGTTATATTTACGTTACAATGTGCATATTATTTTTACCCACTTTATTGCAAAAAATAGTTACTAGCAACACTAAATGCGATAACAGTGACGCTGCCAGCGGGCCAGATAAGTTTGCGGGACTGTATTTGCAAAGAATTTAATAAAGCTTCTAAAATAAAAAACATAACGGTTGACAGTAATAAGATAAAATTTAGTTCTTGGGCAACTCAAGGCATTAGACTGAGTAGAGATTTTTTATATGAGTTGTATGACAGAAGAAATTTTATTAATTATGTTAGAAATTATTCAAAAAGATTTCAAAAGGTTTGCATTTAAGCTAAATCTTTATATATAAGAGATAAAATTAAAAATTCTGATAGTAAAATTAAATCAGCTTGGCAAATAATTAATACTGAAACTGGTAAAAGTAGATTAAGAGATCAAACAGTAGTATTGAATATTGGTGATGAACTGGTTTCAGACAAGCTTGCCATTGCCAATCATTTAGCTGCTTTTTTTGCAAATATACCCGTGGATATTACTAAGTGTCTCTCATCATCACCAGATGTGGCTGAACTCTTTTTAAATCAAAGTTTAAAACAAACTGTGCCTAAATTTAGTTTCAAATCCATAACAAGTGATGATATTATAAAAGCTTTTAAGAGTATTAAAAGGAAAGGCACAGAAGATTTGTGGTGACTGTCTGTTAAAGCAATTGAATCAATCATACTAAACATTGCTACAATCCTTGCAGCCATCTTCAATGGCTGTATAAGTGATGGTGTCTTTCCTGATTTAATGAAAATAAGTAAGATAGTACCCGTTTTCAAGGCAGGTTGTTCAAAAAATGCCACGAAAAATGCCTATCTCAATACTGCCAGCTTTGAGTAAAATATTTGAGAAGCTGATGCTCAGCCAAATGTTGTCGCACTTTAACGTGAATGAGATATTGCATAACAAGCAGTTCGGGTTTACAAGGGGCCGCTCTACTCAAGATACAGGTTGCACATTAATTAGGTCAATATTGGAGGCTTGGGAGGGATCACAGGATGCGCTGGGAGTTTTCTGTGATCTCTCTAAGGCTTTCGATTGCGTTGATCACCGTACGCTCGTTGTTAAACTGAAATATTATGGAATATCTGGCACATCTCTTGATCTTGTGATTTCCTATCTATCGGGGCGAGAACAGATGGTTTTGATAGGCGGTGTCACTTCGGCACGTCATCCTGTGAAAATGGGGGTGCCCCAAGGATCTATATTCGGCCCATTTTTATTTCTAGTTTATATAAATGATCTCCCTTATCTGGTAGAGAAAGTATCAGACATAGTTTTATTCGCTGATGATACGTCGCTCATATTTAAAGTAAATAGGAAGGATAAAGATCTTATTGAGCATAATAAAACACTCAGCCTTATATCAGAATGGTTTTCGGCAAATAATCTCTTGTTAAATGCAGGGAAAACTAAATGCATCAGGTTCTCATTGCCGAATGTGACTCAAATTGTACCAACAGTTATTTAGTCCCATCGACCATATTTTTAGGATTGACACTTGATGCAAAATTGCAATGGGGTCCTCAGATTGAAAAGTTAGCAGGTAAATTAAGTTCCGCTTCCTATGCTGTCTGGAAAATAAGACAATTGTCAGATAAACAAACTGCTAGATTAGTGTATTTCGCGTACTTTCATAGCATTATGTCGTATGGTATTCTGCTGTGGGGTTCGGCGGCTGACATGGGTACTATTTTTGTATTTCAGAAAAGAGCAGTCAGAGCCATTTATGGTTTAGGCAGTCGCGATTCTTTGCAAAATTTGTTTCAAGAAATAAATATACTTACTGTGCCATCGGAATATATATATCAGAATATAATGTTTGTTAGAAAAAATATTCATAAATATAAAAAGAAAAGTGAACTGCATAATATAAATACTAGGAATAAAAACAAACTAGCCATGCCAGGCTTTAGAGTAAGCAAAACTAATAAATCATTTTTAGGAAATTGTATTAGGTTTTATAACAAGCTTCCTACTCAAATTACTGATCTGCCTGACACAAGTTTTAAAACACATATTAAACGTGTACTTATGGCTAGGGGTTATTACACCACTAAAGAGTACATCGATGACAAAGACGTCTGGCTCTCACTGCCTACCTGCACATTGCTCGCTGGAGACCTTTTAGCCATATAGACATGACTGATCTGCTGCGTTACGTGAACTATCTGTAAATGATTGCTATCATATACTTAATTTAGAATTATTGACTCTGTCTCAAAATGAATAATGTTATTGTTTCGAAGTTTTTCTTTTGTATACCTAAATATAATCTAAAATAATAAGCATTCAGACAACCGATCGAGCATATATTGTGTTTGCCAACTAAATAATTACTTACTCTAATTGGACCAAATCCCGTGTTCATGCCCGCTTGAGTATGTTTCGCCGGACCGTCTCAACTGGGTCGTGTTGAAACCGGTAGTAGATGAACCCACTGAGTTTGTTTCGCTGGGTCTTCTCAGTTGGGGCGCATTGGATCCGGTGGTAGCATTAAAGCGCGACCGTCGTTATTAACACAAGGTCCGTCATAATAATGATACCTTAATATAGACAGAACCATTGGCAATATGTAGTAAAAATATTAGATTTAAACTAGATAATTAAACATAATCTCTTGACAATAACTTGATACGAGCTAGCTAAATATCAATGCTATAATAAAATAAATTCTATAAATGTTTTCATACAATGTGTACCTAAATATCTATGTTACTAGAAATAATAATGTATACAACTATATTACTACAAAAATGTTCTGACGATTTACAAGCGCTTTTTTAAAAACTACGTGAATAAAAAAAAATAAAAAATATTATTTAAACAAAATCTATGATCGGTAAAAAAAGCCACTGCAACAATACATAAAAATCATAAAAATACGCCTACTTAAAAATATATGGGGCTAATACCAGACTTAATTCCTTTGTGTGTGACTATGTCTTGGTGCTCAGGAGGTTAGTGTTATCTAATATTCATGGAATGAACTGATATCAGAACCGATGTGCTATTTTTTTTCAACCATAAATGAACAATACTTACAATTGCTGAAAAAAGACCTAGAAGCATCCGGCATTAAAATGTCAGCTAAACCCTTAGACCGTTTATATAAATCCATAAAATCCATATAGGTACCCTAAAATCAAAACGGTCAGGCATTTCGAGCATTTTTGGGTAAATGCCTGAAAGCAAGAAACGCCTGACGCACTTCAAGCATAGCTGAAATGCTCGAAGCTGACGCCTTATCAAGTTTTTTTAAGTAACTAAAAGAGTGCAAAAGAAATACAAAATTATCTCGAAGCTGACGCATTATCAAGTTTTTTTAGTAACTAAAAGAGTAGAAAAGAAATACATAAATTACGAATTTTAGTTTTGTTTTCTTGATCTTATCTGTGCAGAGCAAGATATTTCCAGTAGTAGCATTTCCTCTTAAAACACCGTCGTTATTATCACACTTGTATCATGTAAATTTTTCCCCAATCAATTTAAACAAGATCCCCCCATATAATAATTATTCACTTTATTTTAAATGTTGACACGGCTATTATTGAAAAGACAGTCGTCTTTGCCAATGGCGTAGTAGCAAAGAACATTAAAAAACACCTAAAGACCCAACGTAAGCTTTTAAGTGGTTGGGTCAACTAAAAGCAGTGCTTTTAGACACGGCTGGCATTGTCAGAAGGTTTCTGTCTCTAGTTGCAACCTCCGCTAGCTTGGATTCTGCTACCGGTTGCAAAACATTTTTATATTTAGAAATGTATTAGTTAAATAGGAATAAATCAATAATAATTATATATTTCATAGACAACCAGCGTACTTAGTAGAACATATCATAAACATAAAATGGCAATGATAAGTCTTATTGTAATCTTAATGATCATATCCTAAACTAAGCAGCAATTAAATAATTTACAAAAATAATGTTAACAGAGTTTTCATAGCGTACCTTACTCTTAAAGCCTATGCACACAACGTTTTTTAAGCGCGCCGTTGACGTTTAAAAAACGTTTTGTAAATTCAGCAGTCTTAGATCTTAGTGGTCTGACCACTTACTAGAGCGTACATTCGATACCATCGTCTAGCTAGAATACAGAAAATCCAATTGACTGGGAACTCATTTATCCTTCATTATTGTCAAATGGCTGTCATGGTTGTTATATATGAAAATTCGCTTACTCTCAGATTTTTTTAGTTTATCATAACTTTTATTCTTATTACAATCTTTATTACTTCTAACAAATATGCTTTTGCAATTCAAAGTTTATTTGTTAGCATCAATATACATTCTCGGTGGCTTATTTATGTTTTTGTTTCCGCCTAGAAATTATGAACTGTAAGTAGCTCTAAAGATGAAGGAAATGGAGCACTTTTCTGTTATCTTATAAAGTTTTCTACTTCCTATAGATCCGGAGCTAAAATAAGAACATTACGAAGTATTGGTGAAGACACCATGAAATTTACGAATTTCATTGATTACAAGATGATGGTGGGTACGCTTGAGAGTTACGCAAAGCTCGACCCGGAGGTCGTAAATGTTACACACCTGACCCCGCTAACTGCTGAGAATCGCAGCGTTGTAGCTGTGCAGCTAAGAAGTGACATACAAAGCAAAAAACCAGGAATTCTCATTATTGGAGGTAATTTATTCAAATTTGGCATCTTAACCTTATATAGATGTTAACTACCCGTGTGGTACCACTATTTGTGTGACCTAGCTGTACCGAGTCTGGGTGTAAGTAGGTACTTGACGACCGTTAATTATAAGTTTAAAAAAATTGATAACCGTAATGCGAGGTTTATTTGCAGAATTTGGTTCGTTTATCTAATCTAATAGGTATTAGAATGTTTAATTCTCCTTCATAAATCATATGTAATTTTTTAATTAATTTCTTTATTTATCTAAATAACGTTCATCTACGCAAGGCACTACAAACTGACTTAAAGTTGGGAATAGATGTATTTTATGTTGTACAGAAAGTTGTATGGAAGACCGTCATTTTCAAAGTAGGAAACACGAAATATGATGTTCTTTCTGGTTGGAAATAAATATACATATCGGTATTTTGACAATGTTGTGGAAGGGTGAATGGGGGATGAAAGTTTATAACCATACTTCATCTGTTTTAAAGTTAAAATCATGAATAAATAACATTTTATTTCATTCATTCCTCAAAAATATGCTGATTATTTTAAGCCAGTCGGCTTTGTTTTAGTAAGGGTCGGTTTTCGGATTTTTTTTAAGGTTCTCAACTTCTATAAAAACAGTTTTATTCACAAAAAGAAAAGTTAGCGCAGCAATAGTCCAAGGCTAATCTTAAAATCCAGGGACAAAAATTATATCTCGTAAGAAATTATTATGGCAGCGTGAGTGACAATTTATAAGTTAGAGCTCTTTTAATAATATCTTTCTACAAATCTGATCTTACGATGGATATATGAGACACATTGTCTCCTGACGGTAAATATAGTAACTAAGTACAACTGATAAACTTAAAAAAGAAACTATGGTTCTTAGAGTTTTCAAACAGTCGTACGAGACAACGCATACCTACGCACGTCTGGTTAAAATAAATGTATTTTTATTCAAGCACATTTTAGACTATATCATACGAGTTTTAGTGCTATATATAATTTCCCAAATATAACTTAACGCAGTTAAAAACTGTACCACAGGATTAAATGGAATGGTCTGGGGAGCGCCCAACGCATTAATGGAGCTGTCTGAAATGTTGCTATACGACACAAAATATCAAACCCCATTCTTCAATGATTACGACTGGTAAGACGATTACAACCTACTTTGTTTAATAAAATCACAAGTCATCATAATATGGTTAATCTGTCTGCCGATGTAATTAGATAAGTCCTAACTAGTAATCAGTGATTATAGTCAACACTCTTATCAATAAAAACATCAGTCATTCCCTAATATAAATAAAATATACTCAAATTAAAATCTTTAATAAAAATATTCGATAGTAAGTTAAAATTATTATAATAATTTTAACTTAATTTCGAATATTTTTTGTAGATAATATAAGTAATTCTTGCTATTCAGCATAATAATAATAATAAATATCTGGTACAAATCACCATAGCGCCATCTAGCCCAATTTAAGCAAAGTAGTAAGAATACTAGGAACATAATGGATAAAAATAATTATTTCGTTTTTTTATTTGTATAATATACAGAAACACACCGTTTCTTCATTCATGTTTATCGTGTATAAATCTGATATAAATAAAATATTGCTTATAAATTATAATTATAATAATTATTTTAAGACAATTAAATTTAATAATAAGAACTCTTATTTTTAAATGTTACATGTTTATGAACCCACAAGCTTTGGATCACGAGGCAATATTAGAATGCGCAAGTTAGCGTATACAGGAACTAAACATAATTTGTTTAGTTTTATGTACTTTTATTAGAATTAGTTGCGGTTGTGATTGTGAATCATAGACAAAGATATTTACTTCATTCTTTCTCATATAAGTTAGATCTGAGTTAGTTACCTTTGGTTAAAATACACTATTACAAACTTTAATTAATTTTATTGCCGTCATCTATTTCAATCAAGATGTTCAAGGTGATTTATTGATGGACCCCAGACCACTATCATTCTATAACTTATCATGTGAATATTAATATATATTTTTCTAACCTTGTACAAAGAATGATGGACTCGTCATAGTATATCTATAACATGATTGGTTCAACACATTAAATATGAACGTAGTGAGTCTTTACTGAAGTCAATTTTTTTAAGGTTTGATATAAATTCTGCCAACTAGAATTAACACGGTGCAGACAAGGAAGATGAACATACTTTTATTTAAGGCAATGCCCGCACTAGGTAGGTTAATCTCAGAATCGTGGAAAACTTTACATCATTCACGGCAACACAGTGCCCGGTAGAGCAGTGAACGTAATGAAAGATTCTGTTCTTTTTAATCGTGGGAGAAATCTTTCTTTCTTGTCCCCGCCGTTGCGGTGTATGTATAAATTCACGGGGTCACTCACTTAAACCACCACAGTATTGGTCCTAGATGCCAGGGGGCAGTGTTTTCTGAAACTCGAGACGATCTCTACTCGGGGCCACCATCATTAAATCTACACCTCCGGAGAGGTTATTTCCGTAAGAAAAAGATGTTTTTGCCCACACCCTCTTTGCACGGAAGCAATCTGCGGCTACCACACTCTTCTCGAGACCACTATTTAACTTTCACCAAGGATACGTTGGACTGAAAGCCTCCTAGGATTGATAATAAAATCCAATTAAAAAATAATAATAAAATGTGCAACGTCACGTGTTTCAAATGATCTTAATAATCATTTTGTAATCGAGATGAAAATACCTTTAGGTAGGTACACACATAAAGCCGCGAGCATGAGCCAGTCCAGTTACCATAATCCCCATTAATATGTGACAGATTATGTTTACTTATCAAGAAATCAATCAACTAAGTCGATGATTTGATTATATAAATCACTTTGCCTAGTCATTGTATAGTAGATACCTACCTACCCTCATATGAAATAATTTCTTAATAAGAATTATAAAAAGATATTTGCGCAAGTCATATGAATTGTCACGATTCTTGCACACCTATTTTACCTCATTTAGTCTAATTATATTTCTTCATACATTCTCGGCCGTTTAGGTTAGTCCTGACCTGGCTTATTTTAAAGAAAATAAAACCCAGCCGTGGCTTTAGAGCGTCTCCGTGTTTCGGAGGGCACGTTGAGCTGTCGGTCCCGGTTGTAGCCATTCGGCAACAGTCGTTAAGTCATGTCAGAGGCCTACTGTCAGAGTTAAACTAAAAACTCTAGAACTAGGGTAGGTAATACCACTTCCAATACGACCCCTAAGTGAGTAAGTACAGTAAAACAGATTTTAACTTGGGTCCAATCTAGGCTAGATTGGTCCTATGCCCTATGTTATTCCCGTAAAGCCAATAATTACTAAATTAACGATTACAAAATAGGTCTTTTCAGCCAATTATCCGATAGGTAACTAAACTCGCAATGTTCCACCTTATGTGTATTGCACTGCGCTTGCATTTATCACTTAAAGACGTGACTGCTTACTCATTTATTTGACGGTCACCGTAGCCTAGTTGGTAGTGATCCTGCCTACGAAGCTGGTGGTCCTGGGTTCGAATCCCGGTAAGTGCAAATATTTGTGTGATGAGCACGAATATTTGTTTCTGAGTCATGGATGTTTTCTATGTATATAAGTATTTATCTGTCTATATAAGTACGTATATCGTCGCCTGGTACCCATAGTACAAACTTTGCTTAGTTTGGGGCTAGGATGATCTGTGTGACATTGTCCCCAGATATTATTAGATGTATTATTTATCACCTACCAATTTTTTTAAACATGACTGCCGGCTGATGAACCTTTCTCTACTTTGCCGAACAATACTCGCCTCCTTAATTGATATTACTTTTTACCAGGTACCTCATACCAATGGCTAATCCCGACGGTTTCGAGTTTACTCAAAACGTTCGTTCACGCCCACCTTTTGATGTTATGTCATGGTCAACCAACAGTACCGCCCGTGTCCTCACCCGTCCAGCCGAGTGGCACAAGAACCTTGACAAAGAGGAACAAATGGAATGTTTCGGAACTAACGTTAACCGGAATTTTGCTTATCACTGGCAAGGTTAGCTGCGATCGATTATCCACATATTTTAATACCTACCTATTTAATGAATACTAAAAATTATCAGATGTAATGGGTGATTGGGCATTTTGACACGTGATACGAACATGAGTAATGTTCACATGGCGTCATTAACATATCTTGGTTTATGATTACCATTGATTAATTATTAACAGTAATATATACACACGCACTTTGTTGTTATTATTATTAATAAATAAGGTGTTACATGAAATTGGTTGGAATACAGAGAATTTGCGAGATAGTTCCGGCATTAGCCGCTGTCTCACTCTCGCAGCATACCCACGTGTGAAGAGCTGGGAGAGCGAGACAATCCTAAAATTAAACAAAATCCAGGTTTCTTACTCTCCTATGACCTAAATTAAAATTGAATCTATAGATCTTTTTCACTTACCCAATAACAAGAAAATAGTTCATGCGTGACTTGCGTTTTGATTCAAATGGTAAGATTTGTTTGGCAGACTTTATTTTTTATTTGTATATAGATATTTTAGCGTCATAGGTTTAAAAAAGATCTATAGTCATAAACATTTGTTAAAAAATCTTGACGCACTTAAACATAAAAATATTGGATGGACATGACTGTGTACACAGACATGTCCATTCCATTTCATTTTTGTCATGTTCTTAATTCCAGATGACGTTCACAAAACGCCTCAGCGTTGTTGTCAGCACTACCCCGGTAATAAACCCTTTTCGACGTCGGAAGCCCAAGCTATACGCAAGTACGTCGACAAATTAGGAGACTCCATTAATTTGGCAATACATTTACACGCCAGTTTTGTACCTAAAAAGGTTCTTAACAATTTATTATATAAATTACTTTTTATCCGATAAGATCCGGTATATTTAAGACCAAGATATACAATCATTGATTGATTTAAAAGTGACTAGATAAGACACAAAAAGACTAAAGGTTGTAAACCTTAGGTTTGTATTTATTTATCAAATTCAATGCTTAGCCGTGCTTAAATTTCCAGTTGATAAGCTGATTATCCATACATGTGTCTCCAGCACGCCCCCAAACTGAATTTCATTTCTAAATGTTATGGTAAATACCTAATGGTCAAAAAAACAAATCGTGGACGCACTTGTCTATTTAAAAAAATTAATCGATCAGGTTATTCCTCTCTCTTAAAAGTATACATTACATAGTTAAATTACCACTAAACTACTAGTTACATTAATTTAAAACCTTCGAGAGAGCTGGAGTTTTGAACTAGGCTCGAGACCTGTATGACAAATCTCCGGCTTTCTCCTTCATGTAGCTTGTTTCGTAACCGTTTCAGTCGTAAGTAATATTATAATGTAACGATGGAAATAAAATAGAAGTATACTCGTGCAGTCATTGGAAATTCACCTACACTTGTTTTTGTTAGAAACACAATAAAAATTTGGAATATAAGAAATAGGTACAAAACCGGCCAAGTGCGAGTTGGACTCGCCCATGAAAGGTGTGCGTCACGATTGCTCCGCCACGTTATACAAACAGAAAAAGAAACCGCTATATTTTTTGTCAAAATTAGTCAAAAGCGAAAGGAACAAACCAAAACTTTGACAAAGCAGAAATAAAGAAGTTACAGGGGTTTTAAGTTGGCCGCGCGAACGTAACGTGCACGATTGCGGGGCCATGAAGATCTCAGTAACTAATTGGGATAGAGATCTAAATCTTTTTGTTAATTGAACATTTCATTTGTCAACAATTGTCAAAAAAAGAATTATAAGACTAAGATCAATATTTCACGAAATATTCACCTTGGAAGTTATGGCCGCGCAATCGTGCACTTGATGTTTCTTTAATCTCGATTATTTCTTAAAAACTTAAGATATCATGCAGTAAAACTGTTACTAGAAGAAAGGTTTTAATATGTCAAACGTACCGAAAGCATTTCATGCCACCAAAGTTTATTTAAACTGACGAAATCAAGGCAAAACAAAAGTTTCGTGGCCGCGCAATCGTAACGTTACTTTGAACGCTGATATCTCATTATCTATAATTGTTAAGATTTCGGTGTTAACATCCATTTATTCGTAATATTAACCTAATCAGATTGACATAGCGTTTTACCCTCAGGACAATTTTCTACGCGTGTATCTCAAAAATAATGATATCTCTTATAATGTTCGAGTAGAGTGACCATAATTTCTGTTAAATATGGGGATATCTTTTGCTCTACTAGACGAAAATGTACCTGTTAGGAATAATTGTTGGAGAATCAACTAAGATAAGACAGTTCAATACGACATCCTTTCTTCTATACACATGTTCAAATCATGCCATACAAAACAAGGCCAGAAAATGGAACTTAGTTCTGTTTTCACCACATGATGACATGACGCGACATTGCTGCTTGTACTCCAGTAATTTATCTATATCTATACATATAATAAAATCGTAGGAATGTCAAAACTGTACATTGAATGTTATTTAAAAAGGATACTTGGGGCGTGATCTGCAATCGACATCGAAGCCAAAAAAATAGTTTTTAGAATTTTCGTCTGTTTATCTGTTTGTCCGGGCCAAACTCAAAAAGTACTGCATGGATTTACTTCAAATTTTGCACAGAGGTCAACGGGAGAGGAGCTGTGATAATTTATAAAATTTAAGGCGGGTAAAACCGCGGGGCACAGCTATTCAAGTACCCCACGACACAGGGATTAGATTCCCAAGTTTGGGCGTTGTCTTTTTAAAACGAAAAGAAAAGAATTTAAAATGTGCTCGGTTAATAGGCTGTAAACAATTACGAACTCAAAGCTACGTGTGATGATTTTAGAACTGACTCGAACGGAGGGACTCTACAGTCTATTTTTCCTTACTTGTCTTATTTGGTAAACAAATATGGCGTACTGGTAACCAAAGACAATTGATAGAGTTGGGAAATTATCGAATGAAGGACTGAACTCAAAAAATTTCACTTGTCAAATAATACTTTTAGTCTACGACCAGTTACAACAAAAACTTTAGTTTTTAAAAATAATGCCTTACATTACCATACACACATAACTTGATATATACAATATATATAAACATTCTGCTTTATTATTTAGTTTTTTACATTAAAATTATACAATTCACACTGGTCAGAATCATTCATTCACTTTTCCCTTCTCTAAGTTTCAAAGACAAACTAGCATTTTGAAATGTCAAATTGCCAATATTATTTTTAATCTGTGGAAATGAATTCTGATATTATTTTGATTTTAAAAGATTTAATGTGTTTGGATGGTTAATTTGAAGCAGTTTTTGGTGTTATTTATATAGTATGTGTTTCTTCCAACAATCAAGATGTTCATACCTAACTAAAAGTGCGTGATTGATGACGAAACTAGTGATTTTCGTACCGAGTAGTGTTTGTTTACCAAATAAGACAAGTAAGAAAAAATAGACTGTACCTGCGGAATAGCAATTCGATTTATTTTAATTTTGAGAGAAAATTTATATTTCGAATTATGTACAGACGCCAGCACATCTAGCTACCCCAATCTGTCATATTTCTTTTATAGATTTTCAACTTTATCACAAAAGCATAAGGTTCACTTTCAATTGGGGAAATTTGACAGATTTGGGATAACTTGATTTGCTGGAGTCTGTACATTTCTATTTTTTATTTCTAGCATTACTAACCCACGAAAATTTGACTCCTAATTTGAAATACATATTAAACTAGGAACCAAAAGTGGGAACCAATCGCGTTATATTTCGTATAATTTATGACCGTAAAAACATTATACTTCACCATGTTAGCCAAATTACGTCCACAGTTGGACAAAATCCTCCGCAAAGTTCACAGAAAAACGCTGCTACCCGTTCTTTGGTAGGTTTTTCTTCAAGACGATTTCTAGGCCCCCCACAGGATGAGATGGGGTGATGATATTCTACGCCGTCACCACACAAAGAATTCGTAATAATTATACTTACTTTATCGATTTTACGTAAATGGTCGAAACTCCAGCTCAAGAAATACTGTTGCCATTACCGTTTCATTGATAAAATTATAACTTGTCTATTGATTTTGTAATAATATTATGTTTTGTTATGTATTCATAACAAAACATAAAAGTCGTTTGACAAACGGAAAAAGGAAAGTGTATTAAACTCTTTTATTTTAGCCAATTCTCCAACAATTATTCCTAACAGGTACATTTTCCTCTAGTAGAGCAAAAGATATCCCCATATTTAACAGAAATTATGGTCACTCTACTCGAACATTATAAGAGATATCATTATTTTTGAGATACACGCGTAGAAAATTGTCCTGAGGGTAAAACGCTATTTCAATCTGATTAGGTTAATATTACGAATAAATGGATGTTAACACCGAAATCTTAACAATTATAGATAATGAGATATCAGCGTTCAAAGTAACGTTACGATTGCGCGGCCACGAAACTTTTGTTTTGCCTTGATTTCGTCAGTTCAAATAAACTTTGGTGGCATGAAATGCTTTCGGTACTTTTGACATATTAAAACCTTTCTTCTAGTAACAGTTTTACTGCATGATATCTTAAGTTTTTAAGAAATAATCGAGATTAAAGAAACATCAAGTGCACGATTGCGCGGCCATAACTTCCAAGGTGAATATTTCGTGAAATACTGATCTTAGTCCTATAATCCTTTTTTGACAATTGTTGACAAATGAAATGTTCAATTAACAAAAAGATTTAGATCTCTATCCCAAGTAGTTACTGAGATCTCCATGGCCGCGCAATCGTGCACGTTATGTTCGCGCGGCCAACTTAAAACCCCTGTAACTTCTTTATTTCTGCTTTGACAAAGTTTTGGTTTATTCCTTTCGATTTTGACTAATTTTGACAAAAATATAGCGATTTCTTTTTCTGTTTGGATAACGTAGCGGAGCAATCGTGACG
This sequence comes from Pseudoips prasinana, assembly GCA_951640165.1. Classification (NCBI taxonomy): domain Eukaryota; kingdom Metazoa; phylum Arthropoda; class Insecta; order Lepidoptera; family Nolidae; genus Pseudoips; species Pseudoips prasinana. The sequence continues at coordinate 19,153,514 of OX621240.1, forward strand.
ACCACAAGGTTCCGTGGCAGCAAGTATTTCAGTTGATTAAATGAAAGAAAAATTGCGGTTTACGATTCATGACGTATAAAAAAAATGTTTGTTGTTAGCTTGCATGGTAATGTACATCATATATATTTTTTAGTTTTATCATTCTCTTATTTTAGAAGTTAAAGGGGTCCCCCTCTTTAACTCATTTTACCACTTTGGAAGTTCTCTCGCGCAAATTATTCAGTTTAGAAAAAGATGATATTAGAAACCATACCACCATACCAACCATAGATACACCACATGTATGGGTACGACGAAAAATTTTATTTTGCGTTTCTGTTCTAAATTATTGTTTATTTTCTATTTTTTGTGTGAAAATCTTAATGCGTTGTTCACAGAATACATCTACTTACCAAGTTTAAACAGTACAGCTCTTATAGTTTCGGAAAAAGTGGCTGTGACATACGGACGGACAGACAGACTTGACGATTAACCTTATAGATAACTTAACCTTATAGATATAAGGGTTCCGTTTTTTGCCATTTGGCTACGGAACCCTAATAAAAAGGAAGTTATATTAATTAAAATATTATGTTTTAAATGATAACCTATTACATCCCTCAGTTATAACGCAGATAGTAATATTATTGCTTAATTACTTTTTAATAAGTTTAATAACATAAGTTATTCTGGGGATCACTAGTTTTAGAAATGTAGGCGACACGTCAAAAGACACCCCTGTGGGTTATCACGACTCAGGATGTCGCTGAAGTAAAAAGACAGATAAACATTGAGAGGTTCTTTTCGTAAGGGTGGATACAGGCACGAACGGAAAACGCCGCGGCACAGAGGGACAGCAGACGTCGGTGGCGAGGAAACTGGTCTAGCTGACCTACAATTCTGACTAAGTGAACGTATCGGTATAACGTATATCTGGATGCGAATAGCGCAAGACCGGCAATTGTGGAGATCTTTGGGGGAGGCCTCTGTCCAGCAGTGGACGTCTTTCGGCTGATATGATGATGATGACGATGATGAACGTATCGGTACGTCCACATAAAAAATAACAGTAGGCTAGCAGGTTGACCAAACGCACCCAAAATAAATGACGTTAAATATTATCATAGTTGTTCTGAGTCTGGATGTAGGTAATTTGTGTCTTGTCTTTGTGTAGGTATTATGTTTATAAAGTATTGCGGGCATTGTCGTTAAAATAACAAAATTTAATTATGATAGTAGTACCTACACTGTACCATGAAGCACTTTTAAAATATTTTTTTCAGGAGTATATTTTATATCCATGGCGTTATTCACGGCGGCAGCCGAGCAACTATCATACTTTGCAAGAAATCGGGGAATATGCTGCGAGACAGGCGCGTCTGCCCGATGGGCGGCTTTACGAGGTATTAAAGCTTTCATATCTACCTAGGTAGCCTCATCTGTAATACAGCAAGATCACTTCGGTGCCCACTGTTTACACTATGTCATTGTGATGATTATCATATTATATTATAATAATATAATATCCTGGGACATTATTCACACACCGCTACCTGGTCCCAAACTAAGCAGAGCTTGTCTATGGAAACCAGATAACTGATATACTATTTTTTTTGTAAATACATACTTATATAGATAATTAAACCCAGACAGAACAAACATACATGTTCATGCACATAAATATTTGTCCTGGGTGGGAATCGAACCCACGACCTGCGGTGTCGCGACAACAGGCCTGTCAATATACGACTATGACTCTATTACGTTTTGTAATAGAGTCACACCACAAAGCTCTCTTACATCATTATTTCGTATTCTGTATCTCCAAGTCACACCACACATAGGTACTTCTAAGAGCTTTCATTTCCACTGCATTTATTACATGCCGGGAGCATGTTTTAAGAATATAATGACAGTAAACGACGCAAAAGAGTTGTGCAAATGAAAATCCGTTGTCTCTGCCTACCCCTTTTGGGAAACACGCGTGAGTCTATGAATGTATGTATGTACGTTACTAAATCTTTATTTAATAACGATTTCTACAAGGTCTTCGGTTATGAAGATCACAATGGCCGAACGTCCTGACGTTGCTAGGACTTAAATTCATTTTATTTTGCTATCAGTAGCATTACGAGTAAAAGTAAAGCAGTGGTTGCTCGTCACAATGACGTTACTAAATGTTTAGTCATTAACACTTTCTCTTAGGTCTTTAGTTAACGAGATTCACATTGACCGAAGGTTCTGATATCAGGACGTTCGGCCATACATAAATGCCTCTATTTCTTGAACTGAACCGTTACGAATTATTTGACTGGTATTTTTATGCGTCACAATCTCGATGGGCCGAACGTTCTGATGTACAGACGCCAGCACGTCAAACTACCCCAATCTGTCAAATTTCCCCAATTGAAAGTGAACCTTATGCTTTTGTGATAAAGTTCAAAATCAGACAAACAGAAATTTGACAGATTGGGGTAGCTGGATGTGCTGGCGTCTGTACCTACATGATGAATTCATTTGCTGTGTATTACTTGAGTGGCCAATCGACTATCCGACAATCGACTATCTAATCAAAACTACGCAATAAAAATGTTTATAAAACCAATCATATACTTTTGCCCATACAAATACTAGGGTCTGATACACCGTTGTTGTCTACAGGTCCACCAAAGTAGCAGCGACGAGCAAGTGGCGGGAACTTTAAGCGATTACTTAGCAGGCGTGGTTGGCATAGACCTTTTGTTTCTTCTCAAGCCATATCACCAAATGTTTCCTGACTCCTCAAATTCCAGCTCTCAAAGTGCGTGTAGTGTATACCTACGGATGCGTGGGCGCAAGTGGAACCTCTATTACAAACCACTGACCATATGATACCGCCTAGACGCTCCCCTTCCGCTATTCTAAAAATATGGTTGTAAGAACGGCGCGAAATAATTGCGTGTTACGAGAATTGCTATTATGTGTATTATGTACTTACTGTGCTGTTAGGTTTTGCCATTTTCAATGCTACATGTCATATTGTTTTTATTTTCAGATGTGTACGTAAAGAAATCTATAGAAACTATACTCAGTTTAGTACGAGGCTGGCGCAGCAGCACCAAACAAAGTACCTTATCCTTTTTCGGAAGAGACGTTGAATTCTGAATATCTATGGAATACCTAATTACAGTATGATATTCAGAATAGATTTTGTATGTCTTATTTACATCATATCATTATTTAAGAGAGGGAGGGTACAGCGTTGATTCGCTCAAAGAGGAGCCCGACTGGGGAAGTACCTCCACCTTACAGAAGACATTCCTTAATAATAACATTAATAATTTTAGTTTTGCGTTTCTGTGTGTGAGTAAGGTCGCCAGAGCTCATCGGGGTAGGGTGAATGTCAGAAACACTTGTTTTCTGACTCTTAAAGGCCGGCAACGCAACCGCGACCCCTCTGGTGTTGTGAGTGTCCATGGGCGGCGGTGATCACTTACCATCAGGTGACCCACTGGCTCGTTTGTCATCCTCTGATATAAAAAAATGTATGGCTGTTTAGTTGTACGCTAATAAATACAGCTATCAAAATATGCCCAGAAGATTGATAGTATATATGGCAATGGTTAGACGTTGACTAAGGAAGATGCCAGCTCTCAGGTCACAGAGGAGACGACCGAACGGTTTTCTAGATTCGGATACAGCAGGGGGCACTCGTGGACTTTACAATTATAACGAAGTATGTGCGCCACTAAAAGGTCTTCGCACAACCAGACGGTGCACCCGTCGATGCGCGTATATTAGGCAGCTGTTATAGAACCAGGACGTAAATAGTATCCTACACGAAACTGCCCCGAGCTGTTTAATAACAAGCTGTTAGGTTTTGGAGTACCTAAACTGCGAGCGAGTTCGCTTTATTTTGGCATTTAAACAGCTGTGTCCAGCTTGTCACCAAAAAGGCTCCTACATGACAGACCATGTTGCCAGAGGCAGTAAATATGCCTCCTACATAGGTCGTCTCCAAACGGAGGTAGAATACAATTGGGTTCATTAACGTGTTTTCGTTCAATATGTTGCCGATGGTGACTAATAAAAAAAAAAATAATAAGTGATCTGCTAGCATTTATGCTTAAGATAGACCAGTTATGATACGGTTGCTTAAGGATTTAAATCAGAACTATATTCCATATACACTAAAGCTATTTATGGAATCTGTGCCTATCTGGACGTTTTACTGAATCTATGATATTTCGTTTATTTGTAGTCCAATATTTAACGCTACGTCCTAGGTAGGCGGTTCAAGGCGAACGCGATTACGAAGCGGTGACACGCGAATTTAATGCGATGCGGTGCGACGCGGTAACTATGTCCTACGTGCACGCGAATGGTCTCACGCAGCCGCCACCGACGCCGCAAAAACACGACGGCACCGCATCCCATTCGCGCGAAAATATCAAGCCAACTGATCGCGTTCGCTTCATTTCGCGCCGCTCCGCACCGCGTTTGGTCACGTCGGCCACTTCAATAGGTTTCGACTGTTTTGTTGTTTAGATCTCTCACGATAGTCTAGATCGCTCACGCAGGACGCCGCGTAATAACGTAATGTCTATCTGATAGGGAAAATAAATAGATACACTATCTTGTAATTAACATTTAATAGTACTTTCTGGTTTCAAAATAAATAACAAAAGTTACATATTTCTATATGAGCAATGTACACTATTTACACAGTAAATCCTAATATCAACTGCCAGTCCTTCGTGATGGTGCAGTGGAATTGTTTACTAAGGCGGAGACATCTACGTCCCAATGTTTAGATAGTTCACTAAAGATATTTATGAGTGATTTCTGTTTAGCACTGTTCGCACTGAGATCCGTTATGTGGAATAAACTTAAGTATAACGAAAGTCCGTGAAGATGTAGCAGTCTTGTGAAAAATGCTCTCCTAAGAGTTTGATTGTCAGTCCGCCTCCAATACTTGAGATTTCTACTGATGATAGTAGTAACATGTTCTCTAATATCCTTCAAGCATGTCTTCCTCTCGGTCAGGCCCTGGAAAATAAACTATTATTTATTGCATGTACAGCCAAAGACGACCATTCAAGGTATCTACAGTAGGTTAAATTAAATAAGTGAGCGAAACTTTGCAGTAAGTGTTGGAAAGGGGAAAAATCAAAATAAAATTAAATATAGTCGATATCTAATTGTTAATAATATTCCATTACTACTATTAAAAAGTCCTACAAAGTTTCGCTCTCGAATTTGTTTTTAAATTATATTTATTTGAGGTGTAGTTGAGGAGCTATCATCTTGCATCTTTGAGAACAGGTTATGCTATGAACACCGGTTCTCATAAGAACATCTCTGACAATACCGAGAAATTGACGAACTAGCTGCCGTTCGCCGGACTGCATTTTATACAACGCATTTTTGTTTACGTTTATGGCAAACTAAGCTTCTGCAAATCGTTAGTTTTCATGGATAGATCTAAAGCATTAATAGATTTACCTTACCCTACACCAATTACTGTGCCTGTACTGTGTTTACCCCTAATTTATTTATTAAAGTGCACATGCAACATGATACATTAAAAGTATGCAGTTAAATTACGTATATCAGAACATGTACTATTGTACATGTTCTGATATACCTACATCATAACGTAAAAGTTAGTGCAAGTTATTATTAGTGATGGCAAATTATAGCATGTAAATAAAAATAACTCCTTGATTTCTATTTATCCTATTTTACGACATATTTATAAGTTTACTAGCTGCGCCCCGCGGTTTTACCCGCGTTAAATTTTATAAATTATCTCAGCTCCTCCCCTGTAGGTGATAGCGTGATAATATGTAGCCTATATGTTGACCCGACCTCTTAGTAATATTCATTCAAAATTTCAAGTAAATCCATGCAGTACTTTTTGAGTTTAGCCCGGACATACATACAGACAAACAGACAAAAATTCCAAAAACTATATTTTTGGCTTCTATATCGATTGTAGTTCACGCCCCAAGTATCCTTTTAAAAAAATATAAAATGTACAGTTTTGACTTTCCTACGATTTTATTATATGTATAGATTAAATAATGGGCCGGGGAGAAAAGCCTTTCCGCACTTTGTAATGTGTAATATCTTTTTAATTCTTGATTGAACTGTAATGTTAACCTGACTGGTTATATTTTTTTCAAATGTCATTTAATAATATTACCGGAAAAATATGTTTTATCGGGCTTCTTCCAATTTATTTTTCAAATTTATTGAAATATGGATTAAATAGCAAAACGTGAAAAAAGCAGCGAATACTAAAGCAGTGTACTGTATCAGTTACACAAAGTTGATTTGAGCGTTTCAGTAAAAAAAATGTTAAAGTTCAACATGCTGATCGCTATTTCGGCGGTAATCATTACTTTTGCCAAAAAGTGGAGGAAGATTAATATTATATATCTAGATTAACATTATATATCTATAATTAATCAATTTATTTGGCTGTAGTAACTATGGTCAATATTCAAATCACGGAACTGTTATGACTTATACTTCATTGGAAGAGTTTGCAGAACAATATCGTTCATTGACAAAAAACTTATGTGCTATTATGTATCATATATATATATATATATATATATATATAAACCGCCAATGTGGAGTGGTGTACCGGAAAATATAATGACCGACCAAACTCACACAGATAAGACGGACGTGAGACTAAGCTAGGCATTGATAAACATTGGTTGATCAACAGAAAGGGTATTCATCATGATAAAGCTATGCTATATACTCAACAAAAAATGCTATTACTTGGCTGGAAATTGTCAATGTCAACATATACCATAAAGGCCTAATCTTATCCTAACATTTTCACTTGTTTCCGTATTTATAAATGTCCTTTAGGTATTGCAAGGTTAACATCAGGAGCGGACGGACAAAATACAATGTTCTACAGCAATGGGGTTATGTCACTAACTCAAAGGTGCTACAATATATAGAAACAAACGGCACATATAATAATGTCCTCCAGGCCGAATTTCGACCACGGCGGCCAGTCTCAATGGAGACTAGCCAACTGCGCGAAACATATTATAGTGCAAACATAGATACACCTTTTCTATTCCGATGGGACGATTAGGAGACACGACCGGAAAGAGGTCAGGTAGAAGGCCGACGGCTTTACCTACTCTCCGAGACACGGAGGCGTAATACCGCCAACTCCCAGACACTGAGGAATTTCTTTTATCCGGGATCTTATTCTTTTTATCCGGCCCGGGTTTTCAATCCAGGACCTCATTGTATACGGTTAAACACGCTACCGCCAGACTAACGAGGCAGTCATAACTTTAAAAAAAGGTGTTTAAATACCAAAATGTAAATAAATACAATTCACTTCTTTTAATTTTAATGGTATACATGTACATTTTTCCCCGAGGATATACATAGTTATTGCTACGGCCATTGCGTTAATCAAGCACTACGTAGGATACTCTGATAATGATAGATAAGGATATCGGTACGTATAATTCAGTGAAGGTGAATTAGCAATAAATAACATAGGTACATCGGTTCATATCTTTATTGGAAAAAAGTATTATGACAGACAATTTACAGATAATTTCCAAGATATGGATTTAAAGTAAATTATTGTTCTTTTTTATTGTTAAGTCACAGTACAAATATGGACAGTAAGGTAACTAAGCCTAGTTGATGAAATACCTACGCTCTAAATCGTTGTAAATTTAATGTTTTAGATACCTATTATTATTTTTTATTAAAACATATTTGTTTAATAAATCAGCAGGACAGTTAAAAAACGAAAACTACCTTTTTGGTAAAGCCAAGTTCAAAGAGCCGTATACTACGCAATACGCACGGGGATTTTTAAAAAGATTGGGGAGATAAATTTATAAGCGACCGCTCGTTTTGACGCGGCAACCACTACTAACAGCACCGCGACAACCGCTTAGAGATCTTGTCGATGCGCATGTTTGTGTGAGTGTGCCGTTTCAACTGTTTGTAGGTAGTTTCCGTACTGTATTTTTTTATACTAAGGTTAAGTGTAGGGCTTAATTCCTTGGTGCATCATTCTTCATCATTATCATCATCAGCCTGATATCGTCCACTGCTGGACATAGGCCTCCCCCAATGGTTTCTAACGTCGCCATTTAATCGTTTGCCGTAGTCACCGCGCTTGTCATGCGGGTTGGCGACCTTGTTTTGGTCGGCATCTTGCTTCCTCATGATCCATGGCTTATCAGATTGGTCTAGCTGCTTACAAAGGGTCTTGGTATAGTACCATGAGTAATATATGTTTGTAAAATGTAGGCTTGCTAGTAAAACATAGTATCATCATCATATCAGCCGAAAGACGTCCACAGCTGGACAAAGGCCTCCCCAAAGATCACCACAATTGCCGGTCTAGCACTATCCGCATCTTCGTCGAGGTCATTTAAGGTCTCAGCCATGACTACTATGTCGTCGACAAATGGAAGGTGGGTGATATAGGTACTCGCCATTGACATTGATGCTAAAGCCTTCCCAGTCCAGAAACTGGAAGACATCTTCCAATTCAGTGGTGAACAGTTACGGAGTTATAACATCTCCCTGTTTTACACTCGCACTTACTCGCTGCAAGCGGATAGGTTTCGAGTTCTGGTCCTGGAGTCGCACTACATAGTGGCGTTTTCATACAAACACTTTAACACACAACGTAGTGTACCTAATTTTAAAATAATCTTTATAACGTCTGGCGGAAGTAATAAAACGGAAATGGTCTGGCAATTTTAAAAATCAATTTATGACAATATTCTTAGATACATATATAAATAGGAGCGTTTCTACTTTAACTCAGGTGAGTTTGTTTGAATATCTAACTCCAACACTTCGTTAAGTTGAAGCTAATAATATTCTGGGACATTATTTACACATCTGATCCCAAACTAAGCAGTAGTTTGGAATCAGATCCTTGTACTATGGAAACCAGATAATTGATATACTACATATACTACTTTTCTTTTATAAATACATACTTATATAGATAATTACACACAGACTCAGGACTAACAGACATGTTCATGCACACAAATATCTGTCCTGAGTGGGAATCGAACCCACAACCTCCGGCGTGAAAAGCAAGCATTTTCCAACCACGCCAGGCCCGTCAAAGTATGTAAGGCTTTTATACACCTTTAATTCGCGCTACCTGTGAAAGGGCTCGCTTTCGAGCTAGTAAGTACGCATACTGTCTTAACTACATAGCAGACTAGAAATCCTCAAAATTTTCAGCTTTGCTAAAATTACATAGGTCTGGGGGTTCTGGGATCTTGAACTATTAGTTCAGAAATACAAATAAATAAGAAACATTATGACAAAATAGAAATAAATCGTTTTTAATCGTGTATTTTTTAAAACCTACTACTAACTAACTAATGGTTAGTTAGTTAGTGGTAGGTCCCAAGACAAACCAAATCCATCTGCCATATTGCCCTTGTTCTCTGAGGTTGTAAGGGTATTTTCTTCCCCACCCAAACCAAGCCTGAACAAGCCTTCAGTCCATCTCATAACTATAAAACCACAAGTTTTATCATCTGGCGGGAATGGAACCTACTACCAATTGTAAATAACCAAAATGACTCGTCACATCACTTTGAGATTATTCGACTATGCATCGTCTTGTTAATAGTACTTTATTATAGGGCGTTGCATTACATATTTTATGTTAATGAAAATTTAAAAATTGATTTCTATTACTTAAATTCGTATTATGTATGATTGGTTATCACATGTAAACTAATTCATTGTTATGAAGTAATATAATTAAAAAAAATATATTTATAAAGTTAATTTTCACATAAGAACATCACTAGATATTATGAATTCCTTGTCTATTCTTCAAATCGATCAATGACAAAGGTTGTAAATACTTGCAGAACAATAATATATTAATATCTTTATATGCGTAATATAATCGTAACTGTCGTATTGATAGAAGGTAAACTGTTTATTTTTATGTGATTTCGCCTACTATATTCATTTAAATATCAGACCAACCAAACAAATTCATTCATTCAAATGGAAGGAAAATATTATTTCTAGATGTTGAGTGGTCATGTGAAATAAAAGTTGCAGTTAGCACCAAGCAAAAACCATAAAAGAGGTTTGATCGTCGTTTCAGGAGCCCTATTGAACACCCAGCGACAGATAATAAACACATTAAAAGGTATAAAGGGTAGCGTTACGTACACAATCCAGGGAAGATTATCTACCCAAGAAGATCAAAAATACAACTTAATTTTCATACATCCTTACGGGTACTCCAACGTCCTCCGTGAACCCGTTAGTAAAAGTTAACCTTACGTCGGTGAATGTTTAAGTATCAACTCAGACACTACGCCTAGGTTGGAGATCCAATGACGACGAATTGTGGACGACATGTAAAGGAAAATCAAAATCCTGTACGCTTGTTGGTAGGAACTACCGATCCAACAAACCAATTCTTGATCGATAGATAGAGCTTATTTTCTTTTCCTCAAAGAGCAGCCTGCCTGACTGGCTATAATATAATCCACTTCACAGAACGTCAAAAACCAAGATGTCTTTTTTTACCATTGCCTGTCCTGAGATATCCAAATGAAGAAAGTTAGTCAAAGATTATACGCTGCCTTTCAATCTATACCGAGATTAATCTTTTTTTAACCTTTAGCCACCAAAACTGCACTCGCACAATTGTTTCTTCTCCCAACACTAGTTTAGGCAGATGCCAGATATCTTGGTGTGTGTATTTCCGAATCTCGGTAGATCCTTATAATGCTTTCGCTGAAATGCTCATACTCTTACACTTCCCTACAATTCTATTTTTACTCCATCCGCTCCCTCATATCTCAAAAACGGTTTTCACTCCTTCATGAGTCACATTCAAGATTCAGAAATAGTCAGAAAATCTCAAACTAAAAATGTTAGCGCATGCTACTCATTTTCTTGACATATGTTTTTCGGTACAAAGAGTTCGATTGTGGAAGGCGGTCTTTAATAATGACACTTGCACAAAGTCTGCAAGAATTCCAAAGACTTGTGGAGTATCACTATGTCACTGTCACTACAAGACTCACAATACAAATAGGAATATATAATACCACATATTATTTGTTTAAATTATTTGTAATAAATTTATATATTTTATGATGTCTACCTATAGGTACTATTTACAATATTTTGGTAACCGACAACTGTATCTCTCTACCGGTTGACTGGAAGAGATCGCATTTTGTGATAAGACTAACATTGTATACTTTAAGGTTTTATCTGTATTAATTTGTTAATTAATACAGATAAAATACAAATAATAAATAATAATAATAAATACATATACATTTGTTACTTAATTTGGGATCAGATGGCCGTGTGTTAATAGTGTCCCCGGATATTATTATTATTTGTTATTCATGTGGCGTACAATAAACTTAGTCTATCATCTTGATCTGCAGCTTGTCCGAGTGTAGAGCTCTTATTGTGTGCGTTATCAAAACAATCACGAAATACCAAAAAATTATATAACTTCAAACAGTGATTCAGTCTGGCCCAATGAACCGTTGCGGTGCGCAGAGGTCATTAGGCATGTTACCTACCTGCACTTGCGCGCAGAGCGCCAGGCGCACGCGCAGGTGGTCGGGCGCGGGCAGCGAGCGCAGCGCCAGCGCCACGGCGCCGCCGGCCGACACGCGCGCTCCCCACGGGTACGAGCGGCTGTCCGCCTCGCCGCGCCTTGCAACATAAACACATCTTTACTTTATCAAGCACACAGTGTATTTTGTACATACAATATCTATCTTAAGTGTCCTAAACTTGGTATCTACAATCATCATTACATCGTATTTAAAATACGCCCTTAATTAAACTAATTTAAAGCATGACTGTGGAATTTGCAAAGCCTCAATAAGTGTTTTTGAACACCGAATTTATTATCTTTTAATAACGGGCATTAATGCTTAAGATATATTTTTATGGATTCTAATTAAAACTCCATTAGGGGTATAATGGATAAACATATATAAATTTTGAAGGCAATCGTACCAGTAACTTAAAAGTGGATAAAGGTGACCACTTGTTTAATCTTTATTATAGAAACATATTCAGAGTCCACTCACTTCCCAGATATCCATTTTGAAGTTAATTTATTAAGACCTTTTTATAAATCTTGGACTATCCACTAAAATCAGCCTCAAGAGCGATTTCTAAAGTGAGACCAGTATAGATATATATAGATATTAGTGAAATATTCTTAAGAAATATACTGAGAACTTATTTTTACATGATCTTAGTTATACAATTGCATGAAGCCTTCGACGAAGTTAACATTATGAACCTTAACAAAAACAATTTGGTAGTGACAAATACTTAACATTTACTATATTGAGAATTTGTATTTAGAGAACCGCTCCACTAAAATTATAGTAATCTAAAATTAGTTGATGTTACATATTAAGTTTATTGGTCCTATTGAATTGGAGTACTTAAGGGCCCTAGTCCGGGCCCACAAAATATTGAAAGCAAGGGCCTGATAAATATTTGCTAGAAAATGCGTACTTCACCCAAGACATATATAGAGGTGCTCATAGGTAGGTGAGGTTCAGCACCTACATGTTCGGTTACATTTATGGGCATCTGAACTAATTTGCTTTGTAGTGTCTACGTGCTTCGGAGGGCACTTAAAGCTGTTCCTGATTGTTAAGCCATGTGAGAAGTTTACTGGGTGGGTTAAACAAACTGATACTGCCACACGATTAAATAAAATCTAAGACCGATGTTCAGTGTCCTTTTACTAGACATCTACCAAAATTAGTGTGAGAGAATTCGAATGAACCCATGTTACCTGCGAGCATGAAAGACGAGTAGCGTGGGGTAATGATGTACAGTGTAGTGCCACGGCAGGTCGTGTCGTAGCGCGTCCAGTCGCGCGACACGCACGCGTACGTCGCACGCGAGTAGCAGACGTCGCGCTTCTATCAGCGCGCGCGTTGTCAGCGCGCTACACGCTCCACCACATACCGCAACCATAGTTAACTGCAGTAGGAAGAAACCAATCATCATCATCATCATCACCTTAACCTTATTAATATTTAATTAACTTGTCAGACCGTCCTAGGGACAGACTATCTGGGATATCAATTCAATAAAAAAATTTATTTGCTCAATAGATGTATTACAGAGGGAGGATGGTATATATTAAACTTATTTGTACGCTGAATTCTACCTAAAAACTAAGGCATGCAAATGGTTTCTTATACAATTTTTCATATGTCTACAATTTACGTAAACAATGGGGAGTGACAGTATTATTAAGTAAAATGTTGCATGAATTTATTAAAATAGAATTACTTAGACTGATTTCCATAAGTGCAATTATTAAAGTCAAGAATATAAATATAATTGAATCACAATATAATGAATCAGTACGGTACATCTGTACGATCTGTTTTTGGAGCGAAGTTTCTTAACGCTGCTTGTACAAATCATACATATTATAGATAAATTATACTAAGATAGGTAATAAATAATAATGCTCATCACACAATTATTTGTCCTGGGTGGGGAACCCACGAACTCTGGCTTAGCTGACAAGGTCAGTAACCACTAGACCAGTCAAATATTGTTTAATTTATTTGTTGCTATAGCGGTATTAGAAATACAGGCTGTGAATTTTTCTACTGTCCACCTATTACGGTTCATGAGATAAAGCCCGCTGGCAGACAGACGGACGGACCGAAAGGCAATAGAGTTGGAACCCTTCAGTTATGGAACCCTAAATTGGACGAAGTTTTCAACTGTATGTTTGTTTTGCATATATGTTATTAATCGGTTTTGATGATTAATACATCGGTAACATAAATTATATAGGAATAAATACTCACAGTGCCAGGCGTATCAACCATTCTCTTGAAAGTCTTAGAGGTGAGGTCAGTAATATATATGGAGTGCTCGTTAAGGCCCATCTGCTCTGTCTCACCATCCGAGCCGAAGTAATGCGTATGCGCCGTCTCGTATATATGCGAGCGAAGTGAACGCTTCAGCGATTTGTTTGTAAAATTGTAAATAAACTCCCTTATTGATCTAGCATTGTAGTCTTCTGATAGGAGGTACTGAGTTTCATGCTGAAAAATATAGATAGATGGATAGACAAACTCTTTATTGTACACCAAAGGAATAACAAATAAAAAACACTTACAATGTGCGGTTTTATCACAAAATGTGATAAAACCACCGGAACCGCTACGAATAATATACACAAACAATATTATAATTCCTTTCTAGATTCTAACAAAAATCTATATCATTAATTCATGGATAAATTCAGAACAGTGGTTTTAAGTATTCCGTACTCAAAGGAAAAAAGGAAGCCATATTAATTTCACTTTGGTATCTTTTTGCACATATACCAAATAGAGAACTCTTAAAAAATGAGACATGTCTGTCTGTCTATCGACCGCTACGCCATGGCTCCATACTTCGTAATCGAAATAAGATACACATCTGAAATTTTAATCATCATCACCATCACTAATAGATAATACAGTCACTCTCAAAATCGTAATTGTTACTGTTATTTAAGTTACATAGTTATGTAATAGCCGCGGGAGGGCACTGGTGACTTGTAACACAGGTACCAAACCTACGTCAAGCACCAGTCTCTCACAAAGTTTTGTCATATATTGTGATACTATTATAATTGTAAACCTGTGTGTACTTTGTGAGAGAAGAAATGACTTATTATTATTATGTCAACCAAATGACGTCCACTACTGGACAAAGGCCTCGCCAAAAGATTTCCACATTGGAGTTGTGTCCATCATTTGGAGGGATATGCCATAATCGCCACGCTTGGCAGACGGGTTGGCGATAGCAATATGATGGACAGTACAGAGAGACGCTGCTGCCCGTCCTCTGAGAGATATTGCCTCGGGACGACTTGTACGCCCCCATGGGATGAAATGGGGTAGCGATATTCTATGCCATTGGCCAAACAACGGAAAATTTAGTATTGCCTTTAAAATATTGCTATGAAATATGATTTTAGAAATTTCCTTTGTAATGCTCTCAGGACGTCTCCCTTACATGATTGAAAAAAATTGTTTTTGCATCAACTTTTTTTACAAAGTTAAAGAAATAACATTTTTTTTTTACATGTTGACTGCTACAGTCATGTATAGATGACACATCAAAATGTACCAAGCACGCCATGGTCACAGTTTGATGACCGTAGCATCATCATCTCATTATTTTTCGTGCCCGTTTTAAAGAATCTTTTAACAAAACTTAGAAACATTCATAAACCCTAACTAACACCATACTCCATTTCAGGGAAGCCGTGAAAAGTAATTTACCTTACTATCCAATATAACGGCAGCAGTCATGTCATTTTTATTGCGAATATCAATGCCTAAAGACTCCGCAAAATGGTGGTTCCGTACGCTATCCACCGCTATCATGTGCATCGTAAAGTTGTGCGCACACGCTATGCCTTCTATTTTCGTCATGTTCTGTCTCTCTTCCACATCAGATAGTCCTCGAGGTAATACCGGTGGTCCCCACTCGTTGGCGAACTTTGTGATTTTACAAAAATGTTTGACACTGTCACCTAAAAGGTTCTTTGGCGATAATGGATCATCTTCGTAGGGCAGCATTGTAGTTTCAATCCTGAAATGATTAAAATACACTGAGATGTTGCAACAAGGTTACTGGAGATAAACAAAATAAAAAGTGCGTTGACGGACCATAACCGATAGCTAAAATATTCCCATAAAGGACTCTACACTTTCAATACAAAGATTATTTTTATTTCTGAGACTAATCTAGAGCGTTAATAATTAGTCCTATAAATTTTTATATAACGTGTGACGGAAAATTCTAACCTAAAAAGTACAAAAAAAATATTTTTTGCCTTAAGATACATAGCTATACTTTATTGTACACCACAGAATAAAAATGTACATACATAGACTTAGTTTCAATTTATGTACAGACGCCAGCACATCAAGCTACCCCAATCTGTCAAATTTACCTAATTGAAAGTGAACTCTATGCTTATGTGATAAAGTTGAAAATCAGACATCATCACAGATTGGGGTAGCTGGATGTGCTGGCGTCTGTACAGTTGGCGGTCTTATAGCATAAGAGCTATTTCTTCCAGATAACTGCCTTGAAATCGTTAATTGCTGTTTTGTTGTATACCTTACATAAACTATTATAATCAGGTTTATAAATGTAAGGGAAGTGGGCATGTTCTTTGAAAGGTTATGGAGTGATATTTCGGAAATTTGACTCGTTGCTGACTACTTATTTTTTATATTACTCACTCTTCCGGTACTGGTGACGATGCTTCTTCAAAATTATAATTCTCTTCTAACGATTGACATTGCTCATAGGTTTCATAAAAGTTTTTTTCAGCGGGCAACACCTTCGCACTACATTCTTGCAACCAATCTATAGACGATAGTAACTGTGAACCATCTGCACTATCAACTGCTTTGGGTGCAGTAAAGCCTCTTTTTAAGAGAAAATTAAAGACTCCATTCTTTTCACTATTCTTAGTGGCATTATACCAAGGGTATTTATTGTTATGCGACTCCACTCCTTTCTTAACCTTGTGTTTTTTTACTGGGATGTTGAATTTAAACTCTTGGCAGAATTTAGTGAAGTTTTTCTGCTGATAGAGTAGTCTTTGTATTTGTTGTAACTTTAGCAGTTCTGATGTCCATTGATTGCTTTCATTGCTTTTACAATTATAGTATTCCATGGCAACTTCACGCATCTGAAACATATTGTCTTATTATAAAATAAAGAGAGGAGGAAGAACTATGTTGCCGACTTTATGAAAAGTAATATCTTTACTGGTTTAACTACAATGCGGAATAAATATTATTTAGTCTGTTTAATTTGACCAACTTAAATCTAAAAGCATGTTTTAAAAAACCTCCAATGCTCTATCATGCTCAGGTGAATCGTTTTCGGTCATCGAAATTTATTATTTTCATTCCAACATATTCTACAGCAATGTTTTTGGCGCCATCGTTAATTACTCGAATATGTCCAATTTGCTTACTTTGGCCATGATTTATTTATGAGCTCCGCTAGCAAAGTTTCTCAACCCATACCTTTTGCTTAAGGCAAGCTAAAGGTATCTTCATCCAATACGGAGAAATCAAGTTCGTATCAAACAACGTTCGTAACTGTCGGTATGTATACAATACCAATCTCCCTCCGAGGTGTTGCCAATTTTGTGATAGCATTTGTATTTGTACTGGAGGCTTTGCACTTATGGTCGAAAATAATGTATTTATTAGATATTTTTAGCGCTACTTTTTAGACGAAGCAATGAAGTTGAAATTGATAGTCTCTGATGAAATATTGAAGTGGGTTTTCAGCTACGCATAGCAAGTTTGTAAGTTCTAAAATAGTGTAACTGTTGCTATTATATCTGTGACTAAACGTCATAGCTGAGATTAAAAGTAATTAAATTAATAGCACACTAATTCTATGTTATAAAAATTAATAAACGCGTATTACCAAAGCATAAGCAGGTAATTGTTCGTATATCGGGTTGAGTGGAGTGAACAATATAAGTATAGGGTTGCCATCGGCGTACGGCTGGAAGTTGAAGTCTTTTCTCCACGTGGGCACTATCCGAGCCACCGGCTGCGCGAAGTTCTGCAGTATCCAGTTTATAAGTAATGATTCATTCCAGGCCTGAAGGTCACCGTCTCGTGTTATGTACTCCTGTAATACAATTAATATTTAAATTACTTAAATTTGATGGCAACAAAGTACATCTAGACTCTAAATGTAAATGGGCCACACAAATAGTTGTCTGTACAGGAATCGAACCCGGGACACGAAGTGGCGAGGGGACTGTATTTATAAAACGGGACGTTCTTTAATTTACTATCAGTACATGTACAGACGCCAGCACATCCAGCTACCCCAAGCTGTCAAATTTCTTTTATCGATTTTCAACTTTATCACATTAGCATAAGTTTGGGTAGCTTGATGTGCTGGCGTCTTCTGTACAATGCCAATCTCCGTCCAAGGTGTTGCCAATTTTGCTACAGCATTACTAGAGACTTTGCACATATGGACGAAAATAATGTACTTATTAGATCCACTTTTATGTCATGCATGCTTACCATGCATGCCCCGGGACGAAAATAATGTATTTATTAGATCCACTTTTATGTCATGCATGCTTACCATGCATGCCCCGAGAATAGAAAGAGTTGTTGTGATGTCCTGCTAGCCAGGCTTCTGTCACGGCGGTCAGTCTCAACAGAGATTAGCTAACTGCACAGGACTTTTATTATAATGTATTTTTTTCTCCCAACTTTAACAGCATAATTTTCAATGGCGGTTCTGTTACTTCCACATCGTTTTCAAACTATTGTCAAGTTTCAATAAATAACGCTATTTCCATCCACGGGCCCCATTAATATTAATCTCACCATTTTTCTTTAGTTGAATTAAAATTAAAATATATAAAATAAGTAAACCTTTGTACTTAGTTAGGCTAAGGCTTATATCATCTTTGCAAAACTGGAGAACGGTTTATTTAACAGAATCCATCTGTAAATTGGGTTCTTTTATATTTCATAGTCATAAAGTAATAGAAACAGACCATGTTTTACAACGAAAGTAACACATGAGAATAGAAGAGGTTATTTTACAACGGCTTGCAGAGCTTAACTTGAGTAAAGAATCTCAACTTCAATAAACTCTTCGAGTTCAAAGTTCAGAGGCGGTTCATAAATCTCTTCAAGTTTGAGATTAAGATAGGTTGCGAAAAGAGATTCATTACTATACGAAGTTCCCTTCTATATTTTGAAACCATGTCATCTACTGATCTTCCCTGTAAATAAAAAAAATGGAAATAGGCAAGTTTAGCTTTAATTTTATATCATAATTCGCAATGCAAAACATAAATCTTATCTAATATCCGGCCGGCTGGAGAGACACAACACTTTAACAGAACGTTTAAGAGTAAACGCAGGACATGTGTCTGAGTGAATAAGGGTCGTAGTACACATATCAAAACGGAAAGGCATCGTCACCGTATCAACTCGAGCCGTATTATTTGTAGGAAACTCCTTACTGCAACGCACACTAATCGGAACCGTAACGTAATCGCATCGCCTCGGACAAGCTCACGAACCGCGGTGCAGTGCGCGGTCGACTAGCTGTCGGCTTTCCGTACCCTCGCTTACGGCTCTCCGTACGCTAGCTTACGTATGTTCGTCCACTCTCCGCCGCGCTGTCTGCATTGCCGCACGTGCTATATATACGATTCACGAGAGCGGCGACTGTGAAGTTAGCCTTTGCGAACGTTCGCGCATGTACACTCGTAAAAAAAGTGTTATTTATTTTATTTTAAAACAAAATATGAATAAAATAATGATTGAACTAACAACGTCTAGCCGTCAACCAGCGGTCAGCGAGCCGTAAGCGCGGCGTCGTCGCCTAGCTGTAGCCGAGTCGACGGGGCGGAGCTTCTGATCCGCTTACGTTACGTGGTTACGTAAAGTGGACGACTGTTTGACGCCGAGAAGAAAGGCGAGGCGGTGACGATCCCTTTCCGTTTTGATATGTGTGCTACGACCCTAAACGAACTCAGTTGGCGGCACGGGAAGAGAGGATTTTTCTCGCAACACTATATGTCTTTCTTCTTAGAAAGACATATAGTGTGTAAGACAATGATCTATGCGAACATACATACATAAGTGCTCGTTACATCCTGATAGCGATTTACAATCGAAGAGAGAAATCTTTATATACGATTAACACAAACCTTTGTGTCATTCCAGAGCATGAGTCTTGCATTCGGTACACTCTCTACACCAAGTTCAACGGCGAATTCCTCTGAGGTCACGGATGCGAAGCAAATTTCACCGATCGTATCGGCTTCTCTGATCTTTAACGCGACTGTATACCAAATGTTGTAATACTTGGAGGTGTCTGTTAACGGTGTGTACCCTACTGCTACAGCCTGAAAATAATATATTTTAAATTTAAGGTTGCTTACTTACTTACTTATCGTATGGGCAGTGGTAACCCTAGTGTCAGAGTTGCCCAGTAGGCCTCTGACATGGCTTAACGACTGTTGTCTAATGACTACAACCGGGACCGACAGCTTAACGTGCCCTCCGAAGCACGGAGACGCTCAGAAATTAACCACTTTGGCGGTCACCCATCTATGGGCTGACCGCGAGCGTAGTTGCTTAACCTCGCCGATCGCTTACAGACCGGTGAGAGCATCTAGCTATGAGCGCCACTTAAGGTTGCTTTAACAGTAATACTGTTTACAGCCTTAATTTTTTTTTAATGCTCTTTCACTAAGGCGAATTAGGTCTTAAGTAATAAATAATTATGTTTGCAGTATTATAACAATCCAAAGTATAATATGGCTTTTTTTTACTTTTTGGCTCTAAAGTTGTTCATTGGTTTAATGCCAATAATCTTGTGCTTAATGATAAGAAAACTAAAGTCATTAAATTCACTACACCGAATGTGAAACAGGCGACAACCAATGTACAACTTAATGGAGCTAGGTTGGACCCTGTTGAATCAACTGTGTTCTTGGGTATCACTATTGACTCAAAGCTACAATGGAGCCCACAAATAGAAAAACTGTCCGGCAAATTAAGTTCT
The DNA here is from genome assembly GCA_951640165.1 of Pseudoips prasinana. Classification (NCBI taxonomy): domain Eukaryota; kingdom Metazoa; phylum Arthropoda; class Insecta; order Lepidoptera; family Nolidae; genus Pseudoips; species Pseudoips prasinana. The sequence continues at coordinate 19,174,151 of OX621240.1, forward strand.
GCAGCATATGCAGTGAAAACTATTAGACGGCTGACTGATGTTGACACAGCTAGAATGGTTTATTTCAGTTATTTTCATAGTGTAATGTCCTATGGAATTCTTCTCTGGGGTAGCTCTGCTGACATTGACACCATATTTATATTGCAAAAAAGAGCTGTAAGAGCTATCTATAATCTTGGCCCGAGAGTGTCTCTAAGAGAAAAATTCAAAGAGGTCAACATTCTAACTGTACCATCTCAGTATATATATGAAAACTTACTATATGTGCATAAAAATATCGATTCCTTCTGTAAAAGGAGCGATACACATAATGTAAATACTAGATATAAGAATAATCTCATACTGCATACTACCCGTCTCCACAAAATAAGTAACTCTTTTATGGGGCAATGTATAAGATTCTATAACAAACTTCCCAATGATATTAGAGAATTGTCTACGAATAAGTTTAAAAGAATTATTAAAGCCAAATTGTGTAGCAGGGCATATTACAAAATTTCTGATTATTTAAGTGATAAAAGTGCTTGGGATGGAGTTGTTCTGAGTCAACACACATGATTGTAATTAATCTTAAGTATATTTTATTTTAAAAAAGGATTCCTACTGAGTTTTCTGGCAGTGTTTCTCAGTAGCTGCCACGTCATGCACTGCACGGTAGGGTAAAAAAAATATGACGATTCCACATAAATGTAAAATTTTTACGGAATAAAATTACTTTGACTTTGACTTTACTTGCGGCTTCATTATCGTATACATTCATCAGGATTATGTTCCACGTAACAAATAATTTTGTTTGCAGTTCTTTTGCAATTTGCGTCTTGTTCATTAATTCAAACATCATGAATCCGCTGTCACACTTTTAATACAAAATCGATATTTTTCTCGCATATTTTGCTAAAGGATGTTCTACAAGTGACTCAGTTTGCTATGAAGATATACGTAGTTCCAAAAATATGTCTACCATTCTTTGTTATACATTGTAAAATACAAAACATATGTACCCACATCGCATCGAGACAGCAAATTGACGAGGTCTTCGGATGACGACACTCTACTCAGAGGTTGCATCATCAGTTCCAAAAAGTTGACCATACTGTGCGCATCACGAGGACCTATAAACAATATTAAATTGTATATAAAAACTGAACTGCCATAAATAATATAATGTCCTCCCGGCACGGCGGCCAGTCTCAATGGAGACTAGACAATTGCATAAACACAAGGGCACTTTCTATTCCATCACTCTCATGATCCGATGGGACGATGGAAAAGAAGGAAAGAGGTCAGGTACAGGACCGACGCGGCGACGGCTTTACGTGCTCTCCGAGGCACGGGGGTGTAATACCGCCAACTCCCAGACTTCGGGCTGATACTGAGAAATTTCTTTTTTCGGGAAAATCCCAATATCCCTTTTCGGCCCAACCCGGGATTTGAACCCAGGACCTCATTATCTGCGGTTGAACACGCTACCGCTAGACCAACGAGGCAGTCAAATTATAAACTGCCATTGTTCGGAGCTACGCAACCGAACAAGTCAGCGATTTCCATATCTGCACCGCGAGCACTTTGGTGCGCGTTAACTTTAATAATTTCAGTATAATTTGGAATCAGTTCGCAATCCGCCAGCGACCGAGCTCAATACCATTAACCATTTTCTACCACTTTTACCATTTAAATTACCATTTTACGCTACGCTATAGCCATAAAACCATTGTTTTGAATGGGTACAATAAGGTAAAATATTATTAAAATATGTGTATCACAAAGCTAGTAATAAGTATAATACCCCATAAAGATATTTTTTATTCCTGCTACACATAAACACATTAATTGTCGTATTAAGGATAATTTCAAATGTGGCTATTATCGTCATAATGTACTCGAGGAATGCCTGAAGTAAATAGGAATGAAGACTGTTACCTAATCAATTAATCTATGGCTAATTTAATTCTTGCAAATTAAATTTATTTACTAATCTATACATATAATAAAATCGTAGGAAAGTCGAAACTGTACATTGATATTTTTTAAAAGGATACTTGGGGCGTGATCTACAATCAACATTGAAGCCAAAAATATAGTTTTTAGATTTTTTGTCTGTGTGTCTGTTTGTCTGTATGTATGTCTGGGCTAAACTCAAAAAGTACTGAATGGATTTACTTCAAATTTTGCAAAAATATTACTAAGAGGTCGGGTCAACATATAGGCGACATATTATCACGCTATCACTTACGGGGGAGTTGCTATGATAATTTATAAAATTTAACGCGGGTAAAACCGCGGGGCACAGCTAGTACCTATAATAAAATCAAGCGTGTCTGACTATTGCTTTTCTCTCCAAACCATAATTACTAAACCAATCGGCCTATAATTTGGAACATAGGATATCCCTTGTCCCAAGAAACATAGCAATGGTCGGTAGCAGTGAAGGTGTGGGCAGAAGCTATTATTTTTTTCCCACACACACATCACATAATCACCCTGATATCGTCTGCTGGACATAGGCCGGGGAGGTATTTCTTTAAAACGTTACCATCTGGAGGCGTTTGCCGTGCTTAGCATGCGATTTGCCGACCGCAGAAAGGTGGCAGCTAGTATACAGATGGCGCTGCTGCCCGACTACCTGGTTCACCCTTACTCGCCTCCAGTCCTGTGCCTGATCTCTTTCCGGTCGTGTCGCTAGTCGACCCATCGGATCATGAGAGTGATGGAATAGCAAGTATATATTGTATAATATGCGCAATTGGCTAGTCTCCATTGAGACCGGCCGTGGTGGCCGAAATTCGGTCGGGAGGACACATTATTATTATTACTATGGCGTGGCACTGTTATTCTTTCTAGGCCGGAAACCACACGGCAGTTATTTTATTAATATAAAAATTGATTATTACCTAATTTTATTGACAAAAACTGATACAAATTATGTTTTCATTCCTTTAATAATAATATTGCATGGAAGTGATGGCATAGAATATCATCACCCCTATCATCCCGTGCGGGCGTAGAAATCGGGCGAAGGAATAACTACCAGAGAAAGGACAGTAGCATTTTTCTGTGAACTTTGACCATCAATCTGCGATCACCAACCCGTATGCCAAGCGTGGCGATTATAGCATATTCTTTGGGGAGGCCTTTGTAAAGCAGTGGACGTACTTTGGCTGACATGACGATGATGAATAATAATATTTCCCAGCCAAGCTAGCATAACAATGAAGACTTTACCACCTAACTTCACATTCTTGAATGAAAATAAATGATATGAATATGAATGAAAGGTGAATGAAATGAAAATTCATGACTCTTCAAAGCTATCAATGCTCAGTAATGACCTCAGGCTTTTCTGTGATTTCATTGGTGAAACACTGTACAAAGGCTATCTCCGCTGAGTATGGGGAATCCAAAAGGAGAATTACGATTTTGGTTGCCTATATCTACGTTTTTGATATGGACCTTAAAGCTATTTGTAATTAATAATATTTTAATTTCTATGAAAGTCCATAGATAAAAAAAAAATCCATAGTGTGTCAGTATTTAGCTGACACCTGAACAAGCCTGTATGTGTGGACAAGACAAAATGTTTAGATGGGATTTCTAGATTTAAGCTCAATAGCATTCATATGGTGTAGGAATGCCGTTAAACACAAAATATAGAAATATACCTTTATAAAGAACTCCTCTTGAGATAGTAGTGTATACCATTAAAATGGGCCATGATGGTATTTTATTATTCTGTAATCTACATTCACTTCCTGGATTCCAACAGTTGATGGCAGAAAACATGACCTGGAAGAATGGGAAACACAATTAAAAGCATAATTACCCATCATACTTAATTAACTAGGATAGTAGGCTTGTGGCTACCCTAGGTTTAGAGAGGTGGAGAATGTTTATGTTTTATTTTACTTTCCGACTCAACCAAGGAAATATTTCCAGTTAACGGAATATTCGCTATTAGCATTATTAAGTTAATAATGCGTCTTGCGAATAATGTAGGCTAACACATAGCCATGTAAAATAAAATACTTTAAATAGTGTTTATTCTTTCCGAATATGGTTGTAGTATTACACATTCACTATATGTAACCTTACATTGATAGAAATAATCATTCTGACAATAACACAAACAAATGAACAGTATCTTAAAGTATAAATATTAAAATTTAATATGTACCGTTTTAGATATATACTTCATGTTTAATAGATTAAAATAATATAATTAAATAAATATAAATATTCAATGCTTATAATATTATTATTATGGTGGTAATTAAATGAAAATGACAGCTAGACTTTAACGTTAACAACCTATCAAATGTGCCCCATTGAACTCAGCGAGTCTCAGACAGTATTGGGTCTCACTGGGTTGATTATAGTGCATTTCTTTTACAACCGGTTTATACCACCAGTAAACTAGTTTGATAACTTGGTTGCATAAAAATAACTGTAACAATTTTAATTATGGCCGAAACAGTAAATTCTACCTAATTTGAGAATTTCTCATTAGCAGTTATTGCAATAGTATTGAAATCTCTAGTTAAGTATACAATTTAATTTCATGGTGCATAATACAGATATCATTTTATTAAAGCCAAGCTGACAAGCTACCCACCAACCCTGACAAGGTATTTGCTCCAATTCATATTGTGTATTGTAGCGTAGGTGTTAAATATCCATTTTAAATTTTTTCCAAATTTACAAACATACACATTTATAATATTTAATAATACTTGTAAGAAATATCATAAAAGTCATAATTATGTACCAACTGTATACAGAAAATATTTAGGTATTGGCTGCATATTTTGTTTAACAACCTTGACAATGTTATGCTCACTTTATACCTACCTTGATAATAAATACAACATAATTTAAAACAGCCATTGAAAATTAATCACAAAGCACTTGCCACAATACTTATACAAATAGAGACACAATACAAGAATTATTGTGAAAATGATGTTTTTATTGAAACAAGATATATTGCAATGTTTCCTTTTTTTTGCGCCCCATCCACTGTACACACTCTTTTATATTATAAGGACAATTATACCACCACTAAAAACATATACACCTTCTAGCCAAGTTTGTATTACAGCATACAATTTCAACATAGATTAGCAAATTGGATACCTATATAGATATAAAACAAAGGCAGGTTAGTTACACCTTTTTAAATGCCATATTTTGCCATGATCGTAGCAGAAGTGATAAGATTTTAAGAAAGAGCTTTACTAGCCATTTTTCACACAAATATTCTTTTACAGTATGTAAATAAACCATATCAGTTAATTTAATTATATCTAATCACAAGGATTAATTTTAATAAATTCAATAACGGCCAGGACATCTTTCATTGATACTTACACGATCCTGTAAAACTAAGGCAGCTTTCTCAAATTCTCCTTTCACATATTGGGATTCAGCATCCCAGGGGGCATAATACATCACAAATGCTATGTCCACTCTATTGATTGATGCAAGAGCCTGACCAAGCTGTCCTCGGAACCAGTCCTTTACAACTGAGTCTGGTTGAAAAAACCTTATTGCTTGTGGATGCTTTGAAATTTTTGTTGGCCTGAAATAACAATTACATCCATAAAATTTTGCATTTTGATCACATTTCTAATGCACCAATTAAACTCTGAACACAATATGTTCATTAAATTTAGCATGTATGAAAGTTGCAACTATGAAAGTTAGAAGTGATTAATAATCTTAAACACTGATGTTAATAAAGGCTCTAATCTTGAAAATTATTACTTTCTGTGGTCAGTGGGTATTCTTAGGGGCGGGTTGTTGGAGTATACGCTTAGGGGCACTATGAGCCGCGAAGAAAACATAAAAAAAATTTTTTTTGGTAATATTTTTTTTTGGGACAAAATTTTTTTTTCCTTTTTTTTTTTTTTTAGTTTTCCCAATTTTATTGCAGCATCGGATTAACCTTAACCCTAGCAATCATTTAGGTCCTTAGACGCATGGTCCTACGACGCACCGTTTGCGAGTTAGGGGCTTTTGAATTTTTTTCTTTTTTTACAAAATACTCTATATTTACAAAAGGGTAGCTCGGAGGAAAATCTTTTCGGGAAAGAAATTGTTGTTCTGGTCGTAAACCACGAGATAGCCCCTAACTCGCAAACGGTGCGCCGTAGGACCATGCGTCTCAGGACCTAAACGGTTTCTGTAGACAAGGTTAGAACGCTGACGCAACAAAACTGGCCGAATTCTATAAAAAAAAAAAACCGAAAATTTGTCTAAGTCATTTGCCCCTGCGGCTACTCAAGCTGGAAGATCGACCGACATAAAAATTTTGATGATTTTTTTTTTCTTTAATTTTCACGGGGTTTTATGTCGTCATCTCGTAGTTTACGACTAGTACAACAATTTCTTTCCCGAAAAGATTTTCCTCCGAGCTACCCTTTTGTAAATATTTTATTTTGTAAAAAAAGGAAAAAGTTCAAAAGCCCCTAACTCTCAAACGGTGCGTCGTAGGACCATGTGTCTCAGGACCTAAATGATTTCTAGGGTTAAGGTCAATCCGTAACTGCAATAAAATTCCGAAAAAAAAAAAAAAAAACAACAACAAGTCCTCGCTCCATAGCGCCCCTAAGGCTACACTCCAACCCTTTCTGTTAAGTTAACTTCTTAAAGTAATGCTGTTTAAACTTAAGCAAATAATTCAAATTAGAATTATGTTTATCAGTAGTATACAATTAATCAACATGTACCACATACTGGTACATATACGTAGCTTATAAACACAAAATATCTGTAAATTAAATATCATATGACCTTAACTTAAATAAGTCTTATCACAAAAAAATGACTTACTTTAATAAAAGTTTGTGAAAAGTAAACAAGATACTTACGTATTGTGTAGGGCCCCGTAAGTTGTCAGGGCCAAGGCTATGCAAAATATCATCTCTTTGATCAACATGTTGAGACTTAACTCCCTATTGGAATGTTGTGGTGCGACTTGTGTATTTTCCGTCGGGTTACGGGCATCGCTAGCGGTACGAGACTTTGTTGTTAATGACGTGACCTGCGAAATATCTTCAGTGTCCGCCGTTGGAAACATTACACGTCATTCAACAACAATAACGTTATAGAAATACGATCATCTATAATAAAACATTTCTGGGATCTACAATAATTTAATGTCTTTGCACTAATTATACTCAGGGAAATTAACGGACAATTCATAATAGATCCTCACTAAACTGGTCGGTAGAGTGTGTATTTTAATTATTTCATAACAAATTACCAATTCACGAATAAAACGCAAGGGGTACGGAAATATTGGGCAGGGGGGAGAGAAATCAGCTGTCAGCGAGACTGTCATAATTTGGTACATACAGATAACACATTCTTGTATTCTTTTTTTTAAGTTACAACTTCCAGAAAACGCACTATCTGTTCTGAGGTATCCATGTACACTTCGAGCATTTAGACAATGGGTAAATGCTTGAAGCCATGTACAAGGAAATATTTACTAACTCACTGTAAGAAAGCAAGAGGTTAGTTATGGAACTTTTGTCTCTATCGGTATAATATTACTTCCCTAACGTAATAGCTTGTCGACAGTTTACAAGGACCAAAGTCTAAGATAATTATAACTCTCAGCGAAGAAACTTACGGACACTCTCAAACAAGAGCATTATACCTAAATGTAGAAACTTATCTAAGGATTATGGTGTGCGTTAATTGATTAATTGGAATACCTAGATAAACATTTCCTTACATTTCTGGTTCCAGGTAGGTATGTCATGTAGACGCAGCGACACGTGGCGCCACATGCTTTTAAGCATTGACACACTAAATGAAACGAAAAGAAATAAATAAACCATATAAAATCTACAATAATTATAAAAATCAATTGTTGTTCGTTAGTCTCGCTAAAACTCGAGAACAGCTGAACAGATTTATCTTATCTTGGTCTTGAAATGTTCGTGTAGCTAGGGAAGGTTTAAAAGGTGAAAAAAAATCGAATAATTGCCGGGAAAACCCTAAAAATAGCCCTTTTCTTTTTTTCATAATTATAAAGGTTTCTAAAACAAAGGTTAGGTCTTTTATGTATCGATTGAGGCAGTACGAAGTCTGCCCGGTCAGCTAGTCTACAATAATTATGCACAACTTTATAGTATTAAATAAAGATAAAAATGGAAACGTTTACTTATTTTATTGCATTACTGGTTTCTGTATTTTCTATTTATTTTATGGGGTAGTATTTAAACGAGTGACTGTAAATTAAAGTTTTATTAAGTGACAAAAATAATGAATTTACGTTATAGTATTACTAAGTGAGCGACTGACTGCGAGTGACGAGAAATCAACAGAACAGCAACTAACAAATATTAATTTGAGTTACATAAAATACAAAATGAGAATCTTCATAATATTTGAGCGACTTAATATTTCTTCGCTTTGACCAATCAGAGAGATCAGATGCTTGTGCGGCGGACAGCAAGCGCTATTGTTTTTGTTTAGATTTGCATTGTATATCTTCTGAAAAATTCAAAAAGAACCAAAAAATCTGGGATTTTTTAAAAACTTTCCACCACTCTTGTGTCTAGCTTCATGGTCACAGTTCTAACCTAACCTAACCCAAATAACTTCCGGAAAACTCGTCTCTATCCTAATATGGAAGTTGCCCTCTCTGTATTTCTAGTCGCTCAATTAGTAATTTAGTCGCACGGCTAGAATTTTGATATCTGATATGGATTAATTATAACCCACTTTTTGTAAGCTCGTTCTTGATTTTATTATTAATCAATATTCGTCGTTAGTTTAGTTAATTATTCGCTTAATCAAATTCATGCCGCTCAAGTTATTAAAACACTATCTCAACATCAGTCGCTAAGTATTTTTGTATTCGATCGTTTTATAATTCCCCTATTTTAAATAGCTATAAATATTATTTTTTCAATAGTTACAAAGTAAGCCGTTTATTTATGAGGATGACTATAGGCTGTATAATTCAATTCTTTTGTATTCATAGACATTTACGGGTGAAGGACGTGTTTGCATCGCACTTATTCCTTGCTCTTAAGAAATTAGGGGAATCTTTCCGAAACGGTGCACAATTAAAGATTCTACTATATATCCGGTTACTATAATCAGCTATATCATTTCATAGCTTGGTTGGTAACTCATCCTACCATTACCTAACTTCCTTGCTTTACAGCTTTAGTGGACACACCGTTACACAACTGTTACGCAACTTACGCAAGGCATCTGATCTTCGCCCATCTCCGATAGAAATGACGTCTAATCATTTGGTAGATAAAATACCTGACCATCATTGCCCAATTATTTCCGTGACCGTGCTAATATTTCCAGGCTGGAATATATTTATGCCAATAGCTAAATTAAATGAGGAAATACTATAAATTATTAATTATAAATGAATGGCAGGCAACGTATCAAAAATAACAGCTCACTTTGGACCCTCCTCACTTAAAATTCATCCTCGGTGTTTTTACAGCTGGCTTCTCTAATTGCAAACAGTTAAAACGAATCCCCCGGACGTGCCTGAGCCTCACCGCTCGGTGTCATTTCATTGTGTACCACTGTGTATCCGGGTGTGTAAGAATGACGCACTTGTCCCATCACTGCACAAAATGATTGCTTAAAATCCTCGTATTCCCAATAAACCATTTTTTTTTATTAAGATGACATTTGTCAATTTTGCAATTGTCTATAGTACCTACTTTGCAGCCATCAGCCATTTTAATTTCGTTGGAATACAATAAAGTGCATTACCTACTTGTTTTGGAAATTTAACGACCAAGTTGTGTCCATTTTCGTGTTTTAACGGCTGTTTTCTTTTTGAAAAGGTGAAAATTATTAACCACAAGGACTACGATACGAATAATCATCAAAATATTGTCTGCTTAATAGTTTGTAATACCAGTAAAAATAATCTGTTATGATTTACTAAACATCCTTGGAATCTCATTTGTTGAAAGTAATTCGCAAAACATGGAATCTCCAAGGCAGTCAGACCCTGATACTACCGAGTATTGGAAAAAACAAGCCAAGAACTACGAGCAAAAGTATGTATTTTGTTAAAAACATTTAATGTTTTGTCCTGTATCTTTTCGTTACTATGAGCATCACATGTCATGTCATGAATCATGCCTTGGTTGTTGTTTTATAGAGTAATCGATATCCAGCAAGAATTAGATGAATATACTGAAAACTCAGCACAGCTTGAAAAAGAACTGGAGGCTTCATTAGTACAAGTTGAGAAACAAAACAGAGATCTAGAACATCAGAATCAACGTCTGAAAAGTGAAATAGAAATGCTTAGGGTTTGTATGCATTCATTTTGATTTCAGTTTTTATTCATGTATTTAAAATTATACTATGTCACTCGTATTTGGGCCAGAAAAAACACTGTACTTCATCACCTTAGACTGCAAACAAACTCATGTGGAAAGCCAAGGAAGAAATCAGATTTGTCGGTCTATTGAAGTGTTAGAGGTCGAGCAGTTTTACTATATTCCATCACACATGAGAACTAATGTCTGAAGTTATATTTATTTTATTAATCACCTATATTTCACTTGCCAGTACAGTTTTATAACAATTAAAAACCATGATTCAATGTGTTCTCCCAATTAAATGTTACTATTTGGTATTGAACTGAGTAATTGAATGAAAAGAGTGTTTTACTGTTATCCCAAATGTAGAAGAAGTAAATGATATATGTCCTAAAAGGCTAGGTCTATGTTATGTTATACAGTTAACACGTATAACGCCACGAAATAAAATGATAAATTCCATTTAGGCCATGTCGGACAATGATGGGTGACACCGATATGTTCCGTTCGGGCCGTGTCAGACAATGTTGTGCGACAGTCAGAGCTATGTTTAAACGTCTCTACTAAACTGTCTGTCAACAATACAAGGCAATATTGAATGCAGCGTGACCCGCGCGGCCTCCTAGATTATTGTAATCACATCAGCACTCTAAAAACGTATATAAAAAAAAAAGTTACGTCAGTTTTTCTAAAAATATTATTTTACTAACATACATAAAAAATTGTGTAATGCAAGTTTGATTTGTTTTTTCGATTTTATGGAAAAATTTAGTGTTCGGTTTATAGATAAATTAAAAAATCAGGATAGTAAAAATCAAAATCAGTTTTATTGTTTTAAGCTTAGGAAATAGGAACAATATTATCACATTTAAACTTAAAATATTAGAGATCATGGGAAAACGTACATTTTCAATTATGTTTACTAGGTAAATTAACATAAACAGTTTTTTAGGTTTGACCCGCGAACCTAAAAATCAGTTTTTTAACTTTGACCCGCGCGGCTTCAACGGAAGAAAACTCAAATAAATATACGCAGCAAGCCATGGCGGACAATGTTGGGCGACATGAATTATCTTCACATTTATAAAGATTTCTGTAGTTATGTCAATGTTTTGTAAGTTAGAAATTCATATTTAATAACACTAACAATAAAACAAAAAATTGAGATTTTGTTAATTTAAAATATTTTGTATGGCTTATATGGTAAGTTAAGTGTCGCCCAGCAATGTCCGACATGGCGTTGTACGTGTTAAAATTTAACCCTCTTATGCCTATGTTTACTACCTTACACTCTATTAATTATAAATTAACACATTTCAAACTAGGTAACAACATGACTTAATCTTCAATCTAGCCTTTTATACTCATGAAATCAATAATTAAATGTTCTAAATCACCTCTTTTATGTCTGATACTCTATTAAATATCTCAAGTACCAATGTAATAATGATGTCTGTAGAACAAACTGGATAGAAGTCAGCATGAAACAAATGCATTAGAAAATGAACTGCAATCACTCAAGATAGACAAGGACAAACAAGCAGAATATATCAGAGAGCTTGAGCAGAAGAATGATGATTTAGAACGAGGCCAGAGGTAAGACTAGTTATGTTTCTTTTTTTAGGACTACCACTCACTTAACTAAAATCTGTGTTTTAATGTTTCATCAAACATATATATTTCAAATACGTACATATTATAGATAAATTTCACCCAGACATAATCCGAATAATCTTGCTTATCACACATCCTGGGCCCACCCAGGATGTGTGATAAGCAAAAAGCTTCTGAGTTCAATACCCATATTCAGAAGCTCTAGCTTAGCAATCAGGGTCACTAACCTCTAGACCAATAGGCCAGTCAAATTCAGGTCAATAAAACATAACTTACACTTAGTTCTCCTGTGTAGAGATTGAACCCACATTTGGCCGTAGAATGCAGCCTAATTAAGAAGTGCCACCCATGCACTCAAGTAGATATCTAGAACTCACTCTTTAAATACAGAAGGTTAAAATAAATTTGTAAGCTATAGGGCACAGAAACATTAAACATCCTTCCTAGCTTATTATTTTTTTTGGTTGCTTAGTTATTAATATGTAGCATGCATTTGAAGTTTTACTGTACTATAAAATAATTCATAAAAATTTATATACTTGATTAAATAATAATTGCAGAAGTTATTGATCCACCTGGCTAAGTACATACATCTAAAATTGACCAAGCACTTTTTTAGGGTTTGTCATTATGTATGTAAGAACTTAATTACCTTGATGCTCTCATATCCAGTTGATCTTACTGGTTCATAAATAATTGGATAATTTAAACACCTAGGCATGTGCTCAGTCTATAGATCTATTTAGTCTAAAGATGGGTGACAGCCAAAGCGCTTTAATTTTTTAAATATTCTCCCTTCCTTGGAGGACATATAAAGCTGTTACTTGATATCTTGGGACAATGTCACACAGATCATCCTAGCCCCAAACTAAGCAAAGCTTGTACTATTGGTACCAGGCGACGATATACATACTTATATAGATACATAAATACTTATATACATAGAAAACATCCATGACTCAGAAACAAATATTCGTGCTCATCACACAAATATTTGCACTTACCGGGATTCGAACCCAGGACCACCAGCTTCGTAGGCAGGAGCACTACCAACTAGGCTACGGTGACCGTTGACGTGTTACTCACAGATGAATTTGTTATTACTACACTCATTTTATTCCAGATGGAAAAAGAAGGGTGTTATTTGTTTTCAGCCTTGGTCAATTTGTGAGACTAGTCTTGCTAGAGTCAAACTTTTAACTTGGAAAATTACTTGTTGTAAATCAGAGGAAATATCCCTAATTATTTATTTTATATATGTTTGTAGTTTTTATCACACATTTCTAGGTCAATGGGGTTGTTGACCCATAAACATGCCTTATTTTTAATCAGTAAATTATGAATATTACTGTGTTTAACTATGTGTATTTAAAAAACATATTTCATATTTAAATAATTCATACATTTGACATATTTGTGTCAAGTACCTGGGCAATCATGCACATATTGTCCATATAAAATAAATATCTTGTAAAAACTAACACATTGCTATCTAATCCCAAACTAGGCCTATCTGCCTAGTTTGGGATCAGATAGCATTTGTACTTGTACTATGGCAACCAGACAACTGATAAACATAACAATGTATTTCTAAATACATATTGTAGATAGTTTACACTCAAACACTACAAATAATCATGCTCATCACACAAAGATCTATCCTGGGTGGGGAACACATTCACAACCTCTGGCTTAATACTTTGTAAATTGAGCAGGCTGTCAGTCAGATGTTTACAAGAATATGGTTCTGATCTTTTTTACGTTTTCTAAATAAACAAGCATTATGTGTTGCAGAGTAATATCAGAATCTGTGGCCTGCATAGAGTCACTGCTAAATCAGGCATATGAGAGAAATGCTGTATTGGAAAGTGAGGTGGATGAAATTGAGAACTTGAGGGTCAGACTGCAAAGAGCGACAGATGAAGCCAGAGGTAAGAATAGTGGTTTGGCATTGGAGAATACTTGTATTATAAAAGTTAGTAAAACCTAGACATATCCAATATTGAATATATTTGCATTTGAAAAATGAATTAATATGGAATCCAAATATTAATCTCATCATGAAATCTTTAAAATTAACTTTCTTTTTTTAAAAAGATAACTCACTAGGGAATTTAATTCCTATGTCGCGGGGTACTTTACAAACATATAATTGACGGACACGAAGTACATCCAGACTCAGAACAACTATTTATGGGTCACACAAATAGTCGTCCTGCGCGGGATTCGAACCCGAAAATTCGAACCACGAAGCGGCGAGGCGACTATCTAAGCCGCTGCGCCACATGTGTAGTCAAAACTAATAACTATAGCGTACACACTTGAAATTTTGCGAATGAGATTTCTATTTGACCATGAATAAATTCTTGGAAAATCAGTCCCTGAAGCAGTGAAAGGTAATGATGAAGGATGCACGTTGTAAAAGGGGATAATGGTTATAGATTTTTATTCTCGGAAAGAGGAAATGCGAAACTTAGTTACACCGAGTTCGGGGAGCCGTACCGCCTGCTGAAAGCTTACCTCCCGGGCAATGACGAGCGTGTCGTCCGCACAGCAGACGACGCTTACTCCGGGAGGGAGGCCAATCCGCAAGATCGCATCATACGCGAGGTTAAATAGCAGAATATAACCCAACCCCTTAGGAACCCCGCAGGAGAGCTCCCTCTGGATTTCAATCCCGTTCCGTCCGACGAACTTAATCGTCCTATCGCGCAAATATGCCCCAACTAAACCACAGAGATAGCGAGGTACGTTATGGTGGACCAGTGCCTCCCGTAACGCCCGCCAGGGGACGGAGTTGAAGGCGTTGACGAAGTCTAAGCTCACCGCCAATGCCATCCCCATCACGAACGGCGGGATCCGACAGGGCGCGGACGCGGTTAATCCCATCCAGCATATTAATATCAACAATTTACTTAAAATAGGATGGAGTCCTAAAAATTTTTAAATTATTTTTTTATAATGCGAATATTTAAAGACTATCATGGAAGTTGTTATCTATTGTTATGATCTATTGTTATTATGATGCCTATCTTCAATATATTTTAATTAAGTTAAATTCATGTGGTAACACCAAAGGGAAGGAGAAAATTAAACAATATAGATTTGTTCCTTATTTTATCCATAGACAACATTTTGTTTTTGTCCTGTTTGAGTCTGTACAATAAAGAGTATTCTATTCTATTGTGGCCAGCATGGGTCAGAGAACTTGTAAGACAACTAGTGGTTGTGATCGGATCCTTTATTGACGTCGACAGTAACATTTAGTGCAACGCTAAGATAACGGAATACACACGCTGCATACAGTCGCGGCGACCAGCACTGGGTGAGAGTTCACACGTTGTGCACTTACACAGTCGACGCGACTTGCGCTGTGCGATAGTCCCGACGTACACAGTTCACTTCTCATTAGCACGGATCACTTGCACCGAATAAAGATAAAGCTTAGATGAGGGGTTACTATGGAGGTATCACTCACTCTAACCTTTTAACGGCTTTCTTCTTCCTAAGCTGATAACGCGTGTACAGCTGCGATTGTCTCTATAATGTGGCCGGCTGGTCATGAAGTTCAGACGCCAGCACATCCAGCTACCCCAATCTGTCAAATTTCTTTTATAGGTTTTCATTTTATCACAAAAGCATAAGGTTCACTTTCAATTGGGGAAATTTGACAGATTAGGGTAGCTTGATGTGCTGCCGTCTATACACAAACAACAGTTTTAAATAATGTTTTAGAAACAACACGCGGGAACTATATCTCTTATCTTACCTCTTTCGTTGCGTTCATTGAAATATATAGGTTTCACCATAGAGCAAGAAATCTATATAATCTTGTTTATATGTATTTATGGGTTAACTTCCATTATCTACTCTATTATTGTCTGGTCTCTCGATAAAAAATCTTTCGTTGGTAATTTCTATAGGCTTGCAGGTAACCACTATGATCATTGACTCATGCTAAGAAAGGGAAACATATAGGGTTATATGTATAAAACTGTTTCGTTTATGCACATGTTCGGCGGGCAGGAGTGCATTATTATAATTGTACGTTTTCAGATCTGAAGCAAGAACTGAAAGTGATTGAAAAAGTTCCCCCAAAACAAAAGAGAGAAGATGGTAGTACGAATGATACTTCCTTGGTGAACGGACATATTTCAAACCCATCCCGAACTCAAGTTGAAATAGAGACCCAAACGTCTCTAATTACGCCACAAAAACGTAAGTAAATAATTTATAATTTAACCGTCAAAACCCCCGACTTTAACTATAAAAGGAGCTAAATATTGCTAACGGCCTCATTGAGTAAATAGGAGTTATGATTTTAACATGTAAAACTCCCGCATTCGAATCCGCCCACGTCATAAGCCATAAAGCCATAGGTAAAAAAACTTTCGCATTAATTATTTAGTTAGAACATGTGAAACACTCTGGAAGAAATATAACCTAAACAATTTTAAAAAATCCAACATTAAGAAAAGATGGTCCGTACTTGTAGCAGCAGGCTTGTGTCACTCGGCACTTTTGAAGACTGTCGACGGCATTACAGCTAGGTTTCTGCGAGCGGAAAAGGGATCTTGCGGTGATCAGAAAAATGATTCCGTACAAATAAGTCAGCATGTTTAGATGAATGAAAGCAAATGCATACAGCGTCAGGCATACAGTGGTTACGAGAATAGCTATTGATTTAAGTGACTTCAAAGAGAATTTTCTATATAAACGAGTATTTTATAATGTTATTTGTTGACAGGCGAAATAAATGGCAACGCAATGACACCATCGTCTCGGGTAACAGCCATTAACATTGTTGGTGATTTACTTCGCAAAGTGGGGGTGAGTTTGGAAATGAATATTTTCACGTTAGTCAAAGCTGTACTAGTCTTAATTGTAGTCATAGTCACCTTAGAATGCACCAGCTAATAGGGGAAGTAGTTTATGGAAAATTAGAATTATTAATATTTATTTATTTATTTTTATGTATTTATGTAAATTTATCTATTCCACAATTAAGTTGTAGAAATCATAAATGCTTACAATTATGTATTTTAATATTTATTTTATGTATACAGTTCTATCCACGCTAGATGTAAGTATGAAAGTAATTAAATTACAGATGCAGGAAACTATTTTTTATTGAATATGTAGATATTGTAGATAGCTAATATACATTTTACATTTATAAAGGTAGTTTATATTCGACACCATCATTGTATTTGTAGAAATTTTGACCAGTATTGCCATTTAGTAAGCGAGTAAAATATATGTTATTTAGACATACAGATAAAATAAAAAAATAACATACCATTTCTGTAACATATTTGCTTAGTTGGTATATGTAATAGGCGTCGTTCTATTTTCACTTTTATGTTGTCTCTGGCGTGCCAATTTTATCTTAAATTTTGTACTATATGCTTTTACTACTGCTTTTGATTATATTTTTAGATCAAACACAGATTGGAGCCATAATTAATTCCACTACTAATTAGCTTCTTGAGTTTGCACAACTCTGCAACTCTGGTCTAAATACCTGAATAGTTTTCATTAAACTCAATTAAATCGCCAACTAATGGCAATACTAAATTAGCATTAGTATAGTAATATTATTTTAGCTTTTTGTATTTGCATGGTTGTGTTCAGTAGTACGCATGGTATTTATTGCTTGCAGCTTGAAAGGTTTCTTTGCCGAGAGTGTGGTAAGGTTAAATGCTCCTGTGAGACACCCCCAGCTGCTAATCAACACGTAACTACACCTATCGCCGCCTGCGCAAAACCAGAAAACGGGCCAAAAAACACAGAATTAAATACTAACGATACTATCGAATACAGAAATCAGAGAACATACTCACGGCAACATTCAGGATCGGATATAGACAATTTATTGAAGAAACCACCTATACTATCTCAGCGCTCTTCGGAACACCCGTTTGTGCGCTCTACACAAGCAGAAAACGGAAAGTTGAGAAGATCTTTTGCCGTAAGGTCGCGGGAGGGATTAGAGAATCTTTTAAGTTTCGCCTCAATTCGGAAAGGGCATGACCAAGGGAAAGCGAAACAAGGACAGAACTTATAAAGTTGTAATACCCATATTTACTTGCAGCGCATACCACCGCCGACTTTTCTTAGTCGTTTACACAGTGTAAGGAAAGAGTCTGTCATAAGAAGTTGTTCATTGATATTACTAACATAATTTAAAACACCAAGAAACACCATTTTTATCAGCTTATATATAAGCCGATAGCAACTGCGGCCTGTCTGAAGTCAGAATTGTAACTAGTCTATAGTCATAAGTTTCGACTGTGGCTAGTCCGCCATGAGTTAGGCGTCCCCCACATTTGGCGTGCGCGATCCTCGGGCGTGCGAGCTGCACGGACCCAGCGCGCGCGCTGCGCGAGCGTCGAGTGTTGCCGCCGTGTGACGTGCACGCTGCGTGCGCGCAACGCGCGCGCGGCGCGCTCGCGACGCTAGAGTCGCGTTCTTGACCTTTCGCCCGCTATCCCCGCCGCATCGTTAAACGTCAGTCGCATGGTTAAACGCGCGTTGCGCGCACGCTGCGTGCACGTCACACGGCGGCAACACTCGACGCTCGCGCAGCGCGCGTGTAGCGCGCGCGCTGCGTCCGTGCAGCTCGCACGCCCGAGGATCGCGCACGCCAAATGTGGGGGACGCCTTATATACTTTATTATAAGTATATAACTCATAATATGCCGATAGCAAAAGCGGATCGGCGGCAGTAAGAAGTTTATTTAGTTGTATAAGACAGTCCCAAAGATAAATATATGGTATGACTTTAACTCATCGTGCGACTGCGGAAACAACATTTTGTCACCGTTGATTCATCCCCATACGCATTGTTAACTCATACCCCCATTTGAAAACTTAGTATCAACTCGCTAAATCAGGATATGGATATTATTGACACAATTGTAAATTTTAATTTCTAATAATCTAGTTTAGATTCCATGATGCGACCAACTATCTTCGCAACTAATTACATTGTGTAAGCTAAATGTTAGGGTCATTTGTAACGCTTACCTCTATTAACAATGTAAAACCAATCAGTATCAGAAACAGAGATATAATAACCTACTTAGTTTGTAAATATACATAGGTGTTAGTGTTCTAAAATAGAGAATTGTTTAATGTGTTAGCTTTACTTAGTAATAATTATTCATATTTTGTTATGATGTTTATAAATTGGCCATATTAGTTAATGTGACTTACTAATAAAATAGTTATTATTGTTAATACTAAAACTACTGTACATATTTTAAACAATAGACACAGTACTGAACCGTCAGTTGAATCTTTATGTAATACGCCGTTTATTTCGACGTGTATTTTCAGCATTTCACACACCTTGTTGTACATATGTTCCGTTTGCTTTGTATTATAGCAGGTGTCGGTTGTAACAGCACAGTATTTCTTATCACCTACTAATATTAACATCATTCATTTATCGTGTACTTTTCTTCATTGTAGGCTTTGGAATCAAAGTTAGCGTCGTGTCGTGGTACAGTTAGACCTAAAGAGCATTCACCAAATTCAGCTTCGGATGTCAATAAGGACTACAGGTGTGTACTCAAGAACTAAATACGTCCCTAAACCATCATCACATCTATATTGTGACGTGCCGCCGCAGCTTTTACCTTAGTGTGATATTATGTTAAGCGAGAATACATCGCTTCAAGTAAATATTGCAGAACATATAATTCAACTCGAGTACTGTGATCGATATCACATATTTTTTCCTAATTTTACTAATATCTGTGATGATAATGAAATAGTTAAGGATATCGGTATATCTATGTGAACGGTTTTGGCCTACCCACCGGAGAACTAGCGTCAGGCGAGTGACACATCGCACGCCATGTAGTTATCATCTTCACACAATACGTGTTATTTCTATACACTCATAATAATCGAAGCGTCCATCAAATTTCATAATAAAGGCGAGTTTCAATTACCGTGCTGTTCGGTAATATATAAAAGTCTGGCGCACCAGGCATACATGCAATGGTCAGTAGTATTTCACTTGAGTGCACATTTTCTCAGTGTGAAAGTTAGGAGCTATTGGACTCACCTTTATTGATACTTTAGTAAAGAGATAAGTTACTTTTAGTATATTGGTGGACAAAAATATTTTGGAAAGATATTTATGTAAATAGTAGGTAAAGAGGTATGTATGAAATTGTTAAAATTAAATAAAAATTTATCAACAAGAATTACAATGACATATTATGTATAACTTTATTGTTTGTATAATATGTATTTTGTACTAATGCATAATAAATACATATGTATATAGATTAAATCTGATTTAATATCCGACAATACGGGAGATGAACAATATAATAAATGTAATAATTAATTTCAATATATGTATAATTTAGATTTCTCAGTAATGTGCTGCAATTGTAAAATTAGATATTTTTATTATGTTTTTTTATATATTTCGACAACACTTATAACTCCAACGTTATAACAATCAGGTGCTCAATACACAATTAATAAATACTTAGTACTGATACATTTTGAATAGTAACTTATGAGTTAAGTATTAGTATGAGTTCATATAGACAGAATGTGTTAGATTTTGCTGTAACTATTTGTGACTAACTAGTAACTTCTGGGCAATAATTGCATGAGTGTTTCACTATCTTGTTTCCGGCATGCACTAATAATAATGGTTTTATTTATCAGTCTCATCATTAGATCTTCTTATATCAGTGGCGAAGGGTAATGACTATTCCATAAGTGGAGCCGATATGAAGCGGCTTGCCACTTGCAATTGTGTGAGCATAATATTTTTCCTTACAAAGGTATGTCAGCCATTGTACCATAAATCCAACTATAAGAAACAAAAACGTCAAGATTTAAATAAATTATAATGTTTGGGAATTTCGCTGCTATAACAACGTCGTAAAATATTTGAAATTGTGAACCTGCTATAGATAGTATGCTATTAAATGTTCCCACATATTGATTTTGCAGTCCGCCCGTAGGACTTCTACCTTAGGTTGATATGCACAAGAGTGGACGTGCTCGAATTAAACAATAATACACCGTTGTGCAACATTGTAGAGGTATAAGAAAACATCAACTTTCAAACAAACCCCTACATTTCCACGGTTTTTTAACATAACGCTTTCGACTTCTAATTCGACCGTAATCTCTTATATAGTTAAACATATATATTTTGCATCAACACGCACTTTTTAATTTAATTAAATAGCAATCACTATTGAAATTTAAAGTATGTGTAATTACAAAATATAAAGACAAGATGTGTCCTCATGGAGTATATATGAAAACTTTTCCGAACGGAATATATTAACCCTACGCCATTGTGATATGAGAATTATCCGTAGCAAGACGTTGTAAATAGTCTTGTTACAATAACATTCAATACCAAGTAATTAATATCCTAGGGGTCTTTAGTTCCCTTTACATTTTTTTAACCAACTTGGTACAAAGTAATTAAGTTAATTATTATTAACATAATGACGAGTAAGTCGTATCTTGCCTTGTGAAAACTTTAGTGAGCAGCGGCAGTCATTAATTGTTATACAAATTTAATGATTGAGTTGTATTATATTAACACAAAGATCTTTAATTAAAGTAGTCCATGTGTGTAAACTTCTAAAGGACCAATCATTTTAATGTATTAAACTAAAAGTTTATTAATACTGCTATTAGACGGAATGCATATATGTCAACTGCATGCAGTCGTCACGACTGCGCGCAGTTGATGATAATACCGTGCAGTCAGTCGGTAGTTTGGCAAGTCGCGACTGCATACAGTTGACGTATATATATAGTCAGTTTGATGCAAAGTCATAATACTTTTATACTGTGTGAAACTTAGTGTTTGGAATGAATTATGGTTTGAATTATATCACTGAATATTATGTTGTTATATCAATAGGTTTCAGAATACATACCTATGTATGGGTGGTCCTTTAGAAGTTAAATAATTTTATGAAGTGACTGTAGGTTTAAATGTGTAGTTTAAATATTTTTGCTATATAAACACTTGCGTCAAATATATATGTATAATTGCTCAGCGTATCATAACACAACAAAAATATATAGGTAATCTCGCAATAATTATAATAAAACATACCTCTAATGTTTTGTGTGACTATAATAAATAATAGAATGTACTGAATTGTTCTAGAGTATACACATTAGTTGTGTCATAAAAATGGTTTGTAATTTGCGTAACATTACTCGAATGTATTTGCCCAGTTTTCTGCAAATAGTTTTAGTATCTAGCATTTATACGTTCACGCGTGTGGTGACCAAACATCTTTTTATTTTTACGCAATATGAAATATCGAACGATAAATTAAATAAGTTAAACATACTTCATTTGTTACTTTATTTTCCTGTACATTTATAACAATTTGCGGCTTTAAGGAAAAGCAGTATTGCAAAATGTAACAGAATTAAAATAACATTTATACTATAATGAAAGATAGTAAATAAAGATAGACGGGACGTACTCGTCGTGCGGGTCGCATTCGCCCTAAAGATGACTACCTGAAGAAGTTGAAACTGTTGGCCCTAACATAAAAATGAATTGCGTGAGTTACCCGTTACTATCTTTCATTATGTTAGCTCCTCACGTCAGTTTTAATTATAATAACATTTATACTGATTATGGGAAAAATATAAAAAAAGGACTTCTATTTTGTGTCCGAAGTAAAATAAGAAGATAAAAGAATTTATATATTGTATGTAATGAATAAACTCAAAAGGATGATTTTAAACATTTCACATGTAGATATTTAGGTACATTCAATCTATATTTTATTTTAAAAATTAAGAGATCCTTACGAAAGGCATACAAAATTTGCCGAGTAAAGTGATCACTTGGCGAACGGTGCTAAAACCGGTATATAATAATAAAAAACAATATGTTCTGATGTCTATAGTAGGTACTCATCATTAGCCTTCAAACAATGAGTTTATATGCCAAGATATTATAGTAAAGTCACAATAACCGCTTCTAGTATTTATAGATAATTACCACCCAGACCACAAACACTCATCATACAAAGAATTATCCAGTTATATTATGGTGAAATGCAAGATAATAGTTGTGGACTGAAAAAAAATCGTAAGTAATTGTTACCTTCTGTTTGTCTGGATAAAGTAAACATTTAAAATACTTATGTTTCTATCTACCCGAACGAAGCCGGGCGAGTTAATACAATACGCTAAAGTTTTAATTTCCAACACACAATAGAAAAACAACGTTTTATTTAATATTATATACACTTTATATAGAAAAACCGAATACAATAAGCTTGTACACTGCTCTTTTGTTTTATATACATATAAATACATTTATTTGGTCATTTTTACAAACATTTCATATCCATACCCTACTCAGTTTTCTCTATCACACCGAAACTGGCTGGGAAGCAGAACAAGGGCAGTCCATTTTGCATATATTCTCAATTCTTTATTGCTTGCCACAATGTATGTATATAAGTTAGTGGGCATAATAAGGTAGTTATCAATCGAGGACCCTTTAGGGTACACCACCGAAGAGTGCATTATAAATGATGTTCAAATGTTTAGACACACAGCGACCCATCCAATGAATTGCTGATATCATTCTCTCATATAATATTCTCTTTGTTTTACTTTACACTTTCAGTATCTACATTTCTGGAAACTGCTGGATGCGAATTGCGTAAGACCGGCAATTGCGGATATCTTTGGGGGAGGCCTTTGTCCAGCAGTGGACGTCTTTCGGCGGATATGAAACTTTCAGCTATCACAATTCAAACTATTTGCTTTCCAACGAGAACATTTGATAGTAGGTTCGTCCATTTCACTTGATTAGGCACTTGTACTGGCGGATGAAATATTTTAACTAGCTCCGGTATGGACTTGTTGCACAACTTTATCCTGAGTGTTATAGGTAAGTTTTCTTCATTACTTATCTCTTCTATTAACACTTTTCCTGAAAGCAATTGAGAAAGATGACCAGCTTAATTAATTTGCCCAATATAACAATATAAAAAGTAACAAATAGTGTTAGAGACCGTTGCGTGGCTTCTTGACTTCGTTACGAAGTCTATCTACAGCGTTTGACCAATTAAACCACAGAAAAACACACGTGTTTAAATATAGATTATCTGGTGACAAGTAACATACTGCCATCTGATCCCAAATTAGGCAGAGCCTGTACTATGTTAACCAGAAATACATACATATAGACACAATTACCCACATAATAATCAGTTAATTTGTCAAACTATTATTATTTACTATTATAGTAAACTCACAATAACCGCTTATTGTATGATGAAAACGCGGTTATTGTGAAATAGAAGATAACAATTACATAAGCAACTAACATAGGTACTGCTATCTGATCCCAAATTAGGCAGAGCCTGTACTATGGTAACCAGACAACTGATGAACATCATCATCATCATCATCATTACAGCTTAAATAAGTCCACTGCTGGACAAGCCTCCCTCAAGAATCATCTTGAGGGGATATGCTATAATCGCCACGCTTGGCAGGCGGGTTGGCGATCGCAGTATGATGGTCGTAGTACTCAGAAGGAAGCTGCTTCCCGTCCTCTGGTATATATTCCCTCGGGTCGACTTCTACGCCCCCACGCGATGGGGTGATGATATTCTGATTCTGATATTTGTCGCCGTCACCACTCAGCAGCAGATGAACATACTTATATATTACTAAATACATACATACGCTTAATCGGGCATAGGACATGTTCACAATTCATTGGTTTTAGCTCTTATTACAACGCATTAGAGTTTAAAATAAGGTGGGATCTATTATCCCGTAGTCCGATTAAGGGTTAAAGAAACTGCCACAACAACGCTAGCTGGGCCGTAAAGAGCCAATCAGTAATATATAAAAGAAAAAATAAAGTTAATGAATAATGCTAAACAAATCTTAGCTCTTCACATAAAGTCCATCATACTAAGTTCACTTTTTTAATTTCAATTAAAATAGTAAATTTTACCAGTTAATAGTTATACTTTGTATATCATGTAACATAATTAGTAATTAAAAATAGTTTTCCATGTATAACAAGACACACAAGTGACAAGATTTAAAATTTATTTATCCTACATTCTAAACTGATTATATTAATCAAATTATTCACTTTCCCGGCTTAAAATCGTCGTAAATATTTACTGTTACTATTTTTACTATGTAGATAGATACATTATTATTAAATAGGTACGTAAACATTTACCTGTTACTTTTGAAGAATTGGTGGCCCAAAGAGAAACTACATACAACGGCAATGTCTGTATCATATATATTAGTTTCGCCAATGTATACTGTACCGCTAGAGACAGCACCCGAAACTGCAATAAAATTTAAATTGTTATATTAACTATAAGAGTGTACGGGATGGCGTCACGAAAATTTATACGGAGCATGTATGTATCTCTTCAGTGTTAATTCACGCATTACAAAAGTAATCTATAAACTAACTGGACCTTAGTTATTAATTTATTTTTTAATATCTTATTAAGAAAATATATTAAAAATTTAATTGTAAACTAACGTCCAGTTAGTTTATAGATTACTTTGGTAAACAATTTCGAGTGTTAGTTATCTTGAGAGTTTTGGTTTAGCGATACACGTTCCTCAGACGTGACGACCAAACTTATACGTGACGCTCACATGGCAACAATGGCAAGCTCATGCACTGCATAATACCTTAAATGCAAAAAGAATGTCAAATAGAATAGACAATTTAAATCACAAGGAAGCTCAATATACATTTCTATAATTTATTACATACCTCGTTCATTTTTAATTTAAACCCATCATAAAGAAAAGGCGTAATACGTGCAGACGGCGCTAAGGCTACCATCAGTCGGACTACATCGCAGCAACCGCATGCAGTTGCTAAATTCAACTGCATTCAGTTGCACTGTCGATTTCGTTCAGCCATTATATCAACTTAACGCGGTCGGCTGCAGTCGTGTGAAGTCAATATTAACTGCATAAAATCGTGACTTCAACTTCACGCTCGTCGGCTACAGTAAGTGTAGATAGTGTCGACGCACGCTGTCCATCGCTAACCGCATACAGTTAGTGTGCAGTTAGCCAACGTAATAATAATAAGAGAAGTAACGTCTGTGCTTTTATTTCGACGTCATACCTTACACTGAGCCCCTTAGATGCGTGGTGTCCACTGCGTAAAGTCAGATCCGACAGCAGTTTAATATATTGACTGCGCGCGGTTGCTGCAATGAAGTCAGACTGATAGCAGCCTTAAGGAAGTCTTAGGTAGAAAAGTGTTGTTGTTAGTCGATGATATATTAATGTATTTTAAAAGTCTTACCATCGTAAAAACAATATAGTAGAGAGCGGTCGTAGGCAGCAACAATAGCAAGACTGTAAATGCTACAGTTCCAACAAATAGCTCTTGATTGGTATATTCACAAGAATCAATGCCTCCGCGCAACGGATTGTATTTTCTACCCACAAATAACCGCATCAGTGCTATTAGTCCCGATATTTGGATGTTAAATAGTCTGAAATAAATAATATGTTAAGTATTTATCATAATTCTCTAGAAGTGGTAAACATTACAAAAAAAAAAATCTTTACAATGATCACGACAGAAGGATACCTACTAATTGACTCGGTACGGAAACAAAATTATTACAAAAAGAGTTGCACTTGACCAAAATGAAAACGTTGTAATGTTTATTTCATCGTAGCATTTCCATATACATTAATAAAGAGCGACCTATAAAATATGGTTTAAAATAACTTAGCGACAGGTATTATGCTCTTTGACTGGTAAGCCTGAGGTCGTCAGTTCGACCACCTCAATCTTTGTGTGATGATCACGATTATTTGTCCTGTGTCTGGTTAATTTATCAATAAAATATGACGTGTGTATGTAGATATATATACACTCCTCTGCAAAAAAAATCGGACACCTTAGTAATTGGCTTTTGTATTGATAGTAAATTTATTTTTAGAATGTCATTAACATAAATTAGTAAATATTGCTTATTATCGATTAGAATATATTTTAACAGTTAAATCCTGGAATCGGTGTTTTTCTCAGTTTAAATAGAGTCGTGTTGAAATAGAATTTTTTATGGATATTTTATATAATGTAATTAAGACTAAGAGTATTTTTATGCGATTTTAATAAAAAATACATTAAAATCTAAAAATGTATAATGATTATAAACTCCCCTCGAACCGATCACGGAATGTTATCATCTTTATTTATTTAGGTTCACCAAAAATTACACTAAAACCGGTCAAGTGCGAGGCGCACTCGCACATGAAGGGTTCCGTAGCAGCAAGTATTTTAGTTGATTAAATGAAAGGTAAATTGCGGTTTACGGTTTATGACGTATTAAATAAAAACGAATTACTAGATCTCATTCAAACCAATTTTCGTTGTTAGTTTACATGGTAATGTACATCATATCTTTTTTTTAGTTTTATCATTCTCTTATTTTAGAAGCTACAGGGGGGGGGGGGGGGGGAACACTCATTTTTCCACTTTGGAAGTGTCTCTCGCGCAAACTATTCAGTTTAGAAAAAAAATATATTAGGAACCTCAATATCATTTTTGAAGACCTATCCATAGATAGCCCACATGTATGGGTACGATGAAGAAAATATTTTTGAGTTTCAGTTCTATGAATGGGGAACCCCTAAAATTATTATTATTTTTCTATTTTTGTTTAAAAATCTTAATGCGGTTCACAGAATACATCTACTTACCGAGTTTCAACAGTACAGCTCTTATAGTTTCGGAAAAAAATGGCTGTGACATACGGACGGACAGACAGACAGACATGACGAATCTATAAGGGTTCCGTTTTATGCCATTTGGTTACGGAACCCTAAAAATAACACCACTTTCATGCAATAATAGAAGTAATAGCGTAGTAATTACTTAAAGGTATATATATCTTGGTATGCTTTCTACCAGGCTTTTGATGGTCCTGTGGAATCAGCCAAAATCACAAATTTAAGCTCCCTGATGTTCGTGAGCGGGTCTTGCACCAGAACCCTCTAGCAATCCGAGGACACTGTGTCGATATGTTTTGTATCACAATGTTAAAAAATACTATGTAGCTTAAGTTATATAAAATCACAGTATAGTGCACTGGCTTTTCTACATTGTGATACATTTTTTTATGAAAATGTATTTAAATTAGCCTAATATTTACCTGGCTGCATATACATAAATGCAGTAAGAATGAAATGTAGTTATACAAATCAGGTCGGCTATCATAGCAGTTTGGAATGTGAATCCTAAATACCCCACATAATGATATATGTGGAGCACTACATCTAGTCTATCCCCAGACACATCTGCAACAAAACATTTGGATTAGTATTTATTATAGTATTTATGTATTATCTTATAATTAACTTTTACAAGTGAGCGTCATATGGCTACTGCGCGCGATATGCCCAAATTGACGAAAACAATGTTTGTTATCAAAACATCTGAGGTCCTTGTTCATTATAAATAAATAAATGAAAAACGGTTTTTATTCACGTAGACTTTAAAAAAGCGCTTGTAAATAGTCAAAACATGTTTGTAGTAAAATAGTCATGTATACATTATTATTTCTATACATGGATTGTTAAAACATTTATAAACTTTATTTTATAATGGCAATTAGATTTAGCTAGATTTTGGCATTTGGATTTAAATTAAATTTCGAAGGGTCTATGGTTATGAACGATGTCGTTAATATTTGTTGCAATCCACGTTTATTTATGTAGTTTTCTATGTATATCCAAAATATCAAAAGATACAACAAACTTTGAACCGTTAACAATAAAGGAAGGAAAATAGGAATTTATTTAAAAGAAGAAATGTTTACTTCTACTTTCCCTAGCATTATATTACTGCTACAGTCGGCGCCATTTATCGGTGGATAAACTGCGATCTTGACACGTCTTTATTACATAAGTACTAAGATTGACTTTCGTAGTGCAAGTGTATCTACTGCGGTAGTGTCAACAGTAACATAGTTCCACAATTCAACAATTATTTCACAACAAACAAATATGTCTGTAAGAATTTCCATTTATGTTTTAAATAGTACACTAATCAAAATCATCGCCTGTTTTATATTGACTTATGATAAGAGTTATATTTTATTATAACTCGTAGAATAGATCCATAGATTCAAATTAAATAACTGATAATGTGTGTAAATTTAAAAAAAACGTACCATGGTATGAATGAATATTTATTGTCATGGATATTTCCCTATTGTTATTATTCTTAATTATAGAATTATTTCTTCACATTTACAGTGCCATAATTACATAGGTACTATACTTTTTGTCCAAGTTTTGTTACTGTAATCCGATTTTTAACCCTGAGTAGATAGGAATATGAATAGGATATAAATAAAAATATATTATCTTACCTAGAAATAGCCACCAGAGTTGCACATGATAAGAAAAATATTTTCCCAACATTTTGTTAAAAGCATTATTCAGTTTCAGGCCAACAGGTGCACCCATCAACCATTTTAAGAGTGAGTAGAGAGAGTTGATTAATTGCTGTAAAAATGTAATAAGGTACACAAAAATAAAATAGCCTATTTATGGCCTGACTTATAAAATCCTACTGGGTTTGGACGGGTTGAAGATACCACATTCAAGGTATTTTTCCACCAGAGTGGCTAGCCGAGGAGAGAATTGAAATTTGTATGGCAAATTTTCAACCCTCTCCCAGCGCATCTTTGGTGGAAACAGTGTGGATTGACGAGAATATGCGAGACGTGAATTGAAATATTTGTTTGTGTAAAAATGAACCGTATTGCTTCAGATATAGAGTATAAATTAACTTTGCAACAGAAACATGCTTCTCGCTAGAGGCTTATTATTGTTCGTTGTGCGTGTGTATTGCAAGACGAACTCAAACAGCACTGCACCTATATCTTTATCTAATGAAGCCTACGGGCGGCGCGGCGGTCACGCGCGAGCTCGCGATATTTTTAGTAGAAAAGGGTCAGTTTCTATTCTCTTCTCGCCTCGTCTAGACTCACCACTCTGGTGGAAAATCACCTTCATCATAGGCTATGCTCTAGTAAACATATGTGTATGTGAAATATATGCATGTATACATACTGTAATTATTACAATACAAGTAAGAACAAAACATGCCTCAATCAGGTTAATGATGAAGGATATATGTAGGTATGTTAATTATTGTGTGTTAATACCATAAAGTTAGTATACCTACGGAATAGAGCAACAAACAAGAGCTGTCAAACGAAACCGAAATAGGATGACATTTGTGTGTGTGTACAAATGTTTATGTGTCCGTGTCAATGATGTATCTCATATCGATTTTTGCATTAATATCGATATCGATAATATTAAACAGTAATGTGTGGTGACGGCATAGAATATCATCACTCCATCTCATCCCGTAAACTGTGACCATCTTACTGCGATCGCCAACCCGTCTGCCAAGCGTGGCGATTATGGCATATCCCCCCATTCTTTGGGAAGGCTTTGGTGGTGGATGTAATTTGGCTGACATGATGATGATGATGATGAATCAGTCCCAGTGACAGTACTAAAATAGGATGGGATGGGATTTTGCATGGCTGAGACCACGATTCGTAAAGTAAAGTAAGAATATTTAAGAAAAACTCCGAAGAAATTTTAAATAATTTATTTTTTGCATTAGTTGTCGGTTGTCGCTTAACTCTTCGTTGTTTGACAATTTAGTGAGCGTATATACTTTGAAGATTAAAGATTGTCAATCACTAGATATGTAATGATATACGCAGCTATATTTAGAAACGCGCGTCCGTCTCAATAAATGCAAATTCTAAATTCATTTATTCCGTTAATAAAAAATACATTTATGTGGAATCGTCATTTTTTACCATACTGTGCAGTACAGGACGTGGCAGCTACTGAAGACACTGCCAGTAAAGTCAGTAGGAAACCTTTTTTTAAATTAAATTTACTTAAGTTTAATTACATATTGTTTGTGTGTTGACTTAAACCAACTCGATCCCACGCATTTTTGTCACTCAAATAATCAAAAATGTTGTAATATGCCCTGCAATACAATTTGGCTGTAATAATTCTTTTGTACCTATTCCTAGACAATTCACTAATATCATTGGGAGGATAAAAGACTTACTTATTTTGTGGAGATGGGTTCGGATTATGTTGCATAATCTTATGTTGCAATGCTGTATGTATGTATGCAACATAAGATTATTTTGATATCTATATTTATACTACAGTTAGGATGTTAACCTCTTTGAACTTTTCTCTTAGACACTCTCGGGTCAAGATTATAAATGACTCTAACAGCTTTTTATTGCAATATAAATATGGTGTTAATGTCAGCAGAGCTACCCCAGAGAATTCCATAGGACTATATACTATGAAAATAACTGAAATAAACTATTCTAGTGAAATTCTAATGCAAGCGCTAGGCTTGCATTCCGAGGACGACTCGATTGAGAGATATTTAGAATTTGGGATTACTTCAATTTCCAGGGGATTCACATCTATACATCACATAGGTACAGATGCCAGCACATCCAGCTACCCAAATATGTCAAATTTATTTTATAGATTTTAAACTTCATCACAAAAGCATAAGGTTCATTTTCAATGGGGAAAATTTGATAGCTTGGGGTAGCTTGATGTGCTGGCGTCTGTACTTTAATATCAGTCATACATATTAGTTTACCGCGTGATAGACAGTGGACACGAAATATCGATAACTTGATTCAGCCCTAGTGTAAACAGAAAATTATTTCTTTACATAAAATATTCGTAAAATCTGCATTATGTGTATTAGATCTTTGCTTCTTACATTAATAAATGTTTATAGAAGACAATGAACACACTTAGTGCCTAAAATTCGAAGCGCATCGGCAAAAATAAATCCTAAATTAGGAGGTGTTGATTTGGAATAATTTACCTGTAAAATGAACAGTTTTCAGGGTTATTTCTCTGTGTTGTACAACAATCTGTCACTTCAGAAATATGGTGGATTGTTCCACCATATTTCTGAAGAAATATTCTTCAAAAATATCCACGATTTCACGTAAAATCAGAAAAATTCTCAGGAATCAAATTCGCAGCGTGCCGACAAGTGCCGAAGAACTGTCAAACAGATGCGAAAAACAGTTCTGTTGGGTCGCATCACGCATCTCTTTTTATCATACAGTGATGCAGCTAGTGATATTTCGCTCCCTCAGCCCTTTGATGCTCTATTCCGTATAGGTATACTAACTCTATGGTTAATACCCAAGTGCTGAATAGATTTCATTATTTTAGATATTTGAATTCTCTGTACAATACCTCCAATACTCCCATTAAAACTTGACTGATTTCCTTCTTCTCCTGTGAAAGTAACTGCAGTACTATGTATCCGAGTATAACATCTGTCAAGATAGCCAATATTAGGTTACCTTGTCTTACCGGTATCTAAAACAGATATTGAAAATAATAAATATTGACTGATGTCCTAGTGATTTGTGACCTTGGCATACCAGAGTTGTGGGTTCGATCCTAACCCAGGACAAATCTTTGAGTGATGAGCATGATTACAGTAGTAAACTGAACTTGTAGCAAATCAATATAAAAACACACAAATATAATAATAATATAATATCCTGGGACTTTATTCACACACGGCCATCTGATTCCAAACTAAGCAGAGATTGTACTATGGAAACTAGATAATTGATATATTGCATATATAACTTTTTCTTTTGTAAATACATACATAGATAAAACACCCAGACTCAGGACAAACAGACATGTTTGGCCTAGGTGGGAATCAAACCCGCAACCTGGGGTGTGAAAGGCAAGCATTTACTGACCAAACCAAACGGCCCGTCAGTATGTAAATTATTAACTGCCCATACAAGAATCAGCTGGTGCATTTTGTATGTATAAAAATTTTGTTTCATATTTCACAAACTGGTCAATTTAAACAATTCAGTTCCATAGGTAAATAGTACTATTTATGTAAAACCCTGTATATGTATGTTTATTAGTTGTCTGGTTGTACCTGTACTGTGGCACAGGTACAGCTGACTGTATCATATTTTGCATTTAGCCCTTAACTATGCCTGGTTCTAATATTTTTATTGGAGCTGGGTCTTATAACAAAAAATTAATTGGTCTTATATAGACCACTGTCTGGCTAAGTTGCAAAATCAATTATAATAATAAATAGCTTGGGACAACTAACACACTGTCATCTGATCCCAAACTAGTGTCTGTGCTAAATCTACCAGGTTACTGATAAACATTCTTATAATATGTGTCTAAATACAAACATATTATAAATTACACAATTAATTGATCACACAAGGATTTGTTCTGGTCACTAATTACTAGACCCACAACTAACTAAATAAATATCCAGGATACCTATTCAGAGCAAGATTTACTATATTATAACTTACCTTTCTTTTTCTTTTGATTGTAGAAACTAACCAGTTTATCAGCTGACCATAATTAAAAATATGTTGCAAGAACATTGAAGATGCTAACCACTGTGGGCTCCTATATTCTGATTCATATTCTTTATCTAAAGATTGGCCATGTTCATCTTGAATCAATTGCACTAATCTTGAGAAATAATCACCATTTGTGTCACAAATAGCCTGACAGTCTCTTATGCTATTATAATTATATAGCATTACCACACAGTTATTAAATTTGTCGATTTGATTGCCATTTAATTTTAACTGGATAATTTTTAACCCCGTCACCTGATCAACGGCGAGAAAATTGTGAAATTTATGAATGTTTTTCTTATGAAATGAATTTCCAGAGCAACCATATATTAAATTCTCCTGTCTGGGACCTTTTTCTAGAAATAACTTAGTATCTCTAGAATATTTAGTAATATAAACGGTTATAAAATTAGAGTTATCAACATAACCTTTAAAATATATTGTCTCGTTAGGGCTGTAACTAGAAATGATAGGAAATAATATTTTCACTGTTCCGTGCATTATTATTAGTCAATTTGCTATTCGCTTGCGTAAATTTTATCATTGTTATCTAGCAAAGAGTACTTCAATTGTTATCTATATTTATTTATTTTGACCGTGTTTGTCTCTCAGACTCTCAGAGGTGTTTGTTATGACTACTGTAGGTTAAATACTCTTTGGTTATGACCAAAGATATTATAATATAATATCTTTGGTTATGACATTCACGTCATAGACAATAAAACAGATTTATATTATAGAAAAATTACGTCTTTGGATTCATATTTGATATCACAGATGTCACATAAAGTTATAGAAGTAGTAGAAGAAAGTTAATATTGTACACACGGCTACATATCAAGCTAAATTTCCAGTATAAGCTACCTCTCATTGTATGGATATCCTATACAACGCAAGATCAGCTTATACTGGAATTGTATAGCTTGATACGTCGCCGTGTGTACCTAGCGGAAGGCTATAGACATTGGAGTCGTTATCGTTTTAAATTTGCAAACAATATTTTTTGCAGACTTTTACGGGGGACGCTTCGAGCATTTAGACAAAAGGTACTAACTTAACGTTTATATGCATGAAGATGCATCCTTTTCTTTTGTTTTAGTATTAAATGAAACATTTTCGAAATTTTACAAAATCCGCCCCTAAGAATACCCGCTCACCAAAAACCCTGACTGGTATTGTTCTTTACTACGGGTTCAAACCCATACCGTGACATCACCACTGCTCACATGGCATGCTCGTCCCGAGCATTGTTATTGCCATATTAACGCGCCAACCGATCTAATTTCGTAGATTCGTCGTCGACGGCGTCGTAAGCTAATGGCTTCCTTCAGTAACTACAACTTCTCTCTGTGTTCGTAACGTATTGCTTCAACTTCAAGTGTGTGAATGATAGTAGGTATTCGCGCAGTTTATTAATAAAAAGATAAAATAAAGTTTAGATAAAACTTGTATTTTCATTATTATATTTTTCCTGAACAACTGAAAAATATTTTTGTGACAGTCATGACATGTTCAAGTAAAAAAATAAATTGATATAGGTATTCAGCTTTCTTCTTTCTACAGGTTTCTTGAATTCAGTATCGTGCTGCTTGAATTTCTATTAAAATATAACGTAACGTGGATAACGTCCTCAGAGTTACAAAGATGATGATAATTAATGGATATCCATAATAATAACAGTTGATATAAGCATATTTTTACATGATAACAGAATCACTTAGTACTGGGGAGGAAAGTGTGTATATGCATGCAAACTCGAGAATACAGCAAACTTCGTTTACATGCAGATTCAAAGAGTATGTATCAAACTATTAGGCAGATTAATACCTGCATTTGATATAATAACTTAAAAAATAAAATAAAAGTTCGATGACAAAGACGTCTAGCTCTCACTGCCTACCTGCACATTGCTCGCTGGAGACCTTGTTTTTTTTTTTTTTTTTTTTTTTTTTTTTTGCCTCCTATTATGGAGCAATGGCTCGCACGTTCAGTGCATCCGCCAGTTTCGAGTATTGAGATTCTCAAACTTTCTGGTAGGTAGCTTTTAGGTTTATGTTGTAATATTTATTATTTAGCGACGGTTACAACTTTGTAAAGGTAGGGAAACGGATAGTTTAAAAATTAAATATCAGACTAGGATTTTGATTTTGGATAAGAATAGGGGAAGTATGCACTTTATAATAATATTTTATAGGTATGTAATCAAATAAATAAATATCAAATAGACACATTATAATATCAAGAAATTAAAAAAAAAAAAAAAAAATATATATATATATATATTTAAACTCTAATATTATTACTACAAATAAAATTTGAAAATATATTATACATAGATGCATTCACAGAATAAAGAAGGGTATTTATGGATGTCGGGAACGGGACACGGAGGGAAATCAAATTTTCTAAAAAGGAAGAACGGTCATGTTTAGGACAGGAGAAGAATATGTGATCCAGATCCGCAAAGTCATCACCACATTCACACTGCGGACTATTTATAATACGCAACCTAGAAAGATGGGCCGGACAAGATGTATGACCAAGACGCATTCTTATTAAAATGGTTGTAGGAATTTTGTCAAGTTTTATACCAGCGAACCATGGTTTAGATGGTATTTCTTGTTGAATATTTAAATAATTCTTCCCTTTTAATTGGCTACTCTTTTTCCAGACTGAATCCCAGGAATCCCGGAGATAAACTCTAGGAAGAGCAGCCAGGTCGTGAGTAAAATTTTCAAAAGGGAATTTATCTCCACACACCACAGCCTCATTCGCAAGTTTATGGGCCCTTTCGTTACCTACAATGCCATAATGGCTAGGTATCCATACAAAAGTAACATAAAATCCTTTCATATAACAGTCATAAAGCTTACTTCTAATGTCTGCTAAGAGAGGGAAAATAGGTTTGGAGTTGAAAGGAAATCGAGTTAGTGACTGTAATGCGCTCATAGAGTCGCTAAAAATGATAGTTTTTCCAAGTTTGAAAATAAGAATGTATTCTAAAGCCTTAGCGATGCCAAGACATTCAGCGGTAAAAACTGACGTTTGAGATGGGCATTTTACTTTCTGGACAATGTTATATTGAACATGATAAACTCCTACTCCTACAAAATCTCTAATTGGTGCTTGGACGCATCTGTATAAATGTGATTCCACCCTGGCCAATTATCTTGCACAATAGAATTAAAGGAAATATTAGCATTGTATTTATCAATATTAGAAAGATAGTAAACACACGGATTGTAAATTAAGGCTTCATATTTACAGTTAAAAAAGTCAAGAGTACGAGATCTATGTGTCGGGGCCTGAATTGATTTATGGGTAAGGCTCAAAATTTTTGCGCTATCGCACAAAGGAGATCACAACGGAACGTGTTACAACTGAACTAATGTGTTACAACGGAATTTGTAAACCTTAGTACACAACTACCACGGCATGCTATTTTTTTTAATATTTCAAAAATATATATTTTTATTAAGAACCATAGTTTAAAAATTTAAAAAAATATTATTCTTAAGTAGGTATTTTTATTTAATGATAATAAAATTTATTATACCTAATGGCATATGACTATGAGTATCATTTAAACAATAATCAAGAAAACCTAGATATAGAAATTACGACATATTGTAGCTTTATCATTTGCGGATTGGGATGGAGCTTCATGTTTTTTTATTACGCTTTGATTCCTGCCACTGCTTTCTGAACTCATTTTTTTTCATCTTCATTTAATTCAGCAATTTTCCTTGTTATGGCTTTTGTTCTTTCATTATTTTTTTTTTCAAATCTTCATATTTTGTCGCATTACTCTGTTTTAATTTTTCTCGGTACCTTCGACTCCGTTCCGCCTCAGACATCTTGAAAGTAATAAATAAAAATAAATAGGTAACTAATACTTACTATGTAAAAGTTTGTTCAAGTAATCAACAACAAAATGCCAACTCAATTGGCTCAAATTTAACTTTTCATTACAAAAACCCAGACTAGCGAAAGTAAATAAAAGCTTTTTATTAATATTAAAGTTGCGATAGGTTAAAAAAAAAACAATGATGTACACTTATCTTTATAAATTCTGTTGTGACACGTAGCACAATTCGTATCACAACGTCGCACAAGGGAACAAAATTTCGACACGATCGAACCTAAAAAAAATCATAACACCAAAGTTACTAGACGTACCTTTTGTGTAGTGTTATATTTCAGTAGAACAATAGTTGATTTACACGATTTAAAGCGGAAATTCCAGATATCTATTCACTTAACGTTATTACAAAAGAATTTAACTTACAATTTTTTAATGACCATCCGCGTGCTTCACCACTTTCTCCCAAATGATACGACACCAAATGGCGGAATCGTTCAGAAATGTATCAAATATTGTGAGCCAGTGTTGCCACTATAAATAAATGAATTCGTCATGGCATAAAATTTAACCAGTCCAAAAATATCGCGTCGCACAACCCGTCGTGTTACAACGGAAAAAAAGTTCAGACACATCTAACATTGATAATATTATTAATACGCTTTGTTGTATTATAGCTGTTACCGTTAAATTTCGGCAGTTGTATTCCATAGAAGAAGATATATACGGAAATAAAAGGTTGCAGTGATAAAAACAAAAATTGTGAAATGATTTGTAAGGAGTGGGCGTATGCAGACACAAAAAAAATGTATGGGAGAAAAAAAGAACCTTTTTTATTTTTTATGTACTAAATTATATACTAGGATTACCCGGATGAAAAAAATAATATATACAGTAGGAAAAATAACAAAGTTTCTCTAAATTTGAGAAATAATATAATTTTTTATACTTTTCGTTTTTTTTTATTTAGTTAAACTATACCGACACCAAATTTTTACAATACCTATGCGCAAAAATTTTGAGCCTGTCCCTTATATCTCAAGTAACTTATTACTAAGCAAGGAAGTGTTTTGTACTTCCAATAGTTTGATGACTGAATGAGATCTGCAAGAATATGAAGTTTTAAGATTAAAGGGCTATTTGAGAATTGTAAAACACGATAAAGCAGACGATCAGCTAAGAACTGCCTTCGTAGGTTAAGCGGTGGCTCGCTACATTCAACTTGCAATGCATTGAGAGGGCTAGATTTCATAGCTCCGGTAATTATTCTCATAGCTTTTGATTGAATGGAATCCAGCCTCTTCAAACCCGCTATATTACAAGGCTCCAGTATGAAGGTCCCGTAATCGAGAACGCTTCGTACCAAAGCATTGTAAAGCAGCTTCAAAGAAACCGGATGTCCACCCCACCAAACACCCGAGAGGCATCTCATCAAATTGAGAAGCTTTTCACATTTAGTTACAACATATTCGATGTGAGGCATTCCTGTTAGCTTTGAATCTAAGACAACACCCAGAAACTTGACTTGATTTTTAACTGGTATTCGGCAATTATCGAAATATATAAGAATGGGGGGATGCAATCGCTGACGCGTGAAGAGAACTACGGAACTTTTATGCGGTGAAATGCTTAGACCATTTTTATCCATCCAGACTTTTAAATTATTTAACGAATTTGATATTTCGCTACATATTGAATTAAATGTGTTACCAATGGAGTACAACAATAAGTCATCGGCATATTGAAGGATGTTAATAGAATTATAAAGTGAAGACGCCAAATCATAAGTATATAAATTAAATAATATAGGACTGAGTACAGATCCTTGTGGAAGTCCATTCCACACCAGTCTACTCTGTTCTCGAGCTTGGTCCAGCCTAATTATTCTACCTGACAAGAGGTTTATGATAAAACATGAAATAATTGGTGGAATAGCAAGTTTGTGTAGCTTATATTGCAGAATATTAAGATTTACTCTGTCATAGGCTGATTTTAAATCTAAAAACACCGCAAGAGCAGATTCATTTTTTGTAAATGCCACTCGGACATCAGTCACAAAAGTGCCCACACTATCCAAGGTGCTCCTGCCTTTCCTGAACCCAAATTGTGATTCGGATAATATTCCACGATTTTCAATAATCCATTCAAGGCGATTTTTAACTAAATTCTCAGCAACTTTTGAGATTACAGGGGATAAAGCTATAGGGCGATATGAGGAGGTGTCAGCCGGTGATTTATCTGGTTTAAGAATAGGGATAATTATTTGTGATTTCCAAGAAGATGGAACATTTCCGGATAACATTACTTTATTAATTAAATCTAAGTAATACTGAATTGAAGATTGATTAAGGTTGGCTAAGAATGAATATGGAATACCGTCTTCACCTGGAGCGGAATTTTTAATTTTAGATAAAACACCCTGTAGTTCCTCCATAGTAAATGTGGAATCCAGGGAAAATTGACTACGGGGAATTACAAAAGGAAGGTTACACTGAAAAAGATTATGTTCTGGGGCCGAGGGTGGAGCTAGATTCTTGAGAAATGATTCACTTAAATTTGGAGGTATAGTAGAAATCCGACAATCACTAACACCATAACGAAATCGTCGTATATTTTGCCAGACTATCGAGGGATGAACACGAGGAGAAATGGAAAGACAGAAATTTTTCCATCCTTTAATTTTTTTGTCTTTGAGTAATTTACGAGCATTTGCTATAGCACCAGATACAGTTTTAAAATTTTCATCCGACATATCATTTTTGTACAATTCTTCAGCTATTTTCCACTACTACCATTAGCAACATTTTTTAGAGGGAATGTTTCGTCTGCAGCTTGCAAGAGAGCATTTGTAAATGCATTACTACACTCATTTACATCCTGCGATAAGCTAGGTAAGTTTGAAACTTTAAGCTCTAGTACAGTTTTGAATTTCTCCCATAAGTTTTCATTATTAAGTTTGTATTTTAATCGTGGCATTCTGTGAAAACTTCTTGTATCTCGAGAACCATTTGAGGGAAAACTTAAAACAATTGGGAAGTGATCACTGCCATAAGTATGTGATAAAGTATGCCATGTTAAGGCTGAAGCTAAGGAAGGGGAACAAATTGAAAGGTCTATTGCACTTATATTCTCGTTTGGACCTGTACGTCTTGTAGGAGAGCCAGAATTGAGTATACAAATATTATGTGCGTCTAGAATTTCTAACAGCAGTTCACCGCAATAAGTTGATATAGAACTACCCCAAGAGACGTGATGGGAGTTAAAATCTCCTAAAATTAAGAATGGACAAGGGAGAAGAGTAATAAGGTTATTAAGATGATGTAAAGCTGTAGAAGAAGTAGAAGGAATGTAGATAGAAACAATACATATATTATTTATCCGTGCAGCTACGACGGAAAAATCTTTAAATGCAGGAAGTACTAGAGGGCAAAAAGGGATGGTATTTCTGACCAGTAAAGCGGCACCGCCATACCCATCCGATCTATCATCCCTTAAGCAAGAAAATCGTGGAATTTTAAAAGTAGAGCCTGGTTTTAACCAAGTCTCTGAAAGTGCAAATAAACAAGTGTTAAACTTGTTTATCAAATGAACAATTTCAGATTTTTTAGGAATTGCACTTCTACAATTCCACTGCAGTATCTTCTGAAGTGCCATTATTGACGGGTTTTAGTGATTTAAACATATTAATTATAGGGGCAACGTTGGACGGTATCTTAATATTGGACTGTGTCAATGTCATAATAAGTACTTGAATGATATCCGATGAAGACATCATGGAGGGGTTAGGACTTGAATTCAAAGCACAACCGTTTTGGGGTGAAGGGATTTTAAAATCATTGATGATTTGGTTATGTGATTCACGATCATAACCTTTATTTAATTTGGGAGCTGGACGTCTATTCACGTTAACTGTCTTTTTATATGAACTATTGGATGATGAGCATTGTGAAAGTGATATGGGGGACACTGGATGGTTTTGTTTCATGTGAGGTACTGGGACAGAATTTAGTACATTGGCGTACGATTTATATACAGGTGGAAACAGTTTGACTGCTTCGCCATATGATATAGATTTTTCTGCCATAGCTAACTTGATTTCCTTTTGACGATTAAATTCAGGACATAATTTATTAGTGGCAAAATGGTTTCCTGAGCAATGACAACATGACACATTCTCTTCCTCAACGTCACATGAATCACCTGTATGTTCATGTCCGCATTTATAACACTTTGACCTAGATCTACATTGAAGTTTAGTATGCCCAAAGCGGCAGCAGTTAAAACATTGAATCGTGGGGTAAGTGTACAAATTTACGGGTAGTGCATTGTAGCACATATAAACTCTTTGAGGCAGGACTTGCCCGTCAAATGTAAGTACAACATTTTGTGTCGGTTTCCACGCTGCTGAACCGTTTTCGGTACATTTATAATTTATTCTCCTTACCTTTAAAACCTTACCACACCCACTAGGCACCGAGATATTGTCCATTATTTCCTCAATTGCCCAGTCAGATGGTACCCCACGAACAAAGCCCATTCGTGTAATTTGAAATGATGGAATGAAGGCTTTTAAATTGTTCACTTCTATGCTATCACTTGTTATAAATGAATTAGCATCGCTAAAATTTGAAAAAGCTAGGGAAATTCTATTTCTGCCTATTCTCTTAACAGAACCATTAACTATATTCTTTATACCATTTCTCAAAAGGAATTTCCCGAATGAGACTGGGTGGAGAGTAGTTCCATCGTCAGGTGACTTGGTTATTCTTTGCACATGAATATTAAATGGGGCCTTGTCATGAGCTTCGTATTGTTTCCTTCCTATTGAAGAAAAACTTTGGGAATCTGGATCGTTTAAGGATATCGCAGGAATGACAGTTGGTGTTTGTAATAAAGTATTTTCAATGTCTTTACTAGGGTTTGTGTCACTGTTTTCATTTACTCCACAGTGACAACCCGTTTTGCCATCTACTGCTTGAGCGTGCTTCCTTTTCTTTTTATTGCAATGTTTGCAAATTTTATTAAAGTTAGATTTTTTCCGTTTAAGTTGAGATGCGGAACAATCCGTGTCCATGCCAGACTCATTAGATACTGTATTATTATTTTGAGTTGATATAGTAATGAAATTTGCCGCCGGGGGATCATTACGCCCCCCGGGGCCGGTAAATCAGGTGGCTCGTTCATATA
The DNA here is from genome assembly GCA_951640165.1 of Pseudoips prasinana. Lineage (NCBI taxonomy): Eukaryota > Metazoa > Arthropoda > Insecta > Lepidoptera > Nolidae > Pseudoips > Pseudoips prasinana. The sequence goes on from OX621240.1 coordinate 19,216,660, forward strand.
CAGTAATACATAAAAGACTTACCGAGACCGAAGTCTATCTATACACAAAAATTATTATATGTAAACTAAATATTAATAATATTAACACTAACACACAGTACTTATCCCTATAATATACAAAATAGAATATAAATAATTATCAGAAAGAAAAATCGACCATTCGGTTCAACGTTTCCCGCGCTTTCTTCTGCCTGGAGACCTTGTTGACTATTTACAAGCGCTTTTTTAAAGTCTACGTGAATAAAAACCTTTTTTATTTTATATTAAAAAATAAATAAAAAGGTTTTTATTCACATAGACTTTAAAAAAGCGCTTGTAAATAGTCAGAACATGTTTGTAGTAATATAGTTGTATACATTATTATTTCTACAGGGTGTCCGGTGGCAGAATTTGGATTTAAAATGTAAATAACAAAAAAACTACAAAATATATACATTTATATTTTTAATCATTTTAAAATAGACAAATGCGGGTTTTATTACTTAAAAATTATGTCGTCTAAATGTTGGCCGTTACGTCGGACACATTCTTGGAATCTGGCTTCAGTATTCCTTGCCACTCGCTGGAGAAGTGCGGCCGGGGTGCCATGAACTTCGCGAACGATATTTTCTTTTAATGCTGAGATAGTCTCCGGGCTTGTTTCATACAGTTTACTTTTAAGATACCCCCACAGAAAAAAGTCCATGGGGGTAAGATCCGGAGACCTGGGTGGCCAGGGGATGTCACCGAAACGGCTTATCATTTTGTTAGGGAAGAAATCACGAAGTAGCGCCATGGTCTCCCTAGCAGTGTGAGGCGTAGCGCCATCTTGCTGAAACCATGTCTGCGAAGTGAAGGCAGGATGTTCTCTCAATGTTGGAAAAAAATATTCGTTCAGCATTCGCCGATAAGCAACACCGTCCACAGAAATTGCTTGCCCTTGACGATTTAAAAAAAAAATAGGGTCCAATTATTCCCCTGCTTGATAATGCACACCAAACCGTCACTTTGGGACTGTGAAGTGGCTTTTGATGTTTTAAGCTGGGGTTTTGTCCTTTAGGGGACCAATAACGACAATTCTGTTTATTTACACTTCCATTTAAATGAAAATGGGCTTCATCACTCCAGAAAATAATATTCACTGTGCGAAATCGCTCCAACATTGTCTCACATAAATTTTTGCGCATATTGAAATCATTAGGCTTAAGCGCTTGCACTATTTGAATTATAAATGGATGAAATTCAAGATCTTTCTTCAATATCTCGTGCACTATACCTAGTTTTTGGAAGCCCCAAGGCAGCCGCTCTCTTGCGAACGGACTGACGCGGATTATCGCGCAAACTGGACGCGACGAGTTCAATATTTTCATTTGTTCTCGACGTCCGGCTGGGCCCCGGTCGTGGGCTGTTTTCTGCTGAACTTGTTGCCCGAAACCTTCGCACCCATAATCGAATTAAATATTCACTTGGGGCGTTACGTAACCGTCGAATATCGTAACGTGAACAAAATCTTCGACGAGCAATTTCACACGAATCATTGACTTTGTAAAACGCTTCGATTGCGAAAGCACGTTGTTCACCCGTCCACTGCGACATCGCGACTAAATAACGAATGACGAAGCTGACGACACCCCCTCCCCGCTTCTCCGCTTAACGGTTACGGAGAAATTTGAAATTTAAATCCTAATTCTGCCACCGGACACCCTGTAGTAACATAGATATTTAGGTACGCATTGTATTGATTGTATGAAAACATTTATAAAATTAATTTTATTATAGCAATGATATTTAGCTAGCTCGTATCAAGTTATTGTCAAGAGATAATGTATAATTATCTAGTTTAAGTCAAATATTTTTACTACATATTATCAATGGTTCTGTCTATATTAAGGTATTATTATTATGACGGACCTTGTTTTAATAACGACGGTCGCGCTTTAATGCTATCACCGGATCAAATGCGCCCCAACTGAGAAGACCCAGCGAAACAAACTCAGTGGGTTCATCTACTACCGGTTTCAACACGACCCAGTTGAGACGGTCCGGCGAAACATACTCAAATGTATTATTTCAGATGCCTGTAGTCGGTAGGTAGTCTCAAGGCTCTAAACGCTAGAAGAACTACCAGGTATGTAAACATTTAGTTAAAAGGTATTATACATATGAATAATATTTAATTTTACAGAATGTGCAATGGTATTTCCAACTTATCACATTTTTACCAATTCGACTTGTTTCTTCAAATTGCTAGCATACAAAGTTAACCCTTGACAGAATACAGAAACCTTTTTTGTGCCACCAAATGATGAGGTAGGTAACTCATTAGTAATAACGAAAATCATTTACAATTGTTTCGTAAAATAATTGACACAAAAAATACAGTAGGAAATGGAAATTTAAATTGGTACTTGGCAGCATCGTCGCCATTTTATTTTCGTAACTTGCTGTGATTGATTTGTTGGCTTGTGTGGATGGTTGCGATTAATTTCTTTCCAGATACGACGTATCCTGGTTAGGCATATAATAAGATTCGTTGTTTGTTGCCCTTAAATTATAATTTCTACAAGATTTTAAGTTCTATTGAGTCCTATATTCAATATGTCAGCCCACGAGCAAATGAGGGCAATGTTGGACCAACTAATGGGCACCGCACGGAATGGTAATGTACATTTTGATTACTTATAACCTTTCCCGACAGTTATCGTGCAATTCTCATAAGATTGAATATAAATTATATTTTGATTTTTATACAGTGTGCCTAATTGACCCATGACGGCTGAATGTGCCAGCTGAGATTGTAAGTTGATTAAATCTCTTTCAGGTGAGACTGACAAACATGGAGTAAAATTTTATGATGATGCGGTGTGCAAATCATTTTTGTTACAATGTTGTCCACACGAAATACTTTCGTCCACGGTAAGTGATTCTGTTTTGATTTCGTTATTGTCCAACTCTGAGTTTTCATTAAAATACTTAAAAACAACAATGAAAGTTTCTGGTGGTTTAATTATACAACTGTTTATTTTAATAATATTTATATTAATGAAATCTCAGTATCTTTTGTAATTTTGAGGACTTATAGTCTATTTGGTGCACAAACATTGAGATATTCTTTATTATTCTTTTGTTTAATATTTTTCTTGTACATGGTTTATCTTAATGTATGTGGTTTATTTTCTCTTTCACATCTGTTGTCGTAAATTAATGTAGTGCCTGGAGAAACCTTACATCGGAGTGGCATTAACTGTGGTGAAATATGCTTTTCAGAAAATGCCCAACACTAGTCTTTATTGCTCATCACAATACTTAACAGATGAGGGATAGATTGTATGAGTTAGGCTGTTCTGTAAGTACCAAGATGTACGTATAAAACATTTATAGTTAGCTGATTGTATTACTGCTATGCAGTATTTAATATTATGTTAAGGCTCTTGAAATAAATAAATTTTCCAACGGTATCTAATGCTGCTTCGGTGAGTACATGTGAAAATTTTAGGAACGTGAAAAATCTTAGCCGGGTGAGAGAATTTGGTGTTGTACATTCTAACTACATTGGGTACGTACTGCGCTGTTTACAAGGCTGGCAATCCAAAAAATATTGCATGTACTGATAAAACTATATTTTTAAACTTTGAGAGTTATCTGTACTCATATTTTGTTTGCTATGACAACCTTACACAAAAAATGGCATACAATATATTATTGTGTGCCTACCAGAAAAGTAAATATTGAAATTTATTTTACATTCAGTTCTCAACACATTGCATTAATTTTAAATCTAAATGGCGAAACCTAATTTTACAAACACTATAAAAAATTATACTATATTATTATATGTATAGCATCTTTTATAAGTCATTATAATTATTGTGAAGTCAATATTTGTTGTGGTCTCTTAATTTCAGACTATTTTGTTATAAACATAACTTTGCCATATTTCTATTGTTAGGAACAGCCTGATGCATTATACACAATAGACATAAATGGAAAGTGCATAGTTATTGTTTACATACTCTGAAATTAAAATGTAGGTTTAGGTTAAGATATGGGTGTTTCCTCTATCATTTGTAAGTACATATTTATGATAAATCTACATTATCCTGAGCGTGACCTGACCTGTGAGCTGTGGTGATGTAGTATGTATTTCTTAAAATATTATTATGAACAATTTTTGTGTATCTATAAAATATTTATAACTTTCTTTCTTTATGTTAGGATATTTGTAAAATATAAAATTTGTCATATAAATGAAATTCCTAAAATAATATATTTAGTGTTAAATACTACATGTTAAATGGTTGTTTACACTGATTAATTAGGGCACTTATTATTTATGTGGTTTTAATTTTTATTGCAGCGTATGGACCTAGGTGAGTGTCCAAAAATACATGATTTGGCTCTCCGTGCAGATTATGAATTAGCATCGAAAACCAAAGACTATTTCTATGACATTGATGTAAGTATTAATATTATAATACAATAGTATTTATTACTTTAATCATTTATGTGGAAACCTTCATTTTGAAACAATTTTTACTGGTGGCATTGATGTCTATGCTATTGGACTAGAATTGTAACCCTTGTATTCAGTCAAAACTGTAATAAAAATTATTCCAACTGTCACTCCATCAGTGCACATACTTCATCTGCTACCAAAGCTCTTGTTTACATAAATATTACAATTTTAATCCAATTCTTTCAGGCTTTGCAAGGTGTGGGTAATTAGGGCTAGGGCAATTAACAGCAAATATTTAATTATTATTCTTTTTATGGTTTTAAATTTCTTTTGTTTACCTTTTTAAATTCCCCACAACTTTTTCCTAAACTTTCATTATCCTACACTTTCAGATATCTGTAATTTAAAAATTATAGATTGATGGTGATTATAATGATACGAAATGAAAGCTGATATTTTAAGTTTTCTAATGACACATCATTTTTGTTATATATACCATGTGTAGTTATTATAAAATTGGTGAAAGAATGCAAGTTGAAAGGTTTAGTCAAATTGGTTGTTTGCAAGTGTAGAAGTAGGGTTGTCAAATAATATAGGTCATAGTCAATGCTGCCACCATTCTGGGAATGTTACTCACTGATATGGTTTTAGAATAAGTTGAATTTTTATATATTAGTTAGGGATAATTATATAATTTGATTTTAAGCCATGGTTCCAGTGAAACTGATTTTATGAAATTGTGAATTAAAACATTATTTTGTGATGTGTAGGCGACAGAACATTTAGAGGCATTTATAGCTGATTGTGACCGCCGTACTACGGCGGCAAAACAGCGACTTGCCGAGACACAGGAGGAATTATCTGCAGAAGTGACAGAAAAGGCGAATGCCGTGCATGAACTAGCTGAGGCGATCGGTCAGAAGCTAGCGCGCGCTGAGGCTTTGGGAGAAGAGGGTATGGTAGAGGAAAGTGTTAAACTTATGGGAGAGGTAAGATAATATATTATGATAAATTAACATTGAAACTTCTTAACTAGATTTAGCATCCGCATCTGCTGTAAATGATGCTATTTTTTTTTATAATTGATTCAAATTAAAAATCTTACATACATTTTTAGTACTAAGTCCTACATTATGGTTAATATTTCACTCATAACACTTCTGTAATGTATTTTATTAGATTGAGGAACTACGCAAAAAGAAGGCCGTCGCTGAGCAAGAATATCGTAACTCGATGCCGGCGTCGTCTTACCAGCAACAGAAATTACGCGTGTGTGAAGTGTGTTCTGCATACCTAGGCATACATGATAATGACAGACGGCTAGCTGATCATTTTGGAGGAAAACTACATCTCGGATTTATTACTATTAGAGAGAAATTGTCAGACCTGAAGGTAATCATAACGACATTTTTTATAAATCTCTATAAGAGTTGTCTCATTGATTTTGTATTGATTTAAACTTAATAGAAATTAAAATAATTGTGCGGGATAGTTAAACTTACTTAAAACTCGTACTAATATTATTTGTGGTCAGTTGTTATATGCAGCATGTAATGCGACACTAATTTTATATTGTTGTGTATAAGTCTCTCACTTTTGGAATACATATCTTTCCCTTTCTGTATTCGTTATATCACTGTTCGTAAACAAGATGCGTCCTTAATATGTTACTCTCGTTCATTTATTGACCAACGAATTTAAAAACCAATAAAGCTATACAGTTCAACATTAATTTCGTAGACAGTGAACAGTGAATTTAATTTACATAACTGCAGTATTCCTAATAGTACATTTTTTTTACTTAATAGGTTCGTATAGTTCAGCAGTGTTTTGATATGTATATAAGAATCTATGCATAATGGCCCAATCAGGAGGCTCAGTGTGGAAACCAATCGCTCATCTAAACCCATTTAAATTCTGTTTTGGATCTAGTGAGAAGTAAATTCTGGAATTTAAACGGAAAATTGATTTACTTTTGTAAGATTAAATAGATAGTCTTGCTTTCTTCAGAAAACCGTTGAAAAACGGCGCGAAGAACGTGGCGCTTCAGAACGTGAACGTAGTGGCGGCCGTCGTCACTATGTGGGTGGCCGCGAATTGGACCGGCGAGCTAGACGCCACCGGGAGACTGCGCGCGACCGAGACCGCAACAAAGAAGACCGGGACCGCAAACAGGAAAATCGGGATCGCAATAAGGAAGAGCGAGACCGCAATAAGGAGGAGCGGGACCGCAATAAGGAGGACCGGGACCGTGAACGCAAGGAGAGGGGTGACAGAGACCGTGAACGTGAACGCGAACGAGATACGAGAAGGTATATTTAAAATTAAATGAGACCTATTTCTTAGCATTCCACGGATTCACCGTGCGAAAACCGCGTGTATCGCGTGGTAGAGGAAGGAACACTCGACAGATTCTGTGACTTGCGACTCAGACTTTGGTTTAAGGGGGCCCCCTGTTCTGCATCACCCCTCTTCCTAGCCAAATTTGGTTCGATCCTAAAAATGCCCCTTTAGATGCTCATTCTAATAGAGAACTTATGAAAGTTCTTGATAATCCTAAGTCTTTTAATATTTTTTATATGTATTTAAGAAACTCATTAGTAAGAGTCATTATGTTAAACTTCTTTTAAATACTTACCTATAAGTTAGATAGCATAGGAAGGGTCTATCAGGTGTATTTCTGATTGGGTGATAGTTACCTCATGAAAAATGTAGATGTTTAGCAATATTAGTAGTGCACATACGACAACAAAGCTTCCCCATTTGGATTTCCTGGCCATTTCCAGATGGAAGTGATTTATACTGACTTATTTTCGAGACATCAATAAAAACTTCGAACCTTAATGTACAGACGCAAGTATGTCCAGCTACCCCAATCTGTCAAATTTCTCTGATAGATCTTCAACTTTATCACAAAAGCATAAGGTTAACTTTCAATTGGGGAAATTTGTCCGATTGGGGTAGCTTGATGTGCTGGCGTCTGTACACAGATAAATAGATGTGTGTGCACAGTGCTTAGTTTTTATACATATTGACAAACGAAGAGGCAAGCTATATAAAACAGGGGATATCGCTCACCTATTCTGCCGTGAAATTTGGCCGTGATCATTTGACATTGGCAAAATTAATAAATGATAAAAAATTAACAATTAATTTCTTTTAAACAGACGTAGCCGTTCGCGTAGCAGGAAACGCGAAGACAAAGGAGAGTCACGCGAGCGGTCTCGCGGGCGCGACCGGGACCGTGAACGCGAGCGCGAAGCCCGGCGCAGTCGCTCACATCGCTCCGGGTCCCGCGAGCGCAGGCGGGACTAGCCAACCTACTTCTATCTACCTATCAATCCTCTCTCCAATTACATGTGCTGTATATAACAACGTGCAACCAAACCTGATTGAACCTATTATAACAATGTGTTAACAACTGTGTCACATGTTAAGCTTCTGTAATATGACCATCTAATTTTGTTGCACATTGTATATATCTCACATTTGACCCATTATTCCTATGTGTAGTTATAAACATAAGACTCTAATACAATTTCTCAGAAACAATAATGACTATATAATATATTGCAGTACGTTTGATTATAAGCAATACAGAAAATATTTTTCCAATTCACTCATTGAAGACTCGCAAAATAGCAATATTAGCATTGTATAGGCAACCAAATAAAATTATGCATCCAGAGGCCTAAAAAATCATGTCTGTTTATATTTCATTCAAAATACTTTATTCGATTTCCACTAATAGTCGGTAAAATGCGCGTTTTTAATGTAGTTTCTTTATAATCTTTGGTTAAACCTCTACGTGGTATAATTTAAACTCGTAGATTTTCTTTTTGAATTTAGTTTATCTTTGTTTACACAATGTTTGTATCGATTTGTAAGTTTTTCATGGGTTTGGTTAAGGTACAAATCGATTATCGCGCACACTCGCTATATTATTTGTTTTTTCTAGTGATGTAAAGATAATTATATGATAGTAGTATACTAAGAAATATATAGTTTAGCTAAATTAAATGTAAATATCTAACGAAAACGCACTGCCGGGAGTAGTTATTTGTGCAACATTTGTGTGAGAGCAGTGTTTGTTTTTGTTATAAGTGCTATGTTTGAATCTTGAGCTGATGAAGGATTCTATAATTGAATGAAGAGCTAAGAAACAATACTAAGCTAGAATCCTGTATGTAGAGAGAGAGATTCAAAGCAGAAAGAGACAAAAACAAGTTGTACTTGTTTTTCACCTCACTATCTACAAATACAAGAAAAGAAACCTCCCTAAATAGTTGGAAACTGAATTGAAAGTCCAGCTATTCTGTGGGGAAAAAGATGACAATTTTGTATCAAAATTGACTTTTTGAGCTAGTGACGTAAACATAAAATTATTTCACATCATAATTTTACTAATATTTATGAATCACTCTTTCATGAGTTTGTTTTTATTTTTAGTTTTGAATGATTTTACTGTAAAATTAGTTTTTTTTTTCAGGAGCCCTGCACAATTTCTGTATGAAAAAATAGATTCAGTTCATAGTTCAGGTATATAATAGGTGATATCTTAATTTTATTATACAAGATGACTGGAAATTCAACCTATTCTTTGAAAGAAGTTATGCATATTATCCATAATTGGCATCATAGAAAGTGTTGGTAGAATCTTATTATCAATTTTTTTTTAGTATACAATTAGCTTAGAATTCTTTTACTGCATCACCGGAGAATTTGTCGCCTAAAATGATTGATAGTTTATCAGTATATAAATTATCAATCATATGCCCAAGAATAAGTCGTCCGACAATTTCAAAGGAGTTTTAAAACCACGATGTTTTTTAGAACATAGGGAGTCGTAATAATCGCTTTACCCCTTTCGAGGGATGGATTGAATTTCCTGCTACTTTGTATACAAGGTGTGACTTAAGTAGTAGTCGTAACTTTGAGTTTAATTTGCTAATGAAACTGACAAACTGTAAAAAATCGACATGCAAAGTACACAAAAAGAAAGATTAATAACAATCAGCTGATACTTTTTCTAAATAAAATGATTTCATGTTTTAGAAGCTGCTTTTTTTTTTATTTCTTTCTAAATTCAATTAAAAAAAAATATTCCGTAAAAATATTACATTTGTGTGGAATAGTCGTTTCTTTTTGCCCTACCAATCATCACGTGATAACTACTGAGAAACACTGCCAGAAAACTCGGTAGGAGTCCTTTTATTTAATATTTATTTCTTAATACAACATTTCCTTGTACATTCTTTTATACTAGTTCCTTTAACTTATTCGTAGACAAATATCTACGAATAAGACAAATGATTAAGATTCTATAACAAACTTCCCAGTGATATCAGAGATTTCTCTGATATCACTGGGAAGTTTGTTATAGAATCTTATGTATGCATTTGTAAGTAGCGCTCCTTAATTTACGTACACTATTCATGTTACAGCTTGTATATTTGGTAAGACTTAGATTTGTATTATTTGAAATATGTATGTATATTTCATGTCTGTAGGTTTAGGTAGATCGTTTGCGCTAGAACTGTAATAGGAGGAAATAATGTAGAGGCGAAAAAAATATTTAGGGGCGTGTCGACTAATTACATGAATTTTATATGAAAGCATGATGTCAAAATGTAGTTATGTATGCTTTTCGTTTGTTACAATTAAAATCATTATGATTATTATTGCGTTTTACTACAACTAACACTCCCGCCTGTTTGTACTTGAGATTACCTAATTAAAGGACTAGCTTCTTTTTATTGGTCCATATTATACAGATTATCTTCTCAAAACTGTCTTCTTCAATGTCCACCTCATAGTTTTCTTTTTGTCGATTTTTTTTCGTTGAATCTATTCTCTTCTGGAACTCTGTTCCTTCCAAAATAAGGCTGCAAAGCGTTGCAAAATTTCTCTTTTTACCCGACTGCGGAACGCAAAGTGTTTATCAGGCTATGTATGTATGTATGTTCCTTTGAAGCACTATACAGACCAAACGCCTGGACCGATTTTAATGATTCGCACGTCAATCGATTCCTTCCAGTCCGGGAAGTGTCACTAAAGACATGATGTTAGTGAAAATTCAATATGGCGACTACTGGACGCCATGTTGTGAAAATTTAAAAAATTTAAGTCAACAAATTATGTCATGTGGGGTATCGTTGAATAGGTATTTAAAAAACATTTTTAGTTTTTCAACATTTTTCGATTTGACCGGCCGTTTAGGAGCTATATCGATTTAAAGTTGCGTAACAACTATTCTCACATATAGGTTTTAAAACAGTAGAAATTTACGATGAAAAGACGAAAACTTCGTATGACTGTGCGTGTGAGTGTTGATGGACATATACTAAAGTATATATATATATTCTTGACAATAACTTGATACGAGCTAGCTAAATATCATTTCTGTAATAAAATAAAATTTATAAATGTTTTCATACAAGATATACCTAAATATCTATGTTACTAGAAATAATATCTATAATGTATACAACTATATTACTACAAACATGTTCTGACTATTTACAAGCGCTTTTTTAAAGTCTACGTGAATAAAAACCTTTTTTATTTTATTTATTATTTTTATTTTATCTATTAGGTATATTGGACTACCTAAAGTATCTAACGGCTAACACGTCGCCCATCTCCATATTCAAACGAGTTAGTACTTAACTTCACTTGAAAAACTATATATAGGTAGGTACCTAACGAAATCGAATTGTTTTAAATGCAATGACAAAGATATAAAGAACAACGTCCCTTTGGTTGGTGTGAGAATCGAACTATCAACAACCGAATTTCATGCGCTTTGTGGACAAGGTAAATTTTAAAGAAAAATGTTACCTTTAATATTATGTTGGGAGTAACTGTACACAAGTTGCAAGGGACAACTTTGAATCGAGCCGTTGTCGATCTCAGTTCGTGCATTTTAATTTTGAATTGAATTGAATTTTTCATAAAGCCAGGTTAAGTCTTTAGATGGTTTAATTATTAGTACTCTGTACCACCGCAAGCTACTAAACAATCCTCATGATATCAAATCTCTCAATGAAATCACGAGATTGCGGAATTTGCAGTCATATAACAATGACTGACTTATCTCTCAGCTTAAAGAGCTGCTTGTATTAACGTGATATTTGGCCTGGATGTTTATTTATTCATTACCATATCACAGATTAAAAATATAGATTAAAAAGAAAACAGTAAAAAAAAAATGCCACTGTGGAAAGTGGAACTATAATTAAATTTTGCCAATCGGACTATCTCGTAAATAAGCATGGACTCTTTTTCTTTTCTACATTAATGTCATACCAGATATAACTCATCATACATGCACTTTGTTTGCAGACGACATCCTTATAGATTTGGCATAGAATCTGTTAAATAACTTTGAACTAGAAATTAATAATACGATAGAAATTAATTCGCTCGATAAAAATAATCTGACCGCGAATTTGAGCAAGACACACTTTATTCAATTTTTGAGCAAAATAAGTAAATCATATTTACTAAATATAAAATACAATGGTCATAAACAAAGAAGAGAGTGTGAAGTTTTTTGGTAAATAGTATAATTAATAAAGTAGTTGTAGAGTGCGTGAGCGGGAACCTAAGCGATTTCTTCAGAAACTTGTTCAGAGTACTTAGAGAGAAAACATACTAAAAGTCCTGATGTTCAGGAGGCGAAGCGGAGGGAGGGGAGGGGGACAAGGACCTCAATTTTAGGTTTTACGCTAATATTTAAAAAATGGCGCGTTTTAGCAAAAACTGTTCTAAGTTGAAATGAAAGCTTATAAAATTTTCTATAACTTTGATACTTTTCCATATCCCATCCGTTTTCAAACTACAGGCTCTGGAAAAGTGCAATTAAAAATGTTTTGAAATATTAGTTTCTAAGTCGAATTCTGTGAATGATTCACATTTTTATTCTCTTAGGTCGTGAGGGTCCTGGAAAAAGGTCGTTTTCTGTGGTATCTTCTTCCTCGCCTTCCTCAGTGGTAAGTGGTTCTTGCTGAGAGGGCTCTCAATCATCTTCATGGTCATTCTCGTAGTCTTCCTCGCTAAAAGACACGCCGTTGAAGCATTTTCCTTGGCAATGAAGGCACGCAGTAGAAAATTTTAGCATAGCTTTGCGACATCCACATTTGCTGCTGCTACAATCCTTGGTGCAGCGACAAAATATTATTTTTAGTAAAACCTGGGGCGCCGGTAAATCTTTTGTTGTTCTTGGCGCCAAGATATCACCATAAATTTTCCCACCCCCACTCTTGAGGGAGCAGCTCATTCCCGAGCCACTGCTGCACTTGGTGATATGTGCTTCAGGAATTATATTTAGCTACTCTCGTAATGGCTCTTAGTGGCTGTGTGGTGACGGCCTAGAGAATATCGCCACCCCCTCTCATCCCGCGGGGGGACGTAGAAGTCGTCCCGAGGGAATATATACCAGAGAATGGGCAGCAGCGTTCTCATGAGTACCAATGTCTACCTTACTGCGATTGCCAACCTGTTTGCCAAGCGTGGCTATTATGGCAGATCCCCTCAAATGAAGGACACAATTAAACCGCGGCCCCCAGTCCCCGGTAGCCCTGCTATTCCCAGCCGTGGTAACAGCCGTGGTTACGGCAGGGCAGGGGGTGCTAAGAATCCCCGGCAGATTCCGCGTTACCAAAACCGACGACCTCTGGCCCTGGCAACATACAACACACGCACACTGCGGACCGACGAGAAGATAACCGAACTGGAGGAAGAATTGAGCAGGTTACATTGGAACATAATAGGATTATCTGAAGTTCGAAGAGAGGGGGAGGACACTATAATCCTGAAATCCGGGAATCTGCTCTATTTCCGGGAGGGCGACCAACTGTCCCAAGGTGGTGTTAGGTTCATAGTAACAAGTCCCTCGTCCACAACATAGTGAAAATCGGGAGTGTGTCGACTAGGGTTGCGTACCTCATACGCACTTCCACGATGAGGTTGAGGTCATGTATGAGGATATTTCTAGAGCCATACATACCTCGAACTCTTATTTCACTGTGGTCATGGGGGACTTTAACGCGAAGCTGGTTAAACGATTTGGGGATGAGCTGAGAGTGGGGCAATTTGTAACTGGAGACCGGAATCCCCGGGGCCAAATGTTGGCCGACTTCATGGAGAAGGAGGGACTCTTTATGATGAACTCCTCTTTCAAGAAGCCGGAAAACCGCAAATGGACCTGGGTAAGCCCCGATGGTAAAAAAAAAACGAGATAGACTTTATCTTGTCGACGAGTAGACAGATGTTCAATGACGTCTCAGTAATCAATACGATTAAAACCGGAAGCGATCACCGACTGGTGAGAGGCTCATTGAACCTAAATGTCAAGCTCCAGAGGTTCCGACTGATAAAGTCTACGCTCCAACCTTTACCCATCTACATCAAAAACCCTGAACCCTTTCAGCTCGAACTGCAAAACCGTTTCGAATGCCTAGCAGATTGCGAGGAAGTAGACTCATACCACGACAGGCTCGTAGAAGCTGTCCATACGGCTGGGTCTAAGGTCTTCAAGGCCCACCGTACAAACAGAACCAAAAAGATCTCTGACCATACCCTGCAGCTTATAGACGAAAGACGGAAAATGGTTCTGACATCCTCAGATGATGCTACCAGATACCGGCAGCTCAACAGACAGATCTTAAACTCTTTGACTCGCGACACGCGTCAATTTAATACAAATTGTATTAAAGAAGCTATAGAGCGGAACAAAGGCTCTAAAGTGTTTGCAAGAGAACTTCCTGTTGGACAGAGCCAACTGACGAAGCTGAAGACTGAGTTGCTGGGAGACATCGAGAGGTTCTACGGACAGCTGTATACGAAAACCCAGTCACCTGTCGATAGTTGTGCCTCAGATCCCAGATCACGACTAACCCAATGCTTACCGACGACATCCCGGACGTCAGCCTGTGCGAGATTAGAATGGCTCCCGAACAGCTTAAGAACAACAACCCGCCTGGTGATGATGGAGTTACGGCAGAGCTTCTGAAGGCGGGTGGTACACCAATCGTACGGGCCCTTCAGAAGTTATTTAACTCCGTCATACTAGAATGTCAAACGCCACAAGCATGGCACAGGGGTGTGGTGGTGCTCTTCTTCAAAAAGGGCGATAAAACCCTCTTGAAGAATTACATTGAGAAGGGTCACTTTTGCTGGTGTCCCATACCATTTCAGGAAGCACACCTTCCCAGTTTCTGCAACATCACTATGGCTGGAGCTTAGGTTGTAAAAATCTTTGCTGCTTCCTGAATAATTTCCGAATTTAAATACAATTTACAGAAACCCACCTTGCTTCTTCTAAACGTTGCTGATGTTGTATCGTAGCCGGTAAATGAGTGTAAGAAGAAGATGTGTTCATATCCATGCTATTGCATCTCATTTTTTGTCATTCATTCATTCATTGTCATTTTTCAGTTTTAGCCAGTAAGGTTGCGTTTCCTACAGTGAGCATTGAGCGAAAAGCAATCTTCATGATGTTTTTCCCGCCTAATGTCAGTTATCTGCTGTTACAAAAAAACGCGATATCTTACTGTTACTGCCCTTACCTCGTGGAGGTACTCCCAGCTTATGTTAAAATAAATTTAGAGATATATCGGGCATCAGGTAATGGTCATCACGCTGAATAACTCATCATCATCTTGTTCCCACTAATATGCTAGTGGGTTTGGTTTCCGCACATAGTCCCGATGAAGACCAATGGTCCTCATCGGGACTAATGTGAGCCATGACGGCCTTCACTCCATCAAGCACACCTCCCTCCAGAAGTATATCAGGTCTCCTAAACTTCTCAAGGCATCTGTAAGAGTTTCGCTGAATAACTTAAATTTTCTATATTTCTGGAGCGTGTAGCACATAAACGAATGGAAATATGAAAAAGTATATGAGATAAAAGTTATAGTGAATTTTGTAAGCTTTAATTTTATCTTAGAATATTTTTTGCTAAAACGCACCTTTTTAAAGATATTAGCAAAAAACCTAAAATTGAGGTCTTTGTCTCCCTCCCCACTCCTCCCTCCGCCTCACCTCCTAGACGTCAGGACTTTTAGTATGTTTTCCCTCTAAGTACTCTGAACAAGTTTCTGAAAATATCCCTTAGGTTCTCGCTCACGCACTCTATCTATACCCTCCTTTGAGTCATTCCTTAATCGGACTAATAACAGTTGATCGTTATTGTGACTGGAAATTGCACATTGATCAAATATGCATCAGAATGAATAGGTTTGTAAACGTTTTGTCACGACTTCGCAAAACAGCCTTATTACCAATCGATATTGATGGCATATCTATGGGGCAATTCAACAGATAAATCGAGAGCATTTCTATTGAAAAAAATGCGTTAAAGCAACTACAGGTACTCCTCCGTTTGTCTCATGTAAATCATTGTTAAAAGGACTAAAAATTATGACTAGTGTGTTTGTACATTTTTCAAATTGGTGTATTTGTGAAAACGCAGCCACAGTATTTACTAGAGCTAAAGATGTTTTTCCTCGCAACATGATAACTAATACAACACTATTTCAAAAAAGTTCCTATGCTGTATGTGTGAAAGTGTTTAATGCTTTGCCGCAAAATATTAGACATTTTTCAGCGGCAAAGTTCAAAAACCACCTCAGACTGTGGGTCCTAGAAAAATCATTCTATTCAATCAAATCAAATTTTTGACTGCACGTGAGGCGCAACGGCTGACGTGTCGCGGGTTCGAGTCCCGCGCCGGACAACTACTTGTGTGACCCATAAATAGTTGTTCTGAGTCTGGATGTAATTTGTGTCCGTCTATTATATGTTGTTAAGTACCCTGCAACACAGGGATTAGATTCCATAGTGCAGGGGTTCTCTTAAAAAAAGCTGTGATTTATTTAATTCATTATATTATTTGTGTAAAATTTGACATATAACAATCACACATTTCGCATGCTGTTTATGAGTAAAATTTATGAGACTAACCTAATAGTAAGACCACCACTGTACTCTATTTTAAGTGAAATAAATAAATGAATGAATAAGATTTAATAACTAAATCTAGATAATGAATGATAAAAATATTAAAAAAAAAATTAAGAACAAAAATTATAATATATATGGTTAACTTATTTTTGAAACTAGCTAGGAAGTACAAAAAAAAAATATTTAATTAATAAAAAACCCAACTGCGTAAATAATGAACCAAACTACGTATATTGGCTGTCGACTAATGGATCCCGACTGTTCAGTTGTTGTGTTCCATTATTAGAATATATTTTATTTTCTTCAATAGTATTAATTCAATAGTACATTATATAATTTTAGACCACCAGCCATCTATGTGCTTGTTTTTTTCTTTTCAGTTCTTTGTCTATGTACGTAGTTTGGTTCATTATTTACGCAGTTGGGTTTTTTATTAATTAAATATTTTTTTTATTAAAAATAAAATCCTCGTGTAATTAAAGGATTTGTCACCTCCACTCATGAAGTTTTATAGTGCACCTACTTTTGTTTTTCCCTCCATCACCCTAAGATTGACACTATTTAAGGCTTTAAAGCAGGGTTTCTCGAACTTTTTACGGCACAGCACCCTTTTACAATTTATGCAATCCCACGGACCCCTGTCAAAGTCCTATTATAGCAGACGAAATCAAATTATAAAAATATACTTTTATTGGTATTTGAAACTTTGTGAGCGTCAGAATGGCTGGTTGCCGTGGTATGCCAGGCGGCTCTTAAGGTATATTGAAGAATTGCTTATATTAGCTTCGTTTCTAATGATTGCTAATGAATGCTTATAATTGCTACTTATGATACATTCAGAGAAATATGAATATATTTTTGACCAGCCATTCTGACGTCAGATTTTTATTTTTGATCAAGATATTTTTATCCTTATTTCATTGATCTTCGAATTAATATTACTTCATTTCGTTACAATTTTTTCCAATTTCCCACCACTGCACAAACAAGATGGCAGTCTGGCCCATAGTGCTAAGGAGAAGGCAGATCTTTGCCTCAAACCCGACTTTGGACGATGCGGGTGCCATACCCCGTTCCATCGCACGGTGTGATTGCTCTCTGCCCGAAATCCGCATAACGCAACGTGCGGTTAGGCGGGAGCTTAGCTAACTACAGGCCTATAGCGGTAACATCCTCGCTGTCCAAGGTCACGGAGAGAGTCATCAACTCTAAGCTCCTACAATAGCTAGAGAAGCACCAGCTGATAAACGATCGTCAGTATGGCTTCCGTCATGGTCGTTCAGCTGGTGATCTTCTAGTGTATTTGACACACCGTTGGGCACAAACCTTGGAAAGCAAGGGTGAGGCTCTGGCCTGTAGCCTTGATATCGCCAAGGCATTCGATAGGGTCTGGCATAAGGTTCTATCGAAGCTACCAGATGTTGAATCACCAGTTTTTGGACGGTCGGAGCATTAAAGTCGTAGCAGACGGTTCTTGCTC
Source organism: Pseudoips prasinana (assembly GCA_951640165.1). Taxonomy (NCBI): domain Eukaryota; kingdom Metazoa; phylum Arthropoda; class Insecta; order Lepidoptera; family Nolidae; genus Pseudoips; species Pseudoips prasinana. The sequence continues at coordinate 19,234,545 of OX621240.1, forward strand.
CGACACCAAAACTATTAACGCTGGCGTACCACAAGGCTCGGTGCTCTCCCCTACGCTATTCATTCTGCATATCAATGAGATGTTATCTATAGAAAACATGCATTGAAAATATGCGGATGACAGCACGGGTGATGCGGAAACGGTTGCAACTTGTGTCTGAAGTCGAAGGTTCTCTCGGGCGGGCCTATGAATGGGGTGTAGAGAACCTAATCAAGTTTAACCCCAATATGAAATGAAAATGAAAAAACTGTAGCGTAACTACGGGAGAACACAATAACACACAGGTTGACAGCTTAGCGGTTTATTCCGGACTGGCCCTCCGTCCAAACCTACCGTACATATTTATTATCGAAGTACCTACACTACATCCCTCCACCACTAATCAATAATCATACATAATAATTTACAAAAACCAACTTAACTATACTATACAATTAATTAATAGATAATTATAACTTAACTAACTATAACTTATAATTAACATCTTTTGCGATCCTACATTTCCTAACAGGACGACCCTGGGGCGGTACATGTGCAGGCGGGGGCGAACTAATTAATTCTTTACTGCCACCATCAGGACTCTCCTGAACTTGAGTGGGCGATGGATTGACACCATCCCGCAGCGGTACCAGTCGATCCTCCGACCGCTCCGACGAGGCCCGCTGTGGAGTCGTCTCGAGTCCACTCGACTCCGACGGATACGTAGAACCTGTGGGGATTACAAGCGAACTTCTTGTCCTACGTCTTAGTTGATCGATGTGTCTATGTACCGTGTTACCTTTGCTATCTAGAACTTGAAAGTCACTAGGCCCAGCCGAACTAACTATTGAACCCGGTACCCATTTCTCCCCTCTTAGATATTGACGATACCAAACATCTTCACCTATGTTCACACTTCGTTCCACACCTCCTGTACCCTCGACCTGGCGTTGTTGTGCCTGTTGAACTTTATTTTCCGTGTCTGGTTTTAAAACATCCAACTTAGTCCGCAGCCGCCTCCCTATCAGTAACGAGACTGGACTCACTCCAGTAGTACAGTGATCGGTATTTCTATAATATAATAAAAACGTATTCAATGCCCGTCCTACATCCTTATCCTCCAAATTTGCTTGTTTTATAACTATTTTAAGGGTCTTGACCGCATTTTCTGCAGCTCCGTTCGAGGAAGGGTGGTATGGTGCAGTAAATATATGCTTAATGCCATCCCCTTGCACAATCTTTGCAAATTCGCCACTAGCAAACGGTGGCCCATTATCAGTAACGACTTGCCTAGGAATACCCCACCTACTCCATAACTCACTCAACTTAGCAATCGTGTAACTTGCAGCCGTACTAGGGACTCGGAACATCTCCAGCCACTTGGACGTTGCATCAATGGCTACCAAATATAACTTCCCGAAAATAGGTCCCATAAAATCCAAGTGCAAACGAGACCACGGTCACGTGGGCCAGGACCACGGGCGCGGTGCGGCGCGCGGCGGCGCGTCTTATTGCTCGGCGCACACGGCACACGCGCGACGCTCGCGCTCCACCGCCTCATCGACGCCGGGCCACCACACATAACTACGCGCTATTGCCTTAGATTTTACGATACCCATGTGCGGTTCGTGAATCATTTTCAAAACGTTTCCACGACACGCCTCCGGAACCACCACCCTGTGACCCCACATGCCGCAACCTAACTTTTCGTATAGTTCGGATTTCCTATTTAAATACGGCTGTAAGTTATCTATATCACATTTGTCCGGCCAACCGTCCCGAACATAGTTTAACACTCTGCCCAGAAGCGGGTCCTTACTCGTTTGATTTTTAATTTCCCCATACTCCAATAACAACCCATCCTGTGCAAAATGTAGGTATGTTTGTTCGGGAATCGATTCTTCACTCCTACTCTGTACGCTATTGTTCTCTGGTAACCGTGATAACCCATCTGCGCAATTTTCATTGGTACGAATATACTCGATAGCATAATTATATGCGGATAGTATGATAGCCCAGCGTTGTTTATTCATTTTAAATTAAAATCCTTTACAAACTTTTTGATACCGCCACCAAACTGCAAAACAGTTTGTTGGCAGATGTAGCTCCCTATTTACATACTTCTTACAACAAATACATTATGTAGACACAAGTGTGCGCGTTCACTGCCAAGAAGGACCCATTTGTTGTAGCGCCCCGATTCCAAGGGGTTGATCTCCGTGTATCCGAGAGTATTGGGATCCTCGGAATTGAAATTTCGAGCACCTGCCAATTTAGGGGTCATTTGGAGGACAAAGCCAAACTGGCAAGCAAGAAGTTGGGCGTCCTGAATAGAGCGAGGCGGTACTTCACTCCAAGACAGCGGCTTGCGCTATATAAAGCACAAGTCCGCCCGCACATGGAGTATTGCTCACATATCTGGGCAGGAGCCCCTTAATACCAGTTCGACCCACTTGACTCCCTCCAAAGGCGTGCTATTAGAATCGTTGTGGATTCCAATCTTACGGACAGATTGGAGCCGCTAGCAGCGGAGAGATTTGGATCTCTCTGCGTGTTCTACCGTCTCTTTCACGGGGAATGCTCTGAGGAACTGTTTGAGCTGGTGCCACCGTCCCCTCTTTATCATCGGACCACGCGCACTCGCACTAAGGTTCATGCGTATCACCTGGAAGCGATCTCGAAGAGTAATAATATCACGGTAGGCAGCGGTTTGCTGTGCCCCCTGGCACTGCGAATGTCCATGAGCAGCGGTTACCACTTACCATCAGTTGGGCCGCTAGCTCGTCTGCTTCCAAAACAATAATAAAAAAAAATATATATACCGCGGACCACCGGACGCCATGGAACGTTGTAGCTGCAGGACACCGCTGCACGTCTTGTTGTCCCGAAACTGCCCACAGGTGATATGTATGGGTCACAGGATTATGACAGCTAAATAAATTGAAATAAAGTTGGAAATGGGTGCAGCGTTGACTGTGACGAATGACGACGCGGCATACCAAAGCTTTCTTTGAGCTGCCGAAGCACGCCGTGCCTTGCCGCGACTCGGTCTGCGCCGGCCTTCATCAGGCACTTAATATTTAAGTCTTATATAAGAAAAAAAATACTTATCCTTTACTCATTAATAATAATCATAAATTCAGAACTTAATTATAAGCCCTGTCTTTACAATAAATATTCGCACCTGCAAATACTCTTTGATTTACAAGTTGTATAAGTGGACCGCTCTTAGACGGGGCAATTATTCTCGAAATTTTTGTGATGCATTGCTAGATTAGTCGGTAGTTTCCCGAGTTTGTATACAGTTTACAATATGAAAATTGTACTGATCACTACAAGCAATGTTGGTTTCAGTGAGGTTATTTGAGAATAATCCTCATTGGACCAAGTTTCATATAGTTTAGCCTCTACCGACCTTCAGAATGAATGAATTAGCTTTTTCGGAGCGTACAATTCCCCAAAAAACGAATTAGATTATTCTGACCTCTCGTTTTGACGAAAAATTATTACTTCAACAAATTTTCATCTATGTATAATGAATTTTGTGTTGGTCGCCGTCTTTGTGTCTGCAACAACTTCTCGTTCTCATTGTTCTTTTGTGACAAAGCGCTGCACTCAACAGCTGAAGTGTCCTTCGATATGCTCTATGTTTAAGTGGAAGACCACAGGGCGGGTGTGCGAAATAAAAATATTTACATGAAAATTAAAAAAAAATAAGCATATTTATTTTTTGTAAATTCTACGCTACTTTAATGTTACGTCGTCCATTCTCGGGTAGTGATAGAATGGACGACGCGGCAAGGTAACATTTAAGTAAATAGTGCTGAATTTACAAAAAAAACAAATTGTTTATCACACCCGCATAGTCGCCACGAACTAATTTTTTCAGCGCCGCACTGTAAAAGGCAGTACATCTAATTGTAGCTAAACGTAATTTTAAATAAAAACGCTCGTCTAAGAGCGAGGTGGAATTTGCGAAAGGCTATGCTCATTACAATATTTCTCACTACTATTATTATAGATACATTCCAATATTTTTGAATTGATGCAGCTAGCTGCGTAAATTTCAGCTATAGCTTAGACGGGCGTTCAGTGGCGGATTTGCAGTCTTGGCTGCCCTAGGCCCCAGAACATGTGCCGCCCCTTTCTCAGCACAAAAAATAAATTTAATATATACCTAGTCTTTATGAGAAAGCTCATAAAGAATAGGTATTTAATGAATTTACTTTATTGCTAACTTTGAATAGAAAAGAACGATTATTCCTCTTGGCTCCTTTAAGCTGCACATTCACCTACTAAATTGAGCGATAGTAATGAACAAGGAACATACTCGGTAAGGGGTGAAATTTCCTTTATTTTAGCTTGCAGGCCATTTATATGCCTGCCATATAAGCTGAGTTGTCATAAGATTGACCGCGGCCGTTTGAAATCTCAATACCCAATTCAGTTAACGTTGAGGTAACAGATCTGATATTAATTGTGATTTATGACCTGGGCCTCTACCGGCTAAGTCGCCGAACATTGATTTCATAAATGGCGTTCAAATAAATAAGGGTTACAAATGACTTAATTAATCGTTAAATCGGCTTCCATGAACACATGTGACGTCATAAATGGTCCGGAATCGATTGTCAACGTTGAAGCCGATTTAACGATTGATTAAGTCATTATTATCCTTTATTTATTTGATCGCTATTCAAGAAATCGATGTTCGGCGACTTAGCCGGTATAGCCCCTGTGTTTGGATTGAACTTGAGGAACCGTTCTACGTGTGATCCGTTAGCAGGACATATCTGATTACATAAGTGAGCTGGTTTATTCGCTGGTCTTTTCTACGAGATATATCCTCCGTACCAAATAATTGATAACTTTTAATAATAATCATATATTTTATTTTATTTGGGAAAATTATAGTCTCAATTAACTAAGGTAGTCTAAAATAAGGATAACTTAGGACTATTTACTATATTATATATATATATATATATATATATATATATATATATATATATATATGTATTTAGACTCCTTGTTATTTTTTGCCAGGAATTGCCGCCCTAGGCCCGGGCCTACTGGGCCTTAGGGCAAATCCGCCACTGCGGGCGTCGGGCGTTGTACCTTTACATTTTTATATAGAACCAAGTCCGTCAACAAAAATGTGGCTCTCCTGATGATAGTAATTTACCGTAGGATACAGATGCTTGCAATACATGTGGCATCACTTGCGCGTTGCTAGGAAGGGAAGGACCGTCCTGGGGACTTTGATACCACTAATGTTAAGTTAATACTTATTGTAACTGCGACATAGTAACACAGTTGCTTGGTGCCGAACTTTGACGTTAAATTCTAAATTGTCCAAATGGGTCAGCAGATTGTACCATCAAACAGCGTTTAGTTGTACCATCCCGTGGCGTGGGAATAAAATGGAAAATATTAAAAACGATAAAATTATAGGACCTGTACCAGGATAGGGTCATAAATTGCAGATGTTTAATGAAAAACTCAACTATTCTTTCTAAAGTTTTATATTTTTTCTTTTATAAAGTGGCATTATATGCTCACATAAGTACCTACTTAACATATTTGTAACAACACAAAGATTCTTAAAATATCCGTCGGCGATTATAAAAAGCACCCGAAGAGTTTCTCTAAGAATTTATAATACCTAGTCTATTTCTACGAAGAAGACAAAGTCAACAAATACTAAGTAAGTAGTGATGTCGAGATTATGCCGCAGTAAGTTTTATTATTGCTATTCCGCCGCATTAGTGGTGGGCTTTTACCAATAAATTGCAAAACAAAAAGAAAACACATTGCCATTAATAGTTCAGTCAAATATACGTTGTATTTCACAATTTTATGGGTAGAGGATAGGATGGATGTGTACACTAGAACTCACTTTTCGTTTTACAGTAAAAGATAAAAAATATAAATAATAGGAAAGTAGCGCAACAGATTTGCAAACTTAAAGATTTATAAATTAAGACTTAGATAAAAAAATACCATAGGACGGGGCTACGATTTCTTTATTATTAGCAGACATTAATATAAAGCTTCAGTTATTTAAGAAATCTAAAATTCCATTTCTACAGTTTACATATTTAATATTTTTTTCTGGTAGAAAAAGAAAAATGGGTTTTGCATTCATTCTACCTATTCTCTACCCTTACGCCTCCAAGGTTTAGCCTTTTGCAGTTGATTATATAATCCATGCTCAATGTTAATATAAAATATATATATGGGATTAGTGGCGTGACATAATGTACAGACGCCAGCACATCCAGCTACCTCAATCTGTCAATTTTATTTTATAGATTTTCAACTTTACACCATATATAAAATATCAATTTGTCCGCGTACTTTGCGAAGTGATGAATTATAAGTAGATCGATGTCATGGGTTAAATATTCTTCACTATTTATGTTAAACGGTGGTAAGTAGATTTGTATTTTGGCACAGAATTAATAAATCAAGTTATTAATAATTTAAAAATTACCTAAAATTAATAGTAATATTTGTATTTTTAATTAAATTTTAAATTTGATTTCATTGTTTATGTAAACTTTAGTAATATTGCAATAACAAATACAAAAAAAAAACTTACTTAATTAAATTTTCATATTCTCTACTTTTCGAGTCTATAGTAATGTAGGATCAATAATAAGTATGTACAGACGACGCTACCCCAATCTGCCAAATTTCTTTTATAGATTTTCAATTTTATCACAAAAGCATAAGGTTCACTTTCAATTGGGGCAATTTGACAGATTGGGGTAGCTTGATGTGCTGGCGTCTGATCACACAATATAGGCTCAATATGTAGAACTTTATACTGATTGTTTTCGACTTTAAAGAATAGAATAGCATGAAAAGGGAAAATTCTGATGTCGGGCTTGCCTTCGAAGTACATCATGCCACCATGCAATATGTGGACTATTTAAGTCCAAATCCACTGCACTCAAAATGTCCTCTAATCCCACAGGGAAGAACCCATATCATGTTATTCAATAAAATGTTATCATTATTATTTTTCCATCAACCAAAAAAGCAGATGGTAATGATATACCTACATTCTAAAGATAACTATTTTTCAATTTCATTTTAATGTTTGTATAGTGCATTACCTTAATGCTAGGAACATAAAACAACTTAATTATAATTATCTTCTTAATCATAACATTTAAAAATAAGTATTAAAACACTATATAATTTTGTGACTTCATTGTAATCCTCCGAAACATATCGATGTATCCTAATATGTCTATGCTAATAATAAAATTTTATACAAGCAGATCCAGAAATATGTGGGAGAAAGCAGTACCTACCGCTAAAACCTAAATGCAGAATAGACAAGTGTTGTTTCGCTACATCACTCAGGAGTGATAGTAGTTAACTAATGTAGCTAGAAGACACGTGTCTATTCTGCATAAATGTAATTATCTATATAAGTATGTATTTTTGATGTTAACCTGTTTCATAAAGATACATTACACTTAAAAAAACAAATTGCAGATTATTTTTTAGCGCATTATAAGCCGTACTATTCATTATTATATTAATTATTGTTAATATAATAAATTAGATTTGTGTTACTTTTATACTACTTTTATTTTACGTATTCTATTTTATTATGTTATTCTTTATTTTTCATGTCTATTTGTCTACCTACTTTTTTTTCTTCCTAAACCTGTGTATATCTGTGAAAACTTTTAATTGGCCTTCATTTTCTACTCTGTGTGCCATTTGTATTCTAGCTGTAAGTTTTCCTTAAGTAATAAAATAAAATAAATAAAATAAAATAAACACAAGAAAACTATTATATGTAGTACCTATATCAGTTATCTGGTTTCCATAGTAGGTACAAGTTCTGCTTAGTTTGGGATCAGATGGCCGTGCGTAAATAATGGTCCAGGATATTATTATTATTTAGGTTAAACGGCACTGCTTTCTCCTAAATGCAGAAAAGACATGTGTTCTCTAGCTACATCTGTGAACTAACTGCCAGTTTGGCAGGAGTGTAAAATTTATGTGAACCTGTATATAGTCGAGATTCGGCCGCCGTAGCCCTAATTCGGCCCGGAGCACTTTAACTTTCCACTCGTGTTGGAATTCTGTATCCGACATTGCTTCATACACAACAAAAGTATTATAGTAGCATTAATTTCCATCACGATTATAATTATTTTAGATGTAACAAATATAAAGTGTCCCCAATGACCAACATAGTAGAAATATTGATTAAAGCAAGTTGGATTGATGATTCTACAGACCGTACTCATGATCCATTGTTCTTTAAACCCGGGATAATTTGACATTTTTTTAAAAATCAGTATATTCCTCCGCAAGTAGTAGCAAAAAAAAACATATGACAAGATTGACTACATTTTAAAGAACTTTATCGATACTAAAACATGATTCAATAAGTATAATAATCTATAACAAATTATGTGAAACCTTTCTTCCGAACACTAGCTAGGCGAAATAGTTAGCTGTTTTATACAAATAAATATATAATTATTATGGTTATAAATCATGTTTTTTAGACTTTTACCAATAGACTACTATCATTTCATTTTTTTACTTTACCTTATTTGATCAAAGATATTTTACGGAATACGATGTTTAAAATCAGACGCTGTATCATGATTGTATTAGAACTAGTAGTTATATAATATTACACTATATTGTAAAGTTAGAAAAATAAAATTCATCTTAAACCTAACTTCATGATGGATAAAGTATCAAGGTATATAAAATTGAGATCATAACATCAAAGTCTCAGATATTTTAACAAGTTCTAAAAGGTTTTAGTTGATTAGCGGTCAACGACAAAAATATTGCAACAAGGAAATAATATACTACCAAATATACGACCGTTGACTTTGCAAAGAAAGACATATTTGAATTCGATTTTTATTTTTTTCTTATGTTGGCTGTGATCTCATAGCGTTCATAAAAATATTTTAAGGTGAACACTAATTAGGTAAAACTCTATACACTTAAGTCTAACATAAATAGAGTGTGTACACATACACATCTAATTATCTCACATGAAACTGTGCAACTTGCAGAACATCAGTTTACAAAATACGCGAAAATGTAATGTATTTGCATATAAATAGAAATCTTTTTAGCGAAGTTTATTTTACGGCCTTTTTCAGTTAACTTTACCTCGCTCATGCATTTAGATGTTATATACGTAGGATATGTATGTTATAGATGTAATAGTAAGAACTATAATTAAATGTTATAGATAAGCATATAGAAATGAATTTAATGATAGATAGATGAAAAATATACGAAGTATAACATAAATAGTGGACGTAACTTAAGGAGATGACATGATCGTCAAAAATAAAGATAATCTAATACATTCTGCAAACAATATTTTTCCTACACAAACTGTTTTCAATAACTTAAAAACAGTTAACAGTTAGGCTCACTGCCCACTGAGGCGTAGCTTCATAGACGCTTCAAGATACGCCGCAAAACATAAGCAGTCCAGCGTATAGGTAGCGCCACGAGTTATGAGCGCTCGCTTCATCTGCGCAGAACGCACTTTTAGGTCTGTTTGGTAACAGGGTTGAGGCGCGGGGCAAGGGAACCCGCGCCCGGCGCTGTCCTTGCGCACTATTGGAGAATCAGTCGCTGTATAACTCACACACTTGGCGCACGTTGGTTTGAGTTCGAAAGTACAGTCGCGTAAATAGTTGTTTTCGTTCGTAACAAACGAATAACAAATAAACTCACTCTCGCATTAATAATATAAGGATATTTTTTAAATACTTAAATTATTATTAAAACTCGACCCTAAGTTGTTTTGTTTGCGAGTGTACACATGCGTAGATCCCCACCACTAAAACAGAGCGCTCATAACTCGTGGCGCTAGGTATACTGGTCTATGTCCGCGATGTATACCACAAGTATACGTTTTCAATCATTTTTGAGAATGGAGTCGGACGACGCAGACGTTATTTTGGCTTATCACTACATTCGAAGGCGCCGTTCACGCTCTGTACGTCCGCGCGTATGCCATGCAGTACGGCCGGAGTAATGCCGCCTGCACAAAGCGACGCGAGCGCGACGTTGCCGCTCCGCCGACAGAGTAGCACAGTTTTGTAAGTAAGCTGCAAGCAGGCGTACTCTTTGCGTATAATGACGAATACGCGTCTATGACGCTACGCTTAAGGCTCTCTCTAAGTAAACAAAACCTATTTCATGAGTAGATAGCGTTAAGTTTTCTATACTATTTATATAACACCATATATAAAATAAACAGGTCAGAAGTACCCTAAACCGGCGAGCATGTATGAAGAATATAATGTCAGTAAACGAAGCGAAAGAGGTATGCAAGGATCGTGACAAATGGAAGTCCGTTGTCTCTGCCTACCCCTCTGGGAAACAGGTACAGCGTAGTTTGCAGAGTGATGAATTGTAAGTAGGTCAATTTCATAGGTAAAATATTCTTCACTATTTATGTTACACGGTGGAAAGTAGATTTGTATTTTGGCACAGTACTAATAAATCAAGTTATTAATAATTTAACAATTACCTAAAAATAATAGTAATATATGTATTTTTAATTACATTTTAAATTGGATTTCATTGTTTATGTAAACTTAATATTGCAATAACAAATACAAAAAAGCTTAATTACAATTTCATATTCTCTACTTATGAGTTTATAGTAATGTAGGATCAATGTTAAGTATGTATCTTTTTCCCAGTTCCATTTGAGCCTTAGCTATAGAAATAATTGTTTCAAATAATGAATAAAATCCAATCATACAAATGGCGGCCTCATGCGAAAATATAAAAAAAATGACCAGGAGGATATCTATACTTACTGCTATCCCTGTTTATAGTAATATTTCACTATTCTATTAGAAATGTTCTACTCTAAACTCACATGACGTTTCACCACATATCGAAGGGAGGTACTACAATTTAGAGTACAATATTTCTAATTACATTATTAGATATTTGAGAATGACACTGTTACTTTTAAAAATATTAACACTGATCAACTTGAAAAGTCTTTTAGGTACTTCAATTGTTTTAATTAATCGATAACCTCTTTTTCTTAATCTTTTAAAAAGAACGAAACACTAGTTGTCTTTGTCGTATTTAAAATCTCAGAGCTAAGAGTATATAGTCTGTAAAATTGAGCGATTCAACTTTACAGACTACTCTGATGAAACGGGTCGACAAAGCATGAGCGACAAGTTTCAGTTTATTTAGTGTACAGTAATCGCTTACCATGTGGTAGGTTGTATGCTTGTTGCAAACTGGAACTATAAAACATTACTCAAGCTAATCAATGTGTGTATCGATGCTTTTGATGTCGATTTTTATATTCTAGTGATTTCAAAAACTATCACTATGATATTGTCACCTATTATATTATCTATAAAAGTGTATAATAAACGCATATGGACGCATGTCAAATATACTTTGTCTTTGAAAATAATTAGAGAAGTACTTCCTAATTAGTAAAGATAATATTATGCACCTAGATTAATGGCCTGTCAATACATTGAAACTAGCCGGTCTGGCCTGCCAGCACAGCCTGATATAATAACTTTGACCCTTTTATTGCGTTTACACACGAGCGCTTTTTTGACGCGCGTACAATACTTGTGTTGGATTGAATTTTTTTTATAGGTCTCTTGGGTTTCGATACTACACTCAGGGTGGTTACTGACATAGACATGCATGAGATGCTCGTTTTTAAGGGACGTTTTGTGCAACTGTCGCTTTAAGAAATAAGCGATGAATCGGACTGCTTGTTTGTTCGAAGTTCAGAGAGGCTATTTCATCAATACGAATGCTGTAACCATGTTATGTAAAATTTCATGCTGTTAGTCGAAAAGTTCTATAAGGCAAATTTTATTTCAGTCCTCATCACAATCATCATTGACAATCCAACACTAATGTATGTAAAGCGCATTAAATAAGCGCTAGTGCGAATGAGGGCTTGAAATTGACATGCGTCGTATTGAGATGTGATGATATACACCTAAATGGCCATAAGGACTAGTAAGTAGTCGACTACATACTAAAGGTATTGCTAACTTACATTACATGAAGTAGTTGAATTTGTTGTCTACTTAATTTTAATCTTATGCAGTTTCAATTTGAAGCCCAGCATTTCGGACAGCACCCCTGACAACGCCGACAGTATCACGACTTTCGTTATTGTGTAAATGTAATGGTTCGCGCATATGCTCGATATTTTGAATGGAGAGTCTAATTCCTGAAAAAAACGAAATATACATAAGTTTTAAGTTTCTGCAGTATTAAAACACGCCTGTGTTTTAATACTGCCGAAACGTTTACGTTGGCACTTTCCTCTGTCACCTATGTCTTGTTCTTTATAAACGGGACTAGTCCCTCCCTCTTACCCACTACTGCAACTCCTGTAAGCCAGCATCAACAGTGGCACACAATGATATGACACTGAGCGGTTAGGCTCAGGCATGTCCCGGGGAATCGCTTTCACTGTCTTGGATCTCGCAACGTATTTATTCAAGGAGGAGTTAGAAAATTAAATATGTCTACTGGCGAACGCGTAAATTTCGTAACCCTTTTTAGTGGATGGCTCCGTGACACTAAGACTCTACTAATATCCTTGTTAAACGAGATGCAGAGATGACGAGCTGAGAGAGGCCAGATGTAAGTTGACTTATTCCCTGCGTCGTGACAATTTGTGTTCCTTTTTGGTCGGTTGCAAATATAAGTATCTCTCATATGTTTGTTTAGTGAAATGAACACATACCTTTTGTTTAGTAAGATTTACTAACACTACTGTTTAGGGAAATGCAGAAAGACCGTTGTTTAGTAGGATGTACTAACACTACTATCTACTGAAATGCAGAAAGACATTTGTTTAATAAGATTTACTAACACTACAGTTTAGTGAAATGCAGAAAGACCGTTGTTTAGTAGTATGTACTAACACTACTATCTAGTGAAATGCAGAAAGACCTTTGTTTAGTAAGATTTACTAACACTATTGTTTAGTGAAATGCAGAAAGACCGTGGTTTAGTAGGATGTACTAACACTACTATCTAGTGAAATGCAGAAAGACCTTTGTTTAGTAAGATTTACTAACACTATTGTTTAGTGAAATGCAGAAAGACCGTTGTTTAGTAAGATGTACTAACACTATTATCTATTGAAATGCAGAGAGACTTTTGTTAAGTAAAATTTACTAACACTACTGTTTAGTGAAATGCAGAGAGATCTTTGATTGGTAAGATGTACTAATACTACTATTTAGTCAAATGCAGAAAGACCTTTGTTCAGTAAGATGCACTTAGTGCATCTCACTAAACAATATTTAGTAAGGTGTACTAAGATCCATGTTTGAAGAGATAAACAAAAGATGATGAAATAAGAGAGGTGAGATGTAAGTGAACTTGTTCCGTTCATGTTACTTTTTAGCACATTGCAAATACTTTCAAAACACACCTTGAGTAAATCAGCCGCCAACTTGAGCACATTGTTCGCCACAGTGAGTTGTTCCTTGCTCTCTGGCCGTTGTTCTATCGCTAGGTGGAGGTTGATTTGTTCCGTCAGTATCGCCGAGAGACAACCGCGGTACTTCTTGTTCACGTTACTACCCAGTGTCAGCAAACGTAGGAGGTATATTCCGAGGCAGAAGCTCCAAACCATAGCTTCCAGAAGCCAGCCACATTCTATCGTAACTGAATCCTGGTACAGTAAAAAATAACTTTATTCTCTCGTTCAAAATCAGAATCAGTTTTAACTTTTAAACAGGCTATGGACTATACGAGGCCACATTAATTTCAACCCTATCACTTTGCAATATGTAAGGCAGGCAAAACAAATGAAAAATAAAGTATAGCAAAACGTTTTTTTTCATTGTTTTTGCCTGCCTTTGCCTGGTTTAAGGTTAACAGACTTTAAAAGAAGGAGGTAAGAATTCGATTGTATGCTATTTGTTTTATTTTGTATTTATGTCCCGAGATTTCTCTGTTCTCTGTGAACCGACTAGTATAATGTTTTATTCTATACCGAATACTTTCAGAATGGGCCCGTAACATGTTATTTAAATCTGATTAATAAACTAAGGATTTTTAAAGAAAATGTCAGAAGTATCTAGGATGCCTGGAAGAGTTCACATTTAGTGATAACAACATTTCATATTTTTAACTGGCATGTATTATTGCTTAATATAGACAGAACCATTGAAAATATGTAGTAAAAATATTAGACTTTAACTAGATAATTAAACATAATCTCTTGACAATAACTTGATACGGAGCTAGCTAAATATCATTGCTATAATAAAATAATTTTTATAAATGTTTTCATACAATGTGTACCTAAATATCTATGTTACTAGAAATAATAATGTATACAACTATATTACTACAAACATGTTCTGACTATTTACAAGCGCTTTTTTAAAGTCTATGTCAATAAAAACCTTTTTTATTTTATTTATTTTCTAAAACAGTATATTATTTGATCAATACAGGTGTAACAAATTTGAATTTGGATGTTATTTAATAATTACACATACTGCATCATACTATCTATACTCAGGTGGCGAGAAAGTATCCAAACATCGTTTAATAAATAAAATTGATATGTTTTCTTTTTATAGGCATAGGTGGGAAAGTCACCTTTATAATATTTCCCTAGTGCGAGCTTCATGCTCGCACTAGGGAAATAAATCGCAGTATCACAGACAGACTCAGGACAATTATATATCGGTATCTAGCCAATTCGATAACTAGTTGTAATATTTGAAAGTAAAAAATAAATATATTTACCCGCAGTAGTTGTGCGCTGACGCAGGCGAGTAGTATCAGTGTGAGCATGAACGCGGCCGACACGATCACATCCACGGAGCGCTGCGGGCCACGCCGCTACAACACAATCATTATGCTGGTAACACTAATAAAAGGGTTCAACCTACCATTTAGACATTTTTATATAATAATTATAATATCCTGGGTCATTATTCACATACGGCCATCTGAACCCAAACTAAGCAGAGCTTGTACTATGGAAACCAGATAACTGATAATATATACTACTTTTCTTTTGCAAATACATACTTAGGTATATAGATAATAATACCCTGACTCAGCACAATCAGACATGTTCATGCACACAAATATCTGTCCTAGGTGGGAATCGAACCCACGACCTACGGCGTGAAAGGCCCGTCCAATTTTTTTAAATGTTTATTTCTTTAGAATAACAAAGTCATGCATATAACAAGGTATCGCGCTTAAGTCGAGTCGAACCCGGCATCACATTATGATAGAAAGCTTCGGAGATTTCGTATATTCGTAAGACAAAATTTGATTTGTCTCGTCACAAGTTGTGTTCTCGTTGGGCTACGAGGGCTTTTTCCGCAGGCACTATTACGACAAATTCTGTTTTGCATTCGCTTACTCGTAAATAAGACCGCGTCGACAGCCACGTCTTGATATTCCGTACAGTATTCAGTCTGAAGTGTGGCAACTCGGACTTGCGCGCGCGCCGGGCCGACGTCAGGTGTGAGAAGAGCTTTGCGTACAAGAAACGCTGTTTGAACGCTCGCTCCGCTACGGCCAGCAAGAAGAATACCAGAGCGCTCAAAGTTAAGCGGAGCAAACATGACAGTAGATTTGTTGACACTACCCTGAGGAGTACAAAAAGAAAATGAGGATTAAGTTCAGCCAATTTTAGAATTATTTAGAATGTATTTTTATTCCCACATCATCAGCGTTATATACACCACTGCTGAACGTAGGCCTTCCTCAAAGATTTCTGTAAGGTTGTCATTTGGAGGGGTTTGCCGTAGTAACCGCGCGTGGTATGCGAGTAGGCAACCGCAGCTAGCTAGTAGTAGCCAAGCAGGCTGCTAGGTAGTTAGTTCACAGCAGGTGCTGCTGTCTTACTACCTGGTGTATCCCATAGTCATCTTTTCCATACCCACGAGATGGTATGGCGGCCCTGTTATACCGGCCGAGTTTTTATACCAAGTTACAGCCTCAAGACTCAAGAACATTTTAACGTGCGGATTGCATGTGAAAAATGGGCCATTAGTGGATTCGCGTGAATAACACTTGCACTAAATTATCGAGCCGTCAACTTTAAAAATAAATAATAAAATTATGTGTTGGAAGTTAGTTTCTACAAAGGCAACTTAACGTGAAAGGTTTGGAAAACACCTGATGTTAATTGCCGTAGATTTATTATGCCACTATCGCCACTTTTGGCAGAGAAGTTGGCAATCGCAGTATGATGCTACTGTTACCATAATACAGTCACTGCTGACCGTTTTCTCATAGGTATTCTGATAGGATAGATGGGGTGGTATTTACTTACCAAATATTATCACCGAAAGCACCGTTGAAGATGGAAAATACAGATCCTTGACTGTAATTAGCCACTGCTGACGGGAAATATGATACGAACGAGATTGATTGAAGTTCCTCTTCCGTCCGACTGTCTTGTTCTATCGCCACCTGGTGAAAGAAACTATTAGTAAACACCATTGAAACGTGTAACTGACATGGAAATGTTTACAGACGTTTATAATTTTAACGGACATACAAATCTGTTTCACAAATGTAAAGTGTAGTAAACATGTGTAGCAGATATTGTATTCATCATCATCATATCAGCCGAAAGACGTCCACTGCTGGACAAAGGCCTCCCCCAAAGATCTCCACAATTGCCGGTCTTGTGCTATTCGCATCCAGCATTTTCCAGCGACCCGCACAAGATCATCGGTCCATCTTGTAGGGGGCCTGCCCACGCTGCGTCTTCCGGTTCGTGGTCGCCAATCGAGAACCTTTCTGCCCCAACGGCCGTCGGCTCTACGAGCTATGTGCCCTGCCCACTGCCACTTCAACTTGGCAATTTTTCGGGCTATGTCGGTGACTTTGGTTCGCCTGCGGATTTCGACATTTCTGATGCGATCCCGCAGGGAAACTCCGAGCATAGCCCTCTCCATTGCTCTTTGGGTGACCTTGAGCCTTCTAATAAGGCCCATAGTGAGCGACCACGTCTCTGTTCCGTATGTCATCACTGGCAACACACACTGGTCGAAGACTTTCGACTTGAGACACTGCGGTATTTTGGACGAGAAGATTTTACGTAGCTTCCCGAACGCTGCCCAGCCGAGTTGGATTCTACGATTGACCTCCTTCTCGAAGTTTGACCTACCTAGTTGAATGGTCTGTCCTAGGTAAATATAGTTCTCTACAACTTCGAGTGCAGAGTCACCAACATTCAATTGAGTGGGTGCAACATGGACGTTTGACATGATTTTCGTCTTATCCATGTTCATTTTCAGATTCACTTGTTGAGAGACTCTGCTGAGGTCATCGAGCATTGTACCGAGGTCTTCCATGGTCTCAGCCATGACTACGATATCATCGGCAATTCGAAGGTGAGTGATGTACTCGCCATTGACATTGATGCCAAAGCCTTTCCAGTCCAGAAGCTTGAAGACGTCTTCCAATGCAGCGGTGAACAGTTTCGGAGATAAAACATCTCTCTGTCTCACGCCTCGCTGTAAGTGGATAGGTTTCGAGATCTGGTCCTGGAGTCGTACTGACATAGTGGCGTTTTCATACAAACACTTTATCACCTCGATATACCGGTAGTCAATTTGGCACCTTATGAGAGACCTCAGCACGGCCCATGTTTCGATAGAATCAAAGGCTTTCTCATAGTCCACAAACGCTAAGCATAGTGGCTTGTTATACTCTTCGGTCTTCTGTATAACTTGCCGCAGCGTATGTATGTGGTCTATAGTGCTAAAGCCTTTTCGGAAACCGGCTTGTTCGGGAGGCTGGAAGTCGTCAAACCTGCGCGCGAGACGGTTCGTAACGACCCTCGAAAACAACTTGTAAACATGGCTCAGCAGTGTGATGGGTCTATAATTCTTCAAAGTCAAAGGTACTTTATTCCGTAAAAATTTTACATTTATGTGGAATCGTCATATTTTTTTTTTCCCTACCGTGCAGTGCATGACGTGGCAGCTACTGAGAAACACTGCCAGAAAACTCAATAGGAATCCTTTTTTAAAATAAAATATACATAAGATTAATGACAATCATGTGTGTTGACTCAGAACAACTCAATCCCAAGCACTTTTATCACTTAAATAATCAGAAATTTTGTAATATGCCCTGCTACACAATTTGGCTTTAATAATTCTTTTAAACTTATTCGTAGACAATTCTCTAATATCATTGGGAAGTTTGTTATAGAATCTTCTTCAATAGGGTCTTGTCGCCCTTTTTGAAGAAGAGCACCACCACACTTCTGTGCCATGCTTGTGGCGTTTGACCATCTAGTATGACGGAGTTAAATAACTTCTGAAGGGCCCGTAGGATTGGTGTACCACCCGCCTTCAGAAGCTCTGCTGTAACTCCATCATCACCAAGCGCCTTGTTGTTCTTGAGTTGTTTGAGAGCCATTCTAATCTCGTACAGGCTGAAGTCCGGGATGTCTTCGGTGTAATGTCGGGTTAGTCGTGCTCTGGGATCTGAGGCATGACTTTTGACAGGTGGCTGTGTTGTCGTATATAAATGTCCGTAGAACTTCTCGATCTCTCCCAGCAACTCAGGTTTAGACATGACGATTCTACCATCCTCAGTCTTCAGCTTCGTCAGTTGGCTCTGTCCAACAGACAGAGCTCTTGCGAACACTTTAGAGCCTTTGTTCCGCTCGATAGCCTCTTTAATACTAATTGTATTAAATTGCCGCGTGTCACGAGTCAAAGACTTTGAGATCTGTCTGTTGAGCTGCCGATATCTGGTAGCATCATCTGAGGATGTCAGAACCATTTTCCGTCTATCTTCCATAAGTTGCAGGGTAAAGTCAGAGATCTTTTTAGTTCTGTTTGTACGACGGGCCTTGAAGAACTTAGACCCAGCCGTATGGACAGCTTCTACGAGCCTGTCATAGTATGAGTCCACTTCCTCGCAGTCTGCTAGGCATTCGAAACGGTTTTGCAGTTCGAGCTGAAATGGTTCGGGGTTTTGGACGTGGATAGGTAAAGGTCGGAGCGTAGACTTCATCAGCCGGGACCTCTGGAGTTTGACATTAAGGTTCAATGAGCCTCTGACCAGTCTGTGATCGCTCCCGGTTTTTAACCGCATTGATCACGGAGACATCATTGAACATCTGTCGTCTCGTCGACAAGATAAAGTCTATCTCATTTTTAGTTTTACCATCGGGGCATCGGATATTGTATTGGACTATTCCATTACCACTATTAGGGCACTTTTGAACGCATTTTTAGGTCGCATAATATTTGACACTAATATTGTTACAGATTATAAAAATGCGTATTGGACATGAATATTACACATATTCTTGTCTAAGCTAATTTGAAAATGAGTAATAATACAAGGTGTATTAATAAACCTCTTGTATTATTATTCTTATGTCACTGTCATACTTGTCTATGGTGTGCAAAAAGAAGCTTAAACGATGCGATACGGTCACCATAGCCTAGTTGGTAGTGATCCTGCCTACAAAGCTGGTGGTCCTGGGTTCGAATCCCGGTAAGTGCAAATAGTGTGATGAGCACGAATATTTGTTTCTGAGTCATGGATGTTTTCTATGTATTTTATTTATTTATCTATCTATATAAGTATGTATATCGTCGCCTGGTACCCATAGTACAAACTTTGCTTCGTTTGGGGCTAGGATGATCTGTGTGACATTGTCCCTAGATATTATTATTATATATGAAAATTACCTGAAGGATTCGTATAACGGGAGATATGAAGGCCACGGCGGCAGCCATGACGAGGCCGGCCCACAGACAGCCATCCGCCGCCATGGCCCGTTCAGCGCGCGCCACCACGTACCAACTGATGTCCACCGCGGACAGCTCGGCCCGTAGTGTGGACCCTCGCTCCCACATTGTACATTTCACTGTATACATACAAGATAAAGAAGAGAAATAAGATGTGCTGAAAACTATAGATCACCGATCAGTCTATAGATAAATGCGCTCATAACTAAATGCTCTCATTGTAGACATTGCTGACATTGACATTGTAGATTGCGTAATGGTGATTGATTTGTATTATTGACATTTTTAACTTAATTTAACTCTAGACTGTATTGTGTATTATATATTATTTTTATTATATTATTTTTCTGTGATTCTATTTGATTGTATTAATTAGTGAAATATGATTCAATCAATTTGCATACCGAAGTATCGGTGAAACATGCTGTACCTTTTATAAAATGTATTTTGTACCATCTTTGTAACCATGTTTCGAGCAAATAAACTATTCTATTCTATTCTCACCGGTCCGTAGGTGGTCGGCGAGGTTAAGCAACTAGGCTCGCGGTCAGTCCATAGATGTCCATGACCGCCAAAGCGGTTTAATTACGGAGCGTTCGTTCTGCTGTCGGTCCCGGTTGTAGTCATTCGACAACACTCGTTAAGCTATGTCAGAGGCCTACTGGGCGGTCTGAACAACTCTGACACTAGGGTAACCGATATACGATAATTAAGTAAGTCTATAGATGGGTGACCGCTCAAATGTTATTATCTAGTTATTGTTATCTCCTTCCACTTCAAATGCCGAATAAATCTCACTGTAATTTAGAACGGTGGCACATCTTCGTATGGAGTTATCTATACATATAATAAAATCGTAGGAAAGTCAAAACTGTACATTGAATATTTTTTAAAAAGGATACTTGGGGCTTGATCTATAAGCGGTATCGAAGCCAAAAATATAGTTTTTAGAATTTTTGTCTGTTTATCTGTTTGTCTGTATGTATGTCCGGGCTAAACTCAAAAAGTACTGCATGGATTTACTTCAAATTTTGCATGAATATTACCAAGAGGTGATAATTTATAAAATTTAACGCGGGTAAAACCGCGGGGCACAGCAGTTGCGGGCGAAATCTTATATGACCATGAACCCTTTTTATTATAAGTTATTGACGTTAAGTTAATATTGACAGGCCGGTTGGCGTGGTTGGTAAATACTTGCTTTTCACGCCGCAGGTCGTGGGTTCGATTCCCACCCAGTACAGATATTTGAGTGCATGAACACGTCAGTTTGTCCGTTGTCTCGGTGTAATTATCTATATATGTATTTGCAAAAGAAAAAATAAATTAATATATCAGTTATCTGGTACTACAAGGTGAGTACTTTTTATTCTGTACTACAAGTAAAAACTCTGCTTAGTTTGGGATCAGATGGCCGTGTGTAAATAATGTCCCAGGATAATATTAATTATTTCTGATTTGATATTAGTAGGTATACTTCATTATAAAAAGATCTTAAGGTAGCTCTGCAAGTCAGTCAAAGCCACGTCAGTGTAAACAATTGAAGTACAAAAATCGTCTTTATTACCAAAGTCATAAAAGCGTAGATAAAGATGTTTGTAAAATGTAAACTATTACGAGTAAGCGGATAGGTACAACCAATTTTTTTGCTATGATATATTACCTGTATCACTACTCGGATCGAGTATAGCAAAAGGATCCCAGGAACTATCAGCTGTATACGGGAAGCCAACGTCACTATGACCGCCTTCCGATTGAGATCCATAGCTGCTTTCTTCACCTACAACATATGCCCACACTTTAATAACATACTCTACAGTGGAAAACAATTCATTACATAGCAACATACACATATAGGGACATAATTAGTAAATTACTATTAGGGCCCTTTTATCTAATACATATCATTAAGTGGATGTGGTCATTTTTGTTTAAATGTCGGTTATGGTGGCTATTACCTACAAATTAAGATTAGATTTGACTAATTAATTGTTAAAAGCAGTGCCTGATTTTGATATCTGAGGGCACTCAGCTAACTATCAAAATGCTCCCCCCGGCATGTTCTACTACATACTATTTTATTCGTTTTTTACCTGAGTGGGTGCTATCCCTACTACTCTAGTATGTTTTCGTTTATTTGGTTGATTTATTTAATAAAACGCCATTTTAATCCGACTTTAAAAAGATTGTTTTAATACTTAAAGTAGCTATAGCTGAAGATTTATTAAAAAAAATAATAACCAACATTAATTATAAGCGCTACCGCACGGTTCTTGCGCTCTAGGTTCAAGCCTAATTAGCGTGCGAGTAAATTAGTCCCTGTTAAAAAGTGTTTTGTTGTTTCCAACTTTTTTTTCACTATTCTATAGACCAAGGGGCTAATGCCTTCTGTTCTTTATTGTTTATTGGCTCGCTTTGACGAAAATATAATTAATTTTGACTATCTTGAACAAAATTACAAACTATATTTAGTATACCCAATTAAATATGAGTTTTTATAATACGCTAAACAATTTTGTAATTTTAATGTAATGGGATTTCTTTCTTACGTCATATTTATGACAGGGCATCATTAGTTGTGTCAATTTATTTTGGCGCGAAATAGTGAAGGGAAAATGAGCGACCTGTCGATAATTAACAGTTTTAGTAGTTTGTATGCCGTGTTATTTTGATACAAGCTATATTAGAGAGGGATGAAATGATATTAATATTGGTTAAAATTATTAAATGTTGTAAAAGAGAATCACCACCAATATTATGTTTGTACTAAATTAATACAAAAATTGTTGATATAAGGGCCCCAATAGAATTGCATAGCTAACAAATTGATGCTTACTGTTAGTAGTTTGCCCAACCCAATCAGACATGGTATGGTGGGATGGTAGAGCGATGGATGGGGCGGACGCCGAGCATTCCCCGTCGGAGGACGATGACTGGTAATTATCTAATTTCTATGGAAATTCATTCATTATTTAATATCTATTTATTACTAAAAATATGACTTATTAATGTATTTTAGAGAAAAACTGAGCCTAAATTATAATTTGCATATATTACTTAAATTATCATGAATACGAATTACTTTTTATAAGTAAAAAAAAATCATGAACTGTTTTTAACATCTACTAGGTATATCGCAGAGAACGACGAATTAAAAGCAACTTTTATTTATTAATGCAATGTTATTGTCATGCCATCTCCCAAACGCTTAATAGCTACCTGAATTCACGTGCTGAAATTTTCTCCCATCTAACACCTATTATTAAAAGATAGGAAGAGTTAATAAGTCGAAATTATCATAAATAAGTGCAACATTACTAGCGTATAACAACATATTGGAGGAAGCATGCTTGGAGTTAATACAAAATTATTATTCTACCTTTTCTTTTTGTTTGACGGTGAAACCTTCATCGGTTGATTCGTCTGGAGCCCATGAATTTCGAAAACGTACTCCGATCCTTTTCCCAGTGCTAGGACTGCTTGTAGGAATTACAACATCAGAATCAACATCATCAGATTTTTCAGTATCGATCTTTTTTATTGTATTCGAGCCAGCAAAAATATCAGCTACCTCGTTGTCCTTACTATCTATATCTATTGTAGATTTATTGGCAGTTTCTGTATCTGTTTTTACATTTATTACAGTAGTTCTTTCATCCGCTGTAGCGTTATTTGGCTTACTTGTCTCTGTTGCTTCATTTCGAATGAGTTGATCAGTTATATTTTTTATTCGATCACCTTCACTGCCGTTTGAATTGTAACCGTTTAGGCTTTCAAAGCCGTCGTCTCCGTCTGCCAGTACTCTAGCCGTATTAATTTGTTGATTTTGTCTTACGTTGAAAGATTCTAGTTGTGTTTTAGTTAACACATTGGGTTTATATAGAAAGGAAGAGCTAGGTGTGGTGTCATCGGGAGGGGGAGTAAACGTCACTATGGGAGCAGTTAGATCAGGTTTTTTCCACACCATGTAATCTTCGTCGTCAGAATCTTTTGCTTTCAACTTTATCAATGTTTTGTTTTTGATTGAGGGCTCTAGATTTTTTATCATCTCTTTCGTAAGCTCTTTCTTACGTTTTCTGAAAAATTATCCACATTATTAATAATAAAGCTACACACTAAAAGTCTTATAGATTAAAAAATATATACATACCTGATACCATTCTCAGCAATTTCAGTCCGTGACTGTCTCCGTCTAAACTTAGCTGGCTTGGTGGACGGAGTCTTGCTCTGACTGGAGGTGGCGCCACTTTCTCCTGACCCGCCTCCACTACCGCCGTCACATTCTGACCTATTGCGCCTGGGTAAAATATATTTAATAGTTTTAAATACGATCAATACAAGATAAGTTATATCACTAAATGATTTAAATAGATTTCAGTAGTGAAAACAAAGGCACATATTTTTGAACTGACGATCTTTACTTCACCAGACCACTGAACGGGCAAAGAGAAGGCCTTTTAAATATTCTTCTCAACTAGACCAAGTTTCGCGTTCATGCCCGCTGAGTACTTTAACAGAGTTGTCTCGACTGAGCCGCCCTACACCGGTGGTAGTGAAACTACTGAGTTTGTTCCAATGGGTCTTCTCCGTTGGAAGGCAATCGATCCAGAATCGGTGTATAAGGTCCACCATAGTAATAATATCTTATATTATTTAACATGAAGAAATCAAAATAGACTCAATATATAAATATAGTATTTGTAGTCAACTTTTAAACTATAAACAAAAATAATGTTGATGGGATCTCTTAATTTAGTAACTAAATACTGTTTTTGTACTTTCAGATATATATTTGATTGAACTGCTACAGTGCCCGGTTTTGTTTCTTTAACATATATTTCGAGCTATCTTACCCAAAATTGAAATAGAAAGACGGCTGGGATGCCAATACTTACATTGAAACACTACAGATGGCGCGTATTAATTTATAAATTATAGTATCTCGATAAATATGATATTATTTTCAACAATAAGCCAATTTTTATGTAACCAATTTTTGATTAATGTGTTTTGTGCGTACCTGTTGATAACAGACCTGAAATATCTAGGTAGTTTCCTGTGGTAGGTGGTGCGCGGGCGCACTCGAGCCAGCTCCAACTCTGTGGTGCTTACGATTTGTGAGTGCACCACGCTTAGTACCAACATCAGTCCTAGCGGTACCAGCCAGCAGTTAGACTGAAAACGAGTATGCACACGAATAAATGCTTTGTAATATACCAGTTGAGTCTTTTCGTTACACCATCAAGTATGTACATATAACTCAGTGCCGAGTTCCTACTATAAGGGATGGTTTACTTTTTATGTAACAAAGTCAAGAAACAAATTTATGACAAACCAGATGGCAAATGGTAAATAAAGAGTTGGTAACTGTATTCTGTAATGAGGAGTTACTTTCCCAGTCGAGCTGCAAATAAAGCGATAGAACATTACGGTCTAGCTCACTTAAATGTTGCTATAGTTAAGCTACCGCTTAACGATAGCAACATTTAACTCCACTGCTGGACAAAAGTCTCCGCAAAGAATGGGGGGATATGCCATAATCGCCACGCTTGGCAGACGGGTTGGCGATTGCAGTTTGATGGTCATTGTTCACAAAAAATCGCTGTTGCCCGTTCTTTGGTAGCTATTCCCTCAGACGATTTCTACGCCTCCCACGGGATGTGATGGGATGATGATATTCTGTTCCGTCACCACACAGACTAGAGATTAGAGCCAAAACCTCACGCGGTAGTAACAAGTATGAGAGCAGCGCGACTAATTGACCTTGTTTATAGTGTGAAATGTTTTGACCTTTATTTATGGTGTGAAGTGTTTTCACCTTTATTTATGGTGTTAAGTTTTAAAAAAATGTTTGAAAAAATAAGCTGTACTTCTTACTTACTTGGTATGTCAAATAAGATTCAAGGTGGTGGTTAAGTAAGTCTTGAAATTTTGTATTTAGCAGGTTAAGTTTCTCGAAAAGGATTTCAAAAGATTGAGGAAACTTGCGCTAGTTCAGAAACGCAGTTCTAATTTTAAGTAATATTAATTATCTGTCAATAGGCGATCAACATTCCAAAAACTCATTCAAGTTAGCCAAATCGGATAAATTTACATACATTTATGTAAAAGCATTACTTTTTAAAATTGCCGTGCATTAATAATATTGCGCTGCTAGACATCATGTCATACGTGTGTAAATAAACAATAAAATATAATGCAAGGTATTATTGAAATGATTTCGAAGTTTTAGTTCTATTAGATAGATATGCATATCGAATAAATCCGTAAATCTGCCAACAATCACAAGTTAACACTATATACACGGATTCGGTTCTTTGTATACTTACATATGACGTCAGTTGAACATATAAGATTTTTGGTAAAATTATAAAATATATGAATATGTGACATTTCTTTAAAAATTCAGGCTTTCAAATCTTATATACATTCTGCCTAACTTAATATTAGATATTTTTATAATTACTTTCCGATTGCCTTTTCGAATTTTTCCCAAACTTCGGAGATAAGAAAATTATTCATTTTAAACCATAAAGGCCAATACAAAACTGTAGAACTAACTAGTACACAGAAATTCTGATAGCCTAGCGCGGACGCTTTTGCAAGACAAATTAAATATTTTCTCAAATTATGGCAAAAACGATGGATAAGCTATGTATCACAATCTTAGTACAGAACTCTAAAAAAACCGTGTTCTACTTACGTCAATATCAACGGTATCAGGCGTCACGAAGTAAATAGACATGTTGACGACCTGCATGAGCCAAAGCGTAAGTAGGAACTTGGCGCATGCGGGTGATGTCTGCTGCGCCCACCACTGGAACAGCGCGGGGAGGAACAAGAGCCGGACTAGAGCGAACCATACCACTCGACGCATGCCTAGCGTCGGCTTCGCTTTGGGGAATGATGATCCTGTAGAAACCAAAACAATTGACGGGCAGGTTAGCGTGGTTGGTATATACAGGGTGTCCGGTGGCAGAATTTGGATTTAAAATGTAAATAACAAAAAAACTACAAAATATATACATTTATATTTTTAATCATTATAAAATAGACAAATGCGGGTTTTATTTCTTAAAAATTATGTCGTCTAAATGTTGGCCGTTACGTCGGACACATTCTTGGAATCTGGCTTCAGTATTCCTTGCCACTCGCTGGAGAAGTGCGGCCGGGATGCCATGAACTTCGCGAACGATATTTTCTTTTAATGCTGAGATAGTCTCCGGGCTTGTTTCATACACTTTACTTTTAAGATACCCCCACAGAAAAAAGTCCATGGGGGTAAGATCCGGAGACCTGGGTGGCCAGGGGATGTCACCGAAACGGCTTATCATTTTGTTAGGGAAGAAATCACGAAGTAGCGCCATGGTCTCCCTAGCAGTGTGAGGCGTAGCGCCATCTTGCTGAAACCATGTCTGCGAAGTGAAGGCAGGATGTTCTCTCAATGTTGGAAAAAAATATTTGTTCAGCATTCGCCGATAAGCAACACCGTCCACAGAAATTGCTTGCCCTTGACGATTTTCAAAAAAATAGGGTCCAATTATTCCCCTGCTTGATAATGCACACCAAACCGTCACTTTGGGACTGTGAAGTGGCTTTTGATGTTTTAAGCTGGGGTTTTGTCTTTTAGGGGACCAATAACGACAATTCTGTTTATTTACACTTCCATTTAAATGAAAATGGGCTTCATCACTTCAGAAAATAATATTCACTGTGCGAAATCGCTCCAACATTGTCTCACATAAATTTTTGCGCATATTGAAATCATTAGGCTTAAGCGCTTGCACTATTTGAATTTTAAATGGATGAAATTTAAGATCTTTCTTCAATATCTCGTGCACTATAGTTTTTGGAAGCCCCAAGGCAGCCGCTCTCTTGCGAACGGACTGACGCGGATTATCGCGCAAACTGGACGCGACGAGTTCAATATTTTCATTTGTTCTCGACGGCCGGCTGGGCCCCGGTCGTGGGCTGTTTTCTGCTGAACTTGTTTCCCGAAACCTTCGCACCCATAATCGAATTAAATTTTCACTTGGGGCGTCACGTAACCGTCGAATATCGTAACGTGAACAAAATCTTCGACGAACAATTGCACACGAATCATTGGCTTTGAAAAACGCTTCGATTGCGAACGCACGTTGTTCACCCGTCCACTGCGACATCGCGACTAAATAACCCGCACGAATGACGAAGCTGACGACACCCCGCGTGTGCGTCACGATTGCTCCGCCACGTTATCCAAACAGAAAAAGAAATCGCTATATTTTTTGTCAAAATTAGTCAAAATCGAAAGGAACAAACCAAAACTTTGTCAAAGCAGAAATAAAGAAGTTACAGGGGTTTTAAGTTGGCCGCGCGAACGTAACGTGCACGATTGCGCAGCCATGGAGATCTCAGTAACTAATTTGGACAGAGATCTAAATCTTTTTGTTAATTGAACATTTCATTTGTCAACAATTGTCAATTAAAGAATTATAAGACTAAGATCAATATTTCACGAAATATTCACCTTGGAAGTTATGGCCGCGCAATCGTGCACTTGATGTTTCTTTAATCTCGATTATTTCTTCAAAACTTATGATTTCGTACAGTAAAGCTGTTATTAGAAGAAAGGTTTTAATATGTCCAAAGTACCGAAAGCATTCAATTCCACCAAAGTTTACTTAAACTGACGAAATCAAGGCAGAACAAAAGTTACATGGCCGCGCAATCGTAATGTTACTTTGAACGCTGATATCTCATTATCTATAATTGTTAAGATTTCGGTGTTAACATCCATTTATTCGTAATATTAACCTAATCAGATTGACATATCGTTTTACCCTCAGGACAATTTTCTACGCGTGTAATCTCAAAAATGATGATATCTCTTATAATGTTCGAGTAGAGTGACCATAATTTCTGTTAAATATGGGGATATCTTTTGCTCTACTAGACGAAAATGTACCTGTTAGGAATAATTGTTGGGGAATTGGCTAAAATAAAAGAGTTTAATGCACTTTCCTTTTTCCGTTTGTCAAAAGACTTTTACGTTTTGTTATGTATTGACGAGTTATATAATTTTATCAATGAAACAGTAATGGTAATGGCAACAGTATTTTTTGAGCTGGAGTTTCAACCATTTACGTAAAATCGATAAAGTAAGTATAATTATTACGAATTCGCTGTGCGGTCACGGCGTAGAATATCATCACCCCCTCAGTCAAATTTTCGTGGGTTAGTAATGCTAGAAATATAAAATAGAAATGTAGGTACATAATTCGAAATATAAATTTTCTCTCCAAATGAAAATAAATAGAATTGCTATTCCGCAGGTAGAGTTCCTCCGTTCGAGTCAGTTCTAAAATCACACGTAGCTTTGAGTTCATAATTGTTATATTACTGCCTATTAACCAAGCACATCTTAAATTCTTTTCTTTTTTTTTCTTTTCGTTTTAAAAAAACAACGACCACACTTGGGAATCTAATACCTGTGTCGCGGGGTACTTTACAAACATATAATAGACTAGCTGTGCCCCGCGGTTTTACCCGCGTTAAATTTTATAAATTATCACAGCCCCTCTCCCGTAGGTGATAGCGTGATAATATGTAGCCTATATGTTGACCCGACCTCTTAGTAATATTCATGCAAAATTTTAAGTAAATCCATGCAGTACTTTTTGAGTTCAGCCCGGACATACATACAGACAAACAGATAAACAGACAAAAATTCTAAAATCTATTTTTTTGGCTTCGATGTCGATTGTAGATCACGCCCCAAGTATTCTTTTTAAATAACATTCAATGTACAGTTTTGACATTCCTACGATTTTATTATATGTATAGATATAGATAAATTACTAGAGTACAAGCAGCAATGTCGCGTCATGTGGTGAAAACAGAACTAAGTTCCATTTTTTGGCCTTGTTTTGTATGGCATGATTTGAACATGTGTATAAAAGAAAAGAATATTGTATTGAACTGTCTTATCTTAACCAATTCTACAATAATTATTCCTAACAGGTACATTTTCGTCTAGTAGAGCAAAAGATATCCCCATATTTAACAGAAATTATGGTCACTCTACTCGAACATTATAAGAGATCATTTCATTTTTGCGATTACACGCGTAGAAAATTGTTCTGAGGGTAAGACGCTATGTCAATCTGATTAGGTTAATATTACGAAGTAATGGATGTTAACACCGAAATCTTAACAATTATAGATAATGAGATATCAGCGTTCAAAGTAACGTTACGATTGCGCGGCCACGTAACTTTTTTTTGCCTTGATTTCGTCAGTTTAAATAAACTTTGGTGGCATTAAATGCTTTCGGTACTTTGGACATATTAAAACCTTTCTTCTAATAACAGTTTTACTGCACGAAATCATAAGTTTTGAAGAAATAATCGAGATTAAAGAAACATCAAGTGCACGATTGCGCGGCCATAACTTCCAAGGTGAATATTTCGTGAAATATTTATCTTAGTCTTATAATTCTTTTTTTGACAATTGTCGACAAATGAAATGTTCAATTAACAAAAAGATTTAGATCTCTATCCAAATTAGTTACTGAGATCTCCATGGCCGCGTAATCGTGCACGTTACGTTCGCGCGGCCAACTTAAAACCCCTGTAACTTCTTTATTTCTGCTTTGACAAAGTTTTGGTTTGTTCCTTTCAATTTTGACTAATTTTGACAAAAAATATAGCGATTTCTTTTTCTGTTTGGATAACGTGGCGGAGCAATCGTGACGCACACCTCCCCGCTTCTCCGCTTAACGGTTACGGAGAAATTTGAAATTTAAATCCTAATTCTGCCACCGGACACCCTGTACTTGCCTTTCACGTCGCAGGTTGTGGTTGCGATTCTCACCCAGGACAGATATTTGTGTGCATCAATATGTATATTCGTCCTGAGTCTGGGTGTAATTATCCAAATAAGTATGTATTTACAAAAAGAAAAGTAGTATATTAGTTATCTTGTTTCCATAGTACAAGCTCAGCTTAATTTGAGATCAGATGGCCGTGTGTAAATAATGTACCAGGCTATTATTTTTAATTAAGTCATATGTTGTAAAAGATAAAGAAAATACCAAATTCTATACCTGGTATTATTTTTTTCTTTTAGTAAATAGACTAAAACGTAATTAATAATGATTACGCTCAGATATTCTGTCCTAAATAGTTGTGAATTTTATATATTATGTAGATTGCACGTGGGGCAGTGGTAACGATGGTCTCGCTAATACCTCGGCGTATTTCTGGTCCGGGACGCCTGCACAGGACAACAATTTGTGCGACCCATATTTTTTAGGGTTTCAAATCTTGCCAATGGACTTAAAACGGTTAACAGTTAGCTAGGCGTTTTTTTAGACCAAAATACAGCATTTGCTGGGCTGCAAAAAATAAATTCAAAGGTCCTTTTCTGGACTTACCTCTGACTAGGTCAACGTCGATGAGGTAGGATCGCGCGTGTGATGAGAAGTCCACGATGCGGCGCCTGTAAGTGCCCCGCATAAGCAGCTGTTCCACCATCGTCTCCCATTCCTCTTTGTCGTAGGAACTTATTTTCTTTTGATACCTGATTTATTCAAAAAATCACACTAATATTATAAAGGCGAAAGTTTGTAAGTGTGTGAGTGTGTATGTTTGTCGTCTCCACGCCTATGTTCACGGCTGGAGCGATTTTAATAAAATTTGGTATGGAGTTAGTTGACACCCTGGATTAACACATAGGCTATAATTTATAAAGATTATTGCGGGTAAAACCGCGGGGCGCTGTTAGTAAGTCATAAAGCACATAACATTTTGAAATGCATTACCGCAGAGGAGGCAAAATGTTAAATTGGGAGCGTAAGTAGGAGTAGGCGCGTAATATTATTTGATTTCTAATATATGTAATTATGCTCATAACATTTTGAAATACATGTGTGCAGAGGAAGCAAAATGTTAAATTTCGTGCGTAAGGAATATTATAATTTGGTTTCTAAAAGCCGACATAGCTAATTGCGCTCATAGATCAGTCTATGGGCAATGAATATTCCTGTGACCGAATTATTAACGTGCCCTCCGAAGCATGGACATGTTTACAAATTAAAACATTCTTGCCACATTTTTAGCAAACCACTCTTGTATGACCATGAGCCAATTTGCTTGTCCTGGTTACCGTTTTCGGGTCGTTAAGGGCATATGAGCCCGTAAGCCAAAATGGACAACTATAATATAACAGTACGAACTACTTGTGTTGTTGGCCATTTTGAAATCCAAAAAACTTATTACAAGTTTTAAATTACTGATATTAATATTAATATAAGTTGACTTTGATGACTACCTACTAGTATTTAGTCAAGATCAATCAATAACACATTAATTTTAACTGTAATGTGTTGCAGCATTAACAATAACATATGAAAAGATTATTTGCCGCTTCTTAACTACAATTATGGCTGAACTCGAAATTAAAAACAGACAGATGGATAAACCAATTCAAGTGTCACTTTAAATGTAATAAAATGTAAGGCAATTTATTTTAAGACAACAATATGCAAGTAAGATCCTTTCCTGAGAATCAATCTATCCATTGGTGTTTTCTACATTAGCAATTACGAACTGCCAGGATGGACATATAAGGCACGTTGGCATGGAATTCAATTTATGAAATGGTGGTATAAGCTAAATTTGTTGAAGTAAGCTAAAAGTTAGCTCTTTATGTATTGTGTCAAACTGTTAAAAAGAAATCTGACCCCAAATATTTTCTTTTTTCATTTGAGATCTAACAAATTTTGTATTGTATATAATGATTAGTTCTCCCGGAATAGAACTTAAAAATATGTTATTTTTGATTATTTAATGTCTTTTTAGAATGGGAAAATATGACATTTATATCTAAATTATTTATTTTTACTCAAATTATAAAACAAAAATACATGGTTTGTTTACTAAAATTATCATAAGTAATAAACTCAAGCTCCAGAGTTACATTAACATCAGTATATGATCAGTTTAATGGTATGTTATGGTTGCACTGTAATATATATTAAATGCTCAAGCAATGGCTTTGAATTTAGAGCACAATTGTGATGGCTTTCCGTAATTTTTCATTTCGTATGTATATGTATAAATTAATTTCAGCAATGTTGTATACTGAATAGAAATATAAGAACTAGAGAAATTCATGTATTTTGATTTGTAACGTAGAAATATCTTAAATTTCTTTGCATCATAATCAAAATTGATTTATATTTTCCATGACCAGAGGGCTGGCCTGTTCCTGGATCAGAGGATAAGCATTGCCATCCTGCATGGCGAAGCGGCCAGCCTTCTGGGCACATTACCCATCTGCAATGCTGAGAGATTCCGCAATGCTGAGAGATTCCGCAATGCCTCTTAGGGTAAATAGGGTTTCTGTAGTTAGATCTGTTTACTACTATTGTTAGTTTAGTATTTCATTTTTATATCTATTAGTTGTTTGTTTTAGTATAAACAACATATTATGTATTATTTCCAAATTAAACTGTTAAACACCAACTTGAATTAAATGTATGTATCACAAAAGACAACATTACTTACCATGCTGCTAATTGCTTCATGATGGGGTAGAAGATCCAAGAATGTTGGTGTAAATAAGTTGGAAATCAGCACACTTGAACACTAAAAAATTACAAAACAGAAAATTATTTATGTACAACTGCACCTATAATTTAAAAATTAGCACTTTCAAAGATAATTTAAATGGATTGTATTACATAACATTTATTTGACACTTATTAAAAAAATGAGGATTTCATATTCAGACTCCACTGCAGCTTGATACATTATGAGAATAGTTTAGATCAGTCAATCAATTATTCTCATTGTGTTTCTATAGTGCTGGTCTTTAAGAGATCTTGATTGCTAGCACAATGCTAGCAATTTCATATTTTACACCACTAAAGCAATTTAAATGTCATTACATATGTCTCTAATACAGCTCATATGTATATAACTATGTATACAACTTCTAAAACTGCTATTAAAATGCACACCAATTATGCTCACTGGACTGATAATTGGAAAACAGTATTTTGCCTCAGTAACCAAAAGTTCACCAAAAGTAAATTAAGATTTCCCATTATTTACTTAGAACTATTTTAGAAAGTAATTCAATGATAATAAATTAGTTTAGTTGATATTGCTTAGAATCAAGGGCTTTATTTCTTTGAAGAATGATCTTATTGCGTTTCAGCCCTATTTAAATATCTTACCAATCTCAACAATAACTAAAAAATAATACAAAGTTATTATACTTTGTCCAGTGTTCAAATATCCTTCTGAATGATTTGTCTATGAAGAACAGCAATTTGAACCTGGCATCTGGAATCTATTATTTTCAGTAAAATGCTACCACTCAATGAAGCAGTGAGAAATCAAATCACACAATCCAAACGTAAAGGGAATCACTCACCCAAAACTGCAACTAACCAGTATTTTACAGAGTAACCAAGAATATATCTTAACAATTTTGGACTTGCCTTTAATTTAGTATTCAGGATTAAACCTAGATTATCTGGTTAAATGCAGTCCTGACCAGACTGTTGTCAACTTAAACACTATATTAACTGATATAATTTATTAAAGTTCAGTAAAACAAACTTAGTTATATATATATAATTGTGCTTACCATTTGGCTAAAGTGTTCCAACTAAAATAATTTTATGAATACCCAATGAAATTATGTAGGTAGAGACATCTGAATGATTATTTTGAAAACTGATAAAGAGGCTTATTACTTCGAACAAAGAATGTTTTAGTCAACTGTAAGTCAACAATATGTGCCTACTGTGAACATAAATACGCATTCACTTTATATCAAATAATATACTTGTAGAAATCAGTTCCTGATCCAGAGTTCAAACTTGTTTATCACCACTTTGGTCACTTTATATTTGAATCGGATGTGGGCACTTTGAAAAGCTCATAATTAATTGTATTTCATTTAGAAGTTTAGGTACCGTTATGTACATTTTGCGCTACATTTTGGCTAATTAATTACGTACAGGAGAATCAAATTAAATGGCAACAATTTAATTTTAGACCTAATTTACAAAGAAATTCAATTTACTCAGCGAGCTTCTTTATTAACACTCGATTTCTAAATAAAAACTACCTATATCTTGATTTTATTAACATCTATTCTATAGCCTCTTTTTCAATCTTTCATTTTGATATAATGACATCCAAAGAGTATTTAAACCTACAGATGACATTGACAATTGAAAATTGTTTGGCCAACATAACAATCTTAGCTGTCAAATGGAAGTGACAATATCATTCAGCTGTTTGCCATAAACAATAAATAGATCCGCCAGAAAAGCCTATATCCACAGAGATTTGACATGAATTTATTTTTATAGACACGAGGCATTTTGTGGAATGAACTTATAACGGTGGTTTTTTGGAATGATCGGATGCCAAAATTTGTCATCCAATCAAATTTTATTTCGGAACAATTGGTCCATTTTATCGACCAAAGGTTGCTCGTTTATTGTATTATTCTAGTATGTCATTGAAATGATTATCGGGTTTTTCCTCCTGTTATTATAGAATAAAATCTTTAAACCATGTTACTTATTGTTAATTTCACTTACGATAAATTTTACAAGGTACAAAGAAACGAATACGAATAAATAATGTGTCAATATCGAAATTACAGAAATATTTATTCTTTTACCATTTGTGGTCAAAATCAATATGCTATCGTGTGTAAAGGAAAGTTTGCAATTTATTTTAGGGACACTTATCATGGGTTAAACATGTTCTCTTATCCGTTAATCTGATGTCTAGGACCTCATTTATTTATTTATTTATTTCAAGAGTTATACAAAAAACATATGGGTCTTAAACTAGGCGTAACATAAACTCGTTAGAATTTTATCTGTACCTACACCAAGTCGTTGATATTAGTTTACATCTAAATCTATTACTAATATAACAAGTTTATTGAATAAACAATATAATCTATCATAGCTTTCCACTACCTGACGCTACACATTTATACCTACACATACTTACGATTATGTTACTGGCAGATGTGATATGTGAAATAATGGTAAATATACAAACCTAGACGGTTCTTAATTGATAAGTGAAAATCATTGACCTATATGTATTCTACTAGACGCGCAATCCCATATTGAGAATTTGCTCACCGAGTTGCGCGGGCGCTGCAACTCAGTAAGCAATTTTGACGCCGCGCACGCGCCCCTCACCTCGCGCGCAGCTGGACTGGGACAGAGATTTTATTCGAAACAACGTTGTAGTTATACATATAAGTCAAGTCAATGGTGAAAATAGTTGATATTGACTTAGGTACCTACCCGGCAATGTGATAGCGACGCGTAGAGGAATAATATGGCGGGTGCAGACGACAAAGTCACATCTGAATTAACTAAATGCTCGAAGGAATTAAACGACGATTTGAAGACTTACCTTTTTTGTATAGCTTCCTTTGTTTTGAACCACCAATCTCATGGAGATATTATTAGCTTCTTGAAGATTTTTAATATACTCGAGGCAAGTTTTTGCAAATACTTTGGGTAAATTCTTTTCAGCCGCCATCATACGATTCTATTGTAAATCGTCAATTGAGCATTTACTGTGTCCCGGTCAAAATACCCAGATTAGGCGTCCATTCCGTGAAATCCAAAAAGCAATATATATATCTTGGAACAACTAACACACTGCCATCAGATCACTAACTAGCCAAAGCCTGTACTATAGGAACCAGACATTTGATGAATTCATCACACATAGATTTGACTTGGGTGGGGATCAAGTGAGAGAGAACAAAAGCTTTAATTTGTAAGTACGTTTGTCATAGATACTAGTTAGTGTGTGAGTGTGTATGTTTGTTACTTCTTCACGTTTAAACGGCTGGAGTGATTTTAATAAAATTTGGTATGTAGGTAGCTGACACCCTGGATTAACACATAGGTTATAAATTATTTATTTATTTATTTTATTTATTTATTTTGATAAGAAACAAACGGTCATACAGAAGAACTTAAATATTTCATTTTTTACTTAAAGACCTATAGTTCCCTCATGGATTAACAAAGTATTAGTTGATGAGCTAAGTTCTAAGTTACTTATGAAATTTAAAAAGGTTATACTAAAGACAAAAACATTTTTTCAATGATGTTACTGTACAACAGAAAACATCAATGTCTGCTAGTTTTTCGCTATTATTATAAAGTTCACAGGCACGCCTTACAAACATGTTCTTACAATAACAGGTTCTACTTTTGGGGATAGAAAATAAATCTTTTTTACGGCATTGACGCTCTTGTCCACGAGGTACTCTAAAAGAAATGCTATGCAGAAGCGAAGGGGCATCCACTATATTATGAATAATTTTATAAAGCATAATAGAATCAACACAGTCACGACGAAGTTTCAGGGTAGTGATTCCGTGACGCTTCAGTGAATTCTCATAATCAATGTCGACTTGACAAACTCTATAATTAAGTGTTTTAACAAATTCCCTTTGAATGTTCTCGATCCGGTTAATATGTACATCATAGTTTGGGCACGCGAATTCAAGTCTACTCAAAACAAAGCTGTTGTACAATATTTTGTAGGTTAATGCATTCTTGAAAGGCTTACCAACTCTTAATATAAAACCTAATTGTTTGTATGACTTTTCCACAATTGCATCAATATAAGGGATAATTGTCATCCCCGAATCCATAATAATGCCCAGATCACGTATTTGTGTTACTCTTTCGAGACTTCTGCCGCCCAGTTTATAATCAAAGTTCAGAGTATTTTACTTTCTAGTGAAACTAATAACGTAAAATTTATTGTAATTCAAGAATAAGTTATTATCGTTGCAGAATTTTTCAAAATTATTTAGATCATCTTGAAGTGCTTGACAATCTGTACTGTCACGAATTATATTGTAAATTTTTGTGTCATCAGCATATAATAATATTTTTGAATGTGAAACGACTTTATCAATGTTATTGATATATAACGTAAACAGCAAAGGTCTCAAATGAGATCCTTCGGGAACACCTGATCTGGCAATTTTTTTTTGTGACATGAATGCCGCAAGGACAACACACTGATTCCTGTTCTCGACATAAGACTTGATCCAACGGAATAGATCTCCATGCACTCCGAGCCGCCAAAGCTTGAGCAAAAGAGTTTTATGACAAATTTTATCAAAAGCTTTGGCAAAATCGGCATACACAGCATCAATACTGAACCCATGATCCATGGCGTTGAGAATATCGGAGGTAAATATCAACAAGTTACTATCAACTGAACGTCCCCTGTAAAAACCATGTTGATTTAATGTAATATGACGCCGCACTTCATCAAATAACTGTTCAGTAACAATTTTCTCAAAAATCTTACCGAACTGAGAGAGCTTAGATATGGGACGGTATTTTTCAATATCTTTAGTGATTGGGCCCTTAGGTATAGGAGTAATCCACGCCTCTTTCCAGATTACAGGGAAACAACCCTCCCTCATCGATTTAATAAAAAGTTTTGTGATAGGTACCGTGAGAGAAGATGCACATTTTTTTATCAATAAAGGATGGACGCCGTCCGGCCCCGCACCTTTATGTATATTTATAGACTTAAGATGATTATATACCATCTTTTCGTTGATTTCAACTGAGTGCATATCAATCAGATAGTCATTAGGAGGTGTAAGGTTCCCAGAGTCAAAAGAATCTAGGGATGACTTCTCGAAGACGCTATGAAAATGTGAATTAAAAAAGTCGCAAATGTCTTCTCCTTCACAACTCACTTGATCTTTATAATGCATGGTTTCTGGTAAACCGTTTGTAGCAAAAATATTTTTAATATAGGACCAGAAAAATCTAGGATTACTTTTAATTTTAGATTCTGAAAAAGATATATATTTATTATAGCACTGTAATTCCAGTTGTTCTGATCTTTTACGCAATATCTTAAAACTCTCGTAATCGAGGGGATTTCCATATTTTTTCCATATAGTATGATATTTCCGTTTTTCATTTAAAACTTTACGTAACGGTCTACTATACCAGGCAGGAATTTTACTATTAAATATTTTTTTACGACGCGGTACATATAATTGAATTAATGTGTTTAAAAAATTATAAAACTTATTGAGACTTTCCTCAATATTAAAGCCATCGAAAAACAAAAACCAATCAATGTTAGAGAATTCTGTATTTATTTTTTCAAAATCTGCCAAATAAAAGTTATAAACGAAGTTTGGAGCGGGTCTAAGGGGGGGTTCATAAATAAATTTTATATCAATTAAAAGTGGTTTATGATGAGCGTCTGCAGTTGGATGGATGGTCACAGCTACTAACTAGACAGTTGATCGCGCAAAAAACTAAATCTAGGATACGATTATTTGAATTACGGACAAAATTACACTGTTTCATGCCAGTGAAAGATAAAAATTCGATAGCCAATTGAGTTGCATTATTGCCATTCGGATTCAATTGTACACTAGAGGAATTAGACCACTCAGCCCCAGAAATATTAAAATCGCCGCTTATTAAGAATAAATCATTTGGGTGCTCAGAAATTAGGTCACCGGCAATGTCAAAAAAAGACTTCAATGCTTCCCTATAACCCGGCCCATGTGGTATATAAACACAGGCAATGTTCAAATATCGCTTCGACCGATGATGACCTATGCGAGCCCGGTCTTCGCGCACGCAAAGAGTTACCTCATCCACTACTTGCAGATAGTCCAAAACAAGTTTATGCGACGGGCCGTGGGCGCACCATGGTTCGTCCGTAACAAAAGCCTCTATGCCGATCTCCAATTGCCTACCATCAGGCAATGGATGAAGCAAACGTCCAAACGGTATTTTGACTCTGCCACTCACCATCCAAGTAAATTGGTGGTACAGGCGGTCAACTACACTCCTCTCCGATTCTCAATTAAGCACCGTCGTCCGAAGCACGTCCTAGACGACTCGGACGACGAGATCACCGTCTACCTTGACCACATCAAATCGATCAGAGACTCTCGCAACACTGCACAACCGATATTTCGTACTCGCCGGTCGCGAGTACGACCGCGAACGCGTCGCGACCACCAGCGTCCTCCATGACCCTAAGTTTGCATATCGTACCGATAAAAAGCCCCCCTCAACGCGGACGGGGGGCCGCGTCATGTTATTAACGTAGAGCGAAAGTTGCACAAAACTCCCTAAAAATCATGATCTCTCGCCCTCTCCCCGTCAGTATCCGCCCAGAGCCGAGGTTCGAATCCCACAGGGGGTGCCCTCCGGCGCGGGTACTTAGTTTGTAGTTTATATTTGCTAGGCCGGTTAGAGCCCACGCTCACCCCTACTGCCCGGTGAAGCAGTAAAAGCCGTAAGGCTAACTGCACGCGTCACGTTAAAAAAAAAAAAAAAAAAAAATCAAATATCGCGATACCGTTTTATAGCTATATGGCGACAGCACATTATTACGGTTACGTCTGTTAAGAGGAATAGATACCCAAACACATTCGGAGTGAGCGCGGGGTGGGGCGGGCCAGTCTCGCAGCTGCGGCTGATATTCCGATTTCACTGCGATCACCACGCCGCCACCCCTGCCCGCGCCACTGTCCACCGCTGACCGATCACATCGATATACACTGTACCTGTTATCAAAATATTCACGATCACGGAAGTCAGGTGTGAGCCAAGATTCAGTTATACAGATAAAGTCATAGTCCGATTGAGCGACTTGAGAAAGAAACCCATGTGACTTAAGTGCGAAGCCCCCTCACGTTCTGGTAATAACCATTAAAGTTATTAGATGTCATTTTTTAAGATAGTTAATAGGCGAGATAGTTTAATTGTGTAACTTAAGTGTGCATGTATCGTGGACTTAGCGAATAAACAAGATAAATACTTGAAAATAATATTAATAACAAAAAGAACGATATGTATATTATAGTTCACTTCTATATGCCCCATAGAATACATTAGCAATATCTTAAAAGGTTGCAGCTTAGTATTATATACATATATATATGTCTAACAAAAGAAGTTATTAGTAGCAGCGCATCAATAGAAATAAAAATATTTAAGTAACATTTATAATAAAGCGTACCTGTACAACATGTTGTAGTGAGAAATAATACATTATTTACCAACAGACAATGACATAATGTGGCAGCGAAAATAACCGTTAAGAAATAGTGATTATAACTATTTGTATAACAAAGAATCAAACATAGACAAAAGCGTCATTTCAGCTTATTTAAATCACTTTCATTGTTAATACAAATTGCACGTTGAGTGTCGCTTTTACGCATAAAAATTTTACCATCGCGTATCCATAAAAATGAGTAGTGTAGTTCCGTTTTTATTTCCCGGGCACGTTTCAGCAGCAGCTTATTAGCAGGCGTAAGGTGGTCTCCGATGTATATAGTGGCAGCAGGTCCAGGCAAACGAATGACAGCTGTGGTTAGGCCCCGTCGGGCGCGAACGGCAGCCAGCAGCTCGTTCTTCCGTCTCCTTTGCGTAAAACGCACTATGATAGCGGGAGGTCGAATGTTTTTATCTGCATTTTTTTCTCCGGAAACAAATCGACGGACGCGGTGTATTGTGTCGACGTCGCTGTCTATCAGTGTGAACCCCACACAAATACATATATCACGAAGAATTGATAACAAGTTCTCACCTTTAGAATACGGTATACCAGAGATCTCAATGTTATTAAGCATAGAGAACTGTTTACTGCTATTGCACTCAGTAACTAACGATTTGATCGTTTCGTTGGCTTCTTTTAGGGTTTTCGGAATCATGCTCGTCGTAGATATATGTTTCTCAGCGGTTGACATTCTATTTTTGAGGTCGGTTAAAAAAATCAATTTTCATAAGACTCTGTTCCTGAATCAGGCCTTCGGTTAAAGCGGTAACCTTCTCCATCTCCTTCTTGATGTCATTACGAAGTTCCAGAAGGTTTTCATGTTGCTGTTTACTGTGCGACGTAAGCTGGGATAATATGTCCTTGCGGAAAGCAGCCAACTGTGATCCTATATCATAATCTGAATTCGGTTTTTTTTGCTTTCGTAAGGTTACGCCTGAGCTTGTAGAAGTATCAAGTTGGGATCCATCCATCTCATTATTTTTCAAATGTAGGTGTGCGTAAGTAATTTGATATTATGACGGCGCGGGCGCACCGGTAGTGGAACCGAACTACGCGCAAGCGTGACAGCACTATACAACTAACGTGCGTCTCTTTTCTTCAATACCACAAAACACCGATAGCACAGATTCAGAGAGTCCGAAGTACACTGTCACCTTTATTGGAAATTAGTCTTTATTATAATAGTAATATAACTCAAATTCACTTTTTGCGGGCAAATATTTTTAATGCGGGATTAGTATAACTTAGAACACGAGCAATCGGAACGCCTGCTCGTTTTTATAAAGTTTAACGCGGGAAGAACCGCTGGGCACAGC
This sequence comes from Pseudoips prasinana, assembly GCA_951640165.1. Lineage (NCBI taxonomy): Eukaryota > Metazoa > Arthropoda > Insecta > Lepidoptera > Nolidae > Pseudoips > Pseudoips prasinana. The sequence goes on from OX621240.1 coordinate 19,276,770, forward strand.
TAGTTGGTTCTAAGTTATTAAATGTATAAGAATGAGACAGATATATCTATCATTACTCATTCGTAATTTAGGAGGTTGTCACTAATATTACTTGAGTCGGTTATGTAGTTGAATCTGGATCGATTACTCCGATAACTTCCAATAGTTCGACGGGCCGGTTGGCTTGGTTGGTACATACTTGCCTTTTACACCGCAGGTCGTGGCTTCGATTTCAACCCAGGACAGATATTTGTGTGCATGAACATGCCTGTTTGTCCTGAGTCTGGGTGTAATTATCTATATACTTAAGTATTTATTTACAAAAGAAAACTAGTATATGTAATATATCAGTTATCTGGTTTCTATAGTAAAAGCTCTACTTAGTTTGGGATCAGATGGCTGTGTGTGAACAATGCTCTAGGATATTATTATTATTATATTATTTTGTGTCTTACAATACGCTCCACAGTTTCCCATATTTCATGCACGGGCCTTTGTGGGTTAACAATGCTTCCCCTATAATTTGCTCATCAATGTCTCATTTGCACTAACGTAAATAAGCCTTGTCTTTAACAGACTTGCTTTCTAGAAGAAATGCTGGTTTCATAAAATTTATTTGATGATGGTTCTTAAAATCAATTTATAACAGATATAAGAGAGAAAACCCATTTATTATTGCAAATATACGTTTATGAATTACGTTACCAGTTTAAGGCAGGGTTGTGACCTTAATAGAAATAACATTAACGATTATCAAGTATTTTAATACGAAATCAATCGAAATATAACAGTTACACCATAAGCTCCATCATAATTTCAGAATTTCCGGAAATCGGAATCGGACATATTTACAATATTCGGTATATAGTGTTCGGCTACCCTTAGATAACGTCATTGAATGTTATATGAAAGTCAAAGATATTCTTCTATAGAATTATTATCAATTCAAAATTCTGTATTTCAAAATGATAACTAGATAGTATGAAGTAGAACTAGATATCTGTTTAATTGACTATCCCATTGTACTTTTCAATTATTCCGTAGCAAATATATGTATGGCTCTAAACTCAAATAACTCTTGACTTTGTTATAAATTCTAAAACAATATATTTATTTATTGTATTATGTATATAAAATTCACAAACTTACCGTTGAAATTGTTTGCACTTTACAAGCTTGGACCACAAATGCAATTTTTCCGAAACGAGATCACTATTCTTCACACTTTTACAATTTAATTTAACTTTTTCACGTAATTGTACTATTGAATACAATCTAATACAGTTGACACTGGTTACTTCACTTACTACGCCACGGGTAGATATCGGTAAATGGTTATCTGAACCAAGTGCAACCATTAGAGATTTCGACAATTGTGAATTATTACGTGCGGGCTTCAAAAATATTTTTAATTATTAAATAATATGTTTGTCACTTTGCACGCGTGTCTCCAGACTGTCTATGACGATGGTAGGTGTAAAAAAACAAAATTTGAACAAGAATATATTCTTTTTATTAAAATAACAAACATGAGATAAGTTCCTATTCTAGGTATTCGATGAATGTATACAGTAGTTAGGCATTTAAACTTATACGGTAATTATTCTACAGTAACAAACGACCTTCAAATATTTTACATGTTTATCGGTTTTCTTGCATTTTATTAGCAATTCAAAAGGCAGTGGTTCTAGTTAATATTCCCTGAAAATTAATTTCTCGCTTACTTAGTATTTCAGTTGTATGCTTATTAGTACTATATCTGGTATAGATAAAGATCTTTCTGCACCGCAGTGTTTATATTTTTTATATATATTAATGTTAGCGCAGTTGCCATAATATATAATTATGGCAACTGGTGCTAACGGAGTGTGGAAAAAAATATATTTAATTTCTATATAGTTTAACTCATTAATTTGTTTGAATGATGATTCTCATTACAATGTACCGGCCGCCACAAACTTCGTATTTAGTATTTTTATTAATCATATTTCATGTTAGCCTGGGGCTAGCTATAAAGATCATTAAATACGTCAACAAGACTGACCAAGAAGTTAGTGCGACCTGTTTAAGATTCGTTTTTGTTATTTCATTCTTAAATGTCGTTGCAGTGAAACTTAGTTAATATACAACGTGTTCTTCTTAAAAACCTAATGATTAATACTACTTATTTTAACTTTTCATTCGTTTCGTGATCCACAGGTGGTATAAATATAAATAATTTTATACTTTTTTACAAAATATTTCTACATTTTTAATATATTAGTGATTTAAAGAATTTTTATTATAGATAATGAACGAAATTCTTTATTAGACTAGATATACTAGATAACTATTATACATTCTACTTTGGTTTTTAGGTGTCTACAGTCAATATTATCTAATTCTTTATAATCTACCTAAATAAAGCGTGCGTCGGAATATAAAATATACAACCTCTTAGTGATAGCCCTGGCCTGGCTTGATTTTTTAGAGAGTCCCAAGATGCTTAATGTGGGTAGAAGTCGCTAGACAGCAGTTCCGAATTTTATAATTCATAACTTACATACTTACTAGCTACGTTCCAACCCAAAAAGACTCTTTGATCGTTATATTTACTATTGAAGTAAATATTAAAGTAAAAGAAAAAAAAAAAGGGGTTCAGCACTACCAAAATTCAGTCATTGTTATATTAATTTACGGTAGGTTTTAATAAAAATATTATTTTTAAAGTACATAGTGTATAAACCAGCCAGTACGCTTTTCGTTAGGGTTGGCACTGAATGATATAATACTAAGAACCATATTTTAAAGTGATCTCTAAGATGCTTCAATCTCATAACCCAAAGTTACGGACGAGCTGATACAATTGGGGAGAGTTCAGGTGCAAAACAATCAACTTTACGTGTTTTCCAAAGCACGGGAAAACCAACCAAGGAACCGAAATATTGCTTTTGTATACATAATATAAAGAGCGGCTTAAAATGCATATTTACAAGCATCAAAGCACCACTACAAACTTACACAATATTAACGTCTAAATATTAGTAAACTTGTATTTTGTACTTGTCAGACTTGGAATGGTATAGCAAATGCTTATAAAATAAATATTACACGTATTTTATTTAGATCCTGTCCCGAGTATGATATTGGTCACGCCACAGTTTTGCTTCTTCAATGGTATGCGTGTTTAATGGTTGACACCTACACAAAGTAATGTGTGGGGCAACCAAAAGTTTAGATATCGGAGAATTTGTAACTCTTCCGATGACATAGTGCACGGACATACCTGTAGTTAGCATGGGTAGAGTTCTACCATAGACAAAGTTAATTTCTAATGTGGGTAAGAGAAACATATACGTTCTGAGAAAAATATCTGACAGCTGTCACCCAATATCATATTTGGAACAACTGAGAGCTCACCATAAGATTTAGCAGATAGTATTGTTCACAAAAAATCTGACCTAATTATAAAGTTCGAATAGTAATGTAATTAATCGTAATAGTTCAGTTATAAACCATACGACCTATTTTATGTAAGGAATATGGTGAGCTCTTAAGGGTCTAGTGGCAGGTCACGTTGTCCATACATTGAATATACTCAAAATAATTCCTAATGTAAACTTCGAGAATGATGAGAAACAGTGTTTCTCGGTTCTCAATCTATAGATTAAAGCCAATTAAAGGCTTTAATCTATAGATTTAGATCCGAAAAACACATTTTAACCCTAAATGGTAGCTCAAAGTAAGTCAAAAGCGCTTTATTTATTATTATTTTGGTATTTACAATGTATGAATACGAATTAGCGTGAGCTGCCGCTGAGTCCTTAACCTAATTTTATTAAAGTTCAGTGGTAAGTTCGTCTTGGGGTCGCCTCGTCATTTCGAAGAATTCGTCTTCTAACCATACGCTTTCTCGTCGCACTATAGGCCTTCTCTCCCAAGGATCTGTGAGGTTAATAGATTCTCTCTCTACTTGGGAGTAGCTTGGAGGTCGGCCCTCACTCCACTCGCACTCCATCTCCTTGTCTAAGATGTTGGTATTGTATGAGGTGGGGGAGTAAGACGGGGGTTTGAAGGTGGAAAAGGATTGGGTTGTGTCTGAGTCAGAGGCGCTCGGTGGGGTGGGCAGGAAGTTAACCAGCTGCCCTTCTTGTTGTGGGTTGACGTTAGTGCGGCTGTAGCGTTTTAAGATCCTGTAATACAAATTTCATTATTATTTCATGACCAAGTTAAGTAAAAAGTTAGGTAATCCGATTAAAATTTAATAAAATCATTAATTAACCTGACAACGGTCAAAACATTTTGGCACAGTGCCCCTTGGCATTACCTAAATGGTAAGACAAATCTCGTCTTGATAATGACGAATGTAGGTAGAAATGGTGTTTTTTTTTTTTTTTTTTTTTTTTTTTTTATTTGCTTTAGGAAGCAGATGAGCTAGCGGCCCACCTGATGGTAAGTGGTAACCGCTGCTCATGGACATTCGCAGTGCCAGGGGGCACAGCAAACCGCTGCCTACCGTTTGCACTTCATGCAGACTAGATTTTTTCAAATTAGAAACGTTATACATATAAACCTTTGCCTTTTGTAGTTATCTGTTTGATATCGATATATCTGTAAAGAAAATCACATACATACAAACACCCGAAAACATTACCCTCTTCTCGTCACCGTCGGAAGATACCGAAGAGAATAAAATAAACGTATTTTGCCGAGGATATAATTGATTTCCTCTGTGGTATGTCTATTCTTACTTTGGGAAATACGCATCTGGATAATTAGGTACGTCCATTAGACTGTCTCTCCCGGTTGCCTGTACGGGTGGTAACTAGCTGTTAGGGTTGTATTAATGTTGTGTGATCCCATGTTGCCGATTTGATCTCCGCATAGCTTTTTTTAGAACTTTTCGGTTCCAGAATCGCTATTAAGCATATGGACCCATCATGTGGGCCATATGGTTGATATCTGACATAATAATATTAAAAAAAAAACAAAGAAAAGATTTTGTTGACTGTTATTATTAATTAAAAACTCGCAGCAACAAAGTGCACACGAGCACTGAAGGAGGTTTTTATTAGTGATAGCGTTTAGTTGGGAATCACTAAACATTATCATTCACTTAAAGAGCCTTTTACCAACTAGGTAAGGCTATTTTTAATTGAGTGATAATATTTTGAAGTGTCTTGGATTTTGCTTTTTAAGGGTACGATTTAAATTAACTTCCCATGTGATTTAGAACCTGAAACAAACATCTGTGTCTCCGCAAGATTATTTTCCGTCGTGATTTAAGTAACTTAAACATAAGAAGTAGCTGATACCTCTCAGCCCAGCTAGCGAGCCGCGGCCACTCGTCGGGCACCACGGGAACTTGCTGCTTGTTCAATAAGATCAGTAGCTTGGCCAGATCACTCAGGATGCAACTGTAAAACGAGACACAAAATAAAACTATCTTTTTAAAAAGACTACTCCAACACTAGGAAAAAATCCATTATCACCCGCACTGGGCACAAAAATGACTGACTGACTGACTAAACACAATGTGCACCCGAACACGTAACAACTACTGTAGGAGACAAATGGCTTGAGTGTCCGGGGCTCGAACCCAAAACATACGGGCGCTGTTATAGTGACGAGGCGAGTACCTTAACGACTGCGCCACACGCACGTGTGCAGTCTATAGTTAATAATTTATTGCTATCTGTGTAGTACTAGAAGTGCAATATTCTACTATCTATAATAAGCTGAGTCCTATGAAACTGTCACAGCTACGGAGATATCATCGTAGTCTTCTTAGCGTTGATGATATTATTTTACATATTTCTATTCCAATACTGGGTTATACAAAAATCGTGCAGATGCCTAACACGGCTGATTAAAGAAATATATAAGATGTTAAAGAAATGGATGAAAGGAACAGGCCGACAGATGGGTTATACTTTGGAGGTACACGGTATTTTGGGAAGCAGAATGCACGCCCAAGTAGTGTCATGTATTTTTTGTAACATTCAAGCTATTCAGGAGCTTTCAATTTCAAAGCTAAAGCTGCTCTATTGCTTGCGACCCATGAAATCTCGGAATAATTTCATCACGTGATCCAATAGACAATTTTTCTGCGTGTCATTGGTCACATGTAAGTATAGAGGCATATATCTAGACTGTCATGCTAACTCTGCTGCTATTATTTAGTGTCTCTATGATAAAAAAATCGGTCAGAAGGCAGTCGGACTTATATTGTTGATACTTGTTATTAAAATGTTGTACACTTGAAAAATGAAAACATCCACGCAGTACCTACATTTAAAAAACTAGCCTAACTGTTAAAAATATCGACTTTAGCAGGAAAATGAGCTGTAATTTTTTAACTGGTCAACTTCAAAGAGTATCTAACTCAACGGAACACAGTCTGCTCAGTGCAGTGGATACTGTAAATAAACAAACGTGCAGTGCAGCGTTGAAGGATTGTTTACAATACTTTTTGTAGGTTATCTCTGTCAACGGACGCTACAGGGTAATTATGGCTCTCTTTTGCAATCTGCCGCTTGGATGCGGCACAGTTTTGTACGTACTATACGAACAATTTTTGTATACACAACGGGAAACATAAATATTGTGTAATACTTAAAGAAGATCTTTATAAGGAGGTCAACGTAATCTAACTATAAACTAATTCAATTTACAAAATAAAACGGTATGAAAATCTCAATAAAGTTTATTCTATTCTAAACATAAAGTTAAACATAAAGATATAAATTTATGATTCTAAAGAAGCTTTAAGTATATATATTTAACATAAGATGTAAACATTTTTTCGAGGGAGCAATAATAAACCTCTAGAGGCATTATGGTTAGTTATACCCATAACTAACCATAATGCCTCTAGAGGTTACTCTACCAGTTTCAAGAGAGCCAGAACTCAATTTTTATGCGTGCACACAGAAAGTGAGGAATTATATTGTTGAATCTTATATCTATCGGTGTATCCGCTTACAATGCGATCTCATAATTTTTTTTAATGGCAATTAGCCGAATTGTCAGCAATTTCTGCCAGTGTCGTCTCATAATTAGTTTAATCGAAATAGATTCAAGCACTGTTTTAGTCGTCAAAATGTGACAGATACACTTTCCTAGTAGATCTAGGTTTTTAACACTAGATGTCTGACGCTTAGATTATGGGTCACGCAGTGTAGGTACTGCATTTCTATTCTGTACTGGTATTTGTTTTTTCCAAGAGCTACAAATTTCAAATTTGTTGTCTCAGCTAATTTTTATAAGGAACGGGAACACAAAGCTCTAGGAATAAAAAGTATTACCATTTGATATTGAATACTACGTGTAAATTCTTATAAAGACTGAATATAAGTGGAAGAGGAGTGTAGCTCATGGAATATGAAAATAACTCTACACATTAGCAATGTAGTAGGTACACTTGATAAATTATAAATTCAATAAAAAGCCTGTGAGTTACATAACAGCCGCGCCAAGTAAAGTCTATTATCCACGCTAGAAAAGGTGTTATATTTCTCAACCGCTTCTAATGAAACCAGAGTAAAAAGCTGATAGTACATAAAGTTAATTGAGAAAGTGTTACCACACCTGTATGCCATTGCAGCGTCATTGTTGCCGAGTTGGTAGAGCTCCCGCACTTGATGCCTCGTGTGATTCAATATTGCCAACAATGTGTATGCGTGCGGCTGTAATCAATACAACATCATTATTTTCAATACAGTTAATCGTTTATACAGCGATAAGGTCTTTGAGCCGAATGTTTTTGCGTTGAAATTCTTGGACCGTTAGGTTCAGGTGCTCGTAATTCAAGAGCATTTCTAAGAAAATAATGGACGATACCCGTGACCAGAGTGCTAGCCAACACATTTTTAGCACAGTGATTAAGCATTGCCATACAACGGTAGAATGCTGCCTATCCTCTGAGCACGTTACGCTTTGATGTCGATGCGGGGCGTCTCGTCTACTGAAAAGCCTATAGTTAAGTTCATATTCGTATTTTAGACAAAATTTCACAGTTTATTTCAATTTATATGTTAATACATATATTTATAATTTCTCTTAAAATATACGTCTAAATAACTATTCGTGATGTCAGTCATGCAAAAATATAACTTTTAAAAGCAGTAATATGCTTAATAGATGCAAATAGTAGTCCGTCCATAGATGGATGACCTAATTAATTTATGTGCGTAAAGGGATGGATAGCTTAGCTTGCCCTCAAAAGCCCGTGCTTTGAGCTTCTGCTTTAAGCTGTTGACATTATACAAAGTTCTGACATGGTTTGCACATCATCTACTCATGGGTAACCACGCTCACTCGACGAAATCTTTTTTAAAATTAATAATAATAAATTTAATATTTCAAGGATATATATATGACAAGTGAAGCCGATAGAGAGGCTTGATACGTCAGTAAGTTGTTTATACTGGATTAAATTAAATCTGGTTGAACGTGTGGCACTGTAGTTACTGTAGTAGTCATGCTATTACGTCTTCGTGTTTTCGTTTCAATCCGCGCATAACCATTTGTGTGACCCGTTAATAAATCTTTCGAGTTTGGTTGTGCTTCATATCCGCACATTGCATATTTGTCATTTAATCCCCAAGTACGGTATAGTTAAAAAAGACAAACAATGAATAAAATATAGACAAAAAACACTTAATTAAGTAACTATTTATTGAAAGGTTTTTATAATAACAAGTAAGTATTAATTTATTATTGCTGTGTGGTGACGGCATAGAATATCGAATCACATCTCATCCCGTGGGGGGCGTAGAAGTCGTCCGAGGGAATAGCTACTATAGGGAACTATGACCACCAAACTGCGATCGCCAACCCGTCTGTCAAGCGTGGCGATTATGGCATATCCCCCGAGAAGATTCTTGGGGGCGGCTTTTGTCCAGCAGTGGACGTACTTTGGCTGACATGATAATGATTAATATTTTTATAAAATTATACAAATGGCTGCCTAATCGCTCGGTGTGAAAGTTGAATGACCCAGGATTAAAGAAAAGGTAATGAACGGTCGGTCTATGAATACTTTCACTATATAATAATATGCCAATAAATACCTAACTAATACGTTGACGCTGTAAGAATGTTTTCATGTCACCATTTGTACGTAATTTTTGCCCAAATTTCAGGTCAAATCATGGAAGAATTCTTACAGGGGCCGCACATGAGTTAGGTATTTGTTCGAATATTGAATGGACATTTTTGTCTCAAAGAACTCTTATGTCAATCATAGTCTTCTCGATCAATAAGAAGTACTACTATCTTACTTGTCTCTTGTCTCGAGGGAGTTGAGGGCCTTACACTTGTTAACTTTCAATCGTTATTATTACGTGGCAAGTAACTTGATTTATACGTGATATACGATTAAGATATTTCAATATTACAGACACTAAACAAAGTACCAAGTGTATTTTGTTTTATTTGTTAACTTCTTCGTTACAAGTTGGTTCAAAGGGGAGAACGGAATGCGGCAGTTGTCTTGGGAAAAATAACTTCGTGAATTAAATTTTAACAAAGCTTACTAACTCTAAATAAGTTTATAAGTTATTTATAAGTTGTCACCGTTATTGAAGTTATACTTCTTTTGGCGCGATGGAGAAAAATGATGAGAGTGAATTTTTAAGATGCGCGCGCACACCGACACCATTAAATTTAACAGCATGAAGTTAGTTCTAGGTGATATGAGAGTGAATTTTTACGATGCGCGCGCATCGTGCGCGCGCATCGTAAAAATAACAGCATGACGTTAGTTCTAGGTGGTATGAAAATTGATAACTATGTTCAAGTTGTATATTAAGAAGTATAACTTCTAACGCGTGTACATAAGTACACACAAGTTTTTTTTATTTAAGTTAATACTACTTAAATTTTATGGAAGGGATTATGTAGGACTATGCCCACCATACTGCTATCGCCATGCCGTCTACCATGATGGCATATTCCTCCAAATGATGGACTGAATTGCATTTTGGATGGTTTTTGCGACAGTCATTCGACTGTCATGATGATAGAGCGAAGAAGAATTTTATTTTGTTAATAAATATCCTGGGACATTATTCACATACGACCATCTGACCCCAAACTAAGAGCTTGTACTATGGAAACCAGATAACTGATATATTACGTATAATACATACTTACATAGATACTTACACTCAGACTCAGGACAAACAGATATGTTCATGCACACAAATATCTGTCCTAGGTGGGAATCGAACCCACGACCTGCGGAGTGAATGGCATTTACCAAACACGCCAACCGGACTTATACATTATCTGACATCTTGTTCAAAACATTTCACAGTTGGTTGATAACTAATTATAATGGATTGGTAGTAATGTAATTTTAATATCAAATTGCTGAATTGATAAGTGGTATAGTCTATCATTTTTTTGGTCACCAACAGTTGCGTAGCTTTGTAATGTATTTACTCTATGTAGAGCACATGTTTATGAAATATTAAGAAGAAAGTAAGTAGGTAGTATTACGAACACGAGCGTGTGATCGTAGGTGTTCATAGACTTATGATTTCAACAATATTAGCTAATAATAATAATGCTGGGTACTTAAATTCATATGTAGGTAAACTTCAATCGTTCTGTATTCACTGATTATGCAATCAATTAATTCAGAATGTGACCTCCAGTTTATGATTATGCGTTACTTAATTTGCATTTATATATACTTAATTGTTATTTAAAGCATAATAGCTACTAATTGTCCGATCTAAGTATTGGCATTCCAGCCGTTATTAGCCGTGTAGGTTTCGGTAAGATGGCGTTAAAAGCGTATTAAATGCGTTCAGAAATATCGAATGGATTGCATAAAGTCAAGTCTCAGAACCACGGTGCGGTGGCGGAGCGGTTAACACACATGGGGCCGGATACCACGTGGTCGTGGGTTCGATTCCCACCCGCACTTAAAGGAGACGGGGATTTCTGGGCCTGACTGTAATAAGTTGAGATATGGTTTTAAAAAAGTGTTATATTTTTCTATTTCAAACTGTAAAAAATTGACTCAATTTACAATCTGGAAAACGAGAAATCTCAAAATAAGTTTCAGTCACGAATTAGATTGGTTGTTGATTACTATAATCGATTATTGTTAATGAGTTCAAACAATGTAGGTAATATAAAAACTCTTGCACCAGACACCAGATAACCGATTAAATCATAATAATTATTAAATACATTAACATAATGTCAACAGCAAAAAATCAAATATCAACAAAATAAATAGAAATCATAATATAGGTTATCGTCCAAATCGATTTATTAGTTATTGGCAACTATATTTTTAATCTATGCTGACAGTGATTGGTGACAGATTTTGAATCCTAATCTATGATCTGTTACTCGTTTCTCGTATCGTTTAGTGCGTGTGTGATTTGGGTATTTTTTATTGTTTTGTTTATATATGCCTCGACAACTGCATTCTCACTACGGACTTCTGATATTGCTTAACGTGTACGACTTTTGCTAACATACTGGACACGGATTACTATTAAAAAGCAATGGCCCTTAAAAATCAGCTGTTTAGTGTAGGTTGGCACATAACCTCTCTATTAAGTACTAAATCTTTTATAACTCTGCTCACAGATTGAAAAAATCCATGGATTTTTTTGTGATTGGCTGATAATTTATAGACCCATTAATTGACACCACTTATATCTTTTTACATCCGAGCCCAATATTATATGAACACGTATCCGTCTCCTTTATATAATTCATTTTAAAGATGTCTGTACAATAGCATAATAGCCTATGGACTCTTGTAACACTCCGAATTCTACGCGTGACGCCAGGGGTCTAGTGGTTAGTGACCCTGTAAGCCAAGCCAGAGGTGGTAGGTTCAATCACCTGTTTTGTAAAATGCTCGCTTTTTACGCCTGAGGTCGTGGGTTCGATTCCCGCCCAGGACAGATATTTTCGTCATGAACATGTATGTTGGTCCTGAGTCTGGGTGTAATTATCTATATAATTATGTATTTATAAAAGGAAAGTAGTATATCCATCCATATAGTTTCCATAGTACAAGCTCTGCTTAGTTTGGGATCAAATGGCCGCGTGTAAATAATGTCCCAGGATATTATTATTATTATTATGACACATTGGATACTTTTTTAAATTTATTTATTTAGGTAGCTTTTTATACATAGACATATCAGTTACATGGATAAAAATACAATAAACTTACTAACTTAACTAAACTAATAAGCACTTGAGCTGCTTCTGATTTAGGCTCAGCAAGTATACTGAGACAAATTCCTACATCTAATTTATTGAACTTAAACTTACGCATAAATATAGGTACCTACTATATGTTTGAATTTATTTATATATTCGTACTCTGTCTCTCTCTACTAATAGTAGGTTCAGAATGTTTATTCGTCTACTCCAAAAAATCATTGAAAAAAAAGTATGTTACCCATTTGGTGCCTCAATACAAGGCCAAGTATAATATCCTGGTACATAATTTACACGCGGCCATCTGATCCCAAACTAAGCAGTGCTTGTACTATGGAAACCAGATAACTAATATACTTAATACATATTATAATACTATTCTTTTGTAAATACTTCCTTATATAGATATTTACACCTAGAATCAAGACAAACAGACATGTTCATGCACACCAAATATCTGTCCTGGGTGGGAATCGAACCCACGACCTGCGGCGTGAAAGGCAAACATTTGCCAATCACGCCCACAGGACCGTCAAGTATGAATGATTAAGTAAGGTTTACTTACGATTAAGTACCTTCTGTCATGCATTATTAACGATATCATCTAAGTTAAAGTCCTTGTGAACTTACCCGCAAACAATCCAGTTGTTTATGGAACTCTCGGAGCCGCGTGTCGTCGTCGTGGCGCTGCGGCAGCGGCTGCGGTTGAGCGCGCTTCTTGCTTCTACACCGCGCGTACGCAGCACCTGCTATCACAAGTACTATGCACGCTGCTACCCCGCAAGCACTGCCTACTATCACCTGCAATGCGAAACGAATTATCATTAGTTATGGTAGGAACGTAGTTTTTTCCGTGACCATTAAATTTAAGTTATATCTTACATGAATTGTATTTACTAACTAAACTACAACATGAAGTTTATGTGGTACTAATTGCGCCCCGCAATTTTACCTGTTTCCGTCATATATTTCAAACAACATGTTACTTAGAGATAGCCTATCTACATTCTAAATTAAATCCGAATCAGTTCACACCTTTTTGTGTAATTGTGTAGGTAAGATCAAACCTCTAAACATACAAACGGTGACATAAATGTGTCATAGTAGGATATTGGTAAATACAGCACTCGCAGTTAGTTGCTCTCTTTGGTCCAGGTGAGTGATCAGCGAGGTAAATCATCTAGGCTTGGGGTCAGTCTATAGATGGGTGACCGCCAAAGTGGTTTAATTTCTAAGCGTCTCCGTATTTCGAAGGCATGTTAATCTGGCGATTTCGACTATAGTCATCAGACAGCATAGTTAAGCAAAGTTAAAGCATATTAGAGCACCTTCAATAACTCTGAAATTAGGGTAATTACTGCGTACACGATTAAATTAAATAAAAGGCACGAATTATCATGTCAACAACGATCGTATGCCACTGTTTTATCATAGAAAAAATAACTTTAAATTCATAGTAATCTATCTATGCCTACGTTATACGAATAGGCAATGAAATACGCAATACTCAGAAACAGCTGTGGTTTGGATTTGACCGATCAACGATTAGGTCAATGCCACAGTTTTTATCGTCATTACGTTACTTTGTTATAGTTATTTGACGCGACCACGCGTCTCGTGGCAACCGAGTTGGAAACAACACGTTATCAATGTCTCGGTCGAGTGCAGGCGAGTGATGTTTTTAGGTTTATGAGCCATTGTGACCTACTAACATGTGGCATATTTTAGTATTATGTATTTATTGGTCATTTTTTCGCGACACTTTACTTCGATGGCTACACTGGGACCTTGACAACGTCTTTATTACGTAGGTAGTACGGCTGTTTTTTATTGTGAAGATGTATCCACTTACGTAACGTAACTATACATTAAAAATATATTCGGTATGTGGTAATTAATTAAATTTAAGTTTTAACTTAGATGACTAGCTAAGTCAAAGGTAAATTTGACGCTTCTTACATACACTCATCTTAACCTTAGTGAAGTTGAGTGTGACTGATCCCAAACTAAGCAGAGCTTGTACTATTGAAACCAGATAGCTGATATATTACATAATATACTACTTTTCATTTCGTGCCTGCAAGAAGCGACAACCTATCCACATATTAAACTCGCTCTATCCTGCAAAACCCTGACATTACTAATGGCATGACTATACCTACCGACTAAGTCGCTGATCATCACGATCGTGATTGAAATAGATGAAGGTTAAAAATTACTAAATCATTCATTCAATCGGCTTTCATGAGCATATCTGACGTCATTAGTGGTACAGAATCGATTTTCAACGTTGAAGCCGATTGAACAAATGATTTATTCATCGTTAACCTTCATCTATTTGAAAGCCGATCACGATAATCAGCGACTTAGGCGGTATCCCTCCTGTGCTTTAGCTAGTTTGCTGTCCTTTATAAAGTACTCTAGTCACCAGGATTGTGGGCGTACTTTGAAGATCATGACGCATCCATGCTTTACGCGGCCACTGAGTCAGAAACAACACGTTATCAGCGCATCGGTCGAGTGCATACAGATACGCTATTAAAAACAAGTGATGTTTTTGATATCTCTGTGGTAGTATGACCAGTAGGTCATTATACCACAGAGATATCCAGTAGGCATGCTCAATGGGTTATTTATTATTGTAATGTCATATAAATAACGTTCGTTATTTTATTGCATTATCTTATACTTAGGGTTTCGATGAATAATCATTACGATATTTAAAGATAATCTCTATTAGATGTAGCATTTTCCGTGTAATAATGTAGTTTTAAAATTTCGATAATTGTAATCATATACTGGGATTCACATACAGCCATCTGATCCCGAACTAAGCAGAGCTTGTACTATGGAAACCAGATAACTGATATATAGTATATCATATACTACTTTCCTTTGTAAGTACATACTTATATAGATAATTAAACACAGACTAGAGATAAACAGACATGTTCATGCACAAAAATATCTGTCCTGGGTGGGAATCAAACCCACGACGACGACGCCAATCGGCACCGGTACGGCAAATGCTGTGGTTGTTATCGTACAGTGCCGTGTATTAAGAAGAAAAACGCGGATCTATTTTTTGTTACGGCTTGTTTATTTTGATTTGATCCACATCGATCGATATATTATGCCTAGTCGCTCATGGGTATTGGTCATTATTTTTTATTATATTATATTTACACAAGCGTTATATATGGCTTAGTCATAAATGATTTGCTTTGTGGCGGATATTTTATTTAAATATACAAGATTACATGGACATGAGAAGAAATATTACTATTAGTTGGGACGTAATAAAATTACAAAACTTTCATGCGGTTCGGAGCTAAAAGCATCAGTGATATAGCTTTGTTTTTTAATGACATCTTCGACATCGGACATAGGACAGGTACAGACATAGTCTGGATGTAAGAAGAAAGAGAAGAAAGAATATATATTTATTAGACACAAGGTACATCAGTATAAATTAAGTGAAAGTAATAAGTGTACAACACACAGAAGAATACTTTTTTTTTTGATACTTATAATTAACAATTAATACATATTTCTATAATCCATAATTTTACGCACCTATTCGATGTGGTACCCATACTAAGCACCTTTGTGACTAAAAGGTTCACCATTCTGCCACATATGACTGTAGCGCTGATTTTCAACTGTGGCCAACGGCCATACAAATAAAAATAAAAATAAATATGACGGTGTAATAAATCATACTAAATAATGCAAGGAGTTGAATAATAAAATAAATAGATCCAGGAAATAAAAACAGGTGGTAATAATTGATTTTGTTACAAAATATATGAATTGCTAGGAATATAAATTAAAATTTGAATTAAAATTAAAACGTACACTATTGTCACACAATTTACCAAAACACTCGATTTCACATGTTAACTACTAAGTGTTGGAAAGCTGAATTTCCAAAGCCAACGATTTTATTTTTAATTTGAAATTAACAGGATTGTTAATATTTCTTACCGGTGGTGGTAAATTGTTCCAACACTTAGAAGCGCAATACCTAAAACTGCCCCTAAAAGCCGATGTTTTATGACGCGGAATCTTTAACACAGAAACTGATGCACGGGAGGGATACCTACTGTCCACATTACGCCAAGAGAGCTTCGAAGAAAGGTATATTGGCTTGCCAGTCTTGACTACACCAAATAAAAGTGTAGCCAGATGAACCTCCCGTCTGTATTTCATCTTTAAAACTTTCCACAGGTTAAGATAGGGTGTTACATGGTGTCGTGGTGGTATCTTGAAGCAGTACCTTGCGCTAGCATTTTGAACCCTTTGTATAAGGTTAGAAGTTTTGGCTAATGTTTTTGGACCAAATACTACGTCCAAATAATTGAATTTGGAAAGCATGAGTGATTCTACTAATTGTATTCTCATGTTGATACCAAGGTGATCGCGTATATTATACTTAGTACTTTACATTCAGACTCATTATTTATTATTGGGTCACACAAATAATTGTCCTGTGCGGGAATCATACCCGGGACACGAAGTGAGAAGGCGACTGTCTAAACTGCTGCGCTACACGTGCATTCAAAAGTTGTATGGGCAGATAGCGTGTCTTAAGTTATCTCCAGTAGGGTTGTAACGGAGGCGTTCTTAGCGGAGGCGGAGGCGAATGCGAAGGCGATGAATTACGCCTCCGCGGATGCGGCGGTTAACTTAGGCGGATGCGAAGGTGAAAGTGGATATAAAAAAAGAAATAGGAATTTATAAGTAATATTAATATTAATTTTAATGAAGGTATTTCTAAAAAATCTGCCATATCTCATTTGTTTTCGGCTTCATCGTGAGACTTAAATGAACAATAACAATTACTTTGTACTAAAACAAAGCAAGAGTGGCCGCACGGCTGAATCGTCGTCGAGCGACACTGCGCGAGCGTTATTATTATTGAATGATTTGTTTTTATTTTATTTTTTAAGCTTTTTTGGCACAGAACTGTATAAAGGCGGACTTAATACCAAATGCGTTTTCTGCCACTCGACCTTTGGGTGATGTAGAGATATATGATTATGACGAAAAAATCCTCCGCTACAACTCCGCAAAAAAATATGGCGGATGCGGAGGCGAAGGTACGATTCCTTGCGGTACTTCCGCAGTAACGGAGGCGGAGGCGAATTCCCGTTACAACCCTAATCTCCAGTTTGGCGTTTTAGATTCACACGCAGCAGCTAAGTTATAGTGGTCATTAATTAAGTCGATATTTCTCTTTTCTTTTAATATTAGTCATCTTTATTAAAATAATGTAATAATAATAAATTTGGTAAAAGATTAATAAATTGCATAATATAAGATTTTGAAATTTGATATAACTTCAGTCGACCAGTGACCACGGCTGGTGCAATCCATGCCGAAACGTCGGGTAACCAAGGTAATGATTTACCTAAATCTTTATCGCGATGAGACCCGTGTCCACAGTATATAAAAAATGTGTACAAATCGCGAAAGTTTAAAAACATTGATATAACTTATTTTAAAAAGCGTTAAAAGTTTAACCAAACAAAGGCGTCCTGGGTAGAATCCCGAATTGATGACGATCTTATTGAGTAACAATACCTAAGTATCAATCGTGACTGGGCTGAGCTAGACTTGATCGAGACAATGTTTGGTGATATCATCTCATTTCAATATAGTCACGACAGATTTAGAAAGCGAAAGCTATGATGACTTAATCAATCCTACACTCAAAAATAGCATTTAAATGAAAGGCCTATTCGCCGATCATTATCTACTTGGAATAAATTATAATGTAATTTATTTATGTGCGACATAGGTCTCACTCCTTAAAAGCCGATTGCAGTGACAGACATACAGCTTAATGTCCTACAATAGTGACAGATTGCTGTAATAAATAAAAAAATAAAAATATATGACTGGTCTAGTGGTTCGTACCTGAATGGTACATCAGAGGTCGTGGGTTCGATCCCAGGACAAATTTTGTGTGATGTACCAGACTACTGCTACGCAAATATTTCAAAAGAATTGTGGGTTCAATTCCCACTTGGGAAAAATATTTTTTTCTGTGTCTGGGTGTAATTTATCTATAATATGTGTGGAACATATTATAGACAAATTACACCCAGACACAGAACAAATTATTTTTCCCAAGTGGGAATTGAACCCACAGCTTTTGGCTTAGCAGTCAGGGTCACAAACCGCTACACAAACAGGCCAGTCAGACTTATCAGAGAGGAAACCGATTAGAAAAAGCAGAATAAAATACTTATTTATTATTATATTTAAAAGCATTATCATGGCAACTATGAAAGAATAATAAAAATGATGTACAATCACAAAAAAAATTACGGAACATAATATATACAAAAATAACAGTCATTTGACTGGTTTTTTTGTATATAGGTTTTATAAGCTATGTTATATAAGCGCTGCCTTATTTATTTAAATCATTTTACGGCTACGGCACGGTTATCGGTATCTACTATCTCTATCTCTATTTTACTACGTTTACGGAAACACATTACGCTATACTCGTACCTATTCAGACTGTTTTCGCTAAAAGGGCTCAAAATAAAGCACCATAAGGAGCTCCTATGTGTTCTTTCAGATTTACGAGCTAAGATAACCGTGAGTGTATCTGTAACGCGCATCAAAGCAGTTGCATCACTCTATCTAATCTTAAACGTTTTAACTTTGATGTTTCGGCGTTCAAAATCAGGCTAATAAATTTAAAAACGTTGTGCAACTGCTTCTTGATGTGTTACAAATGGAATCTAATTTACTTTTGGTACCAAACTGGCTTCTTTACAAATGAATAACATCTCACGTACAAACGCCAGCACATCAAGCTACCCCAATCTGTCGAATTTTCCCAATTAAAAGTGAACCTTATGCTTTTGTGATAAAGTTGAAAATCTATAAAAGAAATTTGACAAATTGGGGTAGCTGGATGTACTGGCGTCTGTACATATAAAACTTACCAAGTGACTAACGGACTTGTTGTAAATAGAAAATAATTTCCACAAAAGGATTCTACTGACAGGTAGAGTTAGTTTATAATTTACAAAAAAAAAATCTGTTGGATAATTACCTAGCTAGTTTTCAGAAAATAGGGAAGCTTCCCCTGGGAGAAATAAGGAATAAATTTTAAGGTATTATCAGCAATGTTTCGCCGATTTCAAAAAAAGAAGTCGTAGATTGGGTTGGTTTTATATTTATGTTACAAAATTTCTTTATTGTTTGTCAACAGATTTTGGAAATCCTTTTCAATTGGCAATACTGTTTAAATAATCACCTATAAATTGTTCAAATTTGTTTATAAACGGTATATGTTTGTGATGGTTGTGTGTTTTTGAAACTATCTTTCTTTAATTTGCTAGCAAAATGCTACCCCATTGCGGACAAGCTGTGCTCTGTATTAGATAGTCTGCTGCCCCTTATAAAGTAAGTACTCTATTAAAATTGGATTTAGTTGAAATTATAGTATTTTGTAATGATGTAGACTTATTGCTAAAGGAGAAAATTCCTAATTTCTCATTTATTAAATTACCTATAGATTTTGCGGATGAAAAATGAGATTAATATAATACAGTTCACTATTGTAAAAGGCTACAATTGAGTTCCATTGTGGCCTTTTATATCAGTGTACCACATAGTTATGTCACGTAGAACCTTTTGTTGCTAAATGACAAGATGTAAAAAACAATTTAGTACTTTTAGTGTCTATTCTCTCTTGAGTTGTAATAATTAAACTGCCAGCCATCATGAGATCAAACCAACATGTACTCGTATAATATTATAATTGATATTAGTTTCCAGTTAGATTTAAGGCTTATACCTTCGTGATTTAAGTTATGAGTCAAAACAAAAAAGCTCGTATCACTATTAAACTGAAACGTTTGGTGAGAAAGTAGAAAAAACAAATATTAAAATTAAATAGGTATTTAAAAATAACAATGTCTTGTCTATATTTGAATAGGGCTTGAGAATATAAAGTAGAAGATTTAGTCAACTGACATAGCAATAGACTACCAAAAAAATTGTTGTCCTTACCGTAACTCTATTATAGGTGTTTTGTTAGAAGACCTAGACAAATGGCAAGCGATTTAAATGCTTGATCTTTATATAGAATGAACGTCATTGTCAGTACGATCAATAGAATTACTTGCCACCGGATTAGAACGGACGACCAATATATATACATATTATACGGCCGCCTATAATCGTTTTAACGGGGCACCTATAATCAACAAGTTAAAAACGGCAAAACATATAACTTAAGCAGTTCAAATAATTCGAAGGTATTGGCTTCTATGTATTAGGTATATTATTATTGTGTCCTTACCAAAACACTCACTGCTCTAGTAAAACATTACAGAATCTTGTATAGTTTACCTCGCTATAGGGCTGCGTAGGGTAGCAGACGCGGCCCATGAGGTGGTCGTCATGGGCCCAGGCCTCGCGGCTACCGGGTGGACAGTCGTGTGCACAAGCGCCTCCCGGCCACACCAGCAGTCGCGCACACTTTACGCAACCGTCCGCTGCGCAGCGAACGCATTCCGCTCCACATCCTGAGAAAAAAAAGTAATTATTGGCATGTAAACAGGGTAGTGACAATGCATGTCATTTAATTTGGGTTGGGCGTGAAATACATAGCAGATTATCGCTTTACTAGCATGTTTGTGAGCTTAAATGGTCAGAACGCCAATGACTTAGTTCAGCATGTTCCCTAGCGTAAAAACATAGTTTTAAAATCTATTATTTTAACAACTATATCTCAATATAATTGTTATAAGAACTCGATCGAAATATTATAACAATATGCAACTTCTAGCGGTTGCAGGAATGATTTCCATTACCTACTACTGTATACTTTTGTTGTACCAACAACTCAAGTATTAAGGCGCTTGTCTAATAAGTATTGTTGCCACCAAGAAGCCCTTTATAAGGTCGCTTTTAATTCAAATTAACGCGCGTGGAAGTGCTTGACAAATTATTTGTTATACTTGTGTAGCAACATAGGATTTGGAATCAATGGTTAATCTGACATTACATTACTTAACATTAAAATTAGAAGTGAAAACTTGTAAACGAATGGAAAAAAATAATGTTGATTAATATAAATAATAAATCAAATAAGTACAAATATTTAAAGTGTTCGTAATAAAATTCTGGCATATTGGCATATTCACGATTAGATAGCAAAAGTGGCGCTTATACAAAAAAAATCTAAAATATTAGTTGTATCTATGCATCTATTTCAGGGCATTTTGGTAATAATATGTTGATGAGTCAACTCATTTGCCCATCAAAGGAAATTAACATAAAAAAAATCGTAATGAACATTACATTGGTATGATCAAAGATTACAAGTTATAAAAATTTATTCGACCTGCTGATCCGGCCTGCGACGCGACATCGAAACTGAAACTGCTGATAATATAGCTCTTGCTCTGTTTTTGAATGTTATGTATAATTCGCGGCTTTCGATCGATTGCCTACTTTACTACGATTATTCATCTTATAATTTAAAAGGAGGATAATTTGTGACATTCTTTTTAATTAGACATAGAAACATTAAAGAATGTGATATATAGGCAACGTTATGGCAAAGGATACAATTCTACTACAAAAATCGATATTACTAGTTACAACAATCTAATATATACGCGATGACGGCTACATTATATCCACTGTACCACTTTAGTACAATAAAAAAAATCAGAAAAAATACATTGTGCGCCTTATTATTATAGTATTGTAAAAAAAAACATGTTTTTAAGACAGTTTAATATCTTGGGGGTGACTAAGACCGCCTGAACTCATAGAAAGGTGGGAAGAGTTGGCAACGAATTTGTCAACGGAAGCGCCCGCTTTGAAAGCACCGCAATAATTTCAGTCTCCGCTTGCCACCAGGAAAATCGGATGCTCGTTTGTCCACCCAAAAAAAAATCTATTTTATTTTCGATTTTTTAACATTGAGAGCTCGATGATTGAGATTAAAATCATTCAGAACCGGTTATTTTAATACAAGAAACGTCTGCGATTCCTATACCATTTCTACACAAAAATGTACACAGTATTCCACACGGGAAATACTGTGTATATATTTTTTTATTTATTTACTAGCTGTGCCCCGCGGTTTTACCCGCCTTAAACTTTATACATTATTACAGCTTCTCCCCCGTAGGTGATAGCGTGTTAATATGTAGCTTATATGTTGACCAGACCTCTTAGTAATATTCATGCAAAATTTTAAGTAAATCCATGCAGTACTTTTTGAGTTTAGCCCGGACATACATACAGACAAACAGACAAAAATTCTAAAAACTATATTTTTGGCTTCGATATCGATTGTAGAACACGCCTCAAGTATCCTTTTAAAAAAATATTCAATATACAGTTTTGACTTTCCTACGATTTTATTATGTGTAGGTATAGATAGATTAGTATTATGTACAAATATGCAATTAACGGCCACAAAGCATACCCAAACTACGATCAACCATTTATGAAAGACGAGGGTGTTGAAGTAATACCGAGGCAACTACATTAACCACTGTGCCATACGTGTAGTCAAACTAATAGGTGACTATATATTTTTTCGTCGACTGCATTGAAATATTTAGAATTTCTATGCTAATAAATGGTGGCATATTTGGGCGTCGGTATGCATGACGATGCATGGTGCTCATTCGATTACTTGTTACGACACTCTCAACTGAGAATGGTGAATGTAAAATTTCACCTCACCCACGGTGCAACGTTCGAAGCCATTAATGTTCATAATTTATAGATAACTCGGCCGCCGTTCGCTCGAATAACGCCAAAACAAGCTCTTAACGGGAAAATCGTCTACCTCGACAATAACATTTTTTGCTAGGCATGATGAAAAGTGGAAAACTTACTTTTGTATAAGTATAAAAACTACTTTACTGGTGTTTATACTTTGTAGGTCAACTTCATCAAATTCTATTATAATATTGACGATTATACGTTATAATGTCTTAATATTAATTGTAACTTTCTTTAAGTTTATTTTTTAATTTAATTGCTGTATTCTGTAACACAGGTTTAATAACCTAGCACAGGATCCAGGGACTTCAAATAAACTGAACCACATATTTATGTGAATAAAGATTATGAATTATTTCTCTTTAGCTCTTTAATTATATAATTAATTATAAAATTATAGCTCTCCCGTACGCGGATCAACCCAAAACATGATAGTGCTTACGTAAATTCATGGTAAATTTATATATACCAGATCGCACTTGTTCGAAATTCAACCATTAAAGTTCTATTGTCAAAGACTATAGATTAATCTCTTCTCACTTTTGACACTCCATTTGTCATCTCTTCTCAGTGCGTCAGTGTGTCAAAAGCATGGTAGTGTGTGTAATTTGTTTTTATTATAATAATTTACTTCTAATGCCTATTATATGTTAAAACTTGAATGATAATATTTCACATAAACTATTATGTAATGTAATATGCAAATATTTAAATATTAGCTTTTTGCAGTCATTCTTCATATGAACTTTAACTGTTCCAAATTTCATACTTCTCCGTCCGCACAATTTTTGTAAAGGGAAGCAAAGTTATTCCTTCACGTATTAATATTATGATTATATTAATAATTTATTTAAAAAGAATACGCCCGCACTATGTAATTGAATCTCACTGTTGCACTTTACAAACATATAATTGACGGACACGGTACACCCAATATTATGTCTGTGTTATGAATATTAATGTCACGATGGTCGATGTATGTACAGACGCCAGCACATCCATCTACCCCAATCTGTCAAATTTCTTTTATAGATTTTCAACTTTGTCACATAAGTATAAGGTTCACTTTCAATTGGCGAAATTTTACTAGATGTGCTGGCGTCTGTACATTCTACGAAAGTGCTAACAATAATTTTATATCCTATAAAACCTAACCATATAATTATTTACGTGTACTCTGAGTGAATTCACATGGGAAGCTTATTATGTAACAAATGAATCAAAATAAGTGAGCAAAATAGCCACGTGCTCAATTCTGTGCCTTAATAACAATAATAATAAATACTTATTTCAGCAATAAAGAACGCCATATTGTGTTAATACAAATAAGTAAAAAGTTAATGGTTTACTGCAGTTTCTTAATACTGGGCCACACATGCACCTGCAAAATTGACGGCGGATGGGTTAGCGGATTTGCGCCGACTAAACATAACTTGCATTGGACTTTTCTTGGTGCCTGGTGAGGGGATCACCGGGAACACGGGTAAGCTGCTCCGGTGTCCCCATTTTGCACCGTGCCCTAGATGGGACATGTATTCTGGGAAGGCTATGGTTTGTCCTCCCGGATTGCCGACTCCTGTCAGTCAGGCACAGCAAAAATGCCGCAAACAGATCGCTGTCTTCCCGGAGATGCTTACAAGTTGCGGCAGTAAAGGACACTTACTGGCACCGCAGCTCCGCCTTTTGCCATAGATGCCTTTATTATTATTCTCATACACATATTAAAATTTGTAGAATGGGAAAAGTAAACTTTACTAGTTTCTAACAAATGAAGGTCACGAGTGCGTTGTTCTGTTATGCTACTAAATACTCCAACGGGAAAGTACAAATACACTTAAATTTCCCATTTTCGAAGCAATGACTTTGAAAATCAATTTATATTCAACTTTAGCGATTTGGATCGTATTTCGATACTTTCCAAAGGGAAAGCGCGGGCAATATGCTATTAGTGAGCCGCTGTTCAATTAACGGGACCGGGCGGTAGTCAGTTTGCTTTAAGTTTTAGCGCTCCGAACTCTGTACCTATGTACTTGGTTCATATTAAGTTGTCACTGTATGTTAGTTCGTTCGGATAGAATATTAAATGTTGTAGGTTTAGGATTCCGTACCTCACAAAGAAAATTGAACCCTTGCAGGATCACTTCGTGGTCCGTTCGTAACCTGTTAAGATTATTTTCTTAATAAACGCTTGGGGGCAACCACAATTAACATAATGATACTACATGCCAGGAAGCAGTATCATACAGAACGAGTAAAGGGAAATTTCCGTAAATCGTTGTACGAAAAGTGGAAAAATGTCTTTGAGACTCGAATTCCCATGATGTACAAACTATTTATATTGTAAACCTACGTTGTATACAACCATCCGTGCGCAAGTCAGATTCGCTCTTGGCTGTTTTAACAATTACATGACTCACCTCGCGGGAAGCGGTAACCGTACCTTGTCGTCGCTTTTCTAAGACATTTTAGCATTCTTCATAAAAGGAGTGAAATGGTGAGTGATGCTATATAAGCATATGACGTTTGTGACGTCACAAAGTGTCATAGGCCTAGGCATACCAAGTGCACTGGTGTGGAAACCGTCCATAAGATAGGGCTACTTTTTTACCATCCGAGGTGAGACTTAGTTGTGTAAATATAAAGCCTAAGACATCACAAGCGTAATAGGTTATCGCCATGTTCGGAAACGCGTAAGTGCACCGGTAGAAACTGCCCATAAGCTAGGCCCATCAGCTAAATAATAATAGACGATCGTTCGTCTATGTGGGACACAAAGATTTTTCTGGGTGAGATTCAAACCCACGACACGACAACCTTTGGCTTAGTAGTCAGGGACACTAACCGGATACAGCCGAAACGGATACTGTAGTCGTAAACAAGGATGCCATTCATTTTTCTTTTTTTGAACATTTTTGTTTTTACTTTTTACACACGGCCATCTGATCCCAAACTAAGCAGAGCTTGTACTAAGGAAACCAGATGACTGATATACTACTTTTATTTTGTAAATACATCGTTATATAGATAATTACATCCAGACTCAGGACAAACAGACATGTTCAGGCACACAAATATCTGTCTTGGGTGGGAATCGAACCCACGACTTCCGGCGTGAAAAGCAAGCATTTGCCAACCACGCCAACAGGCCCGTCATTCGTTTGCTGGTTTGCTTCTACAGTAACAGTTTCTATGTTTGCTTGACTCGATACTACAAGACAAGTCAGTGAAGAAAAGGCAGTGATATGTCTGTTATTTAATGTTCATAACAAGATTTATTAATAGAAATTGTATGGATACAAGAAACTGTATCATCTATTGTTTGTTTGTGTGATTTGAATAATAGAAAATAGCTTTTTCTTGCACCGTTTATATTCTCATGGAACCTTTACAGCACAGTATTTGGAAAACGAATACTAGTTTCCAGTTTTTAGCCCCCGACGCTTAAAGGTGATGTTGTAATTATAAGGCCTGTGTATCTGTATTTTATAGCCGTACTCCTGCTTTTTCTTCTGAAAGCTATAATCGATAAGCTTTTAAGCTATTTTGTATTTATTTTATGTATGTACAGACGAAAAATTAAAAGTAGAATATTAATGCATTGGTAAAGATTTTTGCTTATTCTAGCAATTTGCTTTCCAGCGGGCCCGTGAGAGACAGTATAAAGTGGAATTGTAAAAAATATGTTAATGTCAGCCGAATGACGCTGCCACCCAATACTGGACAAAGGCCCTCCCCAAATGATTTCCACAATGGAGTTGTCCATCATATGACAGACGGGTTGGCGATCACAGTATCATGATCATAGGATACAGTAGAGGTAGAAGGCGCCGCGAGGGAATATCTGCCAGAGAATAATGTAAACCATTCAGACAATATGAAGTAAAAATATAGCTAAAATCTTAAATTTCTATAATTAAACCTTCACATGATCTCCTTGACAATAACGTAATATAAGCTAGCTAAATATCATTACAATTATAAAATAAATCTTATTGCAATTTTTTTCATACAATCCGTGTACCTAAATATCTATATGTACTTAGAAATAATAAAAAATTACTACAAACATGTTCTGACTATTTACAAGCGCTTTTTTAAAGTCTACGTGAATAAAAACCTTTTATATTTTATAATTTAAAGAATGTGGTGATTATGGCACATCCCCAAAATCCTTGGGGAGGCTTTTAGTTCAGTAGTGGACGTCTTCCCGCTGATATATATATAATAACTAGCTGTGCCCCGCGGTGTTACCCGCGTTAAATTTTATAAATTTTCTTAGCCATAAACCTCACGGAGCCCGAGACCTTTCCAACGAATGCAAAACCGTGGAAATCGGTTCGTGCGTTCTGGAGTTATAGCGTCAGGAAGGAAAACCCGACTTATTTTTATACAGTAGAATAATAATATCTTTATTTTCATAAAAAGTGATTGTAGTTACAACTAATAGTTTCACATGGCAGTTCTTACAACTAATTTTGATGATGGGGAATATGAGGAATCATTAATGAATTGAATAATAATGTTTCAGCCTGGGTCCGAATGCATAATACTATAGCGAAAGGTTTTGTACCCTATTCCCGCTAAAAATTGCCATAAAATAGAAAATTTACGAATAGATGAAGGAGGGGAAAAATTACGCAATGCCAGAAGCTGGTTTTTCAATGTCGTTAGCAAACACGACTCTATTAATAAATTATTGTGATGTAATTCCATTAGTCTAATTGGGAAGTTTAACATTGTAAACATTTCTGATTTATTGTCGGCGGTATGTTTGTAATTAGTTCGAAAAAAGCTTATTTATAGACAATTATTACTTATTTCCGTTGTTTTTTTATTGTATTGGACAGGGCTGTCTATTACTCTAATTACACAGTTGGTATCGCTATAACCATTTTACAAAATATCTGCTTACGAAATCTCAAAGTATTTTTGAAGTGATAACTTCTTAAGGCGCGTTGAGCGTTGAGTCTTGAGGATGAACCAAAATCATGGAATTGGTGTCATCGTCACAGAACGCTTTCCATGAGTTATATGTAACTGTGTATATGAATAAAAAGCGTGAAACTCGCGTTATCGACACCATACTTCTCCTATGAGCTACATGTATACTTATATAGATTTAACATTACTAGTTATTGATACATTATATCACAAGGAATGTATTTCACCTTGAAGTGTAAAAATATTAAATAAATAAATATCTGACGGTCACCATAGCCTAGTTGGTAGTGCTCCTGGCTACGAAGCTGGTGGTCCTGGTTTCAAATCCCGGTAAGTGCAAATATTTGTGTGATGAGCACGAATATTTGTTTCTGAGTCATGGATGTATTTAAGTATTTATCTATCTATATAAGTATGCATATCGTCGCCTGGTACCTATAGTACAAGCTTTGCTTAGTTCGGGGCTAAGATGATCTGTGTGACATTGTCCATATATACATATATATGGACTATGTCACTAAGATTAAATATCTTGGGACAACTAACACACTGCCATCTAATCCTAAACCAGGCAGCCTGTACTATGGCAACCAGACAACTGATAAACATACTTATGTATTTCTAAATACATACATATTATAGATAAATCACACCGGCACAGAACAAATAATCATGTTTATCACACAAGGATTTGTTCCGGGTGGGAATCGAACCCACGCCCTCTAGCTTAGGGTCACTAACCAACCACTAGACGAACAGGCCAGTCGAGACTGTGTAGATTATTTAGATTAGTCGTGAAAAAAATAGTTGTCACTTCTATCGGCAGTCCCCGAACACTGCCCAACCTGTTTAATTATATCTAAAGAAAACGCCCGCTCTAGAAAAAATATTCTGTGTTTCGCGGATTTTAGAAACAATCTCTTCACGGACACAGAGCACACACAGCTTAGAACTAGATATGGGTCACACGAATAGTTGTCCTGTTCGGGGATGGAACCTAAAAACGAGTACGCAGGGGTGGTGACGAGGCGCCCACCTTAAGCACTGCGCCACCAGTGCAGTCTTTCTTTCGTATGGGCAATGGTTACCCTGGTGTCAGAGTTGTTCAAGCCGCCCGGTAGGCCTAATAACAAACGGGTTCGACAGCTTAACGTGTCCTCCAAAGCACGGAGACGCTTAGAAATTAAATCACTTGACTGTCAGCCATCTATAGACTAACTGCGTGGCTAGGTGCTTTACCCCGCTGATCACTTACGAACCAGTGAGTGCTGGCTATGAGCACCTAAAGCCAGTGCAGTTTATCGGTCAGATGATCAATAACATTGTTGTGGTACCTTCGTAGTTGTTTTGTTTTGCTATATCAATGAACCTTGTGTTGTGTGTTTCGTAACGTGTTCTTCTAATAGATATTTATCAATTAGAAGAACACCTTACGAAACAATTAAAACAATTGGTTATATGATTTGAACTAGCTGTGCCCCGCGGTTTCACCCGCGTTAAACTTTATAAATTATCTCAGCTCCTCCCCCGAAGGTGATAGCGTGATAATATGTAGCCTATATGTTGACCCGACCTCTTAGTAATATTCATGCAAAATTTGAAGTAAATCCATGCAGTACTTTTTATTTTAGCCCGGACATATATATAGACAAACAGACAAAAATTCTAAAAACTATATTTTTGGCTTCGACATCGATTGTGGATCACGCCCCAAGTATCCTTTAAAAAAAATATTCAATGTACAGTTTTGACTTTCCTACGATTTTATTATATGTATAGATTACAGGTCCGATTTCGGGGTAGCCTATGTAATTATTCGATTTTGGAATATAATAATAATATATAGATATATTATTTAATCAGACTAAGTTCTTAGAGTGTTAATAACAATTCCTTTAAAAAATATTGTTAGTAAATATAAATAGATCGCACTAAAAGGTAACATGTAGCATCCATCTCCACATCATAGGGCACTCTCACCTATCTACAAACACGCTGAGGATAGTGTTGGTGCCATCAAGGAAGCGCACCTTTTTCGCATGATACTAGTAGCTGCGAAACCATCAATACGCGTCTCAGCAAACATCTCTGACGCACTGCACCGCCACGGCAGCCCCAGCAGTACACTAAGCGCGTTATTATATTGGAATTGCAGGTACAGGCTGTATGCCCTCTGACATGACATCAGATTACGAAATAAAAAACAAAACATTACAGGTTTGTTATTAGCGGTAGTTACCTATGAAGCGGTTTTCGAAACTGTTCGTTGATTGTCAATTAGTTTCCGTTGTAGTCTTTGTTGGATTGGCGCAGGGCTGCCATTAATTGTTTAGTTGGACTGCGTGTCACGAAAATAGTTTTTTGATAAACCTATCTATCAAGCTGGCAATACTTTCTTAATATTTTTTAAAAGATAGGGATTGTTGTAGGGATTGATTACCTGTATCGCGAGGTTCTTTACAAACACAACACACAAATAGTTACACACGACACGAAGTGGGACACTTCACACACGAAGTGGATAGGCGACTGTCTTAACCGCTGCGTGTCTGTAGGTTTTATCCTTACTAATATTATAAATGCGAAAGTAAATCTGTCTGTCTGTCGCGCTTTCACGCCAAAACTACTTAACCAATTTAAGTTAAATTTCGTAATCAGTAAGTCTAGACAGGTGAGAACAGTAAGAATGGACATAGGCTACTATTTAATGCGAAAAACCGGTTGTAAGGAATTGAATCAGGTTGGTAACTTTAGAGCTGGAAGCTTGAAACTTGTCTTTTAGGCTGTTGATTCGATATAAACAAATATGACATTGTTAATTTGTAAAACTTTTACCCTCAAGAGTATAACATAACAGCGTGGCGTGATACGGCGGCTGTGCTACACGCATGCAAATACTGATTTTCGAATGCTACCTAACACTATTCCACGCAGGTGGAGTCTCGGGTACAGTTAGTATTATACTTCGTCTTCCTATTGAATCGATGGTAAGAATTAGATTTTATCTTCCCAAAATTGGGCAACGCTGATCGCTTTGGCTGTAGCGTCATACAAGTCCTGAAGGGAACAAGAGACTGGACAAGAGGGACAATCAGATAAATTTTAATGTGCCATACTTTGGGGTGACACGCCGCACTCGCAGATGTTTTGTGATGTGGGAATGTCACCCCATTTGCACATGTTTTCTTTGGATCTACCAACCTGGGTACGTAGTCCATTAAGAGTCCTCCGGGTTGGCCATGGCAAATTATGTCCCGGAGGTAATTTTTCCTTTAGCCGGACAAACAGAGGTGGAGCAAATTTATCTCGCCATAAGGTTGCCCTCGCTTTTTGTGCATCGATCGTAGATGTGGAAGTGGCCAGGAAACTTTTACGACTTTTCAATCGTTGGGAGCTTTTAGTATTATTAAAGTGGATTATTTTCGCCGTTGTAACTAGAGTACATTATTTCTATTTCTATTATTTTTTGTATGATCTCATAAATAACATTTTTTCGTGAGAGATGTCCGTTGCTTATCTAAGTTCTGATTGTTATGACCTACTTTTGTTTTATTTCTAATTTTATGTACATTAAATATAATTTCTATGTTTCTTTCTTTCCCACAATATCAGATTGATTAATATTTCTGTACAGAAAGTAAATGAGTGAACGTGCGGCGCAGTTCCTCACTACTACCTCGGCACCAATGAGTTTCGGATTCGATTCCCGCATGCGACTACTATTTGTGAGACCAAAAATTGTTGTCCTGAGAAATTTATGTTTGCGCAGTCAACTTAATACAGGGATTTCAAGGAATATCAAAATTGAAATACTGAACAAAATTGCCTCTTCACACATATTACGCCGGGTTATCCATATTTGGACTATCTAAATAACTTATTATCCGTTCAAAGATGGTACGGAACCCTCAATGCGGGTATCCGATTTTTTCTTTGCCGAAACTGACAACCCTACTATACTAGGGCTTCTCTTCCGATAGCGGTATCTTCCGGTCATTATAAATGCCAGCGCATCGTTACACTAATTTCTTCTTGTCGTTATGGTTTGCATTATGTCATCGGTAGACTTTCTCAAAGCCCAGAATTATAGCTAAATCACTCTAGCATTTAGATATATATAAAAGTGTTGTAGCCACTTATTGTAATATGGTTTATTTATTTTAATTAATAATAACAATAATAATAATATGGTATCAGATGGCCGTGTGTAAATAATGTTCCACAATATTTACACACGGCCATCTGATACCAAACTAAGCAGAGCTTGTACTATGGAAACCAGATAACTGATATAGTACATGTACTATTTTTTTTTTTGTAAAAACATACTTAAATAGACAATTACACCTAGACTCAAGACAAACAAATGTGTTCAGGCACACAAATATTTGTCCCGGGTGGGAATCGAACCCACGACCTCCGGCGTGAAAAGAAAGCATTTGGTAACCACTCCAACAGGCCCGTCAAATTATTAAGGAACATCAAAATTTAAAAATTGGTACGAAGTTCCTTATCGCGCGTTGTGAAAGGGGGCTAGACGGAAAAAAATCTTACGAAAAGTTGTCACGACACTTTTTGCAGCTGTGCGGCGTACGCATGTTTCTCTGTCTGTCTCTCTCTCTCTCCTTTCTCTCTCTCTTATAGAAAGCAAGCCAGATATTTTCATTTCTATTTCGCATTGAACAGTGTGGTATCGCGACGATTATTTTTGGTGAGTGTATACAGGTTTTTGTACATAATAAATAATAAGAAATAACTTCGTTCCATCCGGGTGTCCCTTGACACCTCTCAAGTTTTTTTAAAATTTCATTTCGTTCTAACAAAATTGAAATGAAAGGTATAGGGTATTCTTACATTAAACAATTAAACGTCTAACTGAGAGGAATAAGCATCAAGTTAGAACCTGTTCACCAATTATGTGCTCCAGACTGGTTTTCCAGTACTAGAAACACTGGGCGCGGTGTCGAACCCTCCCGCCCTTACCACACGCTCGATGTGCAGAAGCCAGCACATCAAGCTACCCGAATCTGTCAAATTTCCCCAATTGAAAGTGAACCTTATAATTAAGTGATAAAGATGAAAATCTATAAAATAAATTTGACAGGTTGGGGTAGCTGGATGTGCTGGCGTCTGTACTTAAGAAGAGGAGAATTAATAATATTTTAATTTGTTTAGCCGTGTTTAATGAATAACACAAACTAAGTGCTGATTTAATTGCACCAAACTCGATATAATATATATGAGTTATTCCAAAGTTAGTAGAGTGCCAGACGGTCATAAAATTTTATATCCTAAGAGGTTTCTCTCTTATTGGCAATATTGTATGTATTGCACACCCATTTCCTATTTACCCACTAACTTTCTTTATTGTAGGTAATAGTGAAAAGTTGAATATTTTAATATTAGTCACACGCACTGCAATTACCTGTTTTATTGTTTACTGTCATACCGTTAAACGTTGTATGAGTATGTAATTCCTACTGTTTGATTTTTATACAGTTAATTAATTATATTGCGTGTTTAAGCAACTGATAATTTTGCTTAAAAGCTATAATTAACTATATATTCGCCTTTTATGATAAAATTTAATTGCCTTCAATGACATTCAGTAGGTAAGTAGAGAAAACAATTTACTAAGTGCTTAGTAATAGTTCCTGGAGAAATCGGCGCGTTTGTGTGTTTATTAAACCGTGTCTAATTGACAAACGACTCCAAGTTAATGTCAAGAAATTAGGTGCCTGTTCATTTACGTAATTTAACATCGTCATTCTTTTTTATAAAATTGAATATATATAATACATTAACGCAAGTTTATTTCTCGTAATTTTAGCATTTGCTAACTGACCTTTAACCTAATTTATTAATGTTTTATCTATCAGTGGAAACTTGTTAATGGCTTTCAGATTTCTATAAGTTATGTTTAAGGTACCTGCTAGCTGTTAGTATCCCAAATAATGCAAAGAAAATAAAAATAAAATAAAATGCCTGCGTCAGTTCAATATATCCTTTAATAGCGGGGACTATCTTACTTACTTATATGGGCAGTGGTTAGATACCAGAGTTGTTCAAGCCGCCCCGTATGCCTCTGACATTGGATAACGATTGTTGTCTAATGACTACAACCGGGACCGACAGCTTAACGTGCCCACCGAAGCATGGTAACGCTCAGAAATTAAAGCACTTTGGTTGTCACCCATCTATGGTCTGACCGCTTAGTTGCTCATCACTTATGCACCGGTGAGAGCAACTATACAAACATAAAATTATAGGACACAAATCACACTCAGACTTATAATAACCCTCAAAAAGAAGCCGAGCAACCACCTGAACCTGAACTACTGCGCACTGCACACACGTGCAGAGGTTGTTCTATGATATAGTGAATAGAAAAGAAAGCGGCGTGTCAGCGGGCTGGCTGAATTTAAGCTTTCACCGATCTTAGCGCAAACGCTATAAGCGTGTGCACGAAGGATCAGAAATCGCTACTCATCCTCATAATGTTACTTCCTTACTTTATGGTACGGGTAGTGGTTACCCTATTGTCAGAGTTGTTTAAGCCGCCCAGTATACCTATGACATGGCTTAACGACTGTTGTATACTAACTACAACCAGGATCGACAGCGTAACGTGCCTTCCGAACCCACCCATATGGACTGACCGCGAGCCTAGTAGCTTAACGTCGCCGATCAATTAAGAACCAGTGATAGCAACTATACAAACATGGAATAATCGCACACAAATCACTCTCAGACATAACTTTTCCAGCACCGGGCAACTTTTTGAGGGTTATTATTAAATAACCCTAGAAAAGTTGCCCCGTGCTGGAATCAAACCCGAGTAAGTAGCTTAAATACTGCGCAGCGCGCACATGTGCAGTGGGTGCCATATCATGTAGTGAATAGAAAAGAAAGCGGCGTATCGGCGTGCTGGCTGAAGCTACGCTTTCGCCGACCTCAGCACCGCAAACGCTATCAGCGCGTGCGGGTCCACACATCGCTCATGCTGATAATGTTGTCTTGTAATAATGACGTATGAATTCACTCATGTATATCGTAGATGACCAGTTGCGTGTCATCAATATTTAAGAGAAGTAGGGCACAGCGTTCAATCGCTCGAAGAGCAGCCCGACTGGTCTCTTGCCAGTGTCCATGGGCGGCGGTGATCACTTACCATCAGGTCATCCTCTTTCTCGTTTATCGCCCTCTGATATTTAAAAAAAAACAACTAAAAAAATCAAGCTGGTAGGTTCAGCACGGGCGGAATGACGAGGACGACAAGATTCAGCCCAGCACGTTTGCTACGCTGAGTACGTTGAAAGCGTAGCTTCCCAGCGCGTTCGGTATCCCCGCCACGCATCCTGATAGTGTTGCTTTGTAATGATGTAGTACAGGACTCACTCACGTGTGTCGTTGATGGCCGGCGGCGCGTCGGCGGGCCGCAGCTGCGCACTCGCCGTCGCCAGCACCGCCAGCGCCACCAGCGTGAGCGTCATCGCACACCGCTGCTCATCCTGATGTCACTGAAATCAATGGGTCAATTTTAGCTACTATAAGTCAACGCCCTCACTAGGGAATCTAATCCTTGTGTCGCCGGGTACTTCACAAACATATAAGAGACGGACACAAGTTACATCCAGACTCAAAACAACTATTTATGGGTCACACAAATACTTGTTGTTGTTGCGACACGAAGCGGCGAGGCGACTGTGTTAGCCGCTGCCCCCCCTTGTGTAATGTATCCTGGAACATTATTTACACACGGCCATCTGATCCCAAATAAGCGGAGCTTGTACTATGGGAACCAGAAAACTGATATACTACATATACTACTTTTTCAGTTGTAATATAGATAATTACACCCAGGACAAACACACATGTTCACCCCATAAGGGTGTCCTCAGGTATTAGTCGCTTAAATTAAGCTACTGGTTGGCGCTAGCCAACTGCTCGTTGTTTTCAATTCTTTAATTTTAATATACAATTGCTAAATGTAACAATAATAGCTTAGTAACTTGCTATTTATTATTTATTTAAGGATATTAAAAATATATGTGACGAAACAGACCGCACGGACGGACTAATTCAAAATATTTTGTTGCTTTAATTACTGTTTTTAAACTGTGTTTATGTAATACATTGTGAGCTTGACAAGTACAAGTGTATGTAAATACCCAAGTGCTGAATAAATTTCATTATTTCATGGACACAAATATCTGTCCTGGGTGGGCATCGGACCCACGACCTCCGGCGTGAAATGCAGGCATTTGCCAACCACGCCAACAGGCCCGTCAATATTAGGTAGGTACGTTAATATCAAAATATCTCTTTTATGGGGCAATGTCTAAGAATCTATATAAACTACCCAATGATATCAGAGAATTGTCTACGAATAAGTTAAATAGAAGTTAGTGATTATTTAAGGTACATAAGTGCGATTAAAAGTGGGATAAATGTTATGTAGAAAAAAAAATTGTGTTTTTATCAGTAGCTGCCAAGTGCCAAGTCATGCACTGCACGGTAGGGTAAAAAAAATAGTTTTCCATATAAATGTAAAATTTTCATGGAATAAATGAATTTTGAATAGAATTTAAATTTGTTAAGATTTATTAATCTATTGCTTTTATCTTTACTATGGCTTGCATTTGAATCTTATTCCAACGATAAGTTTAGCGTAGGTACTTAGAGTTGAATTGACTTAGAATCGCTTCAAACTGTCAGGCACATAAAATGACGCCGTCGGCGAAAATTATTTTACTAGTCATGTCTAAGATATGGAAGTGACACAAATAATGCAACGAAGAACATTAATCATTCACGTCATGAATGAAACTGATCTGGGATTACACTCCGCTATTCTACAGTGAATAGTTGTGACCTAATTCACGTGTATTTAATCAGTGCTGTCTATAAATACTATTCAGAATATAATAATAATTATAATATCCTTATTCACACACGGCCATCTGATCCTAAACTAATCAGTATGTATGTACTATGGAAACCAGATAACTAAGAGTAATATATTACATATACTATTTTTCTTTTGTAAATACATACTTATATAGATAGTGACACCCCAGACTCAGGACAAACAGACATGTTCATGAACACAAATATCCGGTGGGGGGCCGGCGGAGATATCGTTCCGAAGGAATTTACTCCCAGAGAACGGGAGAAGCGTCTCTCTGTGTACCATAATATTAATAATGTCCTCCTGGCTGAATTTTGGCCACGGCGGCCCGTCTCAATGGAGACAAGCCAATTGCACAGGACATATTATAGTGCACCAGTGTGTGCGCAAACACAGGGGCACTTTCTATTCCATCACTCGATGGGACGACTAGCGACACGACCGGAAATAATACTGCGATCGTAAACCCGTCTGCCTAGCGAGGCGATTATAGCATATCCCTCCAAATGATGGACACAACTCCAATGCGAAAATTCAGCCAATGCTGGCGACTTTCTGCTGCTCTTGAGTAGCTCCGTAGAGTGTTGTCTTGTTTGTCGAAGGATAGCATAAAATAAGAGATTTTGTTTGGCCTTTTTGTGGTATCTAAATATTTATAACATTACTAATAAATTCCTATGAAACTTGTAAATTACTGTAATTGTATTATAATACAATTTCTAATAGATTTTACTGATAGTGGTCAGATATCATAAAATCCAATTAGTAAAACGAAAACAAAAATCATTGCGGTGACATCATTACGGTATAGAACCCCACGCTGTTACTTGAATTTTAATTCTCCGTCCATGTAACACAAAACCACAGATTTAGTTTCTTTGTTGTGACATCACTTTTGTGGCCACACAAATAAGTAAAATGGAAGAGTCGTAAATGTAACTTTTATTATAATAGCACTTAAAAGTCAGTATAAGAAACGTTATGCGTGTATTCATAATGTTCGGAGAATTATAGTTCCGGGCGCGCAAAACTAAGCATTAACTTTCACTTGATGATGATGTGTTCTATATGTAACGTTTGAAGCGTACGTCTTTGCACGGCCGTACGGCCATATGAGCTTTTATTTTTTGTAAGTATTATTATGCGTAGTCATAACAGATTTTAGGTAATTACAGTTAAAATATTTTTCGTTACTAGACCCAACTTTCATTACTCACAGTAGTGTTATTTTAATTAATTTTCTGCCCGCTTGGGCAGGCTAAGTTCATAGACCATACCGCCTCGTCTTCAGTTGTAATATTTTATGGTTTTCGCCAAATTCAATAGTCAAAGTCCAGTCAAGTCATAGTCCTACCCCAGTAAAGCAGTGGAAACCTTACTAGAGGCTTCTATGGAGATTTCGTTTCAACATGTAAAATCACAATTCACGGCAAAATCGCACTTTCCTCCACTCGTGTATGTTGTCGAAGATGTTATATCTATAAATCCACCATATTTACACATGAAAAGTTGAATTTAAACCAGTTTTTGACAGTGAAAAAGTGCCTTCATGCTTCTTTTTCCGCGTAGGCGCCAAAATTCTCGTGTTATTTTAACCCAGCTTTACTCTGCCTTTTTTTGATAATGCCTATGCATGCCACCCGCAAAGTGGGTGGGTATGTTGGACTCTCACCGACTAATCCTAAGCTGCCGTGGACTTCTCTTGGCGCCTGATGGGAGGAGTCCTGGTACGTGGGTATACTGCTCCGGTGATCTTAGCTCTTGACTTGATTAACAACCAAAAGAAAGAAAGAAAGAAAGAAAAATAATTTATTCAACAAAGACACACAGGAATGAAAACATAAATACAACAGACTTGAACACAAAAGATAGTAAGATTAAACAAGAAGAACCTGCTACTTATATTACTCCTGCATGCTCTGCCGAAAGGTCACCATCTCAGCATAAGCTAGGTGAGGGCACCTAGCGCTGGTTTTCAGTTGGCAACCTTGTGTGTAACACTCGAACGGATGTAAAGTCATTCTAGATCACGGACAGTCTTTAAAATAATTACTGGGAGTAGGCATTATGGATAAAGAATATTAAATAAGTAATATAAAATAAAATAATATTATGGATAAATTTAATAAGAATTACTTAAGACAGCTATTTCAATTAAATAAGGATTATAGAATTGATATGTTTACATTTGCGTTTTCAAATTTAATTTGATAAGATAGGAGGAATTTTTTTAGGTTATGTCTAAAACTATGTACGTTACATAGATTTCTGATGGGCGGTGGAATGTTATTCCAGCATTTTGAGGCTGCATATCTAAAACTACCACGAAAAGATGCAGACTTATGTGATGGAGTGGCTAATTGCTGCGCACATATCCTGCCTCGCTGTTGTCGGTGTTTATTTAACCAAGCAAGTTTTGAGTGCAGGTACGACGGACTCTCATTTTTTGTCAAACCAAAGAGTAGACAAGCTAGATGTGATTTTCGTCGCGACTCCATTTTTAAAATAGAGTGTTTGTTCAGATATGGAGTAACGTGTGTCTTCGGTGGGACATCAAAACAAAAGCGAGCACATGCGTTTTGAACCCTTTGTAACAGTTTCTTGGTTCTTGCTAAAAGCCTGGGTCCATAAACAGTGTCAGCGTAGTTTAGTTTAGATAATACGATAGCTTCAGTTAGTTGTATTCTTAGTGGTTCACTTAAATGTGGTCGCAATTTATATAATAACTTTAGCCGATAAAAGCAATTCTGCACACAGTTTCCTACATGGTTTTCAAATCTTAAAGATTCATCCATGAGCAGGCCCAGATTACGTGCCTCAGACACACGCTCTATGCGTTCTCCCAATACGGTAATTGCAGTGTTAGAATCACCTTCTGTCTGTAGCTTATCTATTTGACCGCTAGTGCCGAAGACTATGAATTTAGTTTTTTTGGGGTTAAGTATAAGAGAATTAGAATTTGACCAGTTTACTATTCTTGCAAGATCTTCGTTGACGGCCTTTATGGCAGCACCGTAGTTTTGGGGCTTGAAAGAAAGATAAATTTGTAGATCGTCAGCGTAAATGTGATGTTGGCAGTTTCTTAAAACTTTAATAATATCGGCACTATATAAATTAAAGAGCGATGGGGCTAAAATCGATCCTTGGGGCACGCCTTTTTCTAGGACCGCTGTATGCGATACAGATTTTAGACCATTTGCATGTTGGATTTCTACATATTGTGATCGGCGCCTTAGGTAGCTATCGAACCATTTTACCGTTCCCGGGCTGAATCCATAATAGGACATCTTGGAAAGCAGTAGTGCCAGATTAATGGAGTCAAAAGCCCTGGTGAAGTCAAGTAGTACCAGCAGTGTACACATACCGCTATCCTGTGCTGCTAATATATTGTCAGTTACATCTATTAGAGCCGTTGCAGTGCTACGGCCTCGGCGAAAACCCGACTGGGTTTCAGGCAGAACTTTATTATCTTCAATGTACTTGGTTAGTTGAATGCTTACTACTTTTTCTAGAACCTTTGATAGGTAGGGCAGTATACTTATTGGTCTAAGGTCGTTTATATTAACAGGATTACTGATTTTTGGAATCGGACGTACAATCGCTGTTTTCCATTGATCTGGGAAGATTGACGTGGAAATAGATGAATTAACAATCGATGTAAGTATGTCTAGCGTTTGAGCCAGGCTTAACAAGAACATTTTTAATGTGATCAAGTCACATCCCTCGGCATTAGATTTGAGGTTATTTAGTACCTTAGCTATTTCCAATTGATCGACTGGTTTAAGGGAAAAGTTACTACCGCTAAACCTTTTAAATTCATAGTAAGTAAGTAAAGAGATTGGTATATTAGTATTTCCAGGTACATTGACAAAATGTATGTTTATTTTGTTAGGGTCACTTAAATGAGAGGGTAGTTCAGTTGTGTTTTTTGGGGGCAACAGGTTTGATTTTAGGTTTTTCCAAAGTATTTTGGGATACTTTATTTTATTGTTTATGTTGTGTTTGTAGTAAGCTGTTTTTTCTAGATACAGGGTCTGGATCACTAGATGCTTAAGATCTTTATAATTGCACCTTCGTATAGTTTGTAAAAGGTGGAAATTAGATATTAAAATTAAATAATATTTATGTATTTTTAAGTTGCACTGTATTGTATTTATACATAGTATTATTATATATATATATATATATATATATATATATATATATATATATATATATTTATATTAAAGTAATTACAGCTCCTATCCATCCAAAGGTAGTCTGGAAGAAATCGCTTGAAGCGATAAGACCGCCCATTGTACATGATTGTGTTATTAGTGTCCTATGAATTTATCGTGTGTTTGTGTGTACAATAAAGAGTATTCTATTCTATTCTAATATCACGATTCCTGTAAAGGGTCGACGCAACATGGTGATGTAGACTTATGTCTCTCTACAGCGTTCGCCTAATCCCCGTGTTCGCAGTAATATCCATAGTGCTCTATTGTAGAAGGACGTGATACTAACTTATATTAGGTGAACATAAAACAAGGGTTAGTCAGCAAAATAATTTAATTTACGTAAGCTGATCTTGGTCCACAATTTTACTAACAACGCTGAAATAATTAGTACGAAATTAGAATTTTCTTGAACTTGACCATTAATTATCTGAAACTCTGAGTATAATGTGATATTAGTATTTATTTATGACTATATTATATGTAAAAGTTTTTTTAGTATTCTGTTGTAACTAAGATGAACACACAATATTTTAATATAATATCCATATATATATGTACCTGTATGCATAAATATGTACCTGTGTTCAGCAAATAAATGATTGATTGAATAATAATAAGTCCAGTCTATTTAAATAGCCAGCTGCTAGATTATACAGCACCGAATGTAGTACCTACATTGTAGGCGATTCTCTCCAAATTCTGTCTGTTATCACTTAAATAATTTAAGTGTAATTACTTCTTGCTCTAATAAAGCTCGTATGAAAAGTACAAGTAATACTTATAACTGACAAGCTGGTAACACTGAATCTAATGCAGATGCAGGGCCTAATTGGTCGACAGGACGTGTCGCTAAATTTATTTCAGTATTTCGCGCCAAAACTAAATTGACACAAGTCAAGAATGACAGGACTGTCATTGTCATAAGAATTATATTAGAAAGAGATGCAATAATATTGCACGGGGGCGGTGCCCCATGATTCCATGAAGCTAATTTTAATATCATTCCATTCCTATCATTCATTTTCTAATATAGTATTATGTAGTTCTTATGACAAGGACAAGATATCTTCAGTTGTAACATTTTAGTTTTGGAGTGAAATAAGTACTGAGTAAAAATAAGCGACAACCTGTCAACTGGTTTTATGTCCGGTGCGCGTATAAGTGCGCAGTTTTAATTGTTTGGCAATTCTATGTAGAGCCTGTTCTTTTCATACAAGGTACCTTTATTTGAGAGAGAATTAATGACATTTATATTAGTTTAGAGGTCTTTTTTTATTTATTTGTCATTAAGTCAATGTCAAGATTGTCAAGTAAAGTCCGTCACAGTCAAGTCATACATAGTCCTTGTCCTACCCCAGTAAAGCAATGGAGACTTTATTAGAGGCTTATATGGAGTTTTAGATTCAACACAGAAAATCGTAATTCACGGCAATATGGCATTTTCCTCCACTTTGTACGTTGTCCAGGATGTTATGTCTAAAAATCCACGATAGCTACACATAAAATGTTGAATCTTCACCAGTTTTTAAAATGAAACAATGCCCCGATGCGTCTTTTTACGCGTCGGCGCCAAAATTCCAGTTTAGAGGTCGAAAAGACAGAATTTCCAGTATTATTAGATAATTTATGTCTACCCTACAAATTGGAATTCATCATAATCATCTCCGTTTACTTAAGTCCAATGCTGGACAAACACCTCCCCAAAAGATTTCCATATTCGAGTTGTGTCCATAATTTGGAGAGATATGCCACGTTTGTTAGACGGGTTGGCGATCGCAGTAGTTCATTATTACACAAAGAGAAGCTGCTGCCCGTTGTCTGGGAGATATCCCCTCGGGTCGACTTCTACGCCCCCTCACGAGATGAAATGGGTTGGCGATATTCTATGCCACCAGCCACACAGCACCAAATTGGAATTACTTCAGTGTAACCATAACAATATCATCAGTCCATCTTTAGAGGAGGCCTTTGTCCAGCCATGGGCTTCTTTTGGCGGAAACGATGACGATGCACCATAACAAAAAAAAACTGGTCTATTCCAGAAATCGTCAATTCCAAGTATGCTAACTGATTTTAATTCGACTTTATTTTTCTAATAATGATTTTGCACAACTAATTTGGAGAGTAATTAAAATAAACTCTTAATTCAAAGCTTTTAAAGGTAAAACAAGCCACTTTTCTACGTATGTGTGGATACATTGCCTAAGTATTACACAACGCAACTAATGTTAATGCAACATTCAATGAAGACAACAAGTAATAGAAAAGGAAAATGTCAATGCAGTAATAAAGCACACAAATGTCACTTAAGTAATTAAAATATTTACACATCTTCAGTTTAAGAAACTCAAGGCACAGAATTCAACGCACAACTCGCTGGTGAATTTTAAAGTTCTGCATGATGTAAAATTATTTTATACATATTTGCGAAATTAACAACATAACATTTCGAAACATTCTGAACAAGTTTTCAATTTCGTATTTTTTGTACTCGCCGTAGTAAATAGGAAAAGATAAAGTATACACCAAAAAATAAATCCAAGAAACAAGGATTACAATATGAATACATATAATTGTACGATTAGCGGCTTATTACTAAATGTCGTCCAGGCAAGGAGCTTTTTTTAATGCTTAAGTTCTACGAAACCAATTAAATTAATCAGTTTATAGTTTGTTGCAGAGACGAGACAAGTAGTGTTCTTTCACAAGACTACTGTCGTAGTAACTGTGCTTGACGTACTTAGGCATTTCTGGCAGCGCATTCCATAGACGAGCACGTTGCATTGCAAACGAATTTATCATTTACTTTGAGGTGATTTGGTAATTTAGAGTAGAGCCGCAATGAGAGTTGTCTTGGATTGAAATTTTTCTGTATATCGTATCTATATATTTACAAATATATAACGTAAATAAGTATATAAGTATTTATATCCATTGTCTAATATACATATTACAAGCTTTGCTTAGTTGACGTTAGTTGCTAGTAGACGCTGTGTCCCGAATATATATCTAGGTAATATATATCCCTAATATATAAATAGATATCTAGGGTTGCCATATGTCGCGTATATACGGGACTGTCACCGTATTAAAGTATCACGTCCCGTATTGTTACTTGTACCGTATTTGAATATAAAGCAAAATCTACGTCAAAATATGACTGGGCGAAAAAACAGGAACCTCTTCTTAATGGTTCTTCTCAACAGCAATTGAACTGGTTTTCGATTCATTTATCATGATAAGAGTGAATTTCCTTTATTGTCGTAGATTTTTTATTATTATAATAATACGTTACTACCCTTGTTTTCAGTTTTTATTTATTTGCCACTAAAAGTCCCGTATTTGTTCTCAACAATAATGGCAATGTTAGTAGACGCTGTGTCCCGTATATTTATTTAATACGAGTAGCACAC
Organism: Pseudoips prasinana; assembly: GCA_951640165.1. Classification (NCBI taxonomy): domain Eukaryota; kingdom Metazoa; phylum Arthropoda; class Insecta; order Lepidoptera; family Nolidae; genus Pseudoips; species Pseudoips prasinana. The sequence goes on from OX621240.1 coordinate 19,321,199, forward strand.
CCAATTTATAATTTAATCAAAACATTTTTCAATAATATTCCATCATTTAAAAAATTCCAAACGTGTTAGCATGTAGCTGATTTCCGAGCCTTCAGTATCAGTATATTTTTTCTAATGAAATATATCACTCCTCGCCACTACTACATGCTTGTTGCATGAGTGTCGAGAGCACCATTTTTTTACTTACAACCGGTTTAAGGTCATTTTTTGTAGTTTATTCATACAAGTTTTTACGTGAAATTCTTGCGTAACATGATATCTAATCGTCTCAAAGGCTGAATTTCACATACAACGGTCATTTTCAACGGATAGAAGGAGAATAAATAGGATACTAGCTATGTACGCATGGCTACATACAGTGCAAAAGTACCTTTAATGTATTGTTCGATTCTTACTAACAAAAAATATCTTAAATCGTAAAAAAATATCAATATCTAAACTCGAGATCAATCTTAAAACTTATATTTTTTCATGAGCATATTATATACCAAGGATTATGTGCTAGACCGTGATGTGGAAGTCACACGTAAAACCCATTAGGTACCTGTTTGATATGCAAATAAACTGAACACTGTTCTATATGCAAATAAATAAATCTGAATCTGAAACCTTTTATATTTTTTTGTTATGGCATGCTATGCATGCCTCCCGCAAATAGTGTCTGCGGGTGGGTATGTCTGACTCGCACCGACTAAACCTAACCTGCAGTGGACTTCTCTTGGCGCCTGATGGGGGAAGCACCGGGAACGCGGGTATGCTGCTCCGGTGCCCCCCTTTTGCGTCTGTCCCAGATGGTTGGGACACGTACCCTTGGAGGGCTCTGAATAGCCCTCCCCTATTGTCTACTCACCCATTAGGGACCTATAAAGTAAAATAACATGAAAGCGGTTTTTATACATATTGACTTTAAAAAGAGGTTGTAAAAATTGGTGCGTGTTTGTGGTATTGCAGTTAATTCTAGGAATCTATTCAAGCTATGCCCTTATCGGAATACAGTTGGTGTCAATATCCATACATTAGAAAATTTATTTGCTGTTTCTATTCACCTCTTGGTTTCCATTCACCCCGTTTTACGGTAGCTACTTCCATTATCAAACATACCTTATTTAATATTTGAAATTACTTACTTATCGTATGGGAAGGTTAATACCCTAGTATCAGACTTGTTCAAGCCGCCCAGTAGGCCTCTGACATGGCTTAACGACTCTTGTCTGATGACTACAACCGGGGCCAACACCTTAACGTGCCCTCCGAAGCACGGAGACGCTCAGAAATTAAACCACTTTGGTGGTCACCCATCTATGGACTAACCGCGAGCCTAGTTGCTTAACCTTGCTTTGTGAGAGCATTGATATTAAAACGTTTAAATAGAGATGCGGTCAATACCCATACATAAGTAAAATTTTGTTTTCGTTTTCATTCATCCCCGGGTTTGTATTCACCTCATTTTACAGTAGCTACCCCCGTTACCAAACGTAGTTAATTTTATGTTTCTTAAACCATTTCAATCCTATTAACATTTTATAAATACAAAGATCATTTTTATTCTAAAGGTTCTCGATGCAAAATGTTTTATTTATACCCGTGCTTTGCATTACAATGAACATAAGCCTCAGTACGACTTATCATATTTAATGTTTGTTTACCACTCTCACAGTAAAATCCTTATACTCGTATGTAAATGGCAGATGACTCACTCTTGAGAATTTTCGCACTGGTTCTTTAAAAACACGGGCCTATAATTTAAGACGAGTGTTTTATGTTTATATGTAATTCTTATGTACTTGTGTTTGTCATTGAATTCCTCCACAGATGAGTCGATTTTGATTTTTGTTAGTGTTTGAGTGTATCCCTTCTTTAGATTAACAATTGGACTCGGTATATGACTTTGCATTCATAATCCAGTAGGTTTTTTTTCTTTTCACTGCGGGACATCGCCTCCCGGCCCAGGCGTTACAAAAAAAAAGTATATATGTCACTGTCAAAATTATCCTTGTCCTTTTCAATAATGTATGTATATGCTTAAGTGATAAAGTTGAAAATCTATAAAATAAATTTGACAGATTGGGGTAGCTGGATGTGCTGGCGTCTGTGCATTGTCTATTATAGTCCTACAAACTTATCTGGCCCGGTGGCCAAAAGTAGAACTAACGACGCCAGTTTGAAATGTCAATTGGCCTGTTATTCTATGACATTCCTGTCATTGATTGTTTGTTGCGCGTATTTATTTTTCTTTTTGTGATTTTTAATTGTGAAAAGTGCCGAAAGCTTTAAAAGTGATGCGAGGAACGTTATATTACAAGTATTGAATCACATGAAGGAAGAAAAACGCCTTCAGGCACCAATTATACCCTTCAATAACGCGTAGCTACTGCTACAGGTTAGTGTTGTCAGCTTCTGAAAAAATACGAAAATCCCCCTCGCACTGTAAATTAAAATACATATTTTAAAATATGCATTATTTATTTAATTTTTGCTATTTCCTTTGTAGGTGTCCGGGAGCGATTTGTAAGAAAACTTGTAAAAGAAAAAGAGCAAGCAGATGCAAAAATTTATAGCAGATCAGAATATTGGTAGATCGAATTCTGAAATCCTATCATTAATTGCAGAAGCTTTTGATAGAATAACAGTCAATGAATGGCAAAAGCATTGCAATCATGTAAAAAAATATTGAAAATGTGTATCGAAAAACGGATGGATACTTAGACGAGCCTTTCATCATTCATTTAGGTAGTGATAGTGAAAGTGAAAGCAGTGATTCCGATAATGATAATGATGAAATGACTTCTGAATTAAACCATTCCGGTGACATAATAATACCTGGAGTATCTCCGTTAGAGAACACTCAGCATACATTTTATGTAAATGATCATAATTATTGTATAAAAATATAAAGATTTGTAATGACAGTATTTGTTTGCTTTTTAGTGAAATAACATTTACGTTACAATGTGCATATTATTTTTACCCACTTTATTGCAAAAAATAGTTACTAGCAACACTAAATGCGATAACAGCGACGCTGCCAGCGGGTCAGATAAGTTTGCGGCACTGTAATTTGAACAACGTGTAGCACATAAAAATAACTATCAGCTAATGCATTTGAATGGAGAGCTAAAAAAATGTTATTCGCTAACTAGTTTTGTTTAAATGGTTCATTTTCATGAGTAGATAATGCTCCTTAAGTTCCACTATGTTACACCTGGTACACTGAAAGAAATATTGTGAAATCCCGTAAATATTTCGTTATATACGTATCAAAGGCTAAAAAATTATAATGTTTAGCATAACATATAGGTCAGGTAGTATCGTCAAAGCGTCTCAGTATAACAGTACGGACTGGTTTGCAAATCAGTTGACATTGGCATTCTATAACAGCCGCCGAAGCCTTCGCACTCCCACTCACCACGTGTACTTCGAGGAATGTAAGCATTATGTCTTTGTGTAGGTGATATATTGTTTACATTAGCTGTAGTTCTGTTTAGATACATACGAGGCGTTTAACATTTCTGTAAGTTCTCCAACAATAGTTTACACTTTTGTATTATGGGAAAAGTAACTTGTATATACTAATATATGTACGTGTAGCATAAAACCTACTCAATGTTTGAAATGCAAACTACTTTAGGCACCTTGAGCACTTTTTGGGTGAACAAAAATTATGGAACTCGCGTCATCGTCACGTAGTCGTAGGATATTGATTCGGTGGTCATTGTACCGATTGTTGATTCTGCCCATAAATTCAGAGGCCAGGTTGGCAGGTTGGGTGCCCAGAGGTCAGGTTTAGAAGGCATTAATATAGAGATCACATGGAGCTATCTCGTCTAGCACGGTTCGCTTTCAGCATTCATACATCCCACGTACCTACATGTGACATGTTTCCTCAGCGCTATTATATGTCCTTCTTTAAATGATTTTAAAAATGAGTACTAATCTCATGGCAGCGGCTTGCTGTGTTCCTGGCATTGCGAATAGTGGTTACCACTTTCCATCAGCTCATCTGCCTCTAAAAGCAATGAAAAAAAAGACGGTGCGTATTGTGAGGAGGTTCGTCTCTCTGGAGTCTTGATCATCAGTAGCATTGACTCTGCTCTGGTGGCCGATTGGGCCTCTATTTTTTATATTTCTGAATGTATTTTTGTAATGTTAACTATACCTCTATATATAAATGTTTAAAATAAGTAAATTATGAAATAAATGTATATTAACAATTGATATTTTTGTTTCAGACTGACTCCATTAGGTTAGTATGCACACACATAATTAAAAACTTAGGTTAGTACTTATATCTAACAGGAATAAACAATAACTATCTACCCCATAGTAGTCTGTAGGCGTATCCAGTGGCCCAGTATGACGATATTCCCTGTACCTATTAGCTATTAGGTTTTACCAGATCTCAGCAGCAGGTTACCACAGCTGCTTAGTATTGCTATGTAATTTGTAAGCTACGCTTATTTGCACTTAAATACCAAAGAACCACCTCTGAGTAATCTCACATTGTGAAACTCCGGAGGCCTAAGGCTTACTAATTGTTGTGAACACGTTTTACCGACATAATAAATATATGTTCTTCCTACAGTTATCTTTGACATAACAGCTAACCCAGATATGACCGACGGCATGAGGTCTAGTCTAGCTTGTCTGCTGTCATTTATAAACTCCTGATGTCATTTATATACCTACTCTAGTAACAAGCGAGATAAATAAATAGTTACTCGCGCAACAACGCAATAAAGTCTATTTTAGCTAGCACGGTTGTAAGCTATTCATTTTGTTAACTTAAATTAAGCAAATAATGTTTTCTTTGATTGTCTCTAAGTTGAAATTATGACGAGAACTTGTACGAAGTACTAGTCTTTTTCCTACTAATATTATAAATGCGAAAGTTTGTGAGTAGGGATGGATGTATGGATGTTTGTTACTCTTTCACGCATAAAGTACTGTAAGGATTTTGATGAAACTTTGTAGTAATATATAGGTTATTTATCCGAATAACACATAGGCTATAATATATAAAGTTTACCGCGAGTAAAACCGCGCACACACAGCTATATATTCGTCAGCCTTTTTGACGTTTGTGGAATCAATACTTTAAGGATATTGAATAGGCTGAATATATTTTTCTACAGACAGAAAAATATGATTGGCACATCATCAGCTATCCTATGCCCTTAAGGTGCCAGACAATGTATACCTATCGTTCTTATTACTTGTTACTCTTATCTTTCCCAAACTAGTAGCCACTGAGGAGTGCTACTGTCTACCACCTTCGGTCTTGTATGATGGCTAATATCATACAAATGGAAATTAGTGAATAAATTGCTGCTGTTGGTGTACTCATATTTTTTTCGCCTCTGGTAGACTTCGTATAACTTGTTAATTTTGTAAATGTACGCGGATGCACATAGAGGATATTCTAATTGCTTGAGTGAAATTGAATGGTATTGTTTATTTATTTTATTATGATTCACTGGATGACAACGGTTCTGTCATCTGTGCGTACATTAGCCTACATAACAACCAATCACAATGTAAGTAAAATACAAGACATTAAAAAAAGTCGTAAACTGAAAGCAAAAGAAGACGAAATCAGCAAGCCCGGAATTTCTTTGTGGCTTTCTTCTCCGGGTCGTCCACCTAGGTAGCTAGAGAAAGCCGCAGGCTAGCTAGGGTAGGTTCCTCAGCGGCGAGGATCGCTTTGGCCCCTTAACGCGTGATCGATGATCCCGTGCATGTGATCACACCCTCATTTAGAATTTCGACTTTTTGCTTTAGTCTTCCATTCTTTAATTTTAAGATGGTAGAACTAAATTTCAAAATAATAGATTAGTAACTTGTTATTTATTTAAGGATTTCAGAAAATATATGCGATAAAACAAACCGCACGGCCGGACTAATTAAATTTTTTGTTGTAACTTTTATACTATCACTATGTTTATGTACGGCATTGTGAGCCTTATAAGTACAAGTGTATGTTAATACCCAAGTGCTGAATAAATTTCATTTCATTACACCAATGGAGCCGATTGTCGTTTGTTATTAACCATTACAAGTATATAATATGCTAATCTGTGGAACCTGGAGGTGTCCAGGTTCCACAGATTAGCAGAATGTTACTAAGTTATTAATTGGTCATACAAATTAAATACATATGCGATTAGTTGCCTAGATCTCATTATATATCATAAATGTAAATTCCTTAGGTGAAGCATTCGTATGAAATGAATCCGACGGCCGCCTAGCCTGCAACTAACAACCGAGATCTTATTACGCTATTAACTATGGTTATTATATAAATATGCATACAATCTAGCCCTCCATCTGGTATTAGACATTAACCTACATCGATGAACCTAACTACAGCCGCATAAGCAGCGACACAGTTTTATAAGAAAATAGTTCTTATAATGAAGATTAAGTAGCACAATGCAAAAAATAAACTATGCAACTGCTGTTTAACATATTTTTAATCTCCCTCTTTCCGGTCGTGTCGCTAAGCATCCCATCGGATCATGAGAGTGAGTAGTAAATGCTCCTGTGTTTACGCACACACATGTGACTATAATATGTCCCGCGCAGATGGCTAATCTCTATGGAGACTGGCCGCCGTGGAACTCGGCTAGGAGGACATTATTATTACCTATTATAATCCCCAAAACTAAATGGAGTGTTATAAAAACTTTGAAGCTCACAAAATTTCGTTCAACCATTTTAAAGTTACAATTCTTATTAATTGACTACAATTATTTTTGTATTCATTGGCGGGTACTGTGATATTTTATATACAGTAGCCGTGTGTTTCCGGCATAGAAATAATAACAGATGGTGGGTGACCATCCCGTCGTAAAAAGGAGGTAGACGGGCAGCAGCACCATCTGTGGACTTATTCGTCAACTCGGACGCGAGAAACTCGCCCGCGCGGCCGAGTTGGGAAAATAAAATATTAACTATTCTTTTATAATGCGTCTCGGCCGCGCCGAGCGGTCGAGTTGCCGAAGTAATTTTTTCGTATATTGTATTCGTCAACTCGGCCGTCAATGAAAATAAAAAGCATTATTGTAACGTCAAGTACAAAAGTGGTTCGATTTTAAATGTATTTATCTATAGGAAAAATAAAACAACATTAACAATATAAAAACATGTATATATTTAAAAAATCAACATAGATGTAGAAAAAAATAAGTTTAGTCTAATAGGATTCAACAATCGGTATGGACAATTATTAAAGTACATATTTGACGTACACATTAATGTTTTTAATATCACATAAATCATTTAACTTACACACTAATATTTATACAATTAAATAAATGACTTAAAAAATCACAGATCATTTTAAACATCACAGATTAATTAAAACTTACTTTTTGAAAAATCACTACAATCAAATGACTAGTATATCGTCATAATTATGCAATAGATGAACAACAAAATTATAAAACAAGTCGTTCGATACAGAGATCTATATTTATTTGCCCTTGTTTATATTCATTAATCGTAGTATATATATTTTCATCAATTTCTTGGGTTACTTTAAGTTTTTTTGTTATGTTAGACCTTTTTTGGTATAATACATTAAAATACATTATACATTTTCAACTTTATCACATAAGCATAAGGTTCACCTTCAATTGGGATAATTTGACAGATTGGGTTAGCTTGATTTGCTGGCGTCTGTACATGGCAGTAAATTGTGTAGTATATTGCCTACATAGTATTTAGTTTAAAACTGTTCCCATAATTTTTTAATGATGTATTTCTAGTTTAATAAAACTACAGTAAAACTATTATTAAGCTACTGGTTGAAAGCCTTTTGCGCTAAGAATCTTCTTTCTTTTTCCTCTTTCTTCATTTTCTTATTTTTTTTAAATTTAAATTTTTAATAGTACTAAATTTAAAAATAATAATTTATTTATAAACAATATATATTCATATGTGATAGCATATATAAATAAATATATATATTATATATAAATATATATATATATATATATATATATATATATATATATATATATATATATATATATATATATATATATATATATATATATATATATATATATATATATATATAAATATGTTTGTTACTTTAATACTGTATTCGAGTATGTTTATGTACTGCATTGTGTGCTTGACAAGTACAAGTGTATGTTAATACCTAAGTTCTGAAAAAATTTAATTATTTTCTAAATATTTTCCATAAAATGTCTAAAACTCATTAGGATTAGCTATTATTTTATTTATATTTACCATCTCATACATATTGAAAGAAAGAGAAATTGTTCCTAACTATAGCAGCACATTGTATTAACTTTTAAGAGAGAATTAAACTATTTTATTATTAAAAAATATATAAATACTCTATAATTGACTTTGTGGATAAAGTGAAACGCAATTAATATTTGGTTTATTTTTAACTAACTGTGCCCCGTGGTTTTTACCCACGTTAAATTTGACAAATTGTAGCTTACAACAAATACTAATATGAAACTTTGTATTAGCATAGCTTATACATATATCCGAATAACATATGTGTTTGTTATTCGGATATATGTATAAGCTATGCTAATACAAAGTTTCATATTAGTATTTGTTATAGGCTACAATTTGTCATGGGTTCGATTCCCACCCGGGACAAATCCTTGTGTGATGAACACGATAATTCGTTCTGTGCCTGGGTGTAATTTGCTTATCATATGTATTTACAAATATATAAGTATGTTTGTCAGTTGCCCGGTTGCCATGGTGCTGGCTTTGCCTAGTTTGGGATCAGATGACAGTATGTTAGATGTCCCAAGATATTTATTATTATTATTAAATTCATGGGTGATAAGCTAAAATTGTATTCGTTGTGTATGTTTCGTGTAGTTAACTGTATTAGAATTATTATTAACAAAGTTTCATCAAAATCCATTCAGTAGTTTTTGTGTGAAAGAGTAACAAACATCCATACATCTAAACTTCCATAGTCACCAACTTTCACATTTATAATACTAGGAGGATTAGAATAAGAACAGCTTGTTAATCCTACTAATATTATAAACACGAATGTTTGTAAGTATGGACTGATAGATGGATGTTGGTTACTCTTTCACGTAAGAACTACTGAATGGGTTTTAATGAAACTTGACAATAATATATTTCCTTACAGCTTATACACCAGAATAACATTAGACTACAATTTATAAAGATATTGTGTGATTTCTCCAAAATATGACGATAAGTGTCAAGTAAGTAGGAAAAAATCTAGCATGCGCGAGCTATTCCGGCGTGCACTGCCAAAACCGCTAGAGGTACACATCCTACTAATATTATAAATGCGAAAGTTTGTGAGTATAGCTTTATGGATGGATGTTTGTTACAATTTTACGCCAAAACTACTTTAACGCGGGCATAACCGCGGGGCATGACTAGTATTATCATATATTGTGGACACGGGTCTCGATCACGGTAATATTTTAAGGCAAATCATTAACTCTTGGTTTTCCCGACGTTTCGGCATGGATGACACCAGCCATGGCCTCAATATAATAATGTATACAAATCGCGGAAGTCTAAAAACATTCATAGCTTGCTAATTATCCTAAACTAGTAGCCGTTGAGGAGAGCTACTGTCTACCACCCGATTCGTTCTTGTATGATGACTAATATCAACAAATTAAAATTGGTATAATAACTCAAATGAACTCAATGTCATTAACATAGAATAATGTTACACTATCCACTTTCAGGTCCACAGATTAGCGTAATGTTATTAAATTATTGTTAGGTCATAAAATATTAAATACACTATCAAATCAAAGACAATAGAAGAACCTTAAAGTGAACTATTTCTTTGTTACTGAATTACTTAGGTGGATATAGATTAAAAAGAACATCGTGATATGTGAGCGACGATGCAGCCATTTGTTAGACTGTCTTTTTTAAAGACAACGCGCGTGTTAGGGAATTAATCCCTGGGTCCTTTAATATAACAAAAAAAATAGAAATGTTTTAGTACACGTTGACTTTAAAAAGGCGCTTGTAAATAGTCAGAACATGTTTGTAGTAATATAGTTAAGTATACAATATTAAGTATACAGTATAACAAACGTATGTATATAGACTCAGAATTACTTACTTATGGGTCACACAAATACTTGTCCAGAGAGCGAATCGAACCTAGAATACGAAGTGGTGAGGCGACTGTCTGAACCGCTGCGCCACTCGTACAGTCAAATTGTCAAATCGCCCTTCCTAGACCGGTTTATCACTAGATCGCTTGCCAAGAAACAATCAGTTTGCGACAGTAATTTGTCTATCATCTAAACTAGGTAGTGTAATCATAATTGCCTGGAGATCTGTCATACAGGTCTCGAACCCAGTATAGACTCCAGCTCTCACAAAGGTCTAATCTAAGTTATCAAATTGTTATTATGTTTAAGATATAAGAAATGAGAGCAATAAAATGATCTATTATTAATTAGGAAAGATGATCGGCCCACATGTGTTAAGACTTCAGACTATAGTTTGTCTCCCGTAAGTTATGGCCAAATATAGAAACATGGATTCAAATTTGGGTTACTGCTGTACTAGTTGGTAAAGCTAAAAATTCGAATAAGGCATAATTATATTTTTGCTATAAAATGATCGACGGGCCTTTTGCTTTTGGCGTGGTAGGCAAATGCTCGCTTTTCACGCCGGAGGTCAAGGGTTCGATTCCCACTCAGGACAGATATTTATTTGTGTGCATGAACCACATCTGTGGTATGAACATATCTGTGTGTCCTGAGTCTGGGTGTAATTTATCTATATAAGTATGTCTTTACAGAAGAAAGTAGTCTACATAGTATATCAGTTATCTGGTTTCCATAGTACAAGCTCTGCTTAGTTTGGGTATAGATGCCAGTGAGTAAATAATGCCCCCGGATATTATTTTTATATTATTATATTTTTTATTGACGGTCACCGTAACCTAGTTGGTAGTGCTCATGCCTACGAAGCTGGTGGTCCTGGGTTTGAATTCCGGTAAGTGCAAATATTTGTGTGATGAGCACGAATATTTGTTTCTGAGTCATGGATGTTTTCTATGTATTTAAGTATATATCTATCTATATAAGTATGTATATCGTCGCCCGGTACCTATAGTACAAGCTTTGCTTAGTTTAGGGCTAGGATGATCTGTGTGATATTGTCCCTAGATATTATTATTACCTATATTTTATAAAGAAAAGAAGAGTTCATAATTTGTTGTATTTAATTTAATTCACTCGTATGAACTTTCAGATTCGTCCGTATCTTCGAAAGTTATTATAATGATCATTCCGTTCATTTGTTTATATTTCGCTTTTAGTGAAGTGTGAAGAACAAGCATTGCCACCACTGATGGCAATCTCCCACATGTGTTCAGGCTATTAGTCTCCCATGAATTGTAGCACGATATAAAAGGCAAAATAAATATTGGACGTATCGTTAGGATGTCTATCTAACCATGAAACTGAATCATTAAAGAAAACCAGTTTGTTGAATACTATATTTTTTTTTACAAAATGCATCACCCGTATTCTTATATGGGGAGTTAATATATTTGGTTTTCTGCATATTAAATATTTATGTGATATATGTTGTTTCGTTTCATAGGCAAATTAGGGTCCCTTAATTACGCCCACTGCTTACTTTACAACTTATACAAATACAGTTTGAAATCCTTTCTAGTATTTTTAAGTATAGGTATAGGAATTCCTTAAGACATTTTTTAAGTATAGGTAAAAATTCTCTTAAGGAATTCCTATACCTAGACTTAAAAATTATAAAAAGGAATTCCTTCTATTCAGTTCTAAAGCGATCCTTTTCTAAACAGTTAGCACATGACAATGTGGCGTTCAAATTAAGCTAGTCGCCTCGCTACTACCCACGTCTTTCGGCTTCGACCCCCGCACAGGATAACTTTTTATGTGCCCTATAAATAGCTGTTCTGAATCTAGGTTTACTGTATGTCTGAGAATTGTAACTTTGTAGAATCCTCTGTGATACAAGGATTAATTTCACTATTCTGAACGCCATGTTTTTAAGACATAAAGTAAATATTGCCTCTTATATGACTGCAGACGGATTTGTGAGTATACTCACAAATCTGTCTGCAATCTTTGGATTGTTTTATTATAAAAAGTAGATAGATAGCAACTGGAATAGAATCGAGGCTGCAGCATGCACGGTACGTGCGCTTGCGACCGGCTGTGCCTAAGTACTTACCGCGGTGAAAGTTGGCGGTGACGCACTTCTGTATTCACGCAACTCACGAGGCCCGAGTAATTTACGCCACCACACAAACAAGAAATCCCCGTCCCCCTCTTTAATTCATCAGAAGTATGTTTAGTAGGGGATCCTATTGAAATCTGACAGGTCAGGTTATGTTTGTCGTTTCTGTATAAATCGGCGGTCACGGCCCTCGCTGTGCGCCGGATCTGCCGGGAGACATGCGGGCTTCTCGACGCCATCAAACATCCGGGACTGCTGCAGCATCTAACTCCCTATTTATAACTTTGGCAAAAATATAACGGAAATTGAAAAAGTAAGGATTGTCGGCGCCCATATTTATATTTTTCTAATGAATTTGTGGAACTTTACTGTAAAGCGAATGTACGGAAAAAATTATCGAGTAATTTATGATGATAGGTGGTAATTTTTAGTGCTAGGGAGTGGAAAAGTAAAGTTTGTAGACAACCAATTTATGAATGCGATAAATAATGACTGCGTTTATAAAATAAGATGATCGGAAATCTTGATGAGGTTGCATAGATCTACGGATAGAATGATAAAATGAAATAAAATAATCTATTCTTTTATTTTTTATAAGACTTCGCTTGCACATCTAATGAATCTACGAGTATGTAAAGTACGTTACTTTACATACTCGTACATATAGTTGACGGACACAAAGTGCACCTAGACTCAGAACCTAGACGGTCACAAAAATATAAGTCCTGTTCGGAAATCGAAACCAGGACACGTAGTAGCGATGTAACTGTCCTAACCGCTGCGCTACACGTGCAGTCTACATATAGCCTATTGTTACATATTATACATATGTACATATAATAATAATGTCTTCCTAGCCGAATTTCGGCCACGGCCCGCGGCCCGTCTCAACAGAGATTACCCATGGGCGCGGGAGATATTATAGTGCACAATTGTGTAACATATTATAGTGCAAACACAGGAGCACTTTCTATTCCATCACTCTCATGATCCGATGGGACGCCTAGCGACACGACCGGAAAGAGGTCAGGTACAGGACCGACGGCCTTACGTGCTCTACGAAGCACGGGGGTATAATACCGCTAACTCCCAGACTTCGGGCTGATGTTGAGAATTTTTTCAGAAAAGTCCCAAAATCGCTTTTGGCCCGACCTAGAATTTGAACCCAGGACCTCATTCTCTGCAGGTGAAAACGCTACCGCTAGACCAACGAGACAGTTACACATACATATAATATGTATGTATAAACATGTAACAATTAATTTCTCAAATGTTTGTTCACGGTGCAGGAACTTATTGATAATATGGGATACTAATTATTATTATTCTATTTATTTGTATTTGAAGAATTGTAGGTAAATTTATCGGCTTTGAATTATTGTGCTTGTACCTATTGTTTTATATTCTAAATCAGTGTTTTTCAACCTTTTTAATGACACGGCCTCTTTAGTACGAAGAAATATTTCGCGAGCCCCCTAAATTCTTTTGCGATCCTGTGACTAGCTTTCCCAACCTTTTACAAGTTCCCTATAGAAGCTTCGCGACCCCCCTAAAGAGGCTTCGCGACCCCCCAGGGGATCGCGACACACAGGTTGAAAAACACTGTACTAAATTGTGTAATATTTGCATACCAGTATTTGGTTAGACATGTAGTAATTTATTATAATTTTTAGGACCTGACCATGTTCAAGTCAAATAAATTTATCTAATCTTATTAAACATTGATAGGGCATTATTATTTTATTTAATACCTACATATTAATACAAGGAAAACCGAACTAAGGTACAAATGTTAAATAATTGAAGTAGCAAAATTACTTATGAGGTAAATAGTTTAACGAAAGAATCCAGATTGCCTTCGGTACTGCTGCCACCCATAAGTTTAATTTGCTCCTGGACCACTCGGAAATATTCTTCTTTCACAGCTTGGTCTTCCTCTTCCTCTTCAACATCCACCTCTAACGTTTCAGCACGAGCTAGTTCATCTTGCTCCTCGCGTGCCTTCAATCGGATCTCTTTCACACGATTGTCTAATATATGTTCACGCTTAGTTTCTCGTTCGTAAATTTGAAACATGCGCACTTTATCTTGACTTCTAGGTATCACCATATTTTCTGAGAGTTGCAATAAGTACAAAGACCCTTTAACGTCTCCAATTGCTACTGATTCTCCTTCCATACCTGATGTAAGGCCAGTGAGTTCATGCTTGGATACTTGTAATGTAATAATAGGCTCTTTTTGTTTGAGGAGCATATCCCAGTAGTAAAATATCCCACCTGCACATGTTGACATATAACAGGAGGGTCTCAAAGGGGCCCAAGTGACATCTGTAACAGCATGTTTATAAGGTCTTGTTACTATTATAGGTCCCGTTCGAACTTCGTCACTCCAAATTTTTACAGTATAATCTCCACATGTTACAAACATCCTAGAGGTACATATGCTTCTTTGGACCGCTCTTACTGGTCCATCGTGCGCTTCCCAATATGAACATAATATTTCAGAGTGAGTTTTACCCATGCGATTGGCATTGATTACTAACCCTGAATCAGTACCAGCTAGAAATCTTGTAGGCAAAAGGAAATCATATTCCAAAGAACTCACACCCTCGGCGTTACTCAAGTCTGGTACCTGATTCGGAGACAATTTTATAGACATAGGTAATCTTGCTATAGGCATTGAAAGGTTTCTTGTATCCCACCAAAGGCATTGACCATCTATTGAACCACTGAAGAATTCTGTTTGTGTGCGAGAGTATACGTACAGAAGCGATGTAATAGGTTCTCGATGTGAATAGAAGACTTGACTAGATAATACAGCTCGCACCCCTTCACGAATATCAAATAAGTTTACTGTACCATTCTCAAGCCCCCCAATTAATATGTCTGGATGTAGAGGAGAGCATGCTAGCTGCCAACACGGGTAGTTGGGTATTATCTCGTGCACTGGTTTTGTTTGTCTATGTACATCCCATATATAGCAATCATTTAAAAGATTTAATTCTATATCCGGCATACATGTTCTATAACAGTAGGAAACAACCAACTTGGGGTTTTTTTCGTTAGTCCATTTGACGCATGATATTGGTCTCTGATTGATGTCGCGGAAGACATTGGCGATTCGAATACTGGATTTGTCTACAGGTTCTTGAGAACTCATATCGGCAAAATAAGATTCATACATTTCTATAGCATTGTTTTGGTTTATGCAATGCATTAGAGATGGTGCAAGATGAAGAACGGAATTTACATAGCCGTCATCGCGCATAACTCGGCGACGATGTCGAGTAACATGCTCTTCATTATAAGGATGTACATCTCGAGGCCACCCGCCTTCAGAGTGATTTATACCATGTTCATTAATCTCTACAAGGAGTGTATTTGAGTCGTTTAGTGATTGTGGCATTGTCGCCTGTGCACTACGATTCACAGGATTCCGAAGCATGTATTCCCTTTGGTAAGCTTTACAAGGAGCAATAGAATCTAGAAGTTGACCTGGCACTGCTTGAAATAGTGGTTGTCTGCCGAA
Organism: Pseudoips prasinana; assembly: GCA_951640165.1. Taxonomy (NCBI): domain Eukaryota; kingdom Metazoa; phylum Arthropoda; class Insecta; order Lepidoptera; family Nolidae; genus Pseudoips; species Pseudoips prasinana. The sequence continues at coordinate 19,336,970 of OX621240.1, forward strand.
GTTTCTGCGTATTTTTGTATATTCCTTTTTTTCGTATGAAGACATAATATGTGTATTTAGTGTGGACTATTTAAGCTGCTTTTTAGTTAACGGTTTTTGATGAGTGTCAAACGTAAGTATGGAGTTATAAATCACCAAGGCCATGGCACAATATGAATATTAATTACGGAATTGAACAATGTGAAGTATGATACGTCATGACCGTCTGGAAACACATGTGTCCTTGTTCGGTTAACAAGTTTTGTTGTTTCTACCACATTACTCAATAATATATTTCTGTTACGTGATTAACATAAAAAATAACCTACGATTATGAGTCTTGTGCCTTATATTTAGTTTTTAAACTAATGTACGTTTGATATTTTTAGTATCTAGATAAATGAAATACTTATGTTATATCTGCAAATGATCTCCAAACAAGTTCACTTGCCGCACATGCTTCGTCATGTCAGCCAAAGCTCGTCCACTGCTGGACAAAAGCCTCCCCAAAGAATGGGGGTATGCCATAATCACCACGCTTGGCAGACGAGTTGGCGATCGCAGTTTGATGGTAATAGGTCACAGAAAAACACTGCTGCCCGTTCTCTGGTAGAGATTCCCTCGGTCTATTTCTACGACTCCTACGGGATGAGATGGGGTAATGATATTCTAAGCCGTCACCACACAGCGCGCAAATTAAATGCAAAGCCTAAAGTTTACTCATTTTTTTATCATTACATCTTGCGTGATCAATATGTTCGCCATCTCTTAGCTCTATCATATTAAATTGGAATTTCTTCTTCCATTCATTAACTGTTTATTAATATACTGTTATCTTTTTTTTAAAAAAAAGTAGATGACAAAATAAGTATACCTGGCCTGTGTGAATGGGACAACCGGAAGGGGAAGACCACGTCGAACATTCTCTGACCAAATTGGAGATGTTCTCAAGAAAGGGCAGGTCAGAAGTACCCTAAACCGGCGAGCATGTATGAAGAATATAATGACAGTAATCGAGGCAAAAGAAGTATGCAAAGATCGTGACAAATGGAAATCCGATGTCTCTGCCTACCCCTCTGGGAAACAGGGACATGTATGTATGTATCTTTTTTTTAAATCCTTATCTGAATTCTGTAAATTACTTTGTTTCTGAACCTATATTTATTTATAAAGGTATTGCAGTGAGGCAATTATTTTGGTTGGTCGTTGTTTCCTATAGCTATAGACAACATAGTGTTGTTGCCGGCTCGGACTAGGAAGTGTCGTAACCACATTGTTGAAGGTAAGGAGTTATGCGGTTCGCATTAATATGGATCGAGTCCATATGGCAATATGTGCGAGAGGTGAGACGACTCTCGATGTTACACTTTATGCTGATCCACTCTACTTATTCCAGTTTCAATAACGCGTGTTTTGTAAAACTATTATGAAACCAGAGACGTGTGGTGTTGCTTATGTGCAGTTTTAATTACCTGTAATAGATATGATGACATCGTGGATTGTAATGTTACATTTCAAGACTGTATCTTCGTTTATTGCGACATGATTCAACGTTGTACGTAGATATGTATACGTATATCTATATATTCGTGTTAATTTAAAAATCTCCAATCTGAGCTGATTACGAAAAATACAATTACACAAAATCACTATAGACACTTGCTAGAACTGATATACCTAACTGTATATTTAAAGTGCTGAATGAAATTGTAATGTTAAATTTGCATGCCTAACCGGTAAAATATAGCTGAACATCAACAAATTGTAACATCCCTAATACCTATATTTGGAAATAAATGATATTGTATTGTATTGTAATTTTCTAATCCTTTTGTTAATAAATTCATATTCTGCATATTATACAGATAAGAATTCCATCGTTTCAATTTATATCGACTGTACATTAATAATATTTGGTCTTATCAATTTTTATTCAAAACAACTTTGCATTGTTTTGGTGCAAATGTACACGCAATGAAAACGTCAATGAACTCATAAAAATAACAATAAAAAACCTACTTCCTTACCATGAAAATGCCAACTTCTTCCATAATAGTGTTGAACAATCACATATCACTTCACGTCATTGTATAATTGCTAATTCTGTAAAGGTAACATCGATGGTATCGATACACTGTCACGAAACTCACGAATTGGCACAAGTCACAACACTGTTTTGCGTCACGATTAGAAATCGAAAGACCGAAATGTGTGCGCACGCGGCGATGTACGTACGGCGGGACGACGGAGCGGAGACTGGCGCGCGCGCCCCATTGGAACTCCAAAGTATGTAGAAAGAGCTCAAGCTCAGGCTGTAGAGTACTACGACTGGTTTTGTTATTTTGTTCGTTCGTAGTTTAACTGTCAACCGCTTACTATTATGTGTTAGCCGATGAGTATAGAGATATCTTAGTTAACGCCACTGTTGACAGTACCTTTGACAGGTCGCACGGTACTTGTTATGATGACCTCGCCCTTTTCCAACTTTCATAATTATGGTTAGTTGAGTCATCGCGTTTAAAATGTCAAGGATAATGTACTGTTTTGATATTTAAGATGAATATTGAAATCGTTAATTTTTTCTGCCTACCTACTTGATCGTATTAATCTATTGTTCAAATCTCTACCTACTTAATCTCGACTCTACCAAGGTTGTGTTGAATTTGGGTTAGTTAACCTTTTTTTAATTTATACTTTATTTCATATATAACTAGTAAATACAAATACGAGACTATTAGAGTAAAAAATCCTCTAATTTTTACTTCATCATCATATCAGCCGAAAGACGTCCACTGCTGGACAAAGGCCTCCCCCAAGGATCTCCACAATAGCCGGTCCTGCGCTGCCCGCATCCAGCGGCTTCCCGCGACCCGCACAAGATCGTCGGTCCACCGTGTAGGAGGCCTGCCCACGTTGAGTCTTCCGGTTCGTGGTCGCCACTCGATTTTATATTTACTTTAATTAGTGTAAAAACAATAATATAATACTGGCAAACCAGCATACGACCCATCTGATAGTAATGCGTCGCTTATGAAGCGTGCAATAATATCCCGAGCCGCGATTTGAAGCCAATACCTCATTATTTGTCGAACTCGCTGCTGCTAGACCAACAAGGCAGAATACATATGGCATTACCCATGAGTTATTGACAGCCAGGACTTAAAAAAAAAACATATCAATGCTATTACCTGTAGTATTATCTATAAGGGAGAAATGTTTCGCAAGATGAACTGCTCATAGAATGAAACTACTTAAATTACCCGTGACCCGAGTTACCCAGGGGTCACGTGTAGGGTTATTGGAGCTTAAGACTATGAACGCGGTAATAATCGACTCCCTAAAACATTATATTATGACGTCATATTGTTTATTACCTATACATAATTACTCTACGTCGAAAATAAAATTTTGTAGAGAAAAAAACCTTGTGTGTACTTATGTACACGCGTTAGAAGTTATACTTCTTAATTTACAACTTGAACATAGTTATCAATTTTCATACCACCTAGAACTAACTTCATGCTGTTATTTTTACGATGCGCGCGCATCGTAAAAATTCACTCTCATACCACCTAGAACTAACTTCATGCTGTTAAATTTTTTGGTGTCGGTGTGCGCGCGCATCGTAAAAATTCACTCTCATCATTTTTCTCCATCGCGCCAAAAGAAGTATAACTTCAAAAAATCTTATTCGTTTAAGCATTATCCGAGCTAAACGAATAAATGACTGTCTATACAATCGTTCTTACAATTTATACAGTTTTCTCTCTTATACAGAGAAAAGGGAGAACTTATAGAAGTTCATACTGTAAAGTAAATACATAATTTAGATACGTGCATTGAAATATTATACAATATAATGTAGTACCAGCCCGTTTTCTTCACTTTCTTTTGATTTCATTAAATGAGTAAACGAGTATAAAATCCACATAGTGGTTTCATTTGTGTGGAGGAACATGTATGTTTGTCCTGAGTCTGGGTGTAATTATCTATACAAGCAAGTATTTACAAAAAAAGACAAGTAGTATATGTAGTATATCAGTATTCTGGTTTCCATACTAAAAGCTCTGCTTATTTTGGGATCAGATGGCCGTGTGTGAATAATGTCCCAGGATATTATTATTATTATATTATACAATATATTATAGTACCAGCCCGTTTTATTCACTTTCTTATGATTTTATTAAGTCAGTAAACAAGTATTAAATCCACATAGTGGTTTCCTTCCACATAAAACATTACGTTTACATTTATTATCCTAGGTCGCTTTCACTACTTCACCGGATTTCACGAAGAGATGAACGAGGGCACAAACTGCACCTAGTGTTGTAACCTCTCCAGTATTTGGACTCATTTTAATTCTCGTAAATTTTGTAATGAAAGCCATTCATTTGTACGATGTCTTACCAGTAAGTCTTTTTATTCGAAGAAACAATAGAACTGTGAAAATACTCTTAGGTAGATGCTCTCACCGGTCCGTAAGCGATCGGCGAGGTTAAGCAACTAGGCTCGCGGTCAGTCCATAGATGGGTGGCCGCCAAAGTGGTTTATTTTCTGAGAGTCTCCGTGCTTCGGAAAGCACGTTAAGATATCGGTCCCAGTTGTAGTCAATACACCACAGAATCAGAATCAGAATATTATTTATTTCACTAGTTTTTATGTTACATGTCACTTAAAAATCTCATTTTACAATGGCGTGTTTCATTTTGTCCGTAAAGTAGGAGCTTTTGAAACCTATCCTAGTCGTTTCCTTTATTGCTAGTGATTATATAATTTAAGTAAGGAAAACGATAAAGCAGTGGGGATTAGCCCCAGCGGCAAGCCGCTTATTACTTTACTGCGTGACTCTAAAGTCAGAGCCTACGCTGTTGGAAGGGGGCCAGTCGTTTAAAGAGCGGCTTGTCCCTATCTTTTTTATTGATGTACTCAATTTCACCTACTCTAGTTGCGAAAAGGAAGGGGTTATGTTGTCCATATCGCGTGTACGCCGGCCCTTGTTCTTGTAACCCTTCAATCGACAGAGATTTGAGACGTTCTATCATGTCGCCTTGGAGATAATGCGCACGAATGTGCCACGGGTCTTGTTGCAACATTTCCCAGAGTAAATCTGTGTCAGTGCGTCTGGGTAGCTTTGCGGCGCTCTTTAACGCCATTTTATACTGCCTCTCAAGCTTGAGCAGGTTGGTTTTGCTGTACCTCGATAGCAGTTGTACTACTCCGTAGTCTATCACTGGCAGTAAGCATGCTTGAATAACAAGCAGCTTGATGTCGATGCTTAGCTTGGAACGGTAGCCGATGATTGGGTGCAACGCTCCTCTGACTCTCTTGGCCTTTTCAATGTTTTCCTTGGCATGCTTATTCATCGTAAGCCTTTTATCCAACCAAACTCCGAGGTATTTTATTTCTTGTTTGAATGCGATGCGTTCGCCGCGTATAAGTACATAATTGCGATACCCTGTGTTTAAATTGTTGAGTCTTGGTCTCTTGTGTGTGAACATAATACACTCTGTTTTATCAACATTGCATTTGAGACCCCATTTTTTGTAGTAGTCTATTATGTAAATTGCGGCCCATTCAGCACGGCGCGTAGCGTGATCCGGTCTTTCAGCTGCATTCAATATACATAGGTCGTCGGCGTACTGTGACAACATCTGCCCTGCTATTCTTTCGTTTGGTAGGTCAGCTACATAGAGGTTGAAGATCGCCGGACCGAGTATCGATCCCTGGGGCACCCCGTGTGGTACATGCTGCGCTGTTCTTTAAATTGGTTCTGAAGCTACCTCTTGTTGTCCTGTTGCTCAGATAGTTTTCGATCATCTTTACGATGTTATTACGTGCTCCAGCGTCGATCAGTTTTCGACAGAGCCCTTTATGATTAATTGAATCAAAGGCTTTGCTGAGGTCAGTCGATATCATGGCGACGCTATGACCCTTGTGCAGTGCATCGGCGATGTATTTACCTGTACGAAGAATTTGAGTGGCGGTGCCTCTGTTTCTCGTGAACCCATGCTGGTGGCTCGGTATTATTTCGCTTAACTCTGTCTCGATGCGGTTGAGTATTATTCTCTCGGCCCATTTGCCCATAATGTTCAGTAGGCTGATGGGTCTATACGATTTAGGATCACTGTGATCCTTACCCACCTTATGCAAAAAAATACACGTACTGCTCTTCCATCGTTTAGGGAAATAACCCGTCTCGAGTACGTAGTCCATAATTCGTTTGAATATGGCAATAATGGTGTCGCCGCCTAATTTGAGTATGTCAGCTTTGATGCCGTCAGGTCCGGGGGCTTTGCTGTTTTTAAAGCGTCTAAGAGCTAATTTGACCTCGTGCTTCGAGGTTCTATCGAGTGGTGCAAATGGTGTAAAAATTTCTGTGCATTCATCACTTGCATCAATAACAGCTTCCTTGACTATGGCTGTATCGACCATTCTATCGATGACTTCTAATTCGTTGGTGCAATCGCTGAAGTGAGGCTGCTTCATGATGGGCTTTTTCATCGCTCTTTGCATGGCCCATAGGCGTTTTCTGTTATCTTTAGTGCTTTCGAGTACCTTGGTCCACTCTGCTTCTTTATGTTGAATAATTTCTTTAGCCAGTTGATGCTTACAGGCATTGTATTGCCTTCTTGCCACTGCCCTTAGATCAGTGTATCGAAGTCTCCAGGCACGCTGCTTCTTGGCGTTACGCTCCGCTATTCTTTCCCTTATATGTGTTATACACCACAGTCGTTAAGCCATGTCAGAGGCCTACTGGGCGGCTTGAACAACTCTGACACTAGGGTAACCACTGCTCATACGATAAGTAAGTACTGTGAAAACAATAGCATAATACGTAGTTAACAATAATAACATTTTCAACAACTAACAGCAACAGAGAAGTTACAAGAAAAATCCATTAGTTCACTCAAGAAAGCTGTTACGGATATGCAGTAAGGGTACTGAGGTAAAATTGTAGTAAATGCGTAGGAAAAGTGTAGTTAGCGATGTAGGGCAACGTAATAACCGACTCACGACGACCACTCTACTAAAGCGAGGAACTACACCACGTGGCTTACCAGACTTGTTTATGAAGAAGTAAAGTGAAATTTCTTCCATTATGATTTTAGTAAGTTTGTATCATTTACATACATACATAGACTCACGCTTGTTTCCCAGAGAGGTAGGCAGAGACAAAGGATTTCCATTTGTCACGATCTTTTCACACCTCTTTTGCCTCGATTACTGTCATTATATTCTTCATACATGCTCGCCGGTTTAGGGTACTTCTGACCTGCCCTTTCTTGAGAACGTCTCCAATTTGGTCAGAGAATGTTCGACGAGGTCTTCCCCTTCCGGTTGTCCCATTCACACAGCAATCTTTCATGCATCCTTGTATCATTTGGTTATGGTAAAAACAGAAAAAAATTTAAAAACATTAATGTTACGTATTTCACAGCTTTCTTTAGCCAACTAATGGATTATTCTAGTAACATTTCTGTCACTGATAGTGATTTTTCAATAATAAAAACATACACAACAAAACATAAATGTTACGTATTTCACAGCTTTCTTTAGCCAACTAATGGATTATTCTAGTAACATTTCTGTCACTGATAGTGATTGAAAAATCACTATCAGCGACAGATCAGCATTTATGTTTTTACATTTTGTTGTATAGTTTTCAATCACCATCAGAAACAGAAGTTAGCAGACAAATCCATTCGCTAAAGAAAGCTGTTACGCCGATATGCAGTAAGGGTACTGAGGTAAAATATTATATTTAATATGCGTAGGAAAAGTGTAGTTATTGATGTTGGGATATGACCACTCTACTACAGCTAAAAAATACGGGTACAACACGTGGCTTACCAGAGGTGTTTATATCTAATGGGTATATAAAAAAAGAGTAAAAGTGAAAATGTATCTATACGATTTTAATGTTTTTAGCAAATTTGTTTTTTTTACTGATTTATCTAAGGGAAAGCTATAAAAATGTGGAAACAAATACGTATTACGTAGTCAACAATACGAAAAATTTCAATCACCAACAGCAACAGAAAAGTTACAAGAAAAATCCATTAGTTCGCTCAGGAAAGCTGTTAGGTACGCAGATATGCAGTTACGATACGAAGGTAGAATTGTATAGGTAGTAGGTGTATATCATGACAATTTCAGAAGAATGGCAACTTTAGAAGTAAGTAACTTTAGAAGCTGCTTATAGATGATGCTTAACTATTTCTTCTTTTCTTTTTTTAAAAGACAAGTTCGCACTAGGGTATCTAGCCCTGTGTCGCGGGGTACTTTACAAATATATAATAGACGGACACAAATTACATCTATTTTTTTTTTTTTTTTTTTTTTTTTTTATTTTATTGGGACATTAAACAGTTACACATTACAGCATAATATAATAAGTGTAAACAAGTAACGTAGTAAACGTGTAACCCACACCAATGTCCGCAAAATAAATCTAGACTCAGAACAACTATTTATGGGTCACACAAATAGTTGTTCAGCGCGGGGCTCGAACCCGCGCCACGAAGAGGCTAGGCCACTGTCTTAGCCGCTGCGCCACACGTGCAGTTAATATAAAAATAAAGTTAGTGATAGTAAAATTTGTTGTGCAATGAGAGTTCTAACATGGTTTTTAGTTTTAGGGAGACTTCGCTCTCTCTAGGGTACTCCTTGTGTCACGGAGGACATAGAGTACACCCAGAGAGACTTATATTATTATTAATTACACCCAAACTCAGGACATACAGACATCTTCATGTACACAAATATCTGTCCTGGGTGGGAATCGAACCCATGACCAGGGGCTCTACCGGCTAAGTCGCCGAACATCGTTTTCGTGAATGGCGTTCAAATAAATAAAGGTTAAAAATTACAACAACAAACAATTACCCGCGCTGGACATCGGCGGAGCCCCCCGCGCAGGACATCGGAGGAGCCCCTCGCGCAGGACATCGGAGGTGCCCCCCGCGCAGGACATCGGAGGAGCCCCCCGCGCAGCAAGCCACTGGATCCCCCCTCCTTCGTGGAAACAGCGACGTACCGAGTGTGGGTCAGGTTTGGAAGTTTAGAATTTTTTTTTTTAATCAATCTTTAAATCGGCTTCCATGACCACATGTGACCTCATAAATGGTCCGGAATAGATAGTCAACGTTGAAGCCGATTTAACGATTGATAAAGTAATTTTTTGCCTTTATTTATTTGAACGCCATTTACGAAAACGATGTTCGGCGAGTTAGCCGGTCGAGCCCCTGCGGCGTGAAAGGTAACATCAAGACAAGGTAACATCTACCAACCACGCCAACCAGCCTGTCAAATATAGTGTAATAATAATACGTAAATATTTGATAATTATCTAGCGTTAATTAAATGTTCAATAATAATTAATAATTTTAGTTCATCACTAAATAATTAGATTATAAATATATTTTTTTTTGTTTTATGTCAGAGGTCGACAAACGAGCAAGTGGGTCACCTGATGGTAAGTGATCACCACCGCCCATGGAACTCGCAACACCAGAGGAGTCGCGGGTGCGTTGCCGGCCTTTAAGAGTCAGCAAACAAGTGTTGCTGACCCTTCCCCCCACCCCGATGAGCTCTGGCGACCTTACTCACACTCAGAAACACAACATTAAATTATTAATGTTATTATTAAGGAATGTCTTCTGTAATAGAGCTCAGTTAGTCAGGTAGAGCTCAACCAAATTGAATGATGAAATAAAAACACCATTATGTATACCAAAGCTTATTTTATATATATATATATATATATATATATATATATATATATATATATATATATATATATATATATTAAGCATGTATACATCTAAAAAAAAATGTTTATATTTTTCAATATGCTTGATAATTGTGTAAGGATTAACTCTATTTCATCTTATCTTTTGTCCGTCATTTTAGTTTGCGTAGGTAATTAAAGTTTGTGTTATAATATGGCTTATTAAGTCTGTTTGTATTTCTATTTGTAACAATATTTATGTAAGGCTGTTTTTGCCTAAATAAATAAATAAATTATTGGTAACATTTTATCGATAAAGGCAAATAAGAAAAACAAGGAGCGTGGTAAAAGATTAAATTTACAAATTGGAAAGGTTTTAACAATGTACAAAAGGTGTAAACTTAAATACGAAACACTGGTGTCGAAGCAGCACTCTGTAAACGTAGCAAACATAAATGCCGTATAAGAGACGATGTGGAAACCATAATACGACTATAAGCTTAATCTACATTTTAGAATGGCTGACGCGTATTCTAACTATTGCATAAAGGTGATAATGTTTTATTATATAGTAGTATCTACTCTATTTAGTGTATATCCACCATACTGTAGAGCATAATATTTGGTATCGACGAATGAAAATGTTATTTAACCTTTTTTCGGAAAACGGAAAACATTCCGACTTAGATGGATGAATAGATATTAAACATGTCTGTCTGATTTAAAGAAAACATTGTTTGCCGTTTTAATGGCCTATAAATATTGGTTTTAAATAAATGACAAATAGATTTACAAAAAGACAAATTTACAAAACAGTTTCATTACCTTATTTTACTATCTTTTGTTGTTTTTTTTAACACAACGCCCGCACTAGGGAATTAGTCCATGAGTCGTGGGGTACTTTTAAACATGTAATATACAACACACAAAGTACATGAACACAAAGTATATCCCGACTTAGAACGACCATTTATTGGTGAAAAAACTTAAATTGCTCTGCGCGTGATTCAAACCCGGGACACGAAGTTACGAGGCGAGTGGTCTACATTAATTGATTATTCTATGGATTTGGCTTATATCAATGTTATAAAGAAGGGTTCTTGAGTGACGACCAAGTAGCAGGACACGCACCGTGGATCCCCCATAAGATGGATCTTTTATCTTGTGAGATTCGCTGGAAGCCGCTGGGTCCTGGTATCGCAAGATCGGCAATTGCGGAGATCTTTGGGGGAGCACTGGACGTTTTTGGGCTGAGATAATAAAAGGGAGAAACCAAAAATTCTATATTGTTTGCCCATATGCTTGTGTGTAGATAGCTAGTTTCCTTTGAGAATGACCGCCATTGCCGATTTTCGAGCAGGAGGGAATTTATTTAAAGCCTTTAAAACATAAAAGATAACTCGATTGTTTATAAATTATACAGAACTTTGCCCATTATAACACGTTAATTAAGCTTGGTGGTTAATACTGGTTTCCACATCATCTCTCAAACGGAATGCGAGTTCTTTGGGGAATTACGTAATCGATGTAAATTATTAATGATCTACAATTGCGTTCATTCTTATGTAATGGGCAGTGTCTTCCTGGTCATGGCGGTCACTTTACATGGTAACTAGCCATACGGTCACCGTTGCCTAGTTGGTAGTGCTCCTGCCTACGAAGCTGGTAGTCCTGGGTTCGAATCCCGGTAAGTGCAAATATTAGTGTGATGAGCACGAATATTTGTTTCTGAGTCATGGATGTTTTCTATGTATTTACGTATTTATCTATCTATATAATTATGTATATCGTCGCCTGGTACTCATAGTACAAGCTTTGCTTAGTTTGGGGCTAGGATGATCTGTGTGACATTGACCCTAGATATTATTATTATTATATCCGCGGAATATATTACCTTGAGGTCTTTAAATCTTATAAACATTCTGCCTAACTTAGACCTTTTATAGTTACTGCCCGATTGCCTATATCCACACGTTTTGTATTGAGGTCATATAACAGCTGAACACAATGCTCATCTGCTTGAATCTCAATAACAGAAAGAGGCAGAGAATAATAGAAAGAGACGGAGACAGAAATATATACGGATAGAGGAGGCAGTACGCGTTTTCGTTACTTGAAGATTTCTACCACTCAACTCTTCGTTTCAAAAAATACTTGTAAGTTACCAAAACAAAGAATGTTTTTGTTATACAGACAACCTTTCTTTATATTCAAAACATCTCATCAATGACCGGTCACGATCATTATTAAATTGAATCAACCTTGTATAATCAAACATTCTAACAATATTCTTTATTTTCACCTCTGTATTTGGTACATCCGTACAATGGCTTTTGGTTTTGTTACGACATTCATCCTTGGTTAACGGAAGTGGAATGTAAATAATAAGTAGTTGAACTAAAATTTTGAGGACGGGTAATGTTTCTTGAGATTTTTTTTGGTAACCTAAGGAGTTATGAAAGTGGTGGTATAGATTAATAAAACCTAATTCTTAGCATTCCATGGATTCACCGTGAGGAAATCGGGTCTATCGCGTGATAGAGGAGGAAATACTCGACAGAGTCTGAGACTTGCGACTCAGAGATAGGTTTAAGGGGGCCCCTCTGATGTATCAACGCTCACCTTCTCTGTCTCTCAGTGTTCAACCCTCTTCCTAGCCACATTTGGTGTGATCCTAATAATGCCGCTTTGGATACTCGTTCTTATAGAGGACTTACGGAAGTTCTTGATAATCCTAAGTCTTAATAGGTTATAGAGGGTGTTTACAGGTATACCCCTCGCAACAACTTCCTAGGCATACAAATTAACCACAAAGCCGTTTTTCGAACACCACGTAAAGGTATTGTTCGTGTGATCTCCCTCAGCTTGTGTCAGATTGTCTCCCCATCGAATGAAGTGAGTCAGAGTTATTCAAGTTGCCCGGTAGGCCTCTAACATGCTTTACAACTGTTGTCTAATAGCTAGAGTTGAGCGTGTCTTCCGAAGTCAGTAATTGAACGACTTCTACTTCCATCTATAGATCTGCCGCGTGCCTTTGCGCTTAACCTCACCTTATGTAAGAGCAACTGTCTATGAACCTCTAGTTATAGAGAGTGTATTAAAATTTATGTTTGCGTATATGCTTGTGTATTACGGCGGCGCTCATAGCTATTAGCTAGACGCTCTTACTGGTCCGTAAGTTATTGGTGAGGTTAAGCAACTAGGCTCGCGGTTAGTTCATAGATGGGTGACCGCCAAAGTGGTTTAATTTCTGAGCGTCTCCGTGATTCGGAAGGCACGTTAAGCTCATTCGACAACAGTCGTAAAGCCATGTCAGAGGTCAACCACTGCCCATACGATAAGTAAGTGTGTATTACAATAGGAATGTCCTACGCTGTTGCCTAATCTCCTATGTGATTGGCCGCCGTCGCCAAAATTCAGTTCCAGAATGATTATTGGTCTTATGGAAGGATTGAAGAAAAATGTTTTGGTCAACAGTTAACTGGCATAATTGGTAATTAGTGGCTGAGAGCAGCCGCTGCTTGACTTGATTAGTAATTGACCCGAGCCTGGCCTTGTGTTCCGTCACGGTGCACTGTTTTTATATTGGGTTATCGCTGACATAGGGTTAACTGTCAAGGCGTCTAGAAAGCAAATATTTATGTTAGTAAGTATAGGAGAGTAATGGGGTTAGTAGGAATTATTAGCTGTAATAGTCATGATGTTAAATTTGACATGTAATATTATTTGTATCAAAAAGAAGACTCTTAAAGAAAAGAAGAAAATAAAGTAACGAGCTATATATTATGGAGCTTGCATTTAGCAGTGTTTAATTTTGAACTTAGTACTTCATCATCAGAATGGGTAATTGATGTTTGATTGAAGCCTCTGTACAATATTGTCTCAAAATTATCAAAAACTGAACCAAACAAATTAGCTGCACGCTGGATTTAATTACAGTGTATTAAATTTTAATATCCACCATGTAGCACCAGTGTGAACACTAGACTGAGACCGCCAATCCGTCTGCAGACCGTGGCGATTATGGCATAGCATATAATACGGTTCGAAATATTTTTAAAAAAATAAATAAAAAAGATATTATTCACGTAGACTTCAAAAAAGCGCTTGTAAATATTCAGAACATGTTTTACAGTAGGTAACAATAAAGAATAGGACGTGAAAGGGGGTAAAAATATCAATCTATCTATGTCTTTTAGTTTGGCAGATGCAAGTATGATAAAATGGTCATTTTTTTTTGGAATTGGGAGGCTCCCATTTAAATTAGTTATTCATTTTTAAATTATTTATAATGTAATAACAGATTAATTGGTTTTTTAAAGTTAAATGACATGTACAGACGCCAGCCCATCAAGCTGTCAAATTTCCCCAATTGAAAGTGAACCTTATGCTTATATTATAAAATTGAAAATCTATAAAAGAAATTTGACAGATTGGGGTAGCTGGATGTGCTGGCGTCTGTACATACTTATGTATTTTACTAGCTAAAGTAAAGGTTGTTTAATGATTATAGATGGGTACTATGTAATTTATTGTTTACGAGAATGTTTATTTAATCACGTATAACTTAATACAGATTAAACTTAGCTTACAGCCATTTTGTTTGTCAATAAGTGTATCCTAGATAGCATTCGTATCAAAGATATCGAACCTTTTAGCTATGTAGATATGAGTATAACCATTTCACTGATCCCACACTCGAGCCTAAATGTTATCGCTCTATTCCACGTTACTATTTACTTGGGATATTACCTTATGCTGTACTAAGATTGCCTAATATGACGAGTGTATTCTTGTTTACCGCAGATATTGAAGTCCTCTGTCCAAATTTGAAGGCAGGATTAAAACGATTTAAATAAAAACACTCAGTAGCAACCTGTAATCGGGAAACTGGCGGAATTATACTGCCCCAGTTGTGTTGTGCACTTCTTTCGCAACAAACTCAAGAACTCAAGAACTGATGACGTGTAGGTACTACGTCATATCGAATCGAAAATAATCTAATAACAATTCTTCGACCACTATCAATCGAATGTCCAAATTCCCGAGAGTTCGTAATATAAAAATAATAATATCCTAAGAGATTATTTACACACGACCATCTGATCTCAAACTAAGCAGAACTTGTACTATGGAAACCAGATAACTGATATACTACATATACTACTTTTCTTTTGTAAATACATACTTATATAGATAATTACACCCAGACTCAGGACAAACAGACATGTTCATGTACACAAATATCTGGGTGGGAATCGAACCCACGACCTCCGGCGTGAAAAGCAAGCATTTGCCAACCACGCGAACAGGCCCGTCAATATATATAATATAATATAGAATCCTACTTAATATTATAAATGCAAAAGTTTGTGAGCATGGATGTATTGATGTTGTTACTCAACTACAAAACTACTATTACTAACTATTTTGATGAAACTTTGTTTACAGCTTATATATATGTAGGCTTTAATTTGTAAAGTTTAACGTGGGTTAAACCGCAGGGCCAGTGGTTAATAAATCGAACATTTCCTTCGAATGTAAGCTTTAACATAAATGATCGATTTGTTTCTGGCACTCGCCGGCCGCTGGTGCAGAAAAGTTATCGTGTGGAGACCACGAACCGGAAGAGGCAGCGTGGGCAGGCTCCCTACAGGATGGGCCGATGAACTTGTGAGAGTCGTTGGAAGCCGCTGGATGCAGGTAGCGCACGACTGGCAATTGCGAAGATCTTTTGGGGAGGCCTTTGTCCAGCAGTGGGCGTCTTTTCGCTGATCATGACTCGCCGGCCACTGCCGTGGCTTGAACGCTTCTATCGCTCGACACAAGCATTATATGTTCGCAGTTCTAACCTAATCTAACATACTTTTCTAGTAGCTGATTATGATGATTAGTAGAAATTCGATTTCTAGTAGTCGTTCAATTGATATTCGATTTTTTGGTATTCGATTTGGCATAGTACACTGGCTATTGAGATTGGTTGTCGCCGCCGAAATTCAGTCAGAAGCACTATGTTTTATGACGTCATTTAAGTATTAATTAAACCTTAGCCCACCCGATCCGTAATAACCACATTCAATTATAGACATAATCACATCGCCTCATGCATAATTAAAAGTGACCATGGCACGATTGGTCACGTTCTACCTTTACACGGTTTACTCAATCGGTTGGACATCTATTACTGTCATTTTATATTTTAGAAGAATGATTGTGTAACGTGTATAGTCATCTTATGGGTGGTAACAATGAGCGACCTTAAACCTAAAATTATAAGAACTATTTTCATTTGGTATGGTAACTATTTTCATGTATGTACAATATATTTTTTAAAAGTCGCCGCTGATCGTACTCGTGCATTTATTCCCTGTATAACGGGGTACTTTACAAACATATAATTAACGTCATAAAGTACATGCAGACTCAGAATAACCTATGGGTTACACAAATAGTTATCCTCTACAGGTAGCGAACCCGGGACACGAAGTGACAAAGCGACTGAGATAATTACACACACGTCCAATCCCCCCGTGCCTAATGTTTTCATACATTTCAGGTGTTATTGAATGTGCAGTTCAGCCATGTTCTGCCATTCTGGCGTACAAATTTATAGTTTACATTATTTTTGTGAATTATAGCGCTTAACGGTTAATGGTATTGAATCAAAGCATACTGGAGATCTAGAAATTTCGACATACATTGCGATTGAAATGTCGCATATATACGAAGAAATTTTCAATAGAGCCTGAGATTTTGTATAGAATAATGCTGTGTAGTGACGACATAGAATATCATCACCCCATCTCATCCCGTGGGGGGCGTAGAAAACGTTCGAGGGAATACCTACCAGTGAACGGGCAGCAGCATTTTTCTATGAACTATGACCATCAAACAGCGATCGCCAACCCGTCTGCCAAGCGTGGCGATTATGGCATATCCCCCCATTATTCTGGGAGGCTTTTGTCTTGCAGTGGACGTACTTTGACTGAATTTAACAAAAATATCTTTTTGTTAAATGAGGTCTAAAAGTCGCAATTAAACGCAGTTTGTTATGTTCTCTTAGGTGGCAACGGCGATTATATCAAAATATCACAATTCTATATCATATTGCATCCAAAAGGTATGATAAAATTCCCAATAAAAATGTTGTTACTGATATAGCGTTGACTGTACCTACTGATGGAGAAAAGATAAACGATGTTCATTTGTGGCGAAGCGAACACACTTGCCCAGAAATAGACAATAGGCGCGTGATGTATCGACGAATTGAAGAATTGCCGGTCTTCAATTCGCACAAGTGAACGAATTCTTTGTAGGAACTTATACAATGGACAATGGAGCGTGCCGAGCTGGAGATGATCATAAACCGTTTGTATTCGTGTAGAGGAATACTGCGAACTTCGTCACGGTCGTTGTATGTGTGCCGGCAATCTGTTTATCAAACAATTCAGAACGTAGAAAGCGTTCCTTCCAGTTAAGCATCTCATGAAGTAGGTACAGTTGGCCGTCACGTTGGTGGATACACTCCGACCTTCACATTGTTCTTATTTCGTTGGAGTTTAGGGTAATTTCCGTAAGGCAACTGTATCTTCTGACGAAGCGTCGATAGTAACTGCCAGTATTAACGAATATATTTATTTAACAAAATTATTGTGGCGAAAATAGTCAGTTTCGTCACCTGGTCGTAGACTATTGGCTAGTTCAAACATAGTAGTTAGTAGACGTGGATGACCATTAAAGATGGTTAATTGACTACAGTTGATTGATGTGTGAAACTCTAACCACGTCCTATTTTGGCTTTCGGATTAACAAATACCGAACTTTTATAAGTTCTAAGAACTATTTCCATTTCAGTATTTTAATCATATGGTTTTGACTTTGCTTTACGTAATATTTCTTATAAACTACAACCTGACAGTGGGGTTATGGAACAATATCTCCGAATAGTTGACACTTGTTGGGCAGGCATAGAGAAGTGCAAAATTTATTTTGTGACTGACAGAACAGACTTATTCTCTTGTCCCTTCGAAGAGCTCACAAGAAATATATCTCATGTCTAATGTTATGTGTATTTTTATTAATAATAAATATATTATTAATTAATTTTTAATAATAGATAGTATAATAATATATTAGATTGATGACAGATTGGTGACTACCATAATATATCTGTTATTTGTTTTCCAGCTCTGCTGAGTGGGATCAGATGTCCATGTGTAAATATTATGCCAGGATATTTACGATACGGAAATCATTATAAAGTAGGCAATTAATCTCTATTGAAGAAATTTCAATCTGTTGTATTTCCTTTTTAACGACACCATAGTATATAGGCTAACTCATACACTATTCCTAATCTATATACATATAAGAAGAAATATTATGAATAGAAAAATCACTAAATATTCGATGTATCCTGATAAACTTCACTTAAGGACCATATTCCATTACAAATGTTTCTACAGACATGACGTCGATTGTAAATATACAACGAATATTCCGATAGGGCTTCATAATAGACATATGTGTTAAGGAAAACGTCCCTTAATTTAGAGTGTAGGGTCGGTAAATCCGGGTACAGTCATTACCGGGCGGACAGCCAGTCTACTGATTGACCTTGTAGTCCCTCCCATCCTCTCCTAATTGGGCCTTTGTAGCTCGGATCAATTCAATAACATGTCATGACCGCTTTGGAGCTACTCGTCAGGGGCGAAGGCTGCTATATTTCAGTGGAACCGATTGTTTTCTTAGAACATAAACTGCAAAAACCGCCGACTTCGTCTATTGATGATTGATGGTCATAAAGTATATTTTCAAGAAATATACTTTATGACCATCTCAATTGAACTAATGTGAATTATCTGAGGGGATAAAATAAAATGAGTCAAGTGCGAGTCGGATTCGCCACTGAGGGTACCTACAGATTCGTAGGAATGTTAATATCTCGTCCGTCACAGGAATCGCGTCTCAAAGGATTTTTGCCCTTTTTTTGTGATGTGAATATAAAATTACTCAATGATTATTATCAAATTACATGGTTTTAAAACACGGGAAACCTATAGACTTTAATCGTCTTGCGAGTTTCAAAATATACGGCACGCCCGTAGATACCTTTAGTTTGCGTTGACTTAGAGATCTTTGATGTTGAAAAGAGTCTTGTGAGACAGATAGACGTAGAGATCCTATAAAGTTTTCTTACTTTTAAGGTATGGAGATCTCAGCTGTTAACGACGGATCCGTAGCTACGGTGTCACATATAGACAAAATACACGAACACAAGCGTCAAAATTATAACACATCTCTTTTAGAGTCGAGAGATAAATATAGTTGAAAGTTAAAATTATCGATTGCCTTCGACTAACCGTATAATTTAGTAACGACAGGAAATGGTATGTTAATCAAATGGCAAGCGTTTATCGCTTGCATTGAATTATACAGATAAGGATGTTATTTCTTATTCATTATGTCAAATACTGAAGTCCGGCCGCTGTAAGAATGCATTCCTGACATCTGTCAGTCCGTCATTACTAGTGATGAAAATAATCATCAATTTATTTTATTTTATTCAGGAAACATGCAGCCAATAAGTCAGTTCAATAGGGCAGGTGAAAAGAATAATCATATATGAACCTTGCGTTACCGGTAGATAATAATATTATCTCTGTATTCCATTGTACTCCCTTGGCAACGAGAACCTGCCGTCTCAGACGTTAGTCAACGCCATTTAGCCCAATGAGTCTTGAAAAGCTCTGAAATGAAGGTAACAACTGTTCATAAGAATAACAAAAGTAGGTAGGATGTTATATAGTGTAGGCGTGTCCTGCACCAACATAGGAACACTTTCTATGTCCTTACTCTCATAATCCGATAGGACAGCTAACCGAAATAGACAAGGAGAAGTAGAAACGAGAAGCAGGAAGTCACAAAACTGCTGCTAACAACGAATTATCAAGAAGCACAACAATTATTACATCAAGTTTCCTAATACCGCGCACACACCCACGCCCACTCACATACGTACACACACCCACGCCCACTCACATACGTACACACACACACGCGCGCGCGCACACAAACACTCACACACACCCACACACACACACACACACACACACACACACATACACACTAATATAACATCTATTATCTAAGTTTTTTGTATTTTGTTCATATTATTACTTTTTCTCTTTTTATGTTAACTTTCACCCTATAAATTATTAGATGAATAATGTGGAACTATAAAGAAAGTTGGGCCTAGCACCTTTAATACAAGTTATCTCCGAATAACTTAGCTAAGGTGCTAGCCACCACAAAGATTGCTAAATATATTGTAACAAACAAACAATTTTATTATGTAAAAAATGTATTGCATTTAACTGTGCGCACCTATTATTGTTATAGTTTAATGTTATATGGTGAAATAAACAATTATCTTATCTTTTAGGTGATCTCCAAGACAAGGCCAATTTTGTTGACACCGGCCGCTGGATGTTTTCGTCTTCTTTTCGGCTAGATGTGGGATTTGATCCCAGAACCTCATTATCTTAAGTTGAACACGCTACCGCTACCAACGAAGCACCCCGAAATTATTATTAACATAATAAATCCATTTTTCCAAGAATTTAGAGTTCACGAAACCGCGTCAATGCTCATTATATCTTTAGATTTGACAGCGCAACATCCGCGTGATTTATGCGAGGGAAGGCATTAATCATGCGTTGTCAATTGGAAACGACCTAATTTCACGCCAAGAATATTTGTTTAATTTTCTTACCAAAATTTACTGAGACTCAATGACGGAATGCTTTTTATCTGTATTAGGATTCCATGGCCTGGGTGGTTTCATCACCTATACTAATTCAGATACTCACCGAACATGGATATTTCGGTGAGTACCTGCGCCGGATAGGCCGAGAAGCGACGACACATTGTCAACAGTGCAGGAGCGATTTGAACTAAGCCCAGTGCACTCTCGCTAAGTGCCCGGCCTGGAAGGAGAGATGATTTCTCTACTGCCGCCACGTGCAAGCAGCTCCGAGAAGACCACACTAGCAGGAGTCGTCAATCGACTATCTGGAACACGGCGCAAAAGTGGGGCACCGTAGCTGCATTCCCGAGGCTTCCCCCATCAGACGTCAAGAGCAGTCCACGGTAGGACAGCTTAAGTTGGTGCGAACCTGACATACCTATCCTCAGACTTCATGCGTTATAAAAAAAAGATACCGTACCCACATGGTCATCATGTTAAATAGGGGCTCTACCGGCTAAGTTGCCGAACATCGTTTTCGTGAATGGCGTTCATTTAAATAAAGGTTAAAAATTACTTAATCAATCGTTAAATCGGCTTCAACGTTGACAATCGATTCCGGACCATTTATGACGTCACATGTGGTCATGGAAGCCGATTTATATAATTTGAACGCAATTGTGACTAGCCGGTAGAGCCCCAGAATGACATCAATTGCACGGAAAAACACCAACAAAGGCTTTAAAAAAAAAACTACCTTGGAGTTGTGTCCAGAATGAGAATGGAGAGTGTGTGTTGAGAATTTACCAAAATTGCCACGTTTGGCAGACGGGTTACTATCGCAGTATAATACACAGAGATATGCTGCTGCCCGTTTACTGGTATATATATTTTTTTTATTTTTATATTCCCCGGGTGACTTCTACGCCCTCGACGGGATGAAATGGGGTGGTGATATTCTTTGTCATCAGTACTATACGTATTTATATATCATAGCAACTAAACGGTAAGCGATTCAAAGTTTAGCATAGTTTTAAATAATTTTTCACCTCACCTTATTCTGATTTCAATGCTGCTCTCATCAGTCCGTAAGCGGTCAGTTACGTAAAGCACCTAAGTTCGTGGTCGGTCTATAGATGGTTAACCTCTAATGTAATTCATATGGGAAGCCTTGTTACTTGAGCTGTGGGGCTTGAAAAGCTCTAACAACTAGGATAAGTACTGCCCATGCCATAAAAAAACATGCGGGGCAGTCTTTGGGGACTGCCTATAGAAGTGAAAAGTATTTTTTCATTTAACATTTTTTTACCTATCCCAACAAAGTGCATAATGCCGCTAAAGAACACTTCAAAAATAATAATAAAATGTAATAGTGAGAACATGGGAAAGTTTTTTATTTGTTTTGGGCAAAAGGACCCGTAGTGGCAGTATCCATAAGCACATTTCTAGAGTTTTTTTTATTTTCGTTATGACTGAACATTTCCTGCTTCATTTGTGAAGTTTGTAATGCAATACTCTGAAATAATCAAATATAAAAATGTTACAGGATGAATAGATCGATTCTCCTAACTTGTTAAATTTTATTTAAGTCATTATAAATCCTATATACTTAGAAGACTTCGTTATGCGTTCCGGTCTTTGATATTAGATGGGTAACTAAATAATATTTTATGGGTTTAAGGAAACTACGGGACCCTCGCGACTCGGAGCGCCATTCCAACTCGCAGTTAGCCGTTTTTTATGTGTATTTTATTATCATGAGGGCGTCACTGAATGCGGGCATTCGGCTGCAAAAATCGAACGCAGAGGTGACAAATACAATCGCCATCTTGAGTTGCGAGGCACCTACATTCAAGAATTACATTTTGTTTTGTGACTGTGTACCATTAGGCAAATGGATTGTGTGATATCGGTTTTGGGAAAATACAGAGGAAATTTAAATACATTATACAAGGAAAATCGGGATGTTGCGGTACATTTCGAGTTTACTGATAAATATGGATAATTTTGCCGGTGCTAATGGTCGTATTCAGGTTCATATAATAAATATTGAGTCGGGAATAGTGGATATAAACGAGGTAATGATACCACTGTAGATTTAATTTGTATTTAAAAACCCATTTAATATGCTAAAACCGAGCGTTTGTTATTTATGTATGAAGTATGCACAGGGCTGCTTTGTTGTGTTGGTAATGAGCCCGGTCTGGCCAATAACAATCGATTTTAGATTACGACATACATGTAACATAAATAACAAAGCAAAGATTAATAAAACAAAACAACCTCGGTCGCGTTGTTATTTGAAGAAACCTATGATGATATGAGTGTAATATATATCACGGACGTAGGTTAATGAGATTAGTTTGCCTATGAAACTGAATAATGCAACGTGTAGAACGTTGACTTGCAAAATCCAGAAATGATATATGAACTTCCCATAGGAGTATAACGATGAGATGACGTATTTTGTACGGGGATCCAAAATAAAATCTTTATTTTTTTAAATATATTTTTTTTTTAATTTTACAAACTAATTTTTCATTTTTTTAAGACAACGCCCGTACTAGGTAGTCTAATCCCTGTGTCGCGGGCAATCGGGGGTACTTTACAAGCACATAATAGATGGATACAAATTACTTACATCTAGACTCAAAACAACTATTTATGGGTCACACAAATACTTGTTCGGCACGGGAATCGAATCCGCGACACGAAGCGGTGAGGCGACTGTCTTAGCCGCTGCGCCACACGTGTACTCGAACCTTTTCTTTGTATAAGTATCACGGATACATAGCTCCCTTTAAGTAAAAATAAAAAATACAGATATTTTTACTTAGTGAATTGTGAAATTTACACTTTGATAAAAGTAAATGAAAAACTACATTTGCTTTGATGTTAGTGTAAATTTCTGTAATTTGAAATGAATATGAACACTAACGCCTAAACTGGGCCGAGCCTGTGCATTTCACGTCAGTTTCTTCTTTCTATGTAACACACACATCTATCAACTTTCCCCAATTGAAACTGAACCTTATGCTTATGTGATGAAGTTGAAAATCTATAAAAGAAATTTGACAGATTGGAGTAGCTGAATGTGCAATAATACCTTTAAAACAGAGATAATTTCAGAGTTTCTTCCACGGATTTACAAGGTATAACATAAATGTTATACCTTGTAAATCCGTAATTTTTTAATAATTTATTTTAACAATAAATTTGTTTTTAATTACTTTCTGGGCACGGTATTTTAATGAACTATTAGGTGATACCCTTCGTGCCTCAGAGATCAGTTTAAGTTCCTGTTGCCATATATAAGAAAATCTAAAAAAAAATACTCGATTGAGTAAAATATGTGAAGCTTTGTGGTGACAGCGAAGAATATCATCACCCCAACTCATCCCGTGGGGGCGTAGAAATCGTCCCGAAGGAATTCCTACCAGAGAACGGGCAACAGCGTTTTTCTGGGAACTATGCCCATAAAACTGCAATCACTAACACGTATGCCAAGCGTGGCGATTATATCATCCCATTCATAGGGAGGCTTTTGACCAGTAGTGGACGAATTTGGCTAACATAATATTTTGGGACCTTATTTACACACAGCCATCTGATCCCAAACTAAGCAGTGCTTGTTCTATGGAAACCATATAACTGATATACTACATATACTAGTTTTCTTTTGTAAATACTTAATAATTATATAGATAAATCACACCCAGACTCAGGACAAACAGACATATTCATGCCCATAAATATATGTCCTGGGTGGGAATCGAACCCACGACCTCCAGCGTGAAAAGCAAGCATTTGCCAACTACGCCAACAGGCCCGTCAAACATGATGATGTGATGCTACTGACTACCTCAGTAGGTACCCTTCTACTCTTAGGGCCAGCGCAGACCGAGAGGAGCGCAGCGGAGAGGATTTTATTAAGGCACTAGAAAATCAACTTTAGAATTATAGGAATAAAGTGTATATATGCTTGAACCTGACATAAAACGCTCGCGCGGTCTCGGGCATATAATGTTCAAGCATACGTGCACTTTATATAAATAACTAGCGGCCCGGTACGTGCTTCGCTACGCTTTTAAGTATTAGTACAAATTGTTTGTATATGGTAGTATAAAATATGGTTATTTTACACTTTTTCAAGACTTTTTTTAAATTTTCAACATTTTTCGTACAAACCTTCCCTGGACTTCTACGAATAATTCAAGACCAAAATTAGCCAAATCTGTAAAGGCGTTGTTGAGTTATAACATTACAACGAAAAGTGGCATTGATTTTCATATATATAGATTTTAAAGTAAAACTCCTCTCTGTCTGCGCTGGCCCTGGTCTTGGTAACTACATACCTATTTATATAACATACTAGCTGTGCCCCACGGTTTTACCCGCGTTAAACTTTATAAATCATCACAGCTCCTCCCCCGTAGGTGATAGCGTGATAATATGTAGCCTATATGTTGACCCGACCTCTTAGTAACATTTATGCAAAATTTTAAGTAAATCCATGCAGTACTTTTTGAGTTTAGCCCGGATACAGACAAACAGATAAACAGACAAAAATTCAAAAAAATATATTTTTGGCTTCGATATCGATTGTAGATCACGCACCAAGTATCCTTTAAAAAAATATTCAATGTACAGTTTTGACTTTCCTACGATTTTATTATATGTATAGATAACAAGTATGTACTGACTGTCAGCTTAGTTAGTAAAAAAATGTGTTGTAGTTCTGCACTTGATCAGGTTTTGGTTTTGGTTAGAACCCATTCAACTACGTCAGTGAGAAAATAAAGAGTGCACCTGTGTTTGCGCATGCTCTTGTGCAATATGTAGGGAAAGAATTTTTACAATTTATAAACCGTGCTTTTGAAATTCTTAGATAGAAAGAGCCGTGACGTCATCAACTATTATTACATCCAGAGCTAGTGTAGTTCTGGATGTGATAGTTGATGTCTCATTAATGAGTTAGGTTACTCTTGCTTTAATATTAATTCGATATTCTATTAACATTCTCAATGTAATATGTTTGCTTCTGTTGTAAATGGGATAACAGTCGGGAAGTAGGTATTGTAACTCTTATAATCTGAATCTCTTTAAAAGTCCTATAATTTGAATATCAATAAGTCAATTATATGTTGGTAAAGTACTGCGCGACATAATTCGACAGGGTTAATTTATAAAGTGGGGTCGTTGTCATTACAAAAACAAAAATAGGTAGGTATATACCGCTTTTCAGATTCTCACCAACCTTCTTAGTAAGACGGGGAAAATAAATAATGCACCCGATTCCTTGCAATACCATCTAAACTAATTTCATTATCATTGCATCTCTTTCTAACATATGTATATCGTAAAGATGCCCACGCTTTTTCAAGGACTGGGCATCTTTACTTGTATTAATTTCGTTATGGAACGAACGAGTCAATAAAAATACCGCTTAAGAACATTTAATACCTTCCGACCAATTATGGGCCCGGTGCCCATATTAATTCGGAGCTTTATTTGTTGTTGTTGTCAGTTCTATGTATGGCCTGTTCTATCATACGAGGTCTATTAGAGAGTAACTATTTACTGTCATAAAAAGTAGTAAAATGTGCCATAGTGTTACAAAACCTCGCAAAAGCGTCCGCAGTCATTAAATCAAATAATGTTCAGTACCTACTCCGCACAAGCCAAAGTAAGAGCGGAAACACATGTTTTGCTTAACATAGACTACTCTACGAACAGAGATATTATTGAACGGCTTTTAAGTTGACTTAAGAAAAAGGGCGACAAGAAATGCAGTCATTGGTTAATAGACTAATCATAATTGTCAAAATATGTTTGTGTAAAACAATGTAGGTTGACACAGACCACTTCATAAGCAGATATCAAAGTAAATAAACTCTTGGGCACCCGCGGCAACACTTATGCGTTGGTTAATTATTTTTTTACGGGCCGGTTGGCGTGGTTGGTAGATATTGCTGCCAGCAGCGTGAAAGCGTAGCAGCATGTGTACCAGTACACATGACACTTTGTGTCCTTCGGCTCTACACTAATCACCAACCACTTAATGAATGGAGCTATACTCTCATGATATATAATTGCAATCTTTTGATTATAAATAACAAGTAATAGGTGTGAGCATATTTCTAAGGGACTCTACGAGTTACAGTTACAAATAGTCTGAAATTTAACCCATACTATTAGTTGGGCTACGTCCTATGTGCATGTATCTACATACATGCACATGGGACGTAGCCGAACTACCAGAAACCGTATCTACCAGAATTTTAACGACATCTTAGAATATTTATCACTAAACTTCTCATGCCATTAGCCATAATATAACTTAATAACATATTTTGTTGGTAGTTGTTAGCAAGTCGTTGAAAGCAATTGTTGTATTTGATTTGTAAATCGTATAATCGACAACCACAGGTACCATTCTCCGTCTAAATGAATAGGGTGTCTACATCACGTTGTCTCACATATGGTGTTTCATTACAGAGCACATTTCCTTCGTCATTATAGCACACGTTGTACAGGAATACCAGTAAATAGACCAACGAAGCACTGCCGTGATTTGGTTAATATTGTTACGGGCCGCCTTAATGTTTTATCGGAGAAATACAGTTATGACTTTTGAGAGCAAAGCAAACTTGTTAAATACTTGTAATATATCACAAACGTCGTGACAGTAAAGTCGAGCGAGGGTCTATAAATGATACAATAAAATACTAGCTAACCTGCGTTCGAAGATAATCCCTTTTGGTTCGTTTTAGAAACTTTCTTTTTATTAATTACATGACATTTGCAGTTAAGGTTTTACTGTTTCACCAAGTAATAGAGCCGAGCTTAGTGTGGAACCTTATAGCAATACAAAAGTAAAAACTAAGTACTCGCGGCGGAGGGCACTCCATTTGTGGTTCGAACCTCAACTCTCGGCGGTTACTGACGTGGATATGCATGAGAGGGCTAAGAAAAAGCTACCTTGCAAACAGACCGCAATTTGTAGAAATAACTGTAGATAAACCAAACCAAAATGGTGAACTGTCATTTAGATCGAAATTGGGTTACAGCTGTACAGGCGTTCCAGAGGGCAGTATTCTAGGCCCCCTACTCTTTTTGATATATATCAATGACTTAACAGAAGTAACTGACCATCCCTGCATACTCTTTGCAGACGATGTTTCCGTAATTATCCATAAAAATAAAGAAGACTACAATATGGAAATAACTAATAATGTAAGCAAAATAATAACTTGGATGGAAAAGAATAACCTTAAACCTAATATAAATAAAACCAAATACGTACAATTTTGTAACAAAAATTTAAATAAAATAGATTTAAACATCATCTATAAGAATAAAGAAATACAACTATCAGATAGCATGCGTTTTCTGGGGAAAGTTTTAGATGAGAGGTGTTCTTGGATTTATCATATTGATACGATATGTGGTAAACTTAGTACGTTTGCTTATGCTCTATGGCGTATATCTAACCTGACTAGTAGACAAGCCACATTACAGGCTTATCATGCATATGCTGGTTCAATACTGCATTACGGTATATTGGTATGGGGAAACTCTGTGCATATCGAAAGAGCTTTTATCGCACAAAAGAGGTGCATACGTGCGATTTGTAACGTAGACCCACTTACATGCTGTAAACCACTGTTCAGGAAACTTAGAATACTCACATTAACTGGTATTTTTGTTGAGGAAACATGTAAATTTACCAAATCTCACCCGGACATGTTTGAAAATCTAGGAGACAAATGTAACTACAGAACTCGATATCCTAATAAATTAATTATTCCTAGAATGAGAACGGAACTATATAGACGAAGCTGTTATCCAATGTGTGTTCGGATTTATAACAAGCTTCCTGACCAAATTAAGGTTCTTCCAATGGGTCGATTCAGAAAAACTTTACGCAATTGGTTAATTGAGAATTCCTTCTATACTGTAAAGGAATTCCTGCAGGCCAAATAATTGTCTTCACAAATGTGCATGTCATTATTAAATGATTAGATATGTTAAGCTACTTTTGTGCTAGCAATGTAAGACCTTTTAAAACCATATTTACTTGAAAATAAATCTTTGACTTTGAGGGTCAGTTGTTTTGGGCCGTTTTGTGAAACAGTCACGCTACGTTCATTCTCAACAAGGCCTGTGATTGGAGATTGCAGAAAGCATTTCTACGTTAATATATGAAGAAAAGTCTTTAGGAACTGCCTATAGAAGTGAATTTTTTACACTTCTAATCTACAATATAATATTTATACATATAGCTTATGAAAAGCATGACGTGACGATGACGCAATGTTTCACGCTTTTTATTCATCCAAAAAGTACACGTATACAACGTAACGTGACGATGCATGACGCGAGTTCCATGATTTTTGTTCGACCAAAAAGTGCTCAACGCGCATGAAGAAGTTTGTTTATACTTCAAAAAACCGTAGTTATATGATTGTTTCATTTCCGATATTTCGGAGTTCTTTTATTACCTTTTTGGTAGGTTTACAGCTGACTTTTCGAGGAAGTCCACCAAGGGCACCCATTTGAATGGCACCTGCGCGAATGGCACCTAGTCTAGTCCACGAACGGCACCTATCAATATTTTTGGCTGGTGCTCTTCGTGGATTCAATTTATCTTTTACATTGTTGTCCACGAAGAGCACCTACGACTCAGTAACCTAGGTTATTAAATGAAAGATATCGATAAAAATCACTTGAACGTTTATTAATATTACTAATATTACGCACGTTAAGACTAGTATTTTCTTATATACCTTCCGGCTATATTGGATGGATAGATGCCAAATTGTGAATTGTATTCTAAAACTGCTTACCAAGGAGGCCCACCCTCTGGGCCTGTTGGCGTGGTTGGCAAATGCTTGCTTTTCTCGCCGGAGGTTGTGGGTTAGATTCCCACCCAGGGGCTCTACCGGCTAAGTCGCTGACAATCGATTTCTTAAATGGCGTTCAAATAAATAAAGGTTAAAAATGACTTAATCAATCGTTAAATCGGCTTCCATGACCACATGTGACGTCATAAATGGTCCGGGATCGATTGTCAACGTTGAAGCCGATTTAACGATTGATTAAGTCATTTTTAACCTTTATTATTTCTTCCTGAGTCTGGGTGTTATTATGTATATAAGTATGGATTTACAAAAGAAAATTTGTATATGTAGTATACCAGTTATTTGATTTCCATAGTACAATCTCTGCTTAATTTGCGATCAGCCAGCCGCGTTTGAATTATTTTAGAATTACATAGACTTATAAATTATAAAGGGACTAGACATTATAAAACCAACTTTGAGTTTTTTTTGTAAAATTGATAACTTTGTTCCGTGGGTATTATGATACTACTTTTTTAAAATGTTTTACCCAAAAATGAAAGGAGGGTATTTTTGGATTAGGCGCTTCGCGCTGATTGGTGGACCCTCGTGAACAAAGAAATCAATTCCGTATATAAACTGGACGATTTTCCTGGATATTCATTCCGTATCCAGCAGTAGTACTAGAAGAAAATTGTAAATAGAAACTCTCGTGAAGTAAATAAAAGGAAGATTCTACGATTGACAACGTGTTGTTCACTGTCGAGTCGACGTTGGCCTCCCCTGGTGCTACCCTGTGCCAGTTTCGATCCCACCCTGCGCTGGATCCGCAGTCCGATTCCCATATCGTACGTGTGAACACAACTGACTCAGGAAGAAATAATAAAGGTTAAAAATGACTTAATCAATCGTTAAATCGGCTTCCATGACCACATGTGACGTCATAGATGGTCCGGGATCGATTGTCAACGTTGAAGCCGATTTAACGATTGATTAAGTCATTTTTAACCTTTATTATTTCTTCCTGAGTCTGGGTGTTATTATGTATATAAGTATGGATTTACAAAAGAAAATTTGTATATGTAGTATACCAGTTATCTGATTTCCATAGTACAATCTCTGCTTAATTTGCGATCAGCCAGCCGCGTTTGAATTATTTTAGAATTACATAGCCTTATAAATTATAAAGTTAACTTAGGTTATGTGTTAATAATCATACAAATAACAGGTAAGTAGGCATAACCTTGTTGAAAATCAAAATACAAAATCAATATGTAGTTTGATATTGATTTTGTATTTTAATTGTTATGGATTTCCGCAAAGTAACGCCTGATTCAATTACTTATCTTGTTGAAAATGACTTTATAGACTTTCAGTGAAGATAACATTCTGCTTAGGAATCACAACAACAATGTGCCAGGATATTATTATTATTATCTATGTATATAAGTATGAAGCAGCAGCTTCTATAGCTGAAGTGGCAGTGGGCAGGACACATAGCTCGTAGAGCCGACGGCCGTTGGGGCAGACAGGTTCTCGAGTGGCGACCACGAACCGGAAGACGCAGCGTGGGTAGGCCCCCTACAAGATGGACCGATGATCTTGTGCGGGTCGCTGGAAATTGCTGGATGCGGATAGCGCAAGACCGGCAATTGTGGAGATCTTTGGGGGAGGCCTTTGTCCAGCAGTGGACGTCTTTCGGCTGATATGATGATGATGACGATATAAGTATGTATTTACAACAAAAAAAGTAGTCTATGTAGTATATTAATTATCTGGTTTCCATAGTACAATCTCCGCTTAGTTTGCGACCAGATGACCGTGTGTAAATAATGTCCCAGGATATTATTATTATTCTGTATAAACACCTAGTCATATATACATCCATAGTTAACTATATTATTGTAGATACGTATTTCAATACATACAACTAGCATGTCGGCTACGTAAGCATAGCTATAATCTGTTGATTCCCCGTCGTCCTATACCTATAAACTTTAGTACTAAATAAACAGATTAATATTTAACGGTCAAGTTTATGACGTTTCCTGTCTATTACTGTGAATAGATAAGCGCATGTTTACATATGTACATATATCTCAAAGGCACCGATAGGGAAAGGTTACAGTTTGAGGTCATTGGCAAGTAGTACAAGTTGAAATGCGCTATCGAAAGGGTCAACAAAGTCTCTTTTATGTTATTTATTTATTCTTCAGGTTCTTAGGAAATTGGAGGCGCTCATAGCTAGATGCTCTCACCGGTCCGTTAGTTATCGGCGAGGTTAAGCAACTAGGCTCGCGGTCAGTCCATAGATGGGTGACCGCCAAAGTGGTTTAATTTCTGAGCGTCTTCGTGCTTCAGAGGGCACGTTAAGCTGTCAGTCCCGATTGTAACCACTAGGCAACAGTCGTGAAGCCATGTCGGAGGCCTACTGGGCGGCTTGAACTACTCTTTACATTTACCCAGAGTTGTTCAAGCCGCCCAGTAGGCCAACCACTGCCCACACGATTAGTAAGTATATAAGGAGTCGAAGGGGCAGGTGTTACTCTAAGTTAAGTTTATCAAAAATATATATACGCGTCACTAATATTTTTTTTATATAGGAGGACCACAAACGAGCTAGGGGGTCTACTGATGGTAAGTGATCACCACCACTCGCAACTCCAGAGGAGACGCGATGCGTTGCTGGCCTTTAAAAGATGACTCGAACAAGTGTTGATGACCTTTCCCACACCCCGATGAGCTCTGGCGACCTTACTCGCCACGCAGAAATACAACATTAAGTTATTAATATTACTATTAAGGAATGTCTTCTGTAAGGTGGAGGTACTTCCCCAGTAGGGCTGCTCTCTGAACAAATGAACGCTGTGCCCTACCTCTCTTATAATAATACTAAAGTTAACATTTGGAATGTTTTATCAATATGACATGATCTTTCACATGCGACTCTGAACATATCAGACGGTCATGTTTCTAGAAAACCAAGCCGATAGATAACACCTACATCCTACTACAGGGTGTTAGCAAGGGAATGTACTTACCTAACGCTTACCTAGCTTCTACACCAGATTGATAGAATATGCTGGTTCGAGACCCGCCGGACGATTTCATTCATGATTTCTCATTTTTGGGTTTAAACATTTTTGAGTTTTTGACGGGCCTGTTGGCGTGGTTGGCAAATGCTTGCTTTTCACGCCGGAGGTCGTGGGTTCGACTGCCACCCAGGACAGATATTTATGTGCATGAACATGTCTGTTTGTCCTGAGTTTGGGTGTAATTATCTCTATAAGTATGTATTTACAAAAGAAAAGTAGTATATGTAATATATCAGTAATCTGGTTTCCATACCTAGTACAGGCTCTGCTTAGTTTGGGATTAGATGGCCGTGTGTAAATAATGTCCCAGGATATTATTATTTATATACGTTAACGGATTTTTTGTACAGGATGATTTTATATCATACCTAAATTAACGCATAGCTTAATTTTATATTTATATTCATTTAATATTTATAAATGACCTCTGTAAACATTGCCTCCAAAATGGATGATATATTGATATATTATCAGTTATCTAGTTTCCATAGTACAAGCTCTGCTTAGTTTGGGATCAGATGGCCGTGTGTAAATAATATCCCAGGATATTATTTAATAATGCTTTTTAATACGTTTAAGTTAAGTTGTATAAATTGATGTAGGTAGGTTTCAAGATCAAAATGCGCTATCGGAAGCGTCGGCAACCGGTTGGCTTACAATCAGATTTATCACAGGTCGCGAACGCTTCCTACAAAAGCCAGCAGAGCGTAAATTTTATTGTTTCCCGGGAACGTTGGTACGAAGCTTTGTGTTCACACGTACGATATGGAACTCCCTATTTGGTAACCTTATATTAATTTCGTGATTCTAGCTCAAGATTTTTCACGTAGCCTTTTGGTATTGTTGTTTTGGCTGTAACGTACGTTAGCGGTGTATTTTTAGATTTTCAGATATATAATTTATTGAAGAATAAATTTAGAATAGAAATTCAAAACCAGCGACAGTATTTTTATGTTATTATTGGTTTGCAACGTGTCCACGGCTATGTCCCGTGTGTGCCAACACTTATCACATCACACTAATATTATAAACTATTATAAAGGCGAAACTGTGTATGTTTGTTACTCTTTCACGCAAAAACTGCCGAACGGATTTTGATGAAACTTTGTAAACCGCGGGGCTCAGCCAGTAGTTCATGATTATCACTTACAAATATGCGAGCCGTATTCTTGTTTATACTTAACCTATAACCATCAAAAATCCCCAATAATTGAAGACCTATCCATAGACAACTCACATGGGTACGATGAACAAAAAATGTAGAGTTTCAGTTCTATGTATGGGGACCCCCCAAAATTATTATTCTTTTCCTATTTTTGTGTAAAAATCTTAATGCGGTTCACCGAATACTTCTACTTACCAAGTTTCAACAGTACAGCTCTTATAGTTTCGGAAAAAAAGTGGCTGTGACATACGGACGGACAGACAGACATGACGAATCTATAAGGGTTCCGTTTTTTGCCATTTGGCTACGCAACCCTAAAAAGAGCTATCTACATGTTGACTTGTTACCTAGGTGTCAGACTGCACTGGTTAAGACAGTCCTCTTGTCAGATTTAGTGTCCTAGCGTCCTAGGTCGATTCCGGTAGAGGACAACTATGTATGTAATTAGATGTTCCTTCTGAGTCTAGATGTGCTTTGTGTTCCTCAATTATATGACTGTAAAGTTCCCCGCGACACAAAGATTTATCTCCAAAATAATAAACAATCAATGTTGTTTCCACACCAACTTTATCAATAACACTGTCCTATATTATGTATGTATTTAAAAATGTATAAGTATGTTTATCAGTTTTATAAAATAAAATAAAATACAATAAAAAAGGTTTTTATTCACGTAGACTTTAAAAAAGCGCTTGTGAATAGTCAGAACATGTTTGTAGTAATATAGTTGTATACATTAGATATTATTTCTAGTAACATAGATATTTAGGTACATCTTGTATGAAAACATTTATAAAATTTATTTTATTACAGTAATGATATTTAGCTCGTATCAAGTTATTGTCAAGAGATTATGTTTAATTATCTAGTTTAAGTCTAATATTTTTACTACATATTGTCAATGGTTCTGTCTATATTAAAGGTATTATTATTATGACGGACCGTGTTAATAACGACGGTCGCGCTTTAATGCTACCACCGGATCCAATGCGCCCCAACTGAGAAGACCCAGCGAAACAAACTCAGTGGGTTCATCTACTACCGGTTTCAACACGACCCAGCTGAGACGGTCCGGCGAAACATACTCAAGCGGGCATGAACACGGGATTTGGTCCAATTAGAGTAATTATTTAGTAGGCAAACACAATATATGCTCGATCGGCTGTCTGAATGCTTATTATTTATGGTTGCCATTGTACAGGATCTGCCTGGATTGTAATCAGATAGCAGTGTGTTAGTTGTCCAAAGATATTTATTTATTAATTGTGAACTTACCGATTTGTAAAAACATCATCAAATGCACTACTAGAATATAATCTTCAAATTGACACTGAGCGCTCGAAAACAAAGTCTAATATTCGAATATTATCTTCTATTGCACCACTTAGTGTAGTAATGCAAAATAAATGGTGCTCTCTCCATTGTTATGAGTGCCATTTGCCTTGCGGCAGTCGCGAGCGCCTCCAACTACCTACTATCAACGATTCTTTTGTTACCCATGTAGGTAATAAGCAGTTATGTATGAATGCGAAGATAACGATGTGATCATCGTCTTTATATAACATAAGAAAATAAGTAATAATAATAATATCCTGGGACAGTATTCAGACACGGCCATCTGATCCCAAACTGAGCAGAGCTTCTTCTATGGAAACCATATAACTGATATACAACATAATAATATACTACTTTTCTTTTGTAAATACATATTTATATAGATAATCACACCCAGATTCAGGACAACTATATTGACGTATATGTACCTATATATCCAAACTCTGATCAACTACTTATGGGACACTCATTTAGCACACAGGACAGCTAAATAGCGAATATGTGTGAAAACTGTACCTCTCTCCGGTTGTTTTGGCAAGCCTATCCCATTTGGACTATGAAAATGGAGATTAAAAGGGGAAAGTGAATGGACTCACGTAACATGTCTGGCGCAGTCGGCTTAACTCCGTTGTGACTGGTTGCCATGGCCTATTATAAACCAAGAGAAAAATGGTATTAATTAATTAAAACAGATCAACCCGTGTCCCTATAGTATATCCAGAATATAGTTAGACACCTTCTATAACTTCATATTTCAAAAAGGGATGATGTGGAATCTACGGGAATGAACAAACGTGATTTATTATGTCTATATGAATAATACATTATCCTGGGGCCGTATCCATCATATTGCGAGTAATGTTGTTTGTTCGAACACGGGGCATTTCTCGCTTTTACAAATTAGCTAGTTCGACTCAGTCGTTATTGTAGTGCATTATTGGTTAATTTCATCAGTTAGTATAACTAATAGAACAATGAACTATAGAATTATATAATTGATGTTTTCTCTCCGTTTGAGTAGGTACGGGTATATTTCCTAACCGTAGTCTAGTAAATATGCGTAATGTTGAGACCTGTTTTTATAGAAATGAACACCTCGAAAAATGAAAAAAGTTCTATTTAAAAACTGCTGAAAATAAAAGTAGTAATAACTTCTGGCGACTTGGAGCAAAAACTTACAGTCGGCATAGCTTATTTTCTTGTCGCAGGGTGACGAAAAACGAATATAATTCGTTCCAGTTTTAGAAGAGGAATTAGCAGAATATAACGTAACTAAGGTCTCTTTAGTATGTTTTTGTATTGTTTTCTCTTGTGGAGAGGGAGATAGAACGTATCCTCTAAAGCAAAAGTTAAAAACTGATTTGGTGGAAGGTACCTATGGTGAGCAGGGATTAAGACGCGTAAACTTAATGGTTTGAAATTATTCCTAAAGCAAAGCGTGGAAATGCAGGAAAGCCCCTCATAACCTACTAATTGATATATCACAGTTTTTATACCTTAGTCGGGTTTAATACCTATATTAGTTAGATTTTGTACTGCCAATATTTTCATTAGAAGATACGAATATACAGCAATCTTTGTTCCCAATATTGATATATTGGCGCTCTGAGCTCTATTATTTGTCTGATCTCCCATACAACATTTTCTAGCGTTGAGCGGGTTAAGAGAAGTCTCTATATATGTATATACACGACAGAATGTTTTTTTACGTAAATTGTTTAATAGCGGTTGCTGCCAAGGGATGCAAATAGAAATCAAAATGGAGCGTTTTCCTTACCTTATATTGAATAAAAGGCAGTAAAAGTGATCAAGATTCCCATAGGGGGGTACTGCAGGAGCTAGAAAAGTAAATAATCCTAGCTCTTCCATTTTACCCTGATGGTATTAGTAAGTATCAAATTGTTAAGAGACCATAAAAATGTAGGCTCTGTGAAGCTGACCGTACGATTCGATTAGTACAAATTGACCTCATTACGCAAATGCCTACTTTGTTTCCCACAACAGGTACGTACAGTCAACGGAATGTCAGTGGAAACACTGGCGGTACAAAATCAGGCCTTACTGCTTACGTATTACAGACACTGTCAAGGATCAAGTGTATGTAAAACGTGGCGTCGACTGTACTACCATAATTAAGTTGTTAATGTCAAATACAGTATATATATTATTAGTCAGCCAATTATTATTTATAGGTCGATATATAATTAAGCTAGGATCATTAACTTCAATTTATCAGAATTAACATAAAATAATAAAGTATCTACTATAGATACATAAAATATAAACATTTGTATGTATAGAAACAAGTTCACGTATAGTTTTAAAGATTAAGTGCGAATGGGTTTACTGAGAATTGACTTTGGATTAGTTGTATCAGGACATGTCCTCTTGGCCTTATTTCGAAGAAATGGACATTATGTATTTGCTGTCTATTGTCATACATACATTCATAGCGAGAACATCTAGACGACAAGGAAGTGCTTCAGTGCACAAAAATACACAAAAACTTTGAGTCTTTATTGTTTATTTTCCTGAATTATGAATTGATTTTCTGAATCTGGGTACTGGTACGACACAGGGTACACCGTATGTATGTCACACTAAATAATTTAAGAAGGAAGCATTTATTGCGCTATAAGTAGAAAGAAGAAAAGTATTATTAATCATAACATACCTTTTAATGAAGTCGGTTAAGAATAATATGAAATGAAATGAAATGAACTTTATTGTGGCACATAGGTTACATACGGATGTTATGTTACAAGTTTAGTCCAACTATGACCCGCCATACTGGCATACAATATTGGATTGGAAGTAATATGTCATTTCAATACAAATTACAATAATATTATTAAACATGTCAAAATTCATAATACATTTTCTTACATAATAATGTCATTTAGGTATTCAGTCATATTATAATAATGAAATGAAATTCATTAGTTGATTGCACGGGTGGCGCAGCGGCTAAGACAGTCGCCTCGCCGCTTCGTGTCGCGGGTTCGAGTACCGCCCCGGACAACTATTAATATTATAACCATAGTAGTAACTATTTAATAACCATAACCAATAAATAGTTGTTCTGAGTCTGGCTGTAATTTGTGTCCGTCTATTATATGTTTATAAAGTACCCCGCGACATGGATTAGAGTCCCTGGTGCGGGGGTTGTCTTTTAAAAAAGAAAAAGTTCAGAGGTGACTTTGTGGTTTACATGTATCCACTCCGCTGTCGGAAATCATCCGGAATCCTACTGAAAGGTTTACATAATAACTATCGTTTATACTGCTGGGAGACCTGCAGCAAGTTGTATTAAAATTCGCATACCATATTTTCAATTTGGAATTAGGTACTAAATGAAACCAACCACTTCTAACAAAGTTACACTAATGTACACATATTGAGGTAGACTGTTTTATAATGATTACAAAATCATATAAGATATATGTATACCTACGCAACATTACGAGATATCGTCACTTTAATAGCACGAAGTGTTTCCGCGATTTCTCAGCCACGTGATACGCGAGAGTCGCGGCGACTTTTGTTGCACTGGCCGGCAGTCAACTACTAAAAGACTATCATAGATAAAAGTAAAATTTTGTATATGATAGTCATTCATCAAAGTAACATTTGGCACCCTCATATGTGTTTTAACAAGCTAAACCATTAGTTTTTTGACTATTAAGATAAGATGCAAGGTGGAAGTGATGCAATCATGCATCCTGACTTAGGGAAGCGGTAACGATTTGTATGTGTAAGTTCTATGAGTGGACTTGGAAACAACGTCGGTTGATACGTGTCAGCAACACGTGAGTGTATGTTGGAAGCGTCATAGATACAGGTAACCACTTATAATGGGATGATCTGTATGCCGCTTTACGGACTTGGTTGTGTAAAACAATTAAAACGAAATCAACACTGGTTTTTGTTTTATAAATGCTATGTAGTTTTTCGTTTTTCTTATTTTGCCGCATCATTGTTTAAAAACGTGGAATTGTATACGTGTGTTGTTTCACCCATTAGTCCCCGGTATCGCTTCGTGGGCGAATGAATTGCGCGGAGTAGCGCCCTAAATCTACCCGTAAACGGTGTAATTGCTCTTTGTAAGCAGTGCCGCTTCCAGCTTACGTGGGCCCCCGCATATTTGAGGAACTGACTAATATACAAAGGCTGCAATCCTAAGAACGAGAAAAAAAGGTGTTACCAATATATATATATATATATATATGTATATGCATAATTCCTAATGCAAATCTGGGGGTGGTTTTATATTCGTAAATATGGGAGTGCGGACTAGAGTTACATAAGTGTACATGCATCTCCATGTGAAGTGGAATCGTTGTCTTTTAAAAAGCCAAAGATAATATCCAAGTTTATAATTATGAGTTTATGCTTCTAGTTTGGCATTTAGAAGAAACGGGGTCTACATTGGGCCATACCTTCAATATAGGCGCGAGTTTGCCTTTAGGTACTTAGCACTTTTTGTATGAAAATTCAACATGACATGAAAATTCAACTGATACAAACTAAGATTTTTATACAGGTATTAGTCTTTTATAACACATGCGAAATTTACATTTGGTCTATCCAATGGTGGTGCGGTCTTAAAACTATGGGCCCTTAGAAGACATGGGCCCCATAAGCATAAGCCTTCTCTGCTTTTAGGTTAAAGCGGCACTGTTTGTATGGAACTCCACCGTGCCTTATGAAATGCGTCGCTGTTACTAATAACGGCCAATACACATTTGGTTTTTGTAAAGGTACAGAAATAGAAATACCGATTTATGGTCGCACATGCGAAGTTGAAGCGGTTGGTCCATTTATTATCGGAATTACGATGCCAATCATAACACCACAGCGTGGATTATTTTCGTAGCGGTTTCGTGTTATGATAATGTTTTTTCAATTTTAATTATTATAGAATTATATCTAAAAAAAATTGAAGCTTACAATGAAGTCAAGTAGAAGGCTGGAAACTGCTAAACCCACAAATGCACAACACTTAAGTTCATCACCGTCATATCAGCCGAAAGACGTCCACAGCTGGACAAAGGCCTCCCCCAAGGATCTCCACATGGCCGTGCCCGTCTTGTGCCCTTGCAAGATCGTCGGTCCATCTTGTAGGGAGCATGCCCACGCAGCGTCTTCCGGTACGTGGTCGCCACTCGAGGACCTTTCTGACCCAGTGGCCATCGGTTCTACGAGCTATGTGACCCACCCACTGCTACTTCAGCTTGGCAATTTTTTGGCCTATGTCGGCTACTCTGGTTCGGCTACTCCGAGTACAGCCCTCTCTATTGCTCTTTAGGTGACCATGAGCCTTCTGATGAGGCCCATAGTAAGCGACCATGTCTCTGTTCCATAAATCATCACTGGCAACAGACACTGGTCGAAGACTTTCGACTTAAGACACTGCGGTATTTGGGACCAAAAGATATTAGGTAGCTTCCCGAACGCTGCCCAGCCGAGTTGGATTCTACGATTGACCTCTTTCTCGAACTTGAACTTACCTAGTTGAATGGTCTGTCCTAGGTAAATATAGTGGTCTACAACTTCAAGTGCAGAGTCTCGCACCTGGACTTGAGTGTGTGTAACATGGACGTTCGACATCATTTTTTTCTTGCCCATGTT
Source organism: Pseudoips prasinana (assembly GCA_951640165.1). NCBI lineage: Eukaryota > Metazoa > Arthropoda > Insecta > Lepidoptera > Nolidae > Pseudoips > Pseudoips prasinana. The sequence goes on from OX621240.1 coordinate 19,377,495, forward strand.
CATTTTTAGAACCACTTGATGTGAGACTCTGCTGAGGTCATCGAGCATTCTACAAGCTCTGCTTAGTTTGGGATCAGACGGCCGTGAATAAATAATGTTGTAGGAAAAAAAAAGACCCACAGTCTCAGAACAACAATCCATGGGACACACAAATAGTGGTTGTGTGCACGAATCGAATCAGAATCAGAAGGGCGCCGAAATAATAGCAAGGCGATAACTAAAACCACTGTGCCACATGTGTAGTCAAATATAAATTCCAGGTTATGAATCAAACAGTACTACAATAACAAAAAAAGTAGCGAGTCGGTGGATAGCGGCTATCCAGGCTGCTATATTTGGGAACTGGACCGCGCCACCAACTTGATCGATGTGTATTGGACCGTGGGATTGTTTCCGAACGTTGGCTCTCTGCGGAATGCAAACTTGTGCCTTGTGTCCTACTTGATGGCCAATTACCTACCGGTTGGTGTTTACCAGTGTTACTGTTGCCACCGCAGCGAGGAACAATACTATTTTAAATATTGTTGCGTTTATTTTATTGTTATAGGTAGTGTTTTTAGGCTCCGACGCAAAAATAGGGGTGTTATAAGGCGATTGGCACACTGCCCCGCTTGATCCAGCGTAGTGCGTGAGTGCGTATTCTAACGCAACACACAGAACATGCATATGCATGAACGCACTTGGATGCATGTTCTGTGTGTTGGACTGTGCGTGTTTTCTATACAAACGGACATACTTACAAGCAACGTTAACGTTTGACGTTAATGTCTGTCTCTCTGTGTGTGTGGCATCGTAGCTCTCAAACGGTTGAGCCGATTTCGATGTGGTTCTTTCATTTGAAAGCCAGTTTCCTTGCGGTGGTTCTTAGCTGTTTGGTTAATATCAGTTCGGAACTGTAAGAGTATCAGCTATTGTCCAACATGATATAATTATAGTTGGAGTTGGGGGTTTTCTTATGGTTAGGTTAGGTTATTATTGAAAAGCAAGCATTTGTCAACCAGGCCAACACGTTCGTCAAATATACAACGTGTAACAGAAAGAGTGAACGTAACTTAAGGGGCATATACGGTCTCCTTAAGCCTACCTATACACAAAATCTCATACCGAAATACCATCATTTTAATCTTGATCGTAAAATAATATACCATTCAATATATCGACAAGTATTTTTATCGATATAACAAACATCCGTACTAACACAGCACAGCTGATTCTGATTTACGCTAGAAATTGTTTGACATACCTCTGTGTTTCTATGCACGCCTGGTAATTTGATTCCGATTGCACTCACTACACATATTTTGTTTCCATTTATGTTTTTATTTATAGCACTGCTGAATAGCTATTGGATACTTTACATCGCATAAGTACGTGATACACAAACACATTACGAGAATCTTTTTGTAGTTTAACTTCTAGTTGAAGTTGTTTTCAGTACTGATGCACCGACACCGAAAGCTTAACTCTAAGACTTGCCAACTAACACGAGTCTCTCTCATGTACAACATATTCATAGAATAGGGACTTTATTATCTGCAGTTGAACACGCTGCCGGCGCGGCGCGCGGGGCCCGCTTTGATGAATATAAAAAAAAAATTTAACCATTTATTATTTACCTACATCAATCCTTTGTATTCGCCGCCGTATTAGAGTTCCTTGCGACAAAATCAGGACGGAATTCGAAATGTCCCCTAATGTTCATATGAGCCTAGTACATTATTCATATTTTTTCGTAATTTATCAGTAGTCGTACCGCGTGTGTTTATCTGGTTAGTTTGTATTAAAAATTAAGTACCTATTCGTTTCCGGCCAGATTAAATTCACATACTGAAAGAAAAATTTAATATTCTTACTATTTAACACACAAAAAAATATCTGCAGTTACGTAAGTCAATTAAATTATTTATTTTTCCTAGTTATCAAATTTGTATGAATGATTAAAATATGTGACTGTACAGAACCACACTTTTTATTTACAGTCTAAGTAGTAAGTACCCAAAGAGTTGCGGTAAGGTTCATTACCCTTGCGGCTGAGTTTTTAGTGTTGTTCATAATGTCGGTAATCTTACTTGTTGATTTAGGTTGTCGATAGAAAAATAAATTACTAGTTGAATAAAAAATGATTATTTCTGTTTGAAGTTTCGTCCATAGGTAGCCGTCCTGATACCCTATAACCCCCTTAAGTTACGTTCACACTTTCTGTTACACGTTGTATATTGCTGCGGAGGATATTTCTACGGAATTAATTTTAACCTTTGGTTTTCCCAAGAGACTACAGCCTGGGGCCCTTCAAAAAAAGGGAGTTATAAGGTTTCTCGAGGGTCGGCAACGCGCTAATGAAGCCCCGTTGCAATCGTTCATAGGCTACGGTGACCACTTACCATCTGGTGGGCTGTAAGCTTGATTGCTGACTAAGTTGTATAAAAAAAATCTGCCGTCAAGGGACTTGCTCGTTTGCCTTGCTATTATACAAAAAAAAAACATACATTTAATCAAATCATCTATAGCAGTGTAGTAGAACTTCGTAGTATTTACAATTTGCCCGCCGCACACACAAATGTGCCTACCTACTGATTACACTAGCGTGGAGACAAAATCGTCGGCAGAATATAAATAGCTCTTTGTGGCTAAACGCTCCGTTTTTCTTGGACTTGATTAGAATTGCAATAGATCGAACAGAATCAAGTGCTAGCTTGCATAGTAATTAGTACCAACCTAGATAGATACTGCATTGAATACCTAGAGGTAATTAAAGCCTTAATTGTGATGAATCATTCTTGGTTTTGCGAGGTTAGAAGGGTAAATATTGCTGTTATTGTTTACTTAACTCTTCTGTAACACAGTTACATAGTGAATGTAGTGAAGTCCTGGTTTGGTGCGAGATGCAATGCTAACAGTTCATGAAATAATGTGTAAAGATTCTACCCGAGATGTTATCTGCGTTAACTTTATGATTGGGTCTATATTTGTTTTATAGTTCCACAAGAGCCTTATGTTGCTCCTGGATAAAAGTATTAAGATTATTATGCGAATATAACGACCTTGATACTTTTATCCAGGAGCAACGTAAGGCTCTTCTGGAACAATAAAACAAATGACGTCTACTGATGAACAAAAGCCTCCCTAAAAATCTCAATAATCGAAATGTATCATTTGTGGATATGAACGCCATGCCATGAACCATGGCCATGAACGCCTGGCAGATGGTTGACGATCGTAGTATGGTGGTCATAGTACCAAGAGAGTCGCTGCTGCCCGTTCTCTGGTAGAAATTCCGTTGGGACGACTTTTATACTCCCAAGGAATGAGACGAGGAGGTGATTTTTGTCTTAGTCAGCCACACAAAGTTAACGATCAAAAGTATTATATGTGTTAATCCAAGTAATAAGTTACTTGTGTGCCAATTTCGCCGTCCGTGTGGTTCCCGGCCCCGAAAGAATGACAGGATCACTCCATATCTTCCCTTGGTTGTCGTAAAATGTGACTCAGGGATACACCAGGTAGTCTGGCAACACCGCTGTCCCATTTCAAAGCCTGTACACGAGCTCAAAAAATAATGTTTTAGATCAATCTTACTAAACTTTGCACTAACTGTTGAGAAATTCTTGTTTAGCTGTTCTTCTAAACAACAGTTTCTCAACAGCTACTGAATCATTTTATTTAAACAACGCCCGCACTAGGGAATCTAATTCCTGTGCCGCGGGGTACTTTACAAACATATAATAGACGGACACAAATTACATCCAGACTCAGAACAACTATTTATGGGTCATACAATAGTTGTCCGGCGCGGGACTCTAACCCGTGACACGAAGCGACGAGGCGACTTTCTTAGTCGCTGCGTCACACGTGCAGTCATCATTTAGTAACATAGTTACTAGGTTTTGAAACTCGACAGCTAAGCAGTGCGACCTGTGTATTTGCTACCACCTAACTGTGGTCATCAACTCGTATGCCAAGCACGGGGACTATGGGAAACCCCTCCTGGTAACCCTCTTTGGATGAGCCGTGTGTCCAGTGGACGATTTTAGGCTGATGATGATGATTATGATGAAACTTGTCAAACGAACAAGTGGGTCACCTGATGGTAAGTGATCACCGCCGCCCATGGGTACTTGCACCACCAGAGGAGTCGCGGGTGCGTTGCCGGCCTAAGAGTCACCAAACAAGTGTTGAGCACCCAACCACCCCCCCTCCCCACTCCTCAACCCGATGAGCACTGGCGACTAATGTAATTATTAAGGAATGTCTTCTGTAAGGTGGAGGTACTTCCCTAGTCGGCCTGCTCTTTGAGCGAATTAACGCTGTGCCCTACCTCTCTTAAAAATACTTGAATAACAAAATAAACTTTCACATTTAAAATATTAGTAGAATGAGATGTACTTTATTGACTAATAACAATTAACAATACGAAATCATATTATTGTGTTGAATTCCGAAATACTTAGTTTTTTATACTAATGAAGCTTGTGAAAGTTATGAGATCATTTACGCGTTGCTGATCACCCCGATGTGCCCTGGCAACCTTTATCATTTATTAATTACTTTATGGACATTTATTTTATTTAGTGATTTTGGGATTTCTACGTAAAAATAAATTTCTCATCTCATTGCATTCCCGTGCCTCGGAGAGCACGTACAGCCGAAGGTCCTGTACCTCTGACCTCTTTCCGGTCGTGTCGCTAGTCGTCACATCGTATCACAAGAGCGATGGAATAGAAAGTGCCCCTGTGTTTGCGCACACACTTGTGCATTATAATATGTCCTGCACATTTAGCTAATCTCCATTGTGAATGGTCGCCGTGGCCGAAATTTGGCCGGGAGAACATTATTATTATTAATAATAATAATAATATCCTGGGACATTATTCGCACACGCTCATCTGATCCCAAACTAAGCAGAGCTGTACTATGGAAACCAGATAACTGATATACTACATATTCTTCTTTTCTTTTGTAAATACATACTTCGATACTACGACGGTCACCGTAGCCTAGTTGGTGGTGCTCCTGCCTACGAAGCTGGTGGTCCTGGGTTCGCATCCCGGTAAGTGCAAATATTTGTGTGATGAGCACGAATATTTGTTTCTGAGTCATGGATGTTTTCTATTTAAATAAGTATTTATCTATCTATATAAGTATGTATATCGTCGCCTGGTACCCATAGTACAAGCTTTGCTTAGTTTGGGGCTAGGATGATCTTAGTGACATTGTCCCAACATATTATATATACTTATATAGATTACTTTGTGTTCATAGGATTTTGTGCCAGTCAACCTTAGAACGGAGCAGAGATAGCATCGCAGTAAGCGGGTAAGAAAGAACGTCTCCATGCCACAGTCGATTCGATATCTGAGCATCACATCTTCTGTATTTACACAAAACCAGATTTTTCCGGTTCTACCTATAAAATGTTGGACTACACAGCTACTATGAGTGCTGCGTCGTAAAGGCCCATTGTTATGCACAATTTATTTCGTAAGTTTAAATTTAATGTCGTCGTTTTCCTGTGTGTTATTGGTAAAATGATTGACGATGGTACTTAATGAAGTATAATAAGAATAGTATCTATATAATAAAATCGTAGGAAAGTCAAAATTTGATTTGAATTTTTGGAATGAAGTTCCTTATCGCGCGTTGTGAAAGGGGGCTAGACGGAAAAATATCTTACGAAAAGTTGTCACGACACTTTTTGCAGCTGTGCGGCATGCGCATGGTTCTTTGTCTGTCTCTCTCTCTTATAGAAAGCAAGTCAGATATTTTCATTTCTATTTTGCATTGAACAGTGTGGTGTCGCGACGATTCTTTTTGTTGAGTGTATACAGGTTTTTTGTACGTAATAAATAATAAGAAATAACTTCGTTCCATCCGGGTGTCCCTTGACACCTCTCAAGTTTTTTTTTAAAGGATACTTCGGACGTGATCTACAATCGATATCGAAGCCACAAATATAGTTTTAGAATTTTTGTCCGTTTGTCTGTATGTATGCCCGGATAAACTCAAAAAGTACTGCATAGATCTACTATATACATATTATCTCGCTGTCACCCACGGGGGAGGAGCTGTGATATTATACCGCGGGGCAACGTCTAAAGATAAGTTCGGTTTTGTGTTTCATTTAATTTCGTATATTTAGCATTTTAGATGCGGGCAGCAAAAGACCGACCATTGTGGAGATCCTTGGGTGGAGGCCTTTGTCCAGCAGTGGACGTCTTTTGGCTGATGTGATGATGATATAATCTATGCGTCTAAGTTTATGGCATCGTCGTCATGACTAATATTACTCGTGCATGCGTCGCCTAATTAACTACATGGAGTACAAATAAAAATACAAATATAATAATAATTAAAAAATGTTTGAAGTGTTACGAAACTTACAATTTTATTATATTATCTCATCTAAGAATATGTAATAATATATAAGTGTTTATTTAGTAAGTATTTAAAAGAATGTACGAAGTGTCTACGAATTGGATAAGAGTGTCTTATCCAATTCGTAGAATGTGACGTGTCCATTATTTATATAAAAAAAGAATAAGGATTAGATAAATGGTTAATAAAGAAATAAAAAAAAGATCTTGAGAAAACTATCACACTGCTATCTGATCCTAAACTACGCAGAGTCTATACTATAGCAACCTGACAACTGATAAACATACTTATATATTTCTAAATACAAATGAAAATGTATATTTGCCATACATAATGGTGACATAGTTGCTGGACGCATTTTAGTATAGTTTTACATAAATACATCATCATCATATCAGCCAAAGACGCCCACAGCTGGATAAAGGCCTCCCTCAAAGATTTCCACAATTGCCGGTCTTGCGCTATCCGCATCCAGCGACCCTCACAAGATCATCGGTCCATCTTGTAGGGGACCGGCCTGCCCCCGCTGCGTCTTCCGGTTCGTGGTCGCCACTCGAGAACCTACATATAACATACTAGCTGTGCCCCGTGGTTTCAGCCACGTTAAACTTTACAATGTGTTATCCCAGGGTGGCAGCTATCTCCATACTAAAATTTATTAAAATCGCTCCAGCCGTTTAGACGTCAAGAAGTAACAAACATACATAGTCACACACTCACAAACTTTCGCCTTTATAATATTAACGTGATTATAGATAAATTACACCCAATCCCAGAACAAATAATCGTGCTCCTCAAACAAAAAGTTGGCTTGGGTGGGGATCGAACCTCTGGCTTAGCAATCGGGGCCACTAAACACTAGACTGACATGCCAGTCTAATAGCTCTTAACATGCAATACACTTATCCCAAAGATAGCAAAAACATTTCACAACAGCCCATCATAATATCGAGTATCGAGTAATGATTAATATCGAGTTAATAAATAGTTTCATTTGCCCAATCGATTATCCATCGAGCCGTATTCGATTTACTGTACGTGTATTTATTTTATCGTCTATTTACCTTCACGTTCGGTTAGCTCGCCACTGAAATAAAAGGATGCAGGATTTGTCAAGCTCGCCCATAAATATCCGAAAACGACAGTCGGGTCCGCCATTTTCCTGTTGACAGAATCACACCCACAATACATTCAAACTTGTCTAAAGTTTTCATTGTTTATAGCTCTCTCGTAGATTGTAAGTGGAATTCCAACTATATCTACCCTTTTAATTCAATTATATACGTTTTCTATTCGCGCTAATGGACGTGACTGTGCCGTTTCACCGTTGCAGGTTATTTTAGGTTGAAAACAGCTTCAACTTCATCTTTCATTTAACATACTAAATGAGAGAAGAGCAATAACAAAATTTGAAATGGACTTTAGGAGACTTGTATATCACAGGTTAATTACAAATTCTGGGTACATCATATTTACCTGTTGTCATCGACCTGGTAGTATACCAGTATGTATGTATATGTCAAGTTTAATAGATTGTCCATATAGTACCATTATAGATTCGTTATGGTTTGATTTCATCCATAATATATAAAACAGGTTGAGCAGAAATAATGTAATAGTCTTAATGACATACGGTTATTAAACAATGGGGTGTTATTGTTAGATAATATCATGAGACTCGATTCTCAGTACTTAATCAATACATTATTTATTTTTAACCTATGATCTCGCACTACTGTCGACATTGGTACTTTTGTTATTCCTACCTACGTTTAATTTAATCGTCTATGTCATGAAAAATAAGGATTTGTAGGTGAAGATAATTGACGAATGCCGTGACTCAATTTGTAGAGAACCTGCCTTCTGATCCAAAGGTTGGGAGTTCGATCCTCGCACAAGAACAATATTTGTATTCATGAAATGTCTTGCTACAAAAAAGTAAATAAGGATTTATATCCGTTGTTGTTAGGTTCTCAAGTGGCGATCATGAACCGGAAGACACCGTGAGACCCTACAAGATGGACCGATGATCTTTTGAGGGTTGTTGAATGCCGTTGGATGCGGGTAGCGCAAGAGCGGTAATTTTGGAGGTCTTTAAGGAGGCTTTTGTCCAGCAGTGGGCGTCTTTCAGCTGATGAAAAAAACTTCTACAAGTGGGTATATCAATAATGATGAGACGCAATGACATCATCCAGAACTGACAATATTCGCTTGTTTCCCAATCGTACTCTGACAACTACACATCGAAAGATTCGATGCTTGCTTTTATCATGATCAGCCTGATTTCCTCCACTACTGGACATGGCCTACCCCAAAGGTGTATAATGTTGCTTTCCAGGTTTGCCTTAGTCACCGCGCTTGGCATGCGAGTTGGTGACCACAGTTGTGGCTAGTACACAGGTGACGCTGCTACCCGACTACCTGGTGTATCCCTTAGTCGCCTTTAAGCCTTACGACTGCGGGTGGATATTATCGGATGGCCTTGTTATTCTTTCTAGGTCGTAAATTGGTCAGCGAATGCTAAAAAATGTTTTATCGTCATGCAAATTGACTCGTATGGAGAAGATGAATTGCACTTCCTCATTTAACTAACTTATAAATTATAATAAAGTTGATTATAAGTTCAGAGCGCTTAAAGAAGAAGCTTGACTACCTCCAGACACTTTTTTTTAAATATCAGATGGTGACAAACGAGCAAGTGGGTCACCTGATGGTAAGTGATCACTGCCGCCCATGGACAATCGCAACACCAGAGGAGTCGTGGGAGGGCCTTTAAGAGTCAGCAAACAAGTGTTGCTGACCCTTCCTACCACCCAATGAGCTCTGGCGACCTTCGCTTTTTATTCAGAAATGATAACAGTGAGAAGAATAATTGTGCTAATGGCCGACAGTTCTATTATCTATCGATGATATCATCAGTATATGAACGATTCTACTATAAGACGCGACGTGGTTTCTCGTTGCGAGAATTGATAGCGTCCATTCAAGTGGCGGGACATCGAGAGCGTCTTGAAAAGAAAATAACCTTGATGAAACGTCGCGCTATAAAAAGGGAACGTCTCCGTTGTCGACGCCTCGCGCTTTCGTTAAAATAAACCGGGACACCACCGGCACGATAAAGCTAGAAACTTTATTTTTATACTAAGCCTTGCCTTGCTACCGTTATTGTCTGTGCTTATAATCTCACTCAAGAACCCTCCCAACATTTTTGGCCGACAGCAAAAAGGAGGAAGGTTCTAGATAAAATGATTATATTTTTCGTGTTTATACGGCGAACAGATTGCGATAATTATTTAATTAATTCAAAAAAAATATGCTGGTCTCATCTAAATATTACTAAACATTTTTTTTTACAAATGACTTCCCTCATTAGAGAATCCAATCCCTGTGTCGCGGGGTACTTTACGAACATATAATAGACGAACACAAATAACGTCCAGAATCCGAACAACAATTTATGGGTCACACAAATAGTTGTCCGGCGCGGGAATCGAACCCGGAACACGAAGCGGCGAGGCGACTGTCTTTGCCACTGCGCCTCACGTGCAGTCAAAAGTTTTGCTAAGATTGGGTATATTTAACTAGGGCTTATTCTTATTCCATTTATCTTTTATAGTATGATAGTGTAAACGTTCTGATAATATACGACATACAATTGCGAGATGAGCTCGCGTGGAAAGGGTTCAGTTCTTTGAATTATGTTTGTAAGAACGTTTGTTGAACAATGTTGATCAAATCCATAAAAATTAAAAAAAAAAAACAATGAGAAGTTTACGATCGAAAGAACAATTTTATGTTATATTTTCACTTAAATTTACTAGATTCGGTGATAGTACTAGTAATAATTCGAGTTCAATCATAATCTTCTTAAAAATATTTATTATAATATATTAAAAAATAATTGTGGAAACCCTTTCAGTTGATATGTCACATGGTAAAGCTTGTAAATTTAAGTTTTGTTATTTAGCCCCTAAACATTCATTTATTTAAGTTACTCGTCAATGTCGGGGTCACAGTAATACATATGATTACCAAATTTGTACTTGATCGGTTCTGTAGCAGATTGTGGCAGACGAACAGACATACAAGCAAGTGATCTCGTTCCATTTTTCTTCCGGACTTTGGAACCCATCAGTGACAACTTGAACTTGTCGCGCCTAGTCATGTGAATTTTAGCTTAAATTGTTTTTGTAAACCTGCTCCAATGAACAAAATCAAATGTGTATAATTATATTTTGTTCGCGCGTTTATACGGCTAGCTACTCATTGAGATATGGCTCGATTACATTCGAACTCAAATATTGAAAGGAGTATCGTTAATATAAGTATAATGTAAACAATAATTATTTTATTTCAATATTTACATATCGCAATGGGATAGGATTTCGCACAATATAGTAGTTGTAATATATTACAGAGTTTTATATAAATATGGTTTTGAATAAAATTTCGACACTTTTGTTCTATTTACATACAAGCATAGACTTACCTGCCTGTTTCCCAAAGGGGTAGGCAGAGACTACGGATTTCCCTTTGTCACGATATTTGCAAACCTCCTTTGCCTCGTTTACTGTCATTATATTCTCCACACATGCTCGCTGGATTTCGGTACTTTTGACCTGGTCTCTCTTGAGAACATCTTCGAATTGGTCTATTTACAATATGAAAATATTCATTAACGCACTTCAAAAGTTGTCAATTTGTCTGAAAGTATTTTATGACCCTCTCATGTATCTCCATGTCAGTACCACCCAGAGCCCCAAATGGGATGCCCTGCAGCACGGGTACTTAGTTTGTAGTTTTAACCATTAATCGGGCATAGGTCATGTTCATAATTAATTGGTTTTAGCTCTTATTATAACATAATAGAGTTTAAAATAAGGTGGGATCTATTATCCCATAGTCCGATTAAGGGTTAAAATGCTAGACGGCTTGAGCCTCACCTTTATCGTCAGGGGAAAAACATAGTTAAATCCCCATAGGCTAAAGGTAAACGTCATGTAAAAAAGTAAATGGTTTTCTTTCTTCATATGTTACGCGATTTTCCATTTGTTTGTGAGTCGATTTTAATCATTTTTTTTAATGATGGTTTGCGGTTGTGATAAAAAACAGTTGAATTGGGGTTTATGCTTTTTCAAAGCAGCATCTATTTTGAGACGATTTTTTTTAACGTGGTTGGCGGAGGGATTTCCATTGTAGATATCGTCACGAAATGGGTTTTTCTTTCATAAAGGTTAAAGGTGCCTCTATTTCTCAGTTGAACTGTTCAAGAAGCGAAAGGATACCGACTCGTCGACGTCTTTAAAAGGTGTATATTAAATGAGAATCCCCCAGGTGTCCAAAGGTATGTCTACACAAAACGCCAAGCTTACAAACTATCTCGTTACTACACAGCTATTTGTTCCGGAACTCGTGATAAAGTTAAGCGGTAAGTTTTGTGATATTCATCTTCAACGAGAGGGATAAGTTTTCGTGGAACTTCATATACTTAGATCATGGGATAGGTTTAGTGACTTTTACATTGTTATTGTTGAATACGACGTGGAGTACACTTGTGTCGACATGCCGGAGATATAATGGACAAGTTTTAATTACTAACTAGGTACTTTAAATTCTCTTGTACCATTCGGGTTTCTCTATGTTGGGTCACACTTAAGAATTTTTTTTTCTTTTCTATCGTTATTGCCAACTTATCTATACACGGTGTCACATAAATAATGGAGTAAACGTAAAGGGCGCTTTTTAGATATGAATCTGAACAAATTTAAAATAAACCAGTCTGTGACAAAAAACAAGCTTTGCCAAATTTTATTTTTTTATAATTAAGTTAGATTTTATTCAGCGTGGGCAGGCCCCCTACAAGATGGACCGATGATCTTGTGCGGGTCGCTGGAATTCGCTGGATGTGGATAGCGCAAGACCGGCAATTGTGGAGATCCTTGGGGGGAGGCCTTGGTCCAGCAGTGGACGTCTTTCGGCTGATATGATGATGATGATGATGTGATATGATGATGATGATAAAGTTAAAATTTTACATTGTCGATTTTTAATGTTGATGTTCTACACATTGTAACATTAAGCTCCTTTAGTTGCGTCCTCTATTTATGTTACACCTTGAATAGTAAGTTATCAAATTAGATACAACATGTACACAGACGATGTACAATCTATTTTACATTATCATTAAATTTTAAAAAATAGCAAAAGCAAGACTCCAAAAATTTATGACATATGATTATCTGTAGTTTAACCGGCGAACATTTTAAATTAAATCATACAAGTTCAAATTCTGTCGCTAATATAAATTTAGGAACTCGCACAATTCAAAAAATTACACCAATTATCTTAAGTAAACAACAATCCCATAAAGACCTAGACATGATAAAGTAACAACATCGCTTCCAAGTACAATTACATATAAAACGTTAAGAAGATAATATACAGAGATACAGCGTTGATGAGGTCAAGTGGCTGATTGCCTGGATTAAGTCTGGGCGCGAAAAATATTGTTACACTCGTCGACCATCATTGTGATCCTTATAAGAATTGTTGTCACTTGGGAGATTGCTTAGCGTGGACCAGTTTATTTGTAGACCGAGCATTTATATTCTTTTCAGCGTTAACTTTTCTTAAGATCTCAAGAGCAAGACACTGAATCTCCAAATTCAATCCAAATTCTTCTATATCTGCATTTTTATTTTTATTGATGTTTATATTGCATGTGCGATGTTGAGTTTGGTTTTGAGCTTTGATTTTATTATTTCTAATAAAATGTGGTTGAAATTTACAAAAAAAGAAATGTTTTTGATGCCCGAATATGAAAAGTTAACAAGTAATTTAATGAAAAATAATGTAACTGCGATGATTAGTTAGGTTTTAAGTCTTGATTGAGTAATAATAAAATTATAATAAAATCAAGTCTTGAGCCTTGATTTTATTATTACTAATTACATGTGATTGAAATTGTATACAAAAATAAATGTTTTTGATGCGCTAATATGGCAAGTTTACAAGTTATTTAATGACAAATAATTTATAGTACGTCATTTAAGTGTTATTCTGATGTATTTATTTATTAACAACATGTCTTACAACGCACAGATTTAGTAAATGTTTTGTGTAGTATCTATCATGTTACTAAGTCTGTGTTTAATACGAATATGTTTGGTTGAGTTATGCATTCTCGTAGAGTGGGCAAGATTCCAAAAATTTCTTGGAAGGCGTTATGCAAGTTACTTAAGCTTGAAGTTATAAGGCAACTGTAACGTTAACAAACGTCCACGGCTTATTACAGTTTGTCTACTAGAAATTTTCTTATATTGATTATGTATGTCGTCTAACTATTTGTTTCAGTATCGAACCTGAAAAATGAGATTGGTGTCGATTAAGTTGCCAAGGCAAAGCCCACCCAAATATAAGTAGAGAAATTTTTTTTTGACTCTCATAAATTCTCGCGAATATGGCCAAAAGTAACCAAGTCCAGTTTAAGTAGGTAATAAAGGCATCTAACCGGGTTAAATATCCTCACAGTTTCTAAGACATTTTATGTTAATGTAATATGTGCACAATAAACGATATCCGGGACAAATCACACGAAACCATCTAGCCCAAACTACAATTGTTCAATTGATAGAAATAGTTAATTACTTTTTATATTATGTATTTCACCCAAATCCTCGCACAAGTCAAATATTTGTGTTTATGAACATGGCTTGGATTCATAAACACAAATACAAAAACATCAAATATTTGACTTGGGCGAGGATCGAAGCTTTGGATCCGAGGGTCAAAAATAAATGAAAAAGGTGCTATGAAAGAATTCTTACAGCAGCAATATGGTTGGAATTACTCTTACATTTATCAGTTTTCTTCCAGACACTATTATATATTTTTAACCCCCAGCGCAAAAATAGGGGTGTCATAAGTTTGACGTCGATGTCTGTCTCTGTTTATGTGTGTCTGTCTGTGGAAGCGTAGCTTTTAAACGGATGGACCGATTTCGATGTGAATTTTGTCATTTGATTTAACAGTTTCCTTGCGGTTGTTCTTAGCTATGTTCGGTTAATTTCGGTCCAGCAGTGTAATAGTACCAGCTCTTTGCCCAAATGATGTAATCTATACATCTACAAATAAATAAAATTGAAGTGTCTGTTTGTAATATTGAAATAGTCGGTTTTTACTACATAAATATGAATATATATACGGTACATACACCAAAATAAATTTTTTTACAATTTTTGTCTGTCGGTCTGTTTGTTCCGGCTAATCTCTGAAATGGCTGGACCGATTTTGACGGGACTTTTATTGGCAGGTAGCTGATGTAATAAGGCGTAACTTAGGCTACTTTTATTTTAGAAAAAGTATTTTATTTTACTAAAAAACTAAATCAACTAATTAACACGCGGACGAAGTCGCGGGCACAGCTAGTTTATTATAAAGTTTTAGATTTAGTACCTGGGTAGTAAAGAGATTTCACTCAAAATTTTAATGTCACGCAGAATAGATATTGGAAAATAATTAAAGCCCAGCAGCCTCGTTTTATATGCTCAATGAATATCTGTTATTCGCTTAGGTGCTATCAGGCTGCAAGTCGCTACAGCACTAAAACCCGAATTCAATTACTGTTCCCGCTCTCGCAGCTTGTAGCTCAAATTCCTGAATGTAGATCCGAGTACATATTACTTTTTGTGCAGTAGACGTTTAGTGTATTCTTTAGTACCGAATTGCTTGTGTAGATATTAATTAATATTAATATTCGACAATATACGATAATAATAATGCCTAATTGCTTTTCACGCCGCAGGTCGTGGGTTAGATTCCCACCCAGGAAAGATATTTGTGTGCATGTCTGTTTGTCCTGTGTCTGGGCGTAATTATCTATATATATGTATGTATTCACGAAAAAAACTAGTATAAATATGTAAGGTATCACTTATCTGGTTCCCATAGTACAAGCTCTGCTTAGTTTGGGATCAGATGGCCGTGTGTGAATAATGTACTAAATATTATCATCCTTATTTTCTCATTGCTTGTGGTGACGGATACTAATATCACCATCCTATTCTCGTAGAGGCGTAGAAGTCGTCCCAAAGGAAATATCTAGCAGAGCATGGTGCTCATAGTTGATGCAGTTAGTATAAAATTATACAACTATATGCACCAAAAAATAAAACTTGATGACCTAAATCAATTTAAATGCAAAAAAGCTGTCAGAAACTGGCTTATGAACTGCAGCTATAATGAAACAGAGCAACTGCTGACTTAATTTCAGTTGTATTACCTACTGACACGCGCGCACAGCACACACACTCACTTACTCACACATTAACTCGTTAGTAATGGTATCGTCTTTTTACTGCTATTTTGAAGTTTTTTTTCCTTATGATTGTAATTTTTTGTAATATTTTTTCTCTTTTTAATATTTTTGTAAATTCTTTTAATTAGTGTGTATTCAATTTACCTATTTTAATTAATTTAGTACGTTAAGAAGAGTGCCCTGATTCCCAAGATATAAGTTTACTTAGGTTGGGAATCAGGAACTACAACTTTTTAAAATTATTTGTTTTGTGTGAAAATAAACAATTTTTATTTTATAGTACACACAGATACGTAACTGGTGTGTGATCGTCAACCCATCAGCCAAGCGTTGATAGTCACGGGGAGTAGCCATCTGCTGAGATCTGTGTGTAGACAGAGGTGCTCATGATCCGATGGGGCAAGCTAGATGATATGCCCAGAGAGAAGTCGGGTGCAGCTTTAAATGCTCTTTGACGTTACTTGTTATTGAGAATTGTTCTCGACAGAAAAGTCCCCATAACGGTACTTGAACCTCATTATATTTTTTTATATACATACATACATAGACTGACGCCTGTTTCCCAGAGGGGTAGGCAGAGACAACGGATTTCCATTTGTCACGATCTTTGCATACTTCTTTTGCCTCGATTACTGTCATTATATTCTTCATACATGCTCGCCTGTTTAGGGTACTTCTGACCTGCCCTTTCTTGAGAACATCTCCAATTTGGTCAGAGAATGTTCGACGTGGTCTTCCCCTTCCGGTTGTCCCATTCACACAGGCCAGGTATACTTCTTTTGTCAATCTTCTTTCATTCATCCTTTCTAAATGGCCAAACCATCTCAGCATGCCTTTTTCAATCTTTGTGACTACATCCTCTTTCACACCACAACGCTCTCTTACATCAGTATTTCGAATTCTGTCTCTCAAAGTCACACCACACATATTTTTTTAGCAACCGCTAGATATACCAAGTTGATGAGGGTAGCGCAGACTGGAAATTGTGGAGATCTTTGTCCAGCAGTGGATGTCTTTCCGCTAATATGAAAACGATGACCAACGATCTTTAATATCTTTGTATAGCGTGTTTTAAGGCAAAGGTATTTTTATAGAAAATTAAAAATATTGAATATCAAATCAATATAATAGGTCTTTACCTATGAAATTGCCGTTTTGTATGAAAAAATTTAAACGAATTTTTTTCATGAATTTTTTTATTTGTATTAATCGAAGTAATCACCCATGCAATCAATGCATCTTTGCCATCGCAGTGGCAGTTTATTGATGCCCTTCTTAAAGAAATCAGCTGGACGGGAGGCAACAAATTCTTCAAAGGCATTTTGTACTGCCTCTCGGGTATTGAATTTTTTTCCCGCCAAGAAGTTATCCAAATTCTGGAAAAAGTAGTAGTCTGTAGGCGCAAGGTCTGGTGAGTAGGGCGGATGACGGAGAGCTTCCAACCCCAGTTCTTGCAACTTGGAGACCGTCTGCTGTGCAGTATGAGGTCGCGCGTTGTCGTGCAGGAGCAGCGGAGACGAGCGATTGACCAATGCTGGTTGGAGATGCGCCAGCTTCTCCATCATTGTGCTCAGTTCTTCACAGTACACATCTGCAGTAATGCTCACCCCGTTTGGTAAGAAGCTGTGATCAATCACACCGGCGCTAGACCACCAAACAGTGACCATCACTTTTCTAGGGGTAAGTTTTCGTTTAGGGCATTGTTTAGGTGCTGAACTAGGATCCAACCAACTTGCTGAGCGCTTGCGGTTATCAAACAGAATCCATTTTTCATCGCAGGTAACAATGCGGTTCAAAATTCCTTCATTTGTGTGTCTGTTGAGCAGTGCAAGGCACGTCTCGACGCGTACTTCGCGCTGGCGATCATTGAGTTCGTGGGGCACCCATTTGTCAAGCTTTTTTACCTTGCCAATTTGACGCAAATGGACCAATATTGTTTTGACGCTAACGTCGAAAGCTGCTGCTAATTCAGCCGTAGATTGTGTATCATCAGCTTCCACAACCGCCTTTAATTCGTCATTGTCGACCAAAGTCTTCGGACGACCGCGAGGTTCATTTTTCAGGTCGAAATTTCCAGAACGGAAGCGAGCAAACCAATAACAGGTGGTGCGTTGGTTTGTAGTGTTAGCTCCGTAAACGTCGTTGATGTTGCGTGCCGCTTGTGCCGCGTTGCTGCCACGACGGTACTCATATTCCATAATTACTCGAATTTTTAACGTATCCATGATGACGAAAAAGATTGAAATGCGATGAAAATGTAACACTAATCAATAAAGAAATGACTACTTTTGGAAAAAAGAATCCATGTTTTTAAAATAAAATTAATTTGAAATTAGAATTCTTAGCCAAACAAAAATTATTTTGATTTGAAATGGCCAGTACTGCAGAACGGCAATTTCATAGGTAAAGACCTAATATTTACAAAGGAAGTTCAAAAGCTGCAACCTGAATACTGAACAATCCCGCTTTAGAAAGATTAAAACAAAAAAATATTCTCACCTGAAGTTGTTAGAAGCAAACTATTCATATATTTATATTATATTCGTCTATTAAATAAGCGAAGTATCTAAGTCTCTCTATCAGTGGAAACTTGTAAATGGCTTCCAGATTTCTATAAGTTATGTTTAAGGTACCTGCCAGCTCTCCCCAGTGGGGTGTCCATGGATGTGTAAACATTCTTTCCCTCCCAACTTATTTTGCAGGGCAACTTGAACCACTGCATCGCTTGCGCAAGCTCTTCTTGCGCAGACGATTGCTGAGCGTTCGGTTGCCCTAGCGATAGTGGCGGAGCCTCACTCTGTTCCCAACCACCCTCGTTGGTTCGGGGCGGATGGGGGCCTCGTCGCCATTTATTGGGCAGGGGGGGAACGTGACCCCCATTGCACACTCCTGGCCAAGGGGCCCGGATTCGTCGTCGTGGAGTGGGGACCAGCAGTCGTGGTGGGCTGCTACATCTCCCCGAATTGCGGCCTCACAAATTTTGAGGCGTACCTGGACGGGCTAACGAGCCATATTAGCTCCTACCAGTCCCGTCCGGTACTCGTCCTGGGCGATTTTAACGCCCACTCTAGTGTGTGGGACGATGCCCGGGACGACGTTCGGGGGGAGTCACTGCTGGAATGGGCCGCCGGACTGGATCTCCGTCTTTTAAATCGGGGTTCAGTCAGCACCTGTGTGCGATGGCAGGGGGAGTCGATCGTCGACTTGACGTGGGCGACTCCCACAGCCATGCACCTGGTCTCGGGGTGGAGAGTGGCGGAGGAAATTGCCACGCTGTCGGATCACCGACACATCGTTTTCAGCGTGACCTTCCGTCCGCCCCGAGGCGGCCCTGACCGCAGCAGTGTTGTCCCGCCACGACGCTGGTGCCTACGCCGCTTGTACCGCGACACGCTGACGGCTGCCACCGTCGCCATCGCCTGGGGGGCGAGTGAGGGTGGAGAGAGGATCCCGTCCGATCCCAATTCGCAAGCGGGCTGGTTCCGGGGCATCATGTCTCGCATCTGCGACACGTCGATGCCCCGGATCCGTCCGGGTGACAGACGAGGCTCGCAATATTGGTGGTCGGCCGAAATCGCGCGACTCCGAGCGGAGTATGTCGCAGTGCGTCGCCGACACCAGCGGGCCCGTCGGAGGAGGCGAGCCAATGCCGAAGAGGCTGCTGGAGCGCACAGGGCGTATCAAGTCGCCGTCAAGGAGCTATCCACCGCGATAGCGGAAGCCAAAGCTCGGTCCTGGAACGAGCTCATCGAGGGACTGGATAGGGACCCATGGGGGCGCCTGTACAAAATGGTACTGGGCAAGCTCAGACCATGGGTCCCTCCGTTGACGAGTACCCTGGACCCGGATTTCCTGAGGAGGGTGAGTTTAGACATCGTCAACGCCTTCAACTCCGTCCCCTGGCGGGCGATACGGGAGGCACTGGTCCATCATAACGTGCCTCCCTATCTCCGTGGTATAGTCGGGGCATATTTGCGCGACAGGACGATTCAATTCGTCGGTCGGAACGGGATTGAGATCCAGAGGGAGCTCTCCTGCGGGGTTCCTCAGGGGTCCGTGTTGGGACCTCTGCTGTGGAGCCTCGCGTACGATGCGGTCCTGTGGATAAGCCTCCCTCCCGGAGTGAGCGTCGTCTGCTATGCGGACGACACGCTCGTCATAGTCCGGGAGGTAAGCTTCCAGCGGGCGGTACGGCTCGCCAAACTCGGAGTTGCGTGTGTCGTCGCGGCCATTTTGAGACTGGGCCTTCGGGTAGCGCCTCACAAGACCGAGGCGCTATGGTTCCACGGCTTACGCCGTAGGGAGGAACCACTCAGTATTGTCGATGCGTGTAGGTGACGCAGAGGTCAGGGTGGGGCGGTACATGAAGTACCTGGGCCTCACCCTAGACAGCCGATGGGGCTTCGAGGAGCATTTCGGGCGTCTGGCCCCCCGAGTGCGCCGGGTAACCGGTGCGTTACACCGGCTTTTGCCGAACCTCGGGGGTCCCAGGGAAGAAGTTCGCCGCCTCTACGGAGGTGTCGTGCGATCCATGGTCTTTTATGGGGCGCCCGTCTGGTCTGAACGCCTGACGGGCGCCTCCCGCTGCAGAGCTATTTTGAACAGCCTGCAGCGTGTGGTGGCCATACGGATCGCACGAGGATACCGAACGGTATCCTTTGAGGCGGCGACACTCCTGGCGCGCCTCCCGCCGTTTGATCTCCTGGCGGCAGTTGACGCGACGATTTACACCGAGATCCGCGTCCGCCGGGAGAGCGGTGAGGCGCCAGAGCAGACGCTCATTGCCTATAGGCGGGATGCACACCGGCGCGTACTAACACAGTGGCGCGCACGGCTTGAGTTGCGCCTAAACGCGCGCCAACACGCCGTCGGTGCTATCCTACCTCACCTCGAGGCCTGGGTGGGAAGGAAGGGCGGTTACGTCACCTACAGAATGACTCAGATACTCACCGGAGACGGGTGTTTCGGTGAGTATCTGTGCCGGATCGGCCGAGAAGTGACGACACATTGTCACCATTGCGGGAGTTACCTGGACTCTGCCCAGCATACGCTGGAGGAGTGCCCGGCCTGGGAGGCCGAGAGACGAATCCTGGTCCCTGAGATCGGACGGGATCTTTCGCCGCCAGCAGTCGTGTATGCGATGCTGGCTGGCGACTCCACCAAATGGGACGCCGTGGTCTCCTTCTGCGAAGCAGTCATGCTCCAGAAGGAGGCCGCCGACCGGGATCGGGAACGAGCCGACCCCGCTCGTAGACGGAGGAGGCGTCGGGGTGGCGGCGGCAGCCGTTAGCCCTACTCCCCTCGGGGTTGCGGCGGCAGTATGAGAAGTGTCCTCTACTGCCGCCACGTGCAAGCAGCCCCGGGAAGACAGCGAACTGTTTGTGACGCAGTCGCTGTGCCGTACTGGCAGGAGTCGGCAAATGGGGAGGGCAACCCACAGCTCTCGGCGCAAAAGGGGGGCACCGGAGCAGCATACCCGCGTTCCCGGGGCTCCCCGTATCAGGCGCCAGAAGAAGTCCACGGCAGGTTAGGTTTAGTCGGTGCGAGTCCGACATACCCACCCGCAGACACTTTTTGCGGGTGGCATGCATTAGCATTCGCCCTGCCTTATCAAAAAAAAAAAAAAAGGTACCTGCCAGCTCTAAGTATCCAAAAAAAATGTAAAATAAAAGTACACAGGTATATAAATATAATTTAATTGATATGTGTATTAAAACTAATATAAAAAGAAAATATTAGGTCTTTACCTATGAAATTGCCGTTCTGCAGTACTGGCCATTTCAAATCAAAATATTTTTTGTTTGGCTAAGAATTCTAATTTCAAATTAATTTTATTTTAAAAACATGGATTCTTTTTTCCAAAAGTAGTCATTTCTTTATTGATTAGTGTTACATTTTCATCGCATTTCAATCTTTTTCGTCATCATGGATACGTTAAAAATTCGAGTAATTATGGAATATGAGTACCGTCGTGGCAGCAACGCGGCACAAGCGGCACGCAACATCAACGACGTTTACGGAGCTAACACTACAAACCAACGCACCACCTGTTATTGGTTTGCTCGCTTCCGTTCTGGAAATTTCGACCTGAAAAATTAACCTCGCGGTCGTCCGAAGACTTTGGTCGACAATGACGAATTAAAGGCGGTTGTGGAAGCTGATGATACACAATCTACGGCTGAATTAGCAGCAGCTTTCGACGTTAGCGTCAAAACAATATTGGTCCATTTGCGTCAAATTGGCAAGGTAAAAAAGCTTGACAAATGGGTGCCCCACGAACTCAATGATCGCCAGCGCGAAGTACGCGTCGAGACGTGCCTTGCACTGCTCAACAGACACACAAATGAAGGAATTTTGAACCGCATTGTTACCTGCGATGAAAAATGGATTCTGTTTGATAACCGCAAGCGCTCAGCAAGTTGGTTGGATCCTGGTTCAGCACCTAAACAATGCCCTAAACGAAAACTTACCCCTAGAAAAGTGATGGTCACTGTTTGGTGGTCTAGCGCCGGTGTGATTCATCACAGCTTCTTACCAAACGGGGTGAGCATTACTGCAGATGTGTACTGTGAAGAACTGAGCACAATGATGGAGAAGCTGGCGCATCTCCAACCAGCATTGGTCAATCGCTCGTCTCCGCTGCTCCTGCACGACAACGCGCGACCTCATACTGCACAGCAGACGGTCTCCAAGTTGCAAGAACTGGGGTTGGAAGCTCTCCGTCATCCGCCCTACTCACCAGACCTTGCGCTTACAGACTACTACTTTTTCCAGAATTTGGATAACTTCTTGGCGGGAAAAAAATTCAATACCCGAGAGGCAGTACAAAATGCCTTTGAAGAATTTGTTGCCTCCCGTCCAGCTGATTTCTTTAAGAAGGGCATCAATAAACTGCCACTGCGATGGCAAAGATGCATTGATTGCATGGGTGATTACTTCGATTAATACAAATAAAAAAATTCATGAAAAAAATTCGTTTAAATTTTTTCATACAAAACGGCAATTTCATAGGTAAAGACCTATTATAAACTAATTACTACGAGGTATATCTTAGCTACAGGACGTAAAATGATTCTTCCGAATCATAAAGTGTCCAGAAGGATGTGCACGCTACCTATAGAGTAATGCTGATTCTTTGACCCAAAAAGGTCACCTCTCTGGTCATGGGAAGCGTCGATAGAAAGTTACACAATAAACGTGCGTTAGTTTATGGTAAGACCTTTTCTATCTTTCTTCCGCTTATGCAGATTTTTCAGTCGCAGTCTTTCTGAATCAGTCAGATGACCTTCACGTCAGCATTTGGCTATAGTATATCTACATATATACATTTTCAGTGGGCACACCATAGAAAACTTAATACGGCGAGGCAGTGGCTTGAAAAAATGGACATAAATCAAGAAAAGGCCTAATTATTTGTTTAGAACTGACGACGCCCATTATCTTTTGAAGTGGTTCTCTTAAAATTCCAGTTACCCAACCAATAAACTTAATATAATTAAGCACGAGTCAATAAAGTTAAATTTTATTAGTTTAAAATGAAATGGGTTTTAAATAAAATTCATTAACCAAGTTTGCCTATAACCTAATCATCAAAACCCCGGCTCTAAGTAGAAATGAGCGTTGTGATTAATGATCGAACGGATTTTATTAAAACTTTTTCCCGCTACTTCGTCCGCGTTGTAGTCGAAATCAGCCATCGAACGTAAGTTAGAACGAATAAATAGAAAGAAAGAAAAAAATGTGCAAACTTATTTACTGCTATAAATGTGCTGAATTTAATAGTTCCATTTTTTTATTAAGTTATTAGCTCATCATGTCAGCCGAATGACGTTTGCTGTGGGACAGGAGTCTCCTGGTAATGGGGTGATATGCTATGATGGCCACGTTACATTTGGCAGATGCCTAGTTGGCGATCGCGGTAATAGTTCACAGAGAGATACTGCTGCCAGTTCTCTGGTAGATATTAATTTGATAAAACTGCTACACCCTGGGATGAGAGCCCGAGCTCTACCGAGCCGCACCGATGCCGACCGATAGTGGGCGCCGGGCCTAAAGCAGTTTGAATGCACTAAAATTGTATGTGATTTGTATTTCGATAAAGACATGCCCAACATTTAACAATTTCTCACAAAATTCTGAATAAAACCTGTAAAAAGCATAACTAAAATAAAACCTTTTTGCGTTGAAAATGAGTCATTTAAGTTATTCACTCATTGGCACGGTTTAAAAGACCAATGGATCGAAATTGCTATCGTAGATAGCATAAAATGGATTAGGATCGTTTATTAATTTCGGGCGTTAATCTTGGAATTTTAGTTTGTGCCGTACGTTACTTATACGTTCTAGCTTCTGCAGTATGCTCTTGAAGGCCTCCATTGCGTCGGGTCATTTCTTTTGAGTAATAGTATTTATTTCTATTCTTCTATTCGTAATATCTTCTTTATGGTTGTCCTTATTGATTGATTTATTTTATTAAATGGTTTAAGAGGTATAGAATTTTTAGGCATTCTTTTCAGTTTAGATTTCTCAAATGTGATACTTTTGGTCGCCCCTATTAGTACTTATAGTATAGTATATATATATATATATATATATATATATATATAATAATTGAAATATCTGTTATTTCGTTGTTTCTTTCGAAACATTCATTTTCTATTAAAGAAACTTATTTTACTATTTTATATGTGTAAACGAAGTGACCCTTCATTTAGTTTATTTATTATATTTTGGTTTATAAACTTGTCTATGTATAAGAGACTGGCCGTTTATATTGACGGATTGTCAGCATGATAAAATATGGAGATTCTGATAATTTTATGCTAAAATAATATTATTACAATCTATATATATAAAAATGAAACCCGTTTTCCGTTGTTACGACATCACGCGTGAACGGCTGGACCGATTTCACTATTTCTTTTTTTATTGTGTTTGTTATTGTCAGGAGAAGGTTCTCATGTAAAAAAAGAATTTAAAATTGCGCGGAAAATAAGAAAATTTAAGAATACTTCACAAGCAAATATTATTTCTAATCTAACCTTAGCACTTTGGACAATATAACCTTTTTTAATGTACCTTTTTTTTATTTGACATAGTATTGACAGATAGCGTGCGTTAATAGTCATCGTTAAGACAGGACAAGGTCTGTCGGGTCAGCTAGTACTTAAATAAAAGTCATTTATAAGAACAGTAACTAGTGAAACAATAGCTCTTAATGTTGTTTTTCTATTTACAGGTAAGTTGTAATAAAGTAATTATAAATAATGTTTTGAAAATATGCGTGTTAGTATGTAGTTCTTTAATAAAATTAAATTTTCTATTTACACAGAAACACTTATAGTTATAGTTTTACTGTTCCCTACCATATCTAATAAATAAAATTTACATATTATAAAACAACATTATACAGCTGGTTACCAGGAATAATGGAAAAATTACGATTTTGAGTTCATGGTCAAAGCCAGTGATGATGTAAAAACAAATATTATTTGTGTAACGACAATCACGGATTCAGATGGCCGGACCTTTGCGATCCCAGATAAGTTACAACCTGTAAAATTACATGACAGAATAGTACAGACCCAAATCTTTCAGAAAGTAAAGGCTACCTTACAAAAACGTAATGATAAACGACAGGTGTGGATTTCCATTACCCGGGAGATGAAGGCGGTTTATTGTGATGACGATGGAAATAAACAGTTTATGGAATACCTATTGGAGGAACAAACAAAACAACAAACTTCTACAACAGGATTTTCAGAAGAATCTCTAGCAAGAATCGTGGAAAGCTTCGCTGAAATGAAAAAAGATCCATCAAAACTTAATATGGGGAAAATGGTAGAAAAATTTGTTATAGAAAAATTCAATAGCAAGATAACTAATGTGTCCCAGTGGATGGCTACTTTTGAAGCGAAATGTGTCCGTATAGGAATAGAAGAAGACGTCAAAAAATTGAAATGTTTAGGTTATTTATAGAAGATTCTTGTTTAGATTGGTACAGTTCCATGCTTATAAAGCATACAATAA
Source organism: Pseudoips prasinana (assembly GCA_951640165.1). NCBI lineage: Eukaryota > Metazoa > Arthropoda > Insecta > Lepidoptera > Nolidae > Pseudoips > Pseudoips prasinana. The sequence continues at coordinate 19,403,212 of OX621240.1, forward strand.
ACTCAGAATGGGCAAAGTGGAAAAACAACTATTGCGAAACATATATGGATAAGGGTTGGTCACCAATCAGGTATGCAATGTTATTTAAATACAAACAGGGCTCATTACTTGAGTATGCCTTAAAAAAAAGAGAGACTACTATTAGAGATAAATAAGTCCATAGATAAACTCATTCTAATTGATCTGATTGCCACTGGATTACCTAACTTTATTGCAGATAAGATTGATAGGAATACTTTTAAGGAAACTAAAGACTTATTTAATAATTTAAGAAGTTTAGAACATATGATAGACAAAAAAACATTTTATAAAAAGATAGTAACTTCCGTAAAGTAACATTAAAGAGAAAAATGTAAAGTCCTTGTTTAGTCCGTGTAAAATTTGTAAAAAAAATAATAAAGATATACGTTACCACCCTGAAAACTAATGTTAGTTGAAAATTAAAAATAATGATAGGCTAAAAAAAGATCTAATAAGGAGTGTTAACAATTCTGAATTAGAGATAGAATTGAATGAAATGGATCCAAAAAACTAATAGTACCGCCATTAATAAAAATTAAATTACTAATAAATTACACTTTGGAAACATCAGGAATCTATGATTCAGGATCTAATGTGCCCTTAATAAATTCAAAATTATTATCTTAAAAAAACCGACTTATGATAAAAATGCAAATTTAAAAACGATTAATGGCGTAAAAAAGACAATAGGAATGGTAACTTTAAAATTTTTGAAATGAAAATTATGTTAATGTTTTTGTTATAAATGAAGATAACTTCGACTATGACTTTCTAGTTGGATTAGACTGTATACAAAAAATTCATTTAATTCAAAATGAGAATTTAAAGATCATCCAAAATGTGCTCAGCAATAATAAAAAAGAATGCCTAAAAAATAAAGAAAAGCAACCTATAAACACTAAAGAAATTCCTGGCAGTTCAGGTAGTGATATAGGGAATAAACAAGATATATATTATGAATCAAAATGCATGGATATTAGAAAAAACGATGAAAAAGAAACTAGCATTAATGAGTACAAAATAGACTTTAATGAAAATATAAGTGTCGATAAATTTGATATTTCAGTAAATGATTTAGATCACCATAAAAAACTGCTATTGAAAAATTTATATGCAAATATAATTCAGTCTTCGCTAAAGACAAATATGATATGGGTATTGTAAAAGAATATGAAGCCCATATTGATTTGTTGATAGATAAATACTGTTGCAAAAGACCGTATAGGTGCTCTATTGAGGATATGAAAGAAATTGAACATCAAGTATCAAATTTACAAAAAAGTAATTTAATTGAGGAGTCATATAGCCCTTTTGCTGCTCCAGTAACACTAGCATTTAAAAAAGAAGACGGAAGAAAGTCTAGGCTTTGTATAGATTTTCATGAATTAAATAAAATTGTTGTCCCTCAATCGCAACCATTTCCGCTAATCGAGGATCTAATGGTTAAAACAAGAAAATGTAATTTTTTTTCAACATTTGATGTAAACTCAGCGTTCTGGTCTATACCTCTTAAAATTGAACGAAAGGCTAAACCAAACGTTGGTTAATAAAATTCGTTGCAAGATTAATGAAAGAAGAGATAAAATTGCTTGGACAACTATTGCTCATGAATGTAAGTACTCAAAAATATAACGAAACTGAACATTGTGTAACAGGTTTCTCTCCAAAATACCTATTGGAGGGAAAAAATGTTTATATTCTCCCAGATGAACTGAAACAAAATATAACACATAATCATCTATTGCGAGACCGGAAAATTGCCTTAGAAAATAGTTTGAAATCCCACAATTATAATAAACAAAGATTTGATAAAAACAGAAAACATTATGAACTAAAAGTTGGTGATTTTGTATATGTTGAAAATGGAAACTGGTTAAACCGAAAAAATAGATGAATTGAAAATAGGACCTTATCAAAATGTAGACAAAATATCCAATTCAATTTACAAAGTAAACACGTGCCACAAAAAGTTAGAGTCAAATCTCTTTCACATTACAAAACTTATTCTAGTAGTAGAATGAAATAGTAAAACTTTCTACTTTAGAGAGGGGGGGGGGGGGGGAGATGTAAACGCCCTGACCCTTCATTTAGTTTATAGTTTTCCGTGTTATAACTTTTTGGTTTATAAACTTGTCTATGTATAAGAGACTGGCCATTTATATTGACGGATTGTCAGCATGATAAAATATGGAGATTCTGATATGTAGTTCTTTAATAAAATAAAATTTTCTATTTATCACAGAACACTTATACTTATAGTTTTACTGTTCCCTACAATATCTATATAATAAATTTTACATATTATATATGTTCCAAAAACAAATTGCGTAATTTGTGCATTCTTATCTCTAACTATTAATTAACGGGTAACCGGTGATTTAAAGAGTTCATTATTCTGACTCATAGCCATTTGAATGATGATGTTTTATCTACCACCCACAATGCACTATTTTTCAATTTTTTATTCACTCATATTTCGGTTATTTCGTAGTTGATTATTCTATGATAATGTTTGTGTTGTGGTTTGTTTATGTTGGTTTATTATGAAGTACTAAATTTGTTCCTTACAGGTTCGAGTCCTAGAGAAGTAATTATTGACGTTGATATAACTTGGTTGATTTACTTCATCGAGAGAACACTTCCGTGTGGTAATCGCCTATGCTCATACCACTTCATATATTTTTATTCAGTTTTTTTTATTGCTTCAGGAAGCAGACGAGCTAGCGGCCCGCCTGATCGTAAGTGGTAACCGCTGCTCATGGACAATCGCAGTGCCAGGGGCCACAGCAAACCGCTGCCTACCGTGATATTAATACTCTTATGAACGCTGAAAGAGAACCGTGCTTGACGAGATCGCTTCCAGGTGGTACGGATGAACCTTACTGCGAGAGCGTGTGGTACGACGATAAAAAGGACACGGTGGCACCAGCTCAAACAGTTCCTCAGAGCATTCCCCGTGAAAGAGACGGTAGAACACGCACAGAGATCCAAAGTCTCTCTGCTGCTCTAACGACTCCAATCTGTCAGTAAGATTGGAATCCACAACGATTCTAATAGTACGCCTTTGGAGGGAGTCAAATGGGTCGAGCTGGTATTAAGGGGCTCCTGCCCAGATATGTGAGCAATACTCCATGTGCGGGCGGACTTGTACTTTAAATAGCACAAGCCGCTGTCTTGGAGTGAAGTACCGCCTAGCTCAATTCAGGACGCCCAACTTCTTGCTTGCCAGTTGGACTTTGTCCTCCACATGACCTCTAAATTGGCAGGTGCTCGAAATTTCGGTTCCGAGGATCCCAATACTCTCGAATACACGGAGATCAACCCCCTTGGAATCGGGCTGCTACGACAAATGGGTCCTTCTTCCCAGTGAATGCGCACACTTCTGTCTTATGGAACCTTCGACTTCAGACACAAGTTGTAACCTCTTGTACCGAGCTCCGAGAGCCATTCTGGTGGCCGCTATACCGCGCATCACCCGTGCTGTCATCCGCATAGCAATGCATATTTTCATAGATAACATACCATTGAATATGCAATTATTTGTTAAAGAAACTACCGAAACACAGTATTTACGTGATAATGCAGCGCTGCCTACCTGAAGAAATGAAACCACAATGACTGCCCGATTATTTCTCAAGTTAAAAAGCAGTTCTATTCTATGCTATTGCTAAACCCTAATGTTTTAAACTACAGCCCTTTATCAAACTGCGACTGTTCCTGTTAAAAGACCATAATAGGTTTGTGCAAATGTTCGGAAGATGAACTACTATAACGATTGAACCAAGTAGTTCTTAACTATATTATTATTCAATACTTATGTTTTCAATGAAAGCGTTTGGTAGAGTTCGATAGTCCCACATGTGAAATAACGTCAGTGATACAATACCGGAATATCAAATATGTACGATTTTAGTGGTAACAGTATTACATACTCACCTAGGTTATGTGTTGTGGTATGCATCCTTTGCGGTTGACCTATTCGGCACTGGGCCAAGCACGTACACAATTTACTTAGCTGCCGTCCCACCTACACCGTGATTTGAATACACTTTAAACTTTAAAATATGTCTACGTGTTCTGGACTTCTGGTACGAAATTACAGTCACCTAAGCGATATGTGTATGGCTATTTCTATTTAAATTTTAAGCTCTCACGCAATACGTGGCGAAAATATCACAAGACTTTAATTAATGTCATTGTATTGTAACCGCAATAGCCAAATGTAGGTAGATATTTCACCATTTTATAAGAACACATACGGTTGATCAAAATGATCCTTGATTACCCTTCGTTTCTAAAGTGGCGCCATCTATCGTAGCATAGTATAAGTTAAATGGTTTCGCAATAAGTATTGAGAACTTACCTCGATGGTCAAGGGGTATTGTGTTTCTTACATTTCATTATCTATAGCCAGGAGGCAAAGCTCTAAAATTTAGCTGGTTATAATTTATCCAAAGACATTATGAACACACATCCATCTGTTCCAGAGCTTACGCGACGTCCTGCGTGAGCTATCTCGACGCGAACGCGAAGCGGCGCGGCGCGAAAACAACAAACAGTCGAAACTTATTGAAGTGTCCTACCTGACCAAACGCGCGTGCGGAGCGGCGCGACATGAAGCGAACGCGATCGGTTGGGTTGATATTTTCGCGCAAACTGGATGCGGTGCCGTCGTGTTTTTGCGGCGTCGCGTCCGTGGCGGCTTCGCGAGATGATTCGCGTGCTCGTAGGACATAGCCACCGCGTCGCACCGCATCGCATTGAATTCGCATGTCATTGCTTCATAATCGCGTTCGCTTTGAGCCGCCTACGTAGGAAGTAACGTTATACTATGGAAACCAGACTACTCATATATTACTATACTACTTGTCTTTTGTATATTAGCTGCTAACTAATATAAATATTTACAAACAGACTCAGGACAAACAGACATGTTCATGCACACAAACATCTGTCCTGGGTGGGAATCTAACCAATGACTTGCAGCGTGAAAGACAAGCGTTTACCAACCACGCCAAAATAAGGTTACTCTACACTGTTAGGCAAAAAGCGAAGCATTATGCATTAGGTATGGTGAAGTTATTATAAAATAAAACCAGGCAATCTATTATAAGTTGTCTTTATTAACCATGTAGGAAAATAATTATTTAAACACAAGAAGTAAAATGTGAACATATTATTCACTAAACACAGACCACATTATGACACAAACACACAATACCAAGATATACTCCGATCAAACTCCACAGCAAAAAAAATATATGAAGGAATTAACAGAGGACCTCAAACGCAAACACGAAGATGGAAATACCAACCTTATAATAAAATATATACAAGGCGTACCTAAAATTATAGAGAAGCCATCAAAAAACTAAATGAAGCCATACCTAGTACGGAAAAACCGATCACTAAGCACATAAACAATATTTCACATCAAATTTACGATCACTATGATAATATTATACCCAAAAAGAATTCCATTAGATTTTCATATGCAAACGTGCGTAGCATTATGAAACCATACAAATTAGACGAGCTGAAATGCATAGTGCAATCTTTTAAGCACTATCTTCATATAATAATCTTAAGCGAAACTTGGATCAAAAGCACAGACGAGGCTAAACGAACTCAGATACCCGGATATAAACACTTTTACAGCTTTAGACCCAAGACCAGAGGTGGAGGCGTATCAATATTTGCGCATAATAGCTTGAAACACCTTGAGATTAGAGAACGCTGTTTGAACGATAACCACTATCTTTGGATACACCTTGAAAATTATTGCTTGGACGTTGGCGCCGTTTATAGAAAACCAGTAAGTACGAACATCAGATCATTTTTCGAAACATATGACGGCCAACTTCAAAAGTCTAAAAGAGGCATAATATTCGGAGACTTCAACCTAAATTTGCTGAATGAAGATCACTCAATTACTGTTTACAAAGATATTCTAGAAGAAAACGGATACAAAATTCTGAACAACACTGACCCAACATTCTGCACCCGTGTTACATCTACTACAAAAACTATAATTGACCATGTATGCACAAATCTAAAAAACGATAATTTCAACTTTGCATTATTTGATTCACCTATGTCGGACCATAAACAGATATATTTAGAAATTGAAAGACAAAACCATAAAACTCCACCAAAACTAGAATACGAAGCAATTAACTACGACCAATTATATATAGCCATGACTGAAAATGTTAGAAAAAATTAAAACTATTCTTATAAAATACTAGAAGAAAATTTCATGTCCTGCATGAGGAAATGTAAAACCAGTAAACTAAAGGTACAAAATCGACCCCGACAAGAATGGATTAATAAAGACATCATTCAAGAAATTAATATAAGAAACTTGTTATGGAGTAAACATAAGGCTAGTCCAAATGACGATGTTAAAAAAGAAGAATATATAGAAAAACGAAACGAAGTCTTAGCGAAAATACAAAAAGCCAAATCCCAATATTACTACAAAGCATTCTCTAAATGCACAAAAAAACCCACGAAAATGTGGAGTCTTATAAATAGCCTCTCAATGAATAAAATAAAGGAAATTGCTGTACCCACGAAGCTGCAAACTGAACTTGGTGTCTTCAATGGTGAGAAAGAAATCAGTAACCAATTCAACAATTATTTCTCCAATATTGGTATGATCTTGGCCAGTAAAATTCCAAACTCTTATCATATTACACCCACTGACCAAAAAAGACTGGATAATAATCTAACCATTACTTGTTTTACGCCCACAACTGTTCGCGAGGTAGGTACCATCATACAAAATCTAAATAATAATACTAGCCCAGGTCTGGACGGTATTACCGCTAAATCAATAAAATGCGTAACGCCACTTATATTAGAAGAGCTCACCAACTGCATAAACGTCAATCTAGATCAAGGAACCTTCCCGGATAGTCTTAAAATAGCTAAAGTAACACCCATCCATAAATCCGGTAGTAAGACAGAACCTAGCAATTACCGCCCAATCTCTGTTCTCCCCATCTTGTCAAAAGTTTATGAACGAGTGATATATTTACGTCTAAACGAATTTCTACAGAAACAGAATTTTCTATACGAAAAGCAATACGGATTTAGACGAAAATGTAACACTCTTTCAGCTACAATCGACCTTGTAACTAAGATAAAGGCAAAAATTTATAACAAGCAGGTTGCAATGGGTATATTCATAGACCTACAAAAGGCATTTGACACGATAAGTCACAACAAACTTCTGCAAAAACTAAAAATTATAGAAATCGAAGGAACTGCGCACAAAATCCTGAAATCCTACATTTCAAACCGGCAGCAAGTAGTCAAAATCGGAAAAACTTTGAGTAGCCCAGCGCCAGTTACCTTTGGTATTCCACAAGGCTCTATACTAGGACCTCTATTGTTCCTTATTTATATAAATAGTATACATCAAATTGGACTTAAAGGAGACTTAACCTTATATGCCGATGATACGGCCCTATTTTATTTCGGACATTCCATTAGTACCATTATAACCGACGCACAAAATGACTTAGACAAATTAAATGAGTTGCTCTTATCTAACCTATTAACAATAAACGTTTCTAAAACCAACTACATAACTTTTTCAGCAAAAAATAAAAAAAATTACCAACATGCACCTTTAACCATAAACAACCAGAACATTTCTAAAGTAGATACAGAAAAATATTTAGGATTACATTTAGACAGTCACCTCACGTGGAAACCGCATATATATAAAATAAAAAAGAAACTGACATCTCTAAGTGGTATGCTTCGTGGTACCGTGAGATGTATACCCCCACAAATCCGATACCATATATATAACTCTCTTATAAAGCCACACATTGATTATCTGGTTGAAGTATGGGGAACAGCCGCCAAAACAAACCTCGATATCCTACAAATATCTCAAAATAAATTATTAAAAACATTATTCCACTATGACTTCTTGACACCTACTCAAAAAATCTATAAGTATACAAAAATAATGAATATACTACAAACATATAAATATTATAACTGCATATTAGTCAGAAAAATTCTGAACAAAGATATACGCACACAATTAAGCTTCACCAAAGTTTGCTCTCCCCATTTGCCGACTCCTGCCAGTACGGCACAGCGACTGCGTCACAAACAGTTCGCTGTCTTCCCGGGGCTGCTTGCACGTGGCGGCAGTAGAGGACACTTCTCATACTGCCACCGCGACCCCGAGGGGAGTAGGGCTAACGGCTGCCGCCGCCGCCCCGACGCCTCCTCCGTCTACGAGCGGGGTCGGCTCGATCCCGATCCCGGTCGGCGGCCTCCTTCTGGAGCATGACTGCTTCGCAGAAGGAGACCACGGCGTCCCATTTGGTGGAGTCGCCAGCCAGCATCGCATACACGACTGCTGGCGGCGAAAGATCCCGTCCGATCTCAGCGACCAGGACTCGTCTCTCGGCCTCCCAGGCCGGGCACTCCTCCAGCGTATGCTGGGCAGAGTCCAGGTCGCTCCCGCAATGGTGACAATGTGTCGTCACTTCTCGGCCGATCCGGCACAGATACTCACCGAAACACCCGTGTCCGGTGAGTATCTGAGTCAGTCTGTAGGTGACGTAACCGCCCTTCCTTCCCACCCAGGCCTCGAGGTGAGGCAGCATAGCACCGACGGCACGTTGGCGCGCGTTTAGGCGCAACTCAAGCCGTGCGCGCCACTGTGTTAGTACGCGCCGGTGTGCATCCCGCCTATAGGCAACGAGCGTCTGCTCTGGCGCCTCACCGCTCTCCCGGCGGACGCGGATCTCGGTGTAAACCGTCGCATCGACTGCCGCCAGGAGATCAAACGGCTGGAGGCGCGCCAGGAGTGTCACCGCCTCAAAGGACACCGTCCGGTATCCTCGTGAGATCCGTATGGCCACCACACGCTGCAGGCTATTCAAAATAGCTCTGCAGTGGGAGGCGCCCGTGAGGCGTTCAGACCAGACGGGCGCCCCATAAAGGACCATGGATCGCACGACACCTCCGTAGAGGCGGCGAACTTCTTCCCTGGGACCCCCGAGGTTCGGCAAAAGCCGGTGTAACGCAACGGTTACCCGGCGCACTCGGGGGACCAGACGCCCGAAATGCTCCTCGAAGCCCCATCCGCTGTCTAGGGTGAGGCCCAGTTACTTCATGTACCGCCCCACCCTGACCTCTGCGTCACCTTCACGCATCGACATACTGGGTGGTTCCTCCCTACGGCGTAAGCCGTGGAACCATTGCGCCTCGGTCTTGTGAGGCGCTACCCGAAGGCCCAGTCTCAAAATGGCGGCGACGACACACGCAACTCCGAGTTCGGCGAGCCGTACCGCCCGCTGGAAGCTTACCTCCCGGGCTATGACGAGCGTGTCGTCCGCATAGCAGACGACGCTCACTCCGGGAGGGAGGCTTATCCGCAGGACCGCATCGTACGCGAGGCTCCATATCAGAGGTCCCAACACGGACCCCTGAGGAACCCCGCAGGAGAGCTCCCTCTGGATCTCAATCCCGTTCCGACCGACGAATTGAATCGTCCTGTCGCGCAAATATGCCCCGACTATACCACGGAGATAGGGAGGCACGTTATGATGGACAAGTGCCTCCCGTATCGCCCGCCAGGGGACGGAGTTGAAGGCGTTGACGATGTCTAAACTCACCGCCAACGCCACCCCCCCCCCGCCCGAACGGCGGGCTCCGACAGGGCGCGGACGCGGTTGATCGCGTCCAGCGTCGAACGTCCCTGCCGGAATCCGAACTGGCTGTCCGATAAATCGGGGCCAACGCGCGACAGATGCTCGCTGAGACAGGCGGCTATGACACGCTCAAAGAAGCTTGCCCGCCTCGTCCAGCAAGCATATTAGTCGGAACGCCGAGGGAGAATCGGTGGTCCTGCCCGGCTTCTGCAGAAGCACAAGCCTTGCCTCTTTCCAGCAGGTGGGGAACACGGCACTACGGAGGCAGCTGGTGAACAGTTGCCTTAACCGGTCCCCCAGTACTGCCAGGGCGCAAACCCACGCCCTGCCCGGTATCCCATCCGGGCCAGGGGCGGTATTTCGGGCCGCAAGTCGCCGTACTGCTCGGTCCAGCTCCCCCTCCGTCACCTCCAACTGGTCGTCCCAATCATGGTACGACGGCGACGGAGGGTCCGAGGGGCTGTCCTGGACCCTAGGGAAGAGGGTGTCCACCACCCTCCTCAGGAAATTCGGGTCCAGGGTACTCGTCAACGGAGGGACCCATGGTCTGAGCTTGTCCAGTACCATTTTGTTCGGGCGCCCCCATGGGTCCCTATCCAGTCCCTCGATGAGCTCGTTCCAGGACCGAGCTTTGGCTTCCGCTATCGCGGTGGATAGCGCCTTGACGGCAACTTGATACGCCCTGTGCGTTCCGGCAGCCTCTTCGACATTGGCTCGCCTCCTCCGACGGGCCCGCTGGTGTCGGCGACGCGCTGCGACATACTCCGCTCGGAGTCGCGCGATTTCGGCCGACCACCAATATTGCGAGCCTCGTCTGTCACCCGGACGGATCCGGGGCATCGACGTGTCGCAGATGCGAGACATGATGCCCCGGAACCAGCCCGCTTGCGAATTGGGATCGGACGGGATCCTCTCTCCACCCTCACTCGCCCCTCAGGTGATGGCGACGGCGGCAGCCGTCAACATGTCGCGGTCCAAGCGGCGTAGGCACCAGCGCCGTGGCGGGACAACACTGCTGCGGTCAGGGCCGCCTCGGGGCGGACGGAAGGCCACGCTGAAAACGATGTGTCGGTGATCCGACAGCGTGGTAATTTTCTCCGCAACTCTCCACCCCAAGACCAGGTGCATGGCCGAGGGAGTCGCCCACGTCAAGTCCACGATCGACTCCCCCTGCCATCGCACACAGGTGACTGAACCCCGATTTAAAAGACGGAGGTCCAGTCCGGCGGCCCATTCCAGCAGTGACTCCCCTCGAACGTCGTCCCGGGCATCGCCCCACACACTAGAGTGGGCGTTAAAATCGCCCAGGATGAGTACCGGACGGGACTGGTAGGAGCTAATATGGCTCGTTAGCCCGTCCAGGTACGCCTCAAAATTTGCGAGGGGATGGCAATTCGGGGAGATGTAGCAGCCCACCACGACTGCTGGTCCCCACTCCACGACGACGAATCTGAGACGATTGCTGAGCGTTCGGTTGCCCTAGCGATAGTGGCGGAGCCTCACTCCGTTCCCGACCACCCTCGTTGGTTCGGGGCGGATGGGGGCCTCGTCGCCATTTATTGGGCAGGGGGGGAACGTGACCCCCATTGCACACTCCTGGCCAAGGGGCCCGCCTTGGCTCCTAAATGGCGACGAGGCCCCCATCCGCCCCGAACCAACGAGGGTGGTTTCTGCCACTTCGGTGGGGTCGGCGGAGTCGTCCAGGTCCATCACCCGGAGCTCTCCCATTGCGACTGGGTGCGCCACCACCGCACCCGTCTCGGCTAAGGCTTCCCTTAGCCGAGTAGTCAGGGCCTCCGCCTTCGCGGACCTCTCTGGACCAGGGATCCTCAAAACCATGTACCGCCCCACCCTGACCTCTGCGTCACCTTCACGCATCGACATACTGGGTGGTTCCTCCCTACGGCGTAAGCCGTGGAACCATTGCGCCTCGGTCTTGTGAGGCGCTACCCGAAGGCCCAGTCTCAAAATGGCGGCGACGACACACGCAACTCCGAGTTCGGCGAGCCGTACCGCCCGCTGGAAGCTTACCTCCCGGGCTATGACGAGCGTGTCGTCCGCATAGCAGACGACGCTCACTCCGGGAGGGAGGCTTATCCGCAGGACCGCATCGTACGCGAGGCTCCATATCAGAGGTCCCAACACGGACCCCTGAGGAACCCCGCAGGAGAGCTCCCTCTGGATCTCAATCCCGTTCCGACCGACGAATTGAATCGTCCTGTCGCGCAAATATGCCCCGACTATACCACGGAGATAGGGAGGCACGTTATGATGGACAAGTGCCTCCCGTATCGCCCGCCAGGGGACGGAGTTGAAGGCGTTGACGATGTCTAAACTCACCGCCAACGCCACCCCCCCCCCGCCCGAACGGCGGGCTCCGACAGGGCGCGGACGCGGTTGATCGCGTCCAGCGTCGAACGTCCCTGCCGGAATCCGAACTGGCTGTCCGATAAATCGGGGCCAACGCGCGACAGATGCTCGCTGAGACAGGCGGCTATGACACGCTCAAAGAAGCTTGCCCGCCTCGTCCAGCAAGCATATTAGTCGGAACGCCGAGGGAGAATCGGTGGTCCTGCCCGGCTTCTGCAGAAGCACAAGCCTTGCCTCTTTCCAGCAGGTGGGGAACACGGCACTACGGAGGCAGCTGGTGAACAGTTGCCTTAACCGGTCCCCCAGTACTGCCAGGGCGCAAACCCACGCCCTGCCCGGTATCCCATCCGGGCCAGGGGCGGTATTTCGGGCCGCAAGTCGCCGTACTGCTCGGTCCAGCTCCCCCTCCGTCACCTCCAACTGGTCGTCCCAATCATGGTACGACGGCGACGGAGGGTCCGAGGGGCTGTCCTGGACCCTAGGGAAGAGGGTGTCCACCACCCTCCTCAGGAAATTCGGGTCCAGGGTACTCGTCAACGGAGGGACCCATGGTCTGAGCTTGTCCAGTACCATTTTGTTCGGGCGCCCCCATGGGTCCCTATCCAGTCCCTCGATGAGCTCGTTCCAGGACCGAGCTTTGGCTTCCGCTATCGCGGTGGATAGCGCCTTGACGGCAACTTGATACGCCCTGTGCGTTCCGGCAGCCTCTTCGACATTGGCTCGCCTCCTCCGACGGGCCCGCTGGTGTCGGCGACGCGCTGCGACATACTCCGCTCGGAGTCGCGCGATTTCGGCCGACCACCAATATTGCGAGCCTCGTCTGTCACCCGGACGGATCCGGGGCATCGACGTGTCGCAGATGCGAGACATGATGCCCCGGAACCAGCCCGCTTGCGAATTGGGATCGGACGGGATCCTCTCTCCACCCTCACTCGCCCCTCAGGTGATGGCGACGGCGGCAGCCGTCAACATGTCGCGGTCCAAGCGGCGTAGGCACCAGCGCCGTGGCGGGACAACACTGCTGCGGTCAGGGCCGCCTCGGGGCGGACGGAAGGCCACGCTGAAAACGATGTGTCGGTGATCCGACAGCGTGGTAATTTTCTCCGCAACTCTCCACCCCAAGACCAGGTGCATGGCCGAGGGAGTCGCCCACGTCAAGTCCACGATCGACTCCCCCTGCCATCGCACACAGGTGACTGAACCCCGATTTAAAAGACGGAGGTCCAGTCCGGCGGCCCATTCCAGCAGTGACTCCCCTCGAACGTCGTCCCGGGCATCGCCCCACACACTAGAGTGGGCGTTAAAATCGCCCAGGATGAGTACCGGACGGGACTGGTAGGAGCTAATATGGCTCGTTAGCCCGTCCAGGTACGCCTCAAAATTTGCGAGGGGATGGCAATTCGGGGAGATGTAGCAGCCCACCACGACTGCTGGTCCCCACTCCACGACGACGAATCTGAGACGATTGCTGAGCGTTCGGTTGCCCTAGCGATAGTGGCGGAGCCTCACTCCGTTCCCGACCACCCTCGTTGGTTCGGGGCGGATGGGGGCCTCGTCGCCATTTATTGGGCAGGGGGGGAACGTGACCCCCATTGCACACTCCTGGCCAAGGGGCCCGCCTTGGCTCCTAAATGGCGACGAGGCCCCCATCCGCCCCGAACCAACGAGGGTGGTTTCTGCCACTTCGGTGGGGTCGGCGGAGTCGTCCAGGTCCATCACCCGGAGCTCTCCCATTGCGACTGGGTGCGCCACCACCGCACCCGTCTCGGCTAAGGCTTCCCTTAGCCGAGTAGTCAGGGCCTCCGCCTTCGCGGACCTCTCTGGACCAGGGATCCTCAAAATGAGGCCCCCAGTCAGGGCCCTCTTAGGGCGAAGACCCGCCTCCAAGCCAAGGTCCTTTAACTGGACCTTGGTCCTCGCCACCTTCATGACCTCAGCCATGGTAGTGGCCGAGGTCGATGGCAGGTTGATCGTCACTGCCGCGGACGGAGGAGGTCCCGGCAGCGCGATCGGCCTCTTTGGAGGCGGAGGCGGCGGTGGCCGATTTTGGCGGGCAGCCATTGCCCTGGCCTTCCGGCCAACGACCTGGGCCCATGTGCCCTCAGCGGGTGGCGGTGGCGCTGACCGCACCGGCATTGTCGCATTCCTTGCCGCAGCGGCCTCTGCGGCGGCAGCCTGTAGTCTCCGCTGCCGGCCACCCCGCTTCGCGGTGGGTGGCACTTGGGGTGGCGCTGCGCTCGCAGCGAGCGGTGGTCGGATGGCCCTCCCCGGGAAGATCTCCGCCATGACATCTTGACGCATCTGGACCAGACGCTGGACCCAGATGCGCCCCATCTCGCGCATTTTGCGGTCTAATATGGCCGCAAACCTGTCTTCTGGCGAGACGTAATCTCCCCGGGCAGGGATAGAGGGAGGAGCTTCCAAATTGCTCCTCCGTGTCACCGGGGCCGGATGTGGCGATGCCGGAATACTGACAGCCGGTGTCCGTGGCGGCGACTGTCTCACCGTTTGAGGCGGCTGCGAAGGAGACGGCGACGGCCTAGATGGCGACGGCAGAGGCGGAAAAATGTCAACCTCACTTCGGCGAAGCTCCGCTAGTTCGGTCGACATGGCGGCCACACGAGCCTCCAAGAGGCCAACTGGGAGCGCAGCCGCTGGTTTTCTCGTTCCAGAAAGCTCCCGTTGGTCCTCCCGTGCAACTCAGCGGCGGCCACCTGGGCTTTCCGTGCCGCAAGTCGCAGGACACGGACGAAATTGCCCTTAAGATTGCGGGACGTGTCCGCAACCTTCTCTACCGCTGCCAGCGACTCCTGGATGACTGCACCCAGGTCGGCTGTCGGCTGCTGGCGGAGTTCTTCGACCAGCTCCTCGACCTGGGGCAGTCGGCTCTTGCCCTTGGTTTCCGCTGGAGCCTGTGCAGGGTCCAGTATAAAGGCAAGATCTGCCTCGTCATCCGCATCCTCGATTATTTTGGGGGCCTTCTCTGGCCGCCCACCCTGTCCCGCGGTGTGCCAGCGTTTCCCCCTCGGAGTATCCGCCAGGCCATCCAGGGACTCCATGGACACCGCGGACCTAAGGGAGCTGTCGCTCTCCGTGCCCGCGGCTTCCCCCCTCGACGCTCCAGGTACCGGAGTGGCCGGGCGGGAAAAGGTCTCCCTGACCCTCCTGGCGGCCTTCTTCGTAGTAGCAGCCTGCGCTGCCTCCTTTTCTGCTATGGGCTGCACCACACCTGGTACACCCGCTAGCTCCTTTTTAGTTAAGGCCGTAACCTTAACTACTGGTTGGGCATTATTTTTGTTTTGGCGATCCATGAAAGACTTCTTATTTAGCGTTCACCAACCCAATTCCCCACCCTTCACCGAGGATGCTTTACAAGCACCAGGGATATTGGGCGGTATAGCCATGGGATTATGCCAATCTGCGAGACCTCCAACGCGAACCGATACTGGACAGCCCAACGTCCAGCACGGCGCGCGCCTTCGTCTGCAGACCGGCACACGGCGCCAGCCCAGACGCCACCTGCAGATACGCCTACCCATGGCTAGCCTTGACGGCCGTCTGACCGGACGTCACAGCCGATTGATCGGGGCCCGGCTAGACCCCGACCGCCCGTGTAAGGAGAAATCCGGACCAAAGAGGCGTGTTGCGGGTGAGGGATAACAACTGCCCGACCCCTCACCGGCTCAACCTCCAGGACTCCTTCATCCCCCCGTACGGGTCCCCGCGCACGGCACAAACATACGGGTGGTCGTCGCGGAATTCCGACCATACATGGATGATGTATGGAAGGTCCGCCAAGATACGACCACAGGATCTTGGCAGATTCCGCCCCCCCCCCCCCCTGTGTCGGAATATTAGCCACAAGCAGTAACCCTTTCACGTGGGACTAATCCCATTACGAGAAACGATTACTACCTGCGCCCGGCGTGCACCGTCCCATAAACTTCTGTTCCCACCGAATATGAATATTCAAATGGGACCAGTAGTCTTGGGCTCGCGAGGAGGTTTTCCGAGCTAGCACGCCAGCGAGACTGACCTGCGTCCAACATGATTATAGCACCTACAATGTGCCTATGAAAATATGTCCGAAATCAAAAAACTTCTCTCAAAATTTGAAACTTACTAGTGTAAAGTAAATACTTACAATAAAAAAATCCTTAAACCATTTTTTCATTCTCATACTATGAAAATAGTGTTTAAAAAAAAATAACTCTTTTATGGGACAATGTATAAGATTCTATAACAAACTTCCCAATGATATTAGAGAATTGTCTACGAATAAGTTTAAAAGAATTATTAAAGACAAATTGTGTAGCAGGGCATATTAAAAAATTTCTGATTATTTAAGTGATAAAAGTGCTTGGGATTGAGTTGTTCTGACTCAACACACATGATTATAATTAATCTTAAGTATATTTTATCTAAAAAAAAGAATTCCTACTGAGTTTTCTGGCAGTGTTTCTCAGTAGCTGCCACGTCATGCACTGCACGGTAGGGTAAAAAAAATATGACGATTCCACATAAATGTAAAATTTTTATGGAATAAATGAATTTGAATCTTGAATCTTTGAATCTAAAAAAGAAAAAATAGAATACTGAACTGCATAATATAAATACTAGGAATAAAAACAAACTAGCCATGCCAGGCTTTAGAGTAAGAACAACTAATAAATCATTGCTAAGAAATTGTATTAGGTTTTATAACAAGCTGCCTACTCAAATTACTGATCTGCCTGATACAAGTTTCAAGACACCACTAAAGAGTACATGGATGACAAAGACGTCTGGCTCTCACTGCCTACCTACACATTGCTCGCTGGAGATCTTGTAGCCATATAGACATGACTGATCTGCTGAGTTACGTGAACTATCGTAATATGATTGCTATCATATACTTAATTTAAAATTATTGACTCTGTCCCAAAATGAATAATGTTATTGTTTCCAAGTTTTTCTTTTGAAGACCTAAATATAATCTAAAATAATAAGCATTCAGACAACCGATCGAGCATATATTGTGTTTGCCTACTAAATAATTACTCTAAGTGGACCAAATCCCGTGTTCATGCCCGCTTGAGTATGTTTCGCCGGAACGTCTCAACTGGGTCGTGTTGTAACCGGTAGTAGATGAACCCACTGAATTTGTTTCGCTGGGTTTTCTCAGTTGGGGCGCATCAGATCAGGTGATGTAATGCTACATTAATGTGAACCTAAATATATGTAATATGTAACTAGAAATAATAACTGTATTACTACAAACATGTTCTGACTATTTACAAGCGCTTTTTTAAAGTCTACGTGAATAAAAACCTTTTTTATTTTATTTTATTTTTATTTAAAGCGCGATCGTCGTTATTAACACAAGGTCCGACATAATAATGAATAATTCAGACAATATGTAGTAAAATATAGCTAAAACTATAAATTTTGATAATTAAACTTAAACATAATCTCTTTGACAATAGTTATCGGATTAAGTTTAATACAAGCTAGCTAAATATAATTGCTATTATAAAATAAATTATATAAATGTTTTCATACAATCCGTGTACCTAAATATCTATGTAACTAGAAATAATAATGTATACAACTATATTACTACAAACATGTTCTGACTATTGACAAGCGCTACGTGAATAAAAACCTTTTTTATTTATTTATTTGATCCGAGTAGCGAGATGAGTAACATTCCTTCAGATGCAATTTTCCACTTTTGGGCGGTAAAAGCTCAAAATATTTAAATCAAATTTTAAAAATAGAACTAAATTTAACTAGGCAATCGGCTGTAAAAAATCTAACATAATTAATAAAGAAATGCTGCGGTCATGTGAGTGTATAAACGGCCATTGTGAATTTAAAAAAGTCCCCACCGTCTTACGAAAATTTGATCAGGTTACGTGTCTTGAAGCGAGTTAAACATTTTTTACTCATCCCAAAAAAGTGCACAACGCCACTAAAGAAGTTTTCACGTCAATAATAATATTTTTTGAAATAATACATACATTATTATTATCTACCATTTGGTGCCCATTCAAATTTTAATTGGGCCATTTTTTGTGCATATAAAACACCTGAGCAACGTTCGATTTCTAATAGAGTGTGGCTGGAGTGTGGCGTGAGACAGGGAGGTTTGACTTCTCCGACACTGTTTAGCCTATATATCAACGATTTGATCGAAGGGCTCAGTAGCACAGGCGTTGGATGCTCTATTGATGGCAAGATTCTAAACAGTATTACCTATGCAGATGACGTCGCATTACTGGCCCCCTCGGTCTTTGCCCTCAGGCAATTACTTGCTGTGTGCGAGAGCTATGCCGCCACACATGGGCTCAAGTACAATGTGTGTAAAAGTGTAACGATGGTTTTCCGTGTCGGAGGTGGGAAACCCAGAACTGTCCCTCCTGTACATCTCTATGGAGAGGCATTAAGCAGAGTGTCTCTTTTTAAGTACCTCGGACACATATTGACCGAGGACATGATGGATGATGACAATGATATTGAGAGGGAGCGAAGAGCGTTATCGGTTCGTTGCAACATGCTGGCTTGCACGCTGTACGAAAGATGTGAAAATTACTCTTTTCAAAGCGTACTGCCAAACATTCTACACGTGCAGCCTATGGTTCAGACATACGCAGAGGGCCTATAACGTTCTTCGTGTCCAGTACAATAATGCCTTCCGGGTGCTGTTGGGGCTGCCACGATTTTGTAGCGCGTCGGGGATGTTTACTGAATCGCACACAGATAGTTTTGAGGCCATCATGCGACAAAGAACAGCATCCCTGCTACGTAGAATTCGTGGGAGCACCAATAGCATTCTTCAGGTAATTTCTGAAAAGATGGACAGCCCTTTCCTGATGCACTGGACCCGTATGCATAGTGGCGGAGCTAGTGCAGCAGGACGGTTCTTAAATTAAATTTTTAAATTATGATCACCTACTAACATATTCTAAGTACTGTAATATTAACACTATATGGATTTTATATCTCAAATAAATGAATAATAATAATAATAATTACTGCCAATAATATTTAACTAATTACAGAGCTACTAAAGGAACAATGAGCTGCTCCCCTGTACGAACTAACTTTGATATTAAACTTGGCAGGACGTATAAATAACTAAATTCTTCGTCTTAGTTTTCCCTGTTTCCTTTTACTTTTGTTTACAGGAGTTACTAGGGACGGATATATTCCATAACTAAGGCTGACTAATAACTATTTTATTGGTACGTTATAACCCCAACACAAGTATTAATTTAACTTACTGGGGTTGTCTCATATATGAATAAGATACAAATTAAGGGCCTATGCAAACCACGTTTTTTTCGTAGCCAAATGGCAAAAAATGGAACCCTTATAGATTCGTCATGTCTGTCTGTCCGTCCGTCCGCATGTCACAGCCACTTTTTTCCGAAACTATAAGAGCCGTACTGTTGAAACTTGGTAAGTAGATGTATTCGGTGAACCGCATTAAGACTATTACTCGAAAATAGAAAAAGAACAATAATTTTGGGGGTCCCCATACATAGAACTGAAACTCAATTTTTTTTTTCGTCGCACCAATACATGGGGGGTGTCTATGGATAGGTCTTCAAAAATGATATTGAGGTTTCTAATATCATTTTTTTCTAAACTGAATAGTTTGCGCGAGAGACACTTCCCAAGTGGTAAAATGAGTGTCCCCCCCCCCCCCCCCTCCCTGTAACTTCTAAAATAAGAGAATGATAAAACTAAAAAAAAATCATATAATGTACATTACCATGCAAACTAACAACGAAAATTGGTTTGAACGAGATCTAGCAAGTAGTTTTTTTTAATACGTTATATGTCGTAAACCGCAATTTGCTTTCATTTAATCAACTGAAATACTTGCTGCTACGGAACCCTTCATGGGCGAGTCCGACTCGCACTTGGTCGGTTTTTTTAAGCGCGCCGTTGACGCGCCACTGTAGCGATACACACGCGAGTTAGCACCGCGTTTGTATCGATACAAACAAAAACAAACTGCTCAGTAGGATAAAAGCGCGTTTAAAGAACG
The DNA here is from genome assembly GCA_951640165.1 of Pseudoips prasinana. Lineage (NCBI taxonomy): Eukaryota > Metazoa > Arthropoda > Insecta > Lepidoptera > Nolidae > Pseudoips > Pseudoips prasinana. Next base: position 19,423,330 of record OX621240.1, read on the forward strand.
TGGTATGCATAGGTCCTAAGAGCTAATAAATAAATAAAAAGAATTGGTCGCCTATTGCCCAAAATTCGATCATAATCTTACTTGCTTATCGTATAGGCAGTGGTTACCCTAGAGTTGTTCAAGCCGCCTATTACGCCTCCGACATGGTTTAACGACAGTTACCTAATGGCTACAGCCGGTAACGACAGTTTAAAGCGCTCTCCGAAGCACGCAGACGCTCAGAAATGACACCACTTTAGCGGTCACCCATCGACGGACTGACCCAATCTCGGATCGGGAGAGCGTCTGGCTATGATAATGATAATTTAAATTATAAAGACTGAACATAAATGAAGTTCTAATATCAAAGTGCTCTATAATTATGTTTGATGTTCGATACCACTACAAACAATAAAATAATTTTAACTCTTCTTAGTTTGGATATGCCTGCTTGTGCCAAATGCATGATAGTGTATGTTATTTTTATTTTTTTATATCAGAGTGCGAATGTAATGTTGTTAATATTAATTTAATTTATTTGCATTACATATTTTGTCAAAATATTATAGAAGAACATATTTGGAAGAACCTTAAGCTATGGGTTCCAGTTGTATTCGTTTGATAACAGTCGTTAAGGCATGTCATGGCCCAATGTCGGCTTGAACAAATCTGAAACTAGGGTTACCACAGCCCATAAGATAAAGTATAGACTTGATAGTGTAAAAACTGCCTCCTGGCCTTCAGTAGATTGCGAATTGCCGTATGCACCGATAGCTAGTAATTAGTAGTTATAATCAATAGAAATAAAATTGGTTGATATACATGAAAAATATCTTAATGATTTTTTTAATAACAGAAAAACAAAATACAAATCAAATATAAAAAAAGGAAATATAATATATAGGGGGACAAATAATATATAGGGACAATGTCACATCATCAATGTCACAGATCATCCTAGCCCCAAACTAAGCAAAGCTTGTACTATGGGTACCAGGCGACGATATGCATACTTATATAGATAGCTAAATACTTAAATACAAAGAAAACCTTAAAACTTAACTTAAAAAAAACTTAAAACCCCCCCTTGGGTCCGAACATCGACTACCCGATGTTCGGACCCAAGGGGGGGTTTTAAGACGCCCATTAAGAAAGTTAGGTAGTTCTTTTATAAAAAAGGGGAGCATGTCCACGACATAGATACTTTTTCTATTTATCTTTGTCTATGTATTTCGGGTGCCGTAGCCTAGTTGGTAGAACTCCTGCCAACGAAGCTGGTGGTCCTGGGTTCGAATCCCGGTAAGTGCAAATATTTGTGTGATGAACACGAATATTTGTTTCAGAGTCATGGATGTTTTCTTTGTATTTAAGTATTTAGCTATCTATATAAGTATGCATATCGTCGCCTGGTACCCATAGTACAAGCTTTGCTTAGTTTGGGGCTAGGATGATCTGTGACATTGATGATGTGACATTGTCCCTATATATTATTTGTCCCCTACTTTTTTTATATTTGATTTGTATTTTGTTTTTCTGTTATTAAAAAAATCATTAAGATATTTTTCATGTATCATGCACCACACCATCACGGCCAGGGTACAGAGCCTCGATCACGCCCCGTGGCCAAGTTGCCCTCGGTAAGTCTCCGTCCCCAATAAGAACCAGGTCCTCTACCTTGATCGGGACATCTGTACCCTGTACGCGTCGAGGAGCTAAGATAGGTAAATATTCGGAGACCCAGCGGCCAAGGTGTCTCGTTTGTAGAAATTCATGTCGATACACGAAACGTGTGTGAATTGAAATATTTCATTTTAACTGTGTGACTATACTACTATTACAATGCGAACAACGAAATGTAGCAACTCATTCTTTGGGCCAGCGCAGACAGAGAGGAGCGCAGCGGAGAGGATTTTATTAAGGCACTAGAAAATCAACTTTAGAGCTATAGGAATAAAGTGCATATATACTTGAACCTGACAAAATGCTCGCGCATTATAATGTTCAAGCATGCATGCATTTTATTTAAATAATTCTAAAGTTGATTTTCTAGTGCCTTAATAAAATCCTCCCCGATGCGCTCCTCTCTGTCTGCGCTGGCCCAAAGAATGAGTTGCTACATTTCGTTGTTCGCATTGTAATAGTAGCCAAAGGATATATTCAATCGGAATACATTAAATAAAATAACGTGCTCTGATGCAAAAATACAGCAGTGCTGGTGATAATTCTTTACCAGACAAATAAAAAAAATAGTCATAATGACAACTCTAAGCTTACTGCTGGACAAAGTCCTCATCTTGAGGGGGCGACGCACAGTATCCGGCGTAGAACAAGCCAGGTGGACAAAAGTCATTATCAAATTCCCAGAAATTTGTACTTTCTACCTGTAAACAACACCCCTAAACCTCTGATTCCAAGAATTGTTTACGTCTAACATTCCATATGGGTGAGTCATCGTTTATCAAAGTAAGGTAATTAGGTAAGTGCAGTTAAATAAATAGGTCAGTTGCATTTTAGCGACACTTACACTAACATCTCATGGTGGTAGTTCTAATTTTGTGAAAAGTTTTAGTGATGGATTTTACTTCTGAAGGTATGTTAAATATTATTTTCTTATTAGAATCTTTTAATGCGTTATAAACATTCATAAAGTAGACTATCTCTGAATACTTAAAAAATTACCATGTTTTTCTTTGTTTTCGAACTTATCAGGCTTAGAAAAGCCATGTATCCCCTTGTATCCACTCTGAATTTTTGATATGTTTTAACTACATGCCTATAGACTATTATGTGACCTATTTTATGTAGCACACTTGAGTACAACATTTTTTTTTCTTTTTTTGTAGAAATGATCGTCTATTTCAATTTATTTTGTCTAAGTGTGATTTCTCCGATATCACTGAAGAATGTCAAAGGGAAATTAAGATGAAATTAGCCAGCATTTCTTCGAAAATTGCAACCAAGTGGGTGTCTTCAGCAAAATCAAAAGAGCGTTTCCTGAATAAGAATAAGTTGTGGCTGAAAGGCGAAAATATAGAATTCTGCTTACGACCGACTCAACCACAACCTTCTACTTCATCTGCTGATTTTTGTCGACCCGGAAGACCTAAAAAAGTTTTCGAAGATTCGTCTTTTAAAACTAAGAAACGTAAAGTTGCTGATCTAGTTGAATCGCGGAGTGTTGGAGAATTAATGACTGCTGCAGAGGTAGCTGCACGGTCCACTGGATATAAAAACGTTGCCAGAGTAATAAAGGACATTGGCGAAAATCCATCTTCTGCCAGTACATGCCTTCAACAACCAAGTGCTGTGCAAACTGATAGACCGCTAAGTAGTGACGAGGAATTAGCGTATTATATTGATTCAAAATCAACAACCCACTCATATAAACAAACTAGGAAGTGGACTATGAAAGTTGGGCATCACGTATTTCCATCATATGATTGCATTGTAAAATCAAAAAAACTGTGTTATCCTTTAGAGGAGCACATTGATGTTACACAATCTCGAGCAGATATTGAGCTACAAGCCATTTTGAATAAAACAGCAGAGCGTTTGGTCGAAGCTCAGAGAGAAGTTATCACAAGTGTGCTTCCCAATACATCGTTTACTCTTATAAGTAAATGGGGATGTGACGGAAGTTCGGGTCATAGTGCTTACAAACAGAGATTTGAGAACAGCGAAGACACTGATGAGTTCCTTTTTGTTTATTCGTTCGTTCCTTTAAGATTAATTGACGAGGGTAACAACATTATCTGGCAAAATCCTCGTCCATCATCGACAATGTATTGTCGTCCAATTAAATTTATTTTTGCCAAAGAAACCCCGGAATTGACGAAAATCGAGACAAATAAGGTTTTGGAACAAATACACAACTTGGAGGCTACATTTTGTGATCTTGGTGGTTCTAAAATTTCTATTAAACACAAGCTTCTTCTTACTATGACTGATGGAAAAGTGTGCAACGCTTTGACTGAGACACATTCATCGCAGAAATGCTATATTTGGCTACTCCCAGAATGATGAATGATGAAGGACAACATTTTGATAGCAATCAGGATAATTTTGGCTTTGGTTTGTCAACATTACATGCTTGGATTCGTTCGTTTGAGTCCTTATTACACATTAGTTATAAGTTAGACATTAAGAAATGGCAAGCTAGGTCTTCAGAGGAAAAAGCAAGTGTAAAACAAAGATCAGACGAAATCAAACAACGATTCAAGCATGAAATGGGACTAATTGTGGACAAGCCAAAGCTAGGATTTGGTTCCACAAATGATGGAAACACAGCTCGACGTTTTTTCGGGAATCCCGAACTGAGGGCTCAGATCACAGGATTGGATGTTACAATCACCAAACACTTTGATGTATTGTTAAGGACATTATCTTGTGGCTTCGAGATAAATCTTGTTAAATTTAAAAAGCTTTGTGACGAGACCAAAAGACTTTATTTAAGCCTTTACTCGTGGTACTACATGCCTGCTACTGTGCATAAATTGCTTATTCACAGTACAGAAGTGATTAAGACGGCAATAGTTCCAATACGGCAACTTTCAGAGGAAGCCCAATAATCAAGAAACAAAGATTGCCGGAGGTTTAGAGAGCACAACACCAGAAAGTGCTCTCGTCTCGCCACGAATAGAGACTTGCTCAATATGTTGATTTTAACGTCTGATCCTCTGATCAATAGCCTTCGGGAAATACCGAAAAAAAAGAGTAATAAATTGTGCGCGGAGGTCTTAAAGCTCATCGTAGCTCCCACTATAGAGCCTCGACTCCAGTTGCAACCAAGACCTCCACCAACTCAGGAAGACTATTTTCAATTGGATTCATCGGATTCTGAATCTGATGATTCTGATATTGAGAATTAGTTTTATTGTAAATAGATTAGTCTAGTGTTAGATTTCGATTTTTTGTATTTTTTTAATGTTAGTCTAAGGTTGTATATTTATATTTGTATATTTAGATTTTTTGTATTTAATATGTTAGTCTAAGGTTGTATATTTACATTTGTATACATATTTACATTTAATTTTTTTGTATTTAATATGTTAGTCTAAGGTTGTATATTTATATAGAATTAGCGTTGATATTTGCAGCGATTGAGATAATTTTATTCTTATTTTTTTTTCTGTATTGTAATCGTGTCATCACGAAATAATATATTTATACACCATCTCTATGCATTTTCTTTAAATAAAATATTATGGTACTACTAGCTGTCCCCCGCATCTTTGGTTACTGTTCCACTCTCGTGGGTCGCAGCGTGATGATATATAGCCTATAGCCTTCCACCATAAATAGCCTATCTAACATTGAAATATTTTTTTACCGCCTTCGCCTATTATAAATGCTATAATCACTACTCTTGGCAAACGGGTTGATCGCAGTATGATGGTCATAGTACTCAGAATGGAACTGCTGCCCGTCCTCTGGTTGATATTCCCTAGAGTCGATTTCTACTAATAATAAAAAAATAATTATGTTACATGTATTTTCTATCAATAAATTAACTTCGATCGAAGCATTTGATTTAAACGATATTCAATTATTTTACAACCTCTTTGATGATATTTGAGCACGCATTCTCTCAATTCTATGTCAAATGTCATAATGTTACATTAAAAAAGTTTATATTGTCCGAAGCGCTAGGTTAGGTTAGATTAGAAATAATATTATATGGTTGTTAAGTATTCTTAACTTTTCTAATTTTCCGCGCCTTTTTGTTATTTTTTGGAACGAAGTTCCTTATCGCGCGTTGTGAAAGGGGGCTAGACGGAAAAAAAATTTACGAAAAGTTGTCACGACACTTTTTGCAGCTGTGCGGCGTGCGCATGTTTCTCGGTCTCTCTATCTCTCTTATAGAAAGCAAGCCAGATATTTTCATTTCTATTTCGCATTGAACAGTGTGGTGTCGCGACGATTAATTTGTTGAGTGTATACAGGTTTTTTGTACATAATAAATAATAAGAAATAACTTCGTTCCATCCGGGTGTCCCTTGACACCTCTCAAGTTTTTTTCTTTCATAAGATCCTTCTCCTGACAATAACAAACACGACAAAAAAAGAATAGTAAAATCGGTCTAGCCGTTCACGTGTGATGGCGTGACCAAGGGAAATAGGGATTCATTTTTATATATATAGATTGTATAACGTCAAACATGGTCACGTGGTAGCTGGGATCCGTTTACTTTGTTGTTTTTAAATTTCTGTAGACTGGTTGAGTTGGATAAAAAATATGTCCCCTAAACATAGCCATCGAATTTACGGAGATTTCTACGTTCTAAACGTCTTTATACCGTTAAGGAGACAAATTGAATTTGGAGATTTACCAAAATCAATCCAGCTAGGATTGATTTTGCAAAACGTACACCAGATATCAAGTTTGATAATTTTTCTGTCATTCCCTCGTGATAAGGTTATAACGTCTATATAATTAATGTCAAATAAACGTCGATATAAAATTGAATGTCCTTAGTTAGTTAGTTGGGCGCTAAGTTTCCGCACTTAGCCACCTAATTGGGCCATTGAGCGTGAACTTATTTGGCTACTCGGACCAGTTCAGTTCCATCCAGAAGTCCAGCAGGCCACGAAAGTCTGGCTTTAGGGCCTTCTGTAATGTCTTTTGATCATTGAGGAACTTTGCCCGTTGGCAACACTCTTGTAGTGTAGTAGGGGCTCTACCGGCTAAGTCGCCGAACATCGTTTTCGTGAATGGCGTTCAAATAAATAAAGATTTAAAATGACTTAATCAATCGTTACATCGGCTTCCATGACCGCATGTGACATAATTTTATGATGACACATTATGATGTTACATGTGGTCATGGAAGCCGATGTAACGATTGATTAAGTAATTTTGAATCTTTATTTATTTGAACGCCATTCACGAAAACGATGTTCGGCTACTTAGCCGGTAGAGCCCCAGGACGTGTGCTGGTGTTTCTTCATTTTCAATGCACCCTCTGCACAGGGGGCTGTCGCAAGATGCATTAGGTATCTTTTGCGATTTGTCCAAAGCGTTCGATTGCGTTCATCATGATACTCTGGTCAGAAAATTACACCACTACGGTATTAGGAACAAGGCTCTCGAACTTCTGACTTCTTACTTGGGCAATAGAATTCAGAAGGTCGAAATAAACGGTAAAATATCTCCGGGATCTCCAGTGGTAATGGGCGTCCCACAGGGGTCAATTCTGGGCTCATTTTTGTTTTTAATTTATATAAATGACTTACCTTACTACGTAAGGGATAAGCATGAGATTGTGTTGTTTGCAGATGATACTTCCCTGACGTTCAAAATAAACCGACAATTAAGCAATTTTGACGATGTTAATGATGCAATCTCTAAAGTTGTTCATTGGTTTAATGCCAATAATCTTGTGCTTAATGATAAGAAAACTAAAGTCATTAAATTCACTACACCGAATGTGAAACAGGCGACAACCAATGTACAACTTAATGGAGCTAGGTTGGACCCTGTTGAATCAACTGTGTTCTTGGGTATCACTATTGACTCAAAGCTACAATGGAGCCCACAAATAGAAAAACTGTCCGGCAAATTAAGTTCTGCAGCATATGCAGTGAAAACTATTAGACGGCTGACTGATGTTGACACAGCTAGAATGGTATATTTCAGTTATTTTCATAGTGTAATGTCCTATGGAATTCTTCTCTGGGGTAGCTCTGCTGACATTGACACCATATTTATATTGCAAAAAAGAGCTGTAAGAGCTATCTATAATCTTGGCCCGAGAGTGTCTCTAAGAGAAAAATTCAAAGAGGTCAACATTCTAACTGTACCATCTCAGTATATATATGAAAACTTACTATATGTGCATAAAAATATCGATTCCTTCTGTAAAAGGAGCGATACACATAATGTAAATACTAGATATAAGAATAATCTCATACTGCATACTACCCGTCTCCACAAAATAAGTAACTCTTTTATGGGGCAATGTATAAGATTCTATAACAAACTTCCCAATGATATTAGAGAATTGTCTACGAATAAGTTTAAAAGAATTATTAAAGCCAAATTGTGTAGCAGGGCGTATTACAAAATTTCTGATTATTTAAGTGATAAAAGTGCTTGGGATGGAGTTGTTCTGAGTCAACACACATGATTGTAATTAATCTTAAGTATATTTTATTTTAAAAAAGGATTCCTACTGAGTTTTCTGGCAGTGTTTCTCAGTAGCTGCCACGTCATGCACTGCACGGTAGGGTAAAAAAAATATGACGATTCCACATAAATGTAAAATTTTTACGGAATAAATTTACTTTGACTTTGACTTTATGACGCCAATATTGAAGAGGTGTTTGTATAGTGTGCAGTGTCTGGTAATTGTGCCTATCACCATGCGTAGATCCTTCCTGTGTAGGTCAATAATAGATCAGCGGATAGACGTTTGTTCAGAGAAACTGAATGTCCTTATATAGAGCACGGAAAGATTAGTGTCATACTGAAATGTTACGTCATAATGTATCACTATAAATGTAGTAGAGGTGCGAGCGACCCGTATCGTTATACGAGATACGACCTACCAAGATACTCGTAGAGCACAATTTACAAGTTGCTGTTGTGAAAGTGGTATACTTTAATATTATCCTGTTACGGAAAGGAAAGAATAAATAGTGTTCTTTTCACGGGACACTAAAAAGTACATATTATTATTCCAAGTTTGTGTGTAAATTTAAGTAAGTAACTCTTTGTGGTGTAAAAACCAACACAAAATTGTACATATAGAGACATATATACACTCACGACTCTTTTCCAGAGGGGTATGGAAACACAACGGATTTCCATTTGTCACGATCTTTGCACACCTATTTTGCCTCGTTTACACGTTATCTGGTTTCCATAGTAGAAACTCTGCTTAGTTTGGGATCAAATGGCCGTGTGGGAAAAATATAAAAGTATCTCAAAAATATAAATCTTAAATTTAAACTTCCGGCTGGTCTCGAAGCAGCACCCTCTACAAATCCGGGGTAGGCGCTCTGCGTTAAGCTACGAACGATACACGCTGGCAGATCCAATTTAGGATTCCGTTGCAAACAGCCTGCCGCAGGATCTCCATCACCAGGTGTTATCCATCGGTTTTGTTTGATGATTACATTTTCGCTTTACATTGTGAGTAATGCTATAAACTAATATTTTTTATATAAGTATGTTTATTAGTTGTCGGGTTGCTATAGTACAGGCTCTGCCCAGTTTGGGATCAGATAGCAGTGTGTTAGTTGTCCCAAGATATACGAGTATGTTCCAAAAACTTTTAAACTTTTAATTCTATACCAATTGGCTTAGTTGGAACGTTGTCTGTCAGTTATAGACCCTCAATTTATTTTTATGTAAATTCTTTCTATATTCAAGGATACTTATTTAACTTAATCAAAATAAAAGTGTTAAAATACTCTTTCATAATTGTGTTAATAAGTTTTCCGCCAAAACTTAATTTCCTGTTGGCGATTCGTGAATTCTAAATTTCGGGGGCGCTAGAATAATTCCTGATTCGGCACAAACAATAAAATTTGAAGGGTTGGAATCATTTAATAACGCAAATATTTTACTCGAGTCAGCCGATGCTGCGTTGGGGCGGAGTTATGCTAACGAACTGCTATTATGTTTCACCCTCGTGTCACTGTGTGAAGGTTTTGCACTCTCGACCGAGTTACGCCTGGGGTTGTTTCAGAAAATCATGTGTTGCTTGAGGAAAAGCTGGCAGTGTGAACACGCGACCCGGCGGAGACTGACGCTCGGTTGTTTCGCGGCCGGCGCCAACTACGAACAACATTCCGATATAATTCCGCTAATGTCTTACACGCATATCTAGCCCAATAGACAAATAAGGGATGTGAAAATATACAAAACAAAAACATTAAAATCGTGTTAAAATAAAAGTAGTTTTCCATATAGTCACTGTTTTGTGATTGATACAATTTTATGGATGTTTCCGGAGGCGTTGATGGATAATAATGTTTTTCTGATATTTGGAATGACTGAATTAAGTAAGTTTATTAATATTTTCTCATTAGTTATAGAACTTATTTAACGATGAAAACAGACGTCCATTACGATTGACATAAAAGGAAAAGTTGTTTGATGAGATTTGTTCGTGAGTTTCTTAATTAAAGTTGTCTTGTCTAATTTGTGTCGCTCCTAACTTTATCGAATTAATTTACTAGATATAAAAGTTAATATTCTTATTTATGGTAGAAATTTGTTATTTTTATTATAACAAGAGAAATATGTAGATACTAATACATGTAAGCTTTTGAAGCGAATCTTCTTAATAGATGTCTGGTGTGTAAATGTAAATTAGAAAAAAACATAAATGACGACGTTAAACAGGGTGGAAGTGGATCCCACCTAACTTCCGTGTCCTTCAATATAACTTACTGTTGTTTTTATTTTTATGAAATTAATTTTAAGTAATCCGCATATTCCTTATGCTTAATTCTACGCTCCTGCTTAATTCATTATCTAATGTCTATGTTTCAATGTCATTGCCATGTTCGGTATTGTCGACATATTTATGCATTTTTACAGCCGAGAATTTTTTTATTGATAACTTTAATCATTAAATGCAAAGCATAATTGCTGATGACGATATAGTTATCAACTGTTATATTGCCTAAACGATATCATAAAATTATTTTATGTAGCTAAGTAATACATATTAAAGCCAAGCAAGTAAATATCGGTCTATTATGGTTCCGTTAAATATATTATATGACTTCGCTTAGACTGCTGGACTCAAGTCCCAGCAGCCAAATAGTCTTATTGAAGTTTTAAGCACTTAGAAGACTGGACTCAGGAAAACGGTGGTAGAGATCCCCGTATCTTGAAGATCAAGTAAAGCTAAGTCTTGGTTATGAACTCTCTGGTAGAATCTTCTGACTCGTCCGGTCAGAAAGTGGGGTAATGACAGTACATCCGTGATTGTGCATATATTTGCGTAGTAGGTATAATCTGTACCGCATAGATGGCTATTCTCTATTGAGACTGGCTGCACTGGCTGTAATTCTACTAGGATGACTTTATTATAACACAGTAACCACCCGTGAATGAAAATAGTATCTAATACGGAAAATTATTTTGGAAATTCCTTGAAAATTAAATATGAAACCAGAAAATAAAAAGTTCCTAATATTTAGCTTTAGAATACATCGTCGTAACAAAATATAAGGGCATTTCGTTTTTGTAAGTAAAAATAATAAAAATATATCGATAAAACGAGTTATTGAAATCCGATAGGAATGTAAATTTTTTCGGCCTGTTTTAAATGTACGCCTAAAATGCAATCAAAGTTGATATCCCATTTACAACACAGGTTCTATAACGTTTCTACGAAAAATATCAATTTTGTATAGGTACTCATTTCGTTTATATACATGGCGACTGATATTTAAACAGACAGCCCAACACTGAGACCTTCTGTCTGGTGTCCCACTATACATCGAGCCTCGTTGGTCTAGCGTGTTCAACCGCAGTTAATGAAGTCCTGGGTTCAAATCCCGGGTCGGGCCAAAAAGCGATTTTGGGATCTTTCCGTAAAAAGAAATTTCTCAGTATCAGCCCGAAGTCTGGGAGTTGGCAGTATTACACCCCCGTGCCTCAGAGAGCACGTAAAGCCATCGGTCCTGCACCTGACCTCTTTCCGGTCGTGTCGCTAGTCGTCCCATCGGATAATGGAATAGAAAGTGCCCCTGTTTGTTGAAAGCGCACTCACTTGTGCACTATAATATGTCCTGCGCAATTGGCTAGCCTCCAATGCGACTAGCCGCCGTGGCCGAAATTCGGTCGGGAGGAAATGATTACCTTTAAGTCTTTCGTCGAGCAGTTTTTACTTCGTTTAAAGCAGCGCTAAACATGGAGAATGCTACAGTGAACCAATAACAAGCATCATCATTATGTCACCCAAAGTACGTCCAATGCTGGACAAAAGCCTCCCCAAAGAATGGGGGGATAAGCCATAATCACCACGCTTGGTAGACGGGTTTGCAATCGCAGTTTGATGGTCATAGTTCACAGAAAAACGCTGCTGTCCGTTCCCTGGTACGTATTCCGTCGGTCGATTTCTACGCTCCCCCCGGCATGAGATGGGATGATGATATTCTATGCCGTCACCACACAGCAGCAATAACCATATTCTGATATAATTGCAACGATATTATACAGCGTTTTTTTTTAAAATTAAGAGGCTTGATATCGATGTCGTTTTGTTATGGAATATAATTTCGTGTTGTCCACCGTGACTCTGTTGCAAGTGGTGTACAGAAGTCAGAAATTTATTTTATAGATTCTCAACTTTATCACATAAGCATAAGGATTGTAGCTTGATGTGCTGGCGTCTGTACCTTGGTGGAATAATTTATGATGGCTACTTCGCATTAATGGGGCTCAATTTCACTAAGAACGCGGGTTATGTTGGCTTGAGGGCGGCAATTGACTGGTTTGTTTGCATAAACTAGATATTTCAAATAGCCTCATAGAAAGTGGCTAAGCGGTGTCTAGTTGTCAACTTCTTATTCAATGAGTTTAATGTTTCCCGTGCAAGTGGCTCCGTCCTGTTGGAGCCACATATTGTTAAGATCCATATCATCTAGCCTAGGCGACATAACAATTGTTAACATTGTTCAATATTGGTCGCTATTAACAGTGAGCGAATAGAAACTGATTTTGATAATAGTTTTTAGCAATTTTTACTTGTTATCGGAGCATGAATCAAAATTGTACACTAAATACGTATTTATGCCAGTTTTGACAGATATCGCTTTACCAAGATCGCCACTATACCCTGTCAAAATTGGCATTTATAAATTCAACTACCTACCTAACTATTTTACCCGCGTTATACTTTATAAATTATGGCCTATGTGTTATTCGGTTGTATTTAAAGCTATATTGCTACAAAGTTTCAACAAAATCCGTCTGGTATTTTTTGCGTGAAATAGTAACAGACATACACACTCTCAAACTTTCGCCTTTATAATATTAGTGTGATGACGTGATATATAACTGAATTTAAGGTAAATAATGTACTGACCACATTATTTTACCGTAGAATATGATACTAGCGACACACATAGCATCGGTGAAGTGTGCCGATCCTTACCCCTTCGCCCCGATGATCTCTGGCGACGTTCGTCACAACCATGGGCCACAGGTATTACCTAATTCTGTCACATAGGGTATTTTGCCTCTGAGGAAGTAAGCTACAACTTTGAACATACATATAGGTAGAAGTAAGAAAAGTTTGCCGTAGTGTTGCAGTCCTCGACATTATCAACAGGAAATCATAAATCATTGATCAGTGGGTGTGGTAGTCTATGGAAGATATATAATTATATTAAATATGAAACATCATTCAGATTCTTGGTAAACGTGGTAAACTTTTTATTTAGTATAGAATGCTAAAGATAAATTTAAAAAAAATAACCTACAATTCCACAATAATTTGTGGGAGTTTTAGTTATTTTCATTTTTTTATTTCCATGACATATAAATCATATGTTAAATGAGGTAATTTTAGTAGAAGTTTTATTGTACTGTATATTTCAATTAAAATTATGAAGAATTAGATTAATTATAAAATATTAACTTGTACTTCATAATAATACCTGAGGACAATGTCACACAGATCATCCTAGCCCTAAACTAAGCAAAGCTTGTACTATGGGTACCAGGTGACGATATACATACTTATATAGATAGATAAATACTTAAATACATAGAAAACATCCATGACTCAGAAACAAATATTTGTGCTCATCACACAGATATTTGCACTTACCGGGATTCGAACCCAGGACCACCAGCTTCGTAGGCAGGAGCACTACCAACTAGGCTACGGTGACCGTCAAATATTTGTTAATATTAATAATTTTATATGTTATGATTAATTTAACATTTTATTATTATACTATCATTAGATTTAGGTACATTGTTACTAAAAAATATGGGCCTTGCTCTAAATAACTGTTTATTTTTATCACACTAATATTATAAAGGCGAAAGTTTGTGAGTGTGTGAGTGTGTATGTTTGTTACTTCTATACGTCTAAACGGCTTGAGCGATTTTAATAACATTTGGTATGGAGTTGGCTGTCACTCTGGATTAACACATAGGTTTATAAAGATTAATATATTTCAATATTATAACAGATTTAAATTTGAATTCAAATCAATAAAAAAGATCAATACGGCAACGTAGGCCAGAATTTCTTCAAACAAAATTTTGGGTACATTTACAGTTGGAGGAACCTTTCTTTTACGGTTAGAGATTCTTTATTTCTATTAAGAATATGCACATTCACTTACACAGAAATTAAATACATAATATAGGACGCCAAGCGTGGGCTACTTACCAATACTAAACTAAAATACTAAACTATACAATACAAATAAACACCTAAACAATTTTACAAATAACACAATTAAATTTTCATCATGATCAGTTAATTTTGGAGGCTTTCCCTAAGTCACCGGAAAATAGACGCAAGCGGGGCTAAAGATGTCTAGTTAATAATACTCCCAACGAAATAACTAGCGCTAAGTATCCCCTTTGGGGTATAAACTGTGGCTCCAGACGATTACTGACGTGAAAAAGAAGAGAGTCGATTTCGCGGAACTACGTAGCTTAATTATGTCGTAAGGACAAATGCTATGGATACCATCAAATTTATTGTGAACTATAGCATATTTGCCTCCCAATATTTACGTCGGTCTTCTAAGCTAGGTAGTTTATACTAATTGAGTAGTTGTACGACAAATAACTCCTACATTTAAGATATCTGCTTTAAATCGTACGAAGAAAATTACGATAACTTTGTCGATCCCTAGTAAAAAGGATTTCAAACAGAAACTGCATATTCTAACTAGGAACGTGCAAGCATTTTGTACGGTTAGAGCTAAATTTGGGGATATTTAAATTCAGTGGTTGATCACAAATCCATACGTTTTGACTCTAATGTTTACTATGAACATGCTGGCTTAATGATAAGTTGGCATCAAAAGTACCTACATCAATAATTACCCACATTATTAAAAGCCGATGAGATTGTGATTGTAGACGACGAACACGTTTATAACCTACTAGCTGTGCACCGCGGTTTTACTCGCGTTAAATTTTATAAATTATTACAGCTCTTCCTCAGTAATAATATGTAGCCTATATGTTGACCCGACCTCTTAGTAACATTCTTGCAAAATTTGAAGTAAATCCATGCTGTACTTTTTGAGTTTAGCCCGGACATACAGACAAACGGTAAAAAATTCTAAAAACTATTTTTGGCTTCGATATCGATTATAGATCACACCTCAAGTATCCTTTTTAAAAATATTCAATGTACAGTTTTGACTTTCCTACGATTTTATTATATATAGGTACTTATATGTAGATAATTTTGTACCGAACCTTCAGTGCACGAATCCGACTCGCATATGACTGTTTTTTAACGCCTAATGACTTATTTCTGTGCTTGTTTTGTTATTATTTTTTGGTTTTATATTTGGTGTCTGGATTGTTACATTGTGTCCGGCATTATTTTATTGTTCAATAACCTCCGAGTACAAGAAAGGCTGTTACGTTCTCTGCTTTATATAAAGTAAAGTATACATATTTTGTGAAACATCCAGTTGACATTCGTGATTTTTATCCGTGGTAATTGCGGAATATCCAGTAATCTAATAACATTGCCGGCCGTTCCGTAATTATTGCTTTTACCCATTTCTGCCAATTTAATTTTCACATTTCTGCTTTTAATGCTTAATTGGGTACGGATATCCATTACAAATCAATAAGCCTCTTTGAAGTCAATCCAATTGAATCCATAATTTGGGATGATATGCCATAATTACCACACTTGATAGACGGGTTGGCGAGCCCAGTATATTGTTCATAGTTCTCAGAGAGAAGCTTCTGCCCGCACTCTCGTAGATATTTCCTAGAAATTCCCCGGTTTCTACGCCAACTACTAGATCAGATGGGGTGATGATATTCTTCGCCGTCATCACATAGGATTTATAAAACATTCTTCCGAAAACTTCGGTATATCTGTTCTGTGTACTGAGCCAGTACACTATTTAACATCAGACAATAAATTATATTATATTATTTAAATAAATTTAAATACATAAAATAATAAACATAAAACTCACCTTTTACATCGCGAGTTTACGGAAAAGAATAAATATTAAACTACTAAAAATATATTTTGAAGCGTTGAGACACTCGTAAACTTACGGATTATACGCCTTTCACGTATTCTAATTGACAAAATATCACTCAAACGCTCACGTATTAAAACTATCCTCTTAAGGGCAGGTAGACTGAATTAGTGCAACACACATTTTTCTTTTTGTACAAGAATCGGCTACATTAATTTAAAATGTCAACAATAGGAAACTTGTGCAATATAGTACATCTTTTAAAGTACGTTTCATAAGTATGTTAAGATTTGCTAACAAGGAGTTTGTTATATAGAAAATTGTAGCTGAACTCTTAAGCGTTTTTTAAGTCGAAATAACTTAGCAATACTCGTGCAGATCAATTGCATTGCAATTATTCTATTGTTTACATTTTGAATTAATGTTGCCAATTTAAAATAAATTGTCTAGCAGTGATAATGTAATTATAGAACGAATACCTTTAAAATAATCTTTCTCGTAAATAACTCCCTCAAAATGTATAGGTATTGCTAACGTTATTACATTAGCAATACCATAGAGCAGGATTTGAAGCATAATTAAATTGATTAATTATTTATTACAGCTTATTATACTTTCTCAGTCAAACACTCCATTGAATACGTAAAGTCGTAAAGATCTGCTTAATATATAACATAATTTTGAAAATATAACAATATTTCTCATGTGATTACTTTGTTCATTTCTCTTTAGAAGAGTAGGTAAGATGAAGTTAAGTAAGGTTTGTGTCATCAAAACATTTAATCTGCTTGTTTTATGATTAATTTTCTATTATTATCCATGAATCCTAATAAAGTTCACAATTCATCATCAGTATCGAAATTAGACTTATTTTCTGTTTTAGTTTTAGATTAAGGACTCGAACGGACGTTATATTTGGAACGGTAGGTTCATGAAACATGCTACAGTTGGTATTACGCAAATAATATTTCTAGGTTTATTTAGGCTACGTTTATGTACGGTGTTACGCAAATAATATATTATTTTTAAGTTTATTATATAGGCTACGTACGTAGGAGTTGAAACATCAATAACTTGCTAATAGTAATGAGGAGTTTTCATATATTCAAGCTTTCATCATCATCATCATATCAGCCGAAAGACGTCCACTGCTGGACAAAGGCCTCCCCCAAAGATCTCCACAATTGCCGGTCTTGCGCTATCCACATCCAGCGGTTTCCAGCGACCCGCACAAGATCATCGGTACATTTTGTAGGGGGCCTGCCCACGCTGCGTCTTCCGGTTCGTGGTCGCCACTCGAGAACCTTTCTTCCCCAGCGGCCGTCGGTTCTACGAGCTATGTGCCCTGCCCACTGCCACTTCAGCTTGGCAATTCTTACGGCTTTGTCGGTTACTTTGGTTCGCCTGCGGATCTCAACATTTCTGATTCGATCTCGCAGGGAAACTCCAAGCATAGCAATAAAGGGCTATTCAAGCTTTATATCCACTCAATTATTAGTCATTGATTTCAAATATAATGATATCATATATTGATTTATCTTAAAAGCATAAGTCGAAATTAGCTTATAGCGTAAGGTCAGCCATTGAAGGTATCGGCGGTAGGGAATTATATTTTTCTGAATAATCATGCCATAAAAAAAAGTCATAGATATCAAATATATGACTTTTTTTTCGACGATCGTTGTGAGTTCGCTTGATGTGAACTAGAGGACCTACCCCCTATATCGCCGATCATCGTGATCGTGATCTCAGTTACCACACTGTACATATTTATACGGTGCTACGGCTAGATAACGCCTCGGCTACGGCTAGGCGACGCTTCGGCTACGGTGAGCTTGTTCCGAGGTGAGTCGGTTACGTAACGATTCCGATAAGTGTGCTCTGTAGTAGGGAGTTTCAAACAAAGAATACTGAGTGACTCGAGTTGATACGGTTACGATCAGTTTCCGAGCTTTAGGCGGTAGCCTCCATAGCTTTTGCTCTAAAGTATGAGTTTAGATCCTCGCACTAGACAAATATTTGTGTTCATTAGGGCCTATGCACACCACGTTTTTTAAACATACGTTCCTATCGATACAAACAAAAACAAACTGCTCTGTAGGATAAAAGCGCGCGGTGGACGCGCGTTTAAAACGCGCGTCGACATCGATAGAAACGCGATGCTAACTCGCGTGTGTAGGTATCGCTACAAACGCGCGTCAACGGCACGCTTAAAAAAACGTGGTGTGCATAGGCCCTACATTTTTCGTGGTCTGGGTGTTTTAAATAAATAAATACTAAAATAAACAAAAAAGGTTTTTATTCACGTAGAAAAAACCTAAACGTAGACTTTAATTGTAAATAGTCAGAACATGTTTGTAGTAATATAGTTGTATACATTATTATTTCTAGTAACATAGATATTTTTGTGTATGTATATATTTACAAAAAAAAAATGGTATCCATAATACAAGCTTTGCTTAGTGTGATATGTCTCGGATATTTATCATAATAATTTATTATTATTAAGCTCTGTACAGCTAATAGAAAACTCGACTGTACATAGTAGAATAGTTAGACAAGTAGGTAGGTAGTTATATGGACTTTACCAAGTGATATTACGATCCCTTTGCAAAGAGTATCTAGAGATTCGGAGCAATTAAACTGATTTATCGCTCGCGTGCTTGCTCACCAATGTTGACGGGGTATTTTAAGTTGAAAACTGTATCAGACGGTGCACCGAGCCAAATTGCTGGCACTAGGTATCTAGTTATGGCTCCCAATTAACAAACCACTGTTATCTTTAAAGATTGGCGATTTATTGCAAAACCTTTTCTTTTATTCTATGAGGAAATAGTTCTGGTTAAATGAATATCCATTTTCCGGTTCTATTTGAGTTAATACTTCGGTGATTTAGTAGCTATAAGATTGTTAATGAGAGGCTTCTTTGCAAACGAAATCTAATCCTTAAGCAGGCAGCACTAGGCGCGCGTGCTTGCAGAAGACTGAATAGGGATGAATGTGTTACAAATTTTATAATAGAAATGAAATGAAAGTTAGTTTTATTTGTCACAAAAATAAATCTTACCATACATAGCAAACATAAAACAAACATGTAGTTGAGAGTCAAAAAAGGCCCCTATCTAAGCATTAGCTACGGCAACACATATATCGCTGATCTTCCACTAGAGGCTTATATAAGCCACAATGGCATACTAAAAATAGATCGACACAAAGCACACCAAAGACTCAGAACAACAATTTATAGGTCACCCAAACAGTTTTCCTGTGCGGGAATGGAACCATGGATACGAGGTGGCGAGACGACTGTCTTAACCGCTACGCCGCATGTGTTTTTTTGTTGTTAATTTATGACTAACCGTTTTGTTAACCGTGTTGACGTATTTTTTAAAACACATGATAATTCTGTATTTACTGATGTTTATTCTGATCCGTGTAATTGATTGATTTTATTATTGTAACAGTACTCAGTACGGTAACAGTACTTGCAAATCTTGCACCAATACTCATTGAGTTTTGTACAAACAATGCTGAATACATTTTAATTAATTAACATCGGTCCTAAATGTAAGGGTCCTTCATGTAGTTAGTTTGCGGTTCATTAAATTCTATAATTAGTTTCTGCGGCTTGTGTTAAATTAATTACCATAAACATTTTCTTAAAGATATGTAAAAATAAAACATAATTATAGTATACCTACCTACTACCTTTTGCTAGGCAAAATTTTGAATATAGAAGTTGCTCAAAACTATTTTAATTAGAGCAAACAGACATTTCAAAAGTGCTTAAATGCTTCTTATGTCTAAACTAAACTCTCTCAATCTCTCAGACTCAAGGCCTATCACTTTTAGAGTTTTATATTATAAAGCAATATCAAATTAGCTACTTCAAATAAAATTTATTAGAGATGAACAATTTAATTCCACGGATTTGACACTTATTAAAAAAGTCGATCTTTAATTATATTTGTTTATATATATTTTTTAAGACAACGCCCGCACTAGGGAATCTAATCCCTGTATCGCGGGGTAAGTACTTGACAAACGTATAATAGACGGACGCAAATTACATCCAGACTCAGTACAACTATTTATGGGTCACCCAAATGTTGTCCGGCGCGGGAACTCTAAGTCATAATCGGTAAGTGATAACGATATCACATTTGCGTTCCAACAAGATCAAAATAACACAGTGCTAAATTTCTAAAGATCTGTCTATGATAAACAGGAGGAGGAGAGGTTATGATCCCAATCCGGGAAGTGCTTTGCAGAACACTTAACTGCGGTGCACTTACTGAATTGACCTCCACACAGATTAAAAAGTGTGTTTGGGATGAGTGTGAGAGTTTTAATGCAGTGTCTATTACCACTGGTGGTTCCGTAGACAATCTTAACTATTATAACAAACAAGGTAGTTCCTAAAAGAGATAAGATGCTGAGAAACACCAGTCCGCCTCACGACCGCGGTCAATGTAACTTATGTAGGCGCGTCGAGAAAAATAAAAATATTTATATAAAAACCTTCAACAATGTAATAAAAATAAATAAAAAAACAATCTTTCAATGTAAATTTGTAATTTATAATAAATTTCTTGGGACAACTAATACACTGACATCTGATCCTAAACAAGAGCCTCGGAGACTTATATATTTCTTATATAATTCAAGCTGTGTGGTGACGGCGGTGAATATCATATAATATCAGAATATCATCAGGACGGGCAGCAGCTTCCCTCTGAGTACATGTTATAGATGTCTTGATCTTATGGATGATATCTAGAGAAGTAGAGAGCATCTTACTGCGATCGCCAACCCGTCTGCCAAGCGTGGCGATTATGGCATTTCTCCCCAAGATAATTCTTGGGAGAAGCTTGTCCAGTAGTGTACTTATTTCAGCTGTAATGGTGATGGTAATATATTTCAAAATACATAGATTTAAAATTCAATTACTAAATTACTTCTAGACATAGAACAAATAATCGATATATCACATAATGTTTCTCGTAGGTAGATCGTACCCACAACCCATGGCTAAGTAGTCAAGGTCGCTAACCACTAAAGCAACAACACAGTCATCTTCTTGCATATATGCATGGTATCGATAGAAGTAACGCGGGAATCCTGTATTAAACCTTCACAGGACAACTGTGACAACGGACAGACTCGGCTTGCAATTAGAGAGGGCCTGTCCAACATTTACATTTTAATTTAAATTTCGTCCTGACGAGATTCAAGATAAATTGGACGGCGTTATTTAGCGCAATAATTCGAGTCTCCCTTCGCGCCGTGGTATCCAAATTAAGCAGCGGGATAATTGTTTGCGTTATAATTAATAATTGACATTAATATTGTGAACTCGCTACTGGTTTGAGTAAACGTTCGGTCGTATAAACGCAAGCTGTTAAACTGTGCTGTTTAACTTATTTAGTTGTTTCATTTGATAACAGGTGATGTCCTCACGACCGCATTTCAGCCACGGTGGCCTGTCTCAATGGAGACTAGCCAATTGGCAGGACATATTATGGTGCACAAGTGTGTGCGCAAACACAGGGGCACTTTCTATCCATCACTCTCATGATCCGATGGGACGACTACCGACACGACTGGAAAGAGGTCAGGTACAGGAACGACGGCTTCACGTGCTCTCCGAGGCACGGGGGTGTAATACTGCCAACTCCCAGACTTCGGGCTGACACTGAGAAATTTCTTTTTACGGAAATCCTAAAATCACTGTTTTGGCCCGACCCGGGATTTGAACCCAGGACCTCATTATCTGCGGTTGAACACGCTACCGCTGAACGAGGCAGTCAATGATAACATGTATGGCATGGCTGTGCGCTGTAAGCAGGTAAGCCAGCTTTATTGTGACCTTATTCATAATGGACTAACTTCCACACGCAGATACGCTGCCGTTGATCCCCTGCGGATTCAATTTGGAATTTTCTTTCCCGTCAACAGCAACAAATTGACGAACTTTCATGTAAAATTCAGGTCAGTCAGTCAGGTTACGTTTTTTATTCATGAATACAGCGAGTTAAAAAATTAATTAACGTGCTCCAACAATTTGAAGCGTACTGTTGTTTGGTGTACTGCGTTCAAACTGGGTTGTGGTCACATTTAAAGTAAATCGTTCAATGAGATGATTGATATTTAATTCTTAACTTTCGCCCATGGGGTTATATCGATTACGCTTTGTTTAACTAATGTACGCTTTAATGTTACCGGAATAACTGTGTATCTGTACACAGTTGTATGAAAATATTGGAAACAATAATGTCTGCAAATTGGTTTGAATATAATTAGTAAGTCGTATAATATGACTTCATACTACACATGGTACGTATATATCCTTTTATACCTGGTTCCATATTTTCCTTACTAATATTATAAATGCGAAAGTAACTCTGTCTGGAGGAACAAACAATATCACTTAAAGAATACCGAGTGCGCCTCAACATCTACATTGATACACGAATGAAACAATCGATTCGTTACTGGAAAAAGGAAAATAATGCAAATTGCGAAGGATTGGAGGATTGGAATAGAGAATGGTTCTCATAGGCGGATAACAAAAGGAATGCAATGAGGATATCGTTTGATGGGCGGCCGTAGGCATCGGCGCGGCGCGGCGTAGCCGAGCAGCGTAGCGCGTAGCACGGCCTGCCTCCAACACGCTCCAACTATTGTGTTTTGATTGCTTGCCAGCGGCCTTTTATTGATTAGATGCAAACCTGCTCAACCAAATAATGGATACGAGCAACAGTCAAACATGGTAAACAAAAACATTTAATTACGATGAATTTTATATGGAAAGTATACACGTTAAATTAACGTAGCGTGTTTCGCTTCTATGTTAGGTAGAGATTTCATGAATTTAATTTCACTTACCTCTTGTGAAAATATTTAAATGTTAATTGTGAGAGTACCCTTCTACTCGTTTATCTAAACTTTGTAAGGGGATTTGTTTACAATGTCCCAAATGATACTCAGTGCCGCGATAAAAGCTTTTTAAGTCCATTTGATATAAAATTTCAAGTATCTATTTCATGAATTAAACTTTGATATTTAAATTATCCTTTGATTAACTGAAACTACTAGTTATAGTTCTCGTTGCCATTGAAGTTCATATTTGGAGAATTTCTGGTGTAGTAAAAAAAACTATTTAAAATTGTAATACTTCTTTACGGATAGGTACTTTGTCAGGTAGCTAGAGAACAGTGAGCAGTAGAAATTATAGACATTATAAATCACTATACATGTATTATTGAGCCCGACAATAATACTACAGCGAAACTATACTTTTAATTTTTTTTTAAGCCGGTGTAGAAGTACTACGCTTGCGTTAAGGAAATCTGCGGTTGACTAAAAACAGCAGTTTATGGAGTCAAAATACCTAGACTGTACGTACCCAAAATATCATGTGCATATCCAGATTGTGCACAGCTAGATATGCTGGGTACGCTTCGAGTGATCCTTCACACGTTTACAATTTGTGTCACCCATAACTAAAGGTTTCTGATCGTCGGTGCCGAAGCAAAGCATCTACTATATTAGGTTTAGTATTTTTTACCATATTTTTTTATTGCATCTGGTCGATAAACTATTGTTTATCGACCAGATGCAATAAAAAAAGTTTATTATTTAAATAATAAACTTAAAATTCTGTGTAAATAACATTAAAAGCATTTGAAAATTAAACGCAATGTGTCTAATGCAGTATATTTCAATCTGAATGATTTTTTACCAAGATTTACTATATTATCTATAAAAGTTGAAAGCGTAGTAGAGGTAGCTGCTCTTGCATAGATTTTCCGCAATGCTCTGATCCCTTCGTGAATATTAAGTTTGCCCATTACGCCACTCAGTAATTCGAAAGCGTTTAGGGCGTTCCCCACAACGAATTTATTACTTAATATCACTTTGACCCGACAACGCCTGGCGCTGATTATAAATCGTACTCGCCTGTAAATATGCACAATTTTCATTGGAAGATTTAAGGAAGCAATTTTTATAATTAAATTTCTTTTTTCGCGACATAATATTTTTCGGGGGAATTTTGTGTTTCTCATTCCTTTTGTTTCTGTGTAAGACCTACATAGCCTAGCAGCTTTCATTTAATTCCGTTACTTGGCAATAATATCTACTTCATCTTCTGCGTAATTAAGAACAATGGAACGCTAATTTAGGTGCACAGTTTAGGGTTTAAAATATGATCGCCTCTTATTCCTTTGCGACTATAGGCTACGTTGATAAATAGACATTGGCTAGGTTTATTAAATGTCTCGGAGAGCACTTAAAGCCGTCGGTCACGTACCTGACCTCTTTCTGGTCTGGTCTTTAGTCGTTTCGTCCGATGATGAGAATGATAGAATAGTAGTACCCCTGTGTTTGCGCAGACACATCATAAGTGCACAAGGGACTAGGTATAATATGCCCCGCGCAGATGGCTAGTTTCAATTGAGACTGGCGGCCGTGGCGCAAATTCGACTCGGAGGACATTATTTTATTTAGTAACTAGCTGTGCCCCGAATTTTTACCCGCGTTAAATTTTATAAATTATCACAGCTCCTCCCCCGTACGTGATAGCGTGATAATATGTAGCCTATATGTTGACCCGAACTCTTAGTAATATTCATGCAAAATTTGAAGTAAATCCATGCAGTACTTTTTGAGATTAGCCCGGACATACATACAGACAAACTGACACACAGACAAAAATTCTAAAAACTATATTTTTGGCTTCGATATCGATTGTAGATCACGCCCCAAGTATCCCTTTTAAAAAATATTAAATGTACAGTTTGACTTTCCTACGATTTTATTCAGTTGCGCGCGAGACGCCGACGCGAGCGCACGTAGTTTGGTTACTCCGTATCGCTTAAGTCAAGTTTTTTCCGAGTACCCTCATAGGTTGAGAATGGAAGAAAAAAGTGACGGAAATAAAGCGGAAAACAATGTGTTGGAGTTTTCTAGTATCTTTACGGGTGAGACTAGTAATAGTAGTAACCGGAATGATTGTGAGATGGATAGTGGAAGTATTGCTGAAAAAAGGGCCCGAGAAAAAAGTGATGAAAGCAGCGAAGATGGTTTTATAACGGTGATCAGAAGGCGACCCAAACGTCTTTTAAGGAGTGAATCTGGAATCGAAGGCGAATCGGGAAAGGGGATAAGAGAGGAAAATATAGAAGGTACACATCTGTCGGCGCATCAGCTGTCTGTCACTGCGCTGCTCGTGTCCAACGATTAAGTTTAAACTTTTGTGTGAAATCCCGGGGAGTATATTACTTATTCTTTATTTTACACATACATACATTAGGTTACTAACCAAACATTTATTCGACTCATTGGTGTGAGTCACGTCCAATTTCACACTGCCATATTCTGTCTCCATTTGCTTGACGTACATTGTGGAAGCAAATTCGACGACGTAATTAGCTGGCTACAGACATCACACACTTCAATTACTCCTTAACTATACTGATATAAGATTGGCATTCGATAAATTTATCCTATCTACACATACTAAGTTAACTTGACTAGACCCTAGTAATGAACTCTGATTAGGTGTCATATAGATAAAGTTAAAAGTGCCCCACTACAGTTTGTAACTAAATGTTTAAGTGTTGCTTTATTATAAATCTATTATAAAGTTAATTGCCCATCTGTCTTGTATATACTTACTTATATTATTTCTACCTATAGATCTCTGTAGTTTATTTTTCATATCTCACTCCTTTGACTTCAAATACATCTTAACCTCTTGTTTCTGTCTAGTTTTCTGTTCACCCTCTCTTTGTTTTCAGCCCATCCTCATTCACCTCACATCATGCAGACCCGAAGCATGGCTGCAACTCAAGTAGCTGAACATAAGTTGAAATCAGCTCTCAAGGACTTACAGACATACCAAGATCAGTGTCATAAACTTGAACAGGAGCGTGAGGAGAATGAGATAGAGATAAAAAGGGTCATTGATAGTAACACATCACTGAAAAGAGAACTTGTGAAACTCAACCACCAACTAGAGTCTACTATTGAAGAGCGAGACAGACTGCATGCGGAGACAGAGTCTTTTGATAATTGTAGAGTGTTATATGAAGAAGCACTGTTCAAAATTAGAGATCTTGAATTAGAATTAATTAATTGTAATGAGAAGTTGTCAAATTATGTAAAAAACACAACTTGTCCAGTAGCCTCCATTAATCAGAGCTTGTATGACGAGTTGGCCAGTTGTAGTCCGGTGGGTCTCCCTATTAATACAACGGTGACCATTGATTTGACTAGCGATGACTGTGTAGACTGCCAGCCAAGCATTAATTCCTTATGTAGTGACAAGCTAAAACAATACATACTTGAACTAAGTAAAGAACGTAGGGCATTATTAAACAAATTAGAAAATTATAAAATTAAATTAGAGGATAGCAAACTTATTTATGAAAAAGACACTCAGTCGTTGCTTTATGAGATAAAAACTCTTGAGAAGTCCCTAGCAATCTCATATCACAGTTTCCAGTCATACAAAAATGAAATGCAATTGCTAGCTGGAAAGTGTAATCCTGAAAGCAATAGGACATTGGAACCGATTAACACCAGTAGTGCAGTAGTGGAGTCATACACACAGCTGGGATCAGAGTCACCAGTATCTCCACAAAATGGCATTAATAAACATAGCTCCATACTGTATTCCGATGAAATGGGTAAGGGCCTTGGTACCTTGCTTTGTAATAAGCTGAGTTGTTCCTTTGTCAACTATTGTATGCCAGGATTACATTATAAAGATATAATACATAAATTAATTCAGAATAAACACAGTGCCAAATCATGTATAACTCTAATGGTAGGAAATTGTAAAAACTTAAAGAAAAAAGACATTACAGATAGTTTCACTGAGATGTTAGAATTAGACTGTAATAAGATAATATTGTGTGCCTTCCCCTATGTGTCCAATGTGCCTGATAGTACAAATAATTATATCCACAAGCTAAATATGCACCTACAGTTTTTGGTTAGCCATTATAGTGATAAATTTATATTTTTGGACACAAATAGTTTTATAGATTCTTGTAGGGTAACCATGAGTACAGTTACTGTTTCAAGAAAATTTTTGAACATACTTGCAAGTTTAGTAGCGGCACATATTAACTCAGTCATAAGTAGTATGATGAAGTCACTTTTTATACCATCTTTTAGTAATGTTATTAAAATCAATTTAGTTAGTAGTTTAAACATGTAAGCATGACAATAGAGAAGTGTGATAACTTTCTAATTCTATCACATCAAAATATAAACCGCTTCTCTGGCAAAATTCTAGACATAGAACTTTTTAATGAAAAATATGAAATAGATATCCTTTGTTTTACAGAAACATGGCTGAAGGCACACAAGATGGCTTTTAGTGTCTGTGGCTATAGGGTCGCCAGCTTTTATAATAGGGTTTCGGCAGAGGGTGGTGGAGTACTGATACTACTTCGAGACCAAATTAAATTTAAAGAACGTAAAGATATATGCCAACTATCTATTGAGCGTGTGTGTGAGGTGGCATGTGTAGAGACGCAGTTTTATTGTATAATATGTGTGTATAGACCACCAGCATCCGATTTAAAGCTTTTTGCAGCAACAATAGAAGACATTCTTAGGAAAATTAAAAGTAAAAAAAAATCCTTGTATGTGGTGATTTTAATATGAACATTTTAGCAGATTCACCTGAAATAAACATATTTCTATCTGTATTTCGGTCCTTTAACCTTAAATGCTTGTTCTCTGAGGCCACGAGAGTCACACCCACATCTGCTACTTGCATTGATAACATAATTACCAACTTTGATGTCTCTGAGAAGTGTTTGGTGGCTGGTGTTCGCTCTGACCATAAATGCCAAATAGTAAAGATAAAAAATGAGATAAATATAAATAAACAAGAAATTAGTTTTAGACCTTTAACAAAATCTAATTTGGGAAAGTTCAGTAACAACCTGGAGAATAGTTTGTGCCATCTATTGCCAAACAAAAGTAAGCCTAACGATATGTACACTACATTATTCCACTGTATTAGCAAAGAATTTAATAAAGCTTGTAAAATAAAAAACATAACGGTTGACAGTAATAAGATAAAATTTAGTTCTTGGGCAACTCAAGGCATTAGACTGAGTAGAGATTTTTTATATGAGTTGTATGACAGAAGGTCCTATAACCCTGATGTCAATTTCATTAATTATGTTAGAAATTATTCAAAAATTTTTAAAAAGGTTTGCATTCAAGCTAAATCTTTATATATAAGAGATAAAATTAAAAAATCTGATAATAAAATAAAATCAGCTTGGCAAATAATTAATACTGAAATTGGTAAAAGTAGATCAAAAGATCAAACATTAGTATTGAATATTGGTGATGAACTGGTTTCAGACAAGCTTACCATTGCCAATTTTTTAGCTGCTTTTTTTGCAAATATACCCGTGGATATTACTAAGTGTCTCGCATCATCACCAGATGTGGCTGAACTCTTTTTAAATCAAAGCGTAAAACAAACTGTACCTAACTTTAGTTTTAAATCCGTAACAAGTGATGATATTATAAAAGCTTTTAAGAGTATTAAAAGGAAAGGCACAGAAGATTTGTGGGGACTGTCTGTTAAAGCAATTGAATCAATCATACTAAACATTGCTACAATCCTTGCAGCCATCTTCAATGGCTGTATAAGTGATGGTGTCTTTCCCGATTTAATGAAAATAAGTAAGATAATACCTATTTTCAAGGCAGGTTGTTCAAAAAATGCCACGAATTATAGGCCTATCTCAATACTACCAGCTTTAAGTAAAATATTTGAAAAGCTGATGCTCAGCCAAATGTTGTCGCACTTTAACGTGAATGAGATATTGCATAACAAGCAGTTCGGGTTTACAAGGGGCCGCTCTACTCAGGATGCAGGTTGCACATTAATTAGGTCAATATTGGAGGCTTGGGAGGGATCACAGGATGCGCTGGGAGTTTTCTGTGATCTCTCTAAGGCTTTCGATTGCGTTGATCATCGTACGCTCGTTGTTAAACTGAAGTACTATGGAATATCTGGCACATCTCTTGATCTTGTGATGTCCCATTTATCGGGGCGACATCAGATGGTTTCGATAGGCGGTGCCACTTCGGCACGTCATCCTGTGAAAATGGGGGTGCCCCAAGGATCTATATTGGGCCCATTTTTATTTCTAGTTTATATAAATGATCTCCCTTATCTGGTAGAGAAAGTATCAGACATAGTTTTGTTCGCTGATGATACTTCGCTCATATTTAAAGTAAATAGACAGGATAAAGATCTTATTGAGCATAATAAAACACTCAGCTTTATATCAGAATGGTTTTCGGCAAATAATCTCTTGTTAAATGCAGGGAAAACTAAATGCATCAGGTTCTCATTGCCGAATGTGACTCAAATTGTACCAACAGTTGCACTTAATGCGAAAATATTAGACCTAGTCCCATCGACCGTATTTTTAGGATTGACACTTGATTCAAAATTGCAATGGGGTCCTCAGATTGAAAAGTTAGCAGGTAAATTAAGTTCGGCTTCCTATGCCGTCTGGAAAATAAGGCAATTGTCAGATGAACAAACTGCTAGATTAGTGTATTTCGCGTACTTTCATAGCATTATGTCGTATGGCATTCTGCTGTGGGGTTCGGCGGCTGACATAGGTGCTATTTTTGTATTGCAGAAAAGAGCAGTCAGAGCCATTTATGGTTTAGGCAGTCGCGATTCTTTGCGAAATTTGTTTAAAGAAATAAATATACTTACTGTGCCATCGGAATATATATATCAGAATATAATGTTTGTTAGAAAAAATATTCATAATTATAAAAAGAAAAGTGAACTGCATAATATAAATACTAGGAATAAAAACAAACTAGCCATGCCAGGCTTTAGAGTAAGCAAAACTAATAAATCATTTTTAGGAAATTGTATTAGGTTTTATAACAAGCTTCCTACTCAAATTACTGATCTGCCTGACACAAGTTTTAAAACACACATTAAACGTATACTTATGGCTAGGGGTTATTACACCACTAAAGAGTACATCGATGACAAAGACGTCTGGCTCTCACTTCCTACCTGCACATTGCTCGCTGGAGATCTTGTAGCCATATAGACATGACTGATCTGCTGTGTTACGTGAACTATCTGTAAATGATTGCTATCATATACTTAATTTAAAATTATTGACTCTGTCTCAAAATGAATAATGTTATTGTTTCGAAGTTTTTCTTTTGTATACCTAAATATAATCTAAAATAATAAGCATTCAGACAACCGATCGAGCATATATTGTGTTTGCCTACTAAATAATTACTCTAATTGGACCAAATCCCGTGTTCATGCCCGCTTGAGTATGTTTCGCCGGACCGTCTCAACTGGGTCGTGTTGAAACCGGTAGTAGATGAACCCACTGAGTTTGTTTCACTGGGTCTTCTCAGTTGGGGCGCATTGGATCCGGTGGTAGCATTAAAGCGCGACCGTCGTTATTAACACAAGGTCCGTCATAATAATAATACCTTTAATATAGACAGAACCATTGACAATATGTAGTAAAAATATTAGACTTAAACTAGATAATTAAACATAATCTCTTGACAATAACTTGATACGAGCTAGCTAAATATCATTTCTGTAATAAAATAAATTTTATAAATGTTTTCATACAAGATGTACCTAAATATCTATGTTACTAGAAATAATATCTAATGTATACAACTATATTACTACAAACATGTTCTGACTATTTACAAGCGCTTTTTTAAAGTCTACGTGAATAAAAACCTTTTTTATTTTATTTTATTTTATTTATACATATAAAGTTTGCTTAACATCCCTAAAAGTCTTACCCAAACAAATGGCATTAGCAAAATTATTGAAAAATGAAAATATAAATAACATTCTGAGAATCAACTTTAAGAGTCCCTACAAGGTGTTAATACAAGTTGCTAATAAAGAAGACGGAGAAAAATTAATCAAATGTCAGAAGTTCGTTGATTTAGAAGTAAGGGCTCAATTTGTTAACCAACTAAGCTTATCTTACGGAATAATTAAGGGTGTAGATTTGGAACTGAGTGAGTCAGAGATATTAGACACATTAGAGAGTCCATGCAAAATATTATCAGTTAGAAGATTAAGGCGTATCAGCCAGGATAGGGAGTGGGTGGACAGTGAGACTGTGCGTGTCTGTTTTGAGAACCCGACATCTCCAGAGTTTATTCTTGCCTATGGGTGCCGTTTTCGAGTAGAACGATATGTGTTTCCTGTCTCTCAATGCTCCGCCTGCTGGAAATTCGGGCATATAAAGAAATTCTGCCCAATAAAAAAGATTCTGTGTCCTAAATGCGGCAAGGAACATGATAATTGTGAAACAGACAGAATTGTATGCCCCAATTGCAAAGGACCTCACATAGCACTTGACAAGACGTGCCCTGCCTTCCTGAAAGAAAAAGAAATTCGGACTCTGATGAGTGCTGAGAATATTTCCTATAGAGAAGCCCTCCAAATATATCTTAAGAACAACAATAAAGAAAGCACTTTTGAAGCAATTGAAGTTTCTGATAAAAAAACGGGAGAGAATCAAGCTACTTTTAAAAAGACCTACAGTAGTGCTGTGCAATCAACAGTTACACAAGAGGTATTAATTAATGAAAATATATGCAGACAAAACGAAAGTTTGGGCAACACACAAATACAAAAACAGAAGGCGAAAAGATTGAAGAAGCAAAATAAAAATAAAGATGGGCGAGATAATCAAACTACATTTATGGAAACAGAGTGGGAAACTTTTTCTACGGAAGATGAGATGAGTGTAAGTAATCAGGAAAATGGGCAATCGAGAAAATAAGAAGGTGAAAAGAAGAAGAAAAGAAAATTCAGATTTCAAGAAATATTTTTCAAAATTAAGGAAATAATTTGTTCAGAGAAAGGATTTGAAGAAATAATTATGTCGGTGTTGAAAGTAATATTTGAGGAATGCAAGGTATTTATTAAGGATTTTTTTATTGGAGGAAATTTATGTCAATGGTTGTTTAAGTCTGAAAATGAATAATTATCACAAAGACGCGTTGATTAATATACTACAGTGGAATAGTCAAAGCGTAAAACCAAAATCACTTACTTTAGATGCATTACTTAGGCAAGAAAAAATTCATATTGTTATAGTTAGTGAAACTTGGCTAAACTCAGACATTAATTTGAATATTAGGGGTTATAATATACATAGAAAGGACCGAGAGGATTCCTACGGGGGTGTCGCGATAATTATCCATAAATCTATACAGGCGCATGTATGCCCAATTAGTTTAAGTAATGTAGGTATAGAGGCTATATGTATAAAAATACTTAATTGTAAAAGTTTAGAACACGTTGTATCTATTTACTGTCCATCTTCAGTGCGTACAACCACATCAGATTGGGACAATATTTTCTCGTGTGTACCCAAAAAATCATTGGTTGCAGGTGACTTTAACGGTCACCATACGAACTGGTCTTATAAAACGGATCAGCGCGGAACTCAAATATTAGATTCATCGTTAGATCACGGTTTTGTAACATTAAATGACGGAGAGGCAACCCGAGTCAAGTTAGTTAATGGAAATGTACAAAGATCATCACCGGACATCACATTCGCGTCATCTGATATTGCTATTAAGTTTCAGTGGGGTTTAATGAATGAAAATCTAGGTAGTGACCACCTCGTAATTAAGATTTCGATGAATTTTCAAGAGAATATTGAATATATTCAAAGACGAAACTTCAAAAAAGCAAAGTGGGAAGCATTTCGTCATGAGCTTATAGATTCCTTTTCAAGTGCAGTTGACATGGGCAATAATATTCAAGTATTATACGACTATTTTCTAGAACAAGTTGATAAGGCAGC
Organism: Pseudoips prasinana; assembly: GCA_951640165.1. Lineage (NCBI taxonomy): Eukaryota > Metazoa > Arthropoda > Insecta > Lepidoptera > Nolidae > Pseudoips > Pseudoips prasinana. Next base: position 19,456,374 of record OX621240.1, read on the forward strand.
GAATAAGCACATACCCATGATTAAAATGTGTACCAGTCCTTTAAGGAATTTTAAGCCAAAAGAGTATTGGGATCCATCATTGTCTAGAGCAGTGGCCGAACGCAGGTTGGCTTTAGCCAAATTTAGACGAAATCCTACTCCTGACAATTTAACAAGACTAGAAGAGAGAGGGGCACATGCCCATAATTTGATAAGTACAGCCAGAGATAGAAGTTGGAAACATTTTTGTAGCAGCATAGATGAAACTTCTTCAGTTTCTGATATGTGGCGAAGGATGAGATGGCTTAAAGGTAATCGTCAAGCTAAGTTTAGTGTATCGGAAGACAAGCTAAAAAGGTTGTTGTATTCACTCACACCGGATTCCGTGACGAATTTACCACCCCTGTTCAAATCACAGAATTTACTAATAGAATCGGCATTTACAATGGATGAATTTGAGAATAGTATAAAAAAGAAGGACACTTCTCCGGGAAATGATGGAATAACGTATTCTATGATTTATAATCTTCCGTTTGTGGCCAAGCAGTTTCTTCTGCAAGTATTTAATGATATCTTCAGAACGGCAGATATCCCAAAACAATGGCGTGCAATATCAGTTATTGCTATTCCTAAAGCTGGGCACGACGCGAATTCAGAGGCGAAGCTTAGACCAATATCGCTTATATCCTGTGTGTGTAAAATATTCCACAATATGATCGGTAAAAGAATAGAATGGTATATTGAGAAGCATTCCATATTGTCACCATATACGGTTGGTTTTAGGAGAGCTCAATCTTGTTTAGACTGTATTACAAGACTATCTACGTATATTCAATTGGGTTTCACAAGGAATTACCCGACGTTGGCTTGCTTTTTAGACATAACAAACGCTTATAATAATGTTTTGGTGGAAAAGCTGGTTCAGACACTAGATGATTTCGGAATGGGCTCAAAAGTTTGTAGTTACCTTTATTCATTTCTATTGGAGCGGTACTTAATGATAAGGAATAGTAGTGATGGACGTACTGTTGACGTCAGGCGAGCATGTAGGGGGTTGGCACAGGGCGATCCAATATCACCAATGCTTTTTAATATTATTACGTCAAAAATTTGCCAACAGATTGAGAGGGTTATTGTTTCGCAGTACGCGGATGATTTCGTATTTTATCTTAGCCATAAAGATTTAGACCACGCGGAATCGGAAATGCAAGTTGCCCTTGATGCTATGGTTGTATTGCTGGATCAGATGGGTCTGGACATGTCACCGAATAAGACAAAGATGTGCCTTTTTAGTAGAGGTAGAAGAAGAAGACAATTGCAACTTACAATTAACAACTCACCAGTTGCCTCAGTTGATTGTGTGAAGCACTTAGGTATTTGGTTAGATAGGTCACTTCTATGGAAAAAGCATATTATCGAAATACATGAAAAGACGGCTAAATATTTAAATTTATTTAAAGTTTTGGCGGGGCCGACTTGGGGAATACATCCGAAACATTTGAGGTCTTTGTACATTTCATTGGTACGTAGTAGGATTGACTTCGGTTGCTTTCTCTATGATAATAGTGCAAAGGGTCATTTAGGTAAACTGGATATCATCCAGAACCGGTATTTGAGGTGTATAGGTGGCTTTATAAAAAGCTCTCCAATACATGTAATGGAAGCTGAAATGTGTATACCACCTTTGTACGTTAGAAGATTATATTTAGCTTACAAATTCTGTATAAAAAGTATGTCATGTATGAATAATGTAACTATTAGATTAATAGATGAGTTGAATGACCTTTCAGTCACAAGATACTGGAATAATAAGAAAAAACCGTTACTTGTGACCGTGTACAATGAGTGTAAGCCACGTAATATACATTGTTCAAGGATTTTAGATATGTACTCGCTGGAGAAATGGGTAACAGGTATAAACGTACGAGATAAAATTAGATATAATTTAGACTGCGTCAAATTAGCTAAGCGCAGGCATGAGGTTACATCACTTAAATTCGATGTTATTAAGGAACTTAGTGAAAAGTACTCTGGGTGGAAAATATTCTTTACTGATGGGTCCAAGAGCAATATGGGATGTGGTGCCGCTTATTATAATATAAGTGATGGAACTTCGGCCTTGTTTAAATCTAGCGATACAAACATATCGGTAATGACGATGGAACTTGTTGCAATCTCAAAAACTCTAGAGAACATAATTAGTTGGAGCAATGTGAACCTTTCTGTGAATCAAAACATAGTAATATGTACAGATAGCAGAAGTGGTTTAATGCATTTAGCTCGATGCGCCTCTGGTTGCAGAGGTGTACCGATAGCTTATGTAATTCTTAAGCTATTTTGTGAACTTGGCGACATTAATTTGAGGTTGCAATGGATTCCATCTCATATTGGCATAAGTGGAAACGAGAAGGCTGACATGTTTGCAAAGAAAGCAATTTCGGAAGGATTGGAAATTGACATCGCTCCGTTCTACACAGAAATACTTAGCTATTATAAAAACATATGCTACAATCATTTTAGAGAGTATTTCGACAGAAGGTCAAAAGAAAAAGGAATATGGTATAAGACCATACAAAGTCAGCCTCCTCGAATCCCTTGGTTTGCTGAAAGTCTTTTGATGAGGTCGTATGTAGTTATGGCACATAGATTGCGTTCTGGTCATTTTCCATCTAGGAAATTTGGATACCTCATGAAAAAGATTGATTCCCCTAATTGCCAAGTATGTAACAAAGTCGAAGATGTCCAACATTTACTAATGGAATGTGAAAAGAACAAAAAAGAAAGAGAGTTAGTGTTGCAGGAGTTAAAAGTCAATATGTATGATGTTGGGGCTTTCATTAGAATACTAGCTGTACCTAATGCAGGAGAAGCGAAACTCATTTACGAAATGGTTGCTGCATCACTATCTCCCTCGCTTACGCAATAATGTTACGTAAAATAATAATGTTATACGTGTAATAATTAATTAGATTAGGGTATGATGAGGCTGGCATACCTTTGTAAGGTAAAAGCCTCTAAATAAATATAGAATAAAAAAAAAAAAAAAAAAACGATTTTATTATATGTATAGATACAACTGTTCCTTCGTACTGATACAAGGTGATTATAGCTAAAGCCAATGTACAGCTTACTGAAAACCGGATTGTTCATACAAAATTACAAATAAATAAAATTAGAGTGTCTGTTTGTAATGTTGAAATAACCGTTGTTTACTACATAAATACGAATATATATACGGTACAAACACCAAAATATTTTTTTTTACAATTTTTGTCTGTCTATTTGTTTGTTCAGGCTAATCTTTGAAATGACTTGACCGATTTTGACGGGACTTTTATTGGCAGGTAGCTTATGTAATAGGGAGTAATAAGTTACTCCCTTAGTTATTCACATTCATTACAAAGTTTCTCAAAGTGAGTCTTTCACGTATGTTAGGACATTTTGTTGTAGGTTACATTGGTCATCATTCAAAATTGTCGCGGATGAAGTCGCGGGTAACAGCTAGTATTACATAAATAAACAGGCCTTATATTTCCTTCGATTCACATTCTATAACATACGAAATATTATGAAATACTTAATACTTAGCTGGGAAATTGAAAATACGTAATACAAAAGTAAACGAAACGCGCGACAATATTGTATTCAAAGTTATTGAATCCTTCGTAATATAACATTCGACACCTTTGACGGTGAAGAAGTAATAAATAGGTACAACATATATACATATATAAGTATGTTATAGATACCGATTCCGTTTTCAGAGGAAAATTGGCCGCCCTTTTATACTCACATCTGTAGAATTTGATGAAGTCTTTACGAGGAAAAGAATGAGAGTCGAGTATATAGTTTCTTTATAGGCTTCTTCGGAATGTTTCTTTAAACGAACACATGTACTTCTAATATTTGATGTGAGCGAATTTCAGTAGGTAATATAAAGAAATGTTCGGTTAATTATTCACCCGCGGTTCTTCACTCGAAGCGAGTGACATTTTAAGGCAGCTGTCTATTTCCCTCAACTCTGGTTGTGGCAAGTGTAGGTAGGTACACGGCGTTATTATTTAATGAAGATTCAAAAGGATGTTCTTGAAAACATTTCTAAGATATGGCTGCCTGTCAGTGTGCGGTTGAGTAGATTTAGGTATGTTTTATCTATCTAATCTCGCTGATGCACGTAAGAACTGTACTACTCAAACACAACGTATGTACGTTATGTTTTATTAATAGAAATGTAAGATTGAAGAAGGTATTAGGAAAATGTAATGTATGTTAACTTGTTGTTGAATATTTTTGGTACCATATCGAGCTCTTGTTTTTTAACTAGTGGGAAGGGAACTTTAACTTGCACTTCATAGTATGTTCAATCACATAACCAGTTAGGCTCATCAGTTTGTAAATTATCGCAACTTGATGCGCTATAAACATTGTAATTTCTAACCATATAAGTTTAAGTAATTTGTAATATTTTAAGTAACAGGTTATCAGGGCAAAACATTAAAGAAATAAATATTCGGTACGACCTATTTTCCAATAATGAAGTTCAATCAGGTGCCAAAAAAGGTTAGGCGCTCGGTCTGCGTTGAACTTAATTATTTTAATGAAAATTGATGCAACTTTTATAAACTTCAATTAGAGCGGACCTGAACTTAATCTCACCAAGTGATCGTTACGTAACTCGGCTAATTAATGCTTAAAAACGTACTGACAGTAGGTAGTCATGTGCACATTCATTGTTTCAAAAGATCCTATCAAAAGAATTGTGAGTAAATGCCACCTAACAAGCGTACTTAATGATCAAGGAATACCCTTCGCCGAAACTCAAAAGACAAACGAATCAGGGCGAACAAAGAAATCGCTTTTATTTCTTTTTTCCTTAAATATTTCCGTATATCGCGTAGATTATAGAACATTAGCGATGTATGCGTATGTAAACCCGTGTAAATTCGTTTTACGCCATATGAATCAGGGAAATCAAAGTGTTTTATTTTAGATGGGGTGGCGATGTGGGGAGTTCTGTTTCCTTGTTTTTGCTGTCTGTGAGTTAATGAAGGTAAGTATTGATCGGGAAATCAGATTCATTTACACAGGTACTTGGTTCATGCTTATGTTAAGGTTTCTTTGCGTAATGTAATTTATTGCAGACTATATGCTGTGCACGCATTTCCACTCGTATGTTAGTAGCGTTGTCGGGCATTACGACCGTCGTGACTTGGTTGGTAATGAACCTGCCTTTGGACCAATGGTTGCTGGTTTGATCCTCGCACTACAAAATATTTGTACTTGATTTATGAACGTCTCTTTTTGCTACGGTTTTGGTGTTTTCTGATTGATATATATTTAAAAATACATATAAATAACTGTTGCCCTGCATCCATTGTACAGACGCAAGCACATCCAGCTACCCCAATTTGTCAAATTTCTTTCAGAGATTTTCAACTTTATCACATAAGCATAAGGTTCCCTTTCAATTGGGGAAATTTGACAGATTGGGGTAGCTTGTTTTGCTGGCGTCTGTACCAACAAGCTTTGCTTAGTTTAGGATTTATGGCACTGTGCGATAGGTTTGCAATATTTATTTATAATTAATCTATTATTGTTATATCAAGGAAATAATAGTAGCTCGATCTGATTTCATTTTTAGGGTTTCGTAGCCAAATGGCAAAAAACGGAACCCTTATAGATTCGTCATGTCTGTCTGTCTGTCCGTCCGTATGTCACAGCCATTTTATTCCGAAACTATAAGAGCTGTACTGTTGAAACTTGGTGAGTAGATGTATTCTGTGAACCGCATTAAGATTATTGCACAAAAATAGAAAAATAATAATAATTTTAGGGGGTCCGCATACATAGAACTGAAACTCAAATTTTTTTTTTCATCGTACCCATACATGTGGTGTATCTATGGATAGGTCTTCAAAAATGATATGGAGGTTCCTAATATCATTTTTTCTAAACTGAATAGTTAGCGCGAGAGAGACTGCCAAAGTGGAAAAATGAGTGTAAGTGAAGTCGCCAGAGCAAATCAGGAGGGGGTAGGTGTATCTTAAAGGGCCGGATTCAGTTATAAACGTTAGACAACTGCCGATAAGTTATTGCTTTAGGAGAAAGGCAACAGCAACTTAAATTATCCTTAGTTGGACTCGTATCGTTAAAATGTCCTTCTCCATCCTCAATAGGATAAGCGTCAGTAACCATTCTGAATCAAGTCTAAAGGCGGTGCACTTTTGCGTGGATTACTTAGTTTGTATTTTTATTTTCCAAGTAGATTAAACCCTCGCGCGGATCTATTGTTCGGGGCCGTCTATATGCCGTTCACATTTAGCTTAGGAGACTTTCACTGTTTGAAAGACTCCTAAGCTAAATGTAAACGGCACGTTTAATAAAAACTTGGACACTTGGGAAACGTTAAGTAAAGTAAAGAAAGTTTTTTCATGTGTACTGTTATCTAGTAACGAATATTTTCTGAACAACCAATTCCGAGCGTTGACAATAATTACTTCAATTCTCATATGTGTTAGGTGACCAACAACTAGTTGAGTTTACTGTAAGTAATAATGTATTATGTAAGCTTTATTTAATGATGATTGTAAACTTGTTTGTTGTTCCAATAAATAAATAAAAAAAAAGTCTCAGTTTACTGCCTACAGATAGTGCGACGATGAAATCCTACTACTCCCCTACTTCCTACTAATATTATAATGCGAAAGTTTGTGATTATAGGTGTTTGTTACTATTTTACGCAAAAACTACCGAACGGATTTTGATGAAACTTTGTAATAATATGACACTAATATTATAAAGACGAAAGTTTGTGAGTGTGTATGTTTGTTACTTCTTCACGTCTAAATGGCTGGAGCATTTTTATTAAAATTTGATATGGAGTTAGGTGTCACCCCAGATTAACATATATAAAGATTAACACGTGTAAAACCGAGGGGCTCAGCTAGTAAGTTATATATGTATAGGCTAAAAGTTGGTGATTTCCATACTAAATTACCAAAGACAAAACCAATAAGAGCCATTTATTCACGGCCTTCTAGCTATATGGAAGCATTTCGGTTCAAGTAAGTAAATATTTAATTAACTTTTGGGGCCTTCGACTGGCCAATTACTGTTACTCCTTGAACCGGTCTACTTTACTAATGAACGGTGTTGACGTAAAACGTTTCCTGTACACTTGCCTGAGGGGTTTTCACGAATTTCAGCGTCTGAAACATAAAATAATCATCTAGTTTCTGACAACATGTTTCCATGTTTACAAGAGAAACTTTAACGATTAAGTAGATAAATTGTACCGCAAGCCATAAAGTTGCCGTTCACAGCAGGCTGATCGCAACCACCGCCAATCCACAAACGACTCTCGGGGGATTAAGAACTCTGAAAATAAATTATATCGGATTTAATTGCAATTATGTTCAGTGACCGCAACGATGATCAGATAAAATCACAGCCTATAAAAGACTCAGGGAACTCTTAACAAGTTTTGTTTTAATATCGTCGCCGAAAGCTCATTTTATAATTGTTTTTCTGCCTTGGGAATGGTGAACTCGTGCGGGAACGAATTCTAAGAAAGAACACGAGACACTGAATATTTTATTAAGTTGGTTGTTTTTGATTCTTTGAAACATTATTGGTAACATTTTGTCTGTAAAACTAGTAAGCAAGTGTGTAGAAATGTACAATTATTAGTTGCTTTGTGCGGGGATTATTTATTATTTATTTTTAAACTTTATGCACAACAATGTACAGAGGCGGGCTTAATGCCAAAGGCATTCTCTGCCTTGATATGGAAGGTGCTCTATTAGGACAGTGAAAAAAAAATGATAAGATCTAAGGATAAGAATACATAAATCACCATTACAGCCGAAATAATTCCACTGCTGGACAAGCCTCCCTCAAAAATCATCTTGGAGGGATAGGTATGCCATAATCACCATGCTCGGCAAACGGGTTGGCGATCGCAGGAAGATGGTCGTAGTACTCAGAAGGAAGCTGCTCGTCCTCTGGTAGATATGCCCTCGGCACAGAATAAAAAGTACTACGTACCCTCGGGCCGACTTTTACGCCGCCCACGGGATTGGATGGGGTGATGATATTCTGATTCTGATATTCGTCGCCGTCACCACACAGCAATATAATTATATATAAATACCTATATCTATACAATATGTAACTTAACTCACGCACACCCTGAAAATAGTTTGTTCAGAATCGTTTACTGAATCGATTTATATCATTTTAAATATAGGTAATTTTTTATTCCAAAATAATTAAAACTACGGAAATTATCTTTATTTTGACCCTGTACAGTCAAAACAAATTGAAATGGACCGTAAGTCAAAGTAATAAGACTTTTAAATCGCAGTTTTATTTGTATTCATACAAATTCCATCATTCTCAAAATAAAGAAAAATAAACTTTATTCCAAGAAATTAATTTAGTAAATAACAATACATATACATGTTAAATAAAAATTTAGTGTATGTATTATGATAACAACACAATATTCTAATTGGGGTGTCTGAGGGTGTGCGTTAATTACGTAACGTGGTGTATTATAATAAACTAACAAATAATGTGGCTTATTTACCATATTATTTGGTGATCTTAAACTTACAAAGTAAATGCCACTGAAACTAAAATATAGTGGAGCGCAGAATCATTTCATTGATTCTAAAGTTCATAATATTTAGGATCCTCGCTACGGGATTTGATAAACTGTGGATATATTAATGAAACAGAGAGCACGTTAATCTCTGTCCGGAGCACGGATCTGCTAAATGGGCCTTGAAATTTCAGCTTCGCTGTTTTTACGGGGATATAATCTGTAGAAATAAAGATAATGTATTTTTTTTAACTTTAGTCATGTTGTAGATTTATGAGCGCTTCGCACACTTTAATTTGTTTAAAAGGTGATAAAGTGTGACAGGAGGTTGGCGTACGTTTATGTCGTGTTCACGGAATGAAATTATATCTAGGCGTTGCTTTCAGTCACTTTGATTATATTTCATGTTAACTGCAATCCTCACGACTCACGTACAATGGTCCACAACGGGACTTAGTGCGGAAACCATACCCACTAGCACATTAGTGGAACAAGATGATGCTGAATTAATGATGAATACCCAGACTCAGGATAAACAGACATGTTCATGCACACAAATATCTGCCCTGTGTGGGAATCGAACCCACGGCCTCCGGCGTGAAAAGCATTTGCCAACCACGTCAACAGGCCCTTCTACTACTTAAGCTTTCTGGTTTTTTTACAATAGAAAACAAGAAACTTCCAAATTGAACTGGTTATTGAATAACATGATGTTTACAGTTAGCCTAGTCAGCTATCACGGCTTTACTGGAAAATAAAACTGGTTCCATTACAATGTAAGCACACACATTAAGCTGTGGTGAGGCGTGCCAGTTTAGTTTGGAAGAAGGTTACCTTGATTACGTACCTTATTTGTAATTCGGCCAGGAGCATTGGACGGGCTTGTTTCTTATTATTCTTATTCTTCTGGTGACGGCTATTTCCAGCCCCCGGAGGTCCTGGTAACACTGCGTCCAGTGATGAACTATTGTGCTCGCCGCTCCAACTAAACTTCCCTGTCTAACCCTGCAACATAGATAAATTGCAGAATCTTTTTGGCAGGAGTATCGATAACATCGTCCTGGTGCAAGAAGTGATGGCCCAGGACGGTGTTACGTTGGCTTGTTTCGGCCTGCTCAGACTGTTTTATTATTCGGCCACAGAGCTTGTACACAAATTGTTATTACGTTTTACCTATATAACTAATGTAAGTTTAAAAGATGCCATGAAAATTTATAGGCATATTTTACGTTCGTTGGTACTTGTGAGCACTCGGTGTCCGAAGTACGACATTTCGATTAACCGCAGACATTTCAGCTGTCTCACTGTCTATCACGTTGACAAGTGAAATAGCAAAAAGTGTCGTAATTCAACAAAGTGCCTATAAAGGTGCTGATAGACTTGGGGCATTCATTAATAAGGAAAATTCCAGCGAATGTTACAATACAGGAAAATAAACGGAAGTCTCGTAGCGAGCATTCTAGCGAAATGGCGGTAAATTTGCTTCTAGTTTTTTACAGAGTTTAGTTATTTTGTCATTGTTCAGTCGCGCCACTGAGAAGAATATGTTTTTGACGAGCATTCGCTAAAATAATCATGATAATGTTCGTAGCGATGTTTGGCTCTGTGTGTCTTCGTTGTTCACTTCACCAGTTTAATACGGTGAAGGATCGATGTTCTGTTACAAGTCAATCGGCAACTTTATATTACCAATCCCGAACCTCAATGACCCATTGGTTAAAAAGACTAAACTAACTTTTTCTTCGTCTATGCATATTGTAGAGGACAACGTACTATGAGATTGGGAGGACCCGTGTTGAAGAATCACGAATTGTCTCACACATATTTCGTTAATTCAGGAGGGGTAGGCAAGACGACAGATTAGCGGATTAATGTATTCTCAAAGTGCACCGTCCAGTAGCTAACTGGCTCCGAGAAATCTACACTTACACTGTTAAATCCACCCTTATAGCTTACCTACGTAATAAAGACGCTGTCAAAGTGTGACCTCCACCACGTGGTTCCATCCACGGCCATACAAACCCGCATTATATAAAACATCATTCATGCCGAAGTCTTGTGCATTCAAAAAGTGTGTAATTATCCTTTTAGCATAATTACTGTTTTAAAAAACATTGAACCGTCTTCGAATTTCTATAAAACAACCGAGTCAAAATAAATTAATCTGGGAATATGTAGAAGCGATTTCGTACCGGATAGAAAAATTCAAAATCGGTTCAGATATAACGGAAAAATAGGACAAATAAAACAAAAAATATACATACAGAATATAAATGCCTTTTTCTTTTGATAAGTCTGTCAAAAATAAGTCTCGAGGTAATATAATTCATTAATCATTTAATTCAGCTACTTATATAACATTGATAAACTTTTAATAAGGTTAAATAATAATTCTCTGTGATTGACAGTAACAATTAAGAATGTTTGGAACAACCAAAAGAGATTGTACAAACGTGTTACTGAGAAGGTTCATCAGATAATAATATTAAGTAATATTCGTAATTTGTGTTATGGTTATGTTAGATTGTTATTTTCTAGTTACACATATTCTGGAGCGTTCTTATTTAAACAATACAACAATGCTTCTGTACACCAAATTCAAAATGCATCACATTTGACCTTCTGGATTGTCGAGTGGAGGGAGCCAAATTAGGTTCCAATTTTGATGCTTCTAAAAGAACGCCCTAAGAAGTGAGATAAATGCGCGAGGCATTAATCTCACTTCTAAGGGCGTTCATGTGTGTGAGTAAATTTTCCAAAAGGATTGGTCATCGGCATCTGTTGACTATATGGGCATATTAGGAACAGTGTGAGCAAAGTTTCCAACGGGATTGGGCTTCCAAATCTGATGACCGTATGGTAATCACGGTCCAGACAAAAAAGTGGTTAAGTCGTTGTGGCTGCATGTTTTCAGTATGACGACCGTAATTTCCCGATCTTGCCATGTGTATTATTACACTCTCCATCCTCGGGTGCATGCACTGACTGTCACACATTGCTTAGCACAGGACTTACATATAAAGGTGAGTATCATCATCATCATCATCATTACAGCTAAATGAGTCCACTGCTGGACAAGCCTCCCTCAAGAATCGTCTTGGGGGGGGGATATGCCATAATCGCCACGCTTGGCAGGCGGGTTGGCGATCGCAGTAAGATGGTCATAGTAATCAGAAGGAAGCTGCTGCCCTTCCTCTGGTAGTTATTCCCTCGGGTCGACTTCTACGCCCCCCACGGGATGAGATGGGGTGATGATATTCTGATTCTGATATTTGTCGCCGTCACCACACAGCAGGTAAAGGTGAGTATAGACTACAACATTTACTTGTAACAGAACAACGAGCCGCTCTATGATATGTTCTAGTGTATCATCCTCTTACGAACTAAACGTCGAGCACGCTGGCCTCTAGTTACAAACCAACGAGCATATTGGTGTAACATTTCGTCGAGCGTATTGGTGTAACATTTCGTCGAGCCACGAGTGCGGGCGATGCGCGGTTGCGGGGTGACGCGGACGACACTCGCTGTGAGCATTTACCCGTAACATATCGAGCATTCGCAGGAACGTTACATTACATGGAAATGCTTTGGAAACTGAGCTTTTGCCTGTATTGTATCATTCGTAAGAACGTTACATTACACAGAAATGCTCCAGAAAATGTTGTAGTCTATACTCACCTTAATGATAATAGCCAGCCGGATGAAGGCGGATCTGTAGATCTGACCACCAAGTTTACAGAGAACCAAAATAATAAAAAATACAATGGTAGTACTAGTTAAATCTTTTGAGTTTATATGTGTTTCTAATTTTCACATCAATGGCTGGTTGGTCTTGTTTCTGATAAAATAATTTGGGTTTAAAAAGACATGTCAATTAGACGGGGTTTAAAATTGCCACTTAATAATACCAGGTTTATTAGATAAAATTAAAAATGTATTATTAATCCTTAGACGTCAAGTCTCGTATAAAGTATGCAATTAAACCTGGCTCTGAATTCTCAAAACAATAATTCGAAAATCAAATCAGCATTATTAATTGTGGTGCTGTTTTTAGATTCAGTATCAGTATCCTAGTATTTGTTAAACTTTGGATAAGACGCATTTTTTCGAAGGGCAATGGTACCTGCAAGTAATCTCCTCCACTGACTAGCGGATCAAAGCGCGCTTTCTCTGCCTACGGTCTAGATCACAACACTAGAACACCCATTTTCTTAAGAGATGTGGGTAGCATATTAATCAACAATATCCCCATGTGAAGACGGAATAAAATAAAGTACTGCCTCCTCACATGCTGAAAAGTAACGCGTTTTATACCCTCTGTAGCTGTCCGTACTGGCGTCTAAATAATCGGATATAATTATAGCTCTAAAAGTTTTACGTATTATCGATAAAGCCTGCTAACCTATTCCGCGTCAAGTCTAATTAATAATGGAACATTGTACAGAGTGTAAAAGCCTATTTAATTAAATTTGTCTGCCTCGTATGTTTGAAAGGCGAACGACTAACATCTTGAAAGCGTGCGGTGAGCCGGTGAAGGAGACGCATCAACATAATCTACAGTCAGTAGGCAGCTATAGATGACGGCAAGTCGATAGGTACACTTGCAATTCGAAAATCACCATTATATCCCGGTAATAATGACGTTGGAAATAACAAATTATATACTCAGACGTGGTGCCTCAACAAATCAGAGAAATCGCTTAATATAGATTTATACAGACGGTGGGGTGTCAACTAAGTTCCGACAACATTGTATGTGATTTCCACGAATTATTTAGAGCTGCCATTGGCAACACCATGACATTAATACTATTAATTAGTCCTATCTACTTGCTTTGGTGCAGACGCCAGCACATCAAGCTACCCCAATCTGTCAAATATCCCCAATTGAAAGTGAACCTTATGCTTATGCGATAAAGTTGAAAATCTATAATAGAAATTTGATAGATTGGGGTAGCTGGATGTGCTGGCGTCTGTACAAATTATGTTGCGCGGTGGGCATCAAATCACAGACAGCAGATACATCTTAATGGATCGATTTGAAAGTTATTACCATTTTTGAAACGCATCTGTGCCATTTTCTTCGCCACGTTGTTTGATGAGTAGATTAATAGAAATCGACCTCATAGCTGAAAGAACTTCGTTTCTGATCTAAGCGCATCGTACTGCAGATAGTAAGCCGTGGGTTAAAATCCCGGGTCATGCAAAAAATAATGTTTGGACGTTTATGTTAAGAAAAATTCTCCCATAGTTTTAAAATTGGCTATGTAATACCTTCATACGTCTTGAACTCTTTTCGGTTGTTTTCGGTTTTACCCATTGCATTGGATCAAAATAGTGAGTGAAAACGAGTAGACCTGTGTTTGAGCACATCCTTTAGTATTTCCCACGTGGATGAAGATGAAAATATATTATTTCTTTAACATAATGGTACAGACAGTTACATTTTCATATTTACGTAGATGGCTAGCCTTAAGACTGACCTCAATGGCCGAAATTCTACCATAAGATTATTATGATTATAATACAAAGTTCTTTTAATACATGTTTAGCTACTGCAGTGAATTAGCTTTACCTAATATCGGTATACCAAACCTCAGTTAAGGAAATAGTAGATTGTAACACGAGGGTCGAAAGGAATCAATTCCCATATGAGATATTTGCATTTCAAATACCAGGAAAGTAAAAAATAGTAGTTTTTGTAAATATTAACTGATAATAGTAACGTGAGTAGTACTTATTTAAAATGAAGTCGTTAATTGTTAAGTTTGTGATTTCACTGCTTCTGCAGGCGCCGCTTATACCGAGGATCAATACCACTTGTGAAATACATGATTTCTTCATCACTATATATTTTAGGTACCTATGTAGATGGAATAACAAGCAGAGATCTTTTACTCCAGAAATGCACGCTCTCGATTTACTCTCAATTTACGCATTCTCGTCAGTGTGTTTGATTGATATGATTGCCTCTTTTTATGGAAACCGATCTATAATAAATACCAGAGTAAAGTCGTTGGGATCGACGTTTATTTTTAGAACGTTTATAGCTTACCTTCACTGCCAAATATATCTCGTCAGGGGCTTCATTTAAAAATGTTTTAACTTCACAAGAGGTGAGAACCTTAGCGTTTTGTTCTTGAACCCCTGAGACAGTCTTGTCGGAAACGCTGTTAGAATATGGAATATTTTCAAATCGACATTATGTTTTAGTGTACTCCTGCTCCATAACGTAGAAGACTTTAATTTGCCAGATAGTCCATTGAAGTATGTAAGAAATACACAAAATGATTTTATTTTCTTATCTGCTCGCCACTTCATAAAGTCATTGTATGTACAGAAGCCAGCACATCAAGCTAACCCAATCTGTCAAATTTCCCCAATTGCTAGTGAACCTTATACTGATGTGATAAAGTTGAAAATCGATAAAAGAAATTTGACAGATTGAGGTAACTGGAAGTGCTGGCGCCTGTACCTTTTAAGTATATTTTCTTAGAAATTTCTGGCAAAAGATTTTCTGTAACGGTATTCAAAATCTAGGGTCAACATTTCAGAATCACTTGAACTCATTTTTAATAATATATTAGTCTTACTAATATATTAGAATTAGTCTTAATATATTAGAATAATATATTAGTCTTAGGGCCTGTTTCACAATGTCCAGATAAAGTCCCGAATAAGCTACTTGCAACTTATCTATCGAATAAAGACATCGTTTGCGTTTCACAATCCATGAATAGTGCTAACTGGCAAATAAACTGCCACTGACAAATGTCATTCGATGCTTATTTGGGTGGTGTTTATTGTTAGAATAAAATGGTAACATTTGATACTATTGAAGACGAAATTGATGAATTATTTGATAGTGAACCGCGCATAAATCCGACACCGCTAAGAAAAACACTACCGAAACACCGCAACAAACATTTGTTGAATATTAACATTTGACGTTTATTTACTTTCGTACGTTTAATTTCACGCAAAAAAAAATCAATTTATGTATGTATTTTTATTTGATAAAATAATAGTTAGAAGATGAATTTGAAAATATTTATGCAAACCTGAAAATGCTAACCATAAAAAATTAGTAAAAAGATATTTGTAGGTGTGTTTCTCATAAGAAATGTATTTATAGGTTGTCTGTTTCCTAAGATGGAACGACAAAATGCGACGTTGCCAAACCTACCTATTAGTAACTGCCGAATAGCAATCTGGCAAATAAATTTATCGGGAAGGTGGTGGTGAAACGCAATGTGTTTTATCCAGAACTTATATCTGTCAGTATATATTGTATTTGGTAGTTAGCTATCCGACACTTTATTCGTCGATTGTGAAACAGACCCTTAATCTGAGATTTTATAAAGCTACAGAGTTAGTATCCCGCCAAATTATATAGTCTATTTTAAATTTTAACTTTTCATTCACACTGGCCGTTTATACACTCATAAGACCGTAGAATTTTATTCTTAATTATGTTAGATTTTTACAGCCAAATGCCTAACCAAATTTAGTTTTTATTTTAAAATTTATTCCCACCCTATCAATTACTATGAGTCTTTTCCGCCCAAAGGTGGGAGGCAGCATCTTCCCCCGCTACTCGGATCAAATAAACACCACTTTCAGAGTATTAGAAATGAAAAATATATTTCGTTTTTCAAATTGAAATTATTTTTTTCTATCAAGGGCTCCTCTACGTCTGTAGAAGATATCATGGATTAAAGGATTACGAGAGTTATATATATATATTAGGTCTTTACCTATGAAATTGCCGTTCTGCAGTACTGGCCATTTCAAATCAAAATAATTTTTGTTTGGCTAAGAATTCTAATTTCAAATTAATTTTATTTTAAAAACATGGATTCTTTTTTCCAAAAGTAGTCATTTCTTTATTGATTAGTGTTACATTTTCATCGCATTTCAATCTTTTTCGTCATCATGGATACGTTAAAAATTCGAGTAATTATGGAATATGAGTACCGTCGTGGCAGCAACGCGGCACAAGCGGCACGCAACATCAACGACGTTTACGGAGCTAACACTACAAACCAACGCACCACCTGTTATTGGTTTGCTCGCTTCCGTTCTGGAAATTTCGACCTGAAAAATGAACCTCGCGGTCGTCCGAAGACTTTGGTCGACAATGACGAATTAAAGGCGGTTGTGGAAGCTGATGATACACAATCTACGGCTGAATTAGCAGCAGCTTTCGACGTTAGCGTCAAAACAATATTGGTCCATTTGCGTCAAATTGGCAAGGTAAAAAAGCTTGACAAATGGGTGCCCCACGAACTCAATGATCGCCAGCGCGAAGTACGCGTCGAGACGTGCCTTGCACTGCTCAACAGACACACAAATGAAGGAATTTTGAACCGCATTGTTACCTGCGATGAAAAATGGATTCTGTTTGATAACCGCAAGCGCTCAGCAAGTTGGTTGGATCCTGGTTCAGCACCTAAACAATGCCCTAAACGAAAACTTACCCCTAGAAAAGTGATGGTCACTGTTTGGTGGTCTAGCGCCGGTGTGATTCATCACAGCTTCTTACCAAACGGGGTGAGCATTACTGCAGATGTGTACTGTGAAGAACTGAGCACAATGATGGAGAAGCTGGCGCATCTCCAACCAGCATTGGTCAATCGCTCGTCTCCGCTGCTCCTGCACGACAACGCGCGACCTCATACTTCACAGCAGACGGTCTCCAAGTTGCAAGAACTGGGGTTTGAAGCTCTCCGTCATCCGCCCTACTCACCAGACCTTGCGCCTACAGACTACTACTTTTTCCAGAATTTGGATAACTTCTTGGCGGGAAAAAAATTCAATACCCGAGAGGCAGTACAAAATGCCTTTGAAGAATTTGTTGCCTCCCGTCCAGCTGATTTCTTTAAGAAGGGCATCAATAAACTGCCACTGCGATGGCAAAGATGCATTGATTGCATGGGTGATTACTTCGATTAATACAAATAAAAAAATTCATGAAAAAAATTCGTTTAAATTTTTTCATACAAAACGGCAATTTCATAGGTAAAGACCTATTATATATATATATATATATATATTGTGTATATATATATATATATATATAATATATATATTATACATATATATTACTTTGTAGGTTCATCTTACTTTGTAACAGCTTAGCAATTATGTATATTTTTTTATATCAGAGGGCGACAAACGAGCAAGTGGTGCACCTGATGGTAAGTGCCATCACCACCGCCCATGGATACTCGCCTAAAGTAAGCAAAAAAGTATTGATGACCCTTCCCCCCACCCCAATGAGCTCTGGCGACATTACTCACATTCGGAAAGACAACATAAAAATTATTAATGTTTTAATTAAGGACTGTCTTCTGTAGTGTGTGATGAGCGAATCAACGCCATGCCCGGCCTCTATATCTCTATTAAAATGACCTTCAGCGAATATTATCGAAACAATGAATATTGTGTGTTGTTTAGGGATCGTGCATATTAAATGCCTTATAGTTTTAAAGTAGACCGAGAAATTATGAGCTGATGGAATAGGGTATAAAGTTTACAACATGTTGTAAACTTTAATATTGTTTTAGACCGAAGTCTGACAGATTGGAAAATCATTGTCGACAGCCCGAAATATCGAATTTGGTAATGAAAAAATATAACTTAAATATAACTGAAATTGCCGAGTGCGTCAGCCCTACCCAAAGCTCCATTGATAATAAACAATTATCAATGGAGCTTTGGGTAGGGCTGACGCACTCGGCAATTTCAGTGCTATAAGTACAGACGCCAGCACATCAAGCTACCCCAATCTGTCAAATTTCCCCAATTAAAAGGGAACGTTATGCTTATGTGATAAAGTTGAAAGTCTATAAAATAAATTTTACAGATTGGGGTAGCTGGATGTGCTGGCGTCTGTACATCGGTAGGAAAACAATGATAGCGTTCGCCGTAGCATCGAGCTTGAGAGAGAGTGCAACTGTTCATTGGCTAGAACAAAAGAAACTCTAAAGCTTAAGGATTTAGTATTTATTAGTCCACAAAAAAGCAATCCTCTAAGCAAATAAAATTATATCTATACATTTAAAACCCTCACGAGCTAGATAGAACTTTATTACACCAAGATAAGATTCGCTATTTAGGTACTTAAACTAAATGATTATGTGCCAGAATATAGGTTACAGAGTAATAGTAGTATAAGTTTCAGTATATAATTCGTGCAAAATATTAAATTCAAATTTAGAATTCATTTATACGAAATGAATTCAATATTCATGTAAAATCGTAATATTTTTCCCCACCACGCAGTGCATGATGTGACAGCTATTGAGAAATACTGCCAGCAAACTCGGTAGAAATATTTTTTGAAAATATTATTTTCTTAATATTAATTACATATTCTTTTTGTGTGTTGACAACTCAATCCCAAGTACTTATTTCACTTAAATAATCAGAAAACGCCCACAGCTGAACAAAACCCAAAAGATTTCCACAATTGCCGGTTTTGCGCTACGCGCATGAAGCGACTTTCAGCGACTCTCATAAGATTAGCCATTCGAGAACCTTTCTGGCTAGCGGCCTATTAGCATAATAATAGAAAAATGTTTGGTCTACCAATCTATACATATAATAAAATCGTAGGAAAGTCAAAACTGTACATTGAATATTTTTTTAAAAGGAGACATGGGGCGTGATCTACAATCGATACCGAAGCCAAAAATATAGTTTTTAGATTTTTTTGTCTGTGTGTCTGTTTGTCTGTATGTATATCCGGGCTAAACTCAAAAAGTACTGCATGGATTTACTTCAAATTTCGCATGAATATTACTAAAAGGTTGGGTCAACATATAGACTACATATTATCACGCTATCACCTACGGGGGAGGAGCTGTGATAATTTATAAAATTTAACGCGGGTAAAACCGCGGGGCACAGCTACTTATTTTATAAAATTATTCAGTTATGCCAACAAGTATTTCAGTACCTACCAGATAATTCTGTTATCATTTTTTGGCTGTATATTTAATTGTATAACGTGTATAAATAATAGTATCCCAGCCTAGCCAAACCTCTAACAGTGTTGTCGTCAAAAACAGGGCGATGCGAAATCATTGATAACTTGCGTCTCCCGTCGGCTTCGTCCCAAGTACACATCAGTCACTTGCTAAGCCTTTCTTACGCGACACACAGAGTAAACAGAATAGTAAGACAGGTATATACTCGTATACTAATGATAATGTCCTTCTAGCCGAATTTCGGCCACGGCGGCCAGTCTCAACAGAGATTAGCCATCTGCGCGGGACATATTATAGTGCTCAAATGTGTGCGCAAATACAGGAGCACTTTCTATTCCATCACTCTCATGATCCGATGGGACGCCTAACGACATGACCGGAAAGAGGTCAGGCACAGGGCCGACGGCTTTACGTGCTCTCCGAGGCACGGGGGTATAATTCCGCCAACTCCTAGACTTGGGCTGATGCTGAGAAATTTAGCATTTTACAGAAAAGTCACTGAATCACTTTTGGGATCACCCGGGGTTTGAACCCAGGACCTCGTTATCGGGTGAACACGCTACCGCTAGACCAACGAGGCAGTCAATATACTACTTTATTATAGGAATAGCGCAATAAAGAAACTATTTCGATAAGTGACTGCACGTGAGGCGCAGCTGTTAAGACACTCGCCTCGCCCCTACGTGTCCCGGGTTCCATTCGCGTGCTGAACAATTATTTTTGTGACCCATAAATAGTGATTCTGAGTCTGGATGTACTCTATGTCCTCCACAACACAGGGATTCATATCCTTAGTGCGAGCGATGTCTTTAATGAAAAAAAAATGTGTTTATAGATTCGTTATATAATGATAAGCCCTGCTGACTTCATAACCTCACAACCCATATTACTTCTGAATATAATCTACTGAAACAATCATATTTTATCTATGTTCTAAGTAAGTCTGGATGTAATTTGTGTCCGTCTAATATATGTTTGTAAAGTACCCCGTGACACAGGGATTAATTTCCCTTATGCGGGCGTTGTTAAAAAAAAATAGAAAAAGAAATATATAATGCCACATCAAACACTGTTGTCGGATAAAGTTCATGCAAAAAATTGGAACTTTAGAATAGAGATCTTTAGAAGTTGAGCTTTTCATCATCATTATTTCAGCTGAAAGTAGTCCACGGTTGGACAAGCCTCCTCCAAGCATCAAGCATAAGCAAGTAACTTGGTCATAGTTCTCAGAAGGAAGCTGTTGCCCGTCCTCTGGTAGATATTCCCTCAGGTCAACTTCTACGCCCCCCACGGGTTGAGATGGGGTGATGATAATCTAATTATTGAGCTTTTATTCATGTTTATGTAAAGTTGAAAACAAATTACTAGGTATTCATCAAATTTTTTTTTATTACCTACCATATCAATACATATAATAAAATCGTAGGAAAGTCAAAACTGTTCATTGAATATTTTTTTAAAGGATACTTGGGTAATCTACATTCGATATCGAAGCCAAAAATATAGTTTTTAGAATATTTGTCTGTATGTATGTCCGAGCTAAAGTCAAAAAGTACTGCATGGATTTACTTCAAATTTTGCATGAATATTACTAAGAGACCGGGTCAACATATAGGCTACATATTATCACGCTATCACCTACGTGGGAGGAGTTGTGATCATTTATAAAATTGAACGCGGGTAAAACCGCGGGGCACAGCTATCCGTTATAAAATGACGGAATTATTGTTGCGATTGCGTTGCAGCGTGGTTGCGAGTTCTATGCATCATTAAGTAGTCTACGAGACTACGATCTTACCATTCCTCCCGTTCTGTGGCAATACTATACAATCCCTTACCACGTGCCGACAATCCCATACGTTAACGTAATTTGTCTTACATGTACCTAAAGGATATAGGAAATGTCTCCTAGCTTTTTGTATGGCTTCTCTGATGGTGAATCTAAGTGTGCAAAGTGTGAATACAATTTACATAAAACTGGTACTGATTTATAAACAGATTAATATTTATATATTTGCCTTAAGCGTTGACACATACAACCTAGGTCTTGAATATAATACAGATCCATATCACTCAGTCATATTATAGATAGTGACATGTAAATATTAAAATCTATACATATAATAAAATCGTAGAAAAGTCAAAACTGTACATGGAATATTTTTTTAAAATAGATAATTGGGGCGTGATCTACAATCGATATCGAAGCCAAAAATATAGTTTTTAGTATTTTTGTCTGTGTGTCTGTTTGTCTGTATGTATGTCCGGGCTAAACTCAAGAAGTACTGCATGGATTTTCTTCAAATTTTGCATGAATATTACGAAGAGGTCGGGTCAACATATAGGCTACATATTATCACGCTATCACCTACGGGGGGCTATGATGATTTATAAAATTTAACGCGGGTAAAACCGCGGGGCACAGCTAGTGTACAATAATATTCAGTAAATGTAATAATCAATCAATGAATATAAATAATTTTTTTTTGTAATTACGTGACTTATTTAGTAGATTATGGATTTAGAACTACTATTTACTCGTTCGTAGTAGGTGTTGTTTATTGATTCCTTTTACACGTGAGATAATTAATATTAATTAATTTTATTTATAACACTCTGGCTGTAGCAAAGGACAATGGACTATTTATAATTACATCAATATGCCGAGAGAAATTGCTGAATGTAGTATTACTTACTTACTTATTATCGTATGGGCAGTGGTTACCCTAGTGTCAGAGTTGTACAAGCCGCCCATTAGGCCTCTGATACGGCTTAACGACTGTTGCCTGATCAACCGGGACCGTCAGCTTAACGTGCACTCCGAAGCACCGAGACGCTCAGAAATAATTCCACTTTGGCAGTCACCCATCTATGGACAGACCGAGAGCCTAGTTGCTTAACCTAGCCAATTACTTACGGACCGGTGTGAGCATCTGGCTATGAGCGCATAGTATTAAGTCATTTTATATACTTTAGAGACTTCTGTGACAGGCGGACATGACAGTGATCACTAAATCGTCTAGATCGCCAGAGAACCTAAAACTCCAGTTGCCCACACATTTCATATATTAGAAAGAATTTAGCTTCCTGAACTCGTAAATGGCATAAGGGTTTAACTTGAACTTTAACTATCGGGTGGGAAATAACTACATTGAAATTAGTCCATTCATTCGGAGCTAGAAACAGATACACAGACAAAGACACCACTTCCTATTGTATCACTAGGTTAACATAAAACTAGTGACTCGCTTATGAGTCTGGTTCATTAAAAACAAGGCCAAACAATGAGAAAAGATTGAAATTTACTTGAAAATAATTTAGTATTGGAACATGATCCAAATACAAACATGACAGATAAATGAGAAAAAATAAACTTATAGAATCTGATCTTATTAGCGTAACTAAGTTCATTTTTCGACACGAGTTTTGTATAGTCCTAATGTCTTGTAATGTAGATTTAATTAAGTAGCTTTAGGAACAGTCTAGTCATCATGTTGATTTCATCTAATCTAATTTTAATGTTTCCTAAAATTTTGTAGAAAGCTTTCTTATGGTGAGCATGAGGCGGCATTTTGGTTAAGAATTGTAGAAGTAATGAGCTAGACATTTAATGTTGTTTTGTGTTACATAATTTACTAGCGGCCCGGTACGTGCTTCGCCTCGTATAAGGCATAGTAATAAAAAAAATATGATTATTAAGTTCATTTATTCAAACAAAGAAAATATTTTAAATTGCTAAAAGATATTGATTTTACACTTTTTCAAGACTTTTTTAAAATTGTCTCTACGTACAAACCTTCCCTGGACTTCCACGAATAATTCAAGACCAAAATTAGCCAAATAGGTAAAGGCTTTGTTGAGTTATAACATTACAACAAAAAGTGGCATTGATTTTTATATATATAGACTAGCTGGTGCCCGCGACTTCGTCCGCGACAATTTTGAATGATTACCAATGTAACTACTTACTTCTAGCTTAATCTAAAAAATATAATTTTTAAAAGAAATAAGCAATATAAATTTAAGAAAACCTAACCTATAAATAACCTAGCTAAGAAATAAACTAAAGACTACTTTGCTACTGTTATTTAAAAAAAAGACCCGATATCATAAACCCAAAAACATCAAAGAATACATATCAATTGTCCTTAAGTAAAGTCAGTAAGTCCAATAAAGTAATATAATAATCAACGATGCATTAATCACAAAGGTAACTCCCATTAGCTTAGGTTGCGACCACGGCATTGATAGGTCTAATATACATCACATTTTGTGAACGAAACCATAGCGCGATCTAAAACGATGATTACACCATCTACTAACAAAAATATAAACTTGTAAAGCGGTAAAATTAAGATGTGGGCATATATTTTGGGTGAGATTTAGGGGATTATCTTTTGATTCAGTTTTGGACTACCTTTTACTTCAAGCATTTATTTATTTTAACCGATATGTCAAATGAGTTCTTTGATCTGACACGATATAAACACCATCTAGTTACAAAATTGTGAACTTGTAGATCAGTAAAATTAAGATGATATTTTTGGGTGCGATCATCTCGACACGAACAATTTATACTACGCTAACTCGAATTTTGGGTAAATAACTTTTTTATCCCAATTTTATTAAATTGACGTTTTCTTAATATGTTATAAAAAATACCAAAAAAAAGAAGTTACAAATCTTAACGCTAAATCTTTACTTAGACGACAACAAACACGACATTTTAAGCAATAAGAAACGAATTTCTTAAGTTGGTGGAAATTTTTGGTGTTGACCTATTGAATCAGTTATGGATTACCTTTTAACAACAAATTATTCCCTTGATTGCTTTATTTTTAACTGAAATACCAATTTTAATACAAACATCCCCTATTTGTCACCCTTCGTGGTAGAATTCTCGGAAATCCGGAAACGTATACTTTTAATTTTTAACTTTAATGCTAAATACCAATTTTCATGCGTTTAACTTAAAACTTGTTGGCACTTTTTTCGTATAAATTACATCCCCAATTATACGCCCTTGGGGGTGAATTTTCAAAAATCCTGAAATATATATTATAATTTTTAACTGCAAGTCTATATACATGCCTTTAACATCAAAATTAAGGACTTTCATAAAATATTTTATCCCTTATTTTACTCCCTTAGGGGTGGTATTTTCAAAAACCCTTCTTCGGTGGATGCTTACGTCATAAAAGGTAACTACTGTCAAAATTCAAGTCCCTAGCTCCAGCCGTTTAGACTGTGCGTTGATATGGCAGTCAGGCAGTATAAAATTATATCCCCTATTTTCCGCCCTTGGGGGTGTAATTTCCAAAAATCCTGAAATAAATGCTATATATATTTAACATAAAGGCCAAATACTCATTTTCATGCGTTTAACTTCAAAAATATCGCATTTTTCATACAAACTTACATCCCCTATTTTATGACCTTCGGGGAGGAATTTTTGAAAATCCTGAAATATATATTTTTTTATTTTTAACTAAAAAGCCAAATGCTAATTTTCATGCGTTTAACTTAAAAATTGAAACTTTTTTCGTACAAACTTACATCCCCTAATTTTCGCCCTTGGGGGTGAACTTTCCAAAAATCCTGAAACACATATTTTTTATTTTTAACTGCAAGGCCAAATACCAACTTCCATGCCTCTAACTTCAAAAATGGCAAAGTTTCATACTAACTTGGCACCCCCGATTTACCCCCTTAGGGGTTGAATTTCGAAAAATCCTTCCTTATTCCTTGTCTACATTATAAAGAAAACATTTGTGCAAAATTTCAGCTTTCTAGGGCCAAGGGTTTGGGCTGGGCGTTGATGAGTCAGTCAGTCAGTCAGGACTTCTCTTTTTATTTATATAGAAGATTAGAGTATTCACAATGAGTTATTTTTATAACGCACAAGCAGTTCTGAATTTGAAAAAAATCACGCTTTTAAAATATGTAAATTCTTTCAAATTCAGAATGCTCGTGGACGTGCTTTGATCGCGACCGATCAAATCACGTGAAAGCGTCAAAAAACATAGATTTTATAACTTTTGTTTAGTTATATTTGGCGGAAGCACTCGTCGATTTGGTAACAAACTATAAACATTTCCGACACTATCAGTTTACTTAATAATGTACGTAGTTTTAGGTGTTTGGAATAAAAAAATGATGTTAGAGTTTTTTGGATCATTAGGGTTCAGTACCGCTATCCGCCCTTTTGTCCGTCTGTCTGCCAGCAAGTTGTATCTCATGATTCAGTTGAAATAAAATAAATTTAATAAAAATATAGTCTAGCCTCTGGAGCTGAAAAGTTTTTGAGTAGAGCGATGATCTTCTGGTTTGAGCACGATACCAATTGTGTTAACGTGGAAATCTTCGAGAGAGGTCTTTGTCCAGCAGTGGATGCTTTTCCCGCTAACATTGATCACAAATCTCCTTTACTGCCTATATATAGCCTGATTAGTATTCTATGTAATGGATTGAATTTAATGAATTCGACTGCACGTGTGGCGCAGCGGCTAAGATAGTTCAACCCTAGCGATGTCAACAATAGTTCCTACGAAATAATTAAATTATATTAGTTTAAAGTGATAAAACCCTCTGAAGATTGAACGCACAAGCTCTAAAACAGTTTATTGTACAGTGATAATGTTATCTTTAAAAACTTTCAAGTGTGTGACAATAAAAGTGTAACTCCGAAATCGAACTAGTGAACACAACGATATTTATACGTGTACATATAAAACATTTAAAATAAGACAAACCTAGTGCAAACAGCGTTGCCACAGTGGGAATAAGGTGATTTTACCTAGAATTATTACAATACAAATAGACATTTCAGTGAAATATTACTACGTATAGGTACCATCATAACTGTTGCGCTATTCCAATTCAAATTTTGCAAGTTCATAGACAAATGTAAACAAAACCGTCAACGAATCAGGAAGCAGAATCTATTTAGCTGTGACTTATAAATTGTCGTTCAGAAACATACGTGTTAAGCCACACACACACGCTAGGCAAATTTATCCGACTCAAGGAAACGGGGTGAATAGAAACAATATCAATTTAAAAGATTGAATCGATTGCTACTTAGAATAATATTTCTTCTAAAAGTCTAAAACTGCAAATAGAAATAAAATGAATAGTGCACACAGAAATATTACTTTTAGAAAGCACAAATCCATGATTCAAATAAATTGCTCTATTGATTCTACGCTATCTGACGACATATTGGGACTAAGTCTAGATTTGTCCTCTTTGCCAGGTGGTTGCGTAGAAGAATTAAAAGAAGAAATAAAACTGTTGAAATGTAATTTCAATAGCACGCAAAATGAATTGGACAAAATAATTCTTGAGAATATAGATCTCAAAAAGGAAATAAGTTCTTTACATCAAGAAATGGGTGTATTAAAGCAGTTATGCTCTAGTCCAATCTCTTCGTTAAAAAAGAACTTGACACCAGGAAGTAGAAAGACTGTAAGACGCAGATTATCTGAACATTTTCGAAGTACAATAGATACAATGTCGACAAATCCAAATAGTGCCAGCGATAGTAAAAAATCAATCAAGACACAGGGTGAAACAGAGAAGGGAATACCGATTGACTCTCATAAAATACCGAACCCCAACTCAAGTCTGAAGCCAATACAACAAGGAACAAACCGGGTTCCTTCTCCCAAAGCTGTACCAAAAAGGAGCGAACAAGAAATAAATGAAGGACGAGAAAACAAATTGATCACGAAGAAGATAATAAAATCATTTCACAGGAAGAAAAAGCATTTAACCAAAAGACGCATGAAAAATCATTGACCGATTCAGTGAGTAAAGTATGTGTTATTAGTGACAATAATGTGAACAATATGCTAGGTATAACGAAAAATTATTTCCCAAATTACCAAATTCTACATTACTGTATCCCAAACGGTAGTACAAAACAATTATTGATATCTTTGGATAATAAACTGCAGAATTATACTCTTAGAGACTACTGCCGATTTTTCTAGGTGCAAGAGATTTTGAACGCTCAAGTAACTACCAAGAATTAGTGGATTATTTAAAGCGTACGTTAGAATCTATAGTGCACACCAATACTATACTATGTCTTCCAAGTTACAAACTTGGAGACAATGTTATTATATTTAATAAGCGAATTGAGATATTTAACTACTATTTGCATAAATGTTACCAGACCTTTAAATACACATACATATTTGACTCTAATAAGTATTTAAAATATAATTATGGAATGTATTTAAAACAATCCGGCAATATTAATAATATAGGTCTACATTGCATTTTAAAGGGACTCAAAAAATATATAAATATGTATGTCAACAGTGAAAATTATGATAATTATTGTATAAATATAAGAAATAATCTAAATCAGTTGATACCGGGAACCATTCCTTACTATTTTAAAAAGCAAATGGATAACCAAGAAACATTTTTTCATCCCTAAAGATAAATGTACTCAAAAAAGTTCTTCACATTCAAACTCTTTTTGTAAGCATCTCAATGTTTTTCATCAAAATTTGTGTGGACTAAACAACAAGAAAGATGAACTGGAAATGTATCTGAAAACTTTGAGTATGCCAATGCATTATCTGTGCATTACCGAGCACTTTTTAAATGAAGAACTTGTATCATTGTTGAGACTGTCAGATTATCAAGTGGTATCTTACAATACCAGAGTCAACAAATTAAGAGGAGGTACTATAATTTTAGGTTATGTCGACCGAGAGTACGTTGAGTTGTTAATCGGTAAAAAATTGTATCTGACCGAAAGTTTTGAAGTATGCTGTGTTAAAGATATACTTACAGGTATTAGTGTGTGCTGCTGTTACCGCACTCCGTATGACAGAACATATGACATTTTTTTAGAAAGACTTGAAAGTTTGTTGAATTATTTTATAGATAAACATTGCCTAATTTGCGGGGATTTCAATATTGACTTAAAGGCGAATAATAAGAAAAATAACGACTTAATTAATTTACTGACTAGCTATAACTTTAGACCCTTAGTTAACTCGACGACATTTGTACGTAATGACTCTCAATCATGTATAGACAATGTGTTAACTAATTTACCTTGCCGCAATGTCTTATCTTGTGACGTGGACCACAACGGCTTGGCTGATGGACACGCGGGACTATTGTGCTACTCAGTATCAGAAAACAACACGGTTCGTAAACAAATTTAAAAGACAGTTCTGTATGTATCTAAAAGATCCTTTAGTACCAAAAATAGAAGCAGATTTAGAAAAGTATTAGTGCAAGAAAACTGGAATTACATTGGTCTAAACACGTTTATAAAAAATTTTAATCAAGTATATGAGACCAATTTCAGAAAAAGGACCGTACAGGTTAATTTATTACGTACTACCAATTTGCGATGGGTAACAAAAGGAGTAAAAGTTTCCAGTAAAATGAAACGCTTTCTGTGTACTAACGGAGGAAATAAATCTGACGAATCCATTATAAATTTTAGGAAAAAATATGTAACAATATATAGAAAAGTAATAAAAACCGCAAAGAAATTACATGTTCAATCTGTAATAGAAAAATCTGATAATATTTCTAAAGATGTTTGGAATATAATTAACAATCATAGAAATAAAAACAAATTGAACCGCCTTAAATTAACACTAAAATTAGACAACCAAGTTATCAGAGATCCTTCTGTTATTGCAAACACTTTTGCAAAACAATTCGAGCTGATCTCAAAAACAAAACATGTTATAAAGATTACTGATGCATTGGAATTATTATATAAAAATACCAAAAGGATCGTTAACAATTTTAGCCTAGATCCTGTTACCTCGATAGAAGTATATAAAATGGTTAAGGCAATGGAGGATAAAAAATCATGTGGATACGATGATATACCAATCTCTGTTATCAAAGAAAATATAGATATCTTGGCTGAACCACTATGTAATTTCTTCAATGAATGTTTTGAGAAAGGAGTGTTTCCAGATCAATTTAAAATTGCTAAAATAATTCCTATCCATAAAAAAGGATCAAAAACTGATCCGATGATGTACAGGCCTATTTCTCTTCTACCCACTATCTCTAAAATTTTGGAAAAGTTAATAAAGACTAGACTACTCAGACATTTGAACCTGCATAAGATACTAAGCAGAAGACAATATGGGTATCAAAGAAATGTTGGCACGAGAGATGCAATAGCGAACTTATTAAAAGATGTGTTATGTAGAATAAACAAAAAGAACAAAGTAGCGGGGCTGTTTTTAGATCTAAGCTCAGCTTTTGATACAGTGGACCATAAATTGTTGTTGAGTAAATTAGAATATTATGGTGTAAGAGATAAACCATTGGATCTCGTGACCTCATATTTGACGAACAGAAAAATGTTTGTAGAGATAATTGCAGTTTCCGACAATGACGAGGAGGCAAAAAGCCCCTGTCGGAATGCTTATAGGTCCAAACAGTTTGCCATGGACAAAGGACTGCCTCAAGGCTCTATATTAGGACCACTTTTTTTTATTATTTTCATAAATGACCTCGTAGAATATTTACTTGACAATCACACTGACGATATTCAATTGACAGTCTTCGCCGATGACACAAACGCTGTAGTATCAGCAAGAAATATGAGTGCTTTAAATTGTAAATTAAATACAACATTGGATAAGTTTAGTTATTGGTTTTCGGTAAATGGCTTGTCTTTAAACACCAAAAAAACGAATGCCATGCGTTTTCGGTCGACAGCTAAAAATAACGAGAGAATAGAAGCGAGTATTAGCGGTGATAAATTAAACCAAGTTGAAACTGTAAAATTTCTTGGTGTTTACATAGACAGCCAATTAAATTGGAAACAAGAGCTAGCAAACCTTGAGAAAGGAATAAGTTCTGCTTGCTACGCACTCAGGAGTCTTAGAAACGAGGTGGCCACTCGATATTCGAGAATGGCCTATTTTGCACTAGTAGAATCTAAGTTAAGGTACAGCATTCTTTTCTGGGGAGGTAGTTATGACTACAACGTTTCCAAAGCTTTTATTTTACAAAAAAGAGCTATTAGGAACATTACAAACATACGTCCAGATGAATCATGTAAGCCATATTTTCAAAACTTAGGCATATTAACAGTTCCCAGTCTGTACATATTGATATTACTCACTCACCTGCGTAAATATATACACGAGTTCGAGACCGCAGATGAAAGGGACATACGGGAAAATACCAGAAGGAAGGAC
The DNA here is from genome assembly GCA_951640165.1 of Pseudoips prasinana. NCBI lineage: Eukaryota > Metazoa > Arthropoda > Insecta > Lepidoptera > Nolidae > Pseudoips > Pseudoips prasinana. Next base: position 19,487,159 of record OX621240.1, read on the forward strand.
TTACAGACTATCAACATGCCTCACCTTGACATAGTGAAACATAGTGCTAGCATTAAGGCTTTCAAAAAATATTTAATAAACTTCCCATAGACTTAAAAGGCCTAATCTATAAGAGAGACTTTAAAAACAAGCTTAAACAATTCCTTCTACAGAAATGTCTATATTCGCTCAGAGACTTGTAGTGAGATGTTAATTTAATAAATCGAATCATTCCTACTTTTATGTTGTGTTTAATGTATGATGTAATTGTATAACGTGTATGACATTACAATAATTTAATTGACATTTATTTAAATTTGTGAAATGTTAGTTATTGTGTGTGTTTTTATGTAAGTTAGTTGTATGTATTAAATTTAGTATTTGTAAATCAAACACAATGTGAAAATTGTTAATTGAACAAATAAATAAATAAATAAATAGTCACCTCGCTGCTTTGTGTCACGGGTTCGAGTCCCGCGCCGGACAACTATTTGTGTGACCCATTAATATTTGTTTGAGTTTGGATGTTATTTGTGTCCGTCTATTATATGTTTGTAAAGTACCCCGCGTCACAGGGATTAGTTCCCTAGAGCCGGCGTTGTCTTTAAAAAAAATAATTAAATAAATAAATTATGTTTATCAGGTCCATGTTTATTCTCGTATTTAGCATGGACATATAAAAGCTCTCACAGTCATAAAACAGTGCGTAACGTATACCGACAGAAGGTTTGCGTTCAATTACGACTACTCACGATGTATTTAACAGCTCCATAAAGATCTTACGAGCTATAAGAGTGACATACCTACTAAATGCGAGCTGACTTTACTCTTCACCTTACTGTCACGAGAACTGGTGAACGAATAAACAAAAGAAAAGGAATTGTAAAATGTAAATGTAAATTGTAATTGTCTAAGATTTATGTGAGTTGTGAATATTTCTTTTTATCTTGGGACCACTAACTTCCTGCCATCTGGTCCGAAACTAGCCTGTTCTATGGTAACCAGAAACTGATAAACAACCTTATATATTTCTAAATACATACATATTATAGATAAAATACACCCAGAAAAGGAATAAATAATCGTGCGAATCACACAAAGATTTATCCTGGGTTGGGATTGAACCCAAGACTTCTGGCTTAGCAGTCAGGTCCTCTAACCACTTGACTAATCGGCCAGACAATTGCATCGCGAAAACATAATTATTGTTTTAAAAACACTGAACCGACGTCAACTTTTCTATATAGCAGTTGATTTGACAAAAAAATTTGAAAGCTTTTTCTATAGAATCCTACTAATGTTTCCAACTAACATTATAAATGCGAAAGAGTAACAAACATCAATATATCCATGCATTTATACTCACAAGCGTGAGTATAAATGCATGGATATATTGATGTTTGTTACTCTTTCATGGAAAAACTACAAAACGATTTGGGATAAATCTATTTGTATTACTATTATGTATCCGACTAGCACATAGACAAATAACCTATAACGATTAACGCGAGTTAAACCGCGGGGCACAGCTGCTCTATAAAAAATAATTATCAAAATCCAATTCAAACAATGGAAAATACACCTTAAATATGAAAAAAAAACAGCCTAATTGATAATCTTCTTTTATTAAAATCGGGTAAAAAGTACCACAACGTAGGTTGAAGGTACAATCAACATTACGTCAATGGATACACTTAAAGAGAGAAAATAGCCCTTACTGTCCATATAATTAAGATGTCAAAGTCATACCTATTACGTGGTACTTACTAACTTATCGTATGGGCAATGGTTACCCTAGTGTCAGAGTTGTTCAAGCCGCCCAGTAGGCCTCTGACATGGCTTAACGATTGTTGTCTAATGACTACAACCGGGACCGACAGCTTAATGTGCCCTCCGAAGCACGGAGATGCTCAGAAATTAAACCACTTTGGCGGTCACCCATCTATGGACTGACCGCGAGCCTAGTTACTTAACCTCGCCGATCGCTTACGGACCGGTGAGACCATCTAGCTATTACGTGGTGTTGATAGTACATTGTACAAGATTCTGTTTTTAAACTTTTATTCCGTCTAACAGACACAGTACTAAAATGGCTTAACTACCGTTGTCTGATAGATAACTAATACAAGGATCGATAGGTTTAAGTGCTCTCCGAAGTACCTAGTCCGAGTCTAAACTACTTAAGTGGTCTCCTCCCATCTATGAACTAACTACGCGCCTCGTCGATCGTTTACGAACTGGTCAAAACACCTGGCCCTGGCGTACAGATTAATAGAAAAAGCATATTTTCTAGATATTTATAATAAAAGGCCGGGTCAGAAGTACCCTAAACCGACAAGCGTGTATGAAGAATATAATGACAGTAAACGAGGCAAAAGAGGTTAGCAAAGATCGTGACAAATGGAAATCCGTTGTCTCTGCCTACCCGTCTGGGAAACAGGCGTGAGTCTATGTATGTATTTATAATAAATGCTCCTTTAGATATGCTAATCGAAATGGAGACTTACCCATTAAAAACATGTAGATGATTTTTTTAACATGTTGTTTATAGCTATATATCATAAAAGAGGCTTTTACTACTTCAACGGACAATTGAGGCGAGCATGGGTTTAAGCTATCTTGCATAATAAATTACAAACTACAACCGCACTGGATGGCAACCCGTTTGAGGTTCGAACCTTGACTTTGCGCGGTTTCTGACGTGGAGATGCAGGACAGGGTTTTACGCAATTGTCACTCTATGTTAATACGCGATGACGCGGGCTCTCTTCTTTTTTTTTATAGATTTATTAAGCAAAAATAACAAAAGTTTGTTTTTTTAGAAGTGGCACAGAAACCTCTAGGGTTTGAGTGTGCCACTTTACAATATGTCGTCGGCACTTAAGAATAACATTAGGTAATGGAGAAAAGAAGTACATATGTTTATATTATGACTTAAAAACTAGATAAACAATGATAATTAATTAATTTAGCTTTCTTTTAATTCAAGCCTATAAAGGAAAACACTTCTCGAGTCCAATGAGAAAAAACGCAAATACCTACGATAATTTATTTATGGATGTCAAATAAAGAGATAAAAAGTAGTCTCAGTATCTGATTGAAGATCTGAGATATCATCGATACGAATGAGTAGAGTCCATAATAATAATAATATACTGGTATATTATTCATATTGTGGGACGAGATAACTGATATAGTACAGACGCCAGCACATCAAGCTACCCCAATCTGTCAAATTTCCCCAATTGAAAGTGAACCTTATCCTTATGTGGTAAAGTTGAAAATCTATAAAAGAAATTTATACATACTTATATAGCGATTCAGGGAAACAGATATTTGTGTCATGCACACAAATATCTGCCCTGGGAAGGAATAAAACCCACGACCTGCTGCGTGAAAGGCAAGTTTCTACCAACCCGCCAATTGGCTCGTCGAGACTCATGAAACTAATCAAAGTGTACAACTTAACAAATTAAGAATCAATTTTCAAAATACATGAAGAATTGTCTAACTTGTCATACCAAAACGTTCGCAGATATAATAATAATGTCCTCCCGACCGACTTTCGGCCACGACGGCCAGTCTCAATGGAGACTAGCCAATTGCGCAGGACATATTGTAGTGCACAAGTGTGCACTCTCTATTCCATCACTCTCATGATCTGATGGGACGTCTAGCGATACGATCGGGATGAGTTCAGGTACAGGACCGACGGGTTTACGTGCTCTCCGAGGCACGGGGGTGAAATACCGCCAACTCCGAGACTACGGGCTGATACTGAGAAATTTCTTTTCGCGGAAAACTCCCGAAATCACTTTTTGGCCCGACCTACCATTTGAACCCAGGCCCTCATTATCTGCGGCTGAACACGCTACCGACCAACGAGGCAGTCAAGTCGTAGATATACATACATATGTATATAGAGAACCAAACAACTTCTTCCATGTGTCCAGTTTAATTGGTCGATTACACTATAAATTTTCTCCACTATTTATGTTAGATCTTGTATAATCCCTATTATCGACTATACGACTCGTGCTCTCCGAGACACGGTGAAGTAGTACAGCCAACTTTCAGACTCCAAGCCGCTACTAGGAGCTTTTCTTTTTTTCCCGTCGAAACTTCCAAATAACACTTTTTGGCCCGACCTAGGCCCTCATTATCTGTGGTTCAACAAGTTACGTTAGTGGTTTCCTGGTTAAAATATGGCCGCAAGTATATTTTATTTATCAAATATTTTTTCTGCGAAGTATCTAGACATGGGAGGCGGACATCAAGGAGTTTCTGAGAGCTATCATTTGCTGAAAGTCTTAAATAATAAATCTTTTTTAGAAAGTTAATCCAGGGAACAGACGCTGTAAGGTTAAGTTGGGTTTTGCTAGCCGATAAGGATATTTTCACGTTTTATATTGATACAGCTTTTTTCTTTTTTTTTATAACGCAGTGGGAATGCTTACGCATCCCACCCGCGAAAAGTGTCTGCGGGTGGGTATGTCAGACTCACACCAACTAAACCTACGCTACCGTGGACTTCTGGCGCCTGATGGGGGTGCCTTGGTAATGCTATTTTGACTCTCCGGCGTCCCTGGCTCTGAGTTGCCCTCCCCAATCGCCGTAACTTAGTTAATTTACATGTTTAATTGTACAATGTCTGGGTGTCACTTATCTATGATAATTTGTATGTATTTTGAAATTAAATTGAATACTTACGACGCACTTGACTTTGAGTGCTTCGTTGGTAGCGGCAGCGTGTTCAACCGCCAAAATAATTAATAGGAGATTTTGGTATGTTGTGTCGTTTCCTTATATAAAAATTTCTCAGTACTAGCCCGAAGTCTCGAGGTTGATGTTATTTAAACCCTCGTGCCTCGGGGAGAACGTTAAGTCATCGGTCCTGTACCTGAACGCTTTCTGGTCATGTAGCTAGTCGCTAGTTTAGAAAGTTCCATATAATATAATATCCTGGGACGTTATCTACACACGGCCATCTGATCCCAAACTAAGCAGAGCTTTTTCTATGGAAACCAGATAACTGATATACTACAAATACAATTTCTTTTGTAAATACATACTTATTTAGATAATTACACCCAGATCAGGACAGACATACATGTTCATGCACACAAATATCTGTGCTGGATGGGGATCGAACTCACAACCTGCGGCGTGGAAGGCGAGTATCCACCAACCACACCAAACAGCCCATCAAATAAGTCCCACGCAGGGGCTCTACCGGCTAAGCGCCGAACATCGATTTCTTAAATGGCGTTCAACTAAATAAAGGCAAAAAATTACTTAATCAATCGTTAAATAGGCTTCCATGAGCACATGTGACGTCATAAATGTTCCGAAATCGATTGTCAACGTTGAAGCCGATTTAACGATTGATTAAGTAATTTTTAACCTTTATTTATTTAAACGCCATTTAAGAAATCGATGATCGGCGACTTAGCCGTTAGAGCCGGACTACTCATCTGGGAGTAGTCTTGATAGTGGCTGGCCGCTGAGGCCGAAATCTGACCTGGAGGATATTATTATTACGTCGCACGTGTAACACAATGGTTAATTTAGCCGCTTTGCTTCCACCTCGGCGCCAGTGTGTTCACTAGTCAAATGGGTTCTTAAGAATCGTTCTTAGAACAAATTTAATGCAACATTACTAATGAGAACAATTTTGAACTTTTTGATAACCTTTGAATCTCTTTTTATGTTTATCGTAATTCAGATTCAGAACCATTGGGTTTACACTAATCAATGTAGTCTGGGCAAACTAATTATCTAGAACATTATGTAACATAAAGAGTGCAATGAAAGAAAAACAACGCGTTCCCCATATAAAAATAATGATCAGTTGATGCAATTTGCATTGGGACTCAATTTTTTTTTATTAATGATTATTTTACGTATTGAAAATTCGTTTAAAATTAAATAGTCTTACGTTTCCTCCCCATTTACGTTACACCTTTTATTATACAAGCTTATACCTGCGGCTTCACTTAAGTTACCCCTTAGGAACAATACTTATCTATACTAATATTATAAAGAGGTAACGTTTGTGAGTTTGTGACGTTGTAAGGGGTAATCTCTGGATCCATTGAACCGATTTTCAAAAATATTTCACCAATAGAAAGCTACGTTATTGTGGAGTGTCATAGGCTATGAAACATTCCAAAATTTATTCCGAACTTTTAACCCAAAACCCAAGACTACACTTGCCCTTTTTGACAGACAATATGTATGTCCTATTTCAAAATGATTCAGTAGTTAAAGCGCAAAAGCAATCTAACGTACAAATTTACTTTCGAAATTACAATCTTAATGAGGAGACTATTTGTAATTATGTCGGCCTTATAATCTTCGCAGATAAGGGACCAGCAAACGTGTGTTATGATTTTATTTATGATATGTCTAAACTAAGGGGATAGCCGTACTAAAAAAATTATAGTTTCTACCTCCATAATCATATTTATGATACACTACTTGAATAATTAAGTAGACTTTAAAATTAAAATAAATTACATATATTTTCAGTGAATGGATTTGGGTAATACGCGAAGTTTCTACACTTCAATTTTTTAGAAGAGAGTTGCTAGTTAAATTTAGAGTAAATTCATCCTGAGTATTCAAAGCTACGTTTCCTAGACGGCTGTAAGCCTAGCCTTATCTAAGATTCCCTCTTCAAACTACCTGCTGGACGTTTGGATTTTGGATTTCCCATCTCGAATATTTAGGCTTCAAAACTTCAGACCCGCCACAAGGTCGTGTAAGACAAGACAGGAATACGGGGTGTTACAATGTAACAGTATCATTTTGTATTTCCGGTTCTTAGATTTCAGATATTCGTAGAATGTATAACTTATTGTAATTACGACAATAAGATATTACTAATAAACAATTTGTAAGTACTGTGTTTAAAATAAACTATTCAGAATATTTTTAAAATCAAAATTGAGATAGTAAGGCCCACTTGCTCCACCCCAGGTTAAGTTAATTAACTCAGAGTTAGTGGCTAATATGGGGTTTAATTACAATTACCTACTTCTTGCACCACCAAAAGTTAGGGACTAACCTTGGGTTATTTTATGAAAATTTTAAGGCCCACTTGCTCCACCCCAGGTTAAATCAATTAACTCAGAGTTAGTGGCTAATATGGGATTAAATTACAATTACGTGTTGCACCACCAAGAGTTAGGGTCTAACCTTTGGTTATTTTATTAAAATTTTAAGGCCCTCTTGCTCCACCCCAGGTTAAATGAAATAACTCAGAGTTAGTGGCTAATATGGGGTTAAATTACCATTACGTGTTGCACCACCAAGAGTTAGGGCCTAACCTTTGGTTATTTTATTAAAATTTTAACCCAACTATATTGGTGGGTTAAATCACTAACTCCGGATTAGTAATTACATTTTTTTTCGTTTGAGAGGTTATGTTGGGCTGCAGAAGTGAAAGTCAGATATTTTGAAACAGTTTTGTGTACTAAACAATTATTAGTGATTTTTTATTGTCTGATGATTATGAAGAAATCTTCGAACATATTAGCTCGGACTTTTATAATAGAAGATTTGATTTCGATTCGATCATGTCAACTTTGACATGACAGTATTTGAACGACTCGAAAGTGACATATTGGATTCAAACACAAAGTATCAAATTGAAATGTCTTTGAAAAAACTTAACGCATGAGACAGTCATATACAAGGTTTCTTAGTGACAAAAAGATCTGTATAAATATTTAACTCATTGTTCACTCATTCATAATTGGTTGGATTACATTACGCAACAAAACCTCTTTAATGATACCAACGTAAAATAGAGAAACACCGAGTTAGTTGACTTGGTGTTATTTTTCAATGGCGAAAATTAAAAGAGTTAAAATATTAACGAATTAACCCGAAGTTACTTAACTCGAGTTTCTTTATTTTAACCTAGCTTTTGGTGCAAGTGGGCCTTAGAACATTGTTTTACATAATATGAAGTAAAAATAACAACTTTCCCAGGTATTGGGTTATACAATAGATAAAAAAGCAAAACAGTTAAATCAAATGATATATTTTGTTTGACATTATATTAAAATACATTTCGTTGTCTAATTATAATAATAATATCATGGAACATTATTTACACACGGTCTTCTGATGCCAAACTAAGCTGAACTTGTACTATGGAAACCAGATAACTGATATACTACAGATACTAATTTTTTTTGTAAATACATACTTATATAGATAATTACACCCAGACTCGGGACAAACAGACATGTTCATGCACACAAATATCTGTCCTGGGTGGGAATCTAACCCACGACCTCCGGCGTAAAAAGCAAGCATTTCCCAACCACGCCAACAGGCCCGCCAACTGAATTTATTTTCTGGTATTTATACGACGATTTACCTTAAATAAAAGTTTAGGTAATAAAATAGCAACCTATTTGGACTGTGGATTTTAATTACCTAAACATTTATTTAAGGTAAAATCGTTCAGAATCATTGTCACATAAAACGTAGCCTCTATTCAAACATATTTCTTCGTCTAACCTTTATGTTCGTTCGTTAAGCCCCTCTGCAAACTGAAGTCTGCAACGATTCGCGCGTAGGTTGGCATTTTTACAGTTCCACTAGCTCTGTCTTTCCCATTCTTGCTGCAAAGTAAGTAAACGTTTAACGATAATACAGTCTCACTTCATTTGTATGGCCGGTAAAGGCAGCGCCGCTTCGAACTAGCGTTGGTGGGCCTTTAAGAACTTTACATTACGGGGCCCACACATAAAAAAAATATGCAATAGTAGTTAATTTCTTAACATCGTTTCAATTTAAATTGGTAAAAAAACACGTGACTCTTTATTACTCGACTTTTTATTATTACTTATGACTAAAATATTTACATATGATATCTCAAAGTTATTAATTTATCAAGAAGACTGGTTAATTATTCGGAAAAATTAGAAGTCTTTCTATATTAGGTATTATTGAAAGACTCATACTTTTTCACTATTTAATAATTAATCAGTCTTCTTGACAAAAATCAATCTAACTTAGGTTGAAAGTCTAGTATTACAATATGTCAGACCCTAGTTTTCCAGTATTGTGTCTGAAATATGTGTCACTTACTCAATAAAAATTAACCGCAATCGGGCTTGGATGTCGCTAGGCAACATGTTCATTAGTTGCCATTATTAATTGGACACCGGGCTTCCAAGAGCTATAAGAAATAAATTGTGATACATATTATCTACAGTGAATAGAACGCTAAGATCTTTAAAAATACAATATACAAAAGAAACAAATCGGTCCAATTATTCTGTGAATGACACTTTTATCCGTCTTTTCTTACTGAGAGAGATCAAATTATGATTTGGTCAAAGCGATTCAGTGACTTTTGTTCGAGGTTTGGTCTACATTTAAATTTATATATGTTGCTAATTAAGTACGAATAAATGTATATCTTATTCGTTAATATTGACTACGATTTAACTTTGATCTAAGTTTCTGGTCGATCTCAGTAGCTGAGATGTGAAGAATTATTAAATATTATATATAGTTGATAAAGTAAAGTCAAAGGAATTGGCTGCAATATACCTTTTCGCAATGGTGTGTGATTTTGTTACTTCCCAATTGGAGGGGTTTAATATGGTATTTTATGATCTATATGGTTTTATGAAATTCCTTTGAACTGGTCAAAAGCTAAAGAAGTTAATACTCCAGCTGTAGTAACGGTGACGTTAGTTTTATATTGTAAATGAACACTAGTCAAAGTGAGGAACCCAGATCACGGGGCCCATGGGTGCCTACTTCACTTATGTTAAAACGGCAGTGGGGGACTGAATAGTAAGGACCAAAGTGTCTTGGGGAGAGAGTTTATTTTTCTCGGTGAATGCGCCAGGGAAGCACTGTTTTGTTTCCTCGTCGAACGTCCTTCGCTCGATTAGTCTTTTCGTTTTTATTCACAGACACGTGCGGAAACCAGATGCTATCGATGTACTTCGACTGTTTATTTACTGTGTTTGTTCCTTCCTTTGTTTTCATTTGTTTATAGACTTAACAGTTTGGTAACTAAATAAAGTGTCTGTTAAAAGTAAGAGTAAGTGCAAGCAAATCTTAAAATAAAACAAAACACTTGGGTAGGTAGGTAGGTCGGCCACAAGTTTAAAAAGGTGCGATTATATGAAAATAAAATGCTAACAAAAACAAAGAAATAATAGAGCTACAATTTATTATATTGTCTATTTAAAATTTGTTTACAGTACTGTTGATAGTATAATGTCAGCAAGTTCGATTCGTATTGAGGAATTGGATTGTTTTTTTTTTAATTTTAAAGACAATGTAATATTGTGTTGTGTATTACGTGGGACATTATGAAAATGCTATTATTGGACACACAACACATCGAGAATGAGTACAGCAATTTATGAGCCACACAAATAGTCCGGGAAACAAACCTGAAACAGGGTGGGGGTGAGGGTGGCGAGATATTAGCGAGGCGACTATCTTTATCACTAAGCCACAAATGTCAATCAGTGAATCTACTTTTAATTGTTCAGGTAAGCAGGTTGCCACTAGCCACTTAAAGGATCCAAATCAATTGTAATTTATTTTTTATGCAAAATGGGTTTGCGCTTGACCACGATCTCACCTGACGATCTCACGATGGTAAGTGAAGATGTGGTCGAAGGTGGACCGCGCGTACCCATAAGATGCCTGTTCACTCTAACCTTGAATAAACCCATGTTATATGTGTCTGGAAACACTTCGTTTGGGAGGTTGTTGTTTTAAACTAAACATAAGCTAAACCTTACTTTTATATGGCATGGGATTTTATTCATATAAAGCAATGATAACACTACTTAAAAAATATCAATTTTCTTTTATTTTACATATCTACTACCTTAGCTTACATACATTTTAACTTTAGTTTCATAAAATTACACGCGCCTAAAAAATATTATTAATTTACCTAATATCGGTGATATAGAATATAAAAAACGAATGTCTTCTCAATAATATTTTTAAACCTGAGACCTTCCAGTTGCATGTGCCCTACAAAATCACATAGTTTGACTCTAGAATTTATAATTGGAATTTATAAAAGACTAGCTTTTACCCGCGACTTCGTTCGCGTGAATAGTGAATTCCGGCAGATTTTTGGTTTTACCCACATAGTTCCCAATCTCGCGGGATCTCTTCAAAAATGAAATGTGGAAGATATTCTAGGGAACTCTTCAAGAATCAACATAATGAGCTCTGCTTTTGAATTGAAGATATGTATACTCACTTAGGGCATTAAAGCCGTTATTGCCGATCGAAAAAGGCGAAAATGTTATTTTTCCCTTATTTTCAAAATACTATTTTGATTTGCCATTTCAGAAAAAAATACTGTTTCTCCCTTGACAAATTTTCTATTTTTTTAGGCTTTAAAGATTATTAATGTTTCTTACACCAAGACATTTCTGTATACCACGTTTTTAGTTTTGCCATCCTTTGCAAAAATATATAGGTCTTGTGGTTTTGACACTCTTGAGCACGCAACGTAGAGTTGTCCATGGGAGAAACAGTCTTTTTCAAGATGTATCCCCGCAACTTTAAGCGTTTGCCCTTGGGCTTTATTTATAGTCATTGCAATCGCAGTTTTCAGCGGAAACTGAACTCTTTTGAATTGGAATGGCAAATCAGTTGGAATGATGGGAATGCGGGGAATAATTACTGTTTCGCCTTTTGCCATTCCAGTCATAATAACGGCTTTAATGACATTCCGTCCTAAATAGGTTACTTGTAACCGTGTGCCGTTACATAGCCTTGGTGGATCTAGGTTTCTCATAAGCATCACAGGAACTCCAACTTTCAGCCTCAACTTGTGAGAAGGCACTCCTGATAACTCTAAGGAGTTGAGAAACTCTGTTGGGTAAGATGTCACTTGCTCGGTATCCATGACGTTATCTACTGATAGATACTCGATGACATCTCCCTCTACGTCAGAAATAATTTGGTCATTTATCCGGCCTACTATTTCATTTGTTGGCGCCAAAATCGCCCTTTCGCATAACCATTCCCGATTTTCGATATTAGCGCGTAAATCCGGATAGACACTATTTTTTAAATTATATGTGCTATCCACAATTTGGCATAATTCGCTGCTCAGCGTGATCATACTCTCGGAGTCGGTAGGCATACGATCCTCGCCGATCTTCAGAAGAGCAGCAGCATACTGCCCGGCTTGACAATCATTATGGAGTAATACTCGCATATTCGTCGACAGTGAAACCTTTTTCACATGTGTCCATAGCACAGATGCTTTTAAACAGGCATTGATTTCATCTGCCGGTGTGCCCCTTGCTATAACTGGCAGGGTCTGCCGGAAGTCACCGGCCAATAGAACCACCATTCCTCCCATAATACCTTGATTGTTTTTAATGTCTTTCATCGTGCGATGAAGTGCTTCAATTGCTCTTTTATGGGACATCGTACATTCATCCCAAACCAGCAGTTTACATTGTTGCAACATTCTTCCACGCTCACTACTTTTACTTATGTTACAAACTGGCATTTCCTCATGAGCTAAATTTAGTGGCAATTTCAGAACTGAGTGGGCCGTTCGTCCTCCACTAAGCAGCGTAGCAGCTATTCCGGATGAAGCTACTGCCACAGCGACTCCTTTATCTTTCCGGATTTCAGCTAATAATAAGTTTAGAAGAAAGGTTTTGCCGGTACCCCCTGGAGCATCCAAAAAGAACAAACCACCTTCACCACTGGCAACTTTGTTGATGATTGTCTCCAAGACTAATCTTTGTTCTGGATTTAAAAGTGGAATGGCCTCTGTTATTTGTTGCTGTAACAAAACTGGATCATAATTTAGCTCTCGCATTAAATCATTACTGACTTCCCCAATTCTTTGTGGTCTGCTCATACCAAAATCGGACAAATATTTACCAGTGATAGTTATCACTTGGTCCTCAACCTTGGTCAGAGCGTCATTGTAAATTACATCATTATACGAAATATTTGGGTCCTCTTCTTGAAATCTGCGTAAAATGTCGTCCGCCATATCACTTTTATATTTTCCCCACAGATATTCAGGGTTTGAGAGTCCACACGTTGCTATTAATATAGCAAAAAGCTCTCTCACCTGTGGCGCAAATTTGCATTGTGCGGCCTCTTCTAGAGTTAGATCCCAATGATTATCGTTCTCTAATAGTCCTCTTGCCTCACATGCCTCTCTAAATGTCGAGAATTCTTGATCATTTAGTTTTTGAGATCTGCAAAAGAAGTTGGCCCCCGCACGTGGTGTAACAGTATTCTCAGACAAAAACACTCCATATTAGTAACGTGGACCGTGTAAACTCGGCCTAAAGCATCTCCAGATTTGACACCAGGCCAATTCTGAACTGGTACTCCTTGGATTCGTCGTTTCATTTCCCTCCTTGTTGCGTTCCAATTGTAATATCTTGGTAAATCAACATAGAGGAGCGTCCTTGCAAATTCATCTCTTGTGCAGAGCTCAAAAAAAGCGGTGAGTGTTGTTTTTGGAGCAGAGGTTAATCTCTCTTGGAAATTGTTTGCAGTAAAATAGACACGTTCACCATTTTCCAAGTGTACAGTCAGGTGTGTGACTGTCGGGTGCCTTTCGTGTAACGGGAAGGCTAAAAGCCGCTACACGGCTTCGTTGCTGCTAACATAACGACTAGACTGATACGTTCGGACTTCATTTATGGGATTAGCAGCATCGGTGTTTTTAAAATTAAAAATAGCTTGGTCGCTACCTTTGTTTATGTATTTACATATATATTTGATAGCGCGCACTGAGCTGCAAGCCTCTACGTTAATGTGGGCATTAAACATTTTCGACAATACGGGCGAAAAAGGAACTACCCAACTATTATCAATAGTAACATAAACATTTCGAACTTTTACAGACGCCGTTTGTCCCCCATCTCCTGGTGCTCTTCTACGATACAGTGGATATCCATTGTCATTATGGACAGTTTCTTTAATAAGTGCGCGAGGATATTTTTTAGAGCATTTTCCATTTTTCATGCAGGGGCTTTGAGGATTGTCAGAACCGCAAGGACCATGAATCATATTTTTAATAATAATTTCATGAAGTGCCTGGTCACTACTTGGATCCGGTATTTCCGCTCTAATAACATTATCTATTCGATCGGGTCTCAGCTTGTCCTTCAGCCAGATTAAAATATGCACGTGAGGAAGCCCGCGTTTTTGCCACTCTATCGAGTACATAAAGCATAGTACTTCACCGAACACATTTGCTTTATTGACAACTTCCATAAGCTTTTTAACTTTTAATCGAAAAACCCGTGCAACAATATCATGTCTATCGATTGCCCTCTGTCCCGGCAGAAACTCTTCAACTATTTCAGGCCAGCTTGGGTTGCATGTAAAAGTCACGAACAAATCGGGGCGACCATATGTACGTACGTAAGCGAATGCGTCCTGTGTATAAGCGTGTAAATATCGGGGGCTATTTACAAAAGATGATGGCAAAATTACCAATTTACCTAAATCGTTAGGGTTAACATTACCATCATTTGCCACAGCATCTTGAAGATGGACATAGTTCTCCGCTCTCAATTTGTTTTGGTTTAATGATATGTATCGTAATCGTTCGCTTTCAACTTTTACATACATATCAACATAAAACTGATTGGCCAGTTGTCTACATCGTGATATTATATTAAAATCATTTTCTCGAACCATGATATGGTAGGCATAAAAATCCATGCATGAGACTTTTTTGTTGTTTACAGGCAAACCTGATACAGGACTGACTTGGGGTATTTGAAAGTGGTACCCCTCTTGCCCCTTGTTGAATATCAACGGATATTGCAATGCGTCGTAAAATTTGTGTGTATCTGGTACCCTACTTAAAATGTCATTACGGGCATGCAAAATAATGTCACGGGAAGCAAACTGTTCGCCTGTGACTACAGCTGCTACTTCATTAATAAGCGGTGCATTGTACCGTTTTTCATGTTCCCCAGTTGGTGTACGGTCAGGGTGCATAATCAACTTGTATTCTTCTCCCGGCATTCTTTCTAATGCTGTTTTGAAAGTATTAATGAGGTTGTTATGCTCGTGCAACATTCTCTGGATTTTTAAGACAGTATCCCTTACAACTCCATTAATATTCTGGCATCTACGGTTAACTTCACTATTTTCGTCTCCCATAAAATAAATTTGCAAAAATTTAGGCTGATCGTTTGTAGGCAGTAAAGACCCAACCCTATGGTAAACTTGACCTTGTATTTTAAATGTACTGGAAAATCCAGGCATAACAACCTCATGATCTACCCCAAATGACGTCATTTGGAAACAGCTATTATATTTCCTTATACTGTTCAAAAAGAGTCGTGACTCATTACTATCGCATAAAAGGAATGTTTTCAGGGGTTCTTCTGGAATACCGAGTGATGAAAGTGAAACTTTACCTCCAGAACAGCACATACCCGGAGTTTCCTCTTTCCATTTTAGTGCCATACAATATGTGCACTTTTTAGCCATCCGTCCTAAGAGCACTAATCGATGGTTCATGTAATCGATTAAAGGGTCGTAATCAAAAGCAGCATCATGAAATACCTCCCACGTATTACGTGTAAATATATTTCGTCTTTGTGCTTGCCGTGCAGCTAATAGAACACGTCGTCTATGAGATTCTTCATGTGACTCTGCAGAAATCAGAGACGCATGACGTTCAGCATCCAAAAGCCGACGTACTCGAGTTTGATCTACAGTTTCGGAAGCTCTTTGAGTTGCATGACGCCTGGCGTCTAATAGCCGTTGCTCCTGCCTCACCTCCTCCGTCTCAGCAGCTCTTTGAGCAGCATGACGTTCGGTGTCTAACAGCCGGCGCTCCCGAGTCATGTCAGCGGTCTCAGCAGCTCTTTGAGTTGCATGACGGCCGGCATCTAAGAGCCGTCGCTCCTGCCTCGTCTCCTCTGTCTCAGCAGCTCTTTGAGCAGCGTGACGTTCGGTGTCTAAGAGCCGGCGCTCCCGAGCCATCTCTTCGGTTTCAGCAGCTCTTTGAGTAGCGTGAAGCTCAGCGTCTAAAGTTAAACGGGCTTGAGTCTGTTCTTGAGACTCTTGACTTCTTGCAACTCTTTTAGCTCGAGCTCCGCTGGAACTACGTGCTAAATTGGACTTGCGTTTTCTCGTCATTGAAAAAAGTAGTTTAAAAAAGAACTTAAACTAAAGAAATATTACAATCTTTCCGAACTTAAATTGAAAACTAACTGAAAACAAAATTCAAAAAAATACGAATTACTACTAACTTGATAACAATTTAAAAGAAATTATATTACAACCTATTCTCTTAATAACCAAGCTCAAAACTAAATAATTTAAAAGGAATGATTTTATTATTTTAAAAAATAAAACGAATATAGACATACAATTTTAGTATCTACTAATAATCGAGATCAAACTAAACTTACATAAGCAAGTATGTATAGGTTTGGTTTCCTAGACAACAATAATAATTTCGGTTGGGGAGGTCATATATCGCCGGAGAATCTCTATAGCGCCATTCAGCTTTTTAGCGCTCGCCGTAGAACGCCATCTATTGACGGACATACGAACTATTAGAGTTAATAGATGTGGTTTACTTCGTGGATTGATTTTTGGTGTGTTACAGTATTAATTATATTTTGTATATTATATTATATTATATTTGCATACCTTTTTACTATTTATTTACATTTCTCCGATGAATTTTCAGTACTGAATTGATGCCGACTCTTGACCAATAGATGTCGCTATTTTATTTTATTTTTATTTTATTTTTTGTAATAAAAACTATTCTATGTCCTTTCTCAAGTTCCAAACTATGTCTGTACCAATTTTCACACAAATCGGTTCAGTAGTTTAGGCGTGAAGCAAAGACAGACAGACAGACAGACAGACAGACAGAGTTACTTTCGCATTTATAATATTAGTTTGGATAATATTCAATTTAATTTACGAACTAAATTAATTTAGATTAATAAATATCTGTGACGTATCACACAGCGCCACCTAGCCTACAGGAAAGCTTGTACTGACGTCAGTACATCCACCTACCCCAATCTGTCAAATTTCTTTTATAGATTTTTAACTTTATCACTTAAGCAGAAGGTTCACTTTCATACATACATATGTACGTAGACTCACGGCAGTTTCCCAAAGGGGTAGGCAGGAACAACGGATTTCCATTTGTCACGATCCTTGCACACGTCTTTTGTCACCTCGATTACTGTCATTTGGTTCACTTTCGATTGGGGAAATTCGACAGATTGGTGTAGCTTAATGTGCTGGCGTCTGTACTACGGAAACTAAACAAAGGGTAGAAATAATTAATTACTTTTTTGTAAATATATCCATAAAATATGTGTATTTTATGGATATATTTATATTTTTGGAAAAGACCTAAACCAAGACAAATAGACATTTTCATGAACACAGCTATTTCAGTTGAGCAAGGATGAACCTTGGATCAGAAGGCTGGTTCACTACCAAATGAGTCAAGACGGTCGTCCGAAAATTTAGAACATTACATATCGTACTAATATTATCAATGTGAAACTTTGTGAGTATGTATGTATAGATGTATGAATGTTTTGTTAGTCTTTCACACAAAAACTACCTACCGAACGCAATTTGTTGAAACTTTGTAGTGATAAATAAATAAAATAAAAAAAGCCTTTATTTATTTCTTACAGAATTACATGTTGAGAAAATAGAAATACTTTGGTTAGTGTTCAAAATTAAGTCTAAGGTAACTTAGGTATTATTGTTCTTATAGATACGTTGAATACTAGGAAAAAAAAAATAACTTACTAACTTATGGTAAATTCACTCTGCCACCCCTTGTAGTAATATAGCTTATACATTCGAATAAAACATAGACTAAAGTTTAATAATAAAATCTTGGGGCACAACTATTAATCCATATTCAAAGTATACCTACTAACCAAACTCTTTTACGTAATTATTTTTTAAGCTAGCTTCTTCATAAAATATAGCTGCTCACAAAGAAACTTTTGTTTTCATAATCCCAAATTATAAAGTTGATACCAACATTTATTTAGAGCTCTAATACTAAATAAATCTTGTACTTTCCAAAGTATGTACGTAATTTATCTGTGGAATTTTTAATACGCAGTTTTAGTATTAAACGGCGACGGTACAAGCATGAAATGTCTCTTAATAGAAACAAAATTTGGAAAATTGAATAACATAACTATGTACATATTTGAAGTAAGTTTGTTACCTTTTCTTTTAATTGCACTACATTAATTAGACTTTAATTGTTGTTATCTAATAAACAATGTAAAGATAAATATATATTGTTAGGAATTATCATGATTAGCGATGAGTCACGTCGGACTTTGCCTATATAAGGCCGAGTCGACCGGTGCCTCTCTATAGTCTGGTGAAGCAGTAAACCGAGAGGCTAACCGGATGCGTCACTTTAAAAAAAAAAGGTGCCTCTCTCTCTTTTGGGACCAGACATCGACGCGTGCAGAAGCTCTGCCGGATTACGTAACGATTAATTTCAAGCCCAAGAGTGGTTTGTTGCAGTGGTTACTGTGGTTGTCGTTATAAGTGATTTGTCATAAGAAAATTGTTGTTGATTTCTAAATTATTTATTCTGAAGTGCGAATAAACCTCTTTTTTATGATGAAATCCTTTTAATTCCTAAATATATATATCTACTATATAAAAATAAGTCGGGTTTTCCTTCCTGACGCTATAACTCCAGAACGCACGAACCGATTTCCACGGTTTTGCATTCGTTGGGCTCCGTGAGGTGTATAGCGTATATTTATATATATCATTTATATAATGTGAAGAGAACATATTTCTCTTTACATTGTTTTTTTAGATTTAGAACCAACATTCTAAGGTGGCACAGGATACTATTAATGTTAATAATAAAGACATAAAAACATGAAAATACAACATATATAAAATTAACTATACAAAACAAGAAAAAACCCAAATATATATTTTTATACTTAGTTTTAAATACTAATACTAAAAGTAATGCAATACTAACTAATACTTATGTATATACTGTGGTACGCGGGCAGCGTAGGTACACTATAGCGCGACAGGGCTAACTCGTAACCGCACCAAACAGTTGTGTCCACAACTTTTATTACACAAGTTCTGCAAACTCCACGATAAAATACACTCAGCCATATTTTTAATGGACCTATATTTATTAACAAGCGTTCGTTAGCGTTTTTACAGTATAGTTTAATCAAGTAAATATTTCTCTAGGTCTCTTTAAAATTTAATTAAAATTTATATAATGGTAATATTTGAAATTATTTGGAATCAACCCGCTCAGTGGCTCAAGTCATCTTGCCTGGAAAATAAATATATATATTATTATATAATATAATACGGAATTATTTTAAAGCATTTTCATTGTGAAACTAAAATACTATGGAATTTCTGTCACATCTCTTGATCTTGTAATGTCCTATTTATCAGGTCGAGAACAACTGGTTTCAATAGACGGGGTAAATTCAACACGACATTCTGTCAAAATGGGGGTGCCCCAAGGATCGATTTTGGGTCCATTTTTATTTCTAGTTTATATAAATGATCTCCCATATCTAGTAGAGAAAGTATGAGACATATTTCTATTTGCTGATGATACGTCACTCATATTTAAAGTGAGTAGGAAAGATAAGGATCTTATAGAACCTAATAAAACTCTCAGCCTCATATCAAATTGGTTTTCGGCAAATAATCTTCTTTTGAATGCAGGAAAGACCAAATGCATCAAATTCTCATTGCCGAATGTGACTCATATTAAACCAACGGTTGCAATTAACGAGGAAGTTTTAGATTTAGTTCCTTCGACCGTATTTTTGGGAATAACACTGGACTCAAAATTACAATGGGGTCCTCATATTGAAAAATTATCTGCCAAATTAAGTTCAGCTTCATATGCAGTTTGGAAAATCAGACAATTGTCAGACGAACCAACTGCTAGACTAGTATATTTTGCTTATTTCCATAGCATTATGTCCTATGGTATTCTGCTGTGGGGCTCAGCAGCTGACATAAGTGCTATTTTCGTATTACAAAAAAGAGCAGTCCGAGCTATTTATAATCTAGGCAGTCGCGAGTCTCTACGAAGCGTTTTTAAAGAGGTAAATATACTTACTGTTCCATCTGAATACATATATCAGAATATAATGTTTGTGCGGAAAAATTTAGATAAATATAAAAAACAGAGTGACTTGCACAATGTCAATACAAGAAATAAGGACAAACTAGCTATACCAGCCTTTAGAGTTAGCAAAACAAAAAAGTCATTCATGGGAAATTGTACTAGGTTTTATAACAAGCTCCCTATTCATATAACTAAACTACCTGATAATAAGTTTGAGTTACATTAAACATGAACTTATGGCTAAGGGTTACTACACTACTAAGGATTACATTGACGATAAAGATATTTGGCGGTCGGCATCTACCTGCACATAGTCCGCTGGAGATCTTATAGCCATATAGACATGAGTAATCTTTTATGTTACATGAACTATCTGTAATAAAACTATCTATTATTTAAATATTCTACGAATTTCAGAACTGTTGGTTGTGTCTCAAAATGATTAATGTTACTTTTATTTTGACGTTTTTATTTTCTCTTTCTAATATATTAAACCTAAAATTAGTGTCCGACCGAAGGTGCAATTCTGGCCGAAGCCGAAGCCGAAGCCGATTAATCGGTATTCACCAAAACCTTCGGCCGAAGCCGAAGCCGAAGCCGAAGGTGTCATTGACCTTGAGAAATACGATAAAGTAAAGTAAAATACTCTTTATTGTACACCATAACTTAAAATTAAAATGAGCAAACATAAATTAAGTACAAAGGGCGGTCTTATCGCTACTGCGATTTCTTCCAGACAACCAATTATGGAGTGGATAGACTAAGGAAAGGGAAAAAAGGGTAAGTAGGTGTAGCAATAGGTCAACCTAATGTAAACTTAAACTAATACAAAATAATAATAAAAAGTAAAAAGAAATACATAAAATAATTTAAAAAGTCTAATAAAGCAGAAATGCGCGAAAAAAACCAAAGGCGACAGCGGTAAATAAATATGCTTGGTAATCTAGGCAGATAAATACATTTTTTTAAACATTATTTTTAAAAATATTTAATGATTGCGCTTGTCTTATTGTTAGGGGCAGTGCGTTCCACAGGCGCACAGCCTGCACTGTAAATGAGTTGTCGTAATAATCGGTGGAATGACTTGGCATTTTCAGTTTAAGGTTCTCTGATGACCTCAAGCATCTTGAATGTGTGTCATGTAGGAACACGAAACGTTCTTTAAGATAAGATGGTGATGAAGGATTAAACAGTATATTATAAAGAAGAGCTAAAATATGAGTGTTCCGGCGAAGGCGAATAGGAAGCCACTTGAGCTGACGGCGATAATCAGAAACATAGTCATATTTGCGTAATCCAAATATAAACCTTATGCATTTTGGAATTTTTGAGAAATACGATAGTTACTTTGATCTCAGAATATACTAGATACATATTGTGAGAGCTTTAGAGATTTAGCTCAATAACGAGCCGAGTGACCAACATATACAAGTAGGTAATAAAATATTGTCTATAATAAAAGTTTCAAATATACAATGTTAATTAAATATTTATTTACTTAAAGTAATTTTAACAAAAATAATCAAATAATCAGTCACATTTTTTTAATTATCAGACGAACACAAAATATTTCTATAAAATAATTGAGCAAAGTTTAACGCTTGTTCAATATCTATTTATTACATATAATTTTTTGGGAATTTTTGAGAAAATTAAATATTTATAAGTAATTTCTTAGGATAATTAAGTTAAACATTTTTGGTAACAATTACCGACCGAGCCGAGCCGACCGCCCCGTACTCGCAGTAGGACTCTGCAACGCGGATGCGCCTATATCCTATCGGTTTAGGTAGTTAACTAAAAGTAAACAATCTTCACATGTCTTTTTTACTAAAAATTGCATAAAAAAACATACCAACATTGTTTCCATTTAGTTTCCTACCTAACGTTAGATAACATAAAATATTTTAAACCAGACAATACTTTCGGTTTTTTGGTTCTTAGAGTGCCTCACAATAATGAACGTATCACCACAGGTACTACTCACAGTAATAAATAAAATAATTTGTAATAACAAATATGAAATATTTAAAAACAAAACACTTATTAGAATTTCAAGACGTGCTCTCAAACTTTTTGACTCGTTTAGTTTACTAACTGCGATTCGTTTAGTCCGGTGCGGCGGCGCGGCGAAACTCTGCTGCTCTGCACACTCTCCGTCTCGCTCTAGCATCGTTCATTAAATTTCAAATTTTGACAACTAGCAAACATTCGGCTTCGGCCAAACCTTCGGTAAATTTTTGGCCGAAGCCGAAGATTTGGCCGAAGGTGCTTTTTTGGCCGAAGGTGGCCGAAGCCGAAGCCGAAGCCGAAGCTTCGGTCGGACACTACCTAAAATAAATAAATAATCAGACAACCGATCGAGCATATATTGTGTTTGCCTGCTAAATAATTACAGTAAGTGGACCAAATCTCGTGTACTCGTATATGCCCCATTGAGTATGTTTTGCCGGAGCGTCTCAACTGGGCCGTGTTGAAACCGGTAGTAGAGACACCCGCTGAGTTTGTTTCGCTGGGTCTTCTCAGTTGGGGCGCATTGGATCCGGTGGTAGCATTAAAGCGCGACCGTCGTTATTAACACAAGGTCCGTCATAATAATATCACCTTAATATAGACAGAACCATTGCCAATATGTATTACAAATATTAGACTTAAACTAGATAATTAGACTTAAACTAGATAATTAAACTTAAACATAATCTCTTGACAATAACTTGATTCGAGCTAGCTAAATATCATTGCTGTTATAAAATAAATTTTATTAATGTTTTAACTAGAAATAATAATGTATACAACTATAATACTACAAACATGTTCTGACTATTTACAAGCGCTTTTTTGAAGTCTACGTGAATAAAAACCTTTTTTATTTATTTTTTATTATTTTATTTATTTAAGCCCAAAAAAAATCATAGACATTTTGATATCATAAATGACATTGGATGATGACTAAGTTGTTTAAACAACGAATTAAAAAAATTCGATGTTAATAGAATTGTCTACCACCTGACCAATTCTGCCATCGCACCTCCCTTCACCGATAAGGGCGAATTTGGGACGGAAATTAGAAAACATCACCTGTAAGTCAATATCCACAAAAATAAACTGTAAATTTTCTCCAATACCTTATTAAAGTACGCTTCAAACTGAATTTAGTAAATTACGTTATCATTTCGCGGCGCGTTCGGAACATTTTGTCAATAATCGTTGATGTCATTAGTGACAGTGTTTTATATTCAAAACGTCCCCTCCATAGCTCCGTCTCAAAATGGCCTGCAAAATACCGGCTATTGAGATTCGATCAATGTATTTTCCTCGGGATCTTTTTCATAAAAATGAGACAGTTTCTAATGCTTTTGTAATGATAAGGAAAGCTTTTTAAGTAGAAGCTGATGTTGTTTTGGTAAGCTTTGATGAGGATAATAATATTTACCTACCCATTGAGTATATGAACATTGAACGTTGAGTATATGAAAATGGTTTCTAATGCATCTTTAGGTAGTACTCATCAAAATAAAGTGCTATTAAATGCATTCCACTTTACAGCATCCGTTTAGGCATTGGCACAGCAGTGGCTGAAAAGATTCGATCAATGTATTTTCTTAGGTATCAGTTTTTAATGTTTTTGTAATGGTAGCGAAAGTTTTTTAAATAAATGCTCTGTATTACCTACCTAGTAAAAAAACGTATAATTACAGTTTCTAATGACGGCACTTTTGTAAACTATTATTTTACCTTTTTACTTCTGTGCATTTTCCACTAGGCGTTTTTCATAAAAATGAGAAAAATTATGGATAGTAATAATAGCAAAAACTATTTAACCCTAAGTAATTATAACACCCAAAAAATGTTTATTGCTCAACAGTAAACATTTTTTGACCGTTATAATTACTATGAACCAGCAGTTTCCACTATCAAAATTAATTGTTCTTAATATGTATTCGACGGCCGCTGGGGCAGAAAGGTTCTCGAGTGGCGACCACGAACCGGAAGACGCAGCGTGGGCAGGCCCCCTACAAGATGGACCGATGATCTTGTGCGGGTCGCTGGAAATTGCTAGATGCGGATAGCGCAAGACGTCTTTCGGCTGATATGATGATGATGATGATGATGATGAATATGTATTCGTAATTACATTTACTTATTACTCAAATGGAAAAGAGGACGGCACGGAAAGATATTTATGTACGTATTTTTTTTTATTCTACTAAATGGTTCCTTCTGCACCACAGATATCTAAATGCTCTGAGTTCGGCACAGATGGCTTTCTTGTATAAGGGGTATGTGTCGTTGGCCATCCGTTGCATATATCACATATCCGATGGTTTAGTATGGGCTAACTAGAAGCTTTTACCATTTTGTTGGCTATATCGCGTCATTCGTACTGGTGTAATGTCCGTGCATAGATCACTTAAATCCTGAAATAGGAGAGTACAGAAAATCGTTAGACAGGGCTGTGTCTAGAACTCGCCTGTACAGCGAATGCCTGGGGTCTTGTTGTCTGTGAGACTAATGTTTAGTTTTCTAGGGTTCAAGGAGTTTTATATTATTTTTGGATAGGAGAACAATCTGTTGGCGTGGTTGGTAGATACTTGCATTTCGCACCGCAGATCGTGGGTTCGATTCTCACCCAGGACAGATATTTGTATTCATGAACATGTCTATATGCCCTGAATCTGGGTGTAATTATTATAACATATTCCTGTCCATTACTTGGTTGTCTGGAAGATTTCACATGTTGGTAATAAGACCGGCAATTGTATACTTTGTAATTATATGTGATGTTACTATATGTCGGAGAAATTAAATAAAAGGCCTGTTTACGTACTAGTAACGCCATCTATTAGCGTTTGGAAAACACTACTCACTGAGTCAGTAGTTCGAGTCGAGGTTGTCTATGAACTGTCGCATGTGACGTTTGACGTCTGTCAGTTGTCTAAGTGACATTAGTGTGTTAGCGACACGACACAGTTGGCATACAGAGCTCGACGGCGCCGGGTGTGCGCACTGATTCTTTTAACCACGTGCATGATGGCGGACACCGACGATGTTTCGGAGTTAAATCCGTCAGAATCTGCGACAGCAGCGGTGGGATCGATTCCAAAATCATCCTACGTGTCTACCGCAATGCCTGCTACTCAAAATCAAGAATATTTTCGTGATTCGGTTCCACCACGTACCGAAAATAGTGTTTGTAATTTGAAAAATTACGATGAAAATACAACCCCGCTGATTGTGAATTTACGGCTGTATCGCAAACTCGTGAACTGATTACGAAACTCGATACGTTACATTGACACATCTTCGATGTCGAGCTCGCAGATGGACTTCGAAGTCGTACCCGTTGTGCAAAACGTTAGACGAAGCAAAGGAGCGTGTATCAAGACAGTTTGCGGCGACCGAGAGATTGATGACCTTTTTCAAGATATGGTGCCGTATGGTGCAGTGACCGTGCGAGAACTTACATACGTGGAGTACTCGACTTACAAGTTTGCCTTGATTAACTGGTTGAAGCCTGCTTGGAGCGAAGGTAACAAAATCGAAGTTGTTATCGCAGGTATCTCGGATACTCAGGTATGTTCAGACTTGTTTAAAACATGCCTACTGATTTCGTGTTTCGATGTGGTTACTTGCGAAGAGCGGAGTCTCTCAGCCAGTTCGTGTTTATCGTTGAAGAATAGTTTTTGGTGCATCAGTGAACGTGGAAGAAGTTTTTATTTAACAATGAAGAGAGTACGGGCTCTGATAGTTAGGCTGCCTTTCTGTCGGTCGAATCTTTGAGTTAAAATAATTAGTTTGTTCTTTTCGAGGCGACGTTGATCGTGCTGTCTCTTTGCAAATAAGGAGACGGCATGGGCGATTCTGCATTGGGGAGAAGTCACCAGATTGTATTAGAGTAAATTTAAAGTAACCTCTAAAGTAAAAGTGCCTCGTGTCGAGTGGTGAATCTTTCTTTTATGAGAAGAAACCTGTAAGTACTTTTATTATATTGTTTAAAAGGCACTTGATGACCTAATGCTGCACTGAAGTATTTTTAATATCTGTGAAATTCATAACACGTGTTGTTTTGTGTGGTTTATACTTTTTAGATGTTGAAAATATGCCCAACGTCTGTTATATTTAATTTTTATGGTGACAATATGCGCGTTTTGAAGGTTAAATAGTTTGAACGGTTTATTTCGAAGTCTATGGATGTAGTGTCAAGTTAGATCACATACACGCTATTGTGGACAGCGGTACAGATTGTTCCCTAATTCGTAAATGATTTGTTGATAACCATACAGGTACTCGAGATTTTATATCCACGCACCTGACAGGTATTGGGTCGAACACTACATTTTCTTTTTCCCGTATTAGTCTGCCTGTCAAGGTCAACGAAGTGCTCGTGTGTGAGAAGTGACTTTTGTAATTGTAGTTTCACATATTTTGCCGCATGATGTTATGATAGGTAGAGATGTTTTTACCTAACCGGGATTGAGCTTGACTATTAGTAACAAAGTCCTCCACATCACTCGCGAGGTCCATGCTGAAGTTTGTTTATTACAGAATCATGACACTTGTACAAGCTATCGATACTGATTTGATCGACTGTAAAGACGTTTCTCAATTATTGACAAGTGGAGAGATTCCTGTCTGTTCTAGTAATAATTCATCATCATTATGTTAGCCGAAGGACGTCCACTGGGCGGAGGCCTCCCCCGGGAATCTCCGCAGTGGTCGGCCCTCCTTGTGGGGGACCTGCCCGCGCTGCGTCTTCCGGTGCGTGGTCCCCGGTCGGGAGCCTGTCTGATCTAGCGGCCGTCGGTGTTGGGAGCTGTGTGCTCCACCCACTGCCGTTTCGTTTTGGCAATTCTTTGGTTATAATCATAATCATAATATCTTTATTTGTGTAAATGTGGTGAATACAGGTGTTATTGTTTACATCATTTAAGTTTCACGCATTTGCCATATTGTACATGGTAAACAAATGTTGTACTTACTTACAAACTAGGTATATTGAACTCAAAATACTAACTTACTGATTTGTGACACAATGTTTATGTCGGCTGCTTTGTTTCGCATGCGGATTGCGACGTTTTTGTTTGGTCGCGGGGGGATGCTCCGGGCGTGGCCCTCTCCGTTGCTCTTTGGGTTGCCTTGAGCCTTCTTATGAGACCAATAGTAAGCGACCACGTGAAAGACTTTAGACTTGAAACACTGCGTTATTTGTGATGGGAAGATGTTGCGTAGCTTCCCGAACTATTCTAATGAATTGCTTCACTATAACCGAGAACCACGAGCGTAGGTTCTGGAAGGCCGCTTCAGGTGTAATTCAAATCGCGCTAAATTGTATCGTAGTTAGAAGTACAGTTAGAAGTCCGCTTCAATTGTTGACTGGTTGTAATAAAAGTTCCCCTCCAAAATTAATGCCCTTGTCCAAAAATATGGTAAGGTTAACCTCTACGAACTTAGATGTGAGGCATAATGCAGGATGGACGAACTAGCTCATGCTGATAAGGTGCGTTATGGCAAGAGCAAAGTTAAAATCCATAAATCTATTAAAATAGGAGACGTTGTTTTTGTCGGAAAGAACCCTAACAAATTGTGTTATTTATTTTGTCTTCTATGTAATTGTCCTGTTTGAGTGTGTACAATGGGGAGTATTCTATTGTATTCTATTCTAACAATAAACAAATGAAGTGAAAATTTTCAAATCCTTGTAAGATAATAGTGTTCTATGACAATGATAGATACAAGGAAGAGCCAATAGCTGGTGGACGCGTTAAGTACCTACGTATGTTACGAAAAACTTGAATTTGACAGCTGTAGTCGGAAATAACAGTGTAGTTAATGCCGATGGTTGAGTTAAATTCTAACGTTTAAAATGATGATTGGAGTTCATTGTAAGACACATTTACGTGTTACATTATGAGTAATAAAGCTGGTTGATTTGAAATAAATTGTGTGACAAGGGAAATACCCTCCTTAGAGTTCCTGAAACTTGAGCATTGAAAGCTCCGCGCTTTGTGCTTGAGACGGTTGAGCATTGAAAGCTCCGCGCTTTGTGCTTGTAGCAGTTGAGCATTGAAAGCTCCGCGCTTTATGCTTGTGACGATTGAGTATTGAAAGCTCCACTCTTTGTACTTATGACGATTGAGTATTGAAAGCTCCGCGCTTCGTGCTTGTGACAATTGACTATCGCAAGCTTCGTGCTTTGAGTTCGTGACGCTGCATTGCGCACTTACCTATAATTTTCGAACTTGTAGCAAGACCTCTAAGGAGTATGTGATAGTAATCGTAGATGCTTTTACAATATTTTGTCAATTAATGTGTGTCAAAGATTTAACATCTCGATCTGCTTGCGAGGCACTACGTAGCTTTGTCCACATATTTAGAACCCCGAAACGAATTATCTCTGATCAAGGTACATCTTTTACTGGTCAAGACTTTCAGGATTTATGCCGAGGTTGGGCCATTGAGTTCCACGAGATAGTGTTAGCCGAGCTAATGGTCGGGTGGAGCGAATGATGTCCACCTTGACAAATTGTTTTACAGTGGCCGAAAATTATAAAAATGAATCCTGGAAGTCTGTCTTAGGCGAAGTAAAACTCGTTTTGAATTGTACTGTAAGTAAGAGTATAGAGAAAAGCCCCTTGCAGGGTAGCTAAAGTGTGTTCCAATGAGCGTTATAGGGTGGAACCAGCATCTGGGGGACGGGCCCAATATGTGTGCCATGAACGACTAGGTAAATATCCAGCTAGTTTTCCTGAATTTTCAGAATATCTTGATCCTGTAGAAGCCATAATTGAATAGTTTTATTTAATTATGGAACAAATTGTATTGATTAATTTGGTATCCTAATTTGGTGTAATTAGTAATTTGGATGGAATTACTGTATTGAATCATGATCATTGTTTGGGTTGAACGATAATTACATTGTTTTGTTGAACGTAAACCTGTGTTGATAAAAGACTTATGTTCATTGCTGATTGATAAAATGTTTTATTTAAACAGAAAGCTACTACGCTTTATTGAAGGAGTGGATTGAAAGCCTTATTATCGCTTTGTTCTGATGTCCTGCTGAAAGCCATCACGCTTTGCAGTAAGGTTGGGCTCATCTGTCGTGACCCAAGGTTGTTGCTGAAAGCTGCAACGTTTTGCAGCGTGTTTTAAGTGCTGCCTGTGAGCAGTGCTGAAAGCTGTAACGCTTTGCCGAGTAATTGAACTTTTGCTGAAAGCTTCAACGCTTTGCTGTGTGTTGCAGTTTATGCTGAAAGCTACAACGCTTTGCTGTGTGATGCAGTTTATGCTGAAAGCTTCAACGCTTTGCTGTGTGTTGCAGTTTATGCTGAAAGCTACAACGCTTTGCTATGCGTTGCATTTTATGCTGAAAGTTTTAACGCTTTGCATTGTGTGAGAGGTACGCCCTTTAACTAATGATGAAAGCTTTAACGCTTTGTGGTAAATGCTGAAAGCCTTTACGCTTTGCCTTGTGTAACATTGAAAGCAGCTTGTAACGCTTTGTGTCCTTGCTAAACTGAAGAGCCGTAATTCATGCTGATTATGTCAGCGAGTAACAACGCGAGAGCGCGTTGATTGTCGGATGGCCGTGTCGGAGAAATTAAATAAAAGGCCTGTTTACGTACTAGTAACGCCATCTATTAGCGTTTGGAAAACACTACTCACTGAGTCAGTTGTTCGAGTCGAGGTTGTCTATGAACTGTCGCATGTGACGTTTGACGTCTGTCAGTTGTCTAAGTGACATTAGTGTGTTAGCGACACGACACAGTTGGCATACAGAGCTCGACGGCGCCGGGTGTGCGCACTGATTCTTTTAACCACGTGCATGATGGCGGACACCGACGATGTTTCGGAGTTAAATCCGTCAGAATCTGCGACATATATATCTATCTCCCTATCAATACCCTACTAATGGCTGTTTTAGAAGCCGTAGAGCCGACTTATTTTTTATTTATGAGAACCGATTTTAATAAAAATATATATGGGACTTCTTTATTGCTATGGAAACTGCCTTCAGTATGATAGTATTCTCCGTCGAATAAAAAAGAATTACTAAAATAGGTTCACTAATAACGGATAAATCATGTATTAAAAATACATAAAGTCGAATTAATAAGCACCTCCTTTTTGTAGTTTATTAAATGTTTTGCTTGGAAAAGAATCACCTACGTTGAACTGCACTTCAGGTGAAGGAACGACGGTCTTTCCGGTTGTGTCAGCAAGCTCCTCCATCGAATTATGAGAGTAAGGGAATAAATCTTGCACCTGCGTTTGCGCACACACTTGTGCATTATAACATGTTCCGCTAGACTCAGTGAAAATTCGGTAATAGTCCGCTCTATATTACTCATAATTCATGTATGAAGTACTGAACTATCTACAGGTAATTTACGAATGCAATCGATTTAAATACCTGCATTGTATGTAATACTTAATAATGTTAGCAACAGTAATTTGGTTGTGCATACTACGAGTATGTGGAAGTATCTGAGTCCAATTCAACATTAACTGGCCGTAATTCTTGAATGACTAATTGCACATTAAGTCAGTTGAAAATTGTGTTCTATTTTCATATTCATAAGATTTCATTTTGAAATGGAATTAAATGTTTGATTGGTCATCCAACAATGAGTCGAGTCGTACTGCGAACATTCCACTGGGAATATGTTAAATTTTCTTGGATATGTTGCAGTGTATGAGATGTTTGTGTTGACGTTATGTTTACTTGACTAACAATGGCAGTGTTACACAGAAAAGGTGGTAATTAATGCAAATAACCTGCGATACATGCGAATTCAGAAACTTTATTTGGTTTTATTATTATTAGATTTTTACCTTAAATTTTTTTTTTTATTAATTTTCAATATTAGAATATTATCCCCCCATCTCATGACGTTGGGGGCGTAGAAATCAACCCGAGGGACCAGACTAGAGAACGGGCAACAGCTTCCTTCTGTGTATTATGACCATCTTTGTGCGTCTGCCAAGAGTGGCGATTATAGCATATCCCCCCCCCCCCCCCCACGATGATTCTTGGGGGAGGTTTGTGCAACAGTGGGCTACTTTCACATGTAATAATAATTGATGTATGGAATTTGTTATATGAATGACATATAATACCTAATAGTATTTAAAAAGTGTCTCAAAAGTCAAGTTTATCGTAGGTGTTGTCAATAATCTCACTCCGATTGTATTATAATGTCCATCCGCAACATTCACGAAAACAACACTTCTATTGTTGAATATTACGTAGTAGAAAAAAACTGTGGAGTGAATACAATATATTACCTAAATAAATAGTAGACGCTTACGTTACGTAAGCATCTCTCTCTCTCTCTCTGAAACTCAGCATTTCATACATATGCGAAATATAGAAACGAAATATTATTAGTATTTTGTTTCATCACTGCAGCTGAAAGAAGACAAAAACTGGGCAAGCCTCGACAAGGGTATGCCATAATTTCCACAGCAGACGGGTTGGCGATCGCAGCATGATGGCCATAGAAGAAGGAAGTTGCTGCCCGTCTTCTGATAGATATTCCCTCGGGTCGACTTCTATGCCCTCCACGGGATGAGATGGGGTGATGGTATTCTGATATTCGGCGCCATCACCACACAGCATAATTTTTTGAAGGATGCCAATAATTATTTTTTAAAATTTCAGACGATTTTTGGAACGAAGTTCCTCATCGCGCGTTGTGAAAAGGGCCTAGACGAAAAAAAATCTTACGAAAAGTTGTCACGACACTTTTTGCAGCTGTGCGGCGTGCGCATGTTTCTCTGTCTGTCTCTCTCTCTGTCTTATAGAAAGCAAGCCAGATATTTTCATTTCTATTTCGCATTGAACAGTGTGGTGTCGCGACGATTATTTTTGTTGAGTGTATATAGGTTTTTTGTACATAATAAATAATAAGAAATAACATCGTTCCATCCGGGTGTCCCTTGACACCTCTCAAGTTTTTTATTTATTTTGTAGGTACAGTATTATAGCTAGATAACACCCTTAATTTTTCTGCACAATTTATAATACACCGTTTTTACTTTAAATAGGTATAATGATTTCAACAAATTGAATGAAAAAAAAGGAAATTTCAAGCTGTTATGTTTCCCTTTTTAGTTTATATTTCTTAGTTCCCGATCTGATTCTAATTTAAAAGTAATAGGGTAAACTACAGTAAAGCATAAAAACAATGTATCCCTTAACGACCGCCAGGAATTCTCTTAACTCTTTTAAATCCAGGCAGGAATATTAATAAAGTTGAAATATTAACGCTCTCCGTGCTACTTATTTCATAATCAGAGTGAGTTATGCACAAAGTATACGCATTGTCTGCTCAATAGAGAACAATTAGGAATCCTTCACCCCCTATTCCCACTCCCCACACGTTGCGTCGGGTGGGAAGGGACTTTTTCTTTTTGTTGTCCGTTAATTGCTCTGATTGGTGCGACGGAACGAAATAAAGCCGCATTCGAAGGGATTTGTAGGCTCGCCCGCGTTCAAACGCTGCACCCTCTAATTTAGACTTGATTGTAAAACTGCTACGAGTACCTAGTCCTACTTTTGCTGTTTGTTTTTTTTATCTTTTATGATGTTTTATTGAAATTGAGGAAGGAATTGTAACAGGAACCTTTCGAAGAGTTCGTTGTCCATCCGTCCGTCTGTTACGATCCTTTTTCTCGGGAACGGGTAGAGGTATAAAATTTTAATACTATCACACGCTCAGGTGAGTACTACGTTGCAATTATAAAATCTAACTTCTATGTCATTACAATCGAAATATACGGTTGTTAATGACGCATATGCTGACAATCGTAAAGCAGTTAATATGCACTTCCCATTGTCCTAGAATCATAAACTATTACAAGAAGTAATAATAAATCAAAATTTGTAAACCGTAAATTTTTAGTAACACTAAAAGCGGTGAAAATCTCCAAGAGACGATTTCCATGATGTTTAACTGTTAAATTAAATGTCTATTATATATACTAGTAACATACTGATTAGCCTTTTAGTATAGCGAAACAAATATAGATGCATTTTGTATGCGGGGTGAAACATTATTTTTTGTAGTATTAAGTTTGGTTTTATGGAATTTGTTACATACATAGGCAAATAGAGGCCAATATTGAAAGAGCTTTATATGTTGCGATTTCTCGGTAATTTATGGCACTAATTAGTTTTTTTATTTGTTATACCAATTTGGGAATCCTTTTTATATATAAGTTTTGTTCAAATTTACATATAGATTTTGTTCAAATCGGTTGTATAAAAGAAAAATTGTAATAGTCTTTTTGTTGAACCGTAATTATTTATTCATTATTTCATTTTATATTGTAAAGAATTTATTTAAACTATGTTTATTTTAAGACCCTGTAATACCAAATTTCACACGAATAAATAAGTTTGAGTTGGAATTTTATTTGAAATAAAAATTGAAATTATTGAAAAAAACATTCAGGTGCACCAACGCCGTAACTATTAGGAGTAGACGCCATGTCAATTATAATAATTATAATATGTACTTCTAAAAACGAATATACTAAAACATTACAATAAATTGAATTGATCTACTCCAAGGAAAAGCCTTGTGAAAAATTATTTCCGCTTAATGGGACGTCGAATTAAATAAATGTTTTCTCGATCCGTGGCACAATGTAAAACACCGGGAGCGCGGAAGGGATAGGAGTTATCCATATGTATTGCTGCTCGGGTTTCGTGTAATTTATCAAGCCGAACATTTATCAAGTGACCGCATGGACAGTAAACTAATTAACAGTATTGCGATGGAATGAATCTTCTCACTTCACTCAGATTAATCGGTGGGGAGTGTCCTCATTTTACTGCGGTCGATATGCGTTGACGGTAGACCTACACAACTGCAAGGAGTTAAGTGACTGACA
This sequence comes from Pseudoips prasinana, assembly GCA_951640165.1. NCBI lineage: Eukaryota > Metazoa > Arthropoda > Insecta > Lepidoptera > Nolidae > Pseudoips > Pseudoips prasinana. The sequence goes on from OX621240.1 coordinate 19,521,216, forward strand.
ATATCCAATTTTACTCGTATTGTATAAAGCCACTCGCCCGTATAAGCAGACAAGTACTGGTCGAAACAGTGTGAACAAAAACACCAGGTAAAACTTAACCAAATCATTGATTACGAGCAGAATATTAACTTTATGACACATCTATCTATTCTAATCGTAAAAAAAACAATATATATAAAATAACTATTTCTAATACGCTATATATAAAACGGGTGACTAAGGGTCTGTTTCACAATGTACGAATAAAGTGTCGGATAGCTAATTAACAAATAAATAAACTGACAGATATAAGTTCTGGATAAAACACATTGCGTTTCACCGCCACCTTCCCGATAAATTTATTTGCCAGATAGCTATTCGGCAGTTACTAATAGGTAGGTTTTGCAACGTCGCATTCTGTCGTTCCGTCTTACGAAACAGACAACCTATAAATACATTTCTTATGATAAACACACCTAAAAATATCTTTTTACTCATTTTTTATGGTTAGCATTTTCAGGTTTTCATAAATATTTTCAAATTTATCTTCTAACTATTATTTTATCAAACAAAAATACATACATAAATTGATTTTTTTTGCGTGAAATTAAACGTACGAAAGTCAAATAAATAAACGTCAAATGTTAATATCAACAAATGCATTTTGTTTGTTGCGGTGTTTCGGTTATGTTTTTTCTTAGCGGTGTCGGATTTATGCGCGGTTTCGTTACATAGTATCAAATATTACCATTTTATTAAATTATTCGCAACAAAACACAAGTCTAGCAATGAACACCACCGAACTAAGCATCGAATGACATCTGTCAGAAATCTTATCCATCAGTTAACTTTGCTATCTGAAGCTTGATCTGGCCAATAGTTTACTTATCAGTTTATTTGCCAGTTAGTACTATTTATGGATTATGAAACGCAAACGATGTATTTATTCGATAGATAAGTTGCAAGTAGCTTATTCGGGACTTTATCTGGACATTGTGAAACAGGCCCTTAGTAATTTTTTAAGGTTCCTTACCTACATAGGTAAAAAAGAACTTTTATTTGATTACTTTTGTTGTCCGTCCGTCTGTCTGTCAAGACCTTTTATATCAGGAACGCGTGGAGATATCGAATTGAAATTAAAACCTTATTATAAAATATTCAATGGTACAGTCCTCTGAAACTGTGAAAAAATTAAACATCTTAGTTAACGTAAACAAAGCTTACCGTTTATGGCCCAAAAAATGTTTATTTCGGCCTTCTCAAAGAAATCAAAATTTTCCGTTGAACTAGAACAATGAAATTCGTAAATAATACCGTCTTATACTTGCAATATTTTTAAAGGAAATCCCAAAAAACAGGTACAGGTAGTATCTAACAATCAATACCTGAACTATTTATATATATATATCGAATATTAAGGGTAGACACCATCAACATAAATTAAAAAAATTCTATCAATGACAACATTATGAGTATTTATTGACTAAAAAATTGAATCTTCAAAGGATGTACAATTATTATTAAATTAACCTGACTTATTAACTAAAGAAACATAAATACAATAGAAATAAACATACACAAATAAACAATGAGCTTATGCGTACAAAAATTCATCGACATCGCTTTCAACCATGAACGTACCCAGAAGGCTGGTAACATTGCCACGTTGAATGGCAATGCTAATTCTTTGATCTAAGTATTGGCCCTCTGATAACGTGAAGCATCGACCAGACGTTTTGAAACATCACGAAAAAGTGATATAATAAAATAAAATAAATAAATAAAAAAGGTCAGAACATGTTCGTAGTAATATATAACTTCGCCACTGTATCGCTACATCTATTACACATAATAGGAATTGCCCTTACCAATATAATTATATTAAAACACCATTGTATTTATATATTATGTTGGTAAGGGTACCACTCGTGCCAACATAATAGAGAAGTGTCAAGATAATAGATCCGTTACTTACAAAAAATATTAAGATACTATTAAATTGAGATGTTTTGTCTCCGTCATTCAAATGACAATGAGATAAATCATGATACTCATACCGTATGCTATTAACCGCTTGCTTGTATAATTTTAACCAAATAAAGCGCTTGGACCCCACGGCCCTAGCATAAATATTACTAATTACTACTTATTATTACTTATTTTTTCGTACTATTTATAATATATACTGTCAGTACCTTGTTGTGTTTTATTTGCTTTATTGTAGTGTTAAAAGGTTTTTACTGTAAAGTCAGTGTTACTAGACTGACAAAAGTTGTCATTTAAACTTTCACTCCTAATTTTACATTGCGAGGGATCGAATTAAAAAAAAGTTGTATTTTACTCTTTTTCAACCTCACACCACTATAGTTTTGTTCCTATTATCTTAAGGTTTTGTTGTGAGGTGAAAATTCGATCTATTTGTCAGCCTCCGTGGAAAATTGACATTTTTAAGGTTTATTATAAGAAACCTTGGATTGTAACTTGTTGATACATTTACACTTGGCTTAAGACACTCTAATCCATTTTTCCTATGGTAACCCTGTCATCGTTTTAAAATAAAAATAAACATATTTCATGAGTAATGTTTAGCCTTCTACTCGTACTGTGAAATAGATATAGGTTCAACTAGTTTTATTGCAACTTATGAAAAGAGTACAATAGTATTTGTTGAGATCTGATATATCTTGGAGAAGATCCCTCCTACGCTTCAATAAAAATACGTAAAACTGACTTCAACTTTCCTTTTTGCCAACTGATTTGAACGAGAATTTTATGAGACCATTTAGAAAATATTTCCTATTGTATGAAACAATTATTATCGGTATAATAATAAAATAATAAAATCAAAACTAAGATATACACAACGGAACTGGCTATGAAAGAAAATATGTGTGCTCGTATCTCTCTCTCTTACCCGTACACTAATATACGAAGCATAACTCTCTCTCTTTCTTTCTTCACTAACTTATATCTCGCTCTTAACTACCGTTTCCGTTTGAAATTGGTTAAAATACAGGTATTGTCGGTAGTCATACGGATAAGTAACAATTTCTTCCAGACCACCGTTGACAAATAAAACGTTAGATAAGAATCTCGTAATGGACATTGAAATTGGAAACAGTTCTCTTGGTCCGCAGAGACTTGTTCCTGACCCTACAAAGGGATAATAACAATCTAAGGGTGTTACCTATATTGCGAACTATAGTAGATAATGGCCCAGGTGAGTGCCGGAATATACCCACAAATAATTCAGTTTCCTGATGACGTAATACGCATGTACCCTCGCCGCTGGGTTCTGAGGATGATAAATTTACTACTAAAAGCTATTACTAGTTGCCAGTTTCACATATAAACGTATTTCTCCCTGTCCTCCTTCAAATGTTACGAGAACAATATATTATGACGCAATATATATTGTATCATTCGTTAATTTTGTAATTCTAATATATTATATAAATAAGTTATCCTATAAATAAATTTAATAAATATTATATGATAATCAAATGTAATTTTTAGCATAAGGCACACTTATTGTAATATAAAAGATGCATGCCGTGCTTACCCATAAGAGATTGCTACACTTAGCTTTAGTTATAGTCTGACGCAATTTGTAATATATTGAGTGTAAGCAATTGTTGGTGAGCCTAAATAAAAAAAAAAAAAAAAAAAAAAAAATATCTGCCACGACTATGTCCGAACGTTTAATTGGATACAATTTTTTTTTCAAAAGTAAGTACATCATAATCAGAAAAAAACTGCAGCCATGTCAAAAATAAACAAATTCATTAAAAATAAAAACAGATTAGATCTCTTCTCTCTTTTTACTATAAAACCCCAAAAAAAGATTTGAAATGGGTACTATTTTGGAGCAGGAAATATAAGAATACGACTCGTCAATTTTAATATTGTTTTATTTTACGCTAATGCTTGGACAGTTTAGGCGGTAGGGTTCCTCTTAAGATCAATCTTTATGTAATACATACTTCGTTATTGTTTAATAGGTATTGTTTTGAAAAATTATAAGGACAGATATAACTGAAAGTACTAAAACTACCAAAGTACAATCGACGACCCGTGCCTACGTAATAAAAACGATTTCAAGTTTTTTCTACCGACGTGATACTATACAATTTACTAAGTTATCCTGTGAGCGAAAATTCTCAGGAAAACGATTACTTATTCTGTACTAAAATTTTAATGTATTAAAACTGTTTCACTTTTTGTACTTACTGTGTGTGTCTAAGGTTATTAGTGTTCCTCGCCCAACCAAATCGGTGCGCCAAAAGCGGAAAGCCGCTGGATGCGGGCAGCGCAAGATGGCCATTGTGGAGATCCTTGGGGGCACTTTTGCCCAGCTGTGGTCATCTATTGGCTGACTTGATGATGAAGAACTAAAAACGGTTGTGAACAAGCAGTACTAATTAACGGATTAATTTACCCTACTTGACCCTGTACACTATCAATCATTGTATAACAGAAGTAAATTCAAAGTTGTATAACCGAAGTGAATTCAGAGAAGCTTGGGTTAAGAAATCGTAGAACCCGCTCGAAGATTTAAAGAATAAGTAAAAATATCGTACACACGGCTACGTATCAAGCTATAACTTTCCAATATAAGCTGACCTCTCATTGTATGAAAATCCTATACAATGCGAGTTCAGCTTATACTGGTAATGTATAGCTTGATATGTAGCCGTGTGTACATCTAAAAGTTGGGTAATCCACGTATGGATCTAATACAAAATAAAATGGCAATAGCACTACGGTCTGATCGCAATATCGCGATGCGGCTGGGTTTATAGGGGATATATTTTATTTTATATAACCGATATTGGTGGAATACTTAGTAAGTGATACAATCTTCGGCTTTTAAGGGAGATAGCCAGTTAGAATTTATTGTTCATCCTAAAATATAGACCATACAAATAGATTGTGGTTTTAATTATTAACAGCACGAACTCAGATCTAACTAGTCTGCCGTACCTTATTGACATTCAGTTATGAATTTTGATGTTAAATTTTGATTTTATGCATTGTTTACTACTTGCTTATTTGGTTTAAATTTGAATTAACCCTTTTTTTTTGATAAGGCAGGGGGAATGCCTTCGCATGCCACCCGCAAAAAGTGTCTGGGGGTGGGTATGTCGGACTTGCACCGACTAAACCTACCTGCCGTGGACTTCTCTTGGCGCCTGATGGGTGGGTCCCGGGAACGCGGGTATGCTGCTCCGGTACCCCCCTTTTGCGCCATGTCCCAGATGGTCGGGACACGTACCCTGGGAGGGCTCCTTTGGATTGCCCTCCCCTATTGCCGACTCCTGCCAGTACGGCACAGTGACTGCGCCACAAACAGATCGCTGTCATCACGGTTGAATTGAACTCTGATACTAACATTGGATAAGACTTTTATAACTAACACTTTATGGACAAATCTGAATTAAAATTATTATTATTAAGCATTCATATAATGCTACTGGTAGAATTTGGCCATGGCGGTCAGTTGCAATGGAGGCTAGCGACAGCGTGGGGCATATTATAGTGCAGAAATGTGTGCGGGAGATAGATCGTGTAAAGGACCGACGTCTTTAAGAAGCAAGGGTCTTCATCATCAGCAGCCTGATATCGTCCACAGCTGGACATAGGCCTCCCCAAAGATTTCTAACGTTGTTATTTGGAGGGGTTGCCTTAGTCACCGGGCTTGGCATGCGAGTTTGCGACCGCAGTTAGGTAGTAGTTACTATACTACCTGACTACCTGGTCCCTTAGTCGCCTTTTATGCCACCCACGGGACGGGATGGTATGGGTTTGTTATTCTTTCTGAGCCGGAAACCACACGCATGGGGGATAACACCACCAAATGCCTGATTCCTGTTGTAAATGTTCCAATGAAATTATTGAACCCAACACGTCATTATGCGGTTCCAAAAGCTAACGAGGCAGTTAGAGTAAAAAGCGGGCGGTTAGTAATAAACAAGTGAAATAACTTAAATAACGTGATAATATATTGAGTTTGCTCTATATCAGCGCCACTCAGACTATACTTGGCTTGTCAATTACAGTAATAAGATTTGATAAGAATAAAATTGGCATTTCATCTGCCTCTTGTTTCATCACCTATCTCTTGTGGTGTTAAATCGGGAATCTTAGGTGAATTCAACTGTTGGCATGAAGAAAACCCTTTTCTAATAAAAGTTTATAATTTAAAAATTCACCACAGACTGAGCTCGTACCACTAACAAATCAGTATTAGAGAGAAATAATAATAAATCAATAAAACAGTGACTGTCGCCTAATGTTCCACAGGCCAATATCTTATGAATACGAGTACTCTATTTATGAAGATATAGGATACTTTTTTCTGTTCTGCTAATTGTGCCAGTGTGAGTAGTTTGCGAGGGATATAATGACTTTTAACGCACTTTGATAGGAATTTGATAGGTTCAGCGCTTCTTAAAGAATATTATTCTTAAAATAGAAATGTGTAAAAATGGTTCAGTCCCGGAAAATCTGAAGAGGATTCAGATTTACCGATAAGCGAGCCCTCTAATGTGAACCTTCCATAAGATTGTGATAGGGAGCTATGAGAATAAATATTTTGTAATCTAGCTCGAAAGTTGAAAATTATAAGGCTTGCAAACTGTAAATGGTGGCGTGTCAAGGGACCATGGTACTAAGTTACAACCACGCACGTGAGGAAACATTTTTAATGTTAGAAAAAATTGATTCAGACATGCATTAACTAATGTTTATATTGAGAGAGTTGTTTATCTAGCGGTGGCACGGCGTGTTCTAATGCGTATAACGAGGTCTTGGAGTCGATTCCTGGGGCGTGGCACAAAGATTTTCTTTTTATTACTTACCTGGTTGGTAGGTCCTACTTGATGGTAAGCGGAGTAGTAGGCTAGGTTAGACCACGTCAAGCCATAAGATTACTGTTCACTCTGGCCTTGATGACCCATGTTTTTTGTGTCTGGAAACACGTACCCCGGGAGAGAATTACCGTCCAAAGGTAACTAAACGAGTGCTGAACGACTTAACATCCCTTAATGCCCTAAGTAGGAGTGAAACAGGTGTTTAATATTTATTTTTTTATTTATAACCAACCTTACATCTTCTATTACAGGATAAATCCCTATACAGTAGCGAAGACCCCAACTTGTTTATTTCCTATAACATATTACTTTATATGCTGTCCTTGTAAATTCACTTAGTGTACAGTGGAACACATCCGCTTCCGAAGCAATATCGTTGAGAGTGCGTAGTGCGCGTGTCAGTGGCGCCTCCTTCAGTAGGCTAGTGCGCGCCCGCGGCAGGCTCAACAGCGTTGGCCGCCGGCGTCTCCACACATACCGGTCCGCGACACAGCCACGTCGAACCTAACACAACCTCGTTCTCTTTTTTACCCCTAAAAACCTTAAATACATAACCCACTAGCGTGATATTATTTTAGTGCCTGTATTTTGCTTATCTGTCTTATCATTTAAAGGGAGAGAATGGTGAATATTTATGAATTGTTAATTAACGAAATAAAAATGATGCTTTTCACTATTTTTGTCATGGATTTCTATAAATTTTATCTCTCATCCACTTAGTCTTAAAGTAATTTAAATATTTACAAACAAAAGAAAAGTAGTGTCAAGAAAGCTGTAATTTATTCCGTTTAAAAATTAAAATAAGGTTCCCCAAAATGTAGTCGAAATGTGAAAAGAAGGTATAAAAAACATTTGCAAAGCCTTCATCATGTCAGCCAAAGTACGTCCACAGCTGGTCAAAGCCTCCCCAAAGATTGGGGGGATATGCAATACTCGCCACGCTTGGCAGACGGGTTGTCGATCGTAGTTTGATGGTCATAGTTCTCAGAAAAACGCTGCTGCCCGTTCTCTGGTAGCTATTCCCCGGTAGATTTCTATTATTTCCGGGTATTTCTACCATCCTCGGATGAGATGGGGTGATAATATTCTATGCCGTCACCACACAGCAGGAGAACCTTATTGCTTACCTAATAAAGATCCTGTCAAGAAGACTTGGTGCTAACTGTACCTAAAATCTTTCATTGCATAAGAATATTTCATTTCGTTAAATTATATAAGAAGGTATTTTTATCAAGAATACGTTCTCCTTTACTTTTTTGTAAAATGATTTCTATTTTTGAAATGCTGAGACGTCCAATAGTATTCTGTGCGATGCGGCACCGACAAGGGAGTTGGATTTACGGTCGGATGCAATGAGTTGGCCACCCATTCAGAGTGGCGCTCCCGTGCCTTCATTTTGCATGATATTAAACTGAAAAAATAAAAAAGTTGATGTAAAGGCGAACTTGGAAACGGGGAATTATTATAAAAAGTAGAGGTGCTGTACGATGCCTACGTAGGTTTCTCTGGTGTTTTAAGTATGATTATCGTACAAAATGTAAATACGTATTTTTTTTTTACACTCTTTGGAACTGCGGCTATCCGCGTGTTTCGTAAAATATAGCAAACCTTTGAACTACTCCTTGGTTAGGTTAATAGTCTATGACAAGCTGCTCAGAAATTAGTTCCATCTTTCTAAAATAACGCAAAACCTAAAATATGACCCTCATGTACTACCTTACCTAACCTAAAATATGACCCTCATTTACCTATCTTTGCATTTGAAGTCATGCTCCTCATGATATTTATTTAAAACATTATGCACGTAAAAGTAAAATGGCGGACTTAATGCCAAAGTCATTTTGAACCAACAGGATACCTATAGAATAGTTAGCCGGCAGTTTCTAATGAATTAGGAAACAGTTGCACATTGCTTGGTTAATGGGCGCCGGTCGGCAACGCCAGTTGTACTTGACATTTCTTGGATAGTATGGAACGTGCTTGTTACGTGTAGTCTCAAATCTAACCTCTGCAACCACGTTAAGTCAAAGTAGAATGTCTAATAGAATCCACCACTTCTCTCTCTGATCTTAGGATATTAGGAACTAAACAATATTTTCCACAAACTTGGAGCGAATAATTCTCGTTTACCCAAATCCCTAAAATCCCGGGTGTGAGCCTCAAGGTGTTATTGAAATTTTTCTGGCAAGTAAAACACCGCCTATTCGCCATTTTCGCACGAAGGTCCGTAATTCGGTCCTACGCTTGATTTCTCTATTGATTATTGAGCGAATAGAGTGCAGAGTACAGAGAATGTGTGTTTACCAGTAGGCGGTAGACGACGGTACAGCCGCTAGCCTAACTCCCGTGGCAGTATGAGAACTGTGCTCTACTGCGACCATGAGCAAGCAGTTCCGAGAAGACAGCGAACTGTTTGTGTCGCAGTCGCTGTGCCGAACTAGCTGGAGTCGGTAAATAGGGAGGGCAACTCAGAGCCTTCCCAGCGTATGTGCCCCGGAGACCTGGGACGTAGCACAAAAGGGAGGCACGGGAACAGCATACCCGCGTTCCTCCCTCCATCAGGCGCCACAAGAAGTCCACGGCAAGCTATGTTTAGTGGGTTCGAGTCCAATATCCCCACCCGCAGATACTTTTTTTGCGGGATGAATGGGTAGGCATTACCCCTGCCCTAAAAAAAAAGTGAAGCAGTGAAAAAAAATCGTTCCTTCTTTGATGACTATGATGAAGCCAGATGTTCTCACCGGTCCGTAAGTGATTGGCGACGTTAAACAACTAGGTTCGCGGTCAGTCCATAGATGTCTGACCGCCAAAGTGGTTTTATTGCTGAGCGTCTGTGCTTTGGAGGGCACGTTAAGCTGTCGGTCCCGGTGGTAGCCATTAAGCTTGATCAACTAGGGTATCCACTGCCCATACGATAAGTAAGTAAGTAAAACAAGTGCTTAAGTTACGTCTCATGTAAATAACACGAACACCCGCAAACACATTTTTATTCCCTCGCCGTAGGATTTCATTAGACAATATTGGCGCTGGACTAGTAACTAAAAGTTGGAGCTAAAAATGTCCGTTCGTGTTGTAGAATTAATCAGAGAGCGTCTGTTATCGCTCTCTCTCGTCTTCGTTCCATTATACAGAGTATTTTTTGTTTCATTTATTGTAATAATTTATGTACAGGAGCTTTGTTCTTGTATTAGCACCTCAACTGGCTTTACCTTATAGAATCCGCTGCATTATTATCTATAGTGATGTAGTGCGCGTGAATAAAGTCATCCGCAGTGTGAATTATGCCATTTATGTTCTAAGCGTCATAGGATATAACAGAAATTAAGCATACGGGCCGGTTGGCGTAGTTGGTAGATACGTGCCTTTCACGCCGCAGGTCGTGGGTTCGATTCCCACTCAGGATAGATATTTGTGTGCATGAGCATGTCTTTTTGTCCTGAGTCTGGGTGTAATTATATATATAAGTATGTATTTACGAAAGAAAAGTAATATATGTAGTATATCAGTTATCTGGTTTCCATAGAACCTACAAGCTCTGCTTAGTTTGTGATCGGATGACCGTTTGTGAATAATGTTCCAGGATATAATAGAGCATACGACGCACTTGCTGTTAAATCAGTTGCTTCTTATAATAATACATATAATACATATATCATTATTTCGTATATATAATATACTAGTATATAATATATATACTATATAATCTAGTATATACTATATAATATACTTATATACTATACTATGCCCCGTTAAAGTAGTTTTGGCGTAAAAGAGTAACAAACAAACATCCATACATCTATACTCACAAACTTTCGCATTTATAATATTAGTAGGATGTGTACCTCTAGCTGTTTTGGCAGTGCATGCCGGAATAGCTTGCAGATTGTAGATTTTTTCCTACTTACTTAGACACTTATCGTCATATTTTGTTACAAATTTTCATAATAGTCGTTGATGCCTTTTATATTGTAAGCATTAAGTAAGAAAGAAATTATGGAAATTACACCCGTAAGGGGGTAGGATAAGAAGATAAGTAAGTAAGTAGGGGGGGGGGGTAAGATAAGGGATACACGGTATGATGGAAGTCCATAGTTTCGCAGTCAGTAAGAATTACGAAGTCTCTTATACACGCTTCTGGTTCGAAATCAATGAACACGTAAACTAGCACAGTTATTTTTAAAAAAATATACGAGATGGTCAATTAGGGGTTTAGAGTTTAAATGAGAAGTTTTCAAGTTAGAAGCAAGTAAAAACTACGGCTTTCGGAAATAAATAAACATAGATATACATATATATTTCGTTGTTTTTGAAAATTCTTCCCCTAAGTTAGTTTAGTCCCTATTAAAGAAGAAAAGAAATCCACGTGGACGAAATCGTACATAGATAAATGTGTAACTCGAATGAAGTCAGGGCGGGCAACTAGGAAAAAATATTAAATATTCTACCCCGATATGATTCGTTCCGTTTATAGATTTCTTCTATATTAAATTCAGTAGAATCCTTGAATTTCAGGATTACGAGTGCTCCAGTAACCTAGTTCCGAATTACAAAGGTACACCAAACATTAGTACGGCTTCGGCCAACTCGTTAGGCTTAGCAATCGCAATGGCGCATGAATAATGGGTTGTTACTACTGTGCTAGTACATCTGGGATTTCTAAATGGACTAGCCTAGCCTTGTTCTAGCGGTTAGTGACCCTGACTCCTGAGCCAGAGGTCGTGGGTACCAAGGACAAATCTTTGTGTGATGAGCACGATTTGTTTTGGTGTCTGGTTGTAATTTTGCTATAATATGTATGTGAAAAAATTCAAAATTAATTTATTCCGTTTAAATATTACATTTGTGTGGAAACGTCATTTTTTTTACCCCACCGGGTCGTAAAGGTACTGGATAGGCTGAAAGTGCAAAATTGGCAACATACAGACAGTTATAGATTTTCAACGTTATCACAAAAGCATAAGGTTCACTTTCAATTGGGGAAATTTGACAGATTGGGGTAGCTTGATGTGCTGGCGTCTGTACATCTGTACAATATAATATTAATATTCGACTTTAGATAAGTTAGAATAAAAAAAAAAACTCATAAATTTGGTTACAATTTGCTAAAACAAAATCTGTAATCATCAAACATCGTGTAATTCAATTGCACATGTTACCAATTGTGGTACAAAAAGAAAAATGTGTTTTGCAAGCTTTCCGCCTATCCATGCGTCTAACAATGCGTAGATTTACTCTGTAAACAATATTCTACGAAATAATAATATCCTTCGGTCAATCACTCATCCATTTATCCGTATATAACTATTATTTGTGTAAGTGTTCTTTGTAATGAGCCGCTGTAACGAACATAAGCAACAGCCTACAGAACTAATGGGTAAACACAAATCCCGCAAAGAGTCGACTAAAATAGATAAATTATTGGTGATAAGTAATTAGAAGACGCCTACACCTCGGGTGCTCACTTCCGACTAATTCGGAGCATTCGGAGATAGTAATCGTGTCGGGGACGGAGATACGTGTCTCGGCCCGTGATTTACTTCACTTGTCTCTCTAGTTAACGAGGGAAACTTTTTGCGTCCCCGCTACGACTACGCGGGAATAAATTAGCTAAATTGTAACGTCAACTGATCTCGCTGTTGCCAGCCTTTTTAATGGTTTCAGTAACTTGATAATGGTGATACTGTTTGAAGATATTTAATTAAAGTATTTAAAAAGTGAATAAATTTACTATGGATCTGCCTTTTAAGGGCTTAGTTAAGTAACCCTATCTATTACGAAGAATGAGTACTTTTGAAGTCTGTCTGTAAGTGTATTGATATAAATAAATAAATAAAATAAAAAAGGATTTTATTCACGTAGACTTTAAAAAAATATAACGCTTGTAAATAGTCAGAACATGTTTGTAGTAATACAGTTAATATTTCTAGTTACAATAAGTAACTAGAAATATTAACTGTATTTCTAGTTACTTATTGTAACTAGAAATATTAACTGTATTACTACAAATACAGATCTTTCGGTACACGGAATGTTAAAACATTTATACAATTTATTTTATAATGGTAGTGACATTTAGCTAGCTTGTATTAAGTTATTGTCAAGGAGATTATGTTTAGTTGAAGTTTTTAATATTATGGATTGAAATTATACGTAATATTATTGAAAAATCCTGTTTTTAGGACAATGGATATCAAATTGTATAACGATAAAATAGCTTTCACTGTGCTGTCACCCATCTTTAGCTCTTTAACATAATAGGTACAAATCACTAATTCCGATATTATGAGAAGTTTGCTGTGAGGTGTCGGTGGCGAATATCACCTGCGCTAATATCGGTTCCGTAGTAGTCGACCAGGGAACGGGCAGCAGCTTCCTTCTGGGGTCTATGACCATCGTACTGCGATCGCCAACCCGTCTGCCAAGCGTGGCGATTCTTAGACAAGGCTTGTCCAACAGTGGACTTGAGTGACTTGAGTAGGTTTGTGATCCTAAATAAGATGTTGTTTGTGATTCTAAATTAGATATTGTTTATGAAATTTAACCAAATTGTTTATATGCGTGGGCGTCCTATACAACAAAGGAGTCGAAATTTTGCTAACTCGGGTGTAGAGGAGGTCCTTGTTAAGGTACAAAAATGTTAAAAGGAAAGAGAATCCTTTTGGTTCGCCTCAGTTTGTCTTACCGTCTGTCATAGGAGTATGTCTAAGCGTCTACTAATGCTATAGATTTGTAGATTATTTTAAAATGAGCCTTAAGCTGTTCTAAGAAATCAGAACACGTGAAGTGCCACCTGAATGATGTTAGTTTCCATATTTTTTCACCTTATATATATATATATTTTTATTTTTTTTGTATTTTATTTATATAATAAGGTTCACCAACAATTGTTAACATTAATTATTAGGTATATCTAACACATTATCAATAAACTTATAACAATGTAACAATTACTTAAAGGTAAACACCGCAAACGATTATATATAGTGATTTTACAATTTAAACAAGAAACATATCACAATTAGGTTTATATATGAATATTTTATTTTTGTTGCGATTCTAAATTTGGTGATATTCGTATATATGTTGATTGATCCCCTCGTCCCCTATTGTCATCGTTAAAATATAATATAATAATAGTTGATTAATGTTTATGTGATAACTTTGATTGCTTCATTAAGATTTGTATTTATATTCAAGGAAATAATCATTAATGTTTCTATAGTTAGTATGATAGGTTATTTACTTTTATTATATTTATTTTAGTAAATAAATACAATTTATTACAAAGATATTGTTATAACATATCGAATGTGAATTCCAATTAAAACTTTACAATATCGCAACAGTCGAACTACACGGACCACAGAATAACAGGTATGATTAATAGTTCACCGATCAAAAGCTTGTCCAGCTCAGTAAATGCATTGCTTGAAGTTTAGTTTGTAGACTTCCAACCGAATGGAACTGAAATTGAGGGTAAAAGCGTCAAGCGGCACTAGAGAGCTCAAGATATCGAACTACATAGTTGACCCAACTGAGATGAGGCATGAACAATAGGATGCTGTCCATTCAATTTCTTACTCTAAGTCCTATCTATTCAGTATTGGTCTGGTTTATTTGCGCTTCCGCTTTGAATAATAGGAATAAAAGTTGCATTTTTTGTATGTTTGTTTATATAGAACTCACAAAATAATAAATTAATTTAAAAAAACTTGCATCCATTGGAAGCCATATTACCGGCACGTAAATCACTACCTATGTAGGTAGTGGTTTATTTATTTAAATTAATGCTCCCTACGTAAAATAGCTATTATTCGGCGTGCACTGCGAGAGTATTGATGATACATAAAATAAAGTACCATTCATAATTACCAGAATAAAATCAGTTTTTGTTCAATGTAATAATTTATAATTTATCTATCTAGCCGTTTGAAGCCTCAATAATATTGGGCAGTTTTTTTTCGAAAATTTAAATATTTAGGCATAAGAATTGGTTACGTAAAAGCCTTATGTATGATATACCTAATACTACTAATGAAAAACTTCTAATTTTGAAAATAATAGGTCTTTACCTATGAAATTGCCGTTTTGTATGAAAAAATTTAAACGAATTTTTTTCATGAATTTTTTTATTTGTATTAATCGAAGTAATCACCCATGCAATCAATGCATCTTTGCCATCGCAGTGGCAGTTTATTGATGCCCTTCTTAAAGAAATCAGCTGGACGGGAGGCAACAAATTCTTCAAAGGCATTTTGTACTGCCTCTCGGGTATTGAATTTTTTTCCCGCCAAGAAGTTATCCAAATTCTGGAAAAAGTAGTAGTCTGTAGGCGCAAGGTCTGGTGAGTAGGGCGGATGACGGAGAGCTTCCAACCCCAGTTCTTGCAACTTGGAGACCGTCTGCTGTGCAGTATGAGGTCGCGCGTTGTCGTGCAGGAGCAGCTGAGACGAGCGATTGACCAATGCTGGTTGGAGATGCGCCAGCTTCTCCATCATTGTGCTCAGTTCTTCACAGTACACATCTGCAGTAATGCTCACCCCGTTTGGTAAGAAGCTGTGATGAATCACACCGGCGCTAGACCACCAAACAGTGACCATCACTTTTCTAGGGGTAAGTTTTCGTTTAGGGCATTGTTTAGGTGCTGAACCAGGATCCAACCAACTTGCTGAGCGCTTGCGGTTATCAAACAGAATCCATTTTTCATCGCAGGTAACAATGCGGTTCAAAATTCCTTCATTTGTGTGTCTGTTGAGCAGTGCAAGGCACGTCTCGACGCGTACTTCGCGCTGGCGATCATTGAGTTCGTGGGGCACCCATTTGTCAAGCTTTTTTACCTTGCCAATTTGACGCAAATGGACCAATATTGTTTTGACGCTAACGTCGAAAGCTGCTGCTAATTCAGCCGTAGATTGTGTATCATCAGCTTCCACAACCGCCTTTAATTCGTCATTGTCGACCAAAGTCTTCGGACGACCGCGAGGTTCATTTTTCAGGTCGAAATTTCCAGAACGGAAGCGAGCAAACCAATAACAGGTGGTGCGTTGGTTTGTAGTGTTAGCTCCGTAAACGTCGTTGATGTTGCGTGCCGCTTGTGCCGCGTTGCTGCCACGACGGTACTCATATTCCATAATTACTCGAATTTTTAACGTATCCATGATGACGAAAAAGATTGAAATGCGATGAAAATGTAACACTAATCAATAAAGAAATGACTACTTTTGGAAAAAAGAATCCATGTTTTTAAAATAAAATTAATTTGAAATTAGAATTCTTAGCCAAACAAAAATTATTTTGATTTGAAATGGCCAGTACTGCAGAACGGCAATTTCATAGGTAAAGACCTAATATAAATAAACTGACTTCATTATACTTATGCCCAAGTGACTGGCATGTAATGTGAGAAAGAAAAATTAAAAAAATTAAAAATGTATTTATGTTTAAAATTGAAAAATGAAGGCATCTCAATGTACAATGGCAAATCTAATGCTAAAAAAGCGACAAATTAATGAATTGAATGAAATTTGTGGGGTTTTTTCAGATGCTGCAGTTTGTGTGGTTTAATTTTTATAATTTAAAACACGCCTCTACTTTTTGTGGCGGCTATATGTTTCAGTTGGTAATTAAGCTAACTGCTCACCTAGTGCTGCTTGCAACACATATATTTTGCTAATCCTCAACCCCCAATCCTCATGAGACTAAAATGAAAGTACCAGAAGGTCAAACAAGGACGAGGTCAAAGAAGTGATTTTGAAGATTCTTAGTCTCATAAATACTAAAAACTTGGATGTATTCGTGTATTAAGGTGCCATACAAAGTTCTTTTCGAATTGTTTTTGGATGTTTTTACGCTTTTTTCTTTTGTTCTATTCAAAATGTTCGGTCAGAGAAATCTGCACGAGAAAAATCATTAATTTAAGTCTGCAACTGCTAAACTTGGCACCAGTAAAGCTTGCCAATACAATTTGTAAGTCGTGTCAGGTGCTAAAACTCTCGGTCCAAAGAGAAACGAACTAGACACTAAATCTGGATAAATTCAATCCGGCAAACTTCGGTTCTTGCACCAACCTTCGATTAAGTTTGATACTTGCATTTGTATCTACTTCTTAATTAATATGAAAGTACCTAATTAGAATAATTGCGAAGTACAGGTACAAAATATGTAGGGTCCTGTATATAATCTATGGGGAGATGGGTGAGCGACCATTTAATTGGTTTATTGAGAGTTTAATTGAGATCCTGGGCTAAGGTAATATAAAATAAAAATTACGAATTTGCTAGAAATAAAATTTTCATTTCTACATATACTGGAGGCAAGAATGGAGGGGTGTGCCATATTGGTCATGGTTGCCAAACGAGTGGGCGATCCCATTATGATGATTACAGTTCCCAGATACATATGCTGCTGTTATCGTGGGTGTTCCCTACGTGTTCCCTCAAACGACTTCTACAAACCCCACGGGACATGCTGGGGTAGTGATATACATCACCGTCATCGTAAACCATACATCACAACCAAATTTAAATTGTATTAAGTTTTTAATCAACAGTTACTAAGTAATGCAGTGTGCTTTAATTTTGATAAAAAATTAATAAAATTGAAATTAGATAATTTTGAAGGACTTTTTAATATAACACCCTCTAAACTGTTAAATTTTAGTGTCATAGCAGTTGAGATTTATGCTTTGCATTGGTGAAAATGCTATAAAAAGAAATTATTAAAGTAAAAAAATATTTTTTATTTTCTAAGTAAGTAGAATAAAATTTAATTTAATAGGTTTAATTGCTGTAAATCTAATTGAGTACATATACATAATGTTGTAAATCACGTTGAGTAACATAAATATAGTTGAAAATATATTTAAAATAATTATAAGATTATAAAAATACATGTTTATTTTGGCACTGGACGGTAGAAAGCATATACACCTATATACCCCAGCTATTCATTGTAGGGATGATGATCTTACCACCTTGTTTTTTATACTTTGGTTATTTTATAGCCTACGTTAATTAAAATTCAAAATATTGTTGCCTTAATTTGAAGTATTAATTTTCATTAAGATTAAAGCGTTCAAGAATAAAATAATTACAGACTTTAATAAAAACCACAAAACCGATGATTAATGCCCTTTTGGGAAGAGGAATGAATAATTATTACGTAAATTGAATTTACGACCGTTTGAAATTTAATGAATGATTTGTTTACAGAATTAAATTATTACAGGATACAGAAGAGATAATGTAACTGCAGAGAACGCGAGCTTTTGAGTGTTGTAAGCGCCTTTTGCATTTTAAGTAGTAATGGTTCGGTTTGCTTTTCCTAAACATCAGGCGTTTATTTTATTGCCAAGCACACGGCCTATCAGCAGTTTCTCTTTTTTGTGTGATTCTTTTATTCGTAACAGCTTGACAGATCCAATGTCTTACTTCAATCTAAGTTCGAACTCATGTGTACGACCGTTCACTATTAACCTACTAAAGTAAGCAATATACGTTTTTGTAATAATTATTGAAGAAAGCAAACAAATATTGAGAGAAATTTAACTTACAGATCAAAATAGCTGTGGTATTCATTTCCTTGTTTGCGAAACGTATATAGATGTGCTGTCGCGACACGTGTCGCGCTGCAGCAGATTAACTGCTGTATATGTCTTTATACTACGGCAAAACTAACTAACTTTTGTGGCCAAAGTTGCTAGTAGTTTAGATTTATTACTAACGGGTACCCACAACTCATATTTGCCGTTGACCTCTTGCCCTTATTTTGTTACAATATGCACACAAGGCTACACATCCAGTATAAGCTGCTCTACATTTCTAGTATAAGCTGATCTCGCGTTGTATTGGATTTCCATACAGTGACAGGTCAAATTGTGATTGGAAATGTATAGCTTGATATGCAGCCGTGTGTACTAAACATAAAATACTTTCGCGGAATTTTCTGCCATAACATGGATATTAGCAAGTGTTATTTTTATTAATTTATGCTGGATGCGGGTAGCACCGGACCGACTCTTATGGAGATCCTTGGGCAAGGCCTTTGTCCAGCTGTATACGTCTTTCGGCTAATAGGATGATGATCATGATAGTGAAATCTACAAATACACAATAAGTTTTAATTCGTGTAAAAACATTAATCTATGTAATACATAAAAGATAAAAAAAATGTACGAAAAATCTTTCTTAATTTTTCTTCTATAATTATGTTATGTATGGGAAGTAGCCTAAGGGTAGCAGACTTTTGACTGTTGGGAGCAATAGTAGCACCAAAAGTATGTTATAACCGGCCTCTGATGCATCTATCCCTGAGTAATAGACCTGAGTTAAGGTTCGAACGTTAAATAGGGAGCTCTCTGAGTAGAGATATTTAGATAGTACTTTACTATAGTACGAGAGCCCTCCCTCGACTCCATAAACCGGTTAACAGTAAAAGCCTCGTAGAATAATTGTGAAAATCATAAAGAAACCTCTTCCCTGCTGATAACCTTGCCTAGGAAATTGGAAAACGCAAACAAACTCAATTCAGTAGGTAAGTAGGTATAGGATATATTTAATTTTAAAAGTGAAATATTTTGCATTCATATTTTTTTATATCAATAGAAGTTTGAAGGTAGGTATTCTGGACAATATTTATAAGTATTAATTAAAGTATGTATTAAGATATATTGAGTATTCCTTCTAAATAAATACTCTAACTGGACCAAATCTGCGTATATGTCCGTCGGACCGTATGGACAGGGTCACATGTAAACTAGTGGTAGATACTATACCGGGTGTATTCCATCAGTAGTAGTGCAATTAAAACGACGTTGACGTCGCGTCGTCAGGTCAAAGAGGAACGCAGTAATAACAACTTTCGGAATGACTATCTCGATTTAGAAAAGTCAAAACAGTCACAATAGCCAACGAATATTTCCTAGAAACTTTGACTAAAATAATACAGTTAATATATACTTAGTAAAACGCAGGTTTAATCTAAAATTCGGGGTCGAAACGCTTGGCCCATGTGGTCCAAATGCGCGCACTCTCTTGGGATGTCGCAAAATTGATAATTGACCATTTATGACGTCACATGTGCTCATGGAAACCGATTTAACGATTGATTAAGTCATTTTTTAACTTTTATTTATTTGAACGCCGCGCCGATCACTATCCCGATGTTCGGCGACTTAGAGCCGATTTCACAGTCAAATTTAAACGCGATCAATGGACGCTAAACTCAGTTACAGGAAGCGGAACCGAGTTTAGCGTCAATTGATCGCGTTTAATTTTGACGGTGAAATCGGTACTTACTCGGTAGCCCCCAGATTTATTCTCTTATACCCGTAAGTGAATGAATATGTAAATAAAATAAATAAATTCGTAAGCTTATATGAATGTTTCAGCTAATATTTTACTTCTCGTTCTTCGTAGTAACATCTTTATTATATTGAAAGGCCGCGGCGGATTTACTTGAAAAGGGTAATGCAAACAAACCGAGCCAACCCGGATCTCATCAGTGTCCACTTTTTGTTTTCCTAAATGTCACATGATATTTCCCTTGTATAAATATTTGTTATTGTTTTTTTGTTATTATATCAAAGTGGCATTATGCGGCAACATTTGTGTTTCTACCTACCTTTAAAGGGTTTACCTTCGTCGGAGTATTTTCAGGAGACTTCAAAAATGGAAGAGGTCATCAATTTGACAGTATGAGATATTTATTATGCGTAGGTATGTTAAGCGATTTCTCCGTTGTTTGTAGATTGATTTCAGGAACTTTTATTTTATTTGATAAGGAATACTTGCAAAATATTCCGATTTGCATTTCATAGAAATTGCATAGTGAAATACGGTATGATATTTGGAAAAAATGAAATATGTTGTATATTTTTTTAACTAATTATAAATGTGGGTAAGGACTTAATAATCTTCTGTATTCTATTGCGCCCCTCTATTCTCTTTGTAGGGCAGTTTGCACAGTTAATGTGATAATGAAGCGTATCGTAGACGATTACTACTAATCTACTACTATTAGGTACCTACTGACACACTGTCGAATCTTCACGTAGCTTGGTGATGAGTTCAGTGTCCATATTATCCCGTTAAATACATTTTCATGGAAACTATAGTAATTTATTGAAGTCCTAGTATATTACTGATAGATCTATATTCATGGATAAGTAATGTGTTGTTACTTACGATATTTGGTATCCAATTCATTAATAACATAGACCCCTAGTATAATATTATATTACTTACGTACTTACTAACTCTTATCCATCCAAAAGTCTCCATCTAACCGACCTCAGACTATCTTCATAATTACAAATGAATTCTATTGTCCAAATGTACTATCTACCAAATTATAGTAGTGGTTAAAATTTAGGTACCGTTGAATTATATAATAATATCTAGGAGTTACCTGTATCATTGAAATCACTTTAAAAGAAGCGGCACAACAAATTATCTCCCTGAAATAGGTTCGTACTTATTTGAAATGGGAGTTAAAAAGCCTTTATATCTTTTTCTTGCGACAGTCCTCGACTGAGAGCGATAAATATCTGCGGCTATTTTCGTCACTCATTTCTTTGAAAGTCTGATAGGTATCACAAAGGCTCCGATAAAATCGGCAGCCAGTTATCTGAGTGAAGGCTCGCGATCTTTTGTACTCCCTAAAAGATTTGTAAAGCCATCGAAGCGTATTGCACCTACAGATGTGCCTTTAAGTAATTCGATCAGCTTATTGATTATTCGAGGATTTCTTTTATTGGCGAACAGATGTCTTGCTTTAACGCGATTTGAGAAAATTACGTTTTCTCGGCACAGTAGGCATAGACATGAAACAATATACGTACTCGCCGCTTAAAATTGCTTTTATCAAAAGAATGGCAGTGCTGAATAAATTCAAGAATTTTCCATAACATCGTTGATGGATTATTATTTACCTACAACTATTTATAACTTATGCAATAATTTAGGATATAAACCACAGATATCTTAAATAGGAGACGGATATCCTATGCAGTCCAAGTGTCGCCAAATGAATTTACGCCCACAATGACTCACTGAATAAATACAAAGACACACATCGCATTTACGCACTCTGGGAGATCTTCGCTACCATTGGGAAACACATTCAAAAAGGATTTATGTGTTTGTTAATACATACAATGTGCAAATCGCGTCAGCATGCACTCACACAAAGGCAGTACAGGCCATATGAGTTCAACGGGTAGTCGATATAAAGTTATCGATATGTGGTCATTTAAGTATTCGATGACGTGAAATCATTGACATCTGAATTGGATGGAAACCTAAAAATGATCAAATTTGTATTCGATCAAGCACAGACGTATTCACGCGGGGCGAAAGAGAGCGAACTGACGGCGGTGTACGCCCGCTGGGCATACTGTAGCGACCTATACGTTTTAGTTTGTCCTCTCTCTAGTATCTATTTAATGCTCTGAGGTATAAACCATCTCCATTATGAATATCAAGAAAATCGTTCATTTGTTTTGCGTGATCGTGAACAAGCATACAATCAGACGTTTTAAATTATAAGTATTAGTACGTATTTTAATGTCCAATATAAAAATGTAATGTAGAAACGATATTTTATTTATAAGCGAGATTAATATATTTACAAATTTATTTAGTTTTACTTCGGTTCATATTTGAACTAAAGTAAGTGTTTAATAATAATCTATGTTTATAAACGATATGACTTAATTTGATAATACGTTGTATTACCAAATATAATCCACTAGATATAAATCGAAGTATCAAAACATAAACTTAGGTATTTTAAAAAGAACTAAGTATAATATTTTTAATCAACCAAAATTTTAATCACAGCTAGATGTTCTCACCGGTCTGTAACTGATAGGCGAGGACAAGCAACTAAGCTCGCGGTAAGGCCATAGATGGGTGACCGCCAAAGTGGTTTAATTTCTGAGCGTCTCTGTGCTTCGGAGGGCACGTTAAGCTGCCGGTCCCGGTTGTAGGCATTAGGCAACAGTCGTTAAGCCATGTCAGAGCCTAATGGGCGGCTTGAACAACTCTGACACTAGGGTACCCACTGCCCTGCGTCTGACATGGCTTAACAACTGTTGTCTAATGACTACAGCCGGGACCGACAGATTAACGTGCCCTCCGAAGCCCGGAGGAGCGCTGAACTTTGGTGGTCACCCATCTATGGGCTGACCGCGACCCTTGTTGCTTAACTTCGCCGATCGCTTACGGACCGATGAGAGCATCTAGTTATGAGTGCCAACACGACCGGAAAAGTTGGGCTACAGAGAGACGGCTTTACCCTATGCGCACTGGAGTGAGCCTCTGCCAACTTTTAGACTCCAGCCTATTAAGAAAATTATCTTTCTATAAAAATCCCAAGAAACTTATTGATATGCTCCAGAATTTGAACCAAGCACCACATTTTTAATCTTCTTCGAAAAGGTAGAGATTATGAATTCATGTTTCTACTTTGTGAACCGATTTTGAGAATATTTTAGATATTCCCTAATAGAGAATTCAAGATGATCCCATATACATTTCAATCAAAACCGTTGTTATAAAGAAAAATAAGTCGGTGGTAAGTTTTAAAAAGGTTATTATCAACGTTTAGTCTAGCGGTAGCGTGTTCAAACGCAGATAATGATCCTGGGTTCAAATCCCTGGTCGGGCCAAAAAGTGATTTTGGGATTCTTTCGTAAAGAAATTTTTTCAGTACCAGTCCGATGTCTGGGAGTTGGTGCTATAATGCCCCCGTGCCTCGGAGAGCACGCAAAGCCGTCGGTCCTGTACCTGGCCTCTTTCTGGTCGTGTTATCGGATCATGAGAGTGATGGAATAGAAAATGCCCCTGTGTTTGCATACACACAGAGCGTCTCTATTGAGACTGACCTCCGTGGCCGAAAATCGGCTGGGAAGACATTATTATTAACCGTTATATTTAATTGATGTTTATTACTTTTAAATATATTTGATTGAATCTCTAGTATCTACTATTTGATTAATTAATACAATACAATACAAATACAAAAATGATTTATTTCATCTCTGTATTTGTAAAGAAAAAGAAAAGAAAAGAAAATTTATTGCTAACATTGAAAGACACACTTTACACACAAATACATATACGTCTGCCAATATAAAAAAAATAGTTAATATTCAAGTGGGTGCATGTGTCTGTCAATTGCAGCAAGTAGGTATCCAGTTCAGCATTAGCCAACCCAGAGGCGTGGCACTGATTTTCAACTGGACCCTCTTATGTCTAAAAAATAAAATAGAATAATTGTATTATATCGTTATATATTGATAAATATGATACATACACAAATATATACTTATAAAGGATATGAATAATAAAGGGAATAAATAATACGAAAACTAATAATATTGAAATATCTACGACTGTATTGTGTGTACTTTGTTTGTAAAATAAAATAATAATATCTGAAGCTATAAATCACATACATATATATATTTTGATCACATACATATATGATTTTTGATGAAACAATAGGTTGCATTGGCAGCATTGAGGTATGGCGTGTTGAGCTTGCACTCATATTAAATGACATATCCACGTTCACGTTGTTCAGTTCTTGCTGCGAGTTGAGAAGGTGTTGCCTTAATCGTCGTCTGAACGTGGATAACGTCTCGATTAGTCTGATGGGTGGCGGCATGTTGTTCCACACCTTCGAAGCCGCGTAGCGAAAGCAACACCTAAACGCTGCAGACCTGTGAGAATGAGTAGACAGCTGCTGCGAGCATTCCCTCCTAGTGCAATCTCTTCGACTGGCTATCCAATCAAGCCTATCGTATAGGTACGATGGTTCTTTATATTTTATCACACCGAACAAATTAATTTAATACACGTGTACTACGAAAACTATACTTAACATCTGTAAACTATTTTACATATGTTATACACTAATATTATAAAGGCGCAAGTTTTTGAGTGTGTATGTTTGTTACTCTTTCACGCCAAAACTACCGGACGGATTTTGATGAAACTTTGTAGTAATATAGCTTATATAACCGAATAACACATAGGCTATAATTTATAAAGTCTAACGCGGGGAAACCGCCGAGACAGCTAGTATTCTATACACATCAAGAAAATCAAGGTCAAATTATATCTACCGACGTGCTTCGACTGTACGACAAGTACGGGAAAAGTGTGTTCAGATGAATTTACTATTTTTTGAGCGAATCCCCAGTTGTTTTTGCTGCCGAAGAAAGGTAGAGAATTAGGACCCGCAGGGGTGTGGGATGGCTATAAATCCCAAAGGGTATACTTTGGCGTCTTTAGCTATATCCACGTAGATGTTCGCTGCCGTACAGATGAATTTAGACTCCTCGATTTTTCTCAGAGCCGAGGGATTATTTAGTGCTGTATGAAAAACTGGTTATGAGATATGATGCCTTTGAAAATACCTTTCACTGTAAATTAATAATCAGCGAACATAACGTTGAAAAAATACCAACGCAAATACATATAGTAAACTATACCAAGAGACAAGGCCATATATTTAGCCATTGTAATGCTTTAATAAAGTTTAGAGTTTCAACAATAGTTTCCACGTCACTTCCTCAACAGCCTATGTGTTTTTATAGACTACAATTTAGAAATCTTAAAGATGGGTAGTATCAATTAAGTTCGGGTGGAAATCGAACTCACAAACCACGGGGTATCCAGTCTTATGTAGGTTGAGAGGCTGGCAAAACACAATTTTATCGTATCACATTAATTAGTCTCGCCCGTATAAACTACCGAGTACGACTAACTGACAGAAAACTATGTAAAAAAAATTATTAATCGAGATATATTTTTTATAACAAATCTAATACATAAAGATTTTGTAAATCATAAACTTTAAACTTAAATTGAGTGTTTTTCTTTTGTTTTAAGCGTGTTGTGTTTTTTTTTATTGAGTGTAAGTACATGAACGGTGATCTTCAAGATTTAGGCAAATTTGAGTTATATGATTTTGTAAGAATAGAAACTTAATAGTATTGGCTAAAAACTTGCGCAAGTACACCAATTTCTTATTCAACCATTATCTTGTTGTATTTACGGAAACATTTACAATAATAATTTGAGAAATTTGGATAATTATTATACGGGCCATAATACAAAAACAACAAATAAAATGTAACCAATAAAGTCCTTTCATACTATCATGTGTATGAAACGACTTCATTTGTTAATTTCAACACAAACATTATCTTCCATTTCAAATCCCGGTAACAAGCAATATTTTGAAAGTTGAAATACAATTCGAAACTTAAAATATGCAACAATAGACCTAGTCTTACCAAGGGTTGCATCCACGCGTGCAGTTAACGGTCAAGATATATAGACTGAGTACTTCAAGGCATTCTTTTTTCAAACATGTATTTTCCACATAGGTTTCTAATACGAAACCAAAGCAAACGCAACGAGATCAAAATACGTTGTATATTTTAAGCTCAATTATATTGTGTGAGGCAGAATAATTTATCATTTATCTAAAATAAATTACGTACATTTACTGTGTAATAGAATATCCGCCATTTTTCTGTTACCGGGGCGTGCGATTTTATTGGGATTATTACTGTGCCAAAAATAGGCGTTCAGTGATATGATTTTTTTTAATTTGCTCTCTGAAGCTACAAATAAAGACAACAACATGCAGTGGTAGAATGCGTTCCTGGCGAATAAAGACCGAATGTACGATAGACTGTAATGAATATAAACAAAATTTAATATTTTTATTAATAAATATAAACTTAACATAGGCGGCTTGAACAATTCTGATACTCGGGTGCCCAATGCCCAACCTATACAGTACGTAAACCAAAATAATGTTGTTACTATACATTATCGAGAGACATTTTATTGGAACTATTAATTTTCTAACTCCTCCTTATTCCTTTCTGATTAAATTCGTTGCGGAATCCAAAACAGTTTTTTTATTTCCGTAAATACATAACAAAACATAAAATGCAAACACGCAAAAAACCACAAAGGTTTGTCCAGTGTGCCAAAAGTACAATGCTATTCCCCGGGACATGCCTGATCCTTACCGTTCAATGTAATTTAATTGTGTGCTACTGTTGATTGTGTTTTTCAGAAGTTGCAGTGGTGGGTAAGAGGAAGGGACTAGTCTCGATAAAATCAGACAATAATCTACTAGTGGAACTACTTTCTTCCAACTCCTCCTTGTTTCTTTCTGATTTAATTCGTTGCGGGATCCAAGACAGTGAAGCAATTTCCCGGGACATGCCTAAGCCTCACCGCGCCGTGTTATTTCCTTGTACTTACTAGTGGTCACCCTAGTGTCAGGGTTGTTCAAGCCGCCCAGAGGGCCTCTGACATGGCTTAACGACTGTTGTCTAATGACTACAACCAGGACCGACAGCTTACCGAGCATTCCAAAATGATTTAAATGAACCACTTTGGTAGTCTCCCATCTACGGACTGACCGCGAGCCTAGTTGCTTGACCTCGCCGTTCACTTACGGACCAGTGAGAGCATCTAGCTATGAGCGCCCCATAGCCCGATACTGTCACTGGTGCCGTCACTGTTGTAGTTGCAGTGGTTGGGTAAGAGTTATTAGTCCTTTTCTTCTTCTTTAAAAAAGACAACGCCCGCACTAGGTAATCTAATTTCGACGGACACAAATTACATCCAGACTAAGAACATCTATTTATGGATCACACAAATAGTTGTCCGGCGCGGTACTCGAACCCGCGACACGACGCGGCGTGGTGACTGTCTTAGCCGCTGCGCCACACGTGCAGTCAAAGTATTAAAAATGACAAGAGTCTCCAACCCTCATGATGTTGAATCAGAAATCCTTTTTTATCAATCAAGATGAAAGCCCAGATTTACTTCTTTGGCGAATACCATTAAATATGTTATATAAAACCTTTGGCTTGCGTAGACAGTAATAAATGAGTAATTTCTTGTCGAAATGCCTAGGGAGCGACAGATCTTAGATTCGGGTTACTGAAACCTGCTTACAAAATGTTATGACTTTGTTTCTCGTTAAAGTTTTAAACTTCCAGACAAGTTTTAAGGTGTAGTACAGTGGAGGTGTAGTAAAGTTTACGAGCATAGCAACTAATTAAAACATGAAATGGGGCACCTAATTACTGCTTCACTGCTTAAACGATTATCTACCTTGCCTTTTCTCATTTCTATTGAGGTAGGCTAAGGAATTGCAGCTATCGGGAATTAAAGAAGACTGAAATTTCAAGTCGTAACTCATATGGAATCAGTGAGCGTGATATGAGGACCAATACTCAAACTTTTTGCTACGACGGCTTCTGACTGCCTGTGACGATTGTTTGAACTAACAGAAAAGAAAAGAAAATGGTAGGTTTATTGGCAAAGTATAGCCTTAAAAACAACTCAACTTATATCAAAAATCTTTCACTTATATAAAGCTTTTGAAAATGGTAGGTTTACTTGCAATGTATAGCCTTAAAAACAACTGAACTTATTTCAAAAATCTTTCACTTATATAAAGCTTTATCTTTATCTTTACATTTTCTCGGCGCTCTTAGCCAGATGCTCTCACCAGTCCGTAAGTGATTGGCGAGGTCAAGCAACTAGGCTCGCGGTCAGTCCATAGATGGGTGACCGCCAAAGTGGTTTAATTTGTGAGCGTCTCCGTGCTTCGGAGGGCACGTTAAGCCGTCGGTCCTGGTTGTAGCCATTAGGCAACAGTCGTTAAGCCATGTCGGAGGCCTACTGGGCGGCTTGAACAACTCTGACACCAGGGTAACTACTGCCTATACGATAAGTAAGTAAGTATTTTCTGCGAGTAGCATGAGTTGTATTTTATTTTGACATAATTAGAGGTTTCTAAGACAACTACAATAACGTTATCAAAGTACCCAAGTTATGAATTATTTACTTAAAAAAGTGATTATTTGACATGCGCTGCGAAAACTATTGATCATAAGTAATGTCTGTAGCCCCTCTGAGCCTAGGTCCATATCCCAAAAGGGGCAGTTATTCAGTTTGTAATCTTATTTGCTAAATAGTTAACGTTTCCTCTCGCCTCTAATGTTCGGTGTAGCTGTGAAAGTATTAATTATCTGTAAACTTTAATATACTTACTTACTTATCGTATGGGCAGTGGTTACCCTAGTGTCAAAGTTGTTCAAGTCGCCTAGTAGGCCTCCGACATAGCTTGACTACTGTTACCTAATGGCTACAACCGGCAGCTTAACGTACCTTCCGAAGCACGGAAACACTCAGAAATTAAACCACTTTGGCGGTCACCCATCTATGGACTGAACGCGAGCCTAGTTGCTTAACCTCGCCGATCACTTACGGAGCGGTGAGAGCTATCTTCAATGTAAAAAAGTATTAAAAAATTTAACATAAGTCCTTTTTTCATTACTTTCTAAGTAAAATGGTAAAGTTAATATAAACTTTGTTTTCAAGAACTAAATAATAAAAGAGGTTCATGCACTTACCCTAAGATGTTTATGTCCATTACTTAACTTGTCTATCCACTAACATCTTTTGCTATTCTTAAGTGCTTAGTACTTAAATATGAACCCCTTACTTATCTTGTAAGACGGAATAAAAATATAAAGGGAACACAAAACTCATATTAAAAAAGAAGGAAAGATATGAAGTCTTATTTTCTTTGGCAAGGTGTACGTTACGTTACAACTTATCCCTAACCTTTTATTCATAATCCCTGAGGATGTAGATACTACCTACATTCTAGATATAGATCGAATCTTCCCACTAAGGAGAAGATGCGAAGAAATTTATGGTATAGTAAACGTCGGTGCTTTTAGGACTTACTTTATAGTTTTAGAACTCACCTATTACTAGACTTAGAGTTACTTCATATTAAATATCGGAAGGAAATTAAACATATAATAATTCACTGGTTACATGAGAAACTATGGTTTATTAAAATGGGCAAAACTGTGAACTGACATTGATATATTAAATTTTACAGTAGCACAAGAACTTTGAATATGAAGTTTTCCAAAACTTCGACTACGGTTTATTAGTGGTAACTTAAAAGAAATTATTAACCAATTCTTTTAATTTTTTACTCTAAATCAATCGTGGTATAGGTATGGAGCTACGAACCTGTTCACTATTTATTTCGGTTTGAAGACATTTACCTTACCTTATAATATAAGACTGAACAATGATAAACCCAGTAACGATAAACGGTAACACTTTTACTTCTAAAGTGTTAAAAACAGATTGTATTTTTATTACTTAGAGTTAGGACGCACTGCTTAATTTCATGCGGCGTTCCACAACTCATGTAATTTTATGGCGAGTATATTGAATTAAGGGCATGGGTGCATTTAATGTGAGCAAAACACTTTTTCTTGTTCTATGTTTGTCAACCGAAGCAAAGGATTTAAACAGCACAAAGTACCTAGTGCAAAAGATTGCACGATTTTTAAAGTATAGAAATAGACAAAAATTTGTTAACAAGTAGTTTTTATTAGAGTAAACTGTAGCCCAATATTGGTTTTTATTTTGTTTACATTATTAATTAATTGTGTCGATTATGGTACAATAAAGTGGTTAGTCTATCCAATATCCTTAAATCAGTAATTAATTCTCCTTCATCATACGCACGACTAAGCTGTGGAACATCCTCCCGAACGACGTGTTTCCAGACTACACTGTTTATTCAAGGCTACAGTGAACAGGAATCTTATGGGTACGCGCGGACCACCTTTGACCACATCTTCACTTACCATCTGGTGAGATCTTGGTCAAGCGCAAAACCCATAGAGAATAAAATAAACAACAATAATAAAATAAAATAAAAATAAAATAATATATCTTGACTTTCTTTCAAAGCAAAGTAAGGAGCAGAATTATGGAAAATAACAGCCAGAAAAGAGATTTTATAGTCAATTGGATAAGTCACGTTGCGCATATCACTGGAGATAACTTAACGGCTGTACATGTATCTAGTGATAAGCAAGACCAAGATAAGTAAGTGCGAAGTGAAAAGTTACCCACTAAAAGCTTTTCTATTTACTTTCTCTACATGCAAAACATGAGAGAAACATGGGATCGACGATGTTTCTGAGTTAGAAAAGCTAGATTTAAGCAGGAAATAAACAAATGTATATTACATACATGCATACATAGACTGGCGCCTGTTTCCCAGAGGGGTAGGCAGAGACAACGGACTTCCATTTGTCACGATCCGAGCACACCTCTTTCACCTCATTTACTGACATAAAGAATATATATAAAGAATCCAGCCTAATTATCTTGGCTCTTATGGGTCATGATAGCCGCCGTAGTTTTCTTTTGAAATAAACAGTATGCTTGCACTCTGGCCTATTGTCCGCGATAGCAGTGAAAGCCTTCTAGTCTAATTGTAGACGTCATCTAAAATAAAGTAGAGAACTTTTTTCTCAAATCATTTCACTTCTTTTTTGTTTCTTACTAGTATAAATATCACACTAGTAAGACCCGAGACAGAATTATTAAATATATCTTGTCACAGTTTACTCCATCTCAGGTAAGACACTTGCACTAAGAAAATTGACCTTACTTGCCATGAAATAAAGATGCTCTAAAGGCTAAAATGTAACCATCGACTTGACGTGGCATGGTTTGTACCAACCCGCATTGGCCTCCCGATACATATCTTCGATTTTGAATTCAACCGCTCGATAAATCTGGGTAAGTACACAAATCTTGAACCTATTTTTGGTTTTGACCTTATGTCAAAAAACTAATGAGGTAGGTTATTCAAAAAAAAAATTTAAAGAATTTAATTTGCTTGTGGTGATAGAAGTGATTTAATTAAATAAAGTTGAACAGTTATTTAACTCCTTCCAAATCATCGACCACATCAACTAAAATTTTGTTCAAAAGATTTCGTGGTGAAAACTGACAGTTTCAGTATATACTAATATCGCGCAGGACTGAAATACTCGTGAAATTTTGGACTATTCTTCGAAGAACATCCAGCTTTGAACTGATCTGACATATAAATACATGTCAATAAGATATTTAGTATTATGAAATTGCGATGGCAAACGCCGATACGTAATTTATTCACATATATATAAAATTGCAGTAGAATTGTTTTGTCTCGTAATAAGGACCTTATTACGAGACAAAACAGTACTACTGTAGTTTTATACAGTAGAATTGTTTTGTCCCGTAATAAGGCTGCTGAACCCCTACTTATAATTTTCATTTGGTTATTCCTAACACCTTTAAGGAAGTTTCTCCGAACCCTCAACTACATACTATTAAATAAGAAACTAAACTGATGAATTTTAATTCTGCTTGCTTATCGTTTTATAATTATCCGTGCAGCCCGATTGTTCATGTTTTTAACGTACGTCATTGGTTGATGTTAAGTTGAATTGCCGCACAAAAAGTAGAAGGCGTTCTTACTATATAGTACTGCTTCTGTCGGATTCGTTTACGTTGGCTACGCGCTACTATAAACAATTTAATGTTACTTAGTGTTAGCAACATGTAGGAGCTCAGAGTTAGATAGGCGGTGGAGTAATATCCCCGCGCCGCGTAAAGATAGGATGGGTTGGTCCTGCCCCTGGTTACACTCCTCTTATGTTGGATTACCAGCCCATCGAATAACACAGTAAAGTATTATTATATAGAGAATGCATCTGTATTTGCATACATATTTGTGCTCTACAGTAATTCCGTAGTAGTCCATTCTACATAAAATTTAGCCATCTTAGACGAAATTCCAAAAGGGGCACTATCTAGTCAGCTCAATAGACGGAATGCCTTCTATTTGTACTTGTCTTTAATCAATTCCCAAGCACAGAAAAGACAATTTTCAGTATCAGCCCGGAGTCAAATTTGGCGGTGATTTACCCCCGTGCCTAGGAAGTTAATAAAGCTGAGGGCCTGTTGTGATATGATGGGAAGCGTAGCTGAAGTTTCCTCTTTCCAGCCATGTCAGCTAGCGATCCCATCGGATCATGAGAATTAAGTTAAAAAGTGCAATTGTTTTAGGCACAAGTGTGTGCACTCACAGATGCGTTATAATATGACCCGCGCAGATGACTTGCCTCGATCTAAACTAGCCGCCCCCGTCAAAACTACACTAGGAGTATATTATTATTGTATTATAACGTAAATGTTTTGGGGATGAGAATCTTCTGTACGAAACACTTAATTCTATGCTTAAACTCAACTGGCAAATAACTGTCCCTTTCAATCAGACTTCTCAATTCGATATTGTCAAAATGTAAATCGGGAATGAACCGAAAGATATTATACCGGGTTCGGCGTCGGTAACGACCGGAGTACTCAATGCGGTACTACCGCTGAGCACCATCGAGCGAGCGGCTCCTGTGACCACGGCCGCTGTTTGTCTTTATAAATGTTGCATGATATTGTTTGCATTTGTATCGGGTAACCGGTCACCGACCCTGATATCCGTTTAATATGATAATCCGCATGCAAACAAGCGTCGGATTGCCCGGCTAAATTATTTATGCACCCCGGCCTGCGGCTGATGGCTTCACTTGTTGGCGACGACTCGGATTTTATCGAACCCTCGAGCTTTAGGTGGACAGGTGAGAACTGAGACCGTGACAAGCTTTTTTCACAAGTAATCCGAAAGTAAATTATTTACGAGGGATGAATAAATGCGTGTTGGTGTGCGGTACAGAGCGTACAGGTGTTTGTAAAAATACAGCACTGCGACTGCCCAATATCTGAATAAGTTATGAAAAAATTGTTTTATTTTTTACATTTCAGTTGGTATATGAGTGATGTTATGAATTTGGAAATTGCTAAATTTGTGATTTTTAAGGTTATCATTGCGTGCCTCTTTGTTGCATTATAAATGTATGATAGAATGAACTAGAGAGGGATTGTTTCGTACAAAGAGCTGCTCGACTGGTATTAGACCGTCTCCTTACTTTCCAACCAAGCAACTTAAGTGGGGTTTCTTGTAAGGTTGCCAGAGCTTATTATGATGGGAACGATGAGTCAGCTTCACTTGAATGATGCCAAAAGTCAAAGTCAGCAAAGAAGCAAGCCAGTCCAGCTTTCTTACTTGGTTGTTAAAAAAATCAAAACCATTATCACTGAATATATAATATATAGCAATTCTATAAAAATTGCATGCAGGCTTCGAAACTTTGCTCGTTTGATAAATGAGGTTGTCCTGCTCTTTCATGTTAAATCATAATGGCTACCAAAAAGGGTTTAGTATTACTTACATCAAAGTTTTTATCCTTCTATGAAACTTAGTTTGCATTTGTACCCATAAAATGGCCCCTCTCATTTTCAATCTTGCGCTATCCGCATCCAGCAACCCTCACAAGATCATCGGTCCATCTTGTAGGGGGCCTGCCCACGCTGCGACTTCCGGTTCATGGTCGCCACTCGAGAACCTTTCTGGCCCAGCGGCCGTCGGCTCTACGAGCTTTGTGCCCTGCCCACTGCCACTTCAACTTAGCAATTCTTCTGGCTATGTCGGTTACTTTAATTGGCCTGCGGACGTTAGGATTTCTGACTCAATCTCGCAGGGAAACTTCAAGCCCTTTCCATTGCTCTCTAGGTGACCTTGAGCCGCCTGATAAGGCCCGCAGTGAGCGACCGCGTCTCTGTTCCGTAAGTCATCACTGGCAACACACACTGCGGTATTTGGGACGAAAAGATGTTACGTAGCTTCCCGAACGCTGTCCAGCCGAAATAGATTTATGACCCCCTTCTCGAAGTTGCACCTACTTAGTTATCTAATATCTTATGTATCTCCACGTCAGTAATCGCCGTGAACCAAAATTTGTACCCCAAAGACGGTACCCTCTGGTGCGGGTTACTTTGTTTGTTGTCTTGCTTGACTGGCTGGAGTCCACAATAGGCTCTAATATCCGGTGAAGTAGGCTTCTTTAAACACGGCCTCTTTTTTTTTATTTCCATTCGGTCTTCTTTCATGATGCTTAGCGAAATATCTAATTAAGAGACTTATCAACAAGCCTTTTACAACCAGGTTCCAAACTCTATACAGGTGAGGACGCATTAACTGATCTCACTTATTGTTCCACTGGAACAAAGTAACTTTTGAAACTTTCTGCTACTAAGAAAGAACAAGCTCTGTCGAGTAACAAAAAGTTTCAAATCTTTACAATAATACTTTGTTTCAGCTTAATCAAATTCTTGGTAAACCCAATATATAACGAACCTATTAGAATCATATCTGCATTTGTAAACTCGATTTCAAACTCTGGTACTGAGAATGAAGCGAAAATAAGTGCTCAAATAGAAAGCTCTACCGGAGTACTATAGATTGAATTTTCGCAGCAACCGTGTGATCCAAATAATAGAAAATTTCAATAGATTACACAAATACTTCGTTCCAGCTCAATCAAAGTGTAGAGGTAAACACCCCATCCCACGTACCCATTAGACTCAAATCCTGCAATAATACCGTATCTACGGCGTAAAGGACGCGTGGGAAGACGTTTACCTCGGCTTAGACAGATGGTAATCAATTCCGTAGTAATTGAATCTGTTGAGGCGAACATCATCCGAAACCTAGACGGCCGAATGTCCGACTAATGAAATGATTCTAGCCGTAATAAGATTTTTCTTATGTTACTAGTAGTTCATATTCATTAGAAGTATCACTTGTGGATAAAAACAAAAGCTTCTAATACTTTTCGAGCGTACAAATTACACGTGTAATTAAGTTCACTATGTATACAGTGAACGTAATTACTTGTGTAATTTGTATGGTCATGCTTTGAACCACAAGTATATACTTGTAGTTAAAAGCTCGATAGCATAATTACCTGACATTTGACAGATTAATTTGATTTTAGTCACCAATTTACAAAAAATATATGTACAGACGCCAGCACATCCAGCTATTTGAAATTGAATAAATAAATGAAATTTCTTTTATAGATTTTAACTTTATCACAAAAGCATAAGGTTCACTTTCAATTAGGGAAATTTGACAGATTGGAGTAGCTTGATGTGCTGGCGTCTGTACAAACAAAGTCCCGTGTTCGAAGTTCGATTGGTACAAAAAGCGTTATAACAATTTTGCTGCTCTCAGTATCAGATCAAAGTCAAATATGAAATGCGTTGATCTCTCTCTGGTCATGTTGAACTGCCACCTCATTATCTTATTATGTTTTAAATGGCGTTAGAAGCATGGACCTGAATTAGCTCATATACTTGTGCATAGCTATGTCCTAGTAAGTTGATTGTCTGTTTGGCTATTGATATTCAGATTTAATTCTGCACTTATGCATATCAAAGTATGTAGGTAGTTTCCATACTGGCATTTCCAATTTTTTATTTTTATTTATTTATTATTAATTTATGATTTTTTCTGTATGATAGCAAAGCAAACGAGCAAGTGGGTCACCTGATGGTAAGAGATCACCGCCGCCCATGGACACTTGCAACACTAGAGGAGCCGCAAGTGCGTTGCCGGCCTTTAAGAAAAGAATATTCTCGCTTCATGAAGAGAATTTATTTACAATGCTCCTTTATCTTCTATTCTTAGAATCTAGCCAGCTACTCGGGTCATATTATGATGCTGGAGTGTGTATGTAAACAGATGTGCCCACATCTCTATTCCTCACTCTCATAATCGCCAGAGAGGGAATTCAGGCACAAGATTAACAGTATACCTGTTCTCAACACCACCAACACACCCAACATCACCAACTTCCTGACTCTGGACTGCTACTAGGTTCTTTAAAAAAAAACAATAATACTGTTCGATCCAACGCGGGATTTAGACCCAGAACCTCATTAACTCTGGTTGAACAACCTACTGCATATCCAACGAGGCCGTCCTTTATGTGCTTACTATATAAAGTACAATTTATAGTAAGAATCGTCAAACGATGTCACTGGCTTAGTGTTACTGGTTACCGACACTAGAAATTACGGTTTTCTCCTCACAAAAGAGAACTCTTTGTAGGGCGCAACGAATAAAATTCAATTTATATCGCACCCGGTATTGTAGCTTCGCTATGACAGTTCATGTTTTGACCACTAGCTTGCTCGTAGTTCGGAATATTATTTAAATTTTATTCACATATTTTTAAATGTCCATTTCATCAGGGCATAAACTTATTCGTGTTAGAGCCTTAACTTGTTGGTGACCTATAATACAGGTTTTGTTAAAAACCTAAATAAAGCACCAGTCCCTCACAAAGTTGAACTAAATAAGATAATGATAATAATAATATCCTAACATTATTTACACAAGGCCATCTGATCCCAAAAACTAAGCAGAGCTTGTATTATGGAAACCATATAATTGATATACCTACTACATATACTACTTTTTTCAGTAAATACATACTGTACCTAAATATCTATATATAACTAGAAATAATTATGTATACCTACTTAACGAACTATAAATGTAATAAATAAATTAAAACTATACTAACATAGATATTGGAAATAGATTAAAACTACATACAAACTAAAACTATCATTATAAATACATACTTATATAGATAATTACACCCAGACTCAGGACAAACAGACATGTTCATGCACACAAATATCGGTCCTGGGTGGAAATCGAACCCACGACCCACGACCATTTGCCAACCAAGCCAACACGCTCGTCAAGATCAACATTAAGTTAAATATGATATGATTGTAACGTTCATCTTGTGAGGAGAGAATAAATAATAGGTCTTTACCTATGAAATTGCCGTTTTGTATGAAAAAATTTAAACGAATTTTTTTCATGAATTCTTTTATTTGTATTAATCGAAGTAATCACCCATGCAATCAATGCATCTTTGCCATCGCAGTGGCAGTTTATTGATGCCCTTCTTAAAGAAATCAGCTGGACGGGAGGCAACAAATTCTTCAAAGGCATTTTGTACTGCCTCTCGGGTATTGAATTTTTTTCCCGCCAAGAAGTTATCCAAATTCTGGAAAAAGTAGTAGTCTGTAGGCGCAAGGTCTGGTGAGTAGGGCGGATGACGGAGAGCTTCCAACCCCAGTTCTTGCAACTTGGAGACCGTCTGCTGTGCAGTATGAGGTCGCGCGTTGTCGTGCAGGAGCAGCGGAGACGAGCGATTGACCAATGCTGGTTGGAGATGCGCCAGCTTCTCCATCATTGTGCTCAGTTCTTCACAGTACACATCTGCAGTAATGCTCACCCCGTTTGGTAAGAAGCTGTGATGAATCACACCGGCGCTAGACCACCAAACAGTGACCATCACTTTTCTAGGGGTAAGTTTTCGTTTAGGGCATTGTTTAGGTGCTGAACCAGGATCCAACCAACTTGCTGAGCGCTTGCGGTTATCAAACAGAATCCATTTTTCATCGCAGGTAACAATGCGGTTCAAAATTCCTTCATTTGTGTGTCTGTTGAGCAGTGCAAGGCACGTCTCGACGCGTACTTCGCGCTGGCGATCATTGAGTTCGTGGGGCACCCATTTGTCAAGCTTTTTTACCTTGCCAATTTGACGCAAATGGACCAATATTGTTTTGACGCTAACGTCGAAAGCTGCTGCTAATTCAGCCGTAGATTGTGTATCATCAGCTTCCACAACCGCCTTTAATTCGTCATTGTCGACCAAAGTCTTCGGACGACCGCGAGGTTCATTTTTCAGGTCGAAATTTCCAGAACGGAAGCGAGCAAACCAATAACAGGTGGTGCGTTGGTTTGTAGTGTTAGCTCCGTAAACGTCGTTGATGTTGCGTGCCGCTTGTGCCGCGTTGCTGCCACGACGGTACTCATATTCCATAATTACTCGAATTTTTAACGTATCCATGATGACGAAAAAGATTGAAATGCGATGAAAATGTAACACTAATCAATAAAGAAATGACTACTTTTGGAAAAAAGAATCCATGTTTTTAAAATAAAATTAATTTGAAATTAGAATTCTTAGCCAAACAAAAATTATTTTGATTTGAAATGGCCAGTACTGCAGAACGGCAATTTCATAGGTAAAGACCTAATACTTGTATTATTATTATGAAACTATGTTATCTACTCGTTTGATTGAAATTAGGATTCTTCAATTTTATCAATTTAAATATATGCTATTTTCGCACCTTGTATGATGAATAAATGTGAGACAAACAGCTATTTTTGGTTTAATAATTTTAAAATTTATGCGGAACTTTTTTATTCGTAGTAGATCACATGGTTTAAGAATTTTACGCTGTCTCACTCCTGTTTCCCATATATGTGGGTCAACGAATGGCTACTGGTTACGATCCTTAGACATTTTTTTTTATTAAGTTCAGTCAATAGTAATGTATAGACGCCAGCACATCCAGCTACTCCAATCTGTCAAATTTCATTTATAAATTTTCAATTTTATCACTTAATTATAAGGTTCACTTTCACTTGGCAAAATTTGACAGATTAGGGTAGCTTGTTGTGCTGGCATCTGTAATTAGGCGGAATTAATGCCAAATTCTTTTGCGTAGGCAGGTAAGCTTGTATCATTTGATTTCCGTATGAACTACTTTAGCAAGCGTAAGAGAGACAGAACTATCCTGCGATGCTCATTGTCAGAACGCTTTCGTGTGTAATGTCGTCAGCACTTACATATTAGGCGTCACGCTTACGTAAGGTAAAGGAATCAAAGGCACGCAGCGTTCGCGCTAACTTGCCATTGAACTTTATGATATTGAAAAATGCTATTTGTTAAGCTTGTACATATTTGTTTAATTCGGTTGTTAAAAGGAATAATATTTTTTTAACGATTTCTGGTCACACAAATAGTTGGCCGGCGCAGGACTCGAACCCGAGACATTAAGCGGCGAGGCGACTGTCTTAGCCGCTGCGCCACACGTGCAGTCAAACGCTTTTATGTTTATGTTTTTGAAATAGTGTTTATAACTTATTTACATTCCGGGAGGAAATTGTGCTATAAATTTAAAAAGATCTACTACCAAATAAAGATCCGATATTCCTCCACTAACAGTGATCATCCCAACTTAAAACTTAGCTTATTATTACATTTAGAATGACAATACAAAACTGAAGCTGTTAATTCATTCTTTAGTCTATAACAAAGAGCCAAATTGCGAATTAATAGCTCTAGTATATGCTAGCGTTAGCGTGTTCCACCGCAGATAAATTTTGTTTAAACCATTGGGTATAGAAATAAATTGAAATCATTACACGCTATTTTAAATAATGAATGTTATTTATTTACATTTTAGGGGGAAATTGAACTTCAAATTTAAGAAGATTTCATCATCAGCCTAATATCGTCCACGGCCGGACATAGGCCTACCCCAAAGTTTTTAAAACGTTGCCAATTGCCATTTGGAAAGGTTTGCCTTAGTCGCCGCGCTTGGCATGCGGAATCAGGTGATAGCTACGAGTAGTACACAAGTGGCGCTATTGCCCGACTACCTGATGTATCCATTAGTCGACTATAACGACACCCACTAGGAGCTAGCTAAATATCATTGCTATAATAAAACAAATTTTATAAATGTTTTCATACAATCAATACAATTTGTACCTAAATATCTATGTTACTAGAAATAATAATGTATACAACTATATTACTACAAACGTGTTCTGACTATTTACTTATTTTATTTTATGGTATGGGATGGCCCTGTAATTCTTTCGAAGCCAGAAGCCATACGGCTAAATATAAATAATAAACAAAGAAGAATGAATACTGAACAATATCCTGGGACATTATTCACATACGGCTATCTGATCTCAAACTATGCAGAGCTTGTTCTATGGAAACCAGATAACTGATATACTACTATTTTTGTAAATATTTACAAAAAAAGTAGTATAAATTACACCAAGATTCAGAACAAATATACATGTTCATGCACACAAATATCTGTCCTGGGTGGGAATCGAACCCACGACCTCCGGCGTGAAAAGCACGCATTTGCCAACCACGCCAACAGGCCCGTCATACTGAACAAAGTGCTTATTTTCTCCTACTTAAATCTTCCCCATTTAAAACTATGCTAATTAATATAGATAGGATGATAGCTCTTAATTTACTCTTTGACGTATTGTACATTTAAACCGCAGGCATATTTGTTATTGAGAAAACCAAACTTGGTTATTAGTTATAACAGTTATGCTTTTTAGATTACAGTTTCATAGAACTCTGTTACGTCAAAATTACGACACACGTAAAACATTCGCTTAGTGAAGGGCTTCAAACAGTTCATAACGAATAGCATCGCGCTATCGAATCAAGTAATATCTGCGGTCAGGTTGATGGCCTATCATTACTGCACCGGTTTTGTTTACGTGCTGCGGTGGATGCTGGTGTTACTAAACGCGCCTAATTTGCCTTCAATTTTGATAAACCTTGATTATATTTACCGTTAGGTATAGCAGCTATAGATAAACAAATTGAACACAGATAACTATGCAGATAAAACGCGGCTGTGGGAAGTAGGATTCATAGATTGATTCAGTAACTTAATAAAACGGTAACATCGGATGAATACCTAACATTTTCTTTTTTTATAAGGCATGGCTACGCATGCCTCGCGCAAAAAGGGTCTGCGGGTGGATATGTCGGACTCGCACCGACCAAACCTAAACTGCCGTGGACTTTTCCTGGCGCCTGGTGGGAGGAGCGCCGGGAACGCGGGTATGTTCTGGTGCTCACCTTTTGCGCCATTTCCCAGATGATCGAGACACGTACCCCGGGAGAGATCTGGATTGCCCTCCACTAATACCGCCTCCTGCCAGTTCGACACAGTGACTGTGCCATAAACAGATCGCTGACTTCCCGGGGCTGCTTACACGTGGTGGCAGTGGAGGACACTTCTCATACTGCCGCCGCAGCATCGGATGAATACCTAGGATATGATTGAAATTTTGAAATTACACATTAATATTGTCCTTAATTATATATTAATATTGTCCTTTACAAGTTGCGCCCCTATATTTAATGTTTTATTGCAGTCTAGTTTTAGTTCAGGGTATTACACATCTCAATCTCAATTCCATACTACAAGTCTATGTTCAGCTTATATAAGTGCCAACACTAAATGCAGGAGTTTGATGAGTACATGAAGATGAGCAAAAACTAGAACAATGGAACAATCCATGCAAAGTACAACTACTTGTCAGATCAAAAATTTTCAACGTAAATTGTTTAGTTTCAAATCCGCTTTCAGTACCTGCTATGCTAAAGCTTTAGATGTTAGAAGTTAGAAGGCTGGCCGTTGATGATTCAGTCAGTCAGGATATAGTCCTTAATGAAATTCACGCACTAGTTAGCTGCGACCTAAATACGAGGCCTTAAAATACGTTAGATATACATATGTTATACTTGGTAGGTACAGGTTTCAGTTAGCAATTCATATGTTTCTTATTACATAAAATAAGTATGATATTATATTTTGTGCCTGATTTTTTAAATATTTTTGTTAAGTACCAACAATATTTGTGCATAACAATTTGTTAACGCATAGCGCCATCTTTCGCCATTAGTATTAAATTTATCCAGTAGATGGCGCTGTGTTAAACTATTAACTGTGAAAATATTATTTTTTGTGTTATCTGTGCAACACTTTTCTTTTTTAAAACTTTAAAAAGTTAAATAGTTGTCTAA
Organism: Pseudoips prasinana; assembly: GCA_951640165.1. NCBI lineage: Eukaryota > Metazoa > Arthropoda > Insecta > Lepidoptera > Nolidae > Pseudoips > Pseudoips prasinana. The sequence continues at coordinate 19,563,624 of OX621240.1, forward strand.
TTTCGAATACGTAGACATAAGACTTATTCCCGCGCATTACTGTCGGTTCTGTCATGTAATTAAATTACTTTTACACGAAATATACAAATTGTCTCAAAAACAACAAACAAGAGGACTCATTTTCATACCACAACTTCTGCCCCTGAATTCCTGATGCCACAATCGTAAAAATGGACCTCCGAGCCGCATCGAAGTCAACAAAAAGACGACACCAGCCGGCGGGAATCGCTTCATCAGGGGCTAAAGACCTTTTCCAATCCTTACCCATACACCCATTAGCCCTACTTGTACCAAAGTCGCCTAATTTAGTAGGAATAACGGGAGTGGTGCGCATTATTCACCACACAGGTCACAGGAAAACCGTGAGTACCTCGTTCTTTACATAAATCGCCAACTTGAGTGTATCATTTAAAGACTTATTAAAGAAGCGTAGTCCTATTAAAGGTAGCTTGACACTGTTTGTAAAATTTGTGAATACGATTAACAATTCTACGGTGATAACTGACCGCCAAAGAGCTGAATTGAAGCTACGTCAGCAGTCAGCAACAGGTATATTACAGAATTTTAATGTTATTCAAACCACTATCGAGGAATTAGTCGATGAATCAGACCTCGAAAAGCAGCTGTTAGAACGAGAAACATTTGAAAATTCGTACTACAACGCCATGGCTACCATTGAGTGCTTGATAAAAGATCAAATTGTTTTAAATAGTAACAATAATGATAAGGTACACTACTGTAAAAATAAGTTACTAGTTAAATTGCCCACTATATCGCTGCCTTCATTCGATGGCTCGTATGAAAATTGGTTGGAATTTAGAGACACATATTTGTCAATGATTCACAACTCTGAAGAGCTCGATAATATACAGAAATTTCATTATTTAAGATCTGCTCTTACAGGTAATGCCCTTCAGGTAATAAAATCGATAGAGTTTTCTGCTAATAGCTACACAGTAGCCTGGGATCTGATCGAGAGTAGATATGACAATAAGAATTTGCTAGTTAATAATCACATTAAGTCCATATTTTCCATACAACATTTAACTAAAGAATCCCCAGTTCATATTCGCAAGTTAGTCGACACAGTTATGAAAAACTTACGCGCGTTAAATATGTTAGGCGAACCTACGGATCATTGGGATACTTTATTAATATACATAGTTGTATCAAAATTTGACGCTAACATAGAAAAAGATTGGCAGCATGTACTGCTGCCAATCTTTTTCTATGTTAGCGTAATTTTACTAAAGATCCAACGCAATCAATTAAATTCGACACATTAATCACGTTTTTAAAAGAAAACGCCGAAATTTTAGAAATGGTTAATGCCAACCATTCTCATAGTTCTACTAATAAGATAGCTCAAGAGTCAAGTAAAAATCAACATATACCTAAAGTTCAAAGTTTCGTAACTACGCAAAATACTCAGAAATCTAACAGTAAGAACGAAAGATTTAAGCGTGTATGTGCAATGTGCGCCAGTGGTCATGGTATCTACTCGTGCGCCAAGTTCTTGGATTTGCCTTCACATGAGAAGTTGAAACTAGTCGAAACTAAAAACTTATGCCTAAACTGTTTACGCATGGGACATTCCATTAAAGATTGATACTTTGGACCCTGTAGGCAGTGCACTGAAAAGCATAACACTTTATTACACGATGCGCTAAACAAGGGAAATTCACTGGCCGCGGTGTTAGATACTTCACAGTCATCCTCCGACATACATACACAATCCATAGGACATAACTCATCATCTATTTTGCACGCTAATATTATAAAACCGCTCGATAACTGTCCAAGGGTCGAGAGTGATAGTTTTACTGGCGCTGCAAACTCATTCGCTTTAGAACCCGTCTTATTATCTACGGCGTTGGTCGAAGTTGCCGGGAATAATAATAAATACTTTAAAGTTCGCGCGTTATTAGATAGTGGCAGTCAACATTGCATTATCTCTAATTCTTTATGTAAAAAGTTAAACGCTAAAACTATACAGTCCACTCATCGAATCACGGGAATAGGCCAGTCAGTCACGCAGTCAAGTCAGTCTTGTGATATAAAACTACGTTCTTTAAAAAACGATTATAGCACAAGTATGAATTGCTTAGTATTACCGAACATTACGTCTAATTTACCCGCTTCAAAAATAGATGCGACTAAATTAAATTTACCTAAAAACATTGATCTCGCTGACCCATTGTTTAGCGTCCCTTCCCAGATAGATATTTTAATCGGTGCTAACTATTTTTGGGATTTATTGCTAGAAGGTAAAATTCGATTATCTAGTGGCCCGTATTTAAATAATACAAAACTAGGGTGGATTATTTCAGGCCCCATACACACAGGTAACTTGCGCATCAATCAAGTACGGTGTAATTTCGGTTCGCTAGAAATAAGATGTAAAAGAAAAAAGAAAAGAAGTAAGATGAGCAATTACGAAAATGTTGAGAAATCTTAACCGATTTAATAAAACTTTAGGATTATGCTGGTTAAACTATATCAATTTCTTTTTACTACAAAATACTTAAAATATAAATAACCAAACGCTTTTATTTTTATTAGTTGTGTCACATATTATACAACCTGTTAGGTTTAGCGAGCCATATTGTAATCTTCTACTATTGTTCTTCGTTGGTTAAGAATGTCGCCTTATTCTCTTTAAACCTTTGTACAGAACCGCGTTGTAGAAATTAACGATCTAACCAGCAATACCAGTTGGAATCATGCGGACTTATTATCGCGAGGTACATCTTTAGAGGAACTTAGTACTTCAAGTCTGTGGTGACACGGACCAGACTACCTATTATAAAAGGTGATCCAATGGGATCAAAAGGCTAACGGCACTCTTACTAACGATTTACTTTAAATTAAAGATCATAATTCTATTTGCATGATAAATAATATTCCATATAATAATAATATAATTTATATTACTAGATATTCGCAATTAATTAGACTCCAGCGAGCCTGTGCTTATGTGTTTCGCTTTATAAAAAACATACGCATTAAATATGTTTCGGAACGTAGCACGGTTCCGTTATCTGGGAATGAGTTAAACAAGGCTTTTATGTATATAACTAGGCAAGCGCAAATTGAATCTTATCCTTTAGATTATAATGCATTAATAAATAAACAAAAAATTAAATCATCCAGTAGGCTAAGTTCATTAAACATATTTTTAGATCAAAATAATATAATTCGAGTGGGAGGTCGATTATTTAATTCAGATTTGTCATACGATCAGAAACATCCCATGATATTATGTAGCAATCATTATCTGACATTACTTTTATTTAGAAATAACTCAGCTTTTACTATCGCATATTAGACAGACATGGTTGATCATAGGCCAAGTGTCGTTTCAAAGCTAAAATTGTAGGTAGGTACAACCTATAATGGGTAATTTACCTAGTGAACGTCCAAATCTGATTTTCCTTTTTTAAAGATCGGCGTGGATTATGCTGGACCTACCTATGTATGTCTTAAATAAGATAGATAGAGGTTCTAGATAAGAAAAATGCTATTTGTGTGTATTTGTTTGCTTTTCAACGAGAGCATTGCACTTAGAACTTGTGACATCATTATCCTCAGAGTATTATATCTTAGCTTTAAAAAGATTTATCTTGTGGAGAGGCAAGCCGTCATTAATATACTCAGATAACGGTAGGATCTTTGTAGGTGCAGCTAGAGAATTTTCTCAATTTTTACAAACCAGTTCTCAAGATATCATGAATTACGCTTGAAATAATCAAATAGACTTTAAATTTATACCTATAAACGCTCCTAATTTTGGCGGATTATGGAAAAGCGCTGTCCGGTCTACTAAATACTGTATAAAACGCGTTATCGGCAACGCTCACTTGACCTATGAAGAATTTAGTACGGTTTTGGTACAAATAGAGGCCGTCCTTAATTCCCGTCCTATGCACCCTATGTCCCAAGATCCTGATGACTTTACGCCCCTGACGCCAGGCCACTTCCTGATCGGCCGGCCCTTGACGGCTCCAGCTGGTGCTGACATTACGTCGAGGTCTTCAACTACATTATCGCGTTACCAACGAGTTGAACAGCTGAGACAGCATTTTTGGAGGCGTTGGGCGACTGACTACATATCAGAGCTTCAGAAACGCGTCAAATGCAAGGAATCTCAAGGTGCCCTCGTTCCTAATACCTTGGTACTCATCAAAGAAGATAAGTTACCGCCTCTGATGTGGCGGCTAGGAAGAATCCTGACAACATACCCAGGACATGACAATGTATCAAGAGTTGCGTCCATCAAGACTGCATCAGGTGTCATCGTCAGGGCCTATTCAAAGATATGTGCTCTCCCGGTCTCTTCAACGTCAGCAAAGGAAGACGCAGCATCCTAGGTTGAGAGCTATTACGAGCTCTCAAGGTGGCCGAGTATGTTAACGCATAGCGCCATCTTTCGCCATTAGTATTAAATTTATCCAGTAGATGGCGCTGTGTTAAACTATTAACTGTGAAAATATTATTTTTTGTGTTATCTGTGCAACACTTTTCTTTTTTAAAACTTTAAAAAGGTAAATAGTTGTCTAATTTCGAATACGTAGACATAAGACTTATTCCCGCGCATTACTGTCGGTTCTGTCATGTAATTAAATTACTTTTACACGAAATATACAAATTGTCTCAAAAACAACAAACAAGAGGACTCATTTTCATACCACAACTTCTGCCCCTGAATTCCTGATGCGACAATCGTAACACAATTATTTAGACACGTAAACAAAATTTTTCCTGAAAGCTGTTATTTTTTTTATTTCATATGTCTGTAAGGTATTAGGTATTATTGGATTTTCCAGTCATCAAAAACTCTCGCTTAATATCATATTGTTTACTTTAACAGAAAAAATATTATATACTTTATATATTATTCTATTACTTCACTTCGCGTCTCAGCGAACATGAAAAGCTGTCTTCAATTCTGCGCCTACGCATGCGTACACACATATGTACCTACTATATTATCTCCAGCCATAGCTGATATTGGTAACAATAATTAAATAACTATTAGTTAATGAGAAGGCCATTAATACCATCTTAGTCACTGATTCAATGATTCAGTAGGTAATGATTTAATCAGTGATTATGACGGTAGTAATTTTAAAAATCATAAAACTGACCTAAATGTACATATATATATATATATATATTGGTCATTAGGAAATATTACCTTACTTAGTAACGCAAGTGTGAAATTGGGACGTTTCAATTCGACAGACGAAGCGTACCAACTTCACACTGCGTCAGACTGGCATGACGTTCGTACGAGTCGACGAAGCGAGAGGGATTGCGTAATCGAGCACTCACTTCTTTTCAAGGCCCCGAGCGGACAACAAGTGTCTAGAAACTGTCTCACATTTCGTTGAGTTTGATTAATTGTATCAAGGATGTATAACCTAAATAGATTTAATGATTGATCTACGGCTTTTATTTTAATAAAACAAAGTATTAACGCCCACTAAAAATGTCCGTCAGTGAAGATTAAAGCGACAACCCACGACTATTTCCACGGCTTTGAAAATTAAGTATTTATATGGGACTGTCTCGAAAGCATTCCAATCGATTTACAAACAACGCAACGGAGCGATCGCGGAACAAACAAATAACAAAATCATATAGTCGGATTAATAAACACACTCTTTTTAAATCGATTGTAAGACGCACAACTGACATAAACTTTTCTGACAGCATCTATACATACAATAAAGTCGTAGGAAAGTCGCAACTGTACATTGATTTTTTTAAAAGGAATCTTGGGGCGTGTACTACAATCGATATCGAAGCCAAAAATATAGTTATTAGAATTTTTGTCTGTAAGTATGTATGTCCGGGCTAAACTTTAAAAATACTGCATGGATTTACGTCAAATTTTGCATGAATATTACTAAGAGGTCGGGTGAACATATAGGCTACATATTATCACACTTTCACCTACGGGGGAGGAGCTGTGATAATTTATAAAGTTTAACGCGGGTAAAACCGCGGGGGACAGCTAGTTTACAATATTTCATCACCCAGAGGAAAGTATTACATTTTGCGCCACTATTAATACTCCCTTAAAGGATATGCAGTGGCAGGTAAAAAGGTGGGATTACTCTTAATACAATACAAAATATGCTTCAGTAATCTTTAAAATGAAAATTACCACACATTCAAAGTGGTTATCAATTCATTTCTGGGTATATTTTACTTCTTCTTTTTGAAGTAAAGTAAAAATATTACCAAGGGAACATTTTCGGTTAAATCGAATTCAACGAAACCAAAACGTTATGAAAATCAATGTGTAATCTGGGTCTGTATTTTCAACATTGGAGTTACTGATGTATGAGTGAAGTCGGGATTGTAAATTGATTTCGTATTCGCATCGCAGGTACGAAAGTTTCAAGTAATTTACATAATTTACATTCGAAAGCTTATAAAGACTTATCAGAGTTTATTGACTTGTAAAAGTTAGTGAAATAAGTTTTTACTCCTGCTGAAAAAAGCAGTGTTTTAACTTTGAAACTTATGCATAACTCCCGAAGGGATGGACCGATTTTTCAGGGCCAGTTGGATTGGTTGGCAGATACTTGCCTTTCACGCCGCAGGTCGTGGGTTCGATTACCACCCAAGGCAGATATGTGAGTGAATGAACATATCGAAAGATACAATTTAGTAATTTAATATATGTATATTGAAATATTGCATAAATAAATGGCAAAATTACATTACGTCTGGCCTCTTGGCCTAGTGGTTAGGTTAGTGATACTGACTGCTACGCCAGAGGTCGTGGGTTCGATCGCCATCTAGGACAAATATTTGTGTGATGAACACGTTTGTGCTATTTATCTATATATGTTATTAGAAATATATAAGTATGTTTATCAGTTGTCTGGTTGCTATGGTACAGGCTCTGCCTAATTTGGGTTCAAATGGCGCATGGCAGTGTGTTAGCTGCCCTAAGATAATTACTTATTTGTGTAAAATAAAAAGAGATAAAAAAATATATATATTTATAAAAAATATGAAAAAAAAAAATATAAAAAAGAATAAATTAAACAAAATAACACTCATCATCTGCCTGATATCGTCTCTACTGGACATATGCCTTCCCAAAAGGTTTTTGTTACGTTGCCATTTAGAGGGATTTGCCTTAGTAACCGCCCTTGGCATGTAGTAGACCTGTAATACCTGGGGAATCCCTCAGTCGCCTTTTAGGACACCCACGGGATGGTTTGGGGTGGCCCTATTGTTCTTTCTAGAATGGATACCACACGTTGATTTTTTTATTTATTATAACAGTAGCTGCAAAAATATGAAACTAACTAGCTGTGCCCCGCGGTATTACCCGCGTAAAATTTTGTTAATTATTAAAGCTCCTCCCCCGCAAGTGATAGCGTGATAATATGTAGCCTATATGTTTACCCGAACTCTTAGTAATATTCATACAAAACGTAAAAATATAGCATTACACATACAAAATTTAAAATTTTGATAATTAAACCTACACATGATCCTTGACAATAACTTAATTTATGTTAGTTAAATATCGTTACTGTTATAAAATAAATCTTATTATAAATTATTTCCTATAATCCGTGTACCTAAATATCTATATGTACCTAGAAATAATTATAAATTAATTATACATTACTACGAACATGTTCTGACTATTTACAAGCGCTTTTTTAAAGTCTACGTGAATAAAATCATTTTTTATTTATTTATAAACTTGAAGTAAATCCATGCAGTACTTTTTGAGTTTAGACCGCCATACATACAGACAAACAGACACAAAGACAACAATTCTAAAAACTTTATTTTTGGCTTCGATATCGAATGCAGATCACGCACCAAGTACAAACGTGAAAGGCAAGCATTTACCAACCGCGCCAACCGGCCCGTCTAATCATTGTTTTCTACCGCTAGCAAACCACTCTTGCAGTGAACCCCACTTCGTTGTGCTCCTATACGAAATGTCTATGCATATTAGGCATTATGCAGTTTCCGTGTTCGTTCTCACTACAACATTAATATTCACAAACAGAGTCAGTAATAGCCCACTTGACCGATTGACCGAATCTTAGCCAAAGAAAGTTACTCATTTATTTTTATGTTCAGCATCGTATAACAAGTTTGTTTCTTAGATATTGGATGCTATTCTATTTCTGATAACACCTAGATTCAGTTTTTAATCCGGATTAAGGCAAAAAAATTACATTTATGTAAAAGCGTAATTTTTTGCCGTGCCGTGTCACGACGTGTCTACCACTGAAAAATACCGTAGAAATAACTTGCTATCATTAAATTTTAATTGCAGTACAGCATTAATTCGCTGTGTGGTGAAGGCCGCGAATATCAGAATATCATCACGTCCCGAGGAATATCTACCAGAAGACGGGCAGCAGCTTACTTCAAAGTCAAAGTCAAAAATTCTTTATTCCGTAAAAATTTTACATTTATGTGGAATCGTCATATTTTTTTACCCTACCGTGCAGTTCATGACGTGGCAGCTACTGAGAATCCTTTTTTAAAATAAAATATACTTAAGATTAATTACAATCATTTGGAACAACTCAATCCCAAGCACTTTTATCACTTAAATAATCTGATATTTTGTAATATGCCCTGCTATACAATTTGGCTTTAATAATTCTTTTCAACTTATTCGTAGACAATTCTCTAATTAATCATTGGGAAGTTTGTTATGGAATCTTATACATTCTGAGTCCTTCTGAGTGCTATGACTATCTAACTGCGATCGCCAACCCGTCTTCGAAGTGTTGCGATTATGGCATATGCTATGTATGGGAAGATGATTCTGGGGGGAGGATTTTGTTCAACAGTGGTCTTCTTATAGCAGTTGTGATGACAGCATTAAGTTCTTTCTAGACGGAGGATGTATTTACTTTATGGAGTATACGCTAGGTAGGTCCTGAGTGCGTGGGGGAAGAGTCACAAATGTCTTACTGAGGCAATGACTTTACTATTACTTTATGCCATGAGTGACGCACGCACCATTTACTGTCAGGAGGGCCCTATGTCATATACAGGGTGGCCGATCAGTTGACGTTGAAACGCAAAATTTAGATACTTTATGATGAGGAGTAGCCAAATCACCCCCATGTATGTTCTGCGATTTTTCGTAGTTTTCGAGATAGAATTTTTAATTATTTTCTTCGTAAATTTCACCTAACATCAGTAATCTATTTTTTTTATCTGTATGTATATAAGTTATCTTGCTAGCTTGAAAAATATAATGTTTATTTGATGTATTTCAGAATTTTGGTCACTGGCGCGCTTATAATTGATTAAACCATTTAGAAGAGATTATTTTTATATACGTAATTTATATCATCGATAAAAATAAAACCATCTAAATTTTAATTTTAACGAAATGACTTGAACTATTAGTATCATGCTGATAAAACACGATTGTGGTAGTTATAACATAGCATTAAGATTAAATTGTTAATGTCTTAAAAAGTATCTTCAATTAAATAACAATATCTTTTCGACTCATCATGCCAGCCGAATGACGTCATTTGCTGGACAAGAGCCTCCCCAAGAATAGAGGTATAAGCCATAGACAGCCATAGCAGACAAGTTGCCGCTTCCCATGGGATCAGATGGGATACTATGCCGTCTATATATATATATATATATATATATATATATATCAACAATATTAACTGCATAGTATATCATCACCCCATCTCATCGCGTGGGGGCCGTAGAAATCCGAGGGAATACCTACCAGAGAACGGGCAGTAGCGTTTTTCTGTGAACTATGACCATCAAACTGCGATGGCGATCCCCTCTGCCAAGTGTGCCGATTATGCCATGTCCCCCCATTACTTGGGGAGGCTTTTGTGAATTACGATTAGGCCCCAATTTTTTAAATTTTACTTTGTGGCTTAGATTAATTAGTTTTGTGGGTAGATAGCGCTCCTTAAGTTACGTCCACTATTTATATTACACCTTTATAAGTAAAATAATAACTATTCAAAAAAATATACAACCGTCTTCAACTTTTCCTCGCAGCAACAGATTTGAACAAATTTTATTAGAGACTATTTCGAAAGGAATTCCTTTCTATGGTCGTATATGTGGAATAAAATAAGAATTTGCAAAACGGATAACAGTTCTGTTCACAAGCCACAGAAAAATTACGTAATATATATACATACAAAAAATAAAAAACTTACAAGTCAATGGAATTATGATAGACCTACAATCACCTACAGTCACCGTAGCCTAGTTACTAGTGCTCCTGCCTACGAAGCTGGTGGTCCTGGGTTCGAACCCGGTAGGTGCAAATATTTGTGTGATGAGCACGAATATTTGTTTCTGAGTCATGGATGTTTTCTATCTATTTAAGTATTTATCTATCTATATAAGTATTGGTTGAATTGATAAAAATAAAATTGGAATTGAATTGTCAAAAACGACGAAACGCGACAAAAATATTTAAAAATCCAAAAATATATTTTCGAGCCCCTAGGGCCCCTTGTAAGTGGTCCCCGGTGAACCTGTACTGCCAGAGTATTGGTGTTTGTGTGTTGGTGTTCACAAGGCTCACAAGCCGCGCAGTTTTTCATCTTGTGTTCTGAATTTTCAACATCAGCTGTTCTTTGACGGCAGCATTTAATTCTCGTCGCTGAGCAACGCGGTAGCCATGGCGACGAGTCAACACGCATACTATTGGCTACAAAGAACATTGGCTCCCAATAAACGCTGTGTGTGAAGAGGGAGAGAAAAACCCCTACAACTGATTGGACGATATTTTGATTTTTTTTTTAGTATTTGTTTACAAATTTTATAACTTTTTTGTGTAAATATTTCAATCTATTTTGTACTTACAATAAGGTGTTTTTGTGCCGTTATGTGTACTTTAAGATAAAAATAGTGTAATAGTGGATCTAGTATGTCAACGGGTCATGGCAGTGACGTCGATACAGGTCAACCTGCCTCTTCATCACTCGATGCTCCGGTAAGGTGCCCCCATTGCTCAAATTTAAAACTTTTTAACACTCGTCGGGGATTAAATATACATTTAGGCAAAAAACACAAACCACCAAATTTTTCCCAGAGCCCTAGTCCCAATAACAGCAATAGCTCAAATGCATGCTCCACTGACACCTATTCGCGACTTTCACTAGCTCAAATTTTGAGCAAACTTAAAAATTCAGTACCGCTAGTGAAAAGAATCCCTCGAGGAGCTAGGCAATTAGTTGCACAAACCCTAGCGCAGTGCATTCGCATTGTCCTTCGGGACAATAATGAAGACAGCTGGAGGAACTTGCTCACCTTTGCCTATAGAGTTTTGCATGCAAAAAAATCAAAAAATCATCAAAATAATTTAACAACGGAAATAAAAAATAATTGTACCCACTACGACACCGACCAACAAACTAATTTTGATGTTGATAACTTTAGAATAAGGTATAACAACTCCAAAACCTTATCTAATTATGTTCAAACCAAATTAGGCGAAGGTGACATAGGGGGCGCCGCCAGGCTTCTTTTTAGCAGTGATGTAGTGGCGCCTTGCACGCCGGACACACTTGGAGCGCTACAGTGCAAGCATCCGGTTCCAGCAGATGACCTCAACTTTCCAGCACCACCCGTTAGTGAAACAGCTTTATCTGTAACTGCCCGGGAAGTGTCAGTGGCCGTATCTTCCTTCCGGAGCGGTTCCGCGGGCGGCCTTGATGGTTTGACCCCTAGGCATCTCCAAGATCTGATTAATCCATCCATGGGGGTCGCTGGCGATACACTTCTGCAGGAACTTACGGCTCTGATTAACTTAATGCTTAGCGGCAATGTCTGCGGATCCATTATTGATGTTTTGTACGGGGCCAACCTCTGTGCCCTTTACAAACGCGATGGTGGCATCCGCCCCATTGCTGTTGGATGCGTTTTCCGTCGTATGGCAGCCAAATTATGTTGCAAACATGTTCATGGAAAGCTTTCATCCGTTTTCCAGCCCCTGCAGCTCGGATTTGGCTCCAAGGGGGGCTGTGAGGCTGCCATACACGCACTTTCCACTTATTTATGTGGTGGTAAAGGTGAGGTCATCCTTAAGGTTGACCTGAAGAACGCCTTTAACTCTGTAAACAGGGATACCTTGTTGACCGAGGTGCAAAAAGAAACCCCCGAAATTTATCATTTTATTTGGCAATGTTACCGTTATCCCACAAAATTATTATACAAAGGACACACTTTAGATTCAGCCGTCGGATGTCAACAAGGTGACCCTCTCGGACCGGTCATTTTTAGTCTTTCCATACACCCAATAATTCGGCAGCTAAATTCAAAATTTAACGCATGGTACTTAGATGACGGGACCCTAGGAGGTGATGCTGTAACTGTCCTGAATGACCTACTTTTCCTAAAAGAATCATTAAAATCAATTGGCCTCGATCTTAACCCATCCAAATGCGAACTTTTTATAACAAACGAAGCCAATAAAAACGCTGTAACTTCTAAATTTAATTCTATAGCCCCAGATATCAAAATACTAAATAAAAACTCGTTACGCCTCCTGGGGTCTCCCATCTTGGAAGAGGGGTACTTATCTTTCATAGACAAAAAAATTCAAAATTTTACTGAAATTTCAGAACGATTTTCTAAGCTAAACTCACATTCATCATACACCTTGATTCGGTACTGCTGTTTTGTTCCCAAATTTACATACGTCATACGTTCTTGTCAATTATGGAAACATACGGCCCTCCTTGGAAAAGTTGACCAAATTTTACGTGACATGCTATGCTCAATTTTAAATTTAGACCTGGATGACCGTGCCTGGGCGCAAGCTACTCTTCCTGTGCGCATGGGCGGCCTCGGCATCCGCAAAATTACTAGCGTTAGCTTACCAGCGTTTCTGTCCTCGGTCCACTCTACCAAAGAACTAATCTTTAAAATTCTTTCACCTACTCAGGTTAGTTCAGAGGTAAGGTGTTTAACCGATGCCATAAACGTTTGGAAAATGACCTGTCCAAGTTCAGACCTACCCACGAACCCGTCCTCCCAGAAACAGTGGGACCAGCCGCTCTGCGAGCTAGTGCGTAATAATCTCGTAAATACATGCACGAACCTCGCGGAACGCGCCCGTCTACTGGCTGTGGGAGAATGGGAGTCGGGTTTATGGTTACAGGCGTTACCGTCGGCCAACATAGGTACTATGCTGGACAACGGTACTTTTCGCGTCGCTGCCGGCCTCCGTCTGGGTGTCTCATGCGTTGCTCCGCATCGTTGTAGGTGTGGGGAAGCGGTCGATCACCTTGGGCGCCATGTTCTATCATGTTGCCGTAGCGCGGGCAGAATCTCACGCCACAGTGGGATCAATAATATAATCCGTCGGGCTCTTTCCAGCGCCGACGTCCCAGCGGTTCTAGAACCAAGCGGCTTGGCACGTGATGATGGAAAGAGACCCGATGGTATGTCTTTGGTTCCATGGGAGATGGGTAGGCCCTTGGTGTGGGACGCAACATGCGTCGACACCCTTGCGCCCTCCCATCTTCCCCATACGTCGGGTTCTGCAGGCGCTGCTGCTGCTTTGGCGGAAACCCTTAAACGGCGCAAATACACAAATTTGGCTGCAAATTTTGTTTTTGAGCCGTTTGGGGTAGAAACCTTAGGACCATGGGGCCCAAGCGCACATTTATTATTTCGGGAAATAGGTAAACGTTTGATCGACGCTTCCCATGATCAGAGGGCTGGTCTATTCTTGGGTCAGAGGATCAGCATTGCGATTCAGCGTGGCAATGCGGCCAGCCTTCTGGGCACTTTTCCCATAAGCGATGCGGAGGGATTATTGGACGCCTTTTAGGGTAAATAGTAGTTTATCTAATTTCTAGCTTATAATTTCATTTTATTTAATTCTATTCTATTATTTAATACCTTCTTTTTTATCCATATAAGTATGTATATCGTCGCCTGGTACCCATAGTACAAGCTTTGCTTAGTTTGGGGCTAGGATGATCTGTGTGACATTGTCCTTAGATATTATATTCGTAATCGTTATAGAAATTGAACTCTATCAATAGAATTATGCGACCCTACCAAGCAAATCGTTCCGAAAGTCGGAAACTTAATTAGGAAAACATAATTCGGAACTGCAGACGGCCTTTCATAAATTGTATTAAGAGCTTATCCGTACGACAATCGTGTCGGACAGTACGGCCCGACGTATGCTAATGAGGACGCAACAAAACGAAACAAGATTGTCGGGTTTATAAAAATAACAGGCGAATCCACTTTCATTTTTATACCGAGTTTGGAGCGTGCCATTGTTGTGTGCCACTACAAAGGGAACGTATTCTATTTTATTTCACAAATGCGTTTTAGAGAAAGCATTACATCATAGTTGATGCCACATCTCAACGCCGCACTTATTTTTTTCCCCGACCTAAAATATAGAACTTTGTTTTGTACAGCTTTTTTTGAAACAAGTAATTGTAATGATAATAGTTAACCTCCCGTTTCAAAAGATTAAAATGAAAGAAATTAATTAAAATGAATTATGGACCAGACACATCCACGAGAGGAAGACATATAGAATATTTTCAAGTGATAGTGTCCATTTAACTCATATATTACGGACCGTAAACTCAAATTCAAATAGTTTATTTCGGTATCATCACAGTATCAAGTTGTTGGAGCTACCTTTTAATCTTGCTTGTGTCAGGAAGCTCCGCTCTTCTATAACAAGATTACAATTAATTAAATTTAACCTAAAATAAAGTAGGTAATATATGCTAGGTATCAATTGCTTGAACAATATTCTTTAGTATTTTATTGTAGTATATATAATATGCAGCATGAGATATTCTTCAGCTACCTAGTCCACTGCCCCAAATAAAGTGCTCTAGTAAGTATCGGGTTTACTTTTTTATAGTTAGCTACAACCTACCTTCATATTGAGGTGGGGTCCGTGTTACATAATCCAGACATAACGGACAGTATAAATGTTTCTTCGCTATCTAATTTTTTCTTCTTCATTTAAGTATGTCATAATGACATCGAATGATTTAGTAATTTTTTACCTTCATCTATTTGACCGCTGAACACGATCACGATGGCCGTTGATTTAGGCGGTAGCTCCCCAGACCGGCTGGACCGTACTTCAGTACCGAATGATCGTGCAATATTCAGATCAAAATAGGCTCCAGCTCGGTACACTTGCTGTATGTATGCAACTGTACTTTAGTCACATAATTACTGTTTAGAAGAACATAAAACCAACTTGAACACTTCTTTATAACAACTGTTTAGAACAAATTTTATATGGGACTTTACAGAAAGCATTCCCGAATATTTAATAAAAATAAATTAGAATTTTTCAATATATTTTGGACACGGGTCTCAATCGCGATAACTATTTAAGGCGAATAATTTACCTTTAAGTTACCCGACGTTTTGGCACGAACTGCACCAGTCGTGGTCACAGGTCGACTTGTGTGGCTCGGCAGTATCGTCTCAGTGAAGCTCGGGTTTCGGTATCTATCCTCGCATGGTCTTGATATTTTTCCTTATCTTGTACGGAACTGTCGGGTCTACACACAACACTAATGACATCAGCACCCGGCCCGCTATATTGGTTACGAGACAATGGCACTTCGTGATTACAGGATTCCAAGATGGTGAGAGGCGGTATCGGTCTTCCCGGTAAATTGGAAAATTGGTTAGCACACAATAGAAGTTTAAAGAACAACCTTTTTTTTTTTTGAAATCTGTTAAAAATGCCTAAACGGTTTGGTCAAAATTTGGAATCTTGATAGAATGAACACGTTCATTCAGATTATAAACCTCATTAAATTGCTTCAGTTATAAATACAATTAAATTAAGTGGATACCAAATCTCCAGTGGCGAACTTTTCTTCTCAACACTTTTATTTTCTCATACACTTTTAAGTAAGTATCCATTTACCTAATTCAGTGCTATGAAATACAATGTAAAAACTTTTATTCTCGCAGTTGTTAAAACTCTATTATTCATAATTTACTTAAACAGTAAAGTAAATAAGAATGTAATTTAACAAAAAGTTTTTGCTGGATGTTGTTAAAGTTATGTGTTTTAGTAATAAAGTTGAAATTATATTGTTGTTTATTAGCTGTTCTGCCTGAAATTAGTTTCCATATTTAATTCATTCGTAGTTTTGGCTGACAAGCTAACAGAGACAATTAGTTTAAGAGATAGTCAATCATAAATAAATACGTTTATTTGGTCATTTGGAATTTAAACAATGCTATACAAATTATTAGTATTCTATTGTTTAAAGCCAAACTTAATTTGATGGCAGCACCACCACATGTGTTGTATCGTGCGTGTTGGTAACTTCATGAACGGGGCGAAGTTAGAATACTGTTAGATAACATTACCGTAGCCGACCACACAATGAAAGGAAGAACAAAAACCGAAAATAAATCTAGGTATACCTTGGCTAAAAATCAGTAACACAATTGTAATAGACATACTATAGGCGGGTATTGAGTCGGATTTAAAGATCGTGATTGTATCGCAGCTGTGGCAAGTTATTCTCGTGCCGGCAGCGAACACAATAATAACCCACTTCCTTTGTTGACTTTTACAAGCTTAGGAAATTGATCGAGAACGTTATTCTTTTATCGTTTATTTTTCCCGGGTGTTTTCCAAATTCATACAGGCTGGCTCAATAGATGGCTACTAAGCCATGCGAGTAATGTGATTGACAAATATATTTCACCAGTGACCCAGAAGTCATGGCTGTCAGATTATTACAGCCTTTCGATTACGTTTAAAGATTTATGTCATACGTTATATGTTAACTTAGACCCGCATTGACCGAAACACATGTCTTTACATGTGAATAAGTTTGGTACACATTTAAAAAATATATTATATAACTAGATGTGCCCCGCGGTTTCGCCCGCGTTTTGGCGTAAAAGAGTAACAAACATTTATCCATACATCTATACTCACGAACTTTCGCATTTATAATATTAGTAGGATGTGTACCTCTAGCTGTTTTGGCAGTGCATGCCGGAATAGCTCGCAGATGGTAGATTTTTCCTACTTACCTGTCACTTATCGTCATATTTTGGACAATTCATACAATATCTTTGTAAATTGTAGCCTATGTGTTATTCTGATGCATAAGCTATTATTGTTAAGTTTCATTAAAATCCATTCATTCGTTTTTACGTGAAAGAATAACAAACATCCTCAGAGCATTAAATACTACAAACATCCATCCATCCATCCGATACTTATAGACTTTCGTGTTTATAATATTAATAATAGGATAATGAGTGTACGAAGTGTGTATATTTTTTTGGTATTTCATGATCCTAGGGCAATAGAAAGTTTCGTATAAGTTTTGACTGCCTTGCAAAAAAAAATATAGGCGTGATCGGCATTTTTTCTTTTCATTTTTATACTGTTCAATGAGTGAAATCCCATCATCGAGTTGGACGTGTACAGAATAGCCTCGGAGATTACCAATAAATTTATAATTTCAAAACAAAATTGTAGCGAGCGGTGGGCATTTCGCAACGTGAGAGTTTGTGAAGAATTGATGAGGATTAAGTTACCGGTTTGTGGGCGCTTCCGTAGTCACCAGTCGCTTATGATGAGGATGGATTACTGATGCGGACATCCGCGTCTGATAAATTACTTCATAATGCGTTAACCCTATCGCTTCGCCTTCTCCTACAAACGTACACGACGTAAATCCCATCGACGATCGCTAAATGAAAATTAATTTACGAAATCCCTTGTTTCATAGCATAATATTTCTTCATTAATTTCAAAATTATGTCGTATTTATTAACGATGTGAATTTCGGCTTGAATGCACGATTATTTGTAACGAAAATGTGTTATTTCAGTAACACGGATGCAAAAGTTACGCAATCCAAACGAGACTCTTTTGTGCTGGCTGTAAAGCTCGTAAATCTGTGTTATTGGTACTGACAACTTAGTATAAGCGCCTGTGAAAAAAAACTACACTCATTTAATAATCACTTTTTTTTATGAAGAGATAAGCTTTCTGTTTTCTTTTCACCCAAAATCGTGGATGTTAAATAAGTTAATAAATAAGATGACTAATTAAGAATATACTGCTTTTTTGGCAACAATGACGATTGATGATTGTCACTGGAAGCCACCGGATGCTAGTAAGACCGGAAATTGTGGAGATCTTTAGGCGAGGTCTTTCCACTGCTATGATAATAATAAATTTCAAAAGTATATATGTTTGACTGGTAGTTGCTTTTTACTGATCATTCGTCTATACAAGTATGATCCATATTTAATTGTTCTGAGTCTGGGTGTTTTGTGTCCGTGCGTAGTTTGAAAACATGTAATATTTGCGAACTTCCCGCGATACAGGGACGGTGGTCGTAAGGTGTCTATAACTTTTTCAACATCTGATGGTCATACTTTTATAAATCTGTAACTAGATATATATAGACACACTCTCTCATCATAGACGTACATATTTATCCCTAACCAGATTTATTTTGAAATGCTTAATATCTTTTATAATTCACTACAAAGTCATTTTACGTTGTTTTATCAATTGTGTTTTTTTTAAATAGTAACATGTGAAATGTAGTTATTCTACTGTGGGACATTATTTCGTCCGAAACTTGACCTAAATGCATGACGAATCAAGGTCGATTCCATTCTAATGCACAATATACATACATATTTTACAATCAAACACTATATGTAGCAATATACTAGAGAAGTTTTTTTCCGCCAGAGCTCGTTGAAACTGGTTTCCAAACAGTATCAGTGGTTTGGTGTCGTCTCTAATTACAAGAGAAACTTCAAAGCTACGGGCCAACAACATCGTGATGCCGCCGTGGGCAATCAATGTTGCTTGCCATCAAATGACCTTCAGAGAAAGCGTAACGTTTGACCGATCAATACTTTTTAAATTATTATTTAAATGAATCAGTAATAGAATTTCTATTTGATAATGAGTGTTGTGCAATAGACAAGAAAAAGATATGATTTCATTTCTATTAGTTATCGATAGAGTATTATGACGATGTATTTTATATAACCTGGCTTTAACTTTTAGAAACGAATATGGTATTTTAATCGACTTCAATAGATGGAGGTTATAAATTCGTCTACACACATCAACAAAGTCTAGGGATACGTTATTTTGAAATCAAACATGGCTTTATTGTTTAAAACCTATTTAGTTTCCTTAAAAAGTTTATTTACAGATTTAAACCTTGTCTATTCTTTATTCAAAATTTAAAAATTAAAATGAGAAACAAATGAAAACACGCAAAGCACAGCGTAATCTTGAGTTGTATCTAATTTCAAGAAGTTGCATTAAAATTTTTTTTGCGTGTTAATTGAAGAAAACCTGATAAATTGTTTTATTTTCTTTTCTCAATTGGTTGTGTAAGCTTTTTAGCGTCATGCCACGCCATCATTTGAGTCGAGATGAAATGTTACGGGCAGTTGGCATGTTACAAAACGGTGCTATTCAACGCGTCGTTGCTGAGTCTCTGGGCACAAGCCAAAATGTGGTATCCAGGCTGTGGTCACGTTATCGCGCTACTGGAGATGTGGCAGAACGGCACACAGGTAGATATCGTGTTACCACTCAGAGACAGGATCGATTTCTCCAAATGACCGCCAGAAGACTACCCAATATCACAGCGATGCAACTAGTGCAAAGGCTCCAGGAGGGTCAGCAGCTGCTGGTGAGCGACCAAACCGTGCGAAGGAGGCTGCATGAAGTTGGTCTTCATGCTCGCAGACCGCTACGAGTCCCAGCGCTGCGACGTGGCAATCGCGGTAGGCGACTTTTATAGGCTCAAGAACATTTGACATGGAGTGATCAACAATGGTCATTGGTGCTGTTCACTGATGAGTCCCGCTATGGATTTCATCCAGATTCGAGACGAACACGCGTTTGGAGAACTCCAGGCAGGGTCAGCCGTCTCCGACATCCACAGGAGGTCCACTCTTACCAAGGCGGGACAATTATGGTGTGGGCAGGAATACGAATCGGCGGACGAACCCAACTCATTTGGATTCAGGGCAGCATGACTGCCCATAGATACCGTGAGGAGGTAGTAGAACGTGTCATTGTCCCGCTCAGGGCCCTAACGGGGCAAGAATTTCAGCTCATGCATGACAATGCACCTTCCCATACAGCGCGGCTGGTGAGGGCCGCCCTTCGAGAACACGATGTTCAGGTATTAGATTGGCCTCCACAGTCGCCAGACTTAAACCCAATTGAACACGCCTGGGACATGTTACAGCGAAGAGCATTGAGGGATTTTCCGCCCAACTTGACAACAGAAGAACAACTTTTCGAACATTTAAAAAGAACTTGGGACTGCATACCCCAGCAAGACATTGACACCTTAATTTTAAGTATGGAAAATCGTTGCCGCTGTGTGATTAATGTTAGAGGAGGAAATACCGATTACTGATTATCAGATTTGGTAAGATTTTTATTCATTTAATTCGATTGAATAATTTTATAAGAATAAAATGTTTTTGTTCACTCAGTAATTTTCTATGGCTTAATTAATTTAAGACTTTTATTAATTAGAAAAACAAAATCGCATCGTGTTGTTAATGTTTAAATATCGGCCATGAAATTATCTTTAATTCTTCCATTTACAGTCATAACAAAATGTTTATAGTTTTCTAGATAATCAATGAAATGTTCAATATCCCTAGATTGTGTTGATGTGTGTATATATATTTTTTTGTTACGCTGTTTCTGCTTAATTGGGAACCAATTCTGATAGTTAAATGTTTTAATAATTTGAAAAATATAATATAAAAATAATAATTTGAAATTTGAAAAATTTTGATTGTTTTCTACTTTACACCACACCAAGTACGAGGAAAATCAAATGTAGGTTACAACTGGCCATAAATATCTGAATCTCTACATAAACGACGGGTCGTTACAGTAGACATTAAAACAATATTAGAAGTGTAAGTGCACATTTTAAATGCATCGTTTGGAGTTGCATTCTAGGGTAAAAACGACGCTACTTTTAGAAAAAGAACTTGAATCTGCTGAATATATGATTTAAGGGCATTCAATAGCCTAAATGTGTGCAAACCTCATTTTTCTTTATCTGCCGAAAACGGCAACATTAATGAAAAATTTAAACGATAGAAAAATTGTGCAACAGATTTTCACGAAATTGTAAAGAATTTAAGTATTGTTTACATTTTTAATTAATATTGCCGATATTTCTGGGTACATTACCAATACGAGAAAATTTTGAATACTTTAATTTAACGTTTTAAGTATGTATGTATATCTATATATTAAATATTATAGACTACTTTTCCTTTTATGTAAAACCTATTAAATAAACATTGTCCATTTGGTTATTGTTACATCCGAAAAATAAGTGTTTTGCATATATTTCAATTATCCACATTCCTTATAAAATAAAAATAATATTTTAGTTCAGCTTATATAGCACAAGTGATAAATGAAGCCAAAACTAACTTTTTCCTAGCTTAATTAATTGAAAGTATGTATTGAAATGAATGAAATCAGAGTCATTTACATTTACAAAAGGCTCTTAGCCAGCACTTTTATAAATCTAGCCGACACACGCGTGAGGTGGCGCCGTTATGAAGTTCTTCGGTTAGAAGTAAGTAAGTTGAAGTGAAGAATTGATTTTAATGTAATTAGCCGGTAACTAGCCGGCACGCTAAATCTCACAACTAACACATATAATTTCTTACATAAATATTATATAACATCTAAGGAGCTCAATGACAAGAAAGAATAGCAGGAATACCACAAACTTTCCCATAGATTTATTCAATTAAGATATTATTACAGCTCTTTTATAACTTAACTTTAATTATTGTTATTATAATTAATTTGCATTGTCGTTGAAATTATATTTACACGCCGAGATCTCGGTAGAATGTGACTGATCAATAAATATTCCTGTAACAGCTCTTATGTATACTCATCATCATGTTCAGTAAATAAATAAATAAACACCGTAAAAAGTGCTGCTATATACACTAAGAAGATAGGGCAACAGCGCTACATAATGTACAAGGTATTTGAAATCACGCAATCACGCGAGAAAAAACTCACCCTGCACACACGCACCCACACACACACACACACACACACACACACACACACACACACACACAGCTAGCTCGTATCAAGTTATTGTCAAGAGATTATGTTTAATTATCTAGTTTAAGTCTAATATTTTTACTACATATTGTCAATGGTTCTGTCTATATTAAAGGTATTATTATTATGACGGACCTTGTGTTAATAACGACGGTCGCGCTTTAATGCTACCACCGGATCCAATGCGCCCCAACTGAGAAGACCCAGCGAAACAAACTCAGTGGGTTCATCTACTACCGGTTTCAACACGACCCAGTTGAGACGGTCCGGCGAAACATACTCAAGCGGGCATGAACACGGGATTTGGTCCAATTAGAGTAATTATTTAGTAGGCAAACACAATATATGCTCGATCGGTTGTCTGAATGCTTATTATTTTAGATTATATTTAGGTATACAAAAGAAAAACTTCGAAACAATAACATTATTAATTTTGAGACAGAGTCAATAATTTTAAATTAAGTATATGATAGCAATCATTTACAGATAGTTCACGTAACACAGCAGATCAGTCATGTCTATATGGCTACAAGATCTCCAGCGAGCAATGTGCAGGTAGGAAGTGAGAGCCAGACGTCTTTGTCATCGATGTACTCTTTAGTGGTGTAATAACCCCTAGCCATAAGTATACGTTTAATATGTGTTTTAAAACTTGTGTCAGGCAGATCAGTAATTTGAGTAAGAAGCTTGTTATAAAACCTAATACAATTTCCTAAAAATGATTTATTAGTTTTGCTTACTCTAAAGCCTGGCATGGCTAGTTTGTTTTTATTCCTAGTATTTATATTATGCAGTTCACTTTTCTTTTTATAATTATGAATATTTTTTCTAACAAACATTATATTCTGATATATATATTCCGATGGCACAGTAAGTATATTTATTTCTTTAAACAACTTTCGCAAAGAATCGCGACTGCCTAAACCATAAATGGATGGAATTGATTAGATTTGCTCTTAATTTAATAAGTTAATTTTTTCTGTTATGTTTTATCTGTATTAGATGAATGTGGAAGAGCGGGGCGTCCTAACACAGGCAATGTTATGCCTAAAATGAGGCCTCAACAATCTTGTCATTAGATTAACTTGAGTTAAAGGAAATAAATAATTTTATTTATATTTATATTTTATTTATTTATTAATATTTAATCATTTTTGGTCGACCCAAGATTTGAACCCAGTACTTGCGGTTGAACACGCTACCGTTAGACCAAGAAAGCAGTCATATTATCGACTATACGACTCAAAGCACCTAGTAATAATGTGAGCTTTAACACTTTTAACAATTAGTAGACAGATGCTTATACTAACGATAATTTACCGTAACAAATCAATAATTATGGCCACAATCACAATGTGTGTTATATTATGTACGTATGTAGGTAAATAGAACTTTCTCTTAATGTAGGAAATCATTATTGGATAGCAATAGCCAGTTAAACGGAAACGATATGGTTTCTCCGCTGGAACCATATCTATGTCATATCTAATCTATTTGTGTTTTGTAATCGCGATAGTTATAGTACAGACGCCAGCACATCAAGCTACCCCAATCTGTCAAACCCCAATTGAAAGTGAACCTTATGCTTTTGTGATTAAGTAAAAAAACTGTAAAAGAAATTTGACAGATTGGGGTAGCTGGATGTGCTGGCGTCTGTATATATTACTAGTGCTCGGCCACACCAGGGGCTCTACCGGCTAATTCGCCGAACATCGATTTCTTAAATGGCGTTCAAATAAATAAAGGTTAAAAATGAGTTAATCAATCGTTAAATCGGTTTCCATGAGCACATATGAAGTCATAAATGGTCCGGAATCGATTGTCAACGTTTAAGCCGATTTAACGATTGATTGAGTCATTTTTTACCTTTATTTATTGAACGAGGTGTGCAAGGATCGTGACAAATGGAAGTCCATTGTCTCTGCCTACCCCTCTGGGAGACAGGCGTGAGTCTATGTATGTATTTATTAGAACGCCATTTAAGAAATCGATGTTCGGTGACTTAGCCGGTAGAGCACCTGTCTGTGAACGATCGGCTTAAGGTGGTTAAGCGTCCTGGCACGCAGTCCCAAAAGTAACATACCCGCGTTCCCAGGCTCCCTCATCAGGCGCCAAGAGAAGTCCACGGCCAGTTAGGTTTAGTCGGTGCGAGTCTGACATACCCACCCGCAGGCACTTTTTAGCGGGTGGCATGCGTAAGCATTCCCACCGCCTTCATAACAAAAAAAAAGGTGATCCTGAAAGTAGTTTCCAAAAAATGGTTTTTTTTGGAACGTTGCCATGGTGCGGACGGCACGTTAAGCTGTTAGTCCCAGTCGTTAGTCCCTACATAACAGTAGTTAAGTGTATGGTCTTTATGATGACGTTAACAGTTCGCCTACTAGGTTTGCACTGCTTCACCGGACAATAGAAGCGATCGTGACTAAAGTAGATCAAACCTCGACTCTGGGCGGTTAGTAGTGTATGCATGCTTTAAGGGTTCAAGTTTCGCTCTACATTAATACGCGAAGACGTGGGTCTATCGTCGTCGATTGAAGATCGAGAAGGGTATATCTTCGATACGAATGCCACTAGACTATCACGCCGCGCCACACGGGCATTAACAGGGAGTTTCGGGGACTATTTATATTACAACTTGTACAACATGCTAACATACAATAATAGGATCAGGTGGTGCGTTTTGTATGTACCTATGGGAAGAGAAATATTTTTTTTTATGTTTCACAAGTGTTTCCTTTATTTATTTACTTTTAGTTTAATGAGTAAATTGTGGTCCTTCTTCATTTTTTTATTTTACGCCTTGCATACATAATATATTGCTGGTTCATTAGTAAAGGATAAAATCCTATTTGAATATTAACTAAGTTTATTAATATCATAACTTATGAAGTTATGTATGTTATGTAAAAGAACCAGACTGGATAATGGAGATGAATACATATAAAACTGTCAGACTGAACGGAAGTTACCGCTCAACGAAAGTTATGAACGTTATGATATTACGTATTAGTGTAAAATACATACTTTGTGATGTTATTAGCCGCTTACATAAGCTATTATATTAAATAAGCAACAACCATGTAAACAAAATCTTCGCCGTCGAATGTTTCTCATTAATATTAGAGTCCTGTTGAATCTGTTGCTGTAGCTAATACCAAAATTAAAGGAGCGACTGCCATGTTACATAGAAATCCATATAAAACTGAGCAGCTATAATATTAGACAGAGTCCAGGTCGCTTCCGCAATGGTGACAGTGTGTCGTCGCTTCTCGGCTCAGATACTCACCGAAACACCCATGACATGTGAGTATCTGAGTCAGCAACCACGCCTTCTTCACACCCAGGCCTAGAGGTGAGGCAGGGTAACTCTAGCCGCGCGCGCCACTACACTAGTACCTGCCGGTGGATATCTCGTCTAAAGTATGTATTTACAAAAGAAAAGTATTATATGTAATATACCAGTTTTCTGGTTTCCATGGTACAAGCTCTGCTTAGATTGACATCATATGGCCGTGTGTGAATAATATCCCATGATATTATTATAATTAAATCTCTGTAATCCAAAAGTTACCATATTAACCACGCAAAGTAATGTTATACATTTGTACCTCTGAGTGAAAGTTGGACCGTGTATGTATTAAATTAAATTACCATCTATTGGGACAATGCAACCTTTTTCGGCATGTCAATTGCGCCGAAAACGGTACAGCAATTTTGATTATCATCTAAACATACAGACATCCGTATTTGGAGCTTTATAGTATGTTAGTCGGTGGTGGGAGGCAGTGGCGCCGGCGCGGCCTTGGTGAAAGTGTATGAACGCGGTTTCACCTCGGATCAGCGGTGAGCAGCTGATCACCCTACGATATTGCCTCACGTAACAGGCGATATCTCCTTTTGAAGTTCAACGCAAATGTATTTTAATGACGATAAGTCCTTGTACGTCAATGATAGAGAAGACCATAATAACACTTAGTTTATAACAGATTTCATTTAACAGAAGTTAACATAGAATAGGGAGATAATCTATACTAATATTATAAAGAGGTAACGTTTGTGAGTTTGTGACGTTGTAAGGGGTAATCTCTGGATCTACTGAACCGATTTTTAAAATTATTTCAATAATAGAAAGCTACGTTATTGTGTAGTGTCATTGGCTATGAAAAATTCCAAAATTAATAACGCTTCTTTACTTAATTTTGAATAATGTAACAGGCAGCGACAAAAATATTTATAACGCGGAACTAAGTCCGCGGGCACTGTTAGTATGCTATAAAACGAAAACTATCTAGTTTACACTATAAAAAAAGTAAAGCAAGTTTCGTCGAGTTCCTTGACTACATTTTAAATCACTGATGAACATTTTTGCATAACTATGAAATTGAAAGTAGCCAAAACAGCTAAGGTTTAATATATCTTATTAGCAGGTTAAAGTTAACTGACTGAGTTACTGTATTTATTTATAATGTTATTATGGTTAGTAAGGTTCCCGTTCTCCACGCTTCTAAATTGAATATTTAGAATCGTTATTGGAAACTCAATAAAAAACAGGTTGTTATTCTTCACAGCAATTACAACACACAAAAGCTTTAATGACAAATTGTTATATTTGTCACTAAAGCTTAAACAATAATAATAAATAAACAATTTATTATTATTATTATTATACTAGCGGCCCGGTACGTGCTTCGCTACGCTTTTAAGTATTAGTACAAATTGTTTGTATATGGGAGTATAGAAAAATGTTGATTTTACACTTTTTTAAGACTTTATTTAAATGTTCTCTACGTACAAACTTCCCTGGACTGCCACGAATAATTCAAGACCAAAATTAGCCAAATCGGTAAACGCGTTGTTGAGTTATAATATTACAACGAAAAGTGGCATTGATTTATATATATATAGATATAACATACACAAGTGACATCAAAAATTAATGAAATGATTAACAACTCACACAAAGTGAACAGACCCAGAAGATAATTTTATCATCAACGAGTGAAAACAAAATTATCTTAATAACATGTTTATACTGCAAATAATGTGATGCACTTCTCTGCGAATTTGTGTTCTTGTCAGAATTATTGAGTTAAGATATCCGACTTTTTCCAGCTCGGATATTAAAATTTCATAAAGTTTCTCCGTTGTCTTGGGTTTATTCTTTCATAGGGGCTTTGCTGCATAGTATTAAGCGAGGTTGGTAAATCTCTACTCTTCAGAGAGTTGGTACGAAAGGATTAAAAATACGAAGCCGGTGAAATATTTATGCAAATGTCCGAGGTGGGTAAACGATGCTTTACTGAAATGTTGAGAAGATTGGTTGTTGGGTTAAGGTTGGTTGGTTCATTTTAAAGTAAGAATTTGATAACCAAATTAAAAACTAGTATACATCTGAACAATTAACTAAAAAAAATTTTTTTCGTATACTACTCACTATTTATCACGGGGTGTGTTCAGAGGAATTGTTCGAGCTTATACCTACCGCCACATTCCACCAAAGATACTCTCACCAAAAGTGGAAATTTCATCCTTGTCACCTGGATGAATCTACCACGTGCGTTTCAAAAGGAACTTTTTGCCACGCACTACCACTCTGCGGAATCAATTAACTGCAGAGGTATTTCCAACCCGGTATCACATGGCAAATTTAAAGAAGCGAGCCTATTCGTTTATTAAAGGCCAGCAACGTACTTGCGTCCTCTGGTGGCACTCGCAAAGTGTCCATAGCCGGCTGCCATCCTATTACATAAAAAAAACAGTATTAATAATTGGGGCTTTCAACTTTTGTTGCTTATAATATTTATACAGATAGTCTTATGCCTACATTAATCTCTTCATTATTAAGTGTATTCACCAGCCATACGTAAAATATATAACGATTATGAAAGATGTTCCAATAACAATCAAGCCCGACTCGTTGGTTCAACTTGCCCGTAGTTCAGAAGTATTCAGAACCGCAAAAAGGTCCGTCTTTCCTGAGGCCATTACATACTTACAATAACAATGCAAGTAAGGATAAAAGTTTTTGGAAATAAATGGTAAAAGTAACACGATAAGAGGGCGGTGAGCATTGTAAGTAGAGCGAACAGAAAGTTACGCAAGGAAGGGAAGCGGCGGCGGCGGACCGGACGAAACTCAAACATACTTTTTACAGATCCAAAGATAAAGTGTATTATAGTTATACTACATAATCTCGTGCCAAGATTGGCGTGTACATCATTATTATGAACCTGTTGTATGAGATTACATAATGTAATGAACAGAACATGATATTTATTAACACGTAGATAGGGTGGCTGTGGAAGCTTCAACAGTGTTTGAACAGGTACTGGTGTCTCAATTTATGATTCACGTAGTAAAGAATTTAATTGATATTATAAGAGTAATATTTGTTTTGTTCTAATACACGTATTAACGTAGTTATTATTGTACTATTGTATGTGTAATGAGTGCCGTGTAATGTATCAGAAATAGTAAGAAACTTTACATAAAAAATGTCGCTTCCATCAAGAAGATAGAGATTATTTGGCGCTAGGCACCAAAGTTATCGGGTAAAGTCATATTCCGTAACCTGTTTAAGACAAGGTATAGTCTCAATTTAGTACCGCAGATATGTTTTTACAACAATTTACTAGGCAAACTATCATACCGTATTCGCTTCTTTCATACCTTACTACTTTCATACCCTATTCTGCTTTTCACTTCATGCAACAACCTGAACTAAAATTGTGGAAACTGTGAAATGGATGTCTTTCCACTGACTCATCGTACGCTGGAGTAAGTCCCTTCGCACAGCACAAACCTAAACTATGTAGGTAAGCGACAAATTAGTTCAGAACATATTACTTTATAGTGTAAACGGTAAATCACACAGAAAGAGGGAATCACTTTCTTCAGACTAAGGCTGTTTAAAAAATCCCAACCAATGTGATTGCTGTTCTATACAGTTTAAACTATTAACTAGTCATATATGTATATCTTCAAAACAGATTCTCATTACATTAATGTTCAAAATAACCAATCCTAGTTCCCCGCTTACGTATTTTATAATATTTGCCTATACTTTATCCATCCATTAAGTTCTATACATTTTATACGAAGCTACCGGTAAATCCAGAGAAACTTTCGCTTGATGCATAACTAAATAGCAACTCAGAAATATCTATTATGTGTAGCTTGGCTTGCTGTCACCATTAGACTAATGAGACAAATTAAATATTAAGTAAAGTCTAAGTAGGAAGTTATTATGAGCGTCCTCAATTCACGCGACAGTATCTGCGTCTCTTAATTGAAACTAACTTCTTATGAGAAGTTAAAGGATGAATTGTTTGTAAAAAAATATGTACTAAATAAATGTTACATTCAGTCTTTCTTCTTACATTTGTTTTTGTATACACTTTTTTTTTTTAGTTAAGGCAGGGGGAATGCCTACGCTTGCCACCCGCAAAAAGTGACTGCGGGTCGGTATGTCGGACTCGCACCGACTAAACCTAACCTGCCGTGGACTTCTCTTGGCGCCTAATGGGAGGAGCCCCGGGAACGAGGGTATGCTGTTCCGGTGCCCCTCTTTTGCGCCTTGTCCCAGATGGTTGTTGACACCTGATAATGAACTACGTTCACTCACTGTTAAGTCTTTCATACAAAATACACCTTCCAACGTTTTAAAACCCGGTTGGCGTGGTTGTTAGAGACTTGGCTTTCACGCCGTAGGTTTTGGGTTTTATTCCCACCAAGGACAGATAATTGTATGCATGAAAATGTCTGTTTGTTATGAGTCTGGGTGTAATGAAAAGTATGGATTTACAAAATGAAAGTAGTATATGGTGTGTATCAGTTATCTAGTTTCCATAGTACCTATTCAGACATAGCCATCAGCATCCCAAACTAAGTAGAGCATGTGCTCTACTTAGTTTGGGATGCTGATGGCTATGTCTGAATAATGTCCCAGGAAGTAATAATAATAATTATTATTATCATATGTCGCATGCTCTATATAGCTAGCTCACGCGCGCTTGTCCCCGTAACGTACCGAAAAACGCCCACTCCGAACCTAAACCGGAGGCCGCCGCGTCATGGCATTAACGTAGAGCGAAAGTTGCACTAAACATCCCTAAATGATACGCCCTCTCTTGCATCTTCCCGCCAGTGTCCGCCCAGAGTCGACGTTCGAACCCCACAGGGGGTGCTCTCCGGCGCGGGTACTTAGTTTGTTAGACGGCTTGAGCCCTCGCTCGCCTCTATAGTCCGGTGAAGCAGTGAAAGCCTCCTAGGCTAACTGTAACATCATGGTAAAAAAAAAAAACCTTGACTCCGTCTTGCTGAGCGTATAGTACGCCAGCTAACTTGGCCTGTGAGTGCCGCCGAGCGTCTAGATATGCATAATTATACACACTCTTCGCCCGATGCTCTAATCTACCAACAAAAATGTCGCTTACTTTTCTGTAATATTACCGTTAGTAGGAGCTTCAGTAGATAAAACCGGCCAAGTGCGAGTCGGACTCACCCATGAAGGGTTCCGTAGCAGCATGTATTTCAGTTGATTAAATGAAAACAAATTGCGGTTTACGATTTATGACGTATTAAAAAAAAATACTTGCTAGATCTCGTTCAAACCAATTTTCGTTGTTAGTTTGCATGGTAATGTACATCATATATTTTTTTTAGTTTTATCATACTCTTATTTTAGAAGTTACAGAGGGGGGGGGGGGGGGGGGGGCACTCATTTTACCACTTTGGAAGTGTCTCTCGCGCAAACTATTCAGTTAGAAAGAAATGGTATTAGAAACCTCAATATCATTTTTGAAGACTATCCATAGACACACTACGTTCATGCGAACGACGAAAAATATTTTTCGTGTTTTAGTTCTATGTATTGGGAACCCCGAAAATTATTATTATTTTTGTGTGCAAATCTTAATGCGGTTCACAGAATACATCTACTTACCAATTTCAACAGTACAGCTCTTATAGTTTCGGAAAAAAGTGGCTGTGACATACGGACGGACAGACAGACAGACAGACATGACGAATCTATAAGGGTTCCGTTTTTTGCCATTTGGCTACGGAACCCTAAAAACGACCTCGCTTTTTGTCACTTAAACTAATTCTTAATGAGAAAATGCAGGATGAAAATATGTAGTATGATGTTGCGAAGAAAGTTGGTTCGGTTTTCGGTCATACGGTTGTAGACCTATTTGTCAATTTAATAGCAAATGTTATTAGGTACTTGTAAGGTGCATAAAAGGACGCCCTATTTATACAAGAGGAAACATTTTATGTTCTTATTCTCATAAACAGAGAATATTAACCAGTACTAGGTCTTATCATTAAATGGGGTGTAGATATAGAAGTAACGTGTATGTTTGTGTATTTATCAGGTGGTAGCGTTGGCGGGTGGCGGGTGACTGCGCTGGCGCGGCAGCGGAGCGCGGTGGCGAGATGAGCAGCGTCGCGAGTACGCTGCCGCCGCTGTCCGCCGCCGAGGCGCTCTCGTCGTTACTCTGGCAGCCCTATGAGTGCCGCTCGCCGCCGCCCCTCGCGCGCTCGCGCACCGATGGAGCGATCGCGGGAGGAGTCGCGGGGAGCGCCGCGCTCGCGCTCCAGTCGCCGAACGGCGGTCGTCATGCGCGCGCGTCGTACTGCGCGATCACTCCCCGCCACGAGATGCGGCTGCCAGTGCCGGCACCCGGCCCGCTGCGCAAGTCGGACTCGGTCTCGGTGCGCGTCCCGGGCGAGCCGAGCCGACAGAATGTGTCAAATGTGAACATAGTGCAAGTGCAGGATGTACCGTCAGGTCCCAGTGCTAATAATGTGAACAGTGCGGTGCAGACGGAGCGGGAACGTAGTGTTGCAACTGCAGAATGTCAGACCGAGGAGCCTGCAAGGCGGCGGCGCTTGCGGCGCGCCCGGGCTCCCAGAGTGCCGGAGATGCTGGAGAGCATTCCACCTCCTCCGTACAGCACTTTGCCGCCGCCGCCACCGCCACTGCCGCACCCTGTGCCGGTGCATCCGCCTGCGCCCATCATAGCGCCGCACCCGCCTACGAGGTTTCCTTTCCAGCCAATCCCTCTAAGGTAAATATTATTAGGATTTTAAGAACAGCTGTTTATGACCTATCCTTATTACACTTTTAAGTTATTTTAGAAAGGTTTACAAGGCGAGGCCATTATTATATTAAATTAAGGTAAGTTCAAATTAATTGTTAACGGAACACTTATCCACCTGTCTTGATTATAATATATTCTTTAACTACGTAATAGGGCCCATATCGTACTCCATGCGTATAATATCAGCATCCTAGTGCGTTGATGTCTTTTATTAGAATATCTCTAATCAGTTTTGTAAGTTCACCGTTTAACGTTTTTACCTCATAAGTTTAAATTAAACGTATCAAAACGAATAGCGTTATAAAAAAAAATAACACTAAAATAAAACTCGATGTAAACTGTCATTACGTAAATGCTTTTGTGATTATGTTCACATCGTAAAGTTACAAATGGCTTTCTAAAAGAAATACTTACGCATTGCATACTAAGATATATATTTGGACATTTATATAAATATATATAATCCAGACTTTAATACATTTAACACAAACAGAAAGTTGTAAGTAAAGTGGAGCGAATGACGTTGGTCTTGGAAATGAAAGCTGAGAACACTTTTCTATTCAATAAATCGCGAACAGCGAATTAAGGATATTGGAATTTTATAACCAAAACTAAATTCGTTCTACTCAGTAGGTTCCCCTCCCTCGATCTCGGTCGTCACAGAAAATGAAGGCTATTAGATTATGGACGCGTTACGTTCTATCTACGAGCGGTTCAAATTTAAAGCTTGTCGGGTAATACTAAGAATCGTTGAACCTTTACATTATTTAGTCTTTACCCTATAGTTTCTACAATTAACATAAATGTAGAATTCACTACTCTGTGTAGTGACGGCGAAGATTATCATCACCTCATCACATCCCGTGGGGGGCATCGAAATCGTCCCGAGGTACGATTTCGATTTTGTTCGATTACAATTCAATTTTTTTTCTAACAGAGCTCTGATAAAAAGACATGGCCTCTTTAGTTATGTCAATTTAGTTTTGGTAAAGAAAAATAACTTACGTGTCAACAGACAAGCCAAAACAGAGCTCATATTTCCTCTATATTTTATGTTACTTAATAAAAAGGGAACTCAATATGAAAATAGGTTGTCGCTCATTATAAACACTTAAGCCGCGTGATACTAAAGTAGTTTATAAGAGACATCAGACTAGCCAGAATAATGCTGTCAGTATTGTCTGGATTATCTGAGGTATAGCTTCTTTCCACC
The DNA here is from genome assembly GCA_951640165.1 of Pseudoips prasinana. Taxonomy (NCBI): domain Eukaryota; kingdom Metazoa; phylum Arthropoda; class Insecta; order Lepidoptera; family Nolidae; genus Pseudoips; species Pseudoips prasinana. The sequence goes on from OX621240.1 coordinate 19,597,108, forward strand.
TTAAAGAAAATACTCCATGTAATAGAATTAATATGTTTCTGTTCTAGTCCTGGGTGTTAGTAAGGTAGGCAACGAGTAGGTAACGTATTGTGCATTTCATGTCTCATAAGTTCCGAAAAACAGGTGGGCTTAAAGCCAAAAAAAATTATAGGCATTAATATTAAAAAAGAACTTTCTAGTTTCTCTTTGTGTCTCTCGCAACTGGATGTTTAGTAAAACATGATTTATCTATGGAAAAAGATTAGCTCATTAAATATCCCGTATTACTACATAACATGTGATATAAATAACAGATTTTTTTAGAGAATAGTAGGTATACACAAAGTTTTATTCGTAGGACTAAATAAATTATTCAAACTTTCCCCGAATCCCACAAGAACACGCGTCGAGACGCATGTTGAAACCACAGACTACATTTGAATTTGATACCGTACCACATTTCTGTTATACGAGTCTCTATGGTTATACGATATCTAACCTAAGGAAAATTCTATTTCTTAAAAGAATTTCGTACTACGTACTTACATAATAAAAAAATTGCAACTTGTGATAAATAAACGCGTGTAACTACGCGTTTATTAATCAAAAGCTATATTTTTTTTTGTAATATCGATAACTTACCTAAAGTAAATTATATTTCTCAAATAATTACGTATAAAGTACTTACATAATTTAAAAAATGCAAGATTTTGATAAATAAACTCGTGTAACTACGCGTTTATTTATCAAAAGCTATCAATTACATCATCCCTATGTGATAAAACCTTTTATCTAATTTTAAAAAAGAAGATGACTAAAAGTCTTATTGCCATCAAAAAGAAATTACCCTTGTGTTATTATGACCATAGGAATAAGATATTTAAATTTTGATTGCGACAAAAATGATCGGTACATATTAAAACAGATCATCTAGTTTATGTATACACATTTTCATGTAAACTAGCCCATATCACCTACTGTTAAACACATCCATACAAAACCTTAATAAATATGTATTATAAATAAAAATGGCGCAACACAAATAATATATTAATACATACAGATTGTGTATGTATTCGTTACACATTAGACGTGCGCGTTTTTTTTGTAATTGAAATGGTTTTGGTCATGCAACGCTCAGTGCGGCCGCTAATAGGGTGGCCTCGTTATGTAATCGAATTGTTTACACATACACAAGGTCGTTCACAATAACTTCTAAGGCTTCATTTGCTTTAATTAGTACGTATGGGTTTTACGCATTGTAGAATGTCTGTTGTAAACGTCATTAGCTACGGTAACCGCTTTCAATCATGTCATCCTCGAAGCACAAACAATCACAATAACTGTAAGATGTTCACTGTGGGACAAAAGTCTCCCCAAGGATCATCTTTGGGGATATGCCATAATCGCTACGATTGGCAGACGGGTTGGCAATCGCAGTTAGATGGAAGGTGCTGCCCGTCCTCTGGTAGATATTCCTTCGGGTCTACTTCTACGCCCCCCACGGCATGAGATGGGGTGATGATATTCTGACGCCGTCACCACACAGAAAAAACAATACTTTACACAAATAGTGTGTGTTTGTGTCTATGTTTCTGTCTGTAGTTTCCTTGTCCAACAAATGAACTACATCATGCGGTTGTTTTTGAGAGACAGTTATTTCCGTTATTAAGTTGTCCACTCAATGCAAAAAGAGTTATACAACTCAATGTAAATATTATATCTCTAATATCTGGACTTCTACGGTTCGCTATCTGTATATATCACGGTATCTATGAAACGGATGGACGGATTTCAATGCAATGTTTCTGATCTGAAAGCCAGTTATGGTTAGTTCTTAACAAGGTTAACGTTGTTATTTAATTAGTCTTTTGGCAGTTAAGTTAATTGTTGTAAGTTTCCTGTGTTGATTAAATTAACGATCTTAATTAGATAAATATTTGTTATATTTTAAAATAGATACTTAAAGTAGGGCCAATTTAATAGATCATATTTGACACTTCATCAAAATTCAACAACGTAACCTTTACTGGCGGACATAGAATATTATTATTTTTTTCGTAGTTAGAACTGCTCATTTGTAATTTATTTTTAATTACGATTATCTTTATTGTAATCATATCAGCCGAAAGACGTCCACTGCTGGACAAAGGCCTCCCCCAAAGATCTCCACAATTGCCGGTCTTGCGCTATCCGCATCCAGCGATTTCCACCGACCCGCACAAGATCATCGGTCTATTGTAATAATTACCAAATAAGGTCATGTTACAATTCACTTTACTAGTAACTGACAGGTGTCAAATGGGATCTAAAAATTGGCCCTACTATACAGTTGAAACATTATACTCAATTGACACACAATAATGGTTCAATGGTCACCACTAAGTGAACAGATCTTGGCAAAGCATGGGACTTAGTACCCCTGTCATACAAATTTACCTCTTAACAATCTATACTATATTACACACATTGTTCCTACACTTAAACAATGCAATACAAAAGCTCTTTATATACCAGAATTACCAACTTAACGACGAGCAAACAGTTATGATAATAACATACAAAGGGTTGTCTTATCGCTAGCTGCTATTTCTCCTAGAAAACCTTGGGATGTATAACCAACATGAAAATTGGTAGCATATAGTTGAAATATATAAGAAGGAATAGTTATTTTAATACTAGCTGTGCCCGCGGTTTTACCCGCATTAAACATTATAAATTATAGCCTATGTGTTCATCCAGGGTGTCAGCTAACTCCATACTAAATTTTATTTCAATCACTCCAGCTGTTAAGACGTGAAGAAGTAACAAACATACACACTCACACACTCACAAACTTTCGCCTTTATAATATTAGCAGGATTTTATAAGGTATTTATATCGTGATCTATACGGACATATTATGAGTTCACTTATAAATTAAATGCTTTTACTTATTAAATAAATAAATATCTTGGGATAGCTAAAAATAAAAAGGAAGTAATAACTTACTAAATATTTCTTTTTGCTTTGTGGTGACGGCGACGAGTATTACCATCCCGTGGAGGGCGTAAATGTCGTCCTGAGATAATATCTACCAGAGAATGAGCCGTAGCGTAACTATGGCCATCTTACTGCGATTGTCACCCATCTGCGAAGCGTGGCGATTATACCATATCCCAACATTTTAGAGTGAGGCTTGTCCCGTAGTAGACGTCACTCGGCTGCCATGATGATGATTAATATTGCACATTTAATAGTAACGGATAACCGATATGAATACTTTTACCAAAAGTGTTTCTATAGTTCATCATCATCATATTAGCCTAAAGACGTCCACTGGACAAAGGCCTCCCACAAAAATCTCCACAATTGCCGGTCTTGCGCTATACGCATCCAGCGGCTTCCATAGTTACTGAATAAACATTTTATTTCATATATATACTCGTAGTAGATCTATCTTCATGATTACTTCATTAAACATATATATTACTTAGTGCGATAACTGTGTCAAGCAACTTAAACTAATAATGGATTGTAACTTTTAAATAGATAAACTATTTATTGTACAGACGCCACTACATCTACCTACCCCAATCTTTCAAATTTCTTTTATAGATTTTCAACTTTATCACATAAGTATACTTTCAATTGGGGAAACCTACAGGAGCATAATAATAAAAAAGTATAAACACACAAACAGCTAAGCAACAGGTTGTGTCTAAATTTAATCTTAGTAATACTTATCAAACTTAATATTAAAGAAATGGAGAGGAAACCGTGACGATATATAAGGAAGTTCACGTAAAAAGTAGTCGAGTTAGTTCGAGTTAGAAACACTAGTAGTACCTACTAGTACAGATCGTAAACAGGTTTCAACAGATGGTGGAAAGTGGCGGCGAGGCTACGCTCGTGTTCTGTACAGCCTAGAACCGTAGTATCTACCATACCGACGACGGTAAAGAAATCTACATTTTACACAATGTGAAATAACCTCTAAATTAACAATATTCGATTCTAAACAAAATAATTGGACGGTCACCATAGCCTAGTTGGTAGTGCTCCTGCCTACGAAGCTGGTGGTCCTGGGTTCGAATCCCGGTAAGTGCAAATATTTGTGTGATGAGCACGAATATTTGTTTCTGAGTCATGGATGTTTTCTATGTATATATGTATTTATCTATCTATATAAGTATGTATATCGTCGCCTGGTACCCATAGTACCTACAAGCTTTGCTCAGTTTGGGGCTAGGATGATCTGTGTGACATTGTCCCCAGATATTAATTAATGTCCATAAAATCGACTTCGACTTTTCATGGAGAAAACCGATTGGAACAAAATTTGTAAGAGATCATCCAGAAAGCGTTCCCTATTTATTGGGTACTTAGGTGTGCCTTGTGGAATGTAGTAGGGACTAAAAATACATGAGCATACAAAGCTATAAAATTTATTAATTGTATTGTATTTTATATCTTTTATTGCGGACATAATATAAATCCATTTATAAAATTTTAAAATATTTAATAATTTACTGAAAATAAGCAAAATATTTTTATTTGTATTTTTTATGTTCTTATTTCGCTTAAGAAATATTTTTTACTAACACTAGTTTATAAGTTATGATTGTAACTAACACATTAATTATTATTTATTATTATTTTTTATACATATTACTAAACTTTTGTAATTAGTTGTTTGACAAATAATTTTTTTTCATCAAATATCTTCAATGAATGTTTCTTTTTAAGTTAGTTAAAAACTGTTGAATATTATTTTATTGGCTGTTGTAGTGTGATCAAACATACAACTATGAATTATCTTGATAGAACTAACTTTTAAATAAAAAACGCATCGAATTGAAACACCAGTTGAAAGATTTGACCTGTCTGAAACACCAAAATTAATAACTGTGTTAAGTTCTACTGTGCGATAACTATGTCTTGACTTATTCATGTTTTATTATTAGACATGTAAGTTTCCAAGGACTTGTTCTATATTAGATTGATATAAATAATACATTTTATTCGTATAATAAATAGAGGTCATAGCTTGACTTTATAATGAGATGAATATGTAGTATATGTATAATAATTTATGTTAACATTGTTGAATTGAAACATCCATTGGTAATGTTAATATTTTCGTGTTACCAGCTACGATTACAGTAAGCACGGGAGAGTAGAATTGCGGATAATTTTTGATGGGAAAACTTCTTTAGCGGCGTTTTGTGCACTTTTTGGGATAAAAAATGTTAATCTCGCGTCAGGACTGGTGACCTAATCGAATATTCGTAAGACGGAGGGTTTTTTCATTTAATTTACACTGGCCGCTTCTACACTCACATGACCGCAGCATTTTTTAATTTCTTTGGCGGCGTTGTGCACGTTTTTCTTAATTATGTTAGATTTTTTGCAGCCAGTCGGCTGTAAAAAATTAACCAAATTTAGTTCTATTTTTAAATTTTTGTATCAACATAGGGAGGGAAGCAATTACTAAGAACCGCCTACTTTAGCGCCCAAAGTTGAGATCATCAGCATCTTCCACTCGCTACTCGGATCAAATAAAAACTACTTTCCGAGTATGAATAATGAAAAAATAGTTGTCACTTCTATTGCAGTCCCCAAAGACTGCTCCGCGTGTTTTACATTTCATTTCTTAATTTTAAGACTGGCCACAATTAAACTGGCCGCAAATTTCTTATATAGATTTTCAACTTTATCACAAAAGCATAAGGTTCACCTTCAATCGGGGAAATTTGACAGATTGGGGTAGCTTGATGTGCTGGCGTCTGTACATCTGCAGATGATGCTTCTTGCCACCAAGCCACGAAATAGGTCTTGTCATGAAACTTGGATAAGTATAAAAAAATATAATCGCCTGAGGCAAGACATTGGAAAAAATCCAAAGTATTAGTCCCTTTCCACTATATAAAGTATTCCGTTGTAGACCACACGTGCGAACCGATGTGTCGAAAGCTAGTTCTAAATATTTCGACAAACATTGAAGTGAAATCAAAAACAAGCGGCAATAAAACACTGTTAGTTGAAAACGGTCATATTGATTTATTTCTGTAATTTTATTGCCAACTAGACGTGCCCCGCGGTTTTACCCGCGTTAATCTTTATAAATTTTAGCCTATGTTATTCTGATATATAGGCTATACTACTACGCAGTTTCATCAAAATCAGTTCGGTAGTTTTTGCGTGAAACATCCATACATCCAATCCATCTATACTCACAAACTTGCGCATTTATAATATTAATGGAAGGAGTAACATTCAGTATGGAGTACTACCCAGTACCGAGTAGTATGGAGTAGTAGCCAATACTGAGTAGAATTGAGTTCACTTTGTTTCTTTTTCTATTTATAGACATAGATGTCATCACAAAATTGTAATTTAGCATTCAATATTGATACCCAACACTGAGTAGTATTCAGTATTGAGTAGTAGTTCACCGGCTTATAGACATAAAGGCATCACAAAGTTTTAATTTACCATTCAATCTTGAGTAGTACGCAATAGTGAGTAGTATTCAGTATTGAGAAGTAGGCAATACTGAGTAGTAGTTCACCTATTTATAGACATAGAAGTCATCAAAATTTTTAATTTTATATTAAATAAAAATCTCTTTATTGAGTTAGATTTTTCATAAAGGTTCATTTGCTATAATCTTTTTTTTTCACTTTTTCACTTTACTACATTTTCCTAGTTTTTGACGTTTTGATAGGTTTTCGTTAATTCTATTTGAACCATTACCAGCTGATACGGGATTGGCGTCATACAATAAAATTGGGTTTGTTAACATCGTAATGGTTACATCAATAGATAGCATTTATAAAACCACTAAAATACACGAAGCGATCTATTATAATTATAATGTACGACGATAAGCTAATACGTATATAAATTATTCTGATGACTTTCAATCAAGATATGATTACACACACCGCGGCCGTGTTCCATGTTGCGAGACTGGTAGTGACTAGTGACTACTTAAATATATCGAATGTATTTAAAACTGTGTAGTTTCGACGATAAGCAATCGAATCTCTTTAAAATGAATGAATTGAAAGAATTTCTGGCGATTGCGTTTAAAGAACGCAATTAAGAAAAAAAAAATACATAAAATGTACGATTGGAAAATTTATGCAGTCGCTTAGATTAAGCTTCTGGTTGAAAGCCTTTTGCGCCAGCCAACTGCTCCTTGTTTTGAATTCTTTAATTTTAATATACTATTGCTTAATGTAACAATAATAGCTTAGTTACTTGCTATTTATTATTTATTTAAGTATATTAAAAATATATGTGACGAAACAGACCGCACGGATGGACAAATTCAAAATATTTTGTTGCTTTAATTACTGATTTTAAACTGTGTTTATGTATTGCATAGCGAGCTTGACAAGTACAAGTGTATGTAAATACCCAAGTGCTGAATAAATTTCATTATTTCATTTCATTATGTTTATGTTGTAAATAGTTTACTTTTTTTCGTCTGGTAATGTCGACAACATTAAAGTTTATATAAACTTAGTAAATTATTGCAAAGACCAAGTTAGTGTGTTTTTATGGTACCTTGGATTTAATCTCTATAAAAGATGTTTCAATGTCTCTTCGTGTAAATGACGTGTGTTTCATGAAACGTGTTTAACATACGTTGAGTGTATGGATCTTGAAATTCAAATTCAAATTATTTTATTTGCAGAAATATGGGTCTTACAATGTTCTTATTTCTAATTATAATTACCGATCCATATTAGCCTTTCGGCGTGCAAATGTCTTACACTTAAAAAAATAATTTTAATTTATTAAACAAGAGATTGAGAGGACCTCATAACTCGTAAAATAAGAAATGAAATAATAATTAGAAAAAGATATTTTTTTAAAGACAACGCCAGCATTAGGGTATTTAATCCCTGTGTCGCGGGGTACTTTACAAACATGATAGACGGACACTAATTACATCCAGACTCAGAACAACTATTTATGGGTCACACAAATAGTTGTCCGGCGCGGGACTTGAACCCGCGACACGAAACGGCGAGGCGACTGTCTAAGCCGCTGCGCCGCACGTGCAGAAAAAGTTTTAATTATTGAAAAAGGTTACTTCGGTAGGAAAAAAAATAAATACTTTTATGAATGCACTGTATTAAATCACCTACTCTTGGTATGTTAATAGAAATTGTAATAGAATTATATTCGATTACACTGAAAGGTGAAGTTTCAGTAATTTATATTCGATCAACCAATGTCTTCTTTTTAATCATCATTACAGCTTAAATAAGTCCACTGCTGGACAAGCCTCCCTAAAGAATCATCTTGAGGGGATATGTCATAATCACCACGCTTGGCAGGCGGGTTGGCGATCGCAGTTTGATGGTCGTAGTACTCAGAAGGAAGCTGCTTCCCGTCCTCTGGTAGATATTCCCTCGGGTCGACTTCTACGCCCCCCACGGGATGAGATGGGGTGATGATATTCTGATTCTGATATTTGTCGCCGTCACCACACAGCCAACAACCAACCAATGTCTTCTTTTTAAACCCATCCGCAAAAAGAGCGGTGCTATACGGTTGACGTCGATGTGTGTCTGTCTGTGGCATGTTTGATTAATATCGGTCCAGCAGTGGCAGAGTATCAGCTCTTTTCCAAAATGATGTAATTATAGTTGGAGTCGAGTTTTCTAACGGTTAGCTTAGTTTATGAATACAGGTTAGCTTATTTAGTGTACAGTACAAAAGATTGCATTTCTTTATTAAGTTTAATAATAACTATAATATCATATTTCTCTGTCAAAAGTACGAATTATACTTTAATAATATTTAGATAATGTGCACAACGTTTACTCAACAAGATTTCAAAATACAATATAGTTTCTATGCTGTATTTTGAAATTGTTGTTGCTAGGAAGTCTCGACTCATTAGCTTGCATATGTTTGCCACGTAAACTATCATAATTTCGGTAGTTTACTTTGAATCAACCATTAGCAATTCGATACGTCCAGTAAAATAAAAACAGCAATTTTTTTTCAACTTTTTAATAACCTGTCAGTGCCTCTAGCACGAGTTCCTGCAGTTTACTTACTCGATCACACGTACAGTTTCGTCCCATACATTGAGCACCAGAATTTTAGTTCTTAATAGTTTCCGCGAGAGGCGCTGGTGCTCAATGTATGGGACGAAACTGTACGTGTGATCGAGTAAGTAAACTGCAGGAACTCGTGCTAGAGGCACTGTTTAAGTGTGTTTTTAATTCAATTTCGATACTTAAGCGTCTTAGTGTATATATATTTAAGTAATATTAGTTGTTCCAAAGTTGCCAGTTTTCTAATAAATTCCCTCGTACTATATATTATACAATGTATAATATGTAATATGTTACTAGGTATTTATGATTATCTAAGAGGATGAGAGTCTGTTTAGACTGCTTTTCTCAAGTAATGAAATATATTAAAGCATTAGTAAACAATCGAATGTTTATCATGTGCCGTCATTGTAAAGGAAATCCTATTTCGAGATCAGAGCGGTTATAATGAGTACCTAAATTAGTTTAGGTTGTCAACAATCGAATATAAATGAGTAGTAATGTCTCAGTTCGTTGTTGTCTATGTATGCGTGTGTCTGTCCTACATACTCGTACTAACAAGGTCCGTGTAGCGTGTAGGAAGGTCTACGCACACACATGTAACTGCTCTATGTAGGCCGTTGCATCTCCGTAGTCAATGTACTGCGTTATAGTTATCTGTACTTACGGTACTTATCATTGTTCTCTGTCAATCAAATAATTACGGCCAGTTATTTAAGTAAATGCAGCAACTTTTTTACGATGTCCCTTTTAACTACACCTGTAATGTACCTGCTTGAACGATTGCAGGTAAAGTAGTTAACTTGCCGTCAATTAGTTTTGAACTCGTTCTACTATTTAAATTGCGATAGGTGTTTGTTTTTAATTTATTTTGAAATTGGATTTGGATGGGTTTAGTTTTAATTTGCAAAACAAGTTGTTGACTCAACAATTTTTTACTACGCCGATAGCTGTTTTAGAAATGCAGTTTTTTCTCAGTTGTTGTAGGAAAATATTCTCAGTTGCAGACACCGTTTTCTATTGTTTACAACAATTACAACTAGTGTTAATGATCTATTGTGATTGGAGCAACTGACAATGAAGCATTACAGACATTTAATTGTTACGTGTTGCTTTAGTCAGAACTTCGTGGCATTATGGTATAATTGTGCTTAGTAAACTTTTTGATTGTGTCAAAATTACGTAAAATTATTGTTTAGCATAATATTTGGCATTAAAGCATTGTTCAACAATTTAGTTCACAACTTAAATTAATTGAAAGTAATAAGTTGAATGATGCCATAGCGGCATATGCAATGTAATTGAGCTGTGGATATATTTACCAACGTACAATAAACTAGGGCTTAATGCGCAATCTAAATCTTTAAAATGAGTCAAGAAACGTTTTATGCTGGCAATACCTGTCGCCATTGTACACACGGCTACATATCAAGCTATATTTCCAGTATAAGCTGATCCCGCGTTGTATAGGATTTCAATACAATGAGAGGTCAGCTTATATTGGAAACTAGCTGAGCCCCGCAGTTTTACCCGCGTTAAACTTTATAAATGATCACAGCTCCTCCCCCGTAGGTGATAGCGTGATAATATGTAGCCTATATGTTGACCCGACCTCTTAGTAATATTCATGCCAAATTTTAAGTAAATCCATGCAGTACTTTTTGAGTTTAGCTCGGACATACATACAGACAAACAGACAAAAATTCTAAAAACTATATTTTTGGCTTCGATATCGATTGAAGATCACGCCCAAAGTATCCTTTAAAAAAAAAATTCATTGTACAGTTTTGACTTTTCTACGATTTTATTATATGTATAGATGTATAGCTTGATATGTAGCTGTGTGAACAAGGTAGTTTTGGTGCCAACGAGGAAAAAGAAACATTGACGCATTGTTCAATTTCTTAAAAAAATGGTGCATATTCAAGTATTTATGTGTAGATATGGTGGATTTTTAGACAAAACATCTTAAAGACGAAGACTCCAGATAATCCTCTAGTTAAGTCTCCACTGCTTTACTCTCTAGTGGTTAATGACCCCGACTGCTAAGTCAGAGGTCGAGGGTTCGATCCTCACCCAGAACAATTTTTTGTGTGATGAGCACGATTAAAGTCAAAGTAACTTTATTCCGTAAAAATTTTACATTTATGTGGAATCGTCATATTTTTTTTACCCTACCGTGCAGTGCATGACGTGACAGCTACTGAGAAACACTGCCAGAAAACTCAGTAGGAATCCTTTTTTAAAATAAAATATACTTTAACATTAATTACAATCATGTGTATTGACTCAGAACAACTCCATCCCAAGCACTTTTATCACTTAAATAATCAGAAATTTTGTAATATGCCCTGCTACACAATTTGGCTTTAATAATTCTTTTAAACTTATTCGTAGACAATTCTCTAATATCATTGGGAAGTTTGTTATAAAATCTTATACATTGCCCCATAAAAGAGTTACTTATTTTGTGGAGACGGGTAGTATGCAATATGAGATTATTCTTATATCTAGTATTTACATTATGTGTATCGCTCGTTTTACAGAATGAATCGATATTTTTATGCACATATAGTAAGTTTTCATATATATACTGAGATGGTACAGTTAGAATGTTGACCTCTTTGAATTTTTCTCTTAGAGACACTCTCGGGCCAAGATAATAGATGGCTCTTACAGCTCTTTTTTGCAATATAAATATGGTGTTAATGTCAGCAGAGCTACCCCAGAGAAGAATTCCATAGGACATTACACTATGAAAATAACTGAAATAAACCATTCTAGCTGTGTCAACATCAGTCAGCCGTCTAATAGTTTTCACTGCATATGCTGCAGAACTTAATTTGCGGGACAGTTTTTCTATTTGTTGGCTCCATTGTAGCTTTGAGTCAATAGTAATACCCAAGAACACAGTTGATTCAACAGGGTCCAACCTAGCTCCATTAAGTTGTACATTGGTTGTCTCCTGTTTCACATTCGGTGTAGTGAATTTAATGACTTTAGTTTTCTTATCATTAAGCATAAGATTATTGGCATTAAATTGGATTATTTTTTCCGTGTCTGGGTGTAATTTATCTATAATACACTGGGATACAAGGTCATCTGATCCTAAACTAAGTGGAGCTTGTACTATGGAAACCAAATAAACTGATAATATGTACGTATATTTGAAAGATATATCTAAGTATGTTTATCAATTTGTTATAGTATGTTTGCTATAGTGTGTATGTTCCCAAGATATTTATTTTTATTTATTTTATTTAAATTGCTTCCCTGCGGCACATTTAGTTGCCTCTTACGATAGTCAGGGTTTACCCTAGTTCAAATCTTCGCCCATGTAAAGGCCTTGACACTAAAGTACAGACGCCAGCACATCAAGCTACCCCAATCTGTCGAATTTCCCTAATTAAAAGTGAACCTTATGCTTTTGGTATAAGTGGTAATTCTATAAAAGAAATTTGACAGATTAGGGTAGCTGAATGTGCTGGTGTTTGTACTTAGAGAGTTATTGTATGTAGGTATGTTTTCTTGGACAAACATATAGTAACTAGTAAATACCTAAGTGGCTGCAGCACGCTCGACATAAAAAGTTTCTAACAGCAAATTGCATGTAAAAATATCAATTTTCACAACTATAGCGCACGTTCTTTTGTGTCGCAAGCGAAATTACTTGCAGTAAACAGTTTTGTCCTCCAAACGTGGTATGGTTTGTCGGTCAATATCGCTGGCCATTACAAAACCCCGCTGCGTACGCGCACTTGCAAGAATTATGCCTCACCTAGCGATGCATCCGTGATACGAAAAGTCATTACACTTCCCTTTATTTTTAGCTGACTTCAAAAAAAGAAAAATTATCAATTCCACTAGATGTTTTCTTTTTATTTATGAATATTACTCAATTTTACCATAAAGATAATTTACTGTTCGGTTCAGTTCTATAGGTATTATTAAAACAGTTCGTTCAAATCATTTAGTTGTAACACTTGTAACTCAAGAAGATGAATGTTATAAGTCAAAAAGTCCAATGTGTAGTACAAATAAAAATATTGATTTAAATGCAATTAGTTAATATCTGATATCTAAAAAAATTAATCAGTTAATAGAAATTTAAGACAATCCTTTCAGTCTTATCAACAATTCTTGTTTATTTTTGCTTGTAGTTACGGGGGAATCTCAAGGATTCATTATAAATTTAATCGTTTAAATAACCATAAAACATAACTTAAAATAGTTAGTGAATAAACGTAATCATTATATCGTACATTTATCAATTTTAGTCATTTAAAAGAAAAATAGTTACGACCCCTTATAAAATTAAATATTATTTGTAAATAATCCAATACAATTAACGGATTTAAATATCTACCTATCCCTGGAATTAAATATAAGCGTTTTTAAAGTGTACTTAAATAAATACCACTCAAAATAATATTCTAGCTACGTTTAGCATTAGGAAAGCGTTATAAAATTATTTGTTATTCTGTTTCTTATATTATTATGTTCTCCAATAGTCGTGACAATTATTATCTGGCAGAATTATTTTGTCCTAAATCTGTTTGTAATTGTTGCGTTGCCAGTACTGATAAAACTGATAGATAAAGAAGCCAGAGTATTTCCAGAGCCGTCACTCTATGTGGCTTCTATTCCAAGATTCCACACTTCCTTGAATGTTGAGCTTACAAATAAATACTTGCACCTCGAGCGTTTTGGCGCGCTGCCAACATCCTAATGGCTCGGGCCTCGCGCCAAAGCCGCCAGAAAATCATCGGTATTGGGAACTAACTCGCGACTTGAAGTGGATTTACTTAATGTTCGTATCGGGCTCTAACAATAACGTTTACAGTGTTAGAAATCTTTTAAATGGCTTTAAGATTGCTTTTTGTAATATTTATTCAATCATAGTTTTTAGGGTTCCGTACCCAAAGGGTAAAACGGGACCCTATTACTAAGACTTCGCTGTCTGTCTGTCTGTCCGTCTGTCACCAGGCTGTATCTCATGGACCGTGATAGTTAGACAGTTGAAATTTTCACAGATGATGTATTGCTGTTGCCGCTATAACAACAAATACTAAATATTTAAGGGGGCTACCATACAACAAACGTAAATGTTTATGCTCGTTTTTATAGATAATGGTACGGAACCCTTCGTGCGCGAGTCGGACTCGCACTTGGCTGGTTTCTATTATAACTATGATTTCCTTTATTATTTTTAGCATTTTAAACATGCTATACTGAAAATATTTTTTCAGACATCTTTAAAATTAATTGTATAAATTTAAGTGCGGGTGGGAATCGAACTCACGACCACGGGGTATCCGGCGCCATGTGCGTTAACCGCTCTGCCTCCGCACCGTGGTTCTGTGACTCGAATTTGTACAGTCCATTCGATGTTTCTTAACGTATTTAAGACGCTTTTAGCGCCAGCCTAAGATTGCTGGTTTTCTAAATTTAATTCAATTTCTTTGATTGTATCACAATGGTCGGCGTGTTTGCTAGTGCTAGTGCCTTGAAGATTGTGTGGTCGACTCGTGACCGGAGTAAGCGGCCAATTACATGCCGACTACGGCTGGTGCTCGGCCCAGAGGCAATCCAATTTCCGAGTGCATTGTCCGTCTGTCTACACAAATCTTATGGTATCTTACGTTTAGTTGTAACTCTCCGAAATATTCAAATATTCTCAGTTCTTAACAAGATTTACTTCCATATATAATATTTGTGTGATGAGCACGGATGATGCTGTGTGGTGACGGCGACAAATATCCGAATCAGAATATCATCACCCCATCTCATCCCGTGGGGGGCGTAGAAGTCGACCCGAGGGAATATCTACCAGAGGATGGGCAGCAGCTTCCTTCTGAGTACTATGACCATCTTACTGCGATCGCCAACCCGCCTGCCAAGCGTGGCGATTATGGCATCTCCCCCCAAGACGATTCTTGAGGGAGGCTTGTCCAGCAGTGGACTCATTTAGCTGTAATGATGATGATGATGATGATGATGAGCACGAATATTTGTTTCTGAGTCATGGATGTTTTCTATGCATTTAAGTATTTATCTATCTATATAAGTATTTATATCATCGCCTGGTACCCATAGTACAACCTTTGCTTAGTTTGGGGCTAGGATGATCTGTGTGACATTGTCCCTAGATATTATTATTATATTATACTAGCTGGTGCCTGCGACTTTGTCCGCGACAATTTTGAATGATGACCAATGTAACTACTTACTTCTAGCTTAATCTAAAAAATATTACTTTTAAAACAAATAAGCAATATAAATTAAATAAAACCTAACCTATAAATAACCTTACTAAGAAATAAATGAAAGACTGCTACTGTTATTTACAAAAAGGACCCGATATCATCAAGCAAAAATCGAAGAATACATATCAATTGTCCTTAAGTATAGTCAGTAAGTTAAATAAAGTAAAATAATAATCAACGATGCATTAATCACAAAGGTAACTCCCATTAGATTTGGTTGCGACATTTTGTGAACGAAACCATAGCGCGATCTAAAACGATGATTACGCCATCTACTAACAAAAATATAAACTTGTAAAGCGGTAAAATTAAGAGGTGTGCATATATTTTGGGTGAGATTTAGGCGATCATCTATTGATTCAGTTTTGGACTACCTTTTATTTCAAGCATTTATTTATTTTAACCGTTATACCAATTAAGTTCCGCGATCTGAAACGACATTAACGCCATCTAGTTACAAAATTGTGAACCTGTAGATCAGTAAAATTAAGATGATGTTTTTTGGGTGCGATCATCTCGACACCAACAATTTATACTACGCTAACTCGAATTTTAGATAAATTCGTCAATTATTCCAATTTGATTAAAATGTCGTTTAATAATAATAATAATAATAATATCATTTATTTGCATGAAATACGGTAGGCATGAGGTGTTATACAGTAGTAAGTAGGAACATGACATATTTCACCCTCGATGAGGGTATGCAAAGTTATGTTTAAAACATTAAATTACAGGGATGTTTATAACAATTTATCCATTACAATAATAAATCTAAATTATTTAAATACCAATAAAATTAATAATTCTAGAATAATCATAGACATTGTAGGAAAAACATCAACAACAGCTTGCTACATCAGCGTGCACCAAATCGACAGGTGCTTTTATTAAAAAAATCTTTGATTGTATAAAAACTCTCCTGGATTAACCATTTTCGCAAGGCACAGCAGAATCTTTTATAAGGAAGATCAGTCATTCCTTTAGGCAAGGAGTTATAGATCAGAGGCGCCATATAGGCACAGCTTTTTCTAAATAGTTCTAGCTTGGGAACAGGCATTTTCAAGGGTAGATGGTTGACTTTACGTTTATTCGTGTTGTCGTTGACGGTAAAGAGATAGCTGTGGTATTTAACAAATTTTGCAACTTCGTAGATGTATATACAGGGGACCGTTAAATGATTTTTAGTTTTAAAGATGGGCTTACAAGACTCGCACCAATTCATGCCATAAAGCGCTCGGATGCATTTTTTTTGTGCTATAAAGACCTTAGTGATGTCTGTAGAATTTCCCCAGACCACTATGCCATATCGTATAATGGAGCATATGTAGGCATGATACACCATGATAGAAGTTTGCCTGCAACTTACGTCTTTGACTTTTTGAAGTGCAAAAACAAACTTGTTTATTTTTGCACATAAATTCTTAATGTGCTCCTTCCATGAAAGATGTGTATCAAGTGTAATACCTAAAAATTTTGTGCTTTGTACTTGTTGTATGAGTGAATTATTGTATTTAATATTTAATTGGATGTTTTTGCTCTTATATGTTTTAAAATTAATAAGTTTTGTTTTTTCAATATTTATTTTTAATTTGTTCATGTCCAGCCATTTCCTAACATCATCTAGCGTTTTATAAATTCCCCTCTCATATGTGTCAATATCGTTACAGTCTAGAATAATGGTTGTGTCGTCTGCGAATAAGACACAATCATGTGTAAGTACATTTGGGAGGTCATTGATGTAGACAAGAAACAAAAGGGGGCCCAAAATACTGCCCTGCGGTACCCCAAAATAATTAATCCTGTGTTTCGAGTCAAACTTAATTATGCTATTTGTTCCAGTGTCAAATTTCGTTATTCTAGTAAATTGAGCCCTGTTTAGCAAGTAAGACTGAAACCACAACAAGGAAGTGCCTCTTATGCCACACTTTTCTAGTTTTGAGATAAGCATAGAGTGATCCACGAAATCAAATGCTTTACTGAGGTCTAGCAATAGAGCCGAGGTCGGGATGTTATTATTGATATTATTTATGATTTTATTTATTAGGGTAAACATAGCTAATTGCGTTGACCTAGTTTTCCTGAAACCAAACTGTTGCGCTGCTAAAACGTCATATTTATCGAGGAATTTTACTATTCTTTTGAGCATTATTTTTTCAAAGATCTTCGATAAAACCGGGGTTAAAGCAATGGGCCTATAATTATTTTTCTCTGCTTTTGACCCTTTCTTGTGTAGTGGTTTGATAACTGACACCTTAAGTTTTTCTGGAAAACAGCCTTGTTCAAATGACAGATTTATTATGTGCGCCAAAGGTTCTGATATGAATAGAGCAATACGTTTCAATAGGTCTGAGTTGATTTCATCGTATCCAGCTGATTTAGAATTTTTTAATGAAATTATCTGTTCGAAGGCTTCTTTTGCGTCAGTTGGTTTTATAAAAATACTAGAAACGTTACATTTTAGATTTGAAGTGCAACACTCAGATTCATTATTAGTGGAAGCAGAAGTAGTAGTGTTTTGAATTACATCGATGAAAAAGTCATTAAATACGTTTGCAATGTCAAATCCAGATGTAACTGTACTTCCGTTATCGATAATGTCATTGATGAATTGACTGGCCATAGGTATAGGACCGTCGACATAACGTTTTACAACATCCCATGTTGCTTTACCTTTGTTGTTAGAGTTGGCTATGTATCGTTGATTACAGAGAGACTGAGTGCCATTAATACATTTTCTTAATAATTTTGAATATTTTAAATAAGCAACTTTATTGTTATGACATCTATTTAAATAGTAGTTGTATCTTAAAGCTCTTTTGGTTCTACAACTATTTTTGAGGCCCTTTGTTATCCAAGAAAGTCTGCCCGTTCTAAAACTATTTCTTCGTCTTATTGTGGGGAAACAGAGATTGTAAAATAATATTAGTTCTTCGTGAAATTCATTAAAAGCCTCATTTGTATCTAACCTATTATATATACCAGAGAAACTAATACAACTAATACATTCTACAAACTTAAGTACGTTACTTTTGCTGTGATCACGTGTAGTAGTGAAGTAATGTTTAGGTGTTTTATCTACTTGTCTGTTTTCAAATTCAATAGTTTGTGCTGTATTGTGATCCGAAAGGCAAAAGTTGTGCGTCCTACCTAGTGCTGATGAAATGTTACTGAGGATGTTGTCAATACATTTATTTATTCGTGTCGGTTCCTGAATATGGCACCGCAGTCCGTAATTTGATATAAGTTCTAGGAATTCAGTACTTACGCTATGATGAGCCAATATGTCGATATTAAAATCGCCGCAAATAATTAATTTACTCTGTTTGTGGCGTAGTTTAGTCAGCGTTTCATTCATTTTATCAAAGAAAAGATTTATGTTGGAGTTAGGAGTTCTATAAATACATATTATAATGAGTTTTAATTGTGGAATTTCTAGGCCACATATTTCAAAGTGTTTTTCTATACACATTTTATTAATATCATTTAATTCAACGCCTTTGAAGTCATTTCGTAACAAAATACACGAACCTCCTCGCCGTTGCAATTTTCGAGAAAAAATGGTTGATAAATGAAAATTATTTAGATTAAAAAATTGTTCTTCACCATTAATTATGAAGTGTTCTGTGAGACATACGGCGATTACACGTATATTCGATTCATGCAATTCATTGAGGGCTAATTCTAGATCGTTAATTTTACTTAGTGCGCCTGCGATATTTTGGTGCATAATACTGCACAGTGATGTACTATTGCGCTCACTGACGAAAAAACTGATATTTGTCTTTATTTGGCAATAGGGAAGAATTATTTATAGAAGAATAATTATATTTTGAGACCGCTGAGAAATAGAAGGGTATTGTGCCTTTACGAGGTTTAGGTTTAGATGCCAGGATAGTCGTGGAAAGACTATTTAAGTCTTGTATAATGTAATCTTTTAAGTCATTAAAAATATTTTTCATACCATGTCTATTTAGAACTCCACTTCTCTTATAAAACATTGAGTCATCATATCTTAGATTCAAATTGGAGTCGAATAAAATTGCATAATTATATTTATACATGTCTTGATGCAATAAAGTATTAAAAGTTTCCACTCTGGAGTTAAAAATATTGCTACAACCATTAAATTTATAGGTAGGACAGCACAATATTAAGTTAGTGTGATTAATTGACATTAAAGCTTCGCGTATACTTATAACAAGGTCGTAATAATTGACAGACTTCTCAAAATCATGTTCTCCTATAAAAATCAAACAGTAGTCTTGTTCATTGAAGTTAGCAAGCTTATTGTTTATATTATTGACTAGTTGTTTAATTCCACAGTTGGTAAAAATATAATGGCAGACATCATAATGTGGAAAAGTATTTTGTGCTATAGACAGAATATTATTTACTCTATTGCTACTAATAATACAAACTTTTTTACGTGAACTACTTAAACCAGATATACTGGGCTTAGATGAGTAGTCTGTGGATTTGTCTGTTTGATATACATTTTTTGCCATCTCGGGCTTGTTACACGAGGATAAAGGTGTGCTAAGATTTCTATCGGTTTTTAGATTCCGATTATTTTCAGACGAAGGGCTAGTAGCGCCGTCTGCTGTCGGACGAAGGTTGAATGACAAAGATGTGCTAATATTTTCGTTGATTTCTTGATCCCGATTATTTTCGATCGACGGACTAGCAGCGCCATCCATTGTCGGGTAGCTGGTCAATGTTGTTTGCCCAAGATCGATAAAACTGGTGTCCTCATCATCAAACGTCAGCCGCCGGTTTCTTGACATTCTATTTCTAGGAGTTGGGGTTATAACTTTCGTTTTGGGCTCTGAACAAATTCTGTGTAGTGTTTTTAATTTCAGTTTGTGTTTCATTAGAGTATCTTTTAACAAAATGTTCTCTTCACTGAGCTTTACTATTTCTAAATGTGCGCCTTCAAGTTCGCTTCTAAGCTGTAATAGTTCTGTTTTCAAATCCTCTGTGTCGCTATCATATCCAGTAGACAGATCTGGTAGACTAAGTCTTCTTATATCTGAATTTGTAGATTCAAAAGAGAGATCAAGTGACTCGTTCATTAATGTTTTATGCCGCCGTGTTGTGACATTTTCGTCTCCCATTTTAATACCTTCTTAATTTCGGTTTAGATATTTATTTGTTTAAATATGAGGTAACGGTTACGCCCCTTGTCATCTATTAGAGACAGTTTCTAATAAAGTGATTATGTATTCGACGTTAGATGACACTGATCTTTCAAGGTTCTTATTTGAAAGACATACATTTATAAACAAATCCTATAACTAGATTTGAACTTGGGACGCCTCGATAATGTAAACGTCTAATCACAAACACTGTCAAATTATGGCGACCCAACTTTGTTTTACGTACACCGCAGCTTATGACGATGCGATAATGTGCCAGGCATAAAGCGCTAAAGCGCTAAAGCGAAACAAAAAGTAGGTTGCGTCTAGAAAACAAAACAGTTTGAAGCGATATTTACGCTTGAGATGTAAATCGCATGCAGCAAGAAGCACAGTAAATATTCGCGCCCAGAACGTCGTAAGAGCCGTGCATTCGATGTCACTTACGCGTATTCCTCAACACTGTTTTTGAATCACTGTTTCACTTTGGTTGTTGTAACGAAATTACTTTGTAATGTTATTTTTTATATATAATACAGTTAATTAACACTTAAAACTTTTACACTTTATGGGTAACAGTGTAAATAATTGATATAGTTCCAGTTCAAACTTTAAACTTCACTTATACTAGGTAATTACATTATTTATGTGGGAGCAAAATTATAACGGTCTGCTCTGTCTAACGGTCGTTTGACATCCCTCTTTTTTTAATTTGTTACAAAATTTACCAAAAGAAAAGAAGTTACAAATCTTATAAAACGCTAAATACTAAATCTTTACTTAGACGACAACGACCACGACATTTTAAGCTACTTGGCATAAGAAACTAATTTTTTAAAATTTGAGATTGTTTAAATTGTTGGTGGCGATTTATTGAATCTGTTTTGGATTACCTTTTTTTAACAACAAATTATTCCCTGGATTGCTTTATTTTTAACTGAAAGACCAAATACCAATGTACATGCGTTTAACTAAAAAAATACAGACTTTCATACAAACTTACATCGCCTATTCTAGTCGTCCTTAGGGGTGGAATTTCCAAAAATCCTGAAATATATATTTATAATTTTTAAATGAAATGCCATATACCAATTTTCATGCGTTTACCTCAAAATTGTCACATTTTTCATACAAACTTACATCCCCTATTTGTCACCCTTAGGGGTGGAATTCTCGGAAATCCTGAAATAAATATTTTTTATTTTTAACAGAAAGGCCGAATACCAATTTTCATGGGTTTAACTTCAAAAATGACGCATTTTTCATACAAACTTACATCTCCTATTTTACACCCTAAGGGGTGAAATTCCCAAAAATCCTGAAATATATATTTTTAATTTTTAACTGAAATGCCAAATAACAATTTTCATGCGTTTAACTTAAAACTTTTCACATTTTTCATACAAACTTACATCCCCAATTTTACGCCCTTGTGGGGTGGAATTTTCAAAAACCCTTCTTTAGTGGATGCTTACGTCATAAAAGGTACCTTCTGTCAAAATTTCAAGTCTTTAACTCCAGCCGTTTAGGCTGTGCGTTGATATTTCAGTCAGTCAGTATAAACTTACATCACCTATTTTATGCCCTTCGATGTGGAATTTTCAAAAATCCTGGAATACATATTTTTATTTTTAACTGAAAGGCCAAATACCAATTTTCATGGGTTTAACTTAAAAAAAGTCGCATTTTTCATACAAACTTACATGACCTATTTTATACCCTAAGGGGTGGTATTCCCAAAAATCCTGAAATATATATTTTTAATTTTTAACTGAAATGCCAAATACCAATTTTCATGCGTTTAACTTAAAAATTGTCACATTTTCCATACAAACTTACATCCCCTATTTTTCGCCCTTGGGGGTGGAATTTCCAAAAACCCTGAAATACGTGATTTTTTATTTTTAACTGGAAGGCCAAATACCAATTTTTATGCCTTAAACTTGAAAAACGGCAAAGTTTCATACTAACTTAGCGCCCCTGTTTTACCCCCTTAGGGGTTGAATTTCGAAAAATCCTTCCTTATTCCTTGTCTACATTATAAAGCAAACATTTGTGCAAAATTTCAGCTTTCTAGGTCCAAGGGTTTGGGCTGGGCGTTGATGAGTCAGTCAGTCAGTCAGGACTTGTCTTTTTATTTATATAGATATTCGTTGCAAGAAGTATTTTTATGTTATTACTACAATAGTTTTATTGCACTGCTAAGTTTTTACGGTTTAGAAGTTTGGACATTATGACTAGGTTTGTTGTAATAGAAATAGATTACTAAACATACGTTGCATAAAAGCATTAGCTTAATTAGATTGAATAAGCGTGACTGACCGGCTTAGACACACGTCAAGGATATTGTTTTATGTTTTCCTACTGTTACATATAACAGTAATTCGGTAAGAAGTTCCTACATCTTAGGAATAAAGACAAAAATAAACGATTGTCATCTGAACTACCTATAACTTTTTTTTTGTATATTGCCAAGCACATCCGCGACCGTTCGATACTAATGTGATCCACATAGGGTTGGCCACTATACTGTTTTGAACAGTATTATACTGTTTTTCACTAAATGATACATTTTACTGTTGATCCAAAATAGAGAATACAACATATTGTATAAATGTATTTAGTCAGGGAGCGTTCACTGCTCAGTGCAAGGCAGCCACAAAGATTGTAAATTAGTAAGTTGTGAGAGTAGCTCTAAAAAAGATGTATTTAAAACAATAAATAAATAAAATACCGTTCATTTTGCTAAAATACTGTTTAATATTCTTAATCGACCTCAATATACTTTATTTCTTTAAAAAATAAGTTGGCCACCCTAGAACCACAGTCCGCATTCGTATCAATGGAATGCCCCCTCCGATCCTGAAACGGAGGAATAGTCCGCTTCTTCGTGTCTTTACATAACCCGACCTTCTCATGCATCTACACATCAGTATCCGCCTAAGTTGGAGGTATGTTAAAGGGAATGCCTTCTGGTGCGTATTTCTTAGTTTATTGTCAGATTTTCTAGGTGGCTTGAACCCCCTATCGCTGCTATTTTCCAGTGAAGCAGTGTAAGCCTCCTAAACTAACCTTAACTGTACTTGTGGCGCAGCGGTTAATACAGTCGCCTCCCCACTTCGTGTCCCGAGTTCGATTATGGCGCAGGACAATTACTAATTGACTGACACATAAATAGTTGTTATGTACTTCGTGCCCGTCAATTATATGTGTTAAGTACCCTGCAACACAGGGATTAATTTACCTAATGTAGGCGTTGCCTTTCGTTACCGAATTTTTCTCCTTTTAACCGCAATAGTATACTTAATAAAAATAAAGCCAAGAAGCATATTTGTATGTTTAATCATTGTAACAATTATTGACAATAATTGTTACAATGATTAATACTCCGTATAGCGTAAATGTTTTTATAAATTCCTCAATACCAAGAACATCGGGTTACCAATTTTGAACGTGTTATTTCAGCGAATAATTTCCCAGTGCTTATTACAAAAAACGATCTCGATTATTTAAGTGTTCTGTGTAAGAACATTCATTCCAATCCCAAGAAATTAATACTTGCTAATATGTAATTCTAAGCAGCCGATGTCTGTTACAATATGGGGACTACGTCGATTAAGTCATCACATACTGCGGCGTACGTCTACAATCTATGTTGTCTGAATCTGGGGCTCTACCGGCTAAGTCGCCGAACAACCATTTCTTAAATGGCGTTCAAATAAATAAAAGCAAAAAATTACTTAATCAATCGTTCAATCGGCTGCCATGAGCAAATGTGACATCATAAATGGTCTGAAATGATTGTCAACGTTGAAGCCGATTAAACGATTGATTAAGTTATTTTTAACCTTTATTTATTTGAACGACATTTAAGAAATCGAAGTTCGGCGACTTAGCCGGTAGAGCCTCTGGATTCGATTACAAAGACGTTCTCGGACACAAATCACAGGAGGTACCCAACTAAGGAAATCAAGGGATTAGTTCGGTTTCAATATTCAATATCCTGTACGAGTTACGGCCATGATTAAATTCATATTGAGTTCTGCGTAGTTACTGTAATAGTCGAAATGTTATACATTGAAATAAGATACCAACAGTTTGTTTGTTTCGTATTGACTCAGTGAAAGGGTAAGGCAAAATATTGTTCATGTTTATTTGATGGAAAGCATCCGTATTAATATTCTAAGAAGGGACTTTTTGAAACGGCTGTATTGACTATAAGAAGACATGGAATTTTGTGGTTACCTTTGGAAGTCGGTTACGAAAAAGTAATAATTTTAATAACGGTAAAACGGGGCGAACAGATACAAAGACAATATCCATGCACAAGAGAAGGTTATCTATAAAATAAAATAAAAAAATGGTTTTTATTCACGTAGACCTTAAAAAAGCGCTTGTAAATAGTCAGAACATGTTTGTAGTAATATATTTAAGTAGGTATACGTAATATTTCTAGTTTCATATTATAGATATTTAGGTACACGGATTGTCAAAACATTTCTAAAATTTATTTGTTATAGTAAGTAATGATATTTAGCTAGCTTGTATTAAGTTATTGTCAAGGAGATTATGTTTAGGTTTGAATATCGAAATTAATATTTTACTACATATTGTCTGTGTGGTTCTGTCTATATTAAGGTACGAATCAATATTAGTATTATGACGGATCTTGTGTTTATATCGACGTTAGCACTTTAATGCTGCTATCATCGATTTCTTCGTTTTTTGTAAACCCTTTTAGATGATCCTTTTTTACCGATAGGTTGATGTTGAAATCAGTTGTCTAGAAAAAAGAGCTGAAGCTGTGCTATGTAAGTAGGATAGTATAATTATTTATTAACGAGTGTTGTGAGATAACCATACTGCGCATGGATGCGCAATTAAATTTCTAAAATATAAACTATAAATCAACATCATAATGTTACATTATGACTTTGCAAAATTAGATTCACTAATTTATAGCAATATTTTGACGACATAATATTGCTATAAAAAGGCAAATAAATTAGAGACAATGCAGTATACAGTCAAATAATATACAAAGAATATTACACTCAATTAAAGTATGCAATCCATTGAGGAAAAATCAAGCTGTTGTGTTTTCACGATGCGATCTTTTTTTATAGACGTTAATATTCAGCCTGAGTTAGCTTTTGCTATTTCATCGCACAAAAGACTTGAGTTCAAGTCATCTATCTAAATAAGTAAAACCAAAGAACGCCTTGAGCCGAAGTTCTAAACCAAAGGACTCTTTGGTTTAGAACTTCGGCTCAAGGCGTTTACTGATGGCTAGAAGCAAAGGATGAATTTTAGCCATTTTGTGGAACTGCTTCTCTACGTTAATACGTGAAGACGAGTTAGTGTCGCCGATCCATAACTAGGTAAGCACTCGATTGAGGATCGGAGGGGGTGGTGGATGTAGCGCGTTTGCGATTGTAGTTTCGGTCTGCAAATATGATATGTCGGACCGTATACAGTGTCTCGAGAATCGCTAATAGCCTAGACTAACTAGCTTGGCAAGCCGTTGTTATACTTCCGTAACTTCGAAATTTCAATCCCTTCACATCTCCATTCCATAATTGAAACTTTGCTTTTGAAATAACTACCTATATTTCATCGTAGTAGCGTTTCAAACGTTCTCAAAATATTTTTGATCATCTCAAAAGACATGGGTGAAAAATCGCTATATTTTTACTTCTTAATTATAAAATGTACACTATATAGTATTTAGTGTATAGATTGGACGTAATATTTATATGTATATGTCTTTAAATATGTATATGTAAGTGTGTTATTGACCTACACACATTATTGTTGCTCTTTAAGATTTCTCCTGTAGCAGGTCTGTTAAAATATATTTCTTGCGTGATACTATTAATTTCATCGTACAAATTTTTATAGATTGTATGTTTTGTGTGTATATGAATAAATATATAAATAAATAATTAGGCGTGGCAAAAGTTAATGCAAGTTTCGAAAAGAAGCACTCCTAAAGAAAACTTATAACGCCATTTAAGGATGTTCCTATCCTAATTGTGTAATCTACGATAGTTTCCGTGAGTTCATGACACAGTTTTTATTAAGTATATTTAACAACTTTCGGGCTCCTTACTTTTTAGATTTTTATATCAGTCCTTTAGCAGTTAATTCGATGCATTTGATGATCTCGATGGTTTGTTTAATCTACGATACTTTCCGTGAGTCCATGACACAGTTTCAATAAAGTATATTTAATAACTTTCGGGATCCTTTCTTTTTCGATTTTATAATCAGTCCTTTAGTAGATAATTTGATGCATTTGATGATGTCGATGGATTGTTCGATTCAGCGCGGCGGGGTGAAAGTGTCTGGTGTCGAATGTCTTACTAAAGCCAAGGCGAGTAGTTAACGCTTTGTCAACTGTAATTGAATTCACAGATGGAATCTGATGTCAGGCGGAGTGAATGTTCTCACTATCTAGTGGTGAATTTATGTAAATTAGCATAGTGTTAGATGTCTTGAGGTATCTGTAGATATGAAACTCAGTTAGGACAAATTTCACTTCATTAAGAAGAAGAAGAAGTAAGCTTTATTGCATAAGGAATATACACAATACAACATGCATAGAACAATATTTTGCAAGGCTTCCAGGCAACCTATTGCGTTGGATGGAACATATTTTAATTTCAATGGATAATGGTAGCAAAAGGTGTACGAATTTATTGGAAATAAGAAAATATAGCTTACGTATATATATACGTAAGAATAATACTTATATACAGTACTGTATACATACATACACAACATATACATATATTAATATAAGTAAATATATACACATAAATAAATATATAAACCTAATTATACACACATAAAAACTTATATAACTTGTTTTTTTCTATATCCCACCTCTAGGATATGAATGAGACTATATGAAACAATCAACGGGCATATGTTTTCTTTCAATCATCATTTTATTTTTTATTTTTTCTTACTCCTTTTCTTTTTCCCCATTGTCACAATTATTAATATGAAATGTCACCCTTCGTGGAATGTGACGATGTTGCATTTTCTTAGTTCTAAATATGAATGAATACTGGTATTTAATTTATCTATGAAATGTTCTAATTACAAGCAGCACGGTAGTATGCCGCAGCATGCTATACTACACTGGGTACTGCAAAGTTTGGCAACGTCGCAAATGTAAAGATTCATCATACGGGTGACCATATTTGACCTAAATTAATTATGATTGATGATATCTTCGAAACTATGCAAGTTTGGACCACATATTGTGGGATTTTCTTTATTATTTTTACTTATAGAAGATAAAAAAAAGTTTCGCAGATTAAAAAAAAGTATGGATATACCTGTATAACGGAACTACAAGATTGGTGTTCCATTGGTAGCACACCTACTAATGCTATTAGTTAATGTTCAGACGTGTCTTAAGGCGTCAAAGAACAAGAGACTGCCTCTTATACAACTTGTTTACGTAATACGTCATAGTATTTATTCTTATGGTGTACAATGAAGACTATTCTATTTTATTATAATTAATTTCGACGACAACGTGGACGAAGTCGCGGGCAGAATAACATAGTGCAGACGCAAGCACAAACAACGACTCCAATCTGTCATTTTCTTTTATAGAATTTCAACTTTGTTATAAAAGCATAAGGTTCACTTTCAATTGGGGAAATTTGACAGATTGGGGTAGCTTGATGTTCTGGCGTCTGTATTTTGTACGTTTGGCAATACTGGCCGTTGTATAAATAAAAACACATAGCTAGCTAAAACGGTTTAAAATTAAATTCACCATTGCCATAAGCAGCTGCACTAATTAAGTATCACCATTTGCATCTCCAGAACGTGACTAAAAAGCTCCTCGATAATTTAAATTGCGCAACTTCAGTAAGATATCAGAGACAGTTAAATAATTGCTTTCAAACTCATTTGTACTCGTGCAGAGAAACTTGCAATGCACGTTTGCTAAGAGTGGCTAAGAAGAGGAACAGTTCAAAGTGATAGTACAACTACGAACTACAGGCTACGAACTGGTGACACTGCGCAAACTTGCAAAGATTCCACTCAAGCGTAAGTCCACTTCCTTTATGGTGTATGCAAAGGTAAAAACTCGCATTTGTGAGTGATAAAAATTGTGTATTAAAGATGTGTAAATGCATACATAGTTTTAAAATGTAGGTTGCAATAATGTGGCTTGGCTGACTTCACATGCTATCAAGAACATTTTTGGAGAACTATCAATTTCAATATTACAAAAAGAGACTTTATTTATTTCTGCTATGTTTGTTGTAAATTTTCATATTTATTTGTTTCTTAATAAAACAAATAGTTATGAATGTCTACAACAAAAATGGCAGAAATGAACATTGTCTCTTTACTAATTCAGTCAAATTAATGAAATTGTTGAATTTTCTATTAAGAAATTTGAATTCATTAAATTGATTGTTTTATTGTGTTCCTGTGCTTTAACGCCATAGGAGCTTGTTCATCAAATCTGTTTTGTATCAGTTCATGTGTAACGATAATGTTTATATTAATTTCATTAATGTTAGATTGGATTAGTTTGCATCAGGCACTTTGTTTCATTTGTTCACGGACTTATGTCGTTGTTATAGTGATAATGTCCTCCCAGCCGAATCTCGGTTACGGCCGCCAGTCTTAATAGAGATTAGCCATCTGCGAGGGGCACTTTCTATTGCATCAATCTCATGATCCAATGGGACGCCTAGCGACACGACCGACGACTTCGGGCTGATGCTGGGAAAATTTTCTTATTACAGAAAAAAACACAAATCGTAAAATAACTTTTTGGTCCGACCCGGGATTTGAATTCTAGGACCCTCTGCGGGTGAACACGCTACCGCTAGACCAACGAGGCTAGCATTGTTATAGTGAAGAAACCAATACCTAGGGAAAAATTAAGTTGCTAAGAAATATCAGAATCTACAAAATAAGTTGATAAGGCTTCTACTAATTTAGCCAAAGGTCGTTATTGTATTTTTCTTTATTGTTATTTGATTATATTGAATGTTTCAATCATTTCCCGCGCTCTTACCTCGTCGGAGCTAGTTCAACAAATCTGTTTATTTAACAGTTGATGCATAACTATAATGTTTATGCTCATGCATGTTATATTCGACTGGTTTGCATCACGCACGCTCTTCCATTTACCGACTAATTGGACTTGTGTCGTTGGACTTCGCACGCGATGCTTACATTTATATGGAAATAATCATAACACGGATATATTGTGTGCTTTGTGATTTCATGAATTGTCATACAACATTATAAGAGAGGTAATGCACAGCGTTCATTCGCTCAAAGGGCAGCCTGACTGGGGAAGTACCTCTACCTTACAGAATACATTCCTTAATAATAACATTAATAACTTAATGTTATTATTAAAGACGCCTGTTGGAGTGATTGGTAGATACGCTGCCTTTCACGCCGGAGGTCGTGGGTTCGATTCCCACCCGGGACAAATATTTGTGTGCATGAACATGTCTGTTTGTCCCGAGTCTAGGTGTAAATGTATATATATATATATATATATAAGTATATATTTACAAAAAGAAAAATAGTTTCCATAGTACAAGCTCTGCTTAGTTTGGGATTAGATGACCATATGTAAAACCGCGGGGCACAGCTAGTAATACATTAATATTTTGTGACAACTAACGCACTAGGCGGAGCATGTATTATGGCACCCAAACAACTGATGAACATACTTTTATATTTCTTTATAAATCTCTCTCTTTAACTTAAGTGCACTTGTCGGTGTAGCAGATTCCAGTCTTTTCTATCGTAAGTAAGTAGTATATAAATAAGTATTATAAATTGCACCCAGATACTACACAAATAATCATGAGCATCACACAAATATTTGTCCTGGATGGTAATCAAACCCACGATCTCTGGCTTAGCAGTCAGGGCCACTAACCACTAGACCAACAGGCCAGTTGAAGTGTTACAAGAGTAAGCACTTACTACTTAAAACTTAGTATCCTTGTACAGACGCCAGCACACCAAGCTACCCCAAACTGTCAAATTTCGCCAATGGAAAGTGCACCTTATGTTTATGTGATAAAGTTGATAATCTATAAAAGAAATTTGACAGATTGTGGCAGCTGGATTGCTGGTGTCTGTACTAAACTTTAACTTTTACCTGGTTATTTTAATCTATGCCTCAGTTTAACACGTCATATTACTCAATCAAATAGTATATTGGTACCACTACTTTAATACGGAATTCGTTCTATGTTATTGAGTTACTGACACATTGATATTAATATTAGAAAATGGAGTTGTTCCACTTTGAAATATAATGATAAACAAAGCAATCGCGTTGGTTGTGCAACGCGCCGCCCGTTGAATAGAGATAGGTAGAGCACGTAACGTTTTTGGTGTTATTCGGTGTAACATGTTGCACAATAATACATTTAAACACTTTCATGTGTTATCTAAGTATGGTGACGGACGGTCGGACGGTCGGACATGGGATCGTGACATAGATTCAAACGGACATAATTATCATGCTTTTTAGTTAGTGTCCAATTAGCTATACATAATAGTAGTATTTGTTCAGCCATTTTGTTGAAAGTAAAGCATAGTTAACCTGGGGCTCTACCGCCTAAGTCGCCGAACATCGTTTTCGTGAATGGCGTTCAAATAAATAAAGGTTAAAAATGACTTAATCAATCGTTAAATCGGCTTCCATGACCACAAGTTACGTCATAAATGGTCCGGAAACGATTGTCAACGTTGAAGCCGATTGAACGATTGATAAAGTCATTTTTAACCTTTATTTATGTGTACGCCATTCACGAAAACGATGTTCGGCGACTTAGCCGGTAGAGCCCCTGGTTTGAACATAAAATAATAGTAAATTATCAATTTGGAGTCGTTTAATTTTTGAAAAAATATTTAAATGTTTCACTTTTTTGACAGGCCACTTGGCGTGGTCGGTAAATACTCGTGAGTTCGATTCCCACCCAGGATAGATATTTTTGAGCCTGGGCTTGTCTGTTTGTTCTATCATCATCATAATCATCATCATCATATCAGCCGAAAGTCGTCCACTGCTGGACAAAGGCATCCCCCAAAGAACTCCACGATTGCCGGTCTTGCGCTATTCGCATCCAGCGGTATATCCTGTCTGTCCAGTTTGTCCTGTGTCTGGGTGTAATTGTCTATATAGGTAAGTATCTATTTACAAAAGAAAAGTAGCTGGATTCCATAGTACAAACTGTACTTAGTTTGGGATCAGATGAATGTGTGTGAATAATGTCCAAAAAATACTTTTCGGACAGGAGTAATAGAAACAACGATTATATCGTTTTTAATATCGTATTTTTACAGGTATGTGTGCAGAGTGAGACGGTCACATTAGTTCAGATTCCTCTTTAGGTAAGTTTCGATTAAACTTATGAATAGTTATAAGAAAATAGCTAAAGTTTGAGAAAGAGCTATGAAGGCACTTAGGAATTAAAAAGTAAGTCACAAAGAATAGATTAGCCAAATTACATAAATACATAATATGAAATTGCTTCGAAAATGGACAGTAATAGCTGTTGTTCATTACTATATTGCTGTGTCCGGTTTTCAAATGTAAAAGCGTCGAAAATAAACGATTTGGAAGATTGGAAGTATACGACTTAAATTAACTTGAGATAGAATGCCTCCGATTCTATGAAATATCAACTAAACCAATTTTAATATCATTGCATTTCATTGTAATATGGTTCTTATTAAAAGACACTGCATATTTAGTCGTATCAATTTACTTTCGGTGCGAAATGCCAAAGGCAAATAAAGTTGTGTGTTGTCAGTGATCTCTTACGAAACAGGGTTGTGATCGCTTCCTATGGGCCTCATAAGAAGGCTGAAGCTCACTCGAAGATCAATACAGAGCGTTATGCTCGTCGTTTCCAGGTATCAAAGTAAACGACCTAGCCCGAAGAATATCAAAGCCGAACTGACAGTGAGCAGGGCACATAGCTTGTAGAAACGACAGCTGATGGGGTAAGGTACAGGAATAGCGAATACGTACCGGAAGACGCATCGTATGCACGCCCCCACAAGGTGGCCCGATGATATTGTGCGGAGACCAGCCACTGTGGAAATCTTCGGGGAACCTTTTGTCCAGCAGTGTACGTCTTGCGGTTGACATGATGGTCTCTAAAACTGGTTATAAAGGCCAAAATACATTTAATCCATTCTGCGTAAACGCCCTACCACTACTTTATGTTATGTGATATATTTTCACCGTCATTCGACACAACCATTATGTAAATTGCTGTCGTTCGACTGTAATGATGGACCAACAACCATCAAATGGAACAGTAATGATGATGAACTTTGACCTTAAAGATTTAACGATGTACGTACTATTTCATTTCTCTTTATGTAGTAAACATGATTAAAATCGGTGAGTTGGCACATTTTTACATGATGTTCCAAAATAATTGAATACTGAAAGTAAGCCTTTCCCAATAATTTTGTTTTAATTATTCACTGACTTGAAATATGTGTCTAAGTATCTTAGGTGTGGCATAGAGCATTTATAGCCTATTTGCTGGTTTTTTGGACTAAATGCTTCACTTCTGAAACTTCTGACTTCATCTGTGTCGCTTTTGTTAAGTTCTTCGCCTCGCTACTACCGCGGCGCACACGTGTATGGGTTAGATTCCCGTACAGGACGACTGTTCGAGTGCCTGATATATAATAAATACTTTAATTGTAACCATTTCCTTGGTAAATAAATCACTAAACCCCGCGAGACTTACAAATATAAAATTCACTAATATAAAGCGCAGACTCTTAACAAGAATTTTTCCACAATATATTAAAACTGAAACCCGACAGCGCCGAAGCGCCAAATATACAATATGTAGTTTTTCTGAGGCTGGGTGTGGTATGTGTGCGTGAATTGAAAATTTCTGAAGTATTACTACATCTTTTTTTAAAGTAAATCTAGACCCATTGCCTTCACTTCCGATGCCACTGAGCGCTTCCAAGAGTGGTCATTTCCTCTTGCTTTGAGGCAAGAGGAAATGTATACTCACAACAAGCTTTAAAGTAAACCTACTATGGAAAGCTTACACACTGGGAAAGGGTTCCAATATAAGTTAAAGTAACTCTTATTTGTGTGACTATAAACCCTTTTTTAGTGTCAGCTGTCCATAATTATTTCCCACGTGCAGTCTGGCTTCCAATAGTAGTTTCCTTATAGAGATACATCAATTGGCCATTGAAGATCTTCTCGCCTGCTTAGTGTTATGAGCACTTCCTGGCCTCTCACATCATCCCTTACCTGACACTCACAAATTCTCGATCCCCGACAACTCGTAAATTATATCATTTTGATAAAGCCTCTATTAATTATACCATTTCTAAACTAAAACCAATTAGAGTGCGAATAGGAATGATATTTTATTTACTTTAAAGGTACTTAGCCTATGCTATAAGTGTACAAAGGACGGTATGATAATTATACCAATGTTTTTGTTCTAAGTATCAATTACTTATTTTCTTATAAGTACTTACGAATAGCTAACTAAAGAGTATTGAATTTACCATTCTTAATATTTTATCAACCTTAACATGTTAAAGACATCATTAAAAAAAAAAAATTAGTATGGCATCCAGCCCAATATAAGATGGAGCGATGATCTTGTGAAGCTCGGTGGAAGGCGCTGGATGCGGCTTCCACCGAGCGCGAACTGGCAGAATTGTGGAGATCTTTGTCGAACAGAAGGCGTCTTTCAGTTTATATAGAGATCCAGCCCCATGTGCGTTAATGATTGAATTTATACAATTCAACCGATCAATCCATTCGATGCTCCATAAAGATAACGTGAAGGCGCTTTTAAGTGTTGCCTAACTTTCCCAATTTGGTGTGGTTCATTAGAACGGCAATAATTTAAAGGAAATATACCTAAAACTATCGTTTAGTATTATTTTATTTAGTCAATCAATCCGTTCCAAACGAAAAGCTATTAATTTATTTGATAAATCAAACGGTGCGACAATGACACGGATCCTGTTTGGCTGACATTTGGTTTAGCGGCCTCGGTGCAACTGACCCACACGCCTGCACTTTACATTCTAACTTAGATTCATAACATAGCTCTTATGGCTTAGATAATATAATACAGTTTAATATGACACAAAATGCGTGACATACCGCACCTTGTAGCAAACGCCACTTATCGTATGCAATTTGTTTCTATGACGAAATCAAATGCTGTCTGTCTGTATTGTAATAATAAAAACTTACACTTGCTTGCATAGTATTAGAATATAGAGATAGTGGTATATAATAATTAGTATAGTATGGATAGAAGACTTAATTCTTAGTATTCCATGGATTCACCGTGCGGAAACCGGATCCCGGGATACCGGGATGAACACTCGTATAGACAGTTCATATTGGCTGGTGAATCGGTATTTTACATAAGTAAACTAATTTATATAATAATATGCTGGCTGGGCTGTGTGGCTGACAGCCATAAAGAATATCGTAATCCCATCTCATCCCTTGGGGGCAGTAGAAGTCGTCCCAAGGGAATATCTACCTGAGGATAGGCAGCGGCGTCTCTGTGTACTATGACCATCATACTGTGATCGCCGCCGCGAAAATTATGGCATATCTCCCCAAGATGATTCCTTGGGGAGGCTTTTGTCTAGCACTGGACTTACAGATCTTACAGAGTTTACACTTTTTACTTTTCTAATATAGCTCATGAAGCTTATGAAAAGAGAAGTAGTAAGGTTTGCTCATACATAGAACCGTCCAAACTGTCAAAATGACATTGACGTTACTAAAGATGCCATAGCCTCTTCATAAACACCGTATTTGAAAGAAATCCAATAGTATTAAACTGTGTTCCGTTGGCTTTGCATAGAGTCAGGGGCATTGGTCTCAACTCAAAGTAATATCAACAAAAGTAGTTCCAAGATTTAAGACAGCATCAGTATTTAGAACAAAAATAAGCGTTACTCGAACCAAATTGATTTAGTCTCAGATTTATTCCGTCTGTGTTCTAAGTAGGTATTCCCCTTCCTTTTAAACGAACTACAATAAAAAAGAGAGAATGACTTTGTAACTAGTTAATACTACTACTTGCGAGTAGTATGAAGAAAAAAATGACAGTAAACGAGGCAAAAGAAGTGTGAAAAGAACGTGACAAATGGAAATTCGTTGTCTACGCCTACCCCTCTGAGAAACAGTCGTGAGTCTATGTAGTACGTATGTACAGACGCCACCACATCCAGCTACCCCAATCTGTCAAATTTCTTTTATAGATTTCAATTTGTAACTTGATGTGATGGCGTCTGTACCTACTACTACTTTAATCGATTAAAATTTGAAATCGTCGACGCTATACTATATAACGCTTATACGTATGCTATTTATATGTTACTATAACACAACAGTGTTTTGACAACGTTACTTTTTATGATTGTTTATGTCAACATAGAGTGAAGTGCTCACACTGCCCACTGTACAGTTGGGACGTGAGTTTTAATTTCACTGAAAATATTTTATTCAATTAGTACGAATAGGATTTCCAATATTTAAAAAAGGCAGTTCATTTCGAAAAGGTTTGAAATCACGCAGTTTTAATTTGTCTTAAATGTAATTTCACTTCAAATCAATTGCATTCAATGGAGCAGTCCATTGAATGCAATTGATTTGAAGTGAGTGTAGTGCCTACTTTTATAGAATTATTTAAGCGAAAGTAACTCTGTCTGTCTGTTAACTGATACTTAGTAAGGAATTAGAATGAAAGTCGTTGGATACAGTTCTCCGTGGTATATTCATGACATGTAAGAAATCTTACCAAAAAAATACTATCTAATCTAACATATAATAAAATTGTAGGAAAGTCAAAACTGTACATTGAATAATTTTTAAAAAGGATACTTGGGGCGTGATCTACATTGGATAACGAAGCCAAAAATATAGTTTTTAGAATTTTTTTCTGTGTGTCTGTATGTATGTCCGGGCTAAACTCAAAAAGTACGGCATGGATTTACCTCAAATTTTGCAAGAATATTACTAAGAGGTCAGGTCAACATATAGGCTACATATTATCACGCTATCACCTACGGGGGAGGAGCTGTGATAGTTTATAAAATTTTACACGGGTAAAACTGCGGGGCACAGCTAGTTTGAATATAAAATTTAGTCCATGAATAGGTAAAGTATCCGATGGCGAAGCTATATCCGTATAACTTAAGTTCAATTGAGAATTACTGAATAACTTTCAATATAGCTACATACTTCACATTCAAAATTATATATATATATATAATTTTGAATGTGAAGTATGTAGCTATATTGAAAGTTATTCAGTAATTCTCAATTGAACTTATATATATATATATATATATATATATATACACTTCTCATCAAATAAATCGAAACACCTCTGAACCTTCGATAGCTCTTCTCATTGAAAAGTCCTGTGTGACGGACACAAGACTTTCTTAGTACGGGTTTCAATCTCTCACAAAGTTTATACTAATATATTTTTAGCACTATACGTTTAAGAAATATTATTATTACTATAAAAATAACCAAACACTAATTTCGATTTCATAAACACACGTTCGATAATTAAAATAAACATTTCAACAGTTCAAAGTCAGTGTAATGAAAAGAATATCGTAAAGCCCGGTATGAAAGGCAAATAAATCGTAAAGGAGAAAATAGTGGAGAGCCGAAAGCTTCATAAAACAGCGTATCAAAAGACATTATTCAGTATCGAGTCACATCGATGCGAGAAACGAAATGATTTAAAAACGGAATAAAACATACCGAGTTGCCGAGCTCTAGTGTTGTGATTTTGTTACGATTGTTTTGTTGCGCTGTCTGGCCGTCTCTCGTGCTCGAACCAAACTACATGAAATAAGTATCAATGTATATCTCTTTTCCCGGGGGCGGGATAGAATGCAATTCTAACTCAGCGTACGGTGAAAAAATGTGTTATTAATTTTTTTTATATTACTTCGTTTTATTAGCTGTATAAGTATACCGATTGGATAAGCTACAGATAAATATAAAATGATAATGTAGTGATACTGGATGGTGGTGAATAAGGTCAACAAAGCTCACTACTAATGGGGAAGCGTCAATAACGCGTGAGTTTGACGTTTCTACTCATCGTACCTCTAGTAGACCGTCCACTAGGTACACGTAGCTTGCGGCGGCGCGGCGTTTGCAATACGCAGCCTGTGGGCTAACTACACTAATAAAAGTTACAACGCCATCCGCGTCCAATATAATAACGCGTTCAGGGCGGTGATGGGGCTGCCCCGATACTGCAGCGCCTCGGGAATGTTTGCAGAGGCGCACACGGACTGCTTTCACGCGACCATGCGCAAGCGCGCTGCGTCCATGGTGCGCCGAGTGCGGGCCAGTTCCAACGCCATTTTGAGCTTGATTGCGGGAAGGTTAGACTGTCCTTTCATCAGACATTGTTGCGGCAGGCATGCTACTGTACCAATGCCGGATAAAAGGTTTTAATGTAATTTATTGTATTTATATTAATTTTACTATTATTTTCTATTGTATAATTTTATTATTATTTCTAATTCATATTATGTAATTTTTAAGTTTTATTTATTAATGTCTTGTAATGGGTGTACTTTACCTGAAATAAATGAATTTATTAATACACATGGATTCATGTATGTTGCAACTCTTGTGTTAGTATAGATAGACCGGTCGCTCAGTCTAGTCATAGCCGTATGAGTTCGTCGTCAAGCAGTTTGGTATGTTACTGTATTCCGTCATTTGTTTGAGAGAGTCAGGGCATTTTTTTTAAAGTGTGCTATTTATATTAGTCCGCTGCAGAATTAATCCCATCGGAGTAAGATAGTAAACAAGTCGAGAGTGTATGCATATACTGAGTAGACGGTTATTTATTTTAACAGACATTTACATTTCTGCTAAGAAAATCTTCCTAAATACCGTCTAGTAAATAAAATTACAGAGTACCCTTTAGGGTTCAAACCCTTTGGGGGTCTGTTATTATGGTACGTCTTTTTCAACTGTTGTTCGAGTTAATAAACGAAAAAGCGAAGTCGCTTATTTGATTGAGGATCGAAATTAGCATTTTATTGATATAGGTATGTTAAGTAAAAGTTCGTAAATACGGTATTATAAGTGGTAGGCACTTATAAAAAAGAAAAATCGAAGTCAGCAATTTATTGATATATGTAGTTGACTAGTCTAAATTAAGACTATTGAAAAGTTCGTCTGGTCTATTTGATTAATTAAATTAATTAATTACATCATCAAATAAACCAGACGAACTTTTACTTAATATTGTTAATGTTAAGTAAAAGTTCGTAAATATCGTATTATAAGTGCTACTTATAACACGATATTCACGTCCACAGTTGGACATAGGCCTCCCCGAAAGATCTCAACAATTGCCGGTCTTGCGCTACTCGCATTCAGCACGCGGCTTCCAGCGACCTTCACAAAATCTTAGGGCTTCCGGTTTATAGTCGCCACTCGAAAACTTTCTGCCTCAACGGCCATCGCTTCTACGAGCTAAATTCCCACTGCCACATGCGTTTGGTATTTCTTAGGGCTATGCCAGTTACTTTGATTTGCCTGCCGCACAGAGAAACTCACGAGCATTTATTTTTTCTTTACAACTATTTGCACAACATTCCCTTCTTATGTATACGTTCCCTATGAAATAAAAAATAATGTCATTCACAAACAATGGTAAATAGAAATCGCGTGACACACATTCAGTAAAAAACATAATTCTATAATAATAAAGAATCTTTATTTGAATGCTATCATCGACTTTTTATTCCGTGTGTGGATGGGTGATTATCACCCCTCAAAAACATTATATCGAGCACGCGCGAAAACTTTTTTAGGGATAGTGAAGAGAACCCTCTTTTTATTGCTGAAATATTCTCACGTATTATTGTGAAAGTTTTTGTGAGATAAAGTAGTGTTACATCACTAATTTCACTTAACAAGTTTTAGACAAAGAAGCCTTATGTAATTTAAAAAAAATCCTAATAGTGATGGGAAAACGGCATAATCGCTTTCTTTACTTGTCCATTATACTTTGAAAATAAGTCTTAATATGCTCTTCAATGGCAGAAAAAAAATTGTTGAGAACATGAGCATTTGATAGAGAATACGTTACGAACAATATTTTGAATAATAATTTGATAGAGAATACGTTACGAACAATATTTTGAAACAGAGACGGATATAGTTAAGTCTAAAAGGTTAAAGTTTTTCGTTGTTTAATTTATGTTTAATAAAACATAAATTAAACAACGAAAAACTTAAAGTAAAGTAAGTTTTTCGTTGTTTAATTTATGTTTAATAAAACATAAATTAAACAACGAAAAACTTTAACCTTTTAGACTTAACTATATCCGTCTCTGTCCTATATATGACTATGACTAACCTTATTGCTAAATTCTGATGTACGCCCTTACCTGTGATCTTATTATGGGTCATGGACTCTTTTTAATTCAATATGATTGCTACATTAAGTATAAAAATGAAAACTATGAAGAATTTGGTTTAAAGAACTTTATTCTCATAAAAACATTACAGCTCCCTTAAATGACATACTGATGAAATGTATTTATTTCTACAAAAATAAACAATTCGACTAGAATAGATACAAGTAGAAAAGTGACAAGTGAGTGATAGTATGACATACAGATAATAGAAAGCAAGACTAACTTAATTAAAACCGCCATTAAGCTGACAATGGAAATTAATTGGCGATGCATTTCAGCAATTCCTGTTACCGCAAAGCTAATCTACTCTTCATATTTGGGAGGACCGCCCGGGTTGATTCCCTGAGGCACCGTCATTGCCCAGTAATCTTTTAATTCCCACGATGAATGACAGAACGAACAATAGCTAAATAACTTGGCTAAGTTAATGGATTTCACGAAGCGTGTGATGACTGTTTTGTAGAAGGTATTCACTGTTTCTTTCAAGTTTGTTATGTAAACATTTTCATTTTATCAGAAAATTGTTTCGGAGCAATATGCTCATATTTTGATCACAGAATCACCATAGAATCGGACGAGCGAACTGCTTCTTTATTAGTATTAACATAGAGAGAAAGATGTACAAACACCTATCATGCACCACGTCAGGAACTGCCTTGGCATGGAACTTGAACCCCAAAAAGGAGTACCGTCTGGCATGGCTTACCTTGTTCTTTTTAGGGTTCCGTACCCAAAGGGTAAAACGGGCCCCTGTTACTAAGACGTCGCTGTCTGTCTGTCTGTCCGTCCGTCTGTCACCAGGAAATTTCCACACATGATGTATTTCTGTTGCCGCTATAACAACAAATACTAAAAAGCTCCCATACAACAAACGTGAATTGTTGGTCGTTTTTATGGATAATGGTAAGGAACCCTTCGTGCGCGAGTCCGACTCGCACTTGGCCGGTTTATTTTTTTCGTATTTAGTAGACGGCTTTAGGCCCTTCCCGCTACTAGTCCGGGGAAGCAGTGACAGATTCCTAGGCCAAACAAACTCGTATGACCTAGTTGGTTTAGTCTAGGAATCTTTGATGATATAATATAAATTCTGACCTTCTACCAGTTGTCGTCATAACAAGCAAATATATCATGTTAAAAAAGCAAGGAAATCTCAATTTGAGATCGATAATTTAAAGAGCTGGGTCACTGAGACGGGTGGCCATTAGAAAGGCGACACTGCAAGAATCCATAAAATTGTATATTACACGTTTAAGGTTTTGTTTTAAGCTGACTGGCTTTGTGATTTTTTCTATCGAGCAAAAGCCGTTGAATCGTATTTTGGGGTCAATAAAGTTATTTAAACTCTAATAAAATTTGGCTTAATAAATATATGTTTTTGAACAAGAGAAACATTGTAGTATTGAACAAAAACTTCCGGAATATCACCTCATTTGGTTGATTTTAGCGCATTAACCCACCGTTGGTAATTAATTAGGTACCTTTCGAGCCGCAGGTCATGGGTTCGATTCCCACACAGGACATATATATGTGTCCTTGAACATGTCTGTTCGACCTGTTTCTGCGTGTATTTATCTCATATCTGTTTTTCATAGTACAAGCTCTGCTTAGTTTGGGATCAGATAGCCGTATGTGAATAATCTCCCAGGGATATTATTATTATAGTTTTAAAAGAACAGCAGAGGAGTTAAAGCGGAGCTTATTCCGTCTGGACTATCTGGGTTATTATAAGAAATAATTGGTACATGGTTTTGTTTAGTTAATTGAAATATATTTGAATTTCCTTATACCATTTTCAGTGTAATTGTGAGCACGTAAATTGGCGTACTTATTTTCCTTGTATGATAATAGTAATGAACAATAGGTAATCATTAATAAAACAGGAAACTGGTTTATGTTATTATTGTTGTATTTACTTTATCCTTTTCATGGTACCTACGTAATTAACCAACCTTATAAATTACTTCATTAAAAGTGTGTTTATTGGATATATTTATTTTATATAGACTTAGTTGTAAAACACCAACAATCTCATAGGACCACATAACTGACACCATAAGCAATAACGTTTGTTCTCCGAATTCGGACATCAAAAAATTACACGGATTACTGGCGACTAGAGAAATGGGCCAAGTTCAAAGGCGCTAGCGCTGCATCCCTTACGTGATCTTTGCGATACGCGTAAAGTTACAAAACCATTCAAGGGGAAATTAAATTAATACTTATATTTGCACGAAAATAAAGTCTAACTAATTATTAAAGTTGTAGAACAAAGGTTGCTTATGGTGTTAGCTATCGAGCCCTGCGAGGTACAGATACCAGCACATCAAGCTACCCCAACTTTATTAAAATTCCCTAATTGGAAGTGAATCTTATGCTTATGTGATTAAGTTGAAAATCTATAAAAGAAATTTGACAGATTGGGGTAGCTGGATGTGCCGGCGTCTGTACCAAAAACATTGTTTTACAAGTAACCCTGTCTACCTGT
Source organism: Pseudoips prasinana (assembly GCA_951640165.1). Classification (NCBI taxonomy): domain Eukaryota; kingdom Metazoa; phylum Arthropoda; class Insecta; order Lepidoptera; family Nolidae; genus Pseudoips; species Pseudoips prasinana. The sequence goes on from OX621240.1 coordinate 19,639,565, forward strand.
ATACTAATTATATTTATTTCCATCGGCTCCCTATTCATTACTTTTAGATTAGTTTGACTTCCTATGTGATACACATTTTTTATTCGGTCGATTTCGATTAGAGATTTCACTTCCTCTACATATCAGACTCGGATAAACTATGACAGCCTCTAAAACATTTGTTGAGAAATATTAATCTCTGGTGTTGCGTGGTTCCACGGGCGGCGGTGATCACTTACCATCAGGTGACCCACTTGCTCGTTTGTCCCCTCTTATATAAAAAAATATTAACCAGCTTGGGATCTTTCATCTCCCTCCTAAACTTTTTTTATTATTATAAATAAATACATACTTAAGTCAATATCTAAGGACAACTTTTTTGTTGTTCTCCTTAGTTTGTTCACATCTCTTAATGATTGCTAATTGCCAATTATATATTATACTAATTATATACTATTTCAATGCTACTACATCTAGAAAGTGACCGGTGTCGATAAAAATGGGAAAATATATATTTCCCGAAAAAAATAACATGAACATTTTGTTCCCCTTCGAATATTGTCTATAACTTTTTATTATTTATTTTCTATTCGGAATTAAATAAATATTATTGTGTCCTCTCCGTCCCTAATGGCTTTGTATCAAGCTGTGTATTATATAACCCCGTAGGTAACATAATGTGTCGTGTGTCGATAAATTTATGACCATATTAATGGTTGGGAACCCAAAATTATAGACGTTGTTCCGTGCTTCAATTATTTTCATTGTTTACGAACAATTATTTTAACAATAGGGACTGTTGATAAAGGGATTGGTCTTGATCCCGAGATGAACAATGTGGCCAAGCGTCATATTTTATGGCTCGACTAAAGGTATGATCTTTAGGAAAGGTTAGGTGTTATCAAATATCCATTATCCATTTGTATAATTTTGTGGTATAAAAAGGGTATGACAGCACAACTGATACCAACATTTCAAAGGTATACGTCTCTATTTTAAGAAGAGTACCTGTAATAAAACCCCGTCATGTTTTTTTTTTGTAAGGCAGCGCAATACTTACGCGTGCCACCGGCAAAAAGTGTCTACGGGTGGGTATGTTGGACTCGCACCGACTTAACCTACCTGCCGTGGACTTCTCTTGGCGCCTGATGAGGGGAACCCCGGGAACGTGGGTATGCTGCTCCGGTGCCCCCTTTTTGCGCCATGTCCCAGATGTTTGGGACACGTACCCTGGGACGGCTCTGGATTGCCCTCCCCTATTGTCGACTCGTAATATAACCCCTGTAACGTGGAGGACTTTACAGACCTGCAATTTAAGGATGCAAAGCTACCCAGACCCACACAGTATTGGTAGTAGTTCCGTTAGGAGATTGTACCCGAAACACGAATGCGCCGATGCGCCACATGTGCAGGGAAAAACGTCATTATATGTATGTTGATGGTGTTCTAACATGCTTTTCGGCGGAATTGGTTAGAAAGTCTGTATCCTTCTGTCGCCATGTATGCCTCTTCCCTTATGACCCCTGATAAGGGTTTAAGTTTTACAGGCTCTAAGATTACTTACATCTTGAAAAGGGTGTCGAGACGTTCTGGAAAATTCATTAGAAAAAAACTACAGTGTGATGTGGCCACGGGCTGTGGTTATAAGCATGATGTGTAGGGATTTGTTTTGTTTCCTGGCGAACCTGTTTAACTTAGTTATCGTATGAGCAGTGGTTACCCTAATAACAGGGTTGTTCAAGCCGCCGAGTAAGCCTCTGACATGGCTTAACGACTGTTATCTAATTGCTACAACCGGGACCGACAGCTTAACATGACCTCCGAAGCACGGAGACGCTCAGAAATTAAACCACTTTGAAGGTCACCCGTATATGGGCTGACCGCGAGCCTAGTTATTTAACCTCGCCAATCGCTTACGGACCGGTGATGTTTTAATATTATGAGTTAAAGCTGTTTCCATGGGGTTCTAGTCCGTTTAAATCCGACATAAACTAATCTTTAATAATGAGCGATTTATAGGTCTCAATAAGAAAAAGTTGGTTTATTAATAGGTGGAGATGGTACAAATTACACAACCTACACCCTTAACGTATGCAAAGCTTTATTTCGACCACTGCTGACCTGGAAACGTGCAAATTCAAATATTTCCAATGCGTACTATTTAGGGTATGCTTGGCAGCTCAACGGCCTGTAACATATAGCCAGTTAGGTGTTCCTTAAGTCTACTGCTATTAGGTCTATTTTTCCATGAGATTATTTATGTACAGGCTTGCGATGAATAAATTCTCAAGGCATTGTATCCTGGTCTGGTATTATCGATGCGGACCACGCCGAACGCTTCGAATTAATTAACTTCCTCAGTATTGAATCGGTGTTTTGAAGTTTTGGAACTCAATTAACAGGTCATTTTTAGTTTAACCTGGTTTTGAATTCATTATTTTCTTCGGTGTAAAGTTTAAAGGCACCGTCAGCAAATCAAAAAGAATTCAGACTAGTATTATATCTATAGTTGACTTTAATAACACATTAGAAAATATAACACATTTTCTAAGAATCCAGTTGTTACTTAATAACATTTTCCTAATGTATTATTGAATACATTTATTAAGCAGCTTTACTTTTGGTGACATGAATTCGGTGTTAATAAATAATGTCGCGTGTTCCTTGGTACGAGGTCGGGACACTACATATAATATATACTGGTAGTACCTACGAAAACAGCACCTTTTCTAATTTGTAGATGTGTATGTATTTGATCGTAGAGTTTTACTTTAAAATCAATAAAAAAGAATACTTTGCTAGATTTCCGTCTAACTAAACTCTATTATAAGAAAGAAGAAAACTCTATTATCGTCTACCCGTGGCTTCTTTCTGTGGTGGAAGTTTCTACTGTGATAACATATACTCGTAATTCTTCTACGATGACTGTTTCCATCATATATGTTACTCCTTACTAAAATCTTCCTCTATTTCTAACCTTTTTCTTCTTCTACCTTGATGCTAATTTACTCTCAATTTCATAAACGTATTTTGGAGTAGTTTGCACTATTGACGACAAATCCTCGCTGCAAATTAATAATAATCTCCTGGGACATATACTACAAATACTACTTATCTTTTGTAAATATATACTCATATAGATAATTAACACCCAGACTCAGGACAAACAGACATGTTCATGCACGCAAACATCTGTCCTGAGTGGGAATCGAACCCACGACCCCTGGCGTGAAAGGCAAGCTTTTGCCAAGCACGCCAACAGTTAGATGCGAATCGACGTAATAATCTGCAAGAGACGAAATTTAATTTTGACTAGAATAACCTTATATTGCTCGAGATTGCATTATTGTCCATAATAGTAGAGAACCGCAATAAATTACATCATACATTAAAAATGGGGTTAGAGCCACGAAGTGTGAATAGAAAATTAATATAAGGTTTGAGGGTGGATAAATGACGATACTCCCTTATATTATCTATTAATTTGTACCCCATTTTGACAAGCCGGCACGGTATACTTCGCTCTAACTAGCTTGGCTTGGAAGCTTTTATCTACAGGTTGATTTTTGTTGCCTTCTAAATTTGAATATCTGGAAAATAATAAAACAAGATTTTTTTTAAGGTAATTGAATATTTTATTTTTATTTAACAAGGATATTCTGTACTTAAGTTATTTGTTTTTATTATAAAACTCTTAGTTTTATTTTAAAGCAATTTTATTCTATAGGTACTTTAGTAGTTATAAAACATTATTAAAATATTGAAGTATGGCAACTAAAAGATCAAAATCTTTTTGATTGCTTGAAATAAAAATTAAGACTGCACGTGTGGCTTAGTAGCTAAGGTAGCCGCCTAGGTGCCTTTGTGTCTCGGGTTTGAACCCCGGACAGGACATCTATTTGTGTCGCCTATAAATGGTTGTCCTGAGTCTGTTTGTGGTTTGTGTCCATGACTGTCCCCTGCGACATAGGTATTTAATTCCCTAGTGCGGAAAAAAGTAAGATAATATAACTTTTTTTATTAAGAAATATAGATTAAAATTTGAATCGTCGTACATAATAAAAAAACTATTACAATATTACGTAGGGGTTATATAATGCGGTTTGTTATTGTTCTCGAAAGCACTTTCCAAACGTGTTGTCATGTAAACACCGCGGTGGAGGGTAATAAAACTAATCACCATTTGGTTTTTACTTAAAGATCAAAAATTGTAGTTATTATTGTTATCTATTATAAACCCTTCAAATATATATTATAATATATTTTATGACTATATCCATGCATTATGTTCAGTAGATAAGTTAAAGTTTTTTTTTTGTTAAATCTTTTGTTTTGCACCACTTCCATTCAACATCACATCAATAAAAAATCTATCATCCAAAAATAATTCTTCTCCTAGAACATATAAGGTTCCCCACAGTTACTACGTGTGTGATACTAACTCTACGTTAACATGTTCAAAATAATTGATAGCGGGCTTATACACAACCAGTTCTGTTATTAATGATACAGCAAGTTTACGCGATACTTTGACCTCCTCGTTTCGGGAAACGCGTAAACTGGAACCAATCTTAAAGTTGACGTTTACGATGCCCGAAAGGCGGGATGCCTATTCTTGGAATACCACGTTAACTACCGCCATTACGCCGCAAGTGTCAACAGTAACTATGCACTAAAACCGTCAGTAAGACTGCTTCGAAACCATCTATCTAATATACTTTTATGTGAGGTCTACCTCACACTAAAGCGTATAAGATATAGTACCGTAGCGTCCTTTAACGCTACCTGGCCTGGGGAAATTCATTGGTACTTTGCATGATATACTCTAAGATATAGTAATTAATTAAATTGTACTATAAAAGTCGCGAGGTAAGTAATGAATTTACTAGCAAATTTTTTATACCTTTAATTGCAGTATCGTATTTTTCTAATAAATTGTACCTATTTTATTTTTTATATATTAAATAGAATAGTCCCCATGTTATTCGCTTCTTCTTTTCGTATGGTTATTTTCCCGTTATTATTAAGCAAAAATTACAATTTTATATCCATGTTCAGTAACCAGTCCCTCAAGCAGGCCCTCAAGTTCCCTGAGAAACGTCTTACTCTTTTGTAATTCGATTATAATTTAGCTTCCTATGCTTCGGCAAGTGTAAGATTATTTAAATTCAGTTGATTAGTTTTTGTTTATCCATTACAAAAAATCAAACAAACAGCAAGTATCTTACAATTTTTGCAGGATTTCTTTCCTTTACCTATTCAATATGTGATGCAAAGTACACTCGACTTTCTTATATTTATGTGTCGTATCCCAATTAAACTTAAAATTAAACTCAAACCTTTTTAAATGAAATTGACGTGTAATATAGAAGTATTGAAACTTAACCTGTACCAAGCAATCTATTAAAATTGAAGCCAGTTCTAAAAGAATAATGGTAATAAAAAGGATACATAAGCGCAACACGTATAAAAAGTAGTTTTTCCAACTGGCCTGTCCTAGTCATAGAGCAGGTGTTAAAACTGGTTTAAGCAGTAAGCTGCCTATTTGGTTAAGAGTATCTCAAACATCCCCTACATACCGGAGTCGTGTATCAATGGACTCTAATGGTGTAGTCGAGCTTTTGTGTACGTCTGTTCCCCATTTGCCACCCCCACCCACCAATCTGTACTCAATGTGCGAATTAAGACCATCGCATCGAATTCACACCTCAGCTAAATTATCCTATTTCTCTTACGTAGTTTCTTTTATTGTGGTTTCAGATTTCGCTTATTTAGCGACATTATATCCTATGTACTTACTAGTCTACTCTTTTATTATAATAGTTAGGTAAATGAGAGAGTAGATAACCTCTGATCACCCTCGCTAATCACACACGCAACACTAGAGGTGCCGCGCGTGCGTTGAAGAAAGGAATAAGCGCATTACTGTAGAAATTCAGATTATATACACTATTTTGCTTGAAACTTATTCTATATATATTAATTAAACAATGTTGTATCGAAAATGGAAAACGACAATAACGATTTCGAAGAAATTTTTTATAATAAAATAAAATAAAATAAAAAAGGTTTTTATTCACGTAGACTTTAAAAAAGCGCTTGTAAATAGTCAGAACATGTTTGTAGTAATATAGTTGTATACATTAGATATTATTTCTAGTAACATAGATATTTAGGTACATCTTGTATGAAAACATTTATAAAATTTATTTTATTACAGAAATGATATTTAGCTAGCTTGTATCAAGTTATTGTCAAGAGATTATGTTTAATTATCTAGTTTAAGTCTAATATTTTTACTACATATTGTCAATGGTTCTGTCTATATTAAAGGTATTATTATTATGACGGACCTTGTGTTAATAACGACGGTCGCGCTTTAATGCTACCACCGGATCCAATGCGCCCCAACTGAGAAGACCCAGCGAAACAAACTCAGTGGGATCATCTACTACCGGTTTCAACACGACCCAGTTGAGACGGTCCGGCGAAACATACTCAAGCGGGCATGAACACGGGATTTGGTCCAATTAGAGTAATTATTTAGTAGGCAAACACAATATATGCTCGATCGGTTGTCTGAATGCTTATTATTTTAGATTATATTTAGGTATACAAAAGAAAAACTTCGAAACAATAACATTATTCATTTTGAGACAGAGTCAATAATTTTAAATTAAGTATATGATAGCAATCATTTACAGATAGTTCACGTAACACAGCAGATCAGTCATGTCTATATGGCTACAAGATCTCCAGCGAGCAATGTGCAGGTAGGAAGTGAGAGCCAGACGTCTTTGTCATCGATGTACTCTTTAGTGGTGTAATAACCCCTTACACGTTTAATATGTGTTTTAAAACTTGTGTCAGGCAGATCAGTAATTTGAGTAGGAAGCTTGTTATAAAACCTAATACAATTTCCTAAAAATGATTTATTAGTTTTGCTTACTCTAAAGCCTGGCATGGCTAGTTTGTTTTTATTCCTAGTATTTATATTATGCAGTTCACTTTTCTTTTTATAATTATGAATATTTTTTCTAACAAACATTATAATGAAACGCCTATACGGTGAATCGTTAGAATTTTTTAGGGACTAATAATCGACGTAGCTATTTATCATATCCAAAAAAATTCTTGCCGAGTTACGAGTTAAAAATGGAGGTCGTTGGCTCAGTTACCTATGAACAAAACAGAGAATTTCTCTGTCCCCTAGGCATTAATAATAAAGCATAAAATGCTGTACGGCCATTTAAGAGGTTTCTCAACTAGATAAGAAATAGTCTTTATTGCAGTCCATAGGTATTTGATACCTGTGAACAGAATTAAAACATAAACATGTACAATAGGCGGAATGACGGCGATGTACAGACGCCAGCACATTCAACTACCCCAATCTGTCAAATTTCTTTTATAGATTTTCAACTTTATCGCAAAAGCATAAGGTTCACTTTCAATTGGGGAAATTTAACATTGATACAATAACTAGAAACTGGCCTAGAACTTTTATCTACCTATAATATACATTCACCTATGCACAGATGTTTGCTTAATTGAAGTTATAAAAAGTGAGTAATTTATTTTATATTTTACTGATATGAATCTATTCTTAGTGAGTTAGACGATAAGATATTGTTGTATTAATTAAGTCGATGCGAGTCCGACATACCCACCCGCAGACACTTTTTACGGGTGCCATGCATAAGCATCCCCCTGCCTTAACAAAAAAATAAATATATATTGTTGTAGCGCTTATTAATCCGCTTGTTACTAGACTAATTTGTAAGAGACAGGGACAAGTTGACAAGCTTGAGTAAAGCTCGTGGTCTTCGTAATATCTGATTTATGTGACATATTATTAATTATGTTAAGTAAGACCCATACGAGGATTCACTTTTCAATTCAATTCAATTTCTTTATTTTGCTCATGCAAATACATTGTTAAACTATCTAATAAAAATTAAATTAATTACAATACAGCTTATCTATGTCAAATACAGAATAAAATTACAATTTTAAATAATAAAAAAAACAAAAATTTAATTACATCATTAATATTAAATTACACTTTAGTTTTGTATGTCAATAGTTCATTAACAGAATAATAATTTTTCGCCAAAAGCCATGTCTTTAGCTTTGTTTTAAATTGCCTGATCGGTAATATTTTAAAATCGGAAGGTAAGGCATTAAATATTTTTACACACATCCCATAACAATTTTTCGAGAATAGGGTTGTATAAATTTTGCATGGTAACACTAGTCTATGTGAGTTCCTAGTGTTTCTCGGGAATAAGTCCCTGGCTACAGTAAAAATGTCCTTTGTTTACTATAGCTATTTAATTGGCCCACTTGATATTCGAGTTTATCTATATAAATAAAAAGAGAAGTCCTGACTGACTGACTGACTCATCAACGCCCAGCCCAAACCCTTGGATCTAGAAAGCTGAAATTTTGCATAGATGTTTTTTTTATAATGTAGACAAGGAATAAGAAAGGATTTTTCGAAATTCCACCCCTAAGGGGGTAAAATGGGGGTGCAAAGTTAGTATGAAACTTTGCCGTTTTTGAAGTTAAAGGCATGAAAATTTCTATGTGTCCTTACGGTTAAAAATAAAAAATATATATTTCAGGATTTTTGGAATTTCCACCCCCAAGGGCAAAAACTAGGGGATGTCAGTTTGTGTGAAAAAATGTGACTGGAAGTTAAACGCGTGAAAATTGGTATTTGGCCTTTCAGTTAAAAATATATATTTTCAGGATTTTTATTGAATTTCACCCCTTAGGGCGTAATATAGGGGACGTAAGTGTGTATGAGAAATGCGACATTTTTGAAGTTAAACCCATGAAAATTGGTATTTGTCAACATATAAGCTACAATTATCACGCTATCACCTACAGAGGAGGAGCTGGGGAGATAATTTATAAAGTTTAACGCGGGTAAAACCGCGGGGCCCAGCTAGTTTTTAATATAATGGTAAGGCAAACGAACAAGAGCAATAAAGTAACCTGAGAGTAAGTCATCTTGGACTCTCGCGAGTGTCCACGGGCGGCGGTGATAATAGCGGTAATTGCAAATGCGTTTTCGGCAATTTAAGGAAGGAAGGAACAGGTTAGCTTCTTGAAAGTTGCCATGTCATACCGGATCGGAAATACCTCCTCAATCAAAATACAAAATCAATATGTAGTGTTAATTCCGCTAATTGTCAGTTTAATCATGCCGGGATGCAATTTGCACCGTCCTCCCGCCCGCAAAAATATGCACATGCAAGAAGGACATATAAAAACCGGCTAAGTGCGAGTCGGACTCGCGCACGTAGGGTTCCTTACCATTATCTAAACGAGCATAAATTTCACGTTTGTTGTATGGGAGCCCCTTAAATATTTATTTTATTTGTTGTTATAGCGGCAACAGAAATACATCATCTGTGAAAATTTCAACTGTCTATCTGTCACGGTTCATGAGATACAGCCTGGTGACAGACGTACAGATAGACAGCGAAGTCTTAGCAATACGGTCCCGTCTTACCCCTTGAGTACGGAACCCTAGAAAGCAAATTACATGCGCCAGTACGATTGGGGTATCGTATTATGGATTTCCGCAAAGTAACGCTTGATTCCATTACTTAATACCTCCTCAATCAATTGATTCCACAGAGTGGTAGCGCGGTTAAAGTTTCTTGTGTAAGGCACGATGGTAGACGACCGTTTATACGATATGAATGAAATATCCACTTCTGGTGAGAGGCTCTATGGCGGGATGTGTCGGTAGTTCTAACTTCTTTACAAGTGATAAGAGACAAGCTAGAATAGATTCCAATTTCCATGTGTCTGTAAGTAGTAAAGGCAGTGAACGGGATAATTGCCTATATTAATTAATTCATTTCATCAAATAATCCAATAATTTTATGTGGAAGCTAATGATGTTCCTTTACAGTTTTAAGGAAAGACGTATGAATAATTGTATTAACCGTTGTTCTAATTAAATTTCAAGGTTACTTGTTGCTAGATAGGTCTGAGGAGCTTAGAATTATCCTTAATTGTATTTAGATAACATTTACTATATATATATATATATATATAGTACTCATGAATTCACTGGTATATCAGGATTACTTAATAATAATAAAGCAATTTATTCCAAATCTCACTTTCGATATATATAACAACAGTGTTAGTACGTTGCTGAAATATAAGAAAAGTTACTTACAATTAATGTTAGTATTATTTTATAAGATTTGGACCCCTGTTTGGATGAAGGCCTCAGGAGGATTACTTACATGGATCAAATCAAAGGGATAGTGAAAGCAGGGTCGTATAAAGAAGTTGAAGCGCATGCAGATAGAAACAAACGGAGGAAGGTCCACCGACTAATGACCCATCAATTATTATTTATTAATCTTAAATTAGATATCCATCGATCAAAAATTTATCCATTTATCCCGTTGTAGAGCCATCTCTTTTACTTGTAATTTTTCTTTAAGTAGATCAGTAAACTTTTTTCTCGGTCTTCCTCTCTTTCTTCTTGCGTCTATCTTCCCTGCAAATAAGATAAAATGCGACCAGAGGGCTGGCCAATATTTTGGACAGCGTTTAAGCATTGCCATCCAGCGTGGCAATGCGGCCAGCATTGGGCACGATGCTCAAAGGCAGCGCGATACCGAAGTTTTTTTCGACGCCCAAAGATGAGACCTTTATATAATAATACGCTTACTTTCATAGCATTATGTCGTATGGCATTCTGCTGTGGGGTTCGGCGGCTGACATAGGTACTATTTTTGTATTGCAGAAAAGAGCAGTCAGAGCCATTTATGGTTTAGGCAGTCGCGATTCTTTGCGAAATTTGTTTAAAGAAATAAATATACTTACTGTGCCATCGGAATATATATATCAGAATATAATGTTTGTTAGAAAAAATATTCATAATTATAAAAAGAAAAGTGAACTGCATAATATAAATACTAGGAATAAAAACAAACTAGCCATGCCAGGCTTTAGAGTAAGCAAAACTAATAAATCATTTTTAGGAAATTGTATTAGGTTTTATAACAAGCTTCCTACTCAAATTACTGATCTGCCTGACACAAGTTTTAAAACACATATTAAACGTGTACTTATGGCTAGGGGTTATTACACCACTAAAGAGTACATCGATGACAAAGACGTCTGGCTCTCACTTCCTACCTGCACATTGCTCGCTGGAGATCTTGTAGCCATATAGACATGACTGATCTGCTGTGTTACGTGAACTATCTGTAAATGATCGCTATCATATACTTAATTTAAAATTATTGACTCTGTCTCAAAATGAATAATGTTATTGTTTCGAAGTTTTTCTTTTGTATACCTAAATATAATCTAAAATAATAAGCATTCAGACAACCGATCGAGCATATATTGTGTTTGCCTACTAAATAATTACTCTAATTGGACCAAATTCCGTGTTCATGCCCGCTTGAGTATGTTTCGCCGGACCGTCTCAACTGGGTCGTGTTGAAACCGGTAGTAGATGAACCCACTGAGTTTGTTTCGCTGGGTCTTCTCAGTTGGGGCGCATTGGATCCGGTGGTAGCATTAAAGCGCGACCGTCGTTATTAACACAAGGTCCGTCATAATAATAATACCTTTAATATATACAGAACCATTGACAATATGTAGTAAAAATATTAGACTTAAACTAGATAATTAAACATAATCTCTTGACAATAACTTGATACGAGCTAGCTAAATATCATTTCTGTAATAAAATAAATTTTATAAATGTTTTCATACAAGATGTACCTAAATATCTATGTTACTAGAAATAATATCTAATGTATACAACTATATTACTACAAACATGTTCTGACTATTTACAAGCGCTTTTTTAAAGTCTACGTGAATAAAAACCTTTTTTATTTTTTATTTATTTATTTAAATATGTATATATTTATTTTTAATTTAAATAGAAGTATATATTTGTAGCGAAAATATATCATCAACATGATGATGATGATGACGATATATTTTAGTACTTAGTTTTACGTTTCTTTAGTTGATAACTTAAGTTATTTTAATAATAATTGTCAATCCTTTGTTAATTAAAGAATTCAGGCAAATAAATATAATTGAATTTCTGAAAAAAAATATAAAATAAAATATCACAACAAGTTTTGAAATATTATGGCAAACATATTACCTAAGTATATAATGATGTCAGTAGGTATTCATACAACTAATTATTAAATTGGGCAATTTCTATACCGACAGTTTGTGGAACTCGCAAAAAATTTGCAATCTTTACATGCACGCTGACACACTTTATACGAGGATTTTAATAGAGATCGCGTATTTGATATAACCTTGGTTTAGCATTAATGTGTTCAACCGTAGATAACGAGGTCCTGCGTTCAAGTTCCGGGTCGGGCTAAAAGTGATTTTGGGATTTTTCTGTAAAATGAAAAATTTCTCAGTATCAGCCCGAAGTCTGGGAGTTGGCGGTATTATACCTCGGAGAGCACGTAAAGCTGTCGGTCCTGTATCTGACCTCTTTCCGGTCGTGTCTCTAGTCGTCACATCGGAACATGAGAGCGAAGGAATAGAGAATCCTCTGTGTTTGCGCACACACTTTTGCATTATAATATGTCCCGCGCAGATGGCTTAGTCTGCCATGCTTATGTTTTATAAATGTCGTTCTCAGGGTATTACGTGGCTTGAAATTTCCGCAGTAGCGATATTGATACGAATACGGACAATACGCATACGAATCCTTGTAAAAGTATAGAAGCGTGATTCTAATCACTATTATTAAAGTAATAATAGTGATTAGAATTAAAATATGACAGGCTAACTACGTTGAATGCTCAAATCGAATACTAAACAGTTTAAATCATATCTATAGTAAAATTAAATGCCAAGTGCGAGTCGGACTCGCGCACGAAGGGTTCCGTACCATTATCTATAAAAACGAGCATAAAATTCACGTTTGTTGTATGGGAGTCTTTTTTAGTATTTAATATCTGGGGACTTGGGTACGGAACCTTAAAAACATATCAACCATGCCCTTCCAACTTAACAAAATGAAAACTAACTTTAATGTATCAAAAGTGAACAAGTTAGAGTGGCGTTCCATTTCCTCAAATAAGGTCCGATAGGCAGAGCTATTATTCTACGTTGGATGCTCAAATCTTGTTACGACTAAATCCGAGGGTAGTACGGAGCAGGAAATAAGTTATAGTTTATTTACCCATCGAACGTATCCTAATCTTTGTATGAAATAAGATTTGTTTCGGAACAAAAAGGTCATTCATGTATTGTTATTTATTTGTCCCAATCTTATTACGGCTTTCATGTGAAAGGTTAAGAGGCAGAAAATAACACAATTACCGTTTACCCAAGCAAATATCGTACGGTTTGCCTTTTAAAATATATATAACCATTGACATTATGCATGGAAGAAAATAGGATAGCTCAAATAAGACGCTGGCAGTTTCTTGAACTCACATTTTTAAAATAGGATAAAACTATTTGTCTGAATTCAATTTAGGTATATGGTTGTTACATCTATATATTATTATTATCTGTACTTATTCACTGAATAAATATGTTTTCTTCTTCTTCTTTTTTCTTCCTTTGAAACATGTAGTTAGTCTTGAATTAAAAAAAAGTTAGTAATCTCAATTGATCATTCAATTTAAAAAAATCCCTACGTTCTATTTTACCACTACACGTTAGCTAAAATCCATTCTGTTGATGAAATAATAAAATGTATTAATAGAATATAAGACTTAAGTAACTCGCCAGAACACGCCCTCTTTTGAGTCCTGGCCTCGATCTGGGCGGTTGCTGACGTGGAGATGCAGAAGGTCGAATTTTAGTGTTGTTTTGTGCAACTGTCGCTCTACGCTAATACGTGAGGATGTGGGCCACTTGTTTCAATGAGGATCGGTTGGGGAATCGATTAATTGTGTGATTCATGACGATTAAGTCTCGTCATTTTAAACGTTGAGATCAAGTTTTTAATGCTTTCAATCGTTTTATATCTGTTATGAAATTTCCAGCGCTGAACAGTGCCAAGTGTCTCAAAATTTCTTACAAGCAGAGTACCATCTTTTTGGTCTTCCTCCCCTCCTTTAAGACGAAGGGTATCTCATTCTCCTCTTCATGATTTGTACTCACGTAACATATATTGGGTACAAATAATTCCGCATAAAAGAATGTAGACCTAAATGCTAAGTGTTCTAGTGTTGCAATAGCAACGCACTAATCGACCTTGCTGATAACGAAATAACTTTCAAATGTGATACAATGAAATCTAACATTTAGTATAAGGCAATGGTTTGTATGCAATATATTAAAACGCATACTAATGATGTTGGTGAAACCAGATACTAGTCAATAAATAAATTGAAATTAGGCTGTATAAATATTGTAGAATTCAGTAAACACCGAAGTCACGGCACGTGGTACAGTGTCGTGCGACCGGTAGAAAGTAGCTTACCTCCTGTGCCACTCTTCATTCAACCACATTGAACAGGTTACAACTCGTTAAACGCACACAGACGCAATACCTGCATCTTCTAAAACGTTTCTCACAAACGCTTTCACTCACACAAAGGCATTTTGTGTCTGTGTTCCGTTGCGGGACTGCAGGTCAACTTGGCATAGCTATCTTTTTTCCAAACTGGTTTCTGGAGCGATAATAGGATGAGTCAGTGCTATCAGGAGAATCAGGTATGTTTTATTTACGTTTGATTGCTTCTACTACACGTAAGTATCTGCATAATTTCTTACATAATAAAACAATTTTAAGCACTTTATAGCACATTTTTTCGGAATGTGGAAAATGAAGTACCTAACGCTTGCAGTGAACATTGTCTATGGAATGAATATCACGGAAAGATAGACATGGAGCAAGTATTATGGACGTCTATTCTATTATAATTACTAAGTTTATTGTTGCTTTTCCACATCTTCGGGAAACAATATTGTGAATTGAAGCACTACTAATTATCTACACATATAATAAAATCGTAGGAAAGTCAAAACTGTACAAGGAATATTTTTTAAAAAGAATACTTGGGGCGTGATCTACAATCGATATCGAAGCCAAAAGTATAGTTTTTAGAATTTTTGCCTGTTTGTCTGTATGTATGTCCGGGCTAAACTCAAGAAGCGCAGCATGGATTTACTTCAAATTTTGCATGAATAATACTAAGAGGTCGGGTAAACATATAGGCTACATTATTATCACGCTATCACCAACGGGGGAGGAGCTGTGATAATTTATAAAGTTTAACGCGGGTAAACCCACGGTGCACAGCTAGTATATTTATATAATAAAACTATGAATTGAATGGCTATATAGGAAATCACTGATATTGATGGTATACTTTTGAGCGCTATGACATCAGTATTATCGGGAGTGGCTCATACAAGTTCCAACAGTAATTGTGTTAGCTGATGATGAAAAATCAGATGGCGTGATTTCTGAGTTATACGAAAAAACCAGCCGATTGCACTTTTGTACCCTACCTGAGTTCTTAGTCTTTCTCATAATTTGAGCCATCTATAATTTAAATATTAAAAAATACTGGTGGTTTAAAAATAACCGCCATTCATATAATTCAGCCCGCCGATCTGGATAATGCTTTTATAATTAAGCTAAAGAGAACCCAGTGATGGGCAAAAGTAATTAGATTAATTACAAATTACAGTTACATTGTAATATGTAACTAAAATACTTTTTAACACATTACTAAAGTAAATAATCACGATGAGCACTAACTGTAATTAATTACAAAGTAATATAATTACAAGTTAATCTAATTACGATATAACAGATTACATAAGTTTTGTCATATTCATTTAAAAGTTCTCGAATGATTAATATGTATATTTACATATTATTCACTCACAAAATTTTGTTTTCTGTAGAATTCGTTAGAAAGAAAATCATAATTATGGCATTAAAAAGCTCATAGCTAGATGCTCTCACCGGTCCGTAAGCGATCGGCGAAGTTAAGCGACTAAGCTCGCGGTCAGTCCATAGATGGGTGACCATCAAAGTGGTATAATTTCTTAGCGTCTCCGTGCTACGGAGGGCACGTCAAGCTGTCAGTCCCGGTTGTTGTTAGTCAACAGTCATCAAGCCATGTCAGAGGGCTACTGGGCGGCTTAAACAACTCTGACACTAGGGTAACCACTGCCCATACGATAAGTAGTAGTATAGAAAATTGATTTGAAAATTATTAATTGCTCGGCGATACCTAGAGTTCTAACTCTAGCTAGATATCGCTGAGCAATAAATAATTTTTAATAATTTTCAAATCAATTTTCAATACTATTATGTACCTTCAATACAATACAATTACGCAACAGGTCATATTAAATTGACAATGAAAAAAATAATGACATTATGTAAATATTTTAATGGTAAATAATGGCGCCTTTTTATTTCTTAATTTATCTTCATAGTAGTAATATTCCTTGTACAGGACGACATTATGAGCAAGCGGTGATTTATTGTACGGGCACACGTGTGGTTGGTGGAAACATTCATCTCGCCGGGGAAGTTACCTGCTATAGAAATCCCTCCGGCGTTGAATGTATTGATAACCTTTATTCAACAGTACATCTATTCATGTTACTTGGTCCTTTATGCTTCGGTAGACAGTTCAGTAATGTACCCAATTGGACCATGTTATGCCATTTGAGAAAATCATTCAAGCAGAAATGTATGGGTATGAAATTGTGTCGACCGAGTACCTATTTCTTTAGAAAGCGTGGGGTGTTTTTGCTACCTATTTCTAACTTTGATCAGTAATGCCTTGTAAAGGTATTTACATACGTATATACATGTTATCTGAAGGAGTTCCCCTGGTGGACAAAGGCCTCCTCAATAAGTTCTTCACAAAGGATGTACACCATTTGGGCTGATATGCCACTAGTATATACACCACGCTTAAGAGACGAGCGTTTGCAATATGATGGTCTCAAAACTCAGAAAGGTGCTGCTGCCCGTTCTCCGATAGTCATTCTGGGATACTAGTTGTACAGGTTGTACTGCTAACACATACAATATAGTTAAAGGAATGTGTGGTGTTTTAAAAGACTAGAAGAGGTTTATGTAACAACTAGCTTTACCCCGCGGTTTCCCGCACGTTTAACTTAATAAATTATAGCCTATGTATTATTCGGATATATAAGCTTTATTACTACAGAGTTTCATCAATATCCGTTTCGAAGTTTTTGTGTGAAAGAGACCCAAACATCAAAAGCTTTACATTTATAATTTTAGTAGAATATGCCACTACAACACTATTAGGTAATTATTCACCGGAGAGGTATCCATATCATATTCTGATTTCTGCCATGTCGACCACTTCTTCTACTACTGAAGCCGACGTACGCTAGCATGTGACTTACGTAGCCAATTTTATTAGAAAAATCCTCACACATTGCGAGCATGTGAACACACGATGGTAATAGTTGTAACTGATCGCCGCAGGTGGTCTGGATTTCAATTCATTGCGCTTGGCATCCAGCTCGGCCTTCTGACTCGAAGCAGATGACTTTGCCTAAGACCAAAGTCCGCAATGTTGTCCGTTTGGCCGCCCCCTGTTCCAATTGCGAGGCCTCTACCTCTACATAGTTTCCTGGGTAGTTGTCAGTATTGTTATATGTATATAATAAACAGAGACAGAGCGAAAGATAGACAAAGTCACATAAAGAGGGAGTAACGCTTTTTCCTTACGGGACGATTGCCAACTCGTATTGCACACCGCGTTAAGGAACTTTGTCCCAAAAAGGCGCCCATAGCCAGTTGTCTTCACCGGTTTTAAAAGATCGGCTAAGCACCTAGGCCTGAGGTCGGTCTGTAGATGGTAAACGTAGTAATGGTTCAATATTTTAGATATTCGGTGCTTTAGGGGGCACATTAGGATGTCCTTGTTTTAGTCACTGGACAGCAATTGTCAATGTAGGGGCTAATAGGCGGCTTGAACAACTCCTGATGGTAGAATAATCACTGCCCATACAAATAAATACTAAAATATATATTGATAATAACCCACAAACTACATTACACATTTACACATTAATTTTTGCTACAAATTCGTTTACAGAACCACATGTTAACATAGCCTAACATATTAGGTTGTTGAGAGTCTAATCCAATCCGAAAACAAATTGAGATAAATTTGATTTTCCATTAAAGTTATGTATATGATTGAACGGTAATTGAAGATAAAGTACCCTCAAATTCGACTAAACTGTTTAAATCTCTGATTACGACAAACTTCGGGGGTAATGTCAATAGCAGTTTCGCTTAACAAAACACTTGGAGAAACAGATTTGTATCAGTTTTGCCTATTTACGTGTCATCCTTCCCTCGGGTGTTTATTGTACAGACTCCAGCACATCAAGCTACCCCAATCTGTCAAATTTCCCAATTGAAAGTGAACCTTATGCTTTTGTCATAAAGTTGAAAATCTAAGAATCTAAGAAACTTGACAGATTGGGCTAGCTGGATATGCTGGCGTCTGTACAATAGATAACTAAACTACCTGCTTAACTTATTATTGTAAGATTGTATCAAGCAGTCACCAATTCATAATGGATACCTTGAGTGGGGTGGTTTATTGTGTTGTCGGTCACTCGCTTGACAAGTCCCGCAAATATAACCTTGAAAGGACATTTATAACAATAGACTACGTTTTGAATGGGTCCGAGTATCTATGCAATACAATTATGCAATTTTGTGAGTGTCCATGGGCGGCAGTGATTACTTACCAGCAGGTGACCCGCTTGTTCGTTTGCCTTGCTATACTATAAAATGATCTAATAATACCTTCTATAATATCTAGAACAGTGTATTAAAAAAATATTAGAATCTAGGTATAAAATTTACGGACTAATCTGATCGGTAACACCGAATGAATAACTTAATATTATGTTATTTCGAGCAAGTGATATAATTTTTCTTTAAAGTTTCTATGTACGTGTTGTGAAGTCATAAATCAATCTAAACAAATTAAGGTTTAAGAATTTACTTTTCAAGCGCATGCAATTCTCATTACTTAAGACTTTTTATTTATTATTATTGTTTCTTATAATTTTATACGATTTGGTATACTTGGTACTTTAATAACCTAAAGTGATAGTAGTAGATATGTAGTAGTGGTAGTTTAACACCTTTGTCCCAATAAAACACCGCCTTTAAGTGCGACAACATATAAAAAAAAATAGGAAAAAATAATGTGCGCCTACGCACGCAAGTATCGTGGGAAACTTATGGAAACAAGGTGTTGTCCTTCCTTTCATTTTATAGCTTTATGATTGGCTTTTGTTCCGAATACGATGCGAAACGAAGCTCTTTGGTCGTGGTTCCAAATTAATTTGTCGCCATTTAAAAACCAGGTTTCTGTAAATTTTGTTCTAAAATTAGTTTTCTTTAATGTCTAAGTAATTTGTCTTAGCTTTTTATGTTATGATATAACATGAATTATGTTATGTAAATACTTTTTCTACTCTGATTTCATAACAGTTCTGTCGGCGAATAGCTGAGACCAAGTCTGTGGAACGATCACGCGTCGCTAAACATGGTTACCATTCAACGCAAAATGATGAATACCTATGGCCTTTGTGCACCTATCCTTCTGATATCTTGGAAAAAATCATGATCAACCTTGTTGTTGATTAAATTTTTGTTAAGCTTTTTACTGAATGATTACTTAGCTTCTTCAATGGTATTAGAAATGGGATCGTGTTTCATTACTTATTTTTTATTGCTCGTCAGTAAACTAAAGTAATTATTTTTTATGGTGAGTTCTTGGAAGCTTGTTGCTAAAGGCTATTCATGGTTTTATATAGACACTGTCTAAGATAAACTCGATCTACCCACGACATTGATCATGTTGTAAAACATTTACTTCCAGTACAAACTGATGCCCATCCTTGGACACACATTATTCGTAGAACCAACGTTACAAAGTTCTATAAGTTGTTCAATGCAGAAGGTATAAAATATTAACTTATTTAAGTTTCGTTTGATGTAAGCATTCCTATGGCCAATAAATTCTTTGCTTCTATTATATTCGTTATAAAACCGTCATGTCGAATCAGATGGCTGAATTGATGTCTTTTGTTTTTATCTTTGTAGTACATCATGATTCGTGATTTTTCTTCCAGGTCACTGAATTATTAAGTTGCCAACATCACATTTCGAAGGCTTCCAACCTCTCTAGGTCTTTTGTCTGAGTATCCAGTTGACAACCTTATATCGCGGTACTCGAAATGTCCTCGAGTTAACGTTCTATACTAAACTGTATGACAACAGAAGTAAAAATGTGCCATCCCTACTTTTAATTAGATTATTGATGTGTAAATCTGTCGCAAAAAGTAATGCCACTATAACGTATCATCTATACTCGTAGTAAATAGTTGCCACGCTCACGTAAACAATACAATCAGAGCGTGCATAAACTGACACGTAGTGGCATAGTAGTCACTACGAGATGCTCCGGCAGACTGCACTGTCTCCTAAACCGGTACTGAGGTCGATGCTCGCCACCAGATGGCATGCTAGCTCTAAGACCACACCGTAAGAAACAAGCCAATATCTTGTTAATAGAATTTCCTTATTAGTTTGACATCTGAGACATAATTAACTTAACGGTCGGTTGGGATGATTAACGTTTTTCACATCAGTGGTTCGTTAACGTTTTATTAAATTAAATGTGCATGTGGGATGTGATTTGTTTACGTGTGTTAATTCGTCAGATGCATTTTTTTGTTTTTGACTTTTACAGTTAGCCAAGGATGCGTACTTCATCGAACAATAGAGGGGTTCAAGCCAACTAGCAAATAATGTTACACTTAGTCACTCCCTTTAGGCCCGTCCAACCTTGGCTGAGACTAACTCCATGGACATGCATTAGAGCATTGGTTTTTGGGGCCGTTTTCTGCAATAGTCGCTTTTTGTTAATACGCGAAGACGAGGGTTGCTTGTCCGATTGAA
Organism: Pseudoips prasinana; assembly: GCA_951640165.1. NCBI lineage: Eukaryota > Metazoa > Arthropoda > Insecta > Lepidoptera > Nolidae > Pseudoips > Pseudoips prasinana. The sequence goes on from OX621240.1 coordinate 19,660,536, forward strand.
GACCGAATATAAAGAAAAAAACTGAGGGAGGATGGGCTATGGTGGTCACGGCGCGTTTATTTTGATCGTAAGATGCTTCAAAACTGCGAGTGCAGAAAGTGCTTAGGTGAAACCGGATGCCAAACAAGCATAAGGCCCACCTGGTGGTAAGCTCATTCCAGAGCTTACAATCTTCGATATGTATGTGACGAGCCTGTCCTAATTTTTTTCAGCTTGAACCTAACTTCTTTACGGTCGTGTCGGTTAGGCATCCCATAGAATCATGAGAGTGAGGGAATAAAAAGTGTTAGCCGCTATGGCTAAATTTTTTGCAGAATAAATACACCCACAAGTATGTACCTACATGAGTAAATACAATTGAAATACTAGAGCAACAAAAACGTCAGACAATAAGCATTATTGTTTGTTTGAATATTATTGTATTATAGTACTATTAGTGCAGTCATTGAAGCATAATTGCTCCGAATTTTTTTACTGTGAACCGAATTGCATACAATTTTGGAATTAGGTTCACCTTACCCTTAACTTCAAAAGTGAAAATGATTTGAACTCCGCAACCACCCTGGGGGTGGTTGCCATCCCTTCTCGGGGGTGAATTTTGTTTTTTTCAAAATAACTTCGGATATCAATAGAAGGCCTAATTTTAAGCAAAAAATCATCTATAAAGGTTTTCAAAAAATCCAATACTTTTGTTCAATCCAAGTTATTGGCAATTGAAAATTCGCAATTTTTTCACGTTTTTCATCGATTTTTTGCAAATATCTCCAAAAATATACGTTTTATCGAAAATTTTAACACGAACAAAATTGTAGCAGGTAAAACAATGAACAATTTAGTTTTTTTTATAAAGTATTCTAAGTGCAATATTAAGCTAGATATTAAAATTCAAAGCCGTTTTTTATTTTGTCTGAAATTTAATCGATGTGGTCAATGCCATCTAGCGGCGAGCACATGCATTTCATGCATTCTAATACAAAAGGGTTTTGTAGTGCTTGAAATAAGCTTTAAAATGAGCACTATTAAAAGTCTTTTGCACGTAAATAAGTGAGCTGTATTGCAAATAAGGGGAGCATCTAATGTTTTTTCTTTTAAATCAATGGGTTTCATAAGTGCCATTTCCACCAACATTAAAATTAATCGTATTCCGCCTAGAATTAACTTTATTATGAAGAGCTTGATAGATAGTATCAGTTTGGCTGCTTCAGGACACATATTTTTCAAAAGAGTCACGATTAAAAAACAAAACAAATTTTTAAAAAACCTTTTTGTTTTCATAGAACGTAGGGCGCTGGCTGTCCGATGTAATATGCTGATTCGTAGATTTGCACGTTGTACCAAGGACAGGACGTTGTTCAAAGTTACACTTTTTAGAGCATATTGCCAGACATTTTACACGTGCAGTCTGTGGATCAGGGATACGCAGAGGGCATACAGCGCCCTTTGTGTGCAAGTTTTTGTAGTGCATTGGGGATGTTTGCGGAAGCGAGGGTTGATGGTTTCCACGCCATCATCCGCAAACGGTGTGCATCCCTCCTACGCAGGGTGCGTGGTAGCTCACACAGCATCTTGAACGCATTATGTGACAAATGGGATAGTCCGATGCTGGAGCACTGGATACGACTGCACACGACGTAGACGGTGCCCTAGAACCGCGATTTTATATTTATATATTGTAAAATTACTAACATTAGGTTAAGATTTTTGTAACTAACATCTTATGGACTTAAAATGGTCTGAAATAAATGATTAATTAAATAATATCTCAAAAATGACGACAGATACGTATAAAAGTGTACAGATAAAAAATGTAGGTATTTTACTGACAAACAATTTGGTTTTTTGTTTTTTCTGTCAAACAAAAATTGACGGAGATATGATGGTTTAAAGAGCGCGTGGCAGCGCAATCACAACCTCTCTTAAGCCCTTTAACCCTTCACCGTTTTAGAAAAAGGTTTTTTACTATATATTGCATCGCATAAAGTATGTTGTAGCTCTCTTAATTACCTTTACAATGGTCTTTTATAAATTGTGATAACATGAAAATTGAAGGAGTTATGGTCCAAAAACTTATCATATTTTTTTCTACTTAGTAACTGAAAATTTCGGAGTGTGAATATTTGGAGCAATGTGAAAGTACGCATTATAATACAGACCCACAACTATTGTAATGCGTACAACTATTGTGTACCCGCACCAGAAGAACTGCTGAAAATGATTTTTTGCAACTGCAATAAAGGATGTGGAGCGTCTTGCTGATGCAGAAAAGTTGGTCTGTGTAGTAGTTGTCGGGGTAGTTTTCAAGGGTTGAAAGGGGGTTAAAAATTTGAAAATTATTATAGAGAATATAAAATATTACTTACTCTATACTTACATCTTTTTATGTAATACCAAAGTATTTTTTTGTGATATTTCAATTTAGGGGTTGTTTGCAAGGGTTGTAAGATTTTCAAGGGGTTGAAAATGAATTTAATATGAGGTAATTATGTTAGAAAATACTTTACAATTTCACCACTTACTATTAGATATGTTTTCTAGCGATAAAATGGCTCAATGTCAATTTTTCCATTAAGGGGTTATTTACACCCCTTCAAAATAATAGGCGGAGTTCAGATCATTTTCACTTTTGAAGTTAAGGGTAAGATGAGCCTAATTCCAAAATTTCATGCAAATCGGTTCACAGTAAAAAAATTCGGAGGTAAGACCGTATTTTTCGCTTCAATGACTGCACTATATATTAATATTACATTAGTATAATAAAATATTGTTTTTTGGTTTTATCAATTTAACGACAAGTCTCAATAATGCAATAAAATGCGCAGGCCCGTAAGCGTCGCTTTGTAGAGTTAACAATTTTAGTATTTTATTTTCATAATTCTTTCTCCGTTTATCTTGTCTTTTATTATTTTCCACGTGACAGTATCCATAGAGGGTAGGAACTACGTTAAGCTACGAAGAATACATACTGGCAGATCAAATTTAGGATTCCGTTGCTAACACCCATACAGAAGATGTAGGTGTTATCTATCCTATATACATGGCCGACTGACGACTGATATGTACACAAAAATATCATAATAATAGAAGAGAAGTATCGTTCGTGGCTTAACGCAGAGCGACTACCTGCATTGTTAGAGGATTCTAGATCCGCCGGATGATTAAAATTATCATTTCCCATTTTTGAGATTAGATTTACGCTTTGCATTGCGAATAATGCTATAAAACTAAAATTTAATATCTACAGAGTAATAGTATAACTACTGTAGAGGCTAGTTGTTTAACTTTCACGTTTAACAAGTTCCGAATGTTCTGATTACATTACGTGAATCCGCCTGACAGTGTGATAGTTTGCGGCCGGTGGCCGCGGCCCGCATCGCACTGTCAAAGTCAATGAACCTTTTGTTCTTGTCCTCCACTGCAGTAACCCACTTCGTATTACAACTTTTAAAGTATATAGAAATAAGTACGATCACCAGTAGAAGTACGCGTACCTTTATAAGCACAGACGACGTTACGTCAGTGGATACACTTGTGCTACGAAAGCCGCCCTTACGGCCTACATAATAAGAATGCAAGGTTTTGACCTTGCACTTTGATTACGTAATAAAAATGCAAGGTTTTGAAGTCTGACGTGGCGTCGACTGTAGAAATAAAATATTAAAGGCCTCGTAAGCCTTACATACGTATGACGTATAATTAATACGTCATCATCATCATATCAGCTGAAACAACACTTCTGGCCAAAGGAATCCCCAACGATCTCCACATTGGCCGCTTTTGCGCGATCCTTGTAAGATCGTCAGTCCACTTTGTAGGATGCACGCCCGTGCTGGCAATCTGGTTCGTTGTCGCGACTCAAGAACCTTTCAGCTGCAACGACTCGTCGTCAGTTCTACAAGCTATGGCTGTATGGTTGACTGCCAAGAATATCACCCACCGTCCTACTACTAATACTAATAAAAGTCGCCCCGAGGAGATGTATACCAGAGAACGGTCTACGTACGATACATATTTTTCTGAGTTCGCCAACCCGTCGATCCAGCATAGCGATTATGGCATATCCCCTCAAATGCTGGGTCTTATGGCAAAAGTTACGTCATATTGCAAAACGAGTATTGCGCAATATGTTTCTGAAGATACGTAATTACGGTGTTACTAAGCAATATTAAGGTTTCGGAATTAGTGAATCGGAAGAACTAGTAGCGATCATCATATCGATAGCAGGGCCGCCAATCTTATCGGAGACTATCCTACGCAAGAATTGTAGTGCGGAACTGTGTACTCACATTTAGATATATATAGATTCTGAAGCCGCGATGACCAGAGAAAGGGCAGACGCAAGACTGATAGTAATAACACCAAAATGTAATACCACCAAGTTCCTCATTCCGGGACATTATTTTGTTATATAACCGGACGTTATTATTATTAAGCATCACAAAATGCCTTTCAACCCGCATTGAAAATATATTCCATTGTTGTGAGACTTTTCAAACTTTTCTATTGGGTTTAGATACAGCACAAATAGCGGCAAGCTAGGTATATCGCGACCGACCGTCTATCCGCTTGAAAGCCGTGGGAAACTTGGAAAGAATGTCATGCCAAGAATACGGTCGGCAGACGGAAAGCGAGAGCATTCAATATTGCAAATAAAATCGAACACACCCGAAATTTCATAATTTGTCCGCTTGTTACGAGTTCGTGAAACTGGGCTGCAGTTTTTTTGTTTGCACATTCGAATTTCAAACTGGTGGAGGCTTGATGGGAGATGAATTTGAAATCAATATGTTTTTGAAATTAATAATATAATTATTGTTAAGGCGCTTTGATTTGACATTCCTTCTTAAATTCATTGAAAAAAAAAGGTTTAAAACAGTGTAACATATCAGCCGATTTTCATTATTTTATTGGAATTTTAGATTGCATGATAATACCGAGTTATTTCATTATTTTCATTCCTGAAATGGTGAATCCTTCGATTAGCTATTAATTATAATCTTGGTATAGCTATTGGCGTTAGTGTAATGCACAACTTATAAATAATCTCTCACCACCATGTCAGCTAAATTATCTCGGTAGGTATTCCCTGATGATGATATTCTACCCCGTCACCACACATTGCACTATAATCTCTTTTCCGTACCTAACTCAAATGAACTCAACTTTAATATTTTAAATTAAAAGTGGAAAAATCTAAAGCGTTTATTTACAGATAAAAATATCTTATAATTGTTATTTCATTTGTTTCAGGTATGTTTGTGATTCTGGAATAACGCACTTCTACTAAATAACTGGTGGTGAGTAAAAAATGAAGCAACTCCTAATAAAGACATGAAGGCACACCCAAAAATGGTAATAACAACAACAAATAAAAAGTAGTGGAATTAAATACTTTTAAGTTTGTTGTTTTTCATTCCATATTTACGACAAACCTCATGCACCGATTTAGATGTTTACATATATCTTAACTATTTATATAGACTTCATAGTTAATTTAGAACATTATACAATAATACCAATACAATAAAATTCCCTGTACAGTAGAATAAGACAGTCGTAAATGCATTATTTATATTTTAATCGGTTTGCTCTTTACAATAGGTGTGTCGTTAGCATTTTCTCTGTAAGCGAAGGCCGGTAAAAGGTCGTAACGTGGCGCACTGACTTAGTTTGCTCCACAAAGGCCTTGCTTTGCTTTTGCAAACTTTTACAAAAATCGGAAGCATCTGTTATTAGGTTTTACTCTTCAATGAAGTTAATATATACGATAAGATTCTGCTCATCTTTAGTGTAGATTAAATATGGTTTTATAAGAGCAGATTACAATAATTACGGTTTTAAAAAGCATACAACACAGTTTCTTTACGACAGCAGATTAGAACAAAATGTATATAGAACCATTTTGAAAAGCACATAAAAATCACAGAACAGAACAATTTGTTATACTTTCGTTTCGGAAATATGCTGAATAAAAGGTTTGTTTTAGATACAAAGAACACCAAATAATCGCTGTGTTTGTAGAAATGGAAACAAAAAACATATTTTGTGTATATTTCACGTTCAAGAAGCGAGCCTATTACTTTCTTAAAGGTGGCAATACACTTGCGGTCCCTATGCTGTTGCGGGTATACATAGGTGATCACTTACCATCAGGAGACCCCATACTAGTTTGCCTTGCTCTTAAAATGATCACTTATCTAATTACTTAATGAAGATTGGATAACAACTTCGTAATACCTTAATTGTTTCGTAATTTGTGTATTTTTATTGATTAATTAACCATTAGTTACATAAAAATAATTAATTTAACAAAAAGGCTTAGAATGTAAGTAGGTACAGACGCCAGCACATCAAGCTACCCCAATCTGTCAAATTTCTCCGATTTAAAGTGAACTTTACGCTTATGTGATAAAGTTGAAAATCTATAAAAGAAAGAAGAATGAGCAAAATGGTACCCGGCTCCAATAGATATGATTGTAGTGTCGTTTAAAAGGTCTTACCAAGAGGAACAATTTTTACTATAGCCGCCACTCTCAAATCTGATTGCGTTTGAAGATAAACGACAGTCTTACTAACTAATAAAAACCCTGTTCCTTCAGTTTCCCTTTGCTTTCCAGGGCCACAGTAACCTGTTTAGACAGTCTCGTGGCCCCGGCGATAAACATACATATACGAGTATATAAGTTACCACTTATTTATGTAAGAAAATGAGTACCAAGGTAATATTTTCGGCATTTCCGTTCATGTTTTCTATTAATAACGTTTTTACGTAAGACTTTGCCATGCACTCCTCATTTTAACTCGAGTCCCGTTGCTCCTGAGCGCGGGGTGTGCGCAAGAGCAGCGGGGGAGGGAGAGGAGGGGATCGACTGACACCAGACGTGTTCGCGTCCTGCGTCAGTCGCTCGTTCGTTTTGCGCTCGTGACGACGTTTATATATAGGATATAATTCTATTAGCGCTAGGTACATACCAACTCAAGCTGGCAAGATCTTACTGTGCCGAGCATTTATCAAATGGTCTATATATAATTGAAACGTACAGAGAGGGAGCACTTGATGATCTGCCAGACTATGGCATACACGAAGATGCCTGGCTTTTGCGTGGACGAATCCAGTCGCGACATGTCAGTGTAAAAACATATTTTTGTTATATATTAATCAGCAGTGCAAATAATATTGTCCAACAGTATTGCACATGTTTAACCGGGCGACGTACGATCGGCACTTGTGCACATATAGTGTCCATCGTATGGTACTTAGGCTATGCGAGGCATACGGGATTTACTGCTCCGGCATCTTTCCTCAATGCTGTTATAGTTGATACCGATATGTAATGTTTTAGGTCTACTCACTTATTGATAAAATATATGTTTTGTATTTAAAGAATGCTTGTTTTCTTACTTCTTTTAATAATAGAATCCTAAATGTGTTATATCATGTTATTCTAGCTTTATTTTACTTATATAAGTAGTTTGTAATAAATTCTTCATCATTTATAAAACACAAGCTGTTCCCCGTGGTTTCACCCCTGCTGCTCGGCTCCTTTTAGTCGTAGCGTAGCGATGATATATAGCTTATAGCCTTCCTCAATAAATGGGCTATCTAACACTGAAAGAATTTTTTAAATCGGACTAGCAGTTCCTGAGATTAAAGCTTTATAATAATAAGTATAGATAGTGAGATTACTGCTTTCCAAACGTGAATAGGGACAGGCGCCATGGTAGACGTTTTTCTGCATCAAAATGTCTATTCAATGATATATTAATGAGGACTATTGGAGCGGGTACCACGTTCCATACATTTTTGCCCATTGTTCTTTGACAGATTGGGGTAGCTGGTTGTGCTGGCGTCTGTACCTACTTACATTCTTAGCCTTTTTGTTACGTCGTACCAGTTATAACATAAATAGGGAGCTAAACTTAAGGAGCTTAAAATACACAAATAAATTACTTTCCATAGAAAAGGGTAACCAGTGAATACAATTTGTATAGTGGGTAAAAATTCTTTCTTCTGTACTTCACAAACTGGTTCTCTGTAATATGCTTAGTTTTATGAGTAGACTGTTCTATTGAAATTTTTACCACCATTTATCTTGAACTTTCGATATCTCCAACGGTTTGTACCGCTTCCTATAATATTATGTATGACTAAGAAGCTAGAAGTACGCTCCCGCCACATCTTTTACATTCGTTCACAAACTCACTTTAGGTAAATGGCATCTAAAGCATACAGCGCCAAGTAATACTAAACTTTATTGTGTCGTAACTAGGGTCTATATTAGTTTATGTGTCTTGACGAAAACATGCATGAGTGTTGTAGTAGCTCTAAAATGTATGCAGTTATTCATTTGTTGACTACCTAAAAGTAAATGAGCTCATTATGTAGCCATAAGGAAGTAAATACACATAAGTGTTTAGATGTTACAACACCGTTACAGTAGATTACTATTCTTCCATGTCCAGCAGACGTTTATCTGTGCTATAATTTGTTTAAACTCTGACGAAATGTAATTGTGGAAGTCCATTACTTTTATAGACGCAGCTAAATCGTTCGTCGCGTTAAGCAATTTCGTTGGATACCGTTGATGGATGCCGACGCGTCTAAACTTTCGGCCTTTATGTCATCAAAAGCACGAAGCCGTCAGTCAAATTGTTTAACATTAATTGGTTTACGAAACTCAGCTACACATCGAAAGATCACAACAATTGGTGGTAAAATCGGTCTCTTTGGCTCGGTGCTTAAGTATAGAATAGAATACATTTAATCAGCAATAAAGACATACAGGAATCAGAGAAAACAATACAGTAGGTATAATTACAAACAACAAACAAAATAGAGATACAGTACAGTTAGTAATGAGTAGAGAAATGAATAATTAGGGTTAAGTATTTAAAATTAATAGACCGATTACATTTAAAATTAGGATTTCCCTGCTTGTCATGCTGAAGGGTCGCAGTCTCAGCATTAGCTGGGTAGGAAACACCCAACACTGATTTTCAGTCGACAACCTTGCTAGTAAGTCAATGGAGATGGAATTGTTAAATAAAATAATAATAAATTTCGCTTAGTCCAAAGTCCTAGACTATTATTCAGGCTATAATACGATATAATATATAATAAAATGCTTGGACGGAATATGGTTGCTAAGTCACTAAAGATTGACGACACACACGCACACATACGCAAAAACTGACTTTGACTGCACCTCCTCCGCTTTGTGAATCCCGCGCCGGACTACAATTTGTGTGACCCATAAATAGTTGTTCTGAATCTGGATGTAATTGGTGTAAACACAGTGAAGTGATTCCCTAGTGCGGGCGTTGTCTGTTTAAAAAAGGAAACATCTAACACTCTTTTTAAGCTATTGCATGGCTTCTATCGCGGGCCTTGAGCGTGGGAACCGAATCCAGAAATTCCGTAACGAAAAAAACCTAACACCCCCCACTCCGACCGCCATCTATCGATAAATACCAGAACTTTCAATGACTTTTTGAAATATCACGCTTGTCCCTTTAGTTCAGCAACCCGCCTTTAGGTGGCATTGGTTGTATTGGAAAACTACCGTAATCAGCTGTTTGTGAGAAAGTATATAGGTGTATAGGTATTTATCATCTACGTACAACAGTGAATATCTGTACTCGTATAATTTGTGTACAAAGTGTTTTTTAAATATGAATCAACAAAGTGCACTTATTAATGAAGAAAGTCACGAAAAAAAAGTGAAAGAAAATGAGTTAGTACTCTATATACATTCATTTTATTATTATTATCACAAATGCAGTATTATAAAATAAATAAATAATTATAATTGCTTAAGTTGATAAAAAATGCTATGCAATAGCTTTACCGCGGCAGTCTCCGAGTGCCACACGTCTTTTTTTTGTTTGGGGTTCTTAAAACAAAGAAAGTAAACAAAAATATATATTTTACATCTAAGCGTAACATTAAAGGGCATTCTTACGTAAGACTAGTCCACATTGGCTGATCACAACAAGAACAAAGCATAAACTTGCGCTTAGATGTGCCAGACAAGCGAAGTCACGTACGAGTCGACGGTTTATTCCACTTTCCAGTCTTCACCGAATGAATAATAAATGACAAAATATATTTCTCCTTGCCTCCATGCCCCGTCAGCAAATGCTTTCCGTTTTGCTGAGTTTTTAACGTTACGTCATAAGCGCAAATCGTTTGGAAATGCAAGCACACTTGGTTCAAACGCTAGATAGCGGTTTGTTATACTATCGGAAACATACCTTGTTTTGCAACCAGTTTCAACTTGCAACTATAATAATAATCCTGGGACATAATTTACACATGGTCATCTGATCCCAAACTAGGCAGAGCTTGCACTATGGAAACCAGATAACTGAAATACTACATATAGTACTTTCCTTTTATAAATACATACTTATATAGATAAATTACACCCAGACTCAGGAGAAACAGACTTGCTCATGCACACAAATATCTATCATAGATATTTGTGTGCATGAACATGTCTGTTACGTGGGACTCGAACCCATGACCTCCGGCGTGAAAAGCAAGCATTTGCCAACCATGCCAATAGGCCCGACATACAACTTATGACAACTTATGAAATGTTATTTGATTTTATATTTGGAACGAAGTGCCTTAATGATTAACGGTAGGAGTTGGATGGTAGTGTCGTCACGTAAGGAAAACGCGTACTGTCACCCAATGCAACTCTGACTTACTCTTTAATATACTACTCGTATTGTGTGTGCGTGCTCGTGTGCGCGTTTGTGTGTGCAAGTATCGAAGCTCAAGCAGTGCCTCTAGCACGAGTTCCTGCAGTTTACTTACTCGATCACACGTACAGTTTCGTCCCATACATTGAGCACCTGAGTTTTAGATCTTAATAGTTTTCGCGAGAGACGCTGGTGCTCAATGTATAGGAGGAAACTGTACGTATGATCCAGTAAGTAAACTGCAGGAACTCGTGCTAGAGGCACAGATGAGCATTGTGCGCGGCCGGTTGTATAATACACGGCAAACGTTTTTCGTCAAAGTTGATGATAATGATGAAATGATTAATATTCTATTTCACTATGTCGAAATTGGAGTTTATTGAGACTTAAAAATTAATATACTAGCTGCTGACCTCGTGATCTCATACGGTCTAAGGCTTTTCAACGACTAGAAAGACTCTGTGTATTCCAATGTGAACTAAAATCCTTGAATATTATTATTCAAAACGGTGAAACCTTTTTACCACTTTCAACGGTCGTATTCTAAGGATTGTATAAAAACCCCAACACATGCGTCATTAAAGCAATCCGGACCCATGTTAAGGGTATGAGATGGGTGCCCTGCGGGAGGCGGGACCAATTACTAGTCCATGTACCTGCTGGCTCCTACATTGTGGTGGCTCCAACAAATCAGACAGTATTGGAATTAGGTTGCTTTTATATACAAATATCCACGCGTCTTTTATTAACAACTAGGTAAGTAGGTACTTAGTGTTTGTCCTAGTAAACATAGTCCACAGTATTAAACTATTAAATTAATCTTACCGCTGTACTTAAAATATATACCTAGTATATAAAAAAATATTTAAAACACGACTTAAATCCTTCTTTTTAAATAATATCTGGGGACAATGTCACACAGATCATCCTAGCCCCAAACTAAGCAAAGCTTGTACGATGGGTACCAGGCGACGATGTACATACTTATATAGATAGATAAATACATATATACATAGAAAACATCCATGACTCAGAAACAAATATTCGTGCTCATCACACAAATATTTGCACTTACCGGGATTCGAACCCAGGACCACCAGCTTCGTAGGCAGGAGCACTACCAACTAGGCTATGGTGACCGTCATTTTAAATAACCGTAGGTACTCTATAGATGAGTTTGATTTGGACATTTAAATTGGTAAAATAAGTGTTATTTGACTGCACGTGTGGCGCAGCGGCTAAGACGGTTGCCTCGCCGCGTCGTGTCGCGGGTTCGAGTCCCGCGCCGGACAACTATTTGTGTGACCCATTAATAGTTGTTCCGAGTCTGGATGTAATTCGTGTCCGTCTATTATATGTTTGTAAAGTACCCCGTGACAGACGGGATTAGATTATAGGCGTTGTCTTTTTTAAATTAAAAAAAAAACACGGAACAGAAATAATTTCGTTTGCCACCCAGGAAAAATCTTTTTGTGATGGACACGATTATTTCTTCCGTGTCTGGGTGTAATTTATCAACAATATGAACCTGTTATAAATATATAAGTATGTTTATCAGTTGCGGGTTGCCATAGTGCCGGCTCAGCAATTTGGGATCAGTTTGCAATTTGTTAGTTATCCCAAGATTGAATTCTAAGAAATTAAAGAAGAAGTCTATTGAGACCCAATGAAGAGCTTCAGAGATATAAAAATACGCACAGGTCGTATTAAAAAAGAGAACTAACCATTCATTGTTTGAATTTGGCAGCATAATATTCAGTATAGGGTCTCTGAACTAGTAAATATAACTTACTTAACTTAGTCATTCGCCTCGGTCCTGGAGGATTAGCTACAAATAAGAGAATACATCTTACCATTAACAAAGTAATTATAAAACTAGTGTTATTGCTTTCGCTCTCCAGTTGAATTATTAGAACGCGTACTCGTTAACAACATTTAATACATCAATTTGAGCTCCCAAACCTCCATGCGGAATATAAAATTGTCTTATCTTAGAAACGTCTTATAAATAACATCGACAAAGACGTTGAATATTTCACGTGAACGCTGTCTGGCACACGAGGCGTTGCGTGAAGGCGTTAGTAAATCCCGGGGGATCCAATTTACCCCGTCGACTTGTAAACGGTACGCCTACCGCTCTAAGCCTGCACGCCATACGTTATATACCTCTGAAATTCCGCTCAACTTTGTTCGATAAAGAAAAAGTTAACAAAAAGATTTAACACGAAACGGTAAGCAACCCTCATAAGGGTTATGAAGATCCAATTTCTGGTTCTACGCCATTGACACATCAAACGATCTGTTGCCACGAAAATGTGTCTATGCATCACATATGCTCCTGGCTAAATTTTGAATATAGTAGTCAATCTCAACGGAGACTAGCCAACTAGAAAAGACATATTATAGCGCAGGAGTGAGTGCGCAAACACAGGTGAACTGTCTATGTCAATATATCTATACATAGCCCGTAGTGTAACAGTCCAATATAACAGCTCACATAGGACCCTTAAAATTGATCCTTGGTGCTTTTGTAGTTGGATTCTCTAGTTGCAATTCTCTCGTTTTATGGGGCTCCATCCTCGTTATATCATTCTGTCTCCCGCATTGCTCTGGAGTAAAGTGAAACTATTCATTTTTTAACTGCTTCTTGTTACTTTCTGATTAAATATGTTGCGGGACACAAGACAGTTAAAGTGATTCTTCGCCGCTTGGTGTCATTTAATTGTGTGCTACTGTTGATCATGGCTTACAGGAGTTGCAGTGGTGGGTAAGAGAGATGAACTAGTCCCGATAAAAAGAAAACCGGCCAAGTGCGAGTCGGACTCGCTGACGAATGGTTCCGTACCATTATTTATAAAAACGAGCAAAAAAATCACGTTTTTTGTATGGGTGCCCCCTTAAATATTTATTTTATTTTTTAGTATTTGTTATTATAGAGGCAAAAGAAATACATCATCTGTGAAAATTTCAACTGTCTAAATACCACGGTCCATGAGATACAGCCTGGTGAAAGACAGACAGACGGACATAGACAGACAGATAGCGAAGTCTTAGTAAAGGGGTCCCGTTTTATCCTTTGGGTTCGGAGCCCTAAAAGAGCACGTGGTCTAGAGATGGCGGCGCAAGACTCATGTGCCGCCGAGACCATTAAAAGCCTCTGTCAATCCTACACCTGAGCTCTCTCCGGGTATTTCGGCTTATAGGGTCAGTATCCGTAAGTGATGGAAAAGGGGGTGTAATTGTATTTGTTAACCCTTGTAATATGTCCTGTGCAGATAGTTAGGTAGGCTACCTTGAAACAGGATGATGTGGTAGAAATTCAGATTATTATATTATTATTCTCAATATCATCTATACATATAATAAAATAGTAGGAAAGTCAAAACTATACATTGAATATTTTTTTAAAGGATACTTGGGGCGTAATCTTCAATCGATATCGAAACCAAAAATATAGTTTTTAGAATATTTATCTGTGTGTCTGTTCGTCTGTATGTATGTCCGGGCTAAACTCAAAAAGTACTGGCATGGATTTACTTAAAATTTTGCATGAATATTACTGAGAGGTCGGGTCAACATATAGGCTATATCACGCTATCACCTACGGGGGAGGAGCTGTGTTAATTTATAAAATTTAGCGCGGGTAAAACCGCGAGGCACAGCTAGTATTAAATACACATAGAAAACACTAGAGTGACTTAGTTTATAGATGGATAAATAAAATGACTAATTAAAACAAAGACTTAGCTATAATAGTTAGACATATACACATATAAGCTAACGGAGTATTTTCTGGGTAATTATGAGTACTTTAGACTCTCATCAATAGTTTTCGTAGCACATGCCAAATAATGCCTTTCATAGGCAAATGTTTTAACCGTAACCAAACAATAAGTATCGAATATAGATGAATAGGGGAAATTAAAAAAATAAAATGCAGCCCGTGTACGCAATTTTAAAAACGACTTTTTTTACTTATTTTAAAAGTACTTATATAAATATATTGAATAATAATAATAATTAATTAAAATTAATGTAAAACCACTTAACTGATTAATTAAAAAATATGTTTATCTCATAAAGTTAGTATATACCTTATGGTTTATCCCTAGAAAGCTACATTATTCGCGACTAACATGGGCCATTTTCCGTTATTTATTATTATTGAGATCCCTTGGACATATTTAGTTATGTATATAGGTTAGATATATATGTACATCATTAAGTTATGAGATTATTGTGATACATCATCACACTAATATTATAAAGATGAAAGTTTGGGAGTGTGTATGTTTGTTACTTCTTCACGTCTAAACGGCTGGAGCGATTTCAATAAAATTTGGTGTGGAGTTAGCTGACACCCTAGATTAATAATACATAGCATAACGTTTAAGCGGGTAAAACCGCAGGGCACAGCTAGTCTATGATATCTATGACATTATTATGATATGTTTGTGAACCATTAATTGAATATGATCTGATCGAAATTTGGTTTCAAAATTGCCATCTGTTTAAATAATATCCAAAACTACGTGCATTGTTGCCACTGCATCAAATTACCTTCTTTGTTGATGATTGAAATCTGAGCGCACAGCTTACAGTTTGTTGAGTAACCGACATTTTTTTGTCCGATCGTTCCACTGATATAAGTTTATTGTGGTTGTATAAGAGGGTTATTATTTCCTATAACTCTATAATAATAAATAAAATTGCAGTGTTTGTTTGTAATGGCAAAATGAGTTTTAACTAATTGCCTTTGAAATTTAAAATAAAAATACCAATTTTTACTCGTTATCCGGCTGTTTCCCGTTTGTTTCGGCTAATCTCCGAAACGGCTGTACTGATTTTTAACGTACTGTCGTTGGCAGATAACTGATGTTAAAATAAAATAAATGACGGTCACCGTAGCCTAGTTGGTAGTGCTCCTGCCTACGAAGCTGGTGGTCCTGGGTTCGAATCCCGGTAAGTGCAAATATTTGTGTGATGAGCACGAATATTTGTTTCTGAGTCATGGATGTTTTCTATGTATATAAGTATTTATCTATCTATATAAGTATGTATATCGTCGCCTGGTACCCATAGTACAAGCTTTGCTTAGTTTGCTTGGTTTTTATTCTTTTTAATTTTATTCCTCGGAATGTACTCATTCCGAGGAATAAAATTAAAAAGAATTGAGTGCACGTGTGGCATAGTGGTTAAGTTATTCGCCTCGCTATTATTAGATTTGGGTTTATTTCCCGCACAGGTCAACTATTTGTGTAGACCATATGTAGTATTTTTAAGTCTGGGTGTACTTTGTGTTCGCGAATTGCATGTTCGTAAAGTGCACAAGAACCGGAAGACGCTGCTTGGGCAAGCCCCCTACAAGATGGACCGAAGATGGACTTGTGTTTGTCGCTGAAAGTTGCTGGATGCGGATAGCGCAAGACCGGCAATTATGGAGATCTTCGGGAGAGGACTTTGTCCAGCAGTGGGCGTCTTTCGGCTGACATGATGATGATGAAAGTGCTCAAGTAATATAACGATTTATTTCTAAAAACGCGGGCCTTGTGTATTTAAAAATAGAAAATACGGGCGAATGAATGCGTGCGAGCCCGCGGGTGTAAGCTAGTCTTATAAAAATACGGCTGAATATTTTTGCTGCCGACTGACGAAGTTTGCTGCTAGAATTAATCTGTCTCCTTGATCTATAAACGTACACACGTAGAGCGTACAAGGAAAAACGTCGATTGCTTTATTTGATCTGGGTCATCACGGAATTCATATAACCTAGTTCATTATAGCTGCTTTAATAACAAGATAAGCATAATTTGATTTAGAATATTAATGAACTTGGTTCGTAAAACATCTTGTTAAGCGTCTGGCACATATGCGTGTAGGTTCGTCGAGTCGAGATGAGCGCCAATTGAGTTTTAATGGCTGTCGACGTTTGTAAAGTTTGAATATCGAATAAAAATATTCTTAAATAACTTTATTATTTTTGATGGCTTACCATCGCGGCAACGCTCGTCGACGTTTGTAAAGTTTGAATATCGAATAAAGAATATTCTTAAATTTAATTTTTGATGGCTTACCATCGCGGCAACGCTCGTCGACGTTTGTAAAGTTTGAATATCGAATAAAAAATATTCTTAAATAACTTTATTTAATTTTTGATGGCTTACCATCGCGGCAACGCTCGTCGACGTTTGTAAAGCAGGGACCGTCCGGATACTCGTTGAACGGGTTTTTGAACGGGTATTTTTAAGCGCTTAAAAAATAAACCCTATGATACGAGTTACACCTTCGAACGGGTGTAATGAACCACTTCCGAAAGGGTTACCCTTTCATACCCTGTAACACTGTAACAGGGTAAGCCATTCCAGCCAAGACATTGTAATATGCACTCTTTCGCATCGAAATTGGTTTGGTAATTGCATAAACACCACCGCGCGTGACATTTAGTCGTAATAATTTGGAATTTATTATTTTAAAGTTCAATTTTGCTTGTCGCTAAACACTGTTATGTTAAATTTTTCGTGTCTGTTCTTGTTTATTGTCATAATTTCTTTTAATTTGGAACTCGGTAGGTACTACAGAATTAAATAAAAGCAATTTAGCAGTTCTTTTTTTAAAGTATGTGTTACGCTTCGTTGGTCTAGTGGTAGCGTCTTCAAACGTAGATAACGAGGTCCTGGGTTCAAGTCCCGGGTTGGGCTAAAAGTGTCTATGGGATTTTTGCGTAAAAAGAAAAATTTCTTAGTGTCAGCCCGAAGTCTGGGAGTTGCGGTATTATAGCCTCATGCCTCGCAGAGCACGTAAAGCCGTCGATCCTGTACTTGACCTTCCGGTCGTTCCGCCAGTCGTCCCATCGGATAATGAGAGTGATGGAATAGATAGTGCCCCTGTGTTTGCACACACACTTGTGGTATGTCGCGCTCTTGTGGTATGGCCGAAATTCGGCTAGGAGGACATAATTATATTATAACAAAGAATTTGATTTTCATTCTGTTAAAGTTAAACCGCGGAGCCGTGGTGGCGTACACCGTTATTGAATAGATGCATCATGATCATAACCATCACCATTATCATTATATCAGCCGAAGGTACTGCTGGGCAAAGTCCATTGCTTCCCAAAGATACTCCACAACTGCAGATCCTGCCTTGCCCGCATCCAGCGGCTGTCATCAACCCTCGCAAGATCATCGGTCCATCTTGTTGGGGGCCCCACGCTGCGTTTTCCGGTTCATGGTCGCCACTTGAGAAACTTTCTGCCCCAGCGGCCGTAGATTCTGCAAGCTATGTACCCTGCCCACCGCCACGTTTGCTTGGCAATTATTCAAGCTATGTCGGTTTTTTTGATTTGCCTCTCTTAGTTGGATCTTGAGATTTGTGATTTGATCTCGGAGGGAAACTCCGAACATGGCGTACTCCATTGCTCTTTGGGTGACCATGGGCCGTTTTATTAGTCCCGTAGTGAGCGGCTACGTCTTGGTGCGCTAATTCATCAGAGGCAACACATACTAATCGAAGACTTTTGATTGGTATTTGGGACCAGAAGCTTAGCTTTCCGAACGCTGCCCAGGCAAGTTAGATTCTACAATTGATCTCTTACTCGAAGTGGACTTCTTACCTTTTTTGATAAGGCAGGTCGAATGCCTACGTATGCCACCCGCAAAAATGTTTACGGATGGATACGTCAGACTCGCACCGACTAAACCTAGCCCCGGGAACGCGGGTATGTTGCTCCGGTGCACCCGTTATGCGAAAAGTTCCAGATTCTTTTAGCTGGTAACATTGACTTCTCTTACTGCCGCCGCAGCTCCGAGGGGGAGTTGGGCTACCGGTTGCAGCCACCTCCTCCGTCTGCGATCTCTCCCGTTCGCGCTCGGCGGCCTCCTTTTGGAACATGACTGCCTCATAAAAGGAGACCACGGCGTGCCATTTAGAAGAGTCACCCACCAGCATTGCCCCTACGATTGCCGGCAGGGACAGATCCCGTCCGATTGAGATCTTGAGTCGCCTTTTGGCCACCCGGGCCGGGCACTCAGCGAGAGTGTGTTGGGCAGACTCCTTTCTCCCGGGCCTTGAGGTGAGGTAGGATGGAACCAACGGCACGCTGGCGCGCGTTTAGGCGTAACTCTAGCCGTGCGCGCCAGTGCACTAATACGTGCCGGTAGTCATCCCGTCGGTACTCAATGAACGTTTCTTCTGGCGCCCTCCCGTTCTCTTGGCGCACGCAGATTTCGGTGAAAACCACCGCGTTGGACCGCCTCCCTAGTGGGGTGGTCTGTCCTAGGTATAGATATAGCTCTCCACAACCTCGAGTGCAGAGGCCCTTACCTTAACTGAAATGTTCATTTTGAGAACCACTAGTAGAGAGACCCTGCTGAAGTCTTCGAGCATTGTACCGAGGTATTTCAATGTTTCAGCCATGATTACGAAGGTGAGGGATGTATTCGCCATTGAGATTGATGCCAAAGCCTTTTAGTCCAGGAGCTTAAAGACATCTTCCAATGCAGGGATAAATAGTTCTGGAGATGGAGATGTTATATCCCCCTGTCTCACGCCTCGCTGCAATCGTATAGGTTGCGAGTTCTCATACAAACACTTTAACACCTCGACATACCTGTAGTTAATTTGGAATTTTGGAAAGATCACAGTACATCCAGGTTTCGATTCAATCAAACGCTAAACATAATGGCTGGATATATCCTCGGTCTTCTGAATAACTTGCCGCTGCGTATGTATGTGGTATATGGTACTAAAGCATTTTCGGCGACCGGCTTGTTCAGGAGGGTGGTTCAAACCTGTGCATGAGACGACTCGTAATGACTCTCGAAAACAACTTGTAAACATGGCTCATTAACGTGATGGGTCTGTTATTTTTTCAAAGGGTTTTTATCGCCCTTATTGAAGAAAGCACTACCACACCAATATGTGTCATCCTTGTGACGTTTGACCTTTTAGTATGACGAAGTTAAATAACTTCTGAAAAGCTCGTAGGATTGGTATACCACCCGCCTTAAAAGCTCTATTGTAACTCCGTTATCACCAGGAGCCTTATGGTTCTTAAATTGTTTAAGAACCATGCTAATCTAATCTTAAAATGTCTTTAGGCATTAAGTTACAATATTTCAGACAAGGCCAAGTTAGTCAGTTAGAAATTTAGCTGTTTGGAAAATTTTAAATAATTAAGTTTGAGAGGTGTTGAATTATTTTTCAATCACTAGTGACAATGGCAGTTATTATAAAAAAATGACAAGATTGTTGGCAGCTCATTGAAGATATTGATTGAATTGGTATGATCGACGACTAAAATGTTGGTGACTGAGAGATATGTAAATACTATAACTATTAATACAAACGTCCATATATTTATTAATGTAATCAGAAATGAACACGCTGTTAAAGCTAATAGCTTGCAATTTACTTGCAAGAGCGGCGGTAACCTTCTTTTTTTCGAAAAACGTTATAACATCTCAATATTTTAAAAAGCAGGTCAAGTGCGAGTCGGACTCTATTGTAATTCAGTAGAGTATTTCAGTTGATTAAATGAAAGGTAAATTGCGGTTTACGATTTATGACGTCTTAAAAAAATCTAGTTACTAGATTTCGATCAAATCAATTTTCAGTGGAAGTTTGCATGGTAATGTACATCATATATTTTTTTCAGTTTTATCATTCTCCTATTTTAGAAGTTACAAGGGGGGGGGGGGTGGCACACATTTTACTACTTTGGAAGTGTCTCTTGCTCAAACTAATATGATATTAGAAACCTTAATATCATTTTTGAAAACCTATCCATAGATCCCCCACAATTACGCGTACGATGAAAAAAAAATTTGCATCATTTCTATGTATGGCGAACCCCCAAAATTATTGTTCTTTTGCTATTTTTGTGAGAAAATCTTAATGCGGTTCACAGAATACATCTACCATGTTTCAACAGTACAGCTCTTATAGTTTTGGAAAAAAGTGGCTGTGACATACGGACGGACAGACAGACATGACGAATCTATAAGGGTTCCGTTTTTTGCCATTTGGCTACGGAAGCCGTATAATTGATTGTCCTACTAGATTGTCATCCATTTGTCAAATTCTAAGGCCATTGGTTTCTGTAAAAGATATATGAGATAGCCAGTTTGTCATTTTTTCATACGACTTCTTGGCACAAAAAAACAGGCAGTTGCCTTAACCCAATCAATGAGGCCACAGAAGCCGTATTTTTATTTCAACTATATTTGCAAATAAATTAGTAACTAATATGAAATTACGGTAAAGAACTTTATTGAATACAGAATTAGTCTTGAAAAACTTGTACCTAGGTGGTCGCCTAAATGTATTTTTATCAGACCAAGATTGCTGTCTATATATGAAAAATATAGACAGTTACATAACCTAAGATTGCTTGACTCTAAAAATTCTTAAAGTGATAATATTCTTATGATAATGAATATTTTAGTCACGTCAATGATGTTTTAGAATACCCATAATATATCAGTTCATTTTATACAATAATTTAAATAATAATAATATCCAGGGACATTATTTACACACGGCCATCTGATCCCAAACTAAGCAGAGATTGTACTATGGAAACCAGATAACTGATATATTACATATACTACTGTTCTTTTGTGAATACATACTTATATAGATAATTACACCCAGACTCAGGACAAACAGACATGTTCATGCACACCAATATCTGTCCTAGATGGAATCGAACCCACGAGCTCCGGTGTGAAAAGCAAGCATTTGCCAACCATGCCAACACGCCCGTCAATTATTTCATCGTCCTCATGTCAGCCAAAGTACGTCCACTGCTGGACAAAAACCTCCCCAAAGAATGGGAGCTTGGCAGACCCCCAGAGCCACATAGCTTGGCAGACGGGTTGGCGAAAGAAAGTTTAATGGTCATAGTTCATAGATAAACTCTGCTGCCGGTTCTCCGGTAGGTATGCCCTCGGTCGATTTCTGCGCCCCCTACGTGATAAAATGGGGTGATGATATCCTATGCCATCACCACACAGCAAAATATTATAATATTTATTTAACAAAATATAATCACATCATACAGATTGTCACAATATTAAGATTAAAGTAAGTCAGTTCTTTAAATAACTCGTTAATTATTACCTCGACTATTTGTCGTCACTAAACTTTCAAATTTAAAATATAAAAAGTCGTTCGTTCGTCAAATTTGTTGTACCTACCTAAAAGTAGTTAGGCAATGAGGCACCGCACGGGTGCGAGTATACCTACTCCCATCTACACGCTGCTAAGTTGATTGGGTAAGTCAGGTTAACTCGAATAAAACCTTTTCAAGAAGGTAAGCTATTCAAGGGCTTAAGTCATTGAAGGGGTTAACCCCTTCCCGGGGTTACCATAAAAAACGTGTTAACCCTTTCACTGGGTTTCGAGGCTGTAAGTCAATCAAAGGGTAACACTGCGATACGAGTTACCCAATGAACGGGTTACCCTATCAAACGGCTTAACTCAGAAGCGGGGTTGTCCGGTCCCTGTTGTAAAGTTTGAATATCGAATAAAAAATATTCTTAAATAACTTTATTTAATTTTTGATGGCTTAACATCGCCGCAACGCTCGTCGACGTTTGTAAAGTTTGAATATCGAATAAAAAACATTCTTAAATAACTTTATTTTTAGAATGTAATTGGTTGCCGACTGAATACGATTTTTTTTAAATAACTGGCAGTCAAGAAATGCGATGCAATCACCACTGATTTAGATATCACATGATAGGACTCAGGATTGCCGTTTACGGCCGTCACTGAGTCAGTTTTTTATAATTATATATTTAATGATGATGCCGCTGGATACGGAAGACCGACCGTTGTCAAGGAGACCCAGTAGTGGACATCTTTTGTGTGATATGAGGATGATTATGATATTTAAATTAACAGGCCGCACATATGTATCAACCACATAAGAAACACGTAAGTAACTTTATTTATGAAACATTATCCAACGTACAGACGCCAGCACATCAAGCTACCCCAATCTGTCAAATTTCCCCAATTGAAAGTGAACCTTATGCTTAAGTTATAAGGTTGAAATCTGTAAAAGAAATTTGACAGATTGGTGTAGCTGGATGTGCTGGCGTCTGTACCATCCACTTCCTAATATCACGTTCCCATTATACAAACGATAGTAAGCCATACCATATTAATGGGATAGTTAGAACCCAGTTAGCTGTTGGACGATGCGAGTTCTTACGATACTAAAATAATATTGACAATTGCTATTGAATCAGGATCCAAATGTTTCCGGTGTATTTAATGTGAGTCCATTAGTTTGGTCAAACAAATAACTTTGCTATTATAGCTTTTATGTTAAACACATTAATTATTTCATAGAAAGATTTTGTTTGGCTTTCTATTGCTATGATGGGCCGGTTGGGGCGGTTGGTAAATGTTTGCCTTTCATGCCGCAGCTCGTGGGTTCGATTCCGAACGAGGACAAATATTTGGGTGCATGAACATGTCTGTTTGCCCTGTGTCTGAGTGTGATTAATTATCTATATAAGTATGTTTTTATAAAATAAAAGTACAATTTGTAATATATCAGTTATCTGGTTTCCATAGTACAAGCTCTGCTTAGTTTGCGATCGGATGGCCGTGCGTATATAATAATAAAATTACAACCAGAATCACTGAAAACAGACATGCACACAAATATCTGTCCTGGGTGGGAATCGAACCCACGAGCTCCGGCGTGAAAAGCAAGCTTTTGCCAAACACGCCAACAGGCCCGTCAAACATAGTGCAAGTGTAACATAGGCTTACGGAAATGTACAGACGCCAGCACATCCAGCTACCCCAATCAGTCAAATTTCTTTTATAGATTTTGAACTTTATCACAAAAGTACAAGGTTCACTTTCATTTGGTGGAATTTGACAGATTAGGATAGCTTGATGTGCTGGCGTCTGTACCAAACTTGTAGGTTTGGTATTCGTTTGGCCTAAACATGCATTTTGAAGCACAACTGTAAAATTCCACAGACACCAGCGAATGAGGAAGTAAATTTAAAGTATTAAACGTTTGATTGGTCGTAAATAAAATGCACAAAACTTTCTCTGTTGTCAACGCTGTTTAACAACATTTTAATTATATTGTCGACCTAAAAGAAATAAGAATAAAGGTGTCTTCATAAAAGCCGGCTATAAATTTAAATTACGACGTATATCAGTGCGTTTAATACCGAATTTTCGTTTTATTTAGTACGCATAAGTTTTTGCGTGTTCAGCACCTATATTTTACGACATTTGGGGAAAGTTTCGGCTATTATTTTTCTTTTTAGCTAACGTGATTTTAGTTGAATTATCTTTTATATGTTCAGTAATAAAAAGAAGCCCTAAGTTAGTTTGATAAAATAGTAAATAGTGAAATGTGGATCAATACTTAATGTAACTTGAATAAAGTCAATCTTAATTAGTTATTTGGAAGTGAAGCTCAAAGCCTTGATATCTTAAAATTCTGTTATTTTGAGGCAGGTGGCAATTTAAAAGAGAAAAATAAAATTTTAGAGTCGTGATGAAGGCCAGGCTCTTAATTCGCAATTTATTATTTAAATCTTGGAGAGCAAAATTTTTGATTATCCTGTGTATTCATTTCAAAATTCATAAGTACCTAAATGGGAACGGCAGCGAATATTTGAATATTATCCCGTGGGGGTGTAGAAGTCCACCCGGAGGATTATCTGTCAGAATACGGGCAGCAGCTTTTTTATGAGTACTATGACCATATTATTGCGATCGTATGCCATCTGCCAAGCGTGGCGAATCCTGGCATATCCCCTAAGATGATACTCGGGGGAGCCTTTTATCCAGTAATGGACTTCCTAGAGTTGTTATTATGAAGTACCTAAATATTTTTAGAGTTCGATTAGGTAAATTTCGTTTAAGCTAACCTATAAATTGCACGCCTAAACAAAGTATATGGGATGTCTGTCTAACACCAGATTAGACAGACATCCCAAATAAATTACAAATTAAAAGCAACTCTGCGTCAAAATAACGTTGTTGATTGTGGCGCAGTACTTAAGTTACTCACAGTCCGATGGTTCAATCCTCTCTCAGTCTCAGTCAGTACTTCTGAGTCTGGATACGATTTGTGTCCGTGAAATGCATCTTTGTTAAATTACCGGTAATAGAAGGGTTTAATACCCCTGTACGGGCGTGTTTAAAATAAATACTTTTGTAGAGCTCTATGTTTATGCAAAAATTCCCTGAAATAAGTTCATGGTTGCAATTATTAATAAATAACACTCTAAAGTAAATGACGTCACTCAGCTTAATACGACGCACGTAGTAGCTCGTAGTTGGCGTAGCTGCGTAGCACTCTGCAAATTAGCGTAGCATTTTTTTTATCTACTGAACTGGTTATCTAGCTAACTAGGGATAAGCTAGGGAATAATGCTATTATTCCAAAAAACTTGTAAGTCATTTTCAAATATGGTTTTGATTCGATACGATAAACGATGGAGATGAATTCAAAGTTATCCACTTTCCAACCATCTCCACTGTTTATAGTTTGCATCAAAAGCGTTTTCGTTAATACTAAGTCTCGATTAAAAAACACTGTTTATATAGATCTTATACTATGATATTGCCCACCATTATTCACTATGCCGCTTAGTTTGATGAAATGCCCCCTACAATGCTCAATAGGACTGGCTACCCACGTCTTCATCCATAAACATAGATCTACAGTTACACAAGCCTTCCTTAAAACTGACCCAACCATGTATCTCCACGTCAGTATCCGCTAAAACGGATTACCCAGTAGTAGTATTTACTAGATGGTTTGAACACCCGTTCCCCTCTAAGATTAACTATAAACGTTAACGGTTAACGCACATGGGGCCGGATACCCCGTGGTCGTGGGTTCGATTTCCACCCACACTTAAATTTATACAATTCACTTTAAATATGTCTGAAAAATTATAAACGGTATGTAAAAAATCAATGATATTGATAAAAAAAATTATGTTTGTAATAATAGTGAGACTAATATTGTGAATATTAACTTTGGGGTTGATGCCTCTCTTTCTAAATGTTTTCATAAAACTAAACGAACTCCGCAGTTAGTGTTTATTTAGTACGCCTAATCCAAACACGTCTATCTAGTCATTATGTGTACGCAAACTAATTTAGAACTCCTAATTAGGTGTGGGCTGAATTATTAAGCTAGTGATGAAAGGTACGTGTGGGTTGTAGGGGTTTTGTTGGCTGCTTTAGAAATGTGAAGAGATAGAAAATTGTTCCAGATTTCTTCAAAGGTATGAAAGGTTTATTTTCGACGAATTAATTAACATAACTTAACTGACTTTTTATGTATTTGAGATGATATGTTTAAATAACTTGTGAATTAGTTCACAAGTAATTTAAAAAACAAGCTTTAAAAAATAGCTTGCATCTATATTTATATAGTTATAGTCTATATTTAAAAAATTTAATTGAATAAAAAATCGTTGTCAATTTTCAGCAATTGCCAGCTGAAAAACGATTTTAATATTTAGATTTTTTGTGAAAATTGAACAAAGTAAATTTTATTAATTAACCTTTTATAACCCTATATTTCATACACGCTTATAACGCTTTTGTAAAAAGATATTGGAAATTTTGATATAAAATTAAACTTATTTATTCATAGTCACGTCTAGAAATGTATAGATGATCGTCTCATACAAAGAAATAATATATTAGAAAGTAAAATTTATAATTCTTAACTCAAGCTTAAATAGTACGAGTGGCTAAGTGTGTAATACTTGCTTGATTAAAAAAAAGAGGAAAGCCCCAAACAATCATAATATCATCACCTACCTTCGTCTCAAATGTCTTTCATTAAATTAGTATCCCATTTGATAGCACTAGCAAGCTAAAGTAATTTATCTTATATATTAAGGTTATGTCTTTGTTATTAAGTGAAATTGTATGAAGCAATAAAACTTGAGTAGTTTCATATTTATTGAATACATTATATTGAGCTGTAATAGCTTAAACATTAAATATGATTATTTTGTATATTAAATGTTATTTTACTAATGTTCCCGGGAATCCTTCGACTATATGTTGGTTTTAGTAAAACTTTCGTTTTTTTATCTGTTCTCATGCCACCCTGTCTTTGACATGGCTTAAGGCGCTTCCGTCCAATGTGCACGGTTCTTCGATTACGATATAAATGAGACGATTAGGGAAAGAATCGTAAGTATTAATTTAACGATTTTGTTCTTTTCTTTTGTCAGTTTATGTGATTAACCTACTATGTGATTATAAAAGCCCAAAAACAGATTAGTTTGTTAGCTTTTTATACCTCTATTAGTATTTTGGCCATAAACTGTGCCCTTATTCACACTCTGCAACATTACGTTATTTGGTCGCGGTATAAAATGTAGAGCAAGAAACGTTATTCATTGAATTATTTATGAGAGTAAAAAAAAGTAAAACAAAATGAAGGATACTTTGAAAACTGCAACCAAATGAAAAAATATGTATATTTCACGAATGCGACTGAGAAAGAGAGCAATCAATGCCAATAATAATTCTTTAAAAATATGAATTGTATCTTGCTCTATCAGAGTTTAGTACATAACCCTTATGGAGCGAAACCCAAGTCTTAGTTGTATTTGCTGAGCGTAATGGTTAGATAGATTTTTAAGTGTACTTGAACATATTCGCACTGTACCTAAACTAAAAATTATTTATTTTCAGATCAGCACATCCATTTTTATCTATGAGCGGCTTAATTGGCGATGCACACACATTATAAAATACATTTCAGGTGATAGTGTTATTAAGCTTATTGTGTGGTCCTGGGTGTGAGTAAGGTCGCCACACATCATAGAAGGGTATAATTCGGCAACGCGTAGGTGATGTCGTTTGTGTTGACGCTTGTCAGAATATTTTCATCTGGCGATTTTTATGCTGGTTTCTCAACTTTGGAGTTCAAAAAATAAACTTTAATTAACGGCATCAATAATTGAATAAACACTTTCATTAACTAAACTGACTGACATTGCAAAAAAGAGAGGCAATTTAAATAAATATAATCAGTACATTTAATATTATTTTAGGCTTAATCATAAAGTACCTACTTCGGTTCTTAATTTACCCATGCAAGTGACTAAAACTTACATATGCTTTTTTAACAACCAAATAGAAACATTTGACGGATATCGTGAGCCATTATTCTCTATAAACATTAAAGCAATTTCTTAAAACTTTAGAAAACTACTGGTTTCGTCACCTAACGGCACACTACTGAGTGAGGTCAGGTTAACTTGGAATTACTTCACCGAGAACGCTTTACCGTAACTTAGACTTTAACCTATTTTAGTAGCCTAACTGTACCCCAGCTGAACTAATCGAACCATCCTAGGTGCAGGTATTAAAACATCATAATATATATCTATACCTTACTATATACAGATCTGTATAACAATAAATAGCGGAGTGAAAGGCAAACCACTACCCACGAAGTGTGCGACTCAAATTATAGATTTGATAAAGGAATTTCAGTTTAATGTTGTTAGATTTAAGGGTGATTTTTATGAGATTGATGTTTTTATTCGAAATGGCAGTGCTCACAGTAGTGTTGTCGGTTGTTTTAACTTTTGTTTTGCAGTAGAATCCTGGTTGGCAGAAAACCCATTTTATCATTGTTAAAGTTTTTTAACACTCTGTTACGTGAAACCTGTATGAACCTTAACATACTTACCAAGTAATTATGAGAACTCAAAAATTTTTGAAACTGTTATGATGACTTAATAATATTTCTAATTAAGTTATAACTATGTTCCCCGGCTGAACATAAAGGCTATATTAGCATAAGTATATTTTCTCGGATCCAGCTTCTATTCTCTCAATGTTGTATTGAGATGGGACTTGTAAGTCAACGCGACCGAAGAGTGAGTGATGAGTAGAGAGAGCGACAAGACGACTTTACGTGTTCTTCTTGGTGATGAGCCCTGTCAATTATCTGACGCCGCCCGTGAAGCTATTCTCTATGGTGTAAATTCTAATATATTCGATTTTTTATTCGAATCTAAAAGGTAAATGTTATATTATCAGTGGTAGAACACTCACATCGAGACAATGAAATTATACATATCCCCATATTTTTGTCATGGTACCAGTGCGTACCATGTCATCATTTTTGTACACTGACAACTACCGCAACTATTTTGTTCTATATTCCAATCTCTGCCTAGGTTGTCTGGAAGAGATCACATTTAGTGATAAGGCCGCCAACTGTATATTTCTGTAATGCATCCTTGTTCCTTATATTTTATATTACTTGGTGTACAATAAAGAGTTATCTATCTATCTATCCATCCTACAATCAACACCAAGTAAGTAATAGAAACTTTTCTTTACTAGATGTGCCCCGCGGTTTTAACGTTGAACTTTATAAATTATAGCCTATGTGTTAATCCAGGGTGTCAGCTAACTCCATACCAATTTAATT
Organism: Pseudoips prasinana; assembly: GCA_951640165.1. Taxonomy (NCBI): domain Eukaryota; kingdom Metazoa; phylum Arthropoda; class Insecta; order Lepidoptera; family Nolidae; genus Pseudoips; species Pseudoips prasinana. Next base: position 19,689,715 of record OX621240.1, read on the forward strand.
GAAATTGCTCCAGTCGTTTAGTCGTGAAGAAGTAACAAAATTACACACTCACAAACTTTTGCCTTTATAATATTAGTGTGATTAGTGTGATTGTACACACAATTGAAATTTCTCAGTTTGTATTTGCTTTAAAAACGTAATAAAACTCACTTTTTCTCTGTTTACTTTAACACAGTTTCCACCCCATTCCCACAAAACCGAGACACGTGTAGCCAATCCCTTTTTGAGTATCAATCAAGTCATGAGAGCAGCAAAAACAAATGTAAACACACGCAGATGCTATATTATCTGTGGTAGAACACGCTAGACCATCGAGACAATCAAATTATACATATCACACAATAAACACCAAGTAAGTAACAAAAACTATTTCTTTATTGTACACACAATTATATTTTGTGTAAATTAAATGATTTTGCTTTAAAAACGTAATAAAACTTACTGTTTCTATGTTTACTTTACACAGTTTCCACCTCATTCCCCCAAACCCAAGACACGTGTAGCTAACACCTTTTATAGCATCAATCAAGTCAGGATATCAGCAAAAACAAATCTAAACACACACAGCCTTAGAAAAAAATAAGGAATTATGACAATTGAGTGGTCATATTACAAAAAGACTCAAATGCGGCGCCGGCGGGGCTATTTATAAATTACAAAAAGTTAATGAGTTTTGCTTTGTCCGTTTTGTTTTTACATCGAATAGTCTTTGCAGGAAATCGACTTGGTTTGTTCTACAAATTGTCATATTTATCAATCCTGTGGCTATTAAAGAGACACATTTAGTTAAAATGGTTTTCTAAACAACTGTTTCTTTTGTATAAAGATTGGTTTTTACTATGACTAATCTTGCATATGTTACAGTTTTTCTGCGAAATATCATGCCCTTATGTTTTAGGTACAAATATTTGCTCTACTTATCTGTCCATCCATGGATAAGTCTAAGTCTCTTACTCAAAAACAAATTAGTCAAAAACCTAAATATAAAAAAAAATCGGCCAAGTGGGAGTCCGACTCACACTGGCAGGGTTCCGTAGTATCAAGGGACATTTTTACTATTTTAAAGGTTATTTTATTTTCGACTAGCTATGGCCCGCGGTTTTACACGCGTTAAACTTTATAAATTATAGCCTATAACACATATTTGTTACTTCTTCACATCTAAACGGCTGGAGCGATTTTAATAAAATTTGTTATGGAGTTGGGTCACACTCTAGATTAACACAATCTAGAGTGTGACCCAACTCCATAACAAATTTTATTAAAATCGCTCCAGCCGTTTAGATGTGAAGAAGTAACAAATATACACACTCACAAACTTGCGGCTTTATATATTAATGTGATGAATAAGTTACAGCACGCTGACTGACAGGGGGACAGCGGAGATTTAGAAATAAGGTTTCGTTGCAAGCCTGAGTATGTTTGAAATGTTGACCCTTAAAATTATATTAATAATAATAATAGGTCTTTACCTATGAAATTGCCGTTTTGTATGAAAAAATTTAAACGAATTTTTTTCATGAATTTTTTTATTTGTATTAATCGAAGTAATCACCCATGCAATCAATGCATCTTTGCCATCGCAGTGGCAGTTTATTGATGCCCTTCTTAAAGAAATCAGCTGGACGGGAGGCAACAAATTCTTCAAAGGCATTTTGTACTGCCTCTCGGGTATTGAATTTTTTTCCCGCCAAGAAGTTATCCAAATTCTGGAAAAAGTAGTAGTCTGTAGGCGCAAGGTCTGGTGAGTAGGGCGGATGACGGAGAGCTTCCAACCCCAGTTCTTGCAACTTGGAGACCGTCTGCTGTGCAGTATGAGGTCGCGCGTTGTCGTGCAGGAGCAGCGGAGACGAGCGATTGACCAATGCTGGTTGGAGATGCGCCAGCTTCTCCATCATTGTGCTCAGTTCTTCACAGTACACATCTGCAGTAATGCTCACCCCGTTTGGTAAGAAGCTGTGATGAATCACACCGGCGCTAGACCACCAAACAGTGACCATCACTTTTCTAGGGGTAAGTTTTCGTTTAGGGCATTGTTTAGGTGCTGAACCAGGATCCAACCAACTTGCTGAGCGCTTGCGGTTATCAAACAGAATCCATTTTTCATCGCAGGTAACAATGCGGTTCAAAATTCCTTCATTTGTGTGTCTGTTGAGCAGTGCAAGGCACGTCTCGACGCGTACTTCGCGCTGGCGATCATTGAGTTCGTGGGGCACCCATTTGTCAAGCTTTTTTACCTTGCCAATTTGACGCAAATGGACCAATATTGTTTTGACGCTAACGTCGAAAGCTGCTGCTAATTCAGCCGTAGATTGTGTATCATCAGCTTCCACAACCGCCTTTAATTCGTCATTGTCGACCAAAGTCTTCGGACGACCGCGAGGTTCATTTTTCAGGTCGAAATTTCCAGAACGGAAGCGAGCAAACCAATAACAGGTGGTGCGTTGGTTTGTAGTGTTAGCTCCGTAAACGTCGTTGATGTTGCGTGCCGCTTGTGCCGCGTTGCTGCCACGACGGTACTCATATTCCATAATTACTCGAATTTTTAACGTATCCATGATGACGAAAAAGATTGAAATGCGATGAAAATGTAACACTAATCAATAAAGAAATGACTACTTTTGGAAAAAAGAATCCATGTTTTTAAAATAAAATTAATTTGAAATTAGAATTCTTAGCCAAACAAAAATTATTTTGATTTGAAATGGCCAGTACTGCAGAACGGCAATTTCATAGGTAAAGACCTAATATACTGGGACATTATTCACACACGGCCATCTGATCCCAAACTAAACAGAGCTTATACTATGGAAACCAGATAACTGATATACTACATTTACTACTTTTCTATTGTAATAAATACTTATATAGATAATTACACCCAGACGCAAGACAAACAAGACATGGTCATGCACACAAATATTTGGCCTCCGACGTCAAAACCAAGCATTTGAAAACCACGCCAAATGATAGTAGTCTATAATCTTTTAACAAAAAAACTAAAAAAAACACTCTTCATTTCCGTTAAACAGTATATTTAGTTCATAAAGATTTATAAAAATTAAGTTGATTTGCTGGTTCACTTTGTTTTTTATAAAATTTAATTTCTAGGTCATTAGGTTGTTAAGATGTTAATATAATGCTTATCACTTATTGAAGAATAACCAGTTATCTAATGATATGCATGTGACATTAAATAGTTGTTCTATTAAGCGCCACGATTTGAATTAGCTACCGATTTTGGAAATATTAATTTATAACATTATTGTGCAAGTTATTCTGCTTTAAAATCTAATAGTAAAAGCTTTCTTTATCAGATTTGAATGCAGAGAAAAGGTTAATCGACAACAACTTCATATCTCAATCGACTCTTATGTATTATGAACTAAAACCCTGTACATTACAAAACATGTTTATGTAAATTAGACCTAGCACGGGTCTAAGTTTTTCTATTTAATATGTACATATTTAGAAATATGTATCAAAGCGATCCTGTTGATGTTATACTATCATCAGGTTTCTCATCAATGATGTAGAAAAAAATTTTAAAACGTATAATAATTTACCAATATAGTAATTTATTTTGTGTTGTTTAAGCTCTCTTATTTTATAATGTATCGATAAAAATGATTATTTGAAAGCTGTCACGCAAAACACGCAACTTGTTTCGTTGTTTATGGCAAAAAGCGTGAAATCGAACTTTATTATACGAATTTAAAGAAAAATAAAACCTGAGTAAGTCAGCGCAACGCCGTGATGGAATCCGAATATGAATTTAACGTTTCTGTTCTAAGTGAAAAGAGCGGAAATATAATACCTACTACAGTTACTAGGTCATGTAAATATGAATACATTTTCGCGAAAATAAAAGTGTTCGACATTATCTCTATTAAAATAACATTTGGTTGCACAGCTCAGTTTCCGGAGTCGAAATTCACGGTTGTGCAATACGAGCGCTGTCCGGGAAATGTTAACATTTCACACTTAGCGGATTTTTCCCGCAGCCTATACGGTCTGCTAACTTTTACACTGACCGCCCCAAATTCTTCGTTGGACCATTTGAAATGATTTGTGAGCTCCTGGTCGCTTTACACAATACGCCATTCTTTTATAACTCGGTCCGTAAGTCACAAAAGTATTTCTCAAGCATTGCATTGGGGGAAGTTTTAGCTGAAAATACGAGCCAAGTTTTCTCTTTTACCTTAGATGGTAAAAAATCCGTGCCTGTCCCGGCGGCCACGGGCCCAGACACGATAAAATTTACATGTTTCGCTTTCAGCCTTTATTTTATTTTAAAGGGTGAAATAAGACGGCATTACGCAAAGAGAATATTCAATTAGAGACTACTTTAAGATTTATGCAATAGGAAAGCGAACGCGAGCTACGATAGAGCTTATTTTTCTCAGCGTCTTTCACTTTTTCATTAGTTACTGTTTTCTCACTTAAAATTTATGGATGTATATTATTATTATTCGACTGGCCTGTTAGTAACGTGGTTAGTGACCCGGACTGCTAAACCAGAGGTCGTGGGTTCGATCTCCACACAGGGCAAATCTTTGTGTTATGAGCACGATTATTTGTTCTAGGAATATTCAATTTGTGATTGTTTTCCATCCTTGCTAAGTAACCGTATGCATGGGTATTATGGGTTATCAAATCGGTATTTGTTTATATTTTAATAATCGTAAATCTTTCTATCTATACCAGATTATATGGTTTAACTAGTGAGGATTTAACGTAACCCCAACTTGAACCAGTAAAAGAGCTGTGATTTTTATACAGACGCCAGCACATCCAGCTACCCCAATTTGTCAAATTTATTTTACAGATTTTCAACTTTATCACATAAGCATAAGGTTCACTTTCAATTGGGGAAATTTTACAGATTGGGGTAGCTTGATGTGCTGGCGTCTGTACATCTGAGTTGACTTTCATCATAAATATATAAGAACTATCGGGATTGAATTAGTTAAAACCAATGATAGAAACGCCAATTTCTTACGGTAATACCCATCGGTCGTGAGCTAATATTACCTATATAGTTTATCTCTTTATATAGACCATACTTGGGAAACAATTATTCGATTTGTTTCAAGCATATTCATATATGTATAAAGCTTTAATGTATTCGACAAACAATACCATTGTTATGTCTCGCATTCAGTAAGAAGAAAATTTAAGCGTTGATACTTAACAGCACGATGCCGAAGCGTACCCCAGTGAAGCATTCAAGATAACATTTTAACATAGCGTTTTACTACAGATTAAACTTTTCTGTTACACCAATGATATAGGTATCGTTTTCCCTGGACATATCTGAGGCGCTCTGAACGTCTGATGATCTGTCTCATGCTAAAATTGGCAACAGACGTGTCCCAAATAGCCGCCTACAAAACAATCACTCAAAGTGTTGTACTAATTTGTCATAAATATGCTGTAATTATAGTTTGAATCGTTATCTATATCTATACTAATATTATAAAGAGGTAACGTTTGTGAGTTTGTGATGTAAGGGGTAATCTCTGGATCTACTGAACTGACTTACAAAATTATTTCACCAACAGAAAGCTACGTTATTGTGGAGTGTCATAGGCTATGATTTATCATCATAATTTTTCATTTATCCTGAACTATTAACCCGAAGTATTACGCGGGACAAAAGGGCAGGGACAAAAATATTTATAACGCGGAACGAAGTTATAGACGCGAACAGTGCCCGCGACTGCTAATAATATTATAATATCATGGACTTAACGAACGCTACTAATGTGTTCTAATTAATATATTATTACAAGAAACACCGGCTGTCTACCTAGATGTTTGCGAAAGTTAAGCATTCATTAGCATCTAATATTCACAATTGTATGTCAATTGGAACATCTTTAAAAGCGGTATCTGATAAAATAACGAAGTTAATTAAAGTATGTATGTTCTACCTTGTCTATTTTAATAGAAGCAGATGTGTCGTAGCAAAGTCGTCGCTATTCTAATAAGTAAGTTTTATGAAGCTCCTTTGATGTCTTCTGGAAGCAATTTTCTAATATTTATGTTCTAAATAAAGACGCTATTTTAACGAATTATTGTGTGTCTATTATATAGCTTCGCATTTATATACTTATGTTTAGTTCAACCCAAATTCAGCAGTCATAGGACAGGATCCCGTGTCCTGATGGGTACACAAAGCTGCTAGAATACAATTTATAGATTCCACGCCCTAAACAACAATTACTTATTGGCAAGTTGTAAAAAAATATTGTTTTCATTTATTTGTATCTTATATTTATATACGACATAACTCACTTGTTGTCACTTGCACTAACTCTCAAATATTTGCCGCTTACTTGAAGAATTCCATCTTCGAGACTCACCTAATAAACTATGCCTAAAAATATTGGCACAAATATTTTAACACGTCATATAAGTATTTTATTTACTTTCTTTCTTTGAAATAATAACCTCTATCTATACGCAGTAGGTATTTCAATAAATAATACAATATGATCTTTTTGATCCGGAGCTTAAAATGCCAATCAAAATGAGATATAGAGAACTACATAGTATTCATGTAAATCACAGAGTTTATCCCGCAGTATAAATATTATGTTATATACGTCGAATCAACAAGACGGAGCGAGGCGCACCGCGTCACAAACAAATTATTAACGTCAACGCTTCCCAAACTTCTTATCGTTTATTTGTCTAAGCGCCAAGTTTGTTTCCAAATTATTGAAATTAGACTGACAGCTCTGGCTGGTATGCCACATCTCTGATCGCATACAGACGTCAATATTTAGCCAAATCTCCCGAAATTTTAAGTCAAAATTTCTTATCCACAACCAACGATATTTATTAATCGTGACACAATTGGGTCGCCCGAAGAATTCATTAAGGCATAATGAAAAATAACATCATTCCCGCTTAATGAAATAAGCAGTCGATGTTCATTTTTTAATCACGACCGGCGACGGCCGCGCTCGTAATATAATATTCTTTATTTTTTTTTTTCATCGCGGAGTTATTTATGTTCTATGGAAAATAGCTACGGTTAAAATAAGTTGAGGTATTATTTTATCCAATTAGGCAGAAGAAATATATTTGGTCGGCTACTCCCCTAGTCTGATTAGTCAGTCTCTTGATTAATTACATTTCTAAAAAATAAGTTGGTTTCTAGAGAACACTATTTTATACCTTCTTTTATATTAAATAGTAGGTATTCGATTTCACACAGGAAAATGTCTTAATCACAATTTTAGCTTCTTACGTATGGAACACGAACTAAACACGGATAAATTAACTGTCTTTGTTATTGAATTATTTATTATTGTACATAGAAATGAATGAGACAAAACATTCTAAGGTGGTCCTTGTTTTTAAATGAGAGTGGTCAACTAATAGCTCCCGAAAATATATTTTCAGAAAACATAATAGAATACCTCAACCTTGTTGTGTTTATGTGAAAGGTAGGTAAGGCTGTCAAAGGTACAGTACCTCACGCGTGATTGATTCCCCGGGTATCACTCACAAGTGTTCCATAGGTTACGTTACTCGTCGGGCACAAGCTCAATAATTGTTGTAAAAAAATTTCAATTGAATTTTTTTTAAGATGAATTATGGAATTGGACTTTTCTCAAAGTATTATATCACCTTCATTTATATTAAGATATTGTGGTGTCGTTTTTATTACTATCTAGACTCATTTCCTAGCAAAGTGAAATATCAAGTACATAGAAAAATTAAATTGCTTTGTCTGAACTTGAGACACCGCGGCCGGCGCTAGAGAGCAATATTGGGAAACGCTGTCAACAAGACGTGAGGTGACGTCTAACACATGTGGTTTTAATGGGATGCACTCTAATGCAGAGATGCCCTATTTCGTCTTAGTACGACCATTGAGTATCTCGGGAATCTCGAACGTTACTTTGTAATTTTTTTATTACTAGGAATACCATTAAATCCTTGGCTACGCTCATAGCTACGTACTTTCACCAGTTCTGACTGACCAAGAGTGTAAGTCTCGCCAATCGTTAACGAACTGAGGTAAATGACCAACTAAGCGACCAATTAAACGGATTCATTTCTAGACGTTTCCATTCTTGCTTTAATCACAATCGATATTTCCCATACTCCGAATAGCCCTGTAGTCGAATCGATGTCGCGGACTCTCTTCGTGCGTATGTGTCTCAGTACATAATTATATAATTTCTTTAATATAAATAATAAAGAAATTGAATACCATACGATGGGTACGTTATGTAATATCTACCTCGTTGTTCTAGCGGTAGCGTGAACCCCAGATAATGAGGTCCTGGGTCGGGCCAAAAAGTGATTTTGGGATTTTTCCGTAAAAAGAAATTTCTCAGTATCAGTCCGAAGTCTGGAAGTTGGCGGTATTACATCCCCGTGCTTCGGAGAGCACGTAAAGCCGTCGGTCCTGTACCTGAACTCTTTCCGGTCGTGTCACTAGTTGTCCCATCGGATCATGAGAGTGATGGATAGAAAGTGCCCCTGGGTTTGCGCACAAACTTGTGCACTAAAATATGTCCTGCGCAATTGGCTAGTCTCCATTGAGACTGGCCGCCGTGGCCGAAATTCAGTCGGGAGGACATTATTATTATTATTATGTTATATACACGGTTATATAATGATTTTCCACCTGACGCATCTATTGTTAAAAACTCTGCGACATCGATTAGTGCACGAACGTAAAGCGGAAAAATAAAGAATAGCCGAAACTAATCTAGCCCCACGACCTGGCTCCGAGGCGACTACGTATTTTAATCAGACATTCCTAAATGGATTTTTTCATTAAGTGCTGGCACTGGGCTGAATTGTTCCTTTTAATTTTTTTTACGTCGGGAAAAGATTCATCGGGACAACTCTACCTGTTTAAGAATGCGCGGTATGTCCGTAGTATTCTAACGTTGTTATTTAGAATGTTTTTTTTTTAATTAAGAGCTCATAGTTACACGCTGGTACTTGTGTAATTACAAGGTTCTAGGATTGTTCTCAACTTGATAGTAAAGTTATGCGGAATTTGGCGATAATTTGTATTACTATCGCCGCTGCGACCACGCCGTAACTCTTATCTGAGATCACGCTTCATTGCCTTTATAGCATTGCTTTAAACGTTATAATGGTGGTAACGAATGGTTCAATTGCCAGTTCTACAACAACCCATTGTCTACAGTTACGCTTTTCTTGATACTTTGCAATCATTGTAACAATAGTTACAAGTATTAAGGTAGTTCGGCTTAATGCTTTTGGAACTCAGCTATTCGATATTTTTCTATCCTGTCCAGCTTATAACAAATATATTGTGTTTATGCTAACTGTTTATTATTATTTTTTTTGCACAAATGATACTGTAAATTAAATATTAATACGGTAATGAAATTATATATAAATAAATAAAATAATAATAGATCAGTATAGACTAGCTGTGAAAATCACATTACAAAAGAGGATACCGTCTAAGTTTTGGAACCGTTCCTTAGTATATATTTGTAGTAGGGGAAGATTGTGATGAATGGACCACCTAACTTTATGACCTCTCATCTCAAAAAGTATAAGTGTTAAAATGAAAGTAGTTTATTAGTTTTATTGCGTAAGACCTTTATTTATAATAATCAAATGCACAAACAATTCGGGCTAACACTTTTTGCTGTATACGAAGAAATCTAAATCTTGGTTCGAAGAAGGCAACACTTCTTCGAACCATGGGTACCTTCATTGAACCACCAAATTGCCATGAATTGACTATGAGAAACATGTTCTACAGGTCCAATCGAGGCAACTAATTGAAATGATCAGTATTACTAAATAATGACATACAAGGAGAAACAATTAATTTGCATACACATACGACAAGCATACAAACTATTGTCATAGGCTACTTAATTTGTAATAAAATTCTACAATTGGCACATTTAGTGAGTTCAATATGTCATTAAAATTAAGTAACAGTTTATAAAAGGGCACTTTCTTAATCGGGCGGTAGGTCACCTTCAGAACCCGGTATTTGGACGTATTCTTTGGCGTTTATTGTACTCCATCTAACCGTCGCCGCGTCGTTAAGTGTTGCTTATGGCACTCCGTATATTCTGCTAGCAGTTTTTAAGCCAACTCTTTGCCTCCTTACTGATTCTGAAGCAAGATTTAAGACATTTTAAATTGAATGTAGTTTTTTTTATAATTAGTGAAATAACGGGACCTATTCCAATAATTATAACCAAAAAAATACAAAAATAAGTCCCTATGATTGAACCGGTCCAACGGTGGACCTCTCTTGAGGTCCATTGCAAGCAACAAGATACGTGTTAAGAAAAACTTAACTAAAATATGAATGGTTATGATTAGACAAAATGGAATAACACTCGTGGAATCTCAAATAAATTGTCCAATATTTCATAACAGTGCATGCGTAAAAATATGAATAAAATGATACTAACGTCAAATCTCCAAAGTGAAATTATTAGATTTTGACCGCCGCGAAAACAACTATACGCGTCAATCGTCGCCATGTGCTGCATCGTCACTGAGGTAAGAGGGGGGTACAATTGAGTCGCCATGGACTCGTTTCGACTAGTTTGGGTGTTCTTTACTTGCTCAGTTTTGGAAATACCTTGGTGGTCCAATGAAAGTGCTAGTCCAATGATCGCAACCTTCCCCTAAACATTCTGAAAGCAAAACTAAGAACAATAATTTAGTATAACCCTAATACGTGTTAGTAATTATAAAGTAATACATGTTTACGCTACACAATCTTCATTCCTAGTTATATATGTACATATATTCATCGCATGTTGTTGTGTGGAAGAAATTGCGACTAGCAATAAGTCCGCCCTTTGTAAATCATTATAATAACTGTCTAGTAATTATGTTTGAATTACTTACGTACAAAAGAGTTTGTACGTAAGTAATTTCATATCGTACAACGTATTCTTAACAATTTTTTCTCAGTAAGTAAATTACACTTTAAGTAAACGTATAAATTACATAGATACTTATAAACTTCATCGCACTCAAATAAAATAAACCAATTTACATAAAAAACAGTATCTAAAGAAATGTACAATTGGAGGCCTAATCGCATGATAGCGATTTCTTCCAGGTAGCTGTAGAATGAATAGTGAGTCAAACACTATAGTTTACAATAGGGTATCTAGACATTCTAAACTAAATAGCCTTCACTTCAATAGAAGTTCAATTTATTTATTTTTTAATTGCCTATTTCTCGATGGTGAACGGAACTCCACAACAGAATTAGATTAGATTTAGCGCAGAAGTGTAAAAGAGATTTAATTTGTTAGCACTCGACTGAATAAAGAAAGTTTTTCCTTAAACAGGACTGTTAACTATTCTCGGGTGAAGCACGTTTATTTTTAGATGACGTCGTTTGGACGCCACTAATATAAAAAAAATCTTAAGCTTGCTCCTGTTCTTCATAATTTATGAACAGCTAACTTTATCTGTGGCACTACACTAAATTATGTTGCTTTTAAATTAATTCCTGTTTTCTATTCCTGTGTGGCTTAATTTAATTTGTTAGTCGTTAAGATGTAAATTTAGTAAGTCACTTCTTATTGTTTGGGTAGACATTTTTGTGTTGTAGGAAGTTAAACATAGGATAAGTCTATTAGGGATCCCAGAAACGAATTTCTATTAAATAAACGTGATGAAGTTACCTATGAGATATTATAAAGTTCGATTATAGAGCTAGACCACAATCTGATTTGGGGGGCTACCGCCTTATTCGCCGGTTATCGGGATTGTGATCGGCGTTCAAATAGATAAAGGTTAAAAATGACCAAATCATTCATTAATTAGCTTAAAAAATATCTGAAATTATCAAACGGCGTCCAAATCTATTGCACAAGTTTAATAAGTCTCAACTGGGTCGTGTTGAAACCGGTAGTAGATGAACCCACTGAGTTTGTTTCGCTGGGTCTTCTCAGTTGGGGCGAATTGGATCCGGTGGTAGCATTAAAGCGCGACCGTCCTTATTAACACAATAAAACTTTATTAAAATAATAATAATACCTTAATATAGACAGAACCATTGACAATATGTAGTAAAAATATTAGACTTAAACTAGATAATTAAACATAATCTCTTGACAATAACTTGATGCGAGCTAGCTAAATATCATTGCTATAATAAAATAAATTTTATAAATGTTTTCATACAATGTGTACCTAAATATCTATTTTACTAGAAATAATAATGTATACAACTATATTACTACAAACATGTTCTGACTATTTACAAGCACTTTTTTAAAGTCTACGTGAATAAAAACCTCTTTTATTTATTTATTTATTATTATTGTTAAAAAAGTAAATGGTAGACCTAACTTAAGAAGCTTAATTTGCCTATGAAACTGAACAACTATGACCTTATATCATTCGGATCCCTTTCTAAAAATAAGCGATATTTGAAAGTCATTAAAAAACAAATTCTTTGACCTTAGTATAAGCCAGCCTTGCGTGAAGTATCAACCTGAAAGAACTCTGAAATGACGTAGTAAAGTATTACCTACAGTTACTATAAGTTGGTAATAAGTTACCTTGGATACCTTAAGCCAAAGTACGTTGTTTGCACAGTGCACTAAATACTACGAACAGTATAATTCAATTGAGCACATGCTGCACACACAAACAACTGTCACACGGGGAAGATGAATTGAATAAAATTATTTCTACCGCTTACAATTGTGTATTCTGTAAATGAGTTGGTAGTACTTTATACTTGCATTTAATACAGATGGTTAACCACAAAGACTTAGCTTGTAGATGTAGGAAAATGTAAGTAAGTAAGTAAGTAACTCTTTATTGTACACCAAAAAATAATACATAATAAGAACTTTGAGTATGTTAAGATTGTACAAATGGCGGCCTTATCGCTAAGTGCGATCTCTTCCAGGCAACCGTTGAATGGACCAGGAGTAAAGAAAAGGCATTTGGGTATTTGTTGGCATAATTAGCAGAAAGGATTAATTTTTATTTGATTATTTTCTTTTTTTGTGATTTTTTTGTGGTTTTTTTGTACCATCTGTACTTTTAACAATAAATAAATAAATACATATAGTGTCAACTTTTCTCAACCTGCCAAGGGATAGTTATGCATGGTGTAGGCGTTATTTTATCATTTTCGTTCGTTATGTCTTTAGACGGAGATCACAGACTAGACGTAATCCTACTTATATTATAAACGTGAAAGTTTGTAAGTATGGATGGATGGATGTTTGTTACTCTTTCACGTAAAAACTACTAAATGGATTTTAATGGAACTTTACAAAAATATAGGTTATCCATCAGAATAACACATAGGCAATATAATTTATAAAGTTTAACGCGGGTGAAACCGTGGGGCATAGCTATATATAAGTAAAACATGCCGTTAACTTTTAATTTATTTTCGATTAATATTTAATTATTAATATAATAAAACGCAACGATTATGACGTAAAACTAAATATAGTTTTTATTATTGCTGAATGGCATACAACATAGGCTAAGGTGTAACTTAGTCAAGTCATCTATACTTATAATAAAATCGTAGGAAAGTCAAAACTATACATGGAATATTTTTTAAAAATGACACTTGGGGCAGTGATCTACAACAGACATCGAAGCCAAAAATATAGTTTTTAGAATTTTTGTCTGTGTGTCTGTTTGTCTGTATGTATGTCCGGGCTAAACTCAAAAAGTACTACATGGATTTACTTCGAATTTTGCATGAATATTACTAAGAGGTCGGGTCAACATATAGGCTACATATTATCACGCTATCACCTACGGGGGAGGAACTGTGATAAATTAATAAAATTTAACGCGGGTAAAACCTCGGGGCACAGCTAGTATTATGTTAAAATCACTAATAATGAACTGTTGTACACGCTCATAGCTAGTTTCCCTTAATGTCCTGTAAACTGTTTATTTATGAGCGACCGAATCAGTGGCTTTGTCCGGCGAAGCAGTGAAAGCCAATTAGACTGTCTTAATTCGTCATTATTAAAAAACAATAACATTGTTGGCACGTCGGTTTCAGTCTGTCAGTCTGTTTTTATTAGGCAAAAGTTGTTATGCCTGGCTAAGACTTACTGAGCGGCTTTGATACTAGGGTAACCATTGCCCATACGAATAAAAAGAAGAATCTACCTGCTAACATGTCTTTCACCCAAGTGGTCTATGTTATGTTGTTATCTAACTGTTCAATTAAGCTAACTTTAAGTGCAATTGATAACATTCACTGTTTCTACCGAGTTGCCACTTAAAAAACACGCAGGAGAAATTTTTGCTACGGAATAAAACGTTACTTTTGACGGGGAATAAAAACGTTAACCATTACAGATAATAAACTGCCCACATTAGATAACAGTTGCGTTACGAGGATGCAGAATTGTTGAGGGTTTCTCGATGGAGATAAATAAAACTAACACTATTTATCTATTATCCATATCCATTATAAATATTATCCAATATTTTTTTGGGAAAATATAAAATGGTGGCGTAACTTTGCTTCTATAGGCTACGGTGATGGCTTACCATAACTCTAACTCGCATGTCTTTTAAGGGATTATCTAGAAACCGGTTAACACATGTAAGTTAAAGCTCAGTCTGATTTCTATACATAATAATTTGATTACTTTTGTACAATTATCAGACTACTGTACACAGTAGTGTACTGTACTGTACTGTACTGTACTGTAATACAGGTTTTCTTATAAACCTACAATAGTCACCCGCTCTCACAAAGCTGAGTAAAAGCAGAGAAACGTATTTTGGTTTCACATTATGCCTTAATTAGAACGTGTGTTTTTGAGCTACTGGCGCTGACGTTAAATAAAACGGGAAACAATAAATAACACTTTATGCATATTTTCATACAAGACAATTATGAAATGGAATGGAAGCGAAATTTTGCTATCATTTCAGACGTACCAACTATCTCCAATTTAAAAATTGGAATTTCTATTGGCCATATGTTACCCCTAACCTGCTTACGACGTCCAATAACCTAAAGTGCGTACCTTTTCATCTCATAGCGGGAACCATTTGGCAAGTATACGTTATAGACACGATAAATTGGCCAATATCTGGTTCTTGCTACTGGCAACAACTGAAGCATGAACTAACTTTTCATTCTGCTAAATTGCTTTCGAAGCTGTAAACTCTCCACAATGGTAGCAATTCTGTGTTTAACACGACTAATCAAATTAGAATGTCATATTTTTGACTGGATAAAAAGGACAGGGCATTTTTACTAATATGAAATGCGTTTGCTCTCACTGGTCAGTAGGTAGGTAAAGATAAGCAGCCAGGCACGCGGTCAGTTGACAAATGATGATGATTTAACTTCTGAGCATATCCGAGCTTTGGAGGTCACGTTAAGTTGTCGGCACTTATTTTTGTCATTAGACCATTAAGCCATATTAGTATCCTACAGGGCGTCTTGAACGACTTCGACACTAGGCTATCACTAAGATAAAGAAAGTAATATAAAATAGATGAATACTAAATATGGTTTCCGGCCTAGAAAGAATAACCACTCCATAACATCAGATGGGTGTCGTAAAAGGCGACGAAGGGATACACCAGATACTTGGGCAGCAGCGCCACCTATGTACTAACTCCCACCTTACTGCGGTCGCCAACTCGCATGCCAAGCGCGGTGACTACGGCAGCCCCTCCAAATGGTAGCGTTATAAAAACCTTTGGGGAGGCCGATGTCCAGCTGTGGACGATATTAGGCTTTTGATGTATGTATAAATATTGATTTGAAGGCAACGGGTGACGGCCACCAAACAAAATACCTTGGTTCTTTTCTAAGGTCTATGTTATGAAGAAATACAATGATATTTAAATTGGCTTAGGAGATGTTGGTCAGAATCATGGCCAATATAACTTGTTATCTAAGCTGAAACATAACTTCGTTCAATTTATGAACTAGTTATTTGCGAGTGTACATTTATTAGACAATAAATAAAATGTAAATAAGCGATGTCTTCAAATATAACGGTACTAATACGAGATACAACGACATTCGTTCTACGTTCATGTGTTTTTGGTAAAACGCATTTTACTGGCTCAACACGATTTTCATACAAATACAATTACAAATATTACAAAAATATAGGCGCAATAGAGATTATGTTGATTACTTTGTTAAAGCTTCTGCGCGGCAATGTCACAACTCCTATTATATGAAAAAGAAACTGATGTCATTCATTGTACCTATTCGTACAATTAATGAAATCATTTGGGGGTTCGTCGGCATTATGCTGACTCCTTATTTAAATCAGTTTATCTTATTTGGAGATCTTTGGGGAAGGTCTTTGTCCAGCAGTGGGCATATTTCGGCTGATCTTATCTTACATTTCATTAAACAATACTGCCTATTTTTTAAAACAATTATAAATATAAGGGAAGAAATAATTTTTTCAGGTCTTATTCTATGGTAGGACTATTCTGATAGATTTATGCCACTATTTATTATAAGATATATTTATTATAAATTAATGCAATAAGGATGCTGGTCGATTCTCAGATATAAATTATTCCAATGTTAACATACAAATGCTGGATATAGCAATTAAAACTGCAAATGCTAACTTTTTATAAATGTGACTACAGACGTCTTTATAATTACGTTTTGTTTTTTACCTCCACGTTATATAACAACGCCCCCTTATTCTATACCCGAGATATACCTTCTAATTCAGAACAGGGGCTCTACCGGCTAAGTCGCCGAACATCGTTTTGGTGAATGACGTTTAAATAAATAAAGGTTAAAAATTACTTAATCAATCGTTAAATCGGCTTCAACGTTGACAATCGATTCCGGACCATTTATGACGCCACATGTGCTCATGGAAACCGATGTAACGATTGATTAAGTAATTTTAACCTTTATTTATTTGAACGCCATTTAAGAAATTGATGTTCGGTGACTTAGCCGGTAGAGCCCCAGGTATCCAAATTAGGTTTAATTTTCCTTCATAAAAGATAAGCATTTTAAAATTCTTTAAATTAATATGAATATTTTAATTAGAGACCATCTATGTACAGAAACTTTCAACTCACTTCGCAATTATTCTATTGTTAAGAACTTTGTGAGGTGGGTGGTGTTTGTTTGCATGTATGGTCTCTAATTAAAAGCTTAAATAGTATTTCACTCAGTATACCTACGTACATAGACACTTTTAATGTAAGGCGAGGCTTTTGTGTTTTCGCTGGGGTATATATTAGCATTTTTTGACTGCCTCGTCGATCTAGCCGGTAGCGTGTACACCCGCAGAGAACGAGGTCCTTGATTCAAATCTCGGGACAGGCCAAATATAAAATAATTTTTTAGACTTTTCTGTAAAATGAAAACGTTCTCAAGCCTTTCTCATCAGCCCGAAGTCTGGGAGTTGGCGGTTTATATGGTCGTGTCGCTTGGCGTCCCATCGGAACATGAGAGTGATGGAAAAGAAAATACTCCTGTGTTTGCGCACACACTTTTGCACTATAATACGTACCGCGCAAATGGCTAAGCTCTTTTGAGGCAGTCTCATCGCTGTGGCCGAAATTCGGCTAGGAGGACATTATTATTAGCATTTGTGTTTTCGCATGGGTAGGTATGTGTTAGATTACTTAATTACGTACATAACGTAATTAAAATCCATTAAAAAATAAAAAAAAGGTTTTTATTCACGTAGACTTTAAAAAAGCTTATCAATAGTCAGAACATTTTTGTAGTAATATATAATTAATTTATAATTATTTCTAGGTAGGTACATACAGATATTTAGGTACACGGGTTGTATGAAAAAAAATACAATAAGATTAATTTTATAATATATAATTATATTAAGGATCATGTGTAGGTTTAACTAACAAAATTTTAAATTTTAGCTTAGTTTTAATACTAATTGTCTAAATAGTTTTGTCTTTATTAAGGTGCGAATTAAATATTTATTTTGCAATTTATTGGTCAAAAATAATAGGGTAGTATGAAACTTAAGGTTTAAACCTCACATTGCATTCGAAGTTCAAATTCAGAAATATTCGCGCAGTACCGACGATGTCAGTTAAAACATGTGCGAAAAGCGCTCGATTTCACTGAGTGACTTTTGGGAAGAGACGCTTCGAAATGTCCTCTCTTTGTGGTCTCGGTTATCCGTTATGAACACATGAGTGACAAACAGGTATGGGATGTTTGCATTGCTTGGACATAATGTGTTTCATCTGGTGTTGTTTAGGTATAACAATGAGTAGAACACATTATTCTAGTAGGAACTTATAGCAGAAGCTAACCCATATTCTAGCACAAAGAAAACCGCTATTCATATTTTGCATAGGCGCTGAGCCAACACTCCCAACCACGTGCATTTAATATGACTCCAATTTTTAAGTAAACTTTTCTCATAGAACGTGTTGTGAAAGATTCTTAGCTACATGTTGACGGTGAACTAATATTACTATATATGTCTTCTCTAATGTATGTAGATGATATTCGGAAATTGAGAAAAATTTCTATTCTTTTGATTGTCCTGCTCTCCCTGAATTTGTGGAAAATATAATAATAATACCTATTAAAATCGACAAAATTGAGGATCTAAAAACTCTTATTGTTCAATTTCATAAGTCTTTACTTATTTTGTAATTAATCAACATGAAAGTACTGCCCGTGACCGTTTAGCATTTTACCAGACGCTAATTTACGGCTGTTTTAGATAGGCTTTTTTACAAATTTTCGGAGGGTAATAACATCTACAAAAACAGGGTTATATAGAAAGATGTTTTCAAGTAGACTAAATGTTATTATTAGTGAACCGAGTTTGATATTTTTTTATCGATAGTGCATTGTTCGGTATGATCCCATAGATATACATATATATTTTGTTTCAATTGATTGTCTATAGGAAAAGTTGTGGAAACAGCAAAAACTTGATATAGATATTCTTTTACCAACTGATACTAATACGAGGTACAGAAAACTAAAGAAACAAAACTCTTATCTAGTGATTTCCCCATGTTTTAGCAACGTGTCAAGTTACAAAAGAACTACATATATAAGGACTGACTGATAGCCATAGCTCTCACATAAAGTTGTCCAACAATGCATAAAGGTAGGTACTTAGATTTTGCCCGTAACTGAACGCCATAAAAAGCAGACCTCTCAGCTACTATCATTTGTTGCTATATCAAGCGTGAAGCGTTCAACTGTTATTTACGCATCTATAGAAGATGGATGGATGGCGTTTCGGCTTTCTCTTAGCTCATACTAAGGACCGTATTCCTTTAAATAAGATTTAATTAATATAGAAAAAGAAAGAAAAAAATAAAAGAAAATTTATTGCTAACATTGAAAGACACATTTTACACACAAATACATATACGTCTTGTCAATATTTAAAAAAAATTGTTAATATTCAAGTGGGTGCATGTGTCTGACAACTGCAGCAAATAGGTATCCAGTTCAGCATTAGCCAACCCAGGGGCGTGGCACTGATTTTCAACTGGACCCTCTTATGTCTAAAAAATTAAATAGAATAATTGTATTATATCGTTATATATTGATAAATATAATACATACACAAATATATACTTATAAAGGATATGAATAATAAAAGGGAATAAAAGAAAACTAATAATATTGAAATATCTACGACTGTATTGTGTGTACTTATATAGTGAAAGAAATGCCAGACTTTGCCCATTACATAAAATAAAACAATTGTTGGTGTGGTTGGTTAATACTTGCCTTCCACACCGAAGGACTCGATTCCCACCCAGATATTTGTGTGCAGGAAAATGTCTGTTTGTCCTGAGTCGGTGTAATTATCTATATAGTAAGTAAAAGTTTGGGATATATTATTATCATTACATTGAAGGACATCATTAGACACGTATTAGATAGGTGACGTACAAAGAAGTTTAATTTCTAAGCTCTGTCTTTGCTCGCGTCTTAAGGCAGGTTAAGCTGTCGATCCCGGATGTTAACGTTACACAACAGCCATACTTACTAATGTACGGGCAGTGGATACCCTAGCTAGTGCCAGAGTTGTTCAAGCCGCCCTTTAGGCGTCTGACATGGCCTAACGACCTAATGGCTACAACCGGGAACGACAGCTTAACTTGCCCTCCAACGCCCGAGACGGTCAGATATTAAACCATTATGGCGGTCACCCATCTATGGACTGGGCGCGAGTCTAGTTGGTTAACCTCGCCAATCAGTTACGAGCAAGTGAGACCATCTGGCTATGAGCCATATCAGGGCGGGCTTTCTGGATGGCTTGAACTACCCTGACACCAGGGTAAACACTGCCCATACGATAAAGAAGAAAGATATTATTTTTTTAACTACTTATATACTGTATTACCGATATCTAGTATTCACGAAAGTTTCATTTAAACCAGTCCATAGCGTCATATAAATTGCTATAAAAGAAAGTTGAATGTTGAATATAAAAATACTTCAATAAAATAATTTCATTCTCTTTTAAGCGTTTCTTTAAATTGCTCAATAAACCAGTATTTTTATGTCATAGTGCTCCAAATTGTGAAGAAATTGGTCGTTCAAAGTTTTCTTTCAGTATCTCATCAATATTAAAAGATTTCAATAGGTGGACTTACTTTTTAATTTGTCATTATTAAGATGAATCTTACTAATATTATAAATGCGAAAGTTTGTAAGTATAGATGGATGTTTGTTACTCTTTCACGTAAAAACTACCGAATGGATTTTAATGAAACTTTACAATAATATAGCTTATACATCAGAATAACACATAGGCTATAATTTATAAAGTTTAACGCGAGTGAAACCGCGGGGCACTGCTAGTCATAAATAAAGCCTTACTGTAAAACAAAATTCAAATTACCATAACCTAAACGACGACGCAAGTAAGTATTTAAAAATGATGTTAGACAATGAACGCGCTATACTTACATAATATTATGACCTCACTTATAATAGTCTCCTAGAAGGTCCATACTAACAGCTATTTCGCGAGAGTGAGACAGAGCATCCCCGCTTTTTCTCCACCTAGAACTTAAAGCTTATAGCTATAATCCTGTTTTTAATTATTATGTCTTAAGGCGGTCAATAATAGTCAATAGTGTCACTTCTATTGTACAGACGCCAGCACATCCAGCTACCCCAATCTGTCAAATTTCTTCATAGATTTTCAACTTTATCACATAAGTATAAGGTTCACTTTCAATTGGGGAAATTTGTCAAGATTGGGGAAGCTTGATGTCCTGGCGTCTGTACCTACATGTACAATCTCTATTCTTGGGAAGTGATCAGGTGCAGGACCGACAACTTAAGGTCCTCTACGAGGCCCTGGCGTATAACACCGCGAACTTCCAGACTTAAAGCTACAAGTAGGTGTTTCATTCTACACATTAACTATTTCCGAATTGACCCAACCCGGCACCTCAATATCTGCAGATGAAAGTGCTATCGCTAGGCCAACGAAGGAGTCAATGTACAAGTCTCAAAAGGGGTCTAAAAGGGCACATGTCCATAGACAGTGATAGTGTCTTTCTATTTATAGTAAGTACAATGTATTGTAATAAGGTAACGTCATTCGTGATTGGACGTCTATGTATATTGTACTATGTACGTATTAGGTATATGTAGGTGTCGGTAGTGCTGTAGAGGTTAAGTAGTAGATACTCAGTCCGTTATTAATACAGTTTTTAAACTTATATTAGTCGTGTCAAATTAAGGTATACTTTATAAAGCATACAAGACTGAGTGAAAACTGTTATTGGTAACTCACCTCATTAATTTTTACTTATGAGATGGGACGTGACGTCGCCGCGTCGTGCAGATCCCATTCGTCCTGAAGATGATCTCCTGAATAAATTGGGACTGTCGACCCATTAAACATTTGAGAATGATATTTGTATTAATTATCGCCACTCCATCTTATATTCTGTCCACCTTATGATTTTTTCCCAACTCTGGGGTACCATTACGGCAGACGCCCGCGCCCCCTTCATCGTCCAAACTTATCATTAATACTAGCCTAAAATCAATTATACTGCTTTGATTAGTATTCAACGCCTAGTTTCCCACGCGATATGTTCACAAACAAAGTTGAAGTCGTAACTTAGTATACAATGAATAGTCCAGAAACCTCAATTTCGCATTCACGCATAGATAGGTACATGGCACAATTGATGCGACTCAAGTTCTACAAGAAGAATAACTTCACCGTGATTACCCTCCGACTCCAATTAGATAATTACTGTGTAAAACATGAAACCGACATCATATTTCTATCAAAAAAATAATTTATATCAAGCTGTTAAATAACATTGTAAAACTGGCACAGTTAAATAATTGGGACGACTATTTTCTAAGATCTATTCTCAAAGATGCAAATTTACTCAGGCCGCTGTTATATAGGGTTAAATGCACGATCTGACACTGTTAGTTACTAAAATAATAATGTTATTATCACACTAAAATAGCTAGACTGTACTAAAAGCATATTTAAAGTAGTTTACACTGTAATTGCGAGACGACTATCGTACTTAGCTGTGTCCCTTTTATCCAACTGAGTGCGAAAAGGAGGCTAATGTTCGTCTAAATTATGTACTTGAAATATATCCGAATGTAATTTCGCTTATATACGTAGTTAACGTATGCTTAATGTAGTAGTTTGTATGTTCAGTAATTTAAATAAGATTTTGGTAGGGTAAAATAGATCAGCGAAACCATGTACGGTTTAAAGTAAATTCGAATAGGAACAATGCTGACATATAAACTTGAGGAACCTACTGATTTGTTAATGAAGAAATACATTATGCATTTATTAAACAAAAGAAGGTGGTATAGTTTGAGTTTGGTCTATAAATACGGATGTGAATCGTTAGTCAATCAGTATGTCATTAACACTGCCTCGTTGGTCTAGCGTTAGCGTGTTCACCCGCAAAGAACGATGTCCGAGGTTCAAATCCTGGGTCGAGCCAAATATTTATTATTACGGGATTATCAATCTCATGGGTTATTGGCAAAATCGTCCGCTATATCACAATACAATTAAATAAATCAGTATGTAATAATAAACCCTTTTCAGTTATAATCCCTTTATTGCCCAAAAATTGTCTCTCCTAGTATTCATGTATGAAGAATATAATGACAGTAATCGAGGCAAAAGACGTATGCAAAGATCGTGACAAATGGAAATCCGTTGTCTCTGCCTACCGCTCTGGGAAACAGGCGTGAGTCTATGTCTGTATGTATGTAATAGTCTTTCGGGTCCCAAAAACTTTTAAGTTTTAAGTAAAATATTGTTTTCATTTTACTCAATGCTCCGCTGCAAATTACATTAATCGTGATCGTGAAGTGGACTTGAGCTCGTCTACGAGACGAAATGGTTTTAGGAATAGTTCTCACTTCTCATCTACTTAACATATGTACAGACGCCTGCACGTCAAGCTACCCCAATCTGTCAAAATTCCCCAATTGAAAGTGAACCTTATGCTTTTGTGATAAAGTTGAAAGTCTATGAAAGAAATTTGACAGACTGGGGTAGCTGGACATGCTGGCGTCTGTACATATGTATATACTGATTGCATCATAAGCTTGTAGATATTCCTTTGTATTACATTGCGCCCTTATCACTAAAGTTGACTTACCTAAATGCAAGTTGCTTTTGTCAAAAGAACTGTGTCGCATTGCGTGTAAAAACATATCTATTTTTAACAACTTCCCGTCACTCAATTTCTTACTATAGAACATTATCCGGTGAAGCAATAGGTAAATACCTCCTAGGATTGCCATGTTAAAAATAATAAGTTACTAAATAAACTATATCAAAAACATATTTTTATATGTATAGGAGTATATTGTTTTTAATTCGTTTGGACGTGTGGCGCAGCGATTTAGACAGTCGCCTTGCCACTTCACGTCCCAGGGTACGATCTCCACGCAGGACTATTTCTGTTCTGAGTTTCTATGTACTTTGTGTCCGCCAATTATATGTATGTAAAGTGCGGGCGTTTTCTTTTATAAATAAAGAAAGAAATAATTAACTATTATAGTGAAAAGCATAATAAACAACTCCAACAACTCAATTTGACTCCACGTGCTGTGCAGTGGATATAGAGTTCGATGCTCGCCCAGTACGGCTATTAGTGTGGTCCATATGCTGTTTTGAATATGGACCTTCTTTAAGTCCGTGAATTGCATGTTTTTACCGCAATACAAGCATAATAAACAACTCCAACTACTCAATTTGACTCCACGTGCTGTGCAGTGGATAAAGAGTTCAATGCTCGCCCAGTACGGCTATTAGTGTGGTCCATATGCTGTTTTGAATATGGACCTTCTTTAAGTCCGTGAATTGCATGTTTTTACCGCAATACAAGCATAATAAACAACTCCAACTACTCAATTTGACTCCACGTGCTGTGCAGTGGATAAAGAGTTCGATGCTCGCCCAGTACGGCTATTTGTGTGGTCCATATGCAGTTGTTTTGAATCTGTAAGTCCGTGAATTCCATGTTTTCACCGCAATACAAGCAAAATGTCATTGAATACAAGCTAGCATTGTCTTATAAAAACAATTGAAGTCTTCGTTCCATTAAAAAAATACGGCAAAAAGGACCTAAAGAACTGAATGCAATACAACATGCAATAGGTGTAACACAAATCGTAGAACTATATTTAGAATGAATCATTGAATAAAAGCTAGCATTGTCTTGTAAAAACAATTGAAGTCTTCGTTCTATTAAAAAAATACCGCAAAAAAGCACTAAAGAACTTTATTTATGCAATACAACATGCAATAGGTGTAACACAAATAGTAGAACTATATTTATAATGCATGGAGAAGAAAAAGTTTTACGAGCCGGGTGACGTGGTTGGTAAATGCTTGCCTTTGACACCGCAGGGTTCGATTCCTACCCCGGACAGATATTTGTGTTCATGAACATGCCTGTTTGTCCTGAGCCTGGGTATAATTATCCATATATAGATGTGTATTTACAAAAGAAAAGTAGTATATGTAATACATCAGTTATCTGGTTTCCGTAGTACAGACGCCACCACATCAAGCTACCCCAATCTGTCAGATTTCTCCAATTGAAAGTGAACCTTATGCTTTTTGTGATAAAGTTAAAAATCTATAAAAGAAATTTGACAGATTGGGATAGCTGGATGTGCTGGCGTCTGTACATGGGATCAGATGGTCGTGAGTGAATAATGTCCCAGGATATTATTATTATTATAGTAAGTCCAGGCCAAGAGATACGAATGCATGATGCATTAGGAAGAAGATCGTGCGCCGGGCGGTCAAACCAGAAATTCTATAAGAATCGCTCATTGTTTCAATAATTACCGCCTCTCGCACTATTGTTCTACACAACAAAATTATACGGTATAATAACTATAAACTCATATTATTATGTATCAACTAAACTAAACTGTAATATGTAGTCTATAAAAAATAATAACTTTATTTCGAAAGTCACACATGATCACAGCATTGTATTACAATCGAATAAAAATGCGGCGTTTATAATAAACGTTCGAATTTTAAAAGCGGATAAATGCCAGTAATGTTCAAATCGAAACACGTATTTTTAACTAGTGTTTATAAAAACTTAAAGACGTAAAAACATTAAAAAAGGAAGATAATTTCGGAAACTGAGATGGAATGGAAGTCATTCAACTTGATTTTACATCCAATTCAGATATCTTGAAGATTTGCGAGATCAATTTTACAAGCAACTGGTTAATATACACGAAAATATATGTTGTATTAGGTTAACTTTTATATGTAGCACTTCTTCATGTAAAAGTTAACCTAATACAATATAATTTTTTTGTTCTACGTTATTATTAACAACGATTTTGTGGCTTACATGGGAGCTATTAAAACGCATTTTTAATAGCGCCCATATAAGTCGTTCTGTATTCATTGCATTATCAAGGGTATGATATTAAAATTTAGATTTTAATGTTAAAATAATGAACTTTTTGTCCACCAGCCAAGTGGCTTCCTATTTAATGTGCGTGTTACGTCAAAATTGTGCAAATTTATGTTCTGAACTGACAGGTGTCATTAAAGCGTTCTTAGAGCATCGCATATTAATAGATATAAATTCTTGCTTGCTATAATTAAAAAAGTATCTGCCTATATTCCACACGATGGTGCCTAATCAATATCAAAAAAATCTCCTAGTCTAAATTTTAGTTCCCGAATTAAAAGCGTCTTAGAGCCTGTGTACACCACGTTTAATAAACGCGCCGTAGACGGTCGTTTTGAAAACGCGCCTCGACGCCGCGCTTTTGTCTTACAGAGCAGTTTACTTTTGATGTGAAACATCTATAGCCGCACGTAAAACAGATTTCTGGCGTGGCGACGCATGCCGTGGTTTTTTTTTTTTTTTAGTTCCTATCACAATATGTTCTTTTCGACTTGACTTCGACTTTGACTTCGACTGCGACTTATACTTCGACTGCGACTTATACTTCGACTTCGACTGCGACTTATACTTCGACTTCGACTTCGTCTTCGACTTCGACATGACTTCGACTTTGACTTCGATTGCGACATATACTTCGACTTCGACATCGAGTTCGAATTCGACTTCGACTTATACTTCGACTTCGACTGCGACTTATACTTCGACTTCTGCATATTACTTTTACAAAATGATGTCGATGTTTCACATCTGCCAGGCGTCCCGTGACGGCTCACATTTTTTTATTTGTATCGATACAAACGCGGTGCTAACGCGCGTCAACGGCGCGCTTAAAAAACGCGGTGTGCATAAGCCCTTAACATTGCTCAAGCCATTTGATATTTTCTTTACGCAGAAAATATCAAATGGCTTGTATTAATTCGAATCTGAGAATCATGGTGCGGTGGCGCAGCGTTTAACGCACATGGAGCCGGATACACCGTGGCTCCTGGGTTCGATTCCCACCCGCACTTAAATGTATACAATTAATTTTAAGGATGTAAACTTAATTATACAGGCGTAGTAATTAAAGAAATAAAATAAAAACGAAGTGGGTTATATTATTATTAAGGCAAACATTAAAGTAAGAAAATGAATTCCCAACTTCACGAAACGGGATTTCGGTTAATAATAAATTATTCTACAAAACAGCATTAAAGAAACACTATTTCGAAACTTACCAACGGAATCTTTTCTGCTGTTATCTGTTTATTCAGAGCATTGTTAAAACTTTCCTTTCCGGCGACTGATTCTAAATATACAAGTTTTGAATAAGGATATTTTGTATGTGAGTGTTGGCTATCTGCCAATCACAGAAACGTATTCAGGATGCAGATACGAGTGAAATTGATAGTAAATCATCTTTATTAATGTTAAGACAAATACATTTTATTTATACCTACTGACTTTGTGGTTGTTATGAAGATTCGGCTACGCGTTGAAACTAATGTGGGTTCCTGAATTTTCTATATGTATTTGTTTGATGATCCAGTCCATTACTATAGAACTTCAAGGCAAGGACCTCCACGCGAGGGGGACTATGGAGTCCCCTTCGCTGGCCTAGTGTAGCTAGCAGACTTCACATGTCATCAAGATTATTTTCCGTACGCTGTGAAGGATATGTGATTTCTAATACGCATTCTAAAAGATTCATTTTACAACATTGAATTCTAAAAGTCTGTGATGCTGACTGTCACTTGTCTCGAGTCCAAAAATCTAACCCATAGACCAACTCGACTTATTAATGGTGGTATTGGGTTTTATTTTCTATTATATACTTGCTTTTTAGGGAAATTATGTAGTGAATAGCAGCTTAACAAACAAAATGCTTTGTGTTAATAAAATCATAATGTCATGGAAATAAAGTCACCAGGGCTCTTCAGATAGAGAATGGCTCGGCAAAACGTGAGGGTGTCAGAATCAGCATCGTTAAATTCTTAAATAAAATATGATTTTGAAACATACTGGTTAGAAAAGAACGTCAATATTTTATTCTAAAATCCATTCAAATTCCGAACACGAAAAATAAAGATTAAAATGTACCATGGGCGGTCGTAACGCCTTTAGCGATTTCTGTCAGCCAAAATTTGGATGGATAAGAACTGTAAATAAATTAAATAGAAGTAGTACACACGCCAGCACATCCAGCTTCCCCAATATTTCAAATTTCTTTTATAGACTTTCAACTTTATCACATCAGTATAAGGTTCACTTTCTATTTAACATATTGAATTAGCTTGATGTGCTGGCGTCTTTACAACATATAAACTGTGTTATAAGTATATTTACTTGGTCTGCAAGGCATTCTGCTCCTTACTCAGAAGTCGTTATCATTACATTATAAATAAGTTAATCAGTAAAGAAGATAATCAATAACACACTCAAACAAAACAATATTTCAAAGATCCTTTTTAGAAAAAGTACGGACTTTTTCTTACTTCCTGTCCATTATCGAATGGGACCACATTTTATGACTTGCCTGAACGTAGGTTAGCCAACAACGTGGTCACCATAATTTGACAATGCATAAGAGTGGTCCTTCGACACTCCTAAGTAAATACAAGGGTGCGTTCGGTAAATACTGGCTGATAATATTTATCTGTTGACTTTTTTTTATATGTGTGACTAAACATTTGTATATTTTGGTCAAAATAAATCCTACTAATATTATAAACGCGAAAGTTTGTAAGTATGGATGGATATTTGTGACTCTTTCACGTAAAAACTACTGAATGGATTTGAATTAAACTTTACAATAATATAGCTTATACATCAGAATAACATATAGGCATATTTACAAAGATATTTTGCTAATTGACCAAAATATGACGATAAATGTTAAGTAATTACGAAAATATCTACAATCTACGAGCTATTCCGGCGTGCACTACTACAAAACTAGTAGAGGTACACATCCTACTACTTTTCAAAGATTAACGCGGCTGAAACCGCGGTGAATAGCTAGTATGTTATATTTTGACAAAAAATATCATCATCTTATTGTTAAGCATGAAAATCACACTGTACGTCTTGTATGGTATAAAGTAAAAGTGAATATACATAAAGTTTTAAAAATGAAAAATTAATTCGTTCAATTAAACAAAAGAATTATCCAATTGGTAACAACGGAGAAATCGCGTATCATAGATAAAATATTTTGTTTGAACAAAACAACGCTTCATTACGACAAAATTACAACCGAATACAACAAAATTTGAATGGAACCATTCTAGAAGCTAGTAAAACCAAATATAAATCGGTTTTTAAGACGATTTGATATTTGTAATCTGAACGAAGAAATCGACTTTACACACAAAGAGGAAAACAAAACAGAAGGAAAATTACATTCGAATTGATAACCTCTGTCTTTTAAAGGCATTTATAGTAAAACCCATGCAGTTGAAATAATAATTATTTTTAAGTCAGTTAAAAATTATATGTTAACCTCATTTTGACGGCACTATTATTATATACTAGCTGTGCCCCGCGGTTTTACCCGCGTAAAATGTTATAAATTATCACAGCTCCTCCCCCGTAGGTGATAGCGTGATAATATGTAGCCTATAATGTTGACCTGACCTCTTAGTAATATTCATGCAAAATTTGAAGTTAATCCATGCAGTACTTTTTGAGTTTATCCCGGACATACATACAGACAAACAGATAAACAGACAAAAATTCTAAAAACTATATTTTTGTCTTCGATATCGATTGTAGATCACGCCCCAAGTATCCTTTTAAAAAAATATTCAATGTACAGTTTTGACGTTCCTACGATTTTATTGTATGTATAGATGTTCTATATTCATAACACTTCGCCAATCCACAGCTGCAAGTAGTATATCTACACAGAATTATGCCAATTTTCGATTGTACAAACTAACTATTGTATGCGTAATTTTATGAAACATTTCATTGGTTCCAAACAAAAAACTACCCGAACTGTGAATAGTTAATGCAAACGGAAGAAGCTCTTGGAACATGAGACAATAGCCGCAAAACAACACCGCAAAATGGATTCTCGTCGAATGCGAAACGCGACCTAGTTTACTGTTACCTTGTCGCTTGCTTTAGAGAGATTTATAGAATCGAATACGAAGTGAACATGTAAACTGTAATACAATACGTCCAGTGTCTTTCTGTTTGTAAAAATGCATTGCATCGTGTGCGAGTACTTAATTTTACTACGTTAGTATTATATTATCTTTTTGACTAATTTTAATCTCTGCACCTCCTAAAGGTCTACTGGGAGAAAATGCCTCGCGCATTAAGTCCCCCTTTGTACAACTTTGTGCATAAAGTTTTGAAATAAAATAACGCTAAGTATTTAGATCTTACTAAAATTGCCTGTATTTAAACAGCTTCCTTCTCCTCATCGACATGTATTGTCTAATTGTAAATCGTCAAAAATAAAATAAATAATAAATATCTTGGGACAACTAACGCACTGTCATCTGATCCCAAACTAAATAGAATGTAAGATTCGTATTAAAAAAATCATGTATCTAACATGATTTCAATGCGAAGCTTAGGTTTAAGGTAATTCGAATTCGAATACTCAGGTGTAGACAAACTTTTTTATGTTTAAATATTAACCCCAAATCAAGCTTAACAATGAAAACAAAATTCAAACTACCTTAAAACTAAGTTGAGTATTAAACTGAAAAATTATATATTTAAAAATGGTGTTAGATAAATAACATAACATAATAAACGATACTAACATTTGACGTCAATTGTAGTAAAGCCACTATACTAACAGTCATTTTCCATGAGAGATAGAGCATTCCCACTTAAAGTTAAACGCTTATATCAGCCACTTTCTAATATTAATTTTCTTTCAGTACTACATTTGTGCCTATTCAATATCAGTCCGATCCCCTATCGTCAAACTTAAGTATTTTTATACTAACACGGCGGCAAATTCCACAGTGATAGTAAGCTGTCACCATAGACTATGGTCACATTACTAATGACAAAAATTCTCATAGACAAGATATCTCTACAAAACTTTTGTCGAAATGCCCGTTACAGTTTTTTTAACACTTTATTTCTTCGTAACTTGGTAAGGTTTTGTGAGAAAAGGTTTAATAATTTGAACACGTATAAATCCATAAAACTAGGTAATAAACCGTGTTAAAAATAAAACAAGAGCCGTAGAGCAAAGGTTAAGTAGAATCGCTACAGATATTTGTGTAAACTTGTTTATGTAATTGTGAGTAGCGCCGTTGTATACGCACTTGACCTGCTTGCATATTGCGTACTACGTCAAACATTATTACGATTTACTTTGTTCATAGTTTATATTTACTTTATTTATAGACTTCTTTTTTTGAGTAATGCTTCAGAGTAATGAGATGTTATAACTACTAAACTACTGCTTCTTTGTATAAATGTTTTAACATTCCGTGTACCTAAATATCTGTCAGATATATATGTCAGTAGTTTAGTAGTTACTTATTAGTAACTAGAAATAATAACTGTATTATAACAAACATGTTCTGACTATTTATAAGCGCTTTTTAATAGTCTACGTGAATAAAAACTTTTTTTTATTAGTCTACTCGTGCCGCTATGCACGCTGCGTTGTTACCGGCGACTTAGTCATTTATGTTTCCTTATGTATGAATTCGCATATATGTATATAAATTATTCCCTGAATTTCGAAGAGTCGAAATTTTAGGCCATGGGGAATGCAGGATGAAGTGTATTTATAGACATAGTAGCGCGATTAATTAAGGTAACATTACACACAACAACCTAGCATTGGCATTCCGTGTGGGAATGCTGCCAGCATTCTTGGCAAATTTTGAAAATGCATTAAAATAGTAATAATAATAATTTCCCTGTCAATTTAGGCCAAAAGACGTACTTGCTGCTCCCCTAAAGATCTAATATCTTCTATAGAATTGCCGGCCTTGCGCACTCCGCATCCGATATTGTTTAATAAATAAAAAAAAATCCAGCTAAGACATTTTATCTTGGTGTGATTAATGTCCATTTGTTTGTCTTGTGAGTAGGTTTACTTCGTGTATGGTAAGTATTTTATTGCATGCCCTAATAAGTTATGCCAGGTGTTCTGTTTTTCTTAACCTATAATACCTAACGATTTATCTAGAATACCTACTAAGTACTAATGAACGCAAGATAGAAAAACATCATTAGTAAAGAATGACACACTTAGTACCTGGTATCATTATAGGAATTAATATTATAGTCCTCATTTGTTGTAAAGATATATAATAATGTTTTTAAACTTTCGCGATATATTGTGGACACGTCCCAATCGCGAATCGTCGGGTAACCTAAAGGTAATGATTTGCCTTAAATCGTTATCGCGATTGTGACCCATGTCCACAATATATAAAAAAAGATATGTAATAATAATTATATAATATAATAATAATTTTATTTCAGGAAATTTTCCCATATCAAACACTACAAAATCTAAATACACATGTACATTGTAATTCATTAAAACTAGTGAATTAAAAGAAAAATAATAAAACTAACAAATACTTAATAAATCCGCAATACAGCCATAAATCTCTGTATCGCGGGGACAGACCCAAAGCACATCTAGACTCACACACAAAAAATATAACAATATATAGATCAAACAAATTTTGTCCTGTGCGGAAATAGAAGTCGAAAGAAGAGGGCACTGAGGTAGTACCTTAACCACCACGACACAAGCGACATCTAGCGTAACCGACATCTAGCGTGTCTAGAATAACGGTTTACTGTACATATTTGTAACCATGTAACGAATTGTTATTATGTAGCCTAATTTTTAATGTAATTTATTAACCAGACTGCTATATTTATATTTTTAATAGGTTTGGATCATATTCCAAAGATTAAAATTGAAGTGGTCTCGTATAGCACACAGCCTGTTGTAAGGGATAAACTACTTTAAAATGAGTTAATCAAGTAGAATCATTTTTGTAAGTGATATCTCCATTATTTGTGAACCGACTATAAAAAGAATTCGGGATGTTCCCGTATAAATCTTATATAATTGTATGTAATATTAAAACACTAATTGTAAAAGTCGTGCCGATGGAGTACCTACCACTGAACGGGCAGCAGCGCAGCGCCTCTCTGTGTTCTATAAGCACATACTGCGATCGCCATCATCATATCAGCCGAAAGACCTCCACTGCTGGACAAAGGCCTCTCCCAAGGATCTCCACAATAGCCAGTCCTGCGCTGCCCGCTTCCAGCGGCTTTCCGCGCCCGCACAAGATCGTCGTCGGGTTGCCATCGCCAACCCATCTGCAAATTGTGTAGGAGTTATGACATAAAATAATGGAGAGAGACAATTCCATAATGGACGCCCTTGGGGAGACGTATGTTCAGTAGTGGACATCTTTCGTCCGATATTATGATGTGATGCTGTCCAAACTACTTCTTAGTAGGTCCATTGTTTTCGCCGTAATAGGCTACGGAACACTTTGTTGCGTACAGTGACCTTCAGTGTACTTGGTCGCTGCTCAATCATTTGGTTGAGCAAGGCATTACGTAGGTAGGACTGTGCCCTTTTCGTGTTGAAATTAGTCTAAGATACCAATTGCCTGGGTTTAAAATAAATAAATATCCGAAAATATCACAGAACACCATTTAGCCCAAACTAAGCAAAGCATTGTATCATTGTTGGAGTCTTACCTCCACATTTTCTCCATAAAATACTTCGTTGAATGTTGGAACTCATTGAAAAATATCTCGCATTGTAGATTAAGAATTCGGGTCTCAATGAACCCCGGCGCGCCGGGGTTCATTGGTTTGTTACATTTATGAATGTGAGGAAAAATTCAATGCCAAAGAAATTTCATTGTTATAACTCTTGAATATGCTATTAAATGAAGCGGAACTACTTTTACTTAACATTTTTCTAACTCCTTGTTTCTTTCTGATTAATTTTTTGTGGGATCCTAAACATTACAACGGTTCTCCGGCCTGCCTGCCTACGTGCCTGGGCCCTCACCACTCGGTGTCATTAGGTCTGCGCAACTTAAGGAATATGGGATGATGTTGTTTATAATTATAAGAAATAATTATGGAAGGTTTTAGGTAATTAGTGTCCACCTAATTGTAGTGCATCTTTATAAGATCACTTCTGAAAAAGATGAAAAATGTTTACGTCAATTCGTAAAATTGTCGACAGGTCTATTCATTCATTCATTAGATTTGTAAAGTCCCCCATAAGTCTGCGCTCGTTAAATATCACACTTAAAGAGTGCATACGTAATCTTTTAAATAAAAGTAGTGGCTGATATTATCAGGCAGGTTGCAGGTGCTGATTTATAAACTCTAATAGGATTAATTACTACAACATTATTAACAACCGATATTTCTAAATGCAAACGCACCATAGGTCTTTTCTTGTTTTGGTTATGGTATACTTACGTACAGCACTTGGACCCTTCAGGATCTTTTGTAAGCATCATAGGTACTTAATACATATTCATGCAGCTGCATTTACAATATTTACTTAAAACCTTAAACTTAAATTAGATGCCTGGATGAGATCGCTTTTAGCGATAAGGCCGTATATTGCATTAACATTACTGTTGTTTATTTTTCTGGATTTAAAATTATTTACTGGAATATTGTAATTATTAAAATCTTACATTAACAATTGGATGCGTTATTAGTGAAGAACGACTTGAATCACAGATAAAAAATAACTGTACACAATTAGAGATTTGACAAAGATTAAAAGCGATACTTTTTAAAGACCAATCACGATCTAATTGTGTACAATGAAGGCAATAAATCAAAGCCAGGTATCAATTTGCTGGACAATTATTCCGTCGATTCATTTGTATTGGCCGCACGATCGGACGCGTGATGAATAAACTTGTAATGAAGCTTGTGTGCGGCCAAATGTTTGTCGCGTTTGTGTTGATAGACGGCGAGATTAGAAAATGACAACAAAATAATTTATTTTCCTAAGAGTGGCGTAAGAGCCAACTGTGTGATTCTGAATGAGTGTTATCGCTTCTTTGTAGCCTCATATCATCCTATCAGTTGACACGAATGCTTAGCAGTCATTTTCACTGAGAAGGTAGTTTAATCGCAATGCTTCTTAGTTATATTCCAATTCCTTTTAGCTATTGCTAAATAAACACTTCTATTGCTCTTTTTAGTCAAATCCTTTTAAGTCGTCTAGGTTTTAAGAAGTGCTGTCAGTTGCTTCTATTAAGGCTTATGGTGTTATTACATACTTACTCTGTGTAATTTGTTTTCCATAAGAAGCATGGTATAAAATATTTTATAGTTGCTGCTTTTCTAAAAAGCTTCTTTAGTTACGTTAAGCTTAAAGTTATGTGTAATTTTTGCCATCATACAATATATATAGAGCTGTTAATTTGCCTTTGTTGAAGCTTATGTGTGCAGACTATGTGTAATTTGTTTGCTTTCAGTATGCTGGAAAGCAATTTTGTAGTTGTAGTCAAAGTGTTGAAGTTTTGTTTCTAATAAGAACGGTTAGTTGTTTCTGATAAGGTGTATGGCATTTAAAGTATTTTGTTTGCTGTCAAAATCATAAAATGAGTTATCGAGTCAAAAAACGTAGAACCATATGAGGTACAGCAATAAGCACAATTTCAAAAACGTACAAATACGAACATTTCACCCTTTTAATGCACATTAAACAATTATCGTTCTTTAACACTATTAGCACATGCAATTGCCAACGTATAGTGATGCAATTAGACATGCAAAGGTAGAGTTTTTGATTTTGGGAAATAGTCGTTATCATTCAGAGACATATTGAAATTTAGATTTATCATGTACGTCAATTAAAGGAATTCTAATTCTTCTAATAAGTTCCTAACCTAGTTTCAAATGTGCATGTAAAAACATAAATTCAGATTTTAAGAGTCTTCTATAACTTAGTGCTCTGAGTATTTCACTTAATTTAGCACTACCAAGTCGCGGAATGCACTCACGAACAATATATTTTTAACATAAGCCAAGTATGCCAGGTTACTTGGCCTTTAATCGTTTAAAGCCCAAGTCACGTGGCATACTGAGCAAGCAAGCCAAAGGCTGATTTTGGAACATTCATATAACATAAAAAGACGAAATAGTAACCTTGGGTTACCGTCAACTATCAATTCACCGAACAGTTTAGTTAAGAGTGCAACATAGTACTGAAATACAGTTCGAATTCGAAAATAAACGCTAGAAAAGTGAGCACTTTGATACCGTTTATTTTCACTAAAATTATGGCAAGGAAGCAAAGACTTAGTTAGATATTTGTTGAGGAGAAATGTGTCGACGAACTCTACGCAAAATTACGACACGGTACGTTTCCCATTCATTCATATGATGGATAGCCCGACAGACAAACAAAAGAGCAGATGAAAGTTGGTATACAATACTAAAACAATATTTCAACCGCCATGATGTTGAACAAAAGATAACAGAGCAACACTAAAGCCTCCATAAATGTTACATCAATTTATACAACAGCGGAAAACATGTGTTAGGATTTTGCAATAGATGACAAGCGTGTCTAATTGTACCAATAGTTTACGTTGTTGCCAGACAGTTACTAATTACTTCAATTCTATAGCCGACAGAAACAGGTGTCGAAATATCTGGCCTGCTTGTCTAGTGGTTAGTTACCCTGACTGCTGAGCCAGAGGTCATGGGTTCGATTCCCACCCGGGAAATGTTTGTTCTGTGCCTAGGCCGGCTGAACTATGGCATAGTATACAGTCTTGCCTAGTTTGGGATCAGATGGCAGTGTGTTACCGAATGGAATATTTCTCGAAGTAAACTTTAATATGAATATTTTTATTTGATTCTGACCAAATTTTAATATGAATGTTTTAGAAAAATAATTACTATTTTTTCTATATAAAAAGTTTTCTTTATGGAACTTTTGCAGCTGGCTTCTCTACTTCCAAGTCTCCCGTTTTATGATCTATAGTCTCGTTAAAACATTCTGTCGTCCACTTTGCTCTGGAGGGAAGAGGAACAACATGTTTCTACCTTCTCCTTAATCTTTATTATCAAAATCGTTGCGGAACCTAAAGGTCCAACCACACCAAACGGCCCGCATCGAAACGAATTTTACAATCTTTAAACGAAATTAAATCTTGTATACAGTGTTTAAAGTTTATATTACCAAGTCAAGGGTAAACACAGCCGGTGACATGCCGCGACACGCGATCGGCTCCGTCCGCATGCGTTCGGATACCGGCGCATACGTACGAATACCGCCGAATGCGCTCAGAGCCGTCCGCCTGCGTTCGGATTCCGCCGGTTGCGCTGGGGCTTAAAACTATGAAACTAAAAAAGAAGCGAACGTAGTAGTATGCGACGACGCGACGTCCGGCCGGACGCGGTCGGATGCCGTCGCATTCGACCATATCCGACCGAATCCGGTCGGATGCGGCGGCATCCGACCGCGTCCGTGCGGTGCGATACTGGCCGATGCGGGCCGTTTGGTGTGGTTGGACCTTAAGATAGTTTAAGCGATTGCCCAGGACGTGCCTGAGCCTCACCGCTCAGTGCCATTTCATGGTGTGCCACTGTTGATCCTGGCTTACAGGAGATGCAGCTATATATTAGAGGTTAGGACTAGTCCCATAATTTTTCTTTATGACAACCAATTTGAACACAAATTATTTTGGACCTAATAGAATAAAATTGATTGAATATTTTCTCCTTATTCCAATCTAAAAGAAAAATCCAAAATCCATCCAGAATTCTTAAAAACAGTTCTTAAGCAACGGAAGATCGCATAACATAAGTACTTACAAAAAAAACATACAGTCCAATGGATAACCTCCTTTATTTTTCGTTGGGTAGTAATGTAATATGTATTTATTCTTGCATCATTCAGTACTAAAATATTTAATGAGTTACTACGGAGAATAAGATTATTCTTGCAGAAGTCTTTTATTTAACTAGGTAAGTTCCGCTTGGAATACGAGTCTTCTAAGGCATGAGAATATTGTTAGAACAAAAAAACAAAATTAACTAACCATCTTATGGTAAATTTACTCTGCAAGAACCCCTCTGCAGGTAAAGGCCTCCTCCAAAGTGATCCAGTCTTCTATGGATTTTGCAGAATACATCCAGCTGGGACCCGCTATGCGTTTGATTTCGTCTTCCCATCTGTTCCGGGGTCTATCTTTCTTTCTTTTGCCTACAGGTCCATTTCATGCAGTCACACATGTTGTCCATCGCTGATCTTGCAGCCGTGCCACATGTCCAGCCCACTTCCATTTTAATGCAATACTAATTCCAATACTAGGATTACCAAATAAAAAATCTTTTATCCATACCCCTTACCTAGACCTATATTTATATTGTATGCATATAAAGCGTGTGCAATAGTATTCAAAGAATTTTAACAATTTTATCACGCAACGAATTTCGAATTCTTAGTAAATATTATACTTTCGTACATTCTAGTTAAGTAAATATTAATACTACATTTAAGTTACACTCTAATAATTAATTGCAAAACATAATAAAGTATCACAACTTCTCGGAGCGACGTTAAAATTAAATATTTTACTTGGGAGTGAAGCGGAGTTGCTCCGTAGACATTATAAGTTCAACAGTGTGATTGCACAAGCTTGTTCGTATTAGGTATACAGTACCTAATTGGTCTTGTTTTATTATATCATCAATCATAAATTTGTATCCTTTTAAGCTATTGCATAGCTTCTATCGCGGGCCTTGAGCGCGGGGACCGAATCCAGAAATTCCGTAACGAAAAAAACCTAACTCCCCCCCCCCACTCCGACCGCCATCTATCGATAAATACCAGAACTTTCAATGACTTTTTGAAATATCACGCTTGTCTCTTTAGTTCAGCAACCCGCCTTTAGGTGGCATTGGTTGTATTGGAAAACACTACCGTAATCAGCTGTTTGTGAGAAAGTATATAGGTATTTATCATCTACGTACAACAGTGAATATCTGTACTCGTATAATTTGTGTACAAAGTGTTTTAACTATGAATAAACAAAGTGCATTTATTAATGAAGAAAGTCACGAAAAAATAGTGAAAGAAAATGAGTTAGTACTCTATATACATTCATTTTATTATTATTATCACAAATGCAGTATTATAAAAAAAAATATATATATATATAATTGCATAAGTTGATAAAAAATGCTATGCAATAGCTTTACCGCGGCAGTCTCCGAGTGCCACACGTCTTTTTTTATGTAAATAATGTCCAGGATATTATTATTATGTATTTTAACTTTATTTCTTTTTGTGTCACGTTTGTTTGTATTTTTCTTGTCTGTGCAAATGTTTTCTTCTTTTTTGTCTTCTTCGTCATTGCAGCATTAATTTGTGTGAGCTTTCGTTGCATCATCAAGGATTAATTCCTGTTTTTTTCATGCATCATCTATATAAATAAAAAGACAAGTCCTGACTGACTGACTGACTCATCAACGCCCAGCCCAAACCCTTTGACCTAGAAAGCTGAAATTTTGCACAAATGTTTGCTTTATAATGTAGACAAGGAATAAGGAAGGATTTTTCGAAATTCAACCCC
Source organism: Pseudoips prasinana (assembly GCA_951640165.1). Taxonomy (NCBI): domain Eukaryota; kingdom Metazoa; phylum Arthropoda; class Insecta; order Lepidoptera; family Nolidae; genus Pseudoips; species Pseudoips prasinana. The sequence continues at coordinate 19,729,230 of OX621240.1, forward strand.
TAAGGGGGTAAAACAGGGGCGCTAAGTTAGTATGAAACTTTGCCGTTTTTGAAGTTTAAGGCATAAAAATTGGTATTTGGCCTTCCAGTTAAAATAAAAAATCACGTATTTCAGGGTTTTTGGAAATTCCACCCCCAAGGGCGAAAAATAGGGAATGTAAGTTTGTATGGAAAATGTGACAATTTTTAAGTTAAACGCATGAAAATTGGTACTTAGCATTTCAGTTAAAAATTAAAAATATATATTTCAGGATTTTTGAGAATTCCAACCCTTAGGGCGTAAAATAGGATTGTAAGTTTGTATGAAAAATGCGACATTTTTGAAGTTAAACTCATGAAAATTGGTATTTGGTCTTTCAGTTAAAAATAAAGCAATCCAGGGAATAATTTGTTGTTAAAAAAACGTAATCCAAAACTGATTCAATAGATCGCCACCAACAATTTAAGCAAACTCAAATTTTAAGAAATTAGTTTCTTATGCCAAGTAGCTTAAAATGTCGTGGTCGTTGTCGTCTAAGTAAAGATTTAGCGTTTTATAAGATTTGTAACTTCTTTATTTTGGTTAATTGTATAACAAATTAAAATAACGACATTTTAATCAAATTGGGATAAAAAACGAATTTATCTAAAATTTGAGTTAGCGTAGTATAAATTGTTGGTGTCGAGATGATCGCACCCAAAAAACATCATCTTAATTTCACTGATCTACAAGTTCACAATTTTGTAACTAGATGGCGTTAATGTCGTTTCAGATCGCGAAACTTAATTGGCATATCGGTTAAAATAAATAAATGCTTGAAATAAAAGGTAGTCCAAAACTGAATCAATAGATGATCGCCTAAATCTCACCCAAAATATATGCACACATCTTAATTTTACCGCTTTACAAGTTTATATTTTTGTTAGTAGATGGCGTAATCATCGTTTTAGTTCGCGCTATGGTTTCGTTCACAAAATGTCGCAACCTAATCTAATGGGAGTTACCTTTGTGATTAATGCATCGTTGATTATTATTTTACTTTATTTAACTTACTGACTATACTTAAGGACAATTGATATGTATTCTTTAATTTTTGCTTGATGATATCGGGTCCTTTTTGTAAATAACAGTAGCAAAGTAGTCTTTCATTTATTTCTTAGTAAGGTTATTTATAGGTTAGGTTTTATTCAATTTATATTGCTTATTTGTTTTAAAAGTTATATTTTTTAGATTAAGCTAGAAGAAAGTAGTTACATTGGTCATCATTCAAAATTGTCGCGGACAAAGTCGCGGGCACCAGCTATCAAGAATAAAGTGTTTAGAAATAATATAAATGAATTCGTAATGTCTATAAAAAGATGATCTTAGCCTGTCGTGTACACTCCCACATCTGTCTAAAACTCATCAACTCAATCTGCTAACGCTTTTAAATAGCTAAATGAATGAAAATGTGGCTAAAAACAACAATGACCAACCTAATTCATACATTGTAGTCTTTATAAAAGCGCTTGTAAATAGTAGTCGGAACGTATTGTGTTGATGTAGTAGCACTTTAATGCTGTCAGGGAGTCCAATGAGCTTCAGGGTAGAAGACCCAGCCCCTCTTCTACTCTTTTTAACACGGCCCAGTTGAAAGTGTTAAACTTACATAACCATACATCAGGGCTAAATAAATTACTAATTGCGGTCATAATTTCACTGACAATCCAGCACAAACGTAGTATTTGAATAATAATAATATCTTGGGACATTATTGACACACGGCTCAGATATCCCAAATTAAGCAGAGCTTGTACTATGGAAATCAGGTAACTGATATACCTACTACTTTTCTTTTGTAAATACATACTTATATAGATCATTACATCCAGTCTCGGGACAAACAGACATGTTCATGCACATAAACTGGGTGTCAATCGAATCCACGAGCTGCGGCGTGAAAGGCAAGCATTTACCAACCACGCCAACTGGCCAGATAATTATTGAGAAAATAAACGTATTTAAAAAAAATATATCATAGAAGTATGAGTGTTATTGTTTCGGTGAATCTGCTAACATAACGGTATCTTGTACAATTCCCAATTTCCTAATCGTTGACATATCGCTCGCTTAGGGGCTCGGGAATTTCGTAGTTTCATTAATACCTGATTGCTGTATAAATTATTCATTCGATGTTGATTTCAGCGGTTATTCGCAGGGTTTATCGCTATTTAGGTTAACTTTACTGAAACTGGTATTGGGGAGGGCGGGTAGCTTGTAATAATAATGATGTGAAGCGAGTTGTTTATGCTGTAAACAATTTAGGAAGTGAAAAGTACGGATAACATCTGTATCTGACAATTTTAGAAGATACACGGTGTGATGTCACCATGTTGACTAATTATTTGACCAAGGAGATGTTTTTGTATGAATGATGATCTCTCCAGACCGATTTCGGTTACGGCGACGGCTCCTTACTCCTATTAGATAGATTTTGTCTCAAGTGTGCTCTCATTTGTGCTCTCATATGACTGCAGTAGACGATCTTATTTGTAAAGGACCGCGCACATTGCGGACATGTGAGCACACCATCAATGTAATTATATCTGACCGCCACAAGTGGTCGAGCTTTCAGTTCGTCGCGCTTAGAATCAAGCTCAGACCGACGAATTTGTAAAGGTATAATTTGTATGAATAGACAGCAAATTTCCATACATTAGCTTAATTTTGTTCCCATTTCTGATAAAAATAGGTACCGCAAACCCCGGTTTACATTGCCTATTTTTATAAATACTTATGTGTTTATAAATTTGGTACCGCCTATTTTATTTTTATGGAGAAATATATAATAATAAGGTTTTTATTTGTTTCAGGTAATTACAATACGCATGGTTTATTGGACGTGGATTTGTAGAATCATCATCGTGATAACCGTAAGTCTATTGGTATTTCTATTTTATTTAGAAAATTTCAATAATAAGCATAGGCCCTTATTACTTGGTTTGATTTGCAAAGAATAAAACGTACAAGAGCCCTCGAGTAGAACGTACGCTATGATTGGCTGATGTCATGATGGCGTGATACGTTTCACCAATCACAATAAATACTACTTCAGTATCGAGAACTCTAAATCGTTAAAGAGTTTAAATTAAAAGAAATCGTAGTAAGTCATTAAAGCAAGCCGGTTCAAAATAATTCAAGGAAGGTCTAAATAAATTTATTTAAGGCTATAATATAAATACAATGTTTGTGTCAAAACTGGTCCAGCATTCGGGGTCATACTGTAGTAAAAAATTTCGCGAGTTAATATTAGTAATTTCTCATCTACAAATATAGATACTGACCATCATAGATACTGACCCTCACTTACAAGTGATGGAATACGGTAAAATTACTTAAGACTGAACTAAGATATGAGGGACCATATATAAGCCTAGGTGGTAGACTTTCCTCATCTGCTAGAAAAAGTGAAACCTGCCACCACGCCAATCAAGTAGGAATAAACTTACTTAAATGTTGCCAAGCATAATCTCTGTTGCCTTCTGTATTCCTATTTCTCCTAGTAGTCGGCCACAGTGAAGCGCTGCCGTATAATGAATATTAGTATAAATAACGAACCTTTCTTAATTCGTAAACCTTCTAAATTTTCAGCTAACTACCTAAAGCACCCACGCGCTCTATCCGTGTGCTTACGTTTAATTTTAACTTAGTAGGTATAACAATATTTACAAAAACATCCAAATATTTGTAAGGTAATTTTTATTTCAAATATTGAAAGTAAATTTTAATAAAACACACTGTTTGCTTAATGTGTGTATCCTTGCACATTTCATATTTTGATTATACGGGTAAATGGTTGGACAAATAGAATGTTACAAAATGTTATGTATAATCCCAACAGAAGCTACAATCATTGATGTTCTTTGTAATAAACATAGTTATAATGGCTATGGAAATATATCATTACTACCCAGGCTTAATAACCACCGGGGTTTTGTGAACTAAGTATAGAAGTATATATGTTAATTAAAACACATATACACCCTCGTGTTTTATCTCCGGTCTAGACTATAATTAAGTGTGACCCAAATTTAATGAATAACATGTTTGTAAGACCCTGCTATACAAGAATCTATTGGTAAGAAAATAAAACTAAGAAATCGGCTATAAGGCGTACCTAGTAGGTATATGAAATTAGGCATAAGGGTTTAGTCAGGCTGATATTACTTACTTATGATGTGGGAAGTGGTTACCGTAGTGTAGGAGTTGTTTAAGCCGCCCATGAGGCCTCTGTCATGGCTTAACGACTGTATCTACAACCGGGACCGACAGCTTAACATGCCATCCGAAGCACGGAGACGCTCAGTAATTAAACCACTTTGGCTATCACCCATCTATGTACTGACCGCGGGCCTATTTGCTTGACCTCGCCAATCATTTACGGACCAGTGAGAGCATCTAGCAGTGAGGCTGATGTTGAATTTATTAAAGATCGAATTTATCAAACTTCATAACAAGAATGGGCGCAAATATCATACCGGAAGCAAACAAATATTTCAAATCCGCTGATACAGTTTTTAGATGTACCTAAGCGTTTTAAGTTCTTGCCGGGGACTAAGTGGGGTTCCTTTTTAGTGAAAATAGCTTACTACAATATTTCAGAGCTTGTTGCAAAAACTGAAAATGCATGTGTTTGATTATTGTTAAATGAAAATACGCATATCCTATATTAGTAGTAGTAGATTCTGTAACTGTACTTGTACTTTTCGCATACCTAATGGTAAAATGTGGCGGTACTAACATAATTGTATTTAACATCATGTACTGTACCCATATTTGCGAAATAAACTATCTTAACTTTCTTTGTCCCTTTCACTCAAAATTACTGTCAGTATGGAGCATCAATTGCTCCACTACAAGTATGAAAATTGTGTCTTTAATGTAATTTGATAGTAATTTAAACAGTTTAAGCTTTATTTCTAGTCCGTCTTGATATTGTCAAATAAAAAAATATTAGGCCGTACCCCTATTGGTGTCAATGTCATAAAATCCGTAATACTCGAGTACAATGTCAATCATAATCTTCACAACGTAATCGATGTATTTCAATCGAGTATTAAGCAGGTATATAATATCCTTGCCCGCATTTTCATAGCACATTAGTACGCAACGTACAGCTCTAGCCTAATAGGGAAGTGCGAGGACTCTTTGACTCCGATTGTTATGGGTTAAGGTCGAATCGATTTATAATCGTTATAGTATCGATTGAAACTTCGTAGCAATGATCGCGCCTAAGGAGTGAATGATATCAATGTTATGATAATGATCCCTTGACATGTGAAAAGCGTGATCAGAATTTATAATGGTAGTTAGACAATAGTTTTAGAATACATATCGCTTAAATTATTCGATTCAATGATGGTAAACAAAACAGCACTGCTCCACGGTCCATTGCTCAGTTCAGCATTTAAAAAAAGAAAGGTACTTTTTCCAATCAATTTAAGTTTGACGTTTGACAGGCCGGTTGACATGGTTGGTAGATACTTGCTTTTCACGCCGCAGGTCGTGGGTTCGATTCCAACCCAGGACAGATATTTGTGTGCATGAACATATCTGTTTGTCCTGAGTCTGGGTGTAATTATCTGTATAAATATCTATTTAAAAAATAAAAGTAGTATATCAGCTATTTGCTGCACGATTGCACATATTGCCTGCACGTGTGGCCCAGCTTCTAAGACAGTCGCCTCGCCGCTTCGTGTCTCGGGTTCGAGTCCCGCGCCGGACAACTATTTGTGTGACCCATAAATAGTTGGTCTGAGTCTGGATGTAATTTGTGTCTGTCTATTATATGTTTGTAAAGTACTCCGCGACACAGGGATCAGATTCTCTAATACGGGCGTTGTCTTTTTAAATAAAAAATTAAAGAAAAAAAAGTTAACTGGTTACCAAGCTCTGCTCAGTTTGGGATCAGATAGACGTGTGTGAATAATGTCCCAAGATATTATTTATGTCATCGAGACCAACATTAAAACCGGTTCAAATATAGGTAGATTCAATTAAACGCGGCCGGTAGTACGTACTACCGGATTAGCGCTCTCATTCTCTGCAGCTGAATACGCATGCCCGGTGTGGAGTCGCTCAGCCCATGCAAAGCTAGTGGATATAGCTTTAAACGAAACGTGTCGAACCATCACTGGTTGTCTTAAACCAACACCAGTTCAATTGCTGTATCCACTGGCAGGCATAGCTCCTCCGGCGGTGCGTAGAGCGGCGGCAAGCTCCAGCGAGAGATTAAAAATGGACAGTGACGCACGGCACCCATTGCATGATCACAGTCCTGTGTCACAAAGGCTTAAAAGTCGACACAGCTTCGTGAAGTGCGTCCTTCCACTGAGCGGAGAACTCTCACAGGCTAGATGCCAGCTGTGGCGAGAGTGTACCAAACTGCCTGTACCATTTGTTCCACCATCTGAAAGTCTCGCCCCTGGATGGAAACTGCCTTGGCTAGCCTGGAAATCATTAAATAGGCTTCGAACCCAGGTTGGTCGCAGCAGGGACAACTTGCTCGGGTGGGGTTACATTAATGATCGCCTTCAATGCAAATGTGGTGTAGTCCCACAGACAATGGGACATCTACTATCATGTAGCGCGTGCCCTTACAACTGCACGCTTAAAGATCTGATGGAGGCTACTCATAATGCGATTCTCGTGGCCAAGTTCTGGGCGGACACAGTTTAGATTGCCATCGACTCGCTAAGAAGAAGATTAAACGCGGCTAACCGACTGCAAACAGTACAATTAAAATAAATAAATTAGTAACCAAGCATATTTTGCCTGACCCGTATTATTGCGGATTAAATCAAAAGCAAAACAGGTGGAATCACATTTTACATATTAATTTAAACGAACAAATATTATGAGAGCTCAGGTCAGGTTGTACCGGCCTACATTAATATAATTATGAGGGTCGGGTTTAACAGAGGCCGCGGATAGGCCTGAAAATTCTAAATTAAGACATTTAAATATACTTAGAACGGTTTAACGAACGCAAATGCTATCCGGGAATCATATTTATTTTGTTTTAGAAAGATGACTCCGTTACTAAAAATCAAATTACATGTTAGGTATATTAGATATAAAAAAAGACTAACAGAAAATAGTGTTTACTTTGGCACCCATCATCTAGCGAAAATCTACCGTGGAACCAATTAAATTTTTATTTTCTTGTTATATTTAATTTCTACCGCCACTAGAATGTTGATTTGAAAAACAAAGTATGACAGTTTAAATTAAATAAGATTAAAATTAAAACAGTTGTTTACAATTTCGCCATATTGTGGAGTATATAATATCAAGTATTTACAACAAAAACGTTGCTGCATGTACACACTACTTAATTTAATAATTACCCGTATAAATAATAATTACCAGCCCATAATACCGAAGTTATTCAGGATCCACTTTCGACTTGTAACGTCGACTTTTGTATTTTTTTTCTATAATAGCCTAAATGCCACCGAATTTTCAATGTATATCACCTTTAAACTTGACTAGTAAACCTTATAAGTTAGTAAGTAATAACTTAAGTAGGCCTTTTTGTTCTGTTGCTAATGATAAACGTAGGTGGTAAAATAGAAATCTTTCATTCATTAATTATAGATTTCTATTGTTGGTAAGAGTACAATCTCTCCCAGTAATTACTTAATTACGAATAAGTGCAGCATATTGGACCAATAATTTTATCGGTATAGACTTAACGCTATGATTGATGATATAACTATGATTGAATTTTTTTACTTAGACGTAGCTGATATGATGTAAGACAACACCTAGTTGAACTTAACGCAACAGTATATGCAATAATAGATGTAAAATAAACCTGTCTATTTTTCTTTATCTGGGTGTTGCTATTTTTTTACTACAGTACTGAATGTGAGTCTTTTATAGTTTTGTTTCACACTTTTGGACAATTTAAATGAACTAGAAATTAGTAGGAAAGTAGAGATATGGGGTAGCAATTATGAGAATATGTTTCGTTTTCAAAGCGGCAATTTTAAGGCGGGGTATGGTGCGGGTTGAAAATAAAATTGTTATAATTAGGATAATAAATATCATCCATATCACCTGGATTAATGGTCACAACCATCGTGTATTTCACAAGAGGCTTTTTATCGCGCACTACCACTCTGTGGAAACAATTAACTGAAGAGGGATTTTTAATCCGGTATGTGACAACCTTCAAGAAGCGATCCTGTAATCCTGTTCCTTTCTCTAAGGCCGGCAACGTACTTGCAGCCTTTCTGGGGTTGTAGAAGTCCATGCGTGGCGGTGATTACTTAAAATCAGATGACCCACTTGCACGTTTACCTTCATATATAAAATGAATAAAACTATCAGAACCTACAAATCCGCGAAGCTAGTGTAGAATATATATTTTACATGACATTTACAGTTGGGTAGGAAGCGTTCCCCGTTTCACCAGTTAATAAAAATATCCTAGGACAATATTCACACACGGCCATCTGATCCCAAACTAAGCACAGCTTGTACTATGGAAACCACATCGTTTATGTTATATATACCAAGTAGTACATATATTCCATATAAAAATAAGTCGGGTTTTCCTTCCTGACGCTATAACTCCAGAACGCACGAACCGATTTCCACGGTTTTGCATTCGTTGGAAAGGTCTCGGGCTCCGTGAGGTTTATAGCAAAGAAAATTTATAAAATTTAACGCGGGTAACACCGCGGGGCACAGCTAGTATTCCATATATGTACTACTTGTCTTTTGTAAATAAGTACATACTTACGAGTATATTCAAAATTCAAAATTCAAAAGTCGTTTATTCCGTTAAAATATTACATTTGTGTGGAATCGTCAATTTTTTTTACCCTACCGTGCAGTGCATGACGTGGCAGCTACTGAGAAACACTGCCAGAAAACTCAGTAGGAATCCTTTTTTAAAAATATATATTTCTTAAATAAATTTACATTGTATTTAAATGTGTTAATTTAGAGCGACTCAATCCCAAGCTGTTTTGTCACTTAAATAATCAGAAGTTTTGTAATAAGCCCTGCTACACAATTTGGCTTTTATAATTCTTTTAAACTTATTCATAGACATTTCTCGGATATCACTGGGAAGTTTGTTATAGAATCTTATACATTGCCCCATAAAAGAGTTACTTACTTTGTGGAGACGGGTGGTATGTAACACAAAGTTATGCTTATATCGAGTATTTATATTATGAGTATCACTCCTTTTACAGAAGGAGTCTTTATATTTATGCATATAAATTAGATTCTCATATATATACTGACATGCTACAGTCAGAATGTTAATCTCTTTAAACTTCTCTCTCAAAGATTCTCGCGGACCAAGTTTATATATTGCTCTTACAGCTCTTTTTTGCAATACAAATATGGTGTTAATGTCCGCAGCGCTACCCCAGAGAAGAATTCCATAGGACATTATACTATGAAAATAACTGAAATAAACCATTCTAGCTGTATCCACATCAGTAAGCCGTCTTATAGTTTTAACAGCATATGCAGCAGAACTTAATTTGCCTGATAGTTTTTCTATTTGTGGGCCCCATTGTAGTTTTGAATCAATTGTGATACCCAAAAACACAGTTGACTCAACAGGGGTCAATCCAGCTCCATTAAGCTGTACATTGGTAGCCACCTGTTTCACATTAGGTGTAGAGAATTTTATGACTTTAGTTTTCTTGTCATTTAGCAAAAGATTATTAGCATTAAACCAATGAACAACTTTAGAGATTGCGTCATTTACTTCGTCAAAATTGCGTAATTGTCGATTTATTTTAAACGTCAATGAAGTATCATCCGCAAACAAAACAATCTCATGTTTATCCCTTACATAGTAGGGTAAGTCATTTATATAGATTAAAAATAAGAATGGGCCGAGAATCGATCCCTGTGGAACGCCCATTACCACTGGGGATCCCGCAGATTTTTTACCATTTATATCGACCTTCTGAATTCTATTGCCCAAGTAAGAAGTCAAAAGTTCGAGAGCCTTGTTCCTGATACCGTAGTGGTGTAGTTTCCTGACAAGAGTGTCATGATGAACACAATCAAATGCTTTGGACAAATCGCAAAAGATACCTAATGCATCCTGCGAGTCCTCCCAAGCCGCGAATATACTTTTTAACAGATTGACTCCTGCATCTATAGTTGAACAACCCTTCGTGAATCCAAACTGTTTCCGATGAAGTAAATTATGTATATTAAAGTGACTGAGCAACTGGCTAAGCATTAGCTTTTCAAATATTTTACTTAGAGTGGGCAATACGGAAATAGGTCGGAAATTTGAAGGATCTGAAGTATCACCAGCTTTAAACAATGGAATAATTTTACTATACTTCATCAAGTCAGGAAATACGCCAGATGCGACACAGCAATTGAACACAGCAGCTAGATGTGGGGCGATTATAGTTATAATTGATGAAATAGTCTTAACAGATAAACCCCACAGATCCCTAGTGGTTTTCATATTAATACTTTTGAAAGCATTCAAAATATCTTTAGGGTTAACCACCGAGAATTCAAAATCTGTGTCACACTTCTCTACGCTTTGCTGGAGTATTAGCTCAGCAGATACAGAAGAAGACGCAAGAGATTTGGTAACATCGATTGGAACATTAGAAAAATATTTTTCAAACTCAGTCGCCACTTCTAAATCGCTTTTAATGTCAACATTATTTATTCTTAAATTAAAATCACGACTACGTATTTTTTTCCTACCTGTCTCAGTATTAATAATTTTCCAGGTGGTTTTAATAATATTTGTCGAATTTTTTATAATATTTTTTAAGTACATCGATTTAGCAATGGAACAGGCTCTTCGAAAGGTTTTGGCATATTGTTTTACATGTTCTAGAAAAGTCGTATTTTGATTATAGGATCTTTCTTCATACAATTTATATAATTGATTGCGACTTTTATAAATTCCTGGAGTTGCCCAATCACAGAACATCAGACGGTTACTTACAGACAACTGTTTGGGTGTGAATATTGAGCAGAACTCACCATTAATCAAGTTGAATAAAGAGTTGTACAAGTGATCCGGATCACTATGATAGGGCAACAGTGCCAGTTTTCTTGCTATATTATATTTAAATATTCCTAAACGGCTTTCACTATATGGTATGTAACTTATTTGTGTACTTTGAACCTTTGGAGAATTTGAAAAAGTGACCAACTGACCAGAATGATCTGACTGAATCTTATTCATTATTAATTTATTTAAAGGTTTTGCCGAGCTAAATATATTGTCAATGCATGTAGCACTTGTGGCAGTAACTCTAGTTGGTTCTGTAAAGTTGTGATGTAAATTATAGGACATAAACAAATTTAAAAAATTACAACTTGTTGAGTTTTTCTCCAAAATATTTACATTAAAATCTCCACAAATGATAACAGTTTTATGGGTATTAGTTAACTTATTTAAGGCATCCTCCATAATGTCTGAAAAGGTATCAAATGGTGCACAAGGAGGTTTGTAAAGACTCACAACAATAAATCGCTCCAACTCAACACATGAAATCTCTACTACTCGCTCAACAGAGAGGCTCACAACGTCACTTCTTTCTTTAAACTTCAACAAATTATTTATTAATATTAGAGAGCCACCATGAATATACTTTTCTCTGATGAACGAGCTTGCAACCTGGTGATTATTGAAGCTGGAAATGAATTGATGGCGTTGTAGCCAGTGCTCAGTTAAACATAAAATATCAATATTGCTACAATTCAAAAACAACTCCAATTCTAACTCTTTCCCCATCAAACCTTGAATATTTTGATGCACCAGGTTGATACAATTTTTTTGGTTTTTCTTATTGTAGGCATTTATGTTTGATGGGTTCACATTATTTTCCATTACAAGATCTGAACATTCCTTATCATGCTTGACAGTACAATTAATATTTGAATTTGCTATTACGCAAGAGTGATTCTCTATTGTCATATCAGTTAATTTAAATTATCCTGTATACAGATGTCACCATTCAAGCTGGATATGTCATTGTCAGTAGGAAAAGTACTGACATTATCTATAGCATCAGTACATTGCTCAAATATGTTCTTGGCTGAAATATGAAAACAATAACATAGCGACAAAGCTATTTGTCTGGTATAAAAACTAGGCAGATAACAATAGTTATCTTTTGTCATATAAAAGGGTTTCTTAACATATGAGTTAATGTCAATTACATGTAGTTTTTCTCTCATGTAGGTAGATATTGTATGTAATGTCAAATTCAAATTATACCTTATCCTATTTTCCTCCTGTGACAAACTATGGCTATAAGGAAATGTAAACATAACAATTTTACTTATATTTAAACGATCTAAACAATCAATATACTGTATTAGGGTTTTTTTATTTAAATTACCCCTATTTCCCATAAAAAGAATTAGATTTTCATCATTATTAAATTTATAATTAAAGACCTTTTTAAAAATGTGGTGACATGAGGCACCCGGCATACAAAAATTTATGTTTGAATGTCCTTCTGTTGACAGTAGGCGCCCTAAGTTTTTACCTATTTCATCACTGAATATTGTTATTTCAGGTTTAAAAATATTTATTTCATTCCTTGTGTATGACTTAACTGCTAATGTTTTGTTCATTACAGATTGAGATTGACTAATGAAACTAGTGTTATTCTTATCATTACTAATTTGCAATAAAGCAGAAGTATCCTTTGGTGGTGAGGAACGGCTAAGTGACCGTTGACACATACAAGAATAATTATTGCTGAGCGATTCTAATCTTTCATTATTATAATTGCCAAGGTCAATCAGCTCATTCATAGCCAGAATGTAATGTTGTGTCTGTTTTTCAGATAGTTCATACTTTATTGATAATGTATGGAGTTCATCTTTAAGGGAGTCCATTTTCTTATGTTGAGCTTCTAAATCACAAGAGTATTTTAAACTAACATTTTTTAATTTCATGGTATACATATTCAATTTTTCTATTAATTCTAATCGTTCCCTATTTTGGCTATCATATTTAAAGAAGAATTTATGTTTTTTTATCAAGTTTTGGGACTTTCTAATAAATTTATTTATTTTTAGGTATTTTTTAAATTTATTTTTGCTACAGCCATCAACCATTGAATTCATTTTAATACAATCATCATCCCTTGTGGGCAGTTTTGTGCTACAGGACTGGTTATTGGCAACAACAAAAACCATGGAAGGATCTTTGACTACCAACTCATCATATAGTGTTTGGTTCTGTGAAGCAATTAAATTATGTTTTAATGATTGTAGTTCAGATCTCAGTAACGATATTTCATTATTAGCCTGTTCAAGTTGTTGTTCTAGGCTATGGGATTTGTTCAATGCATAGTCATATTCAATGCGACATTGATCAAAGCCATCTATGATGATTTGGAGTCTATCCCGTGAGTCAATGGCATCTGTGTATTGGACATGTAATTGTGACAATTGACTTTTTAACAGTTTCACTTGGACTGATGACTCTAATAGTACTCTTTCATTTTCATCCCGTTCTTTGTCGAACCGATCACACAACTGCTTTGAGGCTTGGAGTTCTTTTAAAGCCTTTTGAAGTTTTTCTTCAGCTTGGCGAGCTATGACACCACGAGTCAGAATACCAGACATAGTTTCTGGATTGTTTACCGATCGATTGAACAAAGAATCGTGTCACCGGTCGACTCGAATGGGGTTATGTTCACGTATTTAATATCTAGACTAAGAAGTAATAACTTTGATTATAAAATAACTTAGTCTATGCCAAATTAAATGATAGTTAATGATATTCGATGTGCAATTGCGCGTAAATGCAGTGGTTTTTACCTTTAGAGTCCATATAAATGTGCCGGTAACTGTCACAACACAAATCACTTCACTCACACGAATTTCACATACAAAATACAAAACTAATACGTGGAACACTTTTAATACACTAAATACTCAGTGATTTACAGATAACTGGTCTTATTTACAATGAAAATACAATAATTTTTAATAAAAAATTGAAGACATTCAAAATCAGCTGTTAGCGATAGTGTTGCCAGCAGGAGAAAAAAAGCGATAAGCAATACTGATAATAACACCCAGACTCAGGGCCAACAGACATGTTCACGCACACGAATACGTATCCTGGGTGGGAATGGAATCCAAGACCTGTTGCGTGAAAGGCAAGCATTTGCCAACCACGCCAACCGGCCCGTCGATCAATATAAGCGAACGAGCTTACAAGCCTTCTAACTAAATAAATAATAACGCAGAAAGGTACGGACCTTTTGTCACCAAAATAAATTTCAACTTTTGAAAAAGACTTAAACGTCACGATATAACGTGACGCTTAAGTCTTTTTTAAGAATGACTGGATATATTAAAAACTGATTAATTGTTCTCCGTTTCTACTTAATATTTGTTTGTACAACCGCGGCTCGTAACCATTACGTGAATGCCTTTCAGTCGCATGCATAACGTTAAATACATTAATCTTTTCATCTGAAAAACGAATGCAGCGCATCACTATGAGGTAGCGGTTCCGTGTAACATCAACACGATTTGTTCCGACCGGGTCTGTTCTTATGTAACACCGACCTCAACTAATACTGCAAGTTCATTCTATGGGTTCGACTACTTTCTAAATCCTTTATAACTTAGGAAAGCATTCTTTCTTTCTATTTCGTATGGACAGAAATTACCCTTGCGTTATGTTGTATGATATTTATTTAAATGCATACGACTAAATAATAATATCGATTATTTATTTTGCTCTCACCGGTCTGTAAGTGATCGGCGAGGTTAAGCAATTAGGCTCGCGGTCAGCCCATAGATGGGTGACCGCCAAAGTTGTTTAATTTCTGAGCGTCTTCGTTCTCGGTGGGCACGATATGCTGTCGGTCCAGGTTTACCGGTAGCGTGATCAACCGCAGGGATTAAGTTCCTTCAAATCCCGGATCGGGGCGAAAATTATTATTAGGATTATAGGGATGAGGGCTAGAGAGAGAGGCTCTTATAGCCAGATGTTCTACCGATCCGGAAGATTTATAAAACTGAGAGTCTCCGTTGATATAGGTCTCCGTTGCCGAAATTCTAACAGAATCACTTTTAATGGACTGCTTAACGTACGCACCGAAGCACGGAAAACCTGAGCTACAACGTCATAGCCAGTCTAATAGACACATACCAATAGACACGAAACTTATAACCCCACCTTTTCGTATAAATGTAAATATTTAATCGTCTATTCACTCCCCAGAATGTATATTTATTTGTAAATTAATTACCATTCAACTAAAACAATTGTAAATGGAACTATATGTACATTTTTCAATATTCATGCTTTTTATTAGGGTTCCGTATCCAAAGGGTAAAAAGGACCCTATTACTAAGAATTCGCTGTCTGTCCCAATGTCTGTTCGTCTGTCACCAGGCTGTGGCTCATGAACCGCGATAGTTGGACAGTTAAAATTTTCGCAGATGATGTATTTCTGCCACTATAACAACAAATACTAAAAAACAAAATAAAATAAATATTTAAGTGGGCTCCCTTACAACATACATGAATATTTTGCTCGTTTTTATAGATAATGGTACGGAACCCTACGTCCGCGAGTCCGACTCGCACTTGGCCGGTTTTTATTCTTTTAGATAGAGCTTGAAATACGTAAAGTGTAAAGGGGCTTTTAAACTTGGCATTTTAATTTACCTAATTTGGTTTTCTAACACAGGAATATAAATGCTTCATTGAAGAACATGATAGTATTGAATAAAATTAAATACAATTTCGGGTCACGTTTAAGGTAGGTCAATGCTTTGAAAATAAACATTTGGTTAAATTTGAAAAAGAAATAGATACTTCTTTCGTTAGCTATTTGGTCTGGAGGGAAGTGGAACTTTTATATTTATAATCCCTTCTTGTTTCTTTCTGATCAAATTCGTGCGGAATTAAGAAAGTTACAGCGACACCCCGGGCCATGCGGTGAGGCTCAGCATCACCGCTCAGTGTCATTGTTTGTGCCACTGTTGATCCTGGGTTACCGGAGTTGCAGTATTGGGTAATAAAAGAAAAGGTAGCTGTTAACTGGTAGCTTCAACAAATCTAAACTTAATGGCTAAACAATCCCTGTTCAATGACTACAACCGGAACAGACAACGTGCCTTCAAAGAACGGGCATCCTAAACATAATATCACTTAGGTGGACACCCTTATAGCCTCACCTTGCGTCCAGGTGTTTCAACCTCGGAAAAACCTTACTACTACAACTAGAGACTTAAAGTGAGATAATTGTAACCTAACACAATAACAAACCTCTGACTCCGATTACGAAAAGAGATATAACTTTGAAATGACTTAACAGATTTTCGTAAAAAAATATTTGAAAAACCATCGCGATTAAACTGGCTCCCATCATTTATAGAATAAAACAATATGCCACACACTGATAGATACACGAATATTGATTAGAAACTCATAAAAGCCACCTCTTATATCAGTGCTTAAAATAAAACGTGTGCTAATCGTTAGTTCCATTGCACACATCAATTAAAGACACTTAGCAAACCTATTGCTGTTGTGTATTTGTCAATGGGACATTACCCACTCAAAGAGCGACGCAACGCTTCAACGATTAAACGAGCCAACAAGGAATTACGCTCGTGACCGCACTGATTGCAAACCCGCGTCATTTACACTGACAAAGCTAATAAACAGGTATCTCTGTAAATTACTCATAATAATCAGCTGAACACTGAACGTAATTTTTGGGACATCACTATATTTCCTTATCGTTTTTACCGTTTAGAGTTTAGCCTAGGAGGCGGAGTCGGCAATAGGGGAGGGCAATCCAAATGAGCCCTCCCAGGGTACGTGTCCCGACCATCTGGTACATGGCGCAAAAGGGGGGTACCGGAGCAGCATACCCGCGTTCCCGGGACTCCCCCATTAGGCGCCAAGAGAAGTCCACGGCAGGTAGGTTTAGTCGGTGCAAGTCCGAGAGACCCACCCGCAGACACTTTTTGCGGGTGGCATGCGAAGGCATTCCCCCTGCCTTCACAAAAAAAAAAAAAAAGCCTAGGAGGCGATCATCACTGCTTCGCTGGATAATGGAGGTTAAGACATCTTTTTTTTTCTCTTTTTAAAGATAAATACAATTTTTTTTAAATCTTGCCATTGACTACCTAAAACTAAGTAAGCTGGGCGGTTACTCACACTTACTGTGAAAAGGTTGGTTAATTGAGGTGTTGTCTATATCTATCAATATCTTTTTGATTGGATCCATGAAAGTTATTCTTCGTCCTCTCCAACTTCTCCCTAAAACTTCCATGCTTTTTATTTTATTAGTTTAGGACATAAAATTGTATTGTGTACCACATAAAAAATTTTGGTTCTGTAAGTAATGGATAAAATGTAAGGAACATGTAACCGATACCAGTGTCTGAGAAAACATAGTTCTATCAATCAAATCTCATTTAGTGCACGCGCGATTTGATAAGGAACGTAAAGAGGTAATCTCGAAACGACGTTACATTTTCACGACGATGTTTTATTATGAAAGCTGAATGACGTATTAAGTATCCAGACATTTTTCCTCTTCTATTCTCTACAGTGTATAAAACACTCGTTAATCTTGTTTCGTCTATAATTTCCAGCACTTCTTCAATCGCTTTCTATCATCAATATGATTAAGACAACGGTGTGTAGTGTTAATCGTCGATTTACTTGTGTAGAACAATTAACGACGTTTGGCAAACGTATTGCTGTCGAGAACACAGTGGATGTGTCAATGGCGCATTACCCACTCAAAGAACGACGCGACGATCGCACGAGCCAACACGGAGTCACGCTTGTAACCGCACTGATTGAGGACTGAAGCGACGTCATTTCCACCGGCCAAACTTACTGATAACAGTAGATGTCTAATTAAAGTCACTCGATATACTAAGCTGAACAACAAATGTCTGGCACAACACTATTCTGGGAATTCACATATTCTAACAGAATTCTAATTATGAAAAACATGTATTGTCGCGTTTGACTGCACGTGTAGCGCAGCGGCTAAGACAGTCACCTCGCCGATTGTGTCGCGGGTGCCGCGCTGGACAACTATTAGTGTGACCCATAAATAGTTGTTCTGAGTCTGACACAGGGTTTAGATTCACTATTGCGGGCGTTGTCTTAAAAACAAAATAAATATCATATTTAAAGTTTCACACATTCACGGACCAAATAGAGACACGACACGTGTATCACAATTTTCATAGAGTTTTAAGTCGTTTGACGCTCTAATATAATAATCATAATAATAATAAAATCAATGTGGTATCTCATCACAAATGACTTTAATTATTACATAGGTAGTGAAGTTTCAAACAATGCATGTGCCTGACTATCCGAGGAAGTCGCATTGGAGTGTTGAAACACGTGTCAGGTATTGTTCTGATGACTCTGATGTAGTTCGTCTGATGTAGTTTATTTATATTGCTCTGCCTGCCTGTGCATTTGAATATTAAATGGGCACCATGGGTAGTGCACAGTGAATCTCACCATGATCAACGGCTATTTAGTAGAACTCGGTAAAAATAAAGATGAATTACTACCATATATATGTATTTTCTTTTTACAATATTGATAGGAGGTTGAGAGTCGTAGTTAAGTATTATTCGGTGTTCAGCTACATATCATGAGTACTTGAATGACACAATAATATTACCTACATACAGCAGTAGGTATGTGTAAAATTTCTTTTATTCATTTCCCACTTTATCACTTAAACATAAGGTTCACTTTGAATTGGGGAAATTTGACAGATTGGGGTAGCTTGATGTGCTAGCGTCTGTACATTGTTCTTTTGGAGGTCAGAAATTGCAATATCCAAGCCCAATCCATTACCTAAACATTCGATGTTAGTATATATTTATAAGAAACTAACTTGTTACATATAGATTACTACGATTCAATTATCTCAATTTCTGTTGGTGAATTGTAACAATGACTAGTCTAGCTCTGTATATCGGTGTAGCAACTTGTGAGTGGCGCACGCGCAGTTCAGTCACGAGCATGTCGCAATCATCAACCAATACATAGTTCTCGCAATAGCGCGTGGCGGACCTCCTTCAGAAATGGCCAGCCTTTGTTCCAAGTTGGGAAACACTGATGAAGCTGTCTACCCTCATTCTATCATACTGACGACTATTACAAAATTACTGAGACTATTATGTTACAATAATATATTTAATAACAACTATTTTGTGACTTGTCTGTAAGTGATCAGAGAGATTAAGCACCATGGAACGGGGTATGTCTAAAGCTGGTTGTCCATGAAAATTTTAAATAGAAGCCTATAGATTTTGATATATAATCATGTGTTTTGTTCACATCCAGCCTGGTCAATACTCTTAATACGTAAAACGCGCTTCCGCGGATTGAGGTTCGGAGAGGGTGGATATAGTGTTTAAGGCGTGTACGCGGTCGTAGTTTTGGCCGGCGAAAACAATGTCAAATTGTGCTAATTTATATGTTGTGGTCCGCCTCTTATTCTCCTTGACTCAATTTTTCTTTCTATAATATCGGTGATGAACTGGTCGTATCCAATTAAAAGTACAAT
The DNA here is from genome assembly GCA_951640165.1 of Pseudoips prasinana. Classification (NCBI taxonomy): domain Eukaryota; kingdom Metazoa; phylum Arthropoda; class Insecta; order Lepidoptera; family Nolidae; genus Pseudoips; species Pseudoips prasinana. Next base: position 19,748,816 of record OX621240.1, read on the forward strand.
CATTTTTCGTCGTCTACTCTCTTTAAGCTTTAGTATTTGCCGTTGACGAAAGGGACTGCCTCTCTTTCGGAAAACGATACCAAAATATATAGACCAGGTGAAGAGAGTTGTGAAAATGAGCAGGCAAAAAGTCAAGGAGAAGGCTTACGATAGCGAACGCTGGAAATTGTTACACCGACAAGTGCACAACACTTAAATTAATGAGTTATTTCATGGGATTTGGGTTGACCATGGGACCTTTTTAGGGTTCCGTAGCCAAATGGCAAAAAACGGAACCCTTATAGATTCGTCATGTCTGTCTGTCCGTCCGTATGTCACAGCCACTTTTTTCCGAAACTATAAGAGCTATACTGTTGAAACTTGGTAAGTAGATGTATTCTGTGAACCGCATTAAGATTTTCACACAAAAAAAGAAAAAGAATAGTAATTTTGGGGGTTCCCCATACATAGAACTAAAATAAAAAAAAAATTAAAGTACCCATATATGTGGGGTATCTATAGATAGGTCTTCAAAAATGATATTGAGGTTCCTTATATCATTTTTTTCCAAACTGAATAGTTTGCGCGAGAGACACTTCCAAAGTGGAAAAATGAGTGTCCCCCCCCCCCCCCCCTGTAACTTCTAAAATAAGAGAATGATAAAACTAGAAAAAATATATGATGTACATTACCATGTAAACTAACAACAAAAATTGGTTTGAACGAGATCTAGTAAGTAGTTATTTTTTAATACGTCATAAATCGTAAACCACAATTTACGTTTCATTTAATCAACTGAAATACTTGCTGCTGCGGAACCCTTCATGGGCGAGTCCGACTCGCACTTGGCCGGTTTTTTACTTTGCTTTTTACTCTAGCGCTTCATTGTCTATTGATACTTACTAAATATACCTGTTTGATTCTTAGTTACGTATTTATCAAGTGTAGCGAATTTTTAGCGTTGCCGATAAAGAACGGTTTATTGCAGTGTGTTAAAGGAATTCCCTTTCACCCGAATTTTATGGCCTCGTTTTATTTCTCCGCACAGGGCGCATTTACGATGTCATGCGCGGACGTAAATTTTATGAGATTTCGGACTCGGTTTAATGGAGTTCTAGACTGGTAACTGACCATTTACGTGTTGTCAATGAAATTTCGTTTTTAACGGTTTATTAGCGACTAGAGTAGCCTAGAGTCCCGTACCCCAAAGTGTCAAGGGAGCCCTATTACTATAACTCTATCGTGTCGTCAGTCCGTATGTCACTTATGCTTAATGCCAATGGTCGTTGATTTAATAATATATTATTAAATAATAGTGACTCGCCCCAGGTTTCGCACGGGTAATTAGATAGAAAGATAATTTGGTACAACTCTTATAGGCTTATACTTGCTTAATACTTGGATGACATTATTGTAATTGTTGTAAGTTAGAGATACTTAAGAATAGATAACAAATGGCATACGAAAAATCATATCTTTCCCTTTTATAAATAAGTTCAAAAGTTCGGATAATATAGAGGAATATGTATCATAGACATCTGAAAACGGAGCCTATTTTTAATTTAATCTCAAATCTTTGGAGCAATCTATAATAGATGTCTACTATATTAAGCTAACATTATATATTATGCATTCCAGAAATCTATTATTTTATGATATTCTATGTATGATCAAAAATAATAACATCACAGAAACGTAACTAATTTAGTGCTTCGTAATTCATACTATGTATGTATATTAGCTTATTACGAATACTAAAAATATTGATTATGTATTTATATGGTTTTTAGTCTTGGGACAAATTAAAATATAGTTTTTAGAGATTATTTCCATGTCAAATGTACGGAACTCTTATAGAACGTTTCCCTGCAAGTGGTCGGTTTTTAGAGTTATAGCAAGGTCAATTTGAGTGTGTACGCGACTTTGCGTTGGTACAATTTGTTTCAATGTTAACGCGTATAACCTCATCCGATAGGCTACATATATATGTATATGTTTATACACTTTGATTAGTAGCTATTATTGGCAGCGTTATAATGGATTCAAGAACAATCAAACGTAATAACTGAACCGGAAAGTCAAGGTACATATTGTTATCACTGTAAATATACGTAGCATTCAAAAATTGATTTTATATAAATAGAAAAGTAGATATATGTTACGGGTTAAGGGCGAAGGGCGGTTGCATCTAGGTTTAACTGGTAAAACTTGACAATAACTTAATTTAAGTTAGCCGAATGAAACTGTTATAAAATAAATCTTATTGTAAATTATTTCCTACAATCCGTGTACCTAAATATAAATTAATCATATATTACTACGAACATGTTCCGACTATTTCCAAACGCTTTTTTAAAGTCTACGTGAATAAAAACCTTTTTTTTTATTTATTTATAAAAACCAGGTGCTTCCACCGAAGTTGGTTAGGTTAGGTAACTCCTTTTAGAAGCCTATTAAAAATAAAGTGCAGTTGCGGAGCAGGAGGAATCTTTTCTGTCATTTACCTATTTCAGTGGACCCTGCGTGAATATCTCGCACAGATGTAATAACCGCCGTCTTAATAGATCGTGTCACTGTGTCAGTAAGATCTTTTTCTGGCTAATATCCTTCCTACTAATATTATAAATGCGAAAGTTTGTGAGTGTGTGACTGTGTGAGTGTGCATGTTTATTACTTCTTCACGTCCAAACGGCTGGAGCGATTTTAATAAAATTTGGTATGGAGTTAACTGACACCCTGGATTAACACATAGGCTATAATTCATAAAGTTTAATGCGGGTGCAACCGTTAGGCACCAAAATGTTTATTACCGCTGTCAGTATGTATTTTTTTAATGTCAATATATTAATTTTATTCTACTCTGCGATCGCACTTTAGTTCACCCCATTTATTTACGAAGTTAAACAACCATAGTGGGGGTAATAAGTTCATTTCTGTGGTTGGTCTCAGTCCTAATTTATATTTAACCTAGTATTACCTAGGCCAATCTCAACAACCAGGTGGGTGTAAATACCACCAGCATGTAGAGTGCTACTGGGTGTTTATTATCAGAAAAATCCCAATAAGAGTTTTTGGAACAACATGAGATTTTAATACAGGACTTGATTTACTTTGATTGAACACGCTACAGCTATTAATATATGTTTAGTTTTATTATACAATATGCTTCAGCAAGTAATAAATATTTCCTGAATTGCTTCAAACCGTATGTTTATGTAAGTTAACATGTAAATTATGACCGTGTTCTGATGGCCTCTAAAGTTATTAACGTACACAAAATGTAAATAAAAACCTAAATAACAATGACTTAAGTAATTAAATATGCAATAAGGCACGCAAGTTATATGTAATTACACTTGGCCTATTTAAGAGCTGGTTATCTTCAATTCATCTTGAATTTGTTAGTAAGAATTCATGCAAAATGTTTGAGGCAAGGAAAATCTAAAACGATCGTAGCAATTTTTATTAAATATAACTACGTCAGTAAACAAGGCTTTACAATAGCTATTTGCTCTCACCGGTCCTTACGCAATCGGTGAACATTAAGCACCTAGGCACGAAGTCGGTCTATAATTAGTTATAATCAATAGAAATAATGGTCCTTCGAGCCGAACCACATTGTATACATGTGGTTCGGCTCGAAGGACCATTATTTCTATTGATTGGAATTAAATTTCGTTGATTAATAATACGTTTCTTTAGTTGATAATTTAAGTTATTTTAATACTAATTGTCAACCCTTGGTAATTCAAAAATTCTGATTTATAATTGTTATAGAAGTAAAAAAAAAAGTTGATTAATAGTTTTTTTTTTATCATCACTGTAATAATGATAGAAAAACATAACACTGTAATCAAATATAAAAAAAAGGAAAAATACATGGACTAATGATGTATACGAAAAGTATCTATGTTGTGGACAATAATTATGGTTAAGTGGTTTATTCGTAATTTCTGAGTATCTTTATGTTCATCAACCGGCCGCGCAGCACACCGTTTCGTCACCAGGGGGCGGGGCACATCAATAATAATACAGTCCACTCATTTCATTAAACCTGCTATCGGACCTACATTGGCCTACATAGGTCAATACAGTCAGAGACTTGAACAAACTCTGACACTACCCATATGACAAAGAATAAAATAACAGAAACAAACCAACTAAACGCCTTATGGTTATTAATTACAGTAGTGCTATGAACTCTTGGTATACCGGGAGCATCGCTTCCGAATCTGATCAGCCACACAACTCAGTTCAATACAATTGTTCTCAGTTACAGTTTTAGTCTGTAGTAACGCACTTTTATTTCACTAGATAACCCTGGTAACAATTTTAAGTGCGGGTGGGAATCGAACCCACGACCACGGGGTATCCGGCCCCATGTGCGTTAACCGCTCCGCCACCGCACCGTGGTACTGACACTTCGAATTTATACAATCCATTTGATATTTCTTAACGCATTTCAAGTGCTTTACCCTGGTAACCAGAAATTTCTCCTGTTGCAAGTAACTCTTTGTTGTATAAGAGTATTCTATTCTATAGCTATCATGAACTAAAAATGTTCTATTTACTAACTAGCTGTGCCCCGCGGTTTTACCCGCGTTATTTTTTTTAAATTATCACAGCTCCTCCCCCGTATGTGATAGCGTGATAATATGTAGCCTATATGTTGACCCGAACTCTTAGTAATATTCATGCAAAATTTGAAGTAAATTCATAGAGTACTTTTTGAGTTTAGCCCGGACATACATACAGACAAACAGACACACAGACAAAAATGCTAAAAACTATATTTTTGGCTTTGATATCGATTGTAGATCACGCCCCAAGTATCCTTTTAAAAAAATATTCAATGTACTGTTTTGACTTTCCTACGATTTTGTTATATGTATAGATTAGCTCGTTTTTCCTTTAATTTCCTTCAATTACCTCGTTAATCTAGTGATACCGTGTCAACTGTAAATTAATTATATCTTAGGTTTAACTATGCTAGGCCTCCCTCTTTAAACTGTTGTAAATATATCGCTGCTTTAAATAATTTTACATTCTTTCTATCCTGTATACTTAAGTACAATTGATTAACCCATTGGTCTACATTCTTTGGTCGATGTAGAGAATTTCATTATTCGCGTGCAATGTGCACCTTATATAGTTAATTTATAGATATATATCAAACGAAAACCGTACAAAAAGATAAGTACAATCTGTCGGCTACAAGGTCGAGTCGTTCACACGGCAGTTATTCTAACAAGTACACTGCGCGCAAACTGACTTGAACTGTCTCTACAATATGTCATGTTTTCCTAAACATTCAGGAATAGTAGTGACAGTCACCGTAGCCTAGTTGGTAGTGATCCTGCCTACGAAGCTGGTGGTCCAGGGTTCGAATCCCGGTAAGTGCAAATATTTGTGTGATGAGCACGAATATTTGTTTCTGAGTCATGGATGTTTTCTATGTATATAAGTATGTATATCGTCGCATGTTACCCATAGTACAAGCTTTGCTTAGTATGGGGCTAAGATGATCTGTGTGACATTGTCCCCAGATATTATTATTATTATTATATAGTATTTATGTAAGGTGAGGCAAATGTGTGTGTGCCATACCGTTCTTGACCACTCATCTGACGTGACACTTTGCTCGTCTTGTCTGATATAAATGAGTATACAATACTTGCTGGGCCCGGTGATGATCCCTTCACTTGCATTTTGCAAATAATTGTAACCTTTGTCTTAATTTGGGAATAACATACCTCCGCCCTAAATTTTGACTAAAGCCGTTCCGCCAATTTTATGTGATTAAGTAACAAATACACATACATACTTTCATATAATATGAGTACGATGGTGATGATTTAGTTCTGGGCCGTAAATAGGTAATATGATACTGGCTGTAGTAATAATTCTCTGGTTTTCACTCATTGCACGCTCCATCATAATTGACAACGCATATAAAGCATTTTTTTTTTAATTTGTGAAGTGAAGTATTGCTTTTACGTGACTAAATTAACATCCTTTAGAGTTTACATGTATTTGCACACATACAGAACATTTCAATATGTCCGTAGCAGATGCCTTGTCTACATGAATACAACACACACAGTCATTATTATTATTATTAAGCCTAATAGTGTAACAGGACATGTTGATATAAATGAATGAACGAACCTGAATAGGCGCGTTCACTCCCTACTTAACGTGCTCTCCGTCACGGAGATGCATAGAAATTAAAAAAAAATTAACATCCCGTTACAGTTAGCTTAAGACGCTTTCGTTTCTTCCCTGGACAATAAAATAGAACGATATTACCCATGTATAAACTAACTGCACGCCTAGGTGCTTCACATGACTGATTGCCTACAAACTGGTAGCAGCAACAACCTACTAGTAGTATTGTATAGGTCATCTGCGAATATTCTAAACGTCAAGCTCAAGGTCAAGGCCCGGACGAGATTTATTGTGCATAGTGTACCTCGCAGTCTAAACCGTACGGTATGGGAAATTAAAGTGCGGAACTTTAATCTACTGATTCACACGCTTGTTATGTAGTGTGTTTGTCTACGAAGACTTCCATTCGTTTTTAGGGTTCCGTACTACTACTAACTAAGACTCCCCTGCCCGTCTGTCTGTCACCTGGCTGCATCTCAAGGTCCGTAAAAGCTAGTCAGTTGACCTTTTCTTAAATGATGTATTTCTGTTGCCGCTATAGCAACAAATACTAAAAACAGAATAAAATGAATATTTAAGGAGGGGCTCCCATTCATCAAACGTGATTTCTTTGCAGATAATTGCTTGATATTGGCCGCAAACACAACTTGTTTTGCCATATAATTGTACGGAACCGATCGTGCGCGAGTCGCACTCGGCAGATTGTTTTTCTTTGACGGAACTATTTACTTCTTAAATCTATTTATCTTTCCTAGTGTTTTACTCACTTTCCCTTTGACACATGTACTGCAATGACTGACCATATATCCTAGTTCGAAAAATAAAAACCAGGTAATTTTACTTCAGCTCCAAACGTAGTCAGAGCGAACACCCACTGTTGACTTAAACTACAAAACTCACGTGATGATGATATCTTCCCGGCCAAATTTCGACCACGGCGGCAAGTCTCAATGGAGATTAGCCAATTGCGCAGGACATATAATAGTGCCCAAGTGTGTCTGCAAACACAGGGGCACTTTCTATTCCATCACTCTCATGATCCGATGGGACGACTTGCGACATGACCGGAAGAGGTCAGGTACAGGACCGACGGCTTTACGTGCTCTCGGAGGCACGGGGAAAAACAGTCTCAATGGAGATTAGCCAATTGCGCAGGACATATTATTGTGCACAAGTGTGTGCGTAAATACAGCGGCACTTTCTATTCCATCACTCTCATGATCCGATGGGACGACTTGCGACACGACCGGAAAGAGGTCAGGTACAGGACCGACGGCTTTACGTGCTCTCGGAGGCACGGGGAAAAGCTCACGTAGTATGGCAGTCATAGGCAATTCAAACTTGTTAAATGTAGAAGCACATGCTGACATGTTTTATTAAGTTCTACGTTGCTTTGTATGTCTGGTATAATCTTCTTTCAATAATAATGATTGGTATTTCTTTTACCGCCTGACACTATCCATCGTCCTCGATTGGATCACCTAACTATAAACAATATACATAGTACTGTAACATATGTATTACAGGATGTTTTTTCGCAAGTTTTTAGCCGAGCGTATTGGGTTTACCAAAGCCAAGTGGTTTTTAGCCTAAAAATAATATCAGGGCCACCACATACCATCCCACGGATGTCGTAAAAGGCGACTAAGGGATACACCAGGTAGTCGGGCAGCAGTGCTATCTGTGTACTAGCTACCACCAAACTGCGGTCGCCAAGTCGCATGCCAAGCGCTGTGACTACGGCAAATCCCTCCAAATGGCAACGGTCCTTTGGTGGAGGCCTATGTCCAGCAGTGGACAATATCAGAGGCTAAGTCTACCGGCTAAGTCGCTGAACATCGTTTTCCTTAATGGCGTTCAAATAAATAAAGGTTAAAAATGACTTAATCAATCTTTAAATCGGCTTCAACGTTGATAATCGATGCCGAACCATTTATGACGTCACATGTGCTCATGGAAGCCGATCTAACGATTGATTAAGTCATTTTTAACCTAGATTTATTTGAACGTCATTCACGAAAACGATGTTCGGCGACATAGCCGGTAGAGCCCCTGGACCATTTATGACGTCACATCTGGTCATGGAAGCCGATTTAACGATTGATTGTCATTTTTAAGCTTTAATTATTTGAACGCCATTCACGAAAACGATGTTCAGCGACGTAGCCGGTAGAGCCCCAGGCTGATAATGTTTTGTGATTGGGTTCATCTAATTAAAAAACTTATATGTTAATTTTGAATATAGTTTAAAGAACATCATTGATCCGAAAACGTAGAAAAATGTTAATTTCTACAGACATCAACAACGCTGTTATACAGAGACATTAACCTACAAAAATTTTGTAATAACCCCAAAGGCCTACACACAACATTAGAACACCTACACATAAAAACTCAACTTTTTTTCATTTACATTCATAACTCATTTTTTCCTGAAATCGTAGCTGTGTAACATAATAAAGGCACGGTACTTAGCTTTACCTCGCTCATTGCGTTTTTGTTCGAACAAAAACAGAAGACCAAATCCGCGTTACAAAAAGTTGTGGGAAAAAATATCAAGATCACTGCCAATGGCAAGAATTAGTAGCTGAACGAAGGTCAGTTTGTATGACTGGTGACACCTGGGCTTTGTATTAAGAAAAAAACTATTATATTTCATAAGTACCTAAGGTAGTAGGTATGTGACATTGAGTTTATTTCAAGGTGTTCTCTGTGAAGACACGATTGTTCTACAAGTATGACGATGTTTTGTATATATTGCTATATGGTTTACGTTGTCTTTAAAATCAATGCACACAGTAGGGACATTCAAATCAGACTCACGATCATGCAAAGCACACTCGCATACAGACAAATACATAGATCTACATAATTTTTCTTTATTTTTTATTTTCTATGTATAAAATTAAATCGTATTCCAGACTATTCAATTGTTATAAAAAGAAAACTGTAATATTAGTATTTTACCTAAGAGCGGAGTCTCCTAACACAGACATTACTTCCGTCAAAGAAGACACTAAATACTAGCTTTAATGATTTAACACTGTTTATGCAAATAAATATTTTGTATAAAAATATTTTTGTATGTGTATCGGGATTTCATACCCTATTGTGTGCTTACGGGTGACTTTATAAATATGGTATTTACCGACACTAGCTTTTTATCAGTTAGATACTGATTAGATTAGATAGGTTATTCATAACACACAAATAATTAAACCACGAACCAATTTAGAGGGTGGAAGTATCTGAGTTACAAATTGTTATGAGGCTCTGAGTTGCAAATCTATCGATTTGTGCTAATGATATATCAAAAAAAGTATATCAAATACTATTCAGTGCGTTATCAAACCGAGCGCGCTAGATGTCGTGTGAAGCCGAATAATCCCAATTTGGCGTCACCGACCCTACCATGATAGTTCACTTACTTTCTCTGCAAAAACGCCCCTAAATAAGTTTTCATTTCTCAATAATAATTATTGAATTTAATATTAAGTTCATTGTCATTTATTTTAGTTCTATTAATGTATCCGTCACTATAAATCAAACAAATAATCACAAAGACTTATTTGTAAGAGCGTTATCGTGTTCGAAACGTCTATAACAGATATAAATTGTGGACAGGTCACGTGATTTATGGAGTAATTTTGACACGTTATCAGTAAAGTAATTTCGACTCTATCTTTACTCTACGAAGAAATTCAAAATGTATTTATACAAAACATGATAAAGAGGTAGGGTACAGCGTTCATTCGCTCAAAGAGCAGCCCGACTGGGGAAGTATTCCACCTTACAGAAGACATTCCCTAATAATAACATCAATAATTTTAATGTTGTGTGTCTGCGTGTGACGCCAGAGCTCATTGGGGTAGGGGTAGGGCCAGCAACACTTATTTGCTGGCTCTTAAAGACCGGCAACGCAACTGCAACTCCTCTGGTGTTGCGAGTGTCCATGGGCGGCGGTGATCACTAACAATCAGGTGACCCACTAACTCGTTTGTCACCCTCTTATATAAAAAAAATGACAACCTGATTGGTCAAGTGGGACCATCTTCATCTACCGTATTCGATTCCCAGATCAGACCAAAATGTGATATTGACTTATGAATTAGGATTAGCTCTCCAGAGTGAAGAAGTGGACGGTTTATAGCCCTGTGCCTCGGAGAGGATGTAAAGCCGTCGGCGCTGTGTTCTGTCGAGTGATGTTGTCTAGACTCTGTAATTCAATTACGAGAGTGAGGGAATACAGAGTATTTGACACTGTTTTAAAAATAATATTAGAATAAAGATATAAAATATATTTTTAAGTGAGTGTAGCAAAAGTTCTTAATAAGCTAATTTTGGTCAAGGCATTGTTTAGCAAAATTTTTTCCGAACGCCTTTTTTATATGTCCTGTTTTTTTATTTTGGTTTGGGCAGTGGTTACCCTAGTGTCAGAGTGGTTCAAGCCGCCCAATAGGCCTCTGAGATAGCTCTACGACTGTTGCCTAACGGCTACAACCAGGACCGACAGTTTATCGTGCCCTCCGAATCACGGAAACGCTCAGAAATTAACTCACCCATATATGTTACGTGCGTTTGCTTTAATGTGAATATTACATTTTGTATTACAATACATTTACTCGTATACTCTACGAGAGTAGAGGCAAGTTCCAAAATTAATCGAATTTACGTCAAAGGAAAATATTCATCATTACCTTAGTAAATACAATATTTTTGTCGTATTTACCTTAATAATAAAACACGTATCTAATAAGCACACGGTCGCAATTTCCTCTTTCCACATTCAAATAAAATAATTCCCTTTAAACCTCAAAACACATTCGTTGATTCTGTAAATACACCGTAAAATAAGAAGGTGTAAAACATGTCGCTAATACATCAAACGGACCTCATATTTCAACCTTTGATGAAATAAGAGACCATTTTATGGTTGTTTGAAGGAGAATTTATTAAGGTAGAGTAACAAATAACAGTCATTCATCAAAGTAATGGTGAATTTGAGTTTCGGATCCACCGGTCAGTGTGGTCACATTTCTTTATTATAAGCTACGTGCTAATAAACTAGAATCTTGGAAACAACCTAAAAAATTTTAGTGTATATATTTTGTGTCCGTCTATTATATGTTTGTCAAGTACCCCGCGACACAGGGATTACATTCCCTAGTGCGGGCGTTGACTTGTTAAAAAGAAAAAAATATCCTTAAAAGGGCTTCATTAATAGTGTTTTCTGTTTAGTACGTAGTTTTATTATCATTAATCACTACAAGACCGATTACAAAGATTCTATTTTTTCCTTAGAACTAAAACAATGCAGAAATGTTACATAAAATCTCATGATTGCACAGTTCTTCATGAATGTACTGTTTTTTTATTCATATAAATTTACCACAGAGGTTCAATGTCTCCCATTAAGTTTAATATAAAATGTATGCCTTAGATCAAAAACATACTGGCTGAAAATAAAAATCGGCCGAATACAACCGATGGGTGAAAAAAAAAACAAATGAAAAACTTTGATTCTTCATATTTAGCAAGAAAAGTTTAAACAAATGAAAAAAGATAGCGATAGCGATTTGAATTCATCCGTAGAAAGTATAGAAAAAGCCGCAAATGATATTGTTATTAACTTTTGCCGCAATAGTCGTGGAATAAATATTTAAAAGCTTATGAACATTAAGTGGAGAAACGAAAGACGTGTAATATCCGAAAGTGTGTTTTAATGTATTTCAATGAGATGTCCAAGAAATGAGACCACCTTCATTGTGGTCTATATAGTCAATGTTATTAAAAAGCACAGGTAAATGACAAAACGTGAATGTAAAAGAATATTCTAAATTAACATCGCTCCTTCTCCTAAAAAGTTGAAAGTGCAGAAGATGAATTAATATTTGAGTAAATATATTTTATCACGGTACAATTGGTAGTTGAAAGAAAAGTAGATTACGCACTTTGCTAAAGTGAGTAATTAACGCACTTCTGTTAATTTAGTGCCCTCGCGTGCGCTTGGGCACCTACATAATACCGTCCATTAAATAACTCACTTTGAGCCCATGCAATAATCTACTACGAATATAGTCAGTTCATATGATCATAACAATGACTGCTATGCCTGACGGAAGTCAGTCTGGTATTATATAATAAACATTTACTTTGGGGTATGGATGGTGAATACATTTCAGTACTGGTCTCCAATGGGTTCCGTTTAAATAGCTCCTTCAAATAATAATTTTTATTGTAGCTAGACGTATTAAGGGACCTCGACTTCAATCAGCTTCCATGAGCACATGCGATGTCATAAATGGTCCGAATTCATAATGATCGAATGATTTCGTCATTTTTAACCCTCATCCATTGAAACGCTAATTCCACGATCACGATGATCGGCGATTTAGGCGGTAGCCCTTCAGGTTAAACTGAGATTTGATCCCAATATAAATGGCAAAAGGTAAGGCAGAACAAGATGGCCGTCACATCACAATCGTTTCTATATTCATGTGTAATGCTGCATGCAGTATATTCCACGCACAGTTCGAGTTGTTTTGTTGATGTTTCAACCCTAAGCTAGAACTTAGCCTGTGGACTATAAAATACTGCATTAAATTCTGCGCTATGACTTTGAAATAAGTAGATCCAAAACCAGGTCACAATTACACATTTAGTGCGATAATCCATAGCCCAACTAAAGCTTAAACTTATTGACAATCACAAAAGTATATACTGCAGGTGTAGCACACCGGTTAAGACAGTCGCTTCGCCATTTCGTGTTCCAGGACAATTATTTATGTGAATAGTTGTTTTGAGTCTTGATGTACTTTGTGTCCGTCAATTATATGTTTGTAAATCACCCCGTGACACAGGGATTAATTTCCCTAAAAAATCTAATCTAATAATCTACTGAGGGCTCGTTAAGTAAAGAGAGAGTCGAGATTTTTCCAGTTCTAAAACTAGGAAAATCTCGACTCATATAACTAAAATGGTGACATTGAGTTCGCCTCGACACCATGACGTGGGGATGCTATAAATCCACTCCATTGAACAATGTGTTAGTTATAGTTACGTGAACAATAGCATATCGGTGTCAAGATCGTTAGCTGGACGCTTTGTCTTCTTTTGTGGGCCGAAGTGGTCAGCAAATAATCTTCTGAGGGCAAAGCGAACTGACCCAACAGGAAATGAAATATAAATATTGAGGAAAAATCTGTAACAGGTCAAATGCGACATCCGTTACTTTTATTTTGTCAATTATACTAATTGACGAACACTGTAATGAACCGTCCCCGTGTACTGCATATTGCGAGCTTATATACCACAAGTGTTTGTGTGAACCATGTCTGATCAATAATCAGTATAGTATTCAATAGATTAAAATCATATAGTATTTATTGTATAGTATGTATTGTATATACTGATATATTATAGATAGTGTTCGTAATTATTATTATTTATAATTATAAGAAATAAATAAATTTATTATAACCTAAGTGCATCTGCCATGATCTCTCTGCACTACCCTAAGGTTGACTGGTAGAAAATGAATTTGGCATTAAGTCCGCTTATGTACTATCCCACTGTACTGAAGTTCAAAAGAAAAAAACAATAACACGTAGATTTTTATTGGTATTAAATTTGGGACCAAAATCTATATGGCTTTATCTATAATACTGTGAATTGTACTCCTGGGGCTCTACCGGTAAAGTCGCCGAACATCGATTTCTTAAATGGCGTGCAAATAAATAAAGGCAAAAAATGACTTAATCGATCGTTAAATCAGCTTCCATGAGCACATGTGACGTCATAAATGGTCTGGAATCGATTGTCAACGTTGAAGCCGATTTAACGATTAATTAAGTAATTTTTAACCTTTATTTATTTTAACGCCATTTAAGAAATCGATGTTCGGCAACTTAGCCGGTAGAGCCCCTGATATAAGATACGCTGTGTGGTTTATGGTGTAGAAGGATACGCTATAACAAAGCATCTAATTAATCGATTTAAATCGGCTCACAAAGGTCATCATCATCATTAGAGCTGAAATAAGACCACTGTTGGACAAGTCTCCATCAAGAATCATCTTGAGGGATATGCCATTATCGTCACGCTTGGCAGGCGGGTTGGCGATCGCAGTAAGATAGCCATAGTACTGAGAAGGAAGCTGCTGCCCGTCCTCCGGTAGATATAGGACTTCTACGCCCCCCACGGAAAGATACGGGGTGATGATATTCTGATATGCGTCGCCGTCACCACGCAAAGGTACTCATAGCCCAATATATTACATCTAAAACATTAAAGTTTTGGTGTTCTCCAAGCACTAAAAGTAATGAAGAAAGAAATAAATAACAGTCGAGCAGGAAGCAATGTTGGACAACACGATTGGCCGCCCACACTGTCCCCTCATTTAGTAATAGCAGTTTTATAAAAATTAAATAGTTTGCTTTTTTTTGTAAAAGTTAAATGTACCGTTATATAACGAGTCAGGCCCATAGTATTTTTCTTCGAGCGGATTTAGAACTAGAAATAAAAGAATCAAAATATTTCGCACTAGTGAGAAATGAATAACTTTCAGAGCACGTTCATTGGTTTCGAAACTTCTTACTTCATAGCCGTATTACACTGCTTAAATTAAATATATATAGATCATGTACACAATTTATTAATGCCTGACCATTTAAAAGTATGAAACAGTAAAGAAATCCTAAAACTCGACTTGCCCTTTACCTTACCTTTTTTAACCTTACTTGATCTAACGCCAGTCTCTTTTAACCAGTGCAGCAGCAAATAGAGTTTTATTGGAATAACATTCAATTTTGGTTAATAAACCCACCAAACGGCGCAACAGTTTGTCGGCGGGATTAGAGCTTGTTTTAACTTCCTTAAACTAAGTACAAACTAGATGAATACATATAATTTTGATAAAAAAATTAATGTAGTAATCTTCAGTCAAACCACTTACAAAAATATCTGGATTCACAAAATTCAGTTAGGAGTGTTTGTCTAACTTTATGTATTAGGGATACTTTACTTATCGTAAACGTCTAGTTAAAAAAAGTTATGATTCAGCGTATTAAAGTAAATTAATTGTAATATTATTCTTATTTATTATTTCCTGGTACCATGTTTTTATTCCAATTTTAAATGAACAATATTTATTTACAACAATGAACATGGTCACAAATGCATAAAAAGCTTTAAATGTTAATAAATGTACCTACCTAGTTACCAGACTACGATATTAATTTTAAAATTATGTTGTATTTCACTTGTTTAATTATATAGCAGCCAAATGATGCTACCGATACAATGAGTTTAAGGATTTTTTATTAATTAATGGTGGTGTCGTAGAATACCAGATAGGAAAGAAGTTCCTTATTATAAAAAGGCTTTGAGAGCGTCTATAGGCTGCGTTGATCGCGTCAGGGGCTCCATGTGTAATGAGAGCGTCCAAAGAAAATGTGTGCCCCACATTTTCTTTGGACGCTCTCATTACACATGGTAATATAACGAGCAAACTATACATAAAAATCTTACGTTACGGACGTTTCCTGCCGGCTAGGATGCCCCTCCGCAACGGTCCAAAAGGCACTCCGTTCCAAAAAAAAATTTTTTTTGTGAGTTTACCCCGGACATACATACAGACAAACAGACAAAAATTCGAAAAACTGTATTTTTGACTTCGATATCGGTTGTAGTCCACGCCCCAAGTATGCTATTAAAAAAATATTCAATGTACAGTTTTGACTTTCCTACGATTTTATTATATGTATAGATAACACAGCGTAACTGCAGATACTATTGCTAATGTGTATTTCATTATCACAGAACGTATCCTTGGTAACTCTGCACATAACATTGTTCAGCAATTATCACGGCAACTCATACGTAATTCCATGCATTTCCCATCACGTGAATGGCGGTGGTAGAGCAACATAATGATTGTATGTATAAATGTTTCGACATAATGTGGGGAAGTTGGTTGGTTGGCAGACATGGTTTAGGCCCACTATATTCAAAATGCGGCCGGCGGGCCGCATGCAGTCCGCCGGGTCTTTATTATTGGCCGTATCTGAAGTTAAATTTTTTTTCATCATTATGTAACTACATCGTTAACTTGAATTTACGTTTTAATTTACCTTAATAGTTTTTTCTTGCGGCTCTCAATAACATTTATTTATTTATAAATTACACACAATCATTACAGTTATACAACCAATGCAATAGTGGAACATGAAAAATAAGTTAAACATAACAATCTTAAATTATACTTATAACTACTTAAATACACAATATTAAACAATATCAAAAAGCCTTATTGCCTATAAGTATATTTATAGCCTTTGTGAATTCATTCTGCGTACACGAGAACAGATCCAGTTGTCCCGTACTCATTAAGTTATTGAGCGCGCGCAGCACATATGACTGTAATGTGTTTGTTGCCCCTATAAAAAAGGTTGAATGTAGTTGGTTTAGGCGTTAAGTATGTATATACTGTTATACAATGTATACACTATTATTTGTTGATTATCTAAAATATATTTTCCTACCCTTTACATGTAAATCTATGTATTAACTAAGTTTTATTTATATCATTGGGACATTAAACAGTTACATTTGAAGCGTATGAGGTGTGGTTTGGAAAATAATTAAACACAAATCACTATACTCAATAAACTTACAAATTTATTTTAAACAAAAGTATGGTCATGGGTTATAAGCCCGTCATTTATTATGCCCTATGGAGGTAGGCGCGCCAAGTACTCTCCTGGCTGGCTTCGTCGCTAACGGAGATGTCGCGGAGCTCCAGGAGGATTACGCAGGCCGGAGGATGACCCACAGGGATTGGGCTGGTCTGAAGTGTGGCTTCGTCGCTAACGGTGACGGATGTTGAGGTACAGTTGCAATTCGTACTTTGGACCCTCGTAGGCCGAACTTTGGACCCTGGAATTTACGTCCACTAAATAAAATATTCTTAAAACCTCTCCTGTCTGTGACCGCGTAATGGTGATGAGGAAGCGGGAGTACTAATTACGCATATGGCGAATGTGTGCAAATGTCACAGGCAGAAGCGGAGTTTACAAATTTAAGTTTGTTATAAAAATGTTATAGAACAATGGTGTGAAGCACCGCACATAAAATAAATTTAGTGTAGGCATAAGGCACAAGATGAAGTTGACATGGTATTTGCCACAAGGTCAAATAAAGGTGGCCGGTACACGTTACAATACCCTACTTGAGATGAGAACTAAATATTAACACTAGAGTGCACGCGCCCATATATACTCCTTAAGCGCACGCGCGGGCTACAGGTGTAGCCCACTTATGGGTCAATTATTTCTCTGAATAAGGAAAAAAAATTATTAAAACACAGCATATAATTACTAAACATATTTATTTTTCTCAAAATGGCTCATAAAATCAACAAAATTTAGATTCTTTATTATAATTTGAAACTTAAACATAAACTTCTTAAAAATCAACAAATATTTGGAAGGGTGAGTTCTCTTAGTCTTATTTTCATTTAGGAACGTAATATTTATCACAAAAGGCGTTTATTTTAATCTAATGGAATCTATTATCAAAGTAACGGGTAATAAATCAGTCTATTGGCATATATTCCGGACACACGACTGCCTGATGTTCGCTACAAATACGCCTCATACATTTGCTGCATTGCTTGCGCGTGCTACGGTCGCGAGCCCTACTGCAAAAAGCACACCGACCAAGTCCTCCCCAAATAGGCATATTTTGTTGCAGGGGTTGTTCTGCCAATCCTAGAAGTAGTTTGCCTTTCAGTTTAATACCTCTGGGTATATACGACGCTCAATAGAAGGTCTTGCAAGATCAAATCCGACTTGTAGGAGGTATTGACAGCAGGAATGATAGGAGAGCCGTTTTAGCATCTTTTGCTACACCTACTAGGCCTGGTGGACGGACTAAAATGTTGTGAGATCTGGTTCTTGAGGTGGGCGGTGCAATCTTGCTCCATTTTGTACCATTACGAGACTGATAGGAAGCCAAAGTCGATGGAGGCACGTCTTCATCTTCGTCCTCGTCTTCCTCGCCATCTTGTTCCGTATCAGAATGGTGAGGAGATCCAAGCGGGCCACTTTGTTCCGCGGATTCTCCGCCTTCCTCACTTTCGCTCGAAATGTCGTCGTCTTCATTATCCTCCAGCAGCCATCTTTGTATTTGGTCGCACAATCTGTTCGAGTTACCCGCCATCTAAAAAGTGAACAAAACAGAATAAAGATACATGAAAAGCCCATAAATATAAACAACAAACACTTAAAAAATAATTAACAGTACGTTTTGTAGTAATACTGCAACAAATGTTTCATATTTACCTCAATTTCACCACTTGCACAATAAACACTTAAATTCCTCCAACGCTCGCGCGGGCTACAGGCGTAGCCCACCAACTTCAAGGGCGATTTTTGCAGACGTCTGTAAGCTGCGGGAGTCGGCACGCTCCTGGCGGGAGCAGGGTGTAATGCTTGAGGAATACGTTAGACGATTGCGCTGTAGCGCGGCAAACAAAAATTATATGCGACAATATTACACGCTGGGCTACATATGTAGCCCGCGCGTCCACTCTAGTGTTAATCAACACTTACCCAATGTGGGGTTAACACTGATTGAAATTAACTTGTTAAACTAATAACTATTTGTGAATGAAGATTCACTTCAACTTGAAGATGTTACACGACGCGACTAAGAAAAATATAACGTTTCTTTTTTGCGTACGTGCTATCGCAATGAGTGCAATCTCAGTCTCACCTCCCAACGTTCGCTAAATCCCCGCTCGGCGGCTCACGCTTCCCAACCGGTTTTGCTTAGCGACCGCTCGGCGGCTACCGAACTGGTTTAAAGCGGCGGAGAATTAATACTAAAATGAACTAAGGAGCGTTGAATAGAAATACAACGTTACACATTACAGTATAATAAAATAAGAACTATATGGTTTGCCAAAGGTTCATAAAGAAAATGTACCATTGCGCCCGATTGTAAGTCAGATCAATTCGCCCACTTATGATCTAGCGAAACACATCACTCAGGTACTGCAGCCATTAGTAGGTAAAACTGAATCGTTTGTGAAAGACTCTCGCCATTTTGTTGACATCATCAAGAGCATGAGAGTGGAACCTGACGAGGTGATGGTGAGTTTTGACGTTCAGTCACTGTTTACCAACGTTCCCATCAAAGACTGCCTTGAGGTCATCGGCAGGAAACTGGCAGCTAATAACATACCAAGTGAGTACATAGTTCTACTGAAGAACTGCCTAGAATGTAACTACTTTTTATACCAAGGACAATATTACCTCCAGATTGACGGAGTGGCTATGGGCAGCCCTGTGGCGCCGGTAATGGCCAATATCTGGATGGAACATTTTGAAAATATTATTGCACAAAATTTGGTCCACGTGAAGGTATGGAAACGATACGTCGACGATATCTTCTGTATCATGAAAGGTAGCACATCGGAAGTAGAACAATTGACCACTATCTTGAACTCCGCGCACCCCAACATCAGGTTCACTTATGAAATGGAGGTAGAGAGATCGTTGCCTTTCCTCGATGTGAAATTGAGGGTGAGAGAAAATGGTTCCCTTACACACACGGTATACAGAAAGCCCACACACACAGACAGATATCTACACGCCCACTCTCATCACCATCCGCGACACCTGTTATCCGTAGTTGCCTCGTTAACAAACAGAGCGTATGACATATGCGACCCTGAATGTTTAGAAAGTGAGCTCACACACGTTCAGGAGGTACTTAGGCAAAACGGCTACAGGGGGGGCATTAAACGGACGAAGAGGAGGGAGAAGCAGCCGGAAGTAAGCAGGGCACCAGCGTTTTTACCTTACGTGAAAGGAGTAACGGATAAAGTTGGATCAGTACTAAAGAAATACTCCATCAAGACTGTATATAGTCCGATCTCCAAAGTCTCCAACCAGCTGCGTACACCGAAGGATGTTATTCCTCTTCAAACACCGGGCGTCTACAGGTTTGAGTGCAACTGCGGTATGTTTTATATCGGCCAAACTAAAAGATCCATTGCTGAAAGGGCTAAAGAACATATCGCAGCTGTCAGGAACCGACAGGTTAATAAATCAGCAATAGCTGAGCATGTAGTCGACACAGGATCCCAACACTGGATTACAAATTTACACAAGCCACAGGTCCTCTCCACCGATCGTCACTATTACTCCAGAATAGTACGTGAAGCGGTTGAAATAAAGAAACATATCAATTTCAACCGGGAAGACGGATACCGCCTCTCACCATCTTGGAATCCTGTAATAACGAAGTGCCATCGTCGCGTAACCAACGTAGTGCGCTCGGGCGCTGATGTCATTAGTGTCGTGTGTACCGACAGTTTCGTAAAGGAAAATAAAAAATATCAAGACCATGCGAGGGTAGATACCGATACCCGAGCTTCACGGAGACGACGCTGCCGAGCCACACCAGTCGACCCGTGACCACGGCTGGTGCAATCCATGCCGAAACGTCGGGTAAACAAGGTAATGATTTACCTAAATATTTATCGCGATGAGACCCGTGTCTACAGTATATAAAAAATAAAATAAGAGTAGATCAGTAACGTAGTAAACGCGTAAAAGTTAGACGGATACTGTTTTGACCAGGCATACATAGTAAACTTTGTTTGCTAAACAATCTGAAGAAATAGAAAAACATCGTAATCATCTCTGAATGTTTAATTCAACACTTCTTTGTAGTAGCTGATATAATTATGGTTACTATTACAAGACTAAAAAGCTTGACCTTTATTTCAATAAAGTTCAAAGTATTCGGCAATATGACTCATGTAGCATTCAAGTAGAGACAAGCCATGCTGTCTAAACTCTGGGTTGGGGACCCGTACCGACGACCCCGGCGCAAATCGCCTATTTCGATGGATGGATGCACACGGGTCTAACATGTCTGCGGTCTCCTGTCGATATTGGTTTATGTTATATGTGATTTTGTAACGGAATGATTAGCTTTTAGTTATTTAAACAGCGCAATATTATTGTGTCCTTTTAGTTAGAAAGATTAAAAATGTATTAAGATTAAATGAAATAAGACCAAAGGGGGGGGGGGGGGGGTACTGCCTAAATTGCCGATTGTCGTGATCGTGATCGGTGTTCGAATAGATGAAGGTTAAAAATGACTAAATCAGTCGTTCAATCGGCTTCAACGTTGAAAATCGATTCCGGACCATTTAAGACTTCACATGTACCGGAAGCCGATTGAACGAAAGATTTTGTAATTTTTAACCTTGGTTATTTGAACGCTGATCACGATCACAATGATCAGCGATTTAGGCGGAAGCCTCCCTAGATGTATAAATTTGGGAATGCTGAAAAACGGTTACTAGTTATCAGAAATATATTATAGTGCTCAGATATGCGTTTGCACAAACATAGAAGCACTCGCATAATCTGATAGTTCATGAGCAGGACCAATGTCTCGAAACACGTCATTGTAACATCGTGTCTGACAATATTTTAGTTTTGACTTATCCTAATAACACTGACTCCACGTGGAATTTAAACTAGGGCTTCATCAACCGCTATTGAACACGCTCTAACGCTGGCCTGACGAGACGTTCATCGAAATATATTTTAATACGTCAAGCGATATTTCCGATGCAATAGTTGAATAAAATTATATATATAACTATAACAGCCTGCCATATTATGACATGATCATAGTTCAAGTATTAAACCATTAGGCCCTCCGATAACAAATTCTTTAAACTCGGCCTAGAAAATAAAACAATAGATATTGTTAGAGTAAACGCACACGATCTACAAAAGTTGACGCAAGTATGTATGTCCAACTCTCGCAAACACGTGCCAATCTTCGTGGACGTATGTATGTTTAAGAGAAGGATAGACGCATTTTCCTACACACTTTAAAGATATTTACGTACTAAGAGAGTGAGTAACTATCAACTTAAGTGAAGATTAAGAACTTTGAAACGGTATTAAATCGGACGGTCACCGAAAATAGGACTACAGCAGATGAGCACAAATCTGTGATCGATTAAGATTGGTTGTCTGTGGAACGCCTTTAAATATACACTTCCCAATGAGAACTTTTTAAAGCATTTTAATCTTACTTAAACGCGTAATTTCACCTATGCCTGCGATGCCATTTAGAATAGGTATTAATGTTGCTAATGACTTAATTATTATTATCTACATAATATGTTTTATAGATATATAATAAAGATTTCAATAGTTAAACTCGCGACATGGATAGATAGCACCTTTTATCCACCTGTGAAATATAACCTAACTTCCGGATCCGCTTCATTTTACGCCTTCGGAACTATGAGCTATGTCTTGTATTTTCCTGTTGCAGTTAAAATGGTTACCAATTCGGCTACGTCACGATGGTCATTATTCGCTCTCCTTTCTCTATACATTTTTCCATAAATATAATGATCCCAACAACCCAAATTTAAGTAGACGGTCAACTTGGCTTATCCCCTGAATGCCTTATCATTTATTTTTGTTTTTTTCTTGTTCTTTATTATTTTATGTTTTTTATCAAGATTGGACAAGACAGGGATTGGATTCCCTAGTGCGGGGGCTGCACTAGGGAATCCAATCCCTGCGTCGCGGGGTACTTCAGAAACATATAATAGACAGACACAAATTACATCCAGACTCAGAACAACTATTTACGGGTTACACAAATAGTAGTACGGCGCGGGAATCGAACCCGGGACGCGAAGCGACGAGGCGACTGTCATAGCCGCTGCGCCACATGTGCGTTCATTGACATATCCTTTCGTTACGATGGCAGTTCCTCGGATATGCGATATGTTTTCATTGTCTATGGAACGCCTTAAAATAAACACGGCCTAATGTGAACTATTAAAAACATTTTATTTTTCCCAAATGGCGTTAATTCCCTGTCATTAAGAAAAGAACTCGTAACATGCATACATACAAAGATTCCGATCATTAATCTCGCGTTACGGATAAATGGTACCACTTTAATGTTCAGAATCTAACGCGTTGGTTTCCTAATGGAGCTTTTGCTAGTGTTGCCAGTTCCAGTATTACTAAAATCAGGACAAAAGGCAAAGATGTATTTCTTTTTGTCTCCCGAATCACAGAATCTTTAACTGGTATTGTGTTAATGTTTTCTTCATCATCATATCAGCCGAAAGACGTCCACTGCTGGACAAAGGCATCCCCTTAAGACCTCCACAAAAAAAATATCATACAAAAAATATTTTATTATATTCTAAATTTAAATTATTATGTAAAACATTGTAAATTATGCCATTATTCTTGATCAATAAAGATATTTTTCAAATAAGTCGAAATTCATAGGAATAATAAACATTAAAAACAGGTAAGAAAAATGCACTTCGTGATACTAATTAAGAAAAGTTATAAGTTGAAAGTAAGCATCAGATTAAGAACGCACGCACACATGAAAACTGCAGGAGATTGTTCGGTAGATTCGATTTCTCCCAATAAGTCGCGTCATAACAATCTTAAATTATACTTATAGAGACCTCAGGTCAGAATATGTTGGATACCTTTTCATTAAGACCTTATGTACCATATTTGAGCAAATAAAGATTTGATTTGATTTGATTTGATTTGTCACTTGGTAACGCTACTCTAGAAGCCCCAGCCTCGTTACAGGAGGCTAATGATCGCTGTTTTATATGACTTTTTGTTTTGTGGCCCACAATACAGCAACCGCCTCGCTAACCCGTAATTATCTGCTTAATGACTAGTACTTACATCACATTAACAATATTATTCTAACTCGTTTGATACTCGATGTTTGTTGCTGGAGTTTAGCACTTAGCCTGTATGTTTAGGTCGACGTGGTTATCATGGATTTGGGCCAATCTGTGTCCGTGAACTCAGCATATAATTTTGCAGCATTTGAAAAATAAATGGGTTATGTTCTTTTATATGATTTAGAAATTGTTCTGAAATTGTTTAGAAAATTAAAGTCATTGATGTTTTAAAAATAGTTCCGCAAGGTTAAATAATTTTAGCTCTCGCAGCGGTTTCCTGGAAAAAGTCCGGCTTTGGAGGATGGGTTTTTAAGCTCCGTATGGTATTTCCTACCATAACAATTCCTATTGTAAATTTTAAGGTCGAAGGCTGAATGATGAGAAAATTCCCAAGATACGTCACATAAGTAACGCAGAAACTAAACTTCACTAACAAATTTTAAATCACAAAGCACATAGGTAAAAAGAAACGCAATAATATTTATTGAAAAAACTGAACCAATTCAGGGCCATCTCTATGTTCCCTAAACAAATAGTAAACACGTCAGCACTTCCAAAGTTGTTCCGTAAATGTACTTTCGTCGTCACGGTTCCACGCTCAGGTACATGGTTACAGAATAATCCCCGAGCGATACCCAAACTTCCGCCTTTACGGCCAAAAACTAACACAAGATTTTTCAATTTGGCAAGAAGGTTGCCTCTGGAGGATTGCGGAGTTTTAGGCTGAAATGTATAGAGAGCACTTTTACTTAAACTTACGTTAGCTTAGAAACAGTCCGAGATAAACTCGATTCGACGATCACCGTAGCCTAGTTGGTAGTGCTCCTGCCTACGAAGCTGGTGGTCCTGGGTTCGAATCCCGGTAAGTGCAAATATTTGTGTGATGAGCACGAATATTTGTTTCTGAGTTTGATGATTTTTTATGTATTTAAGTATTTATCTATCTATATAAGTATGTATATCGTCGCCTGGTACCCATAGTACAAGCTTTGCTTAGTTTGGGGATAGGATGATCTGTGTTGCATTGTCAAAAAAAAAAAAACTAACATGCTACGTGGAGGCACTATGTGAGAGCGTAATGAAAACTGAAAATCAGTGCCGGAGTGCTATAATAAGTTTAGTTTTGGAAGTGTTTACGTTTGATTTCTTTTTCACACATATGCCGGAAGAAACGTCACAAGTCACGTCGACGTTTTCGACATTAGGGATTCCTCTTAAATATTGTACGCTTTGTATAGCGGCAGTGGTAGATAGGTTTTTATAATCTGCTGGATTAAAAATCGACTTACGGCGGTGACGAAGCGTCAATGACGATTAAGACTCCATAATCCGTAGACCTGCTGATATCGTCAAATTCAACTCGAACTCATTCCCACTCCCTCGGTTCTGAGTCAAATAAAATAAGAACCATTTAGAGCGATTCTATCAATCAATCCGTTTGTCACAGTGTAATATTTGGGCAACTAGTATTGGTTTCCACGTGTATTTGCAAAAGGAACCGAAGTGAGAGCTTGGACCGACGACCGAGTTAGTTTGGTACTTTAGTGTTATTTTGCTAGATGGCTTAAGCCCTTACTCTTACTTATTGCTTCACCCCTGTAAACCAAGATCAAAGATGCCTACCACATTTCATGCAAATAAATGATATTATTATTATAAGAAAATACTGCTCAGTGAGGCCCTGGCACGTCCTAGGGTATCGTTGCAACTGCTTTAGTTCCTGAAGCGAGAAACAGCATGATATAATGAGGTTAGAGCATTAAAAACGAGATGATTACGATTTGAATATCCACCGCAAAAGTACGACACACAAATGCTTAGCGACAGTTTTACCTATCTATATCGTAAGTGTGTCTCAACATTCAAGTTCATACCCACATTACTTCCCACACGTGAATTGAGGCCACCCAATAGTCTACATGTATTAATTGTCTTGTATTTTAATTCAATAGACAATTTCTATTCACGCCCCGTTTCACTTTCATCTTGTAAGAACAACAAATTAAATTCGTAAACATTTTGTAAGATGAACACGGAGAGCTGAAACTTCTCGCTTAACTTGTTTAATAGTAGTTCGAAATATTTGAGGAAGCGAAACCATCCTTGCTTTATTATACATTAATTTTGGTCCCTTTTTGATCTCATTCGATTACCCAGGTCGAATACTTAATGTGACTAGGCTTTTCTTTCTACCTTGACTTTTTCCATTTTAATGGGGTCGGCTCCCAGGCTAATTTGTTGCAGCTAGCTATTATAATTGGATAACCAATGTATGGTCAATTTTTTTTTCTTAAATATCACTTTGCAAATTAACCAGTAGTAGTCAGTTATTGGCGCTTCGCTGGCAGCTGTACACTCGCTACACTCCGAAATTGAATAAGATAGTATCGTATTTTATTTTATTTTATTTGGGAAAAAAACGATATAACGATACTAATAAGTGTTATTTGTAATGTACAAATAACACTTATTAGTAAAGTAAGTATATAAGACAAAATCAATGCAATAACTACAACATTTTCCACGTATTAATTAAAAGGTATGCTGTGATGAAGAATCAAGGAATCATGAAGAATCAAGGAATCGTACATGCAAGATAGTACCTGCGTTGCTAATGTTCGCCTCAGACGATACATATGAACACCAGATGTGTTATTAAAAAAAGTTTGAAGTCACTTCTACGGTACACGAGACATGAATCTTCTTGTTTGTGATTTAAACTAGACTATTATGACATTGGGTTCGGCGGGTCACATGCATCCTCGCTTTAACGACTGTTCATTCTAACAGAGAACTCAGTAGAATAATGAATCATATTTTCATTACAAAGTATGAATTTCAAACTGAATCAGGGACAGCCAGTTGACAATTCAAGGATTAGGGTGCGATAAACTAATCTCGGCTCTGCCGCATCAATTAGTCTCTTGTCAGCATCACTTTGGATCACTATTCGCTTTAAGTGACGTTACAGTAACATCCATCTTTATTTAAAGTTACAAATAATTCTTGTTTCCTATTGTTAACCGAACATTTGAAAGGGCGATTAGTAGAATTGATTTACTTGCCTACTTAATACAAAGGAGCAAGCTTTCGAGGAACTTAACTTTCATTATTTTGCGACGGCGACATGGCGAAATTAATAAGATGCAAACAAATTCCTTGTCATAATTAAATTGATGAAGTGCGTGACGGAGGTATCAAATTCATAATTTGGAAGGGAAATTTTTCATCGCCCTGAAGCGTTATACCAAATTGAATTGAGAGCCGCGAACGAATATTTGGATAGAGCGACACCGCTCAGCAGTTGACACAATTTCACTCGATATCTGTTAAATAATATTTTATTATAGTAATAATAATCCTCCTGGCCAAATTTCGGTCCCCGCGGCCAGTCTCAATGGAGACTAGCCATCTCTACGGGACATATTATAGTACACAACTGCGTGCGCAAACTCAGGGGCACTTTCTATTGCATCACTCTCATGATCTGATGGGACTACTAGCGTCGGGACCGAAAAGAAGTCAGGTAGAGGACCGATGGCTTTACGTGCTCTCCGAAGCACGAGGGTGTAAATCTCATTTTCGCCCGTCCGCTGGTCGTGGGTTCGAATTAGCTGGGTGGGCCAGCACCGATATTTGTGTGCATGAACGTGTAGCTGTTTGTCCTGGATCATCAGTAATCTGGTTTCCATAGTACAAGCTCTGCTTAGTTTCGGATCAGATGGCTGTGTGTTAATAATGCCCCAGGGGTTCTACAGGCTAAGTCGCCGAACATAGTTTTCGTGAATGTCGTTAAAAATGACTTAATTAATCGTTAAATCGGCTATGACCACATGTGACGTCATAAATGGTCCGGAATCGATTGTCAACGTTGAAGTTGAAGTTTGATTAAGTCATTTTTATTTTGACCTTTATTTATTTGAACGCCATTCACGAATATGATGTTCGCGCGACTTAGCCGGTAGAGCCCCAAGATATTATTATTATGAATGTTATTACCAATAGTGTAGGTAATAACATTATGCATTTTGCTTATATTATAATGTTGTGTTTCTTCTCGTGAATAATTTCGCGAGAACCATTTAGCTTGTATGCCACATGGCATGTCTTACAAGGATAGTATGCTACGGTAACATGTGGCCGGACGCTGGTGTACCGACTTACTTCTATAACAATAAATATCAAATAAATATCTTGGGACATTATTCACACACGACCAACTGATCCCAAACTAAATAGAGCTTGTACAATGGAAACCATAATACTGATACACTACATATACTACTTTTCTTTTCGAAATACATACTTATATGTATTTATATATATACGGTCACCGCAGCCTAGTTGGTAGTGCTCCTGCCTGCGAAGCTGGTGGTCCTGGGTTCGAAACCCGGTAAATGCAAATATTTGTGTGATGAGCACGAATATTTGTTTCTTAGTCATAGATGTTTTCTATGTATTTAAGTATTTGTCTATCTATATAAGTATGTATATCGTCGCCTGGTACCCATAGTACAAGCTTTGCTTAGTTTGGGGCTAGGTTGATCTGTGTGACATTGTCCCTAGACATTATTATATAGATAAGACTCAGGACAAACAGACATGTTCATGCACACAAATGTCTGTCCTGGATGGGAATCGAACCCACGCCACAGGCCCGTTCTGCTTTTCTTTTATTCTCAAGCAAGTAGATCCAATTCACCACAACATGACTCATTGGGTTATTGGATTTGTGACTCTTTATTTTCCTTTATTTAATTACGATTACTTTGCAAGTATAATAATTGGGGTCAAGCTTTGTTGGTGAGTTCATTGTACCTTTAATTAAAATAGTTATTTCTTTTGTTTTAGTATATGCAGTGTAAATATACCACTTAGATAATAGGGAGCATCAGAGTCCAGCTAACGCTGAGTCACCTTTCAACTCACGTTCCAATAAAAGTGATACATGTATAGGTATTAGTTAGCAATACTTCGTAGAAATTCTATTGTTAATTAAATTTAATTGACTCTGTTTATCTATATGCCTAAGAAAACAACGCCCGTACTAGAGAAATGAATCCCTGTGTCGTGGAGTACTTTACAAACGGTTCAACGCCAGTTTATACTTTTGCAGCTAGTTGTAGATTTAATAGAACGGCTACTTACCACTACTTACTTACTAGTGTGGGCTACAAGGAGCTTGGATGTGCATACAGAATATGTCAAATTATATTATACTAAACGTGTCCCGCGGCTTTACTATATGTGTTATTCGGATATATAAGCTATATTACTAAAAAGTTTTATCCAAATCCGTTCGGTAGTTTAAGCGTGAAGAAGCGACACACACTCCCACACTCCCAAACTTTCGCCTTTATAATATTAGTAACTAGCTGTGCCCAGTAGTTTTACCCGCGTTAAACTTTATACATTATAGCCTAAATGTTAATCCAGGGTGTCAGCTAACTCCATACCAAATTTTATTGAAATCACTCCAGCCGTTTAGACGGGAAGAAGTAACAAACATATACAGTCACAAACTTTCGCCTTTATAATATTAGGTCTTTACCTATGAAATTGCCGTTCTGCAGTACTGGCCATTTCAAATCAAAATAATTTTTGTTTGGCTAAGAATTCTAATTTCAAATTAATTTTATTTTAAAAACATGGATTCTTTTTTCCAAAAGTAGTCATTTCTTTATTGATTAGTGTTACATTTTCATCGCATTTCAATCTTTTTCGTCATCATGGATACGTTAAAAATTCGAGTAATTATGGAATATGAGTACCGTCGTGGCAGCAACGCGGCACAAGCGGCACGCAACATCAACGACGTTTACGGAGCTAACACTACAAACCAACGCACCACCTGTTATTGGTTTGCTCGCTTCCGTTCTGGAAATTTCGACCTGAAAAATGAACCTCGCGGTCGTCCGAAGACTTTGGTCGACAATGACGAATTAAAGGCGGTTGTGGAAGCTGATGATACACAATCTACGGCTGAATTAGCAGCAGCTTTCGACGTTAGCGTCAAAACAATATTGGTCCATTTGCGTCAAATTGGCAAGGTAAAAAAGCTTGACAAATGGGTGCCCCACGAACTCAATGATCGCCAGCGCGAAGTACGCGTCGAGACGTGCCTTGCACTGCTCAACAGACACACAAATGAAGGAATTTTGAACCGCATTGTTACCTGCGATGAAAAATGGATTCTGTTTGATAACCGCAAGCGCTCAGCAAGTTGGTTGGATCCTGGTTCAGCACCTAAACAATGCCCTAAACGAAAACTTACCCCTAGAAAAGTGATGGTCACTGTTTGGTGGTCTAGCGCCGGTGTGATTCATCACAGCTTCTTACCAAACGGGGTGAGCATTACTGCAGATGTGTACTGTGAAGAACTGAGCACAATGATGGAGAAGCTGGCGCATCTCCAACCAGCATTGGTCAATCGCTCGTCTCCGCTGCTCCTGCACGACAACGCGCGACCTCATACTGCACAGCAGACGGTCTCCAAGTTGCAAGAACTGGGGTTGGAAGCTCTCCGTCATCCGCCCTACTCACCAGACCTTGCGCCTACAGACTACTACTTTTTCCAGAATTTGGATAACTTCTTGGCGGGAAAAAAATTCAATACCCGAGAGGCAGTACAAAATGCCTTTGAAGAATTTGTTGCCTCCCGTCCAGCTGATTTCTTTAAGAAGGGCATCAATAAACTGCCACTGCGATGGCAAAGATGCATTGATTGCATGGGTGATTACTTCGATTAATACAAATAAAAAAATTCATGAAAAAAATTCGTTTAAATTTTTTCATACAAAACGGCAATTTCATAGGTAAAGACCTATTATTAGTGTGATTCTCTATTCAGTTGACCTTTGTGAATATAATTCTTTAAGAATGCCTTACTTTATATCCTACATGATGTAGAGCTAAAGATAGTAGAGTAGGCACTTATTTTATTCATATGTAATTTTCAATGAATACAGGCAGCCAGAAACGTGTAGTATACGTTCCAGTGCTATAAAACCCCAACAGTTTTCCTGCCAAGTTTTCATATGCACCATAAAACCTAGTTCACATTCAGTTTTGTCATAAATGTCAGTGCACTTCCAGCATCTCAATCAACTATACGTAGAAGTGGTTAGAATTGGAAACTGTTACGATGCGAGTCCTGGCAAAGGTCCATTAATTTTCCGACATTTAAAGCCTCTACAGACCGCTGATTTTAATCAGTCTGTCAAATTTTGATTGTTGGACGTATTCAAAGAATCCGTGAGTGATTATGCAGCATGATTATGTAAACTAAACGTAATTAGTTATATTGCCTTTGATTTAAAATAAGTTAAGTTAAGGATTATCTGTGCTTGTTGCAAATATTTTTTTTTTCTTTTTATTACTGAAATTCTACCCAAAAACGGAACAATCGTGTGCGAAATTTGCCGATTTTATATGACTTTTGGTCGGTTAGGTATGTTTTAGAAAAGGTTAAAAGAGGCAAGTAAACATATACTAAAGTATGTAGGACGTATGTTCTTTTTTTAAAAAACATTTACAGTTAGCCTCGGACGCTTTCACTGCCTCACCAGACATTAGTCATGGAAGTCGGGACTCAATCCATCTAGAAAATATGACTTGACTTGATCTACGAGAAGATTGGGTTTTAGGGACGTATTATCACCTTCGCCTTACCTGTATGTGCAATGACACGGGCCGCTCATACGGTTACGTCAGTGTAAAATAGGACGCCGAATAGCCGAAAAACTTCTGCCACGGTCGGGCCGAAATCTGGGACTGATTAAAATCGGTAGTCAACGTCCATCGCCTCGTAATTTACTTACTTTTAACTGTCTACAAGGACCGTCGGGCGTCCAATTTTTTCCTTTCAATTCAATTCCGCGGAGCCATTTTCCTGATTAGTCTATTGTGTATCGATGGATGGCGAGCGATATCGAGTACCATCAAGATCGAATGTAACTCTCTTACTTTATAAATGTACTTGCGATGGCCGAAAATTTACTGTATTCCCATTTCTTTGTTTTGTAAGATAACCAAAGAAAATATGTGCGAGTGTTAATTATAAAAAAGAATATACTTCTATGTCTCATATAAGACTCTAGAGTAACTCAGACACGTAAATTATTTGCTTTTTATAGTAAAATAAAAATACTATAAATATATTAACTAGCGTATTTTCCATTACTGAAGCTAAATAAATAATAATTGTGTAGCTCTTGAACAAAACATTTAAATTTTATTTTAGTAACTGAAGTTACAGAACAGTTGTCGCAAGATATTGTTTTATTTTTGATGTACTTATTAAGTTTAGTAACATAATATAATATACATAATATCCTGGGGCATTATTCACACACGGCCATCTGATCCCAAACTAAGCAGAGCTATGGAAACTAGCTAAATAATATACCACTGTTGTTCTGTAAATAAATAATTATATCGATAGTTACACCCAGACTCAGGACAAACAGACATGTTCATGCACACAAATATCTGTCCTGGATGGGAATCGAACCCACGACCTGCGACGTGATAGACAAGTATCTACCAATCACGCCAACCGTTCCGTCATACAGTAACATAAAATAGAAAGTATAAACATATGAAATACATTTTTTTATTAATTTAGTTAACAAATATATTCTGTCCTATGACATGTTTCTGGTTACGGGTCCCGCACCGCTACCCGCATTTTTCTTCATCATATCAGCCGAAAGACGTCCACTGCTGGACATAGGCCTCCCCCAAAGATCTCCACAATTGCCGGTCTTGCGCTATCCCCATGCAGCGATTTCCAGTGACCCGCACAAGATCATCGGTCCATCTTGTAGGGGGCCTGCCCACGCCGCGTCTTCCGGTTCGTGTTCGCCACTCGAGAACCTTACATTTTTCTTATGCAACCAATATTGATACACATTTTCTGAAACTAATTTAATTTAACCCAGTATTTGCAGTTGTACGCAGCTGGTACCGTTTATCTAATTTCTAAACCTTCACACAATAAATAACATGTAACGTGCGTGTATTTACTTTAAAAGACACTGTGATTTTGTGAAACACGATAAATCTTGGACGCATCTGGTTCTGTTCATTCAACAGCTGTGTTATGCTTGTAAATTCGTACAAAAAATGCCACAGCCCTATAATGCGTACCCTAAAGAATCCCAATAGAGGAACCCTTGGGTTCGATTTGAAAGGTAGGGATGCCTTTTTTCGATGTCATCTACGCCCACAAAGGATTAGCCCATAAAGGATTCTACCTGAGTCACTCGAGCGTGTACGATACATTAATAGAATGTTAGCAGAATGATAGGCGTAGAGACTTACAATTCGCTGGATATGATATTATGTTGCTTCCAATAACGAGCAACGTACTCTTATTACGCGGATGTTTATTATAAACCTATCGTTATTTTTCAGAGAGCGTAATAAGGTTAACATTTTTTTTATAAATTATTGTTTACTAAATGGTTTCGTTAGTATTTCATGTTAAATAAACACAAGCAAATTATTGAGCTAATTGTAATGTGGATAAGCAATATTCTATTTAATAAGTATTAATAGAATATTTGTTATCCCCATAACAATTCGTCATAACAACCGTAAGAAGTCCACTGCAGAACAAAAGCCTCCCCCAAGAGCCATCTTGGGGGGGATATGCCGTAATTGCCACACTTGGCAGACGGGTGTGCGATGGCAGTATGATGGTCGTAATATTCAGAAAGACGCTGATGCTCGTCGTTACGGGATGAGATGGGGTGATGATATTCTGATATTCACCAACGCCACCACACAGCAAATGGCTTAACAATTAGCTTAATAATTTTATACTGCAACTTGTCCCGATCTATATCGAATGGCAACTAAATTTTTGTTGTACTATTGGAATTAATTTAAATTTTTCAAAGAGCTTCAAAGAAGATTTTGCGCATTGGAAACTCACGAATAACTTAATCCAAAATTTATTCAATGCCCTGTTTTTTTTATGGTTGCAACTGTATGTATGTTTATATATAATTATTTTCTCTTAAGTGAAGCCTTTTTTAGTAATTTGTTATTGTATGCGTTCTAAACCATCATAGTCCATGGGCGGCGGTGATCACTTACCATCAGGTGACCCACTTACTCATGCGCCATCCTATTTTATATAAAAATATATCAACTCAGAAATATAATATCTACTGCAGATGTGTTTATGTGTTCCCCAAATGTAGCCCAAAATATACTTTCTGAACTCAGATATTCAAGATAAGGTGAGGTAAACTCGTAAATCCAAAGGCATGTTTGTAAAACGTATCCCAAGTGATTCCAGAACGGCGAATTGAGCAGATACAAATATTCATACCAATATCGAATACCTACCTTGTAAGATATACAAATGCGTTCCACTCTGTTTCTTATGTAAATCGGTATATTAATGAATAAAAGATCAGCCAAAAACTTAGTTCCAATGTTCCGATACAATATAAATAACCATGGTTACTCATATAATACTGGTTATTATTATATCTCTTTGTATAAAGTGGTATGTCTTGCTAGAAATACCGAGTTTAAGACGTTTGTAAAAGAATTTGATTTGCCAACTACCTTTGTATCGAAGAGGT
Source organism: Pseudoips prasinana (assembly GCA_951640165.1). NCBI lineage: Eukaryota > Metazoa > Arthropoda > Insecta > Lepidoptera > Nolidae > Pseudoips > Pseudoips prasinana. Next base: position 19,783,346 of record OX621240.1, read on the forward strand.
GTAAGATTACTAAATTAAATTCAGTACTAATGAATGGACTGGGTTACTTACTCGTTACAAATAAATTCGATTTAATTTTTAGTATATGTACGTACTAACTCGGTGGTCTGACGTGTTCATCAGCAGACAGTGATATGCTCGTTTCAAATCCCAAATTGGGCCTAAAAGTATTATGAGCTGTTTTTGGCAAGAAAGATACCCAAAAGCATCCTAAGTGACTCGGAGAGCATAAGGATTTTGCTCCTGCGCCTGATCTCTTCTAGTCGGATAACCGTACTATCGGATATGACATTAAGGTAATAGAGAGTACACTTGTGTGCATTCACACACTCGTATACACGGCCACATATCAAGCTATGAATTTCTAATATAAGCTGACCTCTCATTGTATCGAAATCCTATACAACGCGAGATCAGCGTGTACTGGAAATTTATAGCTTAATATGTAGCCGTGTGCACATCATTGTATGCCCTGTGAAGTTGACTAGATTCCGTTGAGAACAGCCTCCGTCTTCCGTCTCGTATTAATATATAGATTAGCAGACCTTTGAAATTTTCGAGTTCTCAGCTCTGGCTCAGTTCAGTGAGCGTGCTTTATGAATTTCGTGTTTACAGTTTAAATTTTCAATTTGCATAAACATTTTACCATTAGTTCGCAACGCTAATTGGAATATTGGATATCGTCCAATCATCGCTGATGGAGTTAATGTGACTCAATGACTATCATTTTGTGTAGAGGACGAATCAAATATTATTTAGTACTAAAGGACTGTGTTTATGGCATAGTGGGAGGCTGAGTAGGTTTTGAATGGGAATGAGTGCTGAATGTAATGTCAACTGTGTCATATTATCTTTTTCTAGAAAAGAGAACGTCCGCACTAGAGTAATATATCTCTATATCAGGGAGACAAATAGGATGGCGTGGTTGGTAGTTACTTGCGTTTTACGCCGCAAATTGTGGGTTCGATTCCCACCCGAGACTGATATTTGTGTTCATGAAGATGTATATTTGTCCTGAGTCTGGGTGTTAACTATATAAGTTTGTTTTTATAAAATAATAGTAGTATTATTTGTAGGAAATTGTTGTACAGAGTACGCAGGTGAACCTATGTTATTATATAGTTTTATATAAAACGCACATTACAGTCAAGACAGTTTTATTCACTTTTACTGAATGACAACCAACAAGTCAAAACACGCCTAATGTGGCAGATTACTATTTATATATGGAATGCTGCCAGTGCAGTGATATGGAACCTCCAACATTATTAGTCATATATCCGATATCTGGTTTCCATAGTACAAGCTCTGCTTAGTTTGGGATCAGATGGCCGTGTTTTTTAACACATAAAGTACATCTAAATGCAGAACAATTATATATGGGTCACATAAATAGAAAACACCAAGACGCTTACGTAGGCCTTGCTCCATACACATATATACTCTTTGGAGACATCAACAGATACCTATTAGCTGGTTTAAACTATTCCGGCTCTACGGTGACCTCTATGTTAATAAACACATAGAGAATACCGTAGAGTTCTTTATATAAGGCATGGAAGGACTAGTTCTAAAATTTAGTTACTGAAATATTGTATCAGACTACACTACTGCATTCTGAACTTGACGAGTACCTGAATAAACATTGTTTCGATGGTTTAGAGGCCAAATTCCTTTAAACATTCAAACATTGATAGGACCTTAGGCAGATGATAACAGATTTCATAATTCCTATTTCTATAATCGATGCTTGAGTGCTTATCATGTGCATTATAAACGCTTCATAGGACTTCAGGAAATACCCACAGATCTTGATGGAGTTGGTTCTACTTCTTACACATAAAAATAACTATTTAAACATAATTAGAACGTAGCACAGAATAGCAACAAACAGTTGACTACGATAGAGCGTACCGCGGTAGGTCGTTAATAGTGAGCAAACATTTCCTCCACTATGTGGTAAAATCACTTCTGCCAACTTCAGAAGTAAACAGCGTTGTATGTAAACATCCGCTGACTAATTGCCCAAACCCCAAGTCTCGGAGACGAAACACATTTGTTATACATTTTAGTATCTGCATGTTTACAAGATATTTCACTTAACTTTGTATAGGCAGTTGATGGCTTTGTTGCTCCCAAAACTTAAATAGTTTGAGTAAACTATGTAAGTATTTGATTAAGTAGCTATAGAGAGTCTTCAAGAAAATTGCTTTTAAACTTGCAGAAGATTTGAGAAAACTCAATTCAATATTTGTAAGTTGGATCAAATTTGAAAAAGAGGAGTATTATTAGCTCGAAGCAGTATGAATGTCATTGACATTGTAGATACCAAGTGGATTAACCATTTAAATGAGATTATTTTTATCTGGAATTTACTTTAATTTAAACTATTATTCAAGAAAATCTATTCAAACAGTTATAGTTATGTTTGCAGTTTTGAACTGAAGTTTGGAGTTAAGTTTATGTCATACTAGCTGCGCCCCGCTGTTTTACCCGCGTTATACTTTATAAATTATAGTGTCCGCTAACTCCATACCATATTTTAGTAAAATCGCTCCAGCCGTTTAAACGTGCATCAAATTTACACTCACAAACAACTCACTTTCGCCTTTATAATATTAGTGTGATTAATGTAATAATAATAATACTATACTGGAACATTAATCACACACGGCCATCTGATCCCCAACCAAGCGGAGCTTATACTATGGAAACCAGATATCTGATATATTACATATACTAGTTTTCTTTTGTAAATACACCCAGAGTCAGGAAAACAAACATGTTCATGCACACAAATATCTGTCCTGAGTGGGAATCAAACCCACGACCTGCGGCCTGAAAGGCAAGCATTGACCAACCACGCAAACCCTTTGTTATATTTCTTGGGCCGACACTTCAATGAAACAATAAATATAAAAAAAATACTCTAGATTGTTATTTTTGACACGTGTCACCTCAGCACGTATACACTCCAGTGGGGTGGATTTGTATGAAATAGGCATACAAGAAGCGGGCGGCCCGTGATTTAGCCCGGCTTTGTATTTTTATTTAGGCACGACCCAACTAGAAATATTACAGTATTCGCACCCTACTGTATTAAATGTAACCTATTCGTTTTTTTTATAAAGACACCGCCCGCTCTAGGAAATTTAATCCCTGTATCGCGGTGTACCTACTTTACATAATTGACGGACACAAAGTACATTAATTCGTATCTTCGTGTTCATACCGTATCTTTTTATAAAGAATCCTTTTTATACTTTTGGAACGAAGTTTCTTATCGCGCGGTGTGCTAGACGGAAAAATATCTTACGAAAAGTTGTCACGACACTTTTTGCAGCTGTGCGGCGTGCGCATGTTTCTCTCTCTCTCTCTCTCTCTCTCTCTCTCTCTCTTATAGAAAGCAAGCCAGATATTTTCATTTCTATTTCGATTTCGCATTGAACAGTGTGGTGTCGCGACGATTATTTTTGTTGAGTGTATACAGGATTTTTGTACATAATAAATAATAAGAAATAACTTCGTTCCATCCGGGTGTCCCTTGACACCTCTCAAGTTTCATATTTTAAGCTATTGCATAGCTTCTATCGCGGGACTTGAGCGTGGGGACCGAATCCAGAAATTCCGTAACGAAAAAAACCTAACACCCCCCACTCCGACCGCCATCTATCGACAAATACCAGAACTTTTAATGACTTTTTGAAATATCACGCTTGTCTCTTTAGTTCATCAACCCGCCTTTAGGTGGCATTGGTTGTATTGGAAAACCACCGTAATCAGCTGTTTGTGAGAAAGTATATAGGTGTATAGGTATTTATCATCTACGTACAACAGTGAATATCTGTACTCGTATAATTTGTGTAAAAAGTGTTTTAAATATGAATAAACAAAGTGCATTTATTAATGAAGAAAGTCACGAAAAAATTGTGAAAGAAAATGAGTTAGTACTCAATATACATTCATTTTATTATTATTATCACAAATGCAGTATTATAAAATAAATAAATATTGTAATTGCATAAGTTGATAAAAAATGCTATGCAATAGCTTTACCGCGGCAGTCTCCGAGTGCCACACGTCTTTTTTTTTATTTCAGTTTTCTGGAATTATCTGGACTTGTTCATTCTATTTATGTAGAAGTTAAGTAAGTGTAGTGGAGTCCTATGTAGTTAAAGACACAGACAAGACTATGTAGTCGTACCATAGCGTGTTGGCCATATTTTGCCACGACAGTGCATGACAGTGCCGGTCGAAAGTTTAATATACCAAGCCCAATATATGACAAACTTAGGGACATACCACGTCAGATCGACAATAAGAGGTGTTCGCGTTTATGGTCACAGTCTGAAACTATTTTACTAATTAAGATACGGTTTTCAGTAAGTAACTACTAGTTTTCGCTCGTTAAAATAAATATTTGAGTATTATTTCCTTCCAAGCGGCTTAACCGATTTAGATATATTTTTGACAATTTTGTTGATACTATATTGTTTACCCACTATGGTTGATTTACAATATAAAACATAATACAAGATACATTACAAAAATGTATTATTTCATCTCCACAAATGACATTTTTAGAGATAGGCTCAGTACAGATAATTTGGAACTGCTGTACTGGACCTTAAACTACAATTAATGTAATAACATAGAAAGTAGACCCTTTAAGGTAACTTTAATACCGTGTCCAATAAATTAGTTTATAATAACTCCAATGGAGTTTAAGATCTTTTGGTAGATAAACAGTATCCCCTATATTCACGCTCACGAAATATCCAAAGTTCAATGACCGTGATGAAAGGGCCTAAAATATCTTGAAGGAGATGAACACGTCACGCGCCCATTATCGTGTACAGACATCACAAAATGTTCTGTCATCTCGTAGGTAAGCTATCATTTTTCAAATGCTAATCCAAAGGTTCGTCAAAGGGAACGCTTATCGTCGGTCTTCATGGTCCCCAATTTATTTCAGAGGGATTTCCACGTGTAAGTGTCAAGAGTTTCATTGCGTCAGACACGTGTTTTCCACGATTTTTTGTTGGAAGTGACAATGTTATATTATTCAAGTTGGGAACTTCACATAAAATGTTGAGGTGACAATGCTATTTAGGTTAACTTCGTGTTTTGTTTAACTCATATGTTTATTGTAATAATTCTTAGTATTAATTAAGTATTACTCAAGATCACTTATTGTTAAAAATATATTTATAGCCTGGAAGAGATCGCACCTAGCGATAAGGCCGCCATTTGTACAATCTTGAACATGCTCATAGTTCTTTGTATGTCATATTTTTGGTGTATAATAAAGAGTTACTTACTATAGATAATAATGCTTTTGTTTTCATCTTTGGAACTTAATATTTTGTTATAATCATGTTTTGGGCGTCTGTTGTGAGATGTTTATTATTGTAGTTAGGAACGTCATGTTAGGTTCAAATCATGATTTCTACAATTATTGTTAGAAGTAGAAGTGATAATATAAAATAAATTAAATTAGAAACATCACATTAAGTTTAAAACGCGTGTTATGCGATTTTGTCGGAATTGATAATATTATTTTGTATAAATTCAAATTATGTTTACTGCTTGCTTTGGAGGGCACGTTAAGCTGTCGGTCCCCACTGTTGTCATTAGACAGTTCAATGAACTATTTTCTTATTTCACCTGTGCAATAAATAGGTTTTTAATAAAAGCCACTAATTTTCGTGTATACCTGTGAAAATTAACGTTGGCGCCAATTTCGAGTGGGTAGTCGAGTGGGCAGTGGATAGATTGTAGTATTTACCTACACATGACGCCACTATAGGAGGGGTGGGGGGCTCCCTTTCATCGATGGATTAGAAGTTAGTTTATTATACATACATAGATTACAAAGTTATTATATCTATCTATGATTTAAGGAAGGTTTCTTGTGAGAATCTAACGAAAAAATTGGTCCAAAGCTGGCTAACTAGGCTGTTTAGTGATGTTAGAAGTTTGATTGAAACCTTACATAGGTTTCAATCAAACTTATAATATATGTGCTTGTTGCTTCCAAATGTATATGTAGGTACCGACGTCAGAGCAGGATATGTTTATGGTCAGTAGAAATTGCTTCTTGCTTCTTCTATTTAAAATTGAGCATCACAAATTTTGAGTTTGTTTCTAGTTGAAGATGTGTTTGGAATGTAACAATGGTGGCTTTGTAACATGTTCAGAACATAATTATGGATACGTTTTCATTTTATTAGTGTTATTTTCATTATCAACAACACAGTACATAAAAGTAGTAGTTAAAAAGAAGTAGCTATTGTATTGAAATAGATATTAAATATAAAAATAGTTATTTAAGAAAACTACTTATTAAATAAAAATAGTTAAGAATTCTTACAATACCCAGTACTTATAAGTTAGTAGTTTAGTTATTAGTTTCTTTATGACAACCCATTTGATCAAAATCTATATGCGTCCTGACAGAATATTTGCTATTGAATTTAACTCATTTAACAAACAACTGATAAATTACTTAACATACATTCATATTACCAAACATATATTCGAATTTATTACCTACCTCCTTCTTTTGGAAATCGATTAAAAATATTATTCATCTTTGATGTTACAAAACATACTCACGATCCGTGGATCTACATAACAATCAGTAATGATGTTCCCTCAGATTCCCTAGTGACAAAACCACACAGTAGCAAATCAAGAATCTATTGTTTCACCAAAGCAAGAGGATCAATTAAGGTGTGTACACACAATACACCGGCGATAACAGGTAGACAAATGACTCGTGCCTAATAGTGCGAACATGCGTGTGAACGAACATTGATCCGTCCAAGTCGTGAGGTTACCTTCCTCTTCCTTGAGTTACAGGGAAATAAAAAGTTTTCTGCAGCTATTGTGTAATAGAAAGACTGGTCATGCGAAGTGTTTTGTATGGATTCCCGTATTGCACTGGCGTAACGAAGTTCATACTATTGCTATATAGCTACTTAAGGCGTCGTAATAGCTTAATAAGCAAAGCGTTCCGATTTACAATAAATACGTAACATGTTGAACTCCTCTGCTAGAAATCCACTTTACATAAGAGATTCTTAGCAGTTTTCAAAGTGTCAGCTTTGTAATCTTTAGTAAAAAGTAACATTTACAACAAAAATAAATGTTATTTTATTGGTGTCTATGAAAAAAATATAACAAAGTTAAAAACACTATTATACAAGACTTTACAAGTGGTTCTCAGTACATAGACAGATATAAATTCATAAATATATTAAATTTATACAAACATAAATATTCCAAAAAATAAAAGAACATACATACATACATAGACTCACGCCTGTCTCCCAGAGGGGTAGGCAGAGACAACGGACTTCCATTTGTCACGATCTTTGCACACCTCTTTCGCTTCGTTTACTGACATTATATTCTTCACACATGCTCGCCGGTTTAGGGTACTTCTGACCTGACCTTTAAAGAAACTATTGTAAAAATTAGTTACGTAAACGCATTTGCTTTAAGAAGTACAGACGCCAGCACATCCAGCTCTCCAATCTGTCAAATTTCTTTTATAGATTTTCAACTTTATCAGAAAAGCATAAATAAGGTTCACTTTCAATTGGGGAAATTTGACAGATTGGGGCAGCTTGATGGGCTGGTGCCTGTACCTCCACATGAATTGGGTAAGTCAATTGTGCGCGCCATGAGTATGAATTCGAGGTCACTGACCCCACAACCCAACGGTCTAACCACTAGTCTATCTCGTACACACGGCTACATATCAAGCTATCCATTTCCAGTATAAGCTGATCTCGCGTTGTATAGGATTTCCATACAATGAGAGGTCAGCTTATATTGGAAATGTGTAGCTTGATATGTAGCCGTGTGTACTTAATACTACTAGTACTTAAAATACAGTAATCTTCTATATCGTTGGTATCTTCATTATATCATCAGCAGAAGGTGAAAAGTGTAGCCTAGATCTATTCGTTTATATCTCCTATATAATACTGAGATGTATTAATACTCGGTGTAATAGGAAGCGATCATATTATCGGAACTGTATAGGTACTTGAAGATATCTATATCAGGCCAATAGTAATTATTGCTTCTAATTCGTGGTTTTCATGTGTCGGAGCTTTGAGGTGCTATAGGTAGATCTTAATGCATTGGTTTAGACCTATTTTTCACCGCGTAATGTGTATCTGAAAGAAAATTTTATATAAATAAATAAATATCCTGGGACATTATTTACACACACAGTCAATCGGATCTCAAATTAAGCAGAGCTTGTATATGGAAACCAGATAACTGATATACCACATATACTACTTTCTTTTGTAAATACATACTTATATAGATAATTACACCCAGACTCAGGACAAACAGACATGTTCATGCACACAAATATCTGTCCTGGGCCTCTACCGGCTAAGTCGCCGAACATCGATTTCTTACATAGAGTTCAAATAAATAAAGGTTTAAATTGACCTAATCAATGGTGAAATCGGCTTCAACGATGACAATCGATTCCGGGCCATTTATGACGTCACATGTGCCCACGGAAGCCGATTTAACGATTGATTAATTTATTTTTAACCTTTATATATTTAAACGCCATTTAAGAAATCGATGTTCGGCGACTTAGCCGGTAGAGTCCCTGAGTGTGAATCAACCCACGACCTCCGGCGTGAAAAGCAAGCATTTGCCAAACACGCCAACAGGCACTGATTAACTACTATATACTATATATAAAAAAGCTTAAGTGCGTTAAGAAAATATCGAATGGATTATATAAATTCGAGTCTGAGAACCACGGTGCGGTGGCGGAGCGGTTAACGCTCATGAGGCCGGATACCCCGTGGTCGTGGGTTCGATGCCCACCCGGACTTAAATTCATTTTAAACATACCTGAGACTTGCATAGTCACTGGAAATGTATATATAATAATTATAAACAACAGTTGCACTTAAGGAAATTTTCATATAATTAGGTAATCATCTCGCACAAAAGGGGAAAATATCAACTCCATGGCTATAATTACAATATGGTGCGGTCTTCGAGCGTTCATCACTCAATTTTACAGCTTGCACACTTAATATCCCCTCGAGTTTAATTAGAGGGTAATAAAAGCGATCGTTTTCTATAATATTATGAAGCACTTGATGGTATTAAAATATTAAGCACTTTCCTCATTAATAATCGCTTTAATGAAACGACTCCCGTAAAAGCAAAGCCGTGCTTTGATCAAAATATTAAAAGTTCTTTGTGTGAAAATTCAGTGTAGGCCGCCTGGTGGGGCTTTGCATCAAAGATCACGGATTTGACTTCCACACCGGACAATCTTTGTGCTGTTTTAATAAACATAGAACAGGGGGGGCTACCGGCTAAGTCGCCGAAATTCGGGATAGTGATCGGCTTTCAAATAAATAAAGGTTAAAAATGACTTGCAATCGTTAAATTGGCTTCCATGAGCATAAGTGACGTTAACGTGGAAGCCGATTTAACGATTGACTAAGTCATTTTTAACCTTATTTATTATATATTATTATTATAAGCATATATTTACAAAAGAAAAGTAATATGTGTAGTATATCAGTTATGTGGTTTCCATAGTACGAGTTCTGCTTAGTTTGGGATCTGATGGCCGTGTGTAAATAATGTCCCAGGATATTATTATTATTATGTTAGTCTAGGTGTAAATGCCTAGCATAGCTCTGCGTAGCATATACATAATATGCTACGTTCTCAAAAGGTTATTTAAAAGTTCGATAAGCTCGATAACTTGCGTATTTTATTGTTATAAATAATTAAATATAAAATATTTTAACACGTTGTTAATGGTTGGTTGGTAATGGGCCTTATTGATCATAATTATAAGACCACACACGTCAGTTCGTAAAGCGTTAATAGCTTAATAATTACTTAGATTATACACTTGATACCATATATTACAGATACCGAATTAATTAGAAATCTGAGGTTCCTTTTAGGGTTCCGTACCGGTCCAAAGGGTAAAACGGGACTCTATTACTAAGACTTCGCTGTCTGTCTGTCACCAGGCTGTATCTCATGAACGATGATGATCACGAACGTGATAGATAGACAGTTAAAATTTTTACAGATGATGTATTTCTGTTGCCGCTATAACAACAAATACAATCAAAATAAAATAAATATTTAATGGGGCTCCCATACAACAAACGTGAATTTTTTGCTCGTTTTTATAGATAATGGTACGGACGGAACCCTTCTCGCGCAAGTCCGACACGCACTTGACTGGTTTTTTATTTTCTTGCGTCCAATCATTGTATCATCATACCGAATGACGACGATCAGCCGAATGACGTCCACGGACGGCAAAAGCCTCCCCAAATGATTTCCACAATCGGACGATCTATAAATTGAGGGGATATGCCATAATAACCACGCTTGGCAGGCGGGTTGGCGATCGCAGCATGATGGTGACAGTGCAGAGAGAGATAACTATTCCCTCGGGACAACTTCTAGCCCCCCACGGGATGAAATGGGATGGTGATATTCTGTGCCGTCAGCCACACAGCACTGCTATAATTGTATACAGGCTTGCCGAGAAGTTGACGTTCAAACGCAGCATTTAGATAAGTACTTTATGATGAGATCTATCCGAATCACCCCCCATGTATGTTCTTATTTTTTTTTTGATACATTGAAAATTTATGGGTCCTGAGCTCAAACCCTAATTTCCATCGCGTTTTTAATAATGTAGAAATTCAATAATATTATGCTCCCTTTTGGATCTTTAAAAGGAACCTGGACATTTCATTAATATATTCCATTAAACTATCCCATCACTTCGTGAAATTACAAAATATAACAGCGGAAACTTACACGCATTTTATATTTTTGGGAGTAATTAGCGTTTATTTGTCTTTAAATTACTAAATAATTTCTAAACCCTTATTTAATTTACTCATTTCACTTCTTAATATTGCTGGGTGGTGACGGCATAGAATATCATCACCCCATCTCATCCCGTGGGGGGGCGTAGAAATCGACCGAGGGAATACCTACCAGACAACGGGTAGCAGCGTTTTTCTGTGACCATCAAGTGCGATTGCCAATACGTCTGCCAAGCGTGGCGATTATGGCATATTCTCCCATTCTTTGAGGAGGCTTTAGACCAGCAGTGGACGTACTTTGGCTGACATGATGATGACTTTTAAATATCTCAAATTTACCTCTTTAAATCCTGTTTCAACCTTAAGCATCAGAAGTGTTCTCGGTTTCGCTGTTGGCAACTCTGCAGGTTTGCTTTAATTTCTTTTTTCTACTAGTCCCTCATCTTAATATTCTACGAGAATATATTACAAAAATTTGAGTGTGGAGGATGATTTTATTATCATGACTGACGAGGGGTGGTGACAAGTTGCAGTTAAACGCATCTGTCGTATTCGGTTCCTTAATTGACGAAATAGGGTTCGAAAAGTTATTACGTCTGGATTTCATCATGGATTTGTATTTAACCCAAGAGAGAATTACATTTACCACTATTGTGCAATATGCTCAATAATATGCCTAATATACTAGCCGTACTAACACATTTGACAGAAAAATATTTATTTTTAAATACGGAATAAATAAAATAAAAAAGTTTTTATTCACGTAGACTTTAAAAAAGCGCTTGTAATTAAGTAAGAATAATAATTTCTAGGTATATTAGTACCTACACGGAGTGTATGAATAAAATTTAGATAGGTTGGTATAACATTTATTTTATAATTTAGCTAGCTTATATTAAGTTATTCTCAAGGTTATATATAGGTTTAATTATCAAAGTGTTAGATATAATTTACTACATCTTATCTGAATGGTTCTATCTTTAAGGTAAGAATTCCATATTATTATTATGACGGACAAAGGGAATGAACAGAATTTGGTGTGCATTGGATCCGGTGATAGTATTAAAGCGCGACCGTCGCTATACACAAAGGTGTATAGCGACGGTCGCGCTTTAATAACTAATACTACTTACGCTTAATACTATCACCGGATCCAATGCACACCAAATTCTGTTCATTCATTTATGGGGGTATACCGTAATCGCCACGTACGGCAGACGGGCTCACGAATGGTGGTCATAGTAATCAGAGTAACGCTACTGCCCATCGCCGTCGGTACTTATAGGAACGACGTTTAGTTTTTTTATTTTGTTTTTTTTTAATTTTAAATTTTAAAACTTTATGCACAAGAATGTACAGAGGCGGACTTAATGCCAAAGGCATTCTCTGCCAGTCAACCTTGGGGTGATGCAGAGAAATCATGGTAGGTGCACTATAAGGACAGTGAGTAAGAAAATTAAAATCTGACGATATATAGAATACACAAATACCTATATTAAAATAAACTAATAAATATTATATATATTTACATACATGTATATACACACAAATATACAGATAAATAATAATAATAGTTATTACAATAACAGTGCTACTGTGAGGATTGAGCCAATACTTTTTTAGGACGAGATGGGGTGGTGATATTCTATAGGTATGTATATACATATATTACTGTAACCACACATCACTGTGGTCTGTTAGTTTTTAGGGTTCCGTAAAAAACCCTTATAGATTCGTCATGTCTGTCTGTCCGTCCCTCCTTCCGTATGTCACAGCCACTTTTTTCCGAAACTAGAAGGACTATATTGTTAAAACTTGGTAAGTAGATGAATTCTGTGATCCGCATTAAGATTTTCATACAAAAATAGAAAATAACAAAAAATTTTGGGGGTTCCCCATACTTATAACTGAAATTCACAATTTTTTTAATCAAACCCATACATGTGGGATATCTATGGATAGGTCTTCAAAAATGATATTGAGGTTCATAATATAATTTTTTCTAAAGTGAATAGTTTGCGCGAAGGACACTTCCAAAGTGGTAAAATGTGTGCCCCCCCCCCCCTGTAACTTCTAAAATAAGAGAGTGATAAAACTAAAAAATACATTACTTTACAAACTACCACCGAAAATTGGTTTGAATGAGATCTAGTAACAATAACGTTTATATTATTACTTTTATATTGTTACTTACTGCTACGGAACCCTTCATGGGCGAGTCCGACTCGCACTTGGCCGCTTTTTTAAGGTTTATCCTGTACGAGTAACATAAACCCGTTGCTACAGGACTTGAGTATTACATTATATAAAATCTTATATTTTTTAAATATATTATAAATATACTCCTTAAAACTCTAAGAAGGTCCTCGCTCATAGGCACCAGTTTAAATACTTCTAAAGGCTAAATAGAATCAAAGAAGTGACTTAGTTCAGCAACCTCCTCCACGAAACTACGTTCGCGCTGATTATGTCTTCATTAATTGTAATAACATTACGATTAATGTAGTGTTACACATTAATTGCTATGTGTACAATACATGCAATCATTTATCTAGACAAAGAGGAATGTAAGCCACACCGGTACCATACAAAGTGCCGCCGTTAGAGTATCGCACTGCACCTATTTAGCCTGAAGTGGGGTTCAAGAGTGCTACCAGGTTACAAAGCTAATTCAACTGAATACTACGGGGGCGCTGGGGCATAATAGGTGGAGGTAATTTATAAATCGATACTTTGACATTGGTATGTAGTTTCTGTGAGAATGTACATGTACGCAATGTGCCATTATCCTATTATTTTCATATGAGCTATATTAGAGAGGTTTGTAATGACTTTCAAATTAGTTAGTAGTTAAGGACAAAATCATCATCAATATCCCATACAAAAAATGTCTCTAAAAACTTCAAAAAATCTTGAAATTATCAAGCGTTGAAAGTTCAATTAATAATATTTAATTTTATTTATTTCTGAGACGCATACAATTATAAAACAAGACTTCATTAACATATCCCCGCGGTTTTAACTGCCTTAAATTTTATGTATTATAGCGTATGTGTTATTCTGATATACTATAGTGCTATATCACTACAAAGTTTCGTCAAAATCCGTTCTATAGTTACTGCGTGAATGACTAACAAACATCCATACATCCATACAAACAAACTTTCGCGGTAATAATATTAGTAGGATTTACAGTAAGAACTTAAGTTCTTTAGTATAATCCACTTTATGATCGGTACATATTCTTTGGAGCGTGTCTGTTCCACGACTGGCTGTATCGACCTCAGAGCGCGTCGGTCATATTATTATTACCCCATTGACTTTAACTGAATGAAGAGGACGGGAACAGCGACATAATACGTTGATATCATCATGTCAGCCTAAGTACGTCCACTGCTGGACATAAACCTCCCCAAAGAATAGGTGATATGCCATAATCGCAACGCTTGGCAGACGGGTTAGCAATCGCAGTAGAAAAACGCTGCTGCCGGTTCTAGGTTTCCCTCGGGCGATTTCTACGCCCCCACGGTTTGAGATGAGTGGTAATATTCTATGCCGTCACCACACATCTTGTTGAGATATGAATGAGTTGACTTATTCATCAAAGTAAAGTAAAGGTAAAACTATAACGCGTGCTCGATTTGAATGGCTTAACAATTGCAGGGGTCCTAAGGGGAAGCAAGTCATTTTACGAATGAAGTCTGTGTAAGTCTTTGAACGGCAATGCTTAGCTTTCATTCATACATTCATAGCTTATGGAACGCGTTTCTCCGTAATTAGGGGACGAACAAGCCTGTTAAAAATGGTCATAGCACGCGCGATTATAGTACCTATTGACCCATGTGTTTGCTTTTATATGAGCGGGTTAAAGCTTATTTTTTAAATACATCGATTTTTTATTTTAAGTTTGATAGAGCTTGTCTATTTCCGCACGTGTCCTCAAGGCGATCCTTGAGGAAAAGAATTTGTACCTACATAAAATTGACATTTTATGACATGTGGCTAATATGTCATATAATATATTACATGTATTATAATAATTAATGAAGTATACTGTCGCTATACTAATGAATTAAACAAACCATTATTTTGTAGTCAAGTACAGGATTTACAACATGGGGCGAATCAAAGTCATTTCCAGTAATATTGTGTAGCAATGTTGAACTTTCATTAATAAGTTCAAGACTAAGGGAGCGTGTCTGCTCGTCTTTCCATACGGAGGGGAATAATATCTGTAGATAAAATTGACACGCGCGATGTTCATATTAGTCCATTATAATAATGAAAGAATTTTACTTTGGCGATATCGATTAGTTAAACTAACCATAATTTCCATTTGTCAGAAGCATAAAGTTACAAACTATAGAACATGGTCCGAATCATTGTTTTTTTCAATAATATCGCATGGCAATGTTGAACTTTCATTAATAAGTTCAAGACTAAGGGAGCGTGTCTATGTCCGCTCGTCGATCCATACTGAGGGGACGAATATTTGTACATAACATTTACATTATGACACGCGCCATGTTCATATTAGTCCATTATAATAATTAATGAATTTTACTTTGGCCATATGGATTAGTTAAACTTACGATAATTTCTATTTGTCAGAAGCATAAAGTTACAAACTATAGGAGTTACAACATGGGGCGAATCATAGTGTTTTTCAATCATTTTGTATGGCAATGTTGAACTTTCATTAATAAGTTCAAGACTATGGGAGGGTGTCTATATCTGCTCGTCGTTCCATACTGAGGGGACTAATATTTGTACATAAAATTTACACGGGTGATGTTCATATTAGTCCATTATAATAATGAGCGGATTTTACTTTGGCCATATCGATTAGTTAAACTAACCATAATTTCTATTTGTCAGAAGCATAAAGTTACAAATTATAGGACATGGGCCGAATCATTGTCTTTTTCAATAACATTGCAAAGCAATGTCGAGCTTTCTTTTATTGGTTCAAGGCTGTTGGAGCGTGTCTATGTCTATTCTTCTCTATCCTGAAGGGACGAATGTTTGTATATAAAATTTACATTACGTATGACACGCGCGACGATCTTATAACCCTATTATCATAATGAATGAAGTACCTATATTGTGGCGATATCAATGAGTTAAACTAAAGAGATTTAAAGATGTCTGAAAGAGTAAAACTAACTCTATTTTCCACTTGTCACCAATAAAGGTACGAACAATATACACATACAACATAAGGCGATTCAATATCATTTCCAGTAATATTTTATGGGAATTCAGATCCTATAGTTTATAAGTTCCATGCTGATGGAGCCTACATCTGTTCGTCTGTACATCCTGAGGGAACGATTGGTACAAAAAATCACATATGAGCCCATTATATCAACGTACTTATTACATTGTAGCGTTCGTTGTTTTATTAAAAGTTTGAAATAAGCTTAGTTTACATTTATCGACACATACATAAATGTAATAAATTCCGTTTTTTAAATAAAATATTATAGGGGTACTTAATTATTTAATACTATTATCAATTCAACATTGTCATTCTTATTTTATATAAATCTCTGTGCAATGTACACACAACTACATATCAAGCTATACATTGCCAGTATATGCTGAATTGCTGATCTCGCGTTGTATAGGATTTACATTCAATGAAAGGTCAGCTTATATTGGAAATGTATAGCTTGATGTGTAGCCGTGTGTACGAGAATGTGGACGTAATATATTGACATAAGATTCAATTGTTCGTAAATTAATCTTGTACCTAAGTGTTTTGGATGTCGCATCTGTTAGCTTGAAGGTTAAATTAATAAATAAAAAAATAAAAGAACCAATATTACATGAATTGTAACAACAAAGGACGTATTTATGTATGTCATTTCTAGTATCATTGTGTGGCAATGTTGAGCTTTCATTCAAGCGTTCAAGGCTGATGGAGCGTGTCTGCCTGTCTGTCCGTCCTGAGGGGGCGAATGTTTGTACAAAAAATTGCAATTTTATGGCACGCGCGACGATCATATCGTCCCATTACTCCGCGTCACTTCATGGCGCAAATACTGGCGTATTTACTTTGCAGTTATGGAGTTTTATTATGGGGCATACGTCAACTTTTAGACTACATTTTTATATCTGTCAAATAAAGAGAAATGTTATAAGTTTGAAATTGTTATAAGTGTATGTTATCGTTGTTGCCATACGCAGGGTATTATTTGAATGCTGCATTTATCTGAAAGCAAAATAAACAGAGATAATTTCATCAATCTGGTTAAAAGTTACAGCTCAATACAGAGTATTTCTAGCTTAAATATGTTCGGTAGCATTTATAATTATAGGGTTAAACAAAACCTGCATATATACATAGGTTATCGTCGGGCTGGTTGACGTGGTTGGTAAATACTTGCCTTTCACGTCGCAGGTCGTGGGTTCGATTTCCACTCAGGACAGATATTTGTGTGCATGTCTGTTTGTCCTCAGTCTGGGTATAATTATCTATATAAGTATGTATTTACAAAAAGAAAAGTAATATATGTAATGTATTAATAATCTGGTTTACATGGTACAAGCTCTGCTTAGTTTGGCAGCACAGGATATTATTGCCTTGTGATCAGATAGCCTGTTGTTTGATTAATGTTTAATTATGGCCTAGATATTATTAAAGAATCTTCTGGAAGAGATCGCTTAGTATACCTTTTTTAATCATTCATCAAATATATGTTACTATGCTCTGAACATGATGTGTTTTATAGTGTAGGTATTTATCTTTTCTCAGGGACTCGATAAGTTATAATGGAATTTCATAAGGAACCACATTTCAATGACGCACAACTGCATTAAAACTTATCATGGCTTTCTTATGACAGAGTTCTATTGTGGTTTAATAATATTCTCTTATCGTACTACACGTACTATGTAACTTAGTAGTTTATTGAGAGAGTAGTTATATTCCCAATTATTGTCTCGAAAGTTGTACGCGCAATTTAAAAACAATTACACAGTTCGCTTCTTTCAAACACTATAGGCACAAGTAATTCGCGATTCGTTTTACTTAACGCGTTTTGAGGCAACACTTCTGCTTTTTAAACAAAGCCTCTACTCAGGTAAATGATTAGAAATCTCGTAAATTCTATCTCCGTTACGCATCAACAGATACTTTTAATTAATAACTGAATGTATGCTTTTGACCCTAATTTCTAGTATTATAGACAGGTTCAACAGTATACAATCTTCTTTCGTTAGCTGGATCTTAAAGATTAATGAAGAAGCTTTTCTATGTTCTGTGTTTAACGCTGTACTTAACTGTGATAGCCAGGATTGAATAGATGACCAAGTAGTTACTGAGTGTATTCATTTTACAACCAGACTCATCTGATATTTTGTACCTAATTATGAGAAAGTAACTACTGGCATATTTCCATAAATAAATGAACTCTTACACTAAATATTTAGGTTCCCATAGTTTAGTAGTTCATTTTAGGTTTTTTCAATTACATTAGCATCATCATATCATCTGACAGACATAGTCCACTGCCAGAGATAGGCTTTCCTCAAAGATCTCCACAATAGCCGGTTGGCTTCGAACCTGCTGGATGCGGCTTCAAAGCCGCTTTCAAGCTCATAGATCACTACAATATTCACGTTAATTCATAAAGTCGCCGATTGCATCGACCCTAACGCAAAATTTGAAAAATAATGTTAGGGTTTCAGTAACATTTATGTACAGACGCCATCACATCAAGCTACACCAATCTGTCAAAATTTCCCCAATTGAAAGTGAACCTTATGCTTTTGTGATAAAGTTGAAAATCTATAAAAGAAATTTGACAGATTGGGATAGCTGGATGTGCTGGCGTCTGTACGTATATCGTGATCTATTGATGATAAACAAGCAGTTAGGATGGTGAACACCAATAACTCGAAACTGCAAAATAATCTTCTTTATTTTTAGTTGCATTATATTTATTTACATTGTATTAGGATTATTTTTGTTTTATAGAAATTTCAAGATGTCTTAGACGTGTGGTTAGACGGCTTAAGTTTTATCTCAAAAACAGATAATCATGATTTTACTATAACAAATAATTATGTGATATTGCTATACGTTTAATAGATAGGTTCGAATGTAATTAGACCCGTAAATATAGCAGGAAATTGAAAACAATATTCCATGTTTTATCTTAAGAAATTTTTGCAATTAAGCAAATCCTTACACGAGTAAAATCTCTTCTTCATTATAATTACCTACCTCTTGACGACTCATAGCCCTGTTATACGGCGGGCTATTAAACTGTCAATGCCAGAGGGTCATAATCCGGAGTGCGTACCGCAATATGGGCAACATAAATCAGCTAATTAACCCTCCTAGCCCTTATTAACGACATAAATTTCGCGCTCCGAAGCACACTCGAGACTATATGGGGGTAATATGCGCATAACGCACTCAACGCGACGTCTGCCGTGGAATTATGCCTTTGAGTGTACCAGGCTAATGTGTCTTGAGTACAAGACGATGTTAATCTGCATTATCGTGAAGATGTTGCTTCACTTTTGAGATTTAAGTTCATACACGTGCAGTAAGCACGTGTAGCGCAGTGATTTTTGTAGTCGCCTCGTCTGTCACCTCGGTGCCCTTGACTTTCGCATTCGATCCCGCACAGGACAACTTACTATGAATGATTATGTTATGGATTTTTTTTTATTTGATGTTTACAGTTAATGTAGGAGGCTTTCACTGCTTAACTATGTATGTGATCCATATGACGATGAGGCTGCGTGTGCTTAGTATCCGTGAATTTTAATTAGTCGCCAGCGTTACTAGGATTTAATTACCTAGCCTAAACCACCTACTAAAAGTGATCACCCGCACGGTGATGACTTTTAGTGCCAGGTGGGTAGTTAGCAGACTCATGGCTCTCTACAGCGCAGCGGTCAAACAATGAAACCACAGAAAAACTCACAAGTCTATGATTGCTTATATCAAAGGCTATGTTGACAACTGAAATTATTATATTAATTCGGATTTCTTTTTTAATATATTCAAAGGTCCTACTTAATACAAAAATATCACAATTAAGGCATACAAATAATCATAACGTATTAGTTTCAATGTTAAGTTTTAATTTTAATTTGGTATAGTTTAAATGTTTAGATTTTCTTTTTGTTTACTGAATTTGAACATGTGGTGGGTACTAACCAGTAGGTACGTGATTGTTATTTTACTCAAGCAAGCCTATTGGCAATGTAAACGAATAACAGTATTGGTGTAGACAATTGGTGGTTTAAAAGAATATTGAAAGGCCAATATTTAATGTTCATACTAAATATTCTAGTGATAACGAAGTCCATAAATGCATGCCCATTAAAGTGATAAAACTCTATTCCAATTATAAAATTCCATAGTGCAGTCCCATATCACGTGGCGCGGGCTATTAGAATGAATATAAACTGGTGAGTCATCCCATCCCCACTTATCGAACGATCTCCGCACATGGCGTTTCCGATGCACTTTATCGTATTGCCATGCTACCTATCTCATCTCGCACGCCATCTTTTTCATTCTAACTGGAAGCGATGATATCGTTCGGATATACGACATTAGAACGAACCTAAATTATAGACTGACATAGACTCAAGACCTCGTAAAACATTATCTGACTAAATCGGAGACGTTCTCAAGAAAGGCCAATACAGAAGTATCCTAAACCGGCGAGCATGTAAGAAGAATATCGTGACAAATGGAAATCCGTTGCCTCTGCCAACCCCTCTGGGAAACGGGCGTGAGTCTAATTATAGACTTTTCACACTAATATTATAAAGGCGAAAGTTTATGTGTGAGTGTGTTTTGAGTGTGTGTGTGTTTGTTACTTATTCACGTCTAAACGGCTGGAGCGATTTTAATAAAATTTGGTATGGAGTTAGCTGATACCCTGGATTAACACATTGGCTTTAATTTATAAAGTATAACGCGGGTAAAATCGCGGGGCACAGTTAGTTTATTAAAAAAAGCCAGAGTGCTCCAATAAAACTTGAGTGTTATGAATGATTTTAGCCATTGAAGTAGAAATGGAAAACGTGTTTTTCATCAGCCCCAGATCGTCGAGACGATGACTCGTCAAATTAAAAACAGAAGAACGGAGCGGGTAACGAAATGAATGTTATTTTAGCTATAGTAATTTATCAAAATGTCCGTACCGACAACTAGCGCGCAGCTCCGCTTGGTATAAAATTTAACCAAAGGCCGGCCTCACATTTAGATGTGTTATAGGGAATACAATTGTTCTAATCACGTTTTAGGAATATTCGTCGGTCATCAGCATCACGTGAGATAATTATTCTGAAATATTACATACAAAATGTTATTTCGATATTTTAAACATGCCTACAGAAATACGTGGAAGATTAATTTTTCCCATAACACGTGGACATTAAAAACATTAATAAAATTGATACTTGTTCTGTATATAATATTTACATATATGTAATAGTATATTTGTTAACATATTTATAGTTATTAGTGTACCTTGTTATTGGTATATCACTCTTTGCGCGGTATCGTAACCGGCATAAATTCAATTCAATTCCTATCCATCTAAATGTTCTCTGGAAACAATCGTTATAAGACTGCTCTTTGTACATTATTTAATTTTTTCGATGTAAAATTTCCTTTTTTTTGTATAATAAAGTGTTTTTTTTTGTCATTAAATATAATATGTAAGGAATGAAAGAAATGATAATTAACAAAAGATAAGAAAAGAAAATTTGTATATTTACTCTATCAGTTATCCGATTTCCATAGTAAAAGTGTTGCCTAATTTGGGATCAGAAAGCCGTGTGTGAATTATGTCTCACAAGATATTATTTCTTTATTTATTGATAACTAGCTGTTACCCGCGATGACCAATGTAACCTACAACAAAAAGTCCTAACATACGTGAAAGACTCACTTTGAGAAACTCTATAATGAATGTGAAGAACTAAAGAAAGGTGATTTAATTAAAATTCTGTATGCCTTTTCTGTCAGACACGATATACAGAAAAACACGGCCTTTAAAGCATATTTTCACTGTAAAATGTTTCACTGACTCACTATTTAACACATACTAATATTAGAATAATTTTATTATATTAATATATTTTGATATTAGGTCTTTACCTATGAAATTGCCGTTCTGCAGTACTGGCCATTTCAAATCAAAATAATTTTTGTTTGGCTAAGAATTCTAATTTCAAATTAATTTTATTTTAAAAACATGGATTCTTTTTTCCAAAAGTAGTCATTTCTTTATTGATTAGTGTTACATTTTCATCGCATTTCAATCTTTTTCGTCATCATGGATACGTTAAAAATTCGAGTAATTATGGAATATGAGTACCGTCGTGGCAGCAACGCGGCACAAGCGGCACGCAACATCAACGACGTTTACGGAGCTAACACTACAAACCAACGCACCACCTGTTATTGGTTTGCTCGCTTCCGTTCTGGAAATTTCGACCTGAAAAATGAACCTCGCGGTCGTCCGAAGACTTTGGTCGACAATGACGAATTAAAGGCGGTTGTGGAAGCTGATGATACACAATCTACGGCTGAATTAGCAGCAGCTTTCGACGTTAGCGTCAAAACAATATTGGTCCATTTGCGTCAAATTGGCAAGGTAAAAAAGCTTGACAAATGGGTGCCCCACGAACTCAATGATCGCCAGCGCGAAGTACGCGTCGAGACGTGCCTTGCACTGCTCAACAGACACACAAATGAAGGAATTTTGAACCGCATTGTTACCTGCGATGAAAAATGGATTCTGTTTGATAACCGCAAGCGCTCAGCAAGTTGGTTGGATCCTGGTTCAGCACCTAAACAATGCCCTAAACGAAAACTTACCCCTAGAAAAGTGATGGTCACTGTTTGGTGGTCTAGCGCCGGTGTGATTCATCACAGCTTCTTACCAAACGGGGTGAGCATTACTGCAGATGTGTACTGTGAAGAACTGAGCACAATGATGGAGAAGCTGGCGCATCTCCAACCAGCATTGGTCAATCGCTCGTCTCCGCTGCTCCTGCACGACAACGCGCGACCTCATACTGCACAGCAGACGGTCTCCAAGTTGCAAGAACTGGGGTTGGAAGCTCTCCGTCATCCGCCCTACTCACCAGACCTTGCGCCTACAGACTACTACTTTTTCCAGAATTTGGATAACTTCTTGGCGGGAAAAAAATTCAATACCCGAGAGGCAGTACAAAATGCCTTTGAAGAATTTGTTGCCTCCCGTCCAGCTGATTTCTTTAAGAAGGGCATCAATAAACTGCCACTGCGATGGCAAAGATGCATTGATTGCATGGGTGATTACTTCGATTAATACAAATAAAAAAATTCATGAAAAAAATTCGTTTAAATTTTTTCATACAAAACGGCAATTTCATAGGTAAAGACCTATTATTAATTTCAATATAACAAACATACACTTCAATTTTACTTATATGTATATAAGATAACAGTAGCTGTACCCGCACGTCGTCCGCGTGTTATTTATTTATTTAGTTTTTTATAAAATAATAGATGTTTTTAAAGTAAACGTAGCCTTAGTTAATCCTTATTACATCAGCTACCTGCAAATGGAAGTCCCGTCAAAATCGGTCCAGCCATCTTAGAGCTTAGCCGAAACAAACAGACTGACAGCCAGACAAACAAAAATTGTAAAAAAATATATTTTGATGTAAGTACCGTATATATTCATATTTATGTATTAATAAACGGTTATTTCAATATTACAAACAGACACTATTCAATTTTATTTATATGTATACATTTGGTTTTCTTTACTACAACGTAATCTCTAAACGAGAGAGTTGCGCACTGACGACTGGGTCTTAAAACTTTTATACTCATGATACAGATCTATTAAGATCACTACCCTGGAAAAGATAAAATGTTTTGCCTTTGACAGCTCGGCTTTCCATTCTCCGACTGAATACTAATGTCGGCTTTTCGAGGGCTTCTGTTGAACTTGATTGTTTTTGTTGAATAGAAATTAATGCTTACTCGGTTATTTTGTATGAACGTAATCACAGTTGAATAGAAAGTAATGAATAGGTACAAAAGCTTGGTACGTGACTTATAGTTTTATTATCTGTGCGAGTGTGCCCGACAGTATTGCCTATTAACATTATAAGAACCCTCTTCCTTTAGGGTCAGACCGTGTGGGGTCGACAAACTCGTGTGCATTCAACTGTAATCGTATTGAATGACGGTCGTTAAATCGTATGTACGCACAATAGATGGATTTATTTTTTTGCCACAGTGTAACATAAAAATGTACATTTGTACAGTCGACGCCACTTGTCTTTCTGCCTGCGTGATAAAGACGTTCACAACGCCAAAATGTACAGCCGTCATAATAATACCTTAATATAGACAGAACCATTCACAATATGTAGTAAAAATATTAGACTTAAACTAGATAATTAAACATAATCTCTTGACAATAACTTGATACGAGCTAGCTAAATATCATTGCTATAATAAAATAAATTTTATAAATGTTTTCATACAATGTGTACCTAAATATCTATGTTACTAGAAATAATAATGTATACAACTATATTACTACAAACATGTTCTGACTATTTACAAGCGCTTTTTTAAAGTCTACGTGAATAAAAACCTTTTTTATTTTATTTTATTTTATTTTGTGTATACAATTGCCACATTGTAAATCCAATGGAGAGCAACTTTGTATTCTTTATTTCAACTTTCATGAAATTTAATAGATAAAAGAGAAAAAAAATTAAATTCATCAAACAATTTCGACCATCGCTCATTTTAGAGAAGTATAAGACCGGTAAAACCTAGATGACTCGGTAGTGATAGATAACATTACTTTTGTAAGTAATGTCACTAGTGGTGTAATCTATGGTATCCGCTTATAATAAGGTCATGGTCAGCTGCACACACAGGTCCATAAATGATCAGCGAGATAAACATCGAGGCGCGCGGTCAGTCTATAGATGAGTGACCGTTAAAGTCGTTAATTTCTGAGCGTCTCTGAGCTTCGGAAGGGGTGTTAAGCTGTCGGTCCCGGTTGTTGTCATTAGACAACAGTCGATAATCCATGTCAAATGCCTATGGGGCTGCTTGAACAACTCTGAGACCAGGGTAACCACTGCCAATATGATGAAGAAAGAAAGATTATGAGGTGGGATTTCGATTGGTCTGTTCGCAAATTTAGAAGTATTAATTTAGAAGTATTAACAACCCTTTGCCAAGTTATTTTTGACTTTGCAGCAGATATCTAAAACATTCCATAAGACAAACGTATGGTGTTAAAAATGCAAAATAATTTTGAAATATGTGCAGTGTATAAAAATGTTTAAAAACATAAAAAGTCCATTAGCTGATAAAAGGCCATGTGTGTTAAAGCTAGGTCTAATTGGCGGAGCCCGCATTAAGTCTGCCCCGGTGTCATTTACATATGTAACTGGCCAACAATACCGTGTGCGACCGCCTGAATGGCACGTATTCAACAGAAAAAGGGTAGTAAAAATAAACAGATTGCGTATGTTCTTAATTCTATGATAAATTTTTAGTTGATATGGCTCATGTTTTGAGGGTTTAACAGCATAGGTATGTGATGGCGAAGAATAGAGAGAATTAGAGTAAGAGAAAAACAAAGAAATGTAATTAGAAGTGCTGAAAAGGGTATATGACAAGACAAGTGAATGAGCGGAATAGGAAAGATTTCGGGATGCTTGATACTTTGTTCCTAAGACTTTTCTATGACTTTTCATGGAATGAAAAGTACAGGGAGGATGAAGTTGGGGCAGACCACGGATGGGTTCATCATCATCATATCAGCCGAATGACATCCACTGCTGGACAAAGGCCTCCCCAAAAATTACCAGAGTGGGGTTGTGACTTGTGTCCATAATTTGAAGGGATATACCATAATCGCCACGCTTGGCAGACGGGATGGCGGTCGCAATATGATAGGCATAGTACGCAGATGGACGCTGCTGCCCGTTCTCTGATTGATATTCTCCCGGGATGACTTATAAGCCTCCACGGGATGCGATGCAGTGGTCATCATATTCTATGCCGTCAACCACACAGCACCATATAGGTTTACGGATAGGTTAGACGAATCAGAAAGTTAAAAGAAAAAAAATCAAGACCAAGAGAATGTGGAAGTAGGGTCTTGTCAATAAATTAAAGACCGAAGATAGGGAGGAATAAGGACAATTCCACCGACGACAGCATTGCCCTCACCAATCCGCCGTAAAAATGGTTTAATTAACAGCGTATCTGTGTTTTTATCCATAAAACTAGTTCACACTCTATTATTTTTACACTAAAAATGAACTTAAAACCTTTGTAACCAAGGGCAATTCAGTCGATATGACACTCCAATTGAACTAAAAACTGCACTTTAAAACGTTGACTTCTACCCGGCCAATTTTGCGAAGCAAATTAAATTTAGTTACTATAAGGGCAACTACGAATTTTTTCTATGTTTCCGATATACTGCTGTGAAAGTCAAACGGGCTAAATGGCCAAATGAGAGTTCTTTTAAACCATTCAGGATATTCATGGACTTCTTATATGGACCATGGTGACAAACTTGTTGAAGCCGACCAGCAGGACTGACATATGACACAGCAATTTAAGTGGTTTAACTTCTCAGTCAGTTTCTAACGGTCAGACATTAAACCTCTTTAACGGTCACCTATCTATGAACTCACAGCGTTCCAAGCTGCTTTACCTCGCCGCCCACTTACAACTGGCTATGGGCGCTCGACTGACCTCTAATAAATACAGGACCCACTGAAATTCCTTTCAATCGCTTTGTTCTAAACTAGATAATATTCACACCTTAAGTGCCGATTTCACCATTAAAATTCATACGCGATCAATGGACGCTACACTCAGTTACAGGAAGCGGAACCGAGTTTAGCGCCCATTGATCGCGTTTAATTTTAACTGTGAAATCGGCTCTAAGACACAGCTAAAACGTAGTTTAGAGAAGGAAACGCCCCGTATCACGTGAGCACACTCTAACCATGTATAATGCAAACCGTGACGACTCCAGGCCACGGACAATGCCGTACTTCAGCATCTAGTGATGTACGAAGCTTGAAACTAATTGTTGTGACAATGATATCAATTTTATCAATTGACTAATTGGCGTATTGTTTTCGTGGCGACGGTGACATCATTTTGTTATTAATAAAATGTTAGTTTATTGAAATGTATCTATAAAAACGGTGTTTCCAAAATATAATATTGATCTTCTCAGTTCCACGCTACTAAATTAAATATACAACATTAAAAGTAAACGTCATGTTAGATAGAACTGACAGGCAGTGACGGGTTCTAATATGACGTTTATTTTTAGTCAGTTACATGCTACTAAATTAAATTTACAGATTTTCAAAATAAGCGTCATCTTAGAACTGACAGGTTCTAACATGACGCTTATTTCCACTCAGTTGCACGGTACTAAATTAAATTTATAGCATTAAAATAAGCCTCATGTTAGTACTGACAAGTTCTAAAATGACGCTTATTTCTACTCAGTTACACGCTACTAAATTAAATATACCTACAGAATTATCAAAAAGCGTCGTATAGAACTGTCTGGTTCTAAAATGACACGTAGGTACAGACGTCAGCACATCAAGCTACACCAAACTGTCAAATTTCCCCAATTGAAAGTGAACCTTATGCTTTAGGGATAAAGTTGAAAATCTATAACATAATTTTGACAGATTGAGGTAGCTTGATGTGCTGGCGTCTGTACCTATTTACTATGGGTATTACAAGTAAGTATAAGAAAGGGAGACGCGTAGTGATATTTCAATTAGTTTACTGGTTTAAAAGACAGAATCGACATCATTATCTATAATAATTGACGCATGAATTAGTTTTATCGTGTAAAATAGAGATTTGCCAGCAATATCTGGTATTCTACGCTTACTTTACGTAGTCAATTTTGTTCCTGTAGGTAGATCATTATAATTTCAAAACTTACATATCTGTTCGTAATTATAGCACACTATTTCTTCGTAGGTATGACATTCGTTGAATTATCTTTAGACTTTCCCAGCACTATCAGTGCCCCTGTACCAACTGTAGCCTGCGTTAACGAGAAGATAAAAGCTGCACAAACGGTGAATGAGCAGTAATAGGGTTATTTAGAAGCGCAACGCGACCCACGCCACGCCAGTCCCCACACGAATATTGTACGTACGGGTATTACGTAACACTCAGATTGTTTCATTAATATTCTACTTATATGTTGAAATTGGAACATGAGCTTCTTCATTTTGAACATATTTTTTGATAAATTATACAAATAAAAAAAAATAACAAAAAGAAGTTTTATGCAACTGTACCTAAATATGATGTATGTAGATTCCACAAATTAGATATAAGCAACATAAAACCAATAACACGTCTGCACGATGAAGAACCTGGTTAATTAATAAAAATGAATAGAGGACATTAAAACTAATAAAATACGAAGTATGTTCTTTTTTAAATTGTGCAATTGAGAATTCCATGTTTTGTCCAAGGCCGTAGTGAATGGAGTCGATGGTACGATAGTAATAATTAATATATGGGTCACACAAAGAGTTATCCTGCGTAAGAATCGTATACGAAACACTGACATGTTCGGGTAGTTGCGGGCACTTGCGGGACGTGCAGAGTATATCCTATACCTATCGACTCAGATAACATATTTCTTTTTATGATTCAGTAAATAAAATATATACGAAAATACAAGATAGCTTTTGAACTCGGTTATGAAAAATTCAATTTAAAATCCTTACATAGCCGCTCAGGAAAACCTGATTTTCATAATTAATTTTTGTAGCGACCAAAATGTTAGTAGAGATTTCCTTATTACATTCCTCCTCATAATGTTCTTGGTACTTTTCTGTTCCGTTGTGAAAATAGCTAACACTAATTACAGACTTTTATTTCATATTTCGTAGCTTAAAGCTTGTCCCAAGTAATGACTTAGGAGAAGTTGTGTATAGAGGATGTTATAAATTGTTTTTTTTATTAGCAAGCGGTGTCTCTACTTGATCTAAAATTAAAATAAGTGAATTAAAACTGTTGAAGTTTTAGTACCTACCTAAAATTGCGACGAAATTTTTAATTAAACATTATCGTAAAACGAAGGACGTTCGTGGTTATAGGTGTGCCGACAGTAAAATCTCGTCTCCCAGATTTCATTACTAGTTTAGTCTTAAAATTCAACAAGGTGGTTCCATAAAACAGAAAATCTATTTTCGTAAAGCAATTCCCGGTTTTAAAGCCAAATTTAACAGCACACTTAAAATGTTTAAATTTAGAAAGATTAAAATTCACCCTGTAGTGTTGGTATAAGAAAAATCAAGTTTCCTCTGAGGACCACCATGTGTAAATGAGTGCTTTTTACAAGAATTATGATACTCACAATTAGCATAATTTCATAACGTTATAACTGGCTGAAAAATTCATTATGGTGGGTATATATTGTAAGTTTTTGCAGAATATAAAAAAAAAACTCGCTGTAAAAGGTTATGTGCCCCGAGTTAGCTAATACCATTTGTTTTTAATCTATATACGTTATTTAATTTAGTGCATAAGCATACAAAGTTGTATGTATTTGGCTTGTATTCGGCTACGGTAGCATGTTGGCTGACTAGTTCATAACGAAGTAATTTTTTCTGAAAAATATACTACAATTAATTCTTTATTTCAGATCAGGCAGAGGTGCGGCATATGCATGTTCTGAAGGCGAAGGGAACGCGCCCAAGTCATGTTGCGGGCGACCCCCGCTAAGATTATGCGTGCTGTTCCTTGGAGTGGTTGGAGCGTGCCTCGTCGCTGCCGGAGCAGTTCTCGGCGCCCTGAGGCCGCACCCTCGCGCCCCGCTCACATTACTCCTGCTCATGATAGGTAAGAACTATATAGTAATAATGCTTTCTACACCAACTAATGCTATGCGTGTTGCAACGTATAGCTTGAAGTGGTTGGAACGAGACCTTTGCCGCTGTAGTAGTTCTTGCTGCTTTAGAAACACTTCCTCGAACTCCTCTCACTTTCCTATTTCTGCAGCTGATAAGCAACGACACCCACTAATGCTTCGCGTGTTGATCCTTGGAGAGAGAGTATCCTTCTGTTCACCAGAGCACTTCCAAGTGTCCTGCCCATACAATTGTGACCTAAGTGCGAATCGGGGTTACCTTCATGTGGTGTTCGCAAATACAAAAGCACCTATCCGAATCCGTATCAGCCGGGTCTTCTCAGTTGGGTTGCATTGGATCCGGTAGTGGAACTGAAGCGCGACCCTCGTCATACATATACGGTCCACCTCAATACAGATACAATAGAAAACGAAACAAAATATATGAAAACTCTAAATTTCATATTAGTCATTTTGAAAAAGTAGTTTTAGTTGTACAAATTATGATTTCAGTATTTACAAGCTTTTTGTTTTCATTTCAATAATCCGAATGGTTTGGGCTTCCCGGAGTTTATAGACATGGAGTCAATAACCATACATAAATTACATTTTGTTGTTGTTTCCATTCACCCCGTTTGTTTGTTTTACGGTCTTCAAAAATACCGCTACAACTGGCACTAATCCTGCCGATGAATTACAAAATCCGCCTCAAATTCATTCCATTTTTCATAACGACATTTTGTATCCCGAAGATTATAAAACGGAGAACCATCCATCAATTTACTACACAGCAGCTGCTCATTAGAACGAAACTCTTTATAATCAAAGTCTTTGATCGGTTAACAGTTCGCAACTCATTTCATGCTTAAGCGTATTTTTTTCTTTACAGTTGATTAAAATTATCCGGTCGCATGAGCAAACCGATGAAACGAAAGCAGGCGAGAACCAACCATTCACCTACAGAACTGCATCAAATTTACGTTCTAATATTCATAAATTCGACCATAACTGTTTGACATGGGCGACATACGCCATAACAGACGACCGTAATCAACCATGAAACAATCTGCGGTAACTCATTTGTTATTCAGTATGCATATGACAATAACAACTCTGGCCAAAATCTCATTACATCATTCACAGCACCCTCGGTAGAGTTTTCAATTAAACTTCAAATGAGTTTTAGAGTGGAATTAATTGGGTTTTCATTAGCGTTAGGAACAAATGATACTGTTACAGTCAAGCGATCTATTGTAGCGCCGACGGGCCAATTTGTACGCGTCACTCAACGCTAAACTTCACGCATCGGCACTGTTTTGGCATAAAGCTGTTATCGACCAGAGCGAAGTAATTAAACAGCAGTGCGCCAATTGAAACGGGAACCCAAAAATATAACAGGATTAAATAACAATCATTCAATGCATCTATTGGATTCAAAACTAAAATAGTAGTAATAGTACTATAATATTCATCATCGAATTCACTGCTGGACAAACGCCCCCCCAAAGATATCCTCAAGTGTCGGTCTTGCGCTACCTGCATCCAGCGGCTTCCGGCGACCATGATAAGATGATCGTTCCATTCATCCGTTATAGACTACTATTTTGAATAAAATGAAAACTAAACTGCATAATTAAACAAAAAAAAATCGTTTTCAAGTGGCTTGCTATTTTTTACCACGGAGGATCAAAACAGAAAGATTTATTAGAAGTTAGTACCCAGACATATCGAACATTTGCCTTCTTATTCGGAAATTGTGATTCGCAGTGCCAAGAGCTGGGTTTAAAACTTTTAACGGTAAGATTGTATTTATTTGATGGAAATAAGTCGAAAACATCTGGCCAAATGCCAATCATGCACCGAGGGTCTTTTGCAGTTCTTCATGGAGAACAGGTCGCTATTTTTGCCTGTAATATTCACTTTTACTTCTATCACGTAATAACTATTGGAGAGGAACGGTATTTATGTACAACCTTTTAATTATTAATGCAAAATAATATAAGTATGTTACGGAATATGCAAATAAAGTCATCTCGTATGACCTGCTGATTAAATAAACAAAAGTAGGTATTATGGTAATTTATCCCTATGTTAGAGTTGTTCAACCGCCTAGTAAAACTTTGACGTAGCTTATCAATATATAATTATATATCAATATAATATCAAAAACTGTTTTCATTTTCAAACCACCAGCATATTCAGCTACACTATGACTGATGGACAGACGAATTGAGTTGCACCATAAGAGTTTATTTCACAATGTTGGTTCGAAACCTTAGATAAAAGGATACAATCACGTGGCACATGGTTTAAAAAAAACATTATTCCGCCTGACTCTCCTTTTATAAAACAAATAACAGCGTACTTGTATCTCTGCCTATCTATCAAACAAGGTCATGCGACTGGTTTTTCCGACTTTGTCGGATCACATTAATTTTCCAAAAGGCTTAAATTGGAATTAGCTTCTCATACTAAATATGCCAGTTCCCGCCACTTAAATCTACCCTCGTGTCGGAATGTATTTCAGTCCTTGCTTTACATGCAATTCTTTTTTTTTCTTTAACTTTAAATGCAACATTTCTATAGACGGCAGTAGCTCCGAGGGATTACAGCGGAACATATTGTTCGTGATCGCCAGCACGAAAGTAATTAACAACAGTTGCTAAATAAGCGCCAGTTGTTGTTATTAGGTGCAGCAAATTTTCTGTTAGTTATATTAATATTCATTGTTTATGCTACGTTTGACTGCGGCGCTAACAGCTGGTGTGATGAAACTTACCTATTCTATTATAAATGTCTATGAATTCAATTAAAATATCAGTCAAATTGATAGATGATATAGGTGGTTGGCCCATAGTGTTGAAAATGACTAGTGACTGAATTAGACCGACTGTCATTTATGAACAAATTGGTCTAAAATGGTCATTAACTGTCAAAAAGGGTCATTTTCAGTCATTTTGATTTGAGTAATATTATAGTACCTTTTAAGTTTTTCTCGTTGATAAAAGTCTACAAGTTCTAAATTGAAACAAAAAAGTGGTTTTAATGACTTATAGTATTATTATATGTTAATCATTTTACATTTTTAATCATGCGTGCATTTAAGACAAAATGGCAACGTCGCATCGCCTCGCGCATCGACTTTGATGTCGTCTTCTCCTCTCATGATATAATACAAAATAAAACGTTGCTTCATTTAAACTTGCATATAAATTGGGTACCTAAATAAATAAATAATTGGGTGGTAGTCGAGAATAGACAATAATATTTTAGTCAAATTGACTGAATTTGACAGTAAATGACCGGTCATTTAAGGTTTATGACAATGGTGACTAGTCATATTCAGTCATTTTACATCTCTATTGGCCCATCTGAGTATCAGTTATGTCATTAGCCTTATTAATTATAAACACGTATCAGCTTGAGAACTATTTTGTCTTGGTTATTCAACTGTCATTGTTTAATTCTTTGAACCGTTCGTTCATTCGAGCGAAGGAGAAAGTTGCGGTATCTTTACAGAACTGTAATAGTAGGTACCCAAATTACTCAATCGATCACACTTAAGTAAGTAACTTGTTATTTTACACTGAAATTATACACATTGTTGTGGATAATTTCAATGTACAATACATACATGTACAAATGCCAGAACATCAAGCTACCCCAATCTATCAAATTTCCCCAATTGAAAGTGAACCCTATGCTTATATGATAAAGTTGTAAATCTATAAAAGAAGTCAGTAATACAGATTTGTAGTAAATGTACTTATTTTAATAATATGTAAATAAATAAATAGTCAAAGTCAAAAGTTTATTTGCGACTAAGTGTTGTACAGACCTTATCTAATAATAATATTAGGTGTAAATTTCGCTCTTAGTGGCATTTTGCAGGCATTGCAAGTTTAATTATTAAAATTAGGAATAAATGTCCTTTATCTCAATTACGTTATTTGATTATATAATTCTATTTTTTTTGTGATATAAATATTAGTAATTTAAAGTTTGTCTCTATATAATGCAACGATAATCAGTATAATTAACAATTGTCTAAATAATCTAAATATACGTCTAGGGCATAATTCAGCATTAATTATAGGTACTAAATCTAAAATAATAAAACTAAATGTAAAATAAATTAAATAGGATGTTCATTAATTTGTATTTTCTCATAGCACCAAGTAAAATATCAAGATAATTTTGAAGTAAATATAGAATATAAATTGGTTCATACATTTTTATAGAGATAATTATATTGGAATTAGGTTTCTCGTTTTTCTAAATATTCTTTGTTTGAGTAAAAGCAGTTTTTTAATAAGAATGTTTTTAATTTTTTACCGAATGCTACACAATGGGTTTCATTTTTTATGTCAGGTGGTAATTTATTAAATATTTTTATCGCCATATAGTGTGGGCTTTCATTTAGCATTTTTATTCTAGATGGTGGAAGATATAGTCTTTTTTTGTGACGTGTGTTTCTCGTATGGGTGTCTTCGACTTTTGTAAATTTGTCCATGTTTTTACGTACAAAGAGGCATATGTCTTGGATGTATATTGATGGTAGAGTCAATATATTGTATTTGATAAAGTAAGGCTTACAGCTTTGGGTGTTGTCTATGTGACTTATGATTCTTACACACTTCTTCTGCATTATAAACAGCTGGTTCGCCTCCACACTATTTCCCCACAGCATAATGCCATACCTTAACCAGGAATATGCGTAAGCATAGTAAGCAGATACACGCAGATACTCAATCATAACATCAATGAATGTAAAAGCAAATGGGTTTGATAATCGATTTTAATACTTTGATTTAAATAATCGTTAGTTTAGTCCTAGCTGATTAATGGAACTTACATCCTATGGGTGTTAGCACGGGAACTTATATGTTAATTCGCTAGTGAGTAGTTTAGATTCACGCTTTACATCACACTAATATTATAAAGGCAAAAGTTGGTGAGTGTATGAGTGTGTATGTTCGTTACTTTTTCACGTCTAAACGGCTGGAGCGATTTTAATAAAATTTGGTATAGAGTTAGCTGACACCCTAGATTAACCATAGGGTATAATTTACAAAGTTTAACGCGGGTAAAACCGCGGGGCACTAGTTGCAAATAATGCCACAAAACTAAAATTTGATATTTTATAGTAACTCAAACACAAAACTACTTTACTAGAAAATAGTTTCAAAATGTAGGAAATATTTAAAGCCTTCCTTTATGTTCGCTCAAAGTTGGCCTACAAGACTCGGATTTTTGTGCCAGCTAGGCATAATGCATAAGACAATGTTTGCGTTACCACTTTAAAATTTTTGAGCACATGTTTACTGAAATATTGTGCAGAAACAAACCTATTCAACATTTTTGATTCTAACCTTTATATTGACCGATTGAATGTAAGGTTAACTCAGATATTAGAGACATGAGGTCTACTTTACGTAGTCTATACTAATATTATAAAGAGGTAACGTTTGTGAGTTTGAGACGTTGTAAGGGGTAATCTCTGGATCTACTGAACCGATTTTCAAAATTATTTCTCCAACAGAAAGCTATGGTATTGTGGAGTGTCATAGGCTAGGAAAAATTCAAAAATTTATCCCGATTTTTTAACCCGGGGGACAAACGGGCAGGGACAAAAATATTTATAACGCGGAACGAAGTCCGCGTGCGCAGCTAGTCTGTTATAAAAGTGTAAGTAAGAACGACATCGTACGCATCCTCCTGTTGGTCTTGTTATGTTACATAACCCCAATTTTAAGGCCAGTATAATGCTCTGCTATAGGTAGTCTGTTGGCCTTATAAAAGTACTTTAGTGATAGGGGGTTTAAGTTAATAGACTATATCGCAAAAACCTACTCTCATATTAAGCTCGATCTATGTTATATATATTGACTTTGAGAGACAGAATTCGAAATACTGATGTAAGAGAGCGTTGTGGTGTGAAAGAGGATGTAGTCACAAGGATTGAAAAAGGCATGCTGAGATGGTTTGGCCATTTAGAAAGGATGAATGAAAGAAGATTGACAAAAGAAGTATACCTGGCCTGTGTGAATGGGACAACCGGAAGGGGAAGACCACGTCGAATATTCTCTGACCAAATTGGAGATGTTCTCAATAAAGGGCAGGTCAGAAGTACCCTAAACCGGCGAGCATGTATGAAGAATATAATGACAGTAACCGAGGCAAAAGAAATATACAAAGATCGTGACAAATGGAAATCCGTTGTCTCTGCCTACCCCTCTGGGAAACAGGCGTGAGTCTATGTATGTATGTATGTTATATAACCCCGATGTAACGGAAAGCGTTAGATGTGTTTTAAATATATTTAACATGAATTGTCATGAGATATTCTCATGACCACCCCCGAGAGACGGCCGGTGGTCCTGTAGTCATTCAGACCCCAAAACTGACAGCAAATAAATAAAAAAGATATATAAACCAAAGAAACAGAAATTCTGAAGTAATGAACTTAATAGATATGTCGATGTATGTCAGTATGTGCAGCTCTCAACCGGGTGAACCAATTTCGATGCGATGATAATTATTGATCATGAAAACAAAGAACAAGGAAACTTAAATGAGTCCCTGACTGTCATACATTCACCGCTTGTAACCGAACCTGGGTCAATACTTTGAAAGTGCGGTCAAGGTCTTGAAGAATATTTTCTTATTTCTATTGATGTTTATAATAATCCGTATGTTTCTTTATGCTTTCTAGGAATTGGAGTAGTACTGGTGACGGCAGCGGGGTTGGCGTGGCGCTTGGGTGCCCGCGACGCGCCCTGCGCTCTGTTAGGACTGCGCCGTGCCTCGTGCCGCCGCCTCGTGCCTCGGCTGCCTCCGAGCTACGCACGCCCTCACCATCCTTACGCAGCCATGCTCTACCCAGAGTTCCATTACAGGCCGCCACCTCCCACCTACCAGGCCTCAATGCAAGAATATAGGCTCAGGTTTGTCACAACACAAATTTTATTAGATATGTCATGTCATGTGGCAACCCTAGCCATGTCAACAATAGTTCCTACGAAATTATTAAATTAAATTAGTTTAAAGTAATTAAACCCTCTGAAGACTGAACGCTCAAGCTCTAAAACAGTTTATTATACAGTGATAATGTTATCTTCAAAAACTCTCAAGTGTGTAACAATAAAAGTGTAACTCCGAAATCGAACTAGTGAACCCAACGATTTTCATACGAACTTTTTATAAATCATTAAAACAAGATGAACATAGTGCAAACAGCGTTGCCAGTGACATTATGGTGTTTTTACTTACAATTATTATAATTCAAATAGACTTTTCAGTGAAATATTACTACTTCTACCATAATAAACTGTTTCGCTATTCCTATTTCAAATTTTGCAAGTTCATTGACAAAGGTAAACAAAACCATTAACGAATCAGGAAGCAGAATCTATTTAGGTGTGACTTATAAATTGTCGTTCAGAAACATATGTGTTAAGCCCCACACTCACGCTAAGTAAATTTTATCCGGCTCAAAGTAACGGGGCGAATAGAAACAAAACCGATTAAACGATTGTATCGATTGCTTCTTAGAACAATCATAATTGTTTTAAAAGTCTATAACTGCAAATATAAATAAAATGAACAGTGCAAATAGAAATATTACGTTTAGAAAGCACAAATCAATGACACAAATAAATTGCTCTATTGATTCTACCCTATCCGACGACATATTGGGACGAAGTCTAGATTTGTCTACATTGCCAGGTGGTTGTGTAGAAGAATTAAAAGAAGAATTAGAACTGTTGAAATATAACTTAAATAGCACGCAAAATGAATTAGACAGAATAATTCTGGAGAATATAGATCTCAAAAAGGAAATAAGTTCTTTATATCAAGAAATGAGTGTATTAAAGCAGTTATGCTCTAGTCCAATCTCCTCATTAAAAAAGAACTTGACACCAGGAAGTAAAAAGAGTATAAGACGCCGGTTATCTGAACATTTTCGAAGTGCCAGCGATAGTAAACAATCAATCAAGACACAGGGTGAAACAGAGGCTGGAATACAGATTGATTCTCATAACATAACGAACCCTAACTCAAGTTCAAACGCAATTCAACAAGAAACAAACCGGGTTCCTTCTTCCAAAAAAAGTAGTAGTCGAAACGCTAAAATTGATACAATAGCCAAAGCCGTACCAAAAAGGAGCAAACAAGAAAAAAATGAAGTACGAGAAAACCATATATTACAGATTGAGAGAAAACAAGTTGATCACGAAGAAGACAACAATATCATTTCACAGGAAGAAAAAGGATTTAACCAAAAGACGCATGAAAATACTTTAACCGATTCAGTGAGTAAAGTATGTGTTATTAGTGACAATAATGTGAACAATATGCTAGGTATAACGAAACATTATTTCCCAAATAACCAAATTCTACATTACTGTATGCCAAACGGTAGTGCAAAACAATTATTGGTATCATTGGATAATAAACTGCAGAATTATACTCTCAGAGACTACTGCCTTATTTTTCTAGGTGCTAGAGATTTTGAACGCTCAAGTAACTACCAAGAATTAGTTGATTATTTAACGCGTACGTTGGAATCTATAGTGCACACCAATATTATTCTGTGTCTTCCTAGTTACAAACTCGGAGACAATGTTATTATATTTAATAAGCGAATTGAGATATTTAACTACTATTTGCATAAAAGTTACCAGACCTTTAAATACACATACATATTTGACTCAAATGAGTGTTTAAAATATAATTATGGAATGTATTTAAAACAATCAGGAAATATTAATAATATAGGCCTACATAGCATTTTTAAGGGACTAAAAAAATATATAAATATTTATGTTAACAGTAAAAATTATGATCATGATTGTATAAATATAAGAAATAGTCTAAATCAGTTGATACCGGGAACCATTCCTTACTATTTTAAAAAGCAGATGGATAATCAAGCAAAATTTTTTCGTCCCTAAAGATAAATGTACTCAAAAAAGTTCTTCACATTCAATCTCTTTTTGTAACCATCTCAATGTTTTTCATCAAAATTTGTGTGGACTAAACAACAAAAAAGATGAACTGGAAATGTATCTGAAAACTTTGAGTATGCCAATGCA
This sequence comes from Pseudoips prasinana, assembly GCA_951640165.1. Lineage (NCBI taxonomy): Eukaryota > Metazoa > Arthropoda > Insecta > Lepidoptera > Nolidae > Pseudoips > Pseudoips prasinana. The sequence continues at coordinate 19,822,244 of OX621240.1, forward strand.
TTATCTATGCATCACCGAGCACTTTTTAAATGAAGAACTTGTATCATTGTTGAGACTGTCAGATTATCAAGTGGTATCTTACAATACCAGAGTCAATAAATTAAGAGGAGGTACTATAATTTTGGGTTATGTCGACCGAGAGTACGTTGAGTTGTTAATTGGTAAAAAATTGTATCTGACCGAAAGTTTTGAAGTATGCTGTGTTAAAGATACACTTACAGGTATTAGTGTGTGCTGCTGTTACCGCACTCCGTATGACAGAACATATGACATTTTTTTAGAGAGACTTGAAAGTTTATTGAATTATTTTATTGATAAGCATTGCCTGATTTGCGGGGATTTCAATATTGACTTGAAGGCGAATAATAAGAAAAGCAACGACTTAATTAATTTACTGGCTTGCTATAACTTTAGACCCTTAGTTAACTCGACGACATTTATACGTAATGGCTCTCAATCATGTATAGACAACGTGTTTACTAATTTACCTTGCCCCAATGTCTTAACCTGTGACGTCGACCACAACGGCTTGGCTGATGGACACGCGGGACTATTATGTTACTCAGTATCAGAAAGCAACACGGTTCGTAAACAGATGAAGAAGGCAGTTATGTATATATCTAAAAGATCTTTTAATCCTAAAAATAGAAGCAGATTTAGAAAATCATTATTGCAAGAAAACTGGAATTACATTGGTCTAAACACCTTTATAAAAAAATTTAATCAAGTGTATGAGACCAATTTCAGAAAAAGGATCGTACAGGTTAATTTATCACGCACTACCAACTTGCGATGGGTAACAAAAGGGGTTAAAGTTTCCAGTAAAATGAAACGCTTTCTGTGTACTAATGGTGGAAATAAGTATGACGAATCCATTATAAACTTAAGGAAAAAATATGTGACAATCTATAGGAAAGTAATAAAAGCCGCAAAGAAATTACATGTTCAATCTGTAATAGAAAAATCTAATAATATTTCTAAAGATGTTTGGAATATAATTAACAAACATAGAAATAAAAAAAAATTGAACCGCCCTAAATTTACACTAAAATTAGACAACCAAGTTATCAGTGATCCTTCTGTTATTGCAAACATTTTCGCAAAACAATTCGAACTGATCGCAAAAACAAAACATGCTATAAAGCCTGCTGATGGATTGGAATTATTATATAAAAATACCAAAAGGGTCGTAAATAACTTTATTCTCGATCCTGTTACTCCAATGGAAGTATATAAAATAGTTAAGGCAATGGAGGATAAAAAAACCTGTGGATACGATGATATACCAATATCCGTTATCAAAAATAATATAGATATCTTGGCTGAACCACTATGCAATTTTTTCAATGAATGTTTTGACGAAGGAGTGTTTCCAGACCAATTTAAGATTGCAAAAATAATACCTATCCACAAAAAAGGATCAAAAACTGATCCGATGATGTACAGGCCTATTTCTCTTCTACCCATTATCTCAAAAATTTTGGAAAAATTAATAAAGACTAGACTACTCAGACATTTTAACCTGCATAACATACTCAGTAGAAGACAATATGGGTATCAAAGAAATATTGGCACAAGAGATGCAATAGCGAACTTAGTAAAAGATGTGTTACATAAAATAAACAAAAAAGACAAGGTAGCGGGGCTGTTTTTAGATCTAAGCTCAGCATTTGATACAGTGGACCATAAATTGTTGTTGGGTAAATTAGAATATTATGGTGTAAGAGATAAACCATTGGATCTCGTGACCTCATATTTGATGAACAGAAAAATGTTTGTAGAGATAATTGCAGTTTCCGATGAAGACAAGGAGGCCAAAAGTCCCTGTCAAAATGCTTATAGGTCCAAACAGTTTGCCATGGAGAAAGGAGTGCCTCAAGGCTCTATATTAGGACCACTTTTTTTTATTATTTTCATAAATGACCTCGTTGAATATTTACTTGACAATCACACTGATGACATTCAATTGACAGTCTTCGCTGATGACACCAACGCTGTAGTTTTAGCAAATAATATGAGTGAATTAAACTGTAAATTAAATAAAACATTGGATAAGTTTAGTTATTGGTTTTCAGTAAATGGCTTGTCTTTAAACACCAAAAAAACTAACGCCATGCTTTTTCGGTCGACAACTAAAAATAACGAGAGAATAGAAGCTAGTATTAATGGTGAAAAATTAAACCAAGTTGAAACAGTTAAATTTCTTGGTGTTTACATAGACAGCCAATTAAATTGGAAGCAAGAGCTAGCAAACCTTGAGAAAAGCATAAGTTCTACTTGCTACGCACTTAGAAGTCTTAGAAACGAGGTGGCCACTCGATATTTGAGAATGACCTATTATGCACTAGTGGAATCTAAGTTAAGATACAGCATTCTTTTCTGGGGAGGTGGTTATGACTACAACATTTCCAAAGCTTTTATTTTGCAAAAAAGAGCTATAAGGAACATTACAAATATACGTCCAGATGAATCATGTAAGCCATATTTTCAAAACCTAGGCATATTAACAGTTCCCAGTCTGTACATACTGATATTACTCACTCACCTGACTAAATATATACACGAGTTTGAGACCGCAGAGGAAAGGCTGATACGTGAAAATACCAGAAGAAAGGACTTACAGACTAACAACATCCCTCACCTTGATATAGTGAAACATAGTGCTAGCATTAAGGCAATAAAATTATTTAATAAACTTCCCATAAACTTAAAAGGCCTAATCTATAAGAGAGACTTTCAATCAAAGCTTAAACAATTCCTTCTACAGAAATGTCTATATTCGGTCAGAGACTTGTAGTAAGGTGTTAATTTAATTATTCGAATTCCTGACTTTTATTTTATGTTTATTGTAGGATATAATTGTATAACATGTATGACATTCTGATGACATTTCAATAATTTAAATTACATTTATTTATATTGTTAAATGTTAGTTATTGTGTGTGTTTCTGTGTAAGTTAGTTATATATCTTAAATTTAGTATTTGTACTTAAATCAAACACAATGTGAAAATTGTTAATTGAATGAATAAATAAATAAATATCAATTAATTATCTGTGAGCTTACTATAGAGATAGAGTAGTCCATGACTAATGAAAGTCATGCAATGTCTTTATAATGAATATCTTCAAACTATTACATTCCAAAGAAGATCCGTATATAGTCTCATCTGACCAAACATTTTGATAGGAATTGTTAATTAATATAGTTAACAAAATACTAGTCAACGGCTCTCCCCAATGCACATAAAAAAATTAATATTTCAGTTCTTTTTTTTGTTAAAAAGATCTGGAAACAAATATGAGTATTTAATTTATAGGTGAACCTTATATTTAATATACAATATATATATATTTTTAGATTATATTATATTTTAATATTATGTTGGAAGACAATGTTATATTACGGCTTCAAAGTTTTGTATCGAATTATCTACCTACACAATACCAATTTATTTGTGAATTATCTACTTTTAAACTAAGGCGTAGAAGGTAAATAATGAATAGGTTTATGTATGTAGCTACTAGTGAATGCAATCTTGCGATTTTTTTACTCGCGGAGATCAAGGTCTCGTGAGTTTTCGTACTTTAATAAAAGTTTAATTAGATCTTAACTACAAAATATTGAAAATATAATGCAAAGTGCTGTAAACGGGGTAACAATGATATAGTTTGTTGATAGTATTTATTTTTGTTTGTATGAGGTGAATTAATTTTAATAAAACATGCTACTAGAGAACGATCTGAACTATCATTCAACTGGAATAAATAAATATGTTTAAAATTTTAAACGTAAGTTTTTTAACATACCTACGTAAAAAAAAAATTCAAATGCCTTAATCAAGGTTCAACTTAATCCGGTAAAGGGTTAATTTTTTTTAAACAACCACTTTTAATAAACTATGATTAATCTCGTATTATTTATCGCATAATATCATTGTAGACATACATGTTCGAAATATCATGAAATCAGATCTCGCGAAACCGAGGTTGCATTCCCTAGTATGTACTTACGTAATAAAATTGACTAAAATTTTGGCGGGCTTTTGCTATACCTAATAAGTAATTTCAACTTTATCCCAACTTGATGTTATTTTAGAATATAAATCTGAATGTAGGTTGGCGTCCAAACAAAAAACTTTTGCTAATGGAAAGTTAAGGGGAGAAAATAACAAAGAAGTTCGTTAAATATTTTTTGCTCGGAAAGTTGATTTTACTTGAATATCTGAAAAGTTTGTTACGAAATTATCAATTCTGCGGTAGTACGGTATGCTTATTATAATATAGATCAATAAGTAGATATTAATATCAACTTATTGATCTGTTTTCTCTTAAAGTAATTGAAGACTGTACAATGGATAACTTCACAAAGAGTTACTAGGTAACCTGAAAACGATACCTATACCGATTATTTATTAGCTAACTAATTGGTGATATGTCACCAGCTTTTATGCCATCTAGGCATAATATGGGTATACAAAACTGCCGATATAAGGTTTGTAGGTTATATTTACATATATGGCACAAACCTCTGTTTATAACCGAAAAAATGATTCCTGATTTCTTGCCTTCTGTTCCAGAGGGTGCGGGTTAGATCCTCGCACAAAAGAAGTACTTGTGTTCATGAATCTGTCTTTTTGTCTTGGCCTGGGTGTTTTTACAAAAAAGATAATGTACATATTTCTATCCGTTGTCTAGTATCAAACAAATTTAGCTCAATTTGGGCTAGTTTGCGCTGGTTGATATGTCCTGGGTATTTATTTTCTAGGGACAATGTCATACAGATCATCCTAGCCCCAAACTAAGCAAAGCTTGTACTATGGGTACCAGGCGACGATATACATACTTATATAGATAGATAAATACTTATATACATAGAAAACATCCATAACTCAGAAACAAATATTCGTGCTCATCACACAAATATTTGCACTTACCGGGATTCGAACCCAGGACCACCAGCTTCCTAGGCAGGAGCACTACCAACTAGGCTACGGTGACCGTCTTACGGTGACCGTTTATTTCTTTATTATTTCCCTAACATTTTTTCTATTATTTAGATTTGTATTGTATTATACTTGTATGGCATGAAATATTACTTGTTTTACATTACCAGTATGGCGATGTTTTATAATTTACCTATTCAAGATTTAATTCGCAATATCAATACAATACAATACAATACAATTCTTTATTGCAATCATGTGTACAATATTGGTGTTACAAAACATATTAGTATCAACATGAACCCTGTTAGGGCACAGCAATTAATTTTTATCTTGAATATTATTCAGCCAAGCAGGTACATTATTTCAACGAAGTTAAAACAATAATCAAAAATATTATACAATAAAATAAAATACATAACAAATTTAATTTCAATATTCAAATATCTCAACCACCTCAAAAGAAGCAATCTTAAAAATAAATACTATATGAACCCCAGTAAAGTATATGCATATTTTAATGTCTAATTTTTCTATTCCAGGTTACTTCTGTTAGATAGAAGTGCACCAGCGGTGTCGCCGCCGCCGACGTACAGGTCGAACTCAGCTAGTCTAGTCAGGTAATGTATAGAAACTCTATTTTAAACAATCCACTATATTAAAAGGCATTACTAAAAATTCTATGTTTGTCAAATATTTATAAGTATATCTGCGGGATAGTACTTCCAGCTCTGTCTTTAAATGGATTTTGTGAGAACTTAAATGTCATTGCATTTTGGACGCTCTTCAAGTCTTCTTCAAAAATCTTTGTTTATCAATAAATAAGACTTTAATTATTCTAAGGATCCTTTTGTATTAGTGTTTCCAAGTTTTCTAGTCCTAACGTGCTCAACCGCAGATATTAAGCATGAGGATCCCGGGAAAAAGAAAGAGGGGTTAGGAACTTGGAGGTATTGCAGAGGAGACAGATCAAGTGAGGGACTAATGAATATGACCCGTCCCATCAGATCATGAGAATATAATAGAGAGTGCATCTGTATTTGCACATACGCTTGTACATGCGCAAATGGTTAGACGAGTTGAGTTGAAACTATTTGTATTTGAAGCAATCTTGTCCATCGCACGCGCCTCACAATGTATTACACATACCTGTGTCGCGTCTATGGACGCGCTTAATAGAGTGGCAATGTTAACACAGTAATTGCAACTATTTTCCATTTTCCATCTAAAATTCTCACTAGGTTGGAGAAACAAAGTCCTACTTTCACGACTATTTTATTTTATATTAACTTAGAAAATTATTATCAGATAGCCTTTTGGAATATGTATCCAATGATCCTTACTGGATAGAATCCTATATTTTTTTATTCAACTCATTCGAAGCAAATGCTTATATGCCACTAGCTGTGCCCCGCGTTCAACTTTATAAATTATAGCCTGTGTTAATCTAGGGTGTCAGCTAATTCCATACCAAATTTTATTAAAACCGCTCCAGCCGTTTAGTCGTGAAGAAGGAACAAGTATACAGACTCACAAACTTTCACCTTTATAATATTAGTGTGATACGCATATTTTATCAATGTATGTGATCACAAGGGCATATGCTCAATGTACCTAGTTTGTGAATTATGACTTCATATATTATACCAATAGTTTGATATATCTAATATGCTATTTTCTTCCTATGTGGCCAGCAGAGGATCAACGGGTGCAGCGTGGTGTGGCTCGGAATACAGCGGGCCGCCATCGTACCGCGCCCCCCGTGTCGACCCGCCCGTCGTCGCTCCCGACAACCTGCCTACCATCACGCCCATAGATCTTAAATACGTCGACAACACCATCGAACCTTTACCCAAGCCCGACCAAGAGAAGGACCCTGACGAACACCTTGTCACAATTGTCCACACCGACTCACAACCTGTCATTGTCACTGTGTCTGGTTCAACCGCACTCAATGATACACACATACAACCGCCTTCCGAAATAGATATTCTGGCCCACTTATAACCCAACACGACCAATATTGCATTGCTAAATGCAAACTAATCTAGGTAAAATTACTTGCGACTTAATCGGAATCACACTCGATAGAACTTCGATTCCTGATTAGTAGTTTGCGATCGCTGCGGTGACCGCTAATCGGACGTTTTACTATTACGCATAGTAAACAAGATTTGTAAGCGAAAAGTGATTTAATATAGAACATTAAAATGTTAATTATTCATTATTATAATTATCATAAAATGAACTATAGCGATATATGAGAGGCTTGATATAATTTTGTTTTGAATGCCAAGGCCAATCACATATTGTTTTCTAAAATCTAGATAAACTAGAAAATCAATAATAGGTTATTATTTTTTCTTTTAGCTAAGCAACATTCTCGTGGTTTATCCCCAAAGTATTAGATAAACTTCAATGAGAAACGTTCAAGCATTCAAAACAAAATTGTTTTCTTATGTTTGTGTATAACTTAAAATCTAATGGTTTGAAGTACCTTATTTTATAATTTTAAGTACTGTGTAAATATTTAAAAGCACTGACGTATTTTTCGTTTGAATAGTGTTGTTATATTTAATAACAAAATATGTGCCGTGTATATAAAATTGATACAAATTATATTAGAATTAAAATATGAATAGCTACATAAGTCGATCCGAAGGTCGATTAATGTTTAAAACCAAACCCTTCACCGTGATGTACAACTTTTGAAATTGTTATTCGTGTAGTGCCAATGGTTGTTTAATAGTTTTGTAAATACAAGTTTATCACCTATTTCTTCCATTCAATCTCTAAACTACTAACCTATTTTATCAGGACGTTGTCATAACAACAACTCTTTGTGACAATGCCGTTATTCCCATGACTTTAAATTGCAATTTAAAACTACCTTCTTTCAAAATAGAGAACTACTTGCTTTTGTAAGTGATTTTACCTTGAAATAGGTGACTCATTTAAAGATATACTTTATAGTTTGTCTTGCTTTTAGGTGTCTGCCATAATTCAATATGAAAACCAATAGGTATGCTTACGCTGCCAACTGATTTTCATATACCCTTCGATGCTTTTATTGTTTGATTTTAAACCGATTGAAAGCACTATTCTATTTTGCTCTATCATTGCTAGAGTGGACACACTGACTCCAATTCTTGTATGATTGTTTGAAAGTCAATAACAAATGATTTGTTTTAGATGATTTATATTGCCTTGAAGGTCACTACATTTTAATTTATCAGCGGTTTTAGGTTTCGCGCCGAATGCAGAAACCACACTTACCGAACTAACACCATTTTCTTTCTTAACTATTTGTATCAATAAATTATATTTCTTACAACTACGTGTATTTAAGATTTTGTGTAATCTATTTTGACAACTTGTCTGATATTATATTGTTCAAATTGTGTTGTGTTTTGCGCCATACTGAAAACAAATGTACACAATAGATACAATTAGAAATTCGAATGATATAACATTGTCAAATTTCGTACTACTTATTGCCTTTTTTTCAAACTCTGTACTATTTTCTACAAAGTTTAATAAACCACAAAGCCTCTATAAGTAATTTAATTTTTCCTGACTGAAACACTTTTAATCTCTTTCGTTTCTAAATGAAAATAGCGTTTTATATTTTCAACCACTTGTAACAGTGAGGATGTAGTACTGTATAAATACTATTAGCTTAAGATAATATAACAATAATGTAATAAAAATATTGTAAATAACGTTATTTGTATTATAAGAAATAAAGATCTTTAGTGAAACCACACGGTGTATTATTTAATTGATTCTTTAAGCGGATTACCTCTGGAATAGATGAGTTCTATTACGAGCGTAGTAAACCCGGCTGTCTATGTTTGGGACTACGTCTGTCTCCACACAGACAGATCGTTGTTTAAATACGGATTTTCTTCCGTATTCGTTTCTTTTTAAGAAGAACAGCTCTTTAAATCTAATAGCCATTAGTCCTGATAAGAATATAATATATTTATTTAAATATTCTTATCCTTTCCTCCTACACGGTGGACCGACGATCTTGTGCGGGTCGCGGGAAGCCGCTGGATGCGGGCAGCGCAGGACCGGCTATTATGGAGATCCTTGGGGGAGGCCTTTGTTCAGCAGTGGACGTCTTTCGGCTGATATGATGATGATGAAATATTCTTATGAATAAAAAAGAAACAGATGTTTTACTCAATACGATACTATTATGTCGCCTCACCAATTCGTGTCCCGGGTCATAGTTGCTCTGAGTCTTGATGTACTTTGTGTCCTTTAAACAAATAATAATAATAGTAAGTATGTGTGGTGTGACTTTGAGAGACAGAATTCGAAATACTGATGTAAGAGAGCGTTGTGGTGTGAAAGAAGATGCAGTCACAAAGATTGAAAAAGGAATGCTGAGATGGTGTGGCCATTTAGAGAGGATGAATGAAAGAAGATGGACCAAAGAGGTATACCTGGCCTGTGTGAATGGAATAACTGGAAGGGGAAGACCTCGTCGAACATTCTCTGACCAAATCGGAGACGTTCTCAAGAAAGGGCAGGTCAGAAGTACCCTAAACCGGCGAGCATTTATGAAGAATATAATGACAGTAATCGAGGCAAAGGACGTGTGCAAGGATCTTGACAAATGGAAATCCGTTGTCTCTGCCTACCCCTCTGGGAAACAGGCGTGAGTCTATGTATGTAATATTATCTAGGGACATTGTCACACAGATCATCCTAGCCCCAAACTAAGCAAAGCTTGTACTATAAGTACCAGGCGACGATATGCATACTTATATAGATAGATAAATACTTATATACATAGAAAACATCCATGACTCAGAAACAAATATTCGTGCTCATAACACAAATATTTGCACTTACCGGGATTCGACCCCAGGACCACCAGCTTCGTAGGCTGGACCACTACCAACTAGGCTACGGTGACCGTCAACGTCAAATGTTAGTAAGTACCTACCCCGTGATACAGGCATCAATTTCACTAGTGCGGGCTTAGTCTATTAAAAAAATACAAATAATAGAATAAACTCTAATGCCGATAAATTAAAGGCAAATGCTAAAATTTTATCATTGTTGCTTTAATGCCATAACCTTATTTCGACAGCTTCATAAGGAACGGAAGATAATTACATATTATGATATAATACCCTTCGGATTAGCCTCCAATCGAATAAGAGTAATTAAGGATTGCCCAGAAGATTACGAAAACATGTATAATTTCATGGGTCGATTACACGCTACTATTTTTTTTTTCTTTATTTATTTTTTTTCAAAAGCTGAAACGGTGCAAATAGAAGTATTATATACGTCATAGCGCCTTTCTAGAAACGCATAGCAAAAGACCTGCATCCGCTGGACCTTACCACCATATTTAAATTTATTTAGTAGCGTCACCAAAGCAGGCGCACGGTCTATGATGGAACTGTAACTTTACAGAAAGCAATACCATAATTATAACAAAACAAAATAAGATATAGGTACACTAAATTTTAATATTTGAAGTCGATGCTAATAATAACATATGTATATTCGTTCCCTAAATTTCTTGTAGCATGTACTACAAATTATATTTTTATTTGTCCGAACAAATAATTCTCATTAAGAAACTATATTATTATGTCAAAAAACAATAAAAGCTAGGGTAGCAGAATCTCGTTGGCCCCCTATAGCCCGTGCCTGCCAGATCACATCCTCTTTGTAGAATTCCATCGTTTTACTTCAGCGATGCCAGTGATCGCACCCTCTTTGTACAATTCCGTCTTCTTATTTTAGCGGCCCCTTAAGCTGTGTCCCGAATCCCATAAGGGTGCCCTCAGGTAATGGTCGCTAAGACCACTGATTCAGAGCCTCCTGTGTTCGCCAACTGTTGTATACAATTTAATAATATAGAAGGATTTTTTTTTAATATGTAGTAGCAAAATAACACTCTATTTATTTAATCCTTAACTGGTCGTGTTTTTTTATATTTTATTAGTTTTACTTACTTATTACATCACAATAGAGGTTAAAATGATACCTATTATTGACTGACCTGTTGGTCTATTGGTTAGGGACCCTGACTGCTAAACCTGAGGTCGTGAGTTCAATTTCCATCCGGGACAAATCTCATTATTATTATATCTATAATATGTATGTATTTAGAAATATATAAGTAAGTTATCAGTTTTTGGAGGGGGTGGCGGTCGCAGTAGGATGGTCAATGGTATACTTAGAAGGAAGCTGTTGCCCGTCCTCTGGTAGTTGTTCCCTCGGGTCGACTTCTACGCCCCACACGGGATGAGATGGGGGGATGATATTCTGATATTCGGGGCCATCATCACACAGCGGATGCACCCACCGTTTTTCGTCTAGCAAGAGGATATTCTAAGTGCTTGAGTGAAATTGAATGGTATTGCTTATTTATTTGATTAGGATTCACTAGATGACAACGTTCTGTGCGTGCATTAGGCTACATAACAACCATTAGAATGTAAGTAAAATACATGACATTCAAAAAAAATCGTAATCTGAAACAAAAGTAGACGAAAACAGCAAGCCCGGAGTTTCTTTATGGCTTTCTTCTCCGGGTCGTCCACCTAAGTAGCTAGAGAAAGCCGCAGGCTAGCTAGGGTAGGTTCCTCAGCGGCGAGGATCGCTTTGGCCCATTAACGCGTGATCGGTGATCCCGTGCATGTGATCACACCCTCATTTAGAATTTCGTCTTTTTGCTTTAGTCTTCCATTCTTTAATTTCAAAATAATAGATTAGTAACTTGTTATTTATTTAAGGACTTCAGAAAATATATGCGAGAAAACAAACCGCACAGACGGACTAATTAAATTTTTTTGTAACTTTATACTATCCACTATGTTTATGTACTGCATTGTGAGCTTGACAAGTACAAGTGTATGTCAATACCCAAGTGATAATTTAATTTCATTATTTATCTTTTCACTTCGGATATAAACTGGACATATCGCGTGATTTAAAATAAAAAAAATCCTATGTTATTAATGTAAAATCTACCGTATATTTTGCGCATACATACTAATATATACACATAAATGGTAACACAGGGCGTCGTTCTCCATGATAATGTATTTAGTCGGCGACAAGGCAATGTGTATGGAAATTATCTAGATCTGCAATTTGCATAATCGGATTTTGTGGATTTCTCGTTGATAATGTTTTGGTGTTAGTAGGTGGAGAGTATCCACTTTCACTTTATATGTATAAAATATTTTACATTGTATTAAGACCAAAATAAGGCCAAGTGCGACTCGTCCTTTCTATTTGACTCTCTGTGTGCATGGGAATTGTATTAAAGATCAAAAACAAAAATTTTGGCCATACTACTATATGGTAAAATATCAAAATCGAGTATCAATCAGCGCTAGACAATTTAGAGTGCACACTTTTGCACTCTCTCTCTCTTTTCGTAATTCTCATAATACGTTAGAATGAGCACGTTGAGCATGTCAGACGCAGCCTCTGCCTACGCGTTTATGTGCTTTTCGAGATATGGCACACCACTAACCCCAGGTTGTTACTGTATTCGGTAGCTTTCAACCGAATCCATATTACCCGCAGTCCATCGTAAAACTTTTAAGCGGACGGACTCATCGTCACCAACTGACTATCGATTTTGATTTGTGTGTTATAAACCGCATAATGCTGTGTGGTGACGGCATAGAAAATCATCACCCCATCTCATCCCTTGGGGGCGTAGAAATCTACCGAGGGAGTACCTATCTACCAGAGAACGGGCAGCAGCGTTTTTCTGTGACCTATGACCATCAAACTGCAATCGCGATCCCGTCTGCCAAGCGTGGCGATTATGTCATATCCCCCCATTCTTTGGGGAGGCTTTTGTCCAGCAGTGGACGTACTTTGGCTGACATAATGAAATTGCATCAACAGTTCAAGTGTTATGCAGTGGTGGTATCTATACCTATATGCCATATTGGCGCATATATAGACTACATATATAGAGTATTTATATAGATTTACTGTTAATTTATAATGTTAATACATGTCTGGAATAAGGGCCGCATACGTTACTGTGTCGTATTCCTCACTTAAACATCCTTTATGCTATACATATATTTTGCAGATATTCGAAATTCTTATTTTTAATTTGTACAAATATCTCGTAACAAGAAATGGCTTACAATTAGAAGTACATACTCGTATATAGATTATGGAGTATAGTGTAGTGTAGAGAAGAATAGAGTAAAACAGTTATTTTCTAGTAAACTTTACTAAATAAAAGTACTTATAGAGGTATTCTTTATTTTCTTGTCTTCAGTAATAAATAAATGGGAGTACTGTTAACTTATGTCTGAAGATAACAATTAAAAATATACTCTTTACTGTCTTATACACTAGTAAGGAGTATTTTTCATTTTTTTAAATGTTTAAGGTGAAGCGTAATATGTTAGTACAAACGACGTATCCATAGTGTTAACCTTATTTTAGTATGTGTACTTTCAAGTTGATGTTCTAACAACAACATGAAAAATACATTTTGTGTATTTTATAAGATTAAATTTCCATACAAAACTGGTCAAAAATGTGTATGGGGAGGCATTCCTCTTTTGGATTTCTACAACTGGTTTTATTTAATTGGTTTAGTTTCTTAGGAAGATCGTGCTTATTCAATTTATTACACTATTCTTGTTTCATCTAGTATAAGACATTTCCTTACACGAAAACTAACAAAATTAAAAAAATCAATTCGATAGAACGCCTTCGTTGTCTTCATACGTTATTTCTATATAACAACAGAAACCGCTTTATGTATTTTACAGTGTTTTTTTTTGGATCAATTAAATACGAATTTCGTTTTAGAATTCGCAAGCTTTATTAGGGTTCCGTACCCAAAGGGAAAAACGGGACCCTATTACTAAGACTTCGCTGTCTGTCTGTCCGTCTGTCACGAGGCTGTATCTCATGAACCGTGATAGTTAGACTGTTGAAATTTTCACAGATGATGTACATATTTCTGTTGCGGCTATAACAACAAATACTAAAAAACAAAACAAAATAAATATTTAATGGGGCTCCCATACAACAAACGTGAATTTTTTGCTCGGTTTTATAGATGGTACGGAACCCTTCGTGCTCGAGTCGGACTCGCACTTGACCGGTTTTATTAAGATATTTATATCTTGAAATACGGGGGATGCAGTTGAAATATCAAATAAACTATCGATCCTGGCTATAGAAGTTATACAAAGCTTTTTACATCTGGTTGAACATATTACCTAAACGTAGTTTGTTATATTCTCTTTGAGGCTACCACAGACTTACGAGGCAGACTATTTAGAGGCTCTATTACCTATCTACATGCACATAGTACAGAACATTGGCGTCTAAAATAGGTTCCAATTTCATCCCTAATGCAACTAGTCGAACAATTTATATGAATTCGTCCCATTGCCAATGTAAATCGAAGCTCCGCAGGCGGAATCCGGAACAATAGTGCTCTGTAATTATATTGTAAAGCAATTTTGTAGAGACGCCCCACGATGCTGTTAAATGAAAAGGGGAATTATTAAAACTCCTGATTCTACTTGAAAACGTAGTCGATTCAAAAACATTCTCTTCAAAATTCAAAAATCTTCTCGGAATTAATAGTTTATACTTACTTACTTATCGTCGATTATCTGTCCAAAGAGAGATAGACCGCAGTCAAGACGTCGTCTGAGTCTTATGAAGTTCCCCTACACCTTCAGCGCGAAGGTCGCGCAGTTCCCCATGAAATTCTACATTGGTAACCAGTGGATCTGGAAGTACTGGATGATTGGAATCGCCGTCTCCGCCCCTGTCTTCTACAAGATCCACAAGATGGCTAACTCTCCCGAGAATGTGAGCAAATGGGCTGAAATCAGAAGGAAGGAGGCGGCTGGGCACCACTAAGTTTAGGTCCTTAATAGTACTGTACTGGTTCCATCATTTAATCAATTTGCGTGATTTATTTATGTTGTAAGGAAAACATTATAAGTTCTGTTAGTATGAGCAGTGGTTACCCTAGTGACAAAGTTGTTCAAGCCGCCAATTAGGCCTCTGACATGGCTTAAGACTGTTGCCTATAATAGGTACAACCGGGAACCACAGCTTAACGTGCCCTCTGAAGCACGGAGACGCTCAGAAATTAATCCACTTTGGCGGTCACCCATCTATGGACCGACCGCGAGCCTAGTTGCTTAACCTCGCCAATTACTTACGAACCGGTGAGTGCATTTAGCTGATTATTAGCACTGAACGTTACCTAACTTCGTCCAACTAATCAGATAATAGTTCAATTTGAATTTTATAGCATTATTTGCAATGCAAAGCGTTTATCTAATAATAATATTAATAATTTGGAAGGTATTATCAATATGATCTGATCTTTCACATGCAACTGTGAACATATCAGTCGGCTATGTTTCTAAAATACAAAGCCGATAGATAATACCTACATCCTCCGGAAGGGTGTTAGCAAGGGAATCCTAAATTTGATCTGCCAGCGTGTATCGTTCGTAACTTAACGCAGAGCGCCTACCCCGGATTGGTAAGTGGTGCAGGTTCGAGACCCGCCGGACGATTAAATTTATGATTTCCCATTTTTGAGATTAGGCAGATAATAACCTGATGGAACCGATAGGTATCGGACAGTCGAGTCAAAAAGCCGTCGATGTTTTTTCATATTAGCTACAAGGAAACTGAATTCTATTATTTCATCTTACACCATTACGTTAAAGGAATGAAAGAGACGTGTCATGGACCCAAAAATAAATTAGTATTCTCATTACCCCTTTCCTTATTCCCATCGCTCTTAGCATGATTGTTTTAACTGTACTGCTTTCACTACCTTTATTTTCAGACCAACCAACATTTGACCTAAATATGCCATAATGTTAAAACTGTTAAGGTTCAGCCGAAAGTCGTCCAATTGTCAGTCTGGCGCTTCCAGCAGATTTCAGTGACCCTCACAGATCATCGGTACACTTTTTTTAGGGTTCCGTAGCCAAATGGCAAAAAACGGAACCCTAATAGATTCGTCATGTCTGTCTGTCCGTCCGTATGTCACAGCCATTTTTTTCCGAAACTATAAGAGCTGTACTGATGAAACTTCGTAAGTAGATGTATTCTGTGAACCTCATTAAGATTTTAACACAAAAATAGAAAAATAATAATAATTTTGGGGGTTCTCCATACATAGAACTGAAACTCAATTTTTTTTTTTCATCGTATTCATACATGTCGGGTATCTATGAATAGGTCTTCAAAAATGATATTGAGGTTCCTCATATAATTTTTTTCTAAACTGAATAGTTTGCGTGAGAGACATTCCAAAGTGGAAAAATGAGTGTCCCCCCTCCCCCCGTTACCTTCTAAAATAAGAGAATGATAAAACTAAATAAAATATATGATGTACATTACCATGTAAACTAACAACGAAAATTGGTTTGAACGAAATCTAGTAAGTAGTTTTTTTTAATGCGTCATAAATCGTAATCCGCAATTTACCTTTCATTTAATCAACTGAAATACTTGCTGCTGCGGAACCCTTCATGGGCGAGTCCAAATCGCACTTGGCCGGTTTTTTTTATTTTATATCAGAGCACGACAAACGACATGTGGGTCACCGGATGGTAAGTGATCACCGCCGCCCATGGACACTCGCAGCACCAGAGGTGTCGCGAGTGCGTTGCCGGCCTTTAAAAGTCAGCAAACAAGTTTCGCTGACCCTTCCCCTCACCCCAATGAGCTCTGGCGACCTTACTCACACTCGGAAACACACCATTAAAATTATTAATGTTATTATTAAGGAGTGTCTTCTGTAAGGTGGAGGTACTTCCCCAGTCGGGCTGCTCTTTGAGCGAATGAACGCTATGCCCTACCTCTACTAAAAGTAACCTTGTAAGAGGCCTGCCCATGCATGCTGTCACCACCTCCTTGTGTATATTACTCATATCGTTTGTGTACCGGTTGGTGTGGTTGGTATATACATACCTTCCTTGCCGCAAATCGTGGGTTTGATTCCCACCCAGTAGAGATATTTGTGTGTTAGTTTGCGATCAGATCGCCATGTGTGAATAATGTCCCAGTATATCACTATATTAATACCACAGTAACGATAGTTAAATTTATATATTTAAATTACTTAGTAATAATTTAAAATAAAAAAAACCGCCCATGTGCGATTCGGACTCGCACATAAAGGGTTCCGTAGCAGCAAGTATTTCAGTTGATTAATTGAAAGGTAAATTGCGGTTAACGATTTATGACGTATTAAAAAAAACTACTTACTAGATCTCGTCCAAACCAATTTTCGTTGTTTGTTTTCATGGTAATGTACATCATATATGTTTTTTAGTTTTATCATTCTCTTATTGTACCACTTTGGAAGTATCTCTCGCGCAAACTATTCAGTTTAGGAAAAAATTATATTAGAAACCTCAATATAATTTTTAAAGACCTATCCATAAATACCCCCCATGTATGGTAACGACGAAAAAAAAATTTTTGAGTTTCAGTTCTTTGTATGGGGAACCCCCAAAATTCGTGTTCTTTTTTTATTTTTGTGTGAAAATCTTAATGCGGTTCACAGAATACATCTACTTACGAAGCTTCAACTGTATAGCTCTTATAGTTTCGGAAAAAAGTGGCTGTGACATACGGACAGACATGACGAATCTATAAGGGTTCCGTTTTTTGCCATTTGGCTACGGAACCCTAAAAAGCCAAGCGACGGCTTTTTTATAGGTAAGTATATGTTGAGCATCGTGCCCAAAATGGTGGCAGCATTGAAACGCGGAAAGGCAGTGCTTAACGTAAACGCGCAAAAAATTGGTCACACACATGTAGCGTCGACCCAGCATTTTGATATCGCGGCAAAAAAACCGCGGTTTCGGTCGGATCCCATGGCCCAACCGTCTCCACTCCAAATGGCTCAAATATGTAATTCATTTAAATTATTAAAAAATCGCGTTGAGATCCGCAGGCGAAACAAAGTAACCGACATAGCCGTAAGAATTGCCAAGCTGAAGTGGCAGTGGGCAGGGCACATAGCTCGTAGAGCCGACGGCCGCTGGGGCAGAAAGGTTCTCGAGTGGCGACCACGAACCGGAAGACGCTGCGTGGGCAGGCCCCCTACAAGATGCACCGATGATCTTGTGCGGGTCGCTGGAAATCGCTGGATGCGGATAGCGCAAGACCGGCAATTGTGGAGATCTTTGGGGGAGGCCTTTGTCGATCATTGGACGTCTTTCGGCTGATATGATGATTATAAAATTGTACACTTGATTATAATATTTATTGTAAAGTAGTATATATTATTGTTAGTACAAAATCTATGGTCACACAATCCCCAAAACTAACAGTCACAGAAAACTGAAAGTATATAAATGGGAAACGATTATTTACGCAAAGAACCTCCTGTCACACCGAGAAATGGTATGTATCGAAACATACGGGCAGAGATCCGATTACGTGATACCAGTGATCGATTGAGGCTCTTTACTCGCAATAAATTCAGATTTTGGATATATGAATGCGACTAAGCTTAGCTGAGTCGGTCGAGTATTGTAGGTATATGTGGGAGGATCGTGAATCAGGAAAATTTCGTAAAACTTACTCTGGTCACACAGTAGACAAGATAAGGGAATTAGAAGACACAGAGATAAGTTTAAACCCGTTTATAGGATTCCGTCCCCAAAGGGTAAAAATATTTTTATTTTTTTAAAAAGCGCTTTTTAATAGTCAGAACATATTTGTAGTAATATAGTTGTATACATTATTATTTCTAGTAACTTAGATATTTAGGTACACAGTGTATGAAAACATTTATAAAATTTATTTTATTATAGCAATGATATTTAGCTAGCTCGTATTTATTGTCAAGAGATTATGTTTAATTATCTAGTTTAAGTCTAATATTTTTACTACATATTGTCAATGGTTCTGTCGCGGTCGCGCTTTAATGCTACCACCGGATCCAATGCGCCCCAACTGAGTAGACCCAGCGAAACAAACTCAGTGGGTTCATCTACTACCGGTTTCAACACGACCCAGTTGAAACGGTCCGGCGAAACATACTCAAGCGGGCATGAACACGGGATTTGGTCCAATTAGAGTAATTGAGGGTAAAACGGGACCCTATTACTAAGACTTCGCTGTCCGTCTGTCTGTATGTCCGTCTGTCACCAGGCTGTATCTCGTGCACCGTGATAGTAAGACAATTGAAATTTTCACAGATGATGCATTTCTGTTGCCGATATAACAACAAATACCAAAAAACAAAATAAAATAAATATTTAAGGGGGCTCCCATGCAACAAACGTGAATTTTTCTGGTTTTTATAGATAATAGTACGGAACCCTTCGTGCGCGAGTCCGACTCGCACTTGGCCGGTTTTATTTTATTTTGCTTTCTTGTTCGTATGGGCAGTGGCCCCGCTGTTAGATTTGTTCGAGCTGCCCAGTAGGCTCCTGACATGGCTAAACGACTGTTGTCTAACGACTACAATAGGGACCGACAAATCTCATTGCACTAACTCTGGTCAAACAGAAGACAAGATAAGGGAAGTAGTAGACACAGAGATAAGTTTCAACCCGGTTTTTTATTGTTCTTCCTTGTTCATATGGGCAGAAGACATTTGACATGGCTAAACGAGTCTTCTCTTACGACTACAACCGGCGCCCAAATAAGTGCAATGTTGAAAAGTTAGGCAGTTAATTTTTATAGCAATCGTATCTGATGGCAGATTGACCGCTGGTTTCTTTTGGACGTTCCGTAGCCTAAAAATGGCTGGGAGGATTATAATAATTAAGGTTTCTTTTTATTTGTGCCATTTTAACGATACCTTGTTTATTAATGTACAGACGCCAGCACATCCAGCTACCCCAATCTGTCAAATTTCTTTTATAGATTTTCAACTTTATCACATAAGCATACGGTTCACTTTCAATTGCCGAAATTTTACAGATGGGTGGCTTGATATGTTTATGATCCCAATTGCATTATTATACTATGCAACTTGTAAATAAGTCCCATTTTAGTTTAAATTGACTTCAAAGGAGGTTACCATTTTGTATATGTTTAGTTCTCCATTGTTCGGCAACCGCATTTACTTCTTTTATTCAATAGGGGAGGCTTTTCAGACGGTCTCTCTTAAAGTCGGTTATATGTTTCTTTTTAACATTATATTATTAATGACGGTCACCATAGCCTAGTTGGTAGTGCTCCTGCCTACGAAGCTGGTGGTCCTGGGTTCGAATCCCGGTAAGTGCAAATAATTGTGTGATAAGCACGAATATTTGTTTCTGAGTCATGGGTGTTTTCTATGTATTATGTATTTATCTATCTATATAAGTATGTATATCGTCGCCTGGTACCCATAGTACAAGCTTTGCTTAGTTTGGGGCTAGGATGATCTGTGTGACATTGTCCCCAGATATTATGATTATTATTATATTGTAAGCCATTTTACTACAAACAATAATGCTTATTACAACAGAATATGCTTTGTACACAATCCCCTGCTGGCATTTGGTCCAAAATTTGAAACTAACCTACTTATGAATGCAAGCATGTCCCAAGAGCGTACCTGAAGCGCATCCAACAGAACTTATGCATATCCAATACAACCCTAATCAGTTCGTAGCTATGGGGAGCATTAATTTATTAGCTACTGCAACTTCTGAATTTGGGATCTGTTGATCCTGACTTACATGACTCGCAGAAGTGGAGAATAAAAAGGCTCTTAGTAGCAAGCAACGAGCCCTCTCCGAGAATCGCTAAAACTGTTTTCAAATTCCGCAACGAGTTGTTTTAGAAATAAAGGTAGTTTAAAAAGATGTAAACATAGGTAGTTTGTCACAAACAAAGAGGGAGACTGTCAATTATGTACCTACTAGCTGTGCTCCGCGGTTTTACCCGCGTTAAACTTTATTAGTTATGCCTATGTGTTAATCCAGGGTGTCAACTAACTCCAAACCAAGTCTTTTTGAAATCGCTCCAGCCGTTTAGACGTGAAGAACTAACAAGCAAACACACTCACACACGCACTTACTCACAAACTTTCGCCTTTATAATATTAGTGTGATAGAGAATGCGCGGACTAGGCGAAGTGAAAGAAAAGGCTGTTACGCACATTGTGCTTTATAGACGCTCTCATTTCCACACTAGACACACATTCATAACAGAGACAGAGTGATACACGGGGAACCGTAGCTGCAAAAGCTGTTTTCTCCACCAACTACAGAGTAGCCAAGAAGTCTAGCTAGTTGATCCCAAAACTAATTTCCAATGATGGCAAATGCGTTTAAACCTACGCACGAAAGTTGTTCATAATTGGCTCTCTATAAGAAACGACCAGATTAGAAGGACTCAAGGTTGCATGCAGTTTGTGAGTATGTGAGTGTCTATGTTTGTTACTCCTTCACGTCTAAACCGATTTTAATAAAATTTGGTATGGAGTTAGCTGACACTCTGGATTATCACATAGGCTACAATTTATAAAGTTTAACGCAGGTAAAACCGCGGGGCACAACTAGTGTTTCTATATTCATCATCATATCATAATTTACAGCGAATAGCACGATGGTTTTCCTATAAGCCCAAGCAGGTTAGACGTATAACAACATCCAAAATATTCTGGTTGTTAGATTACTAAATGCCCAAATATAAATGGTGGTCTTATAACTACGAATTTTTTCCACAAGCTACGTACCAACACGTGGACAAATACACTAATATTATAAAGGCGGAAGTTAGGGACTGTGTGAGTGAGTATGTTTGATACTCTTTCACGCAAAAACTACCGGACGGGTTTTGATGAAACTTTGTAGTAATATCCGAATAACACATAGGCTATAATTTATAAAGTTTAACGCGGGCACAGCTAGTAATGAATATCCGGTACATATCACACATGCCATCTAGCCCAAACTAAACAAAGCTTAATAATAAGTGTGATCGCAAAATAAATGTATAGACGCCAGCACATCAAGCTACCCCAATCTGTCAAATTTCCTCAATTGAAAGTGAACCTTATGCTTATGTGATAAAGTTGAATCTATAAAAGAAATTTGACAGATTGGGGTAGCTGGATGTGCGGGCGTCTGTAAATCATTCTTAATAAAAAGTATCTACTTAGGTACATGCAAATTGAAAATACCACTGTTAACTACAAAAAATTGCCAAGTTTTTTGAACGACCATAAGCTACGGCAAAATGGCACATTAAGATGATTTTTTTAGCTCGTCCGAATTATATAGCCGAAATATATTCTTGCTTTTACCTAAGTTAGTAATATAACCTAAGTTGGTAAAAACCTTCGTTGGCCATTACGTCTATAGTACCTAGTGGCTTGAGCTCAGACTAAAAATATTATACCAAGGCTACACTTCTGATGAAAGTATAATGTAATCAAGAATACTTTCTAACGTTTAGAAGACGTAATCTCTAGTCTTATACCTAAGTAAATTTTCCTGATACACATAAAGTATGCAAATTTTCCTCCTAGAAAATGTAACAGAAATATTACCTAAAGTAATTTTTAAATTTTCAAGGAACTTTTGTTGTTTCTAAACTAATACATCAGCCAAATTAATGTGTTATCGCATGTTTGTAGCCTATACTTCGAAATATATTTATGTAAAATGTTGAAGACGATATCTCTGCTACTTACGCTCGATGGAAAAAAGTAATCTCTAAATGTCACAGTCAAATTTAAATTTAAATTATGTTATAAAGTACCTACATAAGAAGATTAGCGAAAACTTGGTTGCAATAAATTAGTCATAAAGATTGTATTTTTCTTGCAGTGACTGATTTTGCTATTATTCACAATGTTTCGATACTTTTCTGTACACTCTAGTCTTCTAGTTTTCTGTTAATCTTTTCTTTAGAATTGACAAGTATAAATACCGAATTTCTGCAGATTTTGGAAAGTTATGCGCTTACCTACATACATACGATAATTGATTATTACCGGAATCTGATGGCAGGTCGACCGCTCGCGCTGGTTTCTTTGGGATGCTCTGTAGGCTAAAAGTGATTTGATGGATAAAATTAGGTTTCTTTTGACTTGTATAATTTAAAGCATTGTAACTATATGTACCCTGATTGTTTATTTATATATTTTTATTTAGTGTTTTAGATGATTAGCAAAAACTTTGTTGCATTTTTGTCATAAAGATTGTATATTTCTTGCAATCAATGATTTTGTTATATTTCACCATGTCTTTGCGGTTTGGATATTTTTCTGTACACTTTAATTTAACCGGTACTTGGTACGATTAAAAGTTGATATGACGTGATATCACAATTGAATGTCAAAAATTGTGATATACTTGGAAAGTGATCTTGTAACAAGCGGGCTACCATAAAAGCCTATTATAATTAATGAGTGGTAAGCGTCGCAACCTATCCCTTTTCACATCTCACTCTATGTTACATTACCCAATATTACGGACAGTAGCAGTATACTGTGACAAGTGTTATGTTCCTTGTGAATTGATCTATAACAAGCAACATAAGTGTCTATAATGAATAATCACAAACGTCTACCTAATCCAATTCCAATGGTACTCTATGCTACATAACACAACAATCAAACAATCGTAAGATATTCATACATCATGGGTACATAATGAAACAAAAACTACCAGTATGAATAAAGACGTCCAATAACCGGCAATATTACAAGCGAACTTTTACTCTCCACAGACATATTAGGTGCTTAAAGGCTCCTCATATTTGAAAAGCGGCGATTAAGCGTGGAGCGAGTAAATCGCTATTGAATAGAATCGATAAGAGATGCCGATGCCGAGAAATGATTTATTGACTCGTGGGCTCCTTGCCCGGCGGCCTCGCTAATGGTGGCTGAATAAGCACTCGCCTTTGCCTCGTTTTTTTTTATTGCCGTAGACGGTAGAAAATAAAAGAAAATTATGCAATGGGAAACAGAAAAGCAGGAAATTGGATATATTGTTGACGGGGATGGTAGCCGGGTAGCGCGGTACTTATTATGACCGGGACTATATTCGAACTTCGTAGGAATTTGATACTGTCAATGGCTACTTCGGTAATCTACGCTATTGTAAGGTTGTAATGCAAGTCAATGTAAATATCAATGAATATGTAAATATGAATGAATACATTTATAAAATAAATTTTATAAATGTATTCATACAATGTGTACCTAAATATCTATGTTACTAGAAATAATAATGTATACAACTATATTACTACAAACATGTTCTGACTATTTACAAGCGCTTTCTTAAAGTCTACGTGAATAAAAACCTTTTTTATTTTATTTTAAAAGTAACTTGTTCAAAAAAAAATCTAATTTTAAAATTTTTTCAGGCGCAACATGAGTTTCGAAACAATGCATTATTTGAACCTATGCAACTCTGGGTTAAATATTGGGGCAAATTAGTGACTATGGAATATTTAATCTCAAAGAAAAATTACCAGATTCAATTTTCGGTATCTATATCATAAATATGCAAATTATTCTATAAGAATAAAGCCCGAGTGCAACATCTCGGATTATTAGCAACAACATACAATTAAATAACTATTTTTTTTTAAGTACGATACTCTATACGTTTTATTTCATTTATATATACAAAATTTCTCTCAAAATTTAAGTAAAATAACATAATAAACTACCTTCAACCTTGTTTTATTATTTAAAATATTGTGCTCAAACTGCGTCGTAAACCCAATTTAATTAGATGTCATTAATTCCAACATCCATACTCACAAACTTTCGAATCCTACTAATATTATAAATGCGAAAGTTTGTGAGTCTGGATGTATAGATGTATGGATGTTTGTTACTCTTATTCCCGCTAAAACTACTCAACGGATTGTTATGAAACTTGATATAATTTATAATGTTACAAACGCGCGGGTAAAACCTCGGGGCACAGGTAGTTTATAATATTAGTTAGATTCGGTATCAATTCTGATTGATACTTACTTCAAATGATATAATTTTGAGTTGGTTTCGAAGTCGGTGTTATGTTTTATTTAAATAATTTCAAAATACCATATGTAATTATGTTTCTCCTTATAAGAGATATCATTTATTCATATCAATTTCATTATAATATTTATCCTAAAACCTAATTATTTCTAAGAAAACTAAATATAAAATAAAACTATAATAGCCGCTCCGCATCGGCGTCAAATCTAATTTTTAATTTCACAATATTCAGACATCGTGTTATATATTTTTATACATTTTGTCTTTAGTCTGTGCTCTCCTAATGTTTACAGCGACTTATAAAAGCATATCTACTTTGACTTAGGTATCGGTATTCGGAATTTCATAAAGCTATATAGAAAGAATGTAGCCTTTAAAAATGCTTTAATCAAACAATTTTATGGCCGCAATATGAAGACCGTACATGCATAAGATCATAGAGGTAGTGTGACGACCTTCTTGGTTGTCACCTTCGTTCGTCCAAACATTTAAAGAGAAATAATTAAAAAAATAACGCGTTTGAAAATATTTCATACGAAAATAACAAAATTCTTTAGAACAGTCATTCAGTCTACGAAAGAGCTCTACAGGGTAGCAATCCCTGTTACCTATCATAGGAAAATTGAAGAAAATATACAACGTATTATTCAACTTCAGTGTATTATTTATAATATCAACAAGATCCTGAAGACGATCTGGAGTAGCAGAACGTCATAGTAGTTAGCTGAATCACACGCGAGCTTCGACTGGGCGGGGAACTGCCTGAAATATAAATCAGCTTGCTCTGATTTACGTGAAACCTCCCGGAAAGTTTTAATTCTGTTTGGCCCAGCTCTTGGCCATTTAATTTATCTATTATTTACTACACGGCGAGAAACTTAGACACTTTGTTTATTAGCTATTCAATTAGATCGCTTTATCCTTTTATCCTTAGAGGTCGAGGTTTGTTCGTGGTTAGGCTTTTCTTGTTACAAAAGTTACCTTTTTTATGGTGTATTAAAATGTATCAATAAACAAAGCTATGTTGAGTACCTACCTAGTTA
Source organism: Pseudoips prasinana (assembly GCA_951640165.1). NCBI lineage: Eukaryota > Metazoa > Arthropoda > Insecta > Lepidoptera > Nolidae > Pseudoips > Pseudoips prasinana. Next base: position 19,848,207 of record OX621240.1, read on the forward strand.
GTGCCGTATTGTGTAAAGCCGCAGATAATGATGATTCATATCCCAGGTCGCGCCAAGTAGTGATTTTTGTAAAGAAGAAATTCTCAGTATCAGCCCGGAGTTTGGGAGTTGCCGGTATTTACAGACCCGTGATTTAAAGAGTTAAAAAAGTCTTCGGCCGTGTAGCTGGCCTCTGTCCAGTCGTGTCTCTAGTCATGCCATTTGTTCATGGGAGTAATGTAATAGAAAGTGCCATTGTGTTGGCGCACACACTTGTGCACTATAATATAATCACGCCGTGGCCATAATTCCTCCAGGAGCACAATATTATTATTAAGTATATATTGCATGTAGAAAGCATCGTTTACAAATTCAGATAAACAAAATTAAAATAAATAATTCTTATTCTTATTCTTTATTGTACACAGAAAATAAACATTTTATACATGTGTCTTTTTTAAATTAATGTACAAGGGCGAGCTTAACTCATTGATGAGTTTTCTTCCAGCAAACCACAGACAGAGATAATAATAATATAAAGGGACAATGTCACACAGATCATTTGGGGCTACCAAACTAAGCAAAGCTTGTAGGTACTATAGAGGTAGATAAATACTTAAATACATAGAAAACAGCCATGACACAGAAACAAATGTTCGTGCTCATCACACAAATATTAAGTACTAGCTATAGCCCGCAACTTCGTCCGCGACAATTTTGAATGATGACCAATGTAACCTACAACAAAAAGTCCTAACATATGTGAAAGACTTACTTTGAGAAACTGTATAACGAATGTGAATAACTAAAGAAAGGCCATTTCATTAAAATTTTGTATGCCGTTTCAGTCACAAACGGTATACAGAAAAACACGGCCTTTTAAATAATATTTTCATTATAAAATGTTTCTTAAATAAATAAAAAGGTTTTTATTTACGTAGACTTTAAAAAAGCGCTTGTAAATAGTCAGAACATGTTTGTAGTAACATATAATTAATTAATTAATTTACAATTAACATATTGTTAGGAACACGGATTGTATGAAAAATTTACAATAGGATTTATTTTATAGTGATATTTAGCTAGCTTATATTAAGTTATTGTCAAGGATCATGTGTAGGTTAAACGATCGAAAGTTTAAATTTTAGCTATATTTTTACTACATATTGTCTGAATAGTTCTGTCTATATTAAGGTATCTACGAATTAAATATTATTATTATGGCGGACCTTGTGTTTATAACGACGGTCGCGCTTTAATGCTACCACCGGATCCAATGCGCCCCAACTGAGAAGACCCAGCGAAACAAACTCAGCGGGTGTCTCTACTACCGGTTTCAACACGGCCCAGGTGAGACGCTCCGGCGAAACATACTCAATGGGGCATATAGGTACACGAGATTTGGTCCACTTACTGAAATGGTTTAGCAGGCAAACACAATAAATATATGCTCGATCGGTTGTCTGATTTTGGTTTTCACTGACTCACTATTTAACACATACTAAGTTTAGAATAATTTTCCATTGGCCTACCATTTTGAAATTACAATATTACAAACAGACACTCCAATTTTATATATTTGTATAGATATAGATGACATTAGCTGTACCTGCGCTTCGCCCGCGTGTTTATTAGTTTATTTAGATTAATATTCGGTTTTTTTAAATAAAAGATTTTTCCGAAAATAAATGTAGCCTACGTTAGTCCTTATTACATCATCTACCTGCCAATAAAAGTCCAGCCATTTCAGAGATTAGCCGGAACAAACAGACAGACAGACAGACAAATTATTAAGTATCTAAATCGATTCACAAACTAGGTAGAAATCACGTAACATACATACAATAACAAAATAGATTTTGGATACAAAACTTGGTAAAATAATAACAATATTTACACTTAGACAAAATTTTAGGTAGAAAGTAATTTAACGATATAAAGATATACTGTGTATCGTAAAATTACTTCCTAAGACGTTTTTGACGAATTTTTATATAGATTCCTGCGTTTATATTAATATTTAACGAACTATTTTAGGTAGGAAAGGTAACCTTTATTTTATTAAAAAAAGTAGTACTACGCACTATCTCTCTACTCACAATTATCTTCTTCACGTACAGTAGCCGGCACATCAGTATACCTATACATTTTGACCTCGACGGCCGGCTGCTTTATTACATACGTTGTAAGGGCGCTTTTCGTAATATAGGTGTTTCTACGTAAGTACGATGTACGTTGTACAGTTACATGTTGTATTTTCCAGTGTCAATGCAAAACAATGTAGCGCGAACGAATATCCCTGGTGGAATTTATTTTAAAACTTGTTCAGTCTACCATAGCATAGCTATGTGCCCGCGTATCTGGTAATAAAGGATGAACCGTCACACTCATGTTACTTTACGTTTGAGAGCCAAAATAAAAAAAAAACTGGGATGTAAATGGAAAATGCAGTTTCAATGAAGTTTTTCAACTGAATATCGTGATTCCGCTACTAACGTATGTAAAGAGTTGTAGATAGTTGTGAGAGAAACACGCACAGGCAGTTGCTCACACTGGTCAGTTATCCATCAGTGCGGATTGTCTGTAGATGGGTGACTGCAAACTGGATCTGGTAATCAAGGATGTATCGCCTTTATGTTTGAGAGCAAACAAAACTGCAATATAAATGGAAAATGCAGTTTCAATGAAGTTTTTCAACTGAATATCGTCATTCCGCTACTAACGTATGTAAAGAGTTGTAGGTAGTTGTGAGAGAAACACGCACAGGCAGTTGCTCACACTGGTCAGTTATCCATCAGTGCGGATTGTCTGTAGATGGGTGACTGCAAACTGGAACTGGTAATAAAGGATATATCGCCTTTATTTTTGAGAGCAAACAAAACTGCAATATGAATGGAAAATGCAGTTTCAATGAAGTTTTTCAACTGAATATCGTGATTCCGCTACTAACGTATGTAAAGAGTTGTAGGTAGTTGTGAGAGAAACACGCACAGGCAGTTGCCCACATCGGTCAGTTATATATAAGTGCGGTCTATCTGTAGATGGGTGACCGCAAACTGGATCTGGTAATCAAGGATGTATCGCCTTTACATTTGTGAGTCAAAAAAATCTGCATTGTAAATGGAAAATGGTGTTTCAATGAAGTTTTTCAACTGAATATCGTGATTCCGCTACTAACGTCTGTAAAGAGTTGTAGGTAGTTGTGAGAGAAACACGCAGTTGCCCACATCGGTCAGTTATACATAAGTGCGGTCTGTCTGTAGATGGGTGACCGCAAACTGGATCTGGTAATTAAGGAAGAACCGTCACATTTATGTGGCTTTATGATTGTAAACCAAAATGAAAATTCAAAACGCAAATGGAAAACGCAGTTTCAGCGAAGTTTAAGTAATTCAGCTACTGAAGTAGGTATATAGTGTTGTAGGTAGTAATGAGAAAAGTGCATATAGGCAGCTGCCGACACTCGCCTGTAACCTACCAGTGCGGGGGAGTTGCCCTCACTGGTCTGAAACCTATCCACCCAGCGCGGATTGTCTGTAGACAGGTGACAGCAAAGTATATCTAGTAATAAAAGAAGGTCCATCACATTTGATGGAAATGGTTCTTATGACGACCGTAAACGTAGTCCCTCGTGCCGGGGGCTGTTGTTGCTTTGTCACTTCATTTGTTTTAGGGTGTACTCGCTTGAAGGACTAACACGCTACCTTGTCGGTCCCGGTTTGTCATGAGAATATCTATGGCAATAGTTAAAGAAAGTCTAATAGAATCTGACACTTGGTCTTACCATGATGGCAACTTATCCCCTATATGTTCTGAGGCCAGATGGTAATCGATCGACAAAACTTCTAGCTAGCCACGACTGGTAAGGCACGCATTATTTCTCCTCGCCTTTATAAAAGCAAGTTAGAAGTAGGTCCTCATACTTACTTATCGTATAGGCAATGGTTAGGTACCCTAGTGGCAGAGTTGTTCAAGCCATTAGGCCTCTGACGACGGTTGCCTACTGGCTACAACCGGGACCGACAGCTTAATGAGCCCTCCGAAGCACGGAGACGCTCAGAAATCAAACCACTTTGGCGGTCACTTATCTGCGGTCTGTAGTTGCTTAACCTCGCCAATCACTTACGGATCGGTGAGAGCATCCGGATATGTTCCTCATGACTTCACTGTTACCACCTACATGAATGCACCGTTTTATGGAATTTTTCATTGGAGTTCCTCGTTCAGGTTTTACGTTGCCCGTTGGCCGAATGGGAATGTGTGTGTTAATTAGCATAGTTTGACGGCGCGCCGCCCCACCACAGTAATGAAAATGAACGGCTTATGGATGCCTCTCGCATTTACATATTCGGGAACGTAGCTTTGTACAGTTTCATAAATCTCTGTATGTAACGAAATAGTCAGTTAGCGTGTTGAAAATTATAATTAAATTTACGTACGCGAAGATTGCGCATTATTATAAATTTATTAGGAACTTTATCTAACCTATCGATTCTTAAATTTTAAGTTTTTTTTATTACATTTTCCAGTGTCTATACCTACTTAATTTCACTTTATTTTTACTTATACCAAATTAAGTTGTATTATTATTGACAATAGATTTACCCGCGCTCGTCCGCGTGTTAATTAGTTTAGTATTTGTTTTTCTAAAATAAATTAATTTAAAATAAACGTAGGTAGCCTTAGTTGCTTCTTATTACATCAGCCAATAAAAGTCCGGTCATAATCGGTCCTGCCATTTCAGAGATTAGCCGGAACAAACAGGCAGACAGACCGAGATGGACAAAAATTGTATTTTTGTATGTAAAAAACTGTACATGTAGTAAAAAAAACGGTTATTTCAATATTACATATAGGCACTCCAATTTTTTTTATATGTATAGATTACGCTAATTGCGCCTATACTTATACCTAGTGTGCGTTTTTTTTCACGTCACATTGTGGCGACGAAGACACGTGTACACTCTACAGAAAATAACAAAAAAACATCAAAAAGAATAAATATCATGTTCATTATTCCTTACATGCTTTATTAAATTGCTCGTGTAATAAATTTGTAGGTAGGTATATATATAACAATCACAAAAATAACCAAATCGATCAAGCCATCCTCAAGTGATAACGATAAATTTAACTTAAACAGTCAATTAGTATTTTTTAAAGAATTGTCCTATTAAACTTAGCACTTTATATGCAATTAGCAAATGAACGATACTAATAGACATGTTCAATATTGCAAAGCCGTCAGATATTACATAAACACGTAAGAAGTTTACTACATTAATTTAAAGTAAGTAAGTAGTCATGGTGTGAATACGTGTGGAGGTATCGTAAAGAGTCCTGAGACAATAATATTAATTCCTGATAAAATACCTATCAATCACTGGTAGGCTGCTGCCTAGACAAGTAAAATCTTTTCTTTCGGTGCCTGCTTCCTGAGGAGTAAACTTAATCGATCCGTCACGCTCGCGGTCTGTGACGCTGAACCGGGTTTTCTCGACGCCATTCACATGAAGCGCGCTCGACATAGGCAACGCACTGAACTATGTTGGCAAGGTTGACTATTCAACAATAAGTTAAAAGTATTCACTTCTATACGATTAAATTGAAAACTTATGATTGCCCCCTCTCCCCCCATTGCCCATAAGCACACACCTATTTATTATTGTATTATTTGACGTCGTTTTTACCACGCTCAAGTCTCTACTCAATCCTGCTTACCCACTCACATAGGTACCTTCTCGTATCTCAAACATTTACAATACATCAAACGTACCCTAAAACATCCCTAACATAATCTATCAGGGTTTCCCTAAATGGTACCTATCCGCGCATTGGGGATCGTAGATATCGTCCAATCTAAAGTGGTACGCTATTTCGACATATTACACTACAATATATTCTACGATTGTGCTACAGGAGGGTATCAGCTTATAGTGGAATTTCTACTCCATTACTAAGTGTAAGCCGTTCTGCGGCCGCAAGATATCAGCCGCTCAATTTTTGTAGCACAAGGGTGCAGTCAAATTACCAACAGATAAGGTAAAGGAGCGTAGATACGGTTCGACGAAGGTTGACGTAGGTAAAATGTAAATGATATGATCGCCTCCCTTGCTTTAGAACTTCTTCTAACTTACAAATACTAAAGCTCTACTTCAGGCGTACCTACCTATTACTGAAATTCATAAGAGGAGTGAGGGAGACATAATAATATGTAGGTAGTTACATTTAGATATACATACATACATACATACATAGACTCACGCATGTCTCCCAGAGGGGTAGGCAGAGACAACGGACTTCCATTTGTCACGATCCTTGCACACCTCTTTCGCTTCGTTTACTGACATTATATTTTTCATACATGCTCGTCGGTTTAGGGATAATACATTTAGATATAATAATAATAAAATAAATATCCGGAACATATCACATAGCGCCACCCAGCCCAAACAAAATAACGGATAGAAATAAATATTTATTTACTTTTTTTTTGTACAATATTTGTACAAGACACTGTAAACAACCTGATCAAGTCAAGTAGACATGTTCATGAAAACAAATATTTAATTTAGTCTTGTGCGAGGTTCGAACCCCTTTGGATGTTCTGATCCAAAGGGGTTCGAACCTCAATTGATAGTGACCCTTCCTTCTGGAAGGACCACTACCAATTGAGTCACGGCGGTCATCATACTCTCAATTTCTATCACTATATTTATGAGCTAAACTGCCGCACACAAGGAAGAATCAGGAAAACATTTCGTTATTTTGATTACTAAAACAAATACTCGTATGTGAACGTTTCACAGAGTAGACACCTACTTATTTCGTGGTCGCCAGTCGAGAACCTGTCTAGGCAGAAAGGTTTTTCTTTCTCAATGCCATTAATGTATTGAACACTAGTAATGCCCCGCAGTTTCAACCGCGTTAAAGTAGTTTTGGCATCTATACTCACAAACTTTCGCATTTATAATATTAGTAGGATGTGTACCTCTAGCGGTTTTTGAAAATGAAACTATGTCTTTTTCCACGTTGCACAGTGGTTCGTGTAGAACAAGCTAGCTGGACAATATTATTTGTTTCGATTTTTATTTATAAATGAGGTTATTAAGCAAAGATATAAGGGTCATAATACTATTTGAGGTCCATTGGTCGTTTGAGCAGGTATAGTGAAATAAAAACACAATATTTTTTTAAACAATTTTATAAATAAATTTAACTATAAATGTAACTATAAAATCTAATATCAGATACATAAAATACCTACTTAAAAACTAAATCGATCACTCATCATCACTATCATCAGATGAATCATCCATTGAATAGTCATGATCATGAGTGGCAGAACTATGAAAACTAGAAACTATATTAACATTTTGTTCCTTAAAGCTAGGTTGAACTAATAAATCTAGGACTTCGATAGGGAATGAACCTATTTTCTTCCGGGGAATTTCTCTTAAACCATTTATTACAGGGTCAGATGTTATCAATAACATATTAAGTAAATCTCTATTCGTAGCTATTCTTTGCACAGCTGCTATTTCTTGCACAGCTGCTCCACTTTTCAGCCAATTTTGAAGAATATTTTGAGATGATGACCTTGACGTCTCTCAGGGACTGCTCCGTAACACCATCAAAGTCATGTCTCAAAGATATAAACCGAAAGAGCTCCACGTTTCGCGTTTCCTTCGGGTGTTTTAGCCATTCTTCAAAAAAGTCCATTTTTGAGACGGTGAAAACTGTTTAAAGAAAAAAAAAGAAAAAAATTAGTTGTGCAAATAATTCGCAATATTTTTTTCTACTAATTACTACTAGATACTTGTGAGAATCATATAAAATAGATTTTACAGAGTGGACATGAGTGGACATGTAATATTTTGACTATTGAATTCAAAAATATGGGTGAAAAAGTCCACTTTTATCGAAACATTTAATTTAATAAAATTAAATAATGAAGATCCTGTGATAAAAATTAACTAAAACAAAACTACTTACCCTTATGTACACAATCCATCACAAAAACACTATCACAAATTTCTTTTAGTGACTTAAAATAATGTTAACAATATGGTGTAAAAATGCAAATGAATGCACTTTGAATTATCAACACTTTATATACTTACCTTAATGACGGGCCTAATGAGGGTAATTACGAAAATTAATAGATGTATTCCTTAATGTATAGGGCTAATGAGTTCATCTTAATAATTAACTATTAGGAATTGAAGAGTTGTTTTTGTCCAGCTAGTTTGTTCTACGCGAATCACAGTGCGTTGGCGCCAAAACTTCGTGGGCTACAAATTTATTTTTTAAATCAGTTTTACGGCTCTGGCTTCTTCGGCCTTATGAGCCTTCCGTAAAATATATTTTTATTTCATTTATTTTCGTCATTTAAATTCGTCAAGTAAAGTCCGTCACAGTAAAGTCATACGTAATCCTTGTCGTACCCCAGTAAAGCAGTGAAGACTTTACTAGAGGCTTATATGGAGTTTTAGATTCCACACAGAAAATCGCAATTCACGGCAATATGGCACTTTCCTCCACTTGTGTACGTTGTCCATGATGTTATGTACAAAAATCCACCATATATATAATTACACATAAAAACTTGATTTTACACCAGTTTTTGAAAATGAAACAATGGCCTGATGCGTCTTTTTCCGCGTTGGCGCCAAAAACCGTGTGTTACCAAGAGCAGACGATGTCCCCACTCGTCGCACAAATCCCTGCATTGTGGGGAACAAACACAATTGACGGACCCACACCATTATTCCAATTTGATTCAAAACAATTCTGCATGGGTCACACCTACTTACTCTTAGTTGTCCTTTATGCTTTCCGAGCTAGTAGAGACGCAACTAGGTAAACCATTGCCCAACATTATGATAATGTTGGATTAGCAACATGCAGGCTCTATGAGCACTTAAAATTTTATAAATTGGTATCAATCGTCGGCATGCGGATCTCGGAATCACATATTTTTTCTTCTTTAAAATCAAGTGAAAAGTGATGTCCAATTAGCTTCTATGTCAGCTCTCTTTTATAAGTAGATGGCTTCTCGGCATAGTATTAATTAAAAAGTGGGCTGCATAAAGACGATGATTTTAAACTTAAATTCCTAGCTAAATTAATGAATTAAGCTCTAGATATGACAAGATTATTATTCATAGACGATACATCGTTGATTTTTAAAAGTAATTGCCAATTGCTCCAATTTTACGAGAAATGAAGAACTATTAAAAGGTTTTCATTGGTTTAACGGTATTAAAGTAATGAAATCCCCTAAACGTTATGTGAAACGGGTCATCACCAATATATAACTTAATGGAACTGAGTAAACCCTTATCGACACAATTATGTTCTTGGGTATCACGGTTAAATTAAGTTCTGTGGCATATGCAATTAAGGCTATTATCAGCTACAGCCAGAATAATTTATTTCTACTTGTTTCGTAGAATAATTTCCAATGATTGACATAATAATATATTCTTTAGTAACACTAACGATGCACCAAAATATTGTCTACAACCAGTTTAAAACAACTATAAGGCCCAATAGTGTAATAGAGCATATTACTTAATAATATATCTGCTTATTATTGATGAATGTTTGTCGTATAGACAAAAATTCTTGAGATTGAGTCGCTTTAAGCTAATACAAGTAGACACATGTGGAATTAAATCAATAAATTTCTTTTTCAAAAGGATTTAGCTGATAGCAATTATTTGACGTTCATACCGACATTAATGATCTATTTAGGTCAAGTGGATAAATAAAAATGTATCCTAATCCTAAGCAAAATACTATGCTAATCTACAGATTATTCCATATACTTCAATGTGTGGCATAAAAATATGATATTATTTGAATTTGAGGAATGCACGATTAAAGAGGATTTTTAGCATAAAACATGATCGCACACGATGTTGCTAAAGAATTTGGAAAGTTATTCATTTTAAATAAAAGTATGCAACATTTTGTATTAAAATATAATTTGTAATTTGAATTTGTCACATAAATGATACTTGAATGTAGTTAAGATTTGGCAAAGTAGCTGAACACCACTATCTTATAACTTGAACTTAATTCCAAATTTAAGATTGTTTTACTATATATTTTTCATTATAAGTCAATTCCGTTGGCATTAAAAAACGGGTAATTATATATTTCATTTGCAACCCTAACTTTACGCCAAAGTTGGCAAGTACAGGAATATTGCCCAATATACGGGGAATTAGATCCGTTTACGGATCAACGACCAGAGGTAAACATTTCGTAAGGATATTGCATTTTTTTTAATGGAAGCACTTTTTTATGGTACTTATTTAAAGTATACACAAGTATAGTAGTGTAGTATACACAAAATATATTTTAAATATATATTAACAATAATTGGTGGGTCAGACGATCGTGTTACTGTACGGAAAATTAATGATCTTCCGAGTGGGTGAGCGAGTGAGTGGGTGGGGTAAGCAAATCACTTGGTGAACGCGGTCCATTCTATTTGCTAATATTATTTTTGTAAACCTTACTTAATAATGCCTATCTTATTTTTCATAGTCCTCGCAAATGTCTGTTAAATTGAAATTATTTTGAAAATTATTTTAAATTGTGTCTGTTTTGTGAGGTGGAAGGGTTGGATACAATTTTATTTTTTGCATTTGGCGAAAAGTGTTATATTTCATTTTTTCAAATGTTGTGTGCGTTGAGAAATGGTGGTTAGTATTTCTGAATAAATTTCATTAAAAAGCATGTTATAATTTTACGATGAGGGGTATTAAAATATTTTTAACAGTAACACTGTTTACGAGTCCTCGCTCGCCTAGATTCCGGTTCCGATGAGACGTCAACGCTAAATTTATCCGATTTCTATATTTTGCTTACTAATAATTATCGTATTTCAGTAATATAATCGAATAATTACTCTGTGATTAACATAACAACATTATTCAATAAATAAATTTCATCATGCCACGAGGTAAGTGTATTGTTAACGTGTAATGTTTTTTTTCAATGTCGTCCAATGTTATGAGAATGTGCTTTTGTTGAAGACTCTAAATCTAGAAAATCTAAATTAATTGTAATTTATTAATCTATGTCAGTGGAGATCTGAAGTGAAAATTTTCTACATTTTTGATAATGTGATGTTTAACATTAGCCATAACCTTTTGACATTAAGTTACTAACATCTCTTTGTTTATTCAATATTTCAGGCAAATTTACAAACCATAAGGGCCGTAACCGCAAGTTTACCAGTCCTGAAGAGTTGGAGGAACAGCGGAAACAAGAAGAATTGAAACAAAAGTTAGTAATTTTAATATTATGGTGATTAGTTGGGATAGTAACCTAGTAGTACAATGTTAATATTTTATCCAGGACGACTTTCGGTCATGGCGGATTATTTCATTGGTCATTAGTCATCTGTTCAGAGGTTGAGCATAGTCTCTTTGTTTAAATATTACTTTACTGAGGCCGTACCTATACCCAATAGAATAGACAGGACTTTTGGCTTTAGTGGATAGTCACATCGAACATTATTAATCTGTGCAGGGGTAAAGCATGGTCTTTCCGCTTAAAGGCAACTGAACTGCAGATATACCTCTACCTTACAAAATATGCTGACTTTTGGCCATGTTGCATAGTTTCATCAGACATTATCAGTGCAGAGTTTATATAATCTGTGCAGACTTAGAGCATAGTCTTTTTGTCTTACAGCAATGCTACTGAAGTGTACCTCTACATTAAATAGTATGCTGAACTTCATGGTCATGGTCAATAGTCGCATCGGATATTACTAATCTGTGCAGAGGTAGAGCATTGTATTTTCATCACAAGACGTTTAGGGATGTACTTTTACCTTACAGAATATGCTGAAGGTAGAAGAAGAAGAAGTACTCTTATTGCAAAAATAAGGAAATAAACTTATGCAATTGGCGGCCTTATTGCTAAAAGCGATCTCTTCCAGGCAACCATTTAGCACTATACCGAAACTAGCATTACTATGTTTGTGTTGAGGTCTTGAGCATCTTGTCGCCAGGGTATTTGTGTGGGAAAAGGCTGTGATTGTGTGAGTCATGCTGCATGTATGCTGATTTGGTAATAAATAAAAAAAAAGTGTACAAGTAGGTATGCTACCCCAAATTCATTATATATTTATCTGGTAGGATAGTGAAGCTGAAATGAAGTACTCAATGAACAGTTTTACATGCTCTGTATCTAAGTCTTAATGGTGTTACCACTGCATCTTGCTAATGTCATTCTTGGAATGGCAATATGATTCATGATGGAAGACATTATCATTAGGAGTTATGCTAAATATCAGCCCTTTTATTGTTTTCACATTTTGCATCAAAATTAGGAACATTTTTGGTTATAAACAATTTTTCACTTGTTATTTGGAAATAAATCCCTGCAAACATGCAATTAATGGATGCAAAGCACTCCTAGGCTCAGAGTGGTCTTTTATAAATAGTATTAGATAATTACCCAAGAAACTGATCAAATTAGACAAAATTAGTTTGATAAGTATTTTTTTGGCTACCTATACAAAACTTCTATGGGAGTTTAATATTAGTTTCATAAGCAAATTAAGCTTTTTAACTTATCTATCTATACATATAACACTGTGATGTTATAGAAAGAAAATTATGTAGAACCCTTGCTACTGGATCTCTCCATTCTTGGGAAGGATCTTGTCCAGCAATGGACTTCATCAGCTGACTCTAAATAATATTTACCCATATTTATTTCTTCAGTATTTCAAGTACTTTTTCATTACAGATGGAGAAAAGAACATGGGCATGAGAGCACTAGTGAAGAAGAGTCAGAAGAAGAAAAATCTGGCTCTGGCAGCAGTGACGATAGTGACTCTGATGATGATGTGAGTTTAATACTAAACCACACATCCTAGCTGAGGTCTTATAACACTAAAAAATGGTGCTCCTAGTCAAATTTCAACTACTGGTGAAATGCACAGGACATATTGAAGAGCATAAGTAATTGAAGAGCATAAGTAATCTCTTAATTCCCTTACTTTCAACAGATAGATGGGACAGCCATCTAACTGACTGCCCCTACCTTGGTAGAGAATAGTCTCTACATAGTCTTGTCACCTAGGTGCATGCCTTTTCCCATAGGAACATATAATTGCCACCATAAGATGTAGGATCAATTTGTGCATCCCCAGGGTATACCTTGCCTTGGGTAGTTAAGCCATAGGGAAATCACACAGTCTTGAAGAGCATAAGTAATCTCTTAATTCCCTTACTTTCAACAGATAGATGGGACAGCCATCTAACTGACTGCCCCTACCTTGGTAGAGAATAGTCTCTACATAGTCTTGTCACCTAGGTGCATGCCTTTTCCCATAGGAACATATAATTGCCACCATAAGATGTAGGATCAATTTGTGCATCCCCAGGGTATACCTTGCCTTGGGTAGTTAAGCCATAGGGAAATCACACAGTCTGTTCCTTTGCACGTGTTATTTTTCAAGGCTTTGTAATAAATATAAATTTCTATCATATAACAGTTAAGTGGTGCTTTTACTGAGTTTTATTTCATACAAAAGCCCTATGTGTTATCAAAATCGAATCAATGGGGCACCAAAAAATGCATGTTTAATTATTTAAGAAACAAAATGTAAGAATCTACCTGTCGATTTTGTTTCTGAAATAATCAAGTGTTAACCTTTTATCATTTCAGAAACCAACTAAAGCAAAGGGAGTCTCAGGACTGATTGAAGTAGAAAATCCAAACCGTGTTGTAAAGAAAAATAAGAAATTAAGCAACCTAGATAACCTAGGAGCAGAAGGCGAGAAACCTCAGCTATCTAGGTATTTTTTAAGATTTGTTGCCATTCATGGATCCCCAGGAAATGTATATGAAATTTAAAATTTCAGGTGGGGCAATATCACTCTTATTTAAAATAATTCCTTGATCCGCCGCTTAACCATGTCTCTGCTAAACCCTGCTCAACCACTTAAACCCCCCTCAACTATTTCTTTATTTAAAAATCCTACTTAAAGGTTTCTCAGCTAAGTAACGTCATTTTATTTTACACTGTCAACATTTCTGGGACTGGTATAGAGCTTGACCAAAATTAATTGACTAAATCGGATTATGTATCTAAACTTTATGATTTTTGCTCTATGGTAGACATGGAATGATAGATTTATGATCGTAACAGTGCATTTTCAAGGACTATTGATTTTCTTTGGTGGATTTTGAAGTTTGTGATAAGATTCCTACTGGAATTCAGTATTTATTTAAAAATTAAAACGGTTATTTTTGTAGGCTTTCTTCATTGAGGTCTGGGCGGAAGGAGGTATGGTTGTTGCCTGCATGCTTCATTGTCAATGTAATGCTGGCACTGATAGCTATGGAATTTCCATTGTCTGTTTTTAGGATCCATAAGGTGTTTGAGAATTTTTAAATAAACTGATATAGAGAAATAAATAGTGCATTTATTTATCTATTTCAGTTTACTTAAAAATAAATTGATGTGTCATCAGCAGAAACATACAGCATCACTCATTATCATATAAAAAAGGGACCTGACTGTGTTCTGTGGCTTGTCTAAAGTGAGGAGCAAATCATTTCACTTAACTCTATATACGTTATTTGATACCAAGCAGTATAGCGGGTCAAACGCGACTTAGTTACGCCATCACATCAGCCGAAAATCGCCCACTGGACATAGGACTCCCCCAAGATCTCCACACTTGTTTGTCTTGCGCTAAACTGTGTATTATTGTGTTCGTTGTCGCCACTTGAGAACCCTTCTGCCCCAGCGGCAGTTGCTTCTATGCCACTGCCACCTCAGTTTGGAAATTCTTCAGGCTATATCGGTTATTTTGGTTTGCCTGCGGATTTCGAAATCCTAGGGAAACTCCTAGCATAGCCCTCTCAATTATTCTTGATCTTAAGCCTTTTCATGACAGCATAGAGTATTATCACCCCATCACATCCCGTGGGGGGCGTAGATCGCTAGAATTTTACTTTTGACATTTAGCTGCATTTTGTCAAACATCTGTTCAGGTTGCAATCTAAATTAATTTGCCTGTTAATTATCTATCTTGGAATAATAATCGTAAATATACCATCACCTAACTAGTCTATTAGTAAAATGGTGGATGATGAGACTTTGATGTGTGCATGACCTGATACAAATTGAAGAGTGTATGTATCTTATTTTTGTAATCTTATATAATTATTATGATTACCTTGGATCTTAGGCCAGAATAGCCCTCACCCCCAGTGTTCAAGCATCCGCAATAACTGCCATAAGATAACCATGTGGACATATATATTCAAAGGATACAGCTCCAGATGCCCTTTGCATTTTCTTTAATTGCTTTTGGTGGCAGTCGAGCCCACCTGGTGGTAAGTGGTAACCGCTGCTCATGGACATGGAGATTACTCTTTTTAAACCTCTATTAAAGTAGGATATGTCGTAGCGCTGTGGAAACACCGCAGCAGGGTAATTCATTCCAGAGCCTGCACTTACGTGGGATATCTGAAAGCGAACCGTGCTTGACGAGATCGCTTCCAGGTTGTACGGATGAACCCTACTGCGAGTTCGCGTGGTGCGATGATAAAAAGGGGACGATGGCACCAGCTCAAACAGTTCCTTAGAGCATTCCTCGTGAAAGAGACTGTAGAACACGCAGAGAGATCCAAAGTCTCCCTGCTGCTCTAACGACTCCAATCTGTCCGTAAGATTGGGATCCCCAACGATTCTAATAGCACACCTTTGGAGGGAGTCAAGTGGGTCGAACTGCTATTTAGGGACTCCTGCCCAGATATGTGAGCAGTACTCCATGTGCAAGCCGCTGTCTTGGAGTGAAGTACCGCCTAGCTGTTTTCAGGAACTTCTTGCTTGCCAGTTTGGCTTTGTCCCCCAAATGACCTACCAAAGTTGGCAGGTGGTCGAAATTTCGATTCCGGGGATCCCAATACTCGATACACAGAGACCAACCCCTTGGAATCGGGGCGCTACGACAAATGGGTCCTTCTTCGCAGTGAACGCGCACACTTGTGTCTTGTTCAGGTTAAACTTGACTAGGTTCTCTACACCCCATTCGTAGTCCCGCCCGAGTGAACCCACGACTTCAGACACAAATTATAATACTAAAACTGGCTTCCTATTTCCAGGCGTGAGCGCGAAGAGATAGAGAGGCAACGTGCGGCAGCGGCGTACCAGAAACTCCACGCGGAGGGTAAGACGGACCAAGCCCGAGCCGACTTGGCACGTCTCGCCATCATCCGACAACAGCGGGAAGAGGCTGCCAAGCGTCGGGAGGCCGAGAAGAAGTCCAAGGACGAACCGACAAAGAAGTGAGTAGAACTAACTGTATAAACTTACTACCAAACAAGTAGCTAGCGTGGGTCGATCTGGCCGAAAACCAAGACGCCGTCAATGTCCCAGATGATGTTTTAAGGGCAAACCAACCAAAATATAAGTAATGTCTACTGTATGTATGTATTATTATTGTTAATTCCTTGTATTTAGTTTGTTGTGTTTTCAATACCTAGAGTGTGAGTTGCAAATATAGCTAGTCATACGTACACTATTGCGCGGCTTGCAACTCATACTCTCACGTTGTTTTTCTTCTGATTTGTTTGACCATTAGCTCTATAATTAGTCTGGCAGTCTGTAGTGGTCAAACGCAGTGACTCACTATACTGTGTTTGACCTTTCGCATTTTTTTGATTCTTGGGTTTCGACTGATGTTCAATTTACTAAAGATTAGCAGAAAATAGACGTAAATATAATTTTAGACGTAAAAAAAAACCCATAAATTTCTTTAAATTCATGTCGTTCTTGAGAGAACAGGAAAGAGCTTTCCATTTAATCTCCAATATCCCGTCCTCGCAATACCACTGTTAGTTTGGATATTCTATGGCTTCACTACAAGTGACGTCATATGTTAGTATGGCGTATATATTCATATGTTCTTTGACTAAAATTTTTGAAATACTTATAACTTCCTTAGTTCTTAGGCATTTTGAATTGTGTTTTTCCTGTGAGGTTTTATTTTTGGTCAGTTGTAATAATGAGAAATAGGAAAACTATTATTCGTAAGTGTACAACTTATACTAGTTAGTCTGTTTTCTATCCCAGAAAAGAAGCCTTGTTGCAAGGTGATATTAATTTGTATTATTTTGTTTCCAGGTAGACAATAAGTGGTGATGCGCCGTTTCGCTATTTCGCATGCTCACAATCTCAGACTAGGTGGCTTTCCAAAACAACTGATTAATATTGTGATCTTATATTCATATACAAATTTTGCAATGGAATTGTTCGTGTATAACGCATAATATATTTCTACATAATTTTGTGGAGCTTTCCTAGCAATGACTTATCTGTAAATGTGAAATCTCCTTACTTGACTATCCAGCGTGTTTTAGTATGATATTTAAAGAATCTATTATATAAACGAATACCTATTATAGACATAGCGATTGCTAAGTTTGCCAACTATGGAAAATTAGATCATTATCAAGTTTACAATAGGAATGTCGGGCCATCGTAAAATCTCCCTAAGGGGCCAACGGAGGTGCCAACCTCAGAAACAGCTGTGGCATATCTCGGTTGATGCCTACAGTGTCCCGACGTTATATAACATCGCTAGCTGCAAGATTCATATAATTCCTTGCAACACTGTTTTGTTGACAGATGAGGTTTCGAAATCCGGACGTTCCAAAGCCATAAACTCGCTGATTTTGCACGTAACTGGAGTGAATGAAGTGAAACATTAAAAATTTTTAAATTCCGAACACGCCTACGATCTATCATTGGGTGTATATTACCAGTAGAACTCGAGAAATTCTCATTTGTGTGTGTTGACATATGATGAGCCAGCACTTCAGTATAAATTTAATATATCACCATCATCATGTCAGCCGAAAGACGACCTGCACTGGACAAAGGCCTCCTAAGGATCTCCACAATGGCCTGTCTTGCGCTGCCCGCATTCAGCGGCTTCCCCAATATTTAATATAACATGAATATAATTTCAAGTCACAGACGTGTCCCACTCTGAACTGGCCTTCTCCACCCCATTTTTAGAATATTCTACATACTTAAAGCAATACAGCTAAAGCCATAGACATAGTTGAAGCACCTTTAAAGGCGATTAAATGTAAATTGTTGAAACGCAGTTAACGCGTTCATCCTTTCATACATTTCTTCAAAAGGAGAAAAGTAATAGCTTAGTATAAAAATAGACAGTATGGAAACTACGTACTAACGGTCGAAACGGCACACTCGCACAATTTTTTTTTTTATCACTGAAATCTTTTTAATAATCCACGTGCGTATTGCGTATTATACGGCTGTGGCACTCGGCGTCATCAAATCGAGAGCTTTCGTATTTTAACCGCCACGCTGATTGATAAAACAAATATGTTTAAAAAAATAATAATAATAGGTATCTAAAACATTAAAAACATTAATTACAACCCTACAGCTTCATTAGAGCGTAGGTGATTATTTCATCAAGTAGGCTTAGTTACCTTACTGTCCATATCTATAATGGGGTATGTAACAGAAGCAAAATAACACCACGCAGACGTTGAATCAAGGGTTTATTATCCAATTACAACGTGTAAACGGTAAAAAATTACAATCCAATCGAATCAGGTCGGATCCCAAAAAAAAATCAGAGAGCTATATGTCAACATGAACATTGTTGTCAAGTTTTAAATAAAAACCAAAGCACAGAAAAATAAAGGCACATGGGCCAGTACTATAAATTATGAAGAAATTATTAAAAGAGGAATGTTACATCAGTTATGAGCATGTTTACAATCATTAATTAATCGAGGAATATGTTTATTAAGTGTTCTATGATGTTTGTGTTGAGAGAGGGAAGAGCTGGCTAACAGGTAATAGCATCTTTAAATTTCATACGTTAACTGGTTATTAATATCCGGATCAGAGGCTGAATTCGTAAATACCAAATTCAAAGGTATGGACCGATAACTTCGGATACGGTATTTGTGAATTGGAGCTGAGCGAAATAAGTTGCAATGTGAAATTAAATGTTTTGTGTGCAACCTGATTGCGGTGAATGTTCATTTATAGTTGTTTTTATATATTTAGGTAAATTAAATGTTATATTTTACGTAATGTCAATGGCATAACATTGAAAATTAAGTACTTTTTAAGTGCCTACATTTGTTATAGAAACAAACATAGACTCACGCCTGTTTCCCAGAGGGGTAGGCAGAGACAACGGATTCCCATTTGTCACAATCTTTGCACACCTTTTTTGCCTCGATTACTGTCATTATATTCTTCATACATGCTCGCCGGTTTAGGGTACTTCTGACCTGCCCTTTCTTGAGAACGTCTCCGATTTGGTCAGAGAATGTTCGACGAGGTCTTCCCCTTCCGGTTGTCCTATTCACACAGGCCAGGTATACTTTTTTGTCAATCTTAAGAACAAAAGTACATTATATACAAGTATCAAAATAAAAAATAAATATGTAGTGTTTATTCAGCTAATTGTCAGTTTAATCATGCCGAAATGCCAATTTGCACCGCCCTCCCGCCCGCAAAAATATGCACATGCAATATAAAGAGAAAATGACATGCGCCAGTACGATTCCCAAAACGTGTTTCAGTCTTCCACGGACCATTACCAAAGGCTGCCAACTTGGGTGCTCGAATGAGACTATGTGATTTTTTATTTTGAAAATTTTATCCATTAAAATCATACAAAGCCATTACCAAATAAAATAATGTGGTGTATTTTAATGTGTTCGTGGATACTTAGGTATATATTAAATACTGCGTATACGTTCACTTATTGACATATGTATATGTTCACTTATGAGAATGTATAAGTTCACTTATGTCATATGTATATGTTCACTTATGACATATGTATAGGTATGTTTATTTCAATGGTTTATATAGGCTCCTTTATTAACACGGTAGGTATGTACTAACTACAATAAATGTAGGCACTTATTGATTTATTGTATTTTAAATATGTATAATATGCCATAATTACCTAAATACCTGTAAATGTTTTCAATGCTGCTATTGAATATTAATTATTTTTTAATGTTATTCGTAACAGTAATATTGTATAATTTTACACGGGAATATTTAATTTGATTAAATAATATGTAAATTGAAGTAAAAAGTGTAAATGTAATTATAATTTTTTATTCCACCGGAATTTTTACCTTGTGAAATTTTCATTGATATGTCTTGCTAGCTGTTCTTAATTGGTTAGAAGTTATTTTAAAGGGCTACCTTATTAACTTATTAGTTATTGTATGGGCTGTTTTAGTTTTAATCGTCTCATTTAAGCTAATGTATCTGGGTAGATTAACTTACGTCTCTGATCACGTATACTGTCTTGTGGCGTGTGTTATATCAGATTTGTTTCTGAATTATGGCGAATATATTTTGAATATTATTCCTTCTTTTTGAGTCCTGGTTATAATTATTAGACCCAAGTAAATAAATATGTGACAAAATTCGCCAAAAATACCGATGAAAATTTCACAAGGTATTATTGAAATATAATGAAGTTGCTTAGGACTTATTGTTAGATAGTCTCACTAGACAATTTTTATAAAGCAAATGTGTATCTATATAATAAAAATGTAAAAGGATTTCTGTGTTTTCAATTGTCCTATTTATACCGCCGCGTACAACTTCGTTCGTCGTTCGAAATTGCCGCTAACATAAACCAAAATGTTCCCGGCACGCCACGCACAGTCTTGTAATGAAGTCACGACTATGTAGACTATAGACGTGACCTCTTTTCATGTCTCAAGAAGTTAAATTGCATTAGAAGCTTACCGCGTCCTTCGAAGCATTGAGGCATTCATAAATTAGAACTAGATTAGTAGTCGCACATCTATATTGTCGGTATACCCCACGAGGATTCTGCCAGACCCCACTTTAAGAGACTTGGCATCATGACCTTACCATCTATTGATATCTTCCAAGTAGCTATGTACGTTAGAGCTAACATAGAAAACTATACGAAACATGGTGAAGTACACACATACAACACGAGACAAGCGAATCAACTGACAGCCGTAAAACACTCCCTTGCCAATTCCGCTAAGCTCACTCATGTCATGGGCCCTACTATATACAACAAGTTACCGGATGCCGTTAAAACAGCTCCTTCTTTGTCAAGTTTTAAATACCGTCTCAAACGCTGGCTTATTGAGCAAACTTTTTATAATTATAAGGAACTGAATTCCAAGTGAGCGACTAACATTGACATACATATAATCTTATTTTTATTTTACTTTAGCTTGTTTTAGATTTTAGGTGGACTTATTAATTGAATTGTTTTTATCTTATTTTATTGTATTTTGTGATCATTATATATAATAATTACTGACATGTGAACTGGCTTTACGAAATAAATGAATATGAATATAAATATAGACTGACTGCCCAAGGGATTATCCTCGCCAATGGTTTACTAACTGGTCAGTGCAACTATCTGTAAACACCTCGTAAAGTTGAATGATACTGGAAGTTAAGCAATGTTATTTCCAGTAATTTGACTCCTAACACAGAATATGCTTTCTGTAGTAGAAGAAATTTGTTAATATTTGCTGTTAAATATGAGAGAAAATTTTATTGCCGGCATTTTAGCCTCGCGGCTTGTTCCCATTTGGATTTTTGAAGCGTCCGTCCGTGTGGCCAAGCTATGCTGTGGTCGCGTTATTGGGGACTATTTCGATCATCGAAGAACTCACAACGGTGTTCTATAAAATTGAGGCGATATAGAATTCGCCCCCGTTGTGTCCGATCTCTTCAGATCCCAATGATTTGGAAGCCCTAACGTCGGGACATCTTTTGATTAGTCATCAGGTTTCCTGGGTGAATCAGTCCCTTAACGCCCTGCCAGACGGGAACACCCAAATACTCCGAAATATTTTATTCCGAATTTCGATGTTCCGATTTTCAAAAGTCCGAATTTCATAATACCTAAGAATTGCAATGTCTATTATTAAAAATAACGAAACGCGCCGGAGCCGTGACAGAAACAATGCCTGCTGCATGTTGCATGCCTGCTTGTATGCTGCATGCCTGCTTGTATGATGCATGCCTGCTTGCATGCTGCATGCCTGCTTGCATGCTGTATGCCTGCTTGCTTGTTGCATGCCTGCTTGTATGTTGCATGCCTGCTTGCATGCTGCATGCAGCCGCCGAGTTTCAGATCCCCTCTATTGTTGATTAATCATTTGTGTTAGGTTAGGTTCAAATTGTGACCAGGGAAACAAAATTATCTATCTAATTATCATTAAGTCGGACTTTTTGTTATTCGATCTATTGAAGCTCGGTGTTTTGAGAAGAGTAATTATAATCGTAAGGAATATTGAAATATAGGAATTATAAAAATAGGAGTAATAATAAATCGGAGTTGTAATATTCGGAATTTTAAACCATTCGGAATGATGGAAATTGGTTTTTTGAAATTCGTATTTGTGACTGTCGGAATAAAGTTTTTCGTAACCCCTGCCAGACTATCCCCTTGTTCATGAGAGCAGCTCTTAAGGTTTCAATTGATAAAGAAACTCGCTCAAAGTTTTTGGAAACGTTGGGGCTTGGAGTATTTGCATTTTCAGCAGCGCATCTAGTGGAATGACAAAACTGATCCACCATGGACTGATTTACAAAATGTGGGTTTGATTAAAGAAAATAACATATAAAACTAAACTTGTGATTTGATTTTGCGAATTAGTAAAATATAAATAATAAATTACTCAGTGCGAGCTAGATTTCTCAGTGTAGCCAGCTTGACTTCAAGTTAGCAGCCACGAAGATAGTTTTTAGAAATTCACGTTATTATAATTATTTGACATATTCAAAACATGGGGCATGGCGTAAAAGGGGGCACCGGAGAAATACCAAAAGAATCTTGAATTGTGACCGGCCTGTTGGCGTGTTTGGGAAATGTTTGCTTTTCACGCCGCAGGGGCTCTACCGGCTAGTCGCTGTACATCGATTTCTTAAACGGCGTTAAAATAAATAAAGGTTAAAAATGACTTAATCAATCGTTAAATCGGCTTCCATGAGCACATGTGACGTCATAAATGGTCCGTATTCGGTTGTCACCGTTGAAGCCGATTTAACGATTAATTAAGTCATTTTTAACCTTTATTTATTTGAACGCCATTTAAGAAATCGATGTTCAGCGACTTAGCCGGTAGAGCCCCAGGTCGAGGGTTCGTGTGTAATTATCTATATAAGTATTTTTAATATATTTACAAAAGAAAAGTAATTTATGTACTATATCAGTTATCTGGTTTCCGTAGTACAAGCTCTGCTTAGTTTGGGATCAGATGTGAATAATGTCCCTGAATATTTATTATTTAAAAATAATCAATTTTCAGAATATGTACAATTTATCTAAAAGCCAGCATGACATACCTATTTTATCGATGAGGAAATAAATTAAAATATTGACCTGAAATATAAACGGAGTTAAATTGTGGATAGTGATTATTATTATTTAACTTGTTATTAATATCCCCGTTTGTGCGTCCGTGACATTAAACAACTAAAATACTATAATTGCATATCTGTACAGCAGACTACAGCGCTTTACTGTAAGTATCTGCCTAAAACTTAATAATGAAACCCACTTAAAATACATAAATTTTCCCGCTTTGAAATAAATCTATTGTATCTGATAAATACTTGAGAATTAATCAACAACAAAGCAAACCGAATTTCAGACACTGTATTTAGAGACCTTGTTAGAGCAACGATTATAATGACGGTCAACTCAAGACGTCCTTTTAGCATTCAAGTATTACAAAAATACAGTAAATTATGAACTACGTATGTACCTATAATAATGTCCTCCCGACCGAATTTCGGCCACGGCGGCCAGTCGTGATGGATGCGTTGCCGGCCTTAGTAAACAAGTGTTGCTGGCCCTTCCCCCCAGCTCAATGAGCTCTGGCGACCTTACTCACACGCAGGAACACAACATTAAAATTATTAATGTTATTATTAAAGAATGTCTTCTGTAAGGTGGAGTTATTTCCCCAGTTGGGCTGCTCTCTGAGCGAAAGCGAAATAACATAATAGTTTAAGAGAGGTAAGGGTGCGCCGAACGTACGTTTATTGGTGTAAATTGAAATACAACATTTTATTACGTGTAATGAAATGACGTATTTCAATTATTTAGCAAATAAGTTATTAAGAGAAAGAATAGTCTGTAAAGTGAATTTATCAGGTGTAAATTACCTAACACTGTTTTTAAAATGCTTTTTTTTTTGTTGTTTGTAAAATGTCAAGACACCGTTTATTTAAGTACCTAAATCTCGCTTTCCGTGGCAGATATCCACAAGGCACATGCCTAGGGCGCGAGGTTACAAAAGTGCGCGCGTGGACATTTATAAACGAAGAAAAAAATATTACTTAACGTCCTACCAGAGTCTTAAGTCGCAAGCTATGAGCGCATTAATTACCATCTTAGGAATATTGTAAGCGTTAAAGTTTCGACGGGGCTAAGTTGACAGAACTTAGCCCCGTCGAAACTTTAACGCTTACAATATTCCTAAGATGGTAATTAATGCGCTCATAGCAAGATGCTCTCACCGGTCCAGTCGAAGCAAGTTGGCGCGGTTAAGCAACTAGGCTCGCGGTCAGTCCGTAGATTTGATGACCATGAATTTTGGTTTGGAATTGAATTTTGTATTTGATTTGGGATAAGATTCGGATTTAGTATATTGTCATCGTTATTGAAAGAAAAAGGTATTGGAGAGGGTAGGTCCATTAGAACGTCCTCTAGAGGGTTTTCAATTTCACTTTCAGGACTTAGTAGTAAGGGGTTCGAAGAATTGTCACTGTTTTCAATGGGATTTACTGGGAAACGTGAAAGCGCGTCAGCGTTGGCGTTTATTTTACCCTTTTTGTATATAATTTCGTAGTCGAATTCTTCTAGTTTTAGGCGCCATCGAATAAGTCTGGAACCTGGATCCTTACAATTAAATAGCCACTGCAAGGGTTTGTGATCAGTTACTATTTTAAAACGATACCCATATAGATATGGGCGAAAGGTCTTAGTGCCGAAAATGATTGCGAGACATTCCTTTTCAGTTACACTGTAGTTACACTCTGCTTTGTTTAGTGTTCGGGAAGGCCTTTCGATAGGCCTATCTTGACCTATTGTTCCTTGTGACAGGATGGCTGAAATAGCAAAATTTGAAGCGTCACAAGTGAGGACGAAAGGTTGTGAAAAATCTGGATATGCCAGGACGGGTGCTGTAACTAGTTTTTGTTTTAAGGATTCAAATGCTAACTGTTGCTCGTTTTGCCATTTAAATACGGCTTCCTTTTTAAGAAGAGCGGTTAATGGTTTCGCGGTTTTCGAAAAGTTAGGAATGAATCGTCTGTAGTAAGAGACAAGACCTAGGAAGGATTTAATGTCTTTTGGGCATTTTGGTATTGGGAAGTGAGTCATGGCATTTATTTTTTCTGGATTTGGTCTTACTCCATCGCTATTTATAAGATGCCCTAAATATGCGACCTCTTTGCATAGAAACTCGCACTTATCTGGTTGTAATTTCAAATTATAATTTCTGAGTCTATCGAAAACAGATATCAGATTTTGGATATGGCTAGGCAGATCCGGCGAATAGACTACAATGTCATCAAGATACACGAAACAACGTGATCCTTGGAGGCCGGATAAACAAGTATTCATGAGTGTTTGAAATGTTGACGGTCCATTTTTGAGTCCAAATGGCATCCTAGTAAATTGGAAATGGCCTTGAGGTATGGAGAAAGCAGTCTTTGAAGCGTCATCTTTTGATATCGGGATCTGGTGAAAACCAGATGCCAAATCTAAAGTAGTAAAATATTGGCTTTTACCTAATTGATCTAATATTTCTGTGATTTGTGGAATTGGGTATGTTTCACCTATGGTTATATCATTCAGTTTCCTGTAATCTATTACGACTCTCCATTTACGTTGTCCCGAAGTATCGGCCTTTTTGGGTACCACCAAGACCACGGTGAATTTGAAGGTATTACTATATTTTGGTCAAGCATTTTATTTATTTGATTCTCCACTTCTTTTTTATGGCACTCTAGAAATCGGTATGATTTTGTATGGATTGGGACATCTGTGTTAGTTCTGATATCGTGTTCAATAGCTGTGGTAAAGGTCAGTTGATCTTCAGGGAGATGGAAAATATCAGAGTAGTTGGAGCAAATTTCCAACAGAGCATTAGACTCTTCTTTGTTGAGATGGGAAAATCTAAGTTGTTGAATTACTTTTCTAGTTCGCGTTGAAATATTTGAAGAATATGAATCAGGGATGGTCATAGAGGATTTTGTATCCAAAGGTTCTAGAACAAGGTCAAGATTTGGGTGAATTACGGCAGATTCTTCAGAGGTATTGACAATGGTTATGTTAACTCGATTATTTTCTTTAACATTAACAATACAATTAGCAACTAGCAAGGATTTAGAGATATGCTGATCTAGTATTACACCTTCTCGGATGTTTGGGTTGATGACTGTGCATTCAATCACGGCTTCGGTACGTGGAGGAATTGTATATAATGGTTCGGAAAATTTTAAATTAATTGAATTATTGTCGATACGGAGAGTACCTTGACAGTAATCAATCTGACACTCAAATTTCTTTAAAAGATCATTGCCAAGTATACCGTCGTGACTTAGGCTGATATCTTCTACAACATGAAACTCGTGGCTATATACTTTTGAAATCGTTTGAAATATTTGCATTTTGAAGCTACCTAAGGTTGGCGTTATATCGTCACCAGGGTCGATACCCTTAAGCGTTATTATTGTGTTACTTAATTTTGAGATTTTAGACATTGAGTCTAATTTTAGTAAACTGACACAAGAACCGGTGTCTATTAGAAATGATAGTGGTCTGTCAGCTACGGGGGTTAGAATTGTTATATATGGTAAATATCTTTTACTTGTGTTTTTACGTATTTCGAAGATCATAATGTTTTCTTCATGTTTTGATATAGAAGTCTGTAGGAAACAGGGTGCGGCGTCGCGAGTTTGAGGATTTCGTTCTTGTTAAGGTTGTCTTTTAATTAGAGCGAGCTGTGATTCAGGGTGAGTAGAATGAGGGCTACCGTTTTTGTGCTCACCAGTCGGCGCCACTGTCGCGGAAGGTCCACTATAGCTGATCAAAATCATTGTTATTGTGGACGCGACGAATGTTTTTACGAAAAATATTTAAAATCCTATTATAGTGTTTCATA
This sequence comes from Pseudoips prasinana, assembly GCA_951640165.1. NCBI lineage: Eukaryota > Metazoa > Arthropoda > Insecta > Lepidoptera > Nolidae > Pseudoips > Pseudoips prasinana. The sequence continues at coordinate 19,875,441 of OX621240.1, forward strand.
AATAGCATGCCGCAGTGTTGTGCAGTCCCCGCACAACACTGCGGCATGCTATTTATGAAACACTTAAACAGGATTTTAAACATTTTTTCAAATATTTATTACAGTCATCGAGCTGTTACTCATTTTGTAATTTATTTAGTTTTAAACCAAAATGTTTAGTTATAATCGCAGTTTTTATTAATAAACAGCGTAACCCGAACAAAAACAGGGTATTTTGACGTTTCGTAGACCTGCCGCGATGCTAGCGCCTCTAGCGGCAAATTGATACGCGGTAGCCCTCATTAGGAGAGTTTGAATGTTTCAGAGCTTTAATCAAATTCAGGGGATTCAGCGAATTCAGTGGGTATTTCGATTTTATAGAACTCGGATATTGTAAACGTTCTTGTCGAGATTGTCTTTTAAATGAAACGACCTGTGATTCAGGGTGAATAGGAATTGAAGAGTTTGTATGTTGCAGAGTTTTAGGCATTTTCGAGGGATTCAGGGGATTCAGCGAATTAATTGGATTATTAGATTTTGTAGAATTAGGATATTGTAAACGATTATGAGATTTTATTGTTTCAGAGTATATCGATTTTGAAAGATTCGGAGTATTTTGTAGATGTTGAACTTTTATGATTTTGGATTGATTCAGCGGATTTACTTGATTCAGTGGGTTTGAAGTATTAGGAAATTTCGGGGCTTTTAGGTTGTCCCCAGATTTAGAATGAATTTTGTAAATGGTGTCATTATTAGCATATTCATTGGAATTCAGCTTGGGTCTCACGAGACACCACCGTGGGCCCATTAATTGTTTAAATGGTTTTCGTTGTCCACTTCATCTATTCCATTATCTTCTGATTGACTGACAACGAAAGCTCGTCGTGTGTGCGTGTGTTTGGGTCGCTGGCCCCGGGGCAGTGTAGTTATTTATGTTAGGTTGGCGGCCAATGGTAGTAGATTGATTTCTACTATTATTGTATTGTCTTTTACGACAGTTCTCGATGGAATGGCCAATGTTCTTGCAATAACGGCACATTACCTCACTTGTGCTTACGCGTTTCGCATCCGGGCGAGGATTTTGAGGAAAGCGATTTTGGTTAGATATAAATTTGGGTTTGTCATGGGCATTGCCGGTTTGAGGGGACTTTTTGTTAAAGCTAGCTATAATTTTCTCTTCTGTAACCGCAAAGTTAATCGCAGAATTCAGTGTATCTGGATTGCGACAACGGACAATTTGGGAAATACGCGGTTGCAATCCAAACGTGAAAGCATGTAGGGCGAGATCTTCCATGGCGGCTACCCGGCCAACTATTTCGGCTTTCTTTTTAGTAGGGATGCATAGATTTATTTCGGATATAAGTTTTGCCAAACAGGTTTCCACCTTGTGAGCAAATTGAGTAACGTTTTCATAGAATGTTTGTTTACAGTCTAATAGTTCGGAGATTAGGTTAGCATAATGTTTCCTTTCGCCGAACTGTTGTTTAATAAAATCCAGGAAATTTTCAAGGGTATCAAACTCTTTTATACTGCATGTAGTCTCAGCCCTGTCTACTAACTGGCTAAAGATAAATTTAAAAAGAATAGGCTTTTGGGTTTTATCCGCCAAGGCATATGCAGCCTGACAATTTGAGATAAAGGGATTTAGTTTTTCGCGAGAGCCGTCGAATGGTTTAATGAATTTAAATAATACCCCGATTTCAACCTTTTCATTTTTACTTGAACGAGTGGATTTTGTACTTTGGAGTCTCCGTGCTCCTGGGTGTCTTGGTTGTCTGCTTTTCCCATCATTATTAATCAGTATTAAAATTATATAATTAAATTGTATGAAGCCGTATCCACATTAACTTAGCCTAATGTTAAACAATGTATCGTTGGCTGTAATATAAACAATAGATAACAAGCTTGCAATAATTGAGTGTGGACAAAGTTGAAAGTAATTTTAGTTTTAGTTTTATCAGTATAATGTACTAGGAGATAAATCTCTGAGTTCGAGTTCAATTTTATGCGAAATTGAAAGTTAAACTTACAGGATAATCACTGTCACGACACAAATCCGTTGCACCATTGTAGCGATGACCACGACCTTGGCACCTCGGGGATGGAGAACACGGGTTACCGTGTCTGGGGTAAAATGGTGGGTTTATCAACCCTGTCTTCAGACGGCACTGAGCACTCACTCACACACAGCACGTTGATATTAGTAAAAATAACACTGTTTTCACGAAATACACAATTTTGTGTATTTTTTATTTTTTTATTTCGGAGACGTTTTCGGTTGAATTAGGGATATCCGGGGATAGACTTATCCCACCGCTGCCACCAAATGTTATCCCGGTTCTTCGATTTGGGTTTTTAAAAATAACCCGATTGAATTAGCACTACCTTTATTTAAGAATTGTACAAGATATAGAAGACCGACCCGGACCGTTGTTTGCAATCAACTAAACTCGAGCAGTGGAAATTGATTGTATTTATAATATTAGAAATGCAACTATTGCATTTTAAGGGATGGGTTGTCAGCCCATCTATGTACATAGCTGGGATATAACAGTTCGTCACCGCGCCGTTATTGCTCTAAAAAAATAAAATGTCCGTTGCCAACAAGGTGAGAATTTACAAGACTTGCATTCGACCCATGATGACCTATGCGAGCCCGGTCTTCGCTCACGCCAAAGATAGGTTAATCCATCTCATCCAAGTAGTCCAGAATAGATTCATGCGACGAGCCGCGGGCGTACCATGGTTCGTCCGCAATATAAGCCTTCATGCCGACCATCAAGCATTGGATGAAGCCAACGTCCAAACGGTACTTTGACTCTGCCACTCACCATCCAAGTCCTTTGGTGGTACAGTCAATTACACCCCTCTCCGACTCTCCATTAAGCACCGTCGTCACAGGCACGTCTTAGACGACCCGGACGACGAGATCACCGTATACCTCAATCAGATCAAGTCAATCAGATACTCTCGCAACACTGCAGACCAACCGATACTTCGTACTCGCCGGACAAGAGTACGACCGCGAACGCGTCGCGACCACCAGCGTCCACCATGACCCTTAGTTTGCATTCGATTCGATGAAATGCCCTCTCCGAACCTAAACCGGAAGAGCGGCCCGCGTCGCGTATTAACGTAGAGCGAAAGTTGCACAAAACATCCCTAAAACGTTACGCCCTCTTGCATCTCCCCGCCAGTAACCGCCCAGAGTCGAGGTTCGAACGGTTCCGGCGCGGGTACTTAGTTTGTAGTTTTGATTTGCTAGACGGTTAGAACCCACTCACGTCTATAGTCCAGTGAAGCAGTGAAAGCCGTCAGACTAACTGCATACGTCACGTTAAAAAAATAAATAAAACGCGCGCCGGCTGAATAAAAAGTGTTAGAACTGACGCAAAAAATGTGTATTACCTGTAAAATCGTGGGAGAAATACATATATGGAAGCCTATGGTAATTTTATTGAATGGAGAAATGCAAGAGGGGCTAATGTTTTTCAGAATCTATGTTTTTGGCCAAATTTCAGTACGTAGTACGTCGGTCAATAGTTTTCAGTAAAACAAAAATCGAATCTGAATAAAAAGTGTTAGAACTGACGCAAAAAATGTGTATTACCTGTAAAATCGTGGGAGAAATACATATAAGGAAGCCTATGGTAATTTTATTGAATGGAGAAATGCAAGAGGGGCTAATGTTTTTCAGAATCTATGTTTTTGGCCAAATTTCAGTACTTAGCCTAAGCAACCTTCTACGCGTAGGAGCACATACTCAATGCTAAAATCAACCGTCAGTTCTAATAGCGACGTAAAACTGGACACATATTCGAAATTAATAGCGTATCTGAAGAGGATGTCTGATGGTTTTCAACCTAAAAAATCGTTGTTTTCCCAGTTAATGACGTGGAGACTTTTCTTAACTACCCGACAAGGTCTTTCTTGCCGTAAATAAAAGTAAGTAACTATGTAAGTATATGGTGGATCAGCCCCTATTTCTTCAATATTTTCTTCAATATTTTTTAGGCGGGGAATAAACTCAAAAATGCCGCCCCTGCCCACTTACATATATTTCTCATCACATTTAGCATATGGATGCTATTTCAGATATCAGATGCACACTACATTTGGACATAGTCCTTCCGGAAACAATGCATCCATCGCTGTTATTTCTGTCTTAAGCTGTACTGTAAAGCTGTAAGCTGTATAGTACTGATATATAGATTTGGACGTGTAGGATATATATTTATAAATTACAAAGTGTGCCCCGCGGTTTTGCCCGCGTTAAACTTTATAAATTATAGCCTATGAGTTACTCGGATTTAATGGTTACCCATTAAATCCGAATAACTCATAGGCTCATCATAAGTTCGAAAAATATTTGACCGAATTTCAATTCACATAAAACTTTTAAACTTTGATCGTTTCGTTTTTATTTATTTCACGTAAGTCACGCCTTCAACTTTAATCAGTTAACCTATTATCAATTCGTTTCTTTTTTCGTTACTCCGATGTTTCATTTGGTCGCGAAACTTTTCACCGAAGTAACACATAGCCGCAATAACATTTGTTCGAAGTATTAAGTTTCCGAACATTCATTATACCACTATTTTAATTACCATTATTTTCATTTCACCAAACGCCTAGAAAGTTTGTGCACATTATTTCATCTCTTATTTTTGCTGTTGCTGCAGCATGCCTGCAGGCATGCAACATGCAGCAGGCATGCTGCAGCTAGCAGGCATACAGCATTCAAGCAGGCCTGCAGCATGCAAGCAGGCATGCAAGCAGGCATGAAGCATGCAAGTAGACATGCAGCACGCATGCAACATGCAGCAAGCTTTGTTTCTGTTACGGCTCCGGCGCTGCAGGGTTTGGGCAGGCCCACGCGAGCATATCGTCGCAGATGGTTTCAACGCTCACCAACTGGTCCTCCAGCTCGCGGGCCGCCCTACCCTTCCGCGCCTACGCGGGCTGAAATAACACTCTAGGGGTAGGGCAAACAAGACTGTGTGGAGTCGGTTTTGCAGCGATTTCTTTCTGTCACAAAAATAGCACGCCATATTGACTTTTATGACACTAATTTAATTTTGAAAATACTACCAAGTATCCGTCTATATATTTGTGACCAAAAGTTAGTAAAATATTATTTTTATGTGGTGAAAATATGACAAGTAAAGCATTTGGCAAATGAAAAATGTTCAAAAAAGGCGAAGCAATAGCAAAAAGATAGTTTCTAAATCGGCGAAAAATAGTTGATAAAATAATACCTATGACACATGACACTTCGATTATCTTAAAATATGTCAAATAATGCATTATAGCAAGAAATACGTCGGTCAATAGTTTTCATGTTCATCGAATAATTTCATGTAGGTACTCCTTTTCCATTCAGATAGTGTATTGATAAAGAAATCTGGTCAAAGTCGAACTTGTGCAGTGCTTCTTGGTGCCGTTTAATTTTCTTTTTTTTTTGTGGGGTGGACATTGATGTCCTCCTCCTTGGGGGAGAGGGGTCTGTCAGACTCCTACTGACTAAAAACCACCCCGGTGTTCCATCTTACACCTGCGCCGGGGTTCACGGGACCTTAGGATACTTCCGCAACCCCCGGCTGGTGCCGCCCGTCCCCACGGGCCTCCTCAGATCAGCGGGGGCAGTGAGGTGTTAAACTGCCCCCGCAACGTCTACAAGGGGCGCGCGTTAGGGGGCAACGCAAGATAGGGCACAGCGTTCATTCGCTCAAAGAGCAATGTTGTGTTTCTGCGTGTGAGTAAGGTCGCCAAAGCTCATCGGGGTGAGGGGAAGGATCAGCGACACTTGTTTGCTGACTCTCTTTAAAGGCCGGTAACACACCCGTGCCTTCTCTGGTGTTGCGAGTGTCGGCGGAGAGAGGGCGGCGGTGATCACTTACCATCAGGTGACCCGCATGCTCGTTTGTCGCCCTATAATATAAAAAAAGGCGCGCCGCCGCCTCGGATCCGGATGTGTGGGGGGGGATGGACGCCCCCGAGTGGATCCATTTAGAGGGCTGGAAGCGGGGAGGGCCCTCTGTACGCCCTCCGCCGTCGCCCGGTGTGTCAGTTGCGGGCCGGGTGACAGGATGTGATCTCCCTCTTCCTTTCCGCTGCCTCCTTCCGCGAGATAACTGTCTCGCAGAAAGCAACCACCGCGTCCCAGGACTCCTCGCTGCCAACCATCGATTTCACGACGCCCGGCAGCGACAGGTCACTGCCTACTTCAGAAATAAGGGAACTGCGCACCTCCTCCCAAGTGGCGCACTCTGCCAGCGTATACAGCGCCGGGTACTTCTAGGTGCCGCTGCCCCAACCTTCGATTGCAATGTACAACGCGTGCACTCGGTGTATAAAAACGATAAAATTACGACCTTTTTAATTTGTTAAGTACGTTTGAGAGAAATTTTATCAAACTAAAAAATCTCAGGATTTGCGAATGGAAATCTCATCTGGTAACCCTGAGCAGGTTTTTTTTTGTACATATTCTGTGGTCAAAGTGAATTAAATGATGAATGAAAGAATTGCCGCCCGGGGCATGGGCCCCGGCTTGCCCCCCCCTAGATCCGGGTCTGTGGTGGATTAGTAAAGTATAACCATAGTGTTTTAAAATGCGCATTTTATTGTAACCTGTACTTCGTATGTCTACTCTAGAATCTGTCATTTCGCTCTGGATTCAAAAAAGCGCCCGAAATTAAATATATTTATTCGCCAGAAACATGGTTACAAGGTGTTATATAGAATTGTACAGGTTCAGCATGTTACGCCGATTTGACGGCATGCAAATTGAAGGGACATAATAAAAGTAATTGAATCATTTAAAAAATAACATATACAGCGTCTATACAATCATACCACATTGATTAATATGTCTATCAGATCCTGTAAGTTTAAAATTTATAACATTTGTTTTACATAATTATAAGCACAAATATCTGATATGAATATTAAAAGGTATGTCAAAATAAGTACCTACATACTGTCAAGTTATATATATTTCATGTCAAGTTTTAACGATCAAAAATTCCCTTATGGTATATAAACAACCATCTAATAGCCAATTGAATATTTTTTTTTCTAAACATTGTTTTGATAAAATGTAGTTGGTAGTGCTCCTGCCTACGAAGCTGGTGATCCTGGGTTCGAATCCCGGTAAGTGCAAATATTTGTGTGATGAGCACGAATATTTGTTTCTGAGTCATGGATGTTTTCTACGTATTTATCTATCTATATAAGTATGTATATCGTCGCCTGGTACCCATACTACAAGCTTTGCTTAGTTTGGGGCTAGGATGATCTGTGTGACATTGTCCCGAGATATTATTCTACTATATAAAAATAAGTCACGTTTTCCTTCCTGACGCTATAACTCCAGAACGCACCAACCGATTTCCACGGTTTTGCATTCGTTGGAAAGGTCTCGGGCTCCGTGAGGTTTATAGCAAAGCAAATTTATAAAATTTAACGCGGGTAACACCGCGGGGCACAGCTAGTTATTATTATATAATCTACTATTTCGCACTTCGATAGTTTTCTTTTTTGACCTGTACTTAGTACCTACCTAGTTTATACGGGCGAGTATATTTAACGAGTTCAAGTTTAGCGAGACAGTCCGGTTGGCGTGTTGGGTAGATACTTGCCTTTTACGCCGTAGGTCGTGGGTTCGATTCCCACCCAGCACAAATATTTGTGTTTCTCCTGAGTGTGGTATAATTATAATAATAATAATATCTAGGGACAGTGTCACACAGATCATCTGAGCCCCAAACTAAGCAAAGCTTGTACTATGGGTACCAGGCGACGATATACATACTTATATAGATAGATAAATACTTAAATACATAGAAAACATCCATGACTCAGAAACAAATATTCGTGCTCATCACACAAATATTTGCACTTACCGGGATTCGAACCCAGGACCACCAGCTTCGTAGGCAGGAGCACTACCAACTAGGCTACGGTGACCGTCAATTAACCATATATTTAAAAAAGTAGTACGTATATGTAGTTTATCAGTTATCTAGTTTCCATAGTAGAAGCCTTGCTTAGTTTGGGATCAGATAGCCGTGTGTGAATAATGTCCCGGGATAATATTATTATTACTAATACTCTATTACTCAACAAACAGTACAACTGGCTATAAGAGACACTTTTATGCTGGCAATTGCTTGATTCTTTTGTAATCGGTAATCGCAAATTATCGTTTACGTTATAGGTTTCGAGCCCTAAATACGTAAATGAATTTAAGTATATATTTTTATTGTATTTATATATTTTGATCTTGTGCGGGTCGCTGTAAACCGATGGATGCGAATAGCGCAAGACCGGCAATTGTCTTTGTCCAGCAGTGGACGTCTTTCAGCTGATATGATGAATTTTTTAAGACAACTGTAGTAGGGAGTAGGTACTTTATAAACATAGTTATAATAGACGGACACAAAGTACCTACATCCAGGCTCAAGACAACTATTTATGGATCACACAAATACTTGTTCTATGTGGGAATCGAACCCGGGGCACGAAGTGAGAGTCTTAACCACTGCACCACATGAGAAGTACAAAACAGACAGAAAATATTCTTTGAACTTGTGATTTTCATTCAAAACAGACCTAGTTATTATGTCTATTTAAAATCTTAAGGGGCAAAGTAGAAACTGACATATATTATATACAACATGTAACGTAATTAACGCACACCCTCAAACACCCCAATTAGAATATTATGTTGTAATCATAATATTATTATATACACTGAATTTTTTATATAACATGTATATGCATTGTTATTTACTAAATTAGTTTCTTGGAATAAAGTTTATTTTTCTTTATTTTGTATTGAATGATAGAATTTATATGATACAAATAAAACTGCGATTTTAAAAGTCTTATTACTCTGACTTACGGTCCATTTCAATTTGTTTTGACCGTACAGGGTTATTACAGAAAAAATATTACAAAAAAATCCGTAATTTTAATTATTTTTGGATAAAAAATTACCTATAAAAAATTATATAAATCGATTCAGTAAACGATTCTGATCAAACTATTTTCAGGATGTGCGTTAATAATGTTACATGTTGTATATATTACGGATGTAATTTGTGTCCGTCTATTATATGTTTGTAAAATACCCCGCGACACAGCGATTAGATTTCCTAATGCGGGCGTTGTCTTAAAATAAAAGTAACAATTCGCTTATGTGTCCCGGACAAGTATGTGTGGTTAGAATCAGCCTTTAATGATCCATTACAAATATCTTACTATATCCGTAACAAGATATTTTAATCTAAATTAATAGATAAATCGTGATATGTTTCCTTACCTTTTTAAAAATAATAAAATACTTAACTACATAATCCGAAACCCATAAAAACTTGATGCTGGCGGATGCACAAAACGTGGGAGCCAAAACTCCCGAGCGGGATAAGAGAAAAAAAAGTAGGTATGTGTGACACCGCCGTCGACGGCTGAAACTAACTGAGAAAGCGCGGGCGCGTACGGTACCAGGCACCATTGACGCATGCACTTCGGATACCCTACGTCATTGCTGCGGTGAAATAAATATCGAAATAAGTAAATAGTTAACATGTAAACAATGTTACAGTCACAATTATGTAAGCCCATGTCTGGTATTTTACATGATCGCTTTATATTTTTCCTACCAGGAAAAATAAGTACCTATGGTCACATATATAAAATGAGTATACGCATCACAGTATTTTTAAATACATAGGTAGTTCACACTTACCACAACGTTGCTTCGCCAAACTGTGAGTACCTATTTTTAACCAACTTCAATAAAAAAAAATTAATTAATAAAAAACCCAACTGCGTAAATAATGAACCAAACTACGTACATAGACAAAGAACTGAAAAGAAAAAAACAAGCACATAGATGGCTGGTGGTCTAAAATTATATAATGTACTATTGAATGAATACTATTGAAGAAAATAAAATATATTCTAATAATGGAACACAACAACTGAACAGTCCGGATCCATTAGTCGACAGCTAATCTAATTTGTCAATGGATCCCGACTGTTCAGTTCTGTCTGTGTATGTTCCATTATTAGAATATATTTTATTTTCTTCAATAGTATTCATTCAATAGTACATTATATAATTTTAGACCACCAGCCATCTATGTGCTTGTTTTTTTCTTTTCAGTTCTTTGTCTATGTACGTAGTTTGGTTCATTATTTACGCAGTTGGGTTTTTTATTAATTAAATATTTTTTTTATTTTGTACATTTTAGTTATGAGTTCCTAGCTAGTTTCAAAAATAAGTTAACCACATTATATATTATAATTTTTGATCTTAATTTTTTTTTTAATATTTTTATCATTCATTATCTAGATTTAGTTATTAAATCTTATTCATTCATTTATTTATTTCACTTAAAATAGAGTACAGTGGTGGTCTTACTATTAGGTTAGTCTCATCAATTTTACTCATAAACAGCATGCGAAATGTGTGATTGTTATATGTCAAATTTTACACAAATAATATAATTAATTAAATAAATCACAGCTTTTTTTAAGAGAACTCCTGCACTATGGAATCTAATCCCTGTGTTGCAGGGTACTTAACAACATATAATAGACGGACACAAATTACATCCAGACTCAGAACAACTATTTATGGGTCACACAAGTAGTTGTCCGGCGCGGGACTCGAACCCGCGACACGAATCGGCAACGCGACTGCCTTAGCCGTTGCGCCTCACGTGCAGTCAAAAATTTGATTTGATTGAATAGAATGATTTTTCTAGGAGCCACAGTCTGAGTTGGTTTTTGAACTTTGCCGCTGAAAAATGTCTAATATTTTGCGGCAAAGCATTAAACACTTTCACACATACAGCATAGGAACTTTTTTGAAATAGTGTTGTATTAGTTATCATGTTGCGAGGAAAAACATCTTTAGCTCTAGTAAATACTGTGGCTGCGTTTTCACAAATACACCAATTTGAAAAATGTACAAACACACTAGTCATAATTTTTAGTCCTTTTAACAATGATTTACATGAGACAAACGGAGGAGTACCTGTAGATGCTTTAACGCATTTTTTGCAAAAGAAATGCTCTCGATTTATCTGTTGAATTGCCCCATAGATATGCCATCAATATCGATTGGTAATAAGGCTGTTTTGCGAAGTCGTGACAAAACGTTTACAAACCTATTCATTCTGATGCATATTTGATCAATGTGCAATTTCCAGTCACAATAACGATCAACTGTTATTAGTCCGATTAAGGAATGACTCAAAGGAGGGTATAGAGTGCGTGAGCGAGAACCTAAGGGATATTTTCAGAAACTTGTTCAGAGTACTTAGAGGGAAAACATACTAAAAGTCCTGACGTCTAGGTGGTGAGGCGGAGGGAGGAGTGGGGAGGGAGACAAAGACCTCAATTTTAGGTTTTTTGCTAATATCTTTAAAAAGGTGCGTTTTAGCAAAAAATATTCTAAGATAAAATTAAAGCTTACAAAATTCACTATAACTTTTATCTCATATACTTACTTTTTCATATTTCCATTCGTTTATGTGCTACACGCTCCAGAAATATAGAAAATTTAAGTTATTCAGCGAAACTCTTACAGATGCCTTGAGAAGTTTAGGAGACCTGATATACTTCTGGAGGGAGGTGTGCTTGATGGAGTGAAGGCCGTCATGGCTCACATTAGTCCCGATGAGGACCATTGGTCTTCATCGGGACTAAGTGCGGAAACCAAACCCACTAGCATATTAGTGGGAACCAAATGATGATGAGTTATTCAGCGTGATGACCATTACCTGATGCCCGATATATCTCTAAATTTATTTTAACATAAGCTGGGAGTACCTCCACGAGGTAAGGGCAGTAACAGTAAGATATCGCGTTTTTTGTAACAGCAGATAACTGACATTAGGCGGGAAAAACATCATGAAGATTGCTTTTCGCTCAATGCTCACTGTAGGAAACGTAACCTTACTGGCTAAAACTGAAAAATGACAATGAATGAATGAATGACAAAAAATGAGATGCAATAGCATGGATATGAACACATCCTCTTCTTAAACTCATTTACCGGCTACGATACAACATCAGCAACGTTTAGAAGAAGCAAGGTGGGTTTCTGTAAATTGTATTTAAATTCGGAAATTATTCAGGAAGCAGCAAAGATTTTTACAACCCAAGCTCCAGCCATAGTGATGTAGCAGAAACTGGGAAGGTGTGCTTCCTGAAATGGTATGGGACACCAGCAAAAGTGACCCTTCTCAATGTAATTCTTCAAGAGGGTTTTATCGCCCTTTTTGAAGAAGAGCACCACCACACCCCTGTGCCATGCTTGTGGCGTTTGACATTCTAGTATGACGGAGTTAAATAACTTCTGAAGGGCCCGTACGATTGGTGTACCACCCGCCTTCAGAAGCTCTGCCGTAACTCCATCATCACCAGGCGCCTTGTTGTTCTTAAGCTGTTCGAGAGCCATTCTAATCTCGCACAGGCTGACGTCCGGGATGTCGTCGGTAAGTGTTGGGTTAGTCGTGATCTGGGATCTGAGGCACAACTATCGACAGGTGACTGGGTTTTCGTATACAGCTGTCCGTAGAACCTCTCGATGTCTCCCAGCAACTCAGGTCTAGACGTGACGATTCTCCCATCCTCAGTCTTCAGCTTCGTCAGTTGGCTCTGTCCAACAGGCAGTTCTCTTGCAAACACTTTAGAGCCTTTGTTCCGCTCTATAGTTTCTTTAATACAATTTGTATTAAATTGACGCGTGTCGCGAGTCAAAGACTTTAAGATCTGTCTGTTGAGCTGCCGGTATCTGGTAGCATCATCAGAGGATGTCAGAACCATTTTCCGTCTTTCGTCCATAAGCTGCAGGGTATGGTCAGAGATCTTTTTGGTTCTGTTTGTACGGTGGGCCTTGAAGACCTTAGACCCAGCCGTATGGACAGCTTCTACGAGCCTGTCGTGGTATGAGTCTACTTCCTCGCAATCTGCTAGGCATTCGAAACGGTTTTGCAGTTCGGGCTGAAAGGGTTCAGGGTTTTGGATGTAGATGGGTAAAGGTCGGAGCGTAGACTTTATCAGTCGGAACCTCTGGAGCTTGACATTTAGGTTCAATGAGCCTCTCACCAGTCGGTGATCGCTTCCGGTTTTAACCGTATTGATTACTGAGACGTAATTGAACATCTGTCTACTCGTCGACAAGATAAAGTCTATCTCGTTTTTTTTTACCATCGGGGCTTACTCAGGTCCATTTGCGGTTTTCCGGCTTCTTGAAAGAGGAGTTCATCATAAAGAGTCCCTCCTTCTCCATGAAGTCGGCCAACATTTGGCCCCGGGGATTCCGGTCTCCAGTTACAGATTGCCCCACTCTCAGCTCATCCCCAAATCGTTTAACCAGCTTCGCGTTAAAGTCCCCTATGACCACAGTGAAATAAGAGTTCGAGGTATGTATGGCTCTAGAAATATCCTCATACATGACGCAACCCTAGTCGACACACTCCCGATTTTCACTATGTTGTGGACGAGGGACTTGTGTACTATGAACCTAACACCACCTTGGGACAGTTGGTCGCCCTCCCGGAAATAGAGCAGATTCCCGGATTTCAGGATTATAGTGTCCTCCCCCTCTCTTCGAACTTCAGATAATCCTATTATGTTCCAATGTAACCTGCTCAATTCTTCCTCCAGTTCGGTTATCTTCTCGTCGGTCCGCAGTGTGCGTGTGTTGTATGTTGCCAGGGCCAGAGGTCGTCGGTTTTGGTAACGCGGAATCTGCCGGGGATTCTTAGCACCCCCTGCCCTGCCGTAACCACGGCTGTTACCACGGCTGGGAATAGCAGAGCTACCGGGGACTGGGGGCCGCGGTTTAATTGTGTCCTTCATTTGAGGGGATCTGCCATAATAGCCACGCTTGGCAAACAGGTTGGCAATCGCAGTAAGGTAGACATTGGTACTCATGAGAACGCTGCTGCCCATTCTCTGGTATATATTCCCTCGGGACGACTTCTACGTCCCCCCGCGGGATGAGTGGGGGTGGCGATATTCTCTAGGCCGTCACCACACAGCCACTAAGAGCCATTACGAGAGTAGCTAAATATAATTCCTGAAGCACATATCACCAAGTGCAGCAGTGGCTCGGGAATGAGCTGCTCCCTCAAGAGTGGGGGTGGGAAAATTTATGGTGATATCTTGGCGCCAAGAACAACAAAAGATTTACCGGCGCCCCAGGTTTTACTAAAAATAATATTTTGTCGCTGCACCAAGGATTGTAGCAGCAGCAAATGTGGATGTCGCAAAGCTATGCTAAAATTTTCTACTGCGTGCCTTCATTGCCAAGGAAAATGCTTCAACGGCGTGTCTTTTAGCGAGGAAGACTACGAGAATGACCATGAAGATGATTGAGAGCCCTCTCAGCAAGAACCACTTACCACTGAGGAAGGCGAGGAAGAAGATACCACAGAAAACGACCTTTTTCCAGGACCCTCACGACCTAAGAGAATAAAAATGTGAATCATTCACAGAATTCGACTTAGAAACTAACTTTTCCAGAGCCTGTAGTTTGAAAACGGATGGGATATGGAAAAGTATCAAAGTTATAGAAAATTTTATAAGCTTTCATTTCATCTTAGAACAGTTTTTGCTAAAACGCTCCATTTTTGAAATATTAGCGTACAACCTAAAATTGACGTCCTTGTCCGTCCAAGCTTATTTACGAGATAGTCGGATTGGCAAAATTTAATTAGAATTCCACTTTCCACAGTGGCATTTTTTTTTACTGTTTTCTTTTTAATCTATATTTTTAATCTGTGATATGGTAATGAATAAATAAACATCCAGGCCAAATATCACGTTAATACAAGCAGCTCTTTAAGCTGAGAGATAAGTCAGTCATTGTTATTGTTATATGACTGCAAATTCCGCAATCTCGTGATTTCATTGAGAGATTTGATATCATGAGGATTGTTTAGTAGCTTGCGGTGGTACAGAGTACTAATAATTAAACCATCTAAAGACTTAACCTGGCTTTATGAAAAATTCAATTCAATTCAAAATTAAAATGCACGAACTGAGATCGACAACGGCTCAATTCAAAGTTGTCCCTTGCAACTTGTGTACAGTTACTCCCAACATAATATTAAAGGTAACTTTTTTCTTTAAAATTTACCTTGTCCACAAAGCGCATGAAATTCGGTTGTTGATAGTTCGATTCTCACACCAACCAAAGGGACGTTGTTCTTTATATCTTTGTCATTGCATTTAAAACAATTCGATTTCGTTAGGTACCTACCTATATATAGTTTTTCAAGTGAAGTTAAGTACTAAATCGTTTGAATATGGAGATGGGCGACCGTGTTAGCCGTTAGATCAAGGAAGTATCCTAGCCCCGACCCTTTTCACCATATATATCAACGATTTGTGTCAAATTGAATTAGAAAACTGCAAAATTTTTACCTACGCAGACGACACCACTCTAATCATACATGGTAAGAATTGGGATAGTGTACAATTAAATGCTGAATCCGCTTTTACTCAGGTGATGCATTGGCTTTCATCAAACTTACTCACTGTGAATATTTCAAAAACTTACTTTATACCTTTCGGTGCTAGATCAACCAGCTTGCCCAATGTACATTCATTTCACATTAAAGCACATACCTGTCCGCAATCTACACCAGATTGTATCTGCCCAAAAATAATGCGAACATCCATGGTTAAATATTTAGGTGTACTTATTGACCAAAATTTCAGATGGGAACAGCACATAAACTTTGTATCATCCAGATTTAGAAAACTCATTTATTGTTTTAAGAACCTAAGCCACGCAGCTAACATCAAAACATTAAAAATGGTTTACTTCTCTCTTTGTGAATCATTGCTCACCTACTGCAATACAGCATGGGGCGGCGCACCCAAAAGTCATTTATTAAAATTAGAGAGATCCCAACGAGCTATACTCAAAGTAATGACCAAAAAGCCTTTTCGCTACCCTACTATGCAAATATACAATGACACCTCTGTTCTAACTGTAAGACAATTATTTATCCAACACCTAATCCTTAAAAACCATTCTATAATAAAATATGATCCTACTATATACACGCGGAAAAGAAGATTTGATAGGGTTTGCTCCATCCAAAAATGCAGAACAACACTGGCTAAAAGACACGCACTTTTTCTTAAAAATTCACTATATAACAAAGCCAACAAACACCTCAACATATATCCGTTAACCAAATGGAATGTAAAAAAGAAAGTTTTCAACTGGTTACACACATTAAACTACGATGCCACAGAAATTCTTCTGAATAGTTAAAAAGCTTATGTTTATATTTCCTTCTCGTCTCGATGTTTTATTAATAATTATCTTAATTCTCGCTTTCTCAATTTCCTTATGCGGACTAACATAGTGCTCGAACATCCACACACGTTATTTCTCACGCTTGCATTTCCACCACTCACTACACTTTCACATTACACTTTACATTGCACACACCCTAGATTTAATTATTTTTTGTAAACTTCTCCAGTCGTAGTCAGAACGAAGAACCACTGATGACTCAAAATACAGGTTTTACCTAGTTTGAGAGTCAGAGGCCACTCAAGTCTGCTACTCGTACAATCATAGCCAAGTTTTATAATCATTTTAACGTTGATCTAAAGAACGACACGCATCAGCTTAGCTGCCTATTGTACTATATTACCACTATGATTGTTATTAAGTTTTAATTTTTCTGTAATTTGTAACTGTTTTTGATTGAAGAATAAAAGTTATTATTATTATTATTATAGATACTTTAGGTAGTCCAATATACCTAATAGATACTTTAGTATATGTCCATCAACACTCACACGCACAGTCATACGAAGTTTTCGTCTTTTCATCGTAAATGTCTACTGTTTTAGAACCTATATGTGAGAATAGTTGTTACGCAACTTTAAATCGATATAGCTCCTAAACGGCCGGTCAAATCGAAAAATGTTGAAAGAAAACTAAAAATGTTTTTTAAATACCTATTCAACGATACCCCACATGACATAATTTGTTGACTTAAATTTTTTACATTTTCATAATATGGCGTCCAGTAGTCGCCATATTGAATTTTTACTAACGTCATGCCACAGTGACACTTTCCGGACTGAAAGGAATCGATTGACGTGCGAATCATTAAAATCGGTCCAGGCGTTTGGTCTGTATAGTGCTTCAAAGGAACATACATACATACATAGCCTGATAAACACATTACCCTTTGCGTTCCGCAGTCGGGTAAAAAGGTAGAAGGTTCTTGATTAATTTTAGTATTACTGATAAATCTACGTCTAGACAAGTTATTGTGATTTTTTTTTGTGTGAGAGCACTATTGGGTTATCCTGTGTTGAACTAGAGCATGAAGTAGTATTAATAAATAAAAATTAATATCTTGGTACAAATAACAGACTGCCATCTGATCCCAAACTAGGAAGAGCGTATTATGGAAACCAGACAACTGATAAACATATATTATTATTGTGTATTAATCATTTATTTTCAGTCCAATAAAGGATCCATTTTGTTAGTAACAATACACTTATTCTATGTTAGTATCAATATAAAATAAAATAATATAAAAATTCTGTTGGTAGGTTACAATTACATTAGCATATGTTAGTACTTAATATCTAGAACAGATTTGATCTTTTGGATCATTTACCCACACAATTGGGCTTTCAAACCGAGCTGCTATGGAGCGCAGCATTTCATTTTGACTATTGCGTAGCCTGTATAGCAGTGATACGACTTTTTTACGCAGTAGTGCGTCAAAGCTGTCAGTATGCGCCTCCGCAAACATCAGCGAGGCGCTGCAGAACTGACGCAGCCGCGACATGGCCCTAAATGCGTTATTGTATTGGATCCGTAGAGCATTATAGGACTTTTGGGTATATATACATAGTGCCGGTTTTAGCACTACCAGCGCTCTGGACGAGATTCATACGGCGCCCCCTCCCCCTTATTTTACTCGTGCCTTCTAACTGCAAACTCATTTGAAACACTGGTCAAGCACGAATTACATTCGCACTCGAAGGGTGCCGTACCAGCAAACAAAAAAAACATTTTAATGTACATAAGTCATAAGCAGGGTAGGTATGCAAATATTCATACATAAACCCCCCTATATTTTTAAAGATTTCGTGTTCAGTTTTATTCCTGTACTCGTGATCTATAAGATGTTACTTGCCACATAGTTCAACGGTAAGTACCCTATAGGGTTTGATACCCTTGATAGTGTCCACATATGATAGAATGCGCTGAATAAATGGCCGTATCTTCTTTTTACGTAAACTTAGCAGTGTGATTTGTTCACAACTTCATGGGACCATAGAGTTGAGTATACAATTCAAATTTCAGCTTTATACACACATCCCCGAAAGACAGGGTCAGGTACAAAAAACTATAAGATCTCACATTTTTTTTAAATAACTGCAATTGTTATAGGTGTCCAATAAAGCAAAGAAGTAGAGTTTAATACTTGTTCATAATGTTATTTTTTTCCTATAAATACATATTTGAATGTTCCATAGAACTTGGCACTCATTTAGATCTCCCATTCTTTTTGCGGCGAAGCCGGCAGTCAAGCATAATTTTTGTATTGAACTTGGCTCTCCTTTTTTACTTTTATGTTTTTTGTTGGGTTAAAATTTTACTTTTTTTGGCTTTTTATCGTCAGTGTTTTCTGCAATTTCGTTTTCCATTGACAAACTGACTAAATTTGTTAACCTAGATTGGGATATTGTTGAGCGTAGATAGTTCTTTATCATCTTAAGCTTAGAAAAACTCCTCTCCCCACTAGCAACTGTTAGAAGTATAGTCAATAATATTCGCAATGCTATCTTAGTCTTTAAACACAGGTTCAATTTCTATTTCCTGAGCCAATTCTTTCGCTGTTATAATGGCGCTTTTAAAACCATCCTTCCTAGAAATCACAGCACTTTTTCAATATTTCTGTGTATTAATTCCATGTCCGTTAATTGAAGAGATTTACAAACGATATTAATTTGAAAAAGCATGTCATACCAAACAACCAATGAAACTATGAAGTTGAAATCTTTTAATTGTTCGGCAAGAGTAGTAGCCTCATGAGAGATTTGAACAACAGTTTTCTAAGTTTCAATAGCCAAAGTAATTAATGGGTCATGGATGGCACTACTGGCACACTTAGGCCCGGCGCCCACTATCGGTCGGCATCGGTGCGGCTCGGTAGAGCTCGGGCGCCTTACCGGGGCTTCGGGTGCGTTACGGCGGCTCCGGGCGCCTTACGGCAGTTTCGGGCGCCTGAGAGCTGCCTCGGCACGCCTAAGGATGCCGTAGCTGACAAAATCAGAGAATACACACGCACAAATATTTTCGCGTAAGGTTACTACTGCTCTGCGATGTTTCTGTCGCCCGAACTACTCTGTGGCTACCTAAAATCAGCTACGGCGTCCTTAAGCGTGCTTACGACTGCCGGGGCGGCCTCAGGCACCCGAAGCCGCCGTAAGGCGCCCGTGCTCTACCGGGCCGCACCGATGCCGACTGATGGTGGGCAAGGCCTTAGTCTTGCTTCCGATGTGAGTCACTGAGTTTTTTTATCGTATGTAATCCCAAATGATCGGTTAGAATATTCCATCGATGAACAGAAGCCGAAAATAATGAGAAGACACTCCGAAGGACCCCAAACAAAGTTACTGATTTTACTGTTGATTTAGCTGCATCACATAGCTCAAGTTTGTACTATGTCAGCCACATGGTACACAAACAGCTAAGGAATTAAAGTCTAAAATTCTCTTTTGAACACCAATATTTTTTCCTTTCATGTTCGCCCCGTTTTCATAACCCTGACCCCTACAGTCGTTCAAATCTAGTCCGTATTTATTTAAAACTTCAATAATAACTTCAGTCAGTCTTTCACCAGTCGACTCAATATCGGGTATAAATTCTATAAAATGTTCTTTTACTGACATTTTATTGTCATCTGATGATAAATCAACAAATCGTAGTGTCAGTGAAAGTTGTTCTACATGACTAATGTCAGGAGTACAGTCAGCTATAATAGAATAATATTTCGATTTTTTTGCGCGCGATATAATTTTGGACTTAACTTTTTCACCCATCAGCTGTATCAATTCATTTTGAATATATTTACCGTAATCAAACATCACCCTTCATGGCCAATCGCAAGTGATCCTGCATAACTGGATCCAATTTAGCTAGTAGCTGTACTAAGCCCAGAAATTTTCCGTTATTTGGCGTATATACGGAAGTACCTCTAAACGCCATATTGTTTTCAAAACATTTATAGACTAAACATTATTCCTCTGGTAGTTTGTTTTCTAATCAGTTTTTGCTCTTGTCCATCTATTGTTTTTCCTGTTTTTAATCGTAATTCTGTATTAATCCATGAAAGGTAAAACTTCTTATAAGAAGTGCTATTCTCATGAATTCTTAACATTTACACTATCAAATAGCCGGCAACAAAAAAAAACAAAAAACTCAATCCCTCGAAATGGAGTATATTAACCAACGACGTTAAATTGTTTCGTCACTTGCAAGAGTTTTTGTGAAATAAGAATCAGAGAAATATCGCCTTGTGTCATTCTTCGGATAATTTTCAATGTAAGTTTGTACTGGGCCATTAGATATTATATGATCAATTTCTTTGCTATTTCGAGTAAGTGTAAGATATATCCGAAACAACAGTGCTAATGTCATCTAGAATTTATATTTGTTGCACATCACCATTGGAGTCATTCTGAATACCATCATTATTTTGGCACAATTTTTCTAAATTTATTGAAGTTTGCCAAACACAGCCTGTGGCGCCCCTTTGTGCCCGGCGCCCTGGGCGGTCGCCCAACCGCGCCCTACCCTAACGCCGCTACTGTATACATATATCGATGGCCCCACAGAATAAACGTGTAAGTAAAAAACCACAACTTTTCAGGAAAAAATAAAAACGATTAAACGTGAATAACTGTTGTTTGGAAGTATATAGGGTTAAACAAATTATATCAAATTAAAGATAAAAAATATATTATAACATTAGATTTTTTATTTATTTTAATTTAAACGGTTTTTCGACAATTTATGAAAAACCATTTAATTTTTTTATTCTTGTTAATTTCTATGACTAGATAACAGTAAACTTTCATTACACGGTTATTCGTGTAAAGTGTCAACAAACAAAACTAATAATATTATGTTACACTATTATTCGACAGTAATCAAGTTTCTTTAATACCTAGTTACAAGCATAAGCACGATTGTTTACAGTAACTTACTGTATTGTTTGAATATTGTAAAGATAAAATGCATTTATATCAATGTTCATAAGATCGATTCTCATTTATGTAATATACTTTTGTTATTGCATGGTGTAATAGTGTAAAGTTCATCAATTAAGTGAAAGGTTGAAATAAAAGAAAAAGGTTCCTTTAATAAAATAAGAATATAATAAAGTAACTATCAGTCATGGCTGAGACCATGGAAGACCTCGGTACAATGCTCGATGACCTCAGCAGAGTCTCTCAACAAGTGGGTCTGAAAATGAACATGGATAAGACGAAAATCATGTCAAACGTCCATGTTGCACCCACTCAATTGAAAGTTGGTGACTCTGCACTCGAAGTTGTAGAGAACTATATTTACCTAGGACAGACCATCCAACTAGGTAGGTCCAACTTCGAGAAGGAGGTCAATCGTAGAATCCAACTCGGCTGGGCAGCGTTCGGGAAGCTACGTAACATCTTCTCGTCCAAAATACCGCAGTGTCTCAAGTCGAAAGTCTTCGACCAGTGTGTGTTGCCAGTGATGACATACGGAACAGAGACGTGGTCGCTCACTATGGGCCTTATTAGAAGGCTCAAGGTCACCCAAAGAGCAATGGAGAGGGCTATGCTCGGAGTTTCCCTGCGGGATCGCATCAGAAATGTCGAAATCCGCAGGCGAACCAAAGTCACCGACATAGCCCGAAGAATTGCCAAGCTGAAGTGGCAGTGGGCGGGGCACATAGCTCGTAGAGCCGACGGCCGTTGGGGCAGAAAGGTTCTCGAGTGGCGACCACGAACCGGAAGACGCAGCGTGGGCAGGCCCCCTACAAGATGGACCGATGATCTTGTGTGGGTCGTTGGAAACTGCTGGATGCGAATAGCACAAGACCGGCAAATGTGGAGATCTTTGGGGGAGGCCTTTGTCCAGCAGTGGACGTCTTTTGGCTGATATGATGATGATGATGAACTATCAACTTGCATAAAAACTAAATAATAATCACAAAGTAAACAACTTAAATCTCTTTCATGATTAGGAAATAGCTACCTATTAGCTTGAACTGATAACAAAAAAAAAACTAATCATATCGTAATCTGATTTACTTAATCTTCTAATCTCCGTCACTATCATTGGTGACAGAGATCGAATTGTCCAAAGGAACTAAGTTTCTATAAAAAGTTTGGTAATGGTCTGGTATGGCTCCTGAATCACACAAACTTATCAAATCCTGATGTGAAGGGAGAGATATGGGCAGCAGTTCAGCGTATGCAAGTCGTAAGT
Source organism: Pseudoips prasinana (assembly GCA_951640165.1). NCBI lineage: Eukaryota > Metazoa > Arthropoda > Insecta > Lepidoptera > Nolidae > Pseudoips > Pseudoips prasinana. The sequence goes on from OX621240.1 coordinate 19,897,978, forward strand.
TTTCAGGATCGTCAGTAGGTTCTCCCCGCCGCCTTCTTGAATTGGTTCTTACTATGATTTGCATCTCCCGAAATTCGTCCTCAAAACTATATATACCTGAAGTAAATTGAATGAGGATGCTCATGAGAGAAGTTTACTTCTTTTATTTTACTCTAGTAAATTTTATCGCCGTTTATGTCTTTTAACCAATTCTTCCCTTTTATCAGCTCTTTGAAATCTATAAAATTATTCTGTGTCATTTGTTTTACTTGGTATTTAAGCTCAGTAACTTTGGCATTCTCTATCAAGCTATACATTTGATCGGGCGTGTATATAGTATGCCTTCTCTTGGACCGCTCGATTGTAGCATGCATAGAGTTGCCTTCCGATTGGCTATGACTTTTTTCAAAAAATCGATTAGTTATTTTTATCTTAAATTTTTGCGATACAAAAGCAAACATGGCAAACACAAATCGATTGCGATTTTGCCCGGCACTTGAATCGGAATAAAAATATATATTTTTTATCCCTAACTCAACGTGAAATTGAATAAATGACCACAGGCAACTTGCCATTTCTATGGCTCCCCTCTTCGCAATCTGGGAATGCCAAAGGTAACAGTATCCTTTTTATTCTAGAATATTATAAACTGTAAAGTTATATACGGGATATTTTCGTTTGTAGTGAAATATTCCTACTTCACTTTGAGGGATACTCAATACTTTTTCGAGATCAAAACATGCCACAACACTATGCATTTTATCAAAATTATTTTTTTCTTCTTCTTTTAGCTGCCTTACTAGTTCCTTTTCTCTTATATGTTTTTCATAGTCAACTTTTAACTGTTCTTGTCTTACATTGTCAGCTGCTTTATATATTGAACACACTTCACATTAATCTTTTTTAGGTTTGTGGAAGGAAAGGTTAAAATTACTATTAAATGTGGTAAATGTAAATGCGGGGAACAGAGTGAATGGGGAACTAAACGCCTTTATGAGTAGCCGGCAAGTTTCAAAGAAGTGTTAGTGCCAACTTTAATGTATGGAAGTGAAAGTTGGGTATGGCAGAAAAAGAATGAAAGTAAAATAAATGCAGTGGAAATGAGAGCTCTGAGAAGTATGTGTGGTGTGACTTTGAGAGACAGGATTCGAAATACTGATGTAAGAGAGCGTTGTGGTGTGAAAGAGGATGTAGTCACAAAGATTGAAACAGGAATGCTGAGATGGTTTGGCCATTTAGAAAGGATGAATGAAAGAAGATTGACCAAAGAAGTATACCTGGCTTGTGTGAATGGAACAACCGGAAGGGGAAGACCTCGACGAACATTCTCTGACCAAATCGGAGACGTTCTCAAGAAAGGACAGGTCAGGAGTACGCTAAACCGGCGAGTACAGTAATGGAGGCAAAAGACGTGTCCAAAGATCGTGACAAATGGAAATCCGTTGTCTCTGCCTACCCCTCTGGGAAACAGGCGTGAGTCTATGTATGTATGTAAATGTGGTTTCATATTGCCGTTTAGTTGCTTTACATGCAACATTATACCGCTCATTTGTATCCATCCATTCTAAGTACAGTCTATGCATTCTAGATATATTCAATGTTTCACAAAGGTATTCTTTCTGGCTATATTTTCTAACATAGTGTGCTTCAACTTTTTGATATAAGTTTATGTGGTCAATGATGTTGCTCTCAGTCTCTTCTGACATCTTTCTAGGTCTATTTTTATGTCTTCCTCTGTTATCTTTTACATAATTTTGTGTAATAGACAAAGTATTTAAAAACATGGTTTTGCAAATTCTAATATTTGAACCGTTATCATAAGGAAATTGGTATATTAATGTTTGAGTACGATTATTTTTGCGTTCTACTGTAATTCCTTTAACGTGGTCCTTCTTTACATAACGAGCAATGAAATCCCATCGTCTTTCATGATCGCCAATATTCCAAAACTTCATAAAAATGTTCATCCTCGTTTCTTCATTTATCTTTTCATAACATTGTAATTTGCAGTTACAAGGCGGTCCAATCGATTTTTGTTGGTTTTTTTTCTTACTTCTAATACTCTCATAGCTATAACCCGATTTTTTTTGTTTTGGTTATTTTTCCATAAGTCTCGTGTTACTTGTCTCTTTCGTGAAAGTTTGTCAGTAGGAGTCGTCATTCGAGTTTCTGGCTCTGTAGGCACAGCATCGAGTGAATTCTTCTGTGTTTCAATAAAAAGTAAAATACCCTCTATTTGAACACTTAATGCTATAAACAATCCGATTAAATACCGTAGGAGGCAATGCAATACTTTAATCTTAAATAAAAATATATTTTAAAACTTTCATTCCACAAAATGACACATAAGAAATAAAAATTGAGTGCGTCATTACACGAATAAACCCGTAATCTGCTATTATACAAACTCGAAGAAGTGCAAAAGTCCTCTCAAACGTTTGCTTGTTTCAACACGTTTATTCGTGTGAACTCAGGGACCTAAAAAGCGTTTAACAATAGCATATACTTTTATTCTTGTGATATAATTTCATGATTTTTCCCTAGAATAAAGGAATCAAATGATATAATAGACAATAGACGTATATTTTAGTCAAAAATTAATACAAAAAATTGAGAAGGTGCTGAATAGGTCAAAGAAACGAAAAATGCAATAAAAAAATATTTGTGTAAGAGCTCTTGCACGTTTATTCTGTGGGGCCATCGATATATATATATATATATATATATATATATATATATATATATATATACTTATATATTTCTAAATACTTACATATTATAGCTAAATTACTCCCAAACACGATCAGTAGGGTTTTAATCGTGTTATAGAGGATGCTTTTGCACTAGGAAAAGGCTGATTCTGTGTGGAAATTACAATGAAATATTTTTGAAGCCACTCCTACAACTACATATTTTAGTGATACAGATAGTATATTTCAGTGATACATTGTGTTTCTTGTTTTATGTAATAAATACATACATACATAGACTCACGTCTATTTCCCAGAGACTACTGATAAATAGGCAATAAATATATTATTATAAATGAAGCAAAGAGAAATCTAAGATAACCTGCCGACCTTTTAATAGTTTTCGGTTATATCGCTCGAAAGAAAGTATTATATCTAGGTCGCAGACGCCATGCTACAGAATAACAATCCAGATATGACTTATGAATCCGTTATAGTGTCTTCAATGATAGGTATAGTTAAAAATCGAGCTTGACGTATGAGTTATACAGTATGAAAAAATAGAGTTATTGTAATATATCAGAACTTATTCAAATACATTACCAAATATATATCGTCTAGCGAAATCAATTTTATTAGTATTACATAAATTATTTTCGGATTAATAAGGATAGTAAGAGTTTCAATTGCTCGGGCGCTGTTGAAATATTACACTATTTTGTGTTTAAATTTGACCGAGACCTTTATATTCACTAAAACATGAACAATAAAAAAAAAGTTACCAGGATGCAAGTGAAACTTTGTCTCTTACTGCCTAAAATAATGATGTCTAATAACATCTTGGGTCATTATTTACACACGGCCATCTGATCCCAAACTAAGCAGAGCTTGTACTATGGAAACCAGATAACTGATATGCTACATATACTACTTTTCTTTTGTAAATACATACTTATATAGATAATTACACCCAGACTCAGGACAAACAGACATGTTAATGCCCACAAATATCTGTCGTGGGTGGGAATCGAACCCACGACCTGCGGCGTAAAAAGGAAGCATTTGCCAACCACGCCAACAGGCCCGTCGAATTAAATCATTGACGGAATATTTTCGTATTTTCCTCGGTTTTTCCGTCGTTGACCGGTTTATTTGACTCACTAGCTGTATTGTTGTCCATCGCGATCAAGTGAACATCAACATTTATATCAATACACTGATCAAAAGAAAATTCTACCGTGGTGTACTTGCATTGCATGGGTGTGAATGTAAATGCTACACGGTCAGCTGATGCGAGACGTGGGCGCCGCAATATTGGACGCCATATTGCACCATGCGGTAGATGGCCGAAAAACTTGCGATTTTAATAACAAATCATCGTCTCATATCGAAATAACGAAAAAAAATTAATTAAAGATTATGTGAATGGTTAAAACATCCATCATCATTATTTTCCCCAAACAAAGTTTTCAAGGCGTTTGTTGAAATGCATTGAAAGAAAAGCTGATGCGAACTTGTTTTGATATTATTTTTACGGTGGCTGAGCATAAAATTACAATTTGTCCCAACAAATAATATTAATAATGTCGTCCCGACTGAATTTCAGCCACGGTGGCCAATCTCAATGGAGACTAGCCAGTTACGCAAGTGTGTGCGAAAACGCAGGAGCACTTTCTATTCCATCACTCTCATGATCCGATGGGACGACTAGCAACACGACCGGAATGAGGTCAGGTACAGGACCAGCGGCTTTTCGTGCTCTCCGAGGCACGGGTGTAATAACGCCAACTTCCAGACTTCGGGCTGATACTGAGAAATTTCTTTTACGGAATAATCCCAAAATCACCTTTTGGCCCGTCCTGGGATTTGAACCCAGTATCTCATTATGTGCAGTTGAACACGCTACCGCTAACGGTAGCGTGTTCAACTGCACATAATAAACAACATAATAACCAACAACAACGCGGTAGTAAAAACAAATATAATGGCATTTAAATTAGTTTAAACCCTGAAAGTTGAAAATACAGAATTAAGTAGGACAGTAGACTTATAAAATATTAATCTTGAACTGTTATTATATTTATTTTACAGAAAACAATGAACAGCGTCAAGATTCGAGTGGTGATAGCCGTGGTCGCATTCACGCTTGCCGTTGTTAACCCAAGCCAGGGCCAAGCATTGGGATCTGTTACATCACTCGACGACATATTGTTCGACCTCTATGACGTAGTGCTTACGTCATATTTCCAGAAAGATAACAACAATCAAGGTGATACATCCACTCCACCCGGCTGTCTAAAAGGAAAAAGAAAAAGTAGTATAAAGCCATATAACTGTATAACAATCGAAGAGTATCAAAAAGAAATGCTTGCTGAAGATAACGAAGACTATGTAGATAAATAATTAGAAATGTATAATCGATAAGCAAAAGCTTAAACTGTAGTGTACCTTTCAAAGTTTGTTACATTAAACAATAATTACACTGTGATTATTTTATTTACATTAAGTCTTGAAATTCCGTAACAACATAGTGTGTAGTTTCATTTTAATAGTATATAAATATAACATGTAAAAATTTAAGAAAGAAGTAAGTATTAAGACATTAATGTGAAAAAATTAAAGAAAACCAGTTCATAACAATAAAAATTAATTGGATCTCCATACAATATGCGACAAATGTCGCGATTTTTTATGGGAACTTTATCTTTTTTTGAAGAAGACGATGAGTCGCCTTAGTCCAGTGGCTGTATACTGGTTGCAGCATTCTATTTTTAAAGTGTCAGTCATACGGTATGATAAGCAGTAAAGAGAGTCCGACCAAGGGCTAAAGGGCAAAGGAAAAACAAATGAGTTTAAGGTGCGCTTCGGCTCATTTGTTTTTGCTGTGAACGAAAAAAACACATCAAGAACCTTATAGCCTTATACCTCTCTTTATTGTTTTACAAGGTATTCACCATGTAGCTAAATACACTTTTCCATTCGCTCAAACCAGTTATTATAACATTTATTAAAGCACTTTAAAGCCATTTTGAACACCCCCAGTGTTCAAAATGGCTGACTAGAAAGCGTCGACTGCTTCTTCACCGGACTGGAACCTTTGACCACGAAGACTTTTCTTAATTTTGGGAAATGTAAAGAATTTGTTAGGGCTTAGGTCAGGTCTGTATGAAGGATGGTCAAGAATTTCTACTTTTTCCTGCTTCAAATACGCAATCGTTTCAAGAGCGCTGTGTGAGCTTACGTTGTCGTGGTGCAGGATGATGCGTCACTTTGAGTTAGATTTTGGCGATGACTTGTGGTTAACATACTGTGGAATAACTCTCTGCGTTAACCGTTCTACGATCTTCAAGTGCAATAGTCGCAACATGGCCGGTTTTTTCAACGAACGTGGCTACCATCTTCTTTGAAGTGCTTCGAAAACGAACAACTTTAGTCGGCTTTGGCTCATTTTGAAAGACCCAGATTGTAGATTGTTGTTTGGAATTAGGATCGTAGGTGATCGTGATCCAAGATTCGTTACCACTGATTATGTCGTAGACGTGATTTGACTCTCCTCGGTCGAACCTTTGCAAAGTTTTCACAAGGCGGCCCGCGTCAGATTGTGCAAATCTGACGCAGGCCGCCTTGTGATCGTCGGAAAGCAGATGCGGTATCCAACGGAAAACTAGCTTTCTCACACCAAGCGCTTCATGCAAGGTCTTCTGAATGGTTGTCCCTGAGCTGCCTAATACAGCCTCTATCTCTCGATACGTCACATGACGATCTTCGAGAATAATTGTCTCAAAGCAATGATGTTATCTTCAGTGTAGGCGGATTTTGGGCGTCCTTCGCGAGATTTGTCACTAACACGCCACGCTGGAGTTCTAAATAGCGTTTGACAGTCCGCAGATATGGGGCTTCATCACTGAACACAGATGTGAGCTCTTCAAAACACTGAAGCCGTGTCAGGCCTCTTCTAAAGTTGTTGAAAATTGTTACACGAACGTTTTCCTTAAGAAGATTCATTTTCGTACGTAACCTGACAGATTCCAATCGATGTGGCTAAACAATAGCATTAATCCTAATACTTTCAACTGTTTTGATATAATAATTTAAACACATTCGAATATAGAAAAGTTCCAAATTTATTTAAAAGGCATGCCTAGTAAAGAATTGGTCGAACGATGTAAATAAGATCCTTCGTCGCCATGCTGGCTAGCTGGGAGAGAGGTCTGCTGATGTAAGAAATAAATTGCTTCTATATTTCGATAGTGATGGAATATTAAAATCACCAGTAACTTTTAATACGATTGCTATATAATGTTTTATTGTGGCAATTGTGAGGAATTAGTTAATAAATATAACGCTTTCCTGTTTTACAAACTATCATTATATAACGCAATTAATTTGGGGAAGCAATAGGTTATTAATTATCAATTATTTAAAAAAATGTATTTAAAATAAGACTGGAAGCGTTTTGTGTATTTGGTAGGCCTTTAAACTAAAGTTAATTAATACCTACTTTGTTTCATTTGTTAAATATAATCCTTTATTATAATGCCTCTTTGCTATCATCTATTTAGCAATGCTAAACATGCTTAGCCTAATATTATTTATACAAAGTTTTGCGTACTTCCAGGTGAGCAAGTCCACCAGTCTTTCAGTACTCTGCAGTTTTCAGGTACTCCTAAATTGTGTGTAGTTAGAATATAACGGTTTTTTTTGCACAATGGGTTTGCGCTTGACCACAATCTCACCTGATGGTAAGTGAAGATGTGGCCCCATAAGATGCCTGTTCACTCTAGCCTTGAATAAATCCATGTTATATGAGTCTGGAAACATGTCGTTTGGAAGGGTGTTCCACAGCTTAGCCGTGCGTATAATGAAAGACCAAGCAAACTATTTAGAAACTGTTGTATGCTGCAGGTTTACTTCACTTTCCAGGTCTCAATTTAATCTTAAAATTTTAAAGACTAATAGGGACATCATCCATTGTTATGGCTTGTGGTGTTGTAATGATATATATTTTTTTAAATTAAAGGATACCAAAAGTTTATACAGATTTATATATAGATAAGAATTTACATGTATTGGGTCTTAAATCTAACTGCACAACCAATTATGCCTATAATTGGTTGTGCAGTTAGACCAGAAAACACTACACGAAAAGTGCTTTTTTAATCACCATTTGTTAAATTTTATTTTATATTGTGATGAATACAAATTAAAATAGGTTCAAAATAGGTCACGCAAGCCCGTTAGTGTGTAATAGATAACTGCGGGCCCTTTGGTATCTAGGTATCCTTAGTGGTTCAAGCGTTTTCTAGAGGATGCAGCAATGGATTTCCTAATCCTACGATTTTCACACATCCTAGCTTTAATTTCAGCAGTTAATACAATCGCGTCGTCATTACGTGCCCCGTATTTTATTCCCGCACAGGACAACTATTTGTGTGACCAATAAATAATGTTTGGAGTTTAAATTACATATATGCTTGTAAAGTACCCCGCGACGCAGGGATTAAATAACCTTATGCAGGCGATTTGTCTTTAAAAAATATTATTCTTTGTATAGTCACGTTGATTTAGGGTAATTCTGTCTCCCCGCTTTTTTCGTGTATACAACTGACTTGGTAAACGAACGTGCAGCGTGAAGAGTCCCTGTCAACCACTTGGTAAACGTACAGACGCCAGCACATCCAGCTACCCTTAAATGTCAAATTTCTTTCATAGATTTTTAACTTTATCACAAAAGTATAAGGTTCACTTTAAATTGGGGAAAATTTACAGATTAGGGTAGCTAGATGTGCTGGCGTCTGTACCATTACACTTGTCAAAAACGAATCCTATATTGGGTACCTTTATTGCCAAAACAAAATTCCTACCCTAAACATGTTTTCTAGCTTTTTCCCCTCGAAATATTTTTATAATTATGAGCTAAAAAGATCAATTATCTTTTTTGACTCAAAAGTCAAAATAGAACAATTGGATAACAGTTTTCAATTTTAAAAAATCAGAAGGCTTCGAATTTTTATTTTAAATTTAAGAATGTAAGGTGAAATTTCTTTGAATTGACATTTAATTCAGAATGAGGATAAGTTGGTTATCTTTATGCCACGGGTAGGTAAAAAACAAAGGTTTACCTACATACCGAACAAATACTGTAAAATATTTCGCATTTAGGATGTTTGTTATAAGTTTTATTATAAGGATAACACAGCTATTCCATGTACTAATAGAGGATATATATAGGATTACTCGTGGCAAGTTATGGTTAACTATAAGCGATTTTTACTTTTTTTGATAAGGGCTTCGCATGCTACCCGCAAATCTTAACCTGACGTTGACTTCTCTTGGCGCCTGATGGGGAGGTGCCCCAGGAACGCGGGTATTCTACTCAGTTGCCCATATTATATATTTTTTATTTATATAAAAAATACATACATATTATAGACGTATAACATCCAACCATTGAACAAATTTTAAATAATATACTTACTCGTACGCAAATAACAAAAGTTTGTACTTGGGGATAGAACCTACGACCTCTGCATTAGTAATCAGGGTTACTACCCTGTAACCGTGAGTGCTAAGCTAGAGGTTGTGGGCAGAAAAAGCATATTCGGCTTATTTAAGTTTTCAAAGACAAAGACAAAGACAAAATGTATTTATTGCTTATTACAGGTAGAAAATGTTGTATCTTATATTAAGGATCTCTGTAAACAACCCAATGAGGAATCAGAATCAGAATCAGAATTTTTATTTGTAAAACATAGGTATTTACATAAAGGTGTTAGTACGATGACATAATATATGGGCGCTATGTTTTGCCAGGTGTGCAATATTTTATACATTTTAATTTACATAGCATTAAACATCAATACAATTTCGTTTTTAAAAATACCAATATAATCCATTTACGTTTATCATTTCCTATAAATAATTAAAATAATTAAGTCACTAATAAACATCTTTGCTCATATAATCAAATGTCAAGTTTTACTATATATTATAATAATATTACAAATAATAAATTCAGTATGGCCTGTTGGTATAGTGGTTAGTAAAACACTAGATCAGGCTTCTCTTAAACTTGAATAAGCCGAATGTCTCTTGCTAATATTACAGGCGGTCAGGTGTTGGGGAGGGCAGGGTATGTGTCCCGAACATCTGGGACACGGCGCAAAAGGGAAGCACCGGAGCAGCATACCCGCGTTCCCGGGGCTCGCCCCATCAGGCGCCAAGAGAAGTCCACGACAGGTAGGTTTAGTCGGTGCGAGTCCGACATAGCTACCCGCAGACACTTTTGCGGGTGGCATGCGTAGGCATTCCCCCTTAATAAAAAAAAAAAGGCGGTTAGGTGTTATATCAAATATTATTGGTGTTTTATATTTAATATACATTTATGGTCCATCAAGATAATGGTGAGGTAAAATCTCTTATATATTAGTTTAATGGAAATAAATAATATTTGACAGGCCAGTTGGCGTGGTTGGTAAATTCTTGCCTTACTCGCCGCATGTTGTGAGTTCGATTCCCACCCAGAACAGATATTTGTCTGCTTGTTCGGAGTGTAATTATCTATATAAGTATATATTTCCAATGAAAAGTATTATATGTAATACACCAGTTATCTGGTTTCTACAGTATAAGCTCTGCTTAGTTTGGGATCAGAGGGCCGTGTGTGAATACCATCCCAGTCCCAGGATATTAAAATTCTTATTTATTTCAAATTATATTAATAATTCGGCTCCAAGCCGAAGCCGTAGCCTAATTTCGCCAACGGCGGCCTATCTTCACGGAAACTAGCCAACTACGCAAGACATATTGCTTGAAACTGACTCCTATTTAGATGTCATCACGTTCCATGGACTTCTCCCTGCCATCAAAAATGCAACCAGGGGTAAAACATGTTTGGATCATGTCATATTAAAGACCAAGTTCAATGCTAAGATACAGGCCTCGGCCACAGAATAAAAAGTACTGACGCCTCGGCTTAGTTTAGACTCCAGATCTCCCACGAGTTACATATTATGCTCTATAGTTTGTCAACACTATTTTTGTTAAATTACATCGTAATTTGTGGAGATAAAAAAAATTGTATTTGTATTGTATGTATTTGTATATTATAGCACCTACAATACCTACACAATGTGCGTAAACATAAATCCACTCTCTATCTCACACGCATTATCCGATGGGACGGCTATCTATCACGGCCGAGGAGAGATCAGGCGCAGGACCAACACCCTTACACCACCATCTCTGCGACTCTGGACTGCTATCGCGTGTCTGTCATTGCCAGTTAAATCCCAATAAATGGGGGTTTACACCCAGGACTTTATTAGGTAGATTGTGTAAATAATTATATCTATCATACACAAATTCCTCAAGACTTTCATTTGTAAATTCGTCATGAAATTAATGGCAATAATTTAATAAGTTACGCTATTCAATTTTATTTCACTAACAAAACTCCTGAACTTATCTTCGAGCAATTTCTAATAAATAAGATTGGACTGTTGGTAAAAATATGAAATATTATCAGGCGCTTTTAGATAGATAGATTATTTAGATATAATCTTACTCTCTAATATTAGTATGGCAATTGTATTTTATGAATTAACTAGATGACCATGTGACCTTCGTATAACCTTCATCTATCTATCTGCACTCATTCTAAGCCTAACAGCCGCCATTTCATTTCCAGTTCCTCTGGAACACAATTTGGAGATACCAATACGACTTTTAAAATTAATACTAATAATATCCTGATACATTATTTACACACGGTGATCTGATCCCAAACTAAGCAGAGCCTGTACTATGGAAACCAGATAACTGATATACTACGTATTAAACTACTTTACTTTTGTAAATACATAATTATATAGAGGGTGGCCGAGGTGTTGACGTTCATACGCAAAATTTAGATACTTTATGTTGAGGAGCATCCGAATCATAAACCATAATCTCCCCATTTTAATTTTATTTGATACTTTGAAAATGTATGAGTCCTGAGAGAGATGAGAATAAATTCTAAGTCAGTTCTGCAATGATTGGATAAACCATACTTTTTAAGGTGTTAGGTTAAACTATGCTAATTAGTTATGACAAAAAAAACTGAACCAGAAATGTTCAACAGAACGAGAAAAAGATCGAAAACTGATGTTAGGTGAAATTTACGAAAAAAATAATTAAAAAATATTATATTCTGGGAGTGATTCGGATACTCCTCATCATAAAGTATCTAAATTTTTCGTTTGAACGTCAAGTCCTCGGCCACCCTATAAATACCCAGACTCATGACAAACAGACATGTTCTTGCACACAAATATCTGTCCTGAGTGGGAATCGAACCCACGATCTCCGACGTGAGCATTTGCCAATCACGCCAACAGGCTCGTCCATTGGTTATTCCTTCAAAGACCTTGGGTCGCTTCTAGCTGAAATAGTTAACAATAAAATTAAAAGAGGACCTCTTCAACACTAATTCAAAATGCAAGACTACACTATGACAAAGGCTCGACAAACTTGGTTGTTGAATAGTAAGTTTCATCATCATCATATCAGCTGAAAGACGTCCACTGCTGGACAAAGACCTCCCCCAAAGATCTCCACAATTGCCGGTCTTGCGCTATTCGCATCCAGCATTTTCCAGCGACCCGCACAAGATCATCGGTCCATCTTGTCCTGCTTGCCCGGATATGCTATGCAGCGGATTCTATAAGGTAAAGCCTGTTGAGGTGCTAATACCAGAACAAAGCTCCTGTACATAAATTATTACAATAAATGAAACAAAAAATACTCTGTATAATGGAACGAAGACGAGAGAGAGCGATAACAGACGCTCTCTGATTAATTCTACAACACGAACGGACATTTTTAGCTCTAACTTTTAGTTACTAGTCCAACGCCAATATTGTCTAATGAAAATACTACGGCGAGGAAATAAAAATGTGTGTTGCGGGTGTTCGTGTTATATACGTGAGAACTTAAGCACTTGTTTTACCTACTTACTTATCGTATGGGTAGTGGATACCCTAGTTAATCAAGCTAAATGGCTACAACCGGGACCGACAGCTTAACATGCCCTCCGAAGCACGGACGCTCAGCAATGAAACCACTTTGACGGTCACCCATCTATGGACTGACTGCGAACCTAGTTGCTTAACGTCGCTTACGGACCGGTGAGAGCATCTGGCTTCATCATAGTCATCAATGGTCATCAAAGAAGGAACGAAATTCTATCACTGCTTCACTTTTTTTTAGGGCAGGGGTAATGCCTCCGCATTCATCCCGCAAAAAAAGTATCTGCGGGTGGGTATATTGGACTCGCACCCACTAAACATAGCTTGCCGTGGACTTCTTCTGGGGCCTGATGTAGCGCGGGTATGCTGCTCCGGTGCCTCCCTTCTGTGCTATGTCCCAGGTCTCCGGGCCACATACGCTGGGAAGGCTCTGAGTTGCCCTCCCCATTTGCCGACTCCAGCTAGTCCGGCACAGCGGCTGCGACACAAACAGTTCGCTGTCTTCCCGGAGCTGCTTGCTCATGGTCGTAGTAGAGCACAGTTCTCATACTGCCACCGCACCCGAGGGGAGTTAGGCTAACGGCTCTACCATCCTCCACCGCCTGTTGGTAAACACACATTCTCTGTACTCTGCACTCTATTCGCTCAATAATCAAGCGCAGGATCGTATTACGGACCTTCGTGCGAAAATGGCGAATAATATGCGGTGTTTTTTTTGCCAGAAAAATTTCAATAACACCTTGAGGCTCACACCCGGGGTTTTAGGGATTTGGGTAAACGAGAATTATTCGCTCCATGTTTGTGGAAAATATTGTTTAGTTCCTAATCCTAAGATCAGAGAGAGAGAGAGAGGTGGTGGATTCTATTAGGCATATGCTACTTTGACTTAATGTGGTTCCCGTAGTTAGATTTGAGACTACACGTAACAAGCACGTTACATACTATCCAAGAAATGTCAAGTACAACTGGCGCTGCCGGCCGGCGCCCATTAACCAAGCAATGTGCAACTGTTCCCTAATTCATTAGAAACTGCCGGCTAACTATTCTATAGGTATCCTGTTGGTTCAAAATGACTTTACCATTAAGTCCGCCATTTTACTTTTGCGTGCATAATGTTTTAAATAAATATCATGAGGAGCATGACTTCAAATGCAAAGGCCTAACCTAAAATATGACCCTCATGTTAGGTACATGAGGGTAGGTTAGGTAAGGTAGTACATGAGGGTCATATTTTAGGTTTTGCGTTATTTTAGAAAGAGGGAACCAATTTCTGAGCAGCTTGTCATAGACTATTAACCTAACCAAGGAGTAGTTCAAAGGTTTGCTATATTTTACAAAACACCGCGGATATAGCCGCAGTTCCAAATAGTGTAATTTAAAAAAAATACGTATTTACATTTTGTACGATAATCATACTTAAAACACCAGAGAAACCTACGTAGGCATCGTACAGCACCTCTACTTTTTATAATAATTCCCCGTTTCCAAGTTCGCCTTTACATCAACTTTTTTATTTTTTCAGTTTAATATCATGCAAAATGAAGGCACGGGAACGCCACTCTGAATGGGCGGCCAACTCATTGCATCCGACCGTAAATCCAACTCCCTTGTCGGTGCCGCATCGCACAGAATACTATTGGACGTCTCAGCATTTCAAAAATAGAAATCATTTTACAAAAAAGTAAAGGAGAACGTATTCTTGATAAAAATACCTTCTTATATAATTTAACGAAATGAAATATTCTTATGCAATAAAAGATTTTAGGTACAGTTAGCAGCAACTCTTCTTGACAGGATCTTTATTAGGTAAGCAATAAGGTTCTCCTGCTGTGTGGTGACGGCATAGAATATAAACACCCTTTTTATTTTATAAGGCAGGAGGAATGCTTAAGCATGCCACCCGCAAAATAAGTCTGCGGATGGGTATGTCGGACTCGCACCGACTAAACCTAACCTGCTGAGGACTTCTCTTGGCGCCTGGTAGGGGGAGCCCCGGGAACGCGGGTATGCTGCTCCGGTGCTTCCCATTTGCGCCTTGTCCCAGATGGTCGGGGCACGTACCGTAGGAGGGCTCTGGATAAAATAAAATAAATAAAATAAAATAAAAAAGGTTTTTATTCACGTAGACTTTAAAAAAGCGCTTGTAAATAGTCAGAACATGTTTGTAGTAATATAGTTGTATACATTAGATATTATTTCTAGTAACATAGATATTTAGGTACATCTTGTATGAAAACATTTATAAAATTTATTTTATTACAGAAATGATATTTAGCTAGCTCGTATCAAGTTATTGTCAAGAGATTATGTTTAATTATCTAGTTTAAGTCTAATATTTTTACTACATATTGTCAATGGTTCTGTCTATATTAAAGGTATTATTATTATGACGGACCTTGTGTTAATAACGACGGTCGCGCTTTAATGCTACCACCGGATCCAATGCGCCCCAACTGAGAAGACCCAGCGAAACAAACTCAGTGGGTTCATCTACTACCGGTTTCAACACGACCCAGTTGAGACGGTCCGGCGAAACATACTCAAGCGGGCATGAACACGGGATTTGGTCCAATTAGAGTAATTATTTAGTAGGCAAACACAATATATGATCGATCGGTTGTCTGAATGCTTATTATTTTAGATTATATTTAGGTATACAAAAGAAAAACTTCGAAACAATAACATTATTCATTTTGAGACAGAGTCAATAATTTTAAATTAAGTATATGATAGCAATCATTTACAGATAGTTCACGTAACACAGCAGATCAGTCATGTCTATATGGCTACAAGATCTCCAGCGAGCAATGTGCAGGTAGGAAGTGAGAGCCAGACGTCTTTGTCATCGATGTACTCTTTAGTGGTGTAATAACCCCTAGCCATAAGTATACGTTTAATATGTGTTTTAAAACTTGTGTCAGGCAGATCAGTAATTTGAGTAGGAAGCTTGTTATAAAACCTAATACAATTTCCTAAAAATGATTTATTAGTTTTGCTTACTCTAAAGCCTGGCATGGCTAGTTTGTTTTTATTCCTAGTATTTATATTATGCAGTTCACTTTTCTTTTTATAATTTTTATGAATATTTTTTCTAACAAACATTATATTCTGATATATATATTCCGATGGCACAGTAAGTATATTTATTTCTTTAAACAAATTTCGCAAAGAATCGCGACTGCCTAAACCATAAATGGCTCTGACTGCTCTTTTCTGCAATACAAAAATAGTACCTATGTCAGCCGCCGAACCCCACAGCAGAATGCCATACGACATAATGCTATGAAAGTACGCGAAATACACTAATCTAGCAGTTTGTTCATCTGACAATTGCCTTATTTTCCAGACAGCATAGGAAGCCGAACTTAATTTACCTGCTAACTTTTCAATCTGAGGACCCCATTGCAATTTTGAATCAAGTGTCAATCCTAAAAATACGGTCGATGGGACTAGATCAAATATTTTCGCATTAAGTGCAACTGTTGGTACAATTTGAGTCACATTCGGCAATGAGAACCTGATGCATTTAGTTTTCCCTGCATTTAACAAGAGATTATTTGCCGAAAACCATTCTGATATAAAGCTGAGTGTTTTATTATGCTCAATAAGATCTTTATCCTTTCTATTTACTTTAAATATGAGCGAAGTATCATCAGCGAACAAAACTATGTCTGATACTTTCTCTACCAGATAAGGGAGATCATTTATATAAACTAGAAATAAAAATGGGCCCCATATAGAACCTTGGGGCACCCCCATTTTCACAGGATGACGTGCCGAAGTGGCACCGCCTATCGAAACCATCTGTTGTCGCCCCGATAAATAGGACATCACAAGATCAAGAGATGTGCCAGATATTCCATAGTACTTCAGTTTAACAACGAGCGTACGATGATCAACGCAATCGAAAGCCTTAGAGAGATCACAGAAAACTCCCAGCGCATCCTGTGATCCCTCCCAAGCCTCCAATATTGACCTAATTAATGTGCAACCTGCATCCTGAGTAGAGCGGCCCCTTGTAAACCCGAACTGCTTGCTATGCAATATCTCATTCACGTTAAAGTGCGACAACATTTGGCTGAGCATCAGCTTTTCAAATATTTTACTTAAAGCTGGTAGTATTGAGATAGGCCTATAATTCGTGGCATTTTTTGAACAACCTGCCTTGAAAATGGGTATTATCTTACTTATTTTCATTAAATCGGGAAAGACACCATCACTTATACAGCCATTGAAGATGGCTGCAAGGATTGTAGCAATGTTTAGTATGATTGATTCAATTGCTTTAACAGACAGTCCCCACAAATCTTCTGTGCCTTTCCTTTTAATACTCTTAAAAGCTTTTATAATATCATCACTTGTTACGGATTTAAAACTAAAGTTAGGTACAGTTTGTTTTACGCTTTGATTTAAAAAGAGTTCAGCCACATCTGGTGATGATGCGAGACACTTAGTAATATCCACGGGTATATTTGCAAAAAAAGCAGCTAAAAAATTGGCAATGGTAAGTTTGTCTGAAACCAGTTCATCACCAATATTCAATACTAATGTTTGATCTCTTGATCTACTTTTACCAGTTTCAGTATTAATTATTTGCCAAGCTGATTTTATTTTATTATCAGATTTTTTAATTTTATCTCTTATATATAAAGATTTAGCTTGAATGCAAACCTTTTTAAAAAATTTTGAATAATTTCTAACATAATTAATGAAATTGACATCAGGGTTATAGGACCTTCTGTCATACAACTCATATAAAAAATCTCTACTCAGTCTAATGCCTTGAGTTGCCCAAGAACTAAATTTTATCTTATTACTGTCAACCGTTATGTTTTTTATTTTACAAGCTTTATTAAATTCTTTGCAAATACAGTGGAATAATGTAGTGTACATATCGTTAGGCTTACTTTTGTTTGGCAATAGATGGCACAAAGTATTCTCCAGGTTGTTACTGAACTTTCCCAAATTAGATTTTGTTAAAGGTCTAAAACTAATTTTTTGTTTATTTATATTTATCTCATTTTTTATCTTTACTATTTGGCATTTATGGTCAGAGCGAACACCAGCCACCAAACACTTCTCAGAGACATCAAAGTTGGTAATTATGTTATCAATGCAAGTAGCAGATGTGGGTGTGACTCTCGTGGCCTCAGAGAACAAGCATTTAAGGTTAAAGGACCGAAATACAGATAGAAATATGTTTATTTCAGGTGAATCTGCTAAAATGTTCATATTAAAATCACCACATACAAGGATTTTTTTTTTACTTTTAATTTTCCTAAGAATGTCTTCTATTGTTGCTGTAAAAAGCTTTAAATCGGATGCTGGTGGTCTATACACACATATTATACAATAAAACTGCGTCTCTACACATGCCACCTCACACACACGCTCAATAGATAGTTGGCATATATCTTTACGTTCTTTAAATTTAATTTGGTCTCGAAGTAGTATCAGTACTCCACCACCCTCTGCCGAAACCCTATTATAAAAGCTGGCGACCCTATACCCACAGACACTAAAAGCCATCTTGTGTGCCTTCAGCCATGTTTCTGTAAAACAAAGGATATCTATTTCATATTTTTCATTAAAAAGTTCTATGTCTAAAATTTTGCCAGAGAAGCGGTTTATATTTTGATGTGATAGAATTAGAAAGTTATCACACTTCTCTATTGTCATGCTTACATGTTTAAACTACTAACTAAATTGATTTTAATAACATTACTAAAAGATGGTATAAAAAGTGACTTCATCATACTACTTATGACTGAGTTAATATGTGCCGCTACTAAACTTGCAAGTATGTTCAAAAATTTTCTTGAAACAGTAACTGTACTCATGGTTACCCTACAAGAATCTATAAAACTATTTGTGTCCAAAAATATAAATTTATCACTATAATGGCTAACCAAAAACTGTAGGTGCATATTTAGCTTGTGGATATAATTATTTGTACTATCAGGCACATTGGACACATAGGGGAAGGCACACAATATTATCTTATTACAGTCTAATTCTAACATCTCAGTAAAACTATCTGTAATGTCTTTTTTCTTTAAGTTTTTACAATTTCCTACCATTAGAGTTATACATGATTTGGCACTGTGTTTATTCTGAATTAATTTATGTATTATATCTTTATAATGTAATCCTGGCATACAATAGTTGACAAAGGAACAACTCAGCTTATTACAAAGCAAGGTACCAAGGCCCTTACCCATTTCATCGGAATACAGTATGGAGCTATGTTTAGTAATGTCATTTTGTGGAGATACTGGTGACTCTGATCCCAGCTGTGTGTATGACTCCACTACTGCACTACTGGTGTTAATCGGTTCCAATGTCCTATTGCTTTCAGGATTACACTTTCCAGCTAGCAATTGCATTTCATTTTTGTATGACTGGAAATTGTGATATGAGATTGCTAGGGACTTCTCAAGAGTTTTTATCTCAGAAAGCAACGACTGAGTGTCTTTTTCATAAATTAGTTTGCTATCCTCTAATTTAATTTTATAATTTTCTAATTTGTTTAATAATGCCCTACGTTCTTTACTTAGTTCAAGTATGTATTGTTTTAGCTTGTCACTACATAAGGAATTAATGCTTGGCTGGCAGTCTACACAGTCATCGCTAGTCAAATCAATGGTCACCGTTGTATTAATAGGGAGACCCACCGGACTACAACTGGCCAACTCGTCATACAAGCTCTGATTAATGGAGGCTACTGGACAAGTTGTGTTTTTTACATAATTTGACAACTTCTCATTACAATTAATTAATTCTAATTCAAGATCTCTAATTTTGAACAGTGCTTCTTCATATAACACTCTACACTTATCAAAAGACTCTGTCTCCGCATGCAGTCTGTCTCGCTCTTCAATAGTAGACTCTAGTTGGTGGTTGAGTTTCACAAGTTCTCTTTTCAGTGATGTGTTACTATCAATGACCCCTTTTATCTTTATCTCATTCTCCTCACGCTCCTGTTCAAGTTTATGACACTGATCTTGGTATGTCTGTAAGTCCTTGAGAGCTGATTTCAACTTATGTTCAGCTACTTGAGTTGCAGCCATGCTTCGGGTCTGCATGATGTGAGGTGAATGAGGATGGGCTGAAAACAAAGAGAGGGTGAACAGAAAACTAGACAGAAACAAGAGGTTAAGATGTATTTGAAGTCAAAGGAGTGAGATATGAAAAATAAACTACAGAGATCAAAGGTAGAAATAATATAAGTAAGTATATACAAGACAGATGGGCAATTAACTTTATAATAGATTTATAATAAAGCAACACTTAAACATTTAGTTACAAACTGTAGTGGGGCACTTTTAACTTTATCTATATGACACCTAATCAGAGTTCATTACTAGGGTCTAGTCAAGTTAACTTAGTATGTGTAGATAGGAATAAATTTATCGAATGCCAATCTTATATCAGTATAGTTAAGGAGTAATTGAAGTGTGTGATGTCTGTAGCCAGCTAATTAAGTCGTCGAATTTGCTTCCACAATGTACGTCAAGCAAATGGAGACAGAATATGGCAGTGTGAAATTGGACGTGACTCACACCAATGAGTCGAATAAATGTTTGGTTAGGTTAGTATGTATGTGTAAAATAAAGAATAAGTAATATGCTCCCCGGGATTTCACACAAAAGTTTAAACTTAATCGTTGGACACGAGCAGCGCAGTGACAGACAGCTGATGCGTCGACAGATATCAGTTGTTTCGGGTTTATTTCTTCAGAAAACTAATCACATTCAATTATTTACCTTCCAACTTAGATTGCTAATAGCAATATTTTATATTTTACAACGTAAAAACATTTATTTATAAATAATTATTAATTTTAATTCACTAGTACAATTTTTGACAACCGATCGGCAGTGTTGTTAATGTTACCAGTTTTTTATATAGGTATACATAAATTGCATGTTATTTGTATCTAGAATAAAAATATGGATAGATATTGTAATACTAACCCACCCACGGGTAGACGGATAAATTGACTAAATTAGATAAAAAAAGTATTTGTGACTTAACTATAACAGTATTATTATGTGGGCAATGAAGAGTACTGTTAACATGTACTCGTAGTACCTACATTATACTATTTATCATCAACTAGCTCTGCCCCGAGGTTTTACCCGCGTTAAGCTTTATAAATTATAGCCTATGTGTTAATTCAGGGTGTCAGCTAACTACATACCAAATTTTATTAAAATCGCTCCAGCCGTTTAGACGTGAAGAAGTAACAAACATACACACTCACACAGTCACACACTCACAAACTTTCGCCTTTATAATATCAGTGTGATTGATGTATAACGGTGCATTTAGTAGCTTAGAACATTGTGATGAGCTATACTTAGCAGTAGGTTCATACTTGAAATAAAAACATAAGAACCTTACGCCAGGAGTAGGTATCTACAACAAAATATCCACTTGTAAATTGATATGAGCAAAATTGCAAGGATACTTCAAAGAATACTTAAGTTCATTTTTGTTGAACTTACATTATAAGTGACATCTCACTGTATAATAATTACTTTAATTTGCCTGATTGAAATTCGTTGTAGTCGTAACCATTACCGTTATATACGCAGGACCGGAGTGGGCAACGGTGCAACGGGGCCCCTAGATTCTTAAAATATATAATTGATTGGTCTTTAAAATCGTTTGTTGAGCTTTATAGCTCTGTAATCCTTGGATTGCAATATTATGCGTCTGTCATATATCCTATTATTAAATAGTTAATCTTAATTAATTCGTCAAAACCACTCTACAACCACAAGCGGTAATATGTTAAATTTTAACAATTTATCCTATTATCATGAAAATTAATTTTTGTTTTAGTGGTCGCAAATCTACCTCAGTCTCTATCGTAAAAATAAGTTACGTTTCAATTAGTTATGTTGAAAACATATTCCCCTAAAATTGTTACAGATTACTTGCTGCCGAAAGATTGTTTTCTGGCTCTCGATTTTTTCTAGGGCCGTGTGTATCTTTAAAGTACTCAATCCTATTGTTTAGTTTAGTAAACCGCATCGGGTTAGTGTCATAGATAGTAATAAATTAAAGAAAACACATCGTTATGAGGATTTATTTGAAAATAGCTAGACAACTTAATGGCTTAGACGCACAACCACGAGAGAACCATTTTTTGTTGGGGGCACCAAAACCATAAGATCCAGACCCTTCTAGCTTTTAGGAATACTTTGATCCGATACTGCATACACCGACACAGATATAAGCTTGTGTTTTATATTAGGTACACCTCTTATAATACATACATACATACATAGACTCACGCCTGTTTCCCAGAGGGGTAGGCAGAGACAACGGACCTCTTATAATGTCGGGCTAATTATAGTTAATCACGGAGCCCTTTTAGGAGCCCCGAAAAAGTTTGGTCCTTTAAATCCGGTCCATTACATTTTAAGTCTTTAGGTCACAACGATACCGTAAGTACGCGAGATTGATAGCAACAACTTTTATAATTTCTGCCTAATTCAATTAACGAAATAACATGGACGTCTTGTTTTCTGGTAAATATTCTTTTCGAAACCCGTAACGTATCTGGAGACAAGTAATATTTCATATTTATTTTCGAAAACAGCTCTGTAAAAGGCTTCTTGGAGGCAAATAACAATATGCCTTTGTCTTATATTTATGGAAACCACAGATTTCCCAAGCAGATGATCTGAACTCTCAGTGTCGACCAGAACAGAGAGTACAATTCAATTTTTAAAAGCGAACTCAGTGGAAGCACCTTGATCCTAATTGATTGATGGATATGCAATGTAAATAATTAAATATATATGTTTAATTTAATGTATATTTAATAAAGAAAGTGTTATGGGTAATAAAAAGAATACTCGATTAAAGGCAGCGATATATGGGCATATGTTATTGGTCGAATGGTTGTGATAGTAGTATTGGTAGTGGTCGACTTCGACCAATAAGAACACGTTATTATTTTATTACGTAATCAAATATAAAATTTTCTGCGGTTTCTTGGTTCATTGGAGTAGAAAGATTTAAGGGACTCAGGTAATAGTATATACAACATGTAACTTAATTAACGCACATCCTGAAAATAGTTTGTTCAGAATCGTTTACTGAATCGATTTATATAATTTTTAATATAAGTAATTTTGTGTTCCAAAATATTTAAAACTACGGAAATTATTGTCATAATCATTAACCCTGTACAGTCAAAAAAAAATGGACCGTAAGTCAAAGTAATAAGACTTTAAAAGCGCAGTTTTATTTGTATTCATACAAATTCCATCATTCAATACAAAATAAATAAAATAAACTTTATTCCAAGAAACTAATTTATTAAATAGAAATGCATATACATGTTAAATAAAAAATTCGGTGTATATATTATGATTACAACATTATATTATAATTGGGGTGTTTGAGGGTGCGCGTTAATTACGTATCAAATTGTATATTCTTTGACGCAACTTACTTTAGAAGAAAATAACAGGGCCGCCTCATACTAACCCTTGGGTGTCGTTAAAGGCGACAACGGGATACACGAGGTAGTCGGACATCAGCGCCACCTGCTATGAGCTACGACTTGTATGCCAAGCGCCTTGACTAAGGTATACCTCTTCAAATAATAATAATATCTAGGGACAATGTCACACAGATCATCCTAGCCCCAAACTAAGCAAAGCTTGTACTATGGGTCCCAGGCGACGATATACATACTTATATAGATAGATAAATACTTATATACATAGAAAACATCCATGACTCAGAAACAAATATTCGTGCTCATCACACAAATATTTGCACTTACCGGGATTTGAACCCAGGACCACCAGCTTCGTAGGCAGGAGCACTACCAACTAGGCTACGGTGATCGTCAAAACGTCAAAATGGCAATGTCGTGGAAAACTTTGGAGATTTATTTTTTTATAGGCTACTCCCGCTCTTTGTTAAATTAATCCCTGTGTAGCGGGGTACTTAACAAACATATGATTAACGGACAAAAAGTACATCCAAACTCTGAACAATTATTTGTGGGTCACACAAAAAAGTTGTCCTGCATGGGAATCGAACCCGGGACACGACATGGCGGGCGACTGCCTTAACCGCTGCGCCACACGTGTAGTCATAAATCTATTCAAAATTTAAAAATATTTATTTGTCAAAATGTGGTCAAAAATACAGGTCTTAGAGTAATCATTTGAAGTCTCACACATAAGCAATTTTACATAATGGCGTTAAAATTATAGCTTACTACTAAAGGTACCCTTAAGATACTAGGGCTTACATGTCAAATATTCTTCTACCGAGTAAAAACATTTTTCTGTCAACCATGAACGTAGCTGGGTTGAGGCAAGTGGTTATATATTTGCACTGAGATTGCGTAGCTGTTACGACTATATATTATTATGTCCAGTAGTAAACAATAACCTCCCACTACAATGCTGTAAAAATATTTAATAAGTTACCCATTGATTTAATATATATAATAATATTACATACCCAGCATTTTAAATCAAAATTATAGGTCTATCTTTTAGAAAGGTGTCTCTATTCAATAAATTTATGATTGCTATTATATTGACAATTAATTTTATTTTGTATAAATTCACTCCACGTCGTTTATTTGTTCACCAAATTGTATGTAATTAATTTGCAATTTATTTAAGATTTTGAATTGACATTATTATTTAACCACGTACATATTTGACATTTTTACTGAACATTTTATAGGAGATTTTGTAATTTAATTTTATGCTGAAATTTGTTTGTTATTTATGTAATTCAGACACAATATAATATTGACATTGAATAAATGAAATGAAATAACAATACTTAGCATGGCAAAAATGTAAACAGAAAAATGTTTAGAGTGACAATCTACCCTTATCTGTCAAATTTCCCCAATTGAAAGTGAACCTTACGCTTTTGTGATAAAGTTGAAAATCTATAAAAGAAATTTGACAGATTGGGGTAGCTGGATGTGCTGGCGTCTGTACATTCTGGAGTACAGATAGGATAAACTGTAAGTGAAATAAACTCCGGCTTAGCAGTCAGGGTCACTATATAGGTTAGTGACCCTGACTGCTAAGCCGGAGTTTGGTTAAACTGCCTGTTGGTATACCAACAGGCAGTTTAACCGACTTTATAACAAGGAGGTTATTAATTGAACTTTATTTATTTTTCTTATGTAATTTATTATTTTTATGTCATTATATGATTTGAACTCTCACTATAATTTACGTATATTCTGACAATTTTTTTTTTATGTCGTCATCATTATCATAATAGCTGTAGGAAGTCCACAGCAGGACAAAAGTCAAGATGCCATAATCACCACACTTGGCAGACAGGTTGGCGATCGCAGTATGATGGTCACAGTACTCTGAAAGAAGCTACTGCCCCTTCTCTGGTAGATATTCTCTTGGGTTGACTTCTACGCCCCCCATGGGATGAGATGGGGTGATGTCATTCTGATATAGGCCACCGTCACCACACAACAATTTTTTTACGTAATGCATAAATACTGTTTAAATATATAAGGCCCACTTGCGCCACCCCAGGTTAAATGAATTAACTCAGAGTTAGTGGCTAATATGGGGTTAAATTACAATTACGTCTTGCACCAACAAGGGTTACGAACTAACCTTGGGTTATTTTATTAAAATTTTAACCCAGCTATTTTGGTGGGTTAAATCACTAACTCCGGATTAGTAATGTCGAATTTGTTTCGTTTGAGAGGTTATGTTGGGTTGCAGAAGTGAATGTCAGAGATTTTAAAACAGTTTTGTGTCCTAAACAATTATGAGTGATTATTTATTGTCTGATGATGATGAAGAAATCGTCGAATATAATATTAGCTCGGACTTTTATAAAAGAAGAGTTGCAGAAAGGTCGATCATGTCAACGTTGCCTTGACAATATTTGAAGGACTCGAAATTGACAGATTGGTTTCAAACACAAACGATCAATTTGAAATGTCTTTGAAAAAACTTGACACATGAGACAGTCATATACAAAGTTTTCTAGTGACAATAAGGCCCACTTGTTCCACCCCAGGTTAAATGAATTAACTCAGAGTTAGTGGCTAATATGGGGTTAAATTACAATTCCGTCTTGCACCACCAAGAGTTAGGGACTAACCTTTAGTTATTTTATTAAAATTTTAACCCACCTATTGTGGTGGGTTAAATAACTAACTCCGGATTAGTAATGTCAAATTCGTTTCGTTTGATAGGTTATTTTGGCTTGCAGAAGTGAAAGTCATAGATTTTAAAACAGTTTTGTATCCCCTTAACAATTATGATTGATTTTTTATTGTCTGATTATGATGAAGAAATCGTCGAATATATTAGCTCGGACTTTTATAATAGAAAACTTACAGAAAATTCCGATCATGTCAACTTTGACATGACAATATTTGAACGACTCGAAATTGACAGATTAGTTTCAAACAAAACCGATCAAATTGAAATGTCTTTGAAAAAGCTTAACACATGAGACAGTCACATACAAAGTCTTCTAGTGACAAAAAGAGGTGTATAAATATTTCACTCATTCATATTTGGTTGGATTACATTAAGGAATAAAACCTCTTTAATGATACCAACATAAAATAGAGAAACACTGAGTTAGTTGACTCGGTGTTATTATTCATTGGCGCAACAGAATGCAGAGTTAAAATTTTAACGAATTGACCCGAAGTTACTTAACTCGAGTTAATTTATTTTAGCCTAGCTTTTGGTGCAAGTGGGCCTAAGAGGTTTATAAAAATTTCACTCGTTGTTCACTCATTCATATTTGGTTGGATTACATTACGGAACAAAACCTCTTTAATGACACCAACGTAAAATAGAAAAACACGGAGTTAGTTGACTAGGTGTTATCTTTCATTGGCGCAACAGAATGTTGAGTTAAAATTTTTAAGAATTAACCCGAAGTTACTTAACTCGAGTTAGTTTATTTAGCCTAGCTTTTGGTGCACGTGGGCCTAAATTGATTAAAATAAAATGAATACAGGAGCTTCATCTATCGATTAAAAATATATTTTTTTATTAGGAAAAACGAACCGTATTAATAACTTACGAAAGAGGTTTTAACAACTAATTACCTAAAACTTGTGACACAAATGAAAGGAATGAAAAGGAACACTAGTTAAAAAATACAACATCAGTCTAATTGATGCCCTCCATTATGGAAATGGTAAAAAAATCAACATCATTATCATATCAGCCGAAAGACGTTCACTGCTGGACAAAGGCTTACCCCAAAAATCTGAAAAATTAGCTGCCTTGAGCTCCCGTATCCAGCGGCTTCCGCGACCCTTGCAAGAACGTCGGTCCACCTTGTAATAGGGCCTGCCGAAGCTGCGTCTTCCAGTTCGTGGTCGCCACTCGAGAACCTTCGTGATTGGCGACCACGAACTGGAAGACGTAGCCTGGGCAGGTAGATGGACCGCTGGTCTTGTGAGGGTAACAAAATACATTAATGCATTTTAAATACTAATAACAATGACGACGGCAACATTGTGCAAACTTTCTTGATTTGTTTACTCATCAAACATTGTTTCGACTGACTGGGAACTTGAAAATCCCCAAGCTGTGATACTTACGGCAAAATTAATATAAAAAACATAATTTGTGTTATAAAATAAGCGTTCATAGCCAGTTACACTCACCGATCAGCAAGCGATCAGCGAGGCACGTGTTCACATTATTGTCGGGTGACCGTCAAAGTAGTTTATATTTCTGAGTGTTTTGTTGGTACGTGATACTGTCGGTATTGGTCGTTTACATTTGAAAACAGTCGTTAAGCCATGTCGGAGGTCTACTAGGATCATGAACAATTCTGACACCAGGGTAACCACAGCTCATATAATAATGTCGTCCTAGCCGTCTACTACCCATATTCGCGGGACATATTATAGTGCACAAACACAGGGGCACTTTCTATTCCATCACTCTTATGATCCGATGGGACGACTAGCGACACGGCTGGATAGAGGTCAGATTCAGAGGCTTTACTTGCTCTCCGTGAGTCAGTCGTTGGCTTTGACCCGTGATTTGAACTCTGGACCTCAATATCTGCAGCTGAACACGCTACCGCTAGACCATGATAAAGTAAAAAATTAAAAACATAAAGCCTATTTCCACTTTTCTTTCTATATAGATTTACCAATATAACAACGCATCGGTAGATCTATACAGACATACAGACCAAACCACGGGCGAACCCGATGAAAACTGAATGTAATTTTTTTATATAGATAAATAATAACTATCTTTTTGGCTCCATTTAAATGATGAACACAATGCATTGTGGAAATCGTTTGGGGAAGCCTTTGTCCAGCAGTGGACGTCATTCGCTGACATAATGACGAACAATCTTATAAACAAAAAACTGTATTGAAATCGATTTATCCGTTTGAGTTCGTTTTAAAGGTACGTAACTAAATATACATACACAGTTCTTCGTCATTATAATACTGTACTCGAGTGAGTCGGCACGAGGATTCAAATTATTATTAATATGACGAACGTCGATAAAAACCAAAGCATGCGAGATTCTCACACATTCAAATTACGTGTTAGCTCTCCGAGATTATCTGTATGAGATGACGTTCGATTAGCGACGGTTATTATGGACATTTCTTTTAATTTAAATATTTTTGTTATGCAAGTGTGACGCGGCAGTTAAGATAGCCACCATGCTACTTCTTGTCCCGGGTTCGATTCTCGCACATGACAAATATTTGTGTGACCAATGAGTACTTGTTCCGGGCGAGCCTGGCTCTATACATTGTGCTCCATTAAAATAGTTACTGCTTTGGTGGAGACGGGTGTAACATAATTTTATGCTTATATCTAGTATTTAAATTATGAGTATCACGGGTACCACCCCTTTTACAGAAGGAGTCTACAAAATCAGTAACTCTTTTGGGGGCAATGTATAAGATTCTATAACAAACTTCCCAGTGATATCAGAGAAATGTCTACGAATAAGTTTAAAAGAACTATAAAAGCCAAACTGTGTAGCAAGCAGGGCTTACTACAAAACTTCTGAATATTTAAGTGACAAAACAGCTTGGGATTGATTCGCTCTAAAATAACACATTTAAATACAATGTATTTTGTGTTAAGAAATAAATATTTAAAAAAGGATTCCTACTGAGTTTTCTTGCAGTATTTCTCAGTGATTGCCACGTCATGCTCAGTGCACGGTAGGGTAAAAAAAATGACGATTCCACACAAATGTAACATTTTTATGGAATTAATGAAATTTGAATTTGAATTGCTTCAATGAGTTTGCATGTGTGGCAGGCGTGGCAGCGCACCTAGCGATATGACCGACATTACTCTGGAACACAGAGGCCTCACCTAAAGGTTTCTTTAAAGTTGACATATGGGGCGGTTTGCCTCAGTCACCGGATTTGGCATGCGAGTTGGTGACCGTAGTTAGGTGGTAGCTAGTACACAGGTGACGCTGCTACCCGACTACCTAGTGAATCCTTAGCAGCCTTTTACGACACCCACGAGATGGTATAGGGTGGCCCTGTTATTCTTTTTGGGCCAGAAACTACTCGGCTACCATTTGAAGTCGGTTAGAAATAAACACAAGGTCCGTCATAATAATAATACCTTAATATACAACGTGTAACAGAAAGAGTGAACGTAACTTAAGGGGCATATACGGTCTCCTTAAGCCTACCTATACACAAAATCTAATACCGAAATACCATCATTTTAATCTTGATCGTAAAATAATATACCATTCAATATATCGACAAGTATTTTTATCGATATAACGAACATCCGTACTAACACAGCACAGCTGATTCTGATTTACGCTATAAGGTTCATTACCCTTGCGGCGGAGTTTTGCTAGTGTTGTTCATAATGTCGGTAATCCTCCTTGTTGATTTAGGTTGTCGATAGAAAAATAAATTACTAGTTGAATATAAAATGATTATTTCTGTTTGAAGTTTTGTCCATAGGTAGCCGTCCTGATACCCTATAACCCCCTTAAGTTACGTTCACACTTTCTGTTACACGTTGTATACAGAACCATTGACAATATGTAGTAAAAATATGAGACTTAAACTAGATAATTAAACATAATCTCTTGACAATAACTTGATACGAGCTAGCTAAATATCAATGCTATAATAAAATAAATTTTATAAATGTTTTCATACAATGTGACCTAAATATCGATGTTACTAGAAATAATAATGTATACAACTATATTACTACAAACATGTTCTGACTATTTACAAGCGCTTTTTTAAAGTCTACGTGAATAAAACCTTTTTTATTTTATTATTATTTATTTATTTTATGATAGGAAAGGTTAGCGCAAACTATAGTTTTAGTATCCGAGACATGTATTTCATAGATCGATATGCATTTGTTTTCCTCATATGTTTAAGGTGACAAAACAGGACATTTGTTTTTAATGGTATTTGTAGTTCGTTTAGGAAATAAACGTACACACGGCTACATATAAAACTATATATTTCCAGTATAAGCTGATCCCGCGTTGTATAGAATTTCCATACAATGAGAGGTCAGCTTATACTGGAAATGTATAGCTTGATATATAGCCGTGTGTACAAACTAAATAACTCGCGCCAGACTGCACACACATTGGGGTTTGAACTTCGGCTTATGACAGTTACTGACGTGAAAGCTTGTCCGATTAACGATTGCAGGGATTCGTCGATTTTACGAAGACCGGCGATTGTGGAAATCTTTGGGGAGCCTTTGTCCAGCAGCGGGCGTGTTTTGGCTGATATTATGATGATGACGATGATGATCGATACGAATTCAAACTAAGGGCATGGAGCGAGACAGGACGCTATTGAAAACACAGTTTTAGCGTACCTCAAACTGAAACAAATATGTAGAGTTAATTATTAAAGTAGATACGTTCAGAGTGATTCAATTTACATAAATGAATATTAAAGTTCACTAAATGTATGTATGCATCTCGAAAAATGGAGAGACTACAAGTAATTCTGAGTTTAAAGTAGCCAAGGACCATTATCTTATTCATTCTGAGTAACAAAATTCGTGTACATCGTAATATCTCGATCATAATCACCATAAAATTGCAAAAAATACGCATAAGTAGTTATATTTGTGCATTTTGTCATAAGACATCATTTGTGCATAGGACATTTTGACTGTCTGCTAAGTCAGAGTCGTGGGATCGATCCCCACCCAGGACAAATCTTTGTAAATTGAGCACGATTAAGTTTTGTGTGTGGATGTAATTTATCTATAATAATATGTATGCATTCAGATAGACGACGCGGCATCGACGTCGCGGGAAGCCGCTGGATGCGGGCAGGATAGGACCGGCTATTGTGGAGATCCTTGGGGGAGGCTTTTGTCCAGCAGTGGACGTCTTTCGGCTGATGATGATGATTTAGATAGATATAAGTATATTTATGAATTATCTGGTGTCGTAGTACAGCCTCAGCCTGGTAGGGGATCAGATCGCAGTGTGTTAATTGATTATAAAAACAAATTACTGGTAAACTATGAATGTATTGAACTCGCGTTTGCATAGCAGCTTCCTTCAGTCTTTGGAAACTGTAGGTACTTTATGTATGTAGGTGTGTGTTTGTTGTGGCGCAGTCGCTGTGCCGGACTGTCAGGAGTCGGCAATGAGAGAGGGCAATCCAGAGCCATCCAAAAGTACGTGTCCCAAACAACTGGGACACGGCGCAAAAGGGGGGCACTGGAGTAGCATACCACGTTCCCTCGGCTCCCCCCATCAGGCGCCAAGAGATGTCCACGGCAGGTAGGTTTAGTTGGTGCGAGTCCGACATACCCACCCGTAGACACTTTTTGCGGGTGGAATGCGTGCCCAATTCCAGCTGCCTTACCAAAAAAAGTGTAATGATTGGTTGAGGAGATAAGGCGTGAAAACGAAACAAACAAACAACCTCCCGTTAGCATTTCCAATACTAGTCAGGATTTATGGTCTAAATAGTATATTTTTTTAAAACGACTGCCTATGCTTACGGGTATTGTGCCAGATCAACACGATTGATCTAAAAGTTTTCCATCTTGACGTAACCGTGGAGGCCGTGCCAAAACGGTTAGATATTGGATCAATCGCACCTAAGTCTAAGAGAGCCCGCAAACGGGGTCACTTACTAAAGTTCTTCACCTACCGTTTCAAACATTGCAAATTAATTCAGTTATATAGATATTAATTATTCAACAATAATAAATTAAGATAGTAAAAATATTAGACTTAAACTAGATAATTAAACATAATCTCTTGACAATAACTTGATACGAGCTAGCTAAATATCAATGCTATGATAAAATAAACTTTATAAATGTTTTCATACAATGTGTACCTAAATATCTAAGTTACTAGAAATAATAATGTATACAACTATATTACTACAAACTTTTTTAAAGTCTACGTGAATAAAAACCTTTTTTATTTTTTTTATTATTTATTAAATAATATTAAAAAAAATTAAACAATAACTGATTACAGTAAAATTAACATCACATGATTTTTCGCTGATGATAACTCGGCTAGGTTTCATGGGAAGACTAGGTTTCATAAGTTATCTATCACTAACTGTGCCCCGCAGTTTCACCCGCGTTAAACTCTATGAATTATATCCTATGTGTTAATCGAATATAAAAGCTATATTTTTACAAAGTTTCATCAAAATCCGAGCGATAGTTTTTGCGTGAAAGAGTAACAAACTTACTCATTCACAAACTTTCGCCTTTATAATTAATTAATGTCCTCCTAGCCGAATTTCGGCCACGGCGGCCAGTCTCAACAGAGATTAGCCATCTGCGCGGGACATATTATAGTGCTCAAGTGTGTGCGCAAACACAGCAGCACTTTCTATTCCATCACTCTTATGATCCGATGGGACGCCTAGAGACACGACCGGAAAGAGGTCAGGCACAGGACCGACGGCTTTACGTGCTCTCCGAGGCACGGGGGTATAATACCGCCAACTCCCAGACTTCGGGCTGATGCTGAGAAATTTTTCTTTTTACAGAAATTTTCTTTCTTCTTTTTATAATATTAGTGTGATGAACGATGCACGCGGAGTTCACTTTACTATATTTCTAGTAATCTTATTAATCTAGTTATTAAGTATGCGAAGTTTTAAACTATTGTTTAAGTTTTTAATCGTTGTAAAACAACCGCTCAGTGTTACATGAACTGCAATCGGGTCGTCAATACATCGAGTGCGGAGTAGTACCTAATAGTATACATTGTTTGATACTACAGAGCGTACGCGCGATATAAGAGGCAGGGGAGATGACGCGGCTCACATACTGCCTTACAGGCCTTGCGCGCGCGCAAGGACATTTCCATCCCTCACCACAGCTCTCGTCTTCATTCCTTATCCGAACACGGGTGGCGCTCAACACCTCAAACGATCATTCTATAAGTTGATATAATTAAACAAGACTGAATGGTATAGTGTTTGTGATATTTTTCAAGAATAACGTGCAAAGGATTATAAGGTATGTATTAAATATTTTTTTAAGGATCTTTTATTGAAAAAAATTATTCATATATTTTTCATGAACATTCTGTAAGGACCTGTATTATCACAATTATTTTTGAACATATGCAACTAATGTAACTTACACTAAAAGTTTCAGCTAAATTTTACTAAAAACATATGCCAGAATTTACTGTAAATCTATTATTACAAACCTATCCAATGCACAAAATAATAGCGAACATTTAGAAATATTTGACCCACGATTTTTGTTTAGTTAACAGATTGTACGTCAAATAATACATTAATTAAAACTGACTATTGCGCTCGTTGAAATCTAATTAAGGACGTAAGGTTTTGTAATCGAAGTATCAAATCACTAGTAACAAATTATTTTCAAACTATAGCAAAAAAAAACACCTAAAAATCTTCAAATCGGTGGTTTTATTAATTTCCTACAAAAGCTACACAGCAGAGTCAGACAAATAAAATAAATACAGAAAGTTTACTTAACTACTAAATGAGAAAACAAATTTATTTTTATAATCTAATTTGCTTCATACTTTACCGTATGGACAGATGATACCCCAGTGTCAGAGGTATTCAAGTCACTGAAACCTGAACTTGAAACCGGTAGTAGATGAACCCGCTGAGTTTGTTTCGCTGGGTCTTCTCAGTTGGGGGCGCATTGGATCCGGTAGTAGCATTAAAGTGACCGTCGTTATAAACACAAGATCCGTCATAATAATAATATAGAATTGGTACCTTAATAAAGACAGAACCATTCACACAATATGTAGTAAAATATAAATTTCGATAATTAGACCTAAACATTATCTCCTTGATAATAACTTAATACAAGCTCGCTAAATATCATTACTATTATAAAATACATTTTAGAAATGTTTTAACAATCTGTGTACCTTAATATCCATAATGTGTAACTAGAAATATTATGTATACTTAACTATAACTAATATTACTACAAACATGTTCTGACTATTTACAAGCCCTTTTTTAAAGACTACGTGAATAAAAACCTTTTTTATTTAATTTACTTTATTTTACTCATTAAGTCCCTGACATAGCTTAACGACTGTTGTCTGTGGAGTACAAATAAAATCGACGCTAAACCTGCCCTGCAAAGCACGGAGACGCTCAAAAATAGAACTACTTTGGCGGTCACCTATATATAGTCTGACAGCATGGCTAGGTACAGACGCCAGTACATCAAGCTACCCCGTTCTGTCAAATTTCCCCAATTGAAAGTGAACCTTATGCTTTTGTGATAAAGTTGAAAATCTATAAAAGAAATTTGACAGATTGGGATAGCTGGATGTGCTGGCGTCCGTACTTTACTTCACCGATCACTTACGGACCGATGAGAGTAAGCTATGATGGTCTCAATTTATGTATTAAATAACTACGAATAACTTTTTAAAATACTAAAACACTACAAGAAATAATAATTTACAGGAATCAAACAAAAGGATCAAAATGATCAATTGATCCATTCGTCAAGTAATCTTAACGCGTATTAGGATCTAAATAAAGCACAATCATTATTATATGTAGAAAGCATAAGTTTGTATCTCAATTTTTTAAAAAATCTTATGTAATTTAGAATACAAATATTTTTTTAACAAATTTAACGCAAGTTGATATCTACATAAAGAACTATTTCAATAATTGAACAATATATTCATTGAATCCAAACCACCATTGAACACTTACTTTGAGGAAATAATGTAGAAGATTAGACATTTGTATTCAAATGTACCGCTCGTTGAAGTCTAACTAAAGAACCAATAGCTCACGCATACAATGTTTCTTAACGAATGAACCATTACCTAACTTCTTCGACAAAATATAATATTCCGTTAAGGCTAAATTATTGATTAGCAATCCAAATAGCACACCCATTAAGATCTGCAAAACGATGATCCCAGCTATTAATATCGTTCTCCTGCTCAAATTTCGGCCTTGGTGCCTTGCCTCAATGGATAGCTATCTGCATGGGATATAATATAGTGCACAAGTGAGTGCGCAAACCCATTTGCGCTGACATTCCCCTCAATCTCATGTTTCGATAAGTCGGTTCGCCGACACGGCCGGAAAGAGGTCAGGTACAAGAGCGATAGCTGAACGTGCTCTCCGAGCGCATACTTTGAGTCTTGTTCCTAACCACTTCTTGGTAGGGTCGGCTAACCATCCAATCATCTCAAGCGGCTGTAACACTGCCAAGTTCATGACTCCGGGCTGATACTAAACTTTTCGGATTTAAAAAAATGCCCATATCGCTTTTTAGGTCAATTTCACTTAAGCAAAGAGGCAGTTTAACTTTGCTAGTAAACAAAAATATTGCACTAGTTATAGTACAAAATCATACGTTTAGATGTATTATTATTTTATTCACATAGAGTTTAAAAAGTGCTTATAAATAGTCGGATTCCACTATAATGTCAATTGTAATGGGAATAAAAGACTATAGTTATTACAAAACATATTTCTCAGCTATTGAAATATAAATGCCCGCATAGCCGGTTCAAGAAACATAAAATTTTAATTGAAGTACAAAACGATACATTTTATTAAATATATAAGCTTGGGTTTATATGTAAGCAAATAAATACTGTAGACAGTGCATACACTATTTTCTGTTCAATGAAAGAAAGATAAGTTCCTAATTACTTTTTATATTATACATTTTAATTTAGACTTCCCTTGTATGTCAACAAAGAATGTGGAACATAATGTACCTATACGATGTTTCTTGGCTTATGTTTTTTTCTTTAAAAGAAACATAAGTCGTGACAACTGCAAGAGAAATATTGTTTTTATGAAGTATAAAACTATACATTTTTATTTAAATCTAGCCTCCACTGTATAAAAACAAAGAAACTTCTTATCTTTCACTAGACAAGAAATATTTTGTTCATATTTCTTGCCCAGTGAAAGATTGATAAGTTCCTAACGACTGCAAGCTATATATGTATATATATATATAGCTTGCAGTATATATATATATATATAAATTATTAATTAAAACACAAAATAATATAATTCTTCATTTAAATCTAGCCTCCGCTGGTATGTTTAGTGCATACAATATTTCTTGTCCAGTGAAAGATAGATGAGTTCCTAACAACTGTAAGCAAAATATTTATTTTTAATTTAAGTACAAAACAATATATTTTTTATTCAAATCTAGCCTCCGCTGGTATGTTTAGTGCGTACAATATTTCTTGTCCAGTGAAAGATTGATAAGTTCCTAACGACTGCAAGAAAATTATATATATTTATAATTTAAGTACAAAACAATATATTTTTTATTCAAATCTAGCCTCCGCTAGTATGTTTAGTCCATACAATATGTCATGTCCAGTGAAAGATAGACGAGTTCCTAACAACTGCAAGCAAAACATATTATTATAATTAAATTACTATAATTTTTTATTGAAATCTAGTCTCGGCTGGTGCGTAAATAAAGATTGATCGATGACAGCGCAGATGATATTTCTTGTTCAGTAAAAGAAAGATCAGTTCCTAACTACTGCAAGCAATTTTTTTTATTATATTTAAAATTAATTCCTCCATTAGTTCGTAAATAAATGATAATAGTTGATGCATGTAATATTTCTTGTCCAATGCATGAAAATTAGTTTCTGATCTACAAGAAAAAGATAATAATTTCAATAAAAGTACAACACTGTTCTTACATGTTCATCGTAATGTATCGCGCGTTGAAGTCTAAATAAAGAACGAACCTGGTACGTATTTTACTTTAACCAGTTGCGTTGAATTACTTCTAATTGAACGCATTTCTCTTAAGAAACGTTCGTATGTTATATAATATAGGTAATATTTGGAGATAGAAATAGTTCATGATCTAATTCATAAATTTATTTTTCATCACCCCACCTCGGAAATAGTATTTTTGCTCTTTGATATCTGAGTGGAGTAGTCGTTTTTATCCTCTAGAGGTTAAAGTAAATTCGAATTTAGAACATCGTGTGCACTAAGTTTTTGAATGCAAAATATCGTTAAACCTATTTACTTCTACCTCTATGGTGCCGAATTAATCATACAACTTTTTTAATTTATTAAAAATTCAGACTCTGAACTTTCTTGGTGTACTTTTTTTTTATTTGTTCTGCGCAATATTACTGTTCTATTACACTCAAACTGTAGCAACGTTACTTTAAGTGTTTCTTAATTATTATTAAGCATTATTTGTTACAATACAATTTAAGATTGTCCTGTAATACTTACATATCATAATATAGTAATTAATACCTAAACTGTAATAATAGTATTTATAATAAGATCGTTTTCGCATTTAGTAATTTCCTCGCTGAGGTGTGATGAAAAGTTACGTGTTGCATTCGAGTGCAAAGATTTTACACCTTGTGCTCTTTTGATTTCCTCGCTAATGCTAAGGATTCTAATTTTTGAATCCTCGCTGCGTTCGCGATTCAATTTTAGAATCCTTCGCTTGCTCGGTTATCAAAATGGAGCACGCGGTTAAAAAGCAACTTTGCACTCTTGTATAACAAATAACTATTCCAAGGTGCACCACACTATTCATTTCAAGTCTTTTATGGAGCCTTTCCCAACTAATTCCAAAAGAAGGGTTTTAAAGATTACCGAAATAAATAGATACGCTATATATATATATTAGAAATATTGATACCGTTAAGAAGTTATTTGACTATTGGCTTACAAATGGCATTGAAATGTTAACTAAATGTATTATTGCATAATTTCTTTTTTTTTACTTCGTAGAAAAAGACCAGCTTACAATAACTGATTAAATATAAGGTGTACATAACAGTTAAGCCACTTATAGGTCTCCACGAATATGAATTCGGATGCAAGTTATATGTGAGTCGTATAAGGATCAAACAAATGATAATAATTTATGCTAAGTAAATATCTGAATTGAAAGGAAAAAAAACTGTCTAGCTATCAATCAATAATACGAGATTTAGAGAAAAAGTCTTGACTGAGCTGCCGCTGCGTTTTTGTAAATAAAAAAACAATTGATCAAAGAATGTCTTAGTACTTACAAATATCATTACATTACCCTCCAATCGAAATTTCCTACTTCATTATTCATGAAAAAATTGTCCCTAAAATTGAACACAACAAAACAAACCTTCCGATGATCATGATAAAAATAAAAAACTAATTATTTTTTTTGTTCGTTACAAATAAATGAAACAACTTGTTGGGCAGATATCACAATATTTTAATTTGCCACACAAAATCGTATTTTATGCTATCATTATTTTTTAAAATTAATAATTTTTAATTTTACACCAATATTGTTACACGTTGTATAAACATAAATCATGGATTAGTCATATTATTATAAATCATCAATTATAATTTTGAATCACGTCACAAATAAAGAAAAATCGCAAACAAAACAATCTTACGAATAAAGACATCATTTAAAAACAGGTTACTGCAGCGTACATAATAAATCTTTTTCAACAGCCATTAGTTCATTTTAACGAACCCGCGATGTCACTGCTTATTTTAATTAACGTTATCGGAGTAACTGTTCTTATTTACTTAAAAAAACTTAAATGTACCAATTTCGGCATTCGTATATTTTGCTTCGACGGAACCTGTAGGGTCACCAACGGTACTAACTTACCAGGTACCCGTTATCGCTTCTTATCAGTCTGAGAATTATTTTCGAACGGATTACAGATTACAGATGGCGTCGCGTCAACAAAACATAACAATGCTGGCGATTCTGTATTTTTCACTAATATAATTATTATAGAACCTACTTTGTAGTTTTGTAATAAAAAGAAAATAGTGTTATCATTCTTCTCATTGTTCTCATTCTTCATTCTCATTCTATCATATTTAGTTGACAGTTGAATAACAAAATATGTCATAGTAAAGTACACGGATATTTTCTTCAATTATTCCAAAATAAATAACTGAAATACGATTACATCATTCTGCAATAAAGCTCGTATGAAAAGAATATGACACATACATAAGCGTTATAGTTGTTTGACAGTTCCAAGTTAGAACTGACAAACAAATAAAGCACGAAAATAGTATATACACCATTTTTGCTGACCGGGTGCATTACAGCTCTAAAAAGGCTGTGTCCTTTTCATTAGAGTTATGATAGAAAGAAATGCCATGATATTGAAATTGGTTTGGTCTGTTCTAACCTTCGTATGATCGGCAATTTTTCTCAGTATCACTAAATGGACACAACTAAATAAAGCTGTATATAACTGTCCTTTTAATAAGATATAAAAAAACAAAGAAAGAAAAAAATAAAAAAGTTTTAAAATTTATCCAATTGATATTGCATGGAAATGTTAATATCACTGATGACAATTTATTGGCGTTATTAGTGTTACTGTTTTTATTTACTTAAAAACATCTAATTAGTTGAAAATTATAGCTAATGTAATTCTGTATAATTAGCAACAGAAGCTTAACGAACTGTTATTTATTAAAGAACTAGACAATCGTCAATTGCACGACAACGTAGCAGTTAGCAGTAGCATAATGCTGAACTCGGGCCTTTTGACTAGTAAAAGGCCCGAGTTCAGCATTTCTTTCTATTATAGCTCTAATGACAAAAACAGCTTCTATAGTTCTGTCAATATTGTTTTGGTGGAAAATACTGAAGGAAATTGGATCGTTCGAATATGGCGACCTATATTGCAATGATTAGGAAGGGACCACATCAAATACGCATATTATAGAACATGACTTTGTCATAAAAACTTATTTTACTTTTACATAATTCTGAAGAATTTTAATCGTAGGCAATAAGATAATATATTACCTGTGAGTTTACTTCTGTTGCTGATATTACAATTGAGTATGCAGTGGTCGTGACAAAAGGTTTTGCTGAGCCGATTTATCGCGTACCTTACATGCGGTGTACGTACGAACTCACATAGGTTTGTTACAAGTCTTTGCGGTCGCTATACCTGTAGGTCTAGTGGATAGTAACTCTGACCGCTAGCCAGAGGTTTAAGGTTCGACCCCTACCCATGACAAATCTTTGTGTGATGAGAACGATTATTTGCTCTGAGAATGGGTGTGATTTATCTGAAACATTATAGATTTTTTTTTTTTTTTTGTCACACAGATCATCCTAGCCCCAAACTAAGCAAAGCTTGTACTATAGGTACCAGGCGACGATATACATACTTATATAGATAGATAAATACTTATATACATAGAAAACATCCATGACTCAGAAACAAATATTCGTGCTCATCACACAAATATTTACACTTACCGGGATTCGAACCCAGGACCACCAGCTTCGTAGGCAGGAGCACTACCAACTAGGCTATGTTGACCGAGTTATGTTTGTCTGTTGTCTGATTGCCATAGTAAAGGCTATGCCTAGTTTGGGATCATATGCAGTGTGTTAGCCGACCCAAGATATTTATTTATTCATGACTGCACGTGTGGCGCAGTGGATAAGACAGGCGCCTCGCTGCTTCGTGTTGCGGGTTCGAGTCCCGCGCTGGACAACGAT
Source organism: Pseudoips prasinana (assembly GCA_951640165.1). Taxonomy (NCBI): domain Eukaryota; kingdom Metazoa; phylum Arthropoda; class Insecta; order Lepidoptera; family Nolidae; genus Pseudoips; species Pseudoips prasinana. The sequence goes on from OX621240.1 coordinate 19,938,700, forward strand.
TTGTATGACCCATAAATAGTTGTTCTAAGTCTGGGTGTAATTTGTGTCCGTCTATTATATGTTTGTAAAGTACCTCGCGACACAGGGATAAACACCTTAGAGCGGGCGAAGCCTTTAAAAAAAAGGAAAATTTGAGGGATGAAACTAACAAAACACTTATCAAATATGATTTGTTTCCAAATTTATAAATATTTAGTATAATAATAAAATAATGTCCTGGTCCGCTGCGTGCGCGAGACTAATTACACAGCTTTGTGCGCAAGCACAGGTGGTCAATTCCCTCCCTCTCTTGATCCCATGGAACAGCTAGCCGACACGACCGGAAAGAGTTCAGGTATAGGACCGATGGCTTTAGGTGCTCTCCGTGGCACGAGGGCGTAACACCACCATCTTCCAGACTCTAGGCTGATACTAGGATTATTTCTTATCAGATTTTTTAGTCCGAAAAGACAACCGGGGTCTACTGACATCCAATTTACATACCAAAATTTCATTCAGACTCAGAACAATCACATATGGATCATATAAATATTTGGCCTGTGGCGTCGAACCCAAAACACGTGGCAATCGAGGCAGAAACCAGTTGTTACCTTAAACATATCGCCATCGGTGCACTTTATATTTTATAATTAAGTGCTAAATGGATAAAATTGTCTCCATTAATATCAATTAGATTGGAAACTAATATTTCTTAGTACCCTTATCAAGATAATATTTTCCTTCGATAAAGGTGTAATTGGGGCGCCAACACGTCAACAAGCTTTTAGTATCTAAAATATAGCTCTCGAAAATAACGCGCCGATTTTTAACGCGGAAGCCATTTTTGATGGGCACTTAAGAAAACAGTTGCGTCTGAGTAGCTGTCAACTATACACGATAATCCTTTCTTGAAAGTACTCAAAAGGTTTTAAATAACTTAAATTTAAAAAATATTTATTTTGAATTGTAACCTAACGTAATAAGCTCTCTTTATATTAAGTTTGTATGAAGGAGATTGGGCTTTTTATGTTATAATCTCTTAAAAAAATCTATTCAAACCTAACTTAATAATTGCTGTTTTTAAACCAGCTTTAAAAGAAAAAGATGGGACTTTTTAAACATACTACAGTAATTAAAAACAATAAACAATCTACCTCAAGACAGCTCTACGAAGTACTAAAAAGAAACTAATAAGAAGTCATTATAGAAATATTATATTCTATTACTATAGTCATTAATCTTAATATCTATATAATCTTTCCAAGCAATTTTAAACCGACTTCAAAAGTATGTTATCCATTCAGCTATTTGAGTGTTTGTAGTATGTATGTTAAATGATTTTAATTATTATCAATAAAATTAGCGTATCAATTGCATCGTTTTATGATTTTTTAGTATACTGAGGAGTCAAGGTAGGTATATTCTATAGGACATAAGTAATTATATGTAGTATTCAAAATCCAAAGGGCATTTAAGTTTGTAAATAATTTAAAGGGAGGTCATAGGAGGTATATTTATATATGTACAATGATATTATATATAAAGCAATAGTTTAAATCAAAATTATCTAATAAGTTCCTAAAAAATACCGCCACATTTTTCACATATTAGGTCTTTACCTATGAAATTGCCGTTCTGCAGTACTGGCCATTTCAAATCAAAATAATTTTTGTTTGGCTAAGAATTCTAATTTCAAATTAATTTTATTTTAAAAACATGGATTCTTTTTTCCAAAAGTAGTCATTTCTTTATTGATTAGTGTTACATTTTCATCGCATTTCAATCTTTTTCGTCATCATGGATACGTTAAAAATTCGAGTAATTATGGAATATGAGTACCGTCGTGGCAGCAACGCGGCACAAGCGGCACGCAACATCAACGACGTTTACGGAGCTAACACTACAAACCAACGCACCACCTGTTATTGGTTTGCTCGCTTCCGTTCTGGAAATTTCGACCTGAAAAATGTACCTCGCGGTCGTCCGAAGACTTTGGTCGACAATGACGAATTAAAGGCGGTTGTGGAAGCTGATGATACACAATCTACGGCTGAATTAGCAGCAACTTTCGACGTTAGCGTCAAAACAATATTGGTCCATTTGCGTCAAATTGGCAAGGTAAAAAAGCTTGACAAATGGGTGCCCCACGAACTCAATGATCGCCAGCGCGAAGTACGCGTCGAGACGTGCCTTGCACTGCTCAACAGACACACAAATGAAGGAATTTTGAACCGCATTGTTACCTGCGATGAAAAATGGATTCTGTTTGATAACCGCAAGCGCTCAGCAAGTTGGTTGGATCCTGGTTCAGCACCTAAACAATGCCCTAAACGAAAACTTACCCCTAGAAAAGTGATGGTCACTGTTTGGTGGTCTAGCGCCGGTGTGATTCATCACAGCTTCTTACCAAACGGGGTGAGCATTACTGCAGATGTGTACTGTGAAGAACTGAGCACAATGATGGAGAAGCTGGCGCATCTCCAACCAGCATTGGTCAATCGCTCGTCTCCGCTGCTCCTGCACGACAACGCGCGACCTCATACTGCACAGCAGACGGTCTCCAAGTTGCAAGAACTGGGGTTGGAAGCTCTCCGTCATCCGCCCTACTCACCAGACCTTGCGCCTACAGACTACTACTTTTTCCAGAATTTGGATAACTTCTTGGCGGGAAAAAAATTCAATACCCGAGAGGCAGTACAAAATGCCTTTGAAGAATTTGTTGCCTCCCGTCCAGCTGATTTCTTTAAGAAGGGCATCAATAAACTGCCACTGCGATGGCAAAGATGCATTGATTGCATGGGTGATTACTTCGATTAATACAAATAAAAAAATTCATGAAAAAAATTCGTTTAAATTTTTTCATACAAAACGGCAATTTCATAGGTAAAGACCTATTATATGAAGCTGTAATAAGTACGATGTAGGAATCATATTAGAACTTGGCGTCCACTTTTCATAGCTTGTTAGCGATACTACTCGCCGTATATTTCTAACCAATATCCAAATGTGTTATAATTATTTTACTTTTCTTTAAAATCAAGTATTTAAAAATGCTAAAGTTGTTCCTAATACTTTGCCATTTTTAATATCTTACTTGCAAGCATAGTTTGAAACAATATAAAAAAGTATACTTACTACTATATAGTTTGAAACTACATAGTTTGAAACAATTCAAAAAGTATACTTACTACTATAACAATGTTTTACATTCAGATTCAGTTGTTAAGATCGGTGAAGGTCACGGTTAAACCGTATTTTCTTTTAGATTTTACAAAACGTTTAGACATAAAGTAATCCTCTGATATTTACCGATTATTTAAGTTTCTTATTTAATTTAATGACGATTAGGAAGCAACGCTACAAATATTTTGCTTTATTTGAGTAACATATTGCATGAAACAAGTTAGTAAGTCTATGCCAGGAGTACGTAGAGAGAGATTCCCTGATAGCAGCGTGCACGGCTCATGCTAATTCAATCGATAGCCCCTTGTACTAGCTAGATAACTAGACAGCTTGTAATGGATGCCTGTACTAGTATTTATTGGAATTAGTTATTTTTACTTGTGCCTATTGAACGATTACTCCGTATACCTAACCAAGCTTGTTTTTCTCATAATTCGGTGAAACGATTCGTAGCTTAAATTTTTTTGGGAGCGCTATTATTGCGGTTATTTTTAAGGAACTTTTAATAATTTATTAGACAATATAGGCTATGTTTTCTAACAATAGAAAACTATATATAATAAGCGTACCCCGCGGTTTTACCCGCGTTAAACTTTATTAAATATAGCCTAACCAATGCAGGGTGTCAGTTAACTCCATACCGAATTTTATTAAAATTGCTCCAGCCGTTTAGACGTGAAGAAGTAACCAAAATACGCACTCACATACTTTCGCTTTTATTATATTAGTATGATAGCTTACGCCAGTGGGCAGTCCCTTTGCGATTCAAACTTCATCCCAGGGCATTTCCTGGCAGGAAGTTACATAACAGGACCGATGTTTAGAGTCGTTTATGCAGCAGCCGCTCTACGTTGATACGCGAACATGCGGGTCATACCTTTGGTATTAATATACCTACCCAAATACATTAGTACATATTTATGATATGACCAAAACTTTTGTTTCATGTTGGCAAGAGGAGATTTCCCAGGTATTAGGCCTAGGTAGATTTTCATCCCAAATAAACTCCACTATATACACATTAGCAAAAATGTTAATTGTTACTAAAAAGGTTTTAGTTGCTTCCTTTATAAATACACATGATTTATAATATTTTAAGTTAAAATGAGTGTGAGAATTTATATTATTGATTATGCTGAAACTACTTTCTATAACTTTTTCAGACATGGTATGTGTTCCGTCACAATATACGCACATTAGACCGTTTCCACCATAAATGCCTCCGAAGCAACCTGAAGATCGGATGGTCTGATTGCGTGCGTAATACTAAGGTGTTGCAAAAAACCAATGTTGGTGGGATTGAATCGTATATAATGGAACTTTTGAATATTAGCTATGGCGACCAATCAAACCAAGTAGTAGTAGGTAGTTGGCTAGACCCAGGACACACAACAACAGTGAACGAGTGCGTGTGCAAATATAGGAGCACTTTCCATTGTCTCATTCTAACCTAGTTCACCGTAGCCTAGTTGGTAGTGCTCCTGCCTACGAAGCTGGTGGTCCTGGGTTCGAATCCCGGTAAGTGCAAATATTTGTGTGATGAGCACGAATATTTGTTTCTGAGTCATGGATATTTTCTATGTATTTAAGTATTTATCTATCTATATATAAGTATGTATATCGTCGCCTGGTACCCATAGTACAAGCTTTGCTTAGTTTGGGGCTAGGATGATCTGTGTGACATTGTCCCTAGATATTAATTATCCAATGGGATGGCTATCTAACACAAACAAAGAAGGACCAGGTGATATCAGAAATTAACGGTCTTTGGGTGGTTCTTACCATTAAATTTTTAATATTAACATAACATTCAAAATTAAGATGACAGAGAACAAATTTATACATTAGTTCTTCAGAATTTCAAGTGGCTTAGCTAAAATACACAATGCTCATCCAGCGTAATCATTTACAGTTTGTTTATGCTTTTAAAATTACATTTATACTCTACCTACCGTGTTTATTTAATAAGTATGAATATAGTAAGTATACGTTTGTGTTAGGCATAATTATAGTTTTTGTATACCGTGCAGGTAGGTAGCTCTTTGTCTTTATATGGACTTTGCTGCTACAGTAGACCAAGAAAATTAGAAACCGATTTTTATGAAAATTACATAGAATATTTAAAGTCCATAAGTACATTATTTTTAATAGCTAGTGTTCAATATAGGAACACTAGCTATAAAAAATATTTATTTATATATAGCAAAAATCTAGAATTTCTGGTCATAGAATCCAGCATTTCTATGAAATGAAATGCTCTAATTTGATTTAATCTAGTATCTAGTATACTGTCCAGCCAACATACTGACTTTGGAGTGGTATTTTTATTTCTTTCTTTATAAATAGGTAATAGCCATGTGCTGGACCACAATCCCAACTAATTACCAACTAAGATGGCATCACCATCATAAACAGCTGTAAGAAGTCCACAACTGGACAAAAGCCATGGTCATGGTACTCAGAAAGAATCTACTGCCCGTCCTCTGATAGATATTCCCTCGGGTCAACTTCTACGCCCCCCACGGGTTAAGATGGGGTGATGATATTCTGATAATCGCCGCCGTCACCACACATTATCTAGCTTACTTGTTCAATTTTTTTTTCACAACTGTGCCTGTAGGCAAGTTTACGATCTACCTGCCGGTAAGTGGTCCCAGCGACTTATGGACGCTTGTAACACATTCGTTTTTGACCCATTAGAAATGATCTGGTGCGCCCTCAAAAGCTCTTGTTAAAAGTGTATCAAGTTGGGAATTTATTTCATAGCGTCAGTGAATGAAAGTGTGAAACTGCGCTTCGTTCTATAATCGCAAGGTAAAGGTCCCAGATAGGCGCCATTGATTATGTTCATTGTCACACTAGTCACTGCCTCGAAGGATATCCATCGATGGTAAATTGATGTCATTGTACATTGTACATGCTATGTATTTTAATGGGCGGCACACAACAATTTGGATGCGGAATTGGAATATGTTTTGTTTACGGATGTTTATCCGACATACCTGTTTATAATCCCGAAGTGATGATTATAGATCATCAAAATATATACTAATAATTTTTATATATTATGTAGTAAATTTGTTCGAATATACATAACTGTTACGGCTCAAAGTAAAATTACGGTTAAATAATCCTTTTTTTATTGGTTTTTTCCGCCCGTTAGAGTTTATTATTAGTAGGTGTGTCAGCAAGGACAATTATATATGTGGCACATTATATGCTCCTGCTCAAATTCTCAGTAAGCTTTGTATCTGTGAATCGAAAGTAAGAAAAGTCCCTTATAATACAAGGATTCTTTTCCGAAGTGGAGATGTTCTTTTTAATAATAATAAATAAATATTCAAGAAACATTACGGCGATCATGTTAAGATATTACAATATTTATTAATTGTTTATAAATTTTGACGGGCCGGTTGGCGTGGTTGGCAAATGCTTTCCCTTAATGCCGCAGGTCGTCGGTTCGCTTCCCACCCAGGACAGATATTTGTGTGCATCAACATGTCTATTTGTTTTGAGTCTAGGCGTAATTATCTATATAAGTATTTATTTACAAAAGAAATGTAATATATCAGTTATCTGGTTACCATAATACACGCTGTGCTTAGTTTGGGATCAGATGGCCGTGTGTGAATAACGTCCCAGGATATATAATAATAATAAAGTCGATGCGAATTAGGGAAATGATTCCCTATGTCGTCGCAGTGTACTATAAATATATATAATTTACGGTCACAAAGTACGCTCAGACTCAGAATAAATACTTATGGGTTGTACTATAATAATTTTGTTCGCTTCAACCCTGATCGTTCGGTTCTATTAGCTTACTTGTACTCACTACCTGTAGCTATTGCCATGAAAGTTCTCATGACACTCGGGATTCACAGCTTAACGTGCTTTATTAAGTACAAGTGTAGGTAGGTTACAAAGAAGGGTCTACCTTCTTTGTAACCTACCTGCAATTGTACTTAATAAAGTGAAACATGTGTTTGTCTCGCGTACAAACACATGACGGCATTTACCACTCAAACACTTTATCTATATACGTATGTATTTACAAAATAAAAGTAGTATATGTAGTATAGTTATCTGGTTTCCATATTACGAGCTCTGCTTAGTTTGGGAGGAGATGGCTGTGTGTGAAAGATGTCCCAGGATATTATATTATTGTGGGTCGTCACAACGGCTTCATTTATTTTTCGGTACAGCAAGTAGGTTCCTTAGTGGCCATAATGTTATTTAACAACATTATCGTATGCTCAGTTGATTGCATTATTCCATCGATACGCCCACTCGAGTTCGTGTAACTTGTACTTGCAATTTAAGAGCACACGTCGAATTATTGCGATAACTGGATACAAAAAATAAATAAACAAAAAATAAACGACTCCGCATCTCTGGAACCCTGTGCGTTGTGCACACATTAACTTTAAATATATTACACTTAATTGCACTCATGAAATTTTAAAACTGTTAGTATTTAATGCATTAGTGGTCGGATAATTTGTTATGATTGTAGCAAAATTGTTCCCAGAATAATGCATCGCCAAGTGCATATTGGGTGCGACACTTATCTTTGAAGAGGTAATTGTATTCATCATAAGTACTCGACATATTCCATTTCTAGATAATAAACACCAAGTAAGTACCTAAAGATTTATTTTAACCTATTTTATTATGTGAGCTACGACTTCTATCAAAATTATAAATAGTATTTCTACGATGACGTTTACAATCGAAGGCTTTCTCTGTTTCTATAGACTTGTGCTTCTATAAAATCGTAGAACATACATGGGGGTGATTCGGATACTCCTCATTATAAAGTATCTAAATTTCGCATTTGCACGTCAACTCCTCAGCCAGCCTGTATACCTTTTATACAGGCTACTTTCTAAAACCAATTATAAAAAAAATGATTTTATACTTAACAACCTATGTCCGTAGAAATAATGTCATCAGATCTTCGACGGTATGTGATATTAATGTCCATTTTTTGCACATAATCCCTTTCACATGACATAAATACCTGGTTTTATTATTTTATTGAAAGGTAAATTCTTCAAAGCAAGCAAAACCGTGTTTAACCTGCTGTAAAATGACAAGGAAAACAAAATATGGGTAATATTTATAAAAAAAGGTACGTTTAAGATCAGATGTTGACAAATGACTTGAGAAGTTGGTATGACATACCCAAAACCGTTGTCATAAACGAAGTAGGTTAAAAGTTGACCGAGAGACCCTAAACTGACATGGGTCACTTGACAAATTGTTTGCATGCACAAGTATCAAGTTCTTTAAGACCCTATCTAGATAAAATGAATTTCTTAATGTGCGTTTAAGATATTAAGTATCAAGAATGATAAATTGCGTTCATAAAACGCTTGCCAATGGATCGCCATATTATTTTTATCGTCTGATTCTAATCCAAATTCAAATTTGAGTCTTAGTGTTACGAATATAGAATTACATTTTTGTTTTGTTGATTGGACAATCGACTATTCTAATTTCAGTAGGAATTTGAATCCTATTCTGGCGTTTGTAGGATTAAATTTATATTTGACTAAGGAATGTTTGGTTGGTCACTTATAAAACGGTTATACTTTATCCCTTGTAATGGTTAAACATTTTTAAACAGGTGCAACTGCAAATACATAAACAAGTTTTATATTTTTTTAAAAAAAGCATAGGCACAAAGTTGTTGTGTCTCGGCTAAAAAGAACAACAACTACTTGATCGTCAATACAAACGAGTTCGATTCTGAGTTACTGAACTATGTTGAACCTAAGAATGGGTTCAAATCGTACGGTTGTTCGACCTTGAGGCTATTATTAAATCATATAATGTAATTTATTATGTTATCGTTTATTTCGCTGGCAGGGAATGTTTTATTTTTATTTTGTTCGATCTAGTGTAATGAGTATTAAAAAAGAGTATTAATAATAACAAGATAACGAGTATATACCAAAATCAGTTCTAGTTACAGAAATTACCAGAGAGCATGTAACAGAAATTACATCATAGAATCGCAACGGTCGTTTTCTTTAGAAAAGTGATTTGTACCTACGAGTACCATTAAAGCTACCAGTATTTTAACAGATAATGCTGGTGATTAAGTTTTATGCCACTAAACTAATTTAAAAGTATTTACTTCTCTCTCTTATATACTTTGAATGAAAAGAATTGGGTATGCATAAAGGAACCTGTCAAACTTCTAATGTAGGGCCAATTTAATAGATCACATTTGACACTTCATCAATATTCAGCAACGTAACCTTAACCGGCGGGCATAGAATATTATTGATTTTTTCATAGATAGAACTGCACATTTGCTTCATTTTTATTCAATCACGATTTATCTTTATCGTAATAATTAAAAAATATGCTCATTTTACAATTTACTTAACTAGTAACTGACAGATGTCAAATGTGATCTATTAAACTTCTATAAAGTACCTAAACGTAATTGTATTTCTTTTAAAATATATAGTTCTTGTAAGAAAGACAGGGCATCTTTAGTTATGTCAATGCAATTAGTCTGCATCTGTTATATTATAAGGAGTTTTAGTAGTTGGATAGTTCTAAATTTGCCCTGTGTTTTTAAATGAGTTATAGTAAAGACAAACTGTCCCCCGCGGTATTACCCGCGTTTAACTTTATAAATTGTAACCTACTAGCTGTGCCCCGCGATTTTACCCGCGTTAAACTTTATAAATTCCAGGGTGTCAGCTAACTCCATACCAAATTTTATTAAAATCTGTTTTCGCCATTATAATATTAGTGTGATGTGTTATTCGGATATATAAGGTATATTACTACAAAGTTTCATGATATTTCATGTAGTTTTTGCGTGAAAGACTAACAAACATCCATATCCATACTCAGAAACTTTAGTATTTATAATATTAGTAGGATATATAGCATTTGTAATGGCATTTAATTTAATGGTATAAAATACAAAATCACCATAATTGTTAAGTTAATTATGTTTAGAGTTATAGAATAGACTATATTTATTTGTATTAAACATGGTGAATAAAATAGGTCTTATGGGTAAAATTTAAGGTACAAATGTTAGGCATTATGTGTCCAATACAATATTATTATTGGTACTGACGCCAGCACATCCAGCTACCCCAATCTGTCAAATTTCTTTTATAGATTTTCAACTTTATCACAAAAGCGTAAGGTCCACTTTCAATTGGGGAATTTTGGCAGATTGGGGTAGCTTGATGTGCTGGCGTCTGTACATAACAGATTGTTTTTGATATACCATATGGTAATACTCTGTCTAGTGGTGCATTCGCGTAATAAAGTGCTAATGTACACACGGCTACATATCAAGCTATATATTTCCAGTATAAGCTGATCTCGCGCTGTATAGTATTTCCATACAATGAGAGGTCAGCTTATATTGGAAATGTATAGTTAGATATGTAGCCGTGTGTACGTGCTATGTATATGACACATTTGACATAGCATAGCTGTATTATTGGAAAATAAATCCTTTTCAACTGTCTAACAGTACTTCTCCAATACTAAATAATATTAGATTGTCAAATCCTTAATACAAACATTTACTTTACGATTAGCCAAAATTATCAATGGCGAGGTTCGATATATTTATTGAGTGAAGCCAATAAAATTTAGTACCAAGCGACTTGATGGTTAAGCGTACTGTATAAGTACACGTAAACAGATATAATATGTTTCTGGGTGAATATTAGGAAAGTGACTGCATATTATAGAAAGGTATAGAGGAATATAATTTCGATTTAAGTTAGTAATAAGATAAATATTGTGCTAGTATTCCTACTATTGGCTGTGCGGTGATAGCGTAAAATATCATCACCCAATTACATCCCGTGGGGGCGTAGAAATCGTCCCGAGACATGATACCTAGGGCAGCAGTGTTTTTCTGTGAACTATGACCATCAAACTGGGATCGCCAACCCGTCTGCCAAGCGTGGCGATTATGGCATATCCCCCCATTGTCTGGGGAGGCTTTTGTCTGGCAGTGGACATAATTTGGCGGACATGGTGATTCCTGCTATAGTATAGCTTTATATGCTATAATGTGCTACTAATTTAATGTATGGAACATAATAGAAAATATCTATTTTTATTTTAAGCGAATTTTTTTCAACTGTTTTAATTACGACGAGGGCTCGAGTTATATAGATTCTACGCCAATGGTGTTTCCTATTGTTCATAATGTCCTAATAACAAGGTCTCATAAAAACGTAAATTGTACTGGTCAATAATTATCTACCGAAATCAAATAGACGTATCGAGTCAGTTGACTCTAACAATTTGTCACAATGCAAAAATTTACCGTATCCGCTTGAATAACTGTTATTGCGTTTAAATAAATAAAACCTATTTACGAGTACATGTGCAAATTTAAATAAAAGTTATTCAGTAGCTATAAAAATAATATTCTTAATAACTAGGCTGGGTCCAAATAAATATGTAAGTAAAACTTCATAAAAAGAGTTGTTTTTTTTTTATTTTACTTTTATTAAATATGACTTCGTCAAACCATGATGGTTCATCTGGAAATTCGACGCCACTACAGTGGATAAACAGACTAGAAATTAATTAAAAATAGCTGAAGTGTGATATTTAAATAAGACAAATACTAGTATACGTTAATTTAAAATTAAAATTAAATTTAAAACCCAATTCAACAGAAGGAGGTTATCAATTCGACTGTTTGTATTTTTGTGTAAGTATATGTAACGCGATTTCTCCGTCATTAGAGAACTGATTTTGTTAATTATAATCTTACTTGATAGGGAATGCTGTCATTTCTTCCAATTATACATTTATTCCAATCGGTTTTCCAGGAAAAAAAGTTGTTAAGATTATTAAACTGTATTTCTTAAATACTGCTTTGTTGATTTAGCGGTAGCGTCTTCAGCCGTAGATAATGAGGTGCTGGGTTTAAATCTCTGGTTAGGCCAGAAAGTAATTTTGTCATTTTTCTGTAAAGATTAATTTTTTACTATCAAATCAACCCGACTCTTGAGAGTTGGCGGTATTTATAGCCGGTATGGAATAGAAAGTGCCTCTGTGTATGTGCACTATAACATGTCCCGGGCAGTTGGCTATTCTCTATTGCGATCGACGGTGCCGCGGTCGAAATTCGATCAGGAGGACATTATTTCAATTAAGATATGCACGCTAAAGGTTTAATATGGACCTGCCCTTGTATTATTTGTAAGAAATGTTATAAACCCATATTTTAACGAAAAATAAACAATTTGAATTTGTAAAGTTTGTATACAATTGTTGTTATCTGCATTCAACTTTGTCAATTGTCTTTTTTGCTTTATGCAAATGATGTTTGGAGTTCAGTAGCTGATGTTATCATCACCGAATTAGCGTGGGCGTCAGTGAAAAAAATGCAGTGCACGGTTAACAGGAATGTTAAAATTACTTTGTGATTTAACGTATCAATCAATAACTGTCTCGGTTCATTGGACATGACTATTGTTATGCATTACTACGTTCGAAATCTAATCATACACCATTTGACATTGAGTATTAGTGGCAAAGGGTGTATATATATTTTATAAAAGGAACTGGTTGGAAACTGAATTGTTACTTATTTTATAAATAAATGATCCATACTGACAAGTAGCAAGTGACTGGGTGTCATGATTGGGTATAAGGAAATGAAGGCACTGGAGCAGCATACCCGCGTTTCCATCATGTGCACCATGTGCGAGTCCGACATACCCACACCGAGACAATTTTTGCGGGTAGCATGCGTAGGCATTCCCCCTGCCTTATAAAGAAAAAAGGCATAAGGGCACTCGACTTAAGCCCATAGCGTACCGGCATTCAATGTATAAAAAGTAAGTTCGTATCGTAGAAATATCTCCTCAGATACGTAATCAGATGAGTGGCCCGCGTTTTTGGATAAAATCATGCCACCCATGCCAAAAGGCACCAGGAGTTCGAACCTCGGCGAAGCAACAGTTGGACTAAACGTCCCTAAAAACCACCCCTCTTATGCTTCTCCATCCCAGTAACCGCCACCACAATTCCGCACCGCACAATTTTGGTGTCAAGCAGTTTAGCTAAATTTGCATGTGCTATATCCAAGCGCAAAAGTGCAAAAAGTGATGGAGGATTGGAGTTTGATTGTTCAAAAGACTTCTCTCCAAATGACGTTTTTAAACTATCGAACCCGTTGCCATACGCCTAATATACTCTGATATTTCATCTAACCGCTACGATTATTGGTTTCCTATAAGTTTTGAAGTCATATTGCTAAAGCTTGTATGGCGATGATCGTGTCCTTCTATTTAAAGCGCAGAACAACAGAGGATTCCACATCCAATTCCAACCTAACCACAAAATGAGTCAAGAATTTGTTGCCTTCAGACAATACCCGTAACACAGCTTTTAAGTAAATACATATTAAAATGTATTCAGCACATTTGGCAATACTGCCAAGTAGGTGCCGTTCTGGCTCTCCAAGTTCAATGCCAAGAATCCGTTCCATCTTCCTCAATAACATTGTTACAATGTTATTCTGAACATGTTGCGTGACGATATATTTAGGTTACCCTTTTGGCATGAATGGACTATAATCATTGTAATGAAAGTAATGTAGTGCGCTGTCCAAAATATTCAATGAGGTCTTTGATAAAAAATTTCAAGCGTAGTAAATTCCTCCTTTTAGTTGTTGGATTTAAAACGATATGGATTTATGGTGGCAATAGATTTAAATAAACAATAATTCGATATTGTTCCCGAGTTATACCAAAACCGTTATCCTCTACAGTTCAACAAGCAATACTTTTATTTATATGACTGCCATGCTGGATGTTTCACCCCGTGGGCGTAGACGTTGAGCCGAGGGTATACCACTCAGAGAACAGGCAGCTGCATCTCTGTGTAATATGACCTGCTATCGCCAACCCGTACGTCAAGCTTGGCGCATATGGCATATCCCTCAGAATTTATACACACACAACTCCATTGTGGAAATTTTTGGGGAGGACTTTGTCCAGCAGTTCACGTCATTAGACTGACATGATGGTATTATGACTGCCTCGTTGACACTAGCGCCATATAATGTGGTCCTGTGTTCAAAACAAGAAAGTGCTACCGGCAATTTTCTAGTAAGAGAACCCAGTCGTAGCACCGATTCTGAGCTTTGGCACTTAAAAAACCTTATTCCTGCACTGATTTCTCCTCAGTCGTGCCACAGCTATCGCATCGGGCAATGTGAGTTATGAAATGGCGTGAATTCAGGTGAACTCTGTACCTGTGTTGGCGCACACACTTATGCACTTTGCGTATACACTTCTACACCATCAAAAAAGGATGAAGTAAGCATATAACTGCCTTCTGGGCTCAGCAAGGGACTATTCAATCTTGGTGGTTGAGGCAGCCAAATAAATCCAAATCGTCCTCTCTCCTCTCCACCGTCATCCCAAGAACGTTTTAGAGGATCCGGATGACGAGATCAGTACTTACCTATAACAAGTCAAAACTCTCGTGACACTGGGCGAGAGTATAGCTGCGAACGCGTTGCGAGTACCAGCATCCTCTATATTGCATTCGTATCGTACCTCTACGATCTTCTACAAATAAAACGTCTGCACTATAAAAATACAGATATAAATGTTAGTCTCCAGAATGAACCTTCTTATTGAAGGACTCGACACTTAGGTCGCGTGCTATCTCAAAATGATAGACATAGTATTCTATTTATTTTTAACTTCAAAAAAGGGTCGGCTTCGCAATAATTATGCCCCTGGTTGTGCAATGTACCATTAAGTGGGTTGTATGGTAGTTTGCCAATTAAGTTGTACAAAAAAATCTAACGTTAACAGTTGGTTTTTTCCCGGTTATTAGAGGCAAGCGTGAACTCGAACCGTCTAGCAATATAAACTACAATCTGTGAATCCACGCCGGAGGGCTGATGTGGAGATGCATGAGAGCGAAAGTTAATGAATTTAAAACTTTAAAACATGCTTTTCATACACTACTTAGATCCAGTTGAAAATTGTGTAGGAGTTATTGGTCACGCAGTAGTTCCGTACCAAGACATTAATAACAAAAATAACCACATCAGCATAGCCATCTAACGTTTAAAAGTCAAAGGACAGTTAGGTACAATACTGAAACGGTACTTAGCACTAACGAGTGATGTTTGCAAGGAGTGGTGGATTCGCGCTGGAGCACCATTGTCGTGTTAACAATGGATACCGTATTGTAAGAGAATAAGAACTAGTTCTCAGTAAAAGTGTTACCTTTGATGTGATCACTAGAACCATGCGTGATCTAAGGTATGCGTCATCAGCAGATTTGTATCAGTCATTATTCTGAGGCACATAATCGAAACAATAACATGCGATGATTTGCCGAAATGTAAAGAGAGTATGATATATCTAAATCCACATCGTCGTACATGCAATAATCATTGTTTTAGATTGATTGAATATTATACTGCAGATATTGGATTTTCCCGATGTTTGATATTCATGGGCTTGTTCAGGGATCATCCTTATCTTGATAAACCTTTTACTCATGCACCATTTAATACAAAGTGTGGACATTTTGTCTGGCTCTATGGTTTAGCGGTGCTCAACCTCAGTTGATGTAGGCCCTGGGTTCAAATACCAGGACGAGCCAATACCAAATGTTATTGGGATTATATGCGTGCCTAGGCGAATTGGTGACTGCAGTAAGGTAGCTAGTAGCTAGTACACAGGTGACGCTGCTGCCCGACTGCTTGTTGTTTCTCTTAGTTGCAGTTGTGGGGAAGAAAATGAAACAATGCTGCATATAATATGTAAATGTGATGCGTTGGCAAGACACAGAATGGTCATCCTAGGGCTGGCATATCCAGAAACAGGAGACTACAAGGCTCTACCTCCTAAGAAGCGTACTGGATTATGTGCAGACTTCATTCAGGGCTCTAGGGATAGAATAAAAACCAATGGGGGATAGTACAAACGATCCTGAAGTGTCGTAGTGCTGTATACCCAACCAAAGATAAGATAAGTAGTAATAAATACTAGCAAGTAAACATCGTGTATATAAATTGGCTTGGTAAAAGAATCATGTATCTAAAAATGCCCTCGAATTAATAAAAAGTGAACTATTTAACATAGTGTGAATTTACAAAGCTGAAGAATTCATTAGGTTTACAAATTAGTCTATTAACACAAATGTCGAGCACAAAAACTCCGGAATTCGGTCACACATCTTGCCGGTTATAAAAAGCTCTCGTTATGTCTTGTATTAAAATATTTGTGCTGTAAAAATTTTAATTTATTACTGTTTTAAATCTTTATATATTGTGAAGGTCTTAGTAGCGTTTTAACATTATTGGAGATTTTTTGTGTAAAGCTTTTTTTGTTCCTTTGGGATGTCTCGGGTACTGTTAAGTATTTTTGTCTGTATGTCTAAAATACATTTCTAACAGACTGTTAGTCTATTAATACTCTAAGTTTTTATTTGAAGTTTTTGTCTCTGGTAGGGCGTTATAAACTGTATCTAAATTTTTATTGTGTGTTGTGCAAAAAGTGTACCTATCTATCTACCTATAGCATATGGAGTTTAAAAAAAAGAAGTTTTGGGCAACTACGTCCCCTTTTCTAGTATTTCTAGAAAACATCTCCTTGCCCTCATAAAAAATCTCTGTTTTAACAAATACTCCTATTTCTAGCTGTTAGTTCTACACCTGAATTCTCCAGGCCCATCCATCTACCTATCGTCGCATCAGATTACGAGAGTGGAGATAGAGATTGCACGTTTATTGGAGCACACATACATCATCAAGAGCCTGATATCGTCTACTGCTGGACTTAGGCCACCCCCAAAGGTTTATAGATACCTTTGAGGAAGGCCTATGTCCACCGGCGTGTTGCCATTTGGTGGGGTTTGCCGTAGTCACCGCGCTTGGCTTGTGAGTTGATGACCGCAGTTAGGTGGTAGCTATAGTCACAGGTAGCGTTGCTGCCCGCCTACCTACGACTACGGCAGCGGCCAATCGCACTGGAGAATATGTCCTGTATAATAGTTCAGAAGTGTGTACGTCAACAAGCCAACATGCATTTAGCCGTGTAGTTTCCGGCATAGAACGAATAACAGAGCCACCCCATATAATCCCGTGGGTGTCGTAAATGGCGACTAAGGGCCAGCGCAGACCGAGAGGAGCGCAGCGGAGAGGATTTTATTAAAGCACTAGAAAATCAACTTTAGAATAATAGGGATAAAGTGCATATATGCTTGAATCTTGAATCTGCTCGCGCGGTCTCGGGCATATAATGTTCAAGCATCCATGCATTTTATTTAAATAATTTTAAAGTTGATTTTCTAGTGCCGTAATAAAATCCTCTCCGCTGCGCTCCTCTCTGCCTGCGCTGGTCCTTAGTCGCCATTTACGACACCCACGGGATTATATGAGGTGGTTCTGTTATTCGTTCTATGCCGGAAACTACACGGCTAAATGCATGTTGGCTTGTTGGCGTACACACTTCTGAACTATTATACAGGACATATTCTCCAGTGCGATTGGCCGCTGCCGTAGCCGAAATTCATCTAAGAGCACTTATCAACCATTTAACAACTATCTGACCTATGACACATACTTATTTGTTTAATCCACAGATATCTGTGGTCTAATCCATCAAAATAATGATGTCGTATACATTAAATTTACTATAAACTTAGTCAAGGGTTAAAATTGTTGTCCTTGATTTATGACCAAAAAATGATCATCAAAAATGGCCTCTGTGGCCGTGACGGTCATTCAACCAGGGCAGTATACAGGATGTAAGTGTAATCGTGCTTAATTCTGCATCAGATACAAGTAATAAGGGGGGAAATATTAATGGTAAAATTACCGAGCGAATTATTACATAATTTTCAATTCTTCGATGTTGACACGCATTCATTATAGTACTCTTTGACACTAATGCTATAAACTGTCTTACTTACCTCATAAACTGTAAAGAAATCCTGAAATAAATACCGAGTTAGTTGGCTACTATCTTTTGTTATTATATTGGTAGTATATATTTAAAATTTAATAAGTACCATATTATAATTTTTTCTGTATCGTCCCACATACATTTTGTTTTTTGAAACAGTATTTTTTTTCAGTAAGTTGACGCCTAACTGTTAGGCTTTTCTATTTGAAATGGCCAGATATATTTTTGCCAGTGATTTTTCAGTACTTGTAAATAGTCAGAACATGTTTATAGTAATACAGTTATTATTTCTAGTTACTTATTATAGATATTTAGGTACACGGATTGTTAAAACATTTATAAAATTTATTTTATAACAGTAGTGATATTTAGCTAGCTTGTAGGTATTAAGTTATTGTCAAGGAGATTATGTTTAGGTTTAATTATTACTTCGGGGTTAGTTGCTTTTTGGATAATTATAGTTTCTAAAATGCCTCAATTCAGCATTGTGCCTCAGACTACTGTGTCACCGATTTTCTACTGAAGCCAGAGGTAACACATGGATGAAGTTATTGTTGTTTAATTTTTTTTCTAATAAGTTTGCATCCTGTATATACCTATAAGCTTCGTAATTACACTAAGATCACTATCAACAACGTACTAAAAGAGGATGTTATTTCTTGTTGTATACATCTAAGAACAAAAGTTTTTTGTCGCGCCACCAAATTAAGTCGGCCAGTAACAATACCGCTTTGTTTTATAATTGTTACCGCGGGGTATTACGCATATGGATTTAGTTATTACATTCATAACCGTAACAGTGATGATTTGATGATTGCTTGTTTATAAGATAACCCTACTCATACCGAAATCTTACTAGAGAAGGTTATACGATGACATTGTTTTCAAGTAATAAGAAAAGTCATAGAAATATTATTAGACTTCAGAAGGTTATCAACTCCATAGTTATTTTATGCTTTATTGTTATAATTTGATATGGTACCGTAAGTATTTTTTATTGAATAAAAAACGAATTTTAAACCTGTTGGCGTGGTTGGCAAATGCTTGCTTTTCACACCGGAGGTCGTGGGTTCGATTCCTACCCAAGACAGATATTTGTGTGCATGAACATGTCTGTTTGTCCTGTGTCTGGGTGTAATTTATCTATATAAGTATGTATTTACAAAAGAAAAGTAGTATATGTAGTATATCAGTTATCTGGTTTCCATAGTACAAGCTCTGCTTAATTTGGGAGCAGATGGCCGGGTGTAAATAATGTCCCAGGATATTAGCATTATTTCAAAATCTGTTCACAATCAACAGTGAACCGATTTATATTACCTATAACTTGGTGTTTAGTCAGTACAAAATACTAAGGTTCCATATAAAATTTGTAAAAATCGGACTTCAAACTTAGGATTATTAAAATATTGAGTCGGTAGGTTGCATTTTCTTTATAACAGTGACTATTTCATACTTTTCAGTCAGCTAACAAGTGTATTTATTTTTTTATTCACCACTAACATTATTATTGTTATTGCTAACAGAAAGTCCTTGGACAATAAGTAGTACAATCATAATAATATGTAGTTACAAGCATTATAATTCTATCACAAAGGCATTTATTATTAATAATGAAAAATATGCGTAAAATAGCAAAATAATAATAATAATGGTGAAGTAAATTCCAAATTGATTATAAAACTAATTTAACATATATGTATACCTACTCATAAAATGCATCTTATATAATTTAATTTGACTGCCTCGATGGTCTAGCGGTAGCATGTTCAACCGCAGAAAATGAGGTCCTGGGTTCAAATTCCGGATTGGGCCAAAAACTGATTTTGGGATTTTTCTATAAAAAGAAATTTCTCAGCATCAGCCCGTAGTCTGGAAGTTGGTGGTATTACACCCCCGTGCCTCGGAGAGCACGTAAAGACGTCGGTCCTGCACCTGATCTCTTTCCGGGCGTGTCGCTAGTCGTCCCATCGGATCATGAGAGTGATGGAATAGAAAGTGCCTGTGTTTGCGCACACACTTGTGCACTATAATATGTCCTGCGCAAATGGCTAATCTCCATTGAGAATGGCCACCGTGGGCGAAATTCGCCCGGGAATACATCAACATCATCATGAATATTTAAAATGTTAGTATATACATAGGGTAGCCATACGTCCCGTATATAAAGGAATGTCACCGTATTTAAGTATCACTTACTTGTCCCGTTTATCAATATTTCAATATAAAGTAAAATCTACGTCAAAATATGACTGGGCGAAGAAACAGAAACCTCTTCCCGGTAGTTCTTCTCAACAGAAATACATAAAAGGAAGTATTTTTGAAAACGTACGTAAATTTTTCGCTGGAGGAAACGAAAGGTGCTTTGTTGAACAGTGGACGTGGTCATTATATCAAACTCTTATTTCGAACACAGCTTCTGCCAGATAAAGTGTCAACGATGCTAAATTTTATATACATACATACGAAGCACCATCCTCATTTTAGAGCAGATTCTTGTAAAGTATGATATAAATTAAATATTCTGCTTATGTCTTGAAGTAGGTAGTGACAGGTTCAGTACCAACTTCAAGTCAAAAGCATTCTGCTCAAAAGGTTGCGGGTGCCAATCCCGAACAAGCCAAATATTTGTGATCCGCTGGATGTCCGCTAAAGCCTAAAGCGTAATAGGCTAACTGTAAATTTAAATGAAAAAAAAAATCTCGGGCAACGGGAAATATTAGCGGGACGAGCCCAGTTTTTTTTATATTTGCATGCGTCAACTCCATCCAAATAATCTATGCCGACGGCTATAGACAAGTTATAGTTATAATACAGATATCTTTGATTTATGATAACTTTAGCCTATTCTTAATTCTACATGACATTTAACCTACGCGTTTATTACTCTAATGTTCTATAGCTGTTTATCTAAAAATATACTATTTCCGCATAATTTGGGTGATTAATAATACCTAAACTCTAAAAATACATTCATAAATTAATAGAATGCAAATGTCATCAGGTCATTGACTTCTTGGTGAGATATAACCATTAATGAAAATTAAACTATAGGCATGAGTGTTTAGCGATTGATTAGACATAATGGCGGTGAACGGTTCATTATGAATTTCTTGTAAGATATTATTAAACAAGTAGGTACCGTTTTTATTATCAATTAATCAGACGAAAACATTTAATAAATGAATGCAAACAAATTAAATAAATTAATGTATCAATGCTTTTAATAATATAGTTAATTAACGCGATAACAGTTTTAAAAATAGCGATATACCAAACTATTTCCCCTATTCTATACAATACCATTTCTTTCAAATTTATACATTCTTTTAGATGCATGCATCTTTAGATGTGCTGCAAACTAATTAATAATAATATCCTTGAACAATATTCACACACGGCCATCCGATCCCAAACAAAGCAGAGCTTGTACTATGGAAACCAGATAACTGATATATTACATATACTACTTTTCTTTTGCAAATACATAGTTATATAAGTAGATAATAATACACAGACTCAGGACAGACAGCCATGTTCATGCACACAAATAGCTGTCCTGGGTGGATATCGAACCCACGACCTCCGGCGTGAGAAGCAAGCATTTGCTAAACATATCAATAGGGCAAAATGCTCATTTTTTATATTTTTTTCCTCTACCTATTATCTGCCAAAGTAACCATAACCCAAACTCCATATTCACTGGTTGTTCTTACCTGCATAGGAGACATGTCCAGAAAAACTTTTATCTTTTATAAAGTAACTGCTATATGCTTATAAAATAAACTGCCCGCGGACTTCATTCCGCGTTATATTTCTTTTGTCCTTGCCCGTTTGTCGCGCAACTTGGATTACATTATTAAAGTTTAAGTAAAGATGCGTTATTAATTTTGGAATTTTTCATAGCCTATGACACTCCACAATAACGTAGCTTTCTATAGGTGAAATAATTTTGAAAATCGGTTCAGTAGATCCAGAGATTACCCCTTACAATTACACAAACTCACAAACTTTATAATATTAGTGTAGATGAAGGTCTGGCTGTCGTAGACTAAGAGGCTAAGAGTTTATAGCTACGGTTATTTGAATAGACCATAAATTACACTTATATTCGACTAATATTGGGTCAAATTAAGTTATAGAACATACAGTAGTGTTAGTAAACTTATGGGTTACTAAAGGGGTTAAACATGTAAACACATGTAGCAATACGTAACGATGATTAATTAAAATAAAAGAATAAAACATGTTTTTTATTTTGTTCTGAGTGTTTAGCATTGATAAATAATGAGAAATGTGTATATTTTTTTTATCATGTTTTTGTGGCGTATTTATTAATGACATTTAAAGTGCAGCTATGTTTAGGTATTAATTCAATATGTCCAGTATTAAGAAATTTAAATATTGGTATAACATCTTATTTAATGAAACTAATTTATTCAGTCTATTGGAATCAAGTGTAACAGGTCTATATGATCTATAGGATCCTTATATTGCCTCTTGATGTTTTGGCAGCTGGCTCGTCGAGTAGACTCTTTCCTCGTTATATCATTCTTTTTTGCTCTAGAGGGAATTGGAGCTACTTTTTTTTAGCTCCCTGTTTCATTAAATATGTTATGAGATCCAAGACGGTTGAAGAGATTCCCGGGACGGGCCTCACTCCTCAGTGTTAATTTAATGTGAGCCACTGCTGATTCTGGCTTACAAGAGTTGCAGTGCATTTATATGACTGACTGCTAGACATGTGGCGTAGTGATTAAGGTAGTCGCTTGTTTCGGGTTTGATCTCTGAACGTGACAATTATTTATGTGACTCATTTATAATTATTGTAAGTCTAGGTATGCTTGAAATCCGTGAATTTCATAGTTGAAAGTTTTCCCACGATACAGGGGGATTTATTATCCCAAGTATAGACGTAGTTTGTTTTAATATAATATACAAAAATTGGAGGTCATTACTAAAGTCTTGAAAACAATATCCTTTATTTCTATAAAATATAAATGGATTTGGAAAATAGGGTAATTTTACGCGGTGATGTCATAATTACGTAAGAATTGCATGGCATCACACATTTTGGTTGAATGACTGTTAAATACTTAATTATTAAGAGGAGGAGAATACTTTACAGGACAAAAAAGTGAGTTCATCGCGCAATTACAGATCGTAAAGTTAATAACTTGATAGATAGTCCAAAAGAAATTGGATATCAATGACCTTTTATTAACGCTCTATTACATTTCCATATTTATATTCTTACAACCAAATATTGAAACGAACAATAACAATAAAAATATCCGTGAAATATTAGGCTTTCATATGAGTAAATATAAAACGTATTAGTAGATATGTAATTCACTAATAACTCACTATTTTATTTATGAATGCTGCTCTGCGATATATAGAAGGTTAATTTAGCATAGTCTTCTACTAGTATAAAACAAAAAATTGCCCTGCTTAAGAATATTGACGTACAAAATGAAGTGATATACAATTTCTTGTAATTTTCTAATCGTTGCCCATTTTAGGATTCCCTAGTTTCAAAGTACTTTGAGTTCGATAAAATATATATACTTACTATATCTTACTAAAAATATTTTTGGGTTTATTGATCCGAGCCTACTGCAGTGTGGAAAAAAGTTAGTTTAAAATATATTTTTATAATATTTAATATTTTGGTAAATTTTTACGTAATCAATTTTTAACACCTACCACACCTGTGATGTTAAACTCACTTAGTACCTCGGTTACTATTAGATTTACATTGGTACAATTTTGAGGTACCAAACGATATATAATAATATATAATAATAATATCCTTTGACATTATTTACACACGACTAACTGATCCCAAACTAAGCAGAGTTTGTACTATGGAAACCAGATAACTGATACATTACATATACTACTTTACTTTTGTAAATACATACTTATATAGATAATTACACCCAGACTCAGGACAATCAGACATGTTCATGCACATGTCTGTCCTGGGTGGGAATCGAACCCACGACCTCCGGCATGAAAGCAAGCGATACATGCTTCTGCTAGAGAGTCCCTAAGAACAATGATTATTGAAAACAGCAAAAGATAGAATACCAACTTGACCTTCACAACTGTTCTATTTATCTCTGCCATTGAACATTTGCATAGTGCATTCTACAATTAACACGAAACAATATGAAAGCATAGATTCCATTTGATACAGTTGCGCAACGATAAAGGTTCAGAATCGCCGGATGGGTGATACCATCGCATCTTAGTACACCGTAACGGTTGCTAAACTAAGCGATTTAGTGTCGGATTGATTTATTGTACTAATTCTTTTATTGTTTTATAAAACAACCGTGTGATTATACCAAGGAGTTTAGGATTAGAATCATGCATTAACCTATAATCTGTTTATCTTTCTTCGTTGCCACTGTGACTGGTATGTTGGTCTAGTGTTTAGTGACCCTGACCGTTCTAAGCCAGAGGTCAAAGCAAGAAATGTGTTTATATAATTTTTTTGCTTAGACCTCTGTCTATATAATAATAAATACACATACCTGCTGTATGTGTTTATATAGTTTTCTTGCTTTGACAGGTACACAGGGTTTTATTTTCTTAGGTTTCCAGGAGTAGAATACAATTAAATTGGGGTTAGTACCACCGATCTGGAAGGGTCGAAGTACTGAACGTATGTATACCCATACCGAGACAAGACAAGGCATACAACCGCATATGTTTAAAACTATTCGTAACAAAACTATGAAATAGTAATAAGCAAAAATAGTAATAAAACGAAAATATAAAAAAAAGAGAGCACTTTTTTTCTTTTAAGTTATATCTGTTTTTCGCCTGTAAGCGTATGTTATCTTTGCATTTAAACATTTGAGGTAAACATAACCAGTGCCCTAACTAATTCGTAAGCGATCAGGTTAGGATTCGTAAACGATCCTAAAGTGATCGTTTACGAATCAGTCTGTTGATGGGTGGACCACCTAAATAGTAAAATTACTATCTATGGTCACAGGATGTCAGTCTAACGTAACCACTACCTTTATATAAAGTCAGACTTGTCACCTTCTCTTGCCAACAACCGATTTGACAAACTTTAAGTATTAAAGAACCATTGCGAAATAATTTGGTTTCAAAAAAAAAACAAATATTTTGAATCGGTTTACAAATTATGAAGAAACAGCGTTACATACATTAAAAAAACCCTAAAGTCGAATTGATAACCTCCTTCTTTCGAAGTCGGTTAAAAAGAGGAATAAATGCCTTAAAACTGACGTAGTCCAGCTTCGTGCATTTCGACCTCGTCTTGGGTGACATTATGTCATCCAGGCTGCTCTTTTCTGGCTTTTACTGGCCATTACTGGCTTCCTGCGCACACCTTGAACTGGGAGATTCGCCGCTTTGCGGGCTCGTTGTTATTATCTGAGCAGAGATGTTGGACGAATAAATGCTTAAAATATAAACTGGTAGTAACTCCGTGACTTTAGCATTTTTTCCAAATGTAGGTAATATTTGTTGTAAACAACATTAGTTTCGGTCCCTTCAATACAAAAACTTGTGATTGTATTTTACATCCGGAATGATGAACAAAATAACATATTATACCTACGTATGCCGCAGTAGTTGCTTATACAAATCATAATTGCCGGTAGGAATCCCTCGGTAATGATTCTGAAGTCATCGGGTAATCATCGCTCATGTTCAACGGCATGAAAATCGTGATCGCCAGGGAGAATTCACTTGTCTGTCTATCAAGTTATTTTAATAGGTATTCGAGTCAAGGTCTCTTGAATTGGGCTTCTAAGGGCATAATTACTATCTTAAAAAATATTAAACCTGCTTCCACTTCTCTTTATAATAACCGAATTTAAAAAATTTAAGCGTCTGTATAGAAACCATTTTTCATCGAATAAAATAAAGAGGATTAAAATTGTTTCACTTACAACGGGAAAACCGCGTAATATATGTACAAAAATGAAGAATAATATAGTGGAACTTCTTATTCTTCTGTCAGTAAATAACGACTTATTCATCACAAATAGTCTTCGAATAAATTGCCATATGATAAATCCATAGATGCCAAGGTAATTTAACTAGAGAATGTCATGCGTGACATACAACATGTAACTTAATTAACGCACACCCTGAAAATAGTTTTTTTCAGAATCGATTTATATAATTTTTAATATAGGTAATTTTTTATTTAAAAATAATGATAACTACGGAAATTATGGTCATATTAACCCTGTACATTCAAAACAAATTGAAATGGACGGTAAATCAAAGAAATAATACTCTTGAATCGCAGTTTTAATTATATCCATACGAATTCCATCATTCAATACAAAATAAAGAAAAATAAACTTTATTCAAAGACACAAATTTAGTAAATAACATTGCATGTAAATGTTAAATAAAAACATCTGTGTATGTATTATGATTACAACATAATATTCTAATTGGGGTGTTTGAGGGTGTGCGTTAAGTACGTTACATGTAGTATAACCTCATTGCGCTGTTATTAGACCGTTTTGTATGGGCTATGGTTACCTTAGTGTCGAAAGTTGTTCAAGCTCAGGGATGGCTCAATGGCTGTTGTCTAATAACTACAGCCGCGACCGACAACCAAACGAATCCTCTAAAGGACGGAGATGCTCTGAAATTAAAACTCCTCATGCTCACCGAATGCCAAGGTGTTTAACCTTGCTGATTGTTTTTGGACCGGTAAATACATTGGCTGTAATGGCCTAAATAGAATTACAATAAATACCTAATATGCAAATCCTACTAATATCATAATCGCGATAGGACAGGAATACGTCCTTTCAACAACCAAAATTTAATTTAAAAATATAATATTATAATTAAAATATAATATTCTTCCAATTGATACGATGACTAGTAAGGCAAACCACCTTTGCCGCTGCGCCTCATAGTAGGAGCATTTTTGGGTAGGTTTTTAACCAAATAATGTATTTGAGGCAAGCTGAAATTTTGATATGTTGTAGTTTAATGTTTATACAATACAAAAAAAACGACAGGCGATTCTGTCGGGTCTTTAGCACTGCCAGGCGTGTGCAAAAAATTTTGCAATAAAATCTAATAAATGTATTTGAGGCAACTTGAATGTTATTTATGTATTGTATAAACATTAAACTACAACATATCAAAATTTCAGCTTGCCTCAAATACATTTCTTGGATAAAAAAAAAATCAAAAATTTAGGGGTTGGTTTAGACCCGCTACCCGCCAACCAGGTCTGCAGTTCCGTGTTGGGGTGTGTCTGAAGAGCTATAGGACAAGTTTTCAGCTTGCCTCAAATACCTACCCAAAAATGCGTGCCAGCTCTTGGACTATCACTTGCAGTCAAAATTATGAGCAAAGGTACATAACAATGATCTTTTAAATTAATAAATTATAATACGAATTTGTATACTTGATTTGATTAATTTATTAATTTGATTAATAATCAAGATATCTAAATTAAATTTATAATTTAATATGTCATGTAATATCGTACGACACAAATTTATATATCAAAAATGTCAAATTTTAATCTGATATGGGGTACGAATTCTTTTTAACTGTACGACCATACGCATAAGTGCCAATCAGATTAAAGGTAATTAAGTGACATTGCA
Source organism: Pseudoips prasinana (assembly GCA_951640165.1). Lineage (NCBI taxonomy): Eukaryota > Metazoa > Arthropoda > Insecta > Lepidoptera > Nolidae > Pseudoips > Pseudoips prasinana. The sequence goes on from OX621240.1 coordinate 19,966,457, forward strand.
TCCGATTTTTCAAATTAAGAAGCAATTTTCAAATCATAAAAGCGAAATTGGTCTTACCACCAACTTATACTCAAAGCAATGTAAAAAAATATAAGACTTACGAGTTACGAGGTAGACTTGAATGTACAGACGCCAGCGCATCCAGCTAATTGGGGAAATTTTACAGATTGGGGTACGTTGATGTACTGGCGTCTGTACAACATTATTCTTGATAAATATATGTGATTAAAATTAGTGAAATTCTTTTACTATGTAAATTGACAATTTTATATATATATATTTATATATATATATATATATATATATACCATTGTCAATTTACATAGTAAAAGAATTTCACTAATTATAATATATTATATAGTATTTGTATTTATTTTTGTTGTGTTAGTTTATTGAGTAAAATGTATTCTTAAGTTACCATTATTATGTTAATATTCGCATATGTTTGTAACTCATATGAATATATTACACCAAATATGTAAAGATATTTTTGGTGAATAAAGATCTTATTCCCTTGAGTCAACTTTCAATAAAATCACGTACATATCATCAAAACTATAGAAAAATCAGTTCTGTACAAAATACTTAATAATATAAATAACTTTGTCTTCATTTCTTTTTATTTTATTAAAATATTGCCGTGTAAATTATAGCCGTCTTGTACTTGGTCCGAGTCTCCGTGTACTTTGGGTTTGTGGATTTATAGGTTTGTAAAATACCCCACAGACACAGGGATTCATTTCCCTAGAGCGTGTTCAGTATGGGAACATAGAAATAATAGTCGACTCAACCGATAACAAAATTGATATATTAAAGTAAAAATTATAATAGAGATACATGGGTGTTGACCCGTGAGGTAGCAATCGGCGAGTGTCTTGTAGGTGCAGTCGGACCCGTTACGGTACGGAGTGAGTAGCCAACCTCCCCGCACTCCTCTCAGCCCCCGCGTACAACGTCGGCGTTGCAATGGCGCCGACAGAGCGGGCGTAGTCTTTAAAAAACCCATTCACATGCACGTATTGAATATTAGATATGATACGTTGTATGATAAAGCAATTAAGCTGTTTTAGATTTTGACCTAAAGTTATTTTTTTTCACAAGATGAAATATTTATTTTCAACGGTTTTTGTTCGATGTTTTTAGTCATGCTTATTTCCTTATCGGGATGGGAATAACATGACTCAGTAAATCTGAGGAACAGCCTAATAAAATGAAAAAGAAATGGATACGATTAAATTAGGCTTTGGCAGTCTCTTGACAGCTTCGCTTACATAATTTGTCACCTGACATGGCTCTTGTAAATTATTATAAAAGCAAATACGTTCGGCTTAGAGGATAAGATAGCCTCGCTACTACGAGTACCGTGGCGCCCCCTCGAGTTTCTTTATAATGTCCCAGGATATATATTTATTTACATACTAGCTGTGCCCCGCGATTTTACCCGCCTTAAACTTTATAACATACATACATACATAGACGCACGCCTGTTTCCCAGAGGGGTAGGCAGAGACAACGGAATTCCATTTGTCACGATCTTTGCACACGCCTTTTGCCTTTTAAACTTTATAAACTATGTGTTAATCCAGGGTGTCAGCTAACTCCATACCAAATTTCATTAAAATCGCTCCTGCCGTTTAGACGTGAAGAAGTAACAAACATACACACTCAGATAGTCACAAACTTTCACATTTATAGTATTAGAGTGATTGCAAAAGAATTTCTTAAAAAAATGGGAGACAAAGAAAAATACAAATAATTATTTCTTATACCTACATAAATAAATGTATGATAGTGATTTTAACACAAATATAGATAGAAAAAAAAATCCTTCCTTTTATAATACGATACCCTAAATGTGTGTGACTAAATATATAAAAAGTCCCGTTAAATACATGCATATGTAGGATACATTATGCACAAGTGAGTGCAAAAAGAAATGGAATTAGAGTGTGTGCAAAATCAAGTGCACTTTTGATATACAGATACACTATATTGCACCAAATCAAAATATGACATAGTAACATGAATTTATTTAAACAATAAGGTACAAACGGCGGTCGTATGTAGCATTCTCTTCCAGGCAACTGTAGCATCAACCAAAGCACTGCAGAGAGACAAAATGGTAGTACATCTACTAATACAAATTTAAAAATATATGTGCTCCAGTAAAAAAGTATTTTGGTATTTAAAGATATATTTGGAACATATATGGTTTAATTTCTAATAATTAAGTATATACTTTCTGTTTGACATGGCCAGAGAGTGATCAAGTGAAGGACTTACAACAAAAAGGGTAATAATTATTTGTATTATAATATTATTAGATGACCACCATGACTCAAGCGGTATGGAAACTGCCTTCTGATCCAAAGACTGCGAGTTCGAACCTCGAACAATACAAACATTTGGGTTCATTAACATGTCTATATGTCTTGGTCTGGATTTTTTCTGTGTTTTGTATGTATATATTTACAAAAATAATGCAAATAAGTATTTCTACCCCTTGTCTAATATCTTTGTTTAGTTCAGGCTAGATGGCGCTATGTGACAGATATGTCTCGAATATTTAATATTATCTGTACCCCGCGGCTTTACCCGCGCTAAACTTTATAAGTTATAGCCTATGTGTTATTTGGATATATAAGCTATACCTATTACTACAAATTTTCATCACAATTCGTTTGGTAGTTTTTGCGTGAAAGAGTAACAAACACCCATCCATCCATACTCACAAACTTTTACATTTATAATATTATTAGGATTTGGGTTAAACATGCTACCGCTTTTCTACGACTCAACTGAGGTACAACGTGCTTTCTTGGCACAAAAGAAATGTGTTCGCGCCATTCATGGCATACCACCATGGGAGTCTTGCAAGCCACTATTCAAACGGTCTCGCATACTTACTTTACCCTGTATGTTTATCCTAGAGACAGCTAAATTTGTTTTGCAACACCCTAATTTATTCCAAAAAGCAAGTGATTTATATCCTCGTAACACCAGACATCCCGACAGAATTGTGTTGCAGAAAATACCTAGAACGTCTATGTACCTTAGGAGTGGCTTGGTAATGTGTGGACGTATTTTTAATGCGTTACCGAGCAGTTTTAAACAACTGCCTACTAACAAACTATGTAAGAAATTAAAAGACTGTTTAATTGACAAATCTTTTTACTCACTAGAAGATTATTTTCAAGTTGTCAAAAATAAATGTGAATTGTAGCACTATAAGCCGTGTGATTAAGCAATAATTTTCAATGTATAACTTTAATTAAGATTTGCATGTCACAGATTGACAAAATGTATATGGCTTCAACTATATTATACTCCAACCTATGTACCTACATTTTATGCAAATAAAAAAACTATTCTATTCTATTCTAACTATTCTACGACACAGATGCTAGTTTTATTACAAATGTTCATGTATTTTTTGTTATCATAATATGACTGGATAGTTTAATGACGTTATTACATTATTTACATGTATGTAAGAAAATGTATTTTAAAATTTGATATATTTAATTTACTTCTAATTTAATATTGTATACCAATAATGCCAAAACCTATGACCTACCATAGTTTTATTAAAAAGAAAGACAACGCCCGCACTAGGGAATCTAATCCCTGTGTCGCGGGGTACTTTACAAGCATAAAAGACGGACATAAATTACATCACAGACACCGTACAACTATTTATGGGTAACACAAATAGTTGTCCGGCGCGGGACTCGAACCCGCGACACGACGCGGCGAGGCGACTGTCTTAGCCGCTGCACCACACGTGCAGTCAACTAACCAGTTGGACTTACCTTGTAAATAACATGCTATGCACCTATGCGACTTCTATTCTATTCTATTAAGACAAAAAGACCGTTCATATTGAAGATGTTAATTTTAATGAGTCACAAAAACTTAGCATTTGCATAAATCATAAAGGCATTGTGCTTAAATAAGGAACTCCAATGAGCATAAAATTCTCATTACAAGTCTTCCTGACTAAGATTTGGAATAAAAAAATTAGAGCATGCATAGCAAAGTTGTGTAATACTCACCTTATTATTTTACGACACAGATAATTTACTAGGAGCAATTAAATATTAATTGTATCATAGTTTAACTATATGATAATTGATGTGCATTTATTATTTAAGTGTTTATTTTCTTGAATATGTAACAATTACTCATACTCGGTTTACTGAGAAACAATGATTAAAATAAGATTTTTCTAGAATTAATAGTATAACGGAAAGTACAATAAAAATAGGTTGTCATTCTTAAGCTTCAACAAATATTCAAATCAAGTAACATATGTCTTTAGAGTTCCGCTTCCAAAGGGATGCCTAAATTTGTTTTATTTTATACATATATTTATTAAATATATAAATACACTATCTCATAATTAGTCATAATAGGATAGTTGATATGTTCATCAACTAACCTATAATAGATCATGAGTAATCATGAGAAACAGCCCGGTGACAGACAAACAGACAGAACAATGGAGGCGCACACCGGAGGCTTAGTACTAGGGTTCCGCTGGCACCCTTATGGTGCGGTACCCAAAATAGCATTAAACTTTATTTAACATTGCCCGTACCATCTAATTTGAATTGCGCTTGCTTTGGAATTTCTATTGACCTAAACCACAGATTACCGTAACTAAAACCCCCATATCTGATATTGACTCATCTTATACTGACCATAGACATAATAATTACTGTTTCAAATGCTATAAAACCGAAACTTAAACTATTCTTTAAAAATTAACTTCAACATGAGACTATTCCGAAAGCATCCCCTAACAAATCAAATCATCATCAAAATAGTTCACAAATAAAGCAGGTATTTTTTTCTTTTGGACTATGATATTTCCGTTGTCAATCATCAGCATTCTTATTAAATACCGATAAATTATCGTTCTCATTATATATATGGTTTACGCCACTATAAATTATTTATTTATAAGTCGTAAAATATTAACTGTATTTATTAAAATTACTTAAACAGTATTATTGTCGTTCTATAGAGTAAAATCACGTACAAAGTGAATTACATACAGTTGATTTGACAACAAACCAAGAAGTTTGCAGACAGTTAATAAAGGAAACGTATGCCGAAGCAGTAAAGATATCATCGAAAGAAGTAATCCACAAACAAAAAATGAGGAAGGAAATGCAACAAGTTTGCTCTTTGTAATAAAGCGTGTAAGAACATCACACGCAATTACACTGATTGTCAATGTTGTAATGCAATCAATGTGATCTCGCTGATTGTTTGCCCGCAATAAGTTATATCCGGTGCAATAGAAGCCACTTACGTGTTATTATTCTTATTAATTTGTATGCTTAATTAGATACCTGGAATTGATGTTTTAATAACCTACTTGCTCGGTACCAAGTATTATCACTGATATGTCACGTACGTTTACATATTGTATTTACATCATATAATATATATTATTCATCATAATATCATCCAAAGTCGTCCAATATTGGACAAAGGCGTCTCCCAAGACCTCCACAATTGCCGGGCTTTCAGTGACCTTCGCAAGATCATCGGTACATCTAGTAGAGGGCGCGCCCATGCTGTGTGTTCCGCTTCGTGCACGCCACTGGAGAATCTTTCTGTCCCAGTGGCCGTCGGTTCTATGAGCTATGTGCCTAGCCCACTGCTAGTTCAATTTACCAATTTTTAATGCTATTTCGGCAATATTATTAATCCTACTAATATTATAAAAGGCGAAAGTTTCGGAGTGTGTATGTTTGTTAGTTTTGCGTTTTTAGGTGTTGTTTGATGTTTTATACTACAACGTAAGCAACCAAACTTACCGCCCACCCAATGGTATCACTGTAGCGTATAACGTTTGCAACACACGCCTTGTATTGATACCAATTAATATAAATGTTTGTCCTACTAATATTATAAAGGCGAAAGTTTGTGAGTGTGTATGTTTGTTACTTCTTCATGTCTAAACGGCTGTAGCGATTTTATAAAAATTTGGTAAAGAGTTAGCTGAAACCCTGGATTAACACATAGGCTATAATTGATAAAGTAAAAAACAAAGGTGTCTATGAACAGCAACAAACTTATTGTCATATTGAGCTCGCAGATATTACGGTCAGAAATAGCTCCGTTTTAACTAGTCTGCTGTCTAGAAGCACTGTTGTAATCATCGGATTGCTGACACTGCTGTGTGGTGACGGCATAGAATCTATAAGCTAGTAAGCTTAAAATATCACCCCATCTCATCCCGTGGGGGGCGTAGAAATCGTCCAGGGTAATACCTACCAGAGAACGGGCAGCTTCATTTTTCTGTGAACTATGGCCGTCAAACTGCGATCGCCAACCCGTCTGTCAAGCGTGGCGATTATGGCATATACCCTCATTCTTTCGGGAGGCTTTTGTCCAGCAGTGGACGTACTTTGGCTGACATGATGAAATGATAATATGAAAAAATATTATATAAAAATTTCAGTCTCCTAATGGTTTGTAGGAAGAAAATTCATTAATGAATTAGGCTCGCCTATGTACATGCTATTTATTGTAAAATTTTACTTAAATGTATGTTTCTGTGTACAATAAAGAATAAAGAGAAAAGAAATAAAAATGAAATCGGGTTAACATTGATTATTGGTTACCTAAGTAATCAAAATAAAAACTTCAATTCAGTGGCGAGTTAAACTGGGCTCATGTTACTGATCGTGTACTCAAAACCTTGACCGTGACCGAAGTGTTACGACTTACGAGGCAACATTAAGCCAACTCCGACAATTAACAGCCGACCATAAAAATAAACCTGCTTAACTTACAATCAATTTCGTAGCACAGTATTTTATTTTTAGCTGACTACTATAGAGAGGATTACGCATGAATTTACTGCATATTTATTTATATAAAGGGATTTTTGCACCACCAAGACTGATTTGGAAGTGAATCTGCCTTCTGTATGGATACCCCTTACAATCCTGTTACTCTCTTCGGGCTGGAAATCATACGCCTAATATAATATTTTATAATAATAACTAGCTGTGCCCCGCGGTGTTACTCGCATTAAATTTTATATTTTTTTTTTTGCTATAAACCTCACGGAGACCTTTCCAACGAATGCAAAACCGTGGAAATCGGTTCGTGCGTTCTGGAGTTACAGCGTCAGGAAGGAAATCCCGACTTATTTCTATATATTAGATTACTATTATAATTCCAATAAAACTATAAGTAGACAATTACGTAACTAAATTCTGTAGAAATAGAATTTATTACTTTTAGAAGGTACAATGCTCGATGGCCTCAGCAGTCTCTCAAGAATGGGGTCTAAAAATTAACATGGATTAGACGAAAATCATGTCAAACATCCATGTTGCACCCACTCTAGTTAAGGTTGGAAACTCTGCACTCGAAGTTGTAGAGAACTATATATTTACCTAGGACAGACCATCCAACTAGGTAGGTCCAACTTCAAAAAGGTCAATCATAGAATCCAACTCGGCTGGGCGGCGTTCGGGAAGCTACGCAATATCTCGTCCCAAATACCGCAGTGTCTCAAGTAGAAAGTCTTCGTCCAGCGTGTGCTGCCAGTGATGGCTTACGGAACAGAGACGTGACGAAGGCACATGAATCAAAAGGATAAGGGTGTTTTTTCCTTCGTAGTGGATATCTTTCATAGGTGCCCACCGCGTATGTGGAATCCCCAGGTTACCCACTAAAACCGCCACGGTAATATCACCGGAAACTTATGACAATCAGTGGAAGCCTCTTAGGCTAACTGTAAACGCCAAGTTAAAAAAGGATTTTAGCTTGAAAATTATAATAACACTCTTTTAGTGGCATTGGTTAAAAATGAAAGGCATGCAAGTCACCTTAACATTGGAACAGGTGCATATCGTTCAATATTCAAGTTCATGGCTTCGTTGAGTAATGTTGTCATATTTTTGTAATCATTACATGCTTACAAATCTGCCTCACTGGTCTAGCGGTAGCATGTTCACCCGCACAGAATGAGGTCCGGGGTGCATATCCCGGATCGGACCAAAACTGATTCCAAAATCAAATCCCAAGACTATTCTGTAAAATGAAAAATATCTCAGCATCAGCCCGAAGTCTGGGAGTTGGCGGTATAATACCCCCGTGCCTCAGACCCACGTAAAACTGTCGTTCTTGTACCTGACCTCTTTCCGGTCGTGTCGCTCGGTGAACCTTCGGATCATGAGAGTAATGGAATAGAAAGTGCTCCTTTGTTTGAGCACCCACTTGTGCCCTATAATATGTTCCGCGCAGATGGCTAATCTCTATTGAGACTGGCTGCCGTGGCCGAAATTCGGCTAGGAGCACATTATTATAATTCACGTATTTGCATCATGAAAACAAATAATCCCATCATTCTTATTTATTTAAATAATCCATTTAATGGGTACCTTTCTAAATATTCAGCTTACTTATTACTTATATATTAATATTATAAAGATGAAAGGTTTGTATGTATGTTTGTAACGAATAGACTCAAAGAGTGCTGGACCGATTTTAAAAATTATTTCACCATTTCAATGCTACATTATCACTGATTAATATAGGCTATTTAATTGTAAGAAAAATATAAATCATCAATCCCTACTAAAACTACAATAATGTTACCCAAGGTGTAAAAAAATGCCTATAAAATATCTTTCATTGCATGCGCTGCGAAAAAGATTATTGATAGAACAAAAAAAAACCACAATATTAAAGAACATATAAATATCTACAAAAAATGTCGCGATAGCATGTCATTGTGTCCAACTATTGTAGTTATGTCACTATAACGACTTTCTAAAAGTTTAAAATTTAATCGACTGCACGGGTAGCGCAGCAGCTAATTTAATTTAATCTTTATTTCAGACAAATATGTACAATGACCGATATAAGTCCATAATTTAACTACGAAACTAGGGTTAGTACGGGTAAGATAGTCACCTCGCTGCTTCGTGTCGCGGGTTCGAGTCCCGCGCCGGACAACTATTTGTGAGACCGATAAATAGTTGTTCTGAGTTTGGATGTAATTTGTGTCCGTCTATTATATGTTTGTAAAGTACCCAGCGACATAGGGATTAGATTCCCTATGATGTTTTTTTTTATAAAGACACGCCCGTGTCTTTAAAAAACCATCATTACACCCTTATAAATATTATAAAATTTGCATAACATATCACCTTAAGCTATATCAGTTTAAGGAGGGGCTGTTGTGCATAAACATATTCAGTTTAACGAAGGAATATACATAATGTACTATTTAACATTGCGACAGGTGCAACTCGTACATTTCAAGTTCGAGGTTACGTTGCACATTGTTGGCGTACCTGTAGTAATGATTACATGCATTACTTATATTATACAGTATTGAATAATAAATAAATATACCTGTACGTTGGAACTTGTGAAAGTCATTCGATCGGTTCAATGAGACCACACGTCTTGGTGTGACTATTGTATACATTTCTGCAATTTTACGACTTGATGACGATTCGGACACAAAATATTCAGACATAGTGTCCGAATTTGACACTTTTAGATTTAAATATTTTTTAGTGACAATTTCGACAGCATCAAATTATTGAACCTTTTTGGTACAGTCAGATAAAAAGGTGTTAAAATATAAATAGTGGAGAAAAACCGTCACCAAAACTATGATGGTGATGGTCGCAAATAAAGCGAGAAATACCTATACAAATAAAAGAGATAGAGATAGGAGAGACTGTTATATGTACTAGTAGCGCTTTTTCGCTCGGTGTTGTATGTACTTGAGCAGACTTGTTACCCGACCGCGAAAGTGTGTATTAACTTTGAAATATTATTTTTCAAAAACGACTGCTTTCGTTATAATTCGGCTAAAACTAATTATTACCTTAATTAAATTATTATTATAAAAACGAAAAATCTGATTGCATATAATAAACGGAAAAGAGAAAAAGAATGATCACAATATCTTTATAAAATTTCTTGTTTTGTTATACAAATGGTTATGATACATGTATTTCTGAAAAGGTCTTTTCACGACCTTTCATTTCAGACCCATATTACTTACATAATAAAAAGGTACCTCTCCTAATTTAATTAAATTCAACCACACCTCATATGTCAAGCCGTTTAGCCGTTAAGTTGTTACAACATAAAAAGACCAGGGTAATTAGAGCCCTCTCGCATGCCGATAGACTAAATTGTAAGTTGTCCGGCCAATGTCTTGGAAGTCTCTTCGTTAGCCTTGAGTATGTTTCGTTGAAACTTCTCAACTGGGCCGTGTTGAAACCGGTAGTATAGGAAGTCGCTGAGTTAGTTTCACTGGGTCTCTTCAGTTGGAGCGTATTGGGCTCGGTGATATTATCAAAGCGCGATCGTGATTATACAGACAAGGCCCGACATAATAATTATATTTAACTCTTACCATAACATAGACAGAACCAGTCAGACACGATGTAGTAAAATATATCTAAAACTATAAATATCGATAGTATAAGTAAGTATTTAAACTTAGGTATAAATAATCATTTTGACAATAACTTAAATAAGCTACAATCCCTTCATCTAAATAACAACATGCTCTTAAAAATTATTTTGTATAGTAATGACAATCGTTTTTAAAAGTCTACCTTATTAAAACCTTTATTTAATTTATATTATAATACTAATAATAACATATCTGCTTTTTTCATAATGAAATACAAAGAATGTTACTTTAACATTTGAACAGGTGCAAAGTTAAGTCAATTGTAAAATATAGTAGACATTGCTGTAATAGATAATTATGAACATTTTACTTGCCTTTAACTATTTTATTTGCAAACGAATACAGATACTCGTATAACTTCTTATAAGAATTCTGGAAAATTTTAAATATATAGATTACTAGCTTCTGCCCGCAGCTTCGTCGGAGTTGATTATAGAATTGGGTCCTGTATTTTGTTTTGCTGATAGTCAGACTCATACTTTTTACCTCAGCAAAATCTTAGGTCCTCAGATAGATAGATAAACTCTTTATTGTACACCTAAAGAAATAATACAAAGCGACAACTTACAAATAAAATAAATACTTAGGTTAGCGTCCTAACATTTTGCTGGCGTTAAAAGTACATATTATTATAAACTATTTATCAGCCAAATTTCATCCAAGCCTGTTTAGCTGTTTTTGCGCTATTGAGTCCCAAACATATAAAATTTAAATCTATGCTAGATAGTATAGATAGATATGTTTACGGACATTGTTACATAATTCTGATGAGAATAGATATTATAAATACTGCAGTGAAACTATATAATACGAGCCCTTTTAAGTATTAGTATGACTCAAGGTCAAAGAAGCAGGTAATCATTAATTTAGTAATTTAAACAATTCGTCATGCCCTTGTAAAAACCATCATTCCAGTAAATAATTATCACGAGTTAACAGCGATCGTACCTTAAAATCCACGTAACTAGAGGAAACAATTAGAGAGCTGTCCAAAATAATACAATTATTCATTTAATTGCTTGTAACCTTTTTTTTTTATTTTTGATAAGGCAGGGGGAATGCTAATGCATGCCACCCGCAAAAAGTGTCTGCGGGTGGGTATGTCGGACTCGCACCGACTAAACATAACCTGCCGTGGACTTCTTCTGGCGCCTGATACGGGGAGCCCCGGGAACGCGGGTATGCTGCTCCGGTGCCCCCCTTTTGCGCCGTGTCCCAGATGGTCGGGACACGCACCACAAGCAATTAAATTATGAATTACTTGGTATGTTGTGGGATTTATTAACCGAAAATTCTATGACTGTACGTTATCAATTGTCTGTACCATGGAGCTATTAAACTGCTTGACTCCGGGCTTACATGCGACATCTTTTTTTACTACCAACAGGTCCCTTTTTCTTTCATCGTGTAGTGTAAAAATTTATTCAGCCTCACCCTCATAATTAACATCAAATAAAACTCAGTAACTATTATTGACGGCTTAAAGGTCTGACTGCATTGTGTGCCATTTACACGGAGCTAAGGGCCCACAAATTTATTTCTAGACTTCAATTATCGGGGCTCAATCGAGATGCGACCACAAGAATGCAGTCCAGACCCAACTGCTGGATAGGGAATCTGCAATAAACCTGTTTTGTAAACTTTTGTACGCCCTTCAATACTTTATGTTACATACTAGGGGCGCCGCTTCCAGTCAACTATGCAATTTATTTGCCCATTGAAAGTAAGAGTTTATTAAGTTTTATGTGATTACTTTCGTCTTCGTTTCGTGTACGCTTCAGTTAGCACTTTATTGAAAGTATATGTATAAAAATTGTAATAAAGATGCAGTAAAATAAGTACCTAGTCTTATTAAATCATGTTAGCTACTGTCACATTTCGGTAGTTAAATATTACGATAATTAACTACTAAAATGGGAATTCTGCTGTAAACTTCGAAGCCGCAAGAATTGTGTTTCCAAAATCATTACATTTTGGGGTATTGTTCTAGAGTTAGAGTAGTAGATTATAGTTATCGTTGCTTATATGTATGTATTGTACCTATGTATTGATTGCAAAAGCTCCTATTATAACTATGAATATCATTACAGGCACTCTTTTAATCATATTCGCTAGTGATTCACTGATTTTCTGCCAGATGATGCAGTTGCTCGGTCAAATCTGCGACCTATTAGATGAGATGGAAAAAAATAAAGAAGGATTTTTTTAATATTGTCCTTTTTATTATATTTTTTGCGGAGTGGAGGGCGGTGCATATTATAATAATATCCTGGGGCAATATTAACAACGGCTATCTGATCCCAAACTAAGCAGAGCTTGTACTATGGAAACCAGATAACTGATATGCTACATATAATAATTCTCTTTTGTAAATACATACTTATATAGATAATTACACCCAGACTCAGGACAAACAGACATGTTCATGCACATAAATATCTGTCCTGGGTGGGAAACGAACTAACTACCTCTGGCGTGAAAAGCAAGCATTTGCCAACCACGCCAACAGGCCAGTCTAAGAATTAATTGTTATGTGTAATCCCTTTCTATATGAGTACTTAAATGATGGAAAAAATAATGCCATATCCATTTAAAAAACTGTAAACATCTAATAAATCATAGTCACTATTATCTCAGTTTCCTTAAATACGTACTCAATACCTGTGACATAGAAAACTAACATAAACTTCTTAAGATCTGTTCACTCTAGATAAAATTGGTAACGAGGTACTTCACACTTAAGTACTTACCTAAATACCCATAAACAAATAACCCGTAATAACAATCATCTATTCGCTACATTAAAGTTGATGATAGCTCAGAAACTAAAACGTTCAAAACGGCAGCCATTTTTATAAATGTGTCTACGAAAACACACGGTCGAACAAATATTAATAATAATAAAAGCGAGCTGTAATTAAAATGGCGGCAATATTTTCAACACTTTTATGATGAAAAAACCATTTAGAACTCTGTATATATTCTGAGATACTAAAATCTATATCTATATGTAGGTACAAAATTACTTAAGTCGTTTATCTGTGTTTGGTATGCAGATTATTTTGTTTTCCTTCGTAATATGCAGATTATTGAAAGAGCTAATCTAAACACACTTGATATCGGACCCGATTGAGTCAACATTTTTGCATCGCACTATATGTAAGTACGTAGTAATATCTGAGGTCTGAAGTAAAATATGTTACATGGTATAGAATAAGACTAATATTCCTTACCATGGGATTTTGAGATATAACATGGTTAGTAATTCTAGTATCACATATTATTTGCAGCAATAAATTTTAAAACGAAACTATTGTTTTGCAAAATATATCATACCATAAAAAATTATCATAATTATTACTATTTTAAATAAAAATTGGCCATGAAGGGTTCCGCAGCAGCAAGTATTTCAGTTGATTAAATGAAAGGTAAATTGCGGTTTACGATTTATGACGCATTAAAAAAAAACTACTAACTAGAATTCGTTCAAACCAATTTTCGTTGTTAGTTTACATGGTAATGTACATCATATGTTTTTTGTAGTTTTATCATTCTCTTATTTTAGAAGTTACAGGGGCGGGGGGGGGGGGGGACACTCATTTTTCCACTTTGGAAGTGTCTCTCGCGCAAACTATTCAGTTTAGAAAAAAATTATATTAGAACCTCAATATCATTTTTAAAGACCTATCCATAAATACCCCACATGTATGGGAACGAAGAAAAAAAAAATTTAGTTTCAGTTCTATGTATGGGGAACCCCCAAAATTATTATAATTTTTCTATTTTTGTGTAAAAATCTTAATGCGGTTCACAGAATACATCTACTTACCAAGTTTCAACAGTACAGCTCTTATAGTTACGGAAAAAAATGGCTGTGACATACGGACGGACAGACAGACAGACATGACGAATCTATAAGGGTTATTTTATTACTTTTAGAAGGTATTTAATTCTAGCTTCTACCCCCTGGTTCTGGACTATTTTATACCAAAATTTGTGCTAATGTCATTTAGGCGTGATTAGGGGACATACGTGTAATTAAGTTTCGAAAAAATAGCGTATTACACCATTTTGAAATTATCAGCGTCAGTTTAATAGGTAGGGTAAAAAAATGAAAATTCCACGTAAATGTAAAACTTTTACGGAATAAATGATTTTTGATTTGATTTGAATATATATGAATAATGGTCAAAATTTTATTGATCTGGTGTAATAAGCTTTGTTCATTTTGTAATTACATCTAAATTATTACCATAAGTTCTTTATCTACCTATGATTTTAAGGATACAAACTGTTAAAAGTAGGTAAACCCATGGTCGCATCTCTGTACGTACCAAGTCGACTATAAGAATATATTCGTTAAATTTTTTGCATCATAATTTGTGCCCATTTGCTTTGCATAACAGGCAACAAGAGCGCTCCTGGTAATGACAGTGTACAACTCATGCAAAAAGCAACTCGCCATCTTGTACTATCATTTCTTCCTTTTTTGCATTGAGTCGTAATTATTATCAACGAACCAGTTGGTGGATCATTTGTTTGTATGAAGGTTGGCTGGTTATTCACTCGTGACCTTTAGAAAATGCCTCAGGAATCGTCGGGAATCTTTGCAGTATGAAACATGGCACGCCACGTTATCTGTTCGCCTTTTTGTGTTGAGACTTTGTAAAAAATTAAACGGTGTATAATTGTAAACATGGATGAGATTAAGAGCTATTTAGATTGTATTTAATAACATGGTAACTTACATAATTGCGTTTTAAGACGTCTATGTAGGTAGATATGATTTATTTTATTGCTATCTAATAAATTGCATGATATACACTGTACCGTTAGTAAATTTTGTTAAATTAGTATTTTTTCCTGAATTATGGGCATAGTTAATAAAGTTCTGCGTTGGTATGAGCTGTAGAAACGTATTTATAAGATTCGTAATTTAATATTTAAAAAAAAAGATTAAATGCCGCATTAATAAAAATGTTGATAGCCCCACTTTATTTAACGCGTTAAACTCCGTGATACACTGGCATGTTAGAAAAACTATTTTTAGTAGATCGTATAACAAATAAAGTTTTAAAAGGTTTTTGTTGCAACGTAAAGACTACTTTTCTGTTAGGGATGAACGATCCTACAAAAAGTACTTTGCTTGGATACTCCGTCACTGCATTTAATCAACTTAGTACCTACGATTAGCAACAGAAGTAAGTAGCCACACATAAATTATCCCTTATCCAGGTTCTGGAGTATACGGAATCAAATTTAACCTTATTGGTTTAACTTATAGTAAAATATTTTTCGACGGGCCTTTTGGCTAGATTTCATTTCACGCCGGAGGTCGTCGGTTCGATTCCCGCCCAGGACATATATTTGTGTACATGAACATATCTGTTTGTCTTGGGTCTGGGTGTAATTTATCTGTATAAGTATGTTTTTATGAAAGAAAAGTTGTATATGGAGTATATTAGTTATCTGGTTTCCATGGTACAAGGCTACAAGCTATGCTTAGTTTGGGATCAGATGGCCGTGTGTAAATAATAATGTGCCAGGATATTATTATTATTTAATTTAATAATTGGAGCTAGACCAAGCTAGGGGTTAAACTATTAACACCCACTATTTATATACAAGTTTTAATATAACTTCGACGTTAAATGTTAAAACAAACCACTTTGTCTAGCCTTCAGCTTGGCTTGACTGGCCTGTAGGGGCTAGTTGGGGCTAGTTGGGGCTCTAGTAGTATATATAGTATATAAGAAGAAATAAAAACGGAGAGCTCGCGCCAAAAGCACTCGGCTCAGTACGGCTACTACGTTGTTACTACTATACTATTAATAGTACTAGATAATAGTATGCAAATGAGGTTGCCAAGACCTTATATGAATATAAAACTATTATAGTGAAGTCCCTGTATTTTTTTATTGTTTTTGGGGGAAGACGAGCTCGCGGCCGACCTGATGGTAAGTGGTAACCGCTGCTCATGGACATTCGCAATGCCAGGGGCCCAGCAAACCGCTGCCTACCGTGAGATTAATACTCTTTTTAAACCTCGTTTAAAGAAGGTCATGTCGTAGCGCTGAAGAAACACCGCAGCAGGTATTTACTAAGGAGGATATTTTTAATAACTTTTTAAGGTTTTCTATAATTGCTCATAGCCAGATGATCGCACTGGTCCGTCAGTGATCGGCGAGGTCAAGCAACTAGGCTCGCGGTCAGTCCATAGATGATCGCTAAAGTAGTTTAACTTTTGAGCGTCTCTGTGCTTCGGAAGGCACGTTAAGATGTCGGTCCCGGTTGTTGTCATCAGGCAATTCGTTAAGCCATGTCAGACGCCTACTGGGAGGCTTGAACAACTGACACGGTAACCACTGCCCATACGATAAGTTAGTCAGTAATAATTGCGAATATTGTACTTAGTAGTTTTGGCTTAAGGGAAACTACCATTCGGGTAGCCTATTTATTTTAACTTGACTATTTATATTTAAGACTTTAGACTTTGAGACTAACGAGTAGCCAGATCAGCCGAGTTTCTACCTGTAACAGCTTCAAACTAGTTCTGTAAAAGTGACTCATGATACAAGATCAAAATGTTTATATTATTTCTATTTCAATAAACTTGCACTCGTAAAAAGGATGCATATCTATATAAATATCGCATCTTCAAGGTGCTTGTTCCAATAGGGAATGTTTTTATTCACCATGTGAGAGATTCCTTTAACAAAAGACAAGGAGTTGCTATTCAAATGAAATATAATTGTTAACACAGTCTTCTAAAAGTTTACATATTAAAACCCCCAAAAAATATATAATGGAACCCGTATGATATATAGAATCACGTGTAGAAGCCTCATTGAATATGTTACGCCGGAGCGTCTCAACTGGGCCGTGTTGAAACCGGTAGTAAAGACACCCGCTGAGTTTGTTTCGCTGGGTCTTCTCAGTTCGGGTGCATTGGATCCGATGGTAGTATTAAATCGCGACCGTTGTTATAAACACCAGGTCAGCCATAATAATAATATTGAATTGTTACCTTAATATAGAAAGAATCATCATCAACAAGATGTAGTAAAATATATATAAACTTATACAAATCTCTTGATCAGTAACTTAATATAAGCTAGCTAATAATTAAATCATCTATACATATAATAAAATTGTAGGAAAGTCAAAACTGTACATTAAATATTTTTTTTTAAATATACTTGGGGCGTGATCTACAATCAATATCGAAGCCAAAAATATATATTATAGAATTTTTGTCTGTATGTCTGTTTGTCTGTATGTATGTCCGACCTAAACTCAAAAAGTACTGCATGGATTTACTCCAAATTTTGCATGAATATTACTAAGAGGTTGGGTCAACATATAGGCTTCATATTATCAAGCTATCGCCTACGGGAGAGGAGCTGTTATACTTTAAAGTTTAACGCGTGTAAAACCGCGGGGCAAAGCTAGTTACTATTATAAATGTTTTCATACTATCCGCGTACCTAAATAGAAATAATTACGTATACTTAACGTATATTGAAACCCAAGTGTATTGTACAGACGCCAGCAGGTCCAGTTAACCTGTCTGACAAATTTCATTTATAGATTTTCAACCTTAGCACATAAGCATAAGGTTCACTTTCAATTGCGGAAATTTGACAGACTGGGGTAGCTTGATGTGCTGGCGTCTGTACCTCTTGCAACCATTGTTAGAATAATCATATCACGTATATTGTAATTATATTTACTATAGTATATAATATTATATATTTTAGTAAGTGAATATTTTTAGATTAAATTAATAGTAGCGCTTCTTTCCTGAAATACAGGATTACCTAGTTCAGGCACACCTGTAATGTTTATAGCGAAGTAAGATTTTTTGTATTAGTTTTAACAGAAAGAAATTATTATTATTATAAAAAAATATTACTATAAACATGTTCTGACTATTTAAAAAACTTCTACGTGTTTGGGGTCATTATTAACTCTTAATCTGGTGCAAACCCATCATTACATGCTCTCCAAATCGCAGTTACTGAGACTTTTATCTTGCGAAATCTCTGTCACATTTTTTTTTGTATCAGAATTGAACAAGACTTTTATCTACAATCAAAGAAGCTAGAGCTATCGCAACAAGACAATAATGTTTACCCACCTTGTGAATAGTAAATATTGCCATCGATACAGGTAATATCAAAGTAATATCGATAAACTCCGGATATTATTGTGAGCTCATAAAGTACGTGCCATGGTGATGGCGTATTATTTCATTGGGAAGATAACTTTTCTGCTTTGTTGCAATTTGTATGCTTCACCGCCTTCATAGTGATATACTTGAATTGGAAAATATAGTACAGATTTACAGACTCTGGCAGCGTCTAATCCGTAGGTAGTAAGCTAGGTTTTTGTAGTAGTGACACGGCTTCGATTATACATAAAAGATCGGAGTTTCTTTTCATCTAAGTTTCTTTGTTTGGATGATTTCGTAGGAGTGCTAGTTAGAAATATTGTTCTTTTTTATTACTTTTATAGTAAACGTTAATCAGCTGTATTTATTTATTTAAGGATCGTCAACGGTACATACACTCATGCAGTTATAAGACACGTACATACTTAAAAATAATAGTGCTGCAACACTTAAAGACGACCACAGCATTAAAATTTTACATTATTAAAGTTAATTATAATAAATTAATTAAAAACTTGCACTAATTACAAAAACAAGCCATAAACAATAAACATCGAAACGAGACAAAAAGTAACATGAAAAGCAGAACACGGACAAATATTAAACTACAGAACATACACAATTATTAACATTAATAGCTATATATAAAAATAACATACAATAAAATAATAGTGGAAGGATAAAGCTTAAATACCAGAAATAATCATTCGATAAAAGTATTCGTTTTTTTATACAAATACGTCGGACATATAATATCCTGGGACATTATTTACACACGGCCATCTGATCCCAAACTAAGCAGAGCTTGTACCTACTATGGAAATCACATAGCTGAAATACTACATTACAGATAATTACACCCAGACAAACAGACATGTTCATGCACATAAATATCTATCCTGGGTGGGAATCGAATCCACGACCAGCGCGGCGTGATAGGCAAGCAACTACCAACCACGGCTGCTGGCCCTTCAACGCCATATGACGGGGACATTTTATAGTACAGACGCCAGCACATCAAGCTACCCCAATCTGTCAAATTACCCCAATTGAAAGTACAAATTTGAAAATCTATAAAATAAATTTGACAGATTGGGGCAGCTGGATGTGCTGGCGTCAGTACTATTTAATCCATAACCACAAGGGCTAAATTTCAGATTATGCTTTGCGATAAACATTTTACAAATGACTAATATCGTGATTCATCCCCCCAATTCACGTCATATTCTGATGTCAGATGAAAAAGTTCCATAACCCTCGGTACAAATTCCTATGTTATTTAACCTTTTTGTCTGATATTACTCAGCCGTCAATGTCAGAAAGCCGGCTTAAAGAAAAATAAATGTGATAAAGCTCGAGTGCAGATTAGGCCTTGACAAGTGCTTAATGAATGAAAGAAGCTAATATGTATAACAAAAATCCTGATAAAGAATCGCATCTTTAAATGATAGAGTAGGTAGTCAGATTTTATCCCCAAAGTCTATCACCGTAGCCTAGTTGGTAGTGCTCCTGCCTACGAAGCCGGTGGTCCTGGGTTCGAATCCCGGTAAGTGCAAATATTTGTGTGATGAGCACGAATATTTGTTTCTGAGTCATGGATGCTTTCTATTTATATAAATATTTATCTATCTATATAAGTACGTATATCGTCGCCTGGTACCCAAAGTACAAGTTTTGCTTAGTTTGGGGCTAGGATGATCTGTGTGACATTGTCCCGAGATATTATTATTATATATTTTATTAATTTAATTTAAATTTCACATTTAGTTATTTAGACTTAATAATAAATAAAGAAATATCTTCGGACAAGTAGCACACTGCTATCTATATCCAGACTAGATAGAGCCTGTACTGTGGCAAACAGACCACAGACCACCGACAACCATATTTATATATTTCTAAATACATAAATATTATAGCTAACTTACACCCAGGCACAGAATAAATGATCGTTTCATAACACAAAGATTTGTCCCAGGTGTCAATCGAACCCACGACCTCCGCCTTAGGAGTCAAGGTCAGTAACCACTAGACGAACAGGCAAGTCAGTACTTTTGAAACAAGCCTATTCCTTATAAAATTTCTTCGAAATCAGCTGGGCATAGATAATATAGCTAGTGACATGTTCAGATATCTGTGTTGGGCCTTAGATAGGTTACAGAGTGCTTCTGTGATTTACCAAAAGCAAGAATCATATACTGGCTTTGTTATATAAAATACAGCGGGTGTGTTAAAGTCTTAAACCCTAAATCCATGTGATCTATTCCTTAAATGAATTAGCGACTTTAAAAATAAAATTACAGATATATTTCATTTACGAGTACTAATTGTCAATTACCGTACAGGTCACTACTCATCAGTAGAACATCTGATTTAAATCATTTATACGAGTAAGTTAGCAAATTGCATATCGCAAACAAGATCAGATATCATAAAATAACTAACAAAACTACTTACCTACGTAGCAAGTAACTAAGTGTTGTGATTTATATTAAATGAACGCTGCGCTCAATTGCAATAGTAAACACATTTATCAAGACTGTCACATAACACGAGACCTATAATTTATGCTAAGAGAATTAAAAATATATGCGCACTTTGCAGTTCACATTTGTTTTATGTGGCAGTACCTACAATGAATTAATTCAAAAATTGATTTTTATACATTACTAGCTGTGCCCCGCAGTTTTACCCGCATTAAATTTTATAAATTATTACTGCTTCTCCTCCGTAGGTGATAGGGTGACAATATGTAGCCTATAGGTATGTTGACCCAACATCTTGGTAATATTCATGTAAAATTTGAAGTAAATCCATGGAGTACTTTTTGACTTTAGCCCGGACACACATACAGACACATAGACAAAAATTCTAAAAACTATATTTTTGGCTTCGATATCGGGTGTCGATCACGCCCCAAGTATCCTTTTTCAAAAATATTTAACGTACAGTTTTGACTTCCCTACGATTTTATTATATGTATATAGATTACTAAACAGCGAGTAATGTTTTACAAACGCCTTTTTAAAAAGGGGAGGTTCTCTATCATTGCACTAAATGCACAAGAAATGTACAATGTCTAGAAATGATTGGCCCTTGATAGATTGAAGAGAAAAAATTCAACAGTTAATTTTCGTATTTTTAAGTCAACTACTTACTACGAAGGAGGATCGCAGTAAGGCTATGACTATTTTAATTTAACCAAGTTTAAGTCTACACGAATATTATATCCAGCACAGTCTGTCAAATTTATTTTATAGATTTTCAATTTTATCACAGAAGCATACGGTTCACTTTCAATCGGGGAAATATGACAGATTGGGGTAGCTTGATGTGCTGGCGTCTGTACGTTCGTTACGCGTTAGTTATCTATCGTATGATTCATATTATATGAAAACATGATGAATCATAATTATATGAACATCGTATATCTACTACTTATTATAGTAATAATATAATAATTACTTTCGTGTATATTTAAAGAAAATATGCTAGTACTACCCATAGTATAATCAATGACGTTACTCGCGGAATACATACAATGCAAATATTAAGATGTACTAGCATACTATTTATTAGTAACAAATTGATCTGATGTTTAGTTACAGTATTCGTTATGAACAAAAGTCAAAAACAACTTAGAACCAAATACTTTACAGAGTCAATAATATTAATACGTCCTTTAAAAAAGCAATAATCTGCTTATTCACGCACATATTTTTCTTGTTCACGCCAGGGGGAATGTCTATGCATGCAACCCGTGAAAATGTCTGCGGGTGGGTATATCGGACTCGCTCCGACTAAAGCTAACATGCATTAATAAAAATGAAAAAGAAAATAGAAAAATTTCAATACTTTAAAATAAATTTATGGACGTTCTGATAATTAAGGTGGATGTATGGTGTAAACTGATGATGGCTGTTCCCTCTGGTCCTCAATTATCCCCTGTTCCCTCTGGTCCTCAATTATCCCATGTTAAATGTGTGTGTTGCTGTGTGGTGACGGCATAGAATATCATCACACCATCTCATCCCGTGGGGGTGTAGAAATCGGCCGAGGGAATACCTACCAGAGAACGGGCAGCAGCGTTTTTCTGTGAACAAAGACCATCAAACTGCGATCGCCAACCCAACGCCAAGCTTGGCGATTATGACATATCCCCCCATTCTTTGGGGAGGCTTTTGTCCAGCAGTGGACGTACTTTGGCTGACGTGATGAAATGTGTGTCTATAAGTTGGTCTGTAATGTAATACCATATCTTTTTCTTACCTTACAGGTGGCGATAGAAAAAATGTTCTATAAATTATAATCAACACAACACGAAGACCATGGATATGCTATTAAGAAGATTTTGTTTATTACATGTTATTTTAACATTCACTGTAGGAGTATCATCCAGTGACAATAATGGTTAGTAAAATAACAATTCTATATAAGAACACCATTAAAGATCTACATGTATACCCATCTTATTTATTTATTTATAACGTTAAACCACGCAATAATTTCTGCTTCTCGATGTTATGTTGCTCTCTCAATTTGGATGAATTTTACTTTAAACTTAATATTAATATAAAATAAATTCGTCATGCTCCCATTGTGTGTTAATGCTTGCGGTGGCGTTGTGGGTCGGGTCGTTTCCTTCCCTCTAATATGGCGAGAGAGGCGATGGCTGGCCCTCACGTCATACTCGTGAACGGGTGCTGCTTGCGGTAACTGGTCGAACTGCTGTTGGGGTACTCATAATATTTAATTTTTTCATACGGTCGTTGCCTCTGGTTGACTTCGTGTGACTTGTTAATTTTGTAAATGTACGCGGATGTACCCATCGTTTTCTCATCTAGCAAGAGGTTATTCTAATTGCTTGAGTGAAATTTTATGTTATTGTTTATTATCTCACAATTTTTTGCATCATTAGATGACAACGGTTCTGTGCGTGCATTAGCCTACATACCGCCCATCAAAATATAAGAAAATAAATGATTAAAAAAAAAAGAACGAAAACAAAAAGCAAAAGAAGACGAAAAAAGCAAGCCCGGAGTTTCTTTGTGGCTTTCTTCTCCGGGTCGTCCACCTAGGTAGCTAGAGAAAGCCGCAGGTTAGCTAGGGTAGGCTACTCAGCGGCGAGGATCGCTTTGGCCCCTTAACACGTCATCGGTGATCCCGTGCAACTGATCACACCCTTTCTTAGAATTCTGTCCTTTTGCTTCAGCGGCCCCCTGAGCTGTGGCCCGAACCCCAAAAGGGTGGCCTCGGGTATTAATCGTTTAATTGAAGCTACTGGTTAAGAGCCTTCTGCGCTAGCCAAATGCTCATTGCCTTCAATTCTTTAATTTTAATATTGTACAACTAAATTTCAAAATAATAGATTAATTTTTTTAGACTAATTATATTTTTGTAATTTTTATACTGTATTCGACTATGTTTATGTACTGCATTGTGAACTTGACAAGTACAAGTGTATGTTAATACCCAAGTGCTGAATAAATTTCATTATTTCATCATTATTTCATTATTTCAATAAAATTAATGTCCTACTAGCCGCATTCCGGCCACGGCGGCCAGTCTCAATAGAGATCAGCCATCTGCGCGGGACATATTATAGTGCACAAGTGTGTGCGCAAACACAGGAGCACTTTCTATTCCATCACTCTCATGATCCGATCGGATGCCTAGCGACACGACCGGAAAGAGGTCAGGTACAGGACCGACGCTTTTACGTGCTCTCCGAGGCACGGGGGTATAATACCGCCAACTCCCAGATTTCGGGCTGATACTGAGAACTTTTTCTTTTTACATAAAATTCCCATAATCACTTTTCGGCCCGCCCCAGGATTTGAACCCACGACCTCGTTCTCTGCGGGTGAATACGCTACCGCTAGATCAACGAGGCATTAATATTGATTAATATAGAGGTAGTACGTATGTGTTGAACTCTTCTTTGGAAAGTGACTGCCTCGTTGGTCTAGCGCTAACGTATTTTACCGCAGATACCGAGGTCCTGGTTTCAAATCCCGTGTCGGACCAAAAGTGATTTTGGGATTTTTTTTTGTAAAAATAATTTTCTCAGTATCAGCCCGAAATCTGAGAGTTAGGGTTAATATACCCACTTGGAAAGCATGAAAAGCTGTCGGTCCCGTACGTCACCTCTTTCCGGTCGTGTCGCTAGTCGCCCCGTCGAATCATGAGAGGGATGAATAGAAAGTGCTCCTGTATTTGCGCTCAAACTTGTGCCCTATAATATGTCGCAGACACAGAGTGCTAGTCTCCATTGAGACTGGACAACGAGGCCGAAATTCGGCTAGGAGGACATTTGGAAATTCAATAAATTATTATTAATTATTATCATATTTAAAGTTCATGTGTTAT
Organism: Pseudoips prasinana; assembly: GCA_951640165.1. NCBI lineage: Eukaryota > Metazoa > Arthropoda > Insecta > Lepidoptera > Nolidae > Pseudoips > Pseudoips prasinana. The sequence continues at coordinate 19,991,476 of OX621240.1, forward strand.
ACCTCTACATATACTTACAATATAATAACTTTATCGTCAGAAGCCTAGACTGGTAGGAAAACAAAATTGACATCTATCTCTACAGCATTTGACTAATCTCAATGCTCGCAGTATACATTTGTGCCTTTTTCTGTGATTTCATTGGCCGAACGCCGTATAGAAAGAGATGAGTCGTCGCCGCCGTGCTAGCTAAAATAAATTTATTTTCCTACTAATCTATGCTGACTATGAATTTCCAATGTAAAACGTAAGGACTTTATACAGGGTTATTTGTAAAATACCAACAATCTCGCAGGACTAGATAGAAGCTAAATTATCAAAAGTTGTAGAACAAAAGTTGTTATTTGTGGTGTTACTTCCTATAATGCATTCTATCGCATTCTCACAAAGGAGATCACTACCTCCCTAAAGATAATACGTGTTTTTTTACAGCGAAATTAATTTCAAATATGGTTTTCAGAAACATCACCGTCCGATCATCGCCAGTCCAGAGTGACGGGTAGAATAGTCAAAGTCTATTCGGGCACAAGACCGGAACCCATATCATGTACTGACGAAGGCTTTAAAGAGGACCCGCATGATTGCGCAGTTTTTTACCGTTGTATGAAGTCTGGAAATGGGAAATTCACCGTTTTTCGGGTGAGTTTATGTATATTTTAAATCACAGCATCAGCCTAATGTCGTCCATTGCTGGATATAGGGCTCTCCCAAAGGCCTATATATCGGTGCCATTTGAGGGGGTTTTTCTTAGCCACCGCTCTTGGCATGCGAGATGGCGACCGCAGTTAGGTGGTAAATAGTATACAGGGGACGTTGCTGCTCGCCTAGCTGATGTATCCTTTAATCACCTTTTGCGGCACCTAAGGGATGGTATAGCATTGTTATTCTTTCTAGGCCGGAAAACGTACGGTTATATTTACATTTTAAGTGCAACGAAAATATACTAGTGTTACCACGGGAATGCTAATTAGTATTCAATTTCTCATTTCAGTTTCAATGTGGGCCTGGGACAGTCTATGATCCGGAGACAGAAGTATGCAACCATCCTCGGAATACAAAACGCATGCAATGTGGTGGTTTTCCACCAACCATCAGTAATCCTGTTCATATGAATGAAATTGAAGACGTACAACACGAGATACCATCTCCAATTACTACAAATTTACCTTATAGTGAAATAACAACTAGAGCTTCAGTTATGACATCAAATTCTTGGACCACATCTCGTTCTTCTATTGCTTCTACTAAACGGCAAAAGTTAGAACCCTTAACGTCTACAAAAACATATCCGTGGGATACATCATCTCAATACTCGAACATTATATTTCAAAGTACTATAGATTATCCATCAAAGACTGAAAAACCTATATCGCAACAACCGATCTATACAACCAAAGTTACTTTGCCACCCTTCGATACACAAACAAGTTCTAGGGATAATATTTGCACTTCTGACGGTTTTATGGGTGACAGTCAAAACTGTCGTAAGTTTTATAGATGTGTAGCAAATCAAAGAGGAAGCTATACCAGGTATGAGTTTTCTTGTAGTGAGTCTACTGTTTGGGACGATGAGACACAAAGCTGCAACCATGCATGGGCTGTAAAAAGAAGTAGATGTGGTAAAAGCGATCTAAATAACGATAATACCATACCGCTAATACCAATCACAACTTCAATCACAGAAAAATCCGATGTTAAAACTACAAAAGATTATATAAAATATAGTACAGATAAAACTATTCAACAGCAGCTACAAATAAGTTATGGTTCAAAGGTTACCCAAACACAAACTCAAATAAGTAATGGCCCAGTTGTCCAAAATCAAACACAAATTCATTACGGTGATAAAATAAAGCCCCACATAGATTCAACAGCTGAACAAAATCAAACTCAAGTTAGTAATGGATCAGCAATTAGCCAGACGCAAACACAAATTAATTACGGAGATAAAGGGGCGCAAACGCAATTACAAATTGATCACTCTAAACTGTCAAGTCAAGCGCAGATTCAAATATATGAGTCAACTACAAAAGGTTCACCAACTTCTACACAGTTATCGAACAGTAATGGTAACATGGAAAGTAATAATCAATGTGTGAAGTCAGGATTTATGGGAGACACCCATGATTGTAAAAAGTTTTACAGGTGTATCGAAAATGGCAAAGGTGGGTTTACTAAGTTTGAATTTTCATGCGGTCAGGGTACCGTTTGGGATCAAACCATAGAAGCTTGTAATCATGCTTGGGCCGTAAAGGCATGTGGTGGAAACGATATAATAGAAGCTCCACATTCCGAACTAACAACTTCGAAATCAACGCAAAACTACTATACAAGTACAACTGAAAACTATAACACGACATCACAATCAATTGCTACTGAAGATAATGATGACAGTGGTTATGGAGGGCAAAATCAAGAACAATCGACAACCGCCTCAATAACGGCTTCAACAACAACTTCAACGGCTATTATACATTCGACGTCAAAAACACCTTCAAAGGATTGCCAATCGAGTGGATTTATTGGTGATGAAAATGACTGCAAAATATTTTACAGATGCATTGAAGATGGCAAAGGCAGCTATACAAAATACGAATTCAAATGTGGTGAAGGCACTGTATGGGATCAAGAGTTGGAGGCGTGTAATCATGCCTGGGCTGTAAAAAGATGTGGAGGAAATATTTCTAGTGGTCACACCTCCGAAACAACAACTACTACACAAACGACGCCTTTTACAACACATTCCGAAAGTAACACCACTCCTCAGTTAACAAGTGAAATATTGCCAACACAAACTGACGACTCTGACGTTGGTTATGGATCTCAAAATAATATAGATATTTCAACTAGTACATCCAAACCGAGCAGTCCTAATAACAGTATGGATGGCAATAAATGTAAATTTAGTGGTTTTATAGGTGATGAAAAAGATTGCAAAAAGTTTTACAGGTGTGTTGAAAATGGTAATGGGGGTTTCACGCGCTATGAATTTACTTGCGGTGAAGGCACTGTGTGGGACCCGAAGATTGATGCTTGTAACCATGCTTGGGCAGTTGATAATTGTGGTGGAAGTGGCTCAACTACAAGTAATCACGATACGTCGATGTGGCTTGAGTCGACAGTAAGCACTCAATCAGCTACCAGTTCAACAGGAAGTAATACTAATCATCCAACCTATGTACCCAGTACAACATCAAGTAGTACTAAGGTAACCGAATCACCCTCAACTCATGAAAATGAATGTAATAATAGTGGATTTATGGGCGATCAAAATGACTGTAAAAAGTTTTATCGATGTGTAAATAATGGAGATGGGTCTTTTACAAAGTATGATTTTTCTTGCGGTGAAGGAACTTTATGGGATAAAGAAATTGAAGCCTGCAACCATGCATGGGCAGTGAAGAAATGTGGAACTCCAAACGGAGTTTCAACTTCTTCAAGTACTCACCTTGAAACTACATCTCAAATTCATCCAACCCTCAGTGATGAAATTGATGAGGGCTATCCATCAAACACTAACATTGATTCAGGTGTTTCTGTACAAACTACGACCCATTCTACCATTGAAATAACCAAGGAGCCAAATAGTAACAATAGTTGTAAAACCAATGGATTTATTGGGGATAAAAATGATTGCAAAAAGTTTTATAGGTGTGTTGATGACGGAAAAGGTGGTTTTACTCGTTATGAATTCAGTTGTGGTGAAGGAACTCTGTGGGATCAAAGTATAGAAGCATGTAATCATGCTTGGGCAGTAAAAAATTGTGGATTTGTCGAAACTAGTACCACAAATGCAGAAACAGAAGTCATTTCACTAACAACATCTGTTACTTCACAATCTGGAGATAATGAATATCCTCAATACACTGAAAAGCCCAGTGCTACAACAGATAGTAACCTTACTAACATTGAATCATGTTCTAAGGATGGTTTCCTTAGTGATAAAAATGACTGCAAAAAGTTTTACAGATGCGTCGATAATGGTCAGGGTGGATACATTAAGTATGAATTTATCTGTGGTGAAAGCACTTATTGGAATCAAGATATACTATCATGTGATCACGTTACAGCTGGTAAGGAATGTGGAACAAAAGAAACTACTTCAACGACAAAAATGCCACCACATGAACACGATGAAATCATTACAGAATCAACTGTAACATATGGTTCATCTAGCACAGAACATGTAGAGGAGCATACAACATCAAAATTAGATACTACGTCGGGATACATATGCGAATCAGAAGGATTTTATGGTGATAATAATGACTGCAAAAAGTTTTATAGGTGTGTAAGTGACGGTAAGGCAAGTTACACTAAATATGAATTTACTTGTGGACAAGGAACTGTTTGGGATCAAGAATTACAAACATGTAATTATGAATCGAGCTCCACAAAATGTTCTAGTAGTTTAAAACCTATCACGTCTACGACAACAAGTCAATCACAAAGTTCTGATAGTGGTACTTCATTCACAACAGAAACACAGCATTCAACGGAAACAACAAGTAAATCACCATCTGCGATAAATACCCAGTGTACCTCCGAAGGATTCTTTGCAGATCCTAATGATTGCAAGAAATTTATTCGATGCGTAAATAATGATAAAGGTGGTTATACTAAATATGAATTTTCTTGTGGTGATGGAACTGTCTGGGTTCAAGATATATTAGCATGCGACCACGATACACAAGATGGTGTTTGTAGTACTAGGACTACAACCAAGCCAGCAATTACTGACGAACATTCTCAAACAACCCAAAAGCATGAGTCTGACCTAACAACATCATCAACTTCCACAACAACACAACAAACCGATAAACTAGATGATGAATATAACGGCGAAAATCATCCATCGTCCTCTTCCCAAAATGGTGTATGTACATCAGAAGGATTCTATGCTAATCAAAACGACTGTAAACAGTTTTACAGATGCGTTGACAATGGACAAGGTGGTTACACCAAATATGATTTTACTTGTGGTGAAGGAACGGCATGGGATTCTGAAATTCAAAATTGCAATTACATTGACCAAGTTAAATCATGTCAAGGATCAAGTTTAATGCCTCCTGTTATGAATGACGATGACAACGTTCAAACAACAGAATCTTCCTTAAGTACAATGACATCTTCTACTACGTTAGGAGACAACTTGCAGTCGTCAAGTACAACGGAAGTATATACCACAACTAAATCTAGCACTTCCTCTGGAGATAGTTCTCAAACAGGTGGAATATCGCAAAACATATGTGTGAAAGAAGGGTATTTTGGTGATAAACAAAATTGCAAAAAGTTTTACCGATGTGTCGATAATGGCAAAGGAAGTTACACGAAATATGACTTTGATTGCGGTGAAGGCACTATATGGGATCAGGATATAACCACATGCAACCATCCTCAAGACGTTGTTAATCCCTCTTGCAGTCAGAATCAAGACATTGGCACATCATCTAGCAGTTCATCTTCTAGTGAAACCTCGTCAACAACAACGGAAAAAAGTTCTGCATCCAGCGGTGCATTAGAAACCACATCATCTACAACGGAAAAAAGTTCACAAAGTTCATCAAATTGTTCTCAAGAAGAAACTTCAAAGAAACCGGGTAGCACAACTGTTAATTGTTCAAAAGCAGGATATTTTGCAAATCCAGATGATTGTAAGAAATTTTACAGGTGTGTGGATTGGGATGGAAATGGTCAAAAGTTTTCTGTCTATCACTTTGAGTGTGGTGAGGGTACTATATGGGACCCAGCAGTTGAAACTTGCAACCACGAAGAGTCTGTATATCCACCACGTGACTGTAGTGGTTCCCAGTCACAAGCACAGAATGAAAACCAAACAACTTCTGAAGGAACTGCGATGACACAAGCATCTACCAGTACATCAGAAGAATCTACGACTACAACACAAGAATCTACTAGTACATCACAAGAATCTACGAGTACAACACAAGAATCTACTAGTACAACTACTGATAAAACCACAACCATAGAACAAATAACATCACAACAGACGACTACTCAACAATCAACTCCATCAGAACAAACAACGACCCAACAATCTTCATCATCTGAACAAACAACAACCCAAAAATCAACCACGTCTTTGCAAACAACTACGCAGCAGGCAATGACTTCAGAAGCTACGTCACAACAAACTACTACGCAACAAACTCCAACTGAGCAAACAACCACTCAGCAAGATACTACTTCCGAAAAAACTACAACCCAAAAATCGACAACATCTGAGCAAACTACTCCTCAACAAACAACAACTACAGAACAAACAACTACCCTGCAATCTACCACTACAGAACAAACAACTCAACAACCAACCACTTCTCAACAAACTACGCAGCAATCGACATCGGAACAAACCACACAGCAATCGACATCTGAACAAACCACACAGCAATCGACGACATCTGACCAACTCACTCAACAACCTACTACTGACCAGACATCTACTCAACAATCGACTACTACGACTGAACGGTCTACTACTGAATCTACAACAGGTCAATCTACCGATGAAAGTACAACCCAACAAACGTCTACGGAAGCAGCAGAACAAAACACTACCGAAAATTCAACAGATAACCTCACTGAAGGAAGTACTACCGAACAGGCAACTGAAAATTCTACATCAGGACAGGAAACTAGTACAGACAAAAATTCGTTAGAAAAAGAATGTCCAGAAACAGATGATAATCAAAACCTATTTGTATGTCCCACGTCATTTAGACGACATCCAAAATATTGCAATTTGTTCTACCAGTGTGACGAAGATGATGATACTCATGATGTCAAAATTGCCATATTTACTTGCCCTAATAACACAATTTATGACGAAAGCCAAATACGATGCGTTGATGAAAATAAAGCTGATAAAAAATGTAATGGTCAAATAGCACAGAAACGAAGATTTAAGAGATTAAAAAGGAACTATAAAGAACCAGTGCGTATTAATTTTATTTTATCCATACATAATTAATTACTATGATGCAATGAAATACTTATTAATGTTCATGTTTAATTTCAGATCGTGGCATCTAAAGAAAGTTACGCGTGCTCAAGTGCTGGGTATTTTCCCTTTGAAAAAGAAAGTGAATGTTCTCCAGCATTTCTCAAATGCAAAACCGACAAATCAAACATTTTGAGTGGTATTGTGTATCAATGCCCAACAGGATATCTCTATTGGTCTATAAGTAAAAGGTGCGAGCCAGCCAGTAAAGTAAAAGACTGTAATCAATCACAAAATGATTGGAACGAAAGGTGGCAAATACCAGTGGAAAGAAGAAATGTAGCATATAAATAAATTAAACGGTAGAATAATTTTAATATAGACTTAAACAATGGCATTTTGTTTTGTGATAACATATTACACGTCAGTATAATATGAGTTTTTGTAGGGATAAAAAAAATAGTTTAAGACACAGGATGTTAAGCATAACTCTCTTTTACTCTTTTTGTGCTTTTCAAAAATCATAGTTTTAAATAAATGACGTTTACGCACCGGTATGAAATACTCATGACAAACTTAACTCTGAATTAAAATTTGAGAAAGTATGTTATTAAAATTTATACCTTAATAATATTCTAATATATATTTCCGTGGAGCGTTACTTATCCTTGTATTGTAAACAATATAAAGGCTACTTTTGTAAGAAGTTTCTAGTCTGTAGTGTCTGTACAACATTCTTTACAATAACAATAATTATAAATGTTGCCATAGTTAAGAAAATAACGCAAGTACAATTTGTGAACAAAATATTGTGATAAGTAGTATACATAAATATCTTAGTAAACAATATTTTGATCACGACTTCAGTAATAGAATAGTTGTTACTAATAAGTAGTTAGGTAGTTATTAAATGAATAAATTATTTGCATAATGTGTATTTGTTTTTATTTTCATTTCAAATAATTATCATCGAATACCTACTACTACATTTTTTCGTGAATAACTAATTCTCCGTTAATGTTCCGATCTAGATAGCATTGAGCTAGAAATTCCTCAGAAGCTACGTTGTGGAGGAAATCTCCTTTCACACAGACTTAAAGACAACTCAATAACACTTTAACTTGGGATTTCCGTACTGCTAGAAAAACGAGGCAGCACATTAGTTTATACAACTTGTAACGTAATTAACGCACACCCTCAAACACCCCAATTAGAATATTATGTTGTAATCATAATACATACACTGAATTTTAGATTTAAAATGTATATGCATTGTTATTACTAAATTAGTTACTTGGAATAAAGTTTATTTTTCTTTATTTATTGAATGATGGAATTTGTATAAACACAAATAAAACTGCGACTTTTAAAGTCTTATTACTTTGAATTACGGTCCATTTCAATTTGTTTTGACTGTACAGGGTTAATATGACAATAATTTCCGTAGTTTTAATTTTTTTTGATAAAAAATTACCTATATATATAAATAATATGAATTGATTCTGTAAACGATTCTGAACAAACTATTTTCAGGATGTGCGTTAATTAAGTTACATGTGGTATATGAGAAATATTAAAATATGACCTACAACTCCGATCAAATTGTATAAATAGGCTTACTCTAAAATAAAATAAAGAATAAAAAGTAAATAATTTAATACGAATTCCTAAAATAAATAACAATAATTTGTGATTAATTCTAATAGTTAAAGTAAAATTAAGTTAATACCCATACACGAGGAAAGCAGTCCTTTACAAAAAATTGTTAGTTCAGATATTATAAAATCTGTTACAGTTTCTTCACCCCGATGATGAACAACATTGCTAAATATTGTACCAAGAAATGCATGGCACGCAGTATCAGTTGCTATGATATTACCTTTCAAATCGATTGAAAGTTGATTAAGTTCTATTATTTCTTTTGACTCTTTATTGTGTAGTTCTATACCAGATTTGAAGTTATCATAAATCTTTGGAGCAGGAACAATAACTGGTTCAAGATCATTCTTAAATTTCTTGTCCCATTTTTCCATGGGTTTCTTTGAAGACTTAGTATATTTTTCTGACTTAGGGGACTGCACAACATCTTTTCGTTTTCTAGTTTTTACAATTTCCTTGGAATTTGATTTATTTGTTTCTTTATTGTGAAATAGAAATTCTAAAAATAGTGGTAGCAAGCTGTGACGTGTTTTATTAAAATTGTTGTTGGAATGAATACTTGAATTATTATCAAAAGCAGACATTTGATTTTCCGATTCATTACTATTTCTAAAGGATAAGTCCTTGGGCCCTGACGAAGTTAACCGGTGATTATGATTTACTTCAGTCTCCTCTTGAAATATATTTTTTAAGATCTTTGAAGTTTTAGAAGTTGTATTATGCTCATTACTTACAATAGTTGGAGAAATTATATCTTCGGCTTCGATAAGACTTTGGTGTGATAAATTATTAACAGAGTCACCTTCATTCTCTAACGCATTAATTATATCACGAATATTGTTAAATTTTCTTTCCTTCTTTAGAATCGTTGGTTTCATTGCCTTCTTTATAGATTTTGGAGTTGGATAAATAATTTCAGTGTCGGTTGTTTTCGTTAAATTTGAATATTTGTTTAGCAGATTATTCAACTTCTCTATGTAAAGTGAATTTTGTAATCTATCTCTTAAAATATTAGGATTAAAAGCCACACCACCTTTATCCCATATAGATATAGCTCTAGCTAAAAACTCTATTAGTTGCGGTGGGAGTAACCTCCAAATTTTTATTAATGGGGAATTATCCATGTAGGTGGATAGTGTTATATGTTGGACTCGAATATTTTTGTTGGTACTAGTTTCTTGTTTGAAAGCAGTTTTATCTTTCGTCCATAGTAAATCTAATGCAAGTTCATTGTTTTCGTTTGGGCTCAACGAATCAACATTAGTATCATTAATCACTACAATCAAGTGATAAATAAAATTCTCATATTTATGAGATACTGTTTCAATATAGGGCATGTAGTCTTTAACATTAAGTTCTTTGCTTTCCTCAACAAAGACGTGCATAAATACATCATGTACCAGCGGTATTTTTACAGTTTCCTTTTCTATTAAATTGCCAAATATCGGATGAGGAGTTTTCTGACTTGCTGATGGTAGCATAGAAAATGCAAATAGGCCATTGTAAATAATAAATGTTGTTATGCTGATCATTCCGAGTCCGATCCACCAATAACTTAGAAGAGATGACCAGTGATCTGAAATATAAATATAAATTTGACACTATCATCTATAACATATATTCTCAACTTTGTCCCACAGGCGACCTGTTCCTATTTTGTTAGTTTTTTTTAAGATAATGAAGGCTTCAGCCGATTATGGTCCGTTTTTTAATTGCAAAATTAGTTGCTTATAAATGTAATATTTATTCAATGCTTGCCTTGTCTGTTTGTCTAGTGGTTAGTGACCCGGACTGCTAAGCCAAAGGTCATGGGTTCGATTCCCATCAAGGAAAAATCTTTTCATCATCCCGAGGCCGAAAGTTTGAATTTCTTCTCTTGTTTGCGGGAAGAAAGATGCATATTTCAGACTGCTCACAATTAGTGACAGTTTATCATTCCGAGGCGGAAAGTTAAAGTTTTCTTCCCGTTATCTATTTGACATAACTCATTACCATGGTAACCGTGCAGTTGTTATTTCAAGCCCATATTAATACACGCGGCAATAACATCATTTAATAATAATAAAATAAAATAATATTTATCTAAGAGTCAAATTTTCTGATTCTGATAAAAATTACATCAAAAATATACATAGAAAAACCTTGTGTATAAAAAATAAGTGAATACAGCTGTGTAAAAAAAAACCTGACAATGAATTCATCGGATTATTCAAGTGACGACTCTGAAGATGAAGAAGTGCGACGAAACATTGCTGCGGAAGCTGCGGAAATAACTCAAAATTTAGCACCCTCCAAACGGTACAGCGATATAAAAATTGTTACAATCAATTTATTGCTTGGAAGAAATTGCATCGTTTATAAAATTGATGAAGACCTTTTACTTATATACAATGTCATTAAACTTTCGGTCCTGGTATGATGAAAAATAGTATACGCGCCACGGGAAGATAGCAGGACTTTTCGACCCACGCTTATGTCAAGTCTTTTAATAATTTTTTTTTTTCGTCTGGGGGGGCTTGGCCCCCCCGACCCCCCACCGGGGCTGCGCCCTGGACCCCGCCGGGGCTTCGCCCCGACCCCCCCGATATGAATAATTTGAACTATATTCGTAACAAGAAATGTCCTACTTTCCTCCCTTGGGACGTAATGTACTCTCAATGAATAATTTGAACTACATTCGTTTTACTTATATACAATGTCATTAAACTTTCGGTACTGGTATGATGAAAAATAGTATACGCGCCACGGGAAGATAGCAGGACTTTTCGACCCACGCTTTTGTCACCCTCGCCTTCGGCTCGGGTGACAATATCGCGCGGGTTGAGATGTCCTACTTTCCTCCCTTGCCTTGGGGCGTAATGTACTATTGAGTGGTGACCACGATAATTTTTCTGTGCCTGCTACCGGCGCTACCGGCCCGTACAATATATAATTATAGAATTATTAGTTTAATTAGCATAATAAGCAATTAAGTAAATAAACCAATTTTATAAGACTAAATGATGTTTAGTTTAGTTATTCGTATACCACTAAAAACCGAAACTAGCATCTAAATTTGTAGACAGAACTTTTGATTACGGAATGATGTAAGTCTAAATATTAAATAAAATAAAAGTTTGTCGTAATAATACCATATAAACTTATCTAATTCATTTATCGTATAGGTAGTGGTTACCTTAGTGTCAGAATTGTTGAAGCCTAGGCCTCTGACATGGCTTGTCGGCTGTTGACCACCATCGGGGCCGATAGTTCGCCGTGCCCCTTCAAACCCGGAGACGCTCAGAAATTAAACCATTGTGACAGTCACCCATCTATAGATGTACCGTTCCGATCTCTTACAGACCGTTGAGAGCAACAGACCGTGTATGCCCCCACTCATATATATACCGGGTGTCCCAAAACTCAACGTCAAGCCGAAACGGGGTGACAGGATTGATCATAACCATCACGAGAAAAATCTGAAAAAAAATCTATCCCATGCAGTTTGAAAATTATGGGCATTTTAAGAAAAACCTAGAAATTTGATCAAACTGTACCATTTTTCGGTTATTGTGGTTATTATTTTTTATTTTTGTTCATTTGAACTTTAGAAACGTAATCCTAAATAACATTTCTAGAATCCCAATAAAAAATAATGACACAATTGCCTTAAGTTCCCGAGAATTGAGACTATTTGTTAAACTACGAATTTAAAATTTTCAAGATTCGTCGACTTTGACAGGCCCTCCTATAAAAAAAATGTACTAGAGTGCCTTGGCAAGTAGCATTAAAAGTTGGCGCATTTAATCAGAATTCTAAAATGGTACAATACTTGTTAGTTCCATACAATAGAAAAGAGTAAAAAAATTAAAACCTCAAGTAACCCGATTTTTGCTATCAGATTTTACTCAGTTAAAATGTTTTTAATTCGCACAAGCTCTAGGTAGGTTCTTAATTTTAAGACAAAATGATGAGAGAGATGGATAATGGGTATGTTCGCCATGAGTGAGCGAGACAGATAGTGACGCCACTTTTACCAAAGTGAAAAAAAGTTAGTAAAATTAGTAAAATAATTAGGTTTGTTGGAATAAAAGTCAGATGATAGAGAAATAACGTTTTTTATTAAAATAAATGTTCAAATTGTTTACCATCAGCCTCAATACAAGCCCTACATCTTCTTAAAAAAGATCTACTTATTAGTCGGGCATATCTTCGAGAGTTGATCGCCTCAGCTGCTTGAGAAATGCGTTCACGCAGGTCGGCTACGTTCTCAATGGGCTTTGAGTAAACTTTTTCTTTGAGAACTCCCCAATAGAAAAAATCCAGGGGATTTAAATCTGGTGAACGGGCGGGCCACGAGATAGTGCCCGAACGTCCAATCCACCTTCCCGGATATTCCTGGTCAAGGAAATCTCTTACTTGCAACATGCGATGCAACTTGCAATGGCGAACATACCCATTATCCATCTCTCTCATCATTTTGTCTTAAAATTAAGAACCTACCTAGAGCTTGTGTGAATTAAAAACATTTTAACTGAGTAAAATGAGATAGCAAAAATCGGGTTACTTGAGGTTTTAATTTTTTTACTCTTTTCTATTGTATGGAACTAACAAGTAGTGTACCATTTTAGAATTCTGATTAAATGCGCCAACTTTTAATGCCACTTGCCAAGGCACTCTAGTACATTTTTTTTATAGGAGGGCCTGTCAAAGTCGACGAATCTTGAAAATTTTAAATTCGTAGTTTAACAAATAGTCTCAATTCTCGGAAACTTGAGGCAATTGTGTCATTATTTTTTATTGGGATTCTAGAAATGTTATTTAGAATTACGTTTCCAAAGTTCAAATGAACAAAAATAAAAAAGAATAACCACAATAACCGAAAAATGGTACAGTTTGATCAAATTTCTAGGTTTTTCTTAAAATGCCCATAATTTTTAAACTGCATGGGATAGATTTTTTTTCAGATTTTTCTCGTGATTATTATGATCAATCCTGTCACCCCGTTTCGGCTTGACGTTGAGTTTTGGGACACCCTGTATACATATCAATTATTAATTTTGGAAATAAAGGACACACATTTGATAACGCACTCGAACTGGGCTACTATATCTAAATTGAAATTTCAAACTACACTTGGCCTCTTTTGCAAAGAATATAAAAATATTCTTTTTCTGCAACATTAAAATCAAACAAATCGATAGCGATAGTAGTTGCTGCAATATACAGCACTGACAGACGCACGGATCGACTGAGTCATATAATGCCAATTGTGTGACTCAGTACATCGGTCCGAGATAAAATTCAGAGTTGCTGATAATACCACTTTGGTAGACGAACGATACATTCGTTCGTCTACACTTTCACACTTAGGCTGTCTGTTTTATAATTTTGTTACGGACGCCTAGAAATATTACTTTCAGTGCATGCCGGAAACAACGGGATGGGAAACATAAACAATTTCTAGCGTAATTTAAAAATTGGTTCAAAAAGTCTAAAGGCAGATGTGAAATTTAAGCACAGGTTGCTCTAGGAATGCGTACCGATCTCCTGGAAGTAGTTGTTCTGTAGACTATATCAGCAGAACATCTCTAATTACAATTAAGCAGACGACATACAGCAGCGGGCAGGGCGAAACTACAGCAAGGCGCCGGCTGGGCGTGGAAAACACGGGGCCACACACAGCGCAGGAACAGAGCACAGTGACTAAACTAAGACACGACGTGTACATGCTCCACTGCCTGTTCTTTTTAAATATTACTATACAGTTAGTCTAGGTAAATTTCACTGCTTCACCGGGTATGACACGAGCAGGGGGCTCAGGCCGTCTAGCAATTTAAAACTCTAACGCCAGAGGGCACCCTTTTCACGACGGTTACTGAGAGGGTCGGATTTTAGGGACGATTTGAGCAAATGTGTGTATGCGAAGACGGGAGCCGCTCATGCGATTGAGGATCAGAGAGAGTATTTATTCAATACGCATGAAAAAAGTCATGGAGACTCACATCTGCTGTTTAAAAACGATAAGTCCCTTGCCACTTGCTTAGTGATTTTCAATATGTATTACCATACAAAAGAGCGTTAGCAACCTGAGACAATGGAACCCAGGGTTGTGTTCCAGCCTAACATGATGGTAACTGAAAAACTCACATTACCGACCCTTCAGTCAGCGGCCAATGTGTGCATGCACTTTTTTTTTATTGACGTTTTCAGTTGGCCTACAGCTTCATTTGACAATAGAGGCTAATTCCAATCCTACAATGTTCAAATAAGTCTACTAAATGCAACGAACCTCAGCTTAGGGTGTTTACTGATGTGGATATAAATGAAAGCGTTGTTTCTATGGGTTTCTAGGGATGTTTTATACAACTATCGTTCTACTTTATATAAGTATGTATCTATCTATATAAGTATGTATATCGTCCCCAGATATTATTATTATTACTTTAATACATGAAGACACGGGTTGCTTGTCCAATTTAGGATTGGAGGGGAGATTTGAAGGAGAAGAGGAGGGAATGGAATGCACGCATGAAATAAATTCAGTGCGCCAAAACTCGGCGAGTCCAAGTCATGCTATGCCGTCGCCATGCTGGCTATATGTTGGAAGTTGTAAAGATCAAACATTGGACATACATCTTAGATGAAGTGGGTAATTTATACTACTCACAGATCCTAAAGAAATGCTAACATACCTGGCCAACGCGTTAAGATAGCCGCAGCGCCTTTCAAGTTCTGCCGTGTCCTGTAGGTCATTGGGCCACGGTGGTAGTATCGCGGGCTGTACTTCTCCTCAGACACCTCGTCACACAATAAGGGATGCTGTTCTGGACAGTATTCACTCATCACTGTCCATTAGTTCCACTAAAATAACAATAAAAAGTACAGACAAATAAAAAACCGCTGCACAAATCAATATAAATTACAAGTTTAATAATTCATAAAATAATGCCATAAATTTATGTTATGTCACGATTTAATCACTTGTCAATTTATGGTTTCTAATGGCACTCATATGCCATTTTTATACCATAGCTAATGAATAAACAGTGCTCCAAAAAGTTTAATAAACCTGACAAAATTGCACCTAAACTATTCATAATCGTGTCGGCTAGACACTTCCATCGAATTGTGAGAGCGAGAGAGTAGAAAATACAAGTGTGTTTGCGTACACACTTGTGCACTATATTAATTCCTACGGGACATAATATAGTTTTTTGAAATTTTTTTTTTATGAAAATTTAAGACATTTCATAATGTAATTAATTTATTATTGCCATAAATTTACAAAGGTGATAAATTTAATTTAATTCGGACTCAAACAACTTTGTATTACAGAAGAAGCACCAAAAATGTATAGTAAAATAAAAAAGGGATTCGCGCCGCTCAAAATTTACAAATATTTAAAATTTAATTGCATTTATTTAATTGAGAAGGCATAATATTCTATATAGAAGAATACACCAACGACAATTTTAGTACTATGGTAACATGAATTCATAATAATATTTATAATAATTATCTCAACATTTTTGGTATATGACATTTTCGTTATCTATACATATTTTGTGCATGTAATTATGATTATTGTGTATTATTTCTATGTTATAAATAAAATATATAGTTCGACATTTATAATGTGTGCACCGCATTGTGTGTGTGGTACAATCAATGACATTCTGGAATGTCGGATAATACAAACCCCAAATCAATAAAAATAGACTATTTGATTGCTGAAATGTTAGCTTTATCAGATCTACCTATTCAACACGTAGAAGAATTAGGGTTCCGCCGATTGATGGACCATATTGTTCCAAATTATGTTTTAAAGGGAAGAAAGTATTTTACGGACCGGCGTCGCTAGTGAGCCTTAACCTTCGCCTTAAAGAATTTTGTCTATAAATTTAAATTTAATAAGGTAAATAGATCCGTAAAAGATCCGCCAAAAAGTAACGGATACGGCCACGGATACGAATCTTTCTTCTGCCTCGGATATCCGCGGATACGAATACGGATACGGATATCCGGCACATCACTACTTAGAATATAAACCTTAAAAATTCGATTCAATTCATTCACATTCATTTAACTTTATGCCATAACCGGTACTAGATATCAAGTTAAAAAACTATCCTCGCGGCAGGATAGTTTTTAACTTGTAGTCAAATGAATGTATTATGAACTTCAATTCAAATGAATGTATAACCCTAGCATTAGCATAGCCGGTCTATGACAAATTTTAAGCAATAATTTTCTGAAATAAATTATTATTATTGAACCAAGTTACAACATATTTTTCATATATTTACGTAGAATGTGCCTACGTTAATATATGAAAAATATTCAGAAACTTAGTTTAAACATTAAATAAACTAATTTCTCTTATATTTGAACCGATTTTTTATTCTCAATCGAAGCAAAAGTACTAAAGTTGTTTAAACTTAGTAGTCCAGGTACTCAGTAGTCACCTACGTAATGAACAGCGTATCTAAACTAATATTTTAAATAGGTAGAGAAATAGAGAGTCAATTGATTGAAGCTGTTTGGTGAAGATAATACATATAATACTTTAGCTTTTATTTATTTATTTAAAACTACTCGAACACTTATGTATGTATATAGGCGGACTTGCCAAAGACATTATCGCCCAGTCAGTCTTTGAGTGATGCAGAGAAATTATAGTAAGTGCACTATGATTTGGAATATCATCATCATATCAGCCGAAAGTAGTCCACTGCTGGACAAAGGCCTTCCCCAAAGATCTCCACAATCGCCGGTCTTGCGCTATTCGCATCCAGCAGTTTCCAGCGACCCACACAAGATCATCGGTCCATCTTGTAGGGGGCCTGCCCACGCTGCGCCTTCCGGTTCGTGGTTAGAAAATATACAATACAAAAATCTATACATATAATAAAATCGTAGGAAAGCCCAAACTGTACATTGAATAGTTTTTAAAAAGGATACTTGGGGCGTGATCTATCGAAATCGATATCGAAGCCAAAAATATAGTTTTTAGAATTTTTGTCTGTTTGTCTGTATGTATGTCCGGGCTAAACTCAAAAATTACTGCACGGATTTACTTCAAATTTTGCATGAATATTACTAAAAGGTCTGGTCAACATATAGGCTACATATTATCACGCTATCACATATGGGGGAGGAGCTATGATAATTTATAAAATTTAACGCGGGTAAAACCGCGGGGCACAGCTAGTGTTAAATAAAACAAGATCGAAACTAATATTATGTACACATCATCGGCCTGATATCGTCCACTGCTGGACATAGGCTTCGCCAAAGGTTTCTATAACGTTGCCATTTGGAGGGGTTAGCCCTAGTCACCCCGCTTGGCATGCGAGTTGGGAAACGCAGTTACGCGACGTCCTGCGTGAGCGATCTAGACGCGAATGCGAAGCGGGGCGGCGCGGCGCGGCGCGAAAACAACGAACAGTCGAAACCTATTGAAGTGTCCTACGTGACAAAACGCGGTGCGGAGCGGCGCGAAATGAAGCGAACGCGATCAGTTGGCTTGATATTTTCGCGCGAACAGGATGCGGTGCCGTCGTGTTTTGCGGCGTCGATGGCGGCTGCGCGAGACAATTCGCGTGCACATAGGACACCGCCACCGCGTTGCACCGCATCGCATTGAAATCGCGTGTAACCGCTTCATAATCGCGTTCTCTTTGAACCGCCTACGTAGGACGTAGCGTTAGAGTTAGATGGTAGCTAGTACACAGAAGTCGCTGCTGCACTTTTCTTCACCCACGGGATGGTATGGGGTGGCCTGATATTCTTTAAAGGCCAGTAACCACACGGTTTGGTTGATTTTATAGACTTGAATATTTATCTATTTCTTTGTCTCTGTAATGGATAACTTCAAAAACTATTTTAAAGATATTTTAAATTATTTCACCTATGTTTAGAAAACTCCTTTATCTGCAAGTAACATGAACTGTTTCTTATTTTCAACAAATAAGAGATTGCAAAGTATAATAACAGGGTATCAAAAAAATGTGAACTGAGTTTAATTGATTATTCTGCCCGTTCAGAACTTGGTGCTTGGCGAACGCGGGTTCGATATCCGCACCGAACAATCTTAAACACTAAGATTTGTTTCGGGGTCTGGAAAACCGTCAGTATTGGTTCTCATGTGAACATCTATGGCATTCGTTATGGAGAGATAAAATATTAATATAACCTGATACCACAGTAGACCAGCTGGGACTGTAAGTAGGTACGAGTTCGATGGCACTGTCTCGATTAATTCTTGTAACCAAGTTAACAAAGAAAACTATTTACTTACAACTTTCACAGACACATACACACATAAACAAACAACAAACAGACGCATAAAAAACCACACCACATATTTAATTATTATCAAATATTTCAGTGTGTTCTCCAGACCTTAACCTGAGATACTTTTGGAAAATCAGGTGTTTAACCAATGATTTTGTATTTTTTTAACCTTCATCTGTTTGAACGCCGATCACGAACACGATAACCGGTGAATAAGACGGAAGCCCCCCAGGGGCACTACCGGCTAAGTCGCTGAAAATCGATTTCTTAAATGGCGTTCAAATAAATAAAGGTTAAAAATCACTTAATCAATCGATAAATCGGCTTCCATGAGCACATTGTGTCACCATAAATGGTCCGGAATCGATTGTCAACGTTGAAGCCGATTTAGCGATTGAGTAAGTCATTTTTTGGGCCATTATTTACACACGGCCACCTGATCCCAAGCTAAGCAGAGCTTGTACTATGGAAACCACATTACTGATATACTACATATACCACTTTTCTTTTGTAAATACATACTTATATAGATAATTACACCCAGACTAAGACAAACAGACATGTTCATGCACACAAATATTTGTCCCGGGTGGGAATCAAACCTGGTCGAAAATTACGGGTAAAAAGTACAGCTGGTGGTATAATACTTGTCATGCTTAACTTTATTTAATTTAATAGTTGTTATACCACGTTGTAGGTTGTTGTTTGTGAGTCAAATTTAAATGTCATCAAAGCTACATAAGTGCTATATTATTAGTGTAATTTGTATTGTTTCCATGTAATTATTCTGTTGGTATGCTAAATAAATAAATATGAAAGGAGTTCATTTGGACAGAATTCTATTTTTTTTAACGTATGATTCATATCCATAGTTGACAACATACTCATTATTATTTAGGTACTTCAAGGTTTGAAATTTCGCCGTTGTAAAGAATTATTGTTGATAGTTCTTTATGGAAATTTTCTTTATCAACAAACGTAGCTATGCAGACCAGTTTATTCTGGTGGTGATATGTCTTACCATATTTTTATGCCTTGTATGCGTATGATTTATTCTTAGGGATGGCGTAGAACCTTTAGTCGTCTAGGACAACACGCTATTTGCAAGTACTTATTGTAAAATACCGTAAAAGTTCAACTTTGTAAGTATCGGACATCAATAGAAGACATATAAATTCCTATTAAATTTAATAGGACTTTGTATGTCTTCTATTGATCAAGATACACATATACCATTGTACAAGATAGATAGATAATAAGATAAATTAATAATATATTAAACACAAATTAATAAAATATTTTATATTTTACTTTACACCAAATCATGACTTTTATGGGTATTGTTTATACCTCTGTTTACATTATTGTAATTGTCGTAGAGATTTTAAATTAAAATATAAATACATCACACTGCATATTCGCTATTCGTGATAACGTTTCTATTAGTGAAATAAAGTTTTTTAATCAATGAATTATTTTATACTGAATTGAATTATAATTATAATAATTAGCATATATGTATCTCATGTAGGAAACTTTAGGTTAATTATATACAGTACTAGCGGCCCGGTACGTGCTTCGCTACGTATATGGCATAGTAATAAAAACATGATTATTAAGTTCATTTATTGAAACAAAAAAATATTTTAAATTGCTAAAAGATGTTAATTTTACACTTTTTCAAGACTTTTTTTAAATTTTCTCTACGTACAAACCTTCCCTGGACTTCCATGAATAATTCAAGACCAAAATTAGCCAAATCGGTAAAGGCGTTGTTGAGTTATAACATTACAACGAAAAGTGGCATTGATTTTTATATATATAGATATTTTCTAAGTACCTGAGTTTTGTACCTGTTTGTTTTTATAAATAAATAACTTTATTTATCTGTTAAACCTAGTGATAAATCTAGCATACATAATAATACACTATTAATGGATATTTGTTGATTACCTTTGTGAAATAAGTATACAGTTTTAATTTCTGCATAGCAAGGTCCTAGTGAAAGCAGTATTTATCAGAAAAATTGTAATAGTAACATATAATTTTTATTTGTTATCACTTTTCTTCTATATGTTTACAAAATCTTTTAACGTGAATGATTTTTTTATCGAGTCGATTTCTACACGTACCACGACCTAACACACTGTGAATAATATTTAACTGAATATTGATACATAATATTCTTTGTTATTACAATAAAATTAGGGTTGCCATCGCATTTTATTTAAACTATAATTCTTTGTCATAGATAATAAAGTATTTTATTTTCCTGCCTATTAAGAATTATATTTTATGTTCTAGTAGTAAAATGAAGACTTAGCTAAATTAGTTATTATTGAGCTAAGTGTTAACAAAGCTATTTCTTAGGCGACTCTTGTAGTTCGTTCCTGATCTTATTCCTCCCGAATGGCTGAACCCATCTTCTGAAAATTTCATACAGTGGTACCTATCCGAAATCTGCAGTTGTGCAGTCAAGATGGATGCAACCACCAGGGTGACCAAAACACCAACAATGTCCGATTTTCATGGTTTCGGGTAGGTACCACTGTATGAAATTTGGCATGGCAACCACAAGGGTGAACTCTGTTGGGACGTTGGTTTGCAACCGTGTTGAAAATGCTTTACCCTGTACCCTATACATAAAATATATATAGTGATGGAATTTAACTGCTGGCGCACACACTTGTTCACTATAATATGTCCTGCGCAGTTGCTAGTCTGCATTGAGCGTGGCCGCCGCAGTCGAAATTCGGCCTGGAGGACAACAATTACAATAGAGCTACACGATACTAAAAAGTTGTCAACCCTGAGTGGAATGTGTAACATGCACGTTTATTTTTACGCTGATTTGTCGATTCAACATCTAATTAGTCTCACGTACGGACTTGCAGTCGACAATGGATGAAAATTTATTTTGCAGTTATAGCAGGTGCTTCAAGGTTAAATATGAAAACATTACGTATGTTCTCTTCCATTGTCTGTTATACAGCTATTAGTCTCGATACGTTCGTAACCATCATTTTAGGATTCCGTGGTACAAAGGTACAGACACCATCACATCCAGCTACCCCAATCTGTCAAACTTCTTTTATAGATTTTCAACTTTATCACATAAGCATAAAGTTCACTTTCAATTGGGGAAATTTGACAGATTGGGATAGCAACTACATATCACTCAGTATATCTCAGCAACTACTAAGAATACGGGTTATAAATACATACAATGATACAACACAACACTCAACCTTATTGCTAAAGGAACATTACGTAATATATTGAGCAGGGTTTGCAGGTGTCTCCAATTGTTGAACACAGCTGTTAGTCTTGTTGCATCCATAATCAAAAATATAGGTTAGTAATCAAAGTGATCTATAATGTTTGTAGTAGATTCGGTTCTATGTCTTTGGTACTGGGCCTATTAAGGTACAGTACCAAAAAACAGATCCAATTAAAAAAGAAAAATTAACGATACAGAAAGCATTTAAAGTAAATATCTAAATCGGTTCAAAACCACCGTAGAAAACGCATTACAAATATACATAATAAAAAGATTAACCTCTTTCTCTTTGAAGTCTGTTAAAGAAGAACCTTCGAAGGTGACTCTGTCCGTCAGTCAAAGCACAATATTACTGCCACTACTAATGTTAGGGAGTTGAAATATTAACTTAAACTTGCCACTTTCACAATTGCTTATTTAAACGAAATATTTTAATAACCATTTATAGCTTCTTTGCTAGATTGGTACATTTCAAAATATTGGTTCCGTTCGTATAATCATTTCAATTGTCATTCCTGTTGATATCCGCCCCCAACCTGACCTATTGTGGCCAGCTGTATGAAATTATACTTAAAACGCTGGTAGGTACCTAAAAGAGTCATTACAGAGAAAATACGTCCACTGCTGGACAAAAACCTCCCCAAAGAACGGAGGGATATGCCATAATCGCCATGCTTGGCAGACGGGTTGGCGATCACAGTTTGATGGTCATAGTTCACAGAAAAACGCTGCTGCCCATCCTTTGGTAGGTATTCAACGCCCCACACGGGATGAGATGGGGTGATGATTTTCTTCTCCATCATCAGACAGCCAAAAGAGCCACACACCTAAAAGAGTATTTACTTTTATTTTTGTTTAGAGTCTAATATACTCTAAATGCAATAAAATAGTATTTATTCGTCACAAGCATCATAGGAAAGTAAAATAAAACGTCAGAGTTTGTCATTATTTTGAATTTGGAAAATCAAAATTATTTGCTAATGTCGATGTCCCTTTACAAAAATATCTTGATTTTAGGAGATACAAATTAAAGAAACGAAACGCATTTTTCGATAAGAAAGGTCTTAAGGTAAGATATATATCTATGTTATTATCATACTGATAATTTCCAATATTGATTGCTAAATACAACAGAATCTGTCACCTCTTTAAAGAAGCGCGGAATTAGCAAGTCTTTTAGAATCGTTGCTTTAATACGGGCCGGTTAGCTTGGTTGGTAAATGCTTTCCTTTCACGCCGCAGGCCGTGAGTTCGACTCCCACCCAGGATAGATATTTGTGTGCATGAACATGTCTGTTAGTCCTGAGTCTGGGTGTAATTATATATTAACAAACGGAAAGTAGTAGGTATATCAGTTATCTGGTTTCCATAGTACAAGCTCTGCTTAGCTTGGGATCAGATGGCCGTGTGTTAATAATGTCCAGGATAATATTATAATTATTATTAACCCTCAAAAAGAAACAGTACAATGTTTACGTCTATGGTTGCCTCATCTCAGATAATTTCTAGATTCCATACACTGCCAAAAGAGTGCTCTATGTCATGAGCGACGAGAATTAAGAATTTTGTATGGAAATCCACTGATTTTGGACTATAAGCTCTATTGAGAAACACTATACTTAAGTATGCTCCGTATTGTCTATCACTGGTTAGTCTAGTGGTAGCAAATCCAACCATGGGTTGAAATCCGAAGTAATACCAAAAAGCATTTTTGGGATGTTTTCAACCGTAAAACGGGGTGAATAGAAATAGCTTTCGCCTTCCATCTTTCCTATGCATCGGATTCTTCAGATACTGCTGCTGCAATGGTTGAAGTCCTCAAGCGGCGCAAATACACTAACCTCGTTGGAGGTTATGTATCTAAACCGTTTGGGGTCAAAACGCTTGGCTCACGGGGTACAAATGCACGCACCCTCTTATTTACGCTTCACGTGACCTTTATTTTGGTCAAAGAATCAGTATTGTCATACAAGGTGCGGCAATACGGCTACGTTCCCCGACAACGATGAACATTTTTTTGACGCTGTTAATATTTAGTCTATTTTATATTTATGTAGGTTAAATGTAATTATCCATTTTTACTTACATAGTTATATCTAACTTTATGTAAATATTTAATAGTATTATAAGAGAAAATTAATACTTGAATAGAAATGGAATCAAAATTTAACAAATGTTGGTAATTATACTTGGAACTATTTTTTTTAAAGACTACGCCTGCATTAGGGAATATAATCCCTGTGTCGCGGGGTACTTTACAAACATAATAGACGGACACAAATTATATCCAGACTCAGAACAACTATTTATGGGTTACAAAAATAGTTGTATACAGCGCGGGACTCGAACCCGGGACACGAAGCGGAGAGGCTACTGTCTTAGCCACTGCGTCACACGTGCCGTCAACTCTATTCGCCCTGTAGCAACCATGTCCGGAAATAAAAGGAATTACACGTTTGAGCCATGGACGTAAAGCTGCCGGTCCCGCACTTGATTTCTTCCCAGTCTTGACAGATAGCTACTAAAAAACTAGCAAAATATTCACGTTTGTTGTATGGGAGTCGCTAGTCGCCTTAAATATTTATTTTATTTTAATTTTTAGCATTTATTGTTATAGCGACAACAGAAATACATCATCTGTGAAATCTGTGAAAATTTCAACAGTTCATGAGATACAGTCTAGTGACAGACGGACATACATACAGCGAAGTCTTAGTAATAAGGTCTCGTTTTACCCTTTGGGTACGGAACCCGAAAAAGTATAGGACAATATGCAATACATTATTATTAATACTCATTATTCATATGAGGCGTGAGTCTATGTATGTATGTATTATTCATATTTTTTGCTAGTATTTAATTATAAGAGCTAGGGAACAGAAAGAGCACAATATGTCTTTCTGTAATATGCCCTGCTTAGTTGTAGATTAGTAGGTTGTCTGCCGTAGCCAAAATTCAGGGAGAACTATTTATTAGCTAGATGCTCTGCTGGCGAAGTTAAGCAACTAGGCTCACGGTCAGTCCATAGATGGGTGACCACTAAAGTGGTTTCCCATTCTCCGTGCTTCGGAGCGCACGTTAAGCTGTCGGTCCCGGTTGTAGTCATTAGAAAACAGTTGTTAAGCCATTTCAGAGGCCTACTGGGCGGCTTGAACAACTCTGACACTAGGGTAACCACTGTCCATACGATAAGTAAGTACTAAGAAAATCGTTTTGTGGAAACTGTAAAGACTGCACGTGTGGCGCAGCGGCTAAGACAGTCGTCTCGCCGCTTCGTGTCGCGGGTTCGAGTCTATTTGTGTGACCCATAAATAGTTGTTGTGAGTCTGGATGTGATTTGTGTCCGTCTATTATATGTTTGTAAAGTACCCCGCGACACAGGGATTACTTTGACTAATGCGGGTGTAGTCTTTAAAAAAAAAGCAGTCCTTGAAGTACGTTTATTCCATTAAGGCTTAGCTTATATATAATAATTAATTTCAGCTCAAATTAATGGACCGTGCTCCAGACATGAAAAGGGATGAGCAATATCCCTTGTTGAAAGTAGATGGCGGTGGTGGTGATGGTGGAATTCAACCAACTTCCCCCACTATTGTAAACGCCACCTGGGGTGTTACACATAGCCATAGACAATCCTGGATTATGCGATGGCCTGGTAAGTAAAGTCGATCAGCAATACCTTCACGTGACGCCAAGTCAGGTTTGCATACTTTGAAAATGACAGCGTTTTAACACTTGCGCGGTTACACTTTTTTTTTAATTCACAATTCTTTGGATAATGGCAGGTTTTTTATAACGTGGGCATGAACTGCACTGGAAATGAAAACATATGTATTATGTGAGCAATAACACTTTGGGATTTTGGGGGCCAAGGCCAACACTTCATTATTTTATTTTATAAAACGGGTGTAAATTCGAGTTTGTATATGTCAATATGGTCGATAAATCGGTCAATATTTTTAGACATAACATCTTCGACAACATACACAAGTGTAGGTAAGTTGAATATTACCGTGAATTGTGATGTTGAATTGTGCTCCGTGTTGATCCCAAATTACTTAGAATCCTTTTTTTATGTATCCACTTTGCTTGACTTTAACTATATGACGAAAACACTGCATAATATATTTATATATTAATTCATAATAATATGCAGCAATTCATTGACTTGATTATTAAAATTACTTGACACTGGCAAATACTCTAATCAAGTGAGACTCTGACGTGAGAAAAAAGAAAAATAAAATAATTCTTTAAAATGTTTTTTATAACATGGGCAATAAAGGCTGTTTTGGTGTACGAGTGTCAGTTTTGCCCACCCAATTTATTAGAGCTAGAGTGAGCAGGCATGTAATGGACACGCGCAGTCTTGTGGATTGTGCTTAGGCTTCGGAAGGTGCATGTAGTGAAAGAAAATATTAGGACTTAATACTTAGATACTAGCGTCATATAATTAAAATTAAAAGTTAGTTATATTGAATATAGGAGACGTGAGATAATATTAAATTAGAATGTGGTCCGAATAAAAAACCCAACCATCATTATTACTATAGGAATACCTATCCGTACCTTCGTTAGAATATAATTTATTATCAACATCCAAACAACTTATGTTAATTTATTGTTTCAGAGTACTTTTCAGCATGCTGGATGACTTTTATCTTATTGAGTATATCCTTTCTAGTATTCTATACCATAGGCATGGAGACCCGAAAGCATCCAGTTGTTGTTATCAAATGTAACACTTCAAAGCCAGCAAGCGATGTTTATTATCATCACATTGTTCAACGAGGAACCGCTGTACCCTTCGTTTTATATGCCGAATATCTCTCTAGCATGGCTATGCAATATCCTTTCCTGAATTTCCATGTTTGGTTTCTTTTGGACGACTCATTACAAACTCCATTTAGAGGGCCAAGACATACACGATTTTTCAACAGGCTGATTCCTACAGGGAATTTTTACTCTTATAATAAACTAGATGATTTCAGCAAACGCGATATAGCTGAGTTTCAAAGGAGATATCAAAACATCAACGTTACTATTACCCCCTTGAGCAAGTTTATGGCGGTAACTCCGTTAAAGTACAAATGGAGAACTATTCCGATTGCGCATCTCCCGTTTTATGCTCGAATATTTTCAGTTTGGCAAAACGGAGGAATTGGCATAGACTTGAGCACTTTCAACAATTATTACAATAGTCATCAAAAAGTGGACCGCAGAATTTTAGCAATATTAAGGCAGCACAATAATGGTATAAAGGCTGAAGACTACACAAACGCCTTAAACAAAATTGATCGAGAGGAAGACAGTGAATTTATAAATTTATTTTTAGGAATGATTCATGACTTATTTAATGAAACTCGATCTTTCTTGTGTAAGAGTTTTACTTATCCTCAAATAAGTACTGAAATAGCTGTATCCCAAAACGAAACTTTAGTTCGTAACCACAGAAATAAACGCCAAGTTTCATTGCTAAATGCGGATAAAATATTGGATAAGCCCGAAAACATTTCCAACGTATATATCGAAATTATGAATTCAACGAATGACACTGATTTAAAAAGTAATGAGTATCTATCTGTCTCTGATGTTAAAGGAAACCCAGAAAACTTGACTCTACACAGCGATGCAAAACTTTCTAAGTTTAATAGCTCCAATATTACAGAAGGTGTTATGAAGTTGGAGAAGATTAACCAATCAATAGCTTTGAATAAATCTGATGAACCTCACATGGTTTTCTTGTATGATTTTACCGTGTTTTCTCATGGATTGCCCTACATATCTCCTCAACCAAGAAGTGAAAATGTTTTGCCATATCTCTTATCCATAGATTCGGAAGGGAATTTTATTGCCGCTGCATCAAAACTTCACCCATTCTTAGGTCATTTGGTTTCAGCTGGCTGCCAACGTTTGCATCCAAGGTCGGCTATTCAAAATACAATTTTTACACAGTGTTCAGGAATATTTAGGGATGACACCTACTGCAACAATATTTATTTACTTTAGTTTTAATTTGTTATTTACGTGAATGTTTCTTCATATTTCCTCTATTTCTTGTAATTGGTCTCAATAATAATTAATGTGCAAACATATGTATAACATTTAGACAATTTTAATTCTAATAAAATATACAGTGTTAAAAGTATGTTTTTTTTTTATTTGTTTTGTATAGTTTTTAACAAATAAAATGTATTATTGTGACATGAAATGTAAATGTATGTGACGAGTAGACTTGTCCGTTATTAAGCCGATATATATAATATATTCGTTTAGTTTGCAGAACAGCATTATCTTAATTCCTACTCCCTATCTCTTTTGGTTTATCTCAGAAGTTTAATGTAAAAATTATTGACAAGTCTGGACGGCGAGGGTGATAACCTCCGCCCAAACCTGACTTTACAAAGTGCCAGTCCAAATGCTAAAACCGTCGAACAGTGCAAATGTCGTCCACAATCGAATTCTCATGAGCACGCGCACGGTAATCACTCATGAGCTTTTGCCTTCCCTGTCAGTTCCTTTCACCATAATTAATGCGCCTTTAAGCGTAAGGCTTTCAATCACATTGTCTTCTAAACCCCCGACGCAAACGCAAAGATAAGTTTGACGTCTGGGTGTGTGTCTGTGACATCGTAGCTCTCGAAGGTATGAATCGATTTTGATTTTGTTTTTTGATATTCGTGTTTAGTACTTTTTCTTCTCCTTAAGTATTACGCTATAAGCAAACCTAACACAAAAACCTCTTCAGTCAATATATCTCAAGTCAATAGGTACCAAAATCGCTAAAATATTGGTCGACGCTGATGCTGCTGACGCATGTCCAGAGAGCTGGCCTATTCTTGTGTAAGAGTATCAGCATTGCCATCCAGCGTGGCAATACGGCCGGCTTTCTGGGCACATTGCCACATGAGTTGTGGAGGGATTCTTCGACGCCTATTAGTGTAAATAGGGTTTACGGCCGTATCAAAAAGGTCTGGCGACATATGCCAATGCGGCAGCAAAACTAAAAGTAGGTCTCGCCTGGCGCAGTCCTACTCCTACGTGTTGTTACTTTAACAAATAAAAAAGATTCGTAGCATGATCTTGAGCTTGCTATAGCCGATACTTCCACTGCTGGACAAAGGCCACCCCCGAGGATGTCCACTATAGCTTAGACGCGAATAAATTCCCAGGAATATGAGCCTGTACTTGTTATGTACTTAGGTTGAACCTTTTTGTGGTCATACTTTATTCCTCCTTATTTAAAAAAGTGCTGGCCTAAAATAATTTTACACATTCTGACATTGACATCAATGAAAAATAATGTCATCCGGTCGCTCAGTTTCCGCGTTACATTATGGAATAAAAATAAACAATTAACAGTATTGTTGGTGAATATTCGTGTAATGCCTCATGTTATAGTTTTGCATGATCGGCATGCACGTGTTTGGGGCTAGTTGAACATGGAAACTGAAAGCGTTGCATTTTTGACTCAGCTCCGGCTCAAGCATGGAAATCACGCGAATATTGTAAGTATATATTTGGCCCTTAGTATTGCCCAATTTAGGTACTTCTTCACCTCGCTGAGAGGTAAAACGTAATAAATTGGTCCAAGCTATAATAATTTATCCTTGGACTTTATTCACACACGGCCATCAGATCCTAAACTAAGCAGAGCTGCGCCATTCATCCCGTGACCACGATCAATGCAACTTGGTCGAAACGTCGGGAAAATAACAATACTATAACAATAGTAACCTAGTCGCGTTAATACCTGTTAACAATGTTTATATATAATTACTAGCTGGTGCCCGCGACTTTGTCCGCGACAATTTTGAATGATGACCAATGTAACTACTTACTTCTAGCTTAATCTAAAAAATATAACTTTTAAAACAAATAAGCAATATAAATTGAATAGAACCTAACCTATAAATAACCTTACTAAGAAATAAATGAAAGAATACTTTGCTACTGTTATTTACAAAAAGGACCCGATATCATCAAGCAAAAATCAAAGAATACATATCAATTGTCCTTAAGTATAGTCAGTAAGTTAAATAAAGTAAAATAATAATCAACGATGCATTAATCACAAAGGTAACTCCCATTAGATTAGGTTGCGACATTTTGTGAACGAAACCATAGCGCGATCTAAAACGATGATTACGCCATCTACTAACAAAAATATAAACTTGTAAAGCGGTAAAATTAAGATGTGTGCATATATTTTGGGTGAGATTTAGGCGATCATCTATTGATTCAGTTTTGGACTACCTTTTATTTCAAGCGTTTATTTATTTTAACCGAAATGCTAATTAAGTTCCGCAATCTAAAACGAAATTAACGCCATCTAGTTACAAAATTGTGAACTTGTAGATCAGTAAAATTAAGATGATGTTTCTTGGGTGCGATCATCTCGACACCAACAATTTATACTACGCTAACTCAAATATTAGATAAATTCGTTTTCTATCCCAATTTGATTAAAATGTCGTTATTTTAATTTGTTATAAAATTTACCAAAAAAAAGAAGTTACAAATCTTATAAAACGCTAAATCTTTACTAAGACGACAACGACCACGACATTTTAAGCGACTTGGCATAAGACACAATATTTTTTAAAATTTGAGTTTGCTATATTGTTGTGGCGATCTATTGAATCAGTTTTGGATTACCTTTTTTTAACAACAAATTATTCCCTGGATTGCTTTATTTTTAACTGAAAGACCAAATACCAATTTACATGCGTTTAACTCAAAAAATACAAACTTTCATACAAACTTACATCGCCTATTCTAGTCGTCCTTAGGGTTGGAATTTCCAAAAATCCTGAAATATATACTTATAATTTTCAACTGAAATGCCAAATAACAATTTTCATGCGTTTAACTTAAAACGTTTCACATTTTTCATACAAACTTACATCCCCAATTTTAAGCCCTTGGGGGTGGAATTTTCAAAAATCCTTCTTTAGTGGATGCCTACGTCATAAAAGGTACCTTCTGTCAAAATTTCAAGTCTTTAACTCCAGCCGTTTAGGCTGTGCGTTGATATGTCAGTCAGTCAGTATAAACTTACATCACCTATTTTATGCCCTTCGGGGTGGAATTTTCAAAAATCCTGGAATACATATTTTTATTTTTAACTGAAAGGCCAAATACCAATTTTCATGGGTTTAACTTCAAAAAAGTCGCATTTTTCATACAAACTTACATGCCCTATTTTACGCCCTAAGGGGTGGAATTCCGAAAAATCCTGAAATATATATTTTTAATTTTTCCTGAAATGCTTAATACCAATTTTCATGCGTTTAACTTAAAAATTGTCACATTTTTCATACAAACTTACACCTCCTATTTTACGCTCTTGGGGCTGGAATTTCCAAAAATGCTGAAATATATATATTTTATTTTTAACTAAAAGGCCAAATACCAAATTTCATGCGTTTATCTTAAAAATTGTCACATTTACCATACAAACTTACATCCCCTATTTTTCGCCCTTGGGGGAGGAATTTCCAAAAACCCTGAAATACGTGATTTTTTATTTTTAATTGGAAGGCCAAATACCAATTTTTATGCCATAAACTTCAAAAACGGCAAAGTTTCATACTAACTTAGCGCCCCTGTTTTACCCCCTTAGGGGTTGAATTTCGAAAAATCCTTCCTTATTCCTTGTCTACATTATAAAGCAAACATTTGTGCAAAATTTCAGCTTTCTAGGTCCAAGGGTTTGGGCTGGGCGTTGATGAGTCAGTCAGTCAGTCAGGACTTGTCTTTTTATTTATATAGATGATACGCGAAAGTTTAAAAGTGTATATAAGCAGAGCTTGTACTATGGAAACCAGATAACTGATATATTACATAAACTACTTTTCTTTTCTAAATATATACTTATATAGATAACTACACTCAGACATGGTCATGCACACAAATATCGAACCCACGACCTGCGGCGTGAAAGGAAAGCATTTATCAACCACGCCAACTAGCCCGTCAAACTACAACAGCTACATCTAGCTTGTATCGGTTATTATTCAGGCTTACACCTAAGGGTCTATGCACACCACGTTTTTGACGCCTGTTTCTAAAACGCGCGTCGTCGGCGCGCTTTTATCCTACAGAGCAGTTTGGTGTTAGCTTGAAACGATACAAACGTGATGCTAACGCGCGTCTGTATCGCTACTAACGCGCGTCGACGCGACGGCGCGCTTAAAAAACGTGGTGTTCATAGGCTCTAAGTCCAGCGTATTTTTTTTGTTTACTTTAGTTGAAATAATGCAGCTAAAAGGCTTCTTCTTCGTTGCCGTTTTGTTTCTATTGGGGTTGGCACCAGTTGCGGAAGGCTAGGAAAATTAAAAGAGCTGTCGTTTCACCTCAGAACCTATATGGTACCATGGTTTGGGTGACAACCAGGACCAACGGTTTAACGTGCTCTCCGAATCACGGTAGTCGGTGAACTAACTAAACCCCATAACAAATTTTAGTTTTTACATAAATATTTGTTCGGTGCGATAATTGTACCGTGATCTGCAAAACGCAAATTCCCGATTGAATGGTATACACTGCTCAGAGTCAGGAGGACTCTGACACTTTTACTTGAATTTATGCTGTCCTATACCCTCTGCACTTGAGATTAGACAAAACTAGAATCTTCAGTTCTTCAGCACTTTCAGTTCTTTGGCCGCTTAAATGTAACGTCCCAATAAGGTATAATCAAATTAAAACTCTTTTATTTTCTCTTCACAAAGAAAACAGAACTCTAATTAATTAGTTATACGGTGCTACGGAGGCTCTTACGTAATTTTAAACTCAAATTCACAAACCGGACCGAGACAATAATGAAATTGGGCAGAGTTATGAAAAAGCGCGGGATGCAAGCTGGATGGATGGATGTCGTCGTTTTCTAGTGGATCTCTTAGCGATCTGAATAAAGATTTTTTACTTTGGTAAAAAGCATATAGTTTCTTGGTTGCATGCTAAGAGTCCCGAGGCCTATAATTATAGGCATAATGATTAGGAACACCACTGGTCGGTGATTTACATTTAGATTTCTCAGCAGTACTTGCCTGAATGCGCGGTTGTTTACAAAAGGTATTGTCTGAACAGTGCTAATTGCAAATGAGTTAATTCTTATCTAATAATGTATATTCGTATAATTTGACAGTGTAGTTATTAAACTCATAAATAACAATCCAAATATATAAGAAAAACTCCTCACTACCTGACTCATTAACATTTAGATTAATTTAATCTCCCACTTAGAAAAAAAATTAGCACGGAGATCCGAATATGATTCAGATGTAGTCTTCTAAATAAGTAAACCACCGCTTGGACACCAGTCAAAGCTATGCGGCAAAATGCTCCCGTTCACATCGCTCGAGCAAGTACGAATTACTTACAGACAAATACTTTTCTGTTGCGAGCAAGTAACAAATTAAACATTGCCGTTAAAAATCATGCTATTATAGACATAAATAGTGCGAATTTGGACACAGTGAGGAGGATGCTGAGCCAAGACATTTTTAATGCTTTTTAGTCTAATGTAATTGTACTGTAACGTATGTATGTGTTAGTTTAGAAAGTTAAACAAGTACCTATAAGTGAGGACCTAGAACTGGGTTTCTGTAGAGTGTTCTGTTTACTATGTATTTGAAATCAATAATGCTGTTGCTCTTCCATGCTGTAAATAAAATAAAAATAATAAATAAACAGTGTACTAACTCAATTTTATGTATGTAGCAAAACAACTTTGGTGGCGAAAGCACAGAAGGAATAAGAATAAAATTGAGAGCATTATTAGTAGCTCTGCTTGGAGTGTCAATGTCGGCTTGCGCATTCGCCTCCCAGCCCGTCGAGCTTGAAATGGATGAAGACGACGTGGCGCAGAAGTTAAATAACGTCAGCTTCGCCAGGAGGTAATGTATTTTAAGCCACTGGCCTATTACACTGCGCCCTGCTGCCTCATTGGTCTAGCGGTAGCGTGTTTGCCCGCAGAGAACGAGGTCCTGGATTAAAATCCCGGGTCAGGCGAAAAAGTGATTTTGGGAATTTTCTGTAAAAAGAAAAATTTCTCAGTATCAGCTTGAAGTCTGGGAGTTGGTGGTATTATATACCCTCGTAACTCGGAGAGCATGTAAAGCCGTCGGTGCTGTACCTGACCTCTTTCGGGTCGTGTCGCTAGGCTTCCCATCGGATCATGAGAGTGATGGAATAGAAAGTACTCCCTGTATTGTACTGCACACACTTGTGCACTATAATATGTCACGCGCAGATGGCTAACCTCTATTGAGACTACATTGCGCCCTAGATGGATTACTTCTTCGTCACCTTAGCCTCTTACCTCAATTTCTGTTGTTACCAATTGGGACAGTTTTTACCATTATTCTTTCTTTTTTCGTTCTTTTTAAGATATTAAATAATAATGCTCAAAAGTGACTCGAAATCACACATGTTTTAACGTCATGTTAATGAAATAAATATGTAAACTACAACCAGATATTTAAGTAAAATCAACCAAAATTCAATTATTTATTTAAGCCGGGCTGTACAAAACCAGCCATTGTGGATATCCTTGGGGGAGGCCTTTGTTCTGCAGTGGAAATCTTTAGGCTGATATGATGATAATGTCGATGATGATGATATTTTATTATTCCAATCAATTAAAAAATTCAATACAACTGCTTTGCATCCTCTTTTCATAAAATTCTTCTTGAACTTGAGTTTTGCCACAAGACAGAGCTTAAATAATGTTACTGGACAATGTGAATATTCCTGTAGAGCGCTAACTAAATTATATATCTAGTTCGAGCTAATTGTTTTAGTTTGATGATACCATACCATACCGTGTGACTGACCGAATGTAACTGTGGATTGATTGCGGTATTTATTGACATTCCAAATTTCAGTTAAATCCGTTCAGCCATTTAACTCCTAAACGCTTTTGTGAACTGATTTTAATTATTATTTTTTTATATCCTACTTCAGTCGAAATTATACATGAAAAGACAGAAAATTCGCATCAATATCAGAACCTTCCTCCTTTCACCCTGTTGTTGTGGTTATAGTATTAAAGCATTAGTCCGAAAAGCTATCCATAGAGTTCGAAGCATTTTCGCCCAGCACCATAGCATACAAGCAAATTCTATCGGCTATTTTAAGGGTAGTATTTAACTGAAAATAAAAACTCTTCATTTTGTATTAAATAATGCCATATCCTATTCCAAAATACTGATTGCACAGCAAATTAGTTATCTCAAAATATTATAGTCATAGCAGCAATTTAAGTTCATAAGGAATTGCTATTTATTTCAAAGTGGATAGTATTTGTAAACAATTATTTATTTGATTAATACTAGGAATAAAGACAAACTTGCAATACCAGGCTTTAGAGTCAGCAAAACGAATAAATCATTTTTAGGAAATTGTATTATGTTTTATAACAAGCTTCCTACTCATTTTACTGATCTGCCGGACACAAGTTTCAAGACACATATTAAACGTGTACTTATGGCCAGGGATTATTATACCACTAAAGAGTACATCGATGACAAAGACGCCTGGCGCTCACCACCTACCTGCACATTGCTCGCTGGAGATCTTGTAGCCATATAGACATGACTAATTTGTTGAGTTATGTGAACTATCTGTGACTATCTGTAATATGATTGCTAACATATACTAAATTTGAATTTATTGACTCTGTCTCAAAATGAATAATGTTATTGTTTCGATGTTTTTATTTTGTTTCCTAAATATAATCTAAATTAATATTCATTCAGACAACCGATCGAGCAGATATTGTGTTTGCCTACTAAATAATTACTTTAAGTGGACCAAATCCCGTGTTCATGCCCGCTTGAGTATGTTTCGCCGGACCGTCTCAACTGGGCCGTGTTGAAACCGGTAGTAGATGAACCTGCTGAGTTTGTTTCCCTGGGTCTTCTCAGTTGGGGCGGATTGGATCCGGTGGTAGCATTAAAGCGCGACCGTCGTTTTAAACAGAAGGTCCGTTATAATAATAATACTGAATTCATACCTTAATACAGACAGAACCATTCAAACAATATGTAGTAAAATTTAAATTTCAATACATAATATTAAAAACTTCAACTAAACGTAATCTCCTTGACAATAACTTAATACAAGCTAGCTAAATGTCACTACCATTATAAAATAAATTGTATAAATGTTTTAACATTTCGTGTACCTAAATATCTGTAATAAGTAACTAGAAATAACAACTGTATTACTACAAACATGTTCTGACTATTTGCAAGCGCTTTTTTAAAGTCTACGTGAATAAAAACCTTTTTTATTTTATTTTATTAAGTTTCTGGTACTCGCCGACCGCTGCCGTGAAACACTCGCTTCAAACAGCCGCAGTTAGAACCTAACCTAACCTACTTTTTTAGTAGCAAAATACGTTTTCAGTTACGCCCGTTTATATTTGCTGTGTAATAAGTAATGAATATTTGATATGAAAATTATTCCATTGATGATGAGTAATTGATGAGTTAGAAGTTAAAGGATGTGTTTAAAAAATATCCCTTTTGAAATGTTGCAACGCCGTATAAAAAAAATATTTGGCCAAACAGTAACATTAACTACAGTCCTTTTTATGGTTAATGTTCCTGCTGGGCTAAACATTATATTACTAATATGTTAAAATATATTTATTTACAGAATTACTAAGCCCACAATTCGCCTAGTGATGGGATATGGCAAGCTCAGTGCTTTTGTCACCGCAGCAACTTCATTACTTTTATTGGTGGCGGTGATGTCGAAGGTAAAAGAGGAACAACTCTTCATAATGGTGTGATAGAATATATCGTTATATTCAATCATACTAGGTACTGAATGTCAGTAACCCATCCGTAGTTGCTAATCCATCCTTTTGTAGTTTATTATTTATTACTCTTACTCCCTACTATAATTTTTTTAAATATCTGTAGTCAGTTGCTCTCATTCGTCCGTAAGTGATCAGCGAGTTTAAGCACCTGGGTACGCGGTCGAACTATTAGTGAATGATCACCAAAGTGGTGTTTTTAGGGTTCCGTAGCCAAATGGCAAAAAACGGAACCCTTATAGATTCGTCATGTCTGTCTGTCTGTCTGTCCGTCCGTCCGTATGTCACAGCCACTTTTTCCGAAACTATAAGAGCTGTATTGCTGAAACTTGGTAAGTAGGTGTATTATGTGAACCGTATTAAGATTTTTACACAAAAATTGAAAAAGAACAATATTTTTGGGGGGTGGCCATAGATAGAACTGAATATCTAAAAAAAAATTTTGGTGGTGGATGGTCCGTTTAATTTCTAAGCGCTCCTTGATACACGGAGTTTAGAGTGTTGTCGGTCACGGTTTAAGACTCTAGGTAACTTAGACTCGTTAGGTCATGACAAAGGGCTACAGGGTGGCTTGAACAACTTCGACCTGACTAGTCAGATCAGATTTATTCAATGTATGGGGTACACCCCAAACGATTAAGAAGTAGAGAGTAATAAGGGTTAAAAAAGTGCTTTTATTCGATGAAGTGGGACATTGTCACGTAGGTACCTTGAAGAGCAAATAATAGTAATTATTAGTCCTGTGAAATTTCATTCTTATTCTTATACAAAAATGTAGCAGAACTGATTTTGAATTTATGACAAGAAGCCCGTACTGAAAACATGATGCATGTTCTAAAGTTTCTTATCATAGGAAGTTGTATTTTCAGTTAACACACTGTTATTGTTAAGGAAACGCCAAAAGAGTAGCGAATCTTAAACCAATGCAAATTTTTCCAATGCTATTTGAAGCCGAAAGATTAGCCGAAAGCTAGAAGATTCTTCTCATATTTGGCTTTAATTTTGGTTTGCTACCTATACAAAATTTTGCATTTATGTTGGTAGCGTTTTAGCTGTAGGCCAGGAGGCCCGCGGTGGGCTACTTAGTGGTGCTACTTCTACCTAAATGCTTTGGATATCACGTGCAACATGATTTCTCTCTTAATGTGGAAGATGTCTATTCCTTGACAAACATAATTTTATGAAATAGCCATCTACCATAGTGCCGAAATTGTGTTCACTTTTTGTACTTTGATACTGCCATTGACGAGCAGCAACATTTATACAAGATGCATATTTTTTAAAGCAATCATGGTGGCGTAGAGGCGCACGCTGGTTGGCCGCCCCAGCCTTGCTGGTGGCGGCGCTAGAGGCTGCCTCAGATGCCAGTGATGCGATGTTGGCGGCCGTGCTCCGTGGGTCCGCAGAACCAGCTCGCGTCGCCGTCCAAACCGTCGCCGCCGCCATGCTGGTCACCGTGGAGATTTTGGTTTGGTATGTTCAGAATAAGCAAACAACAGCAGTCTAAAGAAGCACTAAGGGGAGAACCCGAATTTGGTGTTTATGGTTCAATACCCGCATAGGACAACTATTTGTGTATGACCCATTTATTCTTCTTCTGATTGTGCGTGTGCTTTGTTTGGGTTGTAGTCCCCACGGTACAGGGATTAATTAACGTTGTGCGGGCGTCGTCTTTAAAAAATATCCTATTACGTACCAGTGCTTTTCATGTCAGCCGAAAGACGTACATTTCTGGACACACCATAGGTTTTTCCACCAAGCTATAACGGCAGTTACAGAAAAATGTCGAATTCACCATACTGAAATGAGTATACGGATCTATCGGAAAGAGTAAACACAGGAAAAAGAAAATACACAATAAATTGCCTCCAAATAAGGGCACAGCGTTCATTCGCTCAAAGAGCATCCCGATTGGGGAAGTACTGGAGGTACTTCATCTCTCATTACAGAAGACATTCCTTAATAATAACATTAATAATTTTAATGTTGTGTTTCTGCGTGTTAGTAAGGTCGCTATAGCTCAATGGGGTGTGATGGAAGGGTCAGTAACACTTTTTTGCTGACTCTTAAAAACAGGCCTTCAAAAGAGTCAGCAAACAAGTGTCGCTAACCCACCCCGATGAGCTCTTGCGACCTTACTCACACGCAGAAACACAACATTAAAATTATTAATGTTATTATTAGATAAGGAATGTCTTCTGTAAGGTGGAGGTACTTCCCCAGGCGGGCTGCTCTTAGAGCGAATGATCCCTGTGCCCTACCTTTCAATTCAATCAATTATAAGGGGAGAACCCTAATTCAGTATTTAGGGTTCAATACCCGCACAGGACAACTATTTGTGTGTGACCCATTTATACTTGTTCTGATTGTGGGTGTGGTATGTGTTTCATGTTTGTAGTCCCCCGCGATACAGGGATTAATTATGACTACACGTGTGGCGCAGCGGCTAAGACAGTCGCCTCGCCGCTTTGTGTCGCGGGTTCGAGTCCCGCGCCGGACAACTACTTGTGGGACCCATAAATAGTTGTTCTGAGTCTGGATATAATTTGTGTCAGTCTATTATATGTCTGTAAACTACTCCGCGACACAGGAATTAGATTCCCTAGTGCGGGAATTGTCTTTAAAAAAATTGTGCGGGCGTCGTGTTTCAAAAACATACTGCTACGTAATAGTGCTACCATAATGTCAGCCGAACGACGTCCACTTCTGGACACACTGGAGATTTCTCCACCGTATTATAACGGCAGTTCCAGAAAAATTTCGAATTCAGCAGTACCTGAAATGAGTATACTGGAACCATCTGAAAGAGTAAACATGGGAAAAAAATACACAATAAATTGCCTCCAAATAAGGGCACAGCGTTCATTCGCTTAAAGAGCATCTCCACCTTACAGAAGACATTAGTTGATAATAACATTAATAATTTTAATGTTGTGTTTCTGCGAGTGAGTAAGGTCGCCAGAGCTCATTGAGGTGGGGGGAAGGGTCAGCAACACTTGTTTGCTGACTCTTAAAGGCCGGCAACGCACTCGCGACACCTCGGGTGTTGCGAGTGTCCATGGGCGGCGGTGATCACTTACCATCAGGTGACCCACTTGCTCGTTTGCAAGCGAAACATATTTTTTAAAAATATATTAGAGAGCGCCTAATATATAATAAAAAATATGTTTCGCTTAATGTCTCTGCCCTTTAACAGAGAATAGAATAGAAAAACTACAAAAAGAAAAGAAAATAATAACGGCAGTTACAAATATGTGCTTCTTTTACAGGTATTTTATTGCAAAATTTTTCGAGTACAATCCCCCAGAATCTGCCGAAGATCGCGAAAAGAACGTTATTATAGGTTCATTACCTCAGTAAAAAATGAAATAAACAGAGATTGAAATATTCATACCTACATACTTACTTGTGTATTATTTTTATTTCCTACAACTTCCAAAATACTGTACGTACTGCTGCATTTAAACATGGACTTTTAGGAGAACAATAACCAAAAGATTTACTGTCTGTAATGTCCGTGTGACTCGTTTGGAACAACCAGAAATCAAAGCCGTGTGAGGTACAGGGGCAGACAAAGTTTCCGCAGAGTGCTCTTATTAGTACCTACTATAATAAATTAGGTTCCACTTTATTCGCGCAACGCCTCAATTCTACTAATTGTATACGGAACTATGCATTTCGAAACTCCTTGTTTCTGATTAAATTCGTTGCGGGACCCAAGACAGTTTCAAGACGATTCCCGGCTCATCAGTCAAGTGTTATTTCATTGTGTTCCACTGTTGATCCTGGTTTTAAGGAGTTGCAGTGGTGGGTAAGAGGGAGTGACTAGTCCCGTAGCTGTATACGCGGACAAACTGCAACCTAATGACAGCAATAATAATAGCGCACCGCGGATATTATACTCCCATTGTCGGTCTTGACGGTCACCGTAGCTTAGTTGGTAGTGATCCTGCCTACGAAGCTGGTGGTCCTGGGTTCGAATCCCGGTAAGTGCAAATATTTGTGTGATGGGCACGAATATTTGTTTCTGAGTCATGGATGTTTTCTATGTATATAAGTATTTATCTATTTATATAAGTATGTGTATCGTCGCCTGGTACCCATAGTACAAGCTTTGCTTAGTTTGGGGCTAGGATGATCTGTGTGACATTGTCCCTTGTCAGGGCGGACTCTTTTAGTAGTAAAATACACGGCGTAGGAATACCATACAGTGCCAAGTCATACTTTGGATGCATGGAAGTGACCATAGGCTGGTAATAATTTAAGTCACTGGCCATTCTCGTTTTAGGGTTCCGTAGCCAAATGGTAAAAAACGGAACCCTTATAGATTCGTCATGTCTGTCTGTCCATCCGTATGTCACACCCACTTTTTTCCGAAACTATAAGAGCAATTGAAAGATTTAAAGTATTGAAACTTGGTAAGTAGATGTGATCTGTGAACCGCATTAAGATTTGCACACAAAAATAGAAATAAAACTACATTTTGGGGTTTCCCCATACTTATAAATGATGTACATTGCCATGCAAACTTCCACCGAAAATTGGTTTGAACCAGATCTAGTCAATAGTTTTTTAGGGTTCCGTAGCCAAATGGCATAAAACGGAACCCTTATAGATTCGTCATGTCTGTCTATCCGGCCGTATGTCACAGCCACTTTTTTCCGAAACTATAAGAGCTGTGCTGTTATAGAACTGAAACTAAAAAAAAAACACATGTG
Source organism: Pseudoips prasinana (assembly GCA_951640165.1). Classification (NCBI taxonomy): domain Eukaryota; kingdom Metazoa; phylum Arthropoda; class Insecta; order Lepidoptera; family Nolidae; genus Pseudoips; species Pseudoips prasinana. Next base: position 20,033,202 of record OX621240.1, read on the forward strand.
GGTTGCCTATGGATAGGTCTTCAAAAATGATATTGAGGTTTCGAATATCATTTATTTCTAAACTGAATAATTTGCGCGAGAGACACTTTCAAAGTGGTTAAATGAGTGCCCCCCCCCCCCCCTGTAACTTCTAAAATAAGAGAATGATAAAACTAAAAAAATTAATGATGCACATTACCATGCAAACTTACAACGAAAATTGGTTTGAACGTGATCTAGCAAGTAGATTTTATAATACGTCTTAATTCGTAAACCGCTATTTGCTTTCATTTAATCAACTGAAATACTTGCTGCTACGGAACCGTTCATGGACGAGTCCGATTCGCAATTGGCCGATTTTTTTAGAAATAGTTCCATGAAGCGATCATGTCACTCTTGTTGTGTAAAACTGTACTACCAGTTTGCACTAATGCAAGATATAGGACGATTGTTTTGAAAATAAAAGTATTATTTAATATCAGAGTTTATTAAATTAAACAATATTATACAACATTAGCTTTGGATATAATTGCTACAATAACTAGTTACTTATAATCATAATAAGTATTTAAAATGTATATGAAAATTTTGGTGCAGTAGATTCTGTGTCCATGATGTTCTAGCTTCTATTATATTGACAAGGCACATTATTTTTGCAATATACTAACCTAAAAGCTATAATTTGTGTTATCACAGTGCACAGCCTATCACCTTTTTCAAAAATACTTTGCAATTTACTTTATAATATAACAAATGTATCGAACATAGAGCTACTTACGTGCAAAGGACACTGAATATGTCATTGGCTACATGTCAGGCACACTGGTTAAGATCACCTAGCTGTCACTTCGGCACATGTGCTTCAAGTTCGATCCCACGAGAGGGCAAAAATTTGCGTGACCTATTATGCCCCACATGTGAGAACTGAGTGAGCGCCCGTTAAATAATCTGATATTTTGTTTTATCTTATAACAAATTCGGAGATTACTTTTACAATTGTTTTAGATATTTTAGTAAATGAATAGAATGTTCACTTTTCTTTCAGAAGGGTGCTCACTCAATCCACACATATGACGCCAGCACATCAAGCTAGCCCAATCTGTCAAATTTCCCCAATTGAAAGTGAACCTTATGCTTTTGTGATAAAGTTGAAAATCTATAAAAGAAATTTGACAGATTGGGATAGCTGGATGTGCTGGCGTCTGTACATAAATTGTTGATCAGTCTCTGGGTGTGCTTTGTGTACGTAATTGTTTCCCCGCAATATAAGTATTACTTCTCTAGTGCGGACGTTCTCTTTTGAAATAAAACTATAATTAGTGAGCTCACAAATACAGTAGGTGTCTAAGTTTTACACATAGAAATGTCTTCTGCTGCGATCGTAGAACCGACTGCTGCGACAGCCGAAATATGGCACTTCACCAGTCTACCGGTTAACTTTAAAAATACTCTGTAATAATCAAAACACAAGTTTTGATTATTACAGAGAATTTTAACTAACTATAAAGACCTGTTAGGTACCGGACTGAGACACCTAATACTTGTACGTTTTCCCTATTTTAAAAATATACATCTTCAATCAAATATGTGGGTGGTGGTAAATCCAACTCAGACTTGTACAACTTTTGCTTAGCAGTAAGTAGCTCTATATTCTATACAGAATTAATTATCTCCAAAAAGCATGTCAAAATCCTAAAATACATCTTATCATAAGAAAAGCATAGAATACACTAGACAAATAATTTTGTTGATATCTTAAAATTTGGACTCTTTTGATATGTTTGGTTGTTATTTCAGTACAGTTAGAAGTGTTAAATCATATACAATGTATAACATAAATAAATAGCAGTAATTAAAGGAGCATAATTACTTAAGCTACTCATGAAAGTTAACAAACTAAAGATAACCAGTAAACTAATCTGAATGTCATTACATCTCTCTCTAATATACCTTGTATGAAAAGAACAGGGCATACATAGAACTGTTGAATTACTAGAACAGTGCGGCAGCGCACTAATACGCGCCGGCCGCATAATTAGTCCGAAAGTTCTAACGTGTCGCTTAATCATGCCCACTGCTGGACAAAGGCCTCCCCTAAAGATCTCCACGATTTCATCGCTATCCGCATCCAGCGACTTTCAGCGACCCTCACAATCTTGTGACTCTGATGATCGATCGATCGAGGACCGATGATCTCATCGGTCCATCTTGTAGGGGGCTTGCCCAAGCTGCGTCTACCTCCATAGTCGCCATTCGAGAACCTTTATGCCCCAGCGGCCGTCGGCTCTACGAGCTATGTGCTCCACCCACTGCCACTTCAGCTTGGCAATTCTTAGGGCTATGTCTGTTACTTTGGTTCGCCTGCGGATCTCAGCATTTCTGATGACGTGTCGCTTATTTTTACTCAAAAATTGACACATCTAAATATTCCGTCCTTAGCCTAAGGCCATTAGAACTATGTTGGAAAGATATGCAATGATTTTAAAATTAGTTTAAATGGTATTGCATGTAATTGGGAGCGTTATCAGCGAGTAGTATCAACTGTTTCTTTTATATAAAAATATTCTTACTAAAACTACAATAATGTAACCCAAAGTAGAGGAAAAACGGCAATAACTACTAATTTATTTTTTATGTATCTATCTAAACTTGCAAAGCCAAGGCGGTTCACTATTACAAAATAGTTTCCTTTAAGTTGCATGCAACATCAAACGTTAAATTTAAACAGGGTTATTATTACTGTAATAATGATCTTGCAACTTTTTCTTGCAATTGCTATCTTTGTCACACAAGAATAGCTCTCCCCCTCTCCTCCATAATTATACAATGTCCTATTTCTATAGGATCACTACATTTAGACAATAAAGGTATCAAAAGGTACTATTGGTAATAACTATTTAAACTATCAAAAACGGTGGATCGAAATCCAATATATACGAATAATCTAGTAAGTTTTGTCAACAGTACTGTGGTATTTACGTAACAAGTGTATATATATTATTATATATATATGTGAATTTTACCTTGTAAAATATAAAATGTCATATAAAACTATTTGTGGCATATTTGACTAAACTTTTATGTAAAGTAGGGCAAATTTAAAAGAGCACATTTGACACTTCATCGAATTTCAACAATGTAACTTTAACCGGCGAGCATAGAATATTATTTAGTTTTTCGTAGTGCACATTTGCTTAATTGGAACGAAGTTCCTTATCGCGCGTTGTGATAGGGGGCTAGACGAAAAAAAATCTTACGAAAAGTTGTCACGACACTTTTTGCAGCTGTGCGGCGTGCGCATGTTTCTCTGTCTCTCTCTCTCTCTTATAGAAAGCAAGCCAGATATTTTCATTTCTATTTCGCATTGAACAGTGTGGGGTCGCGAAGATTATTTTTGTTGAGTGTATACAGGTTTTTTGTACATAATAAGAAATAACTTCGTTCCATCCGGGTGTCCCTTGACACCTCTCAAGTCAATTTTTTTTTAATTACGAATTATCTTTATTAAACTAATTACCAATTATGGTCACTTTACAATTCACTTTACTAGTAATGTCAAACGTGATCTAATAAATTGGCCCTACTATAGTAATTACAACATTGTACCATTTAAAGCTAGTACTAAATTGCTATTATAGGGATACACGTTATGTGGGTAGCACAGAAAACAATGATTGAAGTATACAGTCTGCAACTGGAATGGGTGAGATGTGGAGGGAAGTTACGGCACTCGAGCACATAGTCACGTCGTTACGTATTATAATATCTAAAAGGATTCTAACTATTTTTGAAATAACTACGGTTGATTTATATATGTTTATAACACATATTGGTGAACTCAAGTTCTGTTTTATTTACATAATGTCGATTAAACTAAAATTAATCTCACTAACGAACGATTAACCTAATGATTTTTTAAAATATTGGATATTTCCACTACACATGAAATATCTAATGGACGACTCGCCTACGGTTTATTAATATTGCGCGCTGGATTTTTTTCTAAATAGGTGGGTAGTTACAATATTACAATAGTAGTAGTGCCAATGTCATGTCATTTTATGTTGAACTGAGTACAAGTTGTAATAATTATTGTAAATATGTCTGAAAACGTTGTAAAATTATTAAAAACGCAAAGGGGAAGAGTGAAAGTGTATCAAAAGGGTACGTACCAAAATCCCGAATTTTAATAGACCGAATTTTAAAATATAGTACAATTTTGTGACAGAAACGAATCGCCGCAAAACCAACTTCACGTAGTCTTGTCTGCCCTACTCTAGAGTGTAATTTAAACCCGCGTAGGCCGGAGCCGTGACAGAAACAATGCTTGCTGCGTGTTGCATGCCTGCTTACATGCTGCATACCTGCCTGCTTGCATGTTGCATGCAGTCGCCGAGTGCCAGATATGAGTAATCGCGGGAACTACGTCGCTGCTCTTTGTGATTTCATCCATCGGTATTTCGTCCATTCGTAGGTGAATAGTCCATTAATTAATTCAACCTTAACTTAATTAATTATAGTTAAATAAACCGTAGGTGAATCGTCCATTATGGAGTTCATCCATTAGTTATCATAAAAATCTGTGAAATGACCTTTAGGTTTTTTAAACAGTAGGTCTTATGATCGTATTCATTTCAATAATAGTTAGAATACTTTTAGATATTATAATACGTAACCAGTCACGTTTATATAAACACTTTTATATAAATAGCATTCAACTGTCTTCTATCTACAACATGTAACTTAATTAACGCACTTCCTGAAAATAGTTTGTTCAGAATCGTTTACTGAATCGATTTATATCATTTTTAATATAGGTAATTTATTATTTCAAAATAATTAAAACTACTACTATTGTCAAATTAACCCTGTACAGTCAAAACAAATTGAAATGGACCGTAACTCAAAGTAATAAGACTTAAAAGTTGTATTGTGTTGATACAAATTCCATGATTCAATACAAAAAAAAAGAAAAATAAACTTTATTCCAAGAAACTAATTTAGTAAAAAACAATGCATATACATGTTAAATTAAAAATTCAGTGTATGTATTATGATTACAACATAATATTCTAATTGGGGTGTTTGAGGGTGTGCGTTAATTACGTTACATGTTGTATATAAATAAAAATGAGTGTCTGTCTGTATGTCCTTTATAGAATCGTAAACTATGCATTTCATCATGTGATGATCTTCAGCAAAGTGTTGAGCATGAGCCCACGAAGGTTTCCGAGTTGGTGCGATGAATCCTCGACAGATGGGGCTACTATCATTACAATGAATTTGATATATTGCCGTAGCAACGCGCGCAGGGTAGGTACAGCTATGTATAAAATCTAAGTTGATATTGACATCTTGTATATTATGTTTGAAATATTCGCGTACAATAAAATTAATTTTCTACAAAAGACAACTTGCTTAATTGTTTGCATTTAACTTTTTGTTTGACACCGATAATCATAGATTATCACAGAGTAGCACTATAACTACTCTAACTTCTGACAATTTTAATTTACTTGACTCTGGTATTTGCAACTTACCTATGAGGAACGACTTGGATGTTAGTAGTACTACTAAAACAATTCGTTTAAACTAGGTGTAAGGACAACGGAGGGCCTAAACGGTTTGAATGTTGTACATCAGAACATTCAGGGCCTGCCCGGCAAGGAGTTAGAATTAAGTTTATTTATTGAAAACTGTGATGTCCATGTTTTATGTTTAACAGAACACTGGCTTAAAGAGTCTCAATTATTATATTTTAGTACTGATAAATACATAATTCAAAGTGCGTTCGTGAGAAGGAAAGCAATCCATGGTGGCTCATTAATTATTGTATCATGTGACATAAATCTAAGCCTAGACCAGATATTGTGACGAATTCGGTGAATATCGACGTTTTGTAATATGATACTTAAATTTTGTGCATATATTTTTTTTTAATAATACTATATTTTTGTCTGTAGTACTATTTCACAAAATAATTGCAACGACCTGACGAGGATTCTACATCACTTTATGTTCTATTTGTTATGACACTATTTTTAAACAACCTTTTTGAATACGTGATCTATGAAACTCAAGGGAAATTTCCGCTACATTTCATACATTACAATAACAAAAAAGGTGATTAATCTTCGGTGATTTTATTACGCATGAGTTCTTGTTCATTCTTACGTAATATTGAGCGTATTAAGTGGTAAACATGAAGCACACGTTTACAAGAATACGATATGGAAGAATAATATTGCACATAAGTTTCTGCATGCAGAAGACACGTTAACAATATAAATATACTAGAAATAAGACTCATACTGTTTAAAAACAACCCTTAACTATAGTTTTGCAACTAATTAACATTATACGATATATTACGGGTATTAACGGCGTATAATAGCAATATTAGTGCATCTTGAGAATGAGTCAAGGAGTAAGTGATTAAACAGGACATTATTGATAATGTTCTGACAGATTTAATCCAGACGAAACGAAAATCCAACCGTATTTTTCTCAGAAAATAAAGGACTTTATCAATATTCACTTTTAAGTACAAAATTCAACATTGCCCATACTGGCTTTAATTTGTTACTGAGAAGTATATAAAAAACAGTCAATTATCTAGTAACGTGGCGCAGTGTTCTATCTAAAGTGCCGTCGCGGAGCAGGAATATTTTCATATATTACATACATACATACATAGACTCACGCCTGTTTGCCAGAGGGGTAGGCAGAGACAACGGATTTCCATTCGTCACGATCTTTGCATACGTCTTTTGCCTCGATTACTGTCATTATATTCTTCATACATGCTAGCCGGTTTAGGGTACTTCTGACCTGCCCTTTCTTGAGAACGTCTCCGATTTGGTCAGAGAATGTTCGACGAGGTCTTCCCCTTCCGGTTGTTCCATATATTGACATGTTATTATCTATCTTTGTTGCTCCTGCATAAATATAATGCATAACTCTCACATAGATGCCGCTGCCGTCTTATGGGATTGCATATATTTCACCTGTCAGTATGGTCTGATCATAACAGCTATATTATATTAGCTATAGTCCACTGCCGGACAAAAGCCTCCCCCAAGAGTCATCTTGGAGGGAGATGCCATAATCGCCACGCTTGGCAGACGAGTTGGCGAAAGCAGTAAGATGGTCATAGTACTCAGAAAGAAGGTGCTGCCCTTCCATTGGTAGATACTTCCTCGGGTCCACTTTTATCCCCCCACGGGATGAGATGAGGTGATATTTGGCGCCGACATCACACAGTAGTGTGGTCTATTTTCCTTTAATTATTTCAAATGAAGTCGCCAGGAACACAAAAATGTTTATGACCACTTTCAGTAGGTAAAGAGGTCATTGTACGATTTTCTTGCTGCTCTGCGACCACACTTTAGGCATTCTCTTCGAACGGGCGACCCCAGTACAAGAAAACTATTTGTTTGACATATGAATAGATGTTCTGAGTGTGCTTTGTGTACGTGAATCACAGAACAAACGGACGAGTTGGAAAGTCACCCGCGATATGGAATAGCAGCTATTGATTTTTACTATTGGATTATTAACTGTGTCCCTATTCAACGCTTGATCCATAGTAAAGATATATACATAATATATCAGCGACTACAATTTTGTAAAGACATTTTTTGCTAAAACAAACCTTTTAATCTACGAGTATAAGATATATCGAATATAATTTTAAGCATATCGAACACCTCTACACGATTCACAAATAAGCATCTTTTTATTCGGGTATTCATTTCGCCTGGATTCCATTTCTTTTTCGATCCACGCTAGCAAGCGATCTTTCAAATACAATATCGTATCTTGACGAATAACGCCGTCTTGGAAGAACTCCTTTAAGATAATTACAATACCGTTATCGTTATTTCTACAAGGATCGCCTAATGGTCTTTGGTGCTTCATGTAATTGAATACAAACTTAACAATTTGCACGATTAAATCTTCTTCGGGGCTCAGTAGTCTTAACCTAGCGATATCTTCAGGAATCAATAGTGATAATACATTGAAGGCAACCGTCATTAAATTGACATGGACGTCTTGGCTTAGATTTTCAAGCATCAATGCTAAATTTTCAGCACCAGATGAGCTAACTCGTACTAGTAAAGTACCGATTCGGAGTATTTCTTCTGGGTGGATGCCTACTAGCATACTGTTGGTTCCTTCTTCTTCTTCTGGCCCGTAGAAGGATCCGACTGCGTTTGCGGTAGGTGTTATACGTGTTGATACGTTTTGAGTTGAAAGATTAGCCGGACCGAGCTCGGTAAACAGCTGCGTCCGTCCTTCTTTCCCTAAGTTGTATAATTCTGAGGGGTTGAACTTGTGCTGTGCATTGAGGTTGACATTCCCATCTGCTGTCATCGATATCCTGAGTTTGTGCTGGTTCACGTCTTTGTTGATTCGCAGTACGTCGGCGAAGTATTGATCTTTGTTCACGATGTTCTTTATGCCTCGGATGACTTCAGTGTTACCTTGCACTGCGCCTTGAACTCTTCTAGATTCAGCGCTGATTTTGTCGAATATTTTCCTGCAAAAAGAACCAATTGTATGTAAGAATCAAATATGCGATGACATAGAGTTTTCTTTCTATAGCAATTTCGAAACATTCCGAACAATAGAAGTCGGTTAATTATTTAAAATTGAAAGAGCATTAAGAAATATAGGTAAAAAGGTTTTTAAAGTTTTTATATTAAAGTGTGAGGCAATTTTTCCCCTTTTTACGGAAATTACGCGGACGGAGAATTATGATATTTGGTACCAGTTAAAGTTTACATGGAAGAGTATAGACAGTTAATATTTTTATATAACATGCATTAGAAATAAATTAATAGAAAAATGCACACAGGGCCATACTGAGATAGAAATAATATTATATATCTTTAATGTTTAAGTCTTACTGAAAACAAACACAATCTTAGAGAGATAGTTTTTGTCAATAGAAACTTAGTTACGTTCAAATTTAAAACTTAAGCAAGGGGTGGCCACTTGTAAAAATAAATAAGCTTCATAGGATTGATTCGCAACACGAGACCTTAATCTAAAGCCAAGACTGGCAAGTCATATGTGTAATTCGGGAATCGAACTCACATGTTCTGGCCATCCAGGGCAGATGCTTTAGCCATAGTTATGGACAATTTACACTGGAAATCAAATATACCATTCCGTTTCTTACTGGTATCCCAGTTTTGTTTTAGATCCTAAGACAATGTTTTTGGAACGAAGTTCCTTATCGCGCGTTGTGAAAGGGGGCTAGACGGAAAAAATTCTTACGAAAAGTTGTCACGACACTTTTTGCAAGTCATATGTGTAATTCGGGAATCGAACTCGCATGTTCTGGTCATCCAGGGCAGATGCTTTAGCCATAGTTATGGACAATTTACACTGGAAATCAAATATACCATTCCGTTTCTTACTGGTATCCCAGTTTTGTTTTAGATCCTAAGACAATGTTTTTGGAACGAAGTTCCTTATCGCGCGTTGTGAAAGGGGGCTAGACGGAAAAAAATCTTACGAAAAGTTGTCACGACACTTTTTGCAGCTGTGCGGCGTGCGCATGTTTCTCTGTCTGTCTGTCTCTCTCTCTTATAGAAAGCAAGCCAGATATTTTCATTTCTATTTCGCATTGAACAGTGTGGTGTCGCGACGATTATTTTTGTTGAGTGTATACAGGTATTTGTACATAATAAATAATAAGAAATAACATCGTTCTGTTATATATTCCCGTTGCACCCTTTATTGCTTACCAAGCATTCCTTCCCGCTAACTAAGTACTTTGTACATTACGTCTATTTCATGCACACGTCCATCCATCAGTCTTCATCATCCTCTCCTCAAAGACGGTTGTCTTAAAATTAAATAAAGTCTTTTTTAAAAACCCTATTCTACGGAGGCCTCTAACATTTGGTGGCAGCGTAAAGGGATTTTGTAAAGTCCCCGGTACGTCTCAATACCCAAAAAACCAAATCGGCGCGTGTGTATACTGTAAACCGTGTATCCACTGTGTTCGTGCAATACATAATTGTGCTTCTGTGCTGTGCTGTGTGTGAGTGAAAGCCCATAGCTGCGCATTCTGCCCGAGTGCTGTAGCCGGCCTTATAGTGCACCTAATACCCACTGTCACGCGTAAGTGTACGCGCTGTGACCGGTATTCGAGGAAGCGCGGACGCCCACGCGCCTGAACTCCAGACAGCCTTATCGCCGAGCTTCAACGATGAACGCCGTTATCGTGCTGTCTGCATTCCTGTGAGCTATCCATTGTATTGTTTTAGTCATTGCTGTAATATTAATTCGAACTTTTATATTATTATTCGTAACTGTGTCCATTACCTTGTTCATATACCTATAGATTTAATTTTTTAAATTGTGTATAAAATGGCAGAAAGGTCACAAAGTCCGAAATTAGAAAAAGCTGATGTCATTGTATACGACACTGAAGAGGACGGCCAAAGCCATCTTCTTCCTCCACAGACTCGATCAGTCGCTAAAAAGAAGGCTGCAGCCGCAGCTGCACCTAAACCTGATATCGATATCTCTATCTTATTAAAATTCATAAAACCATATGACGGCTGCAGAGAGACCTTAAATTCCTTTATTGTAAACTGCAACAATGCTTATGAATTAGCCTCCGATAGCCAAAAAGATATACTTTTCAAGTTCATTCTTTGCCAACTACAGGGCAAGGCAGAAACCGCATGTTCAATTAAAGAGTTTGCTAATTGGCCACAACTTAAAGATTTCCTTAAAGTACAGTTCAGCGAAAGAAAACATTATGCCCATCTTTTGACCGATCTTCAAGAATGCAAACAACAGGCGAATGAAAACGTTAGCCAATATGCCCTAAGAATAGAGACGTGTCTATCTAAGCTTTTAACTGAAATATCAATCTCACATGGCCATAAAAATAAGGAAATGGTAGGGCGGACAGCCGCTATGGAAGATTTAGCTCTCCACCATTTCCAAATGGGCTTGTCGCCCCGAATATCTAACTTCGTCAGATGCAAAACTTTTAAGACGCTAAACGAAGCCATCAACCTCGCGATTTCGGAAGAAAGAATCCAGCAGTCCCTATCTAGAGCAAGCGCTGGTCCGTCCGGTTTCCAAAGTGCACGGCAATACAAAACAAATACTCCAAGGCTGGACACACAGCTTGTACGACGTCCAAACCCATCAACTTTCAATCCTAATCAGCTAAACTTTAGACCAAATACCTATGTCGGTGGTAACATCAATGGTAACAACCCCAACCACAAAACACCAGGGCACACCCTAGAACAATGTCGGAAACGAGAGTTTAACAATAACCGCTTTAAGAACCTCAATCAAAATCAACCGCGAACGCCTTATCTAGTGCATTTCACATCCGATGAGACAACAACTCATGAGCAAAATGGGGACCTTCGTTATTCTGACGATGGAATCGATACGGTTGATGGTAACCCAAAAAACGAGTAACCGTCTCGTCCCGGTATCGTGCGGGAGGTCGTGATCTAAAAAACGATACCCCAAATTCTAATTCAAAATCCAAACCAGCCCCGTCACATAGGGACCGACTTAATAAAATAAATCAGGCATCGCTACATGATCTGCCAAAACCTACTATATCCATGCAGCAACCTAAAAGTGTTGATCCGCCAAAACCTAATAATATCTTCGAAATCACAAATGATCCTGCCAAAACGCTATTACCACACGTTATAGTCGAATCCTATATATCCGATACGCCCTTATTCTTACTAGTCGACTCAGGATCCTCGATAAGCTTGATAAAGCATTCACGCTTAGATAACCAGCCTAGACTAACGAAAGAATCCATAAAATTAAAAGGTATAGATTCAGGGGAAGAAACTATTTCTACTTTAGGTTATTTCCAACTAAAGACTAAATTGTCTAAAACCAATATTTCACATCAATTTCATGTAGTCGATGAAATACACTTACCTTATGACGGCATCATAGGCTCCGATCTCCTGAACGCCTTTAACTGTAACATTGATTACGATAATAACCTACTCCGTATTGGTAAAAACTCAATTAAACTACATTTCTGTGAACCTACTTACGTTATCCCAGCTCGAAGCGAAGTGGTTATCGAATGTTCTGTGCAAAATCCTGAAATCAAAGAAGGTCTCGTGTTAGATCAGAATAAAATCGAAGGCTTACTCATAGCAAATTGTATTGTACGCGTCAAGAAAAATCAAAGAATATATATATCAGTAGTTAATACGACGGAAACTCCACTTACCGTAAAGTCAGCGCTTAACCTAAAACTTACCTCAATCCCAACTTCTACACCCTGCGAACTACTGGAACCTTCTGTAAATAATATAAACCCAACGTCAGACACTGTCGGACGCACTAAAGAAGTCCTAAAACAGTTACGTGTGAGTCATCTTAATCAAGAAGAGGCTAATGCGCTCTTCCAGCTTTGCTCCGACTATTCAGACATTTTTTATTTACCAGGAGAAAAACTCACTTTTACTGAAGCTGTAAAACATGAAATTAAAACGACAACAGACACTCCTATCCACACTAAAACATACCGTTTTCCCGAAATCCATAAAGCCGAAGTTAGTAAACAGATGAATCAGATGCTAGAGCAAGGCATTATAGAACCATCACTTTCGCCATGGTCATCCCCTATTTGGGTAGTTCCCAAAAAACCAGACGCATCCGGTTTGCAAAAATGGCGCGTAGTAATAGATTACCGCAAACTAAACGATGTTACCATTGGTGACACTTATCCAATCCCACAGATAACCGAAATATTGGATCAACTTGGAAACAGTAAATATTTCTCTACATTAGATCTAGCATCCGGGTTTCATCAGATCCGGATAAACGAATCCGATGCGTCTAAAACTGCATTTAGCATTCCTGACGGTCATTTCCAGTTCACACGCATGCCTTTTGGCCTTAAAAATGCCCCTTCCACCTTCCAGAGGTTAATGAATACAGCCTTGTCCGGTTTACAGGGTACCCGGTGCTTCGTGTACCTCGATGACGTAGTAATCTATTCATATGACTTAATTAGCCAAATCCAAAACCTTAAATTAGTATTCCAAAAGTTGCGAGATTTTAAATTAAAGCTTCAGCCTGACAAATGTGAGTTTCTTCGACGAGAAGTGGCTTACCTCGGGCATGTAATATCTGAAAATGGCGTAAAACCAAACCCTGAGAAAATCAAAGCCGTAACACAGTTCCCCGTGCCACGGTCCCCGAAAGACGTGAAATCATTTCTGGGACTTGTTTCATATTATCGCCGTTTTATACCAGATTTCTCAAAGACTGCGAAATCCCTTACCAACCTCTTGAAAAAGGACGTAATATTTGAATGGGAGAACCAACAACAGCTCGCTTTTGACACACTGAAACACCAATTAACGACTGCTCCACTCTTAATCTATCCTGATTTCACAAAACCCTTCATCCTTACCTGTGACAGTTCAAATTACGCAATTGGAGCTGTGCTGTCACAAGGAACCGTCGGAAAAGATCAGCCTGTCGCTTTTGCTTCGCGCACCTTAAACAAATGTGAATCCAATTACAGCACAACTGAAAAAGAATTATTAGCGGTACTGTTTGGTTGTAAAACATTCAGGCCATACCTTTACGGCCGCATATTTCTCATAATTACCGATCATAGACCTTTAAAATGGTTGTTTAACCACAAAGATCCCAGCAGTAAACTCCAACGCTGGAGATTAAAACTAGAAGAATTTGACTATGAAATAGTCTACCGTAAAGGCAAATTAAATTCCGCTGCTGATGCGCTCTCTAGATACCCGGTCAACCCTATATTGCCTGAAAATAAATCAAACCTTAATGCCAACCATGGAAGTAATGAAACTCCACTACAAGCATCACAATCTTCGGGCACTCTTAATGACCTTAGCGAATTAATTAACGATGATTTACAAAACCTCTTCGTGTCTCCGCCGTCGAGCCTCGATGCTCAACTCATAAATCCTGAAATAGAAAACGAAGTATTAGATTACCTGAATTCTGAGCCTACCGACCACGTAGAACCGCAACCCTCGACCAGCCGAGCTAATCCTGAAACCTTACCTGCCTCTGTTCCAGTTCGGGACCTTGTTGCTTTACCTGAAAACTCACCCATCTCTACCCAACCTTCGCCGGTAGGGGAACCTTCTCTAGGAAATCCTCCACCGCCTAAAAATATCAATATACACGATGAGACCTATACCAAATTCTTAAAATCACCCACAGTATTACATGACACAGTGATAGTTGAACACAACGGAAATCTCCTTAAGACACTACATAATTTAATTATCATTCCTACTTCAATAGATATGGACGAGTCTATACCATATGTCCAGGAAATTATAAACAATTGCCCAGAGCACGACCGCGCTGAGTTCATGAGACAAGAAAGGTCCCTATATTGTTTCTTACCACTCACTATCGGAAATAAAACTTACCTATTCTTATTCACTAAAGTGCATCACTTCGATGAGAGTTCCTACCCGGATATATTTAAATCGCTTAAATACGCGCGTGATCAAATAATTATGAATTATTCCACAGTAAACGAAATCAGCTGCTCCGATTTTGCGAACCCATTTTTTTTTTTTTTTTTTTTTTTTTTTTTTTTTTTATCTGGGGACAATTTCACACAGATAATAAATTGATAAACATTCCTTTACAAAAATTTATAATAGTGCAATTTTTTGCAAAGTAATGGTATCAATTTAATTAATGTTATTCTCATTTTTTTAACTTTTCGGCGAATATGTTCAGCTACTTATTTGACGGCACTAAAATTAAAATTAACATATATCATAACAATATCATATATCCATCGTTAAGTGAAATACCCAAAATACTGAAAGAAAACCACGACATTCCCATTGCAGGCCATTTAGGTTCCACGAGAATGATAAACCGAATCAAAGATAGGTTCTATTGGAAAAACATGCAAAAAGATATCGAAATCTACGTGAAGAATTGCCCATCATGTCAAGAAAACAAAGCTTTACGTAAAATCAACAGAGCCCCGATGGTAATAACGTCAAATTCAACTTCGCCGTTTGAAAGAATTTCACTTGATATAGTTGGACCTTTACCCGAATCCGGAACAGCAAAATATAAATATATCCTAACCATGCAAGACGACCTCACAAAGTTCTCCCTAGGTTATCCAATACGGAGCACCACAGCAGAGGAGTCATGTGAATGTCTAATCCATTTCATATCCCTTTTCGGAATTCCCCGACATATACTCACTGACCAAGGCACTAATTTTACAGCAGAATTATTTAAGAAAACATGCGAACTTCTAAAAATAAAACAGTTATGGTCTACACCCTATCACCCCCAGACGCAGGGCGCTTTGGAAAGATCGCATTCCACCCTTAAGGAATACTTAAGGCCCTACATGAACGAAAACCAAGACAATTGGCCGAGGTACGTCTACACCGCAATGCTTGCCTACAACACCGCCATACACTCAACCACGCATTACTCACCCTACGAATTGCTCTTCGGACATAAACCGCGCATCCCGGATTCGATATACGAAAATAATTCAGATACCACTTACCCCGAGTACGTTAAAATGTTGCAACAGCGCATGCGGTATACACGGGATAGAGCTACAGAGTTCATACAGAGATCCAAAACGAACTCCAAAAATTATTATGATTCCCACACTCGCCCTGTGACGTACAGGGTTGGTGATTATGTTTTATTAAAAAATCATCTTCGCCTACGCAAAGCTTTATCACCCCCATGGAAAGGACCATACAAAATAGTTAAGGTACATGGAAACCACACAGTATCACTACTCATCAACAGACGCCACGTTAAGCACCATTTTGATGAAATAAAGCACGCCAATGTGTAAACGGATACAGTTACGAGCTTACAATTATTATCGTCTTATGTAATTAAGGAAACTAGCGATAGGCATTTCTTAAATATTAGCATATTGTTTTTATTATTTTACAAATCTCATATATGCGCATAATTCTTATAGTTATTTACGACAAATAGGACTTACACGACTCTTTCTATTACAGCATATCGGCTAACGCAGAATTCGTTGAACAAATCAATACAAGTTCCGGTATATACTTTAATCCGATTGGCGAAATTAAAATACGGGCAAGCTATTTAGATATAGTTACATTTATAGATACCTCTTATATTGAACCGCATATTCAGAACCTAAATTCGGTTATCGGTACCCTTAGATTTGTATGTCATCAAATCCAAATCAAAACACAGAGCAATCTGGAATGTCACAATGTATTAGAGCCGTTATCGGTTAGATATCATGACATTGTTTCGGAATATTCAGCTATATCTCACCTAACAGAAAAGCGATCTAAACGAGCGGCGTGGATAGGTGGCATTGGCTACCTCTCCAAAACTATTTTCGGTACTGTGGACGAGAACGATGGCATAAGGTATAATGAGGCCATACAAAATATACAAGATAACGAAAAAAGACTAGCTACGTTAATGAAAGAAAACATTTTAATTACTTCAACTACCTTGTCAAAATTTAATGACACATTACACATAATAAAAATTAATGAAGCCAGTCTTAATCAAGCTATTGACAATTTCTCAGCACAATTAAAAAATATCACGGCACTCTCTCATGAGTTATACATTAAATCAAAAATCAACTCGATAGTTAATAGCTTAGAGGCATCCCTATTAGCTTTATCATTTCGATTAGAAGACCTCACCAACGCAATAATGTTCTGTAGTCAAAACACTCTACACCCAGCCGTGTTATCACCCGAACAGCTATACGAAGAAATTGTCGATAACTTCAGATACTTACCTGTTGACCTTAGGCTACCTACACACTTATCTTTAAGCAATATGTATAGTTTAATGAATTTGTCCAATGTAATATGTTATAGTGTTAGTAATAAGATTAATTTTATATTAAGATTACCCCTTGTGTCCCCTAAGGAATACAATCTTTATCATGTTATAGCATTACCTACTCCGCATAACAGTATTAAGCCTGATTCATTTAGTTATATAATACCTTCAAATAAATACATAGCAATGACTAAAGACAAATCTGAATATTGTAACTTGGACTCGCTAAAGGAATGCAACGTAATGAATTTGCGCGAATACGTCTGTGATATCGCGACAGTGTACCCAACTAGTGCAAACCCAAGTTGTGAAAGTGAACTACTGTCAGGCGTAATAAGCGCTTTACCAGTGCAGTGTAAAACAGACTTTATCCACGGACAAATAGATTTATGGAAATCACTAAAGAATAACGCATGGATTTTTGTGCAGTCCCAAACTAATAGACTTTATGTTGAATGCCGTAGTCAGAAATTAGTAGACCTAAATATAATTGGTACTGGTATCTTAAGGATCCCTGAAGGTTGTATAGCCTTCTGTAAGGGTACAAAATTTATACCTAAGTCGACCCCAATAAAAATAAATGTAACCGTAAGTCACTCAGATTTTAATATAATTAATGATTCATGCTGTAATTTAGATAAGTTTAATAATGTAAGGAGTAGTGAGCCTCCATTAAAACTACAGGATATTGACTTAGATATCTTCACCAGAGAGACTAGATCGAAATTAGATACTATGTCCAACAAAGCTGAAGAAATCCTGGCTAACCACCCTATCATAAAATATGAGACTCATTACTCTATCATGATTAGTTTAGTGATAGTTATAATTTCTTTATTTTGTATTTTTAAGTGTATTTGCTTAATTAAATCGCACAACCGTTTTATCCATCGCTTTCCTCTACTCCGCCGTCCCGCCTCAGTAGACCCTACCTTAGATCATCCTACAACTCCCGAACCAGTCATTCCATTGAAAACCCGGACAGTGCATCCTCAACCAGACAATATTCCAGCTCCTAGTATCAGAATGAACATATAAATTAATTTCCTAAACATCGTTGAATTAACCCCGATGTTTAGTCTAGCCCCGGGAGGTGTTATATATTCCCGTTGCACCCTTTATTGCTTACCAAGCATTCCTTCCCGCTAACTAAGTACTTTGTACATTACGTCTATTTCATGCACACGTCCATCCATCAGTCTTCATCATCCTCTCCTCAAAGACGGTTGTCTTAAAATTAAATAAAGTCTTTTTTAAAAACCCTATTCTACGGAGGCCTCTAACAGTTCCATCCGGGTGTCCCTTGACACCTCTCAAGTTTTTTTGTAAGAGTAGTATTCATTAATACAAACCTATGTCTATTGCTCCGTAGTGTGGATCGGTATTCGTTGATAGTGTTAGCTTGTGCGTCCTCAATGATGCTCTGCGCCGTCCGGTTGGACACCACGGCGTGACAGAAGAAAAGTGTCGCTGCCGTAAATTGGAACAGTTCCAACTTCGACGGTGATTCACCGTGCTTGCGATACTGAAAAGGACAAACGAATTTATTACAAAAGGAAAGGTCCAAGGTTAACCCTTTACTAAGATTTGATATATTTTATTTTCATTATGAAATGAAATTTATTAGCACTTGGGTATTAACATACACTTGTACTTGTCAAGCTCACAATGCAGTACATAAACATAGTTTAATTTAAGTAATCCTTATGTGGTTCGGGCCACAGCTCAGGGGGCCGCTTATGTAAAAAGACGGACGGTTTATGGACCTTATTCCAATTTTATAAGGTTGAAATTGATACGCTCTTGTATACCACACATCCCGTTTAACGAGCTCGGCTCTAGCTTGTATGTTGTCCTTTATAAACTACTCTAGCTATCTAACTAGCGGGTTAAGCTATAACTTAACCATAGTGTTTCAGCGAATTTAAGAAAGGAGCAGATTATCAATACAACTGTATGTTTTCTTTTATGTTACGCGATTTATCCTTTGTTCGTGAATATTGGTGTTTTTATAATAGGGAAAGTTTAAAAATGGGTAACAAACGACTTTTTATGAAAAATTAAAGTTGTTCTGTATGTTTTAAAAGCAGTTATATTATATTGATTATATTATCAGTGTTTGATTTTAAGACATGTTAAAACAAACGGGTTTGCAGCACTATTTAAGCAACAGTAACCAATTTTAAGGTTCTTCATGGGAATTTAAAGACACGTTGGTTGTCTATACTACGCGCGTCATCATCTGAGTCTTAGGGCCATAAATCATTTCTCTATATCTATCTCGCTTGCACTTACGGGTCTTATGGAGCCGTCCAGTGAAGGCTGGCGCGCTGCACATTCCTATCTCTTTTGTCTTTTATGACCTGAGATGATAAGGCGCGTACTATAGTAGAGCAGTAGTACATTATTCAATGTTGTTATGGTTAAGAGACTTGCAAGTGTAATATATTTTTTTTACAATACTTTTACAATTAAACTAGGAAGCTTTCTCTTGCTTGCTCTTACTTACTTATCGTATGAGAAGTGGTTACCCTAGGTGTCAGAGTTGTTCAAGCCGCCTAGAAGGCCTCTGACATGGTTAAACAACTGTTGCCTAATGACCGACAGTTTAGGTTAAGGTCACGCACAGAAATTAAACTATTTTGGTGGTCACCCATCTTTGGACTGACCGCGAGCTTTGTTGCTTGACCTCGCCGATCACTTACGGACCGGTGAGAGCATCTAGCTATAATCATCAAATTTAAGATCAGAAGGGCCATAACACCGATACAAATACAAACTAAGTGAGAGACGGAGCATTATACTCTTATGGTGCTTACCTTGAGTATGATATGTAGAAGACTGTTAACAACTCCAGCCCCACCCGTCACTATGTTCGCGTGACGTAGCACTTCTACAGAGACAGCCAGCGCTTGTCCAGTCTGTAAAACAAAGAAACATATCTATGTCATCATCATTATCATCACCATCATCATATTTTATTAGCCGAAAGATGTCCACTGCTGGACAAACGCCTCCCTCAAGGATCTTCGCAATGGCCGGTCTTGTGCGTGAATCCAGTGGCTTCCCGCGTTCCTTGCCAGATCGTCGGTTCACCTTGCAGGGGGCCTGCCCACGCGTCTTCCGGTTCGTGGTCTCCACTCGAGAAACTTTCTGCCCCAGCGGCCGTTGGTTCTATATTCATATATGTACCTCAAATTAAGAGATGGGTTGACAATCTGCCGCAGCTTTATGGTCAGATAGCTTTACGAAAATATCGAAAAATGTTTAATTTGGCAATACTATATGACTTTTTACATATCACTGGTATTTATAGTTGTCTGTCGGTTGTTTACTGGCGGTTATTTGGATAAATAATATCCTGGGGCATTATTCACACACGGCCATCTGATCCCAAACTAAGCAGAGCTTGTACTATGGAAACCAGATTACTGATATACTACATATACTACTTTTATTTTGTAAATACATACTTATATTGATAAATTACACCCGGATTCAGGACAAACAGACATGTTGTTCATGCAGACAAATATCTGTCCTGGGCGGGAATCGAACCGACGACCTCCGGCGTGAAAAGCAAGCATTTGCCAACCACGCCAACAGGCCCGTCAAAATCGATTTTGTCTTTACGTAGTAACACGATATCTACCCCTGTGCCGTTCAGCCACATCACCAGTACTGCGATACACTATTGCATGTGCACTATTATTTAACATGCCCACGGCTCGTAACATATCATAGCGACTCAAATGACGACGTGACATGGCTCTAAAGCTCACACGGCATGTTAAATTAAAAAAAAAAAACAATAAATCCCTTTCCATTAATTTATATTATGGAAACCATTTAAATTTTCCTTCACGAAACCAATTATCAAGAATTTTGTCGCCTTATTTTGTTTTTTCTTTTGTTTTATTTATTTATATTTTTAAAGGTAAACGGCAGTTTTCAATGGGACTTTTGTACCGCTAGTAAAATTTCGTGTTTCGGGATATTTTATGTTTTAATTGGTAGTTAATGCGATAGAAAAGGCATTTTGAATTTCTTAGATTTTTAGAACTTGGGATATTAAAGTTATAGCCAGTTTTATTTTAAGGTTGCGTTTGTTAATCTGTGGGTCAACCCCGTGACCGTGGATACATTGCAGTTCCAAAATCACTCTTACTGCCTAAATAATAAAGATACTGTAAATATCAAAGTGTGTCTACTGATGTGGTAATGAAATGCTAGTGTTAACTAGTGTACCAGTGAAGATTATTAGGTAAATATTATATTAACATAAACATTGTTATAATATATTAATTTAATTATTTATCATACATTGGTATAATAAATAAGTTTATAATTATATGATTTGTATGTTGTTTCCATTTATAAATAATTAATTATAATTTCGACATTTCTATTTTTTTACACATGGCAATTTCTGTGAACGTAACTGCGTTTAGTTTACGATTTTATTATGTTTATTTATTGAAAATAATTGAAATATTGTTATGGATTTTATTAATTAATCCGAAGTTCTAAAAATATTATACTTACATTAAAATCAATACCTTAGTTGTCTTAACAAGTGGTACAAATGATATAGCTGAACAACAAAAGAAGTATGCGGTACGGATTCTGCCATTCAACTTTTGAAAATATAATAAAATAGGTTTCAATCAAGTATAT
This sequence comes from Pseudoips prasinana, assembly GCA_951640165.1. Classification (NCBI taxonomy): domain Eukaryota; kingdom Metazoa; phylum Arthropoda; class Insecta; order Lepidoptera; family Nolidae; genus Pseudoips; species Pseudoips prasinana. Next base: position 20,054,736 of record OX621240.1, read on the forward strand.
AAACTTATTATGAATGGTAAAAAGATTTTAATCTATAAGGTCGTATATAATTTTGTATTAAAGTATTCCTAGGTACCGTTGATGTGTGTAGGCCATGTTAGTAGATTCAAAGCTGATGGATGACATTTACCTACATGTTCGGTAAAAGTGTTAGCAAGGAAACTCATGAATTGATCTGCCAGTGTGTATCGATAGTAGTTTCACGACAGAACGCTTACTTTGGATTGATAGTGGGGACTGATTACATTTATTAGAAAATTTTATCCACTGGTATACAAATAATCCCATATCATAAAAAAACCGGCCAAGTGCGAGTCGGACTCGTCCATGGAGGGTTCCGCAGCAGCAAGTATTTCAGTTGATTAAATGAAAGGTAAATTGCGATTTACGATTTATGACGCATTAAAAAAACTACTTACTAGATCTCGTTCAAACCAATTTTCATTGTTAGTTTACATGTTAATGTACATCATATATTTTTTTTAGTTTTAATATTCTTATATTTTAGTAGTTACAGGGGGGGACACTCATTTTTCCACTTTAGAAGTGTCTCTCGCGCATACTATTCTGTTTAGAAAAAAATTATATGAGGAACCTCAATATCATTTTTGAAGACCTATCCATAGATACCCCACATGTATGGGTGCGATGAAATTTTTTTTTAAGTTTCAGTTCTATAAATGGGGAACCCCAAAAATTATTATTCTTTTTCTATGTTTGTGTGAAAACCTTAATGCGGTTTACAGAATACATCTACTTAGCAAGTTTCAACAGTACAGCTCTTATAGTTTCGGAACAAAGTGGCTGTGACATACGGACGGGCAGACAGACAGACAGACATGACGAATCTATAAGGGTTCCGTTTTTTGCCATTTGGCTACGGAACCCTAAAAATCAAATATCCACAAAAATTATTTAGGTAGATAACCGCCATGCTTGGTAGACGGGTCCGAAATCGCTGAGTAATGCTGCCCGTTCTCTGCTAAATAATAATATAACTTTTTTTCTCTTACACAGAATTTTATACATTAAAATATTTGTACTTAATCTAGGTGTACATTACTAGATGTAGTTAGAATTAATCTATGTGAGAGACTGGTGTCTGTACTAGGAGACCTGTATGACAGATCGCTAGTCTATCCAGCCTCTGGATAGGTAGATTTCAATTTTGTACCTCTCGATTAAAGAGTAATAAATGTAAAGATATTTATCTCTCGAGACGACTTCTACTCTCTCAAGAGATGGATGAGGTGGATAGTATTATTCGTATATTCGTCACTACATAACAATAATAGGTAAGTACTAAAAATAAAAAGTTTGATACCTTAGTCATGTTGGTACCAGCCGCGGCAGATCGTGTGAGTAAAGAACTCGCCGCTCCAGCAGCTAAGCCAACACTGGAGGCGGCAATGTTCAGCCAACTGCCCCGGGCTTCTGGGTCCGTTGGACTAATAGTCTGTAATAGTTCATCAAAGTTCATCATTACTATTATAACATAAATATTATAAATGTTTTCAAAAAATCTATGTACGTAAATACTGGAATAGTATAGCTTGATATGTAGCCGTGTATACATTAGCACTTTATTACGCGAATGTACCACTAGACAGATTATTACCATATGGTATATCAAATCTAAAAAAAATCCGCTATGAACAGACGCCAGCACATCAAGCTACCCCAATCTCCGCCGTCACCACACGTCAATACAGTAAAATCAAAGTGAACTTACTTGTTCATGGGTACTTCTGTCGTGCAAATGTAGTGACGACCTGACAAGACCGTACAAGCCTGTCGCGACCGTCGCTGCGGCGGCGCCCACGAGCACGACGGGCGCCACCGGTGTGAACGCCGCGACGCCGATCACTCCAATCGCTCCTATAGAAGCGACAGTAGTGGCAGTGTCCACAGAACTCAAGACCCGGGCCTTCATACCCAGCGCTGGGGAAGGACTAACCGTGAGATTCGCAGCGAAGGCTTCCTCTCCCTGTAATAATTATATTATCTATATCTATCTATTTTTATAAAAATCAATGCCACTTTTCGTTGTAATGTTATAACTCAACAACGCCTTTACCGATTTGGCTAATTTTGGTATTGAATTATTCGTGGAAGTCCAGGGAAGGTTTGTACAGGGTGCGCCAGAGAAACTTACTTATTTGAAAGGTCAATAAAAAAAAAAGTACTTCAGTTATTGTTTTAAATTTTTTTTTATTTGAGAATACAATATCCCAATTTTTTTTTATGCAGTCTTAAAAATGACATCGGATAAATGGCGACCCCCATTGCGCATACACTGATGAAGTCGATTTTTGAAATTCGTATCCACTCTTCGCAGCATATCAATCGGTATGTCATAGTCAAATCTGGAGAGCGTCAACATTTCCCCGACCGCCTCATCTCTCTCAGAGGCGATCTCCAATGGCCGGCACGCTCTCCAGATTTGACTCCATGCGATTTCTTTTTATGGGGTTATTTGAAATCCCTGGTTTATGTCGATCGACCACGGACCATAGCACACCTCAAGAACAACATTCGCGACGCCATTGCCAACATACCGATTGATATGCTGCGAAGAGTGGATACGAATTTCAAAAATCGACTTCATCAGTGTATGCGCAATGGGGGTCGCCATTTATCCGATGTCATTTTAAAGACTGCATAAAAAAAATTGGGATATTGTATTCTCAAATAAAAAAAATTTTAAAACAATAACTGAAGTACTTTTTTTTTTATTGACCTTTCAAATAAGTAAGTTTCTCTAGCGCACCCGGTACGTAGAGAAAATTTAAAAGAAGTCTTCTATTTTTTTTGTTTGAATAAATGAACTTAATAATATTTTTTTTTATTACTATGCCTTATACGTAGCGAAGCACGAACCGGGCCACTAGTATCTATATATATATAAATCAATGCCACTTTTCGTTGTAATGTTATAACTCAACAACGCGTTTACCGATTTGGCTAATTTTGGTCTTGAATTATTCGTGGAAGTCCAGGGAAGGTTTGTACGTAGAGAAAATTTAAAAAAAGTCTTGAAAAATATTTTTTGTTTGAATAAATGTACTTAATAATCATTTTTTTATTACTATGCCTTATACGTAGCGAAGCACGTACCGGGCCGCTAGTATTTTATAATATCTAGGGACATTATTTACACGCGGCCATCTGATCCCAAACTAAGCAGAGCTTGTAACAGAAACCAGACAACTGAAATACTACATATACTTTTCTTTTGTAAATACATACTTTATATAGATAATAACACCCAGACTCCGGACTCCCAGACAAACAGACATGTTAATGCACAGAAATATCTGTTTTTGCTGGGATCGAACCCGCCGACGGCGTAAAAAGCAAGCCATTTTCCAACCACGCCAACGGGCCCGTCAAGCAATCAATACTATATTAGATCAAATACTAAGATAGTTAAATATTTATTATATATTTATTCAAACAGGGTTATTTTTAAACACTAAGCCCTAAGCCTTGCGGCTAGCTGCATAGTGCGTAGGAGGCCTAACAACCTCGCAGGACTAGACAGTAACATCATATTTTTATATACAGGATTTAGGCTGATTTTATTAGTGTCGTGTGTACCGACAGTTTCGTAAAAGAAAAATATCAAGACCATGCGAGGGTAGATACCGAAACCCGAGCTTCACACTAGTCGACCCGTGACCACGGCTGGTGCAATCCATGCCAAAACGTCGGCTAACCAAGGTAATGATTTACCTAAATTCCTTATCGCGATTGAGACCCGTGTCCACAGTATATAAAAATGTGTACAAATCGCGAATGTTTAAAAACATTAAGTAACATCATAAGCAACAACTTTTGTTCTATAACTTTTGATAATTTGTTAGATTTTATTTTAGTACAAAAATAAGTAAGTATTTATTTAACATTATTGAATGTTTATGTAACTCTACGAGCATCACAAAGATTACGTAAATATACCCTTGTGAGGGGGCGGGGAAGGGGTGCAGCGCTAGCGCCTTTAAACTTGGAATCGCTTTAACTGTCTTGGATCCCGCAACGAATTTAATCAGAAAGAAATAAAAGGAAGAGTTAGAAAATGAATTGTTCCACTTCCCTCCAGAGCAAAGCGGGAGACCGAATGATGTAAAGAGGCTATAGCCTCATAAAACGAGAGAATTGCAACTAGAGAAGCCAGCTGCAAAAGCACCGAGGATCAATTTAGGGTCCTAAGTGAGCTGTCATATTGATTCCAATAGTATGTATGGCAAAAGCGCTTAAACGCACGGAAGTTGGTCCTTGTTGCTACAAGATCCGTATAATAAACTACTATTGTAAGTTGTACTAATACCAGATATTGGTTGCAAGCTGTTTAACATAATATTACACTGATTTTACCAGAGATCACACTCTCAAAGGATGTGGTGAGCAGTTTGTCCATATTCGTAACTGGAAGTTGAGCACAGACAGATTGGTGAAGATAATAATTTGAAACTAAACAATTTACTTTTAACATTGCCGTCTCCGGTAAGAAATTGTGCAACACAATGGTCTATGATTAGCCAAGTTTTATATAACCGTTCGCGTACGTCCGGAAAGAAATGGTGCAGATGGCGACCCTTGGTTGAGCTATTCCGTCTACATTGCCATTCATTTAGTAGTTCGTCATTTAAGTCAGCTAATGGCATAAATAGCCTGGTTATTTTCGTACGGTCGCGTAATGATAAGAAATCATTTGCTAAATTTTAGCGCGTAGAATAATACATTGCTGCTAGTCTTTAAACATCAAGATCAACTGGAAGTACACCCGTTAGTACAGGTAGGGCCTCTGTGCTTACTGTTCTATAGGCTTTACACAGAAATATCAACGCCAACCTCTGGCTTATTAGTAATTTGCGGCGAGCAGCTCCGATGGTAGCCCTATCAGCCCATACAGGCGAGTCGTAGCATATACACCCAAGATAGGTTTCCCCGTAAATGATTTTAAGAGTATTAAAAGAGAGGCCCCAGGTTGCCGTCGATATCCTTGTAAGTGCAAAAAAGTTCCGCTTAGCTTTTTCGCCAACTGATTTAATATGTTCTATAAACGAGAAATTCTTTTCTAAAACTAAACCCAAATAATATAACACGATGATATCTTGCGTTTTACAGTAACATTATTCAGTTTTACGCTCGGGGGAGATTTAAGATCACCTTTAAGAAGGAGAGCAAATGTAAGGCGATTTCTTTTACCCCATTAAGAGGCAATCGTCGGCATATGCCGTTAGAGAGCAGCGTGATGGCAAGGGTAATGTCAAAAAGTCATGAAAACCCAAGTTGCAAAGATACGGCGCGAGCACTGAGCCCTGGGGGTAACCCATGGTTAACGATTTAGTGACTCTGTAGTGACCAAGACCAAGAATATATATTACTGTAGCAACCGCGTAACTTCAGTTTTTGTAACAAAATTGGCCACCAAGTATTATCAAAAGAAATATCTAGGAATATGGCCAAAACGTATTTACATTCGGACGAGTTTACAGTTTTCCTCACTGAGATAGCTGCGTCCACTGTCGATTTACCCGAAGTAAAACCAAATTGATTTCCGTTAAATTTTGGTCCTTCCGGTAGCAATCGCGGTCCGATAAGTCATTCGAGAAGCTTGCCTAAGGAAGGCAGTAACGTTATTGGTCGATATGACTGAGGGTCTTCAGGCAGTTTATCGCCATTTGTTGGTATAATACGAATAAAACGGCTGCGCCAAGTACGCGGAAAAGTCCCTTCAGATATGCAACGATTAAAAACTTTTAGTATTGAATCACCGGATTGTTTTGTGGCTACTATTATCATTTTGTTGGATATTTTATCTTCAACTGACGCTTTGTTAACAGGTAGCGATTTCAAAGTATTCATAAACTCATTAATAGTAGGAAGACTAGACATATACGTAGCGGGTGGATTGTTTGCCCACTGTCTAATCTGCTTGTGGTAGTCATTATCGTTCAAGGAACTATCAGCAAATATGAGCGAATTACGTAGGGATTCCGTGGTCTCCTCTATGCCACTGGTGCAGGTATTATTGACTTTTATGTTTTGAATATAAGCTAAATCTATAGACCTATTTGCTTTAAACTCATGGTATAAGGGTGACCACGGCCTTCTTTGTCTAATTTATCGACTATTTTTCTAATAAGATTGCCTTTGGATTTCTCTATTGACGACCGGTAACCTGAACGAGCTATTTTGAGATTAATATACCTATGCATTGTTTAAAACATCGCCTACAATTTTACGTTTTTTTAGTTTATTATAGATTTTACGTGTTCTCCGAAATTCACAGTGAATTTTAATTAAGTAGTTATTCCACCAATCACACCTTCGAATATTATTGATAGGGACGCGGCCTATGGCAATATCGGCACAGTAGGTAAAAGTGTTCGACATAATTACAGCACATTCCTCTGTTGTTAGTTCATCCTGGGTGAAATCCCTGGCATGCGCGGCAAAAAGAGCTCTGAAAAAATCCCAATCGGCCCCTTTGAGCCGATATCTATAGTTACCGTAAATAGCCGTAGGTCTTTGTACCAACAGAGGAACAAACTCGTATACGATTAAGCGGTGATCACTGGATGAAGCGTCAGGCAAAACACGCCATCCATCTACTCGGACGTCTGAGCTTGAAAAAGTGACGTCAATAAAGATTCGCCAGTAGGGCTACAATAAGTAGGCGGTGCATCAGGAGTGTTATTATATATATATATATTATTGATAGATTCATCTCAGCGACGAAATCTTCGACGGCGTTCCGCCGTTCTGTATCGCTTGAACGGTATTTGCCATACCATAACGTAGAGGATGCGTTAACATCTGCACCAATAATGATTTTGTGTCCTTTGAGGGAAATCAAAACATGGCGCAAGTGATGTGAATGGGGACCAACAGGATCTGAATACTGAAAATAACAGCTCACTACGTAAACTTTCCAGGATGGGAATGATATTTCAGGGACAGCGCACGTAAATAGCAGCCCGTGATCTGCTGTCTAGCTACACCTATTTATTCTTTAAACGCGCATATTGATATTGTTCTTGTACGAGCACTATATCTAAGTTGAATTCATTGACAAAGTTTCCAACTCTGATGTCGCAACCCTATCGTTGTGAAGATTTAGCTGCCCTATTTTTAAGTTAGCCATATTAATATTTGGTATTTAGGACTAACTGCTCAAGTTTATACTTAAATGTGGGGCAGTTGTCCGAGCCGCATTTGTGGTCGTGAGGTTTTTTATATGCTTTACACGATGCACAAACTGGTTTAAATTCTGGGTCATCGTGGTGACTACAGGATTGGGTGGGATATGCTTCTGCGCATAAAGCACAGGTAGGTAATTTATGTTTATGTGTATTGAGTTGTGTATGTCTGAACTCGTAGAACAAAAGTTGTTGCTTATGGTATTAGTTATGTAGTCCCACGAGGTTGTTGGTGTTTTACAAGTACATGCATATTTACGTTACCAAACATCCACCAGTCGTTTTATGTTTATACCCAAGTGAGCGTTTTAATATAATTTCACTGGAAGCGCCCCGTACCAATGTATACAATAATAAGACAATATTATTACCTCGATCAAAGACCCAGTGTAATCCCCATCCGTAGGTACGGTGATAACACATTTGGGGAGGGTGTTTTCTGTCAGAAACGAGTTCCAGTCTTGATACACTCGCGCATGCTCGTCTATGTACACGCGACATGATTTCGCTGCAACGACAATTTCAAAATAACATATACATACCACAATATTTCAAGAAAAAGTAAAAAACAATGCCATAAATACTAAGACAGAATGTGTGCGGCCAATACACATAAAAATTTGGACTGTTTCAACTTTATTTTACCGTTACTATTTGTTGCAATATCGGCAAAAGAAATACACACTGAATTTCAACTATCTAACTATTACGATTCATGAGATATATAGCCCGCTGACAGAAAGAAAGACAAATCACTGATAGGGGGACAGATAAAACTTTTTATTCCTGTTTGTCCCCCCACAGAATTTAATATATTAATTCTTAAAAGTATTGCCACACATACTGCGCCATTACATTAAATTAAAAATAGGGAATATGGGATGAAAGTTTGTATGGAAATATTTAAGAAATAGTTTATTTATTCGTAAACAGGTTTACATGTCTTATTCTTAGTAACAAATTCATATAATATAACACAATACATAGATACATAATAATATAACACATGAATAATAAGTAAAAATAAAACATTTAAGTGGAGAAATTCATGTTGTCGTCTAATGTCAATTGTTACAGAGTAAAAATGATTAAATCAATAGATATTACAGTAGTATCAGGAATTAATTAGCCTTTTTATGTTTTAAAAATTCATCGAAGGAATAGAACGACTGTTCGATAAGCCATTTTTCAAAACAATCCATATTCGGGCTCCCGACAACATTGTCTGGTAAGTTATTATAGACTGTTGGGCCCATTACGTGAGTCAGTTTGCTGGACTTTTCTAGACGACGCGGTACAGGGGCAAGCCTGTTAGCGCCACGGGTGCTGTATGCTTGAACGTCGCTGAGCTTCGCATACTGCTCTACGTTAGAGCGAACGTAAATTGCAACTTGCAGTACTACAATTCCAGTGAGTGTGATGATGCCAAGTTCCTTGAAGTAAGGTCTTACATATGTGTTTTGGGGTATTCCAAATATGTAATATGCGTACCCATTCAGCCGAACGTCCCCCATAGTTCGGCCCCATACTGCAATAGCGTGTAAACAGTCGCGAAGTAGCACGCACGAGCAGCCTAAGCAGGTACGACTCGTGATACACGTTTTAGCGCAAAGCACGCACTACCCAGCTTGCCGCATAGTTTGTCTACGTGGTATGACCACGTCATGTACCTGTCTATTTCGAAACCTAGAAATTTTGTAGATATAGATTGGTCTAGCTTAAAACTACCCATATACACTGATAGTGGTCGGTGTGATCGTCCTGATAGACAGAAGTGTATGTGTGTTTTTTTTAATGTTGAGAGTCAGACCATTTAAGTTGAACCACTCCGCAAGCGTGGACGCCGTGTAATTTATGTTTTGCTCGAAGCTATGTGTGTTTATGTGAATCTTTTAAAAGTTTGGGCCAAAGATAAAATATTAGTGCTAGTAGCGTAGAACAGTGTAGGTGGGGAAATATGCCTAAATGTGCTTAACCGAACGGTCAGACACGTGCGGGCAGACGACTGTGCGTGTGGTACACACGCATGCGAATATTAATTTTCGAACGCTACCCAAAGATACTATTGCACGCGGATGAGGTCGCGGGCACAGCTAGTTTATTATATGCCATCACTTACCGCCACACGTAGTAGGTATACACTTCCTCACTCTGAAGACAGCAGTGCACCATATATGGCAATCAGTTCTTACGTGTAAATCAAGCCAATAGTTGGCCGGCTTTAACTCGAAGAACTTCAGATCGTAAGGCTTAGCACATACTATTAACAGCACCGACATGAATATATCGTCATCATTATAAGAGTATTTACCTGAAAACATTAAATCTATTGTAAAAAATTTTATACTTTAAATAATTGCTTTAAGTGGACCAAACATTCAATTGAGGCGGTCCGGCGAAACATACTCAAGTGGGCATGTATGCACGATACATGCCCACTTGAGTATGTTTCGCCGGACCGTCTCAACTAGGCCGTGTTCAAGTCGGTTGTTTACGCATCCGCTGAATTTTTTCGCTGGGTCTTCCCAGTTGGGGCGCATTGGATCAGGTGGTAGCATCGAAGCGACATAATAATATAGCGACCGTCGCTATACGCATAAAGTCAGTCGTAATAATAATATTTAATTCTTTCCTCAATATCGAAAAGATGTACCTAGTTAGTTATTTAAAAGTATAAGTATTACAATTAGTATTTAAAAATCCTGACATAACCAATTTGACAATAACTTCAAGAAATAGCTACTTAACTAAATCATTATTGTCTTAAACTAAATTATATTCTCCTTGATCAAATCGTACGTCTAGTTAGACGAACAAACTCTATAATTCGGCGGTGATCTGAGGCTGATTTCAGAGTGACGCGCGCGGCACGCGCCGGAGGCCAGCGCTTCTCAACAGCCATTTTAAGTGTACTGTCACTCTGAAACGCTAGCTGCCAGTAGAGGAGCTCGGACAGCGCTTGCCGACGGCGCGCGTGTCAACGGCGCGTCGCATTTGAACTGCGTGACTATGAAACTCAACTACTATCTAGTGTAATTGAAAGCGCGCGCGTTTGGACGGCACCGCTCGCCGGCGCGACTCTGAAATCAGCCTGAGTCGTGGTCTTTAGCTGATCATGCTGGTTGATGCATCAAAAGCATAACTTGCTATAACAGACTGCCATTGCATTATACGATTCACGTCAAGTACAAGTCTAGAGACCCAGTAACCCGCATGCGAAACCTTTGGGATTCGAACCTCGGATCAGGCTGTTAACTGTCGTGGCGATGAATTTGTGGTTTTTAGGGACTTTTTGTGCAAATGTCGCTGATTGATGATCGGTAGGGGTATTAAAATCGATACGATTACAAACTGAGGGCAAAGGAATACAAGGTGTTAGCGGCTCGCGAACGCGAGGTCGTACTATCGGCTGGCGACTACAACGCAGGGTTAATTAGTGTAATTTGTGTCCGTCTGTTATGTTTGTAAAGTACCCCGCGACACAGGGATTGGATTCCCTAGTATGGGCCTTGTCTTTTAAAAAAACAAAATGTACTTTTAAAACACCAACAACCTCGCAGCATTAGATAGCTAACATTATAAGCAACAACTTTTATTCTAAGGACATAACTCAAAATATGAAAAAAAAAATTACATGGACGACTGGCGACTAGAGAAATGGGTCAAGTTCAAAGGCGCTCCTCTGCCCCACGCCTTCATAAGGGTATATTTACGTAATAGCTTTGAGGTGCGTGTAGAGTTATAAATATTCAAGCGGGAAATTAAATTAATACTTACTTATTTTTTTATGAAAATAAAATCAAACAAATTATCAAAAGTTATTGCTTATGGTGTTAGCCACCTAGACCAAATCAAATCTTTATTTGCTCAAACATGGTACATAAGATGTTAATTAAAAGGTTATATTCAACATATTCTGACCTGAGGTCGTGCAAATTATTTAAAATAACATTATTATTTCGACTTATATTCTAGATATTCCTTAGTGGTACAAAACATTTCTCTTTGAGGAAATTAAACAAACTGTTCCTAAATTGAACTAATGACATCTTTTAATACCTTAGAAGAGACCTGCGAGGTTATTGCTGTTTTACAAGAAAGTTTGTGAGTTGTTTTAAGTTTAGTCATGATGATCTTCCTCGTCCTGTACGGTAAACCGAGTCAACAAGCTATATACAGTATCATGCAGTAAATATAAGTAGAAACATCAATATAAGATTACATACTTTGTTCGCATAACTTATCATACACCTTCATAACTTGCTCCACCTGTCTTGACGTGTAGCCTTCCAAATGTACATTCTGACCATCAGCCACTACAGTCAGCTCCCCCTCACAACTCGGCTGGCCAAATAATGCGAATGCAACATTTTGCAACAAATAGTTCCTGTTGTGTTTTTCATATCTGAAAAAAAAAATACTTTATATAGTACCACACTGCACAACTAGAATTATCAACTATATTAGTGTGCTTTATGTCCGTGAATTGCATATTTGTAAATTCCCCGCGATATATGGAATTAACAAGCCATTGCTAGAGTACTTTGAAAAAAAAAAACAAACATCATAAGGTACGGCCGTTTAGGTTATATATTTTGACACTAGCAATAAAGACAAAACCTACAAAGGACTTCCCGTTGTCCTAGAATCATTAAACTGGACAAGAAGTTATTTCTTATAGTCCACCCGCGGTTTTTCGCGCTATTAACTTTATGAATTAGCTTGCGCTATTCGGATGTATACGCTATATTACTATAAAATTTCATCAAAATCCGTTCGGTAGTTTTTGCGTGAACGAGTAACAAACATCCATCCATACATCCATCCTCTCAATATTTCGCATTTATAATATTAGTAGGATAGTACGAAGTAAACGGAAATATCCGAAAGCCGTAATATATAGGTACATGAATCACAACAACAAAAATAGGTACAAACAAGTTTGTAAGAAAACCTCACTGTACGCGTCGTACTCGCACTTAAAATTTAAATAATTAATGTATTGTCATGATATTCCGAAAATATACAGCGTTCATTTAAAACTGTAAGATTTAAGAGTTTATATTCCTCCAATAGCTGTTATCATAATTGGATTGGAATAAAACTACTGTTCATATAAAAGTGACCAAATGCGTCATAATATTGTATGACATAATGTTTCGTACCTATATTTGTTTTATCAATATGAGTGCTACTTATTAAGTGTAGTACCTACGTGACTATTTTGTCTACCTAAGTATACCTAATGTTTATAAAACATTAAACTTAGACTGCACGTGTGGCGTAGCAGCTAAGACAGTCGCCTCGCCTTGCCGGACGACTATTTGTGTAACCCACAAATAGTTGTATTGAGTCTGGATGTATTTGTGTCCGTCTATATATAATAGAGTTCGAAAAGTACCCGGCAACACAGGGATTAGGTTCACTAGTGCGGGCGTTGTCTTTATAAAAAAAAACTTAAATCATTAAAGTTTGAAACCTTTGTCTACGTGTCCATGTCTATCTATCGCATGGTAGCTTCAAAGTGGATGCGAGCATTATCGTTACAGTGTTTATCTTAAAGCAGCTTAAAAAGAGATAAGAAGTCTCTTATGCTAAGTCTCATAAAACTCCATTGTGCCAAATTTACAAGGTTACAATTTTCTAGTCGAGTATTACTGATGCTGCTGCTATAAAATTAATTAAAATAGTAGAAAACTTAAACAAAGATATTTAATTTCAGATTTATCAAACAATGGCAGAAGTGTTAAAATACAAATCTTCTATTGATTGTTGACACAGTTGGTTTGGAGTATAGAGTATGTATGTCGGGAAAAACGCTCGATAACAAAGCGCTCATTTTTTTACTGTATGACCATAATACGTATACCCATACATAAATATATTCTTATTTTTGTATTAAGAATGGCCTCAAAATATAGTAAATAAATAGCTTGGACAACTAACGCACTGTCATTTGATCCCAAACTAGACAGAGAGCCTGTGATATGGCAACCAGACAACTGATAATCATACTTACTTATATTTTCGAAATACAAATTATAGATCAATCACACAAAGATTTGTCTTTGGTGGGGATCAAACCCACAACCTGTGGCTTAACATACTTTCACTCACCACTAGACCAGCACAGGCAAAATAAAGTGTTTTGTCTCTAACATTCAAATGTTATTTACTATTAGAGTGATTAAGACAAAGCAATGCACAATCTAAATGGAGTTTACAATTATATAAATAGAGTGCCGTTCATTAGTAATTTGGTGTAAATAAGCTAAATAGCAATTTTCTTAGAAGAAGCAAAGTTTTATAATTATCATTGCGATGCAGATATATTAAGTACATACATATATGTACTTAATATTAGTCATTGCACTCGTCAACCATGATGTCATAATAAATAATGATATTTTTATCTTCTAGTTATGGAGCATAAAATCTTTAGTGTGGATGTAACCTTACACTTAATATGATAATTTGTAAATAATTTACTTTTTGAGAGTAATAAATACATTTATTATTATTATTTAAAAAAAACCATAAATGAATAGTTTATTATTATTATTTTTGACGGGCCTGTTGGCGTGGTTATTAAATGCTTGCTTTTCACGCCAGAGGTCGTGGGTTCGATTCCCACCCAGGACAGATATTTGTGTACATGAACATGTCTGTTTGTCCTGAATCTGGGCGTAATTTATTTATATAAGTATGTATTTACAAAAGAAAAGTCGTATATGTAGTAAATCAGTTATCTGGTTTCCATAGTACAAGCTCTGCTTAGTTTGGGATTGGATTGCCGGTTGTAAATAATGTCCCAGGATATTATTATTATTGTTCACTGAGGCAAGAAAGCAAATGATATCTAACAAGTGTTACCGCTACACAAAAGTAGGCTGATTATTTGTGTGGCAGTTTGTGTCTGCAATAGATAACAAAACTGAACATGATTGTTAATCATTGTGGCAGCTAGCTAGGCTGATTATGATTACGGTAGCTAATCACTAACATGAGTGATGATAGCTGATAGCAGGAGTCAGGGATTTAGTAAGTACAATGGTGCATTATAAGTGTAATTGCTAGCTAGGTGCATCATGCGTATAACCAGATGGACCAAGTCAAACCAAATAAAAAAGTCCAATCAACTCACAAACCACTTTTAACCTTATATCAGCTGAGATTAATCTATTTGCGTGATCTCTGAGCGAGTTCACGAGAAGTGCATTATTCATAAATATTTATAAGTTAAATTAATTTAGGTGTTTAAAATTGTTTTATATTTAGATAAGCACTCTATCCTGTATACCTGTAAGAGGAAATAAATAAAACATTTCCTTCCTACTCTTCTATCTCTGTGGTTTGAGTATATATATTAAGTATAAAAAATATTTACTACAGGCAGTTTTCTCTAAAATGGTCTAAATTTCTATAATGTGTGTAATTCTTCATAGACTATGTTTTTTTAAAGATCATGTATGCTCCTAATTTAAACTATTAATATTATTGTAATTTTCCCAAATACTTGTAAGTAATAAATGCTTTTAGGATTTGAATTTGTTCTGTTTTTGGTATTATACCTCCATATTAATCTAAATACCGTGAATTTAAATTACATCACTAACTGATATCATTTAAATTCATAATGGCAGGATGTTGAATAACTTTAATACTTGTTTGGATGCGTGTAAATGATAGGACTTGTATTTAGTATAGTATTTTAGTATTTGGATGTTTATCAACATTTGTACATTAAATATAACATAAGCACACAAAAAAGTAGACCTCGTGTAGTACATTCAGTCAAAAAAGTATCGGTAATTGATGATTTGTTTATGGTTCCAAATTAAAAATTTTGTTTTTTTTTGTTGTTGTTAGATTGGCACAACTGTTTTCCATTTTGGCGCGGAGTTTGAGTTGCATCTGTTATTTATATTAAATACAGTGCTGGTTTTAGCAATATCATATATAGTGTGTATTGCGAATTTCATAATGGACAAAAATATCGAACAGAGTTTGTCTTAAATTTTGCATCGCTAATGGAATTTCGTGTCACTGAAAATGTTACAGAAGGCTTACGGTGAATCGACTTTATCAAAAACTCGTGCTTATGAGTGGTTCAAAGCGTTCAAAAGCGGTAGAGATGTGATGAAAGATTTGCCTCGCTCTGGTAGGGCATCAACGTCTGCAACTGAAGTTAACATCGCAAAAGTGAAGGAAATAGTGACTGAAAATCCTCATTCAACTCTGAGAGAGATAGCCGCCGAACTTTCTGTATCTCACGAGTCGATTCGTACCATTTTAACTAATCATTTGGGTATGAAACATGTTGCCGCTCGGCTAGTCCCAAAAGATCCGGATTTTCTCCTAAAACTCAATCGCATGAAAGTCGCTGAGGACATGGTAGAACGAGTCAATTCCGACCCAACATTCATGAAACGCATTGTTACTGGTGACGAGACGTGGGTTTACGAGTTTGACATGCAAACTAGTTAACAAGCTTCGGAGTGGCGCCTTCCAACTGAACCGGAACCGAAAAAACCACGCCAAAGTCGATCAAAAGTCAATGTCATTTTGACTGTTTTCTTTGACTATCGCGGTGTTTTGCACTCTGAATTCTTACCGGAAGGTCGAACGGTAAATAAAGAGTATTATTTGAGGGTTATGCGACATTTAAGAGAACAAATTCGACGAAAAAGGCCAGATTTGTGGAAAGAAAATTCTTGGATTTTGCACCACGATAATGCGCCTTCGCACAAGGCCATCATTGTGAACGAATTTTTGACCAAACACTCAAAAATGTTTTGATGAATGGATTATTCGTTGGCGTAAGTGTATCGTTTCTGAAGGAGCATACTTTGAAGGTGATAAAATAAATTTGGAAGAATAACAAACATTTTGTATATTATTGATCTTTTCCCGGTACTTTCTATGTAGTATATTGAGGTCTTTGACAAATCTGCCAAACAGAATATATTGCACAGATTATAGCTCCAGTGGCAGTACGCCACACTTGCATGAATCTACTTCTTTATCATATTGGCAGAATCTTGATATTTTATTATTTTAATTCTGTGCAGGTATCTTCTTTATCAGCACTGGTCACCCTAGTCTCAGTATTGTACAAGGCAAGTAGTCCTCTGACGTGGTCTAACAACTATAATTAGGTATTCCTAAGATATTTCTTAACATAGGAAATACTTGCTTCAAAGCACAGACACTCAAGACATTTAGGCACAATCACCATATCTACAGATTGAATTCACCCCTAACTTCATGTTTAACCTCGCTGATCACTCACAGGAACTGTAAATAGTATACTTTGAACAGACACCAGCACATCCAGCTACCCCAATCTGTCAACTTTCTTTTATAGATTTTTAACTTTATCACAAAAGCATAAGGTTCACTTTTAATTGGGGAAATTTGACAGATTGGGGTAGCTTGGTGTGCTGGCCTCTGTACAATTTATTTTGTAATCATAATGCAAATAAAAATAAATAATGTAATCAGTACTTACTTTACCCAATCACAATCACTTAAATTTTCATAATACTCCTGTTGTATCTGAACGGCTGACATCTTAATGGGCTCAACTTCACCATTAGTATTAGTGGCAACTATTTCTCCATCTTGTGTTTCTAAAAGAAACATCTCTTGTTGACCAGTCAAATGGTTTTGCAGTTTGGTCTCCATTTTAACCTGAAATAATATAATATACCTTATGAACATGATGAATGAGCCCCACTTATTGAAATAAAGAATAAATTCTGTGGGTGCAAATGCCTCACTTTCCCTTTGTGCATACAAAGGGAAAGTGAGGCATTTGCACCCACAGAATTTATTCTTTATTTCAAACAGACAATCTTTGTTAACCGCAGAAATAAAAATAAAATAACCTTTATTTACAAATTCTAAGAGAATTATAATATTGAAGTTTTATTTATTTTTTATTTAAGATTTCTTTTTTTTCTGTGTTCCTTTTGGCAAAGGCCTTCTCCAACTCTCTCCATTGCAATCTGTCATTTGCTACTCTCATCCAGCATGGCCCCAAAGTAGCTTTGAGTGGATCCTCCCATCTCAAAACTTGTTGTCCTCTATTTTGATGGCTGTCTCAGTACCACAGTGTCACTTGCTTGCTCCACTCGTCTACATTGCATCTTAATCCTGCCAGGCAATTCATAAACGCAGTAAAGAACATATTACATGTTCATTACTGCATTTATAAATTGCATGGAAGAATAGATGTCCTGTCCATCACCATCTTTGTTGGTAAATACGAGTGAGTATGTCAAGTTACATAGCAGAAATGAAATTACCCACTTGTCACATAATTGTACTAATATAAATTGTATAATGTATTTCTTGCTTTGTATTGTTTCTTGAGGTGTATCTGCTAGGTTATTTTGATTAAAGCTAGGAAAAATAATTTGTGCCCTAATGCCAGATGGGTGAACAAAGCAACTCCACAGCCAAATGGATAGTATTTGTGTCTTCTCACATTGTTCTCTAACTCCATTCAAGTTTAATTATCTATCATGTATTTTAGATACATAACATATTATATTATGTACTCAGAACAACTATATACCTACATATAGGTCAGACAAATGTTTCACTGGATTGTCCCAAATGGACAGTGTTGAACCCAGTAAGTAGTAGATGAAGCCACTGAGTTTGTTTCACAGGGTTTTCTGAGTTGGGGCACATTGGATTAGTATTAATGGCCAACACAAGGTCCATCATAATAATAATATTCAATTCTTTTCTCAATATAGATTTAGACAAGATGTAGTTAAATATATGTAGTTAAAACTAAGTATAAGTATTGACAACTGGTATTTAAAAACCTTACATAACCAATTTTTCAAAAACTTCAAGAAATACCTATTTAACTAAAGCATTATTATCCTAAATTAAATTATATACTACTTAATCAACACAATCAAATAATCTACTTGTAACTAGAATCATATATTGTAATACTATTCATGTTCCGACTATTTACAAACACTTTAAAGTCTTATGTGAAATAAAGACCTTTTTTTTATATTTTCTTTTTTAAATATATATCCTGTGAGGGAATGAAACACTGTGCATATTAGCACCATATTCCAGTGTACAATTTAGTATGGCAAATAACTTGAAGTCATTAGACACTGTAGTATATTCTAAGTTCATGTCATTAGTTATAGTATTAATCAGAAATGTGACTATGAATAGATTCACTTTACCAAACACTACTTTTTTATGTATTAGCGAATTTAAAAAATTCAGGTTATCAGGTTAATTCGATGATGAAATATTTACTAATTAGAACCAATAACAAAGAAAAAATTATAATCTATGGATTTAAATTAAGATATCATTATTCAATAATTTATGGCATGAAATTAAATACGGACGACAGGTAGGTAAATAAAATTGTCATTGTTACTACTGTTTACTAAATTTTGCACAGAATGATCCTTAACTGAAATTATTTCGTGGTAAAATAATAAGGTTCAGTACCTACTGGGATAATATGTTTCAATAGAATACGCACCTATTAAATTAAAAAGTCACTTTAACACATAGAAAACCAAGGCACTTTATTGAAGGCTTAAAAGTTTCTTAATAATCTTCACAAAATAATTATATTTTGCGTATTATTTATTGTGACTGCAACCAACCAGCTTCTTTGATACTTTGTAAATGTTACCAGATCCAGCCAGATACCAATTTCTGTCTGTCAGTGCAGTTTAAAGGTATGATTTTCAAAAAGTTATGATTTACTTACGTTTCAAAGTTTGTAATAAATAAAATTGTTGTTTCAGAAAGTAGTCATCTCAAAGTTCGAAATTATTACCACCAAATTACTAATACATTTAACGAACTTATAAAATTTAGTTAGGTACTAATTGCGAGTACCAATTCATTAATAAATAAAGAGATATACATAGACCTAATTAAATTGTTTGCCGGTTGATGTTTTATATTGAATAAATATTTCCTATGTATTGAGACTCTTAGCAGTTATAAATTGCTAGGTTTATTTATTTGTGTAAGGATTTTAATAATGAAGCAAACTATATTATGACTAAGTGACAAGAAATAATCAAGTATGCTAATTTAATTCATAGAACAAAAACCATTGCACCAAAAGATTAGTTGTTTGTATCAATTGCATAGAAACTTATATAAGTATACTAAACATAATATATTATTATTACAAATATTAACTCGAAATTACCACATTTAACTACAACACATTTTTGCCACATCCAAAGTTATCGACCCGACGGCGGCGATCGTTCCTAAACCTGATTTTAGTGGCTCAATATTTTGATGAGAAACCCCTAAATAAATATTTTAGAGAAATCCTGCTCATTAAAATATCGCGTTCATTGTCTTTTTACTCGATACTCGCGATGCTTAATCTTAAACAAGCATCCAAATCATTATCCATTAGAAAGATAACCTTAAGAACAATTTACATGGACGGGACCAACAGGGTGAAGGAATCTGTCCACACTGGATTGATTTCATTTAGCGCTGTTTCTGGGACGTTGCTAATTGCTTGTCTTTACACTTTGTTATCCACAAAAATGAAGCTTTGTTACAGTTTTTTATACAGTTTTTTAGGGACACACCCCACCAAACTATAATATTGGCGAATAAAATTACGTAAAACTATTAAAATCTCAACCTAAACAAATTATTTCTTAATCCTAAATCCTATTCCTCTTCATCAGTTTCAAGCAAAGTATATTTGACTTTATTGTCGTGTTTTAAAGTTGTATCGTATCAAGAGTGCACGCATATTGGTATACTATGGGAGTGGGGTGCTAGATGGTGGAACTCATTTCGCCGTGCACTATTGTTTTCGGATGAGTATGATAGTATGAAAAAATTATAATGTTTGAAGTGTATTAACTATTTCATAATGTACCGTAATGTATCAAAAATCGCAAGAAATCTGGGCAATGTTGTACGGTTTTACGGTATGTATAGTCTAGAAAAAAATGCTGTATATTATCTATAATGACCAAAAATGTTCATGGAGGAGAATTGGCGTATCTCTAACAACTTAAAATTTAGGGCGATTGAAATAGATCAACCAAATGTTGTATCTTATTCTAAGCAGCAGCAATCAAAAATTTTTTTTAATCAAGAATATGGTAAAAAGTGATTTAGCTCAAAATGCAAGTTACGATCCGTTCCTCAGTAGGTAGCCCTTAGGAACTATGCGAATGGACTCTACATTTACTATACTAGGAATGAATATTGATATTTATACAAATAACTTTTAAAATATCATTAAACTCTTAAATATAATTAGAATACTATGCTCCTTTATTGCTATTTAAACATAATACAATCATGTTATTTAATCACACGCTTTCATGGTAATCCACAAATGGATTTAAATTAAGGAAAAATTATAAATCGACTGTATTACATATGACTTGTTATGTATGAACATTTCGATTGTATTATAAGTATATTACATAAAGTGATTGACTGATGAGAGCTCTGAGAAGTATGTGTGGGGTGACTTTGAGAGATGGAATTCGAAATACTGATGTAAGAGAGCGTTGTGGTGTGAAAGAGGATGTAGTGACAAAGATTGCTGAAATTTGAATTTGAATTGCTGTAAAAGGAATGCTGAGCCAAAGAAGTATACCTGGCCTGTGTGAATGGAACAACCGGAAGGGGAAGACCTCGTCGAACATTCTCTGACAAAATCGGAGACGTTCTTATGAAAGGGCAGGTCAGAAGTACCCTAAACCGGCGAGCAGGTATGAAGAATATAATGTCAGTAATCGAGGCAAAAGACGTGTGCAAAGATCGTGGCAAATGGAAATCCGTTGCCTCTGCCTACCCCTCTGGGAAACAGGCGTGAGTCTATGTATGTATGTATAAACTGATTGTTTTCGAATTTGTTCAAAACCGTACCTCGACTCTATCGTACGGTTCGGCAACACCGACAGAATAAGTTGTTTGTTGTTACTTGTCAGCGATAATTGAATTTCCACTGTGATAGCTTCCGTTCTGTTTCTGGATTATTTAATTTCATCGTGCTCATGTAGGCAGCAATGATATCCAGTGTTGTCCTCTTAATTTAGGAATTTGGCCAAGATGTGATAGAAAAATCTCTAGAATGATTGGGAAGTCTATTAAATAATCTTGTACATCGTCACATGTCAGATTTATTACTTATTTTGTGGAGACGAGGTGTATGTAATATAAGATTATGCTTATATCTACTTAGTATTTATATTGTGTGAATAGCTCCTTTTACCGAAGGAATCTAGGTATAAATGTTTTATGAAACTGTTTAATTTTTTATTCAAGTTTTATATAAGACAGTAATTATAGATACAAAAGACTTAGTAATTAATATTAATTTGTATTATATTATATACAAATCAAAAAATTATACGAAGTGTGTACAGATTTTTTTATTGTGAAAGTGCAACACCAATTAAAGTAAACCGATTACCAACAAAAAAAAAACAGCCATTTAATTAATTGGAACAAACCTTTTCTTAAAAGTCCCCGAACATAGACAAAATAATATTAATACGTGACGCACGTGAGGCGTGCGTCACAGTGTTTTATGATAGTGTTTAGGTTTTATAAGTGTTATATAAGAGAGCAAATATCGTACCCGTACATGTAGGTTATCTATGGATAGGTCTTCAAAAATGATATTGAGTGTTATCAAGTTCACAATAGCCGCGCAACGGTTATGACGTAGCTGCTATATTATAGTAATATTCTTTGCCTCGTTGGTCTAGCGGTAGCGTGTTCACCCGCAGTTAATGAGGTCCTGGGTTCAAATCCTGGGTCGGGCCATAAGTGATTTTGGGACTTTTCTGTAAAAAGAAAAATTTCTCGGCATCAGCCCGAAGTCTGGGAGTTGGCGGTATTATACCCCCGTGCCTCGGAGAGCATGTAAAGAGGTCAGGCACAGGACCGACCCGTGCCTGACCTCTTTCCGGTCGTGTCGCTAAGGCGTCCCATCGGATCATGAGAGTGATGGAATAGAAAGTGCTCCTGTGTTTGCGCACACACTTGAGCACTATAATATGTCCCGCGCAGATGGCCAATCTCTGTTGAGACTGGCCGCCGTGGTCGAATTCGGCTAGGAGGACATTTATCTTTATAATAATGTATTTACACTGTGATTATGCTTCACAGTCTTCATTCGACGCGATTTATGTTACATGTTGTATTAGCGTTACCCAGCTTATACCTTGCACGGATTTTTAGAGGCAAGTTTTCATTTTTTTTTTTACTAATATATTTATTTTAATATGTGGGTAGATGTCAGTTAATGTCACTTACCTCTACCGACTTTTCCTAAACGACTCAGTGTGAATATTAAATCATTCGGCGTTTCCGTGCTCAAGCTTTCGCACGTCTCCTAAACAGTTTATTACTTTGTGTCTGAGTGTGAAGTGTTTTTTGTGTGTACTGTGTTATTTCAACGATGTTCCCATCGTTCGAAAAGAAAACACCAGAGGAGTGACGAAGATATTCGTCGGAAGATTATAAAATTGGAGGAACAGTTATCAAAGTCAGCTAATGGACAAAGAGGTCCATCGTCCGACGAAAATAACTCAGATTTTATTGGCTCAACTTACACCAGGTCGTTAAACGATTTGCTGGATACACCCCTTTTGGGATTACCAGCCATTTCACTGGATACACCCTATATTGGGTTACCAGATTGTGAGTCATTAGTGGATACGGTTCAACACGAAGAAATATTACCACAGGAGCCAATATCGCCACCACAAGTACCTGAGGTCTTTGTGCACCCTAACGCCCCTGTGCAGACAGATATTACCTTACTACCTCCAAAAGCAAGTAGTTCAGGTATCAATCAAAATACTAGTACAAGAGAGTTGGAACTACAGGAAGATATTCTTCAGCTGCTTGGCGATGCTCCGAAATCGGAGACCTCTACAGGCCCTCCAATACATAGAGACATAGCTCGAAAATAGCAAGATATCCTTGAAAACCAAAGGATGTTAAACACTCTTTTGAAGGAATATCTTGTCCTAAAAAACTGTGGTTTTTTTTGTTGCTCCTGCTCTCAACCTGGTAATTAAGGTATCCTAACCTGAATCGTTAGTAAAACGTGATTAATCACTGTTATACAAGCAGAGACAAATTGGAATTGCATTGTCAGCCTTGGCAAGAGTTACAGACTTAGTCGTATTCAATGAAACAAAATGAACCGTTGAGTGATGCATGTCGTCTTCTTTGTGATAGTCACTTTGCAGAGACAAAACCCGAAGATATTATGTAATGACTTCTATAAATAATAAATTAAAGGATACTCTGCTCGAAAGCCACAGAATCGGCTGTTATTTGGAGATAACGTTTCTGAAAACTAAAAGTAGCAAAGACTATTCACTAATCCGGTGAAACGCTTAAGAATATTCAGAAGTCTATATTACAACGGGTAATTACACCCACAACTAACAACATTTGAGGCCGTTTAAACTTCGTTCCTCCACATCGAAAGACAGAGAGAAAACCGAACGAGGGTCGCGGAGAAACAAATCTGCCACAGCAGCCGACCCTCCGTGGTCAGTAAGATTTGGTCCCCCTCTTTCGCAGAGGAAGTAATTAACCACCGGGTATATTATGCTGGTCGACTCCAGTATTTTTATAAAAACTGGTCTGATATAATTTCTGACAAAGTGATTCTTTCGTGGGTAGAGGGTTACACAATTCCATTTAAGTCTACCCCCTATCAAATTAATAAACCGAGCGTAAACCCTAAATCTTATTCAGATTATCTACTGTGAATATGAAAATTGTATCAAATATTTGTTGCGAATCAACACAATATCATACTGTCATCAGGAACCCGGTGAATTTTTATCTTCAGTGTTTTAGTACCAAAACCAAACGGGGACAAAAGAATCATACTAAATCTAAAATGTCTCAATAAGTTTATTGACACAAAACATTTTAAAATGGAAGATTATCGAACAGCATCAAAACTAGTTACCGAGAACTGCCATAATATGGCAACAATAGATTTGATGCATACTTTTTTGTGCCTGTTCATGAATCACACAGAAAATACCTACGTTTTAAAAATAACAACATTTTGTACATATTAATTGTCTTCCATTTGGTTTAAGCATATCACCATTTGTTTTCTCGAAATTACTAAAACCGGTGATGGAATTTCTAAGAAAAACGATCAATTAATTTCCGTGGTATATCTCGATGATATTTTATGTATCGGTAGAAAATTGCTAGAATGCCAAAATAATCTCAACATTACAAAAAGTATGTTTGAGAAACTAGGTTTCTTGATAAACTTTCAAAAAAAGCTCTTTAACACCGGACACTCAATGTAAATTTTAAGGGTTTATTTTCGATTCAAAAACTATGAGGTTGAAACTACCCGGTATAAACAAATATAAAATTATATTTCTTACTACTAAACAATGCAAATTGAGAGAGTTTGCTAGATTTGTTGGCTTAATCTGCTTGACCAGCAATTCAATATTCATGGTTATACACAACATATTTCAAACAGTTTAAGTATTTGAGTTTAATTCATAACTCCAGTTACGAACAAATTGTAAAAATCATCAGACATAAATGCCTGACATGTTCTGGTGGCTAGATTATATTGAAAATAGTTATAATTCATTATGTGTTGAGGAATATAGTTTAGAAATATTTTCTGATGTCTGTAAAAGTGGGTGGGGTGCTTATTGTGATGACAATGAGAGTTTTGCTTACTGGAAAAGTTATGAAATAAGTTTACACATTAATGAACTGGGATTAAAGGCAGCTTTTTTCGCACTTCAATGTTTTTCGAAACACCTTTGTGTGTTACGAAGAATAACCATTTTTGCATCTTATATAACTTATACTTAGGGCAATTTAAAAGCTGATAGATTATCACGAAAACTGTTTCACCACCTGTGAATTACGAAGAATAATCATTTTTGCATCATATAATTTATACATAGGACAATTTAAAAGCTGATCAATTATCACGAAAACAGTTTCAAGATACGGAATGGGAGTTAAATCGCAAAGCATACGACGAAATCACGCGACAGTTTGGATTTCCAGAAATTGATCTTTTTGCCAGTAGATGTAATGCTAAGTGTTTTAATTATGTAACATGTAAAAATGATCCTGGAGCATGGGCAGTTGATGCAATTACAATTACTTGGAAAAATAAGATTTTCTACGCATTTCCATCATTCTCTTTAATTACAAAGGTTATACAAAAAGTAATATATGAAAAAGCCGAGGGTAAATTGGTAGTACCACACTGGCCAACACAACCGTGGTTCCCTTTATTTCAAAAGAAATTACATTCTGAACCATTAGTTTTCAAACCTGATATGTATTTATTAACTTCTCCTTTCAGACAGAGCCACAATCTACATCAGACCCTCAAACTGGTTGCCGCGAATGCTTCAGGCAAGCTTTAATGAAAAAGTTTCTATCGCCTAGTACAGTAGAAATTATGCTATCATCTTTATCTAAATCCACTTACAAGCAATATGATGGGTGTATAAAAACCTGGATTACTTATTGTAATTTTCATTATGATTATAGTAATGCTTCTGTTCCAATAGTTCTACATTTTCTAACAAATATTTTTAACATAGGTGCTAAGTATGGTACCATTCACTCTTATAAATCTGCATCATCATTGTTGCTAGGTAACCGGAATTACCAAAGAGTTAAACGTTTTATGACGGGTGTTTTTCGGTTGAGACCTTCTAATCCTAAATATAATTTAACTTGGGATCCAATCACAGTTCTAGATTGTTTAGCTCGTAAGTGGCCTAATGCAGAGCTCGACTTATAAACACTCTCCAAAACACCAAAAAGACTACAGCTTTGTAAGCCCTGGTGACCACTCACCGTGTCCAAATCTTTTCATTGGTAACTTTAGAAGAAATTAGATTACAGCCCCCTAAATATTTAGTTATTAAAATACTAGAATTAATCAAAACTTCTAAACCAAATTTTTATCAATCGATTTGAAGTTAACTTACTTTGACAGTAGGCCTGAAATATGTCCAGCTAGATGTTTAGAAGCTTATATAAATAAAACAAAAGCAGTTCGTAATACTGATTATTTATTCATAAGTAAAAAACCACATGCAAAGGTTTCTTCATAAACATTGAGTAGATGGATTAAAGATATACTTAATGAAAGTGGTATAGACACATCAATCTTCTGCGCTCACAGCACTAAACATGCTGCTACCTCCACAGCCAACAGATTCGGAGTTAATATTGATATTATTATTAGGAAAACTGCAGGATGGAGTGCCTCATCCTCAGTTTTTGCTAGGTTCTATAATAGGCAACCTATAAGTGAAGATAATGAATTTGCCCGGGCCATTCTCTCATCTGGCAGTAATCTGTAAGTGTTCAATACACAAAAAATAATTGAACTATTAGCCCAATTTACATTGATTCATACCACAGATGATTTAAATAATTATTAAGAGGTTTTTGTATTAGAATTTATTTATAATTATGTACCTACTGTATTATTTAACTTAACAAATAATAAAACATTTGATTATTACTTACTCAAATGAGTTTTTTATTTCCGCCACATTTTATTTACTTACTCTGAACATCTACAACATGTAACATAAATCGCGTCGAATGAAGACTGTGAAGCATAATTGTAAATCAAACGAACTTACCTTGTGAAGTTCGATGTCAATTATGCGAACAGCTTCATTCGACGCGATTTATACATACCCACCCTAGTATGTTACTTACATAGTAAAAATTAAGAAGTTAAAGATAAACTATTGTATATCAGATATTTAACTATTAAATAAGCGCAATAAATAAGTAATATTCCTGTATAATACAAGAACACCCTACCCTTAATAAAATGTGTCTAAAATGCTCTTAACAAAATTATTTAATATTCACACTGAGTCGTTTAGGAAAAGTTGGTAGAGGTGAGTGACATTAACTGACATCTACCCACATATTAAAATAAATATATTAGTAAAAAAAAATAAAAAATTAAAACTTACCTCTAAAAATCCGTGCAAGGTATAAGCTGGGTAACGCTAATACAACATGTAACATAAATCGCGTCGAATGAAGCTGTTCGCATAATTGACATCGAACTTCACAAGGTAAGTTCGTTTGATTTACAATTATTTATTTGATTAGTGATTATCATTTATTAATGACTATAATAATTCTATAATAATTTTACATCTTAAAACTATTAATAATCGATATTAGACTTTCAAATGGTTGTCACTGATAAAAATATAAATAGGGTAGGAGAATTATTAAAGAGACATTCTTTGTACGACGGTAGATGAGAACGTTACTGTGTTCGATTAAATATTGTGTGTGGAAAATATCTTAAGACTTTTAATGTGCAGAACCTACGAGTGCGTAATATTTCAGAAGTGTGATTTTACCCACAATGTCTGGACCATATTTAGCCAGTTTGGGGAAACTTAAACACAACGAATCAAACAGCTCTGTAGATCAAAATAGCGATTTTTTTTTCTCAGACGTCGGTCGCATGAACAATGTGTACTACAAAAAACGACACGTCTCACGGGTTCACGAATTAGAACAGCTTGGCGACGTCTAGAGTTGGGACGACACTGATCGAACGTTTATAAATCCTTAAAACTATGACCTCACCTAGGATGGATGGAAGGAGATGCTGAGGGTCACTTTCCCGGAATCTACTGATTACGCGGACCAACTGGAACACATGCTGGCTAGAACTAAGGATGATAAGGACACTATGACAAAGTATTATAACGAGATGCTATTTCATGTATAATTCGAGGATTCCCGAATTGAGAGCCAACGCAGCGGACACACCACTGCGGCCTGCTGGTTTGGCGCCGGAACAGTTGAGACATCAGCAAGCCCACCACATAAGGTTAGTGAAATATTGAACTGACGTTGTTGGCGATTGGAGCGAGGGCTGCCTATTGCATTTAATGTGTTTCAATTGATTTTCTTCGGAAAAATGCTTAAAATATCTACTCGTAAAAGCTTTGCCTCTACTGTAATGAATCTAACTAGATAACCAAACTGCAAAATAATTTCTTTTATGAATCGAATGGTCTTCAATGGAATTGTTTCAATCGAATTTGTCTCACAATTGTTCGATGTGTGACTTCCACGTTACTTTGCTATCAACAGTATAATCCTTAAAATTTTGTGTTATTCGTTTCAGCGACTTACTGTCCTTTATAATTGACTTTTATAACCGGGGTAGTAGTATGTTAACTGAAAGTAGTCATTATTTGACAATGCGTCCATTAGATAAATAGGTTTTCTTCTGTTTTTGATATACTGATAATTAGGGTTCCGTAGTCAAATGGCAAAAAACGGAACCCTTATAGATTCGTCATGTCTGTCTGTCTGTCCGTCCGTATGTCACAGCCACTTTTTTCCGAAACTATAAGAGCTGTACTGTTGAATCTTGGTAAGTAGATGTATTCGGTGAACCGCATTAAGATTTTCACACAAAAATAGAAAAATAATAACAATTTTGGGGGTACTGGGGTACGAACTGAAACTCAAAATTTTTTTTTTCATCGTACACATACATGTATGGATAGGTCTTCAAAAATGATATTGAGGTTCCTACTATCATTTTTTTCTAAACTGAATAGTTTGCGCGAGAAACTTCTAAAATAAGAGAATAATAAAACTAAAAAAAATATATGATGTACACACGACAGCACATCCAGTTACCGCAAACTGTCAAATTTCTTTTATAGATTTTCGACTTTATCACAAAAGCATAAGAGTCATAAATCGTAAACCGTAATTTACCTTTCATTTAATCAACTGAAATACTTACTGCTGCGGAACCCTTCATGGGCGAGTCCGACTCGCACTTGGCCGCTTTATTTTTTGTTAGTTCTGTGTACTGTGTTCTGTATTCATAAGAATAGAAATGAAATCTTTGTGACTAAACAGAAATATAGCTAATCAAATAAGCATGACCATTACTTCAGGTGTGGCGCAGCGGTTAAGACAGTCGTCTCGCCGCTTCGTGTCTCAGGTTTGATTCTCGCGCAGTAAATCTATTTGTGTGACCCATAATTAGTAGTTCTGATTCTGGATGTCCGTGTGGTTGTGTTCGTCAATTATATGTATGTAAAGTACCCCGTAACACGTAATTCCATATTGCGTTTGCGTTTTTCTAAAAAAAAAACTACAAAATTCAGTTTCATTAGATGTATAACTCTTTAGTGTAATAAACATTCTATAGCAATACTTAAAATGTATATAAACAACAAGTTACTGCGGAATAACATTTATATTCCAGGACTCTGAGTTCAGCTCCGAAGTGCAGCAGAACGCGGGCCGTCGGACACGACCTTCACAGGATGGCCGAGTGTTATCAAGTACTCAATAGCCGCGCAACGGTTATGACGTAGCTGCTATGGCGAAGGAGGCGATGGCTGGCCCTCACGTCATACTCGTGAACGAGTGCTGCTTGCGGCAACTGGTAGAGCTGCTGCTGGTACTCTTTTTTTTTTTGTCTCATACAGTCGTCGCCTTTAGTCGACTTCGTGTGACTTATTAATTTTGTAAATGTGCGCGGATGCACCCACCGTTTGTTCATCTTGCAAGAGGTTATTTTAATTGCTTGAGCGAAATGTTATTGTTTATTACCCCATAATTATTTTGATTAACTAGATGTCATCGGTTCTGTGCGTGCATTAGCCCACATACCAGCCAATCACAATGTAAAAACAAAAAACAATGTTAAAAAAAGATATAAAATAAATCGAAAACAAAAAGCAAAAGAAGACGAAAAAAGCAAGCCCGGAGTTTCTTTGTGGCTTTCTTCTCCGGGTCGTCCACCTAGGCAGCTAGAGAAAGCCGCAGGCTAGCTAGGGTAGGATCCTCAGCGGCGAGGATCGCGTTGCCCCCTTAACACGTGATCGGTAATACCGTGCAAGTGATCTGACCCCCATTTCGAATTCCATCGTTTTACTTCAGCGGCCGCTTGAGATGTGGCCCATAAGGGTGCCCTCAGGTATTAGTCGTTTAAATTAAGCTACAGTACTGGTTGAGAGCCTTTTGCGCTAGCCAACTGCTCGTTGTTTTCAATTCTTTAATTTGATATACTATTGCTAAATGTAACAATAATAGCTTAGTAACTTGCTAATTATTATTTATTTAAGAATATTAAAAATACATGTGACGAAACAGACCGCACGGACGGACTAATTTAAAATATTTTGTACTTTAATTACTGTTTTTAAACTGTGTTTATGTAATACATTGTGAGCTTGACAAGTCCCCCAAAGATCTCCACAATTGCCGGTCTTGCGCTATCCGCATCCAGCGATTTCCAGCGACCCGCACAAGATCATCGGTCCATCTTGTAGGGGGCCTGCCCACGCTGCGTCTTCCGGTTCGTGGTCGCCACTCGAGAACCTTTCTGCCCCAGCGGCCGTCGGTTCTACGAGCTATGTGCCCTGCCCATTCTGCCACTTCAGCTTGGCAATTCTTACGGCTATGTCGGTTACTTTGGTTCGCCTGCGGATCTCCACATTTCTGATTCGATCTCGCAGGGAAACTCCAAGCATAGCCCTTTCCATTGCTTTTTGGGTGACCTTGAGTCGCCTGATAAGGCCCATAGAAACACACACTGGTCGAAGACTTTCGACTTGAGACACTGCGGTATTTGGGACGAGAAGATATTTATTTGATTAGTGATTATCATTTTATTAATGTCTATAATAATTATATAATAATTTTACATCTTAAAACTATTAATAATCGATATTAGACTTTCAAATGGTTGTCACTGATAAAAATATAAATAGGGTAGGAAAATTATTAAAGAGGCATTCTTTGTACGACGGTAGATGAGAACGTTACTCTGTTGGATTAAATATTGTGTGTGGAAAATATCTCGGACTTCCTACGAGTGCGTAATATGAGGTTTCTAATATAATTTTTTTCTAAACTGAATAGTTAGCGCGAGAGACACTTCCAAAAAGGTAAAATGAGTGTCCCCCCCCCCTGTAACTTCTAAAATAACAGAATGATAAAACAAAAAAAAATATATCGTCCCCGTAGTTGGAAAACTAAATAAGTCCGATTTTGGCGATTTTGACTTTTTGCTATTTTCAAAACACCTAAATCATGCCGCATATTTGAGCCTTACAGGTATTTTCATATCTTATTCCGTTCCAAAGATATAGCCATTTTTGTCAGACAGGTCATGACAGATGGAATAATAAATATCTTCAGACAAAAACATTTATTTTAAAGGAAAAATAAATAACTCAGTAAATAAATCAATAACTGTGGTCAATGACAAGATGAATGTTGAATAAGTTAAATAACTTGAGTTGTTGAATTTTTCCTCAACTTAAAAATTCTTTTACAAAACTAACTTAGTTCTAGGAAAACAAATAACTCTATTTATTTAATTCTGCTATTCAGAATTCTGATATAACGTATCTAATTTATAAATATTTGAAGTTATTTATTTCTTCTACAACAAGATAAAGATTAATTATAAGATGCTAGGCAAATAAAATTAAATAAATTAAGTTGTCATCAGAGGAAATCAGAGGGTCAAGTTCCATTTCCGGTATCAAACAAATGCCACCTTCAACAGATGAAGAACCTTTTTCTGATTCTGGATCTACATGGATTCCGGACACAGAAGAAGAACATAAAAACGAAACTTCGTTATTTAATAGACATCAATATTTCATTGGATAAGAAGCAAAAAAGAATAAAGAGATTTGAAAGAATAAACCCCATTTTTTCGAGAGATTCTGAATATGAAAGAAGTAATATTATAAAAACTCGAGCTATTATTGAAACCCTTATTGAACAAGTCTCACCAGGTTACCCTGAAAAAGAATCATGGAACACAATATTTCGCTGAGACAACAGATTCAGAAATAGAAACAGAAAATAAGGAAATAGAAACCGGGGTGCTAAAAACCACCGGCAGACGCCGTTTTACCAAAACCGACATCCTCTGGCCCTGGCAACATATAACACTCGCATACTGCGGACCGACGAGAAGATCATCGAACTGGAGGAGGAACTGAGCAGGTTACATAGGGATATCATAAGATTGTCTCAAGTCCGAAGAGAGGGGGAGGACACGATAATCCTAAAATCCGGGAACCTGATCTATTTCCGGAACCAACGGCGACTTTCCCAAGGTGGTGTCACCTTGGGAGAAACACTTGGGACAACGTAGTGAAAATCGAGAGTGTGTCGACTAGGGTGGCATAACTTATTCTCAGAATTACCACGCGGTATTCGTTGAAGGTAATACAGGTATGCGCGCCGACTTCGACGAACTCCGACGATGAGGTTGAGGATATATCAAGAGCCATACATAGCTCTAAAAACGTTTTCACTGTGGTCATTTGTGGACTTTGACGCGAACCTGGGCAAGCGATTCGGTAATCGGCTGAGAGTGGGGCAATTTGGAACTGGAGACCGGAACCCCCGGGGCCAAATGTTGGCCTACTTCATGGAGAAGGAGGAACTCTTAATGATGAATCCCTTATTCAGAAAGTCGGATCACCGCAACCAAAAATGAGATAGACTTTATCTTGTCGATGAGACGACAGATGTTCAATGCGGATAAAACCGGCAGCGATCACAGACTGGTGAGAGGCTCATTGAACGTTAATGCAAGTTGCAGAGGTCCCGATTGATAAAGTCTACGCTCCGATCTTTACCTATGCACGTCCAAAACCCCGAACCATTTCAGCTCTAATTGCAAAACCGTTTCGAACGCCTAGCACTAGGTAATCTAATCTTATAGGTACTTTACAAACATATAATAGACGGACACAAATTACATCCAGGCTCAGAACAACTATTTATGGGTCACACAAATAGCTGTCCGGCGCGGGATTCAAACCTGCGATACGAAGCGGCGAGGCGACTGTATCAGCCACCACGCCACACATGCAGTCAAGTGGACTCATACTACGACAAGCTTGTAGAAGCTGTCGATACGGCTGGGTCTAAAGTCTTCAAGGCCCGCCGTACAAACAGAACTAAAAAGATCTCTGACTTATCCTTGCAACTTATGGAAGAAAGACGAATAATGGTTCTGAACTCCTCAGATGATGCTACCAGATACCGGCGGCTCAACAGACAGATCTCAAAGTCTTTGACTCGCCACACGTGTCAATTTAATACAATTAGTATTAAAGAGACCATCGAGCGGAACAAAGGCTCTAAAGTGCCTCGGATCCCAGAGCACGACTAACCCGTCATTACACCGAAGACATCCTGGAAGTCAGCCTGTACGAGATTAGAATGGCTCTCAGACAACTTAAGAACAATAAGGCGCTTGGTGAGGATGTAGTTACAGCAGAGCTTCTGAAGGCGGGTGGTACACCAATCCTACGGGCCCATCAGAACTTATTTAACTCCGTCGTACTAGATGGTCAAACTAACAACAACTCCACAAGCATGGCACAGAAGTGTGGTGGTGCTCTTCTTCAAAAAGGGCGACAAAACCCTCTTGAAGAATTATAGACCGACACTGCTGAGCCATGTTTTCAAGTTGCTTTCGAGGGTCATTACGAATCGTCTCGCACGCAGGTTTGATGACTTCCAGCCTCCCGAACAAACTGGTTTCCGAAAAGGCTTTAGCACCATAGACCACATACATACGCTGGGGCAAGTTGTGTAGAAGACCGAAAAGTATAACAAGCCACTGTGTTTAGCGTTTGTGGACTATGAGAAAGCCTTTGATTCTATCGAAACCTGGGCCGTACTCAGGTCTCTCCAAAGGTGCCAAATCGACTACTGGTATATCGAGGTGTTAAAGTGTTTGTATGAAAACGCCACTATGTCAGTGAGACACGGCTGGGCAGTGTTCGGGAAGCTACGTAACATTTTCTCTGCCAAAATACCGCAGTTTCTCATGTCGAAAGTCTTCGACCAGTGTGTGTTGCCAGTGATGACTTACGGAACAGAGACGTGGTCGCTTACTATGGGCCTTATTAGAAGGCTCAAGGTCACCCAAAGAGCAATGGAGAGGGCTATGCTCCCTGTTGTGTGATAAGTTTCCCTGCGGGATCGAATCAGAAGTTTCAAAATCCGCAGGCGAACCAAACTCACCGTCATAGCCCGAACAATTGCAAAACTGAAGTGGCAGTGGGCGGGGCACATAGTTTGTAGACCCGACGGCCGTTGGGGCAAAAAGGTTCTCAAGAGGCGACCACGAACTGCAAGAGGAGAGAGCGTGGGTAGGCCCCCTACAAGATGGGCCGATGATCTTGTGCGGGTCGCTGGAAGGCGCTGGGTGCGATAGCGCAAGACCGGCAATTGTGGAGTTTGGCTGATATGATGATGATGATGATGTTTATTTTTTAAGTTTGTGGCATGATAAGTATCTTATAACAATACACCTTTTCTAAACTTTTCTATTTATTCCTTAATATAACTTTATTAATGAACTAATATAGCGTTTATTCATTATGAGACCAACAAAAGTCAAAAAAATATCTAAGTAATAATAACATACAAAGCCACTAAATTTTACATTTGAAAATATTTCGAGTATGATAAATTCAATAACTACACTTATTCCACCAAATTTTACTCTACCAAATGTATTTAGCTTGTAGGAAAACTAAATAAATAGCCGAAATAAGTAGCTAAATGCAGTTACGTAATAAAAACAGTTGTGGCAAAATTAAACAACTTGATTTTTTATTTGTTATTTAGTTATAGTTAAAGATAGAGTTCAGTTTGTTAAAGCATAATGTGAAAGGTTATCAGGTCCACGAAATATAAAATTGCCGACAGCAAAATTGTCTCACATTTTCTTACAAATGTACATTACCTAAAAAAAAAACACTAAATCGCGTTTATCTCAGAACTACAAAATCAGAGTTATTTAGTTTTCCAACTACGGGGACGATATTTGCATTACCATGCAAACTTCCACCGAAAATTTGTTGATCGTTTGAACGAAATCTAGTAAGTAGTTTTTTTTATACTTTATAAATCGTAAACCGCAATATACCTTTCATTTAATCAACTGAAATACCTACTTGCTGATACGGAATAACGGAACCCTTCATGGGCGAGTCCGACTCTCAATTGACCAGTTGTTTCTCTTTACCATCATGGCAAAATTGCCCACAAATTTTTCGAGAGTTTGTAAGTTTGGTTTCTGCCACAGTTGAATGCATGATAGATTTGGTAGGGTTGTAATTGCCCAGGAGAATATTTTCTGAGGCTGAGATCTATAGAGCGTACTTAGACTTTACTCAAACTTTACTTACGTAAAACTTTGCTAAGTGTATGCTAAGCTTATACTTTGATTTGGTATTTATTTATAGACTTTTTGACGTTAGGATTATGCTTAGCATAAGCTAAGACAGACAAGGTCAAAACACTAATTGTAATTTCGTTACATGCATTAACTTCTGTCTAAGTAAAGTCTGAGCAAAGTCTAAGTACGCTCTATAGATCTCAGCCTGAGTGTATAGGTAAGAAGGTATACATAGATACAAATTATGTGTGAACTGTATTTTGGGTGTAAAGATATTATTGAATAGTAATAGAGAATATTAGTTAACTGAAACAAAACAAACCAGCGTATGATATCAAAAATAGAACCTGCTTTCCAGCCAGTGGCCAAAAATATAATGAAATTTTTGGTACAAGTTGTTCAAGTGTAGATATGGGAAGCAGATCCTCTTTCACCATTTACTTACACGTTGTATAAACATATTTCTTACACAATAATGTCATATGTATGGTAACAAATCTTCTTAAAAGTACCTACCTTTCTCGGTTACCTACTTTAAATTCCCACATTAGATGCAAGGTTGGGAACAAAAGGAATTTAAACCCAGCTTTGTTGGGAGCAATAATCAGCTTAGTGGGAAGAAGGTGAGAGGTTTATAAGTATGTAAGTACCTAACTTTCTTATCTACATACGATGTACTTACAAGGAACAAAGATCTGTAATACTTACGTAAATAAGATACCAGGGCTTTTTTTTTAATTATATACGATGTACGTATAATACATTCGAAAAAACACGCGTGACTGTGTTTGGGGACTGCCGATAGAAGTGAAAAATATTTTTCATATTTCTAATCTAAATATAATAGTTTAACTTCACTTTGAGATGTACTCTTTGTTTTATATATAACGTATATTTATACCGCACGGAGGTAGTTATATCTATGTACAGACGCCAGCACATCCAGCTACCCCAAGCTGTCAAAATTGTTTTATAGATTTTTAACTTTATCACAAAAGCATAAGGTTCACTTTCAATTGGGGAATTTTGACAGATTGGGGTAGCTTGATGTGCTGGCGTCTGTACATAGTATATACACAGTATACATATAGCTCTTGGGAAGCGTATGGTGACGATGACGCGAGTTCCATGATTTTTGTTCACCAAAAAGTGTATCTACCACGCGTCTAATGGTGCTCCCACAACAAAATAACCGATTTTGAACGTCAAGTGCAGCATAACGGAATTTAATATTATTGTAACGTAACGAAGTCGAAGTCGAAGTCGAAGGCGAAGGCGAAGGCGAAGGCAAAGTCGAGGCCAGAGCCAAAGCCAAAGCCTTTTAATTATAGAAATTTATATGAAAACAATATACCTAAATAATCACCAAAACAATTACCCAGAAGAGTTGAGACTAGGAAAACATATATACCTACATGATTTTAAACTTATAAGGTTGATTTCAGAGTCGCGCCGGCGAGTGTCGCCGTCCAAACGCGCGCGCTTACAATTACACTAGATAGTAGTTGCGTTTCATAGTCACGCAGTTCAAACGCGCCGCGTGTGAGACGCGCGCCGTCGTCGGCCTGCGCTGCCCAAGCTCCTCTAATGGCAGCTAGCGTTTCAGAGTGACGCGTCTCGCACGCGGCTGTTGAGACGCGCTGGCCGCCAACGCGTGCCGCGCGCGTCACTCTGAAATCAGCCTTAGACCTCTCCTATTCTTATACCATCAGTAACAAAGTTAAAATTCAAGAAAAGGGTCTCATTTTGCAGTTAACTTGTCTATGGTAACTGGGAGATACAGTGGCTTTAATTAACGTAGATCCATCTCGTTTACTTCAAAAGGTTTCTTCTATAGACCAAAGAGAAGCGCAGCTTCGTTAAGATAAAAGTTGAATAAAGATCCGATTAAAATTAAATGATATTATCCTTGCGACGATTTGATTTTCAATCCGCTGAATGTTCTTTTGGGGTTTATGAGTCGTGAATTAATTTGATCGAGGAAATATTTTATTAATCTTTGATGATATTTGATTCCATAACTGAAAACATAGTTTTTTTTTGTGATGATGATGATGTTTCCAGAAAGCCTAGGAGGCTGATAGTTGCGAGCTGTGCTTAAGCTGTCTATTATTTGATAGACAGCTTAAGCACAGCTCGCAACTATAACCTTCAACTCGGGGCTCTCTCAGGCACTGGGGTGTAAGCCTATCCATTACCTGACTCCAGACTGGAGCTGATAATTTACTTATCAGATACATTCCAGTAATGTTTTATTTGACCCCAACCGAGACTTGAATTCAAGACCTCATTATCTGCGGTTGAATACGTTACCGCTAAATCAATAAGAACAATCATTCAATCGCAGTCAATTGATCTAAATGTCATTGACCGATTTCTGATTAAAAGTAGGACCAACTTAAAACTTCGTTTTGTTATAAGTTGAAATTTGTAACGATGTTTGGTCCCTTTCAAACTTGATAACTTTATTTTATTACTGTGAAAGCAATAATAAGTAATTTTTCTAGAAAATAACTATATTAAAAAAGACAGTTTATAACGGCCGAAACTACAAAATAATGAATCTTTTGGATATGCACGTACCTATGAGGTATTTATGCCTAGGTACTATCTATTTAGCTATCTAGCTAGTGAGTAGTTGGAGCTAGTGGTCCAGATAGTTTAGTCTCCACAAGGCTTTTTTACTCCACCGGACAACAGAGAAGCAAGGGAGGGCTAAAACCGTCTAGGAAAACATAACTACAAAATATGAATCCCGCACTAAAGCAAGTTCAAGCAGTTTTCTACCTCGATGATACTTGCAGTTTTTCCAGTACATTAACTAGCACCGCCCCTAGCGGAAACTGCAATGAGCTTAAAATATCCATGCAAAAAAAAACAGTAACTTTCATAGAATAAGTAAACTATATGGAGCCGTTGTAGAGGTAGAGGTCAGTCTCGACTTAGGGCTACTAGCCTACTAGCTATGATGATGACATGAAACTTAAATGGTATGAGATACCCAAAATATTTTTTAAAGGTAAATCGTTATCCAAGTGAACTCAATGTAAATGGAGGTTTCTACATGATATTGAATCATCTAGCCTGGATATTCATTATTAGCCAAGAGCGCCTGGCTCATGGCTACTGCTCCGTAAGCAATCATCAAAGTGCAGTACAAAATTAGAAAGGCGTTCAGACCATAGATGGATAACCACCCAAGGGGTTTAATTTCTGAGCGTCTCCGTACTCTGGAGGATGCATTAAAATAACGGTTTCCAATTATAAGACAACATTAATAAATAAATCAAATAAACTCTGACACAAAAGTAACAACTACCCACCCGAGAAACAAAGAAGACATTAGTTTTTCTATAGATGGTGCCATAAATGCATAGTATACCATAACAGAGGCAAGTGGTTTCTTATGTTGTTATTTAAATAACTACAGGTGGGCGTTAAAAGAAATATCAACCAACAATTTTAAGTATTCCCAACGTTTCCATCCGACTCGGAAATCAGTTTTCTGACACCCAATAGCACCAGCCCTGTAAATGGGAAATTATCTTCATTTAATTGAACGAGGTCCATTGATCGTTTAATGTGAATTGCAGCATTCTTGGGGCAGTGATTGACAATTCAATTTACTCGGCTACCCTAGTTTTGGAATGGCAAAGAACCATTTCAACTCAGATACAAATTGATTCTTATTGTTATATTAACAGAACACAGTTTACTTATTCGGTTGATTCAGTTGGTCAGTGGAGTCATGGAGTTACAAATGTCGCCCAATACCGCCCCAATGAACAGTCTAACTAACTAGCAGTAGGACTAGACATTTTTTTAAACTATATTATGTAGCTTTGAGAAATCCTCCGCCTCTCCATTGAGGCCTCTTCCTAAGGGCCAGTTTGGTATAAACATTGTGTCAAAAAACATTCGTGAAAAATGTGTATATTATTATTATGATCATAATGCCCTATATAATATCAATTCATTTTCTTATTCCATTGCACTTCTTTATAGTTCTCATGAAAAGGAGAAGGAATCTTTAGCTTTGGTGCAAAATACGGATTGAAATGAGCAACTCGTTAGAACCGACCAATAATGCGTCCGGTGCTCATGCTTGGCGCGCGTATTATAAGAAGTAAGATAGATAGATACACTTTATTGCACAACATATAAAAAAATAAGTTTACAGGAAAAATCTTAATATTTTTTTTACTTTTAGCATTTTTAACATGCTTAACTAGTTAGTTAATTAATAACAAAAATTTGAGTTTAAGAATGATAAAAAAAAAAAGAATTTAAGACGTGCCATATGTCAGTAATGGATGGTTTTAATCTAAATACCTAATGGCATATCAGCCGTCTTGGCCGTGCAGGTTTCTGTGAGATGGTGTTAAGTATCTTCATTGTGTTAATAAATGGAGCATCGAATCGATTGCATAAAATTGAGTCCAGTACGGTGGAGGCGGAGCGATATCCTGTGGTTCATGTGTTTGATTCCCAGCACTTTAATTTATACACTCTTTACAAAGATATTTTAAACTTCGTAAACGATAATTTTGCCAAAGTAGGTAAGCGTTTAGAGTAGGGATATCAAACTGAGAATATATTGCGCGTTATATAACCCATTTTTCGTATAAGTAATTTTAAACAGTATTATTGAAACCAATACCACTAAAAGAAAATCAATATATCTAAAATATATTTAACTTATTGTTTTGCTATAACAAAGTGTTCTCCAAGTTACTTTAAGTTGTCAGCCAAACTCTGGAACAGAGCTTGAACTTATTTAGTCGGACGGGCCTACTCGAACGTGAATACGAAATAAAAAAGTATAAGTTTTGTATATAATAATATGATAAAACGACATTGTAAGGACTGGTTCTTCTTACGCTTACTTACGCTAAATCCGATAAAGAATTAGTACTTTATATAAATATCAATAACTATTATTTATGATAACTATCTAATAAAATTCTTTAGAAATGTAACGTCTTTTTATCTGTATTCGGCTAATGTTGAATTTATGTATAACTGGTTTTCCGTTTTGATAAAGAATAGTAATCTAATTATGTTATTATGTAAAAAAGTGACTTGATTATATAAAGCGTTGATAAAAATCTTGTTTGAATATGTTTGAATTATATTTCTAAGGTTGGAGATACATTTTTAAACATGTCGAAAACAATGCACAAGCAAAAATATGTTTTGGAATATGCAAATAAACCCTTTCATATGATTGAAAAAATATTTGGGGGTTACTCGAGCAAGCTATGTCTAAATGAATATGAAGAAAAATGTTTGGTAGCGAGTTTGTTTACCACGCAAACAAACTCGCTACCAAACTAAACTGTTATCTTATTCATGTAATTCGATTTCGTTGTTTTAGTGTTAACGTACAATCATTATCATCATTTGACAGATCTTCATCATATTTTCATCGTCATTGGATAAATCTTCACTGGCTACCTCTGCGAACTGCAATTTTCGTGGACTGGTTTTAAAAGGTCTTGCTTGGAGAATCTTTTGACGCTGATTAAGGTGTACCATAGAAATGAATAGATCCGATAATTCAAGTGCACGGTGCAAGAGGTCTATACATGTTTCGACATTGAATTGATAGAAATTGTTACGCGAGTCCGCCCCTTGCTCTAAGAGCATTCCCACAGGAAGTGAACAGGATTCAATCATTTATTCACCGTACACTAGAATTTACACATTTACATTTATTAGAATAAACACGCCGAAGCAAGATAGATAGCAGAGTGTATTGTTAGTAAAAAGCTCCCTTTCACGGAACTAATTATAATATAAAAAAAATATTGTCGGAAGGAAAAAAAGAACTTGGCAGCAACCGAAAACAAAACTTAAAATTCATAGTACAATCAAAATATGTAATAAACTAGCTGTGCCCTGCGCTTTTACCCGCGTTCAACTTTATAAATTATAGCCTATGTGTTATTAGGAGATATAAGCTATATTACTACAAAGTTTTATCAAAATCCGTCAGGTAGTTTTTTATCTGAGTCT
Source organism: Pseudoips prasinana (assembly GCA_951640165.1). Lineage (NCBI taxonomy): Eukaryota > Metazoa > Arthropoda > Insecta > Lepidoptera > Nolidae > Pseudoips > Pseudoips prasinana. The sequence goes on from OX621240.1 coordinate 20,096,259, forward strand.
GCGTCTAGTCTGCGTGAAAGAGTAACAAACATACACACGTGTGGTGTTCTAGGGTTTCCTCATCCTAATTCACCGGAATGGTTGTAAATTTAGTCTGTATGATTCATTGAACAGCATAAATAACCATCAATAACATAAAAACTACATAAAAATATGAATGCACTGTCTATGAAAATTCCAAATCGGCACTAAAAGCGTAACAGCTGTTCAAAAACGGTACTCAGCACTGCTAACGAGCGCCGAATCCATTAATTATCAAAATAAAACCGGTTTTTGCCCGTAACTGAAGACCGCAATTAAGTGGGTATACAGGGAATAAATAAATTTAGAACGGCGTCGCGTCTAGGAATATAATCTGTGGTTGATTAATGGCGTTCTTTGAGCCTACTGGCGTTTTGAGAAAGGGTTGCTTAGGTATCTTACTTGAAAAGCTAATTATTAAAAATGTAATCGTTGAAGTAAGTACCATATTTTAGCAGAGGCGATGATTATGATGATGATGAGACTATCTCTCCACGCTTAGAAATGAAACAGTAAAAAAACTCTCAAATCAAGAAGAAGAGAAGATAATCGAATCTAATCTCTCATCGAAACTTATCTGATTTATTTTTTTACAGTAATCAAACAAAAAACCTAATCTAACCTAACCAAGATTATACGGTAAGCGTGAGCCTGTTTTAGCTTACGGACTAGCTAATGCACACTTTCGGAAGGTCGTTCTCCCTTATGAACTATTCTAGAAATAAGCCGGCTAAGCAATAAGTAAGGGTGATTTTTGTTATGGATGTCTGTTCACTGAAATGACTGTAACCGTACATCACTGACATGAATCTTTTAATCATTACATTTATTAGGTAATACACACACACAAACACATTTTACTCACTTTAGCAGTCAACGTCATAATTATATCAGCCGAAAGACGCCCACTGCTGAACAAAGGCATCCCCCAAAATCTCCACTATTGACGGTCTTGCGCTATCCGCATCCAGCGACCGGTCGTCACAAGATCAGTCAGTCCATCTTCTAGGGGGCCTGTCCACGCTGGGTTTTCCGGTTCGTGGTCGTCACTCGAGAACCTTTCTGTCCCAGCGCGATGTAAAAAAGTGACTTGATTATATAAAGCGTTGATAAAAATCTTGTTTGAATATGTTTGAATTATATTTCTAAGGTTGGAGATACATTTTTAAACATGTCGAAAACAATGCACATAGAAACAAGCAAAAATATGTTTTGGAATATGCAAATAAACCCTTTCATATGATTGAAAAAATATTTGGGGGTTACTCGAGCAAGCTATGTCTAAAACTTTTAAATAAAAAAGTTTTAAATAGCTTTAGTATAGTAAGTTGACATAAATGTGTGTCAGTCGGAATAAGACCCAATACGGAACCTTTTTACCGTTTATATTTAGTTTTTTCAATACATTGCTCACACTATAGAATTAAATTCATATGTCTCTGGGAACTTAAGGAATATGTTGTTCACAGAAACTTAGCACACCTAGACTCGAAGCAATAAATGATTGTTCACACCATTAATATACAAAATGGTTTCTTTTTATATATCAATGGTTGACACACAAATATTTGTCGAACCCGACACCGACGTAGTAGCGACGCGTCCTCTTTAACCACTGAGCCACATGTGCAGCCAAAGTGTAGTATTTTGGTACGGAACCCGAAAACCTAATAAGAAACTATGAACCTTTCTACTTAGACTCACTTATTAAATCCACGATGAAGACATACAAATAAAATATATACTAATGAACTCATTTATGTTTATGTTACTGTTAAAGTGAAATGCTGAGATCCGCAGGCGAACCAAAGTAACCGACATAGCCCGAAGAATTGCCAAGCTGAAGTGGCAGTAGGCGGGGCACGTAGCTCGGAGAGCCGACTGGCGCTGGGACAGAAAGGTTCTCGAGTGACGACCACGAACCGGAAAACCCAGCGTGGACAGGCCCCCTAGAAGATGGACTGACTGATCTTGTGACGACCGGTCGCTGGATGCGGATAGCGCAAGACCGTCAATAGTGGAGATTTTGGGGGATGCCTTTGTTCAGCAGTGGGCGTCTTTCGGCTGATATAATTATGACGTTGACTGCTAAAGTGAGTAAAATGTGTTTGTGTGTGTGTATTACCTAATAAATGTAATGATTAAAAGATTCATGTCAGTGATGTACGGTTACAGTCATTTCAGTGAACAGACATCCATAACAAAAATCACCCTTACTTATTGCTTAGCCGGCTTATTTCTAGAATAGTTCATAAGGGAGAACGACCTTCCGAAAGTGTGCATTAGCTAGTCCGTAAGCTAAAACAGGCTCACGCTTACCGTATAATCTTGGTTAGGTTAGATTAGGTTTTTTGTTTGATTACTGTAAAAAAATAAATCAGATAAGTTTCGATGAGAGATTAGATTCGATTATCTTCTCTTCTTCTTGATTTGAGAGTTTTTTTACTGTTTCATTTGTAAGCGTGGAGAGATAGTCTCATCATCATCCTAATCATCGCCTCTGCTAAAATATGGTACTTACTTCAACGTTAACATTTTTAATAATTAGCTTTTCAAGTAAGATACCTAAGCAACCCTTTCTCAAGACGCCAGTAGGCTCAAAGAACGCCATTAATCAACCACAGATTATATTCCTAGACGCGACGCCGTTCTAAATTTATTTATTCCCTGTATACCCACTTAATTGCGGTCTTCAGTTACGGGCAAAAACCGGTTTTATTTTGATAATTAATGGATTCGGCGCTCGTTAGCAGTGCTGAGTACCGTTTTTGAACAGCTGTTACGCTTTTAGTGCCGATTTGGAATTTTCATAGACAGTGCAGTTTTTATGTAGTTTTTATGTTACTGATGGTTATTTATGCTGTTCAATGAATCATACAGACTAAATTTACAACCATTCCGGTGAATTAGGATGAGGAAACCCTAGAACACCACACGTGTGTATGTTTGTTACTCTTTCACGCAGACTAGACGCAGACTCAGATAAAAAACTACCTGACGGATTTTGATGAAACTTTGTAGTAATATAGCTTATATCTCCTAATAACACATAAGCTATATAATAAGGGTAAAACCGCAGGGCATATTACATATTTTGATTGTACTATGAATTTTAGTTTTGTTTTCAGTTGCAGCCAAGTTATTTTTTTCCTTCTGACAATCTTTTTTTAAAGTTCCGTGAAAGGGAGCTTTTTACTAACAATACACTCTGCTATCTATCTCGCTTCAGCGTGTTTATTTTAATCGGTTAAAACTGATACCGAACATTTACTAATGTGAATCAGTCAGTGGTAACATATGTGATAAGAAATAATAAATGTATTTTGCCGGGAGGAGGTTCTACACTAGCATTTATTTTTGACAAAAACCAGTTCAGATTAATCACACTAATATTATAAAGGTGAAAGTTTGTGAATGTTTGTTACTTCTTCACGTCTAAACGGCTTGAGTGATTTCAATAAAATTTGGTATGAAGTTAGCTGATACCCTGTATTAATACATAGGCTATAATTTATAAAGTTTAACGGGGATAAAACCGCGGGGCGCAGCGTATTTGGTTATGAAAGTAAAAAGTAATTAAAATAAATATTCAGGACATAGTGACAGGGTTATCTAGAAACTAAGTAAAACTTGTACACAGAAAACACACAGATCAAGACATACTTAATGACATGTTCATGAACACAAATATTTGTTATGTGCGGGGATCGAACCCGCAACCTTTGGATCAGAAGGCAGTTCAGCAGGCTGTCTGACGCGCAGGATCATAATGCTAGCAGCGTATTTTGTAAGGTACTAGACTAAACGAGTTGCTTAAATTATGAAACGACTCTCTGCTCTAACTCTAGTAAATAAATAAATATCTTTGGACAACTAACACACTGCCATCTGATCCCAAACTAGACATGGCCCATGGCAACCATACAACTGATAAACGTACACTTATAAAAACAATAAAGCCGCTCTATTAATATGCCAAAAAATACCCAAGTACCTTTTCTTCACTACTGGTCCCTTCAATGGTTGTCTGGAAGAGATCGCACCTAGCGATAAGGCCGCCATTTGTAAAATCTTTGTTAAAATGTTCCTAGTTCTTTGTATGTAATTTTCATGGTGTACGATAAAGAGTTGCTTATCATACATATTTGTAATTAAATTAATTTTATTTATTATTACATACATACATATTATACATAAATAATATCTAGACACAGACCAAATAATGAAAGAAAGAAAGAAAATATTATTTATTTGTGCTTAAACATAGGCGCTTATTCATACAAAACATAGCGTAGGTAAACTTATAGCGTGCTCAACACACAACAATTTGGCCTGGGTATTTTTTTTTTAACGGGACTAGTCCCTCCCTCTTACCCACCACTGCAACTCCTGTAAGCCAGGATCAACAGTGGCACACAATGAAATGACACTAAGCGGTGAAGCTCAGGCATGTCCCGGGGAATCGCTTTAACTGTCTTGGATCCCGCAACGAATTTGGCCTGGGTATGGATCGAATCCACAACGTCTAGTCAATTCTCTGCGGTCACTAACCACTAGACTAACAGGCCAGTCCAAATGTCGGTAAAGATGTTGCCCCATTTCCTCCCGCTCATTTTACTTTGCCCATGTAATAAAGTAAGTCTCACAAATAAGGAAACATATCCCGGGTTCACAATGTTTCAATAAAGCCATTCAATATGTCGCCAAGTGACACATTGAGTATCCAACGACATTATTGAGGCTATATTGAATTCGATATTCTAAATCTCGACAGAATATCTAAAGCTCCAATATTTCCTGATATCGTTCGTCAATTTTGTGAAGTGCTACTCTTGATTCATATTTGAATACCTAATGAGATCTTATTTCTTAGAATAATGAGTAATAATATAATTATTATGGTTCTATAAACACTTACCTAAACCATACTACTCATATAAACACACATAAAGTAATGATCTTTATATGTATTTATATATGCAGTGCTACAGTCAACATTGGCTCTGATCTTCCCCTGCTAAATTAAATATAAAAAAACACAATTACAGCGAAATAAACAGTGAAAATTGTGTACAAGTGCTCAAAATATACGCTCAAAGTGAAACCAAAAACAATAAACAAAACAAACGGTGATAAAAACAGTGACAATCGATACTGGCATTCACAACAAACGGTTAATTTTACAAAAAATCTGGACGTTCCGAGTGACTATTATTATAGAGGAACCTTACCTATTGCCTCAAATATAAATAAACAGTTGCTGCACAAGCTATGGTAAAAATATTGTAATGAATAGTGCAAAATAACCTATAAAAAGTGAGTCATACAAATCAGACAAACGTTCAGAATCCAGGTTCTACTAACGCCATCTACCAAGGAATAGTACCTCAAGCTTCACAACTCGGAAGCTACTACGGATAAGTGCAACCTAACGCCATCTATCAGTAGTGACTGTAACCACCTTACCTTGAGCAAATATCGACCATACTATCGAACCACAACTCGGAACCTACTACGGAAAGTGCAACCTAACGCCATCTATCAATAGCGACTGTATTTACTGTGCCCTGAGTTAGTATTGACCATACTATCAAACCAACTTGAGTTCGTAGTTCTCTAAAGCTTATATAGAGGGCACCAATTGTGTACGAAGACGTTATACGAAACAACTAATTTGCAAATTTACCGCAAGAGGGCATCGTCTGTGGTACAGTGCATACTTAAACAACAAGTCGATATTGCATGCGAGCTGTAATACTGTATTTTTTTGCTCCGTATATTATAATCATAACTTAGTGTAAAACCAAATAATCATATACAAGCTTGTGACTGGAACTATTAAAAACGAGTGAGTAATCACCAAAAACATTTTTAAAATATCTGCGTCCGCCGCCGCCATTGATCACCGCATCGCGCGGTCGGCTCGCTGCTACGCACACATACAAACGTGTCACACGCTTAGTATTCTGCAATCCAGCGCTTTCACCGCTTTACCGCTGTTAAACAGTTGAAGAATTATTTAATTATTTTGCATAGAAAGAAAAAAAAAAAAAAAAAAATATAAAATTATTATTATTATTTTTTTTTTTTTTTTTTTTTTTTTTTTTTTTTTTTTTTTTTTTTTTTTTTTTACGTTTTGGACCTGTCATGATGGCAACTATGCTTGGCCTATGTGCTGGATGTCAAAGTAAAATCACAACTAAAGACTACCTGAGCTGTGCTTTTTGTAAACAAAAATACGATCTGCCATGTACGAATTTAAATGAAAAACGCTTTTTGGCTATGACAACTGACCAAAAAAGTAAGTGGAAGTGCTATGGATGTCGCGCGAAACAACCTAAAATGGACAATAGTAATACCCCCCTGCGCACTGCGGATGACTCACCGGGTAAATCCAAAAAACGGGATGATTCTCCACTTGATAATATTACACAACGTAAAAAGACACTGGCTGCACGCTCCTTAAGCAACGAAAGCATAGATTTAAACTTACCAACACCTGTCTTATCAAAAGAAGACGTCCGTGAAATAATTAGAGAAGAATTTAATCTCATGCGATCAACCTTGATGCATGAGCTTAACCAGTCTCTCAAGCAAATGGTTCGAACTGAGCTTCAATCCATGAAACAGGAAATAACCACATTAGAAAATAGCGTAAAGTTCCTAGATGAAAACTATGAAAATGCCAAAACTACAATTTCTACATGTCAAGACACCTTAGGAAAGGTACAGAAGGAAAACACCTACTTGACACAGGTCGCACAAGATCTGCAAATCAGGCTTCAAGTCATGGAGCAGCATAACCGTTCTAGTAATCTGGAAATACAATGTGTACCCGAACATAGACAGGAAAATCTCATGTCTACTATATCGCAACTTGCCAAAGTAGTATCATGCGATATAAAGGAAACTGATATTCATCATTGCACTCGCGTAGCGAAGAGTAACAAAGATGATAAAAGACCTCGCGCTATAATCGTCAGACTTGCTACCCCGAAGCTTCGTGACACATTCTTAACCCAAGTTATCAAGTTCAACAAAACCAACCGTGACAACAAGATTAATACCAGTCACCTAGGTATTGGAGGAAACACAGCACCAATCTACATACTTGAACACTTGTCGCCTACTAATAAGAAACTACATGCAGCTGCCCGGCAGGTCGCTAGAGACAAAGGTTTTAAGTTCGTATGGATTAAACAAGGCCGAGTTTTCGTGCGTAAAGCTGAGAATAGTGAGGCTATCTATGTTAGAAACCAAGAAATTCTGGATAAACTTAATTAAGTTTTACTTACTTTTATCTTAATATTTTCATTACTCTTACTGTTAATGTTTTTTATCTATGTACCAACCACTGACAAATTCACTACCTTAAATGTATATTACCAGAATGTTAGAGGTCTACGGACGAAAACTCACGATTTTCTGTCAACTGTTGCTTCCTCAAATTATGATATAATAATTTTGTCCGAAACGTGGCTAAAGAGTTCCTTACACAACGCTGAATTATTTGATAGCCGATATACAGTGTATCGAAGAGACAGAGAAACCACAGGTTTTCATGGAAATAAGGACGGTGGCGGCGTGTTAATTGCTGTTTCTAACAAATTCTATTCCATTCGTTACACTGAAGGAGAGAGTCAATGTGAAGACCTTTACATTAAGGTAGAAGTGAGCCCTAAAAAAAATATTTACTTCTGCGCAGTCTACTTACCACCACCCTTGAATAAAAATTTACTCGAACACTTTTTAGATAACTTTAACCGCGTTTCCGACAACATGGAAAATGTTTGCCTCGTCGGTGACTTTAATATGAGCTGTATTTCATGGAATTATACCAACACCAATTGTGAAAATTATTGTGTACCTATATTGAATCATAGTTCATCTCTAGCTCAATTATTAATAGATTTCATCTCAGTTAACAACCTTAAGCAACAAAACGGCGTAACTAACAAATCAAATAAAATTTTAGACTTGGTTCTGAGCAATATGGATAAAACAACTGTTAGTCCGTCCCAAAACCCGTTAACAAACATTGATCTGCATCATACACCAGTAGATATAACCATAGACATTTCACACAAGGTATCATTAAAAAGCAACAATAATTTACGTCATAATTTTTTCAAGGCGGACTACGATATAATTAATTCCAAACTGAATGAAGTGAAATGGGAGAGTGAATTCGCTGAGTGCCATGATGTAGACGAAATGGTATTTAAATTTTACTTTATTTTAAACAAGTTAATAGATGAATATGTGCCTAAATCCAAACAATTTCAAAGTAAACACCCACCCTGGTTCAACAAACAATTAATTAAGTTAATAAGTGAGAAAAAAAAATTGCTACATAAATTCAGAGTTTTTAAAAATCCCTTGGACGAAATATCACTTGGAATCTTAAATAAAAGGTGTAAAAAGTTAGCATTGACATGTTATAATAATTATATAGCCAAAGTTGAAGATAACATTAGAAGAAACCCTAAATTTTTTTATAGCTACATGAAGAACAAGCGCAGTAATGGAATCCAAATACCAAAAAATATGACATGGAATGACACCAGTGAGTCTGATGGTCTTGGAATTTGTAATTTGTTTGCATCTTATTTCTCGTCAACATTTACTCATTCTCCCATTCATACATCCTCACGCTCTGACACGGATACAAATATAAGTATTAATACTATATGTGAAATACACGTCCCGCTTGAGAGTGTTCACAAACATTTTCGAGGGATTGACATTCATAAGGGTGCGGGTCCTGACGGTATATCACCATACTTTATCTCAAGGTGCTCCTTAGCTTTAAGTTTTCCATTTCATTCTATTATAAACAAATCATTGGCAACTGGTACCTTCCCCGCCCAGTGGAAAGTAGCTAAAGTAGTTCCCGTTCACAAAACCGGCAGTAATGAACAGATTACTAACTACAGACCTATATCAATTTTATCCGTTTTTGCCAAATCAGTAGAAGCTTTAATCTACCCTCGTTTAAAAAATCACACCCGTCACGTTTTTATCAATGAGCAACATGGCTTCATCGAATCTCGCTCTACTAATACAAATCTCGTTACATATCATAATGAAATAACTGATGCAGTCGATTCTGGCTCTCAAATTAGTGCAGTCTATATGGATTTCGCTAAGGCGTTCGATAGAGTTTGCCATAAAATATTACTGAGAAAATTAAACTCATATGGCGTTTGCGGTCCCCTCCTTGACTGGTTTCAGTCTTACTTGACAGATAGAACTCAATACGTGGTAGTAAAGGGTTTTCAATCCAAGACCTACGCTTCTACTTCTGGAGTTCCTCAAGGCTCGCACTTGGGTCCATGGCTTTTTAATATATTTATAAATAATATAGTCTCTTCCATTAAATATAGTAGCTATTACCTTTTTGCAGATGATTTAAAGATATGCAAAACTATAACAAGCCCACCAGATTGTGACCTATTACAGAAAGACCTTGACTCCATAAGTAGATGGTGTGCCTCTAACAATATGTCCCTAAACATCAACAAGTGCTACACTATCACATTCACCCGCAAACATAATAAAATAAAGAGACAGTATCTCATTGATGACACAACCATACACGAAAAGGAAGAGATAAGAGATCTGGGAGTGATTTTTGATTCCAAATTGACCTTCTTACCACACCTTGACAATATCATTAGCAAATCTTCTAAAATGCTAGGCTTCATCATACGTAACGGCAAATTTTTCCGCAATCCTGCCACAAAAATTGCTATCTACAACGCCTACGTACGAAGTCATCTTGAATACTGCTCGGTAGTTTGGTCGCCTCATTATAATGTCCATAGATTGAGAATAGAGCGGGTTCAGAAGCGATTTTTACGACACCTTGCCTTTTCATGTAAGCTACACAAACAACTACCATCCTCTAACGAAAAATTAAAACATTTTAAAATGGACAGTCTATCATGTCGTAGACAGTTCCAAGACATGACTTTTCTCTACAAAGTTTTAAGAAGTGAAGTTGACTGTCCATCCCTTCTGGAGTCATTTAAACTGCGAGTCCCTCGTCGGGTGCCTAGACATGTACAAGTCAATGCAGGACTATTGCAACCGCCATTTGCCAGAACCAATTTAAAACAATCTTCAACTATAAGTCGACTTTCGAAAACTTACAACAATATTTGTGATAAAGTGGATGTGTTTGGTGATAAACTACCCACATTCAAAAAAGTTGTTTTAGAGTTGCTGAGATCAAATGTAGATGTCTAAATTCAATTGTTTTCTTTTCTTCTTTTTGTTAAATTTTACACATTTTCTTTAAATATTTAGATTTTAATATTTTATTTTAGATTATAATATTAGATATTAATATTAAACCAATGTTACCACCTATAGTGCATGCTGTGACAACTTAAACTGTTGTGCATTTAACTTTTATTAATGAGCAATATTAAATTAAGATGTAATAAATGTAACAACTACTGTTTGTCCAAATAAATAAATAAATAAATAAATAAATCTTTAAATAGTGGGTCGTAATTTTAGATTTTACAAATAGAGTGACAATTCCAGATCAACGAAATAGGTCAGCAAAAACGACAAGCAAGATATACCTTTTTGATATTAACTTTACATAATATCTTCATATGCAGAAAGTCCAGCACAAGTTTTTACATGCCAATGAAACCAGCCTTGCTTAAATTTGGATACCTGACCCTTAAATCAAGGCGCCTGTTACTATATTGATATAAACTACATAACACCCGTACTAGTTAAATCCCACTGCCGCAGGAACTTCACAGATCTTTAGAAAATGGTGCTGAAGCCTCGTTATATTCTGTCTCCCACTTTGCTCTGGAGGGAAGTGGAAGTTATTTTTCTCCAGATTCGGTTTGTTCCGCGTTCGCCTCGCGAAGTTTTGCCCCACATAAAAAATTCCGCACTCGCCATACATTTTGTTCCTTTTTAGCCCCAAATGTAATATTTATTTTAAATTTAATATTTTATTCCTGTTTCGTCCTAATTTCCTTTCCTTATTCGCCTCGAATACTTTTTGTGTGCAAATTAATAGAATTTTAGTACAGACAGCATGCAAAGTTTTTAAAGACAATAATTATTCAATCATAAACTAGGTAGGATACTATGGTAGACTTAGTTGTGGCCTACTTGGTATTGGAGAAACAGAAGTTGAAAACTATGATAAATATTATGATTAAAATATGGTATTAAAAAATTGACAAATATACTTATACATTTCTAACTTCCTGCATATAATAGATCAGTTCTACCCGTACAACAAAATACCGCCTTACCCATTTAAGATTTGACTTGAATGGAAACCAAAACCACATATTTTGCCCAAGCTTTACGTTTGTATATTATCTAACCAAAGCACCAACTTTCATAATAATATTATAACACGTTTTAATTTGCTAACCATACTTTGGTTGATACTATAAAGTAGGGCGAAACAGGAATCAAAATTAATATGGGGCAAAAGAAGAATTCTTTGGAATGTAGGACGAAAAAGTGGGGCAAATGTGGAACAAACCCCAGATTCGCCTCGTTTCTTTTAAAATAAATAAATAAAATAAAAAAGGTTTTTAATCACGTAGACTTTAAAAAAGCGCTTGTTAACAGTCAGAACATGTTTGTAGTAATATAGTTAAGTAGTTATTCATAATATTTCTAGTAACATATTATAGATATTTAGGTACACGGATTGTTAAAACATTTCTAATCTTTATTTTATAATAGTAATGATATTTAGCTAGCTTGTATTAAGTTATTGTTAAAGAGATTATGTTTAGGTTTGATTATCGGAATTTATATTTTCCTACATATTGTCTGAGTGGTTCTGTCCATATTAAGGTACGAATTCAATATTATTATTATGGCGGACCCTGTGTTTATATCAACGGTCGCGCTTTAATGGTACCACCGGATCCAATGCGCCCCAACTGAGAAGACCCAGCGAAACAATCTCAGCGGGTTCATCGTCTACCGGTTTCAACACGGCCCAGTTGCGACGGTCCGGCGAAACATACTCAAGCGGGCATGAACACGGGATTTGGTCCACTTAAAGTAATTATTTAGTAGGTAAAGACAATATCTGCTCGATCGGTTGTCTGAATGCATATTAATTTAGATTATATTTAGGAAACAAAAGAAAAACATCGATACAATAACATTTTTCATTTTGAGACAGAGACATTCACATTGAGACAGTCTTTCTGATTAAAATCGTCGCGGGATCCCAAACAGTTGAAGCGGATCCCCTGGACATGCCTGTGCTTCACCGCTCACTGTCAATTCATCGTGGTTTAGTTCCATAAAAACATTTAAAAATGGTAATTCCTTTGGGCGATAAACATAAAACTTTTTTTTAGTATTGTCTGTATACACCATCAAGATCATCTTGGACCGGTTCACCAAATATTGCACTTATATTGTATTTGTTACGTATTTAGCTTTAAGACAAAGGCTACAATTGTTATTTTTCTAAAAAAAATAAAAAATGATGTGCTGGAATGGACCATAGATTGCGGACCATCGCGTTGGACACATGCTTAGTTGCTGTTTTAGTTGTACAAAAGATTTGGCTAAAATAAGAAAGACAAAGAAAAAAAGTTAAGCTCCACTTATTAATTGAAGAATATTCGCAGACCTAATAAAAACACACTAAATATATAATAATAATAATAATATCTGGGGACAATGTCACACAGATCATCCTAGCCCCAAACTAAGAAAAGCTTGTACTATGGGTACCAGGCGACGATATACATACTTATATAGATAGATATATACATAAATACATATTTATTTGATACATATATATTTATTTTGAAATAAAACATAGGTTTCAAATCCAAATTACACTTTTTAGTGATTTCTTATGATTGACGCTGCGATTAGCAGCGGTAATGCTTCAGCAACATTCGGTAAGCTGTGTTCTAAGGTCTTCTGCTCACATGACTTGAAACTGGCCACTAAAATCTCGGTCTACATGGCAATTGTGTTGCCAAGTCTTCTATACTTCTCTGAAACATGCTTTCACAAATAATTACCATCACATCAGCCGAAAGACGAAGGCCTAAATTCCAATACAAAAGTAAACTTCTACACGAGCTTAACTCTCGTTACAGAACGACTCGATACAGAAGCATAGAAAAGATAGAGAGTTAAGGATTATATCATTATTTATACTTATGTGTAACTCAGAGACAACATTGTCACAGAAAGCCCCATAGGGACTATAAATTACTGAAACATTTTGTCTCGTTGCTATTTATACTCTAATGAATATTTGGGATGTTTGGGCCTTGGGCCATTACCTATATGATGTTTCTGGAGTTAACAAGAAAATGAATATCTTATACAAATGGATAAAGTTTAATAGAGCCTTAGACGAGAGCATATACGAGGTGTACATAACATAAATAGTGCACGAACTTTAAGAAACTTAAATTGTTTCTGAAACTGAACAATATGTTTAATAAATTTAGAAAAATAGATAAATCATTAACTCTACCAACAAAAACTTCGGTCAGTAATATTGTAGCAGTAGTTCATAGAAAAGGACAAATTTATATCGAAAGTTAGCTGTTAGCATAGACATAACCCGTAGCAAACTTATAGAAACTAACTAAGCTAAGAGAAAAATCCCAATAAAACGGAGACGATAAGAATGATTTCAATGATAATGATCTTTTACTTAATGATAAAAAACAACTAAAGTGATTAAATTCTGTTTTTATATTGAAAAAATGAGCTGTAAGAGCTAAATAGGTACAACCCTGATGGCAGTTATTCTAAGAGAAAAGTTTAAAGGAATAAACAGTCTGGCTGTTACTTCAATATTGATCAATTAAAAAAGATAAGTGAAATCCAAAATATAAGTACTTGTCTCCACAAAACCAGTAACTCTTTAACGGGACAGTGTAAACGCTTCTACAATAAATTTTCCAAAGACACCAGAAAACTGTCAATCAACAAATTTAAAACAAAATTTAAAGCCAAATTGTGTAGCAAGGGATATTACACAGTTTGTTAAATTTATTTTATTACACAGTTATGTTAATGATAAAATTGATTGGGAGTGAGTAGCTTTAATTTACGGATTTAGATGGTTAAAATAAAATCACGATTATCTTAACATCTAATTACAGATGTTAAGATAATCGTGATTTAAAAAAGGATTCTTAAAGAGTTTTTAGCAGTGTTTCTCAGTAGCTGCCACGTCATGCACTGAACGGTAGGGGGAAAAATGGGACGATTAAAAATAATTATTTTTTACTGGATAACATATATATATATTATGACTATGATCCGAAACGAGAACGGAACGAGAACAAAATAAAACGGAAAGTATGACAAACTGAGAACACAATTTTGCCATATTTGTCTCACATGATAAAATATTACCAATTGAAATCTTATGGTTCTCCCACAAATTGAGAAGCCATAGCCCATTTTCATAATAATAATATAAATAACTTATTTCCCAGTGGTTAAGTACAATATTCTTATATATAAAACATTATCATTTCCTGCCTTAACTTTGAGTCGTTATATCAATAAAGAAACGTTAATAAAGTAAGACAAAGCGTACCTCTCATCCGAATGTAATAACAAAACGTGTGTAAGAATGATGGTTTCATTTGGCCGTAAGCATGGGCGTAGCTAGCTAACAGACTCATCCCAGAGAATTCTCTGGGGTGATCCTATGGGACTCAGTAGGTCACTATGGCATCAACATTCAAATGATAATTCACTTTTATGGGTTCAATCACCATAGAAGCTGACTAGAGGTGTGCAAAAACAACAACAAATACACATACAAATGGAAATCCGTTGTCTCTGCCTACCCCTCTGGGAGACAGGCGTGAGTCTATGTATGTATATAAAAGCTAACTAAACCCTCAAACACGAAAATAGGGTAAGTCTAAAACAAATTTTACACAGTCAATATATGATAAACGTACGTGTCTTGTTCTTCTTTTTAGCATTTCTTTGGCAAACTCGTGAAGTTTTTGTGACCCAGAACGTGGTCACACTAATTGCCCTGCTTGTGGCATTTCTAAAATCCTGCCATGAACATGTGGCAAGGCAGACTGGGCAAGCTGTTAGATGTGTCCTCATAAATTGTGCTGTATATAAAACTTACTCTTTTAACGGAGAAGAGGGAAGGCGCTATGGTGTTTGCCCAAAATCTCTCCCCCCTATCTACGTCTATGGCTGTAAGATAAAATGCGTAGTAGGTCGTAATAATACGCAGGCATCTGGTGCTGTGTACCACTTAACTCGCTGATTACAAATACGCAACATTAATTACGTTTTTGCTTCGGAAGATACTCAGAAGGTACCTACGATAATTTACGTGCCTCGTTTTGGAGGATATTAATGTTTGTAATATGTCTGTGGTCGCGTTTGTGTTACATATGACTGTTTCAAGTAAAAATAACTCCGGTAAAATAGTTGTATATGCGGCATTGTAAATGTTGTATTATTACGGAATTTACGGAAGTTTTATAGATGTTTTTGTGGATACGGAGGTACGGTTACGTGTATCTGAAGAACGTAGATCATGTTACATAAATAGTATGAGGTATCGAAATATAGAGAACAACTTGTAGACCATCAATTAGATTAATACGGGAAAGATTGTAAAATATACGTGTTCGTATACTCAAACATCCCAATACTTTACATCCCGGGAATGAAAATCGGGTCGTAATAACCTGCTGCCGAATACGTTACAGTAGTCTCTTAAAACAAATTATGCTTTTTAATAGTATACAATACAGACTTAATTAAACTTGAAATTCAAACCAAATTTCAACAAGAAGATATGCTATTATAATATAACTTTACAGCAAGTTGTTAACAAGATCATTAGAAAGCCTATCGTAAATCACGAGCCATTTTCAAAGCAAAGGGAAACGCGATAAAGCGTTGCGGCTTTCTTGCGAGTAAATTACGCCAAACATACTTCAGTATCATTGCGTTTTAAAAGATAAAGTCTTGATTTGTGTTATAGTGGGAATTGTGCCACGAATCTTATGCGTTCTGACCTATTACAACCAAACAACTTGAGAGAGAGGTAGGACATAGCGTTCATTCGCTCAAAGGGCAGCCCGACAGGCGAAGTAACTCCACCTTACGGAAGACATTCCTTAATAATAACATTAATAATTTTAATGTTGTGTTTCCGAGTGTGAGTAAGGTCGCCAGAGCTCATTCTGGGAAGGGTCAGCAACACTTGTTTGCTGACTTTTCACCCGCGACTCCTCGAGTGTCCATGGACGGCGGTGATCACTTACCATCAGGTAACCCAATCGTATGCCGCCATCTCATATAAAAAAAAACATGGCAATAAAAAAAAACAAATCGACGAAATTCTAAAATACAATACGACACTTTTATAACTTGTTATTCACATGAGCATAAACGTGAAAATCAAACTATAGTTATAATTAGTGGTATGAGTCGTGAGCATAAACTTAATAAGTCCTTTGGGTACAGATAATATCTCGCGCAGATAATAATTGGGGAGGGGGAAGTGTTGGTGAGTGTTGCCATATGTGTCGCATGATGATTGGCTAAGGTATGGTACCTAAGGTCAGCTGTATATTTATTATATATATTATTCTTTGTTTCCTTATACCTATCATCTAACTAGAATCACGGATGTCCAAATCGCTCAAAAGATAGGATTACCGAAACATTTTTGGTCTATGGACGCGCTAATCTCCTCAGCGCCCAAACCAAAAGGGTTCACCACAATCCGGAGCAATTTAGTATAATTTATTCCACCCGGACTTCAATATTTTCATATTTTCGCCTATAAAGGTGGTGCGTGCCAATTCCATGGCTCATAAATTCTGATGATTTCAGGCCCTTTGTTTGTGGATGCTTTAGTAGATTAACGAGTAGCTATTGACAAAATTGTATAACCGACCTCTTAAGAAAATTGGATTAAATTTATTATTGGGGTTTCAATATGGTACGTTAGGAAATACTTACTAGTGAAATGGGTTTTTGTTCATGTTTTTTTTTTGGGATTGGATGAGTAATAATTTATAAAGATCTCGATATTATCAAAGATTTGGTTGAAAATAAGGTATCTTGTATATGTAAAGACCGTGTATATGGTGACCTCATCCAAAAGAAAGAGAAATAAAATAATTATGATTAAAAAAGCAAGTTATAAGTTCATGGAACTTGTTTTTTCTAATCAGTTTTGCATCATCATAATTATTTAATGAAATGAAATAAACTCTCTAAAAAATGGAAAGGGCCCTTTTTTCTTGTAATTAACTTATATAAGTTATTACTATATACATTTCTACTTTTTGTTTAATTTCACACAGCAAACTTAAGGAAACGGGCATAGACGATTCAAGCTATTAGAATTCTGTATTTTAATTGTTGTAATAGTTGTGTATAGCATTAAAGTTTCAAATTTGGAGTGGAGATTTATTAAATAATGATACCTACTTAATATCCGGGACTTATCACACAGCGCCATCTACCCTAAAAAGGAAAAACTGGTACTATATAAAGAGATATAATGGATTGAAATACTTATATACTTTTTGTAAATATTTTCATACAATACACAGAAAATGAAACTAGACCAAGAGAAATATACATATTTTATGAACCCAAATATTTATATGGAATAAAATAAATAAAAAAGTTTTTTATTCACGAAGACTTTAAAAAAGCGCTTGTAAATTGTCAGAACATGTTTGTAGTAATATAGTATACATTATTATTTCTAGTAACAAAGATATTTAGGTACACATTGTATGAAAATATTTATAAAATTTATTTTATTATAGCATTGATATTTAGCTAGCTCGTATCAAGCTATTGACAAGAGATTATGTTTAATTATCTAGTTTAATATTTTTACTACATATTGTCAATGGTTCTGTCTATATTAAGGTATTATTATTATGACGGACCTTGTGTTAATAACGACGGTCGCGCTTTAATGCTACCACCGGATCCAATGCGCCCCAACTGAGAAGACCCAGCGAAACAAACTCAGTGGGTTCATCTACTACCGGTTTCAACACGACCCAGTTGAGACGGGGAATGTAAAAAGGTATTACACCTGCAAGCTTCAAAATTATCTTAGGTCCTCTACTGTTTAGCTAGCCAATGGATCTGTTTCTTCATTCAGTTGGTAAGTAGCAATCTTCTGTTTTGTTCCAGCTAACGCGAACATACATTCAACATTTCTGAAATGTTAAAAATGTGTTAAACATCTCAATGTGAATAATATAGAAGCAAATAGATACCTTAAAACTAGTAATACAAAAGTAATAAATAATATAATACACCTAGACGGGCGGTTACTAAAAATGGCTGACCGCATTAATTCTGAATATCTCCAGGCTTCAAAGGGGACGTTTATTTGTCAGACCAGGCATTAAGCGTTTTATGTTATAACTTAACCTAGTACCTTAGTACCTATCACTAACTAAATTATGCAGCGGACTGTGTTTAATCCGGTGCCTTCAATGAACTTCGTTGTGCAAAACTTATTATGCTGACTTTATAATTGAGCTTTCAGACATTTTATTAAATTTCCACCGTGAGGAAGCGCTAGACTTTATTGACTTCGTTTAAAATGCACTAACAGTCTGCCTGCTGTCACTATAACGAAGTTATATTATTAAATTCTTTGCTTTAACAATGATTTTTCTGCTTTAAGCTCCGTTGCGTTATTTTAAACTTCGTGGATCAAACATAGGTCATATCCTGCCGCGCGGTAGGGATTTCTGTGTCCAATTTATTAATCGTTAACTGTTTACTGTACAATCTATTCACTGCAAGAGAATATATGAAAAGAATGATTTGCGGGAATTGTTGTAAATATGAGGATACGATAAGAATATCTCAGTACTATCAATTTAAAAAGTGGAAATAAACTTTTTATATTGTGCCCTCTAACAGTTATTAAGTCTATAAAGGAACAGTGCTAGCAATAGATTCGACAAAAATAATCTTTATAGTGTCTACGGATCTTTAGAATGTACGGAATCCTGACTAGAAGTCAATAATTCATTCACTGCGAAACATAATTCAGCGAATTCTTACAACTCCGCTGAAATTGCTGTGTTAGGTAATATAGGCAATTCAATTTTATAACGTAGACGAGACCGCAGCGAAAGAACGAATTTAATTAACCCTCTTATGAATAATTCTCTCGCAAGCAAAGTTCGTGAAGTCAGAGTTTTAATCATGTAAAAGTTTGCTGAATGAGATGTTCTACAAAGTATGTATTATCAGTTTATTGTTCAGCTGATCATGGAACGGAATTTATGAAAACTAGATTTTACTAGCTTTACCCTGCGGTTTTACCCGCGTTAAACTTTATAAATAAATACCTTTATGTTAATCCAAGTCAGCTAATTCCATCCATACCAAATTTTATTAAAATCGCTCCAGCCGTTTAGACGTGAAGAAGTAACACACATACATACTCACACACTCACAAACTTTCGCCTTTATAATATTAGTGTGATGATGTTTCGATTGGACGCGTGGCGCAGTGGCTAAGGTAGTCACCTGGCTACCTTTAGCGTAAGGAGTCAACTAATTCTTATCAACATTTTAATTAAAAAAAAAATCACGAAAATATTTTCGAATATCTTTCTAAAACCAATGTAGAATGATCAGACTTTCTAAAATATATATTTCAGAAAAATATTTTTAGTTTTTTATATTATTTTTCAGCGTATACAATTTTCTTACAATCGGTCTATTGATTTTAAAATTTTAAACTTTGGTAGTTTGTAAGAACTTTTCAACCAGATTTGTGCAAAGAAGGTGAATGTATCACCTTCTTTGCGCAAAACTGGTTGAAAAGTTCTTACTATTGGCGAGGATTTGTAGCAAAAATTTCAAACGGTGTGTAGCTGGGCGGTAAGAGAATGAATGGCGGTTTCTTTCAGCTGTGTGCGAGCGAGATGATGTGGTATGTTGATCCCTACACCACACTCACGTTTCACACGCTTAAATTTCGCTCGCGTTCCTTGTTCACACGGCTACACATCAAGCTGTACATATCCAATATAAGCTGACCTCTAATTGTATGTAAATCCTATACAAGCTTATACTGGAAACGTATAGCTTGATATGTAGCTGTGTGTACCATCCATTGCTATATTTGTATGGACTCTTCTTTATCCCTCATCCATCAGAGCTGTGCTAACCAACGCTACGAATATGAGCAGAAACTATTGGTGAATCATTTTATCGTTCAGCTTCCAAGTATCGCTTATCGTAGAAGTTCTAGATTTTTCTAGGAGCGGTTAAATCATAGGTTTTTTTTTTTTCTTTGTCAAGATTTTAATAACATATGATTAAAATGTCAACTAAATACCATTTGTCACTTACGAGTACCTCCACATTTTGTAATGAATAAAAAAACTGTTGATAGATGTGACTATTACAGAAAACCCGAACTGTCTAATCACCAATTTTATTGAAGTCATCGAACATTCTTCACAAACAATATAGATTTTATGGTACCTAAACTACTAATTTATTTATGTATGCGTGTAAGCCGGGTACGGAAACCACGGTGGGCTGACTCGCACTTAGCTGGATTTTTAATGTATCATTAAAGTTAGCCAACTTTATTCCAAATGTTGTTTGTCCATCACAAGACTAAAGTCGTATGTGAGGAATTCTAATGCAGAATTTGCATTGTAGATACGTAGAAACAGTGCTATCACCTCCCTCTAGCTCTTAAAAGGCCTATCTACCATTTCAATTTACTTTGAAATAGAAACTTACTGTACAGTAATAGAATTCAATTTTCAACTGACCTGGAATGTTTGTAGGCCGTTAAAGAAGTAAGGCTAAAGTTCAGCCTCTATATGGCGCGCCAGCGTACAGGATTTAGCACTCAGAGATTATAGTGGCAAATTAGCATGAAACCTAAACATGCTTTGCCGTAGCCGTATGGCCATGGTCGTAAAATGGCTTTAGACTATTTACATAATTAACAATAGTGAACGTGATGCATATAATATGAAATAATTGCAGTTGCAGATAAGAAACTTAACTTGTTAGTATATGAAAAATATACCCTTGGTGTGTGTGCAAATGGCTTTTCTTATTGCATGTCTCATTTTTTAAGGTTGTAGCCTCATTATCAGTCTTTCGCTTTTCTCTGAAGGGAAGTGCAACTACATTTATTTTTTTATTTAGCGAACTCTACTATTTCTCCTTGTTTCTTATTAATTTCGTTGCGCGTTCCAAAACATTTGAGGCGATTTCTCGGGCGGTGAAGACAACTAACAATAAAATGACACTGAACGGTAAGGGTGAGCCTCACCGTTCAGTGTATTTTTATTGTTATTACGTTGGGCGATTGGTTTCCGCACTTAGTCTCTTAATTGGGCTACTCGAACCATCCCAGTTCCACCCAAGTCCAGAAGACCACGAAACCCTAGCTTGAGGGCCTCCTGCAGTGTCTGCCTGCTGGCAGGCAACGCTCTTGCAGTATAGCAAGTGTGCTGTTGTTTCTCCATTTTCAATGCATCCTCTGCATAGGGGGATGTCTGTCTTTTTATTGTGTGCCACTATTGATCATAGCTTGTAGGATTGGGAGTGACGGGTAAGATGGTGGGACTAGTCTAACTAGTAAAAAAAACAAAGTTTTTGCATCATCTCTTCAGTTATTCTTAGAGTCAAGGGTCGCTTGTATGGCCACTAGGGTTTAAATGTAAGCTTAAGACTTTCTCTCCGACATATTATATTGAAATTATTGACTATTTAAACCAACGGTTTATTTGGCTATTTAAAGGCTGATAGGGTGGCATTTGCCGAGAAGGTTTTTTTTATATTATAGAAATGACTCCTGTCACTCTAATACAATATAAGTCTGTCGCTGGGCTTCGTCGCAGAATGTCTGTTGCGCAAAATGTATCTTAGTAGCATAAAATCTCTTACGCAGGATGTCCCTTCTACAGATTTCTTCTTTCGCATAATATCTCTTTACCAAAAAGTACTTTTCGCAGAATGGCCCTTTCGCAAAATGTCCGCTTCGTAATATAGTATTATTTTCTTTTTTTAATTTGTCGCATTGTTGTTTTTAATTTGACAGGACCTTGGAGTACGGGACTAATATAGTCAAATATTCACTCAAAGACCCTAAAAACAGAATAAAACAATTAAAAGGGAGCCTTATCCCCATACGGCTATCTGCTATGTAGGCTTTGGGCTATCATGTGTTAAGCTCATGCATATTCATTCAGTAATTAAAATAATGAGATGGGAAGTGGCATTAAACTCGCTAATTTTATCTCCGGGTCATGGGCGGGTACAGTACTGAGTTCATAACATTATATAACTTTATTGAATATTTTTTTTATCTGTGCACATTCAAATCGACGATTGCGTCGTACTTAAGCTTAATAACAAACCCACTTTAGCTATTATTTATAGCAACCAAAAATATTATTTAGCTAAAAATAATATTTGCTCATCATAAGCATAATAATATGTAGGTTTTTCTGTACCGCGTTGATTTAAACTCACGGTCAACTGTAAAAAGGCACCATTATCCTCAAAGTTTGTGATACATGATCTATAATACTCTACATCTGCTCTCACGATCTGATGGGACGGTTAATCAACTAGACAGGAAAAAGGCCAGGCACAAAACCAATGGCTACGGACGACTTGGTTCGCCTTTAAGTGCACCCAAAGGTGGTGTTTTCTATAAGAAACTTATAGCGGGCAGTAATGAGTTTTTAATCCTCTTTATAAGTGTGCCCCAATTATCTTTGCCGCGCAGTTTTTGATTTTGGAACATCTTTGTATTTAGCGCCAAGGATAGCGAACGCAAATGTTGCTTGAATAAAGACTGGTTGGTAGGACGCTCCATAGTGGACTGAATAAAAAAATTAATCAAATTAAAAACGCGCGAACTATACAGCCCGCTATTCTACTCTAGAATCCTATAATCTCTCACTTCGTTCTGAATTCAAAAAAGCGACCGCGCCGTAAAATATTATTTTGCTCCCTTATGATACAATCTACGATTTCCGAACAAACTTAATCTCTAGAGGCTTTCTCCACTTTGATACATTGCTTAGGTTGAAGCATACCTCCATAAGAAAACGAAAGCCACACATTTCTAATTTCATGTATTACTGGAGAAACATCGCAGAATACCAAAGTTTGTTTGGTAGCAGGAAAGATCCGTGGTAACTTAACTAAAATTCGTATTGCAAACCTATTTTACACTAGCTGGTGCCCGCGACTTTGTCCGCGACAATTTTGAATGATGACCAATGTAACTACTTACTTCTAGCTTAATCTAAAATATATAACTTTTAAAACAAATTAGCAATATAAATTGAATAAAACCTAACCTATAAATAACCTTACTAAGAAATAAATGAAAGACTACTTTGCTACTGTTATTGACAAAAAGGACCAGATATCATCAAGCAAAAATCAGAGAATACATATCAATTGTCCTTAAGTAAGTTAAATAAAATAATAATCAACGATGCATTAATCACAAAGGTAACTCCCATTAGATTAGGTTGCGACATTTTGTGAACGAAACCACAGCGCGATCTAAAACGACGATTACGCCATCTACTAACAAAAATATAAACTTGTAAAGCGGTAAAATTAAGATGTGTGCATATATTTTGGGTGAGATTTAGGCGATCATCTATTGATTCAGTTTTGGACTACCTTTTATTTCAAGCATTTATTTATTTTAACCGATATGCCAATTAAGTTCCGCGATCTGAAACGACATTAACGCCATCTAGTTACAAAATTGTGAACTTATAGATCAGTAAAATTAAGACGATGTTTTTTGGGTGCGATCATCTCGACACCAACAATTTATACTACGCTAACTCGAATTTTAGATAAATTCGTCATTTATCCCAATTTCATTAAAATTTCGTTTATTTAATTTGTTATAAATTTTACCATAAAAAAACAGTTACAAATCTTATAAAATTATTACTTAAACGACAACGACCACGAAATTTTAAGCTACTTGGCATAAACAACTAATTTTTAAAAATCTTGTTTGCTTAAATTGTTGGTGGCGATTTATTGAATCAGTTTTGGATTACCTTTTTTTAACAACAAATTATTCCCTGGATTGCTTTATTTTAAACTGAAAGACCAAATACCAATGTTAATGCGTTTAACTAAAAAAATACAGACTTTCATACAAACTTACATCGCCTATTCTAGTCGTCCTTAGGGGTGGAATTTTCAATCCTGAAATATATATTTATAATTTTTAAATGAAAGGCCATATACCAATTTTCATGCGTTTACCTCAAAATTGTCACATTTTTCATACAAACTTACATCCCCTATTTGTCACCCTTAGGGGTGGAATTCTCGGAAATCCTGAAATAAATATTTTTTATTTTTAACAGAAAGGCCAAATACCAATTTTCATGGGTTTAACTTCAAAAATGTCGCATTTTTCATACAAACTTACATCCCCTATTTTACGCCCTAAGGGGTGGAATTCCCAAAAATCCTGAAATAGATATTTTTAATTTTTAAATGAAATGCTAAGTACCAATTTTCATGCGTTTAACTTCAAGTCGCAGTTTACATAGAAACTTACGTACCCTACTTTACGCCCTTAGGGAGGAAATTCTCAAATATTCTGAAATACATATTTTTATTTTTTAACTGAAATGCCAAATAACAATTTTCATGCGTTTAACTTAAAACTTTTCACATTTTTCATACAAACTTACATCCCCAATTTTACGCCCTTGTGGGGTGGAATTTTCAAAAACCCTTCTTTAGTGGATGCTTACGTCATAAAAGGTACCTTCTGTCAAAATTTCAAGTCTTTAACTCCAGCCGTTTAGGCTGTGCGTTGATATTTCAGTCAGTCAGTATAAACTTACATCACCTATTTTATGCCCTTCGATGTGGAATTTTCAAAAATCCTGGTATACATATTTTTATTTTTAACTGAAAGGCCAAATACCAATTTTCATGGGTTTAACTTCAAAAAAGTCTCATTTTTCATACAAACTTACATGCCCTATTTTATACCCTAAGGGGTGGTATTCCCAAAAATCCTGGAATATATATTTTTAATTTTTAACTGAAATGCCAAATACCAATTTTCATGCGTTTAACTTAAAAATTGTCACATTTTCCATACAAACTTACATCCCCTATTTTTCACCCTTGGGGTAGAATTTCCAAAAACCCTGAAATACGTGATTTTTTATTTTTAACTGGAAGGCCAAATACCAATTTTTATGCCTTAAACTTCAAAAACGGCAAAGTTTCATACTAACTTAGCGCCCCTGTTTTACACCCTTAGGGGTTGAATTTCGAAAAATCCTTCCTTGTTCCTTGTCTACATTATAAAGCAAACATTTGTGCAAAATTTCAGCTTTCTAGGTCCAAGGGTTTGGGCTGGGCGTTGATGAGTCAGTCAGTCAGTCAGGACTTGTCTTTTTATTTATAAAGATTTGCTGATGAAAAACTAAATTAGCAAACAAGATTGGGTTTTGGTATAGTTACGCGCGTAAATAGCCATTAACTTCCTCTCTTCAAATCAAATCAAATCTTATGTTTATTTACGCAAACGTGATATAAAGTTATGTCCAAATATATTCGGCCTATCAGGACGTGGAAATTTTGAAAGGAATACCTAAAATTAAAACTGAAATCTATTTTCTAAGTATTATTACTTTAGCTTAAAATATACATGTGCTTCGATAACTCACGTGTGCTAAATTTTGAGGATGACATGAAGATATTCAGAACTATCTCATCAGCTCACGATATTCTTACACTTCCGAGCGATTTAATTAGATTGGATGACTATTGCAACGAAAACAAACGGAACCTAGACCCAAATAAGCGTTTCCTAGTAACGTTTAGCAGAATAAATAATAACTTGCCTTCTGCGTATTCACTTAAAGGGCAAACAATTCGGAAAACGTTCAATATACGTTGGCCTAACCTTGGCGTTATTCACGATACTAAGCTATTATTCCAAGAGCACATATACAATATCATTTCCAAAGCATCTCAAATGCTGGGGTTTGTGATGAGAATGTATAAACATTTTAAGAATGTAAAAAAAATAAAATTCTCTATTGTCCAGCTACCCCAATCTGTCAAATTTCTTTCATCCATTTTCAACTTTATCACCTAATCATAAGGTTTACTATCAATTGGGGAAATTTGACAGATTGGAGTAGCTTGATGTACTGGCGTCTGTACTAATGTGCGAAGTGCATATTGGAATACTCCTATCAAGTTTGGAACCCCCGCTATGACACATATATTTTGCGAATTGAAAATGTCCAACGAAAGTTCATCAAATATACTGTACCTATGTGTTATCGACTTAATAGTAGGTATACGCATGAATAATATCATAAGCTCTGTGCTGATTTTCACGTTCTTCCGTTAGTCATTCGTCGTGAAATATAAATTATGTTTTTTAGAAATTGTTAAGAGGATCCATTGATTGGCCAGAACTTCTGTCAAAAACCACATTAAATGTAACAAGAGCAGCAGCTAGTCAAAAGAATCCTATTCACCTTCCTTTAGTATCAACAAATTATAGACAGAATGCATATTTGTGGCGAGTGAGCAGTAGCCTTAATATATATTACAGACCTAGACCAGAAGCAGTACGACGGTTACTTAGTTTTTGTTTTGTTGTAAGAATGTTCACACTAGGTCATAACTTACTTAAAATATTGCCTATTAGCAAAGCCCTGTTATCGGCTTCTTGTCGTTTATTATATTGTTATCTTGTTTGACTGCCTCGTTGGTCTAGCGGTAGCGTGTTCAACGGCAGATAATAAGGTCCTGGGTTCAAATCCCGGGTCGGGTCAAAAAGTGTTTTTGGTATTTTTCCGTAAAAAGAAATTTAGCGTCAGCCCGAAGTCTGCGAGTTGGCGGTATTACACCCCAGTGCCTCGGAGAGCACGTAAAGCCGTCGGTCCTGTACCTGACCTCTTTCCGGTCGTGTCGCTAGTCGTCCCATTGGACCATGAGAGTGATGGAATAGAAAGTGCCCCTGTGTTTGCGCACACACTTGTGTTGTTTTTTATCATTAGCTATTGGTCTTCCAAGAATAAATAAATAAATCTAAATATTATTATTGTGTCAAATAAATTAATCTAACGTTGTTTTTCGTGTTATAGTTTCAATGTTAAATGTACGTTTAAAACATTTTGATCAATTCGTTGCCTCTCTAATGATCTCTGCAGATAATGCTATCAAATATTGTACCGTGTAAGTATTGGAGCATGAAGGAAGGACATCATGTAACATAATCTGTGACTGGGCTCTAAAATGATTTTGTTTTATATTGTCTATAATTATGCCCCATTTATGTAGATTCTAATGATTAGTGACCGTTACTGCTAAGCCGGAGGTCGTGGGTTCGAACCTTATCCAGGACAAAGCTATGTGTAATGGATGAGAATGGTTATTTGTTTTGTATCTGGATGTAATTTATCTATAATATAGTAGGTATGTTTTTAAAAATATAATCTGTGAAATGATTTACATATGTTATGTACATATGTAAATCATTTCACACCCTACACTTGTACTTGTCAAGTTTACACTGCAGTATGTAGGTACAGGCGCCAGCACATCAAGCTACCCCAATATGTCAAATTTCCCCAATTGAAAGTGAACCTTATGCTTTTGTGATAAAGTTGAAAATCTATAAAAGAAAATTGACAGATTGGGGTAGCTGGATGTGCTGGCGTCTGTACATAAACATAGTAGAAACAGTATAAAAGTAACAAACAAGGTCTTGTTTATCAGTTGTCTGCAGGGGCTGGACAGTCAAATACTTGACCGTATTCGGGCGCAAAGTAGCTCCATCTTGCGACCTCCCGAAAGATTAAATTTGACACTTGATTTTGACAAGTGACAAATGATAATGACATAAATAAATTAATTTTGAAATACAGGTATCGGTTACCTACTTTACGTGTGCATACGCATCGTATATATTAATCTACTCTTTGGTTGTCTGTTTGCCATAAAACAGTCTGCCTATTGTGTGATCAGATGGCAGTGTCAGTTATATATGTTATTTATTTATAATTGTTATTGTTAAACCTACACTAGACAAGTTCTGTACGGAACCTGTTTTGTTCCTCTACCTCACAGAATACACTGCATTTACACTTGTAAACACAAACACAATATGTTAATGTTATGTTACTGCGGATGACAATCCCAGGGTTCTCCGTGGGTTACTTAGTAGGCTTATTTGTTAGGTGACTTGAGCCTCATCTGTATTGTCCAGTGAAGCAGTGAAAACATCGGATGAGTAATCATGCCATCAGAGATGAAAGAAGAAATGGGAATGCTTAAGTGATAGCTTTTGCGTTTCAATTGTTTTGGGCACGTTAACGTCTTAACTGCAGGTGGACCGACTTTAACAGAACAGTAGTGAGTTCTAAGAAAATTCAATAAGCTACCGGTTGTACAGACGCCAGCACATCCAGCTACCCCAATCTGTCAAATTTCGTTTATAGATTTTCAACTTCATCACAAAAGCATAAGATTTACTTTCAATTGAGGAAATTTGACAGATTGGGGTAGCTTGATGTGCTGGCGTCTGTACTTAACATCAGTTTGGAAATACGTATGTGTAACAATGTATGCACTCAAGGTTGACTTTTTTTGTTTATTTTGCAAACTGCTGTTCTATATGTTGTTCAAGTCCTTGAGTAGATTGAGCACCTTGACTACCTCAAACTATTTAAATACTACATTTTCTATCTGAGTGTACCTAATTCAGTCTCACACGCAACCATCCTAAATTGAGCCCTCCAATGTCTCTATTAACAAAACAAACTAAAGGCCTCCTCGAAAAAATGTAGATCAACAAATCCTGGTATCTTGGTGCCCGTGTTTCGGAAACCATAAGAACGTTACGACCTCATTTTATTGCGGAACTATAAAATAAACAAGTAACGCTATTTTCCGACGGCCCGAGAAATTACAACGATATGGGATAGATACTTACCAAAACCCTTGTACCTTTTTAATGTGCGTTTCACCCAAGTTCATGTAAAAAAATATATATGTTTTGTGCTCTTGTTTTTTTTTATATCAGAGGGCGATCAACATGGTGGGTCACCTGATGGTAAGTGATCACCGCCGCCCATGGAAACCCACAACACCAGAGGAGTCGCGTGTGCGTTGGCGGCCTTTAAGAGTCAGCAAACAAGTGTTGCTGGCCCTTCACCCCACCCCAATGAGCTCTGGCGACCTGACTCACACGCAGACATACAACATTAAAATGATTAATGTGATGATGATTAAGGAATATTTTCTATAAGATGGAGGTACTTCTATACTACCACCAGCCCAGATTTTAGACTACGTTTTATTAATATACCATAAAGGGAACTACCTGCTACTACCATAAAAATATAAAAAAAAATTAAATATTTAAGTTGTTTAACCAATTTGATACAAAACTTCTTATCTATATGTTTTTCTGCCTACAGTAAACCACTGTGTGGCTATACCCAACTTCAATAACGCCGTGTTCCTTAATTTTAATAGGAACAAAGAAATGCATGCGCCGCGACCACCATTGCTGTTCATCACTTCGTGAACGACAAAGAAAGTGGTTGATGTATTTTAACCAATAATTATTTCTTCTTTTAATCATGAAGTGGGCCTAAGAGAGCGTACACAGTTTCGAAAGCGGATCCTTAGTAAATGAGACTACAAAAAAGTAACCCGTGCCAGTGGGGTACTTTTTTGTACTCCTTTTGGGGTACAGTCCTCAGTTTTTGGGGACGTTTTGTGCGCCTCAAACACCGCACGGAAGGGCATTTCACCAATACGAATGCAAACCACGGGTCATGTAGGGCCATGGTTGGCGTTATTGAAGTAGGGCACAGCCACACCTCCCTACTGATCTATAGTAGGCAATGGTTAATCTGCTCGTACAAAATTTGCATATGCGATGGCCTGGGTCATTAAGAAAAACTAAAAGGCGTGATATCAAGACGTAGACGAATAAATAGTACCAACAATGTATCTTGTAAATAACAACATTAATATGGACCGTACTGAAAGTATGACCCATCGAATAAAGAATTATCAAAATCGATTAACAAATAACAGCGAAATAGCGAACCATATATTCTTAATTTTCAATTTGATTAAAAATGGGTTTTATGTCTATTTACATATTGATGCGGCGCTAAATTAAATCCTCGAAAAACAATAAAGTTATCGAAAGCTTTTAATAACTTTTACTATTAGTAGAAAATCGAACCTTTAGCCGTGCCAACAACAAATAAGTTTTTTGCGTTTGTTCAAAAGCTGTGAACTTTTAAAATATTGAACATTATTTCTCGAGTATAGAAGAGAAAGTTGGCCAGGTATCCCGCAAGAACTTGAAACTTGGATATAAGAGCAATTATGTGAATTGCTTCACCGAATAAGCATGGCTCGTAACTTAGCGAAAAGTTTACAAGAACAGTACTCAAATGCTCATTTGCAGAAGAATTGATTGCAAAAGGATTAACTCAAGTCGTTGTGAAACAAAATGGCTGTTATTGGCTTGTATAGTACGCACTACTTATTAACAGGCTTCTTCGCGTTTTCATGATTATAGCGTATCAATTGGAATTTAGGTAAGTTAATGTTCACAAATCAATGTGTTAAAACTTATTTGTGCGTATTATATTATAATTAAAAAAAACATATGAAAGTGACAAAGTACTGGTTACGAATCAGCGCCTGTTTTTGAACGCAGCTGTAGTGTTTTGGAAAGAATCAGACTGAGATGATAATTACTTTTTAATATTTTCAAAATTATGTGATGGTATATTGCAACCAATAGTATTGCATGATTCGTTGACTATTCATAAAACTGCGTACCCTGAATTATAATTTTCATTAAGTACCGAATATATCAAATATCTTCTTATTTCTTTGAAATTGTATTTATAAAAATAATTTAATAAACTGAAATTGTTGACAATTTAGGCAGACGCATTCAAATGATGTTCATAATTCCAATCTATTGGTCTTTGTCTCGAGGTGGACGTCATTCACACACAGATCACCACAATATAGGGGTTACACCAATAGTTGTCCTGTACGGGTCTGGAACCCATAACATAATAGTGTGGCGAGCATCTTAACCGCTACGCCACGCGTGCAGGCAAGTAGATATACGTTACCGTCCACAGAAAGCTGACAAAAATTACCTATTTATACAATACCAAACTGCGGATAATGGCGTGCAGAAATGTAATCCTGATGTAAATCCCAGTAATAACATTTTACAACGGTACGCAAGAGCAACCAACACTGGATAGCCTGCCTGCTATCCAGTGTTGCTTTTATATTTTAATTTTAATGTGATATTTGCCATTATAAAAGTCCCAGGGGTTCAATGATAATTAAATTCCTTAAAATATTTTCATCACGATTCGTTGAAATTGTTTGTTTCATGAATAAGTCTGTGATTTTTTAATTTTGGTAATTCTAAATATTGTGAAATAAAAGTCATATTATGCAGTAGCTATCAAGTAAGCATTTTAGATATTTAATCCAGACAGATCGGGCTATTGCTCTCGAAAACACTTTTTCTGTTAAATCTTCTTTAAATGATAATAGCAGAGGCAGAGTTTAATAGCAGAGGACAAACAAGTTGTCAGAGAAAACGCAAAGGTGTAACAAAATTTTATACTTACTAATATGGTGATGGAGACTCGAGTCTCTACATCAGGCGAGCAATGATAATAATAATATCCTGGGACTCACACACGGCCATTTGATCCCAAGCTAAGCAGAGCTTGTACTATGGAAACCAGATAACTGATATGATACATATACTACTCTTGTTTTATAATTACATATATAGTAATACTAATAAATAAACATATGTATATAGATAATTACATCCAGACTCTAGACAAACAGACATGTTCATTTACCAACCACGCCAATCCCATTAAATGAAATTAAATTTAATGAATTTATTACATGTTTCTAGACTATCGGAACTTCTACTGTATTTCTGTAAAGCGTTAATAATAGCACTAATTTTACAAAAGTCATATCCCGCAAATCATTGTTACACCGCACACGGTAACTTATGTTTACTTAAGTATACTTTGAACTGAAAGTGGAAGCCTAGCTCAATATCAAAATACCTTCAAGTAACTTCAGTTAAGATAGTCTAAATTGACTGAGAGTTGGGTATTAAAATCTTAACTTGGACCCGGCTGAAATAAGCTTGCTCTAAGCCTTTTATGAGCATCCATGTATTACTTAAAACAATTAACATTGTCACTGCTTCAACTCCAGAAATATTCTTAACAGCTTAACGTAACTTTAGTTGGCACTATAAAGATTAGCCGAACTAAGTTCTTGTGTTGTTTTGACTATTATACTTGTTGACAAGGGCTTAACTTAAGAGATCAAGGAACTTAATTGATATTATTAAAATCATTAGATTGATTTATTTTTATCTATAACTGAATGAAACATTACTTTAATTGATTTCTAATTATAAACTGTACAAATATTATCTTATTACAATTTTAGTATGCTTATTTTGTTGCTAATGTTCGTTTTCGCTTGATATAATCGATAGGCGTTCTATTTATCGCACGTCTATGGTACCGAGTGTCTTTTTAATAACAATACATTTTAATATCAGCCACCGTATTCGAGATTAACAAATAAAATAAAAAAGGGTTTTCACGTAGACTTTAAAAAAGCGCTTGTAAATAGTCAGAACATGTTTGTAGTAAAATATTTTTTTTATAATTATTTCTAGGTAAATATAGATATTTAGGTTGTAGGAAATAATTTACAATAAGATTTATTTTATAATAGTATGTGTATATATTAATAGCAAGTAATTATATCGTGGCAATAAAAATGTCATTTAAAAATATGTCATTTAATAATTTGGAAGGTGTTATCAATATTATATGATCTTTCACATGCACCTGCACCTTCCGGAGGACACAACGATACACACTGGCAGATCAAATTTAGGAATCCCTTGCTAAAACCCTTCCCGAGAATGTAGGTGGTAACCATCTGATTTTTTTTCTAGAAACATGGCCGACTAACATATCAGTCGGCATACCCCGGATAGGTAGATGGTGCTGGTTTAACCCGCCAGACGATTAAATTTATGATTTCCCATATTCGAGATTAGATTATCGCTTTGCATTGTGAATAATGGAACGGTGTGTTGAATGATTGAACGCGGGTGTTGAATTCGCATTTTTTCCACTCCCAACACTGGTGTGTTTCTCTCATAACGGGGGTTTTGGCGCCAACGCAGAAAAAGACGTATCGAGACTATGTTTTATTTTCAAAAACTGGTGTAAATTCGAGATTTTATGTGTCAATATGGTGGATCTTTAGACATAACATATTCGACAACGTACACAAGTGCGATATTGCCGTGAATTGTGATTTTCCGTGTTGTCACCAAAACTCCATAAAAGCCTCTAGTTAAGTCTCCACTGCTTTACTGGGGTTGGACAAGGACTATGTATGACTTGACTGTGACGGACTTTACTTGAAAATGACGGAAATAAATGATATAAAAATATATTTACTGAAGGCCCATAAGGCCAAAGAAGCCAGAGCTGTAAAACGGAATTAAAAAAAAATCTCTCATAACGAAGCGAAGGCGGGAATGCGCTAAGATTTTTGACAGAAGAACTGTCAAAAGAGGAACACGTCAGTGTTGGGAGTGGAAAAAATGCGAGTTCAACACTGGTGCAACAACAGATATTAATTATTATATAAAAAGATAAATCCTGATTCATTAAAACTCAACCTAAGCTCCGAAATTATGTAAAGAGGTTCCATACATAATAATGTAGCCAAGGACATTCTAGTCGCACACTTCAATGGCTAATAGTAAATGGGTTTGGGTTAGTTTAGTTTGTTTTGACCGGTCTAAGTAGTGTATAGTACTACTAACATTTGGTGACGAGGGTCTATAGATGGAGCTGGGAGGTAGATAGTAAAACTCTTCAATCTATTCTAGTAAGCCTAGTGAGTTTGGGCTCACTTGGTTCGTTTTAACGAGCCCGACACATTACACAACTTACACTTGGTGACGAGGGTCTGTGGATGGATCCGTGCGGTGGATTGTAGGACTCTTTAATGACTAGTAGTAAACCCTGACTTGTAACACCGGTCGATTTATTTGTTGTTGTGTACTTTGTTTATAATCTGACAAATCATCAAAAACAGTATGGTACATGACACATTTTTAGGCCCTTCCTTCAGCGCGATGTAATCTCGCTCGCACATTTAATTCAAGATTCACGCAGTTCATTACACTTTTACAGCCTCCTGTGGTTCTAATAAATACATGTAATACCGCTAACTCCCAGACTTCAGGCAGGCTTCAGGATGCTGAGAATTCCAAAATCACTATTTGGCCCGACCCGGGATTTTAAGCCAGGACCTTATTATCTGCAATTGAACCTAGACCAATAAATTAGGTATATCCTAATTTATGTATATCCTAATGAATTGTAGTTTTTCTAAGAAACTAAAGAAAACTCCGGGATGACATTTCTCTATATGTTTACGATTACGCACTTGCAGTGTAACAATAATAATGTCTCCTAGCCGAATTCCAGCCACGGCGGCCAGCCTCAATGGAGGCTAGCTATCTTCGCGGCACATATTATAGCGTACAACATCGTACGTGTTCATATAATAAATTAATTATATTTTTTTTTCTTTCTATCTTTCTATTGTTCTTTATAATTTATTATATGGACGCTATAGATTCGACCGAAATGACCTGATGATGAAATCATGTCCCCCATAAATTAACAGCGGCACTGAATTACACGTGGCCAAAACTAAATTGGGAAAAGGATTAAAAGATAAGATACTCACAAGGACACCCCGTCATGTAGTGCGCACATCATCGTCATGCACTGTAATATTATTATAAAACCAATCAAACGGGTTCTATTAATAATTAAGCTAACCACGCTTAATGAAGGCACGCTTTGCAATACTTTCGACGAAATGCGCCCGTCCTCCGATAATTTAAAATGATGGTCGTCAGGAATCCACCAAAAATAAACGTGTGATTATGACGATTAAGAAAACATATTAGGATGTGAAAACTTACTTGGCGAAATAACTACAAGCCTTAACCTTGTAGCAGAGAAGATAGACATTTTTAATTACACAAATATAACATTGTATGAAATAAGTTTTAGAAAATAAGTAATTGTTACTAGATTTACTACACTATTGCATTGGGTTCTACCTGTAATAATAGTTGTAAGTGATGGTTTAATGAATAAATAAAAATACAAGCATAATGAAGTGCTTGGTTGGCCCAACCCGATATAAAAAGGTGTCAACCTACTTGAAATTCGATTTTCAAGTAATTTTCTTTGTTGGACACAAATATGGAACACGCATATTGTGCAGAGGATGTTTGAGCTTCATCGCTTTCCGGTCGAACAATGCATAGAAATTGTGAAAATTCAATACCGAAATGGTAAGAATTTTACAAAGATGCGCACAGCTTGACAATATCATTCACTTTTCAATCATCACTCTGCACCATCTTGAATCGCTGTTGAGAATTATATTAATTAATTACAAACTGTTGGCTCAGATCAACATGGTATTATTGGTGGCCTCCTTGTACGGGTATATTGATTTTAAAACAGTGACATGTAGAGAAAATGTACATGAACTTTACTTCCCATCCACTTTCATTAGCTACAGTTGTCACCCATGAAACTTCACTACACTTACTTTTTACTTCATGTGAGTACTTTTCTAATAATCTTTAGAATAAGGAAAACTCAAAATTAAATAACAACACAAATGTTTAAAATAAAAACAAATTTATTTTTCTTTGAATTTGACACGACCCTTTCAACACCTTCATTCAACAATACAGTAATAAAAACAAACTTGTATCATAATTCAAGAGGACCAGTCTCTCCCTGAATAACAATGTGATGAAATTTATTACTCAATGAACAGGGGATTTATATTCCTCATGGAGGATCCTGGAGAAAACTTTCAAAACTCTGCGAAATGATTTGCGGACTCAGTTAAATGTTTCGACAAAGAAATATCCGGACCTCAGAAAGGATGTACTCTGTTTTGTTTATCTAAATAAATCTTTGTAAATGGAGAGATAAAATAATCAGTTTTCCTTGAATTTCGTTTCATTTTATATGATAATATATTTTGTGCGCCGAAAAGCTGAAGTACAGCTAAAACTAGAAACGTCTGATTACAGTGCTTTAAAGAAGAATGATATTAAGATTACCTTTATGTCTATGTCTAAATAATATGTCTTTCATGCTTTACCATCGCTTATCATAATTACAACCCTTTTTTTATTACCACATTAGCAACCCGCCCCGGCTTAAAAATGATTATTCTGATTTAATTATAACAGTTAGACATTATAACTTGACGGATTCTTTTGTGCGTTATGAAAGGTAAGTATTACATAAACATTAGTGAAACCGTGTGGTTTCCGGCTTAGAAAGAATAACAGGGCCACCCCATACCATCCCGTGGGTGGTCGTAAAAGGCGACTAAGGGTAGTCAGGCAGGAGCTGTATAACATGTAGTACATTATTATTTATGTATTTACTGCATTACTTTATGTTTCCTCAATTGTTTTAGCAGCTCACGCTAAATTATGACTTTAATACACATTAGGTTACGTTATTTTAATTTTCGTAGCGATGTTATTTTTTTTTTTGAAAACACTTACAGTCCATATTATTTGCTGGTAATGTAGCTTTCAATAATATATAATAATTAGTTAAGTAGTTTTGACTTTTATGCCTTACAAAAGAAACATACACACAAAAAATCTAATATTGTCTCTTTATAATATTAATTTACATTACATGCGGGTATTATGGTAGTCATAGGCCGTGATCTCACAATCAATGCGTGTTTCTTGGGAGAATAATAACAATAGTTGCATTAATACCCGAAAATAATGTTGTTTTATTAATTTATTAATCATCATCATGTATTTTCACGCATCACATCACAATTATCAAAATTGCCGATTAAAAATATATGCCTTACAATTGATGCCCAAAATACAGGCTCACCTAGTTAAAGGGCGTTTGTTAAACTATTACGCTAATTTCCGTTCGGAAATTAATACTTTTGTTTTTTTTTAAGGTAGAGATGAGTTCGGTTATGTGGTAAGGCACTGTTCCATACTAACCCAAGAATGATGAGTGACTAGTGTGGTTTGTGTGGTTCTAGAACACGTTAAGCTGTCGGTTCTGCACATGATGTATCCGACCTCCCTGATTAAGCGCAGACATAGCCATCCCATGTGATGATGAGAGAGACACTGTGTTTTACATGCTGAGTAATTGGCTAATCTTCATTGTGAATGGCCGCCAAAATTTAGCCAAGATCACTGGAGTTATATATTTTAGTTTAGTTTTATATTTATATATGACCGCTGGAGTTATCAGCCGCAATATATTGTTTGTTCATTAAGCTAACAAAAATCTTAATAAGCGTAACAAAAAATACCGTTTCATAAAAAACAGAATCCTACCAAGGTAGTTCTAAACCAGTTCGAAGTGCAATTTTGGAGGACCTAACTTTCTCGTGACGACTTGAGTTAAAGCATATAAACGATGGATCAAAGAACCGTCTGAGATCTTTTTCCTTGTAGATTTTTACTTCCCTATCATTATAATTCAATGCTTCACATATACGACACATATGAAAGGAATTGCTTCCAAAATACCCATGTTCATTGGATATTCTGAAGTGATTCCTCCATAAATGTAGAGCTAGCAACTCATCAGGGTGATCTGCTAAAGAACGCATGTTATTGGCCAATTGTTCAATACTTTCATACTGGTCAATGTGTAAAAATGAATTTGGGGGTAATAAAGCCTCGCAGTCTGCTAATGAAGGTCCCATTATAACTGGGATGCTACCTTTGGAGTAAGCATGGTGAAATATCTTTTCAGTTAAGTATTGTTCACAATTAGAATTCTCCAGCACCAAATAAAATAAATATTCTGATACAGGCTCGCAATCTGCTTTGAAATGTCCAGGGCACCTGAAATGCATAGAAAATATGAGTTTTAGGGTTTCAAGAGACAAAAATATTGTATTTTGTCATAAAACATTTGACGTAGAGAGTTTAGAATCTTGATGACGTCCATAAATAGCGTACTAAATTATTTATGCTCTCAATTAATTATTGCTCTCACCGGTCCGTAAGTGATTGGTATGGTCAAACAACACTCACGGTCAGTCCTTAGACGGGTGACCGCCAAAGTAGTTTAGTTTCTGAGCGTCTATTTGCTTCGGAAGGCACGTTAACCGACAGCTTAACGTGCCTTCCGAAGCAAAGAGGCGCTCAGAAACTAAACTACTTTCCCGGTTGTAGCCGTCAGGCAACAGTCGTTAAACAATTTTAGAGGCCTAATAGGTGGCTTGAGCAAATATGACACTAGAGTAAACATTACCCATACCACAAGTAAGTAAGTAATTATTATTAAACTGACGTGACGAGCTAATATAGTCAAAACTGCAATGGGTCACTCACGTTTAAAATTTGGGCTTGACCAGCTATTCAGGAATTTAGACGGTTGGTCTTTAAGAGTTCTTTGGGATACCATTTTCAAGGCAAAATACGGACACATAGAAATGGATGAAGCCTCTAAAAAAATGTTGGACAATAACCAAGATTTGTTTCATAGTCTGGTTAATTATTGGACTACCCTTGTAATCACGTAAATTTTTCGGCCTTGATTGTTATGAAAACATCTGTTACAATCATTCACAGGTAGTAAAAAGTGATATCATCGGGTCTAACAACTTTAGACCTTAGTCCTTAATGAACTTCGATTTCAAATGGCTGCTGGTTTAATCCTTAAATAGTCACAACAGGATAGAAGCCAGCCAGTCAAAATTGCATAAAAACAAGGAAGAAGTACTGATACTTACGATTTCTTAAATCTTTCATCATCCGAACATCCTCCGTATACATCCACACCTATATAACTTTTTAATTCATGTATAAATTCATTTCTGACTTTTACTCCACAGTTAGACATAAGGACGGTCGCTATAATGTCTTGTCTTTTCTTCGTCCAGTTGGGAATTAGTGAAACTACTTGCATTAGTCTTAAAGAAGGCACTAAAGGTTGTTCATATGGAATGGTTCTCCCATATGGTACTGGTATGTCAGCATCAGCCCTAAAAATAATTGTTACATTATTAATGCGATTATTGGACGCTAAATTTAGCATAACACACCGCGTGTCCACGTCTACGGAACAAAAGTTAATAAATAAAAGATAAATAACTTACAGAAATAAACTATATAAGTTATTCTATCATTTTATTGATAAAACCCGGTTATGAGACGTTTTTTTTTTATATCAGAGAGTGACAAACGAGCAAGTGGGTCACCTGATGGTAAGTGATCAACACCGCCCATGGACACTCACAACACCAGCAGAGTCGCGAGTGCCTTGCCGGCCTTTAAGAGTCAGCAAACAAGTGTTGCTGGCCCTTCCCCCTCCCCTATGATCTCAGGTGACCTTACTTACACGCAGAAACACAACATTAAAATTATTAATTATTAGGGAATGTCTTCTGTAAGGTGGAGGTACTTCCCCAGTAGGGATGCTCTTTGAGCGAATGAACGCTATGCCCTACCTCTCCAAATACATACTTATAGAGTTAAATTACGATAGTATTACTACGTAATTTAAGTTTCTATTCTAGGTAAATCATTAAATTCTGGATAGAAACGTTTTTGTAACTAACATAAAGGCTCCACTTTTAGGTAATGAATGAAGCTTTACCATTTATAAATAAGAGTTTCATGATAACAGTTGGTGTGGTGTCAGATGCCCTGAACAGTTCTTCATAAAAGTCAGTTATGTAATTAAAAATATGTATAAAAATATCACCAGCAATATAAAATATAATTATTAATAAAAATATATAATTCCAATTTAGAAGAAGCTATATCCATCATGAAGCAGCACATTAAACTACATGATATTCCATCATGATAATAATGTCCAGGCTCAATAGATATTAGCCATCTGCGTGGGAAATTTTATAGTGCACAAGTGTGTGCGCAAACACAGGACCACTTTTTATCCATCACTCTCATGCTCCGATATGAGGCCTACCGATACGACCGGAAAGAGGACAGCTACCGGACCGACGGCTTATTATCTAATAATATAATCTATTTTTAAATTATAAAATCCCTATATAGAGGTAGATCTATAAATATTGTACGTTTAGTTGCTGGCACCTACCTGTAACTCATAGACCAGTTGAAAGCATTCGCTAGGTTTTGCCATTTTATGTGTTTCTTTGCTAAAGAGAACGCATTTCTTGGTGCTTCATCGTTTAAAAATATCCATCTTTGGTCTGGTTTCCGTGGTTTTATTTCTGGTATAATGCCTTTTTGTAAATGGACTACGACGGCGTCGGCTTCGTCCAACGTGGAATCTTTGCCGGTAAAAATGCAGTTTTTCTCGCTACAGTTATCTAATGGGTCTTTTCTGAAATAAAAAAGATGTTAGGCTATATAAACATCAGTACACATGCGACTGAACGTCAGGTAATATAATCACTCCATGAAAACCATCCTTAATATCCACGTAATAAAGACTTTTAAGTGACGTTGTGGGCCCATGTGTATATGTACAGACGCCAGCACATCCAGCTACCCCAATCTGTCAAATTTCTTTTATAGATTTTTAACTTCATCACAAAAGCATAAGGTTCACTCTCAATGTCCCGAGAGGTGGAGGAATTATACATAAAAATATTGAAGTGTCCTTTTTTAATGTCAATCAACAAATTAATGAAATACAAATTGATGATTTCATTTTTAAAAAATTTGCCAGTCTGCCTGTTTGTTTCAGCTAATTTCCAAGATGGCTGCATCAAATTCCACGGAGCTTTTATTGGGAGATGGCTGATAAAATAAGGAGTAAGTAAAACTTATGTAACGGCAGCAATATTTACGCGAGTGAAACTACCGGCGGAACTAGTCAATGAAGGTTAATCACTTTACACCGATATATTAGCGCACCGATTTATTATGAATGTCTTTTAACCTGTATCGTAATATTATATACACGAATAATGGACATTGTCTGACGTTTTTTGACCTAGAATAATTACATTTTAGTCAAAGCTCACTTTATGTTGTGGAGGAATGGATCTTCTATTGCGTAGTTAAGTCTTAGCATATTAAAAAAGGTCAATCGCCATTTCTTAAAAGGTACCAAATATGAAACTAAGTGCTCTGTCTTTATCTCAATTAGAAATACAAATTAGTATTTATAAAAAATAAATATGGAAGCGTTCTTGTAAATCTACGTCTAATAACTATTAATTTACTGATAAACATAAGATTATTTTGTTAAATGTTTATCTGTAGATGCCTTCATGGAGTATTCAAGCTGTAATAAAATTATGTAAATTCATCATAATATCCAATATAACAAGTTTAAAATACAAAATAAAAATCCAGAAAAAGCAACAAGGATTTTGAATTCGGATTTTGCATTTTAAAATCATGGACTGAAAGTAGAGATGAAGAAACTTTAATTACTATGGAAAGTAGCAGTTTATTTTAAGTTTTAATTTAATTCTTTACAACATGAAAGTAAATAATAAGAAATGTTTCTTAGAAAATTCAAAGCCAATTAAATTGGTAAAAATTTAATATAGGATTATTCTTAATAAATAATTATTATAAAATATATGAATGAAAATAAAATGGTTAAGACACCGCTGATTCAACGCTTTGTACTTTATGTTACGCCGCCACAACATTGTGGTATACAACCAATGCACAGCGCAACTATTTCTGTTTTAATGAGTTGACACTCGCTCCGAAATGTATTTTACAACAACTAGAGGAGGACGATTGTTATATTAAATATTTGACTACATATAAATAATAAATAAATATCTTGGGATAACTAATCCTAATCCCATACTAGATAGCCTCTACTATGGTAACCAACTAATTGATAAATATATTTATTATACATACATACTATAGACAAACTGGGACTGTCGAATAGCCCGATCTGCAGGACCTGTAGGGAAGAAAATATAAAAATACTGCATATAATATGCAAATGCGATGCATTGGCAAGACACAGAATGGCCATCCTGGGACTGGCATATCCAGAACTAGGATCTACCCCTAAGAAGCGTACTGGTTTATGTGCAGACTTCATTCAGGGCTCTAGGGATAGAATAAAAACCAGTGGGTGAAGGTACAAAAGATCCTGAAATGACAAAGTGCTGTACGCAAGTACAACGCAAACGCAAACACCCGGAAACATAACAATTAATCGTGTTCGTCATACAAAGATTTGTTCCGTATATTTTATAGGACAATCTATAAAAAATGTACGTCGCAAAACTAATCAAAATATTGATTGTCTAATTTTATGACCCACATCATGGACGTTGCCAAAAAGGCGTTTCGAGGCCTGGCTTTGGATTTACGAGAGGCTTGTCGATTTACCAACATTTTAGCATTAAAAGGTTTATTTGAAGCACTTATAAGGTCACCCTTAGAATGTAATGTCATAATTTGGTCACCACATGAGACACAACATAGTTGAAAAAAAATACAATATAAGTTCATCCTATTTTATATCTAAAACTAGCTGTGCCTCGCGGTATTACCCGCGTTTAATTCTATGAATGATATCCTATGTGTTAATCCAGGGTGTCAGCTAACTTTATACCAAATTTCATTAAAATCACTAGACGTGAAGATGTAACAAACATACACACTCACACACAACTTTCACCTTTATAATATGAGCGTGATTATAAGCAGTGTTCCACTGTGGTATCCTACTTTATTTGTTCTCGGTATGGTAGGGTATTGTAAATTGGAAGTGCGTAGGTAGGAGGCTTTAGCCATCCAGTTATTTAAAGTAATGCGTGGATTAAGTAATAACGCTTGCATCTGGCATGAAATGCAGTCGTAACTCATACCAGATGCCTAGTCATACGTTCGGATGAGTATGGGGGGAGGAGGTGGCGGTCGTCACTACTAATAGTGGTCAACTCGCTGACAACTTACTGAGTCACAGACACAAGCGCTGCGCGCGTTCACTGCGGTCGCTGGTAAAATAATAAATAAAATAAAAAAGGTTTTTATTCACGTAGACTTTAAAAAAGCGCTCATGTTCGTAGTAATATATAATTAACTAGCGGACCGGTACGTACTTCGCTACGTATAAGGCATAGTAATAAAAAATATGATTATCAAGTTCATTTATTCAAACAAAAATATTTTAAATTGCTTAAAGATGTTGATTCTACACGTTTTCAAGCCTTTTTTGAAATTTTGCGTACAAGCCTTCCCTGGACTTCCACGAATAATTCAAGACCAAAATTAGCCAAATCGGTAAAGGCGTTGTTGAGTTATAACATTACAACGAAAAGTGGCATTGATTTTTATATATATAGATTTATAATTATTTCTAGCTAAATATCGTTACTGTTATAAAATTAATCTTTTTGTAAATTATTTCCTACAATCCGTGAACCTAAATATCTATATGTACCTACATATAGTTATTTAGGTTCACGGATTGTAGGAAATAATTTACAAAAAGATTAATTTTATAACAGTTACGATATTTAGCTAACTTAAATTAAGTTATTGTCAAGGATCATGTGTAGGTTTAATTACCTAAATTTTAAATTTTAGCTATATATTTACTACACATTGTCTGAATGGTTCTGTCTATATTAAGGTACGAATTAAATGTTATCATTATGGCGGACCTTGTGTT
This sequence comes from Pseudoips prasinana, assembly GCA_951640165.1. Taxonomy (NCBI): domain Eukaryota; kingdom Metazoa; phylum Arthropoda; class Insecta; order Lepidoptera; family Nolidae; genus Pseudoips; species Pseudoips prasinana. Next base: position 20,140,172 of record OX621240.1, read on the forward strand.
TATAACGACGGTCGCGCTTTAATGCTACCACCGGATCCAATGCGCCCCAACTGAGAAGACCCAGCGAAACAAACTCAGCGGGTGTCTCTACTACCGGTTTCAACACGGCCCAGTTGAGACGCTCCGGCGAAACATACTCGATGGGGCATATACACGAGATTTGGTCCACTTACTGAAATTATTTAGCAGGCAAATAGAATATATGCTCGATCGGTTGTCTGATTAAAAATTTATTTTAGGTAGTATCCATTTGTTCTCTTCTTCACTGAATAAGTTCACATTGGCTATAAGTATGTTGTAGTCTAAGTTAAGTCTAGTCTTGATTTAGCTGAGTACAATAATATTAGTATTTTACGAAAGAGCGAAGTTTCCTAACACAGGCATCACTTGCTGTAAATAAGACTCCAAATACTAGCTTGAATAATTCTGCTGATTATGCATATAAATATTTTGTATTTGTTAACAGTAAAAAGATAGTTGTAATGTTGCATATATAAAAACAACATTAAAAAAATGAAAAAAAAATAGCATAAATTAAAAAATGTAATGTCTACGTTATCGCAATGAGTTAACTGTAATGAAAAAAAAAATCCAAATCACTAGAACATAAAGATAACGGGACTAGTCCCTCCCTCTTATCCACCACTGCAACTCCTGTAAGCCAGAATCAACTGTGGCACACAATGAAATGACACTGAGCGGTGAGGCTCAGGCATGTCCCAGGGAATCGTTTTAACTGTCTTGGTTTCTTTCTGATTAAATTCGCTGCCCGCAGCGAATAACGAGAAACGAAAAACAAGAAGGAGTTAGAAAATGAATAGTTCCACTTCCCTCCAGAGCAAAGCATAGAACATAAAGATACCTAGCTTTATTACGGTAGTAATAGTATATAGATACTATCAGCCATATAGATACTATCCCATAGCTGCTGCCGAAAGAACAAACAAATGCAAGTACCCCACTAAAATATTGATGGAATTTTTCATCGAGTTTACTTTGTTGCTCTAGCTAAGCCTGAGTGAAAAGACTTACCGATTGCTTCCAAAGCTTTGCACATGTCGGCTGCTCAGCCATTTCCAATGTTTCCACACTAGTATTACGTAAGGTTTCTTTATCATATGGCGCGTGGGCTTCGCGTTATTTTTAAATAATATACTTCCTAAATTAGAGGTTTTCCATTCCTGAAACAATTAAACAACAAAATTTATGCTAATGTGATAAAGTTGAAAATTTATAAATAAATTTGACAGATTGGGGTAGCTGGATGTGCTGGCGTCTGTACATGTTGCTTGTTAGGAGAAATGGTACCAATATAATAATTGTATGTTGTAATTTTAACAATAGTAATACTTTCAAGATCTTAAGTTTATAATATACATGTAAGTTTAAGTATTTATATCATGACAAGGTATTATATTAATTTTATTTTTGTTGTACAATCCTACTTATGTTATAAAGGCGAAAGTTTGTGAGTGTGTGAGTGTTTGTTACTCTTTCACGCAAAAATTACCATACGGATCTTGATATAACTTTGTAGTAATATAGCTTATATATCCGAATAGCACATAGGCTATGATTTATAAAGGCCGCGGGGCACATCTAATCTCTTCTATACATCCAATATCTATTTGAACCAATATCTGACGTTGTTTATTAGAGCACTCTTGTAGAATTAACGTGCGTGCGTTCAAGTCTTTTTGCCATACCTACTATTAAAATCAAATAGCTCAGTTGGTAGGACGCAAAAAATTTATCCTTGGCTTTTCTAGTTGCGATACTCTCGTTTCAAGACGCTCTAGCCTCGATACTCGTGCTCTAGGGGGACGTCAATCACTTTTGTTTACCTCCTCCTTTTTTTCTGATTTAATTCGATGTGGGATCCAAGACAGTTGAAGCGATTCCCCGGGACATGCCTGAGCCTCGCCACTTAGTGTCAATTCATCGTTTGCCACTTCTTATTCTAGTTTACCGTAATGCAGTGCAATGAATTGCACTGGTGGGTAAGAGGGAAGGACTAGTCCCTCCCTAGAGAGAATAAATTTGTTATTTTTTTTTGTAAAAAGTCTCTGAAGTCATATTTGAATTCCGTTTCAACTGGGCCGGTAATAGGTGAGCTGCTGAGTTCGTTTTGCTCTGGATCTTCTAAGTCAGGGCGCATTGAATCCGGTGGTAGCATTAAAGTGTGACCGTCGCTATACGCACATGCTCCATCATGATAACAATATCAATCTCAATATAGACAGAACCATTAGACAAGATCTAGTAAAATATATGTAAAACTATCCGTATTGATATTTAATACTTTAAAAATCTTAAGTAAACAAATTCGTTATAACGTCAAGAAATCTACTAAACTAAACATTGACGGTCACCATAGCCTAGTTGGTAGTGCTCCTTCCTACGAAGCTGGTGGTCCTGGGTTCGAATCCCGGTAAGTGCAAATATTTGTGTGATGAGCACGAATATTTGTTTCTGAGTGATGGATGTCTTCTATGTATAATAAGTATTTATCTATCTATTTAAGTATGTTTATCGTCGCCTGGTACCCATAGTACAGGCTTTGCTTAGTTTGGCGCTAGTAATAATAATGTATACAACTATATTACTACAAACATGTTCTGACTATTTACAAGCGCTTTTTTAAAGTCTACGTGAATAAAAACCTTTTTAATTTTATTTTTTTTATGATGATCTGTGTGACATTGTCCCCAGATATTTTTATTATTATTAAACAACTAAACCATAACTACCATAAATTAAATTATAATTCTAATTATCATATTTAAGAGCTATGCTCTAGTCGGTGGAGCCGGAAGCCTTCCAATCGTCTCCGCTTCCGGCAAGCGCTTTAACTTCTTGATACGACATTACATTTATCTGATGCATACTTCTACATTTGTTTATCTTTCCGTCCAATTAATCTACATCATTCTTCGCCAGCACCACATTATAATTATATGTGATCAAATATAATTCACTATCTTATAATCTCTTTGTACCTAGAATTTCTATTATTACACAGTTATTTTGTAATACTACACTGTACTGACAATCATTATGTAGAACACATGGACATAGAAGCGTTATCGTCAAACATATTATGTACATATATAAATCTCGGTATGACCTTGCTTGCACTATAGCTCTAGTCAGATAAGGTTGTAACGCTACATTATTTATCCAAAGCAACAAAGAATACTCTGATGATAAATTATGCTAATGGGACATAAGCACAATAAATTAAATTTTTCATTCGTAACGAATCTGTACAAATACTGTTTGTTGTTCGATTCTTTTAGAAAATAGTATTTAAATATGGACATTAGTTCAAGGATTTCGATTTAGAATTTAACAGATATATTGCAAGAATAGTTAAGTATACAATTCCTTAGTTAACTTAAGGTACTAATTTTGGTTCGCGCTCTCCACAGGGCAACTATTTGTGTGACTCATGTACCTGTACATTGGTCACACATACATACATACAGGTTGGGATAATGAAGTTTATTTACCACTTGAGTACTAATATAGTTTTGTACTAGTAAGGCAATTTAAAATTTTTGTGGCCCATGTAAAGGTGTTGAAATAATGAAGTTTATTTAGAACTTGGGTACTCACATAGTTAGCAATTTAAAATTTCTGTGCCCCATGTACAATTGTTGAGATAATGCAGTTTATTTAGGCCTGGAGTACTTACATAGTCTTGTACTGGTAAGACAGTTTTAAATTAGTGTGGCCCATCTACACGTGTTGAGATAATGATGTTTATTTCGCACTTGGGTACTAATATAGTTTTGTACTAGTAAGGCAATTTAAAATTTGTGTGGCCCATGTACAGGTGTCGAGATAATGAAGTTTATTTAGAACTTGGGTACTAACATAGTAGGCAATTTTGTGTTACCCATGTACAGCTGGTAAGATAATGCAGTTCATTTAGCACTTAGGTACTACATAGTCTTGTACTTGTAAGGCAATTCCAAATTTGTGTAGCCCATGTACAGTTGTTAAGATAATGAAGTTTATTCAGCACTTGAGTACTACCACAGTCCTGTACTTTTAATGTGTGATGATGAAGTTTATTTAGCACTTGGTACTAACATTTCGTACTTGTAAGGCAATTTTAAATTGGTGTGACCCATGTACAAGTGTTGTGATAATGAAGTTTATTTAGCACTTGGGTTCTAACATAGTTTTGTACTTGTAAGGCAATTTTAAATTTGTGTAGCCCATATACAGGTGTTGAGATAATGAAGTTTATTCAGCACTTGGGTACTACCACAGTCCTGTACTTTTAATGTGTGATGATGAAGTTTATTTAGCACTTGGTACTAACATTTCATACTTGTAAGGCAATTTTAAATTGGTGTGACCCATGTACAAGTGTTGTGATAATGAAGTTTATTTAGCACTTGGGTACTAACATAGTTTTGTACTGGTAAGGCAATTTTAAATTTGTGTAGCCCATGTACAGGTGTTGAGATAATGAAGTTTATTCAGCACTTGGGTACTACCACAGTCCTGTACTTTTAATGTGTGATGATGAAGTTTATTTAGCACTTGGTACTAACATTTCGTACTTGTAAGGCAATTTTAAATTGGTATGACCCATGTACAAGTGTTGTGATAATGAAGTTTATTTAGCACTTGGGTACTAACATAGTTTTGTACTTGTAAGGCAATTTTAAATTTGTGTAGCCCATGTACAGGTGTTAAGATAAGATAAGATAAGATCATTTATTTGCGATAAAACATGGTTACAGGATGGTACATCTTAATACAAAGTTCAGCATGTTTTGCCTATTTAACGGCATGCAAATATTTAGGCTTTACAAATTTAAAATATATCCTAATAAACATCACAATTAAATCATAATACGGCATGTATAATAATTCTCTATTGTTTAAACATATAACTATAATTATTATGAATATTAAATGTATGTTGTGTAAAATATGTTGAGATAATGAAGTTCATTTTGCATTTGGGTATTAATATAGTCTTGTGCTTGTAAGGCAATCCTTAATTTACGTGACCCGTGTTTGTGGTGACGGCATGGAATATCATCACCCCATCTTATTCCGTGGGGGCGTAGAAATCGTCCCTATCAGAGAACGGACTGTAGCGTTTTTCTGTGTACTATGATCAAACTTCGATCGCCAACCCGTCTGCCAAGCGTGGCGATTATGGCATGTCTCCCCATTCATTGGGGAAGTTTTTGTCCAGCAGTGGACGTAATTTGGCTGACATGATGATGATGATTGTTGAGATAATGAAGTTCATTTAACACTTGGATACTAACATAGACTTGTAGTTGTAAGGCAATAAGTCTAATATAGTATTGAGCTTATAATACAAGAATGACTGAGATGAAATCAAATGGGATATTATTAATGGCACATCAATTAAATAATCACATATCAATATATTTTTATAAATTATATGCTTTTTTAAATCAAATAAATTACTTTACTATAAATAAACTGAAAGTTTAACAAAACTAGTACTGCTGAAAAAAAACTATACAACAGCATGACATTAATTTATTCTCATAATGCGATACAAATAAATTTATTTATGTACAAAAATTCTAAATGTTTATCAAAAATACTAACTGCACAGCAAATTAACTAGTGCGCATGTAAAAGATACTCATTATCAAAGCAAAATATCTATCCGAGTAGCTTGTATACTAATAGGCAGTACAAAACTTGCTCATCATATTTGCAAAATTTTAAGGCAACAATTCTTTTTTTCATTGCATTATTTCTAAAAGTACAGCAAATTAACTGAAAAAAGGGCTTCGCGCGCGGTGCAATGTAATGTATCTATGCAGAATGAGCGAGCAAGTGAGACAGCACGAAGTTATGTCGCTAGTGTGCTAGAGTTACCGTAGTCTCGTGCGTAAGAGCGAAATAGAAATATTTCGTCAGTGCAGGTATTGTTTTTCGCAATTCACGTGGATTTGTTTGTTTACTTCGTTCGAAGTTGCGTTGCGCCGGCGCGCGGCGTGCCCTGGAGGGATAGTCTATTGTAAGAGCATTTCTCAAAAAAAATGTACTTTCTATCTTATTTTCTGTCCCATGTTTTCAATTTTGGTTTTCTATACATGAAATAGATAATTACTAGTTTCTACTAAATTATATAATTAGTAAGTTAATTGCTCTAAGTAAAAAAAAAATATAAAAATGTATAAATATCTACAATAATAATTTATGAAATATAAAAATATTTAAAAAATCGGTTTAATCTAGTTGTATGAAAAGTGAAGTGTCCCAATTTCATACCGTCCCAAACGATCGATTGTACTGAGTGAACTTCCGGATATATATATATATCACTTAAATGTATTTATAACGAAATAAAAGACCCCATTTAATTTATAAATAAATCTTTAGTCCTATAGAACAAATATATTTAATAAATAATTATTTTATTGTATCGCATAAAAAGTTCCTTTTTTGTTTTCTTCTTTTGTGACCGTAATTTTGGAAAATATTAACGCCGTTTTGGGATAAATATGTTTTAGACTAGTGGCAGCATTAGCAAGAATCATCTTGTTTTTAATAAACAAGCATCTTGTTTATGTTTAGATATTTCTTTTGCGTGCCGTCCGGGAACATTGAATGTTGTCCACCTGGTTGCTGGTCCGAAAAAAATCCTAACTTTGTTACCCAACAATCAGAGCTATGCTCCAATTTTATATTTTATTTCTCCTCGAGTACCATTAAAGTTCTAAATCTTGATTTCGAAGGTCAAATCATAAACGAGTACTAGCTAGAGTTGTGCGCGTAAACAATTTTAATAATTTTTGTAACCTTAATTCGTTACCTCTTTTTTTGTTACTCTTGAGTGGTAACGTATAAATGGAAAAGTTGTAACTAACCATACTGGCTCGTCACGTTGAGATTATTCGCATATCCTTCGTCCAGCTAACCGTACTATAATTTAGCTGGCGTGTTGCAAAATATCTTTTAAATTAAAAAAAATATAACAACTGATTTATAGTATTTTGATTCGTATTATGCCTGATTATCAAAGGAAATTGCCCATTCTTCTATAGAGCTTCGTCCCTCTGTAAATAATTTTGTATGATTACCAAAATTGTAGGTAAAAGAGGAGTGATATCATGACATATAATAAAGTAAAAAATATAGAAATATTTTGTGGGGTTTTCTTAATAATATAAATCAAAGTTCAGTTTTGAGGTTAGGTGTAGATGAGTACCTACTCAAAAAATATTGGTAAATTGAAAGATGGGCTCTGCAACAATATAAGAATAATATGAAATATGTCCCCTTTAACTAAATAGTTTTTACAGGTAAGATGATGCTAGAACTATCAAGCAATAACGATAATGACACTCAATATGAAAGAGAAAGAATAAGCTTTGGCATGTTATTCTTTAATTGAACATTAACAACAGTAGAATTAAGCTAACTATAGCCTGACCAAACAACGAACGGCGGCGACACACTTAATTAAAACAAAAACAGTGGCAACAAACGATAAAAACATCCGAAAACCATGCTTGAATTCACCAAGTAAACATGACAGCCAGATAGAACATTGACAGTACTTTTTTTTTACCGTTTGTGGGGATCGTTACGCATACTGTCAAGTGTCAGTTGCTCTTGTAAAACTCACTTTTTTAATATCTATCTATTAATTAACGATATTAATACATTTAAATAATGAACAACTTAATATAATGTAAGTTATTAAAATGACAAGACCTCTAGTTTGATATTTACTGCAAGTGATTAATGTGATCGTAATGATTTCAGTCTTTAACTGTCTTTGCAAATGTACTCAAAATAAAAATTAATCAAATAAATAACCAATAAACATGAAAACTTAAACCCCACCAAGTTTTTGTGCGTAACAAATAAATAATAATTATAAAAATAGGTTATGAATAATGGATTTTATTTCATGATCATACTCGGTTTAATTTAAGGGAGACAGAAATGGGCAATCACCTTTAGACTAATCGATGCAAATAAGTGTGGAACAAGCTTAACATTAGTCCAAATACCGTAATAATTTACAAATAGGGACATCACTAGATACTATAAAGATTAGTCCCTTCTCTAATCTTGAAATCAACCAATGGGAACAGTAATAGAATTACCGGGAAAAATGATTGTTTCACAAAACAGCTACTTATTATTCATATACAATAATGGATAATGCATTAATAAATTTATATGTGTAATATAATACTAACTGTCGTTTTGATAGAAGATTAACTATTTATTTTTATGTGATTATGCAGATTACATTTATTTAATTAATGAGACTGACTGGAAGTGTCGTTATTGACGACGCATTTTGGGAATATGGAGGACTGTCAGAGGGATGGCGGAGCTTTGCGCCAGACGCTAACGAAAAGGAAAAGTTGTTTCAGAAGTTTTGAGCGTGGTTTCAGGAGTCCTATAGAAGATTTAGAAGCGAGCATCGTTTCTGGTGTAATTAAAGTAGAAGATCTGCTGAATATTGGTTGTATCATTTGTTTTAAAGGAGAGATAATGAAGGAAGCGTCATCTCGTGTTGGTAAGCTTTGAACACAGGTGAGGCTTTGTTACTTTTATTTTAAGTGTTACATTATTACGAATGCTCGGTAATTTTAGTTGAGTCTAGATGTTAGAACGATTCTATTTTCATACACGAATATGTTGGAATGCTCCCAAAGGTTGTATTACTTATGTATTTATAAGACAAATACTTTAAAACTAATTCTATGTTTAAACTAACTAGACGATAGAACCAGAATTATATCTATTATTGAATGAAAGCTATCAATGTTAGTTAGTAATTAATATAATAACTTCTAATTAAAAGTACCTGAGTTATTAACTGGGTAAATAGTAGGTAATCCTTTATAACCATTTAACTAATGTATAGTCTTTGGTTCAGAGGTTGATCTTGAATATGAGTACTATCAGTGGAAGAGAAAACTGATGTCTTGTGTGCTTAAGACCGGTCACTGACAGTCTTATTTAGTTCTCTATGGAAGATAGTAGAGGCTATTCTACAACAGCAAACATGATGTGCTTGTGTTTATGATTAACATAAAATATTAAGTTTCATAATTATGTCTTGGGACTTAAGACCGGCCGCCAAGCAGTCTTAAAAGGGTCTATGGAAGATTTAGTAGAACCTTTACAAAAGTTCCAATGATGTTATTATGCAACATCTCTATCTACCATGTTGAAGATCAAGAGATCATTGATTTTTGACAAGAATCACAAATGTTTAATAACACACTATCAAAGTATTGATTATACTGATATTGACTCAGTTAATAGTCATATAAGTGGTTCCAATTAGAATCATATTCAGATTTTCTTACTGATATTGAATGCTTTCATATCAAGCGGTCATTACTTGGGTAATGAATACAAAGAACTAAATCTTCATAAGTGATACAAGATAGTATTACTTATACAATTGATGTTGAAGTTCAAGAATTGTTGAACCTTGACAGGAATGCGAAGTTCCTTGAGCAGATGACTCAAATAATAATAATACAATGATGAAGTATTATTACGGGTTGACTTTGTTAACAGTCAAACCAGTGGTTGCGATTAGAACCATTCTGAAATTAACTTGCTTATATTGAATAAGCGTTCTGAAGATATTACAACATTGGAGAATCCAAGAAGTACTTATGAAAAATTAAGGCTTCTGTGTTATTACATAAGGTTAATTATAAATATTATCCATGTATAAATGTTTTCCTTGATATAATATATATATATACTATGAACTAGAGTCATATATATTTTTGTAATAAATAAAGGTTAGGGTAGTCAAAAGAATAAGCCCTCTCATGTCTCTTGTTTTCAAAGGACATTGACTATGACTAACAACCTACACAGACCTTTCTGTAATTGGAATAAAAGAGTATCCCTACTAAGGACATTTGCTACTGTCCTGCGGTGGAAGCCTGACCATTTGGTGTCGAAGGCTACATTACTTCGCGGGGTGATTTGGGCGAGTACCATAGCCGCAAATAAAATAATATTGAATATTATGATATTCTAGTATAATCTACAAACTAGCTAGAATAATCTAGAAAAGATATAAAGTCAATCTCAACAATATTTTAAGGAAAACATATACTATGAGTTAAACTATTATCTTTCAAGATGTGTGAATTAAAACAAACAATTCATTTAGGAAACATAAATATATTCTAATAAGACACTATCAACAAAACATTCATCCAATAGGACTTCTCAAATAACATATTATCTTCTTAAGAAAATAAGTTATACTCCAATAAGAAGTAGTGTGAAAGCTTTATGTTTATTAGAGAAATTATAGAATTAAACCAACATATTTCTGGTTGTGTATATTGAAATAAAGTTCTAATAAGATTTTAGATTTCATTATGGTAATTAATTTAGGGTAAACTAGGCTTCATTAGTTCTGTTAATCTGTATACAATTATATGAGTTAGAAAGGTTATTTATGATTAGAATAAAGTTAATTTAGGATTGATTGGTTTGTTCTCCTTTTCAAAAAGTTCTTGGATTACTATGTGCAACATAGGCTCCTACCATACTAGATGAATCACTGGCCAATTTAAATCAACTTGTATCAATTAAATTCAGCAGGAATATAAATTCATGATTTAAGTTATGAAAATTTAGGATCATATTAGTATCAAGGACTATTCCTTATTAGACACATAAGAGTTAGGTTCAGTTAAATATTAAAATGTATGCTGTTAGTTAGGATGATCAGGTACAACGATAGGGAACACATTAAATAAAAAGAATTAAGAACAGGGGGGTAGGGTGGGTAGGTACAAAGTGAATAACAAAATAGGAAATTGTTAGGCAGAGTATTGACTGCCTGATTTTGAGTATAATTATCACGATGTAATTTTATCAGTTTTAATCAAATTAAATATTAAGTATATTTATATTTTAAAAAGAACTTAGAAAGAATAAACTCAAAATACACCTCCAAAAAAAGTTAAACTAATTAAGTTAAGAAAACTAATATAGAGATTATTATTATAGAAAACGAATAAAAAATAATAATAAACATTTATAAATATATGTATAGAGATTGATTGAGAGTAATATTCATGCTAACAATGTATAGTCCTAATTTTTTTTAAAACCTTTAAACTGTCTAATCGGTCAGTGTTTATTATTATTAGATTATTACGAAATATAAATGTTTCCTGACAGAGGTTCCTCTATCAATATATTTAAGTCAAATATAATTATTTGCACAACTGTGAAGTCTAGGCTTAAGAAATCCTATTTTGTTTCCAGATTTCTATTTTTGTTACTGTCCCATAAAAGCAGACGCATATTTCTTTTCTTTATTTATATATGTTTAACATAAATACATTTTTGTGATAAACACTAAAATAGATGGTTAGTTTTTGCATTATGTATATATACACAATTTTAATACAAAATAAAGTAGGGTCAATAATGTAAAGTTAAACAAGAGTTGTGACCTAATAGTAACGTAAGGGAAATAATACCGCCTTTAATTTAAGATTTGCATATTAATATAGAGTAATTGACTGAAAAACAAATTGAATGTTGTTTTATTATCACATTTAATTCAATAAATATTCCGGTAATTGGTTTCTACATTAAATTTACGTAAACGAATGAAGGTAACCAAATAAGAATTTTTCTCCACCTTGGGTCTGTTTTTATGGATTTTGCTATTTATTTACGTTTTAAATCTCAAAACAAAACTTATATTACTAAACTTTAGGCATACTTTACCCATAGCTTAAAATAAAGAAATCAAGTATATTTCAATATTTTAATTTCAGCATAATTTCTGAGAAAAGGTACAATTTTTTTGAGAAACGCTCGTAAAACAATTAATAATTACGATATTTGTGTATACGTAGTGTACATTTGACTTTTAAGTTTTTCTATTGTTTGATGAAACTAATATACCATGGAATTTGACCCTTTAATACCTACATCAAGTAACATACAACAACAAAGTGATGTTCCCATGGAGCTATTTTCTTCGAGATGAAAAGACTTGGACTGTAAAATTTACTCATATGACAGAAGAAGGTAAAACAGTATTACCGTTGCAATAAAGTCAAATACCGCGGTCCTCAGTGTGCAGCTGAAATTTATTTGCTTTTCGAGTCAAACTCCGATGCTGTTTTTGTACGATTTCTGTACCGCACAGGTAGTGATCATGATCAGGACAATATTGGGACCAAAAATGATTATGGCATAGCCCATGAGACGAAGGACGAAATTAATAAGTTATACGCTTTGCATTTAAAGCCAAAACCTATTATAACACGTTTAAGTGAAATTAATGGAATAAAAAAAAGCTTTCGCATTTTGGAAAGTTGCTTTGCCCACCCAGCAAACCGCCTGGATGGACGGAAAGTGCACTTGCCCTAGTTTTTTAAAGAATTATAATATGTGCAAGCATATCATCGGGCTTGCGATCCGACTTAAGTTCGTGGCACCTCCTGTAGAAGCCAAAAATGTGCCTATTGGGTAAAAAAGGAAGCGTGGACGCCCCACGAAAGCAATTAATAATCCAATGAAAGAGTTCAACTTACGATTTGTATCTAATGTTATCAGATTTTGCTGATCTCATTACGTTGTACTTAATAAATAATAATGATTGATGATGACCAATAAATTGTTGTTTAATTTAGAAAAACTGCTGTAAGTAATATATAAATAGGAGCTATATTACAAAAAAAAAGAGTGACCAGGTATAATGTGCATTAGTCATTATAAGCAGTGCATTCATAAAATTGCTTTGCATTAAGATAAACAGCTGTACGTTACGAAAATAAATTGTAGTGTGTTTTCTAATACTTTGAGTTGAGTATTCTAATGTGCAATCAGTAATTATGATGGAAATTTGGATTATTATTTCATAAAAAAAGTATTTTATTTGGTTTGCGTTTAAATACCACCCAAAACTAGACAAATACTATTGTTAACGCCCGCCCAGTAGGCTTATGACATGGCTAAACGACTGTTGTCTGACAACAATAATCGGTACCGACCGACGATTTAACATGCCCTTTTAACCACGGAGATGCTCAACAATCACACCACTTGGACGGTAACCCATCTAAAGACTGACTGCAACTGAGTGCAGCTGGTTAAACTATATATTTTTACCGTAACCTATAGGGGTGCACGAAAGGAGCCTTCCCGTGTGACGTACCTGTGTAATTTACGTACGTCCGGCGCACCCTGGGCAGTCAGTAAAATCCTATCCTGACTGGCAAATCCTTTCACTACGATGGCAATCCCAAATTCATGTAAAACGAAACCAGCTATTAGTGTTGTCTCAATTAACATTGAGGGGTTCTCTCAAGAGAAATCGGATATCCTTTCCGATTTCTGCCGCAAAACACGCTGCGATATTCTTTGCGTTCAAGAGACTCATCGAGATGAAAACCAAAGACGGCCTCACATTCCTGGACTCACGCTTATCGCCGAGATCTGTCACCCAAAGCACGGTAACGCAGTGTTTGTTGCTCCCGGTGTAAGCATATTATCTACCAATTGTTCGACCCAAAACGGAATTGAGCTGATCACCATTGATACAGGAAACTGATACACCATAACCTGTTTTCGGATACACGTGTGTATAGTGTGTCCGTAGACATATGTCATGGCAAAGCATGTAGTCACAGGCACTGTGTTCGCTTAAATTGAAAGGGGAAAACGTCTATCACTCGTTTCAAAAGACCTGTTAGTAGATGTGCGAATACGCTGAGAACTCAAGCGTGATTCTGTATCGGTACACATTTCCGATCACTCACGAACAGCGGACAGTCGCGCATCACGTTTCGCTCTTGTCTACAGAGACTCAGAAGTCGTTGCGTAGCTACAAGCGCCCAGCTACACCGTAAGCTAACAAAGCTAACAAGCTAGTAACATGTATCGGAATGACGTCTTAGCAAAAGTTGCTCGGTCTGATGGGCATTTCTTGTTCATTTATAAAAGCGAAGATAAGAAACATCTGATGTGGAAATCAAAGCCATCACTAATTTCACTGTATAATTATAAAATAACATAAGCAAGGATTACCTCCATGCGGTGAAGGCGGTGACAGTTTAGAACTGTTTTTTGATGACGATGGTATATCATTGGAAATCTGACTGTACTGGCCAAAACTCCCATTATTTTTTATGTTATTTGAGTGTTTTATTTCCTTTTCCATTTATCTTCGTGACACAGTAGCCTACCCGGTAACGCATGGGAGCAGTCTCTTAGATTTAATTGATCAGGTATCTTTACAGTAAAACTATAACCATGCCTTGAAAAAGGTCAAATCTTATCCAATATTCCAAAGTAGCTAAAGGATTAAGGATCATAAGATCCCAAGAATCTACCGAAGAGCGTAAGGAGAAACTTGATGCTGTTCGAAAACATCAAGCTGCAACTCGCTCCATGGAAACATCTTCGGATCGCGAAGTACGCCTGCGTTCTCGGCGTAGTTACGCATCTACATCCAGGTCTCTAGATCAGTGAAGAAAATGATGCGCGACTGACTGCTGATCGTGAGCATCATGCATTGTCTTGAAAATCGGAGAAGATGTTGTGGGACTTGGCAATTCAATCTTTTTATAAACGACATAGTACATTGTGTGCAATATAGTAGTGTCTATCTTTTTGCGGGTGATTTGAAGTTATCTATAACTATAAAGGATGCTTCAGACTGTTATCTTCTCCAATCGCATATTAATGCTATATCTGACTGGTGGTCCACAAATCACATGTCTTTAAATGCTTAAAAATGCAACTTTATATGCTTTATCAAGGCTGTTATCAAGGCACCATTTCATATTGATGGGGTACTAATTGAAGAAGCAGCAGTAGTACGTGATTTTGGAGTTCTTTTTGACTCTAAACTGACTTTTCTACCTATTATTAACAAAATAACTAAAAATCATTCCAAATGCTTGGTTTTATAATCCGCAACGGAAAATCATTCCGCAATCCAGCTACTAAAATAGTTATTTTCACCGCGAAGCAATCTAGAATACTGCAGCGTAGTCTGGACACCTCATTATAGTACTCATCAACTGCGAATAGAACGCATCCAGAAAAGATTTGTGAAACATCTAGCTTTTTCTAACAGACTCCATAAGCAACTTCCAACATACACAGACAAACTACAGTACTTTAAGATGGATAGCCTGATGATTCGACGACAACTCCATGACATGACATTTCTCTACAAAATACTCCCTAACGGATACGACTGCCCAACCTTGTTACAATCTGTACATCTACGAGTTCCTAGGCATATACCTCGACATGCTGCTGTACCTACCCGGAATCTTGAGCCTGATGAGGATGTACTTAAACAAATAAATAAATAAGTTCACGGAAAGAGAATTAAGTTTAAGTTTTCAACGTATCTATCGACTTCTGAGTCTCTATAGACAAGAGCGAAACGTGATGCGCGACTGTCCGCTGTTCGTGAGCGATCGGAAATGTGTACCGATACAGAATCACGCTTGAGTTCTCAGCGTATTCGCACATCTACTAACAGGGCTTTTGAAACGAGTGATACCTTATATTATATTTATGTTTTCTTGCAATTCAAAATAGCCTATATTAATCAGTGATTATGTAGCATTCAAATGGTGAACGAAAATTTAAAAATCGGTCCAGTACTTTTTGAGCCTATTCGTTACAAACATACATACAAACCTTTCCTCTTTATAATATTAGTATAGATAGTGTACCACGGGCTCTTGGAGTTGCACCTCAGGTGTTCCAGATTTTCAAATTTATTGCCATGGTACCATTTTAGTATTTTGTATTTGGTAAGATCAAAGTGTATATAGTGACATACATATATGGGGTTTCGCGTCGACTATTTAAATTTCATTTGATTAAATTCAATAACAACACAATAATAGTTATTAGTAAAGTTTAATTTATATACGAGTAGTAGTAAAATACTATACCGATACTGTAAGTCCAGTCCAGTCCATAGCGGGGTACTTTTGAAACATAAAATATTATTTCTTAGATACAAAGTATATCCAGACTCGGAACCACTACTTATAGGTCACACAAATAGTTGTATTATGTGAAAATCGAACCAGGAAATCAGAATGGCGCGGGGAGGCTACTGTCTTAAGCACTACCCCAACCCAACAAGCAGAGCATAACTTAATAATCTTAACCGCTGCGCCACATGTGCAGTCAAAATTACAAATATTTATATGAATCATAGATAAATTTCACGTTTATCAGATAATAATATTAGTAATTAATATAAAATGATTAAAAAACGGAACGAGCGATAGTATAATCTGTGAGTAGATAAAATATAATATTATTTACTGATAACGAATTGATATTGAACTGGTTTGCACTTTGCCAAACTCCGTACAGTAAGTGATAATATTCAGTATCAAATTCTTGCTAACATAATACAGTATAATTGCCTTATTCAAGCATCAAATGATAGAGAAATATTTTCGTACCCTGGAGCGAAATTGGAACCGTTTCAAAAACCAAGATACTATTTTAATTGTTTCTTATTGGTTTCACTCGCGCCATTCAGCCAGGTAATTCTGTCTGGGTGACTGCTGCACTGTGACCTGTTTTAAATATTGATAAATTACAGCATTGTCTGGTCTTTGTCTACCAAATGAAATTTTACATTTAAACGCATATGTTCCATGGACCTAATTTTACTTAGGTATTTTACTAATCATGCAGCAACAATCAGCAGAGCCGTTATAAGCGGTATTTTTGAAAACCAAAGGTGCTGCTCAGAAAGATACCGGTTAAAAGACTCCAAGTTAGGTTAACCGATTGCCTTTTGTGATTTTAACTCTCGGGCCATCAATAACCACTCATTGCCTATCACATTACGAAATAGATACGAAAGTAAATAGTATAAGTAGTTGTAAAATAGCAATCATTTCAATCAATTCATACATGTTAGGACTATTTATAAATACATCCGGAAATTTTTCGTTCTTTTTCTTGGTTGATTAATCGTTCACTTGAATTGTAATACATGGACCCAATACACACTACACCTCAATTTACTCAATACACACAATATATCTAAACTATGGCCAAAATAAGGCAAATAACGTTTTATTTCATGCGTGTTATTGCTGCGCGTGTATAATTACTTTTTCAACGTGGAAAGGATATATAATCTTTATTTCTGAACACCCTTTCACTGCAAAATTAAGAACATTTTTAATTTAGGAGCAATAATCACGAAACAAGAAAGGGCAGAAAGGTTCTCGAGTGGTGACCACGAACCGGAAGCAGCAAGTGAGCCTTATACTCGTATGACGTAGATTTTCCTTTTGTTTACTTTTGCGTTTTCTGACATTTTTTTTAAGACAACAAACGATCCTCTTCAGATTCGCATGAGTAGATTATTAGTAGAAAATTTCAGCCAAATAATTAAATAAGGCAAAATTGAAATACTTTAGGTTACATCATAATCATTTCTAGTAGGTCCTCTTTTTAGAAAATAAAATACATCAATGTTACTCGCTGATAATGTTAAAATCAGTTTAGTAGTTTATGAGTTTGTCACAGTTCTCCACTAGAATTAAATATTTGGCAAAGTAGCAAAAAAGGAAGCTACTATCTGGATTTCATATGTTCGATACTGCCTCGTTGGTCTAGCTGTAGCGTTTTCACCCGCAGAGAACGAGGACGTGGGTTCAAATCCCGGGTCGGGCCAAAACTGATTTTGGGGCTTTCCTGGAAAAAGAAAAATTTCTCAGCATCAGCCCGAAGTCTGGGAATTGGCGGTATTATACCCCCGTGCCTCGGAGAGCACGTAAAGTCGTCGGTCCTGTACCTGACCTCTACCCGGTCGTGTCGCTAGGTCTTGCACCGGATCATTGAGAGTGATGGAATATAAAGTGCTACTGTGTTTGGGCACACACTTGTGCACTATAATATGTCCCACGCAGATGGCTAATCACTATTGAGACTGGCGGCCGTGGCTAAAAATCGGCTAGGAGGACATTATTATTATTAGTTATCATGTTTTAATAAATAAAATAAATAAAAAAGGTTTTTATTCACGTAGACTTTAAAAAGCGCTTGTAAATAGTCAGAACATGTTCGTAGTAATATATAATTAATTTTTAATTATTTCTAGGTACATATAGATATTTAGGTACACGGATTGTAGGAAATAATTTACAATAAGATTTATTTTATAACAGTAACGATATTTAACTAACTTAAATTAAGTTGTTTAATGCTCAGGGATTTGCGGCGATAGTAATAAATTGATACTAGAACTCTGGAGGGTCAAGATCAGATCATTTTACAATTTGTCGAGTTTTTGTGACATGTCTGCAACATCCCGCATGAAGAATATCTTCAAGCGCAGGTATACTAGCGGCATAAGCAGCGATCGGGATGTAGTATATCAATTCATTTTATATACAATTAATTAAAAACTACAACGTATTTCTATGTATATGTAAAACGAGGAACTACAATTGCCCCATAAGGGTGCCCTTAGGTATTAGTCGCTTAAATTAAGCTACTGGTTGAGAGCCTTTTGCGCTAGCGAACTGTTACTTGTTTCCAATTCTTTAATTTTAATATACTATTGCTATATGTAACAATAATAGCTTAGTAACTTGCTATTGATTTAATATAGCTGTGCCCGCGACTTCGTCCGCGTGTTAATTAGTATTTTTTGTTTTTTAGTAAAATAAATGACTTTTCTAAAATAAAAGTAGCCTAAGTTACTCCTTATTACATCAGCTACCTGCCAATAAAAGTCCCGTCAAAATCGTTCCAGCCGTTTCAGAGATTAGCCGGAACAAACAGACAGACAAAAATTGTAAAAATGTTATTTTGGTGTATGTACCGTATATATATTCATATTTATGTGGTAAAAACCGGTTATTTCAATATTACAAACAGACACTCCAATTTTATTTATTTGTATGTATAGATAAAAATATATGTGACGAAACAGACCGCAACGACGGACAATTCAAAATATTTTGTTGCTTTAATTACTGTATTAAACTATGTTTATGTATTGCATTGTAAGCTTGACAAGTACAAATGTATGTAAATACCCAAGTGCTGAATAAATTTCATTATTTCATTACAAGTATATATATACATATAGGTATATTCAGTTTCCTAAAACTCATAATGATAAGCGAATGGTAGTCCAATGACTATAATATATACTTACTACTTACTAAACTAAGTAGGTAGCACACAATAACTAACTTACAACACTTGCCCAGTATTTTGGGGCTAGCGCACACCAATGTACTTATTACATATATATATATATATATATATATATTTTTTTTAAGACAATGCCCGCATTAGTGAATCTAAACCCTGTGTTGCGGGGTACTTTACAAAAACATATAATAGACGGACACAAATTACATTCATTACATCCAGACTCACAACAACTATTTATGGGTCACACAAATAGTAGTCCGGCGCGGGACTCGAACCCGCGACACGACGCGGCGAGGCGACTGTCTTAGGCGCTGTGCCACACGTGCAGTCACTAATTATATATGTATATATAGGGTGGTTTTCCGAAATTTGGTTAACTTTTGACCTAATTTTGAAAGTGGTGTTTTAGATAATTATCAGTAAAGTTTTATTCTAGGCTGTGGGTATAGCATCTACTTTGCTGAATCTAAAAAGGCCAGTCACTTTACTTAATATTTTAAGAGATATTTAAGTTTAGTGTTGTAAAAGGTAGAATCACTAGCCAAGTTATTTAATACTAGCTGTGCCCGCGGTTTTACCCGCGTTAAGCTTTATAGAAGCCTACGTGTTATTCCAGGGTGTCAGCAAATTTCATACCAAATTTTAATAAAATCGCTACAGCCGTTTAGACACGAAGAAGTTACAGACATATTATACACTCCCACAGACACACTCACAAACTTTCACCTTTATAATATTAGTGTGATTAATATTTTAATGTCATTGAAATAAACAGGATAGCTTTTGCTAAGGTATTTTCCGTTCCATTCACGTGTATTTCTTATCCCAAATATATAAAAAAAAATAACATCCAGATTATCAATTCTCACCTGAAAGTGGCAAAATCATGCTTGACTAACGTGCGCCAGAAAAAAAACAGAATTTGATTGAAATTCCTTTAATATGATGTGTTTTATGACATATAAGGTATTATTGCTGTATTTTGATACTTATGTCAATCAATCAAATTATAATCAAAATTAAATAACTGCATTTTGATACATTTCACAATTACTTTTCCCAAATACTTTTTACAATCCAGCGAATGGACCAAAACGTTTCTCAAGCTCAGGCAAGTTTATTAGCATTACTAATTCCATGTTTCTATATTATGTAAGTAGATAAACATAATTAAGTTTTACATCAAAACCAGCCGATAAACTTATATGTATGTGCAAAAATAACAAAAGTAACTCACCTTTCGCCGGAAATAAAATTGTTCGTATAAAAGACGATGCAATTTCTCATTTTGTTCTATTAATTCATTCTCTGTCAAAATTCTTGGGTCTTTTAAATCACTGTAGAACAAACTTGTTGCAATAAAACTCAATAGGAATAAACTTAACAAAATAAAAACTCGTACTTTATTATATCGTGTTTTAAACACAGTTAACGAACCGTTTGTCGTATTCATAGTCGTATATATAATTATTCTTTCACACCTTAAACTAAACTCTTAGGTGTTTCCGCTTAAACTTGAAATCCATATCTTTTACACTTATGCTTCCTGATTAACTTCATTTTTAATAGTACATACATTTTTATCCAAACCACTTACACACAAATTCAACAACATCTTATTTAAAAAAAAAACATTAAATATCACGTGGCTTAACTAATGGATATTAGATTTCATGAAAACTGTAAAAAAGTTACAGTAATATCGATAGGAAACTAAAAATAATGAACGAATACAACTGATACGTTGTTACCCAGTTCGTATGAATAAGGTAATGAGTAAGCCATAGCTGATACCACGACTCGACTAATAACGTATGTACGTTTGACGCAAAATATCGTATTTGGTGTTCCGTAATCAAAGGACAAAACGGAGCCCTATAGCCGTTTGTTATGTGTTTTAAGATATTTTTTCTGTATGTTCGTACGTATGTCTCAGATTAACATATTTAAATACGTAACATTTGTTAAAAATAAATAACCCAGTTTTAACAAAATATTGACAATAGGTATATATAATCATAATTTTGGCGTTTTTAACATAAATACCGTTAAAAGGTCAACCTGTGATTAACAATATTATTATAAATTTTTAAAGTTCAACATACATACATGTTTATAACTGGCATATATCGTTTTGTAACAAAATACATGACAGAGGGATTAGTGCAAATCTTCAATTGCAAGTTAATATTATGTGTTCCATGATACCTCGCGCAAACTTGGGATTGAAGAGTATGCATTGCGCAAATTTCGATATTTTTTGCATTTGTGAGATACGGAACACAATTTTTGTGATAGACCCTCATCCCTCCTGATGACGGTCTATATTATATAGATTCTTCATAGGATACTAAGTGGCCTAAAAGCGTTAAATAACCCTATATAAGCCTTTTCAACTTCGAATAAAGGAAAACGATTTTCACAAATTGTATACAAGTCAAAGTCAATAGTACTTTATTCCGTAAAAATTTTACATTTATGTGGAATCGTCATATTTTTTTACCCTACCGTGCAGTGCATGACGTGGCAGCTACTGAGAAATACTGCCAGAAAACTCAGTAGGCAAAGTCAATAGTACTTTATTCCGTAAAAATTTTACATTTATGTGGAATCGTCATATTTTTTTACCCTACCGCATACCGTGCAGTGCATGACGTGGCAGCTACTGAGAAATACTGCCAGAAAACTCAGTAGGAATCCTTTTTTAAAATAAAATATACTTAAGATTAATTACAATCATGTGTGTTGACTCAGAACAACTCAATCCCAAGCACTTTTATGTAAAACTAATATTAAAATTTTCAAATATAAAAAGTAGGTATGTATATATATATTATATTATGACTAGTAGAAAACCGGACTAGTGCGAGTCGGCCTCGCAGAAGGTTCCGTACCATTATCTATAAAAACGAGCAAACAATTCTCGTTTGTTGTATAGGAGCCCCCTTAAATATTTATTCTATTTTGTTTTTTATTATTTATTGTTATAGCGGCAACAGAAATACATCATCTGTGAAAATTTCAACTGTCTAACTATCACGGTTCATGAGATACAACCTGGTGACAGACGGACAGACAGACAGACAGCGAAGTCTTAGTAATAGGGTCCCGTATTACCCATTGAGTACGGAACCCTAAAAATGACTAAGTAAACACTTTTAGTAAGCGGACTGTATCCAAGCAACATTTTAAAACGTAACTAAAACTTATGTATTGTATAAGCAATGACTAAAAAAATATGTTTTCTCCAACTGGTTAATGCCGCATCCTTTGTACGGAACTCTGACAGAGTCAGCCACGATTCACATTGGGCCATTATTAAATGATAACAAAACAGTCATTGTTACCAAAATGTAAACTTGGTGTCGATGTCTATCGCCCAACAATAGTATGTACCATAAGTAGTACGAATAGGACAGTTCTGGCTCACAAGTACATTCTCACCAATAGAGGTTCGAAAGCTGTTTGGCGTGATCATGAATTCCAAAAAAATGTTTGATGATAAATTAGGGGTTTTTGCACATATCCGATCGAATGCACGTCCATTTTGTCGTATCTTGCATGAATAATAAGTTCAAGTTATCAAATACATCCTCCAAAAGTGTAGTCTTCACAAGGTAACACAATTGCATACAAATATGAACACAATCGAGATCCAAGAATGTTGATACAAAATTCATCCATCTTTAATAATAACCCGTATACAAATGCAAACCGATTACTAATCTTTATCGAAGCGCTTATAATCTTATTAAGTAATTTGGATCTAGATACACACCTAGGGTCCCACTGGCTTGGACCCAAACATCTGGGATAC
Source organism: Pseudoips prasinana (assembly GCA_951640165.1). Classification (NCBI taxonomy): domain Eukaryota; kingdom Metazoa; phylum Arthropoda; class Insecta; order Lepidoptera; family Nolidae; genus Pseudoips; species Pseudoips prasinana. The sequence goes on from OX621240.1 coordinate 20,163,207, forward strand.
GGCGCAAAAGGGGGACACCGGAGCAGCATTCCCGCGTTCCCTGGGCTCCCCCTATCAAGCGCGAAGAGAAGTCCACGTCAGGACGGACGGTTCAAGTCTGACATACCCACCCGTAGAAACTTTTTGCGGGTAGCATTCGCAGGCTTTCCCCCTGACTTAACAAAAAAAGGGTCGCGCTAGCTAGCTATACACATAGACCCAAACTGTATGGGACAATATTTTGATTCGTTTGGTCGACCACATACACGGTTTCATAGAACATTTCTAAGCGGTAATCGCAGAGTATGGGGATTATATGTAGTAAGAGTACACAAAACGATTGGACCTTAATATGTGGCCAGTACAGTTTGGTATAAGTGTACTATAAATTCCATGGTTATAGTATTCCAGATTATATACATTAAACGCAATTGCAACATTTGTCAATGATTAACGACACCGGGTAACTGGACGAAAAAATATATTTATTTATTTATTATTATAGGTTCACCAACAATTATATACACCGTCTTAGATGTAATTAACATACGAATAAATATAACAGTAGTGTAATAATCACTTACAGGTGAACTCTGCATGGACATGAGAGAGTACGTTTGTGTATAGTAAGCTTAACCTAACTATGAACTATGTGCTTATCTTCTAAGAACCATACATGAAAGTGTTTTTGACGGCAGAGGTTAGACATCGCATATATATTTGTACAATTTTAGTCTGAGCATATTGAATGAATCAAAGTGTAAGTCAATTACACTTTATTATAAAATTATTGACAATATATAATAATAATTATGGCGTTTTTAACATAAATACTGTTAAAAGGTCAACTTGTGATTAACAATATTATTATTAATTTTAAAAGTTTAACATACTGTTAGCTTGCTAAAAAAACATAGTATAATTTCAATTAAATATTGCACATTTTCTAATTATTTGGCTCAGTGATTTAAATAAATTTCTGAATTGACTAAAACGTGTTAATTATTACGGAAGTTTGTGTAAAATAAAATAATTAATATTTTATTTTACACAAACTTCCGTTAACCGTTTACTGTTTTTTTCCGTATTTTACACAATATTTCAATTTACCATAACTTAATTCACCAAATGTTACCCTAAAGTGCCACTAGTAACAATTGCGAACACTCCACTAAGACGAGTGACACAGGCCAAATACTTGGGTCACTGGGTCACCGATGACCTTAATGATAACCAAGACATAGAGAGAGAACGCAGAGCTCTGGCAGTCCGAAGCAATATGTTGATCCGCAGGTTTGGAAAATGCACAAGACATGTAAAAAATTTCTTTTTAGGGCTTACTGCCAAACTTTTTACACCTGCAATCTGTGGAGCAGATATACGCGGCGGGCATTCAGTGCATTGCGTGTTCAGTACAACAATGCGTTCAGGATGCTGATGGGGCTGCCACGTTTTTGTAGTGCTTCGGCGATGTTTGCGGAGGCGTCGCGTCGGTTGATGGTTTTGCTGCCATCATCCGCAAGCGTAGCGCTTCAATATTGCACAGAATGCGTGTCAGCTCCCACAGCATTCTGAGCGTATTATGTGATAGGTGGGATTTCCCAATGTTAAAGCACTGGATTCAGCTACATACCAGAGTATTGTGATACCCAGTTGCGTGGTTGTTATTCAGTGCATTGTTTGTTACTTTATTATAAGATTATATGTATGTGCTTTATTTTTGTATACCGTCAATTTGGAGATTATAAATGTACAACAGATTTGTATTGTATATGTACTTCTCTCAGCACATTATTGACAAATTTATATGGCTATAAATAATGTAACTAATAACTTGTTAGCTATTAAGAACTTTAGTAAATAAGTTGAGCCGGTGTACTGTTATCCATTTTATGTTAATAAAGATCTATTCTATTCTATTCTATTATTAACATTAGGTTAAGAACTTTGTACTAACAATATATGGAGAATGTTTTATCCGAAATAAACGATTATTATTATTACTATTATTATTATAACACATGTTGATTTTGTCTAGTAATTTTAGAGTATGTTTATATTTTATTTGTTATATTTATTAAAATTCTTAGTAGCTCTATTTGATTTCCGGCAGTTGTAGCAAAAATAATTTAGTTCGTCATTGATTTGACTACCTGTTTTATTTATTTGATGTTATTATCAAAGTCTATATATAAATGGCAACACAAGTGCCGACGAGTCAGTCTTCATTGAGCTACGAAGGACGTTAGTTGTCTGAGTGATAAATTGTGTTTACGTAATAAAGTTAATGTTGAAGAACAGTTTTGTGTTTTAACTTCGGGAAAATATTAACAATTCAGAAGCAGGGATAACACCATGGCATTCTGGTACGTTGATACCACCCTGGTGGGATCATACGCTCACAACAAGGTATAATAATAATAATAATATCTGGGTACAATGTCACACAGATCATCCTAGCCCCAAACTAAGCAAAGCTTGTACTATGGGTACCAGGCAACGATATACATACTTATATAGATAGATAAATACTTATATACATAGAAAACATCCATGACTCAGAAACAAATATTCGTGCTCATCACACAAATATTTGCACTTACCGGGATTCGAACCCAGGACCACCAGCTTCGTAGGCAGGAGCACTACCAACTAGGCTATGGTGACCGTCATGTGTCATGGTATGTTAATAATTTATTTTGATTATGCTAATACGATTTCTATATGTGTGATGTTTATTGCAAGAAAGGTACCTACTAAAATTGTGTAGGTATTGATATTGTGTGCAGTGTATTTGTATTGTGGCATTCCTAAGACCTAAATACCTATTCCTAACCTCACTCACCCGAGCAATTAGATTAAATAATGAAGTACACGAAAAAGTGGATATATTCTTATGTTATTTGAGTGAATTCGTAAAAATCCTGTTAAATGTAGTTAGTTACAGGAATAATTCGTTTTAAAATGTAGTTAAATAAGAATTTTATAATTTTAATACCAACACTATCGATTAGATCAAGACCTGTAATGATAGATGTTAAGGAGAGATAAAAATAATTAAATAAATCTTGCCATGAACATGTGGCAGGACGGGCTGGGCACGTTGTTAGATGAGCCATGGATTGGACCGATGTTCCACAAATACAGTTCATATTGGGGGTACTAAAACAGTCACCACCTAGACATCTTTTCTTTGTTTTGGCCCACCTGAGTCCGGAGTCTATTTAGGGACTTCGGGATCAGCCACGGTAATTTATTTTTGGGCTTTCGGAAGGCGTGATAAACTGATCCAGAAATGATTTTGTGGCATGATGGCAAATTATATGTCGATTTATTAATATTGTACCTAAGGCACAATTTTTTTAAGTTTTCTAAAATCATCATATCGTATTTGTGGTTGAATTATATTTTTTTTGGTAATTAAATTAAAGGTATAATTAAAACCAATATATTTGTGTAATGTAGATATTTAATGAGCTGATATAAAAATCATAATAAAAAAATAAACAGTCTAAGTAATACATTTCTGAGAATCTCTTTTGTTAATTGAAGTTCGCATTCGCTAGTACATTAGTATATGATACATGCTTAAAAGAAATAGATACTCGTTGTTTAAACATATATTTCAGGAAATAGGACAAAGTACTGATTATATAATCAAGTGAAGTGACCGGGCCGAGAGTACACGGACGTCTTCTGGAATTCATCACAGCATTGTGCTCGTCGGGGATCGTCGAGGCGCAACCAATCCCGGGCGTCCGTCGGGCATCGCCAAGGCGTAGCCGATCCCGAGTGCGCGTCAAGGATCGTCTGGGTGTAGCCGGTCACGGGCGCGCACCGAGGCGCAGTCGATCCCAAGAGCGCGTGGCCTATCCCGGTCGTGTGGTTGAGGCCCAGGGCAAAGTCATTGCTCGTCTGTAGCGCCCCGCACCGAGAGGCGTGGTTTCGAGCGGCGCAGATCGGGATGGTCACCCGAAGGCTGAGCCGCAGATGGTTCACGTAACACAGCAGATTGGTCGTGTCTATGGCCTTACTATCGTCAGCGAGCAGTGTGCAGATGGCACCGTGAGTATATTTATTTCTTTAAACAAAGTACTAAGACTACCTAACCCATAAATAAGTCGGACCGCTTCTTGTTTTGCAATATGAAAATGGTACCTATGTCGGCTGCCGAACCCCACAGCGGGTGGCCAATGGCCATGGGGTGCTGTGGAAGTACGTAAAATGTTCTGGCCTGGTAGTTTGAGTTGTAGTTTGACAACTGTCTTATTTTCCAAATGGCTTGGAAGCCGAACTGAATTTAGCTGGTAACTTTTCAAAATGAGGAGCTTATTGCAGTTCTGAGTCTGGATTCATGTCAATTCTAGAAATACGGTGGACTAATTAAGTGCAAATGTTGGTATAACATATGTCACATTCCGTAATGAGAATTTGTTACATTTAGTTTTCCCTGCATTTTATAAGAGTTTATTTGCAGAAGACCATTTTCATATAGGCCTGAGTATTTTATCTTATTCAATAAGATTTTTGTCCTTCCTGTTTACTTTTAAAATAAGCGACGTATCATCAGCAAACTAAGCTATGTCTGGCACTTTATCCACCAGATAAGGTAGATCATTTATATATATTAAAGGTAAAAATAGGCCCAGGATAGATCCCTGGGGCACCCCAATTCTCACGAGATGACGTTCTCAACTCGATAAATAGAAAAATATAAAATCAAGATTTGTATCAGATATTACAGTACTTCAGTTTTAAAATGATCGTATGATGATCACCGGCATCGAAAGGCTTAGAGAGATTGCACTTCAGTGGCGTGCACCCCGCGTCTTGGGTCGGGCGGCCCCTTGTAAAGTCAGTCTGCTTGTTATGCAATATCCCATTCGCGTTGGGGTGTGACAACATTTGGCTAAGCATGAGCTCTACAAGTGTTTTGCTTAGGGCTGGCAAAGTTGAGACGGGTCTGTGTTAGTGGCTTACTCATGGCCTGCCTTGAACATCGTCTTACTGATTTTCATTCAGTCGGTAAACCACTATCACTTATACAGCAGTTGAGATGGCGGAGATGCAGAGATCGTGGCTGCGGAGATTGTTGCACGGTTTTGTATGACTGATTCAGTGGTTTTGGCAGACAGTCCCCATAAATCTTCCACTATTGAAAGCTTTTATAATGTCTTCACTCGTTGATAATTGAAAGCTGAATTTAGGCACATTTGGTTTTAAACTTCCTAAATTAGATTTTGTAAGAGGTCTTAAAGAGATTTCTGTTAATTTATTAGTTATTTCAATAATTATTTTGGCTATTGGTATTTATGGTCAGAGCGAACATTTCTCGGAGACTTCAAAGTTAATTGTGTTATCAATGCAGGTTGCAGTTGTCTCATTATGTGCAAGTGTGACTCTTGTGGGCTCACAGAATAAGCATTAAAGGTTAAATGACTGAAATTCATCGAAACATGTTTATATTAAAATCACCACATATCAGGACTTTAAGAAAGAATATCCTAAGAATATACTCGATTGTGGATATAAAGAGCTTTAGGTCGGATGCTGGTGGTCGATACATACATATTATACAATACAATTGCGTTTAAATACACGCTACCTCACACACGTTCCATAGAGAGAGAGAGATTAAAAATACAAAGTCCACTTCAACCATTACAGTTCATTGAGGCTACTTTGGGGCATTTGGTTTACCAAAACGACTGAGTAGCAAAAGAGGCACCTCATTTTCAAGTTCGAACTTCAAAAGTTTTCTAACTGAAGAAGGAGTTAAAAATGCAGTAGCTTCACCTAGAGCAAATAGTCAGGTGGAGTGGTATAATCGAACAATATTGGATTTTTATTTTCACAAAACCACATAATCATAAATATCGTTGTTTGCACAGGTGTACACATAATTGATGATAGCCTGGGTGAGACTCGTAACATTTATATCTTCGCATAATTATATGGTTTAAAGATGCATTCATAGGCTCCTTCATAAAATTTTGTCATATTCCGTACACTTTTTACACAGCACATATCTGCCCAAATGTATAAATTCAATCCCTGAGCAACCGATAAAGATCAAAAGATCTATTCGATAAATAATGTTGTCATTATTGGGATCGCCCTGAATCAGCACTGATTGGCGCCATGGGTGTTACTACTATGATCTATTTCACAATATATTTGGGGTACAACATATGTACAAAACGTCCTATGAATGAGAGTTCCTTTATTTTTTCTGATCACATTTATTTAGAGTGTAGGATGTATTTTAGGGGTCATTTATTAATTCACTGTTGATCACAATCTCAAGAATCCGTAAATCGTCTGCACACATACGAGGGGCTTTTTACAGTCTTTCCGTAGTTGAATGGGCACAAATTATCCTATTATATGATCTGATTCAATCTGAAAGACAAATACAAAAGTAGCATATTATGAGTGGAATAATTAAAAATGAAAACCAATTAAGTTGGATAGATTATATTGAGTATAGTGAGTTACTCTTGTTGCTAAATAAGAAAGTTTAAATACTAAACCTACAATTAAACTGCAAACATAAAATTTAATTGATCTTTTTGTTAATAATATGCGTTTATTGACGTATATAATTGACGTATTGGGTGTTTACCTGTAGTGTTATTTTTTTTTGTGATAAATAAATAAATTAAAATATAAACTGCTATGAGCGAACATTACTTTCGAAGTGCAAGGTGCACAAAATCATATAAGCCGCTGTGAGGAAACATTACTTTTGAAGTGCAAGGTGCACAAAATCATATAAACCACTATGAGCAAACATTACTTTTGAAGTGCATGGTGCACAAAATCATATGAGCCGCTATGAGCAAACATGAATTTATAATCTTTTTGTTAATAATAGTACCTATGTGTTGTTGTTCGTTTAGAGTGGTAATTTTATAAATGGTTAACGTATTGGGTGTCTACTTGTATTATTTATTATTTTGTAATTAATAAATAAATAAATTTAAATATAAACCGCTATTAGCGGACATTAGTTTTGAAGTGCAAGGTGCACAAAATCATATAAGCCGCTCTGAGCAAACATGAATTTATAATCTTTTTGTCAGTAATAGGATATGTTGTAATTGTTTAGCATATTGGGTGTATACTACTCTGTCAAGAAAGTACCGGGAAAAGATTAATAATATACAAAATGTTTGTTATTCATCCAAATTTATTTTATCACCATCAAAGTATGCTCCTTCAAAAACGATACACTTACCTACGCCAACGAATAATCCATTCATCAAAACATTTTTTAAACGCTGCTTTCGGAATTGAGTTCAGTTCTCGCCGCGAATTCTCCTTTATGTCTTCTACCGATTGAAAACGGGTACCACAAAGTGGTTATTTGAGTTTTGAAAAAAGAAAGAAGTCAGCCGGAGCCATATCTGGTGAATATGGTGGTTGCTGGATGGTATTTGTTGTGTGTTTGGTCAAAATAAAAATTCGTTCACAATGATGGCCTTGTGCGAAGGCGCATTATCGTGGTGCAAAATCCAAGAATTCTCTCTCCACAAATCTGGCCTTTTTCGTCGAATTTGCTCTCTGAAACGCCGCATAACGCTCAAATAATATCTTTTATTTACCGTTCGACCTTCCGGTAAGAATTCAGAGTGCACAACACCGCGATAGTCAAAGAAAACAGTCAACATGACTTTGACTTTTGATCGACTTTGGCGTGGTTTTTTCGGTTTCGGTTCAGTTGGAAGGCGCCACTCCGAAGCTTGTTGACTAGTTTGCATGTCAAACTCGTAAACCCACGTCTCATGAATGTTGGGTCGGAATTGAGTCGTTCTACCATGTCCTCAGCGACTTTCATGCGATTGAGTTTTTGGAGAAAATTCAGATCTTTTGGGACTAGCCGAGCGGCAACATGTTTCATACCCAAATAGATCCCCCATAACTGTAGTCTTCAGAAGGTAACACAATTGCATACAAATATGAACATAATCGAGATCCAAGAATGTTGATATAAAATTCATCCATCTTTAAATAATAACTCGTATACAAATGCAAACCGATTACCAATCCTTATCGAAGCGCTTATATTCTTATTAAGTCATTTGGATCCAGATACACAACTAGGGTTGCACAGACTTCCCAGGGTACGTGTCCCAAACATCTGGGATACAGCGCAAAAGGGGGACACCGGAGGAGCATGTCCGCGTTCCCGGGGCTCCTCCCATGAGAAATCCAAGGCAGGACGGTGCGAGATCGATATTATTATATACGACACTTTTTGCGGGTGGCATTCTTAAGCATTCCCCTGCCTTAACAAAAAGAAAGGGTCTCACTGGCTAGCTTTACACATAGACCCAAACTGTATGGGACAATATTTTGATTCGTTTGGTCAACCACAGGGTTTCATAGAACTTTTCTAAACGGTAATGTCAGAGTATGGGGATTATAGTAAGAGTACACAGAACGATTGGACCTTAATATGTGGCCAGTACAGTTTGGTATAAGTGTACTATAAACTCCATGGTAATAGTATTCCAGATTATATATACATAAGACGCAATTGCAACATTTGTCAATGATTAACGACACCGGGTAACTGGACGAAAATATTGACAATATATAATAATAATAAAGGCGTTTTTGACATAAATACTGTTAAAAGGTCAACTTGTGATTAACAATATTATTATTAATTTTAAAAGTTTAACATACATATAGGTATATCGTTTTGTAACTTCACAAATACATGATAGAGGGATTAGTGCAATCATTGATCTTCAGTTGCAAGTTAATATTATGTATCAATGATACCTCGCACACTTGGGATTGAAGAGTATTCATTGCGAAAATTTTGCTATTTTTCGCCTTTGTAAGATACGAAATACTCGTTTTGAAATAGACCCTTAACCGCCCTTGATAAAGGTCTATATTATACATATTCTTGATAGGGTACTAAATGTCTCATATTTAGATTTTCAAATAAAAAAAGACCTATGTATATATATATATATATATATATATAATAAGCGGACATTTTAAAACGTAACGTTAACTAGTATGTCGTTAAAAAAAAAAGATGTTTTCTCGGACTGGTAACTGCCGCATCCTTTGTACGGAACTCTGACAGAGTGAGCCACGATTCACATTGGGCCATTATTAAATGATAACAAAACAGTCATTGTTACCAAAATGTAAACTTGGTGTCGATGTCTATCGCCCAACAATAGTATGTACCATAGGTAGTACGGATAGGACAGTTCTGGCTCACAAGTACATTCTCGCCAATTGGGGTTCGAAAGCTGTTTGGTGTGATCATGAATTCCAAAAAAATTTTGGCACATGCCCGTTCGAATGCACGTCCATTGTGTCGTATCTTGCATGAATAATAAGTTCAAGTTATCAAATAGATCCTCCAAAAGTTAAGTAACACAATTGCAAACAAATATGAAAACAATCGAGATCCAAGAATGTTGATATAACATTCATCCTTCTTTAATAATAACCCGTTTACAAATGCAAACCGATTACCAATCCTTATCGATCTTCTTAATAAGTAATTTGGATCAAGTTACACACCTAGGGTCGCACAGGTCGCACTGGCTAACTATACACATATTAATGTAATAGTATTGGACACTATTTTATTCGATTTTTCACTAACAGGGATTCACAGATCTTTTCTAAATGGTAATTGCAGAGTATGGGGATTATAGTAAGAGTACACAGAACGATTGGACCTCAGTATGTGGGCAGTACAGTTTGGTATATTTGTACTATAAATTCCATGGTTATAGTATTCCAGATTATATATATACAGACGCAATTGCAACATTTGTCAATGATTTATTGATATTTGAAATATTAGAAAACTTTTAAATAAGGGTTAAGTAATAAATATGGTATTCTTTCATTTTTCCTCATTACTAATAGGTGCAGTCACTTAGATAGAGTCCGACCCTCATTAAGAACATGGAATCCAGCTGACTGCCCTGCATAAAAAATGGACTTATTGGCATGTTCCAAAATGCCTAATTTGATACCACTCTTTTAAAAAAAAAATCATCATACCGCTTCAAACCTCATATTCAAGGAAGAACTGGTGAGCTAGAACTCTTCTATCCCTACTAATAACATAAAAAATCTGTACGTATTATGTGCAAATTTCCTGGGTGATGATAAGTATCAGTGACGAGAGTTAGAAATGTTATATCAATTACGCCGGATATTTGGTATCCGGCTTATATAAAGAGTTGCAACTCCACCTAAAATAAAAAGTTATTTTTTCTAGTTGTAAATTCTGCAAGTAATCCTACAAATATTATAAAGGCGAAAGTTTCTGAATGTGTGAGTGTGTATGTTTGTAACTTCTTCACGTCTAAACGGTTGCAGCGATTTTAATAAATTCTGGTATGGAGTTAGCTGAGAGCCTGGATTAACACAAAGGCTATAATTTATAAAGCGGGTTTAATGCGGGTAAAACCGCGGGGCACAGCTAGTTGAATATAATTAACTTATAAATTATGCGACACCACTGACACACCTGACTGCACGTGAGGCGCAGCGACTAAGACAGTCGCCTCGCCTCTTCGTGTTGCGTGTTCGAGTCCCGCGCCGGACAACTTGAGCGACCCAGAAATAGTTGTTCTGAGTCTGGATGTAATTTGTGTCCGTCTATTATATGTTTGTAAAGTACCCCACGTCACAGAGAGTAACTAATGCGGGCGATGTCTTTTAAATAAAGTATAAAAACAACCATATTACTTTAAATTTCATCATTTCATGGAAATGTTGACGATTTAAGGGTGCGAGCGGCTTGAATTTTGGGCCCAGCAGGTCACAAAATCGATCCCCGTACCGAATAATTTTTGTGTGAAACCAGACCCCGCGACAAATCTTGTAATGGTGTAAACAAACTCCGACATAAAATGTATGAAGGTAAAGGTATATTGACCGTCTGAAAATCAATGTTGACAATCAATTTCGTATAAGTGATTTCATTATGTATGACTACTTGCCAAATTAAGTCGCGTTCATAAATTCAGTAGCATTTCATAATTGCCAATGCAAACGTGAAACTGCTACTGAATTTGTTAACGATGATATACTTAAGAACGTGGGTAATCTGGAATCGCCTAAATCCTTTTAATATAGAGACATTTCTATTATTACGATACGTATTATAAATAGGAGTAATTCAAAGGTGTGTATGTTTTTGATGGATCGACAAAAAACTTTGACATCATAATGCAACCAGTAAAGAATTTATTTCGGACTTTGTCTTTAGTCTGTGTTAATTTTATTATTGAAATACTATTGTGTGGAAATATGAACACTCTATATCTATCTAATCTATCTAATCTTATCTTTGTCAATCTAACAAAAACAAAACATCTTGATTGTACGGAACGGGGTTCATGATAATGCACTTTTGCACATTTCCTATATATTCAGTTGCTACTTTGGTAGCAGCTCTTTATTTCATTCCTAATATTGGATCTCAGAAATTACAGTAGTTTGGAGGGATAAAGACCGTCATATGTCACAGGGGGGATTCACGAAGGATAAAAAGTGGACACGGACCCCCGAAAACTATCTTCCCGCCAGCTGCGACTGTCACAATTTACAACTTACCTAACTAATTCATGATTCAATAAATACTCAATGTTTCGTAACTCTGACCGCGTTGTGTAGTGCGTCCCAAAATATTTCTACCTTCTAGTAGTTTTTTGGGTTTTCATTGAGTTCAATATTTATTGAAATTTGGAGTAAGGAATGGGGTGATCTTACATATACAATGTTTTGAATAAGCTAGGTATGTTCATCTAATCTTAAACATATAATCTTACTTGCTATTTAACCTTCTATCTGTCTGTCTATGGCTTCATAGCTCTGTAATAGGCATTTTTTTATTTGATAGTTTAATTTAAGCTTTAAGCAGTTTCTCGTTTGAGTCAAAGATTTTAGGTAGTCAGGTAAGGTTATAATATATTTTAATAGGGGTCGACAGCCCATCGTATCGCAGGGTGAAGAAGCCGTCCCGAAGGAATATCTACCAGAGAACCCGTCTTCCAAACGTGATGATAAGATTCAATTTTGCGGAGCCCTTATTTGTCCAGCAGTGCACGCCATTCGGTTTAAGACATTTATTTTCTCAAAAGATTACAAAAATCACTTGCAGAGAAAATACAATAGAACTTTAAAGTAGTTACATGCTTTTCCATATTGGCACAGCGTATACAATTTTATAACTTAGACTAATACAAAATATAAAAACAGGGTAATTAGAGAAAATGCATTCAAACAAAAATAGTCCAATACCTACACGCATCGGTCATTATCAGTAGTGCGTACGGAGATTTAAAAGGTGTTTGTTAAGGTAGGTGATACAGTGGCAAATACATAAACTTAGATCGTAATCATTATTCCAAATTTAAAGATTGTATACTTATTTTTATTTATTTATTATATATATTGTATTATATTAATGCTATATTATATTATTCGTATATTTTTACATACCTAGTAGAAAAAGAAATAGTTCTTTAAGTTTGTTTTGTATATAGTAATATAAAGTTGTATCCAAAATTTGTTTTATTTATTATATATTATTAATATTTATTTTTATATATTATTATGTTTTTATTATTTATTAGTTTATTTAGCATAGTAATGAAAAATCCGCCAAGATGTAGCTTTTTAGAACTTTCTTAAAGGTGGTGAAATTTGACATTCGGATGTCACGATTTTAATTATAGCATTGTTAGCATGGCTGTATAGACATAAGGTTTTCGATTGTATTTGTTTTAAAACATTGCATATGTCTATTTGATTGCGCGATGTATAGTTATTTAAAATAATTTAAATGACATAATATTTTTCACTAATATATCACGTATACAAAAGGGGACATACACATTTGCACTCATAGCCAGATGTTCTGACAGTTCCGTAAATGATCGACGAGGTTCAGCAACTAGGCTCGCGGTCAGTACATAGATGAGTGACCGGGAAAGTGGCTTAATGTCTGAACATCTCCGTGCTTCGGAGGGCACGTTAAACTGTCGGTCCCGGTTAGCTATTAGCCAACAGTCGTTAAGCCATGTCAGAGGCCTACTGGGCGGCTTGAAAAACTCTGACACCAGGGTAACCACTACCCATACGATAAGTAAGTAAGTAGGGGGACAAACAATACTATCAAATGCGCTCCAATATATCCACAGGATTGGTGGACAATTTCTAACGCGTTGCTCATTTTTTATCGTAATTTCGCGCCAATACTAAGTTGACAAGGGTATGAGTATCGAGTTGCGTGTATCGTTGCGGTCATCAGGAGACTGGGCCTTCGGGTAGCGCCCCACAAGACCGTGTAGCTATGAGTTACCGTGTAGAGTACAACCCAGTACGTTTCTGAGATTAGGTGACGAAGAGGCTAGGGTGGGGCGGTATATGAATTACCTATGCCTCAGTCTAGGTTTTGAGAAGCACGTTAAGCCTCTAACCTCTTGAGGGCGATGGGTAATCAGGACATCAGGGCATAGGTTGGCTTTAAACGAACCTCGAAGATTAGATCTTATTTCATTTCTTTCAGGAATTTCAGACTGATCAGGCATAGTTGATTTCTTCTTTAAGCTTTATTTTTCCATATTTACATTCCTGTACTGTTTCTACTAACGCCATGAACTTATGTCTGAAATAAAGTATTTGAATTTGAATTAGCAAGGACAAGTACTTATATCAATTTAATATCCATAACTTCTATTAAAACCCTAATTACCTGGTCGCAACCCTAATCGTATACATTTGTTTTACTAAACGGGTAAATAAAGTCAAGTGTTACCTACGAAACTAGTTCATATACCTGGGCCATTTTAAAATAAAATAAAATAAAAAAGGTTTTTATTCTCGTAGACTTTAAAAAGCGCTTGAAAATTTTCAGACCATGTTTTTAGTAATATGTATATAATAATATGTATGTAATAGTATACATAATTATTTCTAGTTACATAGATATTTAGATACGCGGAAAAGTCTATCATAATTAAGAAAAAAATGCCGTGGTCTTGTGAGTATCCACGGCCAGTGTGAGTTAAAAAATAAAAACTGAGAGCGTCTGCCCGCGGCAGTGACGCGGTGTTCCATACTTAAAATTTTAAATAGACTATATAATTTGGCGGGAAACTAACTCTGTAAGCTGTGTCGAAATCTCAGATTAAGACTAATATCGTATAAAAAATTAGTTCAAGTGATTCTGGAATGTTGACCCCAGATTCTGCTAAAGACGAGACAAATACATTTATCGAAAATCTGTTGCCAGAAATTTATGAGGGCTTTATGAAGTGACGAGCAGATAAGAAAATAAAATCATTTTCCGAAACTGTATTTATTACATACTTCAGTCGACTATCTGGCAAAATAAAGCCTTCTACGCTATGGAACAGGTATTCAATGCTCAAGAATACACTAACTGTACTAAGACTAAGTACTAAGAGTATAACACAATAACATTTGAATTTTATAACATTATTCGCAATGCAAAGCTTTAATATAATCTCAAAAATGGGAAATCATAAATTTAATCGTCCGGCGGGCCTCGAACGTGCACCATCTACCAATCTGGGGTAGGTGCAGGTTTGAGACCCGCCAGACGATTAAATTTATGATTTCCCATTTTTGAGAACACAATTAAAGTTTTATTTCTCGACGTCAAAATTTCTTTTTCATAGCGAGGACATACCATCGGTTCGGTGCTAAAAAAGTTTGCTATACGCACCATATACATATCCGGTACAACCGTGAAGAACGTGATAGGCACACCGAAGGATGTTTTGCCGCTACAAACACCAAGAGTCTACAAATTGAATTGCAGCTGCGGCAGTTCCTATATAGGCCAGACTAAGCGGACCGTCGCGGACAGGGTCAGAGAACATGTCGCAGCGGTAAACAAGCGCCAGACTAGTAAGTCACCAGTTGCCGAACATTTATTACAACCCGGCACTAATCACTGGATTGATTTTGATCAGCCACAAGTACTTTCCTCCGAGCGTCACTACTACTCGCGAGTTGTGCGTGAAGCCCTTGAAATTAAGAAATACAAAAATTTTAAACGGAAGGACTGTTTCAAATTGTCGCCGTTATGGAATCCAGTGGTTAAACATTTAAAACCGTGATATGTACAGTCGGTCAAAAATGTGGACTCCGTTAGTGCAGTGTGTAACCGGTCTTACCAGTATGATAAACCATCAGTGAGGGTAGTTAAATACTCGATGCCCTCGGAAGCGGAGCAACAACGCTGTGCCAGACATCCCGTGACCACGATTAATGCAACTTGGTCGAAAGTTCGGGAAAATAACAATAAAGGTTAGTCGCGTTAATACCTGTTAACAATGTTTATATATACTCCAAAATTGTTTGTAAATACTTAATTAAAAAAAAAAAAAGTTTGTTTAGAATTAACATTTTATTTATCGAATCAAATCTTTATTTGCTCAAATATGGTACAGATGTTAATCAAAAGGTGATATCCAACATATTCTGACCTGAGGTCGTGCAAATAAACGTATAGTTTTGAAACTTAATGTATTAATTAATCTATTAAATTACATTATTATTTTGACTTTACCACAATAATACATATTTTTATTAGGTTTATTTAAGTTAATGTCGAATTTGCGACAGTGTTAGAAGGAAAACGCTGCCGACAGTGACTAATACAGTCATCAACGAAATGTTTGGATTAACACACAAATATCTGTCCTGGGTGGGAATCGAACTCACGATCTGCGGTGTGAAAGGCAAACATTTCCTAAACACGCCAACGCCCGTTACAAGAGCACAATAAGATTAAGTTATTATAATTGCATATATACTTTATTTGGGAAGTAATTTGAGCGAAAAAGGGATTGAATAATACTTACTGTACAATGGAGTTGGTAAAAGTTCATTTTCCATGGTTAGAATAGGTTTCGCTCGGTTCAGGGCATCTTAAGCATGGAAGATAAACTAAATATCTTCCCTAAAAATATAAATAATAATATAGATGCTTGACACTAAAGAACCTTCATATATCTTCTAGTAAAGTAAGGTCTTACCGTTCCCAAGGGGCAAGTCTAGAGCTACTGGGGATCATTTCCAGCGGCTGTTGGTACCGAGTATCATTTACAACGCTTAATAATTGGCCTGCGCTCTCATAGACGCAGAAAGCCCACCGTTCAAGATAATCTTTGTTCGAGGATAATCTGAATTCGCTGGAAATAAATTCAAATTACCTTGTACAAATTTATAAACATATAATTGGAAACCCACAAAATGAACTTTACACGTTTTCGAGCAATATTAATAGTGATATGTGATATGATACTTATGGAGTTCTATCAAATCAAAACACTTTGGCCTGCGCTCTCATAGACGCTGAGAACCCACCGTACAAGATAATCTTAATTCGAGGATAAACTGAATTCGCTGACAATAAATTAAATATTTCCAAATATATCATTGGAAAGCACACAAAATATAGTTTACACGTTCTTGTGCAATATTAATAGCGTATGATACTTATGCAGTTCTATCAAATCAAAACACCGAATGACTTGATATAATTTTTTACATTAGTTTGTGAAACACGGAAATACACTTACATTTTATTCCCGTATTTTGTGAACTGATTGATGATATAAGTAGTTTATTTTCACAGATAAATTAAGCTTCAGGAGCTGACAGACAGCAAAATGACTGCAGTATGAAATCTTTGAGTTTGTTTCGCTGGGTCTTCTCAGTTGGGGCGCATTGGATCCGGAGGTAGCGACCGTCCTTATTAACACAACTTCCGCTATAATAATAAATAATTCAGACAATATATAGTAAAATATAGCTAAAACTTTAAGTTTTTATAATTAAACTTAAACATAATCTCTTTGACAATAACTTAATACAAGCTAGCTAAATATAATTGCTATTATAACTAAATATCTATGTAACTAGAAATAATAATGTATACAACTATATTACAACAAACATGTTCTGACTATTTACAAGTGCTTTTTTAAAGTCTACGTGAATAAAAATCTTTTTATTTTATTTTATTTTACGATGTAACTCAGTACGTTCATCCATCTGTCACGTGGGTAATTTAAGCAACAACTACCAATACCAGCGATTTAATACAGTTTTGAATATTGCTTATTTGGATATTGCCACCTTCGTAATTTGGGTCTCAAATTTTAAAGTAATGGAATCAGTTAAATGGTATATCAGTATTATATGAAAACATCTAATTTGAATATTACGGAACAGATTCACTTTGTTTACAAATGAATTAAAGTATAAAAGAAATACTACCACACTGAGAGTAGTGCACAATTTTCTTTATTGTTTTCCATTTGTTAATAGATGTGTTCAGTGTATATTATAGTTTCAGACCGAGACATACAGATTCATAGTAAGTTTTTAATCATTAAATCTATGTATATTACGTGAAAAAGGAATGCTGAGATGGTTTGGCCATTTAGAAAGGATGAATGAAAGAAGATTGACAAAAAAAGTATACCTGGACTGTGTTAATGGAACAACCGGAAGGGGAAGACCTCGTCGAACATTCTCTGACCAAATCGGAGACGTTCTCAAGAAAGGGCAGGTCAGAAGTACCCTAAACCGGCGAGTATGTATGAAGAATATAATGACAGTAATCGAGGCAAAAGTCGTGTGCAAAGATCGTGACAAATGGAAATCCGTTGTCTCTGCCTACCCCTCTGGAAAACAGGCGTGAGTCTACGTATGTATGTATATTACTTATCAGGAATTTAAGGAAACAAAGCCCGAGTCCAACTCGTACATGGCCGTTTTTTTTTGTATATAATACAAAAAATATTAAAATCAAACAGTTTTCTTTTAACGCCCAGCGTTTTCTGCGCCCGTATGAACGTAAGCTTATGTTATGCGAAGCATGTCGGTACACCTGGACTCCAGAGAATTCCTTCAACTACGACAGATTAGGGCTCAAACACACTGTCTTCACGGTATTAGATTTAGTACAAGATTTTTTTTTGCTTTTAATATTTTGTAACGTTATTTTTCACGGCTCGCTAACTTATTTTATTATTTAATTAAGTACCAGGTATAGTACTTTATGTGTATTACAATCTAGTCTAGAGACTAATAAGTAATTTTATATTAACCTAAACTTCTACATAAACTTAATTAAGTCTAAGAATCAGTCCACCGACTTTCCTTAGTCATATTTGTTAAGGGGAAGACACTTTGTTCATGTGTTCCTTATAAAACTATAAATGAACTAGATTAAATCGAACTGTGCCAATCTCCATACACATCATGAGTATATTATCCAAAAAAGGCCTTAAAAATTACCATTACCTGCCTAGCGCTGAATAAATTTATTTAAATATATAAATAAACGGTAACCGGGAACAAAACCAGAAAGATCGTTTTTTTCATTCAAAAATACTGAATTCGAATACAATCGTTCGATAAGTCTTCATACAAACTTCTATTTGAATATTGTTTCCGAAATTTTACATTACAACTGAAGCTTAGGTAAACCCCGGTTTACCGGTCGGCAATATCTAATTTTGATTTTGTAATCTCCCTTTAGATGTAGGCCGATGGCAAGGCGTTTCGTGAGAAACTTATATACTATCCAATGTCAGTCCAATATTCGTCGACGGGGTCTCACGCAAGCTCTCCTGAATCTCGTGAGTGGAATTTTACACGTAATAAATCATTACCTAGTGACGGTGGCCACGATACTGTGTTATTTATTATCCAAGCGTATACTCGTTATTTGGGAATATTTAATGTTGGTTCAGAATTTTCTCTCGGACTTCATAATTCACATATACATGACATGTTTTAATTGAAACAATGAGTGTTTACAATAACAAGGCCAATTGGATACTGAATTTTTCAGCCACTATACGTAATTCCTGGTTAGGTGTATTGTAAATATGTTGAATACGCGACCAAGCAGCCACGGAGCTAACTGGGTGTGGCGGGCATTAAGGGTTCAGCGATATGGATAGTATACGCCGAAATTAAATAGGCGTACTCCATACATTAGGTAGCAGCGGCGCCAATAGTAACAGAGGGCCAAGAAAAGGGGATCAGAAAGGGTTTCTAAACGGGAATCTGTTGGCAGTAATTCCGGCCACACAACTGAGATGTAGGAGACAAACGGTGAAACTACCACTCTAATTTTCCTTTAAAAGGAGCGTAGAATTAGTTCTATGGCCAAGAGTGTCAGTTATAAAGGATATATATAGATAAATAGATAGTTATACACCTGATTGACGGTGCCTTTACGGCCTAGTTTCCCATGGGGAGAAGCAACATTAAGCAAAACTAATCTTACGGTGTACCTTACATCCTGTAAGATTCGTTTTGCTTCGCCCCATTTAAAATTATTTCATATTCAATTTAATTGTGATGGGGTCGTTTAGTGATTTAGACGATTGATTTTCAAGCTTCCTATATATTTATTGTATGACAAATTTTTTGAATTTAGAAAGAAGCCCTTTAATATAAAAAAATATTTAAATTAATTGACACACATCAAATGATATAGTATCTATGGGTTTAGAAAAACCAAAACGTACATATGTACATACAAGTTGAGGCTCTCAACAAAGAAGCTGCGCTGTGGTTGGTTGTTTTCGTGATAGTTTGATATGAAAGCTTCCTTGCCTTCGAGAGCACAATTTACGTTTAAAAGTTTCACCTTCTGCACACTCGTACCTACTACAAAATAACTTTAACAAATTCAGCTCTTCCGATGTTTCGGTGTTATGAAATCGTCCATTATCCTTCACAAAAAGTAGAAGATTACAAAAAGCACAATGGGTATAACAATGTCGCAAAATTTTACACAGCCGAAATACGCCAAATGTGCCTTTTCAGCTTTATCTGCCAGTTAGGATTCAGCTCTATATGGCAGTACATACTGGTTACTGAACTTTTTGTGCCGAAACTGTTATTTTTATTATGCATAACATTAGGAGTGTATTTTTACTTTTTCGGTTTACATGGGCTTACGAACTTTTATGTACCTTCTGTAGGTACAATACTGACTAATAGTTGCCAGTTAACGTTTTGGTAAATGTTCAAATGATGTACAACTGGACATTCATCTTAAAAATACACCACAATGTTTGCGTGGTTAGATGCTTAATAATGTTGATTTCTTTCACCATTTAGTGTAGGTACTATTGTTAAAACAATATACAATTTATATATTGGAACGAAGTTCCTTATCGCGCGTTGCGAAAGGGGGCTAGACGGAAAAAATTAAGACGAAAAGTTGTAACGACACATTTTGCTTTTTTTTTATTACTATCATTGAGCCTACTGATTAAGTTTCTATAACATTATATTTGTTAATAATAAAAAAAAAAATTATAACTTAAAAAAAATAAAATTTTATTACAATTCCTTCACTAATTAATCGAAAGGAACTTCGTTCCATCCGTCACTTCGTCGTTCATTGTCACTTGACACCTCTCAAGTTTTTTTTGTATAAGAATTTGAAATTATGATGAAACAAATTGAAGCAGCCCGATGGTTGGCGGAAACAGTAACAGATGCGACAGTTGAAATATCAAGGGCATCTCCCGCATTGATGACCCTTCTATCTGATGACCTCTGATAACCATACTCGGACATAGGAACATAATAATTGGAATGTGTACTCGCATATAGTTGTGCAATCGTTGCTCTTAGAGCGGAAAATCTCTTTGTTCTTCTCTTTAGGCATTAATTTTCACGCATAGCCGATGGAACATAGTAAAATCTGGATAGCGCGAGGTGAACTACTCAGATAAATTAATAGATGCCATGACCAAGCGTCCTCAATACGCTTGGTCATGGCATCTATGTTTATTTGTTGACATTTACGTTAAGTTTTTATTCCCAACTCACTGAAAGGCAGTTTAATAACGTATACGTCCACACGGCTACATATCAAGCTATACAATCGTTGTATAGGATTTCCATACAATGACAGGTCAGCTTATACTGGAAATGTATAGCTTTATATGTAGCTGTGTGTATGTACAACGTATAAAATTTTATTTAATTCATTCCTGTGTGGTAAAATATCCACATCATATCTCAACCCACGGAGGAGCGCACAAGTCATCCTGAAGAAATCTTTACCAAAGAATAGGAAACAACGTATTTATATCTCAGTACTAATCAGACCATGATACTGAAATCACCAACCCATCTGCCAAGCATGGTGATTATGGCACATCCCATAAATTATGTAGGCTAAGCTTTTGGTCAGCAGTGAACGCCTCGTGGCTGCCATGATGAGGATGACTAACCTATATACCAGAATTGAAAAATTATAATTCTTTTACACAACCAAATAATAAAATAATAATATCCTGGGACATTATTCACACATAGCCATCTAATCCCAAACTTCGCAGAACTTGTACTATGGAACACCAGATAACTGATATACAACATATACTTACTTTTCTTCTGTAAATACATACTGATATAGATAACTACCCTGTGTACAATATATACAAAGTAAAGTTTATCAGTTAAACTAAAAGTAGTGTTACTACATATCTACGAAGGTACTTCTGAAATAAACGGGTACCTCCATCAGTGTCTCTTAAAACTACTTGAGACTTTCTTGCATTAAGGGGATGTCTTCTCAAAACTATTTCATCTGGCACCATCTGTCTTACTATCGCTTTGCCACAAACGATCTAACTTTGTTTCCAGAGGCACCAGCGCACTCGTTATTTTCTAGTGATAGTTCCACTTCATATTTTATAACCATTTTGAAGCTGGAGTGTTGTACGTGCTGGATGTAATATAAATGAAAGTTTTCGTAATTCAAAGAGATAGTATGTTCTAACTACATAGATAAGCTGATATTTTTTTTAAGACAACGCTCGCACTAGGGAAGTACGGACACAAATTAAATCAAGACTCAGAACAACAATTTATGGGCCACACAAATAGTTGTCTGGTGCGGGACTCGAACCCGCGACATGAAGCGGCGAAGCCACTGTCTTAGCCGCTGCGCCACACGTGCACGTTTCAAATCAATGAAAACGTAATTTGTGGCATTTTGTGGACGCTATAATTCGTAATGTATTAAAGACATAGTTTTAATTTCATTTATTGCTTTGGTAGCTCACAAATCTTGAAAGATTTTTGTGAATTTTCTTTACAGCTATAACCTTACCTAACGTTTGAAAACCCCCGAGTCCAACTGTAATTACACCATTTTGGAAAAGAGCTGATACTCTTCCACTGCTGCACCGATATTGACTAACAAGAAAAAATAAATAAAAAACAAATGAAAGAGCCGCATCTAAATCGGTTTATCCTTTTAAGAGCTACGATGCCACAGACAGACAGACTTCGACGTCAGACTTATAACACCCCTCTATTTGCGTCGGGGTTTAAAAATACAGCTAACGAAATTCAACCGTTAATCGATAAAATAATCTCCATGATCCTAAAATGGAGCGAGAGTTGCACAAGATGTTCCTAAAAAACCAAATCTCATGCATCTCTACACCATTTAATCACTCAAAGCTACAAAAGGTGGGTTGCACCCCAAGAAGGAAGTAATTTTATTTTGCTAGACGGTTGAAGCTCTTACTCGCCTCTACAGTACAGTAAAGCAATGAAAGCCTCGTAGGCTAAATGTAATCATGTGTTTTATAGATGTCGCCCGTATTAGTGAAATTATCCCTGTGTCGTGGGGTACTTTACAAACATATAATTGATGGATAAAAAGTAAATCCAAACTCAGTACAACTATTTATGGGTCCCACAAATAGTTGTCCTGCACGGGATTCGAATCCGGGACACTAAGTGGCGAGGCGACTGTTTAACTGCTCCGCCACATGTGCATTCAAGTAAAATAAGGGCACTGAAAAGTTAAATTAATACATTAACATCTCTCGAAATTCGTTTACTTAAATTGGTAATGAGTTGATAAAGCGAACCATATCTATTTTGCTGATATAACTCAGACGTATCAGGAAATCATAAGCTCAGCGGATCTATGAGATACTTGAAGCAAGTCTATGGTTCTACATAGGTATGGTATAGCTCTAAATATAAAACATAGACATGTTTTATATTTAGTGTCACTGCCGCTACATGCTCTGAAATTGAATTATTATCAGATATTGGAAAGATAAAGGAGTTGTATAATAATAACCTTGGTTAATGGAAATTAGTCTAAATAGAGACAAACTACTATTGTCTAAATATGCTTAAATTGTGATATACCTTTATTAGTTTATTTAGGAATGTTTTCAGTTTTGTTTCACATGTATCCATGGATATGCCGGATAGATAAAGCAAAGCATGATGAACATTTCTAAACAACACCATCTACTGTGTACCATGTTTCGAAGTAAATTAAGAGATTTATTATTATTATTACATTATCATACATAAACAGTTGGTAAATACATACCTCCATTAATTTTGGTAGAAAAGTTTTCAGTTTTTACATAATCATACATTTATAGGCACGTAAATATTTAGTATAAACATACCTCCATTAATTTTTTAGGACTATTTTGCAGTTCTTTTCACAGTATCATACATTTATCACTTAGACATAGAAATAGTTGGTAAAAACACACGTGTAATTTCTTTGAAGTACTTTTAATGAATATTGAACCCATCGTATCATATTTAAGTCATGAATACGGAGACCTTCCAAATAAGAGGCAAAGGGTTGGACCGAACCTTTTAATGAAATTTAAGGAATATACTCGATTTTTTTAGCGAATATATACAAAAACAGTAGGTAACCCACATACCTCCAGTAATTTTCCGCATAAGTTCTTTCAGTTCATAAGATTCTAAAAATAAAATGTTCCTGTTAAATTAATGAATATTACGAAAATAAATGTTCACGAAAATTTTAAAAGAGAGATTTTGGGATACCTTTCAGAAGCGAGGCATTTTTCACGTCAATGACCCGGCTAATTGATAGGCCTTCCTCTTTCCACACTCAAGTGGTCCTTGAATTTTCTTAGCGCTGGAAATATGTACGAGATTTTTTTGAATTGTTCTCATAACAATGCGGAATGTATAAGTAGATGAAGAAAGATTTATTCGTAAACGTTGGAATTTATATGAAGAATGATAATGAAGTATCCGTGTCAGAGGTAAATTATGACTAATATATTTTGTTAAAGGTTTCTTTTTCATTCCTATGGGCATTGATTATTCTGGTATCAGAGTTTTTTCTGTCGCCCAGTTTAGGCTGCGGTTCCACTGAGGCGGAGCGGAGCAGTGCGGGGACGATCTGTGCCGCGATTCACTAACTACATGGATTGAAATCCACATCTCTTCTCCACTCTAATTGAAACACCTATATACCTCTTTTCTTATGAGCTAAAATTAAACCACTTTTGCCTGCCTCCGATCTACTGACCGCGCGCCTATTTGTTTACCTCGTCGATCTTTTTCGAACCAGTGGAGACTGGCTGAACTGGCTACTAGCGTCTCAGGTTTTCTTAAGTTATTCCGCGCTATGAATAATTATTTTTAGACGGGCCTGTTGGCGTGGTTGGCAAATGCTTGCTTTTCACGCCGGAGGTCGTGGGTTCGATTCCCATCCCGGACAGATATTTGTGTGCACGAAGATGTCTGTTTGTCCTGAGTCTGGGTGTAATTATCTATATAAGTACGTATTTACAAAAGAATAGTAGTATATGTAGTATATCAGTTATCTAGTTAGTTCATAGTGCAAGCTCTGTTTAATTTGGGATCAGATGGCCGTGTGTAAATAATGTCCCAGTATATTATTATTATTATTGTATTATAGCTGTCAGAACTGTGAATAGCAATTATCGCAATCTATGCCAACTTACAATACGTTGAACAACTCTTACGCATGTCTTAACCAGTAAACATGTTTCACTAAATTAGTAATAGATATTTAAATAAGAAATCCTTTAAAATTTCTCTCAATCTTTAAAATGGTCAGAATATTATGATAAGAAAACACGTTTTTCAGCAGCAATAGATGTATATTTATATCTTCAGGTTTGCACCATTACAACACTTAGCAAAATGAATTCACTTCTGTATTAATAAATCAAGATACACACAACATACAACACTTGTTAACAGCCTTTCGGCTCGAGCGCTCGGTAAGAACTCCGAAATAGGCCGTTATTCCGAATGTCATGAACGGGAATGAACTGAACGCATTGGCCATTCCACTCATTCACCTCTTTTCGTCAAATTGTATCCTTTTAACATATGTCGAGGCAGGACGGCTTGAAGGCTCTTCACCACAACTCATCCTCTTATAATTTTATGGGTAGGTGAGGGCGGGACAGAAACAAATTACAATCAACGTAATTCACAAGAATCACGATTTAATTAGATGTTTAGTGATTACTACAACGTAAAATCAATCAAATTAAATCTTAAAATATCGTGATGGCGAAGATTCTCAGCGATTCGTCACAAGGGTGGTGCGCGGGCGCCGTCTCGTTCAAAAGTGACTTCAAGATGGCCGCCCACACTACCATTGACAATGACGCTTCGCTAGGTTGACATTGACAGTCCTGTCAACCTGACGTTTGACGTAAACGCCGTCACGGCCGGACTGACGTACGACCGTCCTCGGGCGATTTATCTGAAACAAACTAAGATAACTGCATAGTCCGTTCGCTCATCCTGACTTAATGATTTTCATCAGTATACAAACACTAAAAACATTTAATGACTTTGACTAACCAGGCAAGTGTATCGCTTAGACAACCGTGAGGTGTGACTCGGACTACACTTCAGTAAGACCACTCGACAAACGCATTAGATATCATAACTCGCTAGAATTTAGCCAGTTATGATTAGCCAATACAGCACATTTTCGTTTTTGTGAACATCTAGACAAGCCAATCCTAACAAGGATGTGACCCGGACGACACAATTCGTTTTACACTTAGCAGGCAAGCATCCAGAACAAGTCAGCCCTCCCGAGGAAACCGACTCGGACGACACAACTCGTCTCGGATATAACAAGCGATCATCGATGACAAGTCAGCCCTCTCAAGGCAACTGACTCGGACGACACAATTCGTCTCGGATATAACAAGCCATCATCTATGACAAGTCAGCCCTCTCAAGGCAACTAACTCGGACGACACAATTCGTCTCGGATATAACAAGCGAGAATCCGTGACAAGTCAGCCCTCTCGAGGCAACTGACTCGGACGACACAATTCGTCTCGGATATAACAAGCGATCATCCATGACAAGTCAGCCCTCTCGAGGCAACTGACTCGGACGACACAATTCGTCTCGGATATAACAAGCGATCATCCATGACAAGTCAGCCCTCTCAAGGCAACTGACTCGGACGACACAATTCGTCTCGGATATAACAAGCGATCATCCATGACAAGTCAGCCCTCTCGAGGCAACTGACTCGGACGACACAATTCGTCTCGGATATAACAAGCGATCATCCAGGACAAGTCTACCCTCTCGAGGGACTCGACTTGGACGACAAATTTCGTCAGATGACGCTAAATAAATCAATGTAACAAGTCAACCAGAAATGAATTGGACGACGCATTTCGTCTATCGTCTATGACGAGTGAGGTGTGCCCTCTAACTACTCACCTGGAATGGTCAGGACAACGCTTCTTCGCCCAGGATCAACCATTGTAACAATTTATCATAATAATATGAAGGTTACAATAATGTAACGATAGTTTGTAGTATTGTCCTGTGAAATGTGCACTTCAACTTCATGAGGGGCCTCCCATGTATCAGGTTCTGAGTATACGCTCAGGGTATCTGAGTTTGCAGTGACAGTGTTTAAGTCAGCCGATCCAGTGTCTGAGCATACGGCCAAGGTGTCGTGATGGTCTAATAACTCGTTATTATTATCTGAGCACGAAGTATTTTCTACATGATCAGACGCCGTCTCGGCCTCTACTTAATTTAAAACGTTAGACGCGATTTTTTTTATATGGGCAGCGACTACACATAAATGTTAAATTTTTACGGAATTAGTAATTTTTGACTTGACTTGAACGAGCAAGTGGGTCACCTGACGGTAAGTGAGCACCGCCGTCCATGTACACTCACAACACCAGAGGCGTCGCGGGTGCATTGCCGGCCTTTAAGAGTCAGCAAACAAGTGTTGCTGACCCTTCCCCCGACCCCGATGAGCTCTGACGACCTTGATCTGCGATGATTCTTTTTTGGAGTGCACGCGTTGCATTTAACAGACGTTTATGTGCGAGTAAAACGTATTTCGTAAAGCCGTCAGTTATAATTCTACTTCCGGTCGCTCTTCCCGCTAAGCATTCTCGAAAAGTCAATATGAACTACGGACTCAACGGCCGGGATGATCAAACATTTTATTCCAAACAAATAATCTTAGCTGTAGTCGCAAACATTTAACAAAGTATAAACAATCAGTCAAATCACACCTTCACTAACATTCCCACACAAATTTCCACTAAGTGAAAAACACTTAAATAATTTTCGTAAGCTATAATTCGGTATGTAATACTCTACATCTCAACACACAAGCCTCCATCGTCATCGCGTGGGCTACCTCCATCTGGTACCCATTCAGCGATCGCTGACACCTCGGCCGCCAAACGCACTGAGACGGGAAATGAAGCCCGATGTTCCACCTAAGCCTACGAATACCATGGAGGTACCAGCGGTCTGAGCGACCTTTAACGCGACACATTAACACGAACGTCCATCCCCTTTGTCATTACTTGTAAGTCTAAATCTATGTCGTAAGGGTTCACGTCGGGGTTGTCTACGTCAGGCAAATCAAAGATTTCAATGTGTACTGTTCGTTCAAGCCTGAAGCCATGACAAAAATTAAGAAATATCGCGCACCATGTAATCGATCAATCTGGTCAGATATGAGGGGTAGCAGGAACCTATCGGACACTATATTATCATCAAGCATACGGTAGTCGACACACATTCTATCGCTTAAGTGCCTTTCCTTTACCAGAAGGTAAGGAGAGGAGAATAGTGACAAACTAGCTCGAATAAAATTTGCCTCATGCAATTAGTTTACTTTTTATCACACCACACTAAACTAGCGCAGTTTGGACTTAATCTATTAGGACATCGGAACGTCGTCATAGGGGTATTATTAGCAAAGTAGTAGGTACTCCGGTGGCAAACGGACTATCAAATAATTTCAAGAGCACTACGAACTACATAATTATTGAGAGAAACCAAATCAATATTGAATTCAGTCGCGTCACAAAGGTTTACTATTTTAGACAGATAAAATGTCAGTTTATTACAGGTCGTATTTGCCCACCTCGTTGGTCCAACGGTATCCGTTAATGAGGTGCTGGGTTCGAACACGGTTCGGGCCAAAAAAAACGATTTTGGGACTTATCCGCAAAAAGAAACCTCCCAGCATCAGCCCGAAGTCCGGGAGCTGGCAGCATTACACCCCCGTGCTTCGGAGAGCACGCAAATCCGTAAGTCCCGAGCCCGACCCCTCATCGGTTGCGCCGTCAGTCGACCCATCGGATCACGAGAGTCATGGAACAAAAAGCGCCCCCATTCCCGCGCGGACATCCGTGCACCATAATACGTCCTACTAAACTGGCCAATCTCCACTAAGACTGGCCGCCGTGGCCGGCACGTGTGGCCGATTTTTTAAGTCTCGCGTTAAATCATGATATCATAACGTAAACGACGATTGGGTTGTCCATGAAAAACAACGAAATATTATCGATCTCCATCTGTGTTGAAATTTGTAAGCTACAAGAATAGTTAACAACATTATAAAACAGTTTTGCTCGAAATTTATAAGCCGTCTGTAGCTCATGAGTCATGAGTGAGCAATCAGCTCTAGAAACGTATAAAAATGGATCTACTTACCAAAATGTCCTCTCTGGTGTGTTAACGACGTAGACGTTAACGGGCATCTCTTGTGATCACGTTGTTTATTCCCACGGTTGCACTTCGAAGCTAAATGGCCACAGCGTAAACAGCAGCGATGTCTGGTTTCTGGTCGCAGAAGACGTCATCGCTGCCGGCGTTGTTGACCTTCTCTTTTTCGGACGACACTCACATGCACTCACATGCACCATGTCCTAGCTTGCCGCACTGAAAACAATTTAAAAACACTATAAAACCATATTAAGAACGATACAGTTTCGGATCGTTTTGCGTGTACACAATTATATTCAGCTACTTGAGGCGCATTCCTTTCCTAAAGTAGACGGTTTCAATTCTCGCTGCAGCTTCTTTCTCGTAATAATCTCCGTATTGAAGGCTAATCGTTGTAGGTGGTTGTGGAATTTTGACGAATGTGACAGTGCAGTGGACAGCAATGTAGTCTTCGCTCATATTTGTCCATTTTGAGGTTTATGTATGGTCACGCACAGATATTCGTTTTCCTTGCGTTTGCTATTTTGCAGGTTAATGAGGTCAGTCGCGGGTGTTTCAACACTATCATTCCGTGGAGTAAATAACTCGAATCTGCAACCACCGCATCTCAAGGAACGATATTTGTGATAGCCACTGCAACGACGTGCTTTTCAGCGCACCATAGCTATTATAAATGATTTTCACCGAAACAAAGGTCAACAGTATGCCCAAGCACGTGCGTTTGTGTCAGTTGGGGTCTAATTTGAGTTGCTTTATACTGTGGGCGATCACTTGATTTTAAATCGCTTCCACCAGACTCAACATCCGGCTATTTTCTAGCTCAAACATTTTTCGAAAAATATCTTCACCGTGTGGCTTATCTTCGGTTCTTGATCCCACGCCTGATGTCGAGGCAGGACGGCTTGAAGGCTCTTCACCACAACTCATCCTCTTATAATTTTATGGGTAGGTGAGGGCGGAACAGAAACAAATTACAATCAACGTAATTCACAAGAATCACGATTTAATTCATTTATTTATTTATTTATTGACAAAATATAAGCTTACAGTTAACACCAAAGCGCTTATAATTTATACTTAACAACTAAAGATTATGATTACGCTACATTAAAATTCTATTACTATATGTCAAATGAAATATGAAATTAAACAACAATAATAAAGACAAACACAAACACAAACACACAAAAAGCTACATTGATTTTAAGATTTGGCGCTATTTAAATACTCTATTACATTTCTAAATGTTGTACTAACTGCGTCAAAAAATATGTCTGCATGTGGATTTGATTGCAGGAAACCGTTTATAAGCTTAATGGTTCTAGCCGTTGGACAGTTCTCTCTTTGTTGAGGGCGCCATGTTGGCGGACAGGAGAGGAGTCTATGTTGGCGCCTGCCACTGCCACGAATGTATTGACTAGGTGCAAAGAGATAAATACATTCACGTACCGCGGGGTTGTCAACTTTATTTGAGAGCAACATAAAATAATGTATTATGTGCGTTAGCTCACGCCTGAGTCGTAGAGTATCAAGCCCGACCATTCCAGATACAAACATGGACGGATATAAAAATGGATAGTACCCATATTCACGCTTATAGAGATATCGAGCGAATTTCCTTTGTATCTTCTCGACCATAAGGGTATATAGCGTTTCATGGGGATACCAAATTATCGCGTTGTACTCCAGTTTGCTACGAACATAGGCTATATAGAGAAGCTTGATTACTCTAGTATTTTTAAATTGTGAAGATGTCCTCATTATAAATCCCAAGCACTTACTAGCGTCTTTACATGTTCGGATAATATGTTCATGGAATGTCAATTTACTATCCATGACGACGCCAAGATCACGAATAGAGAAAACATGTTCTAGAGCTGCGTCTGCTATTGTGTATGCAAATGTGATTGGAGCTTTGGACCGAGAAAAAGTAATGGATTTGCACTTAGAATAATTAAGCAACAATTTGTTACTTATACTCCATTCGACCACAGCGTCAATATCACGCTGTAGTGCAGTGCAATCTGCAAAATTGGACACTGCGAGGAACAATTTTAAGTCGTCCGCAAACATGAGGGACTCTGCATTTGATACTACTCTGGGTAAGTCGTTTATCATTATTAAGAATTGTGTAGGACCAAGGGTGCTGCCTTGACTTACTCCAGAGCGAGTATAATACTCTTGAGACCTATATCCTGCCACCTTCACAAACTGTGTACGATCTCTCAGATAATCAGACATGAACTTTAGAAGTGGTGTGGAAAACCCGAAAGCAGCAAGCTTGATTAAAAGAATGTCATTATCTACCAGGTCAAAAGCTTTCTTGAAATCGAAGTATGCAGCGTCGACCTGGCAGCCTGACTTAACTTTTGCATTCAAATAATCCACGAAGCTAATGTGGTTAGTTAATGTGGAGCGTCCGGGACGAAATCCATGCTGACAATTATCAAGTTGTCCCTTAATCTGGTTGCAGATAGATCTGTTTATAACAGTTTCAAAAATCTTCCCAAGCACTGACAAGATGGCAATGGGCCTAAAGTTGGTTATATCAGTGGATGTTCCGACTTTAGGTACTGGAACTACCCTAGATACTTTCCACTTACTGGGATAGATGTTTTGCCGAAGTGAAATGTTATACACGTACAGCAGTGGTTCCTCGAAAGCAGACAAGCAGTCTTTTATTAAGAATGGAGGTATATTGTCAGGCCCAATGGCTGATCCTAATTTAAGATGCCCCACTGCGCTCCGCAGTTCAGCCACATTAATTTGGTTGATAGTGACGTTGGATATGCTACAGCGCTCATTTGCATTGCGTTCTGCTGCGTCAACATCCAACAATGGAGTAGAAGTATGAAAAACTGAACTGAAGTGGTCAGCAAATGCATCAACAGCTTCCTGACCTTTTACAACTTTATTATTGTAAACAAATTCATTAATCTGTTGTCTTACTTTGCGTTTTTCTTTAACATATTTCCAAAAAGTTGCGGGCTCGAGAGTAATATTGTTTTCAATTTTCCTAATATAATTATTATAAGCTGCATCTATAAGCTCTTTCACTTTAGTTCTGTAGTATTTGAACAATTCTTTATTAAATTCTAAACCTAAACTTTTGTATTTTTTTAGATTGAAGTATTTTAATTTTATGTAGTGTATTATTTCTTTGTTGTACCATTTTGGATATATGTATTTATTATTTGATATTTTTTTTTTTAGAGGAACCCTTGCACTAATAGCATTATTGAGCTTATTATAAAAAACGTCTACTGCGATGTTTGTATCTTCTTGTTGAAATAGGTCCGTCCAATCAATGTTTGCAATATCATAGTATAAGCCAAGAAAATCTGCTTTCCGAAAATTCCACTCAGAGCAGAGATGGTGGCCTGGAGACAATGATGTTGGGCTAGTTATTTGAGCACTTCTAGGCAGTGAGAGTATTATCTCTAAGGGGGGGTGGTAAGCGTCCATTGGAACAAGTGGCTCAACATTTGATGTTACATTAACACTTCCGGGGTCAGTAGTAGTTAAAACCAAATCCAAGATGCATCCATATTCATTGGAAACATTATTACACTGTTGAAGCTTGCAGTGTTCCAAAAAAATATCAAACTGGCTCTGAACAGATTTACTGCACGATTTCAAATTGAAATCACCAGCAATCAAGAATTGATACTCGGAATAGGCAACAATAGCATTCTCAATACAAGCCAGGACATCGAGATATTGGTTTTGGTTGTAATTAGGCGGTAAATATACAGCACACACTAACAGCTTAATATATCTCCATGAAATAATGGCCAACAACAACTCTTTATCATCAGTCAAGCCATCTATGTTAGTGATTCTCTTGACTGAGTAACAATTCTTTACTGCTATTAAAACACCACCCCAACCAACATCGCCTGTACGATCTTTCCGTAGTACAATATACTCTGGAGGAAAGAGTTCTCCGTCATCTATAGAACTATTTAGAAAAGTTTCAGTTAAAATTATAAGATCGCTAGATATTGATGTGGCATTGGTATGAAATGTAACAGTTTTTGTGCGCAAACCTCGCACATTCTGATAGTATACTAGTATTTTCTTATCTTGTTTGTTTCTGTTAGACTTGTGCTTGGGTTTGCGCACAAACCCCTTTCTACCTATTTTATGTTGTCTATGTTTTTTGCGCAAAGAAAAACCTTATTGGATTCGAACTCAGGCTTTGCCGCTTGGGATGTGATTGTTGTGGAGCCATAGTAAGCGTAGTCTATGTTTATTCTGTGGAGTATGTTATTATAAATATGGATTATTCCCTTATTATTAAGTTTGCCTGTATTTAATGAGAACATGTCAAAAGAGATTGTAAGATTAGTGTCGAAAAAGTATGCATAATTATTATTTTGTAGCTCTAAATTTAACAAGTTATTAAATAATTCGATTTTGTAATTATAAATAAGAGCGCCACAAATATAGGTAGGAGTACAAATAATTATATTAGTATGTGTGACATGTTGCAAGGCCTCTCTTATTATATTGACTATTTGAATGTAATTACAAGTAATTTTAAAATCGGCTTCACCTAACATAATAACACAATAGTCGCTCAGACCATAGTTAAGTAATTTTATGTCAATGTTCTCTAATAGATGTTCAATACTACAATTTGGCATAACATAGCGGACATACTCAAATTGATCGCTAAATGTTTCTTCAACAGCCTGCAATGTACCTTTAGAGACGCTGTTTGTCAGAATGCATAGTTTGTTTTTAACCATCTCCATAGATATGTTACTGCTATAATTTGTTGTATTGCTGGTCGCGGATTGTGGATTTTGTAGCGCCTGTTGCAAGCTGTCAATTTTCTCATTTAGGCTAGTTATCTCTTTATCAGCTGTCTTTAGTTGCTGTTCAAGATCCAGAATTTTCAATTGAAAAGTTTGGACCAGTTCGCCGGAAACATCCTCAATTTTATTTCTTCTGGGTGGAGTAGCAATATCTGGATATTGTAGGGACTGTTTAGCTTTATTTTTGGCACCATTATTTGTAAGATTTTTTTTCTTTGGTGTTTTCGATAAAAAGGTCTTTAAGGTATCGGTATCTTTGGTAAGTTTGATAACTTGTTTCCGTAGATCATTGTTCTCAAGTATAACATTTTCAAGTTCGTTTTGTGATATACTAAGCTCCAAACGTAATTGAATAATGGTTTCTTCCATTTCCTGGATGGGTATTAACTTAGTTATAGTGCAGTCCATACTCTTTGACAAGGTTTCGTCAATGGTAATAGATAAATCATCAGACTGTGGATCCGAATAAATGTCAAAATTTTCATTATTTGATGCGGAACTCTTGGGCGTTGTGAAAGGCGTGTTATCCACTAACGGTGTAAATAAAGGCGTGGTAACAAGTAATGGCGTAGTTGAAGGTGTGGAGTCCATTACCGGGGTGGTTGACAACGTAGTATTCGGTAGGATCATAGACGTAGGCGTAGTGTCTAATAACGGAGATGAAGGTGAGACTTCAAGTAACGCCGCAGGAGACGAATTTAAATTTTTGTAGGAATGTTCAGTGCTCTGCTTTTTCCTTACCGTAACGTTAGACGTCTCAGTGATTGATGGAGTTTTTACTCTTGTTTTTTTATCACATGCCTTACACAGCCATTTACCTTTCTTATTCTTATCTTTTTGCGAATAACCTACACATGTATATTCAAACCAAGTTTTACACACACAACATTCAACCATATCTTTGCGATCGGTTTGATTTTTGCATTTGCCACATATAACTAGTTGCGACAACTTTAGGCTCTTATCACCCTTTGTTTTTGACGACATGTCGCTTATATTATGCAGACCGCTCGATCACTTTAATCCCGGGCAGTAGAAAATTGGGTGCCGGCACAGCCAGTTCCACTATGTCCGAAGGTAGAATGAATTATTTTATTAATCGTTTCCAAACGAATCGTTTTTCTTATATAGTTGAACGCATCCGTATGTGACAGTTGTGGCAATGCGTTTTGTCGTCAGTTGTCAAACTCATTCGGTTCCGTTATTTGTTGAGGATGTGTGTATGAATGCACGTATATGTCGTGGTGTGAGTGTTTTTGAATTTGGGTAACGATCAAGTTTACTTTGGAATATGTTTCAACTCACGGCATCTTTCGTAGTACTGATGGATGATATGTTTCCCACAAGGTAAGGTTATGTTGACATTAACTTTCACTGCGTTTTACACTTCAATAAAGCTTTCAGACAATAATATCCAATTTAAAAACTCGAGAGACACAGACTACTTGTTTACTTGGCCAGTGTTGCCAATTAATTAGATGTGTACTGATTACTACAACGTAAAATCAATCAAATTAAATCTTAAAATATCGTGATGGCGAAGATTCTCAGCGATTCGTCACAAGGGTTGTGCGCGGGCGCCGTCTCGTTCAAAAGTGACTTCAAGATGGCCGCCCACACTACCATTGACAATGACGCTTCGCTAGGTTGACATTGACAGTCCTGTCAACCTGACGTTTGACGTAAACGCCGTCACATAGATTAAAATTAAATACAAAGCCAAATCATACCTTTTTAAGTAAACAATCACAAAGAATGTTACCAATTATTTGAAAATCATAACAATTATGTCGAATCAAGTTATTGATTTTTTTTCTACAATTACTTAATTTAGATTAGAATTTAGAGTAGAATTACTTAAATTTAGTTTCTAAATACAGTATACCTGTATTTGGAAACGAAATCTATCAATTTCAATACAGTTACAAGTAATTGCTTTTTTTATGATGTATGTGATCCGTATAAATAAATGTCAGCGCGGCCCGAGTTGTGAACCCTGTGAGACCTCTTTGAGTTGTACTCGAATACAAAGGAAAACGCAATGACATCAATAATTACCGTCCTATAACTGTACTTTCTTGTGTCAATAAGATCATTGAACGGTACATAGGAAATGAAATCAATAAGTTTCTACAAAAATATGACGTAGTAAATAAAAAACAATTTGGTTTCCAAAAAAAAAGGAGCACCACTCAACTATTGCGTAGTTTTACTGATGAGGTTAACGGGTACCTAAACGATAGGAAACATGTATTAGCTGTGTTTATAGACTTCAGCAAAGCGTTCGAAGTGCTCCGGAGTGACATACTCTATGACAAGCTGGCACAGAACGGTATACAAGGACCTCTACTGGAACTGCTTAAAAACTATCACACCAATAGATACAACATGGTCAAAATACAAAATCAATTCAGTGAGCAGATACAGTCCACCAAAGGCACGGCCCAGGGTTCGATTATAAGTCCGACAGAATACCTATTGTATGTTAACGATATGATCAATGTCATAACAAGCGCAGCATCGGTGTACCAATTTGCAGATGACACCTGCATAATAGTGAGTCATAGAGACCTGCACGAGGCACAAAAATATCTACAACATAATTATGAACAGTTATGTAAATGGGCCCACGACGCGGGGCTTGTAATAAATGCATCAAAAACGAAAATAGTTCATATACATTCATCACACAATAAATCTGACTCGCCTACAGTGATAGCCCACGAACATGCTTGTCTGCATAACTTGTGTAGTAATAATACGAGTAACTGCCATTGTCCAAAATTAGAAATAGTTAACAGCCATATGTACATTGGACTATTGATTGACAGCCGCTTTTGCTGGGGTCCTCATAAAGATTATGTATGTAATAAACTGAGGTCTATTATCGGAAGGCTTGCTGTTCTAAAATACAAATTGCCATATAAAGCGTTGAGAATGCTATACATGGCCCTAGCAGATTCAGTGATAAGCTATGGCTTAAGCAGCTATGGAAGAACATACCCTACTTACTTAGCAGATGTATATAAACTCCAATTAAAGTTGTTAAAGGTAATTGCCCCCAAACATATAACAAGAAAATATAAAGATAGTGAGGAAGATCTATTCAAATATTGCAAAGTAATAAACGTATATAACAAAGTAAAATACCTAACTCTTTCTGAAGCGACACACCCGGAGTTGCTTATCGAATATAAAAGACCTGGGTTTCTGAGATCAGTCACATATCAAAACAAATACACATTACCAAAAACAACAAATTTGTACAGAACGAGAGTTGCAGGCTACCTGATACCCTCTTACCTGAATAGCCTACCAGAAGATCTACAAACATTGTACAAAAATGGTTCCAAAAGCTTTAAGCACAAATGTAAAAAGTTTTTCTTAGAAAAGGGTGTCAGTTAATTATTATTGTATTGTATATTTTATATTGTAATGATTGAATTTTTGTATGATCTACTTATTATGTATCAATTATACCTTCCCATGTATTCGTACTAACCGTGTAATACGGTACACGTGAACGGCTCGCCGGTACCCAGATAAACCCGGTGAGGTTTTCGTGGTACGGCATGCAATATTGTGAATTTAATATAAGTTTATTGAAAATAAAAATCTAAAAAAAAAAAAAATCTTAGTAAATCAGGTTTGAGTAGTTACTTTTCCCTGAATCCCTACCCTAATAGCGTTATTTTAAATCTAAACCTACCTGTGTACAAATTTTAATCAAGCAATTACTGTTTCACAGTATCCTTGGAACTAAAATGTTTAGTGAAGTCGTTAGAAACCTAACTACGTAGTGATATTTCCGTTCTGGGACCTTAGCTAAAATAATATCTTCTTTAAGATAGACTAAGGGTGTATGTGCACTGAACGATGACACGACACGACTAAAAGGGAACGACTTTTAGTACTTGCTTATCGCATGGGCAGTGGTTACCCTAGTGTAAGTGTGGTTCAAGCCGCCCATTAGGCCCCTAACGTAGCTTAACACCTGTTTGTCTAATGGCTACAACCGGGACCGGCAGCTTAACGTGTCCTCCGAAGCACTTATGAAATTTAACCACTTTGGCGGTCACTCTTCTATAGACTGGCCGCGACTCCAGTTGCTTAACCTCGCCAATCACTTACGTGGAGGACTGGCAAAAGCATCTGACTATGAGCGCCTCCTTGGCAGTAGAACTATTTTAAGAATCGTTGTAAGTGAGAGTACAATACAAATACTCTTTATTGTACACCAAGATTTACATATAAAGTAAACAGTTGCTTTAAATATAGTACAATGGCCGGTCTTATCGCTAATTGTGATCTCTTCCAGACAACCTTAGGAAATATCAGAAAGAAGAACAATTAAACGAGTAATAGGGGTGAAGCAACTTAAGAAAGAAATCTATACCTATATACATATAAAAAAAATTGGAGTGTCTGTTTGTAATATTGAAATAACCGATTTTTAATACATAAATATGAATATATATACGGTACTTACACCAAAATATAATTTTTTACCATTTTTTTGTCTGTCTGTCTGTTTGTTTCGGCTAATCTCTGTAATAGCTGGACCAATTTTGACAGTTAATTGGTAGGTAGATGATGTAATAAGGATTAACTTAAGCTACGTTTATTTAAGAAAAATCTTTTATTTTTGAAAAAACTAAATAAACGGGTACAGCTATTGTTATCTTCTATACATTTATACATATAAATAAAATTGGAGTGTTTGTTTGTAATATTGAATTTAATATCAAAATATATTAATATAGTAAAATTATCCTAAACTTAGTATGTGTTAAATAGTGAGACAGTGAAACATTTTATTGTGAAAATATCCTTAAGGCCGTGTTTTTTCTGTATGCCATGTTATGTATACCGTTTCTGACAGAAACGGTATACATAACATATGATGATGGTATGATACATAACATAAAATAGTAATGTCTTCCTGGTCGAATTATGAAATAGCATCAATGGAGAATAAGGCCGTGACCCCACGAAGACGAGACGAGCAGACAGATGTTTTTTAAACAACCAATAGAATTGTGTTATTGACAGATCTCCTCTCAGTTCAGCTTCAGTAGAGATCGCTATGCGGAGATGTGTAATATTTGTATGGCACGATCGAAGCGGAGATGTGAGCTGTGCGCGTACGACGCGCGGTGGTGACGAGAGATGTGAGTATCTCCGGTTTGGTGGAGTTCCCCGAGCTGAAAAACATCTCTTCTCGCACAGCACATCGCACACATCGCTGGTTAGGTGGAGCCCCGGCCTAACCATCTGCTTATTCCGACACTCTAGAGTGAACTAGCGACACGGCCGGCAAGAGGTTAGATTCGATAGCCTTTCGTGCTCTCCCAGGAACTGGGTATATACCGCCATGTACGAGTTTTTCTTTACAATAATATCCCCAAATCACTTTTTGTCCAACCCGAGATTTGAACCCAGAATCTAGTTTCCTGCGGTTGAAAAGGTTACGGGAACAGGAAACAACGTGGCAGTTCAATATAAACCTATGGCATAATACTCCTTATTTTGGGCAGACAAAAAGTGATAATGTTTTTAATAAAGTCTTACTTTGCCCCTAATACCTACGATTATGTTAGGTCCCACTTCCATAATAACAAAATTCAGCTCGACTTTATTACGCATAAATATTCGACAAAAATCTCAGAAGCGGTTTTCCTTCTAGATTACTCGTATTTAGCATTTCTAATAAGCCTTAAGTACCTACTTGGAAGGCGTAGCTCAAAATTAATGATACGGGTCAATATACCAAATTAGATTCAAGGGTACTTTAACAAAATAGGTTCTTTTTATATTTATTCCCGGCTTAAGCTACCGTAAATTTCTTCTTTCCATTTTATGTAAACTACCTACTTATTTGGAAAACAAGCATATGGGCTATGTAATCACTTACTACCTAGTGATTAGTGTAGCACATGGCGCTTGAAATGCACATAACATCGCTCGCGCTTTTTCGAGCCTTGGGTCTTACTTCTCCAATAGGCTTTTTCTAATAATAATGTCCTCCCGACCGAATTTCGGCCACGGCGGCCAGTCTCAATGGAGCCTAGCCAATTGCGCAAACATATTATCGTGCACAAGTCTGTGCGCAAACACAGGGGCACTTTCTATTCCATTACTCTCATGATCCGATGGGACGACTAGCGAGACGACCGGAAAGAAGTCAGGTACAAGACCGACGGCTTAACGTGCTCTCCGAGGCACGGGGGTGTAATACCGCCAACCCCCAGACTTCGGGCTGACACTGAGAAATTTCTTTTTACGGAAAGATCCCAAAATCACTTTTTTGGCCCGACCCGGGATTTGAACCCAGGACCTCCTTATCTGCGGTTGAACACGCTACCGCTAGACCAACGAGGCAGACATTTTCCTAATCAGACGTTCATTGAGTATAGACGGGCTGGAAAAGAACACCTATAGACTGACGCAGATACTCACCAGACACGGGTGTTCAGTTAGCCGGCCATGCAGCGACGACACATTGTCACCACAGTAATAGTGACCTAGAGACTCTGCCTAACCTGGGAGGCTGAGAGGCGAGTCCTGGATGCAGAAATCGGATGGTATCAATATAGTGAGGGAATAGAGTACATCTGTGTTTGCGCACTCACATCAAAAATAATATAATGCACAATAATAATTAAATGCGTCTTATTTAGTTGGCTAGTCCCCGTTAAAATTGAACTTCATGGTTGGAATTTATTTACGATAATAATTTAATTTTTCTTAACCAACTCCAAAAAGAAGGAGGTTTTCATTTAGACTGTACTATTTGTTTTTTATATGTTACGCGATTTCCCCATTGTTTGTACATCGATTAAGAATGATTTTTGTTATTCAATGGGAAATGCTTTCTGTGTAGTCCTATGTAAATTTCGTTCAAATCGGTTCTTAAAGAGAAACCTTGAAGCCTGTACTATGTCATTTTAAAAAGTAATTATTTGCTTAAATTTTATGATACCAATTCACAGAAGTTAGATTACTGCGGCTTCTTTGAAAAAATATCAAAAAAAAATATGCTACGTGGTGACGGCGGCGAATATCAAAATATCATCACCCTATCTTATCCCTTGGGAGGCGTAGAAGTCTACTCGAGGGAATATCTACAAGAGGGGGAGGCTTGCCAGCCGTGGATTACTTCCAGCTGTTATGATGACTGTTTTAGTAATTGAAGTTTTACAAATAGGTGAATTGGTATGTTATACTACAAGAATAAATTAAGGAGGGGTTGCACAAGGAAATTGTGATTAACCTAAGCACATTTTAGATTGAGTATTTCAAAATATGTAATTGGACATCGATCTTCTTATAAAAAGGACAGTCTATCTTTAGTTGTGCCAATTTAGTTTCGGTGTAAAATACTGAGTAAAGATAAGCGACATGTTAGAACCTGCTGATTTTTTTATGCGTCTGGAGTACATATAAATAAGAAGTGCGCAGTTTCAGGTGTATACCTAAGGGAATATCTATCAGAGAGAGTACATGACCATCTTACTCCGATCGCCAACCCGTCTGCCAAGCGTGGCGATTATGAATATGCCATAATCGGCTGTACTGCAGAGCAAGATGATTCTTGGGAGAGGCTTGTCCAGCAGTGGACTTCTTCCAGCTGTTATGATGATTGTTTTGGTAATTGATATTTTCCAAAATAGGCGAATTCGTATGTTATACTACGAGAATAAAGTAAGGAGGGGTTGCGCAAGGAAATTGTGATCAACTTTAGCACATCTGAGACTGAGTATTTCTAAATATGAAATTGGACATCAGCCTTCTTTTAAAAATGACAGTCTATCTTTTGTTGTGTCAATTTAGTTTCGGTGAAAATACTGAGTAAAGATGAGCGACATGTTAGAACCTGCAGATTGATTATGCGTCCGGTGTATATTTAATAAGTGCGCAATTTCAGGTGTTTGACACTTCTATCTATAGCGAGCTATATTAAAGGGACATGTAATGGCATTTAAATTAGTTCAGTGATATAAAAGACTACTTCGCCAGTATTATCACCAGGAAAGAGACCATATTTGTGAAATGTGTTCTCTTTAGAGAAATAACTCCGTAGTTATTTATGACTAGGATAGTGAGACCGTTCTCACTATCCTCGCATACGTGTGAAACAGAAAACATTACAAAGATCATTTTTTTTTATATAAGAGGTCGACAAACGAACAAGTGGGTCACCTGATGGTAAGTTATCACCGCCGCCCATGGACACTCGCAACACCAGAGGAGTCGCGGGTGCGTTGCCGGCCTTTAAGAGTCAGCAAACTAGTGTTGCTGGCCCTTCCCGCACCCCGTTGAGCTCTGGTAACCTTACTGACTTGCAGAAACACAACATTAAGTTATTATTAAAGAATGTCTATATCTAAAACTATCTCTTGGAAAAATTAACTTGTTTGTTTGTTTATCGTATGGGTAGTGGTAACCCTAGTGTCAGAGTTGTTCAAGCCACCCAGTAGGCCTCCGACATGGCTTAACGACTGTTGTCTAATGACTACAACCGGGACCGACAGCTTAACGTGCCCTCCGAAGCACGGAGACGCTCAGAACTTAAACCACTTTGGCGGTCACCCATCTATGGACTGACCGCGAGCTTAGTTGCTTAACCTCGCCGATCGCTTACAGACCGGTGAGAGCATCTAGCTATGAGCGCCTCGGAAAAATTAACTGATATTATTTTGGTAATTAATTGGCAAGAATATAGGTACGCCTGGTCGTTTCACTGCTTGAAATCAAGTTTCCAGATTTGATTACCTTACATTTATATAGTTTTACAAAACATTTATTATTCGGTTGTTGATTCTTTTGTTAATGTTTTTCCTAAAACAGCTATTATCCACCAAATCGAAATGGTTGGGCATAGTCGTAGAAGCATACACCTATGCGTAAAACTATGTTGGTCTAGTTTTAAAATCCAGAGAGAAAAATGAGGAAGAATAATTTTCTGTACCAAAGATTGTAACAGAAGATGGAAACTAGGAATAGCTTACACCAGATCATCGGTAAACGCTTCAAATCAAGAATAAAGTAAAATAAATGAATCAATTAAAGAACTTTGGAGCCGGTTGACAAAGGGTTTCAGTGTTCGCTGCTTTGAATAGGTTATTTGGCGTTAATCACCAAACTTTTAATGAATGGCATCATTTAGTGAATAAAACTGAGACGAACTACAGTCATCATTTTGGAAGACACGCCTAATGTTTTCAGAATGAATCTCCCCTCGGCTATTCGAGCTGTTGATTTACGTATATAAGATGGAACGAAGGAAGATCTCTATTTGAAAAATGGGAAAATTGGTTCATTTTAAGTTACGTTATACAATTACATGGTTTAAAATTCATTATTTAACGATAGGCTATTATAATTGTCTGCAAAACACATTTTCATTTTTGTACTAAGATAGGCAACGTTGATTAAAAACGTAAACAATTTTGATGATTTTAGATTTTCTTTTAACCTAATGAATTAGTCTTGAATTTGCTAACAAAAAATTTGTTTATATCAATTTGTAGCCTTTAGAGTAGTCCATTAGATTGCAAATCTATTGCACAACTTTTCTATTGCATACATTTTTAATTAATGATGGAAATGTTCGTGGGTTTTGTACATATTCAGACGCCCTCACTTCTAGATGATTTAATAATCAGCTTCTACATTTATATTTCTTTATTTTAGGCTTATAAACGACTAACTCAATACCTTGTATATCAAAATATCACATGCTTAAAAACATGTGAATTAGTAGTTGCTTAAAACTATGGTTTAAGCCTAGGGTATGACTAAGTAAACATTCTGCATATCAGAAGAAGATTGCATGGTAAACCATTGGCTGCTATATGACTAATAAATGTATATCAGTAGTAGATTACATGTTTTAAGATTTACATATAACAACGTAAATACCCAGTATACCAGTAGTATTTCGACTTGTACATGACTAAGTAAACGTTCTGATGTATTCTATCTCCAGATGGAATCTTTAATTCACGTTTCGGGATACTCTTGGGAAATAACGCATAGATATTTGGTAGCTTAGGTAAAAATATAGGTGTTGTAATAAATCACTTGCCTTGTTAATAATTCAGGCAATGAAAGTAATGGA
This sequence comes from Pseudoips prasinana, assembly GCA_951640165.1. Classification (NCBI taxonomy): domain Eukaryota; kingdom Metazoa; phylum Arthropoda; class Insecta; order Lepidoptera; family Nolidae; genus Pseudoips; species Pseudoips prasinana. The sequence continues at coordinate 20,207,022 of OX621240.1, forward strand.
TTCGAAATCGAATGCTGAATATTTATTCGTTTTAGTTTATAAAATGTTCAAGGTATTTTAAAGTGAATGTTTGTATATGTTTATGGACTAGAAAATGGGTGCAACGGGTGGAGCGATTTTACTGAAATTTTCAGACAATTGTCAATATAAAGCCCAGCGCGATATTTCACAAAAAAAGCGAACTTTTTACTCTCTTTACTCCCTTCTTTATGGAAAAATAAAACAAAAGTGCCAAAAAACCAAAGATATTATTTTGTTCATCCGATCACTACCAAACTTTGTGAAATGACCCGCTGGGATCATATTGAAGATTGTCTGAAAATTTTATTAAAATCGCTCCACCCGTCGCACCCGTTTTGGAGTTTTTGATTTCGATGTAAATTGGAATAAATACAATAGTAATAAATCAGGCTACTATGATTCCATATTAAAATATTAAAAACATATGTATGCTCTCTAGGGACCACAAAATCGCTGAAGCGATTTTGATGGAATGTTCATGCAATATTAATATCAGCCTTTGGTAGCGATCGGGTAAACATAAATATTTTTTTAGATTTTTTGTATAGCTTTTCGTAGATAACTACTTTAAGAACGTGTTTCTTTTTCCTAGGTATCATACCTATGGTGCGTTGTGAACGCATATCATAATTTTGTGGATTGTTAATAATAAATAAGCCTTATAAATAAGACTTTGAGGTGAAGGAAATCAATACCTTGTTATGTTTTTCGTATGTATGTTAGACAATTTTGTGAACGGATATTCATTATTCTAAACTGATATTTTTTATTTCACTGGTTTAGCGACCAAAACATATTTATTTTTTTAAAAACTTCTTGCACAGAATTGTACAAAGGCGGACTTAATGCCAAAGGCATTCTCCAACAGTCAACCTTGGGGTGATGCAGAGAAAACATGGTAGGTGCACTGAGTGTAAAAATATTGAAGGTGAGAAAATATATAAGGTACATATAAATTAAACAGATACATATATATATATATATATATATATATATATATATATATATATATATATATACTTACATACTATAAAATATATAAACTAATATCACCGTAGCCTAGTTGGTAGTGCTCCTGCTTACGAAGCTGGTGGTCCTGGGTTCGAATCCCGGTAAGTGCAAATATTTGTGTGATGAGCACGAATATTTGTTTCTTAGTCATGGCTGTTTTCTATGTATATAAGTATTTATCTATCTATATAAGTATGTATATCGTCGCCTGGTACCCATAGTACAAACAAGCTTTGCTTAGTTTGGGGCTAGGATGATGTGTGTGACATTGTCCCGACATATTATATTATATATATATATATATATATATATATATATGTATATACATAAATAGCAAAAATAAATTGTATAATAAATAAGACAACAGTAATACTTTTAAATACTAACCTATTTTTAAAAGATATGCGCGAGTTTTCTGTTTAAACGAGTAACGAGTCTTTGCCATCCTGATTTCCGGTGGAAGGGAGTTCCAAAGAAGAATGGATTGTACGAAGAAGGAAGTGCGAATGAAATTAGAATAATGTTTCAGAAATCTTTAAAATGAATTGTATAAATTTAAGTGCGGGTGGGAATCGAACCCACGACCACGGGGATCCGGCCCATGTGCGTTAACCGCTCCGCCACCGCACCAGGTACTGAACACTTCAAATTTATACAACCCATTCGAATGATGAGAGGGGCACTGAAGAAGTCTGTTATGTGAAGAACGAAGATATTTACTGTGATTGCTATGTAAATATTGAAACTTTGAAGTTAGATACGAGGGAGAAGAGGGAGAATCAAGTAAAGAGTAGTTAACGCTCTCAGAGATCTACGCTTCCGAATAGGCAACCAATTAAGTTGAGAGCGATAATTAGACACATGGTCGTATACCCTTTGTTGAAATCGTTATTATAAAAAAAAGTTTAAGTCGATTGTATATTTAAATCACCCAAGGGCGAAAAATAGGGGATGTAAGTTTGTACGAAAAAAGTGATAATTTTTAAGTTAAACGCATGAAAATTAGCATTTGGCCTTTTAGTTAAAAATAAAAATATATATTTCAGGATTTTTGGAAATTCCAGCCCCAAGAACGTAAAATATGGGGTGTAAGTTTCTATGTAAACTGGAACTCGAAGTTAAACGCATGAAAATTGGTATTTGGCAATTCAGTTAAAAATAAAAAATATGTATTTCAAGATTTTTGGGAATTCCAGCCCTTTAGGGCGAAAATAAGGGATGTAAGTTCGTTTAAAAAATTCGACATTTTTGAAGTTAAACCCATGAAAATTGGTATTTGGCCTTTCAGTTAAAAATATAAAGCATTTATTTCAGGATTTTTGGAAATTACACCCCCAAGGGCGGAAAATAGGGGATGTAATTTTATACTGCCTGACTGACATATCAACGCACAGTCTAAACGGTTGGAGTTAGGGACTTGAATTTTGACAGTAGTTACCTTTTATGACGTAGGCATCCACTGAAGAAGGGTTTTTGAAAACCCCTAAGGGAGTAAAATAAGGGATGAAAGATTTTAATTTTGATGTTAAAGGCTTTAGTATATAGACTTGAAGTTAAAAATTAAAATATGTATTTCAGGATTTTTTAAATTCAACCCCCAAGGGCGTAAAATTGGGGATGTAAGCTTATATGAAAAAAGTGCTAACAAGTTTTAAGTTAAACGCATGAAAATAGGTATTTAGCATTACAGTTAAAAATTAAAAGTATATGATTCAGGATTTCCGAGAATTCTACGACGAAGGGTGACAAATAGGGGATGTTTGTATGAAAAATGTGATATTTTTAAGGTAAACTCATGAAAATTGGTATTTGACCTTTCATTTGAAAATATGTATTTCAGGATTTTTGGGAAATCCAGCCCTTTAGGGTGACAAATAGGGGATGGAAGTTTGTATGAAAAATGTGACATTTTTTGAGGTAAACACATGAAAATTGGTAATTGGCCTTTCATTTAAACATTATAAATATATCATCAGGACTTTTGTAAATTCCACCCCTAAAGACGACTAAAATAGGGGATGTAAGTTGTATGAAAATCTGTTTTTTTTTAGTTAAAAGCATGTAAATTGGTATTTCAGTTAAAAATAAAGCAATCAAGGGAATAATTTGTTGTTAAAAAAAGGTAATCCATAACTGATTCAATAGGTCAACACCAAAAATTTACGCCAACTTAAATTGTAGAGAAATTCGTTTCTTATTGCTTAAAATGTCGTGTTTGTTTTCGTCTAAGTAAAGCTTTAGCGTTTTATAAGATTTGTAACTTCCTTTTTGTTATTTTTTATAACATATTAAAAAAACGTCAGTTTAATCAAATTGAGATAAAAAGTAAATTTTACCCAAAATTCAAGTGAGCGTAGTATAAATTGTTCGTGTCGAGATGATCGCACCCAAAAAATATCGTCCTAATTTTACTGATCTCCAAGTTCACAATTTTGTAACTAGATGGCGTTTATATCGTTTCAGATCGCAGAACTCATTTGACATATCGGTTAAAATAAATAAATGCTTGAAGTAAAAGGTAGTCCAAAAATGAAACATGATCGCCTAAATCTCACCCAAAATATATGCCCACATCTTAATTTTACCGCTTTACAAGTTTAAATTTTTGTTAGTAGATGGTGAAACCATCGTTTTAGATCGCGCTATGGTTTCTTTCACAAAATGTGATATTAGACCTATCAATGCCGTGGTCGCAACCTAAGCTAATGGAAGTTACCTTTGTGATTAATGCATCGTTGATTATTATATTACTTTATTTGACTTACTGACTTTACTTAAGGGTTTATGGTATCGGGTATTTTTTTAAATAACAGTAGCAAAGTAGTCTTTAGTTTATTTCTTAGCTAGGTTATTTATAGTTTAGGTTTTCTTAAATTTATATTGCTTATTTCTTTTAAAAGTTATATTTTTTAGATTAAGCTAGAAGTATCATTCAAATTGGTAATCATTCAAAATTGGTAATCATTCAAAATTGTCGCGGACGAAGTCGCGGGCACCAGCTAGTAAATAATAATTATTCATCTGCTTTAAATGGTTTAGTATAAGAAGAAGAATAAATTAATAAATAAAATTGTTGTTGTTGTTTGTCGTATACCTACTTTTAAACGAACGTTAACTTAACTAAATATCAAGCTAAATGTGTATAGTAAATTGAAATACCCACACACACACATACACACACACACACACACAACACACACACACACACACACACACACACACTCACACACACACACACACACACACCAACCAACGCGTACGTACCTCGTTGAGAATATGTAAATTAAAAGTCTTTCTCCGACGTCACAAGACTGTAAACTGCAAAGCAAGTTGCTGGTGCATTATGTCGGTTACTTGGTATTTCTTGTGCAAATACTTAGCGAGACTTACCATTAGAGAGACGAGAGTAACCGGAAGTTATATGCCTGAGAGATTTAGACCCCTCAACATATATATACATATATATATATCTCCGGTAGTTATTCGTTATTAATACTTCTTAAAACACTATGCGCTGTGAAATATACATCATCTCCGAAATATAAGCGCATCTCATTTTCATTAATAGTGTTATTATGCTCCTCACCACCCTGCTCGGGGCTGGTTGCCCCGTAAGTTCTAATTCTCACGATGGCCGGTCTCTTCGCTATCTTACTGGTGGAGGCAACGTCGTCAGAGAGAAATATTCATCGCTATCTATGTTCGCTGTGAAGTTTGTGCGCGCTACTACCACTATTATTATTTAAGATTTTAAAAACAAGGAAGAACACTTTGTGTCTGGAATCAGGGCAAGCATTTATGAGTTACACAAATAGTTGTCCGGTGCAGGAATCGAACCCGCGGCACAAAGATAGTGACGAGGCGCTTACTTTAAGCACTGCGCCACACGCGTCGTTAAGCTACATAACGCTTTTTACTTACGTGATGATTCCAACAATCGACTCCAATCGTATGCTCTGTTGAGGAACTTCGTTTCAAAATTAGTCCAAATCCAAAATAAACGTTTTTAGCTTATCGTACCCATTTCATGTCCAACGTAGGTATATAGAGATTTTTTTGACCAAATTCCCCATTATTCGCGTTAATACTTCCGCACAAACCCTGATCATTTATCCCTATAGTAATTGGTCCCATTAGTGGAATAACGCCTACTCAAACCATTCGCAACGGATTCAAATTACACAGAAAATCACACCATTAGAAACTAACGCCTGTAATCACAAGACAAGGAATTAAAGTTATGCCATAGATAAATACTATGTGGTTTTAGTTCGCATACAGTTTCGAGTTCGTATGTTAGTACAACCCTGATAATATAGGGACGTGCGAAGATAGGGTTGTGACTCTTGTAAAGCGATTATTTAAATATTAATTAATTTATTTTGTTCAATTGGAAATAAAGATTTGAGTTCGTATGTTAGTATAACCCTGATAATATAGGGACGTGCGAAGATATGGTGTCTTCGTGTTACCTTAACAACGGAAAGTATTTAACTATTTATTTAATTTTATATTTTGTTTTAATTTAAAATAAAGATGCAATATTTAATGATGACTTATTTAGCAAAGTATCTAAATTATTAATAGACAGCCTGCTTCGACTCTTGAATATATTTCTTTCATTTCAAAAACTAATTATCAATTGCCTCTTTTAAAATATATACAGAAATAAATACTTGGTTTGGGCATTTAGAAAGGATTAATCAAAGAAGATTGACAATATATGTATACCTGGCCTGTGTGAATCCATAACAAATGGAAATCCCTTGTCTCTACCTACCCCTCTAGGAAACTGCTGTAAGTCTTTGTAGGCACGTATGTATTTGAATGGGCACTTCGGTGGTTCTGGATATTTGATTATATTCATTATTTATCTCGAGTCATTGATATTTCGGCACTGGCGATACATCAGAATAAAACTCAGGATTAAATAGGTGTGGTAAATATCTCGTGTAATAATTACTATTCAGCAGGTTAATTAATTTCATAATTTTCGTTATTTGTTTGTAATGGCAGTGGTACCTAGGGTTAGTTATCCCTATAACTGTAATATATGTATAATTGACTTACAAAAGTGAAAGATCTGGAACGTCTCGAATCGTATCGCACATCCAGTTGTTTTCCCGTCCCCGGGCTCTTAGAATTCGACATCGGACGTTACAAATCTTCGATTTTGACGACCCCGTTGTCGCTGGCATAAGCAACAGGTTCCGCGTACGAAGATGCGGGCAGCTGCTAGTATATAATATTCTGGGAAATTATTCACACACGGCCATATGACCCCAAAATAAGCAGAGCTTGTACTCGTACTACGGAAACCAGATAACTGATATACTATTTTTCTTTTGTAAATACATACTTAACACCCAGACTCCGAAGAAAAAGACACAAATATCTGTCCCGGATGGGAATCGAACTCACGACCTGCAACGTAAAAGTCAAGTACTAGCCCGTTATATAACATAGGTATCCGACTGTTTCTAATAGCTACATTTGGGACCGCCAGCTTAACGCTCTTTGAAGTTCTGAAACACTCGGAAATGATTTCGATACCTACCCACTATTGTGAATACTTATCTAAACTGTTCATGAGCACCTAAACAGTAGTAAGATTTAATTATTTTTCTTGTATTTTCTAAGTTATACCAGCTTGAGAAGATATTCATTTAAGGTTTCCTGCAGCCCTAGTGTGCGGAAGTAATGAATGATATGAAAGTGTTTGGCTACGTTTTACGTTTCTGTAGAGGAAGTTGTTTGCCTCGCACAGAATTTTCTGCGGTGAAAAGTTTTCTATAGTTGGCTTTCGTATTTTCAGTTGCGGCTTTAAGTGTTAGTGCCGTTGGTTCTTGAGGAATATTATTAAACTAACAAAAAAGTGAAGAATTTAAGTAGCTTTCAGGTTTTCCTTTTCAAAGTGAAATAAAAACGATGCTTTTGCGTGTGGAAAAATTACGGACATGGCACCCCCTTTCAACGAATATAGGGCATAAGATTGTGCAAAAATAACCACACTTTTTATTCTCTCTGTAAAGAGGTTAGTTAGAAAACTGAAGGGGCTCTCCACCATTGCTTTACGAGGCACGGACATGTAGCACCGCTTAATACCATCCCTTGGTTGTTAGGTATTAGGCTTGTGACATTATTTGTATTTTATAGTGTAATAACTAGCAAGGATTTATTATTTACCACCAAGGTTTTAGGTTATATGTGTTCACCGTACAAATAAGTTGCAAGGAATCGTTATTAGAGTATTAAAAAATAAGGTGGTTAAGGTCATTAGAAGATCTAAACTGAGATTTTTAAACCTCTATTAGGTTTAAAAAATCTCTATTTAGATCTTCTAATTAATTGTTTAGTTTATGTATTTTATATTATTTACATTAGTTGATAGAAGTTCTACAAGTTGATAAGATTTTTTTTATCGATTATACATTTATATATTGACTATTGAGAGCAGTATACAGTAACTTCTTATAACATTTTCTTTTTCTAATATTATGTAGTATATACATAATATTAGAGAACTTTTAACTTTTTTTTTAACATAATAAATTAGCTAAGTATAGTATAGTATATAGATTATGAATATAAATTATTATGATTGTATCACTTATTGTGCTTGGAATTATCTGTTACCAATAAGATATCTGTAATAATAAATAAATAAATTTAGAGGCTTTTGGTCACAATACGACCATGGCAGCCCCAAATTGATAAGATACGATATATACACTTTACTGCACACTATAAACATATCATAGTTTACAGGTAATTGTTTATTTGTTAAGTACTAAGTTCCATAGGTAGCTAGACCATTTATATAAACGAATACACTATAATGTAAATGAATTATAGCCAACAAAATCTTTAGACCTGGAACTGTGTAGCACTCATTCCGGAACAGGCGTACTACCGGATGGATGGGCTACTTGACGGGTCTTTCACATGCTGGGCAGAATGCTGGGTGTAGGGTACACGTCACTGGCGCTGCAACTCGCCCCATTCGTTGTGTGTAGTGTTGAAAATGACTAAAGTGACTGAATTAGACTGACTGTCATTTACGGTCAAATTGGTCATTAACGGTTAAAAACGGTCATATTCAGTCAATATGATTTCAGTAATTCTTTACTACCTTTAAAATTTTTGTCGTTAATAAAAGCCTACAATTCTAAGTTGAAACAAAAAATTAGTTTTTATGACTTATAGTATTATTATATAGTCTTAATCATTTTACATTTCTAATCATGCGTGCATTTAAGACAAAATGGCAACGTCGCATCGCCTCGCGCATCGACTTTGATGTCGTCTTATCCTCTCATGATATAATACAAAATAAAACGTTGCTTCATTTAAACTTGCATATAAATTGGGTACCTAAATAAATAAATGATTGGGTGGTAGTCGAGAATAGACAATAATATTTGAGTCAAATTGACTGAATTTGACAGTAAATGACCGGTCATTTAAGGTTTATGACAATTGTGACCAGTCATATTCAGTCATTTTACATCTCTAGTTGTGTGTAATGCACGCAGCGTCACTGGCTGGCTGATGATCAGCCGCAATCCCATCGCGCGCGCCGTATACAGTTACCTTAAAATCAATTTATTAAGGAATCTATTTTACAAATACATTATTTAACGGGCCAGTTGGCGTGGTTGGCAAATGCTTGCTTTTGACGCCGCAGGTCATGGGTTCGATTCCCATCCAGGACAGATATTTGTGGCCATGAACATATCTGTTTGTTCTAAGTCTGGGTGTAATTATCTGTATAAGTATGTATTTTCAAAAGAAAAGTAGTAGGTATGCTTAGTATATATTATATTAGATCAGTTATCGGGTTTTCCTAGTATACATGCTCTGCTTAGATTGGGATCAGATGGCCGTGTGTGAATAATGTCCCACGATATTATTATTACTTATTAGCTCAAGTTTCATTTATGTTTTATGTATGTATTTAAATTGCTGCATATTTATATACAGTTGAACGCATTCTGTCTTATAAAATGCGTTCAAATGTATAACCACGATCACCAAAGCATTTGAACGGACAGCCAATGAACACAGCTACAAAAATGGAAAGAAATAAGTGCCCTCAGGATTGCAGAAGATAATTGAATTTTGGGGAGTGGTCTGATGTTTCCCGTTAGCCCCTATCGCATCGAATCATTTCGACAGAACCACAAACCGAATGTCAATCTATATTCAAACTTCGTTTTCACACCGAAAATACAAAGCGGCTTTTTGTTTTATCCATTCAGACCAACTGTAGACAACTACATGGAAATGCAATCGTCAATTCCTATTATTGAACGGTACAGTTGCGTTCTGTTTAAGCTGTACTAATACCTATAGCCATTTTTATGTAATACTTTGAAGCATTAAATCTAGTAGTGAATGGTTTAGTTAAAAATACTATAGCTAGGCATAGTTCTTCAAAGTTCACAATTTGATGTGTCTTTTTTTCAAATTCATTCGACCGATAATTTAGTAAATTTAATTTTTATATTATATTTTATTTAAAATGCATACATGTTAACGAGACCGTTGCATATAAAGAGATCGGAGAGTTATCTTAGAATATCGCGGTTGAAATATTACGGTATTATTAAAAATACCAGTAAATAAATCACACTAATATTATAAAGGCAAAAGTTTGGAGTGTGTATGTTTGTTACTTCTTCACGTCTAAACGGCTGGAGCGATTTTAATAAAATTTGGTATGGAGGTAGCTGACACCTTGGATTAACACATAGACTATAATTTATAATTTATAACGCGGGTGAAACCGCGGGGAACAGCTAGTCCCAAATAAGAGTCTTATAATAACGTTTTAATTGCAAAACAATTGAATTAAATAAAAATTCGTTTCACTTTGTTTTTTTGACACGCTTTCCCTATCATTCCGCATTTCGAATATTGCTTTTGTTCCTTATAAATTATGCTTCTCTGTAATTGTCTATTTCCAGTGTATTTTATCGTGGGCCTTCTCTAAATCAATGAATTCAACGTTAAAGTGTTGGCTTGGGCCCATATTATGGTTAAATAATTTTCTCAGTGGTAGAATTGCTTTTTGATTGCCTTTCCTTGTATCAACATGAACTTACTTACTTATCGTATGGCAGTGGTTACCGTAGTGTCAGAGTTGATCAAGCTGCCCAGTAGTTCTTACATGGCTTAACTACTATTGTCTATTGACTACAACCGGGACCGACAGCTTAACGTGCCCTCGAAGCACGGAGACGTTAAGAAATTAAACTACTTTGGTGGTCACCCATGTATGGACGGATCACTGACCTAGTTGCTTAACCTCACGGATCGCTTACGGATCGGTCAGAGCGTCTAGCTATGAGCGCCGCGAGGTAACCTGAACTGGTCTGTACTAATTCAATTCACCTATTTAGCCTCATTGTGAAAAAAAATATTTTGAAGAATGCTAAAATCACTCCCGATAATTTAATTTCAAATTACATTAAGCAACTTTAAATCAATAGAATAACCCGTTGTGTCGTTTCAGACAATTTCCAATTTACCACATGATGCACCTAGCATAAATTCGGATATCTATGAAATGCTAAGATTGAGAGCTAATTCTTAGCATTTCATATATGTTTGAGTGGGTGCCATATGCATCGCGATTCGCGTGGTAGAGATACAACGTTATGTTTTTAAACATTCTCTAAACGAACTTAACTTTCAATGTTTCAATCATAACATTTAAGTAAATTCAACGCTTGTAAAACAAGAATAAACAAGCAACACAACAACTTGGGAAACTATTTGAGGCTTACGCAGTCTCAAAGGAATAAGCATCTGGTTTCCAGCAAATTTAATATTACGTGTTATAATTTAAGCTCCTTGCTCGCTGAGGCAACCGGAAAACCGGCTTACCTGAATCTTTTCCGGTTAGTTCGTTCCCCTTAGTGAATGAACTAATTTGATCGGATTAAAGTGTACTTGTGAGTTAGATGCCATGAACAGAACGTGGAAACTGTAACCAAAATAATTTCTTTAGGCGTCTGGTATAACCTCTGAATAGCAGAGGTTGCACAGACGCCTAAAGAAATAATTAAAAAAGAAAAAAAAAATGAAATTATCGTCAGTAATTGGGGTCGAATAACTGTAGATATATTTTCTATTTATGTAAATAGTGAACTAACGCGTTCTCATCTAAAGTCACAAAATCCCTGGTACTAAAAAAAATAATATTATTAGTGAAAATCTCATTCTCACCCATTAATTTAGGATTAGAGCTCATTAACAAACTGATATGCCAGGAGCCTTTTCAATTTGCTTTGTACAGATGCCAGCACATCAAGCTACCCCAATCTGTTAAATTTCCCCAATTGAAAGTGAACCTTATGCGTATGTGATTAAGTTGAAAATCTATACTAGAAATATTGCGTCTGCACTTATGAATACATAGCCATGGACAATCAAATGTAAATTTCTTACGATAAGGGAATATTTAAAACGATGATGATCCAAGTATTTAATTTATTTATTATTAATTAAATAAATATATTTATTTAATTTAATTAATCACCGGCCATCATTATGTGTGTGTTTCTTACAATAATTATTTATCAAATCGGACATTCAAAACTAATTATCGTAAGATGCATCAAAATAGTGTGGCGGTGAACTGTTCTAAAGTGCATCAGTATTAAGTGTAAAAAATATTACCAAATGATACTGCTTTCATAAATCCATATCTCTTGTCCGATTTTGATCATCTAATTTTGCCGCTAACTGTTCTTCAGACAAATTTTTTAGTCAATCATTTCTCAACAACTAAATAATAATAATATCCTAGGAGATCATTCACACACGGCCATCTGATCTCAAATTAAGCAGAGATTGTACTATGGAAACCAGATAACTGATAGGATAAGACACGACGGTCTCAGTATCGAGCATTTTCAGCATGCGGGGCCACACCTCCCGAGGCTTTTGGGGCTGTTATTTACGCTCTGTATAAGGCATTCCTACCTGCCGGCTGGGCTGATGAAGACGGTGGTAGTGCCGATAATTAAAAACAAGACGGGAGATAATTCCGACAAGTGCAACTACCGCCCGATATCATTAGCTACAACTACAGCTAAGGTGCTTGATGGTCTGCTTGAGAAACAGCTGAAAGAACACCTCAATTTGCATGACGCACAGTTTGGCTTCAGGCCAGGACTTTCGACAGAATGTGCAGTTATGTCTCTCAAGCAGACCGTCAGGTATTACACAGACAGGAGAACGCCGGTGTATGCAGCCTTTCTTGACCTCTCCAAGGCATTTGACCTGGTTAGATATGATATTCTCTGGAATAAGTTGAAGAATGAAGGTGTGCCGGCTCAGTTAATTAATATATTTAAATATTGGTATGGCCACCAAACTAACCAGGTCAAATGGCTTGGTGAACTTTCTGACGAGTACGGGTTGAGGTGTGTGGGGTGAGGCAGGGGGGTTAACCTCGCCTTCACTCTTCAACTTGTACGTGAACGGGCTGATTGTTGAGCTGAGCGACACCGGTGTAGGATGCTCAATTGATGGTCACTGTATCAACAGTATTAGTTACGCAGACGATATGGTGTTGCTCTGCCCATCAAAAGCCGCTCTCAGGAAGCTGATAAGCGTGTGTGAAGAGTATACGAGGGTTCACGGCCTCTTGTACAATTGCAAAAAAAGTGAGCTCCTGGTATTTCAAGCCAAGGGTCGTAAACTGGGGGTTGTGACACCTGTGCTGCCTTACGCAGTCGCTCTTAGAAGAGTGAGCGAGTTTAAATACCTCGGCCATGTGGTTACCGAGGATCTAAAAGATGACTCTGACATCGAAAGGGAGAGGAGAGCGATGGCGGTCCGCTGTAACATGTTGGCACGCAGATTCGCGAGGTGTAGCTTGGGGGTAAAGATCGCTCTTTTTAAAGCGTTCTGCCAAACTCTCTACACCTGCAGTCTGTGGGTCAATTACACGCAGCGGGCCATCAACGCTCTCCGAGTACAATACAACAACGCGTTCAGGGTGCTGGTGGGGCTCCCACGCTTCTGTAGTGCGTCTGCGATGTTTGCGCACGCCCACACAGACGGCTTTCACACGGTGCTACGTCGCCGGATCGCTTCGCTGATGTTTCGTACGCGTGGGAGCCCCAACACCATCCTGAACGTCCTCTGTCAGAAGATAGACAGTCCCATTCTGGGGCACTGGGTTCAAGTGCAAGTGCGTGTACCTGGAGCCCCAGAATGTGGCAGATATTTAAATTAAATTAATTACTTTTTATGACTAACATAGTTTTTAAGATGTAATTTACTAACAATATTATGGGTCAAGTGTCTGAAATAAAAAGATTTTATTTTATTTTTATTTTATTTTATTTTATTACGGGAGTTGGTCAAAGAGTCAAGCGCTTAAGAAATCTGAAGACACATTCATCTCAAATGTCATGAGAAGAAAAGATTTTAAAGGCGAAACCATCACTACATCAACTGTAATCACCAATAACAGTACAAAAACTGATTTACTTGGACTACGGTATGGAATATGGACGACCTTGTTACAATTACTTAGTATATTGAAATAATTTTTCTTTTTGTCTACACAGCGATATCACTGTGGACACAGTAACTAAGTTTTCAATGCGCAATGTGAACCGACTCTACGACTTTCTGAATGCTTCTAGAAGAATTATCTTTAATAAAAAATTATCTCTAATACTTGGGGACACTATAGGAATGGCAGTTGGAATGGAATGATCAGAGATTTAACTCAAAAGGTATTCATATAATTAAGCTTTGTTATACCTTCCAACTCACGTCTAAATATAACTAGCCTAATAAATTATACGATAAACATCCTTAATCACCACATCTGTTTTTAGAAAAAGATGTTAATATATACTTACTTAGCAAAAACAAAATTAATCATGTTGCAAATTGAAAACGTAGTTAATTCAATATGTATTAAATTCAATAAAAGAAACAAAAGATACATGGAATAATAAAAATTGTATTAAATTAAACTTATGCTTATTTAAGTTTTGCTTTCATGTATGGCAGCAAACGCTTTTCCGGTTGTTAGTTTGCGGTTGTTTTAACAGATAATGTCTATGTCTAACCACAAACCTTATTTAATAGGAGCTTCGATCAGTTGCTCATTTAAAAAAAAATTTAGAATAACTATAACTACACTATCAAGCTTTTTATTAAGCTTGCTACTCATAATTCTTTACGCCTACATAATGTTGATTGGTATCCATCTGTGGCACTTAAAAGACTGATCAGCGGGCAGATTGTTTTTAAACAAAAGCACTGAATCAATGGGAGTATAAATCCAGTTAATTAAGTTTTACCAGCTGTTAGAACAGTACAATAAATAATATACGCCTTATACAATAATATAAAGTTGATCCGTATATTATTTGTACGACAATTGCAGGAAATACAAAATATGTACGAACTGCAGACTTATGGAACTTTACTTCTTAAGAAGTAGTCTGGAATTTTCTTTAGCGAATGAGGTTTTATTCACGAAACACTTGGTGCCTCTATTTTGTGGCCATTTTCATTAAACTTTCCCATTAGATTACAATGTTTTGCAATGCGTATCTATAACTACATACCTATATTTTATAGTTTCATAACATGTGAGTGCTGTAATTTATCCATTAGACTTAGATGTTGATGAAATCATAACTGTATTATTATTATTATTCACTATCTCTGCCCGCGGATTAGCCACGTTAAACTTTACAAAATACAGCCTTTGTGTTATTCGGATGAATTAGCTAAATTATTACAAAGTTGCATCAAAATCCGTTTGGTAGTTTTTGCATGAAAGAGTAACAAACATTCATGCATCCATATTCACAACAATTCGCATTTATAATATTAGTAGGATATCTATCGCTTTTATTACTTTAAATTATTTGTGTGAAGGGGTATGTGTTAATCTTGATTAAGAGGTTTTAACTATTTTCTCAGCATCATCATATCAGCCGTTTTGACAAACACAATACTTAATTCCCATCGAAAGTCCGAACTCATTCAAACGTTTTGTTTTCCGTAGCTTCATACTAAGCATACATACCTAGGACCTGATGATCCACAACGTAATTACGTCCATCATTTGTGGGAAAATGCCATTATCGCCACGATTGGCAAATGGCTATTAGTACTCAGAGAGACGCAGCTGCCCGTTTTTTTGTAGATATTCCAAAGATACGAATTTTAAGCCTTCCACCAGATGAGATATGGTGGTCGTATTCATCGTCGTTAGCTACACAGAATGTGCTATTTTCGTAACTATAAATTTACTACTGTCCTGTAATTCTGAAATTATTTTGTGCAAGATTTCATTGCTGAAATTCAACTGTAACCGTTAAATTGTGTGAAAATTTATAAACGAGACGTTCTAAAACATTTATTAAAATATTTCAAAGAAAATACAGGAGTCGGAAATACTTATTGTAAACTTTAATACTTAACAATTTGTAAAAGTGCTAAGTGCAGTGCAAGTTGAGTCGTAGTTGCGAGATGTTTCGTAAAACGGTTTGTTCAGGATTATCCACAATGGTGGAACATTTCTTGTAAGTGAATTTGAGAACATGTTTATACTTTGGGTATCTTTAGGTATTTACTTATTTGTTTTAGTCTTATAATAAACCGATATTTATATAGGGGCATCCAGTTGGGGCGTCCCCAAACGAATAAAAGAAAGTCAAATCAAGAAAGAAAATAATCTAATAACACCAATTATTCTAATCTATTGGAAGCTAAAATAATCCTATGAAACTCTCACCAAGTAGGCTATTATATTGAAGCGATTTAAGTCGAAAATGTTTGGCGCAGGTCGCAAAAACATATATAATAAAGTCAACTAAACTGAACACGGTACTTGCAATTGCGTGACCGATCAGTGCTTCCCATCAAACTAGGATGGAAGAAAACGCATTTAATCTATACATATAGTATATGTATATAAGGTATTCAATAATATATACGGTTCATTAAGCCTAGGTCTTCAGGGAAGGCATTGCGTCTCTTTTTATAAAGCACAGTGCCTAATAACATTAGCAATACAAATGATTCTATAATTTGCATGCATACATAAAATAATAATGATCGAACTGGCTCACCTCAGTCACCTCACTACTCATAACACGGATGCGACTACTGATTTTTTCCGCTTGCCAGTGAACTTTCATTTCAGTTTCTTCTCAATTATCAATGATCTTATTTTATTAATCATATTAGTGTATAACATTTTCATTCATCATCTTACGCTTATAGACACAATAATCTATAACAACTCCCACGTAATAAAATCTGCAATTCAAATTCTGATAAAAGAGTGATGTAACGGAAAAAATACCATTACATGTATTATACGATACGATTACGATAAATATTTGCCTAGCTAACATTGATCCCACTTAAAATATAGGAAACACTCTCAGTATTAACGGTTACTCAGTGGAAAAGCTGGCATCCTGCCAAGTTTTGTTAAATAAATAAGACTTAGATTCTAAAATCCTAAACCTAACAAAATTTCTTTTATAGATTTTCAACTTTATCACAAAAGTACAAGGTTCACTTTTAATTGGGAAAATTTGACAGGTTGGGGTAGCTTGATGTGATGGCGTCTGTACCTGTCTTAGTTCGCATCGTATTGAATGTACCTATTCATACTATTTACATAATGAATAATAAAAAAGCTATTAAGAGCATCACAGGCCATAATAATTGTGTATTTTAACAGTCTATAAATTACACCAAAAGGTTGTTTTCAGGGTGACCCGAGGTTTTTGCCAGACAATACTAAATAAACCGCTGTCAAGGAACTAACTGAAATTTGAAAAACGGATGACTGTGAACGTATAATGGATAAAGCTAAGCGGAGTGCTTATTATAATTTATTAACAACGTAACCCTAACGGTAAGGAAGGTCTGACATGCTCACAACAGTTTTATTAGAGGGAGGGCACAGCGTTTATTCGCTCAAAAAGCAGCCCGACTGGGGAAGTTCCTCTAAGCCTAAGCCTCCATCTTACAGAATATATTTATTAATAATAACATTAATAACTTAATGTTCTGTTTTTGTGAGTAAGGTTGCCAGAGCTCATCGGGGTGGGGGCAAGGGTCAGCAACACTGTGTTTGCTGACTCTTTTAAAGACTCGCGACCCCTCTGGTATTGCGAGTGTACATGGGCGGCGGTGATCACTTACCATCAGGTGACCCACTTGCTTGTTTGTCGCCCTCTTATATAAAAAATATATATTGACATTCCATAACTACAAATTATCATCAAAATTTCCACAGCATTTTTAAGATTTGTTTTTTAAACTTGCAATGGAACATCATCTTCGTAATGGTGTTTTGATGGATTGCAAACATCTGTACGCGCAAACGAGGTTCCCGGAGATAAGGTGGGACCATCATTCACATTTTTTCCACACTTTTTTGGCTTTGTTTGCAACCACTTTCTATTATATTTTCCGGCGAGATGCGAGTGTTTCACGTAGATTTGATTTTTTCGTAGCGAATGTTTTTTTATGCTGATGAAATGGATTTCGTTCATTTGTAAATTATTTCGAGTATTTCTGGTTTATAAATAAACCTATACATCCATAAAGGTTTTTGTATTGAATAATGGAATCACTACTTATACAATTTGCATTTGGGCAGGTTGGCGTGGTTAGTAGTGGCTTGCCTTTCACGCAAGTTGTGGGTTCAATTCTCACCCACGACAGATATTTCTGTGCATGAACATATCTGTTTGTCTTGAGTCTGGGTGTAGTTATCTATATAAGTATGTTATTACAAAAAGTAGTATATGTAATACTACATATCAGTTATCTGGTTTCCATTATACAAGTTCTGCTTAGTTTGAGATCGGATGGTCATATATGAATAATGTCATAGGATATTATTACTGTTATGCAATATTGTATAAACGGTATATTTTAGAACGTCTTAGTAGTTAATATTGAGGCAGAGCTACTGTTTTTTTTAAAGCTTGAACTACGGTATAATTTTACCTTAAAAAACAAGCAATATGTTTGACGCAAGACCGGCATTTGTGGAGTTCTTTGGGGGAGGCCTTTGTCCAGCAGTGGACGTCTTTCAGCTGATATGATGATGATGATAATGAATATGTTTGGCTATCAGTGGTAGATCACATGGTGATTTAAATGTCAACATTTTGTAAATTGTTTTTTCTAGTCCTTTATGAATTAGAGAATATATAAGTTAGTAAATACATAAATACATACACAATATAGTAATGGAATATGTCACTTAGTTAACTGTTGACAGAACCTAAATGTACTTGATAACTGGCGCTCCAACAAATTGACAGCTTTAAATGTTTGTACAACTAATGTACCTCGATTGAGGCATAGCTGTAACTGTGCCCGAGTTACGCAAGGACTGTAAATAACGTGACATAAATGTGAATGGCAATATCTGTACCGCATACTTCTTTTAGTGTTCATCTATATAATTTGTACTACATGTTAAGACAACTAAGGCATAGATTTTAATGTAAGTATAATATTTTCAGAACTTGGGATTAATTAATAAAATCAATAAGAATATTTCAATTATTTTCAATAAATAAACGTAATAAAATCGTAAACTAAACGCAGTTACGTTTACAGAAATTGCCATGTGTAAAATAATATTAATATCGAAATCATAATTAATTATTTTTAAATGGGAACAACATTGCATAAATCATATAATTATATACTTATTTATTATACCTATGAAATCACAGTAGTTGCATTAAATCGTAATAATTAATGATATAGAATAGGAACTATTTTCGTCGTCAGTATTTTTTTTGTTCATGGCAATTATTTATTGACAGGCAAAGACAATCTGTCAGGTATTTACTGCTTTTGTTTTGATACATGTCATCAATTTAGCAAATTATCTTGCAATTTTTACGTTGAGTTATCCTCCGTACTATAATATATTATATGTGTTGACAGTGGATGCACGAAAGGACGCTTAATCATTTAATTAAAATGACGAGTTTGCAATGTGTTAATTGCAACATTCGCTTGCCCCGACTAAGAAGACAAGCATTATTCGAAGAGAGTGAAGTTCTCAACAAAACCCAATGTTGCTTTGTGCTATGTGATAATTATTGTTTGGTACTTATATGAAGATATTCTTAGATGAAGTAATACTAAGGATAAATTAATAATAATATCAATAAAATTAATGTAGTTACAAAAAACAAAGAATCTATTGTTTTATTGACTTCCACTCAAAACCTCATATATAACCCCTCGCAACCTCACACAAATGTACACTGGGTTATGAACTTTGTAATTAATGGAAATGAAGAACTTTTCATTATTTCAACAAATAATAGTTTGCATCTTCCTAACCTAACTCGCAACCCGGTTAGGATTTTCGGGGCAGGTTCGGAATAAATCCATGTAAAAGACTATAAAAAGAGCTACACCATTTACTTTATTACCATAACAATGTTTATGTAAATATAATAATTATGTAGCAATCTTCATTGGTACACTAGTTAACACTAGCATTTCATTGCCACATCAGTAGACACACTTTGATATTTACAGTGCCTTTATTACTTAGGCAGTATGAGTGATTTTTGAACTGCAATGTTTCTACGGCCATGGGGTTGACCCACAGATTACCTAACGTAATCTTAAAATAAAACTGGCTATAACTTTAATATCCCAAGTTCTAAAAATAACCACCAATTAAAACATAAAATATCCCGTAACACGAAATTTTACTAGCGGTACAAAAGTCCCATACATTCTTGCCATTTACCTTTGTCTGTTTGTAAGCACCATAATTAAAAATTCCTGAATTCGATTTCAAATTAAACTTTTATTAAATTGTTTTGTAAAAAAACATTAACTATCGTTCCACTTGTAAAATTCAATGTGGAATATGTGTTTGCTTAAAATCGGCCAACAAGCGTACCATGCACCTTACTTTATTTAATTACCGTAGCATAATATGATGCTTGCAACACTCGAGACTGATGGATCACTTCCACGTTGATGATCCTTTATACTTTCGTGGATGAGCTCTCTCGACCTTATTCACACGCAGGAATACAACATTATGTATTTGTATGTATTATAACGTTACCTGCAGCGTTATAGTGAGGGTATTTTCACAGTCAAACTGTTTGCAGAACGAAAAACTTGTTTTTATATTCTGCTTATTAGCACCTCATTTGTGTTATTTATTATTGTCCTATTGACGGTCACCGTAGCCTAGTTGGCAGTGCTCCTGCCTACGAAGCTGGTGGTCCTAGGTTCGAATCCCGGTAAGTGCAAATAATTGTGTGATGAGCACGAATATTTGTTACGGAGTCATGGATGTTTTCTATGTATTTAAGTATTTATCTATCTATATAAGTATGTATATCGTTGCCTGGTACCCATAGTACAAGCTTTGCTTAGTTTGGGGCTAGGATGATCTGTGTGACATTGTCCCTAGATATTAATATTATTATATTATTCCCTAATAAATTTTAATATTGCATATTAATTTTATGATTGTGTATTACAAGTTTATTTATTTTAATTATGATTTATGGTATCTCGTTAGTAGTATTTTACCCCGACAAATCATGTTATTTTAGTTTATATCATTCTTAAATTAGTTTATGCGAAACCAATCACATACATATATGTTAACCTTTGAGAACATGTCTTAGACTTAAGAAAATATTATTGTTTTCGTCGATATCCAAAGGATTGATTACTTAAGTTCTAATAATTTACGAACTTTTGGCAGGTTTGAATTAAAGATTTAAAAGATGATAGACAATTGGAAGAATTAATCCCTTTTCAATCCCGTGGAGCTTTGTCGAGTTTCAGCACAACTAATTTTCTCCAGCTAGACTAATCAACACAAACTATACGTAGGATGAGGCGGGTCATTCCCTTCAAGGCTAACGACGTAATTTTATTTAGGAAGGCTCTTGCTCTGAGGGACCTTTTAGAGGGCGTGAAAGATATAAGGTTATTGCATTACTACATGGACACCTACTTCGTCCGTTGCGTTAAATTGTGTGGCTATATGTAGCGAAAATATCGGCAAAGTGAAAAGGGATACTTTGGTAATTTAGTTTGGCGGTAATAGTGTTACGAGGCCGAATTTCCGCTTTGATTATTGATTGTAAATCATACAAGTGTGTGCACTAAAAAGGCGCAATCTCTGTTCCTATGACACCATTATTTTACCACCTGAGTGCGATCAGTTGTAGGACTGGCACTTTATGATTTGTGTGAAGCCAATATCTTGTCTCAGAGACTCAGAAATGAAACCTCTCATTGTTGCAGTTGAACTACCGTCTTACCAACGAGACTGTGGTGTAGTATTCTAAATTTGAATCTATCTTAAAGAGAATACCCTGACGGGCATTATCTATGTAGGAAATATAAATCATAGACAGTATATACGTACAAACTAGCTACACCTACAACAATTTCCATTGTAAGTTAATTGGTCCAAAACAGACCTTGATCCTCCGGGTGACGTCAAATTAGCATAAGTAAATTCGATACTTTCGGCCAAAATCCTTTTGGGACTCGTTTTAATTCAGATCTCGTCGAAATATTTACAGAATCGTGTAACATTTTTATCCTTTTAGAATTGTAGATATCCATTTAAATAATTGGCAAATAGAACCCCATTTTATACTATCCGATGAATCTAACCCCTTGTAAAGTGTAAAACGTAAAACACTTATTCGAATTGATTCCAGTTCGTACTGAGTTTCAATAAGTAGGGAGTTTTCAAACAGTCGTTTCGTTACAGCCGATTTAGCGATGCCTTTATTGCAACCTAATGAATTGTACTTGTTTTAAAGTTTCTTGTATCACGGTTTGATATCGGATTCAGATTGGAACGAGGGCGGGCTTAATGACGTAAGAAGGAGTCTACCCGACTTTTTCATTTCGTCTACGGTTTTAATTAAAAACCAGCGCGTTCATTGGAATTGAGCGAAGTAACGGTGAAGTTGAACTTTACTATTGTTTTTATGGCTTAGAGAACAAGTGCTTGTGGTTACGTTTTGTAAGGAACTTAGATTTGAAGGCTGCGGCTATAATACTCACCAAGTAAGTAGGAGATTTTTTGTTGATGTACTTGTACACACTAATATTATAAAGCCGAAAGTTTGTGAGTGTGTGAGTGTGTATGTTTGTTACTTCTTCACGTCTAAACGGCTGGAACGATTTTAATAAATTTGGTATGGAGTTAGCTGACACCCTGGATTAACACATAGGCTATTATTTATAAAGTTAGATGCGGGTAAATCCGCGGGGCACAGCTAGTTATTGATTTTGTTTACATTTATTCTAGTATTGTTCTTATGCTTAGTACTATTGAACATAACCAACATCTCGAAAGTATCCTCAATTGCATCTAAGGAGTTAAAAAAACGGTTTTTATTCACGTAGAGTTAAAAAATAACATGTGAATAGTAGTATTACATATTTGATTATATATATTTAATACCAGGTACAAATTTACCATGTCATCGTAAATTATATTTAATCATTTAGAATAATAATTTAATTTATAATAGTTATAATACAATGTGTGGTGACGGCGACAAATATCAGAATCAGAATATCATCACCCCATCTCATCCCGTGGGGGGCGTAGAAGTCGACCCGAAGAATATCTACCAGAGGATGGGTAGCAGCTTCCTTCTGATTACTATGACCATATTACTGCGATCGCCAACCCGCCTGCCAAGCGTGGCGATTATGGCATATCCCCCCAAGACGATTCTTGAGGGAGGCTTGTCCAGCAGTGGACTTATTTAGCTGTAATGATGAATTGATAATAGTACATTTTTTGACATTGTTATCAAAATTGATATTTTTGGTTTTTTTAAATATTAAGTGTTAATACTTATTGTTTAAAATATATTTTACTTTTAGTTCTCTGTATGGAGGTAAGAACTAAGAATTCAATATTATTATTATGAGAGACCAATGGTCGCGTTTTAATTCTACCATCGGATCTAATGCAACTGAGAAGACCCAGCGATACCAACTCAGCCGGTTTATCTACTATCAGTTACAATACGGCCCAGTTGAGACGGTCCGGCGAAACAGTTGTACACGGCATTTGGTTCACTTAACTAGGCCATATAAGTACCTAGTACCTATCACCCGTCTACTGGCAGCAATCTATAGGATCACAAAACGACTTTATTACGCCTACACAGCGACTGTGACGAAAATGACTACTATTAAACAGTTTTACAGCCCTAAAAGTACAGACGCCTGCACATCAAGCTACTCCAATCTGTCAAATTACCCCAACTGAAAGTGAACCTTATGCCTTTGTGATAACGTTGAAAATCTATAAAAGAAATTGTACAGATTGGGGTAGCTGGATGTGCTGGCGTCTGTACTTTATTGACTGTTTTTATATTTCATTTAAACTTGGGGCATGGGTATCAGGGCAGGACAATTTTGAAATACGTTACGTATCATTACCACCTAAAATAAAAATACGTTTTGGCGGCAGAGCAGTTATTTTATTTTGTAGTAATGTACAAGTGTCGTTTTTCTGTAGACTCGAAATAAGCCGATATTTCTAGGACATAACAACCAAGAAAAAATGTCGCATTACCTGAGGTTCACCATCACCTTTGTTATATTGCTACAGTTACAGAGGTAGGGCATAGCGTTCATTCGCTCAAAGAGCAGTTCGACTGGGGAAGTACCTCCACCTTACAGAAGATATTCCTTAATAATAACATTGATAATATTAATGTTGTGTTTCTGAGTGTGAGTAAGGTCGCCAGAGCTCATTGGGGTGGGGGGAAGGGTCAGCAACACTTGTTTGCTGACTTTTAAAGGCCGGCGATGCACCCGCGACACCTCTGGTGTTGCGAGTGTCCATGGGCGGCGGTGATCACTTACCATCAGGTGACGCACTCGCTCGTTTGCCGATATAAAAAAAAATGATCCACAATTGAATTATGTCCATCATTTCGAGGGATAAGCCACGCAGGCCACGCTTGACAGACGGGTTGGCCATTTCAGTATGATCTTCATAGCATAAAGAGAGATGCTGCTACCTTTCCTTTTTTATATATATGGGGTAATGATATTCGTCACCATCAAACACGGTATACATAATTATTCTTACCAAAATAAAACTAAGAGTGTCAAATTATGAGCCGTAGAAAAAATTAACCAGTATTCGTAAATGAACAGTACAAAAATTATGCGCAAACATAAATTAAAACATTGTCATAAACATTTCGACATTTCCATTTCAACGTTTCCAGTTACGAAAAACATTAAAAACAGTCCAATAATAACAGTTCATCAAAAATTTCAAACGTCATGTAATAAAACCTGAAATTTATGCGTGGAATGATGAGGGTTTCAAATGGACACTTTATTAGTAAGTATGTCAGACCCTTTTAAAGGTGAACATGTTTCTAATAAAGAATTATTTCTAAAGGTAACGGCGGTCGGCTTATGACAATAATAGAAAGCTTTACAGCAAAACGGCGTTTGCGTGATTATTCATGTTCCTATGAAGGTTGAGAGGGTATACTTTTGCAATATAATACCCAATATAGATGCTACAATATCGAGAATTGTTACCGCTATTAATGGTATAGATGTAAGGTATGAAGACTATTAAATTTGTTTGAAAAAAAAAATAAAAATATTGTATCATCATGTGTTTTAAATTTCTTGTTTCATTATTTTTGCGACTTTTATTTTTGCATCGTTTCAACTAAGTCTTTGGGAGAAGCGGCATGACTTGGCGATTTACTGGGCAATAGAAGGTATCTTTTATTGTTCTAGCCTGTGTCTTTCAATATATTTACACAAGCACGACTTGACGACACGCTTGAAGTAAAAATAAGTTCAAATATAATATATAACTAATTTAATCTTATTTACGTTCTACACTTTGAATTATCTTACAAGCCATAATGGCTTCAAATGTAACGGTAAAAACATCAGTTTCATATTATTTATTAACTAATATTTTTACTGCAGAAGACGCAGCTGAAACTCTGAACTAATTGTTTTTTTACGCTGAAATTCCTACGACTCATTGGTAGTTATAATTGGTTTTTCACCAAAACGCAGATCTACCTGATAAAGAACTTATACTAACTCTATTTTGAACCAGTGATTTACAACTAGATATACATAGACGATTCTTCCAATGTATTTCGGTTTTCGTATTTCATGTGTGTTAATTGTGTTGTATGTCGCGATACTCATATATACATCACTTTATCATATATAGTATATCATATACATATATATAGTATCAAACATACACACTCACACACACACACACACACACAAACTTTTGCCTTAATAATAATAGTAGGATAAATTTTATAGATTATAGCCTATGTGTTAATCCAGGATGTCAGCTAAATCTATACCAAATTTTATTAAAATCGCTCCAGCCGTTTAGACGTGTAGGAGTAACAAACATACACACACTCACAAACTTTCGCCTTTATAATATTAGTAGGATTAGTAGAATTATATTGAGCATCATACAATATATCAAATTTATTGGATAAATGAACATTAATTTTCAACCACAATCAAGGCGGAAAGGAAACAATCTTTTTCGTTCCGCTTCCAAAAGATTTATACCCCAGACTCTTAATATGGACATTTGTACAACTAGCCTAACGCCGTAGATGAATAATGGATTACGGGTTTCGGGGCTTGATTAGATAGATTGTACAATGATGGTTTGTACACTTTTAAACTGGCATTACTGGCGAAGATACTGATTAACATTAAAGGGTGACACTAACTACATAAACACTATGGAAATTGTCAACGACATTATTATGCAGGTAGTAAGGATGGTTTTCATAGGGCAGGAATATACACCAACATCCCGCGGGTTACATTTTATTATAATTCACGAATAGTTTAATAATTTATCTACTTCTCCACGTAGATAATAATAATAATATAACTCCTGGGACATTATTTACACCCGGCCGTTTGATCCCAAACTAAGCAGAGCTTGTACTATGGAAACCAAATAACTGATATAATATGCATAGACTACTTTTCTTTGTAAATGCATACTTATATAAATAATTACACCCAGACATCAGGACAAACAGACATGTTCATACACATAAATATCTGTCTTGGTTGGGAATTGAACCCACGACCTCCGGCGTGAAAGCAAGCATTTGCCAACCACGCCAACAGGCCCGTCAAAATGGTATGGTAAAGAAAATTGCTTAGTTTAAACGATTGTCTATTAGATTAGCCCATTAGATTGTAATAGTGTTCCATTTATAAATATTGTATTTTAAATATTTATAAATGGAAAAACGAATATAAATAGAATAATGTTTTATGTACGATTTGCGTCTAAATTGTGCCGCACAACCACAAGAAAAGTTTATTTAGTATTTCCTACATTTTAAGAATCCGTTTTGAAGAAGGGCGTTCGTTGAAGAAGGGCGTTATGCCCCAGACTCTTAATATGGACATTTGTACAACTAGCCTAACGCCGTAGATGAATAATGGATTACTTAATCAGTTAAGTAATAACGGTGTTGATATCAATACGTGATAAGACAAACTGTTAGGCCAGATTAGGCCTGAAATCTAGTCTTCATGTATTGTTATTTACAAGTGCTGCAAAGGCAAATGCCTGTTAAATTATGACGAAAAGATATTTTGAGTTAGACAAATATTTTATTAAACTATAGAAAAGCACGACATGACAATGACAACCTAATAACAAGTTTCCATGGAAACATATTCAAGAAGGTACGTGCCTTCTTACATCCACTCCTCTTTTAAGAGCTCATACCAAGAACATTACACATCTTTTCTAGTCGTGGTCCGTAGAGTGGCTTTGTGAAAAGATCTGCCAATTGGGATTCAGGTGAAACTTGTTTGACTTGAAGCTTGCCAGCAGTCACACACTCTCTCACATAGAGATTTCTCCGCTGTATGTGCTTGGTGCGACTATGTTGTTCGTATGGATTATACGCCAGTTTTATTGTCGACTCGTTGTCGATGTAAAAAATTGGAGGTTTTTCAGTCCTCGTCATTTCCTCTAGCATTCTCTCCAACCATACTATCTCCCGAGTGGTTTCTGAAGCAGCAACGAGTTCCGCCTCCGTTGACGATAATGAAACTGTTTTCTGTTTCTGACTACGCCAGCTGATTGGTCCATAAAAAGAACATAGTATTCCAGATGTTGAGTGGCCGGCTGCAAAGTCTGCGTCACTGTAGCAAATCAATTTGTTCATTTGATTAGCATTGCTAAATACTAAGCCTTTATCCATAGTACCTTTAAGGTATCGTATAATTCTTTTACTGCAACAATATCTGCTTTAGTTGGATTATCCAAATTTCTGGAGGCTGAACTGACCGCAAAATTAATGTCTGGTCTTGTTGCAACCATGAGATAGGCTAAAGAACCTACAATTTGTCTATATGGAAATTTTTCTTCGTTAGTCAGGTCCTCATTCTGCTGAGCCTCTTTTATGGTTGGAGTCTTCACAGATTTGCATTCAGACATTTTATACTTTTCTAGTAGTTTTCTAGTATATGCTTTTTGGCTTAATGTTATAGTGCCACTTTCACACCTTTCTATTTCCAGGCCTATAAAATAAGAAGCAGGTTTTGTTTTGATTTTGAAGCGGTTTTGGAGCTCGGTAATAAATTTATTTCCTTCACTCTCCGAGGACGAGGCAACAAGCCCGTCATCAACGTATAGTGCAATCAAAACCTTAGAGGTTCCATTATCTCTGATATACAGGCAGGGATCTGAAGTACTCTGACTGAATCTTGATCTCACAAGAAATTCATGTATGCTAGTGTTCCAGCATCTTGGTGCCTGTTTGAGACCATACAGACTTTTTTTAAGACAGCACACTCTGTTTGTACCATCGCTATATCCTTCTGGTTGTCTCATGAATATTTCTTCCTCAACATGACCATTTAGGAAGGCTGTCGACACATCAAACTAACAGAGGGATAATTTTTCTTTTACTGCTACTGCTAAAAGAGCACGGACGGTGGTAAGTCGCACTACAGGGCTAAAAGTTTTATCATAATCTATCCCTGGTTTCTGTGAAAACCCTTTAACCACCAATCTTGCTTTGTATCTTTCGACAGTGCCATCTGGATTGGTCTTTACTTTGAATACCCATTTGCACGGTAAAGCTTTTCTATTCTTTGGTAAAGGAACGAGTTCCCATGTCTGATTTTCATTCAAAGAATTGATTTCACTCAACATTGTTAAAGAAGGTCATATTCCATATAAAAATGTTATAAACCTCTATAGTTTTTATTGTCAATAAAAAGAATAAAAAGGTGACAACAAGACAAATGTCGGTTGTGTAAGAAAAAACGTTTTATTATTTTATTTATAATTCACGCCCTGAAATTAATCTCAACATGGTAGCAGAGCGTTACGATAAATAAATAAATATATTATTATGCATAAATAAAGTTGGCGATTGTGTAAATAAGTAATAATGGCCACCAAACCGGAGATTACGAAATTTCACATCGGGAACCTTGATGGTACCAACTGGCCCGTATGGAAGTACAAGATAAGTATGATCATGAAGGGTATCCCAAAAGCCCTAGACTTATTGAATGGAATATACAGGGTACCAGTACCAACAACGGATGCAAAGAGTGAAGAGTTTGTGACAGCTAATGAAAAATTTATAGAGCTGGATAGAATGCTTCTCGTCATTCTGACAAGTAATATGAACGATGACATAGTTCAAAGAATTATGAGATTCAAATCGTCGAAGGAAGTCTGGGATGAACTTAAAAGGCTATTTGATGGAGACAAAGACGATTTGGTTTACGAAAATTGCCTACAATTCTTCGAGTATAAGAAGGAATTAAAAGACAACATGGCCATTCATCTCTCAAAATTGAAAAATATCTGGTTTAAGCTGAATAAAGAAATAACAAAGCTAGAATTAAACCATGAATTGCCAGAGATAGTTCTAATATGTAAAATCCTAGACACATTACCTGAGGAATACCTGACCTTCAAATCAAGTTGGCTGCTCATGGCTTAAAAGGAAAGAACGATAGAGAGACTAACATCACAACTCTGTGCATATGAAAGAAACGTCGAGTCACAACCCTCAACGTCTGGTGAGAGTAACCAAGCTCTGACTGTAAAACCTTTATCGAAAAATAAAAATAAGAAATGCATAAAGTGCAATTACTGTGGTCTATTTGGACACAAAGTAAGGAAGTGCGCTAAATGGTTGAATGACGGAAGGCCACCCAAGGCAAGCATACAATCAAACACTAAGAATGTAAATGTCACAGATCTGATGATGGCGGAAAATAACCGGTGCTTATATCCTGACAAAGATAACTGGTACTTAGATGGCAGAGCAACGAGCCACGTCACATTTAGGAGAGATTTGTTTCAAACATTTGAAAGTTTTAATTCGCAGCATACTGTAACGACAGCAAATGGTGAGAAAGTTGAAGCCACTGGTAAAGGTGACATAAAACTGGAATCAACAGTCGGAAAACATAAAGGTATAATAACCTTTTGCGATGTATGGTGTGTGCTGTCACTTCAGAAAAATCTGTTCTCATTATTAGCAGCGCAAGACAGATTACCACAAAGCTTCTTTGAATCAGAACCCGAATTCTGTAAACTTAAATCAATGGGCATAGTCAAAGTTACAGGCGAGCGAAAGAAAAGAGGAGGGTTATTCAGACTTAATGTAAAGAATGTAAAGCCACCTACATCTGTCGAAGTCAACGTATTGACGACCCATGATTCATTACAGATATATCATGAGAGGTTAGCACACCAAAAAGCAAACTCCATGTGAAGAAAGTTATAGGGAGAGAACTTGGAATCAAGGTACCGAACAACACACGAGAATTTTGTGAAGGTTGTAGCTTCGGAAAAATGCACAGACAACCTTTTGTAACTAGAAATAGAGCAAAATTACTTGGTGAGATTATTAACTCTGATGTCTGTGGACCATTTCTATTCTCGTATAAAGGATACCGATATTTCGTCCTATTTAAAGACGATTTTAGTAAATACCGCTACGTTTACTTTATGAAACAAAAGTCTGAAGTCTACTCAAAGCTTCAACAGATGTTAGAAGAAACTAAGGTAGCCGGTCATGTAGTTAATGAACTTTTAAGCGACAACGGTGGAGAGTTCGATAACGAGAAAACTCGGGCAATACTGCAGAAAAATGGCATAAAGCAAAGGTTAGTAATGCCATACACACCACAACAGAATGGGTGCAGTGAACGAGAAAACCGAACGCTCGTTGAAGCCGCCCGAGCTATGATGTATGCGCACGAAGAGCTGCCAACCGCCTGTTGGGCAGAGCTCATAAGTACAGCAGCATATGTTCTGAACAGAACTGGACG
Source organism: Pseudoips prasinana (assembly GCA_951640165.1). Classification (NCBI taxonomy): domain Eukaryota; kingdom Metazoa; phylum Arthropoda; class Insecta; order Lepidoptera; family Nolidae; genus Pseudoips; species Pseudoips prasinana. The sequence continues at coordinate 20,237,487 of OX621240.1, forward strand.
TACATCCGTCGATGAAAAATCACCTTATGAGATATGGTATAAGAAGAAGCCAAAGATTACACATTTGAGAATTATCTATAATATTTAGTCCTTGCTACGCCCATGTACCCAAGCAGAAGCGTAAAAAGTTGGATAAGAAATCAGAGAAATGTATATTAATCGGCTATGATGGTGATGATGGGTATCGTCTTCTTAGTACAGATAAGAATAGACATACATTGATACGTTCGAGAGATGTCGTATTTCAAGAGTTTCCAATTACCCGGACTGACACTGAAGTAAATGTCAGAGCAAATCCTATTGAAGAAAAATCTGAAATAGAGATAACTCTTCGTAGACCGCAGAATCTTGCTACAAGGGAGGAGAATAGTCGAACGATTCATGATGTAAGGGAGGAAGGAAATGAAACTACTGATATATTTCAAGAGTGTGTACCTCCTGAATCGTTTGAAGATACACATGAGATAGAAGAAAGTATCAATATTCCTAAGCAACCTTTAGAAACAGAAGATCAGCGAGATGAAGTCGAAGAATTACCAGAGCGTGTAGAAGTTACTAATGAAGATGTAATTTTGCAAGATAGTGAAATAGAAAGTCAAGGAAGAATAACTCTTAGAGACAGATCTACATTGCGACCACCTGCAAAACTTAACGACTATGTTATGACTTCTGTAGATGACCTGAATGATTTGTATGAACCTACAACCTACGATGAAGCATCAAAGAGTCAAGACAAGGAGCATTGGGTCAAAGCAATGAAAAGTGAGATCAAATCTTTAGAAGAGAATAAAACCTGGATTCTAACTGATCTACCCAAGGGTCGCAAAGCTATTTCCTGCAAATGGATCTATAAAGTTAAAATAAACGCAGATGGTTCGATTAATAAATACAAAGCAAGGCTTGTTGCTCGAGGATTTTTGCAAAAACCAGGAGTGGATTACGACAAAACGTTTAGCCCAGTGGCAAAGATGACGACTATCAGGTCAGTCATAAGCGTTGCGGCAAACGAGCTATGTCACTCACACAGTTCGACGTCTCAACAGCATTTCTAAATGGCACTCTTGAAGAAGAGATATACATGAAACAGCCTGAAGGTATGAGTGACGGGACTAATCGAGTCTGTAAGTTAAAGCGAAGCCTCGATGGATTAAAGCAAGCACCAAGATGCTGGAACAAATGCATCGTGGACTACTTGAAAAGCATAGGCTTTCAACAAAGTCAAACAGATCCGTGCTTATTTATAAGGAAACGTGCACAGTCTAAGATTATCCTAGCATTGTATGTCGATGATGGATTGGTAGCCTCAACAAACCAAAAGGATGCGGATAAGTTTCTATCAGAGCTTAAACGAAGGTTTAAGATTACCGTAAAGCCTGCAGATTACTATCTGGGTTTGCAACTAAAACGTAAAGACGATGGCTCCATTAGTATAACCCAAAGGCACTACACAGAGAACGTTTTAGCGCGCTTTGGAATGAGTAGCTGTAAGACAGTGGCTACGCCAATAAATAATCAAAGATCCTGAGCAAGGACAAACGGACAGGGAGGAAATTGACGAGAAGTCATATCCCTATAGACAAGCCGTTGGAGCTCTTGCGTACCTCATGGTTGGTACACGACCAGACATTGCTTACGCCGTCGGTGTTGTCTCAAGATCATTGGAGAATCCTACCAAAGAAGATGTGTTTAAGGTGAAGCGTATAATGCGCTACCTATAAGGAACTCTAAATCAGGGAATAACGTTCAAGAAGGACTATCAGAAAGGTGTATTGGAAGCGTACAGTGACTCAGATCATGCAGGTGATGTTAGGGATTGTCGCTCAACAAGTGGCATTCTTTGCATGTACGCTGGCGGAGCAATTGCCTGGGCAAGTAGAAAACAGTCATCAGTGGCGATCTCCACGACTGAAGCTGAAATTGTTGCAGCAAGTGAAACAGCACGTGAAGTGGTATGGTTAGGGAGATTGTTTAAGGAAATTACTGCTCTAAAAAAAAACACCGGTCTTAAACATAGACAATGACGCTGCTGTTAAATTGGCTTCAAATCCGGAACTGCATCGGAGAACGAAGCATATTGCAGTAAGACATTTTTATGTGAGAGAACTTGTCGCAGATGGGAAGCTGAAAGTCATGCACGTAGGAACAAATCTACAATGTGTAGATTTGCTCACGAAGCCTTTTGGCAGACCGATAATCCAAACGATATTGGACCGGATAGGCTTACAGTGTATATAGTTTTTAATTTTTATAGACTCTACAAAAAGGGAGGATGTTAAAGAAGGTCATATTCCATATAAAAATGTTATAAGCCTCTATAGTTTTTGTATTGTCAATAAAAAGAATAAAAAGGTGACAACAAGACAAATGTCGGTAGTGTAAGAAAAAACGTTTTATTATTTTATTTTATTTATAATTCACGCCCTGAAATTAATCTCAACAAACATTGCTTGTTATAGTCACTTGGCCTTTTCCTTTAATTTCAGCTGTAGCTTCTTTGGATGCTAACTTAAGTGTCTGTGAATTGAATTGACTAAGTTTATTAAAATATTTTCTGTTATGGGACATGTGCGACGTACAACCACTATCAAGAATCCATTCATGTTTCTCATCTTGAAAATGAAAATCCTTTTTTTTTAAAGCATACTGACAGCATACGAATTTCTAGGTTCTTGTTTTACCTCGTCAGTTGTTTTGTTCTGTCTGTACTTTAGTTTTCTGCATTCTTTAATATTATGTCCTTTTTTCTTGCAAAATTTGCATATTTGGTAAAGTACGATTCTTCTACTATTTCTTCCTCACAGTCTTCATAACTTTTGCTAGATAATCTTGCTTGACACTCTTCTAGAATTTTGATTTTTAATTCATCGGGTTTTGGTAAAATGTCTCTGGACTCTATTGCATCCCGGAAATTATTGTATTCTCCAGGAAGACTGTAGAGCATCATTACAGTCAACAGATCATCATGGATTTCAATCTCCAGGTCTTTTAATTTGTCAACCGTGTCCATGAATTTATTTAAGTGATCTCTGACATGACCATCATGCATTTTGGACAGTATCAGTTGTTTAAGGAGAGTCGCTTTTCTAGCAGGTCCCTTACTGTTGTAAATCCCGTCGAGTAGCGTCCAAATGTCATAAGCCGTTTCACATTTTTTTATTTTATTTAGTTCGGAAGGTGAAATTAGGAGTACTAACTCTGACTGAGCCATAAGGTCCTTTTCTTTCGTCTGTTCATCAGCATTTTTAAAGTCTAGCGGTTTTTCTACGCATGACCATAATTTATTTTTTATTAGTATGGCCTTTGCTTCTGCTTTGCTTGAATCCGCCATGTGTCGAAATTTTCTTTATTAAGTGCCTCAATTTTCGTATGTGAGCTCGACGCCATACTTATTTATCGTAATTACTACGTTATTTACGCTCTGCTACCATGTTAAATTATGACGAAAAGATATTTTGAGTTAGACAAATATTTTATTAAACTATAGAAAAGCACGACATGACAATGACAACCTAATAACAAGTTTCCATGGAAACATATTCAAGAAGGTACGTGCCTTCCTACAAAGCCCACAGACAGTATCGTTTAAAACTAACTTGTGCCACATGATCATTATAAGTAAAAATCCTATTTTGAATTATCATAATTTAGTATCGTAATATGGAGTTTCACATTTTCCGGATAAAGGAAAAACCAATTATAAGTAATTTTATTGTTTTTGCATTATAAACGAGCGGCGCCAATAACAAAATGTTGCCGCATATGAAAATAAATTCACTCGGAATATTTAAAGTCAATAATCGATGGACAAAAAAGAAATATGGATTTATTTCAGCCAAATTAGTGATGTTACTGCGCAATAAAATAGCCAATAGCACTTAGTAATGGTAAATTAGAGCTGAATATTCTTACGTCTATTCATTTTCGTTACGTTGTGGTGCGGGTTTCTGCTTTGTGAAATAACCAAGACATTCCTACTGAAACAATATTTCTGTACAACCTACATAAACGAATTATAGATTTTTTACTTACAAAGAAATACTATTCATTTCTTTTATTTTCTAAATGCTAGAGTATAAAAACACGAACATATAAAATTAATGACACGTCACGACATGATAAGCAAATCGATAAAAAAATCGATATCTCGTTAATATTTTTGGCAACACTTAAGTGATCTTTGACGTTATGTGACAGCGCAACTGCGCAAGTCACTATTGGTTTTTATCATAGTATTTGGCGAATGTTTTGATATTTCTTGTGTGTGCAGTTGTGGATTATTCGCAACAACTCAAGTGACGTTGAGAAAGAGACTCCATTACGCTTATAATTGTAAACTGAGACAGGGACTCCTTATTGAGAAAAGCGATTTTGAGACAGGAGACTAATAGTGTCTAATATCACTTCAATATGGAGCACAGTACAAGTACAGTTCACCGGTGTATCAACTGTTCACTGCCCCGTTAGGCCTAAAACTGCGTTAAGCGGGCACCCGCGCGGTTTCATACAAAATTGCTCCGTCGCGGGGACCTGTGCGGGCGCACGTCACGGAGAGGCGCGCCCCGCACCCACGCAACGGGGCCGCCTCCGTGCGACGGAACCCGTCGCGGAGCCACGCGCGGTGCCCGCTAGCGCTAACACACACAGGCTTGTTCAGTTAATAACTCTACTCGCTAGGTGCTACGGGTCGCACGCACGCTCGGAGAAGATCAAGGACAATGTCTTTCGATACAGAAAGGGTAATTGTGGAAGTGCGTTAAAAAGAATAATCCGGTGACCGCGACGGGTCCCCGCGCTGGGTACCGTCGCGTTCCTACAGAGCCCACCCGCGTGTCCACGCGCGAAGACACGCGACGGTTGCCCGTCGCGGGCGCCCGCTTAACGCAGTTTCAGGCCTAAGGCCTGAAACTGCGTTAAGCGGGCGCCCGCGACGGGCACAGAGCGATGAAATAGAAGTACACCTACGATTGCACATGAACTTTAATATATACTGCTTAGTAGGCTAGACTCCGTTGACATTGCCCGCCTCTACTCTTTAATATTACTTAAGTCATAATTTGTCTATTAACTAGTCGGCAACCAACGTTTCTTTACCTAAGATGTTCAATGTTCACCCATCTATTTCCATGAAACCCGGCAAATTACATAAATTATGTTAATTTTATTTGAAAGTATATATTAATCTCAACATAGAACAGTAGTTTTCATCTAGGCACAATAATTTTTGCACCGATACTAAGTTTCTTAGTCACTTGAGCATTCCCCTTTCATCACTTAATTCATCGATAGTCTGTCTCTACGCTACGGGACGAGTAGATGCGGCGACCGCGACTGCTTTGCCAAAATAATTCATCATCATCATCATATCAGCCGAAAGACGCCCACGGCTGGAAATGGCCTCCTCCAAAGATATTCACAATTGCCTATCTTGCGCTAGGCATCCAATGACTTCCAGCGACCCTCACACGATCATCGGTCCATCTTGTTGCAGCTTGGGGTGGACGCTGCGTCTTCCGGTTCACAGCTATACGAGTTAGGTGCCCTGCCCTGCCTACTGATATTTTAGCTTGGCAATTCTAATAATTCATACAAAATTATATTTGGGTACAGTTACATTTTTTTTTATAATATTTAGATAAAGATTAAACCTATGAGTAAAGGAATTTAATTATTTTAAATCGAACGCACTATTTATAGTTTTCTGGTTCTTATGGGTAAAATGGTTAAGGTTATTTTCTAAGTGCTTATTATATACTAGCTGTGCCCCGCGGCTCCTCCCCCGTAGTTGATAGCGTGATAATATGTAGCCTATATGTTGACCCGACCTCTTAGTAATATGCATGCAAAATTTGAAGTAAACCTATGCAGTACTTTTTGAGTTTAGCCCGGACATACATACAGACAAACAGAAAAACCGACAAAAATTCTAACAACTACATTTTTGGCTCGATATCGATTATCGATAAAAAAATATTCAATGTACAGTTTTGACTTTCCTACGATTTTATGTATAAAAGATGTACATGCATGCAACTTGCAATATTGGTCCAAATAAATTAAATTCAATCAATGTAAGCGTGTGCCATACATGTGTCCTTTAGCCGTCCACAGTTTATAAATTACCCCTTCGCGTCAAGGCCGGCAAAAGAATCACCATTAAGTTAATTGGGCAAAGGTCTGCCTTATCAGTTTTCCGCACGGCCGACTGATTAACGATTTACGAAAATAGCTTAGGGTTCGGTCTATCGGACAATATTTTCTGCTATCCAGGGAAATTTCCGTATTCACAGATCGTGAGATTGACGCTTTATATTTGATAAATGGTTGTTGTTTAGAATTTCGATGCCTATTTGAAATGACTCGGCACCTTCAATAAAGTTTTTGAAGAAAATTTTCTACTTTGCGTATTATAAGGTTAAATTATATAAATTGTGGTTTTGCTCAAACTTCCTCGTGGCAACTTAGGGGCACGAGAATTCGGTCAATGGGTCCAATACTCATCATGACGTTTCGAATGCACAAAACGTCGATCAGTGTTTTTTGTTCCTTAAACGGAAGATTACGTTTTATCATTCTTTGCTTAAAAAATATTATTACCTTAATTTTCCAAGTTGAGCCAGACACCTTTTTTCACTCATACCATACTCTGATATCACAGCTGACATTGTTCAAATGTTAATGTAAAATAGTACACCGATAAAAATGCAATAAAGGCTGAGAAAAAGGTTGTTTAACCATCGAACCGTGTAAGTTAAATTAATAATAATATTATCCTGGGACATTATTTAAACACGGCCATCTGATTTCACACTAAGCAGAGCTTGTACTATGGAAACCAGATAATTAATAAATATATTCCATGTAAAATTGCTCATAGAAGTAACTATGCAGTGATGGAATAGTAACTGTTTCCCCTCGTAGCGGTAGCGTAAGCTACCAAGCGCTACGACTACTGTGAGATACTACGACCACTTTGATGTGCTACGACTATTGCGATAATTTTGTTACGATAACTCAGATGTGCTACGACGGCTCTGAGTTGCTACGACAATTATGAAGTATTACAATTAACTTTTATTGTAACCATTTTCTGTAAAACACTTTTTGCGGTTTTTTCAAAACTCATAGACTATTATTTATTCTGAGAACAGATTCGGGTTAAGGAAAACTCGTTTACGCGTGTTATTAGCAAAACGCGCTAAAATAGGTAACGGTATAAAAGGATATACCATATTAAAAATATGCCGTTCTTGCCACTGATATGTAAATGTGTTGTTACCTATTTCAAATAAACAGGCATAAAAAGTACATGATCACAGCAAGTAACTGTCTTCAAAATAATAAGTACCAGGAAAACAAAGGGCAAACCGTCAATCAATCAAAAGCCTACAAAATAGAAAAGCTTTTACAAGGAAAGTGTTCCGTGTAAGAACATGTTTACCTTCAATCGGTATAGAGTCAGCAATGTCTTAGAGGGATCTTTTTAAATATATTGTGTGATGTAAAAGTGACCCTTTTTAAGTAGCTTGTAACCTCTGAAATAAAAATAAGGTTTTAATGCGAAGTATTTTATCTCAACTCCTATCACAACTACGATCATGTATGAAATAATTTGACGGTACTTACTTATACTTATCGTGTGGGCAGTGGTTGCCCTAGTGTCAGAGTTGTTCAAACCGCCCCTTTAGGCCTCTGACATGGCTTTACGACTGTTGCCTAATAGCTACAACCAGGCCGACAGCTTATCGTGCCCGAAGCACGGAGACGCTCTAAAATTAAACTACTTTGTTGGTCACCCATCTATAGACTAACCGCGAGCCTAGTTGCTTGACCTCGCCAATCACCTACGGACCGGTGAGAGCATCTGACTGTGAGCGCCCCAATTGCCGGTAGCACCATTATTTAAGATAATTATACGAGTTTATTACTAACCGCTGATAAAAAAATCACAGTGATTGCGTCACATAAATGTACGAAGACATCAATTTGCGCAATAGGTTTCGTACCAAAACATTCAATGCAATAATTTACATAGTAAACAGACCGACACCGCTGCCGGTTCTCTGGGAGATATTCCCTCGGGCTTCTACGGCCCCCACTGGATGAGATAGGGCTCGATATTCTGAGCCGTCAACCAAACAAATATAAGTAAAATTTATAACAGACCAATTCCCATTTAATAAAAAAAAACTTGAGAGGTGTCAAGGGACACCCGGATGGAACGAAGTTGTTTCTTATTATTTATTATGTACAAAAAACCTGTATACACTCAACAAAAATAATCGTCGCAACACCACACTGTTCAATGCGAAATAGAAATGAAAATATCTGGCATGTTTTCTATAAGAGAGAGAGAGAGAGAGAGAGACACAGAGAAACATGCGCACGCCGCAAAGCTGCAAAAAGTGTCGTGACAACTTTTCGTGAGAATTTTTTCCGTCTAGCCCCCTTTAACAACGCGCGATTAAGAACTTCGTTCCAATAAAAACCGAATCGGCCCAGAAACGCCGAAGTAAATGATATACATATTATATGCAAAAAAAAACATCTAATCGAGTATGTTTTAGCTGTTGGTTAAAAGATGACTTCGAACCTATCCGATTATAACAAGATTTACATTACAAGATTAAGCCCTTGGGCCGGTTATTGCCAGTTTTTGTTTATTCCTAGCACCTAAGTTATGGAAATTCTTTTTAATTATCCAACTAAATTTATCAAAGTATGTTTTTACTCAACAGATTGGTCCACCTTGTAGAGGACCTGCCCACGCTGTCTTCCGGTTCGTGGTCGCCAGTCGAGAACCTTTCTGCCCCAGCGCCCGCGGGTTTGTTCGCGTCGCTGGAAGCCGCTAGATGCGAGTAGATTAAGTCGGGCAATTGTGGAGATCTTTGAGGGAGACCTTGTCCAGCTGGTGGTGTCTTTCGGCTGATATGATGGTGATGGTGATGATTTTTCTAACTAACATCTAATTCATTTAAATGCTAATATATGCATTTAAATAATAAACTGCACATGTGGCGCAGCGGCTACAACAGTCGTCTCGCCGCTTCGTGTCGCGGGTTCGAGTCCCGCGTCAGCAACTATTTGTGTGACCCATAAATAGTTGTTCTGAGTCTGGATCTAATTTGTGTATTTGTGGTCTATTGTATGTTTGTAAAGTACCCCGCGACACAGGGATTAAATTCCCTAGTGCTTTCGTTGTCTTTAAATCTAAATTAGCATAGTACGTATATTAATGCTTTTAAGTCGGACTTGCAACAAAACACGACTACCTAGATTACAATTAGCTTTATCTACTCTTTTATATTATCACTACTATTACTATAAGACTGCCTCGTTGGTCTAGTGGTAGCGTGTTCAACCGCAGAAAATGAGGTCCTGGGGTCAAATCCCGGGTCGTCAAAGAGATTTTGGGATTTTTCCGTAAAAAGAAATTTCTCAGTATCTGCCCGAAGTCTGGAAGTTGGCGGTATTACACCCCCGTGCCTCGGAGTGCACGTAAAGCCGTCGGTCCCGTAGCTGTACTCTTTCCCGTCGTGTCGCTAGCCCTCCCGTCGGTTCATGAGAGTGATGGAATAGAAAGTGCCCCTGTGTTTGCACACACACTTATGCACTATAATATGTCCTGCGCAATTGGCTAATCTCCATTGAGAATGGCTGGTAAATTCGGCCGGAAAAACATCATCACTATTACTATAACAGCCGCCAAACCTCATAATAAGATGCCATAGGGCATAATGCTGTGAAAGTTTACAGAATATACCAACCTTACAACTGTAAGGTTTGTTTATTTCGCAGACTTGAGTAACTTGAGCGGAGCGGCCCCTTGTGAATCCGAACTGTTTGTCATGCAGTATCCTATTCATGTCAAAATGCGACAACATTAGGCTGAGCATGGGCTTTTCAAATACTTTACTGAAGGGTGGTATAGATATAGGCTTGCGGTTCACGGCTCGATTTGTGTATCCTAATTTAAATTTGGGACCTATCTTACTAATTTACTCTAAATTACAATAGAAAATGGCTACATGTATGGGAGCGATATTGAAAGTGAACTAAAACCTGTCAACAAGAAGACATTCAACATACTCATGAATTATTGATAAGACATAAGTTTTGAGAAAAAATCAATACATCAATATTGTTTATAATCATTTAATACATTAAATATAAAATAAGAATTTCCAATACGCGTCATTTTTGTGATTATTCTATCTATATAATTTTAAACGATGGACTTGCGCTTGAAAAACGCTCTAAGTTTGTTGAATTATTTAAGTTTAATCATATTTTAGGGGGGGGGGGGGGGGGGGAACTGAGCAGTAACGACTATAAAACTTAATTAACTAGGTAACCGAGCTACGATTTTTATTCTTGCTACTCGTCAAAACTAATTTTCCCACAAGAGATCCATGTAGATCAAATTGTCGTCCCCAAATGAGTGATTTTTTTTAAAACTGATATTGAATGTGGTACTTAATATAATAATTGATTGGGGGTTCACGTAAATAAATATAAATACTCGGTAGCAAAATTATAATAAAATATATATGAATTGTTTTTTTGAACGTTTCTTCATGGGCGTTTCCATTTATTTATGTGTTACTTTTAAGCCTTTTCATCACATGAGAGAGTAGATATAACCAGAGAAATAAATGAGAGCGATTATATACCGATGCCATAAGTGAAATAAAAGAGAGCGACATATTGACGGTCACCGTAGCCTAGTTGGTAGTCCTCCTGCCTACAAAGCTGGTGGTCCTAGGTTCGAATCCCGGCAAGTGCAAATATTTGTGCGATGATCGCGAATATTTGTTTCTGAGTAACGGATGTTTTCTGGGTATTTAAGTATTTATCTATCTATATAAGTATGTATATCGTCTCCTGGTACCCATAGTACAAGCTTTGCTTAGTTTGGGGCTAGGATGATCTGTGTGACATTGTCCCTAGATATTTATTATTTATTATTATTTATATTCAGAGCAATAAAAACCGATATAATAAGATAGCGTTATCAGGCGCATCGCACACGATTCCGGCGATAATTGGGGATAGCTTAGGTACCTATCACGCCTACATTCTGTTATTTTAAGAAGCTTCACTTCAATGGGAAATCACAATTTTAATCTTCCAGTGGATTTGAACCTGCATCATCTACATATCCGGGGGATATATAGAGGGTGCAGGTTATGCTGTACCGTCAAACTATCAACGATACACAGCGGTAGATCGATTTATGACTTATAACTAACACCTTTATGGATGGTTTATATGCATTCATCGGCTTTAGCTAAAAATAAAAGAGCGACCTACGTCATATAAAAAAGGGCCGTACTGATAAAAACTTCCTTAATCTTCTTTTGCCTAATACAGATGGGACACAGAAACAGACACTGAAACAGACATGTGAAAAATATAAAATTTATGTAAACTAACGAGTAACTTAATTGCAGGCTTATATATCTTAATTGTCACCATCATCATATCAGCCCAAAGACCCACTGCTGGACTAAGGCTATCCACAAAGATCTTAATAATAGAACAAAATTATATTTTATATTATAATAATGCTTTGTCAATTTACGAACAGTCAGTCTTATTAGGTCTATGGGAATAGAAAACATTTTTCATAAATAGCTGTCTAATATTATCTATTCTGTGGTTTTATCCGGACTGTTAACATAATACTAATATATTTCTTATGTAACCTGGTAACACCAGCAGTGTTGATAAAATAACACAAAAAACAAAGCCAGGCTTAGACTTAATTTGAGAAGGGACATGTAATGGACATTTCTGTAAACGAAAGATTTTGTTCAGACAGCCGTACCAACCTAATAACAGCCCATTATCTAATAAAATTCCCGACAAGTGATATACGTAATAAAAAACTGGCTAAGAGCGATTTTGGCTCGCAATATTTTGCGAGCCGAAATCCGTTTTCAAAAAGGTTTTACAATTTGCAATAGAATTAAGTAGTAAGTAGAAATAGATATTGCCCAGGAACAGTACTCTTGATAAATTACTTGTGTCTTAAAACCTTGAACGGCATGAAATATTTAAAATAGAAATATTATTTAAAAAAAAGATTAAATGATTATTTGTATTGGGATAATTTTTTGGACAATAATTAGTACTTTTATGTTTCCGACGTTATAGTACGCCAGTTTTTACTATCGGCTGTCAAGACTAGGGATGTCCATTTTAATGATTTCTTCCATGGTTTGCAAATGATACGATTTAAAAATTCGGGATACGATTTAAAAATGCGCAAAATCTAAATCAGTAAGGCTTGGTGAGGTAGATACAGGTGGCCACCTGACATAACTAAACCTTGACAGATTTTACACAAATATGCTTCAAAGACACCAAGCTCACCCTATAACCCGTTCAGACCCTTTTAAATAGCTTTTTTCAACTAATATTTGGTCGAACATAACCTCAAAATAGTAATAACATTTTTGGAAATATCTCGGAAATGTCATTGTAGTTTGTGTTCAATCTTTTGAGGTAGTATTTAGACATGCCATCGCGTATTTTAAAGTTGATTTAATTAATACACACCAATGTTGAATTGAGTACATTTGTCCATAGGGCCGTGGGCATTCTCCTTTAGGTACCATTTATTTCAATCCTTATAAGGAAAAATCTTAACACCAGCTCTGTTTTCTCTAAGTTGGTATTAATTGCCCAGCGGGGAAGCTTATACATCACCAACCTAGCTGTGGATAAATCCAACCAGAAAAAGACCTATATCTTTTAAATAACTCAAATAATTTTGATGCAATGGCCTCTGCACTACGTACAAAGTAAAAATAAATAAGTACAAGGTCTGTCATTTTACTTAACTATTGAATGAATCACAATAAAGCCACAATAGTTTAGCAATGGCTTTTTTATTTCGTTCGTATGATCTCAGCAGAAGGGTTAATTCTTTATCAATTTCTATCGAATATGTTCCAATTAAGAAGACCTGTCTAAGAAATTCATAATTTATATACATACATACATAGACTCACGCCTGTTTCCCAGAGTGGTAGGCAGAGACAACGGATTTCCATTTGTTACGATCTTTGCATACTTCTTTTGCCTCGATTACTTTCATTATATTCTTCATACATGCTCGCCGGTTTAGGGTACGTCTGACCTGCCCTTTCTTGAGAAAATCTCCAATTTGGTCAGAGAATGTTCGACGTGGTCTTCCCCTTCCGGTTGTCCCACTCACACAGGTCAGGTATACTTCTTTTGTCAATCTTCTTTCATTCATCCTTTCTAAATGGCCAAACCATCTCAGCATGCCTTTCTCAATCAAATTATAATTTATATATTTTATAAAAATATAAAAACGGTTTCCGTTTTTAACAATATGGTACGGATACCTAAAAAAAGTAATAACTAGCTACAACAGACATTAATGAATGTTTATTTTATACGTTTAATATCGTCTAAGCCGTTTCATGAAATTTTATTCTTTTGGGAAAATTTCAAGGCCCGACACAGTTAATCTTTTTCTAATATTGAGACGGAATTTCATAACTGATGATTTAGGACGTTTGGATAAGCTTCTAATTTGAATTGAATAATTTATTACAACTACACGAGCGACCCGCCCACGGTTTGCCCGCGTTCATATACTTACTTAATTATCGTATGGGCAGTAGTCACCATAGTGTCAGAGTTGTTCAAGCCGCCCAGGAGACCCCGACATGGCTTAACGACTGTTGCCTAATGGCTACAACCGGGACCGACAACTTAACGTGCCGTCCGAAGCACGGGGACGCTCAGCAATTAAATCACTTTGGCTATCACCAATCTCTGGACTGACCGCGAGCTTAGTTGCTTAACCTCCCCGATCTCTTACGGACCGATGCGGTTCATATAGATAACCTACTACTTTTGGGAATTCCATAACTTATAGCGGGGGTCCATTAGAAAAGGAAAAATGTTTGTACTGGGACGACAATGCCTAAGTAATGTCAAACAAGCGTATGTAGGTTACGGTGACCGCTTATATGTGCTTAATTTAAAGTGAGAACTATCCTTTTTACTGGCAACTATAGATATACATACATTCGACTTGATCTCTCAATATATGACAGACTGCATAATATCAAAAATATATATGCCTAGAATATGTGAAATTTCCTCAATATTAGAAATTAACATATTTGTTCTGAGAATGGGAGAGGAGGAATTTCATATTTGTGAATCGCAAGCAAGGGATTTATTTCCATACAACGGATGAAACCTACAAAAAATATTATAAAGCAGGTAGGTACAGACGCCAGCACATCAAGCTAGCCAAATCCGTCAAATTTCCCCAATTGAAAGTGAACCTTATGATTTGGTGATAAAATTGAAAATCTGTAAATGAAATTTGCCAGATTGGGGTAGCTGGATGAGCTGGCGTGTGTACATTATATTATGTTCTTTTTTAAAATTTGGATGAATACAAACGTGAAAAATGACCACGGTGGGTTCTTCGGTATAGTACCTACGTATAAGGGCGCCAGAGAGTATTATGAGACTTGCAGCCGGTAACTCTCCTATATAACTCAACATGTCACCAACAGGCTAAAATATCAGTAATATCCATACCCAGATATTTACTGTATTCATCAAATAACACTTCTATACCAAATAAAATCTTGTATCTACTACTAGACAAACAACGACAAATAAAGTCAAATACTTACACATAAAACATGAAGGTATCTATCTCATAAATAAATGTATGTAGCGAATATCGTATAGATGTTCATTGCTAAAGCCTTTGCAGCCAGTCAGGCGGAAGTTAATTAAGTCTGAATAGCAATTGATTCACAAGAAAAACTGTAACTAAAACGACCAATACGATTCAAATTCAAAGGGCAACGTGTCTGATTGAAAAGCCTAACTCACAGACATGCAATACAAGTTTAAGTACGGTGCGAGGGGGTTATGGGGTGGTAGAAAGCGGTCCTGACTTCCACCATAATAGGTGTTAGTATGACCAAAACATTACATTGATATAAATCCACAGCTGCTTTAGTTTCTCAACTATTACACTAGTTCAAAATACGGTTATACATCTCCAGCAATGTAAATGTGCCATGCGAATATATCGTGGAAATGTTGAAAAGCTCTATGTATTCTGAAGCGGCCAACAGTCTCCTAGTCAGTCGCATTTGAAGCTTTGGCGAGAGAGTACGCGTATTGTCTGCGCCAACAAAATTCGTAACAAAGTTTTGTGACTGGGAATTAAAGTTGAGTTTATGTTGAATATTCGCAATCAAGCTGACACGAGTTTGTTTGTGAAACTTATTTGGAAGTGCGTCTTTTATAAGAGGTCTGTATAACCTGTTCTACTTATTGTTAAGTTATGTATTTATTCTTTAAATTAGCTTAAACCACATCGGTAATGTTGTCATTTTTATTTTAATGTATGCTAATTAATTACAATTTTTATATCAAAAATTATGCACATTAAAGCTACCTATATAAAACATCTTTCCATTTCAATAGCATGATACCCAAAAGGGTTCAATCCATCATGTGGGTTATGGGTTATAATGTAAAACGTGAAGTAGCCGTAAGGTACCGGAATTTATGACAAAAACATTATGTCGGCATTTTTTAAGTTAGACTGAAAATCAAACAATGATTTTAAGTCTATAAAATTCTGATTGTTTCTTAAAGTGTAGGCTAGGTATATGACAACAATCTGGCGCCATAGACGTGTAATTTTTCATTATAATTCTATATTATCATTATAATTTCATATTATCATTGTAACCTACGAATCAGTAGCAAAAAAAATTTACTAGTATAAATAACACTCATAAATACTAACTAGTATAATATCCTGGGACATTATTCACACTCGGCCATCTGATCCCGAACTAAGCAGAGCTTGTACTATGTAAACCAGATAACTTTGTAAATACTTACTTATATAGATAATTACACTCAGATTCAGGACAAAGTGACATGTTCAGGCACACAGATATCTGCCAGGGGTGGGAATCAAACCCACGGCTACGGCAAGTACCAACCACGCCAACCGGCCGTGCTAGTATAATAGTATTTATAAAATAATATAACCTGTTAATTTTGTGAATAAAAAAGGGATACAAAACGAAAAATAAATGTCCTAAGATAAAAAATACAATATGCATTGTCATTTCCCTTACTTTAAATTCTGTGGTTGTTTCTTCAATTTGTAGAGTTACAGGGCGCTACAAAGTTTTAAGTATTTAGTATGCACGTTGAGAACGTTTTTAGAATATACCAGAAACATTTAAGAAATTTTAAGAGATAGCATAATATAGGGCATAGCGTTCATTCGCTCAAAGAGCAGCCCGACTGGGGAAGTACCTCCACCTTATAGAAGACATTCCTTAATAATAACATTAATAATTTTAATGTTGTGTTTCCGAGTGTGAGTAACGTCGCCAGAGCTCATTAGAGAGGGGGAAGGGTCAGCAGCACTTGTTTGCTGACGCTTAAAGGCCGGTAACGCACACGAGTGTCCATGGGCGGCGGTGATCACTTATCATCAGGTGACCCACTAACTCGTTTATCACCCGCTGATATAAAAAAAAGAAACGGTAAAAAATATTGAATGATTTTTTTCGGCTTTTCTTTTTGATACTTTTTGTGACCTTATAATTTATATGTGTTTGATAAAATAAAGTTTTTACTTGCAGGCTTATTTTGTTAACTACAACATATTTATTATGCTTCCTCAAGGTCAACTCACCCCATTTCCCATTTTGAGATACAATTGTATAAATGTTTTTAGTTAATCCACGTCCACGCACCAAACAGTTTATTAAAATCATAACCATGAAAAAGTCTACCGATTTTTTATAACTTATACTTTTTATTCTTATTACTTATTCTTCTTACTTTTTTATTGACGGGCCTGTTGGCGTGATTGGAAAATGCTTGCTTTTCACGCCGGAGGTTGTGGGTTCGATTCCCACCCAGGACAGATATTTGTGTGCATGAACATCTCTGTTTGTCCTGGGTCTGGGTGTAATTATCTGTATTAGTATGTATTTACAAAATAAAAAGTATATGTAGTATATCAGTTATCTGGTTTCCATGGTACAAGCTCTACTTCGTTTGGGATCAGATGGCCGTGTGTAAATAATGTTAGGATATTATTATTATTATCTTGACCTTAATTTACATAATGTTTTATTAAATTAACATTGTAACAGACTTTTGCTGAATAATTAATTATAATTCTTTTTCAAAGAAATTCATATTAAAATTCACTCCTCGTTACAATTGTATGATATACATGGATTTAGGTTATCAGTATCCACGCCCCATAATTTATGTGGTTACGTTACTAGAAAATCACTCTTCCAATCAGAAATCGATACTCGATCAAGATAAATGTTGAGCATGAATATCGATAGCTCTGATTCCTGTAATTGGGCTTCGTATAGAGGAACAGCTTAGTTTTAACCATCGATAACGGTAGCTCAGTTTTAACCTATGGTATTATAGGTATTTAAATAATTGTAACCACCTTAAAACGGATACTGTTGAGTGTAGAGTGTAACTTATGAATTTAGTATCATGTAAAATATGTTCATACTAACTGTGCCCCCGGTTGTACCCGCGTTTATAAATTATAGCCTTTCATCAAAACCCGTTCGGTAGATTTAGCGTGAAAGATTAACAAACATGTGTACTCACAAAATTTCACAGTTACAATATATTATATTAAAAACAGTACCCTAATGGTTAAATCTAAAAACTAAATAACAGATTTTAAAAGTATTATTAACAAGCTGTACCCCGCGGTTTTACTCGCATTAAATTTTATAAATTATAGCCCATGTGTTAATCCAGGGTATCAGCTAACCCCATACGATACGATTTTTTATAAAATTGCTCCAGCCGTTTAGACACGAAGAAGTAACAAACATACACACTCACAAACTTTCGCCTTTATAATATTAGTGTGATAATAATAATTCGTAGCGTAAAAATTGTTTGACGATTCGTAGTAAAAATTTCTATGATAAATGATAAAAGTCATTAAATGGGAATTGCGAAAAATCTTGATAATACATAAAATGATGCACTACGGAGAGATAGTACTTATGATTACTTAGTAAAAACCCTGAGGTTATATGTTTACTTTTTATAGTTAAGTCACCCTTTACGTATTATATTCGATCCAACGCTGAAGAGAGATATGTCAAATCTATTGCACGACATATTTTCTGTTGATTAAATTTTGAAATTAATAAAAAGATATTTTGCACACATTAAATCGATCTATAAGTCAGTCGCATGACGTCCACTGCTAGATAAAGGATCTTACTACGATCGCCAAATCATAATGGGGAAATCTTATGGGGAGTCCGTAAGGTTTCCGCTATATTCCCAAATAATAATAATGTCTTAATTTTTATTTAATTTTGATTTTAATTATGTCTTAATTTTATTTGAATAAGGTCTTTATTTTATTGTCATAATGTTTTAATATTAATTGTAACCTTCTTTTAGTGTAATTTTTTATTTGATAAATATTAATTTTACTTTGTTGCATACATTATTGTTGTCATACCAAAAGCGGGGAGGGCACTGTATTCTGTAACACAGGTTTAATAACCTAGCACAGGATCCAGGGACAAATAAACTGTACCATTATTATTAATACAATATAATATATACAATAAAAAAACTATGCATTCTGTCCATCATTTCAAAGAATATGCCATACAATCGACAACGGACAATTGACGGTCACCGTAGCCTAGTTGGTAGTGCCCCTGCCTGCGAAGCTGGTGGTCCTGGGTTCGAATCCCGGTAAGTGCAAATATTTGTGTGATGAGCACGAATATTTGTGTCTGAGTCATGGATGTTTTCTATATATATAAGTATTTATCTATGTATATAAGTATGTATATCGTCGCCTGGTACCCATAGTACAGGCTTTGCTTAGTTTGGGGCTAGGATGATCTGTGTGACAATGTCCCTAGATATTATTATTATATTATTATATTATACACTCGTCAGGCGTTTTGGCGATCGCAGCATGATGGTCATAGTTCTCAAAAGAATGCTGCTGCTCGTTCTCTGGAATATATTCTCTGGAAATTCGACGGTCACCGCAGCCTAGTTAGTAGTGCTCCTGCCTACGAAGCTGGTGGTCCTGGGTTCGAATCCCGGTAAGTGCAAATATTTGTGTGATGAGCACGAATATTTGTTTCTGAGTCATGGATGTTTTCTATGTATATAAGTATTTATCTATCTGTATAAGTATGTATATCATCGCCTGGTACCTATAGTACAAGCTTTGCTTAGTTTGGGGCTAGGATGATCTGTGTGACATTGTCCCTAAAATATTATTATTATTATTCCCTCGAGACAACTTCTACGGCCCCATGGGATGAGACGGGGTAGCGATATTCTTCTTAGCCGTCAGCCACACCGCTGAACCTGCCCAGTGCCTTTAAGTTATTTATTTTCTCGAAAGAAACAATTCCAATCATATGAGGCACAGGTATAACAATAGCATATAACAGTTTTGACTTTTCTACGATTTTATTATATGTATAGACACTACATAGGGTTTAGTAAGTTAAAAAAAAACCGGCCAAGTTCGAGTCGGACTCGCACATGAAGGGTTCCGTAGCAGCAAGTATTTCAGTTGATTAAATGAAAGCAAATTGTGGTTTATGACGATATGACGATGAGTACGATGAAAATAAAATTTTTGCGTTTCAGTTCTATGTATGGCGACCCCCCAAAATAATTGTTTTTTTTTTTCTATTTTTGTGTAAAAATCTTAATGCGGTACAGAATACATCTACTTACCAAGTTTCAGTAGTACAGCTCTTATAGTTTCAGAAAAAAGTGACTGTGACATACGGACGGACAGACAGACAGACAGACATGACGAATCTATAAGGGTTCCGTTTTTTGCCATTTGGCTACGGAACCCTAAAAACACTTGTTGATAGTTATAGGGCTTTACCAGTTTTAGTTTGGGTGGGAAAGCTAGAATGTTTCATCTCCTTAAAATACCTCTTTTTGAACATAATTACTGCGTTGTCAGTTGGCGTGTACCTATAAGGATGTATTCCATGCATTAACAAGATTCAATTTTGACTGCAGTGTGGCACAGCGGCTAAGACATAGTTGTTCCGAGTCTGGATGTAAATGGTGTCCGTCTATTATAATTATGTTTGTAAAGTACCCCGCGACACAGGGACCAAATTCTGTAGTGCGGGCTTTGTATTAAAAAACATCAACTATCGCACGTCCTGTATTTGTATAAAATAATAATAATATATAGGAATAATGTCACAGAGATCATCCTAGCCCCAAACTAAGCAAAGCTTGTACTATGGGTACCAGGCGACTATATACATACTTATATAGATAGATAAATACTTAAATACATAGAAAACATCCATGACTCAGAAACAAATATTCGTGCTCATCACACAAATATTTGCACTTACCGGGATTCGAACCCAGCACCACCAGCTTCGTAGGCAGGAGCACTACCAACTAGGCTACGGTACCGGTAGGTAAAGTAGTGCGGGCTTTGTCTTTAAAAAAATCAACTAACGCACGTCCTGTATTTGTATAAAATTGGATAGAAGATTCTATTATAATTATGTTTGTTAAGTACCCCGCGACACAGGGATTAAATTCTATAGTGCGGGCTTTGTCTTTAAAAAAAATCAACTAATGCACGTCCTGTATTTGTATAAAATTGGATAGAAGATTCTATTATAATTATGTTTGTAAAGTACCCCGCGACACAGGGATTAAATTCTATAGTGCGGGCTTTGTCTTTAAAAAAAATCAACTAATGCACGTCCTGTATTTGTATAAAATTGGATAGAAGATTCTATTATAATTATGTTTGTAAAGTACCCCGCGACACAGGGATTAAAATTCTGTAGTGCGGGCTTTGTCTTTAAAAAAATCAACTAATGCACGTCCTGTATTTGTATAAAATTGGATAGTAGATATACATTGCTTATTTTACCCTTAATTAGATCAAATAATAATAATAATAAATGTGGCATATAAAATCAAGTGCGTTAATTATGATAAAATTAAAAGGTTTATTTAAGTAGTTTAGTAAAGTAATTATATTTTAAGTAGTTTAGTAAAGTAATTTATTTTTAGTAGGTAATTAGTATAACTGAATTTCTTAAATAAATAACTTTGCAGAATCTGTGATTGATTTCGATTAAGCTAATGCCAATAAAATATAAATTATTTTCATAGAATGTTCGTTAGGGTTTTAATTATTTTTATTAAGAAGATTCAGCAATTTTCTTTAAGATTGGAACACGTGGTTACCATCACACACGGCTACATATAAAACTATACATTTCCAATATAAGCTGACCTCTCATTGTATGGAAATCGTATACAACGCAAGATCAGCTTATACTGGAATGGTATAGCTTGATATGTAGCCGTGTGTACATAGTTGTTTACACTTTACGTCCTAATTTTTGTGCTTATTTTTTAGGTTGATAGTACCAGCAACCCGAAATAAATGTTGTGATTGCTAGTTTTCTATGAAACCATTGTAATTAAGTTCGTACATTATTATTAAAAATGAGTTTAAATAGATTTTATCTGTATAATTAATGTATTTACCAATGCTGGACACCGTTTATAAATGTAAGTAAATATACCGATAGTTTAACTACTGACCATTTCTAAGTATTACAAAATAGGTCACAACATTACCAGTTGGAGTGGTTATACGTGGTGGTGGTACAATTCCCACCCAGGACAGATATTTGTGTCCATGAACATGTCTGTTTGTCCTGAGTCTGTGTGTAATTATCCCGTTTATAAATGTAAGTAAATATACCGATAGTTTAACTACTGACCATTTCTAAGTATTACAAAAAAGGTCACAACATTACCAGTTGGAGTGGTTATACGTGGCGGTGGTACGATTCCCACCCAAGACAGGTATTTGTGTCCATGAACATGTCTGTTTGTCCTGAGTCTGTGTGCTATTATCTATATAAGTATTTAGTTACAAAAGAAAAGTAGTATACGTAATATATCAGTTATGTGGTTTCCGTAGTACAAGCTCTGCTTAGTTTGGGATCAGAAGGCCGAGTGTAAAAAACAAATATTCAACAAATAAGCAACAATAAAGAAGTAAAGCATGGGATTTGATATCATGAAGAATAAATTTGCTTAAACGCTTACTACGACAGATTTTAATTGAAATTAATGTTATCACCATACTTATGCCTCACTAAGAAGAACATCGAACTCTGCTTAAGTTTAAAAAAAAACAATATCATATCGTATATTTCTTAAGCCAAATATAGTGTCAAAATATCGATTTGTATCAACCTACATTTAAAATCCATCATATAAAATCAACCACGTTACAACTCTCTTTATTTTATATTTTCACGATATAAAACCCGCTAGGTAGCACGTGATAACCAGATATGCAGTTTTATTAGTTGGAATTATTATCAGTATTAAAGAAAGATCTTATTTTGCATTGTAAGTTATTTGTTGAGACGCTAGTATGGAACAGGTTTTAATTTATATTTGGCAAAATTATATATTTATGGATTTTATAGAGCATACATTCTATCTCTATATCTAGCCAACGATTAGTAAATAATTATATAAACTTGGTAATTAATAGAAACCAATATTTCTTTGCTGGCATTGAAACTCGCCCGTTATAATTACATGTCGATTCTCTATCTTCGGCTGCTGGAAAAAGGTCTCTCGTTAAGATTCCCACAATTGCCAGACCTGCTCTCTGAGTATTCAGAAGCATCCTGCAACACAAGGTCTCTTGTTTGAAAAAAATATTTGAATATTTTCTAAGGCGTTTGATAACTTTAGTTTTTCAGATTAAACTTTAACAGTTTGAACTAAGAAAAGTTGTAGATTGTTTCTGTTTTATTAAATATATATCATTTTAATTACTTCTTCCGTATGTTCAGACAGCTCATACAGCTACCGCAATCTGTCAAATTTCTTTTATAGATTTTCAACTTTATCACGAAAGCATAAGGTTCACTTTCTATTGAGGAAATTTGACAGATTGGGGTATCTGCTAGCGTTTGTATTTGGACACATATAATATCCATTTATACATACTTAAATATAATTACAAAGTTTAAACATTATATAAGCCCAAGAAACTTTTACGTTATATCTTTGACGTAAAAGTATCTATTTTTCTGGCTCGAGGTTTTTACCTAATTTATAAAGATCTTAAAGTTATCTTAATTAATCACTTGTTCCAAACGTAGGTACATAAACTTATAATATCAACTTCACAAATCACAGTTTAATAATTTAAGAATGAACTTGACCGTAATATCGATTTATTTTCTTAGAACTTAAGCGTATCACCAAAAAGCATGGAAGGTTTATGAACAATGATATTACAAAGACGTACATTATTATTTTTCATTTATTATTTAAGTAACTCGACTCATTTATTACACATAATTGAAAAAAATATAAACCTATAATTCAAAATGAGTCATGAATTAACAACCAAACAAAGGAATCCAAAACACGCTAGGTACCTAATCTTAAATTTATATGTTTTTTTTAAATAAATACTGATAAAGTTTCTATAATAAGCTATTTGAAACTAATTGTGAGGCAGCAAAATACTAAATTTAAGTGGCAAGTATAATATTTTGTATTGAAAATTCCTTAGTCAAGATATTCAAATTATTATTAACTCTTGTCAATAACATCGAATCGAATCGAATTTTTTTTACAATCACACTTTTGTACAACTTTTATATCGAACCATCTCGAAAGCATTTCACTACTAACGGACAAATCACTTTAATCAATGGATAGGTGAAGGTAAAGCATACGGGCAGGCTTGCGGTCGGTCTATATTTGGGGAACCGTGTAAGAGGTTTATTAACTAACTAATTACTTCTCCATGCTTCGGAGGGCACATTACGCTGTCGGTCCTGGTTGTAGTTGTTAGACAACAATTGATAAGCCGTATCAGATGTATACAGAGCGGCTTGAACAACTCTGACACTAAGGCTGATCTCTGCCCATACAATAAAATAATAAGTAACTTCTAACGGTTCTGGTTAGAAAACTATGTGCCTGTTAAATATTAGCAGATGTTGTTTTATTATTATTCATAATTATAATAATATACTGGGACATTATTTACACACGGCCATCTGATCCTAAACTAAGCAGAGCTTGTACTATGAAAACCAGATAACTGATATATTACATACACTACTTTTCTTTTGTAAATACATACTTATATACATAATTACACCCAGACTCAGGACAAAGGCCCTGGGTGGTAATCGAAACCACGATCTCCAGCGTGAAAAGCAAGCATTTTCCAACCTCGCCAACAGGCCCGTCAAAATACTGCCCGTCATAATCAGGCTGGCACTAAAAAATTACTGATAATTGCCTATATCCTACTAAATAGAGTTGCGATGCTTGTCGAGTCTGTTTCCAGGAGCGTATTCCACGCACTGACAACTCTTTTTTCTTTTATGTTTTTAAATATTTTATCTTGCAATCAGTTGTTTAGCTTTTAGCAGATTCGTTGAGTGCAGTACTAACAACTCTGTTGCTTATAAAATATCTATGTGGCTATTGTATAAGAAGATGTTTCGAAGTTTCGGGTGGTGGCCACAAGTAAATAGGTACAGTGATAATGAAAATACCAATCTTAGAGGCCTCTAAGATTGGTATTTTCATTATCACTGTACCTATTTATCAATTCTTACAAATATTTCATTAAATTTTTTGAATGTCCGATGTCCCATTTAGAATCTTAAATGTTTCTATTAAATCGCCCCGGTCCCTGCGTTTCTTCAAAGTTGTAGGTTTCAGTAATAATAATCGTTCTTTGTACGGTTCTTTTTTTGCCAGTATAATCCGGGAAAAAACTTTAACTCTGATGCGGCGCTTCTTTTTTGGTAATCTGTTACAGTAGGTTTTGGCCGATTTCTATACTTACTCGACTAATCATTCTTTACTGATACTGAGCTTAGGCAACCTTACTAACACAGAGGCACACCACAATTAATTATGATAACAGCATAAACTCCGTAAGATGGAACTTATTCGTTTAACAGGCTGCTCTTTGACTGCGAAAACGTTACGCTCTACCTCACTTGAAAAATAATTCTCTCTCAATCTTCAGACGTTAGAAACACCGCATAAAATATAAATATGCAAATAGTTAAGGCTCCAGGTGCTCCTTATACCACCTTATATTAGAAAACGCGTATTTTAATAAGAGTTGCCACTAGGGAAAAACCTCGAACAAATTAAAAAGTCACCACATCGTTTAACTTTGGCTTTTACCGTGAGGGAATTTAATAAATTCCATTTTATTCCAACAATTTTGGCGACAAGACGAAAAAATAACTTCGGAGTTTTCCTTATTCACTTATGAGTAAATGCCGGTACATTTCTTGTGATTATTTTAAACAAATTGCTCGTCACCATTTCTTGGAACAGTAAATAAAAATATTATGATAAAGAAAATTTTTATTAATTCTGAATTGGGTTTAAAATAACAACAGTAGTTGGTCAAACCGCATATTTATTCGAAATATGCGGTTTGACCAACTATTAAAATTGTTTGTGAAAATTTATTAATGTTTTTAAAAACATTGTAGTTGTCTACTACTCAGAAGCGTTTTTCTATATTTTCTGTTGCATTTATATGGAATAATAATAATGTCGTTCTGACCGGATTTCGTTGGAGTTTCATTGGAGACTAGACATCTGCGTGGGATATATTATTGTGTACTAGTGTGTGCATATACAGATATACTTCCTATTTCTCATAATTCAATGGGATGGCTAGTAGACACGACCGGACAGAGGTCAAGTACCGAAGGTATAACCTTCTTAGTGCTCCGTGGCATGCGGGTGTAACACCAAGTTTCAAACTACGGGCGGAACTGTGAATTTTCTTAATAGAAAAATCCCTAATCACTTTTGACACAAACGGGGATTTCAAAAGAAGACTTCATTATCTGCGCTTTAATTTTAAATGCAATGTATCAATTCTATTTCAGATAAATTGTGTCACATGTTTGGAAGGTTTTGGTTTTTGTTAATCGCAAACACATACATTTAGATAAAACCTGCTTTGCAATTTGAAAACAAAATTCTTCTATATATTTTATTGGTACTCCACGTGAAATGCTAAAACCCAAGAAGTCCCTCTATTACTAAATAAATATACAATTTTCCAATATTCCTCCTTTTATGGATAAAGAGAAATTAAAACTGTTTGTAAAAAAATGCCATCATTTGTTATAGCTGAGATTTACCGTTGTTCCAGAAATATATATCTTGTGAGATTCTGTTGATAATAAAATAACCTATAAAACGGAAGTTATTTCGATCAAATACTTCTATTACTATTGCATTCTCTTTTTTTTTTTCATTGTGTAATAATAACCAATAAAGCATTATTTTTAAAACGATGCGTCACTTTGACCAATCAAATAATTGAAATAAAAAATAAAAGAATACGAGATTTAATCAAAATCATCAAATATCGTCTACTACCACGAAAAAGTCTGAGATTTTTTATATCTAAAAATGTTATAAATGTTCATTGTCCGAAGAACATTGAAAGTGGACCTTTGATAATCTATATGGGTAGCATGTAAGGGAATCTATAAGAATAGGGGTTCAACTTAATTGAATTAGTACTTAATTTATTAAGGCCCAGAATTCAGAACGCAGCAATTTATAGGATATAAAATCATTATAATCATTTTTGAAAATATGGTTCCGTCATTGTCGGATAATAATATTACTATACTAACATATTTAGAACATATTATTTCAATTTTTAATATCTATATTTTATTTTCACCATAATAATTATTCCCGTATTTAGTTGCCGTATTCCCATATTTAGTAATAATTAAAACTTCTAAATATGGGAATTAGTTTTTATTGTTTTCGAAATATTTTGGAATATTAATACTAGTACTTTTTTGTTAGATTTGTATTGCAATATATTTAATATGAAAGTGAAGCTTTTTTATATTGGCACAATTTTTTTAATCCACCTATCGCATGTCGCAATATTGCGGCCTCTTGGTGGCGCCCATGGCTCGCGTCAGCCGACCGGGTAACGTTTACATTATCATTTATTTGTGCAAGTGCTTCACGGTACAAAGTATCACTTACATATGGTCTAATAAAACTGCACAACGATTTTCTGAAAGCACATTTTTATGAACTGCTTACTAGTACTACCATTTTATAGCACGTAATACATCAAAATTTGCTAGCGAGGGGAATGCGTGCTGAAATCTGGGCCTTAAGTCATCCAATCACAATAAAACATACCTACCAAATCTTTTGTAATTTGAGTTCTAACATCATACAAAGGTTCTGGACTTGAAAGCTATATTGTTGCTTTATTTGTGACGAAATAGCAATTTTCAATACGTAAACGATTCCCTGATTAGTAATGTATTCTAAAGCAGTGTGTATTTTGTAGATAAATACCGCAGCATTTATATGTATGTAGGTTTAACGTAGTTATAAATTTTAACTTATATAGTTATATCTAATGAATCTTAAATATTTAATTGTAATGTAATTTATTATGGTTATTCAAATGGTTAAAATTTTAAATAAATCAATATACATACGAAACCACGTAAATACCGCAGTGTCTCAAGTCAAAAGTTTTCGAACAGTGTGTGTTGCCAGTGATGATTTACGGAACAGAGACGTGGTCGCTGAAAGCAGTGAAAACCTTCTAGGCTAACTGTAAACGTCATGTTAAAAAAACTCAGAACAGCTATGTGTGCGTCACACTAATAGTTACGCTGTCCCGGTATCGAACCCCAAATACCAGGGTGCCGAGTCTGCTAAACTATCAAGGCAAAATAAATTATGAAGGAATCGCCGCATTTATGGTGCAATTTTCTACCAAGCGTTCCAGTTTTAGAAATGTTTGCGACCACGTACATTCACTTTTGGAACCCGTTTCAAAGAAAATTTCTTTGAGAATTCATCTGTAATAACTTATTTCCGTCTTTGCAGACGTCGTACAGACGCCAGTATATCCAGCTACCTCCATCTGTCAAACTCCTGTTATAGATTTTCAACTTTATCGCAAAATCATAAGGTTCACTTGCAAATGGGGAAATTTGACAGATTGTGGTAGCTTGATGTGCTGGCGTCTGTACATATACTTTTACAGTAGTTTTCCTGATTGGGTAGGCTTCAAATTTGTATTCTCGACTGCACCTTCCCTAATTTGTTGTATCCCAAGAAAGTTTAGTATAATATGTATGTATGTGCATTGCTACAAATGTTACGGCACCTTTACAAATACCCCACAATATCCCGACTGTTCCGTGTTCATATTCCCAATTTGTAGATATATAAATATTTTTATGCAACGCAGAGCCCGGTTGAAATTTCCTTCAGTTTCATTTTAGTGTTGAAAGAACTTTTGTGAAAAGAAATAAGAGGGATTCAAGAATTTTGTAGGTATTTATAGAGCTGCAGTTATTTCACCATTATGGTGGCTGAATTGAGATAGATCCACGTTTAAAATCATGAGATGCGGGTTAAAACTCTGCATTTTTTCTTTGTAAGATAAATGCCGTTTAGTGTAACCGTATTCCGACGCCACCGTCTTAAGCCTCTGATTAAATTGTTCAACCAAAATTTGCGGCAAAGAAAAAATCTCAGTAGCAATTTCAAGTTTAATGAATTACCTATTAATATAAGATGAAGGATTTCGTTACATTGATTGATATGAAATTATAGGTGCTTTTGGTTGTGTGATTTTAATAATAGATCTTCATTCTTTATCTTACAGTAGGGGTTAACCTAGTGCGATAGTTATTCAAGCCGTGATAATGATTATTATCTTGCCATTACAAGTGAGACCGACAGCTATTAGCATACATAGAGGACCTAATTCTTAGCATTCCATGGCTTCACCGTGTGAAAACCGGGTCCATCGCGTGGTAGAGGAGGGAACACTCGACCAAGTCTGAGACTTGCGACTCAGATGTAGGTTTAAGGGGGATTTTATCCCCTCTTCCTAGCCAAATTTGGTATGATCCTAACAATGCCGGTTTGGATTCTCATTCTAGTATAGATCTAACGGAAGTTTATTTACAAATGTTTCACGAAAATAGTACAGAATTTGACTGCGGTATTCTGTAAGGTGGAGGTACGGCGGTACCACGGTAAGGCTGTTCTTTGAGTAAAAATAGTGAAGTAGCGATGGTGTCATCCGACGGAAGCGCGAACGTGACCAAATTCACCTCTCTAAATGATATGTTGAAGCTCTATATTCGGGAGGCGAATTTTGTTCACAGGCGCCACCAAAGTGTATTCTAAAAGCTATCAGTACAACTGTCTTAAATATATGGACCGCTTGTTGGTGTATAGTGTAGTTTATGGACCCTTCTAATAATGAACCTTTTACTGACACGTCGATGACCCATTTCAGTTATTATAATTGCATCTATTATGCAAGAGTTTGAGGGATCCACATTCAGTCTGCTGATTGAGCGCAAAATGTTGTTCCTATATCTCTTTCTGTTTATTACATAACTATTATCAAATTAAACTATTTTATAGTATTTTATATATTAAAAAACTATTTAAAAAAAATTGACAGCGACTTAATATCATGTACAAAATAATAAATCGTTAAATCATATAAAAATACTGTATTTTATCTTTGAGACTTTAAGAACAAACGTCTGGAATTAAAAAAAAAGAATAAAACAGATTAGTAAGTGGCTAGTCTTTAAATAAATGGTATCAAATAAAAAGTATATACTTACGTACCTATAGTTGTTTAGTTTTGTCAAATGTTTTTTTTTTACTTCAGCGTGCCAGATAAGCAGACGGCCACCTAGTCATAAGCAGTTGCCGTAACCCACAGACCCATACAAATAGCCTCAAAGTTTGTGTAAAAAAATAACAGTATTGTTACGATTTCAGCTGCACTTACCAAATATAGCTTAGCTTCATGATTTTTGTTTAATTGTATTGCCAGTGCCCGTAATTACTGTTGTATCAATGTTCTTCAAGCCGCATTAAGCTAATGGTCCGTCAATAGCTTAATGCACCCTCTAAAATATAGGAATCCATACAATTACAGTATCATTTACGCTTCGCAATGTTATCTTAGTAAAATATGATTAATGTTGGTCTATATTGTTGCAGGTCTCAAACTGGCTGTATCAGAGGACATGCATAAATACAGAAATAACTTCTTACATTTCGTCGTTATCTTCATTGTCTGTATTGGTAAGTTATTCAGACAAATTGTATTATCTACCTTGCCATTAATTACAGGTTGCCATCTGAATTCTGATTCCATAGCGAATCATTAATTGGGGGTTAAGGTTAGAGTCTAGCAATTTTCGCATGCTTGACTGAGAAAACAGGCTTTTTGCCAAATTGACACTCCTGGGCCCCAGACGTCATATCTGGCTTCGATACAGGGGATGTCTATGAAAAATTATATACAAATTATAAAATGTTACAAGTAACAGCTGAAATATTTATCCAAAAGAACAAAGAAATTACCTGTCCAGGCATACCCTATTCTCTGACTTCAAAACACTTATATACAGAATATTAGACTGACATTACCCTTTTATTTAATCTTATTGATGAAAACTAAATGAGTACTATGAAAACATGTGTATTGTTATCAGAAGCTCCTTTTTCGTAATATAATAATAACTGCCATTCAATATACTACTTCGTTCTCATACACAAAGGGACAGGAAAAACGAGAAATATATATCATTACTGCCGACCAAATATCAGTCAAAATTTCTGCCAATACAATAAAAACGAATGATTCCCATCTAACCTTTGAGAGGTTTCTATTCATGTCGAAATTACTATAAGAGAAGAATGTACCTTTAATTTACTTCCCGCAGATCAAGGTGACGGACATTGGAAAGAAAGAGACAAGGAAAACCTTCAGCATGATATTGATCTTTATAGAAAAATGGCAGGTAAGGATCCTTGGAAAAAAATATTATCATTTGTTTTGATGAAGAACACAGAACAGCATAATTTGTATCGGCGTACGATATTATCTTGGCCAACGAGGGAACATATTTAATTACTTACCCATTTACGATGGCTAATATTAAATTGACTTTCTTATAATAGCTACTAATAAAAATAGTAGAATTTTTGCGATAATGCTATAAATACAAAATTGAGGAGATATCTTTTGTTTTTTGGCAGTGCTAATGGCTAAAGGTCTGTCAGTGCGCGTCCTTATTTATGAACACCATCAAAACACCTTTCGAAATTATAATAATAAAAAATGCTAACTTCAATTAAAATATTACCATTAATTTGCATGATATAGTGATTCAAAACATTAAAATAGGTTCTTTTAAAAAGTAAATTAAAATTATACGATTTTTAGATTTCAAAGACGTACGTTTATATTTTAATTCATAATGCGTACCTTTTAAATCTACAAACGAGCTTTGTAACAAATATATAAAAGAGGTATATGTTGAAAACATTTACTATCTCTGTCCCTAAATAAAAACAAAACATTGTTTAGGAACCGTTGTGTAAGAATAAAATCACAAACAGAGAGGAAAACTCTTTTCTGAACTAACTCCAACAAAAATGTGTCTGACGTATTTCAATTTTCTTTGCAGAAAAAATTGAACGCGAAATAGAAAGCTTTTACGACGAATATCCAGAGGGGCGGTACAAGAACGATAATGTAGATAGATTACAATATAAACATATAACGAACATACAGAGCAGTAAAATACTGGCTGCAAAGGTTAAACATGGTGATAAAATAAAAAATACATTGCTGAATCTGGAGTTCAGTAATATAACAAAGGGAGTACCTATAAATCATAACATTAATGAAAACGATTTGTTGGGACATAGTAACCTCGATAACAGCAAAAGTGGTGACTCAAGAGCATCTTGGCCAAAATTTGAAGACATCCTCTTAGCGATGGGGAAGAAATATGATTGGAAGAATGATAGGTGGATAAAAGTAAAAGAAAAGATAAAAACACATGCCATCAAAGAGAAAATAGACTCTAAAGTTGGAGATAATAATAGCATTAAATTTCATGAGAAACATAAATTTAGTTATAGAATGGTGAAGTTAAAAAGCAAAAGTAGGAGAAACATTGTTGTCGCGGTGTCAGCGGTGAGATAGTGTGTAACGGATATAGTAAAATAAGCCAATGAAATGTGAAGGGACATATTTTTTGTAGATATAAAACGGGACCAACAAGGGTGGCGCCGGCATTCGATCGCTTAATGGAGACAACATGGTTATAATGTGGCGTCAATGTGAAGCCACAATTAATGACTGCAGCAAAATCAAGTAAAATTGTGCTGATACATTTTAAGCGCTTTATTTCAGCCAAATATGTACATTAAGCCTATAGAATTTTGTAATGCATGTAATATACTTTTAATTGTTATCTGTTTACGAATAAGTAGAGCTGTCAATCTTTTTTTTGTCACCATTAAAACTATAGATGTCTTTGACTTAGTAAAGTTATCTTTACGGGTTTCTCAAATCTCAATATTTATGAACAGTGGTTAAAATAAAAGTTATTCAGTAAAAATATTTGTTTAATTTACTTCTTGTATACAGGTTCGATTAATAAGATACTGATAGATTCACAAACTCAAGTAATTCCCTTGCTTGTTGAGTTCAAATTTTGCATAAAAGACTTAAAATAATAACCAAGAAGCAAATTAGGGGAATATATCTCAATAAATCTGTATCAATCAGTATCTCAATAAAAGACAACGCCCGCACTAGGGAATTTAATCCCTGTGTCGTGGGGTACCTTACAAACATATAATAGACGGACACAAATAACATCCAGACTCAGAACTACTATTTATCTACATATATAAGTATGTATTTACAAAAGAAAAGTAGTATATGTAGTATATCAGTTATCTGGTTTCCATAGTACAAGGTCCGCTTAGATGGCCGTGTGTAAAAACGACCCGGGATATTTATGGGTCACACAAATAGTTGTCCGGCGCGGGAATCGAACCGGGACACGTAGCGGCGAGGCGACTGTCTTATATAGAGACCTTATATCAATTCTGGAAGGTAACTAAATCGTCATCATCATATCAGCCGAAAGACGTCCACTGCTGGACAAAGGCCTCCTCCAAGGATCTCCACAATAGCCGATCCTGCGCTTCCCGCATGCAGCGCCTTCCCGCGACCCGCACAAGATCGTCGGTCCACCGTGTAGGAGGCCTGCCCAAGCTGCGTCTTCCGGTTCGTGGTCGCCACTCGAGAACCTTTCTGCCCCATCGGCCGTCAGTTCTACGAGCTATGTGCCCTGCCCACTGGCACTTCAGTTTGGCAATTCTTTGGACTATGTCGGCTACTTTGGTTCGCCTGCGGATCTCAGCATTTCTGATTCGATCTCGCAGGGAAACTCCAAGCATAGCCCTTTCCATTACTCTCTGGGTGACCTTGAGCCGCCTGATAAGGCCCATAGTGAGCGACCACGTCTCTGTTCCGTAAGTCATCACTGGCAACACACTGGTCGAAGACTTTCGACTTGAGACACTGCGGTATTTGGGACGAGAAGATATTACGTAGCTTCCCGAACGCTGCCCAGCCGAGTTGGATTCTACGATTGACCTCCTTCTCGAAGTTGGACCTGTTTAGTTGGATGGTCCTTCCTAGGTAAATATAGTTCTCTACAACTTCGAGTGCAGAGTCTCCAACCTTAACTAGAGTGGATGTTATATGGGTAGGTAACTAAAGAATAAATATAATTCATTAATAAAATTAAATATTAACCTGAAGTTACGTCGTCTTTAGCCAAGCATTGTAAGTAAGTATGTGTGAGCTGAGGTGAAACTTTCAGTAATTTTTCATTCCTTAATGCCTGTGGCTGTACTACGGTATGAACAAGTTCCCAAATAATTTGTCGTCAACATATTGTGTTTTCCCACATACGCATGCAAAATATGACTGCTATTTGTTACGACGTGAGCGACGGAAAAACTTAAGGAAAATAAAGTGTTATATTACTTTCTTGCTAGAAACGCGTTGTTTCTAGTTACATATAGATATTTAGGCACACGGGTTGTTAAAACCTTATAAAATTTATTTCATAATAGTAATGATATTTAGCTAGCTTTTATTAAGTTATTGTCAAGAAGAGTGTAGGTTTCATTATCGAAATTTACAATTATAGCTATATATTTACTACACATTGTCTATATGGTTCTGTCTATATTACCTAAGGTACGAATTAAATATTATTATTATGGCGGATCCAATGCGCCTCAACTGAGAAGACCCAGCTATACAAACTCAGCTCAACAATAATAATGAGATGCAACCACAATAGGATGGTTTGTAACATTATATATTCTATGGTGTTATACTGTTTAATCCTTATTTACATAATAAATCTTAAATTCAAATTTTATGTTACGGTTTTAGGGATGGCATATTTTCTCGGTGCCGTTATTTTGCAAACTGTGCTTACAGATGATAAATTATCATTATACCTAACTGACATCATGATCGATTGAGTCGTTAAGCTTGCCCTTGTTTTGGTCGAATTTTAAGAAAATGATACCCTCTTTTCAGCGTTCTGAAATATAATACAGAGAAAAAAAAACCGTAACCTTTTCACTGACATTTTAATTTATAACACGAGTATGGAACGGAATAAAATGAATTAAGGTCCTCGCAACAGTCACGATGCAATTTAAATGAAAATAAATTTGAAACTTTTCGTTACGCGTCCGTGACTAAGAGACAAACAATTTTTAATTGATTCAATAACAAAGAAATGACGGGCTTTTGTTCCGAGTTCTCTGAAAACATCGTTCCTTATTGTTTGGTTGACCTAAAGTGTTTGCTTATCTTCTGAGATGTTACCAAATATTTCTTTACTTTTTTTTTCTGAAAATATTTGAAGATAAAAGGATTTTTTACAGAAGGTGCGAAATATAAATACTTACAGAGCAGTACAATACAACGAAATAATGTTTTTATATATAACAAAATGTATTGTTACATCAAAGCGGCTGACAACGAGGAAATATCTACCTTAAAGTTGCGTAAGTTAAGTTTAATATTTTATTTTTTGAAAATCCAAAGGACTTTAGTATAATATTCAGTTATACCTTCAATAATTTCTTTAAAATTTCTTCACTTTTTGTACCTACAATACGCTCACGAATTTACAAGGTTTTCTTGATGGAACAAAGAACACGTTGTTTGAATTAAAATACATTTTACAGCACAAATTCTTATAACCGCATTTCTTTGCTTCCTTTTATATCTTCGCTATAATAATATTTTCTCTTCAATTTTCCAAGCTTATGCAACGATTTGTAATTATTACAACTGAGTAAACATCCCGTGTATTTAGATGGTTCTCAAAAGGGTCGAAGGGTGCTACAACGTTTGTTGGTGAGACTGATCTCTCTACAAACTCACTGGCACCTTCTGTAAACAACTTTATTTGCTTTTCTTCCTCGGAGACCTTTGCAAACAGCAATATTCTTATCGCTAAGACTCTTGTAACGAATGCAAAGTTTCGTTGCTTGCGTTGGTTTTCGGTCCATGTAGCTATTTTAAATGTTTCAATTATTTTTGTTTGTTTTAGAGTTGTTTTACTTCAAGACTCTTTAGGTAAATAATGTATCTTACATTATTTTAAGAAACATGTGGTTTTTTTATTTGAATTAGTAGTCTCTATTAGTATACACTTGGTGATCACTTTATTAGGTTTCCTACAAATGTTTATGTAAATAATAAAAAAATAATTTACTTTAACGAAACGAACGAATTTAATTCAATATGGCCGCCAACTATAATGTTGAATTGAACTTTTATTGGCCTTTTATTCGTCACGTTTAAACACACGGCTTTATATCCGTCACCGTAGCCTAGTTGGTAGTGATCCTGCCTACGAAGCTGTTGGTCCTGGGTTCGAATCCCGGTAAGTGCAAATATTTGTGTGATGAGCACGAATATTTGTTTCTGAGTCATGGATGTTTTCTATGTATTTAAGTATGTATATCGTCGCCTGGTACCCATAGTACAAGCTTTGCTTAGTTTGGGGCTAGGATGATCTGTGTGACATTGTCCCTAGATATTATATTATTATGAGATTATATAGAGTTCTAATTAACTCAATTACATTTAAAATCAGCCCATCAAGATATTTGATTCTAACCACGATAGATCTATCTTAAATATATTTTTAATGTCATGTCAATAGATCGACAGTACGAACCGATAAAATAAACGTGGATTACTGTACAACTATTTACGGCAGAATAGCTAAGCGTAATGAAATTTTACTTGCGACGTCATATCGCTTATACTTGTTCACCGCAAATGACACATTCATTGTAATAACTCGGTAATGCAGTGCTGCCGCAATGTTTGCGAATACATCCATCGAAGATTCTTCTCCATCATAAGGCGAATAAATGCATCGATGATGAGTAGGGTCTGTGGTAACGCCAATGCTGTCTTCAGAACGGTAACGTCCAAGATCGGCAGCTCTTTTATGGTGCACTGGGCAAGTGTACATCTGTGCAAAAATAGAAAGTACAACAAAGTCAACGTTATGTAACTTGTTTCGTTCACTAACAAAGTACTAACACCTTTTTGTACATTATGTTTTGCAATATTAAAAACCCTTATTAATTCTAGCTCGGAAAAAAATGTGAACTATATCTGTTAGTAAACAGATATGTCTGAATTGATTGTTTGTTTTTGTTTTTTCAAAAGACAGCGCCCGCACTTGTAAATCTAATCCCTATGTTGCGGGGTACTTTTCAAACATATAATAGACGGACACAAATTACAAATTACATTCGCCGAAATACTCATGTACTCTCTCTTCTTTACAGCATTTTATTGAATCCCACGGCTCCCTTTTACCTCAAGATTAGGTTTCAATTCCTATGTGATACACATTCTAGGTCCTTGAGATCGTCAGAGAATCTAGAACTCCAGTTTTAACACATTCCACTAATTTCTACGACATATCTTTCACTGTACAGGCTGCTCGACTGTGGAATTCACTACCTCTGTATATCAGACGCGCGCAAACTATATCATCTTTCAAAACACTTTTAAAAAAACATTATTTATCACTTTAATCTTCACAGCTCGCGATCTTCCATCTTCCTCAAAACTTCTTTAGTCTTCCAAATTATTATTTATATTTATTTATAGTATATTAAAAGTAGGAAACTGTACATATATACATATATGTGTATATTTTTATGTTATATATTGTGTGTATATATATAATATTCGTACCTAGGTAGGTACATATATATGTAAATTTATATAAGTAGATGCACTGCCAACTACCACTTTATCTCCCTGCATTGCTTTGGTTCATCCAACGGTTGTCTGGAAGAGATTGCTGTATTAGCGATAAGACCGCCGTTTCTACCATATTATATAAGTTAACTGATGTGATAAAGTTATGCTTCGATTTGGTGCAATAAAGTGTTATCTATTTATGAGTCACACAAATATTTATCCGGCGCGGGACTCGAAGCGCGGCGACTGTCTTAGCCGCTGCGCCACACGTGCTAGAACATAAGTATATTGAGTTTTGGTAATCAGTTTATCGTCCAAATTTGATGTTCGAAAGTTTTTAAATCACAAATTAAAATTGACGGCATGTTTTATATTCGTTAGTGAAATCGTTGGTCGCTACTTGGTTTTTATCTGTGATCTAATAACGTCTCTGAAAATTCAATTGTGACGGTGAAAACTATTTAGGGTCATGAAACCCTATATGGACAGACAAATTGATAACATTCCAATTGATTGATATGATGAATACAATTATCTGTAGTGTTAAAGTAAAAGGGATGAGTGAAAAAAATAAAAAAATGAGTTAATTCCACAAACTGTTTTAAAATATCAATACCTTATACGGTAAATAAAATATGTATCAATTTAGTACATATGTATTCATGCAGCTGTTTTTTTACCGTTTTAGGTACTGTTATATTTTTTTTATTTGTAGTAAGAACAGATTTTTCAGTTCTTTTGACTCATCCTCTGTTACCTTAACGCCACAGATAAGTACCATATAGACTAATAATGTATTCACGTTTTTGTGTACTAGAGAACTAGTACATGTTACTTAAACAGATAGATCCCGTATTAAAAAAGAACCTGACAATTTTAGCGGCCCGCCTTTTGTTTATTCTGAACTTGTTCTAGCCGCTATCTATAATATTGAGGATACGTATATATGTAAAGAAAGATACAGACAAGCTATTTTGAGTGGTGAGATATCAGAAACAAGACGAATGGATGGAATTGAGCCGAATGTACTGGAGACGATGGCCAATAAGATTTATGTGCTGGAGGCGTTGCATTACAGATCACCAAGGCAGTAAATAAGCTTAATGCACTAGGTACAAAAGTTGATTTAAATTGTCGAACAAACCAATTAGCTCCGGTATATCTGAACACTGGTCTAGCGGTAGCATGTTCAACCGCGCAATAACGAGGTCCTGGGTGTAAATCCCGAGTCGCGCCTAAAGTGATATTGGGATGTTTCTGTAAAAGTGTGTGCAAGTGATCTGACCCCCATTTCGAATTCCATCTTTTTACTACAGCGGCCGCCTGAGCTGTGGCCCGAACCCCATAAGGGTGCCCTCAGGTATTAGTCGCGTAAATTAAGCTACTGGTTGAGAGACTGTTGCGCTAGCCATCTGCTCGTTGTTTTCAATTATTTAATTTTCTTTAATTTGATGTAGCTTAGTAACTTGCTATTTATGATTTATTTAAGGATATTAAAAATATATGCGACGAAACAGACTTAGTATTTTTAAACTGTGTTTATGTAATACATTGTGAGCTTGACAAGTACAAGTGTATGTAAATACCCAAGTGCTGAATAAATTTCATTATTTCATTATTAAAAAGAAAAATGTCTTAGTATCAGCCCGAAGTCTGGGAGTTGGCGGTATTATACCCCCGTGCTTCAGAGAGCACGTAAAGCCATCGGTTCTGTGCCTGACCTCAGGTCGTGTCATTCAGTCGTCCCATCGGATCATGAGAGTGATGGAATAGAAAGTGCCCCTGTGTTTGCTCACACACTTGTGCACTATGATATTTTCGCGCAGGCTTGTCTCCATTGAGACTGGCCGTTGTGGCCGAAATTCGGCTAGGAGGACATTATTATAATATTGTTTTTCAAAAATACAATTTTCTTTAGCAATATTACGTACACGGTGAACGACATTTATAACTCAAGACTATAAACCAAGTCACATCCACAGATCAATTTTTCATAGACATTTATTTTTTACGGCCTCACTCGGGAACTGGCAATTTATCAAGCACATGTGTTGTGGCTGTACGGCAAAAAAATCGGAGATTAGGTCCCAAAAAACGAAAACAACGACGAACGTGATCTCGAGGACGTGCCTCGAATAGAATAAAGTAAACATGGGCGTTTTATGATTTTTATAAAGTATTTTATAATAATACAATGGAAACTGAGTACATTAAGGACTAACAAATTGAGGAATTATAAGAAATAAAATAATAAAAAAAATAAAAATAAAAAAGGTTTTTATTCACGTAGACTTTAAATAAGCGCTTGTAAATAGTCAGAACATGTTTGTAGTAATATAGTTCTATGCATTATTATTTCTAATAACATAGATATTTAGGTACACATTGTATTGATTGTATGAAATCCGCATTACCACGTTGAATTGCCAAACAAATTCTTTGGTCAAAGAAAAAGCCAGCTCTCTGGTCACGGGAAGCGTCAACCAAACGCTTCAAAATCTGGCGATAGAGACTACGGGTACTCGGACCCCACGTTCCATGCGTTTAAACCCCAAACAGCTCAAATATGGAATTTCCTATGAAGTTACCGACCCGAAGTCTGGGAGTATGTGGTATTACACCCCCGTGCGTTGAAGAGCACGTAAATCTGCCAGTCCTTTTACTGACCTTTTTCAGTCGTGTCGTTAGTCATCCCATCGGACCATGAGAGTAATGAAAAGTGCAGATGGGTGCAGATTCAATAAGGTGGACATTATTTTGCGAATTTATTTAGTTTTATACGTTTTGTAAACAAAGACGGGTGAAGGTAATTATTGAAACCGTAATAGAAGGTGTAACATTTCTCCTATTGGTTAGAAATAAAACTAGAACTGTACAATTTAAGGTACATACAATTTATTATTTCAAGTAATTAAACCGTATATTGAAATAGGGAGTGAGATTCTAATTCACAACCGTAATATATAGATGGTCTTATTCAATACCACTGCCCTGATATAGCCGACGAAGTCGCGGTGGTAGACCGGGAGGCGGGGTAGGCTTGTAGGCAGCTTAGATGTCCAGACGTCGGATTATTACCGGAGTAGTGAACCCC
Organism: Pseudoips prasinana; assembly: GCA_951640165.1. NCBI lineage: Eukaryota > Metazoa > Arthropoda > Insecta > Lepidoptera > Nolidae > Pseudoips > Pseudoips prasinana. Next base: position 20,277,941 of record OX621240.1, read on the forward strand.
ATTTGGGGTAAAATCACACACAGATACTTTAAGTTTTAAATAATGTAAAACTTATAACACATTACTTATAAGACACGGGAGTACGTGTTACACTGTGGCAGGTAGTTGCATGTAGAATTTATTAAATAAAAGATCTGTCCGCACTCCACGGTAGCAAGCGACGAGTGAGTCAGCGCGACACGATACCAAAGCGGTTTTATCCTATTCATTCATTATCATATGTATCGCACCGCTTAGCTTAGGCCCGCGCGTTATTGGTATTTTAGCCGTTGAATTCCTTTAAACGGATATAACTAATTATTTAATATAAGTTAATTTTAGTAAAACCGTTACATACCCCCCTTTTTAGGTTAGGATTTTACCTAATAAAATCCTTAAATCTACTCAAGTGAGCTTAAAATCCTTGACATGCCACGTTCCTATCGGACGACCCGATATATCTACTAAATCAAAGACTAGTCGAGATTTTTTTCCTATTATGCGGCATTTTATGAATTTAGGCGCAAGTTTTTTGGAAAATCTGTTATCTTTGTCGCTTTGATAGTAGGTCCTTTTCCATACAATGTCACCTACGTTAAAGTCTACATTTTTACGTCGAAGATTATAGCTAGTACTATTTCTAGAATGTGCTTTTATTAAGGAGGCCTGTACTTTGTCGAAGGTTTTCCTTAAATAACCCAGATCTTCAATATCAGCATCAATATAGTGAGTACCACAACTTACTAATTCGCGCGCAAACACCAGAAATGATGGTGTATAGCCAGTCACCTCGTTAACGGCGCTATTTAAAGCAAATTCAATTTTTGGTAAGTAGGTATCCCAAGATCTATGATCGTTCTCTATAAACGTAGACACAGCAGTAATAATCGTTTTATTATAACGTTCTACCGTATTTATTTGGGGCGTGTAGAGTGGAGTGTATAGTACGTTAGGAATACTATAAGCAGCAAAAAGATTTTTCATAGTATTACTTATAAATTGCCGGCCGTTGTCCATGAGTATTGTACTTGGTATGCCGTGAACAAGAAAAACTTCGTCTTCCAAAATTTTTGAGATTATATCTGCTGTAGCTCGTCTTATTGGAAACAGCAAACAGTATTTAGAAAAACAGCAGTTAATCACTAATAAAAAGGTATTCTGCTTCCGAGTAATAGGCAAGGGTCCTACTAAATCAACACTTATCATTTGAAATGGACGGCAACAATCCTTTGGCCTACCCATTGTACCTAAAGTAGAGTGATTAGGATGTTTGTACGAAAGACAAGTATCGCAAGTTGTAACAAAGTTAACTACGTCATGATGCATGCCAGGCCAAAAAAATTTCAATGATAACCGTTTAAATGTTTTAAAAATTCCGAAGTGTCCAGAGGTTGGTTCACAGTGGTTTTGAGAAATAATATTTTGACGAAGTTCTGACGGTATAACCTCTTTCCATTCAAATTCCCTAAGTAGTGGATTAATGGATTTAATGTACCGATACAACTTGCCATTTGAAATCCGATAATTTGGAATAGATGTCGAAGAATTTAAAATTGTATTATAAATATTTAAAAACCAGGAATCACTTGTCCTGTGGCTGGTATTGGCTAATCCATCAGGCACAACATCGATAGCGGATACCGGAACAGCGCGTGAGAGACTATCAGCGACTACATTTTCAGAACCCTTACGATGTTTAATTTCAAAATTGAAGGCAGAAAGACGGACTCCCCAGCGAGCTAATCTACCTGTTGGGTTATTAAGGTTTAGAAACCACTTAAGTGATGAGTGATCTGTAAAGACAGTAAATTTAAGACCGTTTTCCAAATAGCAACGCCAATGCTCAATAGCAGTGAGAACAGCCAGGGCTTCGCGTTCTGTAGCGCTGTAATTTTGTTCCTGCTTAGACAAAGACTTGCTCATGTAAGCAATAACTTTTTCAACCCCATTGAATGTCTGAGTAAGTACACCACCAATTCCGAAGTCACTGGCATCAGTATGAACTTCGAATGGCTTGGTATAATCAGGACAAGCTAGAATAGGAGCCGAAGCCAGATAGGACTTGAGTTTCACAAAAGCATCATCAGCTTCTTGAGACCAATGAAAACGTGGAACTTTCTTGCTTTGTGAAGTCAATTTATTGAGGGGTGCAGCTAGACTGCTGAAATTCGGGATAAAACGACGATACCACGATGCCGTGCCAATAAATCGTCTGACATCTTTACGGTTCGAAGGAGTAGGATAGTTAGTGATTGATTCCACTTTTTCGGGATCAGCACGCAGACCTTTAACATCGACAATATACCCAAGATATTTAAGTTGTTTCCTGAAAAAACAACTTTTTTCAAAATTTATAGTTAGATTTGCCATTCTGAGTTTATTTAAGACTCGTTTTAAAAGGGCTATATGGTTTTCAAAATTCTCAGACACAATGATGATATCATCAACGAATACAAAGACTTTATGTTCAAATTCAGGGCCGTAAAACAAAATATCCACCAATCTCTGTTGGGTAGCTGGTGCGTTGGTTAATCCGAAAGGCATTGATTTGAATTGGAACGTGCCGCGAGAAGGCACATAAAAAGCAGTCTTGCATCTGTCTTCTTCACGGATCAAAATCTGCCAGAAACTTTTAGATAGGTCTATACTACTCAGATATTTAGCATCACCTAAATTATCTAATACTATCTCAGCAATATAAGGCAAACTATATGCATCTTTTTTTGTAACAGCGTTGAGTTTTCGACTGTCTAAGCACAACCTGAGTTCACCATTTTTTTTTTTGGTGTCAAAAGAACCGGAGATGACCATGGGCTTTCGCAAGGTTCAACTACGTCATCCTTTAGCATTTCGTCCAATTGCTCGATTAGGATTTTCTGTTTCGCCGGTGACATCCGGTAATATCGCTGACGTATCGGTTCAGCATCCCCAGTGTCAATTGGGTGTGAAATCAGTGAAGTGCGTCCTAACCCACGCTCTTCATAGGAAATATCCCTAAATTTAGAAATTAGTGCATCCGCAATACCCTTTTGCTCAACTTCCAAATGCTCATAAGGGCATACAATTTCAGAGCTTACAGAATCACTATTAACGTCAGAATCTTTTTGAAATGTTATAACATCCAGATACTTAGGAAATAAACCAAAAATTCGCCAAAAATCAATACCTAAAATCAACGGATTTTTTATCTTAGGTACGATATGGGCGTCAATATTAAAAGTTTGATTCTGAAATTGAATAGGTAGACAGATAACACCAATAGTGTTTAGTATTTCTCCACCAGCAGCTGTTAATTGAATAGGAGTTGTCTCCTGTATACTGAACCCCATCTTAAGTAACTTAACATGAGAGTTGTTACCTAGTATAGTTACGCAGGAGCCTGTATCAAGTAGACCCATAAGGGATGTTTCTAAAATTTTAATACTTACATAAGGACGGGTTCTATTTATATTCGTTTGATTGCCATTGATTGAAGCAACGGAGTTAAATGTAAAAAAATTGTTAATAAATTTTAACCAATCCTTCCATTCTTTAGCTTGGTCACTACAATCAGGCCTACCTAGTTTTTTGTCTGTTCAACTCTAGAATCAGAATTACAAACGGGACACTCCGGATAGCGTACGTCTTTTTTTCCACATTTGAAACAAACTGGAAACCGTGCCCGCTTACAGTTTCTGAGAGAGTGACTGCTTGATCGACATCTGGGACAGAATACAGAGCGAGACAACTCACTAGACAATGCAGCAATATCAAAACCAACCTTAACATGTCCATCAATAACATTTACATTACTGGACTCTTTATTGTTAGAAGACGTAGAATAAGTTTAAGTTTATAGTTATTGTAATTAGAGTATTTATGTTTTTGTTGATAATCTTTGTTATAGAATGTATTCGATTTATAAGCAAACTCGGGTGCTATAGTACTGCTAGTCACCCTAGGTGGCTCATGAAATTGTGAAAATCTAGATTTTATGTCTTCGTAATTACGACAGACTTCTTTAAGCTCATCAATAGATGTAATCTTAGATGAAAGTGAGGCTAATGTATTTGCGTAACAAGGTCGAATATTATGTAGTAAAATATCAAGCATATCAACTTCAGACATTGCCTTGCTAAGACGAGAAAACATACCATGCATAATTGATAAGTAAATTACAATATTTTCCTCCTCGCCTTGAGTACGTGATCGGATTTCAGCGGCAAGCTTATAGTCGTAATCACTACTGCCAAAATCTTTTTTAAGTATAATACATAATTCATTCCAAGAACTAGCTTTATCTTTGTTGTAACGGTACCAATGCAATGCATCATCAACAAATATTTCATAGGCTGAGGAGAGTATTTTCTCAAAAGTAATACCCTTAGATTGCACAAATTCTTCAACACGTTGTATAAAAGAGTATACACATGTCTTACCGGAGTATTTCAATTTACTAATATCCGCAGAAAGACTGCGCTCGCAAGTAACAGATATTGTGGCAGGTTCCGCAGATGAACTAGATGAATCATGCGTAGAACTTTTAGACCGTGACACTTGTGGCATGAGCGCAGACAGATCTTTTAATTGAGAATTTAAGCTGTCGAGACAGACTTTATAAATGTCTCGAACTTCTGATGTATTTTCAATTCTATTCAATCTATGAAAAATGTGATGCAGTAGTGTTTCCGTCCTACCATATAAGTTTTTGTCAAATTTAGTTTTAAGTGAAATTAAATTATTTTGTGATTTTAATAGCGACTCTTTTGCTTCTTTTAAGTCCACACTAGGGTCTAAATGTGACTCAAGAATATCTTCAGATGGCAGCATATGAGACAATTTGACAATTTGCTTTCTATATTCTACAACAGATTCTCCTGCACCACCACGAAGTTCAACTTCGTACTGTAATTCGGCTTTTTGTAGTGAAAAAAATTTAATAGGGTATGTCATAGTGGCTAAGTAGTTATTTATACCTAATGCGTGTGTGTTACAATTATTAAACATACAACTACTCACTATTCTGTAATACTATCATATAGCATACTATAAATGTGTTCAACAGCACAATGAGAGTGATTTAATAATGATATGCAGTATTTACAATGAGAAGAAAAAATGTGTGTAGCTTAAGCTTAAAAATAAAGAACTTACGAATATAAAGTTATCCAATGAGTGATTATGGTTGTGGAAAAGAAAAATAAATTACAAGCACTGTAGCGTTACAACTAAAAAATTAAATTACACATATCACACATAAGACAACTTTAGTGCAAAAATCAACCTTAAAACTATGTTATTAAGAGCCAACACCATAGAAAACCATTAAATGCGACCAAATACACAATACGGTTGTGAATTATCCTGAAATTGGGCGCCAATGTGACATTTCTCCTATTGGTTAGAAATAAAACTAGAACTGTACAATTTAAGGTACATACAATTTATTATTTCAAGTAATTAAACCGTATATTGAAATAGGGAGTGAGATTCTAATTCACAACCGTAATATATAGATGGTCTTATTCAATACCACTGCCCTGATATAGCCGACGAAGTCGCGGTGGTAGACCGGGAGGCGGGGTAGGCTTGTAGGCAGCTTAGATGTCCAGACGTCGGATTATTACCGGAGTAGTGAACCCCATTTGGGGTAAAATCACACACAGATACTTTAAGTTTTAAATAATGTAAAACTTATAACACATTACTTATAAGACACGGGAGTACGTGTTACACTGTGGCAGGTAGTTGCATGTAGAATTTATTAAATAAAAGATCTGTCCGCACTCCACGGTAGCAAGCGACGAGTGAGTCAGCGCGACACGATACCAAAGCGGTTTTATCCTATTCATTCATTATCATATGTATCGCACCGCTTAGCTTAGGCCCGCGCGTTATTGGTATTTTAGCCGTTGAATTCCTTTAAACGGATATAACTAATTATTTAATATAAGTTAATTTTAGTAAAACCGTTACAAAGGTATAAGAAGATCCTATAAGAAGTTTTTCAATATCATACGAATAAAAAAATACCTAAAAACTTTCCGTTTTGTACGAAATTTAATTGCATTGATCAGTCATTACACTACTAAGTCTGCTTTACTTTACTTTTTTATTCTCAATCCAAATCTTCTTTCATTTTAATCCAACGAAAAGCATAAGAATAATTCTTAAACTCACTCTACCCAATTAGCAGTTTTGTTTGTTTGAAAGTTACGAATCCAGCTATTTTGATAAGAGAGGCGTATTTAGTTAAATGAAGTTGTTTGTATTTTCAATTTACTAATTTATAGAAACTTAGCTTTTATTTAAATGCTTATATTTATTTTATCTTTTGTGTATTAAGCTTAAGTCTGTGTGCTTCTTTAGATTAGAATTCCGTTTCGTGGTAAAAAGAAACAGTTCGTTCACATGATGCAGGTACAGACGTCAGCACATCAAGCTACCCCAATCTGTCAAATTTCCCCAATTGAAAATTAACCTTATGCTTATGTGATAAAGTTGAACATTTATAAAAGAAATTTGGCAGTATGGGGTAGCTGGATCTGCTGGCGTCTGTACATTATAACAACTATATGTATCGTTTTCCCTGCCGTATTCCAAATAGAGTAATTAAGAATGAAGTTTATGGGATCAGACACCAAGTAGTAATCAACATCAATGTTGACTATCTATCAAAAGTAGCAAATAAATAATGAAATCGTATAGGAGACGTAGCTTATATTTATGGCCAGCCGGCCTAGTACAAAAATACCCCGAAGAGAGAAAAAAATACCCCGTAGAGCCTGTTAATGTTCGATACAGAATCCAAATGGACCAGGAAATTCTACTCATATACGAGTACGCTCTCTGAGAGCACGATATTCAAGTTATGAATTGAGCTGCAAGTCGCCCGATTTAAATCTTTTTGAGCATGCCATGCACAAAAAGCTTTGAGAGATTCCTCTCCAAATTTAACAACAACTTTACCAACACCTGCAAAGAATATGGGACCTCATAACAAAGCAAGATATTAAGTATTCAATTTTACCATGTAATGTATGTATTATATCAGAAAAAACTCCTATTTGATGAAATATTAAATATTCCAAGACTCTGTTGATCTCAGCTTTTTTGTCAAATAAACAGTCAGATATTTTTGATAAACTCTTATAAACAATCAGAGCTTAACTTTTACTTTTGTGAGAATGATTGCGAAGTTTGTTACAAATTTGAGGAAACCAAGAATAATGTAATAGGTTTTTGTATTTAATGTATCGCAATCACAGATAGAGTGGTTTTTATGATTCTAATAGTAGTTTTATGAAGTAATAAATCTTGACATTCTGGTTTGACTTATGTCCTTGTATTAACATTTCTGTGATATGGCAACACAACTTCATAATCGTATGCGAGTGGTTGAGGGTTTTCTTTTTACTGTTTAGAAATATCTTTTCTATCTTATTTTTTCGTTAACTTTGTTTTCGCTGAGCAAACATACATAGCAAACGTATAGTTCAACGGGAATACAAATAAGAACTTGCTAATGCACTCTTGTTATATCAATTAAAGACTATCCCTATATAATAAATGTATTCTTACTACATATACCAATTTCCAATATTCCAACATACAACAAACACCACCGATATTAATCTCGGCGAGACGTACAGGCCAATGGATATGATAGACGCACAGGTATACGATTCTCGCTTTACCTCCTAGGTATTACGTCATATTCTGTGTATGCTTCTAAGGTATATAGAACTTATTCGCTATTGCAACAAGATATAAGACGAAGTATCATTAAAATATATTTATTAAAGCATTACAATGGGTATATGAAAACAAAAGTGTATACTTCCATGGTATTTTAACGAAAAACTTCTAACTATGAGGAGCCCACGCTGCTTGTTCTAAGTAAGAGTATAAGTTGCCAGTTGTAAAATAAACGCTTCTAATAATACATATCAATATCTTATTGTAGTTTATACACATCACAGAATTCGCATGGAGACTTAAACAGTAGTTTAACAGTACCACAAACCTCCTCTTGAGGAAGGTTGTGGTTTTGGGTCTTTACTGCGTTTGACAATGCAATCATTCTATCACGTGTTCTAATAATCAATTTTCAGTGGGGAATTGATCAAACACAATTTCAATACGAAAACATGTTACTTGTACATCTACACTGCTATCCTAATCTACCTTATTTGGAATGTGTACTGTTGTAAAGTCATAGGTGATCGGTTCAAATCGCATCTGAAGGTAAAGTTACGTTTGAATTTTTAGCTAAACGTCTACATGTTTTTATACTATGGCGGTCCTTACAACAATCATTTACACACGCAGGGTCGCAGCATGAGCGATAGCTAAACATTTACCTGCCTCAATAACATATTTGCGGGCACGTATATTAGGAAAAGCTTTTACCTGAAATGGAAAACGAGGAAATATACTTACATTAAGTATTGACAAATACGTAGCACACACTAATGAATATGTGTTAAAATACGTTGTAATAGGGTTTATTATTCCCTACAGAAACGAGATAATATATCAGAAAAATATTATCGGTATTTTTCTCTCACTGTATTTGGATCTTAATTAATGTTGTTTATGTAACGTGTAACAGGACAGGTGGCCATATTTACTTTACAATTTGTGGAACAGGAAATTGTCGAGATTGATCAGTAAATTTAGATGGTTTGAGTTATTTCATGTTTTGAGTATTTTATAGATTAATGCTATCCAAGTCGTATCACTTAAGTACGACTTACGATTTATATTTAGATTGCATTAATCATTATTCGTGTTTTCTTTGGTTTTTATATGGTGTGTAATTAATGTTAACATTGGTATAATAAAATTCTAAATTTAAACGCTGCGCAAAAGAATTTAATATAGGTATTTTGAATTAATACTACATAACGAAATCGTGTTCAAATCCTTCTGTGAAGTGTTTTTAATCTTGTACAGTTCCGCAAACTTATCTGGCCCGCTGGCAGCGTCGCTGTTATCGCATTTAGTGTTGCTAGGAACTATTTTTTGGAATAAAGTGGGTAAAAATAATATGCACATTATTACTTCACTAAAAAGCAAACAAATACTGTCATTACAAATCTTTATATTTTTATACAATAATTATGATCATTTAGGTACATAAAATGTATGCTGAGTGTCCTCTAACGGGGATACTCCAGGTATTATTATGTCACCCGAATTGTTTAATTCAGAAGTCATTTCATCATCATCATCATCATAATCACTGCTTTCACTTTCACTATCACTACCTAATTGATTGATGAAAGGCTCGTCTAAATATCCATCCCTTTTTCGATACTCATTTTCAATATTTTTTACATGGTTGTAATGCTTTTGCCATTCATTGACTGTTATTTTATCAAAAGCTTCTGCAATCAATGTAGGCATTTCAGAATTCAATCTACCAATATTCTGATCTGCTATAAACTTTTTGCATCTGCTTGCTCTTTTTCTTTCACAAGTTTTCTTACAAATCACTCCTCGTCGGCACCTACAATGGAAATAGCAAAATATAATAACTAATGAATATTTTAAAATATGTATTTAAATTTGAAGTGCGAGGGGGAGTTTCGTATTTTTTCAGAAGCTGACAACACTAACCTGTAGCAGCAGCTACGCGTTCATACAACTTATTGAAGGGTATAATTGGTGCCTGGAGGTGTTTTTCTTCATTCATATAATTCAATACTTGTAATATAACGTTCCTCGCATCTCTTTTTAAAACTTTCGGCATTTTTCACAATTAAAAACCACAAAAAGAAAAATAAATACGCGCAACAAACAATCAATGGCAGGAATGTCAGGGAATAACAGCCGATTGACATTTCCAACTGGCGTCGTTAGTTCTACTTTTGGCCACCGGGCCAGATAAGTTTGTAGCACTATAAGTCTAAAGTAACGTTTACAATATTTTCTTAAAACTGTCTATTAAGGTAAGTTTATGGTTACTTCTCTATTTCTTTTATCATGATGTAATTAGGAACTGCACTAGAGAAGCAGCGTAATTACTTCCTTGTTAGTTTTTATCTAACTTTAATCAACATCTACGGGATTATATAAATATTGATTACTTTTGCCACATAATTGACTTTAAGAATAATATTGTATATGTGATGGATATGTTGACCTGTTTGTAGGCCACTAGCCATAAATGATGAAATACAATTATATGTCCTATCAGAACTTCTTGATGGTACACCTTTTGTAGTTATAACGAAGATCCGATGTGGGGCTGAAACTTATTAAAAAGTGTTAAATCATAGTAAAGAGTTTAAAGTCAGATTAACTGTCACTAATCTGACATGTACTGATGTATAAATAGTCATTGCCCCATTATTATATTATTCTCTTTAATTCTCTTTCCATTCACCATAAGAACTATTAAATTTCAGATAGTGAAACACAATTTTTATTCAACTGATAATAATGACGAATAAAGAAACGTATTTGTACACTAAAGTACGTCGTAACTTTGGTAAACAACCAATGTTCACTGAGACTCTTCCGGTATTACTAGATTCTATTGAACCAGATAAACAAGAGGCAAATAAATATTGTATTCGTAATCCTGTACATCGTGAGTGTCAGGTATATAAGCCCAAGTCGCAAAATTATATTAATACTATTAATGTAGAATACCAGAACAGGGGTATGAACCATGTAGAAGGCGGCTGGCCAAAAGAAATAAATTATACTGATGAAGAAGCAACACTCCGGCATCGTCGACGCATAGAACGTGATGACACTTATATTAGTGCCGTCCAGGATGTAGCTCCCAAATTACAGAAATTCGTCTTGCAAAATAACGCTATCGAAATGTACGAAAATTATTTCGCTGGAATGAAAGGAACCGACTCCATTGAAAGATCTCAAGTTATGCTCAACAATGTGTATGAAGACCCAATCAATAAACGTCCTATAGCCAGTATTGATTGGACTTGCGGCCCCGACTCCAAGGTGGTTGTTGCATATTGTAACAAGAATTATCCAGTGACTGTACCGGTGAACATAGATTTTACTTGTTATGCATGGAATTTGGAAAATACTAAACCTATTTTTAAATTGCTGCCACCTGTTCCTTGCTGGCAAATAGAATGTTCTCCAGTATCTCCAGAAATAATGGTAGGTGGATTAGAAGATGGCAGAGTATGTATTTTTGACTTACGTGATAAACCAGGGCCGGTTCTAACAGAAACAAATATTAAAACGAGTGCACATCATTTGGCTCACCGAGCTCCTATTAGCGCGCTAATTTACTTTGAGTCACGTATGAACAATGAATTTATGAGTGGTTCAAGCGATGGACGTTGTATGTGGTACGATATTCGCAATATTTCAGAACCCACCGATGCTTTGATAATGTCTATCAAAATACCTACTGGTCAAGTATTAAGTATGGCTAATTCTGAAGGAGTAAGTGCTCTGCAATTTGAACGGTCCTTTCCTACAAGATTTTTGTGTGGGACTGATACTGGTATCGTCATTAATGTGAACCGTAAAGGTAGATCCCATAGTGAGATTATGAGCAGTGTTTATAAATCACACACTGGACCAGTGAAGGCTTTACATCGTAATCCCAATGCAGTTAAGTATTTTATAACGTGTGGAGACTGGAAAGTGAATATTTGGGCTGACGATATAAGAACCGATCCAATAATTACGGGAACATCGCAACGCTATCAGGTACAAGATGTCATATGGGCGCCTCAAAGAGCATCTGGTTACATGAGTGTTACAGCAGATGGAAGGTTCCATTATTGGGATTTGTTGCGTAGTTACGAAAAATCTGTAATTTCATTAACATTGTCCAAATATCCCCTGTTAAAATTGAAACCTCATGACAATGGTCAGTTTGTAGCAGTGGGAGATAGTATGGGTAGGTTGTATTTAATATCCTTGTCCGAAGGCTTAGTGACATCTGGTCCTTTAGATAAGCAGTTGTTGACGCAATCGTTCGATCGTGAATCTCGTCGTGAACGTATTTTGGAGGCACGTATTAAAGAAATTCGAGTTAAGCAAAAGGCCCTTATCGAGGAAGCAGCAACTGCACCAGTAGTAGAAGTAATTGATGAAGTAGCTTTAATAAAACAAGCTGAAGATGAATATAGACAAGATGTTCTTAAAGAGATACGACGTATGGATCATTATGTCCCAGCCACACCAGCGCGCACTCGTCAGTAGATAGGATCATATGTAGTTTCCATTTTAACGACGATTTATGACTTACGTTTATATGAGGGGGTGCGATAAATGTCGCACATCGATTATATTGATATTTCGCCTAATATAATAGGATATTTCATATTATTAAGAAGTATCTATTTCGTTTAGTTCATACCAAGAAGCAATTTCAATGTCTTGTTTTAATTTTTGTGTTAGTCGTTATTTAGTTTCTTAGAGATATGTTTGGCCTTAAAATTGATAAACCTGCAAAAAACTTACATTGAGAATCCAATGTATTGATTATTTATGTTGATTTATGTTGATGGAAGATACTTTAAGTTTTAAATAGAACAATATATAATTTTTCAAATTCTGTTTCTATTGATTACTCTCTATTCCAAATGATGATAATGATGTTTACATACCGTTTGCAACATATGGTAAAAATGTAATTTCCCTCATATATCCGAAATTTGTTTATGTAATAAAACTACACACATCAATAGTGTCTAAGGATCAAGTAAATTTTGAACTATAAAAGATTACCCATTAATATTTACCAAATCTAGTCTTCCAGACTGGCTTTATACTCTATAAAAATAAGTCGGGTTTTCCTTCCTGACGCTATAATTCCGAAACGCACGAACCGATTTCCACGGTTTTGCATTCGTTGGAAAGATCTCGGGCTCCGTGAGGTTTATAGCAAAGAAAATTTATAAAATTTAACGCGGGTAACACCGCGGGGCACAGCCAGTACTCTTTAAATATTGCATCGATGTGTTAACTGAAATATAGGATTTCAGTTAACACATCATATGCAATATTTTTAGGGTTCCGTACCCAAAGGGTAAAATAGGACCCTATTACTAAGACTTCGCTGGCTGTCTGTCCGTCTGTCACCAGGCTGCATCTCATTAACCGTGATAGACAGACAGTTGAAATTTTCACTGATGATGTATTTCTGTTACTGTTGCCGCTATAGCAACAAATACTAAAAAACAACATAAAATAAATATTTTAGGGGGCTCCAATACAACAAACGTGATTTTTTTCCCGTTTTTATAGATAATGGTACGGAACCCTTCGTGAGCAAGTCTGACCTGCACTTGGCTAGTTTTAAGTTCTAATGTCGAATTACAATGGTTTGGGCTTTTGGCATCCCACTAACGATATTATCTTTGGTTTTTTTTCGACAATTTGCACAAACAGCTATTTTAGTTATTATTTACGAAAGATAGGGGTAAGTTATTGTTGCATATCCGAACACAGGTGTTGAATGGAAGACAACTAAAAAGGCAACTAACCTATATCTATATATGCATTCATAACAGTTATTAAATGAAATATATAAATTAAAGTCAGAAAACAGTCTGGAAAAGTTCATACGACTAGTGAACTTTTTAATCAAATAAAAAGACACAATGATATCCAATCCAAATGTGACCTATTTGGTAAATATGAATTGGATATTATTTATAGTTAAACTTGATCTCTGGCCACTTTTGATGGGTGTATATTATAGTCAGAATAATGCGATGTTTCCATTTAACACTGTTTTTTGGAATCATCAAAAACACTTGACACGTAAACGTAGTTTTCTCTGAGGTCAGGTCTGAGGTTTTAGAAGTTTACTAGTCGTATGAACTTTTTATACGTAAGACACTACTCTAGGCGCTAGATATTTACTAATACTAGTGCTTGTCCATTGCTCGAAAGTAACCTAATTTTGTTACATAATAAAGTCGTAGTTTCCTTTACCTCTACTAATAGCTAGAGATTTTATAAAATAATATTTCGTTTGGAATATTATTGACGTTTCTTACGATCTCTATTATATATCTCCTTTATGCGATGTATTATTATTTTGTGAATAGGGGAGAACAGACCTCAAAATAATACAGTTCAGAAATAAATCTGTGTATCTCATAAATGAGGCAGTCAAAATCGTAAAGATTTAATTATCAATTATAATCATTTGTTTATTTGCCAATAAATCTACTGTTATAATATAATTAAGAGTATTTCAATTGTAAAAAAACGTGTCTGGGTGTGAAACTCACACAAAGTAGAAGTGAAACTTTAGAAAACTAGAGGGGTATTAGGGTAATTAAAAGGTTTATTGTTTTATACTATTTTTATAAACAACTAGCTGTGCCCCTCGGCTTTACCCGCGTTAAATTTTATAAAATATGGCATATGTGTTATCCTAACTATAAAAATTAGCCTATGTTCTTTCTCAGGGTCTAGACCATCTGTATACCAAATTTCATTCAAATCCGTTCAGTAGTTTTGGCGTGTAAGAGTAACAGACAGACAGACAGACAGAGTTACTTTCGCATTTATAATATTAGTTAGGATTTAATAATGTTAATAAATTGAGTTTTAGATAATTTATATTAATAAAAATAATGATACATTCAGTCAAAAAAGTATCGGGAATGGATGATTTGTTTATGGTTCCAAATTGAAATTTTGGTTTTTTTTTTGTTGTTGTTGTTAGATTGGCACAACTGTTTTCCATTTTGGCGCGGAGTTTGAGTTGCATCTGTTATTTATATTAAATACAGTGCTGGTTTTAGTAATATCATATATAGCCCACAAATAATTGATTGGGATCGAAATACAAGAACGTTAATTAAGTACAATAAGTATTTATTGCGAATTTCATAATGGACAAAAATATCGAACAAAGAGTTTGTCTTAAGTTAGTAAAAGTCAAAGTCAAAGTCAAAGTAAGTTTATTCCGTAAAAATTTTACATTTATGTGGAATCGTCATATTTTTTTTACCCTACCGTGCAGTGCATGACGTGGCAGCTACTGAGAAACACTGCCAGAAAACTCAGTAGGAATCCTTTTTTAAAATAAAATATACTTAAGATTAATTACAATCATGTGTGTTGACTCAGAACAACTCCATCCCAAGCACTTTTATCACTTAAATAATCAGAAATTTTGTAATATGCCCTGCTACACAATTTGGCTTTAATAATTCCTTTAAACTTATTCGTAGACAATTCTCTAATATCATTGGGAAGTTTGTTATAGAATCTTATACATTGCCCCATAAAAGAGTTACTTATTTTGTGGAGACGGGTAGTATGCAGTATGAGATTATTCTTATATCTAGTATTTACATTATGTGTATCGCTCCTTTTACAGAAGGAATCGATATTTTTATGCACATATAGTAAGTTTTCATATATATACTGAGATGGTACAGTTAGAATGTTGACCTCTTTGAATTTTTCTCTTAGAGACACTCTCGGGCCAAGATTATAGATAGCTCTTACAGCTCTTTTTTGCAATATAAATATGGTGTCAATGTCAGCAGAGCTACCCCAGAGAAGAATTCCATAGGACATTACACTATGAAAATAACTGAAATAAACCATTCTAGCTGTGTCAACATCAGTCAGCCGTCTAATAGTTTTCACTGCATATGCTGCAGAACTTAATTTGCCGGACAGTTTTTCTATTTGTGGGCTCCATTGTAGCTTTGAGTCAATAGTGATACCCAAGAACACAGTTGATTCAACAGGGTCCAACCTAGCTCCATTAAGTTGTACATTGGTTGTCGCCTGTTTCACATTCGGTGTAGTGAATTTAATGACTTTAGTTTTCTTATCATTAAGCACAAGATTATTGGCATTAAACCAATGAACAACTTTAGAGATTGCATCATTAACATCGTCAAAATTGCTTAATTGTCGGTTTATTTTGAACGTCAGGGAAGTATCATCTGCAAACAACACAATCTCATGCTTATCCCTTACGTAGTAAGGTAAGTCATTTATATAAATTAAAAACAAAAATGGGCCCAGAATTGACCCCTGTGGGACGCCCATTACCACTGGAGATCCCGGAGATATTTTACCGTTTATTTCGACCTTCTGAATTCTATTGCCCAAGTAAGAAGTCAGAAGTTCGAGAGCCTTGTTCCTAATACCGTAGTGGTGTAATTTTCTGACCAGAGTATCATGATGAACGCAATCGAACGCTTTGGACAAATCGCAAAAGATACCTAATGCATCTTGCGAGTCTTCCCACGCCGCGAATATACTTTTTAATAAGTTGACCCCTGCATCTATGGTTGAACAACCCTTTGTGAATCCAAACTGTTTCCGGTGTAGTAAATTATGTATATTAAAGTGTCTGAGCAGCTGGCTAAGCATAAGCTTTTCAAATATTTTACTAAGAGTGGGCAGCACGGAAACAGGTCGAAAATTTGAAGGGTCTGAAGTATCACCAGCTTTAAACAAAGGAATGATTTTACTATACTTCATCAAGTCAGGAAATACACCTGATGCAACACAGCAATTGAACACAGTAGCTAAGTGTGGGGCGATTATAGTAATAATTGATGAAACAGTCTTAACAGATAGACCCCACAGATCCTTTGTGTTTTTCATATTAATACTCTTGAAAGCATTTAAAATATCTTTAGGGCTAACCACCGAAAATTCAAAAACTGTGTCACACGACCCTACGCTTTGCTTGAGTATCTGCTCAGCAGATATAGAAGCACATGAAAGAGAGTTAGTAAGTATGACTGGAATATTCGAAAAATATTTTTCAAACTCAGTCGCAATCTCCAAATCGCCTTTAATATCTATGTTGTTTATTACTAAGTTAAAATCACGACTACGTATTTTTGTTTTACCTGTCTCAGCATTAATTATCTTCCAAGTAGTTTTGATTATATTTGTAGAAGATTTAAGTATATTTTTTATGTGCAAAGATTTAGCAGCGGTACAGGCTCGTCTAAATGTTTTGGCATATTGTTTCACATATTCTTGAAACTCTGTATTATGATTATGGGATCTTTCTTCATACAATTCATACAACCGATTCCGACTTTTATAGATGCCTGGAGTTGCCCAATCACTGAATACCAGACGGTCACTTACAGACAGTAGTATTGGGTGTGAACATTGTGCAGAACTCATCATTAATCAAATTGAATAAAGAGTTGTACAAGTGATCCGGATTATCATGATAGGGCAGCCATACTATTTGTTTTACTATATTACATTTAAATTTGTCTAAGCGGTTTTCACTAAATGGAATATAGCTTATAAGTTTTCTTTTAATTTTTGGAGCATTTGAATAAGTTACCAACTGACCTGAATGATCTGACTGAATTTTATTGATTATTGATTTAAATAAAGGTTTTACAGTGCTAAATATATTATCAATGCATGTAGCACTTGTAGCAGTTACTCTAGTTGGTTCTGTAAAATTGTGATATAAATTATAGGATTTAAACAAATTTAATAAATTGCAACTTATTGTGCTTTTCTCCAAAATATTTATATTAAAATCTCCACAAATAATAACTGTTTTATGGCTGTTAGATAATTTATTTAATGCATCCTCCATAATATCTGAAAAAGTATCAAATGGTGCACAAGGAGGTTTGTAAAGACTCAAAACAATAAATTGCTCCAACTCAACACATGAAATCTCTACAACTCGCTCAACAGAGAGGCTCACAACATCACTTCTTTCTTTAAACTTTAATAACTTATTTATTAGAATTAGAGAGCCACCATGAATATATTTTTCCCTGATGAACGAGCTTACAACCTGGTGATTATTGAAGCTGAAAATGAATTGATGGAGTTTTAGCCAGTGCTCAGTTAAACATAAAATATCTATATTGTTACAATTCAAAAACAGCTCCAATTCTAGCTCTTTTCCCATCAAACCTTGAATATTTTGGTGCACCAGGTTCATCATATCAGCCGAAAGACGTCCACTGCTGGACAAAGGCCTCCCCCAAAGATCTCCACAATTGCCGGTCTTGCGCTATCCGCATCCAGCGATTTCCAGCGACCCGCACAAGATCATCGGTCCATCTTGTAGGGGGCCTGCCCACGCTGCGTCTTCCGGTTCGTGGTCGCCACTCGAGAACCTTTCTGCCCCAACGGCCGTCGGCTCTACGAGCTATGTGCCCTGCCCACTGCCACTTCAGCTTGGCAATTCTTCGGGCTATGTCGGTGACTTTGGTTCGCCTGCGGATTTCGTCATTTCTGATGCGATCCCGCAGGGAAACTCCGAGCATAGCCCTCTCCATTGCTCTTTGGGTGACCTTGAGCCTTCGAATAAGGCCCATAGTGAGCGACCACGTCTCTGTTCCGTATGTCATCACTGGCAACACACACTGGTCGAAGACTTTCGACTTGAGACACTGCGGTATTTTGGACGAGAAGATGTTACGTAGCTTCCCGAACGCTGCCCATCCGAGTTGGATTCTACGATTGACCTCCTTCTCGAAGTTGGACCTACCTAGTTGGATGGTCTGTCCTAGGTAAATATAGTTCTCTACAACTTCGAGTGCAGAGTCACCAACTTTCAATTGAGTGGGTGCAACATGGACGTTTGACATGATTTTCGTCTTATTTTCATTTCCACATGATTTTCAGACCCACTTGTTGAGAGACTCTGCTGAGGTCATCGAGCATTGTACCGAGGTCTTCCATGGTCTCAGCCATGACTACGATATCATCGGCAAATCGAAGGTGAGTGATGTACTCGCCATTGACATTGATGGCAAAGCCTTTCCAGTCCAGAAGCTTGAAGACGTCTTCCAATGCAGCGGTGAACAGTTTCGGAGATATAACATCTCCCTGTCTCACGCCTCGCTGCAATTGGATAGGTTTCGAGATCTGGTCCTGGAGTCGCACTGACATAGTGGCGTTTTCATACAAACACTTTATCACCTCGATATACCGGTAGTCAATTTGGCACCTTATGAGAGACCTCAGCACGGCCCATGTTTCGATAGAATCAAAGGCTTTCTCATAGTCCACAAACGCTAAGCACAGTGGCTTGTTATACTCTTCGGTCTTCTGTATAACTTGCCGCAGCGTATGTATGTGGTCTATGGTGCTAAAGCCTTTTCGGAAACCGGCTTGTTCGGGAGGCTGGAAGTCGTCAAACCTGCGCGCGAGACGGTTCGTAACGACCCTCGAAAACAACTTGTAAACATGGCTCAGCAGTGTGATGGGTCTATAATTCTTCAATAGGGTTTTGTCGCCCTTTTTGAAGAAGAGCACCACCACACTTCTGTGCCATGCTTGTGGCGTTTGACCATCTAGTATGACGGAGTTAAATAACTTCTGAAGGGCCCGTAGGATTGGTGTACCACCCGCCTTCAGAAGCTCTGCTGTAACTCCATCATCACCAGGCGCCTTGTTGTTCTTGAGTTGCTTGAGAGCCATTCTAATCTCGTACAGGCTGACGTCCGGGATGTCTTCGGTGTAATGTCGGGTTAGTCGTGCTCTGGGATCTGAGGCATGACTTTTGACAGGTGGCTGTGTTGTCGTATATAACTGTCCGTAGAACTTCTCGATCTCTCCCAGCAACTCAGGTTTGGACGTGACGATTCTACCATCCTCAGTCTTCAGCTTCGTCAGTTGGCTCTGTCCAACAGACAGAGCTCTTGCGAACACTTTGGAGCCTTTGTTCCGCTCAATGGCCTCTTTAATACTAATTGTATTAAATTGCCGCGTGTCGCGAGTCAAAGACTTTGAGATCTGTCTGTTGAGCTGCCGATATCTGGTAGCATCATCTGAGGATGTCAGAACCATTTTCCGACTATCTTCCATAAGTTGCAGGGTAAAGTCAGAGATCTTTTTAGTTCTGTTTGTACGGCGGGCCTTGAAGACCTTAGACCCAGCCGTATGGACAGCTTCTACGAGCCTGTCATAGTATGAGTCCACTTCCTCGCAGTCTGCTAGGCATTCGAAACGGTTTTGCAGTTCGAGCTGAAATGGTTCGGGGTTTTGGACGTGGATAGGTAAAGGTCGGAGCGTAGACTTTATCAGTCGGGACCTCTGGAGTTTGACATTAAGGTTCAATGAGCCTCTGACCAGTCTGTGATCGCTCCCGGTTTTAACCGCATTGATCACGGAGACATCATTGAACATCTGTCGTCTCGTCGACAAGATAAAGTCTATCTCATTTTTAGTTTTACCATCCGGGCTCACCCAAGTCCATTTGCGGTGATCCGGCTTCCTGAAGAAGGAATTCATCATAAAGAGTCCCTCCTTCTCCATGAAGTCGGCCAACATTTGGCCCCGGGGATTCCGGTCACCAGTTCCAAATTGCCCCACTCTCAGCTCATTACCGAATCGTTTGCCCAGCTTCGCGTTAAAGTCCCCCATGACCACAGTGAAATAGGAGTTAGAGGTATGTATGGCTCTGGATATGTCCTCATACATAACCTCGACTTCACCGTCGGAGTGTGTCGAAGTGGGTGCGTATACCTGTATAACCTTCAACGAATACCGCTTGGAGATTCTGAGTATAAGGTACGCAACCCTCGTCGACACACTCTCGATTTTCACTAGGTTGTTCACGAGGGACTTGTGGACTATGAACCCGACACCACCTTGGGATATTTGGTCACCCTCCCGGTAATAGAGCAGGTTTCCGGATTTCAGTATTATCGAGTCCTCCCCCTCTCTTCGGACTTCAGATAATCCTACAATATCCCAATGTAACCTGCTCAATTCTTCCTCCAGTTCGGTTATCTTCTCGTCGGACCGCAGTGTACGTGTGTTATATGTTGCCAGGGCCAGAGGTCGTCGGTGTTGGTAACGCGGAATCTGCCGGGGATTCTTAGCACCCCCTGCCCTGCCGGAACCACGGCTGTTACCACGGCTGGGAATAGCAGGGCTGCCGGGGACTGGGGGCCGCGGTTTGGTTGTGTCCATCATTTGAGGGGATTTGCCATAATCGCCACGCTTGGCAGACGGGTTGGCGATCGCAGTAAGGTGGACATGGTACTCAGGAGAACGCTGCTGCCCGTTCTCTGGTATATATTCCCTCGGGACGACTTTTACGTCCCCCCACGGGATGAGAGGGGGTGGTGATATTCTCAGGCCGTCACCACACAGCACCAGGTTAATACAATTTTTTTTATAGTTATGCACCGCTAATGGAATTTCGTGTTCGGAGTCACTGAAAATGTTACAGAAGGCTTACGGTGAATCGAACCCGTGCATAGGAGTGGTTCAAAGCGTTCAAAAGCGGTCGAGATGTGATGAAAGATTTGCCTCGCTCTGGTAGGCCATCAACGTCTGCAACTGAAGTTAACATCGCAAAAGTGAAGGAAATAGTGACTGACAATCCTCGTTCAACTCTGAGAGAGATAGCCGCCGAACTTTCTGTATCTCACGAGTCGATCCGTACCATTTTAACTAATCATTTGGGTATGAAACATGTTGCCGCTCGGCTAGTCCCAAAAGATCTGAATTTTCTCCAAAAACTCAATCGCATGAAAGTCGCTAAGGACATGGTAGAACGAGTCAATTCCGACCCAACATTCATGAAATGCATTGTTACTGGTGACGTGGGTTTACGAGTTTGACATGCAAACTAGTCAACAAGCTTCGGAGTGGCGCCTTCCAACTGAACCGAAACCGAAAAAATCACGCCAAAGTCGATCAAAAGTCAGTCATGTTGACTGTTTTCTTTGACTATCGCGGTGTTGTTCACTCTGAATTCTTACCGGAAGGTCGAACGGTAAATAAAGAATATTATTTGAGCGTTATGCGGCTTTTAAGCGAGCAAATTCGACGAAAAAGGCCAGATTTGTGAAAAGGAAATTCTTGGATTTTGCACCACGACAATGCGCCTTCGCACAAGGCCATCATTGTGAATGAATTTTTGACCAAACACTCAACAAATACCATCCAGCAACCACCATATTCACCAGATATGGCTCCAGCTGACTTCTTTCTTTTTCCTAAACTCAAATTAGCACTTCGTGGTACCCGTTTTCAATCGGTAGAAGACATTTATAAAGGAGAATTCGCGGCGAGAACTGAACTCAATTCCGAACGCAGCGTTTAAAAAATGTTTTCATGAATGGATTATTCGTTGGCGTAAGTGTATCGTTTCTAGCATACTTTGAAGGTAATATATAACAAACATTTTGTATATTATTGATCTTTTTCCGGTACTTTCTTGACAGAGTAGTATTACTGGTTAAATTAACCTCCTGCGTTTAGTGTAACCTCCAGGTACAGTGGAGAATCTTAAACCCTTAACCTTTCACCTTTAACCTTATGGAGCATTTTCCAAATAAATGTTTATGTTTACCTAACAACTGTACTTACACTTACAGCATTCCAAAGGCACTCAGATTCGAAATGGAGGTACCATTTCAAATCCGAGTGCCTTTGGAATGTTGCTGCGTTAACTGAAATAGGTTGATGAAGAGCACTGTTTAACTGTAGACAGGTATTAAAATCTTGAGCTCTTTTTACTATCGGGGTATATATAGACTAATACAGTAAGTAATCTTATCTATGCGCTATGTAGATGCCCTGTATTTGTTGTTTCTGTGCTCTTTCTTACGTTTACATGTAAACATAACTTTTTTCTATAATAACAAGCCCGCGATTATAAAAAAGAAATTGTCTGGCCTCCCACTACTTCATGATCCGGTAGAAGAATGATAGTGGAACAATATTATAGAAGTTCTGAAGGAATAGTCAGTGAATTATTTATGCAGGAACTTAGTTGGGAATCCATATCGTCTACAACTAAAAGCCTTGTTCGTTTTTGAAACCATATGTATTTATCGTATTGTTACTTATTCCGTTCTCGTGCACCCGAGTGGTTGCTCGGAAACGGAATAAGAAAACAAAGAAAACAAACTATATTCTCAGCTCATTATTTGTTCCAAAGTAGAAAAGATAATTTCTATGCTATGAATAATGATGACGTCGTATACATTACGCATTTTGATCAAGCATTTCATTCATTCATATACGCAATGGTTTCTCTAGTAACGGAGTTTCCTCTCATGACACCGTTGTCTAATGAGCAGTCATTAGACAACAGTCCTCCGTTTAGTTTCTTCGTGCGTTCCTCTAACTTTCTGATACGTTTATTGAAGCTTCCCTTCACGCAGTGGCATATCTGTAGCTCAACATGCCCTCCACAGCACGGCGGTGGTTCGAAATTAAATAACTTGTTGGGTCACCCATTTTTAGACTAATCGAGAATCTAAATGATTAACCTGTTCGAAATTTTACTTGTCGGTGAGAGCTAACAGTAAGTGTGTCAGAAATAATCCATAATATCTATGAACGTTTGTATCAGATTGGAAATTATAACCAAGTTAGCAACATTTAGGAGAGGCAGGGCACAGCGTTCATTCGCTCAAAGAGCAACCCGACTGGGGAAGTAGAAGACCTTACAGAAGATATTCCTTAATAATAACATTATTAATTTTAATGTTGTGTTACTGCGTGTAAGGTCGCCGGAGTTCATCGGGGTGGGAGGAAGACTCCTCTGGTGATGGAGGTGTACATGAGCGGCGGTGATCACTTACCATCAGATGACCCACTTACTCGTTTGTCGCCCTCTGATAAAAAAAGAGAAACATGACGTCAGCGATACACTGCCTCACCTCGAGGCCTGGGTGGGAAGGGCGGTTTTGTCACCTACAGATTGCACAAATTGTGGCGCAGCGGTTAATACGTTCGTGTACCGGGTTTGATCCTCGCGCAGGGCAACTATTTGTGACTCGGGATATAATTTGTGTCCGTCAATTATATGTTTGTAAAATACCCCTTGACCCAGGGAGATTAATTTGCCTCCTGCGGATGTGGTCTTTAAAAAAATAAGACTGACACAGGTACTCACCTAGACATGGGTGCTCAGTCTGAGACGGCGAGAGGCGAGTCCTGGCCGCAGAGATCGGACAACATCGTACCAGCAATCGTAGGCGCGACGCTGACGGGTGACTACAGCAAATAGGTCGCCGTGATTTCTTTCTGTGTGTTGAGCATGCGCCAGAAGGAGGCTTGCAAGAGGAAGCGGGAGCCAGCCGATATCACTCGCAGACGGAAGGTACTGTGGAGCGGTGGTAGCAGCCGGTAGTCCAAACTCCATCGGTCCTGCACTTGGTGACAGTTGAGCACACTTCTCATACTGCCAGTAACAAGAACTGCTGTCTGTTTGTAGCGTAGTCGCTGTGCCGGTGATCTGAGAGGACATCCAGTTTTCCTCCCAGGACATGTGTTCCACACCATGTGGGACTTGCCGTAAAGGGGAGCACTGTAACAGCATTCCTTTGCTCCCGGGACTCCCTTTGAAGCCGCCAAGAGAAGTCCACGTTTAGGTTTAGTCGGTGCAGTCCGATGGTCCATACCCACCCGCAGACACCTTTTGCGAGTGGCATGAGTAGGTACTCCACCTGCCTTATAAAAAAAGGTTAGCAACATAATATGTATACTATATTAACGATATCGGAGATAAGTTAATTTAACATTTGGATATTTATTAATTTTAACGGCGAGCTTCAAATTGACCTTCTGAGAATTTGAGATTCCTCAACAACAGAATTTATACCCTTATCATCATAGGGATGATTAGTAATTGGTTTTTTGTTTACAAATAAAATTTAATTAATAAGTGTACAGTCAAAGAGGTTTCATGAAACACCACACTTGCACGATGCATGTATTTTGGACCATATAGATCAAAAATACTTGCACCGTGCGGGGACATTAAAGTGATCTTGATTTTTACACATTCCTTAAATTGAGTAGTTACTACCTACTGAGAAGACTCGGTGAGAATGATATATAAATTGTCCAATCCAAAATGATCCCAAATTTTTTAAAATAGTTATTATTATGAAAACTATATAGTCATACATTCTTAAAGGCGGTCATGATTGTGTCACAAACACAAGCTTTTGAATGTATAATAAGATAGGATAAGAATCTTCGTTGATTTGCAAATACAGAAGAAATCCACTCGAATTTTATTATTTCCTTCAACAAAAGTGCAAAACGTACAAACATATCTAGGTACTTTATATTCGGGTCAAATACTTACACAGAATGACGCTACAGCAACGTAGCACCTAATATGCAAAGGAAATGTGACACGATGTAGGCCCTCAGTTCCATTTGGCTCTCTTTGATCGTGCCCGTCTTAATTTATGCAATTACACCTAACTCAGCGACTTGGCTTGGTATCAAGAAAGGCGAGCATTCTTCCTCTAACTTTCTGATAATTTTATTCAAGCTTCGCTTCACGCAGTACGTAGTTTAATTCGATATGAAGGCATATAACTCAATTAGATAATATTGTTGGTTGGAACTTTGTTTAATAATTTTGTGAGCTTACTCTGACCTATGTACCATCGCACCTATCAGTTTAGCAATTCGTGTAAAAAAACGAAACAGAGCTGTCTACGGGACTGCAGCGATATGATTGGGTACTGACCTGATAATGTTTGCTACGTTTGAAATCGTTTTCTGTAGATTGGTTCAAAGCGTACAGGACAGTTCAGTAGTTAAATGTAATAAAAATAAATTGTAAACAAAAACAATATACCAAGCTGAGGATACTTTAAATGATGAAAAAGATTATCTTTTAAGACCACGCCCGTACTAGGTTTCTAATCCCTGTGTCGAGGGGTACTTTACAAACATATAATGAACGAACACAAATTACATCCAGACACAGAACAACTATTTGTGGGTCACACAAATAGTTGTCCGGCCCGGGACTCGAACCCGCGACACGAAGAGGCGAGGCGACTGTTTTAGCCGCTACGCCAATCGTGCAGTCGATATTTGTAAAGCAGCAGAGCTGTAATTAGTCTCATTTGTTTATCAAGTTAAGATCATCATAATGCATTGCACCTGTATTAAATTCAAACTTGTTTATTTGTAGCTGTAGTTAGAGATTTCCGACGACTATTTGGTCTTCAATTATGTTTTGTTTCAGGGTATTATGCAGACATAACAACACATATTAATCCCCCAACGCACACAGCAAAATCTACCAAAACAGCATTGATTAAATTTATAGCAGTAGGTAATCGCTTCCGCCATATATTATACGTTTACTGGTTTGGTACAGCTTAACTTCTTATAAAGGTATTTTTGTTTCATTTCTCACACTCGGTAAGTAATGTTTATTTGATCCGAGTAGCGGGTGAAAGAAGCTACTTCCCAACTTTGGGCGGGAAAGACTGATAGTAATTGTTATGCAGTCGCACACAGGCGAAAAATTCATAAAAGTCGGACAAAACCAAAAAACACAAAAGCATTCAAAAATTTCAGAACTTGTTCTTATCGGCTAATCCGATAAACAATGCATGCTAAATGCACAGGTGGCTGGTTATGAGTCAACTACGGGTTTTGGTGTCATTCCAAAGTTTGACTTATTCAACAGCGGATGTGTTTACGGCGCTCAGAGTGTTACTTAAGTGGTAGCTTTTTCATCATTTGTGTCGTGAAAGTTAAAGTTTTTGAGATGGATTCCCTTCCAGGAGATAATAAACATGTATTTTATTTATATTTTTATAAGAATACTTCTGTTTTTCATATAAAAAAAAATGTTAAAGAATTTAACTATTATTTTGCATGTTTTAGATTTTCATGAAGGGGTAAAGTGTACCATACGGAACCTCCGGGGTATCTTTCTAGTAAATTTAGAAAATATGAACATTGATTTATAATAGGCAATCATATTTTAATGCGTCCGTACACGACGCTTTAACAAACTTGTCTTTTGAAACTATGACTAGTGATTTTTACCCTCTATTATTTAAATTGTGTAATAAAAGTTCTTTTTTAAAAAGTTCTCTTTTACACGTATTATACTTGTAATACGGGCAATGGAAGATACATTTAAAAGATTAATGGTGTCTTCCGATCCTTTTATAACTGGTTTAAGAAAATTAGTTGCTAAAAAATCGGATCCATTGTGTACATATGTATTAAGTATGTTAGTCGAACCTGATATTAAATAATTTTTGTCAAAAATATTTTCTACGTTGTTTTATTTACATATAATTCCATATTTAAGCGTTTCCTATAATATTAAAACCCATTTAGGTTTTGTCCGACTTTTATTGATTTTTCACCTGTGTGAGTCGGCTGTAAAAATCTAACACAATAAAAAAAATGCTGCGGTCTTGCTAGGATATGCACGGTCAGTGCAATAAAAAAAATAAGCGCGTCCGCTCGCGTGACGCATTGTGTTGCATAGTTAAAATTTTAAATATATAATTTGGCGGGACACTAACTTCGTAAGCCTTCGAGTATTTATATGCTCGAAGCCGTATTTTATTAAAAAAGAGTTAAAGAGAGGCAAATACAGTTATCGAAAATCATTTATTAGAAATTTCTAAGGAAATATACTTAAATACATTATGAAGTGGCGAACAGATAAGAAAATAAAAAGATTCAAAATAAAAAATAAAATCATTCCAAAAGTACATTTTTCACATACTTCAATGGACTATCTGGCAAAATAAAGTCTTTTACGCTATGGAGGAGGTCAACAATTCTCAAGAGTAGACTTAAAATAAAACACAAAGTTGATTTGAAAAGATTCTATAATCTAACATTGTTTCTGAAAAGACAGTCTCAGGGGTTCAAGAACAAAATATCGATGGTTTTGCTTTCTTACGAAGTGGAAAATATTTTAAACGATGCCCCTGATGAGATATATTTGGCAGTGAAAGTAAGCTATAAACGTTTATCTAGGTAGGGAGAGGTTTTTACTCCAAAAATAAACGTCGATCCCAACAACTTTACTCTGAAACTTAGATAGGTTTCCATGCGCTTACAACATGCAAACGTATAGTTTGTTTTATAGAATACACACTTAGATAGGTTTCCATGCGCTTACAACATGCAAACGTATAGTTTGTTTTATAGAATACACAGCTTATTCAAACGGCTGAGATATTGGGCGAGACAAACAAGTCACCTATAGTAGGTAGCCGCGTGATGCAGTGAAGCGGTAAGACACCACCCCGTAACGCCTGCGTATCAGCATTACTCAATAGCGATGCAATGTAGTGCGGCGGGCAGATACCAAGCAACAGACAAAGAAGTTATCGACGCGTATATAGATAATACGTTCAAAATATAAAATAAATATAGTGCCAATTCCTCTAATTAACACTACATTAGCGGAATTAACAGTACATATATATTTTGTATGTTGATGTTATTATGTTATGAATTTCCATAAAGAACCGCCTGATTCCATTACTTAGATAATACATATTGTTTTATAATATATGTATACAAAAAAAAATTAAATGCAGTTTCCCCACTACCCGGCAATGTATTCTATGTGAATACCCTAGAACTTTGGATATACGACGTTAATTCCCTTGTCCTTTTACCCCATGAAAATACCATCAAAGGCAATTCGTAGAATATGGAGAAAACAGCCCAAAAGTTCCGATCAGATTTTGGCATTAGTCTTTCTCTTTTTGTTTGAAAACCACTTTTCCAATCAGCCGGAATAATATCGCTCCTTTGTATACAATTTTCCTCCGGTAGCCTTTAGTACTTGCTGTAAAAATGTTTATGATCCTTCAGCACATCTTATAATTGTAAGTGCGTATAATATATATTCAAGAGCGAATTTAGATTACAAACACGGTACGTTTATGACGTGTTTTTAAACTACTTAAAATTACGCATTTTGCGACACGCCTCATATTTTTTTGTGTTGAATTTATTAATAGTCACTGACTGAAATTAGCTTTTTCAGACAAAAAATAATTTAGATTATTTTTTCGCCATAGCTAAAATTAAAACTGAATCCTTGTAGCACTTACATATTAGCTGGTAACAAATATGTCCTCGTGTTCACAGAAACAGTTATACATATGTCATACTAGCTGTGACCCGCGGTTTTACCCGCGTTACACTTTATAAATTATAGCCCATGTGTTAATCCAGGGAGTCAGCTAACTCCATACCAAATTTTATTAAAATCGCTATAGCCGTTTAAACGTGTAGAAGTAACAAACATACACACTCACAAACTTTCGCCTTTATAATAGAAGTGTGATTTCATATGTCATAAGCCTCTTTGACAAATTAATAGCACAGAAAGTGCCAAATGGTAAAAATAAATGATAGATAAGTTATACCACGCTTACTGATATTAATAATTCTTAAATATGATTAGATATAAAATATCTACATACATACATACATAGACTCACGCCTGTTTCCCAGAGGGGTAGGCAGAGACAACGGATTTCCATTTGTCACGATCTTTGCATACTTCTTTTGCCTCGATTACTGTCATTATATTCTTCATACATGCTCGCCGGTTTAGGGTACTTCTGACCTGCCCTTTCTTGAGAACATCTCCAATTAAAATATCTAATAATAATAATAATAAACGTCAACAAGTGTCAAGAGTGACACTGAAAATTTCTTTTACTAAAATATTTTACTGAAAATTTTTGCAAATCAATCATTTTATACCGTTATTTACACATATTCAACCTAAAAAACCATATAGATACATTTAATAATGAAACCATACAGCAATACTAAGAAAATTAGAAGACCTAACAAAACCAGAGAACACATAGAAATAATTTTGGCATAAAATGACAACAAGAATTTTTCATTTAAAATGTTGACGCGTCTACGGGCACAAAAAAGACCTCCGGATTCGTCGCTAAGCTCCGCCTCGCAGGTACCTTCAGGATCAAGTGTTGCGGCTCCTGCAGTTGCGTCGAGTTCCAGCGACGAATATTTCCCTCTACCGTCGTCGCTACCACCAACACGGCGTCGGAGAGGCCGGCCGCCAGGCAGCTTGGGACCAACGGGGCAACCGGCCTCGAATAGGGTCCCCGCTCCCGGTGGTAAAGTGCCACGCATGAGATGGTCTCAGCAAATGAATGAGAATGCCAAGCGCGCCTTTTACGGAGCTACAGAGGTAGGAACTAACCTTACAGCGTACCGTGGACGAATGCTTGCTTTGTTCCAGGTTCTTGAACCAACCGTCAACGTTTCCGCGCAACGACTGTCGGATCAGGTGCGGGTTATCCAACGAGGACAAATGTTGAATGACTCCGTACTTGAGCAAATTCGTTTGGAAGTGCAATGTACCCGTGTCACCCCTGTCTCACCGTCTGCTACATTACCTACAGTGCAAACACAGGATGTTACTTCGGGTCCCGTAACACCTAGGACCAATGATGTGGACATAGATGACACGGCTACTGTTGTAAGTACTCAGTATAACGATTTTGTGAGGAGCACTTTGGAAGACGTGGTTCGCGATTACCGATCCGTACCTATACATCTAAAACCACGCTTAGCTCGGTTACCCATGCACAAAAAAAACAAAGCCCTGGTGTGTGCCCTCGACTCAATTCTGTCCCCATATTTCGACAACTGTGTATCTCTTGAAGACGCACACTCACTAATGTACTGTGGAGCTATTGCTGCTTGCCGTTTAGCCCACGTGAAACTGCCGAGTTATAATTCCGGTACACAAACCAAATTCATTGTACCGGCATGGCAGAGCAGAATTGAGCGTCGTATCGACCACGCTAGGGTTCTTGTTGGTAAACTCATTTCCTTCAGAGAAGGTAACTTACGCCCAAGAGTAATTCTTTTTGTTAAACAAGCATTCTTTGGGACAGGAATTTCTGCCCCAGGTTATAACATATCCAATGTCACAGAACGCATCGATTTCTGGAAGCAAAAGATTTGTGCATGGGCAAGTCGTATTAAACGGTATAAAAAACGTTCGGATCGTTATAATCAGAACCACATGTTCCAAAGGAACGAAAAATGGGTCTACAGAAACTGGAAGCAATCACATCTAGCAGTAGATGGATGCTCACCAGATGCGGAAATGATATCTACATTTTGGCGCACTATTTGGTCAGTACCCGTCTCCTACTCCGAAGGTGACTGGATACAGGACGTTGAGCGAGCATGTGAACCAATAAAAAGAAATGGATGATATAAACATACACCAAGAAGACGTAACCAGTGCAGTCCGTCTTATGTCTAACTGGAAGGCACCAGGATCAGATGGACTGCATAATTTTTGGATTAAATGGTTACGTAGCTCACATGCCCGCTTAGCGTCCCTTTTCCAGGAAGCCTTGCAGTCAAGATTGCTCCCAGAGTTTATGACACTAGGCGTAACCCATTTGCTCTTTAAATCTGGAAGTTCCGTGGATCCCAAAAACTATAGACCGATAACTTGTCTCCCTACAATGTATAAATTACTTACATCTATTATAAAAACAAAAATCACGAGACACGTAGAATCTAATACAATAATGTCTATCTCACAAAATGGTTGTCGCAGTGGGGCCCGCGGTACAAAAGAGCTTCTCCTCATAGATATGACCATTAACCAGCAGGTTCGTCGAAATCGAAGAAATTTGTTGACATGCTGGATAGACTATAAAAAGGTCTATGACTCTGTGCCGCATGCATGGCTGATGAGGGTACTGGAGTTGTATAAAATAAATACAACTCTACGTGCCTTCCTTATGTCATGTATGGGGCACTGGAGAACAGTCCTTCTCTGTCCAGGGTCTCAACAAGTACTTGGTAGCGGCGAACCAATTAGGGTACAGCGAGGAATATTCCAGGGTGATAGTTTAAGTTCACTATGGTTCTGCCTAGCCTTGAATCCCTTAAGCACATTGCTTGAGAAATCAGGATTAGGCTATCGGTTGCGCAGAGGAGGTCAAATCATATCACACTTGTTCTACATGGATGACCTAAAAATATTTGCTTCTACCAACTCTCAATTGACAGGTTTACTAAAGGTTACTGAAAATTTTAGTAACTCTATCAGGATGGAGTTTGGTATTGACAAGTGTGCGGTCATGCATGTAGAACATGGGCACATAATGCAATCTGAAGGAATTCAACTTTCAGATTCCATTCACCTTAGGTCCCTCTGCGAGACCGAGACTTATAGATACTTGGGTATGACGGAGGCATTGGGCATCAATGATACTGATGTAAAACAGTCATTGCGGGAACGCTTTCTGTCCCGCCTTAAAAAAGTTCTGAAAAGTCTTCTAACAGGTGGAAACAAGGTGCGTGCCTTCAATGGCTGGGTTATGCCAGTGTTGATGTACTCCTTCGGCATACTCAAGTGGACCCAAGCTGAATTAGAAACCCTGGATCGGACGGTCCGTCTACTGTTAACTTCATACCGCATGCATCATCCTCGTTCATCGGTGATGAGGCTGTACATCCCGCGGAAGTGTGGGGGTCGAGGCTTTTTAAACGCCAAGAACCTACATAACCACGAGGTGTGTAGCCTCAGGGAGTACTTTCTCCGCACCGCTGTCACGGGGGGTATGCATGCGGAGGTGGTTGCTGTAGATAAAGGCCTAACCCCGCTGTCAATGGCAAAAGGAAACTGGGGTAAACCTGTGGTACTTAGCACTGATGATCGCAGGGCAGTGTGGCAGGGCAAGGAGTTACATGGCAGGTTTTATCGTGCTCTTCACGCACCCGATGTGGATCTGCTTGCATCTGTGGCTTGGCTACGATGCGGTGAACTATTTGCTGAGACTGAGGGTTTTGTCTGTGCAATTATGGATGAAGTTATGATGACGGGAAACTACCGGAGATATATTCTAAAAGATGGCACAAACGATGTTTGTCGAGCATGTCATCGCCCCGGTGAATCCCTCAGAAATATTGTCTCCGGTTGTTCTCGACTAGCAAATGGTGAATATTTGCACAGACACAACCTCGTAGCCAGGATTATTCATCAACAACTTGCTCTGCGACATGGCCTTGTAGCTTCAGAGGTGCCTTATTACAGGTATGCACCTGCGCCAGTTCTGGATAATGGTACTATCACGTTATACTGGGATCGATCTATCATTACAGACAGGACTGTGATTGCCAACAAACCTGATATTGTAATGATAGATCGACAAAAACGCTGCACAGTGATGGTTGATGTTACCATCCCGCATGATGAAAATCTTTTGAAGGCTGAAAAAGAAAAAGAAATTAAATATTTGGATCTTGCGCGGGAGATTGTCAGCATGTGGGATGTTGACTCAGCTATCATTGTACCGATAGTCGTTTCTGCTAATGGATTAATAGCAAAGAGCCTCGAAAAACACCTAAAGAGGCTGACGCTAGGCGGTTGGGTCAAGAACAAGATCCAAAAAGCGGTGCTTTTGGACACGGCTCGCATTGTCAGGAGGTTCCTGTCTCTAGAGTCGTAACCTCCGGTAGCATAGACCCTGTTCCTGCTGCCGGTTGCAAATCCTATTTTTTATATTTTAAAATGTATATTTCTGTTTTTTATATATTTTAAAATGTATTTAATAAGAAATATATATGAATAAATGATAATAATAAAAATAAATATCCTGGTACATTATTGACACCCGGCCATCTGATCCCAAACTAAGCAGAGCTTGTCCACCGTTGAACCAGATAAGTGATATACTACATATACAACTTTTCTTTTGTAAATACATACTTATCACTCTCAGGACAAAAATACATGTTCTGCGGCGTGAAATGCAAGCATCTACCACCACGCCCAGTAAAATATAATAAAAATATATTATATTTTTTAATAATTATAATTAGAGATTATAATGATATTGACAAATAATAATATGTCTGCACGTATTTATTTGATTAATTTTAATAAAACTGTCGAGATATTAATTAGAGTAGTTTTTTAAATATTTACTTTGATATAAGTTTTATTTCCATCAGATTGTTAGTTTGTGATTCTAAACCTGAACTTATAACTCACTTATCATCGGGGACGATTTGATCGTTGATAACATAATTTTAAAGTAAATTATTGAGGTTTCAAAGTTTTTATTACGATGTAAGTCCTTTATGCCAAATAATGATTTTTATAGGACAATTATCTTTAAATAAAATACAGCCCATGTCTCTCTCTCTCTGTGTTAACTAATCTTTCCTTACGTTAAAGAATATTTAAAGTCAGTTCAGTATAATAGTTGTTGAGTTTGTCCTTTATAAACAAACAACCATACATTCAAATTGTGAATTTATTATCTTTAAGTTTGATCTAAGCTTAAAGTATGTTTAGGTAGTAGGATATAAAAATAGACTTTTGTTTAAGTAATTAAAAGGCAGTTTCATAAATGTCAGTTTCATATCAGCTCAGTGAAAACACTTAATATCTCTCTAATATCAGTTTCCATTAACTGGTATGATAAATTGATATCGAAATTGCTCGTAACTCAATAGATAACGAACGAGAGAACGGTTGAATTAATAGCGCGGCATAATTGTCGCTTTTATTTTTTTGCTGTGAATGTAAAAACTCAATTGTGCTCGCGTGCACGCCGTGCTTTGGTAAAATTTTGTGAACGTTAACAATGTCTGAGGATGCCAAAATTTCATGTTATGCTAATGAACTGAGTCTCGGCGTTGCCTAACATTCAATTTTAAACACATTTAAATATTTTTTCGTCGAATAAACTGACTTTGTAAAAATAACAACGGTTCTAAATCACGACAAAACTATGGTTTCGAATATTTCGCGGCATTTCTTTCACATCAAATAATATAATGAAACGTAAAATAAATCGTATCAGTTAATCTGAATAAAATATCTATTATTACAGCATCTATTACTTCAAATTAATTCCAAATTATCCATCATGGCAGTCCACTTGTGGTAGTCCAGTGAGTGAAAAAGCGTCTATCGTCATATTAATAAATTATAAATTCAATAGAAAAGTACCTCAATAGTTTTGTATTATAAACGCAAAACATGTCTGCAACATGCAACACAAACAAGTATTGACTTCATGTTCTATGAGAATAACAATTCATAATCTTTTATGTTTTAATTTTATGTTTTAGATGTAATGTGTAGTAGTGTACTTGTACGCTGGCGGGTGGTGCAGAGATTTAGGTTTGATTTAAATATTGCACCCCAAAAAGCCTAATTATTTTATTGTGAATATTTTATTGTTTATATTTATTGTAAATATTTATAATATTTATTGTATATATACATATTTAGTATGCCGTACAGTTCTGATGATGAGTCATTTCACTCTGCTATATCATCTGATGACAATAGCTTTCGTTCGATCGGGGACACGCTTGGTGAATTTTTAAACGATAAGTTTGCTGCAGGTCGTAGGTATTCACTGAATGTCTGTCATCTGAATGCCCAAAGCATCCCTAGTCATTATAGCGATCTACTTGAAACGTTTTCGACATGTAATGTACATGCCATCCTGATTTCCGAGAGCTGGCTCAAACCTCACCTTCTTTCTATCTTGTACCCTCTTCCTGGTTATATTCTTATTCGTAATGACCGAATAGGTAAAGGCGGTGGTGGTGTTGCCATTTATTTGAGATCCGACCTCCCATATAAGATTGTCGCTATTTCTTCATGTAATTCTGCCACTGCCGAGTTTCTTTTTCTTGAGGTTTCTGTCAAAATGTCCAAAACCATTATTGGTGTCGTATACAATCCACCCAATGTTGATTATTTCACTGATTTAGAATTGGTTTTAGAATCTTTGGGTTCGGAGTATGTTCACCACATCATCATGGGAGATTTCAATACCAACCTCCTTGTACCAAACTCTCCCCGTTCCCGTAAACTCATACACATAGTCGAGTCAAGTAGCTTACATGTCTTGCCATTGCAAGCCACTCACCACAATGCCTCGGGTAATGATACTTGGCTCGACCTAATCCTTACCTCTAATCCATCTTTAGTCTCCTCTTATGGGCAACATGATGCTCCCGGATTTTCCCATCATGACCTAATTTTCCTATCCTACATCCTTAAGCCACCCAAACCTAAACCTCAAGTTCTGCATTTGCGTTCTTTTGTTCGGATGAATGTCGAAAACCTGTGTAAGGATGCTTCTGAGGTAAACTGGGAAATTCTGTATAAATCCGAGTCGATAGACGAAAAGGTACTATTTTTCAGTCAAGCGGTAACTAAGTTATACGACATTCATGCACCTGTTAAAAAAGTTACTGTGAGGCATCCACCAGCACCATGGATGACTCAAGGGATTTTGATGGCGATGAAACGTAGGGACCGCGCCTTTCGTAAATTTAAACGTAACCGTTCCGACGAAAACTGGAACAATTACAAAGTTGCTAGGAATAAGTGTAATCAGATGGTACGCAATGCTAAACGCCGTCATATTCAAGACAACATTTCATCTTCTTCTCCTGCCGGTATCTGGAAGTTCCTTGGGACTCTTGGTATCGGCAAATCGCGTAACTTAGACCTTCCCACCTCAATTGGAC
Organism: Pseudoips prasinana; assembly: GCA_951640165.1. Classification (NCBI taxonomy): domain Eukaryota; kingdom Metazoa; phylum Arthropoda; class Insecta; order Lepidoptera; family Nolidae; genus Pseudoips; species Pseudoips prasinana. Next base: position 20,314,175 of record OX621240.1, read on the forward strand.
TAGATGATCTTAATTATTTTTTCTCTACGACTTCTCCTATGGATCATCAGACCAAGGCTCAGAATATCACATTTTTAAATGGTCTAACGCGTCCTAACATTAATGCTTTTCACTTTTCCCCAGTCGATTCGAATGAGATTAAAAATATTATCCTGTCCATCAAATCCAATGCAGTTGGCTGCGATGAAATTAGCCGACGCATGATATTACCAATCCTTGACCAACTGTTGCCTGCAATCTCCCACATTATAAATTTTTCCCTTAATTCCGGACTTTTCCCTTCCATATGGCGAAACGCTCACGTTCGTCCACTTCCCAAGATTTCAAATCCCACACTTCCTAGTCATTATCGTCCTATCTCCATCCTTCCTTTCCTGTCTAAAGTGCTCGAGTCCTGTGTCTACAAACAGCTGTCCCATTTTGTGCTATCCAATGAGCTGATAAGCCCCTTACAATCCGGATTCCGACCAGGGCACAGTACCACCACGGCGCTCCTTAAAGTGACTGGCGATATTAGAACCGGCATGGAGGCGACCAGCCTCACTGTGCTGGTGTTGATCGACTTTTCAAATGCTTTTAATACCGTCAGTCACGATATCCTTTTAACCATCCTCTCCCATCTTATGATCTCAGATGAAGCGCTGGAATGGTTTTCATCTTATCTTCGAGGGCGCCAGCAGTCAGTTTTCCATGGCAAAGCGTCGTCAAATTGGTGCAACTTAGAAACTGGTGTTCCTCAAGGCGGTATTCTCTCACCTCTTTTGTTTTCAGTATTTATAAACCTCTTAACTCAGGATCTTCAGAGTGCGTATCATCTATATGCTGACGACCTGCAACTGTACACCCAGGCGAGTGTTGATAGTTTATCAGAGGCAATTGATAAAATAAATCGAGACTTACAATTTTTAAAAATCTCGTCAGATAAGTTTGGATTAACCGTCAATCCGTCAAAGTGCCAAGCAATCATAGTGGGTAGCTCAAGAATGATGTGCAAGGTAGATGTTGGCACTTTGCCCCCTATTATATTTGACAACTATCACATACCCATTAGCCAAAAAGTCAAGGATCTGGGATTGGTAATTGACAGCAATCTAAACTGGCAAAGCCATATTTCTGGCATCAGTCAGAGAATCACTGGAATGTTAAGGGCATTTTATAGGCTTAAAAATTTCCTTCCATCCAGAACAAAAGAAATGCTTGTACAGACTCTAATTTTTCCCATTGTCGACTATGGTGATGTGTGCTACTTTGACCTGAATGCAGATCTTCTTAACAAACTTGACCGACTTCTAAATAACTGCATTCGATTCGTTTTCAATCTACTTACGTAAGTATGATCATGTGTCTGCTTACCGCACCCAGTTAAACTGGTTGCCTATTCGCCAGCGAAGAAATTTAAGAGCGCTCACCACACTTTTCTCCATACTGGACTCTCCTACTGTTCCTTCTTACTTAACGCCTCACTTTCAATATCTTTTTGCTACTCATAGTAAAACTCTCCGCTCTAGTCATAATCGTCTTTTACGATGTCCACCACATAGCTCTGACTTTATTCATTCCTCTTTCTTTGTCCAATCTATCCTTCTTTGGAATGAGCTTCCGGTTGGAATCAGGATGGCTAAGACTCGCTATGCGTTTAAAAAGAAAGTACGTGAGCATATTTGCAAGAAGCTTCACGCAGAAACGTCTCATCAATAATTTTAATAATTTTATTTATTATAGTATATTATGTTATAGTATAGTATTCATTAGATTAAAGCATATGGTATTTATTGTATAGTATGTATTGTATATATTTATAGAATATGTATAGTGTTCGTCATTATTATTATTTATAATTATAGTAAGTAAATACATTTTTTATACCTAAGTGCACCTGCCATGATCTCTCTGCACTACCCTAAGGTTGACTGTCAGAAAATGCCTTTGGCATTAAGTCCGCCTATGTACATTTCAATAGTACTGAAGTATAAATAAATAAATAATCGAATAGATTAATTTACGTAATATATTATAATCATGCTAAACACACTGCTTTGTGTTCTTTGGCTATATCATCAATAGCTCGTTGCATCTGCGCTTTATAGGAACGCTTACAGTAGCAATCTAATCGTATGTATGGCTAAAAAAATAGGTAAAAAAACTTTTTAAGTGAAACGGTTTTATGTTAAACATACATTGTAATGTTTAAGATATGTACTAAAAGCTAAAAAATAATAAAATAGATGCAGTCGTGGGCATTATAAACATATAATAATAATAATAAAACATTTATTTCAGATTGTTAATTAATCCATATTTTGTTAGTAAGCGGTCTTATATCCTATGTTAGTAAATATTAATAATCTAAAATTACTATCAAGCAGCGCCTATTACTTTAGCCACCCAGTGGCTTGGTATAGGGCTGTCATACCGCACAAAAAATGTTTTCAGAATGCTATTGTGACTATTGCGTGTTCTGTGAAGTATCGAAGCGACTCTCTTGCGGATGATTGCGTGGAATCCATCTGTATAGGCCTCCGCAAACATTCCGGACGCACTGCAGCGCCTCGATAGTCCCAACAGCACTCTGAAACCATTATTATATTGAACTCGGAGGGCGTTATAGCTCGGAGCGTATACCTTGCCCACAGGCCACAGGTGTAGAAGGATTGGCAATAGGCTTTGAATAGTGTTATTTTAGCCTCCTTGCTACACCGTGTAAATCTACGGGCCAGCATATTGCTCCTCACTGCCAGCGCCCTCCGTTCCCTTTCAATTTCATCATCATCTTTAAGGTCTGAAGTTATAATATGTCCTAGGTACTTAAAGGTGTTTACTCTCTTTAGGGGTGACCCTTTGAGTAATATTACTGGAACATCTGTAGGATCATATTTTAATCCAGCCTTAAAGATGAGGATCTCGCTCTTGATGCCGTTATATTGGAGATCATGTGAATCAGCATATTTTTCACAAGTCTCGATCAAGATCCTCAAAGCATTCGGGGTTGGGGCCAGAAGTACCTGATCGTCTGCGTAGCTTATATTGCTGACACATACTCCGTCTATGTAACATCCTACATGTAAGCTACTGAGGTCCCCAACTAATTGGTCCATGTACAGGTTAAACAGTATAGGCGAGGATAGACCACCCTGTCTTACACCACAAGTTAGTCCAAACTCGTCAGACATAGCACTACCCCACTTGACCTGGTTAATTTGGTGTCAATACCAATATTTTAAAATATTAGTGCACTCACCAGCTACGCCTGTGCGTTCCAGCTTCTCCCAGAGCTTGTTATAGTTTACCCGGTCAAATGCCTTCGAAAGGTCTAGGAAGCACGCGTAGACTGGTGTTTTTCTATCTGTGTAGTATCGGACAGTATGCTTAAGTCCCAGAATAGCACTTTCAGTGGAGAGTCCGGTTCTAAAGCCGAATTGTGCACAACGCAAGTTAATGTGATCAGTTAAGTGGGAATTAAGTAGACTGTCCAATACCTTGGCTGTAATAGTTGCCAGAGAGATGGGTCTGTAGTTACATTTGTCCGCTAAACTTATATTTTTCTTTTTAATGACTGGTACCACTAATGTTTTTATTAGAGGGGCTGGTAGATAACTATGTCCCATACATAGTGTCAGCAACATCGCTATTACGCGAAACAGATGAGGATCAGCATACTTTAGGTGTTCAATGCTGAGACCGTCATGGCCAGGCGACTTCCCTCTTTGCATTTTATTTACCACGTCAGCCACATTCTTAGCACTGAAGCTCAGCGTACGCCTTGTACCAGAAGAGGTCTCGACATCGCCAACCTCACTGTAGGCCACCGAAGGCTCTGAGGATACCTTGAAATGTTGTACAAAAATATTGGCTACAGACCGGTGGTCAGTCATGCCGACGACACTCACAGGGAGACTCGGCTTAGTGTTTAGTTTCTTGGTATTTTTCCAGAAGCTTTTGAAGTCTTTTGCGGCATGATTTAAGGCAAGCAAGTCCATTTTCAATTGCTCCTGTCTATTCTGACACCATCTAACTTTTGCTTTAAAAACACGTCTAGAATCACACATATTTTTAAAAACTTCACCCATTGATGGTTTGCCAGCCAGCTGCCACAGATGGAATTTAAGTCTTGCCTTTCTGTGAAATCGGCGACGTACTTGTTCCACCCCACTATATAGCCCGCCCTTCTATACTTCGTTCGTTTATATGTTTTCATTGATGTGTCAGACAATATTTGGATAATATTATTGTACATTGTATCTATCACAGCCCTATGTTTTATATCAGCACACATACAGTCTGCACAACTGCTGAGTTCCGAAGGAAATTGTATATCCCGTAGTGCAGTGTGACACAGTTCATGATAGTTACATATTTGATCATTACTATGCTCGCCCCATTTGACACCATAAAGAGAATCTATCGATACATTGTTACAAGTCTCATTAATATTATTAAATCTACATTGCACCACTAGCGGAAAATGATCTGACCAAAACACATCTTCTTCTACCCATACTTTGTTTTGGTATGGCAGACTCACTCACAAGGCAGTGATCTAACCACCTCTTACACCCATAAGCCTCACTTAAAAATGTACAAGTGTCAGAGTTCTCACCCAGTAAATTAACATCAATACAACTCCAACATTGATCCATACAAAACTGTTGCATTTCTTTATAAAAAACCTCTTTCGGATGGGCGTTAAAGTCACCCAAGATATAGATAGCCGATACGTCACTATATTCGTCTATTATCGAACTTAATCCACTTAAACAATCTGTAAATTATACTAAATTTTCATTTGAGTTTGTCGGCATGTATACACTGAACACAAGTATTGAGCGGCTACCTATGTAAGCATGAATTCCGGCAAGACGTACATTTTTGCAGTCAATCCCCGTCATTAGGTTAAACGCACTACTGCCCCACAGCAAGGCCACACCTCCATACGGTCTACCGATTAGAGTACCAGCAGATAAGTCCACCGCAGTCGTCCCGGTGCTACTAAAACCGGCATCAATTGTGTTCAGCATGGGCAGCTCATAGTCTAATAGCCAAGTTTCCTGGAGAGCTACAATATCCGCAGATTTACACGGGGATGCAACGCACTCTATGGACCTCTTCAAAGACTTGCAGTTGAAGCTAATTATATTGGAAAATGAATTTTTATTATCCATTATTATTGTTTGGTTTGTGCGCCTCTGTCCACTGAGCCACTATCTTCAGCCATCTTTTTGAAATCTACAAACCTCTGAAATGATATTCCCGATGGTCATAAGTTATTATCCAGGAAGGTACCGATATTTGGTCTCGTTACAAATAACTTAAAGGCGTTATAATCTCGTTCTATTCTCATTTTAATTTTAACTAACGTCACTCTTTCATTTGTCTTGCTATATATATAATCTTGGATATCATTCTCACAAACATCTTTATGAACGTTAGAAATAAATAACGGGATTTTCGTGTCGGCTGCTTTGAACTTATGCGTATTATCTAAAATCGCCTTACCCATGGTGTTAGTAAACAACTTTTTAGTGTGTTTATTTTGCACTAATATCCATTGGCCCTTATTTTCGACGTTGTCCTTATTATTTACACTGCAATCCTCCACGGTCTCGGAGTCCACGGAGTTTGATTTACTCACAGTTTCATTTTGCATACACGCAGTAGTGCTATATCAGTGCGCTTGCACCAAACATCTGTTTCCTTATCTACACTGCGCCGTTGCCTGGCGATATCTTGTGCCACTGTACATCCAAGTGTCGCACCCGCACAGCTATCGATAGGCGCAGGCACATGAAGGGAACGCATTATAGGCGCCGGTGGCGAGTTAGAAAAGGACGGCGCGTTGTCTTCGACGTCGTTCAAACAATCGAGAGGTTGGTCTTTTTGAGGGGTCACTAATGCCATTGGACCACTGTTTAGTAGATACCCACCTCGTTTTTTATTTATGTTACCGTCTTGACTCATAATGGAAGCATATTTAGTTTTTAGCCACTTTTTATCATAGTCTTCTAGTTGGTTAATAGTAGCATACTCCTGTTTAATATCTTTTATTTCTTGCCGTAACAACACAATATCTTTTAATAGAGATGTCACGTCTACATGGTCGAAAGACACCGGGGGCAATTTGTGCAAATCCTTAGCCACAAACATCGGGATTAATTCAGGGTCCACATTCTTAAATAAGTTTATGATGTCCTCTAAGTTACGTACTGATTTGCCATCCTTTCTTCTGGATATTTTCACTTTATTTGACTTGACAGATTGAAATAACAAGGTTTTAGCCACTTCCACTTCTTCACTACTAAATGCAGATACACAAATGCGTACTAAGCTTTCGTTGTCCATCACGTCAATCTTATTTTGTACAAAAGATAGCACCTCATTAACCACTAAGTTACAGTTAGCGCATTTCACTATATTGACCGCCATTTTTATTAGATACGTAGTGCGTAGGTTACTCACCACACGCACACTCGCGACCAAGGTTACGCGCAGACTGGATATGCATAGATTTGGCATACGGAACCCTTACGCCTTTTATCCTTTAGTAAGTTAGGATTATATTCCAATTGAAGATGTTTTTTAAGAGTAGTGTGGAGTATAAACGTCTGCCGGACCGATAGGACGTCCCATTTTTTATATAACTCAACGGTTGGAAATCTAAAAGGAAGGCCGGCAGCAACTTTGAGTATAACACGTTGAGCTCTTTCAGCCTCAATTAAATGGATTTTCGCCGCTCCCCCCTAGGAGGTGATACAATAATCTATCAGTTATTGGCATAACGCATAATATACCATTTTTATGACCCGATTGTCAGTCACGTGTTTGAGAGCCTTAAAAATGTATATCATTTTTCGCAACCTCGGGACTAATATGTCAATATGGGGTTTGAAACTGAGATTTTGGTCAATAATAACTCCCAGATATTTGATGGTGTTGGTTTTTTTAATCACGGGACAGGAGCATGTGCTATTTTTTAGGGCGCAGGTGTGTGCAATAATGGAATAAGAAGGTGGTGGAAGTAAATTTGATTTTAGTGCGAATGGTATGTATTTGGTTTTGTCTATATTGAGGGTCAGCACATTATTATTGAGCCAGTGAGCGACTCTATCAAATCCTTCCTGGGCGGCTGCATAAACCTCTTCCCAAGAGTTGCCGGTGAAAAAGAGGGCAGTATCGTCAGCGAAAGTGAAGATATGGTCCCCAGTCAATCTGAGCTGACAGAGATCATTAATGTAGGTCAGGAAGAGAGTTGGCCCAAGTATGCTACCATGAGGCACACAATACTTAAGAGGGAGTTCGTCACTTACCCAATGATTGATTTTAACTCGCTGGTATCTGTCAGTCAGAAAACTTTTAAATAGTTAAAGTAAACACTCGCTCAACACTATGAAACCCTAAAACTCGCTTACAATCGAGCTCGCTAGCTTGTTTCCACATTCTAGCCCTACTTGCCACTCGTCCATCGTTGTCGGTTGAACAACTGTCTTATTATCGCGTGACATTACAAAACGAATATTTTCAACGATTGTAGACAATTAACGTGCTCCACGGGTTTATTTTAGTATAGTCTATGCATATGTTTATAATGCCCACGACTGTATCTATTTTATTATTTTTTAGCTTTTAGTACATATCTTAAACATTACAATGTATGTTTAACATAAAACCGTTTCACTTAAAAAGTTTTTTTACCTATTTTTATTTTCTAGTTTTTATTTCGCATTCTGTTTAATTCATTTAGTGCCTCATTATTGCAAGGTTTTTGCCCGTTAGTTTATTGCAGTCCAACTCTACTATACGTAGTCCCTGCAAAGATCTTACTCTACTAAGAGCCACGTAGGCTTGACCTTCTTCAAACAGTTTCGCATCTAAGTATACGACTGCGTGATCCACAGTGCTGCCCCGCATTTTATTATTGCATTTGCATTGCATTGTATTAAAGGCAACATTCTTCTTTCAGCCGTCCCGTAATTGTACTTAGCTGGAAACTGTATGCCTTTCGGGTGTATAAAATGAACGCCGTCTCACCTTTTACCTTAACTTGGGTGGTGTACCGCTAACGACGTATCATTTTTAGCCACCCTAACGCCACACAGTCTTCAACACGATACAAAATCTTGACTTGGGTGGTGGATTCAGGCTGGATTAATCAGATACCTACATTTCAGTTTCAATTTATAAATTTGACAATCATATTATAATACGCCATTTCGTGGCAGCGCCCATCTTAAAATTTTGAGGTTGTATAGTGCGCACTGTATTCTACTTGTCAAGCCCTTTTATTTGATTCCCATATTGATGGGATAGAAAAAAAAGTAGGTTATCAGCCATTTGGTGGCGGCGGCCATCTTGGATTTCAATATTGTACAGTATATTGTATTCTACTTGTTGAGCCCTTTCATTTGATACCCATATTGTTGGGATTGACAAAACCTAGGTTATCCGCCATTTTGTAGCGGCGGCCATCTTGGATTTCAATTTTGTATAGTACATTGTATTCTACTTGTTGAGTTTAAAAAGGAATAATTGCTTATTACTAAAAATTCTTGTTCTACTGATACTGGTAAATTTGGTCGATAGTAAGTTTATACCTTAACTGATGTTAAGAAAATGGCGCCAATCCCACACAAACGATTTAGCCTTTCCTATAGTTATTGTAGTTATGAGCAAAAAGTGAACTGGACTATCACAAATAGGTCGATCAATTTGACTTACAATTGAACGCGGTAGATAGAGGTCTAATTTGTAACAAACCGTATGCTTTCTGTGGCTGAACCCTTTTTATAACTAGTTTAGGTATACTTTCTTCTTCGTTAGGTTATAATTTTTATAATACCTACACAGTTGTTTATAAATGACCAATATATACTATTACATCGATACCCAAAACTGTTAACAATGCCCAGGTGTTTTGTTCCGAAAGTTCTAAAGTAATATGTGTTTTTGTCACAAAATACCTCGAAGCTGGTTAGTTAAGAGTGCTTTAATGCAGCTGATACTAATATTTCTTAAGTTGCCCATATTTTTCTACAAACCAAAAAATATATATAAATTATATCATTAAAACATGTTATAAATGCACATTACTACCCACGTGTTTTTGCAACCCGTGGGTATGTAGCGCAAGGAATAATTCACCTAATAACAGATTGTCCAAAATATAGTATATACCGATTGCAAACCGACAGTTGGGAAAGTTCTAGGTAACTATGTAGTAGTCCATTAGAAGCAGATCCGTTTGTGACTAGGCAAGTTGCAAATCAAATCAGTTGTTCACAGGAAGAATCACCAAAAAAAGGTTCCACACGTTGTTCTAGCCAGGTCTATACTTTATTTTGAAATATTCTGCATGTTACATTATAAATCTTTTAATTTCTCAAGTTCTTTGAGCAAAGTTCAAGCGGTGTTGGTGCAGTGAAATATTGCACCCGGAATATATGACTCATAGTTCTAGAGAATCTGCAGAACTTAAATACCTATAAATGTTAAATGTACTGCGCAAAGCCGGATCGTTCTTCCTAAATCAAACACATTTCTGCGGGCGAAAGTTTCACAATCTGTAATGGAATCAAATGGAGACTATTCGTATTTTATGGACTTTATAACAGTGATCGATTAAATGATTCGACAATTTTGGGACTCCTTATTTAAAGTAAGTATAATATTAATGTAAAATTAATGTAAAGTAAAGAGTTCTTTTTGACGATAAGTAATTGATTTTGTTTACTTAACAATAAGTTAGTTTGGCTTTTTATTCAATTTGCATGGTATTTTCTACTTTTGATTATTTTTAAAAACTCATTTGCTATCAATGTTTTACGGGTTCATCGATTGATTGAGCTATTTTAGCCCTATTTTGGCGATTCTTATGTCTGAGAGATGCACCATTAGACAATAATTTTAAGACTAAGTTTATTTAATGTGTCTCGAACTACAAAATTATTGCATTGATTTTATGGCAGCTAAAATATTATGTAAACATTATGTATGTTCAAATAACAATAATTTCCTGTAACTTATACAGAGTGGCCGAGGACTTGACGTTCAAACACAAAATTTAGATACTTTAGGATGAGAAGTATCCGAATCACCCTCATGTATTTTCCCCATTTTAATTCTTTTTTGATACTTTGAAAATTTATGAGTACTGAGCTCAAACCCTAATTTTTTACTTTTGAATAAATTCTAAGTCAGTCCTGCAATGATTAGATAAACCATAGTTTTTAGGATGTTGGTTAAACTATGCTTATTAGTTATCACAAAAAAACTGAACCAGAAACGTTCAACAGAACGAGAAAAAAATCAAAAACTGATGTTCGGTTAAATTTACAAAAAATTCGTTAAAAAAATCTATCTCGAAAACTACGCAAAATCGTAGAACATACATGGGGGTGATTCGGATACTCGTCATCATAAACTATCTCAATTTTGCGTTTGAACATTAACTCTTCGGCTAGCCTGTATACGATTGACGGGCCGGTTGGGATGTTTGCTAAATGCTAGCCTTTCACGCCGTAGATCGTGGGTTCGATTCCCACCCAGTACAGATATTTGTGTGCATGAATATGTCTGTTTGTAGTGTCTGTCCTGAGTCTGGGTGTAATTATCTATACAAGTATGTATTTACAAAAGAAACAGTAGTAAAAGTAATATATCAGTTATCTGGTTTTGGTAGATTGGGATCAGATGGCGGTGTGTGAATAATGTCCCAAGATTTAAAAATATATACACCATAATACCTACAATAATAACACACACAAGTGGAAAACACATGTTTGGCCACAGCTGATTTTAACTGTCAACTGATCTACGTATGTACAGACGCCAGCACATCAAGCTACCCCAATCTGTCAAATTTCCCCAATTGAAAATGAACCTTATACTTTTGTCATAAAGTTGAAAATCTATAAAAGGAATTTGACAGATTGGGGTAGCTGGATGTACTGGCGTCTGTAAGTAACAAATATATATTAGAATCTACATTTTTAATGTGTTGTTTATTTTACTTTATTATTTTATTTGATCGTATTTAAACCCATTTTTAAATTGTTAAAGGTCATGTTAAGAATGTAGAAATATACCTTTTTCGAATTTAAAAGGCACGTTGTATTTACGTAGGATGGCATAACACATTACCCGCGTGTGTTTGCTTTCCCACCAGAGTGTTCATTATGCGGCTTCCTCACAAAATGGCCATCAAAACGATGAGCCTAATCAGTAGGCTTCATTTACTACGGTCTCTCATTCTACCTACCTACCTCGGGGAGTTCAGTAACTAATTCTTTCGTCTTAACAAGAAAACTTTGCAATTGTCTGGTTTTACTTGAAAAGTTTAATTAAAACCTTGAACTTTAAAAATCGTGTATAAGACAAGATACAGAACAATGATTTTATACTGTCTGAAATTAATGAATTAATTCTACTGTTTCTGGTTTATGTTGTTTATCTCTAAAACTTATCTAATAGTTAAAGCAAGTAGATATGTTGACAAAAACCTGCTTGAACCGAGGACTGCTCCATTTTGCTGCAAGTTCTCGTAAATGACATAACACAACCTTAATAAAACAGCAAACTCAGAATTGAGCATGCGCACTGAGGGACCGGGTTTTCTTGGATATAATAACAGTTAGTTAATTATTCAACTACTATCAAAAAAGTTTGTTAAGGATTTTTGATGACTTCTAAAATCCCTGACAGTGAGATGTCGTTCTATCTCAACTGTAATATTTCGAATGACATTTATAGAATTAATTCTGATTGGTTGTTTGATAAGCCTTGCAAAATTAAGTGCATTTATAATTCCGTTAAAATGGAACGATTTCTCTCTAATTAGCACCGTTTAATTTTTATAATAATAAGCTAAACATAAGTTGGCTAAATATCGTTACTATTATAAAATAAATTTTATAAACGTTTTCTAACAATCCGTGTACCTACCTAAATATCTATGTAACTAAAAATAATTATGTATAATTATATTACTACAAACATGTTCTGACTATTTACAAGCGCTTTTTTAAAGTCTATGTGAATAAAAATCTTTATTATTTTATTTTTATTTATTATATTATGTGTATAACAAAACAATATACATATACGTTCTTATTCAAAAAATGCCGCGATTCGCCGCTTAATGATTTTCAACCACGAATGATGCTTGACTATTTCTTTATTCTTAGCTAATAAACGTCATTTTATTTTACTCTGTCAACATTTCTGGAACTGATGTGTCAAAACTTTATGACTTTTTGTCTATGGTAGTAATGGAATATAGATATGATCGTGACATTGTATTTTCAAGGACTTTTGATTTTGTTAGGTGGTATTTCAAGTTTGTATAAATGTAAAAAACTGAATTCAGTATTAATATTAAAATGTAAAATAACAAATAACTTTCACAAAACCTCAATTCAACACACGAACGTCAAATAAACGTCAGCTGATGCAAATAAAATCCACCATCTTTTATCTATATAAACTCGGTCTCAATTAGGGGCCGACGCGACGCGACGGTTAAATTTTGACATTACTTACCGACCGCTTAACCGCGTGTCAAAGTTAAATCGGCTTTTAAATGAATACTTTGATAACCCATGGCTAAGCGGCCGGCTATAATTTTAATATATTAACTATTAAATTAACCATCACATTTGATTTTCACATCTCCCTGGCGTTTCATAACGACCCTTTTTTTTGGAAGTCTTGTGAAATACCTTGGGAATAATTAATACTATCAGTGTTTTTTATCAATGTGTCTGTCAAATAATTAGGCGTTCCAAACGTACAATTAAAAAGCTTTGACAGATCTCTCCTTAAATATCATATAAAACCTAATCCTTAAAATTCCATATCCCAACTACAAAAAGTTGAAACTTTTAAACGGTGGTTAGAATTTTCTAGAAACACAAAAACACGTTGCATAAATTTGAAACTTATATCTTACATTCCTATATTATACATTTTTTTGCGAACTTTGGTACAACACAGAGTTGTACCAAAGTTCGCAAAAAAATGTAGTTATCCAAAAGTCGCTTTAACTTTGTAATTATCATATAGGTAGGGATATAAACGTTTTATTTAAATTCTTAAAAACTAGTTTTTAAATACAGATATAAAATGTTTATCTCACTCATTCATTTTAATTTGGAACTGTCGCTACCAACCTTACAAACCATAAAGAATCGGGGTCACCTAGATTTCCGTTTGAAATTGTAAACTATGAAGTGAAGACTCATGCAAGATCTAGGACAATTATTCTAGTTGCAGACAAAGGGGCACTTCAAAAACATGGTGGTAAAATCAGTGTTCGAAGAGAAACCTATATGTAACGCAGTGAATGTGTTCCGAGAGAGAGGGTACGTGATTTACAAAGACGTCTTGCACATTCGAGCGTAGAGACGTTCTAATTGTATGTTTTCATGTTCATCCTTACAAAGGTTGTGTACGTCTATCTAAAGGTACATGTCTCTGACAACGTGCAGCGTGTGTATATATTAATTGAATAGGTTAATGTATGATGGACTGCTCATTGATCAAATCAAATCATTTATTATTTCATTGCATTATATGATCACAGATTTGTAATTTTCTGTTTATTTTTTTTATTTATTAAAGACAGCCAATCATTGCTGCATTGCTACTTCTTAGCACAAATATAAAAAAGTACAATAACACGAATCCAAATGCACAATTTTAAAGGCTTCACAGCATGCATGTTATCAGTAAGACAATAACTCTATAATAAGCAAATACTACTGTTAAATATTAAAAGCTAGACTAAAATTTATTATGTACTTTTTTGTGTGTGTTTGTTTCATAATAATAAAATAGAATAACGCGGTCATCACGGACCTATAGTATCGGTAATACAGGCCTTGCAAAAGTCCAAAAGCCACAGTTACCGCACATCTTTAGCGAGTTTGGTACTTATTTGGCAAATTAGTTGGCAAATAAATTACAAACAGAGATTCACGATCAAATAAATGATAGAATATCACGACACAAACGACTTTAACCAAAGTTGACAGAATAAACAAAATCACTGCCTAATAGATTTATAAACTAAAGACACAGTAGTTGTTACTCCACTTAGCTTGTTATTCTTTAATATTCACTTTTGATCAGATCAAAAATAAGTTCAAATCGAATTCTGTTATATTCTAGAGAGGTTGTGCTTCCGAATAGGGTAGTAAATAACGCATCTAATAGTCATTTAAACGTGTAAATTTTGGATGACATTAGACCGTTTATAAAGAAACAAGTAATAGGCAGGAACCTATTTCTATGAACTCATTGCTGGCAGCACATTTAAATTGACACAAAGTTACATGATAATTGTTTGTTATGAGTAATTAATAATGCGTTTTAACTAAAAAAATGTCTGAAACCAAGTTTACACAAAAATCCGTTAGTAAACAAAGATCACTAAAATAAAATACATTAAACACTAAGTACACAATTTGAAAAAAAAAAAATTATTTAAAATGACGTTTAGAACATTTTACGTCAAACTAGCTCAAATTTGTCGTAAAATATTTAGAACTGACAGTTTGCAATATAATTAATTATAATCGTATTGAGTTCAGATTCGAACCATCGCTTAAAATTGTTGTTTGTAACTTTGTAGACACATTATCACATATCCATTGTAATTATAAAATAACGAACTCATCATAAAACAATAATTATGAATTGCAAATTCGAGTTTTATACCGTCGCCGCGTCGTGTTCTTCCATTTTAGTGTTATCATTATTTACTCGGGACATGTGACGGAGTTCACATTATGTCCTCACTAGTAATTAGTACAGCGAGAATGTACAGACGCCAGCACATCCCGCTATCCCAATCTGTCAAATATCTTTTATAGATTTTCAACTTTATCACAAAAGCATAAGGTTCACTTTCAATTGGGGAAATTTGACAGATTGGAGTAGCTTGATGTGCTGGCGTCTGTACATTGGCGGACTTAATGCCAAAGGCTTTTTCTATCAGTCCACCTAAGGGTAGTGCAGAGAGATTATGGCAATTGCACTTAGGTTATTATAAATGTATTTACTTTAAGTGATCAATTTTATTAAAATATTTGTTTTATAAATAATAAGTAGCGGCGGCTGGTTGGCGTGGTAGGTGGATGCATGCTTTCTCGCCGCCGGTCGTGGGTTCGATTCCCACCTAGGACAGATATTTGTTTGCTTGAACATGACTATTTGTCCTGTGTCTGGTTGTAATTATCTATATAATTATGTATTTACAAAATAGGTGTAATCTGATATAATATCTTTATCATTTTCATGGTTCAGTTCTGCTTAATTTGGGCCAGATGACTCAGGATATTATATTATAGAATATTATTATACTATAGTAGACAACTTAAATATTTTATTATTTATTATAGAGATATTTAAATAATAAATATATAATGTAGCCCATTACCAGTCCATGGCATGGCTCTCCTCGCACTTTGAAAGGAAATAGGCATGACCTAATGCGGACTTCATATGCCATCAAGATCATTTTTTCGAATAATTAGGCATGCAGCTTTCCTCTAGATGTTTTTAACACCGTTTTAAGAACGTCATAATAAATTTTTAACAGCCACATTAATTCGAAAAGTTAATAGTGTGCGCCTTTGATTTGAACTTGAGACCGCTGTGGATAAAAGCGAAAACTATTTTTTACACTTTAAATCTAAATAATCTACAATGGGAAGTGTGACGTGCTAAAGACGCAAGTTTCACGCTTTTTGTTCAACTAAAAAGTACACATATATACACATTAGGTATAGGTACATATAGCTCATGGTAATCTAGACGTTCTAGGGCAGAAAGGTTCTCGAGTGGCGACTACGAACCGGAAGACGCAGCGTGGGCAGGCCCCCTACAAGATGGACCGATGATCTTGTGCGGGTCGCTGGAAATCGCTGGATGCGGATAGCGCAAGACCGGCAATTGTGGAGATCTTTGGGGGAGGCCTTTGTCCAGCAGTGGACGTCTTTCAGCTGATATGATGATGATGATGAATCTAGACGTGACGATGACGTGAGTTTCACGCTTTTTGTTCACCCAAAAAGTACACAGTGTACATATACCTCATGGGTGGCGTGATTTATTCGGGACTAGTCCCTTTCCTACCACCTACGCTTATAGAAGTTCCAGTGGTACCACTGCAACTTCTATAAGCCAGGATCAACAGTGGCACACAATGAAATGACACTGAGCGGTGAGGCTCAGGCACGTCCCGGGAAATCGCTTTAACTGTCTTGCATACCGCAACGAATTGTGTAATTATATGTATGTAGAAGTGTGAAAAGAGAAGTATCTTGATTGTGGAAATCATGCACACTATGTATGTGATTGAAATTCCAGCTGTGGGGAAATACTCAGTACATAATGCTTGCACATACATTTGTCCATGATTTTAAGTATCAGCTTCTATCCGTTACAATTTTCTGTTACAGCAAAAACAGTTTAACCCATCTTAACTTAAATATTTTGTTTAATTGCAGAAACTATTTGCAGCGTTTAGAGCTGTTTCAAAAAGCTACAGACGCATACAATGAAGCTCTCAGATGGAACGTAAGTTTTTGTTCATTCGATAAGACAAGAATTTATTTACAACGCTTAATAGTTCCATCCGTGGTTTTCAAATGTAGATTTGTAAAGTTTGATTTTTTATTATTTTTTATATATATAATACACATACTAACGAAATTTATCTGTCTATCGTAGAAGACATTACAAACATGCAATTGACGGATACAAATCTCACCAAGACTTAGAATTATAGTGAGACGACCTAACTTTACTGCGCCAACCGTGCATTTGGTAAAATTAAATCTTCCGATAAAAATCACAAAAACAAAAACAAATTTAAATTATAATAATTTCCTGAGACATTATTCACTCACGGCCATCTAATCCCAAACTAAACAGAGCTTGTACTATGGAAACCAGATAACTGATAAACTATATATACTACTTTTTCTTTGTAAATACATACTTATATAGATAATTACGCCCAGACTCAGGACAAACAGACATGTTCATGCACATAAATATCTATCCTGGGTGGGAATCGAACCCACGACTTGCGGCGTAAAGGCCAAGCACGCAAACTGGCCCGTCAAGAAATAAAAGTAGATGAAGAGTTGGAACATACATTTTAAAAGTATTTAAAATTTGTGTCATAACTCCTCATCAACTTACGTCTTTTATCCATATTTCAATGTATTCAATGGTAAAATAGTTTTTTTGTTAAACATGGCCTGGAATAGCCAGTAACCGAATCACACACTGGGTGATTAAGATATTTGGACCTCTTTTAATGCACAAATTGTATCTATCTAATTTCATTTTGCGTGTTGTATTAAACGCTTGGGTTTGAAGTTATTAGAGTCCAATCTCCAAATTTGACCAGAAGCAACATAAAAACAAATAAAGATACATTTAGTAAATCTTATAGACATAAATACGGTGCTAAAAACATAATCCATCCTCTTACTTCGCTGTGAAGACGTGGGTCTGTTCTATCCTAGTGCATAAGCTAAGCAATTTAGCCAATAACGTTTTTGAACAATCAAATTGTAAGGTAGACACAAATCACATAAATGCCTTTTAGATGTTCTTTGTATATATTCGGATTTGCTAAACACAGCAATCTTTAATCAATTACATAAAAATACTAAACCAGCAAAATAAAACAAACATTGTTTCACGCATGAGTGAAATTAAAAATAAAATATAATTTTATCTCTGGAAGCAGTCAATATGGCCGCGTCGTACGTCACAACAGTACAAAATTTGCCGTAGAAATCTTCAGAAAAAGACAACAAAATTTATCCATCTGAAATTCAATTTTCATTACACAGTCAACGCCACGTCGGGCGATGGGTAAACTTCGACATTGACAACATCTTTATTACGCAGGCGGTAAGAGCGATTTTTGCAAACCCATTGTCTTCACTAACATGGCGTGTACTCGACGTATAAATGTTCCCTCTGAAAACACTACAGTATAATTGAATGCAAACGACTGTGTTAAATATAGCTTCAAATAGCGGCAAGCAATCAGAAATGATTGTTTTACACTCCGTCTACCTACTACGCCTATAATTTGTGTCCCACCAGACAGCCCTCTTCACATGCAATCACAAAACGTACTATTAATGTCTTGTTTATGCTATTTTTAAACCCTGATATTATATTTTTCTCACTGTATGAAATAATGATGCGAACACAGTCACACAATGCACACCTAGGTTTAACAACTTTTTATGGAATATAAACTTAGTATTATCGAATCCGAAACTTGTGAGTGTTCCCCATCTGACAGTCGTGGCGATTATGGCATATTCCCCCAAATGACCGACACAAATCCATTGTGGAACTTCTTTCGGGAGGCCTTTGTCCAGCAGTGGACGACATCCGGCTGACATGTTGACTCTTAGATGTTTCTTTAATTATGTTTAATCGTAAAATAATACAGTGCGTTTCATTAACGATGTTAAAAATGTAGTCTACGTGGATAAAGCCCCGAGCAGAATAAAAAAACAGAACATAAAAAATCCCCTGTATGCATTGGAATATAACATTAGATATTTGACGATCACTATGAATCAATAATAATTAGTAGTGATCCTCACCTCTGATCTAAAAGTTGCGGGTTCGAACCTCACACAAGACAAATATTTGTGTTTATGAATATTTCTCTGTGTGGCTGACGGCATTTATATTAAAGTCACTTTATTGGTCACACACACACACCACTTTATTGTACACAACAGAAGTCGACAAGCTTAGTAGATAATGTAGTACTTTTTATTGTGATAATGAGCTAACACCAACGCGTGTCCGAAATTTTATGATCGCATAATTTCACGAAATTTACCTGTTAACCTGGCGAACACAATAATGCGATAGCTGGACTTATTGATGGGGTTATGTTACAGACAAAGTCTTTGCAGAGCCATTCAAATCGATTGCAGCCATAAAACTCAAAATTCGTGAAGTGATTAACGAAATAGACCCACCATTTTGACAAAAATCAATTAATAACTTTGATGAAACAATCAAAATCCATAACCGTGGTTTATCAGATATCATTTTTTATTCAGAATTGCCAAACCTTATTTTTTATACAATAAAAAATTGAATCATTGTTATTTAAATTTAAGGTTTTATTTTCATTAACAAAACAAAGTTCTTGTACAAAACCCTATATTTGACACCGGGAGATGGACATAACATCGTTGCAACTTTTAACTTTTTTTTATGTTTCAAATCGACTACGACAAGAAAATCAATAAATACCATCGACTGGAACTGTTTATTTTACAAGTTATGTATTCCACTTCTGCATAGTAGATAAACAGAGCAATAAATACCGTGTAAACACACAATGGACTGTAAAATTAATACGCATATTTTATTCACAGAGTTCCGATGTCCGTACCCTGCTTGGTCGGAGTTCAGTGCGGTCAAAAGCGAAACATTACGCCGGAGCTTTAGCAGACGTGGCGCGAGCTGCCGGTATGAACCGCTGCCATTATTTCAAGCTTTTCCACCATTCCCATTATATTTAAATTTGGACCTACTTTTTATTACAACACGATTCAATTTAAAACGGTATTAAAATGGTTTAAACATGATTCATAAACGTGAAATACATTAATTATGCCTAACACTCAGGACCAGAAAACTCCAATCAATCCGAATGGGGCTTCAAATGCGAGCAAGTTTTTTTTTTATTAAAATCAAAACGTCTCACTCACAGGTCACGTCATTGTCGCGTAAGCTAGGTACGGACAGGAAGCTTCCACAATCTTGTAGAACTAAAAAACAATAAAGCTAATTAGCGTGACTAGCACCAACACGTTTATAGTTCATTAGAGCACTCAAAGCTGACTAACTAATATAGGATCACATGAAGTGTAGTTAGGTACGGGCGGAATCTTCTACAATCTTGTAGTTCTATTTAACTTTCAAGAAACTTAAATATACATGAAGTAATATACGCCTGATAACCAGTATTCCGCACGGCCCCGTGCAAAAAAACAATAAAGCTAATAAGCGTGAATAGCACTAACACCTTGATAGTTCGTAAGCGCACTCAAAGTTGACAAACTAATATAGGATATAGGTCACATGAAGTGTAGTACGGACGGAACCTTCTACAATCTTGTAGTTCTAATTTAGTTTCCAAAAAGTTAAAAATACATAAAGAAATATACACCTGATAACCATTATCTTTCTCACCTCGTGCCAAAAAAAAATAAAGCTATCTAGCGTGACTAATACTACCACGTTCGTAGTTCGTAAGAGGACTCAAAGTTGACAGACTAATTTAGGATATAGGTCACGTGAACTGTAGTTAAGTGTGGACGGAAGCAGCTACAATATTGTAGTTCTATTTAAGTTTATAGAATTTAAATATACTTAAAATAATACACATCTCATAAACATTACCATATTCACGCGGCCTCATGCCAAAAAAGAATAAATCTATCTTGCAGTTCTATTCATTTAGTTACAAGAAAGCTATATATTCAAACGGTAGTATACATCTTATAACCATTACCTTCCTCACGGTCTCGTGCCAAAAAAACAATAGACGTAACTACCACTGACAAGTACTTAGTTCGCAAATGCACTCAAAATTGACTAATTAATGTCGGAATTAGGTCACGTGAAGTCTAGGCCCAAATAAGAAGTTTCAACAATCTTATAGTTCTATTTAAATTTCAAGTAATTTAAATATACATAATTAATATATCGACCCCTCCAGGAAGAAACGTCGTAAAAGCCATTTTGGCCAAAATCTGTTTTTAACGGTTTTTTAATCAGAATCGCGCGCTCTATCAAACTGTATATTTAAAATGTTCAAATTCACCAAAACAATGGCTTTTACAACATGCTCCGATAGCTCCCTGTACCCAATTTTCTTATTTTTAAATGTCGCATTGAGCTAATTTTTAAATAAATTTCCAAATTTATGTAGTAAGATACATATTTTTGCATTTCATGGTTAATACAACATTTTATAATATAGTACCTGAAAGTAATACTATTGAACATTTCGTAGTAAAAGGCCACGATAGTAAGAAGTATGGCTTTTATGACAATTTTTTAACTAAACATTTACAAATTAACAATGTCAATTTAAATCGTAACATCCACAACTTTTAATATCTTGCTTTTTACGACCCTTTTGTTCCTACGAGACTATTGAAATGTAATTTTAATTTTTGACTTTAAGAACATGTCTCATTTTTATATGGCTTATACCTACACATTTAACTCAGATCGTCCAAAAATTACTAATCTGCATAAAATTGAAAAAGACTTTTTATTTTAAGTCTGTGTTTTGCTGCATTATTTTGTATCGGAACTTGTCAAACTAAGTACTTACATTTAATAACATCTACTACTATAAACAAAAGAAATACAAAAGTTAATGTACGCAAAATAAATCAACATCTAAAGAACGAAGGAAAAGAATATGTGACATCAAAAGGAAAAGTAATAGCTGCTAAAGCAATGAAAACAAATCCATGCATCCCTGAAAAATGTAAGAGAGGTTGTTACGAAATAAGCGAGGACCGTAGGAAAAGTATTTTTACATTTTACTGGAACTTAGATGTTAAACGACGACGAGATTGGTTAGTTCGCTGTGCACGTGTCGATGGTATTAGAAGAAAAAGAGTGGAATCTAACAGACGAAAATTGACAGTTGATTATTTTATCAATTACAATGAAGACCATAAAAAAGTATGCCACTTTATTACGTACTTTGGATATAACTCAAAGACATTTAAATAACATTATAACAAATGCATTGGAAGGCATGTCACAAGCAGACTTAAGAAAGAGAACCGCTAAAAAGACAATCAAGGAATTGAAACAGCGCTTTTGTATTGTGATTCATGTACAGGCCAAAACAAAAATAGAGTCGTTTTATCTGTATGGAATTACTTTTTACTGAAATCTGTTAATCTGCAAGTAATCCAAATAAATTATTTACTTCCAGGCCATACTTATATGCCTGCTGACTCTGTTCACGCCACAATAGAGTCTGAAGAAAATTATTGTGTGGAGTCCCACTCAGTGGGCTTTCTACTTTGAGATTGCAAGGAAGAAACCTAAGCCGTATAGAGTCAATGTAATGGAACATAGCGATTTCATCAACTGGGACGACTTAGCGGCAAGAACCTTCACAAAAGAAACGTCAAAAATATAAAATTCAAGAGCATTCGGACAGTTACTTTTAGAAAAAAGAACTTAAATAAGATAGAAATAAAATATTCAATGAGCGAAGCAGCAGAAAGTGACACTATTTGAAAAAACAAAAAACAAAGGAAAGGGAAAAGGAAAAGGGAAGGGAAAGAGCAAGCCGGCAGAAGAACCTGAAATAAGTGAAAGACAAGATGCAGATTATTTACAAGAACTAAATAACATAAACTTGCAACAATCCTATGTAGACAAACTTCCTATTTCAGTACTAAAGTATAAAGATTTAAAAAAATTGTGCACAGACGGAAGAATACCCAAAAGGTTTCAACCAAGATTTTATGGAGATGCCACATACTGGTAGTAAAAATGATACTTTGATTGAGACCGATGAAGAAGATGAAGACGTGATCGAATAATATTAATTATGTTACGTATGTTATTTCTTCATATACGTGTAAAACTGCATATTTTAGTACAAAATATTTTTGCTTTCGTTATGAACCTAAGATTTTGTTTTGTTTTTGATAAGATTGAGTTTGATACTCGTATTAATTTTTCCTTAAAAGTACTTATTACTTAGTCATACATTATGAAGAACTGATTGTTTTAAGAGATGATGTTATTAATATACTTACCTATTTTTGCATAGTTTAGAGGGTGTGTTGATTTTTCTCAGTAGGTATAAAATAATGTGCCATTTACAATTACTTCCAAAGATGAAAAGTTTCTGCAATTTTTTATTTTAGTTTTGAACCTAAGATAGTTTGATATTTCTTTAATAAGTTTAGGAAAATGTAGGTACTTAGGTATTTTTCCTTAAAACACTAATTACCTAGTCATACATTACGAAGAACTGATTGGTTTAAGATAATTATATTATGTTATTGTTAGAAGGTTGTGTTGATTTCAGTTTGATATAATTTTATTAGCGTTTGTCAGATAAGTACAATATTACTTTTATATAATGAAGAACTTTGAACAAATAATGATTTTGATCATTAATGTGCTGCATTTACTACACTGAATTACACATTCTTCTTTTTGAAATTGTCTTTTAATTAAAAAATCCCTACGATAAAACAAATTCTAAAGTATTATACAACTTAATAAAAAAAGGCTACAGTAGCCAAGCAGAAGAACAATGTCGTAGAAGCCATTTGCAACTTTTTGTTTTGTAGTAAAGGCCATGCCATCTCTGGAACTAATGAATGTAGGTTATTTTGAGTTTCTATTTAGTTAACAACTCAAAAATACAAGCTTAATGAGTTATACTGTTTTATTATATATTTAGTACATCAAAAGATATACAGGAAATAAACTTTACCATTTATGTTTTTTGGCCGTACTGAAAAATGGTCTTTTGGCTTTTACTACGCTTCATCCTGGAGGGGTCGATATACACCTGATAACCATTACCCTCCTCATGTGGGCATTTTTGAGAAAAAGTGTACCTACGCGAAATTGTAATGTCCCAGACCATTTTTATTTTTTTTTACTCCGTCCGTACCCATAAGATTACTTCTAAGGATACGAACGTAAACTTTTATTATGTCCCACGTATTTGTGTCCACAGTTATAGAGAAATAATAAATATTTATAGTTTAAAATCAAATTTCAAATCTGAGATATTTTCGTTTTCATACTGTCCCAAAAACTTTCAACTCGTTTAAGAGACTATTGATCGATTATCCCTCATAAGATCTAGAGTTCTTTAGATTTTGTGAGATAAAATGACCTATTATCTTTCCAAATAATACAAAATATATCAATACTTATCTCAATTACTAAGTTATAAATTAATTTGAAATTTTCACTATATATGAATAGCGCCTGACAGGTCAGGGTATGTTACGATAATTACGAAAAACTTTAACATTTTACTCCATAGATTTTTACAATTTATAAAATTGGCAACATTTTGACCATAAACAAGCAAATTTATGTGAAGTCATTTTGCTGTCATATCAGTGTCAACAACTAAAACTTACGAGCCGGATGTTGTTAACGGTTTTTAGCCAAATTTTATGTCAGGGTTTTTTACGCTCTATTATAAATGTTCTAAGTGCTTCGGTGTTACATTTCTTCAACCATTTAGTCGAGTTTTAGCAGAATACAGGTATGTATAAAATTGAGTTGTAAATGTAAAGCTAAAATTATAAAATTATTTTTTGTGTTGAGTAGTGTTATCTTGTTACGTCAGTTACGTTACAATTTGCGGTGTAACGTATAAGGCTGACAACGAATGTAACGTAACTGACATCTAAAAGTTAGTGTCACACTTAGCTTTTTATAATTTTGGAAAAAGATACCTACCTACATTTTTATAGATAGTACTTAAGTAATTAATATTTTTTATAGAATGCCGCAAACTGCTGCGGAACGAATGAAAAAGTACAGGGAACGCTTGAAAAACAATCCAGACAAGTATGAAGAACACCGGAAAAAGAACTTGGAGAGAGTCAAAACTAAAAAAAAAAAAATTAATGAAATGAGTGAAGAGGAAAAATTAAAGCAGAGGAAAATGTGGCTTAAACATAAAAAAAACACAAAGGAAAAGGGATGCTGAGAAAAAACAAGTTCCTCAAAAAGAAGATTCTCCAGGTAAAAGACGCAAGGCTGAAGGAGACAAAAAACAAAATAATTACCTGGCAACGAAATGTAAAAGACTTACGAACACGTGCAAGAAATATATAGAGCAAAATAAGAAGTTACAGGCAGTAAATGATTCATTAAGAAAAAAACTATACAGGTCAAATATACAATTTAGTAAAAAAAACTATGGAATTAGAATGCAAAATAAATAAAATGAAAATACGTGAAGAAATATTAGAAAATACTCTGAAGAAGACTTACCAAACTTGCAAAAAACAAGCAGAAAAACAACTTTTAAAATCTCTTGCTATTAATTCCACTAATAAAACTTACATTTCAAAAATAATAGGTTTGAAAGGCAAAGTAAGAACGAAGAAAAAGCCTAAAGAACGTAATGTTATCATTGAAGAAATCAAAAACTTTTATCTACGAGATGATATAAGTCGTAGCACTGCTGGTAAAAAGGAATGCAAAACCAAAAACAAAGAGAAGCATCAGATTAGATATTTAATGGACACAATTCAAAATCAGTACCAAACGTATAAAAATGAAGGTGGTAAATATAAGTTTACAACTTTTTACAAACAAAAGCCGTTTTATGTAATTTCTCC
This sequence comes from Pseudoips prasinana, assembly GCA_951640165.1. Taxonomy (NCBI): domain Eukaryota; kingdom Metazoa; phylum Arthropoda; class Insecta; order Lepidoptera; family Nolidae; genus Pseudoips; species Pseudoips prasinana. The sequence continues at coordinate 20,339,599 of OX621240.1, forward strand.
ACATCTCAGCTCTAGAAATACATGTTTGTGTGTAAAACATGATAATATAGAATTACAGTTTAAGACGCTAAAACAAAATGGCGTGCTTAACCAAAATACGATCAAAGAAGTTTTGTCAGCATTAGCTTGCGATATAAAATCTTACTCTTGCATGTATGATCAATGCGATGCATGCAAGACGCAAAAATTGGCATATAATATAGAAAAACTACACGAAGAGGTTAATTGGTGTCAATGGGAAAGAGTAGACCATTCATATATAGATAAAAAGCAGCACAAAATTGTAACAACAAAAAAACTACCAAAACAACAAAAACTGGAACTTTAAACGACCTACTACACAAGTTTGAAGTCGATGTAAAAGTATTTAAAAAACATTATTTTAATGAAAAGCATCAACAGCAGGAATATCAAAAAGGAGTTCGAGAATTACAAGAAAATGAAGCACTGATCATATGTGATTTCTCTGAAAATTACGAGACTACAATGGCTGAAGAAATACAAAGCATGCACTTTGGCGCAGCCAAAGGCCAAATAACATTGCACACAGGAATGGTTTATTGGCAGAACAGGTCACAATCGTTCTGTTCAGTATCGCCTAATAATTCACATCAACCGCCTGCCATTTGGGCTCATTTAAGACCGATTCTTCAACTAATCCGCGAAGAAACTCCAGAAGTATCAATCATACATTTTTATTCTGATGGACCTTCGTCACAATATCGCCAGAAGAATAATTTCTTCCTCCAGAGTTTTTTCACTCATAAACTTGGGTTACAATATTCAACTTGGTCGTATTTTGAAGCCGGGCATGGCAAGGGTGTGGCGGACGGAATTGGAGGGTCTATCAAAAGAACGCTCGACCGCCGAGTGTGTTTTGGTAACGATTGCACGAATGCTATAGATGCGTATGAGATTTTAAAAAGCGCTATGAAAGTTGTCAAATTTTTTTATATACAAGACTCGGAAATAGAAGAAATATCATCTGTACTGCCACAAAAGCTGTCCACTTTGAAAGGTACTATGCAGTTACATCAAATAATTGCAAAAGAGAAACATGTATTGAGTTACAGAGATGTAAGTTGTTTCTGCGGGCCAATTAGAGGACTATGCACATGTTTTTCTCTTCAGAAACACGATTTTCACCCCACAGAAAGCACATCAACTCAAGAATCAGGTACCAAGAGAATAAACAGTAAGCAAGAAATAAATGAACCCCAAGAAGATGACTCCATATTTTACTCGTATGAGAACGGCGAAGCCATACTCTGCGAAATATCAGGAACAGAAATCGAACAACAGCATGAAGTGGCTACAGGACTCGTGGATATTTTGCATGAGTCAGGAAGTGACAGGAGAATGAACAGTAGACAAAAAAGTAATGAACCCCAAGATGATGACTCCATATTACTTAACCGAGATAGAAATGACGATGACAAATGTTGCGAAATATTAGAAGGAACAAATGAACTAGTGGATATAGGACCCTTAGATATTTTCCATAAAACAGGAAATGAAGAAGAAGAAATTGAAAAAATTGATTTAACTGTATTTGAGGATAATTTCGGTGACATAGATGATTGTTACCCCAACAAGAAACTCAAGTATTCTGATGACCGTAGTGATATAGAGAACAATGCTTATTTTTGTAATAACTCGCTTAGCAGTACTTTAATCTGCGAACCATCAACTTCCAAGTTTTCTCCGCTGAAGCGTGATCGTATTATTAGTAAAACGTACAAGCCTAAAAAGTCTTTAAAAACTATAATTAAGCGTACTTTTAAATGCGACAAGTGCAATAAACCGCTTTTATTAAATCGTGTAGCCAAGTGCATGGTGTGCAAACGATCGTTTTGTTGGGACTGTAGCGCTGGACAATTGATCATTGATTATATTTGTGATGTCTGCCTGGGGGCTTAACATATTTTAAGGTGAATACCAGTTTTTATTTTGCAACTGTCAGAATTTCTGTTTTGTTATGTTCTATTGATTTTTATGTTGTTAGTAAAACGTTTTAGATAATATTGAATAAGACTGTACTCTAAAACCAAAGTAATAATATTACTTAAAAGCTCGAGCTGTGTTAAACGGGTTAAAGTTTGAATTGTCATTACCCACAAAAACTAAGTTTAGGGATTTAAGAGTAATTTTAGACTAAGTGTGATCTCAACCTTACTGTGTCAGTTATGTTACAAATCTGTCATACGTTCAACTGTCCCAGATTTTCTTTATGAATATTGCTGTTTTTTTAAGAATTATTGAATGTCAATGTTGTGTTATAGTATATAATTTGGCTTTAAATATTGATTCCTTTTTTTTAATACTAAATATAAATAAGTTAGACTAAACTACAAAAGTTACTCTAAAAATTAACAGTCTGATTAGCTCATATCGTAACAAAATGCGATAAAATACGCACTATTTTGAATAGTTAGTTACATAGTATTATATTTCTTTTGTGTATTTTTTATATTTTCGCAGATTATACTGAATAAATGCGATTTTGAGATATAAATTGTTTTATTTACTTTGTAAACATAATAGAACTCTGTAACGTTTGTGTAATGTAACTGACAGAAAATTGAGTTTATTTCTCACAAAACTTGATTGAAATACTATTAAAATAAATTAACAACGTAATCTGTTATATTTTCCTTAAAATTTAATATATTTAGAAGCAAAAACAGCTTAAATCTCCAATAAATTACACACTTTGAAATTGAAAGCTTATTTTCATTATTGGTACACTTTTTTTCAAAAATGCCCATGTGCTAAAAAAAGAATATAGCAAACTAGCGTGAGTACCACTATCTAGTTCTTAGTTCGTAAGAGCACTCAAAGTTGACGAACTAAAGTCGGATATAGGTCATGTGAAGTCTAGGTAGGTACATACATGAAGCTTCAACAACCTTGTAGTTCTATTCAAGTTTCGTGAATGTTATACATACATAAAACAGATAAACATACACCTAAGAATTACGGTTAAGAAGTACCGAGTTAGGGTTAAGTACGAGTATATACTACGCTATTGTATTGTGTTGAACTTGATCTCCTAGGCAATAGTTTCAGATTTTTTGCGATCATAAGATCATGTGGCGCCTCGTTCTGGGATACGACAGTCTCCACGATATCCAGTCAATCAGATTGCTTGGACGATTTTTCGATTTTCACGTACTGGTTATCTGTGCACCGACACGGCAACAAAAACTATGACTATTTAATTTGTGAACTATCATTGATTTTATGTTTTAATTTTTCCCCACAATCATCTGTATCTCTATCATCAATCGTCCACTGCTGGTCAAAGGCCTCCCCAAAGGTTTTTATATCGTTGCCATTTAAAGGGGTTTGTCGTTGTCACCGCGTTCGGCATGCGAGTTGGCGAGCGCCGTTAGGTGATAACTAGGCAGATTACCTGATCTATCCATTAGTCGCCTACGACACCCACGGGATGGTATGGGGTGGCTTTATTCTAGAGTCGTTGTTTAATTATTATTATATGTAACTAGAAATAATCATGTATACTCAACTATATTTATATCAGAAAACCAGCGCTGCATCAGTAATGTCGCAGCTAGTGCTGAGATGGGACCAATTCGGACTCGCACAGATAGCAACCTATATATTATTATTATTATCTGTGCTTGTTTACGGAATAAATATATTTTTCTTTCTTTTTCTTTTTCTTTCTTTCTTTCTATATTTCTACAAACATGTTCTGACTATTAACAAGCGCTTTTTTAAAGTCTATGTGACTAAAATCTTTTTTTATTTTATTTATTACATATCACTTATCACTTCCACCTCAACCCAAAAAATTTAGATTGTTGATATCATTTAAATTTCCCCTTGTATGTATTTAGGTAGCCTGAAAATCAGTATAGAGGTGGCTCCTCCTATGCTAAAATGTTATTAAAAAACTCACTAGTACTTCTTCGATTTCTAATCAACTAAAATTATTATAATGCTGATATTCTCAGAATTGGAACCTAACAATACAAAAGTGTTACAACTTCAAGCGGCAACAGAATACGAAAGATGTGCGTTTGAAAGAGCGTTGGTCCTAGCACATAGGGGACAGGCCATCAGAAAATTTCCACCAGGATTCGCTGAGTGTGCTCGGTATGCTGAACAGACGGTAAACATAACAGCTATATTTTTGCCTATCATATATAATAACTTTTCAGACGTACAGTCGCCATCACATCAAGCTACCCCAATCTGTCAATTTTCCCTAATTGAAAGTGAACCTTATGCTTATGTGATAAAGTTGAAAATCTATAAAATCAATTTGACAGATTGGGGTAGCTGGATGTGCTGGCGTCTTTACATACATAACTGTACCAATTTTTCTTAAAAATAACGGTTTTTTTTAAATTAGGTATATAAATTATATTGTAGTAAATTTTAACCTAATTGAGTGTTATACAAGCACAAGTATTTTTTTTAAATGGAGTCTCTATTGAAAATTTACATATTTTGAGGGCCTAGGAACACACTGGGTTAATGTGTCCTGCATAACAAAAACTATGTATATAGAGAAAACATTTTATTAACAGTACGATAATAATTTACCATTTTCGAGATGATAATTGTGATAAACTTACCTTACACTTAGGGTAAGTATGTTTGTTTAACCTTGAATTATGCAGCGACTCATATTATTATGGTCAAATTTCACTAAGTTTGACCATAATTATATGAGTCGCTGCATCCGAAGAGATTTTCATAATATAAAGTAAAACCTCCAAGAAGCGAGCCTATTTCTTTCTTAAAGGTCGGCAATGCACGGGGCATTGTGAATGTTATATTTATAATATTCGCAATGCCCCGAAATTATAATTATACAAATTATAATTATATTCGTAATACCAGTCTCTGGTATTACGAATGTTTACTTCGGTGATCACTTACTATCAAGTGACCCGCATCCGCGTATGCCTTGCATTACATAAAAATAAACTGGTTAGGGCAAGTATGATGGACAGAAATATATAGAAATATCTTATTACTTTTTAGCTAAAAGAGTGTACCGGAAAATCAGCTTCAAAAGTGCTACTATCAGCGGAAAAAATACTAAGCAATTTTGAAATAATGCGGCAATCTCTCGATGAACATGCGCCAAATATTTCAACCCGCCGTCCGCGTATGCAGCCTCAGCAAGAACATCAGGTAAATATCTTATTCTATTACTTTCACTCGATTGAAATTCATTTTAGAAGTAACTGAGATGCTCACAGCTAGTGGGTCTCAACGATCCATCAAGTGATCGGCATCTAGTATCTAAGCACGTGAACAATCCATAGCTGTGTGACCACCTAATTGGTTTAATTTATGTGCGTCTTCAAGCTTAAGCTTAGGAACGTTAAGCAATTGTCATTTCAAGTGAACAGTCGTAAGCCATGTCAAACATTTACTGTACGCCTTGAACAACTCTGAAGGGTAACCTTTGCCCTTACGATAAGTAAGTAGGATTCAGATCAGACTTATAAAGTAACGTGCGATGGGAGGTAAAAATATATGTAAAATGCTATGGATTGCTTGATTTGAGTGATTGCCAATGTAGGTAATATTCGTTAAACTAGACTAGTGGTATTCGTTTTGGTATAACTATAATAATGTCCTAGCCGAATGTAGGCAACGGCGGGCACTATCTATAGAGATTAGCCATATTTGCGGAACATATTATAGTGCACAAGTGTGTGCGCAAATACAGGCACTTTCTATCCATCACTCTCATGATCCGATGGGACGCCTAGCAACACGACCGGAAAGAGGTCAGGTTCAGGACCAACACCTTTACGTGGTCTTCGAGGCACGTGGCTATAATACCGCCAACTCCAGACTTCGTGCTGATGCTGAGAAATTTATCTTTTTACAGAAAAGTCCAAAAACACTTTTGACCCGACCAGGAATTTAGCAACTATAAGCAAAATATAATATTACGGAAATAAAACTATTCTGAGTCATCATGCATAAGGGCCAAGGCCATAATAAACAGCTTCCTTATGACTCCAATATACAGCAAAGGCAGTTCGTTTCGAGAAGAGTAAATACGTTTTTGTTTGTTCCAAGAAATAAAAAATTTGTTAGCAATAACCATAATTCTAGGTCAAAGAAACATCTCGTACGGAAAAACAGAAAGCAGAACGATTCTCCCGTTTAATGGCTTCCCAATACTTGGGCCGAATGGCACATGACAAATATTTCTTAACTGCCTTATGCAAGGACGATCGATTGGTCTCCGCTAACAAACAAGGATCGCAGAAATTGCTGGAATTGGCAAAAAATGCTCTCGAAGATGTTAATAACAGACAAGTAAGTTATTGTTTTTATTTAGATAGAAAAGCGGTAGCTTAATAGTGATTGGGAAAAAAATATGATTATTTTAAATAATTACAACATCAAACAGATAATACAATGCTACTACAATACAGACTGCACCTTTCATTTTAGACCAATCGATTTGAACAAAATTTAAAAAAGAACAAACTACGTGTCTTTGTTATTGTAAAAACAATAACTGAACATCACGTAATCATAACAAATACAGCTGACTTGAAAACTTATGTCAAGAGTATGACTTAATACAATTTTGTTATAATATTATGTTACTGAGTCGTATAATGTCTGTATAATGTATTTAAGCTCCATTCACGCCTAATTGCCACAATCTTGAGATTTTAAACAATAAATGTAAAATAATATCAAAACAAATATTTCAAATAATATATTTTTCTGATTTCATAACATTATTTATCTTTTTATTTTTGAATAAAGCACCTTCAGTATATCATTTGGTAAATATATTGTATTATCATCGTCATCGTCTCAGCTGAAGCGGACAAAGCTCTCCCCTAAAGAACTCCACAATTGCCTAGTCTAGTGCATTCATAGAAAATAATAGTGGTTTAGTCCCTTTGCAGGGTATTCAGGGTAAAAGTACATCATTATCATACTTCACAGGAAGTCCTTCATGAGAGATGTCCACTATACGCGGCGCGAGCGCCGGTGTTAGCTGCCCGCGCGCGGCTTGCAGTAACACGCAAAGAACAATTGAAAAACTCACAAAAACATAACGCTGCCGATGCACGCCGTCTCGTCAAGGCAGCACGAGACGTTTACGAAGAAAGGGATACCGCTAAATGCATCGAACTGGTTGAGTTCGCATTAGATCAAATAAACAAAAAGCCTGTGAAACTATTACCAGGCAAAGAAAAATACTTGGAGGAAGTACACAACATTGCCGCAAATGCCTTTTTGGACCAGGTAAATTACTTGGATTCCGATTCCAGCATTTATGAATCGTACAGAAATGATATTACGAAGCAGGAAAGTTTAATAGAGCGTGCTTGCCAAGTCACGTAGATTCTGAAAAATCTCTCTTATTTTATGTTCAGAAACGTGTTCAACAAAGTATGAGCGAATCGGATCGGGAGAAACGAGCATTTATCCTACTGGGTATGGCGGTGTCGCGAGAACCGAGTCGAGACTCCGTGCTTCGTGTGAGACCCCCGACGCCGCGGCGCGACCACAAGTTATTTCATTTTCTACTTACATTTAGTTTGAATTTCACCTTGCGAATCACTATTAGATTCTCTCGAAATAGGTACACGTAGACGTGTACGGGTGGACATTATGTAAGCGCTGCCTTCTAACCTTCATTTTAATGAATTTGACCTTTTATGAAGCGCCCTAGCCTAATTAGAGTGGGGTTCCTATATTGGATGTTTACGTTAGTAATTGAGGTACAACCTAGCCGCTATAATAATACAACGTGTAATATGAGTAGCTGTTCTCGAACAACTTCAATAGTTGGAGTTCTAAAAAAGCAAAATTTTATTTGTGGTTAATGTAAATAGTGATGTTAATTTAAATAGTTTCAAATTACGCTGATTTTTAAAGTGCTTGTTTCTTTAATTGCTTAATTTTATTATTTATAAAGAAAATTTCTTTATTTACACCTTTGTATGTTTAAATATATTTCACTGTTAGTATGTCCTCGTCAAATCGTCGTTGAAATAATTATCAAAAGTCGTATGATCATGATTCCGCGAGACATAAAACCTGTATGTTTAAATAAAAAGACTGTATTAGTTGTCTTATACAATTAAACAGTTAAAGTAAATAAAAGTAACTTTTATGTAAGGATCGATCAAGTAGAACCTTCGAATGTGAACGTAAATCAGAGTAATTTGACTTTATTTCTAGTAATAGTTCAATACTTTAAACAAGGTGACGTATTATTATTAGTAATGTAGCAATATTATCTTTAATTTTTAGTAATATACATAGTGTAAACTTTATGAAGATTAGAGTAATCATATAAAAATTATAGTATCTTTTTCCACCCAAATGCATTGTATTGTTAATTTAATTAATAACAACAGGGTGTTAAGAAAGTGAAATAATACATTTATATACAAGATTAATTTATGTTGTAATGTTCACTATTGAACTTTTGAGTAGATAAAGATCATTTATAGATGATAAAATTGTTCTATCATGATCATATCAGCTGATAGTCGTGTACTGCTGGACAAAGGCCAAAGATCTCCATAATTACCGGTCTTTCGCTACCCGAATCCAGCGGCTTCCAGCGACCCTCATAAGGTTATCAGCCCATTTTGTAAGGAGCCTGCCCAGTTTGCGCTTCTCGCTTCGTGGTCGCTACTCGAAAACCTATTATCCTCAGCGGTCATCGGTGTTACGAGCTATATTATTGTTTAAGTTATATATTTTTCTAGGACTCGTAGCCAAATCTTGGAGCGTGCATTGTCAATGAACACACGCAATACTGAAAGATGTTACATATTGCACGAACTCGCCCGCCTGCATATTGACATGCGACATACCCTGAAAGCGCGATCTTACGCAACTAGATGTAAAGGAGGTACGTAATGTCAAATCATAATACTTAAAATACTACTCGCGTAAGAAACTACTCTCCGTTGACTGCACGTGTGGCGCAGCGGTTAAGACAGTCACCTCACGCCTGCGTGTAGCGGGTTAGAGTCCCGCGCCGGACAACTATTTGTGTGACCCATAAATAGTTGCTCTGAGTCTGGATGTAAGTAATTTATATCCGTCTATTATATGTAGTACCCCGCGACGAAGGGATTATATTCACTAGTGCGAGTGTTGTAATTTTTTAAAAAAAAGGAGATTAATCTCTTGTTCGAGATTTATATTTTTATTATTAATAGAATCTGTGCTTGCATTATTGCAAGCACAGATTCCAATTCAGATTCAGATCCCCATCCACTAAATCATCTAAACTAACACAATCGGTAAGAGGTAAGCCGAAGAATAGTCGGCTTGACATATTCATTGAAATATGAGGGCATAGCTAGCTTCCTATCCCAGAGAGTTGCTGAGAATATCTCTATTTATTTTGCTCTCTTGGTAAAAAGACGCTTTAACTCAACTCGGAAATCGAACGTGGTGTTTATATTTAATCTTCACTTTGACTTACTTTACTTTATCGTATGGGCATGATGATACTAGTGCCAGAATTGTTCAATCCGCGCAGTTGTCATCTGATTACACCCGGGTCTACATTTTAATGTACACTCAAAAGCACAGAGCCGCTCAGAATTAAAACCACTTTGTCAGTCACATCTATAGACTGACTGTGTGTTTCCGTGCTTAACCTCTTAACGACCACTTACGGATCGATGAAAGAAATTTTTTATGAGCTCCTCTATATCTGTTGATTTCTATTAATGTTTTTAACGATCAACAAGCCAGTTGTAATAATTCAGTACTGTTATATATCTTTATATGGTACGTGGTCAGTTAACATATTAAAATACTTTTGGTCGGAAATCTATAACATTACTTATTTATTGTATGGTAAGTGGTCTCCCTAGTGTCAGAGTTATTCAAGCCGCCCATTAAGCCTCTGACATGGCTTAACGACTGTTGCCTAATGGCTAAAACCGGGACCAATAGCTTAACTTGCCCTCCCAAGCACGGATATGTTCAGAAATTAATCTAATTTGGCGGTCATCCTTCTCTGAACTGACCGTGAGCCTAGTTGCTTAACCTTGCCAATCACTTACGGATCAGTGAGAGCATCTGGCCTCTACCTCTATTAAATTAGTCAAATGACAATTAATTAAGTATCGAATATTATAAGTCGGGACTGTTGGCGTGGTTGGCAAATGCTTGCTTTTCACGCCGGAGGTCGTGGGTTCGATTCCCACCCAGGACAGATATTTGTGAGCATTTATCTATATAAGTATGTATTTACAAAAGAAAAGTGTTATATGTAGTTTATCAGTTATCTGGTTTCCATAGTACAAGCTTTAGTTTGGGATCAGATGGCCGTGTCTAAATAATGTCCCAGGATATTATTATTATTATTTTGAACTTGACATTGAATATTTCTTACATAGAGGCGAGAGATGGAAACTTACGCGTTTGGCTGTTGAACGCCCTCTTTCTCCTGGCCCGCTGTCATCTGCTACAGAACAATCGGCCTGAAGCCAGGGCTACGCTGATAGAGGCGGCTGCCCATGCCCGTTCTGGGGGATATACTGATGTAGCAGAGTTTTTTGATACTGTAAGCACTTTAAAACTTTAAAGACATTGGTAGTTAACGATACTGATCTCGTGTCACTCCTGACTTGCCGTCATTAGAACAATAACCCTAAATCAGGTTTATTGGGCCTAGCCATGCCCATGCACATTCAGGCAGTTGCTCTTACCCGTTTTAGGACATTCATACTTCTATAATACATTTATATTACTTACTCACTTATCGTATGGGCAGTGGTTACCCTGGAGTCAGAGTTATTCAAGTCACCGAGTAGGCCTCTGACATGGCTTCGTTACTGTTGCCTAATAACTACAACCGGGACCGATAGCTAAACGTGCTCTCCGAAGCACGGAGACGTTCACAAATTAAACCACTTTGGCGGTCACTCATCTATGGACTGACTGCGAGCCTAGTTGCTTACCCTCGTCAATTACTTACGGACCAGTGTGACCATCTGGCTATGAGCTACTTTAACTACATTTGTATTACTTTAGAAAGATTACCTCAATCATTAAAAAACATGAGCTAATTTAAAAAGTACACAAATTAATAAATAAATATAATTTTTGGTTCAAGTTAAAGTTAGCGTGTTATCTGAACTAGGTTGGACCTGGGCTTCAGACAATAGCTATTGATAATTTTTTTGCATTGCATTTATTAATATACACGTTATAGCACGTCGTTTCTTCCGATAGCCACGTTATAGAACCCCGTAACCTTATTAAAATTATAGCTTCAAAGCCTTGAACCCCGGAGTATGAAGTCGCTCAGCAATGCAGTCGCGTAATCTCCACGAGGGCAGCGATATAGCACCACACCTCGCCTCCAGACACAACGTTCACAGAACGTCGCGTATAAATTTGACTATGAAGAATTTTTTGAATCACTCGCGACGGCACACCCGCTTACAAAGTCAATCAGTTTTTTATAAATGATCACTTTAAACGGCAGAAGGACCAAAATATGTGCAGCCTGGTCCTGGTTATCTTGAAATGAAACTGCACACATTGGTTTAATGGACTGTATTGTAGGGATAATAATGCGAACTTATAAAAACACATGAGAACCGCGCTAAAATATAAGAGTGACTGACTGAATGAACGGATTAACAACTTAGGTTCGTTTGGAAACGAACAGAATGCTATGTCGATATACACTGCACTAAATTAAATATAATAAATGGCGCCATATTATGGTCATTTTATAATCTCGAGAAAATATTCTGTGACAGCGTAAATGAGTGTGCTTAGAAATTCCTTTATTGTACTATTGCATTTTTCGTAGCAGAAACTACGAATGTGTAGTCTCTTATTAAGTTCTTATACAAAAAGGTACCAAAATACGTAAAAACAGCAAATGTATGATTAGCTCGTCACAGACCAAGTCTTATTTTCTTTTATCTGAGGGAACAGGGTTTAATTGAAGAATAAAATTAAATGTTTGTAAAGTAACCCGCGGCAAAGGGATTCATCTCCCTAGAGCAGGCGTTGTCTTATTTCTTGTCTGTTACTAGTTCCGTTAACCAAACCCATTAAAATAAAAATGGGCTGACAAACTGACATCAATAATATACCTCCATTTTATTATTTACGAACATTATTAAAATCTGTTGCGCAATTTAAAGCTCCTTATGAATTATATCCCAATTTAGCAAGTAGTATTATGAAATTACCACGCCTATTTTATATATATTTTGCAAAGTTAATCTAAATATGACTTTATTAAGTTTGCAATTAGGTTAGGATCACTAATTTCATTAGTAGATGTATAGATATACCGTTGCGACGGACAGGTTGACAGGATTTTCTTTATTTTTGACTAGTTTATTAAGGCACGAGGTTTTAATCTTACATTTAAAAAATAACTTAATCATGGTCAGTATTGTTTACGATAAATAATAAAATGACTACTAATATTTTGTAGTGCGTCAACATTTCATTGGAGGGCGAGGTACTGCACGCTGATGCTCCCCTGGAAAAACGTCAAAAAGCCATGGTAGATCTGATGCAAGACGCTGAGATGCGGTCCGCAGCAACAATCTTGTTCAAGAAGATGTCTGTGATGCCCACAGAGAGGTATGTTTTAGCTCACCTTTAACCTCGTAGGACCAACTGATGATTATTTTTTACGTCAAGTATTAAAAGATAAGAAAGAACAAACGAATTAGATCTTAATTGCTTTAATCAAAAGTGAGGATATAATAAAATAAATTACTACTTCATCCTGTTTGCTTCTCGTCCCAGAAAGCAAAACAGAGCTATCCCATTGCATCCGATAGCCATCGTAAAAGGCGACTTAGGGTACACCAGGTAATTAGACATCAGAGCTACATGTGTACTTGCTACCACCCAATTGTGGTCGCTAAATCGTACGCCAAGCGCGGTACCTAAACCCCTGCTAATGGCAACTTTGAGGACGCTATCAGGCTGATGAAAGTGGTACTTCATCGCAAGCTGGAAAATTTTCAAATGAATATAAAATATATACAAAACGCAGTATACCTGAAATTAGAATCTGATAATTCACTCAGCCGGAAATTTAGTACCGAAAAGGTTTCTTGTATTTGCGCGTTAAATATTCAACTCACGCTCTACGCTTATTAATAGGTAAGGCGTAATTAATTTACTATATATAAACAAAGTTAATAGGATAACAAACGTCTCAATTATTACTTTCTTTGTAAAAGCAAATTCTTAGGGTTATTCCAAGTCGGTAGCTATGAGAAGTCTTTTAATTGGTAATTTAATGCTTACCAATTAAAAGACGTATAAGTACATCCTGCACCCCAATCTGCCAAATTTCTTTTATAGATTTTCAACTTTATCACAAACATCATAAGATTCACTTTTAATTGGGGAAATTTGACGGATTATGGTAGCTTGGTGTGCTGGTGTCTGTACATATACCTAGAGCTAAAGGCTAATCCGTTTACCACTTTTTACTAAATTGTATTAAAATTTAACTATGAGCGTTAGCGTTAATGTTTAAATGTTAATATTTTATTCACTTCACACTGTATCGGACCTAATAGTATTACTTAAATTTGTATTTTTCAATCATATTATAATTTTAATATTTAATCATATCAATATTGCGTCGTCCATCTTTCGGCGCACGACATCTTAGATCCGCTTTCCTACATATTATTTAGAATTATGAATCGATTGTTGAATAATCCCAAAAGCCTTCATTATGACAAGCCAGAGTGGACTGTTTCTATCCCTGATGTGCAGGATTCGTGGCCACTCTTACAGCATTCTGGCCATGATCGAAGTCCGATTTGACTGCCTATACATGAATCACTGCTGCACTATTTCTCAAGGAATGGGGCATCAATGATTCATGTATTCCAGTAAACACAAACGTTAGGTATATTTTTACTAACGTATAATAAGTCTTATGCATTACTATTAATTTTGAGTCATTGGTTAAGAACTATTATGATTATTATTATATATAAAAAGGTTTAATACTGACGTTTTGGCAGTGTTTCTCAGTAGAGGCCAACTCAAGCACCGCAAGTCTAAAAAAAAATATAAGTTTTTACTGAATAGAATATACAACATGTAACGTAATGAAAGCACACCCTCAAACACCCGAATTAGAATATTATATTGTAATCATAATACATACACTGATTTTTTTATTTAACATGTATATGCATTGTTATTTACAACATTAGTTTCTAGGAATAAAGTTTATTTTTCTTTATTTTGTATTGAATGATGGAATTTGTATGAATACAAATAAAACGGCGATTTTAAAAGTCTTATTACTTTGACTTACGGTCCATATCAATTTGTTTTCACTGTTCATGGTTAATATGACAATAATTTCCATAGTTTTAATTATTATATTTTATTATATATACCCATATTAGAAATGATATAAATCGATTCAGTAAACCATTGTGAACAAACTATTTTCAGGATGAGCGTTGATTTAGTTACATGTTGTATATGACTGTGACTATATTTTCCTGCAGACGGTTCTCCGTACTCCCGGGCGCTCGGTTGGACATGGAGGAAATACCGTCACATGGTAGAAGACGAATGTCCATTGCTGGGAAAGTACCACAACCAACGCAGATCACGCGCAAGTTATTTCATCCGCTGGGCTATCAATATTTTGATTCCTTGTGATGTCGCACTGGAATGCTTACTAACTTCGTAATTCTGGTGAATAGTTAATACCATATTAATATAACTAACAATCATTTAATCAGTTTCTCATTATGTTATGTAGTAATATTTTTATACATATATTGTGACATATTGTCTTCATTATAGCGAGTCGATAATATTTACTTTTCAAAACACGGGTAAATTCTTTTTTTAAATATATCAACGGAGTATTTTTAGATGTGTTATTATTTTCTTAAGTATATGTTTTGTGATTTAATTATTGTATTAGTTAAATTTCTGTAAAGAAATAAGACTATATATTGTAATAAAAAATATATAAAAACCTTACCACATGTTTATACTTATTACAAAGAAACGGTCAAGTGCGAGTTAAACTCCCGCACGAAGAGTTCCTTACCATTATCTATAAAAACGGCAAAAAATCACGTTTGTTGTATGGGATCTTTAAGTATTTGATGCATTTTAATTGAATTATTTATTTTTAAAGATATATAATTCAAAAGTTCAAGCGCTTATCTGTTGTCGTTATTATTATGAGTAAAAATGAGCAAAACATCACGTTTCGTGTATTAGAGCCCCCTTAAATGTATATTTCTGTTAATTATCATTCAGATTTTTAGTATTTAGTGTTATAGCGGCAACAGAAATACGTCAACTATGAAAATGTCAACTGTTTAACTGTTCATGAGATACAGCCTGGTGACAGACGGACAGAAAAACAGACAGTGGAGTCTTAGTAATAGGGTCCCGTTTTACCCTTTGGATACGGAACCCTAATAAAAACGAAGCTTGAAAACAGTTTATTTAAGGTTACCATAGTCCATAGTACATGGTTTACGGATTACAATGTTACGACTACTGGTAATGGTTCAGTTAGCTGCATTTAAATATATACGGAACTCCTATTCCATCGAGATTTACATTATGTCATCAACAAATCCGTCATGTCTTAACTCAGATGCACCCTTGTAACCACTATTAATTTATTGACACGACATTTTAAGACCCGGCTTTACAAATGTCGTTTATATTGTCAAAACTGTATTCATAGTTTCTTAAACTGATTTTCTGGTACATACATTTATCTACATATATATACATATAATAAAATCGTAGGAAAGACAAAAGTGTAAATCGAATATTTTTTAAAAAGGATACTTAGTGCGTGATCTACAATCTATATCGAAGCCAAAAATATAATTTTTAGAATTTTTGTCTGTATGTATGTCAGGGGTAAACTCAAAAAGTACTGGATGGATTTACTTCAAATTTGCATGAATATTACTAAGAGGTTGGGTCAGCATATAGGCTACATATTATCACGCTATCACCTACGTGGGAGGAGCTGTGATAATTTATAAATTTTAACGCGGGTAAAACCGCGGGGCATAGCTAGTAATAGAATAAAATCTTAAGTTAGAAATAGAAGCACTAGAATTGAAATTACATTATTTTAGACTCTCTCTGTTTGTTTCCTTACTATATACTACAACACAAATCAAAGGCTTAAATAGCCTTTGAGTTGTGTTGGAGTATTCAGAAAAACCTTCAATAATAATAAATAACATATATACATAGTATGTGTATTCAGGCTGACATTAAAATACGCTTGTAGTATTACAATGTCAGCCAGGATAAATGTTATTTTATCTTATACTTAGAATAGATTCATTGTATTTCAGTAAAATTATATGAAATAATGTTAAAATAACTTACCTAATGTTGCTGTGCTCTTGCAGATTTTAGATAGTCATATTGAAACATAAATTATATCATTATAACAACATTGGATTGTATTCATATTATTTGAAATACATATATTGAAATTTATATTAACTAACGAAACCATCATGACAAGAACTTTAAATTTTACCACAAAATCTAATTACCACTAATGTATAATATTATTTATCGTATGAGCAGTGGTTAACCCTAGTACTTAAGGACTCCGATACCGTCGGGGGAGACAAAGTGTTAAACCAAAAAAAAAAAAAAAAAAAACCCTAGTGACAGAGTTATTCAAGCCGCCCAGTAGGCATGTGACATGGCTTAACGACTACAACCGGGACCGACAGTCACAGCTTAACGTACCCTCCTAAAATAGTTTTCTCCTATGAATTCTTTTTTGGTTATTGGTGTTCCATACTCGGAAAATGAACATGGTTTATTAAGTGTGTTCATGCCCGCTTGAGTATGTTTCGCCAGACCGTCTCAACTGGGCCGTGTTGAAACCAGTAGTAGATGAACCTGCTGAGTTTGTTTCGCTGGGTCTTCTCAGTTGGGGCGCATTGGATCCGATGGTAGTTTTAAAGCGCGACCGTCGTTTTAAACACAAGGTCCGTTATAATAATAATACTGAATTCATTACTTAATATAGACAGAAACATTCAGACAATATGTAGTAAAATATAAATTTCAATCATTAAACCTAAACATAATCTCCTTGACAATAACTTAATACAAGCTAGCTAAATATCACTACTATTATAAAATAAATTGTATAAATGTTTTAATCGCCAACCCGCCTGCCAAGCGTGGCGATTATGGCATATCCCCCAAGACGATTCTTGAGGGAGGCTTGTCCAGCAGTGGACTTATTTAGCTGTAATGATGAAATGTTTTAACATTCCGTGTACCTAAATATCTGTAATATGCAACTAGAAATAATAACTGTATTACTACAAACATGTTCTGACTATTTACAAGCGGTTTTTTTAAGTCTACGTGAATAAAAACTTTTTTATTTTATTTAAGGTTTTTCAAATTGCCAGCTCCTCATTGTAGTGGTAAAATAAAAAAATAATAAGAATACAGTATGTCATATCAGGGAAAAATTACACCTTTTAAGGTTTTTACACGATCGATACGACGATGAATGTCAAAGACGAGAAATGAGAAATCCTAATTTGGAACTTTGGTATCAATTTGAATATTAATGGCCCCGGCATGAATATTAAGTTTAGATTCTTTGGAGAAAAAAAACTTTGGTTTAAGTCAGTTACGCTATTAAATTTATTATACTTTTTATTCATGAAGACTTTTTTTAGACATATTACTTAATTTATTTATTTTCAACGGGTTAGCGTGGTTGGCATGGTTGGTACAGACGCCAGCATATCCAGCTACCCCAATCTGTCAAATTTCTTTAATAGATTTTCAACTTTATCCGGTAAGCATAAGGTTCACTTTCAATTGGGGAGATTTGACAGATTGGGGTAGCTTGATGTGCTGTTGTCTGTAACTTGAAAATAATTATGTTATTATGTCACGTTTACCCAAATACACATTTTCTTGTAATCATACTTAGTGGGTTTCCATTAATTTCGATTGCACAAATATCAAGTTTCCAACGAATGGGTACGCAATTAATTTCAATTGTTATACGGTCCAATTTCCTTTTAATTTCTGGATAAAAGATATTTGGAAATTTACCGCACTACTCCTTGAAAGTTGGGTTAGTTACAACATAGCCATGAAAGTATTCGTCTTATTGACATTTTCGGAAAGTCAAAAATGTTATTGTTGTTTCTGATAAAATTGCTATTTCCATTTCAAATACTCCTATTTTACCTGTTCTTAAAACAATAACAAATTAGAGCCTAGGCAGTTATTTGAAGTTTACAAGAATTTTAAATGTATAGATACAATTGCAGAGAATGATCAGAAACAGAAATGATCACAGTTACATGTGTTGACCATATCCTCCCAAGTCTATCTGTTAAATACTAGCTATGCCCCACGGTTTCGCCCACGTTAAAAGAAAAACAAACAGACATCCATACATACATATATACTCAGAAACTTTCGCATTTACAATATTAGAAGGATGTGTACCTCTATCGGTTTTGGCAGTGCACACCGGAATAGCTCGCAGATGGTAGATTTTTCCTACTTATTTGACACTTATCGTCATATTATGGAAAATTCACAAAATATCTTTATAAATTGTTGTCTATGTGTTATTCTAATGTATAAGCATCCATCCATCCATACTTACAAACTTTCGCGCTTATAATATTAGAAGGATTAGTATTATTTTTGAAATTGACGATTTCCTTACTTTAATGCAGATGTGTAGTAAGGGAATCATAAATTTGATCTGCCGACGTGTATCTTTCGTAGCTTAACACGGGAGTGCCTACCTTGGATCGGTAGAGGGTACTGGTTCAATCAAACGATTAAATTGAACATATCACAGTTTTGGGTTGATATAAATTTACGCTTTAAACAATATATGTATATGATTTCCCTGTTTGTGAATGAATCACTTCATTCTATTAATGTTTTAGATATTTCACCTTATTTCATCAGGTACGTAATAAAACTGCAAATTTACGAGCGAGTGCGAGTGCTAGTCACCTATACATTGCAATTACATTCAAGTTATAACATACATTCACTTACATTGTTTTATTTTTATGTGATAAGTCACAGAAGTATGTACCTATCCAACCAAAAACATAAACGTAAAAAGGAGAGCCTAGTTGATTTTAAAAATTATGCTTGGCTGTGGGCTTTGCCACAAAAAGGAGATCTAAATGAGTGCCAAGTTCTAAGCAAAATCCAAATATGTATTTGTAGGAAAACAATTCATTATGAACAAGTATTAAACTCTGTTTCTTTGCTTTATAGGATACATATAACGATTGCTGTTATTTTATAAAATAAGTGAGATCTTAAAGTAGGCTAGATTTGACTTGGCCTACCTGTGTCTAGATATATCCAAGATATGTTGTAACGAAAGAAATACGTAAACCAAATCTGAATTATATGTTTTAAGCCTGGCGCCATAAAAACTACAAGGAATGGTCCTGAAAGTAAAACGATATGGTTCATTCATTCATTAACTACACATCCAGCTGGAAATGGGAAATGCTAAATGTTCGTACCTCGTCTGCGTTTAATCCCGCTGTCAGCTTACATACTAAGAACGGGTGCCTTCGTCAGGCGAGTCGGCATTTGCGTAAAGGTTGGCTTTATCGTTTAATTTGTAGAGTGATTGTATAGTTTACTGTGTTACACAATGTATTTAGGACTGGGGTCGTAGGAATTTAAGAAGCTTTTAACAGATTTTTGGACACGACACACGACCTAAGTTGATTCAATTCAGTCTAGTTCCACGTTTTTATTTCATTTCTAAAGCTATGTAGTATAACGTTCGTTGTACCAGTAAGACTCGATTGCACGTAATTAAAACAAGCCTCACTTTTAATACATACACTCCCGTTCAACTGTCCACAATCGTCAATCTTACAATTCCATATCCATTCATTCCTTCATTGTCATGTTATAGTCGTGTGCGTCTGAATGGTCTGGTTATCTGTATCGGTTCGCATCATCGGTGTTTCCAATAAAAATATATATAGTGGTCTCACATTGTGTACATTTGTGTCCATTCTGTAAAAAATGCTACATATTTTTTTACAGAATGTACAGACGCCAGCACATCCAGCTACCCAAATCTGTTAAATTTCTTTTATAGATTTTCAACTTTATCACATAAGCATATGGTCCACTTTAAATTGGGGAAATTTGACAGATTGGGGTAGCTTGATGTGCTGGCGTCTGTACCTATATCGCCATAATAAAAAAATGACGTGTTTTTGTGTGTGAACAACGATGGGGAGGCTTGGTCAGCGATAAGGGACGTATTGCTGACCAAACCTCCCCATCGTTTTTTGGCATCATTCTTCATACGTATAGTCTGAGGCGTAATCGGGCTGGGTTTTGGAAGCATCCGTACACTAACATAAAGCGAGTAGCCAGTTTTCAAGTGCAGTTTCTAGTATATTTAGAGTAAAGTAATAAACTCTTTATTGTACACCAGGAAAAAGATACGTATGTTCCAACTAAGTTTAAGTACAATGCGCGGCCTTATCGAATCTGAGAATCCGTCGATCGAATTGTATCGAATCTCCATAATGGTTCTGTCTTCTTTGATGCAAATATTTTGCATCGAAGAAGACAGAATCATTAGGGAGGACTGTGAACTTGGCAAAATCAAATTGTTAGGCGGGAGATAGTGAAGCATGCTCGACAGTGCAGTTTTAGCTCGTCAGCCGTATCTGTATTCTTGAACTTGGTTTATTCACACCTCGTCCAATTTAATGCCACCGAAACTGGCAAAAAGCGAAGTTCTAAGACTAATATAGATAGATTAATTCTTTATTGTTCATAATAATATAATTAAAATGTATACAATTGGCGGTCTTATCACTAACATGTGATCTCTTCCAGGCAACAAAGGAATTAGTTACTGATTAAGTAATGATAATGAAAAATTAATTACTGATTTCAGTTGAGAGTTGCAATATTGTATAGGAATAATTAGTAGTTACCAGTTACACAGAAAAGTTAATCAAACAACCGCAAAAACAACGCTGCAGAGATAACAAACTGAGACCAAATATAACATTCACTTATTTAACTCCAGGCCAAATTTTAAATCAAATGCTGTTATATAAAAATAAACGAACATATATAAACGCAACGTGTTTTAGGGTGGTAAGCCAGTTTTTTATATTTCACAAAGTTGATTCAGCACCGCGTGCGGTTGAAATCCGTTAACTTTAATTTCCTGTCGACGAACTCTGACTGCAGAATTTTCCCCTACCTATGCCAGGGCGTTGATTTAAAATGTAATTATAATATAGATGGCAAAAATATTTTATGCAAAGCTTCCTAACTGATTTAGGGGAAAATTCTTCGAATGATTTTTATTAGGTTTCCGAAGCCAAATGGCAAAAAACGGAACCCTTATAGATTCGTCATGTCTGTCTGTCCGTCCATATGTCACAGCCACTTTTTTCCGAAACTATAATAGCTGTACTGTTGAAACTTGTTAAGTAGATGTATTCTGTGAACTGCATTAAGATTTTCACACAAAAAAGAAAAACAATAAATTTTGAGGGTTCCCCATACATAGAACTGAAACTCTAAATTTTTTTTCATCGTTCCCCTAATCTTCAAAAATGATATTGAGGTTTCTAATATTTTTTTTAAACTGAATAGTAGATACTAGATACACTTCCAAAGTGGTAAAATGTGTCCCCCCCTCCCGTAAATGCTAATAAAGCTAAAAAATGTATACGATGTACATTACCATGTAAACTTCCGGCAAAAATTGGTTTGAACGATATCTAGTAAGTAGGTTTTTTTCATACATCATAAATAGTAAACCGCAATTTACCTTTCATTTAATCAAATAAAATACGTGCTGCTTCGGAACCGTTCATGGGCGAGTCTGACTCGCACTTGGCCGCTTTTTAAAAATATATTGTAAAATGTTGATACCCATGGGTGCGTTATTGAGCAATATGTCTAGTTGCAAAAGAAATATGACTTTTAGATTTTTTTCACTTTTCATATCTACTTAAGCTTAGCTAGTGTCTGTTAGATACCATTTACATTTTTTATGTATCTTGTAACATGTATATTATATATAAATTATACATATGTAAATTTGACGATAGATCCGTCTCACTAATCAGGATTTAGCATCCATATTTCTTGAAATCAAATAAACAATGGGACACTAGCCAAATTTTCCTGGGTATAGAAACAATATTCTATCCTTAACAGCCTTTCCATTACAAACCTACGTCGTATAAAAGTCGCAAAATTACTAACTACAAACTAAAAATTATATGCGGAAAAAAATCATCCAAAGTTTTAATAGACTATGTCCGCACCACATAAACGTATCTCAGTATCGTGGGGAACTTTATAAATAATATATAAATGTATAATCATAGACACAACGCACAAGCAGAGTCAGAACAACTGTGTAACATATATGGGCCGTAAATAGTTGCCCTGTGTTAAGATCGAAACTTGAGGTTGAAGCGAGGAAGAAGAATGACTACGCCATGCCTATTCCCTATAGAACGTAATTGAACGTAATGCAATGAACATTTGGTAAAAGTCAAAGGATAATAAAGAATATAATTTTTTTTAATTATTTATGTTTCTGGGACAATGCATAAGATTCAATAAGAACCTACACATTGAGAGAAAGGTCTCCGAATAAGTCTAAAAGAACTATAAACGCCAAATTGTGTAGGAGGGCTTACTACAATACTTCCGATTATTTAAGTGACAAAACGACTTGGGATTGAGTCGCTCTAAATTAACACATTTATGTAGAATGTAATTTTATGATAAGAAATAAATTAATAAAAAAGTATTCTAACTGAGTTTTCTGGCAGTGTTTCTCAGTAGCTAGTACCCAATCTTGTACTGCACGATAGGGTACAAAAATACGATTCCATACAAATGTAATATTTTAACAGAAAAATTAATTTGAATTAAAAAAAAATATATAATATATATTAATCTACTGTATATAAATCATTACAGGGAGACCTTCGTGACAGTTGGACAGATGGCAAGATCAATCATTAATTATTATTTCTTTATTATTTTGATTAAAACTCGGCGTTTGATTCAGTTTAGAATATATAACTCTATTTAAGTCCTTACGGAAGTTATCAATATAAAATATTATTTTAAAATTTAAACATTTTAATTATGTCTAAATAAAAAAAGAAAATTAGAATTCTCTGGGTACGGTCCGTAAAATAAGTAACCTATTGAACGTTTACTTTAAGGCTTTAGCGAAAAACATCAGCTATACATAGTTGATCCGTCCGGTATAAGCAATAATTTTTTGAAAAAGAAACTCTTCAGTTTAAAAAATTTAATTGTATCTAAATAAAAAAGAAAATTATATCCTTCTGGGTACGGTCCATAAAATAAGAAAATTACGTTATAAACGTCTATATTATATAACACTTTAGCGCAAAACATCAGCTTTACATAACTGACCCATCCGGGCGAGGCTAGTATTTTTCTGAAAAACAATCAAATTTCTTATAAAGCTTTAATTATGAACTTGAATTTGGAGTACATATTACATTTTTTTTCAATATAAGTTCAAGTATTGCTGGAATGTACCTTAAGTAAGTTTACTATGTGGCTGACGGTGACGAATATTGCCCCATATATTCCCTATTCAATAAACCATCTTATGAGGGATGTAGAAGTCATCCTTAGAAAATATAAACTTGAGAGTGATCAGCACCGTCTCTCTTTAGACTATGACCATCATATTGAGATCGCCAAACGTTTGTTACCTGTGGCGAGCATGGCATATCTCCCCATTCTTGGTAGAGGCTCTTGTTCATCTGATGACTATGCTAAAGTGTCTGGAAATGCTTTCTTTATTTATAACATCATTTGTTTTTACCGCTCAATACACCCATAATACATGTTCATAAAATAATTATTATTTACTTTAAGGTGTAATATAACAGATATTAAAATAAATTTAATCTCCGTACTCTTGGTATCGAATATAATATATTGTTTCTATTATATGAATGTACTGAAATGGTATCGAATATAATATGGAAATTACATTGGTATTGAAAATAAAATAGTACACGCCAGCACATCCAGCTACCCCAATCTGTCAAATTAGTTTTATAGATTTTGAACTTTATCATAAAGCATAAGGTTCACTTTCATTTGGGGAAATTTGACAGATTGGGCTAGCTTGATGTGCTGGCGTGTACTATTTTATTTTCAATACCAATGTTATTTCCATATTATATTCGATACCATTTCTGTATATTAATATAATAGAAACAATATAGGTTTACAAAAAAATTAAGTCAACACAAATATAAAATTACGAATTAAATATGTTCAGATAATATCTTAAATAACTAATAACTATTTGAACATCTTAGCTAACACTAAAAACATGAACACTTATTAATATAAAGAGGTAAACACTAACTAAATACAGAGGGTATCAAAGTATTTTTCGGGATTGAGGTACAGGAAAAGTACCCAGAAGGCTTGGTTGCTGATTATTCTTTGGTCAGAGAAACGGTCAGACCTCAGGTCCCCGGAGGAGCTAATAATAAAATAATGAGGTAAGTAAATTTTTTTGGATATAGATGTGTAAAGTTGGGAACTTGTAATGCCAAATAATTATTTTAACCCGCTCAGTTCATACTCGGGGACATGGCGTTTAATGTTTGAGGTAAGGCCATAATCTATTTGCGAGCAGTAAATTAAGAGCCCCGAGAGAATAAGCAGGTGGCAGAAATATATATAATTGTCGGGCCAGTTGCCGTGGTTGCTAAATGCTTGCTTTTCACGGCGCAAGTTGTGGGTTCGATTCCCACCCAGGACAGATATTTGTGTGCATGAACATGTCTGTTTGTCCTGTGTCTAGGTGTTATTATCTTTATAAGTATGTATTTACAAAAGAAAAGTAGTATACGTAGTATATCAGCTATCTGATTTCCACAGTACAAGCTCTGACTAATTTGTGATCAGATGGCCATGTGTGAATAATGACCCTGAATATTTATTATTATAGTTATGCTGCTTACTGTACAGATATTAATTAACTTTAGTTCTTAGTCTATATTTATAAACTAATGAAAGCTAATAAGCACTTTCATGTTTTATATAATTATTTAAGAAAATTAAATATTTAATTACTCCAGCTCCATTCCGTTTACAACTAACAAATTACTCGAACAAAACTGTAAAAGAAAGAAATGTAATTACTAGTAAAATGTTTTAAGATTCAATACTTTAGCAAAACATTAGGAATGTTTTAGTATGAATTGGGTCTAAGATTAGAAATATAAAAATCAAGTAGTTACCGACATTAGTTCTTACTCACACAATGGAATATAATGTACATATGTCATGTGTGTGTACGTAAGATACCATCTTTACACAAACACATACATATTTGCTACCCGGTGAACATCAAAACCTGGCCCCACGCATGCTTCACTTTAACTACACTTTTAACTTCTGCAATTTACTTACCGAACGTTTATTCAAACAATTTAATCCCATTTATTCACAGGTTAAGAGTTAGTAGGTATTTCCTCTTGTTTTGTTTTTAAAGACACCGCCCGTACTAGGGCAATGAATTCCCATGTCGCGGTATAGTTTACACACGTAAATGACGGACCCAAAGTACACCCTACACCCACACCCCACAACTACAACATTTAGGTCACATTTGTCCTGTGCGAGAATCGAACCAGGGACACGACGTGGTGAGGCGGCCCTCTTAGCCGCTGCGCCACGCGTGCAGGTGCACGTGCGTTTGTTGCGTATAAATGAGCGTTTTAACCTTGCTTCATCGGTGTATCTAAATCTCCTTGGTATGTTACCTTTGAATAAATATAATGGTTTCACAGAGGCAAAAAAATGTCTATATCGCGGACTCTTTTACCAACATTTTACTATGATGATGATTATGACTATATATTATTATGTATATGGGTCCTATAAATAGTTGATCCTAGCCAAAATCTAACTTCTGACTCAAGGTTGCAGAGATAGAAGCGTATCTACTATATTGACTACCAGAGTTGGTGTTCAGTCAAAGCAATAATAATTCCATATAATACACAGGTAATGGAAATATATTGATTTACCTAAGCAAAAATGTGACTCCTCCTCGCTATAAATTTCAGCGCCAACTACTACTGCTAATAAATTACAGACGTCATGAACTCATGATTTTACTGTTGTGCTTGGCGCGTAGCATGTGCTACCCATGTAACTAAGCAATGTGATTGTTTAAGTTGTGCAGCCACAATAATAAAAAAAAATCACGATATACAAACACCAAACTGGGCTAATGTACATGATAGAAAATTCATATGTCATAAAGAATTAGTTTGCATAGTACCTACATGGAAAAATATTTATATAGAAAACTCGCAAAACGCAGTCCTTGGTGTTCATTTTACTTTTTGTGTTTTGTTATTGTTTTCCTGCAAGGTAGACCGACGATCTTGTAAGAGTCGCGGGAATTCACTGCATGCGCGCAGCCCGGGAGGGGCCGTTGTAGAGATCTTTGTTTAGCAGTGGACGTCTTTCGGCTGATATGAAATAAAATAAAATAAAAAAGGTTATTATTCACGTAGACTTTAAAAAAGCGGTTGTAAATAGTCAGAACATGTTTGTAGTAATTTCTAGTTACATAGATATTTAGATACACATTGTATTGATTGTATGAAAACATTTATAAAATTTATTTTATAATAGCAATGATATTTAGCTAGCTAGAAAAAAAGAGATTATGTTTAAGTTTAATTATCAAAAGGTGATTGCCCATTTCTGTCTCCCTTAAATTAAACCGAGTATGATCATGAAATAAAATCCATTATTCATAACCTATTTTTATAATTATTATTTATTTGTTACGCACAAAAACTTTGTGGGGTTTAAGTTTTCATGTTTATTGGTTATTTATTTGACTAATTTTTATTTTGAGTACATTTGCAAAGACAGTTAAAGACTGAAATCATTACGATCACATTAATCACTTGCAGTAAATATCAAACTAGAGGTCTTGTCATTTTAATAACTTACATTATATTAAGTTGTTAATTATTTAAATGTATTAATATCGTTAATTAATAGATAGATATTAAAAAAAGTGAGTTTTACAAGAGCAACTGACACTTGACAGTATGCGTAACGATCCCCGCAAACGGTAAAAAAAGAACTGTCAATGTCTATCTGGCTGTCATGTTTACTTGGTGAAAAACAAACATGGTTTTCGGATGTTTTTATCGTTTGTTGCCACTGTTTTTGTTTTAATTAAGTGTGTCGCCGCCGTTCGTTGTTAGGTCAGGCTATAGTTAGCTTAATTCTAATGTTGTTAATGTTCAATTAAAGAATAACATGCAAAAGCTTATTCTTTCTCTTTCATATTGAGTGTCAGTATCGTTATTGCTTGATAGTTCTAGCATCATCTTACCTGTAAAAAACTATTTAGTTAAAGGGGACATATTTCATATTATTTTACATTGTTGCAGAGCCCATCTTTCAATTTACCAATATTTTTTGAGTAGGTACTCATCTACACCTAACCTCAAAACTGAACTTTGATTTATATTATTAAGAAAACCCTACAAAATATTTCTATATTTTTTACTTTATTATATGTCATGATATCACTGCTCTTTTACCTACAATTTTGGTAATCATACAAAATTATTTACAGAGGGACGAAGCTCTATAGAAGAATGGGCAATTTCCTTTATAGTTTTAGCTATATTTTTACTGCATATTGTCAATGGTTCTGTCTATATTAAGGTATTATTATTATGGCGGACCTTGTGTTAATAACGAAGGTCGCGCTTTAATGCTACCACCGGATCCTTAATATGATGATGACGATGATTGTGTTTCCAATAGTTAACAATTTTGAGATGATGAATGATTTATCACACTAACATGCCAGACTACATTGCCTGTAATAACAGCACAATTTAAGTTGTATAATCTCAAAAATGACAAATTTAAACGACCGGTGGGTCTCAAATCAAAAGATATATCGTAAGAAAGGTCACGATCATCGGTAACTGTAGAGAAGCGAGATGAAGGAGACAATAGCTTTGTCTATGTGTAGTTACTTTACTGTAAGTGTATAGCTTGACGTGTAGCCGTGTGTATCACCAACTGTTGGTGGTACACACGGCTACACATCAAGCTATACACTTACATTATAAGCTGATCTCACGTTGTATAGCATTTTCATACAATGATAGGTCAGCTGATATCGTAAATGGATAGCTTGATATGTAGCCGTGCGTAGGTACACACGAAGTTACAGGAAACGTATGCAGATGTTGCGGTTTTGTACTACTTACACAATACACAAACCTGAAGTGCATTAGATTTATGATTTTGCTTGTAGATTTAGAAGTTGTTTGTAGGATTATTATTTATTATTTTTTTACGTTTTTATTTTTTTAAACACAAGATCTGGTATTTGAAATCACGCAGGCTTAGCTTAGGGTGAGTTTGTTGAGAAGTACGGTACGGTATCATTTACACCTGTTCATGACTTTCTAAATGTAAAATTTTTGTCACCATATTTAATTTCGCAGCTTTTTGAAGGTAGGTCACATGCCCGTCTGTTATGATCACATTTCGTGTCCAAAAATCAATTGCATCCTCAATATGATGCCTACATACTTATAGGTACTTAGTACAGACGCCAGCACATCTAGCTACCCCAACCAGTCAAATTTATTATTTAGCTTCTCAACCTTATCACATAAGCAGAAGGTTCAATTTCTATTGGGGAAATTTGGCAGATTGGGGTTGGGCTTGATGTGTTGGTGTCTGTACCTACAGTTAGTAATTATTTAGACAACTACGTAATACCTCTACATTCAAAGGTATCTACCAAACACCACTAATCTGTTTTAAGTATACATAAAACATATTTCATAGTAGTGATTTCAATGTTTGTACTGAAACTGGTGAAATGCTTTGCAAGAATATGTTTATTCAAGTAGATTTAAGTGCTTAGTTACGTGATTCTACGTAAGATAAATCATAAATTACCAAACAGTAACTACATTTCTAATGGAAGTTTGCCAAATAGAGTTGCGTATCTTCTAAACTAGTTTAAATTCTTGGCCTAGCTTATGCAATGTGTTCCATAAATAATGTAGAATAGTTATTTAGTATATACATATTTTATATATTTTTAATATAAATAATTTGTTTTGTATATTAAAAGTGTGCTGTTAACTACCCTTACTACCCATGTGAATAACAAAGATGCTTTGTGTAGGTACTGTTTTCAAATCGATTCAAAATTCCAAATAAAAATGTGTACGATAGGTTACGACTATATCACATTAGTGTACACATTCACTCACTGACACACTCACAAACTTTCGCCTTTATAATATTAGTATTATATAGGCGAAAGTTTGTGAGTGTGTGAGTGAGTGAATGGGTATGTTTGTTACTTCTTCACGTCTAAACGGGTGGAGCGATTTTAATAAAAAGTTGACACCTTGGATTAACACATACACTATAATTTATAAAGATTAACGTGGGTAAAACCACGGGGCACAGCCCCTTTGGAAACAGCTCTTTTGGAGATTATAGGTACATGTTTATTCTTTCATGTGCAATAAATAGACACTTCCATTTTATTCAGTAGTCCTTCTATGTTTTAATTCAAAGGTGACAACCAAATTTAAAAAAAATGTAATTATTGTATCCTACTAATATTATAAACGCGAAAGTTTGTAAGTATAATGGCTGTTTGTTACTCTTTCACGTAAAAACTACTGACTGGATTTTAATGAAACTTTTAATTTATAAAGATATTGTGCGTGAATTGTCCAAAATATGACGATGAGTGTCAAGTAAGTTGGAAAAAATCTACCATCTGAGAGCTATTCTGGCGTGCACTGCCAAAACCGCTAGAGGTACACATCCTACTAATATTGTAAATGTCAAAGATTGAGAGTAAAGATGTATGGATGTATTTTTGTTACTCTTTTAGGCCAAAACTTCTGAACGAATTTTGATGAAACTTTGTATCCGAATAACACATAGGCTATAATTTATAAAGTTTAACGCGGGTAAAACCGCGGGGTATTGCTAGTATACTATAAAACTAATTGTTTAACTATGAAATTGGTGACGAAACATGAAGCCTGAGCTACAGACATTAATTTGACAAAAATGTAAAAAGAAGTTGCTTCTACATATAAGCAGTATCCGATTCAGATCTTTGGGAAGGCTTTGTCCAGCAGTGGACGTCTTTCGCCTGATGTGATCAAATAATTCCTATAAATATGGTTTATTATTTAGTTTCAAATACATATACAACTGTAAATTTATTTCTCGTTGTTTTATATTCCTTGTTTCGATCAAATAAAGCGGAATAACAAAGCAAGATATACATTCTTTATTCTACGTAATATTTTCCCGGCATCCACCGTGTCCAGAATTATATTATTTCAATCCCTCATCTAAAAGTAAATATAACTGGAATTTTCCCCGAAACGTATAAATATTTTCTGGGTGTTCTACGGTTAATTAATTATTCAGACACCAATTTGATATTCTTTTTTGTTATCCATTGTAAATGCTTAGCTTTTTTTTGTTATGGCATTTGCTACGTATTATTTTGACGCCCGTCACAGAAATGGAGGTTTCATACATTTGAAAGTAATATCTAAGTATCCGGATGCCTTTTTCTTGTATGCTTGTGTGTTTGTGGCTCTTTACCGGATGAGCTTATGTCAATACTATTTTATAATAATTTTATTATTAATATATCTCACAAATTAGGAAAAGCGATTTCAGCATTACTTTATTGCTATTCAATAAAAGTGAAGTTTAGTTAAAATGTTTATCAGCTTTGTTACAAAGTAATCTGTTGATCTGCAATATTTAGTTCATAGACTTGCAGTTCAGGGTTTTGAATTAACATTTCAGTTGGAAAGTATACAATAGGTTTGAGTAATAGTGCACATACTGTTATAAGTACAATATCACAATGACAGAACAGTTGCATTTTCTCCCACATGAGTTCGATAAAAACTACGGATGAATACGAATGAAACTCCCATATACTTTCCTCTTAAGTAAATGGGATTTTCATTCATATGGATCCGTAGTTCTCCAGCCGTACAGCCGAAACTGATTTGTTACCTGTAAAAAGAAAACAACTCTAAAGTCAGTAAAGTCGAGGTCTCTTATTCTCCTATTTCCTACCGTAATTTATTTATTTATTTAAGGATCGTCAACGTTACATACACTCATGCAGTTATAAGACACGTACATACTTAAAAATAATTCTTAGTGCTGCAAAACTAATTTTTTATCAGTAATGAAACGATAAGATTGCTGCAGAAAATTTCAACTGATTACCTGACGTTTCATTATTTTTATTTTATGTTGCCATATTGTTTTATCAGTAACTATTCACGATATTAATTAGTATAATGTTATCAACTAATTTAATCACAACATTGCAACATCGAAGTTATTTGACAAGTTTGCGGGACTTCGTACCTGCAGAATTGGTTGCAACCTTGTCGATGTCATGCAAGTGCTTTTCCTTCCCGATTGCCTGCGAAGCGATGGTTGTCGTTAGCTGAGTGGCTGTAACCTATGCCAAGATAACTTGTAGTTGAGTAGCGGTTTCAATCATATTGGTCCACAGCATTACTCTTGTAAGATACACTGCTGCAATTTCTACTAGAAACCCACTTAATACACCTTAAGTCAAACCGAACAATGCATGGAAAATTCTTATACATAATAAACATTTTTGGTATGAAATAATCATAGTATTGTTTGAATAAATTATTTGATGTTGCCATTCAATCAGACTGCCTAAAATCATTATCAAGTGTTTGTTGTAGCTGAATGAATAATATATGCATTCAGTTTATAACATATTCAATATCAGCGGATCACAGATGGCAGACGTATGTACGTGGATTAACCAAAATATATATTAGCGTTATATTATGATTTGAGTCAACGTTGCTAGGAAATTATACCTAGATAACCTAGATTGGCTGACTTTGTTCTTGATATCTCGTGAAATTAGTTTTCCCAGGTATAAAATCTTGCTAAATTAGTAAGTTACATGTACAGACGCCAGCCCATCCAACTACCCCAATCTGTCAAATTTCTTTTATATATTGTCAACTTTATCACATAAGCATAAGTTCACTTTCAATTGGGGAAATTTGTCAGATTCGGGTAGCTAGATATGCTGGCGTCTGTATCTCAAATCTCAGTTTGCCTATCAATAGGCTTCAAAAGAAGGAAGTTATTAATTTGATTGTAATGAAACAATGAAATTTATTCAGCACTTGGGTATTAACATACACTTGTACTTGTCAAGCTCACAATGCAGTACATAAACATAGTCGAATACAGTATAAACGTTACAAAAAAATAATTTGTCCGCCCGTGCGGTCTGTTTTATCAGATATATTTTCTTAAATCCTAAAATAAATAACAAGTTACTAATCTATTATTTTGAAATTTAGTTGAACTATATTAAAATTAGCTAGCGCAGAAGACTCTTAACCAGTATCTTAAATTAAACGACTAATAACTGAGGCCACCCTTTTCGGGTTCGGGCCACAGGGGGCCGCTGAAGCAACAAGACAGAATTCTAAGAGAGGGTGTGATTATTAGCACGGGATCACCGATGACGCGTTAAGCGATCCTCGCCGCTGAGGAACCTACCCTAGCTAACCTGCGGCTTTCTCTAGCTACCTAGGTGGACGACTCGGAGAAGAAAGCCACAAAGAAACTCCGGGCTTGCTTTTTTCGTCTTCTTTTGCTTTTTGTTTTCGCTTTTTTTTTATATCTTGTGTTTTCTTACATTGTGATGGGTGTTATGTACGCACAGAACCGTTGTCATCTAATGAATCAAAAAAATGTGAGATAATAAACAATAACATTAAATTTCACTCAAGCAATTAGAATAACCTCTTGCTAATATTAATAATTGAATGATTTTTAAATATAGGTATGTTACGTGATTTCTCCGTAGTTTGTAAAACGATATATTTTTTTTATCGATAGTGAATGATTTCAATTTTGTTCCAATCGGTAAACTAAAAGAAAAGTTAAAGTCGGTTTTATGTTTTTAAACAGAAATATCAAAAAAGCATTTCAAAAATTGATAAAGTTGTTATAAATAATAATTAACAAAATCTACGTCTTTTCTAACATATCTAAAAATCTAACTAATATTTTGGAAGGTGGGCCCACCTTCTAAATACTTAAAAAATATTATTTTTTTATACAACCTCACCGTCCGCATTGGTTAGATAGAATATTATGAAAAAGAAATTATATTTTAAAATATAAAATTCGATATCATTTTAGCAAATCCAAGCGGAATTTAAATATTTCGCCCTGCCTATATCTCTAGTTTGCTGTTCTATTCATAACGTGTGAACAACACATTATTTATTGTTTTGCCATAAATTAGCCTGAATAAAGTAATTGCACTGAGTTCCTACATTATGTTCACCTGATAGAGTTTCAGTCATTGCGGTCAGGCCTAATTAACACCCATAACATCGATTACAGAGTGAGGACAAGTGAACACAATTGGATAGAAGTCATAGACTGGAGGCTTTGTGTATTTCCGCGATACAATTATATCGTAAATGTATTTTATTTGAATTTTAATTGATTAATATAATATGTTGTTTTATATAATGTATTGCATAACTTTATGTACAAATTGTTTGATATATGTTTTCTATTTGTTATGTATAAATCTTGTTATCTGTCAATTATTTAATTAACTAATACTGGTCAAGGTAATGTAAGGCACTTCGTCTGCGAACGTTGTGCATACCTGTAAGTGACCTACTCACACTGGATTAATCTCTCTTTATTAGACTCATACAAACAAATTGTGAATAGGTTGTTGGTGAGCCTTATCACTATAAAAAAAAAAAAAAATCTCTGTTGTGATTGTGTCATCATCATCATCATATTAACCAAAAGAATGCTGGACAAAGGCCACCCACAAAGATCTCCACAATTGCCGGTCGTGCGCTATCCGCATTCAGGGACCCTCACAAGATAATCGGTCCATCTTGTAGGGGGCCTGCCCACGCTGCGTCTTCCGTCAAACCGTTGTGATTGTGTAACACCGTGAAAATAAAGCTTCTACTAAGAATTTTCCTTGCCATCAAAGTCCTCCCATAACAAATAAAATGAATTAGGGACACCACATAACTGTTGATTACCTGTCCGTATTTTCTTACTTATATTTTAATTTACGTGACAAAATTTAAATTGGCAAAGTCAATAAATTAAAATTAATCATAATTTAAATTTAAATTGATTGCCTTTGCCTTTGCCAATTTAATTTTTAAGTTGTAATGTAATTGTGTGATGTGTTTTGTCTTATTTCTCTAATTTTAATTTAATGTACTTATCATTATCGACGGTCACCATAGCCTAGTTGGTAGTGCTCCTGCCTACGAAGCTGGTGGTCCTGGGTTCGAATCCCGGTAAGTGCAAATATTTGTGTGATGAGCACGAATATTTGTTTCTGAGTCATGGATGTTTTCTATGTATTTAAGTATTTATTTATCTATATAAGTATGTATATGGTCGCCTGGTACCCATAGTACAAGCTTTGCTTAGTTTGCATACATTAAAGTACATTGTAGTAGTGTTTTTTATTTATATAATTTTGTATGCCTAACAGACAGAACATGGATGTACTTTATTTTGTTATCAATATCAACTGTATTCATAACTTATGTTCACAAAATAAATTTGATTTGATTTGATTTGGGGCTAGGATGATCTGTGTGACATTGTCCCTATATATTATTATTATTATCACCCAGTTGTTGGTTGAAATATAGGAATAATAATAATAACATGTTAATGCCAGCTTATTTATCAAATCCGTAAAATCATTTTCTATGTGTTTGTTTTTAGCATAGTTACGAGGTTTCCATGTCTTATTTTCCCAAGCCTTAACAATTCGATACATGGTACACATGCCAGTTTTAATTTAATGGTCCTTTAGGTATGAATTAATAGGCAGTTAATAACTAAGCCCTGTAAACGTGGGCGACTTTAATAAATACTTTACTGCTTAGATACTAACTAATTAATGTACTCGTATTCACGCACAAGGGCCCAATCAGGACGCTAAGTGCGGAAAACAAATCGCCCAACTAACTAAAATATGATGGCAGTGGCAGTGGCTAGTGGTAGCTAAGCCGCCCAGAAGGCTTCTGACAAGGCACGGGTGCGTTAGAAATATTGTCCAATGACATTAATAGGGACCGACCGCGACAGTTAAACATACCCATCGAAACAACTGGTTTAACCACTAAGTATCTCCGTGGCTAAACCAGACTTTGGTCACTCATTAGACTAACCACATGCAAAGGTTCTTTACTGCATCGAACTTCCACGGAATGGTGAGCGTTATTGGAAATTATTGCCTCTCTTTTGGACACTTGATAATCTTAGCTTTAAAAATGTATTAACAAATTTTTTAACATGTATTGATCAACATCAATACATGTTAATACAAATAGTGCTTGTATAAAACATTCATTGCATTGACCGAACTATAGATTTGAGGCCGTAGCGAGCGGGAATCCATTCAAATCTCCAATAAATGAGTTCACACCACAACAAATCGATGTCTGGTTGTGACCACATCGTATTTTAACTATTGCGGACTATCGTTCCGATTTGTTCCACCACATCTATTCCCAAACAAGTTTGCTCATCACCTTATTGGATGATGAGATGAAAAATATAGTTGAAGTAATAGGATCAAATAGTTTTACTATTTAATAACTTACCTTACGTATTCAATATTAAAACAATGAATGAAAGCTGTAAGCATTTGAAGAGTAAATTCTTTAAAAATAGGTGGTCGTTACCTATGAGATATTTTCAAAAAAGCTAAACTAATCGTCACATAATGTAAATCTTCTTAGCTTAGGAGAACCATACCTGTGACATTTTGACGGTCACCGTAGCCTAGTTGGTAGTGCTCCTGCCTACGAAGCTGGTGGTCCTGGGTTCGAATCCCGGTAAGTGCAAATATTTGTGTGATGAGCACGAATATTTGTTTCTGAGTCATGGATGTTTTCTATGTATATAAGTATTTATCTATCTATATAAGTATGTATATCGTCGCCTTGTACCCATAGTACAAGCTTTGCTTAGTTTGGGTCTAGGATGATCTGTGTGAAATTGTCCCCAGATATTTATTATATTATTATTAGTTATATATATTTTTTTTCAATATTCCACATATTGAAAAAAATATAGATAAAGGTCACACCAGCGTAATGTCGAGTTCCAGTATGTTGCACAAGCTTGCATTCGAAAGAGTTGCAGAACAGTCTTGTAACAAAATCGTTAATCGCACTTCTATTTGTCAATCTTACTTACTTAGTGCATTCAGATACGACAGCATGGGGCTGGGGCCGCCTAATTCGCCGTTTATCGTAATCGTGATCGGCGTTCAAATAGATGACGGTTGTAAATAACTAGATCATTCGTTCAATCAACTTCCATGAGCACAATGTGACGTCATACATAGTCTGGAAACGGTTTTCAACGTTGAAGTCGATTGAACGAATGATTAAGTAATTTTTAACTTGCATTTATTTGATTGACGGTCACTATTGCGATAATTGGCAAATTAGGCGGTAGACCTCCTGGTTCTACAATCGTTCATAGACACGGTAACTGGTTAGTATCAGGTGGCCCATATTCTTGTTAAATTGTATGTTTAGGGTATGAATGTTACCAATAAGAAATGTTTATGTTTTATAATTTTTGTTCATCAATCCAAATCTACAATTAACCTAATTAGGTTTTGTATGTTCTGCTTAAAAAACGAGACGTCATTCCGTAGCATAACATTATTATGCCCGAAGTGCCTTTTCCTTTTACTTAAAGAAATGAAGAGACGCATTAGTCACTATCAGTGGCTCCACGTCCACGTCCAGTGCCGCATTAAACTGTGGGGCTTTTGTTTCATACAGCATGTAAACTCTTAAGGTTATACTGTACTAAGACCAATTCATTTTATTCTTTGCCCTGAGACTAATCAGCTAAGTATACTTTTTAGGAAAATTAGATGGTCTTCTTGCTTCTAAAAACTTGAACTTATATCAAAGGAACACTTTCAGTTTCTCCGTTAAGTATTAATAGATATTGACTCATACTTCTATGGAGAAGAATGAGCAAATATTGCTTCATTGACTCACTCTTCATAAGAGAATACTGTAGAACGCCAAGCGGATCGGGAACGAGCCGATCCCACTCGTAGAGGCGGCGGAGGAGGCGTTAGGGGGTGGCCTATAGCTCAGCACCGCTCGGGGCTGTGATGGCAAGATGAGAATTGTCTTCTACTGCCCCCACGTGCAAGCAGCTCCGGGAAGAAGGCGATCTGATTGTGGCGCAGTCGCCGTGCCGGACTGGCAGGAGTCGACAATAGCGGAGAACAATTCAGAGCCTTCCCAGGACTCCTCTCATCCAGTGCTAACAGAAATACACACAGGTTAGGTTTAGTCGGTGCGACATACCCACCCGCAGACACTTTTTGAAGTTGGCATGCGTAAGCTTATCAAAGAAAATCTTTTAAATTGTGAGCCATAGCGGTAATTTCCCTATCAACGTGAATCCACGTCTAACAAAAGCAATCTGGTTTAGTTGGAGCAGTAAATGCTAGTAATAAAAAACAGATGAGACGAAACAAATATAATATAAAGGATTATTTATATATTATTAAAGGCAAGATTGAGAAAAAACTATTAACTTGCCTAGTTTACTTCGAGCGACCAAATATTTATAGCGTTTACAGACGTAGATGAGATTTTTTTAATAATCTTACTTTTTAATAGTAACAAAAACGTACTTGTACAATTTAGTTGCGTTCGATAATAGCTACATTAGTTAGGAACTGTGAATTGCCGGTCTAGCACTGCCCGCATCCAGTGGCTCCCAACGATCCTTAAAAGATCTTCGGTCCATCTTATGGGAGGCCAGTCTTTTGGTTTATGTTGCCACACTCGAGAATCTTTCTGCCCCAGCGGCCGATGGTTCTGCGAGCTATGTGCCCGGCCGGCTGCCACTTTACGAGGCTCTGCCTAGTTTTGGGATAGATAAGAGTGTGTTACTTATTCCCGAGATATTTATTTATTTAGACCCCCAAGATGTAGAATGGAAGTTTGTATAATGGGATAATGCGGCACTGTTCCCGTCATAACAAACTATCTCCAGCCGAACGGTTCTGTCGTCCGTGACTTGACTACAAAACAGTCGTTTCAATGAAGAGGGGAAAAGGTTTATGGTCCTTCACTAAACAAGAAGATTCAAGGATCTACACGGTTCTTGTTATTGAAGCATATTTTATTGTTGTCTTATTGTTGCCAATGGCATTTTATGAAAATATTTATATTATTTTCTTCAAGTAAAGGCTTTAAAAATCTTTATATAAAAATTAAAGATACTTATAATATAGTTTTTCAAAATCAATTATAAATAGTTTAGGTAAATTTAAACACTGTCTAAATAGTTGAACACTTAATTACTTAAAAACCCTGTTTTTTATATTATAGCAATACAAGTAAGCAAGTGATAAATGCTCACCACCGCCCATAGACACTCGCAGCACCAGAAGAGCCGCAAGTGCGTTGCCGACCAATACCGGATCTGAAATACCTCCGCAGTTTATTGATTCCACAGAGTCATAGTACGCAGTAAAAATGGTTTCATTTCAATTTTTTTCAAATAAAGCCTGCTACATACGGTCGAACTAGGTTTTGGAGTATTTATTTCACTCTGACCGGTACACAAAACCAATGAATAGTGTTGCATACCTACATACCTCCATGGTATTTAATACCTCTATGGTGAGAGAGTAAAAGGTTTTCTATTGACACGTCTGTCATTCATTATTTGTATTCCGCATTGTAAATAAATGTTTACATAATGAACAGTCTTTTGATGATAAAGATATAACAAATTGGCGACGAGGATGGGATCCAATTTGTTATATCTTTATCATCAAAAGACTGTTCATTATGTAAACATTTATTTACAATGCGGAAAACAAATAATGAATGACAGACGTGTCAATAGAAAACCTTTTACTCTCTCACCATAGGGGTATTAAATACCATGGAGGTATGTAGATATGCAAAAAATAGAAAGTATTGACTATATTTAAAATGTATAGTAACAGTAAACCCTGAAGTTTTATCTTAGTGTTAGAAAAAAATAACAATCTTTATGGATAAATACCTAATTATGTTAAAAAGCTCGTCATACGTCACATAACATTTTGTGATTCTCACAATTACGATATTATTTACAGTAAATTAGATTGTTTGTTGCGTTCCAGGATCAAAAATATGGTCTTAATTATAAAATATATCTACATATTATAACCATTTCTTACAAATTCGAATTGTTAAATATATCACGATAAGTGTCAAGTAACTACGAAAAAATCTACCATCTGCGAGCTATTCCGGCGTGCACTGATAAAACCGCTAGAGGTACACATCCTACTTATATTATACTCGTAAATGCGAACGTTTGTGAGTATTGATGTATGGATGTATGTTTGTTACTGTTTTACGCCAAAAGTACTTTAACGCGAGTGAAACCGCGGGGCATGGCTAGTTATCTATATAGCCTAAAGTTTTAAACTTATTATAATATACAAGTGCAAAAGTTGGCTTGTTGTAAAATGATATAAACTAAGAAATATATTTAGTACAAAATAAAGGTATATAACTATTTCTATTCGCTTTCAACTATCCACAGTGTACTGTGGAGCTTTACTTAGTTAAATCTAGATGGTGCTGTGATATGTCTGGGGAATTTAATACTAGCTGTGCCCCGCCATTTTACCCACTTTAAACTTTATAAACTATAGCCTATGTGTTAATCCAAGGTGTCAGCTATCTCTATACCAAATTTCATTAAAATCGCTTCAGCCGTTAAGACGTGAAGAAGTAACAAACATACACACTCACACAGTCATACACTCACAAAATTTCCTCTTTATAATATTAGTGTGATACTAATAACTGCTCTCCACCACTCGTGTTTTGGAACTTTATCAGTTACTAAGTATAAAAATTCATAACTAGCCGCTTATTGCAAAAATCACGGTCAAAATTATAAAAGCCCCCTAATATAACAACGAGGAATAGTAAGTATTATGGGAGTATAGTAGTATTCATTTAACATAACGATTATAGTAATCTAAGGTGGTTTTCATTGCTTCAATGAACAATAAAGGTAAGCGAGACACATGCCGTCTTAGTAATTAACATGGTATGCACTTTATAACCATTCGATATAAAAAACTATAGACGATATGGTATTGCATAAAAATGGTATTACAATTTGTGGTTTTGAATCACGGGAAACAGAACTAACCTCGATATACGCTCATTAGGTTATGTAATAATTTAGAAATTTAGAAATTAGCATTTAGAAATTAGTGTTAATTTATTAATGTTTTATTGTATAAGTTCGTTTTTCCATACATTTATTATTTTAATTAGTTATGAGTTATTATAATATTAGTGTCCAGGTACTTTGAAGATGTAACTGCGAGCTGTACTAACACATCATTGTCTGTGAGATATTTTACATGGTTCCATCATAAAACCAGCGCTGCAACAGTTAATGTTGCAGCTAGTGCTGAGGTGGGACCAATTCGGACTCGCACAGATAACCAATAAGGACTTCTGTATGTGTACCTATTTATATATATTATAATGATTGTCTGTGCTCGTTTACTGAATAAATGTATTTTCTTTCTTTCTTTCTTTTCTTTCTTAATATAAATGAAAATTGAAGGACTGGTCATTAAGACCCATCTCGACCGATCTCGGCCATTGTAAGTGGTCACAGCTGTTATTAAGGCTGAGACTATACAAGTTTATATATATATTAGGTCTTTACCTATGAAATTGCCGTTCTGCAGTACTGGCCATTTCAAATCAAAATAATTTTTGTTTGGCTAAGAATTCTTATTTCAAATTAATTTTATTTTAAAAACATGGATTCTTTTTTCCAAAAGTAGTCATTTCTTTATTGATTAGTGTTACATTTTCATCG
This sequence comes from Pseudoips prasinana, assembly GCA_951640165.1. Lineage (NCBI taxonomy): Eukaryota > Metazoa > Arthropoda > Insecta > Lepidoptera > Nolidae > Pseudoips > Pseudoips prasinana. The sequence goes on from OX621240.1 coordinate 20,380,780, forward strand.
CATTTCAATCTTTTTCGTCATCATGGATACGTTAAAAATTCGAGTAATTATGGAATATGAGTACCGTCGTGGCAGCAACGCGGCACAAGCGGCACGCAACATCAACGACGTTTACGGAGCTAACACTACAAACCAACGCACCACCTGTTATTGGTTTGCTCGCTTCCGCTCTGGAAATTTCGACCTGAAAAATGAACCTCGCGGTCGTCCGAAGACTTTGGTCGACAATGACGAATTAAAGGCGGTTGTGGAAGCTGATGATACACAATCTACGGCTGAATTAGCAGCAGCTTTCGACGTTAGCGTCAAAACAATATTGGTCCATTTGCGTCAAATTGGCAAGGTAAAAAAGCTTGACAAATGGGTGCCCCACGAACTCAATGATCGCCAGCGCGAAGTACGCGTCGAGACGTGCCTTGCACTGCTCAACAGACACACAAATGAAGGAATTTTGAACCGCATTGTTACCTGCGATGAAAAATGGATTCTGTTTGATAACCGCAAGCGCTCAGCATGTTGGTTGGATCCTGGTTCAGCACCTAAACAATGCCCTAAACGAAAACTTACCCCTAGAAAAGTGATGGTCACTGTTTGGTGGTCTAGCGCCGGTGTGATTCATCACAGCTTCTTACCAAACGGGGTGAGCATTACTGCAGATGTGTACTGTGAAGAACTGAGCACAATGATGGAGAAGCTGGCGCATCTCCAACCAGCATTGGTCAATCGCTCGTCTCCGCTGCTCCTGCACGAGAACGCGCGACCTCATACTGCACAGCAGACGGTCTCCAAGTTGCAAGAACTGGGGTTGGAAGCTCTCCGTCATCCGCCCTACTCACCAGACCTTGCGCCTACAGACTACTACTTTTTCCAGAATTTGGATAACTTCTTGGCGGGAAAAAAATTCAATACCCGAGAGGCAGTACAAAATGCCTTTGAAGAATTTGTTGCCTCCCGTCCAGCTGATTTCTTTAAGAAGGGCATCAATAAACTGCCACTGCGATGGCAAAGATGCATTGATTGCATGGGTGATTACTTCGATTAATACAAATAAAAAAATTCATGAAAAAAATTCGTTTAAATTTTTTCATACAAAACGGCAATTTCATAGGTAAAGACCTATTATATATATATATATATGTATTTCAGCTTAACAACTCTGTAATGGAACTTAAGTGTACCAACGTATTTACGCTCCTTACATCTTTTCTTCTTAAACCATTGTTAATAATTAAATTGCAGCTCGTTGATTACAAACTTAGCTATCGGGATTTCAATTGAAACCTAACAACCGGGATGCATGGTTAATTTATTTCTATTTATTTATTTTATTTGATGTATGATATATGATACATCGTATCACATCAAATAAAATAAAACAGCTATACCGCACGTAAAACAGATTTCTGGCGTGGCGACGCATGCCGTGGCGACGCGTCGCCAAGCTATACGATAGTAGTATGTACCTAGTGTGTGGCGACGCGTCGCCATGCGCAATCGACTTTTTATTTTATCATAATGACATATTTAGTTCATATTACTACATAGACATATTACTTTTACAAAATATTTTCACATCTGCCAGGCGTCCCGTGACGGCTCACATTTTTTTTATTCCTTGAAGCATTTACTTTCTTGGCGGGTATCGAATTGCGTGTTTTGTTTCTGTTATTCTATTTTATCAGATTCATAACTTCTGTTGTGGAGTCTTGGTGAAGTTCGTTAGTTTCTGGAATAGTAGCAATGGGGGCTGAAATCAACAGAGACTAGCCAAATAAAATACCCAAAATGTACTAAATTGCACATTTAGAGATTAGTAAAATAAGTTGTATAGATTTACGTACGCGTGGGAATCGAACCCCGAGAACCACGGGATATCTGGCCTCATGGGCCTTATTCTCCGTTAAATTTGAGTCCGAACATAGTTAAAGAAAGTCATTAGATGATCCATTAACTTTACGACGTAATGAAGACGCTAACGCCATCTCACCGAAATCTGTTAATAACGCTTATTATTGCTAATATATGTATCCTCGTCATTTCTCTTCTCATGAGATAGCAATTCAAACCGACCAGGATTAGCTTCGACGGTGTTTAGTACTCTCCAATTTACACATTTTCAAAAACTCGGGGTGCTTTTGAAAAAACCAGCAAGAAAAATTTGATTAACACTTTTTGTCCAGATCGAGGGGATTCATTATTTGACGGTCACCGTAGCCTAGTTGGTAGTGCTCCTGCCTACGAAGCTGGTCGTCCTGGTGCGAATCCCGGTAAGTGCAAATATTTGTGTGATGAGCACGAATATTTGTTTCTGACTCATGGATGTTTTCTATGTATTTAAGTATTTATCTATCTATATAAGTATGTATATCGTCGCCTGGTACCCATAGTACAAGCTTTGCTTAGTTTGGGGCCAGGATGATCTGTGTGACATTGTCCCTAGATATTATTATTATTATTGTGTCAATGCCGGTAAATGAAGAATATACACCAACATAGAAACAATTAGGGTAGGTCCAGGCACTTTCCCCAGTGGGATATGCAAATTTGAGTACACTACGAGAGTCACAGAAAAATAGTACTGCGTAATAAACTAGCTTCTGCTTGAATATGTAACAATTAACATATACTCTAATAGCTTTCATCTGTGGCTTCATCCCCGTGAATTTATTTGTTGATTACTGGTTAGGCAAAGTAAAGAACAAAGAACAACCTTATAGCAAATTACCGCAGAGCTAACATCATCAAAGTTATCAATAGATATTTCTATACATAGTATTATGTTAAAAAATATTCGATACAGGCAAACGCTAATCAGAGAGTATTAAAGCACCACGTTTATATACTACTAGCTGTGCCCCGCGGTTTTACCCGCGTTAAATTTTATAAATTATCACAGCTCCTCCCCCGTAGGTAATAGCGTAATAATATGTAGCGTATATGTTGACCCGACCTCTTACCTAGTAATATTCATACAAAATTTGAAGTAAATCCATGCAGTACTTTTTGAGTTTAGCCTGGACAGACAAACAGATAAACAGACAAAAAATTCTAAAAACTATATTTTTGGCTTCGATATTGATTGTAGATCACGCCCCAAGTATCCTTTAAAAAAATATTCATTGTACAGTTCTGACTTTCCTACGATTTTATTATATGTATAGATATCTAGATGTGAACTGCAAACGACATAGTCACGTAGTACATGGACTAACCATTAGAAGCGCATTCGATATTTACGCGGATCGAAATAACAATCCACGTGCCTGTTGGGATTTGTTAGTGAGCGCTTAATAGGAAGTGTTTATATGTTCATTTTTTTCATATTTTTATAATTATATTGTAAAAAATCTATGTTTCTTTGATGTATTTAAGAGAGGTAGGGCATAGCGTTCATTCGTTCAAAGAGCAGCCCGACTGCGGAAGTAACTCCACCTTACAGAAGACATTCCTTAATAATAACATTAATTATTTTAATGTTGTGTTTCCGAGCGTGAGTAAGGTCGCCAGAGCTCATTGTGGGGAAGGGTCAGCAACACTTGTTTTCAGAATTTTAAAGGCCGGAAATTCATCCGCGAATCAGGTGTAGCAAGTGTCCATGGGCGGCGGTGATCACTTACCATCAGGTGACCCGTTTGCTCGTATGTCGCCTTCTGATATAAAAAAAGTATATTATTTTTAAGTTAACGTTCCATGAGACTCATGTCTCATGTCAGTGAGTCTTGCATCGATAACAAGTATCCTTGTTTTTACTTTATTTTTCTTCTTCTTTATCTTGAATGATTGATGTCTGTGTAGTTTCGCCATATATGGCTGATGATATTATTATATTCTCGCAATCAATAATAATAAAACTTTATTTCAGACCAAAAGACAAGTCCATAATTATGTTAGTATTTTGGTGCTAGTAACAAAAGTGTTTAAAAAACCTTATTAACCCTTATTCCATCCTATAACATGTTTTATGAAATTGAAATGTTCCAAATAAACATAGCGCATGTCAAAGGCTGGTATAGTTTCCTAGTTAAGGCTTAAATATAAATATCCTGGGGCGTTATTTGCACACGGCCATCTGATCCCAAATTAAGCAGAGCTTGTACTATGTAACCAGATAACTGATATGGTCCATATACTATTATATAATTACACTCACCCAGAGTCCGGACAAACATACATGTTCATGCACACAAATATCTGTTCTGGGATGAGAATCGAACTCATCCTCCGACGTGAAAAGCAAGCATTTGCCAACCACGCCAATAATATTGTAAATACGTACTGATATGGATAATTACACCTAGACTTAGGACAGACAGACATGTTCATGCACAAAAATATCTGTCCTGGGTGGAAATCTACCCACGACCTGCAGCCTGAAAGGCAAGCATTTACCAATCACACCAAAAATTTTACAGCCTAGAAAACTTAATATTAGTAAATAAATAGGCGGTGTCTCATCTGCGTGCATTGGAGAGAACGTAATGGTGTTAGCCGTGCGCTTGACCTGTCTCCGATCGTGTCAGTTACCGAACTATCAGGTTATGGAATTTATTGAATTGAGAGTTTCTCCATATATGTAACATATATGTTCAACATAACATGTTGAATCCATACTGTTAGTTGACATTTTTCATGGTTTTGTAATGGAACTTAATTTTATTACTCTCAATGGCCGGCCATTTTATTTCAAAAGTAATATATAAACAAATAATTTATGTAAACAGTATATTATGATGTCACGAGTAAAGTAGAAGACTTGTATGATTATATTTAAATATGCAGGAGCAGAACTGATATACCATTTTAATAAATCTGTACTGTAACCTTACCATTTATCGCTAACGAGAGCGTCAGCGACATGTATAAATTTCATGAAAACGCGATTACATTCACTAGATACTTCACACACAATAAAATTTATAATTGCACTAAAAAGTACTGATACTAATATGACATAAATGTTATCAAATTCGAAATTTAAACTTATTATTTTTAGTTATTATAACCGGCCAGACAATTAGTTAATACTTGTATAATCTGTTCGCATTTACGATACTAATAGTTATTCGGATTTTCAGAATTAGAAAGGTTTGGGGACAACGCTCGTGGCAGAATAATTAAATAAGATATGCGAGGCATTTACGGACCAATCCATTTTGTTGTTTATGGATTTCGTTATCTACCTTTATTAATTTCAGAGTATATTCCGAGTGTGGATGGAATTTAATAAAAGCTAGGTACGGAAGATTTGTCTTTTTAGCTATTTAGGCATTTTTTTATTTACTAACTGCGCCTCGCGGCCCCCGCTGTTTCTTCCGGATCGTGGTCACAACGCCCATCGTTTCTACGAGCTAATGAAATATATAAATACAAATTCCTTGTTGGATGAATGGTGGATTGGACAGCGGTATCAAAGAATTTGTTAAATATTGGAATTTTTTTATCAAGCACCACTATCACTTATCCAATGAAACAAATTAACAAAAAAATATATACGGATATTTAATTTTTTGTCAACAGCTTTTGTTAATTTATTTTATATTCCTATGGTTGGTTTATATGTGATATGAAAAAAATGGAATTTGTATGTCATATGCCAGCCCTTGTCAACCTCTAGGTATTATGATTCCCATCTTTCCATTTTCCTTACCAAACTCGAGATGGTAATCTCCTCCTCAAACCTCACAGCCACCCTCAAATGAAAATGTCGTAATTATTAGCATACGTCTACGCAGACGTATCCTAAGCGTTACCCCTTTCCCTTCCATTGAAAACAAAAAAAAACCTCTATTAGGAACATAAACTAGTTTTGAAACAATATAAAGGAAGCCTAAAACAGTTCCTATTTCCACACCTCCCAGATATCAATTCCCTTCCAACGTCCAAACAAAAGAAAAAGTAATCAACAAGCAAACATAATTAACCCCGACATTTGCTTTCGGACACCCACTTAAAGAAAACAAAAATCAAAGAAAGCGGAAGCTCCACATAATCGAGCGGCTATTTGTTCAGTTCACACAACAAAAGGAGGAACATGCTACTGTCAAAGATAACAGAATAAAACAAAAGTAAATTGGGTAAAAATAAATAGGGTGCGCGGGTGTAAGGTCAGTGGTAGGTCAGCCGTGCCATCCGTCTCAGTCAGGCAGGTACGCCATTAATATAGCCTACCGACATCTAGACCTGATACCTTATTTGAGATTTATCAAGGTTTGGACATAACGATTGATGTCGTCATGAAATATACAAAAGGTATTTTTAAATTAATTAGTAAGCGAAATTTATCAAATAGGATACGAGGTTTAATTGTTTTTAGTTTATTTCGGGCGCGTCGATTTATTAACCGACTTCAAAAGGAGGAGGTTCTCAAGTTCACCGGTATTTTTTTTTTATTACTTATATTTGAAACTGTTATGAAATAATGATGAACTATATGACATGAAGTCCCACTAATAGATTATACAGATGTGGTGCTTGATTTTTGTGACCCTACAGACTTATAATAATATATTATAATCTTTATAGAATGTAAAAGCACACATTTTCTTGAATTGGTACTCAGTGCTATTGAAATATAGAAAGTTAGGAATTGTTACCGAATTGTAAAAATTATATATTTCCGTTGTATTAAAAAATATCTATAAATATTATATATTTAAGACCTATGTTTTCATCGGTGGAGTTCCTTTCATTCCTATGATACGACACCCATTACTCTTCGCTTAATCCATCGAAAATAAATTTTGAATCCTATGTCTGCCCCTCCTTCCCTCTACTTTGCCTTCCATATGTCCTTATGAAAGTGTCGTACCGTACATATAGCGTCTTAAAATATTTTATCTTCAATTATTTCTGTTGTTAAGATTAATTAATATCTAGTCCCTTAAAAATATGTTGAAATGAATTAACATAACAACCCGTGCAATCATAAAAAGAACAGTAGTGAGTTTAGTGATTCTATGCCTTCTGTGATTTTGAATAAAAAAGATAGAAAGGGTTCAGATAATTTACTGTGTTGCGGGTACATTGGTACAACAGCCAATACATTTCTATTTTCCTGGCTCGAACCGATTCAAAGAAAGCTTGTATTATTATTTCGTCTGTTTCCTGTTGTTAGGGCAGCCTTTCTCAACTTTTTCCTCGTATATTTGTCGCATGACAATTTAGCAAGCAGTTTTGTACTGTGTTTCTTTATGTATGGACTTGATCTGCAAGACATTTTACTGCTTGCAAATGAAAGATGTACTTTACTTTATGCATTGATTGCAATGCGACATTTGTTTATCGGTGATTATTCGTCCGTGGCGTGTGCGATTTTTATGAATTCAGATATATGCAATCACGAGTATAGGCACTACTACTATGTCTAATTTGGTTAAGCCATTCAGGAGGAATACAATCAAGATCGAACTACATGAGTCGCCAAAGAATGAGTTACGTTTGCACTCAGTTTAAAAATAAATCAACAATTAAAAAAAGTATTGATGGATTATTGTGATATATGTTCACTTTATTTTAACTATAAAATAAAGTTGAGACTCATGCAAGTGAATTAAAAAAGAACCATATTTATGTGAAATGTGTTTCTTTCACAGCATGCCTTTAAAATCAACAGTTTTTAACAACTGAATTAAATATATATTTATTATTATAGTACTGATCATCGTTACTGTGATATCAGTATAAACTTTTCTGATTTGAATCATAAATTTAATTAATTACCAGCTCAGTAATTATTTCTCAATAACAAATTATTTCAGTTATCAATTCGAAAGGTATAATATCGTAAAGTGATTTCAGCTGTAATCTTAAACAAAAATCGGCCCTAACTGTCGTTTTAGTAATGCCATGTTTAAATTTCAACGACGTTCGTAACGATCACGACACTGATATATAATAGGAACCACACGTGTTTCCAATTACGTCTTAATTGTTAGCACTTGTGACATTTAGAGCTTCCAAATATCTTTCATTCATTTACACAGTCACTTTGAACATGGCGCGTACATAATTTGATGCATGAACATAAAGCCATATATTTTTAAACGACACATGGCCTTAAATCTTGCATGAATATGTTCTATATACTTTCATGATCTTTAAATTTGTCAACTCATAACTCTTAATTAATTATCTCTCTGGTCTGTTTACCGATTTTTTATTTTATATAGACTTAAATGAGACCGTAATAAGGTCACCAATTTAAAAGAAATGAGATGTTTGAATTTAAATTTCAGTTTCACCGGTGTCTGTATATACGCACAATGAAACTTAATATAACTGCTTAGTACAGACGCCACCACATCCAGCTACCCCAATCTGTCAAATTTCTTTTATAGATTTTCAACTTTGTCACAAAAGCATAAGGTTTACTTTCAATTGGGGAAATTTTGATAGATTGGGGTTGCTTGATGTCCTTGCCACCAAAATTGACATCAGACCAATACGTATTTTTGCGCAAGTATTCGCCAATACTACGAGGTTCATCTTCTTAAAAAACTGACTAAATTATGCTAAATTTAACTACGTTTAGGACATCACAAAACCAGATTCATCGCTCGATGAAAAAAAAATATATAATTTTTTTTAAAGTTAAATGATATGTAAAATTATTAGGTACTCAATTTAAACTGTTATTATAATTTGTAATGCACTTTATACTTAGCAAAAACTTTGTACATAAACATTATACTATTACTACACACTACAGGCCTTACGTCTATCTTAGGCACCAGTCTCCCACAATATAATTAATTATAAAATTGATATTTTTTTGTATTGTTCTTGATGCCATGTAAAATGTACCTTATATGGTGGTGAGAAAAAAAGATTTAGAAGAAAGTATTATTATTATTACTATATATCATCCCGATCCTAATGATTTTATTATGTTTCACCCTGTTTTTTAAGTGTTTTGAGAGTTTTCTAGTTGGTATATTTATACGGGGGAGACAGTGTGATACAAAAAAAATGGGTGTTTTCAGTCTCTGATGCTGACAAACTTAATCAATATTAAGCCAGCAAATCGATAACGTGTAAAATGAATATAGACACGAAATAAATCCGTATGTAGCTTGACAATTTTATACGCCAAGTTTTCACGTTAAAGTTGTGGCGAAGGTGGTCGCAAATTGGTCGGAGATTGCGATCGTAATTTTGCGGGTTTGTGTTAATGCGTCGTGCACATGCAATTTCCAAGTAAACTACATAAAACGCCATCTGGTTGCCTAGATTGAAGTAGTTGTAGATTGCGATCTATCCGTCGTGTTTACACTACATTTGTAGTTACTAATGGATTTGTGTTAATACAAATACAAATACAAATACAAATATTTATTGGAACCAAAAACAGATAATTTACAATATTGTGTGTACGTTAGCAGCTACATTAGTTAGGAAAACTGTGTCGTAGCTGTTAGCGCCCACCTCCGAGGTAGACAACAGTGTTCCATATTTAGGATAATAATTAGTTAAACATTTATTAAAAAGTGAGAAGTAATAAAAATGTAAAAGGAAAATCTTATGAACTATCAGATTACTTTGAGTGTGTGTATGTGCGTGTGAGTAGGTGTGTGTGTGTGTGTGTGTGTTTTGGTTGGGGGATTGTGTGTGTTTATAGAGTTTAAAGTTTATAGAAAGCGTTTATGTTAATTTCAGTAATAGGAAATTTGGAAGGAAATAAATGGGTGTATTGGATGTTAAGACTCTACGAGACTCTCCAGCTCTTCATAACTAAGATTGCTCAGCCAATCGTGTACACATTTTTTGCAATTTCGTAGGGTCATAGGGTATATATCTACTGCCTTGTTTATTTTATTATAAAGGTTAGGGCTCATGAAGTGGTATTGTCGACTAGTCATTAAATTACTAGCCGACTCCGTTTCACAAACCCTATCCCATCTGCGCTTCTTCACTTTAAAATCAGGATCATATACGAGTTCTGAGTGTTTTCGTAATATGGTATTGTAAATATAAATATGTCTCACTGTTGGAACCCTGCACAGTTCGTACAACTCCCGTGTGGGAAAGCGGATAGGCTTGTGCAACATCACCTTCAGAATTGCTCTCTGTGCCCTCTCTAGACGCAGCATTAAACATTTCCCAGCACAGCCCCAGGCGGTTATACAGTAACTTAGTAGCGAGTGTGCCAAGGCAAAGTAGACCAGTTTCAGTGTGGGGAAATCTGCGGACGATCTTAGATTTTTGAAAATAAAGATTAATTTCCTAACACGCGGGATCAGCAGGTCAATGTGATCGTGCCAAGACATAGTGCTGTCTATAGTTACCCCCAGATATTTCATAGTGTTTGTACGTGCAATGCTATGACACTTACATGTTGAGTTAGATATAAAACTACATGTATGGGCAGTTATGGCAAAAGGCGAAACTGGTTGCGATATTAGTCGCGGTGCAAAAGTTATAAATTTGGTTTTATCTAGATTGAGGGTAAGGAGATTATCTGATAGCCAATACATGATCGTCTGGAGAGCAGACTCAGCATATCTACGGGTTTCTGACCAGTCTTTACCATGAACAAGTATAGCGGTATCATCTGCATAAACTATAACCTGAGAGTTGGCCAAGGATAAACGACAGAGGTCATTGATGTAGATAAGGAACAGGGTAGGCCCAAGAACACTACCCTGTGGCACCCCATAACTGAGAAATTGTTCTTTACTTGTGTATTTATCTATTTTAATAACCTGGGATCGTCCACTCAAGTAGCTTTTGAAGATGTCGTAAGCTACTCCCCTTATGCCAATGTCGTTCAACTTTCTCAGCAGGATGGGGATCGAGACAGTGTCAAAGGCTTTACAGAGATCCAGAAAAATAGCCTCCAAGTTGATTATTTTGATGGTTTAACTTGAATTTACAGCAAATGTGTTCCTTAAAATACTAATACAAACACCAAAATAGCATTTTAAACGCCCTTCACTATATGTTTCTTATGTTTTAGTATCTGTTAACTTTTTCTGTAACTTCATAACTTTTAAACAGATTACTAATTTATCTTTCTATTATCTACCCCCCACAAAACTACGGCAGGTCGCTACTGTACAGACGCCAGCACATCCAGCTATCCCAATCTGTCAAATTTCTTTTATAGATTTTCAACTTTATCACAAAAGCATAAGGTTGACTTTCAATTGGGGAAATTTGACGAATTGCGGTAGCTTGATGTGCTGGCGTCTGTACATGTGAAGCTAGTTCTGTTTATGTTCGTATCGACGCCAATATTGTCATGCAGTTACACAACCCCCGTGTAGATTACGGCAGACGGTGGCAGCCTAGTAAATATTTACTCATATGGCATAAGCTTCCAGCCTGCAGGCTTCGAAACAAGTTCACATTTACCTGAAAGATAATTCGACGTTGCGTTGGTATCGCAGCATCGTACGTTTCAACTGCGTATATTTGTGCGTTATTATAATGTGTAAGCATTTACTATGATGCGGTATACATATATGAAGTTTTTGCTAGTAAACTTAGCAAAATCTTTCTGATATTGATACTGATGGGTCTACAATGGTGTACGGCGTGTCGAGGATATTAGTAGAAAGAGTCGCGTAATGAAGGTATCAAAGCCATCAGGCAAAAAGTGCGCCTCAGTGATAGTACGGTAAAGACGGCTACATATCAAGCATGCACAGCTGGCCGCATTGCGGCTAGCCGCATAGTGAGTAGGAGGCATAATAATAATATATGTGAGTGTGTTTGACAATACCGTTTTAACATATTTTATACCATCATACTCTATTTATATATTCCCATTGTACCATTTCTATTTAAGTTCTAAAATAGCATCTGAATTTTGTAAACGAACCAAATTTTAATTAAAAAAACCTATACTACCTAATCTGACCTATACATTGCAATGTTAATAAATATATATTATTATACATTAAATTCGTTAGTGAATTCACACAGGAATACTAAAGAAAGAGTCAGGTTTCTTCATGCAGGGGTGCTAGGTCGGAAAACCTCCTCGTGGTGCACGCACCCTGGGCACGAGCGGCGGTCTTTCTTTATATTTTGGGACTGACTGCTGCTCGTGGCGAATATTCCGACACAGGGGGGGGGGGGGGGGGGGGGCGGAATCTGCCAAGATCCTGTGGTCGTATCTTGGCGGACCTTCCATACTTCATCCATGTATGGTAGGAATTCCGCAACGACCACCCGCGTGTTTGTGCCGTGCGCGGGGACCCGTACGGGGGGATGAAGGAGTCCTGGAGGTTGAGTTGGTGAGGGGTCGGGCAGTAGTTATCCCTCACCCGCAACACGCCTCTTTGGTCCGGATTTCCCCTTACACGGGAGGTCGGGGTCTAGCCGGGCCCCGATCAATCGGCTGTGACGTCCGGTCGGACGGCCGTCAAGGCTAGCCATGGGTAGGCGTAACTGCAGGTGGCGTCTGGGCTGGCGCCGTGTGCCGGTCTGCAGACGAAGGCGCGCGTCGTGCTGGACGTTGGGCTGTCCAGTATCGGTTCGCGTTGGAGGTCTCGCAGATTGGCATAATCCCATGGCTATACCGCCCAATATCCCTGGTGCTTCTAAAGCATCCCCTTTGAGGGCTCGGTGGAGGGTGGGGAATTGGGTTGGTGAACGCCATTAAAGAAGTTTTTTATGGATCCATTAAATAAAAAAAATGCCCAACCGATAGTTAAGGTTTCTGCCTTAACTCCTGAGGTGCTAGCGGGTGTGTCAGGTGTAGTGCACCCCGCAGTAGAAGACGAGATGGCAGCAAAGGCTGCAAAAAAGACGAAGGCCGTCAAGAAGGTCAGGGGGACCTTTTCCCGCCCGGCCACTCCGGTTTCTGGAGCATCGCGGGAACAAGCGGGCACGGAGAGCGATAGCTCCATCAGGTCCGCTGTGTCGATGGAGTCGGTGTGCAGCCGCGAGGGTACCCGTAAGCGAAAAAGCCCCGCCGGGCAAAGCGGAAACAAGGTGCTTCGCTCCAAATTAAGTGTGGATGAAAATGACGATGATGACGTGGAATTGGCGTTTATACTGGATCCCTCTCAGGGTCCAGTTAACACCAAAAGCAAGTGCCGACTGCCCCGGGTCGAGGACCTGGTAGAGGAGCTACGCCAGCAGCCCTCAGCCGACCTGGGGGCAGTCATACAGGAGTCACTGGCGGCGGTTGAGAAGGTGGCGGACACGTCCCGGAACCTAAAGGGAAATTTCGTGCGTGTCCTACGTCTTGCGGCGCGGAAAGCTCAGGCGGCCGCGGCTGAGTTACACGGGAGGACCAGCGGTAGCTTACTAGAGCTGGAAAACCAGAGGCTGCGCTCCCAGCTCGCCTCCCTGGAGGCGCGCGTGGCCGCCATGTCTGCGGAGATGGCGGAGCTTCGCGGTAGAGAGGTCGCGGCTTTTCCGCCATTGCCTTCGCCATCCCGGCCGTTACCACCTGCTCCGCGGTCGCCGCCGCCGTCGTTGAGACCTTCTCTACCGCCGGCACCGGTTGTCCGCGCTCCACCGCCGCCGCAACCAGCCCGGATAACTCGGAGGAGCAATTTAGATGCTCCTCCCTCTATCCCTGCCCGGGAAGATTACGTCTCGCCGGAAGACAGGTTTGCGGCCATATTAGACCGCAAAATGCGCGAGATGGGGCGCATCTGGGACCAGCGTCTGGTCCAGATGCGTCAAGATGTCATGGCGGAGATCTTCCCGGGCAGGGCCATCCGCCCGTCGCTCGCTGGGAGCGCAGCGCCGCCCCAGGTGCCACCCACCGCGAAGCGGGGTGGGCGGAAACAACGGGCTGCCGCTGCGGAAGCTGCTGCGGCTCGGGCCACGGCAAGGCCGGCGCCGACTGCGCCGCCGCCACCCGCCGAGGGCTCATGGGCCCAGGTGGTTGGCCGAAAGGCCAGGGCAAAGGCTGCCCGGCAGAATCGGCCGCCGCCACCTCCGCCTCCAAAGAGGCCGATCGGGCTGCCGCGACCTCCTCCGTCCGCGGCAGTGACGATCAACCTGCCATCGACCTCGGCCACTACCATGGCTGAGGTCATGAAGGTGGCGAGGACCAAGGTCCAGTTAAAGGACCTTGGCTTGGAGGCGGGCCTTCGCCCTAAGAGGGCCCTGACCGGGGGCCTCATATTGAGGATCCCTGGTCCAGAGGGTTCCGCGAAGGCGGAGGCCCTGACTACTCGGCTAAGGGAAGCCTTAGCCGAGACGGGTGCGGTGGTGGCGCACCCAGTCGCAATGGGAGAGCTCCGGGTGATGGACCTGGACGACTCCGCCGACCCCACCGAAGTGGCAGAAACTTTAGCCACGGCGGGGGGATGTGCCGTCGCCGACGTAAAGGTCGGCGAAATTCGGTTCTCCCCGTCGGGTTTAGGTTCGGTGTGGGTTCGGTGCCCACTAGTGGCCGCCCGCAAATTAGCGGCAATCGGCCGGGTACTAGTGGGCTGGATGTCGGTCCGGGTGGTGGCGCTTCCACCCAGAGCTCTCCAGTGCTACCGCTGCCTGGAGAAGGGGCACGTCAGGGTTCGGTGCACAGGGTGCGACCGGAGCGCGTCGTGCTTTGTCTGTGGCCAACAGGGCCACAAGGCGAAGGAATGCACGGCGCGCGCCCCTCACTGCGTAGTGTGTGCCGACCTTGGCAGGCCGGCAAACCATCGCCTGGGCAGCGGTAGGTGCACGCCGCCCAAGAGAAAGGGAGTGGGACGTCCTGCCACGTCCGCTCCTACATCGTCGCGGTCCAACGATCCGGGCTCTGGCCCCGATGGGGTGTCCATGGAGGTGTAAACATTCTTTCCCCCCCAACTTATTTTGCAGGGCAACTTGAACCACTGCATCGCTGCGCAAGCTCTTCTTGCGCAGACGATTGCTGAGCGTTCGGTTGCCCTAGCGATAGTGGCGGAGCCTCACTCCGTTCCCGACCACCCTCGTTGGTTCGGGGCGGATGGGGGCCTCGTCGCCATTTATTGGGCAGGGGGGGAACGTGACCCCCATTGCACACTCCTGGCCAAGGGGCCCGGATTCGTCATCGTGGAGTGGGGACCAGCAGTCGTGGTGGGCTGCTACATCTCCCCGAATTGCGGCCTCGCAAATTTTGAGGCGTACCTGGACGGGCTAACGAGCCATATTAGCTCTTACCAGACCCGTCCGGTACTCGTCCTGGGCGATTTTAACGCCCACTCTAGTGTGTGGGGCGATGCCCGGGACGACGTTCGAGGGGAGTCACTACTGGAATGGGCCGCCGGACTGGACCTCCGTCTTTTAAATCGGGATTCAGTCAGCACCTGTGTGCGGTGGCAGGGGGAGTCGATCGTCGACTTGACGTGGGCGACTCCCTCGGCCATTCACCTGGTCTCGGGGTGGAGAGTTGCGGAGGAAATTGCCACGCTGTCGGATCACCGACACATCCTTTTCAGCGTGGCCTTCCGTCCGCCCCGAGGTGGCCCTGACCGCAATAGTGTTGTCCCACCGCGGCGCTGGTGCCTACGCCGCTTGGACCGTGACATGCTGACGGCTGCCGCCGTCGCCATCGCCTGGGGGGCGAGTGAAGGTGGAGAGAGGATCCCGTCCGATCCCAATTCGCAAGCGGGCTGGTTCCGGGGCATCATGTCTCGCATCTGCGACACGTCGATGCCCCGGATCCGTCCGGGTGACAGACGAGGCTCGCAGTACTGGTGGTCGGCCGAAATCGCGCAACTCCGTTCGGAGTATGTCGCAGCGCGTCGCCGACACCAGCGGGCCCGTCGGAGGAGGCGAGCCAATGCCGAAGAGGCTGCCGGAGCGCACAGGGCGTATCAAGTCGCCGTCAAGGCACTATCCATTGCGATAGCGGAAGCCAAAGCTCGGTCCTGGAACGAGCTCATCGAGGGACTGGATAGGGACCCATGGGGGCGCCCGTACAAAATGGTACTGGGCAAGCTCAGACCGTGGGTCCCTCCGTTAACGAGTACCCTGGACCCGGATTTCCTGAGGAGGGTGGTGGACACCCTCTTCCCTAGGGTCCAGGACAGTTCCTCGGACCCTCCGTCACCGTCGTACCATGCTTGGGACGACCAGTTGGAGGTGACGGAGGGGGAGTTGGACCGAGCAGTACGGCGACTTGCGGCCCGAAATACCGCCCCTGGCCCGGATGGGATACCGGGCAGGGCGTGGGTTTGCGCCCTGGCAGTCCTGGGGGACCGATTGAGGCAACTGTTCACCAGTTGCCTCCGTAGTGCCGTGTTCCCCACCTGCTGGAAAGAGGCAAGGCTTGTGCTTCTGCAGAAGCCGGGCAGGACCGCCGATTCTCCCTCGGCGTTCCGACCAATCTGCTTGCTAGACGAGGCGGGCAAGCTCTTTGAGCGTGTCATAGCCGCCCGTCTCAGCGAGCATCTGTCGCGCGTTGGTCCCGATTTATCGGACAGCCAGTTCGGATTCCGGCAGGGACGTTCGACGCTGGACGCGATCAACCGCGTCCGCGCCCTGTCGGAGCCCACCGTTCGGGCGGGGGAGGTGGCGTTGGCGGTGAGCTTAGACATCGTCAACGCCTTCAAGTCCGTCCCCTGGCGGGCGATACGGGAGGCACTGGTCCATCATAACGTGCCTCCCTATCTCCGTGGTATAGTCGGGGCATATTTGCGCGACAGGACGATTAAATTCGTCGGTCGGAACGGGATTGAGATCCAGAGGGAGCTCTCCTGCGGGGTTCCTCAGGGGTCCGTGTTAGGACCTCTGCTGTGGAGCCTCGCGTACGATGCGGTCCTGCGGATAAGCCTCCCTCCCGGGGTGAGCGTCGTCTGCTATGCGGACGACACGCTCGTCATAGCCCGGGAGGTAAATTTCCAGCGGGCGGTACGGCTCGCCGAACTCGGTGTTGCGTGTGTCGTCACGGCCATAACGCGACTGGGCCTTCGGGTAGCGCCTCACAAGACCGAGGCGCTATGGTTCCACGGCTTACGCCGTAGGGAGGAACCACCCAGTACGTCGATGCGTGTAGGTGACGCAGAGGTCAGGGTGGGGCGGTACATGAAGTACCTGGGCCTCACCCTAGACAGCCGATGGGGCTTCGAGGAGCACTTCGAGCGTCTGGCCCCCCGAGTGCGCCGGGTAACCGGAGCGTTACACCGGCTTTTGCCGAACCTCGGGGGTCCTAGGGAAGAAGTCCGCCGCCTCTACGGAGGTGTCGTGCGATCCATGGTCCTTTATGGGGCGCCCGTCTGGTCTGAACGCCTGACGGGCGCCTCCCGCTGCAGAGCTATCTTGAACAGCCTGCAGCGTGTGGTGGCCATACGGATCGCACGAGGATATCGAACGATATCCTTTGAGGCGGCGACACTCCTGGCGCGCTTTCCACCGTTTGATCTCCTGGCGGCAGTCGACGCGACGGTTTTCACCGAAATCCGCGTCCGCCGGGAGAGCGGCGAGGCGCCAGAGCAGACGCTCGTTGCCTACAGGCGGGAAGCACACCGGCGCGTACTTGCACAGTGGCGCGCAAGGCTTGAGTTGCGGCTGAACGCGCGCCAACGTGCCGTCGGTGCTATCCTGCCTCACCTCGAGGCCTGGGTGGGAAGGAAGGGCGGTTGCGTCACCTACAGACTGACTCAGATACTCACCGGACACGGGTGTTTCGGTGAGTATCTGTGCCGGATCGGCCGAGAAGTGACGACACACTGTCACCATTGCGGGAGCGACCTGGACTCTGCCCAGCATACGCTGGAGGAGTGCCCGGCCTGGGAGGCCGAGAGACGAGTCCTGGTCGCTGAAATCGGACGGGATCTTTCGCCGCCAGCAGTCGTGTATGCGATGCTGGCTGGCGACTCCACCAAATGGGACGCCGTGGTCTCCTTCTGCGAAGCAGTCATGCTCCAGAAGGAGGCCGCCGAGCGGGATCGGGAGCGAGCCGACCCCGTTCGTAGACGGAGGAGGCGTCGGGGCGGCGGCGGCAGCCGTTAGCCCTACTCCCCTCGGGGTTGCGGTGGCAGTATGAGAAGTGTCCTCTACTGCCGCCATATGCAAGCAGCCCCGGGAAGACAGCGAACTGTTTGTGGCACAGTCGCTGTGCCGTACTGGCAGGAGTCGGCAAATGGGGAGGGCAACTCACAGTCCTCCCCGGGTGCGTGTCCCGACCATCTGGGACACGGCGCAAAAGGGGGGCACCGGAGCAGCATACCCGCGTTCCCGGGGCTCCCCCCATCAGGCGCCAGAAGAAGTCCACGGCAGGTTAGGTTTAGTCGGTGCGAGTCCAACATACCCACCCGCAGACACTTTTTGCGGGTGGCATGCATTAGCATTCCCCCTGCCTTATCAAAAAAAAAAAAAAAAAAAAAAAGTTTCTTCATGCAAACACAAAAAGGCTACTCGTAATAAATGACATCTCTGGGTATAAGGAAATGAAAAGACTGTGTATTACTTACTCTATATCATTGGAAATGATTGAAATATTATTTCTTTAAAACTTTTTCTTTAATACTTTATATAAAATCATGGACTTTCGATTATTAATCAAGTTAATTATTTTTATGAGTTAACACATCAGTAGGTACTTAATAAAACATTTTTAGTTTCGCGGTATTGGAGTTTCACAGACAATATGGGTTTTAGTGACCAACTTAAACCCAATATGGGTTTAAGTTGGTCACTAAAACCCATATTGTCTCTAAAACTCCAATACCACGTAACTAAAAAAGTTTACTATGCTTTTATAATTCTTATTTTCAGGATGCAATCAGGATTATAATTGCGTAGCGAATATTTTTAGTCACGTAGTATTAGAGTATCAACGATTGTATAGCTAAATTGGACGTTCCATTAGTACTGAATATTAAATCGCGGGCGAAATGTTGTAGCTAGATTGTGCTGTGCACTTTGATGTTGACAGTACTAATCTCTATTGCGTAGAATATAAGGGCGTTTTTGTAGTACAAGTGTATCCATTGTCATAACTTCCACGGTGCCATAATATGACAATACCAAATGAATACTCAATAGTAACCACAATCTCGATTAAGCAGCTCTGTGGTAGGTATGTGCCTAAATTGCCTTTCGATTGCGAAATTGGTGGTTATTAACACTCGGATAGTAATAACAACATATAGTAATAGCACAAAAATCATCATAATAAATAGTAACAATGGGGTAATTAGAAATCTAGGGGTGAATACGAACAAAAATTTTACCTATCTATGGATATGGTTCTTATAACTATTCACCCGGAATTTATATTCACCCCGCTTTACCGTTTGATAAGATAAGATAGTTTTTTTTATTCTCTCTACAGTACTAAGTCAAAGTCAAAGTAACTTACTTCCGTAAAAAATTTACATTTATTGTGGAATCGTCATATTTCTTTTACCCTGCCGTGCAGTGCATGACGCAGCAGCTACTGAGAAACACTGCCAGAAAACTCAGTAGGAATCCTTTTTTAAAATAAAATATACTTAAGATTAATTACAATCATGTGTGTTGACTCAGAACAACTCCATCTCAAGCACTTTTATCACTTAAATAATCAGAAATTTTGTAATATGCCCTGCTACACAATTTGGCTTTAATAATTCTTTTAAACTTATTCGTAGACAATTCTCTAATATCATCGGGAAGTTTCTTATAAAATCTTATACATTGCCCCATAAAAGAGTTACTTATTTTGTGGAGACGGGTAGTATGCAATATGAGATTATTCTTATATCTAGTATTAACATTATGTGTATCGCTCCTTTTACAGAAGGAATCAATATTTTTATGCACATTCAAAAATAACTAAACACTAAACACTAAAATTCAAAAATAAAATTAACTTACATGTTTAGCTTTACATATTATCACGTACGGGGTTCTATCCCCAGTACCAGTAAAGGTTTTTGGTAACTATTTTAACATTATATATATTTAGTTAATACTAGAACAAAAGAAAAAGTGTAGGTATCAGATGAAAACGAAATTAAAAATCAACATTAGATGATTCTAGAATGAAAAGAAGGAGATGGTGCGAATTTCCTGATAGAAAAGAAAGAGATAGGTGAGGACTAGGATAGAATTATTGCAATTTATCTGGAATATTAGTAACCTTCACTAATATTCCAGATTAATTGAAAGAAATAAGAGAGAAAGACTTTTGAAATATTTGAAATTTGGAACTATTTAGTCAGAAAAAGTTAGGTGTTTATGGATCTTTATTATTTCATGCTCGTAGCTCCCTGCGACATTGAATCATAAATGCTGAAATTCTCAAAACGGCAGTGGGCGGGACACTTAGCTTGTAGATTCAACGGCTGTTAGCCATTGAGTAAAAATGTTCTTTGATTGGCGACCACAAACCGCAAGACGCAGCGTGGGCAGGCCTCCCGAAAGGTACACTGAACTTGCAAGGGTCGTAGGATGCATGTGAATGCGAGCAGCGCAAGACCAGCCGATGAGGTGACACATTGGCCAAGTATGTGTTTGATTAAGTAGCAGTAAGTTTTCCAGATTTAAAATAAAATAGATTGTTGGATTTGGAATGGATTCTTAATATTTATTAAGAATCCTGTTAAAACATTCGCCTCGCCACTGCGTGTCGCGGGTTCATAAACGATGTAATGTGATTGATAAATAATTGTTCTGAGTCTGGATGTACTTTATAGCGATGTACTTTATATAATTTTTAGCGACACAGGGAACATCTTTCTAGTGCGAGCGTTGTCTTTAAGAAAGAATATCTGCCTTCAATTTCTATTTTATATCGCGGAGGGAAGTCACGGATGTACTTAGAAAATCTCATTTCATCACGTGAGGAGCGCAGGAATCCATCCGAGAGAATAAATCCCTGAGAACGGACAGCAGCATCTTCTGTGTACTATGACCACCAACTCGTCTGCCAATCGTAGTGATTATGGCATATAATTCTAAATGATAGAGTATATATGATAGACAATGGTAGGAATCTTTTGGAGAGCTTTTGTCCAGCATTGGATGTCATACGGCTGACGTGCTGATGATGATTGTTGGGTGAAATATTGTAAGCTTCCTAGGCTAAAGATTTTTTTATGCATAATGGGTTTGCGCTTGACCACGATCTCACCTGATGGTAAGTGAAGATGTGGTCGAAGGTGGACCGCGCGTACCCATAAGATGCCTGTTCACTCTAACCTTGAATAAACCCATGTTATATGAGTCTGGAAACACGTCGTTTGGGAGGATGTTCCACAGCTTAGCCGTGCGTATGATGAAAGAGGAAGCAAAACGCTTCATACGGCATAGTGGGATGTCAACAAGTGTTTGCAGTTTGCAAACGCTATATTAATAACTTCTCTAAATATACAAAGCTAATTTAACAAAACCTTTTTTTATTGTTTTGTACTCAATTTGTAATCAGATTTAGTTCGCATTTCGTCATCTCTTGTACAATTTTAATGACAAAAGTTACAGATATGCAAGATCATTAAAAAACGAAATTTATTTTTACTGCAAATCTAAAAGTACTTTAAATTCTAATGTTTTTCAGCACTGCTAAAAAAATGTTCATCTAGTGATTTCAGTTAACAAACGCTAAAATTTACTAAATCAATTCCCAAGAAAATCAAGTAAATTAAATTCTCTAATAGAAATAAAGTCTGGGAAAATTCTAAAATACTAAAAAGTTTGAATGAAAAAAAGCAAAGTAATAGAGCCCTTTCAGACGACGGGATTTGGCTCGTTTTAAAAGTAAAGCGATAAAGATTTGTAAGGATTAGTTAGATAAACAACTTTCTCTATAGAAAAGAAAAATAAAGAGAACTTAAGCTGCGCAAAGAAAGCTCGAAGGGCTGGTTTTATTGTCTGCGTGATTTTATATAACAATTTGTTAGCTATTGCCTGCAACTTTGTTAGCGTAGACTTGAAATGTAATAATGGTAATTGCCTCCTGGGAGTGGCCAGTCTCTGCAATATTAGTGAAGGTTCTAGAAAGAAAATCAACACTTTCGAAATGTGTAAAATCTATACATATAATAAAATCGTAGGAAAGTCAAAACTGTACATTGAATATTTTTAAAAAGGATACTTGGGGCGTGATCGACAATCAAAATCAGAACCAAAAATATAGTTTTTAGAATTTTTGTCTGTTTGTCTGTATGTACATATTTCCGGGCTAAACTCAAAAAGTACTGCATGGATTAACTTCAAATTTTACATCTATATTACTAAGAGGTCGGGTCAGCGTATAGGCATAGCGCAAATTATCACGCTATCGCCTACGGTGGAGGAGCTAGTTTTTAAAAATTGTTTGGAACAGGTAACTAGAACGAATTAAGTCTCTAAATTTTCAAAATAGAGAATTATTTATGTATATAAATAATTCTCTATTTCGAAAATGTTTGAGACCTAATTAATTCTCCTTACCTTATAGAATGTTAAAAACTATATCTATCTATTAATGTTTTTAAACTTTCGCGATTTGTACACATTTTTATATACTGTAGACACGGGTATCAATCGCGATAAAGATATAGGCAAATCATAATAGGGTAACCAAGGTAATGATTTGCCTATATCTTTATCGCGATTGAGACCACAGTATATAAAAATATATCTATCTAATCTATATTTTTTGTCTATTATAAAATTAGACCAATTATGTAAAAATATAACCAAAATTATGTCAAATATATCGAAAATAGGATACATAAATAAAAGTTCCGAATTTTTTATGATTGCTGAGAATATAGTTTATTTGTAATAATATAGTGTAATAAATTGTTACAAATAAGGCTATCATCATCATTCTATCATTACTGGTATACAAATGTATGTCACATTAAAGTCTGTTGCTGAGGGCGCTCTGTTGCCTAGAGATACTCCAGAGTGAAAACTTCTTAGGTGGTCGCCCATTTGTCGCCCACACCACAGTGTTTAGGTTCATTGATCGATTACGGACTGGTGACAGGCCTGTGAGCTATATTTCACTCGGAGGAATAGTAAGCATTGCTTGTTATTGCTTGGAGATATTTCAAGTAAAACTTGGAGTTATTTCTATAATCAATAGATTAGGTACCACGGAGACTCGTTTCTAACAAACGTGTTTTTGAACGTTGTTAGTGTATTTACAATCCTCATATCCAATAATAATTAAATGTTTCTCACATTATTATATAATAATCTACCTGTTTCTACGGAAGTATTGAATTTTTATAAAATATTTGTTCATTATTAATTGGCAATATCGATGAAGCTTTCAAGGAAATCGACATATGAGTTTGCGGTATCGGTCACTCGTGCTTTAAATTTTAATAACTTTAAAGGAATTTATTCCCGCTTTTACACGCTGGTAACATACAAGGTTTTATTCAGGTAACAAAAGGAGGTGCATCATTTTAACCACCTGATTATGAAAAAGTAAAATTTAATTAAGTAATGGAATCAGGCATTACTTTTTGGAAATCCATATAATTCAAAATACAAAATTAATGTGTCGTATTAAACCGCTAATAGTCAGTTTAATCACGCCGGGATGCACCGCCCTCCCGCCCGCAAAAAATATGCACATGCTAACGACGTCGCATTCGAGCACAGGACGAGTAATCATCCCTTAAAAATGGTCTATGGAGAGCAGAAACACGTGTTGGGTATCGTACCGACGCATGTAATTTGCATGTTTACGTTGTTCTTCTTGCATGTGCATATTTACTAGCGGGCGGGAGGGCAGTGCATATTGCATACCGGTGTGATTAAACTGACAATTAGCGGAATTAACACTACACTTCGTATTTTGAAATTTTAATTATATTATGTATTAAATTTTACTAATTTACAATGAAAAAGAAATCCTTTTGGTTTTACGACCTGATTTTTTTTATCCTTTCGTTTACCGTTGTTCTTCCACTACTTGACGTAACAATAGAGCGAGGACTCATGGCGTCTTGCAACGCAACACACCAACGTGACTGAGATTAAAGGTTCACATTACAAATAAATAGAAGAGAATAAAATCTCTCATCATCATACGTGCCAAAATATAATCTGACCAAAGTTTAAACGAGCGAAGGTTCGAGCCATCTAGCAATGTCCCATCAGCGATGTGGTGTGTACTGAACATATTAATTTAAACACAAATAAATAATCTCTCTACTTCCGTACAGCCCTTCCCAAAATTCACTTGGAGGAATGTCGTTGAACTCTGAAAAACGATGAGTCCAATTTTCTGGTAGATGTTCCCGTGGGGCGACTGGTACTTCCCACACGCAATAAACGTCGATGTGACGATAAACGTCGCTGCCACCACACTAAGCAGCGAGGTTATCTCAGTTCTAATTAATTTACGATCCAATTAAGCACAAAAACAAAATGGTTCAGTGTATTCGGTGTGTTAATAATTAAATGGTTAGTATTTCCTTAGGGAGTAAGCGAATATGGAACGTCCAGTATGTTCTACACGGTGACTGACATTTGCATTTAGCTTCAGTCACTGCGCTAACTAAGACTGACTTATACAAGACTAGCATATCACCCGTCTTATTTTCTCTACTTAACTTCTGCAATAGAGACGACCAAGAGCTCGAGCTGACCAGAAAAACTTAATAAACCGCGCCAGAGAGCACCCACCCTTTGGGAACTTGACCCTTGATTTATAGTGGTTACTGACGGGTATGAGAGGGTCGGTTTTAGACACGGTTTGAGCAACTGTGGATTTTATCGACACGACTGGGAAGTAAGTGTCATAAAGGTTAACAGAATTCAGAGATAATAGAGAGAGAGTGTGTATTATTAATTAGTAGTTCTGTCGGCGCTGGCGTGTTGTTGGCGGCCAACCAGGTAATCATTAAATAAATTTATTGCTGTTGAAGATATGTTAACAGATCTTACAATCAGAATCTCAAAATCCACCGTGTTAAATGGTTTACCATGTGGTATACTTATCGTCAGAATCTATGAATAAATGTACTTTTTAATAATGATTGTTTATTACCTCACAATTGTTTTGATTAACTAGATGTCATCAGTTCTGTGCGTGCATTAGTCCACATAACAGCCAAACACAATGTAAAAATAAAAAAGCAATGTTAAAGAAAAGATATAAAAAGAAATCGAAACAAAAAGCAAAAGAAGACGAAAAAAGCAAGCCCGGAGTTTCATTTTGGCTTTCTTCTCCGGGTCGTCCAGCTAGGTAGCTAGAGAAAGCCGCAGGCTAGCTAGGGTAGGATCCTCAGCGGCGAGGATCGCGTTGCCCCCTTAACACGTGATCGTTAATCCCGTGCAAGTGATCTGACCACCATTTCGAATCCCATCTTTTTACTTCAGCGGCCGCCTGAGCTGTGGCCCGACCCCCATAAGGGTGCCCTCAGGTATTAGTCGCTTAAATTAAGCTACTGGTTGAGAGCCTTTTGCGCTAACCAACTGCTCGTTGTTTTTAATTATTTAATGTTAATATACAATTGATAAATGTAACAATAATAGCTTAGTAACTTGCTTTTTATTATTTAAGGATATTAAAAGTATATGTGACGAAACAGACCGCACGGACGGACTAATTCAAAATATTTTGTTGCTTTAATTACTGTTTTTAAACTGTGTTTATGTAATACATTGTGAGCTTGACAAGTACAAGCGTATGTTAATACCCAAGTACTGAATAAATTTCATTATTTCATTTCATTATTTCAATATCGTGCACAGACTAAATACAAATATTCTTAGCCAGTATCTTTGTCCTTTCTTTGTGATCTCCAGATTTAGTTCTTTTTCAACATTTCAGGTCACAAAATGAATTCAGGTCATAACACCATCTCCGCTTGCACCTAACACGTCGACGTCGGTGATTTGAAACCCAATTAGTTGTGACCCGGGAACATCTCGTTATAAATATAGCTATGTGCAAAGACCCCAAAAGAAAAACAATATTATTTTCAAGTCTGTTAAAAAAAGACTTCGTGACTTAATAAAGGCTACTTCCTGTCCACTTAATTGATTAGGTTTCAATAAAAGTTAATGTTTTTACATCATAACAGTTTCCCCAACATACTGGCAATATTAACTCGCTCTGACCTCCAGCCTTAATTAATTTCACCCCACTAACTTTTATTTTCGCCTTTATTGGATCCTAACGCAATTTTCAGTGAGGTTTCTATGTAATTGTAGTCGGTTTTTGTTATGTTATGATTCTACGAGGTTAAAAGGTTTACTATTGTGTTACTACTTACGGCGCAGCTTTCCCTTTATATAAACATCAATGTATGGAATTATATGTATTTACTACCACTACAATAATAATCTCTGTTTTGAAAAGACTTTTTAATCAAAATTTTCAAAACAGAGAACACAATAACACGTTTGTTGCCGTATCTGCCTTTTAATAACTGCCATGCTTGATCGTAATTGCTGTCCGTAACTTGAATGTGCCGTTATCACTGAACCGATGAGTACTCGACGCGCGACAATGGTGACTCAATCATCGAATAGAAAACACCATTTTCAAAATTTTATATGCATTGTTGCAACGGTGGTGGTTATGGATGAAAATTGTTTCAAATTCCCGAAGCCATCACTCAATGCGCATAGAGCTAGGCTGGCATGGTGTTTTAGTGGGTAACCCTGGGTTCCACATACCCCGTCGTCTCCCTGAACTGTGAGGACCAATAAAAGATCATGAGAAATGAAAATAAAAGAAGGCTTTTACTGCTTCATCGGACAATAAAGGGAAGCGTGGGCTCAAGCCATCTAACAAATAAAACTACGCTATGTACCCACCCGGAGGGCACTCCCTTTGGAATTCTAACCTCAATTCTGGGGAGTTACTGACGGGACATTTAGGGACATTTTGTGCAACGGTCACTCTAAATCAATACGCCAATAATGACCTCTCGTCTGATTGAGGATCGGAAAGATCATTTCATTGGTACGAGTGCAAACAAAGGGTCATGGAGGACGCTGGTGATAGCGGCGAGTTCGCGGTCGTTCTGTCGACCAACAATGACGATTGTGAGTAGTGTCACGAGAACCTCTCTTTTGTCTTAGGCTGATTTCACAGTCGCGCCGCCGAGAAGGGCCGTCCAGACGCGCGCGCTTAATATTACACTAGATAGTAGTTGCGTTTCATAGCCACGCAGTTCAAACGCGCCGCCGGTGAGACGCGCGCCCTCGGCCAACGCTGCTGAAGTGCGCGCGGCCCGAGCTTCTCTACTGGCAATTAACGTTTCAAAGAGGCGCAGGTCACACGCGCTGTTGCGTACACTTAAAATGAGTAATGATTTTATGTTCCTCGATACGGGACATCTGGACGAAAGGCGAAAATGTTTAAAAAACCTAATTGTAATTTTTTTTTGCACACCAAAAATAAATACATAAGTTAGAAGTTACAAAAAGTTAAGGCATGTACATAGGCGAGCTTAATTCATTATTGAATTTTCTTCCAACAAGCCATCAGGAAAGTGAGATTTAAAAAATTATGGGTATAGGCAGTGTACAACAAAGTATTATAATTATGTACCTTGTCGAATAAAAATATTGATGAAATACACGCTAATAATTACATAGATATATAATAATATTATATATCTATTTAATAAACTACATAAACCTACATACCTGATATATACGTAAGTTACAGCGATAAGAAGTGATTCTTAAAAATACTCAATGACGAGTTATCACGCATGGAATGTAAAATCCTGTAACTATCTTCTCGTAAATCTGAGAACGATGTTACGAAGGCGCCTCGCAGTAACCTTGTGGCATTGAATGGAACAATTTGCAATCTTCTACGACGACGTCGTTGCTGCACTCTTTTCTATAAAAAATAAATAGCTAAACCTCTTAGTCGGTTTGTCTCCATGATGATGATTATACACAACTATACATTGCAAAGAAACGCGCGATACTAAAACTCATTTCACAGTGGTCCGCGCGTCAAGCGCGCGCTGTTGAGACGCGTTGGCGCGTTCCGTGCGCTTTACTCTGAAACCAGCCTTTATTAGTGTGTTTTATTAAATTTTATATACAGCAAATTCATTTTTATAATCGACATTTGTTTTTCATTTCAATTATACCTATATATTACAGACAAAAAAACTTCTTCATTTAAGCAAAATGGAACAAAATTCCGTAATATAGTAATATGGACCTATGTAAACCAGTACCTTCATAAGAAAAGATTTTTATAATCGTCAAAGGGTCCGTATGACAACATTAATTGTTTCGGTTTCCCTTTTGGCTAAACAAGTCCAATATTAATGTTTAATAAACCGTACCTAATTATGTTACCGAGAACTCACCATTTTATAAAATAACTGTTGTTGTGGATAGGTATCACGTATAATTTAAATTTTATTTGAATGTTGCTTTAACATAAGTAATAATTAATTTATAAGTATAAATATTTTATACTGTCGTGTTAATAATTTAACAAACAAATTGCAAATGTAAGTGATATTTAAAACATACAAATACCTAGTTTCTGGTTTTAGGGTAAACAGGATTACGGCATGACTTCGTACGACATATATATTGCATTATCCATTGAATGGAGCTTTTTTATGTCGATTTTACATTTCCCCAATGTTTTTGACATGTATTTCACACCTCCAAATTTTTAAAATACGTTTCTGTATTTCGTTGTTGTTGATATTATTTTTCCCTCAGGGAATGTTTTCGTGTTGGCGAACAGAAAAAAGTACTACGGAAACAGGTTAGGCAAGACTTTTATTGCAATTTTGCTGCAACTATTTCGTTGTACTCTCTTTGTTGTCAGCTAAAATGCACTCATCGTAAACGCTGCAAATCTCATAGAGTAAGCTTGCTATCATCAGGGTACACTGTGTGTGTGTGTG
The DNA here is from genome assembly GCA_951640165.1 of Pseudoips prasinana. Taxonomy (NCBI): domain Eukaryota; kingdom Metazoa; phylum Arthropoda; class Insecta; order Lepidoptera; family Nolidae; genus Pseudoips; species Pseudoips prasinana. The sequence goes on from OX621240.1 coordinate 20,409,486, forward strand.
GAATGAGCTCCTTTCTACGGTTTTCGCAGGAGAATATAAAAAATAGATTCCGTAAAAAAAAGAAGTGATAAGCTTTTTAAAGTTTTCGCAACGCGCATTTGAAGTCGTGGGTGGGAGTCACATGCTTCCATTGCCGCTTTCCATCTCAAAGTCCAACGCTTTCCTTACTTAGTTTTATAAACATCAAACTATACACGTCTATCTTCTAACAAAACCAATATCCCTGTAATAAAATAAAAAGAAAAAAAGGTTTTTATTCCGGTAGACTTAAAAAAAAGCGCTTGATTGTATCATAAGGGAGCAAAACCATATTTTTACGGTGAGGGCGCTTTTTTGAACCCAGAGCAAAGTGAGGTATTCTAGAGTAGAATCCCAAGTGAAGCGAAGGATGTCGTCCGAGCCAAAACATATTTTGCACCTTAGTGATACACTTTACGTTTCATCACCTTCTATGGGAAAATAAATAATATTATTATTTAATAAAACATAGAGTAACAACTAAATTGAAATTAAATAGTATCTAATAATATGACAACTACAACTAAATACTTATATTTACATTTGATAATTATGCAATTATGAATATTTATTACAACAGTTTCATTAGGAATAGAGATTGTTGTAGATTTTATATTCTGCGTGTTTGAAAAAAATTACGCATCAGGGTCATTTTGAGGGAAATGTCACTTGAAGAATTCATTTTTCAAACAAAACCACGAATTTCTAACAATCCGTAAAAATTGACGTAAATGCGGGCTGTATAGTTCGCGCGTTTAGAATTTGATTTCTTTTTTTTATTCAGCCGGCGGCGCGACTATAGGCCGTCGTGCCAGTCAGTCTTTATTCAAACAATATTTGCGTTCAATTTCTTTGGCGCTGACACTGACGCGCGTTTTAGAAACGCGCGTCGACGCAACGCTTTTATCCTACAGAGCAGTTTGGTGTTTGTTTGAATCCCTACAAACGCGCTTCATCGGCACGCTTAGAAACATGGTGTGCATAGGCTCTAAGATATTCCAAATTCAAAAAGTGAGAGACAAAGATAATTGCGGCGCCTTCAAGCGTAAGCTCGAAACCTTTAGGTGCACTTAAAGGTGAACCAAATCGTCTTTTTCAAATAGCTGGACTGAAAATAATGTTTGTAGTAATATAATTAACAATCTTATCTTATCTTATCTTTGATGGGGTGTACTTGCGTACAGCACTTCGACCCTTCAGGATCTTTTGTACTATCCCCCACTGGTTTTATTCTATCCCTAAAGCCCTGAATGAAGTCTTCACATAATCCAGTACACTTCTTAGGGGTAGATCCTTGTAGTCTCCTGGTTCTGGATATGCCAGCCCCAGGATGGCCATTCTGTGTCTTGCCAATGCATCGCATTTGCATATTATATGCAGCATTGTTTCCTGTTCTTCCCTACAGGTCCTGCAGATCGGGCTATTCGACAGTCCCAATTTGTGTAGGTGATAGTTGGTGCCATAGTGGCCCGTGAATACTGCTACTATCAGTCGTAGCTGGTTTCTGCTGTACTTCCAAAGTTTTTTGGACCAGCTTTTGTCTATTCCTTTAATGAGTTGCTTTGAGTGTTTTAATTCCTTGATTTTGGTCCACATTTGATTGTGTTTAGCTGTGGATTCATTTTTAAGGATTGCTCCTATTACATTTGGAGGAATCCCTACGCACGGTTCAGGTCCACAGAACTGACTTTCAGATCCCTTCCTAGCTAGTGCATCTGCTTTTTCGTTGCCTTCTATTCCTGTATGGCCTGGTACCCATACGAGTTTGACTTTGTTTTTAGTACCAAGTTTGTTCAGAGCCGTGATACAGTTCTGGATTAATTTTGATTCGATTTTATGTGACATCAGGGCTTTTAATGTAGCCTGGCTGTCACTGAGTATGTAGATGGTCTGACCTTCAGTCGCCCTATCTATGATCGTCTGGGCGCATGTAATTATCGCGTATGTCTCTGCCTGAAACACTGTCGCGAAATTGCCCATGCTTTCGCTGATACTGCAGGTTTCATTATATACGCCCGCGCCTGTACCGGATTTCATTTTTGATCCGTCTGTATACCAAATTTGACTTTGTTCGTTTTGTTTACAAAGTCCCAATTTCCATTCCTCTCTACTAGGGATGTATAAATTATATTGTTTGTCAAATGTGTAGGTGGGTTGCATTTTATCACTTCCCATCTCTATTACATTGTCAAGGTTTTTCCAGTTTTCTGTCTGTGTATGCCTTGTGGGCATACGTTCATTAGATATGTGTCCCAGGACAGTAAGCCTTAGGAGTGTTTTTCTTGCCTCTTCTTGTACTTCAAGGTGTAGTGGTACTAGGTCTAGAATAACTTCCAAGGCCGCTGTTGGTGTAGTGCTAAACGCCCCTGTCATTGCTAAGCAGGCAGTGCGTTGTATTTTGTTTAGCACTTGTTTACAAGTTTCCAGTTTTGTTCTTGGCCACCAGACGATACTACCGTACATCAGTACCGGTTTTACCATCATTTTGTATATCCAGTGAACGATTTTGGGTTTTAGACCCCATGTTTTGCCATATGCTGCTCGGCACATGCCGAATATTCTCAGGGCTTTGTTTTTTATGTTTTCTACATGTTCTTTCCATGTGAGTGATTTGTCGAGTGTTATACCCAGGTATTTCACTTCTTTTGACAAATCAATTTTTGTGTTGTAGAGTTTTAAAGTTCCTATACCCGATAGGTCTTTCTTTTTTGTGAATGGTACTATAACGGCTTTCTGTGGGTTTATAGAAAGGTTATTTGATTTGCACCAGTCTTCTGTTTCTTTTAAAGCTTGTTTCATAATATCTGCTACTATGTGAGGGAATTTCCCACTTATTAGTATCACAATATCGTCTGCATAGCCGACGGTATACCGTGGCCCTGTGTTTAGGTTTATCAAGAGCTCGTCCACAACCAGGCACCACAGTAGCGGTGAGATGACTCCGCCTTGTGGGCATCCTCTGGTTGTCGTTGCATATCTGATGTCCCCTAGTAGTGTTGACTGCAGTTGCCGTCCTTTCAGCATTCTGTCTATCCATCTGCATAGAGTGGGTTCTATGCTATGGTTCCTGGCGGCATTTTGTATAGTACTGAATGCCGTGTTGTCAAAAGCTCCTTCAATATCTAGAAATGCCGCAAGGCATATTTCTTTGTTTTCTAAGGCTGCTTCCGCCTTTTTCACAACATGGTGTAGGGCTGTCTCGGTAGATTTTCCTGCCTGATAAGCATTCTGTTGCCAGTGTAGCGGGAATCTTTTTAGAGGCCCTTGCCTGATGTGTATGTCTACCATTTTTTCTAGTGATTTGAGAAAGAATGATGTGAGACTAATCGGTCTATATGATTTTGGTGACTCGTAGTCCGACTTTCCAGGTTTCGGTATGTAGACTACTTTGACTTGTCGCCATGCTTGGGGTGTGTACCCAAAGGCTATGCAAGCTCTATATAGCCTACATAGGTGTGGGTTTAGTACATTATTAGCTTTTTGTAATAGGATGGGATATATTCCATCCGGGCCAGGCGATTTGAATGGTTCAAAGTTGCTTATGGCCCACTTTACCTTGGTCTCGTTAATTATCTTTTTAGCGGTGTCCCAGTCGGCCTTGGTTGTGTGTCTTTCCACATCCTCTTGGCTAATTGGGATTTCTCTCTCCATGGTTTTCATTGTCTCAGAGCCTGGGAAGTGAGTCTTAAACATGACGTCTAGTGTCTCCTCACCAGAATCTGTTAGTGTCCCATCAGCTTTCCTGATGACGGATAGTGGATTGACTCTGGCAGTGGCCAGGGCTTTCGTGAGTCTCATGCACTGTGGAATGCTCCCTATTTCTTGGCAGTGATTCCTCCATGCACGCCTTTTTGCTTTCCTAACAGCTTTGCTATACTCAGTTAGTAAATACATAGATAGTAATTAACAATACATAGTTATTAAAATTCTAAGTAGGTACATATTGATATTTAGATCTGCGGTTGGTATGAAACGATTTGGAAATAGTATTAATAAATGTCTGAATGGTTCTGTCTATATTAAGGTAAGATAAATGTGATGTTCGCGTTGAATTTTCAGTAATTAGCAAATCAGGTTCAACGACACAACACCTACTGCTTCTACCAATTAGTGCCTAATTCGATAAAATCCCTTTATCAGATTTCAACACAAGAGTATAAAATATAGTTTATTTCCAAAAGGGAACCATACGATACAAGGATAATATAATTTCTGAATATGAATGGGGTTCGGGTAACATTATTAAGTGGCGGCAAGAATTCGTGTTTCATAAGCGTAAGCTAAGTGTGGAGTTTATCAAAATGGAAACAAGTTAGTAATGGGTTCTGTATTCCATTTTGAACATTAAATATTTTGAATAATTAGATAATGGATGTAACGTGGAATGTTTTAAAGTATGCGACTACATGTTAATGTGTGAATAATTGTGTTTCATTTTAGAATACAGAAAGTTTGTAGTTGGGGCATATTAATAGTTAGATGCTCTCACCGGTCCGTAAGCGATCGGCGAGGTTAAGCAACTAGGCTCGCGGTCTTTCCATAGATGAGTGACCGCCAAAGTGGTTTAATTTCTGAGCGTCTCCGTGCTTCGGAGGGCACGTAAAGCTGTCGGTCCCGGTTGTAGTCATTAGACAACAGTCCTTAAGCCATGACAGAGGCTTACTGGGCGGCTTGAGCAACTCTGACACTAGGGTTACCACTACCCATACGATAAGCAAGCATTATTTTTCTTTAATTTTATAAATTATAGCCTATAAATATGTTAATTCAGGGTGTCATCTAACTCCATACCAAATTTTATTAAAATCTCTCCAGCCGTTTAGACGGGAAGCAGTAACAAACATACACACTCACACAGTCAGTTATAATATTAGTGTGATTTTACATGTCTTGACAATATAAATAATTATAATAAATTACATCATTTATTGCGATGTAGGTTTATATAAACTTCTTTATTAAAGAGAAACGATTAGATTTGTTGTATGTTTGTTTGTAAGGGATAAACTCGGACAGTACTCAACTGTTTAAAAAATACATTATTATATATTTGCACTAAATAAACTTATGGGCATCTGTGAGCGATTTGCTGTGGCTCAGTTTCTTAGGTACAACACAACTAAGAGTGTAGGTACTTCTTGTATTCAAGGCAGGTAATAAGTCTTACAAAGTACCCCTAGTAACGCTCAATGGGACACCGATAGCACAAGTAAACAGCATTAAGTACCTGGGACACTGGGTCACGTAGTCGCTGAAGGAAGACATAGATATGGACGGGAACGCAGGGCTTTCGAGCTAATACGCTTTCCCGCAGGTTTGCTCGCTGTTCTAAACAAGCAAAAATCACGCTTTTCAAAACATATTGTCACTCTTTGTACACGTGCAGCCTGTGGATGAATTACACTCAAGGAGCATAGGTAGACCCTGCGTAGGTACCCAATATAATAATGACGACGAACGACGCCACTGAAGTGCCTCAGGGATGTTGGCCGCAGCTGGGGTTGATAGCTTTTCGGCTATCATCAGAAAACGTATAGCGTCCCTATTACAGTGGGTTCGTAGCAGTTCCAACAGCCTCCTGAAGACTGTGGCCAACAGACTTGACGTGGACAGTGCTATTATGCCGCACTGGACAGGACACGCGTACACATAATCATGGATACCGCAATTACATATAACCGGTATGTGTAATAGTGGTATCCTGTTATGTACTTATTTGAATGTAAATTTTAATATATTAATAACATAGTTTTTTAAGATTACTGTTACTAACACTATATTCCGGTCCGAAATAAACGAATTTAATTTAATTTTATTTATTTATTATTTATCGTTCTACCTAATTACCCGTACAAACCCGGGGTGGGTTACCAGTTCACTAGAAGATATGTATACTGTCGGGTCATCTGTGTCTCATTGAAAAATCTCTGTTCATTTACAATTGCTTTGAAATATATTTGCCCCTTCACGCATTCATTTGGCAGCGATCCCATTCCTTTAATTAAAAGCCGGCGACGCACGCCCTTGTAGTGTTGTGAGTGTCCATGGGCAGCGCTCTTGCCAAAAAGTGACCCGTTTGCTCGTTGTATTGCTATTATAAACCACCCGCGTGTTGGTGCCGTGCGCGGGGACCTGTACGGAGTCCTGGAGGTTGAGTCGGTGAGGGGTCGGGCAGTAGTTATCCCTCACCCACAACACGCCTCTTTGCTCCGGATTTCTCCGTACGTACGGCCGGGGTTAGAGCCAGGCCCCGATCAATCCGCTGCGACGTCTGGTGAAAAGGCTGTCAGGCTAGCCATGGGTAGGCGTTTCTGCAGGTGGCGTCTGGGCTAGCGCTGCAGATGAAGGCGCGCGCCGATCTAGTGTTCATGGACAACTCACTTGCCAACAGGTGACCCGCTAGTTCGTTGCCTTGCTATAATTAAAAAAATATATGTCATACAATCTTATGAAATTACTAGCAGTGCCCGCGGACTTAGTTCCGCGTTATAAATATTTTTTCCCCGCCCGTTTTTTCGTAGCCTATGACACTCCACAATACCGTAGCTTTCTATTGGTGAAATAATTTTGAAACTTGGTTCAGTAGATCCAGAAATTACCCCTTACAACGTCACAAACTCACAAACGTTACCTACCTCTCTATAATATTAGTATAGATAAGCAAATGCTACTGCTAGAGTCAGCTTAAGGTTTAGAAAGGTGGTTTAGTCCATAAACGTATGTAAACAGGATGAAAAATTGTATGTAACAGTCTTCAGTCTAGTTTATTTACATTTACTGAAATCTTTATACTTACATGAGATAACCTACAGACTACGACGGATAAAATAAGAAAGTAGATTATCTAACCCTTAGATCCTAGTAACCCGATATACTGTCATCACGACTTTAACATACCTAATATGTTAAAGTCGTGATGACAGTATATCGGGTATTATATAATGTGAGATTATAATCTCTCAATGGTTTTTATTTCTCATATTATTTCTCTATGATTTTTAGGGTTCCGTAGCCAAATGGCAAAAAACGGAACCCTTATAGATTCGTCATGTCTGTCTGTCTGTCCGTCCGTATGTCACAGCCACTTTTTTCCGAAACTATAAGAGCTGTACTGCTGAAACTTGGTAAGTAGGTGTATTCTGTGAACCGCATTAAGATTTTTACACAAAAATAGAAAAAGAACAATAATCTTGGGGGGTCGCCATACATAGAACTGAAACTCAACATTTTTTTTTTCATCGTACCCATACATGTGGGGTGTCTATGGATAGGTCTTCAAAAATCATTTTGAGGTTTCTAATATCATTTTTGTCTTAACTGAATAGTTTGCGCGAGTGACACTTCCAAAGTGGTAAAATAAGTCCCCCCCCTCCCCCTGTAACTTCTAAAATAAGAGAATGATAAAACTAAAAAATATATATGTTGTACATTACCATAGAAACTAACAACGAAAATTGGTTTGAACGAGTAGATCTCGTTCAAACCAATTATCGTTGTTATTTTTTTTAATTTAAACCGCAATTTGCTTTCGTTTAATCAACTGAAATACTTGCTGCTACGGCACCCTTCATGTGCGAGTCCGACTCGCACTTGGCCGGTTTTTTGATTCTAATATCTTTGACGTACCTATCGCGGCCTGGCAGATTTGCAAATGCGATAGCAGCCTCCGACCCTCTCGTATCCGTTGGTATAGGGGATTCACTTGATTATTATTTAATTCGCGTTAATTTTGAAATCAATTACACAGGTGGCATTACATTACATAGGTGGCAGGCGCATTGGTTATAGTATACAACTATTGCGCTCGCGTTTGGCTGGATCGGTAGTAGTAACATAAAAGAAAATAACATGCACTATTGTACTCAATCAAGGATATTTTACATTGAAACAATAATATTAATTGTACAATGGGCGGGGTTTACCGCATTAAGTGATTTTTTCCAGACAAGCTGTGGATGGATAGGAATTGAATCTAACAAATTCCGGGAACAGTGCAAAAGTGTGGTACACAAAAAATAAAAAAAAAAAGAAATTTGGTACACTAACAACTAATAAATATTATAACGAATAAATAACATAAAATACTATATCAAAATACCATATGCATGTAAAATAAATATTGTTACTAGTTATGATAGAGACTAGGTTTTTGGAAGGTAAGTAAACTCTCAAAATATTTTATTTTAATTTGAAACTAATTCCACAAACGAGTTACTTGGACTCCAAATGCACCATAGGCTTACAGAGGTAAGTGTTTGGCAACAATGGCTCCTCTTTTAATATTTCTTCATGTTTCTACCTAATCAGGAAATAAAAAGTTTACTGTTTAGTTGCAAAAGACGGGTATTCTCAAAGTTTGTAGGAGATTTTGATACTCTCTAGGAGTTTACAGGTCCACAGAAATATAATTACGATGAAAATGTTCATAAGAATACAGTAACTTGAAAAACGACCACAAAACCATTAATACCCTTTTTGCCTCCATTTTCTTCAGTAATGTTGGTTTTTAGATCCCTAATGTTTCTCTGATCGTAAAGACATCTCCGCCAATCAGAAAACAATTTCCTTCATGCGCGTATCGAACGCCAGATTGTGTGACCTCACGCGAACAAATTGTTTTTCCTGTACTGAACCGAAACATAGTTTTATTTTTTCCTAATATGGGTCTTAGCTGCGGCAAATTGGTTTGGTTAGTTCTAATTTGATATTTTCAGAATTGTTATGGAGTATATGATGTAAGTATTTTTATATATAAATTCTGTACGTACCTGATTTATGGTATGGCAATTATGGTTTTATAATATTATATAATCAATTTATTAATACAGCAGGTAGAGTAGTTTTAATCTTGGATTAGATTCCAGGATCAGGTAAACAATAAGATTGTTTTTCGAAAGACCAAGCCAAGGTCAAATTATTCAATTTACCGCGCGAGACTGTACAAGCACGTAACTCATAGATACAAAGCAGATTCAGATCCAGTCACATAAATAGTGATTTTCAGATTGAACCCAAAACACGAGTGCGCCAAAGTAGTAGCGAGGCGTCTACATTAATCACTGCGCCACATGTAATCGTCTAATTTTTGGTACATTTAGTTTTTCATAGGTACGGACCAAGTGTTATATCTATATTGTATTATGTTATATCTATATTCATAAAATAAAGTCGGGTTATTTACATCATTTATAACTCAAGAATTGCTGCATCGACTTAGAAAGTCAGTGATTTTTTTGATTTGCCTCCTCGATACGTCTCCTAGAGTAACAGAATAACTATCGAAATATAGGAAAATATATACAAAAAACACTTTTGCAATAAACTCAAATACATAAAAAATAATTGCATCTAAATTAAAAAACGCAACTGTCAAAATTAAAACCACAGAAAGTACGAGAATTTTAGAAGAATCCATTATCGCTGCCTGTGAATGTAGCGTATAAGCTATAAATCTTGAAATATTGACATTTGTTTGTTCTAAAACAACATATTGACATTACTGGTTGAATTGTTTGTTTTGTGCGTGTTAGTTGACTAATCTTATTGTGAGAGTTATTACAAATACCGTGACCAAGAAGATCTAAACTTTGTCAACGAAGTCGTAATATAACATTCCGGATAAATTCACTGACGAAGATCGAGACATTGCACGAGAAGAGCTTCGCGTTAGTATGGCCCGACTTTGTTCTTCTCAAACTCAAGAGGAAAGATAAACAGCCTGTGAAACGGCTCGGTTGATAAGGAGAAATCGTCGAGCTTATCACACAGATTCACAACAAGATACCTAATCTTCGACGTGCAAAAAGAAATGCTTCAAGTGGTGATTTGAATTGGGCAGCGTTTCTTTACGATTGCACAATTGATCACTCTCGCATCGTTTAATTTGTTTTTATTCAATAGGCGTTGTTTGAGGACATAAAAAAAATCCGTACATAAAATCGACTAAGCCACCTGGCTAATGGGATGGGGATGAGATGTTATTGATATTCGATTTTGAATCTGTCTCCGCCCGCAGCCAAGTAAAAAAATATCTGCTAAAACATCGGAGAAAATATTTTCAGAAGTTAATTAATTGCTCAAATAAATTGCATGGAACGGCTTTTTGGTGATATCGTGAAAACGGATTCACTGTATTTTTAGTACTTCTCGGCTTCGAGAAGTTTCCAAACCCATTGGGAAAGTAATAACAACAGCTTCTCTGTTACTTCACAGTAGTTCCTTCACACATACTTCTAGACGACCGGACAGATTTTTGAAGTTATACTTCTTTTGGCGCGATGGAGAAAAATGATGAGAGTGAATTTTTACGATACGCTCGCACACCGACACCAAAAAAATTAACAGCATGAAGTTAGTTCTAGGTGGTATGAAAATGTATGAGAGTGAATTTTTACGATGCGCGCGCGTCGTGCGCGCGCATCGTAAAAATAACAGCATGACGTTGGTTCTAGGTGGTATGAAAATTGATAACTATGTTCAAGTTGTATATTAAGAAGTATAACTTCTAACGCGTGTACATAAGTACACACAAGTTTTTTTTTTTGTGTACATACTATTGGGTTCCTCGATGATTTAGATATACAATTGAACCCGATACGTGGTGGTACGATGAAATTCCAGGTTTAATACCTATTTTTAGGGTAGTACAACGTTTGCCGAGATATCTATATAAAACTGCTCATAACATAAAGCTTTTAGCGAAAAACTACCTATAAAATTCCTTCCCACCCACCCGATGCTCGATGAACAGCGACGTACGTACACGGGCATATTATCATAATTCAGTCGAAATATACCACATTCAGTCGAGAATTGACAAAAATTCCTTACGCAAAAACTGATCTGAAAAGCAAATTTATTCGTGGAATATTCTTTGTTTGAACCGGAAATAAATTGTGTAAAAATCTGTTTGGAATTAAAAATTATATAAATAGAATTTGAAATCTAAAATCACAATTGTTGTACATCAGTACATCAGCACACACAGACAAACAATGAAACACAAAAAATAGTGGTAAAAATAAAATCCAAAAACCTCTATCAAAGAGGTATTTGGCTTTTCTTATCTCCTTGGATCTTACCTCTCTTGAGAATAATTTCTCAACTATGATTTATTTTTCTTGCTCATATTTCTATACATATTTTGTCCATCAAAATAATATGTTAAGTAAAGATAAAGATACTAAAGTAATGGAAGTAAGAAACAAGTTATTTTGAGCTAAGCATGTAAGGGTAAATAGAGCTTAATGATATCGGATATCCATGTAAATAATATATATTGGCAATATTATGTTTTGATTACGTATATCCAGGCGAAATTGGAATAGTAAAACAAATATTGCTAATGATATTTCATAATAATATTAGTCTTGAGATATCATGAATGATATAAGTACGAGTGTGACATAAATACAGGTAGTTGTTTTTATGTAGCTAATGATCTATTTTGCTACTATGAAACTGAACAATGTATTATTTATCGGTATAAACAAACGAAGATTAACTTCTCGTACGAGAAATCAAACAACTGATGAATTTATACTACATATACTACTTTTCTTTTACAAATACATACTTATATAGATAGCTAGCTATGCCCCGCAGAGTCACCCGCGTTAAAGTAGTTTTGGCGTAAAAGATTAACAAACATACATCTATACTTACAAACTTTCGCATTTATAATATTAGTAGGATGTGTACCTCTAGCGGTTTTGGCAATGCACGCAGGAATAGCTCGCAGAAGGTAGATTTTTTCCTACTTACTTGACACTTATCGTCATATTTTGAATAATTCACACAATATCTTTATAAATTGTAGCCTATGTGTTATTCTGATGTATAAGCAATAATTATTATTATTTTTTTATCAAATAATTATTATAAAGTTTCATTTAAATCCATTCAGAAGTTTTTACGTGAAAGAGTAACAAACATCCATACTTACAAACTTTCGCGTTTATAATTTTAGTAGGATTACACCCAGGCCCAGGACAGACAGACATTCTCTATTCCAAATTTTATTAAAATCGCTTTAGCCGTTTAGACGTGAAGAAGTAACAAACATACACACTCACACATTCACACACTCACAAACTTTCGCCTTCATAATATTACTTATAATTAAATACATTATTTTTTTTTTCAAGAACCAATAAACATCAACCTTGTACCTCTACTTCATACCATGTAAATTTCCTTTTGTTTATATTTTGTGAGTACATTAATAATAATAAAATAAAACAATATAAGATCTTGTCACAACATTTTAAACATCAATGTTTGTAATCGTTCTCCGATAGGTAAAATTTATATTACCTAATACACATAGATAAACTCTTGACATTCATTGCACTTACAAACTGTAACTGGCCTTAGTTTTAAAGTCCAAAAATAAACCCTATTATTATAACAATATTAATGTATTTCAAACTGTATCGGTATGGTTGGTTGACTATTCCAGTACTAGGGCAAGGAAAGGTCCGAGTTAATGGATCAACGCTTTTGTTCCGGATAATCACGGACTTGATTAGACCCAACAATAGACCCAACCAGATTATCCTTTGTTATGCATAATAATATTTTAGTTCCGAAAAATGTGGACGTAATTATATCAAAGTAAATAAGTCTATGGGCTTTAATTAGATTAGATAACAGAAGTAGGTGGGAAGTGAGTGTAACAAATAGTAGTTGAATAATATATTTCGGTTTCGCTTGGTCTGATATTATTATTAGTAAAGGAGAGGAAGGGTAAAGTGTTTTTGTACTTAAGCCACTTAAGCAGGGGAAACTCCTTGACACAGAATACCTCAGCCGTAATAAATTGATATTGTAGTCATGGGAGTCATCCCCCACCTCGAATAACGTTTGGTAATATGGACGCGTGCAATATTCGTAAATCATTCACGCTATGTGAATGATTTAACAGATATTGCATAGTTCCAAGTGGGTCATTTCAGACTAGGAACCAGCTAGACTTTTTATTATTATTAATTGTGGTTATAGTGTCAGTAGAAATACACACTCTGTTATAATTGCTACCTATTACAGTTCCTGAGATACAGGCCGTTGACAGACATACGGGCGGGCAGTGGAGGTTTAGTAATAGAGTTCTATTACTAAGCCAATAATATAGGGCTTAATCTGTACATATGTTTTTTACTAATCCTAACCCGAATGAAGTATAATGCATATTTGATAAATATAAATCAGAAATTAAATCCAACAATTTACTCCAAATCATTTTATTATATTAATTACATATTATTATTTCAAAAAGAACCTGCTGACGTTACATTTATGATATCAACTATTAATAAAAGACTTTTTTAATTGATTTTAAAACTTGGTTCTTAATTAAAACCTTAATATAAAGTAATATTGTTTATTATTAAAAAAAATTATGTATAACAAATATATGGATTTTAAATGTATCCTACTAATATTATAAACGTGAAAGTTTTTAAGTATGGATGGATGTTTGTTACTCTTTCACTTAAAAACTACTTAATGGATTTTAATGAAACTTTACAATAATATTGCTTATACATCAGAATAACATATAGATTACAATTTATAAAGATATTGTGTGAATTTTCCAAAATATGACGATAAGCGTCAAGTAAGTAGGAAAAAATCTACCATCTGCGAACTATTCCGGCGTGCACTGCCAAAACCGCTAGAGGTGCACATACATAGTGATTAACAGGCAGTTTAAAAGGCAGTAAACGTTAAAGAAATAAACTTTATTACACTATTAATTTGAATAAATATATACCAATTAGATGAGATAATTTTATTAATAACAGCTTGGATACTAAAGATTTGCCTCTAAAAATATATACACAAATATTTCAATTACCGTCTTGCGCTACCCGCATCCACCAGTGGTCGTTTTTCATCTAATATGGTAATATACTTAATATACGCGTATTATATTTTGAATCCCAAGTTTTGGGTTGTAATCTTCTCATGAAGATCTTTCATTTGATATTAAATTAAAAAAATTCTCTTCATCATCATCACATCAGCCAAAAGACGTCCACTGCTGGATAAAGGCCTCCCTCAAATATTTCTACACCTGCCGGTCCTACAACAGCATTCCGCGACCCTTGTAAGATTTGCGGTCTACCTTGTGGGGGCCTGTCCACGTTGTACCCCAATTATTATTGCCGTCAGCTCTACGGGCTATGTGCCCCACCCACTGCCACTTCAGTTTGGCAATTCTTGGCAATGTATCTCTTAATTTGACTGCACGTGTGGTGCAGCGTTTAAGACAGTCCCCTCGCCGCTTCATAACACGGGTTCGAGTCCCGCGCCGGACAATTATTTGTGTGAACCATAGATAGTTGTTCTGAGTCTGGATGTAATTTGTGTCCGTCTATTATATGTTTGTAAAGTACCCCGCGATACAGGGACTAGATTCCCTAGTGCGGGCTTTGTCTTAAAAAAAAATGTTATTATTTCATAATTCATGGTATGACATTATTATTTGTCATTGTTGTTGTGCAATGTACGATCTTCATTATAACAGCTGTAAGAAGTTCACTTTTGGACTAAAGCCCCCCCAAGAATCACCTTGAGGGATATGCCATAATCGCCACGTTTGGCAGACAGGTTGGCGATCGCAGTAAGATGGTCATAGTACCCAGAAAGAAGCTGCTGCCCGTCCTCTGGTAGATATTTCCTCGGGTCGACTTCTACGCCCTCCGCGGGATGAGATGGGGGGATGATATTCAGATATTCGCCGCCGTCACTACACAACAATGTGCGATGTACGATAAAAACTGTTAATCTTCATTTTATTTTCGATTCAGATTGGTATATTCCACGCTTTCTGGAATAAATCGTTATTAATATTCATGGTTACAAAATTGCTGCTAAATATAAGTGTAGGTTGGTCGAGTTTGGATGTGGGTTGAATAAGTAGCAGGGTACTCGTCAATATCCGGCGTCACTCGTGACGCGCCGCAGCGCGTCGTCGACGCGTGTTTCTAAAACGTGCGTTTTAGAAACACGCGTCGACGACGCGCTTTTATCCTGCAGAGCTGCGTCAGACTTGCGTGCGTATCACGTCTGTACGTCTGTAACGCGCGTCAACGGCGTGTTTAAAAAACGTGGTGTGCAGAGGCCCTTAGACTCACCACCAATTTGGTGTTGCGGTGTAATCGATTTAGTTGCGTCAAGGGAAGTTTATAGTTTTGACCATAAAGATTTCTTTGACCATGAAAGTTTCTTGTCTAGATGTACTTTTAATTAATAGTAATTATATAACCTTAAAATTGCTCGCCACAATTTTAGTGTCAATTTATGCTAATAATGAATTGTAATATATATAATAATACTTTAAAAAACTAAACAACACGCTTTCAAATAAAAAACAATTGCAATTCAAATAGCTTGTCCGCCATCTTGGAGGTCCGCAATATTGAGTCACGTGACTATTTTTTTTCGTATTACTGACAGCAAACCCTTTCATTTGATACCGATATTATGGGGATGGATTTCAAACAGCCAGTCCGCCATCTTGGGGAGGCCGCCATATTGGATTTGTAATGACGTTTCTTAGCTAGTCATGTATTGTCATCAGAACTCAGAGCGTGTGCAAAATTTCATCCTAATCGGAGACCGGGAAGTGGGTCAAATTATGATTCCAAGATTTGCTTACATACGAGTACATAGTTACAAGTGAAGCTAATAAAATCGTGTTAAAATAAGCGCTCCAAATGATGGACACATCATCATTGTGGAAATCTTTTGGAGAGGCCTGAGTGAACGTCATTCCGCTAACATGATGAATTAAATAAAAAATACTACTATGATATTAAGAGTATAGATTTTATAAATCATAGAAAAATAAACTTAGTTGGCCAGCCCAAGAACCTTCAGTGTGGTCAGATACTGATGTATATCTGTGTATTTTAAAATCATACAAGTCCTGAAAAAAATTACACATTAGGGCAACGTTTTCTGTGGTTAGGCGTTAAGAGAAGCATTTATTGACATAAAAATATCAGCCACGTGCAATATCTGAAAGAATTTGACCTTTTCTTCAAACCACATATTTCACAATTTCCTTACTGCTTTTGAACATAATTCAATATTGAAAAACAAAATTAGTGCAGTCATTGAAGCATTATTGCTCCGAATTTTTTTACTGTGAACCGAAATGCATACAATTTTGGAATTAGGTTCATCTTACCCTTAACTTCAAAAGTGAAAATGATTTGAACTCCGCAACCACCCTGGGGGTGGTTGTCATCCCTTCTCGGGGGAGAATTTGGTTTTTTTAAAAATAACCACGGATATTGATAGAAGGCCTAATTTTAAGCAAAAATCATCTATAAAGTTTTTCAAAAAATCCAATACTTTTCAAGTTATTGGCAATTGAAAATTCGCAATTTTTTCTCGTTTTTCATCGGTTTTTTGCAAATATCTCCAAAAATATACGTTTTATCGAAAACTTTATGAAGAACAAAATTGTAGCAGGTAAAACAGTGAACAATTTGGTTTTTTGTAAAGTATTCTAAGTGCAATATTAAGCTAGATATGCAAGATCAAAGCCGTTTTTTATTTTGTCTGAAATTTAATCGATGTGGTCAATGACATCTAGCGGCAAGCACATGCATTATATGCATTCTAATACAATAGGGTTTTGTAGTGCTTGAAATAAGCTTTAAAATGAGCACTATTAAAAGTCTTTTGCACGTAAAATAAGTGAGCTGTATTGCAAATAAGGGGAGCATCTAATGTTTTTTCTTTTAAATCAATGGGTTTCATAAGTGCCATTTCCACCAACATTAAAATTAATAGTATTCCGCCTAGAATTAACTTTATTATGAAGAGTTTGATAGATAGTATCAGTTTGGGTGCTTAAGGACACATATTTTTCAAAAAAGTCACGATTAAAAAACAAAACAAAATATCAAATTTTTAAAAAACCCACTTTGTTTTCATAATATCTCAAAAATGTCGACAGATACGTATAAAAGTGTTCAGATAAAAAATTTAGGTATTTTTCTGACAAAAAATTTGGCTTTTTTGTTTTTTCTGTCAAACAAAAATTGACGGAGATATGATTGTTTAAAGAGCGCGTGGCAGCGCAATCACAGCCTCTCTTAAGCCCTTTAACCCTTCACCGTTTTAGAAAAAGGCTATTTACTATATATTGCAATAAAGGATGTTGTAGCTCTTTTAATTACCTTTACAATGGTTTTTTATAAATTGTGATAGCATAAAAATTTAAGGAGTTATGGTCCAAAATTTTATCATATTTTTTTCTACTTAGTAACTGAAAATTTCGGAGTGTGAATATTTGGAGCAATGTGAAAGTACGCAGTATAATAGAGACCTACAACTATTGTAATGTGTACAACTATTGTGTACCCGCACCACAAGAACAGCTGAAAATGATTTTTTGCAACTGCAAAAAAGGATGTGGAGCGTCTTGCGGATGCAGAAAAGTTGGTCTGTTTTGTAATAGTACCTGTGGAACGTGCAGTGGAGATAACTGCCAAAATAGCCCTCCAATTCAGCCAGAAGAAGTTGAATGTGACAGCGACTCCGATATTGAGTCATGACTAATAATATTATATTTTAATAATAATAGTACAATTTTATATAATTTGTAAATATTTTATTCAATCAATGGCAATTTTTTACTCTAAATTAAATTATTTTTAAATATGTAATCATATATATTTACTGTTTTAATTTAGGGGTAGTTTTAAGGGTAGAAAAGCTTAAGAATATGATAATCATTTTCGAGCGTGTGGAATAATATTTAAATCCCTTTCATTTTATCAAAAAAAAAAAAAAAAAACAATTTTTTATCAAGGGGTAGTTTTCAAGGGTTGAAAGGGGGTTAAAAATTATTATAGAGAATATAAAATATTTCAATTCAATTTCAATTTATTTCAATTTTCAATTTATTTATTTATTTCTCTCTTCACAAGAAATGGTTACATTTCACATACATAACAATTTAAGAAAATTAGGCATACTTAATTAGGCAATATATGTAGATATGCAACCAGCATTTGTGAGAGACTGGTGCCTGTGATAGGTTTAGTACAAACCTGTATTACAGGTCACCAGTGCCCCCACTCCGCGGATTCCATGATATAAACGAGTGTAACACGCTTACAAAAAGTAATTATAACAGAACATAAAAACTAGGTAAAAATAAAGCAAAAATAATGAACTTTTTAAGACAAATAAGGTATGAGTCAAATGCATGTTTGTGTAGTGTATGTTGTGTTTGTGTCGTATGGATATAGGAAAATAGGTGTGGCCTTAGAGCAAAGAAAAATGTACAACGCGAGAAAGAAAAGAAAAAAAAACCGACTAGATAAAGGGTCGAAGGAGATTTTCAGTTTCATCGTATGTTAGTGATTTTAGGTAAGTAACAATCTTTGTTTTGCAACTTTTTTTAGACAGAGGATAGAAAGATAGCTTATTATTTAGTTTATTATATAAGTAAGGACCAAGATAGCAATAGAAGTTACTAGCTGCGCTTGTGTGGGTTATGTTTTGGGGACAGACGGTGCCTTTACGTCGCTTATTTACAAATAAATTTGGATCATATGGCAATTGGGAATGTTGCTTTAGGACTGTATGTAAGATGAAAGATTTTCTTATTGTAAGAACATCCCATCTCTCATACAGTTCTGTCGTTGGAAATCGATAAGGGAAACCTGCGGCAACCTTCAGGATTGCTCGCTGAGCCCTCTCCAACTCTATCATATGGCTTTTTGCTGCACCACCCCATGCAGTAATGCAATACTCCGTAATTGATTGACATAGGGCAAAGTAAACTATTTTTATTGTTTTACGATCCGCAATAGGTTTGAGTGTTTTAAATATGTATATTAATTTTCTTAACCTACTTACAAACATATCGACATGTGGTCTAAAACTGAGAGCCTGATCAATGGTAATACCAAGGTATTTGATAGTAGTGGTTCTGTCAAGGCTAGGACATGTGCAAGATGTGATAGCAGGATCACACTTATGGGCTTTAATATCTAACTCTAAGGATGGTAAGGAATGGGATCTAAAACCAAAGCTAATGTATTTAGTTTTCATTATGTTAAGTGTTAACAGATTGGTACTCAGCCAAGTACAGACTTTGTCAAAGCCGTCCTGAGCGCTACTATAGACTTCTTCCCAAGTGTTACCACGGAAAAGCAATGCTGTGTCATCGGCAAATGTCAATATTTTACCGTTTGTCAGCTCCAAGTCGCAGAGGCCATTAATATATATTAGGAACAGCGTAGGACCTAAAATACTCCCTTGCGGAACACCATACTGCACTGTTTGTACAGTGCTGACGTAGTTGTCTATTTTCACCTGTTGTATTCGGTTTTGGAGGTAATCTTGGAGTAACTTCAATGGCAGACCTCGTATGCCCATCTGTTCCAGTTTCTGCAGCAAGCGCGGGATAGAAATCGTGTCGAACGCTTTCGCTAAGTCAATAAAGATTGAAAGACACTTCCTACCGTTATCCAAATTTGAAATCACCTCACCCACCAACCCATCGACTGCATCACCAGTAGATTTCCCAGAGCGAAAACCAAACTGGGCTGAGGAGATAAGGTTGTTAGCTTCCAAATATTTAACCAGTCGCTTGTTTATGAGTCGTTCTAATATCTTAGATAAGGTCGGCAATATGGAAATTGGCCTGTAGTTCTCAATACAATTTCTATCCCCGCCCTTATGAACAGGTTTAATAACAGATAATTTGAAATCTTGTGGAAATATACCTGTCGAGAGTGAGAGATTACAGATGTGCGTAATAGGCATAGCAATGAAGGAAATGTATCTTTTTACGACTTTTCCCGAGATTTGATCCAAACCAGCTGTGCTGTTGTCTTTTAATCCCATAATTATCTGAGTCACCTCCGTTACATCTGTAGGAAGTAAGACCATAGAAGCCCTGGGTGTTCTACCGTTGTTAACGTCATGATAATGTGTGTAGCGAGGGCAAATTGATGAGAGTAAACTATCAGCGAGATTTTTGCCGATATTTGAAAACCATTCGTTAACACGATCTACACTTTGTTGAGGTTCTAGGGCTGATAATAAACATGATGCATGATCCTCTACTTTCTTTCTATTGTTGATGTCATTAATTATGAAGAATTTTTTATGAAGGTTATCCCTGTTTCGCATGCACCGCAAAAGGCCTATTGTTATCCAAGGTTTGCTTGTTCTTTGCCTTTTAGGAATACTAGCGACTTTAGTACTGTTACTGATAGAAGTTGTGAGTATTGAGGTAAGGGCATTTGTTGCTGTATTTACATCGTTGCATTCTAGTATTGGATTGTAATTGCTATTTAGGATTTCATTATCAAGTAGTTGAAAGTTAATGTACTTGCGTACAGAATGTTTATAAAGCAATTTAGATATTTGTTTTATGGTTAAGGCTACACATTCGTGGTCTGTTTTTGATGAGTTAACCACAAAGCAGGTGGCGTCTAATTTACTTTTTATAAACATATGGTCCAGGCTAGTACGCCCGTGTGTTGGAAGAACGTGAGCTGGTAGTAACCGGTGGCTGGCCAGAATGTTTAGGTAGTCAAATGAGCGTTTATCTGTGGTATTCGGAACAATGTCAATGTTTATGTCACCACAAAAGAAAATATTCTTGAATATACTATATTTTTTAAAAAGCAAGTCTAGCGAGTTTACGAAATTTGTTGTGTTAAGTTGACCCGGTGGTCTGTAGATTCCAACCACGCAAGTTTCCGAGTTTAGTTTTAACATCAGACAATTTGCATCACTAATGTTAGGTTCTTCAAATGAGATTTTATATATATATTACTTACTCTATACTTACATCTTTTTATGTAATACCAAAGTATTTTTTTGTGATATTTTCAATTTAGGGGTTGTTTGCAAGGGTTGTAAGATTTTCAAGGAGTTGAAAATGATTTTAATACGAGGTAATTATGTTAGAAAATACTTTACATGTTCACCACTTACTATTAGACATGTTTTCTAGCGATAAAATGGTTCAATGTCAATTTTTCCATTAAGGGGTTATTTACACCCCTTAAAAATAACAGGCGGAGTTCAGATCATTTTCACTTTTGAAGTTAAGGGTAAGATGAGCCTAATTCCAAAATTTCATGCAAATCGGTTCACAGTAAAAAAATTCGGAGGTAAGACCGTATTTTTCGCTTCAATGACTGCACTAAATCACTGAATACATATTTTCTGGAAGTGAAATCAAAAATAGAATAGATGAAAGAATGATATTAGAAATAACTTGGCTTCAGCCTGTCAAAGCTTTGTGGGAATTACCTATTTCCAATATTGACTGTTCCTTTGCAGTGTCATCTCAAATATTTATTTTATTTCACAGATTAATATTTATCAATAGACGTGGGCTTCTACTTTCCAATTAAATTAAATCTAACCTTTCAAATGATATGGTCATTGCTTGCTTGCACTTTTAGGAATAAAGGTGAAAACAAAATGTTTATACATCTCTAGTAAAATTTATATATATTTATAGGTACAAAGAAAAAGAAGGGGCCTACTAATTCAGTTACTAATTCAAAAAAACTAACTTAAGAACGGCAAAAATAAGACACAGTGTTCTTTAACCGCGTAGAAAAGGAATAAGGCTAGATTTTTATTTATTCCCGCAGGGATATGGAATGAAGAGGACTATGTAGAATGAAACCCAGTATGTAGCAACAGCTACTTTTGATATTTTGTCATTCATCGACCCTTTATTTGGTCTATTTATTTTATTATAAACCTTATAATTATATAAATACCAAGAAAATATTAATATACATATTTCTGAATTTATTTATTTTATGTACGCCTGCAAATATTTATTTACTTTCGGTTAAGTCGTCTGTGTACGAGCGGTCAAGTTGTCCGGGCTATCAATAACTGCTGGAACGTCGCGGGTTCAGCTCACGCACTGAACAAGATTTTTTTAAAAAGGAAGATTTGTTTTAAGCACTGTAATATCCACTCCTCAGTGGTACCAAATATACAAAAAAAACCGGCTAAGTGCGAGTCGGACATCCGCACGATGGATTCCGTACCATTATCTATAAAAACGCGCAAAAAATTTACGTTTATGGTATGGGAGCCCCTTTAAATTTTTATTTAATTTTGTTTTTTAGTATTTGTTGTTATAGCGGCAATCTGTGAAAATTTCAACCGTCTAACTATCACGGTTCATGAGATACAGCCTGGTGAAACGGATAGACAGACAGACAGCGAAGTCTTAGTAAAAGGGTCCCGTTTTACCTTTTGGGTACGGAACCCTAAAAATAGATTAAAAGTTTTGACTGGGATCCAACCCCAATAGAGGGGCGAAACAGCATATCATGCTGTTTCGCCCCTCTATTGGGGTTACCATATTAGTTACCATATAGTTAAAGAAGTTACCATATTAGTTAGCCATTAATTATTATTTTTTTTTTAGTTCATTAAGGTCGTTTTTTAACAACTCAGGTCATTAACGACCACCATATTGGCAGCATATATTGTTTCAGTATTTACTTAATTAAATTAACTTATACATATTGATCATTCTTAAATAGGTTAATGTCTGTTCGTATCCGCACTCATTGTATCAAAGCAACTGTTAAAGATGGCAACAGATAAATAGATCGCAAATTTCGCGTAACAAATAAAATAAATGAATGCTCTCTAAAACTTCTCGCCCGTATCCGTCCACAGAAGTTAACAAACTATTTAAATAAAATATCGTCCTATTTAAAACGGTGTTCATATTTTCACCAATGCCATTCGTAACAGCCTGAATAGCTAACTCGACAAAGGCTGTGCGGCTGAAATACTTCCAGCTATAAATTCTTGCTGAACGTAGCTCGAAATACTTGTGAATAAGTTCAATTGAAATAAGAACTCGAACAAGTCGACGTTCCATTTTTCTCGCTATGAACGACGGAACTGGCGTTGTATAAGCAAGCAATGTAATGTAATTTATTGAAGAATAAATGGAGAATAGTTTTGTAGTGACACGCAAGCCTATTATACTCGTAGAGCTATTTTTACTTTGTATTTTGCTTCTAAACAAAAATAACCAAAATAATATCCTCTTTGTCAAATTTCAGTCAGGGCGGCTAGTTTCAATCTTGCAGATAGCTGGCTGCATGGGACATGTTATACTGCACTAGTATGGGCCCTGCCACAGGTGCACTTTCTATTCTCTCAGTTTTGATCCGATGGATGGCTTGTTGACGTGACCGGTAAGATGCTTTGAATGCTCTTCGAGGCACGGTAGTGTCACACCGCCAACTTCCAGAAGCCGGGCTGAGACTGAGAATTTGAATTAACAGAAAAATCATAAAATTCCTTTTTTTAGTGTGACCCGGAATATTAACCCAGGACCTCAATATCTACCGTTGTATATGCTTCCTCTAGATATTAGAATACATTGAACTCATGTTTATGCTTTTAAATAATAACTGACCAAGTGTGAGTCAGATGCGCGCACCGAGGGTGTCTGACATTCCTTAGTTTGGAAACAGATGGAGATAGAGAGACAGTATGTAAGTTGTCCCGAGCCATTCATTTTACTTTTATTTTACTTTTTTAATATAAAAAAATCATTTTAAAACATACTTACTTTTAGTTGTCTGTGGCTCCGAATTTTGTGATATATAAACGAGTAAATAACTTGTATTTACTCGTTTATATATCATAAACTAATATGGCAACCAATCAACCGAGATATTTATACTCCTTCTTATTACCGAACCCAAGATATTTATTTATTTTAAAGGCTCACACTTGCGATCCCTCTGCTGTTACGAGTGTCCATGGGCAGCAGTGAAAAAAAAATGTGGTCCTGGGTGTCATCAACAGTTAGTTCTACTTTGTTCGATTAATTTTGCTACTCCTCTGTTGTTCAAGTATGTGAAGGTTGAACAATTTCATATATACATAACGACGCGTTTGGGGTACACGGAGGCATGCCTGGAACACTATTTTCCTTAGTTATCATTTATTATTAGGTGAGGTTATGCAGACAGTTAATTTATAAATATAGGCGGACTGCACTTCCTTAGCAATTAATTATTCAGCAAAATCAATCAACTATGCTTAATGCGTCACCAAATCACTAATTAAGTTAGATTTTAATTTCTATTACGGTGATTCGTCGATAATATGTGACCACTATAACGTCTCCAAGCAATAGTGACGTCAAAATGGCCGCCCGTTCGACGTTCCACCAGAGTGACACCGACCTATCACTCTTATCTATGCAGTTCTGTTGGTAGCGCCACGGCTGCGCCGTCATACTAAATTATACATAAACGTTTTGTGATGTCTGAATTACAAGTTAGTTTAAAATAATAATATTTAAGTATTAATACTTATGCCGAGATAGCTAGCTAGTTATTAACTAAAACTAACCACTGGGCTGGCAGAAAACTAATTTGGCCTTATCAACAAGTATACTTTTGGCTGCAAAAGTGTTAAATAAATGAGTAAATGGCATACCAATAATTTAATAATTATCGCACAGCCCCATAATAGTTTAAACACACAGTTCTTTTAATTTTCTCCCACCCTACTCTCCACTATCCAGTAACAATCGGATAATCTGCTTATTCAGCTTATTCCTGGTGAAACTCATCTCTTGTGCACGCTCGAGATAACACTGATACCTCAAAATATGCACTTCATATTCGAGCTAACAGGCATTTGCATACACGAATCGTTGAATTGATTTTGCCAGTTTCGTCGTGCGGAACGGTGCGGTTAAACCCATTTAACTAACCGATTTTACCACAACGTTTACGCTCAAGTAATCAAAGCAGTGCAGGCGATTGTCATATAGTTTGACAACAATATAATGTATAATAACACTTCTTTAGTGGTGTTGTGCACATTTTTGGCATGGGTAAAAGATATTAAACTCATGTCGGGACACGTGACCTGATCGAATATTCGTAAGACGGAGGGTCAATTTTTTTATTCCACCCTAGCCGTTTACTATCACATGACCGCAGCATTTTGGCGTTTTAGCGGCGTTGTGACTTTTTCTTAATTAAGTTAGATTTTTACAGTCTTACCAAGTTGGTACTTGTATTTTTACAATTTATTACGTCCATAGGGAGGGAAGCAATTACTGTGAGTCATTACCGCCGAAAGGTGGGAAGTAGCATCTTCCACTCGCTAATCGGCTCAAATAAACACTACTTTCCGAGAATAAGAAATGATAAAAAGTTTACATTTCTATCGGCATTCCCCAAAGACTACCACGCATGTTTTTTTTTGGAAATTAGGGTCAAGACTTATTTATAAAACTTATTTGTAAAAGCTCCTTAAATCTATGTAAGGCATATTATAGTGCATAGGTATATTGTCTATTCCGTTACTTTATTATTATTTGTATAATTAAATCTTCTCTTTGCCGTGTGGTGATAGCGGCGAATACCAAAATATCATCACCCTATCTAATTCCGCGGGGGGCGTAGAAGTCGACCCAACCAGAGGACGTGTAGCAGCTTCCTTCTGAGTACTATGACCATCTTACTGCGATCGCCAACTCACCTGCCAAACGTGGTGATTATGGCCTCCGAAGATGACTCTTCCAGGAGGCTTATCAAGCAGTGGACTTCTTTCAGCTGTAATGATGAATCTGTACTAAACCTACACGTAGATACCAAAATATAGCGTATGAATTGAGTATACCTTGCCAAAAAAAGTAATAATATCGCGAGTAACAATGCATGGATATCACGGTAGGTATCTACTTATTACGTTTTTTCTGAGAGCCCCTAATTACGTCAACTTCATTTGTCGTCATCATAATATTTACAAGGTTCCACTTGTTCCCCCATTTGTATATTGTTCTTTAGTGTTTACAAGCACATTATAATACGCATTATATAGCGTTATTGTACCAATATGTGAGATTACTTAGGCAATGTTTATTTAGTCCCTTAGTCATGTGTACCTACTCCTTGCCATGAAGTAAGGAGATTAGCATAATTTAATTAGTTTTGCATAATAAAGTGAAACTTGAGCATCAATTATTAAATATTTAGCTATTTTTTATGGCATCGTGTGTTGTTGGGAAATGAATCCGTGTGTCGCGGTGTACTTTACAAACATATAATTGATGAACACAAAGTACATCCAGACTGCACAGCTATATATGGGTTACGCAAATAGTTGTCCTGCGTGGAAACCGTACCCGGGACACAAAGTGAACGACTATCTTAACCGCTGCGCCACATATGCAGTCAAAGTATTGGAACTTCTTTGATAAAACCATAGCCATGAGCGCATCAAAATCTGGCTATGAGGTGCTCATAGCTAGGTGTTGTGAAGAAACTCAGAAAACTCGATAAGAAATTATTTAAATCCTTTGATCTGAGTAGAGGCTCGCCTACTCAGATCAAACAATCAGAATAACTATTTAAAGAGGCCATTCTACCAGCATTTAGACCACATTGCCTCCAGATGGCGGGGCTCTTCGACGCATGAACTCATAGGTTATATTATTATTTAGTTTTCATTTCAATAGTATATTTTCTTTATTTGTTTCTTTTCTAAGTATAACTTTAATATAAACATAACATTCTTTAACATTTTGTTTACAGAAAAAAAGTATTTTACAGTAGTTTAGGCGGCAGGAAAGAATAACGACAATTAAATATAACCGGTATAGTATTAATAATTGGAATGCCTTGGTAAATACTATGGTTATTGGCCACTATATGTTAACTTAGCTTACTTACTTAAGCGTTAGGCCTTATAAATGCTGTTAACAGGCACACGCACATTGTACCCGTACATACAAAGTAAATGACAGTAATCAAGGCAAAAGAGGTGTGCAAAGATTGTAACAAATGGAAATCTGTCGTCTCTGGCTACCCCTCTGGGAAACAGGCGTATATATGTATCTATACAAAGTATTCATGAGTTTCAATAACGTATTATGGATTTATGGGTCCAGTTCAAAAAGCGATAATATACGTTGGGTACGAGGGTTGGGCGTCGCTCTCGTATTGAAAACCGGCTACAGATGTTATGCAATGATTTACTATGTCTTTTAATTCTAGATCTTTAGGTCAGACTCAAACTTGGTGCCAAAGAAACTAGAACTATAACTATTCACTAAAACTAATTAGTTTTAAAGCTATGACTTCTAATAAAAATAATATTTAGATTTTGAGAGGGCTGTTCAAACGATCATAGAATGTAGCTAAAACAATCAATTTGTATAAACAGGATTATTCGGTTATGCTTAAATATTATAGATGTGGGCGTCTATTTATTAATAGCCACGGGTAAAAGCATTACTTAAAAGCCACTGCGGCTTTTAAGTAATGTTTTTTATAATTTAAAATAATTCTTTGAACACAGGATATGTTGAAGTTTATTTTATAGTGACTACGATGTTGACATGGATACTAAGATAGATGACATTATTACTGCTATATTATTTTATTTTTTTATGAACAATGTTTTAGAATATTATAATTAATGTTAACTGTACATAATTTGATAAAATTTCGCATATCATTGTAGACAAAATATGTGAAACTTTATTGTGATGACTATAAAATCTTGCCTGTGCCATATTATGAGCGAAATAAAGATTACTTACTGACTTACAGAAAACCAATTATAGGTCCTCACTATACAAATACATTTATTCTAAATCCATTCATGTATACATTTAAAATGCAATTCCTGCATGTATACATTTAAAATGCAATTCCTGCATGTAAACATTTAAAATGCAATTCCTGCAAGTTTACCCGTCAGGGTTATTTGCGACGTTTAAGTAAGTACGAGAATTATTAGTTCGCTAATCAATAGAAAACTGATTAAATACATACTACGTAGATTGTGAACACATAGTATAACAATACACCTGAGATTTATTCTAAATATTTGACCTGGAAACTAGGCAAACCAAACCTAAGCTTTTATTTGGGTAGGATTTAGAACAGCTACTATGCGGAATATAGGTGGTTTTAAGCTTGAAGCTTTTGTTCTGTACCTTTACCTTTAAAAGTGTATTTTATAGATACAAAACGCGCTATATCAATCAAACAAATGCAACATTTAATGTGCTCTCGAGAAATAATATATTGACAAAATATCTCTTATTACGGTTCCATAAAATTAAAAACACTTATTTGAATAAGTATAATATCTGGGGACAATATCACACAGATCATCCTAGCCCCAAACTAAGCAAAGCTTGTACTATGGGTACCAGGCGACGATATACATACTTATATAGATAGATAAATACTTATATACATAGAAAACATCCATGACTCAGAAACAAATATTCGTGCTCATCACACAAATATTTGCACTTACCGGGATTCGAACCCAGGACCACCAGCTTCGTAGGCAGGAGCACTACCAACTAGGCTACGGTGACCGTCTAAAGTGTTTTTAATTTTATGATTATATGCAACCAATGAGAAATACCAACATTTACGTACTAGATCTATTGTAAGAGACTCGTCGCCAAATACTTGTTGGAGACACGTTCATCATTATGTCAACCGAATAACGTCCACTGCTGAACAAAGGCCTCCCCAAAGATTTACAAAATTTATTGAGGAATTTATTGATTTAATTTGGAGGAATTTGCCATTTTCGCCATACTTGGCAGGCGGGAGGGCGATCGCAATATGATGGTCACAGATCTCAAAAAAACTGTGCTGCCCGTCCTTTGGATTACATACCTACCTTCGGGACGACTTCTACGCACCCCACGGATTGAGATGGAGTGTCGATATTCTTGTTGGCGGCATTACGACAAGCCAGATGAACAGGAACTCTTAGGTTTTGTTAGTAGAATTTAAATAGCTCTACTATCCACCTCCTGGTCTGATTAATCTAGGAGCTAGAATATCGGTCCCGGGAAGGGTAACCTGCTGTAGCTCAGGTAACACGCTAGTGCGTACTAGGGAGGAGGTATTCAGGCCCCTCCTCTCCCCGGGTGAGTGTCTCGCGGACGCTCAGTGTACAGCGGGGGTACTGGCGAGATCGTTAACGAGTACCCAGAGCCTCCGCTACAAGCACTGTGACGCGACGCTAGCTACCGTGGTGGTTTTAGTGGGTCGAGCTCCACACCACGTGCGACTAGAGCATTTCCAACACGTAAAAAAAAATGGAGCTAGGATATACTCAATGGTTCCGAATCATAATATGTTTACACTTTACAATTGTAAGGAAGTAGCACTTTGAAAGTTTCACATCATTGCAACGATAGTCATTAAAAGACAGATTAAAATAATAATAATATAATATCCCGGGACATTACTCAGACACGGCCATCTGATCCCAAACTAAGCAGAGCTTTTACTATGGAAATCAAATAACTGATATCATACATATACTACTTTTATTTTGCAAACACATACTTATAGAGATAATTACACCTAGGCACAGGGCAAAAAGACATGTTCATGCACTCAAATATCTGTCCTGGGTCGGAATTAAACCCGCGACCTGTGGCATGAAAGGCAAGCATCTACCAACCACTCAAACCGATCCGTCAAATAATTTTATTATAATTTGTTATTGGCACACGTAGTAACTTTATATGTGTTACAAAGACAAAAACTAAACAAAACTAAAGAAAGAGGAAACTACGGTAAATTGTATCAATAGTAATAGTAGTTAGTAGTTACAAGTTAATAAATATAAAATAAAGAGGCTATGCTAACAATATCATAATAAAAACATAGCTAAAACGCAATATCCAAGTATTTGCAACTCAACTTATAAACAAGATACTTTTGTCATATCTCGCTACAGATAATCTGGTTCTTATCGAGGGGAAGCAGTTCGATCAGCGGCTTTACATTTTGCCGTCTTTTAAAGCTCACATAATTTTGCGAGCGATTTCAAAACATTTTTAAAAGATACATCGAGGAGACTTTAAGTTAATTTTCACTAAAACACTACCAAATTCTTACATTACCGTTTAATCAACAGTCTAAATAAAAAAAACTTCAGTGCATGTGCAAAAGGAGACCCCTACATAAGATATGCTGTAGCAGTTGTATGTTTCTGAAATAAACTTTTTATTTTTATTATTTTTATTTTTATGTTTTAAATAAGATCACAAATAAGTGCCAGCGCAGACAGAGAGGAGGGCAGCGGAGAGAATTTTATTAAGGCTCCAGACAATCAACTTTAAAATTATTTAAATAAAGTGCTACATGCACTTTATTTAAATAATTTGCTTGAACATTATATGCCCAAGAACGCGCGAGCGTTTTATGTCAGGTTCAAGTATATATGCACTTTATTCCTATAATTCTAAAGTTGATTTTCTAGTGCCTTAATAAAATCCTCTCCACTGCGCTCCTCTCGGTCTGCGCTGGCCCTAAAGCGGCAATAATGATAACCGCATCAATTAATTATGGGTGTGAGGGAATATAGTAGAATTCATTTATGCGTACGCGCACACACTTTTACACAACAATACCTCTATTATGTATCTATTGCGTAGCTGGCCTCCTTAGAAAATAGTCAACGTAGCTAAAATTTGGCCAAGAGCAATATTATCTTAGTACACATATTACGGTGATTTTGAGTTTCGTCAGTAAAATAAAAATAATTATAAAGTAAAAGTAAAGTAAAATACTCTTTATTGTACACCATAACTTAACATTAAAAAAAAATGAGCATACATAAATTAAGTACAAAGGGCGGTCTTATCGCTACTGCGATTTCTTCCAGACAACCAATTATGGAGTGGATAGACTAAGGAAAGGGAAAACAGGGTAGGTAGGTGTAACAATAGGTCAACTTAATGCAAACATAAACTTATACAAATTAATAACAAAAAGTAAAAAAAGAAATTCATAGAATAATTTAAAAAAAAGTCTATAAAAGCAGGAATGCGCGAGAAAAAAAAAACCAAAGGCGACAGCGGTAAATAAATATGCTTATACAGTAGTCTAGGCAGATAGATAATGTTTTTTAACATTATTTTTAAAAATATTTAACGATTGCGCTTTTCTTATTGTTAAGGGCAGTGCGTTCCACAGGCGCACAGCCTGCACTGTAAATGATTTGCCGTAATAATCGGTGGAATGACTTGGCATTTGCAGTTTAAGGTTCTCTGATGACCTCAAGCATCTTGAATGTGTGTCATGTAGGAACTCGAAACGTTCTTTAAGATAAGATGGTGATGAAGGATTAAACAGTATATTATAAAGAAGGGCTAAAATGTGAGTGTTCCGGCGAAGGCGAATAGGAAGCCACTTGAGCTGACGGCGATAATCAGAAACATGGTCATATTTGCGTAATCCAAATATAAACCTTATGCAGACATTTTGAAGCCGCTCAAGTTTGTCAAGTTGTGCTTCTGTGAGATCAAGATAGCTGGTATCGGCATAGTCAAGAATAGGAAGAAGGAGGGATTGTGCGAGCGCAATTTTTGTGGCAGTGGGTAGAAAGTTGCGTAGTCTTCGCAAGATCCCTGCAGAGGCAAAAACCTTACGACTAACTTCTTGTAGCTGTAGATCCCAGGATAACTTATTGTCTATATAAATTCCCAAGTTTTTTACATTTTCCTTAAAAGGTATTGTGATGTTGTTAAAGTAAACTGGTGGAACCTGAGACCAAGCTATCTTTGAAATTAACCTGGGGCTACCAACAACTGTAACCTGCGTCTTTTCAGGATTAACAGTCAGCCCGTATTGAATACTCCAGGTGCAAACACGTCTTAGGTCCCCATTTAAGCTATCAATGGCCATCGGCAAACCGTTAAGCTCGGCTTGTGTATATATTTGCAGGTCATCTGCATAAAGGTGGTAGGAAGAATTAAGATTACTGGAAATAGTGTTAATAAATAACGCAAAGAGAAGCGGAGAAAGAACGCCACCCTGTGGTACGCCGACTACAGTATTGCGCCACGAGGATACACTATCCTGGACGCAAATGCGTTGCCGGCGGCCGAACAGGTAATCACGAAACCAATCGGTTGCCGTTGGAGATATGTTAAGAGATCTTAGTATTCCAATCAGAATTTCAAAATTCACTGTGTTAAAAGCATTACTGAAATCAAGTAATGAGAGGACAGTGAGTTTTCCTCTATCCATTCCCAGTCTGATATCATCAGTTATTTTAGTTAATGCAGTCGTCGTACTATGACCAGGGCGGAAGCCGGATTGGAAGGGATTAAGAAGAGAATTTTTACAGAGGAATGAACTAAGCTGGTTGGAAACCAATCGTTCAAGGACCTTGGAGAGTAGAGGAAGAATCGATATAGGTCGGAACTCAGAAAAGGAAGAAGGATTAGGTTTTTTGGGTATTGGGATGATATGGGCGTCTTTCCACGAGGATGGGAATGTACTGCTGGATATAGAGTAATTAAAGATATGGCAAAGAATGGGTAGGATCTCATCAAGGATAGGAGTGATCATATTACGACTAATGCAGTCACTGCCGATTGAGTTGGAAGTGATAGACAGAACCGATTTCTTAACATCACAAGCAGCAAACTGATTAAATCTAAAAGAGCTATAATCAGGGGTTGGAAGTGATGAAAGATTACGTAAGGTATTGCTTAAGGTAGTCCTATCACAACTGGACGAAGGAGTAAAGTGTTGATTTAATGCATTAACATCGAAGTTTATAGGAGTTTGATCTTGACGTGATTTTCCAATCCCCATAGTATTTAGAAATTTCCAGACCTTGGCTGGATCACCATTTTCAACAGATTGATGGATATGTTGGCGTTGTGCGTTTCTACACACCTTATTGCTGAGACATCTTAAAGATACATATTTTTCCCAATTAGAATCACTTGGCCGACTATTGTACCTAGCTTTAGCTGCAACTTTTTTCCCCATAATAGATTTAATATTATCTGTAAGCCATGGTGCCGGTAAATGTTTAATTTTAATTGGGCGGATAGGAGCATGAAAGTCATAGAGCTGTGTCAATTGGGACGCAAAATAATTAACTTTGACGTCGATGGAGTCAGCGTTAATAAGCGGTGCCCAATTTATGTCGGTAGCGTCTTTACGAAGAGCAGTCAGATCCATACCAGCAAAACTGCGCTGCAGAAGGGTCCTTGACTTAGCCTTGGGAGGACGAATTTTGTACGAAACGAATATGAGATCATGATATGAAAAAGCTTCCGCCGAGCATTGGCCATGCTTAGAGACTCTTTGAGTTGAAGAAACAAGAATTAAATCTAACAGTGAAGGTGTGGAATTAGGAAAATGATGCGTGGAATTAAGTGGAAGCAAGACCAAGTTGGTGGAAGCAGCGATAGTGCGTAGAGAATTAGAGCGAGTGTCATTTTTAAGGAGACATGTATTAAAGTCTCCCATGATTATGGTTTGACTATAAGAGGGTGTCATCTGTTCAAGGATATTTTCCAGCGACGAAAAGTAGTTAATGCGCAATGATGGGCAATAGTAGACACCAAGAAGGGCTTTAGAGTGCTGAAGTTCGACCTCTAGGAAGAGGTGCTCGCCAGCATTGGACGGTGGAGGTTGTGCCGAGATACTAACTATAGAAAACGAAATATGAGCTCGTAAGTAGATGGCAACACCGCCACCGCGGCCATGTGTGCGATCGTTTCTGATCAGTTTAAAGCCCGGAAGTGAGTAAGAAGTGGAAGGTAGACATGGCTTAAGCCAGGATTCTGAAACAAGAATTGCATGAATATTCTTACAGTCAAACGAGGCCAGCATATCAGAATAATGAGCCGGAATACTTTGTGCATTAATATGGACTACATTAAGATTTTTTGGTACATCAGAGAACTGTGAAGCAAGAGTTTCGGCAAGAGAAGGAATACTAGAAAAACTATCATCATCGCTGTTAGCCGAGAAAAAATAATCTAAGTTGCTATCATTACTGCTTTCAGACATAAAACTAAACAAAAAATAATATATTTATATTAACTATATTAAAATACTCTTCTAACTATATTAAGTACGAATGCACCCACAAGATGAGTGCAGAATAATAGGGTTTTAGTTTAATTACTTACAACACTGTCCGAAGGAACTAACACTACATCAACAGAATAAACACAAAGCAACTGAAAGTAACTAAACGCACGTGACAGTTTAGAAATTGTTCATGTCAAAATTGTCAAATAGAATAAACTGTATGGATAATTATTATTGTTGTCATGTAGGTAATTTATAAATAATGATAATTATTGTAGTGTAGGCAAGTGGGAAGGATATAAATGTAAACAAATGTTAACAAAACCAAAATAAATGAGAAATTACTTTTTCGAGGCCGCCGGCCGTTTGGACTTCGTAGTTTTAGACGGCGCCGCAACCGGTACGGGAGCAGAAACTGCGGGACATTCTATTTGGTCCAGATCTCTGTAACAGGTCACTTCTTTACGTACCCCGTCAGAAACCATCATGTAAAGACGTCCATCACGAGTGAAGCATTTATCGACGCCTAGTTGTTCGCGCATTTTCACAAATAATTGGTGACGAGCCTTCGTTAGAAATTCGGAGATTGTGATACCGGATCCTTTAAGCTTTGTCTTCGAGAACCAGATTTTGTCTCGCCGAGTGACATCATGCAACTTTATAAGTATCGGCCTGTGCTTGTTAGAGGTTGCGCGTCCCATTCGATGGCAACGACTAATGTCACCAACCGAAAACCCTTCGATCTTCAGTTTGGATTGAATAACTTCCGCTACTAACTTCACAGTGTCCTCACTCTGCACCTCAGCAACTCCATGGACCAAGAGTATTTTTCGTCGTTGCCGCCTCTCCAAATGATCCACAGTTTGCACAGTTTGAGCGAACACCTCTGCCTGCTTTTGGAGGTTATCAAGAGATTCCAGAACGAATTTTTGAAATGATGAAAAATCTGCAGCCAGGCTGGATGATGGTGTTGGTGATTTATTCAGCTCTTGTTTGAACATTGCCATTTGTGTGGAAAACAATTCTCTCAGTTGAACAATCTCCAGGACAGATGCCATGTTGTAGTTTTGTAATAAGTGCTTAAATAGTGAAAGTAAAACACTCACTGGTAGGTAATCAGTTCTAATAAATGATATTTACAGTGCACATAAGTAATTAATTAGATAAACTATATTTTTTACAATTAAAAGTAGAGAGCTAAAAATTATACACCTATTATATCAGACTACCCCCGACCAAAAAAAAAAAAATATTTATAGATTGAAAGATATTTTATCGCGGTTGTTCCTGGTAAATATCCCAAGCGACCGGGAAAAAGAACAAAACTCATTGTGTCTTTAGTTTACCATCCAATTTTAGTGGAGGCGACTTCAATCCCCGAGGAAATCTCGCTCAATATTTTCTCGTCTTTTTGTTTGTATCATTTTCTCCAAACTATGCTGCGATAATCTGCCTTTTCATACCGTAGATACGATATTTAGTTTATATTAGGTGAATATGAAGCAAGAATATGCTGGAATTATTTACTTTTTGGATAATACTGAACTGGTGCTGATCTACCGTATTATTTTATACGTTTGATTTATTATTTATGTCCTATCAGGACGCAGAATTACCAGTACGCGATAACGTGGTTACCTTTTTTCGCCAAAATAGGTTAGATAACGCTGTCATGGAACATTTCTTTATGGTATATATTCGGTTTACTTATTTTCTTCGAAGATAATCTACAATAACATTCTATATATTTTTGCTATAAAATTTGCCCATTTTAGAACACATATTAATACATTGACACCAAATTTATTTAGTTAAAAAATGAATGTACAATGAAAAGCACCAATGTTACCAAATTAAGTGCGGTAAATTCAAGTAATACTAACACAAATTTTTTTCTTTCCTAATTTGTGTATTATGCATCAAAATATTGCTGGACTTCTAAATAAGTCCGACATTTTAACAGTTCATATTCATCAATTATTAGATAGACAGATAAATGTAGATATTTTATGCATAACCGAGCATTTTATAATGTCTGGACAAGAAAGTTTAATAGAAATACCGAATTATAAACTGTCAGCATTTTACTCAAGAAATAATATTAAACGTGGAGGCTCATGTATTTTAGTAAAGAAAGGTATTGAGTACGAAACTTTAACAGAAATATCAAAATACTCTTTGTCTGGAATCATTGAATGCTGTGCTATAAAACTAACTAAATTTAATTTAATAGTGTTATGTATATATAGACCTCCAAAACCATGTAACTTGTTTAAATTCTATGAGAACCTAGATGTTATTTTAAAAAAAGTGTCCAATAATCACAAAAATACTGTGATACTATGTGGTGACTTTAATATTGACACACTGAAACGGAATAAATTATCAATAGAATTCGAATCATTGCTTTTGAGCTATAACCTAAAATTAGAGATTATGCAGCCGACAAGGCTTAGTAGTAAAACATGTTTAGACAATTTTGCTCACAATATGCGTCAGAAATGCGAATTTGAAATTATAGAACTAGCATTATCAGACCACACCGCACAAATATAAAAAATCCCAGTTCGTAAATATTCAAACATAAAATCCTGGCGTAAAAGAATAAGAGACATATCCAAAGAAAACCTAGTTAAATTCAGTGGCCACCTCAAAAATCTAACTTTTTCAGATGTATACAATACACCAGACCCAAACTCAGCATATAACAACTTCCTCGACATATTCCTTTTACTGTACAATTTATGCTTCCCGTACAAAACAGTAACTGTTAGATCAGAAAATAAAATTAAATGGGTATCAAAAGCTATTCGAATGTGTAGCAAGAGACAACGCTATTTATTATGGCAAATGAGATTAAAACCAACTGTTGAAAATAAAGAAACTTTCAAAAATTATACTAAAAGATTTAAAAAAATCGTTAAATTAACACAAAAGGCCCAAAATAATCATTTAATTAACAATTCAAAAAATAAACAAAGACATCTTGGCAAATAATAAATAATAGCAAAAAAATAAGTGAACCTATTATACGAATAAAAAAACAAGATTTTACAATAAATGACCCAAAAGAAATAGCAGTTTCGTTTAACAACTATTTTATTGATCAAATAGGCCAAATACCAAATAATAAAACTTTAGACGTCAAAAGAATTGAATACAATCCACATTCAATATTTATATCACCTATTGTACTTCAGGATGTAATTAAAACTATACACCACTTAAAATCTAAAAAGAGCCTTGGATTTAATGGCATATCAACTGAAGTGATAAAATTAGTCTCTCATATAATAGCAGGCCCACTAACCCATATCATAAATAATAGTATAACTGCAGGTATATTTCCCGAGAATTTAAAAATGGCTGTTATAAAACCACTACATAAAAAGAACACGAAGGATGATATGACCAATTATAGGCCAATTGCATTGATTCCCGTTTTCTCCAAAATAATAGAAAAAATCTTATATGAAATCATTTTTAACTTTTCAATCAAATTTAATATTCTATGTAAAGAACAAAACGGTTTCATGAAAAATAAAAATATAAATATCGATATATGTGATTTACTAGTTACAGTAATGAAAAATGTTGATAATAAAATTCCTATATGTGCAATTTTTACCGATATGTCGAAAGCTTTCGACTACGTCAATCATATTCTTTTATTTGAAAAGCTTTATGCTTACGGAATACGCGGTAATGCCTTAGATTTGATCAAGTCGTATATCAGCGGTCGTAAACAAATCACAGAAATAACGAGGGTTTGTACTAAAACTAGAATTGAACAAACGTATAAATCTACCTCGAGAGAAATAAAATTCGGAGTTCCGCAGGGCAGTGCCCTGGGGCCACTTTTATTTCTGCTGTTTATTAATGATCTCCCTCGCCAAATCAATCACCCAATGGTTTTATACGCGGACGATAGTACAGCATTAATAAAATGCCATGACAAACAGCTGTACGAAAATGACGTAAACGATACACTGAAAGTACTAATTAACTGGTTAAATCATAATAACTTACTAATTAACTTAAACAAAACAAATATAATGCACTTCTACCAAAGACTGCGTATTGGAAACTTAAACATAAATTATAATAGTCAAACCATTGAAAGAGTAGAAGTCGCTAAATTTTTAGGTATTACATTAGATAGCCAATTAACATGGAAAGCTCAAGCTGAAACAATATGTAAGAAACTAAGTACATCTGCTTATGCATTGTATAACCTTTCGAAAAAAGTAAATATTAAGACAGTACTAGTAGCCTATCACGGCTTGGTGGTCTCGATACTAAGATTTGGGATTATTTTTTGGGGCAATTGTACTTACAGAGAGGATATCTTTCGTGCTCAAAAACGCTGCATACGTTCAATGTTCAATATTAAGGTCACAGACAGTTGTGTCCCAGTTTTCAGAGAACATAAATTGTTAACATTCCCATGTATTTATATTTTAGAAATGGCAATATTTGTTAAAACCAATCCTCAACTATTTAAATCTTTAAAAGAAGCTCGATATCGTACAGTCTCTATGAGGTCACAGTACCAAAACCTATTGTATGAAGGTAACTGTAAAACAGCTTTGTTTAAAAAAAGTGTTATGGGAATGGCTCCTGTTATTTTTAATAAAATACCTAATTGTATTAAGGTTCAACCGTTAAAAGTTTTTAAAAAGAGACTCACCACCTTATTGCAATATAATTGTTATTACTCAGTTCGTGAATATTTAAATGATGCTT
Source organism: Pseudoips prasinana (assembly GCA_951640165.1). NCBI lineage: Eukaryota > Metazoa > Arthropoda > Insecta > Lepidoptera > Nolidae > Pseudoips > Pseudoips prasinana. The sequence continues at coordinate 20,448,152 of OX621240.1, forward strand.
CTATAAATTATTTTTTTTATGCTACTGACGTTGTATTAGTTTTAAGGTTATTGTGAGCAAATGTGGCTCATAAATGTTTGTATGCCTAAATAGGCAGAATGTACAAGGATTCATTATTTATCTGTAACACCAATTGTAAACACCTACATTCTTTGCAAATAAATGATTACTTACTTACTTAATGTAATCAGAATTTAATAAGTTAATTTTGTCAACTTTTCGAGAAATATTCAAATTAATAGTGTACCATTTCAAATCACGTTGCCTATAATTTCATTGATATACCCATGTGATATGTATGATCAAAAAATTCCACCTGTAAAGCTTATCCTATATTTAAATTATGTCTGTGAACTTACAAACATTTTTTAGTTTACAGCTCAATAATCATAGATTTGAAATTAATTTTGATTGATTTGAAAATTATCTAATAAAATATATCATACCATAGTGTACATATATAACAGGAAGTTTTAAATCTAGCGTACGTAACGACGTGGAGTAATTTTGGCCATAAATAGATGCCTTTTATCTGATATGATGATAAACACAACATAATAAGAACGCAAAGGGCCAAGGATACATTAATGAGGGATACCTTATGTCTAGACCCACTCTGTGTCCTTTAGGTAAACTTTTCTGATACACTGAACTTAACATCTGTGCGTAGTTAAACTATGATTCCACATCTGGTAGGTACTATCATTTATCAGCGTCACGACGCTCAAGTATGCTTACGTTTCTAGGGAGAACTTCTTTAACTATATATTATTATCAATTTTGAGGCAAATAAAAGAAAGACTCTAAACGTGCCTCATTGTAGAAAGTGAAAGAACACAATACCTATTCCTCGCAACATATATTATCATGAGAATTTTGAACACAACAATACTTTTTTAATAAAGATTTTCTTATTCTAATATTTTTAATGGAAATCTACATTTTCCCCACAGGTTTGTATTTTCTACCGCTAGTATAAATAAAATACAAACAAATTGCCGAGCCTTACGAAACAGGTCAAGGTGATGAAATACCCTCACTGGACTTTGATCGGACAAGTGGCCCCGGTCTTCGTGTAGTTATGGTGGGTTGAAGACACTGTATCTACAATTCTATTTAAAAAAAAAAGCGCCGTGTCATAACTTAAAATTCGAAAAGAAGCATCTTGTTAATATAAAAGTAATAAGAATATCATAAAACCAATTGATGTGTATAGAGGCATATTTTGAAACAAAAACAAACTATATGATTATCCATATCTTTAATAGTTTTTTTTTTACATTTTTCCTTTTTCTATTTCCTATTCTCGCCGCCCCCTGTCACTGAACGTAATCAAAAGATCAGCATCAGCAAGGGTGACAGTTGTATAACGAAGGCGGGCCCTTGTAAATCTTCTTTATATTGTAAATGTTGCATAAATCCTACTCGGTTTTTATAAAGCCTCTATGAGACATGGGTATCGGAATAGTACGAGTATAAGCATTTGATTTAGCACATCGCATTGTGTTGTGAAGCGACATTGGTAAAGTTTTTATAGACATCAAAAGAATGAGGGTATCAATTTATTTGCCTGTAAGTTTTATTTTTCTACGAACATACGTTACATAATTTCTCCGTCGTTTGTGATCCCATTTTTATTATTATTTATAGATGAGAAAGCGAAGAAATGCTTCCCGAATTGTTCTAATCGGTTATCAACAGTGAACGCAAATAAACATGGAAGCATTCCTAGCTCGCAAAAATGACCCAACGCAGATTGTGACGGGGCTTAAAAATTGTGCCGCGTCAATTGTCCATGACAGTTGTCTGTCAGTTAATGGTTTCAGTGAGTTTAATTTTCAAAAATGCCTTCCTGTGTCGTGAAGTGTTGTGTAAATAAATCTCATTTGCATAACAAGAGTCTTGGAATTAGTTATTATGGGTAAGTACATCGCTATATATTTTAATTTTATTAAATATAAAGTCAATCAAATTCACACAAAATCTATGGTGATGTTGTTATGCAAACGAATCAATTTATTTTTCTACACAAAAATTATGACGATATATTTTTATTTTATATAATTATTTTTTTAATAACAATCTTAAATAAAATACTCAGCATCTTAAGTGTAAGTAGAAAAAAATCGTAATGGTGGTATTAAAATAGCTTGGATTATTCAGATTTCCTCTCGATATAAAGAGAAGAGAATTATGGACGGAAGCTGTTCGTTTGGAAAGGAATGATTAGGAAGGATATTTAATTACCAACATATTCACTAGAGATAGTGTATATAGCAAAACAACGTTTGCCATGCTGTATGCCTGCTTGCATGCTGCATGCCTGCTGCGTGTTACATGCCTGCTTGCATGCTGCAGCAACAGCAAACATAAGAGTTGAAATAATTGTTTGGTGAAATTAAAATATGGTAATTAAAATAGTGGTATAATGAATGTTCGGAAACACAATACTTCGAAGAAATGTTATTTCGGCTATGTGTAACTTTGGTGCAAAGTTTTTCGACCAAATGAAACATCGGAGTAACGAAAAACAACGAATTGATAATAGTTTAACTGATAAAGTGGCAGACGTGACTTCGGTGAACAAAAACGAAACTTTAAAAGTTGAAAAGTTTTAGGTGAAACGAAATTCGGTCAAATATATTTTTCGAACTTATGATAGGTAACCGGAAAATATTATAAAGGCGAAAGTTTGTGACTGTGTGACTGTGTGAGTGTGTATGTTTGTTACTTCTTCACGTCTAAACGGTTCGAGCTAAAATATGTATATTGCTATAAAGATATTGTGTTCAATAAAAAAATGGTATGTAGTTAGCTGAGACCCTAGATTAACACATATGCTATAATTTATAAAGTTTAACGCGGGTAAAACCGCGGGGCACATCTAGTATCCTATAAATTTTGATCTCCTTGAGAGAACATCATTCTCAGTTTACGCTTTTTGCCACATAAACGCCGGTAATTTGTTTTTACGTTGACATAGAAGTTTAATTTTTTCACAGCTTCAAGGGAATGTAGACTTAAGTATATGTTTATGATTTCAAGTCGCTTTCCTCCACGAGTTTTCTACATAAAGGTTATTGACGGACAAACGGACGGACGCATAACAAAGTGATACTATAAGAGTTCCGTGTTTTCCTTTGATTTTTTAAGGTTCGTACCTCACCCTAAAAAATTGTGTTATGTATACCGAAATTGTAAATAACAATTAATAAATAATTGATCACAATTTTTTTTTATTTACCTTATTATCTCAGCAACCAAATCCATTATTTGCTTAATACTGCTCTATTTATTGAACTTAGAAATCATCTTGGCCTAAAGTTCAAGAAACTGTATATTTTATCATAATTCTTTATTATTTTAATAACAACAATGTAACGGTGAATTATTTTCGTTGCACTTTATAACATAAAACATCCCTCGGTGAATGGCATGAATATGGTAATTTAGACCCAAACGTCACGGAATAAGGTCTACTTTTAAAAGTTATACCTGAGCGGTAATCATTTTTGGCCAATCAGGGACGGTATTCCGATGTGTCAGTTTGATTGGAATTTTGGGTCAAGATTCGCGCTTTAGTTTCCTTCAAGTAATGCTTCCATGTTTATTTGCGTTCACTGGTTATCAAAAATAAATATGAAGTATGTGTCGATTTTATGTTTAAAAAAAATAGAATGGTCATTAAAAAATTAGTTCTATTTGGTTGCCAAAATTAAAAAGTGTGAGGTTGTATTTAGAAAATCAAGTAAATAAGAGTGAGTGGTTATTCAAAAAATTACGTTATGCTCAACTATTACTAAAGATGAAATAAAAGTTACAGTTAACAGTTTAAGAAGTTCAGTATTCCGCGAGGTTAAGCACATACGTAGGTACCTATACGGTCAGGTGGCTTAATTTCCTAGCCTTTTCATGGTTTAATAAAAACGTAGAGGTCCTGGTTGCGCTCATTAGACAACATGCCTTGTCACAGGCCATAAAAATAAACGGCCAAAACACCCATAATTTTTTTTCCGCAAGGGATATTAATGAATATTCTGACATGGATAAAAAAGGTGTGTACCTATTTATATAAATTCTCGCTCAGTTTGATACCGTCTAATAGGTAATAAAACAAAAACACCATCCTCTATTATCCTCTATTATGACGTTCGGCGCGTGGAATGTGCGGACACTTCTTGATAGTGATGTCAACGCCTGTCCTGAGCGAAAAACCGCCATCATAGCTCGGGAACTTCGCCATTATAATATAGATGTGGCTGCGCTCAGTGGAACACATCTTGCCGATTAAGGTGAGTTGGTGGAACACTGCGATGACTATACTTTTATATGGAAAGGTACTGCTGCCTCTGAACCGCGAAGGTCTGGCGTTGGCTTTGCTATCAAAAACCATCTTTTAAAGCGTCTTCAGGAATATCCTGTGCACATTTCTGATCGCGTGACCACATTGCACTTGCATCTCGACCATGAAAATTATCTTAATGTCATCAGTGTGTATGTTCCGACGCTGGACAAGTCTGATGACATCAAGGAAAAATTTTACGAGGAGTTGACAAATTGTCTCGAGAACGTACGTGCCAGAGAACAAATCTTACTTCTGAGTGATTTTAATGCTATGTCGGACGGGACTATGAAGCCTGGCCTAAGGTATTAGGCAGACACGGAATAGGCATCATGAACAGCAACGGTTGGTTGTTGCTTAGTCTATGTGCTCAATTTGATCTAGATATTACGAACACCTTGTTTCGTCTTCGTGCCAAGCATAAGTCTACGTGGATGCACCCCCGATCAAAGCACTGGCATTTAATTGTTGGTGGCGGTGGTGGCAAGAAAAGGCTCAACACATACTCGCTGACAGTAACCAGTTCGGTGCGTTTTACGATGAGGTTCGTAAACTGATTGGTATTAAAAATTCGTTAAGGGTTCCTTTAAAGTCCATGGATGGCAAGGACCTTTTGGAATCTAAAGACGCAATCTTAAAACGATGGGTAGAAACACTTTAGCGTACTACTTCACGTAGATCGATCAGCTGATCTACAACACATTAGATCGATACCTCAGCTAACCGTAGTAAGCCAGCTGGATGAGCCGCTGTCAAGTAATGAGATCGTTTTTGCTATTAAACAACAACAAAACAAGCACGCGGCTGGCATGGACTCTATACCGGGGAATTGATCAAATATGGCGGTGAGGAGTTGCATACAGCTATTTGGGAACTTTTTGTCCATTTGTGGGAAACTGAACGTCTCCCGAAAGACTTAAAAGTGTCTCGCATTTGTGCCTTATATAAGAACAAGGGAGACCGTTCCGACTGCAACTCTTACCATGGTATTTCACTTTTATCAGTCCCTGGGAAAGTTCTTGCCAGAGTTTTACTAAACCGCCTAAAGAACCTTTCTGAAAAGATTTTGCCGGAAACCCAATTTGGCTTCCGACCTGACCGGGGCACCTGTGAAGCGATTTTCTCATTGAACTACAGGAAAAAAGCATAGAACAGGGGCGACAGCTATACCTTTGCTTCGTTGACCTTGAGAAGGCTTTTGACAACGTGCCTCGAGACGCCCTTTGGATTGTGCTGGAAAAGTTGGGATGCACGGAAAAAATTGTAAGAGTTTTGCGACTCCTGCACGATGGCATGGAGTGTTGTGTAGCTGCCGATGGCGATCAAGCAGACTTCTTCCCCGTTACCTGTGGGGTGAAGCAAGGGTGCGTCCTAGCACCTACACTGTTCGCGCTGTACTTTGCAGTCGTAGTTTGTGAGACCTTGCAATTGTCATCAGATGGATTACGTATCCATTTCGGCACCGACGGCAATCTTTTTAATATAACCAGATTTAAGGCCCCCACTAAAGTATCACATGCACTGATCACTGAGATCATGTATGCAGATGACTTGTGTTTTGTGGTGGAATTCCCAGTCAGCCTGCAGCAACTTATGTCCATTTTTCAAGAGACTTGCCAAATATACGGCCTGAAGATCTGTGTCAAGAAGACGGAGATGATGTCTTTAGACAGTCGCAACCACGAGACACTGACCATGAAGCTCTGTGAGGATTCACTGAAGCAGGTTGATAAATTTGGCAAGCTGGAGACCAGGGTTTTTCGCTCTCATGACCTTAAACTGGCTACAAAATTATCGGCCTATATGGCAATAGTATGCCTAACTTGCGTAAAATACTTAGAATCCGATGATCTGATTGTGTGCGGAACACCGAAGTGCTGCGACGAGCCAATGTGGTGGCATTGAGGCCTATCTTATGCGCCGACAGCTTTGATGGTGTGTCATCTTTTATCCCGAACTGAAGGAGGGCAAGCGAAAACAAGGCGGTCAGTTCCTCCGATACAAAGATGTGCTTAAGCGAACATGAAAAAATGTGACATTGAACCCTCGCGGTGGGAAAGGCTAGCACGCACGGAGTGGGGAGCTCTAATCAAAGACAAAGTTTTTGACTTTGAAGAGCGGCGTCGGTCTGAGCTTGATTCGGAGCGCGACGAACTGAAAGCCCGGCCACCTGTGGCGGTCAGATATAATTACATTAATGGTGTGCTCACATGTCCGCAATGTGCGCGGTCCTTTACAAATAACGTTGGCTATTGCAGTCATATGAGAGCATACGTGAGACAAAATCTATCTCATCGGAGTTAGGAGCCGTCGCCGTGACCGAAATCGGTCTGGAGAGATCATCATCATCATCATATAATTAGATACCGTACTTTTTAATAAAAAACCATCTTCTATAGTTTGTTTTAGCTTTTTTCGTATGAATGGAACTTACACTCATCATCATCATCATCATCATTACAGCTAAATAAGTCCACTGCTGGACAAGCCTCCCTCAAGAATCGTCTTGAGGGGATATGCCATAATCGCCACGCTTGGCAGGCGGGTTGGCGATCGCAGTAAGATAGTCATAGTAATCAGAAGGAAGCTGCTGCCCTTCCTCAGGTAGATATTCCCTCGGGTCGACTTCTACGCCCCCCACGGGATGAGATGGGGTGATGATATTCTGATTCTGATATTTGTCGCCGTCACCACACAGCACTTACACTACACCACCATAATTAACACGCCACTTACAATGTTTATTTATTATTATTTTCTATTTGGAACGTATATTGATTGCAATGTACAAAACTATAAGGATTTTATGTTTGGTATGGTTCGGACGACGAATTGCAACACTTGAATCACCACTTATTATTTTCTTGTTTCTTTCTAAAACCCATAATGCCCCCGCCACGCTCCCTTCCTAGGTAAATAAGTCCCTTTATTGAGATTGTACAAATATGACACAAACACATCCACCCTCAAGCCAAGTATTTATTAGTCCGTACCAACAGACTCATAAATGCTTGCCTTTCACGCCGCAGGTCGTGGGTTCCATTTCCATCCAGGACAAATATTTGTGTGCATGAACATATCTGTTTTTCAGTTCTGGTTTCTGAGTCTAGATGTAATTATCTATTTAAGTAAATATTTAGAAAATAAAGTAGTATATAAAGTATGTCATTTATCTGTTTTCCATAGTACAAGCATTGCTTAGTTTGGGGTCAGATGGCGGTCTGTGAATAATGTCCTAGGATATTATTATTAAATATAATGGTTTAAACCAACAGCAAAGGTAAAAAGAAGGTAAGAAGATGTTCATTACAGCGCTTATAAATTGGGCGGCCGTGTGTGAATAATGTCCTAGGATATTGTTATATATCTATTTAATAACTTATCACGTCTTAATTAAAACAACAGAAAACAATTCCGCACTAGCATCACAAATAGTTATTTATTATACAAGAGTGCGAAGTTGATTTTTAACCGCGTGCTCAATTTTGTTAACCGAGCAAGCGAAGGATTCTAAAATTTTCAAAAATTACAATCCTGAGCATAAGCGAAGATATCAAAAGAGCACAAAGTGAAAGATCTTTGCACTCGAGTGCAACACGTAAATTTTCATATACTTGGACATGTACTTGGACAACTGCCTCTCCTGGAGCCCTCAGCTTCAATACGTCAGTCGCAAAATATTTGCGTCGATTGGATACTTGCGAAGATTTAAAAACTAGCACTAAAAATGCGCTTTCTCAATCCCTTCTTCTTCCAATACTAGATTACGCAGATGTCAGCTATCTTGATCTTACCGAGGCCCAGCTTGATAAACTTGAGCGTCTCCAGAACTTCTGTATAAGATTCATATTAATTTGGTCTACGTAAATATGATCATGTCACGGAATATCGTAACAAGCTCAAGTGGCTGCCCATTCGCTTTCGCCGGAATGCTCATATTCTGTCACTTCTATACAATGTTTTGTTTACTCCTTCTACTCCCTCTTATCTTAAAGATCGCTTTTCTTTCCTTTATGAGTCACATTCGAGGTTACTAAGATCAGCGCAAAATCTTCGATAAAAAATGGCAGAGCATTCCTCAATATTTTTTGACAAATCGTTTGCTGTGCAAGGTGCCCGTCTGTGGAATGCACTGCCATTAGTAATTCGTCAAGCAAAATCACTACGACAGTTTCAGAATCTTGTGAAAGTACACTACTTGTCTCTTCAACAAAGTACATATTGATTACTTTTAATTGGTCTAGAACTTCAGCATTAAAAATAGCTCTAATTATGGTTATAATTTTAAACAATGTATAAATTTTATATACATATACATAAATATATATTTATATATATGTATATAGTATAGATGTTATGTAATATGTAAGTTAAGTATAATTTTGTAGCGTATTAAGTTCACTGTTTTTGTCATGGTACCAGTGCGTACCATGTCATCATTTTTGTACACTGACAACTACCGCAACTCTTTTATTCCATACTCCAATCCCTGCCTAGGTTGTCTGGAAGAGATCACATTTAGTGATAAGGTCGCCAATTGTATATTTCTGTAATTCATCCTTGTTCCTTATACTTTATTTTACTTGGTGTACAATAAAGAGTTATCTATCTATGTATCATGACACCTCAGCGGGGAAATGACTAATTGCAAATATCTTATTATAATTCCTTTTATTTCAGTTTAGGTATTAATTACTATATTATGATATTATTATGTAAATTATACAGGACAATCTTTAACTTATAACAAATAATACTTAGGTATAATTAAGAAAAACTTAAAGTAACGTTGCTACAGTTTGAGTGTAATAGAACTGTAATTTTGCGCAAAACAAATTAAAAAAGTACACCAAGAAGTTTCCGAGTCCTAGTTTTTAATAAATTAAAAAAGTTGTATGATAAATTCGGCACCATAGAGGTAGAAATAAATAGGTTTAATCTCGGGTTTAATGATATTTTGCATTCACAAACTTAGTGCACACGATGTTCTAAATTCAAATTTACTTTACCCTCTAGAGGATAAAAACGACTTCTCCACTCAGATCTCGAAGATCAAAAATACTCTTTCCGAGATGCGGTGATGAAAAAGTTTTTTGTTACCTTTAAATAAGAAACATAACAATGAAAACAAAAGCATATACCTACATTCGAAACTATATTGCATATGGCGCGAGGCACGTCTGACTTGAATAACGTACAGAAGTGCAAAAGTTTCCTTCTACGCTAACTATCTGCTACTTATCTTCAATTTTAAAATTGCAATATACAAAAGGACCATGCAAAAAATCGTCCCAACCCACCAACAGATTTCAAACGTATCTCATTTAATACATCATAGTAGCATGATCATTTTTTATTATGACGACATCACCGTAAGTCATGGGGATAACGCGCAAAAAAAAAATCTTGTTCACTTTTTTCGGTACAGTTAATTGTAAAAAAATGTTCAGGAACACTATTTAACTATAAAAAAAACTATTGATAGAGAACAGCCGTGAGACGCACAGAAAAAAAAACGGTCTTATCTCGCTACACCCTCCCCCCTTGCTCTGCTAACAACCTGCGCGCGCGCACCTCAGTCGTGACCTGTACGTTCCGCTGTGTTCACGTTGTTTATCTGTGCGATATCGGCTTGTTTGCGACTCCTGCTTGTTTATTGGACCTTTTAATATCTAAAATATAGTTATTTAAAAAAATAAACACCCTTTTTTAAGTAAAATGTTTTTATTTTCTATTTAATAATCCCATCTATTTACGGACAAAAAATTGTTATTTGTCTTTTTATGGGACTTCATAATAATATTGAAACTAGTCCCAAGTCTGTTGGTGGGTTGGGACAGCGCCCATACAATTTTTTGCATGGTCCTTTAAAAATAATAGCTTAGTCACTTGTTATTTATATAAGGATTTTAAAAAAATATATGCGATAACACAGACCGTACGGACGGTCTATTTTTTTTTATTTTGGTTTTGTTCTGCACTCTGAGCTTGACAAGTACAAGTGTATGTTAATACCCAAGTGGTGAATAAATTGTACAATTTCATCATTATTTCATTTCATGTAATCTCACTACAGCTTTAAACAGAGGGTTGATCAAATTGGTCCTTCAACAAAAGCCTAGTACTTTATTATTTTTATAAAATGCTATGCTGCTGTGTGCTAAGCTAGGTGCTGTTTATAGATAGGGCTACCAGATAACGGTTGAATAGATATTACAGCTCAATATCCATTTAGAGTATTCGTGTTGATAGTACCGAATCGTTTATTTGAACAAAAGTTTAAAAACCAGAAGTCAAAACCTGTGTATACATTAACCAAGTCGCTGACACTCTTGGGGATCCCTATTAGGTTTTATCGAAATGGACCGTAATAAAAGACAAGGCCATTCCCAACACAAGAAGGGCAATCCTTTAACAAACTTTCAGTTTTTATACAAAGATTCAGATGTTTTGCTCGAAAAGTAACGGAGTTCTGAGATAAAATCTCAAAAAAACATATTTTGTGGCCAGTCCGTACTTAGAGTAACGATTCTTTTTTCCTCAATCTCTCTCTAGATCTCTTTTAGTTTTGTTTTTTATTTCTGTGTATCTATCTGTTAATTTATTCACGCTCAAACGCTCTTAAAGTTATGAAAAAAATATCTATACATATAATAAAATCGTAGGAAATTCAAAACTGTACATTGAATATTTTTTTATAAGGATACTTGGGGCGTGATCTATAATATATATCGAAGCCAAAAATATCGTTTTTAGAATTTTTGTCTGTGTGTTTGTTTGTCTGTATGTAGGTATGTCCGGGTTAAACTCGAAAAGTACTGCATGGATTTACTTCAAAATTTGCATGAATATTACTAAGAGTTCGGGTCAACATATAGGGTACATATTACCACGCTATCACCTACGGGGATGAGCTCTGATAATTTATAAAATTTAACGCAGGTAAAACCGCGGGGCACAGCAGTATAAAATATTTCCTTACACATTAAGTGCTATTTTACAATAGATCTAAGACACAAAAATGCTTTCTCGATACAAAACTGATTTACATTAACGGTCAGTAAGATTTTGCATATTGAATGAAAATATTGATCGTATTTGTAATTTTTTATAACTTGCATTGTGTATTTGTGTTACATTACAATAACAGTCTTCATAATATACTGTCCAGTAAAGCCAAAAAGCCCGGTAGTAAGAAAGATATTTTTTCATATAATTAGACGGGCTGGTTGGTGTCGTTGGCTTGTCTTCCCACCCAGGACAGATATTTGTGTGCATGAACATGTCTGTTTGTCCTGAGTCTGGTTAGTCTATATAAACAAATACATACTGTATTTGCAAAATAAAAGTAGTAGGTATATCATTTATCTGATTTCCATAGTTCAAGCTCTGCTTAGTTTGGGATTAGATGGCCGTGTGTAAATAATGTCCCAGGATATTATTATTATTAACGAACAAACAGCAGTCTTAAACGTACATCTACTATACGTCAGGCTATCAAGTTCAAAGGTAATAAAGGTGTCTCGTGGTGGACATATGCAATTCCAATAAAGAAATTCAATAGGTTTTTTTAAGACTTTTATTTGACTTTCACAGTCTACATGCCACTTGGCTTGGTCCATGGAGAAAGAGAGAGACAAAGGGACGGGACGACATTTTATACAATAAAGTCATAGACAATAAAAAAAAAGTTGCCACAAAGTTATACATTTAAATCGACTAACTTAAAAATAATTGTTAAGAAACATGCACACGATAGGCGTGTACATAAACTCCCCCCCGTTGAAATTGTTAGTTTTTCAACTCTCTACTGTCTTCAGGAAGAAGCGGGCAAAGCCCAACCAATGGACGTCAATAGCATCCGCGTGAGGTGGTCACTTCAGCGACGCGTGAAACGTTATCAGGTCCAGGAAATAATTTTGTCACTCGAGCAACGCGCCAACGCAATGGAGGGAGTGCATCTTCACGGAGTAGGACTAAATCTTCAACATTTAGCCTGTCGGTGTTCTGTTTCCATTTTGTTCGTAGCTGTAGTTCGGAGATGTACTCGCTTTGCCATCTTTGCCAGAAGTGCTGACGTATCTGTTCCAGGCGGTCATAACGTCCTAGACTGCCTTCGCTTCTTGATTCCAAGGCAGGCGACGGTAACGCATTCAGCGGTCTTCCTATAAGAAAGTGTCCCGGGGATAGATATAGGTAATCATCAGGTGATGAGGATAAAGGACACAAAGGACGACGGTTTAAAATGGACTCTACTTGAGCAAATAAAGTTGTTAATTCTTCAAACGTGAGATGGGAGTTGCCCATGACACGTTTGATGTGATATTTGGCCGACTTTACACCGGCTTCCCAGAGACCCCCAAAATGAGGACTATAGCTAGGAGTAAAAATGAATTTAAAACCTTCTTGGGTTGCAAACTCAGACAGAGACTCAGTATGAACCTTTAAAAAACTACCTAACTCTTTAGCGGCTGCTACAAAATTGCCTCCGTTGTCGGAAAATAATTCGACCGGCCTACCACGGCGACCGATAAATCTTCGTAGTGTCATTATGAAAGCATCCTTAGAAAGATCGACCTCCAAGTGTAAACATTTATATCGAAGACACACAAAGAGGCATAAATAACATTTAGATAATTTAGCTCCACGCCCTTTTCTATTTAAAATGTAAAATGGTCCAGCGTAATCTAAACCTACAGAATTAAACGGAAAGTCAGGAGTTATACGCTGAGCTGGTAGGTCTCCCATCCTTCGTGTTAAGGTTTTACCTTGAGCGCGACGACAACGCACACAGTTATTAACGGTGCGACGAGCAAGGCGCCTTCCATTTAATGGCCACACAGTCTCTCTGACAAGAGCAAGTAAGAACTGTGAGCCGGCATGCAAATAATAAACATGCTGAAATTCAAATAATAATTTAGTCAAATGATGTGACGATTCAAGAAGAATAGGGTGTTTTTTATCATATAAACAGTTAGAGGCTTCAATTCTGCCTCCTACCCTTATCAGATTATCCTTATCAATGAAAGGTGATAATGATAAAATTCTACATTTTGAGCTTAAAATTTGTTTATTACATAAAATCTTGTATTTCTTCTGGAAGGATTGCCGTTGAGCTATGAAGCAAAGATATTTGAAGGAAGAGTCTAATTCATCTACAGTTAAAATTCCGGTTATTTTAGTTTTGGGATATTTTATATTATGGATAAACCGTATAACATAACAAAATGCTCTCTTTAATCGATTTAATTTGGAAAACCGTTGAAAATTAATTATAGGCTCAAATAAACATGTATTTAAGGTTATAGTTGTTGTTTTAGTTTCAAATAAGTCATCAGATGCTTGTACTCTTAAAGTAGGCCATTTTGATTCATCACTTAGAAAAAATTTAGGACCGTGCCACCAGATTGATGAATGTGGCAGCTGGCTAGGGCTAATACCTCTAGATATTAGGTCAGCTGGGTTTTCAGTGGTGGGCACGTATCTCCAAGATGAAGCCTTGGTAATTTCTTGGATTTCACCAATTCTATTCGCAACAAAAGTTTTTAGTTTATTGGGATTGCCTGAGAGCCATCCCAAGACTATACTGGAATCACACCAGTAAACAATACGGTCTATACTATAGCGAATAGATTTTGTGACTGTCTTACACAGGCGAGATGCGAGGAGCGCGGCGCAGAGCTGGAGACGCGGGATAGTAGTTGGCTTCAGAGGTGCGACCTTGGACTTTGAACACAGAAGATTGACTGTGACATCACCGCCTTTGTTAGTCGTACGTATGTAGAGACATGCCCCATAACCAACTTGAGAAGAGTCACTAAATGAATGAATTTCAATAGTTACAGGTGAGCTACAAAGTACATGCCTAGGAATTTGTAGAGTATAAAGTATAGGCAAATTTTGAACAAAACTATTCCAGATATCCTTCATTTTTTCTGGGACTGGATCATCCCAGTCTAGTTTCTGTTGCCACAGATATTGTAACATTAATTTAGCCTGCATAATACAGGGACTAAGCAGCCCTAGCGGGTCAAAAATTTTGAATGAATTAGACATAATTGATCTTTTGGTTACATTTTCACCTGGTATTATGTTATTGACAGGAAAATGTAATGTATCATTGTTCGAGTTCCAACCAAGCCTAAGAGTGCTTGATGATTCACTTATAGTCAGATTGTCTTGAACTGAAGTATCGCAAAAATATGATAATAAATTACTTTTAAATTTCCTTAAGTTGAAACAACCCTTTCTTAACTCTGTACTTGTGCGATTTTTTATGAGGTGTTGGAGGTGTTGGAGGTGTTGGAGTTGGAGTTTGAGTTGGAGTTGAAGTTGGAGTTGGAGTTGGAGTTGGAGTTGGAGTTGGAGTTGGAGTTGGAGTTGGAGTTGGAGTTGGAGTTGGAGTTGGAGTTGGAGTTGGAGTTGAAGTTGGGGTTGGGGTTGGGGTTGGGGTTGGAGTTGGAGTTGGAGTTGGAGTTGGAGTTGGAGTTGGAGTTGGAGTTGGAGTTGGAGTTGGAGTCGGAGTCGGAGTCGGAGTTGGAGTCGGAGTCGGAGTCGGAGTCGGAGTCGGAGTCAGAGTCGGAGTCGGAGTCGGAGTCGGAGTCGGAGTCGGAGTCGGAGTCGGAGTTGGACTTGGAGTTTGAGTTTGAGTTTGAGTTTGGGTTTGGGATCGCTTTGGCCCATTGACGCGTGATCGGTGATCCCGTTCATGTGATCACACCCTCATCTAGAATTTCGTGTTTTTGCTTTAGTCTTCCATTCTTTAATATAATATAGTAGAACTAACTTTCAAAATAATAGATTAGTAATTTTATTAGGACTTCAGATTATATATACGATAAAACAAACCGCACGGACGGACTAATTAATTTCTTTTTTTGTAACTTTTATACTATCAACTATGTGAGCTTGACAAGTACAAGTGTATGTTAATACCCAAGTGCTGAATAAATTTCATTTCTTTCATTTAATTTCAGAAATCAATAACGAACCCTGGCACTGACACTATATCATAAGAAATACTAAATAGGTACTATATATTTATAAAATTTCGCAGGTTTGTGCCAGTTTCTTAATGTACTAGCAACTTCCGTTTGCCGGCGTTGAGTAATGCTAGCTTTTAAGTAATCTACTAGCTGTTGGCTTATTTGTAGAAAATTATCCATTTTATTCGTTATATTCGAATAATAATGCAATTGATATCCCGATGTTTTATTTCGCGGATATTCGGATATCTGATTTAATCCGGGTTTGGGTTTGAGTTTGAGTTTGAGTTTGAGGAGTAGGAGTAGGAGTAGGAGTGGGAGAAAGAGTGGGAGTGGGAGTTGGAGGAGTTGGAGTTGGAGGTGTTGGAGGTGTTGGAGGTGTTGGAGGTGTTGGAGGTGTTGGAGTCGGAGTCGGAGTCGGAGTTGGACTTGGAGTTTGAGTTTGAGTTTGAGTTGGAATTTGAGTTTGGGTTTGGGATCGCTTTGGCCCATTAACGCGTGATCGGTGATCCCGTTGGGGGTGTTGGGGGTGTTGGGGTGTTGGGGGTGTTGGGGGTGTTGGAGGTGTTGGGGGTGTTTGGGGTGTTTGGGGTGTTGGGGGTGTTGGAGGTGTTGGGGGTGTTAGGGGTGTTGGGGGTGTTGGGTGTGTTGGGGGTGTTGAGGGTGTTGGAGGTGTTGGGGGTGTTGGGGGTGTTGGGGGTGTTGGGGGTGTTGGAGGTGTTGGGGGTGTTAGGGGTGTTGGGGGTGTTGGGTGTGTTGGGGGTGTTGAGGGTGTTGGGGGTGTTGGGGGTATTGGGGGTGTTGGGGGTGTTGGGGGTGTTGGGGGTGTTGGAGGTGTTGGAGGTGTTGGAGGTGTTGGAGGTGTCGGAGTCGGAGTCGGAGTCGGTGTCGAAGTTGGACTTGGAGTTTGTTTGAGTTTGAGTTTGAGTTTGGGTTTGGAATCGCTTTGGCCCATTAACGCGTGATCGGTGATCCCGTTCATGTGATCACACCCTCATCTAGAATTTCGTGTTTTTGCTTTAGTCTTCCATTCTTTAATATAATATAGTAGAACTAACTTTCAAAATAATAGATTAGTAATTTTATTAGGACTTCAGATTATATATACGATAAAACAAACCGTTCGGACGGACTAATTAATTTCTTTTTTTGTAACTTTTATACTATCAACTATGTGAGCTTGACAAGTACAAGTGTATGTTAATACCCAAGTGCTGAATAAATTTCATTTCTTTCATTTAATTTCAGAAATCAATAACGAACCCTGGCACTGACACTATATCATAAGAAATACTAAATAGGTACTATATATTTATAAAATTTCGCAGGTTTGTGCCAGTTTCTTAATGTACTAGCAACTTCCGTTTGCCGGCGTTGAGTAATGCTAGCTTTTAAGTAATCTACTAGCTGTTGGCTTATTTGTAGAAAACTATCCATTTTATTCGTTATATTCGAATAATAATGCAATTGATATCCCGATGTTTTATTTCGCGGATATTCGGATATCTGATTTAATCCGGGTTTGGGTTTGAGTTTGAGTTTGAGTTTGAGGAGTAGGAGTGGGAGTAAGAGTGGGAGTGGGAGTTGGAGGAGTTGGAGGAGTTGGGGATGTTGGGGGTGTTGGGGATGTTGGGGGTGTTGGGGGTGTTGGGGGTGTTGGGAGTGTTCGGGGTGTTGGGGGTGTTGGGGGTGTTGAGGGTGTTGGGGGTGTTGGGGGTGTTGGGGGTGTTGGGGGTGTTGGGGGTGTTGGGGGTGTTGGAGGTGTTGGAGGTGTTGGAGGTGTTGGAGGTGTTGGAGTCGGAGTCGGAGTCGGAGTTGGACTTGGAGTTTGAGTTTGAGTTTGAGTTTGAGTTGAAATTTGAGTTTGGGTTTGGGATCGCTTTGGCTCATTAACGCGTGATCGGTGATCCCGTTGGGGGTGTTGGGGGTGTTGGAGGTGTTGGGGGTGTTTGGGGTTTTTGGGGTGTTATGGGTTTTGGAGGTGTTGGGGGTGTTGGGGGTGTTGGGGGTGTTGGAGGTGTTGGAGGTGTTGGTGGTGTCGGGGGTGTTTGGGGTGTTGGGGATGTAGGGGATGTTGGGGGTGTTGAGGGTGTTGGGGACGTTGGGGGTGTTGGAGGTGTTGGGGGTGTTGGGGGTGTTGGAGGTGTTGGGGGTGTTAGGGGTGTTGGGGGTGTTGGGTGTGTTGGGGGTGTTGAGGGTGTTGGGGGTGTTGGAGGTGTTGGGGGTGTTTGGGGTGTTGGGGATGTTGGGGGTGTTGGGGGTGTTGGAGGTGTTTGGGGTGTTGGGGGTGTTGGGGGTGTTGGGGGTGTTGCGGGTGTTCGGGGTGTCGGGGGTGTTGGGGGTGTTGGAGGTGTTCGAGGTGTTGGAGGTGTTGGAGTCGGAGTCGGAGTCGGAGTCGGAGTCGGAGTCGGAGTCGGAGTCGGAGTCGGAGTCGGAGTCGGAGTCGGAGTCGGAGTCGGAGCTGGAGTCGGAATCTGAGTCTGAGTCTGAGTCTGAGTCTCTAAGTTTGAGTTTGGGTTTGGGATCGCTTTGGCCCATTAACGCGTGATCGGTGATCCCGTTGGGGATGATGGGTTTGGGATCGCTTTGGCCCATTAACGCGTGATCGGTGATCCCGTTCATGTGATCACACCCTCATCTAGAATTTCGTGTTTTTGCTTTAGTCTTCCATTCTTTAATATAATATAGTAGAACTAACTTTCAAAATAATAGATTAGTAATTTTATTAGGACTTCAGATTATATATACGATAAAACAAACCGCACGGACGGACTAATTAATTTATTTTTTTGTAACTTTTATACTATCAACTATGTGAGCTTGACAAGTACAAGTGTATGTTAATACCCAAGTGCTGAATAAATTTCATTTCTTTCATTTAATTTCAGAAATCAATAACGAACCCTGGCACTGACACTATATCATAAGAAATACTAACTAATAGGTACTATATATTTATAAAATTTCGCAGGTTTGTGCCAGTTTCTTAATGTACTAGGAACTTCCGTTTGCCGGCGTTGGGTAATGCTAGCTTTTAAGTAATCTTCTAGCTGTTGGCTTATTTGTAGAAAATTATCCATTTTATTCGTTATATTCGAATAATAATGCAATTGATATCCCGATGTTTTATTTCGCGGATATTCGGATATCCGATTTAATCCGGGTCTGGGTAAGAGTTTGAGTTTGAGGAGTAGGAGTAGGAGTGGGAGTAAGAGTGGGAGTGGGAGTTGGACGGGGAGGAGTTGGAGTTGGAGGAGTAGGAGTAGTTGGAGGAGTTGGAGTTGTTGGGGGTGTTCGGGGTGTTGGGGGTGTTGGGGGTGTTGGGGGTGTTGGGGGTGTTTGGGGTGTTGGGGGTGTTGGGGGTGTTGGGGGTGTTGGGGGTGTTGCGGGTGTTCGGGGTGTCGGGGGTGTTGGGGGTGTTGGAGGTGTTGGAGGTGTTGGAGGTGTTGGAGGTGTTGGAGTCGGAGTCGGAGTCGGAGTCGGAGTCGGAGTCGGAGTCGGAGTCGGAGTCGGAGTCGGAGTCGGAGTCGGAGTCGGAGCTGGAGTCGGAATCTGAGTCTGAGTCTGAGTCTGAGTCTCTGAGTTTGAGTTTGGGTTTGGGATCGCTTTGGCCCATTAACGCGTGATCGGTGATCCCGTTGGGGATGATGGGTTTGGGATCGCTTTGGCCCATTAACGCGTGATCGGTGATCCCGTTCATGTGATCACACCCTCATCTAGAATTTCGTGTTTTTGCTTTAGTCTTCCATTCTTTAATAAAATATAGTAGAACTAACTTTCAAAATAATAGATTAGTAATTTTATAAGGACTTCAGATTACATATACGATAAAACAAACCGCACGGACGGACTAATTAATTTCTTTTTTTGTAACTTTTATACTATCAACTATGTGAGCTTGACAAGTACAAGTGTATGTTAATACCCAAGTGCTGAATTAATTTCATTTCTTTCATTTAATTTCAGAAATCAATAACGAACCCTGGCACTGACACTATATCATAAGAAATACTAAATAGGTACTATATATTTATAAAATTTCGCAGGTTTGTGCCAGTTTCTTAATGTACTAGCAACTTCCGTTTGCCGGCGTTGAGTAATGCTAGCTTTTAAGTAATCTACTAGCTGTTGGCTTATTTGTAGAAAATTATCCATTTTATTCGTTATATTCGAATAATAATGCAATTGATATCCCGATGTTTTATTTCGCGGATATTCGGATATCCGATTTAATCCGGGTCTGGGTAAGAGTTTGAGTTTGAGGAGTAGGAGTGGGAGTAAGAGTGGGAGTGGGAGGTGGAGGGGAGGAGTTGGAGTTGGAGGAGTAGGAGGAGTTGGAGGAGTTGGAGTTGTTGGGGGTGTTCGGGGTGTTGGGGGTGTTGGGGGTGTTGGGGGTGTTGGGGGTGTTGGAGGTGTTGGGGATGTTGGAGTTGTTGGAGGTGTTGGAGGTGTTAGAGGAGTTGGAGGAGTTGGAGGAGTTGGAGGAGTTGGAGGTGTTGGAGGTGTTGCAGGTGTTGGAGGTGTTGGAGTCGGAGTCGGAGTCGGAGTCGGAGTCGGAGTTGGACTTGGAGTTTGAGTTTGAGTTTGAGTTTGAGTTTGAGTTTGAGTTTGAGTTTGAGTTTGAGTTTGAGTTTGAGTTTGAGTTTGAGTTTGAGTTTGAGTTTGAGTTTGAGTTTGAGTTTGAGTTTGAGTTTGAGTTTGAGTTTGAGTTTGAGTTGGAATTTGAGTTCGGGTTTGGGATCGCTTTGGCCCATTAACGCGTGATCGGTGATCCCGTTGGGGGTGTTGGGGGTGTTGGGGTGTTGGGGGTGTTGGGGGTGTTGGAGGTGTTGGGGGTGTTTGGGGTGTTTGGGGTGTTAGGGGTTTTGGGGGTGTTGGGGGTGTTGGGGGTGTTGGAGGTGTTGGAGGTGTTGGTGGTGTCGGGGGTGTTTGGGGTGTTGGGGATGTAGGGGATGTTGGGGGTGTTGGGGGTGTTGGGGAGGTTGGGGGTGTTGGAGGTGTTGGGGGTGTTGGGGGTGTTGGAGGTGTTGGGGGTGTTAGGGGTGTTGGGGGTGTTGGGTGTGTTGGGGGTGTTGAGGGTGTTGGGGGTGTTGGGGGTGTTGGGGGTGTTAGGGAGGGTTGAAGGTGTCGGGGGTGTTGGAGGTGTTTGGGGTGTTGGGTATGTTGGGGGTGTTGGGGGTGTTGGAGGTGTTTGGGGTGTTGGGGGTGTTGGGGGTGTTGGGGTTGTTGCGGGTGTTCGGGGTATTGGGGGTGTTGGAGGTGTTGGAGGTGTTGGAGGTGTTGGAGGTGTTGGAGGTGTTGGAGGTGTTGGAGTCGGAGTCGGAGTCGGTGTCGGAGTTGGACTTGGAGTTTGAGTTTGAGTTTGGGTTTGGGATCGCTTTGGCCCATTAACGCGTGATCGGTGATCCCGTTCATGTGATCACACCCTCATCTAGAATTTAGTGTTTTTGCTTTAGTCTTCCATTCTTTAATATAATATAGTAGTACTAACTTTCAAAATAATAGATTAGTAATTTTATTAGGACTTCAGATTATATATACGATAAAACAAACCGCACGGACGGACTAATTAATTTCTTTTTTTGTAACTTTTATACTATCAACTATGTGAGCTTGACAAGTACAAGTGTATGTTTTTACCCAAGTGCTGAATAAATTTCATTTCTTTCATTTCATTTCAGAAATCAATAACGAACCCTGGCACTGACACTATATCATAAGAAATACTAACTAATAGGTAATATATATTATAAAATTTCGCAGGTTTGTGCCAGTTTCTTAATGTACTAGGAACTTCCGTTTGCCGGCGTTGGGTAGTGCTAGCTTTTAAGTAATCTTCTAGCTGTTGGCTTATTTGTAGAAAATTATCCATTTTATTCGTTATATTCGAATAATAATGCAATTGATATCCCGATGTTTTATTTCGCGGATATTCGGATATCCGATTTAATCCGGGTCTGGGTATGAGTTTGAGTTTGAGGAGTAGGAGTGGGAGTAAGAGTGGGAGTGGGAGTTGGAGGGGGAGGAGTTGGAGTTGGAGGAGTAAGAGGAGTTGGAGGAGTTGGAGTTGTTGGGGGTGTTCGGGGTGTTGGGGGTGTTGGGGGTGTTGGGGGTGTTGGGGGTGTTGGAGGTGTTGGGGATGTTGGAGTTGTTGGAGGTGTTGGAGGTGTTGGAGGTGTTGGAGGAGTTGGAGGAGTTGGAGGAGTTGGAGGAGTTGGAGGTGTTGGAGGTGTTGGAGGTGTTGGAGGTGATGGAGGTGTTGGAGGTGTCGGAGTCGGAGTTGGAGTCGGTGTCGGTGTCGGAGTTGGACTTGGAGTTTGTTTGAGTTTGAGTTTGAGTTTGGGTTTGGGATCGCTTTGGCCCATTAACGCGTGATCGGTGATCCCGTTCATGTGATCACACCCTCATCTAGAATTTCGTGTTTTTGCTTTAGTCTTCCATTCTTTAATAAAATATAGTAGAACTAACTTTCAAAATAATAGATTAGTAATTTTATAGGGACTTCAGATTACATATACGATAAAACAAACCGCACGGACGGACTAATTAATTTCTTTTTTTGTAACTTTTATACTATCAACTATGTGAGCTTGACAAGTACAAGTGTATGTTAATACCCAAGTGCTGAATAAATTTCATTTCTTTCATTTAATTTCAGAAATCAATAACGAACCCTGGCACTGACACTATATCATAAGAAATACTAAATAGGTACTATATATTTATAAAATTTCGCAGGTTTGTGCCAGTTTCTTAATGTACTAGCAACTTCCGTTTGCCGGCGTTGAGTAATGCTAGCTTTTAAGTAATCTACTAGCTGTTGGCTTATTTGTAGAAAACTATCCATTTTATTCGTTATATTCGAATAATAATGCAATTGATATCCCGATGTTTTATTTCGCGGATATTCGGATATCTGATTTAATCCGGGTCTGGGTTTGAGTTTGAGTTTGAGTTTGAGGAGTAGGAGTGGGAGTAAGAGTGGGAGTGGGAGTTGGAGGAGTTGGAGGAGTTGGAGGAGTTGAAGGAGTTGAAGGAGTTGGAGGAGTTGGAGGAGTTGGGGATGTTGGGGGTGTGGGGGATGTTGGGGGTGTTGGGGGTGTTGGGGGTGTTGGGAGTGTTGGGGGTGTTGGGGGTGTTGGGGGTGTTGGGGGTGTTGAGGGTGTTGAGGGTGTTGGGGGTGTTGGGGTTGTTGGGGGTGTTGGGGGTGTTGGGGGTGTTGGGGGTGTTGGGGGTGTTGGAGGTGTTGGAGGTGTTGGAGGTGTTGGAGGTGTTGGAGGTGTTGGAGTCGGAGTCGGAGTCGGAGTCGGAGTTGGACTTGGAGTTTGAGTTTGAGTTTGAGTTTGAGTTTGAGTTTGAGTTTGAGTTGGAATTTGAGTTTGGGTTTGGGATCGCTTTGGCCCATTAACGCGTGATCGGTGATCCCGTTGGGGGTGTTGGGGGTGTTGGGGGTGTTGGGGGTGTTGGAGGTGTTGGGGGTGTTGGGTGTGTTGGGGGTGTTGAGGGTGTTGGGGGTGTTTGGGGTGTTGGGGGTGTTGGGGGTGTTGGGGGTGTTGAAGGTGTTGGGGGTGTTGGAGGTGTTGGGGGTGTTTGGGGTGTTTGGGATGTTTGGGGTGTTGGGGGTGTTGGGGGTGTTGGAGGTGTTTGGGGTGTTGGGGGTGTTGGGGGTGTTGGGGGTGTTGGGGGTGTTGGGGGTGTTGGGGGTGTTGGGGGTGTTGCGGGTGTTCGGGGTGTTGGGGGTGTTGGGGGTGTTGGAGGTGTTGGAGGTGTTGGAGGTGTTAGAGTCGGAGTCGCAGTCGGTGTCGGAGTTGGACTTGGAGTTTGAGTTTGAGTTTGGGTTTGGGATCGCTTTAGCCCATTAACGCGTGATCGGTGATCCCGTTCATGTGATCACACCCTCATCTAGAATTTCGTGTTTTTGCTTTAGTCTTCCATTCTTTAATATAATATAGTAGAACTAACTTTCAAAATAATAGATTAGTAATTTTATTAGGACTTCAGATTATATATACGATAAAACAAACCGCACGGACGGACTAATTAATTTCTTTTTTTGTAACTTTTATACTATCAACTATGTGAGCTTGACAAGTACAAGTGTATGTTAATACCCAAGTGCTGAATAAATTTCATTTCTTTCATTTTATTTCAGAAATCAATAATGAACCCTGGCACTGACACTATATCATAAGAAATACTAAATAGGTACTATATATTTATAAAATTTCGCAGGTTTGTGCCAGTTTCTTAATGTACTAGCAACTTCCGTTTGCCGGCGTTGAGTAATGGTAGCTTTTAAGTAATCTACTAGCTGTTGGCTTATTTGTAGAAAATTATCCATTTTATTCGTTATATTCGAATAATAATGCAATTGATATCCCGATGTTTTATTTCGCGGATATTCGGATATCTGATTTAATCCGGGTTTGGGTTTGAGGTTGAGTTTGAATTTGAGGAGTAGGAGTAGGAGTAGGAGTGGGAGTAAGAGTGGGAGTGGGAGTTGGAGGAGTTCGAGGAGTTCGAGGAGTTGGAGGAGTTAAAGGAGTTGGAGGAGTTGGAGGAGTTGGGGATGTTGGGGGTGTTGGGGGTGTTGGGGGTGATGGGGGTGTTGCGGGTGTTGGGGGTGTTGGGAGTGTTGGGGGTGTTGGGGGTGTTGGGGGTGTTGAGGGTGTTGGGGGTGTTGGGGGTGTTGGGGGTGTTGGGGGTGTTGGGGGTGTTGGGGGTGTTGGAGGTGTTGGAGGTGTTGGAGGTGTTGGAGGTGTTGGAGTCGGAGTCGGAGTCGGAGTTGGACTTGGAGTTTGAGTTTGAGTTTGAGTTTGAGTTTGAGTTGGAATTTGAGTTTGGGTTTGGGATCGCTTTGGCCCATTAACGCGTGATCGGTGATCCCGTTGGGGGTGTTGGGGGTGTTGGGGGTGTTGGGGGTGTTGGAGGTGTTGGAGGTGTTGGAGGTGTTGGGGTGTTTGGGGTGTTAGGGGTTTTGGGGGTGTTGGGGGTGTTGTGGGTGTTGAGGGTGTTGGAGGTGTTGGTGGTGTCGGGGGTGTTTGGGGTGTTGGGGATGTAGGGGATGTTGGGGGTGTTGGGGGTGTTTGGGAGGTTGGGGGTGTTGGAGGTGTTGGGGGTGTTGGGGGTGTTGGGGGTGTTGGGGGTGTTGGGGGTGTTGGGGGTTTTGGGGGTGTTGGGGTGTTGAGGGGGTTGGGGGTGTTAGGGGTGTTGGGGTTGTTGGGGGTGTTGGAGGTGTTGGAAGTGTTGGAGGTGTTGGAGGTGTTGGAGTCGGAGTCGGAGTCGGAGTCGGAGTTGGACTTGGAGTTTGAGTTTGAGTTTGAGTTTGAGTTTGAGTTGGAATTTGAGTTTGGGTTTGGGATCGCTTTGGCCCATTAACGCGTGATCGGTGATCCCGTTGGGGGTGTTGGGGGTGTTGGGGTGTTGGGGGTGTTGGGGGTGTCGGAGGTGTTGGGGGTGTTTGGGGTGTTTGGGTTGTTAGGGGTTTTGGGGGTGTTGGGGGTGTTGGGGGTGTTGGGGGTGTTGGAGGTGTTGGAGGTGTTGGTGGTGTCGGGGGTGTTTGGGGTGTTGGGGATGTAGGGGATGTTGGGGGTGTTGGGGGTGTTGGGGAGGTTGGGGGTGTTGGAGGTGTTGGGGGTGTTGGGGGTGTTGGAGGTGTTGGGGGTGTTAGGGGTGTTGGGGGTGTTGGGTGTGTTGGGGGTGTTGAGGGTGTTGGGGGTGTTGGGGGTGTTGGGTGTGTTGGGGGTGTTGGGGGTGTTGAAGGTGTTGGGGTGTTGGAGGTGTTGGGGGTGTTTGGGGTGTTAGGGATGTTTGGGGTGTTGGGGGTGTTGGAGGTGTTTGGGGTGTTGGGGGTGTTGGGGATGTTGGGGGTGTTGCGGGTGTTCGGGGTGTTGGGGG
Source organism: Pseudoips prasinana (assembly GCA_951640165.1). Taxonomy (NCBI): domain Eukaryota; kingdom Metazoa; phylum Arthropoda; class Insecta; order Lepidoptera; family Nolidae; genus Pseudoips; species Pseudoips prasinana. The sequence continues at coordinate 20,473,376 of OX621240.1, forward strand.
TGTTGGGGGTGTTGGAGGTGTTGGAGGTGTTGGAGGTGTTGGAGTCGGAGTCGGAGTCGGTGTCGGAGTTGGACTTGGAGTTTGAGTTTGAGTTTGGGTTTGGGATCGCTTTGGCCCATTAACGCGTGATCGGTGATCCCGTTCATGTGATCACACCCTCATCTAGAATTTCGTGTTTTTGCTTTAGTCTTCCATTCTTTAATATAATATAGTAGAACTAACTTTCAAAATAATAGATTAGTAATTTTATTAGGACTTCAGATTATATATACGATAAAACAAACCGTTCGGACGGACTAATTAATTTCTTTTTTTGTAACTTTTATACTATCAACTATGTGAGCTTGACAAGTACAAGTGTATGTTTTTACCCAAGTGCTGAATAAATTTCATTTCTTCCATTTCATTTCAGAAATCAATAACGAACCCTGGCACTGACACTATATCATAAGAAATACTAACTAATAGGTACTATATATTTATAAAATTTCGCAGGTTTGTGCCAGTTTCTTAATGTACTAGGAACTTCCGTTTGCCGGCGTTGGGTAATGCTAGCTTTTAAGTAATCTTCTAGCTGTTGGCTTATTTGTAGAAAATTATCCATTTTATTCGTTATATTCGAATAATAATGCAATTGATATCCCGATGTTTTATTTCGCGGATATTCGGATATCTGATTTGATCCGGGTTTGGGTTTGAGTTTGAGTTTGAGGAGTAGGAGTAGGAGTGGGAGTAAGAGTGGGAGCATACAGCATTTTCTTAATATTTTGGAATATGAAGTTCATAGATTGACCGCAGCCAATATTTCGGAATTGAATAGAATAAATAACCCAAAAACATGAATGCAAAAGCTGTCCGCTGAATTCTGAGCCTTAAGAAAAAATATTCAAAAATTACCAAGATTCTTGTTTTGAAAAAAAAAGATAACGCAATCTATTCTATGACGACGCGACGCTCGACGAAACCTAATTTATTTTATGATAACGAACAAAAGGATCTATTTTGTTCTTGTTATGCAATATATATATATATATATCCTGCTAGAATATGTTTGAAAACCTTATTTATTAGCTGTTGTTGTTAGCACACATAATCTCGTCTTTAATCAAAATCTCTTTCTTTTTTCGCAATATATTGTTTTGTACCAATATTTATCCGGAAAGGTGTCTAAATCATCTCGTTATTCGTGTTTCTATCAGTCCGTGCTCCCTAGCCAAGTGGGAAGCCTACACCCTCATATACACGAGCCTCATTTCATACAAAGTAACTTAATAATTTACGTGGAATGCCAAAAATAAATGGTATTTTACGAGTATTATTATTTAATGCTATCAACCACCGTGGCTTGAACTAAGCATACTAGTATGACCCACTTTTTACTACGTAACTTTATAAGACAAAAGACTAGTGAAAGGTTACAACCTGATGCTGATGTAGGATAGAGCGAGGTTAATTTAGATGGGTCGCTTATATAGACACTTAGTTTAACCCGCTTGTTACTACGGCACTCTATAAGGGACAGCTAGTCTAATGAACTGTTATATCCTGATGCTCGTAGTATATCATCAACAGCCTGATATCGTCCACTGCTAGGAATAGGCAAACATTTGCGGGAGCCAAATGTTTCTAAAAGGTGCTCTTCTTCAAACAGGGCGATAAAACCCTCTTGAAGAATTATAGACCCATCACACTGCTGAGCCATGTTTACAAGTTGTTTTCGAGGGTCATTACGAATCGTCTCGCACGCAGGTTTGACGACTTCCAGCCTCCTGAACAAGCCGGTTTCCGTAAAGGCTTTAGTACCATAGACTACATACATACGGTGCGGCAGGTTATACAGAAGATCGAAGAGTATAACCAGCCATGTATGCTTAGCGTTTGTGGACTATGAGAAAGCCTTTGATTCGATCGAAACTTGGGCCTTTGGAGTGGAGATCTTTGGGGGAGGCCTTTGTCCAGCAGTGGACGTCTTTCGGCTGATATGATGATGAATGTTTCTATAACGTTGCCCTTTGCTGTAATCACAGCGCTTGGCAGGCAAGTTGGTGCCCGTAGATAGATAAAATTTTAAAACATGAGGCGCTGCTGCCCGACTACCTGGTGTAACCTTAAGTCGCTTTTATGACACCCATGGGATAGTATTGCCCTGTTATTCCTTCTAGGCCGGAAACCACACGGCTTCGTAATATATAGATTGAACACAGATAAGTTATTTCTATTCTAATTCATTCATGATACAATCAAGCTGCACGAAATAAATTGGTTCAATGTATCCGGCATGTTAATCATTGAATGTTGGGAATTTCCATAGGGAGCAAAACAAACATGGAATGTCCAGTAGGTTCTACAAAGTGAGTGACACATGTATTTAACTAAAGCTACTACGTGATTGAGATTTAAATATAGATGTACAATATTGTCCTTTTTATTAGCATGACGATTACAGTTCGTACGGAGCTGTAATCGTCGTGCTACAGGTACTAACAGGCATGTCACAGGTATGCCATGACGGTACCATATGCTGCCGTAAATTACCTACTTACAAAATCAAGCCTTATATTATAAATATAGAATTTAGTACAGACTACTTATAAAAGCTCTCAGACAACCTGTTACCTCTTCATAACTAAACAACTGAGCTAATCGTGATGAAACTCGCAATATGCAATATTTCTGATCTCATTGCTTAGTACAGAACTCCATCCCCGACATAGAATGTAAAACATGGCAAGATAATATTATTTGAACCTGCTGATAGACTATAGACTATCCCCCCTCATTGTGAGATGAGGGCCATGCGCTGTAGTGAGACAGTAATTACACAGCTGACAGCTACATTAGTAGTATCGTTCGTAACACCGTTCGTTCCTCCCGTTCATATCCCGGATGGCTGTTCGTGCCACCCGAAGCTTGGCCTGGGGTGGCACGGACCGTCAACGCATTTCTTCTCATGCGACCGGGCGGATGGCAGGTTGCGGATAGCCTAGCCCTGACTGCGGGACCGACCTGAAGTCGGTCCTGTATCCAGCGTGCCCAAATTTCCAAAGGGTCCCGGACAGGAGAAGTTCCCGCAAGTCAAATCCCAGGCCTAGGGAAACCCAAACCCGACTTCCCATGCTCCCAAACTTTTCCAAACTCCCTCCCTCCTTATCCCTTTTCCACGTCGGTCCAGAGGAGGGGTAACCTTGTTTCCAAAAAAGCCCACCACCGTCGGAAAAAATGAAGCAGGTAGGAAAAACAATTCCCCAGGTGGGTCCCGGCCGAGCCGGGGAGTCCCACACCGAGTCATCGGTCAGCTCCCATCGTATCCTGGGGGGGAGCACCCAACTGCCAAATTTTAATGCCGCGCCTTCAGCGCGGTCGGCTGCTTTAGCGCCCCTGACACTGGCTGCGACTCACGCGCCACACGACACGATCTCGGCAGCGACACACGCGCCACTTGACACCCGAACGGCTGCGACTCACGCGCCAAAAATACAGACACAGAACGAGCCGTCCACGAGTGCCTGGCAACAGAGCCTCGTCAGGAACAGCGTCACGAATAACCCGGACAACGACAAAGACGACGCCCGACTCTCAAGTCTCGGTGGCGAACTCCGTGCGCTGGCACTCCAGCGCGAGAAGATCGACACCAGACTGACAGAACTGATTGAGAAAGAAACGGGATCTGATGCGGGACCGAGTGGCTCCTCCTCTGCCGATGAAGTACGCCTACTGACACACAAGCGCGGAAAAATCATGGCCAGGGAGGGGAAACTCAACAGCCGTATGCGCGCAATACGCGAAGGCGACAGCCAGCGCGACGCGCAAGCGGCAGTTGAAAGAGCAGTACGCGAAGGGAACACCCAGCGCGAAAAGCAACCGGACGCGGAAACGCGCGGACAGGCACTTCTACGCGAAGGGGAAACCCAGCGCGAGATCTCCCTGCCCGTGACTAAACCCAGCGGACCCGCTGATCAGACCCGAGACGACACGACAAGACCAAAAGACAGGCCCCGGAACAGGAAGAGAGGGAAGCGGGCTGGAGTCTCACGCAATGCGGCCTTGACAGAAATTCTGTCAAGCACCTCTGACCCGCAACCAAGCACGAGTGGCATGGGTGCGGCAAAGAGAGTGCGCCCGGACGACTCGGCTTCACCGAGTGGTCTACAGGGAGGCCCCAAACGCGTGAGGATCCAATCCGCTCAAGGGGAGCGGAGAACCTACGCGCTGGCTACAAAAGACATACCGGCGGAGCTGGCCGTAGCTATCTGCTTCTCTCCTCCTTCCAGAGACATGACCACCGAAGAAGCGACTCACGTACAGAAGACCTTGGAAAACCTCGTCATGGACACTGACCCCACTAGCCCACTCCCGGCCTTCCGCGGATATCCTCGGATAGCGGATGGCACCGTGCAGATGTGGTGCGAGGACAGACATGCCTTGACCTGGTTGACTCTGAATGTTCCCAAGATTACGATGCCGCACACTGATCTGACACTGACCGTGATGAAACAGGCCGACATACCTACCCGTGTCCGAGCCGCGCTCTTCGTACCCAGGTACAATGGAGATATAGCGTGGCTACAGAGCGTTCTGAAACGTCAGAACACCTGGTACGACATAGGTAGGTGGACCTTGTACAGGGCGACAGCAGTCGGTGGCGATAACTACGGGACTTATTTGACCCTGGGTATCCCACCGGATGAGGCCGAAAAAGTCTTGGCGCGGGAGCGACGAGTAGCGTACCTTTTAGGTTCGATATACGTCCGCTTCTACCCCAAGACCCAACCCTCAGACACCCGAACTGACACCACTAACCCGACAGACCAAACACCGACACCGACACCGACACAGACAGACCTACCCACGACTGACGACATGACACAACTAGAGGAGGAGATGGCGAGGGCCGCGATGGCTGACAGTGTACCACCCGAGTCACCTGGGTGGACCGAGCAACTGCTCGCATCTTCACCGGATGTAGGCGATCACAGGATGGGGGAGGGAGACAGGATACCCGATGGATCCGTCTCGCCCTAACTCCACCCGGCCGCCGCCACCCTCGCCCCCTCCCCTAGAAATAATACAAACAAATCGCCAGCATAGCCAGACTGCCACGGCTAGCCTGCGCAGGGCGCTGGAGACAAAACCAAATACGGTCGCACTGATCCAGGAGCCGTGGGTCAGAAACAACAGAATATGCGGCCTCAGTAACATCGGAGGTAAGCTGATCCTAGACACACATGGCACTGGAACACCAAGAACCTGTGTCTACATACCTAAAGACATACCCACAACAACACTCACCCAATTCTGTTCCAGAGATTTAACAGCTATCAGGCTCCAGACACAAGGCGAGGCCCCGGACATCGTACTGGCCTCAATATACATGCCAGGCGACGACGAGGTTTGTCCACCAAGAGAGATGGCTGACCTGGTAAACCACTGTGAGGGCACAAATCTGGACCTAATCATCTGCACAGACTCAAATGCTCACCACCCACTTTGGGGCTGCGACAAGCCAAACCCTAGAGGAGAGGTACTATGCACATACTTATTCTCCACTAATCTTAACATTATAAATCGCGGCTCGGAACCCACATGGGTCACAGTCCGTGGACAAAGCATCATAGACCTAACGCTGGCCACATTAGGCGCGACGAACCTCATATCTAACTGGCACGTATCAGATGAACCTTCTTGCTCCGACCATAGAAGGATTCGTTTTATACTCTTAACCACTCCAAAAAAACCCGAACCAAAGCGAAATCCGCGACAAACAAACGTCCCCAGATACAAAAAACTTCTAGCTACACTATTAGCTAAGCATAAAACACCCACAAACATAACAAATCCCACACATCTTGAAAACACTGTAACAAAACTATCAAATTACATAATTGAAGCATACCACGCTTGCTGCAAACTAAGGGTTCCATCCAACAGGAGCAAGGGAAGCTCCTGGTGGAATGCCGAACTTAGCGAACTTAGGAAAACACTGCGCAAACAATTTAATAGAGCCAAAAACTCAAGATTCCCAGAAGACTGGGAGACATACAAAACAACACAACACACCTTCAAAAAGGAAATCAGAAGGGCCAGAAGAACAGCCTGGCGCCAATTCTGTGACAACATAGAATCAAATGATGAGGCAGCACGTGTAAGGAAGATCCTATCAACTGATAAAGATCGTAACCTTAGCACGTTAAAAAAGCCAGACCACACATACACATCAACAGACTACGAAACCAGCAAGGTACTTTTAGAAACACACTTTCCAGACTGCAAAATCTCAGAGAACAGATCATGGATGGATGAATCAATATGGACACCAACCGACCAAGACTGGTCCAACTCCCGGAGCATAGTAACAGAGGAAAGGATAAGATGGGCAATTAGAACCTTCCAACCATATAAGTCAGCAGGCCTGGATGGCATTTTCCCGGCCCTGCTGCAATGGGGGATGGACCACCTTCTACCATGGTTAGTAGAGATCTACCGAACCTGCATAGCGCACAGATATGTGCCGCTGGCATGGCGCGAGGTAAAAGTTATCTTTATACCAAAACCCGGAAAAACTGACTACACAGAACCGAGAGCATACAGACCCATAAGTCTGACATCTTTCCTACTGAAAACCCTTGAGAGGCTCTGTGACAGATACATTCGGGACGGAGCTCTCCGAGTAAAACCACTCCACAAACAACAGCATGCTTACTCTACAGGCAAATCCACAGAGTCGGCAGTGCACAGCGTAGTCGCTAAGATCGAATGCGCAGTGGACCACAAAGGTTCCTCTCTAGCTGCCTTCCTGGACATTGAAGGCGCTTTTGACAAAACCATCTTCCACAGCATCAGCATGGCCCTAGAGAAACACGGCGTCAACTCAACCCTAACTGGCTGGATTAATAACATGCTCAGTTTGAGGGCTGTACAAGTTACAGTGAACGACACCACAAGGGCCATTGTGGCAAAGGGATGTCCACAAGGTGGTGTTCTATCGCCACTTCTGTGGAACCTTGTTGCAAATGAACTGATCGAACGACTAAACAATAAAGACTACTTTACCGTTGGCTATGCTGACGATATCACCATAATTATAAACGGAAAACATGAAAACACCTTATGCAATCTCATGCGCCAAGCCCTAAAAATAGTAGAGCAATGGTGCACGGAATACCAACTATCGGTAAACCCCACAAAAACACAATTAATACTCTTCACAAAAAAAAGGAAGCTGGCAACACTTCAGTTACCAAAATTTTTCGGCACAACCCTGACCCTTTCAACTGAAACCAAATATCTGGGCATATATTTGGACAAACAACTGAATTGGGCAAAACACACTGAATACTTGACCACCAAAGCCAGCATATCAATGTGGCAGCGTAAGCAACTGCTGGGAAAAAACTGGGGCATTAGCCCTAGGGTCAACTACTGGCTATACACCTCTGTTATCAGACCACTCGTCACATACGGCTCGCTGGTCTGGTGGCCTAGGACCAACTTGAGCTCAAATCAAAAAGAACTAGAAAAGCTGCAGCGACTGGCATGTGTAGCAATCACTGGCAGCATGAGAACAACACCCACCGCCGCCCTACAAGCAATGCTGGGACTGCCACCCCTACATCTTACTGTGCAGGAGGATGCAACCATAGCAATCTTTAGACTCAGCATGAACGACACCCTAAACAATGACCCTAGAATAAAGCATACTCGTATTCACGAAGACGCGATCAAACGGCAACCCATGATGGCATCACCTAGTGATAAAATCTTAAAAACACACCATTTCCAGAAGCACTACAATATACAACTCACTGAAGAAGAATGTGACCATCCGAACCCAACGGAGATAAGAATCTACACTGATGGGTCAAAAACCGACTCCGGAACAGGAGTGGGAGTTTTCTCAAATGACCTGAACATCAAAATATCAAGGCCCCTAAGTACGTTCAACACTGTATACCAGGCTGAGTGTGTTGGCATCATCCTTGCAGCACATGCTATTAAGGCTAGAAAAATCACAAACACCTGCATACGCATACTATCTGATAGCGCATCAGTACTCCAATCCTTGGAAAGATACCACTTTGCCTCGGGATTAATACTGGAATGCCATAACGCACTGGAACATGTTGCGGGACACTACAACAACACAATAACTCTACAATGGATCAAAGGACACAGCGGGTCACTGGGCAATGATGCAGCTGACGAGCTAGCCAGGAGAGGCTCAAACACAGCGGCCATTGGACCGGAACCAACTGTGCCCATACCCTTCACTCAAATACGTAGATGGCTACAAAAACACACACACACACAGTCCGAGATCTGGTGGTCCTCAGCATAGGGCTGTAGACAATCCAAAGAAGCAATGCCATGCCTGGATGGTAAGCTGAAGCGGCGTCTACTACGGCTCAACAGGAAAAACCTACGAGTTGTGGTGGGGACCATCACCGGACACTGCTCACTCAACAAACACTTTCACACTATTGGCATAACTGACAGCCCTCTGTGTAGAGCGTGCATGGACGCTGACGAAACGGTCGCGCATGTGCTCCTCGAGTGCACAGGCATCGTGAAAATCCGGAGAGAAACCTTGGGCTCACCAAGAACTCTTCCGGAGGCCCTGAGAAGTTTGGGAGATCTAATATGCTTCTGGAAGGAGGTGGGCTGGATGGAGTAAAGGCCACCGTGGCTTACGTACAATGGTCCACATCGGGACTAAGTGCGGAAACCAGACCCACTGGCATATTGGTGGGTCAAGATGATGATGATGATGATGAACACCGTTCGTTAACGGCAGAGCGCCTACTCCCGATTGGAAGAGATTTTCTATCAATTCCAAGCTTTTATTTTTTGATATTCCTTTGATATCGTTGTTTCTATGACCACGGGGAAATGATACGTTGTCATGGGTCATACTAGTATGCTTAGTTCAAGCCACGGTGGTTGATAGCATTAAATAATAATACTCGTAAAATACCATTTATTTTTGGCATTCCACGTAAATTATTAAGTTACTTTGTATGAAATGAGGCTCGTGTATATGAGGGTGTAGGCTTCCCACTTGGCTAGGGAGCACGGACTGATAGAAACACGAATAACGAGATGATTTAGACACCTTTCCGGATAAATATTGGTACAAAACAATATATTGCGAAAAAAGAAAGAGATTTTGATTAAAGACGAGATTATGTGTGCTAACAACAACAGCTAATAAATAAGGTTTTCAAACATATTCTAGCAGGATATATATATATATTGCATAACAAGAACAAAATAGATCCTTTTGTTCGTTATCATAAAATAAATTAGGTTTCGTCGAGCGTCGCGTCGTCATAGAATAGATTGCGTTATCTTTTTTTTTCAAAACAAGAATCTTGGTAATTTTTGAATATTTTTTCTTAAGGCTCAGAATTCAGCGGACAGCTTTTGCATTCATGTTTTTGGGTTATTTATTCTATTCAATTTCGAAATATTGGCTGCGGTCAATCTATGAAATTCATTTTCCAAAATATTAAGAAAATGCTGTATTGTCAAACGTGGTCAATTCGGGTCTAAAAGGTTTTCCCATTTTCAATGAGTGCAAATCATTTAAGGGGAAATTTGTATCAGTATTTTTCGATATTGCATACTATAATTTCAAATCCTATTTTTGTGAAACGAATGATTTAACAAAACGTCTATAAATCATATTTTTATGTTTTTGAGCATTTTTTACAGCTAACAATGAATTGTCAAGATTTAATTTTAAACGAAGAATCCTTAAAAATCCCAAAGTGTTCAAAGCATATATCTTCATCCTTATACTAAATAGCCTTAAATTGATTTATTTACGATTTATAAATTAAGGGTTTAGTACTAGAATGTAACAAAGCTTTTTGCGTGCAATGTTTTAATGAAAAACAATAAATAATTAATTTTGAACCTTGTACTTAATTTAATTTAGTAAATTTAATTTTGATACTTTTAGATAATTGCATGCATTTTTTTTCGAATTAGGTACATACATGGTTAAGACCACCACGTATTATGTATTATTTAAATGAGTAGGGTAAGAGGTGAGTAATATTTCCTTTTTTATATGTCTTATGTTTAATTTTCATATATCTTTGGGCGCGGATAATAACATACAAAAGAAACATTAAATTGCCACGTTCATCAATATTATTAGTTATTTTATATTATTAGTGTGACCTTAGCGTACGAAGTGCTTTGTAACACTTTCCGACCCAACCTAAAAACCAGTGCGTGGTGACTTTGCCTCGTTACACGACATTTGTTTGTAGGTAATTAAAATTAGTGTCCGCAGTTAAGATGGTAATGAGAAACAGTAATTTTCTAAGTTGGTGTAATTTTGTTGTAGTGCTTTTTGACGGTTTAAATATTTCACATAACGTCGCCAAATTTATATTATAAATTTCTCTCTATCTTTCTGTTCTTATTCTTCTTTAATAGAAAGAAGAGTTTCACGACTAAAACTGTTTCGGTATGTATATTGTCTGGTTTTGTGGTATCTTAGTGCCCAGGAAAAGTTATTTAAAGTAGCTCTTATAAAGAATATGCTCAATTGAGTTCCATAAAATTCCGTCTACGGTAGACGGAATTATTATTTTTTTATTAGAATTAAGTGGATTTCGATAGTTATGGCTAACTTGTATGAATTCGTGATCTAGTAGTTGGCGGTGTCCCATAACTCGGGAGCACGTAAAGTCGTGAGTCCTGCTTCTGGCCTTTTCCCGGCCGTTTCTGGTAGCCGTTCTTTTGAAACACAGGTGCACTTTCTAAAGTACTCTCAATATTGTGTTTGTGTATACACCTGTGCACTATATGTCCCACACATATAGCTAGTCTCCATTGGCCTAGCCGCCATGGATGTAATTCGACCAGAAGGACATTGTTGTTATTTTTATGCATCAGTATAAAATAAATGTTTATTATTATATATACCCTACTTAACATATCATTAAGACAATTTGTGGTTAAAACCTGCCCACATTAAAATTCTATCTGACCGCGGAAGTTTAGAATATATAAAGCTCTATTCAACTGCCCGTTTTATGTGTTTAATGTCTCTAAGTAGTGAATTTCGTTCCGCGTACTGTGAGCGAATAACCGCATGTTTGGCAAGTTAGTAAACAGCACTCAAAAGTCGGAGTAAACAATGAAAGCTCCGATTTTATGACGCGTAATTATAGAACAAGGTTGAATTAGTACTATGTATTTTTATTGTTTGCAGTTATATGAAAATTCTGTAGCTATATTTATCAGCTTTAAATGTTGTTTAAATTTGGAAGTCTAATTAGATGCTTTTTAGATATCTTTATTTCTATTTTTAAATTATCATTCTCATTTTACTTCCTTTTTTAATACAACGTTGAATGTGTAGTTTTTAAATACTTATTATATTGTAATATGTTCAGGAACGAAAGTTTATTAGTACTTACTAAGTTATTATATCCTTTAACTGCCTCGATTGGTTTAGCGGTCGTGTATTGAACCAGAGGTCATTTGGATCTGAGTTCAAATTGCAGGTCGACGAAACTGAAACGTTTTACCAACAGTCGATTGGTCCACGAAACTTTGGTCAACAGAATCTTTAAACCATTAACTTTACATCCAAAGGACTTTTCGCCCACGAACGTTTCGCCAACAGAACTCTACGTCAGTAAATATTAAACCAACAGAATGTTTTAAACCAATAACTTTTTACCCAAAGAACACATGTCAACTATAATGTGTTCTACAGATGGCAAGTAATCGTTGAGGCTGGCCCAAATGACCGGAATTTCGATCTGGTGGGCTTTGTCATCATAACCTATTACTAACTATTTACAATCTTCAATGGAGTTACATCGCTGAGACATTAAAATTCACATTCATCATTTCACTACCGGACTTGACCGGACAAGAAGGCCATAGTCGTAACAGTATCTGGTTTTGTGAAGTTACTTCTGCTTCTGAACGGACAATAAAATCAAATTTAAGCCAAATTAACAAATACCCAATATATATAAATTTAAACAATAACAGTGTAGTCATGTTTCGTTGAATGTGCTACAAATATCTACGCTTGCTACGTATTGTACGTCCGTTCGTAGTCACACGCTGAATATTGCATCAACGCCGCATTTACTGCAAACGGGAAGAAATGTCTCCTTCATAAATTGAGGACTGCATTCCGCTTGAACTGAACTTTATACGGTTCTACCGTGTAATGAGGTATTTTATACTATTTCCTCTTCGCACTTCAACTTATTGTTCGATATATGATTATCCATATAATATATTATCTAAACTGTAATTCATACGGCACTGTGGACTGAATGTTTAATGATTTTTAATATGATTTATTAATATCTTCTTTTTAGAGTATGTTTCAACAGAATTACTTAAAACGGAAGCCATTTTGACCAGTAAGTGGGTGCACTTATTGCATTGGAGGAGATCGTGATGAGGTCTTCCAAAGTGCTTCCAAAGTTTCGGGACATGAAGGACACAAACGCATGCGGCGTTGGCTGTATCTGTATATAAAATAAAAAAATCGTGCCAATCATTCGCCCACTTATGGACGTTGAGCCCGCGGAAGCCCCCTTCACTCGGAGTCGGCTTAAGGTTATCCACACTGGGCTAAGCCATGGCAGGAAAGCTTCTCCGCAGGTTACACCGCATACAAACTCCCCCGGTGATCGAAAATTTACATTCCATATGTCAAGCTGATCTTCACCTGCCACAGCACAGGCTGTGAATCTCAAAAAGGTTTTGCGACCTTTGAGTCTGTTTTTGGTTGGGATGGCGCGGTGAAGAGGGTGTCTGACGTATTGTTATTATAATTTCTTCTTAATAAAACGTGGTCTTATGGTAAGTCTGCCAGTTTGAATATATTTCTTATTTCAACAAATGACTGCTCCACTAAACTGCATTTGAAACTCGTATAAAAAAGATACTGCAGACATTCTTATTTTGCGGAAAGAAGTCTCAAGGTCCAACCACACCAAACGGTCCGCATCGAAACGAATTTTACAATCTTGAAACGAAATTAAGTCCTGTATACAGTGTTTAAAGTTTATATTAGCAAGTCAAGGGTAAACACAGCCGGTGACATGCCGCAACACGCGATTGGCTCCTTCCGCATGCGTTCGGATACCGGCGTATACGTTCGAATACCGCCGAATGCGCTCGAATACCGCCGAATGCGCTCGGAGCCGTCCGCCTGCGTTCGGATTCCGCTGCGTGCGCTGGGGCTTAAAGCTATGAAACTAAAAAAGAAGCGAAGGTAGTAGTATGCGACGACGCGACGTCCGGCCGGACGCGGTCGGATGCCGTCGCATTCGACCGTATCCGACCGCGTCCGTGCGGTGCGATACTGGCCGATGCGGGCCGTTTGGTGTGGTTGGACCTTCACCCTAAACATCGCGTTACATGCGCCAAAGCAAATTTCGCAAATACTGTATATACCTACAAATATTACTCCTTTCAAAAGAAATATTTTACTAACATTACTCTACTGAATGAAAATCACTGATATAATATTGTGATGTCCATATTAGCCCAAGGTAAATTACTAGCCAACATGTACATACATGTCCTCATTACGAGAAATCCGACAAGTTGTAGCCCCTAGCGTAAGATCTCTAGTATAAATGCTATACTTCCATATTAATCGAAAGAATATAAACTGTTTTATATACCTGAAACATATATGGTCATAATATATATATATATATATATATATATACATATATATTAGGTCTTTACCTATGAAATTGCCGTTCTGCAGTACTGGCCATTTCAAATCAAAATAATTTTTGTTTGGCTAAGAATTCTAATTTCAAATTAATTTTATTTTAAAAACATGGTTCTTTTTTCCAAAAGTAGTCATTTCTTTATTGATTAGTGTTACATTTTCATCGCATTTCAATCTTTTTCGTCATCATGGATACGTTAAAAATTCGAGTAATTATGGAATATGAGTACCGTCGTGGCAGCAACGCGGCACAAGCGGCACGCAACATCAACGACGTTTACGGAGCTAACACTACAAACCAACGCACCACCTGTTATTGGTTTGCTCGCTTCCGTTCTGGAAATTTCGACCTGAAAAATGAACCTCGCGGTCGTCCGAAGACTTTGGTCGACAATGACGAATTAAAGGCGGTTGTGGAAGCTGATGATACACAATCTACGGCTGAATTAGCAGCAGCTTTCGACGTTAGCGTCAAAACAATATTGGTCCATTTGCGTCAAATTGGCAAGGTAAAAAAGCTTGACAAATGGGTGCCCCACGAACTCAATGATCGCCAGCGCGAAGTACGCGTCGAGACGTGCCTTGCACTGCTCAACAGACACACAAATGAAGGAATTTTGAACCGCATTGTTACCTGCGATGAAAAATGGATTCTGTTTGATAACCGCAAGCGCTCAGCAAGTTGGTTGGATCCTGGTTCAGCACCTAAACAATGCCCTAAACGAAAACTTACCCCTAGAAAAGTGATGGTCACTGTTTGGTGGTCTAGCGCCGGTGTGATTCATCACAGCTTCTTACCAAACGGGGTGAGCATTACTGCAGATGTGTACTGTGAAGAACTGAGCACAATGATGGAGAAGCTGGCGCATCTCCAACCAGCATTGGTCAATCGCTCGTCTCCGCTGCTCCTGCACGACAACGCGCGACCTCATACTGCACAGCAGACGGTCTCCAAGTTGCAAGAACTGGGGTTGGAAGCTCTCCGTCATCCGCCCTACTCACCAGACCTTGCGCCTACAGACTACAACTTTTTCCAGAATTTGGATAACTTCTTGGCGGGAAAAAAATTCAATACCCGAGAGGCAGTACAAAATGCCTTTGAAGAATTTGTTGCCTCCCGTCCAGCTGATTTCTTTAAGAAGGGCATCAATAAACTGCCACTGCGATGGCAAAGATGCATTGATTGCATGGGTGATTACTTCGATTAATACAAATAAAAAAATTCATGAAAAAAATTCGTTTAAATTTTTTCATACAAAACGGCAATTTCATAGGTAAAGACCTATTATATATATATATATATATCCATCCTGTTCAAAACATGCGTGTTAATTGTATTTATACAGTTTGATGCGATTTTATTTTAAACTAGCTATGCATGCGTGTTCCTTCGCATATATGATTTAATAATACCTAATTTAAAAAAATAATACAAAATTTTATCAATACTTTTTGTATTTTAATAAATAAGGATCTGTAAAAATGTTGAATTCTTAAAATTGTTCAAATGAGGTTGTAATCCACGGATTGATTATGAATATACCAATTTGACTTACTTGGTATTGGCATAGTTATTATTCTTTTATTCATAATTTTCTAATAGTACATTTTAAAATAGAAAATAACAATAATAAATATAAATATAAATAGATATACACTTTATTGCACTAAATCGAACCATAATATTGAAACACCAGTTAACTTATATTATAAGGTACAAACGGCGGTCTTATCGCTAATATAGCAATCTCTTCCAGACAACCGTTGGATGAACCAAAGCAATGCAGGGAGACAAAGTGGTAGTTGGCAGCATATATATTATGTAAAATATAAAAAAATAGGTTCTATAACGAGCACCAGGAACATGATCCATACAAGAGAGAGGAAATTACGGATTAGAATCAAGGACCTCGTGGCAATGCGAGCCGTGTCCGAAAGCACTGCTTTTTAAATATGGTTCTTCACCCAACCACCTAACGTAAGACTCTTTACATATTTTCCGAAACACTTGGCTATCAAACTATTGGCAGCAACGACTATCGTTACAGAGGTAACAGAGTCAACATCTTACATGCTGACAACCTCCCGCGCAAGGTTCAAATATTTAATTTCTTTGTCTTGCCTTTAAAAGGTTATCATGCGGGATACTAACTTCAACCATCCGTATCCAGCGTTCTTGTCAATCTCTCAGCTAACAAATCTAATATGGTTTGTAGGCAAGAACAACCTTGTCTGTAATGAGAGATCTAATATCTATTCCAGTATAATATAAAACTACCATGAGGGCGCGCCGCTGACCAGGAGCGGGTGTTCAGAATACAATACGGGCCCGTTGGCGTGGTTGGCAAATACTTGCTTTTCACGCCGGAGGTCGTGGGTTCGATTCCCACCCAGGACAAATATTTGTGTGCATGAACATGTTTGTTTGTCCTGAGTCTGTACTAACTATATATGTAAGTATGTATTTACAAAAAAAAATCGTATATGTAGTATATCAGTTATCTGGTTTCCATAGTACCAGCTCTGCTTAGTTTGGGATCAGATGGCCGTGTGTAAATAATGTCCCAGAATATTATTATTATTTATAGTGCGCTATCAGGACAATTGTTAATATACCTCACGAGGATTCTGCCAAACCACAATTAAAGACACTTGGCATCATGACTTTACCGTCCATTGATATCTTCCAAGTAGCGTACGTTAGAGCTAACATAGAAAACTATAGGTACGGCACATAGTGAAGAACACACATATAATACGAGACACGCTAATCAACTAACAGCCGTAAAACGCTCCCTTGCCAAATCATCTAAGCCCTACTACCAGTATATACATCAAGTTACCGGATGCCGTAAAATCAGCTCCTACCTTGTTAAGTTTTAAAAACCATCTTAAACGCTGGCTTATTAAGCAAACCTCTTATGATTATAACGAATTATTTAATTGTGTTAATTGTTATGTCATTGTTATTTTACTTTGTCTTGTTTTAGTTTGACTTTAATTTCAACTTTATTTTGTGATTATCAAATATTATAATTATTGTCTTGTAAACTGGCTTTACGAAATAAATGAATATAAATATATATAGACCTGCACCTCTGAAGCTACCAGGCCAAGTTGTGGATGAATCACAAATCCTGGCTACAACCTTGCGTCAAATATTTGCAGTTTGCTATTCGAAAATAACTGAAGACAATAATGTCTGAGGGCTTCACCAGGGCGGAGACATACTCTACAAACATTATTTGCCCCATATTTCAGAATATGTCTTCGGTATTTTCTCGTCCCCTCCATCAAACTCCATCCATAATTGCATGGACAGTTCATTAATTTATTATTACTACGACCTAGAGTTCGAAGGAAGCTAGACTTATGAGTTTTCCTGTAGCAGATTCAGTGTTACAACTATCTTCATTATTTCACACTTATTATGCATACTTCTGAATATATTTGTACACTCACTTAAATAATACTTTTAAACTATCAAATGGAAATATGGTGCCATAGTTTCTGCCATTGGCATTGCTTTTGTATTGTGTATCCCTACCTAAAGGCTTTTAAAATTCTCCCTAATTTGTCAATGTCAAGAACGCTAACATCTTTTCTAATAGTTAAGATTAAATGGCGAGCGAAATTCTTTCATGGGGATTACACTTGTCTTTTGGGAAATAAAATGTTCTACTGGTTTATAATTACCATTTTTCATAAAGAGCTTGTGATTCGTTTTAGGGTTTTAAGCGTAAATTTAACTTTGAGTCCTAATTTGTTTCGTTAGTCCAATATGCCCTTATTTTTTGTATTAAAAGGACTTGTACATCACTCATCAGCTTATCACTGCAACTCTCCCTATCTCGGTACATACTTCACGAGGTAAATCAGGAACAGGCCGTTTCAAGAACGTCTTAGGCGATGTAGACGATGAGACCATAACTTACCTACAAGTTAAGGTCATTACAATCTTTCATATCACTATACCTACACAATTCAATATATCGTAATCGGCGGTCGAGCAACTCCATGAGCCATAGTTTACATTGGTATCGATAAAATGCTTTCATTCATTGCAATATCAGTAAACCAGAGGACACATTTCGAAGACCACCTCTAGTCTTCGAAATGTGTCCTCTGGTTCACCTTTAATCTAAACACATGGCACTGTGATGGCTAAATGATAAAAGATACACAAACAATGAACAAATTAGGTTGAATTGGAACAGTTTTGCACTTAAGCAGGAATGTCTTTAATTTTATAATATTGTCTAAAATATACTTAAAAATATATCCCTAAAGGAACAACCTGAATCAACTCCATTATATTGCCCCATCAACATTTTCAAATAAGCGGCCACCTCGGATGTCGATGTTTGCCCGATATTATTCGCGCGGAATGTTTTGGCTAATAAAATGATGGTTTGATCTTCGAATTGTTGGTATTTTCTTTAAGCGACGTTTTTATTATTTTTGTGTATGTACACCGATCATTACGGCATTCGTGAACAGTATTAAGTTTATTCTTATTTTTAAACGCAGTCTCAGTGAAGTTCAGTAATTAAATATGATGCACGATAGAACTCTAATGAGAACTCTCTTATAATTGCGTCATTCTTTGTATGTATGTGATTTATATTTGTAAATAATAACAAATTAATTAATAAAAGTTGGATTAGAGCGTTACGTTTGTTGGGCAATTAATTACGTTACCAATAAAGTTATAATACTATGCAATAATGAGCTTCCAAAGCTGAAATCTTTTTATACAAAACGTTTCCTTTTGCTAAAGTAAGTTAAGAATATTTTCGTGCCAAGCTTTGTGCTCTGAAAATAATTTTAACAAACCTACTAATAAACTATCATAAAATATTAAATATCTATAATATGATGAAATAGGTATAAGTTACAGATCTAATAATATGTTTGTACTGAGAATTAAATATATATATGTTTAACTTGTTATACAATAATTCATGTTCTAAGTAATTAAAAGCATGCGTGAACATAAACCGTTTTAATTTATTTTATTCATATAAGAACTAGTTATTTTTAAAGGGCCTTATTTTTTGTATAGTATAGAGACATTTTATAGAAATTATAACATGCTTTTCCACTTATAATAATACTAACTACTTCTACTAATAAATATAAATATGCATAGAGATGAAATAAAATAATAACATTTATTCAATTCAATACAAATAAAGTTATTGAAATATATCCAATGAATAAACAAACATGTAAAAGTGTACTTGTAACTTGGTTAAAGTCAAAAAATTATGACGACATAGAAAATTTATTATTTAATATAAAATAGTTCTTATCGTAAAATTAACCATTAAAATATTATATGATTAAAAAATAAAAATAATTAAAATTACCGTAAAACATTAAATATTATATACTATATAATAATAAAATCAAGCTATATTACTATCCCAATTACAATATGAGCTTTCTAAACACATAAACAACAGTGAAATAATTATATAACTAATTAAAACTAAAATTATCACATGTACGCCAACTTAAACAAAATGTACTAACTACATTGAAATGTTAGAAGTTCACATACTTAGTGGTCAAATAAGCTTACTGTTGACAGCAAACTATGCATATTTGTGACGAGCGAAGCGACCCCTCACTCGATTATTAAAATATAAATACCCACAACCTTATTTTATATATTTACATATAAGTTTTAGATTTAATATTTAGAATAAATTTAGAAATTATGCTTGTTTTAAATATATTATTGTACACGTCTGTTTCTGTTCTAATACATAGATATAAAAGAATCTACCGTCTGAGGTACAGGCTCGGCCTAGTTTAGACGTTAGTGTTCACTTAGAATAATGTAATAAGTATAGAAACATACTCTTAGATTAAGAACAATGTAAACGTATCACTTAAGTCAATAAAGATTTTTTATTTATTATTTATTTATTCAGCACTTGGGTATTAACATACACTTGTACTTGTCAAGCTCATAATGCAGTACATAAACATAATCAAATACAGTATGTTCTATATAAAAAATTACATATCTATTATAATTCTCGTTAATGATTGATGAAGTATGAATTCTCGGGCGCAGTAACTTAGAACAGATTGCAAGTTCCTTACAATCGTAAAAGCGAGCGTCCGTGTTACATTGTTTGAAGTTTTATGACAACGGGCGCTCTTAAAGATACATCGGGCCTTTGAGTTAGCGTTCGGTCAAATGTTAAGAGAATATTAACAAAGATCAAGTCACAAGCCGTTCTATAAACTGCATACATGTGGCTTAATGTGGTCTTATAGTGAATTAAAATCACTGATTCAGAATAAATTCACTTAGTAACAAAACATATTCAAATACGGAGTATATATACCCTTTGTACAAATGCCAGCACATCAAGCTACCCGAATATGTCAAATTCCCCCAATTGAAAGTGAACCTTATGCTTATGTGATAAAGTTGAAAATCTAGGTAAGAAATTGGACAGATAGGGGTAGCTGGATGTGCTGGCGTCTTTACCATTGATGATGATTATGATTGCCACTGACAAGCCTAAGCTACTCTGTCCCCGTGTATAGTAATGGGACATTATTCACACACGGCCATCTAATCCCAAGCTAAGCAGACCTTTTACTATGGAAACCAGATATCTGATATACTACATATACTAATTTCCTTTTGTAAATACATACTTATATAAATAATTACACCCGGACTCAGGGCAAACAGACATGTTCATGCACACAAGTTCTGTCCTGGGTGGGAATCGACCCCACGCATGAAAGACAAGTATTAAGCATGCCAACAGGCCTGTGTATAGTCAGATATATGCACCGTGACGCGTATTTCGCGTGGCCTTGCACCATCTGATCGTGCTGTCGGAACTGCCATCTTGGTTTCTGTATCAATATTCTGAACAGTCATATTGTATCATATTCACCGACACCGATGTCTTATGACAAAAATTTGTACACCTTGTGGTAGAACACAGTGCACATTTATTATAATGTAACCACCATTTAAAACCTGTGTTATGTAAATAAACGATATATTATGTTCTCAATGGTTACGTTAGCGGGCACCGTCACCCCGCAGTATTGACATACGTTGCATGCCATATAGCTCATTAATTTAATTGTATCGTAACCAGTCATAATTCAAGGACATTGTGCAAAGGTATTTTGTATCAAAAGCTATTATGTATATTATACCAATCATAAACAATAACTTAGAATCAATAGAGTGTAGACTTTTAAAAAAGATCATTATCGAATATTATATAAGACCAAAATCCAGACAGTTAAAATAAAGAAATAGTCTATAATACATACAATTTTCTATTTCTTATATTTAGTTGTTAAAGTACTTAACCTAAATCTGCTGGTTTAGTACCTACGTAGATAACGATTAATTTTTATTTACTTTTTCCGTAGCCTTGAGTATTGGGTCGGTGATAAAAGTATCCCAATTCTTTTATATGGTAAGGTTTAATAAGTGTTTATTTCTTTACAAACTGTTTAGATTCACAAGAATGGCATAAAACAAGCGCAGCTGTTTCAAATATCTAATTCATCAGTTCATTTGAAGCTTGAATTACGACAGCACGTGGCGTTTATAGCAAAAATATGACTTGAATTTTGATGAAGGAACGAAAATAAAAACAATTTAAAAGAGAATTTTTAATAAGCGAGAATAAATTGTTTTTTCATGCTACGGGTTGTTGTTTTTATTGTGGTAATTAATATGAATTTCTTCGATGGAGTAAGCACTATTGGTAGCCGTGCAAACTGTAAAGCATAACGCTCTTATGACTCTATAGTATTACCAAATAAATTATTAGTCATCAGTTTGGAATGTCTCTGATACTTCTTTAATGAAAATATCTTGAGAAGTATTTCTCAAATAATACCTTAATTAAAGGTTTTCTGGTATTTTGTTTCTTTGATAAATTTTGTACTGATGTGCACGTAGGGCTTTTGAAATTGTTGCGATAGTGCTAGACAACTAAAACAGTCTAGTCAATAATAGTCTTGATCAATTTCACTTTACTAAACATCATAAGTTATTTTACAATGTAAACTATGTACGGTCTATGAATATTAAAAAAGTCTATTTAACACAAATAGCAAATATTAGCATTTGCTATTAATTCTGTTAAATAGACTTTTTTTAATATTCATAGACCATCCATAGGAAATAGAATGGAAACCAATCCTATAAGCGTATTTAATTTTACGGGATGCCATTTAAATTGGAAGGAAAGCTATTATCTTCTTATATTCTTATGTCTTTTGAACAGACAACTAGTCACTAGAATGATAAGAAAACAATACGCTATATTATCTTGCAGTGTACGAAGTCCATGGACTAAAAGCCTGAGCGTATAGATTAATGAATGTGGACGAGACAAAAGGGCATACGCTGAGGAAAATGTCGGCCTATTTTTCTTGAAAAGTGTAGCGAAGGTATAAAAGAAGCCGAAGGTAGATGATTAATACTTAAGGCGATTTCAATTTCCTGGAGACTTGATAATGTTCAATCAGTGACCACCGTAGGTATTGTAAAACCCGGCAAAGATAAAACCGACCCAAATAATTATCGCCCGATTAGCCTCTTCAGTATAATGGCAACACTTCACGTCCGCCTGTTGACGTTTATCAACGCAAAAAAGCTCCTCCCAGACGAACAGTTTGGGTTTCAAGCCAGACATTCACGTCTCAGGTATACCGTATCGTCAAATAGATAGTTTCAAAGCAGTCCAACAAGGTCTACCCCGGAGCAATCTTCTTCGGTGTGACTAAAATTATAGACAAGCTCTGGCACAACGGCTTTTCATATAAGCTGTTCGAACTCAAATTGCCCGACCGTCTTGTATATATATATCTCACAAAAGTTCCTTTCGGAACTTTAGATACCATACCAAAGGAGCTTACTCGACTCCTCGACCGATTCAAGGAGGAGTTCCTCAAGGCTCAGTTCTTTCCCCGCTCCTATTCTCGCCCTACATCAGCGACATTCTTTACCCCAAGAACGCTCAACTGGCTCTTTTTGCAAACGACACCGTTCAAGAAAAATTCCGAGAATCATCCACGAAGTTCAGGTTTTTGCGACCACCTTAGGCAAATAATTAATGAAGTGGAGACTAGAGGCGAATCCCATGAAGAGCACAGCCATGTTGTTCTCGAAGCTTAACCCCAGTCCCTCAATTGAACCCGTGGGATAGGAAAGCCAAACATTTGAAGAGTAACTTCGACGGAAGAGAAAATTGAGCGAGCATTTGCGGTCCGTGCAGAATCGGGCCGCATTTGCTTTTACTTATTTAGGATGTTCTAAATAAACTTTCATATGAAATTTATCTTTACATTTACAAACACCAAAAGAAATCTGTCGAGTTTCTCTCAAGTAACATGTTTTTTTATTATATTGGCAATTGGACGCATAGATCTCCCATATATTTTATTCGAATGATTTATCGTTACTCGTCACAAAATTAATAAATATGTAACATGAATAGTGCGAGTCAAACTCGCGTTCCATGTATTCCGTATAAAAAGTTAATAGCTTTATATTCTTAGAGATATTTTTATTTTACGAGAGAGATTTGCGTATAACCATAAAATTGAGTGTGTCAGGCTCTTATCAGATTTACTAATGTACAAAGTTATAAGGAACGGCAAATCTTTGTCAAAATTAATGGGCATGAAAAAGTATTACAAAAGCCAAAGTGTAAGTTTATTTATATTTACATAACATTAATTTCCTAAGTGTACCTTTTTTTAGGGGACGACCTAACAAAACGTTGGTGCTCAAAACATAATGGACACAATTAATATAAAGGGAAGTTTTTTCGTTTAATTCCGCATTCTCTCCAGCTCGGGTTTCCTGTGTTTCGAGAGGAGCATAAATTCAATTTGCTACAAATTTCTTAATTCAAAATTTACCGACCTACAGAATACACAATGAAGGAGTTAAGCGGTCGACTTGAGAATGTTGTATTCTAAATTAATAATCATCATCATCATCATCATCATATCAGCCGAAAGACGTCCACTGCTGGACAAAGGCCTCCCCCAAAGATCTCCACAATTGCCGGTCTTGTGCTATTCGCATCCAGCATTTTCCAGCGACCCGCACAAGATCATCGGTCCATCTTGTAGGGGGCCTGCCCACGCTGCGTCTTCCGGTTCGTGGTCGCCACTCGAGAACCTTTCTGCCCCAACGGCCGTCGGCTCTACGAGCTATGTGCCCTGCCCACTGCCACTTCAACTTGGCAATTCTTCGGGCTATGTCGGTGACTTTGGTTTTGAATTAATAATGAGAAGCAAGAATCAAATACTATATTAACAGGAAACCAGTAGCTCGACTAAATTCGCATATTGTTAAAACATTATGCCTACTTTTTTATAACTGTTTAAGGAAATTCAACCGGCAAGTATCAACCGACAAATGCAGGGTAATTTTTTTTTTGTATACTACGTAGTTGGCAAACAAGCATACAGCCCACCTGATGGTAAGTGGTCACCGTAGCCTATGAACGCTTGTAACACCAGGGGCATCATTAGCGCGTTTCCGACTCTTTAGAAACCTTCTAACTCCTTTTTTGAAGGGCCCCATGGTGTAGTCTCTTGGGAAAACCGTAACAGGGAGTTCATTCCACAACCTCAACGTACGTGGGAGGAAGTTTCGTTGAAAGCGAACCGTAGGTGATCGAAAAGGTTCGAGGATGTGAGGATGAATACCCTGTCTGTGGCGAGAGGTGCGATGGTAGAAGGTGGCCGTAGGCATCAAATCAAACAATTCCTCTGAACACATCCCATTATATAGACGGTAGAACACACAGAGAGAGGCAAAGTCTCTCCTTAGACTTAAGGGTTCAATGTGTCTATATAGCTTAGGATGGTCGATAATCCTCACAGCGCGTCTTTGGACTGAGTTAAGAGGTCCAAGCTGGTAAGCTGGTGGTCCCGCCCACAGGTGACAACAGTATTCCATATGGGGCCGGACTTGTGCTTTATACAGCAATAGCCTTTGCCTCGGAGTGAAATACTGTTTCGCCCTGTTAAGCACACCAAGCTTCTTTCCTGCCAGCTTGGCCTTGTCCTCAAGGTGGCCACGGAATTGTACTTGTAATAAGAATATTGTTTCGATTTTAATCATAATAATAGAGTCATACATAATGTTTTCTCTATATATATATATATGGCTTTTGCGTCTCTTACAGACGATTTACGGCGCATTGTCTGAGAGACATTTCTTATGGTGGCTAAACAAACTGACATTATGCCTACTTTATATTAACTGATTAAGGAAATTCAACCGGCAAATATGAACCGCCAAATGCAGCGTAATAAGAATATTGTTTCGATTTTAATCATAATAATAGAGTCATACATACTGTATTCTATATATATATATTATTATGGCCTTTGCGTCTGTTATAGACGATTTACGGCGCATTGTCTGAGAGACATTTCTTATGGTGGCTAAAGAATCCGACATTATGCCTAATTTTATTAACTGATTAAGGAAATTCAACCGGCAAATATAAACCGCCAATGCAGCGTAATAAGAATATTGTTTCGATTTTAATCATAATAATAGAGTCATACATAATGTGTTCTATATATATATGGCCTTTGCGTCTGTTACAGACGATTTACGGTGCATTGTCTGAGAGACATTTCTTATGGTGGCTAAACAAACCGACATTATGCCTTCTTTTATTAACTGATTAAGGAAATTCAACCGGAAAATTTGAACCACCAAATGCAGCGTAATAAGAATATTGTTTCGATTTTAATCATAATAATAGAGACATACATAATAATTCTCTATATTTATATGGCCTTTGCGTCTGTTACAGACGATTTACGGCGCATTGTCTGAGAGACATTTCTTATGGTGGCTAAACAAACCGATACGAGATGTCTGTTTTCTCTAGTGTTGTTATAAATATTATCTTTGAGAATCACGCACGATTATACCAAAACATTGCTCTTCATCATCTCATATTTAGCTTCTATATTTTGCACTACCTGTGTGCATTAAAATTTATATGTATCCATCTAACACATTCAGGAATTTTCAATTTCAATTACCGCAATCTATGCCTTATTTGGGTCAGATACATGATTAAATACTCAACATATATTCATTATTCTAATAATAGATTATAGACGGGAACATCTATAATAAAAAAAATAATTAAGAAACAGGTATACCTAATTATATTGGTAGGGATATGTAGGCTTGAATTTGATATGCTAAGGTATGTACATTATAAAATATCTTAGAAATACTGATTAGAGACATCACTAAGATTGTACTATTATGATTAACATTTTGGATAACACAAACATATATAATAATAATAATAATTTCGGTTCTTATCTGTTTGTTGAATATTTTTATTTTCCAAAATTACATTGAAAGATGATTTGACATTAATCACCCGGTGCTGTGTGGTGACTGCATAGAATATCATCAACCCATCTCATCCCGTGGGGGGCGTAGCACCTACCAGAGAACGGACAGCAGCGTTTTTCTGTGAATAGAACTGCGATCGCCAATACCGTCTGCTAAGCGCGGCGATTATGGCATATCCCCCCATTCTTTGGGAAGGCTTTTGTCCAGCAGTGGACATACTTTGGCTGACATGATGATGATGATGGTGATCAAGCGCATAGTAATAATAAACGAAATTTGATTAGTACCTAACCAATTGACATAAATTTAACAAAATACTGGTTTTTAATTCTAGAATCTAACTGGATATTTTATTTTACCTTTGGATTTTAAGTAAATCCATCTTGCGAAACTTACGAAATCATTTTGGTATTATTATGTGTTGAATAGAATCAACACATAATAATACCAAAATGATTTCGTAAAGGATACAAAACGATGACGACATCACCAAATCAGGCCATTCCAAATCATTTACTCGAATGAATAGGGATAGGGGAACCTGCTTTTGAAATATGACTCCTGTTAGTTGGGTTCGAATCAAAGGGCCATGATAAAGACGTAGGTTTCAATAAAGGGAGTTGGTTGAACATTCACTTTTCTTACGGTGCAGTTTCTATTTTGATATTAATCCAAATTTTGGTACCAGCCTTTTTCCGGAATGCTGAGTAGAAAGTTAGGGGGAATTCACAAATTATAAAGGAGTAGCGGGTTGTTCCGGTTTCGTACGGGTATTCATTATTAAGGTGATAAGTGATGAGTAAAACATACTATCCTAAATTAATTCAATATTTTGAATTCATTGAAATTAAATATGTGCATTGCATTCAACCAAACGCTGCGAAACATTAGCGCGCGGTTGCTCGCTAGATTCCCATGCAAGCGCTTGCGACTTTCTAGCTCTGTTTTCAGCTAGACTGTAAAAGCTGTAAGAAATTCACTGCGATTAGAACTATGTTGGAGCTTCATTTTACGCTTTACAAATCTGTTATTTTTGGCACAGAAAGTTCGTCTAGTGATAGGGATGTCCTCATAATTTATTTTTATTTAATCAATATTATTAAAATTTTAAATTCTATTCAGTGAAATATTAAATTATATTTCTTTAAAATCACGACAATCTAGTAAAAGATAAAAATATTTATTTATTTATTTTCACACAGAACTACACCACCATTACAGTCAAAACCAATTCGGTGGAGTAGGCACATAATATAGATTCTAAATTAAAAACAATTATAGTTAATTACTTAAAACTAAACAAAACATTCATTGCCATCGTGAACCCACTCAGCGAACACGTAAACATGTCAACCGTATCCCCTACCGCGTTCAGAGCGCGCAGTGCCCGCGTTAGCGGCGCGCGCTGCAGCATGTTTGTCCGCGCGCGGCCGTCTCCGCCGTCCCCTGTAGTTATCCGGGACACAGAGTCTTATTTCGTGCAGGATGGCTGGATTATGCACTACTCCACGCATCACTTTGAATAAGTAAATGGCTAACGAAACGTCCCTCCTTACTTCCAATTTGCAGTAACCTATCATGCCCAGAATAAATAAAGTGGGATATAATAGAGGATAGCCCGGATAAACCCCATATAACTTAAAATCTAAAAATCTGACAAATTTATTCTGTATTTTTTCTAACGTTGATATGTATTTAACTTCATGCGGAGACCAAACCAACGCGTTGCTTTCCAAGTGTGATCGTACAAGCGCTTCAAACAGAGCTTTCAAAGCTTTGATGTTTGTAAACTGGCCAGCCTCTCGCAATACCACTCCTAGACCTCGAAACGCTTTTTTACAAACAGCAATGATAATGATAATATGTCCTAAAGTGGACATCAGCAGTAAAACGAATCCCTAAGTCCTTGACTTCGGTGACGCGCTGTAAGGGTTCTCCATTCATATTGTACTGACAGTGGTGAGGCTTGCGCGCTCGACTGAAAGTTAACAATGAACATTTTGCCACGTTAAAATAGAGTTTATTTTTAAAGCTCCAATCAAGAACTTTGTCGATATCACTTTGTAGCAATTCACAATCCCCGCTATGTGAAACCTCATGGACCAATTTTAGGTCATCAGCAAAAAGCAAAACTGTGGAGTTATTCACCACGTCAGGAAGATCATTTATTGTTAAAATAAACAAAAGGGGACCCAGGTTACTGCCTCGACTGATACCGGACCTGGTAAGATATACATCCGAATGGTATCCATTACAGTCCACATACTGACACCTGTCCCTTAAGTAGTTGGCAAAAAACTGGAGCGTATGTGGGGTACATCCCGCGTTGGCTAGTTTAAGCAGCAGGATGTCGTTATCCACCGTATCAAATGCCTTTCTAAAGTCGAAATAGGCCACATCGACTTGGCGTCCAGCATCCACTGCCGGCACTAACTTGGTCATCAAGTGGAGCAGGTTCCCAGCTGTCCCACGCCCAGGCCGGAACCCATGCTGCGCGTCTGACAGTTGGACACCTACCTGCGCATAAAGGCAACTATGTTTTGCCATCTCAAACACCTTGGCTGGCACAATACGGCGACAGGGCGATAGTCACCAGGTTCAATGCCACCGTTGCCTTTAGGCACCGGCACCACTCGTGTAAGTTTCCAGATATCCGGGAAGGTAGCAGTCGAGATACAAATATTATATAAATGTAATAGTGGGTACACTAATACAAATCGGCAATCCTTAACGATAATTGTCGGTATACCGTCCGGTCCCATGGAGCGCTTGGGCGGCAGGCGGGCGAGGGCGCGCCGCACGTGTCCCGCGCTCAGAGGCCAAAGGTGTACCCAGGCACCCGGCGGCGCCGCCGCCGCCGCACTCGCCGCCGAAACGTCCAGTGAGGCCGGGTCGGGGTTGTACACCAATTGGAAGAATCGAGCGAATTCTTCAGCACATTCTGCGTCCGACAAAGTTCTACTATCTTTAACTAACCTATATTTGTTCGTGTTACCTTTCCTGGACCTGATGTAATCCCAAAACGCTCTTGGATCGGATGCTAAATGGTTTTGTACGCGATCCCGATACCGTTCATATGCTTTCACAATTGAGACTTTTACCTTAGTTCTATATTTAGCGAAAGCCTGATATTCTAATTGTGATTTACTTGATTTATACCGTGTGTGATGTAAATGTTAACGCTGAATATCTCGGATTATATCAAAGTTATACCATACAGGGTAATTATATCTATTATTTTTCGGTTTTATACTTTTTTCAGGGACACAAATAGCGAAGATTTCATATATTTTAGAGTAAAATAAATTTAAGGCTGCATCAAGGTCATTTAGAAGGTACAAGTCGTCCCAATCTATACTAGCTATTAATTGATATAAATGGTGAAAGTCAGTTTTATTAAAATTCCACTGGGTATGTACAGTAAAATGCGCGCGACGCGGTAACGACGCCGTGCTAGTGGTGGCAGCCGGCGGCGGCGCGCCTAGCGCTAGACGCACCGCGAGCGGCGGATGGTACTCGTCGACGGGCTGCAGGCCCTCGTCAGCCGCACCAACAGACACCTCGCCCCCCGCTCTTAGTACGAGGTCCAATTGTCTATTATTACAGTTCGGTATCGCATTATACTGAGTGAACTCACAGAAGGCAATGAAATATTCATAATAATTAGTGATATTTACACAACAAGAATACAAGTTAATATCTCCTAATACAAGAAAATTAGATTTATATTTCAGACACAATCTCTCTAAAGAGCTGAACATCAACATGTACTCATTTTCGTCAGTTTGTGGCGGAATATACACAACACAACATGTAAATAAAAATCGGTTATGTTTATTATAAACAGAAGCACAAACTAGTTCAAAATTATATCTATCTATATCGATATCACTAGGCACGCGCCGCAACTCATACTGCGCTGTGGCCAATCAAAGAACACCTCCATGTTTTCGCCCGTCCGCGCGATCACATCGTAGTATTTGATATCCGGGAGGTACGAATTTCGCATTGTTTATACCTTCATTAAGACCGGTTTCGGTAATAGCAAATAAATCAGCCCCCGATGATTCTAATAATGACAGAAATTGAATAGTTTTTGTAGGTAGTCCTCTCACATTCTGGTACAATATATTATTATACCTATTTGGTTTCTGCTTGGTTTGTTTCGCTAGAGCGTCGAAACCAAATCCACTCACTAAATTCCACGTTAACAGGCCATACGTTGGGATCACAAAGCCCGCTGAGTTTGTTTCGCTGGGTCTTCTCAGTTGGGGCGCATTGGATCCGGTGGTAGCATTAAAGCGCGACCGTCGTTATTAACATAAGGTCCGTCATAATAATATCACCTTAATATAGACAGAACCATTGCCAATATGTATTACAAATATTAGACTTAAACTAGATCATTAAACTTAAACATAATCTCTTGACAATAACTTGATACGAGCTAGCTAAATGTCATTGCTGTTATAAAATAAATATTATTAATGTTTTAATACTATCAATACAATGTGTACCTAAATATCTATGTTACAAGAAATAATAATGTATACAACTATAATACTACAAACATGTTCTGACTATTTACAAGCGCTTTTTTAAAGTCTACGTGAATAAAAACCTTTTTTATTTATTTATCTCAAAGTTAGATAATGTAACCCCAATCTTGAATGAAGCATAATCTCTCTCTGTTTTAGGTCTTAATTTTTCTATAAGAATTAAAGAATCATTTCCTTGTATCTGTTTAATATACTGCTTCTTATCGTCTTCAGTAGTATTTTTCTCCAGTCTCCAAACATGCAAAAATTTTCTGCGCTCCACAGCTTTCAAGGAAGCAATAGCGTTATTACCACCCCTTTGTATGGGCTTACTTCTCTTCTTGTATGTAGATGTTGTATTCCATTTCAAAATATACCAATATTTTATTTAAGTTGGTTAAGTTGACCATTAGTAGAGTGAGAAGTGGAAAATTGTTTCAAATAAGCATATCGTTTAGTATGTGAGGTTTTATTAAAGTAACTTAATAAACAAATACCGAACAGCAATACATATAAATTTGTACGCAAACATATGAACAACTTTATGGAAAAAGGATATTCACATCTACCACATCCAACACGCTTTCAAGAATCAAAAATCATTCTTCAAAATATTATTATTGAAATTTCTATTATATTTACATTACACAGAAATTTTGAATAAAAACTACGTGATATATATCTTTGGCGAAACAAACGAAAAGACAAATTACATAATTTGTGAATTTGGCTAATATCAGTATGATCACTACGTAAGAAGCACCAAATTTGCCTGGTGTCCATGACATCAGTTTTATTCGAAAGTTTTTCATACAACTAACCTAGACGTATACATGTCTGAAACAATAGTGAAAATTTTCTTCAGTTTCACGTCTATGACATTAAAGTTGGTAGAGATTATTCGAAGTTAATTGCGATGAACTAAAACGGGTTGGTCCTCAAGCACTTTTGCTAGTGTCAATTTAATCCAAATACCGCTATGCGAGAAGAGTAGATTTCACAGGCCGATCGATCTTACAGATTGTTATCTGGTTTCTAAGATCTACCCTTCACAAAGGTGTACTATCTGATACATTGATATTAGAAACCAACGATCAATTTGAAGGAGAATGTCTCATCCAACAATCTGTTCGGATTAATACGTACCTGCGGTAACACCGATACTCGTAAGGAAACAGACCTTTGCCTTCGCAGTTCAAAGCCTTTAAGGAATGGTTTGCTTTATTTCAATTCTGTTTCTTATTTCCTGCTACTTGGATATTATCTAAAATATTATCACTAAGATGCAGCTTTGATGTAGTAATGAATAATTTTTCTATTTTATTATTGTTATAACATAATAATATTGTTCATACACGACAAGATTTTCGTTAAGATTATTATTCAATTCTGGGGATATACATACATTTAGGAATTTTATTTGTTCTGTGAAAACTATGTGTAAAGAAGGCAGCGACTGCGCTGCCAATGATTATTTGCTCGTTGGCTTTCGTAGGGTGCGGTAGTGTGTGACGCGATTAGTGAGTGTTTTTATAAGTGTTAAAGTGTAATTAAGTTCCGTGAGTACTTGTTATTTTCTTCATATAAGTGATTGGTGTTTTAAGTTTATATTTGGCTTAGTAATGTTAAAATAAATCTGATTTCAAGGTTATAAATCATGTTCATAATTAAAATCTTTTGTTAACGTGTTAGTGTTGTTTTTTTTTAATACTTTTTGCTACAAAAACCTAATTTCAGAAGTGGCATTCATTTCCAAAGGAAAACAGCGCCCACTGCCTTGTACAATTTTTTTTCTTTTGTCTTTGTGTCAAGTACAAAAATAAAACACCACGAAATTATCCAACTCGCAAGTATATTATAGTGTGAATATGGCCGATAGGCAACATTACTCTCGCAACAAGTCGCGTCGACACACTCGACACGATAACAATCGTAGATCTCGCCACCTGGACAGGTCTCAATCTAGGAGTAGGAATCGCCGCTTTAGTAGATCTCTATCGAGAATTAGAACCCCTTCGAGATTAAACTATTATTCTCCGGAACAAAACTCGACAACGCAACAAAATTTGCAGTCGATTTTGTCTCGTTTGAGTACACTAGAATCTGATCGTTCTTCCCTGCATCGTGTGAATAGTGTCAAATAATCCAATTCAACGGTACTATGACATCTCATTCACCTCCTATAAATGAATTGCACAACGATCAAGTCCTCCAAGTTAATGAACCAATATCTGAAACTCCGCTATCTAGATCTATTGCCGCGGTAAATATACCCACGTCTACGAGAATGGCAACTGACGGATCTGACGTTCGTGATACGCACAGTTATAGTGAACAGGTAGTGATGGCGTCAGCACAAATGTTAGCTGAAGCAATTAGGTCGGTAAATTCAGACAAATCTCAAAACTACTATGTATCCAAATTCTACCCCACCATTCACGATATAGACGTATGGTGTGAAGAAGTTGAACGGGCTAAGTCTTCTAATAGTTGGGGAGGTTCAGAATGTTTGTCGCGGGTGTCCATGTGTCTTAAAGGAGACGCACGCACTTGGCTAAATGAATGGGTTACCAGCGATCGAAGATGGAGCAATTTCATCCGGGAATTCAACCCTTTGTGTCCACAGAGGCTTGAATTTGCTAATATTTTATATGACGCGATGCATTCAACTTCTGATCGATACACTACATACGCTGAATATGCAAGGAGGACGTTATTACGTCACAAAATAGTTAAAGGACTAAGTGATGATCGAAGAACTTTGATATTCATTCGTGGCATTACAGATCCTCAGGTTAAGGCTGCCGTAGCTAATGCCAAGCTACAAATTTATGATTTAGTTTCATCTTTGTCTATTTACACCAAACCTACTCGCAATAAACTTGAAAATCGAAACTCTAATTTAAGGCCACCGCTCGGTAATCTGTTTTCGACAGTCAAATGTTTTATTTGCGGACATTATGGAGATAAATCTCACTTCTGTCCAAAAAAAACCCAAAAGTAGACATGCCAACAGTGCAAGTACTAACAACACTAATAAAATTGTGTGCAACTTTTGTAAAAAATCGGGGCACAGTGAAGATGTTTGCTTTGCTAAGGAAAGGTCGGGTTCTCGTCATAAGCGAAACATAAATTTATGTAATACAACCGTGGCTGGTTTCTCTAAATAGTGACCTTAAGGCAGCAATTGTGCAGGGCATCCCTGTCGATGTCCTCATTGACAGTGGTGCTTTAAGTATCTCATTAGTCTCTTCTGAAGCGCTAAAGTATTTCGCGTGTGAACGGAAACCCGGGCATCGTATTTTGAAAGGAATCAGCGACGCTATTATCCAAGCCGATTCTTATGTCACGTCAACCATTGAGTTTGACGAGATTTCTATTGAAACAGACTTTGTTGTAGTACCAGGGTCTTGTTTGACTACCCCTGTGATAATAGGAACGGATATTTGGATCCGGTGGTAGCATTAAAGCGCGACCGTCGTTATTAACACAAAGTCCGTCATAATAATAATACCTTTAATATAGACAGAACCATTGACAATATGTAGTAAAAATATTAGACTTAAACTAGATAATTAAACATAATCTCTTGACAATAACTTGACACGAGCTAGCTAAATATCATTTTTGTAATAAAATAAATTTTATAAATGTTTTCATACAAGATGTACCTAAATATCTATGTTACTAGAAATAATATCTAATGTATACAACTATATTACTACAAACATGTTCTGACTATTTACAAGCGCTTTTTTAAAGACTACGTGAATAAAAACCTTTTTTATTTTATTTATTTATTTATGATATTCTCAACCGTGAAGGTATCACATATGTACGGACCAAAGATAGAAGTATCTAACACGGGCTGTTGGGACCGATGTCCATGCTGTAACTGCTGATAAGATATCACAAATAAACACTCCTCTTAAGGGTGAGGAACTTGAGCGACTTCTGAAATTAATCAAACAGTTTTCAAACTACCTTATTTTGGGTACGGCATCGACTACTGTCACAACGGGAAAAATGTCTATCAAGGTCACGGACGATACATCTGTCGCTTATCGTCCTTACAAACTGTCCTACTCGGAAAAACTTAAAGTGCGTGAAATTGTAAGCAATTTAAAAAATAAGGGCATAATACGCGAATCGAAATCGGAGTATGCTAGCCCAATAATATTAGTTAAGAAAAAGGATGGAAGCGATCGGATGTGCGTTGACTACAGAGCGCTCAATCGATTAACTGTTAGAGATCGCTACCTCCTACTATTGATAGACGACTACATCGATAGGTTAGGTAATTTTAAATACTTCACCAGTCTTGATATGGCTACTGGCTTTCATCAGATTGCAATTGAAGACAGTTCAATTCATAAAAAGGCTTTCGTCACACCAGAAGGGCACTAGGAGTATCTTCGAGTGCCATATGGTTTGACCAATTCGCCCATAGTCTAACAACGAATTATCAACGAAACCCTTCGCGATCATATCGAGGCTCGTAACGTGCTCGTATATGTAGACGACGTCCTCTGTATGAGCAACACTATTGATCAAGGCATTCACTTGCTGGCAAAAGTGTTAGAAACTTTGACCAGGTCAGGATTTTCGATAAACTTGCGAAAATGCTCATTTCTCTCAACTGAGATTGAATATTTGGGGCGTATTATTAGTCAAGGTCAGGTTAAGCCAAGCCCTCAAAAGATACAAGCACTAGTTGACGCTCCAATACCTCAGAATGTCAAGCAGGTAAGACAATTTTTGCGTTTGGCGGGATACTTTAGGAAGTATATCCAAGACATATAGTTAATGAAGAAAGACGTCAAATTTTGTTGGGGATTAGAACAGGAAAAAGTTAGGCTTGATATAATGATTGTTTGACTAAATCACCTATATTGCCCGTTTTTGACCAATCCGTACCTACCGAGGTCCACACCGACGCTAGTAGTATTGGCTACGGTGCGGTATTAATGCTGGAAAAAGCTAATGGTACGAAGCATATAGTCATTATTTTAGTAAAGCTACACGTGGCGCCGAAAGCAGGTACCACTCCTATGAACTGGAGACTTTGGCGGTTGTAAGAGCACTGCAGAATTTTCGCCATTACCTAGTGGGCATTAACTTTAAAATCATCACTGACTGTAATGCTCTTAAGGCCACAGAAAAGAAAAAAGACCTGCTTCCACGCGTTGCCAGATGGTGGATCTATTTACAAGATTTTAATTTTAGTATTTACTATAGTAAAGGCACCATGATGACACATGCAGACTACCTTAGTTGGAACCCAATTATTGCTAAGGTACATTAAATAACTAGGCCACGCAACTGGGCATAAATTACTCAGTCGGCGGACAATGAAGAACCCAAGGTCTTCTGCAGAAGTTGCAAGATGGAGAACTAGATTCTCAACGATATGTCTGCCAAAATGAGCTTCTTTATTATCGGTACTCACCAGTTGGCGAGGAAACACGGCTTCTTTGCTTTATCCCCAAAGGACATCGATTAAGTTTATTAAGAGATTTTCACGATGAACATGATCACATCTGCGCTGAAAAGACTCTAGAGTTAATCCTTAAACATTTTTAGTTCCCAGGACTTCGCACATTTGTAGGAAAATACATAAAAGACTGCCTTGTGTGTATTTCCTGTAAACGTGTTCCTAGAGCCCCTCATCAAACAATTACATCCTGGGAAAAACCTAATGTGCCGTTCGAAACATTACACATGGACGCTCTTGGTCCACTACCCGAATCTGAGGGCTATAAATTCGTTTTGATTTTAGTAGACTCGTTTACTAAGTTTTGTTTGTTATATCCAATTAATAGACATAGTACATAATATTGACGCGCGATTCAGTGATGCCTACGTCCAAATAGATGCGCTTATAGTGAGAAGTATCGATCTATGATGATAATAATGTTGACGTGCGATTCAGAGATGCCTCCGTCAATCTCAGGCAGAGAGGACGCCTTCTGTCTGACTTATTTACAGGTGCAGTTTCGCACGGTAAAGTTTATTGGAATCTCGCTACGCGTGGATATGAAGATTGTGGTATACTTATGGGAGCTCTCGGTATTTTTAATGCGCATCTTATTATTGGCATGTTTTGTGTGTGTACCGTGGCAGCTGTTGTGACATACTGTAATATGTGGTAATATTTCAGATGATGAAGTGTGTGACCCCAATGCAGGGATATCATCAGCATCCTATTGAGACTCCTGGGTCCAATCGCGACCCTCCACCTGCAGGGTTGGCTCCGATTTCATCAGACTGTTGCGAGACGAACCTCATGATGACCGCGCCGAGGACGACGCTTTATCAGGATGGGCCGATTTAGGAATTTTATTTGCTCTGGGAAAACTATGTGTATAAAAGGCAGCGACTGCGCTGCCAATGATTTTGCTAGACGGCTCGAGCCCTCTACTCGCCTCTATAGTCCAGCGAAGCAGTGAAAGCCTCCTAAGCTAACTGTAACGTCACGTCACGACAAAAATAAAAAAATGCCAATGGTTATTTGGTCGTTGGCTTTCGTAGGGTGCGGTAGTGTGTTACGCGATTTGTGAGTTTTTATAAGTGTTAAAGTGTGATTAAGTTCCGTGAGTACTTGTTATTTTCTTCATATAAGTGATTGGTGTTTTAAGTTTATATTTGGCTCAGTAATGTTCAAATAAATCTGATTTGAAGGTTATAAATTGTGTTCATCATTAAAATCTTTTAAACGTTAACGTGTTAGTGTTGTTTTTTTTAATATTTTTTGCTTAAATAGAACCTAATTATACATATATAAATATTGTGAGATTTTATGTCGAAACTTTTCCGTCGTTTTCTAGATCAACATTAATTTTGAGTGTATTATTAGTTCTTGACTATTTGTTCTTATAAAGAGAGAAATAAAAGTACAATATCTTTATATTTTTATTTTGAAAGCATCAAACTATGATTTACAAATAATCGTAACATACTCGATAAAAAACAAAGTAGCTAAATTTATTTTGTATAGTGAACGGAGCAACACAAATAAACTTATCGTATAATACAAATATAAAATAAAAAGTATACATTATGTGATAAATTTCTATGGCTGCATATAAATCTACTCGCCACGTTGAACACAATCCGGGTGTACGAAAACATAACTGCCGGTTGTCTCAATGTTTACAACAAACATGAAGAAAATTACTAAAATATCATAAGAGTAAAGAATATATTAATTACATATTTTTAAGTTTTGGTTTTAGTATACTCGTAATATAGTAGCTGATATGTTCCAAAACGGTTATATATACTTACTTGTCTTGAGAATATTATTATTATAGCTTAATTAGTTATCATTGTTTAGTTCTTTTCTAGCAATTATTCCTTGATATACTTGCAACGTCATACATTCTTTCTCATAAGGATCCATTTTTTTACCTTTAGGGCAATTTCCAGGATTTTCTGGTGGACCTCCTTGATTGTTACTATCAATTTTCATATATGGAATAAGTATTAACTCATAGAGATAGAACAGGACGTCATCAATTGCCGTACAATTTAGCTCTACATCTTCCTGTTTCAGGCTAGTAACGGCAAGTGTGAATACGACCAGGAAGATCAAAGCTTGCGCCTTCATACTGTTCATTGTTTTCTGAAAATAACTTAAAATATTATTAAACATAAGTATATATATATATATATATATATATATATATATATATATATATATATATATATATATATATATATATATATATATATATATATATATATATATATATATATATATATATATATATATATATATATATATATATATATATATATATATATATTAGTTAGTATAATAGTTATAATAGTTTACAAAAAAAAACAGAACTTAAAAGTTACGTAATAAGTACTTGGCTGACTGGTTTCTGTCCAGCAGTATACGTCTTTCGGCTGACAAAGATGATGATTAGGTGGTATTCTTAGTCAATACTATGCCCTCAATCTGAAATGTCTTGGTGGTAACTAAAGTCGAGTTAGGGTCAATCACAGGTTTAACGCAAACGACGAATATGCAAGAGCATAGGGTTTCCTGTACGCCTTGCCTGTTCGAAAATGGAGTCTTCTTATTTACGTGAGCGGATTTTTGAAGTGAAAACTTCTTCAGCAGCGTTGTGCACTTTTTTCGGATGGGATGACCTGATCAAATATTCGTAAGACGGAGGGTCGTTTGTTAATTCACAAGTGAAAACTTCTTCAGCAGCGTTGACCACTTTTTTTCTTAATAATGTTATATTTTGTACAGGTAACTGCCTAACCAAATCAAGTTCTATTTTTTTAATTTATTCCTACTACAGGGAGGGAATTACTATCGGTAGTCTTTACCACCCAAACTACTTTCCGAGTTTGAGAAATGAAAATGTAGTTTTCACTTCTCATCGGCAGTCAACCCCGCATGTTATTTTTTCACTCCTGTTGCTAGAACGATGGCATGACTAAAATTATAATATATATACGTAAATATAAAATTTATATTTAAATCGAAAATTATAAAAATAATCTTACTTATGACACCTGCACGGTTATGTATAAGTGTAGGGCACCGTGACACCAAGATTTCTGGTGACTACCGGAAGGATGATAATAATTAAATGTTCTACTCGAACAGGGAACTGTTCAAACAAAAAACAGAAATATACTGAAATAATAACGACCACCAATTGTTTTAAATATTGTGATTGTATGAGGATAACATTATATGGGTATATTATACAGCAGTTTTATGATTTTATATATTAGGGATAATAGTTCAAATTATATAATAATTTCAGAGCAGTTACTTATCAATATACTGTACTTAAATAATGCCCTAGTTGAATTTTGGCCGTGGTGGCCAATCAGAAAGAAGACGAACCATCGACGCTAGACATATGTATATGGCACACATGTATGCACAAACACAGATAAACTTTTTATACCCTCACGCTTATGATTCGATTGGACGGCTAGCCTACACCACCCGAAAGAGGCCAGGTACAGAATTGACGGTTTTACGTGCTAGGGCGTCATATTCCGGCACTGAAGGAGCTTTATTTCTACATATTTATTATTTTTCGTCCATCTATTGCATGTCACAATATGGCGGCCAATACCATGGTTTCATAAAACCAAACAATTCATTTTTCACATCAGTTTTCTGGTAAGAGAGAAAGAAATTTAATATTTTTTTAAATTATTACCCTGTTAATAATTATTAATAGTGTTAAGGGTTATAATATCATAAGGTTGTTGTTAGGAATGTAAAAGAATTGAGAAGATAGGAGGAGAGAGTTGATTCATGACAGGAATCAACTTAACAAAGAGATGGGTCATACGTAGTTGCTATATAATTCTTATTGAACCACGATGGTTTTAAGTAAATTCGTAAGAAATTGTTTTTCTATTGAACTTTCACGACGACGACTTAGACGAATCCTGAAAATATTGCGGGTTACGGTTACGAGCCCCACGGTTTTATCCGCGTTAGTCTTTATAAATTATAGCCTATGTGTTAATGCAGGGTGCCAGCTAACTACATACCAAATATTATAAAAATCCCTTCAGCCGTTCAGACGTGGAGAAGTAACAGACAAACACACTCATACACTCACAAACTTTCGCCTTTATAATATTAGTGTGATAAAGAATTGTATACATAATTCACTTACTAAGAAATCATTTTTAGAACTAAGATTATTAATTAGGGCTCACAAAGATGCGTATATAAATTGACAGAACTATAATCTTCAAAATAATTAAAAGTGAGTAAGTAAATAACATTAACGGTAAGAAAATCGATCGTAAGTTAACCACAAAGTGGATGTATGAATTGGGATATATGCTTTAAGGTGTGATGTACCAAATAATTACAGGAAATTCTCCTACATAAGAAAACATTAACCAGCACCAAAGCCGAAAAACAATCTACAAACACGACAGAAACCAGTACGAACGCTTAAATTTATGTTAAAAGTTAATAGAGCATAGTATTCCTGTGTTGCTTCTATGCTCACTGGTAAATTATTAGAGAACGCTGCTGTGATTTACAAACATAACTTTCTGGGAGACAAAGAGGATGTAGTGTGTAGTTTAACCAAGTACTCTCACACTCTGTTTACTCTGATCAAATATTCTTCTTTTGAAAATAAAATAAAATAAGTTTTGTTTATTAATTAACTTCTTTGTAGTTCTTTTTTTGATACAAATGTTATCTAGAATTTTAATGATAAAAAGTAATTAATGGCTTTTGTTTTGTTTTAACAACTTTAACATAATATGTACAGACGCCAGCACATCAAGCTTCCCCAATCTGTCAAATTTCCCCAATTGAATATGAACCTTATGCTTTTGTGATAAAGTTGAAAATCTATAAAGGAAATTTGACAGATTGGGGTAGCTTGAGGTGCTGGCGTCTGTACTAAACTCAAATGGACATGAAATTAAAATGTTACATTTCAATCATGTAAATTGTAAAGGTTTAAACTATAGTTGTCTACTTATGTACAGTGGATCCCTGTGTAACTTTATTGTCACCCAGCTACACTACTCTAACTTGCATTCACCTTGAGACCTTTAAATTCTAGTTACCATAGTTACGAATATATCTAACAAGCAACAACAAAATTAAATCATTTGACGATATGATATATGAACATCGAACTGTAGACATATTAGTCGAATAATTGTTAAAAGATGCCGATGTTAGCACTGACATTATCCATTAAACACGTTGGAACATAATATATAATTTATTATTCTACGTAGTAAGTTGATAATTCTGAAAAATTATTTCAATATTTTAGTACTAAGTGATACCAAAAGAAGAAAACACTATACTCAAAAATGTGGTGCATAATAAGCAGGATCATTTGTATCTAAGTTGAAACAAAACTTTGAACTGTGCATAATACCTTATTTCAATTATGATGAATTTATGATTAAAGGTTAATCTGTATGCCGTACTTTCACATTTTTATATAACTAGTGTTTTACGAATCATGAATTTGGAGGGTAGACTATTATAATTTTATGAAATTGAATTTAAGCCGCTTCAATATAATGTAAGATCAAAAAAACAAAAATACTTAGCTTCAATTAATATCGTAAAAAAA
Source organism: Pseudoips prasinana (assembly GCA_951640165.1). Lineage (NCBI taxonomy): Eukaryota > Metazoa > Arthropoda > Insecta > Lepidoptera > Nolidae > Pseudoips > Pseudoips prasinana. Next base: position 20,515,178 of record OX621240.1, read on the forward strand.
TTTTGTTATAGATTATTTAGGAAATAAAGGTTATGTAGATTCGACCGCCACTATATATATTTTATGTTATACCTGTAACGTAAAATGTAGATTCTGTCATAATTCCGGGTTTATACCCTCGGTTTAGGCTGTGCGTTTATAGATTAGTCAACCACCTTCTTAATTCAGGAATAACAACTTTCCATAGACGATGAATATTTTGAAGGATTCAAAAGTGCCCTAAACGCAATATGAGTTATTTAAATACCAACAGTAAATTTATAACTTGTAATATATAACTTCAACGGTTATGTATTTGTTATAGTTACAAATGATCAATCACTGCCAAATTTCAAACACATGTGCTTATATTACTATGGGTCATGTAAGGAATCTAATTTTGATGTGTCAGACATACCAACAGATACTAGTTCACTTATAGTGCTCCTTAGTCAATACTATTAAGTTCACCTTGATAAAAACACGTATTTCAAATTTGCCTTTATTTTAAAGAATATCAGACCTATAATATCTTCTAGCTACATTGGGTCAATAAAAAGAAACCCAACGCACTTAAAAAAAATGGGAATCATTATAGCGAAATAATAGAGTTAAATTAAATTTCATAAATAGATACACTTTATTCTACACTAAAGGAATGACAAATTAAAACACTTAAAACCTTAAAGTATACAATTAGTGGTCTGATCACAAATGAGATCTCTTCCAGACAACCAAAGTATGTAGTGAATTTTATGAATAGTAAAAACTAGGCTGTCTTTAACTAATAATATTGTTCTGAAATTGAACAAAATCATTAATTAAAAATCAAAGACATCATAGTTTTTAAAGGGTTTTGATAGATTTTTGTTTTCTTTATATTGATCAGAACTATTATCTTATACGTGTGAGATTATTTAGTATGTTAATATTGTGTATATATCTTAACAGATTTACTAAATCACAAAGTATCAAGGATACGGAACAAATACCAAGAAACTATACGCGGTCGTTGACAAAATTAAATGCCATAAAAAGCCAATATATAAGTTTATTTATTTCTTAAATGTAACTTTTCAGAGGACGACGCAACAAAACTTTGGTGCCCAAAAAATAATGGACACAATTAATATTAAGGGAAGTTTTTTTCCGCATTCCCTACAGCTCGGGTTTCCTGTGTTTTGAGAGGACCATAAATTCAATTTGCTACAAATTTGTTAATTCGAAATTTATTACCGACCTACAGAATACGCAATGAAGGGCTTAAGCGGTCGACTTGAGAATGTTGTAGTCTAAATTAATAATGGCAGGCCCGGAACCCAAAACTATATTGGCAGGGAACGAGAACGATAGACTAAATTCGTTTGGATCCTTGCTTACAGTGGATACTATGATGCATTGCATGTTGTATACCTTATACTCACAAGTTTATGAGTAATTATGGAAACTAATTAGGCTTACGACTGACCTTTTGATCTAGTGGTTAGTGATCCTGACTGTTAAGACAGAGGTCATGTATTTCATCCCCATCCAGGTCAAATCTTCGTGTGATGATGTATTTAAAATATATAAGTATGTTTATAAGGTACCTTGCTTGATATGTAGCCGTGGGTACAAGGTAATTGATTCGCACTTAGTCATTTCTTTTTAATAACAAGCCAGAAAATACTGCCAACCTAATGTCTAGTAGACATGTATACAGCTCACGATTTGAATATGTTAGAAATAACAAATTATTTCTAATAAATGTCTTTTAAGTCACGTTTTACTATCATTTGTTGTTAAACAAAGATTTCCTTAGCTTCTGTTAGAAATTTTAAATAAAACTTTACTTTTGTGTATCACGTTAAACAAGAAAACGGATTTGAATGAACGATTATAGTTTCGGTTAAATCAGATATATGTAAGCCGAAGATATTACCATAAATACATGAAACCCATGCCATATTTATCGAATTTGGGCTCAATATTCAAACTTTGTAGCTTTGGCTACTATGATAGATACGATAGAAATTATATTGCTCTTTTTGCAGTGCTACACACAAGCTTACTCGAACAAAACAAGATAATAATATGGAAAATTTCTAAGTCTTTCCACCTAAGCTGCAAGAATCACAATCAGTAATTGAACACTTTGACATAAGCCCACTTATCGTTACCTTAATCTTTGAAGATGTTCCCATGCCTTCCAAAACATTAATTAATTTGGTTGAGCTCGTTAAGCATGTTGAATACAATTAAGTCTTTAGACCCTTTCATTTGCGCTTATACTTCACTCGTCCAGCCTGGACAATTTGAAAATGGAGAGAACATTTCACTGAGACGCTTGTACTGCATTTTTAAACTTATTTCACTAGTATTTTTATTTTTAATTCAACTTCATTGACTTTTAGGCTAAATTAGTATGAAAGATTGTAGTCCGCTGTAGTATGTATCTGTTTGTCTGACATAGTGTAGCTTTGTTAATAAATGCGTTTCGAGGAGGTGGTCATAGGTATTTATCCTCATCGGTAAGTTAACGGTCGATAAGGTTAACTAGTCAGTGAGTTCGTGCTTTGGAGAATATGTTCAGCTGTCGGTCATTCATTAAATTACAGTCGTTGAGCCATGGTGCTACAGTCAGTAATTTTTATTCTGCGCTGAAGTTCCTTTTCCCCATAGGCTTAATCATAAAATCCAAAATATTCTAATTTTCCACGTAGGCACTTGATAATCAATACAGTAGAACTAAAGAAAGAATGAATAAATTTTATATGACAAATTTCAACAAAAATTTGAAAATTTTATGTTAATAATACGTTAATGATTGATTAATACTTTTATTATTATAGTCAAAAAACAAATAAACATTTGTTTGCTTCTTACAAATTATGTATATGTTCCTTATTGACGAAATTAAAAGCTTAAGTCTATGTGAGATCCTGAAGGAAACATTTTATTATAAACTGAAACTGGGAAATCATAATTTTTACTGTCCCACTGGGCTCAAACCCGCCAAGGCTACTTAGTACTTAAGAAATTTACAAGTGACCTATCTACGCATATCACTAACATGCATTCATTCTAATAGCAAAACCGTTTTTCATTCCATTCAAGGAAATTCTATCTTGTACTTAAAACTAGGTCAATGCTGAAAAGGCATTGAATATATGCGGAAATATTTCCAGCCCAGTTCAGATCGGCTTTAGCTTCCTTTGACTTATACATTCCAAAGTCATCACTCAAAAGGTCTGAAAATATCTTTAAATCTATTAAAAGATTGGTATTGGAATGGTTTAAGGTAGTTTAATTATGATTAAGGAATTATATATTTTGAAATGCTGTACGTTACTTTAATTATAAATTATAAACTATAGTATAATATAGGTATAATTATAAGTATAGTTTAAAAAATGGACTGGTACTTATCTGCTTTTCTAATTTAAGTAATTAAAAACGTTCAAAATGTTTTTCTTAATTTATTATATTTAAATACTATGTCTTTTTTACCTCATCTGGGAACTTAATATATCGCCTCCTGGCAAAAAAAATGTCAGAATACAAAAATAACTGTTTCGAGAAAATGTAACTTTAATAGTTTTTTGTTCATTGAGACGTCAACAATTTAAAAACTATAATATCCAGATTGCTGAAATATGGCATGTAAATAGCTTATTTATATATTTATTATAGGGCTTTAAATTTAATAGCAAAATTGTATTTTATTTATACTAACTTTTAAGAAACTTTTAATTTGATGAATATTATGGATCTTTTTGTTGATTAAAATGTCTGTAGTTTAAAAAATAATACACATTATAATATATAATAATCACCATTACTTTTATTATTAGAAGTCTTCCATATTTATTAAAAATAAAGAAAAAGTAACTACATTATAAACTTCACATTAAAATAAGATAAAAACATCAAAAAATTACTTTTAATGATAAATTAGTAGTTTTGGTCTAATTAACAATCAGTCTTAATTAATTCACTCGTTGGTAGATAACAATATAAAAAAAAATTTTAGTATATGAAATTATTTTTCTTAAACATCTAAATGAAAACATCATCATTACTTTTATTGTTTAACTGTCTTTAATTATACAATTTAGGCACCTACGATAAAAAAATAACTAATTAAAACCCTCTACTTCATTATGTTTTGCTCTTCAGTTTCGTACTGCTTATTTTCACATTTTTTTGAAGTAGATGTGTCGAGATCTGAAAAAAAAAAAAATATCCCTGGAAAACTAAAATGCGGCCGTCTGATTACGTATTGTATTATGGTAATCAAACAGCTGATAAAAATAAATAAATGTAAAGTAATCAGCCTGTCCCACTGCAAAGCAAAGACCCCCATCATTGAATTCATGTCACCACTACAATGATAGGTTCTGGGAAAATCACTAGGTACGCTTAGCAAATGTCGGTGATTACAAACCAGAGCAAATTTCGAAATACTATTTGTGTGATACGGGAATTGAACCCAAGACCCCCAGATCATGGTCCGGCACATAAACCACTAGAACATCGGGGCGTAACCTTACATTTATTTATATTTGACTAAAATATAAAACACTAACCTTGCATTAAAACATCATCGTTTTTCAAAGCATTTTGATTACAAATATTTTGCTCATTAAAAAAATGCCCGACTATTATTGTTTATATTGATCCTAAAAATAAACAATTAGTAAAGAATAGTACTATTAAATAAATAAAATACACAACGTGGCATTAAGATTGAGTTATATTCTATACAGAAAAAAGGGCAGATCACAACATATTACTCGTGATTATTATAAAAGTTTACAACAATAATGACATTACATGTGTTACGTTTTTTTTTTACTTCGTTTAAATTGCGATTATAGATCAGAAACAGTAAAAAAAAGAGACCCTTTACGTGTTGTGTCTGTTTTTTGGATGATATGGCAATATTTACAATGCCTTTTCGTCAACAATACAGTCATAACACAGATTGTGCCGCCTTTTTAGTAAAAAAATCTAATATTTAAAAGTAAAACTTACCGATAAGAAGTCACATCACACGTTGAAACACTTTTCTGGCGACACAGTACACGTCTACTAAGTATTAACACAAATGTGACACTGTTCACGCCTGGGTTTGGAGCGAAACGGCTCCGTAAAAAGAGAACTTAGTGCCATCTAGCGGTAACCATGCCTAACATAATAACGACATTTTTTCAGCCTGACAAATGAAATACGCACTATTTAATACTGTGATTATGTCATTTTGTACCTAATATGTGTTGTGACACCTTTCTTGCCGGGAAGCGATATGTATATTTATTTTAAAAAAATCTTTACAAGGCTAAATTCATTTATTAATACATTTATTAATTTAGTTACTCATGGCTAGGTTGAGGCTATGAGTAACTAAATTGGTAGTAAAGTAGTCCAACTATGTCTACCTAGACATAGTTGGTCTACTTAAACTGTTACGTGTAACTGTTGTACTTTTCCGAAACAATAATTAAGAGTTCTCATTAACCCATCAGTTTGTCAGCCATAGGCCAAAATGATAATAAACAAGCATGTCAGCGGCGCAATAAACGTCATTGTTTGTTGCAAACAAAACACGGTAACTACATGAAGTATTATCCAATAACACTTTACCTGACAACTTTACGACAGAGACCGGTACTGTTTTGCAGTATGTTTTGTTACTTTATTACAGCAAGATTATATCTATGCCATTTTTGACGAGAGTTTATTGTTTAATCAAAAGCTATAGAAGGTCCTATTCAGATTATATATATATATATATATATATATATATATATATTATATACAGTCACTCAGTCAGACATAGTATTAGTAGGCGTAGATAATCTTTGTAGTTGGTGCGAATCCCACCGAGGCGACACGGCGATAATGGCGGCACCTTTGTATATCGAATAGACAAGAATGTGACTTCGGCACACCCTATATATACGAGTATATGCGTATAGGTTAGCTGATTCAGTGTTGAAAGACTTTTTTGTACATTTTAAACTTAATACGTATCTTACAAGATAAGTGCTTATTAAATCGATAGACGATAAGTTTTATTATATTTTCAATAAGTCAAAATTTTTTCGTTAATTCCTCAAAGAACGGTGTTATGGATCACTGTACGACTAAACGCCGACAGACATTACGCCGACGGACTGTACACCGACAAGAGTTTAATTTCGACTGTACTTTTCGCCGACAGAACACTTTGCCGACAGTATTCATAACTATTGGTTTAGGTTAGGTTAGAACTGTGACCACAACGTAATGTGCCAGAACCGAATCGGTCCTATATTACACTTGGTAAATGTTTTTCTCTGAGTATGAGTGAAATGTCTGTCGGCGAAAAGTTCAGTCGAAGTAAAGTCTTGTCGGTGTACTGTACAGTCTGTCGGCGTAATGTCTGTCGGCGATTAGTCGTACACTCGTTATGAATATGAATAAAAATTTGTCATTTTATATCTCTATTAGGTAATAAGTACACCCCTCGGGTTGCGGTGGCAGTATGAGAAGTGTCCTCTTCTGCCGCCACGTGAAAGCAGCTCCGGGAAGACAGTGATCTGTTTGTGGCGCAGTTGCTGTGCCGGACTAGCAGGAGTCGCCAATAGGGGAGGGCGACACCGAGTCTTCCCAGGGTACGCGTCCCGACCATCTGGGACATGGCGCAAATGGGGAACATCGGAGTAGCATACCCGCGTTCCCGGGGCTCTTCTCATCAGGCGCTAAGTGAAGTCCACGGCAGGTAGATTTAGTCAGTGCGTGTACGACATACCCACCCACAGACACTTTTAGCGGTTGGCATGAGCAGGCATTACCCCTGCCTTACCAAAAAAATAGTTAATAAGTACAAGAAACGTACGGAGTATAGTGGTAGGTACCTACTGAGTGTGAAATTACATAACAGCACATAACTTAACGCAGTCGCTCTTCGAAGAGTGAGCGGGTTTAAATACCTCAGCCATGTGGTTACCGAAGATTTAAAAGGCGATTATGATATCGAAAGGGAGATGAGAGCAATGGCGGTCCGCTGTAACCTGTTGGCACGCAGATTCGCGAGGTGTAGCTTGGGAGGAAAGATCACTCTGTTCAAAAGCATTCTGCTAAACTCTCTACAGCTGCAGTCTGTGGGTCAATTACACACAGCGGGCCATCAACGCTCTCCGAGTACACTACAACAACGCGTTCAGGGTGCTGGTGGGGCTCCCACGCTTCTGTAGTGCGTCTGCGATGTTTGCGCACGCGCACACAGACGGCTTTTACACGGTGCTGCGGCGCCGGATCGCTTCGCCGATGTTACGTACGCGTGAGAGTCTCAACACCACCCTAAACGTGCTGAGTCAGAAGACAGACAGTCCCATTCTGGGGCACTGGGTTAAAGCACTAGTGCGTGTACATGGAGCCCCAGAAAGTGGTAGATACTTAAATTAATTACTGAATAATACTTGACCAATGAATAAAACTTCAAATTACAAGACGAAGGTGATACTGTTTATTGGTTCTCGATTATTAAAAATTTTACAACTGTACTTAGCCTATCGTTGGTAACGAAACCATACCGCCATCTAGGAAGGCGGTACAGCGCCATCTATTGGTCATCGGATAAACTATATTTTTTTTATTAGTTTAATGTTTCTACATTTAAACATCCCGCCCACCATGGACAGAATGTTCATCGTCCCGCCCACCATGACTCCAACACATTCGACATAATGGACTGTATTTAATGTTAAAACAACAAAGAATATGGTAACTAGCTTTGAAAGGTAAAATCATGGTACCCGAGATCGATGACATGGTGACATTCAAAACATAAAAATATGAAACATTTATAAAAATAATCCTTAAGATAAGGTGTTACAACTATAGAAATAGTATTATAGAATGTTTTTATTTAATGTAATGTAGTCAAGTATGTAACTAAATCGATATCTAAAAACACAATGTTATACAAAAAGCTACTCTATTTTTTTTTTTTATTTTACACAAATTCACAAGATATCAAAAAGTTCCAAGAACAAAGTAACAATTTTGCAAGATGTTAAGATAGGTAACAAATCTAATAAACTAACTAATCTAAATTAATATTATACCATATTATTATATACCTTTAATGGTGTTTCACGTTGCAATAGGTAATACACACAATTTTGTTATTGATCTTTTAATCAAAACGCCCTTACATCTAAGAGTTACTACTCGTGTAAGGTTGTCCAAACCTGTATGTTTCTCGGTAATTACACCTAAAAGCCATTTAGCAGGGGGAAGACCATCCTCTTTTACTAAAACTACGTCTCCTATCTGCGGTTCAGGAGTTTTGTTTGCCCATTTATAACGATGCAAAAATTGCGTTAAATATTCGGTTGACCACCGACGCCAAAAATGCTGAAGCATTTTCTGAGTTAATTGCCAACGTTTTAAAGAAGAAATAGATGAAGTTTCGTAATTATTGTCAGGTGGTAAAACGAGTAGTTCTCCTATCAAAAAGTGACCTGGAGTAAGAGGTATAGGATCCTGCAAATTGGTGCTGAGCTGTGAGAGTGGTCTAGAGTTAAGGCAAGCTTCTACCTGATACAACATCGTAGTAATTTCTTCAAAAGTGAGAGTTGCATTGCCGATTATTCGTTTTAGATGGTGTTTCGTGGATTTTATTCCAGCCTCCCACAGTCCTCCATGATGAGGACTATGTGGTGGAATAAAATGCCATGTGGTACCGCTGTTGGCCAAACACTCAACGATTTCCATCGTTAAGGTTGACCGCTCTTGCTTGAACAATGTTTTTAGTTCTCTAGCAGCACCAACAAAATTTGTGCCATTATCGCTATATAAATCAGCACAATGACCACGCCTAGCACCCAAACGCTTAAAAGCTGCAATAAACCCTTGAGAAGTTAAATCGCTTACTGCCTCTAAGTGTACGGCCCTTGTTACCATACACACAAACAAACATATATGTCCCTTATAAGCTTTATGACCTCTACCTTTGGAAGTTCTCATTAATATGGGTCCAGCATAATCTACACCACTACGATAAAAGGGTCGAATTGGTGTTACCCGAGCGGGTGGTAATTGACCCATAAGTTGGTCTCTTGTTTGTGCTGAATGTCGCACACATAATCCAAAACTTGTCCCGAATATAATTTAACATCAATTGGGGACCACCATGTAGTGTTTTAGAGTGAGCTTCAGCTATAACAAGATCTGTTAAATGAGATTTTGAAGGAAATATTACAGGATGTTTAGATCCAGCACTAATTTCAGCTCTTTCCAAACGTCCACCAACTCTCAATATATTTGACTTATCAATAAATGGGTTTAATGAGGTAAGTTTACTTTTTTTGTTTATGATAGCTTTTTCTTTCAAATCCTTTATCTCCTGTTGAAAATTCTCTTCTTGACATTTTTGAATGCAAATTTGTAGGGCATCGTTTAACTCTGTACTTGTTAACCAGATAGGTAATTCAAATTGTTGACATTTCTTTATTTTGTTTATGAATCTTTTACAATATGATAACACCCTAACTAATTTTCTAAGGGTTGAAAACTTGGTCCACAAATCTAGTACATTTTTGTTGATAACGTGACAAACTTTTTTGGTCTTTTCTTCTAAATTAATATCAAGTATATAGGATTCAGTTTTCTCAATATTAAGATTTTTTAACCATTGTGGACCCTGTTTCCATAACTCATAATCTGGTAACTCTGATGGCTTGATTCCGCGAGATGCACAATCTGCTGGATTATCACCTGAAGATACATGTGACCATTGAGATCGATCTAAAACATTCAATATTTCTGAAACTCTATTCGCTATAAACGTTTTCCAGCGACTTGGATGACTGCTCAGCCAAGCCAATACAATAGTAGAATCAGTCCAAGCTCTTATGTTAGTTTTCGAAATATTCATTACAGTTGAGACCTCTTCCAACAGTTTGGCTAACAGCATAGCTCCACACAACTCTAGTCTTGGAATTGACACTTGCTTTATTGGTGCGACTCTAGTTTTAGAAGTGATTAGATGTACATATACATTTTCAGCATTGTCAACTACTCGTAAATAAACAACAGCAGCATACGCTTCACTTGATGCATCACTAAATCCATGCAGTTCCAAAAGAACATTACTTTTTGTAACATTTATTCATCTCGGAAGACGAAATCTGGTAAGTTCTGTGAGTTCATTACGGTAAGTTATCCATTCATTTAAAAAATCAGTAGGTAGTTTGTCATCCCAATTGATACCAGAAAGCCATAGCTTTTGAATCATAATTTTGGCTGTTATAATTGCTGGTGATATCCAACCTATTGGATCAAACAATCTTGCTATATCAGAAACAACTTTTCTTTTAGTTACAGGTTCTTCGATTGGTGGTAGCTGAACGGAGTATTCAAATTCATCGGTTCGTCGGTTCCAGGTAAGTCCTAATATTTTTATTATCGCATCAGCTTCTAGTTTTAAGTTATTTTCAGTTGATCTATTTGTTTCGCTTATTTTATCATGTAGATGTTCATTATTATTAGCCCATTTCTGAATTTCAAAACCTCCTTTTTTCAATAGCTTCGTCATTTGGTCAAAAATTAGCATGCCTTCTTCCACCGTCTCGCACCCGGTTAAGAGATCATCCATGTAATACCCTTGTAATACCCTTTCAGATGCTAGAGGAAATTGATGTCCTTCATCATAAGCTACTTGATTAAGTGTTCTTACTGCTAAATACGGCGCTGAAGCAGTACCAAAAGTAACTCGTACTAAACGTAAATGCTGAAATTCTTCAGAAGGGTCAGGCCGCCATATTATGCGTTGAAAATCTGCATCGGTGTCAGATACTCTTACCTGTCTGTACATTTTTACAATATCTGCTACTATACAGATTGGAAAAAATCTCCATTTCATTAGAATATGTCTTAGTTCCAACTGCAAAGTAGGTCCAACCATGAGCTCACTGTTAAGTGATATTCCATTGTTATCTCGACTAGAGGCGTTAAATACGACTCTAAATTTAGTAGTAGTTTTGTCATTCCTAATTACTTCATGATATGGCAAGTAAACTGATGGTTTGTCAATCTCTTCCTTTGGTATACGTTGCATGTGCCCTAGCTGTAAGTATTCTAAAATAACTTCGGAATACTGTGTTTTTAAATTAGGTGATTTGATAAATCGTTTCTCTTAAGACATAAATCTTTTCATTGCAATTTCACGTGAATTGCCATACCTGCAGCTTGGATTATCGTTTTTAAAAGGTAATCTCACGATGTATCTGCCAGAGGGATCCCGTTTAGTGGTTTTACGGTATAATTCTTCACACTTGGACTCTTCCAGAGTGAACGGTTTATTATCAAAATTGAAGCTATCAGATTCAAGTTCCCAAAACTTCTTAAGGTCAAACTCTTCATTTTTGATTTGGTAATGCAGTGTAACAATTGATGTGTTATTACAACATAAGGTATTGTTAGCGTTATTAGAACTATCAACTTTGCCTGATAAGACCCAACCTAATTTGGTATTCTGAGCTATTGGTGTCCCTGGAGGGCCTCTTATTAACCCTTCAGCAATAATTTGGCAATAGACATCAGCACCTAATAACAAATCGATTTGATTTGGTACATTAAAATTTGGATCTGCTAACTTCATTTCTGGTAACTTAAACCACGACTGAACTACGATTTTCCTCTCTGGAAGCAATGAATTTAGTTTCTGAAGAACATGAGTTTTTACATGTATGACAAAGTTAGGATCATGTATCGATTGTAATTTGACATAAACGATTTGTTTAGAATTAAGGAATGTGTTATTTCCCCCCCCCCCCCGATTCCCTCTATCCGACAATCGCTGTTAATTTTCCTTAGCCCAAGCAATTGAGCTGCAGACTCCGTGATAAACGACGCTTGTGATCCTTGATCTATCAAGGACCGCAATGTTATATTTGACCCTGTGATTGATTGTATATTAACCAAAGCTGTTGCTAATATTACCTGATAGTTGGTACTAGTAAAACAATTGGTAATGTTTGTTACTTCACCTTCATCTTGTTGCGTTGTTATAGGTTTAGTGAAACTCGTGGGCAATAATGTATGATGTTTCTTCCTGCATGTTCGACATCTAGTGGGCAATCGACATGTTACAACAGTATGATTAGTACCTAAACAATTGAAACATAATTTAGTGGTTTGGACAAAATTACGACGAGTGTTCAAGTCTACCTTGGCAAACTCTTTACAATTGCCTAGTTTTTTGTTAGAGCAATCATCATCATCATATCAGCCGAAAGACGTCCACTGCTGGACAAAGGCCTCCCCCAAAGATCTCCACAATTGCCGGTCTTGTGCTAATCGCATCCAGCAGTTTCCAGCGACCCGCACAAGATCATCGGTCCATCTTGTAGGGGGCCTGCCCACGCTGCGTCTTCCGGTTCGTGGTCGCCACTCGAGAATCTTTCTGCCCCAACGGCCGTCGGCTCTACGAGCTATGTGCCCTGCCCACTGCCACTTCAGCTTGGCAATTCTTCGGGCTATGTCGGTGACTTTGGTTCGCCTGCGGATTTCGACATTTCTGATGCGATCCCGCAGGGAAACTCCAAGCATAGCCCTCTCCATTGCTCTTTGGGTGACCTTGAGCCTTCTAATAAGGCCCATAGTGAGCGACCACGTCTCTGTTCCGTATGTCATCACTGGCAACACACACTGGTCGAAGACTTTCGACTTGAGACACTGCGGTATTTTGGACGAGAACATGTTACGTAGCTTCCCGAACGCTGCCCATCCGAGTTGGATTCTACGATTGACCTCCTTCTCGAAGTTGGACCTACCTAGTTGGATGGTCTGTCCTAGGTAAATATAGTTCTCTACAACTTCGAGTGCAGAGTCACCAACTTTCAATTGAGTGGATGCAACATGGACGTTTGACATGATTTTCGTCTTATCCATGTTCATTTTCAGACCCACTTGTTGAGAGACTCTGCTGAGGTCATCGAGCATTGTACCGAGGTCTTCCATGGTCTCAGCCATGACTACGATATCATCGGCAAATCGAAGGTGAGTGATGTACTCGCCATTGACATTGATGCCAAAGCCTTTCCAGTCCAGAAGCTTGAAGACGTCTTCCAATGCAGCAGTGAACAATTTCGGAGATATAACATCTCCCTGTCTCACGCCTCGCTGCAAGTGGATAGGTTTCGAGATCTGGTCCTGGAGTCGCACTGACATAGTGGCGTTTTCATACAAACACTTTATCACCTCGATATACCGGTAGTCAATTTGGCACCTTATGAGAGACCTCAGCACGGCCCATGTTTCGATAGAATCAAAGGCTTTCTCATAGTCCACAAACGCTAAGCACAGTGGCTTGTTATACTCTTCGGTCTTCTGTATAACTTGCCGCAGCGTATGTATGTGGTCTATGGCGCTAAAGCCTTTTCGGAAACCGGCTTGTTCGGGACGCTGGAAGTCGTCAAACCTGCGCGCGAGACGGTTCGTAACGACCCTCGAAAATAACTTGTAAACATGGCTCAGCAGTGTGATGGGTCTATAATTCTTCAATAGGGTTTTGTCGCCCTTTTTGAAGAAGAGCACCAACACACTTCTGTGCCATGCTTGTGGCGTTTGACCATCTAGTATGACGGAGTTAAATAACTTCTGAAGGGCCCGTAGGATTGGTATACCACCCGCCTTCAGAAGCTCTGTTGTAACTCCATCATCACCAGGCACCTTGTTGTTCTTGAGTTGTTTGAGAGCCATTCTAATCTCGTACAGGCTGACGTCCGGGATGTCTTCGGTGTAATTTCGGGTTAGTCGTGCTCTGGGATCTGAGGCATGACTTTTGACAGGTGGCTGTGTTGTCGTATATAACTGTCCGTAGAACTTCTCGATCTCTCCCAGCAACTCAGGTTTAGACGTGACGATTCTACCATCCTCAGTCTTCAGCTTCGTCAGTTGGCTCTGTCCAACAGACAGAGCTCTTGCGAACACTTTGGAGCCTTTGTTCCGCTCGATGGCCTCTTTAATACTAATTGTATTAAATTGGCGCGTGTCGCGAGTCAAAGACTTTGAGATCTGTCTGTTGAGCTGCCGATATCTGGTAGCATCATCTGAGGATGTCAGAACCATTTTCCGTCTATCTTCCATAAGTTGCAGGGTAAAGTCAGAGATCTTTTTAGTTCTGTTTGTACGACGGGCCTTGAAGACCTTAGACCCAGCCGTATGGACAGCTTTTACGAGCCTGTCATAGTATGAGTCCACTTCCTCGCAGTCTGCTAGGCATTCGAAACGGTTTTGCAGTTCGAGCTGAAATGGTTCGGGGTTTTGGACGTGGATAGGTAAGGGTCGGAGCGTAGACTTTATCAGTTGGGACCTCTGGAGTTTGACATTAAGGTTCAATGAGCCTCTGACCAGTCTGTGATCGCTCCCGGTTTTAACCGCATTGATCACGGAGACATCATTGAACATCTGTCGTCTCGTCGACAAGATAAAGTCTATCTCATTTTTAGTCTTACCATCGGGGCTCACCCAGGTCCATTTGCGGTGATCCGGCTTCCTGAAGAAGGAATTCATCATAAAGAGTCCCTCCTTCTCCATGAAGTCGGCCAACATTTGGCCCCGGGGGTTCCGGTCACCAGTTCCAAATTGCCCCACTCTCAGCTCATTACCGAATCGTTTGCCCAGCTTCGCGTTAAAGTCCCCCATGACCACAGTGAAATACGAGTTAGAGGTATGTATGGCTCTGGATATGTCCTCATACATAACCTCGACTTCATCGTCGGAGTGCGTCGAAGTGGGTGCGTATACCTGTTTAACCTTCAACGAATACCGCTTGGTGATTCTGAGTACAAGGTACGCAACCCTCGTCGACACACTCTCGATTTTCACCAGGTTGTTCACGAGGGACTTGTGGACTATGAACCCGACACCACCTTGGGATATTTGGTCACCCTCCCGGTAATAGAGCAGGTTTCCGGATTTCAGTATTATCGAGTCCTCCCCCTCTCTTCGGACTTCAGATAATCCTACAATATCCGAATGTAACCTGCTCAATTCTTCCTCCAGTTCGGTTATCTTCTCGTCGGACCGCAGTGTACGTGTGTTATATGTTGCCAGGGCCAGAGGTCGTCGGTGTTGGTAACGCGGAATCTGCCGGGGATTCTTAGCACCCCCTGCCCTGCCGTAACCACGGCTGTTACCACGGCTGGGAATAGCAGGGCTGCCGGGGACTGGGGGCCGCGGTTTGGTTGTGTCCATCATTTGAGGGGATTTGCCATAATCGCCACGCTTGGCAGACGGGTTGGCAATCGCAGTAAGGTGGACATGGTACTCAGGAGAACGCTGCTGCCCGTTCTCTGGTATATTTTCCCTCGGGACGACTTTTACGTCCCCCCACGGGATGAGAGGGGGTGGTGATATTCTTAGGCCGTCACCACACAGCAAAAAATACAGCAAAAAATAGAGCAATAAATACACGGAATAGACGACAATGATAGGTTTTTAACCGCTGTATTAACACAATGTGATTTAGCACTTTTGTCAGGTTTCTGACATGAATACTCCAAAGATTTATATCTAATTTCTAAAAATTCCAAAAAGTCCGATAATTTTGGCAATTCATCATTTAAATTGCATGTTTGTGCTTCCCATTTCTTACGGGATGTGGGATCAAGTTTTGAGCTTAAAAGAAAAATAATTGTTATGTCCCATATATTCTCGGTGTCTAGACCCAATTTTTTTAAATGATTTATACACTCTTTAGATGTAAAAAAAAAATCTTTTAAATTATTATATGATTCTACAGTTAAACTCTTTTGGCCAAAAAAACATTTTAAAATACTATTAGATATAAATTTTTTATTGTTATAAGTGCGTTCTAGTGTTTTCCAACAGGTAACATAATTTTCATTAGTGATAGGTAAATGACGTAAGATTTATTCAGCTTCTCCTATTAGATAATTCTTTAAATAGCGCAATTTCTCCACATCCGACAGCGTGTCGTTATTATGAATAAGAGATTGGAACAAATCTCTAAATGTATTCCATTCCGAGTATTGTCCCGAAAAAGTTGGTATCGATATCTTAGGAAGCTTCGATTATGCTCATCTGTAGTTACAGTTACATGTGTGTTGTTTGGCTTCATATTTTGCATTCGTTCTTTGAGTAATGTTTTATAGTCCGTATATAAATCCTCTGTTTGGTCATATATGTTGTTCTGTATATACTCAGACTTCTCTAAATCTTCCCTTTTAAACGCAGTTATTAGTTTCATATGACTATTTTCAAACTCTGACCAATTCTTTTCAAGTGTATCTAATCTAGTTTCTATGTACGGTAATGTTAATCTATCTTTGGGAGACTTCTTAAAGTTCGTAAAAGCTCTTTCGATTTTTTTGTAAAATCTATTTGTAATCTTATCAATGACTCCATATTGTCTTACTGTATCCAAAAAGTCAGGTTAAGTTTTTTATGTAAACTTCAACTGAATGATATTGTTGCAAGTCCAAACAAACGGTAAATATTCTAAGTCCAAACAAGCGTAAAATTTTCTAAGTCAAATGCTGATCAGTGAAAATTTTATAAGTTCCAAATGGCGCTAATTATTCTAAGTCCAGTGACTTTATCACAAAATTTTTCTAAGTGTTTCAGATTCCAATACTTAGAAAAAATCGGGCATGGATTCCCCGTCTCAACCAGTTAACACGAAATATAAGTCCTAAACACTTAGAATTTTGGCTCACTTTTAACACACTAAGAGTACTCACGGTTTATTACTTTGTCCAGTCACTGATTTTCACTATAACTTTTAGTTCACAAGTTTTACCGGTAGGTGGCGCCACTGTCGCACTGCACTGTACTACTTATGTCCGGCTATGGAGGTCCAATGAATAATACTTCACCAATGAATAAAACTTAAAATTACAAGACGAAGGTGATACTGTTTATTGGTTCACGATTATTAAAAATTTTACAACTGTACTTAGCCTATCGTTGGTAACGAAACCATACCGCCATCTAGGAAGGCGGTACAGCGCCATCTATTGGTCATCGGATTAACTATATTTTTTTTATTAGTTTAATGTTTCTACATTTAAACAATTACTTTTATAAATAACATAGCTTTTAAGTTGTAATTTACTAACAACATTATGGGACAAGTGTCTGAAATAAAAAGATTTTATTTATTTATTTTATATCTTCTGCCATGTTCGCTTTAGCACGACACATACCTATCTGTCTGTCACTTTATAGAGCCTGGTGTATAAATAGGATGCAGTAACAAATTGTTGATTCTATTTAACAGCTGAATAACCGTCGAACTGTGGTATGGGTATATAATACGTAGAATACGGACAATTTTGTGGTAAAAATAAATAAACCCTAACTCTGAAAGCCAAAATCGAAATAATGTCAACTCAGAGGGTCTGTTGACAATAATTCTGGTCGACAAATTTTGTATCGCTCAATCTTTCACAAAAATCTAACAAAACCCCGCCGATAAATTCGTGAGTGGGTCGCTAGTAAAAGTTGAATAAACCCAACCCAACACCCGTGATTTTGAATCTCTATGGCTCTATATCAACAATATAATCAACATTTTGGTAAAAGCAAACACGACAAAATTTATATTTTTTTATGCTATAGAAATTTCAAACAGTTAAACCTTACCCAATCAACCTTATTGTTAGTGCTCGGGCACAGTGAAGTGTAAACGGACGTCTGCGCGGGTAAATTTCCTTTTTTAGGCCTTTCCCGTGCGTCATAACGCATATTGTCTGTAATTGCACTGCACGTGTGGTGCAGCGGCTAAGACAGTCGCCTCGCCGATTCGTGTTGCAGGTTCGAGTCCTGCGCCGGACAACTATTTGTTAGGCCCATAAATAGTTGTTCTGAGTCTGGATGTAATTTGTGTCCGTCTATTATATGTTTGTAAAGTATCCCGCGACACAGGGTTATATTCCCTATTGCTGGCGTTGTCTCAAACAAAAGTAGAAATTCGAAATTAAATAAATAAAAAAGGTGTAATATTTCAAACTTCACATGCTGCAGTTCTGTCCAGTGTGCCACAATACCACAACTGTTTCTTGAAATTTTGTTTCAATTATTAATTAGTATTATCCTAAAGTTGATAAAAGAATGTTATATTTTAAATTTAAAAACAGGACCCAATGTATTATCTATACAAATAAATAAAATTGGAGTGTCTGTTTGTAATATTGAAATAACCGGTTTTTACTACATAAATATGAATATATATACGGTACATACACCAAAATAACATTTTTTACAATTTTTGTCGGTCTGTCTGTCTGTTTGTTCCGGCTAATCTCTGAAACGGCTGGACCGATTTTGACGGGACTTTGGACTTTTATTGGCAGGTAGCTGATGTAATAATGAGTAACTTAGGCTACTTTTATTTTAGAAAAAGTCATTTATTCCTTAAAAATCAAAATAAACTAATTAACACGTGGACGAAGTCGCGGGCACAGCTAGTTATAAATAACTTCAAGGTAATACAATGAAGAGATACCCCAAGAAAAACAAATGCCTTCATTGTATCCACGTGGTTGATTTCCGGATAATCCTTTTGCGTTAGAAGATGGGACCGATGTAATACATTCAGCATACAGGGTTTGCTTTCATAATAATAGAACCATTACAAAAGAGGGATAAAAAGCAGGATATATATATATATATATATATATATATATATATATATATATATATATATATATATATATATATATATATATATATATATATATATATATATATATATATATATATATATATATATACATAAGGCATATCCGCTTAGTTTCTTTACTATTTTCGAGAAATGAACTGAAGGAAGAATATGCCCATTATACTAGTACCTTTTAAGCTGTGGAACGGTCAGGCACTTAACTTTTCATACCTATTTTACGTTTATTGTTTTTCACGTCGAAACCGCTTGTTTGGCACGCCATTATGTTGGAAAGCTAGTTATGGATAATATCGCAATGTAGTAAAGTTTTATTTCTTCTACTCGCTGCATCGTACGCTGTTCGTAGCGGTTACAAAATTATTGTATTGTGCATATGTGTTACTTCAAGGAATATTCTACTTCCATTTTAAATTTAAATGTTGTAAAGGAGTAACAAACACCGCCACGTGCAAGCAGCTCCGGGAAGACGGCGATCTGTTTGTGGCGTAGTGGTTGTACCGGACTGGCAGGAGTCGGCAATAGGGGTAATCCAAAGCTCTCCCAGGGTACGTGTCTTGACCATCTGGGACATGGGTAAAAGGGGGACAGCGGAACATCATATCCGTGTTCCCGGGGCTTCTCCCATTAGGATCTTAGAGAATTTCACGGCTGGTTAGGTTTAATCGGTGCAAGTCCGACATACCCACCCGCAGAAACTTTTTGTGGGTGGCATACAAGGCATTCCCCTGCCTTATAAAAAAGGAGTTTTCGGTAAACTCAAACAATAATACACTATCAAATTGTATCACTTGATCAAATATTGCTTGATGTGTTAAAAATCTTTTAAATATATTTTATTCCATTAATTCTATACCTCCTATACGAACGGTTCTAACAACTAATTCGCTAATGGCACTATAATATTAATAGTTTTCAAGGAAACATTTAAGCATTGCTGCAAGTAGTTTCATACCCTACTCAAGAACTTCCAGCCGTTATATAAATCTAACAAAGCTAGATGTAACATTTATAAGTTGAACAAGTTATGCACAGTTTTGGAATCAATAGTATGAATGACTAAACAATTCAAACACCGTGTATTTGTTAGAAGAAAAGCACTTCATGAGATGCAAAGCTTACGATGTTATCTATTATACGGTTATTAAGTTGCCTATCTTATTGAACCTCCCATGCCTTTTTGCGTGATTGAGTAATAAACTTCTGCAAACATATAAACAGAATAAAAAAAAAATATCCTCGGACATTATTCCCACATGGCCATCTGACCCCAAACTAAGTAGAGCTTGTAATATATATATGGCCTTTGCGTCTGTTACAGACGATTTACGGCGCATTGTCTGAGAGACATTTCTTCTGGTGGCTAAACAAACCGATGTGAGAGTGACATAGCCTGCCGCAGGCCTGACAAGAGAAGTTTGCGGTGGTTGGTGCCGAGCCGCTTTCATGTCGCTTCTGTCTCTTTTCAGAAAGTACTCCAAACCAGGCTTCATCACAGATCTTACGACCCTCCACTACACGTTTGCGCCATTCAACTCTATTTTCAGCGAGTTTTTCCCAGCTACAGTGGTCAATTTTAAAAGCGGCCATATCCCGCTTGGTGCAGTCTTTAAAGCGAGGCAGAGGTCTACCGACATCGCGCTTCGCATTAGCTACCGCACCCAACAGAACACATATTATATTCGGTAACCAACGTAAACGCTTCTGTTTAAGAAACGCTTGTAATATGGCAACTAACAAAAATACTACATATGCTACTTTTCTTATCTAAATACATTCTCAAATAGGTAATTTGAGCGTGGGCAGCCCCCTACGAGATGGACCGATGATCTTGTGAGGTTCGCTGGAAGTCGCTGGATGTGGATAGCGCAAGACCGGCAATTATGAAGATCTCAAGGGAGGCCTTTGTCCAGCCGTGGGCGTCTTTTAGCTGATATGATGCCTATGATACGATAATACATATAATAACATAGAAATAAACATATAATAGACGGACACAAATTACATCTAGACTCAGAACAACTATTTATGGGTCATACGAATAGTTTTTCAGCGCGGGTATCGAACCCGCGACACGAAGCGGTGAGGCCACTGTCTTAGCCGCTGCGCCACACGTGTATACCCAGACTCATAAAATAAATAAATAAAATAAAAAAGGTTTTTATTCACGTAGACTATAAAAAAGCGCTTGTAAATAGTCAGAACATGTTTGTAGTAATACAGTTATTATTTCTAGTTGCATATTACAGATATTTAGGTACACGGAATGTTAAAACATTTATACAATTTATTTTATAATAGTAGTGATATTTAGCTAGCTTGTATTAAGTTATTGTCAAGGAGATTATGTTTAGGTTTAATGATTGAAATTTATATTTTACTACATATTGTCTGAATGTTTCTGTCTATATTAAGTAATGAATTCAGTATTATTATCATAGTCCGTTATGATAATAATACTGAATTGTGTTTAAAACGACAGTTAAGAAAAATTACGTAGACTACAGCCGTAAGACTTAAAAAAAACGAAATTATATTTAAACTAATTTAATTAAAATATTACTATTACTAATTACAATTAAAAGTGTGTGCTCTTGTTCGATGCTAGAACAGAAGTGAACTTATATCATTAACATTATAAAAAATGCTGAGTCGGTGTCGTCACGGTGGCGCCGGGTTGGGGGTGCTGACAATGCTGCGCGTGTAACCTCCGGCTCGACCGCTATGAAGGCTGCTGACGGTGCGGCATGTGTAAGTGTGGTGCAACGTTGCGGCGCGTGTAACCTCGATTGAATACTGCTGACAGGGCGGCACGTGCAAGCGTGGTGCAATTCAATTATATGCAATTTCTATGTATGGGTACTATGGATATGTATATGTAACTCCTCCCCCTTCAGATCAGCGACTATTTTCAAATCCTGTGAGAGAAAATAGTTGGCTGGGTTGGTTTACTGTAGATGTGATCTCTAACTTCATCTTGGTTCTTCTCCTTTTCAGTGCACGGTGTGGTTATAATATTTGCAGGTTTAGATATCTTGTAGCGGCGGATAAGTATGGTTGCTATGAATGTAATTGCCCCGATCAGTACAGCGTAGAAGGGTATAGTTGTATGATAGTAATAAGATTGATCTACAAGTTCTAATTGTAATGGGTTTTGATATGATGTTCTCTCTTGGATATTGCGTAGAGTTTTCAAATCAATTGATTTCAGGTGCAGCTCTGGGGTCTTCTGTGATGGCATGTCCAATGGTTGATCTATTCTTAAAATTTTAAGAGGTTGGCCTTTAATGATGTCATTGGTATTTAATATTGTGTATTCAGGAGCTCTTAGGGAACATTGTAGCGGAAGTGTCACAAGGAAGCTGCCATTCAGGATGTTGTAGGTTTCTGTTCCGCAGTTAAGTTGTACCTTCGTAGCTTGAGGAAAGGATAGTATGTAGCTTCGGTCGTCTAATTGTTCTACTGTTTCTTTGATTAGGTGGACTGTTGAATAGTTGCACGTTGTGTCGATGGTTTGTTTCAGGATGATTCCCTGTATGCAGTCAGGTTTGCTCTGTGTCTTCTGGTGGATATAATCATCGCAGAGATACTGGTGGTTGTATTTCAGGCATTCAGCCTCTATGTAGACAAAATCTTTTCTATTAGTTGCTAGGAATGGGAGTGGTGGAATAATTACTTGATGGAGTTTATTAGGGGCCAAGGATAGTCTATACAAATCGTAAGTACTCTCCGAAACTATAGAGAACTTAAAAATTATTACAATTTGTTTATTAGCGAAGTATGACCCTGATTTTATTATATTATAATAATCTCTTAACTCTAAGTCTACCACTTGTTCTGTACCGTAAATTAACTTTAACTTAACTAACATTAATTTAAGGACTTTAAAACTAATCATCGAATGATGGGTCGTAGTAGTCCGAGTAAAAGCTAAAATATTCTCTATATTAATTATTTCATTTAGTAAATCATTTGCATTTTCTGCAATTATTGTTAAAATCTGGGTAAATTTTCCGAATTTAAGAAAACTACTTTCCTTATGGTCCTCTCTACTGGACCACATTTGTAAGGTATTATTAATTTCTTTCTGGTTGTATACAAGTTTATCTAAAGTGTTACTATATTCTTTCATCCAATCATTATTTAAGCTAGCGCGGTTATTCAGTCCTGTAACAATTTTGTATGCTTGGTTGGTCGCTTAAGGCGGGCTTTTGCTACGGGTCCTCGTTTCTTAGAGGTATAGATATGTATTGGAAGATCAGCGAGAACTTTATCTTGAGTGTAACGGGGTGCAATTTTCTGTCTACTGGCTACTGGATTTTTAATGAATACTTGCTGTTCAGGTTGGTTTTCGATTTCAGGTTCTCTCGTCTTATTATGTTTGTCTATAAGAGCAGTCCGGTTAGCAAGAGATATATCATTTACTAAGTCATAAACTACTTTCATCTGGTCGCGGTGAGTCTGTATGTACTGCTGCAATAGGTGTTAAGTCACATCAATGTCTACAGGATCTCTGGGGTCAAAGTGTCCTTTTAGTATGTCATAAGGTCGGCATTTGGTCAGGCTGTGGATTGAACTGTTGTAGGCAATAATGGCGTAGGGCATGAGGTTCGAAACTGATTCGTTCTTTTGTTGTAATTTTAATATCCTAAGGTGTTCAAAGATAGTGGAATGAAATCGCTCTATGTTACCGTTGTCATTAGGGGAATGAGGAAGTGTTTTATGGTGAGTAATTTTGTGAAGTTTGAGGAATTCAGAGAAGAGTTGGTTTGTGAACTCAGTCCCATTGTCTGTTATAATGGTCAATGGTAATCCATGATGTGTACAAAAGGTCAATAAGGCTTGTAAAACACTAATTGCGGTACTATCTTTTAAATGGTAAGCTTGTCCATATTTCGAAAAGACGTCTATGAACGTTATATATTTTTCAGATTGTACGGAGAATAAATCGGCATGAACGATTTCTAATGGTTTGGTTGCGGGTGGAACAAGGTTTAACTGTGGTCTAACTGGGTGTCTGTCGTACTTACTCTGCCCACAAATACTACATTCATTTATGTATTTATTAATGTGGTCTTTCATCTTAGGCCAATAGTATCTGCGCGATAACGCTAAGTAACATTCGTTGATTCCCCTGTGGTTTGTTTTACCATCGTGGTACAGCCTAATTATCTCTTGTTGCTTAAGATATTCTTTAATATTTTCTAACTCTATTTTAGTAAGGACAAGTTTCATTGCAGGGCTTTTAAATTTGTCCTGAATAATGGGTATGATTTGGTACATAGCTAACTGAGGGTTAATTAATAAAGCGGTCTTAACTTTAGGATTTACATATTCTCTAATAGCATTAACTACATCAGTTTCTAAATCGGAATTGGATACTTGCACTACGACTCTGGTATGGGACTCAAAGGGTTTGGATACCACGGGGCGTCTGGTGATAACATCAACTACATTTAAACATAACTGCTTATGAAACTTGTTAAGGGGTTCATCTGTGATAGGGCCTTCTAGGATAGGATTTTCTTGACTGGTGTGAGCGGTATTGGTTGCTGAGTTATCTATACTGGGTGCTTTCTCGGAGGGATTTGCGGTTATGGAGCTTATTTCTTCATTATGGATTTCAATTCGGGATAAAGCGTCAGCGTTTGTATTATTTTTGCCTTTTTTGTATACTACGGAAAAATCGTATTCACTGAGCTTCAATCTCCATCTGGTTAATCTGGAGTTGGGCTCTTTAAGATTCATAATCCACTGAAGTGGTTTGTGATCCGTAACTATTTTAAACTTTCTACCAAAAAGATAGGGCCGGAAGTATTTTGTTGCCCACACTATTGCAAGGAGTTCTTTTTCAATGGTGCTGTAATTTATCTCGCTTTCGTTTAGGGTACGAGAGGCAAAGGAAATGGGTTTATCGGATCCGATGGGACCTTGGGATAAGATGGCACCTAGGGCAAAATTGGATGCGTCAGTTGTCAATATAAATTCTTTAATGAAGTCTGGGTATTGCAGTATTGGATCGTTGGTCAGTAGTTTTTTACATTTTTCAAAACAGTCTACATATATTTTATCTAACGTAATTTTACTGTTCTTTTTCAAACAAGATGTCATTGGTTTTGTCAGTCTAGCAAAGTCGGGAATAATTTTTCTATAATATCCTAATAGTCCTAAAAATTGTTTTATCTGTTTCGTGGTTTTTGGTAGGGGATACTTTTCTATGGTAGCTATTTTGTCGGGATTTGGTTTGACACCGTCTCTAGTTATAACATGTCCTAAAAAGTCAGTTTCTAATTTCAAGAATTCTGATTTATCCATTTGGATTTTTAAATTGGACTCTCGAAGTCTCTGGAATACTTTTTCAAGGTTTATTATATGTTCTTGTAAACTAGTGCTGAAAACTATAATATCATCGAGATAGACTAAGCATATTTCATTCTGCAGTCCTCGCAACAGGTTGTCCATGACCCGTTGGAATGTAGATGGTGCATTCTTTAGGCCCATAGGCATTCTAAGAAATTCAAAATGCCCATGTTCAACTGTAAAAGCAGTTTTGTGGATATCGTTTTGGTCCATTTCTACTTGCCAAAATCCGCTTGCTAAATCAAGAGTAGAAAAGTATTGGCACTTCCCTAACTTGTCTAGTACGTCAGCTATGTTGGGGATTGGGTATTTGTCGTCAACGGTCTTGTCGTAATTGACTTCCGAAAGTTAAATAACTTTCGGAAGTCAATTACGAGACGCCACTTTTGTTTGCCTGAGGCATCGGCTTTCTTTGGAACTACCCAAATAGGCGAGCTCCACGCAGACTCTGATGGTCTAATAATACCCTGGGAGAGCATTTTGGCTATCTGGTCTTTTACCTCTTGGCGATGTACAAATGGGTAGCGATAGCTCTTTGTATATACGGGAGTTTCATCGGTGGTGTTAATACGATGTTTAATTTTGTTCGTGAATGTCAATGGCTCATTATCTATGTAGAAAACATCTGCATACTTGGTGCAAAGTGTAGTTAAATTAGCTAACTCCTCTTGGTTCAAGTGATCAGTGCGAAGTCGGGATATCACTTCTTGTACCCTTGATGATTGTGTATGGGCAGACTCAATATTGCATATTTCTGCCTGAACGGCTTGATCTAGCGATAGTATGATGTCGTTACTACTCGGGTTTGTAATTTGTAATATACCACGACTATTAGTGACTTTTGTGAGACAATCCGAAACTATACAGTTACAAACTATTTGTCTGGGAATATAAACGTCGCCGTCTGAAGCGTTAATCGGTACTCGGATTAATTTGGAACTATTTGCAGGTATAACGTCCTCGTATAAATTGACATTTCGTGAGTTATACATTAGGATGGGGTTCACAGAGGTTCGGGTAGTCAGCGTCTGGTCTTTTAAGTCAATCTTAGCTTCCCAATTAGTCAACAAGTCAAGTCCTATTAGTCCATCAAAATAGTCATGAAATTTATATATAAAAAGTTTTATATTTTCGTCATTACAGAATTCAGGGAAGTTTGGCAACGTAATAGAGTAATTTTCTCTTGTGGTTGCATGAACATTAGTAATTTCGAAGGGGTCATAGTCTAGGGGTCTGTCATAAAAATAATCTTGAACGGCTTGTGGACTTATAAATGATTGATTGTCACCAGTATCGATTAGAAATTTTAAAGGTGGGTCTGCTATCTGAATATAGGGTAACTGTCTTTGGGTCTGTATATTTATTTCTATGTTAAGCTTTTTGATGAATGACTTTTCTGAAAATTTTGCTGGTTATCCTTCACATTAGGTACAGAATCGTTTTCCTCTAAGTTATCTGGTAAGCTGGGGGTGTGGTCGTAATTAGAACAAGATGGTTCTGTGTAGTCGAACTGTGGTTGCTCGTAATAGTTATAGCTGTCGTCGTAGTATGGGTAATAGTCATAGTCAACGTCAGGATGGTAGTCATAGTCAGGGTAATAATTCATGTCGTAACACTCATTCATATTAACTTCGCGGGATTTAAAGTAATTCGTCGGGGGCGGATTGCCATGTATACGCCAGTCATGTCCTCTAAGTCCTCCTGAGGGTGGTAAGACTTTGGGAACAAAGTTTGATACGCCACTCATAGGTTTGGATTGCTGTGAGTTATAATGTCCGTACTGATTACGCGGTGGAAGTCGGAATACATTGCTCTGGGGGTTATAGTTGGGGGGTCTAGCACCTAGCATCTGTTGTGTCCGTGTTGGCATACGTACCTGTGGTTGGTGAATCTGCGCGGGGTTAGGTCTGAAGGCTTGATGTGGTGGAGGCGCAAATCTGAATGGTTGCGGTGCTGGCGGTAATGGCCGCTGTATACCGGGCGTTGGCCAGGCTGCTGCTAGCATATGAGAAGGTTTCGGGATGTGTACGGGTCCTGACTGAATAGCCTTAGGGGCGTGATATGGTTTAGTTAGCGATTGTTAGCGGTGAGGCGCTCATAGCCAGATGCTCTCACCGGTCCGTAAGTGATTGGCGAGGTTAAGCACCTAGGCTCACGGTCAGTCCATAGATGGGTGACCGCCAAAGTGGTTTAATATCTGAGTGTCTCCGTGCTTCGGAGAGCACGTTAAGTTGTCGGTCCCGGTTGTAGCCATTAGGCAACAGTCGTTAAGCCATGTCAGAGGCCTACTAGGCGGCTTGAACAACTCTGACACCAGGGTAACCACTGCCCATACGATAAGTAAGTAAGTTAGCGATTCATTTCGCTGCTGAAGATATATAGTGTTCAGCTCCTCCTGTACATATTCTAAAGCCTTCTCAATCGTAGGGGGTCTCATGCATCTAATGCGGGATCCCAATGGTTCATTTAAACCTCTAACATAAGCCTGCATTGCTGATTTTTTGTACAACGCGCGTTTAGCTTCTGTGGTAGTCTCTATTTTCTCGTGCAAACTAACATATGTCATAATGGTACTAAATAATGATTGGCAATGGTCATAAAATTCTTGTGGGGTTCTCTGACCTTGGGTGGCTAGCGATAGATCATTATAGAGGGCAGTTTCATCCCTTTGATCAGCAAAGTTATTTATTAACGCGTTACGAATTTCCAACCAGTTATCGGGGATGCCGTTCGAATTGATAATACTGGCGGCAGGTCCCGTGATTTTATTTAATATGCCATTTATCAGGCATAAATTGGTTAAGGCACTGTCTGCTTCTGTGCTCATATACGCTATTACTATTTTATCAAATGTCCTAATAAATCGCGTGAGCACATTTGGGTTTCCATCAAAATCGGGAACTGGCCTGAGTGCTTTAAAAATAGTATCTCGGTCGTAAGGCATTTTGTTAATTTTATATAAACTATTTAACTCTAAATTTAAATCTAATAAATCTATTTCTCTATTCCTATCTAACTGGCTACGACGGCGAGACTGCCGGATTGCAGAATCGCTGGGTCCTAAATTACTTTGACGAAAAATTTTGGAATACGAGTACTTAGCTTATGTAAAGACTAAAAGGTTACAAGGTAAAAGGAAAGCAACACAAGAAAGATTCTGTGCAACTCACAATTTCATTTTCTCTGCGTATCGATGTCTGGATACAGTCGCTGGCTGTAGAACTCGTAGATTCTGGATACTCGATGAAGGTTTGAAAACGCAAGCAGCGGCTATGCGGAGCCGACAGGATTCGATACTAGATTCCTTTAATATCGCGCCGCGCACTGCTTCGAGTATCCTACCGACTGCGCCAATTACGTAGACTACAGCCGTAAGACTTAAAAAAAACGAAATTATATTTAAACTAATTTAATTAAAATATTACTATTACTAATTACAATTAAAAGTGTGTGCTCTTGTTCGATGCTAGAACAGAAGTGAACTTATATCATTAACATTATAAAAAATGCTGAGTCGGTGTCGTCACGGTGGCGCCGGGTTGGGGGTGCTGACAATGCTGCGCGTGTAACCTCCGGCTCGACCGCTATGAAGGCTGCTGACGGTGCGGCATGTGTAAGTGTGGTGCAACGTTGCGGCGCGTGTAACCTCGATTGAATACTGCTGACAGGGCGGCACGTGCAAGCGTGGTGCAATTCAATTATATGCAATTTCTATGTATGGGTACTATGGATATGTATATGTAACTGAAACAGAAATATTTAGGTATATAACATTACAAAGCGGTGGGCATTTACCAACACGCCAACAGGCCCATCAAACATACAAACTTCCACTTTTATAATATTCATCATAGTATCTGTAAGAAGTCCACAGCTGGACAAAAGCCTCCCTCAAAAATCATCTTGGGGGGTATGACATAATCACCATATATAATTTGTAATATTAGTGGGCTAGTTTTGTTACATGGCTTAGATACTTATGCGGTATACGTGTCCACTTTTACTCCTACCGCGCTCTAATGTACAACGCTGATGTTCTTTTAAATGTGCTCAGTGGCACGCTTCTTTGTTGCAGGGTTTCTATTTGCGTCTGTATCAGTACCAACAATGGACATTATAAACGAATATAGAGAGAGTTTATATAAAACGAGAATGTTTGTGGGCTATTTATTAAATAAAGGAAAGATACCTCTATTAATGGCATAAACTTGTTATAGAATTATTGTAAGTATTAACAATAAGTAGTATTTAAAACATACTGGTTTGAATTAAATTAGAGATCTAAACTAATCAAAAGTGCTGTCTAATTCTTGGTCATTAAGATAAATGATATAAAATTTAATATAACTGTATAAAAACTAAAAAACATTACACAAAAAATAATTAAATCATAATGTCCACTAATAAAGCTTGTGTCAATTTCCACTTAGAATATTAGAAACCAAAATTTGTGATGTCTTTTAATGAGTTTTTAGTGTAATGTTTTTTATCACTCAGTGCCACGTTCTATGACGTTTTATTTCAACTTACAACCGAGAATCACCTAGCACTTGATGAATGATGCCCCTGGTGATGCAAGTGTCCATAGGCTACGATGACCACTTACTATCATGGTGGGCCGTATGCTTCTTTGCCAACTAAGTTGTATATAAAAAATCTTTCGTTTTTAGATCAAACTCATGAATCACAATATCGATTTCGTATGTATGTATGTAGTTATGTGTCAACAATAACTATTTTCATGATTGCATGTAGTCTGGAAATAGTTTCGACACTGAGAAGTTTCGAGTGACCACTTAACCGTCGATGACCCCTGTTACTGACACAGTAAAAATATCGTTTATCAAGTAAAGAGCTTTATGTATAATGTATTCGTACTATAAATAGGTTTAATGCATATTTGCAAATACGGTCATGAACTTTCGTTATTATTGACAGCTTTGTTATGTCAGGATGTACAGACGCCACCACATCAAGCTATCTGTAAAATTTCTGCAATCGAAATTGAACCTTATGGTTTTGTGATAAAGTTGAAAATCTATAAAAGTAATTTGACAGATTGGGGTAGCTGGATGTGCTGGCGTCTGTACGTCACACTTTATATCAGCTCTAAATCAGGCAATAGTAAGGTAGCTTTGCTGTTATTATTTGCAACGTTATTAATTTCTCCTTAAAAAATCCTAGTAATATTATAAAGCCGAAAGTTTGTGTCTGTGTGAGTGTGTATGTTTGTTACTTCTTCACATCTAAACGGCTGGAACGATTTTAATTAAATTTAGTATGGAGTTTAGCTGACACCCTGGATTAACACATAGGCTATAATTTATAAAGTTTAACGCGGGTAAAACCGCGGGATACAGCTATTAATTAATAATTTAATTCGTAAAACGTTGTTCTTGTTGTCTTTGTTTAAATAAATACATAAATACCTTGGGACAACGAGGCAGAGTATTATGGCAACTAGACATCTCATCCTTTCATGAATATTATAGTCATATTATATTTTTTATACACAAAAAGTACCAATAAAAAAAAAAAAAAAGTTTTCATGAAGAAATCATAGCTTTAAATTAAGAATCACACAAATTACATTTTCGAATATGTACATGTATACAATTATCATTATAATTTTTAAATCAGAAAGTATGATTATTAAAAAAAAAATGATTGAATTACTTTGAATAATTTTATTGAATATCATATTATTATATTGTTTGTACTTACTCAAAAAGGGTACCAATATTTTAGGAGGCTTTAAATTAAGAATCACACAAACTACAAAATTTGCGAATATATACATGTATACAATTATCATTATAATTCTTAAATCAGAACGGATGAATATTCAAAAATTATGATTTTGCAATATCGGTACTCAAGGGTATTAACCTCGCTTCATTTATATTCTATGCATGTTGCCACAATTTGATTGGATCCCGAACACTTTGATGATTGCCAATTTCAAATACAGAAGAGATTTATCTATTGACTGCTACTAGCTAGTATTGGAATGCTATGAGTATAACTAACTATTTACAGTTATTTTAAAGGTGGGGGCCTGTTGGCGTGGTTGGCAAATGCTTGCGTTTCACGCCGGAGGTCGTGAGTACGATTCCCAACCATTGCATGTTGCATGAAAATGGCTGTTTGTCCTGAGTCTGGGTGTAATCATCAATAAAAGTATGTATTTACAAAACAAAAGAATATGTAGTATATCTGTTATCTGGTTTCCATAGCTCTGCTTAGTTTGGGATCAGATGGCCGTGTGTAAATATGTATTGCTAGCTTTAAAATTTGTCAAACTAGGATTATTTCATAATGACCAATGCACAATTTAGTTGACGCAGGCAAACCAAATAACCGACATAGCCGCAAGAATTGCCAAGCTGAAGTGGCAGTGGGCAGGGCACATAGCTCGTAGAGCTCCACTGAGAGAGCCACTGTGGTAGAAAGATTCCCGAGTGGCGACTACGAACCGGAAGACGCAGTGTGGGCAGATCCCCTACAAGATGGACCGATGATATTGTGAAGGTCACTGGAAATCGCCGGATGCGGACAGCGCAAGACCGGCTATTGTGGAGATCTTGGGGGGGGGGGGGGGGGCTTTGTCCAGCAATGGACGTCTTTCATCGTTTTCGTCGAATGATGAATTTAGTTGACCCCGTAATTTCCTTACTTACTTTATACCTCGTTGATGAAACAAAGGAATATATGAATTCCCTTTTCAATGCAAAGCGTCCTAATAGACGTTTGCCAGACAGTTCTAAACGAGAAATTATAACAGACGATGACAATAAACAAAATGGTAGTGATATTTTTCTTAATAATAGGTCATCGGTAGGACAGTAGTACAGATTAGTAGTACTGAAATAGTTTGTTACAGCAATAGGACTCATTTTGAGCATGCTACCCATTTCTTATTTTAATTTATATTCTCCTGCTCACTTATCCGCAAAAGTAAAGGCCAACATTTGCGGTGACTTGTTCGACTTAGTCTGCACTTTATTCTTCTTACATAGGCAGGATATGTGCGCAGCAATTAGCCACTCCATCACATAAGTCTGCATCTTTTCGTGGTAGTTTTAGATATGCAGCCTCAAAATGCTGGAATAATATTCCACCGCCCATCAGAAATCTATGTAACGTACATAGTTTTAGACATAACCTAAAAAAATTCCTCCTATCTTATCAAATTAAATTTGAAAACGCAAATGTAAACATATCAATTCTATAATCCTTATTTAATTGAAATAGCTGTCTTAAATAACTCTTATTAAATTTATCCATAATATTATTTTATTTTATATTACTTATTTAATATTCTTTATCCATAATGCCTACTCCCAGTAATTATTTTAAAGACTGTCCGTGATCTAGAATGACTTTACATCCGTTCGAGTGTTACACACAAGGTTGCCAACTGAAAACCAGCGCTAGGTGCCCTCACCTAGCTTATGCTGAGATGGTGACCTTTCGGCAGAGCATGCAGGAGTAATATAAGTAGCAGGTTCTTTTTGTTTAATCTTACTATCTTTTGTGTTCAAGTCTGTTGTTTTTATGTTTTCATTCCTGTGTGTCTTTGTTGAATAAATTTATTTTTCTTTCTTTCTTTCTTTCATATGAATGACTGATACCAATAAAATTGAATTGCACGAAACTTAAAGAAGCTTGTTCTCAAGTATTCTTGCTAGTGAAATTTGAATCCAACTACAGCCATGAGACAAAGAAGGTAGATCTTACTGACCAGATAGCACCGTACGCTTTTGTTTTATTCATACGTTTCACACTAAGGTTAGGCGTTTAGCATACATTTGAATGAGAATGTCTCATCCGAAAAACTGTTCGGCTTAATACGTCCCTGCGGTAACATTGATGCTGATAAGGAAATGGAACTTGCTCTTCGCAGTTATAGGACTTAGACAAATATGTTACTTTGTTACAAGTCTTTTGGATGTTTTCTACATTATTATCACTAATACATAATGTTGTGAAAGATGTTATTACTAAGCTGTCTTTTTATAATTTATTCTTATTAAATATTTATTAAACTAATTTCCTCTACAAGTTTTGGGGGATTTTCATTAGACATATATTTTTTTTAATTTCTATGTTGCGCATATGATTTGTGAATACTGTATTATATCTTAGTTTATTATCAAAAAAGGAACACACTTTTTTCTTTAGAAAAATAGGTTTTTTTATTATGAAAGAATTATTTTCTCTAAATATTTTCTATTTACGAGTATTTTTATCATTAAGGCAATTTTCGTAATGCACAATAGATATCCCTCATACTTTTTTTCCAACGTTTTTATATTAAAGTTAAGAAGAAAAAAACTTTAGCAATAAATAAACATTAAACAATATTAAACGACGAAATAGAACAAATAACTTTTAAAGAATCCGCCCCTCGGGAAATTTATTTCGAAGCCAAAAAGTTTGTTACGAGTTAGTAAAAGTAATATAAAATACTGAAGCAGAATAAGGTTTTTAAGACGGCACTAACTGAAGTCTAGAGGCCACATACATTAGTGTTTACTGAATGCTTTAAGAGCCGTAACCAGATTTTTTACACTAATAATTAACTTTTTTATCGTCATAGTCATATATGACGGCAGAGCAGTGGAAACTGCCAGTAGTCGTGACTATTGACGGTGTCTACGTACATAAACCCATGTATGGCGCAAGTATGGCGCTGATACGGCACAATTTTGCTTTTTTGACGTGGTGGTCAAAAAGTTGATATACTTAAACGTGACCTCTTTCATGTGCCCAGCTGACTGAGTTTAGTTCTGGCTTCTGCCCGCTGGCACTCATTGTCACTCAGTGTCACCTTGCACGTCCAGCGCGAGCCTACGCTTCTCGAAACACGAGTCACCGCTCAAATACCCAAATTCTGAAAATATTTTTAATTTCTAGATGTGCAAATACTTAACTAATTTATTCTATCAATGTGGATTAGCGGAAAGTAAAAAAATAAGTTTATGTTATTGTTTTTTTTTTCAATGCCGTGTCATTTTAAGCTTATGTTTAAAAATCCCTTTTTAAATCAAAAGGAAGGCACGCAACTTTCAGCACGAAAGATATATTCTCATATTTATTTTTTTTTTAATAAAGTACCAAGTGTAGTACTTTATATATATTACAATCTAGTCTAGAGACTAATAAGTAATTTTATGTTAACCTAAACTTCTACATAAACATAATTAATTCTAAGAATCAGTCCACCGACTTTACTTAGTCATATTTTCATTTAATTGAACATAAAATAATTATTCTCTGATCCTCATTTAGAGAAAATAATCTCCATTAAAGAATTTTTCTTTACAGATTCGTCCCAATATTATTTTTTAGTATTTAAACCTAGGACCTAGTTATTTACGAACAAGCTACGAGAAAAACGAGGTATTCAAATTAATAAATAATGTATAAATATTTCTATAATTGAAAAGCTTGGGTTAAAAAAGTTTAAATAATATTTTAAATTAGAAATCATATATACTCGTAGTACCTACCTACTTACAATTACAAAAATAAAGCTCTACGACAGACAAACAGAACGATGAGTGGGGTGTGACCCACCTTAAAAGTTCTTGTTTTATGACGGTTTTCGTAGAGCACCTAAAAATAAAACATTTAACTTTTATAAATAAATATTAACCAATTTGCTTCTTAAGATAAAGTGTCGGAAAATTCTGTTGAACGAAGGTTACGCGACTGAGAAAATTGCAAGCTTTAACTTTTAAGTTTTTGATGGACGATGGCAGATATGATGGATGAGAGAGAAAAAAACTTTGTTTGTTACTTATAACCCAGTGCGCTAATACTTCAACCGTTGAGTTTCTTGATATAATCATGTAAAATATTGACTGTAGTATTTTGCAAACTAAGGTAGCTTTAAAAAAATAGTTTTCTGTTTAAGTATTCAATAAATTAAGAACGGCTTAATCTGGTTATATTGATAAGTATTAAATAAATCAGGAACAGATTAAAATTAAACGGAACAGGGTGCAGCTGGCTAGTGCTCTCTTCCGAGCTTTGAAATTATCTCAGTACCCATTTGGAGTTGTGAGCATACCCTCTAACATTATCTAAACAAACGATCCTTCGCAAAGAGAATACCGGTAATCTTAACGATATGAGACATATATGGATTTTTACCTAAAGCGAGCGTTGCTGTTATCAACAAACAATCTGACCAAAATTCACTCATTTATTAAGTTGATCTGACACTTTCTATTGTGTTATATGTGCACAAACAATACCGGAAAATGCCCATAAAACTAACACGAAATTCGCTGAAGCGGCTGTTTAAGCAATTCCTAACAAAGTCGCTGAGGATAGACATTTCTATAACCTCCTTATATATAGAGCCTACACATTTATAAGTGACTAGCTTTTGCCCTATATTACGTCTGGGTGGAATTTATTCGCCAAGCGTTATCTTTATCA
Source organism: Pseudoips prasinana (assembly GCA_951640165.1). NCBI lineage: Eukaryota > Metazoa > Arthropoda > Insecta > Lepidoptera > Nolidae > Pseudoips > Pseudoips prasinana. The sequence goes on from OX621240.1 coordinate 20,550,648, forward strand.
TAAAGAAAACTTCTGTATAATATTTCTTCAAGATTTAGAATCACATTTGATGAATGAAAACTTTTTTTATTATATATATTGATAAAAATATAAATTATACTAAATAAGATCATTTGTACTAAATTAGAATAACCTTCATAAAGGAATAAACGTGAATGGTTGATGTTTGTTTTTTCTTACTTATAGAAAATGCATTACTTCTAAGCAATATACACATAATTATACTCCTCATATTTAGACGTCTGGATATTTCAAATGTGGACAACAAGAATAATAAAAAAATATTTAAGTACACTAAATATCGAGATGATTATACATAAATTATAATAATTACTAAATAAACTTTTTTATGCCAAATGAAATGTTCAGTTTTCAAGATTGTTCCATAAAATAAGTTTATAGCCTCAGAATTTTTAAGAAAAACGTCATGAGAAAATGTTGGGAATTATGAATTTTTCATTTTTTTACAGAGATTCATAATCAAGCCCTTCTAAAATGAAATAAAAACGTTTTCACATAGATTTTGAAAAACCCTTATAAATAGTAAGAACTTGGATTTTAGTACTATAAGTAACCAATATTTATGTAGCTCTAAGTACCAATAAATAACTCTGACTTATATTTCATCACATAGAATAATAATTTAATTACTTAAACGAAACACATAAAACTCTTACAAACACCAATTAAACCAACAAAAAAGTCATTTGATATTTGATATATAATAATATGGATGGATACAAAAATACAAAATACAAAATATTTTATTGGTTCAAAAGTTTTTACATAACATTTTAGTGTTTGGAGCTTCCCTTTAAGCAAGTAATGCCTGTGTTGGGAAGCACCGCTCTTCCATAACAAAGTAATTAAAATTTAAGAAGCTAGGTATTAACAAAACTAAAAATAAATTATAAAAGAAAAAGAAAAATACAAACAATAGGTATGGGTTAACTTAATTTTAAGCAAAACTTGCTTGCAGCTGTGTATTCAGTGTTATGTAAGGTAGTGTGTTGTGTATTAAGGATTGTGGTGTTTGCTTGTGTGTGTGTGTGTGTGTGTGTGTGTGTGTGTGTGTGTGTGTGTGTGTGTGTGTGTGTGTGTGTGTGTGATGATAGTGAATTGGTGATGAATATCGTATGGGCGTGTGTTATTGGTATTTTTTGTTTAGTATTATATTACTTGTATGTGTATAGAGATGTAGGTGTGAGTGTGCAGTAGTATGTGATTAATGATACTTATTAAGTATTTACTTAATGTGTTCCAAGAGTGCCTCCGTGTCATCATAGGTTAGTGATTTTATCCAGTTTATTAAAGATTTTTTACACTCAGAGTATTTTTTGGGTATATGTATATTTTCCTGTTGATTTTGTTATACAGTATAGCTGATCGCTTATTGTATTGTCTCCCTGCGAATATAGTTTTTGTATGGGGAATTTGTGCAATTAGGTATTTTCTTCTTTGGGTTGTTATACTTGAGTCATATTTTAGGGACTTATGTTTCTTTAAAATTATTTGGATTACGTATAATTTACGAACTGAGAGTAATTCACTAATCTGATAGAGGTCTTCAGTAGGGTGTCTTAACTTTTTAAAGTACATCATCTTAATGAGAGCCCGTTGGGCACGTTCGACGTTGATAAAATTAGTTTTTGCTGCCCCACCCCAAATGGGGATGCAATATGTTAGGACCGACTGGACCAGAGCTATGTAGATCTCATTTAAAATATTTCTAGACGGGTTTCGGCCGCTTTTCGTGTTTTTATTCTTTGGTGTAATGTGTCTGAGAGTCTTGAATATCCAGCTTAATCTTCTAAGTCTATTTGTTACTTGATCAATGTGGGGATACCAGGATAACCGTTGATCGAGTATCACTCCTAGGTACTTTGTCTGCGCGACCTGTTTAATGAGCGAACAGTTACAATGTCTATTGTTAGTGTCCCCGCATACATGAACTTTTATGCTAAAGTCTTCACTAGGTTGTGTACTTTTGTTTATACTAAAACATATATAGTTCGTTTTAGCCGTATTAAGTGTGAGTAAGTTGATGTTTAGCCAGTTAGCAACTTGGGCCATGCCCAACTCTGCTTTTTGTTTCACATCATGCCAGGAGATCCCTGAGAAAACTATCGCGGTATCATCAGCGTATGAGAAGACTTTTGCGTTATTAATATTCATATTGCAGAAGTCATTGACATATAAAATAAAATAAATAAAATAAAAAAGGTTTTTATTCACGTAGACTTTAAAAAAGCGCTTGTAAATAGTCAGAACATGTTTGTAGTAATATAGTTGTATACATTAGATATTATTTCTAGTAACATAGATATTTAGGTACATCTTGTATGAAAACATTTATAAAATTTATTTTATTACAGAAATGATATTTAGCTAGCTCGTATCAAGTTATTGTCAAGAGATTATGTTTAATTATCTAGTTTAAGTCTAATATTTTTACTACATATTTTCAATGGTTCTGTCTATATTAAAGGTATTATTATTATGACGGACCTTGTGTTAATAACGACGGTCGCGCTTTAATGCTACCACCGGATCCAATGCGCCCCAACTGAGAAGACCCAGTGAAACAAACTCAGTGGGTTCATCTACTACCGGTTTCAACACGACCCAGTTGAGACGGTCCGGCGAAACATACTCAAGCGGGCATGAACACGGGATTTGGTCCAATTAGAGTAATTATTTAGTAGGCAAACACAATATATGCTCGATCGGTGGTCTGAATGCTTATTATTTTAGATTATATTTAGGTATACAAAAGAAAAACTTCGAAACAATAACATTATTCATTTTGAGACAGAGTCAATAATTTTAAATTAAGTATATGATAGCAATCATTTACAGATAGTTCACGTAACACAGCAGATCAGTCATGTCTATATGGCTACAAGATCTCCAGCGAGCAATGTGCAGGTAGAAAGTGAGAGCCAGACGTCTTTGTCATCGATGTACTCTTTAGTGGTGTAATAGTAGTAAGCCATAAGTATACGTTTAATATGTGTTTTAAAACTTGTGTCAGGCAGATCAGTAATTTGAGTAGGAAGCTTGTTATAAAACCTAATACAATTTCCTAAAAATGATTTATTAGTTTTGCTTACTCTAAAGCCTGGCATGGCTAGTTTGTTTTTATTCCTAGTATTTATATTATGCAGTTCACTTTTCTTTTTATAATTATGAATATTTTTTCTAACAAACATTATATTCTGATATATATATTCCGATGGCACAGTAAGTATATTTATTTCTTTAAACAAATTTCGCAAAGAATCGCGACTGCCTAAACCATAAATGGCTCTGACTGCTCTTTTCTGCAATACAAAAATAGTACCTATGTCAGCCGCCGAACCCCACAGCAGAATGCCATACGACATAATGCTATGAAAGTACGCGAAATACACTAATCTAGCAGTTTGTTCATCTGCCAATTGCCTTATTTTCCAGACAGCATAGGAAGCCGAACTTAATTTACCTGCTAACTTTTCAATCTGAGGACCCCATTGCAATTTTGAATCAAGTGTCAATCCTAAAAATACGGTCGATGGGACTAGATCTAATATTTTCGCATTAAGTGCAACTGTTGGTACAATTTGAGTCACATTCGGCAATGAGAACCTGATGCATTTAGTTTTCCCTGCATTTAACAAGAGATTATTTGCCGAAAACCATTCTGATATAAAGCTGAGTGTTTTATTATGCTCAATAAGATCTTTATCCTTTCTATTTACTTTAAATATGAGCGATGTATCATCAGCGAACAAAACTATGTCTGATACTTTCTCTACCAGATAAGGGAGATCATTTATATAAACTAGAAATAAAAATGGGCCCAATATAGATCCTTGGGGCACCCCTATTTTCACAGGATGACGTGCCGAAGTGGCACCGCCTATCGAAACCATCTGTTGTCGCCCCGATAAATAGGACATCACAAGATCAAGAGATGTGCCAGATATTCCATAGTACTTCAGTTTAACAACGAGCGTACGATGATCAACGCAATCGAAAGCCTTAGAGAGATCACAGAAAACTCCCAGCGCATCCTGTGATCCCTCCCAAGCCTCCAATATTGACCTAATTAATGTGCAACCTGCATCCTGAGTAGAGCGGCCCCTTGTAAACCCGAACTGCTTGTTATGCAATATCTCATTCACGTCAAAGTGCGACAACATTTGGCTGAGCATCAGCTTTTCAAATATTTTACTTAAAGCTGATAGTATTGAGATAGGCCTATAATTCGTGGCATTTTTTGAACAACCTGCCTTGAAAATGGGTATTATCTTACTTATTTTCATTAAATCGGGAAAGACACCATCACTTATACAGCCATTGAAGATGGCTGCAAGAATTGTAGCAATGTTTAGTATGATTGATTCAATTGCTTTAACAGACAGTCCCCACAAATCTTCTGTGCCTTTCCTTTTAATACTCTTAAAAGCTTTTATAATATCATCACTTGTTACGGATTTAAAACTAAAGTTAGGTACAGTTTGTTTTACGCTTTGATTTAAAAAGAGTTCAGCCACATCTGGTGATGATGCGAGACACTTAGTAATATCCACGGGTATATTTGCAAAAAAAGCAGCTAAAAAATTGGCAATGGTAAGCTTGTCTGAAACCAGTTCATCACCAATATTCAATACTAATGTTTGATCTCTTGATCTACTTTTACCAGTTTCAGTATTAATTATTTGCCAAGCTGATTTTATTTTATTATCAGATTTTTTAATTTTATCTCTTATATACAAAGATTTAGCTTGAATGCAAACCTTTTTAAAAATTTTTGAATAATTTCTAACATAATTAATGAAATTGACATCAGGGTTATAGGACCTTCTGTCATACAACTCATATAGAAAATCTCTACTCAGTCTAATGCCTTGAGTTGCCCAAGAACTAAATTTAATCTTATTACTGTCAACCGTTATGTTTTTTATTTTACAAGCTTTATTAAATTCTTTGCAAATACAGTGGAATAATGTAGTGTACATATCGTTAGGCTTACTTTTGTTTGGCAATAGATGGCACAAACTATTCTCCAGGTTGTTACTGAACTTTCCCAAATTAGATTTTGTTAAAGGTCTAAAACTAATTTTTTGTTTATTTATATTTATCTCATTTTTTATCTTTACTATTTGGCATTTATGGTCAGAGCGAACACCAGCCACCAAACACTTCTCAGAGACATCAAAGTTGGTAATTATGTTATCAATGCAAGTAGCAGATGTGGGTGTGACTCTCGTGGCCTCAGAGAACAAGCATTTAAGGTTAAAGGACCGAAATACAGATAGAAATATGTTTATTTCAGGTGAATCTGTTAAAATGTTCATATTAAAATCACCACATACAAGGATTTTTTTTTTACTTTTAATTTTCCTAAGAATGTCTTCTATTGTTGCTGTAAAAAGCTTTAAATCGGATGCTGGTGGTCTATACACACATATTATACAATAAAACTGCGTCTCTACACATGCCACCTCACACACACGCTCAATAGATAGTTGGCATATATCTTTACGTTCTTTAAATTTAATTTGGTCTCGAAGTAGTATCAGTACTCCACCACCCTCTGCCGAAACCCTATTATAAAAGCTGGCGACCCTATAGCCACAGACACTAAAAGCCATCTTATACGAAATCCATACGAAAGGAAGAGTGTTGGGCCTAGTACGCTTCCCTATGGAACGCCGAAAGATACTTCCGCTTGATCACTAGTAATCTCTCCCATCCTAACTTTCTGTATTCTCTGCGAGAGATAATCTTTTAACAAGTCGAGTGCCGTTTCCCGTATTCCAGCCTTTTCCAGTTTTTTTACCAGGACAGGGACAGAGACGGTGTCAAATGCCTTCTTGAGGTCTAAGAACACAGATAAGCATTTTTTCCCAGAGTCAAGTTGCTCTGTTACTAAAGAACTTAAAGCAGTAACTGCGTCCTCAGTGGATATTTTTTGCCTAAAACCGAACTGCGAACAGGATAATACGTTGAATTTAGTTAAATATTGCATTAATCTATGATTTAATAATTTTTCAATAATTTTTGAAATACAAGGTAAAACAGAAATAGGTCTGTAGTTATTGACATCGTCTCTATCCCCCCCCTTGTGTACTGGAGTGATAATGGATTGCTTTAACAGATCAGGGAAGATACCTTTTTGGAAACAAAGATTTGTTAGGTGAGTTATTATGGGAACAATTACGATTCTAGCATATTTTATAAATTTTGTGGGGATATTGTCCCATCCAGGGGCACTATCAGACTTAAGGCTCATTAATGTTCTTTCCACTTCATCGGGGTCGGTGTCTAGAAGAACGAAGGTGTTTTTTTGGGAGGGCAAGTTATTTCGTTGATCATCAGGGTTAGATATATTAAGCTGGATTTCTTGAGCTAATTGTTTACCTATATTTGCAAAATGATTGTTAATAAAGTTTACTGACTCATGCGGTGATATTCTTATATTTAGTATTTCAGAGCTACGATTTTTACATTTATTAGAATAAGTTAGATGTTTAATATTTTTCCAGAGCAATTTATTGTTTGTAACTGAATTTGTAAGTAAATCTCTTTCGTATTTTCGCTTTAATTTTTTTATTAAAGAATTACAATGATTCCGGTATCTAGTATAGGTTATTTTTAAGATTTCATCGTGTGGGTCAAGTCTAAATTGTTTTTGTAGATTATTACGATTTCGTATGCAGCATAGAATACCAGTGGTAATCCACGGCTTAATTATTCGCTTACTATTTGGTACTATTCTGATAGTAGTGTTATTTTTTAAGGTGTTGATGAGTTTATTAATGAGAAGATTAGTCAATAAATTGGGGTCATTACAGAAGAGTAATTCAGATAAGTTTTGTTGTTGTAAATCTTTCAAGGCCTGTTCATAATCTACAATAGTATAAGTTTTTTTAGGAATGTGAATGTTTCTTAACTTAGTTAAAGACAGAAAGGTAGTGTAATGGTCAGTAATTGTGGTATGTAATATAGCAATAAATGGTGATACCTTTTTCCTGTGTATTTTCAGCATGAAATGGTCGAGGCAGTTCCTTTCTCTTGTAGGTAGTACATGTCCAGGTAGAATACCATACATTGACAACATATTGAGATAATTATTTCTAATATTGTACTCACTACTCGTCTCTGATTCTTTAGGTTTAATATTGATATTTATATCCCCCGCTACGATGATATTATTGTCTGTAATTAGTGTATCTAAGTGAGCGCTAAGCGAGCTCACGAAGTTATCAGTATTAGTATTAGAAGGGGAGCGGTAAATACACAGTACAATATTGTTAAGTATGTCTAACTGTAGACAGGATGCTTGAGATAGCTCGACCTCTTTTACTTTAGGTTTTAAGCCTTTTTTAATATATACAACTACCCCATCGTTTTGGTTTAACTGACGCGACGTAAAGTAGGACTGGTATTTTTCTAATTGGGGAATCGGTTTAAGACCATTAAGTCTGCATTCCGTCAGAATTATAATATCAGTTTCGAAGTTAAATGTTGAAAGGGTAAATTTATGGATAGATTTATTGTCTTTCGTTACCGATAAAAAAAATGTGGGCTCAATGTATAGATACCGTTTATCGACAAAGCCAATATCTATACACACATATTATACAATAAAACTGCGTCTCTACACATGCCACCTCACACACACGCTCAATAGATAGTTGGCATATATCTTTACGTTCTTTAAATTTAATTTGGTCTCGAAGTAGTATCAGTACTCCACCACCCTCTGCCGAAACCCTATTATAAAAGCTGGCGACCCTATAGCCACAGACACTAAAAGCCATCTTATACGAAATCCATACGAAAGGAAGAGTGTTGGGCCTAGTACGCTTCCCTATGGAACGCCGAAAGATACTTCCGCTTGATCACTAGTAATCTCTCCCATCCTAACTTTCTGTATTCTCTGCGAGAGATAATCTTTTAACAAGTCGAGTGCCGTTTCCCGTATTCCAGCCTTTTCCAGTTTTTTTACCAGGACAGGGACAGAGACGGTGTCAAATGCCTTCTTGAGGTCTAAGAACACAGATAAGCATTTTTTCCCAGAGTCAAGTTGCTCTGTTACTAAAGAACTTAAAGCAGTAACTGCGTCCTCAGTGGATATTTTTTGCCTAAAACCGAACTGCGAACAGGATAATACGTTGAATTTAGTTAAATATTGCATTAATCTATGATTTAATAATTTTTCAATAATTTTTGAAATACAAGGTAAAACAGAAATAGGTCTGTAGTTATTGACATCGTCTCTATCCCCCCCCTTGTGTACTGGAGTGATAATGGATTGCTTTAACAGATCAGGGAAGATACCTTTTTGGAAACAAAGATTTGTTAGGTGAGTTATTATGGGAACAATTACGATTCTAGCATATTATATAAATTTTGTGGGGATATTGTCCCATCCAGGGGCACTATCAGACTTAAGGCTCATTAATGTTCTTTCCACTTCATCGGGGTCGGTGTCTAGAAGAACGAAGGTGTTTTTTTGGGAGGGCAAGTTATTTCGTTGATCATCAGGGTTAGATATATTAAGCTGGATTGTGGTATGTAATATAGCAATAAATGGTGATACCTTTTTCCTGTGTATTTTCAGCATGAAATGGTCGAGGCAGTTCCTTTCTCTTGTAGGTAGTACATGTCCAGGTAGAATACCATACATTGACAACATATTGAGATAATTATTTCTAATATTGTACTCACTACTCGTCTCTGATTCTTTAGGTTTAATATTGATATTTATATCCCCCGCTACGATGATATTATTGTCTGTAATTAGTGTATCTAAGTGAGCGCTAAGCGAGCTCACGAAGTTATCAGTATTAGTATTAGAAGGGGAGCGGTAAATACACAGTACAATATTGTTAAGTATGTCTAACTGTAGACAGGATGCTTGAGATAGCTCGACCTCTTTTACTTTAGGTTTTAAGCCTTTTTTAATATATACAACTACCCCATCGTTTTGGTTTAACTGACGCGACGTAAAGTAGGACTGGTATTTTTCTAATTGGGGAATCGGTTTAAGACCATTAAGTCTGCATTCCGTCAGAATTATAATATCAGTTTCGAAGTTAAATGTTGAAAGGGTAAATTTATGGATAGATTTATTGTCTTTCGTTACCGATAAAAAAAATGTGGGCTCAATGTATAGATACCGTTTATCGACAAAGCCAATATCTACACGCTGTTAGCCCGTCTCTATACCATGTTTTTATTTAATTAAAACAAATGGATCCAATTATGGGCGCTTGATCCGTACCACCCACGCCACGGTCCAATTATCACGGAAAAATATTTTCTGTTATTTTATTTGTTGATTAAGTCAACCATCGATTGTTTACACAATGATTGTGGTCGTTCGTATAAATTTTATGAAATAGTTTTGTATGAATATATAGTATTATAAGTTTTGACAACATTAAACCACCAGTTTCTGAATCAACCAAAGGTCGACTGGTAGAGAATGCCTTTGGCAATAAGTCCGCCTCAGTTCAATATTGTGTACAAAGTTATAAATAAAAAAATACGAGTATATCAAAAAATAAATTCACATATTTCGTCAAAAATATACCTACATATGTTGTAGGTAAGTGTTGTAACCAATTAAATAAAAATACAATTATTTTTGGTTAAAAGATAACGCCCGCAATTGGGAATCCAATCCCTGTGTCGCGGGGTACTTTACAATTATAAATGTAAGTACTTAGGAAACCATAAGTATTTACGTGGTATAAAATTTTCCTGGCCTTACAAGTTCCGCATGTAATTCGCACTTTTAACCTTGTATCAGAGGAGACAGACTATTTTTATTGTACACTGAGTGAATTCACAAATATAACATTCAGTACCTATATAAATACAACATGTAACTTAATTAACGCACATCCTGAAAATAGATTTTTCAGAAACGTTTACTGAATCGATTTATATCATTTTTAATATAGGTGATTTTTATTCTAAAATAATTAAAACTACGGAAATTATTGTCATTGAATTGGACCGTAAGTCAAAGTAATAAGACTTGTAAAATCGCAGTTTTATTAGTATTCATACAAATTCCAACATTCAATACAAAATAAAGAAATATAAACTTTATTCCAAGAAACTTATTTAGTAAATAACACTGCATGAACATGGTAAATAAAAAAATCAGTGTATGTATTATGGATTACAACATAATATTCTAATTGGGCTGTTTGAGGGTGTGCGTTAATTTCGTTACATGTTGTATATAAATTTTGGAAAATAAGTTGTTATTAGGTTATTAAACTATCGCTGAGCAGGAGCGGGAAAGAACTGATCCTGCTCGCAGACGGAGGAGGCGACGGGGCGGCGGCGGCAGCCGGTAGCCCAACTTCTCCTCGGGGCTGCGGCGGTAGTCAGAGAAGTGTCCTCTACAGCCGCCACTTGCAAGCAGCTCCGGGAAGACAGCGAACTGTTGGTGGCGCAATCGCTGTGCCGGACTGGCAGGAGTCGGCAATATGGAAGGGGCAATTCAGAGCCCTCCCAGGGTACGTTTCCCAAACATCTGGGACATGGTGCAAAAGGGGGGCATTGGAGCAGCATACCCGCGTTCCCGGGGCTTCCCCCATTAGGCGCCAAGAGAGGTCCATGGCAGGTAGGTTTAGTCCGTGCGAGTCTGGCATACCCACCCGTAGACACTTTTTGCGGGTGGCATGTAGGCATTCCCCCTGCCTTAACCTAAAAAAAAAACAAAGGTTATTTATTACACTACTGCATTGGGTTTCTCCCTGAAATAATAGTTGTAAGTGATGGTTAAGTAAATAAATAAAAAAATGTCTATAGCCTACGAAAATAGACAAATAACCATAGTATAAAAGGAAATTGTAGATCGTAAATATTTTTTCTAGACTAGGTCTATACATCAATAAAGAGGGTCTAGTGAAATTGCACGAAAAAATATATTTGACGTGGCCTGCCCCAATCTATCCACAACATCCAATCTGCGAGTGCTTCGAGATTGACATCGTGTAAACATGAGTTGAAGCGAATCCATAAAAACAAAACGAAAAGATGTGATAAAGGATGACAGTCACAAAAAGGACGCTGATAGGTAGATAGGTACTAGTTTTATACGTTATTTTTTGTTTTATACGAGCTTTTATGTCGTTATTGTATATGTGGACGTTAATTTGTTGAGTCTCAAAAAGATTAATATTACTGTTATTTTGACGATTTAATTTTCTCTTTCAAATATATTATACCTAAAATAAATACTTAAACAAACAACCGAACGAGCAAATAATTGTTTTTGCCTGCTAAATAATTTCAGTAAGTGGACCAAACCTCGTGTATACGTGTTGAGTATGTTTCGCCGGAGCGTCTCAACTGGACCGTGTTGAAACCGGTAGTAGAGACACCCGCTGAGTTTGTGTAGCTGGGTCTTTTAAGTTGGGGCGCATTGGATCCGGCGGTAACATTAAAGTGCGACCGTTGTTATAAACACAAGGATCACCATAGTAATAATATTCAATTCGTACCTTAATATAGACAGAACCATTCTGACAATAAGTAGTAAAATTATAGCTGAAGTTTTAAATTTGGATTATTACACCGATACATGATCTCTTTGACAATAACTTAATATAAGCTTGCTAAATATCATTACTATTATAAAATTAATCTTATTGTAAATGTTTTCATTCAATCAGCTAAATAAATATGTACCTAGAAATAATTATAAAATAATTAATTAATTATATATTACTACGAACATGTTCTGACTATTACAAGCGTTTTTTTAAAGTCTATGTGAATGAAAACCTTTTTATTTTATTCATTTCACTGAAGTCATTAATTGTGTTTACAGCCCATGAGCTGAAACTTTCAAGCGGTTCAATCAGTATTAATTATAAATAAACGGATAAATTAACCCGTCAATAGTTAAATTTGTTTATAAAGCTTAAACTTATTAACATAGATAGCTGTATATTAATAAAACAGCATTGATAATCTATAATTGTCATAAACTATAGCCGAATAATACACACCGGTAGATTAAATTTACGAGCTACATTTCCAGCAGCCTTACGGGATATGTAGGTAGGTACTATCTTTCGGTTTTGCTCCGGGAAATCTACATATATCTCCCGGAACAAAACCAATAAGATATCACTATCGCACAAGCGATTGATAGGATTGTAGTTGCAAACGAAAGTAAATGATAACTGTTTCCATAGGATAATAGCATTTTATACAATTTTTAAATAAAAATAATAGGTGCAAATACAAGAGCGAGATCTCGCTCTTGTATTTGCATACTTTAAGGGCAAAAAATGGAATATCCACCAAATTTTTCAAACTTTTTTTCCAATATGAATAGAAATTATACTGTTATTCTTATTTTTGTGGTTATAACCAATAATGTGAGAATGGAAACTTGTTCACCACTAGCAGTGCCCGCGGACTTCGTTGCGCGTTATAAATATTTTGGTCCCTGCCCGTTTGTCCCGTGAAATACTTCGGGTTAAAAGCTCGGGATAAATAAAAAATACGATAATGAATCATAATCCTCCTCCACAATAACGTAACTTTCTATTGGTGAAATAATTTTGAAAATCGGTTCAGTAGATCCACAGATTACCCCTTACAACGTCACAAACTTACAAACGTTACCTCTTTATAATATTAGTATAGACTAATACACAAGATTTGGGGGAAGATGTGTCCTTTTCTTGCTGGGTGATAAATTAATAATTTTCCAGTTTTGCATTTACCCAGTTACATTACTAAAGACTAAACTAAAATTTATATACGATAATATAACAGATAACTATCTGGTGGATACTCTGATAAGAATATCATAATACGGGATCAACGAACCCTTTCCATATCAAAGTATTTGTGCCCACTGGTACGTAAAACGTAAGTATTTTTAAGTCAAGCTTCTGATTGTAAGGTTGCAAAATATTTTTGCTACATTAAAGGATTGATCCTTTGATATAGCATAAAATGCTTGGAACCTATCTTAATCAAAGGATATTTATTCAGTATCCGATAGAAATCATCTATTAAGACCGGACAGCGAAAACTTATAAGGGGGATTGTTGGTGGTACTGATAAGATGATATCGCTTCGATGACCCGTTCGTACACTGCGAGCCAGAGGGATTTTTGCTTTAGGGGATTGGTGATCGTTTTGCGGGAATGGATTTATAATGACTGGTAACTTTCCTCTAAAGAGTGATAAAGGATATTCTGGTGAAGTAACGAAAAAGTCATGTAAAAATTACGTGATAAGTACTGATCAACCCATAAATTAATGACGGGCCGGTTGGCGTGTTTGGTAAATGCTTGCCTCTCACGTCGCAGTTCGTGGGTTTGATATTTGTCGTACCCAGGATAGATATTTGCGTACATGAACATGTCTGTTTGTGTTGAGTCTGGGTGTAATCTATATATATAAAAATCAATGCCACTTTTCATTGTAATTTTATAACTCAACAACGCCTTTACCGATTTGGCTAATTTTGGCCTTGAATTATTCGTGGAAGTCCAGGGAAGGTTTGTAAGTAGAGAAAATTTAAAATACGTCTTGAAAAGTGTAAAATCAACATCTTTTAGCAATTAAAAATATTTTTTGTTTGAATAAATGAACTTAATAATATTTTTTTTTATTACAATGCCTTATACGTAGCGAAGCACTTACCGGGCCGCTAGTTATCTATATAATGAAATAATGAAATTTATCAGCACTTGGGTATTAACATACACTTGTACTTGTCAAGTTCACAATGGAGTACATAAACATAGTCAAATACAGTATAAAAATTACAAAAATATAATTAGTCTAAAAAAATTAATCTATTATTTTGAAATTTAGTTGTACAATATTAAAATTAAAGAATTGAAGGCAATGAGCATTTGGCTAGCGCAGAAGGCTCTTAACCAGTAGCTTAAATTAAACAATTAATACCCGAGGCCACCCTTTTAGGGTTCGGGCCACAACTCAGGGGGCCACTGAAGCAAAAGGACAGAATTCTAAGAGAGGGTGTGATCAGTTGCACGGGATCACCAATGACGTGTTAAAGGCCAAAGCGATCCTCGCCGCTGAGGAGCCTACCCTAGCTAATCTGCGGCTTTCTCTAGCTACCTAGGTGGACGACCCGGAGAAGAAAGCCACAAAGAAACTCCAGGCTTGCTTTTTTCGTCTTCTTTTGCTTTTTGTTTTCGTTCTATTTTTTTATTTTTTTTAAATCATGTATTTTCTTACATTGTGATGGGCGTTATGTACGCTAATGCACGCACAGAACCGTTGTCATCTAATGAATCAAAAAAATTGTGAGATAATAAACAATAACATTAAATTTCACACAAGCAATTAGAATAACCTCTTGCTAGATGAGAAAACGGTGGGTACATCCGCGTACATTTACAAAATTAACAAGTCACACGAAGTCAACCAGAGGCAACGACTGTATGAAAAAATAAAATATTATGAGTACCCCAACAGCAGTTCGACCAGTTACCGCAAGCAGCACCCGTTCACGAGTATGACGTGAGGGCCAGCCATCGCCTCCCTCGCCATATTAGAGGGAAGGAAATGACCCGACCCACAACGCCACCGCACGCATTAACACACAATGGGAGCATGACGAACTTACAACGGGTAGTTCATATTGAAGTCGTTAACAGCCTTCGGCCGAACAGCGTTTGACTTGTTCGAGATAATATACATTTGTTTAATAATAAGAATATGCATCTAAAAATCTATGATATTATAAAATTATTTCTATAGTCAGTTGAGTAAAATATAAATGTATGTCCTTGATGTAACATTAAGATGTTGCTCGTGTTCAACCAAGCGACCAAGCGTTTTTGTCGTTTAAATAATCATTGAGAGTGTAATAGGCCTTTTTCATTAAAATATTCCTGACCTCTGACTTAAACTTAGCATGGGACAGCTCCTGAAGATTTGTAGGTATTTTGTTATATATTCGGATACTCAGTCCGACAAAAGAAGAATGAACCTTTTGTAAACGATGAGATTCGGCACACAATTTGTGTTTATTTCTAGTGTTTATTGTGTGCGTGTCACTTCTCTTTTGAAACAAATTCAGATTTTGCCGCACATAAATTATATTAGCATAAATATATTGCGAAGATACCGTTAATATATTTATCTCTTTAAAAAACTCTTTTAAGGAGAATCTCGCGCCTAGCTGATAAATAGCTCGTACTGCACGTTTTTGTAGAACAAAGATACTGTGGATGTCAGCCGCCCTACCCCACAGTAGTATACTGTAAGACATAATACTGTGGAAGTAGCTAAAATAAACCAGGCGCGCAGTATCTATGTTAGTAAGTTGCCTAACTTTTCTAACAGCATAAGCAGCAGAGCTTAATTTTCCAGCCAAGCTGGATATGTGAGTACCCCATTGAAGTTTACTGTCTAAAGTTATGCCCAGAAATGTAGTATATTGAACAGATTCCAACACTTCATTGTTCAATACCAGATCTGGACCAAAATTTCTCACATTAGGTGTGGTGAATTTAATGCACTTTGTTTTTTTAGCATTGAGAACTAAGTTATTAACCGTGAACCATTCGGTAATCAGTGTGAGAGCACTATTTATTTCAGCAAGGTTATCTCTGTTTCGGTCTACTTTAAAGATAAGAGAAGTGTCATCTGCGAAAAGGACAACATCACAGAAGTTCTTTAAATAATGTGGTAAATCATTAATGTATACTAAGAACAAAAAGGGACCAAGAATGGAGCCTTGTGGCACGCCTAAAGTGACGGGCAAATTATTTGACTTAACTCCACCTACGTCGACACACTGAACTCTCTGATTAAGGTAAGACGACAACACGTCCAGCGCAACCTCCCCTACGCCATAATGTCGTAATTTCAATAATAGCGTGTCGTGGTGAACGCAATCAAATGCTTTAGAAAGGTCACAAAACACCCCAATAGCATTCTGTGACTTCTCCCATGCATCAAATATATTTTTTATCAGCGCAATCCCTGCGTCTGTAGTGGATCGCCCTTTAGTAAAACCAAACTGGTTCTGATGCAAGAGGTTGTGTAAATTAAAATGTTTCAGTAACTGCTTGAGTATAAGTTTTTCAAATATTTTACTTAATGCTGGTAAAATAGAGATGGGGCGATAATTAGAGGGATCGTCTTTAGAACCTGATTTAAACAATGGTATGATTTTACTACATTTCATTAGGTCGGGAAAAGTACCTGTATCTATACATTGATTATAAATAATCATTAAATAAGGCGCTATTACGTCGATTATGGTTTTTAAAATCCTTACGGAAATACCCCATAAGTCATCTGTATTTTTTGGCTCAAGCGTCCTAACAATATCGTTTATATCAGATACTGTTACATATTCAAAGTTAAATATTTGTTTGCATTCTGGAACGCTATTACGTAGCAGCAGTTCGGCGCAAATTTCGGAAGAGTTTAAGGAGCTAGTGGTGGTTACAGGTATGGCGGCAAAAAAGTTATTTAACTCATGAGCTACATCAGCTTTTTCACTAACAATTCTATTATCTAGTTTTAATTCCAAATAATTACCACGTCTTTTATCCTTGCCACTTTCTTTATTAATTATATTCCAAGTGGTCTTTATTTTATTATCCGCTTTTTGTATTTTTCGACTAATATAAGTAGATTTAGCTATATTGCAATTTTTTTTGAATGTTTTTGAGTAATTTTTGACATATTGTAAAAAATTTGAGTCAAATCTGTATTTTTTCATACCATATAACTCGTACAATCTTGCTCGACTTTTATATATACCAGGAGTTGCCCATTCATTAAATTTACTATTGGAAATTCTAAGTTTTTTAGTTTTAAATGTACTCTGAAACTCAGTTTTAATGACACCAAAAACGGATGTATAATTACTATCTGGATTGTTATTTTCCAGCAAAGTGGGATTCATCTTAGATAGAATACCATCTTTGAAACGATGTAACCGTGAACTAGTAATTGGTTGGCAGGTTACATGAGATGCTATTTTCTTTTTATAATTTTCAAATACTGCTAACTGGCCACAGTGATCTGATGTCAGATGACTTATTATTTTAGGATTCATCACTTCGCAGTTAGAAAATATGTTGTCAAGACAAGTGGCTGAGTGTGACGTGATCCTAGTAGTATAGGTATGTATTTACAAAAAAAGTAGAACATCAGTTATTTGGTTTCCATAGTACAAACTCTGCTTAATAATAGTGCTTTTTAGTAACCGCATTGATAACTTTACTTATATTAATTGCTTGACACGAGTAAAACTGCTTACCAAACATCCGCCTGAAATTGGTTTTGATTGTGGAAAGCCTTAAGCCTTAAGCCAGTCGCTGTGATGCACATGATGCACAAGAATTCGGTAAATTACCAAAATCAGCAATTGTGGAGATCTAGGAACTTCTTATCATCTACCAAACGGATTGTGATGAAGCTCTGTAGTAATATCGCTCATATATCCGAATAACACACAGGCTAAAATTTATAAAGTTTAACGCGGGTAAAACCGCGGGGCATAGCTAGTAATGCATATATATATATATATATGTAAATATAAGTAAAGGAGACGGGGATTTCTGGGCCTGACTGTAATAAGTTGAGATATGGTTTAAAAAAAGCGTTATATTTTTCTATTTCAAACTGTGGAAAATTGACTCAGTTTACAATCTGGAAAACGAGAAATCTCAAAATAAGTTTAAGTCACGAATTAGATTGGTTGTTGATTACTATAATCGATTAACGTAAATGAGTTCAAACAACGTACTATAAAAACTCTTGCACCAGACACCAGATAACCGATTTGATCATAATAATTATTAAATACATTAACATAATGTCCACAGTAAAAATAAAATATCAACAAAATAAATAGAAACCATAACATCGGTTATCGTCCAAATCGATTTATTAGTCATTGGCAACTATATTTTTAATCCATGATCTGTCACTCGTTTCTCGTATCGTTTAGTGCGTGTGTGATTTGAGTCTTTTTTATTGTTTTGTTTATATATGCCTCGACAACTGCATTCTCTTTACGGACTTCTGATATTGCTTAACGTGTATGACTTTTGCTAACATACTGGACACGGATTACTATTAAATAGCAATCGCCCTTAAAAATCAGCTGTTTAGTGTAGGTTGGTACATAACCTCTCTATTAAGTACTAAATCTTTTATAACTCCACTCACAGATTGAAAAATACATGGAATTTTTAGTGATTGGCTGATAATTTATAGACCCATTAATTGACACCATTTTTATCTTTTTACATCCGGGCCCAATATTGTATGAACACGTATCCGTCTCCTTTGAAATCGTGGCTTTGTGAAAGTCAGACGCACTGACTGACAAAGTAAGTATTTCTATTATTGACTTTAAATAGGTCCCATGTATCATTGTATGCATTACTTATTACTGTCGTTGTAAAAAAACAGAGAATATCAAAATATGTCACAGGAACCCAAATATATATCATATATATTCCGGAGTTTGTGGCAAAAATATATTTACTTAATGGTTCGGTCACATGTTATTTCTATGGTCTATATTAGGGAAACCTTTTACGAGTGGGGTCGGGAAACACCCTTTAATATGCCTTTTTGTTTAGTGGCACCGGGTAAATTGTGAGTGCGAGAATTTGGGTACTTACTACGTGCCTGCAAAATAATGTAGCTATGGACCGTCTGTTTCGCTAACATAAAATTGTTATTTATGTATGTAAAACATATAGCGTTTCATTTCGAAGGCTCAGCATTACCTAAGGAAAACATTATTGTTGTTCTTTTTGTACTCATCCTTAAAAAAAGATCCCAATAGATTTTTTTCGCTCATATTTTTACACAGAATCATAATCATTATGGGACACTTTACAGCTCCAATTTTGACCTTAGGTAGAGCTGGATTTTATACTGGGATCAAGATCTTTATGCTGAATGTCCATGAAATCACCTATCGAAGCGGCGAAACGGAGTTTCTGTGAGTACTCGTACTTTAGATATTCAACGATTGGTCGTCAGACTGCCTACTAATATTATAAATGTGAAATTTTGTAGGTATAGATGTATGGATGTTCGTTACTCTTGCAAGAACTATCTAATGGATTTTAAAGAAACGTTGTAGTAATATAATATCCGAATAACACATAGGCTAAAGTTTAAAAAGTTTATTGAGGGTAAGACGGGGGCACAGTTAGTGTAATTATAATTAAAAAAAAACCGGCCAAGTGCGGGTCGGACTCGCCCATGAAGGGTTCCGTAGCAGCAAGTATTTCAGTTGATTAAATGAAACGTAATTTGCGGTTTACGATTTATGACGTATTAAAACATAACTCTTTACTAGATCACGTTCAAAACAATTTTCCTTGTTAGTTTGCATGGTAATGTACATCATATTTTTTTTTTAGTTTTATCATTCTCTAATTTTAGGATACATATATCCATACATGTGGGGTGTCTATGGATAGGTCTTTAAAAATTATATTGAGGTTTCTAATATATTTTTTTTCTAAACTGAATAGTTTGCGCGAGAGACACTTCCAAAGTGGTAAAATGAGTGTCCCCCTCCTGTAACTTCTAAAATAAGAGAATGATAAAACTAAAAAAAAAATAAGATGTACATTATCGTGGAAACTAACAACGATAATTGGTTTGAGCAAGATCTAGCAAGTAGTTTTTTTTTAATACGTCATAAACCGCAATTTGCTTTCATTTAATCAACTGAAATACTTTCTGCTACGGAACCCTTCATGTGCGAGTCCGACTCGCACTTGGCCGGTTTATTTTTAATTTTTGTGTGCAAATCTTAATGCGGTTCACGGAATACATCTACTTACCAAGTTTCAACAGTACAGCTCTTATAGTTTCGGAAAAAAGTGTTTGTGACATACGGACAGACAGACAGACATGACGAATCTATAAGGGTTCCTTTTTTTGCCATTTGGCTACGGAACAATACGAACAAAAACAAAAAATTGAATTTTACGATGTAGAAGCCATTAAATTAGTTCAATAAATATTTATCAATATGTTACCCATTAAATATCTAGCAACTGTCTTCAGTATTTTGAAATACATAATATAGTGAAGAATTCGAGGCTTAATAAATTTCGCTTTGTTCAAATTTCGCTTTACATTACTAAAAAATAAAAGCAAGCCGCTCCTCCGATTTACTATCGCATGGTACTACTGAGTTTTCTGGCAGTGTTTCTCAGTAACTGCATCGTCATGCACTGCACGATAGGTTAAAAAATTAACGAATAAATGAATTTTGAATTTAAATTTGAGGGGGCATTTCATTGATACGAATTTGACTTTAACAATGTTGATAATTATTGTTTTCAATTATTACGAATAAACTACATAATTTGTTATGAAAATTCGAACAGGATATTACTTATCACTAAAGCGTTAAATGGTTTGGTTTTTCAGTTTTGCTGATATGAACAATTTAGTTCAACTATATCCTTATGAAATTTCGTATTATGTTAATCAGATAGGTACTTGTTATTGATGCTGGGTTAAATTTTATTTCTAAACAAAACTTCGCTGGAAAGCTAGGTATAGTTTTATAAAAAACAAACAAATTTTTATATTATAATATTTTTATACTATCTATTAAATATTCCAAGTGAAATTTACTACTGAAACACTATTTTCTGATATTAAAAATATAAAATACTTACCTATCTTTGTTTTTATCATAATGTGATTGAATTTCACCGTCTGGCAAATAAGACTACAAACTAAGTAAGCTGCCCCAGAGGGCATCTCACTTGTGGTATGACACGAGGCAGTTACTGACGCACTAGTTACTGACATACGTGTGAGTCGGTTTTAAGAGACGTTTTATGCAATTTGTGTCGGGTCACGTGGTCATGGCTAGTTTATAGTAGTGCTCTCGGCCAGCGCGTATTATTTATTTCATAGTGTGCGGAGTTACTCTGTTTGTTCTAGGTAAGTCGTGATATCGTCACCTGGGTCATCTAAGACGTTCATGAAATGATGGTGCTTACGGGAGAGAACTATCCCGATACCGGTATCGGATCCCGGTACACTGACCGCCGTGACGACCAAAGGACTTGGATGCGGCATGGGGTACTTGGAAGGTACATATATTACGTAGATGGGATCAATAACTTAACCTCCTTCTAAACATAAAATCAATTGACGGGCCTCTTAGCGTGGTTGGCAAATGCTTGCTTTTAATGCCGGAGGTTGTGGGTTCGATTCCCACCCAGCACAGATAATTGTGTGCATGAACATATCTGTTTGTCCTGAGACTGGGTGTAATTATCTATATAAGTACCTATGTATTTACAAAAACAAAAGTAGCATGTGAAGTAGATCAGTTATCTGGTTTCCATAGTACAAGGTCTGCTTAGTTTGGGATCAGAGGGCCGTGTGTAAATAATGATATTATTATATCCTCGTATGACCGAGCGGGTAAAATATTGTGTGGGGCGAGCGGGTAAGTGTTATTCTGACTTATCGGAAGAATAAGTTTGAATACAACACAAAGTGCTTAACATGAAACACACATTACAGACTTAATAGTCAAACGGCGTTTGCCATAATTTATCGCCGTTGAAATTGACAACACATCAATCTGTCTGCCCAAAGGCGTCCACTGTTAGACAAAAGCCTCTCTCGTTTGGAGGAAATGCCATAAATTGCACTCCAGGCAGACGAGTGAATGATCACAGTATGATAGATATAGAATTCTGAAGAAAAGCTGCTGCCTGTTCCCTAGTATACATTTTTTCGCCAACTTCTACGCCCGTCAATGGGTTTACATGGGGTAATATTCGTCACTGTTAAAACTAACCTAACATACATACATTAAAGGTTAATTACCATTACATATAAAGAAATATACTTTTGTTAAAATTCAGTCATAACAGGACAATAGTATATTAAACACCAATAAGGAAACCATTTATTTAATAAATTTTGATAAACTATTCGTATCGCAATTAATTTTAATTAGGTTATGGAAAAATACATGGCTAAAATTTTTATATATGCTCAGAGCTAGTTGTTTTCACCAGTCCGTATGTGATCGTTGAGGTTAAGTACCACCATGTAGAGCTGTTCACCTAACTATAGACTAGCTATGTGCCTAGCGTGTGACTAGTCTCTATATAGGTACATATACATATATCTGAGTACCTCGGTGCTTCGACATATTAAGCTGTCGGTCCTGGTTGTAGACAATAGGCAACAATCATTGAGCCATGTCAGAGACCTTTCGGTCGTTCAGAATCCTTCGCATAAACCCATTTCTCTAGTGAAATTATAAAACCAAGAAAACGTAAAGTGAATATTTGGTCTCCTCCGATCGAAGGAAGGAGGTTCACAAACAATGAACGGCCTCCGATCGAAGGAAGGAGGTTCACAAACACTGAACGGCCTCCGATCGAAGGAAGGAGGTTCACAAACAATGAACGGTGGCACTTTTTGTGGGGTTCACCTTGATTTTCCATTTCCTGCACCATCTATAGATCTTCGCGGAAATCTGCAGATGATTTTGGATGACATTGGAATTGGTTCCGGATTAATATAACACAGTGTCGTCTGCAAAGAGAGCTAGGTGGGCTTTATAAAGCCAAAGCAAGCGTTACAATGCAACTTGGTCCTGTTTATTAAAAACCTAGAACTATTGACGCGCTCAACGATTTTTATCACGTTGAAAACTGTATAAAGAATATTTTCGAGGTTTCCACGAAGGACTAGTCTCCTGTCTAGCTCTGAGTCAGATTTAAGCCGCTTTCAAAGGTCAAATAAGACTTAATTGTTTAATTTTACTTAACTTCTCATACCACCGATTTTCCCGCTTATTACTGATGCGGCACATAACAAAACGCTGTAAGGAGCACATGTGGGCCTGGTTTAATTCCCTTGATGGACGATCTATCTTCGTACAAGTTGTACATTCTCAGCACGAAAGTCAGACTCGGATTTGTCTGAGTTTTTTAGTTTACTGCGATTACAATACTGAACTACCAGTTTAGAGGTTTTCATGTTACAAATATTGTTATTATAATAATACAATATTAAGGGCAATGTTTCCACGGAGAGATAGAAAACACGGCCTATTGGATGATGGCCAGCAACTAACAAGATTTGGTATGCAAACACTATACACCTTGAATGAAAATTCACTCATAGGTTTCAACCGAAACATTTGCAAATTAAATCATAAGTACAATGAGAAAGCTGACCTCACGAATGACCTTAATAGAAGGTGCAAGGTGCCAGCGGTCGGAAGATATCAATAGTACCAACTTGGAAAAGTCAATTTTGATGAGCAATTCTTCTTCTTTTTTTTTAAAGACAACGCCCGCACTTGGCAATCTAATCCCTGTGTGGTACTTTACAAACATATATTAGACGGACACAAATTACATCTAGACTCAAAACAGCTATTTATGGGTCACACAAATAGTTATCCGGCGCGGGACTCGAACCCGCGACACGAAGCGGTGAGTCGAGGAGTGGCGTGGAAGTAATCAAGTAAGATATATAAATGGAACTTCAACTGGCCGTCAACTCAGACTTACCGAAACTTATTCAGCGTCAAAAACGGGTACCGAAGCGAAGGCCTGGCAACCAAATGATAAATCACTTTCCGAACCATTACGAGCTGTCGCGTAAGGACTTACTTGTGAAAAATATTAAGCGATGTCGATAGGAATTTGAAAGGGAGGCTAATCCATTGGGTGAGAAGGCGGAAGTCGTTTTACATGAAGGTCAAGTGGTAACACGATATGACGTGCACTTGGTCATCGCCCCTTGGAATTTTTGTGCGGCCTTCCGGCTACAGAATATTCGTATAGGAGTAAATTATCTTAAAGCACTTGGGCTCATGAAACCACGGGGAAATCTCAAGGAAAAGAAAGGATACATTATTGGACCGAATTCAAAAAGGAATGTGCTCAATTTGGTGAATATTATTTTTCGTGAATATGAACCGATTACTTCGTTGTTTTCCAACCCATTTTAATAATAATCTTTTATTTCAAATGAACATCCTCGCGAGATAATTTCCGATAAATTCTGTTAAGGTCAGGTTATCTTAGGAATTATAAAAAGAATAACTGTTTTTAACAGCAATAGAATTTTGCCGTAAAGAGAATGCCGTTGAAATGTTAGATTTTCCTTAAAATTTACATACATTAATTTTACATACATTTTAAATACATTAACATTAGTCTCGTATGCATACTTTCATGTTATGCAACTCCGTTACACTTTTGTCGCGTTTCAAGACAAATATATTTTTGTAATTATTAGAAAAATATGAATAATAACAAAAATATATTTGTTACGGATTCTAATTTATTTAATTACTAATTGATCATCGAGATATGGCCAACGATAAACATTGTTTTAAGTGTGACGGTTCCATATAATAATCGACAATGAACTTAAATTGTTATTAGATACAGTTCTATTTTTATTACGTGAAGTACTATGATGGTCTATTTTGGTATAAATACTTATGTAGATACAAGTTTATGAGTTTCAAAAACTAAGAATCACTATCTGTCACCACAAGACTCCGAACATAAATTGGATAGAATTATATACTGGTATAGTTTGTTTATGTTAATTGTAATATAGTGGAGGCAATTACTTATATTTATATTTTTTATTATATGTAGGTACTCCTTACAATGTATCATATATATGTAAAATAGCTGCATTCTCCGGTCTATGCTTTGGTTCCCTAGGACAAATCTCATTTTGTGATAGGCATTAATTTTTATATATTTACGTCCACAGCTTTTTATCCCTTTTGGTGTTCAATAAAGACCATACATAAAGACCTACCTATCTATCTCATCAAGTCAGTCTAATGACGTAGATAGCTGGACAAAGGATCTTCATAAAAGAATTGTGCCCATCATTTGGAAGGATAAGCCGTAATCGCCATTCTTGGAAGACACGTTAGCAATATCTAGTTGAAGTTAATGTGTCTCCATTATTGTCTTCTAGAACAAACAGTGTACGATATGATATTGAAATATAAACTAATAAACAATATGAGTATCTATGCCACAAGCTGGTTTGCCAGATGTCTGATAGAACAAGTTGCCAAAACTTCAGGCACTGTTCCAATAGTTATTCTTCGATAAGCGTGAAGATCCATATAGCCGTGGTAATAAGAATATCAAATATAAGTGAAAATAATAGTAATTTATGTAGATATAAAGATAATTATGGTTTACTACAACATTACCTTTTACAAAACCTTTTCGTTATAGAGTGTCTTGTCCTTGATAAAAAACCGGCCAAGTACGAGTCGGACTCGCACATGAAGGGTTCCGTAGCAGCAAGTATTTCAGTTGATTAAATGAAAGCAAATTGTGGTTTATAACTTATTAAAAAAACTACTTGCTAGATCTCGTTCAAACCAATTCTCGTTGGTAGTTACTTTGGTAATGTACAGACGCCAGCACATCAAGCTATTCCAAACTGTCAAATATCCCCAATTGAAAGTGAACCTTATGCTGATGTGATAAAGTTGAAAATCTATAAAAGATATTTGACAGATTGGGGTAGCTCGATGTGCTGTCGTCTGTACATCGTATATTTTTTTAGTTTTATCATACTTTTATTATAGAAGTTACAGAGGGGGGGGGGGGGGGGCACTCATTTTACCACTTTGGAAGTGTCTCTCGCGCAAACTATTCAGTTTAGACAAAAATGATATCAGGAACCTCAATATGATTTTTAAAACCTATCCATAGACACCCCACATGTATGGGTACGATGAAAAAAAATTTTTTGACGTTCAGTTCTGTGTATGGCGACCCGCCAAAATTATTGTTCTTTTTCTATTTTTGTGTATATAAAAATCTTAATGCGGTTCACAGAATACACCTACTTACCAAGTTTCAGCAGTACAGCTCTTATAGTTTCGGAAAAAAGTGGCTGTGACATACGGACGGACAGACAGACAGACAGACATGACGAATCTATAAGGGTTCGGTTTTTTGCCATTTGGCTACGGAACCCTCAAAAGGTATCTTATAAGTTTCCTCTTATCATTACTGTGACATCATAATATGTACTTGCCATGAACATCACTCACGCGTTACCAATTAAATCTTCCCTCTCCTTGACTCCTTGATCTTTGTCTACATCCATAACCAAACTACTGATATAGTAATTTGTTCATAAACTATGTTGAATAGAAACCGATTCTTATAAGTTTTAATTCCAAGAGCAAAATTTAAAAAAACAGGTTTATTATCTTGTTAAATCACAGTATATGTGCCTGTGTGCCATACAAATATCAACACCCTATCTCATTCATTCTGCTAGTATTATTTTAAAAGCCACTTTATATTAAAAACACTTAAACATTTAGCGGGGCCGCGCAGTGTAACAACTGAATGTAAAATGAGGGAGAGGATTAAAGAAACTATGTAGAACTCTAAATTTGTATTAGAAAGGTTGTGGTAAAAAAATAACACTGGTAAGCCATTCTATATGCTAAATACCGAGCAACTTCCTTACAGCTCGTGCCCTAAGTACCTACTTCCTTACGAGTTTCTACAGAATAAAGACATGACTTGGATGTATCAACTTTACACTTTGGCAGTCTACGTTCTAACACTGTAGTTGAATTATTGAGAGGGTAAAAATATACTAAAGTTTTCTCGTGGAATATGAATATTCAATGTGATTTGTCAGTCTTTCTACTTGAACCAACTTAAGTAGGTAAATTGAACAGTTTTATATTTATAAAATATAATAACTTCTGTGAAAACATTCACCTCAATTTCTGTATAAGAACTTGGAAGGTATTTCCTATCGAAAAATCGTAACGTCGCTGTCAAGATCAAAGTGCCACTATCATCAACTGTACTTCTTGACTTGTAGTCTTTATGATAACAACTGCAAGAACTTTGGTCTACTACTTCATAAAAGGCTCCCCCAAGAAGCATCTTAGGGGATATATCATAATCGCCACGCTTGGCAGACGGGTTGATGGTCGCAGTAAAATGGGCATAGTACTCAGAAGGAAGCTCCCCATCTCGTCCCGTGGGGGGCATAGAAATCCACCCGAGGAAATATCTACCAGGACCAGGAGCAGGAGCAGCAGCGTCTTTCTGCGTAATATAGCCATCATACTGCTATCGCTAACCCGTCTGCCAAGTGTGGCGATTATTGCATGATGATTCTTGGGGGAGGTTTTTGTCGAGCAGTGGATTTTTTACAGCCGTTATGAGAGTGAGTTAGTATTATTAACAACAGTGCACCTAAATTTTCCAACTCATTTAAAATATGATTGTCTTAAAAACATAACTAGTTTATATTGATATCTTAAACAAAACATTTTGAACTTACTACTGCTGTAAAAGTGAGAACAAAGTTCAAAGCATTTCCGTTCAATTAGTTTTCAAATCCCCACAAATCCCTGGCATTCCGGTACTTAGAGTTTTTTCGATCGATACTAACAGACGTTGCTCCTGAATATTTTAACGGCATGTTTTTACCGGGCTTAAAGTACTCCACTTTCGATTGAAAAATCCATCGAATGCCTCGTCACTGACCAAGTTATTAATCACTTCGCCTCGCCGCAAACTCGTCGACTAAAAATATGCCTACCTATTAAGGTCATACTTACAGCGTTTTGTGTAATACGTCAAATAGAACACATCAACGACACAATATTTAAAATTCAAAGTAATTGTAACAATACTAGGTATAATAAGCTTAGGCCCTGTTTCACAATGTCCAGGTAAAGTCCCGAATAAGCTACTTGCAACTTATCTATCGAATAAAGACATCGTTTGCGTTTCACAATCCATGATTAGTGCTAACTGGCAAATAAACTATTGGCCAGATCAATCTTCAGATAGCAACGGTGTCATACGATGCTTATTTCGGTGGTGTTTATTGTTAAAAAAAATGGTAATATTTGATACTATTGAAGACGAAATTGATGACTTATTTGATTGTGAACCGCGCATAAATCCGACACCGCTAAGAAAAACACCACCGAAACACCGCAACAAACATTTGTTGACATTAACATTTGACGTCTATTTATTTGCCTTTCGTACGTTTAATTTCACGCAAAAAAAAACCAATTTATGTATGTATTTTTATTTGATAAAATAATAGTTAGAAGATAAATTTGAAAATATTTATGCAAACCTAAAAATGCTAACCATAAAAAATAGTAAAAAGATATTTTTAGGTGTGTTTATCAAAAGAAATGTATTTACAGGTTGTCTGTTTCGTAAGACGGAACGACAAAATGCGACGTTGCCAAACCTACCTATTAGTAACTGCCGAATAGCTATCTGGTGAAACGCAATGTGTTTTATCCAGAATTTACATCTGTCAGTTTATTTATTTGGTAGTTAGCTATCCAACACTTTATCTGAACATTGTGAAACAGACCCTTATTAAAATTAAATTTATTCAGCACTTTGGTATTAACATAGACTTGTACTTATCAAACTCACAATACCTATGGTCTAGAACCGTTACTTTTACAGTATAAGAGACAAAATTTACGCCGATGGACTAGCTAGACCATCATTTTGCACCAGTTCATAAACGCCAATACATATTTAATTACTTCACGTTTACCCATGTAAAAAATGACAGTGAAAACTTGTAGAAAAGGGAAAAACAACAAAACAAACAATAATTTATCACCCAATATTTGTAAAGTTTAAATCTATATAAATAAAAAGACAAGTCCTGACTGACTGACTGACTCATCAACGCCCAGCCCAAACCCTTGGACCTAGAAAGCTGAAATTTTGCACATATGTTTGCTTTATAATGTAGACAAGGAATAAGGAAGGATTTTTCGAAATTCAACCCCTGAGGGGGTAAAACAGGAGGGCTAAGTTAGTATGAAACTTTGCTGTTTTTGAAGTTTAAGGCATAAAAATTGGTATTTGGCCTTCCAGATAAAAATAAAAAATCACATATTTCAGGGTTTTTGGAAATTCCACCCGCAAGGGCGAAAAATAGGGATGTAAGTTTGTATGGAAAATGTGACAATTTTTAAGTTAAATGCATGACAATTGGTATTTGGCCTTTTCGTTAAAAATAAAAAATATGTATTTCAGCATTTTTGGAAATTCCAGCCCCAAGGGCGTAAAATAGGGGGTGTAAGTATGTATGAAAAATATGACAATTTTTAAGTTAAACGCATGAAAATTGGTATAAGGCATTTCAGTTAAAAATTAAAAATATATATTTCAGAATTTTTGGGAATTCCACCCCTTAGGGCGTAAAATAGGGCATGTAAGTTTGTATGAAAAATGCCACTTTTTTGAAGTTAAACCCATGAAAATTGGTATTTGACATTTCAGTTAAAAATAAAAATATGTATTCCAGGATTTTTGAAAATCTACCCCGAAGGGCATGAAATAGGTGTATGTTTATACTGACTGACTGACATATCAACGCACAGCCTAAACGGCTGGAGTTAAAGACTTGAAATTTTGACAGAAGGTACCTTTTATGACGTAGGCATCCACTAAAGAAGGGTTTTTGAAAATTCTACCCCCAAGGACGTAAAATTGGAGATGTAAGTTTGTATGAAAAATGTGTTAAGTTAAACGCATGAAAATTGATATTTGGAATTTCAGTTAAAAATTAAAAATATATATTTCAGAATATTTGAGAATTCCCCCCCTAAGGGCGTAAAGTAGGGTACGTAACTTTCTATGTAAACTGTGACTTGAAGTTAAACGCATGAAAATTGGTACTTAGCATTTCAGTTAAAAATTAAAAATACATATTTCAGGATTTTTGGGAATTCCACCCCTTAGGGCGTAAAATGGGGGATGTAAGTTTGTATGAAAAATGCGACATTTTTGAAGTTAAACTCATGAAAATTGGTATTTGGCCTTTCAGTAAAAAATAAAAAAGAATATATTTCAGGATTTTTTTAATTCCATCCCAAAGGGCATACATTAGGGGATGCAAGTTAAAAATTAAAAATATTTATTTCAGGATTTCCGGTACCTTTTATACCAGGTACCTTTTATGACGTAGGCATCCACTAAAGAAGGGTTTTTGAAAATTCCATCCCCAAGGGCGTAAAATAGGGGATGTAAGTTTGTATGAAAAATGTGACATTTTTGAGGTAAATGCATGAAAATTGGTATATGGCCTTTCATTTAAAAATTATAAGTATATATTTCAGGATTTTTGGAAACTCCACCCCTAAGGACGACTAGAATAGGCGATGTAAGTTTGTATGAAAGTCTGTATTTTTTGAGTTAAACGCATGTAAATTGGTATTTGGTCTTTCAGTTAAAAATAAAGCAATCCAGGGAATATTTTTTGTTGAAAAAGGTAATCTAAAACTGATTCAATAGATCGCCACCAACAATTTAAGCACACTCAAATTTAAAAAAAATATGTTTCTTATGCCAAGTAGCTTAAAATGTCGTGGTCGTTGTCGTCTAAGTAAAGATTTAGCGTATTATAAGATTTGTAACTTCTTTTTTTTGGTAAATTTTATAACAAATTAAAAAAAACGACATTTTATTCAAATTGGGATAAAAAACGAATTTATTTAAAATTCGAGTTAGCGTAGTATATATTGTTGGTGTCGAGATGATCGCACCCAAAAAACATCGTCTTAATTTTACTGATCTACAAGTTCACAATTTTGTAACTAGATGGCGTTAATGTCGTTTCAGATCGCGAAACTTAATTGGCATATCGGTTGAAATAAATAAATGCTTGAAATAAAAGGTAGTCCAAAACTGAATCAATAGATGATCGCCTAAATCTCACCCAAAATATATGCACACATCTTAATTTTACCGCTTAACAAGTTTATATTTTCGTTAGTAGATGGCGTAATCATCGTTTTAGATCGCGCTATGGGCGCTATATATTTCGTTCACAAAATGTCGCCACCTAATCTAATAGGAGTTACCTTTGTGATTAATGCATCGTTGATTATTATTTTACTTTATTAAACTTACTGACTATATTAAGGACAATTGATATGTATTCTTTGATTTTTGCTTGATGATATCGGGTCCTTTTTGTAAATAACAGTAGCAAAGTAGTCTTTTATTTATTTCTTAGGTTAGGTTCTTAGGTATATGTTAAGTTTTATTCAATTTATATAGCTTAT
This sequence comes from Pseudoips prasinana, assembly GCA_951640165.1. NCBI lineage: Eukaryota > Metazoa > Arthropoda > Insecta > Lepidoptera > Nolidae > Pseudoips > Pseudoips prasinana. The sequence goes on from OX621240.1 coordinate 20,581,804, forward strand.
TTGTTTTAAAAGTTATATTTACTTAATTAAGCTAGAAGAAAGTAGTTATATTGGTCATCATTCAAAATTGTCGCGGACAAAGTCGCGGGCAACAGCTAGTCTAGAATAATTCCAGCCCAAATACGGGTTTTATCAAAAAAACATATCTCATGCTCTATCCTGTAATTTTTCGAGCAGTACACGTTGAGTTAACCAAAATATCCATATAGAGCCTGCTCAATTAAATAAGGATTATAGTATTTTAAAATGTAATGTATTTTAAGATTTAATTTGATAAGATCATTTCTTTAGATCTAAAAATATATATCAATACCATGCATACCTGTTATTTCGTTTTTTTTTATTATAATAATATAATATAATAACTCTGGGACATTATTCACAGACGGCTATCTGATACTAAACTAAGCAGAGCTTGTACTATGAAAACTAGATAACTGATATACTATATAATTTACTACTTTTTATACGACAAACAGACATCTTCATGTACAATAAATAAAAAAAAAGTCAGAACATGTTTGTAGTAACATAGTTAAGTATACATAACTATTTCTAGTTAGATATAGATATTTAGGTACAGAGATTGTTATAACAGTTATTTTATAATAGTAATGATATTTAGCTAGCTTGTATTAAGGTATTGTGAAGGAGATTATGTTTAGATTTCATTATCGAGATTTATAGTTCCAGCTATGTTTTACTAAATATTGCCTGAATGGTTCTGTGTGGTGACTGTTAAGGTACGAATTCAATATTATTATAATGACGGACCTTGTGTTTACATCGACGGTCACGCTTTAATGTTACCATCGGATCCAAATGTTTGTCCTGGGTGGGAATCAAACCCACGACCTGCGGCCTGAAAAGCAAGCATTTGCCAACCACGCCACCAGGCCCGTCAAAAATATTGAATATATACGTTTACATTTACATTTTTAAATTAATTTTAAATTTCTTTCTAAAAAAATATATTATTGATATATATTTTTAGATATATCATTTATCAATTTTGGATAGTTACTACGCAAGTCCTCTTTATTAGGCAATTGTGTAATTTGTATTGTTTCTACAACTAGTTACAATTATAAAGGCGAAAGTTTGTATGTTTGTTACTCTTTCACGCAAAATCTACCGAAATGATTTTGATGAAACTCTGTTGTTATATACCTCATATATCCGAATAACACAAAGGCATAGTTTATGAAGTTTAACGTGGGTACTACCGCAGAGCACAGCTAGTAAATAAGTAATGTAAAATTTTAACGGAACAATTGAATTTGAATTTGGAATTTGTGACTGCCATTCGCTACTGACACATTTATATACATTTTCTTCTTTAATAGTCACTTGCTGTTACTAGTGTTGAAAACCACGTGGTGATAGCTCCTTTGTCACATTTATCCCAAGATACATGACATTAAACTGTCAGTACACAATGTATCATAATACTTGAACACCTATCTAACTACCTATCTATATTCTGTCATTCCGAAGGTGGACGTTGTTGGGGAAATCGACGGAAATTGCGTCCAATTGGAGACATCGTGCCGGTTCACAAATTACTGTACGGGGAATTGGGAGCTATTACTGGATGCATGGAATGTTGACAGGACTAATGGGCTCCCGATTTACTAGCTGTAATAATATTTATAGTATTATAGATCTTTAGGAGTTCAATGTGTTTTAGGTATGTAATTGCTGAGTTTGTTTCACTGGGTCTTCAAAGTTCGGGCGCATTGGATCCGGTGGTAGCATTAAAACGCGACCGTCGTTATAAACACAAGGTCCGCCATAATAATAATATTTAATTCGTACCTTAATAAAAACAGAACCATTCAGACCATAATAATTAAACCTATACAATGATCTCTTTGACAATAACTTAATATAGCTAGCTAAATATCATTTCTATTATAAAATAAATCTTATTATAAATGGAACCTAGAAATAATAATTAATTCATTAATTGTATATTACTACAAACATGTTCTGACTATTTACAAGCGCTTCTTTAAAGTCTACGTGAATAAAAACCTTCAATACAAGCAAATCTTCAATAATTAGTATACAATTTGTAAGTGGTTATTTTTAAAGCTTTCACACAATTTAACACATATGTATTGTTAACACCCTCTATTATAATTAATAAGCACATCCAGAGATCTTACGGGTTCCCCGGCTGAAATTAATCTTCAGAAGCGAGCGGTAATTATTCTAATTATGAACTTGACATAAGACTCACAAGTAACATCATGATGTGATAACGTTAACTAATCAAACACTGTTAACAAGAACAATCAATAGTCGCTATTATCGGCATAAAACTGTGCCAGTCATCAAAAAGTCGTTATTACATATAAAATTTTAGATACTTTGGACCGGCAGAGATTAAATTTATCAGTTGTTTAAGTAGAATATGGTGTATGCGCATTGTATTGTATTTTAATTTGCATTTAGTATAAAAATACAGACGAAGTCTACTAGATGTATTTATAAGTAATATCGGTAGTTATTGGTCATTGTAGGTTACATAATTTGTACATCGCCTTAAACCAATTCATATGGGTTTTATCACTGGTTCGAATCGATTATCTGGTGAAGCAGTGACAGCCTAGGCCAACAATAACTATAAACATCATGCACAAAAAAAGGTTCGAATCGATACGGTGGGAAAACTTTTCATTCTTATATTCTAGGTTAATTGAATAACATGATTACAAGTAAGTAATTCCTTGGTATAAGTACTGAACATCTTTTTTTTAAAATTAAAGTGTAAATAGTGCTATCACAAACATATTTTAAAGATTTTGTCCACAGAATACCTTTATTTATTCTATAAATTGTATAGAATTTGTTAGATTGGTTTCCGTTAGTCCAATTACTTCCAATCCGTCCAGTCCGCATAAAACAAGAAAACAATAGCTGTCATATTATATATTTTATTACCTAAATAAAAATGTTAATATAAAAAGCAGCGTGCGCCATATTTATGATAATGACTTTCTAACGGGCACTAAACTACAGCTTTTTATTTGTTTGATTTCACTCGGGTAAACAATGTTTATGACCATTGAATGACTAATATTGCAACTCATTTTAATTACAGCAATTGAAAATACAATGAAATGCGTACAACGCCTACGAACGGTAATATTACAGAATAACAAAATTAACTGGATCACACTATTCAACATAATAGAACAAATTTCTTTTTTGTTTTATTTTATTTAAGGTTTTATTTGTAAACCGCTGGATGCGGATAGCGCCAGACCGGCAATTGTGGAGATCTTTGGGTGATCCCTTTGTCCAGCAGTTGACGACTTTCAGCTGTCATGATGATGATTGAAGGTATTTTTCATTCATTTTTTTGTATTTATTAAAACAAATACAAAAAATTAAATTAAAAAAATCGGTCGGATCGAATCTATTAGCGTTGATATTCACTGGAAGCCCAAACTCTCGCGGCAGTTTCAACGTTAATATGGACAAGAGTCACTGCTCATATCGTGTACTCTTAGAATAACTTGTTTGGCACCGAACAGACAACGAGCTCCAACAAAAGCAGTAAAACTGAATAACACATCATCATCATGTCAGCTGAATGACGTCCACTTCAAGACCAAGGCCTCTATATTATTACGCGCTGATGTTCATTCCATCCTTTATCAATCAAAGAGATATTTACCTAAATCTACTAGTATTAGCAAAATAAGATAAGATCATCAGACCTCCAAGGATTGAACTGGTCCTTTTTCAGTGTGCGTGGAGTATTATGTAAATACTAGTACATACAAGGCTCTTAGTTGAAATAGCGCAAATTTTCAATTCCAATTAAAGATAATCGACGATTATCATCTAAATATTAAATGGTATCGCGCAGAATACAATATAGTAGAGGTAGGTAGTAAGATGATAATATGTAAAGTACCTTTCTTTGATAAGGCAGGGTTAATGCCTACACAGTCCACCCGGTATGTCGGACTTGCACCGACTAAACCTAACCTGCCGTGGACTTCTCTTGGCGCCTGATAGGAGGAGCCCCGGGAACGCGGGTATGCTGTCCGGTGCATCATGTAAAGTACTATATTATTCTTCTTTTCAAAGAATGCATTATTGTTTTCTTTAATATTATTGTTCTTTTGTAAACACAATTTATATTTATCCTCGATTTGTGAAATTGTAAGTACATCAATAAAATTGGGAGCTAATAGCCACCGTGACGGTGAAATTACGCTTTTATTTGAAGTAACTCAATAAAACGTCCGATAACGACAACTTCTTGAGTTACTTAAGTTACAAATTAAGTTATCTAACTTTCGGTACCAGAGGTAAAATACAATTTTATTTATAAAATATTGTTTACGTCAAAAGTAAAAACAAACAGTGTTGTCTTTGCAATAAGATATATTTTTCATAGTGGTAGTGAATGTAGTATTCACATTGCCAAAGACATGAAAAAAAAAAAACATGCAGTGTTTATTTAGTCAGCAAAACGACTTAACGTAAACTTTTTTTGAGACAAAATGGGCAGGTTACTCTCGTTTGCCTTGTTCATGTCAATACAAAAAGAAAAAGATTTTATTCCCCCATCTCGGAATTTTCACGAATTTTTACGCCTCGATATCGTCGTTCTAAGTGATTTTTTATCCGCTAGAGGATAAAGTAAATTTGAATTTAGAATATCGTGTGCACTAAGTTTGTGAGTAAAACATCATTAAACTTATTAACTTCTGTCTTCATCGTGCCGAATTTATGGCACAACTTTTTTTTATTTGTTCTAAGTTCAGACTTAGAACCTCCATGGTGTACTTTTTTAAATTTGCTTAGCGCAATATTACTGTACTTAAGAAAAATATTACACTCAACTTAAGTAACTGTAGCAACGTTACTTTCAGTGTTTCTTGATTATACCTAAATATTATTTGTTATAATTTAAAGATTATTTTGTAATAATTACCTCATTTTCTCGCTGAGTTGGGATGAAAAGTTACGTGTTGCAATCGAGTGCAAGGATTTTTCACTTGGTGCTCTTTTGATTCCCTCGCTGATGCTCAGAATTATAATTTTAAAATTCTTCGCTTACTCGGTCATCAAAATTGAGCACGCGCACGCACACGAGCAAAAGCAACTTTGGAATCTTGTTTATAACACATAACTATTTAAACTCAGTTTGATTTTTCGATATAGATAGTTTTCATATTTATGATAAGAGAATTCTATTTTCATTTTATTTCTTCTAATTAAAATGATAGTATTTAGTAAACTGTCAAGTCGTTTACCCGAATCAATAAATAACTTAGTGAGTTATTAATAACTCTTTTCATTGTTAAAATTAAACTCGCTTTGTATTTAAATCTATGCCGTTTATATCTGATACAGCGTAGCCCTGTAATTTAAAAATTATTACATTGCCTACATAGTATATATCTACGTATATAATTTCATTATACATTCATCTCCGAAAACTCGTGTAAAGCCCAATATTCAGCGAATAGCTATCTCATTCAGGCATTTAGTCATTTATTTGTATGAGTGTTCGTATGGTACAGAGGTTAAAGAGGTCGTCTCACGCTAGTCCCTCAGCAACCTCGTGTTGGATATGAGACTTGACCCGAGGTTGGACCCGAGGATACATTTAATCGTTATGAAAGCTAATAGTCATGTCAGGCGGTGGTGGTGGCGCATGTCGGTGCGTTCGGGCGTACTCTCGGCTGGCGAATACTATTTATCGGATTATGTACAGGTCACGAGAGCTTAGATTGGGTGCATAGAAGCGGGTATTCTCCCAATTTCCTACAAACTGTATTACAACTATTGTTCAGACAATCAGCTAAGATAACATCAATAACCTTACAATCTACTCTAATACATATCTGCAACAAATATTGGAGTTTCGTCATAAATTGGATGCAGACAGTCTGCTCGTAATTCAAGTCGCACGTGCTTCGCGCCAAATGCAATTTGGTCTTGGATGCAAGTTCCAAGTAGGTACAATTCAGATGTTGTTTGTGAGGTTGGCTCTGCGGATAATATATTCGTATGCTTATGTTTAACAGTAATGATACTAGGTCTTGTAAACAAAGTGGACTGGAGATTAGGTGGTCTGAGCGCGAATGAGCGTTTGCACTTGTAAATAACAAATCGTTTACCATTTATTTTCCATACAAATTTTAAACTTAACTGTTTCGTTGCCCACACGTTCTTGTGTTCGGTCATTAATATCCTCCTTATACTACATAACATGACATACTAAAAAATATAGCTGGCATTGGACTGCGTGGTGTAGGTAAAATTTTCACAATAATGGGACTAAGACGAAGGAATTTTCTCCCAGTCGACCTTAATGATCAAGGTTTTGTAATTATCTCCGCACCACCTTAAATCTACAGGACTTCGATATCTGTGGTTGAACACGGTGCCGCTAGACTTTCAAGGTAATCAATATGGAATATAGCCAATGTGTACAACGTCTAGAAACAATAACAGGGGCATATAAAAATCATCGAAAGCATCGAAAAGGCGACTTTAGGATGCAGCAGGTCATCGGGCAGCAGCGACACCAGTGTACTAACTGCCAGCTCGCATGCCAACCGCAGCGATTACGGCAAACTCTTCCAAATAATAATATCCTGGGACATGATTTACACTCGGCCATCTGATCCCAAACTAAGCAGAGCTTGTACCATGGAAACCAGATAACTGATATACTACATATACTACTTTTCTTATGTAAATACATACTTATAGATAAATGACAATATTGTGGAAACCTTTGGGAGGAGGCCTATCTCCAGCAGTGGCAGATATTAGGCTGATGATGATGTGTACCATTTATCCATCATTTTGGTGTTATAGTGTCATGTCAGCTTGGTCAAGGCTATACGACGAAGTCAAATAATATCTAGTTTTAATACTGTTTATGCGTGATTGTACTAACAAAGTATTTTATAACATCTAGCTGCTATGCCACATATTATTTGGACCAAAATATAACCTTCAAAACAATTTTCGTTTTTTTTTTTTAGTTCAGAGGGCGACAAACGAATAAGTGGGTCACCTGATGGTACCTAAGTGATCACCGCCGCACATGGATACTCGTAACACCAGAGGAGTCGCGGGTGGGTTGCCGGCCTTTAAGAGTCAGCAAACAAGTGTTGCTGACCCTTCCCCCCATCCCGTTGAGCTGTGGCGACCTTACTCAAACGCAGAAACACAACATTAAAATTATAATAGCAGGTAAATTAAGTTCTGCTTCCTATGCTGTCTGGAAAATAAGGCAATTGTCAGATGAACAAACTGCTAGATTAGTGTATTTCGCGTACTTTCATAGCATTATGTCGTATGGCATTCTGCTGTGGGGTTCGGCGGCTGACATAGGTACTATTTTTGTATTGCAGAAAAGAGCAGTCAGAGCCATTTATGGTTTAGGCAGTCGCGATTCTTTGCGAAATTTGTTTAAGGAAATAAATATACTTACTGTGCCATCGGAATATATATATCAGAATATAATGTTTGTTAGAAAAAATATTCATAATTATAAAAAGAAAAGTGAACTGCATAATATAAATACTAGGAATAAAAACAAACTAGCCATGCCAGGCTTTAGAGTAAGCAAAACTAATAAATCATTTTTAGGAAATTGTATTAGGTTTTATAACAAGCTTCCTACTCAAATTACTGATCTGCCTGACACAAGTTTTAAAACACATATTAAACGTATACTTATGGCTAGGGGTTATTACACCACTAAAGAGTACATCGATGACAAAGACGTCTGGCTCTCACTTCCTACCTGCACATTGCTCGCTGGAGATCTTGTATCCATATAGACATGACTGATCTGCTGTGTTACGTGAACTATCTGTAAATGATTGCTATCATATACTTAATTTAAAATTATTGACTCTGTCTCAAAATGAATAATGTTATTGTTTCGAAGTTTTTCTTTTGTATACCTAAATATAATCTAAAATAATAAGCATTCAGACCACCGATCGAGCATATATTGTGTTTGCCTACTAAATAATTACTCTAATTGGACCAAATCCCGTGTTCATGCCCGCTTGAGTATGTTTCGCCGTACCGTCTCAACTGGGTCGTGTTGAAACCGGTAGTAGATGAACCCACTGAGTTTGTTTCGCTGGGTCTTCTCAGTTGGGGCGCATTGGATCCGGTGGTAGCATTAAAGCGCGACCGTCGTTATTAACACAAGGTCCGTCATAATAATAATACCTTTAATATAGACAGAACCATTGACAATATGTAGTAAAAATATTAGACTTAAACTAGATAATTAAACATAATCTCTTGACAATAACTTGATACGAGCTAGCTAAATATCATTTCTGTAATAAAATAAATTTTATAAATGTTTTCATACAAGATGTACCTAAATGTCTATGTTACTAGAAATAATATCTAATGTATACAACTATATTACTACAAACATGTTCTGACTATTTACAAGCGCTTTTTTAAAGTCTACGTGAATAAAAACCTTTTTTATTTTATTTATTATTTTATTTATTAAGGGATGTATTAATCTATCACGGTTAAGCGACAGAACTACTATAAAAAAGATACTTTTCCAAACTGGTTTGTACTTCTAACAAATACGTTTTGTGCAAAAGCTTTCATTTTATCAACACACATACACGAAACAAATAACATTCCAACTCTGTCTCCAAAAATTGCTTTTGTTGTTTAGATGTCGAAACTCTGTTACATCTGTGCGCAATAATAACTTCCCGAAGAGAACCGTCACGGCCCAGACTTTATTCACTAGACCTGCTAATATGAAATTCACCATTTGCTGACATAAAACACATACACCGTGTAAGGGATAGCCTACCGATAAGATAAACACCCGGATTCCAAAAAGGGCACCGGAATGCCCTAGCGTTAATGGAAAAAAAATATTTGTCAATTAAACTAAACTGTTAACTAAAGGTGTTTAATGCTCTTTGCTATTTTTTCATACAACGTGTTCCTAATTTTTTGTACTGAAATGTACATACATACTACGAACAAATTACTGCCCATAAAACAGTGAAAGTTAAAAAAATACTAAGGTATATTTTATAACTTGATGTAGTAGGCTTTTTTGTAGTGGATATTGTTTTTTGTAGAATTTATTTCACACCACCAATCAATAAACAACCTATTTAATATTATTAATACTGTCAAAAAGTAATGATTAACATTTGTTGAATCAAAAACAGAAGCATTTTGTTTTAATTATTGCCATATAAATGTCACAAACGCCAAAAATCTATGTTTAGTCAGTGAACGCAAATAAACATGGAAGCATTCCTAGCTCGCGAAAATGACCCAACGCAGATTGTGCCGCGGTAGGCGGGGCTTAAAAATTGTGCCGCGGACCGAGTGGGACCGAGTTTACGCACTACAGGCATCAATAGCGGTCGTCTGTCAGTTATTAGTTTCAGCGTGTTTAATTTCCAAAAATGCCTTCCTGTGCAGTGAAGTGGTGTATTAATAAATCTCATTTGCATAACAAGAGTGTTGGAATTAGTTATTACGAGTAAGTACATCGCTATATATTTTAATTTTATTAAATATGAAGTCAATCAAATTGACACAAAATATATGGCGATGTTGTTATGCAAACGAATCAATTTATTTATCTACAAAAATTATGACGATTTTTTTTATTTATTACAATTATTTTAATCCTAGATAAAATACTCAGCATCTTTAGGGTATGCACAAAGAATGGTAATGGTGGTATTAAAACAGCTTGGTTTCTTCAAATTTCCACTCGATCTAAAGCGAAGAGAACTATGGACGAAAACGGTTCGTTTGGAAATGAATTCAATTCAATTTTATTTATATATTTACAGGGTAACTTGTAAAGCACCAATTACCTCACAGGACTAGATAGCTAAAACCGTAAGCAACAACATTTATTTTACAACTTTTGATAATTTGTATTTCTTTTTTGTAAGAAGTCTATATTAATTAATTTACCACTTGAATGTTTATAACTCTACGTGCATCGTAAATAATATGTAACCAGGCGGCTTGCGTAATCTTTGCGATGCCCGTAGAGTAAGTAGTTGCTTATGGTGTTAGCTTACTAGTCCTGCGAGGTTGTTGGTATTTTACAAGTAACCCTGCATATCTAGATAAAGGGTATTGACAGACAGACGGACGGATGGACAAAGAAGTGAAGGGGGCCCTAAAAAGTAGTACTTAAGTGTTATGTATACCTACGCAAATTGTAAATAATAATTAGTGAATAATTGGTCACAAATTTGTTTTATTTACCTATTATCATAGCAAATAAACCCATTACTCGCCAAATACTGCACTATTTAAAGACCTTAGAAAAGTTCTTGCCGTAAAGTTCAAGATATTGTATATTTTATCATAATTCTTTATTATTTTAATAATATCAATGTCACGGTGAATTATTTTAGTTGCACTTTATAACATAAAACATCCCTCGGCGAATGTCATGAACATGGTAATTTAGACCCGAACATGACGTCATAAAGTCTACTTTTAAAAGGTGTATCTGAGCGTTAATATTTTGGCCAATCAGAGACGGTATTCCGTTGTGTCAGTTTGATTGGGATGTTGGGTCAAAATTTGCGCTTAGTTTCCTTGAAGTAATGCTTCCATGTTTATTTGCGTTCACTGTGTTTAGTTGATAAATCTGGTGAGATGAAACAAAACCTAAAACGATTGAGCATAGTATATTATTTTCTCGGAAAATTATTGGAATAATTTCTATCAAATTTTAGTATTTTATTGACCAATTAAATGACAAGCTCTTTAAAAGCACGAATTTTAATATGATTTAAAAAATTATAAAAAGGTGCTTTAGCTTTCTTATTTCTTTTGAATTGAGTTGAAAATAATAAGCACATTAGGATTGAAAATTACAGTTAATCAAAAAAATACAATAATAAAAAAATTAAGAGCAAGATGCAGTAAAAAAATCTTACCATATCCACAAAATTGCTAACTCATAAATTGAAAGTAGGTCATAAGAAAAAATATAGAAAAAACCACAAAAAACTCATGTTTGGAAAACTAATAAGGTGGAATATATTTGGGTAAACTAACACTTCCACCCTTTATAACGTTGAGTGTAATAAAGCTTTGTTTTTACAACACTTCCGTACTTTCATAAATGTCGAGTGTGAGACATTTTCGTTTAAGCTGATGAATTTTCTTAATGAAAATCTTTCGCGGAAGTTGTTTTATATGTCCGAGTTTCGCCTAAAGCAATGGGCCGAGAATTTCAAGATAAAAGGGATTGTTTCTTTGAATATTGTTACTTTAGGGCAAAAAGATACAAAATGTTTACTTTGTATTACAAGATATCGAAGCTTGATAGCTCCGAGGTAGGTAAGTTTTATTTTCTACAAAAAGGTTTTATTACAATTTTTGTCTGCTTGCTTTCATTTGTTTACGGCAGCGTGACCCGTGTAGGGTTCGTATGAATAGTCAATGAAACATAAAGGTTTATTTATAAGTTTATTTATAAGAATATTTTAAAGAAAGTGTTGATAGGCTATTAAAACTGATTAAAAATGGTGCCAGAAACAATGCTGGCGATTCTGTTTTACATCTTTAAACTAATTTAAATGTCATTACGTCTCTATCTCTGATAAAGCACGTATGAAAAGAACTACCGATTAAAGAAAATGCCGAGGCATTATTTTTTGTTGTACCTTTCACACATTAGTATAGGTATTATTCTCATGATACCTACTACAATATCAAGTATACATGTATATTAATAGATTTTCAAGAATTTAATTTCTACCATCGATACCGTGTGAGATTTTTTCAAGTATTATTCCCCTACCATCAATGCCATTATTTTATCTTGTAAAGTACTTATTTTTATAGCCGACTCCAAAAGAAATAGCTTATTAATTCGACTGTATTTTTTTAATGGAACAAAACGATATACCTTTACAGGCAGTTGCCATTTGCCGTTTATTTATGTGTATAAATAGATTTACAAGAATTATTTTTCTACCACGAATATCGTATGAGATTTTCAAGAATCCTTTTTCTACTTAAGGTGCTATTATTTTATCTTGAAAAATTATTATATTTATGACCGGCTTCGAGAGAATGAGGTTATCAATTCGATTCTATGCTTTTTTTAATGCAACCAAATGTTGAATCTTTTGTAAGTCATTATTATTGTATTATTTTTGGTTCGATCTTGAATTCACTGCATTGCATTTCACCTATAAGTATTTTAGTGCTTAGAAACTTCACTCCCGAAGTATTGAACATCATATTGGTATTATAATTCTGGAACAGTGTATGCTTATTTATTACTTCTACCTGACTCAGCGACTAAACCAATCTGCTAGAAATTTAATCAGATTCAGATCTTACTACAAAGCTACATACACAAAATAAAACTAATAAGTCATAGTTTATGACTGCACGTGGGGCGCAGCGGTTAAGACAGTCGCCTCGCCGCTTCTGGTCGCGGGTTCGAGTCCCGCGCCGGACAACTATTTGTGTGACCCATAATTAGTTGTTCTGAGTATGGATGTAATTTGTGTCCGTCTATTATATGTTTGTAAAGCACCCCGCGAAACAGAAACTAGATTCCCTAGTGCAGGCGTTGTCTTAAAAACAATAATTTACTAACCGTATCATCTTGCCATGAATATAATAGTTATAAGGACATCCCAAACAATAATTAAAATCGATTAGTGTACAGTGGTTTTGTTACAACCGCAGACGTAACCAATGTGTGTTAAATATTGTACGCCATCACTTTATATGAATTAACATCTATAAAGATTTAATTTTAAGTATAACTAATTAGATAGAGTTTATACCTACTACAAAGAGTTTAAATTATTAATAAGCATCCTAGTTATATTAATTATATTTATGAAAGTGAAAGATTTTGTACATCGTCTCTACATTTTTCATCCATATATCACATGTAGCACTATGGCGGTGCCCATAGCTTATCAGATGACCGTGTAGCTTTTACATTCTCACTCATTTGTGCAAGTGCTACACCGTGTTTAATATTATATAATACGATGATTTTTACACAAGAACTCTACAGAGGCCGACCTAATGGCGAAGGCATTTTCCACAGTCAACAGTACAGTCAACCTATGGGTGATGTAGAGATAATATGGTGATAATAGATGTGATTTGATCAGTGTATTGATATAAATGTTGTTGTTGACTTGATCGTGATGGACAACGATGCAACTAGTGAGTTAAATTAACTGGTCAACGAGGGATAAACTAGTAATGCGAAAATAACCGACATATAATTAATTTTACACCGTAAAATACAAAACTTCACCTACATCGTGGTTTCATAAAACCACACAACGTTTTATTAAAAAGCAACGCCCGCATAAGACATACAGATAATCGCTGTATCGCGGGGTACTTTACAAACATGTAGTTGAAGGACACAAAGTAAACCCAGACTCAGAACAATTACTTATAGGGCACACAAATAGTTGTCCTGTGTGTCTTAAACGCTGCGGGACATTTACCGTCAGATTCATAATATTAAAAACTTTATACTGAAATAAAAAAATCAATCTGATATAGAATGCGATGAATATTTGACTAATAATACCATCACAAATATAAGTCATAGATACCTCTATTTGGAATCTTGTTATACCTAACCCTAGAAGCATATATGATGACATGCTAATAACTGGAAATGCTGCAATGGGGGAAACGCTGACTTCGCACCACGAGGCAACCACAGGGTACGTGAATGAAGACGGCGTCACTTCGTTATCTTGAAATAAAGTACAGTTAGCTTAATTCAGTCTATTTTTTGGAACTTCGATACCACTAAAAAAACTGAATTCATTTAACACTACTTAGTTTCAAGATCGAAATTACAATAAAAGGGAATTAAAATCAGAATTAACTAAGTGTCGAAACGATCGATGCTAGATACGAAGTGACGCCGTCTACCGCCACGTAGCCTGTGGTTGCCTCGTGGTGCGTAGTCAGTGTTTCCCCCAGCATTTCCAGTTATTGGTATCGAGCGGTGTCAGGTGGAATCGACCTGTTGCTGGCCGCTTTCACGTGCCCAAGTAATATTAGCATATCATCATATATGCTTCTAGGGTTAGTTAGGTATAAAAATCTATTCCCATTCTACACAACATAAATAATATTTTTAATTATTGAGGTATCTAGTGAAAATGGAGCTAACCTTATGAAACTTAAACCTATTTTACATCTTTTCGCAGATCAAATAAAATATCATATACTAATAAATATCAACACACACTGCTATTTAATCCCAAACTAGGCAGAACCTGAACTATAGCCGCCACACAACTAATAAACATATATATATATATATATTAATTAGTTGTGTATATAGGTATATAGAACAAATAATCGTGCTCATCTTGGAAAGAGTATTTTTGCTCTTCAATATATGCGTTTTTATCCGCTTGAGTAAATTTGAATTTAGAACATCGTGTGCACTAAGTTTGTGAATTCAAAACATCATTAAACCTATTTACTTATATCTCCATGCTACCAAATTTATCGTACAACTCATTTTAATTTGTTAAAAACTCAAACTTGGAACCTCCTTGGTATACTTTTGGATGTGATCATTTATTAAAAAGAATGTATATTAAGATTTACTAAATATTAAGATAGACATTAACCAAAACGCTTTCATTAAACCATATGCGCTTTATCTTTCTTAGCGACCCGGTATGTTAGCAGGTACAAGCGTACGCTACATTTAGATTTACCTGGCTTATCTGTGCTCTACCTAAGATTATAGTAACGTCAAGTTTACCCACATGTAACATAGGTCAGATTAACTCAAGCCAACAGAAACTGTATGAGAAAGTTAATTTACATCGTTAAAATATTCAAATGTAGACATTACACTAAATTATTTAATTTGAATACCGAAACCCTGTATGTTTTATTCATTGTTTAGAATTCATTTTAGTTACTGGGTGAAGGTATAAAATATTACTTCTGCTTTAGATTTCATTCGCGTGTTTAATATATCAAGATAAAAAATATTCTATCCTGTTATTCCAAGTTAAGAACTCTCTTTGTGCCAAGTGTCATGGCATTCATTCGTAATTTAAGCGTGATTTCGTAACAGCCGTATTATATTTTCACAAATGTGAAAATATGTTATAGTTTTTATGAAAATAACGTAATTTAGTATTAAAAATTCTAACCTTCAAAGCTAAACCTGCGTGGGAATTTAATTTCGTTTCGTTCGTTTAACGAATTTCTGATAAAGTGTTAGAGCTCATTAATTTCTATTGGTTGCTTCGAGCATTTTTGTCTAAATGCTCGAAGATTGGTTGGTGTATCAACATAAATATCCGAATTTCCAGTGAAATTAAGAAAGTACCTAATAGAATAACTTCTTCCGGGTTTAAGCGACTTGTTGAAAGATTGGTTTGATTCATTATATTGCTGTTATGATGTATGTACTGGTAAGCACTAGCATGTCCCCTGGTATCTGATCTGACTTTTATATAAGGTTCATCAATTGGAGTTCGCAAATATGATCTTGTTTCCTCATATCGTACTAATAGAATATTTAAAAAAAAAAAATATTTTTGAAAAAGTTATTCTATTATTACATGAAATTCTATTTGACATGAAATATTGCATAGACAAGTTATACAAAGGGTGGTCTTAATTACGGTAAGCAAGGTATTCTATAGTTGAACTGTCTGTACAATTAACAAATTTCCAATAAATACATATTGGTAACCTCAAGTGGTTGCCTTCGCCGGAATGCTCAAATTATTTTTTTGTAACATTCTTTTTAACCTTGCTATTCCTACATATCTCAACAACGCTTAGAAATTTTTGACACGCATTTGCGATCCTTAAGACCATCAGAATATTTTAAACTTCATAGCTCAGAGCCCAAATCTGTATTAATTGGAAATTCGTTAATTGTACACGCAGCTCTATAATGAAATGTCTCACCTATCGTAATTAAGGCGTCCTTTGTACAACTTGTATATCTAATATTTCATGTCATATGTATTCTAATGTTGTAAAATAGAGTATTCCATTCTAAATTTGGATAGTATGAAAGTATGGGTTTGGATATTATAGATAGTCAGTAGGTGTTTGTAAATTGATATGTAAGTAAAGTAAAGTTACTGCTTCATTTTAGTTTTACTTTTAACCAAAATACCTTATTCTTAAACTTTTAACTATTTATTTGGTTCAAGCAGATACAATATGAATGACCTTTTATCATATTATTTAGAAGTTCTTCGAACACATAGATTTGAACATAAGGAAAAAGGACAATGTTGAGCTTTTTTATTTTCATTCGTAAATAATTAGCACTTTAATTCCAAATGCCGTGATTTTTTTTCTTTCGTAATCTCACCAATCAGTATTATAGTATAGTATAGTATCGCATCTTAGTGCATGAATCAAATCTTTTCAAGCTGGTATATTTTCCAGCACATTGAACTCACATTCAACAGGTCAATTGAATTCTGATCATAGACGCCTATCAAAATTCCGAAGAGGATGTAACAAACTAGGAAGAGTTGAATGTTCTTGTCAAAATAAAAATCTAAACTGTCACCGAATTATTTATGGTTATGAAAATGTTATTTTATTTTATTTAGAAACAAATTTTGAAATATTTTTAACAATGCTGCAATTTTAATATAAAAATGACTCAAGAAACGAGAAGAGTATCACCAGCTGTATATGGAAAAGCACCACCAGTAACAGAAAAAGGTAAAGTAACCTATTGCACTGACTTGGAAAAATCCGTAATAGTGAGCAACTTTGAACGTCGAGGCTGGAGTCAAGTCGGACCCGATGAAGAATGGAATTTCTACTGGTCCTTTACTACAAATTGTCGCAGTGTTTTCAGTATCGAAAGCGGGTATCGAATGAACGATAACCAAATGATAAATCATTTCCCGAACCATTATGAACTTTCACGTAAAGATTTATTGGTCAAAAACATCAAAAGATATAGGAAAGAGCTTGAAAGGGACGGTAACCCATTAGCAGAAAAAACTGAAATAATTTTACCAAACGGACAAGTAAGCTCACGCTATACGCATTTAGATTTCATTCCCATAACTTACGTTTTGCCTGCCGACTACAATATGTTTGTTGAGGAATACAGAAAATCCCCTCAAAGCACTTGGATTATGAAGCCGTGCGGAAAATCACAGGGTGCCGGAATATTCCTTATAAATAAACTGTCTAAACTAAAAAAGTGGTCTCGTGAAGCGAAAACTCCACTGAATCAACTGACTAATAAAGAAAGTTACGTTATATCACGATACATTGATAACCCGCTCTTAATTGGAGGTAAGAAATTCGATCTACGACTGTACGTGTTAGTGACGTCATTTCGCCCACTAAAGGCCTATTTATTCAAACATGGCTTCTGTAGATTTTGTACGGTGAAATATGATACTAGTGTAACAGAATTGGATAACATGTACGTCCATTTAACCAATGTCAGCGTTCAGAAGCACGGCGGAGATTACAATAGTTTGCACGGCGGGAAAATGAGTATTCAGAATTTCCGTTTGTATCTGGAAGGTACGAGAGGGCGTTCTGTATCCGATAAGCTGTTCGCAGATATGCAGTGGCTCATTGTTCATTCTCTGAAAGCTGTCGCTCCGGTCATGGCCAACGATCGTCATTGTTTTGAGTTGTATGGGTATGATATCATAATTGACACCGCTCTGAAACCTTGGTTAGTGGAAGTAAATGCGTCTCCATCTCTACAATCGACCACTCATACGGATAGGATTTTGAAACATAAATTAATAGACAACACGATTTCTGTCGTTATACCTCCTGACGGCATACCTGACGCCCGTTGGAATAAGATTCCCTCTGCAGAAGCTCTTGGTGATTTCGGATTGTTGATTGACGAAGAACTTATGGAAAAAGAAGACACCAACTCCCGCTGTAACAGGATTTATCATCGTTTTAGGCAGTAATCATAACCTTAGCATAGTTTATACTACAATTCAATAAAACTCGATATTAATAAATTGTTTTATTTATTTCATAAAAGAAGAGAAGTATTTTAGTTAGTTTTCCGAGTGTTCCTATTTTCATGTGGTAAACGTTCGTGCTGATCTCTCTTGTGCATAGCGTCTTCATCTATAAGTATTTCGAAATCACCTAAAGCCTCTAAAGATGGATCTTTGTTCCAACGCGTATCCGGGATCCCGCCCGGAGACAAAACTACCGATAAAAGATTATCCATGAGCTTCGTTTTAAGTATTCTGTCGTTAACCGTCGTGGCCGTCATAGAAGGGGACGCGTTCACTTCTATAAGCCATGGCTTCAAGTTATCGTCAATGATTATGTCATAACCGTAACACTCAAAACAATGACGGTCGTTCGACATAATATTGGCCACGGCTTTTAATGAGTGCACTATCAACCATTGTATATTTTCAAATAGTCGTTCGGTCACCTCACGACCCCGAGTTCCTTCTAAATATAGCTTTAAATTTTGTAAGCCCATTTTACCGCCGTGCTGACTATTATAGTCCCCGCCATGTTTTTGTACGCTCACGTTCGTTAAGTGGATATACATATTGTCGAGTTCGGTAAGGCTCGTGTTGTATTTCATTGTGCAAAATCTACAAAATCCATTCCGAAACATGTAAGCCTTTAAAGGACGGAAGGATGTAACGAGAACGTAAATCCTTAAATCGAATTTCTTTCCTCCAATAAGAAGTGGATTATCTATATAGCGGGATATGACATAAGTATCTTTGCATGTGAGATGATGTTGTAAATATTTCTTGGATTGTCGAGACCATTGCTTAAGTTTAGAGAGTTTGTTTATGAGAAAAATCCCCGCCCCTTGCGACTTGCCGCAAGGCTTCAAAATCCATGTTTGTTGTGGATACTTTTTATATTCTTCTACAAAAATGATGTAGTCAGAAGGCAACACATACGTTATTGGTATGAAATCTAAATATAAATAGCTAGAAACGACTTGGCCGCTTGGGAGCGTTACTTCAGTTTTTTCCGCGAGGGGATTACCTTCTTTTTCCAATTCCTTTCTGTACCGCTTTATGTTTTTCACGAGTAAATCTTTTCGCACAAGTTCGTAATGGTTTGGGAAATGGTTGATCAATTGATTGTCTCCGAGCCGTAAACCGTTTTCTGCATTGAATATATTTCGGCAGTTCTGGGTATTAGCCCAGTAGACGTTCCAGTCTTCATGGGGCAACACTTGCCTCCATCCGAGTTTCTTGAAACTATTTATTAATATAGCCTTTTCAAAGTCTGTACAAAAGTTAAAGTGTTTTCCATCAGGTGCAGAAGTGGGGCATGACATGCGTCTATGTATAATGGCAGTAGACTTCTTATTGTATGTGGCCATTTTGTGAGGTTTTAAAATGTATATGCTACACTTACAAGTATTTAAAAATAGTTGTGTATTACACTGAACCAGAAAAAAGAAATTAAATAAATCTTGACCAACCCGTTCACACAAGCCTACACATTAATCCTAATAAAGGGAACATGGAGTATATGACCCCTAAGATAATGTTAGAATGTTATATAATCTTTGGCAATTAATAATGATTCTATTGTTCACAGAATAAAATAATTCAGGGAGTACATAAGCATTAGGTTGAATAATCATAATCTATGGTCTTTGGGAAAAGCCAACAGTGAATTGGAATCCAGATATAAATAAAGTCGAGTAATATGGAAACTAATAAGCCATTGAATTATCAAAGAACTTAGTTTAATCGAAACGTTGCTTTTTATGCTTTTTCATAGACGTCGCTTTTCATACATATTCATTATGGACAATAATGTTCAAGGGGTGTTTATCTTATTATGACATATTATATGGTGTCTTATGCTAAATAAGAATGCTCCATATGTTGCTAGAACAATAGTATCAAACGACATCATTGTAAATATAACAATGAAATATGGTTGATATTATATGTAATAATAATGTGTCTTGGGACATTATGCACACATTTCACACACGGCCATCTGATCCCAAACCAAGCTGAGACTATGGAAACCAGATAACTGATATACTACAAATACTACTATTATTTTGTAAAGACATAGGTACTTGTGTATATAATTACACCCAGGAGAAACATATGTACATGTTCATGGACACACATATCTGTCCTGGCTGGGAACTCAACACGCCGCTTGCGGCGTGAAAGACAAGTATGTACCAATCACGCTAACCTGTCTGTCAATAATGTATATATTTTATATTGATTCTTCACTCGTGCTATACATATAAATAAATTAAAACATTATATTAAGGGACGCAAAGCACAAAAACTCAGAATATAACACTCTCCATTACACCATAAAAATGCACGTTTTAACAAATCTTATAAACAAATCGTACATGGGTGGTTTTATCGCATAAAGCAATCTCTTCTAGCCAATCTTCCCCAACCCTAGAAGAGCTAAATACTAGCTATGCCCCGCGGTTTCACCCGCATTAAAGTAGTTTTAGCGTAAACGAGTTACAAACATAGGTGCCTCCATAGATCTCTCTACACATACTCAAAAACTTTCGCATTTATTATATTAGTAGAATGTGTACCTCTAGCGGATTTCGGCAGTGCACGCCGGAATAGCTCGCAGATGGTACATTTTTTCCTACTTACTTGACACTTATCGTCATATTTTGGTCATTTCACACAATATCTTTATAAATTGTAGCCTTTGTGTTATTCGGATGTATAAAGCTATATTATTGTAAAGATTCATTAAAATCCATTCAGTAGTTTTTACGGGAAAGAGTAACAAACATCCATCCAATCATCCATACTTAAATACTTTCGCGTTTATAATATTAAGTAGGATTTTCAGTGGGTAACAAGGCATATGCCAAATTTTTGGTATTTTTAGTAATTAAACCATTATTATTGGGCCAATTTAGTTGTCCAGTACAGGGACTGAAAACTAGACAGGAGGGTGCCGAGGAAGAAGCGAGTTGAGTTAAAATGAGTCAATTTAAGAAAATGTATCGTATAAGGATTCGGATAAAAGATTTTAATAAAATTGTTATAAAATGCTTCATTTCTTTTAACACTATCCCAATTATTTTTTAAATCGCTCTTAAATTTCTTAAGAATACTTTTAATAGTACTCTGTCTACAATCAGTCTCGTTGGCCAAATGTGTATAAAAAGATCTTCTCTAAATTGTTTTAGTTTATCAAGTAATATTATTGAAACTTTTTACTACACAGACTTACATATATAACCTGTATACCCATTAAGGATTATATTATTACCACGCCACGATAAATTGAACAGAATTAGATGACTTACAATAGAATTAGAATTCTATTGTATTGCGTTTAAATACATTTTACACACTCCGCATGCATAAAACTTTACCTTTTCGGAACGACACAGAGGTATAATTTCTTAAAAAGGTGCCCATAAGTCTAAATTTGAAAAATGACGAAACCACTTAGATATTCACACCAATTGATAGCCAGATAAATTCTTCATATGAAACTACCCTCAAATCTACGCATTATCACTTTATTTATTAGTAATATCTCAGTAAAGTTCAACATTGTATGCGGTTGATACTGTTACTTGTTTACGCATAAAATTAACTTGTGTGATTTGTTCTTCGCTT
Source organism: Pseudoips prasinana (assembly GCA_951640165.1). Classification (NCBI taxonomy): domain Eukaryota; kingdom Metazoa; phylum Arthropoda; class Insecta; order Lepidoptera; family Nolidae; genus Pseudoips; species Pseudoips prasinana. The sequence continues at coordinate 20,603,472 of OX621240.1, forward strand.
ATTTTTGTTTGAAACCGATTGGTTTGAATATTGGATAGTGGGAATTAAGGTAAGAAGTGTTGTATTAATATGTTTTAACATTCATTATCTTACAGTTGGCCCAGATATACAAATATATTACTTGCCTGTTTTGAAGACTAAAATAAATCGTATTATCAACATTCTCGAAGGTTTATGTTTATGAGTACGGCAAAGTGCGGCTATAAGTTTATTGTCAATCTATAGGTTTTATTGTCAACTATATGGTCTTAAAATAAAATTTTGCTAATTTTTGCTAATCCGTATAATATAACCCATTTTAAGACAAAGGGTGAAACATCGCTTTTTTGTAAAAAAACGTTTTAAGAGACTTATTTATTTTTCTACCTTCCAGGAATGAAAATTTATACTAAAACTGAATTATTTGACGTTATAAAACAGTCACCGATGAAAAATATAGATAAAAAAATCGAGGTTTTGTATACACATTTGGCCAACGAGACTGATTGTAGACAGAGTACTATTAAAAGTATTCTTAAGAAATTTAAGAGCGATTTAAAAAATAATTGTGATAGTGTTAAAAGAAATGAAGCATTTTTAGAACAAAATATTCAGTATGGCTACAAGGTATAATCAAAATACCTATTATTACAAAATCATTGCCTGGTCATCCAACTAAATCATTTCTACAGTCCAGTGATAATACTAAGCGTAGAAAGACAATAGCTCTTCGGAAACATACAGATATGGATCAATTAGTGTATGCGACTCAAATGAGTCTTCGTTCAGGTGACAATCCAATACCATCCAATATTTTAAAAAGAATATCCCAATCCCCACAACAAGCCAAGGAGTTATCTATGTCAACAAAAGTTATACCAGTTAAAATGCTAACAGGGGAAGAGGCTTTGAAAGTTCTAATGGAAGCTAATTTAAGCAAAAGACAATACCAGATTATAGGACAAGCAGATCCCTAGAAATTTCTTGGAGGGTAACTTCAACTTTAGCGGAAGTCCGTTTACAGGGTTTGTTGGACTATACCATTTTAAGATTGTTCAAATAACATTATTACATTGAGGATATCTTGGAAACTTTAGGCGAAGAAGAAAGATCAAATTTACGCCTTCTATCTAAGTGGGGTTGCGATGTTCGCAACAAGTACAGTACCAACAAAAATTTCAACATGACTATGATTCGGACGCAAACATCTTTCAAAGCTCATTTGTTCCTATCCGTCTAGTCACAAAATTCCAAAATAGTGAAAGATTAGTGTGGCAAAATCCAGTTCCATCTTAGGAATCTCAGATCTTAGGCCTATACTTATGAAACTGCCGAATTCTACGTTTCTCTGTATTCCTGGCTTCCGATGTCTCCCACAGTTCACAAAATTTTAATACACGGTCCTTCAGTAATCGAACACGCTATTCTTCCAATTGGTCAGCTATCTGAGGAAGCAGCGAAGGCCAGGAATAAACATTTCCGGCAGTATAGACTAAATTTGGCTCGCAAATTTACAAGAGAAGATTGCAATTACGATATACTGTGCAGATTATTGCTTTCCTCAGATCCGTTTCTTTCTTGTTTATGATTGGTGAAACACAGAAAAAAAAACCCCTGACATCAGAAGCTTTAGAGCTATTAGCTTCTGAAAACTTAAATGAAACGTATGATGTAATAGAGGGAAACCGATCAGATGAAACACATTATGACGATTGTAGTCACGAAAACGACAATGATGACGAAGTCTAATGACGGATATTATTTTAGGATTCATATTTACATAACATGTTATAATATGTAAATATGATACCAAAAAAAAAAAACAACCATATTTTTTTCAATAAATACTCTAAATCACTAACTAATGTTTATTTCTTTTCAAATACATCTTTTTAACTAATTAAAGCAAATAAATATTTTTGGGCAATTTTTTAAGAAATTATACCTTAGTGCGACGTTCATAAACGCGGCTCACAGTTAGAGCTCAGAATAGATAACAGTACTAAGTAGGATTTACTAGTAGAAATCTTCACGTAAGTTCGTTGAATTTGGGAGCGGAAGCTTTACTTTATTTCATTTGTATGACTGATTCCCTTCTTTCTATTTATTAAGAAATTATTTATTTGCATATAGGTACGTTATTACATTACAGTACGTACAGCACATCTAATCGGTACCATTGAATGTGAGCAATATTGATGACACTTTTATACAATATTTAAACTTACAGAGTGGGTGATCCTGTAAAATTTAGTAGCGATCGGATAATCAGACTATTAAATTCTTTATTTTGTGTTATATTTTTCACACTAATTAAATACCAATTTAGATAAAAACTAGAGCGATTTTGATAATACATACATTTCAGACTATCATATCGTTACAACTAAAAATAGCCAAGAGGATCTTGTATAATTTGGTATTTTTTAAGTTTTGGTAATTTTCCTTTACCTAGTGGGAACGATTGACTAGTAAATATTATTTAAATATAATCAACAACATACTACTATATCAAATGCAGATTCTTGTTACTCCTCACTAATTTCAGTAAAATTTTACAGAAAATATTTCTACCTTCAAATAACATATATGATTACTTTTATCCCCAAAATATATTGCCCACGTGGGATGGTCAACGAAACTAAGAAGTTAACAATAAAGATAACGGATCTAAAATAATGTAGAATATTTAACCACCCTGCAGAGAAAATCTCATGGTAAAGGTGTAGGCTCCGCCCTGCGCATGTAATCGCCCCTTGAGCATGCCCCATAAATTCATTTATTATTAAACATTATGGACTCTTATCTCGCACTCTCACTAATTTACGTCGATCGGCTGTGTGTATTGGCGTCCGCCCTCTATTAGCCACTTGATGTGCGTTCTTGCATGCATAATTTGGGATCGTCAATGGTTACCCTTTGTTATTTATATCAGATGTTAATAGTTAGAACATTTTTGATGTACCTTCAAAAAAGGACTATAACTTACATGAACAATTTTATGTCTGTGAATGAGGCAAAAGGAAGTCCGTTCTCCCTTTTGGAAAAAGGCGTGAGTCTATGTATCTTATCCTACTAATATTATATTTATATTTACATCCTACCTTCTACTAACATTATAATATATGGATGTATGAATGTTTGCGTGTATGGATGTTTGTACTCTTTAACGCAACTACAGAACATACATGTATATACATATAGCATATTAGGCTATAACACACAGGCTATAATTTATAAATATTAACGCGGGTTAAACCGCTGGGCACACCTAGTAACATTATAAATGGGAAAGTTTGTGAGTACCTATAGATGTATGGTAGTTGGTTAATCTTTCACGTAAAAACTACTTAACGGATTTTGATGAGACTTTGAAGTAATATAGGTTATGAATCCTAACAACTTATAGGCTTTTATTTATTAATTAAAACTCGGGTAAAAACGTATGGCACAGCTATGTTAGATATTGTACGCGTGATACTTTAAAACACTTTATCTTTTTAAAATTGTAATTTTAAACGTAACTCACATTAATTTCCCATTAATATTATAAAAGCGAAAGTTTGAGAGTGTGTGTCTGTGTATGTTTGTTACTTCTTCAAGTCTAAACGGCTGGAGGGATTTTAATAAAATTTGGAATGGAGTTAGCTGGCACCCTGGATTAACATATAGGCTATAATTTATAAAGTTTAACGCGGGTAAAACCGCGGGCACATCACACAGTGCCATCTAACCAAAACTGCATAGCAAAGCGTATAGAAATATTAATTTACTTTTTTTGTAAATATAATACATACCTAAAACACGCAGAAAACATCTAGACCAATGCAATTATGACAGACAGACATGTTCATGAACACAAACATCTTTCTTGGGCGATAATCGAACCCACAACCTTAAAATCAGAACGAGCCACGGCGGTCGTCGACTAAGGTCGTTGTTTTCCAAAAATGAAAAACGAGGCCTTTTCTATACGAATTGATTAGTGATATGTACACCTAACCACTATGGTCTATCACTATGGTCACTAAGAAGTGGCCATATAGATGTAATTTATTTAATCATCCGCATATAATAACTTGTTGTATTGAAACTACCTATACCTGTGTACTTACTTACTTATAATATAAATATATAAATTAGTTTAGTCCATGTTTTAGTTTCAGCCTTTTAAGATACTCATTACACAACGTATAAAAATTTAGTGGAAAAAAATTTAGTTACGACATTTAACAGTATTAATCGTTTAATATAAGCTACTGGTTAAGAGCCTTCTGCGCTAGCCAAATGCTCATTCACTTCAATTCTTTAATTTTAATATTGTACAACTAAATTTCAAAATAATAGATTCATTTTTTTAGACTTATTATATTTTTGTAATGTTTATACTATGTTCGACTATGTTTGTGTACTGCATTTTGAACTTGACAAGTACAAGTGTATGTTAATACCCAAGGGCTGAATAAATTTCATTATTTCATCATCATTTCATTATAATATTTCTGTAGACGAAATTTAAAGCTTTTGACGTTAATTAGCTTTACTTTTCAAATTTATATTTAACCTGAACTAATTAATTAATATTCTTCTATACTGCTCAAAGAGTCCTACGTAAACATGTCCTAAGTAATGTTATAAATATCAGTGGCGAAGGTCTTACATAACATGTATCTTTATGGCTTTATTTTTTTATTATTTCTGCTATTATTAAAAAAAACACAAATTCTATGAAATTAAAATACTACCAGAATATCAGCAATGACGCAAATCATATTTCATTGCAGGTTCAAACACTTGCTTTATTTTTAATTTGATTGTTAAACACCTTAGTGTTTGGGTGTTTTATAAGTTATATAATATAAGTTATATTCTTCATATATGCTCGCCGGTTTAAGGTACTTTTGACCTAGCCTTTCTTGAAAACATCTCCGATATTGTCAGAGAAAGTTTGATGAGTCTTCCTCTTACCATCCACACAGGCCTGGTGTACCCAATTCTTTTGTCAATCTTTGAAAACAATTAAGAAATCTAAAATAAATGAAAATCCTTTATTAATACCCAAACCATCGCGACATATCTACCTATTTCAAATAGAAGATTATAAAATATCATCTTGTGTTATTTATCTTTACTAAGCATTAATCATTTTTGTAAACCGAATTGATTAGTCATCGCTATTTTTGTATGTTTTATCCTCATTTATCTACAGTCATCATCACGCCTTGAGAAATGTCCAAGATTTCATATAACGTGGGGTAGATAAAACAGAAGGGGCTTTATGTTTTCCAACTGATGCAGTTCAGTTAATACATACATACAAAAAAGTAACTGTCGAATTAATAACTAAACCCTTAGTAGCAATTATCAGTAAAATCAACATTTGTTAATACAACCTATAATACAAAATAAAATAAAAATATCTGTTGCACACCTTCCATGCAAAGATGAATAAGTGATCAGTTATATTTTCCTAGGTATTTGATTTTTTAAATCATACTTAATATAACTTTTCCCATACGCCCATTTTGATTCGCAAATATTCATTTCATTTCATCCGATATTGCTCCTCAAATGGAGGCTCATTTTCCAATTAAATGCAATCCTTTGAATTTTCTCTCCAATTTTACTTAAGACTTGTGAAGCTTCTTATTTCATAAATCAGAAGATCAGATGGCGAGGGTTACTGTAATGCTATTACAAATTGGGGTTATTATAATATTTTATTAAGTTTTCCTAATTCTGTCATGTTAAGGATGGAATAATATAAAATATTTTCTAGCCGAAATATGTTCCACTTAAATCAATAGGTACATATAGGTTTATTGTAGTCAAATAATTATTAAATATTTTATTTTGTAGGTGGAAAAACAAAGTTTACATAAAATTATGAAAGGATTTGAAAATTATCTTTTTGTAAGAAATACCGCCCGCACTAATAAATCTCTGTATCGCAGGGGCCTTTACAAAAAACAAACAATTCCTAAACTTTATGTGTCTATGGGTCACACAAATAGTTACCCAGTACAGGGATCGAACCGACAACACAAAAGTTATTGACTATTTTAGCCACTGCATCACACGTGCTGTGGAATAGTAAGAAAAAAATTATGTCATAGTCTGTGTTGGACATGTAACATTAATAAATGGCAGATAATTTTCAAAGATGCCTTACAACGGCGACTTCATTTATCATTCCAACAATATTTCCCAAGTTTCCACTTGTTCCCATACACGTCATGCTGTTCTTTTGTATTCACAGTCATGTTAATGTGATACAATGTTATTTGTAAAGGATTGCTAAACAAGTATTTGTCAGTGGCGAGGGGTGACATATTCCTTGAGACAATTCTATTATTTGATACTCCCCATGAACGGAGCCATTGCCATTAGCATCTATGTAGTTATATTATTTATGAAACAAATCCACACAATAATTTTATAAAATACTAGCTGTGCCCGTGACTTCGTCCGCGTGTTAATTAGTTTATTTTGTTTTTTAGTAAATAAAAGACTTTACTAAAATAAAAGTAGCCTAAGTTACTCCTTATTACATCAGCTACCTGCCAATAAAAGTCCCGTCAAAATCGGTCCAGCCGTTTCAGAGATTAGCCGGAACAAACAGACAGACAGACAGACAGACAAAAATTTTAAAAAATGTTATTTTGGTGTATGTACCGTATATATATTCATATTTATGTAGTAAAAACCGGTTATTTCAATATTACAAACACACACTCCAATTTTATTTATTTGTATAGATGTACGAATTTTGGTACCTAAATTGTGAAAGCTGTTATCTTAGTTTAAATTTTTGATGTTTCGCTCATTTGAGAGCTCAGAATAGAGAATCCCGGTTTAAAACATGTTGTTGATCTAAAGTCTTCTCTGAATAAAAAATTAAATAAGCCTAACAAGCAATATTTAATATACTCAGAATAAAGTGTATTTATGGCATACCTACTTAAAGAGATAAGATTGAACATCTTGTAAAAAATTATTAAGTATACAGTATTCACAAAATAATCCATCGTCGTCTTTATTTTAGTAAATTAGTTCACACATTGTACTAACATATTAAGCTGGTACCGCAAAGTTCACTGGCGGTAGGCTTTCATTCACAAATGTAAGTGACTTTACCCATTTTATTTGCTTTAATAAACCAGATTCAGAGGAATAGTCAACATTTTAAAGATTTTTTTTACAAACATATAATGGACGGACACAAATTACATCCAGACTCCGTATTATGGGCCACACAAATAGTTGTCCGGCGTGGGAATCGAACCCGGGACACGATGCGGCGAGGCCACTATCTTAGCCGCTGCGCCACACGTGCAGTGTGAGTTGTTATTTTATTATTAAAACTTATACAATATAATGAGAGTAAATGTGGCAAAAGAGATTTGCAAGAATCATAACAAATGGAAATCCATTGTCTCTGCCTATTTTGAAATCATTAAGAAACAGGTATGGATCTATGTTCGTTTTACCATTTTATCGTTTCAAACGGATAGCTTATATATATCTGACTCTATTCTTGGATATATCTTAAAGATCTACAAGAGATACTAGTGAAATTGTAATTTCTTGCCACCATGCCACCAACTACAATCAAATGATTGTAGTTGGTGGCATGGTGGCAAGAAATTACAATTTCACTAGTATCTCTTGTATATATAGAAAAGAAAAGACCTCAATTACTCGCAAACTGACGTATCGACCTCCAATTTTGACATAAACAGATGCTATTTTGCATTTAAAAGAAATGTACATACTTTTACCCTTTATTGCAACAAAAAACAAGACAATATAATTTTACAAAGAAGGAAAAGAATCGGGGTTTTGAAAATGTCACGAAATAGAAAATTTACTATTAAAATGGGAGCAAATGAAGACGCAAGCAAATTATAATAAATTAATAAAAATAAAGTACGGCGACGTCATGTCAGTGGACACAATTGCTTTATGAAAATCGCTCTTACGGCCTACATAATAAACACTGAGATGACGTTGAATGTACAAAAATTACGAAGCTACCTCAGTAAATCTTTATTAATTTCTACTCGTGGTCGTCAGTATTAACTCTGACCTATATTCCTTTGATATAATTAATTACAGATCACAAAGTTTTATTTTTATCTTATACTAGCTGTGCCCCGCGGTTAGGTATACTTGCTTTAAACTTTATAATTGCCTATGCGTTAGTCTAATATATAAGCTACATTGCTACAAAGTATCATCAAAATCCGTTCGGTAGTTTTTGCGTCAAAGAGTAACAAACATTCATACATCCATACTTACAAACTTTCGCTTTCACAATATTAGTAGGACTATAATATAACAGAAATAGTTATTAAATACAATATAGGTTATTTTATTTTATTCAATAGAGGTTTCGGTAAGTACTTTTAATGGACCTGCAACGTATATGTATATAAGCTTCTAAGTAAAATATAATAATATTGCTTTACAAAACATGCCTAGCTTTGTATTGGCACGTATACTGGATAATAAACATGACACGCTTTGTAGTGCCAGAACAGAGTTCTATTATTCTATATGAATTTAAATATGGTTGATTCATTTAAAACAAGTTCAAGAGCATTAGTAAGTTTAACATATAATTTTAAATTGTTATCTTAACAATTATTGGGTGGTGGAGTTAATAAAATACAATTTTTGGTGCGCACTCTATTCCAAAGTACGTGACTGATAAAGATTTCAAAATGTCTGTACACCCATACACACAATTTATATACATCCGACAAACTCAACCAGCACATGCAAAGTTAGTCTCTTTCTTTCACGGCTTTACGAAACAATAGAGCCGTGCTAGGGACCAAACTATTTTGCCACTTTCATGTAAATTCAAACTCCAACTCTGGGACAAGACAATCGCCTCGGCACTTCGTATCCCGAGTTCGATTCCCTTGCAGGATAACTATTTGTGTGAACCATAGAACAACTGTGCTGATTCTGGATGTATTGTGTCCGTCAATTTAATGTTTGTAAAGTACCCTGTGGCAGAGGGATACAATTCCTTGACACGAGCTTGCCTTAAAAAAATACAGATCCTCGAGACGGTCGAGTTTTAGGGACGTTGTGTGCATATTATTATGTCGCTCTACGTTATGTACGCAAGCCGCTCATCCGATTGAACATAAGGGAGGGTATTTTATCGATACTAGTCATGCATTACCCTTGTCAAGGATTTTATGTATTTTTTTAACTACCCCGCACTAATATAATTAGCCGCCGTGTATAATTGACGGACACAAAGTACATCCAGACTCAGGACAACTATTTATGGGTCACACAAATAGTCGTCCTCCGTGTCGGGCCACGAAGTGGCGAGGCGACTGTCGTAACCGCTGCGCCACATGTGCAGACAAAAAATACCCTTTAGCGTGGAGGCTCTACGTGCAATTTGGCCGTGTGTTTACTGAAAGAATGGGTTCGTTAAAGTTTAGGTTAAAAACACAACTAAACTTTTAAAAGCTTATTCATACAGTAAACACACTCAATGTTTCCGTAATTTGGATTTGTTATTTGTATCGTTCCTATATTATTTCAACCCTTTTCTGCGATCTATATTTTTACCCAAATAACAATATTATATAGAGACTTACTGTTTATATTCTGAAAATAGAATGACAAAGGTACGTCGTAAAATAACAAGGAGACGTTTTATTTCACTTCTACATATGTTTACTTAAACCTAGGTATCTATACTATATATTTATTTATATTTATATTATAAAGCTGAAGAGTTTGTTTGTTTGTTAACGTAACGCGTAACGCGCTAATCTCCGGAACTACTGGGTCGAATTAAAAAATTCTTTTTGTGTTGGATAGTCCATTTATCGAGGAAGGCTTTAGGCTATATATCATCACAGTGCGACCAATAGGGACGAAGAATAAGAGGAAAATGTGGAAAAAACGGGGAAAATTATTCAACTTTGGAGACTTCCGTTGCGTGCGCTGCGTAAACGGTTCAAGTTATCCAAAAAATATGTATGAAAGAATAAAATGACGTAGAAATGATATGAAAGAAAAAAATTGAAGGTCTAGACTGCCTGATGCAGAACCCTTAGCAGCCCAGCTAAACTTTGAGAGATATGAAAATACCGTCTTAGGAAAAGTTGCTCAGCATGATAAGCACTTTCTAATAACGTAATAAAATTGAAGGTCTAGATAACCTGATGCAGAACCCTTAACAGCCCAGCAAATTTTTGAGAGATATGAAAATACCGTCTTAGGAAAAGTTATTCAACATGATAAGCACTTTCTAATCTATACTATTGACTCATTATAACCTGTATATCAATATTTAATTGTGAAATAAATTGTACCTTGACATAACTTAATATGAAGAAACAAATTAGAAGTTACTACAATAATTTTAAATTTTAAAATAGCTCAAATAAAATAAAATTGACACTCGCGTATGATGTCCAAGACACTGTGACCGGCGAGCGGGGGCGGCGGCGGCGGGTGAGGGGGGAGGAGTCACCGCCCACGCCTGCGTCTACGAGGTACCATGCCGCGCGGCTCAGACGCGTGGTCGACTCCCTACGGAACGGTTGAATGCAGCGTACTAAATTTTCATTTCGTTTTCGCGATATATCGTTGTGTAATTAACACGTTTGTTATAAATATTTATTTTGTGGTAGTTTTCTATTGTTGTTTTGGCTATACCTATCTCGTAGTATAACCTAATACTTAAGTTTTAATTTTCTTTGTTCTTTCTTTAATCTTAACTTTCGTTATAAATTTTCATTTTATAGTATTTTTATTTTGTTGTTTCGGCTTAGTTTTCTATTGTTGTTTCGGCTATACCTATCTCATAGTGTAGTATAACCTAATACTTAAGTTTTAATTTCCTTTGTTCTTTCTTTTATCTTTACTTTCGTTATAAATTGTCATTTTATAGTATTTTTATTTTGTTGTGTCGGCTATATCTCATCGTGTAATAAAACCTAATACTTTTAAAGAAACTTTACGAAACACGGTTTCAATTTCTTCGTTCTTTCTTTTATCTTTTTTGTAAACATAATGCCTAGAAAAAGAACTCAGCTTTCACGACAGACAGCTACGGCAAAATGGCTGCGACTTTTGCGCAGCAATGAAACAGCGGATGAAACTATGCATAGGTTGGCTACTCAACGAGCGATCAATGAACAAAACCGTGCTAGAGAATCTAGCGTTGAGCGTTCGCAGCGGTTGGCCTCACAAAATTTCCGAACTTCAGCAAACCGACAACGGTAATCAAGTGCTGAACGTTCCTAACGTTTGGCTTCACAGAATTCCAGAACTTTGGCAAACCGCGCACGGGAATCAAGTGTGGAACGTTCCCAACGTTTGGCTTCACAGAATACCCGAACTTTGGCAAACCGTGAACGGGAATCAAGTGATGAACGTTCCCAACGTTTGGCTTCACAGAATTCACGAACTTTGGCAAACCGTGAACGGGAATCAAGTGCTGAACGTTCACAACGTTTGGCCTCACAGAATGCCCGAACTATGGCAAACCGCGAACGGGAATCAAGTGCTGACCGTTCTCATCGATTAGCTCAGCAAAATGCACGATCAGCAAGGAATAGAACCCGCAGGCAACATAATTTATTGAATTCTGCATTTGCTTATGATTGTACTCTTGACTATGCTGAGCTAAATGATAGTGATATTGGCAGCATGGATAAGATATGCAACTTATGCCAAGCAAAAAAATGGGTAGCTGAAGCTCCTGGACTATGTTGTAGTGGTGGCAAAGTAAATATACCTAAAATACCGGAACCAACATTAGTTTTTATAGAATTGATATCAGGCTCACATTCATCCTCAAAGCATTTTTTAAATCACTCAAGACAATATAATACACTTTTTCAGATGACTTCACTCGGAGCCAAAGAAATTCGTAGGGAAACTTTATGCCCACTTTTAAAGTCCAGGGTCAAGTTTATCATTTGATCGGTAATTTACTTCCAGCTGAAGGTGCACAACCAGAATTTTTACAAATATATTTTGTTTCTCATGCAGATCAGGTATCTTTGCGCTCAAATATAAACCCAACCTTGCAAACCGACCTTATCGACGCTCTACAAACGTATCTTCACGATCATAATACGTATATTCAAAGTTTTAAATATAATCTCGAAAATAGACCAACGGATAGAGGCGCTCACAGCTAGATGCTCTCACCGGTCCGTAAGCGATTGGCGAGGGAAAGCAACTAGGCTCGTGGTCAGTCCATAGATGGGTGACCGCCAAAGTGGTTTAATTTCTGAGCGTCTCCGTGCTTCGGAGGGCACGTTAAGCTGTCGGTCCCGGTTGTAGTCATTAGACAACAGTCGTTAAGCCATGTCAGAGGCCTACTGGGCGGCTTGAGCAACTCTGACACTAGGGTTACCACTACCCATACGATAAGCAAGCAACCAACGGATGATTTGAAACTTATTATTCATGCTGATGTGAAACCTCATAACGAGCATCGAGGTCGGTATAATGCACCCGTAGTAGATGAAGTAGCTGTTCTTTTGATAGATGAAGACAAAGGTCCCCGAGATATTGTGTTAAATGCGAGAGATGGTCGACTTCAACGAGTTTCTGAAATTCATAGATCTTATGACCCACTTCAATATCCTTTACTGTTTCCCTTTGGAAATGACGGATACTGTATAAATATTCCACAGCAGAATACTGCTGCTAGATCTAAAACTGTATCATGTATGCAGTTTTATTCCTTTAGACTCATGGTTAGAAGTAATAACTTTAACAGCATTCATTATTTCAAAGGGTTATTCAACCAATATTGTATTGATATGGCAGCAAAAATGATTTCTAAGAGGCTTGACTTTATCAAAAGAAATAAAAAAAAATTGAGAGCAGAAGAGTACATTCATTTAAGAGATGCCGTGGTTAATGATGGCAATACAAACGCTTCTAACATTGGCCAGCAGGTTATACTGCCGTCGTCATTTACAGGATCCCCCAGATACATGAATGAGAAAAGTCAAGATGCCATGACATATGTCAGGAAGTTTGGAAGACCAGATCTCTTTATTACATTCACATGTAACCCCGAATGGCCAGAAATAAAAATTGAATTATTACCTGATCAAAATTCTTACGACAGACATGATTTGGTTTCTAGAGTATTTCATTTAAAACTTAAGAAAATGATAGACCTATTAACGAAGAAAAATATCTTTGGACCATCGAAAGCCTTCGTTTACAGCGTAGAATGGCAAAAAAGAGGTTTACCTCACGTCCACATTTTATTGTGGCTGGCGAACAAAGTACAACCAGATTCTATAGATGCAATAATATCGGCTGAAATACCTGATGAACAACAAGATCCAATTCTTTATAATATTGTCATAAAAAATATGATACATGGTCCTTGCGGATTTCACAATCCTGCATCACCATGTATGAAAGAAAACATTTGTTCTAAAAAGTACCCAAGGCATTTTATTTCTGAAACACAAACCGGGGATGACGGTTACCCAACTTACAGGCGCAGGCCTCCAGATAATGGTGGAAACACCGCAATAATTCGTGTCAAAGGTACAGAAATGAGCGTGGATAATAGGTGGGTTGTGCCATATAATCCAGTGCTATCACAAAGTTTCAATGCACACATTAACGTAGAGTTTTGTCAATCGGTCAAAGCTATTAAGTACATCTGTAAGTATATTCATAAAGGCTCTGATCAAGCCACATTTTCTTTACAAAATAATAATGATGAAGTAGAAAAATATCTAAATGGTCGCTATATAAGTTCCTCAGAAGCGCTCTGGAGAATTTTCGATTTCCTATTCATGAACGTTTTCCGGCAGTAGTTCATTTAGCAGTTCATTTGGAAAATGGACAAAGAGTTTATTTTTATGATAATGAAAATCTCCAAGATCGCGTCAATAATCCTTCATCAACGACACTAACAGAGTTCTTTGATCTTTGTAAAAGAGACGATTTTGCAAAAACACTTTTGTATCACGAAGTACCCCAGTATTACGTATGGGAAAGAAATTCATTTTCAAGAAGAAGACGTGGGCAAGATGTTGTAGGATATCCCGGTGTAAAAAAGACACAACTTTAGGCCGTGTCTACAACATTCATCCAACACAAACTGAATGTTATTATTTAAGAATGTTACTGCAACATGTTCGCGGTCCAATGTCGTTTGAACATCTAAGGACCGTTAATGGTGTTTTTTTCCCAACTTATCAAAGCGCTTGCAAGGAATTAGGTTTACTGGAGGGAGATGAACATTGGCAAAAGACCATGTCAGATGCTGTCATATCCGAGCCAGCCACAAAATTAAGAGAATTATTTACCATCATCCTCATATTTTGCCAGTTATCTGACCCCTTAGATTTATGGAACAAATTTCGCAATGATTTATGTGAAGATTTGTTAAACAGAATGCGTAATGAGAATCAGGATATGACATTAGCATATAGTGATGATATATACAATGTTGGACTTATCATAATTGAAGATAAGATTCATGAGATTTGTGATAAGTCATAAACTGATTTTGGACTTCCTGCATCAAAAAGGAACAATTCACATAATAATTTGGATCCGTTAGAAGTAGCATTGCGAAAGCCGTATGATGTAAATGAATTAAATAATTATATTACTGAAAATGAACCGAAATTAGTAAATGACCAGGTGACGGCGTACAACCATGTTATGAACAGTGTTCATTCTAATGAAGGAAAAATATTTTTTTTGGATGCTCCAGGTGGCACTGGCAAGACTTTCATTACTAATCTTATATTAGCAAAAGTTAGGTCTCAAGGAAGACTCGCTTTAGCTGTAGCGTCGTCAGGAATTGCCGCAACTTTATTAGCAGGTGGACGCACAGCTCATTCCACTTTTAAACTGCCTCTAACTGTTTCTTTAGAGCAAGATAGCGTATGCTCTATTCGTAAAAATGGCCCTTTGGGATAAGTTTTGCAAGACGTCAGTTTAATAATCTGGGATGAATGTACCATGATCCATAGAGCTCATGTAGAGGCTCTAGATAGGACTCTTAGAGATATTAGAAACTGTGACAAAATCATGGGTGGTATAACTGTTATGTTTGCTGGGGATTTTCGACAAACTCTACCGGTAATAGTAAGAGGAACTAGAGCAGACATTGTAAAGTCTTGCCTTAAAAGTTCGCCGTTGTGGAAATTTGTTCATACCTTAAAACTATCTACGAATATGAGAGCACATTTGGTGGGAGGTAGTAGAAATTTTTCTTCAAAGTTACTTTTAATAGGAGACGGGAAAGTACCTCATTTTGAAAATAAAATTGAAATTGATCGCGATTTAGGAGAAAGAGTGACTAGCATTGAGGAACTTATATCGAAAGTTTATCCTAATACTGTCGAAATAGAAAATAAAGATTATCAATGGATGTGTCAAAGAGCAATATTGGCGGCGAGAAACAGTAGCGTTGACGAAATTAACAATCAAATTTTAACTAAACTTCCAGGAGATACAGTTACCTACACATCTATCGATAATGTAATGGATCCAGAAGATGCGATCCATTACCCACAAGAGTTTCTTAATTCTTTAAACCCGAGTGGCCTTCCCCCACATTCCCTCAAATTAAAAATAGGTGCCCCAATAATTTTACTCCGAAACCTTAAACCACCAAATTTATGTAACGGAACCCGACTTCAAGTCAAATTTCTGCGTGATAACGTGATCGTTGCAATCGTTTTAACTGGTCCAGCAGTCGGGGAAACAGTGCTTATACCTCGGATTCCGATGATTCCAAATGATTTACCTTTTAATTTTAAAAGAATTCAATTCCCTGTTAAGTTATCTTTTGCTGTAACAATTAATAAATCACAGGGCAAACGTTTAAACACGTTGGAATTGACTTACGTCAAGACTGCTTTTCACACGGCCAATTATATGTCGCGTTGTCAAGATCGGGTTGCGGAGAAAATCAGTATGTTCTTCTGCCACAAGAAAATAAAACAAAAAATATAATTTACGCAGAAGTACTTTAAAATATTTTATTCTGTTTGTTGACGCGGACGAAGTCGCGGGCAACAGCTATATCCGTATATATAGGCTAATGTCTATGCACCTTAAATATTTCTGAGTGATCTACATAGGCTCAATATAAATTCAGTTATGTACAGACGCCAGCACATGAAGCTACCCCAATCTGTCAAATTTCTTTTATAGATTTTCAACTTTATCACTTAAGCATAAGGTTTACTTTTTGTAATTTGGAAATTTAACGGATAGGGTAGCTTGATGTGCTGGCGTCACATTAATAACTTTTAGACTTCTTCCTCATAATGATAATTTCACTGATATTGATATATTTGCAGTTTAAAAACATTTATTGAACAATTTTTTCTAAATTTGTCGCGATCTATTTCAACACTAACTCCTTCTAGTCATACGGAGTGAGAAACTTTTCATATATTGGTGTAACCTTTAGGGTATTCATCCAAATTTTCTGTATTTGCTCAGGTATGGTGCAAAACCTAAAAAAAAACTAACTTAAATTAAATTAACTAACGCCTGTTTCCCAGAGGAATAGGCAGAGACAACGGATTTCCGTATGTCACGACCTTTGCTCACCACTTTTGCCTCGTTTACTGTTGTTATATTCTGCATACATGCTCGCCGGTTTAGGATACTTCTGACCTGGCCTTTCTTGAGAACGTCTCCGATTTGGTCAGAGAATGTTCTCAAGGTATTCCCCTCCCGGTGGTCCCATTCACACAGGCCAGGTATACTTCTTTTATCAATCTTCTTTCATTCATCCTTTATAAATGCCCAAACCATCTCAGCATACATTTTTCTATATTTGTGACTACATTCTCTTTCTAAATATCACTACCACCAATTATAAAATAAATTGTATAAATGTTTTAACCTTCCGTGTACCTACCTAGAAATAATAACTGTATTACTACAAACATGTTCTGACTATTTACAAGCGCTTTTTTAACCCTTTCTCGGGCAGTGGGGATATAGTTACCACCACATTTTGAACTCTATTAGCTTATAATAAGGTCCAAAACCAATAAATTAGAAATATACCTACTGCCTTGTAAAGGGTTAAAGTCTACGTGAATAAAAACCTTTTTTATTTTATTTATTTTTATTCACACCACAACGCTCTCTTACATAAGTATTTCGTATTCTGTCCCTCAAAGTCACTATTAATTAGGAAAATTGGTATCTCGTTAACCTAATATGTGATTAATAAGTTAAACTAAATGAAAACTAATGAAGTGCATGGGTGAATTTCTTATTTTAATTAATAATTGCCTAAGCGCTGCGATTTTACCTCATTTTCGCCAATCTCAATTTCATAAAAATTAATTCGAAAAGTTAAGTTGTAATGAAGTTTATCGAATACAGTGAAGTATCTACCATTTGTCGTACGACGCTCAAATTGATTGCCGCATCGTCTCGTGCCGTAAAAGTCAATTGACGATCTGATCGCCGGTCGTATATTATTATAGCTATGTAAGGAACAGTTTACTGAAATGATACTTTATACGAAGAGTGTACTTAAACACAAGTCACGTAAGGAAGTGAAACTTTAAATTATTTCTGCGGTGACACTTAATTATATAAAATAATTAAATGGTAAAAATAATCTTGTTATATCATAGATCAAAAATTTCATAAAAATAACTTGAAAATGTAGACCTATGTATTTTTTTAACGTGGTCTGAAAACAATTCTAAAATACCCATTTTAATTGTTGATACCAAGTATATAAAAAATTAAAATACAACATACAAAAAACGATTTACGTTACAACCTTTTATTCCCGCCGACAAACTGCTATGCAGTTTGGTGGGTTTATATTTTATGTAACATGTTTTTATTCTCAATAAAATTCTATTCTATTCTATTCTATTTAAATGCTTGCACGCAAACCTTCAGCTTAATCAATTGAAGGTAACTTTGAAGATAGCTTTAAAATTCAGTAAAAAAAATTGCAAACGAAGGAAACGAAAAACAAACATTGCGAGTTAAATGAAACTTATAAAATTGGGTATGGCCTTTTGTATTTAAATAATATTAAGGACAATTTTGTCACTATTTATTTATCCAAATAAATAAATAGTGACAAATCACGTCATTGTATAAATTTAAAACTTACCTAATAATAATTACAACTAATAGCCTTTTATTGTGTGCGTTATATTGTGTTAAAATACACTGAAACATAAATAGTTGTCTTCAGCCTGAGTGTACTTTGTGTCCGTCAATTATATCTTTGTAAAGTACCCGCGAAGGAGCTTTGTCTGAAAACAAAAATAACGACAAATGAATAAAAAGAGGCACTGAGATACAGAAATAAGGTTCAATTGATAATTCTTTATTAATTTTGTCTGAAACCCACCTTTGAATTAAAACACAAACTACCGTGGTTTCCCCGGTCTACCACAATATTAATTACTCATTGTGGTGGCTATATTATGAGTTTAGTTTATAATTTACCGCAATAATTCATAACAAAGGAGTCTAAAATTGCAATTTCTAAAATTAATTCATCACAAAAGCATATTATCCAATTTAGACAGTTTTATAAATGAAATATTCAGTAGAAAACATATATCACAATTCGTGACGTGCTAATGTTCATTCAAAAGCTATTAATATTATTTCAAGGCATTCTGTTGAAGATGGAGCTTCCCCACAGAATTAGGGTTACCGCAGGCATAAAAAAAGGCCTAGGTTTTATCGATCAAGCAGAAAACCAAGACTTACAAAGCAATCAGCATACGAAGCCTGAACCACGGCTTGAGCTAATCAGATCCCAATTTCAACTCTGCTTCGAAGTTCAGCAAGTTATAAATTATACAAGTGGCAAACTATTTAAGATTTTTGTTCGCTTACCAAAGTTCCCGAGGAAAAGTTTTGTGAGTAATATTTGCCGATGCATCGAAAGTTGGATGCTAACTAGGTCTATGCCTCCAACTTTACATTAAATTACTGATTAATTCCGTGCCTGATAACAGCTCTGACCATATCATACGCTAAGTCACCGTCCAGCGGCATTGAATTTCTAAAATCTCAAAAGGAATCTCTGCAGCATAAAAAAATCCAAGTGCTTAGCCGGGCTGAGCAGTTTTCAATCCGCGGCAGAAACTACTACCGTTTAAATCAAAATTCCGGCCGCACAGGAAATACTATTGTCGCCTTTGGCCGGGAACACTTGTCTACCAGCTCGTGCCTTTTGATTTACTGCTAAGACGAGCCGTCGGAATTTCAGACGATCCTTAGGTAAGAAATTAAGTGTATATAAATCATTTGCTTCCTTGTGTGAGTTCTATCGCTTGTATGGCATGTTTCCACAACCGCAGCCCATACCATTGACAAGAAGTTCATCATAACACCCTAAGACTTTGACGATGCGTACGATGCGGTTTCAGTGAAACTTTCTTCCATGGACGCTGAAGCTATATAATGAACTCTCTGCCATGAATTTTCCAGAAGACAAATCATAGACAACACAGGAGTAATAAGGTTTTAAGCAACGCGTAAGTGATTTCCCAATGGTTGCTACCACCCATAGGTTACGGTGACCGCTCAGGTAGATATCTTTTTTGTTGACTTATTTGTTTAAAAGAATATAAACTATTTTTTTGTGTTTTGACTCAAAATTGTTATAATTATAGAATTATTTACTTTATAAATCCTTTTAATACAAGTTTGTGTTTGGCCGAACAAAACGCATTGATTCTATAACTTAGCGGTGAGTTTAATTGTACAATTAAATTAAATGTACAATCGTAACCGTGGTTTACGATTGTACATTTAATTTGGTAGTCAAAGAAACGGCTATGTAACGGCGAAATGATATAACATGTTTATTTTTTCTTAAAAAAATATTTAATTAGAAATAAATAATTTTACTATCATCCAATTCCCGGACACAAAGCACTCCTTGGCTCAGAACAGTTATGTATGGGTCACATAAATAATTGTTCTCTGATAAAACCGAACTTAAAACAAAAAGAAGCTGATGTAGAACAGTTGCAAGGCAACCACCTTAATTACTGCGCCACACGTGCATGTGTAGATGTGTTTTATATAAATATTTAAATCATACAACATTGCTTATTGCTATTTCCCCGAACTCAACCCGTGACCAGGGTCAATATAACTTGGTTGTAACATCATAACAAATATCTGAACATTTTCACTGTAAGTAGTATTCAGACACTTGGCATGTTTTCCAAGAAAACCAAATGATATAATTAAAGCAGGTAAGACATTCTTCCCCTATTTTAGTGTCAATAAAAGTATGTGGTAACTTATTTTATGTGAATATTTTACCGACCTATGTTTATAATTTTAATTTATATGTTTATTGCTTTTAGTTTCTTACTATACCTACTTCTGTTTTTGTATAGTAGTCAATTTAACAAATAAACAACTGGTTGCCTCATCAGACTGGCTGGTATACTACTATCCTAGAAGTACGTTATTTTTGATGAATGACTCACCCATTCTTAATAAGTTGGTTTTAACGTGACGTATGCAGTTAGCCTAACGGCTTTCACTGCTTCATCGGACTATTCTTAATAAGTTATGTACAGCCATTGACTTATATGTATAACTAGACACGCTGTTTCGAATAAAATCTCTGTCCCAGTCCAGCGGCTGTGCGCGAGGTGAGGCGCGCGCGCGTGGCGGCCAAAATTGCTCACCGAGTTGGAGCGCCCGCGCTGCAACTCGGTGAGCAAATCCTCAATATGGGATTGGGCGTCTAGTAGAATACATATAAGTCAATGCGTACAGCACTGTTTTTATAGAATGTTTTGTGTAATCCGTGAAACAAATTGGCTCACATTTGTAAACTCCTATAATGAAAATACACAGGATGGTTAACAAATACATTGCATAAGAACATGATTTACTAAACGATTTATGTTTGTGCAGCATTGTCAGAAAAGTAGCACAATTTTCCTTCCTTTTGTTACGAAATTGCTTTGTCGTTATATTATTGTTTGACGTTCATATGGCTTCGCAAAGTTGTGCACAATAAGACATACTACCACCAAAATCTTAGGCAATATTACAAAGTAGTGCAGGCTTTTGTAATAGAAAAAAGGTAGCAAACTACGTACGCATGCTTAAATAATTATGTAAGTACTTTAAATAGCCAGTGCTCTCACTGGTCTATAAGTGAGCGGCAAGGTTAGGTACCTTTTTTTTGTTAAGAGAAGGGTATGCCTACGCATGCCACCCGCAAAATGTGTCTACGGGTGGGTGTGACTGACTAAACTTACCTGCAGTGGACAACACTTGGCACTTGATTGGGGGAGCCCCGGGAACGCGGGTATGCTGCTCCAGTGCCCCCCTTTTGCGCCATGTCCCAGATGGTCGGGACACGCACGCTAGGTGGGCTCTTGCTGGCCTTCCCTTTTTGCCGATTCCTGCCAGTCCAGCACAGCGACTGTGCCACAGTCAGATCGCTGTCTTCCCGGAGCTGCTTTCACGTAGCGGCAGTAGATGACACTTTTCACACTGCCACCGCAGCCCCGAGGGGAGTTGGGCTACCGGCTGCCGCCGCCGCCCTGACGCCTCCTCCGTCTACGAGCGGGATCAGCTCCTTCCCGATCCCGCTCGGCGGCCTCCTTCTGGAGCAAGACTGCCTCACAGAAGGAGACCACGGCGTCCCATTTCGTGGAATCACCCGCCAGCATCGCGCCTACGATTGATTATTCGTAATGCAAAGCGTGAATCTAAGTCGTGAGGCTGCAAAAAACGGTAGGAGAAAGTAATATTATTGGATATGATATTTATAAATATAGTAAAAATAACGGAGAAGGAACGCCACCCTGTGGAGCGCCTGCAACGGTATTGCACCATGACGAAAATTTGTCATCAATACGGACTGTTTGCCGACGGCCAAACAGGTAAAACTGAAACCAATTAATCGCCGTTGGAAATGTGATAAGTGAGCTTAGGGTGCCAAGGAGAATGACGAAATGTACAGTATTAAATGCGTCACTAAAGTAGATGAAGAACTGTGAGATTACATTTTTGCATAGCATTCCTGCTATCATCCGTAATATGGACCAAGGCCGTGACCAAGATAGAAACCGGATTCCATTGGATATTGTGATTACAGATAAAGAAATTGAGGTGGTATAGATAAGACTTTTAATAGGTATGAGAGAATGGATATAGGACGATAGTCAGAAAATAATGTAGGATTTCTATTTTTTGGTAATGTAGTGACTTGAGATTATTTCCAGACAGAAGGGACTGAACCACTAAAGATAGAATAATTCAGGACATAACAAAGGATGGGTAGGATTTCATCAATTATAGGTATGGCTAAATTACGGCTGCTAATGCTACTACCGACCGCATTGGAAGTTATCGACAAGATACTTTTATTAACATCGGAGAAAACAAAGACGAAATCGAACCCTCGACCTCTGGTTTAGTAGTCAGTGTCACTAAATACTAGACCAACAGATCAATATCCATATAGTTTTCAAGATTGTTATGTGATTACATCAAAATTTACGTGGAAGCAAGTATTTTACTACATAAAATTATAATCTAAATGCGGAAACGCCGGAAATATCGGTGTGTATTCACAAATAATGCTTCCTGTTTTTGGAAGTCGATTAAAAATTTAGTTCGCACCGTGAAAGCAGCGGGTAATCCGGTTGTTGGGTACCAGTCAAATCTATGTCCCACAAATTATTTAAAGATTCTTAACAGGTTGCCTGGAATTTGGGTAATTCCTTGTCCCCATGTGCAGTTTGAGCCTATATGATATTATGTACAAAGATACTTCATCATCATCAGCTTGATATCACCCACTGCTGGACATAGGCCTCCAAAAGGTTGAACAAAGTTGACATTTGAAGGAGTTTGCCCATACTTACTTCTGTACTAATTCAAAGGAAACAAAAGCGTAAAATTACAAAAACATTTACTCCGCGAGCGACGCCATATCGTGGCAGCTACATAACAGTATGTGATTTCATCAGAACTGACATGGAAGCAAGTATTTTACTACATAATTTCGGATAAAAAATAAAATCTAAACCCGGAAACGCCGGAAAAATCGGTGTCTATACACAACTAATGCTTCCTACAGATACTTACCAGGTTGTCTGAAATTTGGGTACTTCCTTGTCCCTATTTGCAGTTTCAGCTTATATGATATTACGTACATAGATACTTCATATTCATCAGCTTTATTTAGCCCACTGCTTAAAATAGACCTCTCCAAAAGGTTTCCACAACGTTGTTATTTGGAGGATTATGCCCATACTTACTTCTATACTATTTCAAAGTAAACAAAAGCGTAAAATTACAAAAGCAGTTACTCCGCGAGCGACGCCATTCGCGGCAGCTACATAACAGCATGTATAAAATATACATATAAATTCACTCACGAAGAGTCGTCTATCAAATATAAAAATAATGAAAGTTCCAAGTACCGGTTACCTTCCTCGTAAAAATGAATTTTCATAATAACAGTAGGGAGCGCACCAGTGAATATTAGGAACACTTAGCTCCATTTATCACACCTACATCGTATAAAAGTAACATAAAAATTCTTACGCGTTGAGAATCAAACGATCTCTCTTGTTTTCCTTTCGCAACCTACTTACT
Source organism: Pseudoips prasinana (assembly GCA_951640165.1). NCBI lineage: Eukaryota > Metazoa > Arthropoda > Insecta > Lepidoptera > Nolidae > Pseudoips > Pseudoips prasinana. The sequence goes on from OX621240.1 coordinate 20,627,094, forward strand.
AGGCTTTATTATCATTTGATATATTTGATAACTGTATGTATAAAAGCCAAAGGTTTTCTGCTCTTGTGAGACACTCAGTGTTATAGCTGATTTCACACTCATTTTACTATTTTGCAAGTGTCTCTCGCGCAAACTATTCAGTTTACACTAAAATGATATTAGGAACCTCAATATTATTTTTAAAGACCTATCCATAGACACCCCACATGTATGGGTACGACGAAAAAAATTTTTGTGTTTCAGTTCTATGTATGGCGACCCCCCAAAATTATTGTTCTTTTTCTATTATTCTTTTAAAATCTTATTGCGGTTCACAGATTACACCTACTTACCAAGTTTCAGCAGTGCAGCTCTTATAGTTTCGGAAAAATGTGTCGGTGACATACGAACGGACGGACAGACAGACAGACAGACATGACGAATCTATAAGGGTTCCGTTTTTTTCCATTTGGCTACGGAACCCTAAAAAGTGGGTGTGTGATGTGTACAAACTAGTATGCCTGAAATTTTAATAAAGATATTCTAGAGAATCACATTAGAAAGCAATAATACAGGCAAATAAACAAACAGCTTAAGATGCGGGTAGTTGTGTCATGTCTTTCGTATAATTTATACATTTGGTAGGTTAGGTTTTGTAAATCTCGTAATTGTACAGACGCCAGCATATCAAGCTACCCCAATCTGTCAAATTTCTATTTTAGATTTCCAACTTTATCACATAAGCATAAGGTTCACTTTCAATTCGGGAAATTTTACAGATTGGGGTGGCTTGATGTGCTGGCGTCTGTACATGCGAAATATTTATTGACGAAATATTATACGCGTGTGGCATCGCCGAACAAAAATTAATACTGCGTAAATGATTGAATGAGTCGTCAATCTTTCCAAATGTTATGTGCATAGTTTGTAGTTGTCTATATAAATTGGGGGCTGTAATCGCCATACGGATCGCTTGATAATAATTTTCAATATTAAAATAAATGCTTTTCGTAAATGTTCCACAGAATTATTTAGTTAAATTCTACTCCGAAAATGTATATGATGAAGAGCGACGAAATGAAGAGAGACAAAATTGAACACGAGGACTGCAGAGGGCATACTCCAGTTCGTGCCGGCATATATTTGGCACCTAAATATTAAATTGAACTACTTACACCGCCATATGTATAATTATTGGTTGTTTGTTATAATAATATGCTAATTGAATATGTACCCTTCAATAAGCTAATACCGTAATCTCCAAATAACAGAGCCAGGTTGCGCCAAAGTGGGCTTTAAAGACATTGTAAACCTATTGAATATTAATGAATTTGATCGTCAGAGCACATAAGATATTTACAAAATCGTTTGAACAAAGACTTTCAAAGTGCCTTAGTATTAGATGTTAGTATCTGTGATATTAACATCTGATATTAATATCACAAAACACGTGGCCATGATCTTTTTCTTATTAAACTGCCCGCATTAACATTCATATTTATCGTAATATTTTTATACTTTGACAGTTTTGATAGGCAAACACAGCAATGACGCAATACTAGTTCTTTATATTCTCTTTGATGACATTTAAATTGGTAGGAGTCGCAACCAAACGCTACTACAGGTTGATACGCATGATAATTTTGTAATTTAATTAAAAGTAGTTTTAAGCGCTATCGGAGGATCAGCGTTACAGTAATAATTATTATTTACTGTAACATTTGCTGAGGTAGTCGCCTTTCCTAGCTAGTACCTATAATGATGCATGCTTCATAAGTATTATGTAAACTAAACGCAATTAATTATATCGTCTTAGATGGAAACTAAGTTAAAGACTATCTGTGCTTGTTGGGAATAAACCTTTTTTATTTATTTATTTATATTTCGTCATACAGATGAATTCGTAATATTTAATTTGTCCAAATCTAAATTAATTGGTAAGATATGATTGCCGTGATTGGCAAATGCTTGCTTTTCACGCCCGAGGTCGTGGGTTCGATTCCCACCCAGGACAGATATTTGTGTGCATGAACATATCTGTTTGTCCTGAGTCTGGGTGTATTCATCTATATAAGTATGTATTTACAAAAAACAAAAAGTAGTACATGTAGAATATCAGTTATCTGGTTTCCATAGTACAAGCTCTGCTTAGTTTGGGATCAGATGGTCGTGTGTAAATAATGTCCCAGAATATTATTATTAAAGGTGAAGAATATGATGAACTTTTTATTTAGCCTTAATATAACCTTTTTGACAATTAATTAAATATGCAAACTTATTTAGTTAATTATCACTATCATAAATGTAGAGAAGTGACAAAAGAAGTGTCCTGGGTCTTTATGAATGACCGGAAACCGGAAGGGAAAGAACTCTTAGAACATTCTCTGAATAAATAGGAGATGTCTTTAAGAAACTTAATACTTTAAACTTTTATCTATAATAATTACAAACAAGTTCTAGTACAAACATACATAGACTCACGCCTGTTTCCTCGAGGTGTGGGCAGAGACAACGGATTTCCATTTGTCACGATCTTTGCACACGTCTTTTGCCTCGATTACTACAAGTTCTAGTAAGCGCTATGTGGCTTCAAAGCAATCGCAATCATACCTACTAATGAGTTTCCATTGTAATAGGTAGCCATTTAAATCATGAAAGTAAAGTTCAATAATTGTGAATATGTTACTTATTGTTATTTATCTCACATAAATCTAGTTTACCTAACCATAAAGAGTTAAGTACTAACACGTGTTGGCAATATATAATTTCCCAATAAGTACACCTAAAAACTACTTCGATGGCACCAGAACTGTGTTTCATAAAGCGACGAATTTGATGCTCCTCAGTCCTCACGAAATACGCTCTTCATAAAGACGGTTTCGGATCGATTCTGACAAGTGGTGCTCGACCCTAATCTCCCCTTATCTGCAGCGAAATTAGATCAGTATTTCTCAATTCACACTATACGCTTATTGTATGTTCATTTTAACGTCACTCATATTACGAGGACTTGAGATGCGGTATTTTGAGGAGGCCTCCTTTATTTTGTGTATTTTATTATTCTATACATAAGTGGAAGTACGTGGGGCGGTATCTTACCTTAGCCTTCGCGAATGCTGATCTCAACAAAATTGTTGTTCTGCGAATGCTGATCTCAACAAATTTAATGTTGAGCTCAGCAAATTGAGATTCCAACAATAGAATATGAAACGGTGTGCGCAATAATAAATTGCTAGACGGGAAAAATAGCTTAACTTAAATAATTGTGATACAAAATTACAGTACGTAGTAAAATCACAATGTAACTGGTTTGTTTGATAGATATATGGAAATTAGTAGGTAAAGATAGGCATGCGATAAAAGACGCATGATTCAGTAAAAGAATGTACAGACGCCAGCACATCAAGCTACCCCAATCTGTGAAACTTCATCAATTGAACGTGAACCTTATGCTTATGTGATAACGTTAAAAATCTATAAAAAAGTTGGGGTAACTGGATGTGCAGGCGTCTGTACAAAACATTGTACGAAAGCATGTTTAAAAAAATATACATCATAATTCATAACAAACTGAAACAAGCACTCTATTCTAAAGCGTCATGTTCATTAATTTCCATCACAAAGTGGCGAAAAATACCACTGTCAAAGAATAGGATTACTTAGTTAGATTACTACAGTAAGTAATTCGTCTACCGTTTGTTTTTCGTGGAGAAATCTGTCATGGATACCTTTCGTTTTTGGCGTGGTTGGTAAATGCTTGCCTTTCACGACGCAGGTCGTGGTTTCGATTCCAATCGGGACGGATATTAGTGTGCATGAACATGTCTGTTTGTCCTGAGTCTGGATGTTATAATCAATACAAGTATGTATCTACAAAAGGAAGGTAGTACATGTTGTATATCAGTTATCTGATTTCCATAGTACAAGCTCTGCTTAATTTGGGATCAGATGGCCGTGTGTAAATATGTGCCTGGATATCACTATTATTTTATATTATCGCTAGGTTTTTGGGCACCTTACCCACAGATGCCGACTTGAAAGCGGTTTTTTATCTATAAGTTATACTTTTATTAGTAATTTAGTATTGATTTTAAGTTTATACTAATAGTTTTAGTTTGTACGTAGTTTTAATCTATTTCCAATATTTGTATTTTTTTTTTTTTTTTTATTATTATTATTTATTCACTGCTGCTATTATATTGCAGCAACATTGTAGCTTGGGTTCTTTTTCCCTTTAGTTGTATTTGCCTTTATTTGCATACAATTGTTTACTTAATTATACTTACATACATACATACATTTCTATAATTATTTATATACAATATCATTTTTAGTTTATATAATATACATTTAATTAAAACTGTTAACAATATTTGGTATAGTATTAACTTACATTTATATTTACTTACAACGTATAAGTTTATGCATACGTGTATTAATTTTGTATTTACAATTTTCTTGTAGTTTATTCAATTATATATTTAATTCAATTTTATATTTAATTAACGTTATATAATTATTTAAGATTGCGTTACATTGGATAACTTAAGGATTATATTATATATTTCATAATTTATTGAGATCGAGCTAATAGCACCATCAGACTGCCGTACTACCATTTGCCCTAGCCGCTGCCCTTGCAACTCTGCGCGCGAATCCTACAAAAGTGGAGCGATCCTCATCACTACGCATTAGATCCGCATAGTTGGACCTTTTGATCGCGTACGACAGGTTCTGGGACGCATCCAGTCTCCAGCGGCCAAATCTGGGGCAGTCGTCCAGCAAGTGGGGTACCGTCTCTGGTATACTGTTGTCGCAGGCACAGCCTGAGTCTGATCTTAGGTGGAAACGACAGAGATATTCACCGAATCCTCCGTGGCCAGTCATCAACTGGGTGGTAACATTATCAATTTTTATCGATTTCATAATTTTATAGGCTTGCTCGATATTCGGTAAAAAGCTGCGAGTCAAGGCTCCTGTTTCCATCATTGCGTATGTGTTTTGCCACTCGGTTACGGTGTTCTGGCGTATAAGGCGTTTCAGGTGTGAGATGGGGATCGCATCGTAGGTGGGTGCTGAATTTTCAGTTAAAGCCGCTTTTTTGGCGAGTTCGTCAGCTCTCTCGTTCCCAACGATTCCCGCGTGGGCCTTCACCCATAGCAGAGACACTGTTACATCTCTGGCTTCTAGACCTCGAAGCAGCTCTTGTATCTCTACTACGATAGGGTGGGTATTGTCGGGTATGGCGATGGCTTCTAAGGACGAACGTGAATCGCTGAGTATGTTTACCGTTTCAAAACCAAGTATCTGTGCCATGTGTAACCCTTTAGCGATAGCCACAAGCTCGGCTTGGAATACTGTGCAGTACGGGGCCAGTAGGAAGCCCTGTGATTCAACCTCAGCTCCATCTATCCAGATGGAAGCAGCCCCGCCGACCTTACCCTCGAGCTTACTGCCATCAGTGTATATTGAGTATCCTGGTAGCTCGTCTGCTTCCTCCTGAGTGTGAACAAGGCCGTGAGTTGTTCTCCTTCTGGCCACTGGGTGTGGCAATTCTTTGGTGCTGATCCTGGATTCTATCTTCCTACCAGGCAACCAGTTTATAGGCTTCCCTCGTTTAAATTCGTACAGCTCCGCGGCCTCTCTCACTCTCATGTCTAATGGCAGTAAGCCCGAAATGCAAAGTACTGAGGCAAGCGATGTCGTACGGTGGGCGCGTGTTATGAGGATGCCAAACTTCCTGCTTATGTGGTTGAGCCTTTTGCTTATATAAGTTTTGTGTGTGTTCTGGGCCCACACACTGGCAGCATACAAGATGGTAGGGTCAACCACAGTTCTGTAAAGGATCCTGTTGATGGCATCGCTCATGCCCCACGTTGTACGTGTAGCCCTCGCAGCTTTTTGATATAATTTTATCGCTTTGCGACACACACCCTCAATATGCGTTTTGAAGGTCAGCTTGCTATCTATGGTCACCCCCAATACCTTAACCTCTCGTGTTAATGTCAGGGTTATGCCCTCTAGTTGTAGGTGGGGGGTATCATATTTTAGTTTTCTAGTGGCGATCATAGCCTGGGTTTTGTTAGCCGCAAAGCGCATTTTGTTTCGTCTACCCCAGTCCGCGACTCTTTCAAGGGCGTGATTAGTCATCCTGGCTAGCTCCGTTGATGTTGTAGCGGTTACAATGACCAGGATGTCATCGGCGAAGGCTTGCACGTGGGCCTCCAGACGGTCGGCCTCCTGAAGCAGTGAGTCGAGCTGGACGTTCCACATCAGAGGGCCGCATGTAGAGCCTTGTATGCAACCCCTATGGGTTTCCTTATGAATCTCAACACCCGCATACTGCAGCATTACTCTCCTGTTGCTTAAGTAACTATCCATTAATAGGGTTATGTCGCTAGGGCAGTCCCTCTCCAGAAGCTGGTGAATGATAAGAGGCCACCATGCACCATCAAAGGCCCCTTCTATGTCTAAGGACACCACGGCGACCAACTTTTTAGCCAATATTGCTGTTCTGATGAGGCCTACTGCATCGTAGAGCGCATCTTCTGTACTCCTCTGCGGTGTAAAGCCGTATTGCCGGTCACTCAGAAGTTTTCTAGCCCTTAAGTGCCACTGGAGTCTTGCCGTTACCATTTTTTCCAGGATTCTCCCGAATACAGGCAGAAGCCCAATGGGCCTGTAGGACTTTGCCTGCTTGTAGTTGGCCTTTAGAGGTTTAGGGAGAATCCTGATTGTGGCTATCTTCCATATCTCCGGAAAATGACCCAGCACCAGACAACTGTTTAGGATTCCTAGAAATAAATTCTTAGTGTGTGATATCACTTGGTAGCAGATGTCCGCTGTGTACCCATCGCCCCCTGGAGCCTTTTTAGGCCCAATTTGCTTGGCAGCGTGGATGAGTTCATCAAGCTGAAATGGGAGCTCTGAAGTGTCGGACATCTGTTCCTTCAAATTGTTTAATTTATCTCGCACAATTCTCCTAATGTTAGTCTGAAACATGGTGTCTGTCGCCGGGTCGTCCTCCGGGTAGAAAATGTTAGCGAGCATATTGGCGGATCCTATGGCATCTAGTTCCTCACCAGCTGGGTTTTCCAGCATACAGTCTGCCCCAGAATTTGAGTGTGTGAGGATGCGATAGATTCCGGTCCACATGGACTCTGTGTCCTGTTTGGTACAGTAGGCCTTCCAGCTATCCAGTCTAGTCTTCTCGATGGTGTCCTTATAATGGGTTAACGCTTGTAGATAGTCCTCAACCACTCTAGGCTTGCGAAGAGGGTTAGCCCTCCCTATTCGTTTCCGCTTCCGTATTACGGACGCCTTCAGTGCCGTCAGTTCGTCCGTCCACCACTTGGTTGTACGAGGTCTGGGGTTCCCTGGTTTTGGGAGGGTCTCAAGGCAAGCTGTTTCAACTATATTGCTAAACTTAACTACAGCTGCCTCAAGAGCCTCTCTATTGTTTAGGGCCCTGACATTTTCCTCGTTGAGGTCGTTTAGCAGTAGTTCCCTGGACAGTACGGTTTGAAATTTATTCCAGTCTGCGTTTTTTGTATTAAACCTCCTGGTAGACGGCCGTTTTTTTGGTATTTCGCTTTCACTAAGAGCGAGCTTGAAAGTGATGGCTCTGTGGTCCGAAGTGGTTACCAGGCCCGGTTCCACCCTCCAGTTTTTCATTTTGGGTTCAAGCCTGGACGTGCATGCCGTGACGTCCACAATACTCTCACAGAGCCTACCCCCCCTGGCGACACTGAAGGTGGGCACAGAGTTAGTGTTTAGCACAGACATGCTTTGCTGCACCAATAGTTCCGCATATGCAGATCCCCTAGAGTTCTCCTGGGAAGTGCCCCACCAGTAACTTTTTGCATTAACATCACCCGCCAGAACAACCTGTTGAGTGCCTATGTTATCTAACACTTGCTGGACCTGTCGTAGGTAGGGTTCGATATTCCAATCTGGTTCGAAGTAAATAGAGACGATACCTAACTTCCATGTCCCCAGGTTTACCACCGCGCACGCAATATTGGGACTACAGAGGTCGTCTCTACGAGACAGCACTAGGTTGCGGTTCAAAATGGTTATTGCTGCTTTATTTGGACCTCTACCAGCGTATTGGACTACTATTTCGCTACCCCCGTCACCTTACCCAATGAGCCAACATACGGTTCCTGTAAGATGAGGATGTCTATTTGCCTAGCCCGGGCTTCTTTAAGGCATTCATGGGATGCTATTTGTCCCCTACCCAGATTGAGTTGGAGAAACTTAATACACGGTTCAGATTCCAGGCTGGTCACTGAGGTGCTCTCAGCAATACGAAACCGTGGCCCTCGCCATTCTATCCCATCTGCATCTGATTGGACAGTCCATACTGTAAGCGGGATGCGAGGTTAGCCTTGCCTTACCTTTTGTGCAATTAATGCACTTCGGCTCTCCGCTACGGCTAGGGCAATCCCTTGTATCGTGACCCGCTGCACAGAACCCACAACTAGGATTTCTCTCCGTGCAGTTTCGCGCTATGTGGCCGTAACCCAGACAATTAAAACATTGGATGACTGGCGATTGAACAATCGCCCAGACCAGTTGGTAGCCTAGTTTTAGCTTCGTGCCTTTTAGTCTTTGGTGTATTTTGGGGTCTACCTCCACAATTATGTTGGACAGTACAGCTGTCCTGGATTTTGTTCTCCGCAGGACCTTTACGACCAGGTCAGCATCCGGAACCCCAGCAAGCGCTGGTTTATTTTGTCTTAGGAGAGCTTGCACCACCATGGCATCCGATAGATCGTTCGCTACTTCTTTAAGTCGCAAAAGTGGTAATCGGTTTGACACCTCGGAAGTTGAGAGCGTTTTGCTCTCTTGGAGAGCCGCTTTAAGGCGGTCTCTATTTTCCGACGTGTCACATCCGATGACCACCTTGTGAGATTTTGTCTTCCTGATTCGACTAACGCCGATACCCATTCCTATAACGTCGACCTCCCCCTTTAGCTCCTGTAACACCTCGTCTCCCGATTTATCCGGGTTAGCTGAGCTGATAAGTATGGGGAAGGTTTGCCTTTGAGCTATTTCTGCATATGTTCTGGGTCTGCTTCCGGGCTCGTCACTTGGCCTAGGAGCATCTGAGATCTTAGTCTCCAGATTTGCTACAGCTGAGTGTATGGGGGCCAGTATGTATGTATTTGTATTAGTTTAGTTTTAATTTAAATATTTTTTTTTTATTATTCATATTAATCCTCTAACGGTAATAAATTAAATTCACAGCACACAACTTTAACCGGCTAGTGTTGTGCTCAAAGTCGTTTAAGGAATTCTTTGAGTAACTAACTTGTTACTATTTACTGGAGTTCTAGCAATTCGCGCATAAAATTTATGATGACATAACATGACAAATGCTTTAACCTTTGCAATATCACTTCAACAGATTATTACTTAACGACTAATACGACCAAACGTTTAGATAAGTTCTAACAACTACTTTATTGTCAGTTTTCCACAAAAGGCCACTTTACAGTCTTACTGTGCATAATTATTCTGTGCCAGACTCAATAAAACGTTTAATGAAAAATGTATTAACTTCAGTCTAAAAAAATTTCATAGTAATGTAGCTGTCCGTTTTCTGCTCGCTTTTAAAACTTTTTATACTTTGTAACGGCCGAGTTACATACAAATTTCAGTTTGAACGTTTTATTTGTTAGACATTCATTTTAAATGGACGGGTGTTCTGATAGTGTATTTTTTATTTGACATATAAAACTTTTGGTCGAACACTCGTAGGTTTGAAACATTATTTTAGTTCAGCGATACTGATCTATTGTTACATTTTACTTAGAGACGATATTGTCGAAGATCTATCAAGATCTCCATTCCACAGGAAAGGAGATCTTGATAGATCTTGGTAACGGAAAGGTTAACTATGTCTCACACTGTAGGCTAGTTGTCGTTGAGGCTAGCCAATGATACCATGTTGAGGAAAACGGATGAGAATACAATCCTTCCTCAGTTGAAACTTGAAAATTCCTACAAAAGTTAACAGAGACGCATCAAATTATGAATCTGTGTTGAAAATGCGTTATCAACGATGATCAACACTATGTTTTATTTCATTTTAACTTTAACAACCTCATTATTACGTATGCAGTAAGAGTGGTTTTCGTAGCGCAATGTATGTATTCAACGACGTGGTCTACAGTATTGATTTATTTTGGGGTATGAGAGGCAGGTTTAATAAGTGTTACGGCTTGAACTTGAACCTTCAGCTTTGGAAAGGGCTTTTAAAAATAACTTATACTTTCACCTCGGTCAGTTCTTTTACTTTTATTTCTCATAGCGACTGATCTTTGAAGAGGTAAGTGATGCTAGATTGGACACACACACATTGAACATTTTTAATAGCACCAAGAATAGGAAATGGGTGGTTTTGGCAATATCGATGTTAAGAGGTTTATTTGTTATTTTCATATGCAATTCATTAAATATATAAATATCATCTCGGCAACATTTGGAGAAGATGAAATTCAACCAAAGCAAAATTTAAATGAATTCTGAGTTTTTTTTGGGGTTTCACTGTTTTAATACGTTTTTTGACCTATAACCCACACATATTAAAAATTCTGCGACTGATAAATCTCTATTTAAAAGGTATTATTTAATCTTTTTACTTTAATTTCCGTATGCATAGTAATCTCGCGATAAGACCGCCGATTGTACCTATAATTTCTTTATTAAGATATTATGTATTGTGATTTCTGGTGCAATAAAGTGTACTCTATCTATCTATCTATCTCAGAGCACGAAAAAATGTCGTGTGAATTATGATAAAAATATTTAAGAATTTTTATATTATATGAAAAAAATGGAGGCCACATATTTTATAATAACAACAACTGTTCTTCATAGTAGTAGAGTTATGGTACAGTGAAAAGTATAGACCTACACTTTATACTATACTATAACTTATATGTAGTCAAAAATCATTGAGAAATATGAAAAACTTATTATATGGTGCAATCTATGTGGATACATTACACTTGCCACTCAGGATCAGCGGGAGCTGCGGCAAATCTAGCAAAGGATTTCATGCGGATGAATATATACATCCATATAAATCTACGAGTATATATATACAATGTTTCTTTTCTTTGGGGAGAAACATTTATTCAGGGAGGAGTCCAGACACCTTATGGAATCATCAGGTGAATAGCTACAATGCAGGAACAAAATGAGCCTGGCCAATGTTTTATTCTGGGTATGCGAAAGTAATCTAGAAGAAAATACAAGAACATCTGCATATTTACTTTTTTATATTCCCAAAGACAGCTGAGATAATAGCAATCAAAGTACGCATTTTCGAGCGATATTATTTCAAACCGCAAGTGGCGTTTGATCGCGCTGTGACGTCACGTAGCCCCTCACGCAGCGCGCCGGCCGCTTTGCGAGTACAAATCTAGGTACTATTCATTTAATCACCGCTGCTGGTGGCTCGTACTTGCGATTTTATTACGAGAAAATTATTAGAAAATGCTGTGCAGTGCCTAAGAGTTTTAATTCAAATGTTAACACACCCAAAAAGTGTTTTTAGTATACCTAAAAATCCTCTGATAAGGAAGAAATGGATGACCGCAATACGCAGACAGGATTCAATAGGACTGGCAACTATTGCATTTTGTTATGAATATTATTATATTTTGATGTCAATAACTATTCTATTTATACTTTTCTCATAAATCACTACGTTATCTATTGGTGCATTTTATAATCAACTTCTGACAAAGGTAGATAAACTTTTAAGTTTACCTACCTTTGTCATTTAAGGATTTACCAAATTAATCTTATAACAAATAGTTTATTGATTCTTCTAAATAAGAGACATTTTGTTATTATCTATCAGGAACCTTGACATCAGGATGTTATAATAAATATACAAAACAAACCATGTCGTATTTTTTTAATGAGGATAAGTGAATGTTACCTGACCTAATACTGACCTAGATTAAACATGGGATATTTGGAAAAAATATATAATAACCACGAAATATTTTACCTACTTATACAATATTTCGTTATTATTATCTACCTTTGACTTTAACCACTAATACTTAATAAGCAAAAATATGTATGTTGAATATAAGTGAAGTAAAATTGACTGCAAGTGTGGCGCAGCGGCTAAGACAATCGCTGCTGTGTGTCCGAGGTTTGATTCCCGCACCGGACAACTATTTGTGTAACCCGTAAATAGTTGTTCAGAGTCTGGATGTAATTTGTGTCTGTCTATTATATGTTTATAAAGTATTATAGTATTATTATTGTCTTTGAAAAAAAAAGAAGACAGTGGTATTAATCTACAGTTAAGAATGACAGTGGTATTAATCTACAGTTAAGAATGACAGTGGTATTAATCTACAGCTGTTAGCGTGCCGCTGTGTATAGTACTTACCTGCGTACGTAAGTATACTTGGAGATGGTGTACAAAATTTTACAAACATTTTGCTAGAAATATAATAGTACCGGCCCTCATTTTATCCTAACTACTAGACATATCGTTAACAGTTTTGGAGATTTACACTGAGTAAGTTTATCCTCTGCCGTTTGGTCTTATTTTGGTCGTCTATAAAGGCATTCAAATATGGAATTATATATAAATATAAAAATGTACCTACTTATATTTTTATTTTATATTAGTTTATTTAGTTCTTTATTAGATTTAATAAAAAAGGTACTGAAAACAAAAAAATAAGTAAGTAACTAAGTCGAGAGCATTATTGGTAGATTAAGAAACTTTGGATTCTTGACGCCGTATGCTAAAGTCAATCAAAGTTTGTCAGTCGTGTAAGGAAATCTTCCTCCCATGTAGCCCTCTTCCAGGGTGCAGATATAATGTAACTCACAAGGTATTTAACAGGTTGGTGTAATACAATAATAACAAATTAATAAAGAAAGCTACGATACAAGTACAGCGCGCGCGTTTATTAAATTTTTATTCATAGCTTTACTTCAATATTTCATATAGCGCGGGGCACAAGCGCACGGAGCGACCGGCGCCGCGGCGATAGCTGACGTCACGCGTAGAGCGCGCGATATCTTGGAAATTTAAAAGTGCTCAAAACTTCTCACAGTCATAACTTCCGTAATACTGCATTGATTTACGTGAAATAAATACTAATCTAATGTACGTAATTTAATATTTATTGTTAAGTAGCTTTTAGTGCAATATTCGCATGTGTTGGTCACCCTCATTATGATCTTGCATAAAAATGGTAACATTAATAAAAATAGAAAAGTTGCACAATAGATTTGTAGGACGTTACTTGTTAGCTTAATTCATTTGGTAGGAAAATATTTAAAAAACGAAAATTAAATATTTGAACTACTTTGTATCTATCACAACCGACATTTAATTTTTACTTATTTTTACAGGAATACACACCTGGCTGATGAGCTAAGCTACGTCATAGACTGGATATGCACAGCTACTTTTATTTGAAGAGTTCGTACACAGCACGGTGTAATATAACTACCTGCTCTGAACTGTTTTTTTTTTCTTATCATACCACTTAATAAAAATACCAAATGAAATATAATTTAATATAATAAATTTAATTGCCTGTCCACAATTGGACAAGCAATTAAGCGTAGAATACAGTAGAATGAGTCAAAGTAAATACAAACAAAAGATCGCACGAGTCCTCAGTCTATATCGAAAATCAACTGGTACCATACGCAGGTGATACTGGTGAATATTTTGATAATGTCACTCGACGCCAATTTGCGCTGGGAAGTGCATATCAAAAAGAAAATGAAAGAGTTGGAATTGCGCTATAAAATGTACTGGCCTATTAATGGTAGTACCTACATAAAAACTTTTGTCATACAGATAAATTCTAATGCCGAGTTATTTTGTACAATTTCGGAGTTGTGCCAAAAAAGGCAACGTTAATATCGTCTATAGATTCCAGAATAATGTGTAACAAAATATAGTTAATGTTGGGTGTATCTACATTGGGATCCCCACGTGAACTATATACCACAGCTCATGGATAAAGGATTAACCAATTTACAACAATTCTTACTAATATTATAAATGCGAAATTAACTCTGTCTGTCTGGCGCGCTTTCACACCAAAACTACTAAACCGATTTAAATGAAATTAGGTACACAGATAGTAGAGAAAATAGAGGCAAGGAGAGGACGAGGAAGACCAAGAATCACCTATATGGATCAGATAAAGGAAAAGTTAAATGTAATGTCGAATCAAGAAGTCAAAGCGTTCGCCGTAAGCAGAGACGATTGGAAGAAGTTCCACCGACAAGAGCATAGCTCTTAAATATGATGATATTAAAGAGCCTGAGAGCTATTTTTTATTTCGAAAAAAGGGTTGAAAGAAGGAATGAAAAGTTGTATGGAATATGGTCATTTTTAGAGCTAGAAAGTTTGTAAAAGTTTTACAGGGGATGGAACTTTGTATGGAAATATGTAAGGTTGAAGGTTGGTGAATATTTTATAAGTTTGCGACAAAAGACAAAATATTAGAGATATTCTGATCTGACATATACGGAGTCATTACAAAAGGACGGACGAACAGCACAGTTAGTTTAATATTTGTCAATTACATATTTTTAGCTCATTACCTTTCACTAGGAGTGATTTCTTAGAGCAATTGAATGAATCCGAATTGTAGCGAAAAAAGTAGTGGGAACTTTGTTGATATACTTACATAAGCAAACCAACGAAGGCTATTTTTAGGGTTCCGTACACTAAGGGTAAAACAGGACCTATTACTAAATCTTCGCTATCTGTCTGCCTGTCTGTCACCGTGATAGTAAGACAGTTGAAATTTTCACAGATGATATTTTTCTGTTGCCGCTATAACAACAAATACTAAAAAACAAAATAACATAAATATTCAGGTTTGTTGTTTGGGAGCCCCCATACGATGAATTTTTTGGTCGTTTTTATAGATAATGGTACGGAACCCTTCGTGCACGAGTCCGACTCGCACTTGGCCAGTTTTTTAGTTGTAATGTTTACGGCTACCAACAGTCTCAATATACGGATGACGTTCCAGTTGCCGTGGAGGGTAAATGCTTGCCTTTCACTCTGCAGGTCGTGGGTTCGATTCCCACCCAGGACAAATATTTGTGTGCATGAACATTTCTGTTTGTCCTGTCTCTATTTTCAAAAGAAAAAATAGTAATGTAGTATACAGTATAAATAGTAATGTAGTAGAACAATATAATTTTAAGCTTAATATTGACAAGATAAAAGAAGTTCCACTAACAAAATTTCTGGGTATCAATATAGACCAATACTTAAATTGGGAACCACATATAGATAATTTATGTAATAGAATTAATAAATTTGTTTATGCCCTATATCAAATCAAAAATGTAACCAATAGAAAAACTGCAATTTTATCATATCGTGCATACGTGGAGTCCATACTACGATATGGATTAATAATATGGGGAAATAGCACGGATAGAGAGAGAGTATTTATCGCACAAAAAAGGTGCATTAGGGCCATTTGTGGGATCCGTCCTGATGAGTCTTGCAAACCATTTTTTAAGTCCCTTGGATTGTTACCTTTGCCTTCGCTGTATATATACGAGGTTTGTAATTTTGTATATAACCACAAAACGTTATTTAAAAAAGCGTATCAAGTAAACACTAGACTGAAAAGAAATGCCCGCAGGCTAGTTCTCAACGATATCCCCAAATCCGAAAGGTATGCAAACAGTTGCCTAATGATGTGTGTACGCATCTATAATAAAATTCCGAAAGGATTGAAATTAATAAACAATAGTAATCTTTTTAAAAATAAATTATTTAAATGGCTTAATGAACATAATTTTTATGACATTAAAGATTTTATGGATTTGAAAATTGTTTAGTATATATATCAGATATATAATATATATATATAATATTCTATATTTTATACCTATTCATAGGACATCAAATAAAACAATGCGTTGCTTTCTTTCCAAAAGAAACGACATTTAACGTTTTTTATTTAGAATGCGTTATTTTCTATTTTAATACAATTGTACATATGACAGTATAATTTGACATGACAAGATAAAGAAAATAATATATTTCTTTATCTATGCCAAGCACCCAATGTTAAATTAAAGAAATACTCTTTCTTTACATCTCCCCCCTTAGAGAAGAAAATTAATTATTTCATTTTCTAATTATTCCCTTCCTCTCATTGTTCTCCTAATGTAGAAATTGGGATCAGTTTTGTAATGTGGAAAAGATTTGATTCACTTTTCTTTTTGTGGCCAGTTTCTATCCTATAAATTGACTGGGAAACTTTCTCAACAATCTCAAATGGTCCAATTTTTAACTCATCTAATTTCTTTCTGTTTAATTTATTTCCATTTTCCACATATACCATGTCTCCAACTTTAAATTCATGATATTTCCGCTTTTTGTCGCATAGTATTTTGTTGTAACTATGTGATTTTATAGTATTTTCAAGTGCTGTTTTTCTGTCTCTGGCCCAATCATTCTGCGACTTTTCTTGATTTAACTCTTTTGGTAATATTGTGACATCAGTACCATATAAAAGATAACTTGGTGTAAATCCAGTAACCGAGTGATATGTATTATTATATTTAGTAACGGCTTCATGAGCTATTGTGGTCCAGGCTTTCTTTTGTCCTTTTTCATTAATTTTGCATCTGATTTTGTTAACTAATGTCTGATTTAATCTTTCATTTAGACCGTTTGAAAACGGTGCATTTACTGCTGTGAAAACCATTTCTATTTTTTTAAGTTTTAAGTATTTTTTGAATTCCTTAGAATTAATTCCTGGATATTGGTCGGTAAGCAGCATACCAACATCCTCTGTTTCGGTTATATTCTTGATAAGTTTTATAAAATCGGTAGCACTCTGAGTTTTTGATGTTAAAACAAATGCATATCTGGTAAAGTGATCTACTAATAAATGAAGATATTTTTTTGTCGATCTAGATCCTCCAAACCCTCCAATCGTATCAATAGAGACTATGTCAAAAGGCTTTTTGGCTGGACCTAGATGGGACATGAACCCAAATTTGTCATGTCCTCTTGATTTATTTTTAATGCAAATTTCACAGCTTTTACAAATTTGCTTGATATTCTTTGTTAAATTTTCGGTTGCGTAGTATGGACTAATCATATTAATCATTTGACTGATTCCAATATGGTAAAGTCTTTCATGTACATCTTTAAATAATTTGATGCTGAAGTCTTCTGATAGTATTATTTTGTCTGTTCTTCTCAATCGTTTAAAATATACTTTTTGTTTTTCAATTAATTTGTTTTTGTTATTTTGTATTTTTTCATTATTATTTTGATCTGTTAAAATATCTTCCAGTTTAATTAAGTTCACAATTTTCAATTGTTCATCTTCGTTTACGTCACACTCCAATACAGGGTTTCTACTTAAACAGTCTGCTTCCAAATTATATTTTCCTGGAGCATATTTTATCTTTAAATCATATTGCGATAAATAATATGTTAAATCACCCAGATCTTCATCTATTCTAGACTTCAAATTCATGTTTTCCAGAGGTTTGTGATCTGAGTAAACTGTAAATGATTTACCCATCAACCAATATTGCCAATATCTCACAGCTTCTTTGATAGCTAAACATTCTAAATATACAGCTTTTTTCCTTTTTTGGGTTTCATTCAGTTTTTTTGAGAAGTAAGCCACTGGTTTTTCTTTGCCATCAGGCTGTATCTGTTTCAAAATGGCCCCTATACCTTCTAAAGAAGCATCCGTATAAATATTAATTGGTAAGTCCTGGTCATAAATTGCCAGAACTGGTTGGGAGCAAAGCCAGCTCTTTATTTTCTCAAATGATTTTTGACAGTTATCAGACCAAATGAATTTCTGATTTTTCCGTAGTAAATTATGTAGTGGATCTAATATAATCGCACTGTTTGGTATATATTCATGATAAAAATTTATTTTTCCCAAAAATTGTCTTATATTTTTTTGATTTTTTGGAATTGGAAAATTCTTAATTGAAATCAAATTATCATTTAACGGTTTGATCGAATTATTTTGTATTATATGACCCAGATATTTTACTGAGTCTGATGCAAATGTGCATTTTGTAAATTTTAATCTAAAACCTTCTGCTTTAATTGCTTCCAGCAACCGACTCAGATGATTAATATGTTCAGAAAATGTTTTAGAAAATATTAGAATATCGTCTATATAAATAACAGCGAAGTTTGTTAATTCATATTTCCTCAATATATTACTCAATATTCTCTGAAAAATTGCAGGTGAAGTCTTTAGTCCAAAAGGGAGACATGTCCACTGAAAATGGCCTTCTTGTGTAACAAACCCAGTCTTTTTCCTGTCCTCAACTCGTAGAGTAATGGACCAAAATGCGGAATTTATATCGAGTGTGGAAAAATAATTGCAATTTCTTGTTTTTATCGTTAGGTCTTCAATTAACGGAAACGGTTGGGCTTGAGGCACTACTATTTTATTCAAATCTCTGAAATCTATACATAATCTAGATTTTCTGTTATCCTCTTTTTTAAATGCTAAAGTAACAGGTGCAGCGAATGGACTGTACGATTCTTCTATCAATTTGTTATCTAGTAAATTAGCTATTTGCCCTTCTATCTCCTTTTTATCCTCTATAGTGCACCTATAAGGCCTCTTACAACAATATTTGTCGACTATTAAGTCTATTCTTGCTTCATATCCATTAACCATGCCAATATCATATTTATCTTTTGCAAAAACTGATTTATATTTGTCAATGATTTCATCTATTTCATTTTTTTGATGTTCATTTAAGTGATTTACTTCCATTTTAAATTCTTCTACTTTTACATGTTCATTGAAATTTATTCCGTATTCTTTTAAAGTATTATCGTTATTTTTTGTGTTGTCCAATCCAGTGTTTTGTCTGTCTTTAATGGTAGAAATTTCTTCTCTCTCGTTTTCATTAGTAAGACTCAGTTTCTGTGTTATTATTAAATTTTCATCTTGATTTAATTTAAACTTTTTGATTAGGTCTAATCCAATCAAAAATTCGTGTCTAAAATCATCCTTATCTATGATGTGCACGTCAACCTCCTTTTCTAAATCAAAGATTTTTATTTTTAAAGTTGTTAAACCACTCGTTTTCTTAACACCATTAATCGTTACTAATTTGGCTTCATTCAAATTGTTTCCTTTTCTTTTTAGTTTTAATAGCTTAGAATTAATAAGGGAAACATTTGAACCAGAGTCATAAACTCCATATATTTCTAATTTATTATCCAATAATAGTTTGACATGTATTAATGGTGTTACTATTCGTTTTTTTGGTGTGTTTCATTTAACTCAGCTTCTATAACCGAATTGTTTACATGCTGTATAACTTTTTTCTTTTTCTTATCGTCTTCATTTATTTTGAACCAACAAATAGATTCTGGGTGATAACGAATACCCTTATTCAATTTTTCGCAAATTTTACATATATTTACTTTTTCATTTTTATTACGATCTCTTGTATTTATGTAATATATTTTTCGCCCTGAAAAACTTTTTCTAGTTACCATGTGTTCATATTTATTTACTTCATTAAACAAATCTACAGTATCTTTCAATGTTTCTCTATCAATTTTATTACGAATATATTCTGGAAGACCAGCTGCTATGAGATCCACTAAGGTACAAGTGTCAATCGATCTTCTCATGTCCAGTAACAGTTTTTCTTTTCTTATAGCATAATCCAATAACGAACCATCTTTGTATTGGAATGATAGTGCAGATGTCACAGGATTCCATCCCTTGTTTGCAAATGTTTCACAAAATTTGTTTTTCCATGTTGACCATTCTGAATTTATTGTTAGTTTTATTATCATTGAGTTGTACCAGTCGACACACGACTTATCCATAAATAATCTGAGTATTTCAATTTTTTTTTCATCTGTAGTTACATCAAAGCGCGTACATTCTTTTTCAAAGAAATCAATCCACTGGTTGGCATTAGAATGTTTGCTTGTAAACTTCTCGATCACAAAGTTCTCTGAAATGTTTTTTAAGCTCGGCTGTCTATTTTCTACGATATTTTCAATAATTTTTTTTAATGTACCTATTTCGGTTTGATAAGAAGCAGCCGGTGATTCTTGGTTTAATTCTTCCAAAAATTGATCTTTGAATTGCAAGTTACCACTCTCATCTATGTAAACTTCTCTAAGTTCTTCTGTCATTGTAATCCAAATTCTTCTAGTCTGGTACCTTTTTAATAAACTATTTTTGACTTTGTTATAAGCAGCTGTCTTTATAATTTCTTTATGGTGAGCAGCCGACTGCAGTGCTTCTGGTATTGCATACACTTTTTTGTCACTCGTGGCAATTCACGTTATACAATAAACATTTGATTTTCCGTCACTTCCCGGTAATAATGCGAATTCAAAACGAAGTTTCTCCATTGTGAATCAAATAAACAAAAATGTCGTTTTATAATATTCTATATTTTATACCTATTCATAGGACATCAAATAAAACAATGCGTTGCTTTCTTTCCAAAAGAAACGACATTTAACGTTTTTTATTTAGAATGCGTTATTTTCTATTTTAATACAATTGTACATATGACAGTATAATTTGACATGACAAGATAAAGAAAATAATATATTTCTTTATCTATGCCAAGCACCCAATGTTAAATTAAAGAAATACTCTTTCTTTACATATATATATATATATATATATATATTTATATATATATCAGAGAACATAATTATATATGTATATAATGTATATGTTCTCTGATTACGATTATAGTTTAATGTTTATTGTAAAAGTTTTTTTTTTTTACCTTGATAATCTTGTTATGTCTCTTAATACGTGTATAATTTAATGCTTATTGTAATTCAACTTTTTATGTTGACAATTATGTTGCATTCAAATGATACTTAGTGTATAGCTAAACATGTGCACATCTATGAATTTTGTAACACCTGTATACCATGTTTAAATACCAGAAAATTACTTAATAGTTTTTTTTTAAATCGGACATTCCATTCGAAATATGTTACGAGTTTAATAAAAGTGAAATAAAATTAATTCGCCGCTACGCCGCCACGACGCCGGAGCGCTGGGACCGGAGTGCAGGAGAGGTGGAAATGTGTGAATGTGTGATAATGGTATAAGAAATGATGAGGCATTGGGAAGAGTGTACAGCGTGCATCCTTCCCAGTCAGAGTGTTTTTACCTCAGGGTACTACTTCACCATGCACGACGCCCAACATCGTTCCTGAACTTAAAAACAGTTGACGGAGTTACTAAAGAAACTTACCGAGCCGCTTGCCGAGATTTAAGGTTTACGTTATGCCAAAATGTTTGAAAAATAAATGACCACCTGTGGGAAGCTGGGACGGGCCGCTAGTATATTATAAATCAATTACAGCCCGACACAGAATAAAATAACTATATGTGGAGGCTCGTAATTAGCAATTTGTCAATGCTCATCACAGAAATATTTGCCCTGGGTGGGGGGTGGGATGATTACAATAGTAAATTTTTTTCACTATTATCATTTACATATTCAGTCACAGAGTAATAACATTTTACACCCTTATGTGATACCCTCCACAATTCGTTCTTTCGAATATCCATGAATTGCTGAAATTTTACATTTGTCGCTCCGACGTCATAATATATTGTAATAATATATACATACATAAAGGTAGAATATGAATCCTTTGATTCGGAGTTCCGTAGCAGTAGAATATAAGATATTACTTCACCAACTAATTATCGCAAGCACATTGCAAGTGTTCTAAAGTTACAATGCGAGATAATGAATTCGCGCAACGATAGCTCGCGCGTTCCAATCTCGAAACTAATGATTTGGATCCATTGACATAATGCGGTTCCAAACTAACTTAACTAAAGTAAGTTAGAAATCGCATTATGGTAGAGTTGGTTAAATTAGTTCTAACACTAACATTTGTTTAATCACTTTGTTACTTGCAATCATTCGTTTGTGGGGGGAAACGGAATTAACGAAGGCTATTGTTATTCTCTTTATTGGAGAGAACACGGAGTGTTTAATATAGCTATATGACGGGCCGGTTGGTGTGGTTTATATATACGATACATATATATCGAATCCACGATCTGCGGCCTTTCACGCCGCAGATCGTGGATTCGATTCCCACATAGGACAGATTTTAGAGAAAAAGTTAAACTAGGAAGTACTTGGTTCCGTCAATTTATAATGAACTACCAGTAGACCTATAAGCTAAAACATTTTCTAAGTCTGTTTTTAAATAGAGTAGAGAATTCTACCTAAAAAGGTTTATTGCAACATTGGTGGAATGACTAATACATATTGGCTATTCCACTAATGATGTAAGGAACCTACCTTGTAATTCGTAACCTATTTATTTTGTACCTTAAGGCTTAAATATATGTATAGTGTCATAATAACCATAACGCTAGTCAATAGGGGAGTGATCTTTCTGCCAACAAACTGCTGTGCAGTTTGGCGGATAGTGGATATTTAATAATATTATAAATTACGTAATAAATATTGTTAAATTAAAAAACCTAAAATAGTTTGCATACATAATATCTGTTTGTCCTGAGTCCGTGTGAAATTATCTCTATAAGTATGTATTTACAAAAGAACAGTAGTAGAATTTCAGTTATCTGGTTTCCATAGTAAATGCTCTGCTTAGTTTGGGATCGGGTAGCCGTGTGTGAATAATGTCCCAGGATATTATAATACCTATAGATAATTATGTTTAATATAGCTAAATATGTTCTTTAATCTTAATTACATTTCCCTCTATAGGTATATTAACACATACATCACATATCTTCCTTCGTGTAACCATTAATTTGTGTTGCACATCTGTAAAATCGCACCTACGGATTTTCATAATTATGATGCGCTGTGTAAGCTTTATGCTTAAATTTTAATGATCTCATTAATTTCTGGATTAATATTAAAAATGTGGTTTTAATATTAAAGTCAGTCTATCGAATAATGAACGAGACCGATGTGCTCGTATACATTAACTAAATGACATGTTCTATTTAATAGACGATATATTATTATATTTTGACGATATATTATGTCTTTTGCCGTGATTGGTAATTGGTATTCGACCCCCCCCCCCCACCCCCCCCGGGACAGACAATGTGTGCATGATATTTGTCCTGAGTCTGGGTGTAATCGCAATAATATTATAAAGGCGAAAGTTTGTGAGTGTGTTTGTTTGTTACTGCTTTCCTCAAAAACTACCAAATCCGTTCGGTTCGGTTAATAAAGTATAACGCGGGTAAAACCGCGGGACACAGCCAGTTATCCATATAAGTATGTTTTACAAAAGAAAAATAGTGTATGTAATATATCAGTCATCTAGTTTCCATAGTACAAGCTCTGCTTAATTTGGGAACAGATGGCCGTGTGTGAATACAGGATATTAATAATAGATTATTTATTGTGCCTTTTTTACGTTATTTAAAAATTGTAAATGTCTTAATTGAGTTCTATTTTTAATTCACACCCTTATAAACTTTTTTTTAGCTATTGTTTGCTGTTTTTACAAATAAATGTCAATAGAGTTTTTGGCATAGGTAATAAAATATTAGATATCTGTCACACTAGTTTTTATAGTATTTTATTGTTTTAGAAATAGCATAATTTCACTTCGAATTTGAAACACTCACAAACACATTAATGAATATATCATAAACACGAGTATACACATATTTCCTATAATTGCATATATAAAGAAAGAATTAAAATATAAAAAAATAAATGAAAACATAAGTTTCACAAAAAAAAAACATCGAATTCACAAATTAGATTAAGGCTGATTTCACCTAATACCTAAAAAAGAACCTATAAAAGATTAAAAAATATTTAAATGGTTGTTAAAATTCTACCCCATTCATAACACTACCGCAAAGAGGATAGTTACGTTGCTAGTAAAAAAAATATATTAAGTAATATTTCAACGATTTCCTTCAACAATTATCACAAATAAAACGTAAACGTAATATATAAATGTATCCATTAAATTACTTTGTTACATTGGTTGTTATCTCTAAAATTATGCTATAACGATACATGGGGCCATTAAAACACACATTTAAAAGCTTTCAAAAGCCTTTTCGCTTATCTTTACATAATATGAATAATTTTATACTCAGTGTCAGGCACAGTTTGGAGTTTCATTCTATTAGTTTCGAACTCTACGTTTATTTTACTCAGAGTAATAATTTATTACGTATGGGTTTGATGTTAGTAAAACTTTGCTTTACTGTGGTTTTAATATATAAGTGTAGAATAAACATGGCCCACAAAAACAAACGTGAGAACAAAGAACACTATACCTACCGTTCTTCACTTTATAGCTACGGCACTGATTTAAGACACATTTATATAGGATATTAGATTTTATTGTTTTACAATATATTTTAAGATAAGCCAATTAACTGAGGAGTTAAATGATTTGATTGTACATTTAACACAGTGATGTTAATTTTTTCAAATATAACTCTTATTTACTGATAGTTACATAATATTCCCAAAGCACAAGTCGTTAGGGGAAACAAAATATCTATATTTACTTCAAATAGTTTGACTATTCAAACGAGAAGTCATGATTTGTAAAACGGTACGGACTAGGCTTAGTGGTAGAATTCTGTGACCTTTTCACACTTCAATTTTAAGGAAAAACACGTAATAATAAAAACATTCAATAGTTAAAAAAAATAGTACAATCAATCTATTTATAAATAATATAAGATCTACACTTAGGGTCTTGAAAGCTGCCTGCATTACCACGCTGAATGCTATGTTATTATTTGATCCAAAACAAGGTCTCTGTCTCGGGAAGCTTAAACGCTTAATTGATTTAAGCGTTTTCCATTTTAACGAAACGTTTTACTCGCATTTGAACAACGCCACAAAATTATGAATCTACATATTAGTTACCTTTTTTTTTTTTCGTAAGCATGACTTAAAATACTTTCATTTTAACATATCTAAGGAAAATGGTGGGGTAACAGGAAGAAGGAAGGCATTTGCTGCTTATCGGAGGATGGAAGTCGTTAAATGTTATTACACTGCTACTTTATAGTGGTGAGTGTTTAATGTTATGTATAACATTTTATGTCCAACTTACGAGTAAAAATACTTAATAGCCCTTTTTAGTAATTATGTTGAGTGTAAGCTGCATAAGAATACGCTATAAGAAATTTTGTTCAACTACGATGTTTACTACAGTATTCGGAATATTATTCGAGTATGGTCACTAGCGTAGCATTATGCGTGGTGTGTTTCTGCAGTCTCAAGCGTAACAAGGCGTAGTATTAGAATAACATATAAGCCTGCTACGATTTCTAGTGTAGGACTACTACCGGTATTATCGTTCTATATCACACTACTTAGCGTTCCTACGCATTACAAAACTCTACTAAACTACAACTACTCGTATACTAGCAAAATCTAAACATATGTACACGTTTTGAAGTATTTAGTTGAGAGGTTCTGGTGGTCTGTTCTGGTTTATTTTCGGAATGGCAGACCGATTTCAACTTTCACTTTTTTTTTTTTATTTATTTATACACAGATATAACAATTTTGCAATTAACATTATATACTCGCCAAACTTTTACGTTTAATGGCACATATCTCAATATAAAATAAGTTGGGGTACCTTTCATCCAATAACTATAAATATTGGATGAAAGGTACAAGGTGAAAGGTAAGGTATAAGTTATGGAAAAATACATTTAATCTAGTTGAATAATTTACGCGGGTGAAGTCGCGGGTACCTAATAAATAATACCTGGTATTTGGCCCTACAATTACTTATGCTAGCGATGTGAAGTTTGGTGTAATTTTAAATAAAGCTTACTCAATTGTGATGCAAAGAGAACAGAAACGATATTTTTAACTTCTATCTATTTATGAAGGTATCGATATAATTTATTTTTCACAATACATGGATGGACATACAGTTGAATGGAGTGTTTAAGTTGTTGTGCATTCAATAATATTTACAATATATACATATTATTATATAATAGCCTCATCATTGGACGTCGAAAAAAAATTTGGCATCGCTGCCTTTAAGCATCGATATATATTTTATCTCGTTTTCAACGGACTTGAAGAATGAAGTGAAACTTTAGAAGGACATGAATGAGTTATGTGTTTGCCACCACTATTGGCGAATTATACCACTGCTAGGTGTTTATATCCACAATACACGCTTCAAAATTGGTTTATATGACGTGGCATCCGTGTCGGCATGGTACGTTTGAAATAAAAACCTTCACGCCAATTTCCAATTTCGTATATACTCTGAACCCTAAAAACCTACCCTCTCATGCGTCTCTCCTTTTTAACGCGTATGATTTAATTTCAAGAATGGAAATATATTTTAACTATTGTTACCGGAATCTAAAATTGAAATTAAAGGTTTTTTTAAGCTTTATAAGTGCCTCGTGCTTTGCACGGATAGATTGATAAAAATTGTATTTTTAATTTAATTGGGTTACTGTATTTGTAGTTGTTTTCATCGGGATCTCTATCTTTCAATATGTTAAAGTATTTTTAAAATTTCTTAGATTGATTTTGAGTTTCTCCATTACAAACGAACATTCAAAAATTAATCAATTTTCTTTATAATTGTAGTTTAGATTGGTAAAAGATATAGTTCAAACAAATATAGTATCAAAACACAAATGCAAAAGGGAGATTTGTAGAAGAGTGGTAAACATCATAATGTAACTATATATCTACTACTATTCTTAATGTAATATTAAATAAAATTAAAGATTACAATGAATAAAAGTTTCTTTGTTCGTCTGTTAAAAACGTCGAAATACTATGTACTTCGGAGATGAATTCCTGTAGCGCGGAGTAATATACGAAAATATACTTGACTGAAACCATACCTACTCTTACTCAGAACAACAACTTACGAGATACACAAATAGTTGTCCTGTGTAGGAATCGATCCCGGCCCAGTTTTCATCACTATGCCACAAGTGCAATCTATAAGCGTACTGAAAGAATCGTAAAATTAACTAAGAATATTGTATGGGTATATGAGTGTTCAGTGTGAATTCGTTGTTAACTTTTTAATAGAGTCTTACTCCATGATTGACTGGACAGATCTGATGATAGGCATCGTAAAGTATTTATGTTGACCTTTCCTTAAGACTGACTGAACTTATGTTACGATGGACATCGAACCCCATTATTGGTACCACCTACCGGACTATTACGCTTGGAGTTTATTTTAATCAACTCTGGTTATAATAACGCAATTTATGGATGATTTGTAAAACTGTATCAAAGTAAACTAAGTGAACAGGATGTTAGTTTTTACAAAATTTATCTAAAACTTATCGGCCAAGTTGCAGACACAGTAAGATTAATAACACTTAAGAAATTTAAATCGATATCTTAAAATTGGGATACTCAAAGTAGAACCGCAAGTGAGGGCGGAGAGCCGAATTGTTAGTTATCCAAGCGTAACTATCTCGCCAAGTAGATCGTTGCCAAACTTTCTTCAAAGTATTACAAAGTTTGGCTTATGGAGAGTTAAACAATCAGCTACCTCCTGGAAATGACAAAACAACGCAGCGTGCTGCTTTTCATGCCATGAAACTTCTTGGAAGTTACGGATATTAACTCATAGTTGACTTACTTAACGCCAAACGAAATGCTTTTGTATACATGATATTAGAATCTATGAAACCAGTTAGCCAGTTAATATTGATGATTACACTTAAATATTGCTATTGGATATGGCGCCACAGTAATAGCAACCAGGTACATTATTCACCCATGGCCATGGCCATCTGATCCCAAACTTAGCAGAGCATGTACTATGAAAACCAGATAACTGACATACTACATATTATTATAACGCCATTTCTCACATCAGATATTATATCATAAAAGTAATTTAATAAAACTAATACACATATTTAATTTAAATATCGATGCATTAAAATTGTAAATGAAGCAATTTTCTGTAAATTTAATTTAAATAGCTCAAACAATTTAACTATTTACAAGTGCTATTACAATTTAGCTTCGTTTACCAACTGCAATCATTGGTACAGACGCCAGCACATCCAGCTACCCCAATCTGTCAAATTTCTTTTATAGATTTTCAACTTTATCAAAGCATAAGTAAGGTTCACTTTCAATTGGGGAAATTTGACAGATTGGGGTAGCTTGATGTGCTGGTGTCTGTACAACGGCAGCTAAATATTAGATACTCTCTAATTACAGATAATTTATTTTTAAATAAAATATTTTTATTTATTAACATTAGCACAAAGACGGTCACCGTAGCCTACTCGGTAGTGCTCCTGCCTACGAAGCTGGTGGTCCTGGGTTCGAATCCCGGTAAGTGCAAATATTTGTGTGATGAGCACGAATATTTGTTTGAGTCATGGATGTTTTCTATGTGTTTAAGTATTTATCAATCTATATAAGTATGTATATCGTCGCCTGGTACCCATAGTACAAGCTTTGCTTAGTTTGGGGCTAGGATGATCTGTGTGACATTGTCTCTATATATTATATTATATATATATTATTAGCACAAAGAATATTGTACTTTGTACTTAATGCCAAAGGCATTATCTACCAGTCAATCTTTGGGTGGTACAGACAGGTAACGGTAGGTGCACTAAAATTGTCAAATATAATTAACAAAGTTTTAATTATAAACATTACCACTATATATATAACATAATATATCTAATTTGTATATATAAATACAAAATAACGATACATAATATGTATACGAATAAATGGTTTCGCTTCTAATGAGATGACTTTCAGGTTATTTTTAACGACATTATAATTTTAAATTGTGTATTTCTAACATAATTTTGCTTTTTGCAAGGAAAGAAAGTGTAAGCTTTCAAAACGTCTTTGATATGCTTTTTTTAAAGCATATCAAAGACTTTGTGCTTCTTTAAAACTGCTCAAAAATTTACCCAAAACCTTATTTAGTAAAATATTATCATAATACCATGTGTTACTCCTTTATTAGATTTTGTCCAACAAATAGAAGAGAGTGTCCCACATTTACGAGTGCAATTGAACCATCATTTGAAAGAAATAAATAAAAACCCCACAATAGACAAATTATTTTCGATCGCAACGGTTAGAACATTAGATTCAAAATAGATCTGCCAGTTACTGGTTTTATCCCTACTTGTCATTGATGGTTCAATTGAAGAGTTAACAAGTTTTCGTCCATACCCGTATTATGTCACCCTTGTCAACATGAGGCGTACCTAAGGACTTACTTCACAGTTGTGTGATCAAAGAGATACGAGCTACGATACGAGCTATAGTTATTTAGTTTTTTTATCATACACTTACATCATTTTATGGTCTTATAAAAGTAGATTTTTAACTATATTTTATATTTTGAATATACCTATGTATACAATAAACTACACTTAAATTTTGTGTTATTGGTCATCAGTTGCTGAAAGCTCCGGCTACAGGAATTTAATCTGTAGCAAAATGCTGAGCTAAGGCATTGTTGATGCATGCTATAATACACACATCGAGCCCAAACAATATGTTTCATTTAACTTACCTACCTACTTATCATATAAGTTCGATAATACTTTTTGTGTTGAGTAAAATTAAATGTATTCTTACTTACTTGTACGTTTTTTTTTATAAATTACCACATTATTAAAGTACCTAATATACATTGAATATATTTTCGCCCACTTAAAAGGAAAACCAACATTAACAATTTTTTCTGGGTTAATCCACATAATACTGTAAAAAAATAAATAAAAAATAAAAAAGGTTTTTATTCGCGTAGACTTTAAAAAAGCGCTTGTAAATAGTCAGAACATGTTCGTAGTAATATATAATTAATTTATAATTATTTCTAGGTACATATAGATAGAAGTATACCTGGCCTGTGTGAATGGAACAACTGGAAGGGGAAGACCTCGTCGAACATTCTCTGACCAAATCGGAGACGTTCTCAAGAAAGGGCAGGTCAGAAGTACCCTAAACCGGCGAGCATGTATAAAGAATATAATGACAGTAATCGAGGCAAAAGACGTGTGCAAAGATCGTGACAAATGGAAATCCGTTGTCTCTGCCTACCCCTTTGGGAAACAGGCGTGAGTCTATGTATGTATGTACATATAGATATTTAGGTACACGGATTGTAGCAAATAATTTACAAATAGATTTATTTTATAACAGTAACGATATTTAGCTAACTTAAATTAAGTTATTGTCAAGGATCATGTGTAGGTTTAATTATCTAAATTTTAAATTTTAGCTATATTTTTACTAAGTATTGTCTGAATGGTTCTGTCTATATTAAGGTACGAATTAAATGTTATGATTATGGCGGACCTTGTGTTTTGACGACAGTCGCGCTTTAATGCTACCACCGGATCCAATGCGCCCCAACTGAGAAGACCCAGCGAAACAAACTCAGCGGGTGTCTCTACTACCGGTTTCAACACGGCCCAGTTGAGACGCTCCGGCGAAACATACTCAATGGGGCATATAAACGAGATTTTGTTTTAAGATCAAAAGCATGGAATTTGAAATCTTTTTATAATTGATTCATCCGCTAGCATAATAAGGCAGACGTTTGCTTAGCGATGCGATACCGCTATAGAAATTCATTAAATAAATAAAAAAAATCTCCATACTGACAAAGCTATTTATGAAAAAAGCGTTATACAAGTGCCGATGTAAGGTATTTGAATTTATAATATGTAAAACAAAAACCTTCTGCATTTCACTATAAGTAAGGCACAAAACGTATAAACGTTTTTATTTAAAATTGAAAACTGAACATTAATCATGGAACTACACGACTAATCATTGTACTTAGTATTATATATTAGACTGCTTCGTTAGTTTACCGGTAGCGTGTTCAACTGCATGAAGTTTTGGGTCAAATTCCGGGTCGGGCCAGAGTGTTACTAGTATTACGATTTTACCGACAAAAAATACTTAAGAGTTGCCCATATTACGGACGCTCGTGCCCCATGTCTCGAAGAATACCTAAAGCTCCTGAACCTAATCTTTCCCCGGTCATTTCAGTGCACCATCACATCGGATTATGAAATTCAGGTGCACCATATATGATATTAAATTGGTTGTAGAAACTGAAATTCGGCAAGTACCATTGTAAGTTAAACTAGTTCTTTCAGCATTTTAACAAAGATTATTTCCAAAATGACCTTACGGGGTTACGAGTAATCACAAATATTTTCGTATCTACGGCACTGTAAAAAATTCAATAACTAGCCAACTTAAAAAAAATATTGCAGTTTACCGTGGTCCCAATAGGTTCTATCTTTTATTTATAGCTACAACTTTTTCGTCGTTACGAGCATGTGGGAACTATTTTATATGGCTCCTGCCGCGCTCGTTTCCAATACAAAATTTTATTGGGAACTTTGTGGAAATGGGTACGTAAATATGTTATTTTTCAGGGAAATTGGAGCTTTATTCCCACATTTTATCAAGAAGATTGGTATAAGAATATTAATGTAACATATAATTGTTTATGTTTCTATACTAATAGTAGTGATACCAAAATACTACTACTGTACCAAATGGAGGTTTATTCTCTATTTGTTGAGTAATGGTAATCTAAATCGGCAGAAACTGACACCACGTATCTTGCAGCCACTACATAGGATTTGATTCTGATGATCACGATTAGAATATTATTTATTGTAGCTTGTCATAAACGAAGATTGCCCAGGACATAGCTCGTAGAGCCAACGCGCGAAGCGTGGCCGCTGGTCACGAACTGGAAGTTGTAGGGTAGGAGGCCCCTACAAGATGGGCTGATGATTTGGTCTGATCCTGTTTATTCTGCTGAAAGCCGCTGGATGTGAGTACCGCAAGGCCAGAAATTGTGGAGATATGTGCCTATGTTCAGCAGCGATGATAATAATTAAACAAACAAATCAATTGAATATGTTGAAAATTATAATATAATATTCATATATTTTTTATTTGCAGATATGGTAGTCTCATTTGCATGACAAAGATCGGCCAAAGACAAGAGATAACTAGTCACATCTCTCCAATCGGGATTCGGTTAACCTCGAATCATATGTGTCACACGCTTAATTTACATCTCAAGTAGAATTGTTTATTTCAACGATAGAAAGTAATTACGTATTTGCTCAAGAATTACAAGTACAGACAAAATCAACAATATTATGACAATTATTAATATTTTTTTCCAGTACTAGATTGATTTGACTATGGTGTTGGTATAGCTGGTATTTGTATTTCATTATAATTATTTCGTGAGACTTATTATACGTATCTCATTTACTACTGATTATTTTTTATTATCTCTTATTTTATATATGACATGTCTTCATACCCGTCAGGTGCCTATGAGATAGTTCTTGTGTTATCTGTGAACTGTCATTTTCTTACATCTTGCTGTAATAAGTTTACTATTATAATACATGCTGCTAAATATGGTTCTCGGGAAATTGTTATCTTTCCAGTATATGCTCCGTACTGGGAAGGAAGGAAAGACAACTGTTTAACGGCAAGCTTAGTGTACCCATTAGATTTTTAAAACTGACCCTTTATTATTGTCTGCGAAGAGACCATAACAAAAAAAAACGTTATTGACCCTCAAATCTCGTATGTATACAATACGAGATATGAATGTCAATCAATGTATTATCATAAAATAAGTTTATTAAGTAAATTACTATTGTATCAGTAGTATAAGTGAGGTGACGACTTTTCGATGTTTGTGCAGGAAAAGGCTGGTACCACGGACCTGCGGATCGGACTCGGGTGTCCAATGCAGCGACGTGGCACGGTCATGTTGCTTTCCCGTTTTGTACCACGAGTAACTCGCTGATGCGTAGTGGAAGAATGAGTAAATGGAAGTCAAATTAGCTTTTTAGGGTGCTCCCCATGTATGTTACATACCTTACGGGAAATAAATAAGTGTGTTGTTCTGCAGTCCATTATCATAATGTTTTGTTGACTAATTTGTTTTAACTTTATATTTTGATTTAGGTAGATAATTAGACTTTCTGTCCAATATAATTTGTAGTGGTATTGTAGTCTACGAAGGTCCGGCCTTTCTAAAGCCTTTTCTTTCTTATGTGAAGTGAAACTGTTTCTGCGGGGGCGTTAACATTTGTGTGAGGCATCAGATTTTGCACGCATCGAAACAGGCCGATCATTATGAGATGCACTGTATGCTTTTTATCTGTAATAAAACAAAAAAAAATGTTAACCAAGTTTCAATCAACAATTTTCGTATCTCTCGGAGCTCTTAATTTTTTATATTTTTAATATCAATTTTCAGAATTATTATTAGATTATGAACAATTATGAATAACCAGTAAAGATGGAAACTACTTACATTTCAATTAGGAAAATATGTTATGTTTAGTTGCTGTTTTGAGAAACATGATAGTAACAAAATTAACATTAAATGAATAGAGTCCACTATACCCATAGTTATCTTTTTCTATGACGGCAATAATAATAGGAAGTGTAACTTTAAAATAATATTAAATATCATCAATTTAAAATTGCTCGCAATCGAGTTTCATCGCATCATAGCATAGTGTTAATCGAACACCCTTGTTGCTTCCACTATAGCTCTAATGTCCAATGAAACACTTGAATGTATTTAAATATAACCTCAATGTTACGCTAATATTGATTTAAATTGAATTAATCTGTTGTACTGACGTATTTTTATATTTCTATGTTGAAAATGCTTCAACATACATCCTTTGTCTTGTCCTGAGGTATAAGCGGTCACTTGGGTCGGTCATGTCAAGCTGTCTTAGTAATTCACTAAGAGACAGGCAAGTCTGAACATGGTAATGCATTTCTAATAGGACATAAGTACTTTGGGACATTAGTTCTTCTTAACTTTCCGGTGGCTTCTGCAATGTTAAACTTTACGAACGATCGTCAAAATAACTACTACTACTAATATAATAAATGTGATAGTAACTATGTCTGTTTACCTCTGATCTAGCTGAAATTGGTACACAAATAGTCTAGAGTCTGAGAAAGGTCATAGGCTACTTTTTAATGCGAAAAAGGGTTGTAAAGGGTCGAAAGGGGGTACGAAAAGTTGTATGTAAGTATCGTAATTTTTAGTGCTAGAAGCGAAAGAAAGAAAGCAATACAATATTAAAAATCCACTGAGATAATCTTTTTTATACTAATTTTTGGGATATATATATATATTCGACGGGCATGTTGGCGTGGTTGGTAGATACGCTGCCTTTCACGCCGGAGGTCGTGGGTTCGATTCCCACCCGGGTCAAATATTTGTGTGCATGAACATATCTGTTTGTCCTGAATCTGGGTGTAAATTATCTATAGAAGTATGTATTTACAAAAGAACAATAATAGTATATGTAGTATATCAGTTATCTGGTTTCCATAGTACAAGCTCTGCTTAGTTTGGCATCAGATGACCGTGTGTGAATAATTTCCCAGGATATTATATAATTATAGTTAATATTGATATTAGAAATGATTAGACTTGATTAACGTTATCCTTCTTGTACAAGCTACATCAATATTATTTTAATCATAACATCATAACTCTGTCACAATAGTGTCAGAGTTACGTTCAATAGAACAATTCATATTTGATGTACTCGTTATAATTGCATGCATTAGATTTGAGAGAATCTATGAATAATTTTGATATCTCGTTTTGAATATGTTAATTATTAGCATAGTCGAATTGGTTAGGATAGTTTATTATATTTATAACAATTTTATGTTTGGGAAAAGCATAGCCAAAGTATAAAAGGAAATAAAGTAATAGAGTCTTAGGAAAGTCGTTGGAATATAGTATTACATAATTTAAAAAAAGATAATAGGTCTTAGGGTATATGGCACTTACAACTCACAGTGAATTGAGAAGGTGTTATACTGCACTTGACTTTTTTGGTAGACATTATATAAGAATAGACTATTATTTTCTAAAAACTTTAGTCCAAGACTAAATAGCCTGAGTGTGGGTACACCCGAGACCATAACGAATTAGAAAAATATATAACAGAACTTTGGGGAATAAATATGTCTATTAACATATTATATTCTACTTTATATACATTTGTATTCTGAATTGCCCTTTGATCTAAGTATTAAGCACTCAGCGCTGTAATTTCAAACGGAGTGCCGCTAATTCAAAAACAGAATTAGCTTTTATGGCTCTTCATATTCAAATCCAGCATTATATTATAACGCTTCACTGTGCTTAGTTTATAATATTAGTG
Organism: Pseudoips prasinana; assembly: GCA_951640165.1. NCBI lineage: Eukaryota > Metazoa > Arthropoda > Insecta > Lepidoptera > Nolidae > Pseudoips > Pseudoips prasinana. The sequence goes on from OX621240.1 coordinate 20,662,373, forward strand.
TGATAAGCGAGTCTACTTCTTTCTTAAAGGCCCGCGACGCACTTGCAGGTCCTCTGGTGTTGCGAGTGTCCATGGACTTCGTTGATCACTAACTATCAGATGAGCCACTTGCTCGTTTGCCATAATATTATAATATATAAACCATGGCACTAATACTTATCCTTTAACTTACGTAGATTATAATTAATAATGTAAATTAATTAATACATTAACGCACATCATTCTGCACTCACAATAGACGCTCAGAACCAATTCAGAAGGCATTAGTTTAATTGGTACCGATATCAAGCTAATCGGCTAATCGCACTTTGAGTAATCAGACACCATTAGATATTAATGTGAGCTTATCGCTATTCATGCGTGTTGGTAATATGTCTTTATCATAGCTACCAAGACGGTTTTCATGTCATGTTTATATACCTATAGCTATTTATAGCCCAAACTTTAACCGTGATAGCCGCTGGCCCATTCCTGCTACCTGGAAATTGGTATTACCAAAAAGACCCTAAGTTGACGACAGTCTCACCCTAAACACCGACACCATCAGATCATACCACACTGCTCTGGGTGTTCTCCAACCAGAAGACGCTGTCAGCGATGATGAGCAGATACCCATAGACTTTCCCACCCGAACGCACCCACCCGCCCTATCGCAACGAGCCGCGCACTCCCTCGCAGTGCGAGACGCGACGTCGTGCGGGTCGCATTTGCCCTGAAGATGACTTCCAGAAGAAGTTGAAACGTTGGCCGAAATCAACATAAAATTAATTACGTGAGTTACCCGTTACTATCTTTCATTATGTTAGCACCTCACGTCAGTTTTAATAATAATATAGCTATTTAATTTATAAATTACACGTGACTTAAAAAAAAAATTAAACATCTTTAAAACGAATTGTATAAAATAAACACGGGTGGGAATCGAACCCGTGTTTAAATAGGGGAGTCCGGCCCCATGTGCATTAACCGCTCCGCCACCGCACCCTGGTTATCAATCTCGAATTTAGTATGTCAATATTTCTTAACGCAATTGAGACACTTATTTGCCTGACATTTTTCTTTTAATGATTAAAAAATCTTTAAAGCTGTTGTTAATTAATGTGATTGGTATTGCAAAACGATGGTTTTATGACATAATTATGTACGCATACCTATGTAATATAAGTAAAAATTACAAATGCACTAAAACTAAAGAAGTATCATTAAAAAATATTATCTGTTATTCTTACTGGTGTTGGAAAACAAATAGTATCATTAATCAATTTATATACTGCTGTATACCGCGAAATTGTTCCAAATTTAAAACATTCCGTTAATCAGTTTATTTGTTCTAGAATCTTCGCCAATATGAGCTCCGCAATATGGCAGAAACGCACATAATCGTTTATGTTTAAATAGCTGAAATGACATCATAAAAATACTAATAAAGTTTTAGGTAATATTATTGGCTACTTATAATTTAATGTAATGATTTTGTAGGCTCTATAGTTGTTTAACGCATCCCAAAATGCGTTAAACAAGTTAATCTAACAATTGGAGTTTTAAAGTTTTGTGGGCCGGAATCGAATTGTAACCAGTTAACTTTTACCAGATAAAAATCATGGAAATATGGCAAGTATATATACTTTATATTAATTGCAAGTACTATAAATACTATCATACACATATATATGTGTATAATAGTATTTATAGTACTTGCAATTAATATTCTGTTGCATTCATTTTTTCATACCATAAATTAATTAATAAGTAATTGAGCGCAGTCAGGTGTATCTGATAGCTTTGTAAACTTTCCTCTTTGTATGCATGAAAATAAATAAAATGTGTTCGAACGTTTTAATAAATTAAGAGCGATACATGCACTTTTGTTCAGGGTGTTTGTTGTGTCTATAATAATTTTACAGGTATAAAAACAAAAGCTGCCTGTGGCTCTCGTGAATCTTCTGTTATTTTAAAAAGTAATTAATTACCTAGAATGTCTAAAATCGCCTACTGTAATAAAAATAAGGTTAAACCGTATAACTTTTTATAACCCTTTAGGTTGTAGGTTCCCGAAAAGTTTGTGACAAGATTTTTTTTTATTTACCACCATTTTTAAACTGTAATTTTTGGGCCATGCCAACCCTTTCTTTAATACTTTTAAATAAAATTCTCTGTCTCTTTGAATGTAATCTAAATCTCTCTTTGAAAGAAATCCAGACTGTGTGACAAATCCAAACAAAGGTATATTTGTGACAATAATAAATTTAGAAAACGGGTGATTGTGTACCTCAAGTCTCATTTAATCACGGTACTTATAAAATGAAAAAGAAAACGCAAAATAATCAAAAACAATTAAAATTATTTTTTGTTATCTACATTAAATGCGCCAATGATGATGAATAAATTTTGTAAAACAAAACATACACAGTTTCAGTGACAATATTATAAATTTAACAAAAAATACTAGGCACTGTATTTTGATTTATTCATATAGTACGTAAAATTTACTACCACTTGCGAAATTAACGAAAATTGTCAAATATGTTCGGAGTATTTCCACATTGTTTCAATGAGATAAATATCATGCTTCGACTGTGTGTTAAATACATGTTATTCCTCCATAAAAAAACACATGAATGTCAAAGTAACATCCCCTCTCCACCCTGTATTGTAATGATAAATATATAATAATATTAAAAAATCAAAATATTGTCATAACACTTGGTCAGCGGTCCAGTCTCAGTCAAGTACCTATAGGTTTCTAACGTAATTTAAGTGAAGTCAAAGGAGCGGGATGCGTTGAATAGCTGTGCAAATTTGCCGTCAGACTGGAAGCTAGATGGAATGCATACTCAAGCCAAGCTAAGTCACTACACTATTACACTGGACACTTTTAGGGTGTGTTTTTACTAGAGACGTAGGAGAAAACTCAGCTTGTAAGTAACCATAGTGGATATTTGAAACGGTGCGCTTTCATTCTAATTCTGATTCTAGAAACTGTCCGCTAAGAAAGAAGCTTCGCACTAATTCCTTTATTCATCGCTAACGTCTCTTTAACACATAGATAGAGAAATAGATAAACTCTTCATTGTTTATCAAAATATTAACAAAATTACACTTAAAACATTACAAGTATACAAAAGGCGGTCTTATCAAATAATGTGATCTCTTCCAGACAATCAAAGTAAAGATCGGAGAATAGAGATATTGAGAGGGGTAGTTATCGGAGTAAAAATACAATATAAATATTTTCTATTCCTATGGATACTATACATATAGTAAAATATATTAAAGAACCAAAAAGGTAAAAATTTTGGGAAAAGAAAGTATACTACTGATAATGTAAAAATACGATATGGAACGCGATTTATCGACAATTACAAGTATGTCCTGTGAAAAAGATCACATATTGCGAAAACAATACAAAAACAGTTATTATGATTATACTGATACTTTGACAAAAAACATTAAACATAGAAGAAAAAACCGGCCAAGTGCGAGTCGGACTCGCACATGAAGGGTACCATAGCAGCAAGTATTTCAGTTGATTAAATGAATGCAAATTGCGGTTTATGACGTATTAAAAGAAAACTACTAGCTAGATCTCGTTCAAACCAATTTTCGTTGTTAGTTTACATGGTAATTACATCACATATATTTTTTAGTTTTATCATTCTCTTATTTTAGAAGTTAGAGGGGGGGGGGGGGGGCACCCATTTTACGACTATGTAAGTGTCTCTCGCGCAAACTATTCAGTTTAAAACAAAATGATATTAGGAACCTCAATATCATTTTTGAAGACCTATCCATAGATACCCCACATGTGTTTGAGTATCAGTTCTATGTATGGTGACCCCCCAAAATAATTGTTCTTTTTCTATTTTTATGTAAAAATCTTAATGCGGTTCACAGAATACATCTACTTACCAAGTATCAGTAGTACAGCTCTTATAGTTTCAGAAAAAAGTGGCTGTGACATACGGACGGATAGCCAGACAGACAGACAGGTTCTGTTTTTTGCCATTTGGCTGCGGAACCCTAAAAATACAAATCTAAGAAGTAGAAATAGTTAAACTTGGAAAGTACAGTACATCCAGCTACTCCGATCTGTCAAATTTCTTTTATAGATTTTCAACTTCATCACAAAAGCATAAGGTTCTCTTTCAATTGGGGAAATTTGACAGATTGGGGTAGCTTGATGTGCTGGCGTCTGTACATATCTCCTTTTCTTTTCTTTTCATATTGATCAGTTTTATCTTGTATAGAAACGCACCCTTAATATGGATAAAAATACGCTAAAATATAGTGACCCAGTTATTTCATTGCGTGGAGTGGCTTTAATATGAGACATCTAGTAGTTTGCTTAACGACACGTCTCGCGCTAATTGTCGCCGCTCTCTTCCCTTTAATACATAATATCCTTATTTTTTTTACAAAGCCTTTGTTTCTCTTAGTATTCACTACCAAACCTGCTCTAAGCGAGGCAAAGCAAATGAAAAACGTTGTTGATGGAATTTTGAAATTCGCCAACCATTTAGCTTTACCCACACATTTCCAATGAAAACGCACCCTTAAAGAGAAAGCTAGATAAATAGCTCACTAAAGTGGAGTGACTTAGTTATAGCGATACTTACTTGAGTTACTTACATTTTCTTAGTATAACGTCCCTTGTACTGTAGAATTTGATTGATTGTTGTCTTAGATTTGTCCTTGATATTGACCCTATTTTTATTAGGTTTATATTTACATCCATTTAAAGTATTTATTTTGTTTTATTTTCAGCTGTATCTTTCTCAGGAGAATGGTGTCGTGCAGGATTAGCGTGATAAGTATGTAAAATTTATATGTACCTATATGTCTATAATAAGTTTTGCAAAAATTACTAATTTTAAAATTAGATACACTCAGATAGAATTTATTTTATGACTACGATCGCTGCTCACATGAAAATCATATAACTATAAAACAATTAATTGTACTAAATTATGTTCAACTTTATCTATAATGCATATTAGGTATATTAATATCAATGCCATTAACTTCAAAATAAGATACGACAAACTTCAATAGATCAGTTAACGTATTAAATTTGTTTCTTTGAAATCTTCACGAGTCTTAAAACAAACAGAAAGTCTTTCCCAGAAAGCGATTACGAATAAAGAAAAGTTTTTCAATAAGCTAAAGTGCTATCAAACACACTGATATTTGAGATGTAGAAAAATACGGTACATTATTTTATTTATAATCACATTAGGGCCCTTATAATTATACGGCCTTTAATATTCAGGATTCTATTACTATTTCTATTTATATAAATACTATACCGTTAGTCTAGCGGTAGTATGTTTAACCGCAGATAATGATTCGAATCCGGGTCGGACCAAAGTGATTTTGGTTTTTTCTGTTAACATAATTTCTCAGTATCAAGTCTGGAAGATTGCGGTGTTACACCCCGCCCCGTGTTTCGGGAAGCACAAAAACCCGTCGATCTGTATCTGACCTCTTTCGGCCGTGACGCTAGTCGCCGATCTTGAGAGTGATGGAATAGAAAGTGCACCTGTGTCTGCGCACACATTTGTGCACTATAATTAATGTCCCGCGCAGGTGGCCAGTCTCCACTGAGCTGATACGGCTAGGAGTATACTAATATTAATTTATTAATATAATTGTTTTACTGTTGCATTATCAAATAATAATCTCACAATATTACAATCGTTTATTTTATTACTATGTATACGAAATCTAACATAATCTATAGGTATATCCCCTAAAATATAACAGTTATTTGGTACACCAAATGTTAGACTCAATAAGCCATTATTTCAAATGTCAAGACCCACAAAACAACGCATTAAATCATTGTGTCAACAAAAAGACACCAATAATAGAATCCACATAAGAAAATGCTGACAAAGAAATGAAATAATGTTGTAACAAATGGTAAGTCTTATTCTTCGTCTTAAAGTATCAAACCCTAACCTATTTTTGTTATCGGATAATGAGATAGACTATTTTTTGTAGGCGGCTTTGATATATTGAACGATTGGTGGTAGAATCTGTTTTTGTCTTACAAATATTATATCTTTATTTCTAAACAGATCACTGTTAGTCGGCTCTTTTCTATACTTCAACGTAAAAAGTACTATATTGATAAATATTATACTATAAATTTAAAACTATTTTTCTGTGACACAGATAGTTGACATCACCATTTCTAAATAGATAAACGCTTTTGTCTAATCTGTTTAAATAATTAGAATCTTATGTCATTAGTTTAGTTTGTTACCTTTATGAATAAGAGATGGCGTTGTGCAAGTGACGTCATATTTTCTGAATGGCGCTATTGAGATTTTCCTACGAAACATGATCTCCGCGGTCTTTTGTGCAATAAATTGTCTTGCTCTGGACACACGTGTTTTATTTTATTTCGAGATATTTTTGGGACGTTGTACAAGTGGTCCTTGCGAACCGGTTAAGGATTGGTGTGCATTGTCCGAATTGTGGTGGAGTCAGGTGGAATGTTCAACCTGCTTCGAGTGTAACGTCAGCAGCGAGGCCAGTGGCGTGCAGCGGCAGATGCAAGCGATAACCAGTACGTGTTGGCGTGAGCAGCAGCAGCAGCGGAAGTGAGCGGGAAGACTTCCACCGCATATCATTACGACAAGGCTTTGTAAAGGTGAACTTCAGTGAAGTGATTGTGTGTTACGAGGATAACTCTGAGTACTTTATAATATCAGTGATTACAAAATTATAGAAAAAAAAAAACATTAACTTAGCATATTTTAATAATTAATTTGGACTTAGAATCGTTAACTTGAGTATAGGACTTAGAATAATTTCGATAAAAAGTGAACTACGGGGAACCTATGCCCGATTTTGCAGCGAAGTGTATTAAGTTCAAAGACTTGTAATTTTTTACGTTTTGTTGTACATAAACTTAGCATAGAGTTCCAGAACAGTTTATTGAAAGACTTTAGTTGTACTCAATATGGAAGCTTTGAGTAATTTACAGTTAAATTTACAGTCCACTATCAGTAAAGCAAGGTCTAACTTTAAGAAATCTCCTAAGGAACGAATAACCAGTTCCTACATAGAAACAAGATTAGAAAGTTTAGAAGCTAATTGGTCAAAGTTCACTAATACTCATGAAAAAATAGTATCCTCTATTAAAGCTAACGAATTCGAAAAGTCGGATTATAACATAAAGGATGTATATGAGATCACGGAAGAGTTATTTACTGATTATAAAGCGGAGTTGAAGGAAGCACTAAAAAAAATTGCATGTTCGGATAGTATAAGAAAAGGGCCCGAATGTACTGTGCAGGGTTCTAAGGATATATGTTCTGTAAAATTGCCGAGGATTGAGTTGCCTATGTTTTCCGGAAGTTATTCAGAGTGGATCAGTTTCAGAGACTTATTTACATCTTTAATCCACAATAATAACCAACTAGACAATGTCCAGAAACTGCATTATTTGAAATCGCATTTGTCTGGAGAGGCTGAAGGTCTTTTACGGCACCTTCCCATTACTAGGAGTAATTATACTACCTGTTGGACTCAATTAGAGAATAGGTATAATAATAAAAAATATTTAGCGAATTGCATAATTAAACGTTTCATGGGTCAAAAAAATATTATTTCCGAATCCTCCAGTGCAGTTAAGGAATTATTAGATACATCTAACGAATGTTTACATGCTTTGAAAAATTTAGACATAATGGTTGAGCATTGGGATGTTATTGTAATTTATGTTTTAAGTTTAAAACTAGATACTGAGTCACGTAAACAATGGGAAGTTAAAATTAGTGATTGTTCAGACAACTTGCCCACAATGACTGAGTTCAAATCTTTCCTTGAACAAAGATTTCGGTCTTTGGAGTTTTTGGACAATAAAGGCCAACGTCATCAGTCCAATCGTAATATCCCAGTCAAGTCGCTCCATGTGTCCTCTACATTGTGTATTTGTTGTCAGGATAACCACAAGCTTCCTTATTGTAAAAAGTTCGCCAGTCTCGATATCGATAAGCGTCGTAATTTTGTCCAAACAAATCGTTTATGCTATAATTGTCTAGGGGCAAATCACTCCGTATTTGCATGCCGCCAGTCTACCAGATGTCATTTATGTAAAAAGAAGCATCATAGTCTTCTTCATCTCAAGAATGTCTCGAAATCAGTTGGTGATAGTAACATAACTGATCAAGTTGCAGAAAACAGCGTGTCAGCTAGTACCATATCAACCCAGAGCAATTCCACTAATATGGTAAGTTGTTTGACTAATAGCTGTAGTCAAATATTATTGGCCACTGCGTTAATTGCAGTGGAATCAAAGAGCGGTACTGGTATAGTATTAAGATCCCTGTTAGATCAGGGCTCTCAGGCTTCGTTTGTGACGGAGTCCGCAGTCCAGCTCTTAGGTCTCAAAAGAATACCAATAAAAGGTTCAATTTCAGGTGTAGGTTGTGATCAAGGCCAGTCAGTGATTTCAATAAATTCGATGGTTCTCATCAAAGTGAAATCACGCATCGATCCTAGTTTTATTATCACTGTTAAGGCTTATATTTTAAAGAAAATCACTACCTATTTACCGGGAAAGAAGGTTGTGGCAAATGTTTTGCCCTCAATCTCGTCTTTGGCTTTAGCAGATCCTTCGTTCAATACTCCGAACAAGATTGATTTGCTTTTAGGCGCCGAAGTTTATGGCCAGATTTTGTTAGAAGGTTTAGTCAGAGGTCTACCTGGTCAGCTTATTGCACAAAATACTAGACTAGGTTGGATCTTGTCTGGTCAAGTAGGCGAAGTCAACCAAAGCGAGACATGCCACAATACTGTAGTCACATTACATTCAACTAATATGGATGATAATACACTCCTTAAAAAATTCTGGGAACTAGAATCTGAGCCCAAGAGTGACTATGATAAAGTTTATTTGACCCCAGAAGAACAGAAGTGCGAAGATATATTTAAGGCTACAACTACACGAGATGAATCTGGTCGCTATATTGTGCATATGCCTTTCAAGTCAAGCGATCCTGCTTGTAAATATGGTGGATCGAAAGACATTGCTCTTAAACGCTTTTTAGCCTTAGAAAAGCGATTTTTAAGGAATCCTGAGTTCATGTCTCAGTATTCAGCTGTCATAAATGAATATATAGCTCTTAATCATATGGATATAGTACAAGATAGGGACGAAAAAGGTTGTGTTTACTTACCTCATCATGCAGTCATCCGCAACGAAAAAAGTACAACAAAGTTGCGCGTCGTATTTGATGCATCATGTGTAGGTAGCAACGGGGTATCTCTTAATCAAGATTTAATGGTGGGCCCTCCTCTACAACCTGAGCTTCGTCATATAATCATGCGATGGCGATGTGAACCTATCTGCCTGGTTGCGGACATCGTCAAGATGTACAGACAGATAAAAGTATGCGATGACCACACTGATTTTCAGCGCATATTGTGGCGTGAGAATCCAGATGACGAAATTCAGGTATTACGTCATTTGCGAGTAACTTTTGGAACATCATCGGCACCTTATCTAGCGGTAAGATCATTGCAGCAATTAGCACATGACGAAGGTGCTGAATTTCCTTTAGCAAAGAATCGTGTACTTTCTGACTTTTATATGGATGACCTAATTATGGGATGTCAAACCATAGAGGAGGGGATAGAAATATATAAGCAAACATCGGAGTTACTAAAACGTGGAGGTTTCCAGCTCCAAAAGTGGGCTAGTAACAACGAAAACTTATCAAGATTGATTAACGACTGTGAACAAATATCACAAACACAAGGGAACTTGGAACTCAAATCAGATGCAATTTCCAAAATATTGGGTTTAACATGGGACAAAGACAGTGATGAATTCGTTTACACTATTCAACTTAATCAGCTAGATTTACCAGTAACAAAGCGTAAGGTTATTTCGGACATAGCACGACTATTCGATCCCCTTGGATGGTTGGCACCGACAATCATTACTGCGAAGGTGTTTATTCAACGAATATGGATGACTGGAATCGAATGGGACGAAGAACTAACTGCACCATTGCTGAAAGAGTGGCTTGACTTCCGGAAGAGTCTTTGTGATCTTATTAAGTTTCGGCTGTCTCGTTGGATCAATTCTAGCAAGGAAAACAAGGTTTTAGAACTGCATGGCTTTTCAGATGCGTCCAACGTAGCGTACGCGGCGGTGGTATACGTCCGCGTCGTTGATAGAGATGGAAATATTCACACAACCTTGATGACTTCAAAAACCAAGGTTGCTCCTGTTAAACAGGTATCAATCCCGCGACTAGAGCTTTGTGGAGCTGTCTTACTAGCAAAGCTTCTTCAGGAAGTCGCTTTAACTCTAGAAGTTCCCAAACAGCATTTATATGCATGGACAGACTCATCCGTCGTTTTGGCTTGGTTAAGCAGCCACCCTAGTCGGTGGAAAACTTTTATTGCGAATCGTGTCTCCGAAATACTTACCATTATGGATAGAAGTCAGTGGTCGCATGTGTCGTCGCCGGAAAATCCAGCGGATTGCGCATCTCGAGGAGCAAGCCCTTCTGCGTGTAACGATATGCAACTCTGGAAAAGAGGTCCAGTTTGGTTACAGAATGAAACAATAGACTATAACAAAGGAAATATACAAGCAACTACGTTAGAAGAAAGAAAGGTAAAAACAAAATGTTATGCATCTGCATTAGAATGTGATGATAGTCTATTTACTAGATTTTCTAAGTTCAGTAGGTTAATAAGAGTAATCGCTTACTGTAGAAGATTTTTACGAATGAAGAAATGTGAACCTAAAAGAAATAATAAAATAACTACTTGGCTAACTACAAGGGAATTAAATGAAGCTGTAATTACCTGTATCAAACTTTGCCAACTTCAGTCCTTTAGTGAAGAAATAAAATCTGTAAATAAAAACCGTAAATTAAATAAAGGTAGTGGACTTACCTCGTTGAGTCCTTTTCTTGATGATGACGGGATCTTACGAGTAGGCGGTCGCTTGCAACGGGCTTCTATTGATGAGAATATGAAGCATCCCATCTTAATCCCGCATAAATCACACTTCACTAATCTTTTGATTGCGGAAGCTCACGAGAGAACTTTGCATGGCGGGCCGCAATTGATGCTTAATTTTTTAAGATCCAAATACTGGATACTCAATGCAAGAACTCTCGTTAGGCAATATGTTCATAAATGTATAACCTGTATTCGACATTCAAAACAAACTCATCAACAAATGATGGGCCAATTACCGAAGGCCAGAGTCTCTGCTCAGAAGCCCTTTCTATGCAGTGGCGTAGATTACGCAGGTCCAATCAGCATCCGAACCTCTAAAGGTCGTGGTCATCACGCCACTAAGGGTTATATATGCTTGTTTGTTTGCATGTCATCCCGAGTTATTCATCTAGAGGTTGTCAGTGACATGACTACTCAAGGTTTTCTTGCGTCTTTTAAGCGTTTCGTGGCCAGACGTGGGCGAGTATTGGACTTGTGGAGTGATAATGGCACCACGTTTGTTGGTAGTGCAAAGGAATTGCGACAGCTATTCAACGCTGAAAGGTCTATGGTAGCTTCAGAAATAGCTGACTTTCTATCTACGAATGGTACGACTTGGCATTTCATACCTCCCCATGCTCCTAATTTTGGAGGATTGTGGGAGGCGGGTGTCAAGTCCACGAAGCACCATTTGAAAAGAATTATAGGCACCAGTACATTGACATTTGAAGAAATGATCACTGTGCTGGCTCAAATTGAAGCCTGCCTTAACTCGAGGCCGATCTCTCAGCTTTCTAACAATCCAGAAGACTTGTGTCCTTTGACGCCTGGGCACTTTCTTGTGGGTGAACCTTTGGTAACGGTACCCGATGCGAATTATGAACATTCATCCATAAGTAATCTGAAGCGGTGGCATCTGACGCAAAAAATGCTTCAACATTTCTGGCGTAGGTGGTCACTAGAGTATTTAACTCAATTGCAGCATCGATATAAATGGACAGATTGTAAGTCTGAACCTGAGATTGGAGACGTTGTTCTGGTGAAGGAGGATGGTCTTCCACCCGCTAGATGGCTATACGGGGTTATTACACATAAACATCCAGGTTTGGACAACATTACTCGCGTTGTAACCATTCGATGTAAAAATAATGAGATTAAAAGACCATTATCTAAGTTAATAATTTTACCTGTGTACTCTTAGTTATTGTTTAACATCTTTCCGATGAAATTTATATATGAAGTTTGTGAATTTAGTTAAATGAACTTGTATGTTTTACTTTGTCTTACTGTTGTTTAATTTTTATTTTTCATAAGACGTGAACTTGTTTCGTAGATGTAAGGCCCTAGGTTTAGATTATATTAGATAGCCAAACAACCAATTATTAATTTTTAATTTATATTGTCATGATAGGTTTGATGGACGGAGCCGTCCATGGTGGGCGGAATGTCTAATCTGTTTAAATAATTAGAATCTTATGTCATTAGTTTAGTTTGTTACCTTTATGAATAAGAGATGGCGTTGTGCAAGTGACGTCATATTTTCTGAATGGCGCTATTGAGATTTTCCTACGAAACATGACCTCCGCGGTCTTTTGTGCAATAAATTGTCTTGCTCTGGACACACGTGTTTTATTTTATTTCGAGATATTTTTGGGACGTTGTACAGCTTTAAATTTTTCATTTTTATTTTAAAAGTTCTAATCTAACAGCTACTCGTATTATTATTATATATATTATTTATTCGCGGCAATCAGCCATCTCATTCCGTGGGGTGAGTTGAAGTCGAGGGAATATTTACCTAAGGATGGGCAGCAGCGCGCTACTGAATACTATGATCATATTACTGCAATTGCCAACCCGTTTCCAAACGTGGGGATTATGGTATATCCTCCCAAGATGAATCATGGGGGAGGCTCGTCCAGCAGTGGACTCTTTTCAGCTGTAATGATGAATCTGAAAGAAGCTTTCACTCTGTAAGCTGTTTATATTACTAAGCGCCATTAAAATACCGTACAATAGTGCACTGTTGTATGTACATCAGAAGTGTTACCTGAATCCAGTTTTCTTTATGTGATGATGTCAAAAAAGAGGTACATATAAGCTTTCCACTTAATGTGTTGAGTGTTTGAGTTAATGTTAAATTCTTAAGTTAATTTCTGATACTACTGGTACCTGTAAGGCAGGGAGTTCTGTAGCTGTAGAACCCAGAGTAAAACTATCCAAACACTGTATGGTACGAATGTATATTTTGGATTAAACTTAGCCTACTTATATCTACATTTCTCATAGTACAAGAGGTATGCGTTTAAGGAGATCATATTTAATAATTTATCGAAGACAGGTATATCTAAAATATTTTTGCTATAACGCGGGCAAGGCCCGCGCGGTACAGCGCGTGCGCCTCATATAAAAACATGTGGCATGAACTCAGTGTCAGTTCCCGGTCGGCACCGCGGTGTTCGGACGTCTATGCTTTCACATATTATGTATTGCAGCTACAGTGGTCCCCCCTTAGCGAAGCGTACTGGAGGCTTGACAGCTCTGCCGGATCTCGTCCTGTAGTGCTGATCTTGGGATGTTAACGTTGCCGCTGCAGGTGTAGAAGGGATATCCGTGGTAGGTGCACCGTCGCTGCCATCAGTATTTTGCTCAGTACTCAGAATATACGCCGGCTTCAAGCGATCGATGGATACGTTGATAGTACGAGTCGGTAATCTAATCTTAAAGTATTTCTCGCTTCTCTCCAGAACTGGATACGGCCCCTCGTAGGGACGTTGCAGTGGTTTACGTACGGCATCAATACGTAGAAATACTGATTCACAGGTACGGAGATCTCGGTGCACAAAAATGTTTTTGTTGTTGCTATGCGGTACGTAGGCTGGTGTCAGCTGAGTGATAACGCGGTGTAGTTTGTCGACGTACGTATAGTCCATCTTCGTACTTGCAGGTGATGGTGTGAGAAAATCTCCTGGCAAGCGTAATGCTTGCCCGTAGGTCAGCTGCGCTGCGCTTGTGTTTGTGTCCATGCGGGTGGCGGCACGAAGTCCCATGAGTACTGTAGGTAGTTCCTCGAACCACTTGCTACATGTTGATAGCCTTGCCATCAGTGCAGCTTTCAGCGAGCGGTGCCACCGTTCTATAATCCCGTTACTCTGCGGGTGATTGGCAGTAGTACGGGCTTTCTCGGCACCGACCAAACGCGTTAATTCGAGAAACAACAGACTCTCAAATTGTCTTCCTTGGTCTGTTGTTATGGTGACGGGTGAACCGAACCGTGTTATCCATGCTTCGTAGACGGTCTTCGCTACTGTCTCAGCCGATATTTCTTGTATGGGGATAGCTTCGGGCCAGCGAGTCGCGCGATCTATCATGGTAACTAGGTACCGATGTCCGTTCGCCGATGGTGGTAGCGGGCCAACTATATCTATGTGTAGGCATTGGAATCGTGTGCTTTGCGGCAACGATGCGATATTGCTGTAGGTATGTCGTTGTACTTTGGATTGTTGACACGCAGTACATCCTTTACCCCAACGTCCGATGTCCGTGTTCATCGAAGGCCAGAAGAACCTTTCTTGTATGAGTTTTCGCGTTGTACGGATACCGGGATGACTCACGTTATGTACAGCGTTGAACGCGGCTCGTCGCAAATCAGCTGTTATATACGGGCGTATGTTGCTCGTAGATACTTCGCAGTAGACTCGTTGGTTTGTCGTAGGTATAGCGATACTTTTAAGTGCGATGTTCGTTTGTTTGAGCAGTTCGGGTAGTGACATATCTTTTTGTTGAGCGGCCGCTAGCTGCGTATAGTCGATCGAAGTAGGTATTTCTATCGCCTCAATTCTCGACAGGGCATCGGCAACTGCGTTGTTTATACCGCTCACGTGACGTATGTCCGTAGTAAATTCGCTTATGAATGACAGTTGGCGGGCTCGGCGTTGTGTGTCATTGTCCGATGGCGGCTTGAGAATTGCGTAAGTCAGTGGTTTGTGGTCCGTGTAGATAGTGAGTTCTCTTCCCTCGAACATTTTTCTGAAATGTTTTATTGCCATGTAGATTGATGTTAGCTCTCGATCGAATGTACTGTATCGTTGTTGCGCGTCGGAGAATTTCTTGGAGAAGTAGCCGAGAGGTACCCATTTGTTATTTATGCGTTGTTGAAGTACCGAGCCTGCAGACTTGTTTGAGGCATCGCACATGATTGACATCGGATGGTCGACGGAGGGTGATGGATGAGCGAGTAAAGTTGCGTTCTGCATGCTAGCTTTACAGGCTTCGAATGCTTGCAGGGCTTCAGTAGACCAGTTGATTTTTGATTTGTCACGTCTCTTTGAGTTGTGTAGGAAGGCGTTGAGTGGGGCTTGAATGAGAGCGGCGTTCGGTGTGTTGTCACGGTAAAAGTTGACCATACCGAGAAACCGTCGGAGTTCTTCGATGGTCTCCGGTTTCGGGTAATCCGCAATTACCGTGACTTTCTCGTACGGCGGCTTGATTCCTTCACTCGACACGTCGTAACCGAGGAATTTCACGTTTTCTTGGGCAAATACGCATTTTGATGGATTGATCGTAATTCCGTATTCGTCTAGTCGTTGTAGGACGATCCGTAGGTCTTGATACGCCGTGTCTAGGCTGTCTGAAGCTATGATGACGTCATCGACGAATGAGAACACAAACTCGAGTCCGCTGAGTACTTGGTGTATGAATCGTTGGAATGTTTGACCAGCTCCTTTCAGGCCTGGACACATCCTTGGAAATTCAAATAATCCGAACGGAGTGGTGATAGCGGTTTTCTCAATGTCAGGCTCGTGCACGGGTAACTGCTGGTAAGCCCTGTTCAGGTCCAGTACCGTAAAGATATTCTTGCCATGTAGCAGGTACGTGAAGTCCTTTAGTCGAGGCACAGGGTAGCGGTCGGGCTTGGTCACTGCGTTGAGACGTCTGTAGTCGCCACACACTCGTATATCACCATTTTTCTTGGGCACGACATGAAGCGGGCTTGACCAAGGGCTTTTGCTTGGGCGGCATATGCCCTGCTGCATCATGGTTTCGAATTCTTTCTTAGCGGCCCAGTAGCGGTGCGGCGGTAACGGTCGTGTTCTACTGTGCAGCGGCGGGCCGGTAGTTTCGATGTGATGTTCGACGCGATGTTTAGGTATTTGCTTCATTGAGGACGGTCGGATGATGTCCGGGTACTCGGCGAGGATTTGATGAAAGCGTTGTTGATCATCAATGCTTCTCACGGTTGGCTCGGTGGAATATGAAACTGATGTTCTGACAGATAAATTCGTGACTTTATCAATAAGACAACGTCCGCGTATGTCAACTAGCAGGTTGTGGTGTTTCAAAAAATCTGCACCGATGATGGGTTTCGTGACTGCAGCGATGACGAACTTCCAGGTGTATGGTCTTCTTAGTTTCAGATCCAGCACCAGGGTTTTCTCTCCATATGTAGGTATTGTAGTGTTGTTAGCGGCGTACAATTGAAATGATGTCGGAGCTGTCTTCATCCCTCTTTGTCTCGGTACGACGGATATGTTTGCGCCAGTGTCGATGAGAAAAGATAGACGTGAATTTCTATCTGTCACGAATAGACGGTGTGATGCGTGGTTCGCGTCGGTTGCCGCCTCAGCCAACGCGGCGGTTAGTTTTCCGAAGCGGGCGTCGAATCTTGGAACTTGCACGGGCGCGTGCAACGGTAAGCTTGTTTACCAAACTTGCGGTGGTAATAACATATGTTTGGTGTATCGGGGCGCTGCGGCGTAATACTGCGTGGATGACGTTGATTACTGAGTGATCTTGATTTACTACGATGTTGGTTCCAACATCGTCTTGGTTGATAGGCTCGCCGTGATTTCAACTCCTCTATTTCACGCGTCAGATGTCGCGCTTTTAGTTCCGCTAATTCACTCGTGAGCATGTCAATCTTCTCATGTAATGCGCGTAAGTCGCTCGATGTAAGCCCGGAGCGACTCGGCTCGGTCTGCGAAGTACTGGCAATGGCGGCGACTTCGGGGTGGGTAGTTTCTAGAATCTTGTCAGCCATTAATGCGAGGTCGTTGAGATCCGATTTTTGGGCAATATTTACACTCACGGCGAGGACGGCGCGAATCGATTGTGAAAGATGGTTAGTCCACATAATACGCAGCGTCGATTCTGATATATTTTCGCCGGCAAGGCTCTTCATTCGCCGGAGAAGTTGTGAGGGCTTCATCTCTCCCAGTTCCATCTCGGAGAGTAACCGTTGTACTTGCCGCTGCTCCGATTCCTCGTATACTTGCAAGAGGCGGGTCTTGATGGCATTATACTTGTTGCTGTCGGGAGGCCGTAGAATGATGTCGGCGATCTCGTCGATGTCTTGCCGTTTCAGCTGTCCAATGACAAGCTCATACATCGCCTTGTCGCTCTTTTTGTGCGGTGAAACTATGGCTTCAAACTGGGCGAACCATAATCGTAATCGATCGCGCCATATAGGTGGAATACGGAGATGAGTAGACACACCGGAGAGTTCTTGATCGGAGACTGGGTTGCTTTCTGTTGCCATGATTTATTCTGGCAGTCGGGGTCACCAATGTAAGGCAGGGAGTTCTGTAGCTGTAGAACCCAGAGTAAAACTATCCAAACACTGTATGGTACGAATGTATATTTTGGATTAAACTTAGCCTACTTATATCTACATTTCTCATAGTACAAGAGGTATGCGTTTAAGGAGATCATATTTAATAATTTATCGAAGACAGGTATATCTAAAATATTTTTGCTATAACGCGGGCAAGGCCCGCGCGGTACAGCGCGTGCGCCTCATATAAAAACATGTGGCATGAACTCAGTGTCAGTTCCCGGTCGGCACCGCGGTGTTCGGACGTCTATGCTTTCACATATTATGTATTGCAGCTACATTATTTATTGAAATGCTATTTATTATGTACTATTGCTTCTCAATGCTTTTCTCAATAAAAGTATTAACAAATTGAATAATACAGGATATGATGATTCATAGATTATTTTTTCGCAAACACTGGTTTACATGTCAATCTTTATACATGATATACTCGTATTATATAACAAATTCAATATATTATTACATATACCTTATATTAATTCAATACATTGATAATATAAATAAAATTAAACATTTAAGTGTCTCGCGCCAGACAACTCTTGTGTGAACCAACGATTGTTCTGAGTCTGGCTGTAATTTGTGTCCATCTATTATATGTTTGTAAAGTAACCTGCGACACATGGATTAGATTCCCTAGTCCGGACGTTGTCTGTTTAAAAGAAAAATAAAAAGTGGATTACCAGTAATTAACAGTAAATATAATATTCATGATGTCGTCTAATGTCAATTGTAAAAGAAAGTAGTTAACATTATTAAATGAAGAGATATTAAAGTAGTAGTTAAAAATCAATAATTAGTAAGCCTTTTTATGTTTTATAAATTCATCAAAGGAATTGAATTAAAAGAAAAAGGAATATGATCGGTTATTTCTCTAGATAAAGACGTAAGAGTTTGCAAACTAAGTAAATGAAAACTTCAAAATTCGTTGAATGCAATTAAATTGAATAGTTTTCTAAAGATTCTATTAACTTAGCTATTTTGTTTGTTTAAATTTTAAAGACAGACTTATCTTCACTGGCTTTTATTTTATTCTATTACCATCAAATCTTTAATAAGGATCGCATTAAAAATATTTAATACTCTCCCTGATGAAGCTGTTGAGCAGTGTAAAATTTAAAAAAATGCTGAAACACCATTTCATTCCATTCCTATACGATGACTGTAATACAAAGAGTGTTTTCAAAACTTCAGCTCGTAAGCCGTATGCAAAAGATGGTATAAAACGAGAGTGGAGTTGAGGTGACCGAGTTATCCGGAGGAAACTGTGCCACGTAGTTTATCTGTTACTCTTTGTACATACAGACATTTCAGCTTTGAATTTCGGGCTACTGACAAAAGCTAAAATGAATTCATCAGAACAATTTATTTAAAAGATGATTATATTACAATGCTAAAAATTTAATTTACATAAATGAAGATCGATAAAATTAAAAATTAAATCATCATCATCATCATATCAGCCGAAAGACGTCCACTGCTGGACAAAGGCCTCCCCAAGGATCTCCACAATAGCCGGTCCTGCGCTGCCCGCATCCAGCGGCTTCCCGCGACCCGCACAAGATCGTCGGTCCACCGTCTAAGGGGCCTGCCCACTGTGCGTCTTCCGGTTCGTGGTCGCCACTCGAGGATCCTTTCTGCCCCATCGGCCGTCAGTTCTACGTGCTATGTGCCCTGCCCACTGCCACTTCAGTTTGGCAATTCTTTGGGCTATGTAAAAAAAAGAAATCACAAGAAAGTAAATAAAAAATACAGAAGAAAATCCCGGGCATCTAGCATTTTAGTACTAGGCCCTTAAAAGATCTACCCTTTCTGTGCGTCTGTGTGTTTCAGCCTATAAATTATTGTAATAATGGAACTATATTATAAACAAAGTTGGGCCTAGCACCTTTAATACAAGTTGTCTCCGAAGAACTTAGCTAAGGTGCTAGCCACCACAAAGATTGCTAAATATATCGTAACAAACAAACAATCTTGTCGTGTAAAAATGTATTACTTTTAACTGTACGCACCTATTATTGTTATAGTATTATGTTATGTGGTGAAATAAACAATTATCTTATCTTACTCTTTACGTCTCCATACTTAAATTGCTCTAACGTTATTCCCCTTCCAATTTAATGATCTTTATAATAAATCAAATTTATATAACCATTCTTACATGCTTTATTGCTTTAATTTTCAACGAATTGATTTTTCCATTATTCTTCTTGATTCAGCCTTTCGTTGTCAATACACTGTTACCACGTACTGAACGTGTTATTTAGAACCGGAGGCAGAAAATGTTATTTAAAAGCAAAAAACCAATTTAATTAGCTATTATACTGCTTATTGGTTTCAAACAAGGGATACTTAAAATTACAAAACACAATTCCTTTCCTAATTAAATTGGTGGAATTTCCTAAATACCTTGTTTTTTGGAATGACGGAATTTTGCTTTTTTTACCATTGACATTCTTGATTCGGAAACAAAGTAAAATATTTATTTATAATGCTTGCATAATTTCGGAAAGTGTTCACTAAAATTTCTTCATTCTTCTTTTAAGATTTTTTTTTGTTGATATTTCAAATGGGAGTGAGCACAAAACATGACAATTAAATAAAGAGGATGAAATGGACGAAATTATTTTAATGTTTGACGCGAGAACGTATTTTAATAGAGTTATTTGTGTACTGTGCAGCTATTACCTACTACTACTACTAACATTTTTTTCAAATCACACTTCTCAATTGAATCATCAAATTATACTTCTCTTTTATCCTATTCAATAGAAAAGGATATTAAAAAGTGATTATTATCTTTTTAGGGTTCCGTAGCCAAATGGCACAAAACGGAACCCTTATAGATTCGTCATGTCTGTCTGTCTGTCCATCCGTATGTCACAGCCACTTTTTTCCGCAACTATAAGAGCTGTACTGTTGAAACTTGGTAAGTAGATGTATTCTGTAAACCGCATTAAGATTTTCACACAAAAATAGAAAAAGAATAATAATTTTGGGGGTTCCCCATACATAGAACTGAAAATGAAAAAAAAAATTTCATCGTACCCATACATCTGGGGTATCTATGGATAGGTCTTCAAAAATGATATGGAGATGCCTAATACCATTTTTTTTTAAACTGGATAGTTTGCGCGAGAGATACTTCCAAAGTGGAAAAATAAGTGTCCCCCTGTAACTTCTAAAATAAGAGAATAATAAAACTAAAAAAAATATATGTTGTACATTAATTACCATGTAAACTAACAACGAAAATTGGTTTGAACGAGATCTAGTAAGTAGTTTATTTTAATGCGTCATAAATCGTAAACCGCAATTTACCTTTCATTTAATCAACTGAAATACTTGTTGCTGCGGAACCCTTCATGGGCGAGTCCGACTCGCACTTGGCCGGTATTTCTAAATAATGATTTGGTTACTGCTAATAAGGTGCAAAGCTTTTACTATGAACTTTTACTTTTAAGTTATAAAATATTATCTACTAAACTTAGCATAAGCCAAATCTAAGACATCAAAGTCATTCGACTCATAAAAGCACTACAACAAAAAATTATTTCCATTGAGTTTTTGAGATTGTTTGGCATGTTTTAGAGGTGACTACCATATATAAAGTCAAATAGGACATAATATATGGTAGTTCATAATTTACATATTCTTCGAAGAATTCAATGCCGTTAGCTAGTTGCAGTAGGAATCTGTAGGTTCTTAGATTTAAGTAATCGAGTAATCTTTATTTAGGAATTTGTAGTAATGAACCTGCGTAAATCTTTAAAGCAGTTTATGTTTTCCTTAATCTAGTGAAGTGGCTAGCACAATTTCCGTATGACACTGAATATACCTTTCACTTTAGAGTCGGATTATCCCAACCCCAATAGCTAAATAAGATTTCGTATGGCTAAGCTCCCTCTGTCGACGTGAATTCGGTATATTGGGTATTATAACAACGTAATTGCGAGGCCACACTACACTCACGCTCAGATTATAACGTATGATATGGGTTTGACAGCCAAAATAAATACTTTTTGTGGGATATTTTAATTGAAATAAAGCGTACAATTTAGTTACCGATATAAAGTGTGAGTTCAATTATATATATTTCAGGACTCCAAAGACACTCTGATAATGGCTGTCGGCTGTCGACTAAAATCTGCAGCAAATGTCACATGAACCAGAAACACTAAGGATAGGAAGGAATAATTTTTACACTTATTAAAATCCCAGTACCTGCTTTACGTTATGGAATAAACTGTTGGGAGTTGTCAGAGGCTTTAGACAAAATGATTTTCTAAAAACTATCTTTCCACAATAACACCAAATGTGTGGGAAATAATTGTATTGTATAACTTTTATTGTGGAAAAATAAATCCATAGAGTGTTAGTAACATAAAAATAACTTATTTTATAGTGTTAGTATTTACAATTAACCGTAAAAAACGGCAAATAATTGGCGAGTTGAGGTTCTCGGCTATAATTTTCAGAATGCTATTCTGACTGTCTCTCACTCTGCGTACAAGGGATGCTGTTTTTTTGCGTATTATCGCATTAAAGTCGTCGGTAGAAGCTTGTGCAAACATTTCCGATGCACTACAGTAACGAGGCAATCTCAATAACATTCTGAAAGCACTATTATACTGTTTAACTGTTATACTGTTGCTCCGGACCGCCAGAGCCCTCCATTCCTCTCAATGTCCATATTGTCCATGAGGTCGTCAGCAAGAAAGTGCCCTAGGTATTTAATGGTGGATACCCTGTTAATTTCAGAACCGTTTAAAAATAGGTCGGTTCCATTCCATTGACGCTTGCCACCGGCCTCAAAGATTATATATTCGCACTTTTTAACATTATACAGGAGACCGTGCGAGTCAGCGTAGGCCTCACATAACCCAAGTAACTCTCCAATTGAATTCGCAGTCGGTCCCAAGAGCACCATACTATTTGCATAGCTGATGTTGTTTACCCTAACTCCACCAACTACTAAGCCGCCGGGCTACGAGCTCATTCACGTATAGGTTGAAAAGCCTAGACGTGAAACCACCCTGCCTCACTCCGCACTCCAACCTATACGGATCAGAGAGTGTACCGTCCCACTTCACATGGTTGGTTTGGTTTCGGTACCAATACTGGAAAACTCGGCAAATCTCGGTCGGTATACCCCTGTCTCTCATTTTTCCCCATAGCACATCGTACGAAACTAGGTCAAACGCCTTGGAGAGATCAAGGAAACAGGCATACACCGGCGTTTTGCGATCTAAATAATATTGAACAGTTTGCTTGAGACTTAAAATTGTCGGTGGATAGTCCGGGACGAAACCCGAACTGTGCATCATGAAAATGTATGTAGTTATTTAAGCAAAAAACACACTGTCCAACACCGACAGTGACTATTATCGTTGCCAGTGAAATATGTAATGGTCCAAAGTCGAAATTAAGCTCTAGTATAGAACAAACTAAAACTTGAATCTCAGGTTGTTGATCAATTTAAAGCGGTTAAATTATTTATATAACATAACATAACATTCTAATTGTGAGACAAAATTTGTCTTTTACACCTAAAATACTGTAGCGTCTGCATATATATGTACGTCTAGAACACTGTACAATATCATTGCAGTAAGTAAAATTTCAAATATTTTATGTGGTAATTTTAATAGGTACATTATGATAATTTCCTACATTGCTAATTAAAATATAGAACATAAGTATTTTAATTTTTGATCCCAACTGCTGATGATTCATCCATGAAACTATCTATTAGCTCAGTAATTATAAATTATTATTTTTTGTTTACACATCATTGATATTTTTTCCTAGCTGAAATCTTATATGAGCGTATGTTTCATCAACTTTTTTCTTACTCAGAAATTTTCGAATCCTCATAAAACAGATACAAAACTCAATTTACAAACAATACATTAAAAAACATAATCTATCCACCACAATACAACAACGTACAGAATTTCAGAAAGAGCAAGCGGGATCCATGAATTTTAAATTTTAAACCTGTAATACAATTGCGTACTTACGTACCAGCTTTGTTAATAAAGTCGCTCTTGTAAATAAAGTGGTTCATTCGAGTTATGGTTTATTAAAGAGCGAGTCCAGGGTATTATGCTATAATAAAGAGATACGGTACTCTACTTGGCAACTTTCCATTTGGAATCTTGTTTCTCTTCAGATGTAATTTGTCTTACTTTGAATTGTATCTTAACTAAATAGACTGTTCACATTATAATTCCACCATTTTGAAGTATTAAGACCGTTATATTTGAATAGCACCCGAAATAAGCTTTTTGTTCGTTCTATTTTACCTTTAACTGTTATTGCTTGAATAATAAATTTAAATAATATCATCATTGTACCGTGCATATTCTAATCTTAAAACTGAATATAATAAAATATTAAATTGGTATATAGCTTATAGTCAAAGGTTTTATGTAAGATGTATTTCTTTTATGATAATTAATTTTAACACATTAAGAGCTTTCTTGCAAGTTTTTACCGTACTAAGACGTTCTGTAGAATTGTGAGTCATAGTTTTATTTGGTTTTGTACCCACGCAATTTATCTTGTCTGTGGATCGAACCCACAACTTTTGGATCTGAAGACACGTTCTCTACGGATTAAATCACGGTGGTTGTCGTATGTCGAATTCACTCAGGATGACGGGACCAAATACCGCGTTTTTCTCGGTTTATGATTAAAACATCAAACCATTATATCGTAACTTAATATTTAGATATTTCAATTATTTATGAAAATATGTGAATAAATCTCTACGTGTATAGGCATTTTGTATGAAAATATAGAATGCAGTTTCCTACTATCATCACTATTCTTCGTAAGCAAATAAAATTCAGGTTTTGATATATTAATAATTAGATAACTTTCTATATGTATAAGTAAAATATGAAGTTCTAGTTACACGCGTACTACTTGCCAATGTCTGAAACTTTTATACAACTCATTAAGTAAACAAATATCCTACGAACCGCCTGTTGGTATGCGATTGCTTTAGTCTATGGATGTTTGCAATGCCGTGCACATCACTCACGCTTTAATGTCCCATTAGGTACACCTCTCTCATCATAACCCACCGCGATAGCTAACAATGGTTAATTTATGCAAATTCAAATAAAAGAGAGGAGAGAGAGGAGATTATGAATTACGCCTTGTCGAAGCGACACTTACCCGGAATGCTGGCATATATTTTGCCGAACAAATAAGTATTGCCACACGGCGTGACAATGCTGTTAGTATTCTGCGAACGTTACCGACAGAAGAAAATGTAGAATAGAGTTTTATTTAAGTTTGGGTAATTTTTATATTTTCAATTTGAGTTAATATTAAGTCAATTATCGGTTTGAAAATATATATTTTTCGCAAAATATATATAATATACACGTAGTGGTGAGGTGACTTTTTTAACCGCTCTGCCACATGAGAACATTCAAAGTCTCTATTAACTTTTTACTTGTCTTAATAATAGTTCACACACGGCTATCTGATCCCAAACTAAGCAGAGCTTGTACTATAGAAAACAGATAACTGATATACTATTCTTTGGTGAATACATACTTATATAGATAATTACACTCAGATTCAGGACAAACAGACATGTTCATGAACCCAAATATCAGTCCTGCGTGGGAATCGAATCCACGACCTACAGCGTGAAAGGCAAGTATCTACCAACCACGCTAACCGACCCATTGTCAAATTAAAGGAAGAACGTACCTATACGTCTTTATTTGTACCTAATCTAATATATTGGTTGCCCGGAACACATTAGCGAGCTTTTAGCGGCAATGTCACCTATTTTATTAACATTAACATTAGATTACTGTTGTTTATTTTTCTTATTTAATGTTATGTGACACAATCAAGTGTTCTTCCTTATTTACTAAGTGTCTATTAAAGGTTATTACATTTTCTCTATATCTCCCTTTTAATGCATTAAGTAGGTATAACATAACCGTCACATTGAGGTCCCCAATAATCCTATTAGATTTATCTGCCAATAATATCAAAGTGAAGTTTCGAAATTCATTCTATTGTTGTCTGTTAGTGGGTCTCACAAATCCTCTTGGTTCGCAGAACTTCAATTGACATTTATATTACTTATGTTGCTATATATTTCAAAGGGGTGGTTAGGAAAATATATTGCTTGAACTTACGCAAACATTAAAAGATGCATTTGTGTTTTTAGAAGATTTTATTTTAGTGAATATCATTATCATCACCATCATATTCATATCAGTCGAAAAACGCCCATTTCTGGACAAAAGCCTCCCTCGAAGATCTCCACAGATACCGGTCTTGCGCTATCCGCGTCCACCAATTTCCCTCACAAGATCATCGGTCCATCTTGTAGTGAAAATATACAAGAATTATTAATAATAATATCTTTGTTCCGTTAAATTTCCATTATGATTACAGCGCAAAAGTACGTGCGCAAACTAAAGATTCACTTTCTATCACCTCACTGGCAACGGACGGCCACCGTAGCCTAGTTGGTAGTGCTCCTGTCTACAAAGCTGGTGGTCCTGGGTTCGAATCCCGGTAAGTGCAAATATTTCTGTGATGAGCACGAATATTTGTTTCTGAGTCATGGATGTTTTCTATGTATATAAGTATATATCTGTCTATATAAGTATGTATATCGTCGCCTGGTACCCATAGTACAAGCTTTGCTTAGTTTGGGGCTAGGATGATCTGTGTGACATTGTCCCTAGATATTATTATTATTATAAGGCCTCTCAGGCACACCTAAGTTACAATGCCAATTTCGTGACTTTTGCCTTACATGTTAACCGTCCAATCTTTTTACTGACTCATGCTAGAACATCAACGCAACTGAAAAAATATTTCTATCGTGATTAATTTGGATTTGTGAATTACATGGTTAGTGATTTGAAATATAATTGAGAAAATACGATTATTATGAGTTGAATTAGGTGTGCCGTGTGGTTGCTTCCTTCTGCGGTGAGGTGATGGTCGCAAAGGAGGTGGCGGAACGGGAACGAGAGCATAGTAGCCGGATCAGGCCCGGCCCGCGCCGTGAGACCTCGAAGGCTCCGGAGAGCATTCGTGGTAGATCTTCATCCACATTGAGGAAAGACCTGCCAGCGACGGACTTAGGGCAGCCTGCCGCCTGATCAGAACAGGCCTGAGAAGGTGGCGCTCGTGTTTCTCGCGCGTCTCCAGAATGGAAGGGGGACTGATCCTAGGCTGCGGTGAATGCTCGCGTGAATCCCGTGACCTAGAGTAAAGGTAGTCGAGGAAACACCGTGGAGTTTTAGTCGGTACACCGGTAATGTACTGGCAGCCCGACTACCCTGTCGCTTGCTCAGCGGCAGGGTTCCGTAATGGATTTCCCCACGTTAAAAAAAAAGTGTGTCGTGTGGTAACCCGCTTAGTTAGTACCAAGTTTGTAAAGCTAAGTGAATGAATACTCCACTACATTGGCTCACGTAAGTTACATACTCCCGATATTTTCTTTGTTGTCTTTCACAGAGTACTCTAGCGAATACTCTGCTGTCTTTTATAGAGTACGTAAGTAAGTTTAACCCACTTGTTTCTAATGTATTTTATTAACATATTGGACCCGAGCAAATGATGTCCGTAATATGTCGGTTATGGAAATAAGTGACCTCTATCTTAATCCGCTTGTTCCTAGAATAATCTATAAAGCACAGCAAAGAAGCTGCAACAGGACTCGTAGAATCTGGCTAAATTACATTATTATACATAAAGAACAAAGTAATACAGATTTTTCCCCAAAGAAACTGTTATTACAGCTTATCTGTCCTCGTATATTAAATAGGCTTAACGTTCGTACTTTAATGACTGCGGACTCATCGGAGGGTGCGAGAAAACGATTTAATTAGAGCGGGCATCAGGAAAACTCGTTTGGAAGGACGGATAGGGTCGGTGAAATCCTCGGCTTAAGCTTGTTACCTGCACTCTGGACCGGCCAGGATTAGTGTGAATAGCTTTCCGCTTTTACTGCTCATAACAGAAAACGTGCATGAATGAAATGAAAAGGATTACACTCACACAAAGAACGTATGTTTGTGGTATTCGGTTTAGGTAAACTCTAAATCTTCTGAAATAAAATTATATAAACGATATTCTCGTTGACTTGTGTGGTTATATTAGGTCTCGTTACTATACTATGTTTCAGGTTTGATTCCCATCATCATGTCAGCCAAAGTACGTCCACTGGTGGACAAAAGACTCCGTAAAGAATGGGGGATATGTCATAATCGCCACGTTTGGCAGACGGGTTGGCGATCGCAGTTTGATGGTCATAGTTCGCAGAAAAACGCTGCTGCCCGTTGTCTGGTAGGTATTCCCTCGGTCGATTTCTACGCCCACCATGGGATGTGATGGGGTGATGATATCCTATGCCGTCACCATACAGCAAATTCCCATACAGGACAACTATTTGTGTGGACAATATGTAGGTATTCGGAGTTATGGTGTGCTTTATGTCCAAATATTGTATGTTAGTAATTCCCCTGCGAAAGGGATCAAATAACCAGATGCGAGCCCTCTATTAAAAAAAAGACAATTGATTATTTATATCAAATTCAACGTTAGCTCAAACCATAAAATTTATTTAAAGTTATGGCTAACAAACTTCTCTGATAAACCGTCGTGGTATGCATGAACAAAGGGCTTCCATATATCATTTATCCATTACTGATACTTGCGCCAAGTTCAATATTATTTTGTTGTTTATATATACAGTATGTACAAGCTGAAGTGACTGTAGACAGGGCACAATTAGAACTGACGCATAAAGGTTCTTGGATACCACGAACCGGAAGACGCAGCGTGGGCTGGCTCACTACAACATGGACCGATGATTTTGTGACGGTCGCTGCAAGCCCTTTGATGGATGCGGTTAGCACAAGACCGGCACTTGTGGAGATCTTAGTAGAGGCCTTTGTCCAGCTGTTGGCGTCTTTCGGATAATAATGATGATGATGATATATACAGTGGTCATATAATTGAGATCTCGTATTTAAAGGATCTGGTTGTGTGTGGTGACGGCATAGAATATCATCACCCTATCTCATCCCGTGGGGGGCGTAGAAATCGCCCGAGGGAATACCTACCAGAGAACGGGCAACAGCGTTTTTCTGTGAACTGCGATCGCCAACCCGTCTGCCAAGCGTGGAGATTATGGCTTTAGCTGAAATGATGATGCTAATTTCAAGGGAAGATTTTAAACTAATACATAATACAACAAATTACATAAGATTAGTTATTTTTTTTGTATTTCTCATATCGGTATCGCTGAACTGCTCCATCATCATCATCATCATATCAGCCGAAAGACGTCCACTGCTGGACAAAGGCCTCCCCCAAAGATCTCCACAATTGCCGTTTTTGCGCTATTCGCATCCAGCTGTTTCCAGCGACCCGCACAAGATCATCGGTCCATCTTGTAGGGCGCCTGCCCACGCTGCGTCTTCCGGTTCGTGGTCGCCACTCAAGAACTTTTCTGCCCCAACGGCCATCGGTTCTACGAGCTATGTGCCCCGCCCACTGCCACTTCAGTATTGCAATTCTTCGGGCTATGTCGGTGACTTTGGTTCGCCTGCGGATTTTTCGACATTTCTGATACGATCCCGCAGGGAAAATCCGAGCATAGCCCTCTCCATTGCTCTTTGGGTGACCTTGAGCCTTCTAATAAGGCCCATAGTGAGCGACCACGTCTCTGTTCCGTATGTCATCACTAGCAACACACACTGGTCGAAGACTTTCGACTTGAGACACTGCGGTATTTTGGACGAGAAGATGTTACGTAGCTTCCCGAACGCTGCCCAGCCGAGTTGGATTCTACGATTGACCTCCTTCTCGAAGTTGGACCTACCTAGTTGGATACTGTCCTAGGTAAATATAGTTCTCTACAACTTCGAGTGCAGAGTCACCAACTTTCAATTGAGTGGGTGCAACATGGACGTTTGACATGATTTTTGTCTTATCCATGTTCATTTTCAGACCCACTTGTTGAGAGACTCTGCTGAGGTCATCGAGCATTGTACCGAGGTCTTCCATGGTCTCAGCCATGACTACTATATCATCGGCAAGTCGAAGGCTATGCTAAGGCTAAGCTATAACTGCTCCATACAACAATAAATAAATAGATCAACTTTATACATTAGATCTGAAATTAGTACAAGTATTAACTGGTCCATAATCATTATTATAAATTATTTTCTATATTATTTATCATAATAAATTATTTTCTACAAGTGTTGGTTCAACCAAATCAGAAAATTACCACCGAGAATAAATAAAGTATGTAAAAAAATAGTTCATGATTGGAATATTTATTTATATTCCCGTTTGATTTAACCATGTGGCCATTTCATAAAATAATAGTTACTTCTAAGAAGGAAAGCATGACATGATTTTGAAAATCTTTCGTTCTTAGTTTCATGAAAATGTCGCAATTTCAATCAATATGTAATTATTCATGGTCCATAGTTTTTCACACCAACGCAATATTTTTCATTGTTAGTTATTATCCGCAGCGGGTTGGGCAATTAAGGTTTGCACAGTCAGCCACTCGACCCTTTCGATTGGTACCTAACGCAAAAAATGTACACTCAGCAACCTACGTGATCGCTAGTAAGCTCTTTTATGCTTGGAATTTTAGACTTTATTTCCATATTACATTTGAATGTATATTTATAGCAGGTATTTTAAAATTCCTCTCAAGTAATGTTTTCAAGTAGGTAAGTATTAAATGTTGGTAATCGAAAATGGTTTGACAGGTCTATAAAACGGTCAATAAAAGAGCCGACATGGGCCATTGATTCATAAAATTAATTTATTGCCATGTTAAGGACAATAATTTGAATGATAATTAGGTACATTTTGATTAATATATGTGCGTGATTTTAATTAAATTACAGACAAAAATAATGTTAAAAAAATAATACACATTGACGAAGATACAATTCAAGTAGCACAACTAACTACTCCTAATAAGAAGAAATTTATTTAATAAGAAATTTTAACTATAATGCTATAAAATAAACTAACTAAAGGCAATCCATTAAGCGCTCCGCATCGGCATCAAAGGGTAACGTGCCCAGAAGGCTGGCAGCATTGCCACGTTGTATGGCAATGCTTATTTTCTGTGCAAAAAATAGACCAGCCCTCTGGTCACGTGTGGCGTCGATCAACTTTTTAGAGATGCTCTTGAAGAGTGAACGAGCACCTGGACCCCATGGTCCTAGTGTTTCAACCCCAAATGGCTCAAAAACGTAACTGCCGATTAGGCGGGAGTACTTACGCCTCTTGAGGTTCTCTGCAGATGTAGCAGCAGCGCCCGCAGAATTCGAGGTTTGAGGAAAGTGGGGTGGTGCCAGGGTATCCAAAAATAATTGATGTTCAGTATCCATCTGGCAAAACATGTAATAATTTCCAAAATTAATTTCAATAATTTTTAAGTTATCGATGTTTATTATTTTAGTATGGAACCTTAAAACAATGTGATAGCAATGATTGGCTTCAAAAGTATTAAAAAAATAGAACAGCTTTTTTAAATGACTATAGCTCTGGATTTTAGGACGGATTAACGGATTTATATATTTTTCTTTTTATTTTTTATTTAATAGATTTTGTACACACAGAAATAAATAAGTAAATATAAATGTTATAAAAATGATAGTAAAATATTACATTTAAACTTATATTCCATTTATTCAAAATTTACGTCCAAATATGTTACAACTAGCTGTGCCCCGTGGTTTTACCCACGTTAAACTTATGAAACATTATTTCTTTAGTTATAGGATTTAAATTCTGCTTCTGAGAGCATGCATAGCCATCGTTCTTGTGTCAGCTAGCAGTTCCAGCGTATCCTGAAAGTAAGGCTATAAAAGTGCACCTGTGTTGGCGCACACACTCGTACACACTAATAAGTCACTGAGACTGGCCGCTATAGCCCTCATTCATCCAATACGGCATTCATATCTCAGATTGGTGGGACACGTCTCTGCTGCGTCATTGGGTCCATACCAGTTGTAATGTAGGTAGCTTTATTACGAACAATATTTACTAAATTATCTTGTTTCTACAAACACTATTGAACTTATGTCTGAAATAAAGTATTTGAATTGAATTAATATTGTTATTTATTTACACTAGAATCTTGTACTTTTGAACACAGCATCTGCTCTGACTTATTAGAAGCCACCGCGAATGACAATCATCAGTTACTATAAGATAAGATAACTCTTACCTAAACATTACAGGATACGAGAATACAATAAATTAATGAATAAATATTTCGGAGCCACTGTAAGTGAAACCTACTCATATAACCAAATAACATAAAATCTCCAAGAACTATCTTAGGGTAAATTTGAATAAGAGGTCAATAATATTTTAATGTAAAATGCCTATTATAATAGTAGCCAAGCGACTAAGCTTTTTTGTCGTTAGTATAGACTAACGACAAAAACGCTTAGTCGCTTGGCAGAACATGGGCAATATTATATTTTCTAGATCATTATTTCTAGAGTAATACTCAATTATTCTAGAAATAAGGACATTATTCACACACGACCATCTGATCCCAAACTAAGCAGAGCTTGTACTATGGAAACCAGATAACTGATATACTACATATAGTACCTACTTTTCTTTTGTAAATAATTACTTATATAGATAAATTACACCCAGACTCAGGACATACAGACATGTTCATGTACACAAATATCTGTCCTGGGTGGGAATCGAAACCACGTCCTCCGGCGTGAAAACCAAGCATTTGCCCACCACGCCAGCAGGCCCGTCTAAATTAACTTTATGGATTTTTAGATGATATATTATAAAAAAAAAAATATTGTATCTTAAACATGTCACACGCTGTTCGGATAATTCTGAGTCATTGTAAGTGAAACCTACACGTAGGTGTGACTTGATTAATCTTGTCGTAGTAATGTGAAACGTTAGAAGGTTAGCATATTTTTTTTTGAGGCCTAAGCGACAACGAAAAATTATGGCGATGAGCTTTCATCACGCCGTTTTTTGTTATTCTGATTCTCAGTGTATGTAAATGTTGGTTTGGGTGAGATACCGTATAAAAATTCACATAAAGTTACAATTAGCAAGCATGTCTGTATGTCGGCATATGTATAGTTACAAGTTTGTAAGTGGTAACATTACGTCCAAACAACTTAATTGATTACGATATTTGACATCCCTTAATCTTTTGCACTATCTTTTGCACTACGTTTTGACTGCCTCGTTAGACTAACGGTGGCGCAGATAATGAGGTCCTGGGTTCAAATCCCGGGACGGGCCAAAAAGTGATTTTGGGTTTTCTCAGTATTAGC
The DNA here is from genome assembly GCA_951640165.1 of Pseudoips prasinana. Lineage (NCBI taxonomy): Eukaryota > Metazoa > Arthropoda > Insecta > Lepidoptera > Nolidae > Pseudoips > Pseudoips prasinana. The sequence goes on from OX621240.1 coordinate 20,695,325, forward strand.
CCGAAGACTGAGAGTTGGCGGTATTACACCCTCTTAAAGCCGACGGTCTTGTACCTGACCTCACTCTGGTCGTGTCGCTAGTCGTCCCATCGGATCATAAGAGTGATGGAATAGAAAATGCCCCTGTATTTACGCAGACACTTGTGCACTATATATATGCACTATACTTCGTGGTAATGACTAAAATCTTGCGGATAACAAATTTGGCCCCTTAATGTTCATTGCTTGTGACGGTTTCGTTATCACGAAACAACTAATGGTGTGAATAACAAAAAACTGACAATGATGACCGCCGCCATAATTACTTCTGTTAGGATGTGTTCATTAATTATTGCTATCCGACAGAACACTGACTGTGGCTTAACAAATTTGTGCTCTGTATGATTAATGTAGCTACGACTTGAAATTTTCATTATTGCTGACACACAACGATACTTGCTAGTTTGTGGGGATGAAATAATTTGTCTTTTCAAAGTCAAAGTCAAAGTAACTTTATTCCGTAAAAATTTTACATTTATGTGGAATCGTCACATTTTTTTTACCCTACCGTGCAGTGCATGACGTGGCAGCTACTGAGAAACACTGCCAGAAAACTCAGTAGGAATCCTTTTTTAAAATAAAATATACTTAAGATTAATTACAATCATGTGTGTTGACTCAGAACAACTCCATCCCAAGCACTTTTATCACTTAAATAATCAGAAATTTTGTAATATGCCCTGCTACACAATTTGGCTTTAATAATTCTTTTAAACTTATTCGTAGACAATTCTCTAATATCATTGGGAAGTTTGTTATAGAATCTTATACATTGCCCCATAAAAGAGTTACTTATTTTGTGGAGACGGGTAGTATGCAGTATGAGATTATTCTTATATCTAGTATTTACATTATGTGTATCGCTCCTTTTACAGAAGGAATCGATATTTTTATGCACATATAGTAAGTTTTCATATATATACTGAGATGGTACAGTTAGAATGTTGACCTCTTTGAATTTTTCTCTTAGAGACACTCTCGGGCCAAGATTATAGATAGCTCTTACAGCTCTTTTTTGCAATATAAATATGGTGTCAATGTCAGCAGAGCTACCCCAGAGAAGAATTCCATAGGACATTACACTATGAAAATAACTGAAATAAACCATTCTAACTGTGTCAACATCAGTCAGCCGTCTAATAGTTTTCACTGCATATGCTGCAGAACTTAATTTGCCGGACAGTTTTTCTATTTGTGGGCTCCATTGTAGCTTTGAGTCAATAGTGATACCCAAGAACACAGTTGATTCAACAGGGTCCAACCTAGCTCCATTAAGTTGTACATTGGTTGTCGCCTGTTTTACATTCGGTGTAGTGAATTTAATGACTTTAGTTTTCTTATCATTAAGCACAAGATTATTGGCATTAAACCAATGAACAACTTTAGAGATTGCATCATTAACATCGTCAAAATTGCTTAATTGTCGGTTTATTTTGAACGTCAGGGAAGTATCATCTGCAAACAACACAATCTCATGCTTATCCCTTACGTAGTAAGGTAAGTCATTGATATAAATTAAAAACAAAAATGGGCCCAGAATTGACCCCTGTGGGACGCCCATTACCACTGGAGATCCCGGAGATATTTTACCGTTTATTTCGACCTTCTGAATTCTATTGCCCAAGTAAGAAGTCAGAAGTTCGAGAGCCTTGTTCCTAATACCGTAGTGGTGTAATTTTCTGACCAGAGTATCATGATGAACGCAATCGAACGCTTTGGACAAATCGCAAAAGATACCTAATGCATCTTGCGAGTCTTCCCACGCCGCGAATATACTTTTTAATAAGTTGACCCCTGCATCTATGGTTGAACAACCCTTTGTGAATCCAAACTGTTTCCGGTGTAGTAAATTATGTATATTAAAGTGTCTGAGCAGCTGGCTAAGCATAAGCTTTTCAAATATTTTACTAAGAGTGGGCAGCACGGAAACAGGTCGAAAATTTGAAGGGTCTGAAGTATCACCAGCTTTAAACAAAGGAATGATTTTACTATACTTCATCAAGTCAGGAAATACACCTGATGCAACACAGCAATTGAACACAGTAGCTAAGTGTGGGGCGATTATAGTAATAATTGATGAAACAGTCTTAACAGATAGACCCCGCAGATCCTTTGTGTTTTTCATATTAATACTCTTGAAAGCATTTAAAATATCTTTAGGGCTAACCACCGAAAATTAAAAAACTGTGTCACACGACCCTACGCTTTGCTTGAGTATCTGCTCAGCAGATGTAGAAGAACATGAAAGAGAGTTAGTAAGTATGACTGGAATATTCGAAAAATATTTTTCAAACTCAGTCGCAATCTCCAAATCGCCTTTAATATCTATGTTGTTTATTACTAAGTTAAAATCACGACTACGTATTTTTGTTTTACCTGTCTCAGCATTAATTATCTTCCAAGTAGTTTTGATTATATTTGTAGAAGATTTAAGTATATTTTTTATGTGCAAAGATTTAGCAGCGGTACAGGCTCGTCTAAATGTTTTGGCATATTGTTTCACATATTCTTGAAACTCTGTATTATGATTATGGGATCTTTCTTCATACAATTCATACAACCGATTCCGACTTTTATAGATGCCTGGAGTTGCCCAATCACTGAATACCAGACGGTCACTTACAGACAGTTGTTTGGGTGTGAACATTGTGCAGAACTCATCATTAATCAAATTGAATGAAGAGTTGTACAAGTGATCCGGATTATCATGATAGGGCAGCCATGCTATTTGTTTTACTATATTACATTTAAATTTTTCTAAGCGGTTTTCACTAAATGGAATATAGCTTATAAGTTTTCTTTTAATTTTTGGAGCATTTGAATAAGTTACCAACTGACCTGAATGATCTGACTGAATTTTTTTTTATCAAAACTTAGATGTATCTATTCTATACAGAATATTTCAATCTGCAAATAATTTTTTATGTGCTACCTGTCGAATCATTCCTATTTTGGAATGAATTGACAGTCACATTATTATGCAACAATTTGTTTCCTGCATTCAAAATTTATTTGATGAAATGAGATTGCATGATGAAATGTATTGTATTTAACCATGTCCTCCAGTAGGAATAATAGCTGAGGTCAGAGTATCAATGGGAAACTCCATTGATATTTATTCTCTAATTGTTTATCGTTCAATACTGATCAAAAAGACAAATACCAAAATTTTTACCTATGCAAGTAATGACACAAACTAATGTATTAGGTTTGGCAAATGGTCAATGTCATTGAAGACTAGCCATCGACGCGGGGCATATTATTGTGCGTAACTGCACTTTTTATTCCAACGCTCTCATAATCTGATGGGACGAGATAGCCGACACGATCGGAAACACCGACGAGATATTCAAAATATAGATAGGTAATTTACACGAGTGATGTATTAAATTGTAGATGAAATTGGGATCTGCATAAAACATTTATGTCATCCAATGACACTGACGGAAGTGTGCCTGAAATGAAATGAACTCATAAATATATTATTAGCATTTCCCGTCAATAAATTGAATGATAGCTGTCATGTTATTACGAGAGTTAATAACATTTGGACATTTTCCAATGAATTTCCCTGCATGTATTCAAATTAAATATTAAAGGGCTTCCAGTGTCACACGTCACACATATATCCAATTAGCGTTGCGAACATTAACCTTCCAAGTTGTTGGTCCTCACAATTTTAAGGTTGTGTATCGGAAGAATGAACTTGGAACATAATGTCATGGATATCTAGCTAGTAAATATAATTAATGAAATGAAATTTGAATATTTTTTGTATTAAGTTTAGGGTAAACGTAATACATAAAATATCAAAATTTCATTTAATTAATTATATTTACAAGCTAGATATTTTTTTTTATAAGACAATGCCAGTTAATTCTGTTTCATTGGACACTACAGCTAAGCGGTGGTTCAAGCCATTTAGCAAATAAGACTGCAGAAGGTGAAAAAATCAGTTTACCATCTGATTTTTCAAAAATGTTTGGATTGTATTGCCATGTCGCCGTATCCTAACTCTCAACAGCCGCAAACTACGAGTAAAAATTATTGAATTGAATTACAGTATTGAATTATTCAAAATTATTTATACAAAAAATTATAAAATGTATTTATCACATATAAAACCGCACCACAAGGGGTGTTATCAGCAACGCAACATGAATGCATATAGTTACATTACCAAAACCACCCTTACTGCTTACATGATAAATGTCAAGCATCGTCAAGCAAATGACAAACATCTGTACAAGCGTAATTTTTATCTCATTGACTAGGTACTCGGTTGAAAATAGTGTAACATAATTATTATAGATTGCAATTAATTTTATTCTTGTATAACTACCTATATAAATTTTATTAAAAATGGGTAGACCATTTTAGATCATTATTTATTTTTTAAAGTTATATCAGTCCTACATATAAATACTCTTAAATAATAAATAAAAAATCTGTTTATTTCAAATTAAAGTAATACGATTATTTTACATTAAATCTTAACTCTAAATCTTAAAAGTGTATCTTGAAAGCTAGCATTTATTTGTTTTGAGTCATTTGTCAAATTAGAAACATCTCACAACATTTTTGTATTTACTTATGCACAGTATTTTTGATATCACATTGATTTCTTACTTGTCTTAGATTGAGCCTTAAATATTTTTATTTGTTTGAAACGTATAAAGCCATTGGGAGGTACAAATTGGTCACAAACTTTAATGTGTAGATGTTTAAAATCTATCCCAGTATAATGCTTTTGACTTTAGTAAGATATAATGTCGATTACTAATAACGTCATAAACAATTTACTATACCACGCTTGCACACATTACGTGAGTGCAGTAATGCCAGGTTTTAGAAATATGCCAATCAGCTTGATGAAGGCGTCTGTCTTGAATGAAGCTGACAGAGGGATTAGCCGCGGTTGAGACTTTGCATCTTCGATACAATAATAGGATTCGATTCATTTATATGGGAAAAGAGGATATTATTGATAAGCTGAATGTGTACACAGCACATTTTAGTAAGTTACCAAAATAGGTTAATTTTACTAAAAATATAATATAAAAATAGTGCAATAGATTGGCTTGCCATCTAATGATTTAAAATTTTCTGTTTAACTAATAGTCCAGTTAACGAAAGGCTTAAAGGGGGGGTGTAGAGTGAATGAGGATTTCTGAGTGGAGGAGTGATTTCTTCTGAAACTTGTTAAGGGTGCTTAGATAGTGAATATACTAAAAGTCCTGACATCTAGGGGGTGAGCTAGAGCATGGGGGTGTTACAAAGGTACCACTTACGGGTATTTTTTTTATCAATATTTCAAAAACGATGCGGTCATAGGAAAAAAAATCTTCTACTAAATGGAATCTTATTAAATTGCCTACATCTTTTTATACACACTTTTTCCGAGTTCTTAACTATTATCGAGCTGCAAGGTCTGAAAAAGTGAAAAAAAAATCAAGGAGATGGCATTATTTGATGTGAATGTGCTAAACTTATCCATAATTGATTTTATTAATAACATAAGCTGAGAGTTCCTCTACGCGATGAAGGCGGTAACAATCTGAGATCATTTTTATACTAAAAGCGGGTTACACCCATTCAGTCTATCTAATATCTCGTATATTTTTAACGGAATATATTTGTTATCTATTTCTACCGTGGCATTAATTTTTTATAAACGTACATTTTAAAAAAGGAGAAAGCAAATATTTATTTAATTAGAGTGTTTCGAATGAAGATTCTTTTGTTTCGTCGAAAAGCTCTTGCCAAGGGCAATGCCAAATTCCAAGGACGTTTTTAAAAGGCCGGAATGGAATTTTGCATGCATAGCGATTGGTGGTATGAATTTAAAATATAAATTTATATGGGATCGTAGCTTAAAAATGGGTGGATCGATTTCAATGAGTTTTTTATGAGTAAACAAATTCTACATGCGTTCTAGTTAAAGTACTCACTTCACTACTTTCTCGGCTTTCTCGGCAGGACAGGGCAACATTAACTTTTTGGGAGACGCTAGACGCACATATAAATGGATGTTCAGAGTTAAAGTGAGCTTTTTGTGTCCATGCATTACAGGACTCTAAAGTCCTCTGTGGTACAGAGATTTATTTTGCGGGCGTTATTTTTTCTTTATTATGAAACAAAACAATTGAATTGATTATTTACTTATTATTCATGATAATACATTTACAGTTAGACGCCCAAGTCCAACTATAACTGTTTTATATTAATCCTACTAATATTATAAATACGAAAGTTTGTGAGTATGGATGTTTGTTACTCTTTCATGCAAAAAATACTGAACGGATTTTGATTAAACTTTGTAGTAATATAGCTTCTATATCCAAATAACACATAGGCTATTATTTACAAAGTTTGCCCGGGGGTAAACCGCGGGGCTGTAGTAATATATAATACCCCCAAGTATTTTGGTGGTAAAATGAGGTTAGGTTCTTTTATAAGATACTAGCTATGCCCCGCGGTTACACCAGCGCTAAAGTAGTTTTCGTGTAAAAGAGTAACAAACTTACATCCATACATCTATACTCACACACTTTCGCATTTATAATATTAGTAGGATGTGTACCTACCTCCTGCGGTTTTGGCAGTGCACGCCGGAATAGCTCGCATATGGTAGATTCTTTCCCACTTACTTGACATTTATCGTCATATTTTGGACAATTCATACAATATCTTTATAAATTGTAGCCTATGTGTTATTCTGATAGCTAGCTATATTTTTGTAAAGTTTCATTCAAATCCATTCTGTAGTTTTTACGTAAAAGAGTAACAAACATCCATCAATACTTACAAACTTTCGCGTTTATAATATTAGTAGGATATAAAATTCTAAGGTGAGATTCTGATGGAACAAATATAGCTTACCCCAACCGAATATAATATTTTATTCATCTTATGAATCCATTAGTGGGTTGGACCTAGCAGCTTGGTTTTATGTCATTTTTACTCGTCAAGTTAAATAGCTATGTTATAATACTAACCTACCTATTATTTTAAAACATTCAAGCTTAATTTAATACTTCAAAGATTCCGAGCGATATGATTTCATTTCCTGCAATCTTAATAGATAGGCAAGGGTTGAAATAATAGCCATTACATAGAAGCTTAATAGGTCGTTTCGTCGTTATTTATTTCGGTGATAATAACAACAATGCTATAGCAGTGACACAAATAATTTCCTATCTCGTCATTACAATCTACTCATTAATCTGGATATTCGGTCTTTTGCTTGTTTTTCCTTATTACAAAAAGAAGGTTTTTGTAAGTTTGAAGCCTATTTTGGTGTGTTTGTTTATGTTTGTGTGGTGCTCCTTGCACAGTTACATTTCCAGCTGAAGAATGGAAAAGTGATCAGTAAATGGGCATAGTTTTTATATTAGAATTTAGCATGTTATTCTTAGGCTGTATTTTAATTTATTTCAGGGTGTATTTTATCAACAAATTTTTACTCTCATAGTATAAAAAAAATTCTTTATATTATGCAACAATCTCATATATTAAAAACCTATAACAGATTGTTACACCTCACTCATTTATTTAATTGTAACATAATCGTACTAAAACTTAAAAATAACAGCTTAGTAGCTTTTTATTTAATAAAAATTTTAAAAAATATATGTGATAACACAAACCGTACGGATGGACTAATTCATTTTCTTTTTGTTACAGTATCTGATTATGTTTATATACTGCATTGTATGTTAATACCCAATAGCTGAATAAATTGCATTGTTTCATTAAATATCAGTTATCTCGTTGCCATCTAAGTTTAGGATCAGATGGCCGTGTGGGATTAATGTCCCTGGATATTATATTATTATATTCAAAAAAGGAACACTATCTGTCCCGTTTATTAAGATAAACAGGACATGCATTTATGTTTATTCGTATTTGTGCATGTACTTAATATTTATAGTAAGTATTACACACATTCTTTTTTTATATTAGTACTCCTTACTCCATTCGCGGGTATACTGAAGTATAGACAACAGCGGTCGCCGTTAGAGTTCCCAAATTATAAAAACCGGCCAAGTGCGAGTCGGGCTCGCACATGAAGGGTTCCATAGCAGCAAGTAGTATTTCAGTTGATCAAATTAAAGCAAATTGTGGTTTATGACGTATTAAAAAGAAACTACATGCTAGATCTCGTTCAAACTAATTTTCGTTGTTAGTTTCTATGGTAATGTACATGGTATATTTTTTTTAGTTTTATCATTCTCTTAGTTTAGAAGTTAGAGGGGGGAACACTCATTTTACCACTTTGGAAGTGTCTCTCGCGCAAACTATTCAGTTTAGAAAAAAAATATATTAGGAACTTCAATATCATTTTTGAAGACCTATCCATTGACACCCCACATGTATGGGTACGAAGAAAAAAAATTTTTGAGTTTCAGTTCTATGTATGGCGACCCCCCAAAATAATTGTTCCTTTTCTATTTTTGTGTAAAAATCTTAATGCGGTTCACAGAATACATCTACTTACCAAGTTTCAGTAGTACAGCTCTTATAGTTTCGGAAAAAAGTGGCTGTGACATACGGACGGACAGACAGACAGAATGACGAATCTATAAGGGTTCCGTTTTTTGCCATTTGGCTACGGAACCCTAAAAACAGCGGTTAGCTTTAAGGTTACGAGCCAAAGTGACTATTTTAGGAGAATAAAATATTACGGGAAAAATTTCGACAGCAGCCACGAAGTCGGCAAGACAACCAACTGACATTATATAAACAAAAAAGAAAAAAATAATTATAGGTATCTAAAAAATCCAATTGGCTCGCCAAAAAGTATTTATTGGAAATACATATATGTACATCGTTAACACTGAAGAGATTTCTTTAAAAATAAGTAATACTTTTGTATTGTATTGTATATTTATAATGATTAATTATGTGTACACAAATTTGAAATAGATAAATAAATTACCTACGATTTACACTGTCATAGATGCTGTTGGTGCTATAAATATTTAAACTCCTCTGCTACGCTCTTAAATATATCTGCATTGAGTAATTACATGCCATACCGACCCATCAATGTAATCTAGGCTTTATCGCTATATTTATAAGAGTTGTACTCGTTCTTGATGGCAAACGCAAGCTTGCGAAGTAATTGCGTACGCTGAAGTTAATTGCGTGTTCGTTGCCGAGCCGCATAATGAAATGATGGGGGTACATGATAGAATGATTCACCGTGAAATGGAGACTGATAGAGACAAATAATTAAAATAAGTATAATAACAAAAATAAGCATTTAAAAGTGTAGAAGAGAAAATTAATGAATGATGGAAGCTCAACCAATAAGAATCTTGTAACCAATAATTACATAAATAAATTCCGAATCTATGTTACATACTTACTTGAAAGGCAGACAGCAGACTGAAATGTATAGGGTAAATACTGGCATAGTTAGTTAGTTTCTCACCATCACAACCCAACTTTTCACTTGACCGAAGTACAGAAGCCAGCACATCCAGCCACCCCAATCTGTCAAATTTAGTTTATAGATTTTCAACTTTATCACAATAGTATAAGGTTTACATACAATCGGGAAAATTTGACAGATTCGGGTAGCTTGGGGTAGATGGGTAGATGCACAATTGTTGTACAGACGCCAGCACATCGTCTGTACAACAATTGTGCATCTGAAAAGATAGATACAAATATATCAGCCGCAATTTCACGTAATTACTTGGAAGCGCTTGATTATATATTAATATCCTCCTGGACAAATTTGGGCAATGGTGCCAGTCCTAATGGAGACTGGCTATCGGCGCCGTACATATTATATTGTACAAACCGACATGTACTCATATTTCCTTTTTCTCATCCGATACGACGCAACTAACTCGACCGGAAAGAACTAACATATATTACCGAAAGCTTCGCCTACTCTCCGGGGCTTGGGGTGTAAAATCGACAACTTCCAGACTCCGGGCTCATACTAAGAATTTTTTCTAATAAAAATTAAACTATTACCATATTTTTTATTGAAAACCTACATACCTACTACCACACAAACCTACACCTCATGACCTAATTATCTGCAGTAGAATACGCTATCGCTAGATCAACGAGGCCGCCAAAGTATATACCGTTATTTTTTTGTTATTAAACAAAAATATCCTCTCACTCTATATAAACGATGTGTTAGAAACCATTAACAATCTACGAGTTAAAAGCTCTCATTTTTACGATATTGAAGAAGATATTGTAATTGGAATCCGATTTCTTCCACTTAATCACTGCATACGAGGTTAAACCTATTCTGAGAAATAAATCTTTACTTTAAAATACATAAATGACACGAACTGTATGTGTATTTGTTTTTATGAGACTTCTCAGTTTTCTACGGGTATAGTCAAACGACGACTAATTATTGAAAGAAGCCAAAAGACGTCCGCTGCTGGGCAAAGGCCTCTCCCAAAGATCTCAACTGCCGGTCTAGCACTGCCCGCATCCAAGGGCATCCTGCAACCCTTTTAAGGGGTGGATGGGGTTTTCTGCCCAAGCTGCGTCTTCAGGTTCGTAGTCGGCACGCGAGAACATTTCTACTTTAGCGGCCGTCAGTTCTACGAGATATGAGTAGTAATATTATCAACCACAAATAATGCGCTCCTATAACAAATATGGGAATCTTATGTTCCAAATATTTTTTAATTGACTGGAACCCATATGTTACTCTTCAGCACAAATGGAAGAGTACAAGTGGCTCCACGCCTAAGTACTTTGCAACGGAAAATTTTTGTTATACCCCGCGGGTGAAACACAGCAAGTGGCTACTACACAATGAGGTGTTAATGAACCCTGTTTGATGTAAATCGGTTCATAAATCTCCTAGAAATCGGTGTGCATACTAAAAAAAAATACCAGTAAACTTGAGAACCTTCTCCGTTTGAAGTCGGTTAAATAAGCTCATAAACACGAAATACCGTTGCATGGACGCGACTTGTATGCGGGATTGTATTATCGAAACCCTGCGGGCACGCTTAATCGCCTATTAGAGATATAATATGCATTGTATACCCATATCTAGTTAGTTGGGTGTATATGCTACGGCTCGCCTGTGTGGGCTGATAGGGCTACCATCGGAGCTGCTCGCCGTAAATTACTACAAAGCCAGAGGTTGGCGTTGATATTTCTGTGTAAAGCCTATAGAACAGTAAGCACAGAGGCCCTACCTGTCCTAGCGGGTGTACTTCCGGTTGATCTTGAAGTTCAAAGACGAGCAGCGATGTATTATTCTACGCGCGATAATTTAGAAAATGATTTCTTATCATTACGCGACCGTACGAAAATAACCAGGCTATTTATGCCAATAGCTGACTTAAATAACGAACTACTAAATGAATGGCAATGTAGATGGAATACCTCAACCAAGGGTCGCCATCTGCACCAGTTCTTTCCGGACGTACGCAAACGGTTAAATAAAACTTGGCTAATCATAGACCATTGTGTTGCACAATTTCTTACCGGACACGGCAATTTTAAAAGTAAATTGTATAGTTTCAAATTAGTATCTTCACCAATCTGTCTGTGCTCAACTTCCAGTAACGAATATGAACAAACTGCTCACCACATCCTGTGGGAGTGTGATCTCTGGCAAAATCAGCGTGATATTATGTTAAACAGCTTGCAACCAATATCTGGAGTAGTTTATTATACGGATGTTGTAGCAACAAGGAACAACTTCCGTGCGTTTAAGCGCTTTTGCCATACCTACTATTGGAATCAAATATAACAGCTCACTTAGGACCCTTAAATTGATCCTCGGTGCTTTTGCAGCTGGCTTCTCTAGTTGCAAATCTCTCATTTTATGAGGCTATAGCCTCTTTACATCATTCTGTCTCCCGCTTTGCTCTGGAGGAAAGTGGAACTATTCATTTTCTAACTCCTCCTTTTTTCTGTTTCTGATTAAATTCGTTGCGGGATCCAAGACAGTTAAAGCGATTCCTCGGGACATGCCTGAGCTTCACCGCTCAGTGTCATTTCATTGTGTGCCACTGTTGATCCTGGCTTACAGGAGTTGCAGTGGTGGGTAAGAGGGAGGGACTAGTCCCGATTAAAAAATATCTAGTTAGTTGTTTCTACAAATTGCCTTTTAATTGGGCCATAATGTAGAAATAATATTTGTACATATCACAGATAAGAATCATTCAAAACTAAAGACTATTTATAGGATTCTATTTTCATACTGATTTAATTAATTCTTGTTCATTCTGAATGACTAGTTCAACATCAAAATAAATGTATGTGGCCGACATGAGCCATTGCTTCATTGAATTTAATTTATTACCATGTAAAGGACAATAATTTGAATGATAATTAGGTACATTGTGATTGATGTATGTGCGTGATTTAATTTAAATTACAGACAAAAAAAAAACGATGTTCAGTATCCATCAGGCATTACATGTAATAATTTCCAAAATTAATTTCAATAATTTTAAATGATCGATGCTTATTATTTTAGTATGTAACCTTAACACAATGTGATCGCGATGAATGGCTTCAAAAGTATAAAAAAATAGAATAGCTTTTTTAAATGACTATAGCTCTGGATTTTAGGATGGATTAACGGATTTATATATTTTATTTTATATTTTTTATTTAATAGATTTTGTACACAAAGAAATAACAAAAGTCAATTAAATGAAGAAGATACAGGTAGTACATATATGTCATGCTTATGGCCGTCACTTTCAATTTTGTGGGTAAAACTATTTTTGTAGAAGTCATGACACTCCAAAAACAACAACAACAAATCTGGTGACTTGAAATAAATCAATTTACGTCTGAGCGAGATCTTTGCTATGGCCAATCTAAACATAGAATTGGAAATAGACAAATATGTGCTTACGCAAAGTTGGTATAAAGTCCTAACGGTCTAACTACGTGACAACGGGCTTAGTATATCAGAACTCGCAAAGTTGTGCCGTTAAAGGCAAAATAGGCTCAGGAATGACTGACCGCTTTAGGAGCATTACTCTGGTTTCAGGCAGATGGTACTGCATTGGTTAAGTTTTGAGTAACTAAGCTGGTTGGCTGGCCTTTTCAATTAGTGGTTCTACATTGCTAGCTAAAACAAATACGACATGGTAAAATGTACAGTTTTATGTATTTGAACAACATAATGTAAGAACTCTGGTATGCTAATGAAAAATGTTATACGCGATCCAATTCCGTAATTAGGTAATTGTGGCAAAAATTATAAGTAAGTATAATGACTTATTATAAATACTTGATTAATTGGTTTGCATGCTATTTGGTTAATATTGTGAAATAAATTTGTGATGAACAAAAATAACGGTGATTTAAATAAATATGTCGAGAAATAATCAGTTTAAAAAAATGTGATATTATTGAGTTAGCAGTGTGAGATCACACAGCCCAACTAATACAATGCCCTGTTGAGAAATTATGTACAGTCGCTAATACGTGTCTTCTGACCCACTAAATGTTAAACGAGTTTGAACCTTCTCCATTAACCGTAGGTAAGCGATAGATACGACCTTAATGAACTAGAACTACTGGATCAAGATAAACAAATAAGTTATGCCAATTTGATCTTTAATACGTTACATTAGGGTAGTAAAACATTTTAATACTGTTTTGTTATATGAAGCCGTTGTTAATTTAAAATTTAATAATCAAGATTGTTTGGTTTAGTAGTGGTGACATTGAACTTATTAACTTAGTATATTATATTAAAATAATATACTAAGTTAGTTACATAACTGTATCTATTATTTTATATTAAAATGAACTATATAAATGAAAGCAATAATGATTATGATAACGATTTTATTTAATAAAATAATAGAAAACAATAACATCAGCTAAACCACATAAAAAATGCGTCAAGTGTTTTATTTTTATGTTTAACAAATTAAAAATGTGACCAATAAATATGTATTATGTATATTTTATGTTATTTTTTATTCTGAAGTAGATGAGTGGGTAATCTGTTACAAACTTTGCAAAGTGTTTAATGTAGTGTATCAACATGTTAAGTTTAGAAATATAATATATTTCTATTTTATAACAATAACATCACTACATTAACTGTGATATCTTCTTAATCATATTAACATAAGTGAAAATAGCACTAAATACTTTGATGCCTTGCCTAATTTATGTTATAAATAATAATAAGTTTATAATCGTTAATAGGATCTGCTTATTCATTGTATGAAATACTTGCATATTAAAGATTATTACAATAGTTTATTAAACACACACTGACACGTAATTTTGTTGAATTAATGTGGTAGTGCTGTCTTAATAACGAAGTGGAACACAATCTCTTTCTATTTTTTGTTGCATGAGCTCATGAGTTCTCACGTTGAAGTCACTAGTTGCGCCAAATTTCCTTTTGTCCTTCTATCTGAGTAATCCCAATTTAAAATCATTTGACCCCACAAGTTTTCTATTGACAATAACTTAATACAAGCTAGCTAAATATCACTACTATTATAAAATAAATTGTATAAATGTTTTAACATTCCGTGTACCTAAATATCTGTAATATGCAACTAGAAATAATAACTGTATTACTACAAACATGTTCTGACTATTTACAAGCGCTTTTTTAAAGTCTACGTGAATAAAAACCTTTTTTATTTATTTATTATTGGGTTAAGGTCAGGACTTTTAGATGGCCAATTATTTATCCTGACACCTGCCAACCAATTTTGCATTACTGCAGGTCTGTGTATGGCGCCATTATCATGAACAAAGTAAATATCTGTGTCAGGGTAAGCAACACGCACAGTCGGTAACATAAGGAAAAAGATTTGGTCCTGAACGATTTATTTAACTTCTCCCGTTTCTTCGAATCGTCTTAACCACAACCTCACTGTGTTCCTCTGAAACAAAGAAATGAAAAAGGCGTCATTTTATAGTATAAAACTATTTTATTATTTATTTACCGTCACGGTATAGGGAATAGTCTACTTTAAACATGTATAACATAAAAACATACTTACTACTATATTAACACCTAGTAATCTCTCTTATACCAACATTTTTCTCGCGCAAATAAATTACTTATATAATATTTAAAATATTCATTTAATTTAACCATGATAGTAAATTTATGAAATTTCAATTTAATAACTATAAAACACGTTAATTCACTAAGGCAAGCTAGGAAAAGTTCGCACATAGTCGTTGCAATTGTGCGTAGACTGGCGTTAGTTTTATTGTCTCAGTTCATTTTTGTTTTCCTACCCGTATCCTTAGAAACATTTGAATACCAGTTTTATATTGAATTCGCCCATTTGTCTTTCAACTACCCACTTATTAAAAGTTAGGAGAAAATATTATAAATTAACAAATGTAATATTTGAAGAGTGTGCCCGTCTATAGTTCTTTAGTTTAAAGCAAGTCTAACAAGTTTAAAGTCAGATATATTTTACTAAATAAATTCCGAATTGAAAACTAAACAACATATTATATATAGTGAGGTTCAAACGTGCATCGTGTTTTGCTTAATCCTATACATCGACCACTAGACCAGAGCTACTTATCTGTTCCTATTAAAATAAGCTATTAGTTGCAACTTCACCAATATTATAACGATTTATAAACAACCCTAATGCCCATGTTTTAATGATCAAATTTACGTGTCTGTATTATAAATGTTTTTGTTTAAAAAGTACCACAATTCTGATAAATCCATACCAATTGAAAATAAACCTTAAAGTTCCAAAATAAGGGTTCAAATTCATTATTTCTTAACTAGAGTCAGGTAATTGATATCATCGACTGTACACTGTCTCACTGGTTTTATATTCAAACAGTATTCATCATATCAGCCAAAAGACGCCCACTGCTGGACAAAAGCCTCCCCCAAAGATATCCACAATTGCCAGTCTTGCGCTATCCGCATCCAGCGACTTTCAGCGACCCTACAAGATCATCGTTCCATTTTGTAGGGGTCCTGCCCACGCTGCGTCTTCTAGTTCATGGTCACCACTCGAGAACCTTTCTGCCCAAGCGGCCGTCGGGCCCACGTGCTATGTGCCTTGCCCACTGCCACTTTCAAACAGTATTATTCAAATAATATACTACTTAATTTAAAAATGGTATTGAAAATCTGATATTTATACATCTAAGATTCCAAATGATGCAACACAATTAACAGATTTCATAATGACTTTACATTATTTCATGACTTGTGTTTCCTTCTTAGAAATAACATAAGTTCCCACTACTAAGAAACGAAAGCAATAAAGCTCTGCTGTAGAGTAAAAGACAAAGTTATATTAATATCGTAGGATAGCGAATGCGATGAAATATAAGAGAACGTTTAAAACTTATTCTAAGAGAATAAGTCTACAAATCATTTGTCACAAAAAAGTTAACAAATAAAGCCAAAAATAATATTAAAGCCACTTGCATATTATAAAAAGAACTGAAAATAAAAATTTGACGACAGAAGAGATAAACACTAGAAATTGCCCTACATATTTAATTTATAAAATTTGACTTTTTCACATTACAAATAGATGAAAATAAAAAAAAATATCTTAAAAGTTCATTTTATATCAGCTCAAATTTTTAAATGACTTAATTTAGGAAAGAGAAACGATATCAAATTAAAATCGTAAATAATTAAATTGAATAGTGTAATATAATTCAGTAAAATAATATCTATGACATAATGATATTTATAAATATGACAAATAATGCATATAGTAAAAAATACGAGAAGAGATAGTTTTGGGTGAAACAAAATTCGAACAAAAATATTCGGAAAAGCAATTGGTTCCCGTTCACATGATTACTTTTCCAATGTGTTATTTACGTTTAGTACTTTTTATCTACTGGAGCTATAACTAACAAACTTGTTGTTGAAGTTTCATTCCTTCTGAGACAATAAATTTAAACGCAACAGAAGTGCCTTTTTGGACCTAGTCAACGATGCATTTCACTCTAGAGTTTACTCGCAATTCACGGTAAGTTGCAATACGTTGTTAGTATCGCATGAATAGCGAGGGAACACAGCATCGGACCGTATATTTTGTTGAATCTACAGGAAATCTTATCAACTGGATACTATATGTCGTGCTTGAAAAGCCAACCAACCATTTCGATTCATTTCTAACTACTAGTTTTATTAACATAAAGATAAGAGTGACTTGGAAGTAACTTGGAAACAAATACTTGTCGAGACAATTTGTGCAACATGTTTACGTCGTTTGGCATTCTGCTTTTACATTTCACGCAACGGATATTGGAGAACCTTTATGAAATTATAAAATAAAAAATTCAAAAGTACCTACATGGAATCAATAAAGATAACGGTTCCTAAAAAAACAATAAATAAATAAACGTAAAGTCGTAATTTTCAAGGTGTATCGCTATAAAGTTTCTAACGACTCTAGACACTTCGTATGTGACAGCTGATTAATGTGTACGAAAAGCACATACATTAATATATACTTATTTTAAGCCCAAAAGCATAACAATAGTTCATATTGTTAAAATGTCACGAATAAGTACCGCCTCGTTGATCTAACGAGAACATATCCAGCCGCCGGCTTTAAATTTGGGGTCAGGTCACAAAACTATTAGGATTTGACTTGTTAGGAAAATTCTTGGAAGTTGATTGAGCCACAAACCTTGAAAAGTACACAACGCCTAAAGTCTCATGTGTGAGATTCATGTGTACTTGTACACAATAGAATATGCCCTGGCCAAAAGCGATTAGCCGAACATTGTTAATATTCTTAAATGCTTTCTGAAGTAAATTCAAACCATTTCTGTAAAAAATTTGGAGTCTGTCAATAATTGGTGTTTAAATAACTATTGTTAATAATATCCCTTCTCGAGAGTATTCCCCAATTTAAATTGGAGCGTATTGCACTGAAGGTAAAAATTTAAACCGAAGCGGAACCAGAGCACAACTTTCATTCCCATTTAAAATTAAAGTTCCTCGTAGTTTTACCGCAATACGTCAAAAATGTATGTACCTTTGTTAGAACTTTAAAATTAATCTTCCTAAAAATTTTTTATTATTAAATTTTTTATGGTTATGGTCAGGTCATGTTATTAAAATTTTTATTAGGACTATATAAAGTATTACCGTATACCTATATTAAGTATTTTTATAGAGAATTGAGATTTTATCTAAAATCAATGACTGAAAATAGTTGTTTTTAGTGCTATTTGGAAGCTCAAGTCCATTCTATAAAAAAGTGAAAGTAATATAATTAATCGTGTACAAGTTTAGAGATTTCTAAATATATCGATATAAATACAAAATAATACGGTGCAATATTGTACCCTATACCAACCTACAACACCAACTATAACAAATTTGATTTTTTCATTTTCATTTCTTTTCTCAGTAGCAAGGTTTTTACGAAAAGTTCATCACATCTTTAATTGTGTTAATTTAGTTTACTGTGTAAATCCTGCTTGGATTTACACGTTAGAAACTGTAGAGTAATTACGCCCACTGCCCGTATTCGACGGCGTTTTAGTACTTTCACAATATTATGTATACCCTGTTGTTTTATACGAGCTATATAAGAGACGTTACTTCATTTAAATTATTACACACGGCTACATATCAAGCTATACATTTCCAATATAAGCTAACCTCTCATTGTATGGAAATCCTATACAACACTAGATCAGCTTATAATGGAAACTTTTATCTTGATAGGTATATAGTAGTATATAGCCGTGTGTACAGTGGTGTAAAAAAACAGAATCGCCAGCAATATTCGTGTTGTTAACCACAATGAATTCGCTGTGATGACATTTTAGAAAAATGATAGATATTATTGATATCATTAATAAATAAATTAAAACTATACTACTATAAATATTGGAAGGAGATTAAAACTACGTACAAACTCAAAAATAAATACTAAATTAAAAATAAAAGTATAACTTATGGATAATTAATCTTTTATTATAATTAATTGACAATATTATCCTAATAAAATATTATATAAAGAGTTTAAAAATATATTGATTTTCTATAAGGATCACTAGTGTGTGCCCATTTATATTTATAACCGAACGAATAACCTATGAATACAAAGTGACATTGTACACACGGCTACATATCAAGCTATCCATTCCCAATATAAGCTGACCTCGCATTGTATGAAAATCCTATACAACGCGAGATCTGCTTATACTGGAAATATATAGCTTGATATGTGTGTACTAAATGAAAATAACATATTTAAAGTAGGTGACTTATATTTTAATCCGAGATCACAAATATTTTGTTCCTTGCTATGATTGTTAACCTAGTTTCATATTTATGCAACTTGTTTTCATCTTCATTAAAAGCCTCAACTCATTACGCGCTATTTAACGTCCAACTTTTATTAAATTTTACTTAACCGTTCTTGTTTTTAACCTCTTTCTGTTCTACAAAAATTTCATGACCTACATTGAAAATATCTTTGCCTTTTTACTTTTATAAGGTTGCTGTGAATTTTGCAAAACATTAAAGTTTTACATGAAGTTTTTAGACCGAACGTTAATGCGGGTATATAATTCACGCGTGATTGTATTTATTTTTCTAAGGCCATTGAAACTCTGTAATTATTTTTTTATTAAAGAAAATGCCCGCACTAGGGAATCTAGTCCCTTTGTCACGGGGAACTGTACAAACAAATAATAGACGGACACAAATTACATCCATTACATCCAGACTCAGAACAAGTATTTATGGATCACACAAATAGTTATCCGGCGCGGGAGTCGAACCCGCAACACGAAGCAGCGAGGCGACTGTCTTAGCCGCTGGGCCACACGTGCAGTCAATTCGAGTATTCTGGTATGGCCTGCTTGTTATAGCTTAGTTTCTGTGCCAGGTAATTGCATCGTTGGAGTTTATACTCTAAGATAGCCAAGTATAAAAGTAAACAATGTGGAAGCTTGAGTATGTTATTGTATTTAACATGATATGTTTCCGATATTATATATTTTTTAAATTAAAGGTCGTGTCCATAAGTGACGTCTTTATGAACAATACAGTTTCATTGTATAAACGCAGTAAGTCATGAGTCATCACCTGAGAGAATCATCATCATTTATCGCATCCACTAAGTTTTGAGTTTAGTCGTCATATCGTTGCGTTGGCGGCATTGACAAGCTTGAAACTTCTGATTCTTGAAATAATCTGATTTTCTATTATTCAAAGCTGCCCGGCGAACTTTGTACCGCTATATTTTTTTGCGTCAATACTGTCTAAAGCATACATTTTGAAATAATGTACAACATTGAACGTTTTTCCTTCCGGAGAGAAAACAAATAGTGCTGAAGAAACAATGACCAAAAAAATCCACGTCCCACGGTTATCCGTTTCATTCGCATACTCACTTTTCTGATATTTTAAAATATTTGCAGTTTTTCATAGAAACCTTCTTCTGACAGTAAAGAACACACAAAAGAAAGATTTAACCAATTTGGAGCAGTTGTTTGGAATCATTTTTATTTATATAGATTTGGTTACCGATATATGCATATCGGTTCATCATTAAAATATTATATTATTTATTCTTCGGTAAATTAATGTTATTTTAACGTTAAATATTTTTCTATTAACAAAATATTAGGCTAGATAGGTTGCACACAACATACGAAGAAGACTTTGGAACCTGTGAAACTGTAAAGAGACTCGTAGCGTGTAGTACTCGCATTATAACTGACTACGTGCTACGGCGCTACATAATATTGTAGCACAATCACATATAAACCGACTGATGCGACGTGAGTAAGGCTCTAACTTTAGACTAATTAGGTGCGCTCTGCATCTAATTAGTCTAAATATAACGCTGCGCTAGTATACGCGAGCAATATAATTAATTTAATAATTATATAATACTAGCTGTGCCCCGCGGTTTTACCCGTGTTGTATGTTGTATTTTATAAATAATCATAACTCCTCTCCCGTAGGTGATAGCGTGATAATATATAGCCTATATGGTGACCCGACCTCTTAGTAATATTCATGCAATTTGGAGTAAATCCATGCAGTACTTTTTGAGTTTAGCCCGGACATTATGTACATACAGACACACAGACAAAAATTCTTAAACTATATTGTTGGCTTCTATATGATTGTAGAACACGCCCCAAGTATCCTTAAAAAAAATATTCAAAGTACAGTTTTGACATTCTTACGATTTTATTATAAGTTTAGTAAAAGTAAGTAAAATACTCTTTATTGTACACCATAACTTAAGATTAAAATGAGCATACATAAATTAAGTACAAAGGGCGGTGTTATCGCTACTGCGATTTCTTCCAGACAACCAATTATGGAGTGGATAGACTAAGGAAAGGGAAAACAGGGTAGGTAGGTGTAACAATAGGTAAACTTAATGTAAACTTAAACTAATACAAAATAATAATAAAAAGTAAAAAAAAGAAATTCATAGAATAATTTTAAAAGTCTAGTAAAGCAGGAATGCGCGAAAAAAACCAAAGGCGACAGCGGTAAATAAATATCTAGGCAGATAAATACATTTTTTAACATTATTTTTAAAAATATTTAATGATTAATACTTGTCTTATTGTTAAGGGCAGTGCGTTCCACAGGCGCACAGCCTGCACTGTAAACGATTTGCCGTGATAATCGGTGGAATGACTTGTCATTTTCAGTTTAAGGTTCTCTGATGACCTCAAGCATCTTGAATGTGTGTCATGTAGTAACTCGAAACGTTCTTTAAGATAATATGGTGATGAAGGATTAAACAGTATATTATAAAGAAGGGCTAAAATATGAGTGTTCCGGCGAAGACGAATAGGAAGCCACTTGAGCTGACGGCGATAATCAGAAACATGATGAATATAAACCTTATGCAGACATTTTGAAGCCGCTCAAGTTTGTCAAGTTATGCTTCTGTGAGATCAAAATAGCTGGTATCGGCATAATCAAGGATAGGAAGAAGGAGGGATTGTGCGAGTGCAATTTTTGTGGCAGTGGGTAGAAAGTTGCGTAGTCTTCGCAAGATCCCTGCAAAGGCAAAAACCTTACGACTAACTTCTTGCAGCTGTAGATCCCAGGATAACCTATTGTCAATATAAATTCCCAAGTTTTTAACATTTTCCATACAAGATATTGTGATGTTATTAAAGTAAACTGGTGGAACCTGAGACCAAGCTATCTTTGAAATTAACCTGGGGCTACCAACAACTATAACCTGCGTCTTTTCAGGATTAACAGTCAGCCCGTATTGTGTACTCCAAGTACAAACATGTCTTAGGTCCTCATTTAAGCTATCAATGGCCATCGGCAAATCGTTAAGCTCGGCTTGTGTGTATATTTGTAGGTCATCTGCATAAAGGTGGTAGGAAGAATTAAGATTACTGGAGATAGTGTTAATAAATAACGCAAAGAGAAGAGAATCGAACTAGCTCGTAATTTTTTATTTCAATATTTATCAGTAACAAATTGTTCCTTCTCTCAAGTGGTTTCCATAGTCTATGGACACTTTGCTACCAATGATACATTTACAATTTATATGGTTAAGTTACCAATCTTTAGCAAACTTTGTAAAGTTGATACTTTTACCGCCTTAAGTACCATTGGAAGTTTAAGATGTAGCCAAAAGTTTTTACATTTCGCTACTTCAGCTGCACTAGTATGGAACTACCGTTTCTGTAGATTCGTTGCATATAATAGTTTGAGTTAGATAACAACTGTGAACTAAACTTTATTACTGCTGGCTAATGAATTGCTATGTTTACTCGTTTGTAATAGAGTGTGAAGCTTTTGGTTTGATTCAGATTCCGTAAAACAACATAAAATGAAAGTAAGTCGACCATGCTGCGATCGTCAACCCGTCTGTCAAGCTTGGCGATTATGGCATATCCCTCCAAATAATGGACACGACTCTATGGTAGAAATCTTTTAAGGAGGCCTTTGTCCAGCAGTGTACGTCATTCGGCTGACATGATTGATGGATATATGCGCGAATTACTTATTAATTGTATGCTATTTTGGACTAACACTAACTAATAATGATCTTGTTTACTCTCACATGTAATGAAAGAGTATTATTATTGTTAAACATAACCATGGTAAAAAAACAAAATAAAAAATAAAATAAAAAAAAATCCTTTCTGCTAATTATGCCAACAAATACCCAAATGCATTTTCCTTACTCCTGGTCCATTCAACGGTTGCCTGGAAGAGATCGCACTTAGCGATAAGGCCGCCATTTGTACAATCTTAACATACTCATAGTTCTTTTTATGTATAATTTTTTGGTGTACAATAAAGAGTTACTTACTTATTAGTCGAAAACCTACTCTTTCTTTACATATGTGAGTTTTAGAATTTCAATGGGGTATAAAAATCATCTATAACTTTGTGTAGTAAAAAACAATTGCAAAAAAATATAAATTAAAAAAGATGGGATCTTCAATTTTCCACAATTTACTTTGCAATGGATGTGAGTTTTATATATTTCAAACAGAATCCCAATAATTATAAATGCGAAAATATATCTGTATGGATGTATATTACTCTTTCACGCAAAAACTACCGAACGGAATTTTATGAAACTTTGCGGTAATATAGCTTAAATATCCGAAAAACACATAGTACAAAAAATAGATATATATTTATAAAGCTTAACGCGGACAACACTGCAGGGCACAGCTAGTTAGTAACGTATGAACATTTTGAATATTAATTTATCCGAAGGAAGCATTTTGAAATTTATAAACACTTTACGGTTAAAACGTCGCTTATAGAGGTATAAGAAGTCGATGGAACTTGATAATTTGAATCAAATGTCGTAAAATAAGTAAATTTGTCTAAATTTACACAACCTCCTTATATATATATATATTTATATATCGAACTACGTTAACATATTCCTTCCTTCCTCCGGAATTTGTTAACGCAGTTCGATACATCATTTAAGGCTTTTAATTATTTTCCAAAGGAAAACAGGAAAAAAATCTTTTATAAAATTTTAAAACAAAGTTTTAATCATCTGTAATATATCTTTATCTTTATTTAGCTCATTTTTATTTTTCACTTAACAAAATTCAATACAATATTTATTACGTAAAAATGGTACATTCAGTGGGATGTGTGCAATGCATGACGTGCTACTGAGAAATACTGCCAGAAGGTTCAGAAGGAATCCATTTTAAAATTAAAATAACAATGACATATTTAAGCATAATCTAAGTAAATATCAGGTTTTTAACTTGATATTTTCTT
The DNA here is from genome assembly GCA_951640165.1 of Pseudoips prasinana. Classification (NCBI taxonomy): domain Eukaryota; kingdom Metazoa; phylum Arthropoda; class Insecta; order Lepidoptera; family Nolidae; genus Pseudoips; species Pseudoips prasinana. The sequence continues at coordinate 20,719,596 of OX621240.1, forward strand.
TACATGCAGAATCTCGTGTGACGTCATTATCAATGTTATGTTATCAATAGTTTCCTAACGGCATCCCTGTCTGAAACTTGAAACATTACTGCCAAGCACTCATACTTCGCTCGTAAACTGTTCCGGAAACAAACGTCCTCGATAGATCCTACTACGGAAATATTAACCCGTTTCTAGGTAACATCTTACATCAAAATAGAACAAATAACATACTTAGTCTTTGAAACCAGGAATACATTGAAATATATTTGTAAATGTACTTAAGAAAATTTGCATATTTCCGAAAACGTGTAATTGTACTAATGCTATTAATTTTTATTTAGTTTATTATATTTTAATGGTTCATAAATAATAAAATAAATACATTTGACACTTGCAACAATCAGGCAGCGACAGCGACACTCGTGATGCGTCGCTGGCTTTTAAGAAAGGAATAGGCTTGCTCCCTGAAGGTCTCCATGCCGTACCGCAACTGAAATAATAAATCTGCAGTTAATTGATTCCACGGAAATTTTAATAAGGTAACAGAAACCTAGCGAAACAGTATAAGATTCAAACATATTATAAAATTGGTGGCGCTTATTCTTTGGCTAGAGAAAGCCGCAGGCTAACTAGGGTAGGTTCCTCAGCGGCGAGGATCGCGTTGGCCCCTTAACACGTGATTGGTAATCCCGTGCAAGTAATCAGACTCTCATTTAGAATTCCGTCTTTTTACTTCAGCGGCCGCCTGAGCTGTGGCCCGAACCCCCATAAGGGTGCTCTCAGGTATAAGTCGCTTAAATTAAGCGCCTTTTGCACTAGCCACCTGCTCGTTGTTTTCAATTCTTTTATCTAATATAGTATTGCTAAATGTAACAATAATAGCTCAGTAACTTGCTATTTATTATTTTGTGACGAAACAGACCGCTCGGACGGACTATTTGAAAATATTTTTGTTACTTTAATACTGTTTTCAACTATGTTTATGTATTGCATTGTGAGCTTGACAAGTACAAGTGTATGTAAATACCCAAGTGCTAAATAAATTTGATCATTTACTGGCCAGTTCGATAAAAGTAATTTATAGAACGAATTTATTTAGTGTGAATCAGACTTGCTCACGAACGGCTCTGAAGGATTCCAACGTACAGACGCCAGCACATACAGCTACCTCAATCTGTCAAATTCCTTTTATAGATTATCAACTTTATTACAAAAGTATCAGGTTCATTTTCAATTGGGGAAATTTGACAGGTTGGGTTAGTTTGATGTCCTTGCGTTTGTACAAAACTGTCAGTCATCTAGTAAAAAACATCGACATAATCACGTTTGATTTATCATATCTATTTAATTATTTACTCTATAGAATAATGTATAAAAATACACAAGGCATAAACCTGATTGTTCATATATCAACATCAACGTTGTTCATACATTATTACCTTTATCTAATAAGGATCTACAAGTTAGATGCTTAACTTTGAATCATATTTCATTGGCCAATGTGTAAATCATATTTGTTTACGAGTTCTAATAACCTTAGTAACGTTGTAACTTTATCGTTAACGTATCACTTAAGTTTACCGTCGAGACTTGCTGTCCGTTTGGAATTTATAGGTCATACAGATTTTGATATCAGAATGTTTAGGCTTTAGGTACTAGCCCCTATTTTCTCTGAAACCAACTTAGTTAATATTAATATACGTTAGTTTGGTTTAAAGTAGTTGCTGAGGGAAAATATAATTAACATTAAAGAAGAGATAAGATTTTCCGTCTCTTAAGATAATCAGTGTCTCAGTAGCGCTCATAGCCAATTGCTGTCACCGGTCCGTAAGTGACTGTCAAGGTTAAGCAACTAGGCTCGCGGTCAGTCCAAAGATGGGTGACCGTCATAGTGGTTTTACTTCTGAGCGTCTCCGTGCTTCGGACGGACGGGACGTTAAGCTGTCGGTCCAGATTGTAGCCATTAGGTAATATAACCACTGCCAATACGATAAGAAAGTGTATTGAACAATATGAATACTTAGCTCGCTAATTTTTATTCATATGAAAATATTTATTCATTTGTAAAGATGTCGCATTTAAGTTTAAATTATTTTATTCGTATAAAGTACGTGATTTCCAACTCTAAAGTGGTTTGTATATGGTCAGCAAGTATTGTTTGGAAAAGTGACTATGTATACAGAGTGCAAAATTAGGGTTTGAGCTCAGGACTCATAAGTTTACAAAGTATCAAAAAAAAATTAAAAGGGGAAATTATGGTTGGTGATTCGGATACTCCTCATCATAAAGTATCGAAATTTTGCGTTTGAACGTCAACTCCCCGGCCACCCTATAAGTAAAAGGCTAACTTGAAAGCAAATAGTAACATAAACTGGCAAGATGGTCAACAAACATCAAACGGTCCATACAGCTTGTTAAATGTTGTTAGACGACTAGTTCCAAGTTTCAGTGCAATATACGCGCCATGGACCCTTTCAGCCAGCTAGAAACAGAATTCAAAAGTTACGTTTCCTTTGTAGTATAATAAAACGAACACAACGCAGTGCAATAATATTTCAATAGTCAAAATGTGACAAACAATGATTAATTACGATGACTGCATGAATGGCGCAGCAATTAAGACAGTCGCATCGTCACATTTTTATATATATAAGAGGGCGACAAACGAGCTAGTGGGTCACCTGATGGTAAGTGTTCAACGCCGCCCATGGACACTCGCAACACCAGAAGTATCGCGAGTGCGTTGCCCGTCTTGAAAAGAGTCCGCAAATAAGTTTTGCAGACCCACCTGGGGGGTGGGTCTGCAAAACTTATTTGCGGACTCTTTTCAAGAGGGGCAACGCAATCGCAACACCAGAAGTATCGCGAGTGCATTGCCCGTCTTGAAAAGAGTCCGCAAATAAGTTTTGCAGACCCACCCCCCAGGTGGGTCTGCAAAACTTATTTGCGGACTCTTTTCAAGACGGGCAACGCACTCGCGATACTTCTGGTGTTGCGAGTGTCCATGGGCGGCCCCAATGTGCTCTGGCGCCCTTACACTTAGAAACACAACATTATTAATGTTATTATTAAGGAATGTTATCTATAAGGTGGAGGTACTTCCCCAGTTGGGCTGCTCTTTAAGCGAATGAACGCTGTGCCCTACCTCTACAAAACTACCTAACTTCGCGTTTCAGTTACAATTCTAGCACATTACCACTATTTGTGTATCACATAAGTAGTTTACTGATTCTGGGTGTATTTTGTGTCTATCAATTATATGTTTGTCAAGTACCCTGCGATATCGAAATTTATTTCCCAAGTGCGGGCGTATCTTTAGAAAGAACAAAAAAAAATATTTACCTTCATTATTTTATGAAGTACACCAGAATTGTAAAAAATACTAACTTTTTTTTATATCATAGGGCGACAAACGAGCAAGTGGGTCACCTGATGGTAAGTGATCACCGCCGCCCATGGACACTCGTAACACCAGAGGAGACGCGGGTGCTTTGCCGGTCTTTAAGAGTCAGCAAACAAGTCTTGCTGACCCTTCCCTCCACCCCAATGAGCTCTGGCGACCTTACTCACACTCGGAAACATAGATAAATAGTATTTAGTCTCTTTTGAAGTGAAGTAACTCAATAAAACTTGTATGAAACCTTCATCCTGCTATCCTACTTCCTACTATAAATACGAAAGTATGTGAATATAGATGCACAGACGCCAGCACATCAAGCTACGCCAATCTGTCAAATTTCCCCAATTGAAAGTGAACCTTATGCTCATGTGATAAAGTTGAAAATCTATAAAAGAAATTTGACTTATGGGGGAAGCTGTATGTGCTGGCGTCTGTACCTATGGATTTATGGACGTATGTTACTCATTCACGCAAAAACTACGTAATGGATTTTGACGAAATCTTTATAGTAATTTAGCTTATATATCCGAATAACACATAGGCTATAATTGATTTAGTTTAATGCGGGTGATTTCGCGCGTAACAGCTAGTTTGGAATAAAAAGTACGTTAAAAAATTTACTAACTTAACTTCTGCATCATTCCCTCAATAAGTAGCATTATTTCTGTCTCTCAACTGTTTTTGAATGCAACTGTTTTTGTATTTTTATCAAGTTTTAGTATTTCATTATTTTTTTTATTTTTTTTTATTTTGGACAATATCACACAGATCATCGTAGCCCCAAACTAAGCAAATCTTATACTATGGGTACCAGGCGACAGTATACATACTTATATAGATAGATAAAGATTTAAATACATAGAAAACACCCATGACTCAGAAACAAATATACGTGCTCATCACACAAATATTTGCACTTACCGGGATTCGAACCCACGACCACCACCTTCGTAGGCAGGAGCACTACCAACTAGGCTACGGTGACCGTCAATTAAAATTTGTTATTATAATAAAATTCTTGCGCGACATTTGAGATTGGGGAATGCCTGGAGATCTGTCATACAGGTTTAGAGCCTATTACATACTCCAGCTCTCTCAAAAGTTCTAATTACGCAAAAATTGTGTATAAATCGTAACGTAATTTATATACGAACTTATACGAGAGAAATAAACCATATTTTTTATGGAGTGAAAAGTACCCCTGTGTTTGAGCTCCCACTTGTGCACTAAGTATTATGTGTCAATTCATTTTGTTGCTTGAAATTACCAATGTAGCTTATACAGTTGTTTAAGATTAAAAATTCCGTTAGTAGTTTATTTAACAAGAAAGTAACAAACCCTTTGGGAGAAATCTTGTGTAAAGAAAGAGTAAGAATCTTAATAAACTGTAAGTGCTAATTAATTAAAGTTCAGAAGTTAAAGTAGATGTTGTCTAAGTTTTCTTGTTAAAGAACTCTCAGGAGACGGCATAAGAAATGATATTGAAGTCTACTGACTCTATCACAAGGTTTGATCACAATTTAGATATTTAGTTGCTGTTTTAAATAACATATCAACAACTTCAACACTTCTTAATTTATATAGAACCACACGGAAACTATTTTCCATTGAATGAAGAAAAGAATTATCAATGTCGGTATATAAATAAAGGAGAAACCGTATAGCATACATACAAAAAAAAATCTTTTTTCCTTCTTCTGTATCTTGGGACGACAATACGCTGCCATCCGATCCTAAACAAGGAAAAGCCTATACTATGGAAGCCATACATCTGTTGAAAATACTTATAAATAAATAAATAAATAAAATTCATTTATTCACAAATTTTTAAATACAATTTCCTATGAAGTCCCTGACTTCTGAGCTAGGTAAGAACCTGTATTACAGAAGTCCCAGTTTCGTGCGTTTACAAATTGTGAATAAGAATAGTGTGTGTGTGCGTGTGTGTGTGTGTGTGTGTGTGTGTGTGTGTGTGTGTGTGTTTGTATATATGTGTGTGTGTGTGGGTTGTAGGGAATATTAATTTGTGAGTAATAGCGTTTCAGTTTGGTCGTAATCTAATTGAAGTAACCAGTTTAATATCTAAACACATATAAGTCATATTAAATTGTTCTTGATGGCATGTTAAGTCTACTAGTGGTGGACTATGGCCTTTTCTCTGTCATTATCTCATTAATCAACATACTATAGATAAATTACATCCTGACACAGAACAAAAAATCATGCTCATCACACTAAGATTTGTACAAAAATATGAACTATTTAAAGACAAATATGAATACTGTGTCCATGAATTGTATGCTTGTTAAGGCCCCCAAAAACTATTACAAATAGCATTAAAATATTCCAAAAAATTTCAGCATTTCTAAAGCCTCAACATGATTGCATGGCGTAAATTTTTAATAAGTTCCGACGTTAATGCTCACCAAAATACGTTCAAAATTTAATTTCAAAACGAATGGCCAAAATACATTGTCTTCAAAGTTAATTAGTTATTTATTTAGTATGTAGAAACATAAGCGCTTTACTTCACCGCAATAAGGTAAGAACAACCAGCTAGCCATTCTGTAACTAAAATAGAAAGAAAGAATAGAGGTTAATTCCCAAGAACCGCAGATAATACAAGTTCTTAACTTAGTTAACACAGGTGTCCATTTAAAAGCGTGCAACATAACCCGTACAAGCGAGGAAAAGGCGCTTCAGCAAATGCTAAAGTAAATGATTACTGTAACGTTGACCTTCCTATAGCGTCAAAAAAAATGACACGGATATGGCAATAATTAGGTTGCCGGGAAACGAGTATGAAAACTAATTGCTAATTCTAATAATAAGATTTGAAAACATACATGTTTTTATTATGTCGGCCACCTTTTACCATCGCATCTCTCGCCACAGAATGAGAGTTCATCCTCACATCCTCCAACCTTTTCGATCACGTACGGTTCGCTTTCAGAGAAACTTCCTCCCCCGTACGTTGTGGTTGTGGAATGAACTCCCTGTTACGGTTTCCCCAAGAGACTACAGCATGGGGCTCTTCAAAAAGGGAGTTGTAAGGTTTCTATAGGGTCGGCAACGCAATAATGATGGTGTTGCAAGCGTTCATAGGCTACGGTGACCACTTACCATCAGGTGGTTACCATATATGCTTGTTTGCTAACTAAGTTGTATAAAAAAACGTCTTAATGGTGTGAATGGTGAGCAAGAGCTAGCTAACTATTATAAAAAGGATATCATGACATTTTCCTTACTTGATTAAATTAATGATGAAGTATCCGTATAGTATAGAAAGAAAAAAAAATAGCGAAGTACGTGAGTACCCGTAAATTTCCAAACGCCCCAACAGGCTTGATGTTAGTTAGTTAGTTAGTTGGGCGATTGGTTTCCGCACTTAGCCTCCTAATTGGGCCATTGTACGTGAACTTATTTGGCTACTCAAACCATTTTAGTTCCATCCAGAAGTCCAAGAGGCCTCGAAAGCTTGGCTTGAGTACTTCCTGCAGTGTCTTCGAATCGTTTAGGAACTTTGCCCGTTGGCTGGCAACGCTATTGCAGTGTAGCAGTACGTGTGCCGGTGTTTCTTCAGATTCAATGCATCCTCTGCACAAGGGGCTGTCTGTGACGCCAATCTTGAAGAGGTGTTTGTTTAGTGTGCAGTGTCCGGTGATTATGCCTATCACCATGCGCAAATCTTTTCTGTTCAGATGTAGTAGACTGCGTGATAGACGTTTGTTCAGAGATGGTAGAACTTCCTTAGTCTGCCTGCATGATTCTAGATCCATCCATTCTTTTTCATGTTGCTGCGTGGTTTTTTCACTTAGCCATGTTTTCAGTTGGTTAAAGAGTATGGATACTAGAGGTTCTGGTCCCACTATCCTCGTTTCTGAGCCCTTTCTTGCCAGCTGGTCCGCAGTGTCATTACCCAGAGAGCCGCTGTGGCCCCGGATCCACTGTAGTGTAACTTTGTTGTCAGATGCTATGTTTTCGAGTGCACAGTGGCACTCCATGATGAGACCGCTGTTGAAGTTGTTGCTCTTTAAAGCCTGGAGTACAGAAGCACTGTCTGAGATAATGCGTATGGATTTCCCCCGCACCATTCTAGACTTGACTGCTGTTGCAGCTCTAATTATTCCCACGCATTCCGCTTGGTGTTGTGTGGTGACGGCGACAAATATCAGAATCAGAATATCATCACCCCATCTCATCCCGTGGGGGGCGTAGAAGTCGACCCGAGGGAATATCTACCAGAGGATGGGAAGCAGCTTCCTTCTGAGTACTACGACCATCATACTGCGATCGCCAACCCGCCTGCCAAGCGTGGCGATTATGGCATATCCCCTCAAGATGATTCTTGAGGGAGGCTTGTCCAGCAGTGGACTTATTTAAGCTGTAATGATGATTCCGCTTGGAAAATAGAGTTTAGGCTTCCTAGAATATATCGACTATATTGATGTTTAGGTCACTAGAGAAGACGCCGGCTCCTGTCCCTTTATTTGTTTTAGATCCATCCGTGTATATCCTAACTTCGTGGATACCAAAACTGTCCTTGGCTTCTTCTTGAAGTTGGATTGCGTAGTTTTTATCAAAAACTAAAGTTTTTGGGATTATATCACATGTCTCGTCAATCATTGGGAGCGTCTTCTGTATGTCATTCATGAGGCGCGTATGCGTTTCCCTGTTATTTTGCTTCCACAAATCAGCTGATGTTATTAAAACGTAACGTCTATAATTGTTTGGACATTCACCGTTTAAATAGGTACATTTTTTAAACAGATACACCTAATGCCAAAATTCTTCTTTAAATATGGAAAATAAACACCGTCCACTCGAATAATTGAAAGAGTCTTGGATAAAGATCTGCTTCCTTTCTTGTTTCACCCATCCGTGCCACGCATGGTCTAACCCTCCTACTATTTGACGTATCGTGAATTGATACTTCCACTCTCTATTATGCTTCTAAAGCAAGGAGGAGCGTTGAGGGTCGGTATTAGGCTAAGTTATGAACGCGTCATACTTAGTACACTAAAGTTTATCGAAGTGCACCATTATACTGCGTTGAAGTGAAAATTGGTCACACATACAAGTTGCATATCTGATAGATTTATCGCTTGTTTGTGTTCCAATAGTTTCAAAACATATTATCTAACTACATAGGTAGTGCTGTGTTATGAAGTATAGAAATTGTGGAAGTTGGTGGATAATCTAGACAAGTTTGTTGTTGATGTTTGAAGTTTTGGAGTATTAGCTAGAAGCAAGTTAAATTAGTAAGTCATATAAACTTACATATTTACTTAAATTTTACTACTACAACCAGCTATTACAACTATTATTACATACAAAATGTGCATTTTTGTCACTTTTGAAATCGAATCTTACCAAATAGTATTGTATTTAATTTCTGAATTACCTGCTTGTTTTTTATTACCAGATACTTACTTATCGTATGGACAGTGGTTACCTTGGTGTCAGAGTTGTTCATGCCGCCCATTCCGACAGCGTAACGTGCCCTCCGCAGCACGGAGACGCTAAGAAATTAAACCACTTTGGCGGTCACCCATCTATGTACTGACCGCGAGCCTAGTTGCTTAACCTCGCCAATCACTTACGGACCGGTGAGAGCAATTGGCTATGAGCGTCTGTTATACATATATGTGTATATAAATATATATATATTATATACCCCATAATACTTTATTAAACTGTTTAGTAATTGCTGACACCGTTTAAGTAGTTCTTAAAATTTATCTGAGCTCTTTAAGTATTACTTTTATCTCATACTTCGTATTTCGTTGTATGACATTGCCAACAAATGCTAGTTAGCAATGCTAGACGATATATACAGTAGATGGGTAAAATCACAAACGCGTGTAACGAGCTCGTATGTCAGATGCCTCGCGAAAAATATGTAGAATTTTCACTTAGCATAATATAACGAGACAGATTACAGATATCTAGTTTACTTACTTGACGGATAAAACCGAGATGTGTAGAATAAACCTAAATTCATCCTACACAAGTCGAATATATATTTATATAATAAAATTAGTACAGTAGTATATCAGTTATCTGGTTTCCATAGTACAAGCTCTGCTTAGTTTGGGATCAGATGTGTGTAAATAATGTACCAGGATATTATTATTGTGTTCTGTGGGTATTGTGTTATTTTTGTAAATATATATGTTAAAGTTTATAGTATGATTCCTCACAGTTAGACCAGGGTAGAAGCGTTTAAAATTAATAAAAAGTGAAAAAAAAATAATAGTAGGATGAAACCCATTAGAAAAGGAGGGGAATATTATATAAATGAAAGGAAAAATAATTTACGGGCGATCTGAGGTTGGGAAGGGGATGGGGGTGAGTTTTTAAGGGTAAAAAACGGTTTTTCTCGATTTCCGGCAAAACTAAAAGTCCTGTCGAAAAAAGTCAAATAGCAAAGTTGTAGGTAATAAAAAGATCTAAAACTTTTGTATTTACACTTTTTTCACATAACCTAAAATTTGTGTGAAATCTTCAAAAAACCAAGTTTTTGGTTTTTTATTTTTATCTTTTACATAAATTTTTCATTTTTAACAAAATTTTGTGAAAACTTACCTTTTTATGTCCCAAATACGCTGTAATTTATTTGATCAAAAATATTTATTTTTTCACCTTATTTTGAATTAATATCGAAAAACCACCCTAATTTTCAATCGAAAAGTCACCCGTCAAAATATCATCTTTTTTCAAAAAGTTGGTATGTTTTCTGTGCGTTGAAATCTCTACTTTCCGATGGTGAAAAAAAAAATATATGTTATTATAGTAAATTTTCTCAGAAAATGCAAAAAATCGAAAATAACTCTAATTCGAATTTTTTTTATTTATTATGAAAAAAATCATCTAAAAATGTGATTACTGCATTTGGTTTCAATTAAAAAGTTGATTTATTTAATGCTAATTACATTTATGTCATAGAAAATCTCATTATATATAAATATAAATGTAAATCGTACAATTAAATGTCGATACTTTATTCTGATTACGTTATTCATTACAATATTTTTAAACAACAAAATATTAAAGAAATAAATGTCAAAATGTATAAATATATAAAAAATATGTATAGTAAATATATTTTTAACAACTAACTTTTGGCTGATTTTCATGTATATTTCATATATTTTGAATATATCTGAAATATATTTGAAATGTATAAAATATATTTGAAAATCGGCCAAACGTTTGTTATTAAAAATATATTTACGATACATATTTTATATATTTTTCATAGATTTTTAATATATTTTTATGTATTTTGAAATATTTTTTTTTTTTGTGGGATTAACTAAATTAGTTTGTGCAAAATTAAGGAGATTATTATTAGTATGTATGTAGTAAGACCCAGACCCGCCTAGCCCCTTCCCCACTTCTCCATGAAATACCTTTTGATGGGCTACTATTTTTCGTAGGTCACTCAGGTATATAATTTATCTTAAAATATAAATAGACATCTACGCATATAATTTAAAGAAGATTCGACAACTTACTCCAAATATTGTAGATGTCTTATTGAATATTAATTTGATTAACTTATTTGTTTGTTAATTATAGTAGTATATTTTTATTTGCAATTTTTTTTATCAATGTTAATTTTAATAAATAGCTCAAAATTTTAGATGTAATTAAAAAAAGAATTCGATTTTTTTTTGCATTTTCTGAGAAGATTTACTATAGGTACTTATATATTTTTATTCACCATCGGAAAGTAGAGATTTCGACGAACAGAAAACATACCAACTTTTTGAAAAAAGCTGATATTTTGACGGGTGAGTTTTCGATTGAAAATTAGGGGGATTTTTCGATATTAATTCAAAATAAGGTGAAAAAATAAATATTTTTGATCAAATAAATTACAGCGTATTTGGGACATAAGAAGGTAAGTTTTCAACAAATTTCGTTAAAAAAGAAAAATTTATGTAAAAGATAGAAATAAAAAACCAAAAACTTGGTCTTTTTAAGTTTTCACATAAATTTTAGGTTATGTGAAAAAAGTGTAAATACAAAAGTTTTAGATCTTTTTATTACCTACAACTTTGCCATTTGACTTTTTTCGATAGGACTTTTAGTTTTGCCGAAAATCGAGAAAAACCGTTTTTTACCCTTAAAAACTCACCCCCATACCCTTCCCGAACTCAGATCGCCCGTAAATTATTTTTCCTTTCATTTTTATAATATTCCCCTCCTTTTCTAATGGGTTTCATCCTACTATTATTTTTTTTTGGTTTTAAAAATTATCGACCCTGGTCTAAGTGGCTATTACGTCGTTTATTATTACTATTTGCTAATTTCTAAGAATTCCAAATAAATATAATGTAAATTCAACTACCTATAGTAGCAGTTTAGTTTGCAGCTCATTGTTACACTGAAATTATAAATCCATAATTGTTAATAGGTAAATATGGATTATAATTTCTGATAATACATGTTTTATCATCTCGTTTAGTTTACAGTAGCTAAATATTAGGCAGTAAGCACATAGGATAGTTAAGTACCTGTTTATTAATAAAGACACGACTGTTAGTGTTTTGATAGCTGTGTAACTCCTACCGTATAGCATAGCTAGTATAAAATAAATATATTTTGTACAAGCTATGCCCGCGACTTCGACCGCACATATTGTAATGATTCCGTAAATGTTACATCAGAATATCTCTAATAATTTATCTCATGTCGCAAACTTATAAAACATATTTCCATACAAACTTCCATCCCCTATTGCTATTTTTTTATATGATATATTTACATCCTTGAAGGTAAAACTTTTACAAACTTTGAATCTAATATTTATTTATATCGAATAAACAGCCTAAAAATATGTTTCTAGCTTCTACCTCCAAAAAATGTCGATACTTCCATACATTGTCTGCCGTGACAGACAAACCGGCAGACAGAATTACTTTCACATTTATAATATTAGTAAGGTAAGGATATCTAACTTGGTTAATAAATTAATGAATGTCCTCCCGACCGAATTTCGGCCACGGCGGTCAGTCTCAATGGAGACTCGCCAATTGCGCTGGATATATTATAGTGCACAAGTGTGTGCGCAAACACAGGGGCACTTTCTATGCCATCACTCTCATGATCCGATGGGTCGACTAGCGAGACGACCGGAAAAGGTCAGGTACAGGACCAACGGCTTTACGTGCTCTCCGAGGCACGGGGGTGCAATACCGCTAACTCCCAAACTTCGGGCTGATACTGCGAAAATTATTTTTTTACGGAAAAATTACAAAATCACTTGTAGGCCCGACCAGGGATTTGAACCCAGGACTCATTATCTGCGGCTAAACACGCTACTGCTAGACCAACGATGCAGTCAACTCATTGTATATTTTAATTAAATTAAATTAGTAATATCACAAAATGAAACACATGGTTTTTTATTAACCATACATTCCTAATGCTATAAAAAGTGGGCGCGGTATTGTTGTTTTCGGTCGTCATACGGTACACACGGCTACACATCAAGCTATACGTTCCCAGTATGAGCTGATCCCGCGTTGTATAGGATTTCCATACAATGAGACGTCAGCTTATTTTGGAAACGCATAGCTTGATATGTAGCCGTGTGCACAAAAATTCCCACAGGACTCCGATTAAGTAACTTCAAATGAGACATACATATTTAGTTTTCCTGTGCGGGAATGGAAACTGAAACACAAGGTAGCGGGGTATAACACTCTATTAACAACTTATTAACCACTGCGCTATTTGTGCAGTCCCAATTCATCGATATAAAACCAAATGAGTGTGTTCATAGTCATAATGAAAACACTTACGTAACCATCACGAAGTAATATCACCAAACTCAGTCATCACCATCATCAGACACGCCGAAAGACGTCCACGGCTGGACAAAGGTCTCCCCCAACGATCTCCGGAATGGCTGGTCCTGTGCTGCCCGCATCCTGCGGCTTGCCGCGACCCTCGCCAAACTCACACATTATACGTATATAGATCGTTATATAGATCGTTAGATCCAATATAATTATTATGTGTTTGTTTGAGACTTTTTGCAATTTTGTTTTAAATTGTTACTAAAAGTCTCGTATATTCAATTATTCCACCACTAGTTTAGGCCCCAAACCTTTGAATAGCAGAAAATTCGATTGAATATTAGTATCGTAAATGCAAATTAATTGGATATACTGATTATTTGGATAGCTAATTAATGTAAGTTTCTAATTGGATATCTATCTTTCATAATGAGTTACACATTTATGCACTGAAACAAATATGATGTTTCAGTATGTATTGGTGGAATTATTAATTAGATATTGTGATTAGTAGCGAATGCAATCGCGCCCACTGGGCTTCAATTAATATTAGACTATGCACTACGCTATCCATATTATGGATTAGCATAGCTTACATAACACATTTTACCGTAGTAATAATATTAATAATTTGCTCATCAACGAACTACGGCAGTGGCAGGCAGCTCAACAGGGATTAGAAGGATATTATAGTTACAAAATATAAGCTTTTGTAGTAAAGTAGTACAGATACAATTTCAAATCATTTTTACAGATTTTCTAATAAAGTGTAATAACTGGCTATGTGCGCTCAGAGCCAGATGCTTGGCGCGGTTAAGCAACTAGGTTCACGGTCGGTCCATAGATGGGTGAAGGCCAAAGTGTTTTAATTTCTGTGCGTCTCCGTGCTTTGTAGGGTATAGGTGAGGAGTAGCTTAACGTGTAAGCTTTCGATCCTGGTTGTAGTCATTAGAACACAAAACACACTCGTTAAGCCATGACAGAGGCCTTCTGGGCGGCTTAAACAACTCTGACACTAGGGTAAGCACTGTCCATACGATAAGTAAGTGCTAAACATGGTCACGTTTTTCTATATCCAAAACATTACACATCCCAACACGTCCTCCAACTAATCTTTAATCACTAATAAACTAGCCTTTAATCCGGGTAAGGGTCCCTTTATGTTAATTTTGGTTACTTATAATGTTAGTGTTTTATTTAAATTTTTTTCATGTGTACCGTGTGTATGTGGTAACCGGTAAGTCACGAATTGGAAGCCCTCCCAGGGTGCGTGTCCCGACCATCTGGGACATGGCGCAAAAGGGGGGTACCGGAGCAGCATACCCGCGTTCCCGGGGCTCCCAGGTAGGTTTAATCGGTGGAAGTCCGACATACCTACCCGCAGATACTTTTTGCGGGTGGCGTGCATATGCATTTCCGCTGCCTTATAAAAAAAAACAGGTCACGGATTGGAAATAAAACCAGTGTTTGCAAACGGAACATTTTTGACAGTCGACAGTGACAGTTGGTGCAATAAATTAGTAGTAATATGAATATGACCTTAGACCGGTTCCTAATTCAATTTAATAAATAAATAAATACATATTATAGATAAATTACACCCAGACATAGAACAAATAATCGTGCTCATCACACAAAGATTTTTCCTGGCTGGGTTTAAACTCAGAGTTTGTCATAGTAGTCAGGGTCACTAACCACTAAACCAACAGGGCTCTACCGGTAAGTCGCCGAACATCGATTTTTTTAATAGCTTTTAATTAAATAAAGGTTAAAAATTATTTAATGAATCGTTAAATCGTCTTCAACGTTGACAATCGATTCCGGACCATTTATGACGTGACATGTTGTCATGGAAGCCGATTTAACGATTGATTAAGTAATTTTTAATCTTTATTTATTTGAATGCCATTAAAGAAATCGATGTTCGGTGACTTAGCCGGCAGAGCCACAGGCCAGTAGATTAATATTTAATTATATGTTTGCGCTTCGCGTTGCGTTGCAACAAACAGAAATATAGTTTACCGGCGCATATGACGTAAGTAAATGAAATGTAGTATAATCAGTAATATATTTAAATTGCGCTAAAGTACTACTCTGTCAAGAAAGTACCGGGAAAAGATAGAAATAATATACAAAATGTTTGTTATTCATCCAAATTTATTTTATCACCTTCAAAGTATGCTCCTTCAGAAACGATACACTTACGCCAACGAATAATCCATTCATCAAAACATTTTTTAAACGCTGTCTTCGGAATTGAGTTTAGTTCTCGCCGCGAATTCTCCTTTATGTCTTCTACCGATTGAAAACGGGTACCACGAAGTGGTAATTTGAGTTTAGGAAAAAGAAAGAAATCAGCTGGAGCCATATCTGGTGAATATGGTGGCTGCCGGATGGTATTTTTTGAGTGTTTGGCCAACAATTCGTTCACAATGAAGGCCTTGTGCGAAGGCGCATTATCGTGGTGCAAAATCCAAGAATTTTCTTTCCGCGAATCTGGCCGTTTTCGTCGAATTTGCTCTCTTAAACGCCACATAACGCTCAAATAATATTATTTTTTTACCGTATGACCTTCCGGTAAGAATTCAGAGTGCACAACAGCGCGATAGTCAAAGAAAACATAACTTTGACTTCATATCGACTTCGTGGTTTTTTCGGTTTCGGTTCAGTTGGAAGGCGCCACTCCG
This sequence comes from Pseudoips prasinana, assembly GCA_951640165.1. Lineage (NCBI taxonomy): Eukaryota > Metazoa > Arthropoda > Insecta > Lepidoptera > Nolidae > Pseudoips > Pseudoips prasinana. The sequence goes on from OX621240.1 coordinate 20,735,477, forward strand.
AAGCTTGTTGACTAGTTTGCATGTCAAACTCGTAAACCCACGTCTCGTCACCAGTAACAATGCGTTTCATGAATGTTGGGTCGGAATTGACTCGTTCTACCATGTCCTCAGCGACTTTCATGCGATTGAGTTTTTGGAGAAAATTCAGATCTTTTGGGACTAGCCGAGTGGCAACGTGTTTCATACCCAAATAATTAGTTAAAATAGTACGAATCGACTCGTGAGATACAAAAAGTTCGGCGGCTATCTCTCTCAGAGTTGAATGAGGATTTTCAGTCACTATTTCCTTCACTTTTGCGATGTTAACTTCAGTTGCAGACGTTGATGGCCTACCAGAGCGAGGCAAATCTTTCATCACATCTCAACCGCTTTTGAACGCTTTGAATCACTCAGAAGCACGAGTTTTTGATAAAGTCGATTCACCGTAAGCCTTCTGTAACATTTTCAGTGACTCCGAACACGAAATTCCATTAGCGGTGCAAAATTTAAGACAAACTGTTTGTTCGATATTTTTGTCCATTATGAAATTCGCAATACACACTAAGTATATATGATATTACTAAAACCAGCACTGTATTTAATATAAATAACAGATGCAACTCAAACTCCGCGCCCAAATGGAAAACAGTTGTGCCAATCTAACAACAATAAAAAAACAAAAATTTGAATTTGGAACCATTAACAAATCATCCATTCCCGATACTTTTTTGACTGAATGTATATTCATTAATTTTAGAATACATGGTTGTAACCAGGCCAACATCTAGACTCCAGGTGTCAGGTAGGTTTTCTTGACTTGTGGAAGTGTCCTCTACTACCACGCACTCGCTGTGCCGGACTGGAAGGAGTCGGCAATAGGGGAGGACAACCTAGAGCTAGTGTCCCGAACATCTGGGACATGGCGCAAAAGAGGGACACCGGAGCAGCATACCCGCGTTCCCGGGGCTCCTCCCATCAGGTGTCAAGAGAAGTCCACGGTAGGTAAGGTTTAGTTGATTGGGGACGTTGACTGTGCCAGTCATCAAAAAGTCGTTATTTTATATAAAATTTAAGACACTTTGGGCCGGCAGAGATTAAATTTATCAGTTGTTTAAGTAGAATATCGCATTGTATTGGATTTAAGTTTGCATTTAGTATAAAAATACAGACGAAGTATACTAGATGTATTTTTAAATAATATCGGCAGTTAGTGGTTATTGTAAGACGGTCACCGTAGCCTAGTTGGTAGTGCTCCTGCCTACGAAGCTGGTGGCCCTGGGTTCGAATCCCGGTGTTCGGTGCAATGACACCGAACACCTTGCTCAGCATTACGCGACTTACGCAGTTACTTCATTAGTATTAAAATTGTAACATAGAGTCAGTGCGCATCGAGTAACAGTGATATTCGCTTGCATTCATTGCAACATTTCTAACACTCCATTTAACATAGTTCTTGCTAACATTTTAACATTTAAGAAGTTATTGTGGATCAGTACAATAAACTTTATTTTAGTGAAACAACATTCTATCATTCAACAAACTCTGCAACCCCCACCGCATTACACCGTACATAGTTTGGTCCTTCGAAAGGCCCTCGCGCGTCACGTGTTCCGAGAAATCGCGATATTTGCACGAGCGGGGGTGAACTAGTTAACATTTAGTGCTGGTGTGTTCGGTCAGAGGATTGTAGTGCTAACATTGGAGTAACAGCTGCAGCAGACTGCGTGGAGCTAAGTACTAGACTGCATACACGCAAGTACCAACATACCTTTCCTTATTTTTCTTCTAGAGAAATATATTTTGACATTCAATAAACATGGCCGAGCTTATTGACATTCAATCGATGATCTATGAAAGCATCGTCAAACTTGGCATCAACATCAAAAAAGATAGCGCTGATAGGAAAACACCAGATTACTTCAAGAGGCGACTGAATACTCTGGAGGAATACTGGAGGGAATATGAGGGTAATCATGACCGCATTACGAGAGAAATAAGTCAGGCTCACCCTTACTTCGGGCTTAACGAATTTGAGAAGACTTTGCAGGCCTATGAGCAAGTGAAGGCTTTAATAAATCAACAGTACGAGGAATTGGTTACGAGGTCGGGCAAGCCGATTGAACAAGCGAAAACACCGTCTAAATCAACTATGAGTATGGTTCAGTCGGAGAAGGAAGAAACTGCAGCGGTTGCGGGGCCCAGCTCTCAGGGCAACCCAACTCATAAAACACACACGGGTACGAATAGTAAAGCCGATGATTTGTTACGTCGCCAACAAGCGAATTTTAAAGCCTTCTTGCGAACAAAGGTAAACATTGATATAGAGTCTATCTCGGAGAAATGGGAATTCGAAGACGTTTTAAAAACGATGGAAGCTAGATGGAAAACAATTGACACACTACATTGGGAGATTGAGAGTGAGATAGACGAAGGCAACGAAACGTACAACTACATGTTCGACAAGTATGAGAAACAATTCAACAGTTTGAAGAAAGCAATCAACAAAAAAATGTGGTCCGTCGTGCATAGAAACAAGTCAACTCCGCAACTCGAAATTCCAACGTTTACTGGCAACTATAACCAATGGGTATCCTTCCGGGATCTATTCACGGAAGCTATCCATAACAACCCGTCACTATCCAACGGCCAGAAAATGCAATATCTCAAGAGCAAGGTACGCGGAGAAGCTGAAAAACTCATACAACACCTACAAATTAGTACGGATAATTATTCAGTATCCTGGCAGATTCTCACACATCGCTATAATAACAATAAATTGATCTTCTCTTCCCACATGAACATTCTCCTTGGCCTTCCTAACATGCAGCAGCAGTCGGTGTACCAAATAAAAAGGATGCACGATACAACACTGGAATGCTTAAATGGTATAAAGAACTTAGGCGTCGACATAACATCATGGGACCCTATCGTAGTTCATATTCTAGGTCAAAAACTAGACAACGACACATACACCGACTACCTAGAATCATTGAAAAACTCTAGGGAACTGCCGGTTCTAAAAGAATTCCTAGAGTTTTTGGAAACAAAATTCATTACTCTCGAAACAGCCCAGAGAAAACAAGATAGTGGATTACAAAAAAACTCTGTAAAGAAATATAACAATAATTCATCATCGGAAATAAAGAAACATTTTTATAGCTCATATAATAAGTCGAACAACACTTACAATAACCTAAATAAGCCGATTGCAAAATCCATGCACGTGTCGAATGTCAAGTGTCCAATGTGCAGTTATCAACATGGCATTTATAATTGCAAAAATTATTTAGCGTTAAATGATGAACAAAAATTAAAAACAGCAAACAAATTAAAACTCTGCACTAATTGCCTATTTAGCCATAATGGTAATAAATGCAATTCTAATTTAACATGCCGAAAATGTCAAGAACCGCATAACACTATTTTACATGACGCATTTGCAAAACTCAAAAATGCTCCTTCTTTGTCATCAAATCGTAGTCAAATGACTTCACAACAACAACATGAGAACTTCGCGGCTGCGTCACATACGTCACACGTCGACAGCTCAGAGATACTGCTAGCAACCGCTTTGGTAAGTGTTAAGGGTTCTGACGGTTCGGAGTATACCTTGCGAGCTTTGGTGGATCAGGGCTCCCAAATATCATTAATAACAGAATCGGCGGCGCAGTTATTAAACATAAAAAGACAGAGATGTAAAGGAATCGTCTTTGGAGTAGGACAAAAGGAGAACAACTGCAAGGGAGTGATTTCTATAGTATGCGCTTCTCTGCACAACAACTTTACATTCGAAACGGAAGCCTTTATTATGACTAATCTCATTAAATGCCTACCAAACAAGAGCTTCCCGAAACCAGATTGGTCGCATATTGATAACATACCATTAGCTGACCCCGAGTTCTATAACAGCCGGCCCGTGGATTTGTTACTCGGAGCCGACATTTACGCAAACATCATGCTAAGTGGCATTATAAAAAGCGGTAATGCACATCAGCCCTTAGTACAACAAACTCAACTGGGATGGTTGTTATGCGGCAACGTAAAGACATACCAGTGTAATGTCGTGTTAAATAACATAGAAGAGATCAGACGGTTTTGGCAGGTGGAAGAGATCAGTGAGAATTCAAATCTGTCTACCGAAGATCAAGAATGTCTAACATTTTATGAGTCAACAACAAGAAGAACAGAAGAAGGCCGCTATGAAGTTAGAATACCACTGAAGGAAGAGTTGAAACACAAACTGGGCATGTCTAAGCCTATGGCGATCGCCCAACTGAGGAATTTAGAAACAAAATTTAGAAAACAAGAACATTTAGCTAGCAAATATAAAACCTTTATGAAAGAATATCTCGAATTAAAACATATGAAACCTGAAGAAACAAACTCAATAGCGAGACTACAATGCTACCTACCTCATCACGGTGTGCAGCGTGATGACTCATTAACAACAAAGTTACGCGTAGTATTTAACGCGTCTGCCAAAACATCTACTCGGTTTAGTTTGAATGACATAATGTGCAAAGGGCCTAACATGCAAAGGGATTTACAATCATTGTTATTACAGTGGAGGCAATATCCTTACGCGTTTACAGCGGACATCGAGAAGATGTACCGCCAAGTATTGGTTAACAATATCGACCAGCATCTTCAAAAAATTGTTTGGAGAGAATCATCGGAACAACCCATACAGAGCTTTCAACTAACTACAATCACTTATGGGACTAAATCAGCCCCATTTTTAGCTATGAGGACTTTAAGACAGTTGGCGTCGGATGAGCGTAGTACACATCCTGAGGCAGCGGAAATCCTAGAAAATTCATTCATGATGGATGACCTACTCCATGGTGCCTATAACATTAAACAGGGAAAGTACTTGATTAAGGAACTGCATCAGTTGTTGAAATTAGGTGGATTTACGTTAAGAAAATGGGCCTCAAATAATGAAAGAGTATTAGAAAGCGTAAAACAGAATGCGGAAGAAACAAGTTATCACTTCAAAAATGAAGAAACTTCAAAAACATTAGGTTTATGCTGGCAAACAAAACAAGATCATTTTACATTTAATTATAATTTCACAACACACATAGAAAGACTTACTAAACGGAAATTACTCTCGGAAATTTCGAAGTTATTTGACCCGTTGGGCTGGTTAACACCCTTATCTACAAAGCTAAAACTACTCTTCCAAAAGCTATGGCAAACTGATCTCCAATGGGATGATGAAGTATCTGGTGACGTATACAAGGAGTGGTGTAAACTAGCAGCTGATATAGAAAACATAAAAAATTGTGTGGTGCCGCGGTGGATAAGAACGCAAGAGAACAGTATTATCGAATTCCATGGGTTTTGTGACGCTTCCATGGAAGCCTACGCATGTGTAGTATATGCTCGAACTAAACATAGCCAAGAAACTATATTGGTAGCTGGAAAGTCTAAGCTTATACCACATCGAAAGGCTATAACATTGCCAAGAACAGAGTTATGTGGTGCACATTTATTGGCAAGACTCATGAGCAAAATTACTTCTAGTATTAGCTGCCCATATGAAACTTATGGATGGTGTGATTCCATGGTTGTGTTGGGCTGGATACATGGAAATTCAACACGATGGACACCATTTGTTTCCAACAGAATTAAGGCTATAAAACAGATTATGCCGAGTGACAACTGGCGGTATGTAAAGTCCGCAGAAAATGCTGCCGACTGCGCTAGCAGGGGACTAACGGTGTCTCAGCTTTTAGAACATCCACTGTGGTGGCATGGACCAGTATGGTTACTATCCTTAGACATGAAGAAAGTACAGAGTCAACAACCCATGTACACTACAGAAGAAGAAACAAGAAAAATAAAACAAGTTAATATTATACAACAAACTATTAACATTATTGAAGATTTATTAAACAATTATAGCTCATTTCGAAAAATAATACATATATTTGCGTGGATACTCAGGGCGTTGACACCAATTTCAAAACGTAAACATTTGCCATCGTACCTAACATTGCAAGAATTGCGAAAAGCTAAATTAACAATAATTAAATATGTACAACGAAAGGAATTTGCTGAAGAGGTCGAAAAAATCAGTAAGAATAGTACCGTTGGAACAAAAAGTAAATTATTTCTTTTAAATTGTTTTATTGATGAAAACGGAATTTTGAGAGTGGGAGGACGCCTACGGCATGCAAACCTGAGCAGTGAGATGAAGTATCCTAAAGTAATACCTAACAAAACTCGTTTAGCTGAACTTCTTATAGATGAATCTCATTTGCTAACGTTTCATGGAGGACCCAAACTAACTCTGGCGACCCTGAGGAGACAGTATTGGATACCAAGTGGAATCAAAACAACCAAGTCACAGCTGCGGAATTGTGTCACTTGCCGAAAACATGCTACAAGAAAGGAACACCAGTTGATGGGAGATCTGCCCGCGGCCAGAATGAACCCGGCTCCTCCGTTTTACCACACTGGGGTAGACTATACCGGTTTCGTAGAAGTTAAGGCCAACAAGGGTAAAGGCGTGCGAACAACTAAGGGATATGTGGCGGTGTTTATATGTATGGTTACGAAGGCCGTACATCTCGAGCTGGTGTCTGACCTGACCAGTTCGGCATTTTTAGCAGCACTGAGCCGAATGGCAGCCAGAAGGGGTGCACCGCGTCACATGTACAGTGACCAAGGCACGAATTTCATCGGAGCCAACCGGTTACTGAGAGAAGAATATGAAGAAATTCAACAAGTTTTCGGAGATAAACTGCTTGCCGATATTGCCGACATGGAAATAGAATGGCACTTTAACGCGCCATCTTGGCCTAGTGCTGGGGGGCTGTGGGAAAGAGCAGTGCGTAGCCTGAAATATCACCTAAAAAGAGTAGTCGGTGAACAACGACTGACATTCGAGGAGTACACAACAATTCTAACAAAAATAGAGGCTTGCCTCAACTCACGGCCGTTGTGCTCGCTTAACGAAAACATTGAAGATTTAGAGTATATATCTCCGGCCCACTTCTTAACGGGTAGATCTGGCAACACCGTAATAGACACAAAACAAGACGCGCGAACACGATGGCATTTGACTGCTCAGATTACCCGACAAATCTGGTTGAAATGGAAAACAGAGTATTTAACACAGTTAACAGCTAGAGAGAAATGGGGAAAGCCCCAAAGAAACATGAAAATCGGAGATATGGTGGTCGTACACGAGGATAATGTTCCAGCTGGGAAATGGATAATGGGAAAAGTTGTCGATGTACACCCAGGCAGCGACGGCTATGTACGTGTTGTCACCTTAAAAACCAAAGGTGGTGTTATTAAACGGCCAGTAGTCAAACTCTCGCTATTGCCAATAGAAAAGGACGAACAGCAAGGCAAGGTCCCAGAAACAAACACCCAAACATCTAACATTGAAGAAAATCAAAGCCCAAGGGGCACCAGAAGGAAATCAAACACTGTAAGTTTTTCGTATATTGTAATGGCTTTAACATTTTTCATGACTATGTGCGGCAGTGCGCATGGTACATATAATGTAACACAATTTGGAAAGGAACAATCACTATTTTTTGATTCGATAGGAAGATTAAACCTTGCTAAGGACAAATGGACTATGGTAATTTTCTACGACATGTCCCCATACTGGGAAGGCATAAGTGCATTCAACAAAATTAACACTTATTTAGATACTATATGCAAAACAATAGGTGGTGAACATTGTAACACGATAACCACTCAGCTGTCGCATGAGGCCAACGAACTAAAGTACTACAATCAGTTTTTGCTAAATCAGCAGGTGAGTCGTCACGTGAGGCGGCGACGCGGCCTTATTAATGGAGTAGGCTATTTAGCGAATTCATTGTTCGGGGTACTGGACGAACATTTCGCAGAAAAGTACACCCGAGACATCAACTTAATACGGAACCATGAAAAACATATTGTCGAGTTATGGAAGAATCAGACGTCAATTATAGAGTCTGAATACAATCTGTTACAACGAACTGCGTCTATTATAAATAAACAACACAAATTTATTAACCAACATATCATGAAACTAGAAAACAGATCCAAAAAGTTTCAAGAAGACATTAATAACATTGAGCTACTCCAAGAATTTACCCTGATGTCACTAACAGCTAGTAACTTATTACAGAATTTAAAGGGAAATCAGGATACTCTCGTAGATATACTTACCAACATACATCATGGACAGTTTAATATACACTTACTGACTCCCGATCAATTACAGAGCGAACTCAACACTATCTCGGGGCATCTATCAGATGACACGATGTTGCCAATTGAGCCCCATAACCTTAGAGACTTGTACCCATTACTGAATTTGAAGGCAAGATTAACAGAAAACTATTTTCTATTTCAAATAACTTTTCCACTGATTGGAAGGGACACATACAAGCTGTATAAAATAACATCAATACCACATCAATACAACGAGTCTATGGTGGAACTTATCCCACTATCAGAATATATTGCAACCGATTTAAAGAGGAACACCTACACTACTCTCACTTCTGACGAATTATCCACCTGTATGAAACAGAGCATATGGATATGCGATTTGAAGAAGCCGATTCAACATCAAAGGAGTGAATCCATTTTCTGTGAGCTGGATCCTAACACAAATAAATGTAAAATTAAGAGGTCAAGATGTGAAAACAAATGGGTATATCTGACAAATCCCTCCCATTATCTCTACCATTGCTGCAATAGTTGTCCGGTCAATGTACTGTGTGGAGAACAAATCAGTGTGGAAATTTTACATCAAGCTGGCATTATATACATAGAGCCTGGTTGCTTACTCAAAGGTCATGATTTCACTCTTCATAGCCCAAAAAATACCGAGAACCTAGTGAACATAACTAGCCCAGTTTATAGCCCAGCGATAGATCAGCTAAATTACTTCATCAACACTTCCATCGCGTGGACAGATATACCAAACATAACAGATTCCAACAACCTAGAAACTGAGCTAAAGCAATTACATCAACGGATCGAGGAGATGAAAAATAACAAGTTTGAGTTGGAAGCTTCGCTATCTTACCACAACATCCACCTATACTCGGTGAGCTACATTCTGGTAGGCGCAGGAGTAGTGGCGGCTGGCGCCTTGGGGTGCCGCCGCTGGCAGCGACGACGGGCGTCTGGTGCCCGCCTATCGCCGGACATCGAGCTTCAGCCTACAGCAGGCAACCGTAGTGAGGTGAACAGTGCGCGAAGGGTTAATCGACAGTGTAGTGATCAAACGTCCGACAATAGTGCACGTTCAAATAAGGTTGACCGACAGCCAAGTGTTTCTGACATTAACGAAAGTGCGCGACTTTGCATGGGCGACCGGCGTCCGAGTCCCCACGGTCGTTACGGGGTAATCAAAACATGTGCTGTTAAAAACCAATCGTGTTCTCCTATGCCTAGGAGAAATTTAGAATTAAGATATGACAAGTCTTAGATTATTAACATATATCAATTTGTAAACATTTTATTTTAGAATTATCTCATTTTCTCATCTTTTGCGGTCCCGAATATGTTCGGTGCAATGACACCGAACACCTTGCTCAGCATTACGCGACTTACGCAGTTACTTCATTAGTATTAAAATTGTAACATAGAGTCAGTGCGCATCGAGTAACAGTGATATTCGCTTGCATTCATTGCAACATTTCTAACACTCCATTTAACATAGTTCTTGCTAACATTTTAACATTTAAGAAGTTATTGTGGATCAGTACAATAAACTTTATTTTAGTGAAACAACATTCTATCATTCAACAAACTCTGCAACCCCCACCGCATTACACCGTACACCCGGTAAGTGCAAATATTTGTGTGATGAGCACGAATATTTGTTTCTGAGTCATGGATGTTTTCTATGTATTTCAGTATTTATCTATCTATTTAAGTATGCATATCGTCGCCTGGTACCCATAGTACAAGCTTTGCTTAGTTTGAGGCTAGGATGATCTGTGCGACATTGTCCCTAGATATTATTATTATTATTGATGCGAGTCGTTGTCACTTGTCGTTGTATCGATATGAGTCGTTGTCGTTGACACGCTACCGTCCACGAATAAACCTTGATTGTTTTGGCATGGAGGATTTTCACACGGCCATAATTATATCGAACATTCAAATAAGCCAAGTTAATTTTGAATAGCCCAAATTAGTGGTTTTTAACAGCAACCAAATTACAGCATTTATCAGGAAATGTTTACAATGTACTACATTTTCCATTTGACGCTGGCTTTGTTGTTGCTTTATATTTATTACTAGAAACCCACCCCGGTAAAAGAAAATGTTAAAGTTTTAATTCACTTTAAAAGCACTTGTACATATACAACTACATAACTACATCTACATAAACTAAAATTTTCAGGATAAAACCAACGAAACGAAACGAAGCATATAATTTTGGTCTTGCGTCAACATATACATAGTACCTAGTATACTCTATATATAATTTTATCTATGGATAATTTTACTATCACCGCTCAGATAAAATTTCTAGCAGAATCAATCAGTCTGAATGTTGAGTAAATATCGAATTTAGGTCTAATGGTGTGTCCATGTATCACATGGAAATGTCGTTGTCACTGCCACTTCAGCTTGGCAATCCTTTGGACTGTGTCGATTACTTCGGTTTGCCTGCGGATTTCGACATTTCTGATTCGATCTCGCAGGGAAACTCCGAGCATAGCCCTCTCCATTGCTCTTTGGGTGAGTGATCACTAAAAACTTCACTAAATTATTATTTAAAATTACTGGTAAGTATTTTTAAATACAGTGATATTTAGTTAAGAATACGCCAAATTGTGCTTCGGTACGATACTGTAACGCTCGCCACAATTTTTCCGGAGAGGTACAGCACCAGGGGAGATCTTCCAATAATAACACAAACTAGTTATACTGCAATCAAGATATTTTATTCATAAGATTTGGGTTACAACATATTTATAATGAATTTACACCATTTTACTAGTACACTGTAACTCAACACATCAGCGACTCCATCTATCAATATGTGGTGGGTAGGTGTTATTATCTATATCAGTATATATTTACGAAAGAAAAGTTGTAAATCCGTTATCTGATTTCCATAGTAGGTACAAGCTCTACTTACTTTGGGATCAAATGACTGTGTTTTAATAACTCAGGATGGAATAATATTTTATGACAAAACTATTTCGGGTTGAATTCTTTTTTATCTGGAATTAAAATACATTCTAATTTTAAATACTTTGCCCCGCTATCTTTTAGAATGGAAGGACATTCCAACCTTAACTTATAAAAAGAAGTTGTATTGAAGGGAAAATAATATTATAGTGTTCAATTATATCTATCTATACTACCACAATCGTAGTTAACTATTACCGAATGGCATACTGATGTAGCTCGGATATTTTCTTCTAAGTGGCAGCCAGCCAGCTGTTCAATTTCGGTGTCAATTGCGGTTTCAATTTCGTTAATCAGATTAGAGATCAACTTTAGTAGTGATAGTAAATCTCATACTGGTATCTAGCAGTGGCGAATGGTGTTTAATTTAATAAGTCAAGCTATTTTTTTACTAGACGTTTATAGTAAGCCTACGTGGCTTATTACGTATTTTCCTACTTATAATTGTCTATATAAAACAGAAACATCAACAATATCGAATAAAATCCTAATTATGAAGTAACAAGAACAAAACACGCAACTTGGTAGCAGCCAAGAAAGTAAACGCTTCGAGAAAATCACAACCACGCATTCCGCTTGCTAGGTTTCAATTGAAATGCCGATAGCTTAGTCTGTAGCCAGTGAGCGAAAGATTTGCTATTAACAATCTTGTAAGTAGATAACTTCTAGATACATAGCATTGGCAAGAACCGAAACTAAGTTTTGAACTAAACTAAATGCACTTGCTGTTTTGGTATAGTTACAAACTTCGAAACGATTGTTTAACCATAGTATGGTTTAACAATCGTTTCGAATGATTGCAACGAATTAAAATACTAGTAATGCTAATATTTTATTATCATGACTTAATATAGATTAAAAACTGCAACCAATTTTCAGACATCTTTAAAAGAAACGTATAACTTGAAATGTGGGTGGGCTACTTCGTGATTTGTAGGTTTGATTCCTATTTAAATTTATACACCAAATTAAAATAAAAAAAGATTAGTATTCATATTGATATAAAAGACGATGGGATAATTATCAAACAAGTTTGTGTAGTCAGAAGAAAAATGTGGCCGCAATTTGCTAGGATAATATAATTCTGTTTAATAAAGTATTCGAAATACTGATGTAAGAGAGCGTTGTGGTGTGAAAGCAGATGTAGTCACAAAGATTGAAAAAGGAATGCTGAGATGGTTTGGCCATTTAGAGAGGATGAATGAAAGAAGATTGACCAAATAAGTATACCTGGCCTGTGTGAATGGAACAACCGGAAGAGGAAGACCTCGTCGAACATTCTCTGACCAAATCGGAGACGTTCTCAAGAAAGGGCAGGTCAGAAGTACCCTAAACCGGCGAGCATGTATGAAGAATATAATGACAGTAATCGAGGCAAAAGACGTGTGCAAAGATCGTGACAAATGGAAATCCGTTGTCTCTGCCTACCCCTCTGGGAAACAGGCGTGAGTCTATGTATGTATGTATGTATCTAATAATCTGTCTCCGTCTATCTTGATAACCCTCGATACAGTTGTTTTATGTGGTTCGCCTGTGTTTAAACTAATATTTTAATTTTAACTTAAGGCCATATATAAACTCATATGGGCATGCTTTTAATTACCTTGGGTTAAATTATTGCAACCCAAGAATAACAAAGATCAGGGGAAATCTGTTTATTAGTCTTGTGTTTCGAATTTTTCGTGCTTGTCGACGATGAAAAAACATTTTTTTTTCTTATAAGAAGTAAATAAGTAGCTCTTTATTGTTTTAGGTACACCAAAATAATAAAATTAAATTGATATAACATGTTTATATCAATTTATTAACAAGATATTAAAATGGCTGCCTTTGCGCTGGGTATACTTACTAAATAATATTACTTTACAAATATTTGTGTGATGAGCACGATTATTTGTCTGGTTGTAATTTAAAATCCATCATTATAAATTACATAATAATCATCCACTAATTACTAAATTTACCACTTTTATTTTGTAAATACATACTTATATAGATAATTACATCCAGACTCAGGACAAACAGACATGTTTATGCACACAAATATCTGTCCTGGATGGGAATCGAACCCATGACCTGCGGCGTGAAAATCAAGAACTTACCAACCACGCCAACAGGCCCTTATCTATATTATGTACCTATGTATTTAAAAATATATACATATGTTTATATTTGTGTCCTAAAATATTTATTTATTATTATTTATAACATTTGGCAACGGAATTAATAACATAGTACACCTTGCAATTAGTCAGTCACAACTTAGAAATTTTATTTCTGCCTGACGATAAACTACCCTCAGGGAGAAAAACCATTTACTTTTTAATTGGAGGAAATGGCTCAAAGAGCAGTTTTGAAAGTTAATCTTTATTGCCATTTTTTTACCCCTTCTGAAGTTTACAAACAAAGTTTAGTTTCCTCAGCTTCATATCTTTTCCTCAGTCACCAGGCAATGTTTACTACATGACATTATCAATATAAAACTAATTAAAATAACGTTTTTTTTGCTATAAACGTTGCGGTTAACGCGCATAGTGCCAAATACCCCTTGGTTTATGGGGTCGTATTCCCACCCGCACTTAAATTTTATACTTACTCATTTGAAAGATATCAATAAACAGTTAATTTTTGTTAAACAATCAAAGCAAACTTGTGTTTGGCTGTCCTGTAAAATCATATCTAGTTATGTTTTTATATGGGCCTAGTTGCGATCGACACATTTCTTTTGATATTTTTGATATTATATTTTGTTTGTATATGTGACGTTTATCAGTTATCACCTCATAATCTGATGCAAACATTTGTAATTGTAATGTATCAAAAATTGTTATGATAAGTTTTATGCGTTGTTTTTAATCGCGAGGATTTTATTAATTTATTATTTGCTTCCAGAAAAAAGGATCTCTGATCTCTTGCGCAAACACTTACACAAATAAGGCTAGAGCTACAGTTCTTTCGATTGTATATTCACAGACACAGGATACTAAACAGAACATATAAAAATAAGCGCTATGACAAAGTGAATATTTCTGCTATTTGCAGAAACACGTGATGAGTTAAAGTTATGAATTAACAACAACATTTTCACTGTCATAAATGTAATGATTAGTGAAATAATATTTCCAGAATAACTTAGCTACATATGACATCATTATTGTAAATTTCGTAGGAATCTCTAATTTAGATAAGTTCCTAATGCTTGTAATGTCCTAATTACATCAGCTGAAACAATTTTTAAAGTCAATTGATTTACTTTTATCCATTAGGAACAAACATATTAAAAACGCGGTAAGCTAAATAAAACCGTTTAAAAATCTAATCCATTGGTTACATTATGTTATTGTACTTGACGTAAGGTTCTCTATTTAATTTCAATATATAGTATACTATAATTCAGCCCATGGTGTTCGCTGATGGTGCAGTTTTCTATCGGGAAAATAATAAAAAATAACTGAGTTTAAGTTTATCGATTACACACAAACATAATAATATCATAAAATCTAATAATTGAAAAAATTAAATCTATTCCGAAATTAGCATCTATAAATTAGCGTGATAAGTTTTGTCGAACTGGCCACTTCGATCTCAAATATCTAGCGTTTGGTAACAAATTCCAAATTCAAATGTATTCCATATTAAGCCTTGTGTATGCGTTTCGAATTTTGTAATTCATTTGTTTTTGAGCCATTTGTTTTTACTTTGACATGTTTCTATTCACAAAATAAAAAATCTTGTAATATCACTATATTTACGAGTGCAAAAATATTTGTTCTAACACAGTTCTGGACCAGAATGAATCACGTTGAGGGCCGAAGACACAAGTTGACAATAAAAAAATAAATGTGATCGTTGAAGCAGATTCATTGCAAATCACGTGAAGCTAGCGGCAGATATTGGTGTTACGGACAAAATAATTTTAATTCATTTGAAACAAATTGGAAAAATGAATAAGCTCGAGAAATGTATGCAGCATGAATTAAGTGGAGCGCACCAACAGACACGCATCGAGTGCTGCGTTACATTACTCAACTGTCACAATAACGAGGGCATTTTGAATTGTATATTATTATTACTATATATATATTGTGTATTATTGTTATGAAAAATGTATACGACAATAAGACAGAAAAAACGCTCATCACAATAGTTGAATCCTGGAGAACCGGCCAAATCCCATCACAAGTGAAAGTGGACTCTGAAAAAGGTACTGGTGAGTATTTGGTGGACGAGTGTGGGTGACACACACTACAGGTTAGCAAACCAGTGTGTGTCACGTGCATTTTTTTTTTTCTTTTTTCATTTGGGCAGATGATTAGTGTACATCTGTATTGTCAACAGTTACAAGCCATGGTGGAAAAACCACCGAGACTGCTAAATTGTACTGCGGCTGCATGATAATGCTAGGCTAATTCAAGACAGATAGTCGCTGAATTAGAGGATCAGTGTTTGGAATATCTCTCACATCTAACATCCTCCCCTGACCTGTTGGCGTGGTTGGCAAATGCTTGCTTTTCACGCCGGAGATCGGGGGTTCGATTCCCACCCAGGACAGATAATTGTGTGCATGAACATGTCTGTTTGTCAGGGTGTAATTATCTATATAAATATGTATTTACAAAATAAAAGTAGTATATAAGTTATCTGGTGTCCATAGTACAGACGCCAGCACATCAAGCTACCCAATCTGTCAAATTTCTTTTATAGATTTTCAACTTTATCACAAAACGATAAGGTTCACTTTCAATTAGCCAAATTTGACAGATTGGGGTAGCTTGATGTACTGGCGTCTGTACAAGCTGTGCTTTAGTTTGAGATCAGATGGCCGTGTGTAAATAATGTCCCAGGATATTATTATTATTATATTATGATTATTTTCCGAAAATAGACAATTATTTGCAGGGAAAAACATCTGTCCCCAGGAGACAGTCCAAAGTGCTTTCAAATATGTCAAACTACCAGTGCCAGCTATAGTTATCAAACACCAGTCATTAGAAATGTCAGAGATCTACAGGGCTGCTTCCTCAACTACGACGTAACCGGTAACCACTGCATATTACAAATACAGCACAAATTATGTTCTACCAATGAAAATATTCACCTTACTTTTGTTTTTCAGCAATGTTAAATAAGTGTTAATGTAATATTCTTATTTCAATTCTGAATAAACGAACAATTTTGGATAATGATACTCCATTTCCGATTAAATTTCGTCCGCCTGTTTTCATTAAATTGGAACAATGAAAACATATTTTTCGGACAGAAATGGAGATCAACATTTTTCAATAAGCTTAAGTGCTTATCATAAACATTGATACCCGGGTTTTTGTAAATGATATCAATATTTTATTTTTGCTTCAATGGTAGTATCTTTAGATTTATTTCCTTGAACATTATATTTTTATTATTTATTTTGTTACTAGATGTAGTACATAACGAAAGAGGTAAACACACAAGTCGAATCCAGTAGACACAGATTTTATGACGCTGTTGGCCTGATGGTTCCCCTGTCTGCTAAGCTAGAGGTTCTGTGTTTGGGTGTAACTTATCTACAAAATGTATGTATTTAGAAATATATAAGTATGTTTATCAGTTGTCTGACAACTGATAAACAGGCCTCTTCCTAGTTCGACATCGTGCCAAAATTTATGATTATTACTAGCTGTGCCCCGCGGTTTCACCCGCGTTAAACTTTATAAATGATCACAGCTCCTCCCCTGTAGGTGATAGCGTGATAATATGTAGCCTATAAGTTGACCCGACCTCTTAGTAATATTCATGCAAAATTTAAAGTAAATCCAAGCAGTACTTTTTGAGTTTAGCCCGGACATACATACAGACAAACAGACAAACAGACAAAAATTCTAAAATCTATATTTTTGGCTTCGCTATCGATTTTAGATCACGCCCCAAGTATCGTTTAAAAAAAATATTCAATGTACAGTTTTGACCTTCCTACGATTTTATTATATGTATAGATTATTACTATATAACTTAGAAATCGATCGTCACTATATTATTATATCGTCACTATACCTTTTAACTTTCTGCAATCGCACAAATAGAGCTCCGTTCACAGTTTCCTTAAAAGAAAAAAGTGGATAAATCAATATTGGATGAAGTTTCCAAAGTATCGACTATGTGCGAGTGATACAAACGACCATATGCAACGGTTACCAATTTTCATCAAGTGGAACTTATTTTCTAAGTTGTTAACAATCACACCCTACTTTTGTGACGGGGGATAAAACAATACGTTATAAAAATGGGCATCTAAAATGGATCACAAAAAGAATATCAAATTGGTGTCTGAATAATTAATTAACCGTTAGACTCCCAGAAAATATTCGTACATTTCGAGGAAAATTTGAGTAATATTTACTTTTAGATGAGGGATTGAAATAATATTATTTTGGACACAGTAGCTGTTAGAAAAGTATTGGAAAGAGTAAAAATATATTTCACCTGGTGTAATTCCACCTTATTAGATTCAAACAACCGACATAAAGTTACGGAAAACAAAAATATAATATTCTATTTCGACAAAAATGAATCGTCATTATTTGGAATTTGTCTTAATATTTTATACGGAAATACTTCTTCAGATTGGCTCTTTTTTTAACTATTCAATTAATTTTGATGATATTTTTGCTATACTATATACTTCCTCTGCCTCAATAAAAAAAAGACACTAAATAAATAAAATCATACATCATCTTATAAAACTTCCTTTTACATAGTCATTTTACGAACGTTAATCATTGTCCATCCATTATGATAATTTAATTTATGAAATTTTACGGTTATATTATATATAGTGATATTTTACTGTACCCTCATATTGGCATTTTCAAGATAACATTTTGGGATAGAGTTAAACATTGCTTGATTTTTAATGTTAATGTACCAATATTGTAAAATAAATCTCCACGTAACGAGATATCAAGAATTAAAAGTGTTCTTTTATGTGAAGGTTTAGTAATAGAATTATTATTTTAACGATTATAAATCCCAGCGAGAATAAAGTAGCTAAAGCTTGTCGGGAAGTTCGGAAAGGTTGTCAAAGCCTAAGTTTAGGTCAGGTAGCCAATGAAAACGAAAGACACGAATTCAATTAGATTTTTTGTTTTACCATTCTTTTGTCTCGTAAATAGTGGATGGACGGCGAAAAAGTTTTAAAGTACCTTCTTATTGCCTCTACGTAGTTATGCATCAAAGACTTACCTACTTATGTTCATTTATTACTTAATTAAACTTAGTCCACAGTTTAATATTAATAATAGGTTGTATCATTCATAGAATTCGATATGTGACATACATTATATACATTATACATTACATTACAACCCATAATTATTGTGTAGGCGGTAATTACGATACATATTTTATTTACAGCTCAGCCATTATTGTACAATATCATATATAAAAGAAACAAGATTTGTTTCTTTTATATATGATATTGTACAATAATGGCTGAAACATGATTTTTTTTATGTACGATCGAAGTCCTTGTCATTTTGACCCAACTATGACAGCCTATACTTGAAACATTTTGACTGTGCATTATAATTATAATAATTAACTGGGGCATAATAAATCTGGGAATATGAAATACTGATATAAGAAAGCGTTGTGATGTGAATGAGGATGTAGTCACAATGATTGAAAAAGGTATGCTGAGATGGTTTGACATTTAGAAAGGATGAATGAAAGAAGAATGATAAAAGAAGCATATCTGGCCTGTGCGAATGGTACAACTGGAAGGGGAAGACCTCGTAGAACATTCTCTGACCAAATCGGAGATATTCCCAAGAAAGGCCAGGTCAGAAGTACCCAATAACCCAGAAATAACCAATGAGCATGTATGAAGAATATAACGACAGTAAATGAGGCGGAAGAGGTATGCAAGGATCGTGACAATTGGAACTCCGTTGTCTCTGACTACCCCTTTGGGAAACTGGCGTGAGTCTATGTATGTATGTATAATATCTGGGATTAAAATTTTATATACTAAGTTCGAAAGGTAAGTAATAAATCGTATTCCAGGCGACTCATGATAAAATAATTTCGACGATTAATAGTTAGCACCACTTAATCTACCGGAGTAGGTAAATTTTATTCGTACGTGCCCGGTAGCCTGTTTGCGTAGGATAAGATAAATATACTACGTAAGCTTTTATATCAGAATGGTGGTCATAGTATTGTAATTTAATACTTGTACCTAACATTCTGTGGAGCTTTTTTGCAAGAAAACTGTGAACTCTAATTCTACTTTAACTACAACTTTAACTACACTTTATTGAAATCCTTACACTTAATCCTTGTTCCCAAGGATATGTGTATCTATATTGTTAGAGTTTAGTTCTATGTAGCAAATATATAAAAGATTTTTTTATTTGGTACAAAATTGTATTGTTTACTTTAGTAGAAAATACCAACGAATGGACGTTATATAATAATGGTATAAGGTTCGCGCGGTGAGGCAAAATTGGATTTGTTTGCTTGGATTCGTTCTATAATTGAAAAAAGAAGACAATTTCATCGCGGCTAAAATTAGACCCCGACTCAGACTGTGGGAATCGAACCGGAAACACGTTAGGACCGAGGTAATACGAGCACAGAAACACATCTGTCAGAGCAGAATATCTAAGAAATTGTTCTACTACAGCTAAATACCCATATCCTCCGTCTTGGGGAAGGATTTTGTCCAGCAATGGTCGTTGACGACGGGGATCCCACTATTTGACTTAATCCTCTTGCCCTGTGGAGAGACGTATCGTCTTTATGTGCCCTCTACCGTATTTATCACGGGAAGTGTTAAGTGGAATTGTTATAACTTATACCTGCCGCCACATTCCGCCACAGATCTTCTCGTCAAAAGTGGAAATTTCATCCTTATCACCTGAATGAATGGTCATCTACCACCGTGCGTTTCACAAGAAACTTGTTGCTGCGCCATATCGCTCTGTGGAATCAATTAACTACGGAGGTATTTCCGATCCAGTATGAGATGGCAACCTTCAAGAAATGAGCCTATTCTTTTCTTAAAGGCCAGCAACGCACTTGCGGCCCCTCTGGTGTTGCGAGTGTTCTTGGGCGTCGGTGATCACTTACCATCAGGTGACCCACTTGCTCGTTTACCATCCTTTTTCATAAAAAACAACCTTATTCGGTTCACATGACGAAGATGAGGCCTAGGAAACGTTGAAGCGTTTATAGTCAGACTAACTGCGCGGTATGGAAAAGTAGAACACCTTCGCTCAATAGTGAAACAGAATAATATAGGTAATAAAAAAAATTACTACCATTTGTACAAACTTTGGAATTTTTTAATTGTTATTTTATTTAGTTAGTTTCATTGAACAGCAAATAACTTAACAATTATTTTTCAAAGGTAGCCTTTGCAGCCAGAGAGAAAAAGAAGCTTGTTTCAATGTAAGATAAATATGCATGCCATCATGCGTATTTATCAAACATAGAAACTAGCTGTCTAACAATATTAAACGAACTGTATGAACTCTTTGATGTTCGTCGACCATTTGTCATGTCTATGTACGTCACTATTCTCGCTCGGATGAGCATCTTATAGAAAATAGATCCATGCCACAGTTGATTCAACAAATTCTATTTGAATCAGTGAATATCTAGTGGGTCTGAAGTAATGTGCTATACGGTGGCCGTCCATCAAGTTTTGGAAGGATGTTTCTAAACGAAAAGTCTCTTCTACGATAGACTGAATATGACTGGTACGATAGTTACGTAAGATGTCCATCCACCATATATATTTACAAAAGAAATGTATATGTAATATATCAGTTATCTGATCTCTACTTAGTTTGGCCGTGTATGAATAATGAATGTTCCAGAATATTGTTATCTAAATCACCTCGACATTGAAATATATATTTATTTCTTTTGGTACGTTAATTATGAAAATAAAGTAAGTAATTATAAGAAATGTTACATGTTGGTCTACCAGTAGAGGAGACGCTAATGTAGGTTTCGGGGCCAATCGTGTTACTTGCATTACCTTTGAACAGTGGAGTCGGTGGTGTCGAGTTCAAACCCAAGGCACGCCAACCACAGAATTTTCAAATTCACGTATTAGAAATTAACTGACTCGTACATAAAACGGTAAAGGAAAGCACCAATAGAAAACCTGCATGCCTGATAATTTTCTAAAATGTTCTTGATGGTATGTAATATCTGCCAACCCGGACTAGGGAATCCTGGTGAACTATGGCCTATAACCTCTAATTGTAAGAGAATGTCCTTGCTCTTTAATATCCCACATATTAAAAACAAATAGCGTAAATTTGCTACTTTCCTGTTAATATAAAGTATGAGCTGTTAAAAGTTCATAAGATTTATGTAACTAAATGTTTTCTAAATCAGTGTTACGACACCGATAAAATGTAGGTACCTATTTAGTATTAGTAAGGCTATGTAATTAGTTTTTAAGACATTTAAAAAGAATAGCAAAACGAACCGATAAGTAATATGAATTAGTGAGTACCGCGTGGAAATTAAGGTAATGATTCGTGGTCGTGCTGGGTAGTACGAAACGTTTTTCGAAATTATCTTTACGATGAGAACATTCATGTCATTTAAAAATTTTAATGCTACTTATATTCATACATTTTGAGGGCCATATAAAATACGGTGGACTCAATATGTTTTATATGCCCACATCTTTACTTTATATGGCAGTTGAACAGGATACGTTTAGCCATAAAATGTTCAAGACCCTCATTTTCAACGCCTTTGGATATTGTATTTTATGGCTCGCGATTTAAAATAAAAAGGCTGTGGAGATGGACATTCTTTTCAGCCCATCGAGTGGTAAATGGCCCAGGAAGTCGTAGGCATACGCTGTTAAGATTTGTGAAGCGTTACCTATGTTATTAAGATGTGCCTTTGATTTGGCAAACACTAAAATACATGCTGGCGAATGTTGGACGCAGGTGCTATTATAAATGTACATACCTACATATGTATGTATTCTTTGAATCCGATGGGAAGGCCATTCAACCACCGGAAAGCTGATGAAAGTGCAGAAATTATTATTCGTAAATTTATACTTTAGGAACTTTTAAAGAAATTTCATGTATGATAATATAATTTCATACATGCACACCGGGTTAGGATATTTCTAACCTGGCCTTTCTTTCTTAATGACTTTCTTAACGAGACAAAAGAGGTGTGGAAATGATCGTGATAAATGGAAATCCGTTGTTTCTGCCTACCCCTCTGGGAAATAGGCTTGAGTCCATCTATATTGACTGCCTCGTTGGTGTAGCGGTAACGTTTTCAACCGCAGATAATGAGGACCTGGGTTCAAATCCCGGGTCGGCCCAAAAAGTGATTTTGGGAGTTTTCCGTAAAAAGAAATTTCTCAGTATCAGCCCGAAGTCTGGAAATTGGCGGTATTACAACCCCGTGCCTCGGAGAGCACGTAAATCCGTCGGTCCTGTACCTGAACTCTTTCCGGTCGTGTTGCTAGGCGTCCCATCGGATCATGAGAGTGATGGAATAGAAAGTGCCCCTGTGTTTGCGCACACACTTGTGCACTATAATATGTCCTGCGCAATTGGCTAGTCTCCATTAAAACTGGCCGCCGTGGCCGTAATCGGTCGGGACGACATCATCATATGTATAGTATGATTTGATATGTTCACTTTCTGAACGCTTGGTTAAGTACACTCCTAATTATGCTTCAGTCTGTTATAATGAATGCAGGTAATTGTACTGCCTGAGAAGTGCGTATACGAAGTGACAAATACTAGCATAGTTCTACACAATATATACGTTAAGCTTTGGGTCCCGGTTGTAGTCGTTAGACAACATTCAATAAGCCATGTCAGAGGCCTACTGGGTGGCTTAAATAACTCTTAACACTGGAGTAACCACTGCCCATAGTATAAGCAAGTACTATGTTTGTATTCACTTTCTTTGTCGCGTTTTCTATGATATTTGATGGATAATCACATTTTGCTTTCAGCTTAGACTACAAACCCCCAAGATGCCATTCCGGAGCACAGCAACGAAACCGTTCAAAGTAATATATATTTTATTCTCAATACGATTGACCGGCGAAGCAACCTTTTCTCTGTTTATTAAATATCATTACTATTATAAAATAAATATTATTGTTAATGTTTTCATACAATCCGTGTACCTAAATATCTGTATTTAAGTACCTAGAAATAATTATAAACAAATAAATTAATTATATATTACTACAAACATGTTCTGACTATTTACAAGCGCTGTTTTAAAGTCTATGTGAATAAAAACCTTTTTTTATTATTAAATCTGGACATAGACTGGCACTAGCAAAATCAACACATAACGGCGGTACTTTGGCAGATGTACAACTTCAATTGCGCATTAATTATGTACCTGCAATTGGCTTTCACGCCAAAAACTGAGCATTAATATTTAACAGTATATGCAAAACACAGCATCCCGATCCCAGTACATAAAAAGATATTTTCAATGTAGGTCATGATATTTCATAGAACTAAAAGGGGTTGAAAAGCAAGAACGGCTTAGTGAAATTTAATAAACTTGGAAGTTAAATAGCGCGTTCTTTTTTTTAATAAAGATTAAAGTTTCTTGAAAAAAATTAATCTAGTCTAAGAATTATGAACCTCTCTTCTGATCCAAAGGTTGTGTTGTTAAAAAATATGTAAATCTGTCTCAGTCTGGGTGTTTTCTTTGTAACTATGTTGGTGGAGAACGAAAATTAGAAAGCAGTGGTCGCTTTCTGCGAAGCTGTAATGATACAGAAGGAGGCCGCTGAGCGGGATCGGGAGATGGCTAATACCACCCGCAGGGGAATGAGGCGCCGGAGAAGTGGTTCTGGCCATTAAGCTGGCGTAAGATATAGGCGCCTCTAGTTCAGTGGTGGCAGCGCGAGTGAGTGTAGAAAGAAACGCTGTACTAGCCCCATCACCTGACATTTGGCACCCTCGGGATCACATTCGGTAGGAGTGAGGACTCCAGCTGTCCTTGTTCTTTGAAGGAAAGGATCTCGCAACCTGGAGTAGCCGCAGGTTGGTTACGTGCATAAAGCATGTTGAGTGTACTAACACTTAAGGGCCTCGGAGGTACCTCTCCAGAGGAATTAGATGGTGGTGATTCCGGATGCGCATCGTCTCGAGTTCCGGAGCTACCACACCAAGCATCGAAGGATAGGGTACCATGGTGGTTTTCCATGACCCCCCGTATTCCCAACGGCGAAGATTTGTAAAAGGTTTCCACCCCGTAAATATAAAAAAGGGAGTTTTGTTTCTATCGTATGTAAATATTTACAAAAAAATATATATTATTTATATTCATACTAGAAAATTCATCGTTCATCCGTTTTCTAGTATCCACAGTAAAAGCAAGCCAGGGGCAGAGCACCCTCAAGATGGATAGATGCCATCAGGAAAACTGTGGGGCCGGACATCCAGACGGCAGTCCACAGCTGCAACAACCGCAGCGAATGGAGAGCTCGCTGTTGTGGTCGCGACCCTCAGTATTGAGGGACCGAGGAAGAAGAAGAAGGTGCCTCACTAGCCGACCTCAGCGTGGGTGGAAAGAAATTTCGCTTAAACCGTACAGTACAAAATCGTTAAGGTTCAATACAGTTCAATATTACACAGGCAGTAGAATACACATAGAAAGTTACTTCTCAGACTTGGGGTTCGATACAGTTTGTATGCTAATTTACCAGACTTAGACTGAATTGAATCACAAAACCGACCGATAGGCATAATGAAATTCAGTTCTAACATGGAACCCGTAATCTAAACCAGTATAATAAATAAGTTCTAACTGTAGTTCTTAAAATGAGGTAGATAAACGTTTGAGATATTGCTATAAAAATATCTAAGACACTTTTAAAACTAGTCCAAAAGTGTAGCTCTTGCTCAACTTCAGTATAATTTTTTAATCTCCAGCGTACCTCGTACCAAAATAAACGGAATAACTGGTGTATTAGCCACGGAAATTTAAAATAAAGTTCTAGTTTTGCTGATAAATATAGTTTGTGTATATTAAGGTTTTGGTATAACCTGATGTCAAGGCTTGGATCTTACAAAGGCTTTTATTAAGGTACTTCACGGGGTTCTATTACTACTGAATATGACAGGTCAAGTGTTACAGTTAAGTTTGTAACAAAGTTTAGTGTTTACTCGTCTTTACACCGCGGCAGATTGCAGTTACAAGTTTCCAGTTGAAAATGGCAAGCTCTTTCTTTAGTTTTATTTATATGTTGCCTGTTCTAGTGAAATAATCCTTATAATACCAATTGACAACATACAATTTTATAAATGTATTGATAAATTCCCACAAAATTTGGAAGACGATATGATAGAGTATTGCAAAAAAAATAATAATATATCATGATTGTCCTAAAGCAAAATAAATAAATAATATAATAAAATAAATACAATCCCCGAAAATGTGGAAGTTAATCAATGAACTCTCGAAAAGTAAAACAATTTTAAATGTGGCCCACATCGACTACAAATCAAGTACTGATAAAGGGAAATGTGTGAAGAATGGCTATTTCTCTGCAATTGTTCATCATTTGGTAATAATAGGTCTTTACCTATGAAATTGCCGTTTTGTATGAAAAAATTTAAACGAATTTTTTTCATGAATTTTTTTATTTGTATTAATCGAAGTAATCACCCATGCAATCAATGCATCTTTGCCATCGCAGTGGCAGTTTATTGATGCCCTTCTTAAAGAAATCAGCTGGACGGGAGGCAACAAATTCTTCAAAGGCATTTTGTACTGCCTCTCGGGTATTGAATTTTTTTCCCGCCAAGAAGTTATCCAAATTCTGGAAAAAGTAGTAGTCTGTAGGCGCAAGGTCTGGTGAGTAGGGCGGATGACGGAGAGCTTCCAACCCCAGTTCTTGCAACTTGGAGACCGTCTGCTGTGCAGTATGAGGTCGCGCGTTGTCGTGCAGGAGCAGCGGAGACGAGCGATTGACCAATGCTGGTTGGAGATGCGCCAGCTTCTCCATCATTGTGCTCAGTTCTTCACAGTACACATCTGCAGTAATGCTCACCCCGTTTGGTAAGAAGCTGTGATGAATCACACCGGCGCTAGACCACCAAACAGTGACCATCACTTTTCTAGGGGTAAGTTTTCGTTTAGGGCATTGTTTAGGTGCTGAACCAGGATCCAACCAACTTGCTGAGCGCTTGCGGTTATCAAACAGAATCCATTTTTCATCGCAGGTAACAATGCGGTTCAAAATTCCTTCATTTGTGTGTCTGTTGAGCAGTGCAAGGCACGTCTCGACGCGTACTTCGCGCTGGCGATCATTGAGTTCGTGGGGCACCCATTTGTCAAGCTTTTTTACCTTGCCAATTTGACGCAAATGGACCAATATTGTTTTGACGCTAACGTCGAAAGCTGCTGCTAATTCAGCCGTAGATTGTGTATCATCAGCTTCCACAACCGCCTTTAATTCGTCATTGTCGACCAAAGTCTTCGGACGACCGCGAGGTTCATTTTTCAGGTCGAAATTTCCAGAACGGAAGCGAGCAAACCAATAACAGGTGGTGCGTTGGTTTGTAGTGTTAGCTCCGTAAACGTCGTTGATGTTGCGTGCCGCTTGTGCCGCGTTGCTGCCACGACGGTACTCATATTCCATAATTACTCGAATTTTTAACGTATCCATGATGACGAAAAAGATTGAAATGCGATGAAAATGTAACACTAATCAATAAAGAAATGACTACTTTTGGAAAAAAGAATCCATGTTTTTAAAATAAAATTAATTTGAAATTAGAATTCTTAGCCAAACAAAAATTATTTTGATTTGAAATGGCCAGTACTGCAGAACGGCAATTTCATAGGTAAAGACCTAATACTATGCCTGACGGTTTAACATAGATCATCTCTACCAAATGCCAAGAACGGCCGATGCGAGAGAGAGATACGGATTATTTTAACAGATCATTTCTACCGACTAATTCGGATCAGGTTATTAAAATTATTGACGAATTGGATTCAATTGTATTTCATGTCCTTTAAATCATTATTCTAATAGTTTTTAAACAATTATATCCAAGTCTATAATATTCATAATTAGTTTTGGTGTGTTTCTATTTCACGGCGAATCATTCCATCATGTACCCCAATCAATTCATTCCGCGGCTTGACAACGAACACGCAATTAACTTCTACGTACGTTCGCAATTATGCCACGAGCCTTCGTTTCGCATCAAGAACTCATACCACCAATCGTATGACTTTTATGTGCAGAGTAATAAAGACCAAAATCTATTAACGGCAGGAATGTCATGTAATTAGTCGATGCAGATAAATTTTTGGAGCGTATCGGAGGGTCTCTAATATTTTTACCGCATACCGCGTCTATGACATTGTTATGTGTGGATTATCTCGAGGTTGGAATTTACAATTAAGGTTCATAAAGTAAGTAAAAATAAAATAAGGGTTACTTTGTAATTTTTTTCTTATATCCTTCATGGAATGAGCACAACAATTTCTTTTAATTTAATAATAAATTACAGTGTGTATTTCGGAAACGTACTTGTAAATATTTATTATTACATATTCTTTGGTAATTTAGATACAAATTTCTAATATTACATTCATAAATCTAAATTTTATAGCCTTATTCACAATGCAAAGCATAAATCTAAACTCAAAAATTGAAAATCATAAATTCAAACGTTAGGTGGGTCTTGAACCCGCAGGGGATCTGCGTAAATACAAATGCATTTCAAGCTTTTCAGCCCTTGCGGTGGTAGCCTACATCCGTAGAGTGGGTGCCGGGATCACCATCCATTTAAGCGCTTTCTTGGGATCTTGCTGCAGTCCTATGAATCTCAAGGAAAGAGATTATAAGAAGTTACAATACCCTCACAGATGTAAAAGATTCTACGTCTCACGTGAGTTTATTTCCTATATTAGCTATACTAAAGATAAGCAAAAATTGTGTTTAGTATTTAGGACAAAATTAATACAAACAATATCGAAGTTTCAGACCATTCAGTCTATTATAGCTCGTGAACGTGATTCACAAGCTACGGAAATTTAATAAAAAGGGGAGATTTTGCGGATTGGAAGGTTAATGTTCGCGGCGCTAATTGGATAACTGCGTGACGTGTGACCCTGGAAGTTCTTTATTATTTAATTTTAATACATCCACTAGACATGTCATTGGAAAATGAACAAAATTAATTTTCGTAATAACGTGTCAACTATTATACAATTTACTAACCGAAATACTTATAACACATTTATTTAATTTCAGTCGATCTGCCAGTGACATGAAAGTAAATAAATGTTTAATGTAGGTCCCAATTTTATCTGGAACTTAGTATAGCACAAAACTTTGTGATGAGAAAAATAAATGATTTTTATTATTATTATTATTAAGACATGTATTTCTTAACAAAAAATAAGTTTGTGTATTATCAGAAGATAATAAGACAGTATATATATAGTACAGATATATTTTTTATTTACACAGTATAGCTAAATTCAATACAGAAACTTACATGAATATAATAAACACAAATCGTAAAGTAGCTGTGTAGCAGTTGAAAATCTAATTAGATAGCTGCGTGACGTGTGACCCTAGAAGTTCTTTATTATTTAATTTTAATACACCCCCTAGACATGTCATTGGAAAATTAACAAATATTATTAACTTTCGTAATAACGTGTCAGCTATCATGCAATTACTGACCGGAATGCTTATCACACATTTATTTTTTGACGGTCACCGTAGCCTAGTTGGTAGTGCTCCTGCCTACGAAGCTGGTGGTCTTGGGTTCGAATCGGGGTAAGTGCAAATATTTGTGTGATGAGCACGAATATTTTTTTCTGAGTCATGGATGTTTTCTATGTATTTAAGTATTTATCTATCTATATACGTATGTATATCGTCGCCTGGTACTCATAGTACAAGCTTTGCTTAGTTTGGGACTAGGATGATCTGTGTGACATTGTCCCTAGATATTATTATTATTATATTATTATAATTTAATTTCGGTCGATCTGTCAGTGACATGAAAGTAAATAAATGTAGTTCCAAATTTTATCTGGAATTTAGGACAATATTATGACATGTATTTCTTAACAAAAAATAAGTGCGTGTATTATCAGAAGATTATAAGTACAGATATATGTTTTATTTATATATAGCTAAATTTAATTCGGAAATTTACTTATTGCTATTGAATATAATTGGAGAGAAATGTGACAAGAATATCTTTTTAAGCTTGCGAAAATTTCCCATGACTATGGCTTGCGTCTTTCTAGGGCTCCTTTCTATTCCATGATCTATCCTCCATAGTCATTTTGACTGCACATGTGGCGCAACAGTTCAGACAGTCACCTCGCCGCTTCATATCCCGTGTACAATTCCAGCGCATTTACAACTATTTGTATGACCCATAAACAGTTGTTCTAAGTCCCGAGGTAGTATGTGTCGGTCAGGCATATGTTTGTAAAGTACCCCGCGACGCAGGGATTCAACTCCCTTCATCATCATATCAGCCGAAAGACGTCCACTGCTGGACAAAGGCCTCCCTCAAAGATCTCCACAATTGCCGGTCTCATCAATTCAACTCCCTTATGCGGGTGTAATCTCAAAAAAAAAACTTATCATTGATATCACGAACCGCTTCCCAAATATGTTCTAGTGCGGCGTTGTATATTTAATAACTACTTTAATTAAGATAAATTTTTATTTCGTATATTCATCTCACAAAGTAGATTTCATCACCCCGTGCGGTTGAAGTCGCTAACTTTAATTTCCTGCCGACAAACTCTGACTGCAGGATTTTTCTAACGGCCTTGATTTGGAACGTGATATTGAACAGGGTGAACCGTAAGTCACTGAAATTTTTGAGCTATTTACGATACTACTAAAAATAACTATGCATATAATTTCTAAATATTATATAGGTATTGTACTCAAACAAATTAACCTGAAAATGTTACTATGGGTTATATATCCGGCTATTTAAATTAGACAATTAGTTGTTGTTAATTTTCATGTTTCACAGTTCTATTTGGGTCCGTTACCTGAATAACATAAATGACTGTCATTAAATCTCAAAACCCAAAAAAATAAATTTTTATGCTTTTATAGTAAGACACGATTTAAATTATTTCTGTCGATATCGGATTCAAGATAACTTGAAGATTTTTTCTTAACGAACGTAAGGTAAAACGTAATATTATAACATAATAAATTCTTCTTTAGTAAGCATATTTTGTAAGTGCGGTCCTCCTTTATTCGATCGATGAATGATGACTGTATTACAAGCACTCGATTTAGACTGCACCCTGTAATCATAAGAAGTCGTAGAAAATTTATGTGGCGAGTATGGCTGCGGGCTGCGGCCTGATCCGGAAACGAGTTTAAAATTAAATTACTGTTAGTGCCTACTTTCTATCAGTTGAAAGTTGGATTCTTGTCTGGAAACAAGGCAGTATAGCAATTACCCTTCTAACAGTTGTTAGGGCGTGCGTTGGCACAAGAAAAGATCACACGACAACAAGGGGACGATATGACATGTCTGTAGACCTATTTTTGGAATGAAGTTCCTTATCGGGCGTTGTGAAAGGGGGCTAGACGGAAAAAAATCTTACGAAAAGTTGTCACGACACTTTTTGCAGCTGTGCGGCGTGCGCATGTTTCTCTGTCTGTCTCGCTCTCTCTCTCTCTCTCTCTCTCTCTCTTATAGAAAGCAAGCCAGATATTTTCATTTCTATTTCGCATTGAACAGTGTGGTGTCGCGACGATGTTTTTTGTATAGTGTATACAGGTTTTTTGTACATAATAAATAATAAGAAATAACTTCGTTCCATCCGGGTGTCCCTTGACACCTCTCAAGTTTATATATATATACAATGTGGCTTTAACAGTAGTTTCAAATTTGTTCATTGCCATTTGTTTGATGTTATTAGGTTTAGAAGCGTATGTTACTAATGTTGTCGAGTACACGAGTAGCAAGTCACAAGATCTTCGGTCCATCTTGTAGGTCAGGTGGGCAGGCCGCCCACGCTGCGTCTTCCGGTTCGTGGTCGCCACCCGAGAACCTTTATATAATTATATATTTATATAATTACTACTAAATACTAAATTGTAATTGTGTAACTGTGTAATTGAACCCTAAAAGTTTTAAATGGTTTCATCTGGAACTACATATAACATTCTACTGAAGCATTTTATGACACTCATATTCATAACTATGAGCTATTAAAAGTTATAATTTGAAGGAAAATATTTCGAAGGAAATCGTCTTAACTGTATTGGTTCAGACGATTTCCTTCGAAATATTTTTCTGAGTATCACTTCGATAAATATCACAATAGATGTGGTTTAAATTTATATTGGAATGTCCATTGAAGGTATGCCAACCACAAAGATTTGTGAGACCGACTAACATACTACTATAGAAAGTATTTCAAAAGCTCACTGTGATACTTTTGGCACGTATATCTAATAGCCAATAGGAAATATTGGAGATTGCGATATGGCGGTCTTCAATTATGTTTAATGCATGAGCAAGGGATAAGTTGGAAATTCTAAGATCTTTAATAGACTTTCTATTAGCAATGAACTCGATTCGAAATCTTTAATATAGACATACACTCGGCTCAAGCAATATTTCCATTATAAGCTGACCTTTCATTGTATGGAAATATAATAATAAAAATAATCAGCTTATACTGGAAATTTATCGCTTGATATGTAGCCGTGTGTACATATGCAGGAACATCTATAAAATATTTTCTCCATTAAATTAATCGATTATAACTATAAATACAACATTCTGATATTTTTTTTAAATTCTTAATACAGTTAAAATAAGTTGCAGGGGAGTTTTACCAGATATAAAATAAAAATCAAATTACGCGTGATTGAAAAATCTTAAAGTTTTTATTACAACGGGTTGACGTACGTCATCATGTCAGACAAATTACGTCCACAGCTGGACGCAAGCCTCCCCGAAGAATAAAGGAGATATGCCATAATCGCCACGCTTGGCAGACGGGTTGGCGATCGCAGTTAGATGGTCATAGTTCACAGAAAAACGCCGCTTCCCGTTCTTTGGTAGGTATTCCCTCGGTCGATTTTTACGCCCCTCACGGGATGAGATGATGTGATGATATTCTATGCCGTCACCACACAGCAAACGTACGTAAAAGTACGTTAAAGATTTGTATTGTATAAATAACAGTTAGTAGGTACCTAAATATGCAATTAATCGACATTGAATCCTATAAAACTTTATTTCAAAGATGATGATGATTGTATATTGGTCCTGGCGACCACTTCAACTCCTAGTTGGTATGGCGTTGATGAACCAAAAGATGGCTGCCATAGTGAATCTCCTTAGTAAATTGTTGTGCGAACGTACGCACGTGAGTTTTCTATCAGCATAATAGTATTGAACTCGCTATGCCCCACGGTTTAACCCTCAATATTTTAATTATAGCCTATGTATTATTCGACTATATAAGCTACTAGCTGTGCCCCGCGATTTTACCGGCGTTAATATTTATAAATTATAGCCTATTGTGTTAATCTAGGGTATCAGCTAACTCCATACCAAATTTTATTGAAAACGCTCCAGTCTTTTTGACGTGAAAAAGTAACAAACATACACACTCACACACTCACAAACTTTCGTCTATAATATTAGTGTGATATTACTTCACAGTTTCATCAAAATCCGTTATGTAGTTTTTGCGTGAAAGAGTTACAAACATCCATACTTACCAACTTTCGCATTTATAATATAAGTAGGATACTCGCGGGTTGTCCGGCTTTCTTTGAATGTACTAAATATAATTTTGATATTAATTGAACGCAAATTGGATTATTAAAAACAATAACTGTCAAAGGTGAAGTAGTATAAACAAAACGCTGCTTATTTAAGGGCTATTCAAATATAAAGGTCTTAATGCTCCGAAATGGTGGAATAATAATGTTGTCTGTTTCGTTGAGACGCAATTCAGAGTAAGATAAATTACATCTAAAGAGAAACAAGATTTCGAATGGAAAGTTGCCAAGTAGAGTCCCGTATCTTTTTATAAGAGGATAATAGCCTGGCCTCGGTCTTTAATAAACCATAACTCGACTGAAACACTTTATTTACAAAAGCGACTTTATTAACAAAGCTGGTAGGTAAGTACGCAATTGTATTACAGGTTTAAAATTTAAAATTCATGAATCCCGCCTGCTCATTACTGAACTTCTGTACGTTATTGTAAGATGAGATGGAAAGATTAATTTAATAATTTAATTTAGTTCCCCTCTTATGAGTTGTTTTAAACAAGCTTAATTATGAACACGAGTAGGTATAAATAAATTCTATATCATAGATGAGTGTTTCTAAAAGAAGCTTTCCTATACTATAACGTTTTTTTGAAGTTTTATTTGTACATAATTTGCATGAAGAATATTCATAATATATTTAGGGTTTCATATAAATCAATTTTTTTACCCGTTTGGCAGCTACGATGCCTAAAACACACAAATACATGGAATTAAAGCTATTAAATGAAACTTAGTTTATTTAAATGAATCTTCCGAAATCATATCAGCCGAAAGACGTCCACTGCTGGACAAAGGCCTCCCGCAAGGATCTCCACAATGCATCCAACAATTTCCCGGGACCCTTTCAAAATTGTCGGTACACCTTGTAGGGGGCTGCCCACGCTTCGTCATCCGGTTTGTGGTCGCCACTCTAGAAGCTTTCTGCCCCAGCGGCCGTCGGTTTCGAGAAATTATGTGCCCCACTCAATGCCACTTCTGTTTGGCAATTCAATTAGAAGACTATGCTCGGAGTATTCCTGCGCTAAGAAACGTCGAAATCCACAGGTGAACCAAAGTATTTAGATTTGTATTTATAAATATTTTTAATATAATATTATTAAGTTCATTAAACGACGATTTCGAACTTAGTTTTAAGTTGAAGATGGATATGTTAAACTATAAGGCACATTATAGTATAGTAAAATTATTTTAAAATGGTCACTAAAATTTAAATCTCACGGACACCGTGACTGTATAAATAAAATTATAAGTTAATAATAATTATATCCTGGGACATTATTTATACACAGTCATCTTATCCCAAAATAAGCAGAGCTTGTACTATGGAAACCAGATAACTAATATGTTACATATACTACTTTTCTTTTGTAAATACATACTTATATAGATAGTTACAACCAGACACAGGACAAACAGACATGTTCATGCACATAAATATCTGTCTAATCGAACCCACGACCCCCAGCGTGAAAAGCAAGGATGACTTAGAACAATTATATATGGGTCACACAAATAGTTGTCCTGCGCGGGAATTGAATACGGGATATGTAGTGGTGAGGCGTCTTAACCACTGTGCCATAACATGTTATATACTGACCTGTTGGCGTGGTTGGCAAATGCTTGCTTTTCACGCTGGAGGTTGTGGGTTCAATTAGACAGATATTTGTGTGCATGAACATGTCTGTTTGTCCTGTAGACACAGGATAGCATCTATTTGGTATATACAACTATTTGGTGCTTTACAAAATATAATAGACGGACACAACGTACATCCAGACTTAGAACAACTATTTATGGGTCACACAAATAGTTGTCCTGCGGGGTAATCGAATACGGGATACGAAGCGGTGAGGCGTCTTAACCACTGTGCCACACGACACTCATCGCATCCATAACAATCCGACAAAACGAAAAATTTAATTGAATTGAATGAAATTTTGTAGTTTGTCCGCATTTGCTACATTCAACTTTTCACGTTTGTTTCGTCAAAAAACGTGAAAAGTATATTTAACATTTATGATTTTATTTTTAATTGTTGAGGGTTTTCAGGAGCCTTATTACCGTATTTTGTTTAACATATGTTAATATATTATTTAGGTCACTCTCAATTCAGTATTCGAAATGTACGTTACATTCGAATTGAAATATCAAACGAAAAGGATTTTATTCGGCTGTCAAACCCATATCATACGTATTACTTTACTCGAGAGGGTAGCATGGCTTCGCAATTATGTTGTTTTAATACCCAACATATCGGATTCACGCAGGCAGCGGGAGCTTAGCCAAACGTAAATTTACCTAGCTACTGGAGTTGGAAAAATCCGTCTGAAATGTAAGCCCCTATCTGGTATATGCGGTATAATACGGAAATTGTGTGAGCCACTCCACTTGATTAAGGAAAAAATAAACCTCTTTCGAGATTTACGAAAGTACTATAATTCGCAAAATGTTAAGACGTTTTCATGCCAACTGGCAGTAATACTCGAAGAATGATCTTTTTCTTCATTACGAAATGTGGGCTTAATCCGAATGGATTTAGAATTTAAATCTCGGTGATTAGTTATATAAGATGGACTAACTTAAAGTACCTACTTTCTTCAATAAATTGACAAGTAAGCGTCCGCTGCTAGTATTAGTGCGCGATTTTAATAGTTTTACAGTTCTATGTGTACACTGGTTTTTTCATAAGAGTGATATTAGAGAAAGATTAAATTAGTCGCTAGCAATATCCTAAACTTAACTTACGAAGACCTTTTAAAGTACGTACCTAACTAATTAACAGGCTAACAATTTAGTATACGACATATATATTGTTAGAATTTTCCCGAAGTTAAAACACAAAAACTGTTCTTCAACAATAACTTTATTACATGAACACAATTTATCACTCTGACAACCAACTCGCTTCGTAGCTCAATAATGACTGCCTCGTCGGCCTCGTGTTGCCATTTATATAGACTTTGATTATAACATCAAATGAAAAAACAGGTAGTCGGATCAACGACAAACTAACTTATTTTTGCTACAACTGTCAGAAGTCAAAATAGAGCTACTAAAATTTTAATAAATATAACAATAAAAATATAAACATACTCTAAAATTACAAGTCAAAATCAACATGTTTTATGGTAAATTGAAAGATGATTAATATTTTACTTTATACAAACTTCCGTAATAATTAACACGTTTTAGTCAAATCCCCAACTTATTTAAATCACTGAGCCAAATAATTCGAAAATGTGCAATATTTAATTGAAATTATACTATGTTATTTTAGTAAGCTAACAATTCGCCCATCCTGACTACCTTCGCGTCCTCGCGAATTGTATTATACGAATTCATTGGAATTACACAGATAAGACAGTGACAAAATTTTCAGATTTTTTTCATCATAATTGCACTTATACTATCAATAATCTTCATCATCACGCCAGAAAAATCACGCCCACCGTCGCACAATAGCCCCCAAAGAGCGGGAGGACACGCCACAATCGCCACGCCCGGCAGACGGGCCAGCGATCGTTGTCCGATGGCCACGCCATTGCCAGTTCCCCGGCAGGTACTCCCTCGGACGACCTCCACGCCCCCCACGGGATGAGATGGGGCGATGAAAGTCCATGCCGCCACCACATCTCGATTTTCATAATGTTGTGCTCTCAACTTACATAATGTTGTGCCTGCAATAAAAGAAATGTTCGCACATAGCGGGTTAGATGATAATGTGCACACAGCACTTCAAAAGTAATGTGCACCTTGCACTTCAAAAATCAAGTGCACCTTGCACTTCAAAGTAATGTGCACCTTGCACTTCAAAAGTCAAGTGCACCTTGCACTTCAAAGTAATGTGCACCTTGCACTTCAAAAGTAAAATACAACTATAGCAGTTCATACTTACTCTCGACTTACATAATGTTGTGCCTGCAAAGAAATGTTCGCTCATAGCGGCTTATGTGATTTTGTGCACTTCGCACTTCAAAAGAAATGTTTGCTCATAGCGGCTTATGACTTTGTGCACCTTGCACTGTAAAACTAATATTCGCTCATAGCAGTTTATATTTAATTAAGTGATTAATTTATCACAAAATAATTAACATTAAACCCAATACGTTAACCTTTTACAACATATCCTATTATTGACAAAAAGATTATAAATTCATGTTTGCTCATAGCGGCTTATATGATTTTATGCACCTTGCACTTCAAAACTAATGTTCAATCATAGCGGTTTATATTTTAATTAATTTATCACAAAATAATTAACATTATATTGCACTTCAAAAGTAATGTTCGCTCATAGTGGCTTATATGACTTTGTGATTTTGTGCACCTTGCAGTTCAAAAGTTACGTTAACTCATAGCAGCTTATATGATTTTGTGCACCCTGCACTTTAAAAGTAATTTTCGCTCATAGCGGCTTATATGATTTTGTGCACCTTGCACTTCAAAACGAATGATCGCTCATAGCGGCTTATATGACCCAAAGCTATGTCGATGCACTTCATCAATCGTGCTATCGATTTGGATTGGTCATCAGTGCTTCCAAGACGCAAGTCCTTAAACAACCACCCCGAGGCGGTGAAACTGATAAAACCCCACTTAATCTAGATGGGAATCCATTAGAAGAAGTCAGTCAGTTTAAACATCTTGGAAGTACCATACGGCATGACAATATCTCCCCGGCATTGGAGATACGAGTACCATCGCGCATTGCAAACACCGCTCCAAACTTAAGATGGCTTAATGACGACTTGAAGCTAGAGACAAGGATCAGTGTTTACAAGGCACTAGTCTTACCTTGTCTTCTATATAGTGCAGAAACATGGTGCCTTTACAAACCAGATATTAGGAAACTAGACAAATTTCACCTAAGGTGTCTCAGGTAGATCTTGAACATGCTACGGACCATGTTCCCAACACGGAAGTCTTGCGTCGTTCCACATGTATGGCATCAAAGCCCTGCTCTTGCAGCGTCAGCTCAGGTGGTGTGGTCACGTCCACCGTTAACCAAAGCAGTATTTATACTCTGCGATGGCAGAAGGTAAGCGGAAACAAGGTGGTCAACATCTCCGCTATAAGGATGTACTCAAGAGGCATCTGAACGCTTGCGCTATTTACGCTACAGCTTGGGAGAGGCTCTCTCTACACAGGTTGTCTTGGGGTTCTACAATTCACAAAAACATAAGATGTTTTGAAGAAAAGCGCCACACATCGATAACTGAGTAACGCCAAATACGCAAAGAGAAGCCTAAGCCCACCTACACGTATAGGTTCATACAACATGGCAGGCCAACTTTATTGTTCTGGTAGTGACAAAGAATTAAAAACTAAGTTCGGTCTAGCTAGCCATCTAAGGATACACCAAACAAAAGTGATTTCGAAGGGTCACCGTTATAGAAATCTATAAGGAGGAGAATATATATAATTTTGTGCACGTTGCACTTAAAAAGTAATATTAACTCATAGCAGTTTATATTTTAATGTGCACTTTGCACCTAAAAATTAATGTTTGGTCATAGCAGTTAACTTCCATACCTGCATACTTGCACTTCCAGTAATTATTAACACTCACGCTCATAGCAGTGAAGGTTAAGAATTTTTGTATTTAAACTATCTTATTTAGTAACAAGAGTAACTCACTGTACCCAATAGAATCTATCCAGCTAAATTGTTATTCATTTTTTTAATTATTCCACACTAGATATGCTAGTTTTATCTTTGTGTTTCAGACTGAAACAGTTCATATAATAGGATAATTTTTGCCTATTCTGCTATGGAAAGACTTAAAAAGCCCTTCGTATGTGTGCAGACGATTTACGGATTTTATTGATTGTGATCAACTGTGAACACTGTGAATTAATAAATGGCCAAAGTACTTACATCCACATGTGATCAGATGATAAAGGAACTCTCATTCATAGGACATTTCTCATTTACCATTAGCGATGTTATCTATTTTGGTAAGTGCGAGATATGGGAACAGAAGCGAATTATTTGGATGAACGGGACTATAGCACCATCCGAATTTTGTGTTGGGAGTATAATATTTATGTTTGTAGCTACTACAACGGCCAGCCCAGAATGTGCTAACTTACGAATTTATTTAAAGCAACCAGTCACAGTAATATTAGTAATACTAATGAGATTTAGTTTAGATTTGTACAAATGTGGTATTTTAAATATATTGTGTAATAGATCATAGTGGTGTTAATTAGTGCTGATTCAGAGTAATCCCAATATTGACAATATTATTTATCGAATGGACTTATTGATTTATATCGGTTACTCAGAGGTTTGAATTTATACATTTGGGTAGATACGTGTTGGGTAAATGGTGTAGGGAACATGACAATATTTTAAGAAGGCACCTTTGAATGTATCTTTAAGCTGTATAATTATGCGTATAAATATTTACAAAGCACGATATTTATGAATATGTGGTTTTGTGAAGCTAAAAATCCGATATTTGTTCGAAATTACCACTCCACCTGACTATTTGTTCTAGATGAAGCTACTACATTTTTTTACTACTTCAGTTAGAAAACTTTTGAATATTGAACTTGGAAATGAGGTGCCTCTTTTGCTAATCAGTCGTTTTGGTAAACCAAATGTCCCAAAGTAGTCTTAAAGGTCTGTAATGGTTGAAATGGACTTCGTATTTTTAATATTTCTCTTCATTGAGCGTGTGTGTGAGGTAGCGTGTATTTAAACGCAATATTATTGTATATTATGTGTGTATCGACCACCAGTATACGACCTAAAGCTCTCTATGTCCATAATCGAGTATATTCTTAGGATATTCTTTCCTAAAGTCCTGGTATGTGGTGCTTTAATAGAAATATTTTAGATGCATTTCGGTCCTTTAACCTTCAATGATTATTCTCCGAGACCACAAGAGTCATACTTGCACACAATGATACAACTGCAACCTGCATTGATAACACAATTACCAACTTTGAAGTCTGCGAGAAGTGTTTGGTAACTGGTGTTCGCTCTGACCATAATACCAATAGTCAAAATAAATAATGAGATAACTAATAATTAAACAGAAATCTCTTTTAGACCTCTTACAAAATCAAATTTAGGAAGTTCAAAACATTACAAAAACTTTCAATAGTAGAAGATTTATGGGGACTGCCTGCTAAAACTATTTAATCAATCATACAAAACTTTGCTACAATCACCGCAGCCGTCCTCAATTTCTATATAAGTGATAGTGTTTTCCCGATTTAATGAAAATTAGTAAGATAGTATTCAAGGCACGCTGTGAGAATGCTACGAACCACAGACCTATCTCAACGCTGCCCTAAGTAAAATATTTGAAAAGTTTAGCCAAATATTGTCACACCCCAACGCGAATGAGATATTTCATAACAAGCAGTTTGACTTTACAAGGGGCCGCTCGACTCAAGACTCGGGTGTACCCTAATGAAGTGCGATCTCTATAAATTAATTTGCGGCTCTCGACGGCTCTCGACTTCGGTGATCACCGTACGATCATTGTAAAACTAAAGTAACATGGAATCCCCAGAGATCTATCCTGGGCCCATCCTTACTTCCAATATATCCAAATGATCTCCCTTATCTCGTGGGGAAATTTATCAGACAGTTTCCTCCGCTGATGACACTGTCGATTATATTTTTAAAGTAAATAGGAAGGACAAAGATCTTACTGAACAAAATAAAACCCTCGGCCTTATATCAAAATGGTATTCTGCAAACAACCTCTTATTGAATGCAGAGAAACTAAATGTAACAAATTCTCATTACCGAATGTGGATTTTAGATTCAGCTCTGTCAACCGTATTTTTGGCATTGACACCAGACTCAGAATTTCAATGGCCCCCTCATATTGAAAAGTTAACAGTTAATAATAAAATTCCTATGCCATTTGGAAAATAAGACAGTTGTCAGATGAACAAACTGCCAGGTTAGAACATTTCACAAACTTCTACAGCATTATGTCCTGTGGTACTCCGCTGTGGGGTTCGGTAGCTGACATATTGCAAAAAGAAACGGTCAGATCCCCTTATGAGTTAGGTAATCTTAGTTTTTGTTTAAAAAAATAAATATACTCACGGTGCCATCTGCACACTGCTCGCTGGCGATACTATACCCATACGGACACGACCAATCGGCTTTGTTACGTGAACCATCTGCGACTCAGCCTCTGGGGGTGACTTTCCCGATCTGCGCCGTTCGGAACCACGCCTATCGGTGCGGGGCGCTACTGACGGGCGATGACGTTTTGCCTCGGGCCGCGATCAAGCGCCCGGGATAGGCCGCGCCTCGCCGCGTGCTCTGGATCGGCAGCGCATCAACGCGCGCCCGGCATCAGCTGCGCCTCAACGATCCTCGCCGCGCTCTCGGGATCGACTGCGGCTCGACGCACGCCCGTGATCGGCTGCGCCTGAATGATCCCAGACGAGCACAATGCTGTGTGATGAATCCCAGAAGACGTCCGTTTACTCTCGGACCGGTCACCAGGCATCTTCACTAGAGTTTACAAATATATATACACTCCAATTTCCTGAAACATATTTTTAAACAACGAGTATCTATTTCTTTTGAGCATGTACCATACTAATGTACAAGCGAATGCGAACTTGAATTTACAAACGAAGTTCTCAGAAATGTGTTACCGGTCTATTTTTTTGATTATGTTTCTTATA
Source organism: Pseudoips prasinana (assembly GCA_951640165.1). Lineage (NCBI taxonomy): Eukaryota > Metazoa > Arthropoda > Insecta > Lepidoptera > Nolidae > Pseudoips > Pseudoips prasinana. Next base: position 20,777,135 of record OX621240.1, read on the forward strand.
TCAGCTCATTAAATATCTACATTACACAAATATATTGGTTTCAATTATACCTTTAATTAAATTATCAAAAATATAATTCAACGACAAATACGATATGATGTTTTTAGAAAACTTAAAAACTTTGAGCCATAGTTACAATATTAATAAATCTACATATAATCTGCCATCATGCCACAAAATCATTTGTGGATTAGTTTATCACGCCTTCCGAAAGCCTCCTACCCGGACATAAATTACCGTGGCTGATCCCGAAGTCCCTAAATAGGACTCCGGACTAAGGTGAGCCGAAACAAAGAAAATATGTCTAGATGGGGAATGTCGAGCAACCCCAAAATGGACTGTATATACTTATGGAGCATCGGTCCAATCCATGGTCCATCTAACAGCGCGCCCAGTCTGCCCTGCCACATGTTCATGGCGAGATCTTAGGAATGCCACAAGCAGGGCAATTAATGTGGCCACATTCTGGGCCACAAATATTTAATGAGTTTGCTAACGAAACGCTAAGAAGATTTAACCATACGTAAGATTTTAGACGCATATTTTAATATCAAAACCTACACAATTTTAGTTGGTATCTTACTTGCAAAAATATCACACATAGAAAAATCGTGTTAGCATAATCAAAATAAATTATTAACATACCTTGTTGTGAGCGTATGATCCCACCAGGGTGGTATCAATATACCTGAATTCCTTGGTGTTATCCCTGCTTCTGAATTGTTAGAATTTTCCCGAAGTTAAAACACAAAAACTGTTCTTCAACAATAACTTTATTACATGAACACAATTTATCACTCTGACAACCAACTCGCTTCGTAGCTCAATAATGACTGCCTCGTCGGCCTCGTGTTGCCATTTATATAGACTTTGATTATAACATCAAATGAAAAAACAGGTAGTCGGATCAACGACAAACTAACTTATTTTTGCTACAACTGTCAGAAGTCAAAATAGAGCTACTAAAATTTTAATAAATATAACAATAAAAATATAAACATACTCTAAAATTACAAGTCAAAATCAACATGTTTTATGGTAAATTGAAAGATGATTAATATTTTACTTTATACAAACTTCCGTAATAATTAACACGTTTTAGTCAAATCCCCAACTTATTTAAATCACTGAGCCAAATAATTCGAAAATGTGCAATATTTAATTGAAATTATACTATGTTATTTTAGTAAGCTAACAATATAATGCCTTCAATCTCAACATTTATCGGGCCGATATTTTTAGGGTTTTTTTCAACAAAAGTAAAGCAAGGAAACATTTTAGGATCACTCCGTTGTCCGTCCTTCTGTCAAGACAGCTGGCCAACGAAGTACTTTTCATTGTACTCATTAAAATTGTTGTTAGCTTTAGTACATAAAATATATAAAATTATTATTTTTGGAATTGTATCAATATTTATACAAATCAATCGTCATCTCTTTCTTCAAGGCAACATTTTTTAAGTCCCTCAATGCTTAAATTTTTGTGATTATTCTCGAGGAAAACTAACAGTCAAACAACAATAAACAACAAATACAGAAAAAAATCCAACCATTCAGCAGAAAATGTAATTGATTGAGGTGTTGTTTTCAATGTACCAGTCATAGATTTGATTTAATTTAAAAAAATAGTACGAAAAATTAAAAAGTGTTGTAAATAAATATTTTACTTTTTGTCCATCAACATGAATGTAAATGACAAAAAACAAGCAAACGCCGCCGTCCATTATTCTAAAATACAAACGGTGTATTTGGGGAAATTCACGAATTTTATTAGTCAAGGAAAAACTACGCTCGTTGTGTTCTGCTTTTCTCAAAACCCCTTGTTTTAAAACAATAAAACGAAAGACATGTGTTTTTATTCTTACTAATAAAATGTTCCGGCTTCCCATTCAAAATAATACGTACCTACTAAACAGAATAATGAGGCGCTCATAGCCATATGCTCTCACCGGTCCTTAACTTATTGGCGAGGTTAAGCAACTAGGCTTGCGGTCAGTCCATAGATGGGTGACCGCCAAAGTGATTTAATTTGTGAGCGTCTCAGTGCTTCGGAAGGCACGTTAATCTGTCGGTCCCGGTTGTAGCCATAACGCAACAGTCGTTAAGACATGTCAGAGGCCTAATGGGCGGCTTGAACAACTCTGACACTACGGTAACCACTGGGCAGTGGTTACCCTAGTGTCAGAGTTGTTCAAGCGAAATACGATATGATATAAACGATAAGTAAGTAACATAATAATGGAAGACGTCAATTGGCGGAATGTGCTAATAGAAAATGCTCTTTATAAAGAAGAAATTTATTTCCAATATCGAAAAATTTCTTAGAAAGGAATACATAGGTGTAGTAGTAGAGAATGCCATATATACGGCTACGGTTTAGAATAACTTTATTTCTCATAAAGAATTGTATACATAATTCACTTACTGAGAAACAATTTTTAAAACTAAGATTATTAATAAGGGCGCACAAAGGTACGTATATATATTAACAAAATCAATATTCTTAAGAAAAAAATAAATGTGGGTAAGTAAATGACAACCGGTAAGAAACTGAAGTTAAGTTAACCAAGCACAACATGGATGTACGAATTCGAATTTTACTAGATGTGGCATTGATGGCATAGTTTGTTATTAGCAAGTTATAAATATTATTATTTGTTATTATAAACATATATAATAAAATAAAAAATTGAGAATAAATGAATTCATGAATTTAATGAATGAATAAAATTCAATACTTGAAATGCTTTAGAAACCATGTATAATATATATATATATATATATATATATATATATATATATATATATATATATATATATATATATATATATATATATATATATATATATATATATATATATATATATATATATATATAAATATATATATACGGAGAATTTAAATTCGCCAACCAAGTTAGACATTTAGTTGGTACTGTACAAAATATTGTTGAAAGTATATTTTGATATTGTAATTAGATTATAGTTGTTAAAATAACTTCACGATAATTCCTGTTAGATTATTTGATGAATTTTAATAATTACACTATTTGGATTTAGATCCTTTTTGTAAATTGTATCGAGTAAACGCGTGACGTATTTCCGTACGCCATTGAACAGAGCTGTTTGGAGGGAGTAGGAGGCGTGGCCTACCCCCATATAAGAGCTCGCACTGGCTTATACCGGCAGTCTATCTTCGGATTAGACTCGATAAAGAGCTCTGCTCCCAACATAACTGTTGGTCTACTTGGTACAGTCTTGCACTGTATAATAAAAATAAAATACACTTTATTGTACACAAAAAAATAAAAAAGAACATTAACAAAGAAACATTAATTATAATGTACAATGGGCGGTCTTATCGCATAAAGCGATTTCTTCCAGACAACCTTTGGATGGATAGGAATTAATTGTGTAAAAATGCCGGGGACGGTGCAACAAAGTGTGGTACATAGATAAAAATAGAAAGAAAATAGATAATTAACAAGATATACTAAAAAACTAATGTAATGATCATATTATTATAGCACATACATATACGTAAATAAAATACTATATTATACTATACTATAAATATAATACTATATTAAAATACTATATACAGATAAAATACATTAATAATTATTATGATAGAGACAGATAGTGGTCTTTCACAAGTTTTTTGAAGCTTACTATAGTCTGAGAGCATTTAATAGAAGTTGGTAACTCATTCCACAAACGAGCTGCTTGGACTGCAAATGATTTGTCCATAAAGGTGGAAGAGTGCGCTGGAATGTGCAATTTAAGGTTTTCTGATGATCTTAAAAGCCTCGAATGTGTGTCACAAAGGAATTCAAAACGTTCTTTAAGATATAAAGGAGTAGTGGGGTTGAAAAGTATATTGAATAATAAAGTGAGAATATGGGCATTCCGACGAAAGCGAATAGGCAACCACTTGAGCTTGGCACGAAACTCGGAAACATGATCATATTTGCGTAAGCCAAATATGAATCTGATACAAAAGTTTTGGAGTCGCTCAAGTTTATCAAGTTGTTCTTGTGTGAGATCAAGATAGCTGGCGTCGGCATAGTCGAGAATCGGTAAGAGAAGTGATTGTGCAAGGGCAGTTTTAGTGGTAATGGGTAGGAAGTTTCGAAGACGTCTTAGGGAACCAGCGGATGCAAAAAGTTTTCGGCTCACTGTCTTTAATTGTGGACCCCAAGATAGAGTGTTGTCTATTATTATCCCCAAGTTCTTGACTTCATTGCTAAATGGGAATGCTGTATATTGCATACGCGGAATTGCTGACGCGATACCCGATGCTATAGCTATATTGCCTAGACAATACGCTATTCGGGTGGTTGTATTGCCACTATACGAACGTAGAATTAAGATTCTGTTCGTCTCCATTTTACTTTCTTTATTTTAATTGCAATCATTGTAATATTGTAATTAGTGTGTAAATTAATCGACCTTGTTTGTTAATTTGTGGCTACTTAATCCCAGCAACATGGGAACTCCAAACCCTAACATACCGCTCTTTGGGCCCCCTACTCCTACATATATAATAAGTATTGAATTTTATTTGTACTCTTAAATTTTTATTTTTTTAATTAATGTTATTACTTGATTTAATTTTTATTTATGCTATATGAAATATATATTATTTTGAAGCCAGGAGAGAGATGTAGAAAAAAACATGGAGAGAAGAGAGGGCCTGCTCAAAATAAATGAAGTGTATCAGTTTTATTAATGAAATTTTAATAATTAAGAAATAAAAATAATACTTTCACTGAGATAAAATTATCCTGATAACATAGTCCTCCTGGCTCAAACTTTATCAAAACGTAGCTGCGCATGTTTTGTGTGTACATCGGTCATATATGCAAAGCCAAATGAGAATGCGTGTTAGAAGTCTATAATAAGAAAAAACACTTTCTGTTAAATTTATAAAAATAACATTTTACATCAATATACTACGTAGTTTCTACAAATATGTCTTGAAATTCCATATCTTTTTCTATATTATTAGCAGACTGTTCCTCGTTGTTTTATTTGCTAAAACTACGAGGCACAGTCTCCTCCAGATAACAGAGTCATGGCACAAAAAGAGTTACATTATATCACTTGTCTCTGTCATATAAATACGACCTACCAGATTCATCATAACAGCTGTAAAATTCCACTGTTGGACAAAGCCTCCCTCAAGAATCATCTTGGGACGATATACCATAATCCCCTTGCTTGGCAGACGGGTTGGCGATCGCAGTAAGATGGTCATAGTACACAGAAGGAAGCTGCTGCTCGTCCTTTGGTGGATTGGGTGATGTAATAAACCCCCCCCCCCCCCTGTCAGAAGACTGTCGTGAAGTCTGTACTCTTACCTAACCTCTTGCCTGAGCTGATAAACTAGTGTGAGGTTTTGGTTTAATTAATTTTATTTTAAGTTGAGTTTAGATGGGCGTGATCGTCTAAATTTAGTTTTATAGGGCGCGTGATCGTCTAAATTAAATTAATATAATATTCTAATACATCCTATATTCATACCTTAGTTTTTATAAATTTAATTAATGCCGTTTTAAAAGAAAAGTGCTGTAAATAAACATCCTAGTTGGAATTGTAGTTAAACACAGTATACGGTTCCAAGTTTCAGAAATGATTCGTGAAAAATAAAATAATATATGGGCTATTTTCTACAACTTACCCCGGGTTTCAGCTACCGCGTTTATATGCCGGAAAATGGTTTTCACGCGAGTCCTGTAGGATGAAGCGGAAAATGCAAAACTACTGTCTACTTAATCTTAACATATTAGGTCGCAAAAATTTTGTAAAGTAATATTATCAATACAATTAGTCTCATGAGTTATGATGAGTTAACCATGATTTCCTAGAATTATTAATATCAGTTATTTTATTTATTTCATAGTCTCAGGGTCATTGTCAAGGTCATGTGTCATCAAGAGTGTGTCAGAAATAGTTGACTTATATATATATATGTATATTCGGATACTGTTGATTGTAAAATCCCACTCATGTGATTGTGAATTAACTCAGTAATTCAGTTCTACGAGCTTTTGTTGCTTTTACGCTAGCGGCGATTACTTTGAGGTTGCGCAGTTATTTACGTTAACTGAGAGGAATGTTACTGTAGCTTAAATCCAACATTCTCGACAATTTAAGTTGTAACATGCGTGTATGCGTACTTGTGCGTTTGAGTGAATATGAGAATACTCGGATAGTTGCTAGATCTAAGTAATCTATAGCCATAATAGTTTGAGTTAGGGTATGTTTCGGTGATTTATAATATGGGTCGATCGCAGACGTGAGCTCTAGATGCTGTAACAGTAGGCTTGCTTCTAGCGCGTCCCGCGTTGCATGAGAGAGTCTGTCTGCGAAGGGATCTATGCCCTTTATTCACATGTACGTGACCCGCGTTGGGCAAACAGATATCTCCCACACATGACTTATCGCATGCCCGCTTGTTTAGACAGTCTACACATACAGGGATTACACGCTGTCGACACTATAGTATATAATGGTAGCTTGATTCAATTGGCGTGTTCGATCATCTTGATCCGAACCATCCGAGATAGATGTCTCATTAGTGTTAGTGTGTGTGTGCCGTAAAAACCGCCCTCTTTGTATCGTATTCATCGGGAAATAGATAAAGTTTACGCACACTTACGCAGATTGCGTCACATTATAGGTATTCCAAAATCACATCTCCCCGTACATACAATTGTATATATATTCATTCTACTTTATGTTTTATATTTACTAACTGCCAGCACTCTACTTATGTGTATATGGTCATGTAAATGTCGTCAAAGTAAAAGTCAACCATCAGTATATATCGACGTCGTCGTTCTGTACATAATAATGTCCTTAATAGATAATATATAAAGAATTTTAGACAAGGCTTTCCAGGATTTGTACCAGTTATTTTTATATCTTGTAAACATTCATTAATAAATAACGGATAAACCACTTATATAAGTATTTAACTGGATTTGAACCAGTTATCTCTATATCTTGAATACCGTTACGACAATGCGCATATAAAAATCTCCATTAATATATAACGGATAAATCATTTAGATCAGTATTTAATTGGATTTGAACCAATAGATCTAGTTAACTTTCACCTTAGGTTCTCACAGTCGGGTAAACATTGTAAAGTCTAGATTCATAATCGTTAGTTCTAGCCATGAAAATTAGAAATAATGATCGGATATAATCCAAAGTGTGGCTGAGAACCTATCTCAAACACAATAAAATAATAATCATCAAATCCAATTAAATACTGATCTAAATGATTTATCCGTTATATATTAATGGAGATTTTTATATGCGCATTGTCGTAACGGTATTCAAGATATAGAGATAACTGGTTCAAATCCAGTTAAATACTTATATAAGTGGTTTATCCGTTATTTATTAATGAATGTTTACAAGATATAAAAATAACTGGTACAAATCCTGGAAGCAAGCCTACTGTTACAGCATCTAGAGCTCACGTCTGCGATCGACCCATATTATAAATCACCGAAACATACCCTAACTCAAACTATTATGGCTATAGATTACTTAGATCTAGCAACTATCCGAGTATTCTCATATTCACTCAAACGCACAAGTACGCATACACGCATGTTACAACTTAAATTGTCGAGAATGTTGGATTTAAGCTACAGTAACATTCCTCTCAGTTAACGTAAATAACTGCGCAACCTCAAAGTAATCGCCGCTAGCGTAAAAGCAACAAAAGCTCGTAGAACTGAATTACTGAGTTAATTCACAATCACATGAGTGGGATTTTACAATCAACAGTATCCGAATATACATATATATATATAAGTCAACTATTTCTGACACACTCTTGATGACACATGACCTTGACAATGACCCTGAGACTATGAAATAAATAAAATAACTGATATTAATAATTCTAGGAAATCATGGTTAACTCATCATAACTCATGAGACTAATTGTATTGATAATATTACTTTACAAAATTTTTGCGACCTAATATGTTAAGATTAAGTAGACAGTAGTTTTGCATTTTCCGCTTCATCCTACAGGACTCGCGTGAAAACCATTTTCCGGCATATAAACGCGGTAGCTGAAACCCGGGGTAAGTTGTAGAAAATAGCCCATATATTATTTTATTTTTCACGAATCATTTCTGAAACTTGGAACCGTATACTGTGTTTAACTACAATTCCAACTAGGATGTTTATTTACAGCACTTTTCTTTTAAAACGGCATTAATTAAATTTATAAAAACTAAGGTATGAATATAGGATGTATTAGAATATTATATTAATTTAATTTAGACGATCACGCGCCCTATAAAACTAAATTTAGACGATCACGCCCATCTAAACTCAACTTAAAATAAAATTAATTAAACCAAAACCTCACACTAGTTTATCAGCTCAGGCAAGAGGTTAGGTAAGAGTACAGACTTCACGAGAGTCTTCTGACAGGGGGGGGGGGGTTTATTACAGTGATGATATTCGGATATTTGCCGCCGTCACCGCACAGCAGCCAGCTTATATTACACTATATTTAGCGTATAGGAATGAACCGAGATGATTTTTAGAAGTGCTTAAACGACAGATTTTTAAGGCAAAATATTTTGCTGCGTAAATCACGAAAATTTTAACAGATACTAATAGTTTAGATGTATTAGTAAAATATTCATTATTTAAGTATACAGGCTTTACCAGTTATAGTGGACAGTGGGATGAAATCTAAAACTACATAAAGGAAATAAAGTTGGTTGAAATATGGTTGAAATAAACAAAATTAAATACCATATCTTTTCAAGGTCATACATGTTTATAGTGTTTGAACATTTTGTTGTTTCATATAGCTCTACGATGGAGGACTATTTAAATAACACATAAATACTTGTAGTTTTCCCTAGTTTTAATGAACATACTCTGTATCTGTTTGTGAATGTATGTCAACTCCTTTGGGATAAAGGTATTCTAGCGGATCAGTATCTTGAAATTTCACATGAAGATGAAGCTCATAATTTACAAAACCCTACGATAAATATGGTAAGAGCTCGACAGTCTTTTTACAGGAATAAATGTATGCAGCCATAATGTAAAGTGCGTCGAAATCATTATGCCTTGAATATAAAACATATGAATATCTCATAGCCAGTTGCACTTAACTGCACGGAGGGCACGTTAAGCTGTTGGTCCCGGTTGTGATCATTAGATAATAGTCGGTAAGAGATACCAGAGGCTTACTGACCGGCTTAAACAACTCTTATTCTGTGTGCAATAAAGAGTACGTATAATTCCTTAAAATAATTTCAATTTCTTGCAGCAGGGCAGAAATTTTTCATCGTACTACCATCGGGAGGATCTACGGTACGAAGCGCTTTGCTTCCCCTTTGAAATAATGAAATTTTTTCAGCACTTGGGTATTAACATATACTTGTACTTGACAAGCTCACAATACAGTACATAAACATAGTCGAATACGGTATAAAAAATACAAAAAATTTATTAGTCCGTCCGTGCGGCCTATTGTGTCAGATATATTTTCTTAAATCCTACAATAAATAACAAGTTACTAATCTATTAATTTGAAATTTAGTTGTACTATATTAAAATTAAAAAATTGAAGGCAATGAGCATTTGGCTAGCGCAGAAGGCTCTTAACCAGTAGCTTAAATTAAACGACTAATACCTTATGTGGTTCGGGCTACAGCTCAGTGGGCCGCTGAAGCAAAAGGACAGAATTCTAAGAGAGGGTGTGATCAGTTGCACGGGATCACCGATGACGCGTTAAGGGGCCAAAACGATCCTCGCCACTAAGGAACCTACCCTAGCTAACCAGCGGCATTTCATGATACACACGGCTGTAAAACACCGTCCTGGACGACGTGTTTCCAGACTCATATAACATAGGTTTATCAAGGTTAGAGTAACAGACATTTGTGTGCCTCACAAACACACCATTCTGTGAGCACGCGCATGAATGTTTATATATTATATTTATGAGCGCAATTGAAGTCTCAACTGGCAATGTGCCACTATATGGCATTCTACCTTTCTTTAACTATTGTGTCTGCAGTGAGTGCCGCGTACTACTGAGAAAAGGGAGGGAAATTAATAATAATAATATGATAATACAAGAATATGAAAGAGTCACACCATTTCGCAGCCTTATATGCGCAACAACACAGCTTGTTTGTATATCTCTGGAAGAATCGCACGTAGCTAATGGCGTAGTGAGTTAACTTGCCTTAAGTATGCATTCCATCTCGCTTTCAGGCTGACAGCAAATTTGCACAGCTATTCAACGCAGCCGTTCCTTTGACGTCACTCGAACTATAATGGATACCCATACTTGACTAAGACCGGACAGCTGACCATGGTTTACTCAAGACTTTTGATGACACTAGCTGGATTGAAATTTTACATAATAATACAGATACTAAGACACGGCGACGCTTATTTTAAGAAATTTATGCATGTGTTTTTGGAAGAATAAATGGATTGTTTTTGGGTGTAGTTGGGTTGAAACATTTCCCAACACCCTTACTTATATATAATTAATACAACTCACTATAAAGATGTCTGAAATTTTATAGTAGTCAATTAAATAATAGGAGTATGGTTATCAAAATCTTTTTTAATTATTATTACATTTTACTAAAACGTTTATATGACACACATAACACGAATCGTAATTTTCAAGACCTCTAAAAAAATAAACAAATACGTATTTTGATCATCGATATATGGTGTTCCGCCGCGATCGTGACTATGCCCACATAGACCGGTCCAAAGGGGGTGGGGTGCTTATTGCTGTCCTACGTCATCTTCGCGTGGTGCACAACCTGGATTGGAGGTCAAGATGCTGAGGATATCTGGGTTACACTAAAATCCCGCAATTCTCATAATGATGCAATACAGGTTCACATTTGTACGCTGTATTTATGTCGGCGAAATAAGGGCAACTCGTTTTACTTACAACTTAATAATTTTTAAACACGCTTATGCCGCTTTTGGAAAATAATGCATCGGATTATTTTGTAGTGCTCGGTGACTTTATCATGAGTGACATTCAATGGGTATCGCACGAAGATGGTTTTCAAGCTGCACACTCGAGTTGCGCGCAACATAATAATTGTATCTCTAAATTAAACGAATGTGGTCTTGTTCAATACAACTCACACAAATATCATATTGGTGGATTATTATTAGACTTAGTTCTTTCAATGACCTTGTTTCTGTGCCATCTTGTTCCGACCCGCTTGTTGGTGAGGACCTTTATCACAAAAGCTTGGTAATTGGGGGCATTGCTTAGAGCTGAGTGTTTGGATGATCCTGTAGATTACTTTTATGATGTATTGTACCATCTTAGGTCCAAATATATTCCTTTACGGCAAACTAAAAATACCCGTTATCCTCCATGGTACTACGGTGCGCTGATTAAAACTATAAAAAGAAAATTCAAATATTTTAAAAAGTTTAAAACTTACAATAAAAGGTCTGATGGTCACACTTACCATTTGCTTCGTGCTAGAATAAAGGAAATGGAAGATATATGTTACAAAATTTATATTAGTAGTACTGAAAATTCTATAACAGAAAACCCTAAGCGTTTTTGGTCTTATATTAAGACTGTATTAGGCAGATACGTACTGTGATACAAGACTAGGCATTAGTGAGCTTTTCTTGGATTATTTTGCATCTAACTTTCTCATTCATGACAATCCCCTTTTGACATCACAACAAGTCCCTTCAATTAGTAGCCAGGTCTGTGACATTTACAAAGTTCAGGTGAGTATAGAGCAGATCTACGAGCTAATAAAAGCTCTTGATCCATTCAAGTCCGCTGGCCCCGATTCATCACCAGCCTCTTTCTTAATTGCGTGTGCTAAAGAACTATCCGCGCCAATAACTTTGCTCTTCAGACGATCACTGAAGGAAGGTGTCGTGCCATCGATATGAAAATCGGCCTTCGTTACACCTGTCCATAAAAATGGGACCAGAAACGTAGTTACAAACTATAGGCGATATCGAAATTATTAAGCGAAGTGTAACTTTTCTTCTGAATATTGCCCAGGGTGATATCGACTGTCCCAAACTTCTTTCAAAAATTTACGTAAAAATCTCTTGTTACACTGTCCTCCATGCCACACCAATTTTAGAGTTAACAGCTTTCTGCCTAGAGTATTCAATGAATTTAACAAGTTAAATGATGTCAGTCGCTTTGATTTTATTGATTTTTTGTTTACTACTAGCAAAAATTCTACCAGATCCAAATCAACTAGATATTTCATTGATAATGTATAAATCTTTGTATACTACTGTTGGCTCAATCTTGTAAAACCATTAGTAGAATAGTCATTACTGTAATTAATTAAGTAGACCGGAGATGCCTCCATTTATTTAACTAGTTGTGGGAGCTTGTTATTGGCATTTATTTATCAAAATTTGTAACCAATTATTTAGGGTAGGTAGGTGTAGGTATGTAGCTGTTAGCTTCCCAAATAAAATAAAGTAAACAAAAACAAAACAAAGCAAAGCAAAGCAAAGCAAGGCAAGGCAAGGCAAGACAAGACAAGACAAGACACGACAAGACTTCGGGTTATATTGCACGGTTGAGCTCCAGCCAGAGCGAGTTTTCAGCATTTTCATTGCCAGCAATCAACATATCTCTAACAGCCTGGCCACGACCTCGCCACTATGAGCGCCGGCTTAGCTCGGGCATGCGTATGGCAAGGACAAATGTACTAATATATTAATTAAATTTTTAATTAGATATAAAAATTAAATATACGGCAACGCGAGCGGATTTTGCAGAGTGAATTGTTGCAACGGCGCGCGGCGCGCGGGAAAAAATGTACGTGACGCCATGACACAGAGCGGCTAATTCGTAGCAGAATATACATAGATATGGAAGTTTTTGATTCAGAAATTTTAAACTTTACTTTTCTGTACTCATTATCGTATCTGTATCCGTATCCTCATAAAATTAGTCTGGATATTTCCTATATTCTTTGTAGTGTGTAGTGATTTAGATTGACCTAGTGCCGAGTACATACTACCCTCACTCAATAGTTATATTAATTTAGGCGATGAACATCTATATAAACTAAATATATGTGTCCTACATTTTAAGTCAAAATTGTCAAACTACAAAATCGTACCATAAACAGTTTTCCATACAACAAAAACAAACCTGTACTATAAAGAAACTATAAAGAGGTATCTAACTAAACAAAACAGATTACATAGAAAATGGTTACACTAAGGCCATCTCAATGTTCATTACATGATAATTACTTAATACCGAAGCTTAGTCACACGGGTATTACTGCTCGAACTAATATCGCAAAGTGATGCTTTACATAGGTACTATTAGAAATTCATTACTATATTTAGACTTGTCTATCTCGTAGTAAATTATTTATACACCTTGACATGACCGAACCGAGTGACCCACCAAGACACACAGCAACTAGACTGAGGATTAATATGCATCAAAGCATTTTCAGCTTACAGCTGTTTAATACACAAGATTTTTTGTATGATTAAATTACTATACACGTATCTACGTGTATATTAATTTTATCATTCGAAAACAACTGTTATAAAACTTTACTGTTTAAAGTCATTCAATAAAGATAATTAATGAGGGTATAATATAAGAACTAAATGTAACACTGAGATTTTAAAATTTAATATAAATTGTTCTTTTTACGTGATACATGTTTTCACAAATAGACAAAGAACTCAAAAAAGACCCAAATTAAATTTATCACTTTTTTATTCCTTGTTTTTTTTACAGTTTGGTTTCATTTACAAACACTTATAATCTGCAGATGTAATATACTTAGGTACGTATAGTAAAACTATTGCTAGTACACGGAATGTTAAAGCATTTATATAATTTATTTTATAATGGTAGTGCTATTTATTTAGCTAGCTTGTATTAAGTTATTGTCAAGGAGATTATGTTTAGGTTTAATTATTTAAATTTATATTTTACTACATAATGGTTCTGTCTATATTAAGGTATGAATTCAGTATTATTATTATAACGGACCTTGTGTTTAAAACGACGGTCGAGCTTTAATGCTACCACCGGATCCAATGCGCCCCAACTGAGAACACCCAGCGAAACAAACTCAGCAGATTCATCTACTACCGGTTTCAACACGGCCCAGTTGAGACGGTTCGGCGAAACATACTCAAGCGGGCATGAACACGGGATTTGGTCCACTTAAAGTAATTATTTAGTAGGCAAACACAATATCTGCTCGATCGGTTGTCTGAAAGAATATTAATTTAGATTATATTTAGGAAACAAAAGAAAAACATCGAAACAATAACATTATTCATTTTGAGACAGAGTCAATAAATTTAAATTTAGTATATGTTAGCAATAATATTACAGATAGTCACAGATAGTGTTGTATCTACGGGCACGACAATGAAACACGACGGCTCAACGCAGACTGGTTTATTGTTAAAATACGCACCTAATACATAACACTTTTCCCTCTTCAATTTAACAACTTAATATTAACAACTTAATATCAACAAATTAATATTAACAACTTAATATCAACAACTCAATATTAACAACTTAATATTAACTTACTGTACTAACATTGACAAAACAAAATAAAAGCAATTACAGTTTCTTTAATAACTCTTGACAGCGTATAGCAGCCTTCCTACGTACCCGAGTGATGTTATTATCAGCAGGTGGCGTGGGCGATGCGCTTGGCGAGCGTGAGGCCGAATGCCCTGCGGTATCCGCGCCCTCGACTATACTATCACAGAGCTCGTCCTTATCAACTAAATCTATACTGTTTTGTTGCGTTTGTTCAAAAGCCCTACTTAATGAATGGCGCGATCTACGTGTTTGTATTTGGTCGATATGACGCTTATGAGTCTTCCCGTTACTAGTTATAACAGAATAAGAAACGGGACCTGTTCGCTCTGACACAATTCCCTCATCCCATTTGGGACCTGATTTGCTGTAAGTGCGACACATGACTGGCTCATTTTGTGCAAGCACCCGCAAAGGGCGGCCAACACTATTTTCGCGCCGTAACTGGTTGTTGCGCACACGCTCAGCGACATCAGGTCTTAGCAGATCAAGTCGTCCGCGCAACCGTCTGCCTAACAGAGCGACTGCCGGTTCGCGTCCTGTCGCGCTTTGTTCTGTATTTCTATAAGTAAACAAAAACCTATTTAATGCCACATTAAGACCTTCTCCTTCAAACAGTGCTTTTTTAAGTACTCGTTTCACCGAACGCACTGAATTCTCAGCGGCGCCGTTGGCAGATGGGTGGTAGGGTAGTATTAATGTATGTTTAATTCCGTTACATTCTAGATACCACGCAAACTCGTGCGATGAAAAAGGAGGCCCATTATCACTAACCAAGCGTTTAGGTAATCCGAACCGAGCTAATAAACGTCTTAACGAATCTATAACGAGGCGCGCTGACGTCGTATTAACTTTTTCAACCTCTATCCATTTTGAGTGTGCATCAATAACAACTAAATAATAATCATTATTAAATGGACCCAGAAAATCTATGTGTAATCGCGACCACGGCTCAGACGGCCATGGCCACGAGTGCAGCGGCGCACTCCCGCGCTACGGACTCGATGTCCGCATATATGTTCTCCCACCACACATAATTGCGAGCTATTTGTTTCATTTTAACAATTCCCATGTGACCATCGGGGATTTAATTTAGAATGGCATGTCTTAATGAGCATGGCACCACTATTCGATATCCCCATATTATACATCCTTGATCAACATGTAGGTTATCTTTCCTGTCATAATAAAATTTTAACAAACTATCGGACAGTTTGTTACTTTGCCATCCGTACATTATATAACCATATATTTTACTTAATAATGGATCCTTTACCGTTTCAGTTTTAATATCATTAAAGCTAATCGGAAAGTTTTCTTGAACGAAGTTTAGATAACTACATTCTCTGTCTTTGCATCTGAATTGATTATTCAATTCGAGAGGAAGTCGAGAAAGAGCGTCAGCAAAACAATTTTTTGATGATGGCACAAATCCAATGTTGTAAATCATAAGCTGCCAACTTAACGGCATAGCGTTGCAGTCTACTGGCCGCGGTCACGGGTAAACCTTTGTTTTTTCCAAAAATATAACTTAAGGGACGGTGATCACTGCGCAAAGTAAAGTGCCTTCCGTATATATATTGGTGGTGCTTATTCACTCCGAAAATAATCGCCAACGCCTCTTTATCTAACTGTGAGTAATTAATTTCAGCCGAGTTGAGCGTTCTCGAAGCGCAACATACCGGCTCACTGCCATCCAAATACTTTTGCGATGACGTCACCCGTATACGATTTTAAAGCTAGCATTTTATTCAGAATAGGAATATTCGAGAAGTTCTCGTCATAATAACGCTTAGAAATTACAGAAATTTTACTTCCTGTATCAATTTCAAATCTACATTTAATATTTTCCACAGTTAAATCGGCATAATACGGCCCATCACCGTCATTTTTTACAACTAAATTATAAAAGTTACAACTATCGTCTTCCGTATCAGACTCATTTAAAAAAACTGACCTTTGTATCCTTTTGTACTCTTGTTTTTCTTACATACAATTTTTAAGTGACCTTTTTCACCACACGTATCACAATTATAATGTTTAAACCGACACTTGCCCTCCGAATGTCCACCTTTACCACATCTTGAACATGTGCGTTGTGGACGGCCGGGGCCCATGCTGGCGACGCCATGGCGCGTGCCAGTTGCGCCCGTGCCCTCTCCGATCCGGTGCAAGCCGTCGCTCTCAAGCTGCGACGCGCCGGCCCGTGCGCTCGCCGCTGTACCGCTCGAAACGCGCGCCGTAGTCGCATGCCGCTCCGCCGCCTCCAGCGCCAACGCCAATTCCAAAGCGCGCTTATAACTCAATTCACCTGGTTCTGCGAAGATTCTCGACCTCATGTCCTCATCGTAAAGCCCCGAAACAAATTGGTCTCGTAAACACACCTCTAAACAAGCGCCGAAATTACAAGTTTTCGCCAAATGTTTGAGTGCTTGTAGGTATTCACGAATATTTTCACCCTGACGCTGATCTCGTTGACGGAATATATGCCTCTCTACTATTTCCGACCGGTCTGGTTCCAGGTGCTCCTTTACCAATTTGACAAGTTCATTATATGTTTTAGATTCCGATGTGTTTGGAGCGCATAAATCACACATTAAATCATAGCATTCTGCTCCTACAACAGTCACTAAAGTAGCCACTTTTAACGCATGACTTATTCGATTTAACGCAATAAACTGGTCGACTCGTCGAACGTAAGCGTCCCAATTACTGTTCCCTATATTAAAAGGTTCGATGCGTCCAATCGGCGTTTTTAGTTTTAATATTCACACGCGTAGATATCGATTATAATATAATTATTCCTCGTCGCCAGTGTTGTATCTACGAGCACGATAATGAAACACGACGGCTCAACGCAGACTGGTTTATTGTTAAAATACCCACCTAATACATAACAGATAGTTCACGTAACTCAACAAATTAGTCATGTCTATATGGCTACAAGATCTCCAGCGAGCAATGTGCAGGTAGGTGGTGAGATTTAATACTACAAACATGTTCTGACCATTTACAAGCGCTTTTTTAAAGTCTACGTGAATAAAAACCTTTTTTATTTTATTTTATTTATGTTTATAGAACATAAATAAAATTCCAGTGGAACTGAATTCTGAAAGGAATTTAAATAATCATTTAGTAATTAAAAAAATGTTCCTTTAAAATGAACAGTATACAAAACAGCTGTGAGCTGAAAATGCTTTGATGCATATTAATCCTCAGTCTAGTTCTGTGTGTATTAGTGGGTCACTCGGTTCGGTCATGTCAAGGTGTCTAAATAATTTACTAAGAGATAGATCACTTTGCGATATTAGTTCGAGCAGTAATACCCGTGTGACTAAGCTTCGGTATTAAGTAATTAGCGTCACCTGTCGTGCAAAATGGTACAAATAATGTTGTACTACAATACAAAATGGTACAAATAATTGTCTGTTAATGCTGGCGGTGGCGTTGTGGGTCGGGTCGTTTCCTTCCCTCTAATATGGCGAGGGAGGCGATGGCTGGCCCACACGTCATACTCGTGAACGGGTGCTGCTTGCGGTAACTGGTCGAACTGCTGTTGGGGTACTCATATTTTTTATTTTTTTTATTTAATTTTGTAAATGTACGCGGATGCACCCACCGTTTTTTCGTCTAGCAAGAGGATATTCTAAGTGCTTGAGTGAAATTGAATGCTATTGCTTATTTATTTTATTATGATTCACTGAATGACAACGGTTCTGTGCGTGCATTAGCCTACATAACAACCAATCACAATGTAAGTAAAATACATGACATTTAAAAAAAATCGTAAACTGAAAGCAAAAAAGACGAAAAAAGCAAGCCCGGAGTTTCCTTGTGGCTTTCTTCTCCGGGTCGTCCACCTAGGTAGCTAGAGAAAGCCGCAGGCTAGCTAGAGTAGGTTCCTCAGCGGCGAGGATTGCTTTGGCCCATTAACGCGTGATCGGTGATCCCGTGCATGTGATCACACCCTCATTTAGAATTTCGTCTTTTGCTTTAGTCTTCAATTCTTTTATTTTAATATAGTAGAACTAAATTTCAAAATAATAGATTAGAAAATTGTTATTTATTTAAGGATTTCAGAAAATATATGCGATAAAACAAACCGCACGGACTGACAAATTATTTTTTTTTGTAAGTTTTTACTATCCACTATGTTTATGTACTGCATTGTGACCTTGACAAGTACAAGTGTATGTTAATACCCAAGTGCTGAATAAAATTTCATTTCATAGGTAATAGATTATCAATAAAAATATAGCTAGCTATGATCGTTTCAGTCAATTAGAAATGTTGAATATAATTGGATTGCGAGTTATCTATACCCAAGAAATGGTTGAGTGTCTAAGCATCTTCAAACTTCGGCGCTGCCGACCTGGTTCTGCGAAGATTCTCGACCTCATGTCCTCATCGTAAAGCCCCGAAACAAATTGGTCTCGTAAACACACCTCTAAACAAGCGCCGAAATTACAAGTTTTCGCCAAATGTTTGAGTGCTTGTAGGTATTCACGAATATTTTCACCCTGACGCTGCACTCGTTGACGGAATATATGCCTCTCTGCTATTTCCGACCGGTCTGGTTCCAGGTGCTCCTTTACCAATTTGACAAGTTCATTGTATGTTTTAGATTCTAAGCATCTTCAAATTCCGGCGCTGCCGACCCACCAATTAATAATCTTTAAAATTTGCATACAAACTTAAAACCATCCCCATGCATAAAACTAAAATTTTCATCACAAAAGCACACGCATATCATTACAAGTAGAAACTAGACTTTAATACAAAAGAGAGAGAAAAATAAAAAAGTCGTTTATTAACAAATTACCTTTTACAATATATTGTACCGCCGGCCCCAAAATATTTAACTTAACTAGGTAAAGCTGAATTTAAAAAGAAATAAACCAGCAGCCACTAATTAGGTGGGAACTGTATTAGTCCAGTCAAATTAGACAAAAAAAATAGGGGTAGGGTTACAATAATTCCCATTAGACTGAATATTGGTAGGATCGTTCATTACACTATTATAAAGGAAATATGAAAAGTCCTCATCGATCCGGCACGTGCAAAAAAAGAATACTCGGGGTCATACGTCACAAAAAAGGGATTTTCGCGATTTTCAGCCCTTAATTAATTAATTTACACCCCTTTTATCATTTTCAACCCTTGCCAATATCAATAGTCATTCAATAGCTCCAAATTAAACAGAATCACAACAGATCAGTGGAATAAGCCTACCGGGGAAACCATATTAAAAAAACGCGCTAATACACTACCTTAAAGGTGGCGTGGAAACGTGTGCATATTGTGACGATTACAACTCTTTCACTTTTGGAATCGTTTTATCTAAAAAACGGTGGCTCTTAGGAAAAAAATATCGAGACATTTTTTATAGATAATTATCTAATCTATAATTTTGTCTTAGCTAATTTTATGATAAAACATACCGTTTTGCTTAAAATCACGAAAAACTCGTTTTTGTGACGTTTGACCCCGGTAATTTTTTTGCACGTGCCGAATCCATGAGGACTTTCACATTTCCTTTATAATAGTGTAATGAACGATCCTACTTATTTTAGCCTAATGGGATTTTTTGTAACCTTTGATGTCTAAATTGACCAGACTCTTTCCAAAGTGCCATTTTGTATGCTTTGTATCGACAAAGCATACAAAATCTTGATATTAATATTAGTTAGACTTATTATCTGTCACTGGCTTGTTGGTCTAATGGTTAGTGACCCTGACTGCTTAGCCAGAGTTAGTGTGTTCGATCCCCATCCAAGACAAATGTGAATGTTATTTATGTGTGTATTTAGTAATATATAACTATTTTTATCAGTTTTCTGTTTGCCGCAAGCTCTGCCTAGATTTGGAGATAGATGGCAGAGTGTTATATGTCCAAGATGTTTATTTTCATTCCTATGTGTATTTTCCTTTTCATAATTTCCTTTTCATCTTCCATCCTTTTTTTTGTTTTATTACTAACCAAACCAATCGTGCAATATTACAAAGGCCCCTAAAAACCTTGATCGAATCCCGAGCTGTCATGCTCGGGATTATAGTGTAGCTTATAGTATTGTTTCCATATCCAAATTAGTAATAATCGTTTAATTTAAATATGTACCTGTTGGTATACCTAATATTGTGACTCAATTCTTAATTGACACAATACAGTTTTCGCTATATAATTATACTGTGTACCCACATATATTTCTTTCTTAGATTTATTTTAAATTCTAACATACGGAATACATTATATTATGGTATCATCATTATACGTGCCATTCGCAATGGTTGAATACTTGAACTCTGTGATATATAGTTATAAGGCTCAAATTTATCTCACAAGTACCGTATTTACGTACCGTCTTTGGCTGAATTTTGTATTGAAAACGATCGCTGCAGGAGCCATATAAAATGGTTCCCATATGCTCGTAATGACAAAAAGTTACCGCTATAAATATAAGATAAAACCTATTGGGACCACGGTGAATATAATGCAATATTTTGTCAAAGTCTGCTAGCTATTGAATTTTTGCCAGTCGTGTTACGAATAATATTTTAATATATAGAAACTCTAATGTTTACCTGTATATGTTTTACATTAAGTTTGATGAGTCGTCCTGTGTTATTTTATACTGGGGTTCTGTGACAAAGTGCCAAAAGTATCTTGAAAGAATATCACCACCCTATTTTCATCCCGTGGGGAGCATAGAATTATCTGCCAGAGAACGAACAGTAGCGTCTCTCTGTGACTATGACCCTCATACTGCGATCGCCAACCCGTTAGGCATGGCGATTATGGTACATCCCTACAAATTATGGACACATCTCTATTGTGAAGACCTTTTAGGAGACCTTTGGGCAGTGGATTCCGTTGACATGATGATGATGTACTACTAAGACCAATAGGCCAGTCAGAAACGGCAAATAAAAAGATGCAATATCCAGCTCATGGGAAGGATTGGGAGAATAAATACCAGAGTGGCGTGGGCTTACAAAGAGATAAACGCGTCTTTTAGAAACAGTGTCAAAACGAAGCTCAATACAAATCGCAATGAGCTAAAAGGCTGAGAACGTGCGACTATTCGTTACAATTGTTGGTGTGAAACTCACTCGCGCTCATTGCACACCACAGTTTACTAAAAAGATTATGCTATGGTAGCCATATTGGGAATGCCGTACCAACTAAGAGTAGAAGTGCACCAGTGATCATCATCATCAGCGTGTTCCTGTACAGATAATAATATCCTGAGTTTAAACAAGGGTTGGGCCAAAAAGTGTTATTAGATTTGTTTCGAAGTCATTAATGTTCAGACCGGTAGGTATAAGATAATTGATGGAACACCATGAACTTCCTTACTCAGGGCATCTAGTCAACACTTTTGCTAATGGAACTAGCACCGATATGTAACAGCATCTCGTTATTATTACTGAGCATTGATTTTAACCTACCTAACTTAATTCCATATGTACTAAATAGTTTGTCATTGGATATTCGACAAGAGCCAATTAGAAATAGAATTAATTATTAAAGAAATATTTAGTAGATAGTATATAACATACATTTAACATATATATATATATATATATAAATACTACAAGGAGACTCATCTGAGTCTAGCCTATGCTTACTCGTATGTATTAGCTTTTAAGAACTATCTGCAGTTGTATAATAATAATGAAAAAAGAAAAAAAAATGGTATTGCCACAATTTATAGATCCCAGCTTCAAATAGTACAGATAGTCTTCTCTGGGGCACTCTCTCCCATATAAATCCAATAATCAATATTATATGGTTACGGTAGTCACCTCACCGTACCTCGGCGAATCCGTCTTTCTGGTTCGATTAGGAAAATTAACTACAACTAGCTGTGTGTAGTTATTCCAACTTTGTGTGTGCTTTGTATCAGTGAATTACTTGTGTGAAAACCTGCGACACAGGGAATTATTGCCCCAGCGAGGGTTGTATTTAATTATATTGTAAAGTAAGATATTATTATACTATTGTATTATGGACATTGTACGTGTGGCTCAGCCAAACATTTTTAATTATCGCTCGTATAATGGCCTTTTGATCACACAACTGTGTCGTAAGTGCCTAAGTTGCGCAATATATTGAGAAGGCTCACATAATATAGGGTATGAAGGAAATATTGTTAATCTCAATTGAACTACTAATTAGAAGAACATCAATACAATATAATATATAAATTTTAAATCTAATTTCTATATTATATATACACTAACCGTGCCCCGCGGTTTTACTCATGTTAAAATATATAAATTATAGTCTACGAGCTATGCCCCGCGATTTCACCCACGTTAAAATATATAAATTATAGCCTACGAGCTATGCCGCACGATTTCACCCGCGTCAAACTTTTTAAATTATAGCCTATGTGTTCTTCGGCTATAAAAGCTATATTACTAAAAAGTTTCATCAAAATTCGTTCAGTAGTTTTGGCGTAAAAGTATAATATAAGTATGATCGGTAGATTTTCCTACTTACTTGACACTTATCGTCATATTTTGGACAATTCAAACAATATCTTTATAAATTGTAGCCTATGTGTTATTCTGATGTATAAGCTATATTATTGTAAAGTTTCATTAAAATCCATTTAGTAGTTTTTACTACTAGATGAGTAACAAACATCCATCCATCCATACTTACAAACTTTCGCGTTTATAATATCATATAATATCATGTAATATTCCATTTATAACTGAACGTTCACAAGAGGTAAACAAGTTATCGATCACCGCACTCGGCGAGCAATTTCTATTTACCTGAGTATCGGACCAGTTACGGCAAAACAGGGATAACCACAGCTGATGCACAGCTTTATAATGAAATACCCTCTATCATAAAAATGTGAAATATGGGTAAATTGCCCAACCAAAAAAAAAAATACACGGCATACCTGAGAACGGTAGTGCAATGTGACGATTTTTAATTTTACACATTTTTATCAACAACGAGTGTACTTCTCTAGCTCGACAAAAAAAATCATTCATTTCTATCCTCTAATAGACCGAAAAAAAAAATTACTAAGTGTTATTTTATCATCACGGTGGCCTGTCCTAAACTCAATTCCTCTCATAAAATACCTTCCCCTGCAAATTTATCATTAAATTATAATATTTTCGATCAAATAAAACTTTCTTTGTTTGTTTATCTTCTTTCTCGTGGATTCGACAGGCAGTCAACTTTTGTCTGGAAAAAAGTTATCATTTCAGAGGACAGTAAGTTTTAGTAGAATAGCCACGTCAAGATTGCGTTGTTAGGCCTCTGTCAAATTTCCTCACTTCGGATCCGTCCGGCTCAAGATCTCGGCATGAACGCACTGATCCCAATGTCTTGCGGTTTTCCACCAAAAAAGTAAGTTTATCATTTCAGTGATATGGGGACAACAATTGTTTAATTTCGGTGGCTGTTATAACTAGTGCTAGGTTCGTTTAATTTGTTTCAAAATTATGTATTAAATTTGCCGTAAGTATTGTTTTGTTTGAGTAGTGTTCATATATTTTTAATAAATTTATTTCAGAGTTAAATGTAGCACTAACCTATATTTTATCATCTCAGTGTTATTATTTCAGTGGGTTCGGTGGACTGTTATACCAATTACAGTCCACCGGAATGAAATGTATCTCCGAAATGATAAAATCATAAAGTTTTAGAGATCTTTGTGTCAAATACAAAGTCATAGTTTTGTAATGTACTTTTACCTAGAGTGTAGATTTGATTATTCGGGTGTATTTGTTGTGTAATATTTGTATTTAAGATATATAACATATACATATATCTATGTAGTAAGTACATGTATATACTTACTTTACATACACATTTGTTCGGCTCAACGATAATGCGATGAGTGTGTGAGTCACCACAGTGTAGATTTTTATACCTACTAATTGTCTACAAAATAATAATTTCGAGGATTCACCTTCAATTTAAGTAAGTTACTTACCTTTATTTTTATGTCATTTATTATGAGTAAATAATATTTTATATAAATTCTAAATTTTACAAGATATAAATAAATAAATCTATAAATAAACTTATTAAAAAAGACTGAAGTTTATAATAATTATAGTAAAGATGTGTTGTGGTGTAATTATAAGAAGACTTGTTTAGTAGGTACATATCTAAATTAAAATCCTATATTTATAGTCAATCGGAAATCGCTGGATGCGGATAGCGCAAGACTGGCAATTGTGGAGATCTTTGGGGAAGGCCTTTGTCCAGCAGTGGTCGTCTTTCGGCTGATATGATGATGATGATGATTTATAGTCATAAAAAGAAGCTGATTAGTGAATTTGAGAAATTATTGTGTGATTTAAAGTAACATGATGAAAAATCAATCTTTTTAAGCTA
The DNA here is from genome assembly GCA_951640165.1 of Pseudoips prasinana. Taxonomy (NCBI): domain Eukaryota; kingdom Metazoa; phylum Arthropoda; class Insecta; order Lepidoptera; family Nolidae; genus Pseudoips; species Pseudoips prasinana. The sequence goes on from OX621240.1 coordinate 20,802,147, forward strand.
CATACTTGAACTTACGAGTAGGTTCAAGTATGTAGCTTACGTATCCAGAAAGATTGTTTCATTGAAAGAAAATCCATTTAAGAAAGAAAGAAAATCCATTTATTCAGTAAACTGACACAGATAATAATAACAATATATATAAATGTATACAAACAGAAGTCCTTAATTCTTATCTGTGTGAGTCCGAATTGGTCCCATCTCAGCACTAGCTGCAACATTAACAGTTGCAGCGCTGGTTTTATGATGGAACCACGTAAAATAACTCACGAACAATTAGTGTACAGGTCGCAGTTAGAATTTTACAGTACCTGGACACCAAAATATAACTTATAGCTAATTTAAACAATAAATGTATGCAAGAACGAACTTAATAAATAAATATTAATAAATTAACACCAATTTGGAGATGCATAACACAGACAGTATATAAAATAATTGTTATAATGTCGACCTTCTGCTCATAATTCGTCCATAACAATACATAAGTGCACCAATAAAAAATGACATTACATTTATTTAATCCATATTTTTTAGCTGAGTCGGTCAATTATATGCTCTTGGATTGACTGTCAGACAGATGTCAAGAAAAAAGGGACGCGGAAATTGAATTACTTGAAAAATCTAATATGAACAGTAAATTATTATGCTTCTTAATACTAAGTTTATAGCGTAAATATGTTTGATGTATAAGTAAAAGTGGTAATTGTGAATTTTCGATATAAAAGTGAAATATGTATGAAAACAATATTGATCGAGTAATGGTGATGCTATTGTGACGGAGTTCTTCACTGCATGAGCGTCTGGGCATTGTTGTGTTGAGCTCATTAATAGTGTGTCTTGCGGTACTCCTTCCCACAAAAGTGTGCAAAGAGATGGGTAAGTTCAGCCTTGAAAAAGTATTAAATAGTATTTGAACTGAGTTTTTGTCGCGTCAACAATTCATTTTTATAATTGGCATTAAATGTATATACTGTTCGCAGGCACTTCAACGGAGGAGGTATATTGCACCAGACCTTTGCGGCGGCATATTTAAAAGATCCACGAAAAGCTGCAGTCCTATGTCTCGGAATTAGGATCAGGTGAGCTGAAGACCTGGTTTTATAACTATTGACATCTGTTGACCAAGTTAATTTCTTGTACAGATACTCAGGCCTTTTGTTGGCAATCACACCAAATACAAGAGTTGCCAAGTGGAGTAGTCTACGAGCTGACATTTTTAACATGTTGCCACTATTTATGTACGATGTTACATGTGTTCGTGGTGATGTCCGTGAACTTAACAGATCATTTGTCAGCAGATCAAAAATAAATAAGAGTTCTCGTCGCATGCAGGTGAGTTCTATAGTTCCTGATACTATTTAAAAATAGTTCTGGCATTTTTAGTCAGAAAAAGTCAATCAAAAAAATGATCTGCTAACTTCCCGTAGCAGATCATTTTCAAAAAACTTACAAAAAAATGAGAGTTCTCGATGCATACCAATGAGTTCTGGAGTTCCTGATACTTTTTATGAATAGTTCTGGCCGATTTCCCTAGGAAAATAATTAAAACAAGTGATAGATATTCCAATTTCCCGTAGCAGATCATTTCCAAAAATGTTACCTTATGTTTTTATTTATTATCATATTTCGATGAGTTCTAGAGTTCCTGATACTTTTTAACGATAGTTCTGACATATTTTCCTATAAAAACATTAGCCTATCACTCGTTATATGTAAACTTCCCGAAAAATTACAAGTAAAACAGGATAAGGCGACATGTTTAAGAAAGTCGATTGTAACTAAGAAGTAACGACGCATGACGATAAGATATATTTATTTTCTGGTTAACTAAGGACCCAAGCACACATTCTGATACATTTAAGAAATAGTTCTGCAACTTTGATGACAAAAAAAATATTTGAAGATTTATTTGAAATCCAGAAAATCACGACTTCAAGAACATTGCAATAAAACACAAAGTTCCACACATGCTGAAAAGGTCTTTAGTATTTAAAGTTAAGACAAACTTTGGGCATACAGCGAGATAGTTGTGACAAAAAGTTCAGTTTACCTGGATCAAAAACGCATGTCAGAAAAAAAAATCTATATCAGAAAAAGACAGGTTTTTTAAAAAGAGGTCATAAATTAAGAAACAACGACGCATGCTGATAAGTTATATTTATTTTCTGGTTCACTAAGGACCCAAGCACACATTCTGATACCTTTAAGAAATAATTCTACATCTTTTCTGACACAAAAAAAAATCAAGATTTAATTAAAATTCAGAAAGTGACGACTTCAAGAACATAGCAATAAAATAAAAATTTGCACGCATGCTGTCATCTTTTATAGTATTTAGAGATGAGACGTACTTTGTGAATACAGCTAAATACTTTAGAGAAATAGTTCTGTCAATATGGAGCAGAAAAGCATGTCAGAACAAATATCGTATCTGAAAAATACATGTTTTAGAAAAAGGGTCGCAAATTAGAAACAACGACGCATGCTGATAAGTTATATTTATTTTCTGGTTCACAAAGGACCCAAGCACACATTCTGATACCTTTAAGAAATAGTTCTGCATCTTTTCTGGCACACGAAAATTCAAAATTTAATTAAAATTCAGAAAATTACGACTCAAAGAACATTCCAATAAAATAAAAATTTGCACGCATGCTGTCATATTTTATGGTATTTAAAGATAAGACGTACTTTGTGTATACAGCTGACTACTTTAGAGAAATAGTTCTGTCAATATGGAGCAGAAAAGCATGTCAGAAAAAAATATCATATCTGAAAAATACATGGTTTAGAATAAGAAGCGCAAATTAGAAACAACGAAGCATGCTGATAAGTTATATTTATTTTCTGGTTCACTAAGGACCCAAGCACATATTCTGATACCTTTAAGAAATAGTTCTGCATCTTTTCTGGCACAAAAAAAATCAAAATTTAATTAAAATTCAGAAAATTACGACTTCAAGAACATTCCAATAAAATAAAAATTTGCACGCATGCTGTCATCTTTTACGGTATTTTAAGATAAGACGTACTTTGTGTATACAGCTGACTACTTTAGAGAAATAGTTCTGTCAATATGGAGCAGAAAAGCATGTCAGAAAAAAATATCATATCTGAAAAATACATGGTTTAGAATAAGAAGCGCAAATTAGAAACAACGAAGCATGCTGATAAGTTATATTTATTTTCTGGTTCACTAAGGACCCAAGCACACATTATGATACCTTTAAGAAATAGGTCTGCATCTTTTCTGGCACAAAAAAATCAAAATTTAATTAAAATTCAGAAAATTACGACTTCAAGAACATTCCAATAAAATAAAAATTTGCACGCATGCTGTCATATTTTATGGTATTTAAAGATAAGACGTACTTTGTGTATACAGCTGACTACTTTAGAGAAATAGTTCTGTCAATATGGAGCAGAAAAGCATGTCAGAAAAAATATCATATCTGAAAAATACATGTTTAAAAAAAGGGTCGCAAATTAGAAACAACGAAGCATGCTGATAAGTTATATTTATTTTCTGGTTCACTAAGGACCCAAGCACATATTCTGATACCTTTAAGAAATAGTTCTGCATCTTTTCTGGCACACGAAAATTCAAAATTTAATTAAAATTCAGAAAGTGACGACTTCAAGAACATTGCAATAAAATAAAAATTTGCACGCATGCTGTCATCTTTTATAGTATTTAGAGATGAGACGTACTTTGTGAATACAGCTAAATACTTTAGAGAAATAGTTCTGTCAATATGGAGCAGAAAAGCATGTCAGAAAAAATATCGTATCTGAAAAATACATGTTTTAGAAAAAGGGTCGCAAATTAGAAACAACGACGCATGCTGATAAGTTATATTTATTTTCTGGTTCACAAAGGACCCAAGCACACATTCTGATACCTTTAAGAAATAGTTCTGCATCTTTTCTGACACAAAAAAAAATCAAGATTTAATTAAAATTCAGAAAGTGACGACTTCAAGAACATTGCAATAAAATAAAAATTTGCACGCATGCTGTCATCTTTTATAGTATTTAGAGATGAGACGTACTTTGTGAATACAGCTAAATACTTTAGAGAAATAGTTCTGTCAATATGGAGCAGAAAAGCATGTCAGAACAAATATCGTATCTGAAAAATACATGTTTTAGAAAAAGGGTCGCAAATTAGAAACAACGACGCATGCTGATAAGTTATATTTATTTTCTGGTTCACTAAGGACCCAAGCACACATTCTGATACCTTTAAGAAATAGTTCTACATCTTTTCTGACACAAAAAGAAATCAAGATTTAATTAAAATTCAGAAAGTGACGACTTCAAGAACATTGCAATAAAATAAAAATTTGCACGCATGCTGTCATCTTTTATAGTATTTACAGATGAGACGTACTTTGTGAATACAGCTAAATACTTTAGAGAAATAGTTCTGTCAATATGGAGCAGAAAAGCATGTCAGAACAAATATCGTATCTAAAAAATACATGTTTTAGAAAAAGGGTCGCTAATTAGAAACAACGACGCATGCTGATAAGTTATATTTATTTTCTGGTTCACAAAGGACCCAAGCACACATTCTGATACCTTTAAGAAATAGTTCTGCATCTTTTCTGGCACACGAAAATTCAAAATTTAATTAAAATTCAGAAAATTACGACTTCAAGAACATTCCAATAAAATAAAAATTTGCACGCATGCTGTCATATTTTATGGTATTTAAAGATAAGACGTATTTTGTGTATACAGCTGACTACTTTAGAGAAATAGTTCTGTCAATATGGAGCAGAAAAGCATGTCAGAAAAAAATATCATATCTGAAAAATACATGGTTTAGAATAAGAAGCGCAAATTAGAAACAACGAAGCATGCTGATAAGTTATATTTATTTTCTGGTTCACTAAGGACCCAAGCACATATTCTGATACCTTTAAGAAATAGTTCTGCATCTTTTCTGGCACAAAAAAAATCAAAATTTAATTAAAATTCAGAAAATTACGACTTCAAGAACATTCCAATAAAATAAAAATTTGCACGCATGCTGTCATCTTTTACGGTATTTTAAGATAAGACGTACTTTGTGTATACAGCTGACTACTTTAGAGAAATAGTTCTGTCAATATGGAGCAGAAAAGCATGTCAGAAAAAAATATCATATCTGAAAAATACATGGTTTAGAATAAGAAGCGCAAATTAGAAACAACGAAGCATGCTGATAAGTTATATTTATTTTCTGGTTCACTAAGGACCCAAGCACACATTATGATACCTTTAAGAAATAGGTCTGCATCTTTTCTGGCACAAAAAAATCAAAATTTAATTAAAATTCAGAAAATTACGACTTCAAGAACATTCCAATAAAATAAAAATTTGCACGCATGCTGTCATATTTTATGGTATTTAAAGATAAGACGTACTTTGTGTATACAGCTGACTACTTTAGAGAAATAGTTCTGTCAATATGGAGCAGAAAAGCATGTCAGAAAAAATATCATATCTGAAAAATACATGTTTAAAAAAAGGGTCGCAAATTAGAAACAACGAAGCATGCTGATAAGTTATATTTATTTTCTGGTTCACTAAGGACCCAAGCACATATTCTGATACCTTTAAGAAATAGTTCTGCATCTTTTCTGGCACACGAAAATTCAAAATTTAATTAAAATTCAGAAAGTGACGACTTCAAGAACATTGCAATAAAATAAAAATTTGCACGCATGCTGTCATCTTTTATAGTATTTAGAGATGAGACGTACTTTGTGAATACAGCTAAATACTTTAGAGAAATAGTTCTGTCAATATGGAGCAGAAAAGCATGTCAGAAAAAATATCGTATCTGAAAAATACATGTTTTAGAAAAAGGGTCGCAAATTAGAAACAACGACGCATGCTGATAAGTTATATTTATTTTCTGGTTCACAAAGGACCCAAGCACACATTCTGATACCTTTAAGAAATAGTTCTGCATCTTTTCTGACACAAAAAAAAATCAAGATTTAATTAAAATTCAGAAAGTGACGACTTCAAGAACATTGCAATAAAATAAAAATTTGCACGCATGCTGTCATCTTTTATAGTATTTAGAGATGAGACGTACTTTGTGAATACAGTTAAATACTTTAGAGAAATAGTTCTGTCAATATGGAGCAGAAAAGCATGTCAGAACAAATATCGTATCTGAAAAATACATGTTTTAGAAAAAGGGTCGCAAATTAGAAACAACGACGCATGCTGATAAGTTATATTTATTTTCTGGTTCACTAAGGACCCAAGCACACATTCTGATACCTTTAAGAAATAGTTCTACATCTTTTCTGACACAAAAAGAAATCAAGATTTAATTAAAATTCAGAAAGTGACGACTTCAAGAACATTGCAATAAAATAAAAATTTGCACGCATGCTGTCATCTTTTATAGTATTTACAGATGAGACGTACTTTGTGAATACAGCTAAATACTTTAGAGAAATAGTTCTGTCAATATGGAGCAGAAAAGCATGTCAGAACAAATATCGTATCTAAAAAATACATGTTTTAGAAAAAGGGTCGCTAATTAGAAACAACGACGCATGCTGATAAGTTATATTTATTTTCTGGTTCACAAAGGACCCAAGCACACATTCTGATACCTTTAAGAAATAGTTCTGCATCTTTTCTGGCACACGAAAATTCAAAATTTAATTAAAATTCAGAAAATTACGACTTCAAGAACATTCCAATAAAATAAAAATTTGCACGCATGCTGTCATATTTTATGGTATTTAAAGATAAGACGTATTTTGTGTATACAGCTGACTACTTTAGAGAAATAGTTCTGTCAATATGGAGCAGAAAAGCATGTCAGAAAAAAATATCATATCTGAAAAATACATGGTTTAGAATAAGAAGCGCAAATTAGAAACAACGAAGCATGCTGATAAGTTATATTTATTTTCTGGTTCACTAAGGACCCAAGCACATATTCTGATACCTTTAAGAAATAGTTCTACATCTTTTCTGGCACAAAAAAAATCAAAATTTAATTAAAATTCAGAAAATTACGACTTCAAGAACATTCCAATAAAATAAAAATTTGCACGCATGCTGTCATCTTTTACGGTATTTTAAGATAAGACGTACTTTGTGTATACAGCTGACTACTTTAGAGAAATAGTTCTGTCAATATGGAGCAGAAAAGCATGTCAGAAAAAAATATCATATCTGAAAAATACATGGTTTAGAATAAGAAGCGCAAATTAGAAACAACGAAGCATGCTGATAAGTTATATTTATTTTCTGGTTCACTAAGGACCCAAGCACACATTATGATACCTTTAAGAAATAGGTCTGCATCTTTTCTGGCACAAAAAAATCAAAATTTAATTAAAATTCAGAAAATTACGACTTCAAGAACATTCCAATAAAATAAAAATTTGCACGCATGCTGTCATCTTTTACGGTATTTTAAGATAAGACGTACTTTGTGTATACAGCTGACTACTTTAGAGAAATAGTTCTGTCAATATGGAGCAGAAAAGCATGTCAGAAAAAAATATCATATCTGAAAAATACATGGTTTAGAATAAGAAGCGCAAATTAGAAACAACGAAGCATGCTGATAAGTTATATTTATTTTCTGGTTCACTAAGGACCCAAGCACACATTCTGATACCTTTAAGAAATAGTTCTGCATCTTTTGTGGCACACGAAAATTCAAAATTTAATTAAAATTCAGAAAGTGACGACTTCAAGAACATTGCAATAAAATAAAAATTTGCACGCATGCTGTCATCTTTTATAGTATTTAGAGATGAGACGTACTTTGTGAATACAGCTAAATACTTTAGAGAAATAGTTCTGTCAATATGGAGCAGAAAAGCATGTCAGAAAAAATATCGTATCTGAAAAATACATGTTTTAGAAAAAGGGTCGCAAATTAGAAACAACGACGCATGCTGATAAGTAATATTTATTTTCTGGTTCACTAAGGACCCAAGCACACATTCTGATACCTTTAAGAAATAGTTCTACATCTTTTCTGACACAAAAAAAAATCAAGATTTAATTAAAATTCAGAAAGTGACGACTTCAAGAACATTGCAATAAAATAAAAATTTGCACGCATGCTGTCATCTTTTATAGTATTTAGAGATGAGACGTACTTTGTGAATACAGTTAAATACTTTAGAGAAATAGTTCTGTCAATATGGAGCAGAAAAGCATGTCAGAACAAATATCGTATATGAAAAATACATGTTTTAGAAAAAGGGTCGCAAATTAGAAACAACGAAGCATGCTGATAAGTTATATTTATTTTCTGGTTCACTAAGGACCCAAGCACACATTCTGATACCTTTAAGAAATAGTTCTACATCTTTTCTGACACAAAAAAAAATCAAGATTTAATTAAAATTCAGAAAGTGACGACTTCAAGAACATTGCAATAAAATAAAAATTTGCACGCATGCTGTCATCTTTTATAGTATTTAGAGATGAGACGTACTTTGTGAATACAGCTAAATACTTTAGAGAAATAGTTCTGTCAATATGGAGCAGAAAAGCATGTCAGAACAAATATCGTATCTGAAAAATACATGTTTTAGAAAAAGGGTCGCAAATTAGAAACAACGACGCATGCTGATAAGTTATATTTATTTTCTGGTTCACAAAGGACCCAAGCACACATTCTGATACCTTTAAGAAATAGTTCTGCATCTTTTCTGGCACACGAAAATTCAAAATTTAATTAAAATTCAGAAAATTACGACTCAAAGAACATTCCAATAAAATAAAAATTTGCACGCATGCTGTCATATTTTATGGTATTTAAAGATAAGACGTACTTTGTGTATACAGCTGACTACTTTAGAGAAATAGTTCTGTCAATATGGAGCAGAAAAGCATGTCAGAAAAAAATATCATATCTGAAAAATACATGGTTTAGAATAAGAAGCGCAAATTAGAAACAACGAAGCATGCTGATAAGTTATATTTATTTTCTGGTTCACTAAGGACCCAAGCACATATTCTGATACCTTTAAGAAATAGTTCTGCATCTTTTCTGGCACAAAAAAAATCAAAATTTAATTAAAATTCAGAAAATTACGACTTCAAGAACATTCCAATAAAATAAAAATTTGCACGCATGCTGTCATCTTTTACGGTATTTTAAGATAAGACGTACTTTGTGTATACAGCTGACTACTTTAGAGAAATAGTTCTGTCAATATGGAGCAGAAAAGCATGTCAGAAAAAAATATCATATCTGAAAAATACATGGTTTAGAATAAGAAGCGCAAATTAGAAACAACGAAGCATGCTGATAAGTTATATTTATTTTCTGGTTCACTAAGGACCCAAGCACACATTATGATACCTTTAAGAAATAGGTCTGCATCTTTTCTGGCACAAAAAAATCAAAATTTAATTAAAATTCAGAAAATTACGACTTCAAGAACATTCCAATAAAATAAAAATTTGCACGCATGCTGTCATATTTTATGGTATTTAAAGATAAGACGTACTTTGTGTATACAGCTGACTACTTTAGAGAAATAGTTCTGTCAATATGGAGCAGAAAAGCATGTCAGAAAAAATATCATATCTGAAAAATACATGTTTAAAAAAAGGGTCGCAAATTAGAAACAACGAAGCATGCTGATAAGTTATATTTATTTTCTGGTTCACTAAGGACCCAAGCACATATTCTGATACCTTTAAGAAATAGTTCTGCATCTTTTCTGGCACACGAAAATTCAAAATTTAATTAAAATTCAGAAAGTGACGACTTCAAGAACATTGCAATAAAATAAAAATTTGCACGCATGCTGTCATCTTTTATAGTATTTAGAGATGAGACGTACTTTGTGAATACAGCTAAATACTTTAGAGAAATAGTTCTGTCAATATGGAGCAGAAAAGCATGTCAGAAAAAATATCGTATCTGAAAAATACATGTTTTAGAAAAAGGGTCGCAAATTAGAAACAACGACGCATGCTGATAAGTTATATTTATTTTCTGGTTCACAAAGGACCCAAGCACACATTCTGATACCTTTAAGAAATAGTTCTGCATCTTTTCTGACACAAAAAAAAATCAAGATTTAATTAAAATTCAGAAAGTGACGACTTCAAGAACATTGCAATAAAATAAAAATTTGCACGCATGCTGTCATCTTTTATAGTATTTAGAGATGAGACGTACTTTGTGAATACAGCTAAATACTTTAGAGAAATAGTTCTGTCAATATGGAGCAGAAAAGCATGTCAGAACAAATATCGTATCTGAAAAATACATGTTTTAGAAAAAGGGTCGCAAATTAGAAACAACGACGCATGCTGATAAGTTATATTTATTTTCTGGTTCACTAAGGACCCAAGCACACATTCTGATACCTTTAAGAAATAGTTCTACATCTTTTCTGACACAAAAAGAAATCAAGATTTAATTAAAATTCAGAAAGTGACGACTTCAAGAACATTGCAATAAAATAAAAATTTGCACGCATGCTGTCATCTTTTATAGTATTTACAGATGAGACGTACTTTGTGAATACAGCTAAATACTTTAGAGAAATAGTTCTGTCAATATGGAGCAGAAAAGCATGTCAGAACAAATATCGTATCTAAAAAATACATGTTTTAGAAAAAGGGTCGCTAATTAGAAACAACGACGCATGCTGATAAGTTATATTTATTTTCTGGTTCACAAAGGACCCAAGCACACATTCTGATACCTTTAAGAAATAGTTCTGCATCTTTTCTGGCACACGAAAATTCAAAATTTAATTAAAATTCAGAAAATTACGACTTCAAGAACATTCCAATAAAATAAAAATTTGCACGCATGCTGTCATATTTTATGGTATTTAAAGATAAGACGTATTTTGTGTATACAGCTGACTACTTTAGAGAAATAGTTCTGTCAATATGGAGCAGAAAAGCATGTCAGAAAAAAATATCATATCTGAAAAATACATGGTTTAGAATAAGAAGCGCAAATTAGAAACAACGAAGCATGCTGATAAGTTATATTTATTTTCTGGTTCACTAAGGACCCAAGCACATATTCTGATACCTTTAAGAAATAGTTCTGCATCTTTTCTGGCACAAAAAAAATCAAAATTTAATTAAAATTCAGAAAATTACGACTTCAAGAACATTCCAATAAAATAAAAATTTGCACGCATGCTGTCATCTTTTACGGTATTTTAAGATAAGACGTACTTTGTGTATACAGCTGACTACTTTAGAGAAATAGTTCTGTCAATATGGAGCAGAAAAGCATGTCAGAAAAAAATATCATATCTGAAAAATACATGGTTTAGAATAAGAAGCGCAAATTAGAAACAACGAAGCATGCTGATAAGTTATATTTATTTTCTGGTTCACTAAGGACCCAAGCACACATTATGATACCTTTAAGAAATAGGTCTGCATCTTTTCTGGCACAAAAAAATCAAAATTTAATTAAAATTCAGAAAATTACGACTTCAAGAACATTCCAATAAAATAAAAATTTGCACGCATGCTGTCATATTTTATGGTATTTAAAGATAAGACGTACTTTGTGTATACAGCTGACTACTTTAGAGAAATAGTTCTGTCAATATGGAGCAGAAAAGCATGTCAGAAAAAATATCATATCTGAAAAATACATGTTTAAAAAAAGGGTCGCAAATTAGAAACAACGAAGCATGCTGATAAGTTATATTTATTTTCTGGTTCACTAAGGACCCAAGCACACATTCTGATACCTTTAAGAAATAGTTCTGCATCTTTTCTGACACAAAAAAAAATCAAGATTTAATTAAAATTCAGAAAGTGACGACTTCAAGAACATTGCAATAAAATAAAAATTTGCACGCATGCTGTCATCTTTTATAGTATTTAGAGATGAGACGTACTTTGTGAATACAGTTAAATACTTTAGAGAAATAGTTCTGTCAATATGGAGCAGAAAAGCATGTCAGAACAAATATCGTATCTGAAAAATACATGTTTTAGAAAAAGGGTCGCAAATTAGAAACAACGACGCATGCTGATAAGTTATATTTATTTTCTGGTTCACTAAGGACCCAAGCACACATTCTGATACCTTTAAGAAATAGTTCTACATCTTTTCTGACACAAAAAGAAATCAAGATTTAATTAAAATTCAGAAAGTGACGACTTCAAGAACATTGCAATAAAATAAAAATTTGCACGCATGCTGTCATCTTTTATAGTATTTACAGATGAGACGTACTTTGTGAATACAGCTAAATACTTTAGAGAAATAGTTCTGTCAATATGGAGCAGAAAAGCATGTCAGAACAAATATCGTATCTAAAAAATACATGTTTTAGAAAAAGGGTCGCTAATTAGAAACAACGACGCATGCTGATAAGTTATATTTATTTTCTGGTTCACAAAGGACCCAAGCACACATTCTGATACCTTTAAGAAATAGTTCTGCATCTTTTCTGGCACACGAAAATTCAAAATTTAATTAAAATTCAGAAAATTACGACTTCAAGAACATTCCAATAAAATAAAAATTTGCACGCATGCTGTCATATTTTATGGTATTTAAAGATAAGACGTATTTTGTGTATACAGCTGACTACTTTAGAGAAATAGTTCTGTCAATATGGAGCAGAAAAGCATGTCAGAAAAAAATATCATATCTGAAAAATACATGGTTTAGAATAAGAAGCGCAAATTAGAAACAACGAAGCATGCTGATAAGTTATATTTATTTTCTGGTTCACTAAGGACCCAAGCACATATTCTGATACCTTTAAGAAATAGTTCTACATCTTTTCTGGCACAAAAAAAATCAAAATTTAATTAAAATTCAGAAAATTACGACTTCAAGAACATTCCAATAAAATAAAAATTTGCACGCATGCTGTCATCTTTTACGGTATTTTAAGATAAGACGTACTTTGTGTATACAGCTGACTACTTTAGAGAAATAGTTCTGTCAATATGGAGCAGAAAAGCATGTCAGAAAAAAATATCATATCTGAAAAATACATGGTTTAGAATAAGAAGCGCAAATTAGAAACAACGAAGCATGCTGATAAGTTATATTTATTTTCTGGTTCACTAAGGACCCAAGCACACATTATGATACCTTTAAGAAATAGGTCTGCATCTTTTCTGGCACAAAAAAATCAAAATTTAATTAAAATTCAGAAAATTACGACTTCAAGAACATTCCAATAAAATAAAAATTTGCACGCATGCTGTCATCTTTTACGGTATTTTAAGATAAGACGTACTTTGTGTATACAGCTGACTACTTTAGAGAAATAGTTCTGTCAATATGGAGCAGAAAAGCATGTCAGAAAAAAATATCATATCTGAAAAATACATGGTTTAGAATAAGAAGCGCAAATTAGAAACAACGAAGCATGCTGATAAGTTATATTTATTTTCTGGTTCACTAAGGACCCAAGCACACATTCTGATACCTTTAAGAAATAGTTCTGCATCTTTTGTGGCACACGAAAATTCAAAATTTAATTAAAATTCAGAAAGTGACGACTTCAAGAACATTGCAATAAAATAAAAATTTGCACGCATGCTGTCATCTTTTATAGTATTTAGAGATGAGACGTACTTTGTGAATACAGCTAAATACTTTAGAGAAATAGTTCTGTCAATATGGAGCAGAAAAGCATGTCAGAAAAAATATCGTATCTGAAAAATACATGTTTTAGAAAAAGGGTCGCAAATTAGAAACAACGACGCATGCTGATAAGTAATATTTATTTTCTGGTTCACTAAGGACCCAAGCACACATTCTGATACCTTTAAGAAATAGTTCTACATCTTTTCTGACACAAAAAAAAATCAAGATTTAATTAAAATTCAGAAAGTGACGACTTCAAGAACATTGCAATAAAATAAAAATTTGCACGCATGCTGTCATCTTTTATAGTATTTAGAGATGAGACGTACTTTGTGAATACAGTTAAATACTTTAGAGAAATAGTTCTGTCAATATGGAGCAGAAAAGCATGTCAGAACAAATATCGTATATGAAAAATACATGTTTTAGAAAAAGGGTCGCAAATTAGAAACAACGAAGCATGCTGATAAGTTATATTTATTTTCTGGTTCACTAAGGACCCAAGCACACATTCTGATACCTTTAAGAAATAGTTCTACATCTTTTCTGACACAAAAAAAAATCAAGATTTAATTAAAATTCAGAAAGTGACGACTTCAAGAACATTGCAATAAAATAAAAATTTGCACGCATGCTGTCATCTTTTATAGTATTTAGAGATAAGAAGTACTTTGTGAATACAGCTAAATACTTTAGAGAAATAGTTCTGTCAATATGGAGCAGAAAAGCATGTCAGAAAAAATATCGTATCTGAAAAATACATGTTTTAGAAAAAGGGTCGCAAATTAGAAACAACGACGCATGCTGATAAGTTATATTTATTTTCTGGTTCACAAAGGACCCAAGCACACATTCTGATACCTTTAAGAAATAGTTCTGCATCTTTTCTGGCACACGAAAATTCAAAATTTAATTAAAATTCAGAAAATTACGACTTCAAGAACATTCCAATAAAATAAAAATTTGCACGCATGCTGTCATCTTTTACGGTATTTTAAGATAAGACGTACTTTGTGTATACAGCTGACTACTTTAGAGAAATAGTTCTGTCAATATGGAGCAGAAAAGCATGTCAGAACAAATATCGTATATGAAAAATACATGTTTTAGAAAAAGGGTCGCAAATTAGAAACAACGAAGCATGCTGATAAGTTATATTTATTTTCTGGTTCACTAAGGACCCAAGCACACATTCTGATACCTTTAAGAAATAGTTCTACATCTTTTCTGACACAAAAAAAAATCAAGATTTAATTAAAATTCAGAAAGTGACGACTTCAAGAACATTGCAATAAAATAAAAATTTGCACGCATGCTGTCATCTTTTATAGTATTTAGAGATAAGAAGTACTTTGTGAATACAGCTAAATACTTTAGAGAAATAGTTCTGTCAATATGGAGCAGAAAAGCATGTCAGAAAAAATATCATATCTGAAAAATACATGTTTTAGAAAAATGGTCGCAAATTAGAAACAACGACGCATGCTGATAAGTTATATTTATTTTCTGGTTCACTAAGGACCCAAGCACACATTCTGATACCTTTAAGAAATAGTTCTGCATCTTTTCAGACACAAAAAAAAATCAAGATTTAATGAAAATTCAGAAAGTGACGACTTCAAGAACATTGCAATAAAATAAAATTTGCACGCATGCTGTCATCTTTTATAGTATTTAGAGATGAGACGTACTTTTTGAATACAGCTAAATACTTTAGAGAAATAGTTCTGTCAATATGGAGCAGAAAAGCATGTCAGAAAAAATATCATATCTGAAAAATACATGTTTTAGAAAAATGGTCGCAAATTAGAAACAACGACGCATGCTGATAAGTTATATTTATTTTCTGGTTCACTAAGGACCCAAGCACACATTCTGATACCTTTAATAAATAGTTCTGCATCTTTTCAGACACAAAAAAAAATCAAGATTTAATGAAAATTCAGAAAGTGACGACTTCAAGAACATTCCAATAAAATAAAAATTTGCACGCATGCTGTCATCTTTTATGGTATTTAAAGATAAGACGTACTTTGTGTATACACCTAAATACTTTAGAGAAATAGTTCTGTCAATATGAAGCAGAAAAGCATGTCATATATCATATATCATGAAAAGTCTTATCTTTAAATACCGTAAAAGATGACAGCATGCGTGCAAATTTTTATTTTATTGGAATGTTCTTGAAGTCGTAATTTTCTGAATTTTAATTAAATTTTGATTTTTTTTGTGCCAGAAAAGATGCAGAACTATTTCTTAAAGGTATCAGAATGTGTGCTTGGGTCCTTAGTAAACCAGAAAAAAAATATAACTTATCAGCATGCGTCGTTGTTTCTAATTTGCGACCCTTTTTCTAAAACATGTATTTTTCAGATATGATATTTTTTCTGACATGCTTTTCTGCTCCATATTGACAGAACTATTTCTCTAAAGTATTTAGCTGTATTCACAAAGTACGTCTCATCTCTAAATACTATAAAAGATGACAGCATGCGTGCAAATTTTTATTTTATTGCAATGTTCCTGAAGTCGTCACTTTCTGAATTTTCATTAAATCTTGATTTTTTTTTTGTGTCAGAAGAGATGCAGAACTATTTCTTAGAGGCATCAGAATGTGTGCTTAGGTCCTTAGTTAACCAGAAAATAAATATAACTTATCAGCATGCGTTGTTGTTTCTAATTTGCGACCCTTTTTCTTAAACATGTTTTTTTCAGATATGATATTTTTTTCTGACATGCTTTTCTGCTCCATATTGACAGAACTATTTCTTTTAAGTAATTAGGTGTATACACAAAGTACGTTTTATCTTAAAATACCGTAATAGATGACAGCATGCGTGCAAATTTTTATTTTATTGCAATGTTCTTGAAGTCGTCACTTTCTGAATTTTCATTAAATCTTGATTTTTTTTGTGTCAGAAAAGATGTAGAACTATTTCTTAAAGGTATCAGAATGTATGCTTGGGTCCTTAGTGAACCAGAAAATAAATATAACTTATCAGAATGCGTTGTTGTTTCTAATTTGCGACCCTTTTTCTTAAACATGTATTTTTCAGATATGATATTTTTTTCTGACATGCTTTTCTGCTCCATATTGACAGAACTATTTCTTTTAAGTAATTAGGTGTATACACAAAGTACGTCTTATCTTAAAATACCGTAAAAGATGACAGCATGCGTGCAAATTTTTATTTTATTGCAATGTTCTTGAAGTCGTCACTTTCTGAATTTTCATTAAATCTTGATTTTTTTTGTGTCAGAAAAGATGTAGAACTATTTCTTAAAGGTATCAGAATGTGTGCTTGGGTCCTTAGTAAACCAGAAAATAAATATAACTTATCAGCATGCGTCGTTGTTTCTAATTTGCGACCCTTTTTCTAAAACATGTATTTTTCAGATATGATATTTTTTCTGACATGCTTTTCTGCTCCATATTGACAGAACTATTTCTCTAAAGTATTTAGCTGTATTCACAAAGTACGTCTCATCTCTAAATACTATAAAAGATGACAGCATGCGTGCAAATTTTTATTTTATTGCAATGTTCCTGAAGTCGTCACTTTCTGAATTTTCATTAAATCTTGATTTTTTTTTTGTGTCAGAAGAGATGCAGAACTATTTCTTAGAGGCATCAGAATGTGTGCTTAGGTCCTTAGTTAACCAGAAAATAAATATAACTTATCAGCATGCGTTGTTGTTTCTAATTTGCGACCCTTTTTCTTAAACATGTTTTTTTCAGATATGATATTTTTTTCTGACATGCTTTTCTGCTCCATATTGACAGAACTATTTCTTTTAAGTAATTAGGTGTATACACAAAGTACGTTTTATCTTAAAATACCGTAATAGATGACAGCATGCGTGCAAATTTTTATTTTATTGCAATGTTCTTGAAGTCGTCACTTTCTGAATTTTCATTAAATCTTGATTTTTTTTGTGTCAGAAAAGATGTAGAACTATTTCTTAAAGGTATCAGAATGTATGCTTGGGTCCTTAGTGAACCAGAAAATAAATATAACTTATCAGCATGCGTTGTTGTTTCTAATTTGCGACCCTTTTTCTTAAACATGTATTTTTCAGATATGATATTTTTTTCTGACATGCTTTTCTGCTCCATATTGACAGAACTATTTCTTTTAAGTAATTAGGTGTATACACAAAGTACGTCTTATCTTAAAATACCGTAAAAGATGACAGCATGCGTGCAAATTTTTATTTTATTGCAATGTTCTTGAAGTCGTCACTTTCTGAATTTTCATTAAATCTTGATTTTTTTGTGTCAGAAAAGATGTAGAACTATTTCTTAAAGGTATCAGAATGTGTGCTTGGGTCCTTAGTGAACCAGAAAATAAATATAACTTATCAGCATGCGTCGTTGTTTCTTAATTTATGACCTCTTTTTAAAAAACCTGTCTTTTTCTGATACAGATTTTTTTTTCTGACATGCGTTTTTGATCCAGGTAAACTGAACTTTTTGTCACAACTATCTCGCTGTATGCCCAAAGTTTGTCTTAACTTTAGATACTAAAGACCTTTTCAGCATGTGTGGAACTTTGTGTTTTATTGCAATGTTCTTGAAGTCGTGATTTTCTGGATTTCAAATAAATCTTCAAATATTTTTTTTGTCATCAAAGTTGCAGAACTATTTCTTAAATGTATCAGAATGTGTGCTTGGGTCCTTAGTTAACCAGAAAATAAATATATCTTATCATCATGCGTCGTTACTTCTTAGTTACAATCGACTTTCTTAAACATGTCGCCTTATCCTGTTTTACTTGTAATTTTTCGGGAAGTTTACATATAACGAGTGATAGGCTAATGTTTTTATAGGAAAATATGTCAGAACTATCGTTAAAAAGTATCAGGAACTCTAGAACTCATCGAAATATGATAATAAATAAAAATATAAGGTAACATTCTTGGAAATGATTTGCTACGGGAAATTGGAATATCTATCACTTGTTTTAATTATTTTCCTAGGGAAATCGGCCAGAACTATTCATAAAAAGTATCAGGAACTCCAGAACTCATTGGTATGCATCGAGAACTCTCATTTTTTTGTAAGTTTTTTGAAAATGATCTGCTACGGGAAGTTAGCAGATCATTTTTTTTATTGACTTTTTCTGACTAAAAATGCCAGAACTATTTTTAAATAGTATCAGGAACTATAGAACTCACCTGCATGCGACGAGAACTCTTATTTATTTTTGATCTGCTGACAAATGATCTGCCAAGTTCATGGACATTTCGTGGTGGTACATTAAAACAGAAACGGGCACAGGCATTTTGTATCCGCTGGACTAGCCGTTGTGTTCTAGCCAGTAGACAGGCTCCATACACAGTGTCTGCATAATTTAGGCGAGAGAGGATAAGTGACTCACATAGTAATATGCGTATATCGGTGTTTATGTAAGGTCTTATTCGATACAATAGTTTGAGGCGATAAAAGCAATTTTGAACTGCACTTGCTACATGCTTTTCAAACTGTAATAGTGGATCGAAAATAACACCCAGGTTGCGAGCCTCATATACCTGCTCTATAGAGTCTCCATCAATTTTAATAGTAGGGCGATACTGCTCCATTTGACTTATGGTGTTTTTCGACCCCATAACCATAAACTTTGATTTTGATGGGTTTAGGACTAGTGAATTTTCACATGCCCACTTAGATACTTTACTTAAATCATAATTTATTTTTGTTACAGAGTCAAGACAGTCTTTGGGATGGCATGAGAGATACAGTTGCAGATCATCTGCATATTGATGGAATTTGCAATAAGTTATGGAATGGACAATGTCTGCACTGTAAATCAAGAACAGCAGAGGCCCAAGTATTGAGCCTTGTGGTACGCCCCTGTTTACTTGACGAAGCGAGGATGAAGCTTCATGATTATTTTTGTCACCACTAATCCGTACTAATTGGTATCTTTTTGTAAGGTAACTATGAAACCACTTAACTGTCTCCACACTGCACCCATAGTATGTCAGTTTGGACAATAGAAGGGAAATATTTATACAGTCGAATGCACGAGAGAAGTCTAGTAAAGTTAATATCGTTCCCATGCCCTGGTCCCTGGCCTGGAGTATATTATCCACTACATCAATTAAAGCTGTAGTAGTGCTGTGGCCTTTACGGAAGCCTGATTGCCTGGAAGGTAAAATACCAAATTGTTCTACATATTTGCTTAATTGGTCACATACCACCCTCTCCAAAATTTTGGATATACATGGCAATAAGCTAATTGGGCGAAGATCCTTAATATCATTGGGACTATCTTTTTTAGGTATTGGTCTTACAATAGCAGTCTTCCATATGTCGGGGAAAGTTGATGTTGACACTGACCTGTTTATGATTCTCGTGAGGGTTGTCAGTGTTTGTGGCAGTGTCAGTGTTAACATGTCTAGTGATATGTCATCTATTCCCATGGCATTAGACCTAAGGTTATGGATAATCTTTGATACCTGCTCCTCATTGACTAACTGAATTTGAAAACTACCACAACCAAACCTGTTGAATTCAAACTGTGTAAGATGGGATATAGTTACTTCATCACTACTCGGTATATTTAAAAAGTGAATGTTTAAAAGTTCAGGATTGTTGCAGTGCTGTGGTAAATCTTGGCTTTGGGTTTTGTGCTTTGTTAAATTTTTCTTAATGGACTTCCATAATATTTTAGGTTGTTTTATTTTGCTGTTAATATGAGTCTTAAAGTAAGCAGTCTTTTCTCTGTCTATGGCTGCCCTTACTTCATATTTAAGTTTCTTATAGAATTCTAAATGAATGTCTGATTTGGTCCGCCTAGACTTAGTGTGCTGTTTGTCCCTTATTTGCATCATATCTTTAATAGTGGTGGTGATCCAGGGATAAGATACTTCTTTAATCAAAATTCTTTTAACTGGAGCATGTAGATCAAATAAAGTTGTAATGTAGTTGTTTAGAGTCTCAACCATGCAATTGACATCTCCTAGCTTGCCTATGGAGTCCCAGTCTATACACCCTAAGTCATACTGGAATAAGTCTTGCAGTATGTCATTTAATGGCCGATATCTTACCCAGAAAGGGGCAGGTTTATAAACCTTAAAGTTAAGTTCAGTTGTGGCGATAGCATGATGTCCAAGGTCAGGTATGTGGTTTACTGATACTCCACGGACAGAGGCATCTGTACAAATCAAGTCAATCAAGGTCGCACTGTGATCAGTAAAATGAGTTGGTTCCGTAATTATATTAATGAGATTGGTGCTGTGTAGAAAACAGTTGAGTAGCTTCACTTTGTTATCAGAGGTATCAAGTAAATTAATGTTAAAGTCGCCCAGTAATACTATTTTATCAACATTCCGGAAGGAAGTAACAGAATCAGTAATGGCGTCAAGAAATACGCTGACATCGAGCCAGGGCGGCCTGTACGCGGTGCCGACGACCACCGATTGTGTGTTCACGCTCAGCCGGAGCCACATCTGCTCTACAGTTGGTACAGACGGGTGCGGCAACGCGCGGACTCGCAGCCCCTGACGCACGTAAAACCCAACGCCGCCACCTCGCGACCTTCCCGAGACAGCTGTACGTGGCATGTGTTGTAGTCTATAGTTAGGAACGAATGGTGCCCTACCTTCCTCTCCCGCTTTGATCCAGGTTTCGTTTATTGCCATTAAGTCCACATCCAGATTCTCCATGGCTACTATAAATTCCTCATGCCGTGTTCCGAGTGACCCCGCGTTGAAAAGTCCAACTTTTAATTGTTTTTGTTTAACCATTTGTGTATAATAAGTAATGTGTGTATTGATATGAGATGTATTGAGTGTTAACCAATAATGTGAACTGTATGTAGAATAAGCTATAACTTGTGTCTATATATTTAGACAATTTACACAATATAGTCAAGAAAATATCTATACAAATAAAACGATGACATTGTAAATATTTATATAAGTTAAACCCTATGTTTATTAATTTAGAAAATTGACAATAAGCCGATAAAAGAATAATGTTTAAATGAATAATACAATGTAATTGTAAATATTTACATGAGCCACTCTTAACCAAATTGTGCAAACATGATATATTCAATAGGTGAAATATGGTGTATATGCAGATCCTAAACTGTAAATATGATATAAAGACAGCACTAAGAATAATCACATTAGTAAGAGGAGTAATAGTACCACTTTTTACATTATTCTTCTTCACAACATTATGCTTCTTTGTCAAACGACTGCTCGCCAAAAACACGACGGATGTCAGCCTCTGTTCGGATCACAAAGGTGCGCTTTCCATCAGATTCCTTTGCCAATATTTTACCATGCTTAGTCCAAGTGAAACGCCAATTAACGCGCTGGGCAGCCTGTCGAACGAGGTAGAACAGATGCCTGTTGACGTATGTTAGCCTCTCGTTGACATAGAACCTCTGGGGCGGCGCAGCCAGGCCGAGGTGCTCGGTGTCGACAGCTCGGCGGACGCGCGCCGCGCGCAGCAGCTCGTCGCGCAGCTGGCGGCGCGCGAGGCGCAGCACGACGCGGCGCGCGCGCGGCGCCGGCCCGCTCGCAGCGCCAGGCAAGCCAGGCTCGGCCACTCGCCCGGGGCCCAGGCCCACCCGTTCGGCAAACACTATGTCTCGCGCTTCGAGGGTGACCCCAAGCTTCTTGGCAACTAGTTCAACGGTGTGTATGATGTTCTCACCCCTATCCTCAGGGAGGTTAGTGATCTCCAAATCCGAGATCAACAGATCCTGATCTCGATCATTAATCTGTGACTTCAGCTGCGCCACTGTATTTTCCAGCTGCTTAACGGAGTCATCTGTTGCTGTGGTGGGTGGTCTTTTTTCAATGACTGTAATCTTTGATTCCAAGTCATTGACCCGTTGCTCACACTTAGACACCCGCGTCCCTAGTGCTGATACCTGATCCGTCAGCTTCCTGATATCTCGCCTAACTTCAGCCCTCATCTGCTGAATTTCAGACTTGATTTGTCTGAGCAATTCCACCTGTGATATTGGCGCTTCATTCGGGTCCTCTTCATGCTCCAAGTCGGTCAGCTCTCCAGCATCTTCAAATGCGGTGTTGGGGCTATTTTGCGACATAGAACTGCAGCTGTTTGCGTCCGTCTCTTTATTCAGGGTTTTTGCCCTGGAATTGGAGTTTACGCGACATCCGCCACACTTCCAGGTACCCGCTTTCGGTACTGCAGACAGCTGAACACAGTCTAGATGGTATTTTTTCCTGCAGTTACTGCAGGTGGCGCCTCCACGTACTGACAAAAATTTACCACAATGCGCACAGTTGGTCATTCTAAGGTAAACAGATAGCGTTAGTACTTCTGTTAGCTACTAGATGGCGCTACGCGATCAATAATGTCTGTCTTATATTTAAATATTGTATTTTGATGTAATTAATACAACAAGGCGGGTTATTATAGGTAATTTATATAATTAGGCCGAATCCAGGCACTTAACTGACAGTTTATAGTACTTATATAAATATCACTTTCACTTTTAGTTCACTGTGAGGTAGTTTATAAGATGTAAGTTATGTTAAAGTTGTATAATTTAGTTTATATTACACTATATCTTTAAATAACAATTGTTCTTATTAATCACAATATTATCCACTTCGGGCAACAAAAATCTTGCACAGTTATTACTTTATTTAATTAATATTAATGAATTTTTATTTTTTAACTGGGAGCTATACCTTCACGTTTGACAGATTAGCAATGCAAGATTGGAATAACTATAATTCGCAGTTATGTACAAGTAATTATGTAGAACAAAACTGTTGGTTTTTGTTCTATTTAGATATATAAGTTTTTCTATTGTTGTAGTAATTTAAGAATAACGTGATCTCAATTTGAGAAAGTAATAAAGAAAGAAAATACATTTATTCAGTAAACTGACACAGATAATAATAATAATATATATAAAGGTGCACAAACAGAAGTCCTTAATTGTTATCTGTGCGAGTCCGAATTGGTCCCATCTCAGCACTAGCTACAACATTTACTGTTGCAGCGCTGGTTTTATGATGGAACCATGTAAAATAACTCACGGACAATTGACGTGTCTGTACAGCTCGCAGTTGCAACTTTAGAGTAGGTACCTGGACACCAATAATAAAACTTACAGCTAATTTAAAATCTAAATGTATGGAAAAAACAAACTTTAAAAATGAACAGTAAATTATTATGGTACACAGCACCAAGTTTATAGCGTAAATATGTTTGATGTATAGGTAAAAGTGGTAATTGTGAATTTTCGATATAAAAGTGAAATATGTATGAAAACAATAATGGCGATGCTATTGTGACGGACTTCTTCACAGCATGAGCGTCAGGACATTGTTGTGTTGAGCTAAGAAATGCCATTAATAGTGTGTCTTGCGATACTTCTTCTTACAGAAGTGTGCAAAGAGATGGGTAAGTTCAGCCTTGAATTAATAGTATTTGAACTGAGTCTGGCAGATTATGAGTTTAGTTTTTGTCGCCTCAATAATTCTTTTTTATAATTGGCACTAAACGTATATACTGTTCGCAGGCACTTCAACGGTGGAGGTATATTGCACCAGACCTTTGCGGCGGCATATTTAAAGGATCCATGAAATGCTGCAGTCCTATGTCTCGGAATTAGGATCAGGTGAGCTGAAGACCTGGTTCTATAACTATTGACATCTGTTGACCAAGTTAATTTCTTGTACAGATACTCAGGCCTTTTGTTGGAAATCACGCCAAATACTAGAGTTGCCAAGTGAAGTAGTCTACGAGTTGACATTTTTAAAATGTTGCCACTGTTTATGTGTGATGTTACATGTGTTCGTGGGGGTATATTAAAACAGAAACGGGCACAGGCATTTTGTATCCGCTGGACTAGTCTTTGTGTTCTTACCAGTATACAGGCTCCATACACAGTGTCTGCATAATTTAGGCGGGAGAGGATGTTTCATAAGTTTATGTAAAAGGATTAAAAGTACTAAGCTATTACTACTTAGATATTTTTATAATGTTTCTTATTCATTTATTGTATTTCGAAATTGATTTAATTTTAGAAGTTTTACTTATATACCTGTAGAAACACTATTCTCGTCTATATACCAATTTAACTAAATTATACCTAGTATTTTTCTCTAATTCCAACAGGTTAGGTAGACATTATGTATTACTATTAATGACATAACTTACAAATGCAGCCATCATATTAATCAGAAACTTTAAGCTTCCTAATCGCGCTTCGTTAACTCTTTTGAAAATATATCAAGTAAATTAGTATTAGTTCAAAACACATTAAACATACAAAATATTTATGTATGGTTACCAGCAGTTACGATAAAGTTTTCTAACATTTTCACACAACAACAACCAGAAGAAATACCAAAGGTTATATAAGTAAAGTAAATATATAAAAATAGCCTAGGTATGTTCTTTTTCAGGCTCTAGACTATCTGTGTAGTAAAGAAACAATTCGTTCATATCATTATAAACATTACATTAATATCATATTTAGGGGATATTGTAACCTCAAAGAATGATATATGGTTATACTGAAAATATCTGTATATCAATAATGCTATTAAAATAATTGACAGGTACTGTCCTGTCTCAGTGTTTATCTAAAATTCGTGGATATCAAAAAAAAGCCCGGGATGTGATAATATTCGAGCCAAAGATATTAAACATATGGCTAATGACATTACTCCAGTTTTAACTCATCTCATTAACGCTTGCATCACCACATCAACCTACCCGGATGCACTAAAAGTCGGTTTAGTAAGGCCAATTCATAAAAAGGGTAGTTAGATACCAACTACTACCGGCCTATCACAATACTATCTTGCTTTGATAAAATTGTAGAAAAATACTATGGACGGACTATATGTGATTTTTTAGTTAGTAACAGCGTCATACATAAAAAACAGTTTGGTTTTCAAAGAGAAAAAAGTACTTCGCAATTATTGTCACAATTTACTGATGAGATAAATGATTATTTAAATAACAAAAACAATGTAATAGTAGTAATGATAGACTTCAGCAAAGCATTTGACACCTTAAATTACGAAACCTTGTTTAAGAAGCTGGCTTGGCATTCAGGGCCCGGTGCTGGAATGGTTTAAAAACTACCATACTAACAGATACAATATGGTTATCATAAACAGTGAGCACAGTCACCGAATACCAACCCTATACGGTACGGCACAAGGCTCAATTTTGGGTCCAACTGAATACTTATTATATGTGAACGATATGTGCAATATATTCCAGCACTGCTCCGTCTACCAGTTTGCTGATGACACGTGTCTTATCGCTGCTAATAAAGATGTAGGAATTGCACAAAATATGTTACAAACAGACTTTAACCAGTTATGCAAATGGGCACATGATGTTGGGTTATCTATAAACTACCAAACAACAAAAGTAATGCATATACACTCGCCTTATTTAAACTATAATAGTCAACCACCAAAAGTCATTGCCCATGAACATAACTGTATGCACTTATCAAATAACGTAACATGTGCTTGTGAACCACTGGAAATTGCACATTGTCACACCTACCTAGGCTTAAAAATAGATAATAAATTTAACTGGGCTAATCATATAGATTATATTTGTAGTAAGCTCAGAGCAATACTAGCTAAACTAACAATTTTAAAACACAAATTACCATATAATACACTAAGACTTCTATATCTCGCCCTGGCAGATTCGATAATCAGTTATGGAATATCCAGTTATGGTAGAACTTATGAAACCTACCTAGATAACATATATAGGTTACAGTTAAGACTATTAAAAACTATAATTCCTTTAAGAATCAAATATAACTATAAAAACAACTATGACAACCTTTTTAAATACTGTAAAGTTTTATCAATTTACGACAAAGTAAAGGTGGCAATTGTATCTGAATACAAAGAAAAAATGGAATTGTTACTTAAATATAATAGACCTAGTAACCTACGTCAGCTGCCTAATTTACCTACATATAAAATTCCTAAGTATAACAATGTATACGGAAAGAGACACTGGAGGTGTATCCTTCCCTCTATTATAAACAACTTACCAAAATACATAATAGATAAAATTATAAAATGCAAAAACGCGAAGAAAACGCATTCATTACTAAAATATTATACAAAGACAACGAATTACACAAAATATGTGTGTACAAAGTGGGAACGACGCACCTTCAGATGTTCAAAGCTCGAACGTTTCTATTCGCTAGCTACGCCTTGGCCAATTGAGACGCAAGTGTAACTGAATAGGCGCACATAATCTTTTTATTGTTATAGATTAAGTGCCTTTTTATTATAACAAAAATGTTGTATAATTTAATTTAAATAAAACGGTTCCAAATTTAAAACTTTTTAAATTTTTTTAATAGTAAATTAAGCAATAAATATGTGTACTAAAAATACATACAATAATTTTACTCATCATATCAGCCAAAAGACGTCCAAAGGCCTAAAGGATTTCTACAATGGCCGGTCTTACGCTTTATCTTTACTATAAAAATATAATTAAATAAAACAAAATATATAGACTGCACGTCTGCTCTAACGATTAAGATAGTCGCGATAGTAGTAAAATATTATAGCAATCAGTTTGACATAAACTAAGGCAAGTAACATTTAATAACTTTCAAGATATTCAACGGCATGAAAAGCAGCCCACTGCGATGTTTTGTCATTCCCAGCAGGCAACCGATTGTCAGACTCTCAATAAGCCAAAGTTTGTCACAATTCGAAGGAAGTTTGATAACGATCGGTGGAATACTTGGCGAGATAGTTACGGATGAATAACTAACAATAACTAGCTTCTGCTCCCACTTACGATCCCGTTATAGGTATTTAATCTCACTTTGACTCACAGTATCTAGCAGGCAATATTGCTTTGCTACTAATTTGATTAGATTCATAATGTTTCTTGGTATAATACATATAACATACTGGTTCTCTAATTTACGCCACCACTTAGCGCAATGACTCGCAAACACACCGCACAGAACATTAATAATTAGAATCCTTTGTAAACTTTTTTTCATCTAAATTTAATTTTAAATGCTAGTTTCTAAGTGATCCACCGGCAATCTCGATGGCAGAAATAGAAGAGATGATTTTGAGATCCGAGATACGTGACCGGATAAAAAAATGTTTAGTAGTTTAAATAAAAGACAGAGTCCACTTGAGATAATTTACTAAATATTTGTTATTAATTTTTAGCATAAGCATAGTTCAGTAGATTTAACGCTGCCGACTGTAATACAGTCGATGAAATCTCAAATTTAAATGAAATCATAGTTAGATTGATTTTTGGATTTTAAATGTTGAATAAATAAATTATCAATACACAAAATAATAATATCACAAAGTTAGTTTTATGTTTACTAGGCAACTGAACTACTAGGTCTTTAACCGGCAGCCATGGATTATGAAATAATCTAATAAAGTTTTAAATTAATTTTATTTTGGCATATTTATTTCACCAGTCTATAGCCATGAAGATCCTAAGGCAAATTATAAACCTTTCCAAATCAAATGATTTCTTTTATTTATGTATTATAATAACTAGGGCTAGTACTTTCCCTCTGATACTTAAAACAACAATACACTTAAATACTACTTTGCCACAAATCATTATATTTCTTTCTCTATTTCTGCTTAGGTGGATATTACACGCCAGTAGTTATAAATCACTTTTAATTATGTAGGCCACGTTGATCCCTCGTGTTTATTCGTTCACTGATATTGTCTGACAACGTTCAGCTAACTAAGCTTTGTTGGAAATTCGGGAACATGGAAAATCCTTGAAGCTCGTAGATATTTATAAAATATACTTTTTATATTCGTCATTCGAGACCTAAATTATAAATAAGTGTTCTCAACCCCCGTGAGAAAATTTAATTAAATCCACACAATGACGTTTACACAATAATTTTCAGATTATATGGAAAAACAAAAAGTCACCATTCCATTCCAGCAGGAGTTCCTCAAAACTCCTTACCTCCCGGGCCTGTGCTCGTTGCAGCAAGAGATACTTCTCTCTTTGCAGATGACACTGCATTATATTACGTCAGTCTAAAGGCCATCATTAATTTCCACCAACGCCTTAAGCAAATGATTTAATAAGTGTAGAATAGAGGTTAACCACACAGAACGTGCCAACATGCTATTTTTGTGAACCAATAAATATCCTTTCACAAATCAAACCAGCCCATATATAGGGCTTGGAAGAGGAGAGCCAAATTTTGGGTGTGATCCTTGACCAAAAGTGAAATTTCATCATACATTTGCGTATTAGTATCAGTTTACTTCATTGCTTTCTGAATAAACACATTAAAATTTCCCTTGCCAATAAGGTGAGAATTTACATTACATTTATTTATATAGTCCGGTGACTTATAAAACAAACTGTAAACCTGATGTTCTCCTTTGTAAAGAAACACCCTAAAACGTAATAAGGATTTTTGAGACATAGCTCGTCCTAGTTGCAATAACCCCTAAGTTGCCGGGTACTTTAAAAACATATATAATTGTCGGACACAAATTACATCCAGACTCCAAACAACAATTGTATAGCGCGGGCATCGAACCTGGGACACGAAGTGGCGATGCGACTGACTTAACTGCTGCGCTACACGTGCAGCTAAAATCTTTTATTTCCGATCTTCAATTGATGTGTTTATATGAGTCCTATATATATTATCTTTAGTTAGTAGTAAAAGACTTTAAAGCAATTTACATTTTAGTATGACAGTAGGACCGAAAGTACTAACAGTAAAAAATCAGACAACACACGTTTTATGTATTTTATCCTCATGCCTTATTTTACAATGCCTACATGTTCGTTATTAATTTAGTACACCCTCTTTAAAGCAAAGTTAAACTCAAATTAAACCCACACGTGTACAAAATTATTATCCGTAGTAAAATAAATTCGGCATACCAGACTAATAGAATAAAACTCCAAACTGTGCCTGAAACTGAGTATAAAATTATTCATATTATGTAAAGATAAACTGAAAAGGCTTTTGAAAAGCTTTTAAATGAGTGTTTTACTGATCTCACGTATTGTCGTTACACAATTTTAGAGATAACACTCACTGTAACCGAGTAATATGAATACCAAAATACTGTAGGTATATATAGAATCTATGTTAGAGGTAGAATCGATATACTTAAATTCGTAAAAACGTGCGGCTACTATAAGAACTATAAAAAAGTGAAGGAAAATATTCAGAATACAAAATAAAAATGAATAAAAATAAAAATTATAGAATAAACGATGATTTAAAATAATAATAATGATATCCTGAGACATTATTCACACACGGTCATCTGGACTTCTCTTGGCACCTGATGGGGGGAGCCCCGGGAACGCGGGTATGCTGCTCCAGTGCCCCCCTTTTGCGCCATGTCGCAGCTGTTTGGGACAAGCACCCCGGGAGGGCTCTGGATTGCCCTATTGCCGACTCCCGTCAGTACGACACTGAGACTGCGCCACAAACAGATCGCTGTCTTCCCGGAGCTGCTTGCACGTGAACGCAGTAGAGGACGCTTCTCACACTGCCACATTATAAATAACCTATACTATACAAACTGAACAATAGTTCTTGCAGTCAGTTTATTCAACAAAAGTAGATAAATGTCCTATTGTAAAATATAAAGGCAGAAAAAAGATAGGTAAATGGAGTGGAAATAAATAGGGTTCGCGGGTGTGAGGCTAGCGAGGCAGACGTGTCATCCGTCTTAGTGACGCACGCACACCATATTATTAAACCAAATACGTCGACATCCAGACAAGATAGACTTAACAGCATTTATCAAACGTAGTACTGATTATTTCAAGAATAGTTATAACTATCAAATGGTGGTTACTTATGAGATGTTAGGGACAAAACTATGACGCGTTAAAAGCTTGTACAATATTTTCACTATGTTATTTGTTTACCGCAAATATTTTAATAAAAATACTTTGACTGTACGTTAGTAACAAATTTACTGTTGAACATATTACGGTCAAACAACTACGTTGTATGACGTGTGCAAATGCTCACAGTATTTTTAATATATTATTTGTGTAGAACAAATAATATTTTAATAAAACCGTGAACACAGGTATACTTATTCGGATACTCTTCATCATAAAGTAGCTAAATTTTGCGTTTGAACGTCAACTTCTCGGTCACCCTATGTAACTTTTCTGCAAGTTACATAGAATGAAATATATTTAAAATGTGAATAGTTATTCCTCAAAAACATGTTCATGATATAACGGAGATGATAGTCAGAGGCAGAGGCTATAATTAAACGTCCGAGCAAATCAAAGTCCGCCAACAAGTAAGAAGAGTAATGCTATCAAAATGGCTGGAAACTGTAAGGAAAACAACCCTAGTTGGGCAAAAACCTTAAACAATGCAATCTAAAAGTGACTTGCTGCAGCTACAACTGCCTACGCGTGAAGTTTTCCTGACGCAGACGAATGACGTCACGTGGGTAGAGTTGGAAGCAAGAAACATTAAATAGTTATTTGTTATACAAGAGTGCAAAGTTGCTTTTTAACCGCGTGCTCAATTTTGAAAACCGAGCAAGCGAAGGGTTCTAAAATTGAATCACGAGCGCAGCGAGTGATAAAAAATTTAGAATCCTGAGCATTAGCGAGGAAATCAAAAGAGCACAAGGTGAAAAATCTTTGCACTCGAGTGCAATACGTAACTTCTTATCATAAATACTTTTATCTCAGTTTAGGTAATAATTACTTTATTATGATCTAAGTATTACAGAACAATTATTAAATTATAACAAATAATACTTAGGTATAATTAAGAAAAACTAAAAATAACGTTGCTGCAATTTCGAGTGTAATAGAACAGTAATATTACGCAACACAATTAAAAAAAGTACACCAAGAAGGTTCCGAGTCTTAGTTTTTAATAAATTAAAAAAGTTGTATGATAAATTCGGCACCATAGAGGTTTTACTGATATTTTGCATTCACAAACTTGGTACACACGATGTTCTAAATTCAAATTTTCTTTAACCTCCAGAGGATAAAAACGACTTTTCCACTCAGATATCGAAGAGTAAAAATGCTCTTTGTTGAATAGCGCAATAAGAAAAAGTGGTTTTTAACTAAATAGGTTTCTTTTAAAGGCTTTTTTTTAAATATATGTGTATGTAGTCTTCTTTTAATAATTAATAGTAATATTTCTGCTTTAAAGTAAAGCTTCTATTTCCAATAGATTGCCCCGACGTCTTAAATTAATAAATAATGTATTTAAAATTATCAGTAGACTTACCAAAGTTGATTTGAATGTGAGTCAAAGTACACCTTGTACTTTGACTCGCATTCAAATCAACTTTGCGATTATATACTTTAGCGATATCAAGGAACGTTTATCTTAAAACTTAATTAATAGGAAATAGAACTTCTGCATTACACAGCTAGCTTAGACGTGATTAAGTACAAAAGTGCTGGTTGGAATCATGTTATTTTTCCTGTTCTTTTTATTTTCTATAGTAACGTAAAATTCCTTTCAATGTAACAACGTTTGAAGTAAGGTAAAATTAAATGTTTTAGGACATCGGTCGTAAATGCGTGCTAAAAAGATTACAGTTCTGTTTACAAATGAAAAATAAAATCCACTCTTATTGGACCAGAGGGCCAATATTAAAATATGCCTTAGGCTACAACCCTCATTAACTGAGGAATGACACAAAACGATACATTACGGAGAATACCTTTTCAGAATTTGTTAAATTACTGTTATTGTAATTGTATTTATCACCAAGTATAAATGATGAGTAATATAATGAAATAAAGTTACATTTAGCACTTTTTGTAACGTAAACCTTCTAATTAGGATGCTGAGTTAATTAAATTATCTTTCCCTTTATTGTACAAATACCAATTAGTTATAAATATTACTAATATTATACATGCGAAAATTTGTGAGTATGGATGTATGGATGTTTGATACTCTTTCACGTGAAAACTACGGAACTGATTTGGATAAAGCTTTGTAGTAATATAATTTATACATACAAATAACACAAAGGCTATAATTTTTAAAGATTAACGGAGGTGAAATCGCGGGGCACACCTATTATAACACTATATAAACTGCCTCGTTGTTCTAGCGGTCGCGTGTTCCACCGCAGGTAAGGAGCTCCTGGGTTCAAATTCCGGGTCGGGCTAAAATTTTATTCGGTATTATTGTATTAAGAAAAAAATCTCGGAATCTGGGAATTGGCGTCGTTGCAACCCCGTGCCTCGGAGAGCTCTTAAAGCCCACGTAATTACCTGGACTCTTTGCAGTCTTGCTAATCAACTGTCCCATTTAATTATGAGAGTAAGCGAATAGCAAATACACTTATGTTTGTGCACAGAACATTATACCTATATTATACTGATGACTAACAGTAATGACCAACGAAACAGAGACGTGGTCGCTTACCATGGGCCTTATTAGGTTCACCCAAGCAATCACGCTGCAAAGGGCAATGGGGAGGCCATGCTTGAACTTCTTGCTGTGGGATCGAATCAGAAATTTTAAGATCCGCAGACGAATCAAAGTACCCGACATAGCCCGTATAATTGCCAAGTTGAAGTGGCAGTGGGCTGGACACATATCTCTTAGAACCGACGGCCGCTGGGCAGAAACATTCTTGAGTGGCAACCACGAACCGGAAGCGTGGACAGGCCCCCTGCAAGCCACTGGATGCGGGTAGCGCAAGACCGGTAATTGTGGAAAACTTTGGGGGAGGCCTGTGTCCATCGTCTTCAGCTGAAATGATGATAATGATACCTATAATTAATATGTCTATTTTCTATGCAGACTCAATCCGGACTGTATAATAATAGTACCTACTTACTCGAGTAAAATTATAATTAGCTTTTCTCAGTAACTCGGACCATTTAAAGTAACTTGAGAAACATTTTCCGGGTTCGTATGTTTTTATGTTTTCTTTAATACATTTTAACGGGTATTTGTGTTTTTACATCTAGTGTGATGATTTTAGCTGAAAATTTGTAACTAAACTTTTCCAAAGGCAAAAACAATAATCTCACTACTGGCATTTGAATCAAGTTTAAATATATATAGACCGATGTTGTATAACCTAGCCGTCTAGGGCCGTATAAGGCTGAATATAAAGTTTTTACAATATTCTGAACTTCGAATTCGGCATCAGCACTATGCTGATGCCGAATTCGAAGTTTCACGACTGCAGTAATGTGTGGTGACGGCATAGAATGTCATCACCCCATCTCATCCCGTAGGGGGCGTAGAAATCGTCCGAGGGTATAACTACCAGAGAACGGGCATCAGCGTATTTCTGTGAACTATGACTATCAAACTGCGATCGCCAACCCGTCTGCCAAGCGTGGTGGTTATGGCATATCCCCCCATTCTTTGGGGAGGCTTTTGTCTAGCAGTGGACATACTTTGGCTGACATGATGATAGTTACTTTAGGCCGGCAGATACGCAAGAATGCTAGCAATGTGTTTGTTTTATTTTCAACTTAACAGGAAAATATTTTTTTCCACATTGTTTATACATAATATAATACAGCTGTTAATGCTTATGTTTTAATTCAAGTGTCAATGTATGAATGTCAAGTGTTAATGTATGAAAAAGTCCTTAACTTTGAATTTGATTAAAAGCTCTAAGTCTTTAAAATAAAATAATAAATAAAAAAGGTTTTTATTCACGTAGACTTTAAAAAAGCGTTTGTAAATAGTCAGAACATGTTTGTAGTAATATAGTTGTATACATTAGATATTATTTCTAGTAAAATAGATATTTAGGTACATCTTGTATGAAAACATTTATAAAATTTATTTACATAATTCTAAGGTTTCTTTCCAGTAGAATAATATATTCTTTTTCATTATCATCTACATAAAGGAATACTCTTACACACAATCACTTTTACTATGTTATCTATTTGATTCAAAAGTAAAAATAATTTAAGGCTAATGTTATATAATCAATAATTAGAGGCGGACATAACCGGTGCGTGTGGTAAGCATTTAGTACGCGGTTAGTCCTTAGAAGGATGACCACCAAAGTGGCTTAATTTGTAAGCGGCTCCGTGCTTCAGAAGGCTCCTTAAGCTATTGGTAACAGTTGTTGTCATTAGACAATAGTAGTTTAGGCCATCCGAGGCCTACTATGGCTTCAGTAAATCAGGCACTAGGGTAACCACTCCCGCACGATATGTAAATAAGTAAGTATACTTCAACGATTATAATTCTAATTTTATATAGATTCCTTTAAATATAAGGGTAAACAGTATATACTGAACCGCTTACAGTAAATCAAATCATTTATCAAACCACGAATATATCACCAAAAATAAATTTGTCACATAAAAAACTCACTAGTAGAACGTCCAGCCATTTAAACTGACTGTCCAACAAATAAAAGTTTCAAAACTGACATTTGTATCTGACTCGGCTGTTATACGGCATAAAAAGTTTTGAAAGCGAACAAGAAGAGATGGGGCTTCCTACATTTTCAGCGTGAATTAAACTAACACAGGCTTTTGAAATTGTAAATACTTTTTTATTAACCCTATTCTTAGCACTGTGTACAATTTGATACATTCAACTTTTAGAAAATCTCGAGCCGTACTGAAACGAATATTTTAAACTTTTACCGTTTAAAATATTAGAAAATATACTAATACTTCTACTAAAAATATTATTTAAGTGCCTGTAACACCGCAAAGAGCAGTAGACTGTAAGATAACGGACCGATCGGATGCGTCTACGCATCAGAAGGTAAGAATATTCATTATTTATTATATTTTGTACTGATTGTTTTCCAAAGTAGTCTAATTCCCATTGCCTATTATATATTCTAGTCATAAACGTTATTTTTCTGTACCGAAATGAATTGAAAGTGCATGTAATCTTCTGTGTTTTGCGAGTGTTGCAAATATGATACATTGTCAGATAGCAAACATTCTACAAATTTTGTGCTATGTATCATATACGTGACATTGCCCGATTTGTATAGATACTACTCAGGTATGATTCCCTGACCGAATTTATAATTAGACAATGATTAGATTAGCTGTTGTGATCAAAATATGGTCATAATGACAATTTTGTTTCAATTATTTTGTATTCTCTCGCAGATACTTCCTCACCATATTATTCAACAACAAGGAAGAGTTCGGCAACTCGTACCTCTTGTTCCAAAGCCGGGAGCAAAATCTGATTTGGATGAGAGTGAATCATCTGAGGATGAATATCAATACTACACCCGCACAATGCACCCCAACAGCAGTTCATCACCTCCATCATTGGCATCTTTAATAGAAAACCTCAATCTTCTCTCAGATGACGATATTGAGTTAAATCAAGTAGTTGCTTCAACATCTTTAGTACCTTATCAACAGTCGTCACCATCAGCAATCAACCCTTATTCGCAATCAGTTTTATCGCCCAATCCATCAGCAATTAAAACTAGAGTTTCGTGTCTGGTATCATCACCACTATCATCATCTATACTGGCTACTCTCTCACAAGTACCTTCACCACGACTTAGTAACTTCAAGCAGCGTAATCAGTCACCACCGCTGTCACCATTGTCTACACCTTCTTCAACAGCTACTCGTTCAAAGAGGCCTAGACTTGTCACAATCAAGCGCAGAGTAATACCACCTCAAAGGTTAAAACCTAATTGGGATGGCTTCCAGTTTAATTTTCGTGCAGAAGTGGATGATATCGCGTTTGAACCACGTGAAGGAAAAAGTCCAATTGAATACTTTAGACTGTTATTTCTCTATAGGCTCCGATAACCCACGGATAAAATCCTAAAAAAAGGGGCAGAGAATCTCATGCACAAGTCGTATGCAATAAAAACGAGATTGTTCTTCTCAAATGGATTGATAACAAATGTGTTACTGCTGCAATACTTATGTAGATGCGTATCCTACCCAGACTGTGGTTCGTTACAAGAAAGAACAAGGTAGAACAATGCCAGTGACTTGCCCAAATTTAATAAAATAATATAACACCAACATGGGAGGTGTTGATCTCGCCGACATCTTGGTCGCTCTATACCGCACACCATTCCGAGGTCATCGCTGGTATTTACCAATATTTTCTCAAATGCTCGACATTTGCATAAACAATTCCTGGCTTTAATATAGACGTGACAGATAAGCAAGTATAGATACCAAAAAGTCTTGGTTGATAATATGCCAGGCCTGCTGATATCGCTCATATAAAAACTTTAGGATGGAAATTTTCGAAAGCCTACGGAGGTTTGAAAGAACTTATATGAGCGATATCAGGCCTGGTATGAAATCAACCAAGACTATACAGAAACCAGCAGCTGAAAGACCGCCAGATGCTGTTCGGTATGAACCACACCAGCAGAGGAAGGTGTATGTATGCACAAAAGGGCTAACTATTTTTTTTGTCACAAATGTAAATTGAGGTTGTGCTTATAGCTGGAACGTAATTGTGTAGAATACAAAAAAAACTAATTTATGAATATTATTATACAGTACGTATTTTAAGCCCGATTATTGACTTGATTTTTATGATTGATCTCAATTTCAATCAATAATTTAGATTTAAAAGATACATAAAAAAATGTATTATATTTATTAGAATTACAAAATAATATTTTAGTTTTTGTTATTTACCTGATTAAGTTAATAATTTATGTTTTGTTTGTTATAATTATGTTTCAAACTAAATTATTAATTTCCCTGGAAGACTGGCAGTGTAACAGATTAGATACGTACTTACGTTATTTTTTATGCCTTCAATAACCACCCAAAAATATATTTAAGATATTTTTTTTCAATATTTCTATTATTATATTTTTTGCCAAGTATAGGGTTAAGTAGGATACTGGCACTGAATGTGATTTTTAAACGCAACTTACTGTGTAATAACTTTTGTTTATAAATCAATAAACTAGCTAAAATAATAAAAAAAAACCGGCCAAGTGCGAGTCGGACTCGCGCACGAAGGGTTCCGTACCATCTATAAACACGGGCAAACAATTCACGTTTGTTGTATGGGAGCCCACTTAAATATTTATTTTATTTAATTTTTTAGTATATGCTGTTATAGTGGCAATAGAAATACATCATCTGTAAAATTTTCAACTGTCTAACTATCACGGTTCATGAGATACAGCCTGGTAACAGATGGACAGACAGACAGACAAACAGCGAAGTCTTAGTAATAGGGTCCCGTTTTACCCTTTGGGTACGGAACCCTACAAAGGATTCCTACTGAGTTTTCTGGCAGCGTTTCTCAGTAGCTGTGTGTATGACCACTGCAATGTAGGCATGATTCCACACAAATATAACATTTTAACGAAATAAATTAGTTTTGAATTTGAATTGTTCGGATTATTGGTTTTGAGAACATTTGTCACATTGTATCAATTCTATTTAACTAGAAGGACAGCTAGACCCCGTGACTAAAAATACTGTGTCTTTTGAAGAGCTATAAAAATTCAAGGGGAGAAACTAGTTTGAAAGAAATGAACTCTAGATTGGTTAGTATTGCATAGAATTTAGAGCCTTAGTTAGCAACATTAGTTCACGGAAGCGACGCGACGTTCAGGCGAGATCTTGGAGTAAAAAGTGCCGATAATATTTCCAAAGGCCATTATGAAGTCGTTTGTGAGGGATCTTAATACAAATGGCCTCGGAAAAGGCTCCCGTATGTTTTCATTTATGTTGTTATGAAGAGTTAAAACGCGATATTACAATTGAAACAGTTGAAAGTGCTACGTATGCTCTGTTCTTTTAATACATGCTAAGGAACGGACAGGCGGTTTGCCGTTACAAAATGCGACATGTAGTTAGTATTCTACGATAATGAAATGCTCGCAAGATCTCTACCGTAAGGTTTTATCCGATAGGATTATTTTATTTGATATGTATCCACGGCAGAATTTCTCCCATAAAAGAAGTAATAAAAAAAAGAAGCGAGCCTATTCTTTTATTAAAGGCCTGCAAAGCACTTACGGCTCCACTGGTGTTGTGAGTGTCCATGGGCGGCGGTGATCACTTACCATCGGTAACCCACTTGCTCGTTAGCCATCCTATTATATGAAAAAGTAAAATATATCATGAATATTAAGGAAAGGTTTGTTTTTGACCCCAATTTCTGATGCTTAAAACAAAGTTACTAGAGCGTTATGTTTGAACCCTGTTTTCATATTATTTCATAAATAAGATGATGGATTTGTTATTTATGTTTAGTTTATGTGCATTGAATGCGACTGACATAGTCGAATAGGATTCCCGTCCGGAATAAACATGGATAAAAGAAAAAGAATGTGTCGTCTCTTTGTTATGGAAAATTATGGTTTGTTCGTAGACGTAGGTGATCAGCGAGTTAACAGGTGTTTTAGGTGAAAGTGGTTTAATTTCATAACGGCTCCTTGCTTCGGAGGATACGTCAAGCGGTTATATATTATATTACGATTAAAACCAGTTTCCGGTTTTAATCGTTATATAATTTAAGCTAGGTTAATAATTTATTGGGCGGTGTAACTACCACTGATACGATAGAGTAAGTAAAAGGAATGTTTAATATTGGTCAATTACATTTTCAACAATGTACACGAAAATTTGTTTAATTTAGATATTTTATTTTATTAAGGATATTGTTAGCTACTTTAGTGTAATACAAAAAAAAACATCGATATTGCAATTTTTGTTTATTAAAACTATTTCCAATAACAATAATTAACTACAATTATATTGTGGAAATTTATTGTGGAGCTCAGCGTTCGCAATTTCAAGAGTAGGATATCGTCGCACATAGCATCATTACAAGAGAAACAAAGGAAAACCACAGCGCATACTGCATTTCATGTTCCCGTTAAGGGAACGCTTAAATGAACACTGTGTATTGTCCATTGGTGCAGGTACACACGGCTACATATCAAGCTATACATTTCCAATATACGCTGATCCCGCTTTGTATAGGATTTCCATACAATGATACGTCAGCTTATATTGGAAATTTGTAGCTTGATATGATGCCGAGTGTACTTAGTATGTTGTTTTATTAAGCTATACGGCTCGAGCCCACGCTCGCCTATATTGTCCTGTTATGCAGTGAAAGCCTCCTAGGCTAAATGTAAACGTCATGTAAGAAAGTACAAATAAGCTAGTCATAAAACATACATACATACATAGACTCACGCCTGTTTCCCAGAGGGGTAGGCAGAGACAACGAATTTCCATTTGTCACGATCTTTGCACACGTCTTTTGCCTCGATTACTGTCATTATATTCTTCATACATGCTCGCCGGTTTAGGGTACTTCTGACCTGCCCTAGTCATAAAATCAGTAACAAAATCAATTTGGCTTATTTTAAGAAAACATTTTACATAAACAGTTATCGCCGTATAAATAGAGATTAAAAAAGAAGACTGGAAGAAAAACAAAAGGGATCTGTTTGATTCTCAGTGCGTTTTATGCAACATTAATACGATGTAGGTGTGATAAATGGGGCTAAGTGTTCCTAATATTCACTGGTGCGCTCGGAAACTGTTATTATGAAAATTCACTTTTACGAGGAAGGTAACCAGTACTCGGGAACTTCATTATTTTATATTTGATAGACGACTCTTCGTGAGTGAATTTATATGTATATTTTATACGTTATCCTGTAAAGTAGCTGCCGCGATATGGCGTCGCGGATTTATTCAGATTTTGTGATATTTTGACTTTTTAGTAGTCAGTGAGTATGTAATGTGTTAAATTTTAATTTTATAGCATTATTCGTAATCCAAAGCGTTTTTCTAATCACAAAAATGGGAAATCATAAATTTAATCGTCCTCCGGTAGGGTGTTGGCTACGGAATCCTAAATTTGATCTGCCAGCGTGTATTGTTCGTAGCTTAACGCAGAGCGCTTACCCCGGATTGGTAGATGGTGCAGGTTCGAGACCCGCCGGACGTTTAAATTTATGATTCCCATTTTTGTGATATGTAATGTGTGTCAATTGTTCTTTCTTATTTATCACCTTACTTTCAATATCACTATACATGGCATAGTGATATTGAAAGTAAGGCGATAAATAAACATGGGATTCCATTTCAATCATGGGATTGGCATAGAGATAAGATGAGAGGCGTAAAAATCTCCGCTTTTGTCATTTCGTTTTACCTCTTTCTTTGTTCAATATATCCTTCTTATAGATTACACTCAGACACAGGACAAACAGACAGGTTCATGCACATAAATATCTGTACTGGGTGGGAATCGAACCCGTACAAGCATTTACCACCACGCTAACCTTAGGTTAAGTAAATATATTAAGAACATTACCTAAGCTAACTTATGATTTATGTAACGTTAATTACTTGTACATAAATCTTATTTAGTTGAAGCCATTTAATTGTTTATGTTACAACTTATTAGAAGACAAGTTGAACCGTAATTTTGGAACTAACGATATGTCAAGTTCCGGTAAATGTAATCGAAAATTTAAACTGTGATGTAAGTTTATGAAGTATAGTGAAGTACCCTTTAGTTTATAACGCCTTCAAATTGATTACCACATCTCCACCTCTCGTAAAAGTCGATCGCGAACCGTATAATAATGGCTTACATAACCAACATAATATACGGCTCACGATCAGTTCCTCAGTTCAGGTCGAATACAGGTCGGTTGTATTACCATTGTGGATTTTTAAACTTCGAAAAGTCACTGACAAAGTATCCAAATAAAACTAAAGTAGAACTTGAAGCTTTACTCAGTTATTCAAGATAGCGATAATAACTAGAAAACCAGCTCAGGTTGACGGCATTCAGAACACTATCAAGATACTATTTGCGTATGTGGGACTTTGAATGGCGTTTATAATCAGAAGGCTTTCACTGCATTACCGGAAATTGGAGGCAAGCAGCAGTTCAAGCTGTCTAGAAAATAAACTAAGTAACTCAC
Source organism: Pseudoips prasinana (assembly GCA_951640165.1). Taxonomy (NCBI): domain Eukaryota; kingdom Metazoa; phylum Arthropoda; class Insecta; order Lepidoptera; family Nolidae; genus Pseudoips; species Pseudoips prasinana. Next base: position 20,843,674 of record OX621240.1, read on the forward strand.
GCCAGAAATAACTCTTGAAAATACTTTTGATTAAACTTGGTATCAAATCAAAAGGCTTTAATATTGTGTATGTAGTATGTTTTTCCGATAAGCGGTTACTTTGTTTTCAAGTATGCAGACATGAAATAGATACATGAACAAAGACAAATCACAAATGCTGGTATATATGTAATTATATAATTTTCAAAACGATTAATGCTAGCACGACATAGTCCCAGATGTAGATTTCTTCGCTTTAGATATAAATATATTTTTTTCCGGATATAATGATTTCCGGTTATCTCATAGTTTGGTGAATATATTATAGCTTAAAAAACTTGTGTAAAATAAGTCGTTGAACCCGGAATAGTTCCGAGACTGAAGTGCCGAGAAACAGTCGTTTCTGTATTAATTTCTTCCCAGAATAATCCCAGTTATTCTGGGACGAAAGTTGTCAAAAATCAGTAAGCTTAGTATTATTATCTGCTGATCTGCCTGTACAGACTCATCAGCAGAAAATACTAAGCGTACTGATCGTTGACAACTTTTCCAATACTTTCTCAGTATACGGTGCGTAAGTATATATTTTTTAAAGAGAACGTAGAGGAAAGTTATTACCTATCACCCGGGGTACTTATCAAACATACCTCTATAATTGACGGACACAAAGCACATCGAACTCGGAACAACAATTGTCTTAACCGCTGCGCCACACGAGCAGTTATTAAACTTTATCCCATGTTCAGAGGAAGAGAAATAATATTAAATTGAAATAATTGAAAACTTTACTAATTAAAAACTTTATCGAGATAACTAAACTTGTTATCACTTATTTCCTTCAACAGGATTAGCTATATTCATGTTTAAAAAAAGGTACGTGAACATATCAAAAATATTTTTTACATAAAAATGCAATCCATCAATAGTTTCAATAATTTTATTTACTACAGTATAGTATGTACTGTATATATATACAATACTTATTATTACTTATTATACAAAACATTTCTAAAAAACTAAGTGCATGTGTACACTATTCTAATGTTGACTGGCAGAAGATGTATTATGTCCGATGTATGTATATATTCCGATTGTATTGAAGTTTATAAAATTCGTTGTTTTTTAAGCTTATCTGAGTACGTAAAAAAAGGTTCAACTAGAAGAACATAAAATTTACTAAAGTTGTACTAATATACAATTCTGAACGCGGGTCTTCCTTTTAGAATTTAAAAAAAGACTATGGTCACGCTTGGGATATAATTCCTATATCACAGGCAACTTCACAAACTTTCAATTAACGAACACTTATGGGCCTCGGAATTACTTAAGTTCTGAGTGGGGATGGAAACTGAAACACGAGGATGGCTAGGTAGTAGTAAAGGGACAACAATAACCACTGCATCAAATGTGCATAAAATTCTAATGACTCCAAAATATATCATTTTACTTGTATCAAACTCACCAAAAGAAACTCACATTCGTCATCATGAAGCTTGTTTTATTCCGAGTTAGTTCGTTCTATCTTATCGTTCTTTCACTTCCTAAAGTAATACGGACGGATAAGATAATAAGTACGCCTGCACATCAAGCTACCAAAATCTCTCAAATTTCCCCAATTGAAAGTGAACCTTATGCTAATGTGATAAAGTTGAAAATCTTTGAAAGAAATTTGACAGATTGAGGTAGCTGGATGTGCTGGCGTCTGTACTTCCACGGTCACATCAAAAGTTCCGGGTGATACCGAACTGATATTACTTACTTAACTATTTAGGTATATGAATAAACTTATATGTTCCAGAATGGTAGTAATAATGTCCGTCTAGCCCAATATCGGCCACGGCGGCCAGTCTCAATGGAGACTAGCCATCTGCGCGGGACATATTATAAGTGCATAAGTGTGTGCGCAAATACAGGGGCACTTTCTATTCTATCACTCTCATGATCCGATGGGACGACAAGCGATACGACCGGAAAGAGGTCAATTACACGATCGACGGCTTTACGTGCTCTCTGAGGTAGGTATAGGTAATACCGCCAATTCCAGACTTCGGGCTGATACTGGGACATTATACTTTTTACATAAAAATCCCAAAATCACTTTTTTTATACAACTTAGTTGGCAAACAAGCATACGGTCGACCTGATGGTAAGTGGTCACCGTAGCCTATGAACGCTTGCTACACCAGGGGCATCATTAGCGCGTTGCCGACCCTTTTGTCCTGACCCGGGATTTGAACCCAGGACCTCATTATCTGCGGTAGAACACGCTACCGCTAGGAAAACTAGTCAGAGTAGAAGAAGAAGAATAATATAAATTTGAGTGCCAATCTCAACGTACAATCACGAATAATGTAATCTCATAAACAGACGCAAAGGGCCCAGTTAATGGATCAATGCTTTTGTTCCGGATAATCACAGACTTGTATTACAAGGATACAACCGTAGGGATTATGTTTTGTTCTGCCAAATGAAATTAGGAATATAGCTTATCCTGTAGAAGGAAATAAGTGATAACAAGTTTAGTAATCTTGATAAAGTTTTTAATTAATAATGTTTTTAATTATTACTTTATTCTTTTAATGATTATTTCTTGTCCACTAAGCATGGGATAAAATATAAGGACTGCACGTGTGGCGCAGCGGTTAAGACAGTTGTCTCGCCATTTTGTGGTGCGGGTTCAATTCCCGCACTATTCCAGCTACAAAGTCTTATTTTACACAAGTGTACATCAAACTCACTGACACAACCAGATACCCACGTCATATGAAAATAAATTGTACTAATTTTGGGACTATATTGTACTAGCATAAATCGTTTTGGGAAGAATATAGTTACATATACACCAGCATTTGTGATTTGTCTTTCTTCATGTACGTATTTAATATTCTATATTTTAAAATAAGTATGTAATTAAAAAAAAAACTAATAAATATTTTAAAACAGATTATTTTTCTGGCATGAGTTACTTAGTTTACTTTCTGGACAGCTTGAACCGCCACTCGCCTCCAATTTTCGGTAAAGCAGTGAAACCCTTCTAGGCTGATTGTAAAGGCCATGCAGGGTCCCACATACGCAAATTGGAGCTGGTTTTCTAGTTGTTCTCTTGAATAACTGAGTGATGCTTCAAGTTCTACTTCTACTCTTAGTTTTTTAGAGAATTCGGCTGCACGCGTGGTGCATCGACTAAGACAGCCACCTCGCCGCTTCGTGTCGCGGGTTCGAGTCCCGCGCCGGACAACTATTTGTGTGACCCATAAATATGTAGTTGTTCTGAGTCTGGAAGGTAATTTGTGTCCGTCTATTATATGCTTATAAAGTACTCCACGACACAGGTATTAGATTCCCTAGTAAGGGCATAATCTTTAAAAAACCGGCCAAGTGCGAGTCGAACGCGCGCACGAAGGGTTCCGTGCCATTACCTATAAAAACGAGCAATACATTCACGTTTGTTGTATGGGAGCCCCATTAAATATTTATTTTGTTTTGTTTTTTAATGTTTGTTATAGCGGCATCAAAAATACATCATCTGTGAAAATTTCAACTGTCTTACTATCACGGTTCATGAGATACAGCCTGGTGAAAGACGGACAGACAGACAGCGAAGTCTTAGTGATAGGGTACAGAATCCTAAAATATGAATTTAAATCCACAACGGTAATACAATCGACCTGTATTTGAACTGAACTGAGGAACTGGTTCAGAGCCGTATATTATGATGCTTATGTAAGCCATTACTATACGGTACGCGATCAGTTTTGTCAATCGACTTTTACGAGACGTGACGATGTGGTAATCAATTTGAAGGCGTCATACGCTAAAGGGTACTTCACTACACTTCATAAACTTACATCATAGCTTAAATTTTCGATTACATTTACCGGAAATTGACAAATTTTAAATCCAAAATTACGGTATAACTTGTCTCTTAAGTTGTAACATAAGTAATTTAATGGCTTCAACTAATTAAATTGTAAAAGTAATTACCTTACGTAAAATATAAAATAGTTTAGGTAATATTCTTAATATATATGTATTTAATACTAACTGTGCCCCGCGGTTTTACCTGTGTTAAACTTTAATAATTTTAGCCTATGTGTTAATCCAGGGTGTCAGCTAACTCCATACCAAATTTGATTACAATCGCTCCAGCCATTAAGACGTGAAGAAGTTACAAACATACACACTCACTCAGTCACAAACTTTCGCCTTTATAATATTAGTGTGATTAGGTTAGCGTGGTTGGTAAATGCTTGCCTTTCAGGCTGCTGGTCGTGGGTTCGATTTCCACCTAGGACAGATATTTGTGTGCATTACCTGACATGTGACATGGCATGTATGTTTGTCCTGAGTCTGGGTGTAATTGTCTATATAAGTAAGCATTTAGGTACAAAAGAAATTATAAAATATCAGTTAACTGGTTTCCGAGTACAAGCTCTGCTTAGTTTGGGATCAGATGGCCGTGTATAAATAATGCCCCAGGTTATTACATATCAAAACCTCTCCACTCCGACTAGGAAAAGATTTTATGTTTATTATGAATAATTGTACGGTTTAAAACTATATAAAACCTACTCAAACTTTTGTAATAAAGACCAATTAAAACAACATTTTTATGGTCCCATATAGAAAACATTTCCCGTGGAATAAAAAACAATAAAAATATTTTTCACACATAAATTAATCGAAACAGTCGAATTGACAACCTCCTTCTTTTGTTAAAAAATGGATTGCCATCAAAACTCTGTATCAAAGTTTGATTAAACTTAATTTTTAATGAAAAAGCTTTAACTTTGTTCGTAGTAGCAGTAACTTTGTTCGGGAAAAATATTCCCGATAAGCGGTTTTTAAGAATAGGTAGGTACAATAAAAGACTGATATTTTATTTTTTATTTAAGAAGCCATTTGTTCACTTGAATCCACACCGCAATGTGACGCCCGCTACACGCGGGTGAAGGAAATTGTTTTCTGATTGGCGGAGATGCCGTTACGACGATCAGAGAAACATTTGGGATCTAAAAATCGACATTACTAAAGGCTTATGGTCGATAAAAAGCACATTAATATCGCCTTGCGGTCCCTTTCCGATGTTACACAGATGTTATAGACATTGTCATGGGAATATTCGCCTTGAAGTTGATATTATAATATAATTAATAGTTAATAGTGTCGAATTGTCACGTTGCATGTGTAGATTTGCATCTTAATGGAAACTAAGATTTTATAGTGAAACATTGGTGCAGTCTCTATTTCTACATACTATAAATACGATAGAGCCAACTTTCTTAGTTTAGTCTGGTTACGTCAATACGGACGGGCTGAGCTAAAGATTTAGATACTGCTTTTATAATATCCTTACTTCAACCTTGGAATGGGTGCCAAGTCAATTGTCTGTCCTGAAATTTGTTTATAACAGCATACAATATTTAATAACAACTTAAAATAACATTTCTTCATACAACTTAGAATAATATATTAAAACTTAAGGTCCGACTTGGCTAGTTAAGTATTAAAACTGATATAATTGGATAAAAATGAGCGGTCGAATTAGACTCGTTATATTTTATATACACGTGAAGACCTTAAAATCCACATGAAGACCGGCTGTCATCAATTTTGGTTGCTTCTTACATTCAAAGTCAAAGTAACTTTATTCCGTAAAAATTTTACATTTATGTGGAATCGTCATATTTTTTTAGCATTACAGGCAATACAGATACTACAAGTGAGTTTTCCTAATATAATCAATTAGAGGAGGCTGCTGGTACTGCCTCGTATCCGACGCACCAAGGAGAAAGATCTTTATCTTCAAATCGCTTTGAAGTGATCAGTGCATGCTTCTGGAAACACACCTGATGTACTGCAGTAGCGGGACAGACCCCATGATCCTAAAACCATTACTGTACTGTACACGTAGAGCTTCGTCCGATCTGTGACGGCTGGGACGCTATCTAACCCCAGCTGCAGGTATGACAATAAGCTTTAAAAAGCGCTATTCTTTCTAGGCGTAATACTTTGATTTCCAATGTTTTTTTTAATTTAATCGGATATCGCTTTTCAAATTGACGATAATTTTCCAATTAAATGAAAGCCTTTGAATTTTCTCCCCCATTTTACTTCAGCGAGTTTCGTATTTCATAAATCGGAAGATCAGATGTCGTGGGATACCTTAATTTTATTACAAATTAAGCTCTTGGAAAATTTAATTAAAACATCCTATTTTAACTGGTATAAAAATAGGATAGGATATAATGCTACTTAATTGCACACCGGGAAAAACAGTTCTGAATGTAAGGGTTTATGCATGAAAATCTTTTATAGTTAATAGTTATTCCGTAGTAACATTATGAAAAATGATGTTACAAAAAAAGAAACAGCAAGTTTATAAAATAATTATTTACTAGTGATCATAATAATAATACATTATAGATATGTACAGACGCCAACACATCCAGCTACCCCTATTCCGCCAAATTTCCCTAATTGAAAGTGAACTTTATGCTTATGTGATAAAGTTGAATATTGACAAAAGAAATTTTACAGATTAGGGTAGCTGGATCTGTACGTTAATGCCGAAATTGTACTTGGACTAGATATCTGAATAACTTAAAACCTAGAGTGATTATATTTTATTACTCATTATGATATATTAAAAAAAGATATGACTATTTTATTCCAAAAAGGTTGACTATTTTGTTCCCTTATTATATAAACATTGAAGTAAAATAATTAACATGTGAGATTTTCTTTCGTACCACTTATTACTTAAATTTTGAAGATGCTAATTATTTCAAATATATGTATTTTAACACAACAAAGAAAAACACCCAGTAGTTGCCCGGATTTTGGAAGTGCGACATACCATAGCTTCAGAGAGCATGTAAAGACGTACGTGAAATTTAAAAACTGGGGCTCGTGGACTGGTCTATAAACAGGGCGGAACTCAGTACCACTTCTTAGTGCCGAAATTAGCCATAATGTTAGCCAGGTAACTATCCGTCTGTTGTTTTCCTTTTTATCTGCCAAATTACTAATGATCTCCCTTAAACATTGAATATTGAGACAGTGTCACACAGATCATCCTAGCCCCAAACTAAACAAAGCTTGTACTATGGGTACCAGGCGATGATATAAATACTTATATAGATAGATAAATACTTATATACATAGGAAACATCCATGACTTAGAAACAAATATTCGTGCACATCACACAAATATTTGCACTTACCGGGATTCGAACCCAGGACCACCAGCTTCGTAGGCAGGAGCACTACCGACTAGGCTACGCTGACCGTCAAAGAATATTGTATGGAAAGTTTGTAACATCGTTTGTGTAGAACACGTAACATATTAATAAATGTCAGATAATTTCCATAGAGCCCCTAATAACGTGAACTTCATTTATCATTCTCACAATATTCCACGAGTTCCCACTTCCTTTCATTCATGTCATGTGCAAATTCACATGTTGTTGTTTTGCACTTGTTAATGTTATATGATGTTGCTTGTAAAAAAATATTGTATAAGTATTTATCAATTTCAAGAAGTCGTGTCTTTTCTATGAAGTAACTTTTATTTAAAATTATTAACTAGCCCAAATATATATTGATATTTTATCTTTAATTTATTTAAATTTATCTGATTGCAAAAAGTATGAAGTTATTGAAAGGAATACGAGAATGATTTTGTCCTAAAAATATTTACAAAACAATTTTTTTCTTACCAATATAAATAAAATTTATTTAATTGAAATATTTCATTCATAATGCCTTAAAGGATAACCTAATATGTATATTAGCCTGTTGCTAGTAGCTATTCTGAGGTTAAGCTCAGGCAATTTCTCAAAGGAAAACTTTGAGAAATTGCTATGGTATACACTAGATGGAAAAACCGCAAAATACAATATATTTTTTGCATACATTACATTGCATTATATACTACCTGCGTTCCACTTCATACTTGGTTTCAATTAATAAATAATGTCCTCCTACCCGAATTTCGGCCACGGCGGCCAGTCTCAATAGAGATTAGCCATCTGCGTGGGACATATTATTATAGCGCACAAGTGTGCGTGCAAACACAGGAGCACTTTCTATTCCATCACTTTAATGATCCGATAGGACGCCAAGTGACACGACCGGAAAGAGGTCAGGTACAGGACCGACAGCTTTACGTGCTCTCTGAGGCACGGGGGTATAATACCGCCAACTCCCAGACTTCGGGCTGATGTGAAAATTTTATTTTTACAGAAAAGTCACTAAATCACATTTTGGCCCGACCCGGGATTTTAACCCAGGACCTCGTTCTCTGCGGGTGAACACCCTACCGCTAGACCAATGAGGCAGTTGGTTGCAATTAATTAAATACCAAACCCCACAGTATTTGATATTCAATATTATATAAATATTATGGCATACTTAATGACTGAAGCCCATAGTTATTCTGAAAGATTACCCTTTTTATATAAGCAACCAAAGTTACCTGTATTCAAAACCCCCAATTTATGCAGGAACGCACATTGAGTGGATAGTAAGGGGCGGGCGTGAATACATACATACAGCCTATCGACGTGAATTAGTGAGAGTGCGAGATAACTGCCGATAATGTTTAATAATAAATGAATTTATGGGGCAAGCTCAAGTGGCGTTATGTGCACGAGCGTAGCCCACATCTCAACCATGACATTTAATATAAAGTTACGTTTAAAATTAAATGTAAAAGGATTTTAATTTTTTTTAAATATTAATTAAAATAAGAAATAATATGGGCTTAAAGCTATATCTATCATTTTTAAAATACATAAAATTTAAACGTATAAATTTAAAACCTTCGTGAAAACTGTCTGTGTTAAGCTCGAGACGTTTCGCAGCCGTTGAGGACGTCAAAATAAGTGTGAGTACGTGTATCGTGTATGTCTGTGTGAGTGCGTGTGTATGAGTATGTACGTGTGCGTGTATGCTCTGCGTAGTATTTGGGGTAAGATGTTTAAGCAGGTGCATGGGTTTATTTTATCATTACAAAATTTTAAGGCATTATAATATCAGCAATATTCATAGAACTTAGTTCCCTAGCGTGGCTAGCCTGACTTGCGGTGGGAGTAAACTGGTAGAAAACAACACGTAGTGTAATAGCGTTATGTCCCCTTTATGCCACTATCTCTCACCCTCTTTCTTTCTTTTCTATACGAGTATGTGTATATATAACCTCAATAGAGAAAAATTTCGTTAAAGATTATTTATAAATTAACTTCATTCCTAACGGCAATCGACAAACTGACCGAAAAATATCTTTAGTGTAGTGTAGTAATTTAAAAAATGTATGTTTTAAGTACGAGTAACTACATATTTTTTTGAAATTTGTTAAAATCCCTAAACAATTTATTATTTTAGGTTTACAGATGGTTTAATACTTTAACAGGGGTTACCTTTAATAAACACTAAATCTAAATGTCTGACTTCGAATATTACCTTGCCGAATGGTTATTTGAAAAATTGCATCTTATTCTATCATTTTGCCGATGGTTGATCATTAATTTTTGGACCAAAAGTAACAGTAAGAGTGCCCAGTTTAATCTCTGAGTAATAACTTCTGCAATTAACTGACAAATGTAAAAGAATGAAGGTATTATAGCGTTTTCAACTTATTAAATTTTTATTGCCACCAAATATTGTGATTTTTGAGACTTTAGAAAGGTATTTATATACTTCTTAACCTAATGTAAACTCATGGTTACTTTAGTATTGCGAAGCTTGTTGCTGGTCATTTAATAGCCATTAATTCAGCCTGCCGATTACAAATGCAGTATCTGGGGGCACCGATTAGACTTCTAGCTCTGATAGTTTTGATTTATACCTAGACTACATGCACTATTCGCTGTGTGGTGACGGCCTAAGAATATCACCACCCCCTCTCATCCCGTGGGGGGACGTAAAAGTCGTCCCGAGGGAATATATACCAGAGAACGGGCAGCAGCGTTCTCCTGAGTACCATGTCCACCTTACTGCGATCGCCAACCCGTCTGCCAAGCGTGGCGATTATGGCAAATCCCCTCAAATGATGGACACAACCAAACCGCGGCCCCCAGTCCCCGGCAGCCCTGCTATTCCCAGCCGTGGTAACAGCCGTCGTTACGGCAGGGCAGGGGGTGCTAAGAATCCCCGGCAGATTCCGCGTTACCAACACCGACGACCTCTGGCCCTGGCAACATATAACACACGTACACTGCGGTCCGACGAGAAGATAACCGAACTGGAGGAAGAGTTGAGCAGGTTAAATTGGGATATTGTAGGATTATCTGAAGTCCGAAGAGAGGGGGAGGACTCGATAATACTGAAATCCGGAAACCTGCTCTATTACCGGGAGGGTGACCAAATATCCCAAGGTGGTGTCGGGTTCATAGTCCACAAGTCCCTCGTGAACAACCTAGTGAAAATCTAGAGTGTGTCGACGAGGGTTGCGTACCTTATACTCAGAATCACCAAGCGGTATTCGTTGAAGGTTATACAGGTATACGCACCCACTTCGACACACTCCGACGGTGAAGTCGAGGTTATGTATGAGGACATATCCAGAGCCATACATACCTCTAACTCCTATTTCACTGTGGTCATGGGGGACTTTAACGCGAAGCTGGGCAAACGATTCGGTAATGAGCTGAGAGTGGGGCAATTTGGAACTGGTGACCGGAATCCCCGGGGCCAAATGTTGGCCGACTTCATGGAGAAGGAGAGACTCTTTATGATGAATTCCTTCTTCAGGAAGCCGGATCACCGCAAATGGACCTGGGTGAGCCCGGATGGTAAAACTAAAAATGAGATAGACTTTATCTTGTCGACGAGACGACAGATGTTCAATGATGTCTCCGTGATCAATGCGGTTAAAACCGGGAGCGATCACAGACTGGTCAGAGGCTCATTGAACCTTAATGTCCAACTCCAGAGGTCCCGACTGATAAAGTCTACGCTCCGATCTTTACCTATCCACGTCCAAAACCCCGAACCATTTCAGCTCGAACTGGAAAACCGTTTCGAATGCCTAGCAGACTGCGAGGAAGTGGACTCATACTATGACAGGCTCGTAGAAGCTGTCCATACGGCTGGGTCTAAGGTCTTCAAGGCCCGCCGTACAAACAGAACTAAAAAGATCTCTGACTTTACCCTGCAACTAATGGAAGATAGACGGAAAATGGTTCTGACATCCTCAGATGATGCTACCAGATATCGGCAGCTCAACAGACAGATCTCAAAGTCTTTGACTCGCGACACGCGGCAATTTAATACAATTAGTATTAAAGAGGCCATTGAGCGGAACAAAGGCTCCAAAGTGTTCGCAAGAGCTCTGTCTGTTGGACAGAGCCAACTGACGAAGCTGAAGACTGAGGATGGTAGAATCGTCACGTCTAAACCTGAGTTGCTGGGAGAGATCGAGAAGTTCTACGGACAGTTATATACGACAACACAGCCACCTGTCAAAAGTCATGCCTCAGATCCCAGAGCACGACTAACCCAACATTACACCGAAGACATCCCGGACGTCAGCCTGTACGAGATTAGAATTTTTGAAGGCGGGTGGTACACCAATCCTACGGGCCCTTCAGAAGTAATTTAACTCCGTCATACTAGATGGTCAAACGCCACAAGCATGGCACAGAAGTGTGGTGGTGCTCTTCTTCAAAGGGCTTTCTTACAAGGGCGACAAAAACCTATTGAAGAATTATAGACCCATCACACTGCTGAGCCATGTTTACAAGTTGTTTTCGAGGGTCGTTACGAACCGTCTCGCGCGCAGGTTTGACGACTTCCAGCCTCCCGAACAAGCCGGTTTCCGAAAAGGCTTTAGCACCATAGACCACATACATACGGCAAGTTATACAGAAGACCGAAGAGTATAACAAGCCACTGTGCTTAGCGTTTGTGGACTATGAGAAAGCCTTTGATTCTATCGAAACATGGGCCGTGCTGAGGTCTCTCATACGGTGCCAAATTGACTACCGGTATATCGAACTGATAAAGTGTTTGTATGAAAACGCCACTATGTCGTGCGACTCCAGGACCAGATCTCGAAACCTATCCACTTGCAGCGAGGCGTGAGACAGGGAGATGTTATATCTCCGAAACTGTTCACCGCTGCATTGGAAGACGTCTTCAAGCTTCTGGACTGGAAAGGCTTTGGCATCAATGTCAATGGCGAGTACATCACTCACCTTCGATTTGCCGATGATATCGTAGTCATGGCTGAGACCATGGAAGACCTCGGTACAATGCTCGATGACCTCAGCAGAGTCTCTCAACAAGTGGGTCTGAAAATGAACATGGATAAGACGAAAATCATGTCAAACGTCCATGTTGCACCCACTCAATTGAAAGTTGGTGACTCTGCACTCGAAGTTGTAGAGAACTATATTTACCTAGGACAGACCATCCAACTAGGTAGGTTCAACTTCGAGAAGAAGGTCAATCGTAGAATCCAACTCGGATGAGCAGCGTTCGGGAAGCTACGTAACATCTTCTCGTCCAAAATACCGCAGTGTCTCAAGTCGAAAGTCTTCGACCAGTGTGTGTTGCCAGTGATGACATACGGAACAGAGACGTGATCGCTCACTATGGGCCTTATTCGAAGGCTCAAGGTCACCCAAAGAGCAATGGAGAGGGCTATGCTCGGAGTTTCCTTGCGGGATCGCATCAGAAATGACGAAATCCGCAGGCGAACCAAAGTCACCGACATAGCCCGAAGAATTGCCAAGCTGAAGTGGCAGTGGGCAGGGCACATAGCTCGTAGAGCCGACGGCCGTTGGGGCAGAAAGTTTCTCGAGTGGCGACCACGAACCGGAAGACGCAGCGTGGGCAGGCCCCCTACAAGATGGACCGATGATCTTGTGCGGGTCGCTGGAAATCGCTGGATGCGGATAGCGCAAGACCGGCAATTGTGGAGATCTTTGGGGGAGGCCTTTCGGCTGATGGCAGTGGACGTCTTTCGGCTGATATGATGACATGCACTATTGACAAAAATATAATAAGCTCTCTATTCTACTTTGCTCGTTGTGTATACATTTTATTTCCATTCTTTTATTAATTCGTTTCTGTAGTGCATCGGGAATGTTCGCAGATGCACATGCAGATTGTTTTTATACAACAATGCGTAAAATATGCGGTTCTCTGGTGCATAGGGTGCGGGCCAGCTCGAACAGCATCCTATACATGATTGCAAGTTTGTGGACTGCGCCTACATAAGTCGTTGCTGTGCCGTCTCCCATGGCATGTCGCAGGGATGACGGTTGCTGGGTTATAATAATGTATGTTACTAACATAGCTGTAAGTCCTACTAACATATATGAGTCATAGTAACTTGAATAAATAAATTTTCTATTAATCATTTTAAATGGTTGAATTTCGCTTTATAACCTCATATGTCCCGCTTTTGTCTTAAAACTATATGCTGAAAAGTCCTGCCTAATTTGAAGTATATATTAACTGAATTTAAATACACACATAGACTCACGCCTGTTTTCCAGAACAAATGGAAATCCGTTGTCTCTGTCTACAACGGATTTCCATTTGTTACGATCTTTGGACACCTTAAATATTAAATATCATATAAATATTATATATCTGAATTTAAATATCTGTATTAAATCCTCATATTTCGAGAAATACTTCAAGTTATTAGTAGGTAGTATTTGCGGTTGCACTGTTTTGAATAGTTAAAACATATAATAATCTGGATAGGACGTATAAAACATAGTGTTTCAAAATATGTTTTTGTTAATTGATGGTGATCTTATGAAACGATTAGGTAGGTATATATCTAATTTACTGTAGAAATAATATAGATACCGACTTTAGCTGAAGAGTTACAATATAAATGAAGGCAGCTGGCGAATTGGTGGGAAGTATTCTCACAGACAATTTTAACACTTGAATTCTTGTTCACATTTTAAAAAGTCTGTAAGAATTGATATGTCGTTTCAAGAAACTCGGAAAGACTTGAGTTCATCAAGTTATCTCTGTTTCGATATACGGCGACGGGATTAGTGGATGCCCCATGAAGGTTAGGAATATGTACAGAAGTAACACTTAGAAAGGGCGAAATATATTCAAAGTAGAAACCAGTTTAACACTCGATGATAAATTGATTTCTTAAGCTTATGCAAAAACATTTATTAGTGAAAAACCTAACACAAAACAGAAAAGAATTGGAAAAAGAAAACAAATCCATCACGGAAAAAACTAGAATTACGCTCCCAAGCGGCTAAGTCGTTTGGTGCTATTTATATTTAAATTTCATAGTGGTGACGTATTTGTTATCTTTTGATACAACATTTTCAAATACAATTTTTTGTTTAATACGATTATGCGATATCCTATTAAACAAAAAAAATGATGCATGGTCGTAATTCGCCAGAATGGTCTCAAGCATCTAATTAAAATAAGCAACATCTTCTTATAAGTAGAAACACTTCATATCGTCATATCCTTCTATATAAATAATCCTCCTCCTTAATAGGTGGCGAGTACGTCAATTTTTAAATCGAATTAATAATTAAAACTCCAATAAGTATAGAAATTCGATTTAAAAATTTATTACGGACAACTTTACATAGTGAAAACAATATGTATTTTTTTTAAACAACGCCCGCCCAATTGTCATTAATCCCTGTGTTTCGGGGTACTTTACAAACATTTTTTTTATTACGATAAACATGATCCAGAAAGAATAATTGAACCTGTCCACGGTGTCCAGGGATGGAAAGAAACAATATTGTAATAGTTACTGGCTAAACTGGGCACGAAGAATCAAAGTACTGATAATTTTAATGTACGTCGGATGATGAATTGACGGACACAAAGTAGTAAAGTACATTAAGACTAAGGACAATCATTTACGAGTCACACTTATGTATTTCCTGCGCGGGTATCGAATCCAGGACACGAAGTGGCGAGGTGACTGTCTTAGCCGCTGCGCCACACGTACTACGGTGCGCGTATAAAAATAGGGAGGCATCTCAATACATAAAACATTTGCCATAAAACCTTTAAACTGGGCATGTTATTCCAGCTGTAACCGGCCGGCTATCTCAAAACATACAATGGTGGATAATACATTAATTACAGGCCGTACCGCATATTATCTTAAACGACCGCCATTATTCTGATTGTTACGGTTATGATATCATCATTGACAATAACTTGAAGCCATAGATTATTATAGAAGTAAACACTTTGGCCTTCATGAAGATGGGACAGTTAGCCATAGGATACTTAAAACCAAGATCGTGGTTTATCTCTTATTAGTGTTTTGTACCTGTGTAAATATATATGAACTCATTTTAAAAATTCACTGCTGAGACATTTAAGCCCATGATATTGTCAGTGTATTTTGTCACTGAAGGTTGATAGAGGTTGGTTATGAGAAACTTATTATATTTTTACTTTTAAGCAATATTCTAAAGAAAGATTCTCGAGTGGCGCCCACGAACCGGAATATGGACCGATGATCTTGTGAGAGTTGCTAGAAGCCTTAAACTTAAACCTTAGATAGTGACCCATTGTTAATTTTAGGAAAGAAACGACGTTAGTGAAATAATTTAAGCCGCTACAGGTTTACATATTCAAACATAGCGTATGTAAATTTTCCACAGTGAAATATGATTCAAGTGTAATAGAATTGGATTACATGTACGTGCATTTAAACAACGTCAGAGTTCAGAAGCACGGTGAAGATAATAGTTTGCACGGCTGCGGGAAGACGAATATTCATAATTTACATTTGTACTTGGTAGGTACAGACGCCAGCACATCAAGCTACCCCAATCAGTCAAATTTCTTTTATAGATTTTCAACTTTATCACAAAAGCACAAGGTTTACTTTCAATTGGGGAAATTTGACAGAATGGGGTAGCTTGATGTGTGTGTGGGACTGATAAACTGTTGGAGATAAGAAGTGACTGATTGTTCATCTAGCCACTGTTGCGCTAGCTTTGGTTAACGAACGCTATTGTTTTGAGTTATATGGACCACCATGTCAGCCAACAAACATTCACTACTGGACAAATGCTTGGCAGTCGGGTAGGCAATCGTAGTTTGCCTTGAAGTTGATATTATAATATAATTAATAGTTAATAGTGTCGAATTGTCACGTTGCATGTGTCTGATTTGCATCATAACGGAAACTAAGATTTTATAGTGAAACATTGGTGCAGTCTCTATTTCTACATACTATAAATACGATAGAGCCAATTTTCTTATTTTAGTCTGGTTACGTCCATACGGACGGGCTGAGCTAAAGATTCAGATACTGCTTTTATAATATCCCTATTTCGGGGGAATCAAACCCGGAACATTATTATTAACGGGTAAACACGCTACCATTTAATCTTCTTCAGTCTCTTAGACAACCTCTTGTTGTGGAAAAGAATGGCTTTACTTTTTGGACAAGCATAGTATATTCTAGTTGTAATAGGAAAACTTACGTAACTTATTTGGTAAAATATTAATAAAAAATACCACAACATCAAATTTATATTTTTTATAGCGACGACGTATTCGCCCATTTGTTTTATTTGTAATTCTATTTTGAAATCACATTAACCTACAGCAAAATACAAAATGTGAAATGACCGTCAACATTTTAAACTATGCCTTGTTTTTGAATTCAACAATAAAAAGTGATTTTTAAATGGTCTGTCCTAAAATTTGATTATAACAGCATAAAATATTTCAAAACAATTTAAAATAATTTCTTCATACAACTTAGGATAATATATTAAAACTTAAGGTCCGACTTGGCTAGTTAAGTATTAAAACTGATATAATTGGATAAAAATTAACGGTCGAATTAGACTCGTTATATTTTATGTACACGTGAAGACCTTAAAATCCACATGAAGACCGGCTGTCATCAATTTTGGTTGCGTTGAGTTTTCCTAATTATATTTAGAGGAGGCTGCTGGTACTGCCTCGTATCTGACGCACCAAGGAGAAAGATCTTTATCTTCAAATAGCTTTGAAGTGATCAGTGCATGCTTCTGGAAACACACCTGATGTACTGCAGTAGCGCGACAGCCCCATTATCCTAAAACCATTACTGTACTGTACACGTAGCGCTTCGTCCGATCTGTGACGGCTGGGACGCTATCTAACCCCAGCTGCAGGTATGACAATAAGCTTTAAAAAGCGCTATTCCTTCTAGGCGTAATACTTTGATTTCCAATGTTTTTTTTAATTTAATCGGATATCGCTTTTCAAATTGACGATAATTTTCCAATTAAATGAAAGCCTTTGAATTTTCTCCCCCAGTTTACTTCAGCGAGTTTCGTATTTCATAAATCGGAAGATCAGATGTCGTGGGATACCTTAATTTTATTACAAATTAAGCTCTTGGAAAATTTAATTAAAACATCCTATTTTAACTGGTATAAAAATAGGATAGGATATAATGCTTCTTAATTGCACACCGAGAAAAACAGTTCTGAATGTAAGGGTTTATGCATGAAAATCTTTTATAGTTAATAGTTATTCCGTAGTAACATTATGAAAAATGATGTTACAAAACAAGAAACAGCAAGTTTATAAAATAATTATTTACTAGTGATCATAATAATAATAATACATTATAAATATGTACAGACGCCAACACATCCAGCTACCCCTATTCTGCCAAATTTCCCTAATTGAAAGTGAACTTTATGCTTATGTGATAAAGTTGAATATTGATAAAAGAAATTTGACAGATTAGGGTAGCTGGATCTGTACGTTAATGCCGCAATTGTACTTGGACTAGATATCTGAATAACTTAAAACCTAGAGCGATTATATTTTATTACTCATTATGATATATTAAAAAAAGATATGACTATTTTATTCCAAAAAGGTTGATTATTTTGCCCCCTTAATATATAAACATTGAAGTAAAATATTTAACATGTGAGATTTTCTTTCGTACCACTTATTACTTAAATGTTGAACATCATAATTATTTCAAATATATGCACCCAGTAGTTGCCCGGATTTTGGAAGTGCGACATACCATAGCTTTAGAGAACATGTAAAGACGTACGTGAAATTAAAAACCTGGGGCTCGGGGACTGGTCTATAAACAGGGCGGAACTCAGTACCACTTCTAAGTGCTGAAATTAGCCATAATGTTAGCCAGGTAACTAGCCATCTGTTGTTTTCCTTTTAATCTGCCAAATGACTAATGATCTCCCTTAAACATTGAATATTGTATGGAAAGTTTGTAACATCGTTTGTGTAGAACACGTAACATATTAATAAATGTCAGATAATTTCCATAGAGCCCCTAATAACGTGAACTTCATTTATCATTCTCACAATATTCCACGAGTTCCCACTTCCTTTCATTCATGTCATGTGCAAATTCACATGTTGGTGTTTTTGTACTTGTTAATGTTATATGATGTTGCTTGTAAAAAAATATTGTATAAGTATTTATCAATTTCAAGAAGTCGTGTATTTTCTATGAAGTAACTTTTATTTAAAATTATTAACTAGCCCAAATATATATTGATATTTTATCTTTAAAATATTGAAATTTATATGATTGCAAAAAGTATGAAGTTATTGAAACGAATACGAGAATGGTTTTGTTCTAAAAATATTTACAAATAATTTTTTTCTTACCAAAATAAATAAAATTTATTTAATTGAAATATTTCATTCATAATGCCTTAAAGGATAACATAATATGTAAATTAGCCTGTTGCTAGTAGCTATTCTGAGGTTAAGATCAGGCAATTTCTCAAAGGAAAACTTTGAGAAATGGCTATGGGATACACTAGATGGAAAAACCGCAAAATACAATATATTTTTTGCATACATTACATTGCATTATATACTACCTGCGTTCCACATTATACTTGGTTTCAATTAATAAATAATGTCCTCCTAGCCGAATTTCGGCCACGGTGGCCAGTCTCAATAGAGATTAGCCATCTGCGCGGGACATATTATTATAGCGCACAAGTGTGCGTGCAAACACAGGAGCACCTTCTATTCCATCACTTTCATGATCCGATAGGACGCCAAGCGACACGGCCGGAATGAGGTCAGGTACAGGACCGACAGCTTTACGTGCTCTCTGAGGCACGGGGGTATAATACCGCCAACTCCCAGACTTCGGGCTGATGTGAAAATTTTATTTTTACAGAAAAGTCACTTAATCACTTTTTGGTCCGACCCGGGATTTTAACCCAGGACCTCGTTCTCGGCGGGTGCAATTAATCGTCAATTAGTCAAAACCCCAAACTTATGCAGGAACGCACATTGAGTGGATAGTAAGGGGCGGGCGTGAATACATACATACAGCCTATCCACGTGAATTAGTGAGAGTGCGAGATAACTGCCTATAATGTTTAATAATAAATGAATTTATGGGGCAAGCTCAAGTGGCGTTATGTACACGAGCGTAGCCCACATATCAACCATGACATTTAATATAAAGTTACGTTTAAAATTAAATGTAAAAGGATTTCAATTTTTTTAAATAATAATTAACAAAAGAAATAATATGGGTTAAAAAAGCTATATGTATCATTTTTAAAATACAGAAAAATTTAAACATATAAATTTAAAGCCTTCGTGGAAACTGTCTGTGTTAAGCTCGAGACCTATATGACAAATTTCTAGACATTTTCCTTGTTCTAGCTCGTTTCGCAGCCGTTGAGGACGTAACAATAAGTGTGAGTACGTGTATCGTGTATGTTTGTGTGAGTGCGTGTGTATGAGTATTTACGTGTGCGTGTATGTTCTGCGTAGTATTTGGGTTAAGATGTTTAAGCAGGTGCATGGGTTTATTTTATCATTACAAAATTGTAAGGCATTATAATATAAGCAATATTCATAGAACTTAGTTCCCTAGCGTGGCTAGCGTGACTTGCGGTGGGAGTAAACTGGTAGAAAACAACACGTATTGAAATAGCGTTATGTCTCCATTATGCAAATATCTCTCACTCTCTTTCTTTCTATTCTATATGAGTATGTGTATATATATCCTCAACAGAGAGCGGGTGGAAATTTCGTAAAAGGTTATGTATTAATTAACTTCATTCCTAACGGCAATCGACAAAATGACCGAAAAATATCTTTAGTGTAGTGTAGTAATTTTGAAAATTTCTGTTGTAAGTTACAAGACAATTTTTATAATTTGTTAAAATTCCTAAAAAAAAAATATTTGTGGTTTAAAGATGGCGTATATACTTTAACATGAGTAACATTTTATAAAAGCCATATCTAAATGTCTGACTTAGAATATTCCCTTGCCGAACAGTTATTTGAAGACTTGCATCTAATTCTATCATTTTCACATTTTGCCGATGGTTGATGGTGAAGTTTTAGACCAAAGGTATCAGTAAAAGAACCCAGTTTAATCTCTGAGTAACTACTTCTGCAGTTAACTGAAAAATATAAAAGAATCAATGAAATTAAATAAGTTACAAAAGTTGTAGTACCTTACTTCAACTTTTGCAACTTATTCAATTTGTTTGCAAAGAAACATCGGTGATTTCTTAATAATTTGGTAAAGCTATATCACCATTTAAATGAATGTAGACTAATGGTTACTTTAATATAGCGAAGCTTGTTGCTGGTCATTTAATAGCCATTAATTCACCCTGCCGATTACAAATGCAGTATCTGGGGGCACCGATTAGACTTCTAGCTCCGATAGTTATGATTTATACCTAGACTACATGCACTGTTGATAAAAGCATAATAATGTCTTTATTCTTCTTTGCTCGTTGTGAATACATTTTATTCCCATTCTTTTATTAATAATTTTAAATGGTAGAATTTCGCTTTATAACTTCATATATCCCACCTTTATCCTAAAACTATGTGGTGAAAAGTCATGCTTAATTGTAAGTGTATACTTACAATTAAGCATGACTTTTCACTTTTCATTAACGGAATTTAAATGTCTGTATTAAATCTTCATATTTCAAGATATACCTGAAATATTAGTACTGTTTGCGGTTAAACTGTTTTGAATACGTTTAACATTTATCATAAACTGTATGGAAGTATAAAACATATTATTTGAATTTCCTTTTTGTTAAATGACCACCAGCATTTATGAGACGATTAGGTAAAATATATATATACGATTACCTGAAATATTAGTACTGTTTGCGGTTAAACTGTTTTGAATACGTTTAACATTTATAATAATCTGTATAGGAAGTATAAAACATATTATTTGATTTTTTTTTGTTAAATGACCACCAGCATTTATGAAACGAATACCTAATTAACTGTAGAAATAATATAGATACCGACTTTAGCTAAAGAATTACAATATAAATGAAGGCAGCTGGCAAATTGGCAGGAAGTATTTTCACAGACAATTTTATAACACTTGAATTCTTGTTCACATTTTAAAAAGTCTGTAAGAATTGATATGTATTTTCAAGAAACTCGGAAAGACTTGAGTTCATCAAGTTATCTCTGTTTCGATATACGGCGACGGGATTAGTGGATGCCCCATGAAGGTTAGTAATATGTACAGAAGTAACACTCAGAAAGGGCGAAATATATTCAAAGTAGAAACCAGTTTAACACTCGATGATAAATTGATTTCTTAAGCTTACCCAAAAATATTTATTAGTGAAAAACCTAACACAAAACAGAAAAGAATTGGAAAAAGAAAACAAATCCATCACGGAAAAAACTAAAATTACGCTCCCAAGCGGCTGAGTCGTTTGGTGCTATTTATATTTAAATTTCATAGTGGTGACGTATTTGTTATCTTTTGATACAACATTTTCAAATACAATTTTTTGTTTAATACGATTATGCGATATCCTATTAAACAAAAAAAATGATGCATGGTCGTAAATCGCTAGAACGGTCTCAAGCATCTAATTAAATTAAGCAACATCTTCTTATAAGTACAAACACTTATGTCATATCCTTCTATATAAATAATCGTCCTCCTTAATAGGTGGCGAGTACGTAAATTTTTAAATCGAATTAATAATTAAAACTCTAATAAGTATAGAAATTCGATTTAAAAATTTACGTACTCGACAACTTTACATAGTGAAAACAATATGTATTTATTTTTTCCCAACGCCCGCCCAATTGTAATTAATACCTGTGTTTCGGGGTACTTTACAAACATATAATTGACGGACACAAAGTAGTAAAGTACATTAAGACTAAGGACAATTATTTACGAGTCACACTTATGTTTTTCCTGCGCGGGTATCGAATCCAGGACATGAAGTGGCGAGGTGCCTGTCTTAACCGCTGCGCCACACGTACTACGGTGCGCGTATAAAAAGGAGTGGAGGCATCTCAATACATAAAACATTTGCCATAAAACATTCAAACTGTGCATGTTATTCCAGCTGTAACCGGCCGCCAAAACATATAATGGTGGATAATACATTAATTACAGGCCGTACCGCATATAATCTTAAACGACCGCCATTATTCTGATTGTTACGGTTATGATATCATCATTGACAATAACTTGAAGCCATAGATTATTATAGAAGTAAACACTTTGGCCTTCATGAAGATGGGGCAGTTAGCGACAGGATACTTAAAACCAAGATTGTGGTTTATCTCTTATTAGTGTTTTGTACCTGTGTAAATATACATGAACTCATTTTAAAAATTCACTGCTGAGACATTTAAGCCCATGATATTGTCAGTGTATTTTGTCACTGAAGGTTGAGAGAGGTTGGTTATGAGAAACTTATTAAATTTTTACTTTTAAACAATATTCTAAAGAAAGATTCTCGAGTGACGACCACGAACCGAAAGATGGACCGATGATATTGTGAGGTTCGCTAGAAGCCTTAAACTTAAACCTTAGACAGTGATCCATTGTTAATTTTAGGAAAGAAACGACATTATTGAAATAATTTTAGCCGCTACAGGTTTACATATTCAAACATAGCGTATGTAATATTTCCACAGTGAAATATGATTCAAGTGTAACAGAATTGGATTACATGTACGTGCATTTAAACAACGTCAGAGTTCAGAAGCACGATGAAGATCATAATTTACATTTGTACTTAGTAGGTACAGACGCCAGCACATCAAGCTACCCCAATCAGTCATATTTCTTTTATAGATTTTCAACTTTATCACAAAATCATAAGGTTCACTTTCAATTGGGGAAATTTGACAGATTGGGGTAGCTTGATATGTGAGTGGGACTGATAAACTGTTGGAGATAAGTAGTGACTGATTATTCATCTAGCCACTGTTGCTCTAGCTTTGGTTAACGAACGCTATTGTTTTGAATTATATGGATCATCATGTCAGCCAACAAACATTCACTACTGGACAAATGCTTGGCAGTCGGGTAGGTGATCGTAGTTTGATGGTCATTAGAACTCAAAGAGCATAAACCCGTTTTTGGGACGACTTTTACACCGCCCACAGAATGAGAAAGGATGTTGATATCCATGGTCGTCACCTCACAGCGGTTATATGGATATGACTAGCTGTGCCCCGCGGTTTTATCCGCGTTAAACTTTATAATTATAGTCTGTGTATTATTTAATTTGTGTTTTTCTAGTATATGTTTGTAAAGTACCCCGCGACACAGGGACTCCCAAGTGTGGTAGTCTTTAAAAAACATCCATTCGTGAAAGAGTAACAAACATTCATACATCCATACTCACAAACTTTCGGATTTATAATATAAGTAGGATATCATATCAGGAAGTAAATACGTCGCCTATCATCTCATCGTTAAAAGAGGCGTCGTTTACTGTAATATTTCCAATTTATAAATATAATTGTAATATTTCGAAATTTAGACGTAAGAATGCAATATTGTGAAATTGATTCGAAAGGAAAAGTAATTTTAATAACCAATTATTATACTTTTCCTGCCTTAGCCTTAGTAAAAAAATAATTTCATACGTTTGTCTCTAAGTATTAGTTTCGTTTCTTATAGCTCGACATAAACCACCTAATATACCTTATTTTTGGCTAAGTTAAAGTAGTTATCTAGTATAAATCGCATATAAAATAGACACCTCTATTCGCTAAAAAAACAGGCGACACTAAACCCCGTATATTCGTGTACTAATTACTCATTTATTCTACACCAAAGGAGAGAACATTTTACTTCCATTTCGAGCTAAATAAATTTCTAGTTCCACTAACGAGTTTTGGTTTAGTCTATATTACTAGTACAGTCATCGACACATAATATATTATTGTCTTTTATTAGTTTTCTCATGAATATGATAGTAGATTATCGACGAAAGACTCTTTTGAACCGATTCCGTACCGATTTGACGAAAAAAAAGAAGCTAATCAATTCCATAGGGATTAATAGGAGTCTTTGCTCCTACAACCAGATTCAAGAACACTACACAAATTGTTTTCAACACTACATTTCTTCCAGAACACACTTGATATATGAGACAATCTCAAAACACAGTGCCTACAAATACAAACAGAGATGATATATCAGATGATACATAATGAATTTTACATTTTGGAGAATTAATGTATGAGTAATTGTTTTGGGGAATTTCGAACTTGGAGAGTTCGGGCATTGGCCGCACATAGTTCCTTTTTTGTATGGTTTGTGGCAACAGATTTGTTTACCAGAAATTTATTTTAGGTGGTTTTGAAATTCTTTATTGATCTTTGGACGTGTGGGAGGGTTACAACTTCTAAAATAACAAGTTTAGTTAAATAAAACGAAACTGCCGGGCATAGCCGTGGCTGATATTGTTTAAAAATTACTTTTTATCTCCACAAAGTAAAATTCATATAAGTACAATTATTGATGGGTCTAAGCGATTGTAAAAAACACAATTTTAATATTTTATTGATTTTTAATACATGTGACAATGAAAATGGTATAATATCTGTGCAAATAGAAGTATATGTACTTACAGAAAAAGGTTAATAAAATCTCTTTGTAGAGAATAAAATTTCTTTACTTTCGAGCTATTAAGGCTCGATATCTTAATCTTTGTTATACAAAGTGTAGATAAGTAAACATTTTGTATCTTTTTGACCTAAAGCAGCAATATTCAAAGCGGCGACCCCTTTTATCTTGAAATTCTCGGCGCGTTGCTTTAGGCGAAACTCGGACATATAAAACAACTTCTACAAAAGATTTTCATTAAGAAAATTCATCAGCCAAACGAAAATGTTTCGCACTCGACATTTATGAAAATACGGAAGTGTAGTAAAAACAAAGCTGTATTACACTTGACGTTGTAACGAGTGCAAGTGACAGCCTACCGAAATGTTTACTATAAAGTTCCAAATAAATTTAATAAACAAAGTTTTACTTTGGTCTTCCGTCTAGGATGCTTAATTCATCGTTGGGAATCAAAATCTGCTCTATTAGAAAATGTCGCTCATATTTTAACGCGTATATATTTTAGAGCATTTACTCCGATTAAGTACTTCGGCGTTTGACAAGTGATGAGATAAAAAAAAATTAGAGGGTCCCATATACCTAAATAGAATAATGCGATATAAATTTGTGTTATAAGATGGGAAATAAATTATTTATAACGCAATGAATAGTGTATAAACATTATAACCGTACGTGTTCAACGGTTATACGTTATAACGTGTATAGCCGTAGAAAATGCGTCGTTCTTAAAATATTCAATTGTAGCCTGATTAGTAAAAGTCAACAAAAAATGTTTAAAAAACAACAAGACAATTACAAGATCATTTCAGACCACTCATCGCGTTACATGACCCAGCTGTCAAGCTCCATAATATGTAAAAAATCTGGAGCTATCCAATCTTAACACACGGGGGCTATATTTGGACATATATACGTCAAGAAGTGTATAAAGATATCGTTGATGTAACTCCAATGCCACGCAATCAAAAATGTTTGCTATGCGTTCAGAATTCTCAGGCTCTGATTTTAATTACGCACAGTATTGAAGTATCTCTATCCTTATATCCTTATTTTTTTTCTAAACGTGGCGATACGTAAGCAGGAACAAACTCGTACCTTGACTAAACCTTATATTTATTCTTGATGGATATTTTATATATTAACACGATACGCCCCACCAATACACACCATCTTACTTATGCGTTCCCAATCCTACGTCCATATGCGCACTGGCAACTACGAGTGTATACTCGTAGTTGCCAGTGCGCATGTAATGTTAATATTGGGGTACGGGTATCCGTACCCCAATATTAACATTACAACCTGGATAATATTCTCTCTCTTAGATGTAGGTACTTCCGCATTCCATCTGCTCATAGAACGATAGAACGCTATGATTTATATCACTTATTTTGGAAAGTATATATTGATTTGGCCACAGCCCACTGCACTGTCCGACGGAGAGAGATACTATCCGTCTCCCAGGCTTAATAATAGGTTTCTATTGGCACCTTTCGTACTTTAGCACTCACTTTTTAGGGTACGGCATCCTAAATAGTGAGTAAGTGCGTGTACTAATCTGTTAACACACGACTCACGTACACATAATTTTACTTGATTTTGCTATGACGACCAGGGGGGCTACCGCCTAATTTGCCGGTCATCGTGATCTTTACCGGCGTTTAAATAGATGAAGGTTAAAAATGACTAAATCATTCGTTCAATCAGTTTCAACGTTGTAAATCGATTCCGGACCATTTATGACGTGATATCTGATGGAAGCCGATTGAACAAATGATATAGTAATTTTTAACCTTCATTTATTTGAATGCCAATCACGATGAACTGCGAAGTATGTCAGGAGCCCCCAGAACTGTGTTCCGGCTGTTGCGTAGTGAAGCGTAGAAGAATGTGGGAGATACTTTGATATAACGGAATAACTGCATCAATATTGTAATGCGTGGTGATGCATTGTAATATTGACTTCCGAGAACTAGACGCTTTTCTAGTATATATTGCCCACAGCTACACGAGTAAAGAAATTTACAATATACTTTGAAAAGCTTTGAAAGTATTCCGCTTTAATGGCTTCAAGACCTAATGTATTATTGTAACATTTGTTTTTGTTTTCTTTAACAAACTGTATTTTATCTTAGGAAGCTCAAAGTTTTCAACTTTTACAATTTAACTAACTTAAATATTTATAACTTAAATATCTCGAAAAGTTGACATAATCTGCTATTTTTATTAAGTAACTTAAAATAAAAGCTACATTGTACAGATTTGAGGATATCCAGTTTCAACAAAGTCCATACAATTTAATAAAAAACAATATGCAAAGAGTAACAAGAAGTGTTGGCAAAGAAATGCAAATATAGAAACGTTTTCATCGTAAAAATGCAGTCAATAGAAATAAATGTTATAGTAAATAGTAATTCAATGGAAACATTTCACTCTACGCCGTGAAGTCAATTCAATGGAAACATTTTACTCTACGCCGCGCCGTGTAGTTACGTTACTACGTACCTACTTCATAGTACGCTACGTAAATATGCTACGAATGCTACGCGATAAGGTGGAGCCACACTGTGAGTACAAACAGACGTGGGATCGCGTAGCTGTAATATAATGTAATAACAACTGTGTTATTAGTCAACTTAATAAAACTTTTAACCAGGTTTAGGTTTATTGTACCTACTTTATCTCCGGAACTAATATAATGGTATCTCATGAAACTGTTTAGATTATAGCCCTGTAGTATTCCCAATTGACAGGCCAGTTCGTGTGGTTGGTAAATGCTTGCCTTTCACGCCGCAGGTCGTGGGTTCCCTTCTCACTTTTGTCCTGAGTCTGGGTGTAATTATCTATAAAATTATGTAATTATAAAAGACAAGTAGTATATCAGTAATCTGGTTTTCATAGTACAAGGTCTGCTTATTTTGGGATCAGATGGCGGTGTTTGAATAATGTCCCATGAAATTATTATTATTGATTTAATTTACTATTCTTGGTGGTAGGACGAATATATATATAAAGACTGCAGTTTAATGGCTAGAATTACAGCCCTCAAATGTAACTCGAAGACCTAGTAGTTTTACTTTTTATTTTGAAGGTATGTGATACCAAGTTCCCTAAAGTACTTTATTTTTGTGGGCACCGCGTTATGAGCCCCATAATATACGGTAGACGAGACCATTGAGCGGGTTTGCCCTTGTTTGCTAATGTGCCAGGAAAAAAAATATTATTTCAGGGTTGACAAGTTATTAATTTACAATGCTTTTGCGTCCAAGCCCCCGAGTATATACAAAGCACCGAAACAACAGTCCTGTGTATTCAGTCCAGCTTAAACTTATTTATGTGAATAAAGTTACTATTCATTATGAACTATTCAGAGTTTGTTCATTCATTTTAGTTAACATGATGTGTGCATTTGTACTCGTATTCCGTAGTATTATACTATTTACAGCAATGAAAAATAATTTAATTTGTAAGTAAATATTATTCATTTGCAATTGTTTTACCAGTGCGAATAAACATTTGAAATGTTTCAGTGGAGTTTTTATTAGAAAATTATGAAATATAAATATAGCTTAAGTTTACTACGACTTGTAATTATTGTTTAGTTATATGTTTTTGGAGTAATTTTAGTCTAATTTTAATTGTAAATGTAATCTGATTTTTAAAAAGAAACAGAGAAACCATAAAATATGTTTCGAAGAATAAGGAAAAATAGATCACCATGTCAAAGTCAAAGTCAAAGTAACTTTATTCCGTAAAAATTTTACATTTATGTGGAATAGTCATATTTTTTACCCTACCGTGCAATGCATGACGTGGCAGCTACTGAGGAACACTGCCAGAAAACTCAGTAGGAATCCTTTTTTAAAATAAAATATACTTAAGATTAATTACAATCATGTGTGTTGACTCAGAACAACTCCATCCCAAGAACTTTTATCACTTAAATAATCAGAAATTTTGTAATATGCCCTGCTACACAATTTGGCTTTAATAATTCTTTTAAACTTATTCGTAGACATTTCTCTAATATCATTGGGAATTTTGTTATAAAATCTTATACATTGCCCGTTATAGGAGTTACTTATTTTGTGTAGACGGGTAGTATGCAGTATGAGATTATTCTTATATCTAGTATTTACATTATGTGTATCGCTCCTTTTACAGAAGGAATCGATATTTTTATGCACATATAGTAAGTTTTCATATATATACTGAGATGGTACAGTTAGAATGTTGACCTCTTTGAATTTTTCTCTTAGAGACACTCTCGGGCCAAGATTATAGATAGCTCTTACAGCTCGTTTTTGCAATATAAATATGGTATTAATGTCAGCAGAGCTACCCCAGAGAAGAATTCCATAGGACATGTACCAAACATACCATGTATACAACAGTTGGATGCACCGATAGATAAAGTCGCATCATTACATTATTATTACTTATTTTGGTACGAAATTTACAACGTTGTAATTGGTGAAATCTTAGTATTAGAAAACCGAGGATGTTTGATGGTTTGAAAACTAATTTAACGGAGTTTAAAAGAACAGTATATAAAAGTGCCAGTTACAACGTGAAAGATTGAACTAAACGACCTACAACACCAAATGCGTGACTACATATAAAACTCACTCATTTTTTTTCTTTACTTACGTTGTAGAAATCCCGTCCAGGTCACTGGCGCTGGCAGGACGGATGAGAGAAAATCTCATTACTAAATGTGATCTGCATTCACCTAGATACTCTGTCTGTATTCAATGAAATTCCATTTAGTAATGAGGAACTACGGTAAGTTGCGACTTTTTCCCATCGAAACATTAAGCTGCTACGCGAAATAAAAATACATGTACCGAACGAAGCCATTTTGAGCCTTGAGTATGACGTCACTTAATATTTACATAAAACTATAATACAAAGTATTTTATCCGTTTTGGACATCCTTCTACTAAACTATTTAGTATAGTTTGGTAGGAGCATGTTCAAATCTCATAATATAATGCACGGATAACCGAAAATTACTAAGACACTTCTAATTATAGAATCATTAATAAAACGTAGCTTACCTGTTGGCATTAGACTATTGAGCAATTAATATACTTTACATACAATTTTAATATTTTTCTGCGCTCTATTAACTTAAGTAGTTATTTTCTGTATCATGTGGTGTATTTTAATTAAATATCGTTTTGAATTACAGTGTGTAAGAATTACTCATAAAAAGGCTTCAGGTATTCGCTTAATTGTGGTGGTAGAATTTTACGTTACTCGGCGCTGGTCTCCATAATGTGTCACAAAAACACAGTGTATCCATTTCAGCGCATTTACACGTGCATTAAGTCTAAACGGACATTACTGAGTACGTGAGACTGCAGGCACATAAACTCACTTTTACGGTCTCTAGTGGGATTCTGGTGCACGTTTACTGGTTACGGTATCAATCTTAATAATTTCTGAAAGCATTGCAATGCTAGGATAATATTATTCAGTGAATAATAATGGTTTAAAAAGTTTATTTAAGGTTTAAGTATTTTTTTTTTATTACATTCACTTACATGAGAATATTTCTAATTAGTTTTAAGGAGTTACGGTTATTCAGCGTTAGTTACATAGTAATAAATTAAACTAATAAAATTTATTGTTACGCTATTATGCTTAACAGTGTTACGAAAATACATGGATTTAGTGGAAAAAGTAATAGTGGATTTAATGTGTAACTTCCTCTATGACGTGCTTTTCAAGGCCTTTTTGAAAGTGTACATAGATTTCTGATCTTTAACACTATTTGGTAGGCTATTGTAAATCTGTGCTCCCTCATATACTATAGAAGGTACTTACTTTTACCGTCGATGGTGCGAGGTTATTTGCTTCGAATTTCATTATAGTTTGTAAGATTATTCCGATAAATGAAGCTAAAATTAAAGATTCATTTTAGTTTTTAAATCATGTTCGATAATTAACTAAGAGGTAAATCTTGAAGAAATCGACCAACATGGTATTACCTGTGTCCTTCCAGCGTATACGCGTAATATACCATTTTGTAGGTTCAGTTCAATAAGCTTTTCAATTCAATAGCTAATCATCGTAAGACTAAGACAATCGCCTCGCCGCTTATTGTCTCTAATTATCCCATATACACTCAACTAATTTCAATCGACCGACTGGGCCAATTTTTTAGCAGCTATCGACGATGAGGCGCGGTGGCACGTGCGTCTTCAATAACTTTATAGTATGTCTCACGATATCGCGAGCTTATAGTATATTTTATTACACAATAGCTGTGCCCCGCGGTTTTACCCGCGTTAAATTTTCTTAATTATCACAGCTCCTCGCCCGTAGGTGATAGCGTGATAATATGTAGCCTATATGTTGATCCGATCCGAACTCGTAGTAATATTCATGCAAAATTTAAAGTAAATCCATGCAGTACTTTTTGAGTTTAGCCCGGACATACATACAGACAAACAGACACACAGACAAAAATTCTAAAAACCTTTTTTGACTTCGATATCAACTGCAGATCGCGCCCTAAGTAACCTTTTAAAAAAAAAATCAATGCACAGTTTCAACTTTTCTGCGATTTTATTATATGTATAGATATTGTACGTTCATACTTTCGTAGTATAACGTTTGCAAAGCAAGTAGTATTTTTATTTAGTTGTATCGTCTGAGCATTCACACAATTTCTCTTGTATGCATGATTCGTATCGCATTCCATTTGGTTAAAAATCAATACTTACCGCCAATGTTTACACGTAGTCATAGCAAAACACGCTGTATTGGATCACGGCCAATAACAACGATATTTGTTGAAAACCATGACAACGCTTCATTACCGTGTGAACTGCAGCGTTTACAAATTAAACTAAATATAAATTATGAATCAAGAAGCCAAGAAACTCGTTAATAACCTTTACGGAAGGGTAAACGTGCCAGCTGTCGAAAGATGTCGAGTCAACTTTTGTACAGACTTGGAAAAGTCGGTTTTGATGAGCAATTTTGAGCGGCGTGGGTGGAACCAAGTCGGACCCGACGATGAGTGGAACTTCTATTGGGCGTCAACACAGACTTGCCGAAACTTGTTCAGCGTCGAGAGTGGGTACCGAATGAATGACAACCAAATGATAAATCACTTTCCGAACCATTACGAGCTGTCGCGCAAGGACTTACTTGTGAAAAATATTAAACGATATAGAAAGGAACTCGAAAGGGAGGGCAATCCATTGGCTGAGAAGGCGGAAGTCGTTTTACACGGAGGTCAAGTCGTAACACGTTACGTTCACTTGGACTTCGTCCCGATAACGTTTGTGTTGCCTGCCGACTACAACATGTTCGTAGAAGAGTATCGTAAATCACCTCAAAGTACTTGGATCATGAAACCATGCGGAAAATCTCAAGGAACGGGAATCTTCCTCATAAACAAGCTGTCTAAACTAAAAAAATGGTCCCGTGAAGCTAAAACACCATTTCATCCACAACTGACAAAGGAAAGTTACGTTATTTCGCGTTACATAGACAATCCCTTACTAATAGGGGGAAAAAAGTTTGATCTGAGACTTTATGTGTTAGTTACTTCTTTTCGACCCCTGAAGGCTTATTTGTTCCAACTCGGCTTTTGTAGGTTTTGTACGGTGAAATACGATACAAGTGTTACGGAGTTGGATAACATGTACGTTCACTTAACTAATGTTAGTGTACAGAAACATGGCGGCGATTACAACAACATACATGGTGGTAAAATGACCGTGCAAAATTTGCGGTTATATTTAGAAGGCACGAAAGGTAGGGAGGTCACTGAGAAATTATTTGCAGCCATGCAATGGCTAATTGTACATTCATTGAAAGCTGTTTCGTCAGTGATGGCGAACGATAGACATTGTTTTGAGTGTTATGGTTATGATATTATAATTGACAATCAACTAAAACCGTGGCTAGTTGAAGTCAATGCGTCTCCTTCCCTAACTTCTACGACGGTCAATGATAGGATATTGAAGTATAAATTAATAGACAATATTATATCAGTAGTTATGCCCCCGGATGGCGTGCCGGACGTTCGTTGGAACAAGTTGCCAAATGTCGAGGCTTTAGGCAATTTTGACCTGCTTATCGATGAGGAACTATTGGAAAAAGATGAACATTCTGGATCACATAGTCGGGGTGGAAAAAACAGTAAATACAAGTGATAATCATAGCAAAAACAATATCAAATACTTGTGTTATATTCTAATATCACATTTTCATCACAGCTAAGTACAATATAAGTGAATAGTTTAGTTTGACGTCTAAGTCCGTGTCAGTGTGTAAACCTAGAACATTCGAGTTCCCTAACAGATACATTAAATTTGATACTGTTTAATAAATTAGTTTGGTCTTTAATAACCTTACATATAACGCTGTTCAGCCGTTTAAAAGTTACAGCTCTATTCCTAATTGAAGTCGCGAGTTTAGGACGGCTATGTGTTATACGATTTTGTAGATCAGTTTCACTGGTAAAACTTGTTAAAACTTATTATATGATCAAAGGTAAAAACTAAACGAAACTAGGTCATATCGTGTACGTTAATCAAAAATATTCTAAAAGTAGAAGTATGCTGCTGCGCTGACATCAACTTTGATATTAAAAACATTTTACCTTTCGTGGTGCCGTGAAACAACTGAGTGTAAAATTAGGAAGAGCATCAAAGCAGTTGTGTAAACGTCTGAATTTGCATTTGAAAGTTTGAGGTAAAAGAAATAACAATGGAAAGCCATTCTATATGCTAAATACCAAAAAAACTTCCTTACAACTGATGAAGTACCTACTTACCTACAAGTTTTTACGGACTGAAACTTGACTTTGATGTATCAACTTTACAATTTGGCGGTCTACACCCGAACACTGTCGTTGAATTATTGAGTGGGTAAAAATGGACCAAAGTTTTCTCCTAGAATTTAAATATTCAATATGTTTTTATCACTAAAGGTATATGGACGCCTTTTTAGTGGATATATTTAAAATATGAAAACTTCTGTGTGACTGAGTGACTACGTAATAAAAGCCCTGTCAAATTCCATATTTACTGACATATCAACGATTGTACTTAAAATCAGATTAAGGTTATCATGAATTTTATAGTTCTTGTAAAACGTTTAATTTTTTATCGATCTTCAATCATTTTTATATGAATAGGAGAATGTAGCTTTTCTATTTTACATAGTTTTTGTTAACATGACACATACTAATATTTTATTCGAATATATTTATTTGTAGTATGGAGTAGTAAATTTTAATATATATAATGAGAAATAAAATTACTTAGCTTGTTTTATACAATTTTATATTACTGTGTCTGTAGTATTGTTTTAATATAGGTAGGTAAATAAGTCTAAAAGTGTCAGAGTGGTTATTTATAAATTAAATACTTTTAATTGACGATATTCATAGTTTAAGATTTAAGTAATGGAAAAGTCATTTCGCTAATTGTCAGTTTAATCAAGCACCATCATTCTCCACGAACCATCAACAAGGGATGCTAACAAGTCGAGTGTCGTGGCGTGTCGAGTCGCATTCGAGACCTCGACTAGCATCCCGGCTTGCCTAAACTGACAATTAGCGGAATAACACTACATATTAACTTTGTATTTTAAAGATATATTTTACTACGTCGTGTCTGAATTGTTCTGTCTAAATAAAGGTAAGAATTCAATATTATTATTATGATGGGCCTTGCTTTTTTAACGACGCGGACGTGACGGCCTCACTTTAATAATTATAATAATAATCGTTTATTTCTCACCATAGTACAATACAGATTGAAGAAGGTACACATAGATTGTTTCACAACAATATATACTATGGTGGGTTTAATGCTACCACCGGATCCAATACGCCGAATTGCATTTTAAATTGGAATACGAATTATTTATCTAAAGTTATTATGTTTAATATATTTATATTTGAAATTGGTATATAGCCCCGACATAAATAGAAATAAATTACTGTGGTTTTAGTCATCTCTATTTAATTTATTAGATAGTTCCTGAAATCAAAGAACATTTAGTTTTATTATGTGTACCTACTTAGTAAGTGGTCAAATTACATCAATTGCTCCCATTACTTAACTGTTTCATTTTAATGATATTTAACGTAGTAAGATATGAAAAATCCAATATTTCTCGAAGTTTCAATTTAATGTAATGAAATCTATAAAAGCTTAGATCATTTTCTTGTCATAAGCAGCTGTCCAATTACTAGTTATAAAAAAATATGCACAAAAATACTTCCTAATTCTTCCAAAAATTTCACCTTTTTACCTTGATGTTGTTCTTGCCTCTGCTTGCAGTGTTTGGTAGATCTTTTTTTCTCATTCTGACCTCCTCTGGTTTTCTTATGCCTCAAACTAAATCTAATTCTTCTTCTTTAATCTAATTCTAATTATTGCGCTGGATATGGATCACCATAAAATAGACGTTACCGGCAGTAACTAGTAACCTCTCCAAACTGCAGACTTAATTAACGAGTATTATTAATTTCTACAACGTAATTCTCCACTTCAGGTGAAATATTTAAATCTAATAAATTAATGCAATAAGAGTGCGCATTGTGTTCATGTGAGAGAGATAACCAATCATCAATGGAAAACATCAATAATCTATGGAGAGGTCAGCGGTTAAATCTTAGCTGTTTGTCATTTCAAAAGCAGACCCGACTGGGGAAGTACAGACGCCAGCACATCAAAATACCCCAATTTGACAAATTTCCCAAATTGAAAGTGAACCTTCTGCTTTTGTGATAAATTTGAAATCTGTAAAAGAAATTTGACAGACTGGGGTAGCTGCATGTACTGGCGTCTGTATATTCGTCTTACATAATGCAAGCTGAAAGAATAACTTCATATTATGTTACTATTTGTAGGTAAGTTCGCCATAGGAAGTCAGCAACCATAGCAGGATCCATAGGCTACGGCATACAGCAGGCCGTATGTTTGTTTTATGACTTAGCTACATATTAAAAAGCCTACCGAAGCTAAAGATTCCTCTATTTATATAATCGTAGACTTTTTACACTGATTTTCAAAGGACCATTAATAGATTAAACCGACTTTTTGTGAATGTAGAATGACCTAATTATTTTTTTAAGACAGCGCTCTCTATGTCCATGGGTACTTTACTAACGTACTAACTTTCTGCGCGGGAATTGAACCCGAGATACGAAGTGGTCAGGCGACTATATTAACCGCTGAGCCACACGTGCAGTCAATTACTTGTAATGTTGTGGTTAACGGTAATGTGTGCGCGTATCGTACTGAATTTGTTAAACAGATCATTTTTGAGGAAGATTTAGGTATGTATACTTATGTAACTGCCTTCTTTACAAACTAAATCTAAAATAAACCTACATAATATTATTATATTATAGCAAACAAACTGAAAGTTTATGTGGTGAAAAAATTGAGTTAAGACAACAGACTCAACGTCGCTTCGCCAAATAAATTTGATCAAGAAATAGTTTGTTACGCAAAGTTTACGCTTTGTCCTCAAAATCACATACGAAACTCGATCAACAAAGTCACAATGTATGGAAACATTGTTAGCTAATAATATTACTATCTGGTATAATTTACTTTAGGGTATTTCCACGATTTAAGTATAAGAAGAAAGTACTTGGCTTACATCGAGTTAAGAGATTACATAATTCATAGTTGATATAAATTTCACTATTATGTATGGTATGCTGAGATGGTTGAATTAATGAAAGAAGATTGACAAAAGAAGTATACCTGGCCTGTGTGAATGGTACAACCGGAAGAGGAAATCGAAGACGTGCTTATAAAACGCCAGGTCAGAAGTACCTTAAAGCGGCGAGCATGTATGAAGAATATAATGACAGTAAACGAGGCAAAACAGGTGTGCAAAGATCGTTGTAAATGGAAATACGTTGTTTCTGCCTACCTCTCTAGGAAACAGGCGTGAGTCTATGTATGACTATTAAGAATTAAGAAAAATCCTTACTCTTTGCAACATCGGCACTATATGATGTATTATAAAAGCGAAGCATAAAATCCATTAACCCTCGGAGATCCTTTACAACATTGTTTTTAGAAGTAAAACGATTAAATAAATGTCACGAGAATCGAACCCGCATCGTTCACTACCACCTGAGTCATGGCGGTTATTAAAGCAATACTGTTCATTGTGCAGCCATCTCACTCGCACAATTAGATGCACTACATGATATTTTTTCTATAATAATGTTATATGTTATATGGAGACGATACCTATTTCTGTAAAGGTCCTCTTATTAATCGACTTCAAAAAAAGGAGGAGGTTTTCAGTTTTACTGTATTTTTTTACATCATTACGCTTTTATATGACTAAACTTAGTATTTAGCTAGTTTAAGCTA
The DNA here is from genome assembly GCA_951640165.1 of Pseudoips prasinana. NCBI lineage: Eukaryota > Metazoa > Arthropoda > Insecta > Lepidoptera > Nolidae > Pseudoips > Pseudoips prasinana. The sequence continues at coordinate 20,880,913 of OX621240.1, forward strand.
AAAAACTTTATTCTGTTTAAGTACTTCATTCAACTTTATGAACTCGTAACGCAGCATTTTGGTTTGGAGATAAATTTCCCAGTGGGCTGATTCTTCGGAAGTTTCTAGTTAAATGTTGTCTTTTAATATGGTTTCATGTTTATTTATAGCGCAAGTTCTTCCTCTTTAGTCTGTCGTCTCGAGTTCAAACTAAAAGCGCGCACCACTGAATTTTCCAGTTTAAGTGTGTATCAGTAATAAATTATCTCGGACTTAAAACGGATAGCTGTGTGAAGAAACCTGCATGCCTAAAGTTCTCCAAAAATGTTCTTGATAGCAAGTGAAGTCTGCCTATCCACACTAAGCCAACATGCAGTGTAGTGTTCCACACCCCTACTAGAGAGGTGGGGAACATGTAATTATTAAAATTATCACATTAAAGTTCAAGAGTTGAACTGAAGTGAAACTGGTCCCGTTAATATATCCCCTTAATATTTCAGAAAGACGATGGCCACCCACATAATAAATTAATTCCCGCTTAAGCCGCAAACGAAAAAAAAGTAAACCCGATTTGATGAAACTATAAGCTTCCCTTGACACTAAAAATATCAGACAAATGCAAATTTCAATTTCAAATATAACATTAAAACTGTTCCGCTCCTAAAAGGAACAAAACCCTCTAAAGTTAAGGATGTTATCAATATCACATATCCAGCAAATTTAAGAGAAATGGTGAATAATTTTCATTCACAAAAATGGCATTCAAATGAGATTTTAATGATAAACTTGTATTTCCTCATACAAAAACATAAGTTTTTATTTCATACTGTGTAGTTTTTGATAATTAAAACCTTCAAAGTATACCACTAATCATCGTTACCTCATCAAACTATCCATATTAAGAAGACAATTTACAAAGATTTCAAAAAACATGTAAATCCTGCAGAAAGATAACTATTATTGCAAACTAGTTTTTTGAAACTATTAATGCAGTCTGATTTGGTTAGTGGTAAATTAATTACTGAATAACATTTTGGGTGTTCAAAGACAGGCCGTTGTTGTATTTAATTGATATTTGAATAATTTTTATCAGACTTTATTCTTGATGGAAACAAATTACTACTTAGGTAGTAATTTGTTTCCATCAAGAATAAAGTCTGATAAAAATTATTCAAATATATTATACGAAATAATTTTTAAGCGCTTTCTATTTCGTATAAAACAAGCCAAAAAGTTAATACTGTTAACTCTAATATTGTTGTATATAGCTAGATATAGTTAAACGCAGCTTATAGCACCCAGAAGATAAATCCCCGCTGTATTTGAAATTCTCAATTATCGAAGTGTTCGAGAACCAATCAAGTTGGGTTCATGCATGGAATATAAATGAGCGTGGTTAGCAGAAATGCCCATTGCGGAATCAATGTTTGAATATAACGGTAAAATGACTAATCTACAGTTAACACGCACAATAGAGTAGTTATTATAATTTATACTAGCTAAAATAATGTTGCATAACATAGAAAAACAGTATATGGGTCACGCAAATAGTTGTCCATCGACACAGACATCAAGTATTTTTCTTAAGACTACGTCTGAACTAAGGAACTAAATCACGGGCAAAATATAAATTCAGTTTCAAAAGAATTACAAAACTTCATGAGAGTGCAAACATCAAACAGCGTTAATATTCTGATTTTACTATACAAGCAGATATTGGTCCTTTCATGAGTAACGATATTTTCACTGTGGCGATACTACTGAGGTCGCCATTGATTAACTGATCACTAGTAACTTCTAAGTATCGAGGATGGAGCGCATTTCCAGATTAGAGGCTATTAAATATATGGTTTGGTGTCAGATAACAAGCTTGAGAAGAGTATTTTCGTTTCGATTGGAAATATAGAAAAGCGGATACAGAAATTGGAATCGTTTGTAAGAAATAGTATAAAATCCTAGCATAGTACCCATATGCTACTAAATTTGTAACTTCTCACCACATATCAAATACATCGGACTAATAATGTCCTCCCATTTGAATTTCGGCCACAGCGGCCAGTCTTAAGGGAGACTAGCAATCTCTCCGGGACATATTATAGTACATATTATAATGTATATTCAAACACAGGGGCACTTTCTATTCCATCGCTCTCAGGATCCGATGGGACACTACTAATGCTAGCTACACGACCGGAAAGAGGTCACGTCGCCGACTGCTTTACGTGCACGGTGGTGTAATACCGCCAACTCGCAGACTTCGGGCTGATACTGAGATTTTTTTTCTTTTTAGATAAAAATCCCAAAATCACTTTTGTCCGACATGGGATTTGAACCCAGGATCGCTAGACCAACGAGACTTAATAAAATTTTAACGATGCATAATATCAGTGTACTAAAGGGTCTGAGCTCGCACTTAAAAAATGTAATAGTGATTTTGTGAGCCACGCTAAGCATGTATTTTACATTGCTATACAAAATAAAATATACTTTTATATTATTACAATTATAAGTATATAATCTATTAATTGCACTGACTAAGCCTGCAGAATGTACAGACGCCAGCATATCAAGCTACCCCAATCGGTCAAATTTGCCCAATTGAAAGTCAATCTTATGATTTTGTGATAAAGTTGAAAATCTATAAAAGAAATTTGACAGATTGGGGTACCTGGATGTGCTGGCATCTGTGTAGCACAGTGCTTAAAGTGCTTGTGGTTCTAAATCTGGTTTCGTGGTTGGGATGATATGGGGTGATGATATACTGATCGCCGTCACCACAAAGCATACTCTCAGTATCACATCATTAGACATATACTTAATGTCTAATGATTTGATATTGAAGGATAGATATAGTGATTATAAATTGAAATAAAATGCTCATAATGTTATCAAAAATCTCACTGTTATATTCAAAATTGTTGTTTGTTGATAATAACGCGAATAGGATCGTTGCTACAAACGTTCAGTAAAAAGGACATTTACTGTCCATTACAGCAGAAGTTAAAGTGGACACGTGTATCCTATAAGCACCTAAACTGTCTAACAAAACTATGTGATAATAGTTTTTCAGTACAACACTTGTTTTGGAAGATTAGAAAGCTCGTTCAAAATAAATAATTAATTACATCGTTTAACTACTTTGACGGTCTATCAGTAACATATTCAACCACAGATAATTACTTACCAAGTCAAACTAAAAAGTATTATTGGGTAAGTAATACGTACTAAGTAGTAACTACAACATCACCACGTGCATACAGTGTAGCACGTGGTGACCTGATAGCTACTGAAAGATGGCTGAGAATATTACAGCTGCTACAGAAAATTTGTATTTCCGCATACTTTCTCAATGATGCATATACATGTACCGCTTAAAAGCTATTATATTATATTTATGTAAAGGATAAATTGTAAAATTATTTATAGTTAATAATATCCTGGGACATTATTCACACATGGCCATCGGATCCAAAACTAAGCAGAGCTTATATTTCTGTTATTTTGTAAATTCATACTTATATAGCCAATAACACCCAGGCTCAGGACAAACAGATATGTTCATGGACACAAATATCTGTCCTGGTTGGGAATTGAACCCACGGCCGGCGGCTTCAAAGGCAAGTATCTACCCACCACGCCAATAAACATTTATAGTTTATTTTTCTCTTTATCGGTATGGTCTAATCATGACTTCACCCCCAACTATCTAGATATATGAATACCGGTGACCGATCTTCATATTGGCCTAGCTTATTCGTACTTAGCCAAGACACTAAGAGTATACGTTACCTCTCACTAGACTCACTGGTCTGATAGCGCTAAAAGCGCTGTATTAACAAGCAGGTTAAAAAAAAAAGTACTATAATCTCAAAAATGGGGAATCATAAATCTCATTGTCCGGCGGGTCTCGAATCTGCACCATCTACCAATCCGGGGTAGGCGCTCCGCGCTCTGTGTTAAGCTACGAACGATACACGCTGGCAGATCAAATTTATGATTCCCTTGCTAACACCCTTTCGGAGGATGTAGGTATGATCTATCTGCTTTGTTTTCTAGAAGCATGGCCGACTGATTTGTTCACAGTTGCATGTGAAAGATCATATCATATTGATAATACATTTCAAATTATTACATTTGAATTTTTATAGCACTATTCGCAATGCAAAACGTTAATCTAATCTCAAAAACAAACTCATTCTCGAAAGTACTATATGAAACTTACGTCATAAATGCTACATCTAGCTTTGTTAGACTCTATGTAACAGTAAAAAGTTCTGAGTACAGTATGAATCTACTTAGAGTAACGTTAGCACGATACCTTTAAATCTATTAATATTGTAGTTCCATTAGCGACTTGTTCATTCGCAGAGTTCATATATAATTCTTTTGATTATTAAAGGTTTGTTGTGGTGATACTTACTATGTATCGTAAAAGTTAAGTGGCTTATCAAAACTTACTACATCAATAATCATAGGATTATTTTCCATTACAGAATTAGAAAAGTTAGCTTTTTTGTAAATCAGGTTCAATAATGTACCCCTTAAAATATATTGGAATTTTTAAACAGCTAAGAAAGTTCCTATGTTCGCAAGTTCGGTGGTGACCATCAACTCGAACACATCATAACACGAGCATCAATAAAAACCGGACAAGTGCGAGTCGGTCTCGCCCACCCAGGGGTTCCGTACAAATTTCTAGACACATATTATAAATAATTCAGAAATAGTCACGCAGTTTTTTTCGAGCTTTACCCGAAATTCAGTTTCCAAAACCTATAATTACTAAAAGGATATTATGTTAGGTATGAACTGTTAGTATAAACTAACAGTTCATACCTAGATTAGTTAGGAAACCCAATCAAAGTTGTCTTATTTTATTTTCTTAAATATTAAATTTTCTCTGTGCCAGCGTCCTTATTTGCCCCACTTCGCCGCCCGCACCTATTACTACAACCACGGAAGGGACGGTGTAAACCGTGGGATCGGCAGCTCGCAGTACCTAACTAGACTATTAAGTCTGTAAAACAATAACTTAAAATAATATTCTTCTATATCTATTTAAACTAGGTTCTTCATACATTATTATTAGGTATATAAAGAGGGATGATTTGATTTTTAATTCAATTCAACCGATTTTAAATACTCGTCTTTACGCTGTTAATGTATAATAAGCCCCTAAAACTACAAAATAACTTATAATTTATTGTTCAGTGTTTAACATACAAAGTAATTACGAAAAATTTTTTGCGGGTTAAATGGCCGTATCAGTTTTACTTAATTAATTTCAACTCATCTATGGTTTTAATTTCAACTCGGGACCTCTAAGCGTTTCCGAGATAAAGGTTCTTGTCAAACGGACGGACGGACAACAAAGTGATCCTATAATGGTTCCGTTTTTCTTTTGGAGGTACCGAACCCCATTTTTTTCTTTAATTTCCGAAAACAGGTCTCAGTTTTGTTTGTCCTCGTTTTAAATATACTGAATACGGAAGGACCGATTTAATAAAAACGATTACTTAAAAGCTGATTTAATCGACATAGTTGTTATATATGATTTTTAAAAATCGGTCGACCCATTTAAAAGTCTAAGTTTGTTCTTTTTTATTTTTGACGGGTATTGTAATTGTACTTTACTCATATAGGGTGTGATTTCTTACCTATTTCTACTAACCGCAATTCAATATTACGGGTATAACAAAATCCTGCTGCTGTGTGGTGACGGCTGTGTGGTGACGGCCTAAGAATATCACCACCCCCTCTCATCCCGTGGGGGGACGTAAAAGTCGTCCCGAGGGAATATATACCAGAGAACGGGCAGCAGCGTTCTCCTGAGTACCATGTCCACCTTACTGCGATCGCCAACCCGTCTGCCAATCGTGGCGATTATGGCAAATCCCCTCAAATGATGGACACAACCAAACCGCGGCCCCCAGTCCCCGGCAGCCCTGCTATTCCCAGCCGTGGTAACAGCCGTGGTTACGGCAGGGCAGGGGGTGCTAAGAATCCCCGGCAGATTCCGCGTTACCAACACCGACGACCTCTGGCCCTGGCAACATATAACACACGTACACTGCGGTCCGACGAGAAGATAACCGAACTGGAGGAAGAATTGAGCAGGTTAAATTGGGATATTGTAGGATTATCTGAAGTCCGAAGAGAGGGGGAGGACTCGATAATACTGAAATCCGGAAACCTGCTCTATTACCGGGAGGGTGACCAAATATCCCAAGGTGGTGTCGGGTTCATAGTCCACAAGTCCCTCGTGAACAACCTAGTGAAAATCGAGAGTGTGTCGACGAGGGTTGCGTACCTTATACTCAGAATCACCAAGCGGTATTCGTTGAAGGTTATACAGGTATACGCACCCACTTCGACACACTCCGACGATGAAGTCGAGGTTATGTATGAGGACATATCCAGAGCCATACATACCTCTAACTCCTATTTCACTGTGGTCATGGGGGACTTTAACGCGAAGCTGGGCAAACGATTCGGTAATAAAACAGAATACTTGGCAACCCTATGTAAACTATCACTTTGTTTCAGGATTTTACCTGTCAATATAACTGCTTGCTGAGCCCAAATACAAAATTGCGAGGAGTATAGGTACTTTATTTTCCGAAATTTAAAGTTATATTTTCCAGTAATATTTTCACATTTAGATATCAGCTTCTACGAATTGAGTGATATTATATAGTAGTAAGCCTTGACGGTAGATGTTCAAACTTTTTGTATAGCTTTTGAGTTTTTTTGGTAAGCGGATCGAATAATGTTGTGATTGTGTAGGTATGATATTTAACACGCCGCTTGCAAAATAAAACAGTTTAACTGTTTCCATACCTACATTACGTCGTTAGGTATTTGTATTGAGAATTCTGTCAGTGCGAAGCCTAAAATGTCTTTCTGATTGCCTTTAAGTATTCAGCAGACACTTTCACATTACAATGTTATTTATAGCCAACTGGAGCAAATCTTGTTATGATGACAGTGATATAGAAAAGTTGAATATAATAAATATTTAAGTAAAATATTTATTATGAGACTACATTGTCCGTGATTTTGGTTTATCAATCAAAATGTTTGAGAATCCACGCATCTATGGCAATTTCAATCATGATCAATAGCCAAACAGACAGAATACTTTCGTAATAACGTTAATATGTATTTTTAACCCCCGACGCAAAATAAGGGGTGTTATATGTTTGACGTCAATGTCTGGCTCTGTTTGTGTCTCCGTCTGTGGCATCGTAGCTCTCAAACGGATGGACCGATGCCGATGATCTTGGCTATGTTTGGTTAATCGCTGAACCGATCAGCAGTGTGTTTTCTAAAATGATGTAATTACTTATAGTTGGAGTCGGGAGTTTTATTTATTTTATTAAACTCAATTTAGACTAAACAGAAACCCTAATTTCTGTAACGAAATTTTATAACACGTCAATCCTTCGTCGATCCGTCGATGCAGTATAATGAGCTGCATCGTTATCATTATATGAAATTCAATGCTCCATTATCAAAATTGACTCCGAAAATCTTATTTGCAGAACACGGAGACATTTTCCATTATTTTGAACTATAAAATAAAAGGATCGACGTGTTATAAAATTTCGTTACAGAAATTAGGGTTTCTGTTTAGTCTAAATTGAGTTTAATAAAATAAATAAAACTCCCGACTCCAACTATAAGTAATTACATCATTTTAGAAAACACACTGCTGATCGGTTCAGCGATTAACCAAACATAGCCAAGATCATCGGCATCGGTCCATCCGTTTGAGAGCTACGATGCCACAGACGGAGACACAAACAGAGCCAGACATTGACGTCAAACATATAACACCCCTCATTTTGCGTCGGGGGTTAAAAATACATATTAACGTTATTACGAAAGTATTCTGTCTGTTTGGCTATTGATCATGATTGAAATTGCCATAGATGCGTGGATTCTCAAACATTTTGATTGATAAACCAAAATCACGGACAATGTAGTCTCATAATAAATATTTTACTTAAATATTTATTATATTCAACTTTTCTATATCACTGTCATCATAACAAGATTTGCTCCAGTTGGCTATAAATAACATTGTAATGTGAAAGTGTCTGCTGAATACTTAAAGGCAATCAGAAAGACATTTTAGGCTTCGCACTGACAGAATTCTCAATACAAATACCTAACGACGTAATGTAGGTTTGGAAACAGTTAAACTGTTTTATTTTGCAAGCGGCGTGTTAAATATCATACCTACACAATCACAACATTATTCGATCCGCTTACCAAAAAAACTCAAAAGCTATACAAAAAGTTTGAACATCTACCGTCAAGGCTTACTACTATATAATATCACTCAATTCGTAGAAGCTGATATCTAAATGTGAAAATATTACTGGAAAATATAACTTTAAATTTCGGAAAATAAAGTACCTATACTCCTCGCAATTTTGTATTTGGGCTCAGCAAGCAGTTATATTGACAGGTAAAATCCTGAAACAAAGTGATAGTTTACATAGGGTTGCCAAGTATTCTGTTTTGAACAGTATTTTACTGTTTGACACTAAATTATACTTTTTACTGTTGAACAAAAATAATGTGTACAAAATACTGTATACATTTATTTAGTCAGAGGACGTTCACTGCTCAGTACAGCGCGGCCACTAACAAATCACACTGACTTTCTGAACGGATCTGTCAATGTCAAATATTCAAGACTGTCACTCACTGACATCGAGTGTGTGCGTTCTCAGAACATAACCTTTTTTCGCGTGGACCTTATTATTGTTTTACAACTTTAATAAAATTAAAGTATAAATTTACACAAAAACTTAATTTTCGTACAATACTTTAGTCCTAGAGGATCTAAGGGAAGTTAAATCCAAATATTATGTAACAGTTAATGCCTCAAAAGCATTGCCACCAATAATAGCTAACCCAATTTAGTATGACCCGTTTCTAAAGTTGGAAAATTTGCACTTAATCTATCGTCACAACAATATCGCTCTGTACGCTTCTGCCAGAATCCTCGACTGTTTTGATTAAACATCGTGACTATTTTGTCTTACCGGCCATAATATTTTGCCCAAGCACATTTGGTTTTTACCTTATAACAAAGGTATACGTAACAGACAGGGTCTTAATACCCACCATAGGTCTATGGAGTAAAGTTGGTACTTGAAATATTTTGATAGACCATCATTCACCTTATTTAATCTTGACGCTACAAGTAAGAATATCAAATCAAAAAATCATGACAGATGTACTAGGTATAAAAACGCGTCGTAGATAAATTTATGAGGCCTCAGGAAACTTACAGTGGACTATGATCTAGCCAAAGAAAAGTAACCTCTGGTTAATTTTTCGACTTATCATTTTGAAATATAAAATATAAATCTAATTCAGTCTTGGTTCGTAAAGTTTTCTACATAAATCTTTCAAGAATTTAGCTAAAAACATCAAAAGTTAAAACGTAATGAGTTTTTCGACTTTCAATTCAAACTTGATTGGCCGGGCTTCAGTGCAAAACCATTTCTTTTTTAAAGTATGTTAGCAAATTCAATTACAAAACATCAGCATTATATAAAAATGTTATGGCTTATATTTTTAGACAGAATCGAAAATAATTAAATTAATAATGAAATTTCCAAATACGTATAAGACTTGTTCACCGATTTTTTTTACTCTTCTGGTGATAAAGTCATTCATATAAGCACAACTATAGCGCATAATTAGGTTTGGTTTGGGATGAGATTTTTATTAAAAAACTAGCCGTGCCCAGCAGTTTTACCCACGTTAAATTTTATAAATTATCACAGCTCATCCCCTGTAGATGATAACGTGATAATATGTAGCCTTTATGTTGACCCAACCTCTTAGTAATATTCATGCATAATTTAAAGTAAATCCATGCAGTACTTTTTTATTTTAGTCCGGACATACATACCGACAAACAGACTAAAATTCTAAAAACTATATTTTTGGCTTCGATATCGAATGTAGATCGCGCCCCAAGTTTCCTTTTAAAAAAACATTCAATGTACAGTTTTAACTTTCCTACGATTTTATTATATGTATAGATACAACCTGCTTGATAGTGCGCATGGCCAAGACAGGCGCCTCGCCACTTCGAGTCCCGGGTTTGATTCCCGGACAGAACAATTTGTGTGGCCCATAAGTGCGTGTTTAGGGTCTGCGTGTGCTTCGTGTCCGTTAATGATATGTTTGTAAAGTACCCCGGGTCACAGGGATTCATTTACCTAATGAAGGGGTTGTCTTTATAAAAGGAAATGGTAATAAAAATAGATATATACCTATTTTTGACGCTGTCTGTAATATATCCTTTAAGTTGGAACGTAACAAAGATCAAAAATATCGATTTCATAAGAAAAAAGCAATGAGCTATGTCGATCCCATAAATTTAATGCGATTGCCTACATAATACCCAAATCCCTTCTCTGCCTTAGATTATTACTATCTCAAATTGAATTTAATAATTTTAAACCCTTACAATCTAAATGTGAAGGACTACGCCTTGAATTCCTAACCTTAGGAGCTGTACCTAGAATATAGGGCTTTCATCAGTTTAGGATGTATTAATTTTGACTTTTTTTTATTGCTTTTGGTAGCAGACGAGCTAGCGGCCCATCTGATGGTAAGTGGTAACCGCTGCTCATGGACATTCGCAGTGCCAGGGGGCACAGCATACCGCAGCCGCTGCCTGCCGTGAAATTATTATTCTTTTTAAACCTCGTTTGAAGAAGGACATGTCGTAGCGCTGGGGAAACACCGCAGCAGCAGGTAATTCATTCCAGAGCCTACGTATGTGGGATGCATGAACGCTGAAAGCAAACCGTGCTTGACGATATCGGTTCCAGGTAGTACGGATGAATCTTACTGCGAGTGCGCGTGGTGCGATGATACAAAGGGGACGATGGCACCAGCACAAACAGTTCCTCAGAAGGTCCTCCGTGGAAGAGTCGGTAGAACGCGCAGAGAGATCCAAAGTTTTTTCATAGTTGTGTATATTTTAACTGACTATTATGTTTATAAAGCAAGCTTATATAGCCACTAGGAGCATGACAAGTTCAGTTTTAAGGCATGACATAATATGTTGTTTACTGACCCCAAAAAAGATCAGTAAAGATAGTAAGTAGATGAACTTCGACTATCCAATTTAAATTATACCTATACCCAAAAGGTCTATCGTGACTGGGCGGGAAAAATCGCACCATTTATATACCTAGGGTGCTTTTATCTTCTGGGTACGCGGCGTTAATTCCTTTGTCTATTCATTATGCAAACGAGTCGGCACACTTTACCGATCGAATTCATGCCCGATGCGTAAAATGTGGCTTGGACATAGTAGGTACAGACAGCACATCCAGCTACCCCAATTCAGTCAATTTGTTTTTACAGATTTTCAACTTTATCAAAAAAGCATAAGGTTCACTTTCTATTGAGAAAGTTTGCATGATTGGGAAGCTTGATGTGCTGGCGTCTGTACAATGCTAACCCAAATGAGAGCTTTTATTAAGAGTAATTAAAACGTAAAAGGCAATGTATAGTATAATGACTAAAACTACTACAAAACAGCACCTATCTCTGCTGTAAAGATGTCAGTTCAAGTGTTACGATATTGGATAATATTTCATGTTGTTACGTTGTTTTGTTTCCAGGACACAGTGACGTTTATTGCGACGCTGACAGGCGCGTTTATTATCATTTTGCTTATTGCTGAATTACGCTCAGTTATTCTGCCATATTCGAAGCTTTGTCGTATCCACGTATATTTATTAGATAATAGCTGTGCCCCGCGGTTTTACCCGCGTTAAAGTTTACAACTTATAGCCTATGTGTTAATCCAGGGTGTCAGCTAACTCCATACCAAATTTTATTAAAATCGCTGCAGCCGTAAGAAGAAGAAGAAGTAACAAAAATACACACTCACAAATTTTCGCCTTTATAATATCTGTGTGATTCACAAACCTAAACATCTTTCCATATACCACTCAGAATATCAAATTTAAATAACATTGGCAAAATTGTGAGTGACTTACTTAATTGTTGTTCAATTGCCGCGCGTTTCATCATCTTTATATACACCCAAAGTTGTCCATTGCTGGACAAAGACCTCAAGAGTATTGAGCTATTTTTATCAGCGGTTTCCAAAGACCCTCATAAGCTCATCCGTCCGTCTTATAGGGCAGGCCCAGATTTAGTCTTGCCGTTCGTGGTCGCCACTCGGGCACCTTTCTGCCGCAGCGCCCGTCGTTTATAGAATGGATATGTGCCCGTCCACTGCCACTTCAGCTTGGCAGTTCGTCAGACTATGTCAAATACTTTTTGCTTCCAAACAATTAATCGCTCGGAAATTATAGTCAATAGATATTTCATGAATTATTGAAATCATAAATAAGGTTTCAATATGCTGTTTTCTTGCATTTGCTGCAATAATGGATTGCATTTGCTGGAATATTTTATTATAATTTTCGATATCCTATATATACCCAAAGTTGTCCACTGCTGGACAAAGACCTCAAGAGTATTGAGCTATTTTTATCAGCGGTTTCCAAAGACCCTCATAAGCTCATCCGTCCGTCTTATAGGGCAGGCCCAGATTTAGTCTTGCCGTTCGTGGTCGCCACTCGGGCACCTTTCTGCCGCAGCGCCCGTCGTTTATAGAATGGATATGTGCCCGTCCACTGCCACTTCAGCTTGGCAGTTCGTCAGACTATGTCAAATACTTTTTGCTTCCAAACAATTAATCGCTCGGAAATTATAGTCAATAGATATTTCATGAATTATTGAAATCATAAATAAGGTTTCAATATGCTGTTTTCTTGCATTTGCTGCAATAATGGATTGCTTTTGCTGGAATGTTTTATTATAATTTTCGATATCCTAATTTAATAAATCGTTAATTCTGTAAAACTGTAGTCTTAATTAAAGCTTTAAGGTGTGATCCATTGCCAAATAAATCAAAATAGTTCGATGGCTAAAAAAGAAGGTGCCGAGCTCAAAGAAAAGATACAAATGAAAAAAAAACATCTGCTGGAAATGTTCCAGGAATAAACACTGTAAATAACGGAATTAGGTGATGTTAAGGTGATGTTACAACTCTGTATTGTGGATTTTGATTTCACTGGTCCATAAGTGGTCGGCGAGTTAAAGTAACTAGGCTCGCGGTGAGTCCATAGATGGGAGACCACCAAAGTGGTTTAATTTCAGAGCGTCTCCGTGCACGTTAAACTGTCGGTCCCGGTCGTAGTCATTACACCATAGTCGTTAAACCATGTCAGAGGCCTACTTGGCGGCTTGAACAACTCTGACACTAGGGTAACCACTTCTCAAAGGCATTTTATTTTCGTAGAATGCAACTTGATATTCAAGCGCAAATGCATATTACTACGACATCTATTTTATATTTTCATTAACAAATAACATTTTGTTTTCTTTTAGATTTGGGTTTATTATTTAATAAATACATGATGATTAAACTACTACTACTTTACTACTACTAATTTACTAGATTTCTATCACTTGTTCATATATTGATAAAAGCACATGTTTCTTTTATCATTCAAAGTTAATAAAATAATAATTCAGAGAAACAAAGAAATAAATGAACGAGTAAAAAGCACAAAGTAGGTTTAACTTGCTGATCCCATTTTTCCAGCAAATTATAGTACAAAGGTGTCAGTAAAATGCTCGACATTTTAAATTCTCTTTTGCTGGATAAGCGAGGTATTAGTGCTACTAAAAGGGCTTAAAAACGTAATTGTATCCAACAAACTTGACGCGCTAAACCAAATTAATAATTTCCTTTGAAGGCTCGGAACGAATTTTTAGGATTAACGAAAATTATCTGAACTTATAACACACTGTACAATTATTGATAATGACTCTGTCGGCTAAGGTGACATAACTGTAGAAGATTTAAATAACGATCGCGCATAATTCGAACAATAAAAAAATAAACGAGATAATCTATTTCTCTCACCTATCCTTGAGCCCAGTTATTGTGTGGCGACGATAGTGTTATAATGAGCCTATGATAAATATCTTGAGACAACTAACACACTGCCATGCCGTAATCCCTAGGTAACTAGGTTATAATAAAAACAAAAGATTTTGTAATGCAACACACTTTTTTTTCTAATCAACTTCCGCTTATTTACAGCTGTAAAGTTTAATCAGTCAATTTACCGCTTAGAGAATGCTGTTAAGGCCGGGTTTCCACTGACGCGAAGCGGAGCGGACCGAAGCTTAGCGGTGCACGAATTGACCAATCACTATGCTCGAAATCTCCGCTCCGCTTCAATGGAAACAGCACGAACTGGGTGGAGCAGAGCTGAGCGGATATTCATAACAAAAATACAGCGGGGCGGTGCTGTGCGAAGGACTGCGGGGCGGTGCGGAGGACAGCGAGGATGTGTGGATGAACGGAAGAGTGGAGCGGGACGCGGAGGTCTTTTTGAGAGATTGAGTGTATCTGAGCGCAAAAATGCACGATTCCAAAAGTATGCTCCGCTCCATTCCACTCCACTCCGCTTTGCTTCATCACCGCTCCTCTCCGCCCAGCTCCGCTTCAGTGGAAACACTGAACACTTTTCGCCGCTCTTCACCGCTCCTCTCCGCCCAGCTCCGCGTCAGGGGAAACGCGGCCTTAGTTTGATAGACCATTATATCTAGTAGTTAGTGACCCTGACTGAAAAGCCAGAGATGTGGGTTCCATCCACAACCACAAAAAATTCTAAGTATCGTCAAAACAGAATATCTAAGTATTGTCAAAGCATAAACTTTCGTAAGTAAAAAAGAAACAAATTTCTTTTTTAGAATAAATATCAAATGTAAAGATTTTACTTTTCTTTTAATTTTGTATGGTCATACATTTTACAAAATAATAGATTCACTATTTTCTTATGCCTACTAAAAAATGTTTAGAAACATGTTTTATTAATGCACTACCTATGCAATAATGTAATTTACTACTTGCCTACCTAAAGTTGAGGCTAGTGGTTATATTTTCCGGTACGGTTCAGAGGTTACATGTGGAAAACCTCAACAAGATTTATGTTTTCCAGAATGTCACCCCTTATCGAACGGCTCCATACAACATTTTGGGATGAAGCATAAATTCTTGTCCGAGAAGGTTTAACGATTCTTCGAAGGGGATCGTTGGCTTTCATACTGAATCCGATCATTGGTTTTACGTATAGTGTTTACGCAGTCGGTGATACAAGGATTTGAAATGTATCCAATATTGGGCAGGGATCCATCGCAAATATAAGGTTCAGTGAGTGTTTGATCCAGCGCGACCTAATACATAAAATTAGGTCTTGCCGGACTTTAATGAAAATAAAAATACTGTACTATGACGAGCCAGTTGACGTGGTTGGTAAATGCTTGCCTTTCACGCCGCAGGTCGTGGGTTCAATTCCCACCCAGGACAAATATTTGTGTGCATGAACTTGTATGTTTGTCCTGTGTCTTACTTACTTAATTATCTATATAAGTAGGTATTTACACAATAAAAGTAGTATATCAGTTATCTGATTTCCATAGTACACACGGCTACACATCAAGCTTTACATTTCCAGTATAAACTGATCCCGTGTTGTATAGAATTTCTATACAATGAGAGCTCAGCTTATATTGGAAGTGTAAAGCGTGATACGTAGCCGTGTGTACAAGCTCTACTTAATTTGGGATCAGATGGCCATGTGTGAATAATGTTCCTGGATATTATTAATGATTCTAGACGCGATGGGTGTTTCGAGTGATCGGTATGGTGTAAGGCGTATGGTTTAACAATCGTGATGGAGGAGCAGTTAGCTAGCTGGCTAGTGGTGGCGGTGCGATCGTACCCCCGCGACCCTGCCGTCCTCTATCAGGCCTGGTGTGACGTGTCATGACCAATCAGCAACCGGACACTGACTCCATTAATATATGTATTATAGTTACTTCAAATGTAGTACGGATAAGTGCTTATCAAAACAAATGTATCGGGGCCTTAACTTTACGCAAAAGATATAGGTACAACCAGTCACTTTTAACTCTTTTAAGGATGCTGTATTAAAATGGTAACGAGTCTCAGCTGTTACTTGGAAATTCAAATCTTATTGCACATGAAAAGTTAAGAAAATAGGTTTAGCTATTGTCTTTGCAGTCCGAAGTGGGGGTTATAAGTATGAGCACCTGATTAAGTGGGGTATCACATAAAAGGACTTTATTTATTTATTTATTTACACATTTATCTTCCACAAAAAGTCCTCTCGCCTCTGTGCCTCAGTTGAGTGCGGACGTGTGTTCGAATATTTTAAAATAAGTGCTAAAATTGTGTGACAAGTGGACGAAAACGGCGCCCCGCACCTGTTATTATCAACGTTACTGCATGCCATCTCATTCTGGCACCGCTGCTCGCGTCCGCGGACAGCATCAGCGACGCGTGAAAGAGAAGTTCTATAAATAATTGCCATCTTCTTCTACCACCGCACGTAGCAGACATCACTGAACGTAGCTACTGCTACGAAAGGTTACTGTACTACGTCGATCGCTGTTACGGATATTGTGCTACGCCTAACCACATCAGCCGTTCTCAGCCGGTTGCGTCTACTATAAATTGTACTTATAATATATAAAACAAACGTTATAAATCTACGATGTCTGTACAACGCACGCCGGAAAAATCAACTTCTGTGCCTGATATGTCAACGGTTGTGGATGATTCACCTCCAAACTACATTGTGGCCCGAAATAAAAAAAGACGCCCAAATACAACAGTACCTCAACTGCAAGTATTAACAAAAGAAGTTACATCGGAACTCCATGATTTGTTCAATCAGTTTGCTACAGAACAAGATAAAAAAATAAACACGATTTTGAGCTCACTGAAAGATATACAGCAAACAAATAGTGCGATACAAACTTCTATTAAATTTCTGTCTGACGAAAACATGGCACTAAAAAATAAAATCGCACAGTTGGAAACGGAAGCAAAAAGAGACAAAGAAGAAATCGTTTTACTAGAATCAAAATTAGAAGAAAGCGAAAGAACAGACCGTAAAACAAATATAGAGGTACGAAACGTACCGCTGTAGGGAAATGAATCAAAAAAAGAATTGCTTGAAATGATCCAACACTTGTCAACATCTATAAATGTAGATTTTGTAAAACAAGATGTTAGGGATATAATAAAAATAAAGAATAAAGAAAAAAGTACCATTGTTGTGGAGTTCACCAACACTTTTATAAAGACCGATGTGCTCAAAGCCGCCAAGGCTTACAATTTTAAAAATAAGGACTCAAAACTGAGAGCTTTGCACTTGGGACTGAAAAGTAATCACGATATCCCGATATTTATTTCAGAGAACTTAACGCCTAAAGCTTCTCGGCTTCACTTTCTTGCCAGAGACCTGAAAATATCAAAAAACTATAAATATTGCTGGACCAGTTATGGAAAGGTGTATCTACGAATGGACGATAGCACCCTGATCATCATGGTGACTAGTGAAGCTCAAATTCAGCATTTATCTAATAAGTGACTACTCAAGGGTATAATAATTGTTTTTTTAAGTACTTCATACTTTTGTTATAAAGTCAGCCTTTGTCTAATGGTTTTGATATCATCAGAATTTAAATATAATGCAACCAATACAGATACATACAAACACTTCAGTGATAATTGTATAAGTATATATATAATAGTCATATATACAATGTTACTTTTAATATCTCAATATCTCCTCAAAAAAATCACTCAAATTCTATATGCATACTCGTTAATAATATATATACCTAATATCATAAATTCACTCAGTATTTCCTGCAACGATTATGGCTGAACAAATTAATATACTACAGGAATTAGACACAATGAACAGTTTTAATACTCTCAGTTGCTCCATAGACAATTTATCTAAACATCTGCCCCAAAGTAAACCAGATTTCTCACTAATCGTACAAAATATAAGAAGCATCCATAAAAGGTCGAATTTAGACGATTTAGATATAAACCTCAGTCTACTTAACCAAACTATTGACCTCATTGTTTTAACTGAATGTCGAATAAGTCTTGATAAACCACTCCCATGTAAAGACAACTACTTCACATATAGCTCCACAAAAAAATCAAATCAAAATGACGGAGTTGTAGTGTTTATAAAAACATCTATTAAACACTCAGCCAAAGAAATTTATTTACACGGAGCCTCCTGTCTTGAAATCACTATTACACCCCTTTGCTCAATTATTTGTATTTATAGAACTCATTTTGAAAGAAACCCCGAACAGTTCATCAACTCTCTTGATACACACTTAAACAGTCCACACCTCAAAAACAAAGTCATATTAACAGGTGATATAAATATAAATATAATTTCTGGGGTACAAAATTATCATTCTGATATGTACCTTAATATGTTGGCATCACATGGTCTAGAGCCCGGTCACAGGCTGAACACTAGAATCAATAGTTGTTTAGACCATATGTTTATAAATATTGACTCCTCAAAGTTTTCATCCACAGTTGCGGTTCTAGATACGACCATTACAGATCATAAAATGGTCCTATCATACTTTTATTCTAAAGCGAAAGTAAAAAATCCTTTTCCTCCTAGACAGAAAACTATTGTAAACTACTCCGATGCCCTAAAATCGTTACAACTAAAAGATCTTTCTGATTTTTGTACTATTAGGGACCCGAATACGTTTACAAATAAACTAATTGAACAAATTACAGGCTGTTTAAAAGAAAACACTAAAATTATAAATGTACCGAGAGCTAAAAGAATACTAAAACCATGGATTACTGAGGGTATTCTGAAATGTATTAAAAACAGAAATAATTTACAAAAAAAGCTACGGGTGGATACAACTAATGAAATTTTAAAAATTTCTTATAGGAGATATCGCAACTTCTGTAATAACCTTATAAAAAAACTAAAAAGACAGTACGAACGCGATCTTCTTAATAAAGCAAAATCAAATAACAAAACCTTATGGAACTGTATAAAAAATATAATTAACTATCACAACAAACAGAAAACCAATAACGTCAAACTTTTGAATTTAAAAAAATCCCCTAAAGAATCTGCTGATTACATTAACCATTACTTTAATAATGTCGGGAAAACGCTAGCTGAACAAATCAAACCTAACCTCCCACAACATACTGTCAGCCTTGATGATTTACCTTCTCAGGTTAACTCCATTGGTGTTATTGAAGTAGAACCTTTTGAAATTGACTCCATTATAAAAAACCTTAAACCAGATTCAGCCGCAGGATGGGATATGATTCCCACTAGGTTTATTAAAATAGCTAAACCAGTCCTTGTTCCCTTGCTAACGTTACTGGCTAATTTTATATTTGAGCATGGCATTTTTCCACGAGCTCTAAAACGCTCAATTATTCATCCTATCTTTAAGAGTGGAGATAGAGACGACATCAGCAATTATAGGCCTATCTCAGTGTTTCCTGTGATTTCGAAGATTATGGAAAAAATAATAAATAGACGCCTGTTAGGTTTCCTAAATACTTTTAATATTCTATCTAAAAACCAATATGGATTCCGCACAGGTATTAGTACTGAAAATGCTATTTTGGATCTTACTAAACTTATAACAACACACCTTGACAATAAAAAGAAAGCCTTATGTATATTTCTAGACCTAAAAAAGGCGTTCGATACCGTCTCTGTCCCCACTCTTCTCTATAAAATCAATAGGTTTGGAATAAGAGGCAACTTTCTTGAATTACTCACTAATTATCTTCACGACCGAACACAAATAGTCAAACTTGATAATGATACATATAGCGATGTTAATATTTCTAATAAATACGGAGTTCCACAAGGTAGTGTCCTCGGCCCTACCTTGTTTTTAATGTACATCAATGATTTGACTAATTTAAAACTTACAAATGGACGTGTATTCTCATACGCGGATGATACCGCTCTGCTCTTCCATGGAGATAGTTGGCTGGAAGTTTTTGCTGTAGCTGAAAACGGACTGGCTAAGGTTGTGGACTGGCTAAAATTGAATATGTTATCATTGAATATGTCTAAAACTAATTATATAACCTTTTCGATTCGAAATTCAATGCAACCGGATCATAATCTCACTATATCAGCGCATACATGCATAAAAGGCCCTCATAGCTGTAATTGTTATAAAATAGAACATGTAAATAACACAAAATATTTAGGTGTCATATTAGATAAGAACTTATCTTGGTACCCCCAGCTGGATATGGTAGGAAATCGAGCACGTAAACTTATTTGGCTTTTTAAACACCTACGTGAGATAGCAGACAAAGATCTTATTATATATATTTATATTAGCCTTGTTCAATCTTTATTGTTATACTGTATAACAATATGGGGCGGTACCTACAAGACAACGTTTATCAACATTGAACGGGTACAACGACTAATTATTAAAGTAATGTTGCGCAAAAAAAGGTTGTTTAGAACAAATTTATTGTACAAAGAGGTTAATGTTCTTACAGTTAGACAATTATATGTACTACAGTGTATCCTTAATGTACATAAAAGTTATTCATTTGATCCTAAATTGTTAAGTAAACGTAAAGTTTACACAGTAGTTCGCGTTAAAGCTACTAACACGACATTTGCTCGTAAACAATTCTTGGCTCAATCGGCATCAATATATAATGAAATAAATAGAACTTTAAACATTTTTTCCCTCAACTACTTTGCATGTAAAAAGAAAGTTACAACATGGTTAAAATTGCAAAGTTACGAAACCATTGAAAAACTATTATCTAACCACTAAAGTGTGTACTTAATCTAAGAATGTAGGTATAGATATATATATATATATACATGTAATCAGACATGTTTTTAGATTAAACAAAAATAATATATATGGGTATGTATATGTATGTGTATATGTGCATGTTGTGTGTATATGTGTATGTGTGTGTATGTGAATATACATATATACACAAGTACTTATAGAACAAAATAGAAGATTAATGTATGTTATGAAGCATGTAATTTTGTTATTTGTTGTTAATTAAGTTAAACTTATTCTTATTCTTCAAATGTAACTACAGCAATATCGATGTACAGATAAGAGAGGGGTTTTTTCTAATACAAGTTACACATAACTTAAAAGAAGAGACCCACACATTCTAACAACTACGTGTAGTAAATAAAGGCATTTTTGATTTTTGTTTTTTTTTTGATTTTGAACAAACAATTTAACATAGTTTAATAGAACATCATGTAGTGGTAAGTATTCCAGAAAGGTAATAACTTTTTATACGTCTAACTAGGGAATACATGATTACTTATGTACATGGCGTACAATAATTCTAATAATGACTTAGTTTTTTCACACAAGACTTAGCTAATTCGGATATATAAGCTATATACGTTCGGAAGTTATTGCGAGAAGGCATCATAACATAACAAACCTCCACACATCCATACTCACCAACTTTCGCATTTATTAATATTATTAGGATTTAGGATTGTAAGTATATATATAAACATTACGTAACTTAATTTAAATCTAAGTTTATCTGGTCTTAAATATAGATAATGACAGATTTATATTAAACGTTTCATATAAACTAAACTAATTATTAAACTTCTCACAACACATCAACAACACAATAAATCAACGTCCATCAGAATCAAAAGTCATGGACATCTCCCACGTTTACTCTGCACGAGGCAGTATAATTACTTTATGAGCGTGTATTGTCATATGTCTTAACTGAATGCGATATAGATAAATCAATAAATAATAATAATAAATTCTTTTAACAATAATAAATAACAACCGCATTTATCACGGGGAGTGTTCAGAGGAATTGTTCGGGCTTATACCTGCCGCCACATTCCGCCTCTGACCCTCTCGCCAATAGTGGAAATTTCATCCTTATCACCTAGTTGAATGGTCATCTACCACCGTGCGTTCCACAATATACTTTTTGCAGCGCACTACCGCTCTGTGGAATCAATTAGCTGCTATGGTATTTCCGATCCGGTATGAAATGGCAACCTTCAAGAAGCGAGCCTATTCTTTTCTTAAAGGCCGGCAACACCCTTGCGGCTCCTCTGGTGTTGCGAGTATCCATGGGCGGCGGTGATCACTTACTATCAGGTGACCCACTTGCTCTTTTGCCATCCTATGTTATAAAAAGAAAAAAAAAACAAATATTACCCTTAAGAAAATATAGGTGTGACCCTTTTCTATACAGTTCACCCCAGTTTAACCACAGTTACTAATAAAAAACATATATTAGTTGCAAAAATCTACTCCATTTTAAGACAAATGCACAGCACGTGCATTTGTCGACTGAAACACTATAAATTTTCATAAATGTCATACAATATATCTCAGGTATTACGTACATTGTCGTACAACAAAGTTCTATTATCGGCACCGGTACCTATTACAGATTTATTTGCGCTGAGAAATTGCTATTCCAATACCACATGTGGTAAGATAAATGATGCATGCCCACAAAACCATTTTCTATGATCTGACACAGATGAATAATGTATTGATAACAATACGGTTTGAAATAACTCGTCCCGTCTGAAAGTAGAATGTTTAACATATTATTCAATCCGTATATTCATTTTGGGAACCGCGCTTAGTAGTAAAGCATACTAATAAACACTATTTAAAATTATAGCGTGATTAATAGAGGAATATGAACATGGCTGTTTGTCCTGAGTAAATAAAATAAAAAAGGTTTTTATTCACCTAGACTTTAAAAAAGTGCTTGTAAATAGTCAGAACACGTTTGTAGTAATATATAATTAATTTATAATTATTTTTAGGTACATATACATATATGGCCTCAGTAGAGTCTCTCAACAAGTGGGTCTGAAAATGAACATGGATAAGACGAAAATCATGTCGAACATCCATGTTGCACCCACTCTAGTTAAGGTTGGAGACTCTGCACTCGAAGTTGTATACTATATTTACCTAGGACAGACCATCCAACTAGGTAGGTTCAACTTCGAAAAGGCGGTCAATCGTAGAATCCAACTCGGCTGGGCAGCGTTCGGGAAGCTACGTAATATCTTTTCGTCCCAAATACCGCAGTGTCTCAAGTCGAAAGTCTTCGACCAGTGTGTGTTGCCAGTGATGACTTACGGAACAGAGACGTGGTCGCTCACTATGGGCCTTATCAGGCGGCTCAAGGTCACCCAAAGAGCAATGGAAAGGGCTATGCTTGGAGTTTCCCTTCGAGATCGAATCAGAAATGCTGAGATCCGCAGGCGAACCAATGTAGCCGACATAGCCCAAAGAATTGCCAAACTGAAGTGGCAGTGGGCAAGGCACATAGCTCGTAGAACTGACGGCCGATGGGGCAGAAAGGTTCTCGAGTGGCGACCACGAACCGGAAGACGCAGCGTGGGCAAGCCTCCTACACGGTGGACCGACGATCTTGTGCGGGTCGCGGGACGCAGCTGGATGCGGGCAGCGCAGGACCGGCTATTGTGGAGATCCTTGGGGGAGGCCTTTGTCCAGCAGTGGGTCCAGATTCAGATTTAGGTACACGGATTGTAGGAAAAAAATACAATAAGATTTATTTTATAATAGAGACGATATTTAGCTAGTTTAAATTAAGTTAGTTAGCTAGTTATTTAGCTAGTTTAATTTAAGTCAAGGATCATGTGCAGGTTTTAACCTGCACATGATCCTTGACAATCGAAATAGAACAGGTATTAACGCGACGTCACGTTGTTGTTTATTATATTTATATATACACTAATCTGTAATTTGTAATTTTATTGGTAACTTCAGTTCACCATCAAGACGGATTGTATAGAATCGTTGTTCAATCACGACAAATCTTAAATTATACTTATATAACATTGGCGATAAAATATTTTAATTTTGTCTTAGAAAAACCACATTTTTTTAACTACTATGACATCGGCGTAGAAGTACACCCGAGGGAGTGTCCGCCAGAGGACGGGCAGCAGCGTCTCTCTGAGTACTATTACCATCATACAGCGATCGCCAACCCGTCTGCCTAGCGTGGTGATTATGGCATATCCCCCAAGAAGATTCTTAGAGGAGGCTTTTATCCAGCAGTGAGTGGACTTTTTAGAGCTGTTATGATGATGATGATGATCATCTATTTCTTAGACAGACCGTGTAAACCTAGGTACCACACCGATCATTTACGGACCGGTGAGGGCATATCCCTATGAGCGCCTATACTCGCATCTTTATTTAGATGAAATTCCCGAATAAAATAAATCTTATACATTTTGCACACATGTTTATATGGTTAGTACTTTGTATTAGATAATCTTTATTAATAATAGAATTGTATATTTTATTGATGCCCAACTAAAACTCATGAGTAAACTTGGAGAAATGACCGCGCAATCATAGCCTATTGAAACGCGGGCAAATGATCGAGCGTCTAACCTGTATTGGTTCAAGATAATTATTCCATTTCTATCAAACGATACTCTGAACATGACAACATTGACTTGAGTACTATAAAAAAATCTTATGATCAAGGTGGCAAAGCAAGAATTCTCACTTCAATACCCTTTATATTCAGTGCTCCTATTATGGAGTACTAATCTGTGGTCTGAATATAATCCATTCCAACGTTGTTACAAATTGAGTAAAAATAGTAGTTTAATATCCTAGTATGTGATTTTTGTACTTATTTTTAACCCCCGACGCAAAAAGAGGGGTGTTATAAGTTTGACGTCGATGTCTGTTTGTGTGTGTGTGTGTGTGTCTGTCTGTAGTATCGTAGCTCTCAAACGGATGAACCAATTTCGATACTGCTTTTTCATTTTAAATCCAGTTTCTTTGTGGTGGTTCTTCGCTATGTGTAGTAAATATGAGTCCAGTAGTGTATGAGTATGAGCTCTTTTACAAAATCATGTAATTATAGTTGGAGTTGGGGGTTTTCCAACTGTTAGTTTATATGTAATTCTCATGAACATACATGAATAGAATATGCATTTAAATACCGTAATATGTAGCGTAGGAAAGCAATGCTACACATATATCTTACTGCCAGCAGTGTTCCGTTATGTTTAATGGTACGGAATTGTGATAGTTGAACTTAGTTCCTACATTCATAATACAAGGTTGGGGCTCTGAAATGAGCAGTTATTCAAAAGTGAATAATGTTTAATACATATGAAATGTAGATACTGAAAGTAGATGATCCATGCAACCTTATCACATCGTTTGAAAATTGAATTCCTTTTGGTTGCTCTTACAGGCCAGACATTATATTTTAATGAAGAACATTTTATTTATAATAACCTGATTGCTAAGCCTAGGTTGTGAGTTCAATCCCCACTCAATTTTTTTTTTTATATGAGTAGTTACGTGTATGTGTACACTGTCTGAGCGTAATTTATCTATAATCCCTGTCCCGGCAAAAGTTGAGCTGCCTTAAAATTGAAATAAAACCTGGAATCTCATCGCAACGTCACCTACCGGCTCCTGTTGTATTCTAAATCACCAAGGGACTCAAATCAAATCAAATCAATTTATTAATTACGAACACAGGTATATTATTAACATTTCACGGTGTCATACAAATGTGGATCACTGTGTCCAGCAGGTGAGGGCATGCAATTTTTTAAGATGTAATGACCTAATTAAATTACAAATAATATATATAAAAAAAAGAAATGTCACTAGCATAATAAGTAATAAAAAATTAATGTCACATTTAAGAAATACATGCTTATCATGACTCAATGAAATGCACAAAATAAAAACTGAAAAAATGCACAAAATAAAATCAGTCCGGTCGTTTAGAAGGATGTGTGTGTTAGAGATGGCGTTCTCTTCTCTATGCTGCGACGAACATAAATCAGTGTTGACTGATTTTGATGAATCGTTTGTTTGCCGGGACAGCTGTCCCAAAGCAGCTGTGTCGCGGGTTACTTTACAAACATATACTAGACGGACACAAATTACATCCAGACTCAGAACAACTATTTATGGGTCACACATTTAGATGTCCGGCGGGGGACTCGAAACTGAGTCACGAAGCGGCTAGGGGACTGACTTAGCCGCTGCGCCACATATGCAGGTACTGGTGATGGTTTTCGCGATACCATTAAAAAGCTGTTCCATGCAACATATTTGAGCAGTTAACTAATTTCTTAAATGTTTTTGTTTGCTGACTTTTTAAAGGCTGGCAACGCACCTGCCGTTCGTCTGGTGTTAAGAGTGTACATGGGTGGCAGTAATCACTTATCATCAGGTGACCCACTTGATCGTTGGTCTCCCTCTTATAGAAAAAAAAATATCTCACGGATTGTATATTGGCCAGCCTTTCCATTGGAATGTAATAATAATAATAATTTATTCAATAAAACCATAACACCAGATATAACAATAACAGGTGGAACGATAATAGCTGCAGTAGTGTTTTCACTGTGTTGTTACATAGTTACTATCGCCTTCTTCCAAAAAACAATGGTATATTAAACAATATAATGGTAACAAAAAGTTTTCTTGTCTTTACGCACACACAAACTTGCACTAACTATACTGTCCCTGGTAAAAATAGCCTTTGTAGTTGAATTTCAATAAAAAAGTGCTATTATATCTGAGTCGTATAGAATCAAAACCAGCAATCTGCAATTTGAATGACATGTGTCAATTAAATAAAAACGTTTTTCTGTATGTTCTCTGGAAAATAACATTAGAATTTAGTGATATTAGTTGCGTAGGCATTACACAAATTACATAGGTAATAGAACAAGTTTTGGCCTAATTCAAGTTTTATTGTTATATTTTAAGTTTTAATATTGCAGAATACCGGGTTTGATACAAACAGTTCAAGAATGCCACATTTGTTACCAATTACGTCGCAGATCGCCGGATTTGATGCCAAATGATTGACAGAATGCCGTTTTTGAATTTAACGAGAATATGGTTATTTTCAGGGGTGTCAAAAATAAATATAAAGATATAATGAAATTATTTAATCTTTATATAGTAAAATAGTATTTAACCCTTACATTATATACGTAAATCACACAAAAAGCCTTTGCTCGTAATGCATGTACGCGTTTTTCTGTGATCAGAAGATTTTTATACAGGAATCTGTTTCCGACTTTATTTTTTCAATCAGTTCCAAGCATTTTGAGCACTCATCTTGTTTAAGGGTCCCAAACCCAATATTATAAGAATTATCAAAAAGATGTCGGAAATATGACATTTTTCAATTCACTGTCTTTGTACAAGTTAAACAATTTATTTATATTAAATTCGGATGGTAGATACTTCCTTACAGCCATTTTGGACTTACGACAGTAGTGGGATTCCACGCAATATAATTTTTGAATAAATTTATGCACAGATTCTTTCTGTGCCGCAAATTTAAATTTTTTTCGGTACCGCCGCATTTTTCGGTAATAACTGCATCACCTGCATAAAAAAACCTTTGCATCACATTTGAAATTCTGTGTTTTGTTACTCCGAAAATCATCATTAATTTTTTTTCATTTCGGCTCTTTTTTATTACTGATGTAAACCGAATATTTTATTGTAGTCTGCTTTTTGCCTTTGTTTGAAGTTCTATTTTGGATGGGCACAATCGAGCAAAATTTTAATATCATGCTATCTTGGTCTATTCGTTAGTATAAGCATAAGATGTTCCATGCAGTTTCATATTCTGAGCCATAGATAATGAAGCACACTGAAGCGATTTTGTGTTATGAGTGCAAACTCTTTCCGGTGCATATTTTGCGGAGTATCTAGAAAAAACATAAAATAAAGCTCAAACCACCAAGCAAGTTATAATAGAACCGATAAAACCCACAATACTTTCAGCATTATAAGTGGCAGCCCTACTTCTTATAATAACTTCAATCTGTTCGGCAAGTTTAGTTTCCAATTTTCGGGGTTCCTTTGCCGTTTCCGAGCTAACTTATTGGTTACAGGTGTAGGATGACAATCCATGATTCGATTTTTATTAATATCTCACAGGCTCTATCTCAAGATCAATAATAATACAATAAAACACAGACACACAGCTGTAAGAAAAAAATAACGGACGCCATTAAACCACGCAATGATTTTGGCGCCTCTGATTGGTTGATGGTCTCAGATGGCCGTGATTGTTTTCAACCTTACAGTGATGGCCGGATTTGATACAAAAGAGCAATTTTAAATTGATTTTTTGACGCTATATAACCGCCTTTGACACCAAAAGAGGAAATGTAGGATCGTTATTTTAAATTTTCTGTGTGATCACATAAAAATATCATTTTTTACAATTTTGACAGAGTGCCGGCTTTGTTTATATACGACTCATCTATGCTATATCTATTAAAATAAACCACTACTAGCGTAAATTATTTCAAAAGCAGAGATGTAAGATAAAAGAATTTTAAAGCACAAGCATTCGCTATTTTTATAGCTCCAATGTTAGTCGCATATATCCTGTGACCATAACGCCGTAATAGTTTGTTATAATGTTATAGAGGAAGTTTGCAGTACATTCCATCCTGTTACATTACAATACCTACTAAATTAAGGATTGGGTTAAAAGCATGACTTTGTATTGTGTGTGCTAAATATTTGTGAAACCTTAGTCATTTTTCATAAATTAAAAATAATGAAACGTAAAAATTTTACTAAAAACCCGTTAGATAAATCTTAAATTTCAGATGCACGGTGGAATTGCAGGTTCGACTTCGTACAAGGCAAATATTAGTATTCATGAGCATATTTGTCTTGGTCCGGGTGGTTACCGGTAATTTTATGTAGGTACAAAAAAACGTAAATAAGTATTTCTAGTTCCTTGGTTACTCCGCCTGAACATCTATCAGCAAAACAAAATGGCGACCATAAGTAAAGCGAAATTGTATAATTTTCATCACACCATCTCACAAATTATTGCTCTTCAATATCTGATTGGAAAAGTCGTTTTTACCTATAGGTTAGTGTGCCCTAAGTTTGTGAATGTAAAATATCAATAAACCTATTTAATTCTACCTCTATGGTACTGAATTTATCAAACAACATTTTTCATTTATTAAAAACTAAGACTCTGAACCTTCTTAGTGTACTTTTTTAAATTTGTTTGCGCAATATTACTGTTCTATTGCATTCAACTGTAGCAACGTTACTTTATTTTTTTCTTAATTATAGCTACCTATTATTTGTTATAATTTAAAAATTGCCACGTTTCCTCGCTGAGGTGTGATGAAAAGTTACGTGTTGCATTCGAGTGCAAAGATTTCTCACCTTGTCCTCCTTTAATTCCCTCGCTGACGCTCAGGATTCTAATTTTTGAATCACTAGCTGTCTCGTGATTCAATTTTAGAATCCTTCGCATGCTCGGTTATCAAAATTGTGCACACGGTTAAAAAACAACTTTGCACTCTTGTATAACAAATAACTATTATTATAGATTGTTATTTTTATTGTAGATAAGCCAGGTGCTTACACCGGTACGTAGTGATTGGCGAGGGTGCTTACCCTCGCCAATCACTTACGTACTAGGCTCGCGGTTAGTCTTTAGATGGGTGACCGCCAAAGTGGTTTAATTTCTGAGCATCTCCGGGCTTCGGAGGGCACGTTAAGCTGTCGGTGCTGGTTGTAGCCATTAAGTAACCGTTAACGACTAGCCATGTCAAACTACTTACCTACTTGAGCCGCCCGGCTTGAACAACTCTGACACCACTGTAAGTAAGTGAGTATTGTAAATTTGAACAATACAATGAAATAAACGCATTATAAAACATTCACTTCCATAGGAATAATATTTACTTAGTAGTTATTTTTTTAAGTAACGTAAACTGAGTGAGTAAACACTTTATGTCGTACACCTCGAAAGTAAAGTTTATTACATATATTATGTTATATATTTCTGTTAAAGCTGCCCATGTCAGCTGCGGTTACTTTGTGACTCGGTAATACACCAGTTCATTTGTATTATATACAATTCGCACCAGATTAATAATCGCCTCCTGATAATTCACGATTGTAACGTACAAAGTCAAGGCGATGCCCAGAACCCAAAAACGAGTAATAAGCGTAAATTGTGCTTACTTTTTTAATACTCGTGTAGTACTAAAGAAATTATGCACAGTTTACAAGCGCGCAGACCATTACCAAAAGACAAATCTAATAATCCCCATGAAAGAACTTCACGCTCCATTTAATCTTAACTATTGGAAAAGATGTTAACGTTCTTG
Organism: Pseudoips prasinana; assembly: GCA_951640165.1. Taxonomy (NCBI): domain Eukaryota; kingdom Metazoa; phylum Arthropoda; class Insecta; order Lepidoptera; family Nolidae; genus Pseudoips; species Pseudoips prasinana. The sequence continues at coordinate 20,911,086 of OX621240.1, forward strand.
ACATTGATAAATTAGAGTGTTTTAAAAATGGTACCGAAGCGGATTGAAAGCTATACCAACGGGCCAAACTTTTACTCAATGTAATGCTAATACCCCCGATCCTATGCAATACCAACAAAATCTTAGCTTCCATAAAACTTACCAACTCCTTCTTAAGGGTGAACTAATATCAATACAAGGCAAACTCCCTGGTATAATATTACGGGCCTCAAGGACCATGACTACATTCTTCATTACCTACATTATATTTCAAAGCCGAATTAGGAGACTATTAAATTTTTCACAACAACAGCTCAATAATAAGGGCTATAATATTTATGTTCCTACACGTTATGATATTTCCTATCTGCTATATATTAGGTCTTTACCTATGAAATTGCCGTTCTGCAGTACTGGCCATTTCAAATCAAAATAATTTTTGTTTGGCTAAGAATTCTAATTTCAAATTAATTTTATTTTAAAAACATGGATTCTTTTTTCCAAAAGTAGTCATTTCTTTATTGATTAGTGTTACATTTTCATCGCATTTCAATCTTTTTCGTCATCATGGATACGTTAAAAATTCGAGTAATTATGGAATATGAGTACCGTCGTGGCAGCAACGCGGCACAAGCGGCACGCAACATCAACGACGTTTACGGAGCTAACACTACAAACCAACGCACCACCTGTTATTGGTTTGCTCGCTTCCGTTCTGGAAATTTCGACCTGAAAAATGAACCTCGCGGTCGTCCGAAGACTTTGGTCGACAATGACGAATTAAAGGTGGTTGTGGAAGCTGATGATACACAATCTACGGCTGAATTAGCAGCAGCTTTCGACGTTAGCGTCAAAACAATATTGGTCCATTTGCGTCAAATTGGCAAGGTAAAAAAGCTTGACTAATGGGTGCCCCACGAACTCAATGATCGCCAGCGCGAAGTACGCGTCGAGACGTGCCTTGCACTGCTCAACAGACACACAAATGAAGGAATTTTGAACCGCATTGTTACCTGCGATGAAAAATGGATTCTGTTTGATAACCGCAAGCGCTCAGCAAGTTGGTTGGATCCTGGTTCAGCACCTAAACAATGCCCTAAACGAAAACTTACCCCTAGAAAAGTGATGGTCACTGTTTGGTGGTCTAGCGCCGGTGTGATTCATCACAGCTTCTTACCAAACGGGGTGAGCATTACTGCAGATGTGTACTGTGAAGAACTGAGCACAATGATGGAGAAGCTGGCGCATCTCCAACCAGCATTGGTCAATCGCTCGTCTCCGCTGCTCCTGCACGACAACGCGCGACCTCATACTGCACAGCAGACGGTCTCCAAGTTGCAAGAACTGGGGTTGGAAGCTCTCCGTCATCCGCCCTACTCACCAGACCTTGCGCCTACAGACTACTACTTTTTCCAGAATTTGGATAACTTCTTGGCGGGAAAAAAATTCAATACCCGAGAGGCAGTACAAAATGCCTTTGAAGAATTTGTTGCCTCCCGTCCAGCTGATTTCTTTAAGAAGGGCATCAATAAACTGCCACTGCGATGGCAAAGATGCATTGATTGCATGGGTGATTACTTCGATTAATACAAATAAAAAAATTCATGAAAAAATTCGTTTAAATTTTTTCATACAAAACGGCAATTTCATAGGTAAAGACCTATTATCTATTGTTATTCGTACGTAATGAAAGAGTTCGTAGCCGAACTCGCAAGCACGAAATTGCATATCAATAAGTTTTAAAACTATATTAAAATAAAGTAATTGAGCTAAAGAGCTGTAACTTCCGATTTGTAGAACATTTTACAGTCCAACATTCTGATTAAACGATAAACTAACTAACAAACTAATGACCGACTGGTTTCTAAAACGAAAGCCTCCATCCGATAGCGATGAGTTACATAACAGATCCATCTAAAAATTTCCCGACTCCAATTATATTTAAAAGAAAAATCTGTTTAGCAGATTGAGTTTATTGCCTCATCCACGACGAAGCTAGACGAAATCTAATTTAGTTCGTTATTACAAACAAGTTAGTCTAATCTTAAGAGACACTAGCTCTTACCCGCGACTTCGTCCGTAACAATTTTGAATAATGACCAATGTAACCTACAACAAAAAGTCCTAACATACGTGAAAGACTCACTTTGAGAAACTGTATAATGAATGTGTATAACTAAAGAAAGGTCATTTCATTAAAATTCTGTATACCGTTTCAGTCAGAAACGGTATAGAGAAAAACACGGCCTTTTAAAGCATATTTTTAGTATAAAATGTTTCACTGACTCACTATTTAACACATACTAAGTTTAGGAAAATTTTATTATATTAATATATTCATATTAATTTCAATATTACAGACATTCCAATTTAATTTATATGTATAGAAGATGACAATAGCTGTAACCGCGCTTCGTCCGCGTGTTAATTTTATTTAGTATTTTTTGGTTCTTTGTAAATTAAAGATTTTTTCTAAAATGAACGTACCTTTAGTTAATCCTTTTTACATCAGATTATGTCAGATTATGTCCTTTTTACATCAGACTGTTAATAAAAGTCTTGTCAAAATTGGTCCAGCCATTTCAGAGATTAGCCGGAACAAACAGACAGACAGACAAAAATTGTAAAAATGATATTTTGGTGTAAGTACCGTATATATATATACGGTACTTACACCAAAATATCATTTTTACAATTTTGGATGGAACCGATGAAACAGATATATATATTTTATTTTATTTTATTTTATTAATCTAGAAAACTTACAGCTAGAACAGAAATAAAACATACAATAAAGGATGAAGGCCAATTACAAGTTTTCGCCAATGTTCGTAAATTTAAAATAATAAGAAAATCGGTAGACAAACATTAAGATGAAGAGAGTAAAAAATTTTGAATATTTGTGGAAATTAACATAACATTAAACAAATCACAATCAGCATAAAGAAAATCAAAGAGACTAGCTGAAAAAGTAGGTCAAATAAAACAATAAATAGCAGTTATTCACGTATCTATCCTAAAAAAGTTAATGGCTAATTTATTTTTAATTCTGCAGGTGGTATTGCAGAATAGATCAATATCAACCTTCTCACAAGTCTTATTGTAAGTTCTGCTCGCTCTCACCATGAAACTATTCCGTCGGTAATTGGTGCGAACAGTTGGTACGTGAAGTAACCGATGTTTTCTGAGCATGGCTGAAGGAACACGTAGCCCTAACTTATTCACCAACTCGGAACAATCAATGATATTGTTCGCAAGTTGATACAAGAACACTATATCAGCTATTGTTCTGCGTTCATATAATGGAAGGATATGAAATTTCTTGCACCGGCTTTCATAATTTGGAAGAAAAAGTTTGGAACGAAATTGGATATATCTTAAGAACTTTTTTTGTATATTCTCAATGCGATTTATATAAACATCGTAGCAAGGATTCCAAACTTGAGAACAATATTCTAAGTGACTTCGAACAAAGGCGCAGTAGAGTATTTTTAATGTTTTGATTTTTTTGAATTCTGCACTTATTCTCATTACGAACCCCAACGATTTTGCGGCTTTGGTAACTATATTGTTAAAGTGCATATCAAAAAGCAGTTTAGCGTCAAATGTGACACCAAGATCTCGAATAGAGTCAACTCTGGTTAGAGGGGTGCCGGAAAATGTGTAATTGCACTTAATAATATTGAATTTGCGCGTGAATGAACAAACATAGCATTTTGATACATTTAACTCGAGTTTATTGGTAGCACAATAACGATAGAAACAATCTAAATCAAATTGGAGGTCGGAAGAATCCTTTATGGTCCTAATATCTTTCATTATTTTTAAGTCGTCCGCGAACAAGAGTATTTGAGAATGAGTGAAACAGTGTGATATATCATTGATAAAGATATTGAAAAGTAAAGGACCCAATAACGAACCTTGGGGAATTCCCGATGGAACAAGAACTGGATGGGATGTATAGCCATTTAGAACTACTGTTTGACACCTATTCTCGATGTATGAAATGAACCAACGGAGGAGATTTCCCCTGATGCCGAGGTCGGATAGTTTGCGTATCAAAAGCGAATGATCTATACGATCAAATGCTTTGCTGTAGTCCGTATATATGATATCAACTTGACCCTGTTGGGACATATGACTCGTGAGGTACTCAGCACAGGTAATGAGATTAGTTGTGGTGGACCGACCTCTATAGAAACCATGCTGATTGATACTAATATGGCGGCTTAAGGTAGCGTAGAGTTGCTTATGGACTATCCTCTCCAGTATTTTTGCAAAAATGCACAACTTGGAAATGGGCCTGCAGTTCATCACTAGATCCTTAGGTCCTTTTTTGTGAATAGGAGTGATATACGCCAATTTCCAGACTTTCGGTACAATCCCAACAAAAAACGATATTTTAAAAAGAAGTGACAAAGCAATACAGAGAGTTTTGGCACAACTTACTATAAAAATTGGGGGAATAGTGTCTGGACCCGCAGATTTCCTTATATCTACTCTTCTCAACAATTCATACACCTCTGATTCCTGCACTTCAATGTCGTGTATATCTGACACAATTTGATCTGAGGTACTAGTACTATTGTCATAAGTATGGAGTGTAGAGGGAGTACCGGTGCTATTGCAGTTGCTCAAAAAGTTGGAGAAGAAGTAGTCACTAAACATATTACATATGTCATTACCGTTGCTGGAGCTACGTGATTGATATTTTAGAGAGGAGGGATAAGAATTACCCTGTTGCTTGGCCTTCACGTAAGACCAGAAAGTTTTAGGGTTCTTGGATATGCTGTCTTCAGTCTCATTTATATAGCTATTGTACATATCTTCTTCAACTTCTTTAGCCCGTTTACGCAGCAGAGAAAAGGATTCGTAATCAGAGTAATTACCGTACTTTTTAAATTTTTTATGGAATTTAGATTTTTCTTTAAGAATTTTTATTAAAGGTTTTTTGTACCAGAGGGGATATTTCTTGCACGAGGTTACGGTTTTAGATGGTATATATTTATCCCTTAGCTCATAAATATAATTATAAAAAACATGGTGGCGTCTTCTAGTGACCGACTGTTAATCTCGTGGTGCCAGTCCAATTCCTCAACCTGAGCGGATATTGCGGAGTAGTCCGCTGTATGGTATAAAAATACTGTGCGCGGACGTACAGACAGACAATCGGCACGCACATTGTTTAAAGACACACAAAGAGCTCTGTGATGCGGGTCTTCAGGAACGAGGGGGTCACTACAGCATGCAACGGTAATATCATGGTTAGAAAAGATTAAATCCAATAATCGGTTATTAACGTTAACGCAAGAGTTATACTGAAGTAAATTACAGAGGTTAACAGTATCTAAAAACGTAGTCTGAATGTCACCTTGCAAGTTACTCGGATACAGAGATAGACCGTCATCTGCTCGACACCAGTTTATATTAGGCAGGTTAAAGTCGCCAAGTAATATGAAACCATCCGCTGGGCAACTTTGCATAATGCTTACTAAACTGTTAGAAAAATTAATCAGTTGTACCCCAAACGTATTACCAAGGTTCTGAGTGCACAAGTACAATGTGCATACATGTATTTTAAATACATTTCTTGGTCGACGACTACGTAATGTTAAGGTTACCCATAGATCCTCAGCGGAGGAGCACCAATCGTTTCGGTCTTTCGCAATAATTTCACGCTTTGCGGCAATTAATACCCCACCCCCCATATTCTGATTAGTGCTAGAATAGTCCCTATCCCGCCTCCATATTAAATAACGGTCGTCGAACAACTCACTATTATTAATACCATCCAAAAGCCAGGTTTCCGTCAAACAAATAATATCGTAATTATTAGTACACATATTTCTATAAAAAATACTCGTCTTTGTTCGAAGTCCCCGAACATTCTGATAATATATTTGAATGGGCGCCATCACGAATAAAGTAAATAAATTAGAATTTTTTTAGTAAACAAAATAAAAATATCAAAAATGCAATTTACATTTGCGGCACGAAATAGTAAATAGACGAAGCTCACAGGTGCAGTCATAAAACAGTAATTAACAAGAATTAGAATAGTAAAACAACATAATTCAAAAAGAAGGTGCAGAAAAATAAGTAGTTCATTTGTTAAAAGAATACCTTTCAAACTCATAAATAAAGAAATGTCAACTATATTACGATACAAATAATGTTGAAAATGACAATAGCAAAAAATAGCATCTAGCGATAAGCGAACAATATCACGGCCGAGCCAGTGGCAAAGGAATGCGCCTAAGAAACAGGTGTTAATCACTCGGACCGCGTTACTCAAACTTTTTAAATTACGGCAGCAATAACACGACGATACATTGTCAGAAGGTTGATTTGAGTTTATTCTTAAGGGAATATTTTTTTCAGATCCAGTTCTGTTTTGACATGATGAGTTGGTGATGTTTCGTTTTTTTTTAACAGTATCTTGCACCCTACAACCCATACATACAAAAAATTTCTTTCTTTGGCAAGTTGTTTTGTTTTATTTAGAAGCACACAGCAGATTATGTTTTTGTTCTTGTCATTGTTGCGTGTTGGTACCCTGGCAATGTAGTTAATCTGGTCTTCGGGAATACTAAATCCTATAACTTCTCCCAGTTTTTTGACAACGGACAAAAGATTTTCTGAGTTAGATAATGGAACACCTTTTATTTCGATGTTGTTCAGTCGAGATTTTTGTTCGCATTCCTTGAAAAGATTTTCCATCTTAGTGTAACTATTCCGTACAGCAGCCAACTCATCTTTCATCCCAATAAGACTGTTCACATTTTGTTGAATGCTGTCAACCTTGGTCTCCAGTGCAGTTACAGAAGTGTCCGTAAGCTCAATACTGGCCCTCAGGCCATCATAGTCTGTCTTTATTTTTTTTAGTTCCTCCAATTCAACTCGAATGGTTTTGACGTCCTCAGCCAGCCCCACCAACTTGTCCATACGGGCCGAGACGCTTTGAAGCTCCCTCATGATGGTTTCTAAATTCACATTCATTTGCGCGGGCACCGTAGCAGATGTGACTGGTGCGAAGGGTACGGGCCGCATAGAATCCACAGGTGATGTTGAATGCGAAGCCAGAGCAGGTGTTAGAGGACCCGTGCTTACCTCGGGAGGTATGTTCTCAATCAACGGCGACTTAACGGAGGTGGTAATGCGAGGACTTGCAGATAGCGGTTTACACCCAGCACATTTCCAGCTGGATTGCTTGCGCTCACCCAACCTTCTCCACCCCAATTCACTTATTCCGGCACAAGGAAAGTCAAAATAACCCTTACATCCCGAGCACTGGGTTCCATCCCGGAAATCGGCATCGCAACTTTTGCAGTTTGGCATAATTGAATGTTTTTTGGTTACAAACTTTGAGAGCTACTGACTAGTTTGGTCACAATATGGTAGGGATACCGAGCATACGCGTGCGGTCTATATATATATATATATAAATAAAAATAAAATAAAAAAGGTTTTTATTCACGTAGACTTTAAAAAAGCGCTTGTAAATAGTCAGAACATGTCTGTAGTAATATAGTTGTATACATTAGATATTATTTCTAGTAACATAGATATTTAGGTACATCTTGTATGAAAACATTTATAAAATTTATTTTATTACAGAAATGATATTTAGCTAGCTCGTATCAAGTTATTGTCAAGAGATTATGTTTAATTATCTAGTTTAAGTCTAATATTTTTACTACATATTGTCAATGGTTCTGTCTATATTAAAGGTATTATTATTATGACGGACATTGTGTTAATAACGACGGTCGCGCTTTAATGCTACCACCGGATCCAATGCGCCCCAACTGAGAAGACCCAGCGAAACAAACTCAGTGGGTTCATCTACTACCGGTTTCAACACGACCCAGTTGAGACGGTCCGGCGAAACATACTCAAGCGGGCATGAATACGGGATTTGGTCCAATTAGAGTAATTATTTAGTAGGCAAACACAATATATGCTCGATCGGTTGTCTGAATGCTTATTATTTTAGATTATATTTAGGTATACAAAAGAAAAACTTCGAAACAATAACATTATTCATTTTGAGACAGAGTCAATAATTTTAAATTAAGTATATGATAGCAATCATTTACAGATAGTTCACGTAACACAGCAGATCAGTCATGTCTATATGGCTACAAGATCTCCAGCGCGCAATGTGCAGGTAGGAAGTGAGAGCCAGACGTCTTTGTCATCGATGTACTCTTTAGTGGTGTAATAACCCCTAGCCATAAGTATACGTTTAATATGTGTTTTAAAACTTGTGTCAGGCAGATCAGTAATTTGAGTAGGAAGCTTGTTATAAAACCTAATACAATTTCCTAAAAATGATTTATTAGTTTTGCTTACTCTAAAGCCTGGCATGGCTAGTTTGTTTTTATTCCTAGTATTTATATTATGCAGTTCACTTTTCTTTTTATAATTATGAATATTTTTTCTAACAAACATTATATTCTGATATATATATTCCGAGGGCACAGTAAGTATATTTATTTCTTTAAACAAATTTCGCAAAGAATCGCGACTGTCTAAACCATAAATGGCTCTGACTGCTCTTTTCTGCAATACAAAAATAGTACCTATGTCAGCCGCCGAACCCCACAGCAGAATGCCATACGACATAATGCTATGAAAGTACGCGAAATACACTAATCTAGCAGTTTTCATCTGACAATTGCCTTATTTTCCAGACAGCATAGGAAGCCGAACTTAATTTACCTGCTAACTTTTCAATCTGAGGACCCCATTGCAATTTTGAATCAAGTGTCAATCCTAAAAATACGGTCGATGGGACTAGATCTAATATTTTCGCATTAAGTGCAACTGTTGGTACAATTTGAGTCACATTCGGCAATGAGAACCTGATGCATTTAGTTTTCCCTGCATTTAACAAGAGATTATTTGCCGAAAACCATTCTGATATAAAGCTGAGTGTTTTATTATGCTCAATAAGATCTTTATCCTTTCTATTTACTTTAAATATGAGCGAAGTATCATCAGCGAACAAAACTATGTCTGATACTTTCTCTACCAGATAAGGGAGATCATTTATATAAACTAGATATAAAAACGGGCCCAATATAGATCCTTGGGGCACCCCCATTTTCACAGGATGACGTGCCAAAGTGGCACCGCCTATCGAAACCATCTGTTGTCGCCCCGATAAATAGGACATCACAAGATCAAGAGATGTGCCAGATATTCCATAGTACTTCAGTTTAACAACGAGCGTACGATGATCAACGCAATCGAAAGCCTTAGAGAGATCACAGAAAACTCCCAGCGCATCCTGTGATCCCTCCCAAGCCTCCAATATTGACCTAATTAATGTGCAACCTGCATCCTGAGTAGAGCGGCCCCTTGTAAACCCGAACTGCTTGTTATGCAATATCTCATTCACGTTAAAGTGCGACAACATTTGGCTGAGCATCAGCTTTTCAAATATTTTACTTAAAGCTGGTAGTATTAAGATAGGCCTATAATTCGTGGCATTTTTTGAACAACCTGCCTTGAAAATGGGTATTATCTTACATATTTTCATTAAATCGGGAAAGACACCATCACTTATACAGCCATTGAAGATGGCTGCAAGGATTGTAGCAATGTTTAGTATGATTGATTCAATTTCTTTAACAGACAGTCCCCACAAATCTTCTGTGCCTTTCCTTTTAATACTCTTAAAAGCTTTTATAATATCATCACTTGTTACGGATTTAAAACTAAAGTTAGGTACAGTTTGTTTTACGCTTTGATTTAAAAAGAGTTCAGCCACATCTGGTGATGATGCGAGACACTTAGTAATATCCACGGGTATATTTGCAAAAAAAGCAGCTAAAAAATTGGCAATGGTAAGCTTGTCTGAAACCAGTTCATCACCAATATTCAATACTAATGTTTGATCTCTTGATCTACTTTTACCAGTTTCAGTATTAATTATTTGCCAAGCTGATTTTATTGTATTATCAGATTTTTTAATTTTATCTCTTATATATAAAGATTTAGCTTAAATGCAAACCTTTTTAAAAATTTTTGAATAATTTCTAACATAATTAATGAAATTGACATCAGGGTTATAGGACCTTCTGTCATACAACTCATATAAAAAATCTCTACTCAGTCTAATGCCTTGAGTTGCCCAAGAACTAAATTTTATCTTATTACTGTCAACCGTTATGTTTTTTATTTTACAAGCTTTATTAAATTCTTTGCAAATACAGTGGAATAATGTAGTGTACATATCGTTAGGCTTACTTTTGTTTGGCAATAGATGGCACAAACTATTCTCCAGGTTGTTACTGAACTTTCCCAAATTAGATTTTGTTAAAGGTCTAAAACTAATTTTTTGTTTATTTATATTTATCTCATTTTTTATCTTTACTATTTGGCATTTATGGTCAGAGCGAACACCAGCCACCAAACACCTCTCAGAGACATCAAAATTGGTAATTATGTTATCAATGCAAGTAGCAGATGTGGGTGTGACTCTCGTGGCCTCAGAGAACAAGCATTTAAGGTTAAAGGACCGAAATACAGATAGAAATATGTTTATTTCAGGTGAATCTGCTAAAATGTTCATATTAAAATCACCACATACAAGGATTTTTTTTTTACTTTTAATTTTCCTAAGAATGTCTTCTATTGTTGCTGTAAAAAGCTTTAAATCGGATGCTGGTGGTCTATACACACATATTATACAATAAAACTGCGTCTCTACACATGCCACCTCACACACACGCTCAATAGATAGTTGGCATATATCTTTACGTTCTTTAAATTTAATTTGGTCTCGAAGTAGTATCAGTACTCCACCACCCTCTGCCGAAACCCTATTATAAAAGCTGGCGACCCTATAGCCACAGACACTAAAAGCCATCTTGTGTGCCTTCAGCCATGTTTCTGTAAAACAAAGGATATCTATTTCATATTTTTCATTAAAAAGTTCTATGTCTAGAATTTTGCCAGAGAAGCGGTTTATATTTTGATGTGATAGAATTAGAAAGTTATCACACTTCTCTATTGTCATGCTTACATGTTTAAACTACTAACTAAATTGATTTTAATAACATTACTAAAAGATGGTATAAAAAGTGACTTCATCATACTACTTATGACTGAGTTAATATGTGCCGCTACTAAACTTGCAAGTATGTTCAAAAATTTTCTTGAAACAGTAACTGTACTCATGGTTACCCTACAAGAATCTATAAAACTATTTGTGTCCAAAAATATAAATTTATCACTATAATGGCTAACCAAAAACTGTAGGTGCATATTTAGCTTGTGGATATAATTATTTGTACTATCAGGCACATTGGACAATATTAATAAATGGAACCGATGAAACAGATATATATATATATATATATATATATATATATATATATATATATATATATATATATATATATATATATATTACTGTTTCATCGGTTCCATTTATTAATATTGTATATACGTTACATGATATATGTTACGTGATATTTAATATACTGTGAGCATATGTTATTTATAATAGGCGGCTCGGCTGCCACCCGTTTTTTCACGAATAACTAACGTGAAAATTCGTTTCAACGTCGTTATGCCCGTCTGTTGCGTCAGGACTTGAAAAAACGCGGTGTGTTTGTCAGAACGAAATAGTTTGGGCCTCTAAATGTGATTTCCAATAATAGTATATTGTCCTCCTGATCGATTTCGGCCACGGCGACCAGTCTCAATGGAGACCAGCCATATGCGCGGGTCATATTATAATTCACAAATGTGTGCGCAAATACAGGGGCACTTTCAATTCCATCAGTCTCATGATCCGATAGGACCACTAGCGTCACTGCCGGAAAGAGGTCAGGAATAGGAACTACTACCTACTTTACGTGCTCTCCTAGGCGTGATACAGAGAAATTTTCAAAATCACTTATTAGCCCGACCCGGTTTTTGATCCCAGGACCACATAATCAACGGTTGAACACGCTACCGCTACCTACCAACGAGGCAGTCCAAGCATAATAATTTATTTCAGAATAAATTTCATATGAAATGTGTTAGTTACAATGACAATAATACATTAAGGAACATGACAGTCGTCAAACAATGGCGTCCGCCTTTTGTTTGCACAACAACAAGATATCAGAAGGTACACGATATTATCTTGTATCTTAGGGTGACTCCCAGTGGGTTACCAGCTTGTAGCAAAATATACGTAACTCTATTATTCTTTATATACCTTCTCTGTAATTCAAAAGGATCACTTCTGTGGCAGATTATTTTCGACAAATTGTTTTTACTTAAAGTACGTATCTTCAAATAATCAGATAAATTTAACAATAAAATATAAACTCGTTATTTTACTTAAGTAATAAGTATAAAACTTTAAAGCTCCTTAAGATAATTATACTGTTTTATGAAAAGGCTTTTGAGAAGTTATTGCTTCAATTTAATTACCCTTCAGTCTTATCTCATTTCAGTAAAATGTTTTTGTTGATTAATAATGAAAATTGAAATGATATTAAATTAATGTACTATCGTCGATTAATCGAATTAAATAATTTACTTACACATTTTATTTAATTAACATGAGCCATTATAATGCTTTTTTTTCTGTTTCATGTTATATTTTTTATACTATTATATAAAAGCATACCAATAACACATAAATGTATCGGCGACATAATCATGTAGACCCTTAAGGTATCAATCTGATGGACTCACGTAATTCTAGGAAGCTGTCTACTAATAATACGCTTCACAGGTAAAGTTTATCTAATTTTCCTGTTTCAAGAATGCCTTTTTCTTTTCATTCATTTAAAACCTTACTGATTCTGCTGGAAATTTGGAGCGGGTTATTCTGTGATTGTGATTTACACCCTCCGATCAATTGATCTGAGTTTAGGCCCTCCTATTGTTTGTCTCTGATCAAATTCTAGACAAGCCAAGATTTCTTTCATGAGTTGACATAATGTCAAGAGTGTGACACCTAATAGAACAAAGTAAATAAGTAGGTACATTCTCAAAAATATACTTATTATAATATAACTGTGTATTATTCGCCGATAAAAGAAGTATATAGTGTATAGTAAAGCGACTTAAATGCGTTAAGAAATATCTAACGAATGGGTTGTATAAATTTGAAGTGTTCAGTACCTGGTGCGGTGGCGGAGCGGTTAACGCACATGGGCCGGATCCCCGTGGTCGTGGGTTCGATTCCCACCCGCACTTAAATTTATACAATTCATTTTAAAGATTTCTGAAACATTGTTTTCAGGATAGCATGTTTAAAATGCTAAAAGTAATAAGAAATCATAGTTAATAATAAAAACTATAATTTAATAAAAATATTCAAAAATGAATAATTTAAAAAGCGCCATCTGTTGGAATTGTCCGATCTAAGTATTGGCATTCCAGCCGTTGTTAGCCGTGTAGGTTTCGGTAAGATGGCGTTAAAGCGACTTAAATGCGTTAAGAAATATCTAACGAATGGGTTGTATAAATTTGAAGTGTTCAGTACCTGGTGCGGTGGCGGAGCGGTTAACGCACATGGGCCGGATCCCCGTGGTCGTGGGTTCGATTCCCACCCGCACTTAAATTTATACAATTCATTTTAAAGATTTCTGAAACAAGTATATCATAATTATTTTTATAGCAGAAAATAGTTAACATATGGACCTATCAGTCCGCCATGTTGTGTAAGGGCGATAATAAGGGAGTCCTAAATTAGATCTGTCGGAGTGTATCCTTCCTTGGTAGCTTGATGGCAAAGTACAGACCTGTCGGACAATTAAATTTAATCGTCCACCGCGTCTTAGCTATACGCTTTAAATTGTGAATAATGCTATAAAACTTCATTTCGATAAAATAGTTATAAAATTAATGGTTCTATCACTAAATACAATATCTTCGAGAAGAACATAAAACGGAATGTTACACCTACAACACAGCACTACAAGTATTTCAATAATTTATATCTCGAGTCGATTGATCCGTTTTTAAAATATGTGTTGAATCAAACAGAGTAAAAACGGATCGTAATTGAAGACGCAACTCCTTTGTGCCCAATGCAATTGACTCAGAATTTACAAACTCTACAATTGAGCTATGTCTTTGCATATCTGTAGTTGTCTCTGAATGCGCAACAATGTGTACACGTGCTAAGAATAACAAATAATCTTTTGTAAATTAGTTGCATTCATTATAAATTCATTCATATTAAATTCATTATAAGAATTGTATAGTGTTTCAAATTCCATCAAAACTGTTAAATACTCATACATGCTACAAACTGCCTTTAGCAATGCCACTCTTATAATAATAATATAATAATATCCTGGGGCATTATTCACACACGGCCAACTGATGCCAAACTAGTATCTGGTCTCCACAGTACAAGCTCTGCTTGAGCTTGTACTATGGAACTATACTAGTATATGTAGTATATCAGTTACCTTGATATACTACATATACTAGTTTTCTTGTGTAAATACATACTTATATAAATAATTACACCCGGCAGGACAAACAGACATGTTCATACGCACAAATATCTGTCCTGGGAATCGAACCCACGACCTGCGGCGTGAAAAACAAGCATCTACCAACCACGCCAAATGTCAAAAGAATGGAAATAACCTTTCTCCAGTACTAGAGTTCCTTCGGCTGATACGATGTCGATGATGATACTTAAGAAAGAACAATAAATACTCAAGTTGATTTTCGTGTGTGTTTGTTTGAGTAGTTAAGCGATTTTGACATTTCACAGTGTATATGTATGTAGTGTATGTAAATAAAAAATAAATAAAATAAAATAAATAAAAAAGGTTTTTATTCACGTAGACTTTAAAAAAGCGCTTGTAAATAGTCAGAACATGTTTGTAGTAATATAGTTGTATACATTAGATATTATTTCTAGTAACATAGATATTTAGGTACATCTTATGAAAACATTTATAAAATTTATTTTATTACAGAAATGATATTTAGCTAGCTCGTATCAAGTTATTGTCAAGAGATTATGTTTAATTATCTAGTTTAAGTCTAATATTTTTACTACATATTGTCAATGGTTCTGTCATATATGTAGTATGTATATATTATATATGTCGCATACTATTTATAAAATAACTAACGGCAACTGTTATTTGGGACTTAGAATATTAACATTTGAGTGGTTTAAAGAAAGCCTACAGGGCCGGCTATTTTGTGTGTTGCCGTTGATATAAAATGCATCTTAAACTAATAAACAAGAAAATCTCCCTGGATCCATTAATAATATAAACGAAACAGAACCCGCTTCATCTAAAGTAATTAAATTAATAAAACAAATATCTTGGGAAAACATAATCCCATCTGAACTCAAACTCCAAGCCAGATAATTGATTAACATACTCGTACTTATATATTTTTTAGAAGATTGACAAAAGAAGTATACCTGGCCTGTGTGAGTGGGACAACCGGAAGGGGAAGACCACGTCGAACATTCTCTGACCAAATTGGAGATGTTCTCAAGAAAGGGCAGGTCAGAAGTACCCTAAACCGGCGAGCATGTATGAAGAATATAATGACAGTAATCGAGGCAAAAGAAGTATGCAAAGATCGTGACAAATGGAAATCCGTTGTCTCTGCCTACCCCTCTGGGAAACAGGCGTGAGTCTATGTATGTATGTATATCTATACATATAATAAAATCGTAGGAAAGTTGAAACTGTACATTGAATATTTTTTTAAAACGATACTTGGGGCGTGATCTACATTAGATATCGAAGCCAAAAATATAGTTTTTAGAATTTTTGTCTGTGTGTCTGTATGTATGTCCGGGCTAAACTCAAAAAGTACTGCATGGATTTACTTCAAATTTTGTATGAATTATACTAAGAGGTTGGGTCAACATATAGGCTACATATTATCACGCTATCACCTACGGGGGCGGAGCTGTGATAATTTATAACGCGGGTAAAACCGCGGGGCACAGCTAGTTTTTCAATACAATCATATAGATCATTTACACCCAGGCACAGGTCAAATAATCCTGCCTATTACCCAAATATGAGTTCTGGTTGGGGATCGAACCCATTACTTCTGGCTTAACAGTCAGAATCGCTAACCACTAGAACAACAGACAATATAATATACTCGTTCGTTTCAATCAAATTTTGTTTCTTTTTATACATAAAGCTGTCCGAACTCTCGCGTTTCAATCGAAACCTGTTCCAATAAGAGAAATAAAAATACGCCAGCGTTGTTTGTGGTGTTTTAATTATTGCGCGGTATTCTATTTCAACAAAAAAAAGGCTAAAATAACCTGTGGAAATCAATTTGACAGATAGAAATATTTTGCAAGTCCGGACTGATATAAAAGAAGTCCTTAAACGAGATTCCACATTCAATTTGACATTTTAGTTCATCGTTTTCATATGGGCAGTAGTACAAAAATATCACCCATCTATACATTAATCGTGCGCCTGAGTGCTTAACCATGCCGAACACTTATGGACTGGCGAGACCATCAGACTATGAGTTGGCTTTTTATTTATATTATCATTTTTTTTCTTTATAAAAGATACACCATCGATATTAAACAATGCAACTTTACAATTTATTCATTAAACGCTAGTGTAGGTGTGATTTACCTTTACAAATGCATTTTTTTCATGTTTGTCTTATGAAAAATGTCAATATTGCCTTCATAGGATAACATTTCGTTGTACGTAAGTACGCAATATTCTGTTCGTAGGAGCGTTGTGTCCCAAGTTAATTTGGGTATGATTTGGCTGGAAAGTTCTAGTTATTAGATAGAATATATTAATATGTTAGGATTTTCTTCAGTTCCATGAATATGAAAACTTTGATAAGAATATTTTTCAGCATAATTGAATTATTTTCATAACAAAGAGTTACATATACACTGTTATACTTTTGCGTATCATATTATACATCAGTATGCGCAATTTTTTTTTATTATCGAAATGTCAGGAGAATTATTTAATAATTATTGACTGCACGTGTGACGCAGAGGCTAAGACAGTCGCCTCGCCGCTTCGTGTCGCGGGTTAGATACCCGCGTCGGACAACTATTTGTGTGATCCATAAATAGTTGTTGTGCGTCTGGAATGGACCCAAATTCCATTAGTCTATTATATGTTTGTAAAGTATCCCGCGACAGGGATTAGATTCCGTAGTGCGGGCGTTGTCTTTAATAAAAAAAAACTAACAAAATTTATTAAAGCTTAGGTGCGACAAAATATTTTATTAAAAGTAGTAAGTACGGATTGGTACCAATTAACTAGTTTTAAAATTGTTAGTTAGTGCTTCGCTAATTTACGAGTGACTGACCTGTTACCATAACGTGGCTCATAAGTAGATACCCATTCTCCCTCTCCTTCAGTATCTACTCCCCCATTATGAACGAGATTTTGAATCTCGTATAAAGACTATTGAAGTAGGTGTAGGTACTAACAGGTCAGCCAATTTTTTTTTCTAACTAAATGAAATTCCACTAGGTGGGCAGGCCACCTACAAGATGGACCGATCTTGTGAGGGTCGCTGGAAGTCACTGGATGCGGATAGCCCGGGACCGGCAATTGTGCAGATCTTTCAGGGAGGCCTTTGTCCAGCCGTGGGCGTCTTTCGGCTGATATGATGATGAGATAAATGCGACATGAATCTGCATGGGTTTATGATTATTATTATTACGTTTGCACTCAGTTACATATACATAGTTATAAGAGCTAAGATTCATGGAAATTTTGTCTGCTTTGTTCAGCTAAAAATAAATTAATAACATTTTTAGATAATAATGTTCCTTGCCAACTTATCATAAGACTAAATACCTATGTCTTAACATCAAGATAACTATGTAAATGTATTTTATAATTCTTAGATTGGCACAGTCGGGAAAAATATCAGTAACGACGATATTCGAGCACCATGAAGAATAAGGGCTCTCGACTACGATCCATTAGTGCCCTAATTTACAAAGATTTTACCTGATACTTTTACAAAAATATTAAATGTATTTCATATTTATTACACTGTAAGGTCAAGGGGCTCTGATTTCACAACGCTTTTTGAAGTTATAATGAGGTAGAACCTAAGTTTTTAGTATGTTAGTTTAGCTGTAAATGTTCTCTAAAATGCATAAAAAACATGTGAAGGTGACAATTTCTACACTTAATATACAATATCAGTTTTTAAATACAAGAAATAGATAGTTACAAATTAGAATAGAGTAATTAGTTAATAAGATGTTTTTATCCGCTAGAGGATAAAGTAAATTTGAATTAAGTACATCGTGTGCACTATGTTTATGAATTTAGAACACCAATAAACCTATTTGCTTCTACCTCCGTGCCTCAATTCTTCAGAATTTATCAAACAACCGTAGACAGAGAAACCAATAGACAAAGGCACCGTGAAGCCGCGACTGAAACAAAGATAGTTTGTCAATGTGTGTGTGTAATGTTGCCAAAATAATAGCACTCCCTGTTTTTGGGGGGGAAATTCGGGAATCGATCTATCGCATTTTTTTGTCAGATTAATTGTACCGAAAACTATTGACCAATGTCTTTTTTGTTATTAGCATCATTTGAAGCAAATTTATAGGTCGTCGAAGTTATTTTCTAAATCTACAAAACATAGTTCAATTAAATAATACCTATAACGCATGATGTTATAGGTATTATTTAATTGAACTATGTTTCGTAGATTTAGAAAATATTTTTTTGCTATTGGCCGCAGCATCTTTTGAACTTTTTTCATTTACCAAATGTTTTATTGCAATATTTTAACCACAATGAAACAACATTTTGTGCAAGACCGGCAATTTTGGATATCTTTGGGGGAGGCCTTTGTCCAGCTGTGAGAGTCTTTGGCTGATAATATTATGATGATGAAGATGGTACTTGGTAAAGATTTTCATCCAAAGGAAACATCGGAGTACCAAACGAAAGCAATCGATTTGATTATAGGTCAACTGATACAGTGACAGACTTTAGTTCAATAAAGTAAAAAAAGGTAATACTTGAAAAGTTTCATGTTAAAATTCGGTCAAATATTTATCGAACTTATGATAGGAGTAGGTAGTAATTGGGGTTCCTGGATCAAAATAGATCCAGAAACACCCAATTACTCCCATTATTCAGTATATTCAAATTCAAAAGTCTTGTTCTAATAAATGTATAAATCTATTTCTTAGAATAACTAAATTGTCGTGATGGCCTTTTTACACAAACTAAAATTTGTTGCTAGCATTTGTTTCTTATATATTTGTATGAGGAAATATACTCATTATTCAGTCTATTCAAGATAGATCTAATTCAAAAATTATTATCGAATAATTCTATATAATTTTACGGAATATTCCTCTTGCCTGCAGCATTTTCAATAGCAATATCTCTCGTAATAGATTTAGATTTCTTCTATTAGGTCTAAAAGACTGTTATCAATTCTTATTATTCGAGCCCATAACGTGAACCCCTCATAGTGAATTCTGGGGTATACACCATCTCCTCGTTTGCAGGGTAATAATATACCACTATATTGTTCATGATTTATAATATTTACAATATGAAGTCCACACAGTCGCTTTTCTACTATTATTATCTGCACCCGGTCTCCAATATTCAATGTCATGGTAACTAACTAGCACAGTACATTTATTTTATTTGTTCCTCATATTTATACTGACTGACTGAGACTTCTGAGTTAGATGAAATGGGGGAAGGAAATATGAAAAATAAAAAAGGGGATATTTATTTAAAAAATTTATTATCATAGCACCATTTCTTTAAACACAAAACATTTTTTAAAGCACATATTGAATTATGATACATGCAGCTGTACAAATCATCAGAATTTAAATAGCGATCATATAGACTTAACAAATTAGGACAATTTTTATCTTCTAAATTAATTACATTATTAGACCTTAAAATACCTTTCAACCACAACACTTTTTCACAACCCTTAGCATAAACACACTTATCTCTTAAGATATCTAAGATTAAATGTTGATAATTAGGGTAAGGTATAAATCCTTCAGACCAGTATATTTTTCTGTTGCGCTCAATCCAGCTGACTTGTCGTCTTTCTGATTTTGTTAAATCATAAAAAGGGAATGGCTCTCTAATTAGAAATACTTGCAAATTTTTACCAAACCATACAGCAATTTCTTTCACTATAAATTCATTTGCTTCTGTTTTAAAGCCTTGGACGTCAACAATAGCAGTCATGATAACCTGCGTACTATATTACTTAGAGGTTTGTATTCCACAACCCGATCATTTATGATCAGACAATAAGCCGCAGTATTATCTGGTATTGGTGAGGAACATTCGATTTCTAACCGAACATCTACTGGACCTGTTTTAAGAGTATCGTTTTGTCTTGAACAATCAAGTATAAACAGGGGAGCCTTCTCTTTAAAGTTCTTTAGACAAAGCAAGGGGTCTGATGGACAGTTATAATATGACTGACGAAATTTGGCATACATTTCATATAATATATTATACTTGTTTTCAGAAAACTTTAAATTCAAAGGTTCATACGGGTAATATTGTGAGTTTAGAAATAAGGTTACGTTGGTTACTTCACAATGATCAAAGAGTGAACTATCTTTTAGGCTATTATTTTTTCTATCTGTTTGTAAACAGAAGATTACATATCTAGGTTTTTCTAATTGCGATGCCGTTTTAACTGACCATGTGTGTTTTGTGGTTTTTGGTAGTAAAGGGTACTCATACAAATCCCAATTCCGAAATGCCATTTGAATAGCTTTATCTTTTTCCAAATATTTTAATAGTACTAACCGTTCACGATCAGAAACTTTAATATGTGGTACCCTCCACTGTACTCTTTCTACATCAATACGAAAATGTACATTATTATCAGGCAGAATAACGCTGTTTAGGTTAGAATTACTTCTATTCAATATAAGTTCATGTTTACAATTTATCACAATTCTATTGTAATCTTCTGCAAAACCTAGAATCTTATTTAATGGTATTACAGCACTAAAATAGCCATCACTTTTAAATCCATTCAATTTCCACCCCCACAGAGCTGCCACTTTATTTTCAGCTTCATTGAATGAAATATATGATTTTATTGTTGACGTGATTCCAGAATTTTTTATGCGATCTATTTCAATACCATTTATTTCGTATCTGATGTCTTGGAACAAAAACATTATAGGGTTATTACTAAATGTAACAGCTTTCTCAACTGGCTTCCCATCTTTATCGAAGATCCTCACTCGACCCTCAATGTAAATTGAACTGGCTGATGGTAACACGTATATATCTTGCTGATGTATAGGAATTCTGATTTCATCATTTTCTCTAAAGCTGTTACCGTAGGGATTGTAAGAATGCACTTCATAACTTTCGATCGATGTATCGAACTGTGGTAAATCATTAATATGTAGTATATTCATATTTTAAAACCTAAGGCTTTAAGAAATCGTATGTTCGATTTAGTCAACTTGTTCACTTTTTTCTTACGTCTTTGCACCTTAGTGGATGTATTAGAAGTAAGATGTTTTATTTTGAGTTTAGGGTTTATATTATACAAAATCATTTTACTTTTCTTATATGAAGTCTCAGCTGAATATGTTCTATAAAATTGATACTGTGACCAAATTGATCAACAACTTTAATACAAACAGATGAAATTGTAGTTTTGTTCACAGGGAAGTAAATAACATTTTGGGGCTTTTCTAAGTAATAGTTGCCTGCAGAAATATTAGCTACAAATTCGTGAATTATATGATTTGGTATTCCATTATTGTAGGAATTGTATATTAAATCACATTCGATTCTTATTACTGGAAGAGTTTTATTATTATTAGGATGTGAATTTGCTTTCGAGTTTAATACTGAATAATACAGCAAACCGCACTCATACTTTCCATTTAAACTTAGGGATGGTTGAAAATATGATTCTAATTCTGATTTATTACCAGAGATCGTTACTGTTATAGACATACTTGTATAATGAATATTTTTGATCAGTCATGTTTATTTTATGCTGTGTTGACACCAAAACTTGTTCAAAAACTTTAAGCAAAGATGTCCGCAGTTAAAAGGATGACTGCCCTGTATGTTTTCATGATTGTAGTGAACTTTTGACCCTAAGTATTTTATAAATTCCTTGAATGGTTTAAGATTTCCGTAACTATCAAAATATTCGATATAATCATTGTGTTTTGCATAGGCTACCCAATGAGAACCAGGATTGTCCGAGCTGTCTAAATTAATAACTCCACATTCTTTTTGGTAAGGGTATTTAGGAAGCTCGTCCCTCATAAAAACACCTCTGAAATAGGGAATCTCATTCCCATATTTTAAAATGTCAAAGTTAGTTAAAGCTCGTTTGGGTAGCCTATATTTTAGAACCGCCCAGTAACTCTCTGAAATGACAACAACCGGGACCGACAGCTTAACGTGCCCTCCGAAGCACGGAGACGCTCAGATATTAAACCACTTTGGTGGTTACCTATCATTGACTCTAATACTCAGTTTACAGTTTTATTTAATGGTTTGCGCCCCCGCTCGCCTCAATAACCTAGTCTTACTGGAAGTGGTAAAGTGCTATGTGGTGGGAACGAATATCTACCAAAAACAGGCAACAGTCTCTCTGATATAAATTCCAAGTCCATTTTTATGAGGTTTAAGATGTAGCCCTTTTCCAATGCAAAGAGCCTCCATCTTTTCATTATGTCTCTTGGATTCGTTATACAGCTTTTTTGCCATCTTTAGTTCATTTATGGTTTTTGCAATACCAGCTGCACCGCCTGCAAGAGCTCCTGCTGCAGATAATCCCGCAAAGATAGGAATCAGTGGTAATACTCCGCCTGTTTTAGGTATTGGTATAACACGAGGAACTTGAATGCTTGAATTGGAACCTAATTCTCTGGCAGCGGCCATGGCTAACTCTATAGCCGTTTTATTGCATTTAGGTTTAATTTTTTTGAAGCATGTTTTTGTAACAGAAATTACTTTTTTAAATTTATGTTTTAGTCCTTTTATAGATGAACTTTTTTTTCTCAGTTTTTGACTACGAGTTCCAACACCTGCGCCTATTTTAATTTTCGCCAACATAGCATTGCTTACCAAACGTGCTGCTAATTTTTCTCCTACACTTGCATCGGGGGCAATAGTTCGTTTTTTCGCCATTTTAAATAATGTTAAATCTGCTTTATGTCGTTCCTCTAAATTTGATGACTTGTGATATGCAATATCGTGTTCTTTACAATATTCGTCTAATTTATTTATACCTTTATCTCTACGTGCAAGTCGTTTAATTAAGTTTGTGCCAGGTCCGCAATACTTGTACCCTGGAAAATGAATTTCAAATGGTAAATGATTTATTAACCAATTAACGAGACTACTCTCTCCAATACACATTATAAGAATGATCAATGGAATATTAAACACATAATAATATATTGATCCAAAAATTGATATACAAACTTTATTATTCACAAAACGTTTGACTTATCAATCCAGCTATTTTCAGTAGAAGAAAAACCTAACCATTTCACGAAAACCTTATTCCCTTTCTTTCTAAGCACTTTTTCAACTAAATATACATCAGGATTTTTTGTCTTTTGGAGCTCCTGTTCATAAAATGCTCCCAAAATTGGCTGACCCCTGAGGGTATCGTCAATTAAGTATGTAACAGGAATTGTATTCTGTTTACGTCTAATTTTAAATATTTCTGTTGACCAATTAGGAGTATATCCTTTTTCAAATGTTCCTTTATACTTACTGATACGGACATAATCACCTACTTTTAACTTACTTTTCAAAGTACTTATTTTAATCAAGCTATTATATCTCTCTAATATATGTTTTTTATTTATGTTATTCACATTTGCCGGTATTTCTTGAATTGTGCGATGGATAGTGTGATTATATTTATACATTATATTATTGAGGGTATTATTTGTCCAATTATAATTACCCTTTAAACTAAATTCTTTATATAATTTAGATTTCAATGTTCTGATAAATCTCTCAACTATGGAAGCTTTCTTTGATGAGAATGTTGAATAATGATTAATATTATATGATTGCATAAGATTTTTAAATTTATTATTATAAAATTCTGTACCATTATCTGTTTGTAAATTTTTAGGGACACGCTTCTCATCTAATAAATTCTTAAAGGTCTTAAATATCTCATCTTTGTTCTTATTTTTCAGGGGAAATGCCCAAGCGTATTTTGAAAAAGTATCGATAATGGCGAGAATAAACCTAAACTTATAATTTTCTCCAGAAATGGATTGCATATCGATTAGATCTGCTTGCCATAAGTCATCTATATCTTTCATAATAACATGTCTTCTTGGAAAATTGACCCTTGCATTCTTATGAATTTCATTTACCACATCGGCTTTGTACTGCATTATTTTTATAGACTTTTAAAAGAGATTTATGCACATATATTCGAACACTATTTGTTTATAAAAACATACATTAATAAGGAATGACTTTATAATACTGAATCACTATATTTTTAGCAATTAGTATTTATGCTTTTATTATGTTTGCTTCCTTTAATTCTTCTATTATTGATAAAATTTCATTGTCGTGATTGGTGTTGCCAGCTTCTTTTGAAGCTACTAATAATTTTAGTCTTTCTACCAATTCATTGGGATCGTCCCAATATACAAAATCTGTATTTTTTTTATATTTTTTTAGTTTTGGCAAGCTACCACCGAGTTTTATGATATTTTCTTCCTTTAATGTCTCAAGAAATAATGGCTTGATTATTTCTCGATATTTTAAACCTTTATCACCTCTCATTTGACCATCAGGATTATAATCTCTCTTATGAGCGTTAGTAGAATTTAGCATATCTTTATAGACAAGCTTATCGACTTTTGTTATTAACTTCATATCAGGTTTCCTCCGAAGTAAAAGTTCTTTTAGTCCAGGGGTTAGATCGTAAGTTCTGTTTCCGATTTTAATCAAAATTGTATCTAAACTTCCAGATTTAGAAAATGATACTGAGGAGTTACCCATCATTAAGGACTTATTTTCAGTTCTTACTCCAAATGGAACATTTAAGCCATCGTAAATGCCATACATGTCTTCATTGTCAAGTGAAATATCTAATTTATTTATTAATTCGGTTTTAGGAGAACTTGCAGAATTTATATCAGCATCGTAAAAATCATCAAGTTTAGCAGAAGAGCTATTACTATTTTCGTTCGAATCTGTTTCTATGGAATTTTCAAATGATATATTATTTTCATCATTTTTAGTATTTTCTAGAAATCTTTGTGAATTAGCTAGGATTTTTAGTGGTTCGGAAACAGGTTTAAACATTTTATCAAGAGTTAGATTAACTGCATGCTCTTGATTTTTGATTTCCTTTAGTTTATTTTTTATGGAATTGACTGACTTCATTAATTCTATTTTAACAGCTTTCTCCATCTTATTTCGGACACCGTATACCATCAAGTTAACAATAATACTAAATGTATTTATGAACTTCACTAATTTATAAGTTCATTCAAATCTAAAATATACATCCAAGTTTTTCCTGTATCTTCCATTGTTTAATAATGAATCTTTATTTATGCTAATAAAATTATAAGGTTCATTCCAAACTGTATCACAAATATTTTTAAATTGTTTCCATGACATATCAGAGCTCACATGTTCTTCATAAATGTGTTTTAAATTGACATCATCTTGTTTAAATATTACAAGAAAATTAGCATTGTCACGTAGTAACTGTTTTGGAATTTTTGAATAGGTTTGAGATAAATAAAAACAATCGATTTGTTTATGTCTACCCATTGAGAAATAATTTCGAATGTTTATTTGTTTCTCACAAGCAACATCATCAAAAATAAATACAGAATTGTTTAGAGCTTTATCTGGAGCAACAACATCTTTATCATCATTGAACTGATAAAATTTAATCTGTGGTACTCTTTTAACTACTTCTCGCAAGAATTGATACTTTGGTTGAAAAGTAGTCTTAGAGTAAAGGTATAGATTCCGAAATTTGAGCCCATTTTCATGTAATAACAAACTAATTATAACATTGGTTTTACCACAACTTGATGGACCACATATTATACAGCGAATTGTATTAGGTAAAAGAACACTATGTCTGATTTGATGAGAATAATCATCGAGGCTGATATTACTAACGTTCAGTGATACGGGCTGTTTGATCAACTTCATCTTGCAATTTAATTTAATACCTTGTTTCTACGCTTAATATATACATGTAAATGACATGTATATATCATTATTGAACGGTAAAATAAAGGTGAGAAAGTAAGGAGAGGTTCCATATATCAGAAATAAAATAAAAATAATATAATTTAAACATATTATATACTTTATTCAATTACTTTAACACAATTATAAATACTAACAAACTGTAAATACAACTACATACTATTTAACAATTTACAATACCATATCAGAATGCCCCCAAGGTAATGTATTTATTTGATTTGATTGTATATGTATTTTATCATCAACTCTTTTTAATATTACTTTTTTAAGTTCTTGTGAATAGAGGACATGCCCCATTGATTTGATCATATTCATCTTGCACTTTAACTCAATATTATTAAATAATACTTTTTTATAACTAGATGTATTTAATTTCCTTGTAATTGCCTTTGACACTCCTTTAGCTTTATTAATTTGCGTCTTTAGTGATTTAATACAGTAAAGTTTCGGTCTTAGTCCAATAAATTCTGTAATTATATCACCACCCAGTTCATCTTTAAACAAACCGGGTACTTTTTCGTTAATTTTAGGTATACCATAAGGATTATGAGAATCAAAATTACTAGTATCAAATTCTTGTATATTATCTCGCATGTCTTTGTAAATATCAGGTGTATGTATTAGGTATAATAAACTATCAGTATCGGTATAACATAGCTTGACATTTTCACCATATTTATTCTTTATGAAATTGTAATGAAAATCGTACATATGTTGTTTTGAATATTCAAGCACAGTAAATCCAATATATATTGGTCTATCTAAAATAAGCTTTTCATGACTCAGTTGTACTGCAATAAAATTTTCATTAAATATAGAGATGCTTTTCAAATTTGGTTTTGCAATCCATTTCTCTGCACCTATTAATTTATTTGTTTTATTACATTTATCATTCCATTTAGTAACTAATTTGACGTTGACTCGTTTACGTTTATTTTCAATTGTTTTACCAAATACAGAATTATTCAAAAGTTTGAAAAAATCTTTTTCAAACGGTGTCGAAGCTGCTTGACGTAATTTAGTATTTAAGTCAATATATTTCTTTAAAAAGTTCTCTTGCCTGAATTTAAGGATTCTATGAATTCTTTTTAATACAAGACCATTTCTTAGACATTTTTTCAGGTGAACAAAATGTATTATGTAATTATATTTATCATACAAATTGGCAATTAATTTTGGTGTCTTCCCTCCAATAGGTATAAATTTTTCTGGAGCAAACGGTAAGTCACTGTGTAAATTATGTAAATGATCCGGATACATCATATCAACTTCTAAAATGTAACCGTGACTACCATCATCAGGAACATCAAGCACATTGAATGTCACAATCTCATCATGTTTCATAAATTTAAAATCTGATATGGGCAATTTTTTTGTCATAGCATAACCATAAAGATTGTTACAGTCAAGATATATTAAATATGTTGATGGTTTGGAAGCATCAAAATTAGGTAAATAACAATTATTAGCTTTAGCATATCGATGACAACAATATTTCCCAAGTTTCCACTTGTTCCCATACACGTCATGCTGTTCTTTTGTATTCACAGTCATGTTAATGTGATACAATGTTATTTGTAAAGGATTGCTAAACAAGTATTTGTCAGTGGCGAGGGGTGACATATTCCTTGAGACAATTCTATTATTTGATACTCCCCATGAACGGAGCCATTGCCATTAGCATCTATGTAGTTATATTATTTATGAAACAAATCCACACAATAATTTTATAAAATACTAGCTGTGCCCGTGACTTCGTCCGCGTGTTAATTAGTTTATTTTGTTTTTTAGTAAATAAAAGACTTTACTAAAATAAAAGTAGCCTAAGTTACTCCTTATTACATCAGCTACCTGCCAATAAAAGTCCCGTCAAAATCGGTCCAGCCGTTTCAGAGATTAGCCGAAACAAACAGACAGACAGACAGACAAAAATTTAAAAAAATGTTATTTTGGTGTATGTACCGTATATATATTCATATTTATGTAGTAAAAACCGGTTATTTCAATATTACAAACAGACACTCCAATTTTATCTATTTGTATAGATGTACGAATTTTGGTACCTAAATTGTGAAAGCTGTTATCTTAGTTTAAATTTTTGATGTTTCGCTCATTTGAGAGCTCAGAATAGAGAATCCCGGTTTATAACATGTTGTTGATCTAAAGTCTTCTCTGAATAAAAAATTAAGTAAGCCTAACAAGCAATATTTAATATACTCAGAATAAAGTGTATTTATGGCATACCTACTTAAAGAGATAAGATTGAACATCTTGTAAAAAATTATTAAGTATACAGTATTCACAAAATAAACCATCGTCGTCTTTATTTTAGTAAATTAGTTCACACATTGTACTAACATATTAAGCTGGTACCGCAAAGTTCACTGGCGGTAGGCTTTCATTCACAAATGAAAGTGACTTTACCCATTTTATTTGCTTTAATAAACCAGATTCAGATGAATAGTCAACATTTTAAAGATTTTTTTTACAAACATATAATGGACGGACACAAATTACATCCAGACTCCGTATTATGGGCCACACAAATAGTTGTCCGGCGTGGGAATCGAACCCGGGACACGATGCGGCGAGGCCACTATCTTAGCCGCTGCGCCACACGTGCAGTGTGAGTTGTTATTTTATTATTAAAACTTATACAATATAATGAGAGTAAATGTGGCAAAAGAGATTTGCAAGAATCATAACAAATAGAAATCCATTGTCTCTGCCTATTTTGAAATCATTAAGAAACAGGTATGGATCTATGTTCGTTTTACCATTTTATCGTTTCAAACGGATAGCTTATATATATCTGACTCTATTCTTGGATATATCTTAAAGATCTACAAGAGATACTAGTGAAATTGTAATTTCTTGCCACCATGCCACCAACTACAATCAAAGGATTGTAGTTGGTGGCATGGTGGCAAGAAATTACAATTTCACTAGTATCTCTTGTATATATAGAAAAGAAAAGACCTCAATTACTCGCAAACTGACGTATCGACCTCCAATTTTGACATAAACAGATGCTATTTTGCATTTAAAAGAAATGTACATACTTTTACCCTTTATTGCAACAAAAAACAAGACAATATAATTTTACAAAGAAGGAAAAGAATCGGGGTTTTGAAAATGTCACGAAATAGAAAATTTACTATTAAAATGGGAGCAAATGAAGACGCAAGCAAATTATAATAAATTAATAAAAATAAAGTACGGCGACGTCATGTCAGTGGACACACTTGCTTTATGAAAATCGCTCTTACTGCCTACATAATAAACACTGAGATGACGTTGAATGTACAAAATTACGAAGCCACCTCAGTAAATCTTTATTAATTTCTACTCGTGGTCGACGGTATTAACTCTGACCTATATTCTTTTGATATAATTAATTACAGATCACAAATTTTTATTTTTATCTTATACTAGCTGTGCCCAGCGGTTATACTTGCTTTAAACTTTATAATTGCCTAGGCGTTAGTCTAATATATAAGCTACATTGCTACAAAGTATCATTAAAATCCGTTCGGTAGTTTTTGCGTGAAAGAGTAACAGACATTCATACATCCATACTCACAAACTTTCGCTTTCACAATATTAGTAGGACTATAATATAACAGAAGTAGATATTAAAAACCATATTATAGGTTATTTTATTTTATTCAATAGAGGTTTCGTTAAGTACTTTTAATGGACCTGCAACGTATATGTATATAAGCTTCTAAGTAAAATATAATAATATTGCTTTACAAAACATGCCTAGCTTTGTATTGGCACGTATACTGGATAATGAACATGACACGCTTTGTAGTGCCAGAACAGAGTTCTATTATTCTATATGAATTTAAATATGGTTGATACATTTAAAACAAGTTCAAGAGCATTAGTAAGTTTAACATATAATTTTAAATTGTTATCTTAAAAATTATTGGGTGGTGGAGTTAATGAAATACAATTTTTGGTGCGAACTCTATTCCAAAGTACGTGACTGATAAAGATTTCAAAATTTCTGTACATCCATAGATACACACAATTTATATACATCCAATAACCTCAATCAGCACGTGAGAGTCACAAAGATAGTCTCTTGCTTTCACGGCTTTACGAAACAATAGAGCCGTGCTAGGGACCAAACTATTTTGTCACTTTCATGGTACATTTTTGGATTCAAACGCCAACTCTGGGACAAGGCAGTCACCTCGCCACTTCGTGTCCCGCGTTCGATTCCCGTGCAGGATAACTATTTGTGTGACCCATAAATAGTTGTTATGAGTCCGGATGTAATGTGTGTCCGTCAATTAAATATTTGTAAAGTACCCACACAGGGATTCATTTCCCTAATGCGAGCTTGCCTTAAAAAATATAGATCCTCGAGAAGGTCGAGTTTTAGTGATGTTGTATGCATATGTCGCTCTACGTTATGTACGCAAGCCGCTCATCCGATTGAACATAAGGGAGGGTATTTTATCGATACGAGTCATGCATTACCCTTGTCAAGGATTTTCATTTCTTTTTTTTTTAAAGACTACGCCTGCACTAATGTTATTAACTGCCGTGTATAATTGACGGACACAAATTACATCCAGACTCAAGACAACTATTTATGGGTCACACAAATAGTTGTCCTGCGCGGTAATTTAACCCGTACCACGAAGTGGCGAGCTGACTGTCGTAACCGCTGCGCCACATGTGCAGACAAAAAATACTCTTTAGCGTGAAGGCTCTACGTGCAATTTGGCCGTGTTTTTACGGAAAGAATGGGTTCGTTAAAGTTTAGGTGAAAAAAACAACTAAACTTTTAATAGAATAAATAAGAAATCTCATATACTACATACTATTACATTTGTGTTTATTGATGTCTTTTTATTTCTGTTTGTGTTTATATATATCATCATCATCATCATCATTACAGCTAAATAAGTCCACTGCTGGACAAGCCTCCCTCAAGAATCGTCTTGGGGGGATATGCCATAATCGCCACGCTTGGCAGGCGGGTTGGCGATCGCAGTAAGATGGTCATAGTAATCAGAAGGAAGCTGCTGCCCATCCTCTGGTAGATATTCCCTCGGGTCGACTTCTACGCCCCCCACGGGATGAGATGGGGTGATGATATTCTGATTCTGATATTTGTCGCCGTCACCACACAGCTGAGTTTAGTTTATATATATATATATATATATATATATATATATATATATATATATATATATATATATATATATATATATATATATATATATATATATATATATATATATATATATATATATATATATATTTGGTTTTAAGTAGAAGTATATTTTGGTTTAATTTCTGTTTGATAATTTGGTTTAGTTAAGTTTAATAACTGATTGTTATATTTTTGTTTATATAGTTTATTATCACCTTAATTTTATTACACTTTGTTTTGACTTAGGTTATTATTTCTATTTGTAAGTGTTGGTTCACCTGTTATTGGCAACTGTATAAGACCATAACTTGGTACCAATCATTACTTTAAATTTTATATACAGAAGCTGTTGGTGTACCTTTAAATAAATAAATAAAAGCCTATTCTTACAGTAAACACATTCAATATTTCCGTAATTTGGATTTGTTATTTGTATCGTTCCTATATTATTTCAAACCTTTTCTGCGATCTATATTCTAACCCAAATAACTATATTATACAGAGACTTACTGTTTTTATCCTGAAGATAGAATGACAAAGGTACGTCGGAAACGAACAAGGAGACGTTCTTTTTTCACTTCTACATATGTTTACTTAAACCTTGGTATATCCGTATATATAGGCTAATGTCTATGCACCTTAAATATTTCTCAGTGATCTACATAGGTTCAATCGTTTTGGCCGATGTCTTTATTTCTATGTTGTTCCACTAATCTGGAAATTTCATTAAAGTTTTCGTTTTATGTAAATTATCGTTAAATAAAATAAAATAAAAAGGTTTTTATTCACGTAGACTTTAAAAAAGCGCTTGTAAATAGTCAGAACATGTTTGTAGTAATACAGTTATTATTTCTAGTTACTTATTACAGATATTTATGTACACGGAATGTTAAAACATTTATACAATTTATTTTATAATGGTAGTGATATTTAGCTTGCTTGTATTAAGTTATTGTCAAGGAGATTATGTTTAATTGAAGTTTTTAATATTATGTATGTATTATGTATTGAAATTTATATTTTAGTAGTTGTTATGAGGAAAAGGTGTAAAAGTTATTAATATACATACATAAATTCAGTTATGTACAGACGTCAGCACATGAAGCTACCCCAATCTGTCAAATTTCTTTTATAGATTTTCAATTTTATCTCTTAAGCATAAGGTTTACTTTAAATTGGGGAAATTTAACAGATAGGGTAGCTTGATGTGCTGGCGTCACATTAATAACTTTTAGACTTCTTCCTCATAACGATAATTTCACTGATATTGATATATTTGCAGTTTAAAAAACATTTATTGATAAAATTTTTCAAAATTTGTCGCGACCTATTTCAGCACTAACGCCACCTAGTGATACGGAGTGAAAAAAAATTTCATATATTGGTGTAACCTTTAGGGTATTTATCTATATATTCTGTATTTTGTCAGGTATGGCGCAAAACCTAAAAAAAACTAACTTTTGAATATTTGAATTACTTTTGCATACAGACAAACATAGACTCAAGCCTGTTTCCCAGAGGGGTAGGCCGAGACAACGGATTTCCGTATATCACGACCTTTGCACACCACTTTTGCCTCGTTTACTGTCGCTATATTCTGCATACTTGCTCGCTGGTTTAGGATACATCTGACCTGGCTTTTTTTGAGAACGTCTCCGATTTGGTTAGAGAATGTTCTCAAGATATTCCCTTCCCGGTGGTCCCATTCACACAGGCCAGGTATTCTTCTTTTATCAATCTTCTTTCATTCATCCTTTATAAATGCCCAAACCATCTCAGCATACCTTTTTTCTATCGTTGTGACTACATCCTTTTTCACACCACAACGCTCTCTTACATCAGTATTTCGTATTCTGTCCTTCAAAGTCCCTTTTAATAAGGAAAATTGGTATCTCGTTAACCTTATTATGTTTTAATAAGTTAAACTAAATGCAAACTAATCAAGTGCATGTGTGAAACTCTTTTGAGAGTTCCGTACCCAAAGGGTAAAACGGGACCCTATTACTAAGGCTTCGCTGTCTGTCTGTCTGTCCCTCTGTCACCAGGCTGTATCTCATGAACCGTGATAGTTAGACAGTTCAAATTTTCACAGATGATGTATTTCTGTTGCCGCTATAACAAAAAATACTAAAAAGCCAAATAAAATAAATATTTAAGGGGGCTCCCATACAACAAACGTCAATTGTTCGCTCGTTTTACAGAAACCTTCGTGCGCGAATCCGACACGCACTTGGCCGGTTTTATTTTAATTAGTAATTGCCTAAGCGTTGCGATTTAACCTCATTTTTGATCTCAATTTCATAAGCATTAATTCGAAAAGATAAGTTGTAATGAAGTTTATCGAATACAGTGAAGTACCTACCATTTGTCTTACGACGCTCAAATTGATTGCCGCATCGTCTCGTGCCGTAAAAGTCAATTGACGATCTGATCGCCGGTCGTATATTATTATAGCTATGTAAGGAACGGTTTACTGAAATTGTACTTTATACGAAGAGTGTACTCAAACACAAGGCTAAGTCACGTAAGGAAGTGAAACTTTACATTATTTCTGCGGTGACACCTAATTATATAATAGAATTAAATGGTAAAAATAATCTGAGTTAAATTATAGATAAAAAAATTCATAAAATTAACTTGAAAATGTAGACGTATGTATGTATTTTTTTAACGTGGTCTGAAAACAATTCCAAAATACCCATTTTAATTGTTGATACCGAGTATATAAAAAAAAATTACAACATACAAAAAACTATTTACGTTACAACCTTTTATTTAAATGCTTGCCTTTTATTTAAGCCTTCAGCTTAATCAAGTGAAGATAACTTTGAAGATAGCTTTAAGATTCAGTAAAAAAATTTTCAAACGAAGGAAACGAAAAACAAACATGAGTTAAAATGAAACTTATAAAATTGTGTATGGTCTTTTCTATTTAAATAATATTAAGGACAATTTTGTCACTTTTTATTTATTCAAATAAATAAATAGTGACAAATCACGTCGTAGTATAAATTTAAAACTTACCTAATAATACATACATACATACATAGACTCACGCCTGTTTCCCAGAGGGGTAGGCAGAGACAACGGATTTCCATTTGTCACGATCTTTGCATACTTCTTTTGCCTCGATTACTGACATTATATTCTTCATACATGCTCGCCGGTTTAGGGTACTTCTGACCTGCCCTTTCTTGAGAACATCTCCAATTTGGTCAGAGAATGTTCGACGTGGTCTTCCCCTTCCGGTTGTCCCATTCACACAGGCCAGGTATACTTCTTTTGTCAATCTTCTTTCATTCATCCTTTCTAAATGGCCAAACCATCTCAGCATGCCTTTTTCAATCTTTGTGACTACATCCTCTTTCACACCACAACGCTCTCTTACATCAGTATTTCGAATTCTGTCACTCAAAGTCACACCACACATACTTCTCAGAGCTCTCATTTCCACTGCATTTATTTTACTTTCATTCTTTTTCTGCCATACCCAACTTTCACTTCCATACATTAAAGTTGGCACTAACACTCCATCGTGCACGGCTAGTCGAGCCTTCTTTGATACTTGCCGGCTACTCATAAAGGCGTGTAGTGCCCCATTCACTCTATTCCCCGCATTTACTCTTCTAACAATATCTTTTTCATATTTCCCATCTCTCGTAAACAAAGTTCCCAAATATACAAACTCATTCACCTGTTCGACTTTCTCTCCTCCAATCACAATATCACACGTTGTCGTGTATTCATCCCTCTCAAATACCATTACTTTCGTCTTACCTACATTCATTTTCATCCCTTTCCTTTCAAAAGCTTCATGCATATTTGTTACCATCACCTGCAACTCGTCCGCAGATGATGCAAGTAGAACTTGATCATCAGCGTACAGCAGACATTTGATGAGTAACTCATTCATCCTTACACCGCATTCACTTTCTTTCAAATCTTTTAAACAGCTATCCATGAATAGGTTAAACAACCACGGTGACGCTACACATCCCTGTCCAACACCCTTTTGGATGCTAAACCACTCGGTGTATGACCCGTTAATCCTCACGCAAGCTCTGGAATCCCTATAAAGAGATTTTAGTGCTTGAACAAGGTTGTCGTTCAACCCATACATGGACAGTACCGACCATAGTTCACTCCTCAACACTCTATCGTAGGCCTTTTCTAAGTCTACGAAGGCACAGTAAACCTTTTGGTTTTTGCCCAAAACCTTCTCTACTATGCTTCGCAGAGAAAAGACCTGATCCGTGCATCCCATTCCTTTCCGAAAACCTGCCTGTGCATCCCATATTTTCGCATCGGTTTCTTTCACAACTCTTTCAACCAATACTTTTGCATACAACTTACCAACGACGCTGAGTAGACTAATGCCCCTATAGTTTTTACAGTCTTGCCGTGAGCCTTTCCCTTTGTAAAGAGGTACGATGACAGCCTTGCAACAATCACTTGGCACTTGGCCGGTGGTATAGCATAAATTGAATAGGCTGCACAGCTGACTCGCTATGACGCCATGTCCAGCCTTCAGCATCTCGGAAGTTATCCTGTCATACCCTGGTGACTTACCTGATTTCATACCCTTAATAGCTTTCACAATCTCATCCATACCAATGTCATCTTTACATTTGTTCTTGTCTATACTTAGTGAACTACGTTCACTCTCTGTTACACCTCTTTCATACAAACTTTCAAAATACTCCTTCCAACGTTTTAACACGCATTCTTCCCCTTTCACTATATTTCCATCTTGGTCTCGTATGGATTTCAGTTCTGAGGTTTGAGTTATGCCTCTTACTGATCTAACGGATTTCCAGAAAAACTTAATGTTCGTCTGAAAATCCTTAGACAACCTTCTATCAAAATTATCCTTTTGTTCATTTTTCTTTTCATTCACCACATCCTTTACAATTCCTTTCATTTTCCTATAATCATTCCAGGCCCTTTCTATATCCTCATTCGTCGCCTTATGCATTCGTCGTTTGCTCTGGTGGCCAGCCAGTCTAACCACGCTTTCTTCTTTTCACATACAACTTTTTGTACACTTTTATCCCACCAAATATTCTTCATCTTTCTTCCTCTTCGTCTCTTTATTACACCACATACTTCACCAGCTACACTCACCACACCGTCTTTGACTACCTTCCATAGCTCTTCTACTTCTCTTATGTCTTCAGATCCCTCAAACTTCTCAACCAACTTACTTTTGTACTCATCTGCCACTTCTTCCTCTTGCAGTTCCTCTACTTTTATTCTCTCAAGTACACTTTTAGTCTCAGGGATTCGGTGGCGCCATCCTTTGAATAGACCACTTATTCGGCTCATTACCAGAAAGTGGTCTGTATGGATTGCGGTCCCACGATAGACTCTTGTGTCTAGAACATTCTTTCTCAGTCTTTCATCTACAATCACGAAGTCAATCATACTCTTTCTCACATTTTTCCTCTCTCGTGTAAACGTATGGATTCTTTTATGTTCAAACATAGTATTTGTAACACAAAGACCCCATTCCAAACATATCTCAAGCAGACTGTACCCATTCTCATTCTCACTCTCGTCACCGAATTGACCTAGTACTCTTTCAAAACCATCACGTTTTACCCCAACCCATCCATTAAAATCACCTAACATTATTACTCTTTCATTTTACTGACTTAACCGCAACACATCTCTCAGGGTCTCCCAGAATGCCTTTCTTTCCTCTTGTTCTCGCTGTATTACAACTGCACCCATATCTACAGGAGCGTACACTCCTACTAGGAAGATACGGGTCATACCAACTTTCATTCTCAACCACATTACTCTTGCATTCACGCATTCGAACTCAGTCACACACTCAGACATACTTGTGGAAAGAATGAGACCCACACCTTGGCAACCTCTGGTGGTGTTCGGTACTCCAGACCAATATGCCGTGTATTGTCCGTGTGTTGTAGTATCACACCCTTTCCGCTTCGTCTCATTCACACACAACACATCGATCCGCTTTTCACTCATCAGCTGACATACTTCGTCCATCTTACCTTCTATTCCTCCTCCCACATTCAACGTAGCAAAACGGCTCTCCGTTGGCCACTTTTCGCCTCTCCGGGAAACGAGACGTGACGGGTGGCGGACCACGTCGCCGCCATTTGAACGATTAAAATGAATTATAACCATTGCGTTCCCACGAGTAACGATAAATAACGACAAATGAATAAAAAGAGGCACTGAGATGCAGAAATAAGGTTCAATTGATAATTCTTTATTAATTTTGTCTGAAACCCACCTTTGAATTAAAACACAAACTACCCTTGTTTCCCCGGTCTACCACAATATTAATTACTCATTGTGGTGGCTATATTATGAGTTTAGTTTATAATTTACCGCAATGATTCATAACAAAGGAGTGTATAATTGCAATTTCTAAAATTAATTCATCACAAAAGCATATTAAATTTGCATATTATCCAATTTGGACAGTTTTATAAATGAAATACCTACTCAGAAGGAAATATATCACAATTTGTGACGTGCTAATGTTCATTCAAAAGCTATTAATATTATTTCAAGGCATTCTGTTGAAGATGGAGCTTCCCCATAGAATTAGGGTTACCGCAGGCATAAAAAAAGGTCATGGTTTTATCGATCAAGCAGAAAACCAAGACTTACAAAGCAATCAGCATACGAAGCCTGAACCACGGCTTGAGCTAATCAAGATCCCAATTTCAACTCTGCTTCGAAGTTCAGAAAGTTATAAATTATATAAGTGGCAACCGGCTAGTAAACTATTTAAGATTTTTGTTCCCTTACCAAAGCTCCTGAGGAAAAGTTTTGTGAGTAATATTTGCCGATTCTTCGAAAGTCAGATGGCAACTAGGTCTATGCTTCCAACTTTACATTGAATTACTGATTAATTCCGTGCCTGAAAACAGCTCTGACCATATCAAACGCTAAGTCACCGTTGAAATCTCCAGCGACATTGAATTTCTAAAATCTCAAAAGAAATCTCTGCAGCATAAAAAAATCCAAGTGATTAGCCGGGCAGAGCAGTTTTCAATCCGCGGCAGAAACTATACCGCTTAAATCAAAATTCCGGCCGCACAGGAAATACTATTGTCGCCTTTGGCCGGGAACACTAGTCTACCAGCTCATGCCTTTTGATTTACTGCTAAGACGAGCCGTCACAATTTCCAACGATCCTTAGGTAAGAAATTAAGTGTATATAGATCATTTGCTTCCTTGTGTGTGTTCGATTGCTTGTATGTCATGTTGAGTTAAGAAGGACTGTTTTTATTTGATGCCAACGGCTACTTTCCACAACCGCAGCCCATAACATTGACAAGAAGTTCATCATAACACCCTAAGACTTTGACGATGCGTATGATGCGGTTTTAGTGAAACTTTCTTCCATGGACGCTGAAGCTATATAATGAACTCTCTGCCATGAATTTTCCAGAAGATAAATCATAGACAAAACAGGAGTAATGAGGTTTTAGGCAACGCATAAGAGATTTCCCGGGAGTTGCTACCACTCATAGGTTACGGTGACCGCTCAGGTAGACATCTTTTTTGTTGACTTAGTTGTTTAAAAAGAATATAAACTTTTTTTTGTGTTTTGACTTACATTTATTATAATTATAGAATTCTTTACTTTATATATCCTTCTAATACAAGTTTGTGTTTGGCCGAACAAAACGCATTGATTCTATAACTTAGCGGTGAGGTAACCGTGGTTTACGATTGTACATTTAATTTGGTAGTCAAAGAAATGGCTATAATAATAATAATTTATTATCAAAAAGCCAAGTACAAATTTTCCATCTCATCTACACATAAATGCACAAATATATACAATGATGCTTAAATAAAGAGATAGAGTGAACGTCAGTGTCTATGATAGTATTAACTGTGTTACAGACACTGGCGCCTTCCTCTTACAATTTATGTGATAAAAATAGTCTTAGTATTGATGAGTTGCTGTTTTATACCAAATTTTAGACGTTGCAGATAACGGCAAAATGCTATAACATGTTTATTTTTCCTTAATAAAAATATTATATAATAAAATAGTAATGTTACTATCATCCAATTCCCGGACACAAAGCACTCCTTGGCTCAGAACCGTTATATATGGGTCACATAAATAATTGTTCTCTGACAAAACCGAACTTAAAACACAAAGAAGCTGTAGAACAGTTGCAAGGCAACCACCTTTATTACAGCGCCACACGTGCATTTGTAGACGTGTTTAATAATATATTTAAATCATACAACATTGCTTATTGCTATTTCCCCGAACTCAACCCGTGACCAGGGTCAATATAACTTGGTTGTAACATCAGGAAAACAACAATAAAGGTAAGTCGCCTCAATACCTGTAAACAATGTTGTATAATTATGATACGCGGAAGTTTATAAGTGAATATTTAAAGAAGTATGCTGATTCAGGCACTTACTTATTCATCCACCCAGTATATTTTCGGAAACGTAGTTACTGTGATTAAACTAAATATTGTACCATTTAATTTCCTCCGCAACTCCATTGGGTGGAACAAATATCTGAACATTTTCACTGTTAGTAGTATTCCAAGAAAATCAAATGATAAAATTAAAGCAGGTAAGAAATTCTTCCCCTATTTTAGTGTCAATAAAAGTATGTAGTAACTTATTTTATATGAATATTTTACCTACCTATGTTTATAATTTTAATTTATATGTTTATTGCTTTTAGTTTCTTACTATACTTCTGTTTTTGTATAGTAGATAGTCAATTTAACAAATAAACAACTTGTTGCCTCATCATACATAGAAGTACGTTACATACTATACTATACTAGAAGTACGTTATTTTTGATGAATGACTCACCCATTCTTAATAAGTTGGTTTTAACGTGACGTATGCAGTTAGCCTAACGGCTTTCACTGCTTCATCGGACTATTCTTAATGAGTTACGTACAGCAATGTTTTATAGAATGTTTTGTGTAATCCAGGAAACAAATTGGGCTCACATTTGTAAACTCCTATAATGAAAATACACAGGATGGTTAACAAATACATTGCATAAGAACATGATTTACTAAACGATTTATGTTTGTGCAGCATTGTCAGAAAAGTAGCACAATTTTCCTCCCTTTTGTTACGAAATTGCTTTGTCGTTATATTATTGTTTGACGTTCATATGGCTTCGCAAAGTTGTGCACAATAAGACATAATACCACCAAAATCTTAGGCAATATTACAAAGTCATGCAGGCCTTTGTAATAGAGAAAAGGTAGTAAACTACGTACGCTTGCTTAAATAATTATGTAAGTATTTTAAATAGCCAGTGCTCTCACTGGTCTATAAGTAAGCGGCAAGGTTAGGTACCTTTTTAGGGTTCCGTAGCCAAATTGCAAAAACCCTTATAGATTCGTCATGTCTGTCTGTCTGTCCGTCCGTCCGTGTGTCACAGCCGCTTTCTCCGAAACTATAAGAGCTGCACTGTTGAAATTTGATAAGTAGATGTATTCGGTGAACCGCATTAAGATTTTTACACTAAAATAGAAAAAAGACAATAATTTTGGGGAGTCCCCATACATATTCATATTCATATTCATTTATTTCGTAAAGCCAGTTTACATGTCAATAATTGTTATAATTTGATGATCACAAAATAAAGTAAAAAATAAAAACAATAGAATTCAAATAAAAGTCCAACTAAAAACTAAAACAAGAGAAAATAAAATAAAATTATATATGTCAATGAGTTGGTCCCTTGGAATTTAATAGTTCGTTGTAATTATAAAAAGTTTGCTCAATAAGCCAGCGTTTGAGACGGTATTTGAAACTTTGTAAGGTAGGAGCTGATTTAACGGCATCCGGTAACTTGTTGTATATTGTAGGGCCCATGACATGAGTGAGCTTAGTGGATTTGGCAAGAGTGCGTTTTACGGCTGTTAGGTGATTCGCGTGTCTCGTATTATATGTGTGTACTTCACCATGTGTCGAATAGTTTTTTATGTTAGCTCTAACGTACATAGCAACTTGAAAGATATCGGTGGATGGCAAGGTCATGATGCCAAGTCGCTTAAAGTGGGGCCTGGCAGAATCCTCGTGGGGTATACCGACAATTGCCCTGATGGCGCGTTTTTGCATTCTGAACGCCCGCTCCCATTCAGCGGCGCGCCCCCATAGTTCTGCGCCGTATTGCAGTTGTGAGTGAACTGTGGCAAAGTAGCATGTACGTGCTACTCCTTCCGACACCACACGAGCTACCCGGCGAAGCGCAAAGCAAGCACTGCCTATTTTAGCACAAAGTTTGTCAATATGTTTGTCCCATTTAAGGCCGTCATCTATTTCAAAACCTAGGAAATTTGTTGTCTTATGTTCCTGTAACCCTAGACCATCGACAGTAACAGTGAGATCTCTGTAACTACGACCCGACAGATTGAAGTGCATAAAATGGGTCTTGTTGAGGTTCAAAGCTAGACCATTTATACGGAACCATCTACTGAGTTGGGCCGTCGTCAAGTTTAGTTTTTGTTCTAGCTGATCTATCGTTGTTGCCGTTACAAGAGCTGCAACATCATCGGCGTACATGAAAATGTTTGCTTCAGATATCGCTTCCGGCAAATCATTGAGCAGGACAGAAAATAAGATATTAGATATCGAGGACCCCTGTGGTACACCGATTTCCGAGTTAAGCGGATCAGACATAGTTTCACCTCGATTCCCTACAACAATTTGTGCTCTATTTTTAAGCATGTTAGCCAGAATTTTTAACGAATTTCCCTGTACGCCATAGTGCAGCAGCTTTGCTTCCAGCACAGCGTGGTCGGCGACATCGAATGCTTTCGACAGGTCGCAGCATATAACAGCAACTTGTTGCTTACTCTCACGAGCATTTACTACGCAACGAATTAGCTCCCGAACTAGTGACGTTGTGGAGCGTCCCTCCCGATACGCGTTTTGCCGATCCGATAGAGATTCAGTTGACCTAAGAAAAAAAGCCAAACGAGAACATAGACCATTCTCGAAGACCTTGGCTACAGCTGGTATTATTGACACAGGTCTATACCCATCTATGTCGTCTTTACTTCCTTTACCCTTAAATATAGGAAATATTTTTGATATTTTTAAAGTTTCTGGGTATACACCCTCTTTTATGCAAAGGTTAAACACGTCGGCTAATATTAACGCGAGAGGTGCTGCGGCTGTCCGCAGTAACATCATACTTATTCCGTATATATCTTTTGAAGATTTTGCCGGTATTTCTTTGGTAATCAACTGATATACCTCGTCTGCGGTAAAAAACCTGAGTCTTAGGGTGCAGTTAACTGGCGGTCGCGCTGAACATAGGGCGCTCGTCACTTCTATGATATTGGCTCGGGGTGCCCTACAGGTAACGGCAGCGCTCATAAAACGTTTGTTCATGGCATCTACTCAAAAAAAAAATTTTTATCGTACTCATACATGTGGGGTGTATGGGTACGATGAAAAAATAGGTCTTCAAAAATGGTATTCAGGTTTCTAATTTAATTTTTTTCTAAACTGAATAGTTTGCGCGAGAGACACTGCCAAAGTGGTAAGATGAGAGTCCCCCCCCTGTAACTTCTAAAATAAGAGAATGATAAAATTAAAAAAAATATATGATGTACATTACCATACAAACTAACAACGAAAATTGTTTTGAACGAGATATAGCTAGTAGTTTTTTTTAATACGTCATAAATCGTAAACCGCAATTTACCTTTCATTTAACCAACTAAAATACTTGCTGGTTCCGTACCCTTCATGTGCGAGTCTGACTCGCACTTGGCCGGTTTTTTTTGTTAAGGCAGACGGAATGCCTTCGCATGCCACCCGCAAGAAGTGTCTACGGGTGGGTATGTCGGACTCGCACTGACTAAACCTACCTGCCGTGGACTTCATACTTGGCACCTGATTAGGGGAGCCCCGGGAACGCGGGTATGCTGCTCCGGTGCCCCCCTTTTGCGCCATGTCCCATATGGTCGGGACACGCACGCTAGGAGGGCTCTTGCTGGCCTTCCCTATTTGCCGACTCCTGCCAGTCCAGCACAGCGACTGTGCCACAGTCAGATCGCTGTCTTCCCGGAGCTGCTTTCACGTGGCGGCAGTAGAGGTCACTTTTCACACTGCCACCGCAGTCCCGAGGGGAGTTGGGCTGCCGCCGCTCCTCCGTCTACGAGCGGGATCAGCTCCTTCCCGATCCCGCCCGGCATCCTCCTTCTGGAGCAAGACTGCCTCACAGAAGGAGACCACGGCGTCCCATTTCGTGGACTCACCCGCCAGCATCGCGCCTACGATCGCTGGTGGGCACAGATCCCGTCCGATCTCTGCAACCAGGACTTGCATCACGGCCTCCCAGGCCGGACATTCCTCCAACATATGCTGGGCCGAGTCCAGGTCGCTTCCGCAGTGGTCGTCACTTCTCGGCCTATCCGGCTCAGATACTCACCGAAACACCCGTGTCCGGTGAGTATCTGAGTCAGTCTGTAGGTGACGTAACCGTCCTTCCTTCCCACCCAGGCCTTGAGGTGAGGCAGGATAGCACCGGTGGCACGTT
The DNA here is from genome assembly GCA_951640165.1 of Pseudoips prasinana. Lineage (NCBI taxonomy): Eukaryota > Metazoa > Arthropoda > Insecta > Lepidoptera > Nolidae > Pseudoips > Pseudoips prasinana. The sequence continues at coordinate 20,955,041 of OX621240.1, forward strand.
GGCGCGCGTTCAGGCGCAACTCGAGCTGTGCACGCCACTGTGTTAGTAGGCCCCGGTGTGCATCCCGTCTATACTCAATGAGCGTCCGGTCTGTGGCCCCCGATCCCCTGGCGGACGCGTATTTCGGTTAAAACCGCCCCGTCGACTGCCGCCAGTAGATCGAAAGGCGGGAGGCGTGCCAGGAGTGTCGCCATCTCAAAGGATACCGTACACTATCCTCGTGCGATCTGAATGACCACCACATGCCGCAGGCTATTTAGAATAGCTCTGCAGCGGGAGGCGCCCGTCAGGCGCTCAGACCAGACGGGTATGTACCGCCTCACCCTGACTTCTACGTCGCCTACCCGCATCGACGTACTGGGTGGTTCCTGCCTACGGCGTAAACCGTGGAACCATAGAGCCTCGGTCTTGTGAGGCGCTACCCGAAGGCCCTGTCTCCTTCTTCAGGAGAGCTCCCTCTGGATCTCAATCCTGTTCCGACTGACGAACTTGATTGTCCTGTCGCGCAAATATGCCCCGACTATACCACGCAAATAGGAAGGCACGTTATGGTAGACAAGTGCCTCCCGTATCGCCCACCAGGAAACAGAATTGAAGGCGTTGACGATGTATAAGCTCACCGCCAACCCCTCCCGCCCCTCCCGCCCGAACAGCAGGCTCCGACAGGGCGCTGAAGTGGTTGATCGCGTCCAGCGTCAAACGTCCCTGTCGGAAACGGAACTGGTTGTCCGATAAGTCGGGGCCAACGCGCGATGCTCGCTAAGACGGGCGGCAATGACATGCTCAAAGAGCTTACCCACCTCGTCCAGCAAGCAGATTGGTCGGAACGCCGAGGGAGGATCGGCGGTCCTGCCCGGCTTGTGCAACAGCACTAGCTTGGCCTCTTTCCGGCAGGTGGGGAACACGGCACTACAGAAGCAACTGGTGAACAATTGCCTGAATATCCCATCCGGGCTAAGGGCGGTGTTTTGAGCTGCAATTCGCCGTACTGCCTGGTCCAACTCCCAGTCCGAGGGACTATCCTGGACCCTAGGGAACAGGGTGTCCACCACCCTCCTCAGGAAATCCGGGTCCAGGGTACTCGTCAAAGGAGGAAAGCACGGTCTGAGCTTGCCCAGTACCATTTTGTACGGGCGGCCTCATTGATCCCTATTCAGTCCCTTGATAAGCTCGTTCCAGGACCGAGCTTTGGCTACCGCTATCGCAATCGATAGCGCCTTGACGGCGACTATATACATCTGGCATCCTATTTGGCATTGGCGCGCCTCCTCCGACGGGCCCGCTGGTGTCGGCGACGCGCTGCGTCTTACACCGAGCGGATTCGCGCGATTTCGGCCAACCACCAATACTGCCAGCCTCGTCTGTCACTTGAACGGATCCGAGGCATCGAAATGTCACAGACGCGAGACATGATGCCCCGGAACCAGTCCGCATGCGAATTGGGAGCGGACGGGATCCTCTCTCCATCCTCATCGATACTCCAGTCGATGGCGACGGTGACAGCTATCAGCATGTTGCGGTTCATGCGGCGCAGAGAGCAGTGCCGCGGCGGGACAAATCTACTGCGATCAGGGCCGCCTCGAGGCGGACGGAAGGTCACGCTGAAAAGGATTCCGGCCCGGCGGCCCATTCCAGGATCGTCTCCCCTCGAACTTCATCCTGGGCATCGCCCCAAACACAAGAGTGGGCGTTGAAATCGCCCAGGATGAGTACGGGACGGGACTAGTAGCCGATAATGTGGCTCGTAAGTCCGTCCAGGTAGGCATCAAAATTCAGGGAGATGTAGCAGCCCACCACGACTGCTGGTACCTACTCCACGACAATGAATCCGGGTCCCTTGGCCAGGAGTGTGCAATGGGGGTCGAGTTCCCCCCTGCCCAATATATGGCAACAAGTCCCCCATCCGCCCCGAACCAACGAGGGTGGTCGGGAACGGAGTGAGGCTCCACCACTATCGCTAGGGCAACCGAACACTCAGCGATCGTCTGCGCAAGAAGAGCTTGCGCAGCGATGCAGTGGTTCAAGTTGCCCTGCAAAATAAGTTGGGGGGGAAAGTATGTTCACACCTCCATTCACACCCCGACGGGGCCAGAGCCTGGTTCGTTGGACCGCGACAATATTGTGGGAGCGGACGTGGCAGGCCGTCCCGCTCCTCTCCTTTTTGGCGGAGTACGTCTACCGCTGCCTAGACGATGATTAGCGGGCCTACCAAGGTCGGCACAGACTACTAAATGTGGGGCACGCGCCGTGGTATCCTTCGCCTTGTGACCCTGTTGGCAACAGACGAAGCACGACGCGCTCCGATCACACCTCGTGCACCGAACCCTGACGTGCCCCTTCTCCAGGCAGCGGTAGCACTGGAAGGCTCTGGGCGGCAGTGCTACCACCCGAACCGACATCTAGCTCACTAGTGCTTGGCTACAGCTAATTTGCAGGTGGCCACTGGTGGGCACCGAACCCACACCGATCCCAAGCCGGACGGGGAGAATTGAATTTCACCGACCTTTACGTCGGCGACGGAACATCCTCCAGTCGCGGCCAAGGCTTCAGCCACTTCGGTGGGGTTGATGGAGTCGTCTAGGACCAGCACTCGGAGCTCTCCCAACGTCACAGGGCGCGCCACCACTGCACCCGTCTCGGCTAAGGCCTCCCTGACAGGCCAGAGCCGCTGCCTTGGTGGACCCCTCTGTACCTGGGATTCTCAAAATGAGACCCCCGTTCAAGGCTCTCTTTGGGCGGATACCTGCCTCTAGACCAAGTTCCTTCAGCTGGGCCTTGGTCCTAGCCACCTTCATTATCTCAGCCAAGGCAGTGGCTGAGTTTGGCGGCAAGTTAATAGTAACCGCCGCGGAGGGTGGCGGTCGCGGAAGCGTCGCCGGTCTCTTTTGAGATGGTGGCGGTGGCGGCCGATTTTGGCGGGCAGCCTTGGCTCTGGCCTTTCGGCCAACCACCTGGCCCAGATCCTTTCGGCGGAGAATGGTGGCGCTGTCAGCGTCGGCATCGCTGAAGTCCTATATGCAGCAGCAGCAATCGCAGCAGCAGTCCAGCTCCTCCACTGCCGGCCATCCTGCCATGCCGGCCATTCTTTCCGTCGTAGCCTCCATGATAGGCGCATGATAAATCGATGTTCGACGACTTAGCCGGTGGAGGCCTAGGGCCTCTAAAAATAGGTTCAAAATGACTTAATCAATCGTTACTTCTGCTTCCACGTTGACAATCGATTCCGGACCATTTATGACGTCCTATGACGTCTGTGCTCATGGAAGCCGATTTAACGATTGATTAAGTCATTTTTAACCTTTATTTATTTGAACGCCATTAAAGAAATCGATGTTCGGCAACTTAGCTGGAAGAGGCCCTGGTGTAGATAAGACTTTAAATTTGATAACTCAGAACTTGAGTGTGTGGAAAACTTTAAGCTCTTAGGTATCCACATAGACACATATTTAAATTGGAAACATCACATACAACATTTATCACCAAACCTGTCAAAATTCATTTACGCATTAATCCACATAAAAAAGACTACCGATCAAAAATCTGCCAAGATGGCATATTATGCGCACGCCCACGCTTGGCTCAATTTTGGTATTATTCTATGGGGAAATAGTTCTGAAGTGAACAAAATCTTTATACTTCAGAAAAAATGCATAGGAATTTTGCCCAATATAGATAAAAGAGAAAGCTGCAAGTCACATTTTGGAGAATTAAAAATATTAACGATCACTTCTCTCTATATTTTAGAACTTTGCAAAGGTAAACGGCAAGAATGTCTGAGAATTTTGTACCGCTAGTAAAATTTCGTGTTTCGGGATATTTTATGTTTTAATTGGTGGTTAATGCGATAGAAAAGGCATTTTTAATTTCTTAGATTTTTAGAAGTTGGGATATAAAAGTTATAGCCAGTTTTATTTTAAGGTTACGTTTGGTAATCTGTGTGTCAACCCCATGACCGTGGAAACATTGCAGTTCAAAAATCACTCTTACTGCCTAAGTAATAAAGATACTGTAAATATCAAAGTGTGTCTACTGATGTGGCAATGAAATGCTAGTGTTAACTAGTGTACCAATGAAGATTGTTACATATTATATTTACACCGTAGCCACCGTAGCCTAGTTGGTAGTGCTCCTGCCTACGAAGCTGGTTGTCCTGGGTTCGAATCCCGGTAAGTGCAAATATTTGTGTGATGAGCACGAATATTTGTTTCTGAGTCATGGATGTTTTCTATGTATTTAAGTATATATCTATCTATATAAGTATGTATATCGTCGCCTGGTACCCATAGTACAAGCTTTGCTTAGTTTGGGGCTAGGATAATCTGTGTGACATTGCCCCTAGATATTTTTATTATTATTACATAAACATTGTTATGGTGATAAAGTAAATGTTGTAGCTCTTTTTATAGTTTTTTACATTGATTTATTCCGAACCTGCCCTGAAAACCCTAAACGGGTCGCGAGTTAGGTTAGGAAGATGCAAAAAGCTATTATTTGTTGAAATAATGAAAAGGTCTTTTTTGCCATTAATTACATAGTGTGAGGTTGCGAGGGGTTATATATGAGGTTTTGAGTGGAGGTAATTAATAAAACAATAGATTCTTTGTTTTTTGTAACTACATTAATCTTATTGATATTATTATTAATTTATCCTAAGTATTACTTCATCTAAGAATATCTTCATATAAGTACCAAACAATAATTATCACATAGCACAAAGCAACATTGGGTTTATTGAGAACTTCACTCTCTTCGGATAATGTTTGTCTTCTTAGACGGGGCAAACGAATGTTGCAATTAACACATTGCAAACTCGTCATTTTAATTAAATGATAAAGCGTCCTTTCGTGAATCCACTGTCAACAGATATATATTATAGCACGGGGGAACTGATGCTGAACTCACGTAATATCTGCAAGATTATTTGCTAAATTGATGACATGTATCAAAACAACAGCAATAAATACCTGACAGATTGTCTTTGCCTGTCAATAAATAATTACCATGAACAAAAAAAAAATACTGACGACGAAAATCGTTCCTATTCTAAATCATTAATTATTACGATTTAATGCAACTACTGTGCTTTCTTAGGTATAATAAATAAGTATATTATTATATGATTTATATGTAATGTTGTTCCCATTTATAAATAATTAATTATAATTTCGACATTTATATTATTTTACACATGGCAATTTTTGTAAACGTAACTGCGTTTAGTTTACGATTTTATTACGTTTATTTATTGATAATAATTGAAATATTCTTTTTGATTTTATTAATTAATTCCAAGTTCTAAAAATATTATACTTACATTAAAATCAATACCTTAGTTGTCTTAACAAGTGGTACAAATTATATAGCTGAACAACAACAGAAGTATGCGATACGAATTCTGCCATTCTCTTTTGTGAGGAAAAACTCTTATTTATTCAGACAAGCTTAAGACGACTATTCTAGACCCCTCAACCTAAGACATAAGAACAGACTAGCCTTGCCACAGTCAAATCTTAGCCTATACAAATCAGGGCCATATGTAAGCACTATTAAAATTTACAACGGAGTTTATTTATTTATTCATAAAACAATTTACATCGTATCTGAATCGTGGTTACAAATAAGTGCATTACTTAAAATTAAATATATGAACTACATTAACATAGGTCAGGTACAAGTTAAACATATAATAGAATAAAATTATAAAACATTAAAAACAGTCAACACACATAAATAAATCTACGCATAATCATTACAATGGTCAATTTTTTTCACAATTGTCATTTACAAAATCAGTCACAGAGTAATAACATTTTTTAATTAGGAAACGTTTGAGCCTTATTTTAAATAAATGTGTGTTATATACAGTCTGTTTCAGGTTGTCTGGTTACTTATTAAATAATTCTGTTCCCTGGTACTCAGTAGAATGTTTCACAATATTTAGTTTAGGCGCAATTTTATTTTTAATAGTCTTTCTACGGGTATTTTCTCTAATTTGTCTTTCTTGCTGAGTTTCATATTTGTGTATATATTTAGAGAAGTTACTCAAGACACATAGGATATATAAACTTGGTACTGTTAGTATATCTAATTTAATAAAATATTCCCTACATGAATCCCACTGTGGTATTTTTACTATAGTTCTTACAGCGCGTTTTTGGAGGACGAATGCTCTTTGACAGTTGTAACCATAGCTATTTCCCCAACACATTATGCTGTATCTCAACCTGGACTCCACCAAACTATGATATACAGCTTTCAGGTGTTTAATGTCAATTAGATCCCTCAAGGTCCTAAGTGCATAACATGCTGATGACAGCGATGAGTCTATGGTAGCCATCTCTTGTTTCCAATTTAAACTTGAATCTATATTAACACCTAAAAATTTTACATAATCTATTAAATCAATTTTTTTACCATTTAAGTTTATATCTATATTTGCGTTCTTTCGTGATGTAGTTTTAAATAACAGCAATTTTGTTTTGTTTGTATTAATTATCAGATTATTAGCAGTGAACCAGTTACTTAGGGATTCTAAAGTATTGTTAATATTTATTGACAGTGATTCAATGTCATGCGAACTTACTACCAAATTAGTGTCATCTGCAAAAACAACAAGTCTTACTTCGGGTTGGGTATTATGTACATAGTTGAGTAAGTCATTTGTAAATATTAAGTATAATATAGGACCTAGAATTGACCCCTGAGGTACTCCACGATTTATATTAACTATTTTTGATTTATATACAATTTCTTGATTATTATCGTCAATATTTTTTATTTCGACATACATTCGTCTGTTTTGTAGATATGAACTCATTAGCTGTAAAGCTTTGCCTCTTACTCCATAATGTTCCAATTTTGCCAAAAGTAAGTCATGATTTATCGTGTCAAACGCGGAACTTAAGTCAATAAACATCCCAGCCACTTTCATTTTGTCATTTAAATTACCTATAATATCATTTACGAGAGTATTTATTGCGTTCGAAGTTCCTATACCTCTTTGATAGCCAAATTGTCGACTATTTATCACCTTTTTTAAATTAAAATGAGTAATTAATCGGCTTTTAATAATTTTTTCAAAAACTTTTGATAACGTAGGTAACAAAGACATTGGCCTATAATTCTTTGGATCCGTCTTTGTGCCTTTTTTGTAAATTGGCACTACTTTAGCTAACTTCAGTTGATCTGGAAATACTGATTCTTCAATGCATTTATTAAAGAAAGTTGAAAGTGGAGCAGCAAGTAAATCTATGTTTTCCTTGATAGTTGTAATAGGCAAGTTGTCATAGCCACATGAGAATTTATTTATCATTTTAGTAACAATTTTTTTTATTTCACTTGGTGTTGTTGAACTAAATATTAATTCAGCTTCAACCTTTTTAGTTGATTCCTTTAGATATTTTTTAGTTGCCTTGTCTCTGTCGGTAGTGTTTAGGTTGGACTTATAGTTAAAAGTTTCAACAAATTCATTAGCAATCTCTTGAGGATTTTTCGTAATTTTATTATCGATTTTTAATATAATAGTGGAACTAGGTATGTTATTGCTTTTTTTTTATGTTGTGGTTTACAAGTTTCCACACTGCCTTACTTGTGTTTTTAGCATTATCTAACTGACTGGCTATAGCTGATTTTTTGGCCTGATTTATTACTCTTCTAAAGATTCGGACGTATTTTATCTTATAATTTGTTACGCTTATATTGCTGGATGGACTATTACATAGGATTCTTTTCATTTTGCTTGAAACTCTTACACCTTTTGATGACAGTATTTTTCATTGGTTTTATTTTGATCTTCTTTTTTGGGTAGGAGAAATTAAAAATTTTGCTAAAGTTTGTTAGAAAACTATTTATACCTATTTCGAACCAATTACTATTTCTCAGTTTTTCTCGAAATTTAGTTGTGTTCCTCGTATTAAACAATCTTATTTTTGTAAACATCGTGTATTCAGATTTTTTTGCATTATTAATTTTATTCATAAATAATTCACAAAAGAGCCCTCCATGACCATCTGCTAAACCATTATGGTCCACATAACATGTTTCTATACAAGCATCTGGTAAATTTGTTAACATATTATCTAAGCAAGAACTAGCATTATTCCGTATATATGTAGGGCTGTTTATCAGATATCAAAAATTGTAACATTTTAATAGACTTAAGAATTCAGTACTCTTTTTATTATCAGCTAAAATATCGACATTAAAGTCACCACATAATATACAGTTTTTATCAATAAAGTGTTCTAACAATGTTTCCAGGCTTTGCATAAAATCGTCAAAATTAGAATCTATAGGATTTCTATAACAACAACAGATGTTTAGCCCAGTTTCAATGTCCTTTAAGCCACATATTTCAAAACTCTCTGATTTGTAAAATTTATTAACAGAATCTAAATTTTCACACTGTTTGTTGTTATGTGCTAAAATAAGACTTCCCCCTCTTTTTTTGTTTGCTCTAGTGTTATAGGACACTAGGTTGTAATTTGACAAAACGTATTTGCAGACTCTGAATTCAAAAAATGCTCAGATATGCATAAATAGTCTAACTTAATATCGCAGGTATCTATATATAGCTCAAGTTCAGTTGTTTTATTGCTTATTCCACACACATTTTGATGAAATATTGTACAAGTCATTTTATTTTCAGAGGAATAATTATTTCTAGCGTTTATGCAGTCATTTAAAAAAAAATTTTTTTTTATTTTTAAAGTCCTTGATCACAAAAAAGATTATTTACATTGTCAGTATTTTGAGTAATAGAAATGTTAGAATTGTCACTTAAAGTTAATGTGTTAGAGCTGACCTGCATATCTAGTATGTCCGTCTGCGTGTAACTATCTATGAGTAAGGGGCGGTTTAAAGTTTCACTTTTACAACGCTTTATATAATTTTCGTACTTAGTTCTATATCCTATATGCAAGATTTCCTTTAACAATGATCTACATAAATTAACTGGAAATAACAATTTATTCGGCAGGAATCGTTTATAATTCATGTCAAGATAACAAACATTTTTGTATTTTGTACATATGTAACGTTGTAAATTATATAATTTATTTTCATTGAGATTAAAATTATATGGTGTTTCTGATACAATAATATTAGTATTATTAACAGTTTTCAAGAAATTGCTTAAGCTAAATTGATATTCATATGGATCTTTGTCATTTATACCAGTAAGGATTATGATACAGTCTTCCATTGTCAGATTTTTAATTTCGTCACATACAATACGTCACTGGTTCTAGCACCCGGTTTTAAGGAGGACTTTACATAATATTTAGATCCCAACATATGCTGTAAATTCCGCTGAACAAATTTCCCTTGTTGATCGGCCAACATGATTACTTTTTTATAGTTGGTTTTCAGTAATGAACTTTCTTTTACGTTTTTATTCGGGTTTCGCATTTCAAAACATTCGTTAAGCGAGGGTGTTGGACTAGTAAGCGAGCATTTTTTGTTCTCGTCTGTTTGTTCTGTTGATAAAAGGTTATTAGTTACTGGGCTTTCTGCTGACGTGCTCGCAATTGAAATAGTCCTATTACTATCATAGCATTTGTATCTCTTATCCTTTCTAGCTGAGGATAAACATGATATATCCGTATTTTCCATAGACTTGTACGTTTGCAAAGTCTTAGTGCATCTTTGTAGTTCATCCTTTAACATCTCTTTTTCTTCCTTTAATACATTTATTAAACTAATTGCATTCTGTAACTCTGAGGTTAGTTTCTTTATTTGTGTTTGCAAATCTTGACAGCAATCGTTGGTGCCATCTATGGAAGTATTGTCCAAACTCATCATCGTTGATTCAAGTATATATTGCGCCTGAGTATCCAACAAGTTATCTGACGTTGTTTTTGTATGCTGCCGTGCCTTTCGATATGTGATATTTTCGTCATTCATTTTATAATTTTTATTCTCTCACTCCAATATTGTGTTAGACAAATTTTAAGAAGCTCAAAAAGTAGTCAATATATTGTTGCGGATTTGAACGCTCGACCTCATCTATGCAATTCCACAATGTCGTGCTATGTGCCAGACGTTGACTTACGCAATTAGTTAAAATATTGCCTCTTATTGTGCGACTATCGATTTAGTTATGTCGTCACGCAATGTCTTTTATATTTTTTTATAACATGTGGGTGATACAGTAATTTTTATGTAAGTACACAATTTTTGTTTATTCTTTATTCTTGATATTTTTACACTTGCACGTATATACGTATATTTATTTTTAACACTTTATATCGTTTTTTATGACTTGGTCTTATGTTTTTACACAGTTTTATTTTGTATTTGTGCTCTGAATGAGTGGTTACTTCACAATTAATTGTTCGGATTTTATAGTCACTTTTTGCATATAACTAGTGGTTAAAAACACAAACTAACACTTGTGCTATCGTAATGAAAGCTATTGTCCGATTTAGTCACTGTTTCACATTTGTAATACGAATTTATATATTTTTAAAAACATTATTTGCGCGGAGCCGAAGTTTATCCTGACAGCGCCACCTGTCGTGTCCCAAGATACATCAAAGATGAAGAACGGTTTCATCCTTTTGTTAAGAAATTAAAAGAATTCCTAACACATAAAAGCTACTACACACTGCAGGAGTTCTATAAGGACAAAAACTAAATAATGTAAGTAGGTTAGTGTTGTATATATGTATAGGGTATAGCAATAATTTCAAATAATAATGTTATTTTATGTTTTTATCTTGACAACTTATTAATTAAATACTACAAATATCATAGATAGATATTGTTATAATGTTTTGACATACCTACGTGAAAGTTGCATGCTTATTGAAATTGTTAGTAATTATTTAATGTTGCCGTGCCCTAACAGGGTATCATGTTGAATCTTTTAATATGTAAGACCTATGTACACATGATTGCAATAAAGATTGAACTTGAACTTGAACTTTCAAGGACTTTTAATAGGTATGAGAGAATGGATATAGGACGATAGTCAGAAAATAATGTAGTATTTCTATTTTTTGGTAATGTTGTCCCTTCTTTCCAGACAGAAGGGACTGAACCACTAAAGATAGAATAATTCAGGACATAACAAAGGATGGGTAGGATTTCATCAATTATAGGTATGGCTATATTACGGCTGCTATTGCTACTACCGACCGCATTGGAAGTTATCGACAAGATACTTTTATTTTAAAATAAAATAAAATAAAATAAAATAAAAAAGGTTTTTATTCACGTAGACTTTAAAAAAACGCTTGTAAATAGTCAGAACATGTTTGTAGTAATATAGTTGTATACATTAGATATTATTTCTAGTAACATAGATATTTAGGTACATATTTATGAAAACATTTATAAAATTTATTTTATTACAGAAATGATATTTAGCTAGCTCCTATCAAGTTATTGTCAAGAGATTATGTTTAATTATCTAGTTTAAGTCCAACATTTTTACTACATATTGTCAATGGTTCTGTCTATTAAAGGTATTATTATTATGACGGACCTTGTGTTAATAACGACGGTCGCGCTTTAATGCTACCACCGGATCCAATGCGCCCCAACTGAGAAGACCCAGCGAAACAAACTCAGTGGGTTCATCTACTACCGGTTTCAACACGACCCAGTTGAGACGGTCCGGCGAAACATACTCAAGCGGGCATGAACACGGGATTTGGTCCAATTAGAGTAATTATTTAGTAGGCAAACACAATATATGCTCGATCGGTTGTCTGAATGCTTATTATTTTAGATTATATTTAGGTATACAAAAGAAAAACTTCGAAATTAACATCGGAGAATTGATTAAAGGCGAAATCGACCCACAACCTATGCATTAGTAGTCAGTGTCACTAAATACTAGACCAACAGATCAATATCCATATAGTTTTCAAGATTATTATGTGATTTCATCAAAATTTAAGTGGAAGCAAGTATTTTACTACATAAAATTATAATCTAAATGCGGAAACGCCGGAAATATCGGTGTGTATACACAAATAATGCTTCCTGTTTTTGGAAGTCGATTAAAAATTGAGTTCGCACCGTGAAAGCTGCGGGTAATCCGGTTGTTGGGTACCAGTCAAATCTATGTACCACAAATTATTTAAAGATTCTTAACAGGTTGCCTGGAATTTGGGTAATTCCTTGTCCCCATGTGCAGTTTGAGCCTATATGATATTATGTACATAGATACTTCATCATCATCAGCTGGGTATCACCCACTGCTGGACATAGGCATCCAAAAGGTTGAACAAAGTTGACATTTCAAGGAGTTGTCCCATACTTACTTCTGTACTAATTCAACTTTGCAGTTACATAACAGTATGTGATTTCATCAAAATTTACATGGAAGCAAGTATTTAATACATACTTTCGGATAAAAAATATAATCCAAACCCGGAAACGCCGGAAAAATCGGTGTCTATACACAACTAATGCTTCCTACAGATACTTACCAGGTTGTCTGAAATTTGGGTACTTCCTTGTCCCTATTTGCAGTTTCAGCTTATATGATATTACGTACATAGATACTTCATATTCATCAGCTTTATTTAGCCCACCGCTGAAAATAGGTCTCCCCAAAAGGTTTCCACATCGTTGACATTTGGAGGATTATGCCCATACTTACTTCTATACAACTTCAAAGTAAACAAAAGCGTAAAATTACAAAAGCAGTTACTCCGCGAGCGACGCCATTCGCGGCAGCTACATAACAGTATGTATAAAATATACATATAAATTCACTCACGAAGAGTCGTCTATCAAATATAAAAATAATGAAAGTTCCAAGTACCGGTTACCTTCCTCGTAAAAATGAATTTTCATAATAACAGTAGGGAGCGCACCAGTGAATATTAGGAACACTTAGCTCCATTTATCACACCTACATCGTATAAAAGTAACATAAAAATTCTTACGCGTTGAGAATCAAACGATCCCTCTTGTTTTCCTTTCGCAACCTACTTACTAGGCTTTATTATCATTTGATATATTTGATAACTGTATGTATAAAAGCCAAAGGTTTTCTGCTCTTGTGAGACACTCAGTGTTATAGCTGATTTCACACTTGGTTCTTTGCTATTTTTTTGTAAAATTAATGTACAGAAGCGAACTTAATGCCAAAGATATTATCTGCCTGTCAACCCTTGCTTGTTAAGCAGTTATTTATTTTTACATATAAAAGCGAGGCGCTCATAGCCAGACGCACTCACCGGTCGGTGATTGGCGAGGTTAAGCAACTAGGCTCGCGGTCTGTCCATAGATGGGTGACCACCAAAGTGGTTTAATATCGGAGCGCCGCTGTGCTTCGGAAGGCACGTTAAGCTGTGAGTCCCAGTTGTATCCATTAGGCATCTGTCGTTGAGCCATGTCAGAATCCTAATGAACAACTCTAACACTAGGGTAACTGCCAAAACGATAAGTAAGAATATATAAGCGAAAAAATCACTTATGTATTTACTCACTGAGTAATAGTGACATTTGCAAATTACAGAAGTTGAAATTTGGCAGGTTCGTCGAGACGTCAGCTATAAACGGATTTTGTGAAGGATTTAGGTTCACACTTAAACAGGATGTGGAATATACGAAACTACATCAATATCAACCTTATCGCTTTGGATTAACGATGAAAATTAAAATAGCAAAGTTAAGGGTTAAAATGTCCTAATACTATCGTAAGGTTATATGAGACGTAAATAGTAGTAACTCTGTAAAGCTATAAACTTATGGTACCTAACTTCCATCCAAATAGTATAAAGCTGAAAGTTTTTTATAAAGAAGCGAGCCTATTCCTTTCATAAAGGCCGGTAACGCACTTCTGGTGTTGCGACTGTCTCACTAGCTCGTATTATACAAAAAAAACCGGCCAAGTGCGAGTCGGACTCGCCCATGAAGGGTTCCGTAGCAGCAAGTATTTCAGTTGATTAAATGAAAGCAAATTGCGGTTTATAACGTATTAAAAAAAAACTACTTGCTACATATATTTTTTTAGTTTTATCATTCTCTTATTTTAGAATTTACAGGGGGGGGGACACTCATTTTACCACTTTGGAAGTGTCTCTCGCGCAAACTATTCAGTTTAGACAAAAATGATATTACCCCACATGTATGGGTACGACGAAAAAAAAATGCTTGTGTTTCATTTCTATGTATGGCGACCCCCCAAAATTATTGTTCTTTTTCTATTATTGTGTAAAAATCTTAATGCGGTTTACAGATTACACCTACTTACCAAGTTTCAGCAGTGCAGCTCTTATAGTTTCGGAAAAATGTGTGACATACGGACGGACGGACAGACAGACAAACAGACAGACAGACATGACGAATCTATAAGGGTTCCGTTTTTTGCCATTTGGCTACGGAACCCTAAAAAGTGGGTGTGTGATGTGTACAAACTAGTATGCCTGAAATTTTAATAAAGATATACTAGAGAATCACATTAGAAAGCAATAATACAGGCAAATAAACAAACAGCTTAAGATGCGGGTAGTTGTGTCATGTCTTTCGTATAATTTATACATTTGTTATTAGGTTTTGTAAATCTCGTAATTGTACAGACGCCAGCATATCAAGGTACCCCAATCTGTCTAATTTCTATTTTAGATTTTCAACTTTATCACATAAGCATAAGGTTCACTTTCAATTGGGGAAATTTTACAGATTGGGGTGGCTTGATGTGCTGGCGTCTGTACATGCGAAATATTTATTGACGAAATATTATACGCGTGTGGCATCGCCGAACAAAAATTAATACTGCGTAAATGATTGAATGAGTCGTCAATCCTCCCAAATGTTATGTGCATAGTTTGTAGTTGTCGTTAAATTGGGGGCTGTAATCGCCATACGGATCGCTTGATAATAACTTTCAATATTAAAATAAATGCTTTTCGTAAATGTTTCACAGAATTATTTATCTAAATTCTACTCCGAAAATGTATATGATGAAGAGCGACGAAATGAAGAGAGACAAAATTGAACACGAGGACTGCAGAGGGTATACTCCAGTTCGTGCCGGCATATATTTGGCACCTAAATATTAAATTGAACTACTTACACTGCCATATGTATAATTATTGGTTGTTTGTTATAATGATATGCTAATTGAATATGTACCCTTCAATAAGCTAATACCGTAATCTCCAAATAACAGAGCCAGGTTGCGCCAAAGTGAGCTTTAAAGACATTGTAAACCTATTGAATATTAATGAATTTGATCGTCAGAGCACATAAGATATTTACAAAATCGTTTGAGCAAAGACTTTGAAAGTGCCTTAATATTAATTTAGATATTATTATTTGTCTATGAATTCTGTAATATTTCATTTGTACAAATTGAGATTAATTAGTACGTTATGACATACGATGGCCATTGGGGTAGAAAAGTTGTCGAGTGCGTCTTTGTGGTCGCCACAATTTATTTATTATAAGTACAAGAAGGATGATCTTGACTGATGATCTTGCGAGGATCGCTGAAAACCGCTGGATGGAGCAATTGAGGACATTTTGGAGGAGGCCTTTGTCTAGCAGTGGACGTATTTCGGCTGATATGATACAATACTATGTATAGGGTATATAATATATACATATATGCTTTATATAAGATTATGTCATATACTACCGTGTAATTTTAAGGTGAAGAATATGATGCCCTTTTTATTTAGCCTTAGTATAACCTTTTTGACAATTGCTTAAATATGAAAGTTTATTAAATTAATTATCACTCTCATAACTGTAGAAGATTGACAAAAGACGTGTCCTTGGTCTTTGTGAATGTCCGGAAACCGGAAGGGAAAAATCTCATAGAACATTCTCTGAATAAATCAGAGATGTTTTTAAGAAACTTAACACTTTAAACTTAAAACTATTATTACAAACAAGTTCTAGTTATTTACAAATTTAATTTACAAGCGTTTTTTTAATCTGTGGCAATAAAATAGTTTTATTTTATTTAATACTAATGGCTTTATAGCAATGGCAATCATACCTAATAAGGAGTTTCCATTGTAATAGGCAGCCTTTTAAATAGTTAAAGTAAAGTTCAATAATTGTGAATATGTTTACTTACTTATTGTTCTTTATCTCACATGAATCTAGTTTACCTAAGCATAAAGAGTTGAGTACTGACACGTGTTGGGGAGGCAATATATAATTTCCCAATAAGGTACGCCTAAAAACAACTTCGATGGCACCGGAATTGTGTTTCATAATGCGACAAATTTGATGCTTCTCACAAAATACGCTCTTCATAAAGACGGTTTCGGATCGATTCTGACAAGTGGTGCTCGACCCTAATCTCTCCTTATCTGCAGCGAAATTAGATCAGTATTTCCCAATTCACACAATACGCTTATTGTATGTTCATTTTAACGTCACTCATATTACGAGGATTTGAGATGCGGTATTTTGAGGAGGCCTCCTTTATTTTGCGTATTTTATTATTCTATATATAAGTGGAAGTACGTGGGGCGGTATCTTACCTTTAGCCTTCGCGAATGCTGATCTCAACAATTTTGTTGTTCTGCGAATGCTGATCTCAACAAATTTAATGTTGAGCTCAGCAAATTGAGATTCCAAAAATAGAATATGAAACAGTGTGCGCAATAATAAATTGCTAGACGGGAAAAATAGCTTAACTTAAATAATTGTGATACAAAATTACAGTACGTAGTAAAATCACAATGTAACTGGTTTGTTTGATAGATATGGAAATTAGTAGGTAAAGATAGGCATGCGATGGTATAAAAGACGCATGATCCAGTAAAAGAATGTACAGACGCCAGCACATCAAGCTACCCCAATCTGTGAAACTTCCTCAATTGAAAGTGAAACTTATGCTTATGTGATAACGTTGAAAATCTATAAAAAAGCTGGGGAAACTGAATGTGCAGGCGTCTGTACAAAAAATTGTGCGAAAGCATGTTTAAAAAAATGTACATCATAATTCATAACAAACTGAAACAAGCACTCTATTCTAAAGCGTCATGTTCATTAATTTCCATCACAAAGTGGCGAAAAATACCACTGTCAATGAATAGGATTACTTAGGTTACTACAGTAAGTAAATCGTCTACCTATCGCCTTTCACGACGCAGGTGGTGGTTTCGATTCCATTCGGGACAGATATTAGTGTGCATGAACATGTCTGTTTGTCCTGAGTCTGGATGTTATAATCAATACAAGTATGTATCTTCAAAAGGAAGGTAGTATATGTTGTATATCAGTTATCTGATTTCCATAGTACAAGCTCTGCTTAATTTGGGATCAGATGGCCATGTGTAAATATATCTAAGTTATGTGTACTGGTAAAGGTGTTCGAGAAATTAATTCATACCCAACTTTACGCTTCATTAACTAACGATTTTAGCCAGTCTCAACATGGATTTTTAAAAAAGCGCTCAACAACGTCTAATTTGCTATTGTTGAATGACTTTATATCCGAAAAGATGAGCAAGGGAAAGCAGGTCGATGTTGTTTACACCGATTATAGCAAATGTTTCGACAGAATACAACACCACTTGTTGATAAGAAAATTGGAACTCATAGGTATATGCGGAGACTTACTTAGATGGTTTTCATCGTATGTATCTAATCGGTCGCAAGCCGTTGTCATTAATAATTACATATCTAGCTGGGTTATCATCCCCAGTGGAGTTCCGCAAGGTTCATTGCTAGGTCCTCTGCTATTCTTAATCTTTGTAAACGACATCGACAAATGCTTTCACCACTCTCACTTACTATGTTTTGCGGACGATATGAAAATATTCTCAGCCGTGTCTTCCCATACTGAGGTTCTTAATCTTCAAGCGGATTTAAACCGTCTGACCCATTACTGCAAAGTTAATGGTCTTGATCTAAATCCGTCTAAGTGTTCAGTAACCACCTATAGTAGGAAATCAAATACTATCCTCTCTGAATACAGTCTTAACGGACACAAACTCCGAAAATGTAATACTGTAAGAGATCTGGGCATTATTCACGACCCTAAATTACTTTTTCAAGAGCATATTGACCATATTATAAATAAAGCATCTCAAGCATTAGGTTTTGTGATGCGAATGTCGTCTAATTTCAAAAATGCTAAGACATTCATAATTTTATATTGCACTTTCGTTCGTAGCACATTAGAATACGCTAGTCAAGTGTGGAACCCCCGTTATAACACGTATATTAAACGTATCGAAAATATTCAAAATAAATTTATAAAGTATCTTTGTTACCGTTTGAAATGTAAATTTAAGTCTGAAGACTACACTGCACTATGCGCCAAATTTCATTTTCTTCCTCTAAGCATGCGGAGAGAAATCACCGATATTATGTACTTGATGAAAATTCTATCCGGTACAGTTGATTGTCCTGATCTCCTTTCGAAAATTCAGTTCAATGTGCCTAATAAAGTGGTGAGACATCATGTTCCCATTCATCTGCCTTTAGTGTCAACCAACTACCGCCAAAATGCGTTCCTGTGGCGAGCAAGTAATAGCTTAAATAAGCAAACTAAAAAAATTAATTTAGACATATTTAACTCTAAACCAGAGACGGTTAGAAGGGTGCTTAGCCAAGAATTTTTTCAAAAGTTGTTTTAGTATATTATAATAATCGTTAATCTATTAGCCTTAAGTACGTGTTTAATTTAATTTTATTGTTATTATTTGTTTTTAATTTTAGAATACCACATATAGATTCGTAAACAATGTTTTATGCGTGGAGACCTATTAATGGCTCTCTGTTACGTATAACATATAAAGCAAATATGTCGCTGAAAGCTGTTGGTCTTCCTAAGAAAAATAAATAAAAATAAAAATAAAAATATGTGCCTGGATATCACTATTATTTTATTATCGCTAGGTTTTTGGGCACCTTACCCGCAGATGCCGACTTGAAAGCGGTTTTTTATCTATAAGTTATACTTTTATTTGTAATTTAGTATTGATTTTAAGTTTATAATGATAGTTTTAGTTTGTACGTAGTTTTAATCTATTTCCAATATTTGTATTAGTATAGTTTTAATTTTTTTATTTTTTTATTATTCGTTTTAATCCTCTAACGGTAATAAATTAAATTCACAGCACACAACTTTAACCGGCTACTGTTGTGCCCAAAGTCGTTTAAGGAATTCTTTGAGTAACTAAGTGGTTACTATTTACTGGAGTTCTAGCAATTCGTGCATAAAATTTATGATGACATAACATGACAAATGCTTTAACCTTTTCAATATCACTTCAACAGATTATTACTTAACGACCAATACGACCAAACGTTTAGATAAGTTCTAACAACTACTTTATTGTCAGCTTTCCACAAAAGGCATGACAGTCTTACTGTGCTTAATTATTCTGTGCCATACTCAATAAAACGTTTAATGAAAAATGTATAACACTGTATTGACTTCAGTCTGAAAATTTCATAGTAATGTAGCTGTCCGTTTTCTGCTCGCTTTTAAAACTTTTTATACTTTGTAACGGCCGAGTTACATACACATGTCAGTTTGAACTTTTTATTTGTTAGACATTCATTTTAAATGGACGGGTGTTCTGATAGTGTATTTTTTATTTGACATATAAAACATTTGGTCAAACACTCGTAGGTATGAAAAATTATTTTAGTTCAGCGATACTTGTTACATTTTACTTAGAGACGATATTGTCGAAGACCAAGATCTATCAAGATCTCCTTTCCTGTGGAATAAAGATCTTGGTAACGGAAAGGTTAACTATCTCTTATACTATAGGCTAGTTTTCGTTGAGGCCAGCTGATGATAGCATCTTGAGGAAAACGGATGAGAATACAATTCTTCCTCAATTCAAACTTGAAAAGTCTCCTTCGAGCACTCGACGAGTTAGCAGCCCTTGAGAATGGTCCGTGGAGGACTGAAACACGTGTTGGGTATCGTACTGGCGCATGTAATTTGCTTTTTTATATTGTCCTTCTTGCATGTGCACATTTTTGCGGGCGGGAGGGCGGTGCAAATTGCATCCCGGCATGATTAAACTGTCAATTAGCGGAATTAACACTACATATTAATTTTGTATTTTGATTGAAAAATCCTATTAAAAAGTTAACAGAGACGCATCAAATTATGAATCTGTGTTGAAAATGCGTTATCAACGATGATCAACACTATGTTTTAATTAATTTTAACTTTAACAACCTCATTATTACGTATGCAGTAAGAGTGGTTTTCGTAGCGCAATGTATGTATTCAACGACGTGGTCTACAGTATTGATTTATTTTGGGGTATGAGAGGCAGGTTTTATATAAGTGTTACAGCTTGAACTTGAACCTTCAGCTTTGGGAAGGGCTTTTAAAAATAACTTATACTTACACCTCGGTCAGTTCTTTTACTTTTATTTCTCATAGCGACTGATCTTTGAAGAGGTAAGTGATGCTAGATTGGACACACACACATTGAACATTTTAATAGCACCAAGAATAGGAAATGAGTGGTTTTTGGCAATATCGATGTTAAGAGATTTATTTGTTACTAGCTGGTGCCCGCGACTTCGTCCGACACATTTGAATGGTGACCAATATAACTACTTACTTCTAGCTTAATCTAAAAAATATGTTAAAATAAATAAGCAATATAAATTTAAGAAAACCTAATCTATAAATAACGTAGCTAAGAAATAAACTACGGACTACTTGATTCAGTTTTGGACTACCTTTTATTTCAAGCATTACAAAATTGTGAACTTGTAGATCAGTAAAATTAAGATGATATTTTTTGGGTGCGGTCATCTCGACACGAACAATTTATACCTACTACGCTAACTCAAATTTTAGGTAAGTAAATTCTTTTTTTATTCCAATTTGATTAAAATGTTGTTATAAAATTACCAAAAAAAAATTAAGTTACAAATCATATAAAACGTCTTTATCTTTACTTAGACGACAACGACCACGACTTTTTAAGCAACTTGGCATAAGAAACGAATTTCACTAAAATTTGAGTTGGCGTAAATTGTTGGTGTCGATTTATTGAATCAGTTTTGGATTACCTTTTTTTAACAACAAATTATTCCCTGGATTGCTTTTTTTTAGACTGTAATACCAATTTACATGCGTTTAACTCCAAAAAAACAGATTTTTATACATTCTTACAACCCCTATTTTAGTCGTCCTTAGGGGCGGAATTTCTGAAAATCCTGAAATATATATTTATAATTTTTAAATAAAAGGCCAAATACCAATTTTCATGTGTTTACCTTAAAAATTTCACATTTTACATACAAACTTCTATCCCCTATTTGTACCCTTAGGGGTGGAATTCTCGAAAATCCTGAAATACGTATTTTTAATTTTAACCGAAATACCAATTTACATGCGTTTACCTTAAAAATGTCACATTTTTCAAACAAACTTACATCCCATATTAGTCACCCTTAGGGGTGGAATTCTAGAAAATCCTGAAATATATATTTTTAACTGAAAGGCCAATTACCAATTTTCATGGGCTTTATTTAAAAAAGGTCACATATTTCATACAAACTTACATCCCCTATTTTACGCCCTAGAGGGCTGGAATTCCCAAAAATGCTGAAATAATATTTATAATTTTTAAATGAAAGGCCAAATAGCAATTTTCATGCGTTTACCTTAAAAATGTCACATTTTTCATACAAACTTACATCCCCTATTTGTCACCCTTAGGGGTGGAATTCTCGGAAATCCTGAAACATATATTTTTTATTGAAATGCTACATACCGATTATCATGCGTTTAATCCCTAATTTTACGCCCTTGGTGGTCGAATTTTCAAAAATCCTGAAATATATATTTTAATTTTTAACTGCACTTTATCATCAAAATGAGGGATTTTCATAAAATCTTTCATCCCTTATTTTACTCCCTAAAGGGCTGGAATTCCCAAAAACCCTTAAATACATATTTTTAATTTTTAACTGAAGTGCCAAATACCAATTTTCATGCGTTTAACTTCAAGTCCCAGTTTACATAGAAACTAACATCCCCTATTTTACGCCCTTAGGGGTGAAATTCCCAAAAATCCTTAAAATTATATTTTTAATTTTAAACTGAAATGCCAAATACCAATTTTCCTGCGTTTCACTTAAAAATTGACACATAGTTCATACAAACTTACACCCCCTATTTTACTTTCTTGGGGCTGAAATTTGCAAAAATCCTGAAATACATATCTTTTCCTTTTTACTAAATGGCCAAATACTAAATTTCATGCGTTTTACTTAAAAAACGGAAAAGTTTCATACTAACTTTGCACCCCCGTTTACCCCTTTAGGGGTTGAATTTCGAAAAATCCTTCCTTATTCCTTGTCCACAGTATACAGAAAACATTTGTGAAAAATTTCAGCTTTCTAGGTCCAAGGTTTGGGCTGGGCGTTGATGAGTCAGTCAATCAGTCAGGACTTCTCTTTTTATTGATATAGATTTTCATATGCAAGTTATGAATTATATAAATATCATCTCGGCAACATTTGGAGAAGATGAAATTCAACCGAAGCAAATTCTAAATGAATTCTGAGTATTTTTAGTGGTTTCACTGTTTTAATACGTTTTTTTACCTATATCCCACACATATTAAAAAAATCTGAGACTGATAAATCTCTATTTAAAAGGTATTATTTAATCATTTTACTTTCATTTCCGTATGCAAAGTAATCTCAGAGCCCGAAAAAATGTCGTGTGAATTATGATAAAAATATTTAATAATTTTGATATTATACAAATATAAAAATAAAAAAATGTAGGCCACTTATTTTAGAATAATAACAACTGTTCTTCACAGTAGTAGAGTTATGGTACAGTGAAAAGTATATACCTACACTTTATACTATACTATAACTTATCTGTAGTCATAAATCATTGAGAAATATGAAAAACTTATTATATGGTGCAATCTATGTGGATACATTACACTTACCGCTCAGGATCAGCGGGAGTTGTGGCAAATCCAGCAAAGGATTTCATGCGGATGAATATATACATCCATATAAATCTACGAGTATATACAATGTTTCTTCGTTTGGGGAGAAACATTTATTCAGTGAGGAGTCCAGACACCTTATGGAATCATCAGGTGAATAGCTACAATGCAGGAAAAAATTATGATCCTCCATAAAAAAAGGTAACATTAATAAAAATTGAAGAGTTGCACAATTGATTTGTAGGACGTTTGTTGATTACAGTTATATTTAAACCATATGTTAGTATTAAATTTTGCTATAAAACAACTTACTTGTTAGCCTAATTCATTTGTTAGAAAAATATTTAAAAAACGGAAATTAAATATTTTAACTTTGTATCTATCACAACCGACATTTAATTTTTACTTATTTTTACAGCAATACACACCGTGGCTGATGAGCTAAGCTACGTCATAGACCGGATATGCACAGCTACTTTTATTTGAAGAGTTCGTACACAGCACGGTATAATATAACTACCTACTCTGAACTGTTTTTTTTTTCTTATTATTATTACCACTTAACAAAATTGCCAAATAAAATATAGTTTAAAATAACAATAAAATAAATCATAAACTAAGTCCACAATTGGACAAGCAAACAACAAAGCGTAGAATACAGTTGAGTGAGTCAAAGTAAAAACAAACAAAAGATCGCACGAGTCCTCAGTCTATATCGAAAATCAACTGGTACCATACGCAGCTGATACTGGGGAATATTTTGATATGGCACTCGACGCCAATTTGCGCTGGAAAGTGCATGTGGAAAAGAAAATGAAAGAGTTGGAATTGTGCTATAAAATGTACTGGCCCATTAATTGTAGTACATAAAAACTTTTGTCATACAGATTAATTCTAATGCCGAGTTATTTTGTACAATTTCGGCGTTGTGCCAAAAAAAGGCAACGTTAATATAGTTAATGTTGGGTGTATGCCCTGGTACATCTACATTGGGATCTCCGCGTGAACTATATAGCACAGCTCATGGATAAAGGATTCACCAATTTACACCAATGCTTACTAATATTATAAATGCGAAAGTAACTATATGGAGAAATCTCCATATTTACCATGCCATTTTTAAAACATTTTCTTGTATACAAGCTGATTTAAAGTGAAAACTAGACTGTATTTTAAGTATACGTATAATTGTATTTTCTTTTTCTTGAACCAATAAACCTAAGGATGACAAACTCTGTCTGTCTGTCGCGCTTTCACGCCAAAACTACTGAACCGATTTAAATGAAATTAGGTACATAGATAGTAGAGAAAATAGAGGCAAGGAGAGGACGAGGAAGACCAAGAAACACCTATATGGATCAGATAATATAGGAAAAGTTAAATGTAATGTCGAATCAAGAAGTCTAAGCGTTCGCCGTAAGCAGAGACGATTGGAAGAAGCTCCACCGACAAGAGCATAGTACTTAAATGTGATGATGATTATGATGATAGTAGAGAGACTGAGAAAGGACATAGCCTATTTTTTATTTGGCAAAAAAGGGTTGAAAGGAGGAATGAAAAGTTGTATGGAATATCGTCATTTTTAGAGCTAGACGCTTGAAACTAATGTTTTAGGCTGTTGATACGATATAAATAAATGTGACATTCAAAGTTTGTAAAAGTTTTACAGGGGATAAAACTTTGTATGGAAATATGTAAGATTGAAAGTTGGTGAATGTTTTATAAGTTTGCGACAAAAGACAAAATATTAGAGATATTCTGATCTAACATATACGGAGTCATTACAAAAGGACGGACGAACAGCACAGTTAGTTATATATATATCAATTACATATTTTTTACCTCATTATATACCTTTCACTAGGAGTGATTTCTGAGCGCAATCGTTGAATGAATCAGAATTGTAGTGAAAAAAGTAGTGGAAACTTTGTTGATATACTTACATAAGTAAACCAACGAAGGCTATTTTTAGGGTTCCGTACACTAAGGGTAAAACGGGACCTATTACTAAGACTTCGCTATCTGTCTGTCTGTCTGTCACCGTGATAGTAGGTAAGACAGTTGAAATTTTCACAGATGATGTATTTCTGTTGCCGCTATAACAACAAATACTAAAAAACAAAATAACATAAATATTCAGGTTTGTTGTATGGGATACAACAAACCTGAATTTTTTGCTCGTTTTTATAGATAATGGTACGGAACCCTTCGTGCGCGATTCCGACTCGCACTTGGCCGATCTTTTAGTTGTAATGCTTACGGCTACCAACACTCTCAATATACGGATGACGTTCCAGTTGCCGTGGATGGTAAATGCTTGCTTTTCACGCTGCAGGTCGTGGGTTCGATTCCCACCCAAGACAAATATTTGTGTGCATGAACATTTCTGTTTCATCAGTTGTCCGATTTCCATAGCTCTGTTTGATTTGATCAGATGGACGTGTGTGAATAAAGTCCCAGGATTATTAATAAGGTCCCAGATTATTACATTGCCGAAAAATACATTTTTCATTTAAAATATAGTAAAAAATTCTATTGGATCCGAATTAAAATAAACATTTATATGAAAAATGACTTTTATATTTGAGAAGGTATTGCAATATCTCGCATAAAATATTAAATATATATTTGTATCAATAAATTCAGTATAATCGGACAGTGTACATGATTGTATATTTTTATACGTCGAAATATGTCATCGGAACTTGGTAATAAATTTCGATTTAATTCCAATGTTGTAGGTTGTAAAGTTTATATTTTACTAGCTGTGCCCCGCGGTTTTACCCACGTTAAACTTTATAAATTTTAGCCTCTGTGTTAATCCAGGGTGTCAGCTAACCCCATACGAGATTTTATTAAAATCACTCCAGCCGTTGAGACGTGAAGAAGTAACAAACATACACACTCCGACACTCACAAACTTTCGCCTGTATAATATTATGTAATCATCAGTATTTTGCAACGTGCATGGTTACGCAAAGTAATTGACCTCCTAAGTTTCTTAATCAAGTCATGTAGGAGAGATAAAGACTGCGCCAGATCCTTCTAAACTAGGTGATTAAAAGGCAAAATATGAGAAAAAATCGCAATTGCAAAAGCCTTTAAATAGCTTTTTAAGTCGTGGCCATAATAAGTTAGGGCTCATTTTACTATCAAATAAATAGTAATTTCTTTGCTGATCATAACTATGACAATAAAGCTCACAGGTAATAAAATAATAAATAAAATAGTTTTTATTTTCATGAACTCAACCTAATTACAATATTGTTGGGACATACTTGTTGGAAACCCCGTTGTCCTCTTGCAGGTAAGTGTCTACATAATAAATAGCGCAAGTATTTTAAAACAAAATAATAACATAAAAAAATTGTAATTAGGTTTAAAAAAAAAGAAAACAAGTTAGATTCGAAATTGTTTTATGAATGTGCGAGATGTGAATGTGTTTTATGAATTGGTGTGTATGTGTGTGCTGTTTTCATTATATTACAACTAGCTGTGCCCCGCGGTTTTACCCGCATTAATCTTTATAAATGATAGCCTATGTCTTATTCGGATATATACTAAGCTATATTACTACAAAGTGTTATCAAAAGCCGTTCGGTAGTTTTTGCGTGAAAGATATAGTTTAAAAAGGTTACCGCGGTATTTTAATTATTTAAATGCAGCTATTATGCTCGCAGTTACCCTGTGAAACCGAATCCTACAAACTTAGAACCAGTAGATGAAAACTGAAGCATAAGTGGGCAAGGCTCATCGTAGGTTGTAGTAAGTCCTTATTTCTTAACAATTAACATCATAACTAGATGCTGTCACCGGTACGTAAGCGATCGGCGAGGTTTAGCAACTAGGCTCGCGGTCAATCCATAGATGGGTGACCACCAAAGTGGTTTAATTTCTGAGCATCTCCGTGCTTCGGAGGACACGTTAAGCTGTCCGTCGGTCCCGGTTGAAGTCATTAGGCAACAGTCGTTAAGCCATGACAAAGGTTTACTTGGCGGCTTGAACAACTATGACTCCAGGGTAACCACTGCCAATACGTTAAGTAAGTAAGTGACTAATAATATTGTCTTCAAAAATTTATTGTACAACACATACATTACATATAAATTCAGAATACAAAAGCCATCAACCACATTAGGGTCAAGAATACATCATTTTATTTGTCAATTATGAACTCATTATTACTACAATAGCCTTTCTTAAATGAATATGTCTTCAATTTGTTTTTAAATAGGTTAACTCTGTGTATCATTTTAAATTTTATTGACTTCCAATTGATATAACAAGCTGCCAATAGAATTTCAAATTCGTACTGGAACTAAGCTGAACTACTTTCAACGTAGGTTGTTTTGCAGAAGGTAAGTGTTACCTACGAGTACTCTCTCTCTCTCTCAATTCTTTCACCATTTGAATGCTACATTATCACTAATTAATTTTGATTGCAAGAAATAAATAAGGATCCCTACTAAATCTAAAATAATGTTACCCAAGGTGTAAAAAAATTGCCTATAAAATATCTTTCATCGCACGCGCTGCGAAAACTATTGATGATAGAACAAAAAAATGTTTCACAATATTAAAGAACATATAAATATCTACTAAAAATGTTGCGATAGCGTGTGTCTAATTATCGAAGTGA
Source organism: Pseudoips prasinana (assembly GCA_951640165.1). Taxonomy (NCBI): domain Eukaryota; kingdom Metazoa; phylum Arthropoda; class Insecta; order Lepidoptera; family Nolidae; genus Pseudoips; species Pseudoips prasinana. The sequence goes on from OX621240.1 coordinate 20,982,566, forward strand.
TGTCACTATAACGACTATTGAACATTTTTAAATGTAATAGAAATTCCGACCAAAATAAGATCAAGTTATTTATACTTTTTCCTTAATCCTTACCTAAATACGTGTTTTCTCAAGCAAGGCTGTTTAAATACCAGAAAATTACTTTTTAGTTTTTTTTTAAATCGGACATTCCATTCGAAGTTGTGTTACGAGTTTAATAAAAGTGAAATAAAATTAATTCGACGCTACGCCGCCACGACGCCGGAGCGCTGGGACCGGAGTGCAGGAGAGGTGGAAATGTGTGAATGTGTGATAATGGTATAAGAAATGATGAGGCATTGGGAAGAGTGTACAGCGTGCATCCTTCCCAGTCAGTGTTTTTACCTCAGGGTACTACTTCACCATGCACGACGCCCAACATCGTTCCTGAACTTAAAAACAGTTGACGGAGTTACTAAAGAAACTTACCGAACCGCTTGCCGAGATTTAAGGTTTACGTTATGCTAAAATGTTTGAAAAATAAATGACCACCTGTGGGAAGCTGGGACGGGCCGCTAGTATATTATAAATTAATTACAGCCCGACACAGAATAAAATAACTATATGTGGAGGCTCGTAATTAGCAATTTGTCAATCAATATGTAATATTTAGTTGTTTATTAGTCTGTAAGCCTTCTGTAAAAATAAATGAATTATCATGCTCGTCACAGAAAGATTTGCCCTGGGTGGGGGATGAACCCAAGACCTCCGGTGTAGCAGTCAGTAAAATATAACATGCATCGCACTTATTATGAGATTTCTTCAGAATTTTAGGATTTTATGATATTAAAGTTGTTTATGACGTTAGTAATCTACTCCTTCGAGGTTGTTGGTGTTTTACAAATCCTGTAAATTCCATACAACCATTCATTCCTCATTTATTTATTTATTTATTAATAAAAACAATTTACATTGTATCCGAATAGTGATTACAAATAAGTACATAATTAAAATTAAATATTCTAAGGAATGAGACCAGAAGAAGCTTTTTTTAAAACAAATTTTAATACAACTTACGAAAACAATAATCACAACTAAATTAACAAACAAAGAATTTTAATTCAAACAAAGAAAACGAACAAAAGAAGTAAAATCACCCGCACTACACTAGGCTAACAATTATAGACAAAGACTTAACGAATCGATCCGCAATCGGACAGAGTAACAGCCTCGACAACTGTTGGAACGCCAAAGAGAGCGATGCCGGCGAGGCATCGCCTTTTTATAGAAAATCCCCACTGCTGTAGTGTCCGCTTCTACACGGCCCTTTCTGACAGGAGGCCGTCCACGGGCTCCATCTTTCAACTCTGGCGACCAGTCTCCAGGCTTGGCAACGACATCCTCAAGCTTTCAGCAGCACGTGTTGCGGACGTGCTGGGTTGTGGCTCATCAACTTCATCAGGCATCTAGACTCCTGAAGGCTGCGTGACACTCGGAGTGGTAGACTCCTCTGTGTCATTGTCAGACTCTGTAATGTCAAGATTGCAAGCCGACGATATAAAGTTAGACAAGGACGGAGGACACGTTGACGAAGTGAGGGAGCGAGACGGAGGCGCCGAGCGAGCCGTGCAGTGGATTCGTCGCACACAAGGTGGCTCGCGAATTGTTCGCGACATCACACACACACGGGCATCAAGCGGACGGCGGGTGGCAACGGCTGACTCGAATTATAACACGGCACAGAGACAACAAGAAGGAACATTGCAGGCCGTGATGGGCAGTAGGCCAGTTTTACGTTCACCTACGATGAAATATCGATATGAGGCAAACAAGTTTAATGGATTTCGACGACAGTACGAACCTAAGTGTGATTTTTGTGGATTTGTGCATGAAAAATTTAATTGCCCGGCTTACGGTCAAAACTGTGCTAAGTGTAAACGAAAGAATCATTTCGCCCGGGTGTGCCGTGTTTATACCGTTGGGGAGAACTCCATAGATCAGGTATGTGGGTCAAATAATATCAAACCGAATGATAACTGGTGTGTAGATTTAAAGTTGTTAAACAATTGTAATGTTCGATTTAAGTTGGACACTGGAGCTGACGTAAACGTTTTACCGGTCAGATTTTTGTCACAGACAGGAGTTGTGTTGAGTGATCTCATACCTACGAGTGTGAAGTTGGTCAGTTACTCGGGAGGAGATATAAAAGTATTAGGTAAATGTAGATTAAAGTATTTTTATAAAGACAGACCTTATATAGTAAAATTTATTATTGCTGACGTATCTTCTCCTCCGGTTTTAGGAAAAAGGTCGTGTGATGAAATGAATTTAGTGAAACGTGTTTTGGCAATAAATAGTAGCATTGAATGTGAGCACATATTTGATAGGTATTCGGATGTATTTGAAGGGGTGGGCTGTTTGCCATGCGAGTACACGATTAGGCTGTCCGCAGAAGCAAGACTCGTAGTTCATGCACCACGTAAATTACCTATTGCGCTAAGGGATGACGTGAGGGGTAAATTAGATGAGATGTTGCAGCAAGGAATAATTGCTAAAGTGGAAGGGCCAACAGATTGGGTAAATAGCATGACCGTGGTGAGAAAATCGAATGGAGATATGCGTATTTGCTTAGATCCGCGAGACCTAAATAAGTATATAAGACGGGAGCACTATAGGTTACCTACTTTAGATGAAATTACAGCAAAAATATCTGGGGCAAAATATTTTAGTACGCTTGACTGTAAACATTCGTTTTGGCAACTGAAGTTGAGCAGTGAGTCTACGGATTTATGTACTTTTGTGGAGTGGAAATTCGAACATAAAACTTCTTCACCAATGTATCCTCAGTCAAATGGACAGATAGAGAGAACGGTACAAACAATTAAGTCCATGCTTCAAAAAACACATTTCGGTAAGACGGATTTTCGCCTGGCACTGTTAGAATTTTTAAATACACCCATTAGCGATAAGTTACCGTCTCCGGCAGAGTTGCTAAATAATAGAAAATTGCGTAGTATACTTCCGTGTGCACCTAAATTTTTAGAACCAAAAATTCCCAATACAAAACAAGTACATAACGAAATAAAACAGCGACAGGAAATACAGAAAAAATACTTTGATAGGAACACTAGGAATTTGAAGCCTTTAGCGGTTGGTGATAAAGTTAAAGTTCGCATGGGCAAGAACTGGGTAAATGCAATAGTAGTAAACATAGTCAGACCGCGTTCGTATTTATTGAGATTGGATACCGGTACAATTATTCGTCGAAATCGTAGACAGATCGCTCTTGACGGATATAATATGTGTACTGAAAATCGACAGAGACCATATTATGATTATGATGACGTAATGGTAGGCTCAGGTAGCATTCAAGAATGCAGCTCCAGTGCGCCACTTGACGGACGTCTTGGTAGATCTTCGACTAATGCTTACCTCACTCGTTATGGTAGGACAGTGAGAGCGCCTGATCGGTGGGGGTACTCCTGACGGACATCAGTGATGCGGTCGAAACAATAGGTGGCAAAAGACATTAGATATTAAATTAAATTGATGAATTTTGAATGATTATTAATTTTAAATAGATCTTTTATTTGATTTGATTATATACTTAAATGATTATATTGTTTCTTAATTATTTAAAATTACCTATTCTTATTAATAGTTACCCATTTTCATTCAACTGAAAGTTAAGGGTAAACATTTCAAAATTATTATAATTGCTATTTAAATAAATTTGTTTGTTTGTATATGTAATAATTGGTTCTAATTATATGTTTGAATTTACATAAGTTAAATCTTATAATAATCATTAATGAAATATACTTTTAATTTGTTTGCTATTATTTAATTTAATTGGTTGTAAAATTCGATGTTATTTTGATACTTTTATAAATTTCTTATGATATGGAGATTGTTATGTTTAAATTTATATTTATGATGGTAAGATTTTCACATTGTATTTGAGGGGGATATAGATATATATATACTATTCATTTTCAGAAGGGGGTTGTAGGTATATTCATAATATTATTATAAATGTAATGTAGGTAGTTAGGATATATGAATAAAGCAGTCTGTGCATGACACTCGTGGTATTCATTCGTGTCCCTCCTATTTATATATCTTTACAATGTTAGGTAGCCTTGTATATTTAATTTTATAATATTTAAAACAGAAACCTGCTCTTTTCTCTAAGTAAAGCACAAAACGTAGGAAGATCTGTTTCTATTTAAAATTGAAAACTGAACATTAATCATGGAACTACACGACTAATCATTGTACTTAGTATTATATATTAGACTGCTTCGTTAGTTTACCGGTAGCGTGTTCAACTGCATGAAGTTTTGGGTCAAATTCCGGGTCGGGCCAGAGTGTTACTAGTATTACGATTTTACCGACAAAAAATACTTAAGAGTTGCCCATATTACGGACGCTCGTGCCCCATGTCTCGAAGAATACCTAAAGCTCCTGAACCTAATCTTTCCCCGGTCATTTCAGTGCACCATCACATCGGATTATGAAATTCAGGTGCACCATATATGATATTAAATTGGTTGTAGAAACTGAAATTCGGCAAGTACCATTGTAAGTTAAACTAGTTCTTTCAGCATTTTAACAAAGATTATTTCCAAAATGACCTTACGGGGTTACGAGTAATCACAAATATTTTCGTATCTACGGCACTGTAAAAAATTCAATAACTAGCCAACTTAAAAAAAATATTGCAGTTTACCGTGGTCCCAATAGGTTCTATCTTTTATTTATAGCTACAACTTTTTCGTCGTTACGAGCATGTGGGAACTATTTTATATGGCTCCTGCCGCGCTAGTTTCCAATACAAAATTTTATTGGGAACTTTGTGGAAATGGGTACGTAAATATGTTATTTTTCAGGGAAATTGGAGCTTTATTCCCACATTTTATCAAGGAGATTGGTATAAGAATATTAATGTAACATATAATTGTTTATGTTTCTATACTAATAGTAGTGATACCAAAATACTACTACTGTACCAAATGGAGGTTTATTCTCTATTTGTTGAGTAATGGTAATCTAAATCGGCAGAAACTGACACCACGTATCTTGCAGCCACTACATAGGATTTGATTCTGATGATCACGATTAGAATATTATTTATTGTAGCTTGTCATAAACGAAGATTGCCCAGGACATAGCTCGTAGAGCCAACGCGCGAAGCGTGGCCGCTGGTCACGAACTGGAAGTTGTAGGGTAGGAGGCCCCTACAAGATGGGCTGATGATTTGGTCTGATCCTGTTTATTCTGCTGAAAGCCGCTGGATGTGAGTACCGCAAGGCCAGAAATTGTGGAGATATGTGCCTATGTTCAGCAGCGATGATAATAATTAAACAAACAAATCAATTGAATATGTTGAAAATTATAATATAATATTCATATATTTTTTATTTGCAGATATGGTAGTCTCATTTGCATGACAAAGATCGGCCAAAGACAAGAGATAACTAGTCACATCTCTCCAATCGGGATTCGGTTAACCTCGAATCATATGTGTCACACGCTTAATTTACATCTCAAGTAGAATTGTTTATTTCAACGATAGAAAGTAATTACGTATTTGCTCAAGAATTACAAGTACAGACAAAATCAACAATATTATGACAATTATTAATATTTTTTTCCAGTACTAGATTGATTTGACTATGGTGTTGGTATAGCTGGTATTTGTATTTCATTATAATTATTTCGTGAGACTTATTATACGTATCTCATTTACTACTGATTATTTTTTATTATCTCTTATTTTATATATGACATGTCTTCATACCCGTCAGGTGCCTATGAGATAGTTCTTGTGTTATCTGTGAACTGTCATTTTCTTACATCTTGCTGTAATAAGTTTACTATTATAATACATGCTGCTAATATGGTATGTTAAATATGGTTCTCGGTAATTTGTATTCTTTCCAGTATATGCTCCGTACTGGGAAGGAAGGAAAGACAACTGTTTAACGGCAAGCTTAGTGTACCCATTAGATTTTTAAAACTGACCCTTTATTATTGTCTGCGAAGAGACCATAACAAAAAAAAACGTTATTGACCCTCAAATCTCGTATGTATACAATACGAGATATGAATGTCAATCAATGTATTATCATAAAATAAGTTTATTAAGTAAATTACTATTGTATCAGTATTATAAGTGAGGTGACGACTTTTCGATGTTTGTGCAGGAAAAGGCTGGTACCACGGACCTGCGGATCGGACTCGGGTGTCCAATGCAGCGACGTGGCGACGGTCATGTTGCTTTCCCGTTTTGTACCACGAGTAACTCGCTGATGCGTAGTGGAAGAATGAGTAAATGGAAGTCAAATTAGCTTTTTAGGGTGCTCCCCACGTATATTACATACCTTACGGGAAATAAATAAGTGTGTTGTTCTGCAGTCCATTATCATAATGTTTTGTTGACTAATTTGTTTTAACTTTATATTTTGATTTAGGTAGATAATTAGACTTTCTGTCCAATATAATTTGTAGTGGTATTGTAGTCTACGAAGGTCCGGCCTTTCTAAAGCCTTTTCTTTCTTATGTGAAGTCAAACTGTTTCTGCAGGGGCGTTAACATTTGTGTGAGGCATCAGATTTTGCCCGCATCGAAACAGGCCGATCATTATGAGATGCATTGTATGCTTTTTATCTGTAATAAAACAAAACAAAAATGTTATCCAAGTTTTAATCAACAATTTTCGTAACTCTCGGAGCTCTTAATTTTTTATATTTTTAATATCGATTTTCAGAATTATTATTAGATAATGAATAACCAGTAAAGATGGAAACTACTTACATTTCAATTAGGAAAATATGTTATGTTTAGTTGCTGTTATTTTGAGAAACATGATAGAAATAAAAATAACATTAAATGAATAGAACCCACTATGCCCATAGTTATCTTTTACTATGACGGCAATAATAATTGGAAGTGTAACTTTAAAATAATATTAAATATCATCAATTTAAAATTGCTCGCAATCGAGTTTCATCCCATCATAGCATAGTGTTAATCGAACACCCTAATGTCCAATAAAACACTTGAATGTATTTAAATATAACCTCAATGTTACGCTAATACTAACTTAAATTGTTATAATATGTTGTACTGACGTATTTTTATATTTCTATGTTGAAAATGCTTCAATATACATCCTTTGTCTTGTCCTGAAGGTATAAGCGGTCACTTGGGTTGGTCATGTCAAGCTGTCTTAGTAATTCACTAAGAGACAGGCAAGTCTGAACATGGTAATGCATTTCTAATAGGACATAAGTACTTTGGGACATTAGTTCTTCTTAACTTTGCGGTGGCTTCTGCAATGCTAAACTTTACGAACGATCGTCAAAATAACTACTACTACTAATATAATAAATGTGAAAGTAACTATGTCTGTTTATCTCTGATCTTCATGAAATTGGTATACAGATAGTCTAGAGCCTGAGAAAGGTTAATTTTTAATGCGAAAAAGGGTTGTAAAGGGTAGAAAGGGGGTACGAAAAGTTGTATGTAAGTATCGTAATTTTTTTGCGCTAGAAGCGAAAGAATGAAAGCAAAACAATATTAAAAATCCACTGCGATAATCTTATTTACACTAATATTTGGGATATATATATATATATATATTTGACGGGCCTGTTGGCGTGGTTGGTAGATACGCTGCCTTTCACGCCGGAGGTCGTGGGTTCGATTCCCACCCGGGTCAAATATTTGTGTGCATGAACATGTCTGTTTGTCCTGAATCTGGGTGTAAATTATCTATAGAAGTATGTATTTACAAAAGAACAATAGTATATGTAGTATATCAGTTATCTGGTTTCCATAGTACAAGCTCTGCTTAGTTTGGCATCAGATGACCGTGTGTGAATAATGTCCCAGGATATTATATTATGCATACATACATACATAGACTCACGCCTGTTTCCCAGAAGGGTAGGCAGAGACAACGGATTTCCATTTGTCACGATCTTTGCATACTTCTTTTGCCTCGATTACTGTCATTATATTCTTCATACATGCTCGCTGGTTTAGGGTACTTCTGACCTGCCCTTTCTTGAGAACATCTCCAATTTGGTCAGAGAATGTTCGACGTGGTCTTCCCCTTCCGGTTGTCCCATTCACACAGGCCAGGTATACTTTTTTTGTCAATCTTCTTTCATTCATCCTTTCTAAATGGCCAAACCATCTCAGCATGCCTTTTTCAATCTTTGTGACTACATCCTCTTTCACACCACAACGCTCTCTTACATCAGTATTTCGAATTCTGTCTCTCAAAGTCACACCACACATACTTCTCAGAGCTCTCATTTCCACTGCATTTATTTTACTTTCATTCTTTTTCTGCCATACCCAACTTTCACTTCCATACATTAAAATTGGCACTAACACTCCATCGTGCACGGCTAGTCGAGCCTTCTTTGATACTTGCCGGCTACTCATAAAGGCGTGTAGTGCCCCATTCACTCTGTTCCCCGCATTTACTCTTCTAACAGTATCTTTTTCATATTTCCCATCTCTCGTAAACAAAGTTCCCAAATATACAAACTCATTCACCTGTTCGACTTTTTCTCCTCCAATCACAACATCACACGCTGTCGTGTATTCATCCCTCTCAAATACCATTACTTTCGTCTTACCTACATTCATTTTCATCCCTTTCCTTTCAAAAGATTCATGCATACTTGTTACCATCACCTGCAACTCGTCTGCCGATGATGCAAGTAAAACTTGATCATCAGCGTAAAGCAGACATTTGATGAGTAACTCATTCAACCTTACACCACATTCACTTTCTTTCAAATCTTTTAAACAGCTATCCATGAATAGGTTAAACAACCACGGTGACGCTACACATGCCTGTCTAACACCCTTTTGGATGCTAAACCACTCGGTGTACGACCCGTTAATCCTCACGCAAGCTCTGGAATCCCTATAAAGAGATTTCAGTGCTTGAACAAGGTTGTCGTTCAACCCATACATGGACAGTACCGACCATAGTTCACTCCTCAACACTCTATCGTAGGCCTTTTCTAAGTCTACGAAGGCACAGTAAACCTTTTGGTTTTTGCCCAAAAACTTCTCTACTACGCTTCGCAGAGAAAATACCTAATCCGTGCATCCCATTCCTTTCCGAAAACCCGCCTGTGCATTCCATATTTTTGCATCGGTTTCTTTCACAACTCTTTCAACCAATACTTTTGCATACAACTTACCAACGACGCTGAGCAGACTAATGCCCCTATAGTTTTTACAGTCTTGCCGTGAGCCTTTCCCTTTGTAAAGAGGTACGATGACAGCCTTGCACCAATCACTTGGCACTTGGCCGGTGGTATAGCATAAATTGAAAAGGCTGCACAGCTGACTCGCTATGACGCCATGTCCAGCCTTCAGCATCTCGGAAGTTATCCTGTCATACCCTGGTGACTTACCTGATTTCATACCCTTAATGGCTTTCACAATCTCATCCATACCAATGTCATCTTTACATTTGTTCTTGTCTATACTTAGTGAACTACGTTCACTCTCTGTTACACCTCTTTCATACAAACTTTCAAAATACTCCTTCCAACGTTTTAACACGCATTCTTCCCCTTTCACTATATTTCCACCTCGGTCTCGTATGGATTTCAGTTCTGAGGTTTGAGTTATGCCTCTTACTGATCTAACGGATTTCCAGAAAAACTTAATGTTCGTCTGAAAATCCTTATACAACCTTCTATTAAAATTATCCTTTCGTTCATTTTTCTTTTCGTTCACCACATCCTTTACAATTCCTTTCATTTTCCTATAATCATTCCAGGCCCTTTCTATATCCTCATTCGTCGCCTTATGCATTCGTTCGTTTGCTCTGGTGGCTAGCCAGTCTAACCACGCTTTCTTCTTTTCACATACAACTTTTTGTACACTTTTATCCCACCAAATATTCTTCATCTTTCTTCCTCTTCTTCTCTTTATTACACCACATACTTCACCAGCTACACTCACCACACCTTCTTTGACTACCTTCCATAGCTCTTCTACTTCTCTTATGTCTTCAGGTCCCTCAAACTTCTCAACCAACTTACTTTTGTACTCATCTGCCACTTCTTCCTCTTGCAGTTCCTCTACTTTTATTCTCTCTAGTACACTTTTAGTCTCAGGGATTCGGTGGCGCCATCCTTTGAATAGACCACTTATTCGGCTCATTACCAGAAAGTGGTCTGTATGGATTGCGGTCCCACGATAGACTCTTTTGTCCAGAACATTCTTTCTCAGTCTTTCATCTACAATCACGAAGTCAATCATACTCTTTCTCACATTTTTTCTCTCTCGTGTAAACGTATGGATTCTTTTATGTTCAAACATAGTATTTGTAACACAAAGACCCCATTCCAAACATATCTCAAGCAGACTGTACCCATTCTCATTCTCACTCTCGTCACCGAATTGACCTAGTACTCTTTCAAAACCATCACGTTTTACCCCAACCCATCCATTAAAATCACCTACCATTATTACTCTTTCATTATACTGACTTAACCGCAACACATCTCTCAGGGTCTCCCAGAATGCCTTTCTTTCCTCTTGTTCTCGCTGTATTACAACTGCACCCATATCTACAGGAGCGTACACTCCTACTAGGAAGATACGGGTCATACCAACTTTCATTCTCAACCACATTACTCTTGCATTCACGCATTCGAACTCAGTCACACACTCAGCCATACTTGTGGAAAGAATGAGACCCACACCTTGGCAACCTCTGGTGGTGTTCGGTACTCCAGACCAATATGCCGTGTATTGTCCGTGTGTTGTAGTATCACACCCTTTCCGCTTCGTCTCATTCACACACAACACATTGATCCGCTTTTCACTCATCAGCTGACATACTTCGTCCATCTTACCTTCTATTCCTCCTCCCACATTCAACGTAGCAAAACGGCTCTCCGTTGGCCACTTTTCGCCTCTCCGGGAAACGAGACGTGACGGGTGGCGGACCACGTCGCCGCCATTTGAACGATTAAAATGAATTATAACCATTGCGTTCCCACGAGTATTAGGGACTAAACGGTCCACCCTCGCAGAGCCCTATACGGGGGTAAGGCGGATCCATGCTGTGTCCTATGACCGCCAACATAGACACCCTCCGTTATCGACCAGAATACCCTCTGGCCAAGGATCCCTCAGCACGGGTCGGATAACACTTTCGATCGGGGTTTTGTTTCAGGTATGCTCCCTCAGACTAAATAGCTCACTTGTGCTCGTCCCCTGCGTCTCGGTGAGCGTACAGTAAGCCAGCTAACTCGGCCTGTGAGCGCCGCCGTTGGTATGCATAATTATGCCTACTCTTCCGCCGCCGCTCTAAGTCCTGTACTGATAGTAACTATGCTATCGTAGGCCTCTGATGAATCCTAAGATTCTAGAGCCCCCGATAGAGGCAGTTTAAGGTCATACCCGGGACCATATTATATTATCATAGTTAATATTGATATTAGAAATGATTAGAATTGATTAACGTTATCCTTCTCGTACAAGCTACATCAATGCTATTTTAATCATAATATCATAACTCTGTCACAATAGTGTCAGAGTTACGTTCAATAGAACAATTCATATTTGATGGACTCGTTATAATTGCATGCATTAGATTTGAGAGAATCTATGGATAATTTTGATATCTGGTTTTGAATGTTAATTATTAGCATAGTCGAATTGGTTAGGATAGTTTATTATATTTATAACAATATTACGTTTGGGAAAAGCACAGCCAAAGTATAAAAGGAAATAAAGTAATAGTCTTAGGAAAGTCGTTGGAATATAGTATTTAATTTAAAAACAGATGTTAGGTCTTAGGGTATATGGCACTTACAACTCACAGTGAATTGAGAAGGTGTTATACTGCACTTGACTTTTTTGGTAGACATTATATAAGAATAGACTATTATTTTCTTAAAAAATTAGTCCAAGACTAAATAGCCTGAGTGTGGGTACACCCGAGACCATAACGAATTAGAAAAATATATAACAGAAGTTTGGGGAATAAATATTTATTTTTATTTATTTCCAATTTATGTACACACTAAGACTATAAAGAAAGAAAGAATAAACAAGAAAAGACATTGTACAAAGGTACTACTTATTTCTAAAGAAATCTCTTCCAGTAGACCTGCAAGAGGAGATTTTGGAAGAGAGGAAGATATGAGTGTGTAGGGTGATATACATACATACGATAAAAATACACATATACATAAATAAATACATAATTTTAAATAATAAACTACATAAAATACATATATCTATGGCAAAGAGGAAAGGTAGTGTTCTTTTAACTTCTTTTTGAATGTGGCGATTGTGTTACAGTTTCGAATGTTAGGCGGAAGAGAGTTCCACAGCCTAACCGCCTGAACAGTGAAGGAGTTGGAGAAGAAATCAGTTTTATGGGATGGGAATTTTAAAATGCTTTTTAGGTGTGACCTACATTGGGCATTGGGAGAATGTTTAAAGGAAAAGCGCTCGTGTAGGTAAGAGGGATATGCGGGATTATTTAGGATATTGAAGAGGAGACATAATATTCGAGTATTCCTGCGAAGGCGGATTGGGAGCCACTTGAGATTGTTGCCACTTGATGTTTATTTACAAATTATATTCTACTTTATATACATTTGTATTCTGAATTGCCCTTTGATCTAAGTATTAAGCACTCAGCGCTGTAATTTCAATCGGAGTGCCGCTAATTCAAAAACAGAATTAGCTTTTATGGCTCTTCATATTCAAATCCAGCATTATATTATAACGCTTCACTGTGCTTTGTTATGCTAAATCGAGTATCGACGACTTCAAGCTAACTTATAATTATATTAGAAGGAACTTATTAACAATATTTAAATAAATACTATTTTAACGAATGTAAAATTCTTTAGAACATTAATAAAAACTATTAATAATGAAAGCTTTCATTTTATTTTTTATTTTTTTATTCATTTACTAACTAACAGATATAACATCCAAAACACTTACAAGATTAATTCCTAAAAAAATATTTTTTATAAAATTTATCCTCGTACCCTGCACAGAGATTTATATAAAATAAGAATAATATAAATAAAGTTAGTAGTAAGTGATAAGTTAAGGGTCTAATAACATCCAATTTAGTCGTATCAATCTAGTCTCACTCATATAAGTTACCAAAGACGGGTCGAAATAGAATGAATAGAAAACTATAAAACTACGTAAAAAGTAGGGCGAAATATGAAATCATTAATTGTGAGACAAAATATGATTGATGTTTTGATTACCATAAAGCGGTTTACAGATTGTAACAACAATTTTAATTGAGTTATAACGTTTCGAGATTATTTTCTTTTAAGCCAAGTAAACTGAAAAATACACATAAAAAAAGAGCGATAATAAAATTTTAATATACGTACTGTAATAATATTATCCCATTTTACCCTCCTATAAAATAAAACCTCTTTTAAGAGTAGAAGCTAGAAAACTCACTTCATTCTTTTAAAATAGCTGGGCATACATATACTAGAGTGCGTTTTAATGTAAAAAAAGAAATATAATTTTATCTTTGGTAGATGATGTGATAAATAATACACAGACAGTAATGTGTTGTGAAAATAATTTATTATTATAAAATAAAATAAATTAAGTAATTGGTTTTTGACGCGTATGTTGTCATCTTGAAGATCTCCCCCTAGATCCTTGATATAGGAAACCCTAGCTGCTGCCCTGTTACAGTATACATAACAAAAATATAAATGTTACAATAGTAATTAAACTGGTTAATATACAAAGTAGTTCCCAACTTGTTTCCAATATTACGTACAGATCAGATTTTTAATTTTATGTATTTTAATTTTACTATTGGTCGTTATAGTGATTGAAATAATACTCATGTATATTGATGAATCGTATTAGGTAGATAATGAAAATCAAGGTATGAGTATCACTTACCGTATACGGCTTATAATATTTAGCGATTATTTAGTTATCTTTTTGTATCATTTTTTGAGGCGCTCACATTCTGTTACTCTCATCGGCTCGTAAGTGATTGGCGAGGATAAGCACATAGGCACATCAGTCTACAGATGGGTGACCGCCAAAGTGGTTTCATTACTGAGCGTCTCCGTGCTTCGGAGGGCACGTTAAACTGTCGGTTCTGGTTGCAGCCGTTAGAGAACAGTAAACCATGTCTGAGGCCTACTGGGCGGCTTGAACAACTCTGACACTAGGGTAACCACTGCCCATACGATAAAATAAAGTAAAATATTGCACCTTTTTTGAGTATGTTACATTATTTTTTGTTGTTAGTGCGGTAATTGAGATAGAAAACATTTTCGCAGATTGTGCTCTGCAAAATCTCAAACGGAATTTCAGTGGAGGCTGAGTGAGCGTTCCGCTGTCAACCTTTAGTTACGGAACAAGTAGAGTATGAGGAAACAAGAAATACTAGCCATGCCCCGCGGTTTTACCCACGTTAAACTTTTTAAATTATAGAATTTGTGTTAATCCAGGGTCTCAGCTAACTCCATGCCAACTTTTATTAAAATCGCTCCAGCCGCTTAGACGTGAAGAAGTTACAAACATACACACTCACAAACTTTCAGCTTTATAATATTAGTGTGATAAGCGAGTCTATTTCTTTCTTAACCCGGCGAGCATGAGGTGAAAAAAAGTTACTTCAAGAATGTGGCAGGGTGGGACATACCCTTATCTTAATGTACTGTAAAATAATTCTTATTATTATTTTTTTATTTTTTTTTATTTATTATGTATTATAATGAATTAATTAGTGGATTTAAATGAAAGAAGTTCCATATAAAATAATTATTATTTATTCATTCGCGTTTTTCTTATACTCTAATAATTATAGGTACAAAATTTAAGTTTTTACAAAATTTTTAAATTAAACTAAAATATTTATCTTTGGAATGTAAATCAAATAAAAACTTAAAGATAATGAGATTCTCCTCGTAATTTAACTTGTTATTATTTTTTTAATTGAAAATAGGACTAATCAGTACTCTTGACATACTGACGACTGTTCAGCACAATTTTCGCAAATGAATTTTGCATGCAAACATTCTTGCGATGCTTGTGCCAAGCCCATATGTTTGGATTGGCACAAGCATTACAAGAATGTTTGGTTTTTCTATCCTACTTATATGGAAAACCCTTTAATTATTATTAAAGGATTTTCCATATAAGTAGGCACACCGAGCTCCGAGCTAATAATAATTAAATGTTTAATAAATAAACTAATAACGAAACCATATAATATAATAATAAAAAGAATTAAATGCTAAAACATCTAACAAAAACAAGCAAACAACAAAGACAACAAACAAAGACGAATAAAACAGTGAAAAATAATGATTACATCATTACGTAAAAAAAATACGTCAGAAATGAGGCAGGGTATAACATGCCCGTGACAAGTTTGGGCACGTATATTCCGGCTGGTAATTCGCGCCAACCTGCGATCACGCCACTACCCCGTCCCGCACACCTCTGCCTTCAGCTACTGAGCGGGATAGTGCCACCAGACGAGGATTTTGAAAAATACACTACTTTTAAAGTTTACCAGGGTGTGAGATACCCTGGCTCATGCTCGCCGGGTTAAAGGCCCGCAACGCACTTGCAGCTCCTCTGGTGTTGCGAGTGTCCATGGACTTCGTTGATCACTAACTATCAGATGAGCCACTTGCTCGTTTGCCATAATATTATAATATATAAATCATGGCACTAATACTTATCCTTTAACTTACGTAGATTATAATTAATAATGTAAATTAATTAATACATTAACGTACATCATTCTGCACTCACAATAGACGCTCAGAACCAATTCAGAAGGCATTAGTTTAATTGGTACCGATATCAAGCTAATCGGCTAATCGCACTTTGAGTAATCAGACACCATTAGATATTAATTTGAGCTTATCGCTATTCATGCGTGTTGGTAATATGTCTTTATCATAGCTACTAAGACGGTTTTCATGTCATGTTTATATACCTATAGCTATTTATAGCCCAAACTTCAACCGTGATAGCCGCTGGCCCATTCCTGCTACCTGGAAATTGGTATTACCAAAAAGACCCTACGTTGACGACAGTCTCACTCTAAACACCGACACCATCAGCTCGTTCCACACCGCTCTGGGTGTTCTCCAACCAGAAGACGCTGACAGCGATGATGAGCAGATACCCATAGACTTTCCCACCCGAACGCACCCACCCGCCCTATCGCAACGAGCCGCGCGCCCTCGCCGTGCGAGACGCGACCTCGTGCGGGTCGCATTCGCCCTGAAGATGACTTCCAGAAGAAGTTGGCCGAATGCAACATAAAATTAATTACGTGAGTTACCCGTTACTATCTTTCATTATGTTAGCACCTCACGTCAGTTTTAATAATAATATAGCTATTTAATATATAAATTACACATGCCTTAAAAAAAATAAACATCTTTAAAATGAATTGTAAAAATTTAAACACGGGTGGGAATCGAACCCGCGAACGAGGGGGAGTCCGGCCCCATGTGCATTAACCGCTCCGCCACCGTACTCTGGTTCTCAGTCTCAAAGGTAAACGGCAAGAATGACTGAGAATTTTGTACCGCTAGTAAAATTTCGTGTTTCGGGATATTTTATGTTTTAATTGGTGGTTAATGCGATAGAAAAGGCATTTTTAATTTCTTAGATTTTTAGAAGTTGGGATATAAAAGTTATAGCCAGTTTTATTTTAAGGTTACGTTTGGTAATCTGTGGGTCAACCCCATGACCGTGGAAACATTGCAGTTCAAAAATCACTCTTACTGCCTAAGTAATAAAGATACTGTAAATATAAAATTGTGTCTACTGATGTGGCAATGAAATGCTAGTGTTAACTAGTGTACCAATGAAGATTGTTACATATTATATTTACACCGTAGCCACCGTAGCCTAGTTGGTAGTGCTCCTGCCTACGAAGCTGGTTGTCCTGGGTTCGAATCCCGGTAAGTGCAAATATTTGTGTGATGAGCACGAATATTTGTTTCTGAGTCATGGATGTTTTCTATGTATTTAAGTATATATCTATCTATATAAGTATGTATATCGTCGCCTGGTACCCATAGTACAAGCTTTGCTTAGTTTGGGGCTAGGATAATCTGTGTGACATTGCCCCTAGATATTTTTATTATTATTACATAAACATTGTTATGGTGATAAAGTAAATGTTGTAGCTCTTTTTATAGTTTTTTACATGGATTTATTCCGAACCTGCCCTGAAAACCCTAAACGGGTCGCGAGTTAGGGTAGGAAGATGCAAAAAGCTATTATTTGTTGGGTGTTGCGACGCAGCCCGGCCACAGTCGATTTCGTAATTAATAGACATATCAATTAAATGTTCTTAAATTGTTCTTGCAGTACCTATGACTAGATTAAATGTACCACAAATATATCTTGATAAAAAAGCACTTGTTTGTGGCCGGGCTGTACCGTATACGTTGCAGCCCGGCCACGTGTATAGTTTCTGGTAGGATGCTCAGAATGTCCTAAAATAAAAACCAAATAAATGTTCCTTTTGTGTTCTTTATTTTTTTCATTGAAATATACTACGAGAAACGCTTATATAAATAAAAAAACTATTTCAAATAAGAATTTGCACTAAGCGCCTGTAGAACTAAAATAGCACGTCTGCTTATTTGTACAAATTTGCTAACGCATAATAATAATTCTCCCGGCCGAATTTCAGCCACGGCGGCGGCCAGTCTCAATAGAGATTAGCCAATTGCGCAGAACATATTATAGTGCACATGTGTGTGCGCAAACACAGGGGCACTTTCTATTACATCATTCTCATGATTCTATGGGATGACTAGCGACACGACCAGAAAGAGATCAGGTACAAGACCGACGGCTTTACGTACTCTCCGAAGCATGGTGGTGTAATACCGCCAACTCCCAGACATCGGGCTGATACCGAGAAATTTCTTTTTACGGAAAATCTCAAAATCACTTTTGGCCCGACCCGGGAGTTGAACCCAGGACCTCATTACCTGCAGTTGAACACGCTACCACTAGACCAAAACGCATATCTTTAGGAGCAAAACGGACAATATCTATATATATAAAAATTTCCCTTGGTCACGCCATCACGCGTGAATGGCTGGACCGATTTCACTATTTCTTATTTTATTGTGTTTGTTATTGTCAGGAGAAGGTTTTTACGAAAGAAAAAGAATTAAAAATTGCGCGGAAAATAAGAAAATTTAAGAATACTTCACAACCATACAATATTATTTCTAATCTAACCTTAGCGCTTTGGACAATATAACCTTTTTTTAATGTAACTTTTTTTTTTGACATTGTATTGACAGAATGCGTGCGTAAATAGTCATCGTTAAGACAGGAAAACGTCTGTCGGGTCAGCTAGTTGTGTAATAAAAATAATGTCATGTTGTTTGTAAAACGATTTTGTATTTTCCTCTATGATGAAACAAAGTAATTGTTAAGATTTTACATGTATCTAAGTGTACAAAAAACGTTAAATGTTTTAGTGGATATTTTTTTGCGTTATATCTATGATTTGTTTTCTACCCTCACATGTCACATATTTTTGTTGATAGATAGAATAGTATTTGATAGTTGTCTGTGTTATTAATGGCTGAATTTAATTAAAATTACAAAACATGAACGTGAAACCTAATAAACGTGGAAAAGTTTTATCTGTGTCTCTAGAAGAACAGAAGATCGAATTTATAAAGTATGAAGAACAGCTAAAAACCTTAATTAAGGAGCGTGAACCACTTTCAACAAGTAAGATTTTTAAAGATATTAGTAAAAATCTCTCCAGTAGAATGGCGCCCAAAGCCCTTTACTTATCTTTAAAGAGAAATTTTAAATACTTTTTTGATACAAATAATGTGACTAATGATGAAAGTAGCAACATTTCTTCTGAAAAAAGTTATAACCACACTGTCACGCCATCATCAGATGAAGAACGAAGTTACTCAAAAGTCGTTATTTTCGATGTAGAGCCTTTAATTTGGGAACAAATACGACCAATTAAAGATTATTATTCTGCACGCAATGATCCAAATAAGCCCTCTGTTACAAAGCATAAACGATGTAACTTGCCAAAGCAAAAATGGACTACGATTATGTCCCAACTACTGTGGCAACATACAAATACAACATGTACATGGGTTTTTAAGCACAGCTATGCGACTGAAAATAATTTTATCAAATTTGATGCATTTTGTAAACAATGTGGTGCCAAATTAAATGCAAAGACTTTGAAGTCTACGGAAACTCAAGCCACATTTCAGTGTATAATCCAAGATGGTGACCCAAATGTAATCCATAATCATCGTGTCAAAAATAAACTTACTAAATATCAAAAGGAACTACTTCAAAAGGATCTAAAAAATGAGTATCTTACGGTATTACGCAGCAAATTATTAAATAGACATATGAAAGACGATGAAATATATGAACCACCATTTGTACCTTCTTTAAAATCGCTAGAGGACATCAGATTACAAACTAGAACTGAAATTTATTTTCATAAAAATGTTATCTCGTTTTTATGGGTTATGGGACTGACTACTCCGTACAATTCGCTTATTAAAACTCTATCAATTTTACCTCTGACGATTCACTACTGGTGCAAATCACAAGACAAATATTACAAATGTCTGACTGAAGCGAAAAGATGTATTAAAGTGAGCATTGACGCAACTGGAAGCATTTTTAAAAATCCGCATCCTCCTTCAGATATATGTGCGATACCAAAACATATATTTTTATACGTAGCTGTCGTTAAGACTGAAAAGGGCAGTGTGCCGATAACGCAAATGATCACCGATTCTCATACTTTAGAAAATATTTCTATTTGGTTGAAGAAATGGCTACAAGATAAACGTCCTCCACATGAAGCCGTTTGCGATGACTCTGCGGCATTACTAGGAGCAATCGTTAAGGCATTTACCAATTTCAAAACATCAAAAGAATATATTGAGTATTGTTTTAGAATTTTGGACAAAAAGGAATCACTAAGCAAAACACACTGCCTGATACGTTTGGACACTTCCCATTTCATTAAGACACTGCACAATAATAAATGTTTTGATTATATAGACTCTAGAGTGAAATACTTTTATATAAAGTCCATAGTAACAATAAAAAAATCAACTTCTATCGAAGAAATAAAATCTATTCTGGTTGACCTTATTATAATAGCGATGAGCAAATATACCGGCAAAGATAATAAAGGTGATTCCGTGTTATGCGATGTCAGTTTCGCACGTTTGCTAAATAAAGGAATTAATAATAGTATGACAGATGAACCTGTGAACGATAATTTTGACACCAAAGATGAAGAACTGCTTAAGGACGAAGAAGATGTAAGCAATATTGATGCAAGCATTATGACATTTTTTAAAACTACAGTAGATAAAATTTCTCTTAAACTGCAACTAGACGAGATTAAAACAAATTATGACAATCTTTATTATTTGCCCCCAATAATAAAACTATTGGAAAGGCTTATTTCTCGTTTGCCTCTTTGGTCGAACGTAATGCTATCTTATTGCACTACTGAAAATGTCACACCCACTAGTTCGGATGTAGAAAGTTGTTTCAAAACTATTAAAACACTCCTAAAACGTCCTAATGAAAGACTAAGATTGGATGAGTTCATCATTAGACATTACGAATATCTTTCTGGAGAGCTCAAACCCAATTTGGGTGAACTTGCTCTAAGCACAAGTAAGTCAAAATTATGCAGAGATGAAGTCAACAACAAAAAAGATACAAAAAATGGCGCTATAGAGTATTTCCCACAGGAATCCATAATGTCTGAGAACCCTGTAACAGTGGAAAATTGGAAAGGTCTTATAGTGAAAACACCTAAAATTAAAGCAAAACCACTAGGTTTTCATGATAAGATTCATTTATTACAAAATGGTAATAACAGCCCGTCAGGTATAAGAAATATTATAGTTGAAAACACGTGTGCATTTGACGCTGTATTGCACGCATTCGTGATTGGTTATTTGGATAGACCAAATATCCAAAAATATATCGATTCAAAAAGAAATAATGACTTTAGTCAACTTGTAATAGCGGTTGCTAGCAAAGACTATCAAAGAAATGTATACGAAATGAGAACTAACATTTTAATAAAATATTATTATGAGAAATCCACAACAAATAATATTACTATTATCAATTGTATGAGTAATGTCTCTTTTGTATTCGATCGGATATTAATAAATGATTTTTCTTGTGTCATATCGAAAAAAACATGCAGTAACAACAACTGTGTCCAGAAGAATGACCATGTCGAGCGGAAATCCTCATACATGCCTATAAACTTACTCATTTTATCGGAAAAAGGAATGGCAGCACTTCAAGAAGCAGCTGAATCAATGCTTAACCTTAATAGTAATATAAGTTGCAATATGGTGAAGAATGGAATGAGATGTATGTATGGGAAAACAAGTAATAAGTTACACTTTGACAGATATATTGATTTTTCAGTTGGATGACATTACAGAAAAAGTTGATATAAATATTATTCCAAGCAATTTATTCTTACAAGGAAAACAATTTAATTTACTGGCAGTGATCGAATTTGTTGATAATGTGCGTCATTACGTTACCCACTGTAAGCGAAAACATCACAGATGGCAGTGTTTAGATGACCTGAGTAGTACAATTTCGTGGACAAAAAATACAGTTATATTTGTTCATTGTATTATCTACATAGTTTTGTAATAGATTAGTTCTTTGATTAGACTACGTAAGTTACAATTTGTTTTGATTAGTTAAAATAAAATAAATAAAAATTAAAAAAAGGTTTTTATTCACGTACACTTTAAAAAAGCGCTTGTAAATAGTCAGAACATGTTCGTAGTGATATATAATAATTTCTAGGTACATATAGATATTTAGGTACCCGGATTGTAGGAAATAATTTACAATAAGATTTATTTTATAATAGTAACGATATTTAGCTAACTTAAATTAAGTTATTGTTAAAATTTTGATAATTAAACCTACACATGATCCATGTGTAGGTTTAATTATCTAAATTTTAAATTTTATCTCTATTTTTACTACACAATGTCTGAATGGTTCTGCCTATATTAAGGTACGAATTAAATGTTATTATTATGGCGGACCTTGTGTTTATAACGACGGTCGCGCTTTAATGCTACCACCGGATCCAATGCGCCCCAACTGAGAAGACCCAGCGAAACAAACTCAGCGGGTGTCTCTACTACCGGTTTTAACACGGGCCAGTTGAGACGCTCCGGCGAAACATACTCAATGGGGCATATACACGAGATTTGGTCCACTTACTGTAATTATTTAGCAGGCAAACACAATATTATGCTCGATCGGTTGTCTGATTAAGTATTTGTTCTGACTATAAATGCAAATAACTTTTATTCACGGGCTTTCAAGAATTGTATAATGATAATATTCCTTGTTACATTGCGGTAATATGTACTTCAATGCATTGTTATTGTTTAAATACTTACATTGCTATTTTAGTTCTACAGGCGCTTAGTGCAAATTCTTATTTGAAATAGTTTTTTTATTTATATAAGCGTTTCTCGTAGTATATTTCAATGAAAAAAATAAAGAACACAAAAGGAACATTTATTTGGTTTTTATTTTAGGACATTCTGAGCATCCTACCAGAAACTATACACGTGGCCGGGCTGCAACGTATACGGTACAGCCCGGCCACAAACAAGTGCTTTTTTATCAAGATATATTTGTGGTACATTTAATCTAGTCATAGGTACTGCAAGAACAATTTAAGAACATTTAATTGATATGTCTATTAATTACGAAATCGACTGTGGCCGGGCTGCGTCGCAACACCCGTTTTGAGAGGAGGTAATTAATAAAACAATAGATTCTTTGTTTTTTGTAACTACATTAATCTTATTGATATTATTATTAATTTATCCTAAGTATTACTTCATCTAAGAATATCTTCATATAAGTACCAAACAATAATTATCACATAGCACAGAGCAACATTGGGTTTATTGAGAACTTCACTCTCTTCGGATAATGTTTGTCTTCTTAGACGGGGCAAACGAATGTTGCAATTAACACATTGCAAACTCGTCATTTTAATTAAATGATAAAGCGTCCTTTCGTGAATCCACTGTCAACAGATATAATAGGTCTTTACCTATGAAATTGCCGTTTTGTATGAAAAAATTTAAACGAATTTTTTTCATGAATTTTTTTATTTGTATTAATCGAAGTAATCACCCATGCAATCAATGCATCTTTGCCATCGCAGTGGCAGTTTATTGATGCCCTTCTTAAAGAAATCAGCTGGACGGGAGGCAACAAATTCTTCAAAGGCATTTTGTACTGCCTCTCGGGTATTGAATTTTTTTCCCGCCAAGAAGTTATCCAAATTCTGGAAAAAGTAGTAGTCTGTAGGCGCAAGGTCTGGTGAGTAGGGCGGATGACGGAGAGCTTCCAACCCCAGTTCTTGCAACTTGGAGACCGTCTGCTGTGCAGTATGAGGTCGCGCGTTGTCGTGCAGGAGCAGCGGAGACGAGCGATTGACCAATGCTGGTTGGAGATGCGCCAGCTTCTCCATCATTGTGCTCAGTTCTTCACAGTACACATCTGCAGTAATGCTCACCCCGTTTGGTAAGAAGCTGTGATGAATCACACCGGCGCTAGACCACCAAACAGTGACCATCACTTTTCTAGGGGTAAGTTTTCGTTTAGGGCATTGTTTAGGTGCTGAACCAGGATCCAACCAACTTGCTGAGCGCTTGCGGTTATCAAACAGAATCCATTTTTCATCGCAGGTAACAATGCGGTTCAAAATTCCTTCATTTGTGTGTCTGTTGAGCAGTGCAAGGCACGTCTCGACGCGTACTTCGCGCTGGCGATCATTGAGTTCGTGGGGCACCCATTTGTCAAGCTTTTTTACCTTGCCAATTTGACGCAAATGGACCAATATTGTTTTGACGCTAACGTCGAAAGCTGCTGCTAATTCAGCCGTAGATTGTGTATCATCAGCTTCCACAACCGCCTTTAATTCGTCATTGTCGACCAAAGTCTTCGGACGACCGCGAGGTTCATTTTTCAGGTCGAAATTTCCAGAACGGAAGCGAGCAAACCAATAACAGGTGGTGCGTTGGTTTGTAGTGTTAGCTCCGTAAACGTCGTTGATGTTGCGTGCCGCTTGTGCCGCGTTGCTGCCACGACGGTACTCATATTCCATAATTACTCGAATTTTTAACGTATCCATGATGACGAAAAAGATTGAAATGCGATGAAAATGTAACACTAATCAATAAAGAAATGACTACTTTTGGAAAAAAGAATCCATGTTTTTAAAATAAAATTAATTTGAAATTAGAATTCTTAGCCAAACAAAAATTATTTTGATTTGAAATGGCCAGTACTGCAGAACGGCAATTTCATAGGTAAAGACCTAATATATTATAGCACGGAGGAACTGATGCTGAACTCACGTAATATCTGCAATATTATTTGCTAAATTGATGACATCTATCAAAACAACAGCAATAAATACCTGACAGATTGTCTTTGCCTGTCAATAAATAATTGCCATGAACAAAAAAATAGTGACGACGAAAATCGTTCTTATTCTAAATCATTAATTATTACGTTTTAATGGAATTACTGTGCTTTCTTAGGAATAATAAATAAGTCTATAATTATATGATTTATATGTAATGTTGTTCCCATTTATAAATAATTAATTATAATTTCGACATTTATATTATTTTACACATGGCAATTTTTGTAAACGTAACTGCGTTTAGTTTACGATTTTATTACGTTTATTTATTGAAAATAATTGAAATATTCTTTTTGATTTTATTAATTAATTCCAAGTTCTAAAAATATTATACTTACATTAAAATCAATACCTTAGTTGTCTTAACAAGTGGTACAAATTATATAGCTGAACAACAACAGAAGTATGCGATACGAATTCTGCCATTCTCTTTTAATATGTCAATATTTCTTAAGGCAATTGAGACACTTTTTTGTCTGACACTTATTTTCAGTTTATCATGTTTAAAATGCTAAAAGTAATAAAATAAATTATAAAAACTCTGATTTAAGATGTATTAAAAAATCTTTAAAATTGTTAACAATTAATGTGATTGGTGTTGCAAAACGATGGTTTAATGACATAATTATGTACGGATAGGTACCTATGTAATATAAGTATAAATTACAAATGCACTAAAAACTAAAGAAGTATCATTAAAAAATATTATCAGTTATTCTTATTGGTGTTGGAAAACAAATAGTATCATTAATTAATTTATATACTGCTGTATACCGCGAAATTGTTCCAAATTTAAACATTCCGTAAATCATTTTATTTGTTCTAGAATCTTCGCCAATATTGAAATACTGCTGTCCTTCTCTTTACCCATCTAATCGTATTTCTCGAAAAAGGGGTTATTTGCCTTCTAAATGCCCCTCGGGATAGGTGATATTCTATGCATAAAATAAATTAATGGAATGATAATAAACTATGAGCTCCGCAATATGGCAGAAAAGCACAGAATCGTTTATGCTTAAATAGCTAAAATGACTTCAGAAAAATACTAATAAAGTTTTAGGTAATATTATTGGCTACTTATAATTTAATGTAATGATTTTGTAGGCTCTATAGTTTTTGGGATGCGTTAAACAAGTTAATCTGACAATTGGAGTCTTAAAGTTTTGTGGGCCGGAAACGAATTGTAACCAGTTAACTTTGACCAGATAAAAATCATGCAAATATGGCATATACCATATATATGTGTATAATAGTATTTATAGTACTTGTAATTAATATTCTGTTGCATTCATTTTGTCATACCATAAATTAATTAATAGTTAATTGAGCGCAGTCAGGTGAATCTGATAGCTTTGTGAACTTTCCTCTTTGTATGCATGAAAATAAATAAAATGTGCTCGAAGGTTTTAATAAATTAAGAGCGATACATGCACTTTTGTTCAGGGTGTTTGTTGTGTCGATAATCATTTTACAGGTATATAAACAAAAGCTGCCTATGGCTCTCGTGAATTTTCTTTTATTTAGGATATTGAACTGAGTCTAAAAAGTAATTAATTACCTGGAATGCCTAAAATCGCCAACTGAAATAAAAATAAAGTTAAGCCGTACAACGTTTTATAACCCTTTTATATATAGGTTCCCGAAAAGTTTGTGACAAGATTTTTTTTATTTACTACCATTTTAAACTGAATAACAGTTTAAAATGGTAGTAAATAAAAAAAATCTTGTCACGTTTTTTTATTTACTACCATTTTAAACTGTTATTTTTTTGAACCCTTTCTTTAATACTTTTAAATAAAATTATCTGTCTCTTTGAATGTAATCTAAATCTCCATTTGAAACAAATCCAGACTGTGTGACAAATCCAAACAAATGTATATTTGTGACAATAATAAATTTTGAAAACTGATGATTGTGTACCTCAAGTCTCATTTAATCACGGTACTTATAAAATGCAAAAGAAAACGTAAAATTACCAAACACAATTAAACAAATTGTTTGTTATCTACATTAAATGCGCCAATGATGATGAATAAATTTTGTAAAACAAAACATACACAGTTTCAGTGACAATATTATAAATTTAACAAAAAATACTAGGCACTGTATTTTTATTTATTCATATAGTACGTAAAATTTACTACCACTTGCGAAGTTAACGAAAATTGTCAAATATGTTCGGAGTATTTCCACATTGTTTCAATGAGATAAATATCGTGCTTCGACTGTGTGTCAAATACATGTTATTCTTCCATAAAAAAAAACACATGGATATCTAAGTACAATCCCCTCTCCATCCTGTCTTGTAATAATAAATATATATTAATATTAAAAAATCTAAATATTGTCATAACACTTGGTCAGCGGTCCAGTTTCAGCCAAGTATAGGTTTCTAACGTAATTTAAGTGAAGTCAAAGGAGCGGGATGCGTTGAATAGCTGTGCAAATTTGCCGTCAGACTGGAAGCTAGATGGAATGCATACTCAAGCCAAGCTAAGTCACTACACTATTACACTGGACACTTTTAGGGTGTGTTTTTACTAGAGACGTAGGAGAAAACTCAGCTTGTAAGTAACCATAGTGGATATTTGAAACGGTGCGCTTTCATTCTAATTCTGATTCTAGAAGCTGTCCGCTAAGAAAGAAGCTTCGCACTAATTCCTTTATTCTTCGCTAAGGTCTCTTTAACACATAGATAGAGAAATAGATAAACTCTTTATTGTTTATCAAAAGATTAACAAAATGACACTTAAAACATTACAAGTATACAATAGGCGGTCTTATCAAACAATGTGATCTCTTCCAGACAATCAAAGTAAAGATCGGAGAATAGAGAAATTGAGAGGGTTAGTTATCGGAGTACAAATACATTATAAATATTTTCTATTCCTATAGATACTATACATATAGTAAAATATATTAAAGAACCAAAAAGGTAAAAACTTTGGGAAAAAAAAAGTATTCTACTGATAATGTAAAAATACGTTATGGAACGCGATTTATCGACAATTACAAGTATGTCCTGTGAAAAAGATCACATTGTGCGAAAACAATACAAAAACAGTTTATTATTATATACTTTGACAAAAAAATTAAACATAGAAGAAAAAATACAAATCTAAGAAGTAGAAATAGTTAAACTTGGAAAGTACAGTACATCCAGCTACTCCAATCTGTCAAATTTCTTCTATAGATTTTCAACTTTATCACAAAAGCATAAGGTTCACTTTCAATTGGGGAAATTTGACAGATTGGGGTAGCTTGATGTGCTGGCGTCTGTACAGCCTTTGGGATGGCTCAGCTAAATATCAGCTTGCTGCGCTTGACTCGGTGGAACGCAGGGCTAAGAGGCTCATTGGTGACGTAAAACTGATGGATGCCAAGCTACATAGCTTGGCTCATCGTCGTAAGGTTGCCTGCTTGTCGGTCTTCTACAGATTGTACTTCGGTGAGTGTGCCCAAGAACTCCACGACCTCTTCCAGACCATCGGACATCCAGACGCACTGCATCTTACCATCCTTACCTTGTAGCTATTCCAATTCGCACTAAGCGTTTCCAAACGTCTTTTATAATGCGCACAGCAAAAGAGTGGAACTCACTGCCTGCGTCGGTGTTTCCAAAAGCTTATAACCCTAATCTCTTCAAAGTTAGAGTGAACAGGCTCCTTCTGGGTAAGCTCGCTCCATCGTAGACTTTGTCTCTGTCATCTCTGACATAGACTAGAGTCAAGAGCAAACCCATAACAAATAAAAAAAAAAAAAAAAAAACATATCTCCTTTTCTTTTCTTTTCATATTGATCAGTTTTATCTTGTATAGAAACGCACCCTTAATATGGATAACAATACGCTAAAATGGAGTGACCCAGTTATTTCATTGCGTGAAGTGGCTTTAATATGAGACATCTAGTAGTTTGCTTAACGACACGTCTCGCGCTAATTGTCGCCGCTCTCTTCCCTTTAATACATAATATCCTTATTTTTTTTACAAAGCCTTTGTTTCTCTTAGTATTCACTACCAAACCTGCTCTAAGCGAGGCAAAGCAAATGAAAAACGTTGTTGATGGAATTTTGAAATTCGTCAACCATTTAGCTTTACCCGCACATTTCTAATGAAAACGCACCCTTAAAGAGAAAGCTAGATAAATAGCTCACTAAAGTGGAGTGACTTAGTTATAGCGATACTTACTTGAGTTACTTACATTTTCTTAGTATAATGTCCCTTGTACTGTAGAACTTGATTGATTATTGTCTTAGATTAATCCTTGACATTTACCCTATTTTTATTAGGTTTATATTTACATCCATTTAAAGTAT
This sequence comes from Pseudoips prasinana, assembly GCA_951640165.1. Taxonomy (NCBI): domain Eukaryota; kingdom Metazoa; phylum Arthropoda; class Insecta; order Lepidoptera; family Nolidae; genus Pseudoips; species Pseudoips prasinana. The sequence goes on from OX621240.1 coordinate 21,011,431, forward strand.
CTGTATCTTTCTCAGGAGAATGGTGTCGTGCAGGATTAGCGTGATAAGTATGTAAAATTTATATATATATATATATATATATATATATATATATATATATATATATATATATATATATATATATATATATATATATATATATATATATAATAAGTTTTGCAAAAAATACTAATTTTAAAATTAGATAGACTCAGATAGAATTTATTTTATGACTACGATCGCTGCTCACATGAAAATCATATAACTATAAAACAATTAATTGTAATAAATTATGTTCAACTTTATCTATAATGCATATTAGGTACATTAATATCAATGCCATTAACTTCAAAATAAGATTCGACAAACTTCAATAGATCAGTTAACGTATTAAATTTGTTTCTTCGAAATCTTCACGAGTCTTAAAACAAACAGAAAGTCTTTCCCAGAAAGCGATTACGAATAAAGAAAAGTTTTTCAATAAGCTAAAGTGCTATCAAACACACTGATTTTTGAGATGTAGAAAAATATAGTACATTATTTTATTTATAATCACATTAGGACCCTTATAATTATACGGCCTTTAATATTCAGGGTTCTATTACTATTTATATTTATATATATATATTATATCGTTGGTCTAGCGGTAGCGTGTTCAACTGCAGGCAATGAAGCCCTGGATTCGAATCCCGGGTCGGCCCAAAGTGATTTTGGTTTTTTCTGTCAACATAATTTTTCAGTATCAATCAACTCTGGGAGATTGCGGTATTTACACCCCACCCCGTGTTTCAGGAAGCACGAAAAGCCGTCGATCTGTTTCTGACCTCTTTCGGCCGTGTCGCTAGTCGCCGATCTTGAGAGTGACGGAATAGAAAGTGCACCTGTGTTTGCGAACACATTTGTGCACTATAATTAATGTCCCGCGCAGGTGGCCAGTCTCCACTGAGCTGATACGGCTAGGAGTACTAATATTCATTATTAATATAATTGTTTTACTGTTGCATTATCAAATAATAATCTCACAATATTACAATCGTTTATTTTATTACTATGTACCTATACGAAATCTAATATAATCTATAGGTATATCCCCTAAAATATAACAGTTATTTGGTACACCAAATGTTAGACTCAATAAGCCATTATTTCAAATGTCAAGACCCACAAAACAACGCATTAAATCATTGTGTCAACAAAAAGACACCAATAATAGAATCCACATAAGAAAATGCTGACAAAGAAATGAAATAATGTTCTAACAAATGGTAAGTCTTATTCTTCGTCTTAAAGTATCAAACCCTGAACCTATTTTTGTTATCGGATAATGAGATAGACTATTTTTTTGTAGGCGGCTTTGATATATTGAACGATTGGTGGTAGAATCTGTTTTTGTCTTACAAATATTATATCTTTATTTCTAAACAGATCACTGTTAGTCAGCTCTTTTCTATACTTCAACGTAAAAAGTATTATATTGATAAATTTAAAACTATTTTTCTGTGACACAGATAGCTGTGACATCACCATTTCTCAAAAGATAAACGCTTTAAATTTTTCATTTTTATTTTATAGGTTTTAATCTAACAGCTACTCGTATTATCGTTTGCTGTGTGGAGATGGCGCCAATCAGCTACATCATTCCGTGGGGTGAGTTGAAGTCGAGGGAATATTTACCTAAGGATGGGCAACAGCGCGCTACTGAATACTATGATCATATTATTGCAATCGCCAACCCGTTTGCAAACGTGGGGATTATGGTATATCCTCCCAAGATGAATCATAGGGGAGGCTTGTCCAGCAGTGGACTCTTTTCAGCTGTAATGATGAATCTGAAAGAAGCTTACAGTCGGTGGGCTGTATTATTACTAAGCAATACAAATACAGTACAATAGTACACTGTTGTTTTTTTTTTTTATTCAGTTTTACGGCTCTGGCTTATTTGGCCTTATGAGCCTTCCGTAAATATAATTTTATATCATTTATTTCCGTCATTGTCAAGTAAAGTCCGTCACAGTCAAGTCATACATAGTCCTTGTCTAACCCCAGTATAGCAGTGGAGACTTTACTAGAGGCTTTTATGGAGTTTTGGTTACAACACGGAAAATCACAATTCACGGCAATATCGCACTTTCCTCCACTTGTGTACGTTGTCTAAGATGTTATGTCTAAAAATCCACCATATTTACACATAAAAACTCCAACTTACACCAGTTTTTGAAAATAAAACAAAGCCTCGATGCGTCTTTTTCCGCGTTGGCGCCAAAACTCAGTACACTGTTGTACATCAGAAGTGTTACCTGAATCCAGTTTTCTTTATGTGATAATGACAAAAATGAGGTACATATAAGCTTTACAATTAATGTGTTGAGTGTGTGAGTTAATGTTAACTTCTTAAGTTAATTTCTGATACTACTGGTACCTATTGAAATGCTATATATTATGTACTATTGCTTCTCAATGTTTTTCTCAATAACAGCATTAACAAATTGAATAATATGATGATTCATAGTTTATTTTCCCGCAAACACTGGTTTACATGTCTATCTTTATACATGATATACTCATCTTATATAACAAATTCAATACATTATATTAATTCAATACATTGATAATAAATAAAATGAAACATTTAAGTGGACTGCACGTGTGGCGCTTCGTGCCGCGGGTTCGAGTCTCGCGCCAGACAACTCTTGTGTGAACCAACGATTGTTCTGAGTCTGCTGTAATTTGTGTCCATCTATTATATGTTTGTAAAGTACCCTGTGACACAGGGATTAGACTCCCTAGTCCGGGCGTTGTCTTTTTAAAAGAACAGTGGATAACCAGTATTAACAGTAATCATAATATTCATGATGTCATCTTATGTCAATTGTAAAAGAAAATAGTAAAAATTATTAAATGAAGAGATATTAAAGTAGTAGTTAAAATCAATAATTAGTAAGCCATTTTATGTTTAATAAATTCATCAAAGGAATAGAACTAAAATAAAAAGGAATATGATCGGTTATTTCTCTAGATAAAGACGTAAGAGTTTGCAAACTAGGTAAATGAAAACTTCAAAATTCGTTGAATGCAATTAAATTGAATAGTTTCCTAAAGATTCTATTAACTTAGCTATTTTGTTTGCTTAAATTTTAAAGACAGATTTATCTTCACTGGCATTTTTTTTATTCAATAACCATCATAGCTTTAATAAGGATCACATTAAAATATTTAATACTCTCCCTGATGAAGCTGTTGAGCAGTGTAAAATTAAAAAAAAATGCTGAAACAACATTTCATTCCATTCCTGTACGACGACTGTAATACAAAGAGTGTTTTCAAAACTTGAGCCCGTAAGCCGTATGCAAAAGATGGAATAAAACGAGAGTGGAGTTGAGGTGACCGAGTTATCCGGAGGAAACTGTGCCACGTAGTTTATCTGTTAATCTTTGTACATACAGACATTTCAGCTTTGAATTTCGGGCTACTGACAAAAGCTAAAATGAATTCATCAGAACAATTATTCAAAAGATGATTATATTACAATGCTAAAAATTTAATTTACAGAAATGAAGATCGATAAAATAAAAAATTAAATCATCCAGCCGAAAGACGTCCACTGCTGGACAAAGGCCTCCCCAAGGATCTCCACAATAGCCGGTCCTGCGCTGCCCGCATCCAGCGGCTTCCCGCGACCCGCACAAGATCGTCGGTCCACCGTGTAAGGGGCCTGCCCACTGTGCGTCTTCCGGTTCGTGGTCGCCACTCGAGGATCCTTTCTGCCCCATCGGCCGTCAGTTCTACGTGCTATGTGCCCTGCCCACTGCCACTTCAGTTTGGCAATTCTTTGGGCTATGTAAAAAAAAGAAATCACAAGAAAGTAAATAAAAAATACAGAAGAAAATCCCGGGCAATGTATTACTTTTAACTGTACGCACCTATTATTGTTATAGTTTTATGTTATGTGGTGAAATAAACAATTATCTTATCTTACTCTTTACGTCTCCATACTTAAATTGCTCTAACGTTATTCCCCTTCCAATTTAATGATCTTTATAATAAATCTAATTTATATAACCATTCTTACATGCTTTATTGCTTTAATTTTCAACGCATTGATTTTTCCATTATTCTTCTTGATTCAGCCTTTCGTTGTAAATACACTGTTACCACGTACTGAACGTGTTATTTAGAACCGGAGGCAGAAAATGTTATTTAAAAGCAAAAAACCAATTTGATTAGCTATTATACTGCTTATTGGTTTCAAACAAGGGATACTTAAAATTACAAAACACAATTCCTTTCCTAATTAAATTGGTGGAATTTCCTAAATACCTTGTTTTTTGGAATGGCGTACAAACGCGTTTGCTTTTTTTACCATTGACATTCTTGATTCGGAAACAAAGTAAAATATTTATTTAAATTGCTTGCATAATTTATTCCAATCCGTGGATGGTAATATAAAGATCAAACGGAAAGTGTTCACTAAAATTTCTTTTAAGATTATTTTTGTTGATATTTCAAATGGGAATGAGCACAAAACATGACAATAAGGAGGATGAAATGGACCAAATTATTTAAATTTTTGACGCGAGAACGTATTTTAATAGAGTTATTTGTGTACTGTGCAGCTATTACCTACTACTACTACTGACAAACTATTCTCCAAAATGTATTCATTCATTACACTTCTCTTTTATCCTTTTCAATGGAAAAGGATATTAAGAAGTGATTATTATCCTACTTTTTAGGGTTCCGTAGCCAAATGGCAAAAAACGGAACCCTTATAGATTCGTCATGTCTGTCTATCTGTCTGTCCGTCCGTATGTCACAGCCACTTTTTTCCGAAACTATAAGAGCTGTACTGTTGAAACTTGGTAAATAGATGTATTCTGTAAACCGCATTAAGATTTTCATACAAAAATAGAAAAAGAATAATAATTTTGGGGGTCCCATACATAGAACTGAAACTCAAAAAAAAATTTTTCATCGTTCCCATACATCTGGGGTATCTAAGGATAGGTCTTCAAAAATGATATGGAATGTTCCTAATACCATTTTTTTCTAAACTGAATAGTTTGCGCGAGAGATACTTCCAAAGTGGAAAAATAAGTGTGCCCCCCCCCCCCCTGTAATTTCTAAAATAAGAGAATTATAATAAAATAATAATATCTAGGGACAGTGTCACACAGATCTTCCTAGGCCCAAACTAAGCAAAGCTTGTACTATGGGTACCAGGCAACGATATACATACTTATATAGATAGATAAATACTTAAATACATAGAACACATCCATGACTCAGAAACAAATATTCGTGCTCATCACACAAATATTTGCACTTACCGGGATTCGAACCCAGGACCACCAGCTTCGTAGGCAGGAGCACTATATGCGTCTTATAATATTATAATAATAAAACTAAAAAAAAATATGATGTACATTACCATGTAAACTAACAGCGAAAATTGGTTTGAACGAGATCCACTAAGTATTTTTTTTAATGCGTCATAAATCGTAAACCGCAATTTACCTTTCATTTAATCAACTGAAATACTTGTTGCTGCGGTACCCTTCATAGGCGAGTCTAACTCGCATTTGGCCGGTTTTTTTAAATAATGATTTGGTTACTGCTAATAAAGTGCAAAGCTTTTACTATTAACTTTTACTTATAAGTTATAAAATATTATCTACTAAACTTAGCATAAGCCAAATCTAAGACATCAAAGTTATTCGACTCATAAAAGCACTACAACAAAAAAATAATTTCAATTGAGTTTTTGAAATTTTTTAGGCATGTTTTAGGGGTGACTACCATATATATAGTCAAATAGGACATAAATATATGTCGGAGAAATTAAGTTAAAGGACTGTTTACGTACTAGTAACGCCATCTATTACACTGCTCACTGAGTCAGTAGTTCGAGTCGAGGTTGTCTATGGACTGTCGCATGTGACGTTTGACGTCTGTCAGTTGTCTAAGTGACATTAGTGTGTTAGCGACACGACACAGTTGGCAAACAGAGCTCGACCGCGCCGCGTGTGCGCACTGATTCTTTTCACCACGTGCATGATGGCGGACACCGGCAATTTTTCGGAGTTAAATCAGTCAGAATCTGCGACAGCAGCGGTGGGATCGATTCCAAAATCATCCTACGTGTCTACCGCAATGCCTGCTACTCAAAATCAAGAATATTTTCGTGATTCGGTTCCACCACGTAGCGAAAATAGTGTTTGAAATTTTAAAAATTACGATGAAAATACAACCCCGCTGATTGTGAATTTACGGCTGTATCGCAAACTTGTGAACCGATTACGAAACTCGATACGTTACATTGACACATCTTCGATGTCGAGCTCGCAAATGGACTTTGAAGTCGTACCCGTTGTGCAAAACGTTAGACGAAGCAAAGGAGCGTGTATCAAGACAGTTTGCGGCGACCGAGAGATTGATGACCTTTTTCAAGATATAGTGCCGTATGGTGCAGTGACCGTGCGAGAACTTACATACGTGGAGTACTCGACTTACAAGCTTGCCTTGATTAACTGGTTGAAGCCTGCTTGGAGCGAAGGTAACAAAATCAAAGTTGTTATCGCAGGTATCTCGGATACTCAGGTATGTCTGAACATACCTGAGTATCCGAGATACCTGCGATAACAAAGGCAAGCTTGTAAGTCGAGTACTCCAAATCAATAAAACACGAAATCAGTAGGCGTGTTTTAAACAAGTCTGAACTTGTTTAAAACACGCCTACTGATTTCGTGTTTCGATGTGGTTACTCGCGATAAGCGGAGTCTCTCGGCCAGTTCGTGTTTATCTTTGAAGAATAGTTTTTGGTGCATCAGTGAACGTGGAAGAAGTTTTTATTTAACAGTGAAGAGAGTACGGGCTCTGATAGTTAGGCTGCCTTTCTGTCGGTCGAGTCTTGGAGTTAAAATAATTGGTTAGGTCTTTTCGAGGCGAAGTTGATCGTGCTGTGTTTTTGCAAGTAAGGCGACGGCATGGGCGATTCTGCATTGGGGGAATTCACCAGTTTGTATTAGAGTAAATTTAAAGTAACCTCTAAAGTAAAAGTGCCTCGTGTCGAGTGTGAGTGGTGAATCTTTATTGAGAAGAAACATGTAAGTACTTTTATTATATTGTTTAAAAGGCACTTGATGACCTAATGCTGCACTGAAGAATTTTTGATATCTGTGAAATTCATAACACGTGTTGTTTTGTGTGGTTTATACTTTTAGATGTTGAAAATACGCCCAACGTTTGTTATATTTAATTTTTATGGTGACAATATGCGCGTTTTGAAGGTTAAATAGTTTGAACGGTTTATTTCGAAGTCTATGGATGTAGGGGCAAGTTAGGTCACATACACGCTCTTGTGGACAGTGGTTGGTAACAGTCAGATTGTTCCCTAATTCGTAAATGATTTGTTGATAACCATACAGGTACTTGAGATTTTATATCGACGCGCCTGACAGGTATTGGGTCGAACATTACATTTTCTTTTTCCCGTATTAGTCTGCCTGTCAATCAAAATAGGAGTCTCCTTTGAGCACTCGACGAGTTAGCAGCCCTAGAGAATGGTCCGTGGAGGACTGAAACACGTGTTGGGTATCGTACTGGTGACAATTAGCGGAATTAACACTACATATTGATTTTGTATTTTGATTGTTATGGATTTCCGCAAAGTAACGCCTGATTCCATTACTTATCTGCCTGTCAAGGTCAATGAAGTACTCGTGTGTGAGAAGTGACTTTTGTAATTGTAGATTCACATATTTTGCCTCATGATGTTATGATAGGTAGAGATGTTTTTACTTAACCGGGATTGAGCTTGACTATTAGTAACAAAGTCATCCGCATCACTCGCGAGGTCCATGCTGAAGTCTGTTTATTACAGAATCTTGACACTTGTACAAGCTATGGCGTATTGATTTGATCGACTGTAAAGACGTTTCTCAATTACTGACAAATGGAGAGATTCGTGTCGTCAAGTAATAATTCATCATCATTATGTTAGCCGAAAGACGTCTACTGGACGGAGGCCTCCCCGGAAATCTCCGCAGTGGTCGGCCCTCCTTGTGGGGGGCCTGCCCGCGCTGCGTCTTCCGGTGCGTGGTCCCCGGTCGGGAGCCTGTCTGATCCAGCGGCCGTCGGTGTTGGGAGCTGTGTGCCCCACCCGCTGCCGTTTCAGTTTGGCAATTCTTTGGTTATAATCATAATCACAATCATAATATCTTTATTTGTATAAATGTGGTGAATACAGGTGTTATTGTTTACATCATTTAAGTTTCACACATTTGCCATATTGTACATGACATACAAATGTTGTACTTACAAACTAAGTATATTGAACTCAAAATACTAACTTACTGATTTGTGACACAATTTTTATGTCGGCTGCTTTGTTTCACCTGCGGATTGCGATGTTTTTGTTCGGTCGCGCGGGGATGCTCCGGGCGTGGCCCTCTCCGTTGCTCTTTGGGTTGCCTTGAGCCTTCTTGTGAGTCCAGTGGTGAGAGACCACGTGAAAAACTTTAGACTTGAAACACTGCGTTATTTGTGTTGGGGGGATGTTGCGTAGCTTCCCGAACTATTCTAATTAATTGCTTCACTATAACCGAGAACCACGAGCGTAGGTTCTGGAAGGCAGCTTCAGGTAAAATCCAAATTGCGCTAAATTGTACCATAGTTAGAAGTACAGTTAGAAGTCCGCTTCCATTTTTGATGGGTTGTAATAAATGTTCTCCTCCAAAATTAAAGCCCTTGTCCAAAAATATGGTAAGGTTAACCTCTACGAACTTAGATGTGAAGCAAAATGCAGGATGGACGGGCTAGCTCATGCTGATAAGGTGCGTTATGGCAATACCAAAGTTAAAATTCGTCCATTTAAAATAGGAGACGTTGTTTTTGTCGGAAAGAACCCTAACAAATTGTGTTATTTGTTTTGTCTTCTATGTAATTATTCTGAGTGTGTACAATAAAGAGTATTCTATTCTATTCTAACAATAAACAAATGAAGTGAAAAGTTTTCAAATCCTTGTAAGATAATAGAGGTCCATGACAACGATAGATACAAGGAACAGCCAATAGCTGGTGGACGCGTTAAGTACCTATGTATGTTACGAAAAACTTGAATTTGACAGTTGTAGTCAGAAATAACAGTGTAGTTAATGCCGATGGTTGAGTTAAATTCTAACGTTTAAAATGATTATTGGAGTTCATTGTAAGACACATTTATGTGTTACATTATGAGTAATAAAGCTGGTTGATTTGAAATAAATTGTGTGACAAGGGAAATACCCTACTTAGAGTTCCTGAAACTTGAGCATTGAAAGCTCCGCGCGTTGTGCTTGAGACGGTTGAGCATTGAAAGCAGCTTCGTGCATTGTGCTTGTGGTGGTTGAGCATTGGAAGCTCCGCGCTTTGTGCTTGTGGCGGTTGAGCATTGAAAGCTCCGCGCTTTATGCTTGTGATGATTGAGTATTGAAAGCTCCGCGCTTCGTGCTTGTGACAATTGACTATCACAAGCTTCGTGCTTGTAGTTCGTGACGCTGCATTGCGCACTTACCTATAATTTTCGAACTTGTAGCAAGACCTCTAAGGAGTATGTGATAGTAATCGTAGATGCTTTTACAAAATTTTGTCAGTTAATGTGTGTCAAAGATTTAACACTCTGCTTGCGAGGCACTACGTAGCTTTGTCCACATATTTAGAACCCCGAAACGAATTCTCTCTGATCAAGGTACATCTTTTACTGGTCAAGACTTTCAGGATTTATGCCGAGGTTGAGCTATTGAGTTCCATGAGATTGCCAGTGGTGTTAGCCGAGCTAATGGACGGGTGGAGCGAATGATGTCCACCTTGACAAATTGTTTTACAGTGGCCGAAAATTATAAAAATGAATCCTGGAAGTCTGTCTTAGGCAAAGTAAAACTCGTTTTGAATTGTACTGTAAGTAAGAGTATAGAGAAAAGCCCCTTACAGGGTAGCTAAAGTGTGTTCCAATGAGCGTTATAGGGTGGAACCAGCATCTGGGGGACGGGTCCAATATGTGTGCCATGAACGACTGCGTAAATATCCAGCTAGTTTACCTGAATTGGCAGAATGTCTTGATCCTGTAGAACCCATAATTGAATAGTTTTATTTAATTATGGAACAAATTGTATTGATTAATTTGGTATCTTAATTTGGTGTAATTAGTAATTTGGATGGAATTACTGTATTGAATCATGATTATTGTTTGAGTTGAACGATAATTACATTATTTTGTTGAACGTAAACCTGTGTTGGTAAAAGACTTATGTTCATTGCTGATTGATAAAATGTTTTATTTAAACTGAAAGCTACTACGCTTTATTGAAGGGTGGATTGAAAGCCTTATCGCTTTGTCCTGATGTCTTGCTGAAAGCCATCACGCTTTGCAGTAAGGTTGGGCTCATTAGTCGTGACCCAAGGTTGATGCTGAAAGCTGCAACGTCTTGCAGCGTTTTTTAAGTGCTGCCTCTGTGCAATGCTGAAAGCTGTAACGCTTTGCCCAGTAATTGAACTTTTGCTGAAAGCTGTAACGCTTTGCTGTGGATTTCAGTTTATGCTGATAGCTTCAACGCTTTGCTGTGTATTGCAGTTTATACTGAAAGCTTCAACGCTTTACTGTGTATTGCAGTTTATGCTGAAAGCTTCAACGTTTTGCTGTGTGTTGCCGTTTATGCTGAAAGCTGCAACGCTTTGCTGTGTGATGCAGTTTATGCTGAAAGCTTCAACGCTTTGCTGTGTATTGAAGTTTATGATGAAAGCTTCAACGCTTTACTGCGTGTTGCAGTTTATGGTGAAAGCTTCAACGCTTTGCTGTGTGTTGCCGTTTATGCTGAAAGCTGTAACGCTTTGCTGTGTGATGCAGTTTCTGCTGAAAGCTTCAACGCTTTGCTGTGTATTGCAGTTTATGCTGAAAGCTGCAACGCTTTGCTGTATGATGCAGTTTATGCTGAAAGATTCAACGGTTTGCTGTGCGTTGCATTTTATGCTGAAAGTTTCAACGCTTTGCATTGTGTGAGGTACGCCCTCTAACTAATGATGAAAGCTTTAACGCTTTGTGGTAAATGCTGAAAGCCTTTAGGCTTTGCTTTGTGTAACATTGAAAGCCGCTTGTAACGCTTTGTGTCCTTGCCAAACTGAAGAGCTGTAATTCATGTTGATTATGTCAGCGAGTAACAACGCGAGAGCGCGTTGGTTGTCAGAATGGCCGTGTCGGAGAAATTAAGTTAAAGGACTGTTTACGTACTAGTAACGCCATCTATTAGCGTTTGGAAAACACTACTCACTGAGTCAGTAGTTCGAGTCGAGGTTGTCTATGAACTGTCGCATGTGACGTTTGACGTCTGTCAGTTGTCCAAGTGACATTAATGTGTTAGCGACACGACACAGTTGGCAAACAGAGCTCGACCGCGCCGCGTGTGCGCACTGATTCTTTTCACCACGTGCATGATGGCGGACACCGGCAATGTTTCGGAGTTAAATCAGTCAGAATCTGCGACATATATATATATAGTTTATAATTTACATATTCTTTGAAGAATTCAGTGCCATCAGCTTTTTGCAGTAAGAGTTGAAAAAATCTGTAGGTTCTTAGATTTAAGTAATCGAGCAATCTTTATTTAGGATTTGTAGTAATGAACCTGCGTAAATCTTTAAAGCAGTTTATGTTTTCCCTAATCAAGTGAAGTGGCTAGCACAATTTCCGTATGACACTGAATATACCTTTCACTTTACAGTCGGATTATCCCAACCCCAATAGCTAAATAACATTTCGTATACTAAGCTCCCGCTTGTCTTGTGAATTCGGTATATTGGGTATTATAACAACGTAATTGCGAGGCCACACTACACTCATGCTCAGACTATGGGTTTGACAGCCAAAATAAATACTTTATGTGGGATATTTTAATTGAAATAAAGCGTACAATTTAGTTACCGATATAAAGTGTGACTTCAATTATATATATTTCACGACTCCAAAGACACTCAGATAATGGCTGTCGGCTGTTGACTAACATCTGCATCACATGTTACATGAACCAGAAAAACTAAGGATAGGAAGGAATAATTGTTACACTTATTAGAATCCTAGTACCTGCTTTACATTAAACTGTTGGGACTTAGCAGAGGCTTTTGACAAAATGATGGTCTAAAAACTATCTTTCCGCAATAACACCAAATGTGTGGGAAATAATGGTCCCAAGTCGAAATTAAGCTCTAGTATAGAACAAACTAAAACTTGAATCTCTGGTTGTTGATCAATCTAAAGCGGTTTAATTACATATCTATACTCTATACAAATAAATAAAATTGAAGTGTCTGTTTGTAATATTGAAATAGCCGGTTTTTACTACATAAATATGAATATATGTACGGTACATACACCAAAATAACATATTTTACAATTTTTGTCTGTCTGTCTGTCTGTTTGTTCCGGCTAATCTCTGAAATGGCTGGACCGATTTTGACGGGACTTTTATTGGCAGGTAGCTGATGTAATAAGGCGTAACTTAGGCTACTTTTATTTTAGAAAAAGTATTTTATTTTACTAAAAAACTAAATTAACTAATTAACACGCGGACGAAGTCGCGGGCACAGCTAGTAAATTATAATTTTACTAGTTAGTGATGCCTCATATAATCGTAATTATGAGACAAAGTTTATCTTATATGTACATCTACAATACTGTGAAGCCTGTATATAATATACGTCTAGAACACTGTACATTGCAAATGATTGTATCATTAAATATATATCATTGTATCATTGCAATAAGTTAAATTTCAAATATTTTTATGTTATAATTTTAATAAAGAAGATAAGTTGTTTAATTTTTGATCCTATCTGGTGATGTTTTATCCATAATAAAATATCTATTGGCTCAGTAATTATAATTTTTTGTTAAGTCATTACTGATATTTTTATTAGCTGAAATCTTATATGAGCGTAAGTTTCATCAACTTTTTTCTCACTTAAAAATTTTCGAATCCCCATGACATAACCATTACAAACAATACATTAAAAATCATAATCTATCCACCACAATACAACAATGTACAGAATTTCAGAAAGAGCAAGCGGGATCCATGAATTTTAAATTTTAAACCTGTAATACAATTGCGTACTTACGTACCAGCTTTGTTAATAAAGTCGCTCTTGTAAATAAAGTGGTTCATTCGAGTTATGGTTTATTAAAGAGCGAGTCCAGGGTATTATGCTATAATAAAGAGATACGGTACTCTACTTGGCAACTTTCCATTTGGAATCTTGTTTCTCTTCAGATGTAATTTGTCTTACTTTGAATTGTGTGTTAACTAAATAGACTGTTCACATTATAATTCCACCATTTTGAAGTATTAAGACCGTTATATTTGAATAGCACCCGAAATAAGCTTTTTGTTCGTTCTATTTTACCTTTAACTGTTATTGCTTGAATAATGGAAATTTAAATTTAAATAATATCATCATTGTACCGTGCATATTCTCATCTTAAAATTGAATATAATAAAATATTAAATTGGTATATAGCTTATAGTCAAAGGTTTTATGTAAGATGTTTTTCTTTTATGATAATTAATTTTGACGCAAGTTTTTACCGTACTAAGACGTTCTGTAGAATTGTCAGTCATAGTTTTATTTGGTTTTGTACCCACACAATTTGTCTTGTGTGAGGATCGAACCCACAACTTTTGGATCTGAAGGCTAGTTCTCTACGGATTAAGTCACGGTGGTCGTCGAATGTCGAATTCACTCAGGATGACTTCTACATGTCCCACGAGACCAAAAACCGCGTTCTTCTCGGTTTATGATTAAAACATCAAACCATTATATCGTAACTTAATATTTATTATTTATGAAAATATCTGGAAAAATCTCTACGTGTATAGGCATTTTGTAGGAAAATATAGAATGCAGTTTCCTACTATCATCACTATTCTTCGTAAACAAATAAAATTCAGGCTTTGATATATTAATAATAAGATAACTTTCTGTATGTATAAGTAAAATATGAAGTTCTAGTTACACGCGTACTACTTGCCAATATCTGAAACTTTTATACAACTCATTAAGTAAACAAATATCCTACGAACCGCCTGTTGGTACGCGATTGCTTTAGTCTATGGATGTTTGCAATGCCGTGCGCATCACTCACGCTTTAATGTCCCATTAGGTACACCTCTCTCATCATAACCCAACCCGCTAACAATGCCCGTAAACCCGTTAATTTATGCAAATTCAAATAAAAGAGTGGAGAGAAAGGAGATTATGAATTACGCCTTGTCGAAGCGACACGTACCCGGAATGCTGGCATATATTTTGCCGAACAAATAAGTATTGCCACACGGCGTGACAATTCTGTTAGTATTCTGCGATCGTTACCAACAGAAGAAAATGTAGAATAGAGTTTTATTTAAGTTTGGGTAATTTTTATATTTTCAATTTGAGTTAATATTAAGTCAATTATCGGTTTGAAAATATATATTTTTCGCAAAATATATATAATATACACGTAGTGGTGAGGTGACTTTTTTAACCGCTCTGCCACATGAGAACATTCAAAGTCTCTATTAACTTTTTACTTGTCTTAATAATAGTTCACACACGGCTATCTGATCCCAAACTAAGCAGAGCTTGTACTATAGAAAACAGATAACTGATATACTATTCTTTGGTGAATACATACTTATATAGATAATTACACTCAGATTCAGGACAAACAGACATGTTCATGAACCCAAATATCAGTCCTGCGTGGGAATCGAATCCACGACCTACAGCGTGAAAGGCAAGTATCTACCAACCACGCTAACCGACCCATTGTCAAATTAAAGGAAGAACGTACCTATACGTCTTTATTTGTACCTAATCTAATATATTGGTTGCCCGGAACACATTAGCGAGCTTTTAGCGGCAATGTCACCTATTTCATTAACATTAACATTAGATTACTGTTGTTTATTTTTCTTATTTAATGTTATGTGACACAATCAAGTGTTCTTCCTTATTTACTAAGTGTCTATTAAAGGTTATTACATTTTCTCTATATCTCCCTTTTAATGCATTAAGTAGGTATAACATAACCGTCACATTGAGGTCCCCAATAATCCTATTAGATTTATCTGCCAATAATATCAAAGTGAAGTTTCGAAATTCATTCTATTGTTGTCTGTTAGTGGGTCTCACAAATCCTCTTGGTTCGCAGAACTTCAATTGACATTTATATTACTTATGTTGCTATATATTTCAAAGGGGTGGTTAGGAAAATATATTGCTTGAACTTACGCAAACATTAAAAGATGCATTTGTGTTTTTAGAAGCTTTTATTTTAGTGAATATCATTATCATCACCATCATATTCATATCAGTCGAAAAACGCCCATTTCTGGACAAAAGCCTCCCTCGAAGATCTCCACAGATACCGGTCTTGCGCTATCCGCGTCCACCAATTTCCCTCACAAGATCATCGGTCCATCTTGTAGTGAAAATATACAAGAATTATTAATAATAATATCTTTGTTCCGTTAAATTTCCATTATGATTACAGCGCAAAAGTACGTGCGCAAACTAAAGATTCACTTTCTATCACCTCACTGGCAACGGACGGCCACCGTAGCCTAGTTGGTAGTGCTCCTGTCTACAAAGCTGGTGGTCCTGGGTTCGAATCCCGGTAAGTGCAAATATTTCTGTGATGAGCACGAATATTTGTTTCTGAGTCATGGATGTTTTCTATGTATATAAGTATATATCTGTCTATATAAGTATGTATATCGTCGCCTGGTACCCATAGTACAAGCTTTGCTTAGTTTGGGGCTAGGATGATCTGTGTGACATTGTCCCTAGATATTATTATTATTATAAGGCCTCTCAGGCACACCTAAGTTACAATGCCAATTTCGTGACTTTTGCCTTACATGTTAACCGTCCAATCTTTTTACTGACTCATGCTAGAACATCAACGCAACTGAAAAAATATTTCTATCGTGATTAATTTGGATTTGTGAATTACATGGTTAGTGATTTGAAATATAATTGAGAAAATACGATTATTATGAGTTGAATTAGGTGTGCCGTGTGGTTGCTTCCTTCTGCGGTGAGGTGATGGTCGCAAAGGAGGTGGCGGAACGGGAACGAGAGCATAGTAGCCGGATCAGGCCCGGCCCGCGCCGTGAGACCTCGAAGGCTCCGGAGAGCATTCGTGGTAGATCTTCATCCACATTGAGGAAAGACCTGCCAGCGACGGACTTAGGGCAGCCTGCCGCCTGATCAGAACAGGCCTGAGAAGGTGGCGCTCGTGTTTCTCGTGCGTCTCCAGAATGGAAGGGGGACTGATCCTAGGCTGCGGTGAATGCTCGCGTGAATCCCGTGACCTAGAGTAAAGGTAGTCGAGGAAACACCGTGGAGTTTTAGTCGGTACACCGGTAATGTACTGGCAGCCCGACTACCCTGTCGCTTGCTCAGCGGCAGGGTTCCGTAATGGATTTCCCCACGTTAAAAAAAAAGTGTGTCGTGTGGTAACCCGCTTAGTTAGTACCAAGTTTGTAAAGCTAAGTGAATGAATACTCCACTACATTGGCTCACCTAAGTTACATACTCCCGATATTTTCTTTGTTGTCTTTCACAGAGTACTCTAGCGAATACTCTGCTGTCTTTTATAGAGTACGTAAGTAAGTTTAACCCACTTGTTTCTAATGTATTTTATTAACATATTGGACCCGAGCAAATGATGTCCGTAATATGTCGGTTATGGAAATAAGTGACCTCTATCTTAATCCGCTTGTTCCTAGAATAATCTATAAAGCACAGCAAAGAAGCTGCAACAGGACTCGTAGAATCTGGCTAAATTACATTATTATACATAAAGAACAAAGTAATACAGATTTTTCCCCAAAGAAACTGTTATTACAGCTTATCTGTCCTCGTATATTAAATAGGCTTAACGTTCGTACTTTAATGACTGCGGACTCATCGGAGGGTGCGAGAAAACGATTTAATTAGAGCGGGCATCAGGAAAACTCGTTTGGAAGGACGGATAGGGTCGGTGAAATCCTCGGCTTAAGCTTGTTACCTGCACTCTGGACCGGCCAGGGTTAGTGTGAATAGCTTTCCGCTTTTACTGCTCATAACAGAAAACGTGCATGAATGAAATGAAAAGGATTACACTCACACAAAGAACGTATGTTTGTGGTATTCGGTTTAGGTAAACTCTAAATCTTCTGAAATAAAATTATATAAACGATATTCTCGTTGACTTGTGTGGTTATATTAGGTCTCGTTACTATACTATGTTTCAGGTTTGATTCCCATCATCATGTCAGCCAAAGTACGTCCACTGGTGGACAAAAGACTCCGTAAAGAATGGGGGATATGTCATAATCGCCACGTTTGGCAGACGGGTTGGCGATCGCAGTTTGATGGTCATAGTTCGCAGAAAAACGCTGCTGCCCGTTGTCTGGTAGGTATTCCCTCGGTCGATTTCTACGCCCACCATGGGATGTGATGGGGTGATGATATCCTATGCCGTCACCATACAGCAAATTCCCATACAGGACAACTATTTGTGTGGACAATATGTAGGTATTCGGAGTTATGGTGTGCTTTATGTCCAAATATTGTATGTTAGTAATTCCCCTGCGAAAGGGATCAAATAACCAGATGCGAGCCCTCTATTAAAAAAAAGACAATTGATTATTTATATCAAATTCAACGTTAGCTCAAACCATAAAATTTATTTAAAGTTATGGCTAACAAACTTCTCTGATAAACCGTCGTGGTATGCATGAACAAAGGGCTTCCATATATCATTTATCCATTACTGATACTTGCGCCAAGTTCAATATTATTTTGTTGTTTATATATACAGTATGTACAAGCTGAAGTGACTGTAGACAGGGCACAATTAGAACTGACGCATAAAGGTTCTTGGATAGCACGAACCGGAAGACGCAGCGTGGGCTGGCTCACTACAACATGGACCGATGATTTTGTGACGGTCGCTGCAAGCCCTTTGATGGATGCGGTTAGCACAAGACCGGCACTTGTGGAGATCTTAGTAGAGGCCTTTGTCCAGCTGTTGGCGTCTTTCGGATAATAATGATGATGATGATATATACAGTGGTCATATAATTGAGATCTCGTATTTAAAGGATCTGGTTGTGTGTGGTGACGGCATAGAATATCATCACCCTATCTCATCCCGTGGGGGGCGTAGAAATCGCCCGAGGGAATACCTACCAGAGAACGGGCAACAGCGTTTTTCTGTGAACTGCGATCGCCAACCCGTCTGCCAAGCGTGGAGATTATGGCTTTAGCTGAAATGATGATGCTAATTTCAAGGGAAGATTTTAAACTAATACATAATACAACAAATTACATAAGATTAGTTATTTTTTTTGTATTTCTCATATCGGTATCGCTGAACTGCTCCATCATCATCATCATCATATCAGCCGAAAGACGTCCACTGCTGGACAAAGGCCTCCCCCAAAGATCTCCACAATTGCCGTTTTTGCGCTATTCGCATCCAGCTGTTTCCAGCGACCCGCACAAGATCATCGGTCCATCTTGTAGGGCGCCTGCCCACGCTGCGTCTTCCGGTTCGTGGTCGCCACTCAAGAACTTTTCTGCCCCAACGGCCATCGGTTCTACGAGCTATGTGCCCCGCCCACTGCCACTTCAGTATTGCAATTCTTCGGGCTATGTCGGTGACTTTGGTTCGCCTGCGGATTTTTCGACATTTCTGATACGATCCCGCAGGGAAAATCCGAGCATAGCCCTCTCCATTGCTCTTTGGGTGACCTTGAGCCTTCTAATAAGGCCCATAGTGAGCGACCACGTCTCTGTTCCGTATGTCATCACTAGCAACACACACTGGTCGAAGACTTTCGACTTGAGACACTGCGGTATTTTGGACGAGAAGATGTTACGTAGCTTCCCGAACGCTGCCCAGCCGAGTTGGATTCTACGATTGACCTCCTTCTCGAAGTTGGACCTACCTAGTTGGATACTGTCCTAGGTAAATATAGTTCTCTACAACTTCGAGTGCAGAGTCACCAACTTTCAATTGAGTGGGTGCAACATGGACGTTTGACATGATTTTTGTCTTATCCATGTTCATTTTCAGACCCACTTGTTGAGAGACTCTGCTGAGGTCATCGAGCATTGTACCGAGGTCTTCCATGGTCTCAGCCATGACTACTATATCATCGGCAAGTCGAAGGCTATGCTAAGGCTAAGCTATAACTGCTCCATACAACAATAAATAAATAGATCAACTTTATACATTAGATCTGAAATTAGTACAAGTATTAACTGGTCCATAATCATTATTATAAATTATTTTCTATATTATTTATCATAATAAATTATTTTCTACAAGTGTTGGTTCAACCAAATCAGAAAATTACCACCGAGAATAAATAAAGTATGTAAAAAAATAGTTCATGATTGGAATATTTATTTATATTCCCGTTTGATTTAACCATGTGGCCATTTCATAAAATAATAGTTACTTCTAAGAAGGAAAGCATGACATGATTTTGAAAATCTTTCGTTCTTAGTTTCATGAAAATGTCGCAATTT
The DNA here is from genome assembly GCA_951640165.1 of Pseudoips prasinana. NCBI lineage: Eukaryota > Metazoa > Arthropoda > Insecta > Lepidoptera > Nolidae > Pseudoips > Pseudoips prasinana. Next base: position 21,031,003 of record OX621240.1, read on the forward strand.
CAATCAATATGTAATTATTCATGGTCCATAGTTTTTCACACCAACGCAATATTTTTCATTGTTAGTTATTATCCGCAGCGGGTTGGGCAATTAAGGTTTGCACAGTCAGCCACTCGACCCTTTCGATTGGTACCTAACGCAAAAAATGTACACTCAGCAACCTACGTGATCGCTAGTAAGCTCTTTTATGCTTGGAATTTTAGACTTTATTTCCATATTACATTTGAATGTATATTTATAGCAGGTATTTTAAAATTCCTCTCAAGTAATGTTTTCAAGTAGGTAAGTATTAAATGTTGGTAATCGAAAATGGTTTGACAGGTCTATAAAACGGTCAATAAAAGAGCCGACATGGGCCATTGATTCATAAAATTAATTTATTGCCATGTTAAGGACAATAATTTGAATGATAATTAGGTACATTTTGATTAATATATGTGCGTGATTTTAATTAAATTACAGACAAAAATAATGTTAAAAAAATAATACACATTGACGAAGATACCGACTTATCCGTAGAACAGAGTCCGATGTGATCATAGAGCGAAAACGAGTAAAATAGATAAACGAGATTAGAAATACAAACTCTACAAACGTACGTTTTTAAAATTTTTGTATCTCATTTAGTTTCGGAAATATAGAATCGAATAACGTTCTATCTGACATTAGCTCCGCATATAAACGCCCGAACTGATCAAGCGACGGCGCGGGGAGAGCGGGTGCGGCGCGGGCGCCCCGTCCAGTCAGCAGTACGGCCGCTGTTTGTCGGAGTGAGGGCAGTTTTGTGTCATGCGCTTAACTCTTTTTCAGATTGACGAAAAAGATAAGTTTCATAAGTGTTTTATATGAAAAGACATATTTTTAGAGAATTTACGATCACGGTAAATGTTGGATATGCTAAAAAAATATATTTAAAGGCCTTAGCTTGTTTCATTATTTTCAAATGTTTTTTCAAATGTTATTTATATAAATAAAAGTGTAAATGCCGGTAAATTGATGATTTGAGTTGTACTATTTGGTGATTACATACTATTTATTAAGTTTAAAATTAAGAAAAATTGTCTCTATATTGCTTTTTGGGTCAGTAAATAGTTGTGGGCGATCGATTTTTACATAGAACGTTTATTGATGGAGAGGCATATAAACGCAATTTTAGTATAATAATAAGATAGGCAAATTGCATATTTACAGGTGAATAATTTATTCTGTAATAATAAACAGTAAAAAGTTGAGGTATTATAAAATATTAGGACGATTTTGTTCAAACACTTTTGAACTTCTAAGGATTTCATGTGAATATAAGACGTTTTTCTACGAAATCTGTGATACGATTTGTTGGTTCGATATTAAAATGAGACCTTGATACTCGGTTAATGAAATCAGTTAGGACGTTGTTCATTTAAAAATATCGTTAGATATTTACTAAAATTTGTTTAATAGTTGCTAGATAATTATTAAGAGTATTTTATGAATATCTATAATAAAAGTAACACGTTTTTTTTTACTTTAGTTGTTGTATTTGTGAATGTTGATGACGTTGACATGATACAACAAATCTTTGCCTTCTGGTTCAGAAGGAATCTGTCAGGTATTGATATATGGGAAGAAGTTCAGCGTGAGAATGTTGAAATCAAAAAAATATCTGCGACAGAATACCGATTATTATGTCTCATTCGTCAGCCATTGATGTTTACAGCTATCAACCAAATATATTTTTGTTGTAAATACCTTCTAGTTTCGTAAACAGACCGAGAAACTGTTAGAAGTTTCTCACCACAGATCTTTTTTATTATTACTATTGTATAGGACAACAAACACTTACACTGAGGGTATAATAAATAACTTAAATGCTAAAAGTAACGAACAGTGGAACCAGCCGTTGTCCACAAATTATTTTTACAATTTTGTACCCATATAAATACATTTACAATAAAGTAGAATGATAGAAATGAGAATCATTATGCTATATTAAATAACACTGTAAATAAAAATATAATTCGAAATAAAATAAGTTAATCTTCTCTTCATATGAAGGAAGTCCTTATGAATAGAATAATATTATTATTTTAAAGCTTGACGGTGAGCTTTCAAAGTATTCAAATTTCACTTCAAAAGATCTAGGCCGGTTAGTTTCTAACTATCAGTGCAAACTCCTATGCCATGTTTTATTAATGTCCATTCGATCTGTTATCATTCTGACTATTTTTTCATACTTAAAGATTTAAAAGGACGCTGAGGAGTCCAACGGAAACCTAGTCATCATAGTGAAATATACTGCTGTATCAGATTTTGAAAAAGTATTGCAGTGTCCTCGTTGCAATATAAACATACATTACTGTGAAGCCATCTTACATATATTACTAGAAAGCTCTTTAAACGTTACGATTTTTGATGTGGCTAAAAGAAAGACCGTTTGTTATATATGGGATGAAACAGTGGCAAGACTTGACGCAATTTAGGTCAGCAGTTGCCTGTTAAATTTTACCCAGGCTAGTGTAGACCGAGCGGCCAAAGAGTTTCGCTTTTGTTCAGACAATAGCAAGTCAAAATTGTAATCGTATTTTCATTGTAGATATATGCCACTTTTTCAGAAGAGACATACATAAAATGAAGGGACGGTGTCCATTCTGTCATCGAGGGAGCTTCTCAAACCAAAACTATATATACCCCTTATGAATATCGTTTATTAGTAAGATTGGCCAAGAATGAAGGAGAAGCCTATGTTATCCGCAACGTAACCTTGAATGATATGTTTGACTTTAAATATCTTTTAATAATAAGGTTAGTATGAAGACATTACGGGCAAAAAGTTTTACTCGAGTTCAATTTCCGAAGTTTATTCAGATGGTCGTAATCCCAACAAATTGTTTCATAAATAGAACCTGAAACCTGACTCATCCTTATTATATATTTTTGTGGTAACACGAGAAACTGAACTAAACCCTGCATATTCTGGACGTGTTATCGTTCCTCCTGCTAAAAAAGAGTTAAGGGATATGTGTCGCTCAGAAGTATTTCCTTTAGAGAATAATCAATATTCCTGTATTCTAGCTAATAATTTAACAACCAAGCAATGCTAATTATGGTAAATACTCAAATGAATAAAAAAATGTTTGTCTACGTACGTTTTCATTATTATAAAGTATGTGCACATAGGCCTGGTCATGATATTAATTGCTAATATTATAAAGACTGATTGTTATGATTTATTTTTCATTAAGTAATTAATATAATTATATAGTAAATAATATTTTCCGTAATTATAATAAATATGTACGTTCATTCAAGACTGCTATTTAAGTCCGTGTCGTAATCGTTTAGGTTACCTAGTGACCAAGCTGTGATACGATATGCCATTTAATTACTATTTTAAGTTTTGACTATTACAAGCTACCAAGACAATTCAGGTATACAGTTTAAAATTATTCCTTAGCATAGAACTTCATCTAGGTCACGATGCTTCTCATTGGTAAAATAATGAGAACTAAATGGTATTTCGAAAAAAATTGTGATTGTTGAATTTATAACTAATACGAAGTTTAAATTGCTTCATGCGCGTCTCCCGCATTGTTCTAATAGGTACATAGATCTGTCAGTTGTAGACTGTGCTAATTTTACATAACCTTTACAATCAGCCTAGAAGGCTTTCACCACTTCGCAGGACAATACTAATTTAAAGTACGTACCTAATAATAATATGATTGCTATTCAAAGTGATGCCATCCAATGATTTTGGTAGCGATTATAAGTTTATTTTTAATTAATAAACGATATTAAACGACAGTTTTAGTTTATTATTTAGTTGTATTCAAAGGTAGTTTTATGAATACCTTCGAATACAACGTAATCTTTAAATATTTTGAGGTGGTTATTTATAAAGGACTCTCGATAGATGAATAATTCCAATAAATAATGCCCCATATTGATATAGAACGTCATTTAATTCAAACGTATCCATAAAATAACGTATAATGTTCACTACGGACCCACGCTCTTCCGCCATAAAATGTCCTATGTTGATATGGAACTCATTATCACGTGAAATAAAAGCATAAGAAATATAATCTATGTCCCATTTAACTAGGCTGGGGTGTTATAACAACATACCAAAAAATCGAAATGTCAAATCTCACCGTTCAAGAGTTACACATGTCAACAACTTCTCTAGCCTCTACTGAAAACTATCACCCCAGCAGATCGGACTTTGTTCTACGGATGAGTCGATACAATTCAAGTAGCACAACTAACTACTCCTAATAAGAAGAAATTTATTTAATAAGAAATTTTAACTATAATGCTATAAAATAAACTAACTAAAGGCAATCCATTAAGCGCTCCGCATCGGCATCAAAGGGTAACGTGCCCAGAAGGCTGGCAGCATTGCCACGTTGTATGGCAATGCTTATTTTCTGTGCAAAAAATAGACCAGCCCTCTGGTCACGTGTGGCGTCGATCAACTTTTTAGAGATGCTCTTGAAGAGTGAACGAGCACCTGGACCCCATGGTCCTAGTGTTTCAACCCCAAATGGCTCAAAAACGTAACTGACGATTAGGCGGGAGTACTTACGCCTCTTGAGGTTCTCTGCAGATGTAGCAGCAGCGCCCGCAGAATTCGAGGTTTGAGGAAAGTGGGGTGGTGCCAGGGTATCCAAAAATAATTGATGTTCAGTATCCATCTGGCAAAACATGTAATAATTTCCAAAATTAATTTCAATAATTTTTAAGTTATCGATGTTTATTATTTTAGTATGGAACCTTAAAACAATGTGATAGCAATGATTGGCTTCAAAAGTATTAAAAAAATAGAACAGCTTTTTTAAATGACTATAGCTCTGGATTTTAGGACGGATTAACGGATTTATATATTTTTCTTTTTATTTTTTATTTAATAGATTTTGTACACACAGAAATAAATAAGTAAATATAAATGTTATAAAAATGATAGTAAAATATTACATTTAAACTTATATTCCATTTATTCAAAATTTACGTCCAAATATGTTACAACTAGCTGTGCCCCGTGGTTTTACCCACGTTAAACTTATGAAACATTATTTCTTTAGTTATAGGATTTTACATTCTGCTTCTGAGAGCATGCATAGCCATCGTTCTTGTGTCAGCTAGCAGTTCCAGCGTATCCTGAAAGTAAGGCTATAAAAGTGCACCTGTGTTGGCGCACACACTCGTACACACTAATAAGTCACTGAGACTGGCCGCTATAGCCCTCATTCATCCAATACGGCATTCATATCTCAGATTGGTGGGACACGTCTCTGCTGCGTCATTGGGTCCATACCAGTTGTAATGTAGGTAGCTTTATTACGAACAATATTTACTAAATTATCTTGTTTCTACAAACACTATTGAACTTATGTCTGAAATAAAGTATTTGAATTGAATTAATATTGTTATTTATTTACACTAGAATCTTGTACTTTTGAACACAGCATCTGCTCTGACTTATTAGAAGCCACCGCGAATGACAATCATCAGTTACTATAAGATAAGATAACTCTTACCTAAACATTACAGGATACGAGAATACAATAAATTAATGAATAAATATTTCGGAGCCACTGTAAGTGAAACCTACTCATATAACCAAATAACATAAAATCTCCAAGAACTATCTTAGGGTAAATTTGAATAAGAGGTCAATAATATTTTAATGTAAAATGCCTATTATAATAGTAGCCAAGCGACTAAGCTTTTTTGTCGTTAGTATAGACTAACGACAAAAACGCTTAGTCGCTTGGCAGAACATGGGCAATATTATATTTTCTAGATCATTATTTCTAGAGTAATACTCAATTATTCTAGAAATAAGGACATTATTCACACACGACCATCTGATCCCAAACTAAGCAGAGCTTGTACTATGGAAACCAGATAACTGATATACTACATATAGTACCTACTTTTCTTTTGTAAATAATTACTTATATAGATAAATTACACCCAGACTCAGGACATACAGACATGTTCATGTACACAAATATCTGTCCTGGGTGGGAATCGAAACCACGTCCTCCGGCGTGAAAACCAAGCATTTGCCCACCACGCCAGCAGGCCCGTCTAAATTAACTTTATGGATTTTTAGATGATATATTATAAAAAAAAAAAATATTGTATCTTAAACATGTCACACGCTGTTCGGATAATTCTGAGTCATTGTAAGTGAAACCTACACGTAGGTGTGACTTGATTAATCTTGTCGTAGTAATGTGAAACGTTAGAAGGTTAGCATATTTTTTTTTGAGGCCTAAACGACAACGAAAAATTATGGCGATGAGCTTTCATCACGCCGTTTTTTGTTATTCTGATTCTCAGTGTATGTAAATGTTGGTTTGGGTGAGATACCGTATAAAAATTCACATAAAGTTACAATTAGCAAGCATGTCTGTATGTCGGCATATGTATAGTTACAAGTTTGTAAGTGGTAACATTACGTCCAAACAACTTAATTGATTACGATATTTGACATCCCTTAATCTTTTGCACTATCTTTTGCACTACGTTTTGACTGCCTCGTTAGACTAACGGTGGCGCAGATAATGAGGTCCTGGGTTCAAATCCCGGGACGGGCCAAAAAGTGATTTTGGGTTTTCTCAGTATTAGCCCGAAGACTGAGAGTTGGCGGTATTACACCCTCTTAAAGCCGACGGTCTTGTACCTGACCTCACTCTGGTCGTGTCGCTAGTCGTCCCATCGGATCATAAGAGTGATGGAATAGAAAATGCCCCTGTATTTACGCAGACACTTGTGCACTATATATATGCACTATACTTCGTGGTAATGACTAAAATCTTGCGGATAACAAATTTGGCCCCTTAATGTTCATTGCTTGTGACGGTTTCGTTATCACGATACAACTAATGGTGTGAATAACAAAAAACTGACAATGATGACCGCCGCCATAATTACTTCTGTTAGGATGTGTTCATTAATTATTGCTATCCGACAGAACACTGACTGTGGCTTAACAAATTTGTGCTCTGTATGATTAATGTAGCTACGACTTGAAATTTTCATTATTGCTGACACACAACGATACTTGCTAGTTTGTGGGGATGAAATAATTTGTCTTTTCAAAGTCAAAGTCAAAGTCAAAGTAACTTTATTCCGTAAAAATTTTACATTTATGTGGAATCGTCACATTTTTTTTACCCTACCGTGCAGTGCATGACGTGGCAGCTACTGAGAAACACTGCCAGAAAACTCAGTAGGAATCCTTTTTTAAAATAAAATATACTTAAGATTAATTACAATCATGTGTGTTGACTCAGAACAACTCCATCCCAAGCACTTTTATCACTTAAATAATCAGAAATTTTGTAATATGCCCTGCTACACAATTTGGCTTTAATAATTCTTTTAAACTTATTCGTAGACAATTCTCTAATATCATTGGGAAGTTTGTTATAGAATCTACGGAATAAAGTTACTTTGACTTTGACTTTGTCAAAGTCAAAGTAACTTTATTCCGTAAAAATTTTACATTTATGTGGAATCGTCACATTTTTTTTACCCTACCGTGCAGTGCATGACGTGGCAGCTACTGAGAAACACTGCCAGAAAACTCAGTAGGAATCCTTTTTTAAAATAAAATATACTTAAGATTAATTACAATCATGTGTGTTGACTCAGAACAACTCCATCCCAAGCACTTTTATCACTTAAATAATCAGAAATTTTGTAATATGCCCTGCTACACAATTTGGCTTTAATAATTCTTTTAAACTTATTCGTAGACAATTCTCTAATATCATTGGGAAGTTTGTTATAGAATCTTATACATTGCCCCATAAAAGAGTTACTTATTTTGTGGAGACGGGTAGTATGCAGTATGAGATTATTCTTATATCTAGTATTTACATTATGTGTATCGCTCCTTTTACAGAAGGAATCGATATTTTTATGCACATATAGTAAGTTTTCATATATATACTGAGATGGTACAGTTAGAATGTTGACCTCTTTGAATTTTTCTCTTAGAGACACTCTCGGGCCAAGATTATAGATAGCTCTTACAGCTCTTTTTTGCAATATAAATATGGTGTCAATGTCAGCAGAGCTACCCCAGAGAAGAATTCCATAGGACATTACACTATGAAAATAACTGAAATAAACCATTCTAACTGTGTCAACATCAGTCAGCCGTCTAATAGTTTTCACTGCATATGCTGCAGAACTTAATTTGCCGGACAGTTTTTCTATTTGTGGGCTCCATTGTAGCTTTGAGTCAATAGTGATACCCAAGAACACAGTTGATTCAACAGGGTCCAACCTAGCTCCATTAAGTTGTACATTGGTTGTCGCCTGTTTTACATTCGGTGTAGTGAATTTAATGACTTTAGTTTTCTTATCATTAAGCACAAGATTATTGGCATTAAACCAATGAACAACTTTAGAGATTGCATCATTAACATCGTCAAAATTGCTTAATTGTCGGTTTATTTTGAACGTCAGGGAAGTATCATCTGCAAACAACACAATCTCATGCTTATCCCTTACGTAGTAAGGTAAGTCATTTATATAAATTAAAAACAAAAATGGGCCCAGAATTGACCCCTGTGGGACGCCCATTACCACTGGAGATCCCGGAGATATTTTACCGTTTATTTCGACCTTCTGAATTCTATTGCCCAAGTAAGAAGTCAGAAGTTCGAGAGCCTTGTTCCTAATACCGTAGTGGTGTAATTTTCTGACCAGAGTATCATGATGAACGCAATCGAACGCTTTGGACAAATCGCAAAAGATACCTAATGCATCTTGCGAGTCTTCCCACGCCGCGAATATACTTTTTAATAAGTTGACCCCTGCATCTATGGTTGAACAACCCTTTGTGAATCCAAACTGTTTCCGGTGTAGTAAATTATGTATATTAAAGTGTCTGAGCAGCTGGCTAAGCATAAGCTTTTCAAATATTTTACTAAGAGTGGGCAGCACGGAAACAGGTCGAAAATTTGAAGGGTCTGAAGTATCACCAGCTTTAAACAAAGGAATGATTTTACTATACTTCATCAAGTCAGGAAATACACCTGATGCAACACAGCAATTGAACACAGTAGCTAAGTGTGGGGCGATTATAGTAATAATTGATGAAACAGTCTTAACAGATAGACCCCGCAGATCCTTTGTGTTTTTCATATTAATACTCTTGAAAGCATTTAAAATATCTTTAGGGCTAACCACCGAAAATTAAAAAACTGTGTCACACGACCCTACGCTTTGCTTGAGTATCTGCTCAGCAGATGTAGAAGAACATGAAAGAGAGTTAGTAAGTATGACTGGAATATTCGAAAAATATTTTTCAAACTCAGTCGCAATCTCCAAATCGCCTTTAATATCTATGTTGTTTATTACTAAGTTAAAATCACGACTACGTATTTTTGTTTTACCTGTCTCAGCATTAATTATCTTCCAAGTAGTTTTGATTATATTTGTAGAAGATTTAAGTATATTTTTTATGTGCAAAGATTTAGCAGCGGTACAGGCTCGTCTAAATGTTTTGGCATATTGTTTCACATATTCTTGAAACTCTGTATTATGATTATGGGATCTTTCTTCATACAATTCATACAACCGATTCCGACTTTTATAGATGCCTGGAGTTGCCCAATCACTGAATACCAGACGGTCACTTACAGACAGTTGTTTGGGTGTGAACATTGTGCAGAACTCATCATTAATCAAATTGAATAAAGAGTTGTACAAGTGATCCGGATTATCATGATAGGGCAGCCATGCTATTTGTTTTACTATATTACATTTAAATTTTTCTAAGCGGTTTTCACTAAATGGAATATAGCTTATAAGTTTTCTTTTAATTTTTGGAGCATTTGAATAAGTTACCAACTGACCTGAATGATCTGACTGAATTTTTTTTTATCAAAACTTAGATGTATCTATTCTATACAGAATATTTCAATCTGCAAATAATTTTTTATGTGCTACCTGTCGAATCATTCCTATTTTGGAATGAATTGACAGTCACATTATTATGCAACAATTTGTTTCCTGCATTCAAAATTTATTTGATGAAATGAGATTGCATGATGAAATGTATTGTATTTAACCATGTCCTCCAGTAGGAATAATAGCTGAGGTCAGAGTATCAATGGGAAACTCCATTGATATTTATTCTCTAATTGTTTATCGTTCAATACTGATCAAAAAGACAAATACCAAAATTTTTACCTATGCAAGTAATGACACAAACTAATGTATTAGGTTTGGCAAATGGTCAATGTCATTGAAGACTAGCCATCGACGCGGGGCATATTATTGTGCGTAACTGCACTTTTTATTCCAACGCTCTCATAATCTGATGGGACGAGACCGACGAGATATTCAAAATATAGATAGGTAATTTACACGAGTGATGTATTAAATTGTATATGAAATTGGGATCTGCATAAAACATTTATGTCATCCAATGACACTGACGGAAGTGTGCCTGAAATGAAATGAACTCATAAATATATTATTAGCATTTCCCGTCAATAAATTGAATGATAGCTGTCATGTTATTACGAGAGTTAATAACATTTGGACATTTTCCAATGAATTTCCCTGCATGTATTCAAATTAAATATTAAAGGGCTTCCAGTGTCACACGTCACACATATATCCAATTAGCGTTGCGAACATTAACCTTCCAAGTTGTTAGTCCTCACAATTTTAAGGTTGTGTATCGGAAGAATGAACTTGGAACATAATGTCATGGATATCTAGCTAGTAAATATAATTAATGAAATGAAATTTGAATATTTTTTGTATTAAGTTTAGGGTAAACGTAATACATAAAATATCAAAATTTCATTTAATTAATTATATTTACAAGCTAGATATTTTTTTTTATAAGACAATGCCAGTTAATTCTGTTTCATTGGACACTACAGCTAAGCGGTGGTTCAAGCCATTTAGCAAATAAGACTGCAGAAGGTGAAAAAATCAGTTTACCATCTGATTTTTCAAAAATGTTTGGATTGTATTGCCATGTCGCCGTATCCTAACTCTCAACAGCCGCAAACTACGAGTAAAAATTATTGAATTGAATTACAGTATTGAATTATTCAAAATTATTTATACAAAAAATTATAAAATGTATTTATCACATATAAAACCGCACCACAAGGGGTGTTATCAGCAACGCAACATGAATGCATATAGTTACATTACCAAAACCACCCTTACTGCTTACATGATAAATGTCAAGCATCGTCAAGCAAATGACAAACATCTGTACAAGCGTAATTTTTATCTCATTGACTAGGTACTCGGTTGAAAATAGTGTAACATAATTATTATAGATTGCAATTAATTTTATTCTTGTATAACTACCTATATAAATTTTATTAAAAATGGGTAGACCATTTTAGATCATTATTTATTTTTTAAAGTTATATCAGTCCTACATATAAATACTCTTAAATAATAAATAAAAAATCTGTTTATTTCAAATTAAAGTAATACGATTATTTTACATTAAATCTTAACTCTAAATCTTAAAAGTGTATCTTGAAAGCTAGCATTTATTTGTTTTGAGTCATTTGTCAAATTAGAAACATCTCACAACATTTTTGTATTTACTTATGCACAGTATTTTTGATATCACATTGATTTCTTACTTGTCTTAGATTGAGCCTTAAATATTTTTATTTGTTTGAAACGTATAAAGCCACTGGGAGGTACAAATTGGTCACAAACTTTAATGTGTAGATGTTTAAAATCTATCCCAGTATAATGCTTTTGACTTTAGTAAGATATAATGTCGATTACTAATAACGTCATAAACAATTTACTATACCACGCTTGCACACATTACGTGAGTGCAGTAATGCCAGGTTTTAGAAATATGCCAATCAGCTTGATGAAGGCGTCTGTCTTGAATGAAGCTGACAGAGGGATTAGCCGCGGTTGAGACTTTGCATCTTCGATACAATAATAGGATTCGATTCATTTATATGGGAAAAGAGGATATTATTGATAAGCTGAATGTGTACACAGCACATTTTAGTAAGTTACCAAAATAGGTTAATTTTACTAAAAATATAATATAAAAATAGTGCAATAGATTGGCTTGCCATCTGATGATTTAAAATTTTCTGTTTAACTAATAGTCCAGTTAACGAAAGGCTTAAAGGGGGGGTGTAGAGTGAATGAGGATTTCTGAGTGGAGGAGTGATTTCTTCTGAAACTTGTTAAGGGTGCTTAGATAGTGAATATACTAAAAGTCCTGACATCTAGGGGGTGAGCTAGAGCATGGGGGTGTTACAAAGGTACCACTTACGGGTATTTTTTTTATCAATATTTCAAAAACGATGCGGTCATAGGAAAAAAAATCTTCTACTAAATGGAATCTTATTAAATTGCCTACATCTTTTTATACACACTTTTTCCGAGTTCTTAACTATTATCGAGCTGCAAGGTCTGAAAAAGTGAAAAAAAAATCAAGGAGATGGCATTATTTGATGTGAATGTGCTAAACTTATCCATAATTGATTTTATTAATAACATAAGCTGAGAGTTCCTCTACGCGATGAAGGCGGTAACAATCTGAGATCATTTTTATACTAAAAGCGGGTTACACCCATTCAGTCTATCTAATATCTCGTATATTTTTAACGGAATATATTTGTTATCTATTTCTACCGTGGCATTAATTTTTTATAAACGTACATTTTAAAAAAGGAGAAAGCAAATATTTATTTAATTAGAGTGTTTCGAATGAAGATTCTTTTGTTTCGTCGAAAAGCTCTTGCCAAGGGCAATGCCAAATTCCAAGGACGTTTTTAAAAGGCCGGAATGGAATTTTGCTTTCATTACTCCATGCATAGCGATTGGTGGTATGAATTTAAAATATAAATTTATATGGGATCGTAGCTTAAAAATGGGTGGATCGATTTCGATGAGTTTTTTATGAGTAAACAAATTCTACATGCGTTCTAGTTAAAGTACTCACTTCACTACTTTCTCGGCTTTCTCGGCAGGACAGGGCAACATTAACTTTTTGGGAGACGCTAGACGCACATATAAATGGATGTTCAGAGTTAAAGTGAGCTTTTTGTGTCCATGCATTACAGGACTCTAAAGTCCTCTGTGGTACAGAGATTTATTTTGCGGGCGTTATTTTTTCTTTATTATGAAACAAAACAATTGAATTGATTATTTACTTATTATTCATGATAATACATTTACAGTTAGACGCCCAAGTCCAACTATAACTGTTTTATATTAATCCTACTAATATTATAAATACGAAAGTTTGTGAGTATGGATGTTTGTTACTCTTTCATGCAAAAAATACTGAACGGATTTTGATTAAACTTTGTAGTAATATAGCTTCTATATCCAAATAACACATAGGCTATTATTTACAAAGTTTGCCCGGGGGTAAACCGCGGGGCTGTAGTAATATATAATACCCCCAAGTATTTTGGTGGTAAAATGAGGTTAGGTTCTTTTATAAGATACTAGCTATGCCCCGCGGTTACACCAGCGCTAAAGTAGTTTTCGTGTAAAAGAGTAACAAACTTACATCCATACATCTATACTCACACACTTTCGCATTTATAATATTAGTAGGATGTGTACCTACCTCCTGCGGTTTTGGCAGTGCACGCCGGAATAGCTCGCATATGGTAGATTCTTTCCCACTTACTTGACATTTATCGTCATATTTTGGACAATTCATACAATATCTTTATAAATTGTAGCCTATGTGTTATTCTGATAGCTAGCTATATTTTTGTAAAGTTTCATTCAAATCCATTCTGTAGTTTTTACGTAAAAGAGTAACAAACATCCATCAATACTTACAAACTTTCGCGTTTATAATATTAGTAGGATATAAAATTCTAAGGTGAGATTCTGATGGAACAAATATAGCTTACCCCAACCGAATATAATATTTTATTCATCTTATGAATCCATTAGTGGGTTGGACCTAGCAGCTTGGTTTTATGTCATTTTTACTCGTCAAGTTAAATAGCTATGTTATAATACTAACCTACCTATTATTTTAAAACATTCAAGCTTAATTTAATACTTCAAAGATTCCGAGCGATATGATTTCATTTCCTGCAATCTTAATAGATAGGCAAGGGTTGAAATAATAGCCATTACATAGAAGCTTAATAGGTCGTTTCGTCGTTATTTATTTCGGTGATAATAACAACAATGCTATAGCAGTGACACAAATAATTTCCTATCTCGTCATTACAATCTACTCATTAATCTGGATATTCGGTCTTTTGCTTGTTTTTCCTTATTACAAAAAGAAGGTTTTTGTAAGTTTGAAGCCTATTTTGGTGTGTTTGTTTATGTTTGTGTGGTGCTCCTTGCACAGTTACATTTCCAGCTGAAGAATGGAAAAGTGATCAGTAAATGGGCATAGTTTTTATATTAGAATTTAGCATGTTATTCTTAGGCTGTATTTTAATTTATTTCAGGGTGTATTTTATCAACAAATTTTTACTCTCATAGTATAAAAAAAATTCTTGATATTATGCAACAATCTCATATATTAAAAACCTATAACAGATTGTTACACCTCACTCATTTATTTAATTGTAACATAATCGTACTAAAACTTAAAAAATAACAGCTTAGTAGCTTTTTATTTAATAAAAATTTTAAAAAATATATGTGATAACACAAACCGTACGGATGGACTAATTCATTTTCTTTTTGTTACAGTATCTGATTATGTTTATATACTGCATTGTATGTTAATACCCAATAGCTGAATAAATTGCATTGTTTCATTAAATATCAGTTATCTCGTTGCCATCTAAGTTTAGGATCAGATGGCCGTGTGGGATTAATGTCCCTGGATATTATATTATTATATTCAAAAAAGGAACACTATCTGTCCCGTTTATTAAGATAAACAGGACAATGTTAGTATATATGTATGTTTATGATTAGTATTATAGTATAATGCATTTATGTTTATTCGTATTTGTGCATGTACTTAATATTTATAGTAAGTATTACACACATTCTTTTTTTATATTAGTACTCCTTACTCCATTCGCGGGTATACTGAAGTATAGACAACAGCGGTCGCCGTTAGAGTTCCCAAATTATAAAAACCGGCCAAGTGCGAGTCGGGCTCGCACATGAAGGGTTCCATAGCAGCAAGTAGTATTTCAGTTGATCAAATTAAAGCAAATTGTGGTTTATGACGTATTAAAAAGAAACTACATGCTAGATCTCGTTCAAACTAATTTTCGTTGTTAGTTTCTATGGTAATGTACATGGTATATTTTTTTTAGTTTTATCATTCTCTTAGTTTAGAAGTTAGAGGGGGGAACACTCATTTTACCACTTTGGAAGTGTCTCTCGCGCAAACTATTCAGTTTAGAAAAAAAATATATTAGGAACTTCAATATCATTTTTGAAGACCTATCCATTGACACCCCACATGTACGGGTACGAAGAAAAAAAATTTTTGAGTTTCAGTTCTATGTATGGCGACCCCCCAAAATAATTGTTCCTTTTCTATTTTTGTGTAAAAATCTTAATGCGGTTCACAGAATACATCTACTTACCAAGTTTCAGTAGTACAGCTCTTATAGTTTCGGAAAAAAGTGGCTGTGACATACGGACGGACAGACAGACAGAATGACGAATCTATAAGGGTTCCGTTTTTTGCCATTTGGCTACGGAACCCTAAAAACAGCGGTTAGCTTTAAGGTTACGAGCCAAAGTGACTATTTTAGGAGAATAAAATATTACGGGAAAAATTTGGACAGCAGCCACGAAGTCGGCAAGACAACCAACTGACATTATATAAACAAAAAAGAAAAAAATAATTATAGGTATCTAAAAAATCCAATTGGCTCGCCAAAAAGTATTTATTGGAAATACATACACACATCAACACAATCTAGGGATATTGAACATTTCATTGATTATCTAGAAAACTATAAACATTTTGTTATGACTGTAAATGGAAGAATTAAAGATAATTTCATGGCCGATATTTAAACATTAACAACACGATGCGATTTTGTTTTTCTAATTAATAAAAGTCTTAAATTAATTAAGCCATAGAAAATTACTGAGTGAACAAAAACATTTTATTCTTATAAAATTATTCAATCGAATTAAATGAATAAAAATCTTACCAAATCTGATAATCAGTAATCGGTATTTCCTCCTCTAACATTAATCACACAGCGGCAACGATTTTCCATACTTAAAATTAAGGTGTCAATGTCTTGCTGGGGTATGCAGTCCCAAGTTCTTTTTAAATGTTCGAAAAGTTGTTCTTCTGTTGTCAAGTTGGGCGGAAAATCCCTCAATGCTCTTCGCTGTAACATGTCCCAGGCGTGTTCAATTGGGTTTAAGTCTGGCGACTGTGGAGGCCAATCTAATACCTGAACATCGTGTTCTCGAAGGGCGGCCCTCACCAGCCGCGCTGTATGGGAAGGTGCATTGTCATGCATGAGCTGAAATTCTTGCCCCGTTAGGGCCCTGAGCGGGACAATGACACGTTCTACTACCTCCTCACGGTATCTATGGGCAGTCATGCTGCCCTGAATCCAAATGAGTTGGGTTCGTCCGCCGATTCGTATTCCTGCCCACACCATAATTGTCCCGCCTTGGTAAGAGTGGACCTCCTGTGGATGTCGGAGACGGCTGACCCTGCCTGGAGTTCTCCAAACGCGTGTTCGTCTCGAATCTGGATGAAATCCATAGCGGGACTCATCAGTGAACAGCACCAATGACCATTGTTGATCACTCCATGTCAAATGTTCTTGAGCCCATAAAAGTCGCCTACCGCGATTGCCACGTCGCAGCGCTGGGACTCGTAGCGGTCTGCGAGCATGAAGACCAACTTCATGCAGCCTCCTTCGCACGGTTTGGTCGCTCACCAGCAGCTGCTGACCCTCCTGGAGCCTTTGCACTAGTTGCATCGCTGTGATATTGGGTAGTCTTCTGGCGGTCATTTGGAGAAATCGATCCTGTCTCTGAGTGGTAACACGATATCTACCTGTGTGCCGTTCTGCCACATCTCCAGTAGCGCGATAACGTGACCACAGCCTGGATACCACATTTTGGCTTGTGCCCAGAGACTCAGCAACGACGCGTTGAATAGCACCGTTTTGTAACATGCCAACTGCCCGTAACATTTCATCTCGACTCAAATGATGGCGTGGCATGACGCTAAAAAGCTTACACAACCAATTGAGAAAAGAAAATAAAACAATTTATCAGGTTTTCTTCAATTAACACGCAAAAAAAATTTTAATGCAACTTCTTGAAATTAGATACAACTCAAGATTGCGCTGTGCTTTGCGTGTTTTCATTTGTTTCTCATTTTAATTTTTAAATTTTGAATAAAGAATAGACAAGGTTTAAATCTGTAAATAAACTTTTTAAGGAAACTAAATAGGTTTTAAACAATAAAGCCATGTTTGATTTCAAAATAACGTATCCCTAGACTTTGTTGATGTGTGTATATGTACATCGTTAACACTGAAGAGATTTCTTTAAAAATAAGTAATACTTTTGTATTGTATTGTATATTTATAATGATTAATTATGTGTACAAAAATTTGAAATAGATAAATAAATTACCTACGATTTACACTGTCATAGATGCTGTTGGTGCTATAAATATTTAAACTCCTCTGCTACGCTCTTAAATATATCTGCATTGAGTAATTACATGCCATACCGACCCATCAATGTAATCTAGGCTTTATCGTTATATTTATAAGAGTTGTACTCGTTCTTGATGGCAAACGCAAGCTTGCGAAGTAATTGCGTACGCTGAAGTTAATTGCGTGTTCGTTGCCGAGCCGCATAATGAAATGATGGGGGTACATGATAGAATGATTCACCGTGAAATGGAGACTGATAGAGACAAATAATTAAAATAAGTATAATAACAAAAATAAGCATTTAAAAGTGTAGAAGAGAAAATTAATGAATGATGGAAGCTCAACCAATAAGAATCTTGTAACCAATAATTACATAAATAAATTCCGAATCTATGTTACATACTTACTTGAAAGGCAGACAGCAGACTGAAATGTATAGGGTAAATACTGGCATAGTTAGTTAGTTTCTCACCATCACAACCCAACTTTTCACTTGACCGAAGTACAGAAGCCAGCACATCCAGCCACCCCAATCTGTCAAATTTAGTTTATAGATTTTCAACTTTATCACAATAGTATAAGGTTTACATACAATCGGGAAAATTTGACAGATTCGGGTAGCTTGATGTGCTGGCGTCTGTACAACAATTGTGCATCTGAAAAGATAGATACAAATATATCAGCCGCAATTTCACGTAATTACTTGGAAGCGCTTGATTATATATTAATATCCTCCTGGACAAATTTGGGCAATGGTGCCAGTCCTAATGGAGACTGGCTATCGGCGCCGTACATATTATATTGTACAAACCGACATGTACTCATATTTCCTTTTTCTCATCCGATACGACGCAACTAACTCGACCGGAAAGAACTAACATATATTACCGAAAGCTTCGCCTACTCTCCGGGGCTTGGGGTGTAAAATCGACAACTTCCAGACTCCGGGCTCATACTAAGAATTTTTTCTAATAAAAATTAAACTATTACCATATTTTTTATTGAAAACCTACATACCTACTACCACACAAACCTACACCTCATAACCTAATTATCTGCAGTAGAATACGCTATCGCTAGATCAACGAGGCCGCCAAAGTATATACCGTTATTTTTTTGTTATTAAACAAAAATATCCTCTCACTCTATATAAACGATGTGTTAGAAACCATTAACAATCTACGAGTTAAAAGCTCTCATTTTTACGATATTGAAGAAGATATTGTAATTGGAATCCGATTTCTTCCACTTAATCACTGCATACGAGGTTAAACCTATTCTGAGAAATAAATCTTTACTTTAAAATACATAAATAACACGAACTGTATGTGTATTTCTTTTTATGAGACTTCTCAGTTTTCTACGGGTATAGTCAAACGACGACTAATTATTGAAAGAAGCCAAAAGACGTCCGCTGCTGGGCAAAGGCCTCTCCCAAAGATCTCAACTGCCGGTCTAGCACTGCCCGCATCCAAGGGCATCCTGCAACCCTTTTAAGGGGTGGATGGGGTTTTCTGCCCAAGCTGCGTCTTCAGGTTCGTAGTCGGCACGCGAGAACATTTCTACTTTAGCGGCCGTCAGTTCTACGAGATATGAGTAGTAATATTATCAACCACAAATAATGCGCTCCTATAACAAATATGGGAATCTTATGTTCCAAATATTTTTTAATTGACTGGAACCCATATGTTACTCTTCAGCACAAATGGAAGAGTACAAGTGGCTCCACGCCTAAGTACTTTGCAACGGAAAATTTTTGTTATACCCCGCGGGTGAAACACAGCAAGTGGCTACTACACAATGAGGTGTTAATGAACCCTGTTTGATGTAAATCGGTTCATAAATCTCCTAGAAATCGGTGTGCATACTAAAAAAAAATACCAGTAAACTTGAGAACCTTCTCCGTTTGAAGTCGGTTAAATAAGCTCATAAACACGAAATACCGTTGCATGGACGCGACTTGTATGCGGGATTGTATTATCGAAACCCTGCGGGCACGCTTAATCGCCTATTAGAGATATAATATGCATTGTATACCCATATCTAGTTAGTTGGGTGTATATGCTACGGCTCGCCTGTGTGGGCTGATAGGGCTACCATCGGAGCTGCTCGCCGTAAATTACTACAAAGCCAGAGGTTGGCGTTGATATTTCTGTGTAAAGCCTATAGAACAGTAAGCACAGAGGCCCTACCTGTCCTAGCGGGTGTACTTCCGGTTGATCTTGAAGTTCAAAGACGAGCAGCGATGTATTATTCTACGCGCGATAATTTAGAAAATGATTTCTTATCATTACGCGACCGTACGAAAATAACCAGGCTATTTATGCCAATAGCTGACTTAAATAACGAACTACTAAATGAATGGCAATGTAGATGGAATACCTCAACCAAGGGTCGCCATCTGCACCAGTTCTTTCCGGACGTACGCAAACGGTTAAATAAAACTTGGCTAATCATAGACCATTGTGTTGCACAATTTCTTACCGGACACGGCAATTTTAAAAGTAAATTGTATAGTTTCAAATTAGTATCTTCACCAATCTGTCTGTGCTCAACTTCCAGTAACGAATATGAACAAACTGCTCACCACATCCTGTGGGAGTGTGATCTCTGGCAAAATCAGCGTGATATTATGTTAAACAGCTTGCAACCAATATCTGGAGTAGTTTATTATACGGATGTTGTAGCAACAAGGAACAACTTCCGTGCGTTTAAGCGCTTTTGCCATACCTACTATTGGAATCAAATATAACAGCTCACTTAGGACCCTTAAATTGATCCTCGGTGCTTTTGCAGCTGGCTTCTCTAGTTGCAAATCTCTCATTTTATGAGGCTATAGCCTCTTTACATCATTCTGTCTCCCGCTTTGCTCTGGAGGGAAGTGGAACTATTCATTTTCTAACTCCTCCTTTTTTCTGTTTCTGATTAAATTCGTTGCGGGATCCAAGACAGTTAAAGCGATTCCTCGGGACATGCCTGAGCTTCACCGCTCAGTGTCATTTCATTGTGTGCCACTGTTGATCCTGGCTTACAGGAGTTGCAGTGGTGGGTAAGAGGGAGGGACTAGTCCCGATTAAAAAATATCTAGTTAGTTGTTTCTACAAATTGCCTTTTAATTGGGCCATAATGTAGAAATAATATTTGTACATATCACAGATAAGAATCATTCAAAACTAAAGACTATTTATAGGATTCTATTTTCATACTGATTTAATTAATTCTTGTTCATTCTGAATGACTAGTTCAACATCAAAATAAATGTATGTGGCCGACATGAGCCATTGCTTCATTGAATTTAATTTATTACCATGTAAAGGACAATAATTTGAATGATAATTAGGTACATTGTGATTGATGTATGTGCGTGATTTAATTTAAATTACAGACAAAAAAAAAACGATGTTCAGTATCCATCAGGCATTACATGTAATAATTTCCAAAATTAATTACAATAATTTTAAATGATCGATGCTTATTATTTTAGTATGTAACCTTAACACAATGTGATCGCGATGAATGGCTTCAAAAGTATAAAAAAATAGAATAGCTTTTTTAAATGACTATAGCTCTGGATTTTAGGATGGATTAACGGATTTATATATTTTATTTTATATTTTTTATTTAATAGATTTTGTACACAAAGAAATAACAAAAGTCAATTAAATGAAGAAGATACAGGTAGTACATATATGTCATGCTTATGGCCGTCACTTTCAATTTTGTGGGTAAAACTATTTTTGTAGAAGTCATGACACTCCAAAAACAACAACAACAAATCTGGTGACTTGAAATAAATCAATTTACGTCTGAGCGAGATCTTTGCTATGGCCAATCTAAACATAGAATTGGAAATAGACAAATATGTGCTTACGCAAAGTTGGTATAAAGTCCTAACGGTCTAACTACGTGACAACGGGCTTAGTATATCAGAACTCGCAAAGTTGTGCCGTTAAAGGCAAAATAGGCTCAGGAATGACTGACCGCTTTAGGAGCATTACTCTGGTTTCAGGCAAATGGTACTGCATTGGTTAAGTTTTGAGTAACTAAGCTGGTTGGCTGGCCTTTTCAATTAGTGGTTCTACATTGCTAGCTAAAACAAATACGACATGGTAAAATGTACAGTTTTATGTATTTGAACAACATAATGTAAGAACTCTGGTATGCTAATGAAAAATGTTATACGCGATCCAATTCCGTAATTAGGTAATTGTGGCAAAAATTATAAGTAAGTATAATGACTTATTATAAATACTTGATTAATTGGTTTGCATGCTATTTGGTTAATATTGTGAAATAAATTTGTGATGAACAAAAATAACGGTGATTTAAATAAATATGTCGAGAAATAATCAGTTTAAAAAAATGTGATATTATTGAGTTAGCAGTGTGAGATCACACAGCCCAACTAATACAATGCCCTGTTGAGAAATTATGTACAGTCGCTAATACGTGTCTTCTGACCCACTAAATGTTAAACGAGTTTGAACCTTCTCCATTAACCGTAGGTAAGCGATAGATACGACCTTAATGAACTAGAACTACTGGATCAAGATAAACAAATAAGTTATGCCAATTTGATCTTTAATACGTTACATTAGGGTAGTAAAACATTTTAATACTGTTTTGTTATATGAAGCCGTTGTTAATTTAAAATTTAATAATCAAGATTGTTTGGTTTAGTAGTGGTGACATTGAACTTATTAACTTAGTATATTATATTAAAATAATATACTAAGTTAGTTACATAACTGTATCTATTATTTTATATTAAAATGAACTATATAAATGAAAGCAATAATGATTATGATAACGATTTTATTTAATAAAATAATAGAAAACAATAACATCAGCTAAACCACATAAAAAATGCGTCAAGTGTTTTATTTTTATGTTTAACAAATTAAAAATGTGACCAATAAATATGTATTATGTATATTTTATGTTATTTTTTATTCTGAAGTAGATGAGTAGGTAATCTGTTACAAACTTTGCAAAGTGTTTAATGTAGTGTATCAACATGTTAAGTTTAGAAATATAATATATTTCTATTTTATAACAATAACATCACTACATTAACTGTGATATCTTCTTAATCATATTAACATAAGTGAAAATAGCACTAAATACTTTGATGCCTTGCCTAATTTATGTTATAAATAATAATAAGTTTATAATCGTTAATAGGATCTGCTTATTCATTGTATGAAATACTTGCATATTAAAGATTATTACAATAGTTTATTAAACACACACTGACACGTAATTTTGTTGAATTAATGTGGTAGTGCTGTCTTAATAACGAAGTGGAACACAATCTCTTTCTATTTTTTGTTGCATGAGCTCATGAGTTCTCACGTTGAAGTCACTAGTTGCGCCAAATTTCCTTTTGTCCTTCTATCTGAGTAATCCCAATTTAAAATCATTTGACCCCACAAGTTTTCTATTGACAATAACTTAATACAAGCTAGCTAAATATCACTACTATTATAAAATAAATTGTATAAATGTTTTAACATTCCGTGTACCTAAATATCTGTAATATGCAACTAGAAATAATAACTGTATTACTACAAACATGTTCTGACTATTTACAAGCGCTTTTTTAAAGTCTACGTGAATAAAAACCTTTTTTATTTATTTATTATTGGGTTAAGGTCAGGACTTTTAGATGGCCAATTATTTATCCTGACACCTGCCAACCAATTTTGCATTACTGCAGGTCTGTGTATGGCGCCATTATCATGAACAAAGTAAATATCTGTGTCAGGGTAAGCAACACGCACAGTCGGTAACATAAGGAAAAAGATTTGGTCCTGAACGATTTATTTAACTTCTCCCGTTTCTTCGAATCGTCTTAACCACAACCTCACTGTGTTCCTCTGAAACAAAGAAATGAAAAAGGCGTCATTTTATAGTATAAAACTATTTTATTATTTATTTACCGTCACGGTATAGGGAATAGTCTACTTTAAACATGTATAACATAAAAACATACTTACTACTATATTAACACCTAGTAATCTCTCTTATACCAACATTTTTCTCGCGCAAATAAATTACTTATATAATATTTAAAATATTCATTTAATTTAACCATGATAGTAAATTTATGAAATTTCAATTTAATAACTATAAAACACGTTAATTCACTAAGGCAAGCTAGGAAAAGTTCGCACATAGTCGCTGCAATTGTGCGTAGACTGGCGTTAGTTTTATTGTCTCAGTTCATTTTTGTTTTCCTACCCGTATCCTTAGAAACATTTGAATACCAGTTTTATATTGAATTCGCCCATTTGTCTTTCAACTACCCACTTATTAAAAGTTAGGAGAAAATATTATAAATTAACAAATGTAATATTTGAAGAGTGTGCCCGTCTATAGTTCTTTAGTTTAAAGCAAGTCTAACAAGTTTAAAGTCAGATATATTTTACTAAATAAATTCCGAATTGAAAACTAAACAACATATTATATATAGTGAGGTTCAAACGTGCATCGTGTTTTGCTTAATCCTATACATCGACCACTAGACCAGAGCTACTTATCTGTTCCTATTAAAATAAGCTATTAGTTGCAACTTCACCAATATTATAACGATTTATAAACAACCCTAATGCCCATGTTTTAATGATCAAATTTACGTGTCTGTATTATAAATGTTTTTGTTTAAAAAGTACCACAATTCTGATAAATCCATACCAATTGAAAATAAACCTTAAAGTTCCAAAATAAGGGTTCAAATTCATTATTTCTTAACTAGAGTCAGGTAATTGATATCATCGACTGTACACTGTCTCACTGGTTTTATATTCAAACAGTATTCATCATATCAGCCAAAAGACGCCCACTGCTGGACAAAAGCCTCCCCCAAAGATATCCACAATTGCCAGTCTTGCGCTATCCGCATCCAGCGACTTTCAGCGACCCTACAAGATCATCGTTCCATTTTGTAGGGGTCCTGCCCACGCTGCGTCTTCTAGTTCATGGTCACCACTCGAGAACCTTTCTGCCCAAGCGGCCGTCGGGCCCACGTGCTATGTGCCTTGCCCACTGCCACTTTCAAACAGTATTATTCAAATAATATACTACTTAATTTAAAAATGGTATTGAAAATCTGATATTTATACATCTAAGATTCCAAATGATGCAACACAATTAACAGATTTCATAATGACTTTACATTATTTCATGACTTGTGTTTCCTTCTTAGAAATAACATAAGTTCCCACTACTAAGAAACGAAAGCAATAAAGCTCTGCTGTAGAGTAAAAGACAAAGTTATATTAATATCGTAGGATAGCGAATGCGATGAAATATAAGAGAACGTTTAAAACTTATTCTAAGAGAATAAGTCTACAAATCATTTGTCACAAAAAAGTTAACAAATAAAGCCAAAAATAATATTAAAGCCACTTGCATATTATAAAAAGAACTGAAAATAAAAATTTGACGACAGAAGAGATAAACACTAGAAATTGCCCTACATATTTAATTTATAAAATTTGACTTTTTCACATTACAAATAGATGAAAATAAAAAAAAATATCTTAGAAGTTCATTTTATATCAGCTCAAATTTTTAAATGACTTAATTTAGGAAAGAGAAACGATATCAAATTAAAATCGTAAATAATTAAATTGAATAGTGTAATATAATTCAGTAAAATAATATCTATGACATAATGATATTTATAAATATGACAAATAATGCATATAGTAAAAAATACGAGAAGAGATAGTTTTGGGTGAAACAAAATTCGAACAAAAATATTCGGAAAAGCAATTGGTTCCCGTTCACATGATTACTTTTCCAATGTGTTATTTACGTTTAGTACTTTTTATCTACTGGAGCTATAACTAACAAACTTGTTGTTGAAGTTTCATTCCTTCTGAGACAATAAATTTAAACGCAACAGAAGTGCCTTTTTGGACCTAGTCAACGATGCATTTCACTCTAGAGTTTACTCGCAATTCACGGTAAGTTGCAATACGTTGTTAGTATCGCATGAATAGCGAGGGAACACAGCATCGGACCGTATATTTTGTTGAATCTACAGGAAATCTTATCAACTGGATACTATATGTCGTGCTTGAAAAGCCAACCAACCATTTCGATTCATTTCTAACTACTAGTTTTATTAACATAAAGATAAGAGTGACTTGGAAGTAACTTGGAAACAAATACTTGTCGAGACAATTTGTGCAACATGTTTACGTCGTTTGGCATTCTGCTTTTACATTTCACGCAACGGATATTGGAGAACCTTTATGAAATTATAAAATAAAAAATTCAAAAGTACCTACATGGAATCAATAAAGATAACGGTTCCTAAAAAAACAATAAATAAATAAACGTAAAGTCGTAATTTTCAAGGTGTATCGCTATAAAGTTTCTAACGACTCTAGACACTTCGTATGTGACAGCTGATTAATGTGTACGAAAAGCACATACATTAATATATACTTATTTTAAGCCCAAAAGCATAACAATAGTTCATATTGTTAAAATGTCACGAATAAGTACCGCCTCGTTGATCTAGCGAGAACATATCCAGCCGCCGGCTTTAAATTTGGGGTCAGGTCACAAAACTATTAGGATTTGACTTGTTAGGAAAATTCTTGGAAGTTGATTGAGCCACAAACCTTGAAAAGTACACAACGCCTAAAGTCTCATGTGTGAGATTCATGTGTACTTGTACACAATAGAATATGCCCTGGCCAAAAGCGATTAGCCGAACATTGTTAATATTCTTAAATGCTTTCTGAAGTAAATTCAAACCATTTCTGTAAAAAATTTGGAGTCTGTCAATAATTGGTGTTTTAATAACTATTGTTAATAATATCCCTTCTCGAGAGTATTCCCCAATTTAAATTGGAGCGTATTGCACTGAAGGTAAAAATTTAAACCGAAGCGGAACCAGAGCACAACTTTCATTCCCATTTAAAATTAAAGTTCCTCGTAGTTTTACCGCAATACGTCAAAAATGTATGTACCTTTGTTAGAACTTTAAAATTAATCTTCCTAAAAATTTTTTATTATTAAATTTTTTATGGTTATGGTCAGGTCATGTTATTAAAATTTTTATTAGGACTATATAAAGTATTACCGTATACCTATATTAAGTATTTTTATAGAGAATTGAGATTTTATCTAAAATCAATGACTGAAAATAGTTGTTTTTAGTGCTATTTGGAAGCTCAAGTCCATTCTATAAAAAAGTGAAAGTAATATAATTAATCGTGTACAAGTTTAGAGATTTCTAAATATATCGATATAAATACAAAATAATACGGTGCAATATTGTACCCTATACCAACCTACAACACCAACTATAACAAATTTGATTTTTTCATTTTCATTTCTTTTCTCAGTAGCAAGGTTTTTACGAAAAGTTCATCACATCTTTAATTGTGTTAATTTAGTTTACTGTGTAAATCCTGCTTGGATTTACACGTTAGAAACTGTAGAGTAATTACGCCCACTGCCCGTATTCGACGGCGTTTTAGTACTTTCACAATATTATGTATACCCTGTTGTTTTATACGAGCTATATAAGAGACGTTACTTCATTTAAATTATTACACACGGCTACATATCAAGCTATACATTTCCAATATAAGCTAACCTCTCATTGTATGGAAATCCTATACAACACTAGATCAGCTTATAATGGAAACTTTTATCTTGATAGGTATATAGTAGTATATAGCCGTGTGTACAGTGGTGTAAAAAAACAGAATCGCCAGCAATATTCGTGTTGTTAACCACAATGAATTCGCTGTGATGACATTTTAGAAAAATGATAGATATTATTGATATCATTAATAAATAAATTAAAACTATACTACTATAAATATTGGAAGGAGATTAAAACTACGTACAAACTCAAAAATAAATACTAAATTAAAAATAAAAGTATAACTTATGGATAATTAATCTTTTATTATAATTAATTGACAATATTATCCTAATAAAATATTATATAAAGAGTTTAAAAATATATTGATTTTCTATAAGGATCACTAGTGTGTGCCCATTTATATTTATAACCGAACGAATAACCTATGAATACAAAGTGACATTGTACACACGGCTACATATCAAGCTATCCATTCCCAATATAAGCTGACCTCGCATTGTATGAAAATCCTATACAACGCGAGATCTGCTTATACTGGAAATATATAGCTTGATATGTGTGTACTAAATGAAAATAACATATTTAAAGTAGGTGACTTATATTTTAATCCGAGATCACAAATATTTTGTTCCTTGCTATGATTGTTAACCTAGTTTCATATTTATGCAACTTGTTTTCATCTTCATTAAAAGCCTCAACTCATTACGCGCTATTTAACGTCCAACTTTTATTAAATTTTACTTAACCGTTCTTGTTTTTAACCTCTTTCTGTTCTACAAAAATTTCATGACCTACATTGAAAATATCTTTGCCTTTTTACTTTTATAAGGTTGCTGTGAATTTTGCAAAACATTAAAGTTTTACATGAAGTTTTTAGACCGAACGTTAATGCGGGTATATAATTCACGCGTGATTGTATTTATTTTTCTAAGGCCATTGAAACTCTGTAATTATTTTTTTATTAAAGAAAATGCCCGCACTAGGGAATCTAGTCCCTTTGTCACGGGGAACTGTACAAACAAATAATAGACGGACACAAATTACATCCATTACATCCAGACTCAGAACAAGTATTTATGGATCACACAAATAGTTATCCGGCGCGGGAGTCGAACCCGCAACACGAAGCAGCGAGGCGACTGTCTTAGCCGCTGGGCCACACGTGCAGTCAATTCGAGTATTCTGGTATGGCCTGCTTGTTATAGCTTAGTTTCTGTGCCAGGTAATTGCATCGTTGGAGTTTATACTCTAAGATAGCCAAGTATAAAAGTAAACAATGTGGAAGCTTGAGTATGTTATTGTATTTAACATGATATGTTTCCGATATTATATATTTTTTAAATTAAAGGTCGTGTCCATAAGTGACGTCTTTATGAACAATACAGTTTCATTGTATAAACGCAGTAAGTCATGAGTCATCACCTGAGAGAATCATCATCATTTATCGCATCCACTAAGTTTTGAGTTTAGTCGTCATATCGTTGCGTTGGCGGCATTGACAAGCTTGAAACTTCTGATTCTTGAAATAATCTGATTTTCTATTATTCAAAGCTGCCCGGCGAACTTTGTACCGCTATATTTTTTTGCGTCAATACTGTCTAAAGCATACATTTTGAAATAATGTACAACATTGAACGTTTTTCCTTCCGGAGAGAAAACAAATAGTGCTGAAGAAACAATGACCAAAAAAATCCACGTCCCACGGTTATCCGTTTCATTCGCATACTCACTTTTCTGATATTTTAAAATATTTGCAGTTTTTCATAGAAACCTTCTTCTGACAGTAAAGAACAAGATTTAACCAATTTGGAGCAGTTGTTTGGAATCATTTTTATTTATATAGATTTGGTTACCGATATATGCATATCGGTTCATCATTAAAATATTATATTATTTATTCTTCGGTAAATTAATGTTATTTTAACGTTAAATATTTTTCTATTAACAAAATATTAGGCTAGATAGGTTGCACACAACATACGAAGAAGACTTTGGAACCTGTGAAACTGTAAAGAGACTCGTAGCGTGTAGTACTCGCATTATAACTGACTACGTGCTACGGCGCTACATAATATTGTAGCACAATCACATATAAACCGACTGATGCGACGTGAGTAAGGCTCTAACTTTAGACTAATTAGGTGCGCTCTGCATCTAATTAGTCTAAATATAACGCTGCGCTAGTATACGCGAGCAATATAATTAATTTAATAATTATATAATACTAGCTGTGCCCCGCGGTTTTACCCGTGTTGTATGTTGTATTTTATAAATAATCATAACTCCTCTCCCGTAGGTGATAGCGTGATAATATATAGCCTATATGGTGACCCGACCTCTTAGTAATATTCATGCAATTTGGAGTAAATCCATGCAGTACTTTTTCAGTTTAGCCCGGACATTATGTACATACAGACACACAGACAAAAATTCTTAAACTATATTGTTGGCTTCTATATGATTGTAGAACACGCCCCAAGTATCCTTAAAAAAAATATTCAAAGTACAGTTTTGACATTCTTACGATTTTATTATAAGTTTAGTAAAAGTAAGTAAAATACTCTTTATTGTACACCATAACTTAAGATTAAAATGAGCATACATAAATTAAGTACAAAGGGCGGTGTTATCGCTACTGCGATTTCTTCCAGACAACCAATTATGGAGTGGATAGACTAAGGAAAGGGAAAACAGGGTAGGTAGGTGTAACAATAGGTAAACTTAATGTAAACTTAAACTAATACAAAATAATAATAAAAAGTAAAAAAAAGAAATTCATAGAATAATTTTAAAAGTCTAGTAAAGCAGGAATGCGCGAAAAAAACCAAAGGCGACAGCGGTAAATAAATATCTAGGCAGATAAATACATTTTTTAACATTATTTTTAAAAATATTTAATGATTAATACTTGTCTTATTGTTAAGGGCAGTGCGTTCCACAGGCGCACAGCCTGCACTGTAAACGATTTGCCGTGATAATCGGTGGAATGACTTGTCATTTTCAGTTTAAGGTTCTCTGATGACCTCAAGCATCTTGAATGTGTGTCATGTAGTAACTCGAAACGTTCTTTAAGATAATATGGTGATGAAGGATTAAACAGTATATTATAAAGAAGGGCTAAAATATGAGTGTTCCGGCGAAGACGAATAGGAAGCCACTTGAGCTGACGGCGATAATCAGAAACATGATGAATATAAACCTTATGCAGACATTTTGAAGCCGCTCAAGTTTGTCAAGTTATGCTTCTGTGAGATCAAAATAGCTGGTATCGGCATAATCAAGGATAGGAAGAAGGAGGGATTGTGCGAGTGCAATTTTTGTGGCAGTGGGTAGAAAGTTGCGTAGTCTTCGCAAGATCCCTGCAAAGGCAAAAACCTTACGACTAACTTCTTGCAGCTGTAGATCCCAGGATAACCTATTGTCAATATAAATTCCCAAGTTTTTAACATTTTCCATACAAGATATTGTGATGTTATTAAAGTAAACTGGTGGAACCTGAGACCAAGCTATCTTTGAAATTAACCTGGGGCTACCAACAACTATAACCTGCGTCTTTTCAGGATTAACAGTCAGCCCGTATTGTGTACTCCAAGTACAAACATGTCTTAGGTCCTCATTTAAGCTATCAATGGCCATCGGCAAATCGTTAAGCTCGGCTTGTGTGTATATTTGTAGGTCATCTGCATAAAGGTGGTAGGAAGAATTAAGATTACTGGAGATAGTGTTAATAAATAACGCAAAGAGAAGAGAATCGAACTAGCTCGTAATTTTTTATTTCAATATTTATCAGTAACAAATTGTTCCTTCTCTCAAGTGGTTTCCATAGTCTATGGACACTTTGCTACCAATGATACATTTACAATTTATATGGTTAAGTTACCAATCTTTAGCAAACTTTGTAAAGTTGATACTTTTACCGCCTTAAGTACCATTGGAAGTTTAAGATGTAGCCAAAAGTTTTTACATTTCGCTACTTCAGCTGCACTAGTATGGAACTACCGTTTCTGTAGATTCGTTGCATATAATAGTTTGAGTTAGATAACAACTGTGAACTAAACTTTATTACTGCTGGCTAATGAATTGCTATGTTTACTCGTTTGTAATAGAGTGTGAAGCTTTTGGTTTGATTCAGATTCCGTAAAACAACATAAAATGAAAGTAAGTCGACCATGCTGCGATCGTCAACCCGTCTGTCAAGCTTGGCGATTATGGCATATCCCTCCAAATAATGGACACGACTCTATGGTAGAAATCTTTTAAGGAGGCCTTTGTCCAGCAGTGTACGTCATTCGGCTGACATGATTGATGGATATATGCGCGAATTACTTATTAATTGTATGCTATTTTGGACTAACACTAACTAATAATGATCTTGTTTACTCTCACATGTAATGAAAGAGTATTATTATTGTTAAACATAACCATGGTAAAAAAACAAAATAAAATAAAATAAAAAAAAATCCTTTCTGCTAATTATGCCAACAAATACCCAAATGCATTTTCCTTACTCCTGGTCCATTCAACGGTTGCCTGGAAGAGATCGCACTTAGCGATAAGGCCGCCATTTGTACAATCTTAACATACTCATAGTTCTTTTTATGTATAATTTTTTGGTGTACAATAAAGAGTTACTTACTTATTAGTCGACAACCTACTCTTTCTTTACATATGTGAGTTTTAGAATTTCAATGGGGTATAAAAATCATCTATAACTTTGTGTAGTAAAAAACAATTGCAAAAAAATATAAATTAAAAAAGATGGGATCTTCAATTTTCCACAATTTACTTTGCAATGGATGTGAGTTTTATATATTTCAAACAGAATCCCAATAATTATAAATGCGAAAATATATCTGTATGGATGTATATTACTCTTTCACGCAAAAACTACCGAACGGAATTTTATGAAACTTTGCGGTAATATAGCTTAAATATCCGAAAAACACATAGTACAAAAAATAGATATATATTTATAAAGCTTAACGCGGACAACACTGCAGGGCACAGCTAGTTAGTAACGTATGAACATTTTGAATATTAATTTATCCGAAGGAAGCATTTTGAAATTTATAAACACTTTGCGGTTAAAACGTCGCTTATAGAGGTATAAGAAGTCGATGGAACTTGATAATTTGAATCAAATGTCGTAAAATAAGTAAATTTGTCTAAATTTACACAACCTCCTTATATATATATATATTTATATATCGAACTACGTTAACATATTCCTTCCTTCCTCCGGAATTTGTTAACGCAGTTCGATACATCATTTAAGGCTTTTAAATATTTTCCAAAGGAAAACAGGAAAAAAATCTTTTATAAAATTTTAAAACAAAGTTTTAATCATCTGTAATATATCTTTATCTTTATTTAGCTCATTTTTATTTTTCACTTAACAAAATTCAATACAATATTTATTACGTAAAAATGGTACATTCAGTGGGATGTGTGCAATGCATGACGTGCTACTGAGAAATACTGCCAGAAGGTTCAGAAGGAATCCATTTTAAAATTAAAATAACAATGACATATTTAAGCATAATCTAAGTAAATATCAGGTTTTTAACTTGATATTTTCTTTACATGCAGAATCTCGTGTGACGTCATTATCAATGTTATGTTATCAATAGTTTCCTAACGGCATCCCTGTCTGAAACTTGAAACATTACTGCCAAGCACTCATACTTCGCTCGTAAACTGTTCCGGAAACAAACGTCCTCGATAGATCCTACTACGGAAATATTAACCCGTTTCTAGGTAACATCTTACATCAAAATAGAACAAATAACATACTTAGTCTTTGAAACCAGGAATACATTGAAATATATTTGTAAATGTACTTAAGAAAATTTGCATATTTCCGAAAACGTGTAATTGTACTAATGCTATTAATTTTTATTTAGTTTATTATATTTTAATGGTTCATAAATAATAAAATAAATACATTTGACACTTGCAACAATCAGGCAGCGACAGCGACACTCGTGATGCGTCGCTGGCTTTTAAGAAAGGAATAGGCTTGCTCCCTGAAGGTCTCCATGCCGTACCGCAACTGAAATAATAAATCTGCAGTTAATTGATTCCACGGAAATTTTAATAAGGTAACAGAAACCTAGCGAAACAGTATAAGATTCAAACATATTATAAAATTGGTGGCGCTTATTCTTTGGCTAGAGAAAGCCGCAGGCTAACTAGGGTAGGTTCCTCAGCGGCGAGGATCGCGTTGGCCCCTTAACACGTGATTGGTAATCCCGTGCAAGTAATCAGACTCTCATTTAGAATTCCGTCTTTTTACTTCAGCGGCCGCCTGAGCTGTGGCCCGAACCCCCATAAGGGTGCTCTCAGGTATAAGTCGCTTAAATTAAGCGCCTTTTGCACTAGCCACCTGCTCGTTGTTTTCAATTCTTTTATCTAATATAGTATTGCTAAATGTAACAATAATAGCTCAGTAACTTGCTATTTATTATTTTGTGACGAAACAGACCGCTCGGACGGACTATTTGAAAATATTTTTGTTACTTTAATACTGTTTTCAACTATGTTTATGTATTGCATTGTGAGCTTGACAAGTACAAGTGTATGTAAATACCCAAGTGCTAAATAAATTTGATCATTTACTGGCCAGTTCGATAAAAGTAATTTATAGAACGAATTTATTTAGTGTGAATCAGACTTGCTCACGAACGGCTCTGAAGGATTCCAACGTACAGACGCCAGCACATACAGCTACCTCAATCTGTCAAATTCCTTTTATAGATTATCAACTTTATTACAAAAGTATCAGGTTCATTTTCAATTGGGGAAATTTGACAGGTTGGGTTAGTTTGATGTCCTTGCGTTTGTACAAAACTGTCAGTCATCTAGTAAAAAACATCGACATAATCACGTTTGATTTATCATATCTATTTAATTATTTACTCTATAGAATAATGTATAAAAATACACAAGGCATAAACCTGATTGTTCATATATCAACATCAACGTTGTTCATACATTATTACCTTTATCTAATAAGGATCTACAAGTTAGATGCTTAACTTTGAATCATATTTCATTGGCCAATGTGTAAATCATATTTGTTTACGAGTTCTAATAACCTTAGTAACGTTGTAACTTTATCGTTAACGTATCACTTAAGTTTACCGTCGAGACTTGCTGTCCGTTTGGAATTTATAGGTCATACAGATTTTGATATCAGAATGTTTAGGCTTTAGGTACTAGCCCCTATTTTCTCTGAAACCAACTTAGTTAATATTAATATACGTTAGTTTGGTTTAAAGTAGTTGCTGAGGGAAAATATAATTAACATTAAAGAAGAGATAAGATTTTCCGTCTCTTAAGATAATCAGTGTCTCAGTAGCGCTCATAGCCAATT
Source organism: Pseudoips prasinana (assembly GCA_951640165.1). Classification (NCBI taxonomy): domain Eukaryota; kingdom Metazoa; phylum Arthropoda; class Insecta; order Lepidoptera; family Nolidae; genus Pseudoips; species Pseudoips prasinana. The sequence continues at coordinate 21,065,636 of OX621240.1, forward strand.
GCTGTCACCGGTCCGTAAGTGACTGTCAAGGTTAAGCAACTAGGCTCGCGGTCAGTCCAAAGATGGGTGACCGTCATAGTGGTTTTACTTCTGAGCGTCTCCGTGCTTCGGACGGACGGGACGTTAAGCTGTCGGTCCAGATTGTAGCCATTAGGTAATATAACCACTGCCAATACGATAAGAAAGTGTATTGAACAATATGAATACTTAGCTCGCTAATTTTTATTCATATGAAAATATTTATTCATTTGTAAAGATGTCGCATTTAAGTTTAAATTATTTTATTCGTATAAAGTACGTGATTTCCAACTCTAAAGTGGTTTGTATATGGTCAGCAAGTATTGTTTGGAAAAGTGACTATGTATACAGAGTGCAAAATTAGGGTTTGAGCTCAGGACTCATAAGTTTACAAAGTATCAAAAAAAAATTAAAAGGGGAAATTATGGTTGGTGATTCGGATACTCCTCATCATAAAGTATCGAAATTTTGCGTTTGAACGTCAACTCCCCGGCCACCCTATAAGTAAAAGGCTAACTTGAAAGCAAATAGTAACATAAACTGGCAAGATGGTCAACAAACATCAAACGGTCCATACAGCTTGTTAAATGTTGTTAGACGACTAGTTCCAAGTTTCAGTGCAATATACGCGCCATGGACCCTTTCAGCCAGCTAGAAACAGAATTCAAAAGTTACGTTTCCTTTGTAGTATAATAAAACGAACACAACGCAGTGCAATAATATTTCAATAGTCAAAATGTGACAAACAATGATTAATTACGATGACTGCATGAATGGCGCAGCAATTAAGACAGTCGCATCGTCACATTTTTATATATATAAGAGGGCGACAAACGAGCTAGTGGGTCACCTGATGGTAAGTGTTCAACGCCGCCCATGGACACTCGCAACACCAGAAGTATCGCGAGTGCGTTGCCCGTCTTGAAAAGAGTCCGCAAATAAGTTTTGCAGACCCACCTGGGGGGTGGGTCTGCAAAACTTATTTGCGGACTCTTTTCAAGAGGGGCAACGCAATCGCAACACCAGAAGTATCGCGAGTGCATTGCCCGTCTTGAAAAGAGTCCGCAAATAAGTTTTGCAGACCCACCCCCCAGGTGGGTCTGCAAAACTTATTTGCGGACTCTTTTCAAGACGGGCAACGCACTCGCGATACTTCTGGTGTTGCGAGTGTCCATGGGCGGCCCCGATGTGCTCTGGCGCCCTTACACTTAGAAACACAACATTATTAATGTTATTATTAAGGAATGTTATCTATAAGGTGGAGGTACTTCCCCAGTTGGGCTGCTCTTTAAGCGAATGAACGCTGTGCCCTACCTCTACAAAACTACCTAACTTCGCGTTTCAGTTACAATTCTAGCACATTACCACTATTTGTGTATCACATAAGTAGTTTACTGATTCTGGGTGTATTTTGTGTCTATCAATTATATGTTTGTCAAGTACCCTGCGATATCGAAATTTATTTCCCAAGTGCGGGCGTATCTTTAGAAAGAACAAAAAAAAATATTTACCTTCATTATTTTATGAAGTACACCAGAATTGTAAAAAATACTAACTTTTTTTTATATCATAGGGCGACAAACGAGCAAGTGGGTCACCTGATGGTAAGTGATCACCGCCGCCCATGGACACTCGTAACACCAGAGGAGACGCGGGTGCTTTGCCGGTCTTTAAGAGTCAGCAAACAAGTCTTGCTGACCCTTCCCTCCACCCCAATGAGCTCTGGCGACCTTACTCACACTCGGAAACATAGATAAATAGTATTTAGTCTCTTTTGAAGTGAAGTAACTCAATAAAACTTGTATGAAACCTTCATCCTGCTATCCTACTTCCTACTATAAATACGAAAGTATGTGAATATAGATGCACAGACGCCAGCACATCAAGCTACGCCAATCTGTCAAATTTCCCCAATTGAAAGTGAACCTTATGCTCATGTGATAAAGTTGAAAATCTATAAAAGAAATTTGACTTATGGGGGAAGCTGTATGTGCTGGCGTCTGTACCTATGGATTTATGGACGTATGTTACTCATTCACGCAAAAACTACGTAATGGATTTTGACGAAATCTTTATAGTAATTTAGCTTATATATCCGAATAACACATAGGCTATAATTGATTTAGTTTAATGCGGGTGATTTCGCGCGTAACAGCTAGTTTGGAATAAAAAGTACGTTAAAAAATTTACTAACTTAACTTCTGCATCATTCCCTCAATAAGTAGCATTATTTCTGTCTCTCAACTGTTTTTGAATGCAACTGTTTTTGTATTTTTATCAAGTTTTAGTATTTCATTATTTTTTTTTATTTTTTTTATTTTGGACAATATCACACAGATCATCGTAGCCCCAAACTAAGCAAATCTTATACTATGGGTACCAGGCGACAGTATACATACTTATATAGATAGATAAAGATTTAAATACATAGAAAACACCCATGACTCAGAAACAAATATACGTGCTCATCACACAAATATTTGCACTTACCGGGATTCGAACCCACGACCACCACCTTCGTAGGCAGGAGCACTACCAACTAGGCTACGGTGACCGTCAATTAAAATTTGTTATTATAATAAAATTCTTGCGCGACATTTGAGATTGGGGAATGCCTGGAGATCTGTCATACAGGTTTAGAGCCTATTACATACTCCAGCTCTCTCAAAAGTTCTAATTACGCAAAAATTGTGTATAAATCGTAACGTAATTTATATACGAACTTATACGAGAGAAATAAACCATATTTTTTATGGAGTGAAAAGTACCCCTGTGTTTGAGCTCCCACTTGTGCACTAAGTATTATGTGTCAATTCATTTTGTTGCTTGAAATTACCAATGTAGCTTATACAGTTGTTTAAGATTAAAAATTCCGTTAGTAGTTTATTTAACAAGAAAGTAACAAACCCTTTGGGAGAAATCTTGTGTAAAGAAAGAGTAAGAATCTTAATAAACTGTAAGTGCTAATTAATTAAAGTTCAGAAGTTAAAGTAGATGTTGTCTAAGTTTTCTTGTTAAAGAACTCTCAGGAGACGGCATAAGAAATGATATTGAAGTCTACTGACTCTATCACAAGGTTTGATCACAATTTAGATATTTAGTTGCTGTTTTAAATAACATATCAACAACTTCAACACTTCTTAATTTATATAGAACCACACGGAAACTATTTTCCATTGAATGAAGAAAAGAATTATCAATGTCGGTATATAAATAAAGGAGAAACCGTATAGCATACATACAAAAAAAAATCTTTTTTCCTTCTTCTGTATCTTGGGACGACAATACGCTGCCATCCGATCCCAAACAAGGAAAAGCCTATACTATGGAAGCCATACATCTGTTGAAAATACTTATAAATAAATAAATAAATAAAATTCATTTATTCACAAATTTTTAAATACAATTTCCTATGAAGTCCCTGACTTCTGAGCTAGGTAAGAACCTGTATTACAGAAGTCCCAGTTTCGTGCGTTTACAAATTGTGAATAAGAATAGTGTGTGTGTGCGTGTGTGTGTGTGTGTGTGTGTGTGTGTGTGTGTGTGTGTGTGTGTTTGTATATATGTGTGTGTGTGTGGGTTGTAGGGAATATTAATTTGTGAGTAATAGCGTTTCAGTTTGGTCGTAATCTAATTGAAGTAACCAGTTTAATATCTAAACACATATAAGTCATATTAAATTGTTCTTGATGGCATGTTAAGTCTACTAGTGGTGGACTATGGCCTTTTCTCTGTCATTATCTCATTAATCAACATACTATAGATAAATTACATCCTGACACAGAACAAAAAATCATGCTCATCACACTAAGATTTGTACAAAAATATGAACTATTTAAAGACAAATATGAATACTGTGTCCATGAATTGTATGCTTGTTAAGGCCCCCAAAAACTATTACAAATAGCATTAAAATATTCCAAAAAATTTCAGCATTTCTAAAGCCTCAACATGATTGCATGGCGTAAATTTTTAATAAGTTCCGACGTTAATGCTCACCAAAATACGTTCAAAATTTAATTTCAAAACGAATGGCCAAAATACATTGTCTTCAAAGTTAATTAGTTATTTATTTAGTATGTAGAAACATAAGCGCTTTACTTCACCGCAATAAGGTAAGAACAACCAGCTAGCCATTCTGTAACTAAAATAGAAAGAAAGAATAGAGGTTAATTCCCAAGAACCGCAGATAATACAAGTTCTCAACTTAGTTAACACAGGTGTCCATTTAAAAGCGTGCAACATAACCCGTACAAGCGAGGAAAAGGCGCTTCAGCAAATGCTAAAGTAAATGATTACTGTAACGTTGACCTTCCTATAGCGTCAAAAAAAATGACACGGATATGGCAATAATTAGGTTGCCGGGAAACGAGTATGAAAACTAATTGCTAATTCTAATAATAAGATTTGAAAACATACATGTTTTTATTATGTCGGCCACCTTTTACCATCGCATCTCTCGCCACAGAATGAGAGTTCATCCTCACATCCTCCAACCTTTTCGATCACGTACGGTTCGCTTTCAGAGAAACTTCCTCCCCCGTACGTTGTGGTTGTGGAATGAACTCCCTGTTACGGTTTCCCCAAGAGACTACAGCATGGGGCTCTTCAAAAAGGGAGTTGTAAGGTTTCTATAGGGTCGGCAACGCAATAATGATGGTGTTGCAAGCGTTCATAGGCTACGGTGACCACTTACCATCAGGTGGTTACCATATATGCTTGTTTGCTAACTAAGTTGTATAAAAAAACGTCTTAATGGTGTGAATGGTGAGCAAGAGCTAGCTAACTATTATAAAAAGGATATCATGACATTTTCCTTACTTGATTAAATTAATGATGAAGTATCCATATAGTATAGAAAGAAAAAAAAATAGCGAAGTACGTGAGTACCCGTAAATTTCCAAACGCCCCAACAGGCTTGATGTTAGTTAGTTAGTTAGTTGGGCGATTGGTTTCCGCACTTAGCCTCCTAATTGGGCCATTGTACGTGAACTTATTTGGCTACTCAAACCATTTTAGTTCCATCCAGAAGTCCAAGAGGCCTCGAAAGCTTGGCTTGAGTACTTCCTGCAGTGTCTTCGAATCGTTTAGGAACTTTGCCCGTTGGCTGGCAACGCTATTGCAGTGTAGCAGTACATGTGCCGGTGTTTCTTCAGATTCAATGCATCCTCTGCACAAGGGGCTGTCTGTGACGCCAATCTTGAAGAGGTGTTTGTTTAGTGTGCAGTGTCCGGTGATTATGCCTATCACCATGCGCAAATCTTTTCTGTTCAGATGTAGTAGACTGCGTGATAGACGTTTGTTCAGAGATGGTAGAACTTCCTTAGTCTGCCTGCATGATTCTAGATCCATCCATTCTTTTTCATGTTGCTGCGTGGTTTTTTCACTTAGCCATGTTTTCAGTTGGTTAAAGGGTATGGATACTAGAGGTTCTGGTCCCACTATCCTCGTTTCTGAGCCCTTTCTTGCCAGCTGGTCCGCAGTGTCATTACCCAGAGAGCCGCTGTGGCCCCGGATCCACTGTAGTGTAACTTTGTTGTCAGATGCTATGTTTTCGAGTGCACAGTGGCACTCCATGATGAGACCGCTGTTGAAGTTGTTGCTCTTTAAAGCCTGGAGTACAGAAGCACTGTCTGAGATAATGCGTATGGATTTCCCCCGCACCATTCTAGACTTGACTGCTGTTGCAGCTCTAATTATTCCCACGCATTCCGCTTGGTGTTGTGTGGTGACGGCGACAAATATCAGAATCAGAATATCATCACCCCATCTCATCCCGTGGGGGGCGTAGAAGTCGACCCGAGGGAATATCTACCAGAGGATGGGAAGCAGCTTCCTTCTGAGTACTACGACCATCATACTGCGATCGCCAACCCGCCTGCCAAGCGTGGCGATTATGGCATATCCCCTCAAGATGATTCTTGAGGGAGGCTTGTCCAGCAGTGGACTTATTTAAGCTGTAATGATGATTCCGCTTGGAAAATAGAGTTTAGGCTTCCTAGAATATATCGACTATATTGATGTTTAGGTCACTAGAGAAGACGCCGGCTCCTGTCCCTTTATTTGTTTTAGATCCATCCGTGTATATCCTAACTTCGTGGATACCAAAACTGTCCTTGGCTTCTTCTTGAAGTTGGATTGCGTAGTTTTTATCAAAAACTAAAGTTTTTGGGATTATATCACATGTCTCGTCAATCATTGGGAGCGTCTTCTGTATGTCATTCATGAGGCGCGTATTCGTTTCCCTGTTATTTTGCTTCCACAAATCAGCTGATGTTATTAAAACGTAACGTCTATAATTGTTTGGACATTCACCGTTTAAATAGGTACATTTTTTAAACAGATACACCTAATGCCAAAATTCTTCTTTAAATATGGAAAATAAACACCGTCCACTCGAATAATTGAAAGAGTCTTGGATAAAGATCTGCTTCCTTTCTTGTTTCACCCATCCGTGCCACGCATGGTCTAACCCTCCTACTATTTGACGTATCGTGAATTGATACTTCCACTCTCTATTATGCTTCTAAAGCAAGGAGGAGCGTTGAGGGTCGGTATTAGGCTAAGTTATGAACGCGTCATACTTAGTACAGTAAAGTTTATCGAAGTGCACCATTATACTGCGTTGAAGTAAAAATTGGTCACACATACAAGTTGCATATCTGATAGATTTATCGCTTGTTTGTGTTCCAATAGTTTCAAAACATATTATCTAACTACATAGGTAGTGCTGTGTTATGAAGTATAGAAATTGTGGAAGTTGGTGGATAATCTAGACAAGTTTGTTGTTGATGTTTGAAGTTTTGGAGTATTAGCTAGAAGCAAGTTAAATTAGTAAGTCATATAAACTTACATATTTACTTAAATTTTACTACTACAACCAGCTATTACAACTATTATTACATACAAAATGTGCATTTTTGTCACTTTTGAAATCGAATCTTACCAAATAGTATTGTATTTAATTTCTGAATTACCTGCTTGTTTTTTATTACCAGATACTTACTTATCGTATGGACAGTGGTTACCTTGGTGTCAGAGTTGTTCATGCCGCCCATTCCGACAGCGTAACGTGCCCTCCGCAGCACGGAGACGCTAAGAAATTAAACCACTTTGGCGGTCACCCATCTATGTACTGACCGCGAGCCTAGTTGCTTAACCTCGCCAATCACTTACGGACCGGTGAGAGCAATTGGCTATGAGCGTCTGTTATACATATATGTGTATATAAATATATATATATTATATACCCCATAATACTTTATTAAACTGTTTAGTAATTGCTGACACCGTTTAAGTAGTTCTTAAAATTTATCTGAGCTCTTTAAGTATTACTTTTATCTCATACTTCGTATTTCGTTGTATGACATTGCCAACAAATGCTAGTTAGCAATGCTAGACGATATATACAGTAGATGGGTAAAATCACAAACGCGTGTAACGAGCTCGTATGTCAGATGCCTCGCGAAAAATATGTAGAATTTTCACTTAGCATAATATAACGAGACAGATTACAGATATCTAGTTTACTTACTTGACGGATAAAACCGAGATGTGTAGAATAAACCTAAATTCATCCTACACAAGTCGAATATATATTTATATAATAAAATTAGTACAGTAGTATATCAGTTATCTGGTTTCCATAGTACAAGCTCTGCTTAGTTTGGGATCAGATGTGTGTAAATAATGTACCAGGATATTATTATTGTGTTCTGTGGGTATTGTGTTATTTTTGTAAATATATATGTTAAAGTTTATAGTATGATTCCTCACAGTTAGACCAGGGTAGAAGCGTTTAAAATTAATAAAAAGTGAAAAAAAATAATAGTAGGATGAAACCCATTAGAAAAGGAGGGGAATATTATATAAATGAAAGGAAAAATAATTTACGGGCGATCTGAGGTTGGGAAGGGGATGGGGGTGAGTTTTTAAGGGTAAAAAACGGTTTTTCTCGATTTCCGGCAAAACTAAAAGTCCTGTCGAAAAAAGTCAAATAGCAAAGTTGTAGGTAATAAAAAGATCTAAAACTTTTGTATTTACACTTTTTTCACATAACCTAAAATTTGTGTGAAATCTTCAAAAAACCAAGTTTTTGGTTTTTTATTTTTATCTTTTACATAAATTTTTCATTTTTAACAAAATTTTGTGAAAACTTACCTTTTTATGTCCCAAATACGCTGTAATTTATTTGATCAAAAATATTTATTTTTTCACCTTATTTTGAATTAATATCGAAAAACCACCCTAATTTTCAATCGAAAAGTCACCCGTCAAAATATCATCTTTTTTCAAAAAGTTGGTATGTTTTCTGTGCGTTGAAATCTCTACTTTCCGATGGTGAAAAAAAAAATATATGTTATTATAGTAAATTTTCTCAGAAAATGCAAAAAATCGAAAATAACTCTAATTCGAATTTTTTTTATTTATTATGAAAAAAATCATCTAAAAATGTGATTACTGCATTTGGTTTCAATTAAAAAGTTGATTTATTTAATGCTAATTACATTTATGTCATAGAAAATCTCATTATATATAAATATAAATGTAAATCGTACAATTAAATGTCGATACTTTATTCTGATTACGTTATTCATTACAATATTTTTAAACAACAAAATATTAAAGAAATAAATGTCAAAATGTATAAATATATAAAAAATATGTATAGTAAATATATTTTTAACAACTAACTTTTGGCTGATTTTCATGTATATTTCATATATTTTGAATATATCTGAAATATATTTGAAATGTATAAAATATATTTGAAAATCGGCCAAACGTTTGTTATTAAAAATATATTTACGATACATATTTTATATATTTTTCATAGATTTTTAATATATTTTTATGTATTTTGAAATATTTTTTTTTTTTGTGGGATTAACTAAATTAGTTTGTGCAAAATTAAGGAGATTATTATTAGTATGTATGTAGTAAGACCCAGACCCGCCTAGCCCCTTCCCCACTTCTCCATGAAATACCTTTTGATGGGCTACTATTTTTCGTAGGTCACTCAGGTATATAATTTATCTTAAAATATAAATAGACATCTACGCATATAATTTAAAGAAGATTCGACAACTTACTCCAAATATTGTAGATGTCTTATTGAATATTAATTTGATTAACTTATTTGTTTGTTAATTATAGTAGTATATTTTTATTTGCAATTTTTTTTATCAATGTTAATTTTAATAAATAGCTCAAAATTTTAGATGTAATTAAAAAAAGAATTCGATTTTTTTTTGCATTTTCTGAGAAGATTTACTATAGGTACTTATATATTTTTATTCACCATCGGAAAGTAGAGATTTCGACGAACAGAAAACATACCAACTTTTTGAAAAAAGCTGATATTTTGACGGGTGAGTTTTCGATTGAAAATTAGGGGGATTTTTCGATATTAATTCAAAATAAGGTGAAAAAATAAATATTTTTGATCAAATAAATTACAGCGTATTTGGGACATAAGAAGGTAAGTTTTCAACAAATTTCGTTAAAAAAGAAAAATTTATGTAAAAGATAGAAATAAAAAACCAAAAACTTGGTCTTTTTAAGTTTTCACATAAATTTTAGGTTATGTGAAAAAAGTGTAAATACAAAAGTTTTAGATCTTTTTATTACCTACAACTTTGCCATTTGACTTTTTTCGATAGGACTTTTAGTTTTGCCGAAAATCGAGAAAAACCGTTTTTTACCCTTAAAAACTCACCCCCATACCCTTCCCGAACTCAGATCGCCCGTAAATTATTTTTCCTTTCATTTTTATAATATTCCCCTCCTTTTCTAATGGGTTTCATCCTACTATTATTTTTTTTTGGTTTTAAAAATTATCGACCCTGGTCTAAGTGGCTATTACGTCGTTTATTATTACTATTTGCTAATTTCTAAGAATTCCAAATAAATATAATGTAAATTCAACTACCTATAGTAGCAGTTTAGTTTGCAGCTCATTGTTACACTGAAATTATAAATCCATAATTGTTAATAGGTAAATATGGATTATAATTTCTGATAATACATGTTTTATCATCTCGTTTAGTTTACAGTAGCTAAATATTAGGCAGTAAGCACATAGGATAGTTAAGTACCTGTTTATTAATAAAGACACGACTGTTAGTGTTTTGATAGCTGTGTAACTCCTACCGTATAGCATAGCTAGTATAAAATAAATATATTTTGTACAAGCTATGCCCGCGACTTCGACCGCACATATTGTAATGATTCCGTAAATGTTACATCAGAATATCTCTAATAATTTATCTCATGTCGCAAACTTATAAAACATATTTCCATACAAACTTCCATCCCCTATTGCTATTTTTTTATATGATATATTTACATCCTTGAAGGTAAAACTTTTACAAACTTTGAATCTAATATTTATTTATATCGAATAAACAGCCTAAAAATATGTTTCTAGCTTCTACCTCCAAAAAATGTCGATACTTCCATACATTGTCTGCCGTGACAGACAAACCGGCAGACAGAATTACTTTCACATTTATAATATTAGTAAGGTAAGGATATCTAACTTGGTTAATAAATTAATGAATGTCCTCCCGACCGAATTTCGGCCACGGCGGTCAGTCTCAATGGAGACTCGCCAATTGCGCTGGATATATTATAGTGCACAAGTGTGTGCGCAAACACAGGGGCACTTTCTATGCCATCACTCTCATGATCCGATGGGTCGACTAGCGAGACGACCGGAAAAGGTCAGGTACAGGACCAACGGCTTTACGTGCTCTCCGAGGCACGGGGGTGCAATACCGCTAACTCCCAAACTTCGGGCTGATACTGCGAAAATTATTTTTTTACGGAAAAATTACAAAATCACTTGTAGGCCCGACCAGGGATTTGAACCCAGGACTCATTATCTGCGGCTAAACACGCTACTGCTAGACCAACGATGCAGTCAACTCATTGTATATTTTAATTAAATTAAATTAGTAATATCACAAAATGAAACACATGGTTTTTTATTAACCATACATTCCTAATGCTATAAAAAGTGGGCGCGGTATTGTTGTTTTCGGTCGTCATACGGTACACACGGCTACACATCAAGCTATACGTTCCCAGTATGAGCTGATCCCGCGTTGTATAGGATTTCCATACAATGAGACGTCAGCTTATTTTGGAAACGCATAGCTTGATATGTAGCCGTGTGCACAAAAATTCCCACAGGACTCCGATTAAGTAACTTCAAATGAGACATACATATTTAGTTTTCCTGTGCGGGAATGGAAACTGAAACACAAGGTAGCGGGGTATAACACTCTATTAACAACTTATTAACCACTGCGCTATTTGTGCAGTCCCAATTCATCGATATAAAACCAAATGAGTGTGTTCATAGTCATAATGAAAACACTTACGTAACCATCACGAAGTAATATCACCAAACTCAGTCATCACCATCATCAGACACGCCGAAAGACGTCCACGGCTGGACAAAGGTCTCCCCCAACGATCTCCGGAATGGCTGGTCCTGTGCTGCCCGCATCCTGCGGCTTGCCGCGACCCTCGCCAAACTCACACATTATACGTATATAGATCGTTATATAGATCGTTAGATCCAATATAATTATTATGTGTTTGTTTGAGACTTTTTGCAATTTTGTTTTAAATTGTTACTAAAAGTCTCGTATATTCAATTATTCCACCACTAGTTTAGGCCCCAAACCTTTGAATAGCAGAAAATTCGATTGAATATTAGTATCGTAAATGCAAATTAATTGGATATACTGATTATTTGGATAGCTAATTAATGTAAGTTTCTAATTGGATATCTATCTTTCATAATGAGTTACACATTTATGCACTGAAACAAATATGATGTTTCAGTATGTATTGGTGGAATTATTAATTAGATATTGTGATTAGTAGCGAATGCAATCGCGCCCACTGGGCTTCAATTAATATTAGACTATGCACTACGCTATCCATATTATGGATTAGCATAGCTTACATAACACATTTTACCGTAGTAATAATATTAATAATTTGCTCATCAACGAACTACGGCAGTGGCAGGCAGCTCAACAGGGATTAGAAGGATATTATAGTTACAAAATATAAGCTTTTGTAGTAAAGTAGTACAGATACAATTTCAAATCATTTTTACAGATTTTCTAATAAAGTGTAATAACTGGCTATGTGCGCTCAGAGCCAGATGCTTGGCGCGGTTAAGCAACTAGGTTCACGGTCGGTCCATAGATAGGTGAAGGCCAAAGTGTTTTAATTTCTGTGCGTCTCCGTGCTTTGTAGGGTATAGGTGAGGAGTAGCTTAACGTGTAAGCTTTCGATCCTGGTTGTAGTCATTAGAACACAAAACACACTCGTTAAGCCATGACAGAGGCCTTCTGGGCGGCTTAAACAACTCTGACACTAGGGTAAGCACTGTCCATACGATAAGTAAGTGCTAAACATGGTCACGTTTTTCTATATCCAAAACATTACACATCCCAACACGTCCTCCAACTAATCTTTAATCACTAATAAACTAGCCTTTAATCCGGGTAAGGGTCCCTTTATGTTAATTTTGGTTACTTATAATGTTAGTGTTTTATTTAAATTTTTTTCATGTGTACCGTGTGTATGTGGTAACCGGTAAGTCACGAATTGGAAGCCCTCCCAGGGTGCGTGTCCCGACCATCTGGGACATGGCGCAAAAGGGGGGTACCGGAGCAGCATACCCGCGTTCCCGGGGCTCCCAGGTAGGTTTAATCGGTGGAAGTCCGACATACCTACCCGCAGATACTTTTTGCGGGTGGCGTGCATATGCATTTCCGCTGCCTTATAAAAAAAAACAGGTCACGGATTGGAAATAAAACCAGTGTTTGCAAACGGAACATTTTTGACAGTCGACAGTGACAGTTGGTGCAATAAATTAGTAGTAATATGAATATGACCTTAGACCGGTTCCTAATTCAATTTAATAAATAAATAAATACATATTATAGATAAATTACACCCAGACATAGAACAAATAATCGTGCTCATCACACAAAGATTTTTCCTGGCTGGGTTTAAACTCAGAGTTTGTCATAGTAGTCAGGGTCACTAACCACTAAACCAACAGGGCTCTACCGGTAAGTCGCCGAACATCGATTTTTTTAATAGCTTTTAATTAAATAAAGGTTAAAAATTATTTAATGAATCGTTAAATCGTCTTCAACGTTGACAATCGATTCCGGACCATTTATGACGTGACATGTTGTCATGGAAGCCGATTTAACGATTGATTAAGTAATTTTTAATCTTTATTTATTTGAATGCCATTAAAGAAATCGATGTTCGGTGACTTAGCCGGCAGAGCCACAGGCCAGTAGATTAATATTTAATTATATGTTTGCGCTTCGCGTTGCGTTGCAACAAACAGAAATATAGTTTACCGGCGCATATGACGTAAGTAAATGAAATGTAGTATAATCAGTAATATATTTAAATTGCGCTAAAGTACTACTCTGTCAAGAAAGTACCGGGAAAAGATAGAAATAATATACAAAATGTTTGTTATTCATCCAAATTTATTTTATCACCTTCAAAGTATGCTCCTTCAGAAACGATACACTTACGCCAACGAATAATCCATTCATCAAAACATTTTTTAAACGCTGTCTTTGGAATTGAGTTTAGTTCTCGCCGCGAATTCTCCTTTATGTCTTCTACCGATTGAAAACGGGTACCACGAAGTGGTAATTTGAGTTTAGGAAAAAGAAAGAAATCAGCTGGAGCCATATCTGGTGAATATGGTGGCTGCCGGATGGTATTTTTTGAGTGTTTGGCCAACAATTCGTTCACAATGAAGGCCTTGTGCGAAGGCGCATTATCGTGGTGCAAAATCCAAGAATTTTCTTTCCGCGAATCTGGCCGTTTTCGTCGAATTTGCTCTCTTAAACGCCACATAACGCTCAAATAATATTATTTTTTTACCGTATGACCTTCCGGTAAGAATTCAGAGTGCACAACAGCGCGATAGTCAAAGAAAACATAACTTTGACTTCATATCGACTTCGTGGTTTTTTCGGTTTCGGTTCAGTTGGAAGGCGCCACTCCGAAGCTTGTTGACTAGTTTGCATGTCAAACTCGTAAACCCACGTCTCGTCACCAGTAACAATGCGTTTCATGAATGTTGGGTCGGAATTGACTCGTTCTACCATGTCCTCAGCGACTTTCATGCGATTGAGTTTTTGGAGAAAATTCAGATCTTTTGGGACTAGCCGAGTGGCAACGTGTTTCATACCCAAATAATTAGTTAAAATAGTACGAATCGACTCGTGAGATACAAAAAGTTCGGCGGCTATCTCTCTCAGAGTTGAATGAGGATTTTCAGTCACTATTTCCTTCACTTTTGCGATGTTAACTTCAGTTGCAGACGTTGATGGCCTACCAGAGCGAGGCAAATCTTTCATCACATCTCAACCGCTTTTGAACGCTTTGAATCACTCAGAAGCACGAGTTTTTGATAAAGTCGATTCACCGTAAGCCTTCTGTAACATTTTCAGTGACTCCGAACACGAAATTCCATTAGCGGTGCAAAATTTAAGACAAACTGTTTGTTCGATATTTTTGTCCATTATGAAATTCGCAATACACACTAAGTATATATGATATTACTAAAACCAGCACTGTATTTAATATAAATAACAGATGCAACTCAAACTCCGCGCCCAAATGGAAAACAGTTGTGCCAATCTAACAACAATAAAAAAACAAAAATTTGAATTTGGAACCATTAACAAATCATCCATTCCCGATACTTTTTTGACTGAATGTATATTCATTAATTTTAGAATACATGGTTGTAACCAGGCCAACATCTAGACTCCAGGTGTCAGGTAGGTTTTCTTGACTTGTGGAAGTGTCCTCTACTACCACGCACTCGCTGTGCCGGACTGGAAGGAGTCGGCAATAGGGGAGGACAACCTAGAGCTAGTGTCCCGAACATCTGGGACATGGCGCAAAAGAGGGACACCGGAGCAGCATACCCGCGTTCCCGGGGCTCCTCCCATCAGGTGTCAAGAGAAGTCCACGGTAGGTAAGGTTTAGTTGATTGGGGACGTTGACTGTGCCAGTCATCAAAAAGTCGCTATTTTATATAAAATTTAAGACACTTTGGGCCGGCAGAGATTAAATTTATCAGTTGTTTAAGTAGAATATCGCATTGTATTGGATTTAAGTTTGCATTTAGTATAAAAATACAGACGAAGTATACTAGATGTATTTTTAAATAATATCGGCAGTTAGTGGTTATTGTAAGACGGTCACCGTAGCCTAGTTGGTAGTGCTCCTGCCTACGAAGCTGGTGGCCCTGGGTTCGAATCCCGGTAAGTGCAAATATTTGTGTGATGAGCACGAATATTTGTTTCTGAGTCATGGATGTTTTCTATGTATTTCAGTATTTATCTATCTATTTAAGTATGCATATCGTCGCCTGGTACCCATAGTACAAGCTTTGCTTAGTTTGAGGCTAGGATGATCTGTGCGACATTGTCCCTAGATATTATTATTATTATTGATGCGAGTCGTTGTCACTTGTCGTTGTATCGATATGAGTCGTTGTCGTTGACACGCTACCGTCCACGAATAAACCTTGATTGTTTTGGCATGGAGGATTTTCACACGGCCATAATTATATCGAACATTCAAATAAGCCAAGTTAATTTTGAATAGCCCAAATTAGTGGTTTTTAACAGCAACCAAATTACAGCATTTATCAGGAAATGTTTACAATGTACTACATTTTCCATTTGACGCTGGCTTTGTTGTTGCTTTATATTTATTACTAGAAACCCACCCCGGTAAAAGAAAATGTTAAAGTTTTAATTCACTTTAAAAGCACTTGTACATATACAACTACATAACTACATCTACATAAACTAAAATTTTCAGGATAAAACCAACGAAACGAAACGAAGCATATAATTTTGGTCTTGCGTCAACATATACATAGTACCTAGTATACTCTATATATAATTTTATCTATGGATAATTTTACTATCACCGCTCAGATAAAATTTCTAGCAGAATCAATCAGTCTGAATGTTGAGTAAATATCGAATTTAGGTCTAATGGTGTGTCCATGTATCACATGGAAATGTCGTTGTCACTGCCACTTCAGCTTGGCAATCCTTTGGACTGTGTCGATTACTTCGGTTTGCCTGCGGATTTCGACATTTCTGATTCGATCTCGCAGGGAAACTCCGAGCATAGCCCTCTCCATTGCTCTTTGGGTGAGTGATCACTAAAAACTTCACTAAATTATTATTTAAAATTACTGGTAAGTATTTTTAAATACAGTGATATTTAGTTAAGAATACGCCAAATTGTGCTTCGGTACGATACTGTAACGCTCGCCACAATTTTTCCGGAGAGGTACAGCACCAGGGGAGATTTTCCAATAATAACACAAACTAGTTATACTGCAATCAAGATATTTTATTCATAAGATTTGGGTTACAACATATTTATAATGAATTTACACCATTTTACTAGTACACTGTAACTCAACACATCAGCGACTCCATCTATCAATATGTGGTGGGTAGGTGTTATTATCTATATCAGTATATATTTACGAAAGAAAAGTTGTAAATCCGTTATCTGATTTCCATAGTAGGTACAAGCTCTACTTACTTTGGGATCAAATGACTGTGTTTTAATAACTCAGGATGGAATAATATTTTATGACAAAACTATTTCGGGTTGAATTCTTTTTTATCTGGAATTAAAATACATTCTAATTTTAAATACTTTGCCCCGCTATCTTTTAGAATGGAAGGACATTCCAACCTTAACTTATAAAAAGAAGTTGTATTGAAGGGAAAATAATATTATAGTGTTCAATTATATCTATCTATACTACCACAATCGTAGTTAACTATTACCGAATGGCATACTGATGTAGCTCGGATATTTTCTTCTAAGTGGCAGCCAGCCAGCTGTTCAATTTCGGTGTCAATTGCGGTTTCAATTTCGTTAATCAGATTAGAGATCAACTTTAGTAGTGATAGTAAATCTCATACTGGTATCTAGCAGTGGCGAATGGTGTTTAATTTAATAAGTCAAGCTATTTTTTTACTAGACGTTTATAGTAAGCCTACGTGGCTTATTACGTATTTTCCTACTTATAATTGTCTATATAAAACAGAAACATCAACAATATCGAATAAAATCCTAATTATGAAGTAACAAGAACAAAACACGCAACTTGGTAGCAGCCAAGAAAGTAAACGCTTCGAGAAAATCACAACCACGCATTCCGCTTGCTAGGTTTCAATTGAAATGCCGATAGCTTAGTCTGTAGCCAGTGAGCGAAAGATTTGCTATTAACAATCTTGTAAGTAGATAACTTCTAGATACATAGCATTGGCAAGAACCGAAACTAAGTTTTGAACTAAACTAAATGCACTTGCTGTTTTGGTATAGTTACAAACTTCGAAACGATTGTTTAACCATAGTATGGTTTAACAATCGTTTCGAATGATTGCAACGAATTAAAATACTAGTAATGCTAATATTTTATTATCATGACTTAATATAGATTAAAAACTGCAACCAATTTTCAGACATCTTTAAAAGAAACGTATAACTTGAAATGTGGGTGGGCTACTTCGTGATTTGTAGGTTTGATTCCTATTTAAATTTATACACCAAATTAAAATAAAAAAAGATTAGTATTCATATTGATATAAAAGACGATGGGATAATTATCAAACAAGTTTGTGTAGTCAGAAGAAAAATGTGGCCGCAATTTGCTAGGATAATATAATTCTGTTTAATAAAGTATTCGAAATACTGATGTAAGAGAGCGTTGTGGTGTGAAAGCAGATGTAGTCACAAAGATTGAAAAAGGAATGCTGAGATGGTTTGGCCATTTAGAGAGGATGAATGAAAGAAGATTGACCAAATAAGTATACCTGGCCTGTGTGAATGGAACAACCGGAAGAGGAAGACCTCGTCGAACATTCTCTGACCAAATCGGAGACGTTCTCAAGAAAGGGCAGGTCAGAAGTACCCTAAACCGGCGAGCATGTATGAAGAATATAATGACAGTAATCGAGGCAAAAGACGTGTGCAAAGATCGTGACAAATGGAAATCCGTTGTCTCTGCCTACCCCTCTGGGAAACAGGCGTGAGTCTATGTATGTATGTATGTATCTAATAATCTGTCTCCGTCTATCTTGATAACCCTCGATACAGTTGTTTTATGTGGTTCGCCTGTGTTTAAACTAATATTTTAATTTTAACTTAAGGCCATATAAAATCTCATATGGGCATGCTTTTAATTACCTTGGGTTAAATTATTGCAACCCAAGAATAACAAAGATCAGGGGAAATCTGTTTATTAGTCTTGTGTTTCGAATTTTTCGTGCTTGTCGACGATGAAAAAACATTTTTTTTTCTTATAAGAAGTAAATAAGTAGCTCTTTATTGTTTTAGGTACACCAAAATAATAAAATTAAATTGATATAACATGTTTATATCAATTTATTAACAAGATATTAAAATGGCTGCCTTTGCGCTGGGTATACTTACTAAATAATATTACTTTACAAATATTTGTGTGATGAGCACGATTATTTGTCTGGTTGTAATTTAAAATCCATCATTATAAATTACATAATAATCATCCACTAATTACTAAATTTACCACTTTTATTTTGTAAATACATACTTATATAGATAATTACATCCAGACTCAGGACAAACAGACATGTTTATGCACACAAATATCTGTCCTGGATGGGAATCGAACCCATGACCTGCGGCGTGAAAATCAAGAACTTACCAACCACGCCAACAGGCCCTTATCTATATTATGTACCTATGTATTTAAAAATATATACATATGTTTATATTTGTGTCCTAAAATATTTATTTATTATTATTTATAACATTTGGCAACGGAATTAATAACATAGTACACCTTGCAATTAGTCAGTCACAACTTAGAAATTTTATTTCTGCCTGACGATAAACTACCCTCAGGGAGAAAAACCATTTACTTTTTAATTGGAGGAAATGGCTCAAAGAGCAGTTTTGAAAGTTAATCTTTATTGCCATTTTTTTACCCCTTCTGAAGTTTACAAACAAAGTTTAGTTTCCTCAGCTTCATATCTTTTCCTCAGTCACCAGGCAATGTTTACTACATGACATTATCAATATAAAACTAATTAAAATAACGTTTTTTTTGCTATAAACGTTGCGGTTAACGCGCATAGTGCCAAATACCCCTTGGTTTATGGGGTCGTATTCCCACCCGCACTTAAATTTTATACTTACTCATTTGAAAGATATCAATAAACAGTTAATTTTTGTTAAACAATCAAAGCAAACTTGTGTTTGGCTGTCCTGTAAAATCATATCTAGTTATGTTTTTATATGGGCCTAGTTGCGATCGACACATTTCTTTTGATATTTTTGATATTATATTTTGTTTGTATATGTGACGTTTATCAGTTATCACCTCATAATCTGATGCAAACATTTGTAATTGTAATGTATCAAAAATTGTTATG
The DNA here is from genome assembly GCA_951640165.1 of Pseudoips prasinana. Taxonomy (NCBI): domain Eukaryota; kingdom Metazoa; phylum Arthropoda; class Insecta; order Lepidoptera; family Nolidae; genus Pseudoips; species Pseudoips prasinana. The sequence continues at coordinate 21,085,189 of OX621240.1, forward strand.
ATAAGTTTTATGCGTTGTTTTTAATCGCGAGGATTTTATTAATTTATTATTTGCTTCCAGAAAAAAGGATCTCTGATCTCTTGCGCAAACACTTACACAAATAAGGCTAGAGCTACAGTTCTTTCGATTGTATATTCACAGACACAGGATACTAAACAGAACATATAAAAATAAGCGCTATGACAAAGTGAATATTTCTGCTATTTGCAGAAACACGTGATGAGTTAAAGTTATGAATTAACAACAACATTTTCACTGTCATAAATGTAATGATTAGTGAAATAATATTTCCAGAATAACTTAGCTACATATGACATCATTATTGTAAATTTCGTAGGAATCTCTAATTTAGATAAGTTCCTAATGCTTGTAATGTCCTAATTACATCAGCTGAAACAATTTTTAAAGTCAATTGATTTACTTTTATCCATTAGGAACAAACATATTAAAAACGCGGTAAGCTAAATAAAACCGTTTAAAAATCTAATCCATTGGTTACATTATGTTATTGTACTTGACGTAAGGTTCTCTATTTAATTTCAATATATAGTATACTATAATTCAGCCCATGGTGTTCGCTGATGGTGCAGTTTTCTATCGGGAAAATAATAAAAAATAACTGAGTTTAAGTTTATCGATTACACACAAACATAATAATATCATAAAATCTAATAATTGAAAAAATTAAATCTATTCCGAAATTAGCATCTATAAATTAGCGTGATAAGTTTTGTCGAACTGGCCACTTCGATCTCAAATATCTAGCGTTTGGTAACAAATTCCAAATTCAAATGTATTCCATATTAAGCCTTGTGTATGCGTTTCGAATTTTGTAATTCATTTGTTTTTGAGCCATTTGTTTTTACTTTGACATGTTTCTATTCACAAAATAAAAAATCTTGTAATATCACTATATTTACGAGTGCAAAAATATTTGTTCTAACACAGTTCTGGACCAGAATGAATCACGTTGAGGGCCGAAGACACAAGTTGACAATAAAAAAATAAATGTGATCGTTGAAGCAGATTCATTGCAAATCACGTGAAGCTAGCGGCAGATATTGGTGTTACGGACAAAATAATTTTAATTCATTTGAAACAAATTGGAAAAATGAATAAGCTCGAGAAATGTATGCAGCATGAATTAAGTGGAGCGCACCAACAGACACGCATCGAGTGCTGCGTTACATTACTCAACTGTCACAATAACGAGGGCATTTTGAATTGTATATTATTATTACTATATATATATTGTGTATTATTGTTATGAAAAATGTATACGACAATAAGACAGAAAAAACGCTCATCACAATAGTTGAATCCTGGAGAACCGGCCAAATCCCATCACAAGTGAAAGTGGACTCTGAAAAAGGTACTGGTGAGTATTTGGTGGACGAGTGTGGGTGACACACACTACAGGTTAGCAAACCAGTGTGTGTCACGTGCATTTTTTTTTTTCTTTTTTCATTTGGGCAGATGATTAGTGTACATCTGTATTGTCAACAGTTACAAGCCATGGTGGAAAAACCACCGAGACTGCTAAATTGTACTGCGGCTGCATGATAATGCTAGGCTAATTCAAGACAGATAGTCGCTGAATTAGAGGATCAGTGTTTGGAATATCTCTCACATCTAACATCCTCCCCTGACCTGTTGGCGTGGTTGGCAAATGCTTGCTTTTCACGCCGGAGATCGGGGGTTCGATTCCCACCCAGGACAGATAATTGTGTGCATGAACATGTCTGTTTGTCAGGGTGTAATTATCTATATAAATATGTATTTACAAAATAAAAGTAGTATATAAGTTATCTGGTGTCCATAGTACAGACGCCAGCACATCAAGCTACCCAATCTGTCAAATTTCTTTTATAGATTTTCAACTTTATCACAAAACGATAAGGTTCACTTTCAATTAGCCAAATTTGACAGATTGGGGTAGCTTGATGTACTGGCGTCTGTACAAGCTGTGCTTTAGTTTGAGATCAGATGGCCGTGTGTAAATAATGTCCCAGGATATTATTATTATTATATTATGATTATTTTCCGAAAATAGACAATTATTTGCAGGGAAAAACATCTGTCCCCAGGAGACAGTCCAAAGTGCTTTCAAATATGTCAAACTACCAGTGCCAGCTATAGTTATCAAACACCAGTCATTAGAAATGTCAGAGATCTACAGGGCTGCTTCCTCAACTACGACGTAACCGGTAACCACTGCATATTACAAATACAGCACAAATTATGTTCTACCAATGAAAATATTCACCTTACTTTTGTTTTTCAGCAATGTTAAATAAGTGTTAATGTAATATTCTTATTTCAATTCTGAATAAACGAACAATTTTGGATAATGATACTCCATTTCCGATTAAATTTCGTCCGCCTGTTTTCATTAAATTGGAACAATGAAAACATATTTTTCGGACAGAAATGGAGATCAACATTTTTCAATAAGCTTAAGTGCTTATCATAAACATTGATACCCGGGTTTTTGTAAATGATATCAATATTTTATTTTTGCTTCAATGGTAGTATCTTTAGATTTATTTCCTTGAACATTATATTTTTATTATTTATTTTGTTACTAGATGTAGTACATAACGAAAGAGGTAAACACACAAGTCGAATCCAGTAGACACAGATTTTATGACGCTGTTGGCCTGATGGTTCCCCTGTCTGCTAAGCTAGAGGTTCTGTGTTTGGGTGTAACTTATCTACAAAATGTATGTATTTAGAAATATATAAGTATGTTTATCAGTTGTCTGACAACTGATAAACAGGCCTCTTCCTAGTTCGACATCGTGCCAAAATTTATGATTATTACTAGCTGTGCCCCGCGGTTTCACCCGCGTTAAACTTTATAAATGATCACAGCTCCTCCCCTGTAGGTGATAGCGTGATAATATGTAGCCTATAAGTTGACCCGACCTCTTAGTAATATTCATGCAAAATTTAAAGTAAATCCAAGCAGTACTTTTTGAGTTTAGCCCGGACATACATACAGACAAACAGACAAACAGACAAAAATTCTAAAATCTATATTTTTGGCTTCGCTATCGATTGTAGATCACGCCCCAAGTATCGTTTAAAAAAAATATTCAATGTACAGTTTTGACCTTCCTACGATTTTATTATATGTATAGATTATTACTATATAACTTAGAAATCGATCGTCACTATATTATTATATCGTCACTATACCTTTTAACTTTCTGCAATCGCACAAATAGAGCTCCGTTCACAGTTTCCTTAAAAGAAAAAAGTGGATAAATCAATATTGGATGAAGTTTCCAAAGTATCGACTATGTGCGAGTGATACAAACGACCATATGCAACGGTTACCAATTTTCATCAAGTGGAACTTATTTTCTAAGTTGTTAACAATCACACCCTACTTTTGTGACGGGGGATAAAACAATACGTTATAAAAATGGGCATCTAAAATGGATCACAAAAAGAATATCAAATTGGTGTCTGAATAATTAATTAACCGTTAGACTCCCAGAAAATATTCGTACATTTCGAGGAAAATTTGAGTAATATTTACTTTTAGATGAGGGATTGAAATAATATTATTTTGGACACAGTAGCTGTTAGAAAAGTATTGGAAAGAGTAAAAATATATTTCACCTGGTGTAATTCCACCTTATTAGATTCAAACAACCGACATAAAGTTACGGAAAACAAAAATATAATATTCTATTTCGACAAAAATGAATCGTCATTATTTGGAATTTGTCTTAATATTTTATACGGAAATACTTCTTCAGATTGGCTCTTTTTTTAACTATTCAATTAATTTTGATGATATTTTTGTTATATACTTCCTCTGCCTCAATAAAAAAAAGACACTAAATAAATAAAATCATACATCATCTTATAAAACTTCCTTTTACATAGTCATTTTACGAACGTTAATCATTGTCCATCCATTATGATAATTTAATTTATGAAATTTTACGGTTATATTATATATAGTGATATTTTACTGTACCCTCATATTGGCATTTTCAAGATAACATTTTGGGATAGAGTTAAACATTGCTTGATTTTTAATGTTAATGTACCAATATTGTAAAATAAATCTCCACGTAACGAGATATCAAGAATTAAAAGTGTTCTTTTATGTGAAGGTTTAGTAATAGAATTATTATTTTAACGATTATAAATCCCAGCGAGAATAAAGTAGCTAAAGCTTGTCGGGAAGTTCGGAAAGGTTGTCAAAGCCTAAGTTTAGGTCAGGTAGCCAATGAAAACGAAAGACACGAATTCAATTAGATTTTTTGTTTTACCATTCTTTTGTCTCGTAAATAGTGGATGGACGGCGAAAAAGTTTTAAAGTACCTTCTTATTGCCTCTACGTAGTTATGCATCAAAGACTTACCTACTTATGTTCATTTATTACTTAATTAAACTTAGTCCACAGTTTAATATTAATAATAAGTTGTATCATTCATAGAATTCGATATGTGACATACATTATATACATTATACATTACATTACAACCCATAATTATTGTGTAGGCGGTAATTACGATACATATTTTATTTACAGCTCAGCCATTATTGTACAATATCATATATAAAAGAAACAAGATTTGTTTCTTTTATATATGATATTGTACAATAATGGCTGAAACATGATTTTTTTTATGTACGATCGAAGTCCTTGTCATTTTGACCCAACTATGACAGCCTATACTTGAAACATTTTGACTGTGCATTATAATTATAATAATTAACTGGGGCATAATAAATCTGGGAATATGAAATACTGATATAAGAAAGCGTTGTGATGTGAATGAGGATGTAGTCACAATGATTGAAAAAGGTATGCTGAGATGGTTTGACATTTAGAAAGGATGAATGAAAGAAGAATGATAAAAGAAGCATATCTGGCCTGTGCGAATGGTACAACTGGAAGGGGAAGACCTCGTAGAACATTCTCTGACCAAATCGGAGATATTCCCAAGAAAGGCCAGGTCAGAAGTACCCAATAACCCAGAAATAACCAATGAGCATGTATGAAGAATATAACGACAGTAAATGAGGCGGAAGAGGTATGCAAGGATCGTGACAATTGGAACTCCGTTGTCTCTGACTACCCCTTTGGGAAACTGGCGTGAGTCTATGTATGTATGTATAATATCTGGGATTAAAATTTTATATACTAAGTTCGAAAGGTAAGTAATAAATCGTATTCCAGGCGACTCATGATAAAATAATTTCGACGATTAATAGTTAGCACCACTTAATCTACCGGAGTAGGTAAATTTTATTCGTACGTGCCCGGTAGCCTGTTTGCGTAGTATAAGATAAATATACTACGTAAGCTTTTATATCAGAATGGTGGTCATAGTATTGTAATTTAATACTTGTACCTAACATTCTGTGGAGCTTTTTTGCAAGAAAACTGTGAACTCTAATTCTACTTTAACTACAACTTTAACTACACTTTATTGAAATCCTTACACTTAATCCTTGTTCCCAAGGATATGTGTATCTATATTGTTAGAGTTTAGTTCTATGCAGCAAATATATAAAAGATTTTTTTATTTGGTACAAAATTGTATTGTTTACTTTAGTAGAAAATACCAACGAATGGACGTTATATAATAATGGTATAAGGTTCGCGCGGTGAGGCAAAATTGGATTTGTTTGCTTGGATTCGTTCTATAATTGAAAAAAGAAGACAATTTCATCGCGGCTAAAATTAGACCCCGACTCAGACTGTGGGAATCGAACCGGAAACACGTTAGGACCGAGGTAATACGAGCACAGAAACACATCTGTCAGAGCAGAATATCTAAGAAATTGTTCTACTACAGCTAAATACCCATATCCTCCGTCTTGGGGAAGGATTTTGTCCAGCAATGGTCGTTGACGACGGGGATCCCACTATTTGACTTAATCCTCTTGCCCTGTGGAGAGACGTATCGTCTTTATGTGCCCTCTACCGTATTTATCACGGGAAGTGTTAAGTGGAATTGTTATAACTTATACCTGCCGCCACATTCCGCCACAGATCTTCTCGTCAAAAGTGGAAATTTCATCCTTATCACCTGAATGAATGGTCATCTACCACCGTGCGTTTCACAAGAAACTTGTTGCTGCGCCATATCGCTCTGTGGAATCAATTAACTACGGAGGTATTTCCGATCCAGTATGAGATGGCAACCTTCAAGAAATGAGCCTATTCTTTTCTTAAAGGCCAGCAACGCACTTGCGGCCCCTCTGGTGTTGCGAGTGTTCTTGGGCGTCGGTGATCACTTACCATCAGGTGACCCACTTGCTCGTTTACCATCCTTTTTCATAAAAAACAACCTTATTCGGTTCACATGACGAAGATGAGGCCTAGGAAACGTTGAAGCGTTTATAGTCAGACTAACTGCGCGGTATGGAAAAGTAGAACACCTTCGCTCAATAGTGAAACAGAATAATATAGGTAATAAAAAAAATTACTACCATTTGTACAAACTTTGGAATTTTTTAATTGTTATTTTATTTAGTTAGTTTCATTGAACAGCAAATAACTTAACAATTATTTTTCAAAGGTAGCCTTTGCAGCCAGAGAGAAAAAGAAGCTTGTTTCAATGTAAGATAAATATGCATGCCATCATGCGTATTTATCAAACATAGAAACTAGCTGTCTAACAATATTAAACGAACTGTATGAACTCTTTGATGTTCGTCGACCATTTGTCATGTCTATGTACGTCACTATTCTCGCTCGGATGAGCATCTTATAGAAAATAGATCCATGCCACAGTTGATTCAACAAATTCTATTTGAATCAGTGAATATCTAGTGGGTCTGAAGTAATGTGCTATACGGTGGCCGTCCATCAAGTTTTGGAAGGATGTTTCTAAACGAAAAGTCTCTTCTACGATAGACTGAATATGACTGGTACGATAGTTACGTAAGATGTCCATCCACCATATATATTTACAAAAGAAATGTATATGTAATATATCAGTTATCTGATCTCTACTTAGTTTGGCCGTGTATGAATAATGAATGTTCCAGAATATTGTTATCTAAATCACCTCGACATTGAAATATATATTTATTTCTTTTGGTACGTTAATTATGAAAATAAAGTAAGTAATTATAAGAAATGTTACATGTTGGTCTACCAGTAGAGGAGACGCTAATGTAGGTTTCGGGGCCAATCGTGTTACTTGCATTACCTTTGAACAGTGGAGTCGGTGGTGTCGAGTTCAAACCCAAGGCACGCCAACCACAGAATTTTCAAATTCACGTATTAGAAATTAACTGACTCGTACATAAAACGGTAAAGGAAAGCACCAATAGAAAATCTGCATGCCTGATAATTTTCTAAAATGTTCTTGATGGTATGTAATATCTGCCAACCCGGACTAGGGAATCCTGGTGAACTATGGCCTATAACCTCTAATTGTAAGAGAATGTCCTTGCTCTTTAATATCCCACATATTAAAAACAAATAGCGTAAATTTGCTACTTTCCTGTTAATATAAAGTATGAGCTGTTAAAAGTTCATAAGATTTATGTAACTAAATGTTTTCTAAATCAGTGTTACGACACCGATAAAATGTAGGTACCTATTTAGTATTAGTAAGGCTATGTAATTAGTTTTTAAGACATTTAAAAAGAATAGCAAAACGAACCGATAAGTAATATGAATTAGTGAGTACCGCGTGGAAATTAAGGTAATGATTCGTGGTCGTGCTGGGTAGTACGAAACGTTTTTCGAAATTATCTTTACGATGAGAACATTCATGTCATTTAAAAATTTTAATGCTACTTATATTCATACATTTTGAGGGCCATATAAAATACGGTGGACTCAATATGTTTTATATGCCCACATCTTTACTTTATATGGCAGTTGAACAGGATACGTTTAGCCATAAAATGTTCAAGACCCTCATTTTCAACGCCTTTGGATATTGTATTTTATGGCTCGCGATTTAAAATAAAAAGGCTGTGGAGATGGACATTCTTTTCAGCCCATCGAGTGGTAAATGGCCCAGGAAGTCGTAGGCATACGCTGTTAAGATTTGTGAAGCGTTACCTATGTTATTAAGATGTGCCTTTGATTTGGCAAACACTAAAATACATGCTGGCGAATGTTGGACGCAGGTGCTATTATAAATGTACATACCTACATATGTATGTATTCTTTGAATCCGATGGGAAGGCCATTCAACCACCGGAAAGCTGATGAAAGTGCAGAAATTATTATTCGTAAATTTATACTTTAGGAACTTTTAAAGAAATTTCATATATGATAATATAATTTCATACATGCACACCGGGTTAGGATATTTCTAACCTGGCCTTTCTTTCTTAATGACTTTCTTAACGAGACAAAAGAGGTGTGGAAATGATCGTGATAAATGGAAATCCGTTGTTTCTGCCTACCCCTCTGGGAAATAGGCTTGAGTCCATCTATATTGACTGCCTCGTTGGTGTAGCGGTAACGTTTTCAACCGCAGATAATGAGGTCCTGGGTTCAAATCCCGGGTCGGCCCAAAAAGTGATTTTGGGAGTTTTCCGTAAAAAGAAATTTCTCAGTATCAGCCCGAAGTCTGGAAATTGGCGGTATTACAACCCCGTGCCTCGGAGAGCACGTAAATCCGTCGGTCCTGTACCTGAACTCTTTCCGGTCGTGTTGCTAGGCGTCCCATCGGATCATGAGAGTGATGGAATAGAAAGTGCCCCTGTGTTTGCGCACACACTTGTGCACTATAATATGTCCTGCGCAATTGGCTAGTCTCCATTAAAACTGGCCACCGTGGCCGTAATCGGTCGGGACGACATCATCATATGTATAGTATGATTTGATATGTTCACTTTCTGAACGCTTGGTTAAGTACACTCCTAATTATGCTTCAGTCTGTTATAATGAATGCAGGTAATTGTACTGCCTGAGAAGTGCGTATACGAAGTGACAAATACTAGCATAGTTCTACACAATATATACGTTAAGCTTTGGGTCCCGGTTGTAGTCGTTAGACAACATTCAATAAGCCATGTCAGAGGCCTACTGGGTGGCTTAAATAACTCTTAACACTGGAGTAACCACTGCCCATAGTATAAGCAAGTACTATGTTTGTATTCACTTTCTTTGTCGCGTTTTCTATGATATTTGATGGATAATCACATTTTGCTTTCAGCTTAGACTACAAACCCCCAAGATGCCATTCCGGAGCACAGCAACGAAACCGTTCAAAGTAATATATATTTTATTCTCAATACGATTGACCGGCGAAGCAACCTTTTCTCTGTTTATTAAATATCATTACTATTATAAAATAAATATTATTGTTAATGTTTTCATACAATCCGTGTACCTAAATATCTGTATTTAAGTACCTAGAAATAATTATAAACAAATAAATTAATTATATATTACTACAAACATGTTCTGACTATTTACAAGCGCTGTTTTAAAGTCTATGTGAATAAAAACCTTTTTTTATTATTAAATCTGGACATAGACTGGCACTAGCAAAATCAACACATAACGGCGGTACTTTGGCAGACGTACAACTTCAATTGCGCATTAATTATGTACCTGCAATTGGCTTTCACGCCAAAAACTGAGCATTAATATTTAACAGTATATGCAAAACACAGCATCCCGATCCCAGTACATAAAAAGATATTTTCAATGTAGGTCATGATATTTCATAGAACTAAAAGGGGTTGAAAAGCAAGAACGGCTTAGTGAAATTTAATAAACTTGGAAGTTAAATAGCGCGTTCTTTTTTTTAATAAAGATTAAAGTTTCTTGAAAAAAATTAATCTAGTCTAAGAATTATGAACCTCTCTTCTGATCCAAAGGTTGTGTTGTTAAAAAATATGTAAATCTGTCTCAGTCTGGGTGTTTTCTTTGTAACTATGTTGGCGGAGAACGAAAATTAGAAAGCAGTGGTCGCTTTCTGCGAAGCTGTAATGATACAGAAGGAGGCCGCTGAGCGGGATCGGGAGATGGCTAATACCACCCGCAGGGGAATGAGGCGCCGGAGAAGTGGTTCTGGCCATTAAGCTGGCGTAAGATATAGGCGCCTCTAGTTCAGTGGTGGCAGCGCGAGTGAGTGTAGAAAGAAACGCTGTACTAGCCCCATCACCTGACATTTGGCACCCTCGGGATCACATTCGGTAGGAGTGAGGACTCCAGCTGTCCTTGTTCTTTGAAGGAAAGGATCTCGCAACCTGGAGTAGCCGCAGGTTGGTTACGTGCATAAAGCATGTTGAGTGTACTAACACTTAAGGGCCTCGGAGGTACCTCTCCAGAGGAATTAGATGGTGGTGATTCCGGATGCGCATCGTCTCGAGTTCCGGAGCTACCACACCAAGCATCGAAGGATAGGGTACCATGGTGGTTTTCCATGACCCCCCGTATTCCCAACGGCGAAGATTTGTAAAAGGTTTCCACCCCGTAAATATAAAAAAGGGAGTTTTGTTTCTATCGTATGTAAATATTTACAAAAAAATATATATTATTTATATTCATACTAGAAAATTCATCGTTCATCCGTTTTCTAGTATCCACAGTAAAAGCAAGCCAGGGGCAGAGCACCCTCAAGATGGATAGATGCCATCAGGAAAACTGTGGGGCCGGACATCCAGACGGCAGTCCACAGCTGCAACAACCGCAGCGAATGGAGAGCTCGCTGTTGTGGTCGCGACCCTCAGTATTGAGGGACCGAGGAAGAAGAAGAAGGTGCCTCACTAGCCGACCTCAGCGTGGGTGGAAAGAAATTTCGCTTAAACCGTACAGTACAAAATCGTTAAGGTTCAATACAGTTCAATATTACACAGGCAGTAGAATACACATAGAAAGTTACTTCTCAGACTTGGGGTTCGATACAGTTTGTATGCTAATTTACCAGACTTAGACTGAATTGAATCACAAAACCGACCGATAGGCATAATGAAATTCAGTTCTAACATGGAACCCGTAATCTAAACCAGTATAATAAATAAGTTCTAACTGTAGTTCTTAAAATGAGGTAGATAAACGTTTGAGATATTGCTATAAAAATATCTAAGACACTTTTAAAACTAGTCCAAAAGTGTAGCTCTTGCTCAACTTCAGTATAATTTTTTAATCTCCAGCGTACCTCGTACCAAAATAAACGGAATAACTGGTGTATTAGCCACGGAAATTTAAAATAAAGTTCTAGTTTTGCTGATAAATATAGTTTGTGTATATTAAGGTTTTGGTATAACCTGATGTCAAGGCTTGGATCTTACAAAGGCTTTTATTAAGGTACTTCACGGGGTTCTATTACTACTGAATATGACAGGTCAAGTGTTACAGTTAAGTTTGTAACAAAGTTTAGTGTTTACTCGTCTTTACACCGCGGCAGATTGCAGTTACAAGTTTCCAGTTGAAAATGGCAAGCTCTTTCTTTAGTTTTATTTATATGTTGCCTGTTCTAGTGAAATAATCCTTATAATACCAATTGACAACATACAATTTTATAAATGTATTGATAAATTCCCACAAAATTTGGAAGACGATATGATAGAGTATTGCAAAAAAAATAATAATATATCATGATTGTCCTAAAGCAAAATAAATAAATAATATAATAAAATAAATACAATCCCCGAAAATGTGGAAGTTAATCAATGAACTCTCGAAAAGTAAAACAATTTTAAATGTGGCCCACATCGACTACAAATCAAGTACTGATAAAGGGAAATGTGTGAAGAATGGCTATTTCTCTGCAATTGTTCATCATTTGGTAATACTATGCCTGACGGTTTAACATAGATCATCTCTACCAAATGCCAAGAACGGCCGATGCGAGAGAGAGATACGGATTATTTTAACAGATCATTTCTACCGACTAATTCGGATCAGGTTATTAAAATTATTGACGAATTGGATTCAATTGTATTTCATGTCCTTTAAATCATTATTCTAATAGTTTTTAAACAATTATATCCAAGTCTATAATATTCATAATTAGTTTTGGTGTGTTTCTATTTCACGGCGAATCATTCCATCATGTACCCCAATCAATTCATTCCGCGGCTTGACAACGAACACGCAATTAACTTCTACGTACGTTCGCAATTATGCCACGAGCCTTCGTTTCGCATCAAGAACTCATACCACCAATCGTATGACTTTTATGTGCAGAGTAATAAAGACCAAAATCTATTAACGGCAGGAATGTCATGTAATTAGTCGATGCAGATAAATTTTTGGAGCGTATCGGAGGGTCTCTAATATTTTTACCGCATACCGCGTCTATGACATTGTTATGTGTGGATTATCTCGAGGTTGGAATTTACAATTAAGGTTCATAAAGTAAGTAAAAATAAAATAAGGGTTACTTTGTAATTTTTTTCTTATATCCTTCATGGAATGAGCACAACAATTTCTTTTAATTTAATAATAAATTACAGTGTGTATTTCGGAAACGTACTTGTAAATATTTATTATTACATATTCTTTGGTAATTTAGATACAAATTTCTAATATTACATTCATAAATCTAAATTTTATAGCCTTATTCACAATGCAAAGCATAAATCTAAACTCAAAAATTGAAAATCATAAATTCAAACGTTAGGTGGGTCTTGAACCCGCAGGGGATCTGCGTAAATACAAATGCATTTCAAGCTTTTCAGCCCTTGCGGTGGTAGCCTACATCCGTAGAGTGGGTGCCGGGATCACCATCCATTTAAGCGCTTTCTTGGGATCTTGCTGCAGTCCTATGAATCTCAAGGAAAGAGATTATAAGAAGTTACAATACCCTCACAGATGTAAAAGATTCTACGTCTCACGTGAGTTTATTTCCTATATTAGCTATACTAAAGATAAGCAAAAATTGTGTTTAGTATTTAGGACAAAATTAATACAAACAATATCGAAGTTTCAGACCATTCAGTCTATTATAGCTCGTGAACGTGATTCACAAGCTACGGAAATTTAATAAAAAGGGGAGATTTTGCGGATTGGAAGGTTAATGTTCGCGGCGCTAATTGGATAACTGCGTGACGTGTGACCCTGGAAGTTCTTTATTATTTAATTTTAATACATCCACTAGACATGTCATTGGAAAATGAACAAAATTAATTTTCGTAATAACGTGTCAACTATTATACAATTTACTAACCGAAATACTTATAACACATTTATTTAATTTCAGTCGATCTGCCAGTGACATGAAAGTAAATAAATGTTTAATGTAGGTCCCAATTTTATCTGGAACTTAGTATAGCACAAAACTTTGTGATGAGAAAAATAAATGATTTTTATTATTATTATTATTATTAAGACATGTATTTCTTAACAAAAAATAAGTTTGTGTATTATCAGAAGATAATAAGACAGTATATATATAGTACAGATATATTTTTTATTTACACAGTATAGCTAAATTCAATACAGAAACTTACATGAATATAATAAACACAAATCGTAAAGTAGCTGTGTAGCAGTTGAAAATCTAATTAGATAGCTGCGTGACGTGTGACCCTAGAAGTTCTTTATTATTTAATTTTAATACACCCCCTAGACATGTCATTGGAAAATTAACAAATATTATTAACTTTCGTAATAACGTGTCAGCTATCATGCAATTACTGACCGGAATGCTTATCACACATTTATTTTTTGACGGTCACCGTAGCCTAGTTGGTAGTGCTCCTGCCTACGAAGCTGGTGGTCTTGGGTTCGAATCGGGGTAAGTGCAAATATTTGTGTGATGAGCACGAATATTTTTTTCTGAGTCATGGATGTTTTCTATGTATTTAAGTATTTATCTATCTATATACGTATGTATATCGTCGCCTGGTACTCATAGTACAAGCTTTGCTTAGTTTGGGACTAGGATGATCTGTGTGACATTGTCCCTAGATATTATTATTATTATATTATTATAATTTAATTTCGGTCGATCTGTCAGTGACATGAAAGTAAATAAATGTAGTTCCAAATTTTATCTGGAATTTAGGACAATATTATGACATGTATTTCTTAACAAAAAATAAGTGCGTGTATTATCAGAAGATTATAAGTACAGATATATGTTTTATTTATATATAGCTAAATTTAATTCGGAAATTTACTTATTGCTATTGAATATAATTGGAGAGAAATGTGACAAGAATATCTTTTTAAGCTTGCGAAAATTTCCCATGACTATGGCTTGCGTCTTTCTAGGGCTCCTTTCTATTCCATGATCTATCCTCCATAGTCATTTTGACTGCACATGTGGCGCAACAGTTCAGACAGTCACCTCGCCGCTTCATATCCCGTGTACAATTCCAGCGCATTTACAACTATTTGTATGACCCATAAACAGTTGTTCTAAGTCCCGAGGTAGTATGTGTCGGTCAGGCATATGTTTGTAAAGTACCCCGCGACGCAGGGATTCAACTCCCTTCATCATCATATCAGCCGAAAGACGTCCACTGCTGGACAAAGGCCTCCCTCAAAGATCTCCACAATTGCCGGTCTCATCAATTCAACTCCCTTATGCGGGTGTAATCTCAAAAAAAAAACTTATCATTGATATCACGAACCGCTTCCCAAATATGTTCTAGTGCGGCGTTGTATATTTAATAACTACTTTAATTAAGATAAATTTTTATTTCGTATATTCATCTCACAAAGTAGATTTCATCACCCCGTGCGGTTGAAGTCGCTAACTTTAATTTCCTGCCGACAAACTCTGACTGCAGGATTTTTCTAACGGCCTTGATTTGGAACGTGATATTGAACAGGGTGAACCGTAAGTCACTGAAATTTTTGAGCTATTTACGATACTACTAAAAATAACTATGCATATAATTTCTAAATATTATATAGGTATTGTACTCAAACAAATTAACCTGAAAATGTTACTATGGGTTATATATCCGGCTATTTAAATTAGACAATTAGTTGTTGTTAATTTTCATGTTTCACAGTTCTATTTGGGTCCGTTACCTGAATAACATAAATGACTGTCATTAAATCTCAAAACCCAAAAAAATAAATTTTTATGCTTTTATAGTAAGACACGATTTAAATTATTTCTGTCGATATCGGATTCAAGATAACTTGAAGATTTTTTCTTAACGAACGTAAGGTAAAACGTAATATTATAACATAATAAATTCTTCTTTAGTAAGCATATTTTGTAAGTGCGGTCCTCCTTTATTCGATCGATGAATGATGACTGTATTACAAGCACTCGATTTAGACTGCACCCTGTAATCATAAGAAGTCGTAGAAAATTTATGTGGCGAGTATGGCTGCGGGCTGCGGCCTGATCCGGAAACGAGTTTAAAATTAAATTACTGTTAGTGCCTACTTTCTATCAGTTGAAAGTTGGATTCTTGTCTGGAAACAAGGCAGTATAGCAATTACCCTTCTAACAGTTGTTAGGGCGTGCGTTGGCACAAGAAAAGATCACACGACAACAAGGGGACGATATGACATGTCTGTAGACCTATTTTTGGAATGAAGTTCCTTATCGGGCGTTGTGAAAGGGGGCTAGACGGAAAAAAATCTTACGAAAAGTTGTCACGACACTTTTTGCAGCTGTGCGGCGTGCGCATGTTTCTCTGTCTGTCTCGCTCTCTCTCTCTCTCTCTCTCTCTCTCTCTCTCTCTCTCTCTTATAGAAAGCAAGCCAGATATTTTCATTTCTATTTCGCATTGAACAGTGTGGTGTCGCGACGATGTTTTTTGTATAGTGTATACAGGTTTTTTGTACATAATAAATAATAAGAAATAACTTCGTTCCATCCGGGTGTCCCTTGACACCTCTCAAGTTTATATATATATACAATGTGGCTTTAACAGTAGTTTCAAATTTGTTCATTGCCATTTGTTTGATGTTATTAGGTTTAGAAGCGTATGTTACTAATGTTGTCGAGTACACGAGTAGCAAGTCACAAGATCTTCGGTCCATCTTGTAGGTCAGGTGGGCAGGCCGCCCACGCTGCGTCTTCCGGTTCGTGGTCGCCACCCGAGAACCTTTATATAATTATATATTTATATAATTACTACTAAATACTAAATTGTAATTGTGTAACTGTGTAATTGAACCCTAAAAGTTTTAAATGGTTTCATCTGGAACTACATATAACATTCTACTGAAGCATTTTATGACACTCATATGCATAACTATGAGCTATTAAAAGTTATAATTTGAAGGAAAATATTTCGAAGGAAATCGTCTTAACTGTATTGGTTCAGACGATTTCCTTCGAAATATTTTTCTGAGTATCACTTCGATAAATATCACAATAGATGTGGTTTAAATTTATATTGGAATGTCCATTGAAGGTATGCCAACCACAAAGATTTGTGAGACCGACTAACATACTACTATAGAAAGTATTTCAAAAGCTCACTGTGATACTTTTGGCACGTATATCTAATAGCCAATAGGAAATATTGGAGATTGCGATATGGCGGTCTTCAATTATGTTTAATGCATGAGCAAGGGATAAGTTGGAAATTCTAAGATCTTTAATAGACTTTCTATTAGCAATGAACTCGATTCGAAATCTTTAATATAGACATACACTCGGCTCAAGCAATATTTCCATTATAAGCTGACCTTTCATTGTATGGAAATATAATAATAAAAATAATCAGCTTATACTGGAAATTTATCGCTTGATATGTAGCCGTGTGTACATATGCAGGAACATCTATAAAATATTTTCTCCATTAAATTAATCGATTATAACTATAAATACAACATTCTGATATTTTTTTTAAATTCTTAATACAGTTAAAATAAGTTGCAGGGGAGTTTTACCAGATATAAAATAAAAATCAAATTACGCGTGATTGAAAAATCTTAAAGTTTTTATTACAACGGGTTGACGTACGTCATCATGTCAGACAAATTACGTCCACAGCTGGACGCAAGCCTCCCCGAAGAATAAAGGAGATATGCCATAATCGCCACGCTTGGCAGACGGGTTGGCGATCGCAGTTAGATGGTCATAGTTCACAGAAAAACGCCGCTTCCCGTTCTTTGGTAGGTATTCCCTCGGTCGATTTTTACGCCCCTCACGGGATGAGATGATGTGATGATATTCTATGCCGTCACCACACAGCAAACGTACGTAAAAGTACGTTAAAGATTTGTATTGTATAAATAACAGTTAGTAGGTACCTAAATATGCAATTAATCGACATTGAATCCTATAAAACTTTATTTCAAAGATGATGATGATTGTATATTGGTCCTGGCGACCACTTCAACTCCTAGTTGGTATGGCGTTGATGAACCAAAAGATGGCTGCCATAGTGAATCTCCTTAGTAAATTGTTGTGCGAACGTACGCACGTGAGTTTTCTATCAGCATAATAGTATTGAACTCGCTATGCCCCACGGTTTAACCCTCAATATTTTAATTATAGCCTATGTATTATTCGACTATATAAGCTACTAGCTGTGCCCCGCGATTTTACCGGCGTTAATATTTATAAATTATAGCCTATTGTGTTAATCTAGGGTATCAGCTAACTCCATACCAAATTTTATTGAAAACGCTCCAGTCTTTTTGACGTGAAAAAGTAACAAACATACACACTCACACACTCACAAACTTTCGTCTATAATATTAGTGTGATATTACTTCACAGTTTCATCAAAATCCGTTATGTAGTTTTTGCGTGAAAGAGTTACAAACATCCATACTTACCAACTTTCGCATTTATAATATAAGTAGGATACTCGCGGGTTGTCCGGCTTTCTTTGAATGTACTAAATATAATTTTGATATTAATTGAACGCAAATTGGATTATTAAAAACAATAACTGTCAAAGGTGAAGTAGTATAACAAAACGCTGCTTATTTAAGGGCTATTCAAATATAAAGGTCTTAATGCTCCGAAATGGTGGAATAATAATGTTGTCTGTTTCGTTGAGACGCAATTCAGAGTAAGATAAATTACATCTAAAGAGAAACAAGATTTCGAATGGAAAGTTGCCAAGTAGAGTCCCGTATCTTTTTATAAGAGGATAATAGCCTGGCCTCGGTCTTTAATAAACCATAACTCGACTGAAACACTTTATTTACAAAAGCGACTTTATTAACAAAGCTGGTAGGTAAGTACGCAATTGTATTACAGGTTTAAAATTTAAAATTCATGAATCCCGCCTGCTCATTACTGAACTTCTGTACGTTATTGTAAGATGAGATGGAAAGATTAATTTAATAATTTAATTTAGTTCCCCTCTTATGAGTTGTTTTAAACAAGCTTAATTATGAACACGAGTAGGTATAAATAAATTCTATATCATAGATGAGTGTTTCTAAAAGAAGCTTTCCTATACTATAACGTTTTTTTGAAGTTTTATTTGTACATAATTTGCATGAAGAATATTCATAATATATTTAGGGTTTCATATAAATCAATTTTTTTACCCGTTTGGCAGCTACGATGCCTAAAACACACAAATACATGGAATTAAAGCTATTAAATGAAACTTAGTTTATTTAAATGAATCTTCCGAAATCATATCAGCCGAAAGACGTCCACTGCTGGACAAAGGCCTCCCGCAAGGATCTCCACAATGCATCCAACAATTTCCCGGGACCCTTTCAAAATTGTCGGTACACCTTGTAGGGGGCTGCCCACGCTTCGTCATCCGGTTTGTGGTCGCCACTCTAGAAGCTTTCTGCCCCAGCGGCCGTCGGTTTCGAGAAATTATGTGCCCCACTCAATGCCACTTCTGTTTGGCAATTCAATTAGAAGACTATGCTCGGAGTATTCCTGCGCTAAGAAACGTCGAAATCCACAGGTGAACCAAAGTATTTAGATTTGTATTTATAAATATTTTTAATATAATATTATTAAGTTCATTAAACGACGATTTCGAACTTAGTTTTAAGTTGAAGATGGATATGTTAAACTATAAGGCACATTATAGTATAGTAAAATTATTTTAAAATGGTCACTAAAATTTAAATCTCACGGACACCGTGACTGTATAAATAAAATTATAAGTTAATAATAATTATATCCTGGGACATTATTTATACACAGTCATCTTATCCCAAAATAAGCAGAGCTTGTACTATGGAAACCAGATAACTAATATGTTACATATACTACTTTTCTTTTGTAAATACATACTTATATAGATAATTACAACCAGACACAGGACAAACAGACATGTTCATGCACATAAATATCTGTCTAATCGAACCCACGACCCCCAGCGTGAAAAGCAAGGATGACTTAGAACAATTATATATGGGTCACACAAATAGTTGTCCTGCGCGGGAATTGAATACGGGATATGTAGTGGTGAGGCGTCTTAACCACTGTGCCATAACATGTTATATACTGACCTGTTGGCGTGGTTGGCAAATGCTTGCTTTTCACGCTGGAGGTTGTGGGTTCAATTAGACAGATATTTGTGTGCATGAACATGTCTGTTTGTCCTGTAGACACAGGATAGCATCTATTTGGTATATACAACTATTTGGTGCTTTACAAAATATAATAGACGGACACAACGTACATCCAGACTTAGAACAACTATTTATGGGTCACACAAATAGTTGTCCTGCGGGGTAATCGAATACGGGATACGAAGCGGTGAGGCGTCTTAACCACTGTGCCACACGACACTCATCGCATCCATAACAATCCGACAAAACGAAAAATTTAATTGAATTGAATGAAATTTTGTAGTTTGTCCGCATTTGCTACATTCAACTTTTCACGTTTGTTTCGTCAAAAAACGTGAAAAGTATATTTAACATTTATGATTTTATTTTTAATTGTTGAGGGTTTTCAGGAGCCTTATTACCGTATTTTGTTTAACATATGTTAATATATTATTTAGGTCACTCTCAATTCAGTATTCGAAATGTACGTTACATTCGAATTGAAATATCAAACGAAAAGGATTTTATTCGGCTGTCAAACCCATATCATACGTATTACTTTACTCGAGAGGGTAGCATGGCTTCGCAATTATGTTGTTTTAATACCCAACATATCGGATTCACGCAGGCAGCGGGAGCTTAGCCAAACGTAAATTTACCTAGCTACTGGAGTTGGAAAAATCCGTCTGAAATGTAAGCCCCTATCTGGTATATGCGGTATAATACGGAAATTGTGTGAGCCACTCCACTTGATTAAGGAAAAAATAAACCTCTTTCGAGATTTACGAAAGTACTATAATTCGCAAAATGTTAAGACGTTTTCATGCCAACTGGCAGTAATACTCGAAGAATGATCTTTTTCTTCATTACGAAATGTGGGCTTAATCCGAATGGATTTAGAATTTAAATCTCGGTGATTAGTTATATAAGATGGACTAACTTAAAGTACCTACTTTCTTCAATAAATTGACAAGTAAGCGTCCGCTGCTAGTATTAGTGCGCGATTTTAATAGTTTTACAGTTCTATGTGTACACTGGTTTTTTCATAAGAGTGATATTAGAGAAAGATTAAATTAGTCGCTAGCAATATCCTAAACTTAACTTACGAAGACCTTTTAAAGTACGTACCTAACTAATTAACAGGCTAACAATTTAGTATACGACATATATATAATGCCTTCAATCTCAACATTTATCGGGCCGATATTTTTAGGGTTTTTTTCAACAAAAGTAAAGCAAGGAAACATTTTAGGATCACTCCGTTGTCCGTCCTTCTGTCAAGACAGCTGGCCAACGAAGTACTTTTCATTGTACTCATTAAAATTGTTGTTAGCTTTAGTACATAAAATATATAAAATTATTATTTTTGGAATTGTATCAATATTTATACAAATCAATCGTCATCTCTTTCTTCAAGGCAACATTTTTTAAGTCCCTCAATGCTTAAATTTTTGTGATTATTCTCGAGGAAAACTAACAGTCAAACAACAATAAACAACAAATACAGAAAAAAATCCAACCATTCAGCAGAAAATGTATTTGATTGAGGTGTTGTTTTCAATGTACCAGTCATAGATTTGATTTAATTTAAAAAAATAGTACGAAAAATTAAAAAGTGTTGTAAATAAATATTTTACTTTTTGTCCATCAACATGAATGTAAATGACAAAAAACAAGCAAACGCCGCCGTCCATTATTCTAAAATACAAACGGTGTATTTGGGGAAATTCACGAATTTTATTAGTCAAGGAAAAACTACGCTCGTTGTGTTCTGCTTTTCTCAAAACCCCTTGTTTTAAAACAATAAAACGAAAGACATGTGTTTTTATTCTTACTAATAAAATGTTCCGGCTTCCCATTCAAAATAATACGTACCTACTAAACAGAATAATGAGGCGCTCATAGCCATATGCTCTCACCGGTCCTTAACTTATTGGCGAGGTTAAGCAACTAGGCTTGCGGTCAGTCCATAGATGGGTGACCGCCAAAGTGATTTAATTTGTGAGCGTCTCAGTGCTTCGGAAGGCACGTTAATCTGTCGGTCCCGGTTGTAGCCATAACGCAACAGTCGTTAAGACATGTCAGAGGCCTAATGGGCGGCTTGAACAACTCTGACACTACGGTAACCACTGGGCAGTGGTTACCCTAGTGTCAGAGTTGTTCAAGCGAAATACGATATGATATAAACGATAAGTAAGTAACATAATAATGGAAGACGTCAATTGGCGGAATGTGCTAATAGAAAATGCTCTTTATAAAGAAGAAATTTATTTCCAATATCGAAAAATTTCTTAGAAAGGAATACATAGGTGTAGTAGTAGAGAATGCCATATATACGGCTACGGTTTAGAATAACTTTATTTCTCATAAAGAATTGTATACATAATTCACTTACTGAGAAACAATTTTTAAAACTAAGATTATTAATAAGGGCGCACAAAGGTACGTATATATATTAACAAAATCAATATTCTTAAGAAAAAAATAAATGTGGGTAAGTAAATGACAACCGGTAAGAAACTGAAGTTAAGTTAACCAAGCACAACATGGATGTACGAATTCGAATTTTACTAGATGTGGCATTGATGGCATAGTTTGTTATTAGCAAGTTATAAATATTATTATTTGTTATTATAAACATATATAATAAAATAAAAAATTGAGAATAAATGAATTCATGAATTTAATGAATGAATAAAATTCAATACTTGAAATGCTTTAGAAACCATGTATAATATATATATATATATATATATATATATATATATATATATATATATATACGGAGATGGTTAAAATTTAAATTCGCCAACCAAGTTAGACATTTAGTTGGTACTGTACAAAATATTGTTGAGAGTATATTTTGATATTGTAATTAGATTATAGTTGTTAAAATAACTTCACGATAATTCCTGTTAGATTATTTGATGAATTTTAATAATTACACTATTTGGATTTAGATCCTTTTTGTAAATTGTATCGAGTAAACGCGTGACGTATTTCCGTACGCCATTGAACAGAGCTGTTTGGAGGGAGTAGGAGGCGTGGCCTACCCCCATATAAGAGCTCGCACTGGCTTATACCGGCAGTCTATCTTCGGATTAGGCTCGATAAAGAGCTCTGCTCCCAACATAACTGTTGGTCTACTTGGTACAGTCTTGCACTGTATAATAAAAATAAAATACACTTTATTGTACACAAAAAAATAAAAAAGAACATTAACAAAGAAACATTAATTATAATGTACAATGGGCGGTCTTATCGCATAAAGCGATTTCTTCCAGACAACCTTTGGATGGATAGGAATTAATTGTGTAAAAATGCCGGGGACGGTGCAACAAAGTGTGGTACATAGATAAAAATAGAAAGAAAATAGATAATTAACAAGATATACTAAAAAACTAATGTAATGATCATATTATTATAGCACATACATATACGTAAATAAAATACTATATTATACTATACTATAAATATAATACTATATTAAAATACTATATACATATAAAATACATTAATAATTATTATGATAGAGACAGATAGTGGTCTTTCACAAGTTTTTTGAAGCTTACTATAGTCTGAGAGCATTTAATAGAAGTTGGTAACTCATTCCACAAACGAGCTGCTTGGACTGCAAATGATTTGTCCATAAAGGTGGAAGAGTGCGCTGGAATGTGCAATTTAAGGTTTTCTGATGATCTTAAAAGCCTCGAATGTGTGTCACAAAGGAATTCAAAACGTTCTTTAAGATATAAAGGAGTAGTGGGGTTGAAAAGTATATTGAATAATAAAGTGAGAATATGGGCATTCCGACGAAAGCGAATAGGCAACCACTTGAGCTTGGCACGAAACTCGGAAACATGATCATATTTGCGTAAGCCAAATATGAATCTGATACAAAAGTTTTGGAGTCGCTCAAGTTTATCAAGTTGTTCTTGTGTGAGATCAAGATAGCTGGCGTCGGCATAGTCGAGAATCAGTAAGAGAAGTGATTGTGCAAGGGCAGTTTTAGTGGTAATGGGTAGGAAGTTTCGAAGACGTCTTAGGGAACCAGCGGATGCAAAAAGTTTTCGGCTCACTGTCTTTAATTGTGGACCCCAAGATAGAGTGTTGTCTATTATTATCCCCAAGTTCTTGACTTCATTGCTAAATGGGAATGCTGTATATTGCATACGCGGAATTGCTGACGCGATACCCGATGCTATAGCTATATTGCCTAGACAATACGCTATTCGGGTGGTTGTATTGCCACTATACGAACGTAGAATTAAGATTCTGTTCGTCTCCATTTTACTTTCTTTATTTTAATTGCAATCATTGTAAATACTGTAATTAGTGTGTAAATTAATCGACCTTGTTTGTTAATTTGTGGCTACTTAATCCCAGCAACATGGGAACTCCAAACCCTAACATACCGCTCTTTGGGCCCCCTACTCCTACATATATAATTAGTATTGAATTTTATTTGTACTCTTAAATTTTTATTTTTTTAATTAATGTTATTACTTGATTTAATTTTTATTTATGCTATATGAAATATATATTATTTTGAAGCCAGGAGAGAGATGTAGAAAAAAACATGGAGAGAAGAGAGGGCCTGCTCAAAATAAATGAAGTGTATCAGTTTTATTAATGAAATTTTAATTATTAAGAAATAAAAATAATACTTTCACTGAGATAAAATTATCCTGATAACATAGTCCTCCTGGCTCAAACTTTATCAAAACGTAGCTGCGCATGTTTTGTGTGTACATCGGTCATATATGCAAAGCCAAATGAGAATGCGTGTTAGAAGTCTATAATAAGAAAAAACACTTTCTGTTAAATTTATAAAAATAACATTTTACATCAATATACTACGTAGTTTCTACAAATATGTCTTGAAATTCCATATCTTTTTCTATATTATTAGCAGACTGTTCCTCGTTGTTTTATTTGCTAAAACTACGAGGCACAGTCTCCTCCAGATAACAGAGTCATGGCACAAAAAGAGTTACATTATATCACTTGTCTCTGTCATATAAATACGACCTACCAGATTCATCATAACAGCTGTAAAATTCCACTGTTGGACAAAGCCTCCCTCAAGAATCATCTTGGGACGATATACCATAATCCCCTTGCTTGGCAGACGGGTTGGCGATCGCAGTAAGATGGTCATAGTACACAGAAGGAAGCTGCTGCTCGTCCTTTGGTGGATTGGGTGATGATATTCGGATAGTTGCCGCCGTCACCGCACAGCAGCCAGCTTATATTACACTATATTTAGCGTATAGGAATGAACCGAGATGATTTTTAGAAGTGCTTAAACGACAGATTTTTAAGGCAAAATATTTTGCTGCGTAAATCACGAAAATTTTAACAGATACTAATAGTTTAGATGTATTAGTAAAATATTCATTTTTTAAGTATACAGGCTTTACCAGTTATAGTGGACAGTGGGATGAAATCTAAAACTACATAAAGGAAATAAAGTTGGTTGAAATAAACAAAATTAAATACCATATCTTTTCAAGGTCATACATGTTTATAGTGTTTGAACATTTTGTTGTTTCATATAGCTCTACGATGGAGGACTATTTAAATAACACATAAATACTTGTAGTTTTCCCTAGTTTTAATGTACATACTCTGTATCTGTTTGTGAATGTATGTCAACTCCTTTGGGATAAAGGTATTCTAGCGGATCAGTATCTTGAAATTTCACATGAAGATGAAGCTCATAATTTACAAAACCCTACGATAAATATGGTAAGAGCTCGACAGTCTTTTTACAGGAATAAATGTATGCAGCCATAATGTAAAGTGCGTCGAAATCATTATGCCTTGAATATAAAACATATGAATATCTCATAGCCAGTTGCACTTAACTGCACGGAGGGCACGTTAAGCTGTTGGTCCCGGTTGTGATCATTAGACAATAGTCGGTAAGAGATACCAGAGGCTTACTGACCGGCTTAAACAACTCTTATTCTGTGTGCAATAAAGAGTACGTATAATTCCTTAAAATAATTTCAATTTCTTGCAGCAGGGCAGAAATTTTTCATCGTACTACCAACTTTTGCGCTTTGCTTCCCCTTTGAAATAATGAAATTTTTTCAGCACTTGGGTATTAACATATACTTGTACTTGACAAGCTCACAATACAGTACATAAACATAGTCGAATACGGTATAAAAAATACAAAAAATTTATTAGTCCGTCCGTGCGGCCTATTGTGTCAGATATATTTTCTTAAATCCTACAATAAATAACAAGTTACTAATCTATTCATTTGAAATTTAGTTGTACTATATTAAAATTAAAAAATTGAAGGCAATGAGCATTTGGCTAGCGCAGAAGGCTCTTAACCAGTAGCTTAAATTAAACGACTAATACCTTATGTGGTTCGGGCTACAGCTCAGTGGGCCGCTGAAGCAAAAGGACAGAATTCTAAGAGAGGGTGTGATCAGTTGCACGGGATCACCGATGACGCGTTAAGGGGCCAAAACGATCCTCGCCACTAAGGAACCTACCCTAGCTAACCAGCGGCATTTCATGATACACACGGCTGTAAAACACCGTCCTGGACGACGTGTTTCCAGACTCATATAACATAGGTTTATCAAGGTTAGAGTAACAGACATTTGTGTGCCTCACAAACACACCATTCTGTGAGCACGCGCATGAATGTTTATATATTATATTTATGAGCGCAATTGAAGTCTCAACTGGCAATGTGCCACTATATGGCATTCTACCTTTCTTTAACTATTGTGTCTGCAGTGAGTGCCGCGTACTACTGAGAAAAGGGAGGGAAATTAATAATAATAATATGATAATACAAGAATATGAAAGAGTCACACCATTTCGCAGCCTTATATGCGCAACAACACAGCTTGTTTGTATATCTCTGGAAGAATCGCACGTAGC
Organism: Pseudoips prasinana; assembly: GCA_951640165.1. Taxonomy (NCBI): domain Eukaryota; kingdom Metazoa; phylum Arthropoda; class Insecta; order Lepidoptera; family Nolidae; genus Pseudoips; species Pseudoips prasinana. Next base: position 21,111,464 of record OX621240.1, read on the forward strand.
TAATGGCGTAGTGAGTTAACTTGCCTTAAGTATGCATTCCATCTCGCTTTCAGGCTGACAGCAAATTTGCACAGCTATTCAACGCAGCCGTTCCTTTGACGTCACTCGAACTATAATGGATACCCATACTTGACTAAGACCGGACAGCTGACCATGGTTTACTCAAGACTTTTGATGACACTAGCTGGATTGAAATTTTACATAATAATACAGATACTAAGACACGGCGACGCTTATTTTAAGAAATTTATTCATGTGTTTTTGGAAGAATAAATGGATTGTTTTTGGGTGTAGTTGGGTTGAAACATTTCCCAACACCCTTACTTATATATAATTAATACAACTCACTATAAAGATGTCTGAAATTTTATAGTAGTCAATTAAATAATAGGAGTATGGTTATCAAAATCTTTTTTAATTATTATTACATTTTACTAAAACGTTTAAATGACACACATAACACGAATCGTAATTTTCAAGACCTCTAAAAAAATAAACAAATACGTATTTTGATCATCGATATATGGTGTTCCGCCGCGATCGTGACTATGCCCACATAGACCGGTCCAAAGGGGGTGGGGTGCTTATTGCTGTCCTACGTCATCTTCGCGTGGTGCACAACCTGGATTGGAGGTCAAGATGCTGAGGATATCTGGGTTACACTAAAATCCCGCAATTCTCATAATGATGCAATACAGGTTCACATTTGTACGCTGTATTTATGTCGGCGAAATAAGGGCAACTCGTTTTACTTACAACTTAATAATTTTTAAACACGCTTATGCCGCTTTTGGAAAATAATGCATCGGATTATTTTGTAGTGCTCGGTGACTTTATCATGAGTGACATTCAATGGGTATCGCACGAAGATGGTTTTCAAGCTGCACACTCGAGTTGCGCGCAACATAATAATTGTATCTCTAAATTAAACGAATGTGGTCTTGTTCAATACAACTCACACAAATATCATATTGGTGGATTATTATTAGACTTAGTTCTTTCAATGACCCTGTTTCTGTGCCATCTTGTTCCGACCCGCTTGTTGGTGAGGACCTTTATCACAAAAGCTTGGTAATTGGGGGCATTGCTTAGAGCTGAGTGTTTGGATGATGCTGTAGATTACTTTTATGATGTATTGTACCGTCTAAGGTCCAAATATATTCCTTTACGGTAAACTAAAAATACCCGTTATCCTCCATGGTACTACGGTGCGCTGATTAAAACTATAAAAAGAAAATTCAAATATTTTAAAAAGTTTAAAACTTACAATAAAAGGTCTGATGGTCACACTTACCATTTGCTTCGTGCTAGAATAAAGGAAATGGAAGATATATGTTACAAAATTTATATTAGTAGTACTGAAAATTCTATAACAGAAAACCCTAAGCGTTTTTGGTCTTATATTAAGACTGTATTAGGCAGATACGTACTGTGATACAAGACTAGGCATTAGTGAGCTTTTCTTGGATTATTTTGCATCTAACTTTCTCATTCATGACAATCCCCTTTTGACATCACAACAAGTCCCTTCAATTAGTAGCCAGGTCTGTGACATTTACAAAGTTCAGGTGAGTATAGAGCAGATCTACGAGCTAATAAAAGCTCTTGATCCATTCAAGTCCGCTGGCCCCGATTCATCACCAGCCTCTTTCTTAATTGCGTGTGCTAAAGAACTATCCGCGCCAATAACTTTGCTCTTCAGACGATCACTGAAGGAAGGTGTCGTGCCATCGATATGAAAATCGGCCTTCGTTACACCTGTCCATAAAAATGGGACCAGAAACGTAGTTACAAACTATAGGCGATATCGAAATTATTAAGCGAAGTGTAACTTTTCTTCTGAATATTGCCCAGGGTGATATCGACTGTCCCAAACTTCTTTCAAAAATTTACGTAAAAATCTCTTGTTACACTGTCCTCCATGCCACACCAATTTTAGAGTTAACAGCTTTCTGCCTAGAGTATTCAATGAATTTAACAAGTTAAATGATGTCAGTCGCTTTGATTTTATTGATTTTTTGTTTATTACTAGCAAAAATTCTACCAGATCCAAATCAACTAGATATTTCATTGATAATGTATAAATCTTTGTATACTACTGTTGGCTCAATCTTGTAAAACCATTAGTAGAATAGTCATTACTGTAATTAATTAAGTAGACCGGAGATGCCTCCATTTATTTAACTAGTTGTGGGAGCTTGTTATTGGCATTTATTTATCAAAATTTGTAACCAATTATTTAGGGTAGGTAGGTGTAGGTATGTAGCTGTTAGCTTCCCAAATAAAATAAAGTAAACAAAAACAAAACAAAGCAAAGCAAAGCAAGGCAAGGCAAGGCAAGGCAAGACAAGACAAGACAAGACACGACAAGACTTCGGGTTATATTGCACGGTTGAGCTCCAGCCAGAGCGAGTTTTCAGCATTTTCATTGCCAGCAATCAACATATCTCTAACAGCCTGGCCACGACCTCGCCACTATGAGCGCCGGCTTAGCTCGGGCATGCGTATGGCAAGGACAAATGTACTAATATATTAATTAAATTTTTAATTAGATATAAAAATTAAATATACGGCAACGCGAGCGGATTTTGCAGAGTGAATTGTTGCAACGGCGCGCGGCGCGCGGGAAAAAATGTACGTGACGCCATGACACAGAGCGGCTAATTCGTAGCAGAATATACATAGATATGGAAGTTTTTGATTCAGAAATTTTAAACTTTACTTTTCTGTACTCATTATCGTATCTGTATCCGTATCCTCATAAAATTAGTCTGGATATTTCCTATATTCTTTGTAGTGTGTAGTGATTTAGATTGACCTAGTGCCGAGTACATACTACCCTCACTCAATAGTTATATTAATTTAGGCGATGAACATCTATATAAACTAAATATATGTGTCCTACATTTTAAGTCAAAATTGTCAAACTACAAAATCGTACCATAAACAGTTTTCCATACAACAAAAACAAACCTGTACTATAAAGAAACTATAAAGAGGTATCTAACTAAACAAAACAGATTACATAGAAAATGGTTACACTAAGGCCATCTCAATGTTCATTACATGATAATTACTTAATACCAAAGCTTAGTCACACGGGTACTACTCGAACTAAAATCGCAAAGTGATGCTTTACATAGGTCCTATTAGAAATTCATTACCACTTAGACTTGTCTATCTCGTAGTAAGTTATTTAGACACCTTGACATGACCGAACTGACTGACCCACCAATACACACAGAACTAGACTGAGGATTTATATGCATCAAAGCATTTTCAGCTTACAGCTGTTTAATACACGGTTCATTTTAAAGGAACATTTTTTTTATTGTTAAATGATTATTTAAATTCCTTTCAGAATTTATTTCTATTGGATTTTTCTTCTATACGTACCTAAGTATAATAAATCTGCAGACTTTAAGTGTTTGTAAATGATACCAATCTGAAAAAAATAAACATGTAAAACATGTAATAAAAAAGTCATAAATTTAATTTGGGTCGTTTTAGAGTTCTTTGTCTTTTTGTGAAATCATGTACCACATAAAAAGAACCAGGAATATTGAATTTTAAAATCTTGGTTACATTTAGTTATTATATTATATTATCCTAATTAATTATCTATATTGAAATACTTTAAACAGAAAAGTTTTATAAAAGTCTTTTTCGAATGATACGTGTATGTTTAAGACGTAGCGTCACCTGTCGTGCAAAATGATACAAATAATTTTGTACTACAATTAGATTATCAATAAAAAGATAGCTCGCTATGATCGCTTCAGTCAATTAGAATTAGAAATTTGTAATATTGAAATAACCGGATTACTACATTAATATTATACATACGGTACACACACCAAAATGATTTTTTTTACAATTTTTGTCTGTCTGTCTGTCTGTTAGTTCCGCCTAATCTCTGAAATGGCTGGACCGATTTTGACGGGACTTTTATTGGAAGGTAGCTGATGTAATAAGGAGTAACTTAGGCTACTTTTATTTTAGAAAAAGTCTTTTATTTTACAAGAAAAACGAATTAAACTAATTAATACGCGGAATAAGTCGCGGGCACAGCTATGTTGAATATAATTGGATTGCGAGTTATCTATACCCAAGAAATGGTTGAGTATCTAAGCATCTTCAAGCTTCGGTGCTGCCAACCCACCAATTAATAATATAATCTTTAAAATTTTGCAACATTTACAAACTTTAAAACCATCTCCCATACTTCAAACTAAAATTTTCATCACAATAGCTCACGCGCACAAGTAGAAAGTAGACACACAAAAGGTAGAAAGAAAATAAAAAAAGTCGTTTATTAACAAATTACCTTTTACAATATGTAGTACCGCTGGCCCCAAAATATTTAACTTAACTAGGTAAGTAGGTGGGAACTGTATGCCCTCTTTTCAAAGTGCAATTTTGTATGCTTTGTGTGTGTATCTTGATATTAATATTAGTTAGTCTTATTATCTGTGACTGGCCTGTTGATCTAATGGTTAATGACCCTGACTGCTTCGCCAGAGGTAGTGAGTTCGATCCCCATCCCAGACAAATCTTTGTGTAATTTATTTGTATATTTAGTAATATATAACTATGTTTATCAGTTTTCTGTTGGCCGTAGGATCTGCCTAGATTTGGAGATAGATGGCAGAGTGTTATATGCTCAAGATATTTCTTTTCGTTCCTATGTGTTTTTTCCTTTTCATCATCCATCCTTTTTTTTTATTACTTACCAAACCAATCGCAAAATTTTACAAAGGGCTTTTATAAACCTTTACCTACTCGTACTGGAGATCGAACCCCTAGCGTGACAATATTATAGTTATTGTTTCCATATCCAAATTAGTAATAATCGTTTAATTTAAATATGTACCTGTTGGTATACCTAATATTGTGACTCAATTCTTAATTGACACAATACAGTTTTCACTATATAATTATACTGTGTACCCACACACATTTCTTTCTTAGATTTATTTTAAATTCTAACATACGGAATACATTATATTAGGGTAACATCATTATACGTGCCATTCGCAACGGTTGAATATTTGAACTCTGTGATATATGGTTATAAGGCTCAAATTTATCTCACAAGTACCGTATTTACGTACCGTCTTTGGCTGAATTTTGTATTGAAAACGATCGCTGCAGGAGCCATATAAAATGGTTCACATATGCTCGTAATGACAAAAAGTTACCGCTATAAATATAAGATAAAACCTATTGGGACCACGGTGAATATAATGCAATATTTTGTCAAAGTCTGCTAGCTATTGAATTTTTGCCAGTCGTGTTACGAATAATATTTTAATATATAGCAACTCTAATGTATACCTGTATATGTTTTACATTAAGTTTGATGAGTCGTCCTGTGTTAATTTATACTGGAGTTCTGTGACAAAGTGCCAAAAGTATCTTGAAAGAATATCACCACCCTATTTTCATCCCGTGGGGAGCATAGAATTATCTCCCGAAAAACGAACAGTGGCGTCTCTCTGTGACTATGACCCTCATACTGCGATCGCCAACCCGTTAGGCATGGCAATTATGGTACATCCCTACAAATTATGGACACATCTCTATTGTGAAAATCTTTTTATACTACAAGGAGACTCATCTGAGTCTAGCCTATCCCTTAATGGTCTCTATAATATAAATCCAACAATCAATATTATATAGTTACGGCAGTCACCTCACAATACCTCAGCGCATCCGTGTTTCTGGTTCGATTCCCGTGCAGAAAAATTAACTACAACTAGCTGTGTGTTCCAACTTTGTGTATGATTTGTATCAGTGAATTACTTGTGTGAAAACCTGCGACAAGGGACATTATTTCCCCAGCTCGGGTGGTATTTAATTATATTGTAAAGTAAGATATTATGGACATTATACGTGTATATTATTATATTATGGACATTATACGTGTGGCCCAGCCAAACATTTTTAACTATCGCTCGTATAATGGCCCTTTGATCACACAACTGTGTCGTAAGTGCCTTGGGCATTATATTGAGAAGGCTCACATTATATAGGGTATGAAGGAAATCTTGTTAATCTCAATTGAACTACTAATTAGAAGAACAGAACATCAATACAATATAATATATAAATTTTAAATCTAATTATCTATATTATATATACACTAACCGTGCCCCGCGGTTTTACCCACGTTAAACTTTTAAAATTATATATATATATATATATATATATATATATGTGTTATTCGGATATAAAAGCTATATTACTAAAAATTTTCATCAAAATTCTCTAGTTTTGGCGTAAAAGTGTATCGTAGATTATCGTATGTATCGGTAGATTTTCCTACCTCCTAAATTGTAGCCTATGTGTTATTCTGATGTATAAGCTATATTATTGTAAAGTTTCATTAAAATTCATTTAGGACTTTTTACTATTAGATGAGTAACAAACATCCATCCGTCCATACTTAAAAACTTTCGCGTTTATAATATTAGTAGGATTCATTGTGTAAATATTCCATTTATAACTGAACGTTCACAAGAGGTAAACAATTTATCGATCACCGCACTCGGCGAGCAATTTATATTTACCTGTGTATCGGGCCAGTTACGGCAAAACAGGGATAACCACAGCTGAAGCACAGCTTTATAATGAAATACGCTCTATCATAAAAATGTGAAATATATTAGAACACAATTGCCCAGATATAATAGTAAATTAAGCAATAAATATGTGTACTAAAAATACATACAATAATTTTACTCATCATATCAGCCAAAAGACGTCCAAAGGCCTAAAGGATTTCTACAATGGCCGGTCATACGCTTTATCTTTACTATAAAAATATAATTAAATAAAACAAAATATATAGACTGCACGTCTGCTATAACGATTAAGATAGTCGCCTCGCTACTTCGGGTCCCGTGTACAATAATAATGCTATATTATAGCAATCAGTTTGACATAAACTAAGGCAAGTAACATTTAATAACTTTCAAGATATTCAACGGCATGAAAAGCAGCCCACTGCGATGTTTTGTCATTCCCAGCAGGCAACCGATTGTCAGACTCTCAATAAGCCAAAGTTTGTCACAATTCGAAGGAAGTTTGATAACGATCGGTAGAATACTTGGCGAGATAGTTACAGTTGAATAACTAACAATAACTAGCTTCTGCTCCCACTTACGATCCCGTTATAGGTATTCAATCTCACTTTGACTCACAGTATCTAGCAGGCAATATTGCTTTGCTACTAATTTGATTAGATTCATAATGTTTCTTGGTATAATACATATAACATACTGGTTCTATAATTAACGCCACCACTTAGCGCAATGACTCGCAAACACACCGCACAGAGCATTAATAATAAGAATCCTTTGTAAACTTTTTTTTTTAATATAAATTTAATTTTAAATGCTAGTTTCTCAGTGATCCATCGGCAATCTCGATAGCAGAAATAGAAGAGATAATTTTGAGATCCGTGATACGTGGCCGGAGAAGAAAATTTTTGACAGTTTAAATAAAAGACAGAGTGCACTTGAGATAATTCACTAATATATTTGTTATTAATTTTTAGCATAAGTATAGTTCAGTAGTTTTAACGCTGCCGACTGTAATACAGTCAATGAAATCTCAAATTTAAATGAAATCATAGTTAGTTTGATTTTTGGATTTATAAATGTTGAATCAATAAATTATCACTAAACAAAATAAAAATATCACAAAGTTGAATCAATAAATTATCACTAAACAAAATAAAAATATCACAAAGTTAGTTTTATGTTTACTAGGCAACTGAAAGTCTTTAACCGACAGCCATGGATTATGAAACAATCCAATAAAGTTTTAAATTAATTTTATTTTTGCATATTTATTTCACCAGTCTATAGCCATGAAGATCCTAAGACAAATTATAGACCTTTCCTAATCAAATGATTTCTTAAATTATGTATTATAATAACTAGGGCTAGTACTTTCCCTCTGATACTTAAAACAACAACACACTTAAATACTACTTTGCCCCAAATCATTATATTTCTTTCTCTATTTCTGCTTAGGTGAATATTACACGCCAGTAGTTATAAATCACTTTTAATTATGTAGGCCACGTTGATCCCTCGTGTTTATTCGTTCACTGATATTGTCTGACAACGTTCAGCTAACTAAGCTTTGTTGGAAATTCGGGAACATGGAAAATCCTTGAAGCTCATGGATATTTATAAGATACACTTTTTATATTCGTCATTCGATACATAAATTAGAAATAAGTTTTCTCAACCCACGTGAGAAAATTTAATTAAATTTACACAATGTAACGTTTACACAATAATTTTCAGATAATATGGAAAATCAAAAAGTCACCATTCCATTCTAGCAGGAGTTCCTCAAAACTCCTGTCCTCCCGGGCCTGTGCTCGTTGCAGCAAGAGAGACTTCTCTCTTTGCAGATGACACTGCATTATATTACGTCAGTCTAAAGGCCATCATTAATTTCCACCAACGCCTTAAGCAAATGATTTAATAAGTGTAGAATAGAGATTAACCACACAGAACGATCAAACCAGCCCATATATACGGCTTGGAAGAGGAGAGCCAAATTTTGGGTGTGATCCTTGACCAAAAGTGAAACTTCATCATACATTTGCGTATCAGTATCAGTTTACTTCATTGCTTTCTGAATAAACACATTAAAATTTCCCTTGCCAATAAGGTGAGAATTTACATTACATTTATTTATATAGTCCGGTGACTTACAAAACAAACTGTAAACCTGATGTTCTTTGTAAAGAAAAACCCTAAAACTCCGTAATGAGGATTTTTTAAGACATAGCTCGTCCTAGTTGCAATAACCCCTGGGTTGCCGGGTACTTTAAAAACATATATATATAGACGGTCACCGTAGCCTAGTTGGTAGTGCTCCTGCCTACGAAGCTGGTGGTCCTGGGTTCGAATCCCGGTAAGTGCAAATATTTGTGTGATGAGCACGAATATTTGTTTCTGAGTCATGGATGTTTTCTATGTATTTAAGTATTTATCTATCTATATAAGTATGTATATCGTCTACTGGTACCCATAGTACAAGCTTTGCTTAGTTTGGGGCTAGGATGATCTGTGTGACATTGTCCCCAGATATTATTATTATTATTATATATAATTGTCGGACACAAATTACATCCAGACTTCAAACAACAATTGCATAGCGCGGGCATCGAACCTGGGACACGAAGTGGCGATGCGACTGTCTTAACTGCTGCGCTACACGTGCAGTTAAAATCTTTTATTTCCGATCTTCAATTGATGTGTTTATGAGTCCTATATAGGTATATTATCTTTAGTTAGTAGTAAAAGACTTAAAGCAATTTACATTTTAGTATGACAGTAGGTCCGAAAGTACTAACAGTAAAAAATCAGACAACACACGTTTTATGTATTTTATCCTCATGCCTTATTTTACAATGCCTACATGTTCGTTATTAATTTAGTACACCCTCTTTAAAGCAAAGTTAAACTCAAATTAAACCCACACGTGTACAAAATTATTATCCGTAGTAAAATAAATTCGGCATACCAAACTAATAGAATAAAACTCCAAACTGTGCCTGAAACTGGGTATAAAATTATTCATACTATGTAAAGATAAACTGAAAAGGCTTTTGAAAAGCTTTTAAATGAGTGTTTTAATGGTCTCACGTATTGTCGTTACACAATTTTAGAGATAACACACACTGTAACCGAGTAATATGAATACCAAAATACTGTAGGTATATATAGAATCTATGTTAGAGGTAGAATCGATATACTTAAATTCGTAAAAACGTGCGGCTACTATAAGAACTATAAGAAAGTGAAGGAAAATATTCAGAATACAAAATAAAAATGAATAATACTAAAAATTATAGAATTAACGATGATTTAAAATAATAATAATGATAATTATCTGAGACATTATTTATACAGGGCCATCTGATGCGGCGTGAAAGGCAAGTATCTATCAACCACGCCTACCAGCCCGTCATTTAAAATAGGAAGTTAAATATTCTAACTTCCTATTTTAAATGACGGGCTATGGGCATTGACACATTCTTTAAAAGGGGAAAACTAAAAATAAAACATTCTACATTATAAATAACATTTTTTTTGGTAAGGCAGGGGGATTGTCTACGCATGCCACCCGCAAAAAGTATCTACGGGTGGATATGTCGCACCGACTAAACCTACCTGCCGTGGTCTTCTCATGGTACCTGATGGGGGGAGCCCCGGGAACGCGGGTATGCTGCTCCAGTGCTCGTTTTTTATGCCATGTCCCAGATGTTTGGGACACGTACCTTGGGAGGGCTCTGGATTCCTCCCCCCCCCCCCCTTATTGCCAACTCTTGCCAGTCCGACCCTGCGACTGCGCCACAAACAGATCTCTGTCTTCCCGGAGCTGCTTGCACGTGACAGCGGTAGAGGACGCTTCTCACACTGCCACATTATAAATAACCTATACTATACAAACTGAACAATAGTTCTTGCAGTCAGTTTATTCAACAAAAGTAGATAAATGTCCTATTGTAAAATATAAAGGCAGAAAAAAGATAGGTAAATGGAGTGGAAATAAATAGGGTTCGCGGGTGTGAGGCTAGCGAGGCAGACGTGTCATCCGTCTTAGTGACGCACGCACACCATATTATTAAACCAAATACGTCGACATCCAGACAAGATAGGCTTAACAGCATTTATCAAACGTAGTACTGATTATTTCAAGAATAGTTATAACTATCAAATGGTGGTTACTTATGAGATGTTAGGGACAAAATTATGACGCGTTAAAAGCTTGTACAATATTTTCACTATGTTATTTGTTTACCGCAAATATTTTAATAAAAATACTTTGACTGTACGTTAGTAACACTGTTGAACATATTTCGCTCAAACAACTACGTTGTATGACGTGTGCAAATACTCACAGTATTTTTAATATATTATTTGTGTAGAACGAATAATATTTTAATAAAACCGTGAACACAGGTATACTTATTCGGATACTCTTCATCATAAAGTAGCTAAATTTTGCGTTTGAACGTCAACTTCTCGGTCACCCTATGTAACTTTTCTACAAGTTACATAGAATGAAATATATTTAAAATGTGAATAGTTATTCCTCAAAAACATGTTCATGATATAAAGGAGATGATAGTCAGAGGCAGATGCTATAATTAAACGTCCGAGCAAAGATCAAAGTCCGCCAACAAGTAAGAAGGGTAATGCTATCAAAATGGCTGGGAACTGTAAGGAAAACAACCCTAGTTGGGCAAAAACCTTAAACAATGCAATCTAAAACTGACTTGCTGCAGCTCAACTGCCTACGCGTGAAATTTTCCTGACGCAGATGAATGACTTCACGTGGGTAGAGTTGGAAGCAAAAGAAACATTAAATAGTAATTTGTTATACAAGAGTGCAAAAGTTGCTTTTTAACCGCGTGCTCAATTTTGATAACCGAGCAAGCGAAGGGTTCTAAAATTGAATCACGAGCGCGAATCATTAGCGAGAAAATCAAAAGAGCACAAGTTGAAAAATCTTTGCACTCGAGTGCAATACGTAACTTTTCATTACACTTCAGCGAGGAAATGACTAAATGCGAAAAAATTTATCATAAATACTTTTATCTCAGTTTAGGTAATAATTACTTTATTATGATATGTATCTAAGTATTACAGGACACTCTTTAAATTATAACAAATAATACTTAGGTATAATTAAGAAAAACTAAAAATAACGTTGCTACAGTTTCGAGTGTAATAGAACAGTAATATTGCGCAAAACAATTTTATTAAAAAAGTACACCAAGAAGGTTCCGAGTCATAGTTTGAATAAATTAAAAAAGTTGTATCATAAATTCGGCATCATAGAGGTAGAAGTAAATAAGGATATTTAAGAATGTGGCTGAAAGTGGAACTTACGCCGCCATCTTGTAAAGTGTCTCTTTGACAGTTCTTTCTGCCACAGCTTGCTTTGCTGATTGTTGTTTCTAAGTTTATTATTGTATTATTTGGTTCAAAACACTAACAATATGCCAAAAGTGATAAAAAGTGATGTCACAGAAATTGTCCTAAAGGTTAAGTTGATTTTCATGAAAGAAAAACATAGTGAAGGCTTGATAATTCCATTTGAAAAAGTTAACGAGCGAGTTGCCGCCCCGATAGATAAATGTAACCATGCTTGATTTTTAAAGTCGCACCCGTGTATTAGCTTTTCGTTTGAAGTTTTTCATTAATTTAGTATTAAGTAATCGAATGAAATATGAATTTAGAAATAAATTTATTTATAAAAATTAATTACTGTTTTATTCCCTTGTGCTATTAAATTATTTATAATAATTAATCGATAGTATATGGGGTACCCTAAAAACTTTTAGAGTTAGATATTCCTGGGAAATTATTCACACACGGCCATCTGATCTGACCCCAAACTAAGTAAAGCTTGTACTATGGAAATCAAATAGCTGATATACTTATACTACTTTTGTAAATGCATACCTTAACACCTGGACACGAGACAGACATGTTAATGCACACAAATATCTGTCCTGAGTGGGAATAAAAAAAAACCAACTAAGCCAACTGGCCCGTCAAAGTTATAGAATACAATTGATACAAAATACAATGGATACAGTATATTGCCATTGTTTAATCTTCCCATAATATTAGGGAAATTTTCTTAAAATCAGCCCTTGCCGGCATAGTGTCTCCCTCCCACAAATGTCAGTCACGTTCATAAAGATCCTTGTCCCACTATACTGATATTTTGCATTCTCAAACTTGGTGCACACGATGTTCTAAATTCAAATTTTCTTTAACCTCCAGAGGATAAAAACGACTTTTCCACTCAGATATCGAAGAGTAAAAATGCTCTTTATTGAATAGCGCAATAAGACAAAGTGGTTTTTAATCGTCCCCTGGTCAATACTAGACCCTGGTAACGCCTATGGTGAGCTACCACGTCTCTGTTTCGTTAGTTTTCACTGTTAGTCATCAGTATATATGTATAGTGCTTGTGCACAAACACAAGTGTAGGTACACTTGTGTTTGTGCTATTCTTGCTATTCGCTGACTCTCATTATCAAATGGAACAGCTAATTAGCACGATTGTAAATACTGGATCTGGGAATTGGTTGCAACAACACCAATTCCCAGATTTCGTGCTGATACCGAGATTTTCTTCTTAATAGAATGATACCGAATATAAATTTTAGCCCAAACTGGAATTTGAACCCAGGAGCTCCTTACCTGCGGTGGAACACACTACCGATAGAACAGCGAGGTAGTTTGTATAATGTTATATTTACATGTCCCAGATGACTACAAAAGATTAGACATAGCTTTATAAACAAACTAGCTGTGCTCCGCGGTTTCACCCGCTTTAAACTTTATAAACTATAGCCTATGGGCTATTCAGATACATAAACTATATTAATACAAAGTTTCATCAAAATCCGTATCGTGGTTTTCGCGTGAAAGAGTAACAAACATCCATACATACTCACAAACTTTCGTATTTATAATATTAGCAGGATTTAAAACTAATTGGTACTTGTACAATAAAGGGAAAGAGAATTTAATTAACTCAGCATCCTAATTAGAAGGTTTACGTTACAAAAAGTGCTAAGTGTAACTTTAGTTCATTATATTACTCATCATTTATACTTGGTGATAAATACAATTACAATAACAGTAATTTAACAAATTCTGAAAAGGTATGCTCCGTAATGTATCTTTTTGTGTCATTCCTCAGTTAATGAGGGTTGTAGCCTGAGGCGTATTTTAATATTGGCCCTCTGGTCCAATTAGAGTGGATTTTATTTTTCATTTGTAAACAGAACTGTAATCTTTTTATCACGCATTTACGACCAATGTCCAAAACATTTAATTTTACCTTACTTCAAACGTTGTTACATCGAAAGGAATTTCACGTTACTACAAAAAATAAAAAGATCAGGAAAAATAAGATGATTCCAACCAGCACTTTTGTATTTAATCACGTCTAAGCTAGCTGTGTAATGCTCAATGCAGAAGTTCTATTTCCTATTAATTAAGGTTTAAGATAAACGTTCCTTGATATCGCTAAAGTATATAATCGCAAAGATGATTTGAATGCGAGTCAAAGTACAAGGTGTACTTTGACTCGCATTTAAATCAACTTTGGTAAGTCTACTGATAATTTTAAATACATTATTTATTAATTTAAGACGTCGGGGCAATCTATTGGAAATAGAAGCTTTACTTTATAGCAGAAATATTACTCACAGGGAAAGGAAGACTACATACAAATATATTTAAAAAAAGAAGCCTTTAAAAGAAACCTATTTAGTTAAAAACCACTTTGTCTTATTGCGCTATTCAATAAAGAGCATTTTTACTCTTCGATATCTGAGTGGAAAAGTCGTTTTTATCCTCTGGAGGTTAAAGAAAATTTGAATTTAGAACATCGTGTGCACCAAGTTTGAGAATGCAAAATATCAGTATAGTGGGACAAGGATCTTTATGAACGTGACTGACATTTGTGGGAGGGAGACACTATGCCGGCAAGGGCTGATTTTAAGAAAATTTCCCTAATATTATGGGAAGATTAAACAATGGCAATATACTGTATCCATTGTATTTTGTATCAATTGTATTCTATAACTTTGACGGGCCAGTTGGCTTAGTTGGTTTTTTTTTATTCCCACTCAGGACAGATATTTGTGTGCATTAACATGTCTGTCTCGTGTCCAGGTGTTAAGGTATGCATTTACAAAAGTAGTATAAGTATATCAGCTATTTGATTTCCATAGTACAAGCTTTACTTAGTTTGGGGTCAGATCAGATGGCCGTGTGTGAATAATTTCCCAGGAATATCTAACTCTAAAAGTTTTTAGGGTACCCCATATACTATCGATTAATTATTATAAATAATTTAATAGCACAAGGGAATAAAACAGTAATTAATTTTTATAAATAAATTTATTTCTAAATTCATATTTCATTCGATTACTTAATACTAAATTAATGAAAAACTTCAAACGAAAAGCTAATACACGGGTGCGACTTTAAAAATCAAGCATGGTTACATTTATCTATCGGGGCGGCAACTCGCTCGTTAACTTTTTCAAATGGAATTATCAAGCCTTCACTATGTTTTTCTTTCATGAAAATCAACTTAACCTTTAGGACAATTTCTGTGACATCACTTTTTATCACTTTTGGCATATTGTTAGTGTTTTGAACCAAATAATACAATAATAAACTTAGAAACAACAATCAGCAAAGCAAGCTGTGGCAGAAAGAACTGTCAAAGAGACACTTTACAAGATGGCGGCGTAAGTTCCACTTTCAGCCACATTCTTAAATATCCTTATTTACTTCTACCTCTATGATGCCGAATTTATGATACAACTTTTTTAATTTATTCAAACTATGACTCGGAACCTTCTTGGTGTACTTTTTTAATAAAATTGTTTTGCGCAATATTACTGTTCTATTACACTCGAAACTGTAGCAACGTTATTTTTAGTTTTTCTTAATTATACCTAAGTATTATACCTAAGTATACTATGTAAAGATAAACTGAAAAGGCTTTTGAAAAGCTTTTAAATGAGTGTTTTAATGGTCTCACGTATTGTCGTTACACAATTTTAGAGATAACACACACTGTAACCGAGTAATATGAATACCAAAATACTGTAGGTATATATAGAATCTATGTTAGAGGTAGAATCGATATACTTAAATTCGTAAAAACGTGCGGCTACTATAAGAACTATAAGAAAGTGAAGGAAAATATTCAGAATACAAAATAAAAATGAATAATACTAAAAATTATAGAATTAACGATGATTTAAAATAATAATAATGATAATTATCTGAGACATTATTTATACAGGGCCATCTGATGCGGCGTGAAAGGCAAGTATCTATCAACCACGCCTACCAGCCCGTCATTTAAAATAGGAAGTTAAATATTCTAACTTCCTATTTTAAATGACGGGCTATGGGCATTGACACATTCTTTAAAAGGGGAAAACTAAAAATAAAACATTCTACATTATAAATAACATTTTTTTTGGTAAGGCAGGGGGATTGTCTACGCATGCCACCCGCAAAAAGTATCTACGGGTGGATATGTCGCACCGACTAAACCTACCTGCCGTGGTCTTCTCATGGTACCTGATGGGGGGAGCCCCGGGAACGCGGGTATGCTGCTCCAGTGCTCGTTTTTTATGCCATGTCCCAGATGTTTGGGACACGTACCTTGGGAGGGCTCTGGATTCCTCCCCCCCCCCCCCCTTATTGCCAACTCTTGCCAGTCCGACCCTGCGACTGCGCCACAAACAGATCTCTGTCTTCCCGGAGCTGCTTGCACGTGACAGCGGTAGAGGACGCTTCTCACACTGCCACATTATAAATAACCTATACTATACAAACTGAACAATAGTTCTTGCAGTCAGTTTATTCAACAAAAGTAGATAAATGTCCTATTGTAAAATATAAAGGCAGAAAAAAGATAGGTAAATGGAGTGGAAATAAATAGGGTTCGCGGGTGTGAGGCTAGCGAGGCAGACGTGTCATCCGTCTTAGTGACGCACGCACACCATATTATTAAACCAAATACGTCGACATCCAGACAAGATAGGCTTAACAGCATTTATCAAACGTAGTACTGATTATTTCAAGAATAGTTATAACTATCAAATGGTGGTTACTTATGAGATGTTAGGGACAAAATTATGACGCGTTAAAAGCTTGTACAATATTTTCACTATGTTATTTGTTTACCGCAAATATTTTAATAAAAATACTTTGACTGTACGTTAGTAACACTGTTGAACATATTTCGCTCAAACAACTACGTTGTATGACGTGTGCAAATACTCACAGTATTTTTAATATATTATTTGTGTAGAACGAATAATATTTTAATAAAACCGTGAACACAGGTATACTTATTCGGATACTCTTCATCATAAAGTAGCTAAATTTTGCGTTTGAACGTCAACTTCTCGGTCACCCTATGTAACTTTTCTACAAGTTACATAGAATGAAATATATTTAAAATGTGAATAGTTATTCCTCAAAAACATGTTCATGATATAAAGGAGATGATAGTCAGAGGCAGATGCTATAATTAAACGTCCGAGCAAAGATCAAAGTCCGCCAACAAGTAAGAAGGGTAATGCTATCAAAATGGCTGGGAACTGTAAGGAAAACAACCCTAGTTGGGCAAAAACCTTAAACAATGCAATCTAAAACTGACTTGCTGCAGCTCAACTGCCTACGCGTGAAATTTTCCTGACGCAGATGAATGACTTCACGTGGGTAGAGTTGGAAGCAAAAGAAACATTAAATAGTAATTTGTTATACAAGAGTGCAAAAGTTGCTTTTTAACCGCGTGCTCAATTTTGATAACCGAGCAAGCGAAGGGTTCTAAAATTGAATCACGAGCGCGAATCATTAGCGAGAAAATCAAAAGAGCACAAGTTGAAAAATCTTTGCACTCGAGTGCAATACGTAACTTTTCATTACACTTCAGCGAGGAAATGACTAAATGCGAAAAAATTTATCATAAATACTTTTATCTCAGTTTAGGTAATAATTACTTTATTATGATATGTATCTAAGTATTACAGGACACTCTTTAAATTATAACAAATAATACTTAGGTATAATTAAGAAAAACTAAAAATAACGTTGCTACAGTTTCGAGTGTAATAGAACAGTAATATTGCGCAAAACAATTTTATTAAAAAAGTACACCAAGAAGGTTCCGAGTCATAGTTTGAATAAATTAAAAAAGTTGTATCATAAATTCGGCATCATAGAGGTAGAAGTAAATAAGGATATTTAAGAATGTGGCTGAAAGTGGAACTTACGCCGCCATCTTGTAAAGTGTCTCTTTGACAGTTCTTTCTGCCACAGCTTGCTTTGCTGATTGTTGTTTCTAAGTTTATTATTGTATTATTTGGTTCAAAACACTAACAATATGCCAAAAGTGATAAAAAGTGATGTCACAGAAATTGTCCTAAAGGTTAAGTTGATTTTCATGAAAGAAAAACATAGTGAAGGCTTGATAATTCCATTTGAAAAAGTTAACGAGCGAGTTGCCGCCCCGATAGATAAATGTAACCATGCTTGATTTTTAAAGTCGCACCCGTGTATTAGCTTTTCGTTTGAAGTTTTTCATTAATTTAGTATTAAGTAATCGAATGAAATATGAATTTAGAAATAAATTTATTTATAAAAATTAATTACTGTTTTATTCCCTTGTGCTATTAAATTATTTATAATAATTAATCGATAGTATATGGGGTACCCTAAAAACTTTTAGAGTTAGATATTCCTGGGAAATTATTCACACACGGCCATCTGATCTGACCCCAAACTAAGTAAAGCTTGTACTATGGAAATCAAATAGCTGATATACTTATACTACTTTTGTAAATGCATACCTTAACACCTGGACACGAGACAGACATGTTAATGCACACAAATATCTGTCCTGAGTGGGAATAAAAAAAAACCAACTAAGCCAACTGGCCCGTCAAAGTTATAGAATACAATTGATACAAAATACAATGGATACAGTATATTGCCATTGTTTAATCTTCCCATAATATTAGGGAAATTTTCTTAAAATCAGCCCTTGCCGGCATAGTGTCTCCCTCCCACAAATGTCAGTCACGTTCATAAAGATCCTTGTCCCACTATACTGATATTTTGCATTCTCAAACTTGGTGCACACGATGTTCTAAATTCAAATTTTCTTTAACCTCCAGAGGATAAAAACGACTTTTCCACTCAGATATCGAAGAGTAAAAATGCTCTTTATTGAATAGCGCAATAAGACAAAGTGGTTTTTAATCGTCCCCTGGTCAATACTAGACCCTGGTAACGCCTATGGTGAGCTACCACGTCTCTGTTTCGTTAGTTTTCACTGTTAGTCATCAGTATATATGTATAGTGCTTGTGCACAAACACAAGTGTAGGTACACTTGTGTTTGTGCTATTCTTGCTATTCGCTGACTCTCATTATCAAATGGAACAGCTAATTAGCACGATTGTAAATACTGGATCTGGGAATTGGTTGCAACAACACCAATTCCCAGATTTCGTGCTGATACCGAGATTTTCTTCTTAATAGAATGATACCGAATATAAATTTTAGCCCAAACTGGAATTTGAACCCAGGAGCTCCTTACCTGCGGTGGAACACACTACCGATAGAACAGCGAGGTAGTTTGTATAATGTTATATTTACATGTCCCAGATGACTACAAAAGATTAGACATAGCTTTATAAACAAACTAGCTGTGCTCCGCGGTTTCACCCGCTTTAAACTTTATAAACTATAGCCTATGGGCTATTCAGATACATAAACTATATTAATACAAAGTTTCATCAAAATCCGTATCGTGGTTTTCGCGTGAAAGAGTAACAAACATCCATACATACTCACAAACTTTCGTATTTATAATATTAGCAGGATTTAAAACTAATTGGTACTTGTACAATAAAGGGAAAGAGAATTTAATTAACTCAGCATCCTAATTAGAAGGTTTACGTTACAAAAAGTGCTAAGTGTAACTTTAGTTCATTATATTACTCATCATTTATACTTGGTGATAAATACAATTACAATAACAGTAATTTAACAAATTCTGAAAAGGTATGCTCCGTAATGTATCTTTTTGTGTCATTCCTCAGTTAATGAGGGTTGTAGCCTGAGGCGTATTTTAATATTGGCCCTCTGGTCCAATTAGAGTGGATTTTATTTTTCATTTGTAAACAGAACTGTAATCTTTTTATCACGCATTTACGACCAATGTCCAAAACATTTAATTTTACCTTACTTCAAACGTTGTTACATCGAAAGGAATTTCACGTTACTACAAAAAATAAAAAGATCAGGAAAAATAAGATGATTCCAACCAGCACTTTTGTATTTAATCACGTCTAAGCTAGCTGTGTAATGCTCAATGCAGAAGTTCTATTTCCTATTAATTAAGGTTTAAGATAAACGTTCCTTGATATCGCTAAAGTATATAATCGCAAAGATGATTTGAATGCGAGTCAAAGTACAAGGTGTACTTTGACTCGCATTTAAATCAACTTTGGTAAGTCTACTGATAATTTTAAATACATTATTTATTAATTTAAGACGTCGGGGCAATCTATTGGAAATAGAAGCTTTACTTTATAGCAGAAATATTACTCACAGGGAAAGGAAGACTACATACAAATATATTTAAAAAAAGAAGCCTTTAAAAGAAACCTATTTAGTTAAAAACCACTTTGTCTTATTGCGCTATTCAATAAAGAGCATTTTTACTCTTCGATATCTGAGTGGAAAAGTCGTTTTTATCCTCTGGAGGTTAAAGAAAATTTGAATTTAGAACATCGTGTGCACCAAGTTTGAGAATGCAAAATATCAGTATAGTGGGACAAGGATCTTTATGAACGTGACTGACATTTGTGGGAGGGAGACACTATGCCGGCAAGGGCTGATTTTAAGAAAATTTCCCTAATATTATGGGAAGATTAAACAATGGCAATATACTGTATCCATTGTATTTTGTATCAATTGTATTCTATAACTTTGACGGGCCAGTTGGCTTAGTTGGTTTTTTTTTATTCCCACTCAGGACAGATATTTGTGTGCATTAACATGTCTGTCTCGTGTCCAGGTGTTAAGGTATGCATTTACAAAAGTAGTATAAGTATATCAGCTATTTGATTTCCATAGTACAAGCTTTACTTAGTTTGGGGTCAGATCAGATGGCCGTGTGTGAATAATTTCCCAGGAATATCTAACTCTAAAAGTTTTTAGGGTACCCCATATACTATCGATTAATTATTATAAATAATTTAATAGCACAAGGGAATAAAACAGTAATTAATTTTTATAAATAAATTTATTTCTAAATTCATATTTCATTCGATTACTTAATACTAAATTAATGAAAAACTTCAAACGAAAAGCTAATACACGGGTGCGACTTTAAAAATCAAGCATGGTTACATTTATCTATCGGGGCGGCAACTCGCTCGTTAACTTTTTCAAATGGAATTATCAAGCCTTCACTATGTTTTTCTTTCATGAAAATCAACTTAACCTTTAGGACAATTTCTGTGACATCACTTTTTATCACTTTTGGCATATTGTTAGTGTTTTGAACCAAATAATACAATAATAAACTTAGAAACAACAATCAGCAAAGCAAGCTGTGGCAGAAAGAACTGTCAAAGAGACACTTTACAAGATGGCGGCGTAAGTTCCACTTTCAGCCACATTCTTAAATATCCTTATTTACTTCTACCTCTATGATGCCGAATTTATGATACAACTTTTTTAATTTATTCAAACTATGACTCGGAACCTTCTTGGTGTACTTTTTTAATAAAATTGTTTTGCGCAATATTACTGTTCTATTACACTCGAAACTGTAGCAACGTTATTTTTAGTTTTTCTTAATTATACCTAAGTATTATTTGTTATAATTTAAAGAGTGTCCTGTAATACTTAGATACATATCATAATAAAGTAATTATTACCTAAACTGAGATAAAAGTATTTATGATAAATTTTTTCGCATTTAGTCATTTCCTCGCTGAAGTGTAATGAAAAGTTACGTATTGCACTCGAGTGCAAAGATTTTTCAACTTGTGCTCTTTTGATTTTCTCGCTAATGATTCGCGCTCGTGATTCAATTTTAGAACCCTTCGCTTGCTCGGTTATCAAAATTGAGCACGCGGTTAAAAAGCAACTTTTGCACTCTTGTATAACAAATTACTATTTAATGTTTCTTTTGCTTCCAACTCTACCCACGTGAAGTCATTCATCTGCGTCAGGAAAATTTCACGCGTAGGCAGTTGAGCTGCAGCAAGTCAGTTTTAGATTGCATTGTTTAAGGTTTTTGCCCAACTAGGGTTGTTTTCCTTACAGTTCCCAGCCATTTTGATAGCATTACCCTTCTTACTTGTTGGCGGACTTTGATCTTTGCTCGGACGTTTAATTATAGCATCTGCCTCTGACTATCATCTCCTTTATATCATGAACATGTTTTTGAGGAATAACTATTCACATTTTAAATATATTTCATTCTATGTAACTTGTAGAAAAGTTACATAGGGTGACCGAGAAGTTGACGTTCAAACGCAAAATTTAGCTACTTTATGATGAAGAGTATCCGAATAAGTATACCTGTGTTCACGGTTTTATTAAAATATTATTCGTTCTACACAAATAATATATTAAAAATACTGTGAGTATTTGCACACGTCATACAACGTAGTTGTTTGAGCGAAATATGTTCAACAGTGTTACTAACGTACAGTCAAAGTATTTTTATTAAAATATTTGCGGTAAACAAATAACAAATAACACACTAACTATCACGGTTCATGAGATACAGCCTGGTAACAGATGGACAGACAGACAGACAAACAGCGAAGTCTTAGTAATAGGGTCCCGTTTTACCCTTTGGGTACGGGATCCTAAAAAGGATTCCTACTGAGTTTTCTGGCAGCGTTTCTCAGTAGCTGTGTGTATGACCACTGCAATGTAGGCATGATTCCACACAAATATAACATTTTAACGAAATTAATTAATTTTGAATTTGAATTGATCGGATTATTGGTTTTGAGAACATTCGTCACATTGTATCAATTCTATCTAACTAGGGGGACAGCTAGACCCCGTGACTAAAAATACTCTGTCCTTTGAAGAGTTATACAAAATTCAAGGGGAGAAACTAATTTGAAAGAAATGAACTCTAGATTGGTTAGTATTGCATAGAATTTAGAGCCTTAGTTAGCAACATTAGTTCACGGAAGCGACGCGACGTTCAGGCGAAAAAGTGCCGATAATATTTCCAAAGGCCATTATGAAGTCGTTTGAGAGGGATCTTAATACAAATGGCCTCGGAAAAGGCTCCCGTATGTTTTCATTTATGTTGTTATGAAGAGTTAAACCGCGATATTACAATTGAAACAGTTGAAAGTGCTACGTATGCTCTGTTCTTTTAATACATGCTAAGGAACGGACATCGGTTTGCCGTTACAAAGTGCGACATGTAGTTAGTATTCTACTATAATGAAATGCTCGCAAGATGTATACCGTAAGGTTTTATCCGATGGGATTATTTTATTTGATATGTATCCACGGCAGAATTTCACCCAAAAAAGAAGTAATAAAAAAAAGAAGCGAGCCTATTCTTTTATTAAAGGCCTGCATTGCAAAGCACTTGCGGCTCCACTGGTGTTGCGAGTGTCCATGGGCGGCGGTCATCACTTACCATCAGGTAACCCACTTGCCTGTTAGCCATCCTATTATATAAAAAAGTAAAATATATCATGAATATTTAGGAAAGGTTTGTTTTCGACCCCAATTTCTGATGCTTAAAACAAAGTTACTAGAGCGTTATGTTTGAACCCTGTTTTCATATTATTTCATAAATAAGATGATGGATTTGTTATTTATGTTTAGTTTATGTGCATTGAATGCGACTGACATAGTCGAATAGGATTCCCGTCCGGAATAAACATGGATAAAAGAAAAAGAATGTGTCGTCTCTTTGTTATGGAAAATTATGGTTTTTTCGTAGCCGTAGGTGATCAGCGAGTTAACAGGTGTTTTAGGTGAAAGTGGTTTAATTTCATAACGGCTCCTTGCTTCGGAGGATACGTCAAGCGGTTATATATTATATTACGATTAAAACCAGTTTCCGGTTTTAATCGTTATATAATTTAAGCTAGGTTAATAAATTTATTGGGCGGTGTAACTACCACCGATACGATAGAGTAAGTAAAAGGAATGTTTAATATTGGTCAATTACATTTTCAACAATGTACACGAAAATTTGTTTAATTTAGATATTTTATTTTATTAAGGAATTGGAAAGGATATTGTTAGCTACTTTAGTGTAATACAAAAAAAAAGTCATCGATATTGCAATTTTTGTTTATTAAAACTATTTCCAATAACAATAATTAACTACAATTATATTGTGGAAATTTATTGTGGAGCTCAGTGTTCGCAATTTCAAGAGTAGGATATCGTCGCACATAGCATCATTACAAGAGAAACAAAGGAAAACCACAGCGCATACTGCATTTCATGTTGCCGTAAAATGGTCTCATGTTACGGGTACGTTTAAATGAACACAAAATAAAGTGTATTGTCCATTGGTGCAGGTACTTAGTATATTGTTTTATAAAGCTATACGGCTCGAGCCCACGCTCGCCTATATTGTCCTGTTATGCAGTGAAAGCCTCCTAGGTTAACTGTAAACGTCATGTAAGAAAGTACAAATAAGCTAGTCATAAAACATACATACATACATAGACTCTCGCCTGTTTCCCAGAGGGGTAGGCAGAGACAACGGATTTCCATTTGTCACGATCTTTGCACACGTCTTTTGCCTCGATTACTGTCATTTTATTCTTCATTCATGCTCGCCGGTTTAGGGTACTTCTGACCTGCCCTAGTCATAAAATCAGTAACAAAATCAATTTGGCTTATTTTAAGAAAACATTTTACATAAACAGTTATCGCCGTATAAATAGAGATTAAAAAAGAAAACTGGAAGAAAAACAAAAGGGATCCGTTTGATTCTCAGTGCGTTTTATGCAACATTAATACGATGTTGGTGTGATAAATGGGGCTAAGTGTTCCTAATATTCACTGGTGCGCTCGGAAACTGTTATTATGAAAATTCACTTTTACGAGGACGGTAACCTGTACTCGGAACTTCTTTATTTTTATATTTGATAGACGACTCTTCGTGAGTGAATTTATATGTATATTTTATACGTTATGCCTGTAAAGTAGCTGCCGCGATATGGCGTTGCGGATGTATTCAGATTTGGTGATGTTTTGACTTTTTTGTAGAACAGTCAGTGAATATGAGAGAAAGTATTTGAGAAAAAACAATTGACACACATTAGTGTGTCAATTGTTCTTTCTTATTTATCGCCTTACTTTCAATATCACTACATATAATCACTACAATACATGGCATAGTGATATTGAAAGTAAGGCGATAAATAATCATGGGATTCAATTCAATCATGGGATTGGCATAGAGATAAGATGAGAGGCGTAAAAATCTCCGCTTTCGTCATTTCGTTCTACCTCTTTCTTTGTCCAATATATCCTTCTTAGGAATGAGCTTCCTGTAGGACCCAAGATAGCTAAGAGTCGCTTCATGTTTAAAAAAAGGTACGTGAACATATCACAAATATACTTTACATAAAAATGTAATCCATCAATAGTTTCAATAATTTTATTTACTACAGTAGATATAGTATTAATTAGATCCAAATGATATTGTATCTATTGTATAGTATGTATTGTATATTATATACAATACTTATTATTAGGTACTTATTATACAAAACATTTCTTAAAAACTAAGTGCATGTGTACACTATTCTAATGTTGACTGGCAGAAGATGTATTATGTCCAATGTATGTATACATTCCGATTTAATGTATTGAAGTTTGTGAATTGTATTGAAGTTTATAAAATTCGTTGTTTTTTAAGCTTATCTGAGTACATAAAAAAAGGTTCAACTAGTAGAACATAAAATTTACTAAAGTTGTACTAACATAAAATTCTGAACGCGGTGACTCCTTTTATAATTTAAAAAGTCTACGGCCACGCTTGGGATATAATTCCTATATCGCAGGCAACTTCACAAACTTTCAATTACCGGACACTTATGGGCCTCGGAATTACTTAAGTCCTGAGTGGGGATGGAAACTGAAACACGAGGATGACTAGGTAGTAGTAAAGGGACAACAATAACCACCGCATCAAATGTGCATAAAATTCTAATGACTCCAAAATATATGATACTACTTGTATCAAAATCACCAAAAGAAACTCACATTCAAAAATGAAGCTTGTTTTATTCGGAGTTAGTTCGTTCTATCTTATCGTTCTTTCACTTCCTAAAGTAATACAGACGGATAAAATAATAAGTACGCCAGCACATCAAGCTACCAAAATCTCTCAAATTTCCCCAATTGAAAGTGAACCTGATGCTAACGTGATAAAGTTGAAAATCTATGAAAGAAATTTGGCAGATTGAGGTAGCTGGGTGTGCTGGCGTCTGTACTTCCACGGTCACATCAAAAGTTCCGGGTGATACCGAACTGATATTACCTACTTAACTATTTAGGTACATGAATAAACTTATGTTGCAGAATGATAGTAATAATGTCCGCCAAGCCCAATATCGGCCACGGTGGCCAGTCTCAATGGAGACTAGCCATCTGCGCGGGACATATTATAAGTGCATAAGTGTGTGCGCAAATACAGGGGCCCTTTCTATTCTATCACTCTCATGATCCGATGGGACGACAAGCGATACGACCGGAAAGAGGTCAATTACACGATCGACGGCTTTACGTGCTCTCTGAGGTAGGTATAGGTAATACCGCCAATTCCAGACTTCGGGCTGATACTGGGACATTATACTTTTTACATAAAAATCCCAAAATCACTTTTTTTATACAACTTAGTTGGCAAACAAGCATACGGTCGACCTGATGGTAAGTGGTCACCGTAGCCTATGAACGCTTGCTACACCAGGGGCATCATTAGCGCGTTGCCGACCCTTTTGTCCTGACCCGGGATTTGAACCCAGGACCTCATTATCTGCGGTAGAACACGCTACCGCTAGGAAAACTAGTCAGAGTAGAAGAAGAAGAATAATATAAATTTGAGTGCCAATCTCAACGTACAATCACGAATAATGTAATCTCATAAACAGACGCAAAGGGCCCAGTTAATGGATCAATGCTTTTGTTCCGGATAATCACAGACTTGTATTACAAGGATACAACCGTAGGGATTATGTTTTGTTCTGCCAAATGAAATTAGGAATATAGCTTATCCTGTAGAAGGAAATAAGTGATAACAAGTTTAGTAATCTTGATAAAGTTTTTAATTAATAATGTTTTTAATTATTACTTTATTCTTTTAATGATTATTTCTTGTCCACTAAGCATGAGATAAAATATAAGGACTGCACGTGTGGCGCAGCGGTTAAGACAGTTGTCTCGCCATTTTGTGGTGCGGGTTCAATTCCCGCACTATTCCAGCTACAAAGTCTTATTTTACACAAGTGTACATCAAACTATGACACAACCAGATACCCACGTCATATGAAAATAAATTGTACTAATTTTGGGACTATATTGTACTAGCATAAATCGTTTTGGGAAGAATATAGTTACATATACACCAGCATTTGTGATTTGTCTTTCTTCATGTATGTATTTAATATTCTATATTTTAAAATAAGTATGTAATTAAAAAAAAAACTAATAAATATTTTAAAACAGATTATTTTTCTGGCATGAGTTACTTAGTTTACTTTCTGGACAGCTTGAACCGCCACTCGCCTCCAATTTTCGGTAAAGCAGTGAAACCCTTCTAGGCTGATTGTAAAGGCCATGCAGGGTCCCACATACGCAAATTGGAGCTGGTTTTCTAGTTGTTCTCTTGAATAACTGAGTGATACTTCAAGTTCTACTTCTACTCTTAGTTTTTTAGAGAATTCGGCTGCACGCGTGGTGCATCGACTAAGACAGCCACCTCGCCGCTTCGTGTCGCGGGTTCGAGTCCCGCGCCGGACAACTATTTGTGTGACCCATAAATATGTAGTTGTTCTGAGTCTGGAAGGTATATAATTTGTGTCCGTCTATTATATGCTTATAAAGTACTCCACGACACAGGTATTAGATTCCCTAGTAAGGGCATAATCTTTAAAAAACCGGCCAAGTGCGAGTCGAACGCGCGCACGAAGGGTTCCGTGCCATTACCTATAAAAACATACATTCACGTTTGTTGTATGGGAGCCCCATTAAATATTTATTTTGTTTTGTTTTTTAATGTTTGTTATAGCGGCATCAAAAATACATCATCTGTGAAAATTTCAACTGTCTTACTATCACGGTTCATGAGATACAGCCTGGTGAAAGACGGACAGACAGACAGCGAAGTCTTAGTGATAGGGTACAGAATCCTAAAAAATGAATTTAAATCCACAACGGTAATACAATCGACCTGTATTTGAACTGAACTGAGGAACTGGTTCAGAGCCGTATATTATGATGCTTATGTAAGCCATTACTATACGGTACGCGATCAGTTTTGTCGATCGACTTTTACGAGACGTGACGATGTGGTAATCAATTTGAAGGCGTCATACGCTAAAGGGTACTTCACTACACTTCATAAACTTACATCATAGCTTAAATTTTCGATTACATTTACCGGAAATTGACAAATTTTAATTCCAAAATTACGGTATAACTTGTCTCTTAAGTTGTAACATAAGTAATTTAATGGCTTCAACTAATTAAATTGTAAAAGTAATTACCTTACGTAAAATATAAAATAGTTTAGGTAATATTCTTAATATATATGTATTTAATACTAACTGTGCCCCGCGGTTTTACCTGTGTTAAACTTTAATAATTTTAGCCTATGTGTTAATCCAGGGTGTCAGCTAACTCCATACCAAATTTGATTACAATCGCTCCAGCCATTAAGACGTGAAGAAGTTACAAACATACACACTCACTCAGTCACAAACTTTCGCCTTTATAATATTAGTGTGATTAGGTTAGCGTGGTTGGTAAATGCTTGCCTTTCAGGCTGCTGGTCGTGGGTTCGATTTCCACCTAGGGCAGATATTTGTGTGCATTACCTGACATGTGACATGGCATGTATGTTTGTCCTGAGTCTGGGTGTAATTGTCTATATAAGTAAGCATTTAGGTACAAAAGAAATTATAAAATATCAGTTAACTGGTTTCCGAGTACAAGCTCTGCTTAGTTTGGGATCAGATGGCCGTGTATAAATAATGCCCCAGGTTATTACATATCAAAACCTCTCCACTCCGACTAGGAAAAGATTTTATGTTTATTATGAATAATTGTACGGTTTAAAACTATATAAAACCTACTCAAACTTTTGTAATAAAGACCAATTAAAACAACATTTTTATGGTCCCATATAGAAAACATTTCCCGTGGAATAAAAAACAATAAAAATATTTTTCACACATAAATTAATCGAAACAGTCGAATTGACAACCTCCTTCTTTTGTTAAAAAATGGATTGCCATCAAAACTCTGTATCAAAGTTTGATTAAACTTAATTTTTAATGAAAAAGCTTTAACTTTGTTCGTAGTAGCAGTAACTTTGTTCGGGAAAAATATTCCCGATAAGCGGTTTTTAAGAATAGGTAGGTACAATAAAAGACTGATATTTTATTTTTTATTTAAGAAGCCATTTGTTCACTTGAATCCACACCGCAATGTGACGCCCGCTACACGCGGGTGAAGGAAATTGTTTTCTGATTGGCGGAGATGCCGTTACGACGATCAGAGAAACATTTGGGATCTAAAAATCGACATTACTAAAGGCTTATGGTCGATAAAAAGCACATTAATATCGCCTTGCGGTCCCTTTCCGATGTTACACAGATGTTATAGACATTGTCATGGGAATATTCGCCTTGAAGTTGATATTATAATATAATTAATAGTTAATAGTGTCGAATTGTCACGTTGCATGTGTAGATTTGCATCTTAATGGAAACTAAGATTTTATAGTGAAACATTGGTGCAGTCTCTATTTCTACATACTATAAATACGATAGAGCCAACTTTCTTAGTTTAGTCTGGTTACGTCAATACGGACGGGCTGAGCTAAAGATTTAGATACTGCTTTTATAATATCCTTACTTCAACCTTGGAATGGGTGCCAAGTCAATTGTCTGTCCTGAAATTTGTTTATAACAGCATACAATATTTAATAACAACTTAAAATAACATTTCTTCATACAACTTAGAATAATATATTAAAACTTAAGGTCCGACTTGGCTAGTTAAGTATTAAAACTGATATAATTGGATAAAAATGAGCGGTCGAATTAGACTCGTTATATTTTATATACACGTGAAGACCTTAAAATCCACATGAAGACCGGCTGTCATCAATTTTGGTTGCTTCTTACATTCAAAGTCAAAGTAACTTTATTCCGTAAAAATTTTACATTTATGTGGAATCGTCATATTTTTTTAGCATTACAGGCAATACAGATACTACAAGTGAGTTTTCCTAATATAATCAATTAGAGGAGGCTGCTGGTACTGCCTCGTATCCGACGCACCAAGGAGAAAGATCTTTATCTTCAAATCGCTTTGAAGTGATCAGTGCATGCTTATGGAAACACACCTGATGTACTGCAGTAGCGGGACAGACCCCATGATCCTAAAACCATTACTGTACTGTACACGTAGAGCTTCGTCCGATCTGTGACGGCTGGGACGCTATCTAACCCCAGCTGCAGGTATGACAATAAGCTTTAAAAAGCGCTATTCTTTCTAGGCGTAATACTTTGATTTCCAATGTTTTTTTTAATTTAATCGGATATCGCTTTTCAAATTGACGATAATTTTCCAATTAAATGAAAGCCTTTGAATTTTCTCCCCCATTTTACTTCAGCGAGTTTCGTATTTCATAAATCGGAAGATCAGATGTCGTGGGATACCTTAATTTTATTACAAATTAAGCTCTTGGAAAATTTAATTAAAACATCCTATTTTAACTGGTATAAAAATAGGATAGGATATAATGCTACTTAATTGCACACCGGGAAAAACAGTTCTGAATGTAAGGGTTTATACATGAAAATCTTTTATAGTTAATAGTTATTCCGTAGTAACATTATGAAAAATGATGTTACAAAAAAAGAAACAGCAAGTTTATAAAATAATTATTTACTAGTGATCATAATAATAATACATTATAGATATGTACAGACGCCAACACATCCAGCTACCCCTATTCTGCCAAATTTCCCTAATTGAAAGTGAACTTTATGCTTATGTGATAAAGTTGAATATTGACAAAAGAAATTTTACAGATTAGGGTAGCTGGATCTGTACGTTAATGCCGAAATTGTACTTGGACTAGATATCTGAATAACTTAAAACCTAGAGTGATTATATTTTATTACTCATTATGATATATTAAAAAAAGATATGACTATTTTATTCCAAAAAGGTTGATTATTTTGTTCCCTTATTATATAAACATTGAAGTAAAATAATTAACATGTGAGATTTTCTTTCGTACCACTTATTACTTAAATTTTGAAGATGCTAATTATTTCAAATATATGTATTTTAACACAACAAAGAAAAACACCCAGTAGTTGCCCGGATTTTGGAAGTGCGACATACCAAAGCTTCAGAGAGCATGTAAAGACGTACGTGAAATTTAAAAACTGGGGCTCGGGGACTGGTCTATAAACAAGGCGGAACTCAGTACCACTTCTTAGTGCCGAAATTAGCCATAATGTTAGCCAGGTAACTATCCGTCTGTTGTTTTCCTTTTTATCTGCCAAATTACTAATGATCTCCCTTAAACATTGAATATTGAGACAGTGTCACACAGATCATCCTAGCCCCAAACTAAACAAAGCTTGTACTATGGGTACCAGGCGACGATATAAATACTTATATAGATAGATAAATACTTATATACATAGGAAACATCCATGACTTAGAAACAAATATTCGTGCACATCACACAAATATTTGCACTTACCGGGATTCGAACCCAGGACCACCAGCTTCGTAGGCAGGAGCACTACCGACTAGGCTACGCTGACCGTCAAAGAATATTGTATGGAAAGTTTGTAACATCGTTTGTGTAGAACACGTAACATATTAATAAATGTCAGATAATTTCCATAGAGCCCCTAATAACGTGAACTTCATTTATCATTCTCACAATATTCCACGAGTTCCCACTTCCTTTCATTCATGTCATGTGCAAATTCACATGTTGTTGTTTTGCACTTGTTAATGTTATATGATGTTGCTTGTAAAAAAATATTGTATAAGTATTTATCAATTTCAAGAAGTCGTGTCTTTTCTATGAAGTAACTTTTATTTAAAATTATTAACTAGCCCAAATATATATTGATATTTTATCTTTAATTTATTTAAATTTATCTGATTGCAAAAAGTATGAAGTTATTGAAACGAATACGAGAATGATTTTGTCCTAAAAATATTTACAAAACAATTTTTTTCTTACCAATATAAATAAAATTTATTTAATTGAAATATTTCATTCATAATGCCTTAAAGGATAACCTAATATGTATATTAGCCTGTTGCTAGTAGCTATTCTGAGGTTAAGCTCAGGCAATTTCTCAAAGGAAAACTTTGAGAAATTGCTATGGTATACACTAGATGGAAAAACCGCAAAATACAATATATTTTTTGCATACATTACATTGCATTATATACTACCTGCGTTCCACTTCATACTTGGTTTCAATTAATAAATAATGTCCTCCTACCCGAATTTCGGCCACGGCGGCCAGTCTCAATAGAGATTAGCCATCTGCGTGGGACATATTATTATAGCGCACAAGTGTGCGTGCAAACACAGGAGCACTTTCTATTCCATCACTTTAATGATCCGATAGGACGCCAAGTGACACGACCGGAAAGAGGTCAGGTACAGGACCGACAGCTTTACGTGCTCTCTGAGGCACGGGGGTATAATACCGCCAACTCCCAGACTTCGGGCTGATGTGAAAATTTTATTTTTACAGAAAAGTCACTAAATCACATTTTGGCCCGACCCGGGATTTTAACCCAGGACCTCGTTCTCTGCGGGTGAACACCCTACCGCTAGACCAATGAGGCAGTTGGTTGCAATTAATTAAATACCAAACCCCACAGTATTTGATATTCAATATTATATAAATATTATGGCATACTTAATGACTGAAGCCCATAGTTATTCTGAAAGATTACCCTTTTTATATAAGCAACCAAAGTTACCTGTATTCAAAACCCCCAATTTATGCAGGAACGCACATTGAGTGGATAGTAAGGGGCGGGCGTGAATACATACATACAGCCTATCGACGTGAATTAGTGAGAGTGCGAGATAACTGCCGATAATGTTTAATAATAAATGAATTTATGGGGCAAGCTCAAGTGGCGTTATGTGCACGAGCGTAGCCCACATCTCAACCATGACATTTAATATAAAGTTACGTTTAAAATTAAATGTAAAAGGATTTTAATTTTTTTTAAATATTAATTAAAATAAGAAATAATATGGGTTTAAAGCTATATCTATCATTTTTAAAATACATAAAATTTAAACGTATAAATTTAAAACCTTCGTGAAAACTGTCTGTGTTAAGCTCGAGACCTATATGACAAATTTCTAGACATTTTCCTTGTTCTAGCTCGTTTCGCAGCCGTTGAGGACGTCAAAATAAGTGTGAGTACGTGTACGTGTATGTCTGTGTGAGTGCGTGTGTATGAGTATGTACGTGTGCGTGTATGTTCTGCGTAGTATTTGGGGTAAGATGTTTAAGCATGTGCATGGGTTTATTTTATCATTACAAAATTTTAAGGCATTATAATATCAGCAATATTCATAGAACTTAGTTCCCTAGCGTGGCTAGCCTGACTTGCGGTGGGAGTAAACTGGTAGAAAACAACACGTAGTGTAATAGCGTTATGTCCCCTTTATGCAACTATCTCTCACCCTCTTTCTTTCTTTTCTATACGAGTATGTGTATATATAACCTCAATAGAGAAAAATTTCGTTAAAGATTATTTATAAATTAACTTCATTCCTAACGGCAATCGACAAACTGACCGAAAAATATCTTTAGTGTAGTGTAGTAATTTAAAAAATGTATGTTTTAAGTACGAGTAACTACATATTTTTTTGAAATTTGTTAAAATCCCTAAACAATTTATTATTTTAGGTTTACAGATGGTTTAATACTTTAACAGGGGTTACCTTTAATAAACACTAAATCTAAATGTCTGACTTCGAATATTACCTTGCCGAATGGATTTTTGAAAAATTGCATCTTATTCTATCATTTTGCCGATGGTTGATCATTAATTTTTGGACCAAAAGTAACAGTAAGAGTGCCCAGTTTAATCTCTGAGTAATAACTTCTGCAATTAACTGACAAATGTAAAAGAATGAAGGTATTATAGCGTTTTCAACTTATTAAATTTTTGTTGCCACCAAATATTGTGATTTTTGAGACTTTAGAAAGGTATTTATATACTTCTTAACCTAATGTAAACTCATGGTTACTTTAGTATTGCGAAGCTTGTTGCTGGTCATTTAATAGCCATTAATTCAGCCTGCCGATTACAAATGCAGTATCTGGGGGCACCGATTAGACTTCTAGCTCTGATAGTTTTGATTTATACCTAGACTACATGCACTATTCGCTGTGTGGTGACGGCCTAAGAATATCACCACCCCGTCTCATCCCGTGGGGGGACGTAAAAGTCGTCCCGAGGGAATATATACCAGAGAACGGGCAGCAGCGTTCTCCTGAGTACCATGTCCACCTTACTGCGATCGCCAACCCGTCTGCCAAGCGTGGCGATTATGGCAAATCCCCTCAAATGATGGACACAACCAAACCGCGGCCCCCAGTCCCCGGCAGCCCTGCTATTCCCAGCCGTGGTAACAGCCGTGGTTACGGCAGGGCAGGGGGTGCTAAGAATCCCCGGCAGATTCCGCGTTACCAACACCGACGACCTCTGGCCCTGGCAACATATAACACACGTACACTGCGGTCCGACGAGAAGATAACCGAACTGGAGGAAGAGTTGAGCAGGTTACATTGGGATATTGTAGGATTATCTGAAGTCCGAAGAGAGGGGGAGGACTCGATAATACTGAAATCCGGAAACCTGCTCTATTACCGGGAGGGTGACCAAATATCCCAAGGTGGTGTCGGGTTCATAGTCCACAAGTCCCTCGTGAACAACCTAGTGAAAATCTAGAGTGTGTCAACGAGGGTTGCGTACCTTATACTCAGAATCACCAAGCGGTATTCGTTGAAGGTTATACAGGTATACGCACCCACTTCGACACACTCCGACGGTGAAGTCGAGGTTATGTATGAGGACATATCCAGAGCCATACATACCTCTAACTCCTATTTCACTGTGGTCATGGGGGACTTTAACGCGAAGCTGGGCAAACGATTCGATAATGAGCTGAGAGTGGGGCAATTTGGAACTGGTGACCGGAATCCCCGGGGCCAAATGTTGGCCGACTTCATGGAGAAGGAGGGACTCTTTATGATGAATTCCTTCTTCAGGAAGCCGGATCACCGCAAATGGACCTGGGTGAGCCCCGATGGTAAAACTAAAAATGAGATAGACTTTATCTTGTCGACGAGACGACAGATGTTCAATGATGTCTCCGTGATCAATGCGGTTAAAACCGGGAGCGATCACAGACTGGTCAGAGGCTCATTGAACCTTAATGTCCAACTGCAGAGGTCCCGACTGATAAAGTCTACGCTCCGATCTTTACCTATCCACGTCCAAAACCCCGAACCATTTCAGCTCGAACTGGAAAACCGTTTCGAATGCCTAGCAGACTGCGAGGAAGTGGACTCATACTATGACAGGCTCGTAGAAGCTGTCCATACGGCTGGGTCTAAGGTCTTCAAGGCCCGCCGTACAAACAGAACTAAAAAGATCTCTGACTTTACCCTGCAACTAATGGAAGATAGACGGAAAATGGTTCTGACATCCTCAGATGATGCTACCAGATATCGGCAGCTCAACAGACAGATCTCAAAGTCTTTGACTCGCGACACGCGGCAATTTAATACAATTAGTATTAAAGAGGCCATTGAGCGGAACAAAGTGTTCGCAAGAGCTCTGTCTGTTGGACAGAGCCAACTGACGAAGCTGAAGACTGAGGATGGTAGAATCGTCACGTCTAAACCTGAGTTGCTGGGAGAGATCGAGAAGTTCTACGGACAGTTATATACGACAACACAGCCACCTGTCAAAAGTCATGCCTCAGATCCCAGAGCACGACTAACCCAACATTACACCGAAGACATCCCGGACGTCAGCCTGTACGAGATTAGAATTTTTGAAGGCGGGTGGTACACCAATCCTACGGGCCCTTCAGAAGTAATTTAACTCCGCCATACTAGATGGTCAAACGCCACAAGCATGGCACAGAAGTGTGGTGGTGCTCTTCTTCAAAAAGGGCGACAAAACCCTATTGAAGAATTATAGACCCATCACACTGCTGAGCCATGTTTACAAGTTGTTTTCGAGGGTCGTTACGAACCGTCTCGCGCGCAGGTTTGACGACTTCCAGCCTCCCGAACAAGCCGGTTTCCGAAAAGGCTTTAGCACCATAGACCACATACATACGGCAAGTTATACAGAAGACCGAAGAGTATAACAAGCCACTGTGCTTAGCGTTTGTGGACTATGAGAAAGCCTTTGATTCTATCGAAACATGGGCCGTGCTGAGGTCTCTCATAAGGTGCCAAATTGACTACCGGTATATCGAACTGATAAAGTGTTTGTATGAAAACGCCACTATGTCGTGCGACTCCAGGACCAGATCTCGAAACCTATCCACTTGCAGCGAGGCGTGAGACAGGGAGATGTTATATCTCCGAAACTGTTCACCGCTGCATTGGAAGACGTCTTCAAGCTTCTGGACTGGAAAGGCTTTGGCATCAATGTCAATGGCGAGTACATCACTCACCTTCGATTTGCCGATGATATCGTAGTCATGGCTGAGACCATGGAAGACCTCGGTACAATGCTCGATGACCTCAGCAGAGTCTCTCAACAAGTGGGTCTGAAAATGAACATGGATAAGACGAAAATCATGTCAAACGTCCATGTTGCACCCACTCAATTGAAAGTTGGTGACTCTGCACTCGAAGTTGTAGAGAACTATATTTACCTAGGACAGACCATCCAACTAGGTAGGTTCAACTTCGAGAAGAAGGTCAATCGTAGAATCCAACTCGGATGGGCAGCGTTCGGGAAGCTACGTAACATCTTCTCGTCCAAAATACCGCAGTGTCTCAAGTCGAAAGTCTTCGACCAGTGTGTGTTGCCAGTGATGACATACGGAACAGAGACGTGATCGCTCACTATGGGCCTTATTCGAAGGCTCAAGGTCACCCAAAGAGCAATGGAGAGGGCTATGCTCGGAGTTTCCTTGCGGGATCGCATCAGAAATGACGAAATCCGCAGGCGAACCAAAGTCACCGACATAGCCCGAAGAATTGCCAAGCTGAAGTGGCAGTGGGCAGGGCACATAGCTCGTAGAGCCGACGGCCGTTGGGGCAGAAAGTTTCTCGAGTGGCGACCACGAACCGGAAGACGCAGCGTGGGCAGGCCCCCTACAAGATGGACCGATGATCTTGTGCGGGTCGCTGGAAATCGCTGGATGCGGATAGCGCAAGACCGGCAATTGTGGAGATCTTTGGGGGAGGCCTTTGTCCAGCAGTGGACGTCTTTCGGCTGATATGATGACATGCACTATTGACAAAAATATAATAAGCTCTCTATTCTTCTTTGCTCGTTGTGTATACATTTTATTTCCATTCTTTTATTAATTCGTTTCTGTAGTGCATCGGGAATGTTCGCAGATGCACATGCAGATTGTTTTTATACAACAATGCGTAAAATATGCGGTTCTCTGGTGCATAGGGTGCGGGCCAGCTCGAACAGCATCCTATACATGATTGCAAGTTTGTGGACTGCGCCATAAGTCGTTGCTGTGCCGTCTCCCATGGCATGTCGCAGGGATGACGGTTGCTGGGTTATAATAATGTATGTTACTAACATAGCTGTAAGTCCTACTAACATATATGAGTCATAGTAACTTGAATAAATAAATTTTCTATTAATCATTTTAAATGGTTGAATTTCGCTTTATAACCTCATATGTCCCGCTTTTGTCTTAAAACTATATGCTGAAAAGTCCTGCCTAATTTGAAGTATATATTAACTGAATTTAAATACACACATAGACTCACGCCTGTTTTCCAGAACAAATGGAAATCCGTTGTCTCTGTCTACAACGGATTTCCATTTGTTACGATCTTTGGACACCTTAAATATTAAATATCATATAAATATTATATATCTGAATTTAAATATCTGTATTAAATCCTCATATTTCGAGAAATACTTCAAGTTATTAGTAGGTAGTATTTGCGGTTGCACTGTTTTGAATAGTTAAAACATATAATAATCTGGATAGGACGTATAAAACATAGTGTTTCAAAATATGTTTTTGTTAATTGATGGTGATCTTATGAAACGATTAGGTAGGTATATATCTAATTTACTGTAGAAATAATATAGATACCGACTTTAGCTGAAGAGTTACAATATAAATGAAGGCAGCTGGCGAATTGGTGGGAAGTATTCTCACAGACAATTTTAACACTTGAATTCTTGTTCACATTTTAAAAAGTCTGTAAGAATTGATATGTCGTTTCAAGAAACTCGGAAAGACTTGAGTTCATCAAGTTATCTCTGTTTCGATATACGGCGACGGGATTAGTGGATGCCCCATGAAGGTTAGGAATATGTACAGAAGTAACACTTAGAAAGGGCGAAATATATTCAAAGTAGAAACCAGTTTAACACTCGATGATAAATTGATTTCTTAAGCTTATGCAAAAATATTTATTAGTGAAAAACCTAACACAAAACAGAAAAGAATTGGAAAAAGAAAACAAATCCATCAAGGAAAAAACTAGAATTACGCTCCCAAGCGGCTAAGTCGTTTGGTGCTATTTATATTTAAATTTCATAGTGGTGACGTATTTGTTATCTTTTGATACAACATTTTCAAATACAATTTTTTGTTTAATACGATTATGCGATATCCTATTAAACAAAAAAATGATGCATGGTCGTAATTCGCCAGAATGGTCTCAAGCATCTAATTAAAATAAGCAACATCTTCTTATAAGTAGAAACACTTCATATCGTCATATCCTTCTATATAAATAATCCTCCTCCTTAATAGGTGGCGAGTACGTCAATTTTTAAATCGAATTAATAATTAAAACTCCAATAAGTATAGAAATTCGATTTAAAAATTTATTACGGACAACTTTACATAGTGAAAACAATATGTATTTTTTTAAACAACGCCCGCCCAATTGTCATTAATCCCTGTGTTTCGGGGTACTTTACAAACATTTTTTTTTATTACGATAAACATGATCCAGAAAGAATAATTGAACCTGTCCACGGTGTCCAGGGATGGAAAGAAACAATATTGTAATAGTTACTGGCTAAACTGGGCACGAAGAATCAAAGTACTGATAATTTTAATGTACGTCGGATGATGATTTGACGGACACAAAGTAGTAAAGTACATTAAGACTAAGGACAATCATTTACGAGTCACACTTATGTATTTCCTGCGCGGGTATCGAATCCAGGACACGAAGTGGCGAGGTGACTGTCTTAGCCGCTGCGCCACACGTACTACGGTGCGCGTATAAAAATAGGGAGGCATCTCAATACATAAAACATTTGCCATAAAACCTTTAAACTGGGCATGTTATTCCAGCTGTAACCGGCCGGCTATCTCAAAACATACAATGGTGGATAATACATTAATTACAGGCCGTACCGCATATTATCTTAAACGACCGCCATTATTCTGATTGTTACGGTTATGATATCATCATTGACAATAACTTGAAGCCATAGATTATTATAGAAGTAAACACTTTGGCCTTCATGAAGATGGGGCAGTTAGCCATAGGATACTTAAAACCAAGATCGTGGTTTATCTCTTATTAGTGTTTTGTACCTGTGTAAATATATATGAACTCATTTTAAAAATTCACTGCTGAGACATTTAAGCCCATGATATTGTCAGTGTATTTTGTCACTGAAGGTTGATAGAGGTTGGTTATGAGAAACTTATTATATTTTTACTTTTAAGCAATATTCTAAAGAAAGATTCTCGAGTGGCGCCCACGAACCGGAATATGGACCGATGATCTTGTGAGAGTTGCTAGAAGCCTTAAACTTAAACCTTAGATTGATGACCATTGTTAATTTTAGGAAAGAAACGACGTTAGTGAAATAATTTAAGCCGCTACAGGTTTACATATTCAAACATAGCGTATGTAAATTTTCCACAGTGAAATATGATTCAAGTGTAATAGAATTGGATTACATGTACGTGCATTTAAACAACGTCAGAGTTCAGAAGCACGGTGAAGATAATAGTTTGCACGGCTGCGGGAAGACGAATATTCATAATTTACATTTGTACTTGGTAGGTACAGACGCCAGCACATCAAGCTACCCCAATCAGTCAAATTTCTTTTATAGATTTTCAACTTTATCACAAAAGCACAAGGTTTACTTTCAATTGGGGAAATTTGACAGAATGGGGTAGCTTGATGTGTGTGTGGGACTGATAAACTATTGGAGATAAGAAGTGACTGATTGTTCATCTAGCCACTGTTGCGCTAGCTTTGGTTAACGAACGCTATTGTTTTGAGTTATATGGACCACCATGTCAGCCAACAAACATTCACTACTGGACAAATGCTTGGCAGTCGGGTAGGCAATCGTAGTTTGCCTTGAAGTTGATATTATAATATAATTAATAGTTAATAGTGTCGAATTGTCACGTTGCATGTGTCTGATTTGCATCATAACGGAAACTAAGATTTTATAGTGAAACATTGGTGCAGTCTCTATTTCTACATACTATAAATACGATAGAGCCAATTTTCTTATTTTAGTCTGGTTACGTCCATACGGACGGGCTGAGCTAAAGATTCAGATACTGCTTTTATAATATCCCTATTTCGGGGGAATCAAACCCGGAACATTATTATTAACGGGTAAACACGCTACCATTTAATCTTCTTCAGTCTCTTAGACAACCTCTTGTTGTGGAAAAGAATGGCTTTACTTTTTGGACAAGCATAGTATATTCTAGTTGTAATAGGAAAACATACGTAACTTATTTGGTAAAATATTAATAAAAAATACCGCAACATCAAATTTATATTTTTTATAGCGACGACGTATTCGCCCATTTGTTTTATTTGTAATTCTATTTTGAAATCACATTAACCTACAGCAAAATACAAAATGTGAAATGACCGTCAACATTTTAAACTATGCCTTGTTTTTGAATTCAACAATAAAAAGTGATTTTTAAATGGTCTGTCCTAAAATTTGATTATAACAGCATAAAATATTTCAAAACAATTTAAAATAATTTCTTCATACAACTTAGGATAATATATTAAAACTTAAGGTCCGACTTGGCTAGTTAAGTATTAAAACTGATATAATTGGATAAAAATTAACGGTCGAATTAGACTCGTTATATTTTATGTACACGTGAAGACCTTAAAATCCACATGAAGACCGGCTGTCATCAATTTTGGTTGCGTTGAGTTTTCCTAATTATATTTAGAGGAGGCTGCTGGTACTGCCTCGTATCTGACGCACCAAGGAGAAAGATCTTTATCGTCAAATAGCTTTGAAGTGATCAGTGCATGCTTCTGGAAACACACCTGATGTACTGCAGTAGCGCGACAGCCCCATGATCCTAAAACCATTACTGTACTGTACACGTAGCGCTTCGTCCGATCTGTGACGGCTGGGACGCTATCTAACCCCAGCTGCAGGTATGACAATAAGCTTTAAAAAGCGCTATTCCTTCTAGGCGTAATACTTTGATTTCCAATGTTTTTTTTAATTTAATCGGATATCGCTTTTCAAATTGACGATAATTTTCCAATTAAATGAAAGCCTTTGAATTTTCTCCCCCATTTTACTTCAGCGAGTTTCGTATTTCATAAATCGGAAGATCAGATGTCGTGGGATACCTTAATTTTATTACAAATTAAGCTCTTGGAAAATTTAATTAAAACATCCTATTTTAACTGGTATAAAAATAGGATAGGATATAATGCTTCTTAATTGCACACCGAGAAAAACAGTTCTGAATGTAAGGGTTTATGCATGAAAATCTTTTATAGTTAATAGTTATTCCGTAGTAACATTATGAAAAATGATGTTACAAAACAAGAAACAGCAAGTTTATAAAATAATTATTTACTAGTGATCATAATAATAATACATTATAAATATCTACAGACGCCAACACATCCAGCTACCCCTATTCTGCCAAATTTCCCTAATTGAAAGTGAACTTTATGCTTATGTGATAAAGTTGAATATTGATAAAAGAAATTTGACAGATTAGGGTAGCTGGATCTGTACGTTAATGCCGCAATTGTACTTGGACTAGATATCTGAATAACTTAAAACCTAGAGCGATTATATTTTATTACTCATTATGATATATTAAAAAAAGATATGACTATTTTATTCCAAAAAGGTTGATTATTTTGCCCCCTTAATATATAAACATTGAAGTAAAATAATTAACATGTGAGATTTTCTTTCGTACCACTTATTACTTAAATGTTGAACATCATAATTATTTCAAATATATGCACCCAGTAGTTGCCCGGATTTTGGAAGTGCGACATACCATAGCTTTAGAGAACATGTAAAGACGTACGTGAAATTAAAAACCTGGGGCTCGGGGACTGGTCTATAAACAGGGCGGAACTCAGTACCACTTCTAAGTGCTGAAATTAGCCATAATGTTAGCCAGGTAACTAGCCATCTGTTGTTTTCCTTTTAATCTGCCAAATGACTAATGATCTCCCTTAAACATTGAATATTGTATGGAAAGTTTGTAACATCGTTTGTGTAGAACACGTAACATATTAATAAATGTCAGATAATTTCCATAGAGCCCCTAATAACGTGAACTTCATTTATCATTCTCACAATATTCCACGAGTTCCCACTTCCTTTCATTCATGTCATGTGCAAATTCACATGTTGTTGTTTTGTACTTGTTAATGTTATATGATGTTGCTTGTAAAAAAATATTGTATAAGTATTTATCAATTTCAAGAAGTCGTGTATTTTCTATGAAGTAACTTTTATTTAAAATTATTAACTAGCCCAAATATATATTGATATTTTATCTTTAAAATATTGAAATTTATATGATTGCAAAAAGTATGAAGTTATTGAAACGAATACGAGAATGGTTTTGTCCTAAAAATATTTACAAATAATTTTTTTCTTACCAAAATAAATAAAATTTATTTAATTGAAATATTTCATTCATAATGCCTTAAAGGATAACATAATATGTAAATTAGCCTGTTGCTAGTAGCTATTCTGAGGTTAAGATCAGGCAATTTCTCAAAGGAAAACTTTGAGAAATGGCTATGGGATACACTAGATGGAAAAACCGCAAAATACAATATATTTTTTGCATACATTACATTGCATTATATACTACCTGCGTTCCACATTATACTTGGTTTCAATTAATAAATAATGTCCTCCTAGCCGAATTTCGGCCACGGTGGCCAGTCTCAATAGAGATTAGCCATCTGCGCGGGACATATTATTATAGCGCACAAGTGTGCGTGCAAACACAGGAGCACCTTCTATTCCATCACTTTCATGATCCGATAGGACGCCAAGCGACACGGCCGGAATGAGGTCAGGTACAGGACCGACAGCTTTACGTGCTCTCTGAGGCACGGGGGTATAATACCGCCAACTCCCAGACTTCGGGCTGATGTAAAAATTTTATTTTTACAGAAAAGTCACTTAATCACTTTTTGGTCCGACCCGGGATTTTAACCCAGGACCTCGTTCTCGGCGGGTGCAATTAATCGTCAATTAGTCAAAACCCCAAACTTATGCAGGAACGCACATTGAGTGGATAGTAAGGGGCGGGCGTGAATACATACATACAGCCTATCCACGTGAATTAGTGAGAGTGCGAGATAACTGCCTATAATGTTTAATAATAAATGAATTTATGGGGCAAGCTCAAGTGGCGTTATGTACACGAGCGTAGCCCACATATCAACCATGACATTTAATATAAAGTTACGTTTAAAATTAAATGTAAAAGGATTTCAATTTTTTAAAATAATAATTAACAAAAGAAATAATATGGGTTAAAAAAGCTATATGTATCATTTTTAAAATACAGAAAAATTTAAACATATAAATTTAAAGCCTTCGTGGAAACTGTCTGTGTTAAGCTCGAGACCTATATGACAAATTTCTAGACATTTTCCTTGTTCTAGCTCGTTTCGCAGCCGTTGAGGACGTAACAGTAAGTGTGAGTACGTGTATCGTGTATGTTTGTGTGTGTGTATGTTCTGCGTAGTATTTGGGTTAAGATGTTTAAGCAGGTGCATGGGTTTATTTTATCATTACAAAATTGTAAGGCATTATAATATAAGCAATATTCATAGAACTTAGTTCCCTAGCGTGGCTAGCGTGACTTGCGGTGGGAGTAAACTGGTAGAAAACAACACGTATTGAAATAGCGTTATGTCTCCATTATGCAAATATCTCTCACTCTCTTTCTTTCTATTCTATATGAGTATGTGTATATATATCCTCAACAGAGAGCGGGTGGAAATTTCGTAAAAGGTTATGTATTAATTAACTTCATTCCTAACGGCAATCGACAAAATGACCGAAAAATATCTTTAGTGTAGTGTAGTAATTTTGAAAATTTCTGTTGTAAGTTACAAGACAATTTTTGCAATTTGTTAAAATTCCTAAAAAAAAAATATTTTTGGTTTAAAGATGGCGTATATACTTTAACATGAGTAACATTTTATAAAAGCCATATCTAAATGTCTGACTTAGAATATTCCCTTGCCGAACAGTTATTTGAAGACTTGCATCTAATTCTATCATTTTCACATTTTGCCGATGGTTTATGGTGAAGTTTTAGACCAAAGGTATCAGTAAAAGAACCCAGTTTAATCTCTGAGTAACTACTTCTGCAGTTAACTGAAAAATATAAAAGAATCAATGAAATTAAATAAGTTACAAAAGTTGTAGTACCTTACTTCAACTTTTGC
The DNA here is from genome assembly GCA_951640165.1 of Pseudoips prasinana. Classification (NCBI taxonomy): domain Eukaryota; kingdom Metazoa; phylum Arthropoda; class Insecta; order Lepidoptera; family Nolidae; genus Pseudoips; species Pseudoips prasinana. Next base: position 21,156,328 of record OX621240.1, read on the forward strand.
AACTTATTCAATTTGTTTGCAAAGAAACATCGGTGATTTCCTAATAATTTGGTAAAGCTATATCACCATTTAAATGAATGTAGACTCATGGTTACTTTAATATAGCGAAGCTTGTTGCTGGTCATTTAATAGCCATTAATTCACCCTGCCGATTACAAATGCAGTATCTGGGGGCACCGATTAGACTTCTAGCTCCGATAGTTATGATTTATACCTAGACTACATGCACTGTTGATAAAAGCATAATAATGTCTTTATTCTTCTTTGCTCGTTGTGAATACATTTTATTCCCATTCTTTTATTAATAATTTTAAATGGTAGAATTTCGCTTTATAACTTCATATATCCCACCTTTATCCTAAAACTATGTGGTGAAAAGTCATGCTTAATTGTAAGTGTATACTTACAATTAAGCATGACTTTTCACTTTTCATTAACGGAATTTAAATGTCTGTATTAAATCTTCATATTTCAAGATATACCTGAAATATTAGTACTGTTTGCGGTTAAACTGTTTTGAATACGTTTAACATTTATCATAAACTGTATGGAAGTATAAAACATATTATTTGAATTTCCTTTTTGTTAAATGACCACCAGCATTTATGAAACGATTAGGTAAAATATATATATACGATTACCTGAAATATTAGTACTGTTTGCGGTTAAACTGTTTTGAATACGTTTAACATTTATAATAATCTGTATAGGAAGTATAAAACATATTATTTGATTTTTTTTTGTTAAATGACCACCAGCATTTATGAAACGAATACCTAATTAACTGTAGAAATAATATAGATACCGACTTTAGCTAAAGAATTACAATATAAATGAAGGCAGCTGGCAAATTGGCAGGAAGTATTTTCACAGACAATTTTATAACACTTGAATTCTTGTTCACATTTTAAAAAGTCTGTAAGAATTGATATGTATTTTCAAGAAACTCGGAAAGACTTGAGTTCATCAAGTTATCTCTGTTTCGATATACGGCGACGGGATTAGTGGATGACCCATGAAGGTTAGGAATATGTACAGAAGTAACACTTAGAAAGGGCGAAATATATTCAAAGTAGAAACCAGTTTAACACTCGATGATAAATTGATTTCTTAAGCTTATGCAAAAATATTTATTAGTGAAAAACCTAACACAAAACAGAAAAGAATTGGAAAAAGAAAACAAATCCATCACGGAAAAAACTAGAATTACGCTCCCAAGCGGCTAAGTCGTTTGGTGCTATTTATATTTAAATTTCATAGCGGTGACGTATTTGTTATCTTTTGATACAACATTTTCAAATACAATTTTTTGTTTAATACGATTATGCGATATCCTATTAAACAAAAAAAATGATGCATGGTCGTAATTCGCCAGAATGGTCTCAAGCATCTAATTAAAATAAGCAACATCTTCTTATAAGTAGAAACACTTCATATCGTCATATCCTTCTATATAAATAATCCTCCTCCTTAATAGGTGGCGAGTACGTACATTTTTAAATCGAATTAATAATTAAAACTCCAATAAGTATAGAAATTCGATTTAAAAATTTATTACGGACAACTTTACATAGTGAAAACAATATGTATTTTTTTTAAACAACGCCCGCCCAATTGTAATTTTTCCCTGTGTTTCGGGGTACTTTACAAACATATAATTATTTTTGGGACGACTTTTACACCGCCCACAGAATGAGAAAGGATGGTGTTAACCATGGTCGTCACCTCACAGCGGTTATATGGATATGACTAGCTGTGCCGCGCGGTTTTATCCGCGTTAAACTTTATAAATTATAGTCTGTGTATTATTCAGATATATAACCTATGTTATCACAAACATTTAATTTTATTTGTGTGTATTGTAATTTATGTTTTTCTATTAGGTATATGTTTGTAAAGTACCCCGCGACACGGGGATTAGATTCCCAAGAGTGGGCGTAGTCTTTAAAAAAATCCATTCGAGAAAGAGTAACAAACATCCATACTCACAAATTTATAAATTTCGCATTTATAATATAAGTAGGATATCATATCAGGAAGTAAATAAGTCGACTATCATCTCATCGTCAAAAGAGGCGTCGTTTACTGTAATATTTCCAATTTATTAATATAATTGTAATATTTTGAAATTTAGACGTAAGAATGCAATATTGTGAAATTGATTTGAAAACTGATTATAAAACATTTCCTTTGCACAAAACAAAAATAAAATTGTGTTATACGTTTGTCTCTAAGTAGTAGTTTCGTTTCTTATAGCTCGACATAAACCTCCTAATATACCAAATTTTTGGCAAAATTAAAGTAGTTATCTAGTATAAATCGCATATAAAATAGACACTTCTATTTGCTAAAAAACAGGCGACAGTAAAACCCGTATATTCGCGTACCAATTACTAATTTATTCTACACAAAAGGAGAGAACATTTTACTTCCATTTCGAGCTAAATAAATTTCTAGTTCGACTAACGAGTTTTGGTTTAGTCTATATTACTAGTACAGTGATCGACACTTATATATTATTGTCTCTTATTAGTTTTCTCATGTATATGATAGTAGATTATCGACGAAAGACTCTTTTGAACCGATTCCGTACCGATTCGACGAAAAAAAAGAAGTTAATCAATTCCATAGGGATTAATAGGAGTCTTTGCTCCTACAACCAGATTCAGAAACACTACACAAATTGTTTTCAACACTACATTTCTTCCAGAACACACTTGATATATGAGACAATCTCAAAACACAGTGCCTACAAATACAAACAGAGATCATATATCAGATGATATATATTGAATTTTACATTTTGGAGAATTAATGTATGAGTAATTGTTTTGGGGAATTTGGAACTTGGAGAGTTTGGGCATTGGCCGCACATAGTTCCTTTTTGTATGGTTTGTGGCAACAGATTTGTTTACCAGAAATTTAGTTTAGGTGATTTTGAAATTCTTTATTGATTTTTGGGGGTGTGGGAGGGTTACAACTTCTAAAATAACAAGTTTAGTTAAATAAAACGAAACTACCGGGCATAGTCGTGGCTGATATTGTGTAAAAATTACTTTTTATCTCCACAAAGTAAAATTCATATAAGTACAATTATTAATGGGTCTCAGCGATTGTAAAAAACACAATTTTAATGTTTTATTGGCCTTTAATACAAGTGACAATGAAAAAGGTATAATATCTGTGCAAATAGAAGTATATGTACTTACAGAAAAAAGTTAATAAAAGCTCTTTGTAGAGAATAAAATTTCTTTACTTTGGAGCTATTAGTTCGATATCTTAATCTTTGTAATACTAAGTGTAGATAAGTAAACATTTTGTATCTTTTTGACCTAAAGCTACAATATTCAAAGCGGCGATCCCTTTTATCTTGAAATTCTCGGCGCGTTGCTTTAGGCGAAACTCGGACATATAAAACAACTTCTACAAAAGATTTTCATTAAGAAAATTCATCAGCCAAACGAAAATGTTTCGCACTCGACATTTATGAAAATACGGAAGTGTAGTAAAAACAAAGCTGTATTACACTTGACGTTGTAACGAGTGCAAGTGACAGTCTACCGAAATGTTTACTATAGAGTGCCTAATAATTTTAATAAATAAAGTTTTACTTTGGTCTTCCGTCTAGAATGCTTAATTCATCGTTCGAAATCAAAATCTGCGCTATTAGAAAATGTCGCTCTTATTTTAACGCGTATATATTTTAGAGCATTTACTCCGCATACTCCGGCGTTTGACAACTGATGAGATAATAATAAATTTAGAGGGTCCTATATACCTAAATAGAATTATACGATATAAATTTGTGTTATAAGATGGGAAAGAAATTATTTATAACACAATGAAAAGATTATAACCGTACGTTTTCAACGGTTATACTTTATAATGTGTATAGCCGTAGAAAATGCGTCGTTCTTAAAATATTAAAATTCTGATTAGTAAAAGTCAAGTAAAAACTGTTTAAAAAAGAAAACGACTTCAAAAGCATCTTAAAGTTACACGATCATTTCAGACCACTTATCGCGTTACATGACCCAGCTGTCAAGCTCCATAATATGTAAAAAATCTGAAGCTATCCAATCTTAACACACGGGGGCTATATTTGGACATATATACGTCAAGAAGTGTATAAAGATATCGTTGATGTAACTCCAATATAATTCTCAGGCTCTGATTTTAATTACGCGCGGTATTGAAGTTTCACAATCCTTATATCCTAATTTTTTATCTAAACATACTCTTTACGTGGCGATACGCAAGCAGGACAAATTCGTACTTTTACTAAACCTTATATTCTTGATGGATATTTTATATATTAACACGATACGGCCCACCAATACACATCAACTTACTTATGCGTTCCCAACCCTTCGACCATATAAGCACTGGCAACTACGAGAATACCCGTACCCTAATATTAACATTACAACCTGGATAATATTCTCTCTCTGAGATGTAGGTACTTCCGCATTCCACCTGCTCATAGAACGATAAAACGCTATGATTAATATAATATAATATTTTGGAAAGTATACATTGATTTGGCCACAGCCCACTGCACTGTCAGACGGAGGGAGATACTATCCGTCTCCCAGGCTTAATAATAGGTTTTTATTGGCACTTTTTGTACTTTTGCACTCACTTTTTAGGGTACGGCATCCTAAATAGTAAGTAAGTGCGTGTACAAATCTGTTAACACACGACTCACGTACGCTCAATTTCACTTGATTTTGCTATGACGACCAGGGGGGCTACCGCCTAATTTGCCGGTCATCGTTTACCGGCGTTTAAATAGATGAAGGTTAAAAATGTCTAAATCATTCGTTCAATCAGTTTCAACGTTGTAAATCGATTCCGGACCATTTATGACGTGACATCTGATGGAAGCCGATTGAACAAATGATACTATATCATTTGTTCAATCGGCTTCCAATTTTTAACCTTCATTTATTTGAATGCCAATCACGATGAACTGCGAAGTATGGCAGTAGCCCCCAGAACTGTGTTCCGGCTGTAGCGTAGTGAAGCGTAGAAGAATGTGGAAGATACTTTGATATAACGGAATAACTGCATCAACATTGTAATGCGTGGTGATGCATTGTAATATTGACTTCCGAGAACTAGACGCTTTTCTAGTTTATATTTCCCACAGCTACACGAGTAAAGAAATTTACAATATACTTTGAAAAGCTTTGAAAGTATTCCGCTTTAATGGCTTCAAGACCTAATGTATTATTGTAACATTTGTTTTTGTTTTCTTTAACAAACCGTATTTTATCTTAGGAAGCTCAAAGTTTTCAACTTTTACAATTTAACTATCTTGAATATTTATAACTTAAATATCTCGAAAAGTTGACATAATCTGCTATTGTTATTAAGTAACTTAAAATAAAAGCTACATTGTACAGATTTGAGGATATCCAGTTTCAACAAAGTCCTTACAATTTAATAAAAATCAATATGCAAAGAGTAACAAGAAGTGTTGGCAAAGAAATGCAAATATAGAAACGTTTTCATCGTAAAAATGCACTCAATAGAAATAAATGTTATAGTAAATAGTAATCCAATGGAAACATTTCACTCTACGCCGTGAAGTCAATTCAATGGAAACATTTTACTCTACGCCGCGCCGTGTAGTTACGTTACTACGTACCTACTTCATAGTACGCTACGTAATTATGCTACGAATGCTACGCGATAAGGTGGAGCCACACTGAGAGTACAAAGAGACGTAGGATCGCGTAGCTGTAATATAATGTAATAACAACTGTGTTATTAGTCAACAATAAAACTTTTAACCAGGTTTAGGTTTATTGTACCTACTTTACCTCCGGAACTAATATAATGGTAGCTCATGAAACTGTTTAGATTATAGCCCTGTAGTATTCCCAATTGACGGGCCAGTTCGTGTGGTTGGTAAATGCTTGCCTTTCACGCCGCAGGTCGTGGGTTCCCTTCTCACACAGGACATATGTATATTTGTGTGCATGATCATGTCTGTTTGTCCTGAGTGGGTGTAATTATCCATATAATTATAAAAGACAAGTAGTATATGTATATATATATATATATATATATATATATAGACTGCAGTTTTTCTTTTGAAATTTTATGTGATCACCTCGGGCGTTCTGAGTCCCCATAGTATATGGTAAACGAAAACCATTGAGCGGGTTTGCCCTTGTTTGCTAATGTGCGAGGAAAAAAATATATTATATTGCAGGGTTGATTAGTTATTAATTTACAATGCCATGCCCAGAGTATACACAAAGCACCCAAACAACAGTCCTGTGTATTCAGTCCAGCTTAAACTTATTTGTGTGAATAAAGTTACTATTCATTATAAACTATTCAGAGTTTGTTCATTCATTTTAGTTAACATGATTTGTGTGCATTTGTACTCGTATTCTGTAGTATGATTATTTACAGCAATGAAAAATTAATTAATTTGTTAGGAAATATTATTCATTTGCAATTGTTTTACCAGTGTGCTGTATGAATAAACATTTTAAATGTTTCAGTGGAGTTTTTATTAGAACATTGTGAAATATAAATATAGCTTAAGTTCCCTACGACTTGTAATTATTATTAAGTTATATGTTTTTGGTGTCATTTTAGTCTAATTTTAATTGTAAATGTAATCTGATTCTTGAAAAGAAACAGAGAAACCATAAAAGATGTTTCGAAGAATAAGGAAAAATAGATCACCATGTACCAAACATACCATGTATACAACAGTTGGATGCACCGATAGATAAAGTCGCATCATTACATTATTATTACTTATTTGGTACGAAATTTACAACGGTGTAATTGGTGAAATCTTAGTATTAGAAAACCGAGGATTTTTGATGGTTTGAAAACTAATTTAACGGAGTTTAAAAAAACAGTACCGTAAAATGGGGCGGCTTTGATTAGGTTTCGGATTAAATTGTTCTCTATTACTTTGTATTTTAAAGTTATGGCCCTGAAAAAAAACTGAAATATCGGTTTTTTGTGTAGATTACATATACACCTAAAAAAAAATCAACAAGCTATCGTTTCCGAGAAAAAAAAACAAAATGTTCCTTATCAACTTCAAACTGAGTTTGGGGCGACTTTGATAACACCTGTTTTTGCAATCGTATTTGAAAGTAACCCGGAAAAGGAGAAAATCATAGAAAAAAAAAATTTTTCCTCTGTACACTTTAAGAGTTATTAATACTTTTATGAATTTGGGGTGGCATTGATTACAGGGGCTAATTTGATGGACGAAATAACAAGTTTCAAATCACAAAAACATTTATTTAAACTTTTATTAAAATTTCAAAATGTAGCAAAACAGATTTGTACCGAACTTAATGATTATACCAATTAGGTTAGGCACAATAATCAAACTTAAAAAGTAAAAAATAAATCGACCTAAAGAGTTAGGAATAATGAGCCGTCACGGGACGCCTGGCAGATGTGAAACATCGACATTATTTTGTAAAAGTAATATGCAGAAAAGAACATATTGCGATAGGAACTAAATATGTCATAATGATAAAATAAAAAGTCGATTGCGCATGCGCCACGGCATGCGTCGCCACGCCAGAAATCTGTTTTACGTGCGGCTATAGATGTTTCACATCAACAGTAAATATTAAAAGACAATGTCCTAAATGGCCCTGTGGCAATGAAGAGTATCAGAATATACGATAATTAATCGCCTATTTTATTATATAAGTTGCAAATACTTCTGTATCACGGACTAGCTGTATTCCAAAATGTATTTTTAATAGAATTTAAGCGACTAATAACATTAGATCGCCATCTTCGCCTAATGTCATGTCGTGTCGAAAGTGAAATAGGGATGTCCAATCAATTATAATCGATCGATTGTGTTTTTTTTTTCTTTATGAATGCAGTCATACTCCAATTTAAACAGGTAGTAAGAATAATATTATACAGTAATCAAAACTTCTTTATTTTTATCTATACAATCATTCAAACATCTAATTCATTATTTACAACAATTAATACAAAAATGAAACTTCTTTTGCGGTTCATTAAACGAAAAAATACTTTCATTAAACACATCACAATTAATGTTTATTTAAAAAACTATATTGCATACTAGGTGCAGATGTTATTATATATTATTATTACAAGTATAGAAGAGTGTTGTTATATGTAAAATAAACCATTGTCATATACTTGTAATGTCAATATGACAAATTTGATGTAACAGAGAGTTTGTAATAATTTAGGACCACAGTAAATCTTAATCGAAAAAATCGATTAATGATGTCGTATTACATCCCTAGTTGTCATGGTTAGATTATAACCTCAAAATCTGATACTTCTTTTGAAATATATGTTTTCTGCAGCTAGTCCGCTATAAAAACAAGGTCTTCTAGGAGTCTACAAATGATAGAAATACAATACATAATTATCCGATGCTCTTGGCTCCAGGGCCAACAATGTATGGACGCAGAGCAATGTCCTTTACATTTCTTTAACAGGAACCTTAATTGGAAAGATATAGCAACCATATTTGAGTTCGGAATGATACAACGTCCCGAATGGTATATTGTAGGTTTGTGAAGCTTGACTTATGGACATTTCATTGTCAGTTATTTTTTCAATGGCTTCTTCTAGCACTTCAGTAGTGTAATTTGTATAATTCCTTGTGCCCGGAGTCTTTTTGTAATTGCGCACTATGGTTGTTCCTGAACAGGGGCGACTTTGATAGTAAAACCTTTACAAATGAAACACAATATAAAACCTTTACAAATCAAAGACTGCGAGAACGGGGTGACTTTGATTCCTCTCAAATTCGCCCCGGTGAAAAAATCAAAGTAACCCCGACAACTTAAACGATAATAACCTCAAAAATCTTGCAAATATAAAAAATAAGAAATTCGGAATAAATTTACAATAAACCATGAAATATATATACTCAAAGCTCAAAAGATAAATATACATGGTTATTTTGGCATATAAGAAGTTTTATGAGCATGAATTACTTATATTAATTAGGATTCACTTTCAATAATTATTTTCCACGGACACAGATGCGCCAGCGCTTTGTGAGTGAATGACAAGATGGCCGAAATATCAGTGTTAACAATACTAAAAAAAATTTGGACGCGTTCGGATCTTTTTTGAAATATTAACATAAAAGTAATATTTTTAAGTTATCATCAAAGCCGCCCCGTCGTTCTAAAGTCGCCCCATGTTACGGTATATAAAAGTGCCAGTTACAACGTGAAAGATTGAACTAAACGACCTACAACACCAAATGCGTGACTACATATAAAACTTACTCATGTTTTTTTCTTTACTTACGTTGTAGAAATCCCGTCCAGGTCACTGGCGCTGGCAGGACGGATGAGAGAAAATCTCATTACTAAATGTGATCTGCATTCACCTAGATACTCTGTCTGTATTCAATGAAATTCCATTTAGTAATGAGGAACTACGGTAAGTTGCGACTTTTTCACATCGAAACATTAAGCTGCTTAGCGAAATAAAAATACATGTACCGAACGAAGCCATTTTGAGCCTTGAGTATGACGTAACCTAATATTTACATAAAACTATAATACAAAGTATTTTATGAGATTTGGACATCCTTCTACTAAACTATTTTATATAGTTTGGTAGGAGCATGTTCAAATCTCATAATATAATGCAAGGATAACCGAAAATTACTAAGACACTTCTAATTATAGAATCATTAATAAAACGTAGCCTACCTGTTGGCATTAGACTATTGAACAATTAATATACTTTACATACAATTTTAATATTTCTCTGTGCTCTATTAACTTAAGTAGTTATTTTCTGTAACATGCGGTGTTGTTAATTAAATATCGTTATGAATTACAGTGTGTAAGAATTACTCATAAAAAGGCTTCAGGTATTCGCTTAATTGTGGTGGTGGAATTTTACGTTACTCGGCGCTGGTCTCCATAATGTGTCACAAAAACACAGTGTATCCATTACAGCACATTTACACGTGCATTAAGTCTAAACGGACATTACTGAGTACGTGAGACTGCAGTCACATAAACTCACTTTTACGGTCTCTAGTGGGATTCTGGTGCACGTTTACTGTTTACGCTATCAATCTTAATAATTTTTGAAAGCATTGCAACGCTAGGATAATATTATTCAGAGAATAATAATGGTTTAAAAAGTTTATTTAAGGTTTATGTTTTTTTTTTTAATTACATTTACTTACATGAGAATATTTCTAATTAATTTTAAGGTAACAGTAAAGTTACGGTTATTCAGAGTTAGTTTTAAAGTTTTAGTAAATTAAAGTTATAAAATTTATTGTTACGCTATTATGCTAAACAGTGTTACGAAAATACATGGATTTAGTGGGAATAGTGTTACTGGATTTAATGTGTAACTTCCTCTATGACGTGCTTTTTCAAGGCCTTTTTGAAAGTGTACATAGATTTCTGATCTTTAACACTATTTGGTAGTCTATTGTAAATCTGTGCTCCCTCATATACTATAGAAGGTACTTTTACCGTAGATGGTGCGAGGTTATTTGCTTCAAATTTCATTATAGTTTGTAAGATTATTCCTATAAATGAATCTAATCCTAAAGATTCAGTTTAGTTTTTAAATCATGTTCGATAATTAACTAAGAGGTAAGTCTTGAAGAAATCGACCAACATGTGTCCCTCAAGCGTATAAGCGTAATATACCATTTTGTAGGTACAGTTCAATAAACTTTTCAATTCAATAGCTAATCATCGTAAGACTAAGACAATCGCCTCGCCGCTTATTGTCTCTAATTATCCCATATACACTCAACTAATTTCAATCGACCGACTGGGCCAATTTTTTAGCAGCTATCGACGATGAGGCGCGGTGGCACGTGCGTCTTCAATAACTTTATAGTATGTCTCACGATATCGCGAGCTTATAGTATATTTTATTACACAATAGCTGTGCCCCGCGGTTTTACCCGCGTTAAATTTTCTTAATTATCACAGCTCCTCGCCCGTAGGTGATAGCGTGATAATATGTAGCCTATATGTTGATCCGATCCGAACTCGTAGTAATATTCATGCAAAATTTAAAGTAAATCCATGCAGTACTTTTTGAGTTTAGCCCGGACATACATACAGACAAACAGACACACAGACAAAAATTCTAAAAACCTTTTTTGACTTCGATATCAACTGCAGATCGCGCCCTAAGTAACCTTTTAAAAAAAAAATCAATGTACAGTTTCAACTTTTCTGCGATTTTATTATATGTATAGATATTGTACGTTCATACTTTCGTAGTATAACGTTTGCAAAGCAAGTAGTATTTTTATTCAGTTGTATCGTCTGAGCATTCACACAATTTCTCTTGTATGCATGATTCGTATCGCATTCCATTTGGTTAAAAATCAATACTTACCGCCAATGTTTACACGTAGTCATAGCAAAACACGCTGTATTGGATCACGGCCAATAACCAACGATATTTGTTGAAAACCATGACAACGCTTCATTACCGTGTGAACTGCAGCGTTTACAAATTAAACTAAATATAAATTATGAATCAAGAAGCCAAGAAACTCGTTAATAACCTTTACGGAAGGGTAAACGTGCCAGCTGTCGAAAGATGTCGAGTCAACTTTTGTACAGACTTGGAAAAGTCGGTTTTGATGAGCAATTTTGAGCGGCGTGGGTGGAACCAAGTCGGACCCGACGATGAGTGGAACTTCTATTGGGCGTCAACACAGACTTGCCGAAACTTGTTCAGCGTCGAGAGTGGGTACCGAATGAATGACAACCAAATGATAAATCACTTTCCGAACCATTACGAGCTGTCGCGCAAGGACTTACTTGTGAAAAATATTAAACGATATAGAAAGGAACTCGAAAGGGAGGGCAATCCATTGGCTGAGAAGGCGGAAGTCGTTTTACACGGAGGTCAAGTCGTAACACGTTACGTTCACTTGGACTTCGTCCCGATAACGTTTGTGTTGCCTGCCGACTACAACATGTTCGTAGAAGAGTATCGTAAATCACCTCAAAGTACTTGGATCATGAAACCATGCGGAAAATCTCAAGGAACGGGAATCTTCCTCATAAACAAGCTGTCTAAACTAAAAAAATGGTCCCGTGAAGCTAAAACACCATTTCATCCACAACTGACAAAGGAAAGTTACGTTATTTCGCGTTACATAGACAATCCCTTACTAATAGGGGGAAAAAAGTTTGATCTGAGACTTTATGTGTTAGTTACTTCTTTTCGACCCCTGAAGGCTTATTTGTTCCAACTCGGCTTTTGTAGGTTTTGTACGGTGAAATACGATACAAGTGTTACGGAGTTGGATAACATGTACGTTCACTTAACTAATGTTAGTGTACAGAAACATGGCGGCGATTACAACAACATACATGGTGGTAAAATGACCGTGCAAAATTTGCGGTTATATTTAGAAGGCACGAAAGGTAGGGAGGTCACTGAGAAATTATTTGCAGCCATGCAATGGCTAATTGTACATTCATTGAAAGCTGTTTCGTCAGTGATGGCGAACGATAGACATTGTTTTGAGTGTTATGGTTACGATATTATAATTGACAATCAACTAAAACCGTGGCTAGTTGAAGTCAATGCGTCTCCTTCCCTAACTTCTACGACGGTCAATGATAGGATATTGAAGTATAAATTAATAGACAATATTATATCAGTAGTTATGCCCCCGGATGGCGTGCCGGACGTTCGTTGGAACAAGTTGCCAAATGTCGAGGCTTTAGGCAATTTTGATCTGCTTATCGATGAGGAACTATTGGAAAAAGATGAACATTCTGGATCACATAGTCGGGGTGGAAAAAACAGTAAATACAAGTGATAATCATAGCAAAAACAATATCAAATACTTGTGTTATATTCTAATATCACATTTTCATCACAGCTAAGTACAATATAAGTGAATAGTTTAGTTTGACGTCTAAGTCCGTGTCAGTGTGTAAACCTAGAACATTCGAGTTCCCTAACAGATACATTAAATTTGATACTGTTTAATAAATTAGTTTGATCTTTAATAACCTTACATATAACGCTGTTCAGCCGTTTAAAAGTTACAGCTCTATTCCTAATTGAAGTCGCGAGTTTAGGACGGCTATGTGTTATACGATTTTGTAGATCAGTTTCACTGGTAAAACTTGTTAAAACTTATTATATGATCAAAGGTAAAAACTAAACGAAACTAGGTCATATCGTGTACGTTAATCAAAAATATTCTAAAAGTAGAAGTATGCTGCTGCGCTGACATCAACTTTGATATTAAAAACATTTTACCTTTCGTGGTGCCGTGAAACAACTGAGTGTAAAATTAGGAAGAGCATCAAAGCAGTTGTGTAAACGTCTGAATTTGCATTTGAAAGTTTGAGGTAAAAGAAATAACAATGGAAAGCCATTCTATATGCTAAATACCAAAAAAACTTCCTTACAACTGATGAAGTACCTACTTACCTACAAGTTTTTACGGACTGAAACTTGACTTTGATGTATCAACTTTACAATTTGGCGGTCTACACCCGAACACTGTCGTTGAATTATTGAGTGGGTAAAAATGGACCAAAGTTTTCTCCTAGAATTTAAATATTCAATATGTTTTTATCACTAAAGGTATATGGACGCCTTTTTAGTGGATATATTTAAAATATGAAAACTTCTGTGTGACTGAGTGACTACGTAATAAAAGCCCTGTCAAATTCCATATTTACTGACATATCAACGATTGTACTTAAAATCAGATTAAGGTTATCATGAATTTTATAGTTCTTGTAAAACGTTTAATTTTTTATCGATCTTCAATCATTTTTATATGAATAGGAGAATGTAGCTTTTCTATTTTACATAGTTTTTGTTAACATGACACATACTAATATTTTATTCGAATATATTTATTTGTAGTATGGAGTAGTAAATTTTAATATATAGAATGAGAAATAAAATTACTTAGCTTGTTTTATACAATTTTATATTACTGTGTCTGTAGTATTGTTTTAATATAGGTAGGTAAATAAGTCTAAAAGTGTCAGAGTGGTTATTTATAAATTAAATACTTTTAATTGACGATATTCATAGTTTAAGATTTAAGTAATGGAAAAGTCATTTCGCTAATTGTCAGTTTAATCAAGCACCATCATTCTCCACGAACCATCAACAAGGGATGCTAACAAGTCGAGTGTCGTGGCGTGTCGAGTCGCATTCGAGACCTCGACTAGCATCCCGGCTTGCTTAAACTGACAATTAGCGGAATAACACTACATATTAACTTTGTATTTTAAAGATATATTTTACTACGTCGTGTCTGAATTGTTCTGTCTAAATAAAGGTAAGAATTCAATATTATTATTATGATGGGCCTTGCTTTTTTAACGACGCGGACGTGACGGCCTCACTTTAATAATTATAATAATAATCGTTTATTTCTCACCATAGTACAATACAGATTGAAGAAGGTACACATAGATTGTTTCACAACAATATATACTATGGTGGGTTTAATGCTACCACCGGATCCAATACGCCGAATTGCATTTTAAATTGTAATACGAATTATTTATCTAAAGTTATTATGTTTAATATATTTATATTTGAAATTGGTATATAGCCCCGACATAAATAGTGTAAATTACTGTGGTTTTAGTCATCTCTATTTAATTTATTAGATAGTTCCTGAAATCAAAGAACATTTAGTTTTATTATGTGTACCTACTTAGTAAGTGGTCAAATTACATCAATTGCTCCCATTACTTAACTGTTTCATTTTAATGATATTTAACGTAGTAAGATATGAAAAATCCAATATTTCTCGAAGTTTCAATTTAATGTAATGAAATCTATAAAAGCTTAGATCATTTTCTGGTCATAAGCAGCTGTCCAATTACTAGTTATAAAAAAATATGCACAAAAATACTTCCTAATACTTCCAAAAATTTCACCTTTTTACCTTGATGTTGTTCTTGCCTCTGCTTGCAGTGTTTGGTAGATCTTTTTTTCTCATTCTGACCTCCTCTGGTTTTCTTATGCCTCAAACTAAATCTAATTCTTCTTCTTTAATCTAATTCTAATTATTGCGCTGGATATGGATCACCATAAAATAGACGTTACCGGCAGTAACTAGTAACCTCTCCAAACTGCAGACTTAATTAACGAGTATTATTAATTTCTACAACGTACATTCTCCACTTCAGGTGAAATATTTAAATCTAATAAATTAATGCAATAAGAGTGCGCATTGTGTTCATGTGAGAGAGATAACCAATCATCAATGGAAAACATCAATAATCTATGGAGAGGTCAGCGGTTAAATCTTAGCTGTTTGTCATTTCAAAAGCAGACCCGACTGGGGAAGTACAGACGCCAGCACATCAAAATACCCCAATTTGACAAATTTCCCAAATTGAAAGTGAACCTTCTGCTTTTGTGATAAATTTGAAATCTGTAAAAGAAATTTGACAGACTGGGGTAGCTGCATGTACTGGCGTCTGTATATTCGTCTTACATAATGCAAGCTGAAAGAATAACTTCATATTATGTTACTATTTGTAGGTAAGTTCGCCATAGGAAGTCAGCAACCATAGCAGGATCCATAGGCTACGGCATACAGCAGGCCGTATGTTTGTTTTATGACTTAGCTACATATTAAAAAGCCTACCGAAGCTAAAGATTCCTCTATTTATAATAGGTCTTTACCTATGAAATTGCCGTTTTGTATGAAAAAATTTAAACGAATTTTTTTCATGAATTTTTTTATTTGTATTAATCGAAGTAATCACCCATGCAATCAATGCATCTTTGCCATCGTAGTGGCAGTTTATTCTTAAAGAAATCAGCTGGACGGGAGGCAACAAATTCTTCAAAGGCATTTTGTACTGACTCTCGGGTATTGAATTTTTTTCCCGCCAAGAAGTTATCCAAATTCTGGAAAAAGTAGTAGTCTGTAGGCGCAAGGTCTGGTGAGCAGGGCGGATGACGGAGAGCTTCCAACCCCAGTTCTTGCAACTTGGAGACCGTCTGCTGTGCAGTATGAGGTCGCGCGTTGTCGTGCAGGAGCAGCGGAGACGAGCGATTGACCAATGCTGGTTGGAGATGCGCCAGCTTCTCCATCATTGTGCTCAGTTCTTCACAGTACACATCTGCAGTAATTCTCACCCCGTTTGGTAAGAAGCTGTGATGAATCACACCGGCGCTAGACCACCAAACAGTGACCATCACTTTTCTAGGGGTAAGTTTTCGTTTAGGGCATTGTTTAGGTGCTGAACCAGGATCCAACCAACTTGCTGAGCGCTTGCGGTTATCAAACAGAATCCATTTTTCATCGCAGGTAACAATGCGGTTCAAAATTCCTTCATTTGTGTGTCTGTTGAGCAGTGCAAGGCACGTCTCGACGCGTACTTCGCGCTGGCGATCATTGAGTTCGTGGGGCACCCATTTGTCAAGCTTTTTTACCTTGCCAATTTGACGCAAATGGACCAATATTGTTTTGACGCTAACGTCGAAAGCTGCTGCTAATTCAGCCGTAGATTGTGTATCATCAGCTTCCACAACCGCCTTTAATTCGTCATTGTCGACCAAAGTCTTCGGACGACCGCGAGGTTCATTTTTCAGGTCGAAATTTCCAGAACGGAAGCGAGCAAACCAATAACAGGTGGTGCGTTGGTTTGTAGTGTTAGCTCCGTAAACGTCGTTGATGTTGCGTGCCGCTTGTGCCGCGTTGCTGCCACGACGGTACTCATATTCCATAATTACTCGAATTTTTAACGTATCCATGATGACGAAAAAGATTGAAATGCGATGAAAATGTAACACTAATCAATAAAGAAATGACTACTTTTGGAAAAAAGAATCCATGTTTTTAAAATAAAATTAATTTGAAATTAGAATTCTTAGCCAAACAAAAATTATTTTGATTTGAAATGGCCAGTACTGCAGAACGGCAATTTCATAGGTAAAGACCTAATATAATCGTAGACTTTTTACACTGATTTTCAAAGGACCATTAATAGATTAAACCGACTTTTTGTGAATGTAGAATGACCTAATTATTTTTTTAAGACAGCGCTCTCTATGTCCATGGGTACTTTACTAACGTACTAACTTTCTGCGCGGGAATTGAACCCGAGATACGAAGTGGTCAGGCGACTATATTAACCGCTGAGCCACACGTGCAGTCAATTACTTGTAATGTTGTGGTTAACGGTAATGTGTGCGCGTATCGTACTGAATTTGTTAAACAGATCATTTTTGAGGAAGATTTAGGTATGTATACTTATGTAACTGCCTTCTTTACAAACTAAATCTAAAATAAACCTACATAATATTATAATATTATAGCAAACAAACTGAAAGTTTATGTGGTGAAAAAATTGAGTTAAGACAACAGACTCAACGTCACTTCGCCAAATAAATTTGATCAAGAAATAGTTTGTTACGCAAAGTTTACGCTTTGTCCTCAAAATCACATACGAAACTCGATCAACAAAGTCACAATGTATGGAAACATTGTTAGCTAATAAGATTACTATCTGGTATAATTTACTTTAGGGTATTTCCACGATTTAAGTATAAGAAGAAAGTACTTGGCTTACATCGAGTTAAGAGATTACATAATTCATAGTTGATATAAATTTCACTATTATGTATGGTATGCTGAGATGGTTGAATTAATGAAAGAAGATTGACAAAAGAAGTATACCTGGCCTGTGTGAATGGTACAACCGGAAGAGGAAATCGAAGACGTGCTTATAAAACGCCAGGTCAGAAGTACCTTAAAGCGGCGAGCATGTATGAAGAATATAATGACAGTAAACGAGGCAAAACAGGTGTGCAAAGATCGTTGTAAATGGAAATACGTTGTTTCTGCCTACCTCTCTAGGAAACAGGCGTGAGTCTATGTATGACTATTAAGAATTAAGAAAAATCCTTACTCTTTGCAACATCGGCACTATATGATGTATTATAAAAGCGAAGCATAAAATCCATTAACTCTCGGAGATCCTTTACAACATTGTTTTTAGAAGTAAAACGATTAAATAAATGTCACGAGAATCGAACCCGCATCGTTCACTACCACCTGAGTCATGGCGGTTATTAAAGCAATACTGTTCATTGTGCAGCCATCTCACTCGCACAATTAGATGCACTACATGATATTTTTTCTATAATAATGTTATATGTTATATGGAGACGATACCTATTTCTGTAAAGGTCCACTTATTAATCGACTTCAAAAAAAGGAGGAGGTTTTCAGTTTTACTGTATTTTTTTACATCATTACGCTTTTATATGACTAAACTTAGTATTTAGCTAGTTTAAGCTAAAAAACTTTATTCTGTTTAAGTACTTCATTCAACTTTATGAACTCGTAACGCAGCATTTTGGTTTGGAGATAAATTTCCCAGTGGGCTGATTCTTCGGAAGTTTCTAGTTAAATGTTGTCTTTTAATATGGTTTCATGTTTATTTATAGCGCAAGTTCTTCCTCTTTAGTCTGTCGTCTCGAGTTCAAACTAAAAGCGCGCACCACTGAATTTTCCAGTTTAAGTGTGTATCAGTAATAAATTATCTCGGACTTAAAACGGATAGCTGTGTGAAGAAACCTGCATGCCTAAAGTTCTCCAAAAATGTTCTTGATAGCAAGTGAAGTCTGCCTATCCACACTAAGCCAACATGCAGTGTAGTGTTCCACACCCCTACTAGAGAGGTGGGGAACATGTAATTATTAAAATTATCACATTAAAGTTCAAGAGTTGAACTGAAGTGAAACTGGTCCCGTTAATATATCCCCTTAATATTTCAGAAAGACGATGGCCACCCACATAATAAATTAATTCCCGCTTAAGCCGCAAACGAAAAAAAAGTAAACCCGATTTGATGAAACTATAAGCTTCCCTTGACACTAAAAATATCAGACAAATGCAAATTTCAATTTCAAATATAACATTAAAACTGTTCCGCTCCTAAAAGGAACAAAACCCTCTAAAGTTAAGGATGTTATCAATATCACATATCCAGCAAATTTAAGAGAAATGGTGAATAATTTTCATTCACGAAAATGGCATTCAAATGAGATTTTAATGATAAACTTGTATTTCCTCATACAAAAACATAAGTTTTTATTTCATACTGTGTAGTTTTTGATAATTAAAACCTTCAAAGTATACCACTAATCATCGTTACCTCATCAAACTATCCATATTAAGAAGAAAATTTACAAAGATTTCAAAAAACATGTAAATCCTGCAGAAAGACAACTATTATTGCAAACTACTTTTTTGACACTATTAATGCAGTCTGGTTTGGTTGGTGGTAAATTAATTACTGAATAACATTTTGGGTGTTCAAAGACAGGCCGTTGTTGTATTTAATTGATATTTGAATAATTTTTATCAGACTTTATTCTTGATGGAAACAAATTACTACCTAACGCTTAAAAATATTTCGTATAAAACAAGCCAAAAAGTTAATACTGTTAACTCTAATATTGTTGTATATAGCTAGATATAGTTAAACGCAGCTTATAGCACCCAGAAGATAAATCCCCGCTGTATTTGAAATTCTCAATTATCAAAGTGTTCGAGAACCAATCAAGTTGGCTTCATGCATGGAATATAAATGAGCGTGGTTAGCAGAAATACCCATTGAAGAATCAATGTTTGAATATAACGGTAAAATGACTAATCTACAGTTAACACGCACAATAGAGTAGTTATTTTGATTTATACTATCTAAAATAATGTTGCACAATACATATACACAGAAAAACAGTCTATGGGCCACGCAAATCGTTGTCCATCGACACAGACATGCAGTATTTTTCTTAAGACTACGTCTGAACTAAGGAACTAAATCACGGGCAAAATATAAATTCAGTTTCAAAAGAATTACAAAACTTCATGAGAGTGCAAACATCAAATAGCTTTAATATTCTGATTTTACTATAAAAGCAGATATTTGTCCTTTCATGAGTAACGATATTTTTACTGTGGCGATACTACTGAGGTCGCCATTGATTAACTGATCACTAGTAACTTCTAAGTATCAAGGATAGAGCGCATTTCCAGATTAGAGGCTATTAAATATATGGTTTGGTGTCAGATAACGAGCTTGAGAAGGGTATTTTCGGTTGGATTGGAAATATAGAATAGCGGGTACAGAAATTGGAATCGTTTGTAAGAAATAGTATAAAATGCTAGCACAGTACCCATATGCTACTAAATTTGTAACTTCTCACCACATATCAAATATATCGGACTAATAATGGCCTCCCATCTGAATTTCGGCCACAGCGGCCAGTCTTAAGGGAGACTAGCCATCTCTCCGGGACATATTATAGTACATATTATAATGTATACTCAAACACAGGGGCACTTTCTATTCCATCGCTCTCAGGATCCGATGGGAAACTACTAATGCTAGCGACACGACCGGAAAGAGGTCATGTGCAGGACCGACTGCTTTATGTGCACGGTGGTGTAATACCGCGAACTCGCAGACTTCGGGCTGATAATGAGATTTTTTTTTTTTTTAGATAAAAATCCCAAAATCACTTTTGCTCGACATGGGATTTGAACCCAGGATCGCTAGACCAACGAGAGTTAATAAAATTTTAATGATGCATTATATCAGTGTACTAAATGGTTGTCGGACCTCGCACTTAAAAAATGTAATAGTGATTTTGTGAGCCACTCTAAGCATGTATTTTACATTGCTATACAAAATAAAATATACTTTTATAATATTACAATTATAAGTATAGAATCTATTAATTGCACTGACTAAGCCTGCAGAATGTACAGACGCCAGCACATCAAGCTACCCCAATCGGTCAAATTTGCCCAATTGAAAGTGAATCTTATGATTTTGTGATAAAGTTGAAAATCTATATATAGGATACCTGGATGTGCTGGCGTCTGTGTAGCACAGTGCTTAAAGTGCTTATGGTTCTAAATCCGGTTTCGTGGTTGGGATGATATGGGGTGATGATATACTGATCGCCGTCACCACGAAGCATACTGAACATGTTCAGGGGGGTACCAGAGCAGCAAACCCGCGTTCCCGGGACTCCCCCATCAGGCGCCAATAGAAGTCCACGGCAGGTAGGTTTAGTCGGTGCAAGTCCGACATACCCACTCGCAGACACTTTTTGCGGGTGGCATGCGAAGGCATTCCCCCTGCCTTATCAAAAAAAAAAAAAAAATAAATAAAATACTGAACATGTTCAGTATCACATCATTAGACATATACTTAATGTCTAATGATTTGATATTGAAGGATAGATATAGTGATTATAAAATGAAATAAAATGCTCATAATGTTATCAAAAATCTCACGGTTATATTCAAAATCGTTGTTTGTTGATAATAACGCAAATAGGATCGTTGCTACAAACGTTCAGTAAAAAGGACATTTACTGTCCATTACAGCAGAAGTTAAAGTGGACACGTGTATCCTATAAGCACCTAAACTGTCTAACAAAACTATGTGATAATAGTTTTTAAGTACAGCTCTTGTTTTGGAAGATTAGAAAGCTCGTTCAAAATAAATAATTAATTACATCGTTTAACTACTTTGACGGTCTATCAGTAACATATTCAACCACAGATAATTACTTACCAAGTCAAACTAAAAAGTATTATTGGGTAAGTAATACGTACTAAGTAGTAACTACAGCATCACCACGTGCATACAGTGTAGCACGTGGTGACCTGATAGCTACTGAAAGATGGCTGAGAATATTACAGCTGCTACAGAAAATTTGTATTTCCGCACACTTTCTCAATGATGCATATACATGTACCGCTTAAAAGCTATTATATTATATTTATGTAAAGGATAAATTGTAAAATTATTTATAGTTAATAATATCCGATGGCCTTGTGTGAATAATGTCCCATTATTCACACATGGCCATCGGATCCAAAACTAAGCAGAGCTTATATTTCTGTTATTTTGTAAATACATACTTATATAGCCAATAACACCCAGGCTCAGGACAAACATACATGTTCATAGACACAAATATCTGTCCTACTTGGGAATTGAACCCACGGCCTGCGACTGCGACAAGTAGCTACCCACCACGCCAAAAAAAATGTATAGTTTATTTTTCTCTTTATCGGTATGGTCTAATCATGACTTCACCTCCAACTATCTAGATATATGAACACCGGTGACCGAGCCTCATATTGGCCTAGCTTAATCCTACTTAGCCAAGGCACTAAGAGTATACGTTACCTCTCACTAGACTCAATGGTCTGATAGCGCTAAAAGCGCTGTATTAACAAGCAGGTTAAAAAAGAAAGTACTATAATCTCAAAAATGGGGAATCATAAATCTCATTGTTCGGCGGGTCTCGAATCTGCACCAATCCGGGGTAGGCGCTCCGCGCTCTGTGTTAAACTACGAACGATACACGCTGGCAGATCAAATTTAAGACTCCCTTGCTAACACCCTTTCGGAGGATGTAGGTATTATCTATCGGCTTTGTTTTCTAGAAACATGGCCGACTGATATGTTCACAGTTGCATGTGAAAGATCATATCATATTGATAATACATTTCAAATTATTACATTTGAATTTTTATAGCACTATTCGCAATGCAAAACGTTAATCTAATCTCAAAAACAAACTCATTCTCGAAAGTACTATATGAAACTTACGTCATAAATGCTACATCTAGCTTTGTTAGACTCTATGTAACAGTAAAAAGTTCTGAGTACAGTATGAAACTACTTAGAGTAACGTTAGCACGATACCTTTAAATCTATTAATATTGTAGTTCCATTAGCGACTTGTTCATTCGCAGAGTTCATATATAATTCTTTTGATTTTTAAAGGTTTGTTGTGGTGATACTTACTGTGTGTCGTGAAAGTTAAGTGGCTTATCAACCCTCTAAACTTACTACATCTATAATTTTTGGATTATTTTCCATTACAGAATTAAAAGCTGTTTATAAAACAGCTGTTAGCTGTTTATAAAACAGGTTCATTAATGTAACCTAAAATTAAATTAAAAATTTTGAAAAGCTAGGAATTACCTACCTATATTCGCAAATTTGACTGTGACCACTAACGCGAGCATCAATAAAAAGGTTCCCCAGAGGTTCCGTACAAATTATCTAGATACATATTATTATAAATAATTCAAGAATATTCTCGCAGTTTTGTCCGAGCTTTTCCCGAAATTCAGTTTCCAAAACCTAGAATTATTAAAGGTAATTGTGGTTAAACTAACAGTTGCCTAGATTAGTTAGGAAACCTAATCAAATAGTATTTCTTTATTTACTAAAATTCAAATATTCCCCGCGCGGGCATCACTTTTTGCCCCACTTCAACTATAAACTAGGTATATACAGTAGAAGTACCTATATTATATACCTAGTTAAGTCTATTATTATATAAAGAAAAATCGAATCTTCCCGATTTGATTTTTGGCAGAAAGAATTTAACTCCGACAAGTAGGTAGGTACTCTATTGTTCACCTTTTCACATACAAAGTAATTACGAATATATGCTTATCCATTCAGAGGCCGTATCTTTTTTTGGAAGTTTGATTTTTACATCTTCAAGGGACCACCACGCATTCCCGAGATAAAGGGTCTTAACAGACAAATGAACACACGGACAACAAAGTGATTTTTATAAGGGCTCTGATTTATGCTTTTTAGGTACGGAACCCTAAAAATATTTTTGAAGTACAATAATATTATAGGTCTCAGTGTTTTTTGTCACTGTTTAAAAACACTGGATTAAGAACACCGAAATAATAGCACCTTTTTTTTAAAAGATGATATTAGGTCTTTACCTATGAAATTGCCGTTCTGCAGTACTGGCCATTTCAAATCAAAATAATTTTTGTTTGGCTAAGAATTCTAATTTCAAATTAATTTTATTTTAAAAACATGGATTCTTTTTTCCAAAAGTAGTCATTTCTTTATTGATTAGTGTTACATTTTCATCGCATTTCAATCTTTTTCGTCATCATGGATACGTTAAAAATTCGAGTAATTATGGAATATGAGTACCGTCGTGGCAGCAACGCGGCACAAGCGGCACGCAACATCAACGAAATTTACGGAGCTAACACTACAAACCAACGCACCACCTGTTATTGGTTTGCTCGCTTCCGTTCTGGAAATTTCGACCTGAAAAATGAACCTCGCGGTCGTCCGAAGACTTTGGTCGACAATGACGAATTAAAGGCGGTTGTGGAAGCTGATGATACACAATCTACGGCTGAATTAGCAGCAGCTTTCGACGTTAGCGTCAAAACAATATTGGTCCATTTGCGTCAAATTGGCAAGGTAAAAAAGCTTGACAAATGGGTGCCCCACGAACTCAATGATCGCCAGCGCGAAGTACGCGTCGAGACGTGCCTTGCACTGCTCAACAGACACACAAATGAAGGAATTTTGAACCGCATTGTTACCTGCGATGAAAAATGGATTCTGTTTGATAACCGCAAGCGCTCAGCAAGTTGGTTGGATCCTGGTTCAGCACCTAAACAATGCCCTAAACGAAAACTTACCCCTAGAAAAGTGATGGTCACTGTTTGGTGGTCTAGCGCCGGTGTGATTCATCACAGCTTCTTACCAAACGGGGTGAGCATTACTGCAGATGTGTACTGTGAAGAACTGAGCACAATGATGGAGAAGCTGGCGCATCTCCAACCAGCATTGGTCAATCGCTCGTCTCCGCTGCTCCTGCACGACAACGCGCGACCTCATACTGCACAGCAGACGGTCTCCAAGTTGCAAGAACTGGGGTTGGAAGCTCTCCGTCATCCGCCCTACTCACCAGACCTTGCGCCTACAGACTACTACTTTTTCCAGAATTTGGATAACTTCTTGGCGGGAAAAAAATTCAATACCCGAGAGGCAGTACAAAATGCCTTTGAAGAATTTGTTGCCTCCCGTCCAGCTGATTTCTTTAAGAAGGGCATCAATAAACTGCCACTGCGATGGCAAAGATGCATTGATTGCATGGGTGATTACTTCGATTAATACAAATAAAAAAATTCATGAAAAAAATTCGTTTAAATTTTTTCATACAAAACGGCAATTTCATAGGTAAAGACCTATTATAATCGAAATAGTTTTTATTTATGATTCTTTTTTTATCTGTCGTGCGTTTTAAAAGTAACAGTAGGATGTTTTTTTTTTTTATTTTAAGTCGGGGACATTTGATTAATTCGGCTTTTCGTAGAAGGGTTGATTTATTCATATAGGGTGTGATTTCTTACCAATTTCTACTAACCGCAATTCAATATTCGGGTATAATAAAATCCTTAAGAACTCAATAATTTCAACATCAATAATTGCGTTCCTTAAGTAGCGCACACCAAAAGTAGTAGGTACTTGTTGTGTAAGGAGAAATTCAATTTTGGCGCTCTCTAAAACCTTAAAGACATTAAACAAATAAAACTTTACTCCATACGTGACATAAGCTTACCAACATAATGGCGTGTCAAACAAGCGGTTTCTACATGAAAAGTAACACTAGGTACTTTACGTAAAATGGATATGAAAAATGAAGTTCCCGACCGTCCCACAGCTTAGAAGGTTTTAGTATAATGTGCATATTTAAATATTCTTCCTTCAGTTCTTATCTCGCAAACAATAAAGAAAGTAAGCGGATGTGTGGTACGGACGCCAGCATATCCAGCTACCCCAATTTGTCAAATTTCTTTTATAGATTTTCAACTTTATCACAAAAGCATAAGGTTCACTTTCAATTGGGGAAACTTGCAGATTGGGGTAGCTTGTTGTGCTGGCGTCTGTACATTTATATCCTGTTTTTCTTTTATCCCCCTTTTGTAACGGTTCTATTATGAGAGCAACCCCTGTTTGCTGAATGTATTACATCGGTCCCATCTTCCACCGCAAAAGGATTATCCTGAAAGCAACAATGTGGGTACAATACAAATATTTGTTTTCTTTTGTCGAATTTCTTAATTGCATTCGGATTAACTAATTCTTTGTTATTTTGTAAGAATAAATTAACCGACTTCAAAAGAAAGAAGTTCAACTCTATGTTTCTTTAATTATTGTAAGTTTTTGTATCTATTTGTATTTGTAAGTAAGTTATTTGATTTCTCCATTATTTGTAAACTGATTTAAAACAATATTTTTTTAAATAAATGCTTTACAGAACGAAAGCAATCTTAGAAATAAAAAATAGTATTCTATAGGACATATTGAATATTATTATTTATTTCTATTTTTATTAAACAATGACTATAATTTATGAAATGATTAAAAATAGAACCTTCTAATAAAGAAAATACAAGCTTTGTTTTTTCTCGAGGAACCATTTTAAACTATTATAAAAAGCTGCAGTCTTTAGTAGTAAATTAAAATTCAAATAGTGCAAAACACTTTCAGTAATAAAAGTTGCTCTAATATATGGCAATCGATTTCTATAACCATAATGACATGGCAATATCTAAGTAAGGCAACTAAACTTTTAGTGATTATGTCGTAGTAAGACTTCACGGTAGATGTTCAATCCCTTTGTATAGCTATTGGCTTTTTGTAAAGCGTATTTTTAGACCCATTTGGTAAAATGGATACAAACACACACTACAATCTAACAAAACTTCATCATCATCATCACTCCAGCCGAATGACTAAGGCCACCTCAAAATATTCGCACGGTGGAGTTACGTCCATCATTTAGATGGATATGCAAAAGAAAGTTACCAAGTTTTTCATTTCAAATGTATAAAAACATTCCCGTATTAGCGAACATTTTAACACAGTTTCAAATGTTATAAGAGGAAGTTGCCATCATGGTATATGGTTTTAAAGCTTAATCTTATACTATAGATATATTATCCCAAAGAATATATTCTTCACCTTATTGCTTTTAAAACCAACAACTCGTTCTTACATTAAAGTAAAAGGAAGCGGCTAGCTTATAGCTACATTTAAAAGCAAGCCCTCTAATTAGTGGCTTCTATCGAGTTTCAATCTGCTCAATCATGCAGATTCTGTATTATAATAGTTCTACTTCGGTAATTTAATGATACGTGGCTCAATCCCTGCTCTGTAATTGTTAGGTCAACTGGTGGCAAATTTCACCCCAAGGGTATAATGAGAAATGAGGGCAGCTGTTATATTGGACGTTTTTAACGTTTCATAGCCTTTATTAGCATCGTTCAGTTGATGGCATATTGGATAACAGGTAGATAGCTAGCATAACCGAATCTCTTTCAATACGGGCCAGTTGTCGTGGTTTGTAAATGCTTGCTTTTCATGCCGCAGGTCATGGATTCGATTCCCACCCAGAACAGATATTTGTGTGCGTGTACGTCTGTTTTCTTTTTTGGCTGGGTGTAATTATCTATATAAGTAGGTTTTACAAGAAAAAAATAGTATATGTATTATATCAGTTATCTGATTTCCATAGTACAAGTTCTGCTTAGTTTGAGTTCAGATGGCCGTGTGTGAATAATGTCCCAGGATATTATTATTATTATTATACATTTTCATGTGCTAAAACTATATAAATAATCATTAGATATTACTGTCGTGATCTTGTTTTGGGGTTTTTGATTGGGGAATATGGATAAGGAGCCCTGCAGTGGGGCTGTAATGAGCTGCATCGTTATCATCATATGAAATTCAATGCTCCATTATCAAAATTGATTTCGAAAATCTTATTTGTAGAACACGGAGACATTTTCCATTATTTTGAACTATAAAATAAAAGGATAGACGTGTTATAAAATTTTGTTACAGAAATTAGGGTTTCTGTTTAGTCTAAATTCAGTTTAATAAAATAAATAAAACCCCCGACTCCAACTATTGGTAATTACATAATTTTAGAAAACTTACACTGCTGATTGGTTCAGCGATTAACCAAACATAGCTAAGATCATCGGCATCGGTCCATCCGTTTGAGAGCTACGATGCCACAGACGGAGACACAAACAGAGCCAAACATTGACGTCAAACATATACCACCCCTCTTTTTGCGTCGGGGGTTAAAAATACATATGACCGTTATTATTACGAAAGTACTCTGTCTGTTTGGCTTTTGATTTTTTATGACTTGACCACTTAATTTATCATGATTTAAATTGTCATAGAGAAAATTTTTACTTTATAATTAGTATAGTAATAGTAAGTATATAGGCATACTTTTGATCCCACTGCTTAGTCAAACTCTCAGTCTAGGGCTAAAATTCTAATCCATTAACTATCGACTGCTAAT
Source organism: Pseudoips prasinana (assembly GCA_951640165.1). NCBI lineage: Eukaryota > Metazoa > Arthropoda > Insecta > Lepidoptera > Nolidae > Pseudoips > Pseudoips prasinana. The sequence continues at coordinate 21,184,546 of OX621240.1, forward strand.
TATTTAATTGGTACTCCTAATTATCATCATCACATCTAACTATCCTATTGAATCTATCGATCCTCTGCGTGGATTCGCCAACATTTTGATTGATAAACCAAAATTACGGAGAATGTAGTCTCATAATAAATATTTTACTAAAAAAATGTATATATTCAACTTTTCTATATCACTGTCATCATAACAAGATTTGCTCCAGTTGGCTATAAATAACATTGTAATGTGAAAGTGTCTGCTGAATACTTAAAGGCAATCAGAAAGACATTTTAGGCTTCGCACTGACAGAATTCTCAATACAAATACCTAACGACGTAATGTAGGTTTGGAAGCAGTTAAACTGTTTTATTTTGCAAGCGGCGTGTTAAATATAATACCTACACAATCACAACATTATTCGATACGCTTACCAAAAAAACTCAAAAGCTATACAAAAAGTTTGAACATCTACCGTCAAGGCTTACTACTATATAATATCACTCAATTCGTAGAAGCTGATATCTAAATGTGAAAATATTATTGGAAAATATAACTTTAAATTTCGGAAAATAAAGTACCCATACTCCTCGCAATTTTGTATTTGGGCTCAGCAAGCAGTTATATTGACAGGTAAAATCCTGAAACAAAGTGATAGTTTACATAGGGTTGCCAAGTATTCTGTTTTGAACAGTATTATACTGTTTGTCACTAAATTATACTTTTTACTGTTGAACAAAAATAATGTGTACAAAATACTGTATACATTTATTTAGTCAGAGGACGTTCACTGCTCAGTACAGCGCGGCCACTAACAAATCACACTGACTTTCTGAACGGATCTGTCAATGTCAAATATTCAAGACTGTCACTCACTGACATCGAGTGTGTGCGTTCTCAGAACATAACCTTTTTTCGCATGGACCTTATTATTGTTTTAATAAAATTAAAGTATAAATTTACACAAAAACTTAATTTTCGTACAATACTTTAGTCCTAGAGGATCTAAGGGAAGTTAAATCCAAATATTATGTAACAGTTAATGCCCCAAAAGCATTGCCACCAATAATAGCTAACCCAATTTAGTATGACCCGTTTCTAAAGTTGGAAAATTAGCACTTAATCTATCGTCACAACAATATCGCTCTGTACGCTTCTGCCAGAATCCTCGACTGTTTTGATTAAACATCGTGACTATTTTGTCTTACCGGCCATAATATTTTGCCCAAGCACATTTGGTTTTTACCTTATAACAAAGGTATACGTAACAGACAGGGTCTTAATACCCACCATAGGTCTATGGAGTAAAGTTGGTACTTGAAATATTTTGATAGACCATCATTCACCTTATTTAATCTTGACGCTACAAGTAAGAATATCAAATCAAAAAATCATGACAGATGTACTAGGTATAAAAACGCGTCGTAGATAAATTTATGAGGCCTCAGGAAACTTACAGTGGACTATGATCTAGCCAAAGAAAAGTAACCTCTGGTTAATTTTTCGACTTATCATTTTGAAATATAAAATATAAATCTAATTCAGTCTTGGTTCGTAAAGTTTTCTACATAAATCTTTCAAGAATTTAGCTAAAAACATCAAAAGTTAAAACGTAATTAGTTTTTCGACTTTCAATTCAAACTTGATTGGCCGGGCTTCAGTGCAAAACCATTTCTTTTTTAAAGTATGTTAGCAAATTCAATTACAAAACATCAGCATTATATAAAAATGTTATGGCTTATATTTTTAGGCAGAATCGAAAATAATTAAATTAATAATGAAATTTCCAAATACGTATAAGACTTGTTCACCGATTTTTTTTACTCTTCTGGTGATAAAGTCATTCATATAAGCACAACTATAGCGCATAATTAGGTTTGGTTTGGGATGAGATTTTTATTAAAAACTAGCCGTGCCCAGCAGTTTTACCCACGTTAAATTTTATAAATTATCACAGCTCATCCCCCGTAGATGATAACGTGATAATATGTAGCCTTTATGTTGACCCAACCTCTTAGTAATATTCATGCATAATTTAAAGTAAATCCATGCAGTACTTTTTTATTTTAGTCCGGACATACATACCGACAAACAGACTAAAATTCTAAAAACTATATTTTTGGCTTCGATATCGAATGTAGATCGCGCCCCAAGTTTCCTTTTAAAAAAACATTCAATGTACAGTTTTAACTTTCCTACGATTTTATTATATGTATAGATACAAACTGCTTGATAGTGCGCATGGCCAAGACAGGCGCCTCGCCACTTCGAGTCCCGGGTTTGATTCCCGGACAGAACAATTTGTGTGGCCCATAAGTGCGTGTTTAGGGTCTGCGTGTGCTTCGTGTCCGTTAATGATATGTTTGTAAAGTACCCCGGGTCACAGGGATTCATTTACCTAATGAAGGGGTTGTCTTTATAAAAGGAAATAGTAATAAAAATAGATATATACCTATTTTTGACGCTGTCTGTAATATATCCTTTAAGTTGGAACGTAATAAAGATCAAAAATATCGATTTCATAAGAAAAAAGCAATGAGCTATGTCGATCCCATAAATTTAATGCGATTGCCTACATAATACCCAAATCCCTTCTCTGCCTTAGATTATTACTATCTCAAATTGATTTTAATAATTTTAAACCCTTACAATCTAAATGTGAAGGACTACGCCTTGAATTCCTAACCTTAGGAGCTGTACCTAGAATATAGGGCTTTCATCAGTTTAGGATGTATTAATTTTGACTTTTTTTTTATTGCTTTTGGTAGCAGACGAGCTAGCGGCCCATCTGATGGTAAGTGGTAACCGCTGCTCATGGACATTCGCAGTGCCAGGGGGCACAGCATACCGCAGCCGCTGCCTGCCGTGAAATTATTATTCTTTTTAAACCTCGTTTGAAGAAGGACATGTCGTAGCGCTGGGGAAACACCGCAGCAGCAGGTAATTCATTCCAGAGCCTACGTACGTGGGATGCATGAACGCTGAAAGCAAACCGTGCTCGACGAGATCGGTTCCAGGTAGTACGGATGAATCTTACTGCGAGTGCGCGTGGTGCGATGATACAAAGGGGACGATGGCACCAGCACAAACAGTTCCTCAGAAGGTCCTCCGTGGAAGAGACGGTAGAACGCGCGGAGAGATCCAAAGATTTTTCATAGTTGTGTATCTTTTAACTGACTATTATAATAATATAATAATAATAATAAATTTTATTTATTTATCTCCACAAATTACATAAGATTTAGTATCTAGGTTGACAATTAGTACATTTTGTATATTTGTAATTTGTGGGAGATCTGGAGTCTAAACTAAGCCTTGGCCTGTATTTTAGAACTCCAGGCCCCCCAGTACAGGAAGTGACAGTATGATTTTGTCAACATTGCATGTTTTGTTTTATGCGTGGATCGTTATGCACCATATGCGTACGTACGTAGGTATGATGGTAGTGTGTGTGTGTGTGTATGTGTGTGTTGTGTGTGTGAGATGAGAGATGTTTATATCGTTGATTTACTATTTTCTACACTAATATTTCTAGGAGGCTTTCTGTTTCAGAATAATTAAGGTTTAGTAAGAACTTTTGCAGTTGAGTTTTACACTCTCTCTTCGAACAGTTTGCAATGGATACGGATTTATTTATTTTATTGTACAGTTTAGATGCGCGGTACATGTAAAATCTTTGTGCAAAGGCAGTATTTGTTTGCTCTAGCTTACATATTGCATAGTGCCTCCGAGATTGGGCGAGACATTTGATTCTGTATGGAGATAGGTTAGAATGTTTGTAAAGAACGGTTAACATTATATATAGTTGTCTTTTTAATTAATTATGTTTATAAAGCAAGCTTATATAGCCACTAGGAGCATGACAAGTTCAGTTTTAAGGCATGACATAATATGTTGTTTACTCACCCCAAAAAATATCAGTAAAGATAGTAAGTAGATGAACTTCGACTATCCAATTTATATTATACCTATACCCAAAAAGTCTATCGTGACTGGGCGGGAAAAATCGCACCATTTATATACCTATGGTACTTTTATCTTCTGGGTATGCGGCGTTAATTCCTATGTCTATTCATTATGCAAACGAGTCGGCACACTTTACCGATCGGATTCATGCCCGATGCGTAAAATGTGGCTTGGACATAGTAGGTACAGACAGCACATCCAGCTACCCCAAATTGTCAAATTTCTTTTATAGATTTTCCACTTTATAACAAAAGCTGGTTCACTTTCAATTGGGAAAGTTTGGATGATTGGGAAGCTTGATGTGCACATGTGTACAATGCTAACCCAAATGAAAGTTTTTATTAAGAGTAATTAAAACGTAAAAGGCAATGTATAGTATAATGTTACTAAAACTACTACAAAACAGTACCTATCTCAGCTGTAAAGATGTCAGTTCAAGTGTTACGATATTGGATAATATTTCATGTTGTTACGTTGTTTTGTTTCCAGGACACAGTGACGTTTATTGCGACGCTGACAGGCGCTTTTATTATCATTTTGCTTATTGCTGAATTACGCTCAGTTATTCTGCCATATTCTAAGCTTTGTCGTAATCCACGTATATTTATTAGATAACAGCTGAGCCCCGCGGTTTTAACCGCGTTAAACTTTACAACTTATAGCCTACTAACTGTGCCCCGCGGTTTTAACCGCATTAAACTTTATAAATGATAGCCTATGTGTTAATCCAGAGTGTCAGCTAACTCCATACCAAATTTTATTAAAATAGCTCCAGCCGTTTGACGTGAAGAAGTAACAAACATACACACTCACAAACTTTCGCCTTTATAATATTAGTGTGATTCGCAAACCTAAACATCTTTCAATATACCACTCAGAATATCAAATTTAAATAACTTTGGCAAAATTGTGAGTGACTATCTTAATTGTTGTTCAGTTCCCGCGCGTCTCATAATCTTTATATATATCGAAAGACATCCACTGCTGGACAAAGACCTCAAGAATTGTATTTTTATTTTATTTTATTTGGGAAACAAACAATTGTACAATATATCTTACAGCTAAAATATCATAAGGGTGACATTGGTTAATTGTACAATCCACGACGTTTCCACTTATTACTAATATGGTATCTATATACAGTGGTGTTAGTGTGTTAGGATATTATATATACATATATATTTTAAATCGTATTCTTAAGTACTACCTATAGTTAAGAGACCTTTTAAGCTTTTAACTAGTTCTTTTTTGTATTTGGCGTAGCTTGTAGCGAAGATATCTAACATGGTAAAGTTTTTGTTGTAAAGCTTAACTAATCTATGGATTGGTGCTCATTCACCTGCATTTGTACGGCTGGGAGTCGTAGCAAAGAGCGGGTAAGCCCGTGTCTCTCGTCCGAGAACCGTTCGAGGTACTATGTAAATCAAGTTATTGTTATATAGTTATTGAGCTATCTTTATCCGGCGGTTTCCAAAAACCCTCATAAGCTCATCGGTCCGTCTTATAGGGCAGGCCCACATTGAGTCTTGCAGTTCGTGGTCGCCACTCGGGCACCTATCTGCCGCAGCGCCCGTCGTTTATAGAATGGATATGTGCCCGTCCACTGCCGCTTCAGCTTGGCAGTTCGTCAGACTATGTCAAATACTTTTTGCTTCCAAACAATTAATCACTCGGAAATTATAGTCAAAAAATATTTCATGAATTATTGAAATCATAAATAAGGTTTCAATATGCTATTTTCTTGCATTTGCTGCAATAATTAGCTGGAATGTTCTATTATAATTTTCGATATCCTAATTTAATAAATCGTTAATGCTATAAAGCTTTAGTCTTAATTCAGGTTTAAGGTAAGGATCCATTGCCAAATAAATCAAAATACTTCGATGGTTAAAAAAGAAGGTACCGAGCTCAAAGAAAAGATACAAAAGAAAAAAACATCTGATGGAAATTTTCTAGGAATAAACACTGCAAATAACGGAATTAGGTGATGTTACAACTCTGTATTGTGGATTTTGATTTCACTGGTCCATAAGTGATCGGCGAGGTAAAGCAACTAGACTTGCGGTAAGTTCATAGATGGGTGACCACCAAAGTGGTTTAATTTCAGAGCGTCTCCGTGCTTCGGAGGGCACGTTAAACTGTCGATCCCGGTTGTAGTCATTAGACAACAGTCGTTAAACCATGTCAGAGGCCTACTTGGCGGCTTGAACAAATCTGACACTAGGGTAACCACTTCCCAAAGGCATTTTATTTTCGTATAATGAAACTTGATATTCAATAGCAAATACATATTACTACGACATCTATTTTATATTTTCACTAGCTGTTCTGTCACACAAATGGAAATATAACTACACTAAGCAGGTTTATTGTAATTTTACTATAAAATTATTCACGAGTCCCGCCCGAGACGGGGTGATGATATTCTTCGCCATCACCACATAGTATATCTTTAACGGCGTAAATTCTTCCGATGTTTTGAATGAGTGTAATTTTTTTCTTGTAAAATTTTCGTCAATCTTTTGATTACATCCTCCTGTATTTTATAAAAAAAAACATATTTCTATGGTGATTTAAATCTTGTATCATATTCTATCTGCGATTATTATCTTCAGACTTTTTAGAATATTGTTATGTATCATTTCTCCTACCATCATCACCAATTTTATACACTAACAATTATTATGTAATATCGAATCCTGTTATTTATGAGCTAGCTTAAATGCATTACGGCTTCGTTGGGAAATATTAGTTCGCAGGCTTTTTTAACAATAATACTCTGTCAATAATATTTTAACAACATTCGCAATATACAAATAAATTAACCAATAACCTATTAAAAAAACAAACCAGAGACAATTTCACGATATACAGCCTATATACTGACAGAAATTGTGTTTGACTACTATCATAAACTATGTATTTGAATGTTGTTTTTAATAATTATATTACTATATTTTATTATTTATTATCCTATATCCTATTCCTGACCAAGATATATCCAAAAACACAAAACTCATTTAAATTGCTACACCCGTTCTTGAGTTATAAGTGGTGTAACTAACACGACTTTCATTTATATATATAGATTAACAAATAACATTTTGTTTTTTTTAGATTTGGGTTTGTTATTTAATAAATATATGATGATTAAACTTTTGCTCGGTAATTTACTAGATTTCTATCATTTGTCATATATTGATAAAAACACGTGTTTCTTTTACCATTCAAAGTTAAAAAATAATAATACAGAGAAACAAAGAAATAAATGAACGAGTAAAAAAGCACAAAGTAGGTTTAACTTGCTGATCCCATTTTTCCAGCAAATTATAGTACAAAGGTGTCAGTAAAATGCTCGACATTTTAAATTCTCTTTTGCTGGATAAGCGAGGTATTAGTGCTACTAAAAGGGCTTAAAAACGTAATTGTATCCAACAAACTTGAGGCGCTAAACAAAATTAATAATTTCCTTTGAACTTGGCTCGGAACGAATTTTTAGGATTAAGGAAAATTATCTGAGCTAATAACACACTGTACAATTATTGATAATGACTCTGTCGGCTAAAGTGACATAACTATAGAAGATTTAAATAACGATCGCGCATAATTCGAAAAATAAACAAGATAATCTATTTCTCTCACCATTCTTGAGCCCAGTTATTGTGTGGCGATGATAGTGTTATAATCAGCCTATGATATATATAGTAATAAATATCTTGAGACAACTAACACACTGCCATGCCGTAATCCCTAGGTAACTATGTTATAATAAAAACAAAAGATTTAGTAATGACGCACTTTTTTTCTAATCTACTTCCGCTTATTTACAGCTGTAATGTTTTATCAGTCAATTTACCGCTTAGAATGCTGTTAGGCCGGGTTTCCACTGACGGACAGGAGCTTAGCGGTGCACGAATTGACCAATCACTATGCTCGAAATCTCCGCTCCGCTTCAATGGAAACACCACGAACTGGGTGGAGCAGAGCTGAACGGATATTCATAATATAAATACAGCGGGGCGGACGTGCTCTGCGAAGGACTGCGGGGCGGTGCGAAGGACAGCGAAGATGTGTGGATGAACGGAAGAGTGGAGCGGGACGCGGAGGTCTTTTTGAGAGATTGAGTGTATCTGAACGCAAAAATGCGCGATTCTAAAAGTATGCTCCGCTCCATTCCACTCCACTCCGCTTCGCTTCAGAGAAAACACTGACTACTTTTCACCGCTCTTCACCGCTCCTCTCCGCCCAGCTCCGCTTCAGTGGAAACACTGACCACTTTTCACCGCTCTTCACCGTTCCTCTCCGCCCAGCTCCGCGTCAGGAGAAACGCGGCCTTAGTTTGGTAGACCTGTATATCTAATAGTTAGTGACCCTGACTGAAAAGCCAGAGGTGTGGGTTCCATCCACACCCACAAAAAAATTTCTAAGTATCGTCAAAACAGAATATCTAAGTATTGTCAAAGCATAAACCTTCTTGTAAGTCAATTTGTTTCTTTTTTACTTTTCTAGAGTATTTATTTCAGAAATAGCAAAATTTTGAACTTTACTTGACTAGTAAAGTTCAAAATTTTGCTCGTATATTGTTTTTGTGATATTACTTGCACCTTATAACTAAGTAGGTAGGTACTACGTGTGTGGCCGCTAATGAATATATTTTGTATGTGATCTTATTTTTTTGTAACTGTACTTTATGTTTATTTTATTCAGGTTATGTTTTTTTTGTACGTTTGCCGCTAACTACATCAGGTAGACTTAATTTAATTTATAGTTCAATTTGGAGATCTTTTAAAAAAGTATAAGAATAATATGATTTCTGCGAAATTGATAAACACCATAAAAATAAATATTAAATGTAAAGATGTCACCGTAGCCTAGTTGGTAGTGCTCCTGCCTACGAAGCTGGTGGTCCTGGCTTCGAATCCCGGTAAGTGCAAATATTTGTGTGATGAGCACGAATATTAGTTTCTGAGTCATAGATGTTTTCTATGTATTTAAGTATTTATCTATCTATATAAGTATATATCGTCGCCTGGTACCCATAGTACAAGCTTTCCTTAGTTTGGGGCTAGGATGATCTGTGTGACATTGTCCCTAGATATTATTATTATTACTTTTCTTTTAATTTTGTATGGTCATAAATTTTACAAAATAATAGATTCATAATTTTCTTATGCCAAAAAAAAATGTTAGAAACATGTTTTATTAATGTACTACCTATACAATAATGTAAGTTACTACTTGCCTACCTAAAGTTGAGGCTAGTGGTTATATTTTCCGGTTACGGTTCAGAGGGTAGATGTGGAAAACCTCAACAAGATTTATGTTTTCCAGAATGTCACCCCTTATCGAACGGCTCCATACTACATTTTGGGATGAAGCATAAATTCTTGTCCGAGAAGGTTTAACGATTCTTCGAAGGGGATCGTTGGCTTTCATACTGAATCCGATCATTGGTTTTACGTATAGTGTTTACGCAGTCGGTGATACAAGGATTTGAAATATATCGAATATTGGGCAGGGATCCATCGCAAATATAAGGTTCAGTGAGTCTTTGATCCAGCGCGACCTAATGCATAAAATTAGGACTTGCCGGACTTTAATGAAAATAAAAATACTGTACTGTGACGAGCCAGTTGGCGTGGTTGGTAAATGCTTGCCTTTCACGCCGCAGGTCGCGGGTTCGATTCCCACCCAGGACAGATATTTGAGTGCATGAACTTGTATGTTTGTCCTGTGTCTTACTTACTTAATTATCTATATAAGTAGGTATTTACACAATAAAAGTAGTATATCAGTTATCTGATTTCCATAGTACACACGGCTACACATCAAGCTTTACATTTCCAGTATAAACTGATCCCGTGTTGTATAGAATTTCTATACAATGAGAGCTCAGCTTATATTGGAAGTGTAAAGCGTGATACGTAGCCGTGTGTACAAGCTCTACTTAATTTGGGATCAGATGGCCATGTGTGAATAATGTTCCTGGATATTATTAATGATTCTAGACGCGATGGGTGTTTCGAGTGATCGGTATGGTGTAAGGCGTATGGTTTAACAATCGTGATGGAGCAGTTAGCTAGCTGGCTAGTGGTGGCGGTGCGATCGTACCCCCGCGACCCTGCCGTCCTCTATCAGGCCTGGTGTGACGTGGCATGACCAGTCAGCAACCGGACACTGACTCCATTAATATATGTGTTATAGTAGAATCGTACAACCAACTAACAAAAGAAATAGAATTAATTAGGTCAAAAAAAAAAGTTATAAAAGCTTCTATACCACAAGGCAGCGTTTTAGGCTGTTTCCTATTCCTTGTATATATTAATGACCTCCCGGATTATATAAAAGAACCAAGCATCCTATTTGCAGATGATATCTCAATAATTACTTCATGTGATAGTAACTCTAACCCGAATGACAAATTACAAAGCCTATTAGAAGACACAACAACCTGGATGACAGCCCACAACTTAGAAATTAACTTTAATAAAACAAAAATAATAACCTTTCACCCTAGAAAAAAAAGACAATTAAATGTAAATTTTTCCTACAAAAATAATGAAATAGAAGTTGTCACCACGGCCACCTTATTAGGAGTCGAAATAGATTCGCATATTAATTGGAAACCTCATGTCGATAAAATAAGAGCCAAATTGTCAAAATTCTCATATGCATTACGTGAAATTAAGAAAACTACTGACGTAAAAACTGCAGTAGTTACGTATTACGCATATGCACACGCGTGGCTAAAGTATGGTATCATCTTATGGGGCAACAGTACAGTTACTGACGCGCATTCATTATTTGTCTTACAAAAAAAACTTATTAGAATAATAGCAAATATTGACCAACAAGAAAGCTGCAGACCCCACTTTCAAGATCAACAAATCCTCACATTACCCAGTATCTACATCTTAGAACTATGCAAATTTGTACGTGCACATCCAGACTTTTACAGCAAAAGAGATGACATTCAAAAGAAATATTCATTTAGACACAAAAATAGGCTAAACCTACCTAATTCACAACTAGAAATGCATGCCTCGAGTACCCTAGTTATGTCCATAAAAGTATACAATAAGTTACCTGAAAATATAAGAAACGAAACCAAAATAAAGAGATTCAATTACAAATTAAAACAATTCTTATTAAATAAAACATATTACGATTTAAGTGAATTTTTCAATGATAAATTAAAATAAATTAATTAATCCAAAACGAGAATTATAATAATATATATATATATATATATATATATATATATATATATATATATTAACATGTCTTTTATTATATCAGTTAAACTATTTCACTTATATATTTTAAAACACATTTACAATATTAAAGACACACACACACTCAACATTAGCACTTAAAGAAACACAAAGTATTCCTGCATAAAAGATGAAAACATTTAGTTATCCATTTAAATATTAATGCGCCCTTCCTCCTCTCTCCTACACTTATGCTGTGCCCGACAGGGTCTACAAATGATACTTACCAATGTACAACTTACCACCTATTATAAAAACTTTGTAGAACGCAATAAAGTATTGAGTATTGAGTTACTTAAAATGTGATAAGTGCGGATAAGTGCTAATCAAAACAAATGTATCGAAGCCAGAACTTTACACAAAAGATATACAACCAGTCACTTTTAACACAAGCGCAATCATTAAATATTTTTAAAAAATAATGTTAAAAGAATGTATTTATCTGCCTAGATTACTAAGCATATATATTTACCGCTGTCGCCTTTGGTGTTTTTTCGCGCTTTATTACACTTTTTTAAATTATTCTATGTAATTCTTTTTTTTTCTTTTTATTATTATTTTGTGTTAGTTTAAGTTTACATTAAGTTGACCTATTGTTACACCTACCTACGCTGTTTTCCCTCTCCTTAGTCTATCCATTCCATAATAGGTTGTCGTGAAGAAATCGCAGTAGCGATAAGACCGCCCTTTGTACTTAATTTATGTATGCTCATTTTAATTTTAAGTTATGGTGTACAATAAATAGTATTTTACTTTACTTACTTTTACTTAAGGATTTAGTATTAAAATGGTAACGAGTCTCAGCTGCTACTTGGAAATTCGAATCTTTATTGCACATGAAAAGTTAAGAAAATAGGTTTAGGTATTTTCTTTGCAGTTCGTTGTGGGGATTATACCTGATTAAGTTAGGTATCACATAAAAGAACTTTATTTATTCACATTTATCCTCCACAAACAATTTAACATAGTTTTATAGAACGTCATGTAGTGGTAATTCAGAAAGATAATAACTTTTTATACGTCTACCTAGGGAATACATGATTACTTATGTACATGGCGTACAATAATTTATATAATAATTATAATCATAACTTAGTTTTTTCACAACAGACTTAGCTTATTCGCATATTTTACTCTAAGACCCTATGTCTCTACTTCAATTATGAATTACTAGCTGGGCCACGTGGTTTTACTCGCGTTTAACTTTATAACTTTGTTAGCTAACTCCATACCAAATTTTATTAAAATCGCTCCAGCCGGTTAGACGTGAAGAAGTAACAAACATTTTCGTCGTTCGCCTTTGTAATTTTAAGTATGATTATTAGGATTTTACTATCAATATTACGTATACCTATTTATAAACATTTCGAAACTTCATGTCAAGTTTAAAGTCATAAAAGTAGATAATGACAAATTTATATTAAACGTTTCATATAAACTAAACTAATTATTAAACTTCTCACAACACATCAACTATACAATTAATCAACATCCATCAGAATCAAAAGTCATGGACATCTCCCACGTTTACTCTGAACGAGGCAGTATAATTACTTTATTAGCGTGTATTGTGATATGTCTTAACTGAATGCGATATAGATAAATCACTTCTTTTAACAATAATAAATAACAACCGCATTTATCACGGGGAGTGGTCAGAGGAATTGTTCGAGCTTATACCTGCCGCCACATTCCGCCACAGACCCTCTCGCCAAAAGTGGAAATTTCATCTTTATCACCTGGATGAATGGTCATCTACCACCGTGCGTTTCACAATAAACTTTTTGCGGCGCAAAAACCGCTCTGTGGAATCAATTAGCTGCTGAGGTATTTCCGATCCGGTATGAAATGGCAACCTTCAAGCGAGCCTATTCTTTTCTTAAAGGCCGGCAACGCACTTGCGGCTCCTCTGGTGTTGCAAGTATCCATGGGCGGCGGTGATCACTTACTATCAGGTGACCCACTTGCTCTTTTGCTATCCTATGTTATAAAAAGCAAAAAAAACAATTAATACCATCAAGAAAATATAGATGTGACCCTTTTCTATACAGTTCACCCTAGTTTAACCACAGTTACTAATAAAAAACATACATTAGTTGCAAAAATCTACTCCATTTTAAAACAAATGCACAGCACGTGCATTTGTCGACTGAAACACTATAAATTTTCATAAATGTCATACAATATATCTCAGGTATTACGTACATTGTCGTACAACAAAGTTCTATTATCGGCACCAGTACCTATTACAGATTTATTTGCGCTGAGAAATTGCTATTCCAATACCACATGTGGCAAGATAAATGATGCATGCCCACAAAACCATTTTCTATGATCTGACACAGGTGAATAATGTATTGATAACAATACGGTTTGAAATAACTCGCCCCGTCTGAAAGTAGTATGTTTAACATATCATTCAATTCATACCTATATTCATTTTGGGGTGTTAACTAAATGTGAAGTGAACCGCACTTTTAAGTGAAGCGTATTAATAAACACTATTTAAAGTTATAGTGTGATTATTATAGGAATAGTATGAACATGCCTGTTTGTCCTGAGTCTGGGTGTAATTATCTATATAAGTATGTATTGACAAAAGAAAAGTAGTATATGTAGTATATCTGTTATCTGTTTTCCATAATACAAGCACTGCTTAGTTTTGGATCAGATGGCCATGCGTAAATAATGTCTCAGGATATTTATTATTATGTATATAGACAGACCGCGTGCCTAGGTTTACCTCACCGATCACTTACAAAACGGTGAGTACATGTCCCTATGAGCGCCTACACTCACATCTTTATTTCGATGAAATTCCCGAATAAATAAGTCTTATACATTCTACACACATTTTTATATGGCACTTTGTATTAGATTATCTCAATTTATAATATAATTGTATATTTTATAGATGTTCAACAAAAACTCATGGGTGGTCCATCGAGTTTTTACTCTATTGAAGAAATCACCTCGCAATCATAGCCTATTGAAACGCGGGCAAATGATCGAGCGCCTAACCTGTATTGGTACAAGATACGAGTACTTATTCCATTTCTGTCAAACGATGCTCTGAGCATGACAAGATTGACTTGGCCTACTGTGCCTACTATAAAAACATCTTAGAATCAAGGTGGCAAAGCAAGAATTCGTACTTCAGTATCCCTTATATTTCAGCACTCCTATTATGGAGTACTTATATCAGTGGTCTGAATATAATCCATTCCAACGTTGTTATAAATTCAGTAAATAGTTTAATTATCCTAGTACGTGATTACTTTTGTTTTCATATTTTAACCCCCGACGCAAAAAGAGGGGTGTTATAAGTTTGACGTCGATGTATGTTGGTGTGTGTGTTTGGATGTCTGTGGCATCGTAGCTCTCAAACCGATGAACCGATTTCGATACTGCTTTTTCATTTTAAATCCAGTTTCCTTGTGGTGGTTCTTAGCTATGTGTAGTTAATATGAGTCCAGTAGTGTATGAGTATAAGCTCTTTTACAAAATCATGTAATTATAGTTGGAGTTGGGGGTTTTCCAACTGTTAGTTTATATGTAATTTTCATGAACATACATGAATAGAATATGCATTTAAATACCGTAATGTGTAGCGTAGGAAAGCAATGCTACACATATATCTTACTGCCAGCAGTGTTCCGTTATGTTTAATGGTACGGAATTGTGATAGTTGAACTTAGTTCCTACATTCATAATACAAGGTTGGGGCTCTGAAATGAGCAGTTATTTAAAAGTGAATAATGTTTAATACATATGAAATGTAGATACTGAAAGTAGATGATCCATGCAACCTTATCACATCGTTTGAAAATTGAATTCTTTTTGGTTGCTCTTACAGGCCAGACATTATATTATAATGAAGAACATTTTATTTATAATAACCTGATTGCTAAGCCTAGGTTGTGAGTTCAATCCCCACTCAATTTTTTTTTTTTATATTAGTAGTTACGTGTATGTGTACAGTGTCTGAGCGTAATTTATCTATAATCCCTGTCCCGGCAAAAGTTGAGCTGCCTTAAAATTGAAATAAAACCTGGAATCTCATCGCAACGTCACCTACCGGCTCCTGTTGTATTCTAAATCACCAAGGGACTCAAATCAAATCAAATCAATTTATTAATTACGAACACAGGTATATTATTAACATTTCACGGTGTCATACAAATGTGGATCACTGTGTCCAGCAGGTGAGGGCATGCAATTTTTTAAGATGTAATGACCTTATTAAATTACAAATAATATATATAAAAAAAAGAAATGTCACTAGCATAATAAGTAATAAAAAATTAATGTCACATTTAAGAAATACATGCTTATCATGACTCAATGAAATGCACAAAATAAAAACTGAAAAAATGCACAAAATAAAATCAGTCCGGTCGTTTAGAAGGATGTGTGTGTTAGAGATGGCGTTCTCTTCTCTATGCTGCGACGAACATAAATCAGTGTTGACTGATTTTGATGAATCGTTTGTTTGCCGGGACAGCAGTCCCAAAGCAGCTGTGTCGCGGGTTACTTTACAAACATATACTAGACGGACACAAATTACATTCAGACTCGGAACAACTATTTATGGGTCACACAATTAGTTGTCCGGCGGGGGACTCGAACCCGAGACACAAAGTGGCGAGGGGACTGACTTAGCCGCTGCGCCACACATGCAGTCACTGGTGATGGTTTTCGCGATACCATTAAAAAGCTGTTCCATGAAACATGTGTCAGCAGTTAACTAATTTCTTAAATGCTTTTGTTTGCTAGCTTTTTTAAAGGCTGGCAACGCACCTGCCATTCTTCTGGTGTTAAGAGTGTACATGGGCGGCAGTAATCACTTATCATCAGGTGACCCACTTGATGGTTTTCCTCCCCCTTATGGAAAAAAATTATCTCACCGATTGTATTGGCCAGCCGTTCCATTGGAATATAATAATAATAATAATATATTCAATAAAACCATAGCACCAGATATTACAATAACAGGTGGAACGATAATAGCTGCAATAGTGTTTCCACTGTGTTGCAGTTACTATCACCTTCTTCCAAAAAACAATGGTATATTATAAACAATATAATGGTAACAAAAAGTTTTCTTGTCTTTGCGCACACAAACTTGCACTATACTGTCTCTGGTGAAAGTAGCCGTTGTAGTTGATTTTCAATAAAAAAAAAGCGCTATCATCTATGCTATGTATGCTATGTCTATTAAAATAAACCACTTCTAGCGTAAATTATTTCAAAAGCAGATATGTAAGATAAAAGAATTTTAAAGCACAAGTATTCGCTAATTTTATAGCTCCAATGCTAGTCGCATATATCCTGTGACCATAACGCCGTAATAGTTTGTTATAATGTTATAGAGGAAGTTTGCAGTACATTCCATCCTGTTACATGTGAATACCTACTAAATTAAGGATTAGGTTAAAAGCATGACTTTGTATTGTGTGTGCTAAATATTTGTGAAACCTTAGTCATTTTTCATAAATTAAAAATAATGAAAAGTAAAAATTTTACTAAAAACCCGTTAGATAAATCTTAAAGGAAATTGCCCATTCTGCTATAGAGCTTCGTCCCTCTGTAAATAATTTTGTATGATTACCAAAATTGTAGGTAAAAGAGGAGTGATATCATGACATATAATAAAGTAAAAATAAAAAAATATTTTGTGGGGTTTTCTTAATAATATAAATCAAAGTTCAGTTTTCAGGTTAGGTGTAGATGAGTACCTACTCAAAAAATATTGGTAAATTGAAAGATGGGCTCTGCAACAATGTAAGAATAATATGAAATATGTCCCCTTTAACTAAATAGTTTTTTACAGGTAAGATGATGCTAGAACTATCAAGCAATAACGATAATGACACTCAATATGAAAGAGAAAGAATAAGCTTTGGCATGTTATTCTTTAATTGAACATTAACAACAGTAGAATTAAGCTAACTATAGCCTGACCTAACAACGAACGGCGGCGACACACTTAATTAAAACAAAAACAGTGGCAACAAACGATAAAAACATCCGAAAACCATGCTTGTTTTTCACCAAGTAAACATGACAGCCAGATAGACATTGACAGTTCTTTTTTTTTACCGTTTGCGGGGATTGTTACGCATACTGTCAAGTGTCAGTTGCTCTTGTAAAACTCACTTTTTTAATATCTATCTATTAATTAACGATATTAATACATTTAAATAATGAACAACTTAATATAATGTAAGTTATTAAAATGACAAGACCTCTAGTTTGATATTTACTGCAAGTGATTAATGTGATCGTAATGATTTCAGTCTTTAACTGTCTTTGCAAATGTACTCAAAATAAAAATTAGTCAAATAAATAACCAATAAACATGAAAACTTAAACCCCATAAAGTTTTTGTGCGTAACAAATAAATAATAATTATAAAAATAGGTTATGAATAATGGATTTTATTTCATGATCATACTCGGTTTAATTTAAGGGAGACAGAAATGGGCAATCACCTTTCAGATGCACGGCGATATTGCAGTTTCGACCTCGTACAGGGCAAATATTAGGTCTTTACCTATGAAATTGCCGTTCTGCAGTACTGGCCATTTCAAATCAAAATAATTTTTGTTTGGCTAAGAATTCTAATTTCAAATTAATTTTATTTTAAAAACATGGATTCTTTTTTCCAAAAGTAGTCATTTCTTTATTGATTAGTGTTACATTTTCATCGCATTTCAATCTTTTTCGTCATCATGGATACGTTAAAAATTCGAGTAATTATGGAATATGAGTACCGTCGTGGCAGCAACGCGGCACAAACGGCACGCAACATCAACGACGTTTACGGAGCTAACACTACAAACCAACGCACCACCTGTTATTGGTTTGCTCGCTTCCGTTCTGGAAATTTCGACCTGAAAAATGAACCTCGCGGTCGTCCGAAGACTTTGGTCGACAATGACGAATTAAAGGCGGTTGTGGAAGCTGATGATACACAATCTACGGCTGAATTAGCAGCAGCTTTCGACGTTAGCGTCAAAACAATATTGGTCCATTTGCGTCAAATTGGCAAGGTAAAAAAGCTTGACAAATGGGTGCCCCACGAACTCAATGATCGCCAGCGCGAAGTACGCGTCGAGACGTGCCTTGCACTGCTCAACAGACACACAAATGAAGGAATTTTGAACCGCATTGTTACCTGCGATGAAAAATGGATTCTGTTTGATAACCGCAAGCGCTCAGCAAGTTGGTTGGATCCTGGTTCAGCACCTAAACAATGCCCTAAACGAAAACTTACCCCTAGAAAAGTGATGGTCACTGTTTGGTGGTCTAGCGCCGGTGTGATTCATCACAGCTTCTTACCAAACGGGGTGAGCATTACTGCAGATGTGTACTGTGAAGAACTGAGCACAATGATGGAGAAGCTGGCGCATCTCCAACCAGCATTGGTCAATCGCTCGTCTCCGCTGCTCCTGCACGACAACGCGCGACCTCATACTGCACAGCAGACGGTCTCCAAGTTGCAAGAACTGGGGTTGGAAGCTCTCCGTCATCCGCCCTACTCACCAGACCTTGCGCCTACAGACTACTACTTTTTCCAGAATTTGGATAACTTCTTGGCGGGAAAAAAATTCAATACCCGAGAGGCAGTACAAAATGCCTTTGAAGAATTTGTTGCCTCCCGTCCAGCTGATTTCTTTAAGAAGGGCATCAATAAACTGCCACTGCGATGGCAAAGATGCATTGATTGCATGGGTGATTACTTCGATTAATACAAATAAAAAAATTCATGAAAAAAATTCGTTTAAATTTTTTCATACAAAACGGCAATTTCATAGGTAAAGACCTATTATTAGTATTCATGAGCATATTTATTTGTCTTGGTCCGGGTGGTTACCGGTAATTTTATGTAGGTACATATGTAGAAAAAAAAGTAAATAAGTATTTCTAGTTCCTTGTTTCTAGGTTCCTTGCTCTGCCTGAACATCTACCAGCAAAACAAAATGGCGTCCATAAGTAATGCGAAATTGTATAATTTAGTCATATTATTAAATTATTTAAAACATTATCCTTCATCACCCCATCTCAGAAAGGGTATTTTTGTTCCTCGATATCTGAGTGGAATAGTCGTTTTTAGCAATAGGTTAAAGTAAATTTGAATTTAGAACATCGTGTACCCTAAGTTTGTGAATGTAAAATATCAATAAACCTATTTACTTCTACCTCTATGGTGCCGAATGTATCAAACAACTTTTTTAATTTATTAAAAACTAAGACTCGGATCCTTCTTGGTGTACTTTTTTAAATTTGTTTCCGCAATATTACTGTTCTATTGCACTCAAACTCTAGCAACGTTACTTTAAATTTTTCTTAACTATACCTACCTTTTATTTGTTATAATTTAGAAATGGTCACGTTTGCTCGCTGGGGTGTGATGAAAAGTTACTTGTTGCACTCGAGTGCAAAGATTTTTCACCTTGTCCTCCTTTAATTCCCTCGCTGACGCTCAGGATTCTAATTTTTTAATCACTAGCTGTGCTCGTGATACAATTTTAGAATCCTTCACTTGCTCGGTTATCAAAATTGTGCACGCGGTTAAAAAACAACTTTGCACTCTTGTATAACAAATTACTATTTAATGTTTCTTTTGCTTCCAACTCTCACCACGTGACGTCATTCGTCTGCGTCAGGAAAATTTCACGCGTAGGCAGTTGAGCTGCAGCAAGTCAGTTTTAGATTGCATTGTTTCAGGTTTTTGCCCAACTAGTGTTGTTTTCCTTACAGTTTCCAGCCATTTTGATAGCATTACTCTTCTTACTTGTTGGCGGACTTTGATCTTTGCTCGGACGTTTAATTATAGCATCTGCCCCTGACTATCATCTCCGTTATATCATGAACATGTTTTTGAGGAATAACTAAATTAGTATACATGTAGATTGTTCTTTTTATTGTAGATAAGCCAGGTGCTTACACCGGTACGTAAGTGATTGGCGAGGGTGCTTATCCTCGCCAATCACTTACGTACTAGGCTCGCGGTTAGTCTTTAGATGGGTGACCGCCAAAGTGGTTTAATTTCTGAGCGTCTCTGTGCTTCGAAGGGCACGTTAAGCTGTCGGTGCCGGTTGTAGCCATTAGGCAACAGTCGTTAAGCCATGTCAGAGGCTTACTTGTGCCGCCCGGCTTGAACAACTCTGACGCCACTGTCCATTCGGTAAGTAAGTGAGTATTGTAGATTTGAACAATACAATGAAATAAATACATTATAAACCATTCAGTTACATATAAATAATATTTATTTAGTAGTTATTTTTTAAGTAACGTAAACTGACAGAGTAAATACGTTATGTCGTACAACTCGAAAGAAAGGTTTATTACATATATTATGTTATATATTTCTGTTAAATCTGCTCATGTCCGCTGCGGTTATTTTGTGACTGGGTAATACACCAGTTCATTTGTATTATATACAATACGCACCAGCACCAACTTCTGTTAATTCACGATTATAGCGTCAATATAGGTCAAAATCAAGGCGATGACCAGAACCCTAAACGAGTAATAAGCGTAAACTGTGCATACTTTTTTAATACTCGTGTAGTATTAAAAAAAGTATGCACAAAGACAAATCTAATAATCCCCATGAAAGAACTTCACGCTCCATTTAATCTTAACTATTGGAAAAGATGTTAACGTTCTTGACATTGATAAATTAGAGTGTTTTAAAAATGGTACCGACGCGAATTGAAAGCTATACCAACGGGCCAAACTTTTACTCAAGGTAGGTATACAAAATTTTACTGAAACAACGCTAATACCCACGAATCTATGCAATACCAACAAAAATTTTGCTCCCATAAAACTTACCAACTCCTTCTTAAGGGATAACTTAAAAACCGGTATGATATTGCCTGCCTCAAAGACCATGACTACATACTTCATTACATTATATTACAAAGCCGCATTAAGAGACTATTATACTTTTCATAACCACAGCTCAAAAATAAGGGCTATAATATTTATGTTGCCTACACGTTATGATAAATCCTAACTGCTATAAGTATATCTCGTAAGTACAGCCAGTATGCCACTTTGGTTTTGCTTGAACATTTTTCTTTACTAAGTATGGACATATTCATTAATTAATTTGCAAGTATGCAAACATACATTAACAGAAATACAAAATGTTAAATGGGAATATAATACTGGATTTGCTGGGAAATGCAAGCTAGTCTGCTCCAATCAATTAATATCAAAACATATAATCGACAAAATACTTCATAACTTATTGGCTTAGTACTTAGTCTCGTTTTTGTAATTGTCATAGTTTTCCACACTATTATCAATCTAATCTGTAATAATTTCGTTATCCCTGATTTTTCTTAATAATATCTTAAAATTGTTATGCATTTGACACGTACAGTATAGATCACACTATTGATTGTAATAAATAGTAAAATCATCACAATAGATGCAGACAAACAGCCATGACATATTATTTTAGAATTAAACAAAATTTAAGTATCCCGCCGATTCCCGCCGCGCGTACTTACAACGCTTTACTCCAAAGAAAATATAAAAACTCTACGCTCCGCAGTGTCGATCAAAGAGTATATAACATGTTTTATATATCGATGCGCCTGGCCAAAGAGAAAATAAAAATATAATTGAAATGCCTTACTATTGTCGGTAATTTCATTTGTAAACACTTTTACTTTTACCCAATTTCAATGTTATTGTATGTTAGCTATCCACCTAGGATTAGTTAATCGGAGGATTCTTACATTATTATAACTGGTGTGTGTCTTTGTAATTGTATTGCTTTTATTTTTGAAATACCTATGCAGAACTAAATACCAGCACTACAGCGATTTTAACTGTAGCTAATGCTTAAGTTGACCTAATATTATATTTTGTTTTTAACCACCTACCACCTTTTTGGAATTGTTATGAATTGTTGTGTATTATGAATAAAGGTATTTCTTTCTTTCTATTCACTGGTTACGTTTTTATCGACCGATACGAACAGTCGTGTCTCCTGAATATTTTAACGTCCTATTTTTAAAGTGAGTCGAAGAGCTAACGGCGATTGAAAAATCTATGAAACACCACGACACTGACAGGTTATCTACCAAATTGATTATTTATTATATCTACAAATTTGCAAGTGTTACACAATAGGTTACCAAGCAGCTGTCAATATTTGATAATTTCAAATAGGAAATTGTATAAAAATGAAATATTTGTGTACGAATACTGCGCTCATCAGACTTTACCCCTTCCTTAAAAAACCGGCCAAATGCGAGTCGGACTCGCCCATGAAGGGTTCCGTAGCAGCAAGTATTTCAGTTGATTAAATGAAAGGTAAATTGCTGTTTACGATTTATGACGTATTAAAAAAAAACTACTTACTAGATCTCGTTCAAACTAATTTTCGTTGTTAGTTTGTATGGTAATGTACATCATATATTTTTTTTAGTTTTATCATTCTCTTATTTTAGAAAAACAGAGGGGGGGGGGGCACACAATTTACCACTTTGGAAGTGTCTCTCGCGCAAACTATTCAGTTTAGAAAAAAATTATATTAGAAACCTCAATATCATTTTTTAAGACCTATCCATAAATACCCCACAGGTACGATGAAAGAAAATTGAGTTTCAGTTCTATGTAGGTATGGGGAACCCCCAAAATTATTGTTCTTTTTCTATTTTAGCATGAAAATCGTAATGCGGTTCACAGAATACATCTACTTATCAAGTTTCAACAGTACAGCTCTTATAGTTTCGGAAAAAAAGTGGCTGTGACATACGGACGGACAGACAGACAAATAGACATGACGAATCTATAAAGGTTCCGTTTTTTGCCATTTTGCTACGGTACCCTAAAAAGCAGCCACAGTCAACCCATAGGTGGGTGATTACCTGAATTGCTTATTAGGCTGGTCACAGCTAAATTCATCAATAATGAACCCATGTTACCGTCGCAATAGCCAGCTTAAAGCAGTCTGACACCAAAAAATATCCTTTTCCGTCATAAATAATAAAATGTTAAGAATTTTAAATTTTTCCACATATGCGAAACTTATCTTTTGTTACGCGTAGATTTAAAATAAAACTTCGTAAATAAAAATAATTATTCTATTATAGAGTAACATTTAGTCAAACAAAACTAAAAGATATGAATCGATTTTTTTAAATTGGCGATATATTTTTCCTTCAATTCTGGCTTTACTAAAAACTATATTATTTATGTATTGTGTCATTATAGGTACATGAATTTAGTATTTTTGCTGGGTATTAATTATATTTGGATTCAGTCTACAATAGATATTTTAATTTTTTTACTATATTAACGTTCACTTGTCCTATCAGTATTTACATACATAGGTATATTGTTTCATCGTCTGTAGATTGAGTACTTATTAGTTCAGAAGTGCAGTTTGACCCTATTTTTTATACATTCCTTTGTTTATATATTCAGACTTTTCATTACATTATCAAAAATATACTCCTAACTTGTTTTATAATATGTGGGCTTAGGTTTCCTTTAGGTACGCCATTCTTAACCGCATCCACTTTTAAGCAAGAATAACGCATACGCACATAGTATATGTGTCATGTTTTCATTTGCTTACCTCACTCTCTGCAGATCGTATATAATATTGCTATCTACACTAAATAATCCTATATAAAGTTCTTTGTTTTATATTAACCAGACACACACCGGTGTGGCGTCTTAGTGCAATATATCATAACGTTGCTGAGTTTCCTACAGACTCCAGCTTGTGCCAGACCTATAACTTGATTTTTTCGTATTTCTTACAAAAACTTTCATTAAAAATAAATAGACATGATCAGTAGTTATAGACAAGCTAATGATGGATTGAAAAACACTGTTATTCTAGAATATAAGCCTCTTTCAACTTCTAACTCTAGAGTTAGAAGTTTAAAGGCGCAAATGATTCCAAATATCATATTTATCATAAAATTAATTCATATTTCAAATATACATTGCTAAATTTAAACTACTACCAGTTTCTTTAATATTTTTTCGCTTACAAATTGTCCTTTCATTTTATTAGGTATCTATTACTAGTATAGATCCGCTCATCACATATCTCGAATACTTAATATTAAGCAAGTAATCAACCTAACCGAACGACTATCGAAGTTTTGAGTAAATTTAGGCATTTCCCACAGTTTCAGTTGAATGTAGTATACACAATATTTTTAATTCAATACATAAAGCCTGGTGAATAAAACCGAGGTTAATGCTTTCCGCAATAAATTGTGTACCCACTTTAATTACAGCAATTTAAAATACTACGAAATACGTTCACGAGCGACATTATAACGTAGCTACACTGTAAAAAAGTAATGAATGACTTGAAATGGAATGTTCACAATATTTGCTTTACACATAGTTACGTTAGGCTACATTATGTAGAATTGCAAAGCTGAAGTGGCAGTGGGCGGGGCGCATAGCTCGTAGCATCGACGGCCGTCGGGACAGAAGGGTTTTAGTGTGGCGACCACGAAACGGAAGACACAGCGTGGGCAGGACCCCTACAAGATGGACCGATGATCTTGTGCTGGTCGCTGGAAACCGCTGACTGTAAATAGCGTAAAACCTGCAATTTTGGAGTTCTTTGGGGGAGGCCTTCGTCCAGAAGTGGATGCCTTTCGGCTGATATGATGATGACATTATGTAGAGCCGGCGGGTTCCACAAAAGTAAAAACCCCATTCTAAATTCTGAAGTATGATTTATGTATCCAAGTCCGTTCAAGACCACATAACACAATGGCACATTGTTAGTTGAATTGGTATTAAATACCGTATACATATTTATTAGCCATCATGAATGATTACTTTTTTGTTACCAAAATGTTTTTTTGTTTGAATATACTTTTTTTTGTTTGATTAAGTAGTTCAAACGATTGGTTTTGAAAATAAATACTTGAACGCCAACAGCTTGGTTTATACGTATATAGTTTAACACAATTCTTCTTTATTAATTTAGTTTTTTATTATTTTGAATTTTTTATTAATTTAATTTTAATAAATTCCTACCATAGACAAGAGCATATACATAAAAGTATGCATAATTACAATTTAAATTTGCTTTGATTGGATAAATTAAACATAAAATCACGAATACAAGCGAGATTGTCTGCTTTTGAGGTAACTTTCTTCTATTCATTTTATTTTGATAACTTATATACTGCTTAAGCAACTTATATTTAAATTGGATTATATACTTATATTAAATGTCCAAATTTGAGTTCCGTTACACTTCACAAAACGTTACGTTCCTATCCTGTCTTATCGCTACCTATCGAATTTATCCAACAACGAGTAAAAGTTATATATACAGGCTAGTTAAGAAGTTCAAAAACGTGTTGATTCTTGATAAAGTCCCTAAAAATATGAGTGACAGGTCATTTGATTCGGAATGACGTTTTGAACACTCTTTCTAGAGGATTATCACATAAAAACTTGCATTCCGTTTAGTACGTGGTAATTTTACAATTATAAAATCTCCCTTAAAATGTCCTATAATGTCACATCATAAAATAGAGGCTCTCATTGTTTACCCCGAGTTTGGAGAGCGGTTTACTAAGTAACTCGACAAACATAGCTTATGTTAAGCAAGTTACTTAGTATTCACTCACACAATGTGTTACGACATTCATTATTTACCGACGTTAAACACATAAAACATCTAGTTGAATACAGCGTTATATTTACAAAAAAATTCACTATTCCATACATTTAGAATATGGATTAGCGTTACCAACAAATTTCTTTGGTTATTTTGTTTGTTCTTTTGTTATATCTATTGTTATTCGTACGTAATGAAAGAGTTCGTAGCCGAACTCGCAAGCACGAAATTGCATGCGAATAAGTTTTAAAACTATATTAAAATAAAGTAATTGAGCTAAAGAGCTGTAACTTCCGATTTGTAGAACATTTTACAGTCCAATATTCTGATTAAACGATAAACTAACTAACAAACTAATGACCGACTGGTTTCTAAAACGAAAGCCTCCATCCGATAGCGATGAGTTACGTAACAGATCCATCTAAAAATGTCCCGACTCCAATTATATTTAAAAGAAAAATCTGTTTAGCAGATTGAGTTGATTGCCTCATCCACGACGAAGCTAGACGAAATCTAATTTAGTTCGTAATTACAAACAAGTTAGTCTAATCTTAAGAGACACTAGCTGTTACCCGCGAGTTCATCCGCAACAATTTTGAATAATGACCAATGTAGCCTACAACAAAAAGTCCTAATATACGTGAAAGACTCACTTTGCGAAACTGTATAATGAATGTGTATAAGTAAAGAAAGGTCATTTCATTAAAATTCTCTATACCGTTTCTGTCAGAAACGGTATACAGAAAAACACCTTTTAAAGCATATTATCACTATAAAATGTTTCATTGACTCACTATTTAACACATACTAAGTTTAGGATAATTTTATTATATTAATATATTTTGATATTAATTTCAATATTACAGACATTCCAATTTTATTTATATGTATAGAAGATGACAATAGTCGTACTGACCCGCGCTGCGTCCGCGTGTTAATTATTTTATTTAGTATTTTTCGGTTCTTTCTAAAATAATATCATCATCATCATATCAGCCGAAAGACGTCCACTGCTGGACAAAGGCCTCCCCCAAAGATCTCCACAATTGCCGGTCTTGCGCTATTCGCATTCAGCTGTTTCCAGCGACCCGCACAAGGTCATCGGTCCATCTTGTAGGGGGCCTGCCCACGCTGCGTCTTCCGGTTCGTGGTCGCCACTCAAGAACCTTTCTAGCCCAACGGCCATCGGTTCTACGAGCTATGTGCCCCGCCCACTGCCACTTCAGTTTTGCAATTCTTCGGGCTATGTCGGTGACTTTGGTTCGCCTGCGGATTTCGACATTTCTGATACGATTCCGCAGGGAAACTCCGAGCATAACCCTCACCATTGCTCTTTGGGTGACCTTGAGCCTTCTAATAAGGCCCATAGTGAGCGACCACGTCTATGTTCCGTAAGTCATCACTGGCAACACACACTGGTCGAAGACTTTCGACTTGAGACACTGCGGTATTTTAGACGAGAAGATGTTACGTAGCTTCCCGAACGCTGCCCAGCCGAGTTGGATTCTACAATTGACCTCCTTCTCGAAGTTGGACCTCCCTAGTTGGATGGTCTGTCCTAGGTAAATATAGTTCTCTACAACTTCGAGTGCAGAGTCACCAACTTTCAATTGAGTGGGTTGGATGGACGTTCGACATGATTTTCGTCTTATCCATGTTCATTTTCAGACCCACTTGTTGAGAGACTCTGCTGAGGTCATCGAGCATTGTACCGAGGTCTTCCATGGTCTCAGCCATGACTACTATATCATCGGCAAATCGAAGGTGAGAGATGTACTCGCCATTGACATTGATGCCAAAGCCTTTCCAGTCCAGAAGCTTGAAGACATCTTCCAATGCAGCGGTGAAAAGTTTCGGAGATATAACATCTCCCTGTCTTACGCCTCGCTGCAAGTGGATAGGTTTCGAGTTCTGGTCCTGGAGTCGCACTGACATAGTAGCATTTTCATACAAGCACTTTATCACCTCGATATACCAGTAGTCGATTTGGCACCTTATGAGAGACCTCAGCACGGCCCATGTTTCGATAGAATCAAAGGCTTTCTCATAGTCCACAAACGCTAAGCACAGTGGCTTGTTATACTCTTCGGTCTTCTGTATAACTTTCCGCAGCGTATGTATGTGGTCTATGGTGCTAAAGCCTTTTCGGAAACCGGCTTGTTCGGGAGGCTGGAAGTCGTCAAACCTGCGCGCGAGACGGTTCGTAACCGTCGACCCTCGAAAACAACATGTAAACATGGCTCAGCAGTGTGATGGGTCTATAATTCTTCAATAGGGTTTTGTCACCCTTTTTGAAGAAGAGCACCACCACACTTCTGTGCTATGCTTGTGGCGTTTGAACATCCAGTATGACGGAGTTAAATAACTTCTGAAGGGCCCGTAGGATTGGTGTACCACCCGCTTTCAGAAGCTCAGCTGTAACTCCATCATCACCAGGCACTTTGTTGTTCTTGAGTTGTCTGAGAGCCATTCTAATCTCGTACAGGCTGACGTCCGGGATGTCTTCGGTGTAATGTCGGGTTAGTCGTGCTCTGGGATCTGAGGCATGACTTTTGACAGGTGGCTGTGTTGTCGTAAATAACTGTCGGTAGAACTTCTCGATCTCTCCCAGCAACTCAGGTTTAGACGTGACGATTCTACCATCCTCAGTCTTCAGCTTCGTCAGTTGGCTCTGTCCAACAGACAGAGCTCTTGCGAACACTTTGGAGCCTTTGATCCGCTCGATGGCCTCTTTAATACTATTTGTATTAAATTGACGCGTGTCGCGAGTCAAAGACTTTGAGATCTGTCTGTTGACCTGCTGATATCTGGTAGCATCATCTGAGGATGATTTTCCGTCTTTCTTCCGTAAGTTGCAGGGTAAAGTCAGTGATCTTTTTAGTTCTGTTTGTACGACGGGCCTTGAAGACCTTAGACCCAGCCGTATGGACAGCTTCTACGAGCCTGTCATAGTATGAGTCCACTTCCTCCCAGTCTGCTAGGCATTCGAAACAGTTTTGCAGTTCGAGCTGAAATGGTTCGGGGTTTTGGACGTGGATAGGTAAAGGTCGGAGCGTAGACTTTATCAGTCGGGATCTCTGGAGTTTGACATTAAGGTTCAATGAGCCTCTGACCAGTCTGTGATCGCTCCCGGTTTTAACCGCATTGATCACGGAGACATCATTGAACATCTGTCGTCTCGTCGACAAGATAAAGTCTATCTCATTTTTAGTTTTACCATCGGGACTCACCCAGGTCCATTTGCGATGATCCGGCTTCCTGAAGAAGGAATTCATCATAAAGAGTCCTTCTCCATGAAGTCGTCCAGCATCTGGCCCCGGGGGTTCCGATCTCCAGTTCCGAATTGCCCCACTCTCAGCTCATTACCGAATCGTTTGCCCAGCTTCGCGTTAAAGTCCCCCATGACCACAGTAAAATAGCTGTTAGAGGTATGCATGGCTCTGGAGATGTCCTCATACATAACCTCGACTGCATCATCGGAGTGTGTTGAAGTGGGCGCGTATACCTGTATAACCTTCAACGAATACCGCTTTGAGATTCTGAGTATGAGGTACGCAACCCTCGTCGACACACTCTCGATTTTCACTAAGTTGTTCACGAGGGACTTGTGGACTATGACCCCGACACCACCTTGGGATAGTTGGTCACCCTCCCGGTAATAGAGCAGGTTTTCGGATTTAAGTATTATCGAGTCCTCCCCCTCTCTTCGGACTTCAGATAATCCTACAATATCCCAACGTAACCTGCTCAATTCTTCTTCCAGTTCTGTTATCTTCTCGTCGGACCGCAGTGTACGTGTGTTATACGTTGCCAGGGCCAGAGGTCGTCGGTTTTGGTAACACGGAATCTGCCGGGGATTCTTAGCACCCCCTGCCCTGCCGTAACCACGGCTGTTACCACGGCTGGAAATAGCAGGGCTGCCGGGGACTGGGGACCGCGGTTTTGTTGTGTCCATCATTTGGGAGGATATGCCATAATCGCCACGCTTGGCAGGCGGGTTGGCGATCGCAGTAGGGTAGACATGATACTCAGGCGAACGCTGCTGCCCGTTCTCTGGTATATATTCCCTCGGGACGACTTCTACGTCCCCCCACGGGATAAGAGGCGGTGGCGATATTCTTTGAGGCCGTCACCACACAGCCACTAAAATAATATAATAAAGAATAATAATATATAAAATAATAAAGAGTTTTTCTAAAATAAATGTACCCTAAGTTAATCCTTTTTACATCAGATAACTGTCAATAAAAGTCCCGTCAAAATTGGTCTAGCCATTTCAGAGATTAGCCGGAACAAACAGACAGACAGACAAAAATTCTAAAAATGATATTTTGGTGTAAGTACCGTATTTATACATATATTCATATTTATGTAGGAAAAATCGGTTATTTCAATATATTATATATAATCGGTTATGTTAGAAAATTCGTTTCAAAGTTGTTATGC
The DNA here is from genome assembly GCA_951640165.1 of Pseudoips prasinana. NCBI lineage: Eukaryota > Metazoa > Arthropoda > Insecta > Lepidoptera > Nolidae > Pseudoips > Pseudoips prasinana. Next base: position 21,214,846 of record OX621240.1, read on the forward strand.
CCGTCTTAGGGTACACTCGTATAAAAAAGTGTTAATCATTTTATTGTAAACCAAAATACTATTTAAAAAATGATTGAACTAACAACGTCTAGCCGTCAACCAGCAGTCGGCGAGCCGTAAGCGCGGCGTCGGCGTCGCCTAGCTGTAGCAGAGTCGACGGGGCGGAGCTACTGGTCCGCTTACGTTACGTGGTTACGTAACGTGGACGACTGTTTGACGCCGAGGGGAAAGGCGAGGCAGTGACGATCCCTTTCCGTTTTGATATGTGTGCTACGACCCTTAATCTGTAGCGTCAGGACTTGGAAAAACGCGGTGTGTTTGTCGGATCGAAATAGTTTGGGCCTCTAAATATGATTTTCAATAATATTATATTGTCCTCCTGATCGATTTCGGCCACGGCGACCAGTTTCAATGGAGACCAGCCATATGCGCGGGTCATATTATAATGCACAAATGTGTGCGCAAACACTTTCAATTCCATCAGTCTCATGATCCCATAGGACCTTTTCAACATCACTTATAAGCCCGACCCGGTCTTTGATCCCAGGACCTCATAATCAGCGGTTGAACACGCTACCGCTAGACCAACGAGGAAGTCCAATAATAATAATAATTTATTTCATAATAAATTCCATATGAAATGTGTTCTTCTTCTTCTTCTTTTTATAAATGGCAATTAGTGCCGATGTCGACAATTCTGCCAATGTCAGATTGTGAAATGGGAAAACGTGAAATAATTTAATTCAATTTTAACGACACTAAATTGGTATCACTAATTGTGTATCTTGCTGAGTGTGTTATAACACTGGAATAGACATAATAATGATAATACATAATATAAATAAATAAGAAATATGAACATGAATAATTGTTAAAATATTAGAAATATCCCACCACAACATTCACATATAGGGGTTACCTACAATTTGATGCTATTGCATCGGATAAAAGCCATTAAAACTTTGAAAATTTCTGAGGATGAACATGTCAATAATGATGAAAATTTAGTGGGGATAGGGATTTTTAAATTAGGGAGGCAACTGTACAAATTAAAATCAGGATTAAGTTGCGAGCATTCAAAAAATATGTGGTCCAGAGAACCCTCATCCAACCCACACTCACAAAGTGATGAATCCCGAACCCGAATTTTCCGAAGGAAAACAGGTGTACAGCAATGACCTAAACGGAGTCTGCAAAGAACTGATGTTACAGTTTTAGAGACTTTCTTATATCTGAAAAACCAAGGCTTTAAAGGTATATTGGGTTGTATTGAGTAATAAAAGCTACCCTTCTTCTTACTGGAACTATCCCAATTAATTTGCCATGACCTTTGTAGATTTATTTTTGGAAAATTCAGTAAATCATAACCATATGAAATGTGTAGCACTATATGTGTACTAACACATTTCACTAACACATGAAATGTGTTAGTTACAATGACAGTAATACATTAAGGAACATGACAGTTGTCAAACAATGGCGTCCGCCGTTTGTTTGCACAACAGAAGATATCAGAAGGTACACGATATTATCTTGCATCTTAGGGTGACTCCCAGTGGGTTACCAGCTTGTAGCGAAATATACGTAACTCTATTATTCTTCATATACCTTCTCTGTAATTCAAAAGGATCACTTCTGTGGCAGATTATTTTCGACAAATTGTTTTTACTTAAATACGTAGGTACTTCAAATAATCAGATAAATTTAACAATAAAATATAAACTCGTTATTTTACTTAAATAATAAGTATAAAACTTTAAAGCTCTTTAAGATAATTATACTGTTTGATGAAAAGGCTTTTGAGAAGTTATTGCTTCAATTTAATTACCCTTCATTCTTATCTCATTTCAGTAAAATGTTTTTGTTGATTAATAATGAAAATTGAAATGATATTAAATTAATGTACTATCGTCGATTAATCAAATTAAATAATTTACTTACACATTTTATTTAATTAACATGAGCCATTATAATGCTTTTTTTTCTGTTTCATGTTATATTTTTTATACTATTATATAAAAGCATACCAATAACACATAAATGTATCGGCGACATAATCATGTAGACCCTTAAGGTATCAATCTGATGGACTCACGTAATTCTAGGAAGCTGTCTACTAATAATACGCTTCACAGGTAAAGTTTATCTAATTTGCCTGTTTCAAGAATGCCTTTTTCTTTTCATTCATTTAAAACCTTCCTGATTCTGCTGGAAATTTGGAGCAGGTTATTCCGTCATTGTAATTTACACCCTCAGATCAATTGATCTGAGTTTACACCCTCCTATTATTTGTCTGTGATCAAATTCTAGAGGTACAAGCAAAGATTTCTTTCATGAGTTGACATAATGTCATGAGTTTGACACCTAAAAGAACAACGTAAATAAGAGCATTCTCAAAAATATACTTATTATAATATAACTGTGTATTATTCGCCGATAAAAAAAAATATCATAATTATTTTTATAGCAGAAAATAGTTAACATATATACCTATCAGTCCGCCATGTTGTGCAAGGGCGATAACAAGGGAGTCCTAAATTTGAACCGTCGGTGTGTATCCTTGGTAGCTTGATGGCAAAGTACAGACCTGTCGGACAATTAAATTTAATCGTCCACCGCGTCTTTCATACGCTTTGAATTGTGAATATTAATGCTATAAAACTACATTTCGAAAAAATGGTTCACCTACAACACAGCACTACAAGTATTTCAATAATTTATATCTCGGGTCGACCGATCCGTTTTTAAAATACGTGTTGGATCAAACAGGGGAAAAACGGATCGTAGGTAATTGAAAACACAACTCCTTTGTGCCCAGTGCAATTTGACTCAGAATGTACTACAAGCTCCTTCTATAATTGGGCTATGTCTTTGCATACCTGTGGTTGTCTCTGTATGCGCAACATCGCATCGTGTATACGTGATAAGAATAACAAATAATCTTTTAAATTAGTTGCATTCATTATACTATAAGAATTTTATAGTGTTTCAAATTCCATAAAAACTGTTAAATACTCATACATGCTACAAAATGTCTTTAACAATGCCATGCTTACAATAACAATATAATAATATCCTGGGGCATTATTCACACACGGGCAACTGATCCCACACTAGTATGTGGTTTCCACAGTACAAGCTCTACTTGAGCTTGTACTATGGAAACCAGGTAACTGATATACTACATATACTAGTTTTCTTGTGTAAATACATACTTATATAAATAATTACACCCGGCAGGACAAACAGACATGTTCATACGCACAAATATCTGTCCTGGGAATCGAACCCACGACCTGCGGCGGGAAAAGCAAGCATCTACCAACCACGCCAAATGTCAAAAGAATGGAAATAACTACACGAAGGACTGATGATCTTGTGAGGGTCGCTGTGAGCCGCAGGATGCGAGTAGCGTAAGACTGGCAATTGCGGAGACCTTTGGGAGAGGCTCTCCAGCACTAGAGTTCCTTCGTCTGATACGATGTCGATGATGATACTTAAGAAATGATACTCAAGTTGATTTTCGTGTGTGTTTGTTTGAGTCATTATGAGATTTTGACATTTCACAGTGTATATATATGTAGTATGTATATATTATATATGTCGCATACTATTTATAAAATAACTAACGGCAACTGTTATTTGGGACTTAGAATATTATCATTTGAGTGGTTTAAAGAAAGCCTACAGGGCTGGCTATTTTGTGTCTTGCTGTTGATATAAAATGCATCTTAAACTCATAAACAAGAAAATCTCCCTGGATCCATTAATAATATACACGAAACAGAATCTGCTTCATCTAAAGTAATTAAATTAGCAAAACAAATATCTTGGGAAAACATAATCTGATCTCAAACTCCAAGCCAGATTATTGATTAACATACTTATATATTTTTTAGAAGATTGACAAAAGAAGTATACCTGGCCTGTCTGAGTGGGACAACCGGAAGGGGAAGACCACGTCGAACATTCTCTGACCAAATTGGAGATGTTCTCAAGAAAGGGCAGGTCAGAAGTACCCTAAACCGGCGAGCATGTATGAAGAATATAATGACAGTAATCGAGGCAAAAGAAGTATGCAAAGATCGTGACAAATGGAAATCCGTTGTCTCTGCCTACCTCTCTGAGAGAGGCGTGAGTCTATGTATGTATGTATGTATATTTTTCAATACAATCATATAGATCATTTACACCCAGGCACAGAACAAATAATCCTGCCTATTACACAAATATGAGTTCCGGTTGGGGATCGATCCCATGACTTCTGGCTTAACAGTCAGGATCACTAACCACTAGAACAACTGGCAATGTAATATATATTCGTTCGTTTCAATCAAATTTTGTTTCTTTTTATACATAAAGCTGTCCGAACTCTCGCGTTTCAATCGAAACCTGTTCCAATAAGAGAAATAAAAATACGCCAGCGTTGTTTGTGGCGTCTTAATTATTGGGCGGTATTCATTTCAACAAAAAAAGGCTAAAATAACCTGTGGAAATCAATTTGGCAGATATAAATATATTGCAAGTCCGGACTGATATAAAAGGAGTCCTTAAACGAGATACCACATTCAATTTAACATTTTAGTTCATCGTTTTCATATGGGCAGTAGTACAAAAATATCACCCATCTATATATTGATCGTGCGCCTGAGTGCTTAACCATGCCGATCACTTTCGGACTGGCGAGAGCATCGGACTATGAGTTGGAATTTTATTTGTATTATCATTTTTTTCTTTATAAAAGAGACACCATCGATATTACACAATGCAACTTTACAATTTATTCATTAAACACTAGTGTAGGTGTGATTTACCTTTACAAATGCATTTTTTTCATGTTTGTCTTATGAAAAATTATTATATAAGAAAAATATTGTATGCCAATTTGGCGGAACATGGCTGAACAATCTACTAATGTAACACCTCCTATACCTGAAGAATGCAATATTCTGTTCGTAGGAGCGTTGTGTCCCAAGTTAGTTTGGGTATGATTTGGCTGGAAAGTTCTAGTTATTAGATAGAATATATTAATATGTTAGTATTTTCTTCAGTTCCATGAATATGAAAACTTTGATAAGAATATTTTTCAGCTTAATTGAATTATTTTCATAACAAAGAGTTACATATACACTGTTATACTTTCGCGTATCATTATTATACTACAGTATGCGCAAATTATCATTATTATCGAAACGTCAGGAGAATTATATGAAAGGTTAGGTGCGACAAAATATTGTGTCAAAGGAGGAACAACGAATACTTATATATATATATATATATATATATATCAATTAACTAGTTTTAAAATTGTAAGTTTGTGCTTCGCTAATTTACGTGTGACTGACCTGTTAAAATAACGCGGCTGATAAGTATTATCCCTCTCCTTCAGTACTCCCCCATTATGAAGGAGTTATTGAATATCCTAGGACTCCTATCGAAGTAGGTGTACTAAAATAGGTTAGAAAAAATTGTAACTAACTAAATAAATAGTAAAATTTATTTTCAGATAAATTCCACAGCGTTTGCAAGTCCCCTACAAGATGGACCGATGATCTTGTGAGGGTCGCTGAAAGTCGCTGGATGCGGATAGCCCGGAACCGGCAATTGTGTAGATCTTTCAGGGAGGACTTTGTCCAGCCGTGAGTGTCTTTCGGCTCATATGATGATGAGATAAACTACACGTGAATTTATGATTATTATTACCTAAGCACTCAGTTATATATACATAGGTATAAGAGCTAAGATTCACTGAAATTTTGTCTGCTTTGTTCAGCTAAAAATAAATCAAATACATTTTCAAATAGTAAAGCTAGAAAGCTGTTCGTAAATTAATCCTTGCCAACTTATATATTACTGAATATTTATTAACATCAAGATAACTATGTATGTAAATGTAATCTCAAAAATGGGAAATCATAAATTTAATCGTCCGGCGGGTCTCGAACCTGCACCATCTACCAATCCGGGGTAGGCGCTCTGCGTTAAGCTACGAACGATACACGCTGGCAGGTCAAATTTAGGATTCCCTTGCAAACACCCTTCCGGAGGATGTAGGTATTATCTATCGGTTTTGTTTTCTAGAAACATAGGCCGACTGATATGTTCACAGTTGCATGTGAAAGATCATATCATATTGATAATACCTTCCAAATTATTAAATTTTAATTGATTATTGGTAGATGGTGCAGGTTCGAGACCCGCCGGACGATTAAATTAATGATTTCCCATTTTTGAGATTAGATAAACGCTTTGCATTGCGAAAAATGCTATAAAATTAAAATTTAATGTGTAAATGTATTTTATAATTCTTAGGTTGGCACAGTCGAGAAAAATATCAGTAACGACGATTTTCGAGCGCCATGAAGAATAAGGGCTCTCGACTACGATCCATTAGTGCCCTAATTTATAAAGATTTTACCTGATACTTTTACAAAAAAAATATTAAATGTATTTCATATTTATTACACTGTAAGGTCAAGGGGTTCGGATTTCACAACGGTTTTTGAAGTTGATATTCATTAAATTAATGAGATAGAATCAAAGTTTTTAGGATGTTAGTTTAGCTGTAAATGTGCTAAAATGCATAAAAAACATGTGAAGGTGACAATTTCTACACTTAATATAACTACAATATGAGTTTTTAAATACAATAAATAGATAGTTACAAATTAGAATAGAGTAATTAGTTAATAAGATGTTTTTATCCGCTAGAGGATAAAGTAAATTTGAATTTAGTACATCGTGTGCACTAAGTTTATGAATTTAAAACATCAATAAACCTATTTACTTCTACCTCCGTGCCTCAAATTCTACTGAATTTATCAAACAACTTATTTTTAAATTTTTTTAAAACTCAGACTGGGATCCTCTTTCAGCCGCAATTATCTTTGCCGCGTACTTTTTAAATTTGGAACATTTCTTAAGAAAACGCAAATATTGTTTGAATAAAGACTGGCTGGTACGACCCGACGACTCATAGCCGTGCCGCCAGCTGAATAAAAAAAAAGAAATCAAATAAAAAACACGCGAACTATAATACAGCCCGCGTTTTCGTTAATTTTCACGGATTGTTAGAAATGTATGGTTCTGTTGTGAAAAATGAAATCTACAAGTGACAATGAAAGTACTTATAGAATTAACTCCTGAAGGTATTAGTACTGTCGCAAGAAATATGATGGATAATAATCTATTAGGTACCAGCAAAATCACGGGAGGAATATAATGAAGGCCTATAGTATTTTTTTTGAATAGATAAATGCAAGAGGCGCCAATATTTTTTCAGAATTGTGTTTTTGGCCTACTTTCAGTACTTAGCCAAAACTAAACAACCTTCCACTCTTTGGAGTAGGTACCTACTCAATGCTAAATCAACAGTCAGTTCTAATAACGACGTAAAACTGGTATTCACATATTCGAAATTAATAGCGTATCTGAGGAGGAGGTCTGATGGATTTAAACACAAAAAATCCAAAGTAATCTTAGGCAAAAATGATGATGGTCTTTCTTGCCGTCAAAGTAAGTAACTATGTACAGACGCCAGCACATCCAGCTACCCCAATCTGTCAAATTTCTTTTATAGATTTTCAACTTTATCATACAAGCATAAGGTCCACTTTCAATTGGGGAAAATTGACAGATTGGGGTAGTGGTAAATTAAAACCATAGTATTTTATAATGCGCATTTTATTGTAACCTGTACTCCGATAGATACTTGTCTTATTCACATTCGGTTTTGTTACAAGTGGCTTTAATTTTCGGAGTACAAGGAGCTTGTTATGGCAATGTCCTTTTGAAAATAACTTTAGTTCATCATTATCATAATAGTACAGGATGCAGAAAATCTAAACTATCTTTATTATCTATGTCCCATAACGGTTATACAAAACCGAGTAAAATTTACACTACCTACATTTATATCCTTCGTTATACAACTGTCACCCTTTCTGATGCTGATCTTTTGATTACGCTCTTGGCAGGGAATGGCGAGAAAGCGAAATAGCAGGAAAAATATGTAAAAATAACTTTTGAACATATGGATAGTTCATCCCGTTTTCATTTCAAATTATAAATTGAATGTAGCTCATTTTAATGATAAACTTAACGGCAAAACAAAAAAAAAATTAAGATAATATTTCTTATACATCCTTCTATAAAATATACATATAATAAATTGTATGTTACTATTCTTATTTAATTTAATTATGTAGGTATTATAAGGTTCCCTCTTTTCTTATCACATAAAAAAGGTCTTGGTAACCAAATTGCTTAATTTCACAATAATTGCTTATTATTTTTTTATTAGATTCTTTGCTTGTTACAAACCGGTGAAGTCTTTTACCGATATGCACCTGAGCATCGTTGCTTGAAAAATTTCGCCGCGTACCACTATCCTTGTTCAAATTGTCTTGTATCAAATCCTTGTTTAGGTACAGAAGTCGCAGTGACAAGTGAGACAGTGGTTCTAAAAAAGGAGTAAAATGTATGAAAGACTTTGATGTCAGCCTTAACTACTTGACAAATATAGGACATGGCTAAGGTGGAGAACGTAAGTTATATTTTTTCAATACCAATAGGTATATTTTATAATAAAACGCCCGAAACTGCACAATTGTATTTGGGTGTGCAACCTTACGTGATTTCAAATAGCGATGTGCACATTCAAGCGTTGCATCGTATGTTGACACAAGTACGATTACAGTTTTACTCACCAACATTAAACACGACTAAACCGTGAGTTAAGTAACCGTGTAGCCTAAATCGGGGCTGTAGCATCACTCCAGTAACAAAGCCTACGTCACGCTCTGGCTATTTATTATACGGCGGCGTTCACTTCTATGTCTAAGTACCTATTATGATATTCAACAATCCGCATTCAGTTCGAAGCATGGTTTGTAAAGTCTTTATTGAATTGTGCATTAGATCAGAGTCAGATATAGGTATAGTTATATCATTGGTTATCCTTCTATACGTCTTTATATAATGATACATACAATCTACTGTACTAAACCTCCATAATTATCACCGTACCATATACGTAATTGAAAAAAAAAATATTCCTAGCAACTTCACAAAATAATATCTTTTATAGAGTTTTACAAGATTCAACCACGAATCATCTAAATTAAAAGTGATATCAGCTCAAATAGCTACTTGCTCCATGCTATAGATATAAAGTGATCTAGCTAATTCTAAATCTAGAATCCCGAGCTTATGTTACCGTCTTATTCGTCCATGGTTTACTAAATATCAAATAGAATAGAAACACAGCCGCTTCAGCGCTATCTTTACTAGTTTAGCGAAAAAAGGTAGCCATGTTATCGTGTACCTACGGCAATTCTGAGTCCTGATAGGATATAAATAATAAATCAAGCGTATGAAAAATGTAACACAGTAGATCAGCTTCAGTTCGGTATTCGGTATTCTAGCTGTAAATAATTCTAGTATATTCCCGCCTTATATTTATATATCCCAAAAAGACGTAACTACATCTACGCTACGGTATGAAAAAGGCAGATTATCGCAACATAGTTTATAAGAATTGATATAACGAATAAATATTGAGCGAGATTTCCTGTGAGAATGAAATTGACAGGCGGTAAACTGAGGACATAATGGATTTTGGTTTTTTTCATGGTCCCTTAGGATACGCATCAGGGACAAAATCGGCTTTAATCTCGTCCCAATATATCAGTCACCGACTAAGTTTTATTACAATAAGTTTCTCTTCATCAGGGAGCTCTGACCACGCAGTCCATATATGCAGCTAACATTTGGAATTGCTAATCCAGGCTTAAGGTTAACTCGATTGTGAAAAACTTATTACATTAGGTTCACCTATTAACTCGAAAGTAAAGAATAAGTATATAAGTACATGTACATTTATGTAGACATTCTTCAATAACCTTTTATACCGATATAATAACACTTTAAAAGCTTAATTCTAATGTGTTGTAAACCTCAAAGAACAATGAGGCGAGAGAGGGAACAGTTGGAAACTTGTGAAATATTGTTAGGATGATAAATTAAGTTGCCGTCATTAAGAGCACTCCGGAATACCAAAGATATCGTTATTTTATGTGGTATCAAGGCATTGTTATATGTTGGTAATTTACAATTCTAACCAAAGCTTGCACCACGCTTCGGTAGATGGCATTCCACAGTTTCCCAGATCGCGCTATGGTTTCCTTCACAGGGCGAAGGTAGATTGGCTATTTTGTTAGTTTTATGTTCGGTTGTCATAGAACTATGATGTTGAGTACTTATACCATTGTATCCATTGGTTGGAACTCTAGATCTCCAAATAAATATGGATAATAACTAGTTCTGTTACTTATATTTAAAAATTAGACTGCCTCGTTAGTCCAGCGGCAGCGCGTTGAACCGTAGATGAGGTCCTGGGTTCAAATCCCGGGTCGGACCAAAAAAGTGTGGCCAAAAAAATGTGTGATTTTTCGGTAAAAAGAAATTTCTCAACCCGAATTCAGGGAGTTGGCAGTTTTAAACCTCCGTGCCTCGGCCTTGGAGAGCCTTCAAGTAAAGCCTTCGGTTTTGTACCTGACCTCTTTCCGGTCGTGTCGCTAGTCGTCCCATCGAATGGAACAGAAAGTGCCCCTGTGTTTGCGCACACACTTGTCCACTATAACATGTCCTGCGCAGTCTCCATTGAGACTGGCCGCCGTCGCCGTAATTCGACTTTGAGGACATTATTACAACGAACATGTTTTTTGCTGATAATGTAGCTTTCTTTAAATGGATTCTTTTTTTAAATCAGTGAAGTAATTTTTGATTTCCATAATAAACAAACCTATTTACAAAAAAAAATTGTTTTTTTTTTTGTAAGAGTAGTTTAGATTCAATGAAGTACTTGCTTAAAAAAAACAGTTTTGTTTTCTTACAGCACGCTATAACGGGTTCGAGTTATTGCTTAAAGGTAAACGGCAGGTCTGTATGGGATTTTTGCACCGCCAGTAAAATTTCGTGTTTCGGAATATTTTATGTTTTAATTGGAAGTTAATGTGATAGAAAAGGCATTTTTAATTTCTTAGATTTTTAGAACTTTGGATATAAAAGTTATAGCCAGTTTTATTTTAAGGTTGCGTTTGGTAATCTGTGGGTCAACCCCATGACCGTTGATACATTGCAGTTCGAAAATCAGCCTAAGTAATAAAGATACTGTAAATATCAAAGTGTGTCCACTGATGTGGTAATGAAATGCTAGTGTTAACTAGTGTACTAATGAAGATTGTTACATATTATATTTACATAAACATTGTGGTGATAAAGTAAAACATGTTGTCGCTTTTTTTGTACTCTTTACATGGATTTATTCCGAACCTGCCCCGAAAACCCTAACCGGGTCGCAAGTTAGGTTAGGAATATGCAAAAACCTATTATTTGTTGAAATAATGAAAAGTTCTTTATTTCCATTAATTACAAAGTTCATACCCCAGTGTACATTTGTTTGAAGTTGCGAGGGGTTTTATACGAGGTTTTGAGTGGAGGTAAATAAAACAATAGGTTCTTTGTTTTTTGTAACTACATTTATTTTGTTAGTATTATTATTAATTAATCATTAGTATTACTTCATCTAAGAACATCATAAAATAAAATAAAATAAAAATGGTTTTTATTCACGTAGACTTTAAAAAAGCGCTTGTAAATAGTCAGAACCTGTTTGTAGTAATATAGTTGTATACATTAGATATTATTTCTAGTAACATAGATATTTAGGTACATCTTGTATGAAAACATTTATAAAATTTATTTTATTACAGAAATGTTATTTAGCTAGCTCGTATCAAGTTATTGTCAGGAGATTATGTTTAATTATCTAGTTTAAGTCTAATATTTTTACTACATATTGTCAATGGTTCTGTCTATATTAAAGGTATTATAATTATGACGGACCTTGTGTTAATAACGACGGTCGCGCTTTAATGCTACCACCGGATCCAATGCACCCCAACTGAGAAGACCCAGCGAAACAAACTCAGTGGGTTCATCTACTACCGGTTTCAACACGACCCAGTTGAGACGGTCCGGCGAAACATACTCAAGCGGGCATGAACACGGGATTTGGTCCAATTAGAGTAATTATTTAGTAGGCAAACACAATATATGCTCGATCGGTTGTCTGAATGCTTATTATTTTAGATTATATTTAGGTATACATAAGAAAAACTTCGAAACAATAACATTATTCATTTTGAGACAGAGTCAATAATTTTAAATTAAATATATGATAGCAATCATTTACAGATAGTTCACGTAACACAGCAGATCAGTCATGTCTATATGGCTACAAGATCTCCAGCGAGCAATGTGCAGGTAGGAAGTGAGAGCCAGACGTCTTTGTCATCGATGTACTCTTTAGTGGTGTAATAACCCCTAGCCAAAAGTATACGTTTAATATGTGTTTTAAAACTTGTGTCAGGCAGATCAGTAATTTGAGTAGGAAGCTTGTTATAAAACCTAATACAATTTCCTAAAAATGATTTATTAGTTTTGCTTACTCTAAAGCCTGGCATGGCTAGTTTGTTTTTATTCCTAGTATTTATATTATGCAGTTCACTTTTCTTTTTATAATTATGAATATTTTTTCTAACAAACATTATATTCTGATATATATATTCCGATGGCACAGTAAGTATATTTATTTCTTTAAACAAATTTCGCAAAGAATCGCGACTGCCTAAACCATAAATGGCTCTGACTGCTCTTTTCTGCAATACAAAAATAGTACCTATGTCAGCCGCCGAACCCCATAGCAGAATGCCATACGACATAATGCTATGAAAGTACGCGAAATACACTAATCTAGCAGTTTGTTCATCTGACAATTGCCTTATTTTCCAGACAGCATAGGAAGCCGAACTTAATTTACCAGCTAACTTTTCAATCTGAGGACCCTATTGCAATTTTGAATCAAGTGTCAATCCCAAAAATACGGTCGATGGGACTAAATCTAATATTTTCGCATTAAGTGCAACTGTTGGTACAATTTGAGTCACATTCGGCAATGAGAACCTGATGCATTTAGTTTTCCCTGCATTTAACAAGAGATTATTTGCCGAAAACCATTCTGATATAAAGCTGAGTGTTTTATTATGCTCAATAAGATCTTTATCCTTTCTATTTACTTTAAATATGAGCGACGTATTATCAGCGAACAAAACTATGTCTGATACTTTCTCTACCAGATAAGGGAGATCATTTATATAAACTAGAAATAAAAATGGGCCCAATATAGATCCTTGGGGCACCCCCATTTTCACAGGATGACGTGCCGAAGTGACACCGCCTATCGAAACCATCAGTTGTCGCCCCGATAAATAGGACATCACAAGATCAAGAGATGTGCCAGATATTCCATAGTACTTCAGTTTAACAACGAGCGTACGATGATCAACGCAATCGAAAGCCTTAGAGAGATCACAGAAAACTCCCACCGCATCCTGTGATCCCTCCCAAGCCTCCAATATTGACCTAATTAATATGTAACCTGCATCCTGAGTAGAGCGGCCCCTTGTAAAACCAAACTGCTTGTTATGCAATATCTCATTCACGTTAAAGTGCGACAACATTTGGCTGAGCATCATCTTTTCAAATATTTTACTTAAAGCTGGCAGTATTGAGATAGGCCTATAATTCGTGGCATTTTTTGAACAACCTGCCTTGAAAATGGGTATTATCTTACTTATTTTCATTAAATCGGGAAAGACACCATCACTTATACAGCCATTGAAGATGGCTGCAAGGATTGTAGCAATGTTTAGTATGATTGATTCAATTGCTTTAACAGACAGTCCCCACAAATCTTCTGTGCCTTTCCTTTTAATACTCTTAAAAGCTTTTATAATATCATCACTTGTTACGGATTTAAAACTAAAGTTAGGTACAGTTTGTTTTACGCTTTGATTTAAAAAGAGTTCAGCCACATCTGGTGATGATGCGAGACACTTAGTAATATCCACGGGTATATTTGCAAAAAAAGCAGCTAAAAAATTGGCAATGGTAAGCTTGTCTGAAACCAGTTCATCACCAATATTCAATACTAATGTTTGATCTCTTGATCTACTTTTACCAGTTTCAGTATTAATTATTTGCCAAGCTGATTTTATTTTATTATCAGATTTTTTAATTTTATCTCTTATATATAAAGATTTAGCTTGAATGCAAACCTTTTTAAAAAATTTTGAATAATTTCTAACATAATTAATAAAATTGACATCAGGGTTATAGGACCTTCTGTCATACAACTCATATAAAAAATCTCTACTCAGACTAATGCCTTGAGTTGCCCAAGAACTAAATTTTATCTTATTACTGTCAACCGTTATGTTTTTTTATTTTACAAGCTTTATTAAATTCTTTGCAAATACAGTAGAATAATGTAGTGTACATATCGTTAGGGTTACTTTTGTTTGGCAATAGATGGCACAAACTATTCTCCAGGTTGTTACTGAACTTTCCCAAATTAGATTTTGTTAAAGGTCTAAAACAATTTTTTTGTTTATTTATATTTATCTCATTTTTCATCTTTACTATTTGGCATTTATGTTCAGAGCGAACACCAGCCACCAAACACTTCTCAGAGACATCAAAGTTGGTAATTATGTTATCAATGCAAGTAGCAGATGTGGGTGTGACTCTCGTGGCCTCAGAGAACAAGCATTTAAGGTTAAAGGACCGAAATACAGATAGAAATATGTTTATTTCAGGTGAATCTGCACAGCATGGATTTACTTCAAATTTTGCATGAATATTACTAAGAGATCGGGGCAACATATAGGCTACATATTATAACGCTATCACCTACGGGGGATGAGCTGTGATAATATAATAATCTTCATATTAGTACCAAACAATAATTATCACATAACACAAAGCAACATTGGGTATATTGAGAACTTCACTCCCATCGGATAAAGCATGTCTTCTTAGTCGGGGCAAGCGAATATAGCAATTAACACATTGCAAACTCGTCATTTTTTATTAAATGATAAAGAGTCCTTTCGTGAATCCACTGTCAACAGATATATATTATAGTACGGAGGATAACTCAACGTAAAAATTGCAAGATAATTTGCTAAATTGATGACATGTATAAAAACAACAGCAATAAATACCTGCCAGATTGCCTTTGCCTGTCAATAAATAATTGCCATGAACATAAAAAAATATTGACGACGAAAATCGTTCCTATTCTAAATCATTAATTATTACGATTTAATGCAACTACTGTGCTTTCATAGGTATAATAAGTCTGGCACAAGCTCACTCACGACACTACCGTCCCGGCTGATGTGATATCGCTGTTTAAATTTTGGTACAGTAGTCAAAGGAATACAGTGAAGTGGGCAGGTTCATATTCTGATATGTATGGGATGGATTGTGGGGTGAGGCAGGGGGGGCTGAGCTCTCCCCGTCTTTTTAACTTATATATTAATAAACTGATAGGTAGGCTCAGTAGCACCAAAATCGGGTGTCACGTGGACGGTGTCTGCGTGAACAACATCAGCTACGCTGATGACATGGTGCTATTGGGTCCATCTATTAGTGCATTGAGAAGGCTTCTCAAAATTTGTGAAAGTTATGCAGTGTCTCACGGGCTCAAATATAATACCGATAAGAGTGAATGGTTGGTTTTTAAATCAGGTTCGTTAACCTATAAACAGCTGCCTGAACTCTCACTCTCTGGGTCTCCTTTAAGCCGGGTCTCGAAGTTTAAATATTTGGGTCACTGGGTCACTGACGACTTGAATGACAATGCAGACATAGACAGGGAGCGCAGGTCGCTGGCTGTCCGTTGCAACATGCTGGCCCGCAGGTTTGCACGCTGTACTAACCCAGTTAAGATAACGCTCTTTAAGGCCTTCTGCCAGTCGTTTTACACGTGCAGTCTGTGGACCAAGTATACCCAGCGGGCATACAGCGACCTGCGCGTACAGTACAATAACGCATTCAGGGTGCTCTTGGGGTTGCCGTGGCGGTGTAGCGCGTCGGGGATGTTCGCGGAGTCGTGCGTCGACGGGTTCGCCGCGATCATGCGGAGGCGCTGTGCTTCCATGATGGAGCGCTTGCGCTTCTCCTCCAATGGCATCCTGAATGTGTTTTCTGATCGGTGGGACTCTCCCCTTTTACACAGGTGGGTAAGTGTCCAGACACCCTTAATATAATTAATGTAATTGATACTAACATTAGGCTAAGTTATACTAACATTATATGGATATTTTTCCGAAATAAATACTTTTGAATTGAATTGAATTGAATAAATAAGTATATAATTATATGATTTATATACAATGTTGTTCCAGTTTAAAAATAATTAATTATAATTTCCATATTTATGTTATTTTACACATGGCAATTTTTGAAAACGTAACTGCGTTTATTTTACCATTTTATTACGTTTATTTATTGAAAATAATTGAAATATTATTTTTGATTTTATTAATTAATCCCAAGTTCTAAAAATATTATACATACATGAAAATCAATGCCTTAGTTGTCTTAATAAGTGGTACAAATTATGTAGCTGAACACCAAAAGAAGTATGCGGTACGATTTTTGCCATTCACATTTAACTTATTCACAAGTATTTTCAGCTACGTTCAGCTCGAATTTATAGTTGAAAGTATTTCAGCCGCACAGCCTTTGTCGAGTTAGCTATTTGGGCGGTTATAAATGCAATGGTGAAAATATTCACACCGCTTAAAATAGAAGGATATATTACAAAATTTCAGTTTTGTAGCATTTTTTGCAATGCAAAACTTAATTTAAATTTAGCAGCCCAAAATCTGGGATTTGGCGGTATCACGGCCAACTCCCAAACTTTGAACTGATACTGAGAAATTTTTGCTACGGTCGCGAGTCAGACCACGTGCCCAGAACCGTAAAAGTACGTGAGAAGGTGATGGTATAAAATACATTTCAATAATAATGTTTTGAGAAGCAAAATATTTATTTCATCTTGGGCTTGGGTTTACATTTACAACTGCAATAAAGTTGAAAGTCTTTTGATGTAAAATTCTTCAGTAGGTTCAAGACATCCACGAATAATAATATACCTAGATATAATATATTCCTTTGCTGCTTACCTGAGGCATATGCAGTGGAATTCTCACATTTCTCTCATGTTTTCAGAATATTTATTTTGCGACTATACTGAGATATTTTTGACTTAGATTGCTGTTGGGGTACTCATTTTTTTTTTCGCCTCTGGTAGACTTCGTGTGACTTGTTAATTTTGTAAATGTATTCTAAGTGCTTGAGTGAAATTGAATGCAATTGCTTATTTATTTCATTATGATTCACTGGATGACAACGGTTCTGTGCGTGCATTAGCTTACATAACAACCAATCACAATGTAAGTAAAATACATGAAATTTAAAAAATATCGTAAACTGAAAGCAAAAGAAGACGAAAAAAGCAAGCCTGATCACACCCTCATTTAGAATTTCGTCTTTTTGCTTTAGTCTTCCATTCTTTGATTTTAATATAGTAGAACTAAATTTCAAAATAATAGATTAGTAAATTGTTATTTCGATGGGTCCTACGTCCTACGGGCCAAACTAACAATTTGACGATTTTGACGTTTTTATGATAAACGCATCCTATCGATATGATAAATCGTGTGAGCTATTAAAAAAAAAAAAAAAACTGCATGAATTGAAACGTATAAGGTCCAAAGAGTAATTTGAGACTTATACGCGGGACTTCCCGCGCGTTTGTTTATTGTCTGGGCCAATCGGCTAGTTTGACACTTATACGTCAGACGGAGCAACGTCGCGCTGTGATCAAAACAAAATCTCGTTACTGTGTTTTAGCGTTACAATTTAGATTAATAACTGAAAGATGGCATCCAAGTATCGTGGTAAGTTTAGTAGAAGTCAGAA
The DNA here is from genome assembly GCA_951640165.1 of Pseudoips prasinana. NCBI lineage: Eukaryota > Metazoa > Arthropoda > Insecta > Lepidoptera > Nolidae > Pseudoips > Pseudoips prasinana. Next base: position 21,232,744 of record OX621240.1, read on the forward strand.
TTTAGTGACACATTACACGAAAGACTTACAAAAAAAACGGTCCTGTGACTCCAGAATATAAAATAAATTATGATAATCATATAATTAACAAAAGTCTGGCTAGATCTTTAAAAGAAAATGATAAACGTGATTCACAAAATGACACTAAAATTTTCTGCGCTACTTTTGATTTGCAAAAAGTGTTGTTGTCCCCAAGTGGTGAGATAAGTCTATTTTATTACAGTAAGCGGTTGAAAGTACATAACTTATCAGTTTTTGATATTGGGAACTTAATTGGTACCTGTTACTTATGGAACGAACAAATTGCAATGAAGGGATCGAACGAAATAGCGAGCTGTGTTTATGATATAATTAAATTAAAAACTTTAAAAAGGTTGTAACGACTTCAGATTTTGGTCAGACAACTGCGCCGGCCAAAACCGAAACAAGATTATGTTTTTCATGTATCTTTATGCAGCTAAACAGTTTAATTTGAATATAAAACACTCTTTTCTTGAGGTAGGCCACACTCAGAATGAACGCGACTCCATACACGCGACCATTGAACGAGCTTCAAAATATAAAAATATTTAGACACCCTCTGAATGGAGCTCATTGATTCGATGGGCAAAATCAAAAGCAAGTCCTTATAACGTCATAGACGTACCTCAAAATATGATTTATAACTTCAAAAAGATGCAGACAAATACGCAGTTTAATTGGACTAAAAACTCGGAAGGACAAAAAATCCTTTGGTCTAAAATAAAACAAATTCGTGTAAGCCGAGATGAATCATACGTTTTGTACTATAAATATGATTTGGGTGAAGATGGTATTGAAAATTATATTAAAATCTTAGATCAGTCAGTCAGTGTGCGAACAAGAAGACGAATTACCGATATACCAACAGATATTCCTCTGCAACTATGTTAAAATCAACTGTTACCGATACAACCTTCTAAGAAGAAAGACTTGCTGGATTTATGTCGAAAAAATATCATCCCACCTGTATACCACAGTTATTATGAGAATTTAGTAACATCTAATGACATTGTGACTACGAATGATAGCGAAAATGAAAACAATCATTAATTTTTACTTATTAATGAGTAAGGCTGATTTTGGACATTTTACTACTTGATTGTACTATTGAGATTTTTATTTTTGTTTACGCCAGTAAGGATTTTATTTTTGTTAAGTTTTTTTAGTGATTTTATTGAGAAAATAATAATGTGAAATACTTACATTTATTTTCATAATCTTATTACGTGATTTTGTTAATCAAACTAAGATATTAAGTGATTTTTTTGTTAATTATTCTTAGGTAGATAATGCCAAAAAACCATTGAATACGGGTCCATAATTGTAGTTTAAAGAAACTTAAATTTATGTTTCAATAAATGATTAAAACTATTGTGATTTTTGTCTATTTTTTATATTACCTAACTGAAAACACAGTTAGTAGGTTAGCAGATTCTAAAACGTATAAGTGTCAATGTTATTTAATTATCTAAATATCCAAATGGCTTTTATTATATTTAATTAATTATCAACTGTTTCAGTCCTTAATTGATTTCATGAGCAAAAATATTTAAAAATACTTATATTATGCAACTTGGCATAATACACGTATATTGGCCAATTTGACACATTGGCCCTTTTATGGTGTTTTAAAATACAAATAATTTAATCAAAAACTAACGTAAAAGGGCCAATATGCAGTAAAAAAAACTGTTAAATATATATATATATATAATGGTGTAGTATATATAAGTAGGACAATTTCTTAGTAAACAAGCAAAGTTTCATAAATTTCGGTTTTATCAATCTTAAGTTACAGCAAGTTTAAACTTTGAAAGCCTCTCCTGTAAAGTTGTCATTTTGCATTTTGGCCCTTATACGTAGGACCCATCGATTTATTTAAGGATTTCAGAAAATATATGCGATAAAACAAACCGCACGGACTGACAAATTATTATTTTTTTGTAACTTTTTACTATCCACTATGTTTATGTAGGTACTGCATTGTGACCTTGACAAGTATCTACAAGTGTATGTTAATACCCAAGTGCTGAATAAAAAAGTTTCATTTCATTTCATTTCATTAGACTTATAGACTTTGACAACTTGGAATAGGTACCTACCACATTTTATTCAGATGGAGTTTAATGGATATTATGTAGGTAACGGTAATACACATGATCAAATTTCATTGCATCAACAATCCAATCAGTATTATAAATGTGTAATTGTAAATGTTTTATTTGACTTGGAATGGAGATAGGTTAGAGTTAGAGGAGGGTATACCATGCGGTTAGGGGGCAACTGGCTTTGGAAAAGTTGGCCGAATGCGTGGGCCAAATTACCATGGGATAAAGGTATCGTAGTTATATCGACGCATTGGGATTTCTTAGTGACAAAATGGTTTAGTTTAGGTTAGAACAGTGACCGTTAGCGCGCGAAGGCGAGCGGGCCGCGGTAGCGGCCGTCGAGCGCTAGATACACATGAATAAAGTAATCATATAACTATAGATATATAAAATAAGGTAAGTACACTTATTTTGATACTTTTGTTTTGTTTCGCACTTCTTTATATCATATCATTTTTATTATTTATTTAATAAAAATGAATTCCCAATGGGTCGCTTTGACTAGGATACTTTTATCTCATGGTATTCTGGCCCACGCATTCGGCCCACTTTTCAACTGGTATTCCTATTCCGTGTAATGTGGGCCGCGGCCCAGAGGTCATTTGCTCCCTAACGAATAAATAATAATAATAAATATACCTACCTTTAAGTATACCGAAGTCGCTAAAGGAATTAATACTATTTTGTACACTATTTTCATTCTACGTATCGTCGTATCAGTGACAAACTTCAAACAATAATAAAAATTAAACAAGCTCCAACAAAATTCACATTTGATATCTGGCATCTACCTTCAAACAAGACTAATAGAACTGAAAGCTCGTGTTGGCTGATTCATCATACATTAGCAGATTAGGTTCAAATAACTAAACTGTACTGCTTCTACCAATTTCTATTTTATCCAACAAAATCTTTTAATCAGATTACAAAACATACGCGACAAGAGTATAAAAGGATAATGTAATTTCTTAATATGAATGGAGTTCGGGTAACATTATTAAGTGCCGACAAGAATTCGAGTTACCCAAGATTTTTATCTATATCAGGAGTTAAAAACAGCGAAGAAGTAATACAAATCCATTTTGCACTATAAATCATTTAGTTGCATTAGATTGCTAATCAATACGTCATTAGCAATCTAGATGAAAATGGAAAACTTTTAGGAATAATACGACAATGTATTGTATCTACATATGTTACAGAATCTTGAGCACAGTCAAAAACCAAAACAAATTGACCAGTTACCAAAGGTCAATTTATTTTGTTTCTGAAAGATAACACGCTAAAAAGTGTAACCAATGTAGTAAAACATTAATCAATAATATCGTAAATCTTTAACAAGAATTCCCATTCTCTTCGTTCCCGCTCGTCAGGAAGAGATCGGGAAACGAGGAGACTAGCACACAGTCCGAAATAACAATGAAGTCGCCTGTTTTCAAGCCTAAAATATTACTATTGGTTATTTATTGTGCAGAGTAGTTTGGTAAAAATTAACATATCTGTACCTACGCAGTTAAAAGCAAAAAAAAGCAATCTAATGGGCGGTCCATTAGATTGTTTTTTTTTTAAAGACAATGCTCGGTAGATAATTAAATTCCTGTATCTAGGGAGACATTTTACAAACACTCCAGTATAACAATTTATGGGTCCCAGGAATATTTGTGCTATAGGACGTTCGAACCCGAAACACGTGGCTACAGAGGCAGTGGGGAGGAGACCACCTTTACCACTGCGCCACTTTATAAAGTAACGCCTAAATGAAGGTGTTACGATACAGGAATTTGTCTCAGTATCCTCGATGAGCCAACTTCAGAAGCAGCATAAATGCTTTTTAGTTTAGTTTAGTTTGTAATATTATTTTCATCATCCCGAGGCCGAAAGTTTGAATTTCTTCTTTTGTTTGCGGGAAGAAAGATGCATATTTCAGACTGCTCACAATTAGTGACAGTTTAAAATGTAGTCTATTTTTGCTTTAATTTTCTTCCCGTTATCTATTTGACAAAGGTAACTCATTACCATGGTAACCGTGCAGTTGTTATTTCAAGCCCATATTATTATACACGCGGCAATAACATCATTTAATAATAATATAATAAAATAATATTTATCTAAGAGTAAAATTTTCTGATTCTGATAAAAATTACATCAAAAATATACATAGAAAAAAACTTGTGTATAAAAAATAAGTGAATACAGCTGTGTAAAAAAAAACCTGACAATGAATTCATCGGATTATTCAAGTGACGACTCTGAAGATGAAGAAGTGCGACGAAACATTGCTGCGGAAGCTGCGGAAATAACTCAAAATTTAGCACCCTCCAAATCGGTACAGCGATATAAAAATTGTTACAATCAATTTATTGCTTGGAAGAAATTGCATCGTATTAATAAAATTGATGAAGACCTTTTACTTATATACAATGTCATTAAACTTTCGGTCCTGGTATGATGAAAAATAGTATACGCGCCACGGGAAGATAGCAGGACTTTTCGACCCACGCTTATGTCAAGTCTTTTAATACATTTTTTTTTTTCGTCTGGGGGGGCTTCGCCCCCCCAACCCCCCACCGGGGCTACGCCCCGAACGCCCTCAATGATTAATTTGAACTACATTCTTTTTACTTATATACAATGTCATTAAACTTTCGGTCCTGGTATGATGAAAAATAGTATACGCGCCACGGGAAGATAGCAGGACTTTTCGACCCACGCTTTTGTCACCCTCGCCTTCGGCTCGGGTGACAATATCGCGCGGGTTGAGATGTCCTACTTTCCTCCCTTGGCACGTAATGTACTATTTATTTTTATTCACGGAGCTGATATATCTGTGGTATAAAAAGCTCCATAAATAAAAATAAAAAAAGATGCTACAAAAAGTTATATAAAAGTGCCTGCGACGTTTTGTCAGCAACTATGGACGAAAGTGCAAACAATGCCATCAAGACTACCAACCTAAAGAGTTTTATAATAATAGAATTAGATACCATAGATAGAACAACGAATATATGGGGCCACTACTCTTGCGTTGCTCATATGTTTTTACAGTCTTTAGGCTGATTACAGAGTCGCGCGCGCGAGCGGCGCCGGCCAAACGCGCGCGCTTACAATTACACTAGATAGTAGTTGCGTTTCATAGTCACGCAGTTCATACGCGCCGCGTTTGACACGCGCGCCGTCGGCCAGCGCTGCCCGAGCTCCTCTACTGACAGCTAGCGTTTCAGAGTGACGCGTCTCGCTCGCGCCGCTGTTGAGACGCGCTGGCCTCCGGCGCGTGCCGCGCGCGTCACTCTGAAATCAGCCTAAAAGTGTAACTTTTATAATAATTGATGGTTCCTGAAATGTGACCTACTATCTGGTTTTTTATGACATTGTTTGCACTTTCTTTGGTCTACCTATAGTTCACGAGAAAGGGTCACAGTTACATTTAAACTTGGTTTGGCTCATCCTATGCTTCAGAGGGTATCTTGGTGATAAATACCTTAACAGAAAATATATGCTACAACATTATGAAATAAAAATTACTGAAGTCTCTTTCTAATTCCAGTAGGTAACCCACACGCACACACAAATGGTTACGTCACATATTATTATAGGACTTGACCAAATGTAGTCATACAAAGATATTTTGATGACCGTTTACACTACATAATATATGTCATTGCAAAAGTAGGTCAACACTAAAAAAAATTAGGGCACTGAGCATCTTACTTAGGTACTTATCGTATGGGCACTGGGCAGTGGTTACTCTAGTGTCAGACTTGTTCAAGCCGCCATTAGACCTCTGATATGGCTTAAAGACTGTTGCCTATTGGCTACAACAGAAATTAAACCACTTCACCGTCACTGATCTATGCACTGACCGCAATCCTAGATACTTAACCTCTTCAATAACTTACGGTAAAGCATCTGGCTAAAAGCGCCTAACTGAGTCTTAGTGATCGTTTGACTATTTTTACTATAGGGTCGTAATGATGATTGCTTTATCTATGGATCCCATTTCATACAGGTTTGGTTTTAAGGCTGCTTTTCCACCAGAGATTTGCCATGCTACTTTGCTATGGATGTGTTTGATATCCACCAATCATATTCATTGGTGCACATAACTAGCTCAGTATACTGGTGGAAACTGATTCAAGACGTTTTTATATGGAAGGATGCGTACTATGGATGTATGCTATGGATGCGTTGTCGCGAGTGGCGTAGAAATGTGCAAGAGTAGAATACCTTTAGTATAAATTAGTCGCCTCTCTCGCCTCTCCCCTCACCACGCCGCCCTTGCCGCTTCCCTACTATCGATACATCGCATAGCTCGAACTGCGCATCTTCCTTGCGCAGTTACTTTGCAGCGGCGCATCTTCATACATAACTTACTCGCACCGCTACATAGCTTAGCATCAGTGGAAACGGTCACATAGTTTCGTAGCATTTTTGTCTTTAAATACCTATATGACGACTGCATCGACACACTCACTATTCTCGAAATCTCATAACGAACATACATACAATTATGAAAGGTAACTATGTTTTAACGGTCATAACTAGACCAACATAATATTACACGATGTAAATAGGTACGCACTACATTTCAAGATTTACATATCCAGTATAAGCTGATCTCGCGTTGTATAGGATATCCGTACAATGAGAGGTCAGCTTATACTGGAAATGTATAGCTTGATATGTAGCCGTGTGAACCAATATTACGTACCTAATTTGGTTCCTAATTCATTATGTATATTGAACTAGGAACCAATATTTTTGAATTCAGTTAATAATGCTAGAAATAGTTTGAAATGTATGAAACATATTCAATAGAATCACAAGTCAGGGCCGGCCTGCGGAGCAGGTGCCTCTGTTCAAGTAAGTTCTAAAATCAATATATGCAGTTTCGTCTAAATATTTGTATCACATTACTGCCTATTGACCGACAACATTTTTGGATAACGTAGCGGAGCAATCGTGACGCACACCATATTTCAGCTTTGTTTTGCTTGACGTAATTTGTGTATAGAATGTCATTGATGATTGCTTACTTGTTGACTGATTACGAGGTATAAAAATTAAACGATCAATTTTATGAATTATTTATTACTTATTACTTATATAAAATACATGTATGCCAGTACCTATGCCATTGATAAACATATTTCATAATTTTAATTAACACTATGTACAATGCCATATTATTGTTCAATAGATAACAGTGTACTTGATTACTACAAATTTTATTATAACCATAGATATAGAATACATAGATCGGTTAACAGTTAAAATGACAAAATTATCGATACTAATATTATAAAGAGAGATTAGTATTTTCGTTTGTAACGAATAAATTCAAAACTACTGAACCGATTTGAAAAATTCTTTCACTAATAGATTACTACATTATCACTCTGTAGCATAAGCTACATTGTTAAGCAAATTAAATTAGGGATCCCTACGAAAACTATAGTAATGAAATTGAAGGTCCAAAAATTTAAACATTAACGTCATTACACCGCATTCGCTACGAAAAAAAAATAATGAGACCATGTTCGTCATCTTTTGGTATGTATCGTACCTTGGCTTTAACCTAGCTGTTACAAGAATGCTATATAAAGGGCAGCGCTAGCCAAAGCACAACTTATGTTGTTCGCAGTATCTAGGTTAAGTAATATACAAGACCTAAATATGAGGATAGGCTGTCAAAGTATAAAAAATTTACCTACTTCAAACATTTTCAAATTGTTATATGCTAAGTTAGAAGAAGTTATCTAACTTTAGCCCTATGCGGTTTGGTAAAGTGTTTCAAACTGTCCAGCCGTGATACATCAAATATATGAGAAAACAAAAACATAACCGATCTGTGAGGGTACTTGTACCAAATTCTACATCTATGCTTTTAGCGGTCCATTTAAAACCACAGTCCATCTTCGGCTTCCTCTTCACTGTCAGTGACTTGGAGATCATCTTGTATAGCTGGATCAGGCTGGGGACAAAAAGAAGAGTTTATAATGGATTAATCGTTTTTACCTTCTGATTTATTTAACAAATTCATTCGTGATTATATCTAGTTTCTTGTTAGTTGTAATGTCAATAAGGTTTGAGACTTTATTGTTTAATTATACGCTCGCTTAAGTGTACGCTACCACCCAAGTGCTGAATAAATTTTATTATTAGATTTCAGAATTTTGAGCGTCCGATCAAAGGAAGCCTTTTCCCCCTAAAATGAGTAAGCTTTCCTGCACTGGCTTATGCAACAATTTATTCAAAATTTATCAGTAAATATTTCGGCTACATACCTGCCAATTTTCTGGAGGTTCTTCCTTGAATTGCGGCGGCGGTAAACCAGAATCCAAGCCAACGTTATCAATTAATTGCGAATCCATGCCCAGATCCGGTTCCATAGGCTCCTCCTGTGTTAAAAGTAATATTTTAGTAAACTGAAAAGAAACTTAAACAACAGGACAGTAACGTATAATTGGCGTCTATTATCTCGTAGCACAACTGGCTTGATTCGTCGTTTGGGTAAATTCAGCAGGTATGTATGCGAGATGCTCCCAGATTGTTTTATTTGCATTTGCCGCGCTATGTTTCCTTACAAATTTATGGTCAGCCATCATCTATTCTCACATCCCACCTCCCTCCGCTTTTCGAAGGCTCCTGCTACTTCGAAACTCTCTAACATCTTACGCTTTCTTTCTCTGTGTGTCTCTCTTACCTTAACAATAGACTAGAACTTGTAATAATCGTTGATATGGTCGAGATCCACGAAGTCATCTGAAGGATGTACTGCTTTACCTGGTGCTTTTTGAAGCCTACAGCTAATTAGAAACTCGGTTGCATCTCTATTGTCTCGCTTACCTTAACAATGGACGGGAATTTGTAATGATCAACGACATGGTCGAGGTCGACTAAGTCATCTGAAGGATGTACTGATTCATCTGGTGCTTTTTGAAGCCTGCAGCTAAATAGAAACTCTGTAGCATCTCTGTTGTCTCTCTTACCTTAACAATAGACTAGAACTTGTAATAATCGTTGATATGGTCGAGATCCACGAAGTCATCTGAAGGATGTACTGCTTTACCTGGTGCTTTTTGAAGCCTACAGCTAATTAGAAACTCGGTTGCATCTCTATTGTCTCGCTTACCTTAACAATGGACGGGAATTTGTAATGATCAACGACATGGTCGAGGTCGACTAAGTCATCTGAAGGATGTACTGATTCATCTGGTGCTTTTTGTAGCCTGCAGCTAAATAGAAACTCTGTAGCATCTCTGTTGTCTCTCTTACCTTAACAATAGACTAGAACTTGTAATAATCGTTGATATGGTCGAGATCCACGAAGTCATCTGAAGGATGTACTGATTTACCTGGTGCTTTTTGAAGCCTGCAGCTAATTAGAAACTCGGTTGCATCTCTATTGTCTCGCTTACCTTAACAATGGACGGGAACTTGTAATGATCGCTGATATGGTCGAGGTCCACGAAGTCATCTGAGGGATGTGCTGGTACATCGGGTATTTCTCGTGGCTCGCGCTTTATTAGGAACTCCGACGTGTCGAAACTTGGCTCGCCCATTGGTACGTCGTCTTCTGTTGATTAAGGTGGTCGATTAAGACAAATACAGTGAAATTGAGTAAACTACCGCAATGAGGAAATAAATTTCTAAATCGCGGGGGACTTTACAAACATACAATTTTAGGACACACAGACTCAAACTAAACAGCTTTGCATGTAATGTCCTCCTAGTTGATTTTCGGCCTACGGCCAGTCTCAATAGAGATTAGCCATCTGCGCGGGACATATTATAGTGCACAAGTGTGTGCACAAACACAGGAGCACTTCCTATTCCATCAGCCTAGCGACACCAGAAAGAGGTCAAGTAAAGGACCGACGGCTTTACGTGCTCTCTGAGGCACGGGTGTATAATTACGCCAACTCCCAGGCTTCGGGCTGATGCTGAGAAATTTTTCTTTTTACAGAAAAGTGCCAAAATCACTTTGGGCTCAACCCGGCATTTGGACTCAGGACCTTGTTCTCTGCGGGTGAACACGCTACCGCTAGACTAACGAGGCTTTGTATGCATATATGAGTCATTTAAATAGTTGTCCTATGCGGAAATCATCCAACCACTGCGCAACACTTGCAGTCAGACCTAGACTAAATGCATAACAGTGTGTATAAAAAAAAAACATATACATACAGAGTTACCTTTGTCGTCTTACACACATCATATTGCATAAATAAATGTTCATACCTAGTTTACCGTACAGACGCCAGCACATCCAGCTACCCCAATCTGTCAATTTTCTTTTATAGATTTTCAACTTTATTACAAAAGCATAAGGTTCACTTTCAATTGTGGAAATTTGACAAATTGGGTTAGCTTGACGTGCTGGCGTCTGTACTTTTTATAGCAAATGAGCCGTAGATGATTCAGTAAATGGAAATCGACGAATTTTTGGTTGTATTTATGTTAAAAAAAAATTGGATGTTAGAGGAATTTTGGGCACCACTTACCTGAATAAGGTGGGCGAACAGATAACTGCACCATTGCTTCGGCAGCATTCTTCTGTTCCACTTCTTCCATGCCCGAACTGCCACTGTCCGAGTATTGCAGATCTTTACAAATAAAAGAAACAATACGTTAGCTAAAAACTGTCCTGTAAACATTGTATGCAGAATGATAAATAATAGTTTGAAGAGTATTACCATCCACCAGTGAGTTTTGATCTTTCCTAGGCCGTCCTCTTTTCCGTGGAGTAGCATCTATAACAATAAAAATCAAAATCCATTTACTCCGTTAAAATATTACATTTGTGTGGAATCGTTATTTTTTTAACTTTACCGTGCAGTGCATGACATGGCAGCTACTGAGAAACACTGCCAGAAAACTCAGTACGAACACTTTTTTAAAATATTTATAGAATAATAAAATAATGTAAGAAGTCACGAATTTGTCACTAAAACCCCCTTCAAAGCCCTAACCGAATTGTAGTGTGTTGGACACAAAAAAATGAAAAGCAGTCCTATTTTAAATCCAAGCTATCCAGAGCGTTCTAGATTTATAATTGGAACCAGTAGCTGGACGTACGATCAGATTCCAGAATATCATTTATTTTTAGGACAATAATAATATCCCGCGCTTTATACATACATAATATGTATGTTTAGATCATTATTTTATTGAAGAACGATTAAGTTATTACTCCACTTATTTTTTGTTTGAAACTTTTAACTACATGAATGCAGTAAAGGTATTTAAAAACAGGATATTAATTCGACACAATCGTATTTTTTTACAACTTTATGCACAATAATGTACAGAGACGGACCTCATACCAAAAGCATTCTCTGTCAGTCAACCTTGAGGTGATGCAAAAAAAACATCGTGATCCATAAGGACGGTGAAAAACAGAGAGACTACAGATAACTAATAATTATTATTACAACAATAATATTAATGCGAGGATTCAGCCAATACTTTTTAGCTATATGCTCCCGAATTTTTCTTTTCGAAGGAATAAACTTGAAAGGCCATATTTGAATCAGGCAAGCACTCAACAAGGTAATAGCCGACTCATGTTATACAGATAGACGTTTTCATCCCCTTCGTAATATTTAGTATGTATGTGGAAATAATAATATGTTTGCTATACATTACCATCTCCTAGTGCAGAAGTGTTCGGCTTATGTTTCCTGGGGCGTCCGCGGCTGCGCTTTTCATCACGCGGTAAGGGCGATGGTTCGTCTAAGTCAAACTCCGATTGTTCGGCTTGCTCTAACATCTTTTGTTGCACAAGGGAGATATTCGTTTCCAGCTGGGTCACGTTCTCACCAAACTAAGAGATACAAAGAAAAGAGATTACACTTATGAAACATTCTAGCGGTGTATGGGCAAGAGCAATTATTTAGGTTTCCCATGTGTCCCGTATAACCGTCCGGGACTGTCACTGTATTTAAGTATCATGTCCCGTATTGTTACTCGTCCCGTTTGTCAATGTCACTGTATTTAAGTATCATGTCCCGTATTGTTACTCGTCCCGTTTGTCAATATAAAGTAAAATCTACGTCAAAATATGACTGGGCGAAGAAACAGGAACCTCTTGCTGTGGTGGTTCCTCTCAACAGTAATTGAACTGGTTTTCGAGTAACTAATATAATGATTGGAGTGAATTGTCTTTGTTGTCGTTGTTTTCCATTGGTTTTTCATTATAAAAAACCGTTACTTATCTTCAGTTTTTATGTATTACCTACTTTTATAAGACGCATACCAGTACCAGTTCTCAACAATAATGGCGACCCTACCGTTAATTAAGATCTAGAATAATCTTTAAAAACTGTTTTACTCTAGAGCCACAACCAATGAAATCGCAGAAAAGTTGTTTCAGGATAAAAAATATTCTCCATATAAATTGTTTCTGATCGAACCCTTAAATCTGAGAAGTGAATCTATTGTTTTTTAAACCGCCTGAACAATGCCCAAACTATTCTCCTAAACATAACACATTGCGGTTTTTCGGTAGCTTGGCTTTAAATGTTACAGCGTACATGGGATACGGAAACTATGACGGATACTTAATTACCGCCTAACTGGTATTATGATAAAAAACAACTAAAATGTTGATATACCGATATGCTTACAATAAAATGATGTGGCTAGTAATCCAGAATTCTGGATTCCTGTCTTCCAATTAGCGGCCAGGATAATATTTATTACAAAGTCTGTTGATTGCCGTTTAAGATTTTTCTAACTTACCTGTTCAAGTGCCTCTTGAGTAACTTTGAGTATGGCCTCGGCTTGTCTCGTAAACTGCGAGTTGAGGCCATTGTAAGCACGACAGTTGTCCACCAACAATTGTATATCGCGGAGGAACTCGTTGCGGCTGTGGTATTTGTGAGCTGCGACATGGAATACAGTAGGCATAACTAAGAATGTTGGCCAGGGACATTCGTTTGTTGTTATAATAATAATAATAAATCCATTTATTTCAGGTAAGTTACACCCATCACAACACAATACTAAATTAAATAAAATGTATAAATTAGAAATAATAATATAATCATACCATAAAACAAATAATAATTAATGAAACAAAATATCAGCACAAATAAATAATATTAAAACATTTTCCGGCATTGGTACAGCAGCAGCAAGATGCCTGCCGCATAAATACGTATAAAGAAACATTAATCCTCGTTGCTGGTAACCCATCTATAGACAGACCGCGTGATGAGATGCCTAACCTCGCCATCATTTACTTTTTTTTGTGATTGCTTTCGAGGTGGTCCCAAATTTGATATTTAAATCTGATTACAACTTTGAATATATACAGTAAAGTTGAACCGGTTAGGTATTTAAAAAAAAGTAATTATTTAGAACTACAACATCCTTTTCATACTACTACTATTCTACTAAGGTCGATAAAAAGCGACACAATAAAATTTTATTCACCTGAGTATTGAAAAAGAAATTGATTGATAAGACTAGACTTAGCCATAACATCTCAAAAGAAGTTTTAAATTTGGGAAATAATAAGTTTATAGCATACCTTGTATCTTCTTAGCCATAGTTTCCATATCTATAGGTTTCTTGATAACATTGTAGTAGTCTTTCACTTGTTTTTTGTTGACTGGCTTCAAGAACGGCCATGCTTCTGGCATGATCTTTAGCTTGGTTGTCAGTAAGTTGTCCAGAATGAATGAGAGTGCCACCTGTATTGAGAAAAGTTATGCTATGTTATAACTATCAGATATTCACGAAAAGTAGATGTTTTTAGGGTATAAAAGTATTGCACTCATAATTTATATCGAGAACATTGCATTAATTTAATTTCTGTTATATTAATTTTCCAAAATATACGAAAAAGAAACAACGAAAAAGATTTATTTCCAACAAGCTCAGACAATCCTTGAGTAAGTTTATATATTTGATCATTTGGAAGCATGCTACATTATCCCTACAAGAGCGGAAATGGCTCTCAAAATATATGCTAAAGTAAATAATTATAGTAATAGTGATCCATTCCATTCTAATATTATTTACAATAACCACAAAAAATAGCTTCCCTTTTTTAATTAGGTCTGTACAGAACTCAAGTTCTGATATTTATAAAATTTTAAACTCATTAAATTACCGAAGTATTTTCCATAAATAAATAAAATACAAAAAGTGTATAGTCGCGTTGACTTTAAAAAAGGCTTGTTAATAGTCAGAACATTCCCAATCATTTCTAGGTACATGAAGATACTTATAGATTTACGGCTTTTATCGAATCATTTAGAATTAATATTTAAATTATGATGATAATAATGAAGTGCAGGATTAAGAGTATTCATCATTTTTATAGCACGATTTCAAAATTTAAACAGTTTAGGTAGGTTAGGTAACAATTCTGACCATTATTTTATCGTTTGTTTCAGTTTTGCAGAAGGAAATTGAATCATATGAAACTTATGGTTTATTATAGGTATGCGAGTGCATTTTGATGACAGAGAGGCAGACTCGGCAGTAGAAATTTCTCTTAAGGTGTCGTCTCTAATAAATTATTCGAAGAGAGTCCTTCTGTTTTCCTATGCAGCCAAAATGTTTATTACACAATAAAGCAAGAGGTTACCTGATCGTCGTCATCAAGTAAAGGATTGATTTGTTTCTCCAATTTAATGAGTTGTTCTTCCTTCTCTGCCAGTTTTTCGACACATCGCTGCAACATTCTTTGGGCAGCCACGGTCAGGCTACTTGTAGGTCCTAATAATGTAATATATGCTAGTTAAAATCTTTCACTAATCCCATTGATTAAGACACATATCAGTGGGAATGTTATCCCCCAAATGTAACCCCTCTAGTTAAATCACAATTCTTATATGTAAAGTCTTTTCAGATCTTGCAGTTTTCTATTCTTATAGAAAATGATACAGGAATAAGAAATAAAGCACCCATGTACTACCTGTCTCTTCTTCATTTATTTTACTTTTGTTATTTCTGTGTGTACAAAATCTATTAAATTTAAAAAAAAATCATAACATTTTTTTTAAATTCTAGCTTCTTTTTATGATTTCTTCTTCTATATTATTCAATTTACAACGCATTTACATTTTGCGCAGGATACATTTAGAGATTCGATAGTTTCTCCTGACAATGTTTCTAACTAATAACTCACCTTTTAGTTACTAATGACAGTGAATTAGTTTAGAAAATAAATATTAAGCACTAACAAATATTTCCTCCATAGTTACCAAAACTTACCATTATAAAGAGTAGAATTTTCTACAATTTGGTTGACGTCAGCTAAAAACTCTTCTCGACTTTGATAATGCTTCTGTCGAAGATTATCTCTGATAGTTTGTAGATCCATTGGGCGAGACACGATGCGATAGTAATCAGCAACCAACTATAAAACGTACAAATAAACATTATGATAAAACAGTAATCTCTAGTGATTGATGAAACACTATGGAGGTAAGGAAAATGTGGAAGTTATATTATTTTATATAGCTAGTTGCTTTCACAGGTCCGTAAGTGATTGGAGAGGTTAAGCACCTAGGCTCGCGGTCAGTCCATATATGTGTGACCACCAAAGTAGTTTAATTTCTCAGTGTCTCCGCGTTTCGGAGGCCACGTTAAGCTTTCGGTCCCGGTTGTAGTCATTAGGCAACAGTCGTTAAGCCATGTCGGAGGCCTACTGGGCGGCTTGAGCAACTCTGACACTAGGGTTACCACTACCCATACGATAAGTAAGTACAGACAAACACCGCTGTCTTATAGATTGGGGACTATCATAGTGTAACATATCATACGTATTAGTTCATAGATGGAACTAGCAAAGAATTCGAAGGGACGTTTAGCTTTTTAGATGGTCCAAGATACCGGACGGTCACCGTAGCCTAGTTGGTAGCGCGCTCCTGCCTACGAAGCTGGTGGTCCTGGGTTCGAATCCCGGTAAGTGCAAATATTTGTGTGATGAGCACGAATATTTGTATCTGAGTCATGGATGTTTTCTATGTACATAAGTATTTATCTATCTATGTAAGTATGTATATCGTCGCCTGGTACCCATAGTACAAGCTTTGCTTAGTTTTGGGGCTAGGATGATCTGTGTGACATTGTCCCTAGATATTTATATTATTTATTTATACCTTCTGACAACAACAAGGTCTACTTTATCATCATCAGCCTGATATCGTCCACTGCTGGATTTATATAACGATGCCATTTGAAGGTATTGGCCGTAGTCACCGCACTTGGCATGCGAGTTGGCGACCGCAGTTAGGTGTTAGTTAGTATGCAGGTTGTACTGCTGCTTGACTACTAGGTACCCTTAGTCGCCTTTTACGACACCCAGGAGATTGTTTGTGGTCGCCCTATAATTCTTTCTAGGCAGGGAGCCACACGGCTAACAACAAGGTCTACTTACTCATAGAAAATAGACATAAGGATCTACATCGTGACTTGCCTGCCATTAAAATATTGACTCAGAATATAAACGCCTGGATATGGGTAAAAATGCTTCATCTAGTTTCCACTCATCGTAGCAATAATGACAAGGTCACCAAGATCTGTTTGTCTCATTTCCACTAGTTGTTTAAGTAGTAAATCACAAGGATCTAGGAGAGAAGGATATAAATCAACTAGCTGTATACCGCCATTTTACCCGCGTTAAACTTTATAAATTATAGCCTATGTGTTATTCGGATATATAAGCTATATTACTACAAAGTTTCATCACAATCCGTTCGCTAGGTGTTGCGTGAAGAAGTAACAAACATACCCACTCACACACTGACAAACTTTCGACTTTATAATACTAGTGTGATACAAGTTATCAATTTTCACTCACCTTGGGATTGACAGGGAACAAAAACGGCTGCACATCAGGTAAATGCCGCATATGGTTCAGAACATCCTCCAACAACGATGACAAGGTCACCAACGGATCGGTTCGTCTTCTTTCCGCTGGTCGTTTAACTAGATAATCACAAGGATCGCCGGCAGTGCCCCGTCTATTCCGTCGGCCGGGAATGCGGTCCTCCTTGCCTAAGCCGCTAGAGCCAGCCCGACGACCGCTACCACGGTTTTTAAGGTCCCCTGATTGCTGTTGGATATAATACCTAATTAGTATGCTATTGTTTGCTTAGTGACTAATCTAGCGGTAATGTTTAACCGTAGAGCTCCCAGGACGAAAATTTGATCAGGATTTCCCTGAAAACCAAATACACCTAGTAGATAAAAAGAGTCTTTCAGTTTGCAGTGTGACATTTTCGGAGATAAAGTAGTAAATCTGTTAGTCTAGCGCCTTATCTTTACCCAGTCGTATATGGCCAGGCTCATCGGCTTCATCATCATCATCAAAATTTGATCAGGATTTCCCTGAAAACCAAAAAGACCTAGTAGCTAAAAGAGTCTTTCAGTTTGCAGTGTGCCATTTTCGAAGATAAATAGTAAATCTGTTAGTCTAGCGCCTTATCTTTACCCAGTCGTATATGGCTAGGCTCATCGGCTTCATCATCATCATCATTATCATATCAGCCGAAAGACCTACTTGCCACCAAATGCCCACTGCTGGACAAAGGCCTCCCCCAAAGATATCCACAATTGCCGGTCATGCGCTACCCGCATCCAGCGACCCTCAGAAGATCATCGGTCCATCTTGTAGGGACCCTGCCCACGCTGCGTCTGCCGGTTCGTGGTCGCCACTCGAGAAGCTTTTTGTCCCAACGGCCGTCGGCTATACGAGCTATGTGCCCTGCCCACTGCCGCTTCAGCTTGACAATTCTTCGTGCTAAGTCGATTACTTTGGTTCGGCTGCGGAACGGGTTATTAGAGTGAAAAGAAATATAAGTGCACCTGTGTATTCGCACACAATCGAGGATAATACCAATTAATATTCTGTCGTTAAAAAATAAATATCTTGGGATGGGATTCTTACCCCACTGCGGGCCGTAGACGAATATCTCGAGTATTGTATTAAATTATTCTATTAGATGAATTCATGTCAGTTTGACTTCATGGCATTCTACAGTACTAAAGTTACGTAATAATACCTCAGTCACCTTACCCAGCATAACACTATAGCATTTTTAACAGCAGCTAAAATATAATGACCTCTCTATTCGTATTCCTCAAATACCTATATACTGACCGGACTATGAAGTCGATATTAGACTATTAAATCCATTTAAAAAAAAAGAGTGGTGGTTTATTTTACACTAATCTTTAAATCATCATTTTTAAATTACAAAAAGCTGAATTTTCTCTCTTTTTTGTTTAATTACCACTCAACTGGTTCCTTCGAACTGATTCCCATCTCACCATCATCCAGGCAATGCGAACAAACATGCATGGTAAAATCACTTTTTATAACAATAATAATTTCCTCAAAGCCGAATTTAGGCCACGGCGGCCGGCCTTAATGGAGACTAGCCAACTGCGCAAGACATATTATAGTGCACAGGTGTGTGCGGAAACACAGGGGCACTTTCTATTCCATCACTCTCATGGACCGATGGGACGACTAGCGACACTACTGGAAATAGGTCAGGCACAGGACCGACGGCTTTACGTACTCTCCGAGGCACGGGAGACGTCGGGCTGATACTGAGAAATTGTCTTTACAGAAAAATCCCAAAACTTTTTGGCCCGACCCGGGATTTGAACCCAGGAACTCATTATCTGCGGTTGAACACGCTACCGCTAGACCTACGAGGCAGTCAAAAGACAATAAGCAATATACTACTGACCTTCAACACTTGTTTGTTCAACGTCAACTTGGTGCCTTCAACAACTCCCATCTCATCCTCATCTGGTTCTATGGGAGTCAGTTCAACTTCGACTTCAGGAGGAGATGCGGGGCCACCGCCCATAGCGCCCGTGTACAGCGGACACGCTTTGTTCGTGCGCATGTGGCCTACTTGACCGCACGCACCACACTGGTGAAGAACACAAAATTATAATTTATGGTGTAAAGCACTATATTTGCCCAGTAAAACTAAAAATTTATTTATATAAAAGTAAATATGTACATAAAATTATGTAAAAGCATTACTTCTTTCAACTATATAATACTAATAATATTCTGGGACATTATTTACACATCCCCAACTAAGCAGAGCTTGTACTATGGAAACCAGATAACTGATATACTACATATTCTACTTTTCTTTTGTAAATACATACTTAAATAGATAAATAACACCCAGACTCAGGACAAACAGATATGTATATGCACACAAATATCTGTCCTGGGTGGAAATCGAACACACTACATCCGGCGTGAAAAACAAGCATTTGCCAACCACGCCAACAGGCCCGCCATTACGATGACGTCATATGTGTGTAAATAAACAACGAGTATATCGTGAGCAAAGTGCAGGCCAACTGCATAACAACTCAAATTGGCTACGGAATCGCTTATGAGTTTCAAATTTTATAGCCGAATATAATGCAAACCTTATCCACCAACCCTTATATACCAAATCTTTACGTTATCATCAAAAAAAAATTGTTTTAATTTAGTATATACGGCTACACATCAAGCTATACATTTCCAGTATAAGCTGATCTCGCGTTGTATATTATATAGGATTTCCATACAATGACAGGTCAGCTTATATTGGAAATGTATAGCTTGATATGTAGCCGTGTGTACCACAGTTTTACCAAGGATCGCCAAGCCTGAACGTTTAGTTTTGATTAAAACGAGGATCATCTGTTGATAAACTTCAAATTATGTTTTATAAGAAAGGAGTAGAGTTGTGAAGACTAGCTTTAAAACCTTAATTACCTTGAGTTTCAGATCTGGCTTCAGCTTTGCGCGTCGGCGCGACGACGAGGGAGTGTGCACGTCCGGTTCCTGCTTGATTTGACCCAATGGTATTAATCCTTGCGATGGTGACCCCATGTCCATCATAGAAGACGACATGCTTGAACCTTATAAAAAGAAGAACAAGTTACAATTTATTTTTTTCTTCATATAAATTTCGTATTTATTTGTGATGATTGTGCAAGAGTATGAACAAATTTCAACTACTTTTAGTAATAATCTTGCAGGTCATGTTGTATACAAATGCAATGCTTTATTTTAAAGCTACCACCGTCCTTTTGTACAGACGCCAGCACATCCAATTACCCCTACCAATTCCAATCTTTCAAATTTCTTTTATAGATTTTCAACTTTATCACTAAAGCATAAGGTTCAGTTCAGCGGTAGCTTGATGTGCTGGCGTCTGTACATACGTATCAAGGCGGGCCGCTTAAAACGAATATTTTCATTGAAATAGATAAAAATAACATCATCTATTTAAAAGTAATCGCGTAGCATAGACCCAAAAAAAAGGGGAAACATCATAAAAATAAAATGGACGAGTAGAGTGGAGAATTGAGTGAAGTGGCTAAAACGAAGTTTTACTGTTACAAATAAAGTGTTATAAAGTAACTTACTCATATCGGGGAACGATCCGGGAACCGTAACATTTCCGGCCAGTCTTTCCCTTTCTTGATTCCTCTTGATACGTCTCAGTTGTTCCTGTACGAAAAGTAAATTGCAAATTCAGATGATAATTCCCAAATGATTAAATAATCGATATTCCCCTATTTCCAAAAACGGCAGCAATTTAAGTCTTACAAATTTTGGGAATAAATGATTCTAAATGTATATATCAAAATACCTACTAGACTTCAAGTACTGGAGATAAATAAATACATACATGTCACAACACTATTTTTGTGTCATTAACATCTGTCGTTTACATTGTCATATTGAATGTTTCTAATTTCGCACTCGTGGAAACGAAATATAACCAACTTTTTGATCCTGGCATCTGACACCATCTGGCTAGAGTTAAGCTGAGAACGCAGAATAATTTGGGAGGTTTTTGAATAAACTATGTACAGTATCTGTCGTAGGACTGTAAATTTTTTCCATAAACTTAGTGCCCCAGGTAACAATTTTGACACCGATAATACGAGTTCTAGGGTAAAGAACAATGTGGGTGAATAAGCGAGGCGAGTTGTTATGCTAGTTATACCTGCGGTCTAAAACGAAAAATAAAATACATACATACACAGACATCCATACATAGACTCACGCCTATTTCCCAGAGGGGTAGGCAGAGACAACGGTTTTCCATTTGTCACGAGCTTTGCATACCTATTTTGCCTCGTTTACTGTCACTACATTCTTCATACATGCTTGCCGGTTTAGGGTACTTCTGCCGTGCCGTTTCTTGAGAACGTCTCCAATTTGGTCAGAGAATGTTCTACGAGGTCTTTCCCTTCCGGTTGTCCCATTCACACAGGCCAAGTATACTTGCCCAAAACCATCTCTGCATACCGTTTTCTATCTTTGTGGCTACATCCTCTTTCACACCACAACGCTCTCTTACATCAATATTTCGTATTCTGTCCCTCAAAGTCACACCACACATAGGTACTTCTCAGAGCCCTCATTTCCACTGCATTAATTCTACTTTCATTCTTTTTCTGCCATACCCAACTTTCACTTCCAGTGTCCATGCATTCCATGCATTAAACTGACACTTCATCGTGCCAGTCGAGTATATTTTGAGACTTGCCGACTACTCATAAAAGCGTGTGGTGCCCCATTCACTCTGTTCCCCGCATTTACTCTTCTACCAATCTTTATCATAATTCCCATCTCTCGTATAATCTCATAAAAAAATGGCTTATATTAATAATTTCTTACCTGTATTCTTCTCTTTTCCCTCTTCATTTCTTCCTTTTGGGATTCATCCATTGTCGCGAACTGTCTAATGAACGTGTCATCCTTCGTAGACCGTATTTTCATATACGCTTCTATGACGGCGGCCTTACGGACTAACTCTACGCGCGTGTACCGCTGGCCGGACGCGTTGCGGAATGTACGGACTATGCGAAGAACTCGCCCTGAATTATACCAAATAAATAAGTACGTAAGAAAAAAACGTGATTAATCTTGCTATATTTTACTTGAGATGATAATGATACATTAATTTATATATAACGGCTTAATTTTTTTTATTTAAAACGCATACAGCTCAACAACAACAATATTATAAAGGCGAAAGTTTGTGAGTGTTTGTGTGTGTGTATGTTTGTTACTTCTTCACATCTAAACAGCTGCTGGGGCGATTTTAATCAAATTTTTTATGGAGTTAGCTGACATCCTGGATTAACACATAGCACCAGCACCGCTAGTAAATAATAAGGATATAACAATCACATTCCATTGAGTTAGGTATTAAATCACTGTATCGCGGGCGGCTTGAAACATTCACACACATAGCACACCCAGACTCAAAAAACTATTTATGGGTCACACAAATAGTTATAGAGTGCGGAACTCGAGCCCGAAATACGAGGGCGCCGAGGTAGTAACGTGGCGACCTACACGTGACCTGGTACCAAAAATGAACAAATTCCTGAAACAGGAAATTGTTCCCGCTGTCAAAATGCAATTATCAAGAAAAATAGTAAGTACCTTGATTGGATGATTGCGAATCAGTCTGGTTTATCTGTGGTTTCTTTTCAGACTGTCCTAGAATCATTTTTCTTAGTTCTGCTCTCTCTGCTTCCTCTCTTTCCAAAGACAACTATGAAACAAAAAAAACCATTTTAAACATTAACTGTTTCACCAAATCATGTCAAAGGGTATTATTGATTTGACTGGAACATTCGATAAAGATTTAAACGAAACGAAGAGCAGATAAACCAATACCAATTCTTCACTATAATTACTTAATACTGTAACATATTCACAACAAACCTGCTCTGTAGTCTTCTTGTTTGCGAGCATGTTCTCCAAATTTTTTCCCATCTCTTCCAAATCGGACTCTTCGCTGACGGAACTTTCCGCTTCATCTGTACTCAGCACTTCTGTACTGGTCAGTACACGGTTCTGTAGCTCAAAAATACGCTGACACTCTTCTTTGTATCTGTTTAATTATATAATAAGTATAGATTATCAGCAGGAGAGATAGGGGTGTGTTTCAGGCGATTTTAGTAAAAGAGTTCGTATTTCAGTGCTTTTTGTATCATCGCCTATGGAGAGTTAAAACAGGGTCCAATTTGCTAGCATTCATCAAATTCCAATCTGACAGTCTAACACCGCAGTAACTAAACCACATGTGACCACACAGCAAGTTGCACAAAGGTGTATACTGTTTCTATAATAGTACATGGGCATATTTATAGCAATTATTAAACAAGCAAAACCATCTAAATACAGATTTTTATGCAAATCATTAGAGCCGATTCGATATTTTCAAAATACATTTAAGTAAATATGCAAATATTCCCCGTTTAAAGTCATTAGTTGGGCTTAAAATATAACACCAGTCAGTTGTTAGTAAAGAAATCGTCTATAAAACTACTTTTAAAACATCGTGATAAAAATGGGAGGTTGGATTAGAGACAGGTACGAAATTGATATGTATGGAAGGTATCCTTATATATATATATTCACCCTGGAATTTTCTACTAGCCTCTTTTACCTTTATCAAAATAAGTAAATAAAATAAAAGCAAGAAGATCAAATCGACTAGAAACAATCGATTATATACAAAATCAGCTATAACATATTACATAATTTTTCTAGCAATTTCATTATTGTTCTATAAATAATAAAATTGGTAGAAAAATTATGTAAAATGTATATCTGATTTTGTACTATTTATTTTCAAATCACTCTCGTCGAAATATTAACCTTTCTTGATGCTCCGCAATAGAAAATCTGTTTCCTCTGGAGAACTTTGTCATGCCTTCCTCTCCGGCTTTAGCTTTCTCTGTAGATAGGGTCCGCACTACATCAATGACTTCCCAACGAGACAATTTCTTAATCTGCAATACAAAAATAAAACATTTACGAAATGTCTCTAAATTAAAAGTGGCATCTCAAAAAATATAGTTCTTTTTTATGTCATAGGGCGACATACGAGCAAGCGGGTCACCCGATGGTAAGTGATCGCCGCCGCCCATGTACACTCCCAACACCAGAGGAGTCACGGGTGCGTTGCCGGCCTTTGAAAGAGTCAGCAAACCTGTGTTGCTGACTTTCCCCCCCCCCCCCCCCCCCCCCGATGAGCTCTGGCGACCTTACTCACACTCAGAAACACAACATTAAAGTTATTACTGTTATTATTAAGGAATTTCTTCTGTAAGGTGGAGGTAGGTACTTCCCCAGTCATCCACAGCTCGTTCTTTTTTGAAATTGGAGAATATCATTTGTATTTCTTGGATTTTTTATTATTTTGGCGGTAATTCAAAATTTAATCTGAATTTTATTTTTTTGTTCAGAATGGGAAAAAATAAAATGTTGTGACGCGTCAACTAGGCAAATAATTGTTAATTACATATACATATGTAGATCATAATTGGGCGTACAGAAGTATAGCCGAGCATTTAAATTGTTCTGTTAAGAAAGTTTTTAATGCAAGTGATCATTATAAAACACATGAAACTGTTAAAAATGATCTTAGGAAGGCTCGGCCAAGAAAAACCACTCCCAGAGAAGATACGCTAATCGTTCGTGTTGCTATAAAAGGCCCACGTTAAGGCTCCAACCAGATTAAAAATGAAATTTTTTCGCCTAAAGACCGTAGATATTCCGTCGATAAACCGGGCGTAGAGGGGGGCGACGCCCTCTACGCACGGGATGAGATGGGGTGACGATATGCAAATTAATATCGATAAAGGTAAACGGCAAAAATGTATGAGACTTATGTACCGCTAGTAAAATTTCGTGTTACGGGATATTTTATGTTTTAATTGGTGGTTAATGTGATAGAAAAGGCATTTTTAATTTCTTAGATTTTTAGAACTTGGGATGTAAAAGTTATAGCCAGTTTTATTTTAAGGTTACGTTTGGTAATCTGTGGGTCAACCCCATGACCGTGGAAACATTGCAGTTCGAAAATCACTCTTACTGCCTTAGTAATAAAGATACTGTAAATATCAAAGTCTGTCTACTGATGTGGCAATGAAATGCTAGTGTTAACTAGTGTACCAATGAAGATTGTTCCATATTATATTTACACCGTAGCCTAGTTGGTAGTGTTCCTGCCTACGAAGCTGGTGGTCCCGGGTTCGAATCCCGGTAAGTGCAAATATTTGTGTGATGAGCACGAATATTTGTTTCTGAGTCATGGATGTTTTCTATGTATTTAAGTGTGTATCTATCTATATAAGTATGTATATCGTAGCCTGGTACCCATCGTACAAGCTTTGCTTAGTTTGGGACTAGGATGATCTGTGTGACATTGTCCCTAGATATTATTATTATTATTACATAAACATTGTTATGTTGATAAAGTAAATGTTTTAGCTCTTTTTATAGTTTTTTACATGGATTTATTCCGAACCTGTCCCGAAAACCCTAAACGGGTCGCGAGTTAGGTTAGGAAAATGCAAAAAGCTATTATTTGTTGAAATAATAAAAAGGTCTTTATTTCCATTAATTACATAGTTCATAGCCCAGTGTACATTTGTGTGAGATTGCGAGGGGTTATATATGAGGTTTTTGGTGGAGGTGAATAAAACAATAGATTCTTTGTTTTTTGTAACTACATTAATTTGATTGATAATATTATTGATTTATCCTTAGTATTACTTCATCTAAGAATATCTTCTTATAAGTACCAAACAATAATTATCACATAGCACAAAGCAACATTGGGTTTATTGAGAACTGCACTCTCTTCGGATAGTATAATGCTTGTCTTCTTAGTCGGGGTAAACGAATGTTGCAATTAACACATTGCAAACTCGTCATTTTAATTAAATGATAAAGCGTCTTTTCGTGATTCCACTGTCAACAGATACATAATATAGCACGGAGGAACTGATGCTGAACTCACGTAATATCTGCAAGATTATTTGCTAAATAGATGACATGTATCAAAACAACAGCAATAAATACCTGACAGATTGTCTTTGCCTGTCAATAAATAATTGCCATGAACAAAAAAAATATTGACGACGAAAATCGTTCCTATTCTAAATCATTAATTATTTCGATTTAATGCAACTACTGTGCTTTCTTAGGTATAATAAATAAGTCTATAATTATATGATTTATATGTAATGTTGTTCCCATTTATAAATAATTAATTATAATTTTGACATTTATATTATTTTACTCATGGCAATTTCTGTAAACGTAACTGCGTTTAGTTTACGATTTTATAACGTTTATTTATTGAAAATAATTGAAATATTCTTTTTGATTTTATTAATTAATCCCAAGTTCTAAAAATATTATACTTACATTAAAATCAATACCTTAGTTGTCTTAACAAGTGGTACAAGTTATATAGCTGAACATCAACCGAAGTATGCGATACTAATTCTTTTATAAACTAAGTTTGCATTAGGAATAATGGTTATTGGTATTGTATACATGGTTATGGATTGCCACTTGCCACACCTCAGGGGACCGCTGGCGTAATAAGACGGAACTTTATAAGAGAGTGTTTATTAGCGGGAAGAGGGAGTCCACAGGAAAGTTGTTAACAGCCTTTGGCCGAACATACAAAAAACAAGATAAAGAAAATTAAAGTGATTCAGAATGATAGTTGGAATAATGTTATTTTTCTGTCATATCACTATTGATATTTAATTAAAAAGTGGTAACATAATATTAGCTGTTATTTTACTGCGTCTATTGGTCATTTGTTTGTTGACAAATGACCAATAGACGCAGTAACAAACAAAACAAACCTCATCTTCCGGCACGCCAAACTTCCTCAGCAACGCCTTTGCATTATTCAAACTCAGTCTTCTCAAATCAGCGTCAGTTCCGGTCACAGTTCGCTTCGGTTGTTGTTCTTCATTTGGTTGTAGTGTGGGCTTGTTGGGCACTCGGACATAGGAGAAACCTTCGCCACAGCCCGTCGGGTCCGCCGGGCCGGTGAGTTGGAGCAAACATTTGCCACGCATAGCTTGGATGTAGGCACGGGTTGTATTCCAGGGGGCTACTTTGACCTGTTGATTAAGACTTGACTATTTAGAAAATGAGCAACATTGTTGTCTTACTGACAATTAACATGGTTACTAAGTAACCATGTAATGCAGGGTTTCTTAAAGTGGGGTCCACGGACCCCTTAGGGGTCCGTTGCATCATGGGTATCAGGGGCCCACAGTTAGATAGTTAACTCTGAATATATTTATTAGTTCATTGTGTACTAAACACAGCATTTCCCAGGTGTTGGCTGTGAATGTGTGTGAATGGCTTGTACAATTCATGCAAAGGTCGGGTAAACCAAAAGGTAATGATTTGCCTTAAATTGCAATCGCGGTTGCGACCCGTGTCCATAATACACGATTATGTTTCAGATTGCGAAAGTTTAAAGTACCAATAAATGTGTGTGTTTTTTTAATATATTACTTGTTTCCTTCTGCTATAATATTCTTTGACAGGGGTCTGTGAGAATGTTTCAATTGTGAAAATGGTCTGTGACCGCAAAAAGTTTGAGAAACCCAGGTGTAATGTGTCACCAAACAGGAACAAAAATCTGTTTTTTTAACAATAAGATTTGACGCAAATTACCGTCGCCATTTATGATCTTAGCAAACTACAGAGAGGCTAGTGCGGGTTGTAGTTAGCGTGAACGTTATTCGCATAACTTAAATACAGATATAATTAAATATAATCTTCATACCAACGCAATACCTACTAGGGTCGGTTGTGTGTTGTGTTGTACATATAATTATATACGGAACGTTCACTTCATTTAGCTGAACAAAAAGCGAGATGGTTACAGCCGTACGAACGATAGTAGGGTTAGTTGAAATCATTAATAATATGTCAAAATGGACTCGATTTAAGGAAATTTAGGATCATGATGGCTTTACTCATCACTTATCACCCAATTTTGATTAGGCAAATCGCCATTATTAGGCAAAGAATACCCGTGCGAACCCAGGACGGGTAATAATATACATAAAGCATACTTATTGTAAATACTACACATACACAAAAAAGGCAAGAATAAAATTGTCTTTTACAAACTGACTTCCATAACGCACACAAAAATACCCAACACAAATATTATAAGTATATTAATATATAGGATTTTTGTTACAGCATCAATTATAGATTATCATTATTCTAACCTCATCATCCATTTTCAGTTGCATCTCCTCGTCATCATCCTCTTGGGGTGTGAATATGAACTTCTCGCCGTAACCTGCATCTTTGAGCCTTTGTTCCGCCGACGCCATACTGAAGTACGCGCAACACTGTTCCGGTGACACCATGGCACGGATTTCTTCTTCAGACGGAAGACGGAAATCAGGTTTTATTACCCACCTGTAGAAAAGTAAAAATAAAATGTTTTTTGTAATCTTATCAGTTATCACATACAAAGATTCACGCCTATTTAACAGAGGGGAAGGCAGAGACAATGGATTTTCATTTGTCACGATCTTTTCACACCTCTTTTGCTTCTTTTACTGTCATTATATTATTCATACATGCTCGCCGGTTTAGGATCCTTCTGACGTGGCCTTTCTTGAGAACGTCTACGATTTGGTAATCGTTTTACTGCCTTTAAAGGCACCTGTCAATCTAGAGCAATATTGACCGCGAAATAGCGGACGCTAAATCCTCGCCGCCGGTGGTTTTTGGTTATAATGCATTACTAGTAGTTTTGTTGACCAAGCTTCAGCTACATTGGCATATCTCAACGGCGACTAGGTTATGGCAAGTTTCAGACAGGTGCAAGCGTGTGTGCGCAAACGCAGGACAGTCAGAATTACCGGTCCTACAGGCTAAATATACGGACTCGGTCAGAGACCTACTAGGCGACTTGAAATACTCTGAAACCAAAGTAACCACTGCCCATAATATGACCAAGCATAATATGCAGGTAGTAGGCAGTCAGTTTAAATTTTATTACGTGGAAATTATGGTTAAGGGTGGTTGGAAACGTGGTTTAATTTCTGGGCGACTTCGTACTTTGGAGGGTACTATAAGCCGTCGGTCCCGATTGTAGACATTAGAGAACAGCCGACATGCCAATTCAGAGGCGCAAATTTGAAACCACTGCCCATATAATAATAAATAAAATAAAAAAGGTTTTAATTCACGTAGACTTCAAAAAAGCGCTTGTAAATAGTAAGAACATGTTTGTTGTATTATAGTTGTATACATTATTATTTCTAGTAACATAGATATTTAGGTACACATTGTATTGACTGTATGAAAACATTTATAAAAAATATTTTATAATAGCAATGATATTTAGCTAGCTCGTACCAAGTTATTGTCAAAGAGATAATGTTTAAGTTTAATTATCAAAATTTATAGTTTTACTACATATTGTCAATGGTTCTGTCTATATTAAGGTATTATTATTATGACGGAGCTTGTGTTAATAACGACGGTCGCGCTTTAATGCTACCACCGGATCCAATGCGCCCCAACTGAGAAGACCCAGAGAAACAAACTCAGTGGGTTCATCTACTACCGGTTTCAACACGACCCAGTTGAGACGGTCCGGCGAAACACGGGATTTGGTCCAATTAGAGTAATTAAGTATAAAGAAGTAAATTCAAATTAAGAGGAAATGCGAAATAAGACAGCAGAGATGAACGTTTATTATAAAATGCTTACCAATTAGAATCCAACCCCGTACGTTTGAAGTCGGCACACAGCTTCAACCGCTTTCTTATAGAACTCTCGGAATGCGAGGGGAAGGCACGTTTTATATCATCCATTTTGATACGTCGTGGTTTGTCGCGAGATTTCCAGAAGAGCCTATATATGAAAACCTGCAATAAAAAGACAAGTCATTGAACGTAGATCAATTTTTTTATTTTGATATTAATTATTTATTCCGAGTATAAAATATGACAACGGGTCGAGGGCACTGGACTGCCGCCGCATTACTGTCAACCGATTTATTTATTATTAAAATGAACTTTAAATCTTAATTCATAAAGTCTAATTTCCATTACTTCAACTGGTAGTTTGTCAATTTATGATATAATAATGACAGTTCTTAGGTCAATATTTGTATGTGATGCGTAGTACAGGGCAGGGCAAGTTAATAAACCATTGTAAAAAGACTTTGTTTAACCTTTTGGAGACAATTTTCAAGTGAAAAATTATACGATGCACCACAACACGAAATGTCAGATACATTGCGCTGAGGGTGCGGCTATGCCTTTTCATCTAGCGGTCAAAAGGTATATGAGAGAAAAAGTTGCTTGTAAATTTAAAACTTTTGATTTTATATATATGTAGGTGACGACCATAGTGTAAATGATCTTAGTTTTTATTCATAGATCATAAGAAAACAGTTTCAACTGACCTGTAAAAAGTCCCGCACAAAATTGTTTGCTCTCTTCGAATTAGGACCAGGGACTTCGTACAAAGGACATTGCTGCCCAGCTACAAATAATGCGTCAACCTCACGAATGTAGTAAGATTGTCTGAAAGAGAAAATTACTATGATTAATAATCTAGTTATGATATAGTATACCATCGCTCGCTGACAGCCTTGAATGTATTTTTTCTGATGTTCTCGGGAATTTCAATGTGATTCATATAAACGCCCAAAGTATTCCGGCTCATTTCCCCGATATGCTGGCAAATTTTCAGTGCAAAAATATCCACGCTATCCTTATTTCTGAGTCATGGCTTAAACCATGTCTCCCTTCAGCCTCTTACTCACTTCCTGGATTCCAACTGATTAGGAATGATCGAACTAGTTCGGTAGGTGGTGGAGTTGCTATATACTTACGAAATAATTTTAAATTTACAATTCTCAGCATGTCCTCGCAACCGCCACCTGCCAGTGCTGGTGAGCATCTCCTTATCGAAGTTGAGCTTCACCACACTAAAGTTTTACTTGGTGTGTATTACTGTCCATCTCTTAGAATAAATTTTTTCTCCTCTTTCGAACTATTACTTGAAACTTTCTTGCCTTCTTACAGCCACACGATTGTGATGGGTGACTTCAACACCTGTTTGTTGAAAAATGATTCTCGTTCTTCAACCCTTATTTCTGTTGCGGAATCTAGTAATCTATCTATACTTCCTCTTAATGCCACTCATCATTTTCCTCATTCTACTCCTTCTCTTCTAGATCTTATTCTTGTCTCTTCGAAAGACCACATCGCTAAGCACGGACAGTGCGTAGCCGATGCTTTCTCTTATCACGATCTCCTTTTCCTATCTTATAAAATTCGCCTACCTAAGGCAAAATCAAAAATCATTCTTCAACGTAATTTTGGTGGTATTAATTTGGATTCTCTTCGAGCAGATGCTAGCAGAATTGACTGGTCTCCTCTTATAGCCGCTGATTCAGTTGATGAGAAAATTAACATTTTCAATAAAAATATTCTTAGTTTATACGATGTGCATGCCCCACTTCGAAAAATTAGGGTAAAACACCTCCCCGCACCGTGGTTAACGCCTGAAATAAAAAGTCTCGTAGCTAAGAAAGCAGCAGCTAAGTCGCGTTTCGCGAGTAGGCCTAACGATGTAAACCGTCATAAATATATTTCTCTTCGAAATCGCTGCAATAAGGTGTGTAGGTATTCACAACGCCAACACATCCACAACTCGGTTGAGAGTGGAGATCCAGCTAAAATATGGAAATTTCTGCGTTCATTGGGAGTTGGGAAAGCTCGAAATGAAACTACTCCTAATAATTTAGACATTAATTCACTCAATTTGCACTTCTCAACTTCGCTCATTTTTGACAGGGCAACAAAATTAAACACCTTAAGAGATCTATCATTAGTTCCCTCTCCCAGCTATTCTCCCTTTTCTTTTAGTCAAGTTTCTGATTGTGACGTTAGGAAGAGTGTTTTATCCATCACTTCTAACGCAGTAGGCAATGACAATGTCACCCGTAATATGGTCCTTCCTATCCTCAACGAAATTCTTCCTGCCATAACTCACATCTTAAATTCCTCTATAAGTTCGGGTATCTTCCCAGTGATATGGAAAGATGCCCAAATAATTCCCCTTCCAAAAAAAGCCAAACCAGCATCCTTTTCCGACTACCGTCCTATTTCAATCCTTCCGTTCCTGTCCAAAGTACTTGAACGCCTTGTCCACAACCAATTAAGTGCTTTTCTCACAATAAATAACCTCCTTAATCCCTTCCAGTCTGGTTTTCGTCCTGGCCATAGTACTACCTCAGCCCTGGTCCATATTACAGATGACATTAGAGCTGGATTGGAACGTGGACATCTAACAGTGCTAGCCCTGTTAGATTTCAGCAATGCGTTCAATTCCGTGGATTTTGATGTGTTGCTGGGGATATTGCGCACTCTTAACGTATCTCCAACAGTTATTGACTGGTTTCGTAGTTACCTGTCTGGCCGCAGGCAATGTATTCGTATTGATAATTCCTTTTCTTCTTGGTGTAATACTATTGCAGGCGTGCCTCAGGGTGGCGTTTTGTCTCCACTATTATTCACAATTTTTATAAATTCTATTTCTAAACGTATTAATTCTTCCTACCACCTTTATGCAGACGATCTTCAGATTTATAATCAGGCTCCGTTAAATAAATTGGCTGAAGCTGTGAATAATTTGAATACCGATTTAGATAACATCAGTGAGTGGAGTCGTGCTCACGGACTACACGTTAACCCACAGAAGACTCAAGTGATTGTTGTTGGTAGCTCAAGGATGTTGGCTAAGGCATCTTTGTCACAACTACCACAACTTCGTTTTGGAGGCAATGTTTTACAAATAAGTCGTGAAGTTAAAAACCTAGGCATATTCTTTGACAGCTGCCTTTCCTGGGGCCCTCAACTACAAAACGTCAGTCGGAAAATTTTTGCATCAATTGGATCCCTGAGAAGACTTCGTAACTTCCTCCCAACTACCACCAAAATCGCGCTTGCTCAATCCCTTCTTCTCCCAATACTAGATTACGCAGATGTCAGCTATCTTGATCTTACAGAAGCCCAACTTGATAAACTTGAGCGTCTCCAAAACGTCTGCATAAGATTCATATTCGGTCTTCGGAAATATGATCATATCACTGAATTTCGTAACAAGCTCAAGTGGCTACCCATTCGCTTTCGCCGGAATGCCCATATTCTCTCACTTCTATACAATGTTTTGTTTACTCCTTCAACGCCCTCTTACCTCAAAGCACGCTTTTCATTCCTTTATGAATCACATTCGAAGCTTCTGAGATCATCGAATAATTTAAAATTGGCAATGCCAGCACATTCCACAATCTTTCTAGACAAATCGTTTGCTGTGCAAGGAGCTCGCTTGTGGAATGAATTGCCATTGTCAGTACGCCAAGCTCAATCTTTACGTAACTTTCAGAGTCTAGTGAAAGATCACTACCTGTCCCTGCAGAAAGGTACGAAATAATTTACTTTCAACTAGTTTATGAACTTCAGCAACGGTTCCTACTTTAGTTTTGTTTATGATAATGTATTTATTTATGAAATATAAGTATATATATAATATAGTATGTAGGTTAATATATAATATATATGTAATTTATCTTAAATTACTCTTGACATTTTTTTTTTTTTTTTTTGTAATGATACCAGTGCGTATCATTTCTATACTCATGTGCACTGACAACTACCCTATCTCGGTTACTCCATACTCCAATCCCTGCCTAGGTTGCCTGGAAGAGATCACATTTAGTGATAAGGCCGCCAATTGTACCATTTTTTTAATGTATGCTATTGTATTCTGTAATGTTTTGGTGTACAATAAAGAGTTATCTTATCTTATCTTATGATTAATAACATAACAATAATAGAATAAGTTTAAAAGAATTATACAAGCCAAATTGTGTAGCAGGGCTTACTACAAAACTTTTGAGTATTTAAGTGACAAAACAGATTGGGACTAAGTGAGTAAGTAAACTATACGGAGTCGTCGTACTGATAAACATACTTATACATTTCTAAATACATATATGTTATAGCTAGAACAATAGTTAAGAACCATCACGATTAAGATCACGAATGTAAAAAGCAGTTTAGAAAGCTTTCCATTCATTTGGGAGCTCTAATTCCAGACAAGCTTCAAACTTATAGTATCTTTATGTTGTGGGCTGAAATCACTTCATATTTTATTTATTTAGTGAAGTTTACTGTAGAACAGTCTACAATCATCATCAACGTGTATTTTAATAAGTACTTAATGCAGTATCTCCACCACGACTTTATATAATTTACTTACTCGATGAAACTTACCAGTTTTAGTATAGACATTCAGTTTTAGTACAGACATTTTAAGTTCATTGAAGTTTCCGCTAGGGGCGCTGCTAGTTAATGCATTGGAAAAAATCTGCAAGTATCGTCGAGGAAGTAAACTACATGAACTTGTGGTAGCCATGCTGATGTGTAAGATTGTATTTTTACCTAAAATCCTCTAACAAGCTTAGATTAGGAACTGTAGAAGCTCTAGATTCTTACCTTGTCCTAATAATTAAGAAGTCGTTCTGCGATAAAGTGTGTTCGTAGATAGGCGCCCGGTACATGTTGTTCTCAATGACCGGCTGAGTTGCTCCTGGGGGTAGGATGCCTAAGAATGGCGACGTATGCGCATACGCAACCTCACCGTATTTCAATGCTTTGGGGCCATCGTCCTATTAAAAGCAAAATCAAATTATAAGTATAAGTCTCCTTTTTTATGACAAATAATTTCATTACATTAAAACTCGTCCATTCGAACAAAACACCAATGTTTAAGGATTATTTTTAAGGTAATATGCCTCTCCAAGTTAAATAAATCTAAATCTACGCTGTACAATACAGGGTCCACAATTGTTACCTACCTTATTAGATCAACCAATTTATATACATTTATTTATTTTATTTATTTAAACACGCACATAAAATATCATTACAGGCACTTAATACCTTATTCAATAGCCCATGTACTTATAAATTAAAAACAAAAATGGTAACTCAATAGTAACTTAGAAATAATTAGTTTTTAGGATAAATATTTTAATGAAATTGATATGAATACTATAATAAATGATTTTAGGTTTTTCATCAGTAACTTAAACTAAACAAATTGCACAATAAGCGGCCTATGTGAATTCGTTCAGCGTTCACGAAAAGACATAAATTCTGTGTGCCAACGTATTGAGCGCCCGCACCGGATCCATACATTGCGGAATGCAATAAAGAATTGAGAATGTGAAATAAATAGTCACCTTCGCAGCAGTCCGTTTGTAATAATTCTTGATTTTAGAACACATTCCCACTTGACTGATCAACGGTGGATGTTCTTCGCAGAATTCCAAGAGCACAAGTTCTCCATCTCTTCCGCTCAAATCTTCTGGTGTGCGCATGAAGAATACGTCACCGCCACCCGAAGCAAGACGTTCGGCTTCGCGTTGCTGTAAAAGTAATAATAATATAATATAATAAAATCGTGGGACATTATTCAGACATGGCCATCTGATCCCAAACTAAGCAAAGCTTGTACTATGGAAACCAGATAACTGATATAGTACATATACTATTTTCTTTTGTAAATACATAGTTATATAGATAATTTACACCCAGACTCAGGACAAACAGACGTGTTAATACACACAAATATCTGTCCCGGGTGGGAATCGAACCCACGACCTGCGGCGTGAAAAGCAGGGTACTTTCTTCCTGCAACAGTGTTGCCAGATACTAACAACATCCTTGCCATAGACGCATTGAGATTGAGTCGAAAAATTCGACAAATTTATTATGAAAACTAAAATAAACGTCGTACACATACTAATTGTATTATCAAAGAGCTGTTACAACCTTTGGTAGTACAATTTAAAAGAGTAAAAGAAGTTTGCTTTGTTTTAATAAGTTTAACTAACAATTATCAACCAAGATCATCATCATCACTATTTATTTATTTAAACTTTAGTACACAAACTGTACAAAGGCGGACTTAATGCCAAAGGCATTCTCTACCAGTCGACTTTTGGGTGATGCAGAGATAATATGGTAGGTGTACGAATGAACGTTTAAGTAAATTGTAGATACTTTTGTACTCTATATAATCATAAATACATAACTATACATATTATTTTATACATATTATACAATATATATTATTATAAATACATACATTAATATATACATAAATAAGATTACTGATGAGAGGTTTCTAACTTTATTTTATTTAAAATGTGCTCACGTGTTTTCTTTTTGAAAGAAACTCTAAGCCTTTCTAATCTCCGGAGGTAGCGCATTCCATAGAAGTATAGACTGCACGAAAAAGGAATCATGAAGAAAATCAGTGCGATGTGAAGGGCATTGTAGAAGCCGGTTGTAGGTTGAACGCAGATTTTTGCTGTGATTAGAGCACACATATTGAAAATGAGGAATAAGGTAAGTAGGAGGAGAAGGAGAATTCAGAATAGAAAACAATGAAGTAAGTGCCCTCAGGTTTCTGCGGTGACGATGTAATTGGGTTCTATAAGAGGACACATGGTACTTACGGAGATTGAATATGAATCGAATGCTGTTATTCAGATGACAGTCAAGTTTATTGAGGAGATCTGCATTCAGGTCAAAGTAGCATACATCACCATAGTCGATTATGGGTAGGATAAGGGCCTGCACAAGCATCACTTTTGTCTCAGATGGTAAAAAGTTTTTTAATCTGTATAACATCCTCAAGATCCCGGTAACTCTCTGACTGATGCTTGCAACTTGATTTTTCCAGCTAAGTGTTGAGTCTATAATCAGCCCAAGATTTTCTTACATTTTGACTACCGGGAATTATGGAGCGGTTAAATATTATAGGAGGAAGAATATTATTCTCAACCCTGCTCAGCATACGCGAACTGCCCACTATAATTGCTTGAGTTTTGACCGGATTGACAGATTAGTCCAAATCTATCTGATCAATTCTTAATACAGTCAAGATCTTTGTTAACTTTGTGGACTGCTTCAGATAGTCTGTCAATACTTGCCTGCGCGTACAATTGTAGGTCATCGGCATAAAGATGATACGAACACTATGGCCATAGTATGATCATAAGGTCATAATAATGTCATGAGTGCTGAATATGCACTAGAAAAAGTGCAGTTAACTATTCGCTGCTCTTTATCACTATATATTAGGTCTTTACCTATGAAATTGCCGTTCTGCAGTACTGGCCATTTCAAATCAAAATAATTTTTGTTTGGCTAAGAATTCTAATTTCAAATTAATTTTATTTTAAAAACATGGATTCTTTTTTCCAAAAGTAGTCATTTCTTTATTGATTAGTGTTACATTTTCATCGCATTTCAATCTTTTTCGTCATCATGGATACGTTAAAAATTCGAGTAATTATGGAATATGAGTACCGTCGTGGCAGCAACGCGGCACAAGCGGCACGCAACATCAACGACGTTTACGGAGCTAACACTACAAACCAACGCACCACCTGTTATTGGTTTGCTCGCTTCCGTTCTGGAAATTTCGACCTGAAAAATGAACCTCGCGGTCGTCCGAAGACTTTGGTCGACAATGACGAATTAAAGGCGGTTGTGGAAGCTGATGATACACAATCTACGGCTGAATTAGCAGCAGCTTTCGACGTTAGCGTCAAAACAATATTGGTCCATTTGCGTCAAATTGGCAAGGTAAAAAAGCTTGACAAATGGGTGCCCCACGAACTCAATGATCGCCAGCGCGAAGTACGCGTCGAGACGTGCCTTGCACTGCTCAACAGACACACAAATGAAGGAATTTTGAACCGCATTGTTACCTGCGATGAAAAATGGATTCTGTTTGATAACCGCAAACGCTCAGCAAGTTGGTTGGATCCTGGTTCAGCACCTAAACAATGCCCTAAACGAAAACTTACCCCTAGAAAAGTGATGGTCACTGTTTGGTGGTCTAGCGCCGGTGTGATTCATCACAGCTTCTTACCAAACGGGGTGAGCATTACTGCAGATGTGTACTGTGAAGAACTGAGCACGATGATGGAGAAGCTGGCGCATCTCCAACCAGCATTGGTCAATCGCTCGTCTCCGCTGCTCCTGCACGACAACGCGCGACCTCATACTGCACAGCAGACGGTCTCCAAGTTGCAAGAACTGGGGTTGGAAGCTCTCCGTCATCCGCCCTACTCACCAGACCTTGCGCCTACAGACTACTACTTTTTCCAGAATTTGGATAACTTCTAGGCGGGAAAAAAATTCAATACCCGAGAGGCAGTACAAAATGCCTTTGAAGAATTT
Organism: Pseudoips prasinana; assembly: GCA_951640165.1. Lineage (NCBI taxonomy): Eukaryota > Metazoa > Arthropoda > Insecta > Lepidoptera > Nolidae > Pseudoips > Pseudoips prasinana. Next base: position 21,271,029 of record OX621240.1, read on the forward strand.
GTTGCCTCCCGTCCAGCTGATTTCTTTAAGAAGGGCATCAATAAACTGCCACTGCGATGGCAAAGATGCATTGATTGCATGGGTGATTACTTCGATTAATACAAATAAAAAAATTCATGAAAAAAATTCGTTTAAATTTTTTCATACAAAACGGCAATTTCATAGGTAAAGACCTATTATATATATCTATATCCTGTTTTAACGTCTTGTAAATGTCTTTTTGATAAATTTATTTTCAAACTTAAGGCTGATTTCAGAGTGACGCGCGCGGCACGCGCCGGCGGCCAGCGCGTCTCAACAGCCATTTTAAGTGTACGCAACGGCGCGTGCGAGACGAGTCACTCTGAAACGCTAGCTGCCAGTAGAGGAGCTCGGGCAGCGCTGGCCGACGGCGCGCGTGTCACCGGCGGCGCGTTTGAACTGCGTGACTATGAAACGCAACTACTATCTAGTGTAAGATAAGATAAGATAAGATAAGATAAGATAAGATAAATTATAATTATTAAGCAAAAAAAATTTATGAAATCATAATACGGTTCAACAACTCAGTTAGAAAAATAGAATGAGTAGAGCGATCAACTTATGTAAAAGATAATAATAATAATACCCTGGGACATTATTTACACACGGCCATCTGATTCCAAACTAAGCAGAACTTGTACATACTATGGAAACCAGATAACTGATTATTACATATACTACTTTTCTTTTGTAAATACATACTTATAATAGATAATTACACCCAGACTCAGGACAAACAGATATATTCATGCAGACAAATATCTTTCCCGAGTGGGAATCGAAATCACGACCTCCGGCGTGAAAAGCAAGCATTTGCCAACCACGTCAACAGAACCGTCAGATGTTCACCTTGTCTGGCATATCATATATTATTTACCTTCGCCTTCTTCTTAATATGCTTCAACAATGGCTGCACAGGGTGCGGTCCTGGCGCAGCAAGGGGCCCATACGATAGTTTCCGCATGGCCGGGCGATGGAACGCTCTCAACCGCGCGGGGCCCATGTGCGTTTGTATGAAAGGCGCTCGGAGTTCCACTACGGGTGTACTGTGTTGGATTAATTGACCGCCACCTACTTTGAGACGAGGATTTTGTGATTTCGGTTGATAGTACCTGGGGTAAAAATAAAATGCAATGGTAAATTCAAGAGCTCATTGGTCTTTCGCTCAGAACCATCCACAAATAAAGTTAAATAAATTTTATGATTTTTCGAACGGCATTTGAAATTATTAAAGAGCATTATTAATAGCTAGTATAGCTAGATGCTCTCACCGATCCCTAAGTGATCAGCGTGTTTAAGCAACTAGGCTCACAGTCAGTCCATAGATAGGTGACCGTCAAGGTGGTTTAATTTCTCAGCGTCTCTGTGTTTCACGGAGCACGGTAATCTGCCGGTCCCGGTTGTAGCCATTAGGCAACATTCGTTAAGCCATTTGGGAAGCCTACAGTGCAGCTTGGACAATACTGACACTAGGGTAAACACAGCCCATATGATAAGTAAGTTGCTCATGCGGTCGCCCAACCACCGCATGAAAAAATTTAAACCAATAATATTAATCTGTTGTTGCCAATTATAGACCCATATTTATATTCTCTACTCTGGCAAAAGTATTTGAATCAATAGTTTGTATTAAAATTAACAACAATTTTCAACAGTATATTACTGAACATGGCTTCAATGAAACTAGATCCATGACTACAAATATGGTAACGTTTGTGGAAGAACTTACTGAGACTATAGATGGTCATTAAGAAGTGGATGTCATTTATACCGACTTAAGCAAAGCTTTTGATCGTGTCCCACATACCGTGTTAATCAGTAAGCTTTCTGCCTATGGTTTGTTTTAATATTTAACATAGATACCCACATTGTAAGAAAACGTGACGTTCTATGACAAAATAAAAGTCAATTTCGGATTCAGCACACCCAAAATCATAAAAAATTACGTAAAAAATCCAAAATAGCTCTCAATTTTTTTTATTTTGCAGACTTGTGTTATTTAAGACAGTAAGTAGCTTACACATCATTAGAGATATTGAAGGGATCTCTATCAGGTGATTTTGGTGGCGGCGGTGGAGCATCTTCTTGCAACACGTTAATCACACCAGCTTTGCCCAACAAGATCTTCGATTTCTTTACGTGAGGATGTGGGATTTTTACTTTTGGAGCTGGGCCTCTTTCTGAAAGTACATGTTTTTTTATTTATTTTTTAAAGACAACCCTCGTACTATTGCATTAATCCCTGTGTCGCGGGGTACTTTACAAACATATAATAGACGGACACAAATTACATACAGACTCAAAACAACTTTTTATGGGACACACAATTAGTCGTCCAGCGTGGGACTCAAACCCGCGACAAGAAGCGGCGAGGCGGCTGTCTTACCCGCTGCGACACACGTGCAGTCAAATAATAATATGATTGGGTGCTTTTGGGTTTGTTAAACGCCTTAAACCATGTGACCTACTTATGACAAAATGTAGCTCATTTTGTCATAAGTAGGTCACATGGTTTAAGGCATTTAACAAACCCAAAATTTTCAATTTACAAAATAATAAAGAAATCCAATTTACACAGGAAAGATATTAGATTTATCAATATTAGATCGCATGGTTTATTTTTTGTACCCAAGCGAAGACAGTATTATTTAAGACACCACATGGCTCATACAAGGTCAATAACATCAATAATAATATAATTAATTATGTAAGTTATCCGTTACTATTTTTCATTATGTTAGCTCCTCACGTCAGTTTTAATAATAATACATACTTATATATCCTCAAGACAAAGCTGTTATCAATATCTATTTTACTCGTAACACATAAAATTGTCGTATGAGTAAGATTAATGTTCATATAATAGCTTTGTCTATAGAGTAAAATAGATGGAAGGATCTTAATAAAATATTTTTTTAGTAATTTATTGATTATGTACCTCTCGTAATCTTCGACGGATCAACATCATCAGGTATCCCCAATATAATATTTTCATCATTAGGGTCCAACGTCAGTATTTTTGGTTTTGGAACATTCTTCATATTTTCCGCGTCCCAAATAACTTCATCTTCCCACGTTCCGTATACTAATTCTTCGTTTTCTACAGGGAATATACTATACCAGGTATTGTCTTCACCGTCAGCTGCGTTTTGGTCTTTGCTTGCGGCTGCTGCCGCCCTTTGGAAGATAAATGAGGTTTGATTTTGTTGTTTATAATATTGGATAGAAATTGGCAATCTCAAAATTAGAAGCTAATTAAATTAATGTAAATATTATAACTGTTTTTGGGTGCAATTTTAAGTAATAAAAAGATATTTAACATTTATATATGAATACAGGGCTATATTCACTCACACTGGTGATAAATATATTATTAATACTAATTACTTGATTGAATTTATTAATATGGAAATAATTATGTAAAGTAAAATACTCTTTATTGTACACCATAACTTACATTTAAAATAAGAGACTTTCATTTCAATAATATATTGTGTGAGGAGTAAAGAAAGTGCAACCAGGAATAATGTTAAAATAAATAAAGTCATTATTTACTACTAAATCATTATTGTTCGCAGAAGCAAGAAATAGCAACAACAGTGGTGCCTTTGTTTGCAAACCTAAATGAAGTGTATTAATTATTTTAATATAAACTGGAGAGCTTTGTCTTGTCCTGATACTAACAATAATCATAGAATCACCAAGTCCGGATGTTCATCTAAATCATCAAAGGGACCCGTGAATTCGATTAGTTCAGTGATATACACACAATATTGAAAATATGAAGATTGATTCGTATATGACTTACGCTGGTTTAGGTGTTAAAGGCGCAGGCGGCTGCGGACGTGGATGTGAGAACTGCTGCGCGGTACGACTGCCCGAGGTGGGCACCCAGCCTGCCGCGTTACTTTTGCTGTTAAGACGGGCTAACACCTAAAATAAACACATAAATTAGGTACAACTAATTCAGTTTACAATATATCTAAGAAGCACGGAACAGCCATATGTTTAATACAAATAAGTTTCAGACGTTATTTTTTTAATTAGTAGTTCAAATTCAGTGCCGATGGCAATCAAACCCACAAACCACGGGGTATCCGCAACGGCACCGTGGTGTTCAGTGTGGAAACTAGTCCCTGTGTCGCGGGGTACTTTACAAACATATAATTGTCGGACACAATTACATCCAGACTCAGAACAACTATTTATGGGTCACACAAATAGTTGTCCGACGTGGGACTCGAACCCACGACACGAAGCGGCGCGGCAACTATCTTGGCCGCTGCGACACACGTGCAGTATACTATTCTCGATCTATTTATACCAATCACTTGATGATGCGTTAACTTAACGCAATGAAAACACTTAACGCCACCTTAGGGAAACCTGCACAGTCAAGGCGGCTGGCATGCTAATACCTAGATTGTTCCATAATTCTTAAATGATAGTTTTAATATGATCAATTATTTCATTAAATCATTTTAAACATTCTGACAACTTTCAGAGATGTGAGATGTAAAATTTATGTGCGGGTGGGGAACACACCCACGGATCTCGGGGTCAATTTAAGAATTGGGAATTAACGAATTCGTGGGTTAAATCAAATCTAATCTTTCGTGGAAAGTGAAGTAAGGATTAATTTAGGGAGGTTGCCAAGACGATAAGAGGGACGAGGCGCTAGCACACTTTTAGCAAGTCATTAATTGTTTATTGTACGCCAAAAGTATTAAATTAATAAAATATTAACACATTAAAAAGATTGTTTAAATGGCGACCTCGTAGCTAGATATAATCTCTTCCAGGCAACGCACGGTGGGGCATTTATTCAAATAAGGCGGTCAAAATTATTTTCTTTGTTTTATGTATTCTAAATACTTTATTATTATTTTATTGAAGTTATACTTCTTTTGGCGCGATGGAGAAAAATGATGAGAGTGAATTTTTACGATGCGCGCGCACACCGACACCACAAAATTTAACAGCATGAAGTTAGTTCTAGGTGGTATGAAAATGTATGAGAGTGAATTTTCACGGTGCGCGCGCATCGTAAAAATAACAGCATGACGTTAGTTCTAGGTTGTATGAAAATTGATAACTATGTTCAAGTTGTATATTAAGAAGTATAACTTCTAACGCGTGTACATAAGTACACACAAGTTTTTTTTTTGAACTATAAAAGCTTTTGGTGAACATATATTCAAGTAAAACACAATTGTTGATGAGAAAATTACGGTTTATTGAAAAAATAAAACACAACTTTTTATTTTACAACGTCCCACGTCCCACGTCTCTTCACCAGATTACAATCTTCTTCCTACACCCGAATCCTAGCATGCAAAACAGATAGACCAAACTGTATTACGTCGATGTCGACAGTTTCTTTATGTTGTGGTCATCCAATTCTTTTGATGTTGCACCACAGATGTAGCATTTCATTGTTGGTTGAAGTCGTCGAAGTTGCAGCGTTACACACTTTTGCATCAACCATAGTCAGAGTCATAACGTGTTTTGTACTTAATAAACTTTCGCTCAGTGCGAATTCACTGTGTTTCAAAGCATTTATGGCCTCTTCGACATTTGCGTTTTCAGACCTAGTGATATCCACTGTGATAAATTGGATCCTTATTGGTCGACAGAATCGTGGCGAAGAAGGAGTTGGATTTTGCCAAATCACTTTTATGTTTGACCCACATACTAACTGTAGCGGAACAAAGCAACTTTGGAAAATGTTACTGTCACTCGCGTCTCTATCTTGCATTTTTTGTTTGAATTGTGATTGTTGAGATCAATCACATCCCCATTTTTAGGGTCAACGATTGACGCTGTTCTGTACTTAAGTGTTTTAGTACGTCCTCTAAATATGTTGCCAAGCGTTTAGCTATATGGTCCATTAGATCCTGCAGGTTAATTTCAGTACATGTTTCGGTTATCCGATAGGCATCTTTCGCCGGATAACAAGTCTTTTTAGCTTGCTGTAACAATTTGTAGCTCGGATAAAACTTCTTGTTGCTGTTTCTTATTATTTCATATGTCGCCTTGAAAGGTCAGCTTCCACAAACATTGAAAGGGCGGTAGATGGATCTAGTTGTGATTGTTTTTCATACTGCTTGGTTATTTTGTATCCTTTTTGATATGCTTGAGCTGTCTGTGGAGAGTTGGTAATGTCTTTTAAAATATTGGATGCAATTCTCTCTCCCGAACGTTGAAGGCTTGTCTGCGCAGCGTGTATTAACCATTCTTTATCAACAACACTGCGAACTTCACGTGTTTTTCTGCGCTTACTCCTTTCACTTGATTCTAAAATGACTTTGTTGGTCGACTCGAAGAACGCCTTTAACCCTCGGTATTTCGAATGTTCCTTGTAACCACTTATCATTCTTTTGAAGGAAAAGCTGTTGTTATTTATGGGCTTCCTTCCACTTTTTCTTAAATTGAGACTTCAAGTAGGAGAATTCATGCTTCACTTCGTTCTTTTGTTCCTCACAATACTCACTTTGTGATAAAACAAATCTCTCAAGATAATACAACTTTTCGTCAAAATTATGCAAGTCTTGTTCCTGCATTTTCTTAATAAGGTATCTACGCGTTACTACTCGCACCCCTGAAGCACCCCCAACTTCTGGAACAAAAAGAGAACTCGCTAAAAAAATAATAATAAAAAGTTGCAAATTCGATGAATTTGTACTATATAATTCATTGATGTTGAAAACTTTGTTTTCACGCGAAATCACGGTAAATTTTATCGTTTTCAATTACCTTAAATACCCTTTTTTATACTACAACTGACAAAACCGATGGGACGAAACCTGAAGTTCAACAAAAAACATTTTAACTAAAAAAAATATGAATTTAATACAACAATCACGAGCATGTTTTTGTAATTTGCCTGTACCCAATTTTTTTTTACCATTGGCTTAAAACGTATTAATATGTATAAACTCTTACCCGTTATAGTTGAATCCATCACAGTTTTCTCCATAACACACTCCAAATAAAATATATTCACTTTTAAAATAACTGTTTTGTACGAAATGTCTAAAAGCAATATGAACACTTAGAGCTATGATCAAGTTTAGACTGGCACACCTTGGCGCGCGCTCTGAGTGTGGAAGCGTGTTGGGTCCCCCATTGTTCTACTGTTATTTACCAGTTGTAGGAACTCGTTTTTGAAGTTATACTTCTTTTGGCGCGATGGAGAAAAATGATGAGAGTGAATTTTTACGATGCGCGCGCACATCGACACCAAAAAATTTAACAGCATGAAGTTAGTTCTAGGTGGTATGACAGTGAATTTTTACGATGCCGGCGCATCGTAAAAATAACAGCATGAAGTTAGTTCTAGGTGGTATGAAAATTGATAACTATGTTCAAGTTGTATATTAAGAAGTATAACTTCTAACGCGTGTACATAAGTACACACAAGTTGTTTTTTTTTTTACCTGAGACAAATTTTAGGAATTGTATTTTTGGCCGCCTAATTCGTAGAATTGCCCCTCCGTGCAACGGTTGGATGAACAAGTATTGAAGAAGTATTGGGTATTTGTTGGCATAATTAGTGAAGGTTTTCTTCTATTGGAATATTTGAAAGTAGGAAGATAATTTCAGTTATCTTAATCATTCCTCATCAGATATTTAAAGCTTTGAAGGGCCAGTTTGCGTGCTTGGTAGATACTTGCCTTTGAGTGAATTATGTCACAGAATATTATTATTAAAGCTATATTGGGGTTCGCTCCCAACCTAGCCTATAACGGTTATCTACAAGAATTATTAAAACGACTGCAATGAGACCTATAAACCCATAGGGAAGCAGTAAATATGATAGCTAGACCAGGTTATATTCGAAAGATTATTGCGACTAAATCACCTCACTGGACTACTCTGAGTGCGCTTTGCATAGTTGTATAGTGCCCCGCGGTATATGGGTTATTTTACTATGGAGGGCATTGTTTACCGTTAGCCGTGTGGTTTCCAGCCTAGAAAGAATAACAGGGTCACCACATACCATCCCGTGGGTGTAATAAAATGCGACTACGAGACACAGCAGATAATTAGGCAGCAGCGCCACCTGTGTACTATAGCTATCACCTAACTGCCGTCTCCAGCTCGCATGCCAAGCGCAGTGACTTCGGTAAACCCCTCCGAATGGCAACGTTAAAGAAGTCTTTGAGGGAGGACTATATCCAGCAATGGACGATCAATGTTTAAAAATTAATTTACATTAACCCCTATACTTGTAACTATGTTTAAACATGGACCAGCTTGAGAAACTAAATTTTATCTCATGCGCCTAAATTTTATTTCATTTAATTCATAAAATAATTTTCCCGCGATGCTTCGCGTTTATAATTATAAAGGTGTCTCTTTTTCGACACTTGTATACATTAATATGTTTGTCCTAAATGCGTTTAGTAATATCGAATGGATTGTATAAATTCGAGCCTCCGAACCACGGAGCGGTTAGCGCACATGGGGCCGGATACCCCGTGGTCGCGGGTTCGATTCCCACCCGCACTTAAATTTATACATTTAATTATTTTTTCAAGATAAAGGTGGCTGGAAAAAAAATATGTTTTTACCCAATGCATGTTAAAAAATGTTTTAAAACGTATACATGTGTTCAGGAAGTCAAACTGAGACCTGGTGATCTGCAGTCAAATACAGAGGAGCTGTATAAACATTAAATGGGGCATCACACCTTTTGTTTGATCTCACTGCCATCCCAAATGACGTCATCTTCCCACTGCAGCTGCGACACCATTAGAAACGAATCATCTGGGAAGCCACTATCAGGGTCCTCTTCAGTCTCAGGCACTTCTTCTTTTACTTCCTCAACCACATCTTTAGGTTTCTCTTCTCTTTCGGGCGATGGGGCCTGCCGATATGATAGTTTATATTGTCTTGTATGCTGGACTAAACTATAAATATTAAAATTTTTTGCATTTACTTTTTTTTTAATTTTTTTATTGCCAATATACAAGCATATTTTTTTTATATTTTCATGTAAATTGACTTATATTTACGTATCGTATGGGCACCACTGCCCAGTAGGCCTCTCATATGGCTTAACGGCCTAATGGCTAACGGGACGGACAGCTTAACGTGCCCTCCGAAGCAGGGAGACGTTCAGAAATTAAACCACTTTGGCGGTCACCCATCTATGGACTGACCGTGAGCGTGAGGTTAATAAAATTGCAATCAATGTAAATATCTGTGAAGTATAGCTGACACCTTATCGGTGGATGTACTTTGAACTTGACAGCATCTTTATCAGGTGTTTTTTAAAGAAAGTGTATCCACTAGTGACTCCTCTAGTAGACTACTAGAGGAGTCACTAGATACAGACACTAGATACAGATTATGGATAATTTAAAATCTTGAGAAACTTTTAAAGATATTTTGCTAACTATTGAGTCTGCAATGTTCGCAGCCTCACATATTGTTTACTAACTGTCGCCCCGGGTTTTACCCACGCTAAACTTTATAAATTGTAGCCTGTATGTGGGTGTCAGCTAACTCCATAGCAAATTTTATTAATATCACTCCAGCCGTTTAGACGTGAAGAAGTAACAAACATATACACAAACTTTCGCCATTATAATATTAGTGTGATTTTTCTATTAAAAATTAGACAATTAGAAGTGTTAGCTCATTATCTTAAATGTTCGACGAAAATTCGTAGAATTTTGCTCTTAATTGGAGTTCATAAAATAAATTAATTGTGAAAAATACTACTATCCCTAAATGATGAGGCAAGAAAGTTAACCGGTTTTAAAGTTAGACTAAACTCATAATGAATAAAAAGTTGTAAAAAAAAGTAGTAACCCACCTTAATTTTAAACCCATAGTCGAATCCATCCCCCGTTTCAGGGACATTTAACATGTCATACCACATTTGGGCAGGACCAAACCGCCAATGTGCCGGAGTAGGTCTCTGAGACCTGTCACCAGAGTTGGACGCGTTCATATCATTGTTGGACTGTTGGTTTTCTTCCATTGGTCTGAAATGTTGATAAAATATAGATATATAATAATTTTAATAATTAAATTCTAAAAGATAATTCCTACTGCTTACAGAAACTAATCAAATGCCTTGGTACTACTAAAACATTGATTTTGTTTTGACTTTCATGTTATTACTTAGTAACTAAATGTTAGACCCCAGCTTGTCAAGTACCTGCCAATGCGATATTTGTGAACAGTCTCAGGACAGAGAACACAATACAAACAGACAGTAGACAGTACATTAGTTCCTCACCAGGTGCTTGTAAGAACAAACCATGGGCTTAGTGTTAGTATACAACATGCATCCACCTAGCCTAGGTTAGGTCTAGATCCTGCACCAAAGAGTTTCTGTATTGTCTGGTTATATGTCATAAAGATTATTTAAGAGCCAGTACTTCAGTGGGCATTTCATCAATATTTATCAAACAGGACTAAGGTTAAATCATGATTATGTCAACTAAGACATCCACTGCTGGACTAAAGGTTTCCCCTAGGATCTCCACAATGGCCTGTCTTGCGCTACACACATTCAGATGTTTCCAGCAGACTGGGATCAAATAAATTCAAGGCTACATCATAATGTCAACCGAAAGATGTCAACTGCTGATCAAAAGCCTCCCTCAAGGATCTCGACAATAGCCAGTCTGGCTACCCAAATCCAGGGATTACTAACAACACTCGCAAAATTGACAGGGAGAGCACTCCCCACACTATGTCTTCCAGTTCTTGGCCTGCACTCAAAAACTTTTCCGGCCCACGGCCCAATCCACCATCGGTTCAACAAGCATATGCCAGTTTTATTTTGTATCGCCTGTTATTATGATTACTTACTTCAACAGTTTATCCTCATCATCACTAGCATATTGTGACTCCTGGTTCTCAGTAGTTACTGGTGGAGTATCACTGCTAGTGCTGCCGCTGCGCTTGCGTCGTCTTCGTTTCTTTACTCCGCGCCATATTTGTGGCAAGCTGGATAACTTCCCAGGGCCAAAGAGACGTGAAAATAGCAGGACCTAAAATGATTTTTTGTTATGCTATTATTGATTTATTATTATTAATGACTAGCTTGTGAGATAAAGGCATTTTAAGTACTTGGTGGGGACTGAGTGGAAATAGTTGATCCCTTTTTTCCCAAAATGACTGGTATTATTAAGCTGATTGGTTAAAAGTAGGCATAATTTATAATAATGTGGTGATAACTATGACATAAACAAATATTATTTTTCAGACTTAATACCAATAAATACAATATCTATACATACCTTATCTGGGCGGAAGTCTGGAAACAACTCTCTAACATCAATATTCATATATTTTGATGGTAACATTGCAGCTAATGGTGTTTCCAACTTTTTTGGTTTCTCACTTCCCTGAGACCTGGATCTGAAATATATTTCATTTACATATAACTTATATGATTCAAGCTGCAGTCTACAGTGTTACCGGTGGTTCAGAAATTTATTCTAATTGTCTTTTAAATAGATGACAAAGTATGGCAACATTAAAACTTACGGTATACTTGCTGGAGGTGGCATAAGTTCTCCATCCCCTTCCATATCCCCTTCATACCCCTCATCATTAGTCCCTTGTACAATTTCTTTATAGATCTCTTCTTGCTTGACATATTCATCACTCTGTGGACAATCGGTAACATCTGTGGCAGACTTAAGGTCCGTAGCCCCTTGTGTCTCAGTGCTTGGTAAGTCATTCTGTGCCAGGTTAGCAGTACTGTCTATGTCCTAGTGTTAAGACAAATTATATCAGTGTGCTGCCATAAACTGTATATCAACTGGTCATAAATAGACAAATATATGTAGATATTTTCTTATATTGATATGATCTATTTCAATATACTTAATGAAATCGCTAAAGAAACTAAAGAAGTTTCGCATTTGTCAATTTAGTTGCAGTTTTTTTTAACATTAACATTACTTAGAATATCTTTTTGTATCAATACGTAACTAATAAAATGTACAGGCATTTCATAAGTTCCTTATTGATAGATTCCAATTTCAATTTCAACTCCATCTTCCGTTGGCTCTCGAGCCTATACCATCTACCAATCTGGGGTTGGCGAACAATACACACTGGCCAATCAAATTTAGGATTCCCTTGGTAACATTTTTCTGGAAGATGTACGTATTATCAGATTGGTAGATGGTGCTGGTTCAAGACGCCGCACTGTGATTCGCGTAGAACAAACTAGCTGGACAAAAACAACTCTTCAATTCCTAATAGTTAATTATTAAGATGAACTCATTAGCCCTATACATTAAGGAATACATCTATTAATTTTCGTAATTACCCTCATTAGGCCCGTCATTAAGGTAAGTATATAAAGTGTTGATAATTCAAAGTGCATTCATTTGCATTTTTACACCATATTGTTAACATTATTTTAAGTCACTAAAAGAAATTTGTGATAGTGTTTTTGTGATGGATTGTGTACATAAGGGTAAGTAGTTTTGTTTTAGTTAATTTTTATCACAGGATCTTCATTATTTAATTTTATTAAATTAAATGTTTCGATAAAAGTGGACTTTTTCACCCATATTTTTGAATTTAATAGTCAAAATATTACATGTCCACTCATGTCCACTCTGTAAAATCTATTTTATATGATTCTCACAAGTATCTAGTAGTAATTAGTAGAAAAAAATATTGCGAATTATTTGCACAACTAATTTTTTTCTTTTTTTTTCTTTAAACAGTTTTCACCGTCTCAAAAATGGACTTTTTTGAAGAATGGCTAAAACACCCGAAGGAAACGCGAAACGTGGAGCTCTTTCGGTTTATATCTTTGAGACATGACTTTGATGGTGTTACGGAGCAGTCCCTGAGAGACGTCAAGGTCATCATCTCAAAATATTCTTCAAAATTGGCTGAAAAGTGGAGCAGCTGTGCAAGAAATAGCAGCTGTGCAAAGAATAGCTACGAATAGAGATTTACTTAATATGTTATTGATAACATCTGACCCTGTAATAAATGGTTTAAGAGAAATTCCCCGGAAGAAAATAGGTTCATTCCCTATCGAAGTCCTAGATTTATTAGTTCAACCTAGCTTTAAGGAACAAAATGTTAATATAGTTTCTAGTTTTCATAGTTCTGCCACTCATGATCATGACTATTCAATGGATGATTCATCTGATGATAGTGATGATGAGTGATCGATTTAGTTTTTAACCGCTCAATTGCTTCAAAATATTTTTTTTTTGCCCTCGAGTGCTAGCTGCTCTCGGTGCACGGCGAGCGTTCAACCCGCCTCAACTAAAACTTGATTTATGGTTTTCCTAAAAAGGGCATTTTGAAGGTTTTGACTGTTCTGTATAGCATGTAAAATAAGGTACAAAAGTGTATATGTTAGGTTATTTAAGCTCAAATAAATAATATTCCATTAGCGTTAAAACTAGAGGTGCGAGTAAATGTTAGTGTGTGAGTTCTAAATCAAAATTACAGAAAATTTAAATTAAAAAGTGCAAAAATATTTAATATATCCATAAACTAGATGAATTACTTGATGTGATCATGCACATTTGAATATTGTTCATGTGGAAGAATGACAAAAAAACACGGAACGAAAAGAATACACAAATTTTAAAAGTCGCTCACTGAGATTCAACTACCAATATTAGAATATTTTTGTTCCGTGAAGTTGGTAATAATACGTTTTGTCTATGCTCTTAGTATTAGAATTGTTTTGGATACGTTTAAATAGAGCTCTAAGCCATTGTAATAAGAATCATAATGATTTTAAAATAAAATGTCAAAATGCAACCACGGTTGCAGCGAACAAAGTAGGCATTTGAAATTTTGCAACTGTGCACTGTGATTCGCGTAGAACAAACTAGCTGGACAAAAACAACTCTTCAATTCCTAATAGTTAATTATTAAGATGAACTCATTAGCCCTATACATTAAGGAATACATCTATTAATTTTCGTAATTACCCTCATTAGGCCCGTCATTAAGGTAAGTATATAAAGTGTTGATAATTCAAAGTGCATTCATTTGCATTTTTACACCATATTGTTAACATTATTTTAAGTCACTAAAAGAAATTTGTGATAGTGTTTTTGTGATGGATTGTGTACATAAGGGTAAGTAGTTTTGTTTTAGTTAATTTTTATCACAGGATCTTCATTATTTAATTTTATTAAATTAAATGTTTCGATAAAAGTGGACTTTTTCACCCATATTTTTGAATTCAATAGTCAAAATATTACATGTCCACTCATGTCCACTCTGTAAAATCTATTTTATATGATTCTCACAAGTATCTAGTAGTAATTAGTAGAAAAAAATATTGCGAATTATTTGCACAACTAATTTTTTTCTTTTTTTTTCTTTAAACAGTTTTCACCGTCTCAAAAATGGACTTTTTTGAAGAACGGCTAAAACACCCGAAGGAAACGCGAAACGTGGAGTTCTTTCGGTTTATATCTTTGAGACATGACTTTGATGGTGTTACGGAGCAGTCCCTGAGAGACGTCAAGGTCATCATCTCAAAATATTCTTCAAAATTGGCTGAAAAGTGGAGCAGCTGTGCAAGAAATAGCAGCTGTGCAAAGAATAGCTACGAATAGAGATTTACTTAATATGTTATTGATAACATCTGACCCTGTAATAAATGGTTTAAGAGAAATTCCCCGGAAGAAAATAGGTTCATTCCCTATCGAAGTCCTAGATTTATTAGTTCAACCTAGCTTTAAGGAACAAAATGTTAATATAGTTTCTAGTTTTCATAGTTCTGCCACTCATGATCATGACTATTCAATGGATGATTCATCTGATGATAGTGATGATGAGTGATCGATTTAGTTTTTAAGTAGGTATTTTATGTATCTGATATTAGATTTTATAGTTACATTTATAGTTAAATTTATTTATAAAATTGTTTAAAAAAATATTGTGTTTTTATTTCACTATACCTGCTCAAACGACCAATGGACCTCAAATAGTATTATGACCCTTATATCTTTGCTTAATAACCTCATTTATAAATAAAAATCGAAACAAATAATATTGTCCAGCTAGCTTGTTCTACACGAACCACTGTGCTGTGGTTGCAGAAAGCAATCGAGCGGTTATGTAGGTATTTTATGTATCTGATATTAGATTTTATAGTTACATTTATAGTTAAATTTATTTATAAAATTGTTTAAAAAAATATTGTGTTTTTATTTCACTATACCTGCTCAAACGACCAATGGACCTCAAATAGTATTATGACCCTTATATCTTTGCTTAATAACCTCATTTATAAATAAAAATCGAAACAAATAATATTGTCCAGCTAGCTTGTTCTACACGAACCACTGTGCGCCGGACGATAAAATTTATGATTTCCCCTTTTTTTTTTATTCGATATAATACTAAAAACAGGATGAAGATCAAATAGAAAATAGACAAAAACTAATGCTGTTTTTGTAACACCAATGTATATGATATATAACTTCATATATACCTACTTACTTACTATGTTAGTCTGTCAGCTGATAGAATATTTTTTTCAAATTAAGATGCTATGTTAGTAGTATCTTATTTCAACTTTACTTCCTACTGAGTTTTCTGGCAGTGTTTCTCAGTAGCTGCCACTTCATGGACTGCACAGTAGAGTAAAAAAATATTAACGATTCCATGCAAATGTAATATTTTTATGGAAGAAATGAATTTGGATTTTCAATTTTCAACGTTAATTCAAGCTTATGTTATCCATTTCATCACCAGTAACGGAGTGTTTCAACAGCAATACTTTAATTATGCTATAGAGATATTAATAATTGCATGCATATTATACACAAAATCTGTTTGAGAATCCTTTTGTTGATTGCCTTAATAAATTCTGATTTCTCAAATTTAAAATATAAAAAGCTTAAGCAAAAATTATGTGTACTGAATGTACACATAGTACATACAGTTTAAAATCTACAGTCACTTTTCAAATTGTGCATTTCTACAATCATCACAGATTTTTACATAACTGACTTTAATATAGGCTCAGCATATCTGGTGGTAAGTAGTTATTGTAGGCTATGGCACTTGCACAGAACATGACATTCATATATTGGTGAGCTTGCTATTCTCTAGCGATAGTGACATTACCATCCATTGTTTACATTCTGCTTTTACCTGCAACATAGTTTATAAGGTGGGATTAGCCCAGTAAGGTGGGAACTTTCCCATTCAAGCTGCTCATTATATATAAAAATGTTATATTTTACCACTTATACAAAAATGTACAAATTGCACCCAAAAGTTTCAAGAAGTGGACTTATATTTCATCATATATCCAAGTGTAGGGATAATTTTACATGATATTCGATTTATATACTACTTTGTTCAATTTTGGTTTAAATTAAGTATTGATTAGAGATTTTAGTAGTAGTTTTTAGTAATACCATTGCCTACTGTGACACAATCTATATTAGTTCAGTTGTTAACAAAATATCCAATAAAATAATCATAATTAGGTTTTTATTTAGAATAAGAGATTTTTTAAGTAAGTATAATATTAGAGTTCATATTACCTGCATTATATGATTCGTTTTGCAAAAACAAAATTATTACAGGCACTAATAACAATAAAGCTCTCTTCTTACCTTGATATCTTCTGCAACATCATCAATATCAAAGAAGTCTTCTGCTGATGGGCTTTTGAGAGAGTAGTCTGTAAAATTAGAAGACATTATTGTTATTTATATGGGCAGTGGTTGCCTTAGTGGAGATGAGATGTAGAAGAACTCTAACTTGACAGCATTCATAAAACACTGTATGTGTTTTATGAATGCTGTCCAGTTATCTCAGAGGATCATATCAGCAGAAAGACATATACTGGTGGGCAAAGGCCATCCCTAAAATCTCCACAATAGCTAGTCTTGTACTACCAAAAACTTCAACAACTCACAATTATTGCTGTGTCTTCCCTTTCAGAAATGATTTTATGTTTAGTATTTATTATAGAACATAGATACATAGGATGTTACAGAATAGGTACATTCTGTTCAGCGATAACAAGGTATATACTGTTTACGCACTCAATTTTGAAAGTGAAGACTTCTTAAGCACTTTTTGGTTGAACAAAAATCATGAAACTTGTGTCATTATCATGTCACGCTTCCCTTAAGCTTTCTGTATACTGTGTAAATAGGTGTATACAATATAATACAATACTTAGGTATACAATAAAATTGACAACACCTATTCCCTGAATAACATGAAGGGTAATGTTTTATTTATACAACCCTCTTTATACTTACTTAATACAAATATTTTATGTATTAGTAAGTGATTTACATAGCTTGAAAGTTTCTTGAAGCAGTGGAAAATTGTATTTATATTTCTCGAGTTGAGACAATGTGGCATGGTGAATATTTACATGACTCTCTCATTACTAAAACAAAACAAGGGCAGAGAGCAATATATTTGGGACTTCACCTTCAGTTTATAGGTTAAAATGAAATCAGCAAACATTCTTCAGTTAACTAGATCAGGACAACAGGTATAAACAAACCTTTTTCTTCATCCTCCTTGCTAAGTTCTTCTTCATCCAGTACTTCTGACAGCATAGATCCCAGCCCTAAGCGTGTTAATGACGAAAGCATCCGTTTGGACTCTCCATCGAGCAGGCCATCATCTTCAAGCTGACCTCTTTCATCAATATTTCCGAAGAGAAACCCAGTCAAATCCATACCGGATCGACCGTTGTCACCCGCATCGTCACTATCACACATTATTAAATTAATATTACATTCACTTATAATAAGATAATTTAAATCGGCTTGTATTAAAACTTCACAATACAATAAAGCTTGCTAATGCTTGCTTGTGGAAATATTTTGACAAGTCAACATCTATGTATCAATGTAACCTGAAGATAGCTGAGAATTGAGTTTTGCATCTCTGTCTACCATTAGTGAAAATGCATTTTATCGTCTCTTCTTAAGAAATGTCTTCTTCTTCTTTTTTTTAATGGCAAGTTATGCCGATGTCGACAATTCTGCCAATGACAGATGTGAAATGGGAATACGTGTGATAAATTTAACCAAAATTTTCAATGTTATAGCTAATTGCGTGTCTTGGCGATTAGGCTAAAACAAAACATTCAGACGTAACAATCACAATTTGATGCCATTGCATCTTATAAAGCACATTAATACTTCGTAGAGTTCTGGGGAAGGGAATGTAAGCAACGAGGAAAAGTTGATGGGAATGGGAATCTTTAAATTTGGAAGGAGTTCATATAAATTATAGGCAGAGTTATTATTGGTGCATTCAAAGAAAATGTGGTCCAGTGAACCCTCGTCCAGCCCACACTCACAAAGGGATGAATCCCGAATCCGTATTTTGTGTAGAAAAACAGGTGAACAACAGAAACCTAAGCGCAGTCTACAAACAGTTGAGATCACGCATCTGGAGGTCTTTTTATATTTATGAAACCAAGGCGTTAACACAATGTCCGGTTGAACTTCATAATAAAAGCCACCTTTGCTCTTGCTAGAAATATCCCAATAATTTTGCCATGCTTGTTTTAAGATTCCTTTGGGAAGATTCTGCAGGTCATATCCATAAAAACAATAGAATCTATCATCTATAATTTGGGATGTCACAGCATCCTTGGCCAATAAATCAGCATGTTCATTCCCCTTAATACCACAGTGGCTGGGGATCCATACAAGTTGAACAATTTTTTCCTTTGCAGAGCAAGCCAAGAGAGATTTTTTAATTTCTAAGATAATGTGGCTATGTAGTTTTGATCGGTGGGAGTTTTGCTCTAAGGTTTTCAGAGAGCTTAAGGAATCAGAGAAAATAACAGCTTTATTTATATTGTGACACTCTATAAAGCGACAAGCTTCCAATATAGCCACGCATTCCCCAGTGAAAACAGAAGACTCCTTGGGACACCTATATTTTAAAATTATGTTAGAGGTTTGGTAATACACTGCAACTCCTACAGGCTTAGCGTCTGATAATTTTGAGGCATCAGTGAAAAATCTTTCATAACCATTCCACCTTTCCTCAATTATCTGATTGAACATAACATTCGCAGCAGAAGAAGTTTTGGAAATTCCAATATCAAAATATATTTCCGGTTTAAAACATAAAACTTTAAAATCGAAACTAAAGAGCGGTAGTCTGGGAAATGAAATTATGGGGAACACTAAATTTTGGTACTCTTGAAATGGAACAAGAATCAATGGGATAGCTTTATTACGCCAGAATCTTGCCTGTCTACACTGAAAGCTTAACTCAGATAACATATTAATCAAAGGATGGGATGACTGAGTTATAATTTTAGATATAAAACGTGCCGCTAAAAACTGTCTCCTTAGAGCCAAAAGGGGATCAGCACACTCGACCTGTAATGCATTGATGGGAGAAGACTTCATGCAACCAGATATGATGCGAAGGCACATGGACTGGACCTTATCTAACCTTTATTACAAGGAACCATAAGGAAGCAACCGTAATCCATTATACTACGTATTAAAGCATTATACACTAGCTTCATAGTATATGGGTGAGCACCCCACCAAACCCCTGCAAGAGCTTTTAATATAGGAACAGCTCTCTCGCATCTTTGGACTAGATAATTTATATGATGAAAACCAGTTAATTTGGAGTCCAAAAAGACACCTAAAAATTTGACTTTGGGAACAATTGGGATATTGTCTCCATTGATATTGACTGAAACTTGAGGGATATTATTTTTGCGGGAAAATATAACAGCTGAGCTTTTGGTAGCAGACAAACTTAGGCCGTGTCGTAATAGCCACTGATTTAGAGAATCCAGGGAGATACAAATGGATGAGGCAGCATTCTCGATAGATTGGTTAATCACATATAGAGCCATGTCATCAGCATATTGTAAAATACGACAGTTTGAATTTAGACATGACCCCACATCAGCCATATAAAGGTTGTATAACAGAGGACTCAGAACGGAACCTTGCGGTAATCCCCTCCACGTCTGTCTAGCATCAAAATCCTCTCCATGGACTCTCAATACCAGGGAACGAGGTGAAAGTAAACTGCAAATGCACTGAACCATCTTAACCGGAACTCTCAGCTCTAGCAACTTTTGCTTGAGAGTGGGAAGATGAACGCTATCATAAGCTGAGGATATATCTAAGAAAGCAGCAACCAAAGATTCGTTTCTTGAAAACGCTAAACGAATGTCTGTCACCACAACCCCAACACTATCGTAAGTACCCAGACCTTTTCTAAACCCAAATTGGGAGCTTGGTAGTAGATTACTGGATTCCACAAACCATTCTAGCCGACTCTTTATTAGATGCTCCAATAGCTTTGCCATCACTGAAGATAAAGCTATTGGGCGGAGGCCATTTGGATCATCTGCATGTTTCCCAGGCTTAACTAACGGAATGATTATTTGAGTCTTCCATTGATTCGGAACCCAGCCATAATTAAAACAAAAATTAATTATATTTAAAAGGTATTGCTTGGATTTTTTAGAAGAATTAACAATAAAAGAATAAGGTAAGCCATCTATGCCTGGAGCCGAGTCACGGACCTGTCTCAAAATATCTGTAAATTCATTCATAGAGAATGACATGACTAGCGGATCAGCAGACAAATTGTATACAGGCAAGTTGGAGTCTTCTGCTTCAGTTGGGACATAAGGGGGGGCAATTTTACAGAAAAATTGTTCTGCAACTTCTCTATTGATAAGAGAGGAAGACGATGGAGCACAACCACACCTAAACCTATTAATATATCGCCATACAACAGAAGCAGGAGTAGCAGGCGACAGTGTGGAACAAAACTTAACCCAACCTGCCCGTTTCTTCCTACGAAGTAATCTTTTTGATTTAGCTAGGGCATGTTTATACAATGTCAGATTGTCACTGTTCATCTCTGAATTGTAGATCAACTCAATAACCTTCCTCTCTCTAATAATAGCAGTGCACTCATGATCCCACCATGGAGGAGATGGGATTTTATTACGGGCACAATTTTTAATTGGGAAGCATGAATCAGCACTTGCAGAAATGGCAGAGACCAATAGGTCATAACAATTATTAACATGGCAGTGATCAATATTACTCAAAACTTGAGAGTTTAAGTTTGGAAGAGAGTCAATTTTATCATCCAATAGGGAAGAAAACTTACTCCAATCTGGTTTAGATAAGTTATACTTCAGAAGGGGAGGGGAAACTTTCTCTAATTAGGTTTTTTCAGCCATAGTAATAACAATAGGATAGTGATCACTGCCATGCGTTAGGTTAGTGCATTGCCAATGAACAGAAGCTGCAATATCAATGGAGGAAAAGGTGAGGTCCACACAGCTTTTGTGTTGGCCAGGAAGAGGTCTGCGAGTTGAGCAACCATTGTTTAAAACACAGAGGTTCAAGCTGTCTAGAATCTCAACTAAGCCCTCCCCAAAGGAATCGCAGCGCTCAGAGCCCCATCTAAAATGGTGACAATTAAAGTCACCCATTACATTAAGAAATGTCATATTTGTCGTACAGTTCTTAAATTGACATTAAACGTAGTTTGTTATATTCTCTTTGAATACACACAGATAACCTATCAATGTTGCCAAACCACTTCACATAATTAATTATTTTGTAAACTACGTTTATTAATAACAGCAAGTTTACACTTCAAATTGCACTTAAATTATCAACAACTACTTATAATATGATTTACAACAGGCATTAAATAATATTTACAATATACATAGGTATATTATTATAAGTAGGTACGGAAGCCTCATCCTTGGGAGTCGAAAAAAAATTCGGCATCACTGTCTTTGAGCATCGTGCCCAGAATGCTGGCCGCATTGCCGCGCTGGAGGGCAATGCTTAAACGCTGTCCAAAATATTGGCCTGCCCTCTGGTCGCATAGAGTGTCAACCAAGCGATTAGATAATTCTCGGACCCCATGGCCCAAGCGTCTCCACTCCAAACGGCTCAAATATAATCTCTTTCAAGGTTTGTATATTTGAGCCGCTTAGTGGCCTCAGCTGATGCAGCAGCAGAGCCGGCGCACGCTTTTGTCCTTGGAAAGTGAGATGTCGCAAGGGTATCGGTGAATGTCGTACCTATCCCACACCATTGATAATTGATTTCGAAATACACTTTTACTAATCTATAATTTAGTTCTAATCCGTCTTAAAAATAGGTCAATGGGAATTTTTAACAAGCAGCCCAGAAATAAATTATTAGGTGGTTAGGTTTTATGTTTCATAAAAAGTGCCTACAAGGTGAACAAACTTTATTTAGTTTGTGGTGCAACTTTTAGAAGAGTTCGTCTAAATTTTAGTTTACTACGTAATTACAACACGCATGTGTGGGCTTATGGCTGGAATTCCAGCTAATATATATATTGTAATACAAAGTGTCACATAAATATTAGATGTAACTTAAGGAACTTAATTTATACATACTTCGGTAAGAACCTAGTTCAAAACGTATTATTAACATAGAAAGATTCACTGATGCCAAATCAGTTTTTAGTAAAATTATTTGACAAATTTAAAGAATTGTGTTAAAATATTATATTTTCTAGATAAGACATGTGCATTTTTGTCATTTAGGTAGGTACATTTATTTGTTACGTAACAGATATCAATGGTTAAGAGTTGCTCACGTTGTAATTATGTAAACAAAATATACCTAAAGTGTGCACCTACTGTTTTAAGATGGATACCTACTGTTCAACAATGCTTCATAGTCTTCATCAGCACTAAATAAATCGCACATTTTTCCCTCTTGTATTCCTGTATGCCAGTGCTTTTTCAACCTGTGGGTAGCGACCCCCTGGGGAGTCGCGAAGCCTCTATAGGGGGGTCGCGAAACTTCTACAGGGAAGTTGCAAAAAGTTGGGAAAGCTAGCCAAAGGGTCTCAAATAAATTTGGAGTATTATGATTAGGCCTGCTGTAAATACAATACAAGTTCATCGCGAAGTTCCAAAACCCTAGCTAGTACTTGTCTTATGACAATCACCTAACCTCTGAATGATAAAGTAAATTTTGGTGGAGTGCTCCCAATTCTTCACAAATATTCGAAACAGACGTGTCTGGAGCGCTTATTCTTTAATAGAATTTACAATTTTTCTAATAATAATTAGAACTTAACTGGCAAGGTTTTGGCCGCAAGGGCTTGGCGATGGAGAAAGCTATGCGTCAATAGGCGTTTCGCATACGTTATTTCAGTCTGGCATTAATACCACTGTTCCCACCAGTCATGACTTTTGCTCGGTCATTACAATACATACATTTCTTTTCCCAATACAATTCATATTTTGCGTAGCTTCAAGAAACTTTCATGGGATTCAAAACACATAAAAGCTAGATAGTGCACACAATCCGCAATTTCCGGGAATTCATCATATTTCAAGGAGACTTCGAAAAATCAGGCATCATTAAATGAAATATATAAAAAAAACTTATCAAACTTATTAAAACAACTTTATCAAGAGAAAATTTCGTGCTTCGAAATTTTCTCTTGATAAAGTTGACGTTACGTTACGTTACGTTTATACCTACTCTTGACGCACTGGGATTTCCGAATAACAGTAAATCCGAATTTCAAATAACTGTCGTCATGAATGAGTTTTTTTATTGTAGTTTCATCACTCCTGCTAGAAATTTATAGTTCTGGTGGTCTTTTCAGTTTATCCATTTTCAATAATTAAAATCACTTTAGTTAAATACGTAAAAACAATGTCTGGCACACGACAAAGAGTAACCGACTGACAGTTTCAACTAGTCCCACGGCAAGCGAGTCGCAATCATCGGCGTACCGCCGCTGCCAGCGTCATTCCCATAACGCTCGTTGTTTCTCTTTTACTCCTTCCCTCAATTCGCATTTTAATTAAGTATTTATCGGAACCCTATGAAAATTAATAAAAATGTTGAATTCGCTATGTGCCACAAAATAAATAATAAAAAAAACGCGGGTAAAAACGTCATGGAAAAGGTTGAAATAAAAAACTGCTGTATGCCGATACCGCATTAAGGCTATCTGATGTATAGGATAGTTTGTTATCTAAATTTAATTAACTCCTTAGCCGTAGGATATCTAAAAACATACATGTATGAACCAGTAAACTAAAATTTTTTATTATGTAGACTAGATGAATTTTAGAAAATATTTATTTCATACAAAATTTGTCCTGAAAATTGTATACGTACCTACAGACCAAAAATAGAATGCCAAGTTTTGAAGTGATGATCGGTCATATTTGATGTTGATGAGATGGTGGCAATTGATTTTAAATTTTATTTAATCTTTTTTTTATTATGTGAAGTTGCCCCAATAATTCATATCTGTTATTTTTCTGTTTGACTAACATGATTTTCATATCAGCTTCCTAAGCGTTACCTACAATTTTTTTTTAACAGTACCTATATCCAAAGGTTTCACACAAGGGCAGTAAGTATGACTTGAACTCGGGAGAAGAGGGTTCCGTGCCATGAATTAGTTTACACGCGTAATATTGAGACCTTTAACATCTTATATTAAAGTTCGGGAGGAGGTGTGGTTCCCGGCTCAGAAAAAGTAACAGGAGCCCCCCGTACCTCTCTGTATCGTAAAAGGCGATTAAGGGATACATCAGGAAGGCGGGCAGCAGCGCTACTTCTGTATATTATACAAGTGGCGCCGCTTCACTTAACTGCAGTCCCCAATTCGCATGCCAACCGCGGTGTCTACGGGAAACTAGAAGAAATGTCCAGGTGTGGACGATTTTAGGCTGATGATGATGATGATGGAAAACCTACACAAAAAGTTCGTTTAGGTAACAATTTTTTACGTACCTAGGTATGTATTAGTTGATTAATTATTATAATAATGAAGTTTAATATAAAACTATAAAAACTGCCCAGAAACTAAAAAACTGTCCCCTAGTAATATTTATTTCCTGAAACCTGATCTTTTAGGGTTCCGTAGCCAAATGGCTAAAAACGGAACCCTTATAGATTCGTCATGTCTGTCTGTCTGTCCGTCTGTAAGTCACTGCCATTTTTTTCCGAAACTTTAAGAGCTATACAGTTGAAACTTGGTAAGTAGATGTATTCTGTGAACACAAAACGATTTTCACACAAAGAAAAACACAAAAAAAGAACAATAATTATGGGGGTTCCCCATACATAAAACTGAAACTCAAATTTTTTTTTTCATCGTATCCATACATGGGGGTAGGTCTTCAAAAATTATATTGAGGTTCCTAATATATTTTTTTTCTAAACTGAATAGTTTGCGCGAGAGACACTTCCAAAGTAGTAAATGTGTGAAAATGTGAAAAATGTGTGATACCATGAAAATTTTGTCATCTATTTGTATGTACACCACATTTATGCAAATAAATATTTTTGTATTTGTATTTAAAATGAGTGTCCCCCCCCCCTGTAACTTCTAAAATAAGAGAATAATAAAACCTAAAAAAATATGATGCACATTACCATGAAAACTAACAACAAAAATTTGTTTGGACGAGATCTAGTAAGTAGTTTTATTTAATACGTCATAAATCGTAAACCGCAATTTAACTTTCATTTAATCAACTGAAATACTTGCTGCTACGGAACCCTTCATGTGCGAGTCCGACTCGCACTTGGCCGGTTTTTTAAAGGTACTTTACAAACATATAGTTGATAGACACAAACCGCAAGAATCAGTATAATTACTTATGCGTCACACAAATAGTTATCTTATGCAGGAAACTTCGAGCAAAATGCTCGAAGCTCAAAATGCAGGAAACGAACTCGGGACACGAAGTGACTAGGCGACTGTCTTAACCGCTGCGCGACACGCGCCGTATTTGGAAATACTTTTCTGCCGAACTTTCTTAATTTTTTTAATTTGACCAAATATATTCAGAATTCATTTATTTACGTTACATGTTCATATACACACAAAAGTATTCTTAAAAGGTCCAATAGATTTGGAGCAAATTGTCTTTGATCGATAGACATACCTACATATATACATACGAATTTCCTTTTTATCTGATCGAAAATTGAAATTAACTGTTACATATAATATACGCTAGTTCAGTTATAATCTCTTGTAACAGCACTTGCAGATTCTCTATGTAATATACGATGCGGTGGGAGCTGTACATTGGAGTCCGGTTAGATGCACTGGAATAGTCGTGTAATCCACATCCCTAATAACCGCAACAAGAGCGTCATTCACTGTAATGTTTCTACATTTAGATATGTGTTGACGAGTTTACTAGGTAGATCATACATTATCAAACCATTGAACACTCCCGAGTCCAACTAGAAAGACCTGTGTAACTTTTTGGATTGGTTTGTAACGTTTGGATTTCATAAAACACAGCTAAGAACAATCCTACACCTTTACAACGCGTCTTGAAGAAACTTAGTGATAGCATAAATTTACCCA
Source organism: Pseudoips prasinana (assembly GCA_951640165.1). Classification (NCBI taxonomy): domain Eukaryota; kingdom Metazoa; phylum Arthropoda; class Insecta; order Lepidoptera; family Nolidae; genus Pseudoips; species Pseudoips prasinana. The sequence goes on from OX621240.1 coordinate 21,297,429, forward strand.
ATATTTGTGCTTTATTTGCAAATTCGGATGATGTATTATGGAAGCCTTGTTGTTCTAGTTCTACTTATCTCTTATACTTCAATTACAGTAAATTCGGTTCGGACCAAAAAATAAGTTATACTGGGATTTTTCTGAAGATGAATTCTCAGTATCGCCCCGGACTCTGGTAGTTGGTGGCGTTACACCTACTTACGTATCTTAGAGAGCGTATAAAGTCATCGGTGTTGTATCTGGACTTATTGCGGTTATGTTAGCGAACTATCCATCTGATTTTGAGATTGATTCGGAAATTAAAGAGAGAAAGGTTACATTTTTGTCATCTTTAATCATAAGTTGAAAAGAACATGGCTGAGAAATGCCAGAAAACTCTTTTAGAATGTGCTAATAAATTAAAGTCTTTCCACATGATACCCGTTTAGACCAAGCTTAAAATTTTCATACAGACTGCAGCCGATTTTTTTCAACACGTTTCAAATCATTCTTTGAAGCTGAAATATGCCAATGTAAAAGACGGATGGCCTGTCTGAATGAGTCGCACCATAAGGTTCTATTTGTACCATTTTCCCACGGAGCACTAAAACATTATATTTCGAATTTTATAGAAATATAGATGATGAAGTAATTGGGCACACAGTACAGATCCCACACACACATACTTCACCATATCAAATTCACACGAGCTTTGACATCCCCATATGTACCTACGGCTTTTGCCCCCGCTACGTCTTAGAACATTCTCGTTGAACCCGTAGAACCTCGTAGAACATTCTCTGACCAAATCGGAGACGTTCTCAAGAAAGGCCAGGTCAGAAGTTCCCTAAACCGGCGAGCATGTATGAAGAATATAATGACAGTAAATGAGGCGAAAGAGGTGTGCAAGGACCGTTACAAATGGAAATCCGTTGTCTATGCCTAACCTTCTGGGAAACAGGCGTGAGTCTATGTATGTATGCACGTCCTGAACCCCGCTTGAATCTAATGTCCAGTGAAGCAGTGAAAGGCTCCGAGGTCAAATGTTATATTTTTAAGTGGGGTGGTAAATTGGTAAGCAGACACATTAGTATCATTGATAATCATTCAGCCTTTTTATGTATCTTGATTGAATTCCCACAAAAAGTCGACTGCACGTGTGGGGCAGCGGCATAGACCGCCTCGCCGCGTCGTGTCGCAGGTTCGAGTCCCGCGCCGGATAACTATTTGTGTGACCCATAAATAGTTGTTCTGAGTCTGGATGTAATTTGTGTCCGTCTATTATATGTTTGTAAAGTACCCCGCGACACAGGGATAAATTCCCTAATGCGGGCGTTGTCCTATAAAAAAAAAGGCTACAAAAGACATTATGTTTATTTGGAGTTTTGGCGCCAACGCGGAAAAGGACGCATCGAGGCTTGTTTTATTTTCAAAAACTGGTGTAAATTCGAGTTTTAATGTGTAAATATGGTGGATTTTTAGACATAACATCTTCGACAACGTACACAAGTGGAGGAAAGTGCGATATTGCCGTGAATTGTGATTTTCCGTGTTGAAACCAAAACTCCATAAAAGCCTCTAGTAAAGTCTCCACTGCTTTACTGGGGTAGGACTATGACTTGACTGTGATGGACGTGACGGACATGAATGACTGACTGTGAAATATAAATATTACAACTGAAGACGAGGCGGTAAAAAAAAATGTTTATTTTCTATATAAAGTACCTACTAGTAGTGCCCGCCGACTTCGTTCCGCGTTATAAATATTTTTGTTTGTCCCGCGTAATACTTCAAGATTAATAAAAATTATGATGATGAATCATATCTTATGACACTCCGCAATAACGTAACTTTCTATTGGTGAAATAATTTTGGAAATCGGTTCAGTAGATCCAGAGATTACCCCTTACAACGTCACCAACTCACAACCTCACAAACGTTTCCTCTTTATAATATTAGTATAGATGAAATAAAATCATCACCCCCGCCCTTTAACTAACTGGTCTGTTGGTCTAGTAGTTAGTGACCTTGACTGCTAAACCAAGGTCAAGGGTTGAATCCCCACGGTGCGGTGTAATGAACACGATTATTTTGTTCTGTATCTGGTTGATATTTATCTATGCATATAATAAAATCGTAGGAAAGTAAAAACTGTACATTGAATATTTTTTTTAAAGGATACTTGGGGCGTGATCTACAATCGATATCGATGCCAAAAATATAGTTTTTAGAATTTTTGTCTGTTTGTCTGTATGTATGTCCGGGCTAAAATCAAAAAGCACTGCATGGATTTACTTCAAATTTTGCATGAATATTACTAAGAGGTCGGGTCAACATATAGGCTACATATTATCACGCTATCACCTACGGGGAAAGCGCTGTGATATTTATAAAGTTTAACGCGGGTAAAACCGCGGGACACAGCTAATCTATAATATGTATGTCTTTAGAAATATATACGTTTGGTTATCAGTTGTCTTGTTGCCATAGTATAGGGTCTGCCTAGTTTGGGATTCCCAAGATATTTATTTATTCAAAAAAGTATGATCATAAAGCGTGTTAATTTCAAAAGAATCGCATGGCTATTGAGTCTTTTGAAAAAGTGCTTATTCACCGTAACTAACTAATGCATGTGCATAGTGATTTAGAGCGAAAGTTAAACAGAAGTCAAAAGGTACAAATGAGACCACCGAAGCGTTAAGAGCCGTTCTTTTAGTCCCGCTAACCGATGAATACTTCAATTCGATGTCCTAAATGGCAATATTCCACTTGTTCGATGAATTCGAGATTTTATTCCCTGTATAAAGGACTGAAGATTGGGTAAAGCGCAGGGTGCATAACTCAATAAAACCTATTACGCACTGTATCATACTATACTGTATTAAACGTATACGGCCCGTTTGATAATACATGTAGCAGGTCCACGTCTACACCTGATTTATTACATTTATTTCAAAATACGGTGATTACTTTTTTTGTTTACGCATACCACTCGCATAAAGTGTCTACAGGTGGGTATGTCAGACTCGCACCAACTAAACCTAACCTGCCGTGGACTTCTCTTGGCGCCTGATGGAAGGAACCCCGGGAACGCGGGTATGCTGTTCCGGTGCCCCCCTTTTGCGCCATGTCCCAGATGGTCGGGACACGTATCCTGAGAGGATCGGGTTTACCCTCCCTTGGTAGTACATGTAACTGGCCCATGTCTACACTTGATTTATTACATTTATTTCAATAGACAGTGATTACCCTAGTGTCAGTGTTGCTTAAGCCATCCAGAAGGTCAATATGGTTGTCTAATAACTACGACTGGAACCGCTTGCTTAACTTTATCTCCGCAGCACGAAGATGTTCTAAAATGAATCCACTTTTGTGTTCACCCACTCTTCTTGATTGTTTAAATATCAATGTGAGCAACTGGCAATAAGTGGCGGAGCCTCATGAGCTCCGGCATCCTTATTCAGTCACAGCATCATAACATAAAGTTATTATTACTGAGTATTTTCTGTTCGGCACTTCCTCAGTTGGATTGCTCTTTCAGCGATAGCAAAATCGCTATGCTGGTTCTTATTTAGCGACTAGCTGAGCCCGCGACTTCGTCCGCGTGTTAATTAGTATATTTCGTTTTTTTGTTTTTTTTTTTTTGGTAAAATAAAAGACTTTTTCTAAAATAAAAGTAGCCTAAGTTACTCCTTATTACATCAGCTACCTGCCAATAAAAACCCCGTCAAAATCGGTCCAACCGTTTCACAGATTAGCCGGAACAAACAGACAGACAGACAGACAAAAATTTTAAATAATGTTATTTTGGTGTATGTACTGTGTATATTTTTATATTTATGTAGTTAAACCCGGTTATTTCAATATTACAAACAGACACTCCAATTTTATTTATTTGTATAGATAAGGGCGTATACCTGAAGAATATGTCGCTTTTTTTTAAGACAATGCCCGCATTTGCGAATCTATTCGCGTAACCCGTAAGTCGCGGGGTATTTTACAAACATATAATAGACGGACACAATTAAATCCAGACTCAGAACAACTATTTATGGGTCACACAAATAGTTGTCCAGCGTGGGACTCGAACCCGCGACACGAAGCGGCGAGGCGACTGTCTTAGCCGCTGCGCCACACGTGCAGTCATTCAATAACCAAGCTGTAAAAAATATAATAAATTAAATACCTTATTATTGACATTATACATATAGGCAGTGCATATAGGTACCAATTTATACTTTTGTAGTTATTTAATTATTTAGTATAATTTTAGCTGACATACAATATTTGTTTAATTGTTGGGGTTATTTGTTATACATTATAATTTTGTTTTAATTTCGGGTATTATATGGTTTTTATTATCATCAGCATCATTTATTATACGCTTCCTCGTTTGTTTTGCAAAAAACAATAATCTATACTCACGAATCTAAACTTGTAAAATATAAGTCAGCATAATACACAAAACTGTACAAGATGTTCAAATTCTATTTATACATCTAATACGTTATCTAAGAAGGTAGGCGTTTTTGGCATTATTATATTACTGCCCGTTTCACTTACCCTTGATTATGTTCTGTCAGCGTCCTTCGGGATACGTTAAACTTTGTAAGGAAATATTTCACAGCTGTATCTTTCATCTTTTAAGCGAAATTATCCTCAAGAAAATAAATATGGGCAGAATTTTCGTCTTTACAAATTTCTATTTTTCAAATGCAGGTATTTTTTGAGTACTTACTACCTCTCTATTTGTGGAATTTAAAATACATTTGGAAATTTTAACAACTAATAGAGCAGGCAATAGTTTTATATCAATTTATATACAAGCTGTATAGGTGATAGAAGAGTTTAAAATAATATTTGAAAATTACTGACGTCTAGAGGTTAGAAAGTTGCATCGCCACTTGTGTCCCGGGTTCGATTTTCGCGCATTACAATTAGTTGTGTGACACGTAAATTATTAGACTGGATGTAGGTTGTGTTATTGAAGGAATAATATGTTTAAAAAGTACCCCGCGACACATTAAACATTTCCCTAATGCACGCATTGTCTTTAAAAAAATGTGAGCCGTCACAGGACGCCTGGCAGATGTGAAACATCGACATTATTTTGTAAAAGTAATATGCAGAAAAGAACATATAGGAACTAAATATGTCATAATGATAAAATAAAAAGTCGATTGCGCATGGTGACGCGTCGCCACACCGTACACACTACTATCGTATAGCGAGGCGACGCGTCGCCACGGCATGCATCGCCACGCCAGAAATCTGTTTTACGTGCGGCTATAGATGTTTCACATCAAAAAATTGTAGTAGGCGCTTATAGCAAGTGGACTTCACTGCTTCGTAAGTGGAGACTCAAACCCCGTTGTTATGATACAAGTGGTTTAATTAATGAGGATCTGGCTCTTAAGTAGAAGTCAACAGTCGTTCAGATATGTCCACCGTTCTCCATATGAAAGTCCAAGTCTGTAAGTAATAATCACGTTTATAATCAAAGAATTTAAAGGAATAAAATGGATCCCAGTAATCCACTTAAATCAACTCCTTAAAATGCAGTTACAGCTTAGATTCGCCGTAATGGGAGCTGTTATCTCAGTAGGAATTATAAAAGTACTAGAGTGGGTAGAGGTACTTCCCTAACAGTTAAACAGAGGCCAGGATCTTGCTACTTAATGTAAAATTTAATTTTTGATACTTACCCATTTTGGTCGTTTATAAGCGGTAATAACACTACATAGCTATTTACTAGAATTGGCTGTCTCACTAGGTACCGATAAAAATGCAGCCAAGTGCGATTTATTCATAAAGGCACATAGAGGTGGGTATTCGTGTCCTTAGAAGAGTCTATCGGCGGGACATAGTAGTAAGACTTAAGTACCAACACATTATTGTTTTAATGTACTGAGGACTATACCCCACAGTCAAACCGTAAACACGGTTTTGTGGGACAATAGTGTATATATGTGACAATGAATGTTTGTAAATTATTGGATAAATAATCAATAAGTAAGATATACCTACCCTATTAGGGCCCCGTACGTCTTAATATGTAATTACAATAAGCAATGAAAGAGAAATCAGTAAATTTTTTTCATGGCAAACAAGCAAGGGGGTCACCGATAGTAAGTGATCGCCGGCGCCCATAGACATGCGCGACATTAGAGAGGTATTGCTATTGCCGACTTTTAAGATAGGAATTCTCTTCTTGAAGTTTGCCATGTCATACTGGATCGGAAATACCTCCGCTATTATTATTGATACCCCAGAATGGTAGAGCGCGGAAATAAGTTCTTGTGGTTATTTTTCGATCATGCATAAACATATACTCATGTCGAAGTTTATTTATTTGTGGTAGTATTTGTGGTTTGAATCCATTTCACTAGGTACATTAGAGATAGCCATTTATTATTATTTGTTTATGCCATCAAGTTGCAAAAAGCATACACCACTAATGGTTATTGATTAATGAAGCCTTGCGGCATACTGATTATGCGTTGCCGATAACCCTGTCAGAAATTATTGTAAATGTTTTCATACAATCCGTGTACCTAAATATCTATATGTACCTACCTATAAATAATTATAAATTAAGGTATTTTAAATGACTACAAACATGTTCTGACTATTTACAAGGGCTTTTTTAAAGTCAACGTGAATAAAAACCTTTTTTATTTTATAGAAAATAATCTTATTCGGACATCTTTATCATGATAAATAATGGATTAATTTTTTAAATTAATAGTTAGGGAGTTATGGGCCAAGATTTTGTGTAAATAAGTACTGATATGGATTAATCCAAGAATTCTCCTACATGAATTGAGGGGACTTATTTTTACCATTATAGTTTTACCACCACTTTAGTCTATCATTTTATGTGTATGTCAATATTATTAATGGAATCAATCTATAGAGCGATTTAGATTTCATTATTTTGTGTTCATCTCCGTCCAATCTGATAGATCCGAATCGTTATTGCATTACAACCAACAAACAGCATTGATTTTTTATTTACTTAATTTTTACCAGGACCTGTTTACTATTTTGATTAACCCATTTGAACGATGAACACTAATTACTTAAATCTCTGTATTAAAAAAAATATTATTTTAAATGTCAACTGTTAATAAAATTATAAAATAGGTTTGAGGAACTATTCTAATCAAAATATATATTTTTTGAGATGTTTGAATTAAACCTGGATTGTTTATTTTAGGGCTGCTTATTTTGAAAAAGTTTCTTGTAGTTACATACATCGAAACACTCAGATATCAAATACGTCTACGTTCAAAGAGCGTAAAATTAAAGTCGCCCAGTAGCGACTGAATAATTTCTTTTTGAAGTGAGCTTTACCTTTTGCGTTAGTAAGTCAATTTTATATTAGTTCTAACTGGTAGCTTGTGACTTAATTATAGTTAGTTTGAGGAGTAAGAGCAACTTTTAATTGCGTAATTTGAACGTCAGGGATTACAATTAGGTATGCAATATGCAGGCGCCTTAAAAGATGGACAGATTACCTTGCGAGGGTTGCTGAAAGCCACTGGTTGCAGGTAGATCAAGACCGGCAATTGTAGAGATCTTCGCCTTTGTCCAGCAGTGGACGTCTGTCATCAGATATGTTGATGATTAATATGACCAAATTATGATTAATATGACTAAATTGTGTGCAATGCGTTTTATAAGCGTTAGTCACGCGTCATCTGCGCATATAAGGCATGGGAGTGTGCTAGGCTTTTAGGTGTTACTCATGAAACCAAAGATGTAAAATATCAGTTTGCTAAATACTGAAAAACAATATAATATTTTTATGAGTAGCAACCAATTCATTTTCGCATATTACAGATAATGTTTAACATACGTTGTAGAAATTAACTTAATCTAACGCATGCATGTCTAATATTGTTACACCAATACCATTACCAACAAACGACTTTTTTTTTAATTATTATTTTTGGATAAATTAATTTGACGTGGTTGGTAACTTGCTTTGCACGCCGCAGGTCGTGGGTTCGATTCCCACGCAGCTGCGCAGGACAGATATTTGTGTGCATGAACATGTCTGTTTGTCCTGAGTCTGGGTGTAATTATCTAAATAATTATGTATTTACAAAAGACAAATAGTATATGTAGTATATCAGTTATCTGGTTTCTGTAGTACAAGCTCTGCTTAGTTTGGGATCAGATGACCGTGTGTGAATAATGTAGTAAGATATTATTTATTTATTATTATTATTTATTTATTTTTAGTATTGTAAACATGCTAAGCTTAAACCAAATATCAAACATCATAAAATGAGTTGTATCAACAACCTCAACTATTTCAGGTATTTTGCTAACAAATTATCTACAATTAGTCTATTAACGTTATATGAAAAATAAAGGCATTATCGTACTAGTGTCTGTTTCACTTATCCTTGATTATGTTTTGTCGGCCTCCTTCGGGATGCGTTAAACTTTGTAAGGAGATATTTCACAGCTGTATCTTTCATCTCCCAGCGAAATTTTCCCCCAGAAAATAATTCCACATAGTAATTTCGTCTTTAGAAATTTAAATAGGTTTAAATGAGTGTCTTAACTTCTTGATTAAACGTAAAGTCACCTAAAAGAACTGCTCCTTCTTCTTCATCGTCTCAAAGCACGGTAATAAACAAAAGAATCTCCAAAAATGTGTCCTCGAAAAAACTACCAGTGACTGTTAATAAAGTGTTGAGTTTCGTTTCATCGTAGAGACGCCAGCACATCCAGCAACCCCAATCTGTCAAATATCTTTTCTAGATTTTCAACTTTATCACAAAAGTATAAGGTCCACTTTCAATTGGGGAAATTTGACAGATTGGGGTAGCTTGATGTGCTGGCGTCTGTACTGACAAACATATAAGTATAATTTTCGGTTATGGAAGCACACTAACTTGTATTTTATTATTTACCGCAGGTTTGATTAACTTCTCTTTATAGTAAGTACAAGTGCCGAAGGTTTCATATAGTCATTACGACGTTTATTACGAGACGATTACGTCATTGCTATCTTTGTCAAATTTACTTATTAACCTTATTCGATTCATAATCTCAAGCTCTATCAAATATTACAATACTCATATGTATGCGACGTCCTTATCGAAATTTACTTACAGGTTTACAAAATTCCTAGTATACTTACTAACATAAAATTAAAAAAAATCTTACATTACATTACTCTCTCACCATAGTTCCAGGTTAGAACATCCGTAACAAAATAGAAAGTAGGAAATTATATCTGGACTATTGCTCTAGTATCTAATGACCCTGACTGCTGTGCTAGAGTCGTGGGTTCGATTCATACCCAGGACATATCTTTGCGCGATGATCCCGATTATTTGTTCTGTGTCTGGGTGTAATTTATCAATAATGTATATGTATTTAGAAATATATAAGTATGTTTTTCTGTCGTCTAGTTATCATAGTAGGTATGTACAGGCTAGAGATGTCGGTTCAATTTTACAATACTCAGTGAACTAACTGAACTCGGAGTCTTCAGTCGAACCGAGCTTCAGTCTTTACAGAAAGACTCGAACGCTAAAATAGAACTCCTGAGTTCTTTTTAGCGTCTTTTTAAGGCCCTGGCCTTAAAAATAGCTCGAGTCTTAAAAAGAGCTCGAGTCTTAAAAGAGCTTCAGTCTTATGTCTTCAGCGTATTAAGGTTTAATCATGTTAATAGTTGCAGGGTAATCCAAAGGTTTAACAATCGTCATTGTCAGATTTTTTTAAGATAACCAGATTATTTTTGATGCCTGTTGGCGTGGTTGGCAAATGCTTGCTTTTCACGCCGGAGGTCGTGGGTTCGATTCCCACCCAGGACAAATATTTATGTGCATGAACATGTCTGTTTGTCCTGTGTCTGGGTGTAATTATCTATATAAGTATGTATTTACAAAAGAAAAGTAGTATATGTAATATATCAGTTATCTGATTTCCATAGTACAAGCTTTGCTTAGTTTGGGTTCAGATGGCCGTGTGTAAATAATGTCCCAGGATATTATTATTATTATTTAAATAATTTTTCATGATGATTAAACTGATTTTTCCTATTAATTAACGCTTTTATTTCTTTAAATGCGCTTCTGATTACGAAGATATTCCACAAAAGTAACATTTTATTGCCCGATTTAAAAAGGAACTCCAAACGAAAAACAACTCGTGCGACACTCGCCCGTAAAAACGACTCGAGCGCAAAAAAAGACTCGAGTTTCAAGTTGCGCTCAAGAGCTCATATAGACTAAGTTCTCTAATCTCTCTGGGAGTCTTATTGTAATAAGTCGAGTCGTGTAATTTGTCAGTCGCGCTTAAAATTTAGGACTCAAAGACTCGAGTTCTTTACATCTCTAGTACAGGCTTTGCCTAGTTTGGGATCAGATGGTAGTGAGATAGTTGTTCAAGATATTTATTTGTTTCTTATTATGTTTTCCTTGTAGAAGTCGTTTTGACACATAAGTCGCAATAACGATAGAGTATGTTTCGCCTTTTTTTTTAGATTTTTATGTAATTAATGCTTGCGCTAATAAAATATTCAGTCCCTATTAATTTGTCTGACTATTTTGTGTTAAAACATATAAAAAATGTATTATTATATGAAGTCTGTAAACTGAATCGTATAAAAACCCTTCAAAAGGCTATTTACTGTAAACATAGAATATACTTGCATTAACATCGTGTAGGTAATTATTACTTACCTAAATAAAAAATACCCTGTACTGTAAGTTCAAAATTACCTATGTATTTACATTAAAAAACATTGTGTTTTTAAGTTTTGTAAAATTTGTTTAAAATTACAAATACTCAGTTTGACATAACGTAGACCTAATTCTAATACAGCGTATGACAAAATTGAAAATTGTTTAAGATTAGAATGAATACCTATTCGTTTTCATTAAGATTTTATGGAAACGCAACATTAATATTTCATCGCCACGTGACGCTCCGTCAATTTCAATGACAGGTGTCAAATGTAATTTTACTAGTATTGTGCTACAAACTTATCTGGCCCGGTGGCCAAAAGTAGAACTAACGACGCCAGTTTGAAATGTCAATCCATGACATTCCTGCCATTGATTGTTTGTTGCGCGTATTTATTTTTCTTTTTGTGGTTTTTAATTGTGAAAAATGCCGAAAGCTTTAAAAATTGATGCGGGGAACGTTATATTACAAGTATTGAATTATATGAAGGAAGAATAACGCCTTCAGGCACCAATTATACCCTTCACTAAGTTGTATGAATGCGTAGCTGTTGCTACAGGTTAGTGTTGTCAGCTTCTGAAAAAATACGAAACTCCCCCTCGCTCTTTAAATTAAAATACATATTTTAAAATATTCATTATTTAATTATTTTTTGCTATTTCCTTTGTAGGTGTCCGCGAGCGATTTGTAAGAAAACTTGTGAAAGAAAAAGAGCAAGCAAATGCAAAAATTTATAGCAGATCAGAATATTGATAGATCGAATTCTGAAATCCTATCATTGATTGCAGAAGCTGGCAAATGCATTGCGATCATGTAAAAAATATTGAAAATGTGTGGCGAAAAAGGGATGGATACTTAGACGAGCCTTTCATCATTCATTTAGGTAGTGATAGTGAAAGTGAAAGCAGTGATTCCGATAATGATGATGATGAAATGACTTCTGAATTAAACCATTCCGGTGACATAATAATACCTGGAGTATCTCCGTTAGAGAACACTTAGCATACGTTTTATGTAAATGATCATAATTATTGTATAAATATATAAAGATTAGTAATGACAGTATTTGTTTGCTTTTTAGTGAAGTAATATTTACGTTACAATGTGTATATTATTTTTACCCACTTTATTGCAAAAAATAGTTACTAGCAACACTAAATGCGATACCAGCGACGCTGCCACCGGGTCAGAAAAGTTTGTGGGACTGTATTTCGCATTTGAATTCGGATCAGTCATTGAGACTGACATAACCGCCATGGGGGCAGTGTAGCGCAGAGGGACGGAAATCTATGGCAGTTTCATATAATATTTTTTTCATGTTGATGATTTTTCAAATCTGTCTTCTTAATAATCTTTTATTTTTAAAATCTTTTGTTGTTAAAACTCTTAATGCTTCAATGAAAATCCTTCTTCACACTAAAATTATAAAGGCGAAAGTTTTTGAGTGTGTGAGTACACACTCACACACTCAAAAACTTTCGCCTTTATAATTTTAGTGTATAATGTTTGTTACTTCTTCACGTCTAAACGGCTGGAGCGATTTGGTATGGAGTTAGCTGACACCTTGGATTAACACATAGGCTATAATTTAAAAAGTTTAACGCGGGTAACACCGCGGGGCACGGCTAGTATATTATAAATGCGTTTGTGAGTGTGTAAGTTTGTTACTCTTTCACGCAAAAATCTACTGAATGGCTTTTGGTGGAACTTAGTTGTAATATCACACTAATATTATAAAGGCGAAAGTTTGTGAGTGTGTGAGTATGTGAGTGTGTATGTTTGTTACTTCTTCACGTCTAAACGGCTGGAGCAATTTTAGTAAAATATGATATTGAGTTAGCTGACACCTTGAATTACCGCATAGGCTATAACTTATAAAATTTAACGTGGGTAAAACCGCGGGACACAGCTAGTATATTATAAATGCGTTTGTGAGTGTGTGAGTATGTAGTGTTGTGTGTATGTTTTTTTACTCTTTCACGCAAATGCTACCGATTTTCATGGAACTTTGTAGTTATATAGCTTATATATCCGAATAACACATAGGCTTTGTTTACCTATAAAGGTTAATGCAGGTAAAACCGCGGGGCGCTAGTAGGACATACTGCTTATCACCATTCCGTATTGCCCATAAATTTGCATGCGCTTTATTAAAGTTAGGTCGACGAGTTATTCAGTTTCATACATACTTACAACAAATACCAATAGCTATATTTATCGGCATATTCCAACCATAAGTTTATAGACAAATTTGAAGGGTCCGCTCTGTTAAGCTGTATGAACTAATTTCAGTAATCGGATTACAACTATTACATTCGAATATAACGTGCAGCCCCTAGTAAATTGTTCTCCCGACCCGCTAAGCGATCTGGTAAAGGAGCTTTACATTTTATCAGGTTCCGACGAATCAAACCTGATTTTGGTGAAGCTTGAAAGACATCACACGTATAATTATTAAGGATAATATGAATAGTGTGGGGTTAAATCTAAAAGACTAGTGAAAAGTAAACAAGATCAGACCAAGCTCCTTTATTTTCCTGCTTATAGCAGCTATAGCAACTTGTTTAACCGGTTTAGAACAGTTTGTATAAGATTAATTAGTGTTCAGTTTATTGAATTGTGGACAGAAAACATAAAATTTAAGAAAGTACGAGTAGTTGCAAGAGATAACTACAAAGCTTGCAGCTTGATGGACAAGGTTTGGGCAGTAAAGACATAGAAGGACAGTCACGTATAAAGAAAATATCTAAGACCACGTTTTTTTATTTGGCACCGGGAATACTTACGCATGACACCCGCAAAAAGTGTCTGCGGGTGGGAAGTGTCTGCTGTGGACTTCTCTTGGCCCCTGATGGGAGGAGCCCCGGGAACGCGGGAACGCTGCTCCGGTGCCTCTTTTTGCGCCCTGTCCCAGATGTTTGGGACACGTTCCCTAGGAGGGCTCTGGATTGCCCCCCCCTATTGCTGACTCCTTCCAGTCCGACACAGCGACTGCGCCACAAACAAATCGCTGTCATCGCGGAGCTGCTTGCACGTGGCGGCAGTAGAGGACACTTCTCTGACTGACAAACTAAGACCACCTACAACATCATGGAAGGATAAATAGAGGAGAAGTCGGGGCAGACTAGTACTTACTTACTTATTATTGGATCCGGTGGTAGCATTAAAGCGCGACCGTCGTTATTAACATAAGGTCCGTCATAATAATATCACCTTAATATAGACAGAACCATTGCCAATATGTATTACAAATATTAGACTTAAACTAGATAATTAGACTTAAACTAGATAATTAAACTGAAACATAATCTCTTGACAATAACTTGATACGAGTTAGCTAAATATCATTGCTGTTATAAAATAAATTTTATTAATGTTTTAATACTATCAATACAATGTGTACCTAAATATCTATGTTACTAGAAATAATAATGTATACAACTATAATACTACAAACATGTTCTGACTATTTACAAGCGCTTTTTTAAAGTCTACGTGAATAAAAACCTTTTTTATTTATATTTATTTATTATTTATTAAGAAGTCAAAGCGCTAGGAGGGGAGAAATAAAAAAAGCCCCACCGCGAAAAACACAGCCCTTAAACTGGATATATAGCTGATTACCGTCCAAATTATTATATTTCAGAATAATAATTATTAGGGACTACCTCTGTAAAAACGTATTTCTTAGTATCTTGATACGCCATATCTGTTTGATTTCACACTCTGTGGCAATTAAAACATCAATGAGTATAAGTTTCGCGTGCTTGGAGCAGACGGCGTTTCGGCTAATTTCATGCGTCACGTTCTAATGTGTTCATAGCATCGATATGTACCTACGTATACTTTTCACAAAACCTTCCACGATATACCTAATACACCAAAGACTGGCAGTGAACTCGGGCTCCAAAAATACACGCTATTTTATGTGTGTCCCATAAGAAAGTAAATATATAAGTTTTTAACTAAAGCACATTTTGCCTACCTACGTCATTTCGTATGCTTGCTCCGGTCAAATATTAAAAATGGAAAGCGATGCGTATCCCTGACGAATTTACCCACAAAAAGGACAAAACAAATAAGAATACTAGCTGAGGAAAAGAAAACGAAACTAATATCTGATTTATGCCGTCTAATATTCGTGCAAAATATTTATATTTATGCCTGTATTCTAATAATAATTTTACAAACATTTAAAAAGGCCTTTAGCTCAAAAATGTTGCCGCACTGCATAAGAAATTGCGAGTATCAAATGTAAAATAGACGTGGTGATATTTCTACAAGCTAGAATATTGTAGGTAATATCGATATATTGATCAAATAGATATCGACTCCACGATTTTTGATGGGTTATTTTGAAATATTATAATATTTGTGGCAGGTTTGCTACTGATAGCACTCTTGATGCAATCCATCCATTCATTCATCTGTTACGGAATACAAACACTAAAAAAGAATTGAATGTTATTTATCTCAAATCTTTGCTAATACAAAATGGGATTAAACTGACTTAAAATATTATCATCAAAGTCATTTCACCATTTAATTACTTAACCCTCAAACCCCTACTCAGATTCAAATTCCAATTTAAGTCATTTATCCCGTAGAAATATTACGCACTTATGAGAAAGTCCCTACCGTACTTACGAGGCTGTTACTAAGAAACACTGCTAAAAACTCAACTGGAATCGTTACTGAAAATAATTAATTAAATTTTTTTATTGTATGGAATCAAAGCGACCAAAATGCCAGCATTTCTGTGTCAAATAATCGGAATTATACCTACAGCTACACAATTGAGCTTATATCATATTTTTTCCTAAGTTTATTTTGTGTAGGCGAGTAGTATATAACATAATGTATTCTTAAGTAAAGTATCATGAATTCATCATACTTTTTAACCGACTCCAAAGGTAGGAGGACTTCTTTTTTATTTATATTACTGGATTTCTTGGTTGTTTGAGGACCGATTTTGATAATATTTTTTTTTTATCGATAATACCGGCATGTTTTCACAATGATGTGAAATAAATTTTGTTTCAATCGGTTGTCAAAAAGAAAAATTGAAGAAGATTTAAATAAAAATTATTAAATTGTTTAGTAGGGATTAATCCTACCCCTATATCTATATGTTAAAGCAAGCTAAGATCGCACAACTTCTGTGTCCGAGGGGTGTATTAGACGAAGATTTTTATCGAAAAGCTATGACATCTCTCGGTTGTTATGAACACATGTTTAACATCACTGTAACCACTAACCACCGGAGGGCGCGACGCGCGGCATTCACTGTTCGGACATTGAGGTCATCAGATTCTAGTCCTCAGTAAAATTTTATATAATTAGCTAAGCCCCAATGTATTGCCAATTAAAATTTTATCAAAGTCCACTCACCAGTTTTGATGTGAGTGAGTAACAAACATTCAAACATGGAAGCTTTCACATCTTATATAAATAGAAATGCATCACCGAAATGTTTGTACGCTCATAATTTCCAAATGACTGCACCGAATTGCATAAATCTTTCGCAGGAGAAAATTTGTATGAAAAGAGAGCAAATAGTTAAAAATATGATAAAAGAGAGTATGCGAATAAGACAAAAGAATAAGAATTTCAGACGTCGTTTTAGTCGTATATTACAATGCATTAAAATAATTTTTCTAATATTAGACTTTAGACACTATTGACAGTAAAAAATATGGCGGTACGAATTTCATCGGGACAGTTGGTTTATAATATTAGTAGGAATTATTAGGATTGTTCGGTTTTTCCAGGAACTTAAAACCTAAAAGATTCCAACAGCCGGTCTTAGCATCTTGGTTACCAATTCCCTATGGAGTTTGAGGTTGAATGACAGTTCTAGTTCAATTGTGATAGCTATTCGCAACATATTCTTCTCGACAGAAATCGAAAAATGTAATGGAAATAATTGCAGACTATAAGATCTATCTCAAGAGATTCACTCTAGGAATTATATTATTTGTATAGATCACCATATGCTTTCCACTTTGCTCAGTTCTAGTGGGTAATTACAAGTAAAGAAAAAAATGGTAAGAGAAACAAAAAATTACAAAAAATATCATCCAGCAATTGTTTCCTATTTCGAGAGCAATTTACCTTTACACGCTGTGTTACTTTTTGATTACGACTTGGAAATCAGCACTATTCATGAAAAATTGTACCATGAGTTCTCGTTTCTCGTAGATTAAAATAGTAATACGCAATTGTTTTTCTTGTGTGTGTGTGACTGGTGCGACCAAGGCCGTTGCTTATAGTCATAGATTCCTACGTTTTTCTGTGATTTCATTGGTTAAATGTATATAATGATTATGGACTACGATTACTACTGCTTCCCTCGCCCATCTCTTTCTCAATTCAATTCTTTATTCACAAGAATCATATAGATGATATTTTAAATTAGGCACATACATGGTTCACTAGACATGGCACACAGATATAAATATACTTATTTGAACGTATTTATTGTAATTACATTTAATTGTGAAATGTTAAATGTAAAATACATTGGAAAATGAGCGTTTTGATAATTATAATTAGAATATTAGGTACATATTCTTTTATAGATTTTCAACTTTATCACATAAGTATAAGGTTCACTTTCTATTGGGGAAATTTGTCAGATTGGTGTAGCTTGATGTGTTGGCGTCTGTACCTACCTAATTTTCTCATCCCTCAAATCTACATTTCAACACCCGGTTGCGTCGTTACTTAATTAAGTTTGAAACAGTATTTTATTACAAATTGTATGTAATATGTATGTAGTTATAATAATATGTTAAGTATATCATGTAAAAGTTTCACTCTTTCGAATTTTTTTAATAAAGACACGGCCGCATTAGGGAAATTAATCCCTGTGTCACGGGGTACTTTACAAACGTTTAATAGACGGACACAAATTACATCCAGACTCAGGACAACTATTTAACTACTACTGAACTATTTAACTGAAACATTTTTGTTTTATATAAAATTATATTCTAATTATATCGAATAATCTACTTGTACCTTTTTTTTGATAAGGCATGGGGAATGCCTGCGCATGCCACCCGCTAAAAGTGTCTGCGGGTGGGTGTGTCGGACTCGCACCGACTAAGCCTAACCTGCTGTGAACTCTTGGCGCCTAACGGAAGGAGCCCCGGAAACGCAGGTATGCTGCTCCGGTGCCCCCCTTTTGCGCCATGTCCCAGATGGTCGGGACACGTATCCTGGGAGGTCTCGAGGTTGCCCTCCCCTATTGCCGACTTCTGCCAGTCTAGCACAGTGACTGTGCCACAAACAGATCGCTGTCTTCCACTGTACCTATAATTAAATATCTATAGTTCATTTATAATATTATTCATGTTCCGACTATTTACAAGCGCTTTTTAAAGTCTATGTAAATAAAAACCGTTTTTATTTTACAAATAGGTTTGCAGAACCCTAATTATATGATAGCAACTCGCTGCTAGCAGATTTATTCATCAAATCCATAAGTTGAAATAATCAAACACACACATTAATTAAGAAAGTAGCGTGAGTAGGTATGTTGCCTACAATATTCATCCTCATTAAGCAGTCAAAGTCCAAATAGAACGCTTAGGTACAAGTTAAAAAAAAATCATATCAAAAGTTTCCTTAATATAGTGTGAGACCAGTTTTTATTACGTCGAAGGACTTAATCTGTTTAAGGGTTTTTCAAACAGGTTTGCCGAACCCTATGTGAAAACGGCTCGCTGCACGCAGATTTATTCATCAAATCCATAAGTTGAAATAATCAAACACACACATTAATTAAGAAAGTAGCGTGAGTAGGTATGTTGCCTACAATATTCATCCTCCTTAAGCAGTCAAAGTCCAAATAGAATGCTTAGGTACAAGTTTAAAAAAAATCTATCCAAAGTTTCCTTAATATAGTGTGAGACCAGTTTTTATTACGTCGAAGGACTTAATCTGTTTAAGAGTTTTACAAACAGGTTTGCCGAACCCTATGTGAAAACGGCTCGCTGCACGCAGATTTATTCATCAAATCCATAAGTTGAAATAATCAAACACATACATTAATTAAAGAAGCAGCGTGAGTAGGTATGTTGCCTACAATATTCATCCTCATCAAGCAGTCAAAGTCCAAATAGAACGCTTAGGTACAAGTTTAAAAAAAATCATATCTAAAGTTTCCGTAATATAGTGTGCGATCTGTTTTTTTAAAAGACCTCGCCCGCACTAGGAAATCTAATCCTTGTGTCGCGGGGTACTTTACAAACATATAATAGACGGATACAAAATACATCCAGACTCAGAACAACTATTTATGGGTCACACAAATATTTGACCGGAGTGGGACTCGAAACCGCGACACGAAGCGGCGAGGCGACTGTCTTAGCCGCTTCGCCACACATGCAGTCTAATGACTAAAATCTATTTAAGGGTTTTACATACAGGTTTGCGAAACCCTAACTATGTGAAAGCGGCTCGCTGCACGCAGATTTATTCATCAAATCCATAAGTTGAAATAATCAAACACACACATTAATTAAGGAAGTAGCGTGAGTAGGTATGTTGCCTACAATATTCATCCTCATTAAGCAGTCAAAGGTTAATAATCCACGACGTTAAAAGCCGGTAACATGGCGTCTTGTAATTAACCTCTTGTAAATTAGGCACCTAATCAAGTTAAAGCACAAAGTAAAGTCTTTACTAAGATTAAGGTTGTTACAGATGAGGAAGTTGGCATTAATATTGGGAAGATTCAGATTCATGTAGGGGTTATCAAATCGTACTCATACTAATGAAATTAACGTGTTTTCATAATCTTACTTACTTATCCTGTGGGTAGTGGTTAACCTAGTGCCAGAGTTGTTAAAGCCATCCATTACGCCTCTGACATGGCTTAACGACTGCAACTACCGGGACCAATAGATTAACGTGCCCTCCGAAGTACGGAGACGCTCAGAAATGAAACCACTTTGACGGTCACCCATCTATGGACTGACCACGATATTAGTTGCTTAACCTCGTCAATCACTTATGGACCGGTTTGAGAATCTGGCTATGAGCGCGTAAATTTAGTATACATAGTATTAGGAAAAACGTTACTGCAGTACAGTACTGACTCTGGAAAGCGAATCGTGTGAATAAATCGATTTCTCAGTGAGAACAAATCTACAGGGTATGTAAGAACATAAAAGCCAGCCAAAAGCGAGTCCAAGGCAGATGAAGGGTCCCGCTCCATACTAGAAGATTGTCAGCCTTAGAACAAAAACATGAAAATTTCACTATTTTATTTGTATTTACCAGTGTTAGGGACAATGCCTACGCATGTCACCCGCAAAAAGTGTCTGCGGGTGGGTATGTCGGATTTGGACCGACTAAACCTACCTACTGTGGACTTTTCTTGGCGCTTGATGGGGGAGCCCCGGGAACGCGAGTATGCTGCTCCGGCAACCCCTTTTGCGCCATATCCCACATGGTTGGAACACGTATCCTGGGAGGGCTCCTCTGGATCGCCCTCCCCTATTGCCGACTCCTGCCAGGCCGGCACAGCGACTGCGCCACAAAAAGAGCGCTGTCATCCCGGAGCTGATTTCACGTGGTGGCAGTAGAGGACACTTCGCATACTGCCACCGCAGCCCCGAGGGGAGTTGGGCTACCGGCTGCTGCCACCACCCCGACGCTTCCTCCGTCTGCGAGTGGGATCCCGCTCGGCGGCCTCCTTCGGTCATGACTGCCTCACAGAAGGAGACCACGGCGTCCCATTTCGTGGAGTCGCCTGCCAGCATCGCATACACGACTGCGGGCGTAAGATACCGTCCGATCCCAACGACCAGGACTCGCCTGTCGACCTCCCAGGCCGGGTACTCCTTCCGTTGATTTCTATCTTGTGATTTAGCGTCAAGAAGGTGTAAACAATAAAAGCTTATTGTTTTAGCTTACAAACAAATATATATACAAAATTTTATTTATCCTCACTTTTAACAGACGAGTCTCAGAGACCACTCAAAACGTTCAGGATACTATTACTTAAGACTAGATCGTATGCGGTTCATCAAAGAGGAACAACGTTTCCTAATGATATAAACTCATGCACACGCTCCCCTGCAAACATGACTCTGCATCAAATATTTACAAAACTCAGACACCTATAGAGGATTATATTTTTTAAAGATCTTATAGGCATAATAATATTATCAACTCAAAGGCACAAAGCACATATAGGCTCGGACCTACTAAACCACATTAATAGTTGTAAATGAAAATGAAATGAAAAAGTCATTTATTCCGTTAAAACATTACATTTGTGTGGAATCGTCGTTTTTTTTACCCTACCGTGCAGTGCATGACGTGGCAGCTACTGAGAAACACTGCCAGAAAACTCAGTAGGAATCCTTTTTTAAAATATTTATTTCTTACATAAAATTACATTGTATTTTAATGTGTTAATTTAGAGTGACTCAATCCCAAGCTGTTTTGTCACTTAAATAATCAGAAGTTTTGTAGAAAGCCCTGCTACACAATTTGGCTTTTATAATTCTTTTAAACTTATTCATAGACATTTCTCGGATATCATTGGGAAGTTTGTTATAGAATCTTATACATTGCCCCATAAAAGAGTTACTTACTTTGTGGAGACGGGTGGTATGTAACACAAAGTTATGCTTATATCTAGTATTTATATTATGAGTATCACTCCTTTTACAGAAGGAGTCTTTATATTTATGCATATAAATTTGATTGTCATATATATACTGACATGCCACAGTCAGAATGTTAATCTCTTTAAACTTCTCTCTCAAAGATTCTCGCGGACCAAGTTTATATATCGCTCTTACAGCTCTTTTTTGCAATACAAATATGGTGTTAATGTCCGCAGCGCTACCCCAGAGAAGAATTCCATAGGACATTATACTATGAAAATAACTGAAATAAACCATTCTAGCTGTATCCACATCAGTAAGCCGTCTTATAGTTATAACAGCATATGCAGCAGAACTTAATTTGCCTGATAGTTTTTCTATTTGTTGGCCCCATTGCAGTTTTGAATCAATTGTGATACCCAAGAACACAGTTGACTCAACAGGGGTCAATCCAGCCCCATTAAGCTGTACATTGGTAGCCACCTGTTTCACATTAGGTGTAGAGAATTTGATGACTTTAGTTTTCTTGTCATTTAGCAGAAGATTATTAGCATTAAACCAATGAACAACTTTAGAGATTGCGTCATTTACTTCGTCAAAATCGCGTTATTGTCGATTTATTTTAAACGTCAATGAAGTATCATCCGCAAACAAAACAATCTCATGTTTATCCCTTACATAGTAGGGTAAGTCATTAATATAGATTAAAAATAAGAATGGGCCGAGAATCGATCCCTGTGGAACGCCCATTACCACTGGGGATCCCGCAGATTTTTTAACCATTTATATCGACCTTCTGAATTCTATTGCCCAAGTAAGAAGTCAAAAGTTCGAGAGCCTTGTTCCTGATACCGTAGTGGTGTAGTTTCCTGACAAGAGTGTCATGATGAACACAATCAAATGCTTTGGACAAATCGCAAAAAATACCTAATGCATCCTGCGAGTCCTCCCAAGCCGCGAATATACTTTTTAACAGATTGACTCCTGCATCTATAGTTGAACAACCCTTCGTGAATCCAAACTGTTTCCGATGAAGTAAATTATGTATATTAAAGTGACTGAGCAACTGGCTAAGCATTAGCTTTTCAAATATTTTACTTAGAGTGGGCAATACGGAAATAGGTCGGAAATTTGAAGGATCTAAAGTATCACCAGCTTTAAACAATGGAATAATTTAACTATACTTCTACTATTCTATTATACTATACAGATCCCTAGTGTTTTTCATATTAATACTTTTGAAAGCATTCAAAATATCTTTCAGGTTAACCACCGAGATTTCAAAATCTGTGTCACACTTCTCTACGCTTTGCTGGAGTATTCGCTTAGCAGATACAGAAGAAGACGCGAGAGATTTGGTAACATCGATTGGAACATTAGAAAAATATTTTTCAAACTCAGTCGCAACTTCTAAATCGCTTTTAATGTCAACATTATTTATTCTTAAATTAAAATCACGACTACGTATTTTTTTCCTACCCGTCTCAGTATTAATAATCTTCCAGGTAGTTTTAATAATATTTGTCGAACTTTTTATAATATTTTTTAAGTACAACGATTTAGCAATGGAACAGGCTCTTCGAAAGGTTTTGGCATATTGTTTTACATGTTCTAGAATACGACTGTATTTTGATTATAGGATCTTTCTTCATACAATTTATATAATTGATTGCGACTTTTATAAATTCCTGGAGTTGCCCAATCACAGAACATCAGACGGTTACTTACAGACAACTGTTTGGGTATCAATATTGAGCAGAACTCACCATTAATCAAGTTGAATAAAGAATTGTACAAGTGATCCGGATCACTATGATAGGGCAACAATGCCAGTTTTCTTGCTATATTATATTTAAATATTCCTAAACGGCTTTCACTATATGGTATGTAACTTATTTGTGTACTTTGAACCTTTGGAGAATTTGAAAAAGTGACCAACTGACCAGAATGATCTGACTGAATCTTATTAATTATTAATTTATTTAAAGGTTTTGCAGAGCTTAATATATTGTCAATGCATTTAGCAATTGTGGTAGTAACTCTAGTTGGTTCTGTAAAGTTGTGATGTAAATTAAAGGATTTAAACAAATTTAAAAAATTACAACTTGTTGAGTTTTCCTCCAAAATATTTACATTAAAATCTCCACAAATGATAACAGTTTTATGGCTATTAGATAACTTATTTAAGGCATCCTCCATAATGTCTGAAAAGGTATCAAATGGTGCACAAGGAGGTTTGTAAAGACTCACAACATTAAATCACTCTAACTCAACACATGAAATCTCTACTACTCGCTCAACAGAGAGGCTCACAACATCACTTATTTCTTTAAACTTCAACAAATTATTAATTAATATTAGAAAGCCACCATGAATATACTTTTCCCTGAACGAGCTTGCAACCTGGTGACTATTGAAGCTGGAAATGAATTGATGGGGTTGTAGCCAGTGCTCAGTTAAACATAAAATATCAATATTGCTACAATTCAAAAACAACTCCAATTCTCTTTCCCCATCAAACCTTGAATATTTTGATGCACCAGGTTGATACAATTTTTTGGTTTTTCTTATTGTAGGCATTTATGTTTGATGGGTTCACATTATTTTCCATTACAAGATCTGAAAATTCCTTATCTAGCTTGACAGTACAATTAAGATTTGAATTTGCTATTATGCAAGAGTGATTCTCTATTGTCATATCAGTTAATTAAAATTATCCTGTATACAGATGTCACCATTCAATCTGGATATGTCATTGTCAGTAGGAAAAGTACTGACATTATCTATAGCATCAGTACATTGCTCAATAGAAGCAGTATGTTTAGCCAAGTTCTTGGCTGAAATATGAAAACAATAACATAGCGAAGAAGCTATTTGTATGGTATAAAAACTAGGCAGATAACAATACTTATCTTTTGTCAAATAAAAGGGTTTCTTAACATAGGAGTTAATGTCAATTACATGTAGTTTTTCTCTCATATAGTTAGACATTGTATGTAATGTCAAATGTAAAAATGTACTGTTCCTGAACCGCAACGGAAAACGTGGGTGCTGAAGTATAAATGAGCCAACTAATTCAACCACTACGTTTAATAGGATGCACGTAGCCACAAATATACTTAATTCGGTTGCATTTGTTTTACACGACCAACCAGCTCAAGCCAAGCATCATTTGGGTGGAATTTAAAAAATAAGGTAAAAATGTGAAGGCTTGATTTTTTTGTATTGAAGCAAAATTTTCGTTACATATAACAACAAAATTAGTTTGAAAGTGATGTAGCAGTAAATATAGCAGTTGTGGGGGCGCGAGGAGAATGAAGACAGACGCTGGTAGGTGAATTATTCTTTCAGTAGCCTACCTATGACATCTTTTTAAGTATTTATTAGATTGGCATACTGTAAAAAATCAATTACAATATTATATTACTATATATTTCATGTCCAATAATACTAACATTATACGTAATTTTAATAAAACATATCCTTACTGTGAGCCAACCGTAACGGATAGAGAAGTCGTTCAGGAGCTTTCATTCGAATTTTATTAACGCTAAAATTCAAACAAAACTACGGCAATTTATCCATCAGTGACTTGGTTGCAAAAAATTGTTTTATTCTACTAGCATAAAACCTTATTTACTTTCTATTATATATTTAAAGCTTCCGTGAAAAAATAATCTAACTGATGGTGAAAACCGAATTAAAATAAATCTGTTACACGGTAAATACCACGTAAGCTTTTGATCATCAGTTGCAGCAATTTTTAGCGGAAAGTAACTTTGTTTTGTACAATGTAAAGGAGATATTCAAAGTATAACCTAGTATTTTACTTAAAAGAGATTCAGTAAACAAAGTATTTGTTAGACAAGTCGGAAACTCGACATTTATTTCAGTCTTGAATCTGCGCTTAAAAGATTTGTTGTGATCTTTCTACGGGTAAGACATAAGAGATGAAATATTTATATGAAGCTTAAAATACGATGTTAACAACACATAATCTTTGACTTGACTAAATGCCGTGATGTTTGTCTTATCTAACGAGATAGGATGACGCAATAAAAACTCGAGTACCTACCATAAAAGATTGCTACCTAATACGATTATTTTTGAGGCTACCAGGGAACATTTTTAGCGAGAATGTTATGTGATCGTTCAATTAGATATTATCCTCCTTACCTTTCCGTAAATTGCCTTGGGTTGGCACTCGTGACGTACTACTTGTTTACCGAGATAAAATAGTAACCAAGTGCGAATCGACCTTCAGGCAATTCAGCTTCTACTTATACATTGTATCATACAATGTTTAGAACTCGATCGGAATAATTACTAAAACAAAAATATTTTTTTTATTATTGATTTTTTATCTTTTGAAGTGCAGACCAAAAAATAGTTAATGTGAGAATTCTTTTTTAAGTCGACGCTCTCTTATGCATTGCTTCTATGCCCTGGCCCTGAAACGTCATTTTTACACTAAGTGTCTCAATATCAAATCTGGCTTATGAATCTGAGATCCGTCTTATATACAGACAGATATACAGTAGGATGCGATCAAAAGTATAAATGCAAAATGATACCTAATTTTTTAAAATTATATCCAGACACGAAGCAACTATTTATGGGTCACACAAATATTTGTCCTGTGCTAGAATCGAACCCGGGACACGAAGGAGCGAGGCGATTGTCTTAACCGATTCAATACTTTAAGTTTACCATAACCCACTAAACCAAAAACCACACACCAAAAGCCTATAATTTATACCATGAAGAGCGTTCATTTGCTCAAAGAGCAGCCCAACCGGGGAAGTACCTCCACCTTACAGAAGGCATTCTTTAATAAGATAAGATTAATAACTTTAATGTTGTGTTTCTGCGTGTGAGTAAGGTCACCAGAGCCCGTCGGGGTCCTGGACCTGGACCTGGAAGGGTCAGCAACTCTTGTTTGCTGACTCTTAAAGGCCGGCAACGCACCCGCGACTCCTGTGGTGTTGCGAGTGTACCTACATGGGAGGCGGTGATCACTTACCAACAGGTGACCCGCTTGCTCCTTTGTCGCCCTCTAATATAAAAAAAAACCGGTCAAGTGCGAGTCGGACTCGCCCATATATTAAAAAAAGACTACTCACTAGATTTTTGTTGTTAGTTTGCATGGTAATGTATATATTTTTTTTAGTTTTATCATTTTCTTAGTTATAAGTTACAGGGGGGGGGGGGGGGGACACTCATTTTACCACTTTGGAAGTGTCTCTCGCGCAAACTATTCAGTTTAGAAAAAAATGATATTAGAAACCTCAATATCATTTTTGAAGACCTATCCATAGACATAAATAATAAATGAATGGTTTATTAGCAGCCAATAGTACAACGGTTTGGTATTTTAACATTAAGTTTTAAATTCATTTTTTTAATTTGGAATATCCGACAAGATAAAAAGAAAAACAAGGAAAAAAGTACCAAACAGATATTGTCAAAACTAAATTTCGGCTATACAAGTAGTAGATAGAGTTGCCCCTGACTCCCAAACTAGGAGAGATCCTGTGTTTTGAGTCAATCAGTGGTTCTTCGCTCTGACTACAAATAAAGCGAGATTTTATACAAATTAAATTTACGTGTGTTTAGAGTTACATTAATAACATAATCTGTGGCGTATGAAAGTTTTTCGTCGGTTTTTTGTATTGGCTTTCTATGTGTGTTTGTGTGTGTGTATGAGTGTGTGTGAGCGCGCGCGCGTGTGTGTGTGCATATGTGTATGTGTGTGTGTGTGTACGATGCATATTTATACCCACATGTATACCCACATGTATGGGTACGATGAATATTTTTTTTTTGAGTTTCAGTTCTATGTATGGGGGGGGGACCCCCAAAATTATTGTGTTTTTTCTATTTTTGTGTAAAAATCTTAATGTTGTTCACCGAATACATCAAGTTTCAACAGTACAGCTTTTATAGTTTCGGAAACAAGTGGCTGTGACATACGGATGTACAGACAGACAGACATGACGAATCTATAAGGGTTCCGTTTTTTTCCATTTGGCTACGGAACCCTAAAAAGGATACATTCAACAAGACGTTTTCATTACAACCGGAACTGTCAGAAGATAACTTTGCCAACCATAGCCGAAATTTTCCATGATTGAACAGCATTTTCTATGCGGCTATCTAACTCAAGACCTTTCGGGCATCTTCACAATGCACGGAAAATCTCTACAGATGCATACTGATAGCTTCCTCAAGGAAGCAGAGAGGTTGTCTATGCAAATGTTCGTAGCTTATAGAGGCTGCCTGCGGCTTCCATAGTTACTGTAAGGGATCAACTTAAGTATTACTTGCGGGTCCACGATGTTTTGAGTGATATATTGAGTTGGTTAATAGGGCCTTAAGGTCTTATTAAACTTAAGTAGGAATCTGAATCAAACTTTGAAGTGCTCTTAATATTCTCATTTATATAACTTAAATTGCTTCTTTAATTTTCGTAGTAAACGTGGTTATTTTTTAATACTGCTTTTGGGGGTTTAATGATGTATTATTTGGCTTTAATAGGTCGACACGTGATCACTTGATAGCACTAAACAGAACAGTACGCCTGTTCTTCCGCTTTAAGAGCAAATCGATTTGGGAAGTACCACCACGTTATCTAATCGTCTTCAAGTAATAGTATTTTAATGGTAATATTGTGGTCATGGTGTCTCAGTCTCGGTCAAGGTTGACTGAGACCGAGACACCATGCACATTGCATCACTCACACACGTTCAACCCTTGGGTTAAGTGTGTGCGTGTTGTAATGTGTCTTGCAATCGTTATATGCTAGACCATCTACTTACCATCAAGTGAGCTGTTTACTTGCTTTTAGTAGTAAAGTAATGCTTTTATTCGTCGTGCGACATGTATATTCGTCCAATTCGCTACCTGAATCTCACTCGGCTCGCCGCTCACACGTAGTCATCTAACTCGCTTCAACTTAAACCAGTAATATCACGAACTTTGTTTGAAATACTATCGAAGCACTCGTATTTATGTATATATAATATATATATATATATATATATATATATATATATATATATATATATATATATATATATATATATATATATATATATATATATATATATATATATATATACTAACTTTTCTCTAATACTATAATAAAACTTTTCGATCCTAAATCTCATTACAGTTTTTATTTTCATAGGTACTTGTACTATGGGTTTTTATGCCTGAAATAAATTAACTTATTATTATTATATGTTTACGTTTTTATTATTCTCAGACAAGGTCTGGTATTTCAAAATAACGCGGGTCTAACCAAGGGTGATTTTGTTAAGAAGTACGGTACGGAGTGACTTACACCTGGTCATGAGATTCTACCTGTAAAAATTTTCTTATTATTATTATTAAATTTTCTGAACGGCTTCGCGTCTTCGAGTATTAACGTAAAGCGTCAGTTGCATAGATATCCATAAAATTGACCCTCTCATTCATCTACCTGACAGTAATCGGCCTATTTAATCCATGAACACCAAAGGGGGTGTTTCCCTCTGGGGCGGGTTTCTTACTTCGTTGGGTATTATTCCTGACGCGAACGATGGCTCGTGCCATCGTTCACGTCTGTTGTCCAGGAAACCATAAAAGATCCGTATGCTAACAATAACGACAAGAAACTATGTAATTCTAAAGTGATTTAAATTGGAAACTTGATTATAGGCCAAGGTCTCGTTCAGATACCTACCTGGGAATGCAATTGTACTTATCTTTGTTTAAGAAATAACTTCACCATAACAGCAGCAGCATGCTGGACAAAAGCCTCCCTCAAAAATCATCTTGGAGGGATATGCCATAATCGCCACGGTGGGCAGACAGGTTGGCGATCGCAGTAAGATGGTTAAAGTACTCATAAAAAGGCTGCTGCCGGTCCTTCTGGTAGATATTCCCTTAGGTCGAGTTCTACGTCTCTCACGGGATGAGATGGGGTGATGATATTCTGATATTCACCGCCGTCACCACACTACTATCACTACACACTAACTTACCTTACAACTATAACTCCTGACATTATATACCGTTGGCTTTCATCGTACTCCTCACATACTAATAGCATTAAGTAATAATATAAAGAAAATACCTCCCACGTTGTTAGTGTTATAACGAGAGAAAATAGACCCAAATAAATATCTCTTACAAACATTTTTGCTGCGTAAATAATAATATGTCTATGTTTTGTATACAAAATGTACAATGATTTGTAAATATATTCATATTTACCCCAAGTTTAAAGATCACTGTGTATAAATAGAGATATTTTTCATTGGCTTGAGGAATACTTCTTATACGTTGTCATGAGAACATGACAACATGACAGTTCTTACATTTACGAAGGGAACCGATCACTATACCGATTTATTTTTGTTCGATTTTCATTTTACTGAAAACTATTGACCGACGTATTATTTGCTATATGCATTATTTGACATATTTTAAGATAATCGAAGTGTCATGTGTCATAGGTATTATTTTACCGAACAATTTTACACCGATTTACAAAATTACTTTTTGCAATTGGCCATATTCATGTGCCAAATGCTTTATTTGCCATATTTTCACCATACTAAAATAACATTTTACTGAATTTTGGTCACAGATATATAGACGGATACTTGTAGTATGTTCAAAATTAAATTAAAATAGTATCATAAAAAGTCAATATGTTGTGCCATAAATTTCGGGACAGAAACGAATTGCTGCAAAACTGACCACACAATCATATTTTCCCTACCCGTAGAGTGTAATTTAAATATATATATATATATATATATATATATATATATATATATATATATATATATATATATATATATATATATATATATATATATATATATATTACAGTATGAAGGCTTACCGGTAAACTATGAACTCTGGTTTTGCATATACAACCTTATTTTTAGGATAGTAATACTGTTAATTGCATCTTATGCAATTTCACCCATAGCGGCCGCAAACACAAAAGCACATAATATTCCGTCACCAATTTAATAAAACACGACGAATTAACGACACGGCTAAAGAGAGAAAAGATAGTCGATAGCTTTAACTGCTGCCCGCATAAGCAACTCTTTATTCTAGGCTACTACTTTTTTTTAATAAACCCAGCTAACCTTTTTGTCCCAACTGGTACTTCGCCCTTACGTACCAAAATTCGTGGCTAGGCCCATGACTTCTGGTTTAGCGGTAAGTAGTAGTGGGGTCTGCTAGCAGAACGGCAGCCATACCATGTATCTACATAAATGCCTAGTAGTGTTTGCGGTCGTAATCGAGGTGGACGTATTTGGACATGGCGTTATCCAAAGTGGCTCAAAGCAAAGCGCTCGCGTGGCAACCGAGTCCGGGTTTTCGTGGCGTGGTACAAGATATTAGTACATTTCTTCCGGCCTCTCGCCGCCCCGGACACTGCCACCGCTCAAAGCGGTGAGGTAGTAAACAGGCTGTTAGGACTTTTCTATCTACCATTACTAACATTGGTAAGTTGACTACGCTACCACTGCCAACGCCACAGTCATCTGGAGTCCTTCTGTGAGATACGTACACTGTGTCCCGACCATCGGGGACATGTTGCACAAGTGGGACACCGGAGCAGCATACCCATGTCAACGGGGCTCCCCCATCAGGCGTCAAAGGAAGTCCACGGCAGGTTATGATTAGTCGGTGCGAGTCCGACATACCCACTCGCAGACATTTTTTGCGGGTGACATGGGTAGTTATTTCCCTGCCTTATCAAAAAAAAAGGCTAACAACTATCATGTAAACAGAATAAGCAAATTGGCAGGACAGTAAATCAAGATAACATCCAAGGCTAAATACCTGTCTTTATGAAAAACCTTCCACGTGTATTCTGCGCGTAGGTCTATATAAAGGTTTGTTTAGGTTAAAGTCAACGCCCGCAAGAAATTAATCTCTTCGCCGCAAATATATAATTGACGGAAATAAAGGATATTAGTGTTCTTATAATTATAGTAGATACATAGTCTATATTGTGTATAGTGTTTTCATGAAATTCAAATAGCGGGGGTTGTCAATTCATTGGTATTTTTTTATGTTTGTTACGCAAGCATTACGATGCTTGCGTAAGATTTTACCGTTCTTTGTAAATTAATGTTGAATTTTTTTGTCAATTGGGATAGTTTGAAATGGCAACAATATAAAGTTTCGTCAGATTGGTTGCTATCAAAATAAAAGTTCGATTAGGTTGTATGTTTATCGAAACATTAATCATATATGTAACATTGACGAGCTGTTATTAAATAAAAATAACTTTTTTATGTATAATTTATCAATAGGATCAGTCCTATTACTTTTAGTGTGGTTAACTTCTTAATTTGTTGACTGATTTGTTATTGGTTAGCAACCCTGACTACTAAGCCTAGGGTTTCCGGGTTCAATCCCCACTAAGAACAAATCATTGTGTGATTATTTGTTCTGTGTCTGGTTGTAATTTATCTATAATATGTATGTATTTAGAAATATATAATTATGTTTTTCTGTTGTCGTCTGGTTTACAGGTTCTGCCATGTTGGGTAACCAAAGACATGAAGTTGGTTGTTCGAAGATATTTATTTATTAAAATTATTTATTTATCGCTTTTATATAGGCTTTAAGTCTAATCTAATGCGGCTTAACAACAGAAGTAGGCATTACTTTTTTACCTGGAAATCTGTAGGGTACCACAGTACGGCTAGTTCTAAGATGATAGTTTAGTTGTATGATTTTATTCGGCTGTTTCCTAAATGGTTACTATCATAAGTTCGAAAATTATTTGACCGAATTTCATTTCACATAAAATTTTTCTACTTTTATCGTTTCGTTTTTTTTTATTTCACCGGCGTCACGTTTGCCACTGTATCAGTTAACCTATTATCAATTCCTTATTTTTCGTTACTCCGACGTTTCATTTGGTCGAAAAACTTTTCACCGAAGATACACATAGCCAAAATAACATTTGTTCGAAGTATTATGTTTCCGAACGTTAATTATATCTAGGTACTACTATTTTAATTACCATAGTTTCATTTGCACAAAACGCCTAAAAAGTTTGTGCACATTATTTCACCTCTTATTTATGCTGTTGCTGCAGCATGCAAGCAGGCATGCAACATGCAGTAGGCATGCAAGCATGCAAGCAGGCAAGCAGCATGCAAGCAGGCATGCAGCACGCATGCAACATGCAGCAAGCATTGTTTCTGCCACGGCTCCGGCGCTGCGGGGTTTGGGCGGGCCCACGCAAGCTTATCATCGCAGATGGTTTTAACGCTCACCACCGTAGCTTCGGCTTTCCTAGCCAGCTTCGCCGGCCAGCATCAACCGCGGCGGCGGGCCTTCAAACCACCTGCTCCTCAGCTCGCGGCCGCCCTACCCCTCCGCGCCTACGCGAGCTTAAATTACACCCTACGGGTAGGGGAAACATGACTGTGTGGAGTCGGTTTTGCAGCAATTCGTTTCTGTCCCGAAATTTTATGGCACAACATATTGACTTTTTATGACACTATTTCAATTTAATTTTGAACATACTAACAAGTATCCGTCTATATATTTGTGACCAAAATTCAGTAAAACGTTATTTTACTGTGGTGAAAATATGACAAATAAAGCATTTGGCAAATGAAAAAGGTTCAAAAAAGGCTTCGGCCCATAGCAAAAAGTAATTTTGTAAATCGGTGAAAAATAGTTCGGTAAAATAATACCTATAACACATGACACTTCGACTATCTTAAAATATGTCAAATAAAAAATACGTCGGTCAATAGTTTTCATTAAAATGAAAACGAACAAAAATAAATCGGTAAAGTGATCGGTTCCCTTCCTAAATGTAAGAACTGTCATGTTGTCATGTTCTCATGACAACGTATACGAAGTATTCCCCAAGCCGCAGAAAAATATCACTATTTATACACAGTGTTCTCTAAACTTGTGGTAAATATGAATAGATTTACAAATCATTGTACATTTTGTATACAAAACATAGACATATTATTATTTGCGCAGAAAAATGTGTGTAAGAGATATTTATTTGGGTCTATTTTCTCTCGTTATAACACTAACAACGTGGGAGGTATTTTCTTTTATATTATTACTTAATGCTATTAGTATGTGAGGAGTACGATGAAAGCCAACGGTATATAATGTCAGGAGTTATAGTTGTAAGGTAAGTTAGTGTGTAGTGATAGTTGTGTGATGACGGCGGTGAATATCAGAATATCATCACCCCATCTCATTCCGTGAGAGACGTAGAACTAGACCTGAGGGAATATCTACCAGAAGGACCGGCAGCAACCTTTTTATGAGTACTTTAACCATCTTACTGCGATCGCCAACCTATCTGCCCACCGTGGCGATTATGGCATATCCCTCCAAGATGATTTTTGGGGGAGGCTCCTGCATGCCGCAGCTGTTATGATGAAGTTATCTTTTAAACAAAGATAAGTACAATTGCATTCCCAGGTAGGTATCTGAACGATGGCACGAGCCATCGTTCGCGTCAGGAATAATACACTACGAAGTAAGAATCCCGCCCCAGAGGGAAACACCCCCTTTGGTGTTCATGGATATAGGCTGGAATAGGCCAATTACTGTCAGGTAGATGAAAGAGAGGGTCAATTTTATTGACATCTATGCAACTGTCGCTGTACCTTAATACTCGAAGACGCGAAGCCGTTCAGAAGATTTAATAATAAGAAAGCTTTTACAGTTATAATCTCATGACCAGGTGTAAGTCACTCCGTACCGTTCTTCTTAACAAAATCACCCTTGGTTAAATCCGCGTGATTTTGAAATACGAGACCTTGTCTGACAAAAATAATAACGTAAACATATAATAATAATAAGTTAATTTATTTCAGGCATAAAAACCCATAGTACAAGTACCTATGAAAATAAAAATAAAAACTGTAATGAGATTTAGGATCGAAAAGTTTTATTATAGTATTAGAGAAAAGTTGTTTGAAAAATGCACATCCATCCCTGATTTTCCCAATAGTCAATTGCCAGTAATAGAGTAATAGCACCTAGACCATATTTTATTCCCATTGTATTTTAAAAGATACTTGGCTCTATACGTTCAACTTCAACAAGAAGAATCTTCACGAACTCTATCATTTTTTTAACCACCTTGTAGGGAGCCTGCCCACGCTGCGTCTTCCGTTCTTAATTTTTATACCTCTATATATAGATTTTTGATATCTTGCGTTACTTTATTGTTATTGTTGTATTTCAGAATTAAAGAATTCTAGAAACAAAAAACCTTTACTATTTATAATATTAGTCTAGAAAAGCCATTGGTTGTTTACACACTTTCCCACTTCACCACTCTGCTTCGGTGGAAAACAGGACTAATAGGGCGATAATACTTTAGTACACTCAACCAAATGAAGTACTTTATTATTTGAGACTGTTTATGGAAATAAATAACAGACCAGTTTTCAATTATCTGTATTCAAGCTTATAGGAATAGCGTCCGCTTTTGCTTAATCTATTCTCATGGAAACTGGACAAATTATACGGAGTTTCAGTGTATACAGGGTAATATGGTACCTTAATATATCACTTTGGATAGCAGAGAATTTGTACAAGTATTTGGAATGTTCTTCCAATAAAGTACTTCCCTGATTTGTATGTAGAAATCGACTATTGAAAATCGTAACAATTTGAAGTTCTGATTTAAAAACTATAAAAGATGATTGTGTTATTAAAGTGGTTCCTACCTAAAGCAAGCAGATAAGAATAATAAGAAAACTTGTGTGTACTTATGTACACGCGTCAGAAGTTATACTTCTTAATATACAACTTGAACATAGTTATCAATTTTCATACCACCTAGAACTAACGTCATGCTGTTTGTACGGTGTAATGCGGTGGGGGTTGCAGAGCTTGTTGAATGATAGAATGTTGTTTCACTAAAATAAAGTTTATTGTACTGATCCACAATAACTTCTTAAATGTTAAAATGTTAGCAAGAACTATGTTAAATGGAGTGTTAGAAATGTTGCAATGAATGCACGCGAATATCACGGTTACTCGATGCGCACTGACTCTATGTTACAATTTTAATACTAATGAAGTAACTGCGTAAGTCGCGTAATGCTGAGCAAGGTGTTCGGTGTCATTGCACCGAACATATTCGGGACCGCAAAAGATGAGAAAATGAGATAATTCTAAAATAAAATGTTTACAAATTGATATATGTTAATAATCTAAGACTTGTCATATCTTAATTCTAAATTTCTCCTAGGCATAGGAGAACACGATTGGTTTTTAACAGCACATGTTTTGATTACCCCGTAACGACCGTGGGGACTCGGACGCCGGTCGCCCATGCAAAGTCGCGCACTTTCGTTAATGTCAGAAACACTTGGCTGTCGGTCAACCTTATTTGAACGTGCACTATTGTCGGACGTTTGATCACTACACTGTCGATTAACCCTTCGCGCACTGTTCACCTCACTACGGTTGCCTGCTGTAGGCTGAAGCTCGATGTCCGGCGATAGGCGGGCACCAGACGCCCGTCGTCGCTGCCAGCGGCGGCACCACAAGGCGCCAGCCGCCACTACTCCTGCGCCTACCAGAATGTAGCTCACCGAGTATAGGTGGATGTTGTGGTAAGATAGCGAAGCTTCCAACTCAAACTTGTTATTTTTCATCTCCTCGATCCGTTGATGTAATTGGTTTAGCTCAGTTTCTAGGTTGTTGGAATCTGTTATGTTTGGTATATCTGTCCACGCGATGGAAGTGTTGATGAAGTAATTTAGCTGATCGCTGGGCTATAAACTGGGCTAGTTATGTTCACTAGGTTCTCGGTATTTTTTGGGCTATGAAGAGTGAAATCATGACCTTTGAGTAAGCAACCAGGCTCTATGTATATAATGCCAGCTTGATGTAAAATTTCCACACTGATTTGTTCTCCACACAGTACATTGACCGGACAACTATTGCAGCAATGGTAGAGATAATGGGAGGGATTTGTCAGATATACCCATTTGTTTTCACATCTTGACCTCTTAATTTTACATTTATTTGTGTTAGGATCCAGCTCACAGAAAATGGATTCACTCCTTTGATGTTGAATCGGCTTCTTCAAATCGCATATCCATATGCTCTGTTTCATACAGGTGGATAATTCGTCAGAAGTGAGAGTAGTGTAGGTGTTCCTCTTTAAATTGGTTGCAATATATTCTGATAGTGGGATAAGTTCCACCATAGACTCGTTGTATTGATGTGGTATTGATGTTATTTTATACAGCTTGTATGTGTCCCTTCCAATCAGTGGAAAAGTTATTTGAAATAGAAAATAGTTTTCTGTTAATCTTGCCTTCAAATTCAGTAATGGGTACAAGTCTCTAAGGTTATGGGGCTCAATTGGCAACATCGTGTCATCTGATAGATGCCCCGAGATAGTGTTGAGTTCGCTCTGTAATTGATCGGGAGTCAGTAAGTGTATATTAAACTGTCCATGATGTATGTTGGTAAGTATATCTACGAGAGTATCCTGATTTCCCTTTAAATTCTGTAATAAGTTACTAGCTGTTAGTGACATCAGGGTAAATTCTTGGAGTAGCTCAATGTTATTAATGTCTTCTTGAAACTTTTTGGATCTGTTTTCTAGTTTCATGATATGTTGGTTAATAAATTTGTGTTGTTTATTTATAATAGACGCAGTTCGTTGTAACAGATTGTATTCAGACTCTATAATTGACGTCTGATTCTTCCATAACTCGACAATATGTTTTTCATGGTTCCGTATTAAGTTGATGTCTCGGGTGTACTTTTCTGCGAAATGTTCGTCCAGTACCCCGAACAATGAATTCGCTAAATAGCCTACTCCATTAATAAGGCCGCGTCGCCGCCTCACGTGACGACTCACCTGCTGATTTAGCAAAAACTGATTGTAGTACTTTAGTTCGTTGGCCTCATGCGACAGCTGAGTGGTTATCGTGTTACAATGTTCACCACCTATTGTTTTGCATATAGTATCTAAATAAGTGTTAATTTTGTTGAATGCACTTATGCCTTCCCAGTATGGGGACATGTCGTAGAAAATTACCATAGTCCATTTGTCCTTAGCAAGGTTTAATCTTCCTATCGAATCAAAAAATAGTGATTGTTCCTTTCCAAATTGTGTTACATTATATGTACCATGCGCACTGCAGCACATAGTCATGAAAAATGTTAAAGCCATTACAATATACGAAAAACTTACAGTGTTTGATTTCCTTCTGGTGCCCCTTGGGCTTTGATTTTCTTCAATGTTAGATGTTTGGGTGTTTGTTTCTGGGACCTTGCCTTGCTGTTCGTCCTTTTCTATTGGCAATAGCGAGAGTTTGACTACTGGCCGTTTAATAACACCACCTTTGGTTTTTAAGGTGACAACACGTACATAGCCGTCGCTGCCTGGGTGTACATCGACAACTTTTCCCATTATCCATTTCCCAGCTGGAACATTCTCCTCGTGTACGACCACCATATCTCCGATTTTCATGTTTCTTTGGGGCTTTCCCCATTTCTCTCTAGCTGTTAACTGTGTTAAATACTCTGTTTTCCATTTCAACCAGATTTGTCGGGTAATCTGAGCAGTCAAATGCCATCGTGTTCGCGCGTCTTGTTTTGTGTCTATTACGGTGTTGCCAGATCTACCCGTTAAGAAGTGGGCCGGAGATATATACTCTAAATCTTCAATGTTTTCGTTAAGCGAGCACAACGGCCGTGAGTTGAGGCAAGCCTCTATTTTTGTTAGAATTGTTGTGTACTCCTCGAATGTCAGTCGTTGTTCACCGACTACTCTTTTTAGGTGATATTTCAGGCTACGCACTGCTCTTTCCCACAGCCCCCCAGCACTAGGCCAAGATGGCGCGTTAAAGTGCCATTCTATTTCCATGTCGGCAATATCGGCAAGCAGTTTATCTCCGAAAACTTGTTGAATTTCTTCATATTCTTCTCTCAGTAACCGGTTGGCTCCGATGAAATTCGTGCCTTGGTCACTGTACATGTGACGCGGCGCACCCCTTCTGGCTGCCATTCGGCTCAGTGCTGCTAAAAATGCCGAACTGGTCAGGTCAGACACCAGCTCGAGATGTACGGCCTTCGTAACCATACATATAAACACCGCCACATATCCCTTAGTTGTTCGCACGCCTTTACCCTTGTTGGCCTTAACTTCTACGAAACCGGTATAGTCTACCCCAGTGTGGTAAAACGGAGGAGCCGGGTTCATTCTGGCCGCGGGCAGATCTCCCATCAACTGGTGTTCCTTTCTTGTAGCATGTTTTCGGCAAGTGACACAATTCCGCAGCTGTGACTTGGTTGTTTTGATTCCACTTGGTATCCAATACTGTCTCCTCAGGGTCGCCAGAGTTAGTTTGGGTCCTCCATGAAACGTTAGCAAATGAGATTCATCTATAAGAAGTTCAGCTAAACGAGTTTTGTTAGGTATTACTTTAGGATACTTCATCTCACTGCTCAGGTTTGCATGCCGTAGGCGTCCTCCCACTCTCAAAATTCCGTTTTCATCAATAAAACAATTTAAAAGAAATAATTTACTTTTTGTTCCAACGGTACTATTCTTACTGATTTTTTCGACCTCTTCAGCAAATTCCTTTCGTTGTACATATTTAATTATTGTTAATTTAGCTTTTCGCAATTCTTGCAATGTTAGGTACGATGGCAAATGTTTACGTTTTGAAATTGGTGTCAACGCCCTGAGTATCCACGCAAATATATGTATTATTTTTCGAAATTAGCTATAATTGTTTAATAAATCTTCAATAATGTTAATAGTTTGTTGTATAATATTAACTTGTTTTATTTTTCTTGTTTCTTCTTCTGTAGTGTACATGGGTTGTTGACTCTGTACTTTCTTCATGTCTAAGGATAGTAACCATACTGGTCCATGCCACCACAGTGGATGTTCTAAAAGCTGAGACACCGTTAGTCCCCTGCTAGCGCAGTCGGCAGCATTTTCTGCGGACTTTACATACCGCCAGTTGTCACTCGGCATAATCTGTTTTATAGCCTTAATTCTGTTGGAAACAAATGGTGTCCATCGTGTTGAATTTCCATGTATCCAGCCCAACACGACCATGGAATCACACCATCCATAAGTTTCATATGGGCAGCTAATACTAGAAGTAATTTTGCTCATGAGTCTTGCCAATAAATGTGCACCACATAACTCTGTTCTTGGCAATGTTATAGCCTTTCGATGTGGTATAAGCTTAGACTTTCCAGCTACCAATATAGTTTCTTGGCTATGTTTAGTTCGAGCATATACTACACATGCGTAGGCTTCCATGGAAGCGTCACAAAACCCATGGAATTCGATAATACTGTTCTCTTGCGTTCTTATCCACCGCGGCACCACACAATTTTTTATGTTTTCTATATCAGCTGCTAGTTTACACCACTCCTTGTATACGTCACCAGATACTTCATCATCCCATTGGAGATCAGTTTGCCATAGCTTTTGGAAGAGTAGTTTTAGCTTTGTAGATAAGGGTGTTAACCAGCCCAACGGGTCAAATAACTTCGAAATTTCCGAGAGTAATTTCCGTTTAGTAAGTCTTTCTATGTGTGTTGTGAAATTATAATTAAATGTAAAATGATCTTGTTTTGTTTGCCAGCATAAACCTAATGTTTTTGAAGTTTCTTCATTTTTGAAGTGATAACTTGTTTCTTCCGCATTCTGTTTTACGCTTTCTAATACTCTTTCATTATTTGAGGCCCATTTTCTTAACGTAAATCCACCTAATTTTAACAACTGATGCAGTTCCTTAATCAAGTACTTTCCCTGTTTAATGTTATAGGCACCATGGAGTAGGTCATCCATCATGAATGAATTTTCTAGGATTTCCGCTGCCTCAG
This sequence comes from Pseudoips prasinana, assembly GCA_951640165.1. Taxonomy (NCBI): domain Eukaryota; kingdom Metazoa; phylum Arthropoda; class Insecta; order Lepidoptera; family Nolidae; genus Pseudoips; species Pseudoips prasinana. The sequence goes on from OX621240.1 coordinate 21,337,637, forward strand.
GATGTTTACTACGCTCATCCGACGCCAACTGTCTTAAAGTCCTCATAGCTAAAAATGGGGCTGATTTAGTCCCATAAGCGATTGTAGTTAGTTGAAAGCTCTGTATGGGTTGTTCCGATGATTCTCTCCAAACAATTTTTTGAAGATGCTGGTCGATATTGTTAACCAATACTTGGCGGTACATCTTCTCGATGTCCGCTGTAAACGCGTAAGGATATTGCCTCCACTGTAATAACAATGATTGTAAATCCCTTTGCATGTTAGGCCCTTTGCACATTATGTCATTCAAACTAAACCGAGTAGATGTTTTGGCAGACGCGTTAAATACTACGCGTAACTTTGTTGTTAATGAGTCATCACGCTGCACACCGTGATGAGGTAGGTAGCATTGTAGTCTCGCTATTGAGTTTGTTTCTTCAGGTTTCATATGTTTTAATTCGAGATATTCTTTCATAAAGGTTTTATATTTGCTAGCTAAATGTTCTTGTTTTCTAAATTTTGTTTCTAAATTCCTCAGTTGGGCGATCGCCATAGGCTTAGACATGCCCAGTTTGTGTTTCAACTCTTCCTTCAGTGGTATTCTAACTTCATAGCGGCCTTCTTCTGTTCTTCTTGTTGTTGACTCATAAAATGTTAGACATTCTTGATCTTCGGTAGACAGATTTGAATTCTCACTGATCTCTTCCACCTGCCAAAACCGTCTTCTATGTTATTTAACACGACATTACACTGGTATGTCTTTACGTTGCCGCATAGCAACCATCCCAGTTGAGTTTGTTGTACTAAGGGCTGATGTGCATTACCGCTTTTTATAATGCCACTTAGCATGATGTTTGCGTAAATGTCGGCTCCGAGTAACAAATCCACGGGCCGGCTGTTATAGAACTCGGGGTCAGCTAATGGTATGTTATCAATATGCGACCAATCTGGTTTCGGGAAGCTCTTGTTTGGTAGGCATTTAATGAGATTAGTCATAATAAAGGCTTCCGTTTCGAATGTAAAGTTGTTGTGCAGAGAAGCGCATACTATAGAAATCACTCCCTTGCAGTTGTTCTCCTTTTGTCCTACTCCAAAGACGATTCCTTTACATCTCTGTCTTTTTATGTTTAATAACTGCGCCGCCGATTCTGTTATTAATGATATTTGGGAGCCCTGATCCACCAAAGCTCGCAAGGTATACTCCGAACCGTCAGAACCCTTAACACTTACCAAAGCGGTTGCTAGCAGTATCTCTGAGCTGTCGACGTGTGACGTATGTGACGCAGCCGCGAAGTTCTCATGTTGTTGTTGTGAAGTCATTTGACTACGATTTGATGACAAAGAAGGAGCATTTTTGAGTTTTGCAAATGCGTCATGTAAAATAGTGTTATGCGGTTCTTGACATTTTCGGCATGTTAAATTAGAATTGCATTTATTACCATTATGGCTAAATAGGCAATTAGTGCACAGTTTTAATTTGTTTGCTGTTTTTAATTTTTGTTCATCATTTAACGCTAAATAATTTTTGCAATTATAAATGCCATGTTGATAACTGCACATTGGACACTTTACATTCGACACGTGCATGGATTTTGCAATCGGCTTATTTAGGTTATTGTAAGTGTTGTTCGACTTATTATATGAGCTATAAAAATGTTTCTTTATTTCCGATGATGAATTATTGTTACATTTCTTTACAGAGTTTTTTTGTAATCCACTATCTTGTTTCCTCTGGGCTGTTTCCAGAGTAATGAATTTTGTTTCCAAAAACTCTAGGAATTCTTTTAGAACCGGCAGTTCCCTAGAGTTTTTCAATGATTCTAGGTAGTCGGTGTATGTGTCGTTGTCTAGTTTTTGACCTAGAATATGAACTACGATAGGGTCCCATGATGTTATGTCGACGCCTAAGTTCTTTATACCATTTAAGCATTCCAGTGTTGTATCGTGCATCCTTTTTATTTGGTACACCGACTGCTGCTGCATGTTAGGAAGGCCAAGGAGAATGTTCATGTGGGAAGAGAAGATCAATTTATTGTTATTATAGCGATGTGTGAGAATCTGCCAGGATACTGAATAATTATCCGTACTAATTTGTAGGTGTTGTATGAGTTTTTCAGCTTCTCCGCGTACCTTGCTCTTGAGATATTGCATTTTCTGGCCGTTGGATAGTGACGGGTTGTTATGGATAGCTTCCGTGAATAGATCCCGGAAGGATACCCATTGGTTATAGTTGCCAGTAAACGTTGGAATTTCGAGTTGCGGAGTTGATTTGTTTCTATGCACGACGGACCACATTTTTTTGTTGATTGCTTTCTTCAAACTGTTGAATTGTTTCTCATACTTGTCGAACATGTAGTTGTACGTTTCGTTGCCTTCGTCTATCTCACTCTCAATCTCCCAATGTAGTGTGTCAATTGTTTTCCATCTAGCTTCCAGCGTTTTTAAAACGTCTTCGAATTCCCATTTCTCCGAGATAGACTCTACATCAATGTTTACCTTTGTTCGCAAGAAGGCTTTAAAATTCGCTTGTTGGCGACGTAACAAATCATCGGCTTTACTATTCGTACCCGTGTGTGTTTTATGAGTTGGGTTGCCCTGAGAGCTGGGCCCCGCAACCGCTGCAGTTTCTTCCTTCTCCGACTGAACCATACTCATAGTTGATTTAGACGGTGTTTTCGCTTGTTCAATCGGCTTGCCCGACCTCGTAATCAATTCCTCGTACTGTTGATTTATTAAAGCCTTCACTTGCTCATAGGCCTGCAAAGTCTTCTCAAATTCGTTAAGCCCGAAGTAAGGGTGAGCCTGACTTATTTCTCTCGTAATGCGGTCATGATTACCCTCATATTCCCTCCAGTATTCCTCCAGAGTATTCAGTCGCCTCTTGAAGTAATCTGGTGTTTTCCTATCAGCGCTATCTTTTTTGATGTTGATGCCAAGTTTGACGATGCTTTCATAGATCATCGATTGAATGTCAATAAGCTCGGCCATGTTTATTGAATGTCAAAATATATTTCTCTAGAAGAAAAATAAGGAAAGGTATGTTGGTACTTGCGTGTATGCAGTCTAGTACTTAGCTCCACGCAGTCTGCTGCAGCTGTTGTTTCACGCAGTCTGCTGCGGCTGTTGCTCCAATGTTAGCACTACAATCCTCTGACCGAACACACCAGCACTAAATGTTAACCAGTTCACCCCCGCTCGTGCAAATATCGCGATTTCTCGGAACACGTGACGCGCGAGGGCCTTTCGAAGGACCAAACTATGTACGGTGTAATGCGGTGGGGGTTGCAGAGCTTGTTGAATGATAGAATGTTGTTTCACTAAAATAAAGTTTATTGTACTGATCCACAATAACTTCTTAAATGTTAGCAAGAACTATGTTAAATGGAGTGTTAGAAATGTTGCAATGAATGCACGCGAATATCACGGTTACTCGATGCGCACTGACTCTATGTTACAATTTTAATACTAATGAAGTAACTGCGTAAGTCGCGTAATGCTGAGCAAGGTGTTCGGTGTCATTGCACCGAACACTGTTATTTTCTGTTATTTTAAAAATTCACTCTCATACCACCTAGAACTAACTTCATGCTGTTAAATTTTTTGGTGTCGGTGTGCGCGCGCATCGTAAAAATTCACTCTCATCATTTTTCTCCATCGCGCCAAAAGAAGTATAACTTCAAAAAAAATATTTAATACATTGGTTTTATTTTGTAAATTTGTATTCCGCATATATTTTATCAAAACATAAAAAAAAAAACTATAAACTCGGAAATTATCGATATTTTCACACCGATTATATGCTGCTTGATAGGCCGTGGTGCCCAAGTATCGACTTGGGCACCCGACCCTTTTTTATATCAATTTATTATTATATTTCACAACCATTAAACTTACAATTAATCGATTAAACTTACCATCTTTACTCTCCGTTATTATATTTGTAACTGAGAGTAAAATAGTATTAATACCAGTTTGTACCAATATTTTAATAATAACACCAAGATCATTAGTAGGCGATCTTGGTTGTTGCCTCGATTAAGTTATTATAATGATAACATCTCTAGTTGACTGTACATCCTTGGATGTACTATCGGTCTCCAAGGAGACCAAAGGCATTACAACCCAGCCTAAGTTCTTGAGACCTCGATAATAGCATTGCGAGAAACTTCACCCATTTACCTACGAATGCTGTATAATTTTAAGTTTACAGCGGACGCCTTCAAGTACATGTTTACCCACTTGCTTTTGTAAGAGAGAGATAAAATGTTTATGGAGAGGTTTTAACTAGATTAAGCGTTGAATTGGATGCCCTATTTCTATACAAGTTTATACAGGGTAATAACTTATTACTGTTCAGTCATTCTAGAGGATACATAAAAATAATTAGGATTTTAATTCCCCAAACTTGTTTCTTTTAAATGTATAGATTATGAAAACATATGTACGCATGCTATGTATTTTATAATAATAAAACATGATAAACATACTAGAATTACTAAAATTTGTTCAATTTACCGTCTGTAGTTAGAATGCCCAAAAACTCGGCGCCTCAAAACATGCCTCAAAACATCGACGTTACCTCGTTGTATAACCAAGGTATACCTACCCTAAGCCTTAGATAACAGTTACCTCTCTTGCGTGTATCTATATTATGGCCTATTACTATCGTATGGGCATTGGTTACCCTACTGTCAGAGTTGTTGAAGCCATTAGGCGTCCGACATGGATTAACGACCGATGCCTAATGGCTGCAATCGGGACCGGCAACTTAACGGGCCGTCCGAAGCACGGAGACTCTCAGAAATTAAACAAACATCTCTGGACTGACCGTGAGCGTAGTTGCTTCACCTCGCCAATCACTTTAGGACCGGTGTAGTGGGCCTATGTACGCGACAAACGTTATCATACGACAAAGTTTCCAAATTTTATGTTGTAAATTCCTATGTAGGATCATTTTATTTCTAAGAACATTATATTTCGTCGCTGCATCCTCGAGATTTTCATATAACACAGTAGTACACTCTTCAATGTGCTGGACATCGAACACTTTTTTAGAGCTTGCAACATTAAAAAAGACAAAATGGCGCCTCTGCACGCCACGTGGCCGGCTGGAAAAACTTCATTCGCTCTTAGTGTTCGGACCTCGAAACACCAATTCTTGTTATTTTATTTTCAGTAAACAAGTGTTATAATTATATTATAGTGACATTTAATGTGAATTACTGTATTGGCCTATAAAAATGGGCTAGTTTAAGTGCACGAAGAACGAATATGAAGAATAATTTGGTGCCGATTGAATCTACGCAAATGCCGAGTGTCAGCAAAAAATGTAAGTACATACTTACTCTCCAGCAAATATGAATATTTTTCGAATTCTTTTTCTATTCGTTATTGATCATGCATATTAAGGTGACCGACTGTTACAACGATACTATCATTTTATTTTATTACCAATTATGATTACATTACATACCCCCCTGGCAAACAGGCGAGAGTCTATGTATAATTAGATTTTAGTTTTACTAGCTGAATGTTTTCTGGTATTATAAGGTTATTCTAACCTATTTTACAGTTAGCCATTCTATGGAATAAGACCTACTCTTTGTGTCAGATAGTACAAGCCCTGTTTTTACAACAGGTATGTACCGTTTGTAAAACCCTAATAATTATAATGCCCTGGGGCAATGTTTGGGTTAAAATCATATGGAGATGTGATGATTTATTATTTACAACCTGATTACTTTACTTACACAACTAACCTAAATATCTGCCACGTGTTCTTTGAACAATGGGGGCAAATTATAATGGATGCACTCAGCAAGGATAATATAGGACTGAATCCTGAAATAGAAAATTTTCAGTTCCAGGTATTCATTAATGCTATAGAGGTTAGTTTCATTCAACCATTCAAATAGCTTTATTCTAAATAATCTGCAATGTAGTTTCTATTTAGATTAGTAGGTAACAGAAACGTACGCACATAGCCAGAATGCTTTTATTATATTTGATTGACCAAGTACACGTACAACTCAAGTACAAGTCCCGATGTTGATCCCGTCGACTTTTAGCACATGTATTAGTAACATGGGTTACCAGTATAGCGAACATGTGATTGATTTGCTAGTTTTGCAGACATGGTTTTTCCAGTTTAGTTGACTGTGATTGCTGTAAAAAACTTGTGGAAAATATAATTTGTATATGGTGAACGTGTATTAGTTTTGTTTGATATCAAGTATAACAGAAAATGTTGTTAATTGTTTGTCCATTAATTTGAAATGGTATTAGTAATTTACTACGTAACTAAGTAGCTGTAAACATTCGATCTATTAATTTGAATATTTAAGTTAATAATACAGTATATTATATACATAATAACAATAAATAAATGTCTTGCCATCTCATCCCAGACGGGGCAGAGCCAGTACTATTGCAATAGTGTGGCCAACAGACAACTGATAAATATACATGTTTATTATTAAATACATACAAATTATAGATAAATTGAACCCAGGTACGGAACTAATAATCGCGCTAATCGAACAAATATTTGTCCCGAGTGGGGATCGAACCCACACCAGTATTATAGTTAGCAGTCAGGAATATTAAAATTAACCATTAGAGGCTAATATTAAAATTAAATTTAAAATTATCGTGTATTTTGACACGGGTACTCGTATTGTTAGATGCATACACATATTTACTTTTATTTAGTATGCTATGTTTAGCAGAGAGATTGGGCTCCCCAGATCTAGACAACAAGTTCAGGCCTACTTTTTAAATGAAAAATGACCTTGATATACTTACTGGAAGAAGGATCGTAACGCTTTCGACGTAAACGTTTACCCCTAATTGGAAATACTTTTTTCTCTTGCTTGTTTCCTCCGTTTTTCACCTATTTTGAAATGCTTATGCAAGATAATAACCTGGCAATAGATTTTATTGTCGTTCCTCACTGGCCTAGTGAGACATGAATCCAACATAATAATCTGGCGAAGTCAATAAAGAGGCGTTTTCGTAACAAGCACTCAAAATGGAGACAATTGAATTAATGATTTCATCTCTGTCTCACAACACATTAAAACAATAACGACACAGCGTGTAAAAATTATGGAGATTTGGTCATAATAATAATAATAGGTCTTTACCTATGAAATTGCCGTTTTGTATGAAAAAATTTAAACGAATTTTTTTCATGAATTTTTTTATTTGTATTAATCGAAGTAATCACCCATGCAATCAATGCATCTTTGCCATCGCAGTGGCAGTTTATTGATGCCCTTCTTAAAGAAATCAGCTGGACGGGAGGCAACAAATTCTTCAAAGGCATTTTGTACTGCCTCTCGGGTATTGAATTTTTTTCCCGCCAAGAAGTTATCCAAATTCTGGAAAAAGTAGTAGTCTGTAGGCGCAAGGTCTGGTGAGTAGGGCGGATGACGGAGAGCTTCCAACCCCAGTTCTTGCAACTTGGAGACCGTCTGCTGTGCAGTATGAGGTCGCGCGTTGTCGTGCAGGAGCAGCGGAGACGAGCGATTGACCAATGCTGGTTGGAGATGCGCCAGCTTCTCCATCATTGTGCTCAGTTCTTCACAGTACACATCTGCAGTAATGCTCACCCCGTTTGGTAAGAAGCTGTGATGAATCACACCGGCGCTAGACCACCAAACAGTGACCATCACTTTTCTAGGGGTAAGTTTTCGTTTAGGGCATTGTTTAGGTGCTGAACCAGGATCCAACCAACTTGCTGAGCGCTTGCGGTTATCAAACAGAATCCATTTTTCATCGCAGGTAACAATGCGGTTCAAAATTCCTTCATTTGTGTGTCTGTTGAGCAGTGCAAGGCACGTCTCGACGCGTACTTCGCGCTGGCGATCATTGAGTTCGTGGGGCACCCATTTGTCAAGCTTTTTTACCTTGCCAATTTGACGCAAATGGACCAATATTGTTTTGACGCTAACGTCGAAAGCTGCTGCTAATTCAGCCGTAGATTGTGTATCATCAGCTTCCACAACCGCCTTTAATTCGTCATTGTCGACCAAAGTCTTCGGACGACCGCGAGGTTCATTTTTCAGGTCGAAATTTCCAGAACGGAAGCGAGCAAACCAATAACAGGTGGTGCGTTGGTTTGTAGTGTTAGCTCCGTAAACGTCGTTGATGTTGCGTGCCGCTTGTGCCGCGTTGCTGCCACGACGGTACTCATATTCCATAATTACTCGAATTTTTAACGTATCCATGATGACGAAAAAGATTGAAATGCGATGAAAATGTAACACTAATCAATAAAGAAATGACTACTTTTGGAAAAAAGAATCCATGTTTTTAAAATAAAATTAATTTGAAATTAGAATTCTTAGCCAAACAAAAATTATTTTGATTTGAAATGGCCAGTACTGCAGAACGGCAATTTCATAGGTAAAGACCAATTTTGATTGCTTAAAAAAAAAAAAAAAAAAAAATAAACAAAAATCAATCCTGTAGCATTAAACTTCATTACATAACAGTTCAGGTTAGGAGCTAATTTCTCATCTGAAAACACTGCCGTTCAGCACTTTCTCCCATATTGAGTAAACCAGATTTCGTTCAGATGCTAATATCAGGATATGGCTTAAAGGTATTTACAAAACTCAATACTGTGGAACTTGTTTTGTGAGTAGATGGTGCCCAAACGAAGGAATACCATTGGCAATTAAATAATAATATTAATAAAAAAAAAATATATATATATATTGACATGTCTAATCGCGTTGTCGACTGCACAACGAATACAGATAAACTGTATTTATAACAAGATTCCTGATCAAATTAAGGTACTTCCAATGGTCCAATTCAAAAAGGCTTTACGCAAATGGCTAACTGAGATTTCTTTCTGTACAGTAAAGGAATTCCTGCAGTTCAAAAAAAAAAAAAAAAACAAATATATATATATATATATAGTACCTGTTGTGTTACCAATGTTCTTACATTCACTTCTAAAACCATATTTATTTGCAAATAAATCGTTGACTTTGACTTTATTATATTGTATATTTTAAAGAGTCGTGAAGTGATTACGACCGAATACTAATACCATACCAATATAATTATTGAACCGTAATCCGATTACGGTCATTTACTCACATATGTATTTTATCTGATGCAGATTAGTAGCCTAAACTGTCGTCTAAAAATGTATATTTTAAAGAGTCGTGATGCGATTACGACCGAATATACGAATACCATACCAATATAATTATTGAACCGTGATGCGATTACGGTCATTTACTCACATATGTATTTTATCAGATGCAGATTAGTAGCCTTAACTGGCGTCTAAAAATGTATATTTTAAAGAGTCGTGATGCGATTACGACCGAATATACGAATACCATACCAATATAATTATTGAACCGTGATGCGATTACGGTCATTTACTCACATATGTATTTTATCTGATGCAGATTAGTAGCCTTAACTGGCGTCTAAAATGTATATTTTAAAGAGTCGTGATGCGATTACGACCGAATATACGAATACCATACCAATATTCGATTCCACATAAAAGTATTTTTTTACGGAATAAATGAATTCTGATTTATAATTATTGAACCGTGATGCGTTTACGGTAATTTACTCACATTTATATTGTAATTGATGCAGATAATGAATCGGAGCATTCATTTTCATCATACCAGCAAATAAGCTCCGTCGAATCGATATCGTTGGTCAAGGTTGATACCCATAAAATTAAAGCGTCATGATTAGATTACCGAATATACGAATATACCTATATTATTTTTGAACCGTGATGCGATTATGGTCGCTTACTCGCATAATAATATGTATGTTTTCTTATAAAGATAATGTATCTGAAGATTCATATTTATTAAATCAGGGAATACGCTCCGCCGCATCGTTGGTCAAAGCTAATACGGATAATATTAAATAGTTGCGAGGCGATTACAGCTGAATATACGATCACCATATCAATATTATTTCTGAACCGTGAAGTGAATACGGTCACTTACTCACATATATATTTTTCTTATGCAGATAATGTATCTGAGCATTCATTTTCATTAAATGTTGGAATACGCGTCGTATTGATACTGTTGGTCAAGACCTATAAAGATTCGTAATTCGATTATGACCGAATATACGAACACAATACCAATATAAATAATTGAACCATGGTGCGGTTACGGTCACTTACTCGCATAATAATATGTATTTTTCTGATGCAGATAATGTTTCTGACTATTCATTTTCATTAAATTTTGGAATATGTTCCGTCGTATCGTTGGTCAAGGCTAATACGCATAAAATTAAAAAGTCGTGATTCGATTACGACCGAATATACGAACGCCGAATAATGCATGTGAGCATTCATTTTTAGCTAATTAGGTTATACGCTCCATTGATATCGAATAATATTGACCCGATTACTCATACTCTTGATAATGTTGTAACTACGCACGATCCTACCGCTGATATTGCTACCCCGACCACATAATCTAATAAAGATGAACTCTCAGCATATGAGCTTTGGCCGCAGGCCCTTTGGAATGCCTTAAGTGTATCCAAAATAAAAGTTGAAATTTTTAAACCCAAGATAAGATACGTTGTTTCAAATATTACAAATAACGATTCCAATATTTAAAATTCTCGAAAGCAAGGCCTCAATCGCATTTAATTCTTTTATCACAATTAGAAGGAGATATGACCAGAGAAAACCCTGATAGCATACATATAACTAATAGGACCGTTTAGAGACACGTCTAATGCCGAAAGGTTAATTCCGACCACTAAAAAATTATACCACAACGCAACCGCATCTACAATCCGATGCTGTATCCAGCAAGTATTGCAAGAGAGCAGATATTGACGCAAGAATATACTCTGCGCATAGCGCTCGCCACGCAGAGACGTCCGTGGATGCGTTTCCATTGAAGTGATTAAAGGCAGCAGGATGGTCATGAAATTCCCGCGTATTTAGTAAATTTTATGACAGATCTAATAATATAATGACCCTGTATTTAAAAGTGCCAGTTTATTACTGTTAAGTATAGTTAAAAATGTTTAAGTTAATTAGATAAAGCAAATTATTACATGTAACAATTCGTTTTTGGGTATTGGTTCAATACTCTTACTAACGATTTCCCTAAAGCTCTAAACATCTACTGTGTTATATGAAAATCTCGAGGATGCAGCGACGAAATATAATTGAAGGTTAAACAAACTTACCTTAAGTGAAGTTTGACCATAATTATATGAGTCGCTACATCCGAAGAGATTTTCGATCCCTCCCGCCCTTAAAGTATTCTTGTGAATACTTTCTTCCCGTTACTTGTTTTTAATGCTTTGCCTTTAGTGAAATCTTAGGTAGATACTGAGGACTCTGAAAAGAATGAAGTTTTTCCAGCCGGCCACGTGGCGTGCAGAGGCGCCATTTTGTCTTTTTTAATGTTGCAAGCTCTAAAAAAGTGTTCGATGTCCAGCACATTGAAGAGTGTACTACTGTGTTATATGAAAATCTCTTCGGATGCAGCGACTCATATAATTATGGTCAAACTTCACTTAAGGTAAGTTTGTTTAACCTTCAAATATACATGTTTATTATTAAATACATACAAATTATAGATAAATTGAACCCAGGTATGGAACTAATAATCACGCTAATCGAACAAATATTTGTCCCGAGTGGGGATCGAACCCACACCAGTATTATAGTTAGCAGTCAGGAATATTAAAATTAACCATTAGAGGCCAATATTAAAATTAAATTTAAAATTATCTTGTATTTTGACACGGGTACTCGTATTGTTAGATGCATACACATATTTACTTTTATTTAGTATGCTATGTTTAGCAGAGAGATCGGGCTCCCCAGATCTAGACAACAAGTTCAGGCCTACTTTTTAAATGAAAAATGACCTTGATATACTTACTGGAAGAAGGATCGTAACGCTTTCGACGTAAACGTTTACCCCTAATTGGAAATACTTTTTCTCTTGCTTGTTTCCTCCGTTTTTCACCTATTTTGAAATGCTTATGCAAGATCATAACCTGGGAATAGATTTTATTGTCGTTCCTCACTGGCCTAGTGAGACGTGAATCCAACATAATAATCTGGCGAAGTCAATAAAGAGGCGTTTTCGTAACAAGCACTCAAAATGGAGACAATTGAATTAATGATTGCATCTCTGTCAATAAAACGATAACGACACAGCGTGTAAAATTTATGGAAATTTGGTCATAATAATAAAAATGACGATAAAAAAAAAAAAAAAAAAATCCTGTAGTATTAAACTTCATTACATAACAGGAGCTAATTTCTCATCTGAAAATACATTCCGTTCAGCACTTTCTCCCATATTGAACAAACGATTTCATTCATATGCTAATATCAGGATATGGCTTAAAGGTATTTGCAAAACTCAATACTGTGGAACTTGTTTTGTGAGTAGATGGTGCCCAAACGAAGGAATACCATTGACAATTAAATAATAATATTAATAAAAAAAAAAAAAAAAAAAAATATTGACATGTCTAATCGTGTTGTCGACTGTACAACGAATACAGATAAACTGTATTTATAACAAGATTCCTGATTAAATTAAGGTACTTCCAATGGTCCGATTCAAAAAGGCTTTACGCAAATGGCTAGCTGAGATTTCTTTCTGTACAGTAAAGGAATTCCTGCATTTCGCAAATAAATCGTTGACTTTGACTTTATTATAATGTATATTTTAAAGAGTCGTGAAGTGATTACGACCGAATACTAATACCATACCAATATAATTATTGAACCATAATGCGATTACGGTCATTTACTCACATAATTATGTATTTTATCTGATGCAGATTAGTAGCCTAAACTGTCGTCTAAAAATGTATATTTTAAAGAGTCGTGATGCGATTACGACCGAATATACGAATACCATACCAATATAATTATTGAACCGTGATGCGATTACGGTCATTTACTCACATATGTATTTTATCTGATGCAGATTAGTAGCCTTAACTGGCGTCTAAAAATGTATATTTTAAAGAGTCGTGATGCGATTACGACCGAATATACGAATACCATACCAATATAATTATTGAACCGTGATGCGATTACGGTCATTTACTCACATATTTATTTTATCTGATGCAGATTAGTAGCCTTAACTGACGTCTAAAATGTATATTTTAAAGAGTCGTGATGCGATTACGACCGAATATACAAATACCATACCAATATTCGATTCCACATAAAAGTATTTTTTTACGGAATAAATGAATTCTGATTTATAATTATTGAACCGTGATGCGTTTACGGTAATTTACTCACATTTATATTGTAATTGATGCAGATAATGAATCGGAGCATTCATTTTCATCAAACCAGCAAATAAGCTCCGTCGAATCGATATCGTTGGTCAAGGTTAATACCCATAAAATTAAAGCGTCATGATTAGATTACCGAATATACGAATACAATACCAATATTATTTCTGAACCGTGATGCGATTACGGTCGCTTACTCGCATAATAATATGTATGTTTTCTTATAAAGATAATGTATCTGAAGATTCATATTTATTAAATCAGGGAATACGCTCCGCCGCATCGTTGGTCAAAGCTAATAAGGATAATATTAAATAGTTGCGAGGCGATTATAGCCGAATATACGATCACCATATCAATATTAGTTATTTCTGAACCGTGAAGTGAATACGGTCACTTACTCACATATATATTTTTCTTATGCAGATAATGTATCTGAGCATTCATTTTCATTAAATGTTGGAATACGCGTCGTATTGATACTGTTGGTCAAGACCTATAAAGATTCGTAATTCGATTATGACCGAATATACGAACACAATACCAATATAAATAATTGAACCATGGTGCGATTACGGTCACTTACTCGAATAATAATATGTATTTTTCTGATGCAGATAATGTATCTGAGCATTCATTTTCATTAAATTTTGGAATATTTTCCGTCGTATCGTTGGTCAAGGCTAATACGCATAAAATTAAAGAGTCGTGATTCGATTACGACCGAATATACGAACGCCAAATAATGCATGTGAGCATTCATTTTTAGCTAATTAGGTTATAAGCTCCATTGTCGCCGAATAATATTGACCCGATTACTCATACTCTTGATAATGTTGTCGCTACGCACGATCCTACCGCTGATATTGCTACCCCGACCACATAATCTAATACAGATGAACTCTCAGCATATGAGCTTTGGCCGCAGGCCCTTTGGAATGCCTTAAGTGTATCCAAAATTAAAGTTGAAATTTTTAAACCCAAGATAAGAGACGTTGTTTCAAATATTACAAATAACGATTCCAATATTTAAAATTCTTGAAAGCAAGGCCTCAATCGCATCTAATTCTTTTATCACAATTAGAAGGAGATATTCCCAGGGAAAACCCTGATAGTATACATAGAACTAATAGGACCGTTTAGAGACACGTCTAATGCCGAAAGGTTAATTCCGACCACTAAAAAATTATACCACAACGCAACCGCATCTATAATCAGATGCTGTATCCAGCAAGTATTGCAAGAGAGCAGATATTGACGCAAGAATATACTCTGCGCATAGCGCTCGCCACGCAGAGACGTCCGTGGATGCGTTTCCATTGAAGTGATTAGGAAGGCAGCAGGATGGTTATGAAATTCCCACGTATTTAGTAAATTTTATGACAGATCTAATAATGATACTGTATTTAAAAGTGCCAGTTTATTACTGTTAAGTATAGTTAAAAATGATTTAGTTAATCAGATAAAGCAAATTATTACATGTAACAATTCGTTTTTGGGTATTGGTTCAATACTCTTACTAACGATTTCCCTAAAGCTCTAAACATCTACTGTGTTATATGAAAATCTCGAGGATGCAGCGACGAAATATAATTGAAGGTTAAACAAACTTACCTTAAGTGAAGTTTGACCATAATTATATGAGTCGCTGCATCCGAAGAGATTTTCGATCCCTCCCGCCCTTAAAGTATTCTTGTGAATACTTTCTTCCCGTTATTTGTTTTTAATGCTTTGCCTTTAGTGAAATCTTAAGTAGATACTGAGGACTCTGAAAAGAATGAAGTTTTTCCAGCCGGCCACGTGGCGTGCAGAGGCGCCATTTTGTCTTTTTTAATGTTGCAAGCTCTAAAAAAGTGTTCGATGTCCAGCACATTGAAGAGTGTACTACTGTGTTATATGAAAATCTCTTCGGATGCAGCGATTCATATAATTATGGTCAAACTTCACTTAAGGTAAGTTTGTTTAACCTACAATTAGATCGCAAAAATACTGTCATAATTAGTTATATTCATGACGACAGCTTTGAGGTCTTGAATTTTGTACAACTTAGTAATAACGAATGGCTCAATAATTCAGTGAACAAAAATCACATTTTAATTTAACACATATCTACGACGAAATTTATATACTTTGCTGAAGCTTAAAATGAAGGCAGATATAATTTTAAATTAAAATATAAATTCTGAGGTAGTCAATTAATCATAACTATGTTCCCAGCAAGTAATTTGAAAGTGAACATTGATTGAGAAGTTTTTAATTTAGTCTAGTTGGATCTCCGCCCGGGACGAAGATTAATTACTATGTGTTAGTTAATCTCATAAATAAGTAGTAGTAATTACTATATGAAGTTGTTCTAGCTACCAATAAAGTAGATATTAAAGTGTAATTTTGTAAGCAGGCATCGATGACTTGTGCCCTTGACATTAGGTATACTTAGATTGTTATAACACTATTATTTATTATTATTACTAGCTGTGCCCCGCGGTTTTACCCACGTTAAACTTTATAAAATATGGCCTATGTGTTATTCTAACTATAAAAATTTGCCTATGTTCTTTCTCAGGGTCTAGACCATCTGTATACCAAATTTCATTCAAATCCGTTCAGTAGTTTTGGCGTGAAAGAGTAACAGACAGACAGACAGAGTTACTTTCGCATTTATAATATTAGTTAGGATATAAATAAAAAGAAAGAGTATTTCTTTAATATTGTTAGCACTTACATAAGTTTAATAGGTATGTCATCTATATAGAAAATAAATAATGTGTCACGTCAAATATAATTATACTGTCAGCTGAAATATTTGTTGAAATAGTATATAGTCGTTTTATCACACTAATATTATAAAGGCGAAAGTATGTGTGTATAGTATGTGTTAACGGATGGAGCAATTTTAATAAAATTTGGTATGGAGTTAGCTGACACCCTGGATTAACACAGGCTATAATTTACAAAGTTTAACGCGGGGAAAACCGCGGGGCCCAGCTTGTTAGATATATCTTTGTCTAATGTAAAGAAAGAGTATATTGTTAATAGTATTAGCACCTTAGGGCCTATGCTCACCACGTTTTATAAACGCGCCGTCCACGCGCGTTTTTAATACGCGCGTCGACTTCGCGCTTTTATCCTACAAAGCAGTTGTTTTTGTTTGTATCAATACAAACAAAACCAAACACGCACTTTTCTTTATCTTTGCCATGCCTATTAACCTAAGAGCCTTCTTAGGTTAATAGGCATATTTGACACGATACATTATTTTTTTTCTTTATCTATGCCATGCCTATTAACCTAAGAAGGCTCTTAGGTTAATAGGCATGGCATAGATAAAGAAAAAAAATAATGTATCTTGTCAAATATAATTTTATTGACAGCTGAAATGTATTTTTAAAATAGAAAAGTAAGCATTTTTAATAATAAACGTTAAATGTCGTTTCTTTATGAACAAAGCAACACATCGGTTTATTTAAAATGCAAATCGCAATTCCCATTAACAGACAAAAATATATCTTATATATATCTCTCTATTAAATATATTTTATATATGTTTGAGAATTCGAGTCCCACCCTTGATTAAAATACAACTCATTTTAAAGACGTCTGAAACATAGTCGACATAAAATAAGGTATATCTAAAATAAGCCTTTATTGCTCAATTAGCCCACAATAGTGTGATTAAATTCAAGCACAGTATACTTTGTAGCAACTTAATAGTTAATCGTGAGGTACTAACGAGATTTAATACTGTAATATCAAACTAAGTTACGAGGTGACAATGTGTGCTACAAATTTTCACTGTTCCAATTCTCTGAAGGTGGAATTTACGACCATTGTCAGTGCTCATAAGGGTAGGGTTGTAAACGACATGCGAGGGTTAGATTTTCACAACTTCCTACGAGTTTTGGGGTGATTTAGCGAAGGGAGAAAAGTGAATTTTCATATACAAAGAAATAAGCAACTGTGGTACACAAAACATTTTGTATCATAGGGATTTACTGAATGCTATGAGAATCACGCTTCACTTGTTATTTTTTTTGTAAAGCAATTTCAAAGTTCACACGAAACAGTACAGGGCTAAGATAATACTATTTCATTGTTAAAGAAACGAAGTGGTGCCGTAACTTTATATTTTTTGGATCCAAATTTAAAGGCTGTTTTGCTTATGTATTTTTAAAAGTAAGTATATATATTCTCTAACTTCATTTTGAACCACTTAGAATGCGGAAATAACTCGTTGATACTATTAAAACATGTCGCGATCAACTTGTGTTGATATTGTGTTTATATCATTATTATCTAGTTATTTATGCAATTATAAATTCATAATGATTTATTTAACTAGATTTATTAACTTTTTTACCACTCTTTATTATACATGCGGAGTTTATCTCTAAGTGATTGGTGCACTGTTACCTATATATTTTTGCATGTTAGTATAGGTATGAATTTTTTGTAATCAATCTTTGGTAAACCACAAATAAAAATTCTGCACGGTCTAACTTTTGATGTAGTGTTTGTGTTCCGAAAGGCGTTATTTGGTATAATAGTGATATCATTGTGTACAAGAGAAAGATAAAACAACGTTAAAGGTGAAATTTCTCACATGTCTTAGTTTTAAACTTCTTAATAATAAAATTTCTGCTAATTGCAAGATTGTATATCAGCAACCACAGCCAATTTCATCAGATATAAGCCAATTATGCAGGATATATTACATTACATAAGTGACTTAAAACGTAGGTGTACTCTTAATTTTTTTACTCCCGGTATATACAGGGATACAAATACAATACCACCGTAAAAAGATTAATTAATGTTTAGAGTGCCCGATGTATCAAGGTCTGCATGTTCATGTTAATAACGTTATTTAAGAAAATAATGTCTTATTGCTCAACTACTTTATTCTACAAATAAGGCGACAGAATCTTTATTTTTAAGCATACGATATTTACCTTAGGCCTTAAGCACATATCGACTGCAATAAGCATGATGAAATTAGGCTTGTATTTTTATGGAAATAGAGCCCAATTTCAACTAGAATTGAAAGTGTCCTTGATTCGTTTAAGAGCAAATGCGACGGAATTTCATGTTGTTTTTACAAACTGAAGTGAGCAACTTTTTGATTGCGTATGATGTTACCGAGAGAGAAATTTACGACATAGAAGTTCAAAGTATAATTCTGTTTGAATAAGTTTGCATATGAATCTGTTTTCTTTGTAATTGACACTTGGATTATAGTAAGAATTTGAGGAATGAAGCCAAATCTAATGTAGGCTTCAATTCTGCTATACAATGCTTTTTTACAAATTAAATATAAGTTTATGACTAGATAAATAAACTAACTTCACAGACGGCTTTAGCCATTGGGAAATAGCGTAGTTTATAATCATCATTACAGCCGAAAGACTTCTACAGCTGGACTAAGGCCCCCACAATGAAGGAAAACGTGAAGTCGCACTAGAAGGTTAATAAGGCCCGATTTTGTGCTTTTCAAACTCAAGATTAAAGAGAGGTGGACTGTGAAATGGCTGGATTGGTAGTGTGTGATTGTCAAGCACACAGATCAACAACGAGATAATCTTTGACGCGCTAGTAGAAATGTTTCAAGTAGTGATTTTAATCGAGCAGCGCTTCTATACGATTGGACAATTGATTACGGCTCGCATCCTTTACTTCGTATTGGTTCTAGCACCATATCGACTGATATCATCGAAAAAAAATTTGAAGTAGCTAACTATTTGCTCAAAAATTTCGCATGAAACGGCTATTTAATGATATCGCGATAGCGGATTGACTACATTTTTGTTTATTTGTCTAGGCTTCGAGAAATTTTCATGCGTATTTGAAAAGATATAACAACGCCAGGAGATATATCCTACTAAACGACAGGACTAATTTTAATGATTTATTTGTACATTTGTGTGGGTCCTTCGATGATTTAGATATACAGTTGGACTCATTAGGTGGCGTTTTGATGAGATTCCAGGTTTTATTCTAAGGCAGTACAATGTTTGCCGGGCAACAAGTCATTAATATAGCGTAGTGCGCGGGACAGTTGACCATTAATATAAATATGTTTTTACATAATATTATATTAGCTCAGGAATTGAAATCAAAAGAAAATCAGAAAAAAAAGAAAGACGTAGTCATGGAGTTATCGGACCTAGTACAGCAACATTCTCTTATGCAAATCGTTTTACGTAGTGTTGTTTAAGGTCTTAAAAACTAAGACATTGCCACTATCTAGTAGTTGTCTAAATTTTCTTGGTACCATCAGCATAAACATTATAAATGGTGGGGACTACGTATTTTCAAGAAATTTCTCTCGATTACTACGATGATCGGCAGGTTTTTGCAATGGGTACCATTGTGTATGTTTATTACATGTTCAGTTTTAAAAGGAATTAATACTGCTTGTAAGGGCCAGGGTGATGTAGATCCAACGAAACGATAATGTGGTAGAAAAAGATGACTTTTTATTTTTAGAAAGTGGGGTGTACATATAATTTTATAGATTAGGAAGCGTGCGGTTAGCGTGGAGCTATGATTTGTACTGCTTTTACTTTTGACGAACTATGGGCGGCGAAGGAAGGACCGCCCCCCCTCACCCCCGGTGACCACCGCGTCCCGCGCACTTCCTTTACAATATTTGCATACCGACTAGATAAATTAAATGAAATAAATAGAATATCAATTTAACATTGTTGTCCCTAACACTGCTGAAATTATCTTGCTCCAATCATACATGAACATAAAAAAAACTCCAACTTCAACAAAATTGACGTTTCATATTCTCCTCGTTTTCCAGAAAAACTTAAAAATATTTTTTTTTCAGTAATTTAAATTGAAAATACATCTATTTTCTCTTCACAAAGAATATGGTTATCTAGAATCTAGTGTCAATTTAATAATGATCTGACAACTACAATAGTTGTTGTCTACATTTTCTAGGTACCATCAGCATAAACATTAAAAATGGTTGGGTTCTACGTTTTTTGTAATAAAACAAGGATATATCTGTCTTTTGGGCGACGACTTCATTTTCTTTGTTTATGGAATGAATCTCTTTACAAACATGAAAATCGAAGCAGCACGAAGCACACCTAGAGTAAAAACGACTATAAATGGGTCACATAGATGGTTCCTTGTACTGACATGGAACTCGAGGTGACCTTAACCATTGCGCCACACGTGCAGGCATTCTATACGGACATTGTCATATTGAGGCGTTATGTCCAATTAAAAAGAACTAGTGACATCTGTGGTTTAATTCCGTTACTTTTTAGTACAGTGCATGGTCTTATTATTAAATAATATATACTAGGTACAGAAGCCAGCACATCCAGCTACCCTAATCTGTCAAATTTCATTTATAGATTTTCAACTTTATCACAAAAGCATAAGGTTCACTTGCAATTCGGGAAATTTGACAGATTTGGGTAGCTTGATGTGCTGGAGTCTGTAACTTAATTTTCACTTCGTTTGTTAAACATAAAAATAACATTGAACTTGTGTTGTGTTGTTAAATTTGTGTAATTTCCGAGCGTCTCCATGCTTCGGCTGGCACGTTAAGCTGTCGGTCCGGTTGGGGGCCTTAGACAACAGTCATTAAGGCGTGTCAGAGGCCTACTGGGCGGCTTGGACATCTCTGACACTAGCGGGACCACTTATACTCCTACGATAAAGAAAAAAGACTTTTATTAAACCTGTGAGGGTGGCGTGGTGTCCCAGGCAGACGGAAAACATTAAAAATTTTAATATATTGTACCTTATAAAAGTTATGTGTCTAAATATAGCAATCAGTTTTATTGCTGTATGTCTGGTTCGGATATTCCATGTATAACAATTTTGTTGAAGAATAAAAATATCAATTCAATTTTACATGACAATTTTGTAAATTTGAGCACGAGATTGGGTTGTGATAATAGAGAATATGTTAATTGCAAAAAAATGTACCATTTAAACAATACTAAAGACCTATTACCACTTGTTTTAAGTCGTCTTTTTTTCTCATTTTTACGTCGCACCTACCACTACGGCACATCGTATATATAATATTAACCCTGTAACCATTACGAGAAATTAATTTTCATAGCTTATAGTGTTTAATGATTTTTCTTTTGGAGATATTAGTATCATATAATACGATAATATTTTAAAGTTAATCATTTATTTCTAGTTTGGGTGCGCCATTAAAAAAGTACTTTTTATTCTATGACATTCGCAAATATTCTAGCATATTCGAGCACTATAATATATCCTGCTTAGTCGACTATTTTTTTATTAAGGTTGGCCACCATAATGAAAATTCATTGCAATGTTTAATTTTATATATTAGTTTAATATACTAATTTCAACATTCCTTGTAACAAAATTAATGTATAATATACATCTTAATCTCTATTTAAACAAATTCGATTCATAAATAGTGGAGAAATCGAGTAACATACATTGTCCTTCGTTTTAAAGCCGTTTAAAAATGCAAAGTGTAACATTACAATGTATAAATGCTCAGTTGTTTTATGTTCAAACAACAACCAAACCATCGCTTAACTGCCTAAGAACGACAGATGTATTAGAATCGTCACTTGTTCACGAATTGTTGGAGGAATAGAGCACTTAATGCTTCAAATATTTCATTTTCCTATTTTAGTGTGAGAAGCAACTAAAGTTAACACATTACAGACGGAAACGGCACGTCATCACGACATGCTACTCGCGTGCCAGCGGTTAGTCTTACTAATGTGTGTTCGCAACATTTTTATAGCTGGTAAACGTAATAAATATACAAACGTTCCCGTAAACGCCTCTACAGGATTACTCGCTGACAGATTGCAGGAGGTCTAAGTACCACTTGACCAGGATTGTTTATTGGCCTCCAGTCAAAACTTTCACAGAAAAGTTG
Source organism: Pseudoips prasinana (assembly GCA_951640165.1). NCBI lineage: Eukaryota > Metazoa > Arthropoda > Insecta > Lepidoptera > Nolidae > Pseudoips > Pseudoips prasinana. The sequence continues at coordinate 21,359,826 of OX621240.1, forward strand.
TTGAAATATAAACATTCCGTGCTTATTTTTTTCCCGACTACCAACAAAAGTATTACACACAAAAATGGGATTCAAAATTTCATCATCCGGTGAGATTCAAACCAGCACCCTCTAGCAATCCGGGGTAGGTGCTCTGCCGTTAAGGTACGAATGATACACACTGACAGAAGAAATTTAGGACTCCCTTGTTAACATAATCCAATTCATTCATATATAAATATTTTTCTAGAAATATTTGGGTCATAGAAAAGTTACGTGTGAGCTACAAATTATAAAGGCCGTAATTTTACATGATGTGTTTAACAGCCGGTGTCGCACAAAATTTTATAATTTAGTACCTAGTATTCAAGTTTATCTGCATATACAATGTTCCGTAGCAGGTCTGCTACGACGTAGCGCGGTGATACAATGTTCTTATTGTACTTTAAAATGGCCGTCTCATCTGCATATAATACGGTTACCGGTTTTTGTAATATTTTGGGAAATGTTCACACAATCTTTCGTTTTTGCAACTTAGTTTAATACATATTGTGGAAATATATAATAAACTCCTTACTTAAAGTAACTATTTAGCTTTGATAATAATATGCATTTACGCTTCAAGAGTATGAAAATCAATCGTAATTATGGAGAACTTTTCAATGTTACCGTTGTTATTATTCATGTTATTCGAGTACCCACCTACTACTCGGACTTGTTTATCAGATTTCCTCCCTACTCCGGATTATGTAAAGCTCATTATCCAGCGGAGTTCATTAACGCAATCCGTAAAAGTTTGACGGAAATTTTAGAACGTGGAGAATAATTAAAAGAGTTGGGCCTAGCTGCTTCAAAGCTGATTTGGTTACCATGTCCTCTAAATCCAAGTAACCTCTTTATCCTTTGCCGGCGGGGAAGTATTCGGATACCCGTTCACTTCTTTCGGTTTCAGTTCATTGCTTCACTTTGACAGTCCTTGATTTAAATATAACACAATTTCGTATGTGATCAAAGTGACTCACGAAAAATATTCGTCTCTAATTTAAAACGATGAAAGCGACATCGATAAAAACGACTGGTGTTTTAGTAGCTCTGTGATCCGTCAATTTAAAAGTTATGTACATATTTTTGATTTAAAAAGTAAAAACTTTTAAATATAGAATCCGATAGCTGGCAACTCAAATCCGGCAGCGCTTAATTCGTTTACCGCGACTGCACAAAGCTTCGGCCATTTTATTCTGTCAATACAGTTAAATATACGTCACTCAGCTTTTTTTTTTATTTATTTTTCAATGATAGTTTTGGCCTTTTAAAAGCTGAACACTAACAAAGTGAATGAAGCCGAGTTATTTGATCAACTACACTGTTATTTAGTTTTGTTCAATAGTCCTTTTTGTTGATTTTAATTCACTTAAAATTGACTGATATTGAATGAAATATTTCCGTTGCAAATTGTTTGCTGATTGGACAAAACAAGGATTTATTATTAAATAGGCTTTGTAACACATTATTTGCGATCCGGTCATCAATAAATTGTGTACAATGGTGCAGTAAATAATGATTTATTTGTTTTGTTAATTTGTGTAATGTATAGATAATGCTTACTGGTCATAGTATAGATATAGTTTGATGCCTGGAGGTAACAACGCGGAATTGTGAACATGTTGTGTTTAGGATGAGGTACAAGATATTAACAAACCTCCGATCATCTATCATCGATCGGTCTCGCATGTCAATTGTGTCAAACACTTGCTAGTTTTTGTGCCAGGAAATTAATGAGTATCTTATTATTATGATATCTATTTCAGAATTATGGAAATATTTCCACTTGCGACTGACTTATTATATTATAAGGTGACTTACTTTAATTGACAAATCAGATAATATGAATAATGATAAGAAAATTATATAAAAAAAATAAAAGTTGTTAAGTCCACTTGATGATAATCTTGTACCTGTAGCCTTTTACGCTTGCAATACTCATTATCTTAATCACGCATTCCATGCTTTTCCTTATAGTATAATGAGGAGTATTCTACAAGGTGGAGGTACTTCCCTAGTTGAACTGCTAATAGAGAGTAAGAACGATTTTCTCTACCTCACTCAGATAAATTCTCAGCGTAAGTAATTTTCTATTTTTCCTCGCGGGAATTAAGTAAGCCCGGGTGATGTCAAATTAACTTTCTTCTTACTGTTTGAACTTTAATACAAAGGTAAACAGTAAACGGAACGAGCATATCAGTGCAGCCTTCTGGGAATAAATTTTATGCTGTTTTAATTTATCATTTACGGAATATAGGGTGTATATTTTTACGCGCTTATATAACATTTACTTAGAAGGTTAATGGTTAAGTGTTTAATTAAAACTTCTTCATTGAGAGTTATTCAAGTCATCCAGTAGGCTTCCAAACCAATTAATACAACTGGGACCGACAGCTTAGTGTGCCCACCACACGGAGATGCTCAGAAATGGAACCAATTAGGTGAGCTAAGTAACTGGCTATGAGTACCTTTGGCTTTGACTTAAACAAGAAATTAAAATCCTATCCACTCATCATCATCATCACGTCAGCTGAATGACTTCCACTGGTGGGCAAATGCCTCTCCATAAGATTTCCACAATAGAGTTGTGTCCATGAATTGGGGGAAATGCCATAATTGTAATGCTTGGTAGACGGGTTGGCGATCGTAGTATGATGATCATAGTACACAGAAAGACGCTGCTGCCTCGTCCCTGGGAGATATTCCCTCGGGACGATTTCTATGCCTCCCACGGAATGAAATGGGGTGGCGATATTCTTTGCCGTCAACCACATAAATTCTATGGTGACATATATTATGAAAACTGTGCAAATTGATGTATTTGCTCTACAATATATATGGACTTTTTTATAGCAGAGGACGAGAAACGAGCAAGTAGGTCACCTGATGGTAAGTGATCACCGCCGCCCATGTACACTCGCAATAACAGAGGAGTAGCGAGTGCGTTGTCGGCCTTTAAGAGTCAGCAAACAAGTGTTGCTGACCCTTCCCCCCACCCCGATGAGCTCTGGTGACCTCACTCACACGCAGAAACACAACATTAAAATTATTTATTTTATTATTAAGGAATGTCTTCTGTAAAGTGGAGGTACTTCTCCAGTTGGGCTGCTCTATGAGCGAATGAACGCTGTGCCCTACCTCTCTTAAACTGTCAAGTTACTCCAATGATAATTTTGGATTTTGTACTTCATTACGAGTATATGATGGTGGACTTAAACAGTACAGCCTGGTATTTTAGTTCCATCTAAGACTAGTAGTATCAAATGTTAACAAGTCATTAACACAAGTTCTTACTTCATGCAGAAATATATGGGCAATATATCACTAGTAATATTATTAATATGAAAGTTTATATGTATTGGACTTGGATGATGTTTGGGATGGAAATAACTTATACCCTGACTTAACATATAGGCTACAACTGTTTGTATTCAAGTGACTCCGTGGGGTTCAGCTAGTATGAAAGATGTAAAATAAATATTAAAGAAACTTCAGGATCACAAACATACCATGAAACTGATCAAATTTAAGAAAGCCAATATTGCATAAGGAAAATATATTTTGCTCTCCATGCTGATGTCTTTTTGTATGAGAAATCAATATTTCTTTTATGTATTTTGCAAGAAGATATTCTACACGTTGCATAGATTCAAAAGCAAATTAAACTCCTTCAATTTTATTCACTATTTTGGTAACACTGTGTATATACTCTCATACATTATTATGAGAGATACTATAAATGTTACTACATCGTCGACTGACCCAATCTCCTTATGGTGCGGAGGTGAGACCACTACTGCATAAATTACTTATTTATAGTATTGTACTGAGTGCATTGTCCTCTTTACTTGGAAGCTTGGGGCTTGAAGTGTATCCATTATCATCATCTAATCTGAAATGTACAAACAATTTGTTGTTTACAATATATTTTTTAAAATAAAGACAGATTCATTATATACATTGAAACTAAGTATAATGATGCCGTTTGATAAAGTTATAAGCGAATTATTAAGCTTATAAATATCTCTATCGATTAGCACAAACCGTATTATTATTGTCCTATTCCGTCGGTTTTACGTACTGTCAAGGTCACGGAGGATTGACACTCAACCTATAAATATAATATAAACACCTATATTTCCTAGCAATATGTTTGATACGCGATTAGAATTTAACCTCTTGTCAGCAAGACTTACAACTTACACCACTCGGACACGAAAGTTTAAGAAAATTTAAAATCGGGCATAATCGTTTTACAAGTTAATATCTGTAAGACAGAATAATTTTAAAATCGTTTCTCTCCTACCCCTCATGAATAATGAAGTGAGATGTATCAACGATGCCATTTGATTTAGCTCACCGCTCCGTTTACAAAACGTAACTGAATTATACGGTTACGATAATTTGAAAAACTTTACAGAGCTATCAATGCCCTGAGATATGTAATACGGCATGTACACCACAGCTTACAATCTTTATTTTTCATGTTTGTAGTAGCGTACTAGCAGTGTTGGTGTTACGATAATTTTGGTCTACACATTGAGTAAATCATGATTATAACTTCATTCTTTAAATAAGCACATAGTGTTATTTGCTTGGCTTCTAATTTGAAGTTCATATTCTTTCGTTCAGTCCGAAATCACGTGCGTTACCCATAGCCATCATCTATTCTGAATGCTGGAAAAGGTATCAATAGCTCAATTTCATACCGATTACTTAATCAGCTACGTCTGCAAAACTGTCAAATAAAGGTATTAACTACATTTCCGGTTTTTAAAGCCTTGTCGTTTGCTCAAAACATATCAAAAGCGAGTTCGTTTAAATCGATTGGCTATACTATACACCACGATTTAAAAAATGTAGAATAATATTTAAACAGTAAATTATTCATTTTATTATTAAGTAAATAATTTATTTCACCAAGTGTCTGCTATAAGTTTTTAAACCAGGGCTAAATAATTCTTGTGAAATGCCTAGAAAATAATTGAGAGTAACATCTCCCTATTGATACAATTTATTTTAAAACATTCAATTTTATTTACGTATGTTCCAAAAGCCTAACAACTCAAACAAGAATTCCAATTAAAATTTTACAATAGCTCAACGGGTTTTCATAAAACATAGCCAAACACTATTAACTAGCTTAGAAGCGCAAGCAGTTTATCCGTTTTGGAGTACAAACTTAAAACACAAAGAACAGTACTATTAAGGTCCTCATACCATAGTCGCAACCCATCTACAGTATAGTACTGCGGTCTTTGGAATTAATAAGATTACTATCTGATAAAATAATATCTCTATATTTTCAACACAATGGAGGTTAATTCATACCATAACAGGGTGTTATCGTTAATTGTGGTAAACAAGGTCCGCACAAACAAGGCATTGTGTTCTGAACTACGGAAAAGTCCGACAATGTTGTTTACTGCACAAATACTTAAATCCTCAAAAGTGCTCCCTCATTAAATTTAATGGCTAAAACAGCGAATATAACAAATGAAAGGTAACAACGTAAATATTTTATTATGGATATAATTTTGATCAGCTACTTCTTTCAGATTACAAAATGAAGGGCTATGAGTTTGGTTGTCTATGTATCCTCTTATGACGTTTTCTTATAATACTGTTGCAAGTCAATATATCACGAAGAATTAGTTAAGTAAGAATATATTAGAAGCAGTAAACAAGGCATTGTGTTCTGAACTACGGAAAAGTCCGACAATGTTGTTTACTGCACAAATACTTAAATCCTCAAAAGTGCTCCCTCATTAAATTTAATGGCTAAAACAGCGAATATAACAAATGAAAGGTAACAACGTAAATATTTTATTATGGATATAATTTTGATCAGCTACTTCTTTCAGATTACAAAATGAAGGGCTATGAGTTTGGTTGTCTATGTATCCTCTTATGACGTTTTCTTATAATACTGTTGCAAGTCAATATATCACGAAGAATTAGTTAAGTAAGAATATATTAGAATATAGAATATTATTAATATATAATGACAGTAATCGAGGCAAAATTCGTGAGCAAAGATCGTGACAAATGGAAATCCGTTGTCTCTGCCTACCCCTCTGGGAAACAGGCGTGAGTCTATTATGTATGTATGTTAATCTAAATAAGGAGACTACATTCGAAACTTTTGCATGAATTCAGGAAAGGTGCGGCGTCATAGGAGTCTTAATTTTTTTCACGGGTAAGGAACACGTAATATTTCACGGGGCGTGAATGGGCCATAAGGTTTAAGGAGAGGAAGGTGGGTAACCTTAATCACAAATAGAACCTACATAATTCTTTAAAGTGAAAGTTATTTTCCAGTTAGGCTGCTCTTACAGCAAAACTAGATCTAAGACACATAGTAGAATTTGCTATGCAACTGGTTAGTATATGAAAGTGGTGGATTAGCACGCTTATCAGTAGATCCAACCCTCAAGCCTACTGGGCTTACAGCACGCGTATACTCCCAGCGTTGAGTTGAAATGAATGAAGTTAATAGAAAAAAGGGAGTATTAATTTTAAATGAATACTGCGTATTTCGTATTTTGGCTAGTACTCTATGAATAATTGTCAGTAATAGAGAAAATACACAACGTGTCTTAAACAAAAGAGGCACTTTACTCGTAGCTCTCCCATTGTTTGTGCCGCGTAGTTCCGTATACGATGTTTATGAGAAAATAAATTAAACATGAGAATTAAGCTGTTTTAAGTGAATGTTTTGTTAACTGCGACGAGAGAAGATTTTTGTTTTGTACAGTAAGTATAGCTGTTGTTATTTTCGTTCGATATATATGATATTAATCTATATATATAAAAATGAAACCCGTTTTCCGTTGTCACGACATCACGCGTGAACGGCTGGACCGCTTTCACTATTTCTTTTTTTATTGTGTTTGTTATTGTCAGGAGAAGGTTCTTATGTAAAAAAAATAATTTAAAATTGCGCGGAAAATAAGAAAATTTAAGAATACTTCACAACCAAATATTATTTCTAATCTAACCTTAGCGCTTTGGACAATATAACCTTTTTTAATGTAATTTTTTTTTATTTGACATAGTTTTGACAGATAGCGTGCGTTAATAGTCATCGTTAAGACAGGACAAGGTCTGTCGGGTCAGCTAGTATAGGAATAAAAACCTATACATTATCTAACCAAAATGCACGCCACGCTTAATACTCTGTAGTCGGGCCTGGCTTGGGTACATTTTGGTTTGCCATTTATCTACTGTGGGGTCAAAATGTAATACCATACATACATATATGCTTTATAATATATGTAGTATTGAGCTTTTTATACTTACATATTTGTAAATAAGGAATATATATGAATAAAATGAAGGTAAAGGAATGAATTCAAGAGAGGTAGGTACTAGGTTGAAACTTTATAAAAGAAATTTGACAGATTGGGATAGCTGGATATGCTGGCGTATGTATATCGCCGTCATCACATAAAAAAGCATAGCAGCAACCTTAACCCCGACTGATATTATTATCTGCCTTATACTCTGGCAATGTAGGTACGTAAAATTTTGTATCTGAACATGATTTGATTAAACGACATAAAAAGTGTAGTTTAAATATCTGAATAGATATTATAGAGGTTGTAAGGTGCTGTTGAAATATATTTCATTTATTAATTATATTATATTTTTTGGCACAGAGTTTAAAGCTAATCATCAAATTTCGCAATAATCAAAGGAATTAACATAGCAGAAATTGTTCTCACTTATGTGTATTATTTTCGTACCACTTTTCCTCATTCAACTCTTTTCCTGCACCGTGAAAGCACCTATATGCGTGACTTCAGTCAGTCAAGCGAGAGTCAGAGTACTTCAGGCCACTTCTATTAAACAAACTGTCTAATTTAAAATTTATGAGCGCGGTACAAAGTGAGCGTAATTAGACGTTAAGTCAATATACATTACAAAATTGAACCTTGGCTTTGGTTTCTTGAAGACATGTGAAGAAAACCGAAACCTACATACTTAATGATTTATTTGCTATCAACATTTAGACACAGAGTAGTTACTTATCTACTATAGACCAATAATATTTGGCAGGCCTGTTGGCGCGGTTGGCAAATGCTTGCTTGTCACGCCGGAGGTCGTGGGTTCGATTCCCACCCAGGACAGATATTTGTGTGCATGAACATGTCTGTTTGTCCGAGTCTGGGTGTTATTATCTATCAGTAGGTATTTACTAAAGAAAAGTAGTATATGTAGTATATCAGTTATCTGGTATCCATAGTTCAAGCGCTGCTTTGTTTGGGATCAGATGGCCGTATGTAAATATTGTCCCAGGTATTATTATTATACAGGGAAACTTTTTACCATCGCAACGCATTACGGATAAAATGGATACCATATTTGAAAAAGTGGAGCAAGATCGGCATATCTGTAGTTACGACGTAACTGAAAATCTGGAAATTGACCACAAAACAGTTTTGGCGCATTTGAAAAAACTGATACCTCACGAGCTCAATCAAAGAATGAAATGAAAAGAATCAAAAATGAGTACATGTTTACTCATTTTTGATTCTTTATTACGAAGTAATGAAACCGAACCATTTTTGAAAAAGCTGATAACTGGTGATGAAAAGTGGATCACGTACGACAAGAACGTGTGGAAAAGGTCGTGGTCAAGGGCCGGTCAGGCTTTACAGACTGTGGCGAAACCCAGGTTAACTTGCAACAAGGTGTTTTTTTTTTTTATGTCAGTGGTCGACAAACGAGCAAGTGGGTCACCTGATGGTAAGTGATCACCGCCGCCCATGGACACTCGCAACACCAGAGGAGTCGCGGGTGCGTTGCCGGCCTTTAAGAGTCAGCAAATAAGTGTCTGACCCTTCCCCCCACCCCGATCAGCTCTGGCGACCTTACTCACACTCAGAAACACAACATTAAATTATTAATGTTATTATTAAGGAATGTCTTCTGTAAGGTGGAGGTACTTCCCCAGTCGGGCCGCTCTTCGAGCGAATGAACGCTGTGCCCTACCTCTCCTAAATTGATGCCGAAGTGATGCCGTATGTGTGGTGATATTGGGACGGCATTATTCCTTATGAGCTGTTACCACTAGGCAGGACCATCGATTCTGAACTCTACTGCAAACAACTGATGAGATTAAAGTAAGAAGTTGAGAGAAAGCGGCCGGAGTTAATCAACAGAAGAGGTGTGGTTTTTCATCACGAAAACGCCAGACCTCGCACCTCTTTAGCTACTCAGCAAAAATTAAGAGAGTTTGACTGGGAGATGTTAATGCATCCGCCGTATAGTCCTGACCTTGCACCTTCAGATTTCCACCTGTTTCGGTCTCTACAGAATTTTTAAAGCAGTGTCAGGATAACATCACGAGAGGACTGCCAAAACCACATGTCGCGGTATTTTGATCAGATGTCCCAAATTTTCTATAGCAATGGGATCATGTCCCTACCTACAAGATGGCAAAAAGTTATGGAACAAAATGGTACCTACATTCTTTAATAACATGTAAATAAACAATATAAAAAAATGTTTTGAATTTTCTTAATAAATGCGACGAAACTTTTTACTTATATACATTGTATTCAAAACACAGAACACACCAAACCAAGACAAATGCAGATATTCAGGAACGCAAATATATCGGATCGAACTTTTGGATCAGAAGGCTGATTCTTTCCGGTTTGCCCGATCCGGGATTTGAACTCAGGACTTCGTTATCTGTGGTTGAACTCACGACCGCAGATAATATTAGATGTCTCGTCGGCAACGAGGTATCTTATACGATGGTACGGGACTCTGATCTAAATTCACACTACGTGTCCTATTTCAACAGGACACTCTTCTGCAAAAGTTCCCTATAAATTCGTTTATGCTCATTGATATACCTACATACGAGTATCAATGTTTATGCTATTATAACGATTACGTTTGTGCAGACTTCGTCCCATAGAAAATAAAAACCAACCAAATATTATCATAGAAATACTGCTGACTCCCCTTACTCGCAGTTATCACAACAAATAAATTACCAAGCAAATGTAAGCGAAAAATGTTCTTGTATTCGGGCGGCTAATTAGGCCGTGCAAGCTCATTACCGATGCATTTTAAGCTTATCTATAAAGGAGAAGACTTATTAATGAGTGGCAGCGGTATACTTTAACTTTAATTTTTATTAGTTATACGAATTAATGGATATTTTAATGAATAACCTTATAGTAAGCCTCTATAAACCTATATCGTAACGTCTACTGCATACAATTTATGGAGTAATACCTATTTTCAGGTTAAACTGAACAAAATATGTGAGTACATAACACGTATGTATAACTATAAACCAGAGATCACGTCTCGTCTCCTAAAATACTTGACAGGAAAATAATTAAGTGCAGGACATACCGTAATGTACGCTTTCCATGGCTTAGCGGTATAATACCGATAACATTCTGACATCCCTAATACGACTTGTCTAAACCGGGACTTCATACATGCTAACACAACATAGCAGAACAGTCCTATCGTTACAATATATTTAGCTTTTAAAATTTAAAGGTTTTCTAATTAATGTGCCATGCCGAACATTTGGCTTTTTTTTGACACAATGTATTTATTTAAAAAGGATTAGATAAACTGCAAAGTGTAACTAAAACAAAATGTTTATTACGTGACCTTTAAAGACGAATAAACACTAAACTGATGTTACTCCATGTCTCAAATACAAATAGGTTTGCCACAGAAGTGTCCTTAAGAAAACTTTTAAGCAATTGTAGTCCATAGTTTGAAACTACCAACTCACTCAAAGTCGTATCGTATTGAGAAGTTGAAGCATTTGCAGTAGCATATCATCTATCTACTGCTGCAAATAATAGTAATATTACTAGCGACAATAACATGGATCTTGTACTTATCATAACGATAGACTCGAAGGAAAATTTGTTAAAGGTACGGACAAAGACGACTATTACAGAATATTAAGATAGTTTATAACTGCCGCATCAAATAAAAACATGGTTATATGTAAAGTCGAGTCAAAAAGAAGATGAAAAGTAGCTATGAGGTTAGTTAAATGACTTGTTTTAACGGCCACAGAAGCTGTTTTCTTTCTCTTGGAGTTGCGCTGATGTATTTTCATTTTAATATTTATATCACTGTAATGAACATGCAGTATGGCTTCCTTTGATTTCTAAATACGTACCCACGTTCTAACGCGATTCGAACTTCCTCTAACATGGCTACTAAATTATTTTGCTAATTCTCCTGACCATTTGTGGGCATCTTACTGTGTCCCAAATCTCAGCAATAATCATTTTGACACAATTTCAACGAATAGAGTGGCTCCAATTCTAACGTTATCCACGTAACTAATTACAACATCACATTTCGCTTAAAAATAATTTCTTAACGAAGAGACTGATCGTTTTAGATAAATTAGATTCGTTTATTATCACCAAGACAAACAAGCGTCATATTTAGTAACGTTAAGCTTCGGATAATCATCTGTACCAAGTACTAAAATTGAAGTAGAAATAAAAATATCTGATGACATTTAAATTGGTTTGTCATGTCAAATACAGAATTAACATCAGTATACACTCGTAATTACATCAATTTTTAAGACAATACAATAAAACATTCATACTATCGTTACGTTTTGTGTTCGACCTTTTTCCGCGAGCGCCTCCATTTCTCGATCTGCGATAAATATATAAAGAGGTTTAATAATATAACAACGGGCGTTCAGTGCACACTGCCAACTCCGCATCTCAACGAGGGTAGGTTTAATTAGCACAGACTTTCGGGTATAAATTCATGGTTTATAGTTTTTATACAGCAGTGCAATCTGCGTTTTCTTTGCTTACCGCATGACATACTTAAATTATGAAGCTTATACTTAGTTTAAACAAATTCAGGCGCTTCCGACATAATGTTTGAAGTTGGCTGTAAACACATAGTCAGTAATGGGGCGAAGTTTCGCGAGATTGATGGCTCCGTTGTCACAACTCAGGGTACTCTTGATTATGAATAGAAAGAGATCAACTGGGGAAGTTAACGGTCGTATTCTTAGACATTATTATACGTTTACTCGAGAAATACTTGCGTAATAAGCGACAACGCATGATTATATTTTCGAAGAATATTATTATATACAGGGCCAGTAGAATAAGGAGTTTTTTTATTAAATGTTTTTTTATTAGTGTTGAATGAGAGTCTGTTTGTCCTGAGTCTGGGTGTAATTATCTATGTATGTATTTACAAAAGAAAAGTAGTGTACTATGTCGTAAATCAGTTATCTGATTTCCATAGTACAAGCTCTGCTTAGTTTGTGATCAGATGGCCGTGTGTGAATAATGTCCAAGGATATTATTATTATATTATTGTTATTATTATTAGTTAAAAAACCGCTTAATTTGCTTATAACTTAACACCACTTCAGATTTTTCTATAAAAACTCCCGTTCCGTAAATTATATCTAAATAGCCAACTAGCTACTTTCCCGGAGTACGAGTACATATGTACATATTATTATGACGTAAGGACTTATGTATTGTGGCCTATTCAAGAGACTAAGTGTGGGAACTATCTGTCCAACTAACTAATGGTGTTTGAACACCGGCTTCATACAAAGCCCCGATGTGTTCGTAATTTAAATGTTTTGGTATAGTAGTCGTGTCGGTTTCCTATGCCATATAGCAAACAGTTGTACCCGTTCTGTGTTTTATTCGTATTATAGGAGGCATAATAAAAGCTTTGTAGTTATTTAACAATGGACGATATTTAAGATGTTATTTTTACGATGCAACTAAACAACGGCGCAGTATAGTCTAGAAGACAAGTAAAAAAACGTGTTAATCTTTGATACTGCGACTAAAATTATAATAATTATTATATCCTGGGACATTATTTACACACGGCCATCTGATCCCAAACCAAGCAGCTAGCTTGTACTATGGAAACCAGATAATTGACTACTTTTCTTTTGTAAATGTATATTTATATAGATAAATTACACCCAGACTCAGGACAAAAAGACATATTTATGCGTACAAATATCTGTCCTGGGTGGGAATCTAACCCACGACCTTCGGCGTGAAAAGCAAGCATTTGCCAACCACATCATCAGGTATATGCAATAACTTGTAGACGTATAGAAAAATGTGCAATAACTCAAACCACATTTTTCTATCAGTAATTGCATATATTTTATTCGCAGGAATTAACGCGTCTTTAACTAGAATGGTTACTTAGTATTAGTTTTGGCAAAAAGTTACATCACTTGTATTAACATTTCTCCCATGTACCTTTTAATATTTCAGAAAGTGCATTAATTCTAAATTTAAATAACATTTGATACATTTTCACGGCTGAAGCAAGATATATTACATGAAATAGTCGTAGTCATATCCGGGTGCGCCGCCGCCGGATGCAATGACCGCTGCGCTGCTCAGTAAATATAAAATAACGCAACCAAAACAGTTTGAATTTACCTACTCTATGGTCCAAAAGGATTGGTTCTGTCGGTTATACTATTATTGTAGCTTGTTTCTCCGTTTATCATATCTATCGTACCTACTAAAATTGTTAACTTGACTAATTACTGTCAGGTAGATAGAAAAGTTTGCGGTTTGGAAAACTATTTGGTTGCCTTTACATAAAGTAATTTTATGACCGCTAAGCTGTTAATAAAAACAATTTACAATACAAAATATATTTAAATGAACAAATTATACTTATACATATAGTTGTAGTTATTATTTTAATGTTTTGTATAAGTATGTATAAAATAAATGAACAAGGACTGATTAATAAGTCACAAAAAAAATATAAACCAATTGTGCAACCGACAACGACGTCCATAGACCTAACTTTTGATAATAGTATTAAGATTTTTCGTTACTAAACCTAATAAATTAATGAGAATAAAGTGAATACAATAACTAATCTAGACCATTAAATGTGCTAAGAAGTAATTTTCTATATTTTCTTAATAATAAGTAAACGGGGTATTAAAGTCTTTATTGTAATTGCTTGTAAGGCGTCCAAGATTAATTCAGTATAATTGCAACAGCAAATTATAGTTAAAATTTCAATTTATATGATTCTCGGTTTCTCGTGACTGTTAGACAAGATTAATACATATTATATTATCACCTATTACGGTGACGACTTAAAGGTCTGCACAACGGATAAATAAGTTTTCTACTTAAATGAAAACTATTTGATGCGGGAATCGTACCCGCAATCTACCGAATACAAAGGCCCAACTGGACTTACCGCTCGGTCAAGCACGAGCTACTGGAAAATTACGATACCATATATTTATAGTTTTCTTCTACTTATAGAAGTAGTTATTTCTAGTGAGAACATGTCATGTAGTGTGTCCATTAAAAGCATTTTAATTTCCTTTAATCAAACTTAATCTAAAGTATATAATTTTGAACAACCTTTTGTTATGTTTTCGTAACGTAAGTATTTCTCACTCGTGACAATGTAAGCCCTCGCTTGGGGATCCGGTTATACGTACAGACGTCAGCACATCAAGCTGAGAAATTTCCCCAATTGAAAGTGAACCTTATGCTATTGTGATAAAGTTGAAAATATATTAAATAAATTTGACAGAATGGGGTAGCTGGATGTGCTGGCGTCTGTACGTAACTTGTTTGCAATGAGACTGCTTCCACCAGTGTATAACGTATATACAGCATAATAAATAACAAACAATACAATAGTATCTAAAAGATAAAACGTTAACAACTCAACAAGGAACATTAAGCAAGTATTAAAGTTACCAATAGAATAACTAGGAACATCGTTCGCACACAACGTATACACGTTAAATTAGCCAAAAATATTGCCCTGTTTTGTAGACTGCTTAGTTAAAGTTTTCATTCGCTACATCCCAATGGAAGAGCTGAATCTTCGAGAGTAAAGAAAATGTCTACTGTGTTCTCAGTTCACACTCGAACAAGTCGGGGTACTACCAATATGGACTCCGTATTTGATACTATGTATAATTATATACGACTAAATGCTTTTTTTAATTTAATATGTGTAAGACGTGATTTCTCTGTTGTTTGAGATTTTGATAATTATATCTATTCTATGGGAAATACTGTTGTGTAAACATATAAATTTTGTTCCAATCGGTTAATATAGGGAAAAAATTAAGTCTATATTTTCTTTATAATAAATGATTTATTAAAATGTATATTATGAACCATTCCGGAAGCATTCCCTAGAGAATAAAAAAATCATTACAAAAGCGCGTCACACACATAGAAAAAACAATATTGTAAATTTTATCCTTCTTTTGAAGTCGGGTAAAACAATAAAGATTAAACAGTTAAATATTAAAATTATTTCGGAGATCTAAAGTAGTAGTAGGAGTTCATTAATGGAAGGCATTGAGATCATTCAACTAGGCAAGTATTGCCTAGTCAATTTAAAATTTATTTCACACTTTAATTTCAGTTGTTTTTATTCTATTTGTTAATATTCTCTTTTCATTTGATCATAAAATGAAGAGCGAGCTCTCCTCATTTTACGATCTAAGGTAATAGTTTCCTCTGGCACGTGTTGCCTAGTTTGTTTGTTGCTTGATGGCTTGACCCGCGCTTACGTCTATTGTCTGTTGAAGCAGTGACCGCCTCCGAGGCTTACTGCGGACGTCATGTAAAAAAAAGCCTGAAAAAGAAACAGAGAACGTTGTTTTTAAAGGATAATATTAACTATGTATTCTACTCTCTGAGACAGTAACAAGAGTCACGTGAAACCGACAATAGTCGTCGCTGTACCCAGTAACTAAAACTAACCGGTCCTAATCTCATTACCGGGAACGTTCTATACATTACGTTCACGAAACCTACAGATCAGATCGTCTAAAGAGAAAAATAAATAGAAACTCTCAAATCAAATTCTAGTGATAAAACGCGTTATCGGAATTCTAAATCGAATTATAGGTAGGTAGGTTTATATTGTGATTAATCAATTTATAGAAGTTATCGTTTACTTAGGATTTGATTAACGTATTTCTTTGGAAACTTGGGGTTTTGTACTTATATTCATACTGCTATAAAAATACAAGATTAGTTTGGAATCTATAGAATAGCATCTAAAGGGATGAACCAATTTCAAAATTTCCTATCAGAAAATTTCAATGTTATTCACAATGGTTCTTAGAAGCGTTTTGCAAAAATCTACCCAGTCGGTAAAAAGTTACCTCTTATTGAAGTTTGCGGTTAAGTTACTTAATTTGCTCCTTCAAAACGAATGAAAAGATTTTTAAAAGCATATTTATATTACCTATTTACTAAACACCATTTACTTTGAAATATCAGAATATACTCCGTGACTTGAAATCTAATTGTTCAGAATCTCATTTCTTTTAAATGTGTTATTTAAGATCAAATGATATTTCTTCCAGTTTCTTCAGCTCAATAATTTGTTCAATGAAATAGGTACTTAAATAGTCAATTTCGATAACGTTAATTGCGAATTCATATGGCTTTAAAGCGAGACGTATTATAAAAGGTTGTTAAACACAACGCACATATAAAATGTAGATGTACGAGTATTACATACATGTTACAGGGTGATAATGATTTATTTTGTAATAGTCAACTTCGGAATTATACATAAAAACTAGCAGTGCCCGCGGACTTCGTTCCGCGTTATAAATATTTTTGACTCTGCCCGTTTGTCCCACGTAATACTTCGGGTGAAAAGTTCGGGATAAATAAAAATTATGATGATGAATCATAGACTCTTTATAATATAAGTACAGTTTCACCAATGATGTAATATATAGGGAAATTTTAATCGAGATAGAGTGAAAAACATTAACAAAAAAGACAATAATTGATCAGTTATCGAGCGGGATGAAAATTGATTAAAGAGCTATAATGGCTATTAAAAAATAGGGGTTGGTGATAAAAGGGTAAAAATTTAGGGTTGTATGTATTTTTAATGCCACATTATAGAAAATTAAAAACAAAAAAAATGGTCCAAAAATAAAAAAGAAATGTTAATGAACAACCCTTATCACTTAGGGGTATGAAAAATAGATAGTAGCCGATTCTCAGACCTACTGAATACGCATATAAAATTTGGTAAAAGTCAGTAAAGCCGTTTCGGAGGAGTACGGTAACTAACTTACATTGTGACACGAGAATTTTATATATTAGATATATATCCAATAACATAGTTAAATTACATTTCATTCGTAACCCTACGTAGGTAGCCACTAACATTTGCGTTGTTAGAATGTCAGTAGCTTTATATTAACAGAAAATCATAGTCATAACTAAAGAACGTTTGTATGAGTAGCTAACGCTTCAGACGAGACTTAAAACAAGACAAGTTCGGAGATACTATCGGTCCCACTCATGTAGTGGGACCGATAGTATGAAATAGGTTGTCAGCTAACACGGTTCTCTCATTATGTGCGGTGTAATTTACCGAATTGAATATAGCAACTTGCAGAGTGACTGTATAATGAAACCCTCTCAACTGCAACTGCCAATATAATTGCCGTGGCACAGTCCCTTCCTCATCCAATCCATGACTACGCAAATGCCAGCTATATGGACCTTATGGACGATAAACTTCTTCAAAACTTCTGCTTTTGGTTCATATTTGGGCTCTAGTCCTCTAGCACCGTGCGTTTCATAAGAAACTTTTTACCGAGGACTACGACTCTGTGGAATCAATTAACTGCGGAGGTATTTCCGATCCCGTATGACATGGCTTCAAGAGGCAAGCCAATTCGTTTCTAAAAATTAAATATTATTAGCTAAAGATAAAATTATTCTTTTCTTGATTAATTGTTCTAATTGAAGTATAAAGACTTTTTAATTAAAAAAAAATGTTCGTTACATGTTTTTTAAAACAGTTATTATTGAAGCCGTTTAAAAGTAATGCCATACTTCAGCAAGACGAGTCCAACTCATGCAATTGTTATCACAAAGGACGTTTCTATTAAAGAACTAGCAGATTTACAGACTGTTATTATTGCAGAAGTTTCGAGAGTTCGCAACTCACTGCACTTGAAGACTAAATGAAAATTATAATACGCATGGAAACTTATTGTCTTATTTATTGCTAAAGTTTGTTTGTTTGTAGACCTCGACGTGTTCTTTAGTTTGGAACTTCTAAGCCCCGACGGAAAAACACCTTCTTAAGTGTCATAACTTTGACAACCAACTAAAATTGAAAGTGGATTTAAAACCATCATACCAAAACTAGTACAACTGGCCAGTTCGGAGTGGCTCATGAAAGATTTACAGTAATTGTTAAGTTCGTGCAAATTCAATGAAAAATCATGTCTCTTGTTAAGCATACCTTGAACAACTTTGTTTATTAAATATTTATTATTTTTTGGTGGAAATCTCACATGATCACATTTAGACATGTTATGCGAAGATGTCAGGAAGAAGTGTCTAAAAAATGTGTTGAAATTGAAACCGGAAGCAAGAAGGATAATTTGAGTAAAAAATAACCCCAACTTTAAGAATAACCAAAATTTAATAAAAAAAACGTTAGTCAATGCGATAAATGGTATCCATTGTAACGTTGAAAGTTTGAATAATTATAAATTTGGCTATTCAATATTTTAGCAGATAACCAATTTAGGAATGTTCTGTTCTTTGCAAAAGGGGGCGAAAACAATTCAGGTAACTATCAAATGAAAGCAAGTTCTAATAAAACGGTGAATGAACTTCCAAAAAACGGGACTCTGTGCGCAAGGCCAATTAGATTTTGCAGTTATTTTTAATTTTGCACATTTAAAAAAATCTCATCAATACTCATGTATTGCTGCATTTCTGCTTTTTCATTAACTATTATATTTTTTCTCACTAGCGTAAAAAACGGTATCTAACCTTTTTTACGACAAAAACATACTGGCTAGTTTTTGAATAAAATCACTTCTCGATGGCCTTTTTTAAGTGAATACATTTTTTCCGATATAAATTTCACATTATAAAACCTTTTGAAACTTATTAATTACCATAATTTAATTTTTTTAACAACTAATTGAATGTGAAAAATATTCCATCATGGAGTACAGATGTACTCCATGATGGAATATTTTTTTTACAGCACATGTTTTATGAAAACTGGATTCAATTAGTTGTTAAAAAAATTAAATTATGGTAATTAATAAGTTTCAAAAGTTTCAAAAGAGTAGGAAGAGTAAATACAGATGTATTTACTCTTCCTACTCTTTTTTGTGAACACTTCCAAAAGTCTACCTACAATTAGTCAATAGCTGATATTTTTTGCTTAGAGAGAGTTATAACGTCAGTGTTTTGTTTTTCTAACAGTTTATTACCTCGAAAAATAAGTAGATGGGTTCTATATAGTATAAACACAGAAATAAACACCTCCAATCGTACATTCGTACATTCTAAATCATGATAGACATTAATTAGGCTCTCGATCTGTAGCTCTTACTTCACGGAAGAATAATTTATGAACAAAAATCTCTCTTCATTCCGTGCTACCGTGCGTTTCATAAGAAACTTTTTACCGAGGACTACGACTCTGTGGAATCAATTAACTGCGGAGGTATTTCCGATCCCGTATGACATGGCTTCAAGAGGCAAGCCAATTCGTTTCTAAAAATTAAATATTATTAGCTAAAGATAAAATTATTCTTTTCTTGATTAATTGTTCTAATTGAAGTATAAAGACTTTTTAATTAAAAAAAAATGTTCGTTACATGTTTTTTAAAACAGTTATTATTGAAGCCGTTTAAAAGTAATGCCATACTTCAGCAAGACGAGTCCAACTCATGCAATTGTTATCACAAAGGACGTTTCTATTAAAGAACTAGCAGATTTACAGACTGTTATTATTGCAGAAGTTTCGAGAGTTCGCAACTCACTGCACTTGAAGACTAAATGAAAATTATAATACGCATGGAAACTTATTGTCTTATTTATTGCTAAAGTTTGTTTGTTTGTAGACCTCGACGTGTTCTTTAGTTTGGAACTTCTAAGCCCCGACGGAAAAACACCTTCTTAAGTGTCATAACTTTGACAACCAACTAAAATTGAAAGTGGATTTAAAACCATCATACCAAAACTAGTACAACTGGCCAGTTCGGAGTGGCTCATGAAAGATTTACAGTAATTGTTAAGTTCGTGCAAATTCAATGAAAAATCATGTCTCTTGTTAAGCATACCTTGAACAACTTTGTTTATTAAATATTTATTATTTTTTGGTGGAAATCTCACATGATCACATTTAGACATGTTATGCGAAGATGTCAGGAAGAAGTGTCTAAAAAATGTGTTGAAATTGAAACCGGAAGCAAGAAGGATAATTTGAGTAAAAAATAACCCCAACTTTAAGAATAACCAAAATTTAATAAAAAAAACGTTAGTCAATGCGATAAATGGTATCCATTGTAACGTTGAAAGTTTGAATAATTATAAATTTGGCTATTCAATATTTTAGCAGATAACCAATTTAGGAATGTTCTGTTCTTTGCAAAAGGGGGCGAAAACAATTCAGGTAACTATCAAATGAAAGCAAGTTCTAATAAAACGGTGAATGAACTTCCAAAAAACGGGACTCTGTGCGCAAGGCCAATTAGATTTTGCAGTTATTTTTAATTTTGCACATTTAAAAAAATCTCATCAATACTCATGTATTGCTGCATTTCTGCTTTTTCATTAACTATTATATTTTTTCTCACTAGCGTAAAAAACGGTATCTAACCTTTTTTACGACAAAAACATACTGGCTAGTTTTTGAATAAAATCACTTCTCGATGGCCTTTTTTAAGTGAATACATTTTTTCCGATATAAATTTCACATTATAAAACCTTTTGAAACTTATTAATTACCATAATTTAATTTTTTTAACAACTAATTGAATGTGAAAAATATTCCATCATGGAGTACAGATGTACTCCATGATGGAATATTTTTTTTACAGCACATGTTTTATGAAAACTGGATTCAATTAGTTGTTAAAAAAATTAAATTATGGTAATTAATAAGTTTCAAAAGTTTCAAAAGAGTAGGAAGAGTAAATACAGATGTATTTACTCTTCCTACTCTTTTTTGTGAACACTTCCAAAAGTCTACCTACAATTAGTCAATAGCTGATATTTTTTGCTTAGAGAGAGTTATAACGTCAGTGTTTTGTTTTTATAACAGTTTATTACCTCGAAAAATAAGTAGATGGGTTCTATATAGTATAAACACAGAAATAAACACCTCCAATCGTACATTCGTACATTCTAAATCATGATAGACATTAATTAGGCTCTCGATCTGTAGCTCTTACTTCACGGAAGAATAATTTATGAACAAAAATCTCTCTACATTCTGTTAGATTGTTGCTAATGGTCCAGCTGATACATGACATTGAAAGATTGAAAGATTTCATGGTGAATGGAGGTTATATTAAGACCTTATTTTTTTTTAGAGATTATACGAGATACTGGTAGTGCGCGTTAGAATCGATCTACTAATATTCCATACATCTGCGTTAGAATATCTTCTAACCTCATGATAGAAGTTATTCTAACACGGTTTATATGCAAATTTTCCCAAATCAGGGCTCGAATCCCAGATCTGTAAAGAAATTGTCACTGGGATTTTTCCGGGAAGAAAATCTCCGTGTAGATCTCCGTGCATCGGACACCTCGTAAAGCCGTCAGGCCTGCTGTTCATCATTCGGGCCAGCGTGCTGTTCCATCAGATAGTGACAGTGATATAATAGAGAGTGTACCTGTATATGCGCAAACAGTCATACACTATAATATATGTACGTTGCGGAGTTGACTTATCTCCGCTGATGTCCAACCCCGTTGCCAAAATTCAGTCAAGGACATAGAACGAAATTTCCAATCCGTAACTATTTTATTTATCGACATTGATCTCGTTGCAAAATTGGTTCCACGATGTTGATGAATGTTTTCTACATAATAAAGAAATAGGGGATTTTCTTCATTGTGAAGAAATCGTTCAAAGTATGTATTTGTACTGAAGAAGCTTAAGGGCGCCATTTATGTCTAGGTAACGTAGGTAGGTAGTTGCGTTTTCGATGTTAATTATTTGATTTAATTGCTACTTTAATAACAATAAGACTCTTAGTAGCATTCTCATTCATCCGAAGAATATTTCATGTATATGGACGTGTAGCATAGTAAGTGCTCTATTTGATTAACGTTCCGTGTGTTACTGTTAGCGACCAATATCGGACAAAGATATAATTTTTTTCGGCATAGGTTGGATAGTATAGATCTCACAAACTTGAATTTACTGAGTCGGAGTCATGTGACTTAAGCCCGTTCCACTACTTTCTCTCATAGAAAGTAGAAGAACGGACTATCCACACTATCTCATCGACTAGTTGTCAACTTCCTTATGTGAAATATTTAGTCCCAACTACAGTCAATTGACGCAAAGAACGCACGAAAACGCACAAAGGACCAACATAAATAGCGTTCTTCGTGAAATTAGGCCCCATTTATGCGAAGATGTCATACAGAATTGGTTTTTCTGGTGTTATACCAGCAATTATCACCTACAGCGGAGTTGAGGCTGCTGACTGATTGAAATTATAACTCATACATAATGTCATCGAAAATAACTTAAACTATAATTATAAGTTTATTAAAATTGTGAATTGTTTTATCACTTGAACAGATTGTTTTATTCCATTTCAAAGTTTGAGGGCTCTTATTGTAAAACCCTAGAGTAGTTTATGTAAGAAGTACTGCTTTTCCGAGAAATATATTTTTTACACTAACTCAAGTAATACTCAATACTAAACGGATACTTTATTCTTTTATCAATATTAATAATATAATAGAATAAAACTGTTTTGATGCAAACGCCCCGTTGAAAATTACATGCGCGAATTTGTGCCGCTCATTGCCCGTTTCCTCGTCAGCTAACTTTTATACCAACCCAACGGCAAGCCCAAGAACATGCCAGCTTAGCGTTAGAACATAACGACATCTCTTCCGCCAATTAGAATAGACATCAGTAAATTCTAATTGGCGGAAGAGATATCGCTAGCCTATTAATTACTCACTGGGAAAACAATGGCTAAAATTCAACTCTATTTTCACTTTTAATGTATAACGTTACAAGGCATAGAGTCTTAATCACGCTTAGCCATTTTTTCACCTTAAGTAAATATAGTAATTATTTTTTATAAAAATACACTAATATTGGTATTCTAAATTATTTGTCTTATATAAAGTAAATAATTGTAAAATCATTGCTGTGTTTACTTAGAGATTTATCAAAATCTATATACAATTGAAGATCTTCCATAGGAATATAAATCAACATTGGGAAATGGAAATAAAATGTATTTCGAAGTGACAGGCAGGGCTTATACCGCTAAGCCTATTTCAATCACACGTACAAACACGATAAATTTATATTATTTCGAACAATGAGAGCGTATTGCATTTTGTTTATAAAGTACTATGGTATATTTTACGTTGTAAAGGACGACGCTCTCACCCGGATAGTAATCCCCACATCGAGGGGCGCAAACATTCAATTCATATATACAAAGCAGATCTAGACTCAGAGCAATTATATTTAGGTCTCAATGATAGTCGACAAGACATTAGCTATATAATGCGGGCGTTGTGTTTTATAAAATGAAACGAACTATGCACTATCAACGTTCGTGCGACCCCGTTGAATACCTAACCCTTATAAAAGAAAAGAAAAAAAAATAATAAGTGGTCTACGGTACACTTATTAATTTTTTTGCTTTTCATTTATAAAGTTTCAGTTTTATATATAGACTCGTAAGTCTACTGATATGAAACAGAAAAAGTTTGCTAAATGCGTGTATGTTTTTCTTTATATTTTAAAACAATGTCGATAGGCAGTATTACTACGAATGCCCTTAATTCATTTGTGTATTTTACAAATTTTCTACAACATACTTAAATGGATATGACAACTTTGGTATGGATTCTATGAAGTTTAGTTTTAATAAATTAAGTAAACATTTCCTTATTTCTTTAGCATTATTTTTATTTCATAGTACTGTTCCCTATAAAACGTTTTCCTTTTCTGAAGCTTAGAAAACCTTTTATCTCCATCACTAAACGTAGATTGAAAATATCTGTGCTCTTTATTTACAGAAGGTGTAGTAAGTTAACCCTTTTACTTTGATCTTACAACGTATTGAGGATCTGTTTAGATAGGGAGGATCAAAGAAAGCTTTTAAAAGTATTTTCTTAGTCCTCCTTAGGTAATCCTCTGTTTAGGAAAGTTCTAAAGTGGTTGTTAATTTACAGAGAAAACAATAGCTAAGCGTGATATACACTATCTGACTTCCAATATTTAATCGATCGATACCTTTGCCGCCAATGAAAACAGACAACTGACGATCTGATGAGAATATGCGTATTCTAGGACTGTTATCGAATTGTGCGTGCTTATAAGTGTTAAATAATGTTATATTCAAACACCGTAGTGACTTGTATTAAAGATCTGAAAGACTAGCAAATGACGATTAGGTTTAATGTAACTTGATGACATAATAAATAGCTCAATATAACGATTTTATGTCAATTGAATATATATAATGCCATTGTTTGTTGTCGCTTGCCAATACTTGCCATATAGGTACCTAAAATCTGATGCGTCAATTTATTATAATCATTGCCTACAATATGATTAAGACCAGAAGAGAGGTGCTCATACCTACATGTTTTCACCGGTCCGTAAGTGCTCGGCGAGGTTAAGCAACTAGGCTCGTGGTCAGTCCATAGATGGATTACCACCAAATTGGTTTAATTTCTGAGCGACTCCGTGTTTCGTAGGGTACGTTAAGCTGTCGGTTCCGGTTGCAGTCGATAAGTCTGGGCGGCTTGAACAACTCTGACACTAGGGTAACCTCTGTAACGATAAGTAAGTAATATGATCTGCTTCTAATAAATCTGGGGTTAACGGTAGACCGTTAATGAAACGTGGAAAGGTTTGGCACAGAGATATATTATATAAACTAATTAGTAGTTAATTATTTATTTATTCAGAATAATAGAAGCTAATTATGTTATTGGACTGTGATATACGAGTACATACTGGTCCCTAAAGACGAATTCATTATTTCATTGAGGTAATACATTAAAATAATTTGGTGCAGGACCAACTTGCTGTACAGACGACAGCACATCAAGCTACTCCAATCTGTCAAATTTCCCCAATTGAAAGTGAACCTTATGTTTTTGTGATAAAGTTGAAAATCTATAAAAGAAATTTAACAGATTGGGGTAGCTGGATGTGCTGGTGTCAGATGACGAGGTTACGATTTACGTAGTTTTGTGCTATGTAAATGTTGTTAGAAACTCTCGTGGTACAACACTATCTGATAAATGGTACTCGCTGGATGCGATTACGATCGCGAAAACGCCGCGACCACCAAAGTATTCCGTGATATATATATGAATACATTAAAAACCTAAGAAGGTTTATGTAATTGCACTATATTTTTAAACCTTGACGTAAAACGAGTACGATTTCGATGCGGTTTTTTTGAAAGCCATTTTCCTTGCGGAGGTTGTTACCGATGTTTGGTTAATATCGGTCCAGTACTGTAAGAGTATCAGCACTTTACCAAAATGATGTAATTATAGTTGGAGTCGGAGGTTTTCTAACGGTTAGGTTAGTTTATAGTATGATTTCATATTTTATCAACGTAGAACCATAGTTGCTCATCGTCTCTAAACACGATCAGTGTTTAGAGACGTTCTCATGCACGGCAGTAACCGCCCCGAGCCGAAGTTCAAATCCCAATAGCATTGCTCTCAGGTGCGGGTTATTTTCTTTATAGCTTTATTTGTTAGACAGGTTTCCTCCGCTCCCATTGTTCGGTTAACCATTTTTAATTAAAAATTAATAAGAACTCTTAAAACATCTTAAAGTTTTACCCATATATATAATTCACAATATCGCTCTATATAACGTGAAGTGTCCAAAATTAGCCTTTATTTACCATTAAAATAACTGAATTTATCTTATTTCAATTAACAACGACACATATGTAACTTAAAATATGCCGAACGCTAAGTTAAAAAACGGGGATTATGCAAGATGATCAATGTTCAACAGATTTTCACAGATATTTCGCTCAGGAACTACACGCACTTGAATCTTCACTGCCACGCCATTACAATATGAAACAACCACGGACCGAGAAAATCTCTTCGACTTCGAATTTGAAGCATTCGAAACCAAACAGAATAAACTTGACCGGTTCCTTTTCCCTCTTTTGTCGTATGTTTGTTCAAGCCGAATAATCTACTCCTTTCCAGGCTTAAACTACGCCAAATACGGAGTTAATCTCTTCTTATCAGTAGATACATGTCAAAAGGTCAGCTGTAAAAAGGTCTCCCCGAAATATTTTCACAATTGCCGGTCTTGCGCTGCCCGCATCTAGCGGCTTCACAACCGTAATTTGCTAGACTTCGCAGCTAGTAGTTCGCAGTAAACCTTTTGCAGTACCAGCTGAAAGGGTTTAGGGTTTTATCCATGTATAGGTAAGATCGGAGCGTAGACTTCACCAAAAGCTTTCAATAGGCTTTTTATTAGTCTGATCGCTCCCGCATTTAACGACATTAACGGACAGGGCACGCTCTGTCTAGGCAATCATTTATGGGGCATACAAATCGTTGTTCTATGCGGGGATCACACCCCGGTTAAGAGTTCAGGGGTCCCAAAGCTAAGTTTATACTCGGGTGAAGCTGCGTGTAACACAGGTGCACAGAAACATAATCTTATTATTAAAAATAACCGGGGAGTGATTAAGAATACCAAATAATACCATCTTGTGACCAAGTTCATACAGCGACCTATGTATTAATTTAATATAAGAACTATATATACAAAATACTCTGCAATGTGGCTATTATTTATATTTGATCCTATGTTAATTCCTCGGTCTTCGTTTTTGTCATTAATGAATATTGCATTACATTATTAAGTTAAAATATACGAGCGAAACAACATGGTAAAAATTACTTGAATAAATTATCAAGTACTTCTAAGAACCTTGTCTGATCTATACCACTACATCCGATTAGGCCCAAAGGGTAGATGCGAGATCAATATGGAGTAGTGTAAAATAAATGAGTTGCAAAAACTCCATGAATAAAAAAGAAAGTAAAATGTTGACTCTAGCCACACAAGTCAAATAATACTAAAGCCTCAAAGAACATAATTAGTGGTTGAGTCTGCACCAAGTCCCTCTTCAGTTGGCTCACATATTTTATCAGATTATGCTTTCCACACAAGCTTGGATACTATAATCTGCCATCATCATCATCATCATCATCATATCAGTCGAAAGACGTCCACTGCTGGACAAAGGCCTAAATAATAATAATAATTAATAACCTGCCATACGCTGTAGCTAATCTTCGAATTTCAACCAGGAAGACATAATGGGATATATTATTATTATGTTACTATCGGCATGAATCGCAATGCATTAAGAATACATTTAGGATTAGTTCTTCTTTCTTTTGGAATACTCGATTATATGGCTCCAGAATCCAGATAATATAGACACAAACTAGTATCTTATAAACCATTGTCTTGAACAAATATTATCTCGTAAGTAGCACGATAACATGATGACATGAAACGTTCAGCAATAATTAATACCTAGGCTAGATTAGTATTAAATAATAGATTCAGTTTCGGGGATTTAGATCGGGGTAAGGGAAGAGTCAGCAACACTTGTTTGCTGTCCCTTTTAAAAGCCGGCAACGCACCCGTGATTCCTCTGGTGTTGCGAGTGTTCATGGGCGGCAGTGATCACTTACCATCAGGTGGCCCGCTTGCTCGTTTGTAGTCTTATGATTGTAGCTCAGCAAGGCAAGATTTTAATATTTGAACATCGGAAAATTCAAATATTTCGATGTTCACAAAATGTAAGATAAGGCATACAATGTGTGGAAATCTTACCGGCGGAGTATGAACATATTTGTTAAAGTTAAATTATTTAAAAAAAAGTTAAAACATGACTAATGTAACATCCTGTGAGTAAATCCAAATGCCAGTGCTTTTGGATATAATAGAATAGGCTATACTTTCTACATCTATATAAATAAAAAGAGAAGTCCTGACTGATTGACTGACTCATCAACGCCCAGCCCAAACCCTTGGACCCAGAAAACTGAAATTTTGCATAAATGTTTTCTTTATAATGTAGACGAGGAATAAGGAAGGATTTTTCGAAATTCAACCCCTAAGGGGGTAAAACGAGGGTGCAAAGTTAGTATGAAACTTGGCCGTTTTTGAAGTTAAGGGCATGAAAATTGGTATTTGGCCTTTCAGTTAAAAATAAAAAACCATGTGTTTCAGGATTTTTGGAAATCTCACCCCCAATGGCGAAAAATAAGGGATGTAAGTATGTATGAAAAATGCGACATTTTTGAAGTTAAACCCATGAAAATTGGTATTTGGCCTTTAAGTTAAAAATAAAAAATATATATTTCAGGATTTTTGAAAATTCCACACCAAAGGGCATAAAATAGGGGATGTAAGTTTGTATGAAAAATGCGACATTTTTGAAGTTAAACGCATGAAAATTAGTACTTGGCCTTTCTGTTAAAAAACATAAAACATTGATTTCAGGATTTTTGGAAATTCCAACCCCAAGGGCGCAAAATGGGTTAAGTTTATACTGATTGACATCAATAATGAACGCACAGTCTAAACGGCTGGCGATAGAGACTTGAAATTTTGACAGTAGGTACCTTTTATGACGTAGGCTTCCACTAAAGAAGGATTTTTAAAATACCACCCCTAAGGGAGTAAAATAAGGGATGAAATATTTTATGAAAATCCGTCATTTTTTATGTAATAGGCTTTTGATATTTGGCCTTGCAATTAAAAATTAAAATATGTATTCTAGGATTTTTTTAAATTCCACCCCCAAGGGCGTAAAATTGGGGATGTAAGTTTGTATGAAAAATGTGACAAGTTTTAAGTTAAACGCATGAAAATTGTTATTTGGCATTTCCGTTAAAAATTAATTCCACCCCTAAGGACGACTAAAATAGGGGATATAAGTTTGTATGAAAAACTGTTGTTTTTTGGAGTTATACTTATGAAAATTGGTATTTGGTTTTTCAGTTAAAAATAAAGCAACACATGTTTTTAAGTCAAAGTTCAGGGAATAATTTGTTGTTAAAAAAGGTAATCCTAAACTGATTCAATAGATCGTTACCATCAATTTACGCCAAATCGAATTATAAACAATATCGTTTTTTATGCCAAGTTGCTTAAAATATCATAGTTGTCGTTGTCTAAGTAAAGATTTAGCGTTTTATAAGATTTGTAACTTCTTTTTTATAATTTTTATAACAAATTAAAAAATGACATTTTAATCAAATTAGGATAATAAACGATTTTATCCAAAATTCGAGTTAGCGTAGTATAAATTCGAGATGATCGCACCCAAAAAATATTCATTTTAATTTTACTGCTCTACAAGTTCACAAATTTGTATCTAGATGGCGTTAATATCGTTTCAGATCGCGGAATTTATTTGGCATATCGGTTACAATAAATAAATGCTTGAAATAAAAGGTAGCCCAAAACTAAATCAATAGATGATCGCCTAAATCCCAAAAATATGCAAACATCTTAATTTTACCGCTTTACAAGTTTATATTTTTGTTAGTAAATAGCGTAATCAATGTTTTAGATCGCGCAATGGTTTCGGTCACAAAATATGATTTTAGACTAATCAGTGCCGTGGTCGCAACCTAATCTAATGGGAGATACCTTTGTGATTAATGCATCGTTGATTATTATTTTACTTTATTTGACTTACTGGCTATCTTTAAGGACAATTGATATGTATTCTTTGATTTTTTGGTTGATGATATCGGGTCCTTAGCAAAGTAGTATTTAGTATGTTTCTTAGTTGGGTTATTTTTAGGTTAGGTTTTCTTAAATTATGGAAGTTATATTATTTAGATTAAGCTAGAAGTAAGTAGTTACATCGGTCATCATTCAAAATTGACGCGGACGAAGTCGCGGGCACCAGCTAGTATAATATAATGTCCTCCCGACCGAATTTAGGCCACGGAGGCCAGTCTCAATTGAGACTAGCCAATTGCGCAGGACATATTATAGTGCACAAATGCGTGCGCAAACACAGGGGCAGTTTCTATTCCATCACTCTCATGATCCGATGGGACGACTAGCAACACGACCGGAAAGAGGTCAGGTACAGGACCGACGGCTTTACGTGCTCGCCAAGGCACCTGATACTGAGAAATTCCTTTTTACGAAAAATCCCAAATTCACTTTTTGGTCTGACCCGGGATTTGAACCCAGGACCTCATTATCTACGGTTGAACACGCTACCGCTAGATCAATGTGGCAGTTCTACATTTACTGATATCTTGAAAGAATAGCCTGTCAAAACAGTTGTGGTAATATGGTATCGTGATATGGCAATGAAACGCAATCGTACAAATGTGAATTAGTGATAGTTTTAACCAATTACTGACCTATTGGTCTAGTGTTGTGGTGGACAAATCTTTGTATGATGAACACGATAATTTGTTCTGTGGCTGGGTGTAATTTATCTATACATACATACATAGACTCACGCCTGTTTCCCAGAGGGGTAGGCAGAGACAACGGACTTCAACTTGTCACGATCTTTTGCATTTGCACTTGCATACCTCTTTCGCTTCGTTTACTGACATTATATTCTTCATACATGCTCGCCGGTTTGGGGTACTTCTGACCTGACCTTTCTTAATTTATCTATAATATGTAAATATGTAATAAGAAATATATAAGTATGTTTATTAGTTGTCTGGTCGCCATAGTACAGCCTTTGCCTAGTTTGGGAACAGATGGCAGTGTGTTAGTTGTACCAAGATATTTATTATTATATTATAACAAGTCTGAATTATGTAGGTTCACGAGTTTATTTCTACAATGGCTCTAAGGATGTGTTGGGGTCAGGGACCGGACAACCCCGCTTCTGAGTTAAGCCGTTTGATAGGGTAACCCGTTCATTGGGTAACTCGTATCGCAGTGTTACCCTTTGATTGACTTACAGCCTCGAAACCCAGTGAACGGGTTAACACGTTTTTTATGGTAACCCCGGGAAGGGGTTAACCCCTTCAATGACTTAAGCCCTTGAATAGCTTACCTTCTTGAAAAGGTTTTATTCGAGTTAACCTGACTTACCCAATCAACTTAGCAGCGTGTAGATGGGAGTAGGTATACTCGCACCCGTGCGGTGCCTCATTGCCTAACTACTTTTAGGTAGGTATAACAAATTTGACGAACGAACGACTTTTTATATTTTAAATATGAATGTTTAGTGACGACAAATAGTCGAGGTAATAATTAACGTGTTATTTAAAGAACTGACTTACTTTAATCTTAATATTGTGACAATCTGTATGATGTGATTATATTTTGTTAAATAATTATTATAATATTTTGCTGTGTGGTGATGGCATAGGATATCATCACCCCATTTTATCACGTAGGGGGCGCAGAAATCGACCGAGGGCATACCTACCGGAGAACCGGCAGCAGAGTTTATCTATGAACTATGACCATTAAACTTTCTTTCGCCAACCCGTCTGCCAAGCTATGGGGCTCTGGGGGTCTGCCTAGCTCCCATTCTTTGGGGAGGTTTTTATCCAGCAGTGGACGTACTTTGGCTGACATGAGGACGATGAAATAATTGACGGGCGTGTTGGCATGGTTGGCAAATGCTTGCTTTTCACGCCGGAGCTCGTGGGTTCGATTCCATCTAGGACAGATATTGGTGTGCATGAACATGTCTGTTTGTCCTGAGTCTGGGTGTAATTATCTATATAAGTATGTATTCACAAAAGAACAGTAGTATATGTAATATATCAGTTATCTGGTTTCCATAGTACAATCTCTGCTTAGTTTGGGATCAGATGGCCGTGTGTAAATAATGTCCCTGGATATTATTATTATTTAAATTATTGTATAAAGTGAACTGATATATTATGGGTATTCTAAAACATCATTGACGTGACTAAAATATTCATTATCATAAGAATATTATCACTTTAAGAATTTTTAGAGTCAAGCAATCTTAGGTTATGTAACTGTCTATATTTTTCATATATAGACAGCAATCTTGGTCTGATAAAAATACATTTAGGCGACCACCTAGGTACAAGTTTTCCAAGACTAATTCTGTATTCAATAAAGTTCTTTACCGTAATTTCATATTAGTTACTAATTTATTTGCAAATATAGTTGAAATAAAAATACGGCTTCTGTGGCCTCATTGATTGGGTTAAGGCAACTGCTTGTTTTTTTGTGCCAAGAAGTCGTATGAAAAAATGACAAACTGGCTATCTCATATATCTTTTACGGAAACCAATGGCCTTAGAATTTGACAAATGGATGACAATCTAGTAGGACAATCAATTATACGGCTTCCGTAGCCAAATGGCAAAAAACGGAACCCTTATAGATTCGTCATGTCTGTCTGTCCGTCCGTATGTCACAGCCACTTTTTTCCAAAACTATAAGAGCTGTACTGTTGAAACATGGTAGATGTATTCTGTGAACCGCATTAAGATTTTCTCACAAAAATAGCAAAAGAACAATAATTTTGGGGGTTCGCCATACATAGAAATGATGCAAATTTTTTTTTCATCGTACGCGTAATTGTGGGGGATCTATGGATAGGTCTTCAAAAATGATATTAAGGTTTCTAATATCATATTTTTCTTAACTGAATAGTTTGAGCAAGAGACACTTCCAAAGTAGTAAAATGTGTGCCACCCCCCCCCCCCCTTGTAACTTCTAAAATAGGAGAATGATAAAACTGAAAAAAAATATATGATGATCGAAATCTAGTAACTAGATTTTTTTAAGACGCCATAAATCGTCAACCGCAATTTACCTTTCATTTAATCAACTGAAATACTCTACTGAATTACAATAGAGTCCGACTCGCACTTGACCTGTTTTTTTAAATATTGAGATGTTTTAACGTTTTTCGAAAAAAAGAAGGTTACCGCCGCTCTTGCAAGTAAATTGCAAGCTATTAGCTTTAACAGCGTGTTCATTTCTGATTACATTAATAAATATATGGACGTTTGTATTAATAGTTATAGTATTTACATATCTCTCAGTCACCAACATTTTAGTCGTCGATCATACCAATTCAATCAATATCTTCAATGAGCTGCCAACAATCTTGTCATTTTTTTATAATAACTGCCATTGTCACTAGTGATTGAAAAATAATTCAACACCTCTCAAACTTAATTATTTAAAATTTTCCAAACAGCTAAATTTCTAACTGACTAACTTGGCCTTGTCTGAAATATTGTAACTTAATACCTAAAGACATTTTAAGATTAGATTAGCATGGTTCTTAAACAATTTAAGAACAATAAGGCTCCTGGTGATAACAGAGTTACAATAGAGCTTTTAAGGCGGATGGTATACCAATCCTACGAGCTTTTCAGAAGTTATTTAACTTCGTCATACTAAAAGGTCAAACGTCACAAGGATGACACATATTGGTGTGGTAGTGCTTTCTTCAATAAGGGCGATAAAAACCCTTTGAAAAAATAACAGACCCATCACGTTAATGAGCCATGTTTACAAGTTGTTTTCGAGAGTCATTACGAGTCGTCTCATGCACAGGTTTGACGTCAACCACCCTCGTGAACAAGCCGGTCGCCGAAAATGCTTTAGTACCATATACCACATACATACGCAGCGGCAAGTTATTCAGAAGACCGAGGATATATCCAGCCATTATGCTTAGCGTTTGATTGAATCGAAACCTGGATGTACTGTGATCTTTCCAAAATTCCAAATTAACTACCGGTATGTCGAGGTGTTAAAGTGTTTGTATGAGAACTCGCAACCTATACGATTGCAGCGAGGCGTGAGACAGGGGGATATAACATCTCCATCTCCAGAACTATTCATCGCTGCATTGGAAGATGTCTTTAAGCTCCTGGACTAAAAGGCTTTGGCATCAATCTCAATGGCGAATACATCCCTCACCTTCGTAATCATGGCTGAAACATTGAAATACCTCGGTACAATGCTCGAAGACTTCAGCAGGATCTCTCTACTAGTGGTTCTCAAAATGAACATTTCAGTTAAGGTAAGGGCCTCTGCACTCGAGGTTGTGGAGAGCTATATCTATACCTAGGACAGACCACCCCACTAGGGAGGCGGTCCAACGTGGTGGTTTTCACCGAAATCTGCGTGCGCCAAGAGAACGGGAGGGCGCCAGAAGAAACGTTCATTGAGTACCGACGGGATGACTACCGGCACGTATTAGTGCACTGGCGCGCACGGCTAGAGTTACGCCTAAACGCGCGCCAGCGTGCCGTTGGTTCCATCCTACCTCACCTCAAGGCCCGGGAGAAAGGAGTCTGCCCAACACACTCTCGCTGAGTGCCCGGCCCGGGTGGCCAAAAGGCGACTCAAGATCTCAATCGGACGGGATCTGTCCCTGCCGGCAATCGTAGGGGCAATGCTGGTAGGTGACTCTTCTAAATGGCACGCCGTGGTCTCCTTTTATGAGGCAGTCATGTTCCAAAAGGAGGCCGCCGAGCGCGAACGGGTGAGATCGCAGACGGAGGAGGTGGCTGCAACCGGTAGCCCAACTCCCCCTCGGAGCTGCTGCGGCAGTAAGAGAAGTCAATGTTACCAGCTAAAAGAATCTGGAACTTTTCGCATAACGGGTGCACCGGAGCAACATACCCGCGTTCCCGGGGCTAAGTTTAGTCGGTGCGAGTCTGACGTATCCATCCGTAAACATTTTTGCGGGTGGCATACGTAGGCATTCGACCTGCCTTATCAAAAAAAGGTAAGAAGTCCACTTCGAGTAAGAGATCAATTGTAGAATCTAATTTGCCTGGGCAGCGTTCGGAAAGCTAAGCTTCTGGTCCCAAATACCAATCAAAAGTCTTCGATTAGTATGTGTTGCCTCTGATGAATTAGGGCACCAAGACGTAGCCGCTCACTACGGGACTAATAAACGGCCCATGGTCACCCAAAGAGTAATGGAGTACGCCATGTTCGGAGTTTCCCTCCGAGATCAAATCACAAATCTCAAGATCCAACCAAGAGAGGCAAATCAAAAAAACCGACATAGCTTGAATAATTGCCAAGCAAACGTGGCGGTGGGCAGGGTACATAGCTTGCAGAATCTACGGCCGCTGGGGCAGAAACTTTCTCAAGTGGCGACCATGAACCGGAAAACGCAGCGTGGGGCCCCCAACAAGATGGACCGATGATCTTGCGAGGGTTGATGACAGCCGCTGGATGCGGGCAAGGCAGGATCTGCAGTTGTGGAGTATCTTTGGGAAGCAATGGACTTTGCCCAGCAGTACTTTCGGCTGATATAATGATAATGGTGATGGTTATGATGATGATGCATCTATTCAATAACGGTGTACGCCACCACGGCTCCGCGGTTTAACTTTAACAGAATGAAAATCAAATTCTTTGTTATAATATAATTATGTCCTCCTAGCCGAATTTCGGCCCCAGCGGCCAGTCTCCATTGAGACTGGCCGCTGGGGCCGAAATTCGGCCATACCACAAGAGCGGGACATACCACAAGTGTGTGTGCAAACACAGGGGCACTATCTATTCCATCACTCTCATTATCCGATGGGACGACTAGCGGAACGACCGGAAGGTCAAGTACAGGATCGACGGCTTTACGTGCTCTGCGAGGCATGAGGCTATAATACCGCCAACTCCCAGACTTCGGGCTGACACTAAGAAATTTTTCTTTTTACGCAAAAATCCCATAGACACTTTTAGCCCAACCCGGGACTTGAACCCAGGACCTCGTTATCTACGTTTGAAGACGCTACCACTAGACCAACGAAGCGTAACACATACTTTAAAAAAAGAACTGCTAAATTGCTTTTATTTAATTCTGTAGTACCTACCGAGTTCCAAATTAAAAGAAATTATGACAATAAACAAGAACAGACACGAAAAATTTAATATTACAGTGTTTAGCGACAAGCAAAATTGAACTTTAAAATAATAAATTCCAAATTATTACGACTAGATGTCACGTGCGGTGGTGTTTATGCAATTACCAAACCAATTTCGATGCGAAAGAGTGCATATTACAATGTCTTGGCTGGAATGGCTTACCCTGTTACAGTGTTACAGGGTATGAAAGGGTAACCCTTTCGGAAGCGGTTCATTACACCCGTTCGCAGGTGTAACTCGTATCATAGGGTTTATTTTTTAAGCGCTTAAAAATACCCGTACAAAAACCCGTTCAACGAGTATCCGGACGGTCCCTGGTTGGGGTTAAGGAAAGATAAGGTTTATGCCCGTAAATAGCGCTAATAAGCTATCTCTAACCTAGACTAAGTAACAAAATACTAGGCGTAAGTTTTATGCGTCTAAGTCTACTATAAGAGCCAGCTATTAAGTTTACATAAGTCATAAAAATATTTTATGGAGAACATCAAAACGTTTGGGAATTGCCACTGGTAATTACAGGGTCTATAACCCACTTTAGAGCTAAATTCTAGACTCATTAATGAGAAATCTACTATAAATTCAAGTGAATGTGGTGGTTACAGTAATATGAAATTTGGTTCTGTGAAGGCCTTAAACGAGTTAAGAAATATCGAATGGATTGTATAAATTCGAAGTGTTAGTACCATGGTGCGGTGGCGGAGCGGTGAACGCATATGGGGTCGGATACCCCGTGGTCGTAGGTTCGATTCCCACCCGCACTTAAATACATACAATTCATTTTAAAGATGTCTGAAATATTTGTGAAGTTAAAATAAAATAAAAATAATTTTCAAGTGACTATTTGTTAACTTATGAATTATTCACTTGTACGAATACTTAATACTAATACCTACATACATATATTTGTAAAACATACTTTTAGCATTGAGGTGGCATCAAGGCAATTACGTTAATAAAGATTACTTGGTGTTAGTAAAAATCAGTTGCCGCTGGTTGATAAAATATTATACCGAGTATTATGATTAGAGTGTTATTAAATAGATACTTTTTAGAGTGTCTAAAGTTCTAAACAGTTGGCGGTAATTTTTCTTCTACTTTTCTTGTGTTTTTCCTTCTGTTCTCTCTTATGGCTTATCTTGATCTTACTTATTTTAAACTTTATTAATTTAATTTTATCTGTGAAAACGGCGTTAATTTTAATGTATGTTTTGCTCTTAGTCCTCCGATGAATAAATGAATGGCATAAAATAAAATACAAAAACTAAATGTTGCTTAATGTTTATGACACATATCATACTTGCTTAATTGTATATTTTTAAACGGTTTTATTTAGCTTACCCCGTTTGTTTTATTTTTTATTCTTGGGTCAAATTTAGTAACTGAAATTTGATCCCCTTCCTGTTGACCGATTCATCTGAAATTTGGTACACACTTCTAGTTCTGGTGACAATACAATTAAATAAATTCTGTTTCATTGTAAATCCAATAAGGCCGCCGCTACAAAATGGCGGATAACTTAGGTTTTATTAATCCCATCAATATGGGTATCAAATGAAAGGGCTCAACAAGTAGAATACAATGTACTATACAATATTGAAATCCAAGATGGCCGCCGCTACAAAATGGCGGATAACCTAGGTTTTTTATCAATCCCTACAATATGGGTATCAAATGAAAGGGCTCAACAAGTAGAATACAAGGTATTATACAAAATTGAAATCCAAGATGGCCGCCGCAAAAAAATGGCGGATAACCTAGGTTTTATCAATCCCTGCAATATGGGTATCAAATGAAAGGGCTCAACAAGTAGAATACAATGTACAATACAACATTGAAATCCAAAATGGCCGCCTCTACAAAATGGCGGATAACCTAGGTTTTATCTATCCCATCAATATGGGTATCAAATGAAAGGGCTCAATAAGTAGAACACAATTTACCATGCAAAATTGAAATTTAGGATGGCCGCCGCTACCAAATGGCTGATATCCTATTTTTTATCAATCCCATCAATATGGGTA
This sequence comes from Pseudoips prasinana, assembly GCA_951640165.1. Classification (NCBI taxonomy): domain Eukaryota; kingdom Metazoa; phylum Arthropoda; class Insecta; order Lepidoptera; family Nolidae; genus Pseudoips; species Pseudoips prasinana. Next base: position 21,397,862 of record OX621240.1, read on the forward strand.
TCAAAGAAAAGGGCTTGACAAGTAGAATAATAACGAAAGAAAAACTAGAAAATAAAAATTGGTAAAAAAACTTTTTAAGTTAAACGGTTTTATGTTAAACATACATTGTAATGTTTAAGATATGTACTAAAAGCTAAAAAATAATAAAATAGATACAGTCGTGGGCATTATAAACATATGCATTGACTAGACTAAAATAAAACCGTGGGGCACGTCAAGCTAGCGAGGTCGACTATAAGCAAGTTTTAGGGTTTCATAGTGTTGAACGAGTGTTTACTTTAATCATAAGTTTATTCGATTAAAGACAAACTACGAGTAGTGAAGCGAGCCAGCAGTATGAACGTTCAACGATAAACTATTTGAAACATCTCTTTTGTTTACATGGAATGTATAACTATTGGACTTTCAATGAGCCAGAAAATAGTAAGTAATTTACTCACCGTCGGGGGGCCAACTGCCTAACGACGAATTAAACGGTTCTTCTATCGCCCCACGGTTTTATTTTAGTCTAGTCTATGCATATGTTTATAATGCCCACGACTGTATCTATTTTTTAGCTTTTAGTACATATCTTAAACATTACAATGTATGTTTAACATAAAACCGTTTAACTTAAAAAGTTTTTTTACCAATTTTTATTATTTTATTAATTCAAGACTTAAATGTAGATTTCTACAATACGTTGATTGGGTGCAGAAATAAATGCTCTATTTCCTTTTTCTATTATCAGCGCCATAAATATAAAAGGCAGTCTGCAAATCCAATGAAACCTCAAAGCAACGTTTTAAAATATGTCTGTCGGAAATTTAATGTTACATAGATCACTTAACTATTCGCTATTAAAATTTAAGTTGGTTTGAAGTGCACGACCTGTAAAAGCTTTTTGTAACAAGAATTATTTAATTACCTTTCCTACCCAAGTGTATAAAGACTAACAAAGCCTCATTTTAGAGCTGTTTAATAAATTAATATTTTATGCTCCGTAATGCGGTAACCTTGCATTTATAACTTGACCACGACAAAGATGGTCTTTGTTACACTACAACGAAAAGACAAAAGGAGCATTATGACTTTAACTGTATATGTATGTAGGATTTAAACTTAACATATAATCCTCACTTTTCGTAAATTTCTACTTATCTAGTAGATTAAGAGCTTAAATTATGAAATTCTAATGAGTTCAAAATGCTTTCATAAATTTAGTAGTTTTGATTATGTTGCATGTGGTTTAACAAGGAGGATAAGAATCATAAATTTACACAAACATTGAGTGATGAGTTCTCAGGAAGGCATGGAGTATCCTGCTAAAGTTTTAACTGGATATCTCCATGAAGCTAAGGGTCGCAGGCCCGCGGTCTACGAAGTGATGCTGATGCTGTAACGATTCCTTATTTCCTTTGAGGCATGAAATCCTTAAAAGTAATTAAAGGAGTGTTTTTTTCTGTTGGTATAATTCAGTGCTAAAATATTAACATTTAACACCTCAAATAACGATGTAGGTAAAATATTAATTATTTCAGTAAAACATGGAATGTGAAATATTTTTTAACGATTTTGCGTAGCATACTTCTTTCACCTAATTTCTTGTTTTTTTTTGTTTCTAGTATTTTTAGTTAACTCCTTTAGGCGTAGAGGTTAAGAAGTATTAATTTATTAGACAACTTACGCGCCAAACAAGAAAGTGTCTCTCATGACCTGCGATCGACAAGTAAGATATAGGTGGTCTGGTTGTCCAATAAAAACTCACCCAAAAGATTGCCGCCTAAAAAGCCCTGCGGTGGCTCAAAGTGGTTTTTTTTTTTGTAACTCGGTCTAACCGGATTGCGGTGAAAAAGCAAATGAAGGGCTCTGGACTTAAAGTTGTCGTAGAAACCCACATGAGGTGCCCGAGCTTCTCACATACTTGTAGTATACCTACGACTGCAATATGTAAATAAAAATAAAATAAAATAAAAAAGGTTTTTATTCACGTAGACTTCAAAAAAGCGCTTGTAAATAGTCAGAACATGTTTGTAGTAATACAGTTGTATACATTAGATATTATTTCTAGTAACATAGATATTTAGGTACATATTGTATGAAAACATTTATAAAATTTATTTTATTACAGCAATGATATTTAGCTAGCTCGTATCAAGTTATTGTCAAGAGATTATGTTTAATTATCTAGTTTAAGTCTAAAATTTTTACTACATATTGTCAATGGTTCTGTCTAAATTAAAGGTATTATTATTATGACGGACCTTGTGTTAATAACGACGGTCGCGCTTTAATGCTACCACCGGATCCAATGCGCCCCAACTGAGAAGACCCAGCGAAACAAACTCAGTGGGTTCATCTACTACCGGTTTCAACACGACCCAGTTGAGACGGTCGGTAAAGAGCAGTACATATTAAATATTCATCTGAATTATTTGCTTTTTATGATTTTGTTAAGAATTTGGTTTTAGATTTCACCAAACGTTCAGATCTAAACATATAAGACGGTATTAATTTTGTAATGTGGTAAAGTAGTGTTTTTATAAAATCTTTGATCAAATATTCTTTGATGTCTTTATTGGCTGTCATTGCAGCATGAAAATTACTTTAATGAACAGCATATTTATTATTCCATGAAATCTTTGCTCAACCGTCTGACTACTTAGCATTTTAATTGAACTTTTTTACGTATTCAACGACACTGCATTTTTAATTACAAAGGACGCTAGATCTACATAATCATGTTTCTATTCATTCGATACGATAATATTAGTTTAAAATCCGAAGCGAAAGCAACAATTAATTTACTTAAAAATACTTGCTATTGAAATTACTTAATGTACAGTATTTTTGTACCATACGATTTAATTAAAGTAATTCGGGATCCTCTTTATTATTAATATTATTTATTTAATTTATCATTGCTGTGTGGTGACGGTGGCGAATATCAGAATATCACCACCCCATCTCCTCCCGAGGGGGGCGTAGAAGTCGACCCGAGGCAATATCTACCAGAGGACGGGCAGCAGCTTCCTTCTGTGTACTACGACCATCTTACTGCGATCACCTGCCCGTCTGCCAAGCGTGGCGATTATGGCATATCCCCTCAAGATAATTCTTGTTGCTAGTGATTTTGTCCAGAAGTGGAGTTTTTACAGCTGTTCTTATGAATTTATCATTAATATTAGTTTTTGTGGGTAGCGCTAAACCAGCAAATGTGAAAATCTTTGGGGGAAGCCTTTGCCCATCAACGGACGGTGATAAGTTATAGTGTTTATTTTAAGTGTACTTGTAATTTCCATCGTATATAAGAAAAGATGAATATTAACCGTAACTCATCACTGGTGCATGTTTAATCAGAATTACATTATGAAATTGACGTATACATCAAAATAACGCATGCATTGTATGTTGTTAGTGCTTGAAATAAATTGAATATATTCTATAGATAATTTTGTTTTTTATCATGGCAATCTGCCTATTTGTGATGGCCAATCCTGTAAAATTGGGTTTCAACACATTTACGTATTTTTGTTTTAAAGTACTAAAGGAAAAACGAATAACAAAAAGAGAACTGAAGTTTCGAAATTGTTACGGTAATTTTAAAATGTAATTTTTATTTGTTTAAAATGGGAAAACAAATAAACAGAACGCGTTAACTCTGAACCGGTTAAGCGAAACCTTTTGATCAACAACAAACAGCAAACAAATTAAAAATTTTAGTGTGTTAGAACCAGTTAAACCAAGTAGCCACCACACACAAAAACAATTATGAAATTTCCACATTTCATTTTTGAAGCTTCCTGCCAGACATTTGCGGATTTATTAATGAATAAAATAATTTGTGCGGTTTGTAAAAATAAATTATAAATACCAACTTCTGTTGACCGTACAGTTCAATGTGATTGGTGATTTAACGAATTGTATTGCATCAAATATACAATAAAAGCCGTATTACACAACGGCCAACTACAAGACTTTTATTGACTGTATTATTTCGAATAAATCTTATTATTACTTTTGGGCCTCCGAATCGATCCCGGAACGTCATCATGTGATTGAATAAGTTAGACTCTAATTTAGTGCGAGTCGCAACATTTGAGAGCCACTAAATTAACTAACTAATATGTTTAATTTCTGTAAAGAAAGTTCTGTTGACCGTACAGTGAAACGTGATTGGAGATTCAACGAGGTATTGCATCATTTTGTGCTACGCTTTTAAACTCTAGTCCAATAAAGTTTCTAAATATAATTTGGTTTTGACGAGATAGACTCGCTCTCGGAATTAAATTGCTTCATTTCACGTATGAGGTCATCGTAATGCCTTCGTATGATTGACTATGCAGTATCACCCAATATCGAATCCCTGAAAATGGATTAATTATAAGTACCATCTATCTTCAATAGCTGTTCCACCCAAATCGATTTGTCACTTTGTCCAACTCTACTAAATAATCTCACCCTGAGCTGCCACCACCCACCATTCCAATACAGTTTAAAAATAATTCTTTGTATATATGTCGGAATTTTGAAATAAATTCATTAGTTGGCTTGTTAAAAACTACGGTGGTACCTATTAAGTTAACAAAATTTTAACGAACTAGTCACCCGTGACTACTAAAAAAATTATACAAAAGAATAAGAGATTTCGCGACCGTTAGTTATTGTTTAGGGGTGAACAAGACTCGAAAAGCCAAGCGAACGGTGTATCACGACCTTTGTCATGTCAGCCAAGTTGCGTCCAATGCTGGAGCTAAGCCTCCCCAAGGAATGGGGAGATATGCTATAACCGCCACGCTCGGCAAACGGGTTGGCGATCGCAGTTTGATGGTGTTAGTTCACAGAAAAACGCTACTGCCTGTTCTCTGGCAGGTATTCCCTTGGGACGATTTCTGCACCCTTTCTACGATGAGATGATGTGTTGATATTCTACGCCGTCACCACGCAGCTTTTCAACCTTATACCTAAAAGAAAAATTGCGCAGCTGCAGCTTAAAGTTGCGTGACGAAATTTCAAGAACATTGAATACTTACAGAGGATATTGTAATTAGCCACGCAAAGTGGCCACCCAAACGGTAATGTTGAAGGTGTTTTAAAAAATGACGACCTTAATATAAGAATCATTTAAGGTTTTAGCTAAAATAAGGAAACAATAAGTAAAATTACTTTCACTTAAACGTATGTTGTGTACAATGGCCGGTCTTATCACTGCACGATTTCTTCTAGATAACAGACCTATTTAAAAAGGTATTGTTATCATCATTTAACAACAAAAAAGCACTTTAAAAGATATTATCAACTTATAATAATTAAAGAGTTTTCAAAAATATACATCTTCATACTAATATTATAAAGGCGAAAGTTAGTGAGTGTGTATCTATGTTACCTCTTCACGCAAAAAGTGAAACTTTGTAGTAATATAGCTTATATATTCGAATAACATATAGGCTATAACTTATAAAGTTTAACGCGGATAAAACCGCGGGGGACAGCTAGTAATTAATAAACCTTAAGTATTTTTACTTATTTTTTTCAGCATTTAGTTCAGTGTCAAGCACATACAACATTGTCAATGTTGTATTTGAGAATATCCATTTTCACTTTCCAACATGGCTTCTATTGTAATAATCTAAAATAACGGCTACTATTTTGAAAAGAATCTTCGGGGGTTCAGATTGTGACAGTATATCTTATGCAAAAATTTGGTATGTATAACATAATTTAGCTTAAGAAATCAGCTCAGTTATAAGAAGAATTCTATAGGACGTTCAAAAATACTTATTAAGAATAAAAAAATAAATATTTCAAATAAAAAAACCGTAGTTTAACCTACTTTTAAACTGAATCTAGTTCTACAAATCGTGTTCCACCTACTAGTTCCATACTATGCTAACAAATAATTGCATTGTCATAAAAATAATAAATATAATATTAGCATAGTTACAAGAAAAGAATTGCTAAGCTGAAGTGGTAGTGGGCAGCTTAGGGCACATAGCTCGTAGAGCCGACGGCCGCTGGGTCAGAAAGGATCTAGAGTGGCGACCAAGAAGCGGAAGACGCAGCGTGGAGAGGCCCCCTACAAGACGGTCCGATAATCTTGTGAGGATCACTGGAAGGCGCTGGATGGGGATAGCGCAAAACCGGCAATTGTGGAGATCTTTGTCCAGCAGTGGGCGTCTTTCGGCTGATATGATGATGATGAGAGTTACAAGTCAAAATAATAATTAACTGTACCTAACTATCTGTATTTTGCACGGGAGAGGGTGAGAGCTGATCATGCTCGCAGACGGCGAAGGCGTTGGGGCAGCGGCGGCAGCCGATAGCCCAACTACCCCTCGGGGCTGCGGCGGCAGTCAGAGAAGTGTCCTCTGCTGCCACCACGTGCAAGCAGCTCCGGGAAGCTGGAGGACAATCCAGAGCCCTACCAGGGTACGTGTCCCGAACATCTGGGACATGGCGCAAAAGCAGGGCACTGGAGCAGCATGACGCGTTCCCGAGGCTCCCGCCATTAGGCAGGTAGGTTTAGTCAGTGCGAGTCCGATGGAGTTGATAAGATCTAAGATGAGATAAGGAAGAGATTGTTTGGTATAATTAATTTGTTGATTTTCGAAAAACTGTTTGCGTTACCGTTTTATGTTACGTTATCTTAACATGAAACGGTGACGAAAAAAGTGTTACGGTTACAATACGGTTAAAATTGAGTCAAATACAGGGAATATCTTGGTATCTATACGGACGGTTAAGAGGTAAAAAATATTTGGGTGCCAAATAGCTAACGGTGTGAGTGATTTTTTATCGAAAATAACTTCTAAAAGAGCCTTGAACTTAGTAGAGTCAAAATGAACTTGAAGCTCCAAGCTCCACGCATGCCAATGTTCACTTTAAACGTTTAGTAGTATATCAAAGCAAATTTTGTGCAGTTGACAGAATCATCTAAAATTGATTTTGAATACATATTTCGAACTACTTAAAACTTATCTTAAGTTTTGAATCATTAATGACGTGACAGAAGTTTCCAATGAATCAAGAAACAATTTTCCATAAGTTGCTTATTCTGTACAGCTGTAAGCGGTATGAATAATTTCGAGGATTATTTATAATAGTGCAGTTCACGTTCCTTAACTACAGTTTTAATAGATCAAATGGCAGATTTTTCCGACGCAATTTACCATTCCAATTTCCAATACAGATAACAAAGTGATAGTAGGTGCGCTCACCACATATCCCACCTTGCAATATCAATTCGAAAAATACAAAGGTATACCGATTAAATCCACTTGACTTAGCACACGGCTTTGAGAGTTCCTCGGAAAATTAATGATTACTATGTGTATGGAAAATGTTTATATACATAAAAAACTTCATTATTATCTTAGTTTTTGATACACACTTCACGTATTACAAAACTTTTTATCTTCATGATAGAAAATGTGACGTAATAATAACTTACACTGTATATACTAGCGATGTAATCCGATCTAAGTTCCCAGAAGCTTCATAAAGGCTCTCTACAATAGAGTAGTAGCAATATAAAGCTATAACTTTTAAAAGCAATTTTTGCTCGAATTACAAAGTTAACGTGATCGTTCTAGGTTCAACAAGCGAACACCAACCCATGAAAACACTTGCGAAGGTTATTCATTCTTATACCTTGTTTAATTTTACGTATTTACTGGCCACGTCAGTTTGGGTGGAGTTTGTAATATATGCTCCTTATTTCCTTCCACCTGTCGAAGCTGAGTTTGCATGCACCTGTACCCATGCCTTAGTATTCGTATGTATGAATAAATCAAAGCCAGCGAACAAAGCAACGAAATTTACCTAAATGGACTGGAATTTCTCTTTCACTTTTTTATCACAATGTTGGACCGAAGTTTTCATACGTGGCCTCTATTTATTTAGAACTAGCAGTGCCCGCGGACTTCGTTCTGCGTTATAAATATTTTTGTCCCTGCCCGTCTCTCCCGCGTAATACTTCGGGATAAACGTTCGAGATAATTTTTTTTCATAGCCTACACTTAACAATAACGTAGCTTTCTATTGGTTAAATAATTTTGAAAATCGGTTCAGTAGATCCAGAGACTACCCCTTACAACGCCACAAACTCACAAACGTTACCTCTTTATAATATTAGTATAGACAAATAGAATTATACACAAATAGAAATTTCACACAAATTGAAATATAACGGGGAATCTGATCGCACTGCCTTATCAGTTCTATTGTAAATCTACTATGTTTCAGAAATCTTTAAAATGAATTGTATAAATTTAAGTGCGGGTGGGAATCGAACCCACGACCACGGGGATCCGGCCCATGTGCGTTAACCGCTCCGCCACCGCACCAGGTACTGAACACTTCAAATTTATACAACCCATTCGTTAGATATTTCTTAACGCATTTAAGACGCTTTAACGCCACAATCTACTATAAAATTATTCAGGGGGCTCGCACTAAAAAGCTATAAACATAACTAAAATCGGTCCGGTTGTCTACACTGTCTGTATCAGAAATGGTGTTGTATTGTATGTTGATTTCATTATTTTGTGATTTTCTTAATTTCCCAATTCGTCAAATTGTATATATTAACAATTATTATGTAATATCGAATCCATTTATTTATGAACTTAGCTAGCTTACGGCATTACGGCTTCGTTGGGAAATATTAGTTCGCTGCTTTTTTAACAATAATACTCGCATAATAATATTTTTAACAACACTCGCACTAAACAAATAAATTAACCAGTAACCTACATCCCCTACCTATATCTATAAAAGACAATTTCCCGATTTAGGTATAGCCTAAAACTGACACAAAGCGATAATGGATTATTCTACTGTATTGTCAAGTGACAGTTTTTATTTCATTTCGATGCATTACTTTATATGTATTTGAATTTATATTTTAATAATTACATTGCTATATTTTATTACTTATTATCCTATATCATATTCTTGACGAAGATACATCAAAAAACACAAAAATAATTGAAATTGCTCCACCCGTTCTTGAGTTATTAGTGGTGTAACTAAGACGACTTTCTTTTTTTTATATATATATAGATTTGAAAGCCTGGACGAGCAATATTTGTATATATATTATGACACAAATAGTGTTAGCTACCGTAAGATGCTACTCACGTATTACTCAAACTAATTAAACGTTAGAAAAAGAAGTACATGTTATTGCACAAAGAATATAAACAGTATAATATGCATAGAACAATATTATGCACTGGCAGCCTTATCACTAAAAGCGATCTCTTCCGGGCAACCGATTCGTGGATCGATGAATAATGGTAGCAAACAGTATACCAATTTATTGGAAAATTAATAATAAAAATAATAAACACGGGACTATATACATATATACAAACACAAAGATTAAGCTACTTAAGTACTATGTCATACCTACATTATACAAAGCTCAATCTTCTCATTATTTTTATATGATGCAAAATAATGAAGTCATTAGCATGACGCAGTATGAAATATAGTTAAGGCTAAATGGCGCTGTGTAATGTCTCGGATATTTATTTATTCCTTCCAGTCTAGAAAAAGGAAACATAAAATCTGACAAAGAATAGATCTTTCGGATTTTATTAAGCTTCTTACCATCTTTCGCGAATGTCAAAGATGATGATGAATTCAATCCCTGAGGATTAAACCGTTGTCCATCTGCTTACCTGATCCGAAATAAACGTTCCTTTATGCACGAATAATTTAACAAGGAATCTACTCTCTGAGCTCCCACAACAACTTGAATAGGCAGGTTACACAGCTCGAAACTAAATGTCGTTGAACGACCACGATTAAACATCAATCTATTTAAATTTTCTTTGCATTTTACCTGTCTGCTCAAGAAATTTAAGACGCATCGTTGCTCACTACGCTTTCACCCATCATAGACTAGCAAAGTAGTTTTTTTATCATGTTTAAAGTTCTTTCATTATCTACTTTTATATTTTGCAGGTTCCAGTTTTATATTTTTCTTTATAAAGTAGCAAAGAAAATTGTTTGCTTTTTCTTAGAAAGAAGCGAAGGAAAAATATTTTAAAGAAGCTGATAATGCAACGATTACTGTGTCTAAACTACTTAAAATGAAGTTTATATATACTGAAACTAGCGGCCCGTCCCGGCTTCGCACGGGTGGACATTTATTTCTTAAACATTTTGGCATAAGGTAACCCTCTATCTAGGCAAGTGGCTTGGTAAGTTTCTTTAGTAACTCCCTCAACTGTATTTAACTTCGGGAACGATGTTGGGTTCCATGGTGAAGTAGTAGCCTGATGTAAAAACACTCTGACTGGGAAGGATGAGCGCTATACACTCTTCCCAATGCCGCATAATTTTTTTATACCAGGATTTCCACCTCTCCTGCACTCCGGTCCCGGCACTCCGGCACGTTATGGCGCATGGCAGCGGCGTAGGTAGCGGTATTTTATTTCAATTTTATTAAACTCGTATTATCTTTCGAAAAGAATGTCCGATATTAATAAACAAAAAAGTAATTTACAGGTATTTAAACAGCCTTGCTTGAGGAATCATTTATTTAGGTAAGGATTAAGGCAAAGGAATACATAACTTGATCTGATTTCGGTCGGAATTTCTATTAAATTTTCAAATGTTAAAAAGTCGTTATAGTCACATAACTACAGTAGTTAGACACAATATGCGATCGCGACATTTTTTGTAGATATTTATGTTCTTTAATATTGTTGAACATTTTTTTTGTTCTATCATCAAGTTTTCGCAGCGCATGCGATGAAAGATATTTTATAGGCATTTTTTTACACCTTGGGTAGGTAACATTATTGTAGTTTTAAGAGGGATCCTTATTTTTTTCTTGCAATTAAAATCGCCTATATTAATCATTGATAATGAAGCATTCAAATGGTGAAAAAATCTTTTAAATTTTACTTTTTGAACCAATTTGTTACAAACATACATACCTTTTTATAATATTAGTATAGATATAGATGAATAGGATTTTTTTTTGTATGACATAATTGCCGAACCAGCATACCACCTATGACGCTTGTGCGTTCACGCGTTTGCTATACTTATACATAAAAATAGGGAATATTTTTTATGAGCCAATTTAGCTGTAATTGGCTTGCAATGGCTCTATAAGAATGAGATTAACCTCTATACTTGCAGAATAACTCGTCACGGAATTCTGACAAGTCCCCAATGTGTACCATCAGACATCCCCGGTCTGTGAAATGGTAAGATTTTATCTGATTTAGAAAATGCGTCCAAAACCGATATGCAAAGTATAACGCACCAAAGGTATACACTTCGTTGGTACATTTGCATATAATGCGGTATGGAATTTTACTAAGTTTTTTACTTTAATAAAAATAGAGTCGAGAGTCTTTGTTTAATTATTTAATAAATAACAAGATTTAATTTCATCACAAACATATAGTATTTTTTTCGGACTTTAATTCGGACACAATAAGTGGTTATTAAACATGATAGTATAAAAATTAATTATTATGATTATAGGTGTATTAAAAGCTAAATACATAATAAATTGTCTTAGAGGTTGAGCGCCCCTTGAGCGCCACGGTTTTCCATAGAAGACATTCATACTGACATTAATATTTACTATAGGTATTTGCGTCATAGATAAATATGTTTCTATAAAAGACATTGCCGCTTAAAAAGTTCAAGTATGATTAACTTGCTACTCTCATAACAAAGAACAATGGGCAAAAATGTATGGAACGTGGTACCCGCTCCAATAGTCCTCATTAATATATCATTGAATAGACATTTTGATGCAGAAAAACGTCTACCATGGCGCCTGTCCCTATTCACGTTTGGAAAGCAGTAATCTCACTATCTATACTTATTATTATAAAGCTTTAATCTCAGGAACTGCTAGTCCGATTTAAAAATTCTTTCAGTGTTAGATAGCCCATTTATTGAGGAAGGCTATAAGCTATATATCATCGCTACGCTACGACTAAAAGGAGCCGAGCAGCAGGGGTGAAACCACGGGGAACAGCTTGTGTTTTATAAATGATGAAGAATTTATTACAAACTACTTATATAAGTAAAATAAAGCTAGAATAACATGATATAACACATTTAGGATTCTATTATTAAAAGAAGTAAGAAAACAAGCATTCTTTAAATACAAAACATATATTTTATCAATAAGTGAGTAGATTTAAAACATTACATATCGGTATCAACTATAACAGCATTGAGGAAAGATGCCGGAGCAGTAAATCCCGTATGCCTCGCATAGCCTAAGTACCATACGATGGACACTATATGTGCACAAGTGCCGATCGTACGTCGCCCGGTTAAACATGTGCAATACTGTTGGACAATATTATTTGCACTGCTGATTAATATATAACAAAAATATGTTTTTACACGGACATGTCGCGACTGGATTCGTCCACGCAAAAGCCAGGCATCTTCGTGTATGCCATAGTCTGGCAGATCATCAAGTGCTCCCTCTCTGTACGTTTCAATTATATATAGACCATTTGATAAATGCTCGGCACAGTAAGATCTTGCCAGCTTGAGTTGGTATGTACCTAGCGCTAATAGAATTATATCCTCCTCCGTCATTGAAGGGAAGTTTTCAATCTGGCTCGCTTCCATCCTCTGAAAATATACTCTTCTGTGGTTAAGCCGTTTTCTCTCTACATACATATGCAGAAGATTCGGGGTATCTATTTTCTGCCTGGACGAATTCGTCTGCGTGTACGCTATCCACGATGGGTTGGTGGAAGTGATTCGTGATAGCTGCGGCAATCTTAAAATCAGTGAACATATTGGGCAGTGACTTATTAAAATATTTTTGCCGCAAGAGCTTAAAATCACGTTTAAACCGGCCATTTGCCACTTCCACAACCCACCGGCATAGCGTTACCGATCGAGCTTCGTTGGATTGTTCAGTGGTCAGCTGTGTCTCTTGGCGGTTCTTTGTTGGTGGGACATAGGATTCATACCCACATTCATCAATGAGGTCCAAGCTGTCCCTAAAACCTCGATCTAATATAAAAGCATCGTTTGTTCGGAGTAACCAATGTAATGGATGTTCGATCCCCTCCTCTCCCTCCCCCGCTGCTCTTGCGCACACCCCGCGCTCAGGAGCAACGGGACTCGAGTTAAAATGAGGAGTGCATGGCAAAGTCTTACGTAAAAACGTTATTAATAGAAAACATGAACGGAAATGCCGAAAATATTACCTTGGTACTCATTTTCTTACATAAATAAGTGGTAACTTATATACTCGTATATGTATGTTTATCGCCGGGGCCACGAGACTGTCTAAACAGGTTACTGTGGCCCTGGAAAGCAAAGGGAAACTGAAGGAACAGGGTTTTTATTAGTTAGTAAGACTGTCGTTTATCTTCAAACGCAATCAGATTTGAGAGTGGCGGCTATAGTAAAAATTGTTCCTCTTGGTAAGACCTTTTAAACGACACTACAATCATATCTATTGGAGCCGGGTACCATTTTGCTCATTCTTCTTTGTCTAGGACATTCAAAGTACTGCACAATAACAAAGCTGCTGTAACTGAACCGGGATTCGATCATGGAATGTTCCCGAATAAAAACTTACCCAGAATATTTTAGTTGTGCCAGATCTAAACTTATCTCTATTTCTCATTTAATATTTTTTATGAAGCAAACGCCACTCCGCTATAGTATCGATAAAAAAAAAGAAAAATGTTCCATCCATTACCGTAAACAAGGCATAGCGTGGATTTTACAAACCTCAATTCATTTGATTGTTATCGATACGACTCGGCAACGTTGATTAATTGTGACAACTCTTAAGTGCCAACAACAAAAGGGTGCACGTACACTCAACTGCTCCAATATCATTTAATCATTTTTGTAATGTTACATTATTAATCTGAGAATAATGAATTTAAGGTTCTCGAGTGGCGACCACGAATCGGAAGACGCAGCGTGGGCACCCCCCCCTACAAGATGGATCGATGATCTTGTGAGGGTCGCTGGAAGTCACTGGCTGTGGATAGCGCAATACCGGCAATTGTGGAGATCTTTGGGGGAGACCTTTGTCCAGCAGTGAGCGTCTCTCGGTTGATACAATCTAGTTGGTTGATGATGATGACGAATGAATTTAGAGACAAGCAATGAGGGCTTTACCCAGATAACATAGATTCAGTCCCTGTCAGTGTGGTAAATTTCATCATCACCAACACTTCAGCCGAAAGACGTCCACTGGTATACAAAGGCCTTCACAAAAGTTTTCCTCAACTGGAAGTCTTGCGCTGCTCGCATGCAGGTACCCCGCGACCGCCTGATCGTGGACCGACAATCTTACAAGTGAAGGGCGCTAAGATTGTCGGTCCACCTTTTTGGGGACCTGCCCATGCTGCATCTCCGAGTTCGTGGTCGCCACTTGAAAATCATTCTGCCCCAGCGCTGTCGGTTCTAACAGCTATGTGCCCCGCCCACGGCTACTTCAATTTGGCAATTCTTCGGGCTATGTCGGTTGTTTCGGTTCGCCTGCGGAACATAGACTAGCTTTCCATTGCTCTTTGTGTGATCTTCAGCCTTAAATTGATTAGAAAAATTAAAATTTGATTGGTTTCTTTTAACGCCAGTTTAAATATCGTTTCGGTGACAAAGTATGCTCATGATCATATTGTATTATATATAATTGCTGGCGGCAAAAGACTAGGACCCACACGACTAACCCGACCTCCGAATCAAAATCACAAATACATAGGTTTTCAAACGCATGACGTTTCGCTTCCTATTGCATATAATAAAATCGTAGGAAAGTCAATACTGTACATTGAATATTTTTTTAAAAGGAGACTTGGGGCGTGATCTACTATCGATATCGAAGCCAAAAATATAGTTTTTAGAATTTTTGTCTGTTTGTCTGTATGTATTTCCGGGCGAAACAAAAAGTACTCCATGGATTTACTTCAAGTTTTGCATGAATATTACTAAGAGGTCGGGTCAACATATAGGCTACATATTATCACACTATCACCTACGGGAGAGTAGCTGTGATAATTCATAAAATTTAACGCGGGTAAAACCGCGCGGCACAGCTAGTAGTTAATAAAAGAGTTCGGTTACTTTTTACGTTACTTTATCGTATGGGCAATGGTTACCCTAGTAGAGTTATCCAAGCCGCCCAGTAAGCCTCTGACATGGCTTAAAGACTGTTGTCTAATGACTACAACCGGGACCGCCAGCTTAACGTGCTCTCCAAAGCACGGAGACGCACAGAAATGAAACCACTTTGGTGGTCACCAAGTTATAGACTGACCGCGAGCCTAGTTGCTTAACCTCGCCAATCACTCACGGACCGATGACAGCATCTAGCTACGAGCGCCTCGTTAGGTATCTAACTCGTTAGAAAGCTTTTTAATTAAATTAAATCTGTTTAACAACATAGAGAAAACCCCGAGGCATTATTCGCTCAAATTACCTGTATCGTGTTTTGTGTTAGAAGCAACGGAAAAAAGATATTATCTCGGCCTTATCCGCCCATAAATTTTATGTAAAGCTAAATCAAAAAAGGATTCATGAATAAATATAAAATAATTAACATTTTACCTAACAATCTGGCCTTGTTCCCTCTAATCATTTTACACAAAAGATCTAAACAAGTAACTACATACCTAATTATATTCGAACAATTGCGTAGGATTTTTAATGATGTGTCGTTATGTAGTTGGTATGATCTTTGAGATATATTTAATGGTATACTTATGTTTTGACCGGCAATTGTGGAGATCTTTGGGAGAGGACTTTGTCCAGCAGTGGGTGTCTTGTGGCTGATATGATGATGATACTTATGTTTTGTAGTATTAATGGTAAGACACCTTCTGAGTTATATAAGAGGAAAGAATCAAATGAATTTCATGGCTTGTCTTCTTAACTCTTACAGTTAAAACTTATAATAAGAAATATAAAAAAATTAAATGTAAAATTTCAGCCACGGCAGATAGTCTCAATGGCAACTCCTGTACTATTAAACATATTACAGTGCTCAATCGTCTGTGCACAAACAAGTATACTCAGTTCCTTAATCAAATGCGATCGTAATCTAATAGGATTGGAGAAATTAGGGGCCAGTGCCTCTAGTACGAGTTCCTGCAGTTTACTTACTCGATCACACGTATAGTTCCGTCCCATACATTGAGCACCAGAGTTTTAGTTCTTAGTAGTTTCTGCGAGAGGCGCTGGTGCTCAATGTACGGGAGGAAACTGTACGTGTGATCGAGTAAGTAAACTGCAGGAACTCGTGCTAGAGGCACAGACCGATGATTACACGTACTGTCCGTTTTGATAAACTTACTGACGCCGATCTGCTTCGGTTTTCTTGTTTACTTCATTATCTTTTGGCCTGAATCAGACCATCGAGTCCCTGATCGCATATTCTTTATTTATACACCATATGAAAGTAAATTATTTCAATGTTTTAAATTTAGCGAATAAGTTACTCACGGCCGATGGGGAAGAAAGGTTCTAGAGTGGCGACCACGAACCGAAAGACGCAGCGTGGGCAGGCCCCCTACAAGGTGGACTGACGATCTTGCAAGTGTCGCGAGAAGCCGCTGGATGCGGGCAACGCAGGACCGACGATTGTGGAGATCCTCGGGGGAGGCCTTTGTCCAACAGTTGACGTCTTTCGGCTGATATGCTGATCGTGATGATGAAATTTTGCGAATAAGTTAGATAACACAGTTTGGTAATGCAATGGCATGGGGCTAAGTATATCAGACGCATTTATGTAAATAATTTAATAAGTGTTTGATGCTTGCAACTTCTTTATGATTTTTCCCATTGAGCATTAACCAACATTCCTGACAATTTATTGACATTTTGAATTTACATTCCTTCCATTTCCTCGAACCTTTTCAATTTCAGCGAAACTTTCTCCTACGTACGTTGAAAATGAACTCCCTGGTGAGGTTTTCCCTAGAGACTACAGTATGGGGCCCCTCAAAAAGGGAGTAATAAGGTTTCTTAAGAGTCGGCAACGTGGTAATGATGCCCCTGGTATTGCAAACGTTCATAGGCTACTGTGACCACTTACCATTAGTGGGCTGTATGCTTGTTTGCCAACTAGGTTGTAAGTTGTCTCGTTGGTCTAGCGGTATCGTGTTCACCCGCAGAGAACGAGGTCCTGGGTTCAAATCCCGGGTCGGGCCAAAAGTGATTTTGGGACTTTTCTGTAAAAATAATAATTTCTCAGTATTAGCCCAACGTCTGGGAGTTGGCGGTATTATACCCCCGTGCCTCGGAGAGCACGTAAAGCCGTCGGTCTTGTACCTGATTTATTTCCGGTCGCGTCGCTAGTTGTCCCATCGGATCATGAGAGTGATACAAAGTGCCCCTGTGTTTGCGCACACACTTGTGCACTATAATAGGTCCTGCGCAGATGGCTATTCTCCATTGAGACTGGCTGAAATTCAGCTAGTAGTACATTATACAAAAAGTTGGCAATACTTAATGAGCGATTTACAAGCCGTGCAAACTACACAAACAACCTTTGGTAAACGCTACTGGTTGCTAACTTATTCCCGCTACGAACTTCTAAACAACATACTGGATAATGATCGTTAGCTAATGAGCTCGTAACTTATCAATCAATGAGATTGCGTGAGGCGTAGATTAATGCTTACTGGAAATCGCCTTCAAATGAACAGTTTACTAAAAGTTGTGAGTCGTAAAACTGGCACGTTGCTGATGCCATCAGGTAGATAGAAGACCACCTGAGTACTTTGAATGAGGTGCGCATTAAACTCTTCGGTGAAAAAAGTATTTGCTGTGTTATTATAAAAAGAAGAAAGTTTTGGTCTAAAAATAAGTTTGCGAGCTGGGACCACTTTTTAGGAATTTTAAATTATTTATCCCTATTAAAGATACTTCGTAAATTTTAAACAAAATAGAAATTGTAATTCAAAACGTTTAAATAATGATAGTGCTACTTCTTTTTACCCTTTAACGCAGATAACAGTTAATTTCGTTTATAAGGTAGGTAGTTCAATTATATTTAACTTTTTTGTTTTTATTTAGTTTTAATTTTTTTACTAGTCATTTAATTGGGTACTTAGTTAAAAATTTATTATATTTGATAATTGGTTTATAATTTATACTAATTTATTTGAAGTTAAAAATACTTTTATTAAAAGCGGACCGTTTTGACCGTTTGATTGCAACGGTTGCGATTATTTTACAGTCCAATGGGAATTCACACCGAAAAGACTAGAGGTCTTGTACAAAAACTTCAAATACGGGTTGGTCAAGTACTCGTACTCAGGAGTCCAATACTGGCTAATATTGGGCAATTGGCTACGTTTCTAATTTTTAAGATTCGAAAGATAAAAATCGGAAGCGAAAATCATTTTGTATTATAGACCTATAGCTGTGGTTCGCTATAAGTTTCGATTCGGCATAAAGAATCGAGAAAAATCACATAAGGAAAAAGAAAGTATCTGGCCAAACAAATATTTGACTAAAGATAGTCTATTACATCCCAGACCAGACAGTCCAGATAAAATAAAAATATTTTATTTCAGACAAATTAGTTCATATAGAAATTTCAACTAAATAATAATTATTATTCCGCTGTGTGGTTTTCAGCCGAGAGAGAATGGCAGAGCCATGATCTCGTGGGTGTCGTAAAAGCGAGTAAGGGATACTGCAGGTAGGCCGTAGTTGGGCAGCATCGCCACCTGTGTACGCTATCATATAACTGCGGTCGCCGACTCACATGCCAAGCGTGGTGACTAGGCCAAATCCCTCCAAATGGCAACTATATAGTCACCTTTGGGGAGTCTTATTTCCATAAATGGACGATATCAGGCTGATGTTAACAAGCTAGTGTTAGGAGATTAACAATTATTTCGATATATTTGCATCCATTCATTCAACAATCATCTTCATCATATTCATCAACTCCATTTCAGCCTAACCTTTGCACTATAGAAGCGGACTTTTTGCGTAAGATAGCATAACATCATCTATGCCAGCATCCGCAATACCTGAAGCAATACAGTAGCGAGGAAGCATCAGCAGAGTTCTGAAGATGTTATACTGGATTCATACGATATATATGATCCATATGATTATAAAAACGTTGGCAGAACTCTCTGAAAAGTGTTAGTTATACGTATGAATCTATGGGCCAACATATTGCCTCGCACTGCCAATGCCTTTTGTACCTTTTCAATGTCCAGCTCATTTTTTAAGTCCTCGAGACTATATTCCCCAGGTATTTTAACTTTCCAATGCTGTTTAAAGGTACTTCATTAGCACCAGTGAAGGAAAATTGGCGAGTTATTTCTAGGCTGCACAAGGGTACGTAAATCACAGACAAGACGATTTATTTAGACTTCGACAGTTTTTGTAAAAGAAAATATTAATATACACAACATTCCAAAACCCATTTCATTCCGGAAGAATAAACTTTAAATCAAAATGTATACCTACCTGTTAGGTTTTGCATCAGTATTCCCGAAAAATATGGAAAATGCATCCGCCATTCTGATTTAAATGCAAAGCCTTGAAATGGAATCGCGTCGCCAGCAATCTGATCATTTATCGGCCCCTCTATTGTGGCGAATGAACGTTGACAATACTTGCTATTGAAATACTGTATGTTATTTCTTCATATTTCTTTACTTGTATTGTATCTTTGAGAGAAGTAGGGCAAAACGTTGTTCGCTTAAAGAACAGCCCGATTGCGGAGTTTACTGCCCGTTACTGAATTCTGTAGTCATGTAACTTATGTTCCTGTGCATGAATTAAGTTTCACGACCTCAATGGCGAGGTGAGCACGTAAATGGTAACACGAGTGTTAATAGCGTCGTCGGGAGGCGCTCATAACCAGATGCTCTCAACGGTCCGTAGGTGATTGGCGAGGTTAAGCAACTAGGCTCGCAGTCGGTCCATAGATGGGTGACCGCCAAAGTGGTTTAATTTGTGAGCGTCTCCGTGCTTCGGAGGGCACGTTAAGCCGTCGGTCCCGGTTGTAACCATTAGGTAACAGTCGCTAAGCTATGTCAGAGGCCTACTGGGCGGCTTGAACAACTCTGACACCAGGGTAACCACTGCCCATACGATAAGCAAGCATAGCGTCGATATACGTCACCCTCAACCATTCTATCTCATCCATCAATGATGGACAGACCATCCAACTAGGTAGGTCCAACTTCGAGAAGGAGGTCAATCGTAGAATCCAACTCGGCTGGGCAGCGTTCGGGAAGCTACGTAATATCTTCTCGTCCCAAATACCGCAGTGTCTCAAGTCGAAAGTCTTCGACCAGTGTGTGTTGCCAGTGATGACTTACGGAACAGAGACGTGGTCGCTCACTATGGGCCTTATCAGGCGGCTCAAGGTCACCCAGAGAGCAATTGAAAGGGCTATGCTTGGAGTTTCCCTGCGAGATCGAATCAGAAATGTTGAGATCCGCAGGCGAACCAAAGTAACCGAAATAACCACTTATCTATATCTCTATATTATTTTCGTATTTTCATTGAACTGTATTGGCTGGTATTGAGGTATGATAATAATAATAATAAATAAATTTATTTCTCTCACAAAGATCAAGTACAAAGTGGTAATACATTTTATGTCACTTAGAATAAGTAACTAGCTTTGTGAGAGCTGCTGCCTATTGTAGGTTTAGAAGAAAACCTGTATTACAGGTCACCAGTGCCCACTCCCCAGTTTATACCTAGTGAAATTAAACTATATTTTAAGCTTAACGGTACATGACGTGAGACAGTATTTAAACAGATTAATACTTAAAGTAATAGAAAAAACAACATATTATAAAGAATTTAAAAAAAAATCTAAATACAAAGTAGGTAGAGAGTTTGTAGATGTGTTAGTGGGTGTCTGTTTGTGTGAGTGTGTGTGAGTGACTTGTTGTGTAGGAAATAAGCGAATCTAGTAATATTAAGAAGTTGGTCTTAGGTGTTAGGTTAGGTGTACGGTTCACGTACAGGCTTATTTTGCTTACGCCGCCTTAACCTAGTTTCGGCGCATTACTTATACATACTTTCGACATTAATATAGTTAGTTGACAAATAACAATAACAACGAACAGATTAGCATCCAAATAACTTATATTGTATACTTGAGTAATAAACGTGGTTTTAAGTCAACTCAACTCGTTTATCTACACACCACCTCGAGACCCGTACATCCGTTTTGGTCCTTCGAGCCGGATTTGAACCAGCGACCTATGGATGTACGGGTCTCGAGGTGGTGTGTAGATAAACGAGTTGAGTTGACTTAAAACCACGTTTATTACTCAAGTATACAATATAAGTTATTTGGATGCTAATCTGTTCGTTGTAAGTGAGTAATAACCGCTTCGCTTCCATTATTTCGTTTGATGACAAACACAAACCTTCTTTTTTGTAGTCGGTTAAACAAGTTATAATATCAGCTATATATTACGATGTAACAAAAATAGCGGTATTATAACTTGTTTAACCGACTACAAAAAAGAAGGTTTGTGTTTGTCATCAAACGAAATAATGGAAGCGAAGCGGTTATTACTCAAGACAACTCAACTAGAGTATTTTGGAGAAGAAATAGATTGTTTATCGAAAAATAAACAAATATCAACAAGAAGCAACATTTTGAAATTGACACCCTTCCTTGACGAATACGGATTATTAAGGGTAAAAGGGCGTTTGATACATTCTACTCTACCTCCTGAATCTAAACATCCAATCATACTTCCGGCGAACGGAAGGTTAACAGAACTTATAATAAAATTGAAGCATGCTTGAACTCACGTCCATTGTGTCCGTTAACTGAAGATATAAATGATCTTGAATATTTGAGTCCAGGTCATTTCCTTATAGGTGGACCATTATTATCCTTACCCCAACAAGAAGAACCTAGCGGATACGATTTGAAACATAAATGGCGATTGATAGAACAAATGAACGTACATATTTGGAACCGTTGGTCGAAAGAATATCTACAGCAGTTACAAGTAAGAAGCAAATGGCAACAACCTAAGAATAAATGACATAAACTCTGCCGCGGTAACATCGACTCTAATCTTAGGTGACTTGAATCGGATTTTGGATCTACTAATGAATGCGATCACTAATATCTACCGTGGTCATTTAGACACACATTTGTTCTCCGCCTCGCAATTAATTGAACAACTAAATATAATATCAGGAAAATTGCCGCAGGGATTATCCTTACCTATAAAGGATACTCAGTCAGATTTTCAAAATATATATGAATTAATGCATGTAAAGGCCAGGATAACTAATAACTTTCTTCTTTTAGAGTTACACATTCCGTTGTTAAGCGACGAAGACTATAAGATTTACCGTGTCATACCAATACCTTTCCTTAGACAGAGACGGTTGAAACTGGTACAGCCAAGCTCAAAATTTATCGCCATCAACTTTGTCAAAAATTCATATATAACCTTAGATGAACAAGATATACATCAATGTACGTCGTATGGACAAGATGAATTCTCCTGCATATCCAGACAGCCTGTCTACAACTTACACGATAAAAATGCACCGTGTGAGGCCAAGATCTTCAGTCAACAAACTTCAATTTCGTGCTTACTGAATGACGTAATTTGCAAAGAAGTCTGGGTAAAATTGCATAAACCTAACTTATGGTTGTTTACCGTATGTCACAAACAGCTGATGCGTATTATTTGTAGTGATCAGGTTACGCCGGCGATCATTGACGGGACCGGAGTAATATCCTTACAAGCAAAATGTATACTACAGAAACAAGACGCTACTATATTTACGTATAATCATTTAGGAAATAGTTATTACATGGGTGTGGATACGGATGTTCCTACGATTAACTCAACAATTAACAACGTCTTTGATTTAGGTCGGAAAAGTGCACAGTTAAATATTACTGAGCTCGGTACACCAAATTACAATCGATCTATGTTTTCAAATATTGAGGAACAACTAAGCTACCAGAAAACGCATGAAATTCTTCCGGAATCGTCGACGATATCCAGTCATGATGTTTACCTATATTCTGTTACTTCTGTGCTGTTGGGAGGATTTGCCGCATTTGCTCTTTACTTTGGCATAAAACGTTGGTGTAGAAAAACAACTTCAAAGAGCACTAAGCGATCTAAACCTAGAGAAGAAAATAACCTTGGAATGGAAATAGAGATGCAAGAAATTCATGGCTCGGTCGGACGGGAGCCCATTTACAGCAAACCAGAACCGAAGAAACGATTTGAATTTGAGGACACAACTAATTAATATTTACATACTTATTACATATTTTATACTTATACATATTTACATTTTTTCTATTTTGATTATCTTATTCTTTGCTTTGTACTGGATGCTCATCTTGTTTCTCTTTTCTCGGGAGCATGTACGGTTCACGTACAGGCTTATTTTGCTTACGCCGCCTTAACCTAGTTTCGGCGCATTACTTATACATACTTTCGACATTAATATAGTTAGTTGACAAATAACAATAACAACGAACAGATTAGCATCCAAATAACTTATATTGTATACTTGAGTAATAAACGTGGTTTTAAGTCAACTCAACTCGTTTATCTACACACCACCTCGAGACCCGTACATTAGGTTTTGTTTTTAAAGAAAGCAGTACGCGACCATCAAATATGAAAAAATAGTAGTTATAAAAAATTATGCTACGCCTATTTTCAGTTCCTATGTATGTTGATATTTTTGGTGCAAGACTTCCTGAAATCCGTGACGGATTAATCTCCGAGTATCAGTGTTAGAATAATTATTGCTTTACCAAAAGACTAAACTGATGGCTCATTTTATGTTATTATTCATTAGTTGACATAATTGATATCTCGGTCACCACACCCTGGACCACAGCAAGAGCGTTTCGTACAGTGGAGCTACTTCGCCAGTCAAGCTGGTCATTGACATTGGAAGTTTACCTAGATTATTGACATCTATATTTATTCGGATTCAGTGTACTGCCACTAAGCTAGCTGCATGGCATTACTTCAGTCGGAACGAGCCCATAGTATATTTGTATTGTAGGAGTAGATTGAACAGTGCGGTTTAGTGGGAGCAGAAAGCACAATTATCTCTGGAACTAGTATCTGAAGCTAAACGGGAAATAGTCGCGACCGCAAGAATATAACAATAGGATAGAAACCAATAGAAACTAAGACGATTCAACGGCACGAGTGGCGCAGTGACTAAGGTAAAGGTCCCTAAGGTCCCTAACCTTCCACTGTGGCACTCTCGTGTTTCAGGGTCCATCCCCGCACAGGACTATTGTTTGTGGGCCGGTTGGTGTCATTGGTAGATACTTGCCTTTCACGCCGCGCAGTTCGTGGGTTCGATTCCCAACCAGGGCAGATATTATTGTGGAATAATGTCCCATGATGAACGGTTACCTCGAGTCGTAAGTGTGTTTCGTTACCGGTGATTGCATATGTATATAGTACATTTATTGCCCTAGTGCGGCTGTTGTCTTTTAAAACAAATCACATGCATAAAACTGATTCAATTTTTTTCTTGTTTAAGGAACGATTTTAGGCATTTGACGCACTGAAAGGTCCTACGTTTAGCGTTATAATATGTGTATCTAAAGGTTGCCATGCGCAACTGTATGGAAATGCAGAAGAATTAATTTAGATAATTTGGTAGATGTTAATAATATGACATGATCTTTCACATGCATCTGAGACCATATGGGTCTGCCAAGTTTCTAGAAACAAAGCAAATGGATTAGGGCCTCATAAATCTTATTTGCTGGTTTGTAGCGATTGTAGCCAAATGGCTGTACTTCTACCCCAAAATGGTAGAGGTTAGAGGTTAGATCTACACTTGAGGAATTAGTTTATGATTTCCCAGCTTTGTTTTTAGATTTACGCTTTGAAAACGAAGCTAGAATTTTTTTTAATCTCAAAAGCCCGATGCGTAAGTCCTAGTCTGTGATTTGCCTAATGCCTAATGCAAAATAGAGTGGAAATGAATAGTGCCCGTTTGTACTTGCATGTAATAATAATTTAAAACGAAGCTGTATTCCGCCATACTCATGAATAATGTTGTTAACCGAACATAATGCGTTCAGAATAACATTTTATTACCAGTAATGGCGATCGGACGCGATGCGAATATTTAATGTGAACAATCTCCAATTTGTTTACTACTTTAAATTTAGTATGGGTTTTACTGGTAGAGTGAAAATAGAATAATAATAATACCCTGGGACATTATTTAGACACGGCCATGTCATTGTGATCCCAAACTAAGCAGAGCTTAATTACGTGAGTTACCCGTTACTATCTTTCATTATGTAAGCAAAGCTTGTACTATGGAAACCAGATAACTGATATACTACATATACTACTTTCTTTTTGTAAATACAAACGTATATATATATTTTTTAATAGGATGGCAAACGAGCAAGTGGGTCACCTGATGGTAAGTGATCACCGCCGCCCATGGACACTCGCAACACCTGAGGAGCTGCAAGTGCGTTGCCGGCCTTTAAGAAAAAAATAGGCTCGCTTCTTGAAGGTTGCCATATCATACCGGATCGGAAATACCTCCGCAGCTAATTGATTCCACAGAGCGATAGTGCGCGGCAAAAAGTTTCTTGTGAAACGCACAGTGGTAGATGACCATTCATCCAGGTGATAAGGATGAAATTTCAACTTTTGGCGAGAGGGTCTGTGGCGGAATGTGGCGGCAGGTATAAGCTCCAACAATTCCTCTGAACACACCCCGTGATAAATGCGGTATATAGATAATTACACCCAGACTCAGGACAAACAGACATGTTCATGCACACAAATATCTATCCTGGGTGGGAATCGAACCCATGACCTCCGGCGTGAAAAGCAAGAAATTTGCCAACCACGCCAACAGGCCCGACAATAATAGGCATCCTTTAGATGTAAACACTACCGTAAAGTACAAAAAATACTTTTCATAATCCTATGATATTCAGAACGTTAAGGTTCATCCTACGCTACTAAAGATTGGTACATGATTGTATAAGTAAATGTTTCTGGACTGGAGGTTGGAGTGTAGTTTACGAGTGTTATTTAAAGAAGAAAATTTCTTCAAGCGCAAACGTTTGCTAACCAGTTTAATACGTGTTGTTATTATTTTTGTTATATTGCAATAACACGAAATATAATAAATTTATAAAATTAGGTCGACGGAGTATTCCGTTGACCTAATAAAACTAGCATAAAACTAGTTTGATTTAAGAAAATTCGTTTAAATGCTATGAAATTCGTTTATATGACTGTTATATTCATATATCCTTAAAATTTATTTAAGTACTTTTAATTTCAGTTAATATCATTAGGTATATACCTTAATAATCTCTGTATCTTAGTAGTCTGGGTATTGGCGCGTAGGATTCCTACACTGGTCAATTGTAGGGTAAAATCTGGTAACGTCTAACAATATTCGCTTTGCTATTGGAGCCTAATGGACATGCTTTATTGGTTGTAGATATCTGTTGAAATTAAGCCTATGTAGGTCATATAATTTTGTAAAATAACTATGAAGTATACACCATAACAAAAATATAGCACCTAAGATATCATTTACAAAACCATTGCGATATCGTTATGTGATTCGCCTCTGTTTTTTTTAAGGGCTATCTTCTGTCGAGACTGTTTCACTGTCTACGTATACATAAATATTAAAAGGATAGCAATACCTACTAAAAACGACAATATCAACGATATTTCTAAATATATACATAGATACATATTATAGATAAATTACCCAGTCATATAACAAACAACCTTTTTCAACACACAAAATTTTGGCCTGGCTGGAGATCGAACCCACTGCCTCTGGCTTAGCAGTCAGGGTCACTAACCACTAGACCAACAGGCCAATCAAAACTAGTTACAATTTTGCGGCCGATAGGCGTGGTTGGTAAGTTGCCTTTCACGCCGCAGGTCTTGGGTTTGATTCCCACCCACGACAGATATTTGTGTGCATGAACATGTCCGTATTATGTCCCGAGTCTGAGTGTCATTATCTATATAAGTATGTATTTACAAAAGAAAAGTAGTATATGTAATATATCAGTTATCTGGTTTCCATAATACAAACTCTGCTTAGTTTGAGAGATGATGGCTGTGTGTGAATAATGCCGCAGGATATTATTATTATATCATTTGTTCCCCATGTAGATATAGTCCTCTTATTTTGTATTAGCTGTGCCCCGGTTTTACCCGCGTTAAATTTTATAAATTATCATAGCTCCTCCCCCCGTAGGTGATAGCGTGATAATATTAGCCTATATGTTGACCCGAACTCTTAGTAATATTCATTCATTCACATATATATATATATATATATATATATATATATGTATATATATATATATATGTAAAATGGGCACTATTTCTACCCAACAAAAATATATTCTTTACCTTCAAATACATGCCGGTTTTCATAATCTAAGTAAGTGAGAATAACAACCCTTCGGGTATTCCATTAGAGGTTGTTGTTATCTAGTTGCTAGATACTATCATAAAAGGTTTTATTTATTGAAACTAACAATATAGTGAATGTATTACCTGAATATGGGCATATTATATAATCTGCGACCTCTACCATCCATAAATCTAGACAACAGCTATCGCATTAATTGGGTATCCATTATTTGAAAATAATCTGTTATTTTAATATATAGATACCTATTTAGAAGTTAAACATTCCTAGCCGACCTTTTATGATGACATCTCAGAAATAAGGAGTTTAAATGAAAGTTAGATTACCACTTATCTTCATTACTAAGTGTGAGATTGCCAAGACCTACTCTCTTTTAGCGACGGTAAACTAGAAAACATAGATATAAAATACTACTATATTTCTTTTTTGCCACAAGATCCGTAACGTATACTGTTTCAGATATAGCGATTAAATTTACAAGTATGATATCATTTTCACGTTGCCAAAGGTATGATAAAGTAAGATCATCATGCAAAGATTTTTAGTAATTACAAGCAGAAGTTGAAAATTGCCTTATTCATAATTGAACGAGCAAGAAAGAATATCTGTCCGATCGGTCCTACAAAATGGCATTATTTTACCCATCTGAACGCATCTTATCTATTTTATCTATTATATCTATTTTACGACTGGTAATACTGAACATTATAGGACGGTCGCAAATTATTTAGAAATGAGTACTCACATGTTGTTAGTAAAACGTTACAGCACGCCTCTGTATTTCCTGCCCAGATCCCTGAACTGACGTACAGTCCCGCAAACTTATCTGGCCCGCTGGCAGCGTCGCTGTTATCGCTTTTAGTGTTGCTAATAACTATTTTTTGCAATAAAGTGGGTAAAAATATTATGCACATTGTAACGTAAATATTACTTCACTAAAAAGAAAACAAATAATGACATTACAAATCTTTATATTTTTATACAATAATTATTATCATTTACATAAAATGTATGCTGAGCCTACTCTAACGGAGATACTCCAGTTATTATTATGTCACCGGAATTGTTTAATTCAGAATTCATTTCATCATCATCATTATTGTAATCACTGCTTTCACTTTCATCATCACTACCTAAATGAATGATGAAAGGCTTGTCTAAGTATCCATCCCTTTTTCGATACTCATTTTCAATATTTTTTACATGATTGCAATGCTTTGGCATTCATTGACTGTTATTTTATCAAAAGCTTCTGCAATGAATTTCAAACTCAAACTCAAATATTTTATTCGCTTAATTATGGGTTATAAAAGATCTTAAAAATAATACATATTAGCCTTTCGGGGTGCAAATATTGTCAATTAAGGTATTTACCAATTTTATAACTACAACTTACAAATCACTCCCCGACACCTACAATGGAAATAGCAAAAATTAAATAAATAATGAATATTTTAAAATATGTATTTTTATTTAAAGTGCGAGGGGGAGATACGTATTTGTTCAGAAGCTGACAACACTAACCTGTAGCAGGAGCTACGCGTTCATACAACTTATTGAAGGGTATAATTGGTGCCTGAAGGTGTTTTTCTTCCCTCATATAATTCATTACTTGTAATATAACGTTCCTCGCATCACTTTTTAAAGGTATCGGCATTTTTCACAATTAAAAACCACAAAAAGAAAAATAAATACGCGCAACAAACAAT
This sequence comes from Pseudoips prasinana, assembly GCA_951640165.1. Taxonomy (NCBI): domain Eukaryota; kingdom Metazoa; phylum Arthropoda; class Insecta; order Lepidoptera; family Nolidae; genus Pseudoips; species Pseudoips prasinana. The sequence goes on from OX621240.1 coordinate 21,426,985, forward strand.
CAATGGCAGGAATGTCAGGGAATAACAGGCCGATTGACATTTCAAACTGGCGTCGTTAGTTCTACTTTTGGCCACCGGGCCAGATAAGTTTGTGGAACTATACGTATTATTCGACAGTTAAAACTGACAGCTATCTGACACCCCCGTACAGACATGGAAACACTCGACATCCAGCATAAATTGACAACACGTTGTACAGACGCCAGCACATCAAGCTACCCTAATCTGTCAAATTTCTTTTACAGATTTTCAACTTTATCACAAAATCATAAGGTCCACTTTCAATTGAGGAAATTTGACAGGTTGGGGTAGCTTGATGTGCTGGTGTCTGTACATGCAATCGTGACAGGTTTTTAGCATAAAGTTAGTAATGGTTTTAGGTAATTGGTTAGATCTCTATATTAGTTATTCATTTATATAGGTTTAATTAAATAATAACAACTAACAAACTAAGCTAGAAAAATAATGAAATATCAAATTCTGTACTTAAATTCGAAATTTAAGTAGGTATATGGAATACCAACTTGAAAGATGTATTCTAATGACCTAAAATAATGAATCATATTCAGGATAAATTATTTATATTAGTACAGTTTTAATTCATTTAATCGAAATTGTTTTATGTTATTATAAATTAATAAATTATGTTCAGTAAAAATACGATAAAATATAAAACGGGTAATCCACATATTACGGACGGCACACGTTCTACTCTTAATAATCAGCTATTTCTAATAAAACATTATAGTAAGAAGAGGGTTAAAAGGGCCAAAGAGAATCAATGGGCTTCTAACAATTACCATATAAATTTCAAGATATTATAGAACCTAAGGAAAATGTTTCAGTTGTGTAGAAATAAGATATCGCACTAAGAAAGTCAATTAGTACTACCTTTGTTCGCAATTCGCACCATTCTATACAAATACTCGTATTATTGCTCATAATCTAAAAACAGAAATCAAATAGCTTTTATCTATATCAAACAGGTCTAGTCGCCTTATAAATGTTCTATTAGAACTGAAATTAGAACTTATTTAATTTGAACTTACCATTCGTATAATAATGTCGGTATTTCTGAAGGGGATGATATTTTAGGTATAATTTTAACTTCTTTTCGTTATAGTTTGTCGTTGAAAGGTTTATGTTATTGCTTTACGACGAGTAAAGCGTTTAATAATATAAAATAGTCTTCTTGTAGACTATAGTGGTATTGTTATTATTTAGTTAATTGTACAGTAATGTAGTGAAAGCCAAATGCTAGTTAGCCAAGAAATCTTATTGCAATTCGATGTTAACAGTTGTAAACGTTTAGGTGACACCTGACTTTAAATTATATTTTTAGAAGGCTAGAGAATTTACGACAGTTTAAATTAAATATTTTTTAAATACTGTCTTTGCATTATATTTAAAGATATCATAAAGTTGTCTTTTTTAGTTTTGCTCTACTAAGCATTAGTAGAGCAAAACTGAAGAAGACAACTTTTACAGACACTAAAAGACAAGCTTTTTAGTGCCTCGATCTCTTTATGTCTAGGGTAGTTTGAATTTATTAATAACTAGCTGACCCGTCAGCCCTTGTCAATATGACCTTGTGAATTAAGACAATAATTGTATACTTATATGATACAATACGTCTCGCATAGTTTAAATTAAAACACTGCATATTTTGTTTAAAATCAAAAGTATCAGCACCAAAGCTGTGCCTATATATTGATTGACAGTAAACTCTGTTAACGTACTGTGCGAGGTTTAAATAGGTGTATGTGGTCGAAACAAACGGAATAAATCTGTGTTGAAGAACTAAAGCCATAATTTAGAGCGGACCAATATTTATAGCGCAGTTGTGAGGCTTGACACGTTTGTATGTGTGTTTGAACAACAATAAATTATGCAGAAGTTGCCTCTATTTTCAATGAAATGATATATTCATTTCTGACTTCTCAAATTGTTATGTAGGTTGATTAGAATTTATTATGAGAAATTATGGCGATCTATGAATAAAATTATCGGACTTTTCATCTCTTGTGGTGGTATAAATATCTTGATTAACACGTGTACAACGCGAGTTACAAAATACTGATTATGTACACCGTTTTATTCGTACCCCGATTTGAAGCTAAATGTTGTTGGCAAATGCTTGTTTTTCACGCCGGAGGTCGTGGGTTCGATTCCCACCCAGGACAGATATTTGTGTGCATGAACATCTCTTTTTGTCCTGAGTCTGGGTGTATATCTATATAAGTATGTAGTTACAAAAGAAAAGTAGTATATGGAGTATATCAGTTCTCGGGTTCCAATAGTACAAGCACTGATTAGTTTGGGAACAGATGGCCGTATGTAAATAATGTACCAGGATATTATTATTATTATATTGACTAGGTCTGTGACGGTACTATGACTAAGACAGAAACTGGATTGGTAGTGATGCAGGAGGTTATTAGAACAAAGGTAAGAATTCTGTTATATATGAATTAGACGTTCAAGGTCTTTGAAGAGGAAAGGACTTTGACTGCACGTGTGGCGCAGCGGCTAAAATAGTCGCCTCGCCGCCTCGTCTCCCGGGTTCGATTCCCGCGCCAAAAAACTACTTGTGTGACCCGTAAACAGTTGTTCTGAGTCTTGGTGTAATTTGTGTCCGTCTATTATATATTTGTAAAGTACCCCGCAACACAGGGATTATATTCCCTAGTGCGGGCGTTGTCTTTTTAAAAATAAATAAATAAAACAAGTATGACAATGGTCCAAAATTCTGAAGTGTATACTGGGTTTGGTTTCTTGGGCACGGGAGTAATTTGAACATCTTTCCAAGCAGATGAAAATATAGATATGGAAAAATTGAGCATATGACACAGAATTGGAAGAATTTCCGATATATTTAAATCCAACAGAGTTACATGTTATCAATAGTAGGCTTTTCTCAACATCGAACGCGGAAAATTGGCTAAAGACAAATGCGGGATAATTAGGGGTACGTAGAGAAGAAAATGGATGTAGCGTCCCATCCTAATTGGATGTCGTCGAAGTATTGTATAATAACAACAACTCCTCCTGGTTCAATGTCATATGACTCAAGCCAACGAAATCAGTTGATCAAATAACAATCGAACCTAACTGATATACTGGGTAACTGATATACTGCAGCCAGACATATTACGGATACCCTAACTAGAGAATGATGATGCATCACAGGCCCCTTAAACCTACATTTGAGTCGCAAGTCTCAGACTTTGTCGAGTGTTTTCTCCTCTACCACGCGATGAACCCGGTTTCGACACGGTGAATCCATGGAATGCTAAGAATAAGGTCTTCTTGGATATTAAATAGCTAATGAGCCGAAATCACTACATATTTTAAAACTTTTGCTGAAGTAAGCTTCATGTTTCTTACCTTGTAAGAATACTAACTTGTTACTTTTCCAATAAACATTTTACGGGTCGTTAGAATAGTGAAATGTTCTGAGTAACTATAGATAGTTTCCGTTTTCCGAGACAGGATGTCGTGAGGAAAGTTTGTCGACGAGATATACAGCCCTACTTAGGAATATACTTACGGTTATTTTCATGCCTGTAAACTTATTTGCTCACTTCAGACTCTTAGATGTACATTCAAGTATATTTTCTCCCCTAATTACCATAATTAAATAAGTATAATAAGTTAAGCCAGCTAACTTAAACTTTAAATGACGGAAACTCTTTGAAAATAAAAAAACTTTTATGATTGGCACCTGTGGGACCGTAATGTTTAGGCACATATAATCAATCGGTAAATGTTACATATTTCTTCAGTTTAAAGATAATAATAATTATTTAAAAATAATAGAAGATCTCTGAATCCAAGGAGCGCGAGATTGCCTCAGGAAGTAATGTTCCGACGAAAAATACGACACGATCTTTACACGACTGCCTTGCATACTAGATTCAAAGGGACGTCAAATTTGGTGTGGGATATAATGATAGGTGATATGTATACATAGCTTTTCAGCTAAGAGCCTCAAAACAAAGCAGTAATCGACTATTTGGGTATTTCCAGATGAGATGAAACAAACCGAAGTTGCGAGTGTGCAGTCTACTGCAAAGCGGATGGTTGCAACTTTTTTTTAAAACACTGGAAAGGTAGTTACTGTTACTTTGAAGGATTTTTATACAGTCAATAACAATTGATACGCAACCATTTGTTTGCCGAAAGTTATTGAAAAGCGCCAAAATGTTTTCATAAGTGATTGAATTTGTAGAGTTTGGAATGCAAATACTGCGAACGCAGAAATAGCCCCTGAACTGAACGTTTTATTATACATTTTAAAGTGTTAATTAAATGTGTTACTTCATTTTCAAAGAAGTCATAACTCGTGTATGACTTCCACTCGGTAATAGATTTTGTTACAAAAATAAATATATTTTTATCCAGAAGAATGATGAATTAATTCTGATCATATGCAAGGCAATATCAACAATGATATAATACGTCATTTTAGGAGTATATCTCCATTATAGTACCTTAGTTAAGTGTATACAAGTTTTCAGAATCTATAAAATAGTAACATCTCACTATGTCAACATTAATTTCTGAAGCGCTCTACACACTACTCCCAAGTTACAATACTGTCATCAGCATATTAGAGCAAAAGTAATTTTAAACTAAACACAAAGCCACGTCTCGTATTACTTCGCTTTGGCAATAGTTTCATATTTGTTTGAATTGCACGAGCTATGATCGTAGCTTCATAATGTAATGATATTTGAAGCTACGATCATGCCTCGTAGGTGGTTCCAAAGTCTAAATCTCGAAAAATCTGTCTCATTTTCTATAAGCGTGACGACGGAAGCGTCACACATATGATTTGCAGCAATTTTATTCAAAACTAAGTGCTGAAAATTTTAATGTATTGATTTTCCATACTCAGTAGTTCTCTATATTAAATAAGAAATATTTATCAAGATTCAAAATGATAAGACTACTTACCTAACCTAAGTATTAATATCAACTTAATGAGTATCTATACATATAATAAAATCGTAGGAAAGTCAAAACTGTACATTGAATACTTTTTTAAAGGATACTTATAAAAAATACTTACTTACTTACTATAAAGGATACTTTTTTAAAGGATATCGAAGCCCAAAATATTGTTTTTAGAATTTTTATTTGTTTATCTGTATCTGTGTGTCTGTATGTATGTCCGGGCTAAACTCAAAAAGTACTGCATGGATTTACTTCAAATTTTGCATGAATATTACTAAGAGGTCGGCTCAACATATAGGCTACATATTATCACGCTATCATCTACGGGGGAGGAGCTGTGATTTATAAAATTTAACGCGGGTAAAACCGCGGGGCACAGCTAATTATTTAATAAAATAATTTATTTGTACGATCAGAATACCCAATAAAATAATTCCTATTATTAATAATATTCGTCCCGAATATAAGCAAATCTATTAACATTTCTCGGCTGGAGATTCCTCGTCTACAAACTCTATTTGAAATACAAATAAGATTCCAAATACAGTACGATTGATCCTTTATGATCAAAAGCTTTTGTACTCATAGAGTCTGCGATATTTACACACCTCGCTTTCTAAGAGATAGAAGGTAAAATATCGTAGTCCTTGTTAATGATTTTTTTTTGTGAAACTACACTTTGGCTTTTTGCGATATCTCCGACGACATTGAATATGTCATTTCAACATTTCCAGTCAAGCTATTTTTTGCATAAGCAGAAAGAGTTATATGATACTTACTTAATAATAATTATATTTTGGGAAATTATTCCTATATCAAACACTACAAATTTAATATAAACGTACATATTATTCATTAGACCTAATGAATACAAATAAAATAATAAAAAATATTAATGTCGCTGGCAACATTTTTTTACACTTAACTTGCGTTGGTCATACTTTATTAGGTTTTGTTTCTTTATTTATTACATGAAAGGGTAATCAATGTCGCGATTAACAAGATTGTACAGAAAAGTGAATGGCAGAATCCGTACCAACATAACATATAAATCATATAATAATAGACTTATTTATTATATCTAAGAAAGCACAGTAGTTGCATTAAATCGTAATAATTAATTATTTAGAATAGGAACGATTTTCGTCGTCAATGTTTTTTTGTTCATGGCAATTATTTATTGACAAGTAAAGACAGTCTGTCAGGTATATTTATCATATAGTTAGTATACCTAGGTATACTAACTTTATGGTATTTATTGCTGTTGTTTTGATACATGTCATCGATTTAGCAAATTATCTTGCAGATTTTACGTTGAGTTAAGCATCAGTTCCTCCGTACTATAATATATATCTGTTGACCGTGGATTTACGAAAGGACGCTTTATCATTTAATTAAAATGGCGACTTTGGAATGTGTTAATTGCAACATTCGCTTGCCCCGACTAAGAAGACATGAATTATCCGATGAGAGTTAAGTTCTCAATAAACCCAATGTTGCTTTGTGCTATGTGATAATTATTGTTTGGTACTTATAGTAGATAGGGTCTTACCCGAGCTGCCCCTTTATGATAAATTAATAATAATATCAATAAAATAAATAACAAAGTTGTAGTAACAAAAAACAAAGAAAGAGGCACCGCTCGACTGGGCCTTGTATAGGCAAAGTCCGACGTGACTCATCGCCCATCTTGAAAAATCCTCACACTTTTCTTTTTGTTAATACATACTTATATAGATAATTACACCCAGTCTCAGGACAAACAGGCATATTCGTGCACACAAATATCTGTCCTGGGTGGGAATCGAACCAACGACCATTGCCATGAAAAGCAAGCTTTTGCCAACCACGCTAACAGGCCTGTCAAAAGCCCCATAAGTTTTACTAAGTACTGGAAACAACATGTTAAAAAAGTTACATTATTTTCCCGTAAATGTTGAAGTGTAGGTACTTAGACACGAAGAGGTCTTCAGTACGAGTCCAATGCCCTGCTCTAATATAAACAATCACACTTTACAGCACAAGTACGTAAATTAATTTCATTTGAAAGATAATCATAATAATACCTTTTAAATAAAAGATGTACGGAGAAATTAAATTCCATCTTCAGACATAAATTCATTTCATTAATTCTGAAATGAAAGTAATTCAGTACTTTTGCATCTTATTCAGCATTCAGTTACGACATTCACAAATCGAATCAAAAAGTTTGAGAGTTAAGCAACAAGTCGAGAAACTTAGTTCCATGATTGATTTAAATGTTCACATTTCAGCAGATAACATTTTCAGATAATCGTCTTTAACACGGGACACTAATCTAACAAGATCAAATAGTTAACCGTACTTTATTGTAATATCTTTTTACTCCTTTTATAAAAATAAATCATTAAATATCTTGAAATTACATTAAACTGGCTCTTTTTCTAGTTCTTCCGTGGTCTGAGTGGTCGTTTTTATGTGAATTTTAATAAAAAACCTATAACCGACAATTAATCTATAGTGATTGACTTAGTGACAGATTCGACGAATATTTTGAACTATGCGTTATTAAGTTTCATATCCTCCCTTTATAAACGCCTCGAAATCGTCATGTGAAACCCATAAGATACTAGACGCCAATCCATTAGTGACAAGTAATTACCTACCAACGGAATGCATTCCTGTGGCAAGCTAGCAACAATTTGAACAAACAAGTGAAAAGTTCTTGACGTATTTGGTAATAAATCACAGACAGTTAGACGGATACTCCGCCTTAATTATATCGCAAAAGTTTTATGCAAAACGTAATTATTTTAATATCATTATTAGTAGTAGACCAAAGTAATCAAAATATTACGATTTATTAACGCATAGCGCCATCTGTCGCGGTAGGTGAAAATTTAATCCGCTAGATGGCACTGTTTTAAACTATTAACTGTGAAAGTAGCTTTTATTGTGTTATCTGTGCAATACTTTCTTTTTAAACTATTAATAAATTGTCTAATTAGAAAAATAAACGTAAGTACAGAAAATAATTCTTCCCGCGCATTATTGTTGCTTTTGCTAACGGTAATTCTAATACGGAATATACAAAAAGCCTTAAAAACAACAAACAAAAGTTCTCATTTCAAGCCACAGCTTCTGCCCCTGAACTCCTGATGCCATAAATCGAAACGCAATAATTTTTTCGTTATGATTTGCAATTGGCAAATGACCAATAACTATACGTGCTCTCAAAGCACAAGCGTAGAACACCGCCCACTCCCAGACTTCGGCATACAGGATGTTTTTCTTGCTAGCAAGACCCCAATAAAATTTTTGATTTGACGCGGGTTTTGTTATGAACTCACTGCCGGCTGCTGAACTTTCTTCCACTTGACCAATGAGTATGGTATCTTTAACTAGATGTAGGCTCATCTCTAAAGACATATTCACTCGGGTTTTACTCGTGTAAAATCTGAAACTATCACTAAACTTCACAATCCGGAGTGTTAGAATATTCGCCAAGCAAAACACTTCTTACCGAACATTTCATACGAAAGTTCTAGCGGAGCCGGCTGTCCTTGTTTCCTCTTTATGGAAGCTCTTACCCTTTAGAGGCTCTTGAAACTTAGACGATTAGACAGGGGTTAGTATTCGTGTGCAAGTTGCATTAAGTGGAGATAATGGTGGCGCTCAGTCTGTTGGAACAATACTTGAACCTATCCCGCCAGAGGGGAAACTTTACGGTTTTGTTCTCACAATTATGTTGGCACTAGCTGGCGTAATAAGCTACTAATCTTACTGATGTTGGTTAAATGACTAAAACAAGCATTGTACAATCTTGGGGATTTTTATTCTAAATCTATCCTCTGTTTATATTAATCTTTGACCAAATCAGAGATGTTTTCTTAAAAGGCCAGGTCAGTAAAACCCGGCAAAAGAACCGGCGAGCGTGTATGAAGAATATTACGACAGCAAACGAGGCAAAATAGGTGTGGAAAGATCGTGACTAATGGAAATCCGTTGTCTCTGCCCACCCGTCTGGGAAACAGGCGTGAGTCAAGGTATATATAAATTTAAAACTAGAACTAGTTCTGAGTTAGTTGATTAAGTCCTATATTCGAAGTTCTAGATATTGTAAGCAAATCAATGAAAACTGAAATTAATTTTGATATATTTACTCACCTTATTGCTGAAGAACGAACGCTTTACGTTGAAACTTCTATGTTCTTTAACTTATATTACCGCTGACACTCAAATTTATGCGAGAACTACAACAAAGTTCTTAATTTACCTCTGTTAAAGTAATGGGACGTGAGTAAAGAAAACACTAAGATAATTACTGATATAATTAATATTATTCTACTACAACCATTTCTTATTATGCATTCATTATTAAATTATTGTAGTAATATTAAAAATAAATACTTTTGTGCGATTTATTTAGTTGCGTATATATTAAGAGACATTAATCAAACTAAATCTAAAATGGAATTAATTATAGACTAAATATACTAAAAAAGACTAACCATAGACAATCTAGCAGACGCTCCGCATCGACATCAAAGGGTAACGTGCCCAGAAGACTTATTTTTACCATTCTTATTATACCTATTCCTACCTTCCTTAGTTCCCCGCGGTTTTCCCCGTGTTGAACTTTATAAGTTATAGCCTATGTGTTATTCGGATATATAAGGTATATATTTTTGTTATTAAACTTTCGAAATTGGTACACATTTTTATATACTGTGGATACGGGTCTAAATCGCGATAAAGATATAGGCAAATCATTAGCTTGGTTACTCGACGACGTTTCGGCGTGGATTGCACCGTTCGCCATGGTCACGGGTCGACTTCGGGTAACCAAGGATAATGATTTGCCTATATCTTTATCGCGATTGAGACCCGTGTCCACAGTATATAAAAATAAGGTTATAGTTACAAAGTTTCATCAAAATCCGTTCAGTAGTTTTTGCAGTAAAGAATAACAAACATCCATACATCTATACATCCATACTCACAAACTTTCGCATATATAATACCAGCTGTGCCCCGTGGTTTTACCGGCGTTAAACTAAAATAGTTTCCGTGATAATCTCAATCAAGTTGTGACTTTGTAAGGATGCATATTTTCCAGGTAGGTATATGTTTTCTTTTAATACGTTAAGTACCAATTGATATTGAAATGTTCGTAAAGAAATTACTTCGTCTCAGTCCTCCGTCGCCGAACACTATTATATTAAGTACCAAAATTTAAATTTAGAACTCCTTTAACAAAGTTAATGATCTTCATTAACTCAAATTTACCTACCTAAAAGTATCTCTGAAATAGATATGGCCGACTAAGCCATGACGTTATTACTGAAATTTTCTAAAAATGATCCTGTCCAGTCAAAGAATTATCTTAATTACGTACTTAAGTGACTTCAAACGGATATTACAAGGTTCAAGACTCTTTTTCTTCCAAATTCGGAAAACAAAAACATTGGAATGTAAAACAATTCGAACATTAGCAATAGGCTCTCTTGTAAAACACTCATCTAATTTGGTACGCATCGGAATTTATTTTAAGCGCCCAAATGTTTGCAGTATTTCTGTTATTGATAAGATGTTTCTTTGGATGTACGAAAGTAGGAAGATTTGGTATAGAATGTCCCATAATTCATATTTACTACTTAGAGACTACTTTTCTACTACCGCCAGAAAATTTACAGACCTAATAACAGTGCCTTACAAGTACAACTTTTCCAAATAAAACAACCCAAATTCTTTTGTGTTGCTAGATGACTGATCAATCCGAGAGAGAAACCACCTTAATGAGTTTAAAAAATATTGTACAGTAGAATGAGACAATATATATAATAAAATTTTGATACAATTAGGCACATTTTAGTTCGACTAATTATTATTTATATTTTCCAATTAGGTTTATCTAAGGGGGATTTTCCGAAGTGTCTCAAAAATCTATTGCTTTCCTTATACATAAATCTGACAAAGACCAAGTGACAAACTATATATCTATATTTTATTAAGTTTATGACTTAAAGTTATTATGTCCAGATAATAAAATTAAAAAGCCGGATTCCAAAAGAATAGACTTCCGCATAATAAATCACCTGATTAAAAAATTTGGTTCTTATCATCATATCAACCAAATTACGTCCACTGCGACATTCCGTAAACTCGCGTCAAGACACAAGTTGGCGTTTACTGCTAGCAAAGCTTTTTCTTGATTCCTGACTCCACATAGTTCCATAGTACAACTCAAACCATCTGTTCTTGGCTTGAGCCAAGCAATTTTTCGTAAAAACATTCGAATATATTACAGTGTTAACGTCTCAATTTATTACAGTAAGATATGTATATTGATTATTGATCAGTGTTATGAACTGCTAGACATTGAGTAAGTTAACGTTATTACTTCCGTAACATTTCCCTGATTTATTGCGGCACTAAGCTAAGCATCCTTAATATAACGTTGACACAAATGTTTCGAGTGATTTATTATTACGTTTTTCTATGCTCGAGATATTGTGCTGTCGCGCAAAAAGTAGTCTAGCCTTCGAGGCTACAGTAATCGGCACTTTTCCAGCTCATCTCAACGCCCATATTGTTTTACTTTTTGCTACCAATTTGGTACGGCAATTTCAAAGATTAAGATGGATTATACATAATAATATAAACATTTTGTGTTTTATTATATTATTACCACTAAATAAAAAAACTAAATTCATTTATTCCGTTAAAATATTACATTTGTATGGAATCGTAATTTTTTTACCCTATCGTGCAATGCAAGACGTGGCAGCTACTGAGCAGCACTGCCAGAAAGCTCAGTAGGAATACTTTTTAAAACTATTTATTTCTTATATTAAAATTCCATTGTACTTAAACGGCTTTAAATTTAGAGCAACTCAATGCTTTAAATTAAGACAATTTAGAGCATTGAGTCGCTGTAAATTAAATTTTATTAAGTGACAAAACGGCTTGTTTTGTCACTACAATAATTAGAAGTTTTGTAGTAAGACCTGTTACACGAATTGGCTTTTATAGTTCTTTTAAACTTAACACAAATACGGTTGACTGCACGTGTGGCGCAGCGGCTAAGATAGTCGCCTCACCGCTTCGTGTCGCGGGTTTGAGTCCCGCGCCGGGCAACTATTTGTGTGACCCACAAATTTGTGTTTCTGTGTCTGGATGTAATTTGTGTCCGACTATTATATGTATGTAAAGTACCCCGCGACACAAGGAGAGGATACCCTAGTGTCTTTTTACAAAAAAAAAAAATATCTCCCGGAAAATAAACTGTTTAAATCATGGTTTCATCTTGTCTTGCCTTACCTCAACTGTGGCGTCTTTGTTGTTGGTCTCTCCCACATCAGCAACAAAAAGCAGTATTTCTGACGTATGCTATCAGTTTTACTGTTTAAATCGCTCATCGCCTTAAATGCCTTTCGTCTGAAATTTAGCCTTTAATTTAAATGAGACCACGAAAAACTGTGATGTATGACTAAGTGTATATTGAACTTTCCGTATATGGTGTACGCGTGCAACCTAATTATTGTATTTGTACCTAGCTCATAAGATCATTTATTTTAACAATATACTTTCATACGTTAAACTGACCGGTTGTCTTTTCATTTATTCGCCTTTAATAAATGTAGTAATCTACCTATTACCCGTGAAGCACGTCTAGCTTCGTATGGCGACCCTGCCAGGATCTTTAGTGTTTCAGTTTTTCAGGATATAATAATTAAAATTTATAATGGGCAGTCAAGTATCCAAGGAATTCAAAGAGGAGGTAATAATTGCCCAGCAGGGACAAGGAAATAAAGCGAAATCCAGTATGTCTGAGAGCGATTACTCTATGGAAATGCGATATATGATGGTTGCAGTTATTGTAATGTGTGCTATTTTCTTGGCGTACAACTTATGGAAAAAAGTACATAAATGCCTTACCAAGAAGATCGAAAGGCAAGCGACGGGTATTGCTTTGCAGCGAGTTTCAGTGTAATAGGACCCGGCTAATAACTAACGATGTGGAGAAATTTGGACAAGTGACGAATAAGTGCAAATGGTGACAAATAAATTCTGTAAGTGAACTTTATATTAATTATCTTTAAGTATTTAGGATACTTTCCGTTATGGTTATTTTTTTTACAAAACGTAATATTTTATTTTATAATATGTTTTACTGTTTTTCAATATATAGAGCTAATGTTAGAATTACAAAATATATATGTGCAGTTGGTAGATATAAGAACTTATTTAATTAAAATTGGATCGCATCGGCGACAGAATAGTGAAGCTGCGAATAAACAATTTCAAAAAGCAGTAAAGATTTATAAGAAGTATACCGAAATATTTGACATATATGTTAATAAGGTAGAAAAAGCCGAAATATCGTTAAGCGATGTTGATTTACACTTGTCAAATAAGATAGACTCGATTTATGCTGATATAGAAAGTTTAATGATGAGTATAAATAGCAGCGAAACCATGACTACCAAACCCAATTTTGATTTGAGAGTGGCGGTTAGTCTATTACCAATAATGGACGACACCGAAAAAGTTACTTTACAATTAATTGACGCAATAGAATTATATTCTACTATGATTTTAGATACGGATGCGTCACTTCTCATAAAATATGTTTTTAAAACTAGGCTATCACATAGTGCAAAATTGCGTTTGGCAGATTCATATGGTTCTGTTGACGAAATGGTTGCTGAAATGAAAACACATCTTTTAACAAAAAAATCGGACACCGCGTTACAAAAAAAGTTGCATACCGCTTATCAAGGTGGTAGGTCTATAGATCAGTATGGGAAAGACTTAGAGCAACTGTTAGTGGATCTAACAGTTTCACAAGCCGAGGGCAAATCTGAAGCATACAAGATATTAAAACCCCTAAATGAAAAACAGGCTATTCAAAAATTTGCCGACGGGTTGCGAAATGAGCGGCTTAGTACTGTCATTGCTGCGCGTAATTATAGTTCATTAAAGGAAGCTATACAAGGTGCTAAAGATGAGGAGGTAAATATGCCTTCCACATCAGGACAGATATTTTCAGCTCGAGGTAGGATGTTTAATAATAATAGGGGTTACCCAAATAATGGATACCGAGGGCAGAATGTTTCGAGGCGCGGTACCACTACACCGTTTCGCGGAAAACCATTTTTCAGGAACAACATAAATAATAATAGGACATTTTACGATTCGTCGTATTATCGTAGTAGCGGTCGGGGTCGTGGTAATTTTTCAGGCCGTAGTAGGTCCCGTGGATATAATAGCCAGCAAAATTTCAATTCGAAAAAACATCATGTCAATGTGACACATGAATCGCAAGATAGTTCTAAATCGGAGGAAACCGAAAAGTTTCAGTTTTTTCGCGACTAATTACATATTAACTTATCGGAATATGAACTCTATACATCTGTATATCGATGACTATATGTGTACATGGCTCATTGATACCGGAGCATCATTGTCTGCTGTGAAACAAAGCGTGATTCACGCATCGAGCGAGTTTATTCGCCCTAAGACGACACACATAAATGGTATTGGTGGTCAAATTACATCTACTGGGTGCATAGAGTTGATATTACGTAACGAAAATAATGAATCATTTACACATGACTTCTACATTTTTAACGATTTGCCATTAAATGTAGACGGAATTATAGGACAAGATTGTCTATCAAAATTTAATTCTATAATTAATTTTGAAAATCAAACATTAACGTTACAAAATAGTGAGGGAATTCCGATTATTTTACCTGTACAGTTATATTCGATAGGAAATACAAATGATAACGCATGTATAAAGTTGCCCGCGCGATGTGAAATTCAAGTAGATATTCCAACTAATAGGACAGGTGATTGTGTAGTAATTTCAAATGAGATTTGCGAAGGTGTATTTTTAGCTAATTCGATATGTAAGAGTAAAAACGGTAGGGTGACCATGCGTATTATGAACACACGGGAAACTGATGTTAATTTACGTTGTTTTACACCAGAAATTCGTGATTTAAAAGAATATCATTGTTATTCGTTTAATAGAATAGTAAATAACGCGGATAGGGTAAAATCTTTGTTTTCTTTGCTTAATCTTAATTATTTGATTAAAGAAGAGGAGACTTCTATAGCAAATATTTGTGCAAAATTTGCGGATATTTTTCATTTACCAGGGGACAAATTAAATACAACAAACTTGTATGAACAAAAAATTCATTTAAAAGAAAATATTAGTCCCGTTTATAAAAAACCTTATCGTCTTCCACATTCTCAAAAAGCAGAAATAAATAAACAAATAAAACAAATGTTGGAAAATGACATTATAGAGGAGTCGACGTCTGAATGGTCGAGCCCTTTACTGATTGTTCCGAAAAATACTGATGCTAGGGGTGAAAAAAAGTGGCGTGTTGTGATTGATTATAGGGGATTGAATGAGTGCATACAAAATGATAATTTTCCACTACCAAACATAACCGAAATTTTGGATTCTTTGTCAGGGGCTATGTATTTCAGCCATTTAGACCTTAATCAAGGCTATTACCAAATTAAATTAGACCCAGAGAGTCGTAAATACACTGCATTTTTAGCTGACAAGGTATATCAAATGAAACGCCTTCCTATGGGCTTAAAATTAAGTCCGAGTGCGTTTACTAGAGCGATGACTGTAGCACTATCGGGTTTAAATTACGAAAAGTGCATTGTTTATTTAGATGACATAATAATAATGGGTAGAAATTTGCAAACACATAATAAAAACCTAATTGACGTTTTTACAAGGCTTCGAGACGTAAATTTGAAGTTAAATCCATTAAAGTGTACATTTTTGAAGAAGGAACTTTTGTATTTAGGTCACGTGGTAACACCAGAGGGTATAAAGCCAGATGAAAATAAAGTTAAAGTTTTACAAAATTATCCGATTCCGAAAAATGCAGACGAGGTCCGTAGATTCGTTGCATTTGCAAATTATTATCGGAAATTTATTCCGAATTTTGCTAAAATTACATTACCTTTAACGAACTTGACAAAAAAATATATAGAATTTAATTGGAGTAAGGAATGTTTACATGCGTTCGAGACATTGAAAAAGCGTTAATTAGTCCTCCATTATTACAATATCAAAATTTTTCAAAGGAAAATGAATTTATTTTGAATACCGATTCATCGGGGTTTTCGATTGGGTGTGTGCTAGCAAATGGAGACAAAAAACCGATAGCATATGCTAGTCGCCCACTAAACAAAGCGGAGCGTAACTATCCGATAATTGAGAAAGAGCTTTTGGCGATAGTTTGGGCTGTTAAGTACTTTCGCCCTTATTTATATGGACGCCGGTTTAGGGTTATCACGGATCATAAACCGTTGATTTATTTATTTAACATGCGCGACCCTTCCAGTAGGTTAACAAAGTTTCGATTATGTCTGGAGGAATATGATTTTGTAGTAGAATATATGAAAGGAAAAGATAATGCAGCTGCAGATGCACTATCTAGGATTGAATTGACGAGTGAAGAGTTGAAGAGCATGTATGAGTGTGTGATAGGGGTCATGACTAGAGCGCAATATAGAAGAATGGAAGAAGAGAAAAATGAAAATGTATTGACTGATAAGAGTTCCTGCAATGATCGGTCTGATCAACCAAGAAATGCGGAAATTTTTAAAAAAACATATCATTTTACAGAGTTAAACTTTGATGAAAAATGTTTACACATACATAATAAACAAACCGATAATTGTTATAGTAGAAATAGGTACCTAATATATTCACCGTCATTGTCATTAATATCGGTAAATCGAAGCTCTCGATCATGTTTCAAACGAGATTTGTTCGTGAGAGAGTTAGAGCAGATATGTAAACAAAATGATATAAAAGAATTATGCATAATTAGAAATAATGACAATAAAGAAATAATTACCGAGTTAGCACGTATTATTACGAAAATGAAAAAGTGGGAAGGTCCACGATTATGTATTATTAAAGGAGTGAGTAGAATAGAAAATAAAGACGATCGTAAAGTTATTTTGAATGATTACCATATTTTACCCAGCAGTGGCCATGCTGGTATTCGAAGGATGACTAATAACATTAAAAGACTTTATTACTGGACAGGAATGGACCGTGACATAGCTAATTTTGTTAGAAAGTGCGAACAGTGTCAAAAACAAAAGTTCCATAAGCACACCCGAGAGCCAATGTGTATAACTACAACAGCGACGTCAGCATTCGACAAAATATATTTGGATTTGGTTGGACCGCTGAGTAAAGATTGTAATGACTATTGTTACATATTGACTCTTCAATGTGAACTTACAAAATATGTAGAAGCTTACCCGTTAATAAATAAAGAAACTCAAACAGTTGCCCGAGCTTTTGTTGACAATTTTATACTGCGTTACGGTATTCCACGCGAAATCGCGACAGACAGAGGTAGTGAATTCATCTCATCAACCATGAAAGATACATGTCAATTATTGGGTATTAACTGTATTCAGTCAACAGCATATCACCATGAGTCGATTGGTTCTTTAGAAAATTCTCACAAGGCCTTGGGAGCTTTCTTAAGGATACAAACAGATAACCAGGCTCATATGTGGAGCAACTGGTTACAATATTGGTGTTTTTCGTACAACACAACAGTGCATTCTGAAACTAGATATACACCCTTCGAACTTGTTTTTGGCAAATTATGTAACATTCCAAACAACCTTTTGAAAAATGTAGACCCAGTATATAATTTTGATGACTATCCCAAAGAATTAAAATTTAGACTACAAAAATCATGTGAAGATGCACGAAATAATTTAATTCAATCCAAAATTTGTAGAAAAACAAAATATGACAGACAATGTAATTCAGTTAACTATAATACTGGAGATTTGTTACTTTTAAGAAATGAAAATAGGGAAAAATTAGATCAAGTATATTTAGGTCCTTTTACGGTTATAGAAGAATTAGGCGTAAATGTTAAAATAATGCAAAAGGGAAAGGAAAATGTTGTTCACAAAAACAGAACTATTCCATTTTATATGTAACGAGTTATAATATTATTGTGAAGAGTGTACATTTATAAGTAGTTATGCATATCTATTATTATGTTTAAAGTTGCTATGTTATTCATGCTAAGATTAAGACAATGTGTTATTATATAAACAGAGTATCAAATATCCTTAGGTCTTTATGTACTCAGAAACTAGTTGTTAGAGTGATGATGCAATATGTATGCGTGTATTAATTTTAAGAAAAAAAAAATGTTATTGTAATGCCATTATATTTTTTTTTTCTCAAAATCAGGGGGATGATGTGATGTATGACTAAGTGTATATTGAACTTTCCGTATATGGTGTACGCGTGCAACCTAATTATTGTATTTGTACCTAGCTCATAAGATCATTTATTTTAACAATATACTTTCATACGTTAAACTGACCGGTTGTCTTTTCATTTATTCGCCTTTAATAAATGTAGTAATCTACCTATTACCCGTGAAGCACGTCTAGCTTCGTAAAACATTATATGTTCGTGTTAGTTCAGCGAATAGAAAGTGAGTTTAGATAACATACTTGATATGTATGTAAAGACCAATAATAGTTCAAAGTGTAGTCCTAGGCTAAAATTTAATATAAATTTCTTAATATAACCACATTTTTACATAATTCTCCGATCATGTAAAATGTGGTTTAGTTTAGAAAATCTATTTTTAGCCTAGAACTACACTTTGGACTATTATTTTGTCTCAATGTGCCATAAATAAAAAGTTAACACGTATTGTCGAAATGAATATTTAATTAAATTCATAATTTATGCTAAAATATATGCTTGATCATAATTAGGTATATGAATTGTTATCATATGTCGACCTGAGACTTATTAATATAGTAGCGCGGTTTTATTAAATAAAAGCACCTTGACTGCACGTGTGGCGCAGTGATTACGTTCGTGTCCCGGGTTTGACCCCCATTCAGGACAACTGTTTGCGTGACCCTTAAATAGTTTGGATGTACTTTGTGTCCGTCAACTATATGTTTGTAAAGTACCAGACATAGGGATTCATTTCTCTAGTGCGGGCGATGTCTTTAATAAAAAAATATTCAGCTACCACTCAATATATTATTATGTAATTATTAATTCTTCTTCTGAGAAAATTGAAACTGAAACAGAGTATTATTACTGAGATTGTAAAGCGGACTATAAAAAACCACTATCCACGCAAACAAAAACAAGATTATACCTACTAAAAGAAAGTCTAGATATTTATTGTTAGGCTACTACAACATCACATAAAAATCCGAAAAGCGAGGCTCAGACAACTTATTTACTTGGACGTGAAATTGGTTTTACGGATTATATCGCGGTTTATTTAAATGATTATATTGAACAAAATTTCAGTTACAGCGGCGTGGCTTTAGAATAAATATATATTTTGAACAACAACTTGTTCAAATTTCGGAGAATTTTACTCGTATTTAACGAGTAACTTACTATATCGAAATTACGAAATTGAATAGTGTGATAATGAACATGTTTATATGTACGCTTATCAAATAAGGTGAGTCTTTATCCAACACTATTAGAGACAAAGAATTATGTTTTAGTACATATTATTACGATAGGCGTGGTTGGCAAATCCAACGATGAAAAAAACCCACGATGTTCTCACGTGGGTCACCTTTTCAAGGCTGCGCGGAAGGTTGCCAGCATGTGGGTAGTTGATTGGCCTATAGTTGTTTCTGCCAATGGCTCGATCGGGTGCGAGGATCGATACCACAACATTTGGATAGAAAGGCAGTTTTACTGCCAACTCAGTAATGACGATCAAAGTCTGAAGGTACTCTATAAACGTATCAAATATAAAAGCATGCGAAGCGGGCCCGATTGCAGTAAAATAAAATGAAAAAGGTTTTTATTCACGTAGACTTTAAAAAGCGCTTGTAAATAGTCAGAACATGTTCGTAGTAATATATAATTAATTTATAATTATTTCTAGGTACATATAGATATTTAGGTACACGGATTGTAGGAAATAATTTACAATAAGATTTATTTTATAAGAGTAACGATATTTAGCTAACTTAAATTAAGTTATTGTCAAGGATCATGTGTAGGTTTAATTATCTAAATTTTAAATTTTAGCTATATTTTTACTACATATTGTCTGAATGGTTCTGTCTATATTAAGGTACGAATTAAATGTTATTATTATGGCCAACCTTGTGTTTATAACGACGGTCTCGCTTTAATGCTACCACCGGATCCAATACGCCCAGAAACAGACGAGACAGAGACAGTCGTTAAGCCATGTCAGAGCCTACTGGGCGGTTTAAAAAACTCTGAAATCAGGGTTCACTGCCCATACGATAAGTAAGTAGTATAAAACTACTGCCTCGTTGGTCTAGCGGTAGCGTGTTCAACGGCAGATAATGAGGTCCTGGGTTCAAATCCCGGGTCGGGCCAAAAAGTGATTTTGGGAATTTTCCGTAAAGAGAAATTTCTCAGTATCAGCCCGAAGTGTGGAAGTTGGCGGTATTACGCCCCCGTGCCTCGGAGAGCACGTAAAGCCGTCGGTCCTGTACCTGAACTCTTTCCGGTCGTGTCGCTAGGCGTCCCATTGGATCATGAGAGTGATGGAATAGAAAGTGCCACTGTGTTTGCGCACACACTTGTGCACTATAATAATAGAATAGAATAGAATAGAATACTCTTTATTGTACACACATACACGACAATTTCATAGGATACTAATAACACAATCATGTACAATGGGCGGTCTTATCGCATCAAGCGATTTCTTCCAGACAACCTTTGGATGGATAGGAGCTGTAATTATGTTAAAAATAGTAGGTGTGCAACAAATTAAAAAGTAGATAAGTCTAAAAACATGAATAAATATAAACATATACATAAATATATACATACATATACATAAATATATATATAGTATAAAACATCATAATAAAACTATGTATAAATAAATAAAAATAAAATAAATAAAGTAAAAAAAAATAAAAAAAATACATAAATATTACATTAGACAATAGGTGACTACAAACTTAGGTAGTGCTCTTTAACTGCTTTATTGAACGTGGTAAGAGTTTGGACACGTCTGATAGTAACTGGCAAGGAATTCCACAATTGTACTGCTTGAACTGAGAATGACTTGCTCATAAATATTGTAGAGTGCATAGGAGTATGCAGCTTTAGGTTGTGTGATGATCTTAGGAATCTGGTATGCGTGTCACAGAGAAACTCGAAACGGTTTTTGAGGTATATAGGTGTAGCGGGATTAAACAGAGTGTTATATAATAAAGAAAGAACATGAGCATTCCGACGAAGGCGGATTGGCAACCATTTGAGCTTTGAACGGAACAATGAAACGTGATCATATTTGCGTAGGCCAAATATGAATCTAATACAAAGGTTTTGAAGACGCTCAAGTTTATCCAGTTGTTCTTCTGTCAGATCTAGATAGCTGGCATCGGCATAGTCGAGAATAGGCAAGAGGAGTGATTGTGCAAGAGCAGTTTTAGTGGTAATAGGGAGGAAGTTGCGCAGGCGCCTGAGGGAACCTGATGACGCAAAAAGTTTACAACTTACAGCTTTCAGTTGAGGACCCCATGATAATGTATTATCAAAGATAATCCCCAAGTTCTTAACGTTATCCCTGAGAGGGATAACGGTGCCATCAAAGATGATTTGGGGGAGTTGGGAGCAGTCCAATTTGGAAATCAGTCGAGAGCTGCCAAGTACTATAGCCTGTGTTTTTATCGGATTGATTTTGAGACCAAAGTTCTGACTCCACGCCCTAATCCGAGCCAAATCATCATTGATTGTCGCCATTGCACTGGGTAAGTTCGTAAGCGAAGCATGGGAATAAATCTGTAGATCGTCTGCATAAAGATGATAGGAGGAAGAAAGATTATTGGAAATGGTATTAATAAATAAAGCAAAAAGCAATGGAGAAAGAACGCCACCCTGTGGCACGCCAGCAACTGTATTAGACCATGTAGAAAACATATCATTAATACGGATTCTTTGCCGGCGCCCAAACAGGTAAGATCGAAACCATTCAATCACCGTTGGAGATATGTTAAGTGACGTCAAAATGCCAAGAAGAATGTCAAAATCTACAGTATTGAACGCGTTGCTAAAATCTAGTAAAAGGAGAACTGTAAGATTTCCATTCTCCATGGCACCTCTGATGTCTTCCGTAATATGGACCAGGGCTGTAACGGTACTATGACCAGGACGGAAACCGGATTGCATAGGGTTGAGGATATTGTGCTTACATACATAGGAATTAAGTTGGGTGTAGATAAGCCGCTCGAGGACTTTTGATAGGAATGGAAGAATGGATATAGGACGATAGTCGGAGAAGGAGGATGGTTTTCTGGTTTTAGGAATGGGAGTGACTAGGGCTTCTTTCCATTTAGAAGGAAAGAATCCACTCGATATGGAACAATTAAGGATGTGACTGATAATGGGTAGGATATCATCAAGGATAGGAATGATCATATTACGGCTGACACTGTCGCTACCGACCGCATTGGAAGATATTGACAGGATGCCTTTCTTAACATCACAATCGGAGAATTGATTGAAAACAAATGGTGGATGATCGGCAGTTGGAAGTGATGAAAGATATCTTAACGATTGAGTTTTAGCTAATGCGTTACTCGATGATGAAGAGGAAAAGTACTGATTAAGGGAATTGATGTCTAATTTATTAGGGAGAGTATCTAGAGATTTTCCAAC
The DNA here is from genome assembly GCA_951640165.1 of Pseudoips prasinana. Classification (NCBI taxonomy): domain Eukaryota; kingdom Metazoa; phylum Arthropoda; class Insecta; order Lepidoptera; family Nolidae; genus Pseudoips; species Pseudoips prasinana. The sequence continues at coordinate 21,449,666 of OX621240.1, forward strand.
TCCTAATGATCTAAGAAATTTCCAGATTTTCGCTGGATCTCCGTTTTCAACGGATTTATGGATATTATGGCGTTGAGCACTCCTACACATCTTATTGCAGCGATTTCGGATTGCGAGATATTTGTCCCGAGAGTAGTCAGATGGTCGACACTTGTATCTTGATTTCGCAGCTGTTTTGAGACTTATGAGTGCCTTGATCTCATCATTAAGCCATGGTGCTGGCAAGTGTTTAACTCGTATAGCTCGAATAGGCGCGTGTATGTCGTACAAATCAATCAAAGTGGCTGTAAATATATTAACCTTGTCATCGACTGAGGCAGAATTCCATAATGAGCTCCAGTCAATACCCCTGGCGGCTTCTCGAAGACTCTCAAGGTTCATACCACTAAAATTGCGCTGCAGAAGAATTTTCGACTTAGCCTTTGGTGGACGGATTGCATAGGAAACAAAGATCAGATCGTGATAAGAAAACATGTCAGCCGAGCATTGGCCATGCTTAGCGACATGATCACGAGAAGAGACGAAGATAAAATCCAAGAGAGATGGAGTTGCATTAGGAAAGCGGTGTGTTGCATTCAATGGAAGGCAGGAAAGGTTTGTCGATTCAGAGACCGACAGGAGAGAGGAAGCACGAAAATCATTTTTTAGGAGGCAGGTGTTGAAATCACCCATTAAAATAGTATGACTGTAAGAAGGAGTGAATTTTTCTAAAAGTGTTTCAAAAGAATTAAAGAAATTGATGCGGAGGGACGGACAATAATATACACCCAAAAGCACTTTCGTATGATGCAGTTCGACTTCAATTAGAAGATGTTCACCTGCATTCAGTGGAGGCGGCTGCGGTGACGTATCTATTACGTTAAAGTTAATGTAGTTACGGAGATAAATGGCTACGCCACCACCACCACCTGCCACGCGATCATTTCGTATTAAATTAAAGCCTGGGAGGGAGTAAGAGACAGATGGGAGACAAGGTTTTAACCATGATTCGGATACCAGAATGGCGTGAATGTTCTTACAGTCAAAATTTGCCAGCATCTCTGGAAAATGAGCCGGAATGCTTTGGGCATTGATGTGGACCACATTGAAATTCCTAAGAGCATCGTTAAAGTGAGAATTGAGAGTATCACCAAGAGATGGAAAACTTAGGTAGCTCGAATCACTACACGCGGTTTGAAAGCTATCGGAATCACTGTCATAGTCAGATAGTGACATAAATAAATATTATTGTATAATAAATATGTCTATAAATATACAAATTAAATATGTATAATATAAATTAATATAAAACGCAAATACGCTGTAAATCTCAAATAATCAGCTATTCGCTACTTTCCACCCGCCAGTTTCTGTGTAATTAATTACTATAGGCTAAAAATAATAAAAAATAAAAACCTAGTCACAAAGCAAAAATAAAAGAATAAATAAAACAAGTATCACCGTCGTTTGCATTCGCCCCGCTTAAGAACACCATAGACAACATAAAATGGCCAAAAGACTAATTTTGCAGGGGCGTGGACACGTGACTGACATTGATTATAGAAAGGTTTGACAGACTAAATTTAAAGAAAAACATTGAACCTAATTATAATGAGAACAGTGAAACCAAGATTACCTACAGTTATAAAAAACAATCACAAGTACATAAAAACTTATAGTTGTAGTAATATGAATGAAGGCAGAGGTTTAACAGGCATATGAAAACGCGGCGCCAATCAGCATGGGATACGAGCAATGAAAAAACTAAAGTTTAGCAATACATCGATCACTTTTTAAGTGCCGTATTGCGCCGACTTCTTTGGGATGCTGCTTCAGAGATGCTTGTTCCCTTAGATCCGCCTGCCACAGGTTTTATCGGCTCAAGCGCGCTCGAACTAGGGGCCACCGTCTCCGTATTTAAATCAGCCGTCTTGATGTTAAGGACGTCCTCTGTAGTTACGACACGATATCTCTTACCTTGGGCACCGATGACAAATACATTCCCCATTATAGTGTAAGCCTGAGTAACGCCAAACCTGGATCTCGCAGCCATAAACGCAGTGTGCCTGGTTTTTGTCAGGAACTCCGAGACAGTTACTCCCGATCCCTTCAGCGCAGTTTTCAAGGACCAAGCCTTGTCCCGGAGTGCAACCACTTCGAATTTGCACAGAATCGGTCGAGGTCTAGATGAAGCGCCTATGCGTCCCATTCGATGGCACCGTCTGATGTCGCTCTCAGTGAAATCATCCATGCCCAGCTGTGTGCGTAGAACTTTGATGACTGTCTGTGCCACATCCTCCTGCTTGCCCTCAGCGAGACCATGGAACAGCAAGATCTTCCTGCGCCCGCGCATCTCCAGACTATCCACAGTGCGTGCCAGGGCATCCACCTGCTTCTGCAGAAGGTTGAGGGTCTGCACAAAATTAAGTTTGTAGGAGGCAAAGTCAGAAGCCAGTGTAGTGACTGTTGGAAGACTTGTGTTTGCAGCTTTATTCAGCTCAGCTTCAACACTGGCACACTTCTTAAAAAACTCATCTCTTAAGCTTGATAGTGAATCTTGTATTGTAACTGCCATTGCCACTGAAGATGATTGTAGTGAATTGTTGTGTTGTGATTTACACTTAACTGACAGGTGGGTTGGGTTTATTATATATTATTAAGCATAAATAATGTTAAAGATTTTTATAATATACTATCTATTATTATTTTAAAGTTAATTAAAAAGAGGAGCAAAATCAATCTTGTCTACTTGTTGTTACTACCCACCAGCCAAAAAAAAAAAAAAAAAAAAAAAAATAATATGTCCTGCGCAATTGGCTAGTCTCCATTAAGACTGGCCGCCGTGGCCGAAATTCGCTCGGGAGGACATCATCATCAGTATAAAAGCACGACTAATCGTTAACTTATACATTTCAGTAAAAAAATCTCTGACATTCGAATAATAGGGTACACAATGTATGAGGAATATTTTGTTATTTGCAGGATCTCGGTGAAAACGTTGAAGGCACGTAGTTTCCAATTCGATATAATGGAAATACATTTTTCTGTTATTTCAGCCTATTGGTACTTTATTTGTTTACAAAAGTGGCGAATTTATTATGCTTAAACTTATTAGTGGCGGCGCGTGAAATATTTTTATAAGTAAAAAATATATCCTAATCAGCTGAATAGGGCGTGGCTGCCTCGTAGCGGTTAAGCTAAGTTTATAAGACTCTTGTACCAAATAGTAATAATAATGTCCTACTATTCGAATTTCAGTAACGGCGGCCAGTCTTAATGGAGACTAGCCATCTGCGTAGAACTTATGTTAATTCACAAGTGTGTACGCAAGGACAGCACTTTGGATACCATCAGTTTCACAATCCAATGGGACGACTAGTGAAAGTCAGGAAAAAATGAAAAGAAGTCAGGAACAAGCCCGACAGTTTCGTGCTCTCCGAGGCACAAGCCCAAAGTCAGGTACCAACTCCCTGGTATTTGAAACTACTGCCAACTCCCTGACTTCGGGCTGATACTCAGAAATATTTCTTCTTCGCGAAGTATCCTAAAATATTTTTTTGACCTGACCTGGGATTTGAATCCGGAACGACCTCATTAAAGTGGTTGACCGCGCTAACTTTAGACCAATAAGGCAGCTTTGTGATGGTTCCAGTAGTATCTACATGTGATAGTAGCAGACATCAAGTGTCAGTGGTTTTAGGTGCAGTGTTAAAATGTATGAAAGTTTATATATAACGTCATCATGGACAGTTGCAGAAATAATTGTAGATCTATAAAGATTATAGATTATATAAAGTTTCACTGATAGTGGTAAAATAAAATGTTAAAAAAAAATGTTCAAAACAAATAAATAATAGCTATACAGTAAATTATAAAATTAGAAATAGGTGCCGATTAAAATAGAGATCAAATATACCTTCGTAAATATTAGAACCAACTTCGAATGTTTGTATATTTACAAACATTCGAAGTTTGACGTTATTATAGAAAAAGTGTCATAAATATCCTAAAAGAGAAATGTAATTATATCACTAAAGAAAATCTAGATAGTAATAATTACATATAATGCCACTCAGATCACACGCGAGCCTTTCATTTTCAAGATAATTAGACATAGGCCTACTTCTTCCAGCTAGCGAATTAGGTTTTGCTACATTTGCCAAGAGGCGTTTTCCCAGCATGCCATAAAGATGTACTCCATTTCTCACGCGGATGACAAATAGGATAAATCAGTGAAAGCCAACAGATCTATGGAAACATCGACGTTGAAATAATTTCACTAATGTTCTTTTACCATGTCAACTGGTCGTGGTGTCCGGGAAAGTTTAAATTACGTTTTTATTGCCCGACTGTTCGTGCGACAAAGGAATTTACTGTAACACGCGTAAATATGCGCATTACTTGCCCTCCTAATTATATTTCATTAGCTTTTAACGACCGCGTATTAAGTACCAAGTTGTAAAACTGACTAACTTTTATTGCGATATTTAAAATGCGATCCGTATAACGCATTTGATTATGTGAGTATAATAATATTAATAATAAACTTATTTAATTTATATAGTTAAGTACAAAATATATATAACTTTAATTAAGTAAGTATATTATTATGTTAGTGTTAGTTATCTTGGGCGGGCCGAGATATAGAAATATATATTATATTAATATATATTCTATTATGAGACGAAAACGAATCGGAAGACGCGGCGTGGGCAGGCCCCCTACAAGATGGACAAATTGTCTTGTGCGGGTCGCTGGAAACTGCTGGATGCGAATAGCACAAGGCCGGCAATTGTGGAGATCTTTGGGAGAGGCCTTTGTCCAGCAGTGGACGTCTTTCAGCTGATATGATGATGATGATGATTATGTTAGTTCTTACTTATCGTATGGGCAGCGGTTACCCTAGTGTCAGAATTGTTCAAGATGCCCATGCACGCCCTCACGGTGACCCTCTGACATTAAACGACTTTGGCGGTCACCCATCTGTGAACTGACCGCGAGCGTTGCTTAAACTCGCTAATCACTTTCGGACCGGCGCGGCGCGGTGAGAGCATTTGGCTATGAGCGCCTCATCATGTTATTAGTATCCGAAAGACTTAAATAAAACTTCTGGTTTAGAGCTTACTGCGTTTGCATGTTATTGTATATAGAACTAAATTACAAAATATGAATCATCATATCAGCCGAAAAACGCCCACTGCTCGACAAAGGCCTCCCCAAAGATCTTCACAATTGCCGATACGTTACGTATACATATTAGATAGATAGATTAACTCTTTATTGTACACCAATATTAAAATCATACAGTACAGGAGCATGTAATTAAAAAGTATACAATTGGTGGTCTTATCACTAAAATGTGATCTCTTCCAGATAGATTAGATATATAATATATATAGATTAGATATATATTAATACCCAACGGCTGAAAAAATTTTATTATTTAATAACAAAATAATCATCATTATTTCAGCTTGCCAGCTGGATTATTTTTACGGGTGCAGTGATGTGTGGACAGTCTGGGTTAAGTACAATCCTTCAAAATGTTGTTGGTGCTCCTGAAAATGCAGCTTATCAGGAGCGAGATCTTTTTTCACATTATAGCTTCAGAACATAATCTTTTTCCACAAATAGGTATGCCCGATGCATTACACAATTGCAAAAGCCCCAACATTACCGGAAGAAGTATTGGATAGAAAGTACGATACAGGCGTCCGCCTATGTCTAACTAAAGCAATCACTTGTGAAATATCCAGCAGTATGCTTTGAAAACAGAAAGTTCTATTACAGTAGTTGAAAATGCTGTGAAACGCGTTACAACGTTTACGAACATCTAGCATATTATAGAGAGCATTTCGCTCCCTGCATTAACATCACAATTTTTAAATAAAAAACGTTTTTATTTACATAGACTTTAAATAGCACCTGTAAATAATGTTATATTACAAGTTAAGTTAAAAGTGTGAGCCCACATAAAGTGTACATATTAAACTAGAGACAGTATTATCGAGAAAAACATCCGTTATTATTGACATTTTGACACAACTTTATTGTTTTTTTATTAGCCAGTGAGAAACTGTAGTAAAATAAAGGTAAATAAAAGTAAAATGGATTTTGAACTGAGTTGTGTATCATGTTAAAATAAAAACATTAATGGGTACGAATAATAGGTAGCCATTCTGAACATAACATGTATATTTTAACAACCGATAATTTACAATAATGAAGTAATTTTACGATAAAATATAATATAATAATAATATCTAGAGACAATGTCACACAGATCATCCTAGCCCCAAACTAAGCAAAACTTGTACTATGGGTACCAAGTGACTATATACATACTTATATAGATAGATAAATACTTAAATACATAGAAAACATCCATGACTCAGAAACAAATATTTGTTCATCACACAAATATTTGCACTTACCGGGATTCGTACCCAGGACCACCAGATTCGTAGGTAGGAGCACTACCAACTAGGCTACGGTGACCGTCGAATATCACTCTATTGTGTCCTTATTTTCGGATAACTGTTGGAAATCTCTAGTTCAAACTTCCAACGATACAAATTGATTGAATGATGATGAAAGACGTCAACTGCCTTCTCCGGTTTCTACTCGAGAACCTCACTGCCCCGTTCTGGAAATGGAAAGAAGTAAATTAATTATTGTGATAATGTATTGCAGAGCGTAACTATTATAACATTCCGCTTCAAATAAATTCTCCGCAGGTGAACACGCTACCGCTAGAAAACGAGGCAATCAAAACTATAGAGGTACCTACTTAACCATTTACACAATAACTCACATAATAGTAACACACAATGATGGTGACACCAGAATGTACTAACTACGTCCCTACAGTAGGACAATGCAATATCTGTATGCGGTCTAGTTATAAATTAGGCTAAATTGAGAGTCCGCCTAGTATCCAGGTGACATAATTCAATTAGATTGCTGCCCATTTGTTAGCGGACCACCGACACACTGAGTAATGTTGCTCCCCGGACACCAACGGATTGTAGGTACAAACGCCAGCAGATCAAGCTTCCCCAATCTGTCAAATTTCGCAAGTTGAAAGTGAACCTTATACTTTTGTGATAAAGTTGAAAATCTGTAAATGAAATTTGACAAATTGGGGTAGCTGAATGTGCTGGCGTCTGTACCTATATTATGTGCAGTTGTTGTGACTGGTGGAATTGGTTTGGGTGTTTATTAAGTCTTAATTTTAACTCACAATTTTAATACTTTTTTTTAAATTTTAATTATATGTAGCATAGATGGTAGACATTTATTTTATTCTGTACAATTTGGATTGTTTCTTTACTTGGACACTGAATGCTAATGCAATATGTGCAACTTATTTGTGCTAAGTATGTGTTCAATTTGTGAACTGTAATTGTTTTGACTGAGCACTACAAATAAACATTTATTTAAAATGAAGTTATTTTATTTAAACTTCTACATTATTTTGAATTACTGTTCGTTCTGTATGAACTTTAGCCAACAATACGTGTTGTGGCAAAAAGAGTTCTAATTTCAAATCTATAATTATGTTGAGTAATTTCGTTACTTTATTGTGTCATAAATAAAACAATTTTATATGATTTCTGTACAATATTTTTAATAAATTATAATTATAATTTCACTTGTGTTTTAGTAAACATATAACGTTTTAATTTTTATTTTTCGATAAGCTTAAGAAGATATATATTTAACACTTGTAGAATCTATACATATAATAAAATCGTAGGAAAGTCGAAACTGTACTTTGAATATTTTTTTTAAAGGATACATGGGGCGTGATCTACAGTCGATATCAAAGCCAAAAATATAGTTTTTAGAATTTTTGTCTGTATGTCTGGTTGTCTGTATGTATGTCCGGGCTAAGCTCAAAAAGTACTGAATAGATTTACTTCAAATTTTGCATGAATATTACTAAGAGGCCGGTCAACATATAGACTACATATTATCACGCTATCACTGATCTCGGAGGAGCTGTGGCAATTCATAAAATTTCATGCGGTTAAAACCGCGGGGCATAGCTAGTGTTTAATAAGCATTCGTTTAATATAAAGTTAATCTGTTAGAAAGCTGTTCATAGTTTGGAAATTATTCGTTTTGGTATAAAATAATTTTATTTTGAGCGCTCAATGCTCTAGCAGAAAATTTCATTACTTGAACATTGTGCATTGTTTAAATAATTTTTAGTTCTTTTAAAAGAGTTTTATACTTTAAAAATATTGAAATTCTTCCATTTAGCCATCTTTGTCTGTGTAATAATATTATTAAAATACTTTGGTATCTCTTACTATAATATATTTAGAGCTTCATGTTGTTTATGCAGTATGCGTCTATACTAAGGAGCGTATACAAATTAAGTTACTTCACATTACTTAGGTTTTTTAAAGTGCGAAGCATTGCTTTTGATTTCTGTTTTCCAGATTACCTAGTACATATTAGTATTCAAAAGTCTATTTTGAGTGTGGCTGTAACTTCTTTTTTTTATTTTTAGATTAGAAATATTAAAACATCTTTTTAAATAAAAATCTTAACGCTTAGAAGTCCCTTAGGAAAATTAATTAGCCTTTTTTCTATCCAATAAGAAACTCAAACAGAAGAAAAAAAGAATAGAAAAGTCTTCGAAATATATTTTTTTAATGTATATGTAATAAATAAAAAGTATCAAAAGACTAAAACGTCAAAATGGCGCGTCATTATTCAAAAATGCTTCATTACTGAACGTAATTTTATGGATTTATCTTTTATATCTCTATAAATTCAAGGCCAGATAGACTTAAATTTGAAATAAATATTTTTAAAAAGCTTCCTACTGAGTTTTATGGCAATCTTTCTAAGTAGCTGACACGTCATGCTCTGCACGGTAGGATAAAAGATGACGATGAAACGGAATAATATCATGGCTATTAAAAAGTATTTTTTTTTGCTTAGTATGTACCTATGTTACATCCTTCATGTTTTCATTCAGTTAAAACATACCATATCGCAAGCATTCGCTATTGTTACAAATGTTATCAAAATTGGTTCACAAACAACAGTAAAATCGCATTACATTCATACAAAAAAGCAGAAAAAATATATATACCTATAGTCCAATCTTTAACCTCCTTTTTAAGTAAGTTAATAAGGAATGAGACTTTCTTCATCGCGTTCATAAAAAAGTAAATATTTAAGAAAGAAACATCACCACTGGACGATAACATCCACTACCTACTGGACGTAGATCTTTCCCAAAGATCATCTTTTAGGGGTTTATGCCATAATCGCCTCGCTTGACAGTCGAGTTGGCGAAGGCAGTAAATATTTTTTCTTACTCAGAGAAACGTTGCTGCCCGGTCTGTGCTATATACAGGCTTACAGGTTAAGTCGACCTAGATCCTTTAAGAGGTTGTAGTTTCTATAATTTCTGACTGATTTGTCTATAAAACACCATACCCCAAACTTAACTGTTTTCAAAATACTGGACTTTGAAGGTTATTTGAGATAAAATCGGTTTTATGACTATTGGCCTATATTTTTTTGAGGGTTTTGCCTCTAACTGCGTGTGTTTGCAATTTTTGTGTAGTAGATAAGTTGTTTTATTATTCTCAACACTAAAATAGCAGTTCACTGAACTGACTGGGTCGTAGTAGACGATTGATAGTTATAAATTGAAATAAATTCGTCAAAAAATATTTTTTCTTTCTGAAATAATAAAAGAAAAGTCTATGACAGTTATGCTGCAGATGTGCTTAAAAATATCTACATTTCATCAGCTATCCAACAAGGTATAACAAGCTAGGTTATTATCAGAATTCTTAGTAAAAAACTTCGATGAAAGGCTCTCGGGTAGTAGTAAAGATAACAGTACTAATTTATCACGGGTCAGAAAACAAAATAAAACAATCCAAATAGGTACAAAATGACATCTATTACTGCTATTTTTACAGAAAGTCATGATTCATGTTCCACATGGCCGCCTCTGTTTCGCACACATATTCTCATTCTGTGTCTTAATCCACTCTTTACTACACCAGTTGTTAAACCCCTTCTTATTTCATTTGCCGCATCGATTATTCTCTGTCTCAAAACATCAACAGATGTGATTGGATTAGGTTCGTTGTACACCAAACTCTTCATGTGTCCCCACACATAAAAATCCATGGGGGTCAGGTCTGGACTTCGAGCTGGCCACGGTATGGGTCCACCTCTTCCGATCCACTTATTAGGATAATTAGTGTCTAGCCATTCTCTGACACTTCTCCTGTAGTGTGCAGGACAACCGTCATGTTGAAACCACATATCACGAATGAGATAGAGTGGTACGTCGTCTAGTAAGTCGGATAAATCTTCTCTTAAAAAGTTTTCATAATGTTCTCCATTTAAATTGTCGGGAAGAAAGTAAGGCCCAATCAAATGGTTTGATATGATTCCCATCCATACATTCAAACTGAATCGTCTTTGTGATGCCTTTGGCCACTTCTTATTGGGATTTCTTTGAACTTTTGGGGCCCAATAATGAACATTGTGGTAATTGGTTATGCCGTCTTTATCAAATTTGGACTCGTCTGTCCACAAGATCTTTTTAAAAAATGATGGATCTTCTAAATCTGCATTGAGCATGAATCTGCAGAAATCCAACCTCCTCACAGGATCTCCTTCTTCGATGGTGTGTACCGGCGTGTAATGATAAGGATAGAGGCCGGCAGTATTCACCGTAAACCATACTTTCCACTGCGAGAGTCCAAGTTCTCGGGCAACAATATTGGTCGAAGTAGTTCGATCCAATCTAAACCGTCGAACTATTTCATTGTCTTGCTCTTCATCATCATCATTGACACGTGGTCTACCCAAGTCTGTTCGTCGCCTCGAAACAGAGCCAGTCTCTCGAAGTCGTCGGTAAACTCCGTCAAAGACACTAACATCCGGTACTCGGCGGCCTGGGTAACGTGATATGTATTCATCACGAGCTCGTGCGGATGCACAATTGCAGTACCCATAACAAATCAAAATATCAGCATATTCCTCGTTCGTGTAGGTCGTCATCTTCAACAGTTCCAAATCAGAAGCACAAATCAATAGTCCAGTTTGCAAGCACAGTCACGATTTGAAAAAAACAGTCCAGAAATCCAAGCCAAGTCGAATGAAAAACCAAGAGCACTAAGAATCGCATCTACTACAGACGAATCGCGTAAGCAGACTAACCAAACAATAACAACAAAATGGCTGTGGTTTTTTTTTCTCGCTCACACCTAATTACATTGTATGATATCTCGCTTGCACGCACCGCAGTCCCATGAAGAACAATAGGCGCAACAAGTAACGCAAGGAAACACGTTATCTTTACTACTACTACTACCCGAGAGCCTTTCATCGAAGTTTTTTTCTAAGAATTATAATAATACCCTAGCTTGTTATACCTTGTTGGATAGCTGATGAAATGTAGATATTTTTAAGCACATCTGCAGCATAACTGTCATAGACTTTTTTTTTATTATTACAGAAAGAAAAATTATTTTTTACGAATTTATTTCAATTTATAACTATCAATCGTCTACTACGACCCAGTCAGTTCAGTGAACTGCTATTTTAGTGTTGAGAATAATAAAGCAACTTATCTACTACACAAAATCGGAAACACAAATAAATTAGAGGCAAAAAACCCAAAAAAATATAGGCCAATAGATGTAAAACCGTTTTTTTTTTCAAAAAAGCTTCAAAGTCCAATATCTTGAAAACGGTTAAGTTTGGGGTACGGTGTTTCATAGACAAATCAGTCGGGAATTATGGAAACTATCACCTCTTAAAGGATCTAGGTCGACTTAACCTGTAACCCTGTATATGTATATTCCTTTTGCGCCCCCCACGGTATGGGATGGGGTGGTTATATTCTTTTCCGTATCACGTATATAGGAAAACAAATAATTAAACATACATTATGACACTCTCTGTTTAATGTGTGTACCAAAAGATAACCATTAAATATACTTCCCTATGTACAAAGAAAGAGGCTAATCAAACACAAAAAACCTCCAATAAACATTTGTGCGTGTTTAAAAGAAATACCGATGCGTAGCAAATTAGATTTATTTATTTATTTATAAAAGAGTCTATTGCCAATTTTCGAATTGGTTTACATTCCACGTTGTTTGTTCTTTCTATGGATGTAACAGCGATTTGAAAGAAAACGAGTTCTGAACCCTTGAATACTCGATTGAAGTTGCTGAAGTACCTAATTAAGTTAATGTTTTAAATTAAAAACGTAATTTTTCGTGAAGAACAGCAATAAAGAGATGGCTTAATATTTAGTCAGCAGCTCAATTTATTTAATAGGTAGATTACTTTTATACGGTTAAAGAATTGAACTTACAAACAATGTTACAATTCAACAAGTAAGCCTAAGTTCTTCTATGAATCTAGCTGCTCGTAAAAAAGCATGCATTCAATTTATTTAATAGGTAGATTACTTTTATACGGTTAAAGAATTGAACTTACAAACAATGTTACAATTCAACAAGTTAGCCTAAGTTCTTCTATGAATCTAGCTGCTCGTAAAAAAGCATGCATTCAATTTATTTAATAGGTAGATTACTTTTATACGGTTAAAGAATTGAACTTACAAACAATGTTACAATTCAACAAGTTAGCCTAAGTTCTTCTATGAATCTAGCTGCTCGTAAAAAAGCATGCATTTACGAGCAGTGATGCACAAGGTCAATAGTGCCAACCTTTGAAGTTTAATTTTGCATCACTAAAATACGTAGACAGACGTACCTAGATACTAAAATAAAGTAGATTAATATACTAACTGTGATATATTTCTGTGCGTATTTATAATATACGTATTTATTTGTACTGCCATTGTGGAGATCCTTAGGAGAAGCCTTTGCCCAGCGGTGGACGTCTTTCGGCTGAAAAGATGATGATGAATTTGTACCTAGTTTATTCTTGGGTTTTTCTAAAATTAAAAGTGGTTAAAGTGATATTCGTGTATTGTGGCGGCGAAATAATAATACCAGAATATCATCACCCCATCCCAATGAAATAACTGCAAGAACGGGCAGCAGCTTCATTCTTGAGTACTATGACCAACACACTTCGATATTCAACCCGCCTGCCAAGCGTCGCAATTATGGCATATGTATCTTCCAAAGTCATTCGTTGGGGAACAAACAAGTTTACCGCCCTCCTGATAGTAACACTCGCCCATTGTGGATACTTTAAAAACTTTAACTCATATGAGAAGGGCCCCATACTGCAGTATCTTAGCTGCTTAATGAATCAAACAAAAACCCACACTAAATGTGGTAACAGGACCGCAAAGTTCGTCTTCAGTGAAACTACTCATATCAGAAGGTCCCCATACTGCAGTATCTTAGCTCCTTAATGAATAAAACAAAAACCCACACTAAATGTGTCAAGAGGACCGCAGAGTTCCTCTTCAGTGAAACTACTCATATCAGAAGGTCCCCATACTGCAGTATCTTAGGTGCTTAATGAATCAAACAAAAACCCACACTAAATGTGTCCAGAGGACCGCAAAGTTCCCCTTTAGTGAGATCGCCGCATCATGTCCCAAAAGGCTGAGCGCCGGCATTATCTTCACTTAATGCAAGTTGCACGCGATCGCTCCTCTCTAATCGCGTAAGTTTCAAGAGCCTCTAAAGGGGACCTTCAATAAAGACGATACAAGGAGTTAACCCGTCGCTTGAACTTTCATATGAAATGGAAGGTCATAAGTTTTAGCCGTTGAATATTCTCACGCTGAGAACTGTCGAAGTCTCGTAATAGTTTCAGTTATTACAAACAAAATAGCCCAAAGTCATATTTCCTTTGGATTTAGGGATTGAATTAAGTGGATATTTGTGTACTATGAGTAGATTATTTAAATGTGTTTTAATAAGTATCCGGACATAATAATATGACTTTAATTAATTTACATTTCAAGACTAGCAAACTACTCAGGGCTTATTATTGGCAGAAGTGAGTGCGCAAACACATGTGCACTCTCTAATCGATTCTTCTTATAATTCGGCAGAGATCAGGCGCAGAACCTCAGAGTGCACGTGAAACAGTTGAGGTGTACGTGCAGTTCAAGGCACGAGCATATAACACCGCCGCGCCATCTTCCTAGTCTCCTGGCTGCTACTGTGTGTTTCTTTTTCCAGAAAAATCCTAATAACACTCTTTGACTAAAGCCACACTTTGATACCACATTGATTTGAAAGTCCACTGTTGTAACAAACATACATACTCACAAACTTTCGCCTTTATAAATATTAGTGTGATAAATTAAACTGAGATACAGAACAAATAATCGTGCTAATTACACAAAGATTTGTACTGGGTCAGGAGTGAACTCAAAAACTCAGGCTTAGTAGTCAGAGTCATTTATACAACCAGATTCTGATCCAGAGATCAAGAGACGCCAACTGGCCAACCAATTTTCCTAATGCATGTTTATTTGTTACGTTCATCCTAACTTTTTAACCGATTACTATGACATTTTGTATAAACGTTGTTAGAGAGACATCGGGTACCTTTTATCTAGAAAAAAATACTGTTCCCAACGGATAACCGGGAGAGGGCAGAAAGCTAGTTTACCATGTTCGAGCAAACTAATGTTTGTTTACTGTGTTAGTGACGCGTTACATGAAAGCAAGTCCCAATCGCCGAATCCAAGCCTTCAACGGTGGAGGTTAACTACCATGTTGTAGTGGGGGAAGGGGGTTCAACCGCAAATAGTAATTGTGATAAAATTACTACTCTTTAAAAATAAACTTTAGAGTATTCCAACCACTTTAAAAAAGTTCGGCCAAATATTTTTATTCCGAAACTTCGTCCAAAAATACTTCTGTAGAGTGAATAGGTGAGTATTACTTCGTTTCCAGGTAGGTATATTGATTTTAAGGAAACGAGAATAAATCCGTAAAAGGTATCATGAAATGTTAATTCAAGTAAAAAGTTTTTATTTCATTATTAGAACGTTAAAAGTTACGATGAAAACGCCTTTACAGACTTTTTAAACTCCTATTTTTAGAACGACGTCCCTTTACCGGGCGTGTGGTTAGAGATCATCATCATCACCATTATATCAGACAAAATAGGTTCACTTGAAGACAAAGGCCTCCCCAAGGATCTCCGTAATGACCGATATTGCGCTGCCCGCATTTAGCAGCTTCCCGCGACCCTTGAAAGATCGTCGTAATAATCGTTATGCTTTCTCTCCCTCTCACTGTCTTTTTCAAGTATGTGTTGCATTTAAGCGCGACCGTCGTTATAAACACAAGGTCCGCCATAATAATAACATTTAATTCGTACCTTAATATAGACAGAACCATTCGACAATATGTAGTAAAATAATGGCAAAAATTTAAAATTTTGATAATTAAACCTACACACGATCCTTGACAATAACTTAATTTAAGTTAGTTAAATATCGTTACTGTTATAAAATAAATCTTATTGTAAATTATTTCCTACAATCCGTGTACCTAAATATCTATATGTACCTAGAAATAATTATAAATTTATTATATATTACTACGAATATGTTCTGACTATTTTCAAGCGCTTTTTAAAGTCTACGTGAATAAAAACCTTTTTTTATTTTATTTATTTTTATTAGATCACACGCGAGCCTTTAATTTTCAAGGTAATTAGAAATAGGCTTACTTCTTCCAGCTAACGAATTAGGTTTTGCTACATTTGCTAAGAGGCGTTTTCCCAGCATGCCATAAAGATGTACTCCATTTCTCACGCTGATGATAAATAGGATAAATCAGTGAAAGCTAACAGATCTATGGAAACATCGACGTTGAAATAATTTCACTAATGTTCTTTTACCATGTCAACTGGTCGTGGTGTCCGGGAAGGATTAAATTACGTTTTTATTGCCCGACTGTTCGTGCGACAAAGGAATTTACTGTAACACGCGTAAATATGCGCATTACTTGCCCTCCTAATTATATTTCATTAGCTTTTAACGACCGCGGATTAAGTACCAAGTTGTAAAACTGACTAACTTTTATTGCGATATTTAAAATGCGATCCGTATAACGCATTTGATTATGTGAGTATAATAATATTAATAATTAACTTGTTTATTTTATATAGTTAAGTACAAAATATATATAACTTTAATTAATTAAGTATATTATGTTAGTGTTAGTTATCTTGTGCGGGTCGGTGGAAACTGCAACTCGCTAATCACTTTCACATCGGGGCGCGGTGAGAGCATCTGGCTATGAGCGCCTCATTATGTTATAAGTATCCGAAAGACTTAAATAAAGCTTCTGGTTTAGAGCTTGCTGCGTTAGCCATCTGCTCGGTATATTCATTTTAATTATATAGTACTAAGTTATAAAATATGAAGTAGCAATATAGTAAATGCAAAAAAAAGCAAGCGAAAAAAATGTTCATTATCACTTCAGCTGAAAGAAGCCCACAGCTGGACAAAGGCCTCCCCCAAAGATCTCCACAATTGCCGATATGTTACATATTAATACCCAACTGCTTTATTTCAAAATCACATTATCATTATTAAGCATGCCAGCTGGATTATTTTTACGGGTGTAGTGCAACAGGTATGGACAGTCTGGGTTAAGTATTAAATTGGAGATGCAACTTATAAAGAGCAACGTCGTCTTTGACATCATAGCTTCAAACTAGACAGCAGAATAGTCTTTCGAAAAATACGCCCGATGCATTACACAATTGCAAAAGCCCCAACATTACCGGAAGAAGTATTGGATAGAAAGTACGATACAGGCGTCCGCTTATGTCTAACTAAAGCAATCACTTGTGAAATATCCAGCAGTATGCTTTGAAAACAGAAAGTTCTATTACAGTAGTTGAAAATGCTGTGAAATTCGTACAACATTTACGAACATCCAGCATATTACAGGGAGCACTTCACTCCCTGCATTAACATCACTATTTTTAAATAAAAAACATTTTTATTTACATAGACTTTAAATAGCACCTGTAAATAATGTTATATTACAAGTTAACTTAAAATTGTGAGCCCACATAAAGTGTACATATTAAACTAGAGACAGTATTATCGAAAAACATCCGTTATTATTGACATTTTTACGCAACTTTATTGTTTTTTTATTAGCCAGTGAGAAACTGTAGTAAAATAAACGTTATAGATTTTGAACTGAGTTGTGTATCATGTTAAAATAAAAACGTTAATGAGTATGAATAATAGGTAGCCATTCTAAACATAACATGTATATTTTTACAACCGATAATTAATAACAATGAAGTAATTTGACGTAAAAATATAATATAATAATAATATCTAGGGACAATGTCACACAGATCATCCTAGCCCCAAACTAAGCAAAGCTTGTACTATGGGTACCAGGCGACGATATACATACTTATATAGATAGATAAATACTTAAATACATAGAAAACATCCATGACTCAGAAAAAATATTCGTGCACATCACACAAATATTTGCACTTACCGGGATTCGAACCCAGGACCACCAGCTTCGTAGGCAGGAGCACTACCAACTAGGCTACGGTGACCGTCGAATATCACTTTATTGTGTTCTTATTTTCGGATAACTGTTGGAAATCTCTAGTTCAAACTTTCCAACGATACAAATTGATTGAATGATGATGAATGACGTCCACTGCCTTCTCCGGTTCATGGTTACTACTCGAGAACCTCACTGCCCCGTTCTGAAATTCGAAATGGAAAGAAATAAATTCATTAATGTGATAATGTATTGCAAAGCGTAACTATTATAACATTCCGCTTCATATAAATTCTCCGCGGGTGAACACGCTACCGCTAGAAAACGAGGCAATCAAAACTATAGAGGTACCTACTTAACCATTTACACAATAACTCACACAATAGTAACACACAATGATGGTGACACCAGAATGTACTAACTACGTCCCTACAGTAGGACAATGCAATATCTGTATGCGGTCTAGTTATAAATTAGGCTAAATTGAGACCCCGCCTAGTATCCAGGTGACATAATTCAATTAGATTGCTGGCCATTTGTTAGCGGACCACCGACACACTGAGTAATGTTGCTCCCCGGACACCAACGGATTGTAGGTACAGACGCCAGCACATCAAGCTTCCCCAATCTGTCAAATTTCGCCAATTGAAAGTGAACCTTATACTTTTGAGATAAAGTTGAAAATCTGTAAATGAAATTTGTCAAATTGGGGTAGCTGAATGTGCTGGCGTCTGTACCTATATTATGTGCAGTTGTTGTGACTGGTGGCATTGGTTTGGGTGTTTATTAAGTCTTAATTTTAACTCAGAATTTTAATACTTTTTTTTAAATTTTAATTATTTGTAGCATAGTTGGTAGACATTTATTTTGTACAATCCAAATTGTACAAATTTGGATTGTTTCTTTACTTGGACACTGAATGCTATAGCAATATGTTCAACTTGTTTGTGTTAAGTATGTGTTCAATTTGTGCACTGCAATTGTTTTGACTGAGCACTACAAATAAACATTTACCTATTTCAAATGAAGTAATTTTATTTAAACTTCTACATTATTTTGAATTACCGTTCGTTCTTTATGAACTTAAGCCAACAATACGTGTTGTGGCAAAAATAGTTCTAATTTCAAATCTATAATTATGTTGAGTAAAAATTTACTGAAAATATTGTACAGAAATCATATAAAATTGTTTTATTTATGACACAATAAAGTAATGAATTATTGTGTCATAAATAAAACAATTTTATATGATTTCTGTACAATATTTTCAATAAATTTTTGGTAAACATATAACGTTTTAATTTTTTTTTTGATAAGTTTAAGAAGATATTATATATTTAAGACTTGTAGAATCTATACATATAATAAAATCGTAGGAAAGTCCAAACTGCACATTGAATATTTTTTTAAAAGGATACGTGGGGCGTGATCTGCTATCGATATCGAAGCCAAAAATATAGTTTTTAGAATATTTGTCTGTATGTCTGGTTGTCAGTATGTCATATATGTCCGGGCTAAACTCAAAAAGTACTGCATGGATTAACTTCAAATTTTACAAGAATATTACTAAGAGGCCGGTCAACATATAGACTACATATTATCACGCTATCACTGATCTCGGAGGGGCTGTGGCAATTCATAAAATTTAACGCGGTTAAAACCGCGGGGCACAGCTTGTGTTTAATAAGCATTCGTTTAATATAAAGTTAATCTGTTTGAAAGCTATACATAGTTTTAAAATCATTAGTTTTGGTATAAAATAATTTTATTTTGAGCGCTCAATGCTCTAGCAGAAAATTTCATTACTTGAATATTGTGCATTGTTTAAATAATTTTTAGTTCTTTTAAAAGAGTTTTTATACTTTAAAAATATTGAAATTCTTCCATGAAGCCATCTTTGTCTGTGTAATAATATTATTAAAATACTTTGGTATCTCTTACTATAATATATTTAGAGCTTCATGTTGTTTAAGCAGTATGCGTCTATACTAAGGAGTGTATACAAATTAAATTACTTCACATTTCTTGTGTTTTTTAAAGTGCGAAGCTTTGCTTTTGATTTTTTGTTTTCCAGATTACCTAGTACATATTAGTATTCAAAAGTCTGTTTTGGGTGTGGCCGTAACTTCTTTTTCTTATTTTTAAGTAAGAAATATTAAAACATCTTTTGAAATAAAAATCTTAACGCTTAGAAGTCCCTTAGGAAAATTAATTAGCCTTTTTTCTATCGAATTTTAAACTCAGAAGAAAAAAAGAATAGAAAAGTCTTCGAAATAATTTTTTTTATGTCTATATAATAAATAAAAAGTATGAAAAGACTACAAACGTCGAATGGCGCGTCTTTATTCAAAAATGCTTCATTTCTGAACGTAATTTAATGGATTTATCTTTTATAACTCTATAAATTCAAGACTTAAATTTGTAATAAATAGTTTAAAAAGGCTTCCTACTGAGTTTTCTGGCAATCTTTCTAAGTAGCTGATACGTTATGCTCTGCACGGTAGGTTAAAAGATGACGATGAAACGGAATATATGGATTTTGAATATCATGGCTATTAAAAAGTATTTTTTGCTTAGTATGTACCTATTTTATATCCTTCATGTTTTCATTCAGTTAAAACATACCATATCGCAAGCTTTCGCTATTGTTACAAATGTTATCAAAATTGGTTCACAAACAACAGCAAAATCGCATTAATTTTATAGAAAAAAGCAGAAATATATATATACCTATAGTCCAATCTTTAACCTCCTTTTTAAGTGAGTTAATTAGGAATGCCTCTTTCTTCATCGCGTTCATAAAAAAGTAAATATTTAAGAAAGAAACATCACCACTGGACGATAATATCCACTACCTACTGGACGTAGATCTTTCCCAAAGATCATCTTTTAGGGATTTGTGCCATAATCGCCACGCTTGGCAGTCGAGTTGGTGAAGGCAGTAAATATTTTTTCTTCTTACTCAGAGAAACGTTGCTGCCCGGTCTGTGCTATATATATATATATGTATATTCCTTTTGCGCCCCCCACGGTATGGGATGGAGGGTTATATTCTTTTCCGTATCACGTATATAGGAAAACAAATAATTAAACATACATTATGACACTCTCTGTTTAATGTGTGTACCAAAAGATAACCATTAAATATACTTCCCTATGTACAAAGAAAGAGGCTAATCAAACACAGAAAACCTCCAGTAAACATTTGTGCGTGTTTAAAAGAAATACCGATGCGTAGCAAATCAGCTGAGTATTTACAAAAAGAGCCTATTGCTAATCTTCGAATTGGTTTACATTCCACGTTGTTTGTTTGTTCTATGGATGTAACAGCGATTTGAAAGAAAACGAGTTCTGAACCCTTGAATACTCGTTTGAACTTGCTGAAGTACCTAATTAAGTTAATGTTTTAGATGAAAAACGTATTTTTTTGTGAATTACAGTAATAAGGAGATGGCTTAATAAGTATTTAGTCAGCAGTTCAATTTATCTAAGGGTTAGATTACTTTTATACGGTTAAAGAATTGAACTTACAAACAATGTTACAATTCAACAAGTTAGCCTAAGTTCTTATATGAATCTAGCTGCTCGTAAAAAAGCATTTATTTACAAACGGTGACGCACAATGCTACTAGTGCCGACCTGGGAAGTTTAATTTCACAAGAACGCATCACTAAAATACGTAGATATAAAATAAGGCAAATTAATGTAATCATCATCATCGTATCAGCCAAAGTACGTCCAATGCTGGACAAAAGCCTCCCCAGAGTATCGGAGGATATGCCATAATCGCCACGCTTGGCATACGGGTTGGCGGGCTGGCAGTATTATAGTCATAGTTCACAGAAAATCGCTGCTGCCCCTTCTCTGGTAGGTGTTCCCTCGGACGATTTCTACGCCCCCCACGGGATGAGATGTGGTGATGATATTCTATGCCGTCACCACACAGCAATGTAACCATAATTGTGATATATTTCTGTGCGAATTTATTGGGGAGATCATTGGGAGAAGCCTTTGCCCAGCAGTGGACGTCTTTCGGCTGAAAAGATGATGATGAATTTGTACCTAGTTTATTCTTGGGTTTTTCTAAAATTAAAAGTGGTTAAAGTGATATTACTGTGTTGTGGCGGTGAAATAATAAGACCAGAATATCATCACACCATCCCAAGGAAATAACTGCAAGAACGGGCAGCAGCTTCACTCTTGAGTACTATGACCAACACACTTCGATCGTCAATCCGTCGGCCAAGCATCGCGATTATGGCATATGTATCTTCCAAAGTCATTCGTTTGGGAACAAACAAGTTTACCGCCCTCCTGATAGTAACACTCGCCCATTGTGGATACTTTAAAAACTTTAACTCATATGAGAAGGGCCTCATACTCCAGTATCGCTGCTTATTGTACCAAACAAAAACCCACACTAAATGTGTCCAGAGGACCGCAAAGTTCCTCTTCAGTGAAACTACTCATATCAGAAGGTCCCCATACTGCAGTATCTTAGGTGCTTAATAAATTAAACAAAAACCCACACTAAACGTGTCACGAGGACCGCAAAGTTCCTCTTCAGTGAAACTACTCATATCAGAAGGTCCCCATACTGCAGTATCTTAGGTGCTTAATGAATCAAACAAAAACCCACACTAAATGTGTCAAGAGGACCGCAAAGTTCCTCTTCAGTGAAACTACTCATATCAGAAGGTCCCCATACTGCAGTATCTTAGGTGCTTAATAAATTAAACAAAAACCCACACTAAACGTGTCACGAGGACCGCAAAGTTCCTCTTCAGTGAAACTACTCATATCAGAAGGTTCCCATACTGCAGTATCTTAGGTGCTTAATGAATCAAACAAAAACCCACACTAAATGTGTCAAGAGGACCGCAAAGTTCCTCTTCAGTGAAACTACTGATATCAGAAGGTCCACATATTGCAGTATCTTAGGTGCTTAATAAATTAAACAAAAACCCACACTAAACGTGTCACGAGGACCGCAAAGTTCCTCTTCAGTGAAACTACTCATATCAGAAGGTCCACATATTGCAGTATCTCAGGTGCTTAATAAATTAAACAAAAACCCACACTAAACGTGTCACGAGGACCGCAAAGTTCCTCTTCAGTGAAACTACTCATATCAGAAGGTCCCCATACTGCAGTATCTTAGGTGCTTAATGAATCAAACAAAAACCCACACTAAATGTGTCAAGAGGACCGCAAAGTTCCTCTTCAGTGAAACTACTCATATCAGAAGGTCCCCATACTGCAGTATCTTAGGTGCTTAATGAATCAAACAAAAACCCACACTAAATGTGTCAAGAGGACCGCAGAGTTCCTCTTCAGTGAAACTACTCATATCAGAAGGTCCTCATACTGCAGTATCTTAGGTGCTTAATTAATCAAACAAAAACCCACACTAAATGTGTCAAGAGGACCCCAAAGTTCCTCTTCAGTGAGATCGCCGCATCATGTCCCAAAAGGCTGAGCGCCGGCATTATCTTCACTTAATGCAAGTTGCACGCGATCGCTCCTCTCTAATCGCGTAAGTTTCAAGAGCCTCTAAAGGGGACCTTCAATAAAGACGATACAAGGAGTTAACCCGTCGCTTGAACTTTCATATGAAATGGAAGGTCATAAGTTTTAGCCGTTGAATATTGTCACGCTGTGAACTGTCGAAGTCTCGTAATAGTTTCAGTTATTACAAACAAAATAGCCCAAAGTCATATTTCCTTTGGATTTAGGGATTGAATTAAGTGGATATTTGTGTACTATGAGTAGGTTATTTAAATGTGTTTTAATAAGTATCCGGACATTTTGAGAACGGTTGCTGAAAATTACAGCTCACCTATTGTTGGAGAGTTTGTGCAGAGGGTAATAAAGTAAGGGTGCTTTATTGCGTTCTGCACAGACAGAGTACCCACCTTAATTTATAATACCTACGTCCTCAAAAAATGTTCCTTACTGACATTAGTTCATAAGTCACTTTATTAACAAAATATGGATCTGTAGGTATTGTTGTCCGAAATAATAGTCATTTATTATTATTTATAATAATATGACTTTAATTAATTTAAATTTCAAGACTAGCAAACTACTCAGGGCTTATTATTGGCAGAAGTGAGTGCGCAAACACATGTGCACTCTCTAATCGCTTCTTCTTATAATCCGGCAGAGATCAGGCGCAGAACCTCAGAGTGCACGTGAAACAGTTGAGGTGTACGTGCAGTTCAAGGCACGAGCATATAACACCACCATCTTCCTAGTCTCCAGGCTACTACTGTGTGTTTCTTTTTCCAGAAAAATCCTAATAACACTCTTTGGCTCGAGCCACACTTTCCACTGCTGTAACAAACATACACTCACAAATTTTCGCCTTTATAAATATTAGTGTGATAAATTACACTGAGATACAGAACAAATAATCGTGCTAATTACACAAAGATTTGTACCGGGTCAGGAGTGAGTCATTTATACAACCAGATTCTGATCCAATGATCAGAATCTGGTTTTCCAGCCAATTTTCCTAATGCATGTTTATTTGTTACGTTCAACCTAACTTTTTAACCGATTACTATGACATTTTGTATAAACGTTGTTAGAGAGACATCGGGCACCTTTTATCTAGAAAAAATACTGTTCCCAAAGGATAACCGGGAGAGGGCGGAAAGCTAGTTTACCATGTTCGAGCAAACTAATGTTTGTTTACTGTGTTAGTGAAGCGTTATATGAAAGCAAGTCCCAATCGCCGAATCAAAGCATCCAACGGAGGACATAGCGTGTTCAACCGCAAAGGGTAATTTTTTTTTAAGACAACTCTCTAGGACAGGGGAGTCTAATCCCTGTTTCGTAATTGTGATAAAATTTCTAGTCATTAAAAAACAAACGAGAAAATTTAGCGTATTCTAACCATTTTAAAAAAGATCGATCAAATATTTTCGTTTCGAAACTTTGTCCAAAAAACCTTCTGTATAGTGAAGAGGTGAGTATTACTTCGTTTCCAGGTAGGTATATTGATTTTAAGGAAACGAGAATATATCCGTAAGGGTGATTTCAGAGTCGCGCCGGCGAGCAGCGCTGTCCAAACACGCGCGCTTACAATTACACTAGATAGTAGTTGCGTTTCACAGTCACGCAGTTCAAACGCGCCGCATGTGAGACGCGCGCCGTCGGCCAGCGCTGGCGAAGCGCGCGCGGCCCGAGCTCCTCTGCTGGCGATTCAGAGTGACGCGGGTCGCACGCGCCGCTGTTGAGACGCGCTGGCCTCCGGCGCGTGCCGCACGCGTCACTCTGAAATCAGCCTAAGAGGTATCATGAAATGTTAATTCAAGTAAAAAGTTTTTATTTCATTCTTAGAATGTTAAAAGTTACGATGAAAACGCCTTTACAGACTTTTTAAACTGCTATTTTTAGAATAGCGTTCCTTTACCGGGCATGTGGTTGGAGATCATCATCATCATTATATCAGACAAAATAGGTTCACTTCAGGACAAAGGCCTCCCCAAGGATCTCCGTATTGACCGATATTGCGCTGCCCGCATTCAGCAGCTTCCCGCGACCCTTGAAAGATCGTCGTAATAATCGTTATGCTTTCTCTCCCGCTCACCGTCTTTTTCAAGTATGTGTTTGTATGCAAGTACCGAGATGAGATAATACTTTTTAGGGTTCCATAGCCAAATGGCAAAAAAGGAACCCTTATAGATTCGTCATGTCTATCTGTCCGTCCGTCCGTATGTCACAGCCAAATTTTTCCGAAACTATAAGAGCTGTACTGTTGAAATCTGGTAAGTAGATGTATTCTGTGAACCGCATGAAGATTTTCACACAAAAATAGGTCATGTGGGGTGTCTATGGATAGATCTTCAAAAATGATATTGAGGTTTTTCATTCATTTCATTTCTTTCTAAACTGAATAGTTTGCGCGTGAGACACTTCCAAAGTGGTAAAATGAGTGTCCCTCCCCCTGTAACTTCTAAAATTAGAGAAAGATAGAACTAAAAAAATATATGATGTACATTACCATGTAACCTAACAACGATAATTGGTTTGAACGAGATCCAGCAAGTAGTTTTTATTAATACGTCATAAATCGTAAACCGCAATTTGCTTTCATTTCATCAACTGAAATACATGCTGCTACGGAACCCTTAATGGGCGAGTCCGACTCGCACTTGGCCGGTTTTTTTATAATACTATCATAAGACAACTAACACGCTGCCATCTGATACTAAACTAGTCAGAGCCTGTACCAACCAGACTACTGATAAACAAACTTATATTTAGAAAATACGTAAATATTACAGATCAATTACGCTCACACACAGAACAAAAAATCATGCTCATCACTAAAGATATATTTGGGGGTTTGAACCCATGACCTCTGGTTTACTAGCCAGGGTCACGAACCACTGGATCAACAGGCAAGTCAAAACTGCTTGTGGCCGGTTGTATACCCTCAAAATTGAATTCGTGAAAATACCGTTGAAACTTATTTAATTGGAACTAGTCCCTCCCTCTTCACCACCTCCACAACTGCAACTCCTGCAAGCCGGGATCAACAATGGCACACAATGAAATGACACTGAGCGGTAAGTCTCCCGAGGTCTTGGATCCCGCAACAAATTTAATCAGAAAGAAACAAGGAGGAGTTAGAAAATGAATAGTTCTACTTCGCTCCAGAGCAAAGCATTATTCGTATAATACGAATAAAGGCGCTGCGCCAAGTACGCCGAAAAACCCCTTCAGCTATACTACGATTAAAAACCTTTATTATTAAATCACCGCATTGTTTTGGGGCCTCTATTATCATTTTGTTGGATATTTTATCTTCACCTGACGCTTTGTTAACAGGTAGCGATTTCACAGTATTTATAAACTCATTAATAGTAGGAAGATACGACATATATGTATGTACGTAGCGTGAGAATTATTTGCCCACTGCCTAATCTGCTTTTCAAACAGATGAAAATTTTGTTAGTCATTATTCTTGAGGAATAATGACTAACAAAATTTTCGTCTGGTTGAAACTTATTTTTAAATAATGTTATACATTAGTCACAATTTTGCAAGGATTTTGTATAGGAACTTGAGAACTTCCTAATGGGGGCCCCCGAATGCAGATTTTTATTTCTTATTTTTAACTGATTTTAAAAGGAGGTTTTTCGACTAGGAGGATTAATTTGACTATTTGTTGTTGTATGTTAGATATGCAATTTCTGCGCTGACTGCGAACCGATTTTTGATAATAATTAGATTTATATTCAATAGAGCATGCTTTTTGAACAGTCAAAAAGCATTCCCTTCCCTTAGTGTGAGTGTGTGTGTGTGTGTGTGTGTGTGGCGAAGTATATTGAACACCTAGGAGGAAGGAGCGTCATCTACAATGAAACAGAACTAATTAAGCAGCAGTTTTAGTGCCCTATACAAAATACATCAGCCTACCATTACTGTGTGTGAAGTTATTTAGTTTTTAGGGTTCCGTAGCCAAATGGCGAAAAACGGAACCCTTATAGATTCGTCATGTCTGTCTGTCTGTCTGTCTGTATGTCCGTCCGTATGTCACAGCCACTTTTTTCCGAAACTATAAGAGCTGTACTGTTGAAACTTGGTAAGTAGATGTGTTCTGTAAACCGCATTAAGATTTTCACACAAAAATAGAAAAAGAACAATAATTTTGGGGGTTCCCCATACATAGAACTGAAACTCAAAATTTTTTTTTACATCGTAGTTACCCACATGTATGGGTGTGGGTTATCAATGGATAGGTATTCAAAAATGATATTGAGGTTCCTAATATAATTTTTTTCTAAACTGAATAGTTTGCGCGAGAGACTCTTCCAAAGTGGTAAAAAGAGTGTCCCCCCCTGTAACTTCTAAAATAAGAGAATGATAAAACTAAAAAAAATATATGATGTATGTTAATATGTAAACTAACAACGAAAATTGGTTTGAACGAGATCTAGTAAGTTGTTTTTTCTAATACGTCATAAATCGTAAACCGCAATTTACCTTTCATTTAATCAACTGCTATACATATATATAGTTGCTGCTAAGGAACCCTTCATGGGCGAGTCCGACTCGCACTTGGCTGGTTTTTTATGTTTGTTGATGTGCTACATATTGTTTAGTTCCATAGGTAAATTAAACTTCTTAAGTTACGTCCACTACGTTTCACCTTGACAATATGACATTGCGCACCAAAAATTATATTTTGCAACCAAACTGTAGTAGTTTGGTTGCAAAATGTAATTTTTGGTACAAGTACTACAGTTAAACTTAAATAAATATCTAATTAGTTTTGTTCATACGTAAAATATAAACAAACAAAACTTCAAAGTACTATCACCGCAAGTTTAGTATTAAAATTTAGACGGTAACATTGCATGTCAGCGGTGCGCCGCAGTTAAATTGCGGCTTTGTGTGTGGAAGACTTGAGGCTGGCATTTAGAGTAACTAATTATAATTAATACTTACGTTGTTTACATTCACTTAGAGCAATTCAGTTCCCATGTGAAGAATTCATCTATGTTACTTGTGACGAATTATCTGATTAATCACCTTTGCCTGCAACTCCGTCCGCGTGGAAGTAGAAACTAAGTAAACTCGCTTTATTTATGAGGGAGCTTCACCTTATTCTTTATTTATTTTATTTTACAAATAAATTATAACAGTTTATGCATATGGCCCACTAAACCGTGTTACCGGTTTGACTGTGGGATCGAGTCACTTTACAGCAACTATTTTTCTTTATAACATTACAATATGATGCATTAAATTATATCTAACGTTACGTGCCGAATGTCATCCAGCAGATTATTTAACAGGTATGGTAAGCGTTTTTTAAGTGTTCTTCTATCTCCATAATAGTTAGTAATTCTAGGTACTGTCAGTGTGCCGGTTAACATCGAGCGTGTATTGTACTTATTTGATTTCTTGATTGCTATGGTTGTTTATTGCCAAAACGAACTTATGTTTTTGACTAATAAGTAGAATTTTACATATCTTGAATAGTTGAGTGTAATAATTTATGCATTATTGTAAAAAAAAATTATTTACTAATAGTTTAATGAAACATGTATTTGTGAGCAAAGGGTATTGTTTAAAACAAAGTCGTAGTTTTTATAGGTATTAGTTTTAAAATATGATACTACACATTGAATTAAACCGCTTTAAATCTCAAGTTTTCTACTGCCAAATACGCATGTTAATAAGTTTCTCAGTAAAATAAATGATTTTTGTAATTTATTATTAAGTATATAAAAAATTTAACTTTTTTTTTAATCAAGGTAGGTCAATGTGTGTACACGGTTGACCAAATTCGAACGAAATGTTGTGGGTAGTTTAATTAACCGATTGCCAAACAGGAGGTTATACATTCTACTGCAGGTTAGATTTTGGAAATAAAAAAATTCCTGCACGTATAGCGCAGCGATGAACACAGTTGCCTCGCCACTTCGTGTCCCGGATTCGACTCCCACACATAACAACTATTCGTTTGACCAATAAATTAGGTCTGGGTGTACTGTGTGTCCGACAATTTTATGTTTAAAAGTACCCCGCGACACAGGGATACATTTCACTAGTGCAGGCGTTATTTAAAAAACATATTCATAACTAGCTGTGCCCGCGACTTCGTTCACGTGGATGTCGGAACATAACAATGTATTTTTTAAGCCAAAGCGCTGTGGGAGAATACCGAAACAATTTTTTTAAATTTAATTTAGTGCTTCTTTATTTCACCTGTGGAACCATCTGGAGCGTACACAAAAACGTTATTGGGTTTGTTTACGCGTGAAAGAGCTACGTATTGTTGACCATGGGAAAAGCATTCAATACTTAGGTCCACCCCCGCAACGGATAATATCTGGCCCTGAGCTTTATTAATCGTCATGGCATAACAGAGACTGACTGGGAATTGCACTGGTTTGAAAGAGAAAGGAAAGTTTTTAGGAATTATAGGTATCCTTGGAATAAAAACAATAACACCGGCGCCGCAACCTGTTAATATTTCAGCTTCGATAATGTTTTGCTGCAGATTTGTGACTTTGAGCCGAGTGCCGTTACAAAGTTTGGGAGGACATAAATTTCTGAGGAGAATTATTAGTACACCGATTTTTAAAACTATTTTCTGGGCTGGAAGTCCGGGTGTGCTGAGGGAATCCAAAAATTCTACCGGGTAGTGTGTGGCGTCATCTTCTTCCATAACTGTATTTATTGAGCTATATTCTTTACTATTCCCGGACGCATGAGTCTGTAGCTGCAATACATAATATGTAAAAGCATAGACGTCCGAACACCGCGGTGCCGACCGGGAACTGACACTGAGTTCATCATGCCACATGTTTTTATATGAGGGCCTTGCCCGCGTTATAGCAAAAATATTTTAGATATACCTGTCTTCGATAAATTATTAAATATGATCTCCTTAAACGCATACCTCTTGTACTATAAGAAATGTAGATATAAGTAGGCTAAGTTTAATCCAAAATATACATTCGTACCATACAGTGTTTGGATAGTTTTACTCTGGGTTCTACAGCTACAGTACTCCCTGCCTTACATTGGTGACCCCGACTGCCAGAATAAATCATGGCAACAGAAAGCAACCCAGTCTCCGATCAAGAACTCTCCGGTGTGTCTACTCATCTCCGTATTCCACCTATATGGCGCGATCGATTACGATTATGGTTCGCCCAGTTTGAAGCCATCGTTTCACCGCACAAAAAGAGCGACAAGGCGATGTATGAGCTTGTCATTGGACAGCTGGAACGGCAAGACATCGACGAGATCGCCGACATCATTCTACGGCCTCCCGACAGCAACAAGTATAATGCCATCAAGACCCGCCTCTTGCAAGTATACGAGGAATCGGAGCAGCGGCAAGTACAACGGTTACTCTCCGAGATGGAACTGGGAGAGATGAAGCCCTCACAACTTCTCCGGCGAATGAAGAGCCTTGCCGGCGAAAATATATCAGAATCGACGCTGCGTATTATGTGGACTAACCATCTTCCACAATCGATTCGCGCCGTCCTCGCCGTGAGTGTAAATATTGCCCAAAAATCGGATCTCAACGACCTCGCATCAATGGCTGACAAGATTCTAGAAACTACCCACCCCGAAGTCGCCGCCATTGCCAGTACTTCGCAGACCAAGCCGAGTCGCTCCGAGCTTACATCGAGCGACTTACGCGCATTACATGAGAAGATTGACATGCTCACGAGTGAATTAGCGGAACTAAAGGCGCGACATCTGACGCGTGAAATAGAGGAGTTGAAATCACGGCGAGCCTATCAACCAAGACGATGTTGGAACCAACATCGTAGTAAATCAAGATCACTCAGTAATCAACGTCTACCACGCAGTATTACGCCGCAGCGCCCCGATACACCAAACATATGTTATTACCACCGCAAGTTTGGTAAACAGGCTTACCGTTGCACGCGCCCGTGCAAGTTCGAAGATTCGATGCCCGCTTCGGAAAACTAACCGCCGCGTTGGCTGAGGCGGCAACCGACGCGAACCACGCATCACACCGTCTATTCGTGACAGATAGAAATTCACGTCTATCTTTTCTCATCGACACTGGCGCAAACATATCCGTCGTACCGAGACAAAGAGGGATGAAGACAGCTCCGACATAATTTCAATTGTACGCCGCTAACAACACTACAATACCTACATATGGAGAGAAAACCCTGGTGCTGGATCTGAAACTAAGAAGACCATACACCTGGAAGTTCGTCATCGCTGCAGTCACGAAACCCATCATCGGTGCAGATTTTTTGAAACACCACAACCTGCTAGTTGACATACGCGGACGTTGTCTTATTGATAAAGTCACGAATTTATCTGTCAGAACATCAGTTTCATATTCCACCGAGCCAACCGTGAGAAGCATTGATGATCAACAACGCTTTCATCAAATCCTCGCCGAGTACCCGGACATCATCCGACCGTCCTCAATGAAGCAAATACCTAAACATCGCGTCGAACATCACATCGAAACAACCGGCCCGCCGCTGCACAGTAGAACACGACCGTTACCGCCGCACCGCTACGGGGCCGCTAAGAAAGAATTCGAAACCATGATGCAGCAGGGCATATGCCGTCCAAGCAAAAGCCCTTGGTCAAGCCCGCTTCATGTCGTGCCCAAGAAAAATGGTGATATACAAGTATGTCGCGACTACAGACGTCTGAACGCAGTGACCAAGCCCGACCGCTACCCTGTGCCTCGACTAAAGGACTTCACGCACCTGCTACATGGCAAGAATATCTTTACGGTACTGGACCTGAACAGGGCTTACCAGCAGTTACCCGTGCACGAGCCTGACATTGAGAAAACCGCTATCACCACTCCGTTCGGATTATTTTAATTTCCAAGGATGTGTCCAGGCCTGAAAGGAGCTGGTCAAACATTCCAACGATTCATACACCAAGTACTCAGCGGACTCGAGTTTGTGTTCTCATTCGTCGATGACGTCATCATAGCTTCAGACAGCCTAGACACGGCGTATCAAGACCTACGGATCGTCCTACAACGACTAGACGAATACGGAATTACGATCAATCCATCAAAATGCGTATTTGCCCAAGAAAACGTGAAATTCCTCGGTTACGACGTGTCGAGTGAAGGAATCAAGCCGCCGTACGAGAAAGTCAAGGTAATTGCGGATTACCCGAAACCGGAGACCATCGAAGAACTCCGACGGTTTCTCGGTATGGTCAACTTTTACCGTGACAACACACCGAACGCCGCTCTCATT
This sequence comes from Pseudoips prasinana, assembly GCA_951640165.1. Lineage (NCBI taxonomy): Eukaryota > Metazoa > Arthropoda > Insecta > Lepidoptera > Nolidae > Pseudoips > Pseudoips prasinana. The sequence goes on from OX621240.1 coordinate 21,481,902, forward strand.
CAAGCCCCACTCAACGCCTTCCTACACAACTCAAAGAGACGTGACAAATCAAAAATCAACTGGTCTACTGAAGCCCTGCAAGCATTCGAAGCCTGTAAAGCTAGCATGCAGAACGCAACTTTACTCGCTCATCCATCACCATCCGTCGACCATCCGATGTCAATCATGTGCGATGCCTCAAACAAGTCCGCAGGCTCGGTACTTCAACAACGCATAAATAACAAATGGGTACCTCTCGGCTATTTCTCCAAGAAATTCTCCGACGCGCAACAACGATACAGTACATTTGATCGAGAGCTAACATCAATCTACATGGCTATAAAACATTTCAGAAAAATGTTCGAGGGAAGAGAACTCACTATCTACACGGACCACAAACCACTGACATACCTACGCAATTCTCAAGCCGCCATCGGACAATGACACACAACGCCGAGCCCGCCAACTGTCATTCATAAGCGAATTTACTACGGACATACGTCACGTGAGCGGTATAAACAACGCAGTTGCCGATGCCCTGTCGAGAATTGAAGCGATAGAAATACCTACTTCGATCGACTATACGCAGCTAGCGGCCGCTCAACAAAAAGATGTGCCACTACCCGAACTGCTCAAACAAACGAACATCGCACTTAAAAGTATCGCTATACCTACGAAAAACCAACGAGTCTACTGCGAAGTATCTACGAGCAACATACGCCCGTATATAACAGCTGATTTGCGACGAGCCGCGTTCAACGCTGTACATAACGTGAGTCATCCCGGTATCCGTACAACGCGAAAACTAATACAAAAAAGGTTCTTCTGGCCTTCGATGAACACGGACATCGGACGTTGGGCTAAAGGATGTACTGCGTGTCAACAATCCAAAGTGCAACGACATACCTACAGCAATATCGCATCGTTGCCGCAAAGCACACGATTCCAATGCCTACACATAGATATAGTTGGCCCGCTACCACCATCGGCGAACGGACATCGGTACCTAGTTACCATGATAGATCGCGCGACTCGCTGGCCTGAAGCTATCCCCATACAAGAAATATCGGCTGAGACAGTAGCGAAGACCGTCTACGAAGCATGGATAACACGGTTCGGTTCACCCGTCACCATAACAACAGACCAAGGAAGACAATTTGAGAGTCTGTTGTTTCTCGAATTAACGCGTTTGGTCGGTGCCGAGAAAGCCCGTACTACTGCCTATCACCCGCAGAGTAACGGGATTATAGAACGGTGGCACCGCTCGCTGAAGGCTGCACTGATGGCAAGGCTATCATCATGTAGCAAGTGGTTCGAGGAACTACCTACAGTACTCATGGGACTTCGTGCCGCCACCCGCATGGACACAAACACAAGCGCAGCGCAGCTGACCTACGGGCAAGCATTACGCTTGCCAGGAGATTTTCTCACACCATCACCTGCAAGTACGAAGATGGACTATACGTACGTCGACAAACTACACCGCGTTATCACTCAGCTGACACCAACGTACGTACCGCATAGCAACAACAAAAACATTTTTGTGCACCGAGATCTCCGTACCTGTGAATCCGTATTTCTACGTATTGATGCCGTACGTAAACCACTGCAACGTCCCTACGAGGGGCCGTATCCAGTTCTGGAGAGAAGCGAGAAATACTTTAAGATTAGATTACCGACTCGTACTATCAACGTATCCATCGATCGCTTGAAGCCGGTGTATATTCTGAGTACTGAGCAAAATACTGATGGCAGCGACGGTGCACCTACCACGGATATCCCTTCTACACCTGCAGCGGCAACGTTAACATCCCAAGATCAGCACTACAGGACGAGATCCGGCAGAGCTGTCAAGCCTCCAGTACGCTTCGCTAAGGGGGGACCACTGTAGCTGCAATACATAATATGTAAAAGCATAGACGTCCGAACACCGCGGTGCCGACCGGGAACTGACACTGAGTGTTTTTATATGAGGCGCACGCGCTGTACCGCGCGGGCCTTGCCCGCGTTATAGCAAAAATATTTTAGATATACCTGTCTTCGATAAATTATTAAATATGATCTCCTTAAACGCATACCTCTTGTACTATAAGAAATGTAGATATAAGTAGGCTAAGTTTAATCCAAAATATACATTCGTACCATACAGTGTTTGGATAGTTTTACTCTGGGTTCTACAGCTACATAACTCCCTGCCTTACAAGTCAATATTTTGAAATTAATTGCCGCAGCTTGGCCATTGCGGGGAGTCCAAATAGCTCGCTGACATACCCAAGAACCAGCTTGATTTCCCATGTTTGTGGTAGATACCACAAACATGGGAAATCAAGCTGGTTCTTCCTTGGAGATCCGTACACAGAAGGAATTAGCTCCTGCTGTGATGTAACGTAAGAGCAGAGATTATCAATCACAATAACTTTTCCATCTTCTTGTACGGGGAATGTGCCATCGCCTATTTTTTACAATAAATTGGCAAACTCCTGTGCATTTTCGCAGCCTCTGACTGATCGGGTTCCCTCCTATACTTGTAACTATCTCTTGAATAGCCAATAATGACCTGTTGTGACAAATTTCACGTACCCTGTCAGGAATTTCTCCTTCAGTATTTAGTTTTACATGTCTCATAAAATCTTCAGCAAACTTGTCATGGTACTTTTGCCATAACTGGTTAGCACCCGATAACGCACAAAATGTCAATAAGATGGCAAACAAATGTCGCAAGCGATGTGGACTATCGCTCACGCATGCTTCCGCTAGAGCGTCATCCCAATGCTGACCTCCATCTAATAAATGGCGTGCTCGGCAAGCGGACTGGTATGTGGGATGTTCAATATCATCCAATTTACGGAGCTCAGCAAAAGACGTAGGTCCTCGCACTACATGGACCAGACTGTGGGATGAACTCACACGTGAGCAAGCCACGTGAACCTGCCGGCCTTCCTTAAGTCAATTCCAGCTAACTTGAGAGTTGGACTTTGCGATTTGTTGATGGTTATCGCGACACACACTTTTATAGGGAACTACAGTATTTCAAACTGAAAAGGGAGATCATTTGGCACTAACGGAATACGTGACACGAACACTGTTTCTCCCTGGGCGGATTCAGGCATAATAGTAGCCTCTATAACACGATGCAAAGTTTGGACTTAAAGCCTAGTGCCGTTGCAAAGTTTAGGTGGCTTCAAATTACACAGAACCATTATAGGTATACTCACACGCAACATACATCGCCTATTATACGCCCTTAGGGGTGGAAATTCCTAAAATCCTGAAATACATATTTTTATTTTTAACGGAAAGGCCAAATATCATATTTCATGCTTTTCACTTAAAAAATTACACACTTTTCATACAAACTTACATCCCCTATTTTACGCCTTTGGGGTGGAATTTCCAAAAATTCTAAAATATTTATTTTTATTTTTAGCTGAACTACTAAATATAAGTTTCAATGACTTTAACTTCAAAAATGACGGATTTTCATACAATATTTCATTCTCAATTTTACCCCCTTAGGGTTAGTATTTCCAAAAACTCTTCCTTAGTGAATGCATACGTCATAAAAAGTACCTACCGGCAAAATTTCAAGTCTCTAACCCCAGCCGTTCAGGCTGTTCGTTGATATGTCAGTCAGTCAGTTTCCTCTTTTACATAGGTAGGTATATAGATTTGTGCTCAGAAAATTATGAGAGACAGGGTTAATTTACTACATTCAAATACATTCAATCGAACAGGATCAATAAAATAAAGTCGAATCGTCTGTACATTCGCGTTACTAACGAATCGACAGCACAAACTTTCGATCGACTGACATTATAATTTAAAATTAAATTATAACAAATCCAACCTTGTGCATAATTCAATTTGCCCAAAGAACACAGAATATTTTAATAACCAATTTTGGACAACGACATACTTCTAGCCAACCAAGACCTTATTTCGAAACAATTCGGAACATTCAAAGCCCTAATCTTAACACCGCTCAAAAGTAATGCACAACGACATCTATAGAAATAAAAATCAACTATCCATAGTTTAAAATTAAATTATAACAAATCCAACCTTCTACATAATTCAATTTGCCCAAAGAAAACAGATTTTTTAAATAACCAATTTTGGACAACGACATACTTCTAGGCAACCAAGACCTTATTTCGAAACAATTCAAAACATTCAAAACCGGTAACTCATGCAATCAGCAAACACGGGCAAATCTTAACACCGCGAGTCAAAAGAAATGCACAACGACATCTATCGAAATAAAAATCATCTATCAACCTAGTTCATTCAGAAAAGAGATGTCATAATAATATGCACAATGACATCTATCGGATAGTTAGGTAGTTCAACTATAAACATTAGTTCATCTTGAAGTAACGAAATGTATGTTATTTTTCTTCATGATTACTTTAAAATCTAATATCTTTTGATAGACTGAATCGATTGCAATAAAACAAAAACTAAATGTTACCTCAAGTTACGCTCAATCGTTGTGTATAAAAGTTATCTACATTGCTTTCGTATATTTTACGTGATACCCGAACATATAAACAGACAAACAGACACACAGACAAACAGACAAAAATTCTAAAAATGCTGGAAATGGGTTCTATTGGTTGTTCTTTAATACCCTGGCTATTTTTTTTTTGGATTTTCTTTTGATGTACAAAAATTATTTTTCTACAGATTTATTATATATAATATAGATAGATAGATAGATGTGTATAGTCTGTATATTGTATTTTGTGTGTAGCGATTTTCTTTAAATAAATAAACGAAATACTTATATTGCATAACCATAGGAAACACACAGTAGACCAGTCTCTAAATTATATACTTATCCAATTCCATGGTACCCATCTAAAGCTTGCCTAGAAGTGGTTCTGTATGCCTCATTACAAATTAAATACGTCGGTACTAATAACTGCTGGCATATTTTTTGCCGGCGATTTTGTTTTTAGTTATGTCCAATCGCGTCTTGATCTAACTCTAATCTTGAACTATTTATAATATCTGGGGCCAGGAATAGTTTGAAATACCTTCATAAATTAACATTAGACACAATCTCCTACAGCAAAACCCTGCTCCTACTACAAACTTTTAACAAATCATTGTAGAAATAAAAACAAGCGCAGTTTTTTAATCCCACGTGAATTCAAAAACTTCGCTTGTTTTTATTTCTACAATGTACAATGTACAACAGCTGTACTTAAATACCTAGTATTTAATAAGCGAAAATTAATATTTAGCTGTAAGGTGACATAAAATTCAAGAAGCTTTAAGTTACCTAAAACTTTAAGATTCTTGAATTTAGTTTCAACCATTGGCAATTGAATTCGCAAATAATAGATTCTCATTACAAAACAGACGAGACGAAAAATTATAAATACTTAATGTTCTTGGGTATACAAAATTTGATATGTAATAAAATGTTAAGTATCGTTCTAGGAAAGAAAACTAAAACTACTACTGAAACACAATTTAATATTTGTACTGAAAGGCTCCATCCAATTAGGACTGCTTATTCACATTTATACAAAATTTCTTATATCAAATTTATTTTTCCAATTAAAACATCAAACCTAATTTACTGTGAAATAAGTATTTCAAAGAAAAACGGTAAATAAGTTCTAAGTTGTTCAATGGTTCGTAGCCATGTACACTTATTAAATACCAATTTTGTTTTACCTTTTATGTAATTCTCTATTCAAGAAAAGCCTTTCATTATGCTTTTAAGGCTGATTCCAACCTTAATTTATTGTACCTCGAAAGACATTCAAAGTCTCGTAGGTGCAAAAATTATAAGGTTTTGCTAGATTTAATAAACTTCCATATGTAGATAAAAATTATATATTGATATGATTATATACTGTAACACTTCTATATTTTTATAACACTATACCAGTTCTATAATAATCACCGTAGCCTAGTTGGTAGTGTTCCTGCCTACGAAGCTGGAGGTCCTGGGTTCGAATCCCGGTAAGTTCAAAAATTTGTGTGATGAGCACGAATATTTGTTTCTGAGTAATGGATGTTTTCTATGTTTTTAAGTATACATCTATCTATATAAGTATGTATATCGTCGCCTGATACCCATAGTACAAACTTTGCTTAGTTTGGGGCTAGGATGATCTGTGTGACATTGTCCCTAGATATTATTATTATAATCGAGTACAACGAAATATAACCTTAAATGAACTTATATTGATACAAAACTGTAACACGTCTACATTTATTGTAACACTAACAGTTCTTTAACCAAATACAACTAAATAGGTATAACCATCTAGCGAGACTTTATTTCTTTGAAATAACTAACTCGTATCGTACTCCAATATACTTTTAGGCACGTCACCGCTTGCCACATAAATAATCAATATATTTTTTATTAATTAATTCTTGTACACACAAAACATACAATAAATAGACAAAAGCACGAAGAAAAGAATAGTACAAAGGTGGTGCTTATATCGCAAGAAATTTCTTCCAGCAGACCCACGACAGGAGAAATTTTACACAGCTATAATAATTTGTGTAGGCCTATAATACACTTACATACTAATAATTGCATGCATACTTAAATACATATAAATATTATATCCATTCAATATAATTGTTATTTATGTATAAGCTTTTATTTATACTTATATATATATTAGGCTGATGATGATGAAATATTATCCAACTCAACATGGATAATATCAGCAATAGTCATGCATATCAGTCTGTAATATCAGGCTGTTGATGATGAAATGTTATACAATATAACGGGCGAAAAATCACCCCAGTAGGTATTTAATTAATAAAAAAAAACAATATGCTTTAAGCCGATAATTTGTACATTTTTTGAATAAACATGTTATACAATATAATGGGTGCAAAAACACTCCAGTATTTAATTAATATAAAATTGAAACTTTAAGCCGATAATTTGTAACTTGTTTTAATAAACATACGTTTAATCGATAATATTAAAAAAAACAGATACCTTTATTTTTGAAATAATTACTGTATGAGACAGGACCTATAATTGTATTTTTATAACAATGTTAAATGCAAATATCATACTAGTATCTAGTGGCCCAGCAACATTAGACGCGGACGCTGGAGATGGCTGGCGATCAACGTCCAATGTCAAAGGGTTGTCGAATATATTGGAAATACTCTGTCTTCCTCTACGAAGTTCTCTTGGTCGGTCAGCTCGTCGTCAGATACTAATGCAGCTTCAATATCAGACTCTTAGAATATAAAACAACATAATAAATAATTGGGGGATATGCTATAAACCCCACACAGTATGATGGTCATAGTTCACAGAGAGGCCCTGCAGCCCGTTCTCTGGTTGATATTAACTCGGGTCACTTCTATAGTCAGATAGAAGTGTCCCGACCACTTCCCACTTTACGTTTTAATCCAATAATGCACTATGACTATAATAGGTAAAAATACACCGCAAAGGCACACGCCTGGCAAAACTACGCATGGGCACGTTCGCTTCTTCCATGCGACTGATGATTTAGGAGGACACGAAAAAACCCAGTTATAAAAAACTTTAAAAACAAAAAACCAAATCGGCTGCGTGTTTTTACACCCCACTAGCTTTTAAGGGTTAAACATGGTAGTACCATATTCAGTATATTGTGTAAACATATCTCATAAGATTAAATGTCCATTTTTTTCATAATTTTTTTATGTATATGTCAACCTCAAAGACTTTTGGTGCCGGAAGGTGAAAAGAGAAGAATCCACTTTAAATTCAACAAACACCAGCCAGGAAATTGTAAGCACCACTCAACACAATAGCTTCAAACAAAACCGTTCTTTTTTATTATCATCCGGTGTTTAAGTAAAGGTCTTTTCTTTGAGTTAAAAAATATAACACTTTACAGGAATAAAATGATTTCCGTCACTTGATGAATAACTTAACGTGTTAACTTTTAGGGTAAGGGAATTTTCTTGTGAAATATTCACGCAACTTTTCGTACAGAGGGATAATTTTTTACAACTCGGAAAATTATGGCCCGAATGTTCATTATGTTAATGCGTGGGGTAAGCAGCTGCTATTCTCATTTATATCAGGTACTTATGTCGTAAAGCATCGTATAGCGACGCGGTTAGGACTAACTAGTATACGCTTCTTATAAAGTATAGGGTGGCCAGTAATAGGTACAATGAGTCATAACTGATATAATTTTTTACAACTCGGAAAATTATGGGCCGAAAGTTCATTATATTAATTCGTGGGGTAAGCAGCTGCTATTCTCATTTATATCAGGTACTTATGTCATAATACATCGTATAGCGACGTGGTTAGGACTAACTATTCTACGATTCTTATACAACATGTAACGTAATTAACGCACACCCTCAAACACCCCAATTAGAATATTATGTTGTAATCATAATACATACACTGATTTTTTTATTTAACATGTATATGCATTGTTATCTACTAAATTAGTTTCTTGGAATAAAGTTTATTTTTCTTTATTTTGTATTGAATCATGGAATTTGTATGAATACAAATAAAACTGCGACTTTAAAAGTCTTATTACTTTGACTTACGGTACTTTTCAATTTGTTTTGACTGTACAGGTTTAATATGAAAATAATTTCCGTTGTTTTAATTATTATGAAAAAAAAATATCTATATTAAAAATGATATAAATCGATTCAGTAAACGATTCTGAACAAACTACTTTCAGGGTGTGCGTTAATTAAGTTACATATTGTATATTATAGGGTGGTACAATGGTAAGGTAAGTACAATTAGTCGTAACTAATGTAATTCTGCTCAGAAGAAATATACGATTTAATGTGTCAAATCTTGAAAAGACTTAATAATAATCTTAGCACAGGTACTAGATACACTCATTAGCAGCTTCTTGTGACTAAATTATCTCCTCTGTGTCTAACCAAAACGCCTGTCATTTTCAATCGTAATAGGATTATAAATTTCTTATCAATAATAATAATAATAATATCTGGGGACAATGTCACACAGATCATCCTAGCCCTAAACTAAGCAAAGCTTGTACTATGGGTACCAGGCGACGATATACATACTTATGTAGATAGATAAATACTTAAATACATAGAAAACATCCATGACTCAGAAACAAATATTCGTACTCATCACACAAATATTTGCACTTACCGGGATTCGAACCCAGGACCACCAGCTTCGTAGCCAGGAGCACTACCAACTAGGCTACGGTGACCGTCGAATCAAAATTAATTATCCGATTAGGTAAGAGCATAAATGATTTCACTTATTTGTACAGACGTCAGCACATCCAGCTACCACAATCTGTCAAATTTATTTTATAGATTTTCAACTTTATCACTTAATCATAAGGTTCACTTTCAATTGGGGAAATTTGACAGATTGGGGTAGTTTGATGTGCTGGCGTCTGTACTTCGCTAAGCAACTCAATTTTCTACCACTAATAATAATACAAAATCAAGTTACAATATCTACTTAAATACGCAGAATACCCTAATTCCCGTAAATTTAGTAAAGATCACTAAAGCGGAGCTTATCTATAAGTTTAATAATGTATCTAACATACACGGAAACATTTCAACTAAAAGCAAAGCATTACTCCAAATTGCCACAGGTATTACTTCGCTTAGCACATGTTTCATAATTGTTTGAATTGGTCGCTTTACGTAGCGCGTGTTATTGTATGTATAACTATAATTAAACAAGTGCTATTACTTACAGATGCTTGTAGATGGTAAGAGACTCATAGTAGCTACACGCTACGGGAATAATGGGAAGTGTATGTAAGTAAGTAACCGAATTGCCTGCGAATGTTAATAGTTTTTATTTATGTACTAGCTGTGCCCCGCGGTATTACCCGCGTTAAACTTTATAAACATATACCAAAATATATCAAAATCCATTTGGTGGTTTAGTCGTGATAAAGGAACAAACATCCATACATCCACACAAACTCTCGCATATAGTAGTAGGATTAGTAGGATTGTTACTGTACTTAATGTACTGATTGATTTTGTTCTTAATCAAAGGACTAAAATTATTACGCAGATAATAACTCAAATTGAATTAAAATCTCGTAACTTAAGCGTCTCAGAAATTATTATTCAATAATTTATTCTCATTTTCCGATTATAATAATAATATCCTGGGACATTCACACACGGCCATCTGATCCCAAACTAAGCAGACCTTGTACTATGGAAACCAGATAACTGGTAATAAGTAATAAATTAATAAAATGATTTATTGGATTTCATAATTACAGTTTACAATATTATGAGGCCGCTCCAGTAAGTTATAAAATACTTTTGTTGGGGCTACCTTGCTCCTTCCCAAATTACAATATCCAAAAACAAAATAATAATAATATAAAAAAAATACTAGAACTAAGTACAAATCGTCATAGTCGTAGAATAGTGACGGATCTGACAAATATCAAAGTTTACAGGGCAGCCATTTCAAATAATAACGTTAGTTTTGTTGACATAACTTTGTAAATTCAAAACCTGTAATTATGAAAATTGGCATACGAGTATAAAATAAGGTTCTTTTTTAAGTATAATAAAAAAACAACTTAACTAAAGTTTTCCAGAAAAATCACATGCTTCATTTTTCTTCGGGCTCAACACAGTCGTATAGTATAATCCGTCATTGTTCTTCGAAAAGATACCGTGCAAATAATGACGGATGTTACTTTCCTGTAATGTTCTACCGACTTACTGATTAATATTTTGGCGGATGTGTTATGTGACATATTTTATTTTGACCAGGAGAAGTAAGAAGGCAGGTGGTAGGTAAGTAAATACGTAGGTAGCATATTTTAAATAAAACACAGACTATTTAGTCAGATCTTTGGAGTCTTTTTTTATACGAAGTGTGAACATATAGTTTGAATTAAGCATTGATCAATAGCATTTTAGTATAATATAGACTTACTTAATCAGGTTATATAGCTATTTAGTATATTGCCAATCAAAATCTTAAACATTAATCATAAAAATCAAAGCTTATTACGATAATTCGTATACGGTATAAGTATTTAAGGTAGTAAACATATTAAATAAATTCACAACTTCCGAGATCCATTATTAATAATTAAGGATCTTTGAATATTAATAAGTAAACAAAAAGTATAACTAAGAGTCGTTGAACCTATTTGGTAAATCATCAATCAAGATCTTAAACATTAACCATTTTATAATCAAAGCTTATTACGATAATTCTTATGGATGTAAGGTAATAAAAGTATTCATAAAATCACAACTTCTGAGAACAAATAGTAAGAATTGAGCATAATTATGTGATATGTAAGTAAACAAAAAATATAGAACTGTTCTATTACTTTAAATTATTTAGTCAGACACATTGTTATCATCAGAAACATGTCTGCCGAGTTAAATTACAGAAACGGTTATGATATTTTGTGGGTATTCTTGAGTATTCGCAAAGACTAATAAGATCTTTATATTTATCATTACTAATTGGAATTAGACCCATATACGCTTTGTGTAAGGTTCGCGACTAGCCCCTCCCTCTTACCCACCACTGCAACTCCTGTAAGCCAGGATCAACAGTGGCACTCAATGAAAAGACACTGAGCAGTGAGGCTCAGTCATGTCCCGGGAATCGCTTTAACTATCTTAGATCCCGCAACTAATTTAATCAGAAAGAAAAAAGGAGGAGTTAAAATTGAATAGTTCCACTTCCAGAGCAAAGCGGGAGACAGAATGATATAAAGAGGCTATAGCCTCATAAAACGAGAGAATTGCAACTAGAGAAGCCAGCTGCAAAAGCGCCGATGGCCAATTTAAGGGTCCTAAGTGAGCTGTTATATTTGATTCCAATAGTAGGTATGGCAAAAGCCCTTAAACGCACGGAAGTTGTTCCTTGTTGCTACAAGATCCGTATAATAAACTACTCCAGATATTGGTAGCAAACTGTTTAACATAATATCAAGCTGATTTTGCCAGAGATCACACTTCCAAAGAATGTGGTGAGCAGTTTGTTCATATTCGTTACTGGAAGTTGAGCACAGACAGATTGGTGCAGATACTAATTTGAAACTAAACAATTTACTTTTAAAATTGCCGTGTCCGGTAAGAAGTTGTGCAACACAATGGTCTATGATTAGCCAAGTTTTATTTAACCGTTCGCGTACATCCGGAAAGAACTGGTGCAGATGGCGACCCTTGGTTGAGCTATTCCATCTACATTGCTATTAATTTAGTAGTTCGTCATTTAATTCAGCTATTGGCATAAATAGCCTGTTTATTTTCGTACGGTCGCGTAATAAGAAATCATTTTCTAAATTTTCGCGCGTCGAATAATACATTGCTGCTCGTCTTTGAACTTCAAGATCAACCGGAGGTAAAACCGCTAGTACAGGCTGGGCCTCTGTGGTTACTGTTTCTATATGCTTTACACAAAAATATCAACGCCAACCAATACCATAGTTTTTGCTGGATACAAATAAATGTCTTTCATATTTTCTAGTACGTCTCGTGTTCCTGGGGGTAATGGCGAAATGCGCTCTGAAAAGATACAGAGACATCAATATAATTATGTGAAACGTACTTATGTAAAAAATATGAATAACGCAGGTCGTCTTCTACTAAAAACTGTAAGACTATTCTTAATACATTTTCTATGAAAATACAAAAAATTACTTAATTTTATTTATACAGGTGCATTATTACATAGATTGGACTATTTTTGTATAAAAGTAAATAATAAATGAATAGAAATAATCATGGTTTTACAATAGAAAAAAGGTGGAACTGAAATAAGATCCAAGAACAAAGTGGGATGGTCTGATACGACAGTTAGATAAAATAACATGTACGCAGAATATCGTCGGTTGTGATCTAGCGTCACTATCGTGTCCATAGAAAAATGTTATGTAGTTATATACTCCTTGAAAATTTTAACTGTCAAATCTAACACAAATTTAACGAACTAATTGTTGTTCTATCACTAAGCAAATACAATTTTAATAAAAATGTAATTTGAAATTGATTTAAAATTTTCAGTAGAATACTGACGGATAGCCAGAACCGGCTCTGTAAACTATACTTTGTAAAATTTGTGGAAATACAGAAAAAGGAGGCAAATATAGATAAAGTAGCGTAATTGTTTACGAAAAATCTAATCCGTTACAACGCGACAGCGAGCTCGACGAACAACGGCGATAGCGCGGTTACGCCCGAAGCGGGAGAGGGCGGCGGGGGATGCCCGCGCGGCGTAGAAAGACGAGTATACACAAACGTCATTTTACTATGAGCGCTCTTCAAATACGTCAGTTTACTGGCTGATTAATTTGAAATCTAAAATACATATAATTTTTTCGTTAATGCAGATAAAATATTTCGACATCGTACGATCTAAATATGCCAAAAAGTGAATTTTGGATTTTTTTCAAATCCGTCATTTTACTACGATTATGACGAAATATTGACAGCTCTAAGTGGGTTATGTGTGTATGTGTGTGTATGCGTGTGTGTGTGTATGTGTGTGTGTGTTTTTTCTGTTTCCTCATATGTAAGAGTTTTAACCATTCTATGATTTTTTTGCACTCATAATGGTGCATAGAATAAATACTCAATTTGAAATTAATTTTATTATAAATTTAAGTGGATTGTGTAGTGTATTGGCTTCTAGCAAATTCAGTTCGAACTCTTGGAGAGTGAGCCACGTTATGTCTAGTTCTGATACTCCGTACTGTACGGTACAGTTTTATGCACGCGTAGAGAGATATTTAAAACATACAATTTTCTTACTGTCAGTAGATTGCTAATCTTGTAAAGGTGGTCTGTACCTAAATGGTTTAAAATATATTACTTTAATAATTGACCTTTGCTATTTGTATATCGGCATGGGGAGGTGCAACTAAAATCAAATTTTTAGAACTTGAAAGAGAAGTTCTAAAAATTTGGATTTAGTTGCACCTCCCCATACCGGTATACAATATATTATGACTGATTGAGCCAGAGCAACGTAAATTTTATTCAAAAGTTGTGCCGATGTGGCTTGACGTAGGCTTCTAAAAATCATTATATTCTTCATACATGCTCGCCTATTTAGGGTACTACCCGCCCTTTCTTGAGAACGTCTCCGATTTGGTCAGAGAAAGTTCGACGAGGTCTTCCCATTCACACAAGCCAGGTATACTTCTTTTGTCAGAAAGATATATAAGGAATAAATATAACCTGAAACTTATTCTGTAAAGTACTTGTAATCAGGTTGCTCATCTCTGTGCTCAAACTCACTTAGATGTTGTTACCGGGGGTGGGCGTTGAGTTATTACACCTGAAACATCTGATCACAGTACGATTAGATTCTCCAAAAATGTGTTACAAGGTTTAATTCTAAATCTGCGTGCGTTGTTTGTACGAACCATTAGTTCCGTGTTAAATCTTAATGCTTAAGGGGCGAATTGTATTAAGTATTAGCTGTGCCCCGCGGTTTTACCCGCGTTAAACTTTATAAATTATCACAGCTCCACCCCGTAGGTGATAGCGTGATAATATGTACCCTATATGTTGACCCGACCTCTAATTCATGCAAAATTTGAATTAAATCCATGCAGTACTTTTTGAGTTTAGCCCGGACATACATACAGACAAACAGACAAAAATTCTAAAAACTATATTTTTGGCTTCGATATTGATTGTACATCACGCCCCACATATCCTTTTAAAAAAATATTCAATGTACAGTTTTGACTATCGATTACGATTTTATTATATGTATGTATAGAATAGATATATATTTATCGTATGAGGTAGGATGACTAAAAGAGTCAGCACACATATCAAATCGGAAAGGGACCGTCACCGTATCGCCTTGCACCTCGCCGTCAAACAGGCGTCAACCTAACGTAAGTACTTATCCAAAGCAGATCAGCAACTCCGATACATCGATTCTGCTACGGCTAGGCGGCGCCGCGCTTACGGTGAACTCGTCCCGAGGCAAGTCGTTTACAAGACAAATACTGAGCGACTCTAGTTGATACAGTTACGATACGTTTTCGAGTTAATATGTGTTTGATGACCTTAATTCGGTAAATTACTACCTTATATACCTAAAGAATGCGTCGCAAACAATATTTTGTCAATAACATTATTATGTTGTATTCTCGCTTATTATACGGGTTACTAGAACTCATCAAGGTGATAGAAAGCATCGGCAACGCGTGAGTGATGCGACTTGTATTGCTTGTATCATAGACAATGATAAATCTTTACCACTGAATTTACAGATTTGGAATATATAACGTATACCCTGAATTAACACGTAACGTACAATAAGCCTCTTAAAGGCGGTTAACAAAATAGGATTCAATTATATGTGTGTAAAGATATTTATTTTGTTCGATATTGTGTGTCAATATTTAAAGAACCCTGCGCGCTTTTGCTACGGCAATATAAAAAATTAATTGGAATGATAGTAATCTACCGAAGATTAAAAAAAAAAGATTTTTATTCACGTAGACTTTAAAAAAGCGCTTTTAAATAGTCAGAACATGTTTGTATACATATAGTATACATATAGTTGTATACATTATTATTTCTAGTAACATAGATATTTAGGTACACTTTGTATGAAAACATTTATAAAATTTATTTTATTATAGCAATGTTATTTAGCTAGCTCGTATCAAGTTATTGTCAAGAGATTATGTTTAATTATCTAGTTTAAGTCTAATATTTTTACTACATATTGTCAATGGTTCTGTCTATATTAAGGTATTATTATTATGACGGACCTTGTGTTAATATCGACGGTCGCGCTTTAATGCTACCACCGGATCCAATGCGCCCCAACTGAGAAGACCCAGCGATTCAAACTCAGTGGTTCATCTACTACCGGTTTCAACACGACCCAGTTGAGACGGTCCGGCGACACATACTCAAGCGGGCATGAACACGGGATTTATCGTATCAGACACAGAAACTTCATGGGCTCATGCACAACACTTTGCTGAAGATCATCACATGATCAAATGCATAGTTTTCAATTCTATAAAGCACATACCGACAAACATTCATTTTTATATAATAAAATAATGAAATGTGTTGTCAAGCTCACAATGCAGTACATAAACATAATTTAAAAACAGTAGTTATAGCAACAAAATATTTTGAATTAGTCCGTCTATGTGGTATGTTTCGTCACTTTTTTTTTTGTAGAATATCTAGGGACAATGTCACACAGATCATCCTAGCCCCAAACTAAGCATAGCTTGTACTATGGGTACCAGGTGACGATATACATACTTATATATGTAGGAGTAGGGGGCCCAAAGAGCGGTATGTCAGGGTTTGGAGTTCCCATGTTGTTGGGATTAAGTAGCCACAATTAACTAACAAGGTCGATTAATTTACACACTAATTACAATATTACAATGATTGTGATTAAAATAAAGAAAGTATAATGGAGGCGAAGAGAATCTTAATTCTACGTTCGTATAGTGGCAATACAACCACCTGAATAGCGTATTGTCTAGGCAATATAGCTATAGCATAGGGTATCGCGTCAGCAATTCCGCGTATGCAATATACAGTGCAAGACTGTACCAAGTAGACCAACAGTTCTGTTGGGAGCAGAGCTCTTTATCGAGTCTAATCCGAAATTAGACTGCCGGTACATTTTTTTTTTTTTTTTAACGTGACGCGTGCTGTTAGCCTCTCGGCTTTTACTGCTTCACCGGACAGTAGGGGTGAGCGTGGGCTCTAGCTGCCGGTACAAGCCAGTGCGAGCTCTTATATGGGGGTAGGCCACGCCTCCTACTCCCTCCAAACAGCTCTGTTCAATGGCGTACGGAAATACGTCACCCGTTTACTCGATACAATAAGCAATTTACAAAAAGGATCTAAATCCAAATAGCGTAATTAATAAAATTCATCAAATAATCTAACAGGAATTATCGTGAAGTTATAACAGTTGTTTTTTAACAACTATAATCTAATTACAATATCAAAATATACTCTCAACAATGTTTTGTACAGTACCAACTAAATGTCTAACTTGGTTGGCGAATTTAATTTTTAATAATCTCCGACACGGCCAGAACTGACCATTCACACGTCCTCGTGTGATCCTGTAACAAAGCACAATCGGGTAAATACCGATCGGCCTTTCTGACCATTAATAAAGAACAGAAACTTTAAAGAAAAATCCTGAATCCATCATAAATCATAAAAAGTAGTTATAATAATTAAAACTGTCACAGACAAACATAACTCAGTCGAAATCACACCATGGGATTCGACCAATTGGAGTTGAATAGACATCCCGCATAGGAGTCAAGATCATCCAAAACTTGGAGTCAAGATAGACATCCTTAGGCGTCAAGTCAAGATAGACAACCCACATTGGCGTCAAGTCAAGATAGACAACCCACTTTGGCGTCAAGATAGACAACCCACATTGGCGTCAAGTCAAGATAGACAACCACATTGGCATCTAGTCAAAATAGACAACCCACTTTGGCGTCAAGATAGACAACCCACATTGGCGTCAAGTCAAGATAGACAACCACATTGGCGTCAAGTCAAGATAGACAACCCACATTGGCGTCAAGCCAAGATAGACAACCACATTGGCGCCAAGTCAAGATAGACAACCACATTGGCGTCAAGTCAAGATAGACAACCTTACACATTTTGTAAATTGTAGCTATGATATGTCAGTAACAGAACAATCATTATCATCACCGTCAACATTGACGTCCTCAATAACGCTAACTGGACATTCAGGCATTTTTCTTACACATTACTATTTAAAGATTTCAACAAATATCGATCACCATCCAATAATTCAATGATTTTATAAGGACCTTTAAATTTTGGGTCTAATTTAGATTGGTTTCTCTCTTGACACCGAACCATTTCAATGAAACCAGTTAATGAATTAGAAAAAGATTATTGTTTTCCTAAACAATATACGTCAGAGGATCAACATCCAAAGAAAGTTAGTTTTTAATGTAAGTTAATTCAAACTTATCCGCAATGCAAACCGTCAATTTAATTTAAAAACCGAAAAATTATACACTCAATAAGGACAAAATCACCAACTTTAAATTTGTTTAAAATAGCTTTAGACTTATCAAATCTTTCTTTATCATATTGAGCACTTTTGTTTATACCTGGAGCTGCTTGTTCTCTAACATAAGATAAATTAACTTCAATTTCTCCATCATCAATACTCATCAAATTAAGAGGTCTAGCAACCCGTCCTATCAATAATTCCAAAGGACTAGCCTTAGTAACACGATTGACTGTGCAAATAAGGGCTAATTGGACATCACCAACCGCGTCTTGCCATGATCGCTCACTGGTTTCGACAGCGGTAAGCATACCCTTCAACGTCCTTATTACACGTTCAACCTGACTATTGGCTCTACATGATCCAGTTGCTATTAAATGTAAAGTAATATTATGGGAATCACAAAATTCTTTAAAGTGTTTGTTGGCAAAACATCGACCCTGATCGGCTACAATTCTAATAGGCGCTCCAAATAAGGAAACAAAAGTGTCGATCTGGGTAGTGTGATATAATAAGACATACTTTGTAAAAGAATCAATAAGAACTATGATGTATTCTTTGAGATCACTTTTTACCAAGTTTTCCAGTAACGTCAATGTGTACAGTATGCCAAGGAATACTAACTTAAGGTATTGGACGTAATTCGAAAACAGAAATAACTATGTATGTGCCTAGTAAGTTAGATGTTCCCTTTTTTTATCACAAGCTTAAATTGCAAATATCTTGAAAACCGCTAGTTTAATCGAAAAAGTAATGAAAGTTTTGCTCCCCTTGCAGCCCCACCAACACGAGCCTGTATCTCATACTGACCTTAACATCTACCCTCGAAAGCAAATATCATACACCCGCATATCTTTAGAACATCGTGTAAAAAGATTAAAGAACAAAGAGTTGCATTTATGATTTCAAACTTTTAAATGACGGTACGGATTTCTCCGCCTTCTTATGACAGTTTGTAGATTTGTGCCCAGATATGCCACAGAAGTGGCAAACCACCGAAGCGGGTCTGATCCGCTTACTTTCAATTGAGTCAGAATTCTCTGAGGAATCATTTTTCCATTTGGAAGTAAGTGTGGTAACTAAACGACCAGCATAAGCAGCTATAGACTCACCATCTTTTGGTGGGCCATTTTGGAGGTTAATAAGAGTAGCGGATATAGTTTCGGTTACATCAAAACGATAAACAAAGAGACTCTTAAAGTCTAACCAGGTCATACCTGCGTATGATATTTGGGAAAGCCATGTGGCAGCACTGCCTTTTAAGGCTTTGCTTAAAGCAATAATAAGAGCTCCGCCCTGAAGTAGTTTCTCGGTCAGACAAACATCTAAGGTATTACTCCAAACCAAAGCATTAGAATCGGGCAAATCAGGATCAAATTCGGACAAGCGTATCACAGGCGCAGGAGTGAAAGGCGTCCTAATAGCGCCAATTAATTAGGCCATGCAATGTTAGAGCTTTGAAGCTCTAACATTGCACGCCATGGATCCTCAGCCTGCGACAATGGTGTCGCAGGCATAGCTTGTCCTGATCCCACTTCTGATGTAGGAGTAGGGGGCCCAAAGAGCGGTATGTCAGGGTTTGGAGTTCCCATGTTGTTGGGATTAAGTAGCCACAATTAACTAACAAGGTAGATTAATTTACACACTAATTACAATATTACAATGATTGCAATTAAAATAAAGAAAGTATAATGGAGACGAAGAGAATCTTAATTCTACGTTCGTATAGTAGCAATACAACCACCCGAATAGCGTATTGTCTAGGCAATATAGCTATAGCATAGGGTATGTACCAAGTAGACCAACAGTTCTGTTGGGAGCAGAGCTCTTTATCGAGTCTAATCCGTAGATAGACTGCCGGTACAAGCCAGTGCGAGCTCTTATATGGGGGTAGGCCACGCCTCCTACTCCCTCCAAACAGCTCTGTTCAATGGCGTACGGAAATACGTCACGCGTTTACTCGATACAATAAGCAATTTACAAAAAGGATCTAAATCCAAATAGTGTAATTATAAAAATTCATCAAATAATCTAACAGGAATTATCGTGAAGTTATAACAGTTGTTTTTTAACAACTATAATCTAATTACAATATCAAAATATACTCTCGACAATGTTTTGTACAGTACCAACTAAATGTCTAACTTGGTTGGCGAATTTAATTTTTAACTATCTCCGACATATAGATAGATAAATGCTTATATACATATGAAACATCCATGACTCAGAAACAAATATTCGTGCTCATCACACAAATATTTGCACTTACCAGGATATATTTTTAATATCCTTAAATAAATAATAAATAGCAAGTTACTAAGCTATTACTGTTACATTTTGCAATATTATATTAAAATTAAACCACGAGCAGTTGGCTATACATGGATAGATATATTTTTTTGAATTTTCAAAGTGGAGTTATAATTAATAAATGTAAGACGTTTGAGTATTTTGAAACGGCGAAAATAATCCATAGAGTTAAAGTATAGGTTTTATAAAATTTTACTATGTTACATTTGATTATTTATTTGGTATAAATGTATTTTGTATCAGCACCCTACTGTGTTTGCACTTAATCTTTTTCAAATTGAATTTCAACAGAATAGCTGTTGATTTTACTCAACGAGCCTCGTTCTGTTTTCCATTATGGGTAGCTACATTTTGTTTTTATTATTTACTAGCAACGACCGACCCTGTTTCGTACGGGCAAGCAGCAAGTGATATATTTATAAATATCAGGTAGACCGATATATATTCCTATTCCTACTTTATCATAATAAAGACTCTTCATATACCGCCTCTGAAAAACATCGATGATCTAGGGATCTACCGGCTAAGTTGCCGAACATCGATTTCTTAAATGGCGTTTAAATAAATAAAGGTTAAAAAGGACTTAATCAATCGTTAAATCGGCTTCCATGAGCAGTTATAAATAGTCCGGAATCGACTGTCAACGTTGAAGCCGATTGAACGATTGATTAAGTAATTTCTAACCTTTTTTTATTTGAACGCCATTTAAGAAATCGATGTTCGGCGACTTAGCCGGTAGAGCCCCTGATCCTATACTACGCATTGCCTATAATACGGTATGTACCAGGTGGTGACGGCATAGAATATCACTACCCCATTTCATCCCGTCGGGGACGTAGAACTTGACCGTGGGAATACCTACCAGAGAATGGGCAGTAGTGATTTTATGTGAACTATGACTATCAAACTGCGATCGCCAACCCGTCTGCCAAGCGTGGCGGTTTTGGCATAACCCCCTATTGCTTGGAGAGGCACTTCGTCCAGCCGTGGAAGTACTTTGGCTGACATGATGATGATGATACAATTTTATAAACATATATACTTATAATTATATTACTAAATACCTACATACATATCATAGAAAAATTATACCCAGACACGATCGTACTCATTGCACGAAGATGTGTCCTGGGGACCTACCGTTATTATTAGTAATGCTATTTGCCAATCATCGTGATCGTGATCAGCGTATAAAAACTACTGAATCATTCTTTCAAGCGGCTTCAACGTTGAAAATCGATTCCGGACCATTTATGACGTCATAAATGGAATCCGATTGAACGAATGACTTAGTCATTTTCCACCTTCCTCTATTTAAACGCCGATGACTGGAGAATTAGGCGGAAGCACCCCTGGGTGGGGATCGAACCCGTGATCTCTGGATTAGTAGCCACGGTCACCATCCACTAGACAAATACGAATACAAATATTTATTGCGATCATGAGTGATACATAGGTATTACAGAATGTAGAGGTACATACATGATACCCTGTTAGGGCGCAGCAATACAATTTTAATATAAAATGACTTACAAACTATTTAATTAATCTTAGGTTATATATTTATTATATTTATATATACCTTTATTATTATGTTATCATTATATTTATACTATTTACTTTAATATATTATAATTTGATTATTTTTTATATTGCACACTGTCTTAATGTTTAGTTCTGTCCTCGAAAAACTCTTATACTGTAATATCATTTTTGGGTTAAGTATAAGACTAACAGGGTATTCAAACTATGGGCTCTTATCTCTACAATAACTTGATATTCATGTAAAGAATCTTTGATCAATAAATACTATTTTTATTTTAGAATCCCAGAATCTAAATATATTAAAATATTGCCCAGTATAGTAGAATGTTCCGCATCGCGCGCAGTCAAACTTTACTCACGACTTCCTGTCTCAGAGAACAGAAACTGCCAATACAACTCGAAACATTTTACTATTCTAACGACCCGTAAATGGTATATAAGTAAGAAGGAGCTTTCTAAAAAATAATTATTAAACTTTCTTCAAAAAAAAATCTTAATGTCGTAAGGTTGGTTCAAAATATACTTGCTAAAATAACTTTATCTGGCATACTTAACCGCAAATAATAAATATTAAGGAGGAGGCGCTCATAGCCAGATGCTTTCACCTGTCCGTAAGTGATTGGCGAGGTTAATCAACTAAGCTCGCGGTCAGGCCATGGATGGGTGACCGCTAAAGTGGTTTTATTTCTGAGCGTCTGTGGGTGCTTCGGAGGGCACGTTAATCTGTCGGTCCCGGTTGTAGCCATTATACAATAGTCGCTAAGCCGTGTCTGAAATCTACTGGGCGGCTTGAGCAACTCTGACACTAGGGTAACGACTGCCTATACGATAAGTAAGTAAGTAATAAGTTCAGATCCTGAGCCAGGTCAAATGGAGTTAAACTGGATAGACAATGTGTTAAACAAATTTTAACCAGGCTATTTCACCACGTACGTCAAATCTGTCTCCGTTCGTTTTATATCTCTTCCATGATGGTGTGAGTGAGAGATTAGAGAGCGCACTTATGTAAGTAGACATATTGTTTCATGGCGTACTTTAATTTATTTCTTTAAATTTAGCTGCAATTAATGTCTAAGTCATGTTCTCCTTAGGTGGTGCAAAGATAACAAGATAGGTGCATTAGGTAAAGATATTGCTTAACGAAATTAATACATAGTACTTACAGTTGAAAAAAAGGAGCAAACAGATGTACATATACATACACATATATATAATAGATACTATTGAATTCAAGTTGACCATAACATCTAAAATTCAGACAGTAACACTACAATTCCTGGTACTATATAATATCATACTAATATTATAAATGACGATAGTTTGTGACTGTGTGAGTGTGTATGTTTGTTACTTCTTCACGTCTGAACGGCTGAAGCGATTTTAATAAAATTTGGTATGGAGTTATCTGACACCCTGGATTAACACATAGGCTATAATTTATAATGTTTAACGCGGGTAAAACTGCGGGGCACAACTAGTTGTTCATAATTGAAACGACCAACACCAGTGGCTGTAACTACAAATTGATCGACAATGAAGTAGCTCTGTGCATGTTATATCCGTAGTTTAAATAGGTGCATGTGGTCAAAACACGCGGAATAAATCTATATTGAACTAAAGCCATAATTCAGAGCGCGGCAATGTTTATAGCGCAGTTGTGAGGCTTAACAGGTTGGTATGTTTGTTCGAACAACGATAAATTCTGAACAAATAACCTTTGTTTTCAATTAATTTGTATTTTGTTGAATATTTTTAATCTTCATGAATTTTATGGTATTCGATCGCTTGGTTAAAAAATTATTACGTCTTGATTGTTCTTGCTTTTAGATCATCTTTTAAGTTTCAGATTTCCATACTTCCAAGGTCAAAACAGCAGTGTTTGTTGTAGTGGTTAGTACCCCTGACTGCTAATTCTTTGAGATTTGATGATTCTGAGAGATTCTCCATTCCATTATTTCTCCAATGTTTTTGTACCCGATTAATAATTATTTTGATGTTTGATAGGCTTTCCAAAATGATCCCATTTAAATAATATTCAAATCGAATTATAAACTTAGGGTAAAAAAATCGGAAGTCGGTTTTATGGTATTAAAATTGTTTTTATTAAGATTATTTCTAAGTGCCGCTTGTAATATAGTAAATATCTAGTGACAAATATCTAGTGACAATGTCACACAGATCATCCTAGCCCCAAACTAAGCAAAGCTTGTACTGTGGGTATCAGGCGACGATATACATACTTATATAGATAGATAAATACTTATATACATAGAAAACATCCATGACTCAGAAACAGATATTCGTGCTCATCACACAAATATTTGCACTTACCGGGATTCGAACCCAAGACCACCAGCTTCGTAGGCAGGGGCACTACCAACTAGGCTAGGTATTAACCTACAACGGTACTATATTTCAATTACTATATTTCCGGAGGTCGTGGGTTCGATTCCCACCCAGGACAGATATTTGTGTGCATGAACTTATCTGTTTGTCCTGAGTCCGGGTGTAGTTATCTATATTAGTATGTATTTACAACAGAAAATTGGTATATATGTAGTTTATCAGTTGTCTGGTTTCCATAGTAAAGGCTTTGCTTAGTTTGGGATCAGATGACCGTGTATGAATAATGTCCTAAGATATTTTATTATTATTTGTTATTATAATCGTCATGAGTTTTATGGAATCAGAATGCGGAATTAGATCGGTTAGATAAAAATCTTAACGTTTGGATTGCTCTTGTTTTTAGATCATATTTTAAGTTCAGATTTCCATACTTCCAATTTCGAAACAGTCGTACCTCAGTTAACATGATTCTCTGCTAGCATTTTCTGTGATCTATTACAAGCATATTTTTAAGGGCACCAATATATTCTGATATAACATTATTTATATTTCAGCATCAGTATGGTTGTTACTGTGTCCTTAAACGGCTGGACCGATTTTAATGACATTTTATGTGTGTGTATGAGTGGTAGTCATTTTTGTGTCATGACTGGTCTGCTGGTCTAGTGGTTAGTGAACCTGTCTGCTAAACCTGAGATCGTGGGTTCATTTCCTCTTTCTTTGTGTGATGAGCACGATTATATGTGTCTGGGTGTAATTTATCTATTACATGTATGTATTTCAAAATATATAAGTACGTATTAAGGTTTTTAAATCTTCGCGGTTTGTACACATTTTTATATATTGTGGACACGGATCTAAATCGCGATAACAATTTAAGGCAAATCATTATCTTTAGGTTACCCGACGTTCCGGCATGGATTGCATCAGCCGTGGTCACGGGTCGACTGGTGTGGCTCGGCAGCGTCGTCTCCGTGAAGCTCGGGTTTCGGTATCTACCCTCGCATGGTCTTGATATGTTTCCTTATTTTCTTGTACGGAACACACAACACTAATGACATCAGCATAATGGCTGGTGCAATCCATGTCGAAACGTCAGGTAACCTAAAGGTAATGATTTGCCTTAAATTGTTATCGCGATTGAGATCCGTGTCCACAATATATAAAAAAATAAGTAGGTATGTTTAACAGTTGTTGTAATTTTGTTTTCTTTGTGTGTCTAATTGTATTGGCTCGAACGAACTGTTACATCCCTATTTACGTTGTACACTGCTGAGTTGCAATAATTGTCGACGCAAATACAAACAAGCAAATCAGCAATAAATAATGAACATAAATTCGCATGTTTACAGTTTTAGTCAGTGTATAAGGGGAAGGTGAAATTGCTCCCTGCCCCCTGGAATTGCGAACGTCCATGAGTAGCGGTTACCACTTACCGTTGGGCCCCTAGCTTATCTGCCCGAAATAATAATAGTTCTCCCTTTATATTATTTAAAACATAATATATGATCAGATCTTAACATAAACATATTTTTTTTCTATTCTTCTATTACTGGTAAAATCGTCGATAGTACCAACTTAGTTAACGCGACCAAATTTTTCTTTATTGGTATTTCAGGTAGATATGCTAGCGGCCCACTTGATGATCAGTGGTAACCGCTACTCATTGACATTCACAACGCCAGGGGGTCCAGCAAACTGCTGCCTACCGTGAGATTAATACTCTTTTTAAAACCTCATTTAAACGACATATTACCTTTTTGTATGAATATCATCATCTTATATTCTAGGTAGCTAATTTAGAGAGTGGACACTTAGTATCATAAACACTGATTGAACAACTCAAGGCCATCAGTAGAGCAAAGTACAGACGTCAGCACATCAAGCTACCCCAAACTGTCAAATTTCTCCAATTGAAAGTGAACCTTATGCTTACGTGATAAAGTTGAAAATCTATAAAAGAAATTTGACAGATTGAGGTAGCTGGATGTGCTGGCGTTTGTACACAAACCACACGACCAGTCATTAAGAACTTATCGATCGCGCGGCGGAATTCTGACCACCCGGAGTGATTACAAATGCTCGGTGGACTCGCATATGACAATGAAACGAAAAAGTAGTTAGTGATTGTGATGAGAGAACAGCACAAACGCTTTATAAATAAAACAGTTTTTATACGTCCTTAACTGAATGCACTCTGTGAAACAATGGGTTGGAAAAATATTGCTCAACTATTAATCGATATGAATTTGAATTCTGTTAATACAGTCAACGGCAAAAGTAGATGATAAAAATTGGAAGAGAGGTTTTGTTAATGTCGATGGATATTGGGCGGCATTTTTATTAGGTATTATTCTTACACCATACACTACCCATACTCCAAATTCCTTACAATATGGTCCAACTGAACGTTGTCTGGAAGAGATCGCTGTAAGCGATAAGACCACCAATTGTACCTATTTTTAATATAATTAACTTTATCATAAATTGTGTTCTGTAAATGGTGTACAATAAAGTGTATTTATCTTATCTTATTTTTTAAAGTTAACACACACACACTTTAGAACACTTCATCGGTACACTATTTTGGGGAACACCCAAATACTCCGAAATATTTTATTCAGAATTTTGATGTTCCGATTTTCAAAAGTCCGAATTTCATAATACCTAAGAATTGTAATGCCTATTATTAAATATCACGAAATTTATGTTTCCGAAAGTCGTAAATGCTATTTGTTAGTATTCCGATTTTCATACGTTCTAAGAGCCAAATGCTCGAAGAGTTCGCAGTCCGAAAAACGACATTCCGAATTTCAATACTTCGAATAAACTAAACATCAACACGTTGTGCTACAAAATTTTGTGCCAGAAATGAATCGCTGCAAAACTGACTTCACGTAGTCTTGTCTGCCCTACCCTAGAGTGTAATTTAGCCCGCGTAGGCGCGTAGGGGTGGGGCGGCCTGCGAACTGAGGAGCAGGTGGTTGCATGACTGCTTGCGCATTCCTGCTTGCATGCTGCATGCCTGCTTGCATGCTGCATGCTTGCTTGCATGCTGCATGCTTCCTTGCATGTTGGATGCCTGCTTGCATGTTGCATGCCTGCCTGCTTGCATGTTTCAGCCGCCGAGTGCCAGGTCCCTCTATTGTTGGTGAATCATTTGGGTTAGGTTAGAACTGTGACCGGGCAAAAAGTTTTTTTTCGAATTGTTGATGTTTCGAATTATCATTAAGTCGGACTTTTTGTTATTCGATCTATTGAAGCTCGGTATTTTAAGAATAGTAATTTTAAACGTTAGGAATATTGAAATTCGGGAATTATAAAACTAGGAGTAATCATAAGTCGGAGTTGTAATATTCGGAATTTTCTACCATTCGGAATCATGAAAGTCGTTATGTTTGAAATTCGTATTTGTGACTGTCGGAATAAAGTTTTTCGTACTAATGTAATGTACCCACTATTTTGTTGCGGTTTGCCGTTGACTGTACGTTACTTTTCTATATGTTCTTTAATCATTGATACGATTATAAAGATTTTTTTTGTTCTTCTGCGTGCCTGATACGGTTCCGAAAAATATAGCTTTTACCGGATCGATAAAAGTGTTTTAATTAAAACGTGTTGTACAGACGCCAGCACATCCAGCTACCCCATTCTGTCAAATGTCTTTTATAGATCTTCAACTTTATCACTTAAGTAGGTATAAGGTTCACTTTCCATTGGGGGAATTTTACAGATTGGGGTAACTTGATGTGCTGGCGTCTGTACATTTAAAAATAAAACATCGATAAGCATGTAACGCCGTTTTAAACGTAATTATTTACATCTCTAGTTTGCTTTGCTTTTGCTTGAAGTTATCCCAGGTGGTGGGGAGACAGATAACGTTACCTTGACTTTAATGTTGTTTTGTGGCTTAAGTTGACAAATACCCCATCTCATCCCGTAAAAGAATAAAAGTCATCCCGAAGAAATACCTACTGATGTATGAACTGCAGCATCTCTCTCGTTAACTATGACCTTCATATTGCGATCGCCAGCGCGTGTGCCAAGTAAACATACCTGCACTCTAATGTTCTTTTTGCATTGCCCAATCCTTATAATCCAATGGTATGGAGAAACCAACTCGACCGAAGAGACGACAGTTGTAAGACCGACCCAAGGTCTTTACGTGCTCTCCAAGGCATGGGGATATTTCTCACGGTGTAGCAACTCTTTTGGTGCGAAATAAATTCTAATAACACAGATAAAAATATAAAATAACTACCTACCTACAAACATATTTTGATTTAATGACATCGCATCAACCGTGATTGTTGATATTCCTGAACATTGAACAGAACAACAAACAAAGTTTTCACTAAACATTTAAATATAGAGGTAATGGCATAATAAATCTAGCCTGTAAATGTAATTATTATCTCGATGATACATTGATTCAATATGTATTTAATGACTACCTCGTTGGTCTAGCGGTAGCGTGTTCAACCGCAGTTCAAATACCGGGTCGGGCCAAAAAGTGATAATGGGATTTTTCCGTAAAAAGAAATTTATCAATATCAGCCCGAAGTCTGGGAGTTGGCGGTATTAAACCCCCGTGCCTCGGAGAGCACGTTAAGCCGTCGGTCCTGTACCTGACCTCTTTCCGGTCGTATCGCTAGTCGTCCCATCGGATCATGAGAGTGATGGAATAGAAAGTGCCCCTGTGTTTGTGCACACACTTGTGCACTATAATAGGTCCTGTGTAATTGGCTAATCTCCATCGAGAATGGCCGCCGTAGCCGAAATTCGGTCGGGAAGACATCATCATGTATTTAATATATGCCGTATTTCTGAAATATAGCAACGTAAATTATACATCCTCGTGGTTATATCACACATGGAGTTTAACGAAAAACGCAATAAATATTTCATAGTTATTACCCTTTTCGTTAATCTCCGTACTTTTAAAAGCCCTTAACTTCCACGTGTATCCTATAGCCGCCCGTACACCTAACTCGTTTAAGAACCATTGCTCTTATCCCACATAAACGTATTTCCGGTTTTCCTCTCCGAAGTTGAATAATAGACAAATATTATTTTGAAGCAATGCAGATATCTGCCGACTATTTGGTTCAGGCGAGGGTTATTCCTGCTCCAATTGTCCTTGTTTACGTGTCCATTGATGCGAAAATAGGCCTTGTCCGTAAACAAAATATTCTCAAGGCTACAGAATCGCTGCAGCATAGTGTCAGCCAATAACTTATTTCTTGGTATTGTCAAAGCCACCGATAGATTACGTGTAGATGATTGGTCAAAAATGTGGTAAATGGTAAAAAATGTCAACCTCTCGAATATTCTTGTGTTCTAATCTCTTACCTTTGGGGGAGACTATATCCAACGGTAGACGATATAAGAAAAGAAAGAAAAATATTTATTCAGAAAATTGCACAGACAACAAGAATATAAAATAACATAATGAAAAATAAGATACACTAGTTGCCTGTGCAAGCCTGAAATGGCACCATCTCAGCATTAGCTAGAGCATTTTATCGTTCATGATATCAAGCCTATGTTGATGATAATGTATGTTTTATCATTTAAAATCAATTAAGATATGATACGTATTTTATATATTATTATTTTAGAAACTTGTCAAAAATATCTTATTTTTATCTGCAGTAAGAACTTTTGGCTAACTTATGAAATAAATCCACAAAAGAACAAAAGTAAGAATTATAAGTAGGTATACATATGAGCAAGTAACTTGGTTAAAACAACTACAGTGTTATTCAGCTCATAATTCACCGTAACCGCGTATTATACGCTTTGTAATTCCTACCTCAGTAAAGAGAATTGATTTACTACCCAAGTCTTAAAGACACAACTTTCCACAAGTCGGGAAAATCATGAACGGAAACTTCCATTTTGCACATAGGAATTTCAAACTACGTTACGTAGTAGATAGCAGATCCCTGAGCTTGCATTTATACGCCACTTGAAAATGTTGGATGCAATTGAGTGAAAAGTACTTATATTTTCGCGTTTATTCGCTATTTGAAAATGTTGAAAAGGAATACAGATAATAAACTCAAACTCATTTATCCCTTGTTTTTTGGTAATACAGGGTCTTAAAATAAACATAGTTCCTCAAAAATCTGCCAAAATAGGCGTACACGTTTGCTTTGATATTATATAGTCTATACAATAATTTGCTATACAATTTATTTTATATTACATAATTCTGTAGGTACTCTGGACCTGGAAAACCTGGAAGAAATATATACGTGAGTGCATTTAAATGGCGTTTTACAAAGATGTCTTTAAAAAGAATAATAAACTAAGTAACAATACACAACCCAAGCCTAAGTATCAAAGCCTGTTTAAGTAATTTAAAATAACTAATTCTTTATCAAAAACACTAAAAGAGTCTTGAATTTTATATTGGATTATTACAAAACTTAGCTAAGAACAAATTTGATTTAAATAGCTACTGGATAAAGATCCAGATTCTAATTGGTGTTCCCGTTTCGGAACTCCAATACCACAGACAAGAAAATAGATTTGTTTGTTGCACAGTCGCTGTGCCGGACTGGCAGGAGTCGGCAAATAGGGAGGGCATCCAGAGCACGAAACAAGCTTCGTTCGCTCTATTGAGCCTCGGTACAATTGAGCTTAGGACTGAATAGAGTTATTATACTA
This sequence comes from Pseudoips prasinana, assembly GCA_951640165.1. NCBI lineage: Eukaryota > Metazoa > Arthropoda > Insecta > Lepidoptera > Nolidae > Pseudoips > Pseudoips prasinana. Next base: position 21,512,809 of record OX621240.1, read on the forward strand.
CTAAATAACTTTCCGATAGCCAAGTCATTATCTTTAATATTATTTTATAGTAAATATTGAATAATGAATTGACACATTGAGTTATTAAACCTACATGCTAAAGAATGATCACGACGCACTAAAGGTTCAGCAAAGAAACTACATACGCTCTTAAAGGTTTTTGAAACCCTAAAAACCATACAAATTCCCAAAATTCTCATTCGCAAGTTACAGAAATATAAAAAAGAATGAATCAAACCGAATCAATTTCTATTGGGCTAAATATAAAAGTAAATACTTAAGTACACATGAATGCAAAAAGAATTACCTTCTGAGGAAAAGCCAATAAATGAATCATAAGATTCAATTGCTCTTCCATAAAATTTATTATAGAACGAATTACATAAAACTCCGTCGAAAAAAATATGTTCATTTTTCCATACAATCAGGACATATTACGGCGTGCTATTCATCGGACCGTGCTTAGTGTTCCATCGCCAATCAGAGCGCTTCAACAATCCAGTGAGAGTGCTCCTAATACTTCATTAGTCTACTTCACGCACCATACCCCTCCCCCACCTTCCACCACCCCTTTTAAAGGATAAGCTGATGAGGAAGATAATCTAAATGTTGACGATTTTTAAATAAAGCCTTTTCACAATTCTGTCAGCCGCTTTTACGAACATATTTTTATTGGCTGTATTTTTGCGTGATTTGTTTTGATGATTGCTTTCCACTTATACAAGGTGTAATATAAATCATGGATGAAATCAACTACTAAATAACTAGCGCAATCTACCCATGAAACTAAACAAATAAAAGAAAACCACTTTGTTAAATATGATAATACCGATGCTAAATACGGGCCTGTTGGCGTGTTTGGCAAATGCTTGCTTTTCACACCGGAGGTCGTGGGTTCGATTCCCACCCAGGACAGATATTTGTGTGCATGAACATGTCTGTTTGTCCTGAGTGTGTGTATTTTTCTATATAAGTATGTATTCACAAAAGAAAAGTAGTATATCAGTTATCTGGTTTCCATAGTCACCATCTCTGCTTAGTTTGGAATCAGATGGCCGTGTGTAAATAATGTTCCAGGATATTATTATTAAATACCAATATACGACAAAAATATTTTTTATTATTGCTTCATCTACTATAGGTTTCAGCTGATTGACATTTTTTCTATACGTTCTTCTATTATCGATAATCACCAACTGAAACCTTCATTAACCATTTTGTTGTAGGAATCCTTCAATCCTTGTTCTCTTCTTCTTCAGTGTGCTATCTAATTCTTGTTCCTTAGAACGGCAGTGTTCCTTAATTTCTTTCCTTTTTTGTACGTTAGCCCATGAGCCCATCTCCCAGTAAGATCTAGCAACCATACTTATTATTATTTTGTGTCCGTTTATTATATGTTTGTAAAGTACCCCGCGACACAGGGATTAGATTCACCAGTGCGGGCATAGTCTTTTAAAAAAAAAAAAACATAGAATGATATATAACCAGTTAATCATTATTACTATAAGGCGGTATGCCCTACCTCGGTTTAACTCTTGTTGTTAACATTAACGCAATAAAATAGTTTTGATTCAGGTAATTCAGTAAATCCTAAGTTATGCGATATGCCTATACAGCGCACGCCACACTGTTGGAAACATTTTGAACATGATTAAGTCCTTATTACGTATGGCTATATGTCGTATCAGGAGTGTAGTGATCAAACTGTATTGTTGTGTACAAGTTAAAATGATTATTGTTTTATTATTTATTGCAACAGAAATAGAGACACATATTCTGTGAATTAACAATCCACATGTTGTGATTAACATCTATATTTAAAACGTCTTCTTTTTGTATGTGTCTATATTTACGACTAATGGCGTACTGTTATACCCTAGTCCTGAGGCCCTTAATGCGGCTCTGGCCATTAATTAGCAACCTAACCAATTTTGAATGCTAGTTAGGATTAGAGGCTCAGTGAGTCCTCAGTCTGTTTTAAACCTCAGTAGAGAGCGGTTGCCTAAAGAATATTTTTAAGTGTGTGTTTTGTCAGTGTTTTAAAAGTATTATAAAAATAAATTCTTTCTTCTAGTTAACTTTAATTCCTTTTTTTAAAAGACATTTGTGCCTACCCGTATAACAATTGGTGGCAGCGGTGGGATTTTCGAAAATTCCCAGTGCCGGTAACCGCTCCACAGACTCGTTCCGTTTCTGTATAAACTTTAAAAAACTAAAAACACATCCGTATCCTGTACTATTTATAAGTGAATAAGTGAAAGAAGAAAAACCTACCTCGTGTCACGAATACTACCAGATCCTGCAAGTTCCTGCTTATCCTGCGAAGAAAGTGTTGCATCCTGAACCGCAATATCTTACCTTCGGCCGTGCACCGTGCGCCCTTACCTAGAAGTCCAGTAGAAATACTTACCATATCCGTATTCTGAAAGAAAATACATCAAAAGTGAAGTTCATCTTAAAATATTCATTTATGAACGAGAGCCTACACTACGCTTCTTATCGCCTCGGAATGTTCCCGGCCGTCGCCTTCGTATCCGCCACCTACGCGTTACTGATACTATAAGTCTTTGGTCATTGTTTAGTCTAAGGCTGATAATAGTCTAGGATCCCGCAGTAAATTAATTATAAATACTAATTTAACTGTACTAATAAAATTTAGATATGCCAAGAGTGCCTAAACCCGAAGGAAAAGAGTTAACACTCGACATTCCCCAATCGGAACAGGGCAAAGGCAACGAATTGGTGAAGTCTCCTGTTCTCTCTCCTCATTTTACAAAAAAAATGGCTACAAATACCGCAATGCCCGAGCTGGAGTTAAATATATTATTCAAATTTGTTAAATCTTACGATGGGAGCCGTGAAACTCTGAACTCATACCTCGTAAATTGTGACAACGCTTTCGAACTTGCCACAGACTCTCAAAAGCCTATTCTATTCAAATATATCATAAGCCAGTTGCATGGAAAGGCGGAAACTGCTTGCTCTATCAAGGAGTTTTCGACATGGTCCCAACTTAAAGAATTTCTCAAAACTCAATTATGTGAGCGTAAACACTATACACATCTCCTCACCGATCTCCAAGAGAGCAAGCAGGGCCCGCAAGAAAATGTCAGCGCATACTCATTACGGGTGGAGACTTACCTCTCACAATTGTTAACAGAAATAACACTGTCCACTACTAAACCTAAAGAGCTACCCAGCCGTACCGCGGCTATGGAGGATCTTGCTCTACATCACTTCCTCATGGAGTTGCACCCCCGTATCTCGAACATTGTGAGATGTAGGTCTCCTAAATCTTTAAATGAGGCCGTTAATCTAGCTGTCTCAGAAGAACGCATTCAACAAGCATTGTATAAGCGCCCGCAACCCGACCAGAAGTCTGGAAGTAGCTATAATAACCGATTTAAGGGTAGCACATCGAAAACAAATATTAATACTTATTCACAAAAGCCACCAAATAGCCAACAACCGGGTTCTTCTAATCCTTTTTGCCGATACTGCAAAACACCCGGTCATGATATTTCTATCCGTAAGAAACGAGAATATAACAATAATCGTTTTAGATATCCGCAAGGTCCATCTACCAATCAAAATCCCTATAAGCCGCCTCAACGTGTGAACTTCCTCGAGCAACCTGATGAGGATCCGGGTCAAGACGAAGTAGATCTTTCACCCGGAGATTTAAACGAATAAGGGTCTCGCCCTGGTGTCGCACGAGACAGTCCCCCAAAGCCGATACCAGTCTTCAACTTCCTCAATCTTCCAATTCTAATCCGACCAATCGACAGGGTAATCAGCCCCAAACTGACGGTCAAAATTCAACAAAATCATTGAATCCTAATCCGACTAATCGACAGGGTAATCAGCCCCAAACTGACGGTCACCCATTAATCAAAGCTTTGAATAATTCTAAGCCGACCAATCGACAGGGTAATCAGCCCCAAACTGACGGTCAAAACTCAACGAAATCGTTGAATCCTAATCCGACCAACCGACAGGGTAATCAGCCCCAAACCGACGGTCACCCATCAATCAAAGCCTTGAATAATTCTAAGTCGACCAATCGACAGGGTAATCAGCCCCAAACCGACGGTCGCCCATCAATCAAAGCCTTTAATAATTCTAAGTCGACCAATCAACAGGGTAATCAGCCCCAAACCGACGGTCATCAAATTGCTAAAACTAACTCGACATCTATTTCCAATCAAAAAGCCTTTACTATTTCCAATAGAGTCGATCAAAATATTTATGAAATCAACTTAGATACGACAAAAAGACTTTTACCCCATATCCTACTCGATTCACAAGTTTCGGATATTCCACTACACCTGTTAGTTGACTCAGGATCCGCCATATGCTTGTTAAAGGAATCATGCATACAGAATATGCCGAAACTCATCAAGGAACCCATTAAACTTAAGGGTATAGACCCTGGTGATGAGCCGACGTCAACAATAGGCCACTTGCAACTCAAATTAAAATTGAGTGAAAGTAAAACAGCATTATTTAAGTTTCATGTCGTTAAAGATATCAATCTGCCCTACGATGGCATTATTGGCACGGACTTCCTAACATCATTTGGATGCAAAATCGATTATACAAATGATATTCTTAAAATTGGTAAATTGAATATCAAGTTACTGTTCTCTGACCCATTTTATATCATTCCACCTCGCTCTGAAGCCGTCATTGAATGCTCAATACAAAATACCAACCTAAGGGAAGGTATCATCTTAGACCAACACCTCAACCAAAATTTGTTAATTTCCAATTGCATAGTTAAAATTAAAGATAATAATAGAGTTAACTTAACTATTGCAAATATTTCAGAAACATCTATGCATATCAATTCTAATTTAAATCTAAATATCGAGCCTTTTCATTCCGAAGCGTTCCAAAATAACACTGCAATTACACCCAATACGGCGAATAGAACCACCAATGTAATCAATTCACTACGAATTGATCATCTTAATCAAGAAGAATCTGATGCTCTTCTGGAACTTTGTGCCCAATATTCGGATATATTCCACTTAACTGATGATCAATTAACTCATACTTCTGCTCTAAACCATCAGATAAAGACGAGTAGTGATATTCCTATCCATACTAAATCCTATAGATTCCCAGAAATCCATAAGAAAGAGGTAGAAACCCAAATCGGAAAAATGCTTGACCAGGGTATAATTGAACCTTCTTCCTCACCCTGGAGTTCGCCAATTTGGATAGTACCTAAAAAGACAGACTCCCAAGACCAACGTAAATGGCGAATAGTCATCGACTATCGTAAACTAAATGATATAACAATCGGTGAAACGTATCCTATCCCGCAGATATCTGAAATACTCGACCAGCTGGGACGCAGTCAATATTTTTCGACATTGGACCTCACCTCCGGGTTTCATCAAATTCCTATTTCCCCTGAGGATAAATCTAAAACAGCCTTCTCTGTACCTCAAGGACATTATCAATTTAATAGAATGCCATTTGGATTAAAGAACGCGCCCTCTACCTTCCAAAGACTCATGAACAATTGTCTCTCCGGCCTTCAAGGGACACGTTGTTTTGTTTATTTAGATGATATTGTTATTTATTCTGCCGATCTTATTTCCCACATGAATAACCTAAAAATTGTGTTTGATAGACTCCGTACTTTCAATTTAAAACTACAACCTGAAAAATGTGAATTCCTACGCAAAGAAGTTGCGTATAGTACTAGGTCACATTATCGGCGAGGATGGTGTCAAACCAAATCCCGATAAAACTAAAGCGGTAACGGAATTTCAAACACCTCAAACTCCTAAGGACATTAAATCATTTCTAGGGCTTGTATCCTATTATAGAAGATTCATTTCTAATTTTGCGAAACTTGCTAAGCCATTAACGTCTTTACTAAAAAAGGACATTCCTTTTATATGGCAAAACGAACAACAACTCGCTTTCGAGTCTCTTAAAGCCAAACTTGTTTCTGCCCCAATCCTAGCATACCCAGATTTTACGCAATCCTTCGTCTTAACTTGTGACGCTTCAAGCTATGCGATATCGGCAATACTATCCCAGGGTCCTATAGGACAAAACCGCCCGATCGCATATGCATCCCGCACGCTTAATAAGGCCGAGTGCAATTACAGTGTCACCGAGAAAGAATGTCTCGCTATAATATTTGGCACTAAGGTGTTCAGACCTTACCTGTATGGTCGACGTTTCAAGATCTTGACAGATCATAAACCACTACAATGGCTGTTCAACTGCAAAGATCCAGGATCGAGACTTATCCGCTGGCGTCTGAAATTAGAGGAATTCGAATACGACATTCAGTATAAAAAAGGAAAGATCAATGCCAACGCCGACGCCTTATCTCGATTCCCGGTCAATCCAGTCCAACCCGATGTACCAGATCCTAACCCTTCAACGGAAGAAGAACCTCAACGAGAATTAGACAGTGATCTTTTAGACCTATTAATACCACCCGCTTCTTTTGATGCTAATGATGTTACCTTACATTCCCCAAATCTCCTGGAGCCTAGTGAGAACTCATTACCTCAACTTGATACCAACTTACCTTCCAACATTCCTGATAACCTTAGGGAAGAACTCGAAAATGAAAGAAATGACTTACCTGGTCAATCACCAGCTCCCGACTTTAATCCAATGCCATCCACAAGCGCGTGTCCAGACTCACCTGTTGACGATTATCCCACCTTTCTAAAAGAAATGGCAAATAAAGATAAGTCCTTTAATACAGAAATCGAGGAACATAATGAGAGCCTCATGAAATGTCCATCAAAAGTAATTTTAGTCCCTACATCTATGGATCTAGATGAATCAAATTTATACATACAGGAAATCCTCGGTGACCCTATAATTAATTCAACCGTTATTAACTCTGAAAAAGAACTTTTCTCGTTCCAGAAAATTGAATGCAACAATAAAACCTATTTCTTGTTATTCACAAAAGTACATCATTTCGACGAAGCATCATACCCTGAAATATTTCAAACTCTTAAAACTATTAGAAATTAATTAATTGTCTTCGAAAACGTTACTGAAATAGGCATATCCGATCTAAAAAACCCATTTGAAAAACATTCGTTTATAAAAATTTACAACATGCTAATTCCTTTTCCATAATACACGTATTAAAGTTAATATTTACCATAATAATATAATATATCCAACTCCAATTGAGATAAAGAAGATCCTTTTTGATAACCATGATATCCCAATCGCAGGCCATTTGGGCTCTTCACGAATGTATAACAGAATAAAACAAACATATTACTGGAAGGGTATGCGCAGTGATATAGAATCTTATGTAAAACAGTGTAAGTCTTGTCAGGAAAACAAGGCACTTAGGAAAATCAATCGCGCCCCTATGCAGATTACAAGTACATCCACAGAACCATTTCAACGAGTATCCCTTGACATCGTTGGTCCACTTCCAGAGGCTGGACCAGCGAAACTTAAGTATATATTAACCGTTCAAGATGATCTTAGTAAGTTTTCTTCCGCATACCCTATACGCAGTACCACAGCGGAAGAAACATACGAATGCTTACTTCATTACATATCCATATTTGGTATCCCTAAAACGATTCTCACGGATCAAGGGACCAATTTCACTTCAGATCTCTTTAAAAAGACATGCGAATTTCTCAAAATTAAAAATCTCTGGTCGTCTCCGTATCACCCTCAGACTCAGGATGCCCTTGAGCGAAGTCACTCAACACTCAAAGAATATCTTAAGTCTTACATAAATGAAGAACAGACAAACTGGCCCCGATACGTCTATACTGCCATGCTCGCATACAATACGTCCATTCATACTACAACTCATTATTCACCATACGAACTAGTGTTTGGACGTAAACCGTTTGTCCCAAATTCCGTCTTCGACGAACTTTCAGAAACGACATATCCCGACTATGTCCGTATGCTCCAAAATAGACTGAAGTACTCAAGAGAAAAACCATTGGATTTCGTAAGGAAATCCAAAGAATCCTCCAAAACTTATTACGATACTCATACTCGCCCAGCTCAATACAAAGTTGGTGAATATGTCTATCTAAAAAGCCACCTGAGACTGCGCAAAGCGCTCTCACCCCTTTGGAAAGGGCCTTATAAGATAGTGAAAATTAACGGTAATAATACGCTGACTTTACTCATTAATCGGCGTCACGTTACTCATCATTACGACCAGGTCAAACCGGCAGCGGATGTCGGACCTGTAACATAATTTAGTTAGATTAATAAAATTAGAATTTAAGAAAATAGTGTAGTTTTAACTTACCTTCTGAAGGACGCCATATAAGCTTCTAACGGAAATGAAATAATATATATAGATTTAAGTAAAAGTTATTTACTTACCTAGTATTAATAACTACCGTTATTTGCAGTGGAGTTCGGGTTCAAACTCATTAAGATTTTGTCCAGACTATTACTTCAAGTCCGGGCATCTACTATGATTACCTAGGCAAACTTAAAATAAACAATGTTCAGTTGAATGTTTTAATACCGATAGATATTTCACATTTTGGCCCACATATACAGAATGTTGAATCCATTTTAGGAACCACAAAATACCTATGTAATCAGACTCGAATTGCTTTAGTTGACGCTGAATGTAATAATATGATCCAACCATTAACAGCACGTTTCCAAGATTTGAATAAGGTTTTTTAATCCATCTCCCATCTAATAGATAATCACATTAAGCGTAGCGCTTGGATAGGAGGAATAGGTACAATTGCAAAACAGATATTTGGTACTCTAGACGAAAATGACGCATTGCGATATGATGAAGCTATTGAAAATTTACAAGAAAATGAGAAACAGTTGGCTTCGCTTATGAAAGAAAATATCTTAGTCACAACTTCAACAATATCTTTCTACAATAGTACTCTCCATAAGATAAGAGATAATGAAGCTAGTTTAAATAAAGCTATCGACAACCTCTCGCAGAAAATAAACAATATTACTAAAATTACTACCGACTTTCATATTTTCGTTAAAGTTAATGAAATTTTAAACATTTTAGAAACAACAATACTTACCTTATCATTTCAACTAGAAAATATAGTTAATGCTATTCTATTCAGTAGTCAAAATATATTGCATCCTACTATTATAACGCCGAGTCAGCTTTACCGAGAGCTTGCCGATAACTACAGACATTTGCCTAGCGACCTCGAATTGCCTGTAACGCTAGATACTAATTCTATACATACTATTCTAAGTATTTCTAAGCTAGTTTGTTACTATAGAAATAATAAGATTATGTTTGTACTGCAAGTGCCGATGGTCACTATAAGAGAATATTCATTATTTCATAGTATAGCTCTGCCTATACCGTATAATATTAAGAAACCACATACATTCAGCCTAATTACACCTGGAAATAGATATATAGCAATGACCAAAGACAAAGCTTACTATTCAATTTTCGATGATTTAAAAATATGCAAAACTATCAACCCAGGAAATTTCATATGTGACATTAATAACGTGTACTCAACAGACGCAAAACCTACATGTGAAAGTGAACTATTAGCAAAAGTGATTATTGAAAAACCAAAACAGTGTGAAACCAAAATTATAATAGGAAAACTGGACATTTGGAAACCGTTGACTAATAATAAGTGGATTTATGTACAATCGGAACCTAATAAAATCTCTGTCGACTGTGTTGGTTCAAAATTATATGAAACAAATATTTTAGGCACGGGTATTCTTAGTATCCCCGACAATTGTAATGGATATTGTAAAAGTACTACGTTAATACCGAAATATGTCATTGTTAATATAACTTCACCCATTAACCATTTGCCAGATTTTAATTTAATCAACGACACTTGCTGTAATGTACATAAATTAAGTAATGTAATAGATAATGTGTCTCCTATTCACTTGCGTGACATAGATTTAGATGATTTTAACACAGAAAACAAAGTTATAATGAATTCCATTTTAAAAGATTTAGAACTGATTAAACACCCGGAAGACCCACACATAGTTAAATATGGGACACACTATTCTATCTTAACCATTCTTATTTTTATTTTTATTATTGCATTTTTATTATTCATCTTGTATAAGAAACTTTTATTGTGTAAGTCTGGCGGCAACCGACTCTATCCTGTAAAATTTCATGTAACTAAACCGGAACTTCAGACTACCCCTACCGCAACGGACAAACATGACACAGAAATAGACATGCCTACCCCTGAAGCTCCAACCCGAACCAGATTCTAATAGACGCTTTGTATGCATCTCCAAAGCCTCTTCTTAAAGGGGGAGGTGTTATACCCTAGTCCTGAAGCCCTTAATGCGGCTCTGGCCATTAATTAGCAACCTAACCAATTTTGAATGCTAGTTAGGATTAGAGGCTCAGTGAGTCCTCAGTCTGTTTTAAACCTCAGTAGAGAGCGGTTGCCTAAAGAATATTTTTAAGTGTGTGTTTTGTCAGTGTTTTAAAAGTATTATAAAAATAAATTCTTTCTTCTAGTTTACTTTAATTCCTTTTTTAAAAAGACATTTGTGCCTACCCGTATAACAGTACGCTTATTAATATGTATTAATTATATTAATATGTATATTACATTTTAAATAAATATAGTTTCTTATTCTATTGCATTTGCTGTGTGGTTGACGGCCATAAAGTATGTCGCCACCCCCTCTTATCTCGTGGGGGGACGTAGAAGTCGACCAGAGGGAATATATATACCAGAGAACAGGCAGCAGCGTTCTCCTGAGTACCGTGTCTATCAGACTGCGATCGCCAACCCGTCTGCCAAGCGTGGCGATTATGGCATATCCTCCCAAATGATGAGATCTTTGGGGGAGGCCTTTGTCCAGCAGTGGAGGTCTTTGGGCTGATATGATGACGATGAAACCGTTTAACAGGTTGTTGGCGAATACTGAACATTCATTTGATCTTATTATTAATAATCTTAATATTATTATAATTAATAAGATTAAGTGAGTGCTCAGTATTAGCCAACAGCTGGTTAAAAGGTTTGTAATAGAATAAGAAACTATATTCATTTATTAAACTTTTTCTTAAACGTTTAGTAAAATCAAATCATAATCTGTTTACTTGATGATCTATAACGTTTCACGAAAACCGCGACACTTCATTTTTATAGCGTCGAAGAGCAATCAGTCATAGTAATTGCGAACACTGCGAATAGACCCGTGTGGGCTGAAGTATTCAACTGGGTAAATGTGGAGATAAAAGGCCAAATTATTATTTTAGTAGCGACCAAAGAAAAAAGGTTTGTTATAATATTCATCCCGGAATTTAAAACCGTTAGACTAGAGATAGCAGATATTTTGTGATGATAACCGCTTGAATTTTAACATTTTTGGAAGTGGCATTTTGTTTCAAATAACTACGACCAAAATCAATGATGTAGTTATGTACAAACGTCAGCACATCCCGCTACCCCAATCTGTCAAGTTTCTTTTATAGATTTTCAACTTTATCATATAAGCATAAGATTCACTTTCAATTGAGGAAATTTGACAGATTGGGGTAGCTTGATGTGCTGGTGTCTGTACATTATTGAATCTCGGAGGACTGATGATTATAATCCATGGACTAAAAGGACACCATTTTATTTATTCTAAATTGGCGATTATTTATATGGGAACAACTTTCTTTTCCTCTTAAAATATTTTTGTGTGTGGTGGCTCTGAAGATTGGAAAGACAACTAGTGTTTGTAAACAGAGCCTTTATTAACGTCGATAGTGACAGTTGGTGCAACACTAAGATCGCTTATCATATGCTTAAAGTCCCGGCGACAAAAACTGCGTGTTAGTTTAGACATGGCGCACTTACTGAGTCCACGTGACAAGTACTGCGCGAGAGTCCTGACATATCTATAGTAATCTATACATATAATAAAATCTTAGGAAAGTTGAAACTGTACATTAATTTTTTTTTTAAAAGATAGTAGGGGCTTGATCTACAAACAATATCGAAGCCAAAAATATAGTTTTTAGAATTTTTGTCTGTGTGTCTGTTTGTCTGTATGTATGTCCGGGCTAAACTCAAAAAATACTGCATGGATTTACTTAAAATTTTGCATGAGTATTACTAAGAGGTCGGGTCAACATATAGGCTTCATATTATCGCGCTATCATCTACGGGGGAGGAGCTGTGATATTTATAAAATTTAACGCGGGTAAAACCGCGGGGCACAGCTAGTACAGTATAATTCTGACTAGCTAAACACTTGGCTCTGTTTGTCTTTACGGTTCACTGGCACTTTTTCACTTTTACTTCTAGAACCATCTAATGCCAATTTTGCAATAAACATTTTTTAAGTCCTTTTTTATCACCTATCAATTGTTCTAGTATTAATTACAATAACCTCGAAATATCACGAAAGCCACAGAAACTTTTACTGGTACTGGGGATCGGACCCCGAACGGCCCTAAATTTATATACTATTTATTGCTAACGACAAGAGCGCGTTCATCAGTTTTTCTTTTCCTCATAATTTTAAATGCTTGATTATTATTAAATTTAAATTCCGGCGTGTCTCGAACCTGCACCTTGATTATTACTATATAACATTAACAAAACCAACATAAATTTCAGTGATATTTATGATGGTTTTGGTTTAAATCACACAATCCACGGTATACTTTATTCTATTTTAATGGCTTTCCACGTCATCCATGCACGATTTTGTCAAATGAGAATTAATATTCTGGACAGGACTTTTAAGGATATTTAGGATAGTAAATCTGGATAATATAAGTTGATTACGACACAACTAGCTAAGCGTAATTCTCACATAATATTTGAAACGTCATAAACCAAAAAAAATGGAATGACAAGACATGTACTATTTTATTCAATTTCAATCATTACAGAATACGTCTTACAACGACCTACACTACATTACAATAATTAAATGTTTCAAGCAAAATGTTTGGTAAGTAGTTAGAAATCTTACGGCCATTAAAATATTCAATTAAGGAGAAGTGTAGTTCTGTCTTTAAATTAATTTGATTATGCCTACAACTACTGAAATTCTCAAACATAATAATGTTGTTTCAAGTAAATAGCACTTGTTATAGAAACACATACAATGTTTCTCGCGAGGCTTGTACTCGTAGATTATAACTGTCTGGTAGTGTATTAAATATAGCGTATTATTTAATACGCCATATTTAATAGGTACAGCATTAACTTTTATTCTCGCTGTGTGGCTGACGGCATAGAATATCGCCACCCCATCTCACCCCGTGGGGGAGGGGGGGGGGGCGTAGAAATGCTCCCGAGGGAATATCTATCAGAGAACGGGCAGCAGCGTCTCTCTGTGTACTATGACCACCATACCGCGATTGCCAAGCCTTCAACCTGTGGCGATTATGGCATATCCCTCCAAATTATGGACACGACTCCATTGTGGAAATCTTTTGGGGAGGCCTTTGTCCAGCAGTGTACGTCATTCGGACGGCTGCCATGGTGATTTAAAACACAGTTCTCCCATACAAAGCTTCGAAATGTGTTTTATCCAACCAGTCGTATCCTAGCCAACAATTGAAACGTGGAAGTTTCTCCCTTTCCTTTCTTTTATTCAGCAGGAAAGGACCTCGTAGACAATTGAAAGAAAATTTGTTCAAGCGGTTTTGGTTCAGAGATATTTGTAACTACGAGTAACATAGTTGTTGGATTGCAGCGTTCCGGTTGAAGCAAGCGTGAAATATGGGGTTTTGGGGAATTATTATTATTATTATTTATTAAATTAAAGGCCAACAAGGACCAATTTATAAAAATACACTTATACAATACTTAAAATAAAATACAGAACAATAACATTACAATACAATACAACAAAACAATCAAAACAATATTTCGACATCATCCCGTACATGTACCATGTCACAGTGATACATGTATTGGCAGTCGAATCGCTGGGCGAAGGCGCTCAGGATACTGTTCCGGCTGACCCGCACCCTGCGCACCAGTGATGTGCACCGCTTGCGCATTGTTGTATAAAAACAATCCAAGCGCGCTTCGGCGAACATCCCTGAAGCGCTACAGAAGCGAGGCAGCCCCAACAACACCCTGAATGCATTATTGTATTGGACGCGTAGAGCGCCGTACTGCTTTTGCGTATAATATATCTGCACGGTAACAAGCTGTTTGTTTGTTTATAACAAATAGGTTCACTCTGCGGTACATAATTAATTAACGTAAAGCGATCGAGTAATTGCTATGTGGCGACGGTATAGAATATGATCACCCCATCTCATCGCGTGGGGGGCGTAGAAATCTTCCGAGGGAATACCTGCCAGAGAACGGGCAGCAGTGTTTTTCTGTGACCTATGACCATCAAACTGCGATCGCCAACCCGTCTGCCAAGCGTGGCGATTATGATTTTTCCCCCCACTCTTTAGGGAGGCTTATGTCCAGCAGTGGACGTACTCTGGCTGACATGATGATCGAGTAAATATGCAAGTGATTCATACAAGTTTGAAAAGAAACTGACGTCATGTCCGATGGTATGGTTTACTGACTAGATGGGAGTGTGATCAGGCGCTGGTCCTCACTCTTTAGAGTTGAGCACGTATGTAATCTCACCACGAGGCAGTCAAATGTACTATGAGAAAGTACAACGTATTACTAGTTCTTAGGGTTCCGTACCCAAAAGGTAAAACAGGACCTATTACATAGAGTGCGCAATCTATCAGTCTGTCCGTCTGTCACCAGGCTGTATCTCATGACGGTTCATGAGATATAGCTAGACAGTTGAAATTTTCACAAATAATGTATTGCTTTAGCCGCTATACCAAAAAATACAAAAAAATAGAATAAAATAATTTTTAAGAGGGCTCCCATCTGACAAACGTGATTATTTTGCTCGTTTTTGCTCGATATTGATAACGACAACAGGTAGACGTTTGTTATATTCACAGAATATTAAGTTATAGATTAACTTTAAAATAAAATAAAATATTTAAGGAGGCTCCCATACATCAAATATATATTTTTTTTTTCCGTTTATAATGGTAAGGTTCTTGCGCGAGCCCGACTCGGTTTTTTATTCGTATGATTATATTTCAGGCGACCACTGTTTCATATTTTAAAAAATCATGATATTTTAACATCCACAGCTCACAGCTACCATCATAACGTGCCTTTGGTGTATTTTTTTAAGTCAATAGTGTCTATAGCTTTGCTTATTTCCTTTATAAAAATAAAATGTAAAATAACTGTATTTTCAGAGTGTATCCGCGATGAAGGAAACGCTGAAAATAAAATAGACTGAGAACTATTGTATTTTCAAATACGTTGAGAAGTCTTCATTGTATGTCGAGAAAAGCAGTGATGTTAGGGTGCTTTGTATTTTGAGAATACTTTTAACTATAATTGGTAAATTTATTTTGAAAGTGAACTCATAATATGTACAAATCAAACATAATTATAATATAATATAATATATCTGGGGACATTGTCACACAGATCATCCTAGCCCCAAACTAAGCAAAGCTTGTACTATGGGTACCAGGCGACGATATACATACTTATATAACATGTTCAACAGAACGAGAAAAAAGTCAATAACTGATGTTAGGTAAAATTACAAAAATATCATTAAACAAATTATATTTCGAAAACTACGCAAAATCGTAAAACATACATGGGGATGATTCGGATACTCCTCATCATAAAGATCTCCCCATTTTAAGTTTTTTTTGATACTTTGAAAATTTATGAGTCCTGAGCTCAAACCCTAACTTTGTATAATAAATTCTAAAGTTATGCAATGACTAATCATTGTGCAACCTCTAAAAAGTATGGTTTATCTAAATACACCATACTTTTAGGGTGTTAGGTTAAACTATGCTAATTAGTTATCCCAAAAAAAAAACTGAACCAAAAATGTTCAACAGAACGAGAAAAGTATCAAAAACTGATGTTAGGTGAAATTTACGAAAATATCATAACAAAATTATATTTCAAAAACTCCGCAAAATCGTAGAACATACGTGGGGGTGATTCGGATACTCCTCATCATAAAGTATCTAAATTTTGGGCTCGAACGTCAACTCCTCGGCCACCCTATATACCGTCTCATATATATCCGTCCTACCTCTCATACATGACACTGCTATTTATCGTGATCTTATCAACGAATTTGGAGCGCGGAAACTTACGTTACTAAAACTAAACTAACTCACTGTTTCCCTTCGGGTATAAACGTCAGATGGCACTCTATTGTTTAATTATTGAGCTGGCCATAATTCAAAATCAAAAATCATTTATTCCTTAATAAAAATATATTTCTGTGGAATCGTAATTTTTAGGGTTATGGGTTATGGCAATAAACGGAACCCTTACAGATTCGTCATGTCTGTCTGTCTGTCCGTCCGTATGTCACAGCCAGAGCTGTACTGTTAAAACTTGGTAAGTAGATGAATTCTGTGAAGGTATTTTTTTCATCGTACCCATGCATGTGGGGTATCTATGGATAGGTCTTCAAAAATGATATTCAGGTTTCTAATATAATTTTTTACTAAACTGAATAGTTTGCGCGAGAGACACTTCCAAAGTGGTTAAATGTGTGTAACCTCTGTAACTTCTAAAATAAGAGAATGAAAAATCTAAAAAAAACATATGATGTACATTACCATGCAAACTTCCACCGAAAATTGGTTTCAACGAGATCTAGTAGGTAGTTTTTTTTAATACACCATAAATCGTAAACCGCTATTTACCTTTCTTTGAATCAACTGAAATACTTGCTGCTACGGAACCCTTCATGGGCGAGAACGACTCGCACTTGGCTGGTTTGTTTAACCTACCGTGCAGTGCATGAGTTGGCAGCTACTGAGAAACACTGCCAGAAAAGACAGAAGGAATCCTTTTTTTTTTTAATAATTTTACTTATGATTAATTACATATTGTTTGTGCGTTGACTTAGAACAACTCAATCCCAAGCACTTTTGTCACTTAAATAATCTGAAATTTTGTAATATACCCTGCTACACAATTTAGCTTTAATAATTCTTTTAAACTTATTCATCGATAATTCTCTTATATCAAATAGGTACCATATCATGCCATGCCATGATATGCCATAATCGTCACGGTTGGCAGACGGGTTGGCGATCACAGTAAGATGGTCATAGTTGTATGACCATCTCTCATCTCATCCAGAAAGAAGCTGCTCCCCGTCGTCTGGTAGATATTCCCTCGGATTGACTTCTACGCCCCCGAGTGATGAGATGGGGTGATGATATTCTGATAATTGCCCCAATAGGAATTGAATCAAGCAAGGACGAAATATTATGCTCATTTAACTTACAATTAGGTACATACGCCAGCACATGCAGCTAGCCCATTCTGTCAAATTTATTTTATAGATTTTCAACTTTATCACTTAGGTATAAGGTTCACTTTCAATTGGGGATTTTTGACAGATTGGGGTAGCTTGGTGTGCTGGAGTCTGTATATTTATTAGAGGAATGGAGACACTATGAATTTCGTTACATCTATTTATTTTTCTAGATATGATACATTAGTTGAATTAGGAAATATGGTTGACAGGCCCGTTGACGTGGTTGGTAGATGCTTGAACTTCACACCGCAAGTCGTGGGTTCGATTCCTACCCACCACAAAAAGTATGTAGTTTGAATAGGATAACCCCCAAAAAAGAGTTAATGATTTAGAAAGAAAGAAAAAATAATTTATTCATTACCAGAATGGACATAACAATCAATTGATACAATAACAAAATTCAATACATATTCAGAAAGCCTTTAATATATGTCCGTTCTTGATGAAAAAAAATCTGTTTAAGCATTGGCCGTAGCAATATTGTGACAACGCTGATATTCTGATATGACTCACCCTTGAGGTCTACACAATGTTGCATATTATAAAATAAAAATACCGAATTAATAACCTTAAAAAGTAAATTAATATTATGACGAAAATAAAATACAGGTAAGTATGTCAGAAATTTTTACTTTTATTCCAGTGTACATTTGCTCATCAGTATAAATTTTAAAAAATAAACTATTCAGTAAATTGCAAAAAGAAACTTAAAAATTTCATGAAAAATCCTATTTTATCTACAAAAAGTTATATATAAAATGTAAAGCTCATTTTCTAAATCCATTGGGAATGGGCAATCCATTACGTAAAATCTTGTATATGCGAGGCAGAGCATGACTGCAGGTCACAAAGATAATAGATTACTAAAATATCATACATTCGCGTTGAGCATTTTAAAATCAAATCCATAGCATATTAATCCTCGAGTTAAGAGAGGCACATAGTCTTTACACTCTTGTAAAACCTAAAATCGTTCCATAAAATATTACTTAATATTTTTTTAGTCATACACATAAAAACAGTAGACAAAAGCTGGTTCAAAAAGCTTTGGAAATACAGCAGAAACCAGCTACGACTGATAGTAGCAGTATTCAAGGGCCACTACGGCACCAACTATCACCTACACAAACAGGGACTGTCGAATAGCCCGATCTGCAGGACCTGTGGGGAAGAAAATGAACAATGCTGCATATAATATGCAATTGCGACGCATTGGCAAGACTTTGGCAAGATGATTGGCATATCTAGAACCAGTAGACTACAAGGATCTACCCCTAAGAAGCGTACTGGAGTGCTGTATGCAAGTACACCCTAACAAAGATAAGATAATAATATGAAATTGCCGTTTTGTATGAAAAAATTTAAACGAATTTTTTTCATGAATTTTTTTATTTGTATTAATCGAAGTAATCACCCATGCAATCAATGCATCTTTGCCATCGCAGTGGCAGTTTATTGATGCCCTTCTTAAAGAAATCAGCTGGACGGGAGGCAACAAATTCTTCAAAGGCATTTTGTACTGCCTCTCGGGTATTGAATTTTTTTCCCGCCAAGAAGTTATCCAAATTCTGGAAAAAGTAGTAGTCTGTAGGCGCAAGGTCTGGTGAGTAGGGCGGATGACTGAGAGCTTCCAACCCCAGTTCTTGCAACTTGGAGACCGTCTGCTGTGCAGTATGAGGTCGCGCGTTGTCGTGCAGGAGCAGCGGAGACGAGCGATTGACCAATGCTGGTTGGAGATGCGCCAGCTTCTCCATCATTGTGCTCAGTTCTTCACAGTACACATCTGCAGTAATGCTCACCCCGTTTGGTAAGAAGCTGTGATGAATCACACCGGCGCTAGACCACCAAACAGTGACCATCACTTTTCTAGGGGTAAGTTTTCGTTTAGGGCATTGTTTAGGTGCTGAACCAGGATCCAACCAACTTGCTGAGCGCTTGCGGTTATCAAACAGAATCCATTTTTCATCGCAGGTAACAATGCGGTTCAAAATTCCTTCATTTGTGTGTCTGTTGAGCAGTGCAAGGCACGTCTCGACGCGTACTTCGCGCTGGCGATCATTGAGTTCGTGGGGCACCCATTTGTCAAGCTTTTTTACCTTGCCAATTTGACGCAAATGGACCAATATTGTTTTGACGCTAACGTCGAAAGCTGCTGCTAATTCAGCCGTAGATTGTGTATCATCAGCTTCCACAACCGCCTTTAATTCGTCATTGTCGACCAAAGTCTTCGGACGACCGCGAGGTTCATTTTTCAGGTCGAAATTTCCAGAACGGAAGCGAGCAAACCAATAACAGGTGGTGCGTTGGTTTGTAGTGTTAGCTCCGTAAACGTCGTTGATGTTGCGTGCCGCTTGTGCCGCGTTGCTGCCACGACGGTACTCATATTCCATAATTACTCGAATTTTTAACGTATCCATGATGACGAAAAAGATTGAAATGCGATGAAAATGTAACACTAATCAATAAAGAAATGACTACTTTTGGAAAAAAGAATCCATGTTTTTTAAATAAAATTAATTTGAAATTAGAATTCTTAGCCAAACAAAAATTATTTTGATTTGAAATGGCCAGTACTGCAGAACGGCAATTTCATAGGTAAAGACCTAATATAATATATTTTCTCTTTACTTTTTTCCCCTTCTTAAAACATTTAAAAAAATGTTTTAAATGAGGTTGGTATTTTATCACTACGTCTTTTGAGCTGTGCCCATTCGCCCGCCCGCTCTCAAGCCACTGGCCAGAGCGGGATATAAAACATTAAAAATAACCTTGTTTTTGAACCAATACTAATTATGTTTTTTGTATTCGATAGGAAATGTTTTTGAAATGGACCCAAATATTATTCAAGTCGCATGGCGCATTTACAATTTGTTAAGACTTTTTTCAGGTTTTATATTAATTTAAAATCCGATATGATTAAATAACCAATAAATAAATAGATTTCCGGCACATATCATACCGCGCCATCTAGCGCAAACCAATCAAATCTTGGACTAGACAGCGCGCGGATAGAATTACTTATTTTAGTAATATATACATACAATACTCAAACAATACTTAGACCGAGACAAATAGACATGTTAGTGAACACTAATATATGTCTTGTACGACGATCAAACCCGCAGCCTTTGTGCCAGAACTAAATCACGACGGTCAATAATAAATAATAATAATAAATGTTTATTACTCTAGATAGTAGACGTTATTGTATGAAAATTCGCTCCAAAATAGATACTTTGTCGGTAATTCATAATAATGTTACAACGTTAACACGCTTTTGCGCAATAAACTAATGCAATTTAATGGTACGATAAATAAAATCAGTATCGAAAATATTGCATAATGTTAAGCTAAATTGGTAGAGTGTTTACTGTGTATAAATTATGCACAATATTCACTTACATAGTCGAGTAATAGGCGAACTACTATTATATTTTTGTGTGAGATCTAATATATTTTTTATATTAGATCATATATCTTATATTATGCTGGTTTACTATATGTAAAATGTAAGTAGATATTTATTGCATGACAAGGTGTTAATACTGGAAAGTTATGTGGTAGAAATTAATACATTAAATACTTATGTTTATGAACACACGCTTGGCTTGCCGTAGGTATATATATTTTTGTTCTCTTATGGTTCTTCCATTCTCTATGGAAGATGCAGTCGATTTATCAACCCTTAGCATAATCCTTATTTTGGTTTGCGTATGTTAAGGGTTTCTGTATTTATTATGAATTTTAGATACCTATATAGTATTTAACATTTTGTCTGCTGCTTGTTGAAATTTTGAATAATTTATTTATGTATAGATATATAATTTGGAGTTTGTTCTTGTTATGTTTTGTTAATTTAGCTTTTTTATATTAACTTATGGTGTTATAATTTTTTTATATGTTATATATGTATCCTATTTTAAGTAGATTATTTTATATGTTTATTTTGTTGTTATAAAATATATGTTGCCGTTCCTTGATATCTGTCCTTTATTGCAATTTTTATATATTATGCATACCTACTATATTTTATTACAAACCTTCTCTTGTTTCTTTCCATCCTTCTTTTACATGTATGTATATTCTTATTTATATACATATATATATATATATATATTATATGTATCTTATTTTCGCGGTATTTCAGTTCTGATTTGCTTTATTTATTTTGTATATCCTTCATTTACATTGGCTTGGCGTATATTAGAGAACTACTTAATTTAACTATAACTGACAAACATATTATGCAGCAGGTAAATTATTTCCATAAAAAATACTTAGGTTTAGTAGATTCAACCAATCATCAATCATTACAGCTGAAAGAAATAAACTGTTGGACAAGAATCATCGTGTTAGGATATACCATAATCGCCATGCTTGGCAGACGGGTTGGCGATCTCAGAAAGATAATCATAGTACCTACACAGAAGGAATCTGCTACCCGTCCTCTGGTTTGTATTCCCTCGGATCACCTTCTACGCCCTCCGCGGGATGAGATGGGGTGATGATATTCTGATATTCACCGACATCACCACACAGCAGAGCTTAGTAGAATTAGCTAATGATAACCCTTCCAAAATCAGGTTTATATCTACATAACCTTATTCAATTAATGGATGCAATGCCAAGGTCACATATTATAAACTTATTTTACCTGCAATTTAATAGAGCATTAACGGGCATTTTGACGGGCTCGTTGGCGTGGTTGGCAAATGCTTGTTTTTCACGCCGGAGGTCGTGGGTTCGATTCCTACCCAGGACAGATATTGGTGTGCATGAACATGTCTGATTGCCTTAGTCTGGGTGTAATTATCTATTTAAGTATGTATTTACAAAAGATAAGTAGTAGGTATATGTATGTCGTATATGAGTTATCTGGTCCATAGTACTAGCTCTTAGTTTGGGATGAGATGACCGTGTGTAAATAATGCCCCAGGATATTATTATTATTATTTACATACGTATTTTTGTACAAGACGATTTTGTATCATCCTTAAATAAAGGCATAGCCTAATACGCTTCAACCATAATATATGTCATAGGAAGCTTCCTATGACACGCACAGCACAGCACAGCCGCACAGCTGTGCGGCTTATGATTACGCTCACATCCCTCTGTCTTACGCATTTTTCTCACTCGCGTACCTCGCACGCATCTCCAGCTTACGTTACTCTCCACTTTACTGGCGTACCTTGCACGTATTCCTTTTACTCATTGATCACTCGCGTTTTTTCCCACAAACCTCTTAATTTTTTTTCCCTTAAGTGAGCCTAGGAAATGAAATGCTGTTCCTCACGTAAAGCAACTTCCTTCAAGGGGAAATGTATCCGTACCGCAAGTCGCAACAGGTAAGGTTATTTCAACAGCAAACGTAATAAAATACAAAAGTATAAGAAGCTTTTCCCAGTTTCTCACCTAATCCTAATAGGGTAAATCGTGACGACGCCACCTTAAGCTAAGATTTAATCTTTTATATACTTTTTAACAACAACAATTTTATGCGTTGTATACATGTACATAAACATGTATACAACGCATAAAATATATGGGAAGCAAAAGCTCACCGAGTATAGCAGTAAATATATAATTATAAAACTGAACACGGTATAGTATATAATATGGTTTAATTAAGGGAGGCGATCAGCTACCACACTATTATTTTCTATAACAAAATTGACTAAACAAAATATGTCAATTTTAAAAAGCTTATCAGCTCAAAAACTCTTTAAAATATATTTTTATCGAGTTCTTAAAAGGATGATTAGAGGTAGAGGTGATTACTTCACCTCTAAAAAGGTCTTCAAAAATTGCCAATCAATTTCATATTCTTATATTATGTAATTCAATATGTGATCAACAGCGTCTTTGCTGTTTGGATTTAGTCAAATGTTAAGCCTCCAATTATTTTTTTTCCATGTCACCTTTAGCCTTACGTTTATATGTTTGCTACTCTTTTTATTTGCACCCGTAAGCGAGTACCAGGAAGATTGACCTAAAGGAAATAAAATTGGGTCATGCCATCCTCTTAATTATCTCTCCATATTTATATAACTCATCCTGTAGGTATACGTTTATTTGCTCTGTATATATATCCCTCTGCCCAAATTCATTCGTAAAGTAAATATACCGTCTCCCTGAAATCGCACGTGGGGACTTACTAAGGGATATGTCCCCGCATGCGAAATTCATTTTAGATGTGTCACCTTAAGTAATGAATTACGGTATGATATACTGGGAACAAATGCTGTAACGAAGTAACATGAATGACTTACGGCAGTAGCGATAAGTTTATAACGCGAATACATAGGGCAAATAATCTGTCATTATTTTATTTACTTAATGTTTACACGGGCAGGCCCGCTACAAGGTGGACCGACGATCTTGCAAGGGTCGAAGGAAGCCGCTGGATGCGGGCAGAACAGGACCGGCTATTGTGGAGATCCTTGGGGGAGGCCTTTTTCACGCAGTCGACGCCCATCAGCTGATATGATGATGATGATTGTTTACATGAAAAACCAACAACTAAACAAACAAGGAATAAACATTAACAGCCAATTAAAGGTTTCACATATAAGTGATTGCGTAAATGATTGACTGACAGGCCTATTGGTCAAGTGGTTAGTGACCCTGCTAGCTAAGTCTTGAATTTCCAAACATTAATCTGTCGCGTAAATGTTACCGTGTCGTTTATATTTGGTCGTGTCAGTCTCTTTAGTAGTTCTTAGTAATAGCACCAGATAAGATCGATTACACTTACGATCGTCAGTCGGCATAGAAGTTAGACATTTCTCTGTGTAATAAATTGAACGCTCCCAATACACCTACTGACCTTTATTTTCTAGCTCCAATAAAAAAACCAACCAAGTTCAAATTGGACCCGCACTCCAAGGATACCGTACCTTTGTAGTACGTATAAAAAGCAAGCCGCTGGATGCGGGCAGCACAGGACCGGCCATTGTGGAGATCCTTGAGGCAGGCCTTTTTCAAGCAGTCGACGCCCATCAGCTGATATGATGATGATGATTGTTTACATGAAAGACCAACAGCTAAACAAATAAGGAATAAACATTAACCGCCAATTAAAGGTTTTCACATATAAGTGATTGCGTAAATAATTGACTGACAGGCCTATTGGTCAAGTGGTTAGTGACCCTGCTAGCTAAGCCTGTGGTAGTGGGTTCGATCCCCAACCAGTAAAAATATTTGTGAGATGAGTGCGATGAATTATTTTGTATACCATTTATCTATAATATGAATGTATTTAGAAATATATACCTAAGTATGTTTATCAGTTGTCTTGTTGCCATAGTAGAGGCTCCACCTAGTTTTGGATCAGATGGCAGTGTGTTCTTTATTCCAGAATATTTATTATTATTAAATAAAGTTTGTACGTATTAAAGTTATAAGAAGTTTTACAACTAATGTTAACAAATTAAGGTTATTATTTTGTTTTAATTTATGAAAACGAATCCTGGCTTATAGACCGTATCTCTGCATTTGAAGCTTATCTAAATCATAATTTTTTGAAATTTAATTAAAATGCTGCTTTATATTAAGGAAAAAAGCTGTCTTCTGCTAGCTTTCACCCGTAAACTTTGCACTATTTTGCATGTGAATACTCTTATGACCTTCAATAAACCTTGAAGTTTTTTTATAAATGCTTCAAAAAGAAGGAAACCTCCTTCTATTAACCATCATATATAGTACTTACTACTAATATTTAGCTAAAAGCAAAATGTGATAGAATGTAAATTTGAAATTAGATCAATATTGTACTATTGTTATGGTAAACTTCAGAAAATATGTTCTGTGAGGAAAGCAATTACACGGAACACTGAACGTCGAGATTCGATTATTATAGTTTAACTTGGAATTGATTCTTGTCATTCGTATAGGACTCAACTTTTTACTGAAATGATTGGATGGTCACTCAAAATCGACATTTAATTGGGCACACTGGTTGGGTTAGTCCCGCTATGGTATGGTCCCGGTATGGCACCCTCTTAAAATACCTACCAAAAAAATCCGCTATGGTACCCATCTTTTAGATCTACGTCAGACAGTAGAAGGTACTACTGAAAAGAAAAGTGCATCTATAATAACTTTACTGGTATAATTTTGTCTCTTCTGTTTTACTTTTTAAGAGTGTATAAATAAAACGTCTGTTTATGATATTAAATCAGTCTTTTATTCATTCAAAATATTTATAACAAATGATCAATCAGTGGAAAAAATATTAATTGCAATGTAAATTTTAAAATAATCAACAATATTAATTACCTATACCAATAATCAACAACTGAAAAAAAAAATCAATACAAAAGTGTTATTGTAAATAAGTATTATAAACTACAAAAATACCGACTAGAAAATATATTAACTACAAATAATCAACATCGAGAAAAAATATTACGATATTAAACATTTTAATAGGTTAAAAACCCAAATCAAAAATAAACTATTTTTTAAATGACTAATATGTTGATCAAAAAATCAGCAATGGTATGTTTATTATATCTTTATTATTGTAACTTTTTGTTACCTTTTGAATCTGGCGGTTTTCGAAGCGTTAAGAAAAATAAGTATTTATAAATATTATCTTTCTTAACTATTATAGTAAAGAAATATAATGTTTCTTAATACTATTTTGATCTTAACGCATCGTAAAACTTTTCTTTACAACAATACCAGAAACTGAAGGGTACCATAGCGGAACTTTTTGGTAGGTATTTTACGAGGGTACCATACCGGGACCGTACCATAGCGTGACTAACTCCACTGGTCACATAAGCTGAGCCACAAAGAATTATTATTTTTAAAAGTAATTAGTTATAAAAAGAAATATAATTCTGTGAACTAGCTTTATTTGTTACTAGCTGTGCCCCGCGGTTTTACCCGCGTTAAATTTTATCAATTATCATAGCTCCTCCCCCGAAGGTGATAGCGTGATAATATGTAGCCTATATGTTGACCCGACCTCTTAGTAATATTCATGCAAAATTTGAAGTAAATCCATGCAGTACTTTTTGAGTTTAGCCCGGACATACATACAGACAAACAGACACACAGACAAAAATTCTAAAAACTATATTTTTGGGTTCGATGTCAATTGTAGATCACGCCACAAGTATCCTTTAAAAAAAATTAAATGTACAGTTTTGACTTTCCTACGATTTTATTATATGTATAAATGTAACAAAAATGTTAAGCAAAAGCTTTCAGGAATTAAATGTAAAATATATTGTGGTATGTGGTGACGGCGAAGAATATAATCACACCATCTCATACCGTGGGGGGCATAGAAATCGTCCCGAGTGAATACCTACCAGAGAACGGGCAGCAGCGTTTTTCTGTGAACTTTGACCATCTAACTGCTACGGCAACCTGTCTGCCAAGCTTGGCGATTATGGTATGCCCCGTTCTTTGGGATGGTTTTTGTCCAGCAGAAGTAGCCAAGTATTTGGCCGAAATGATGATATTTTATAGATAATTAGAAAGTCTTGATATTCCAAACATTAATCTGACTCGTAAATGTTACCGTGTCGTTTTTATTTGGTCGTGTCAGTCTCTTTAGTGGTTCTTAGTTCGATTCGATCGTCAGTCAGCTCAGAAGTTATGCATTTCTGTGGGTAATAAATTGAACGCTCCCAATACACCTACTTACCTTTATTTTCTAGCTCCAATAAAAAACCAACCAAGTTAAAATTGGACCCGCACACCAAGGATACCGTACCTTCGTACAATTTCTTTTTAGCATCTTATTTAATGGTTCTCAGTAATAGCACTATTATTATGGTATTTGACTATGGATGTTTGGATGTATTGATGTTTGTTACTCTTTCACGTAAAACTTACCGAACGGATTCTGATGAAAGTTTGTATTAATATAGCTTATACCTATATCTAAATAACACAGAGGCTATAATTTATAACGTTTAACGAGGGTAAGACCGTGGGACACAGCTAGTAAGATATACATTTTTATTTTATTTTTTACATCAGAGGGCGACAATCAAGCAAGTGGGTCACCTGATGGTAAGTGATCACCGCCGCCCATGGATACTCGCAACACCAGAGGAGTCGCGGGTGCGTTGCCGGCCTTTAAAGGTCTGAAAACAAGTGATGCTGACCCTTCCCCCTACCCCAATAAGCTCTGGCGACCTTACTCACACTCGGAAACACAACATTAAAATTATTAATGTTATTATTAAGGAATATATATATTCTTTAAGGTGGAGGTGCTTCCCCAGTCGAGCTGCACTTTGAGCGAATGAACGCTGTGCCCTACCTCTCTAAAAAAAAAAAATGTGTTTATTTCGGGTAACTAATTGCGACCCATAGGCAGAAAATACAAACATAATAAAATACAAAAACAAAATTAATAATTACAAATAACATAATAAAAATAATAATAACACACACGATACTAATTGATTAAATTGATAAATAAAAATTTGTACATATAATTAAATTAAATAACGCTATATTTAGATAGATTGAAATTACGCCTACATCCCACACTTTATGACTTGCCTCTGAGAGCAGTGCTGGATATAGGGGCAATCCAATCGATCCGCGATCATCATCAGGACAGTGTTAGAGCTGGTCCGGACTCTGCGCACCAGGGAGGCGCACCTTTTACGCATCGTAGCGTGAAAACAATCAGTGCGCGCATCCGCAAACATGCCCGAGGCGCTGCAGAAGGGGGGCAGCCTCAACACTCCCCTAAAAGCGTTATTATACTGAACGCGGAGGGCACTGTTGACCCGTTGCGAATATGTAGCCCATAGGGAACAGGTGTACAACGAGGTGCAGTATGCTCTGAAAAGCGTTATTTTTACTGCGACCGAACATCGTGCAAACCTGCGACCCAACATGTTCGCCCTTCGCGACAGCGCCCTCCGTTCCCGTTCTATGTCAGCATGATCTTCGAGACCAACCGTCACTATATGCCCTAAATATTTGAAATTATCAACCCTTTCAAGTTGAATACCATTCAGTTTTATAGGTGGTAGATAAGGTGGACATCTAGCACCGGCGGTCTCAAAGACCATGTACTGGCTCTTGCTGACATTATATTTCAACCCATGGTCACAGGCGTATTTCTCACAAATCCGTATGAGTTTTTTCAAACCACAAATAGACGCACTTAGGAGCACAGTGTCATCTGCATAGGAAATGTTGTTGACACAGACATCGTCAATATGACAGCCGACACTGCGCTCACTGAGCTCGATGATCAGTTCGTTCATGTAGAGATTGAACAATGTGGGAAATGTCAGTCCCCCCTGCCTCACGCCACATTTTTGCCGATACGGATCCGACATTGCTCCCGCCCATCTGACGCTATTGACCTGGTGCGAATACCAGTACTTGAAAATTTTTACGAGTTCACGTGGTACCTTACTGTCTTCTAGTTTTTTCCATAAGATGTCATATGAGACAGAGTCGAAAGCCTTAGACAAGTCGAGAAAACACGCATAAATTGGAGTCTTGCGATTCGTGTAGTATCTGACAGTATGCTTAAGACACAATATTGCACTTTCTGTTGAGAGTTGTGGCCGAAAATCAAACTGATTATCGTGCAGCTTTGTATAGTTTTGTAATTGTGAAATAAGCAAACCGTCAAACACTTTAGACATGACCGTGGCTAATGAAATAGGCCTATAGTTATTTTTGTCAGCTAAATCTCCAGTTTTGTTTTTAACTATAGGCACTACTATTGTTTTCATTAGGTCCATAGGCAGATAAGAGTGACTCACGCACAGCGAGTAGAACATTGCTAGTACTCTAGATGTATGAGGGCCACCGTGCTGGAGGTGTTCGATGCTCAGGCCGTCATGGCCTGGGGATTTTCCCCTTTTCATGTCCTTGAGAACTTTAGCCACATCTTTAGCATTAAATATTATGCTCACCCCTTCGCATGATGGTGTCATAGCATCCATGCCTACCGTCGATTTTAAAACCGGCTGTACAGAAAAATGGTCCTTAAAAATATTTGCTATGTCCTTGTGGTCATTCACCCCATCGATGCTCACAGGCAAGCCAGGGCGCACGCTTAACTGGTTAGTGTGTTTCCAAAAACCTCGGAAGTCTCCTTTGGAATGCTTTTCAGCAAGGGTATCCATTTTCATTTGGTCCTGATTATTTTGCCACCATTTCAGACGTGATTTAAATACCCTTCTGGTTTGCCACATATCATCATAAATGAAACCAGACTTTGGTTTACCACACGCAACCCATTCAAGGAACTTTACCCTGGCCTGTCTGTGCGCACCGGCGACGTGCCTGTTCCACCCCGCTATGCGTGACCCCCTCCTCTCGGCCCCCGTGCTTCCTCGACTCGCCGAGGATGCGCTACGAAGGGCGGTCACAATATCCGAGTATAGTTTGTCGAGCACACGCCTGTAACCAGGCTGGTTACAGAAACCTTTTGCACAAGTTATACACTCTACAGGAAAGTCAATATTTCTCAAGCGTTTATGACACTCGGTTGTAAACTTTGTAATCTGATCCTTGTTTCTTTCCCCCCATACTACACCATTGTTATTACACTTTATTTTAAAATTTGATTTGGGTGTCAATAAAGCTAAATTACACTCAACAATGAGAGGAAAATGGTCAGACCACAAAGTGTCATATTTTACATACACATTTGTGACGCTTACTTTAGCAGATTCCGTTACTATACAGTGATCTAACCAGCTACAAGATCCGTGCGCCTCACTAATAAAAGTGTACGTATCCGAATCGGAACCCAAAAATTCGACATCAACACAAGACCAACATTGCTCGGTACAAAAATTTATAAGTTCATTGTAAAATAATTCATTCAAATCTGCATTATAATCTCCTAGCATAAACACAGATTCGACACTATAGTGTTCAACAATAGCACTTACCGTGCTTAAGCAGTCCGTAAAATCCGGTAATTTCTCCACTGTATTTGTTGGCATATAAATACTCATAACTATCACAGGTCGATCGTTAGTCATAATTTTTATTGCACACACACGAGCATTATTGCAACTTAACACTGACACTTGTTGGAATACACTACTTCTCCACAATAGGGCGACACCACCAAAAGGTCTTCCTTTTAAAATGCCCATGCTTGTATCCATAGCCGACGTGCCTGTGTGTATACTTAAATAGTACTAAGTAACTAAAAGTATATATAAATAGTGTCTTGTGATGAAAAATAGATAGTATCTATCAAAGTAAAACGCCCATCTCTAGGATTTATATATTCGATGAATCAATGGATTTTAATGTCAAAACCCAAAATTACTTAGATACATTTGATTTATAATTCATAAACAGGAATTGTTTTTTTTTCCGTTTATTTAATTATTTATACATATAATGCTAAGACAGACGGCGTAGCAGGACCATACCAGTTTTATGCGGAACCATAAAAATAGACATCCTACATCCGATGTGTGAAGATAAGTAAGCCCAGTATTATGTACTGAAGCTTTACTTCCTTCGTGTGTTGCCTACTTTTAAATCAAGACTTGAGCAAATGCCATTGTATGTTACGTATAGGGATCATCCAAGATGAACCGCAAGTAAATGTATTTATTGAACTTTTAAGGCTGTAACCTAACCAAAAATCTATTATTATTATAGTGATGTCACTGATGTGAAGCGGTCCCCGTAGCATGGAACTAAAGAAGTTCTACTTCAGTAGTGAGGACAAAATCACACTTGTTTTTTTTTTAAACTCGTATTTGTTTCACGTAATAAAAATTGGGAAGAAGGGGCTCTTTTTCATATCAAGCATTCCTAAAAATTATTATTCCTGACTCCAACAATGGAGTCAGCTATGCTGATGTGATCGCTTCTAATGATTAATTTATATGAATACTTAATGCAAAAGTATGTGTAAAAAATTAAAGCAAAACATGGCAGGAATAATAAATAGCCCAGTCGAGATAACTTAGCGGTTAGATCATTGGAATGGGTATAGGTT
The DNA here is from genome assembly GCA_951640165.1 of Pseudoips prasinana. Classification (NCBI taxonomy): domain Eukaryota; kingdom Metazoa; phylum Arthropoda; class Insecta; order Lepidoptera; family Nolidae; genus Pseudoips; species Pseudoips prasinana. Next base: position 21,544,145 of record OX621240.1, read on the forward strand.
GGAGTGTGGAGTGAGGCAGGGCGCTCTCACGTCTCCTAGGCTCTTCAACCTATACGTGAATGAGCTCGTAGCCGGCCTAAGCAGCGTGTCGGATGCAGCGTTGGTGGAGTTAGTGTAAAGCTATGCAGCCAGCTATGCAGATGATATGGTGCTCTTAGGACCGACTGCAAATTCAATTGGAGAGTTACTTAGGTTGTGTGAGGCCTACGCTGTCTCGCACGGTCTCCTGTATAACTTTAAAAAGTGCGAATATATGGTTTTGAGGTCGGTGGCGAGCGTCAATGGAATGGACCCGATCTACTTTTAAACGATTCTAAAATTAATAGGGTATCCCCTTTTAAATACCTAGGGCACTTTCTTGCTGACGACCTCAATGTAAATATGGACATTGAGACGGAATGGAGGGTACTGGCGGTCCGGAGCAACGTGTTGGCCCGTAGGTTTGTGCGATGTACAGACCAAGTTAAAATCACCCTGTTTAAGGCATACTGTCAGAGTAGTACACGGGCAATCTATGGTTCAACTACAAGAAGTGAACGCTAGATGTCCTCCGTGACCAGTATAGTAATGCTTTCAGAGTACTATTGAGACTGCCTCGTTACTGTGTCGGAAATGTTTGCGCAAGCTCGTACCGGACGATTTTATGCGTTTATATTAAAAAAAAACAGCATCCCTTGCGCGAAGAGTGAGAGACAGTCAAAATAGCATTCTGAAAATTATAGCCGAGAACCTCATCTCGCCAATCATTTGCCGGTTTTTACAGTTAATAGAAAATACTAACACTAGAAAATAAGTTATTTTTATGTTACTAACACTCTGTGGATTTATTTTTCCGCAATAGATTTATACAATACAATTGGAATGTGGAGTCAGTGGTATCGAGTTCTTATGGAGGATTTTCTGATATAGGTGTTTTTTATATAAAGGCCATTTTTAGAGTTCCGTAGCCAAATCGCAAAAAACGGAACCCTTATAGATTCGTCATGTCTGTCTGTCTGTCTGTCCGTCCGTATGTCACAGCCACTTTTTTCCGAAACTATAAGAGCTGTACTGTTGAAACTTGGTAAGTAGATGTATTCTGTGAACCGCATTAAGATTTTCACACAAAAATAGAAAAACAACAATATTTTTTGGGGATACATAGAACTGAAACTCAACTTTTTTTTTCATCGTATCCATACATGTGTGCTGTCTATGAATAGGTCTTCAAAAATGATATTGAGGTTTCTAATATCATTTTTTTCTAAACTGAATAGTTTGCGCGAGAGACACTTCCAAAGTGGTAAAATAAGTGTCCCCCCCCCCCCTGTAACTTCTAAAATAAGAAATAAAAAATCTTCTTTAAGAATGATAATACAAAAAAAAATATATGATGTACATTACCATGCAAACTAACAACGAAAATTGGTTTTAACGAGATCTAGCAAGTAGTTTTTTTTTAATACGTCAAAAATCGTAAACCACAATTTACCTTTCATTTAATCAACTGAAATACTTGCTGCTACGGAACCCTTCATGAGCGAGTCCAACTCGCACTTGTCCGGTTTTACTATTGTTTTAAATTGATTTTTATGTAAGTAAATAAAATTAATTACTGTTCCATGACCGCAGGGAGACTGTTTTTGTTGCGTGTTTTTGAGTGGTCGGGACAGGTAGTTTTTAATAATTAATCAATTATAGTGGCAGTGGGCAGAGCATATAGCTGATAGAACCGACGGCCTATGGGACAGGAAGGTTCTCGAGTAGCGACCTCGAACCGGAAGATGCAGCGTGGGCAACCCCCTTACAAGGTGGACCGACGATCTTGCAAGGATCGCGGGAAGCCGCTGTATGCGAGCAGCCCAGGACCGGCTATTGTGGAGATACTTGGGGGAGGCCTTTGTCCAGCAGTTCACGTCTTTCACTTGATATAATGATGATGATGAATCAATTATTTGAAACATAGGCTCTAATTAAAACAAATACAGCTTAATTTTGGTTGAAGTAGAAACAAGATGGACTAACCTGCATAGAATTCTTGCTGCTAAAATTGTTATTATTATCTGATGATCTATATTAGACGGTCACCGTAGCCTAGTTGCTAGTGCTCCTGCCTACGAAGCTGGTGGTCCTGGGTTCGAATCCCGGTAAGTGCAAATATTTGTGTGATGAGCACGAATATTTGTTTCTGAGTCATGGATGTTTTCTATGTATTTAAGTATTTATCTATCTATATAAGTATGTATATCGGCGCCTGGTACCCATAGTACAAGCTTTGCTTAGTTTGGGGCTAGGATGATCTGTGTGACATTGTCCCTAGAATTTATTAAAATTATTATTATTAGGTATATTATGTTACTCCGCAGTCCGCACTGAGATCCACCCTAATTTAAAATTTCAGGCAGGTCTGTTCAGTGTTTGAGGCGTGATAAAGTAACAATCAAATCAAGCAGACGCAATTATTATCCCTTTTGAATAACGCAGACCGAACACAAAAATAGTAACAACGAATAAAAAGTTATTTCAACTTTTTTTGGCGCCACCACGTCGGTACATAAATCCGACTGGAAACTTTGTTTCAAACCACGGCACGTAGCAATATGTAAGTGATTTATGAATGGCTCTAGTTATTTGCCATTTTTGTCATAAATCATACAAATGGCTACGCAATATTGCAGGTTACGTCAAAAAAGTTGTTGATTCCAGTAAAAAAAGTAGCCTCGCGTTTAGATTTATTTTACTTTTTCCTATTGCTTCTAAATGTTTTTTTTTCTATTATTTGTATATCCTTTATGTGTAGATGCGATTTATTCAAACCAGAAACACATCTAATTAGAAACAAACGTTCTTGACATTCATTTTATTTTAATATTATTATGTTTTCTTTGTGAGTATTATATCATTACAGTGTTTATTTTAATTTTAATAGGTACTTGTACTATGGGTTTTGATGCCTGAAATTAATGAAGTTATTATTATTAAATAAGTAAACTAACAGGACCGATAGACAGGTACTTTGGTTCGCCAGCGGATTTCGACATTTCTGATTCGATCTCGCAGGGAAACTCTCTCTATTGCTATTAGGGTGATACAGAGCCTTATTATGAGGTCAGTAGTGAGCAACCGTCTCCGTTTCGTAAGTCATTAGTATCAACACATGCTGGTAACCTTGCGATGAGCATTAAGTAATGCTCATCGCATGCGTCTAAGTAGACGCAGAAACAGAGCATTAAATTATAAAAGCTGTACGTATATCAAAGCAAGCAAGAGGTGCCTAGTTAGCCAGTCTTCACCAACATCATCATCATCAATGTCATACAGTTTAACCACAAGTTGATGATGCTGCAGAAAAGTCTGACATATTTTGCTTTTATTTTAATTTTATTACGTATCAACTTGTATATGTGAATATGTGGCCTACTGGGTAACACGTCGGCAAATATTGTAGAAACCGACTGAAATCGGGATTATGTAACAAAATTACATAATGTAAAATTGTTGGGCGTTACTGAATGTCGTGTAGAACAATTTCATTTGCCATTACGAATAATACCCATCATTGGACCCCAACAAAGCGCCCAATTATCTTCGCAAATGGTCGCCAATTTTAAGAGGTTCCCAAGAAAAATATTAACTACAATAATCCAAGGGAATCTAACAAGCGCAAACTTTAGTAATACGAACGCCATCTTACTTATTATATCTACTTAGAATTCGAAATAAGTATTGCTCCCAAAGATTTTATAAAATACTAGCTGTGCCCCGCGGTGTTACCCGCGTTAAATTTTACAAATTTTCTTTGCTATAAACCTCACGGAGCCCGAGACCTTTCCAACGAATGCAAAACCGTGGAAATCAGTTCGTGCGTTCTGGAGTTATAGCGTCAGGAAGGAAAACCCGACTTATTTTTATATAGTAGAAGAAGATTTTAACATATTTTAAAGCACCAAGTTACGTGCATACAGACTACAGTAGGTACGTAAATACCTGAAGACTGGTGAAACTATGCATCAAGTCGTAAAAAAGAAATGATTGCTTTTAATAGCTTTCAACTTCTTGAAATAAGTTTTGTTATAGTTATATACTTTCTTTAGCAGTGAAAAACATGAAAGGAAGGGCCTCAATTTTTACTACCCCTACAAAAACCCCTATTCAGAATATAATAATATGTACGTACGTTTATCAGTTGTCTGGTTGCCATAGTACAGGTTATTTCTAGTTTGGGATCAGATAGCACTGTGTTAGTTGTCCCAAGATATTTATTTATAATATTAGTCTAATATTATAAATAAATATATGTCACCGTAGCCTAGTTGGTAGTGCTTCTGCCTACGAAGCTGGTGGTCCTGGGTTCGAATCCCGGTAAGTGCAAATATTTGTGTGATGAGCACGAATATTTGTTTCTGAGTCATGGATGTTTTCTATGTATATAAGTATTTGTCTATCTATATAAGTATGTATATCGTCACCTGGTACCCATAGTACAAGCTTTGCTTAGTTTGGGGCTAGGATGATCTGTGTGAAAAAAAAACTAAAACTAAAAAAACTAATTTTAATACCCAGGAAGAAAGTTTAGTAACATTTGTTTTGCAATGGCAGCTAAGAGTACTGTTTATTTTGCGTTCAGGTTCGTTCCTTCCCAAAACATGTTTATTTTCGACATTAACACGTACAACGCCATGTCGGACATTGCTGGGCGACACTTAACTTACCATATAAGCCATACAAAATATTTTAAATTAACAAAATCTCAAATTTTTGTTTTATTGTTAGTGTTATTAAATATGAATTTCTAACTTACAAGACATTGACATAACTACAGAAATCTTTATAAATGTGAAGATAATTCATGTCGCCCAACATTGTCCGCCATGGCTTGCTGCGTATATTTATTTGAGTTTTCTTCCGTTGAAGCCGCGCGGGTCAAAGTTAAAAAACAGATTTTTAGGTTCGCGGGTCAAACCTAAAAAACTGTTTATGTTAATTTACCTAGTAAACATAATTGAAAATATACGTTTTCCCATGATCTCAAATATTTTAAGTTTAAATGTGATAATATTATTCCAATTTCCTAAGTTTAAAACAATAAAACTGATTTTGATTTTTACTATCCTGATTTTTTATTTTATCTATAAACCGAACACTAAATTTTTCCATAAAATCGAAAAAACAAATCAAACTTGCATTACACAATTTTTTATGTATGTTAGTAAAATAATATTCTGAGAAAAACTGACGTAACTTTTTTTTTATATACGTTTTTAGAGTGCTGATGTGATTACACTAATCTAGGAGGCCGCGCGGGTCACGCTGCGTACAATATTGCCTTGTATTGTTGACAGACAGTTTAGTAGAGACGTTTAAACATAGCTCTGACTGTCGGACAACATTGTCTGACACGGCCCGAACGGAACATATCGGTGTCACCCATCATTGTCCGACATGGCCTGAATGGAATTTATCATTTTATTTCGTGGCGTTATACGTGTTAAGAAATGTTTCTCAACAGTTCAGAAGCAAGAAACGATGCGCAAATTATGATATAACTTCATTTTATTTATTCAGATATTCTCGCTTTATTGTGGTTTATGGTAATCGACTTCAAGATTTGTGAGGAAGCTAACGGCCATTCTATATAATATAGGGGAAAAGTATTCCTTTTGAGACGGATTTAGTGGAAACTCGCGCCAAATTGCGAATGTACTTAAGTACCTATCTTGTTTATGTTTCATCTTGGTAAGTAATTTTGCAAACATCTGTATACATGTGTTTTTGATTAGTTGGCGAACAAGCAGACGCGGAGCGCGGGTTTATATGTGGCCTACTGGGTAACTGGGTACTAAATAACTAACAGGGCCACCCCCTACCAACCGGTGGGTTTCGTAAAAGATGACTCAGGTATACACTCGGTAGTCGGGCAGCAGGATCACCTGTGCACTAGATACCACTTAACTGCGGTCGCCAACTCGCAAGCCTAGCCCCTCCAAATGGCGACGTTATAGAAACCTTAGAAGGAGGCCTATGTCCAGCAGTGAAAAATATCAGGCAACTCTAGCTTACTTTGATATACGCAGGTACAGCTTTTATAATTTAATGTTATGTTTCTGCGTATATATGAGGCATGTGTTGAAAAAAAAATTACTTAATGCTCATCGCAGTGTTGATACTAATGACTTTTGGAACGGAGACGGTTGCTCACGATTGACCTCATAAGACGGCTCTGTATCACCCAAAGAGCAATAGGGGGCGAACCAAAGTACTTGTGTATCGGTCCTGTCCGTTTATTTATTTAATGAAAGCCGCCCACTGTTGCCTAAAGATCTCCACAATTACCGGTATTGCGCTATCCACATCCAACGGCTTACAGTGACCCCTCACAAGATCACTGGTCCTTCATATTGAGAGCCTGCTCACCCTGCGTCTTCCGGTTCGTGGTCACCACTCGAGAACCAGCGGCTGTCGGTTCTACGACCTATGTACCCTGCACACCGCAACTTCAACTTGGCAATTCTTCGGGCTATGGTTGGGCTTGGTTCACCTGCGGATCTCCACATTTCATTCCATCATTCTTCGATTTCGCAGGGAAACTCCAAGCATAACCCTCTTCGTTGTTCTTTGATGACCCTGTACAGTTTGATAAGGCCCATAGTGAGCGACCAAGTCTCTGTTCCGTAAGTTGTTAGCTTGTGAAATCTAATTCCGCTGTTTTACTCAGAATACACATATAAATTCGGCTACGGCGAACAATCGTAGCTACAAAGGATATATTAAACTGCAAGAGTGTCTGCGCAAACACTGGAGCGGCTTTTGACTACTAATCGATTGTCATAGATGGTCTCATGACAACCGCCGTTAACGCCTTAAATTGCTGTTCGAAGCACGGAGGGAATAAAACAAATCTCTGTTTTAATTTCAAGCTTATTTGCTCGAATGCGGAACCCCGGGCGTAAGCATACGACCGGACGGCTTACACCACCGACGCAGGGTGGTTAAGTTCTAGTCCCATCATTCTAACATAGTGCTTGTATCCTGCTGACCTTACTCATCTAATAACGATCATTGAGATTAAGCACTTAACCATAGTGATACTGGGTGACCGCTATAATGGTTAAGTTTTTATGTCTCCGTGCTGCGAAAGTGTCAAGCAGTCAGTCCTGTCTGTATCGATAAATAAATAGAATTCCACTTACAAAATTCATCTAGCTCATCGGAAGTCAAACTTCCTTAGATAATGATATACTCATTTAAAATGAAATGCCTATTCTATATTGTTGTAGCGTAGCAGAATGTAATATATTTGGTAAACAAGAGATATCATTATATAGGCAATAGGGTTATTAGAAAACTACCTTAACCTACCGCACGAAATTCGAGTTTCGAATCGAAAGTGACAAATATTTTTTTTATTTTTCAGCTAGTTTGATAAAGGTATAACTATAATAAAGTAACAAATAAACGTATAATTATAAATAGTTTTCACGCCAAAGTTTGTGGGTTCGATTCCCACCCAGGACAAATATCTGTGTGCATAAACATGTCTGTTCGTCCTAAGTCTGGGTGTAATTATCTATATAAGTATGTATTTACAAAAGAAAAGTAGTATATGTAATGTAAAAGTAGTATAGGATATTTTGAGGGAGAATAAAAACGTTCTTAATTTGAACTCCAAACTCAGATATTACGAGCATTAGGTTGCGTTGATCATGATGAACCATCCATCGAATCACACATCTATCCTACATAATCCAGATAAGAAGATTACTAGGCACGGCTATTAGGAAATTATTTCTTACTAGTCCACCGAAACTAACAAACTTTAAATTAACTTGTTACTAAGGAGTAACAAGTTAATTCAAAGTTTCTAATACTCAAAATTCAATAAACCATAAATCTAATTCAGAGCTTTCGGTTATTTTTTAATGAAGCTAGTACAAGTTTCTAATACTTCAGCAAGTTTGATCTTCAAATTGGGGTGTAGTTGCTGTGCTGTTACCAACTTAGTTAATTAGGTTTCTCAATCGATGCTTATTATCAACGGATTCTACGAAATACTATGTTTGGGGTTGAGTGGTGCTTAATAACGCCAGGGCAGGATCTAGGTCGATAGTTTCCTGAGTGTCAAAGTTTTCAGCAAGATTTCATTTTACTACCCAACTGTTATATTTATTATAATTTATTTTACTGTAATTTTGTCATTTGTTGCCACAATACATACTGTAAGTCTTGTGAGAAAGATCGACAGTGGCACAAAATCAAGAGTTAAAAAGTACTGACACCGGTGTCCCAATACTTTCTTGAGTTTCAATGTTGTAGGGGAAGCCCGGGAAAGACGCATATGTTAAGGGATAACGTTAATAAAACCACATAGTGATAATCAATACAACTCTTGGTATTGTTAATTAGTACTATGTTTAATCATCTTTGGAAAATAATCATATAAACTTAAAAAGTTCAACGATTTCTATTTTAATTATGAGCATTAACAAAAAGTATCAATTATTCATTTTGCCCGGAGGGGTCGGGCAAAACGGATACGCTCCAAGGGCAAAACGGATAATGATCAATTAGTTAAGATCAGTCTTCGCATTCATCACAGAAGTAGCTGCCAACACCTACATAAGAAGTGCAGTCTTCATGCGCCCATCTTCTGCATTGATTAAACTAATCCAATCTTTGGCTGGATGTTTAGTAAAGTTTAATAGAAGAAATTTAATTTTTGTATTTGTCAGCGCACACTAAACAGTAATATCTGGTTTCGCGTTTTTGTTCTGTTGTTTGACTGAGGGTAATTTGGTTTTAGTCTTGCTGGGGCCTGTTAACTCTGAAATCTTGGTATTCTTATTACTTGCAGTCTGAAATTTTAATGCTTTCTCATCTTTGACGGGAGTAAACGTCAACACCTCTGATTTCTGCCTCTTATGTTTGCGGCCTGTTTTAGGTGCAGCCATAGTTGGAATAGGTCTAAATTGAAATATTGTTAAAATATTTCTTACTTATGAAGGAGATTATGAAATAATTAAACGGGCAATACCGGCAAAACCTATCCGTTTTGCCCATATCTATTTTGCCCAACACGCTCATTTTCTAAACAATCCAAGACTTGAAATAATTTTAGTTGATAATCAAAAAGTAACGATCACACGTAATTCTTAAATAAACGTTCAATTGGACAAATAAAACATTTCATAAATAACTCGATAAATAATACAAAAAGTTCATGTACAAACCTTGACAAAAACCGTAACAAAACAACGTTTTTATTTATATATTTTTTTCACTACGAATGCACTCGCGTATTTTTTTGTTTGAACTCTCATGGCATCGCCGGTTGCACGTGACACGACTAGAAAATATGACTAAGGGCGATCTTTTATAGATTAATGGAAACAACAGTTATTCTTCTTACCCGCACTATGCTTCTTGCCCGGGCTTCCCCTAACTGATATATTTGTAACGGTTATAGAAGAAGTTGTAAATTGGGAGAAATAGTTTTAAGCTAAGCAGAATTGTAAAAGTCCTTTACTAAGCTAATAGTATACACATACTCATAATATATTGAAGGACATTTACAATTGGATAAATCTACATATATAGTTAGCGGTAGCCTAAAAGTAATCAGTCTTGTAATAAGACGTCGAATATTAGGTATTATTTACTTTACTTAACTTTTATTTCTCCTGCTGTATAGCAACAATCTTCTTTTATTCTGAGTTGCTATATTGGCTTCCATTAATATGGTTAGCAAGATTGTGTGAACGCCTAGACGTTAATCCTAGTTGCCACAAATTTACTGTAACTGCGTTAGTCTAGCCGTAGAGTCTTCATTTGCAGATGAATAGTTCTGAACCGTAAATTCTGAGAGATTTATTGGGATATTTTGGGATTGATAAATTTTCATTTTGTTGGCTAGGTCACACCCCATTGCCTCGGAAAATATGTGAATAGATCGGTAGTACATTTCTCAAGTCTTGTATACATTGCACTTCTGTGTACCCACATGTACACTTATATATCCCGCTTCGATGCTTCGTCTTTGTTGGGCCTGACCACCATAACCAAATACAAATACAAATCAGTTTATTTGCAAGAATGTAGTTTACAGCACAGGGCATATACAACATGTAACATAATTAACGCACACCCTCAAACACCCCAATTAGAATATTATGTTGTAATCATAATACATACAATATATTTTTAATTAAACATGTATATGCTTTGTTATTTACTAAATTAGTTTCTTGAAATAAAGTTTATTTTTCTTTATTTTGTATTGAATGATGGAATTTGTATGAAAACAAAAAAAAACTGCGATTTTAAAAGTCTATTACTTTGACTTACGGTCCATTTCAATCTGTTTTGACTGTACAGGGTTAATATGACAATAATTTCCGTAGAATTAATTATTTTGAAATAAAAAATTACCTATATTAAAAATGATATAAATCGATTCAGTAAACGATTTTGAACAAACTATTTTCAGGATGTGCGTTAATTAAGTTACAAGTTGTATAAAATTATAGCCGAGAACCTCAACTCACCAATTATTTGCCGGGTTGTACGGTTAATACTAAATACTAACACTAGAAAATAAGTTAGTTTTATGTTACTAACACTCTATGGATTTATTTCTCCGAATTTAAAATCTACAATACAATATATCTTAAATATATCCCGGGACAATTAACACACTGCCATTTGATTCGAAGCTATTATAAATGAGAAAGTTTGAGAGTATGGATGAATGGATGTTTGTTACTCTTTCACGCAAATACTACTGAACAGATTTAGATAAAACTGCAGTAATATAGCATAAATATCCGAATAACTCTAAGGTTATAATTTATAAAGTGGAACGCGGGTAAAACCACGAGACACAGTGTGTTGTAGACAAATTATACCCAGACACCTTACAAATACCCGTGCTCACCATATAAAGATTTGTGCTGCGTGGGGTCGAACCCATGACCCCTGGCTTAGCAGTTCGGATCACTAGCCACTAGATAAATAGGCCATTCAAATATCTGCATTAGTCTGACTTGCATTTGATCTGTTTTATTTGTTGTTTATTAGCATCTGGCATTTTAGTAATTTACCGGCCCTTTCTAAATTTTCAGTCCGTCTCTGTAGAACATGCCATTATTTGAAACAAGAGGCCAAAGTCAATTCATAATTGTATAGTTTACAGAACAACGCGGCAACGTTAGTAATGAAATTGCCTGAAGCCGTGTTTTGTTCGTAAATTTAGTTAAAATGTAGAAAATATAGAAATTAATAATTTAAATTTGAGTTTTAATTAAATATAAATATGTTATTTAAATTTTGCCACATTATTTGCAGATTTAAACTAATTCTGTAACGGTACAGAAACTAATTACTCAGTACTTTATTTTTACCTATTTTCTCTTTTAAACCTAACCTTTGAAAGATACATCATAAAATATTAAACACTTGCGTGACTATTTGAACCGTTACAAGAAAATAAAGTTTCCAAGAAAATATTATTAATACTGAAATTTAATTTAAAGTTAATTCAGTCTACGATAAATTAGATTAGGTTCCCGACCTTAGCCATTCGGTACCCGACCTAGAAAGAATAACAGGGCTACTCCATACCAACCCTTGTGTGTCATAAAAGGCAATTAATATATACACCAGATAGTCGCGCATTGGTGCTCCCTGTGTACTAGCTACCACTTAACTATCCAGAGCCCTCCCAGGGTACGTGTCCCAAACATCTGGGACATGGTGCAAAAGGGGGGCACCGGAGCAGCATACCCGCGTTCCTGGGGCTCCCTCCCATTAGGCGCCAAGAGAAGTCCACGGCAGGTAGGTTTAGTCGGTGCGAGTCCGACATATCCACCCGTAGACACTTTTTGCGGGTGGCAAGCGTAGGCATTCCCCCTGCCTTACCAAAAAAAAAAAGCTACCACTTAACTGCTAGTTGCTGCTGCAAGTCGCTAACTCAGTTCAGTTCAGCCGTGGACGATATCGGGCTGATGATGATGAAATTAGATAATTAAATTGGCTCGCTACCTACATTTTTCCGTTGAAGACTTATGTCTTAGATGGTCTAACAGTGTTAATCCTATCGCCATATTCCTAGTCAGAATGCAGAGCTTTTCTGCGATTTCATTGGTCGATAGCCGTAGAGAGATACAAGTCTTCGCTATGCTAATATTAAGCAAATTAACTAACGAGGAACTAGTAGGGGAAAACCCCGTCAAACGTCAAGTTTTTGCATGTATTTTAATTATATCTTCCTTTTAGATTGCAAACTCTAACATAATCGTTTTAACAAGATTGATTGATATTACATGTTTATACAGTCACCAAAATAATTTCGACAAACGGCGATATTGGTTTATATCAATACGGCTCTTTATAGAAATAAATTATATCAAATGTAAATTTAAATTTCAAGTAGACACCATCAACCACGCGATACGTTATCACTTCATAAGTATAATACTAAATAAAGATCCTTTAGGAAAAAAAAATTAAAAACGATAGTCATATCTTTCGAAATTTAAAACTACGGTTCCGCGGCTTTTCCTGGATGGCTACCTTGGGATATTATTTTTAATGAAAATGCTATAGAATTGGAAACAATTAATTATGATATTATTAATATGTATAATTTCATATCGTAACGGCCACATGCTTGTAATTATGAATCATTAGCTGTAACCCGCGGTTTTACCCACGTTAAACTTTATAAATTATAGCCTATGTGATAGGCTATAATTTATAAAGTTTAATCCAGGGTGTCAGCTAGTTCCATAAAAAGTTTTATTAAAATCGCTCCAGCTGTTTAGACGTGAAGAAGTAACAAACATACACACTCACAAATTTTCGCCTTTATAATATTAGTGTGCTCCATATCTGTTGCAAATTATAAAAAATACTTAATATGACGCCAACTACCTTAAATACATTTTATTTTACTAAATTAACATAAAGGTAACTGACACACGGCCCTGATGGTAAGCGACACACACACACGTCGATAAACCTCCCTCCTCCCTGATGAGCTCTTTTTAACCATACTTAGGTAAACCCAGGACCGTAGAAAGTAACATAACACTCTGCTGCTACATAGCCTATAAGGTACATATTTACAAGGTAATTTTCACTTTTTAGGGTTCCGTAAAAAAATACGAAACTTATAGATTCGTCATGCCTGTCTGTCCGTCCGTATGTCAGCCACTTTTTTCCGGAACTATAAGGACTATGCTATTGAAACTTGGTAAGTAGATGTATTCTGTGAACCGCATTAAGATTTTCACACAAAAATAGAAAAAAACAATAAATTTTGGGAGTTTCCCATACTTAGAACTGAAACTCAGTAACTTTTTTTCTTCAAATCCATACATGTGGGGTATTTATGGATTGGTCTTTAAAAAATGATATTGAGGTTCCTAATATCATTTTTTTTCTAAACTGAATAGTTTGCGCGAAAGACACTTCCAAAGTGGTAAAATGTGTGTCCCCACCCCTGTAACTTCTAATAAGAGAGTGATAAAACAAAAAAATATATATGATGTCCATTACTTTGCAAACTCCCACCGAAAATTGGTTTGAACGATATCTAGTACGTAGTTCTTTTTTAATACGTCATAAATCATAAACCGCAATTTCCCTTTTATTCAATCAACTACTACAAGATCTTTTATGTTATTACTTTTACAATGTTACTTGCTGCTACGGAACCCTTCATGGGCGAGTCCGACTCGCACTTGGCCGCTTTTATTTTTTTGAAAGTCAGAGGATTTTCCTGAGCAAGCCTGTAAAAGATATCTGCGTATGGGCATGTCAGACTCGCACCGACTAAACCTAACAATACGTGGACTACACTTGGTCTCCAATTCCCGCGTTCTCAGGGCATGGCACTCTGAGAACGCGGGAATACTGTTCTGGAGCTCCCTTTTGAACCATGTTCCATGGTTCCATGGAGTGGCTTATGTGCCCTGAAAGGTCAATTATTTGTCAAAACATGCAGAACGACTGCGCTACATTCAAATCGCTGTCTTCCCGGAGCTTGCAAATGAAAAACTGCGTATCACGCTCCCCAATAATGTGTCGATCCATTATCTTCGTCTACCTGTCAAAGGTCACCGCTAGGTGTTGCCACATAAATAATTGATATTAGTGTTTAGCCGTCTTTTTTTAAAATAAATATTATCCAACCTAACAATAACAAACATATTTCTATAATATCAAATATTTCCAAAATATAGTTTCAAAGTAAGAAACATATAACACTTACTTTAAAAACGTAAATAGTGTTGTCAGATCTGGAACTATGAGAAAAATAGGCTACGTAAGATAAGATAAGATATCGTTATTGTACACCTAAACATTACAGGATACAAGAATACAATGCCATACCTTACAAAAATTACATTTGGAAACACGAACACAGAACATTTAACCAATTTCAAAATCAAAACAACGGAATAATATTTTAACTCGAATGCACAGTCAACGTCACATCCGTGGATACACTTTGCTTTTAACAACTTCTTTATTATGCAAACAATAAGGGTGTTTTTCATAGCGCATGTGTATCCAGTACGTGGCGTTGGCTGTACGTAACTGCCATTTCGTGGATATATACTGGCATGTCTACAGACGTCTACCTCCATCACGCCCTGTTTACTTCCAATATCAGAACATTAGCCACTATTCTAATGTTTTTACCCTTTTCAATATAAGACGTAATGTCTTCAGTATGAGAAAATTTCCTCTATAACCGACATTAGTTCCATTTGTAACCCTTAATGTGGATAACTGGGTAGCATAAAAGATTTACTATTTACTTTAAATCTTGCCACCTAGTTCCACTTGTTTTCACGTTTCTCACGAGTCCGCGCAGGCATTTAAATTAAATTAGTACGTTAAACTTTTTTGCAATACTTGTTGTCAAACTGCATGTCGTACTTACTTGATACTTTTTAGATATACTTGATGTCAAAAGGAACTTATGTCGCTGATGGCATAGAATATCGTCACCCCATCTCATCCCGTGGGGGTAGAAGTCTACCCGCGGGAAACTATATCAGAGAACGGGCAATAACGTCTTTCTGTGTACAATACTCCATCTTGGAATTCTCCAGCAGTGGACGTAATTCGGCTAACATAGAGTATAAAGAAATTACAAATAAATATTGGCAAATATAGCAAACTACATACATAATTATTACTAAGGCTAGTAAGATGTTTTAATTTTACAAGATTCCATCTTTTGAAGGGAAAATAATTAATACAGTTCATTAATTATTTTCCTTGTGTGGCGCAGTAGTTAAGATGGTTGCTTTGCGTTACTACCTCGGCATCTTTGTGTTTCGTGATCCGTGATTTGTGTGACCCATAAATTTGTTCTCCTGATTCTGGGTGTGGTTTGGTTGTTGCTGGGTGACCAGACCAGACCATACAGAAATTATTTCGAAACGCGGGCGTTGTTCTAAAACAATCTATATCAATTGTAAATTCAATAATGACCTGGGGGCCTTATACGCCGCGCCGGTCATCGTGATCGGCGTTCAGATAGATGAAGGTTAAAATACTAAATCCTTCGTTCAATCGTCTTCTACGTTTAAAATCCGGACCATTAATGACCGATTTAACGAATGATTTAGTCATTTTTAACCTTCATCTATTTGAATGCCGATCACGATCATGATGACCTATGAATTATGTGGTAGCCACCCTGGACAAAGCTACAAACGTTAAAATCGACTGCTGTAATGGCGACCATATTTGTGCCCCAGCTTTGTTGATAATATTGAAATGGTCAGCAACCCACTCTGTCATACAGCTATTTCATTCCCCAGTGCGGGAGTGTAACTCTTATCTTATTATTAAAAAAGATGCTGTACAAAACATACAATCGACTTCATTCTTTATAAATTCCATGTTCGGTAATGCGATTTAAACAAAAAACCGGCCAAGTGCGAGTCGGACTCGCACATGAAGGGTCCCGTAGCAGCAAGTATTATAGTTGATTAAATTAAAGGTAAATTACGGTTTACGGTTTATGACGTATTAAAAAAAACTACTTACTAGATCTCGTTCAAACTAATTTTCGTTGTTAGTTTACATGGTAATGTACATCATATATTTTTTTTAGTCTCTCTTTCGTTCTCGTCTTCTCTTTAGTTATCATTCTCTTATTTTAGAAGTTACAGGGGGGGGGGGGGGGAACACTCATTTTTATACTTTGGAAGTGTCTCTCGCGCAAACTATTCAGTATAGAAAAAAATGATATTAGGAACCTCAATATCATTTTTGAAGACCTATCCATAGATACCCCACATGTATGCGTACGATGAAAAAAAAATTTGAGTTTCAGTTCTATGTATGGGGAACCCCTAAAATTATTATTATTTTTCTATTTTTGTGTAACAATCTTAATGCGGTTCACAGAATACATCTACTTACCAAGTTTCAACAGTACAGCTCTTATAGATTCGGAAAAAAATGGCTGTGACATACGGACGGACAGACAGACAGACATGACGAATCTATAAGGGTTCCGTTTTTTCCATTTGGCTACGGAACCCTAATTAATGGGACCATCTCGAAAGCATCCCCTATCAAATTCAAAAATCAAATTTGGATAAAAACAACGGTCAAATCCCGTAACATATATACATAAATAGATTCAAATTATCCTCTTCCTCATCGGAGTTGATTAAAAATGTGATAGTCTCTGCGGTCCGCGGTGTTATTCGACGTTAACCATTTTTTAATTCTAGTCTTTATGTAAATAATAGGATATAATCTCAACTCCTTTGCAACTTTCAACGAAATCCTATTACAGATAAATAAGGTAATGAGAAGATAAATAAATAAATTTATAATATAACATGTATTATTCTTAGAGGCAATGGCCAGTCACTAAGACACAAGATAATTACGCAGGAGATATTATTGACTCTGCGTTTGCGTAGGACAGCCGCTTGTGTGATATTAATAAAATCTTAATTTTATTCCTTTAATATCTCAGTCTGAAGAGAAATTACATAGGTGACAGGTTGGCACAGGGGACGGACTCCCCCTGAGACCGCTGGCGTTTGGAGGAGAGGAACTCCACTCGTTATGTATAAGCGGTCCCAGGAAGAGGTAACCTGCTGTAGCTCAGGTTGCCTAAACACGCTTGTGCGTGCTGGGGAGGGGGGAGGCATTCGTGGCCCTTCCTTTCCCCGGGTGAGAGACTCGCGGAGGCTGCAGTGTACAGCGGGGGTACTGGCGAGATCGTTTCCGGCCTTACGAAACGTGCGACTTGACCATTTCCACAACGTAAAAAAAAAGGGGACGGGTTACCCACAATTTCTTGACTCCGGACTGTTACTGGGAGCATTTCATGTCAAATATGTCCTTACTAGTAGTAATTTAGTAGCTGCTTTCATTTAATTTTCTAAAAACGAAAAATTGTCCGCAGTGTAGCAAATATTGTCATGCCTTGATTCTAAACCACACACATATTTTCATCAAAATTGTTTTTCCCGTTGAAGAAGAGTTTAGTCACAAACATACAGAACCTGATCTGTTATGCAAAATAGCACTGGGATCTAATCTGATCTCAAAATCTGCGGTTGTTTACGGTACCGCTTTACTGACGAGGTAGTCTATTTATGCATCGAAAAAGCGCTGTTCTCTCAATGAATTGTGACCTAAAATAATATTTTATTCATGTCGTGCCGTCCACTGTTCAAAACCAATGAATTTGTATGACGTAGATAACGTGTTTTATTGTCACAGTTAGTAAATAAATTCGTTCGCATACACCAATCATGCACAGGGCTCACGTAGTTGCCGACCCGATGAAAGGACCTATAATTCAATCAATTATTACGTCCGTGCCCCAATTCTGATCCGAAATGCAAAGAGAAAAGATTTAAACCCGAAAAAGTTTCGACGTTCGGAGAGCGCCTTATACTCCTGAGTTTCTTATTTGTGTTATGATACTGTTGTACTTTATCTTTAATCTGGGCTTGTTCAAATTATCTCTTTATGTTAGCTCTTCTACTTTTCGTTACCGTGGTTTTGCGTCAATGCCTAACGACTCCAATAGAGAACGACTGTTTTACATGCACGCAAAAGCATAGAGACGCTCAGAGATGAAACTATTTGGGCGGAAACACCAAATGGTGTCCAGCACCCATCATCACAACTACTCTACTAGTCATGACCGTGAATTTTACAGTAGCTGTAAGTTTTCAAGATTTAAAAATAATAAAATAACATAGAAAATAAAGATATTTCAATAAAAATCCTGAAAAAATATTGATGTATCAGTTAAATTCCATGCTAAATGTTCAGTATAAATATGTTTCAGTTGAAAATAGTAAATTAATTCTATATAGTTTATAATTTATCCGTCAAAATTGTGACTTAAGAAGATTTCCTTACCCGCGCCTAAAGGTACTAATAAAGAATTTTTAAGCTAAAAGTTGGGGCTCATAGAACATTAAAGAATGTTGTATTTAAACAAGTAACGCAAAGTTTGATCTTCTTTATACAAGGCAACAGGGAGAATATCTTAAAAATTAACTTAGCTGAAAGTGTCAAAGTTTAAGTCAAAGTTTTCATACTCTAAAGCTAAAAGTTAGAACATAGTGTACACGAAAACTCTTTTAATCTGAAAATTGTGTAAATATTAATTGGTAAGCAAAGTTTTCTCTTGTGAAATATACATTATATACATGTCATAAAGAAACGCAAACTATTCTAATCCGACGAGAACACTTGTATGCATTGCTAGCGTAATTATTTAAATATAGAGTAAAACGGAACGAATAGCCGACGGCCGTTGGGGCAAAAAGGTTCTCGAGTGGCGACCACGAACCGGAAGACGCAGCGTGGGCAGGACCCCTACAAGATGGACCAATGATCTTGTGCGGGTCGCTGGAAATCGCTGAATGCGGATAGTGCAAGACCGGCAATTGTGAAGATCTTTGGGGGAGACCTTTGTCCAGCGGTGGACGTCTTTCGGCTTTCGGCTGATATGATGAGTAAAACGGATTGTGAAGGACTGGCTTATTACTCAATCATACGAGGAGATGTAATTTATCCTCACATGCGTTAGTTGATTATCTTATCACACAACACACACACTTGTTCCCACACACACGGATACATAACCACACACAATCACCCACCCCATGAACATGCACACACATATAATACATTCTTATTTCGTTTAATTTTATTGTTAAGTTTAGTTTTGTTGTCTGCTAATTTAATTTACTTATATAGAACATATACAAGTCTAGAACTTAGTGTGGGAACCAATGTCAATTGTTTAGTGTAATAAATGATATTTTATTTAAAAAAATGTATATATCATACGAACTTGAATATTTTGTTCCAATATAGCCAAATAGTAAAAGGCAAATATTTTTCAGATGGTGTAGCTGGCGTCAACAAATATCATCACTCCGTATGGTTTGCGTTGAAATATTTGCCAGAGAAAGGGTGGCAATGTATCTTTACGTACTATCAGTAGTCATAGTACGCAAAGAGCTGCTACCCTTTCTCTAGCAGATATTTTAACGCAGTATATGGATTCGAGATTATGAAGTATTTTTGGAACTGATGAGAATATCAGATTTTTCGTTTAATAGTTTCGTTATAATTTAATGTTTTCAGTCAGCATCATCGTTTTTAACCGACTTAACAGTTTTTTTTAATAGACTTGTAGAAAAATTCTAATAATTAAAAGCAGGTAATCAACTAATTAGATTTAGTCAAGTTTTTAAAATATGTCTTCCTGCTTATTAGAACACAAGTAAAGCCAATCTATGAGGTACTTGTACCGAATGCCATATCTATGGTTTTAACTCCCACGAGTGTCGTTAAGAGTCTGTAACATTGTGAACCATGTGTCTCGTAAACTCGCATGATATTCCACTGTATTGCGACAACGCTTAATCAACTCACAGTAGATATAACTCTTGTTTTATTTTTAATTTAAACACTAATAATAACCTGCTGGGACATTATTCACACACGGCTATGTGATCCCAAACTAAGCAGAGCTTGTACTATAGAAACCAGATAACTTTTATACTACATATACTACTTTTGTTTACTCTAAACTCTAACTTCTTAAATACATACTTATATAGATAATTACACTCAGACTCAGGAGAACAAACATACATGTTCATACACACAAATATTTGTCCTGGGTGGGAATCGAACCTACGATCTGCGGCGTGAAAGCAAGCATTTATCAACCACGCCAACAGACATTTTTAATAATATATAAAATACTAGCTGTGCCTCGCCGTGTTACCCACGTTAATTTTCATAAATTATAGCTTATGTATTCTTCGGATAAATAAGTTGTATTACTACAAATTATAGTACGTTGTCTTACGGAGGTGATATCGTCATATAATGTACAAAGCCTCCTGAAATAAAATAGGTTAAAAAACCGGCCAAGTGCTAGTCGGACTCGCACATAAAGGGTTCCGCGGCAGCAAGTATTTCATTTGATTAAATGAAAGGTAAATTGCGGTTTACGATTTATGACGCATTAAAAAAAAACTACTTACTAGATTTCATTCAAACCAATTTTCGTTGTTAGTTTACATAGTAATGTACATCATATATATTTTTTTAGTTTTATCCTTCTCTTATTTTAGAAGTTACAGGGGGGGTGGGACACTCATTTTTCCACTTAGGAAGTGTCTCTCGCGCAAACTATTCAGTTTAGAAAAAAATGATATTAGGAATTCACTCAATATCATTTTTGAAGACCTATCCATAGACCACACATGTATGGGTACGATGAAAAAAAAAATTTTGAGTTTCAGTTCTATGTATGGGGAACTCCCAAAATTATTATTATTTTTCTATTTTTGTGTTAAAATCTTGATGCGGTTCACAGAATACATCTACTTACCAAGTTTCAACAGTACAGCTCTTATAGTTTCGGAAAAAAATGGCTGTGACGGACAGACAGACAGACAGAAAGACATGGCGAAAAAGACTAAAAATTTTATCTAAATCCGTTCTGTAGTTTTTGCGTGAAAGAGTAACAAGAGTGACTGCACGTGTGGCGCAGCGACTAAGACAGTCGCCTTTCCGCTTCGTGTCACGGGGTCGAGTCCCGCGCCGGACAACTATTTGTGTGACCCATAAATAGTTTTTCTGGGTCTGGATGTAATTTGTGTCGGTCTATTATGTGTTTGTAAAGTACCTCGCGACACAGGGATTAAATTCCCTGGTGGGTGCTTTTTTAAAAAAAAGAATAAAAACAAAACATCCACGCATCCATACATACTTACAAACGTTCGCATTTATAATGTTAAGTAGGATTTGTACAGTTTCGAATTCATCTATCTTAGCCGTCCTTACAAACGTAAGTGCCGATTCGATTTTTAACAAAAACTTTTCTTTTCCCTTTCCTTACTCTCCGCTATCTTAATTTGGACCAAAAGTAATTTCTTAAGTTTCCCGATAAATAACAACAAACGACACACGTAACGTGGGTCAACAAGACAGCCATGAAAGATATATTAAGACGGGACCAAACAAAAATATTTGCAAACCTAATTACAGAGAGGAAATGTAGGTAATATTCTGAAAGTTCCCGGAAAATGCGAGACGTGCCGACGGACTGCACGCAACAAAAGGAGTTTTTCAAGGAAATGAGTTAACTTTCGCAAGCCAGAGCTAATTCAACGCCTTACTGTGGCAAGTTTTACTTTTTTTAGTATATTAGCAGCCACGCCGTACTATTCGTGTGCGAAAATGCTGAGATTCAAATACTTTGTGCCAGTTTATTCAGTTAAATGTTGAGTTTTATGAGTGAGGCAAAAAATTTCAACGACAATAATTGGACTTATTTTTGCGACTTTGTGTGTTTTACTTAGCACAAGCTTTTACTTGACATCGACTAAATTTCAGATGCTTTTTTATATTGAAATTTTCCCCTTGAACTGGTAGTGTAATAGTATTAATTTCATAGAAATTTTACTTATTCTCATTCAAATAAAAATATGAGTTTCCTTTAGCCTTACTGCTGCATTACGTATCAATGTCTTCTGTCAATTAAAAATAATATATTTACTACTATTACATTGTACAGACCCCAGCACATCCAGCTACCACAATATGTCAAATTTCTTTTCTAGATTTTCAACTTTATCACTTAATCATAAGGTTCACTTTGAAGTGGGGAAATTTGACAGAATGGGGTAGCTTGATGTCCTGGCGTCTGTACATTCAAAATACAATGACCGGCCTGGGAGAGCACTCAAAAGAGATTCTATCCTCAAATCATGCAAACAGGTTGTATGGGAGATAGACCTTCATTATAGACATCATCATGTATATCATGTATATTCGAATAACGTCCATAAAGACGTGAGGTCTTTGGCAAAAGAACTCGACAATGGAATTGTGTTCATCATTTGGAGGAATATACTATAATCGCCATGCTTGGCAGACGAGTTGGCGATCACAGTATAATACCAGAAAGACGCTGCTCCCCGTTCTCTCGTAGATATTTCTTCCCTATAAAATTTAACGCTCCTCAGAGGATAGATGGGTGTTGATATCTGTCAGCCACACAGCAGTCATTACTACAGTACTGAAAATAATTTGTCATTTTGAGATACTTAATAAAAAAAATAACGAAGGAAGTCTTCCTAAATGGTGTTACCAACATATGCGTATAGGAATAATCCATTTTAAATATTTCCTTATTTTTCATATTTTCACTGAAATAATCATCTACACTTATGTTGAGATGAGTATGTTGAGATTTTGAGATACTAAATAAAAAAACAACGAAGGAAGAAATAATCATCTCAACATAAGTGTAGATGATTATTCCAGTGAAAATATAAAAAAGTAAGTTTTAATATTAATTATTCCGCGTATATACTTATATATTTGCAGTAAATCGCATAATTATAGAACTTTCCAGGACTTACTATTACTACATATATGGACTTGGAATCATTCTTGTCTTGCTACTTAATGTGCAGATTTTTTTAAATATGTAATGTTTATCATCCACTCTCTTTTACTACAGCTATGAGATCAAATTTCTAAACCATCACAAACCTAAAGTGGACATTATATATCAGTAAATGTTTCAAGTTTAGTTCACCCTAACCAAAAAAGAGCACATACGACTTTTTATATAATAGTCGTAACCCACAAGATTGAAAAGTTGTTCCTAAATGTTCCCTTTTCTTTTTGACCTTGCGTCCACTAGCCTGTCAACCATTTTTATCTGAAGAACACAGTAATAAATAACTCTTACAATAATAAATAACTCTGACGGTCAAAAAGTTACCCAAATCTTCCAATCCTTTCATCGAAGTTCCAGGAAGTTTATTAAGAGGCTTTGTGGACTTTATTACCAAACCAGATAGAAATGTAAGAGATGTTTCAATAATTTATGAACTGCAAAAATTAAATATTTAGCACATAACTAAATTAGTTTGTGTTAACGTTGCACGAGGCGCTCTCACCAGTCCGTAAGGGATTGGCGAGGTTAAGCAACTATACTCGCGGTCAGTCTATAGATGGGTGATCGCCAAAACGGTTTAATTTCTGAGCGTGTCCGTGTTTTGGAACGCACGTTAAGCTGTCGGTCCCGGGTATAGTCACTAGGCAACAGTCGTTAAGCCATGTCAGAGGCCTACTGGGCGGCCTGAACAACTCTGACACCAGGGTAACCACTGCCCATACGATAAGTAAGTTGCACGTTCATATCAAACGGCATAATAGGACTGATGTGTATTGGGATTTGATTATGGTGCACGTTATTGTACAGATAACTCATCGCTATCGCAGACGCAGTATTATACTAAACTAAGAACAGAGAGATCGAGAGAGGTAGGCACTAAGTTTTTTTACTTAAAACGCAAACTTCAAACTTATATAATACCGCAACCATTTAATTAATGGTGGCATCATTCTCTCCTGAGCTCATCGAAGAGAGGGGATAGGCTAACTATGGGCGGGTAAGTGCCGGGTCTTAAAACAATGATGAGCTAGGGTGACCGCTTACTTTTATAATCTATGTCTTTGCACTTGATAAAAACTATAGGAAAATATGCCACTGTAATCATTATTACACTTTTTAACTATATGGTATATTCCTAGTGTCGTTGGTGTTTTACTTATTAGTAGGAATATCAAAACCGAACCAATTTTCTATCTAAAGCATTAATAACATTCCGATAGGTTACGAATCAGCCATAAGGGAAACAGTCAAAAGGGTCGTATGACACGGATTATGAATAAAATTGAAATAAGAGAAAAGCTTTTACATCAAATATCTACAGAACAAAAAGTCGTAATGGATGGATCAAATCTGTGATTCAAAATTATTGCTAGTATATTATAGTGTGCATTTATAATAATACGTACGCTAGCTAACGGAAAACTGCGTAGTTGCTGTAGCACAAGGACTCTGTTATTGTCGTAGCACTTTGCGTTACGTTCATTAGAACTTAGTGCAATGTGCTACGAAAAGTGTTACGAAAAGTTAAAAAAAAATTACGTAGCGGTGCAGAATGACAGAATCACACAGAACAATTGATGAATAGCTTACCCCTGTAAAATTTAGACGTAATACTTACAAAACTAATTATTAAGGAAATGTATAAATAGTTCCATTCAATTGCCCAATATGTTCAATTAAAAACGATGTTTTTCCTCGTCAACAATTAACAAACAACATCAATATCACAAACATAAATTAAAACAAAAGTTTCTACAAATGCTGTAAAGCCAGCCATAAACTAGGATATCCGAATCACGGGTAGCTATAAAGATAGAAAATGTTCGACCCCGTAATTGATTAGGACTGTGCACCTCGATGCTACCTTCCCCATTAATCGAGATCTGGAACAGGGTATTCTGTACGTTCCTAACCTCGGAGTTATTAATACACTTGAGCAGGTGACTTAGGAGAACAAGGAAACGCTTTTGGTATATATATCTTGGTTATATTAGAAATTTCGGTTTTTAATTTTATTTTTTCTTAAAAAGGCTTGTGTTGTGTGTAATGCATAGACGTAATAGTTCAACAACGGCGTCTGCTGTTTGTTAGTGGGGAAGCTTAAGATATAATATAGAACAAATAAATCATATTTATTAAATATTTTTTAAAAAGGATACTTGGGGCGTGATCTACAATCGATATCGAAGCCAAAAATATAGTTTTTAGAATTTTTGTCTGTTTATCTGTTTGTCTGTATGTATGTCCGGGCTAAACTCAAAAAGTACTGCATGGATTAACTTCAAATTTCGCAAAAATATTACTAAAAGGTCGGGTCGACATATAGGCTGCATATTATAACGCTATCACCTACGGGGGAGGAGCTGTAATCATTTATAAAGTTTAACGCGGGTAAAACCGCGGGGCACAGCTAGTCATAGATAATTTCGTCTATATGTCTTTATTATCAGTGTACACTTTTGCATAATGAATATCATCATCACCATTTTCAGCCTGATGTCGTCCACTGCTGGACAAAGGCCTCTGTCCCAAATGTTTCTATAACGTTACCATTTGCAGGGGTTTGTCACTGCGAGTGATGCGAGTTGGCGACCACAGTTATGTATCTGGTGTATCCCGTAGTCTCCTTTCACTACACCCACAGGGCCACCATATACCATATGGTGGCCCTGTTATTATTTCTAGTCCGGATATCACACAGCTAAGGAATAAGGCCAGCTTTTTTATTAAGCTATTGCATAGCTTCTATCGCGGGCCTTGAGCGTGGGGACCAAATCCAGAAATTCCGTAACGAAAAAAACCTAACACCCCCCCACTCTGACCGCCATCTATCGATAAATACCAGAACTTTTAATGACTTTTTGAAATATCACGCTTGTCTCTTTAGTTCAGCAACCCGCTTTTAGGTGGCATTGGTTGTATTGGAAAACTACAGTAATCAGCTGTTTGTGAGAAAGTATATAGGTGTATAGGTATTTATCATCTACGTACAACAGTGAATATCTGTACTCGTATAATTTGTGTACAGAGTGTTTTAAATATGAATAAAAAAAGTGCATTTATTAATGAAGAAAGTCACGAAAAAATAGTGAATGAAAATGAGTTAGTATTATTTTATTATATTCATTTTATTATTATTATCACAAATGCAGTATTATAAAATAAATAAATAATTATAATTGCATAATTTGATAAAAAATGCTATGCAATAGCGTTTTTTTCATTTATTTATTTGATTAACCAACGATTGTTTACATTAGTACTATTATTCGTTTGTGATGACAATATGCTTGCTTAAATGTAACAATCTTTTACTGGTTAACACCACATGCAAAAATACAGTTAACAGTTCAAAAAAAATAATTATAATTATAACATGATAAAAATAAAACATCTAAACACAAATAAAATCAACGCTTAAAATAATACATAATTCTGATAAGATAACTTAATATTAAAGGAGATCGGCAACCGGCCGACAAACATGGCCTGGAATGGACATAAATAAAACAATATGCATTTTGAAGGGGTACTAATATTCTATCGCCCTATATATTTATTTTTTATGTAAAACATGGGATTTATGTATTATACGGCGTATAAGGTCAACAAGATTTCAATATTGTATTAGATCATGAAACTAATTTTTGTAATAATTATACTACTTTCTTTATATAAATAAGTAAAACAGGTTAAGATATGTTTATAATAACCAAGGTACACACCTATTCAAAAAAATAACCGCGGCCATGGTTGCTTAGGACAAAGGTGGTCGGAGTTGCGAACAGCAGAGGTAAATCATGATGCGTTGATTCAAAGTCCAAGAAAGCCGGGGTTAGTCGGGAAGTCGAAAACAGAATCCAGAAACAATGCCAAAGGTCGTCGTAAATATACAAGCCACAAGAAAACATTCACGATGCAAGTCAAGCAAGCCTAAACACGAATGTTAATAAAAATACAATCAGTTCAATATGACAGATAAAAAAGTGTTGCCATTACTATTAAGAATTGATTCCTTCATTGATTTATAAATCAACATGCCATACATACTATTGATTTATATTATGACTATTGAGGATAATAATAAGACTAATATTATATATGCAAATAATACATATTTCAATACAGTGAAATTATAACGCCTCTGACAATGACAATATAATAATAACTGCGTGACTGGAGAAATAAATATTTCCCCAACGGCTCAAAAGGCCGAAGCAGCCAGACCCTATAAGACAGTTTAAGAAACATGAATGCCGGAATAAAATGATTTACTTTTAAGAATTGAAATCATTTTCCCATGTTGTACAAGGAAATAAAAGGCATGGAGGGATTTTAAATATTATAATTTCTTTTTTAAATAGTAATAAACTTTTGTCCATCGCAGGCCGGGATTTGCCGAAGTCCTTTAAATCTAAAATATTCATATTATTAGTATACATAGAAATAAATAAAAAATACTATAGAACAAAGTGTACAACATTTTTTATATACCTACTTACATCTAACGTAAAATTAATTAATTTAAAATAACTTAATTAAAATTGTTAATTAATAGGTTAAACTCACACATTTTATTTTTGGGAAAAATATTGAATTACAATTTTGGTAAATTTGGCAATATTGTCGTGATGTAAATCAATAATGTCACTACAGCTGTTCAACAATTTACATAATCTAGGTATTGGGGAATTAGCACCAAGAACAGTTCTTCGTAGGGGTGGACAAAGCGGTGTGATAGTATTGCGCGGATATCTCGAAGGTGCGTGAAATCTTATTTGGTTCAATAGGTTAGAGCAGTCAATTTTGTTTCGTACCAGCTTGTAAAAGAAGAGAGCATCCGTGATATTTCTACGCATAGATAAAGTGTGCATCTTAAAATACTGTAAGCGGCTGTTATACGAGTTGAGCTCCTTTGCTTTGCCTTTGGAAAATGCTAAATGCCACAAGAATCGTTTTTGCACTCTTTCCAAGCGTAATGTATGGGACGCAAAATGAGGTCTCCACACTACGCTGCAGTATTCTAAGATACTCCGCACTAAGCTATTGAACAGCATAATTTTTGTGTCATGTTGCTTGAAATTCTTAGTATTTCTTATTACGAATCCCAAAATTTTGGATGCTTTTTTTATAATATGCTCAATATGTGGAACAAAGGTAACTTTTTTATCAAATATTACTCCAAGATCCTTAATAGTTTCCACCTCTTGGACTTTTATGTTATCTATGAAGTATTCAGATTGTATTTATTTTGATTTTCTAGAGAATTTCATATAAAAGCATTTTTTTGAATTTAATTCCATTCGGTTTATGTGGCACCATTCTATGAGTCGATTTAGGTCGTCTTGCATTAACAGTGTATCGTTGAGAGAGTTAATTTTTCTAGCAAATTTCAAATCATCTGCAAATA
Source organism: Pseudoips prasinana (assembly GCA_951640165.1). Classification (NCBI taxonomy): domain Eukaryota; kingdom Metazoa; phylum Arthropoda; class Insecta; order Lepidoptera; family Nolidae; genus Pseudoips; species Pseudoips prasinana. Next base: position 21,572,533 of record OX621240.1, read on the forward strand.
AATAGCAATCCGAATATTTAAAACACTGGGGAAGATCATTTATAAAAAAGTTAAACAGTATAGGCGCTAAATGAGAGCCCTGAGGAACACCGGATGTTATAATTTTGCTCCCGGATTGGTAGCCATTTACCACAACATAAAATTCACGCTCCGTTAAGTAGGATTTGAGCCAATTCAGCAAGAACCCTGTAATACCATACGCAGAAAGCTTCTTTATTAGTATGGAATGGGAGATTTTAGCAAAGGCTTTATGAAATCAGTATATATTACGTCATATTGGTTATCTGAATCAACAGCTTGTACGAGAGATTCTGTAAAAGATAACAGGTTGGTGGTGGTAGACCTGGAAGGGACAAAGCCGTGTTGGTGATTGCTTAGGTACAGACTCACATGGCGTTGAATAAGCGGACAAATTAAAGATTCAAAAATCTTTGCGAAAGTAGATAGAATTGAGATGGGTCTATAATTGGAGATGATATCCTTTTTCTCAGACTTGTGGACCGGAACCACTTTTGCTTTTTTCCACCTCTTTGGAAAGGTTCCTGTGGCTAAAGACGTGTTGTAGATATGCAATAGCGGATTAACCAGTGATGATGCACAGGTATATATAAAAAATGGTGGGATTCCATCAGGACCAGCTCATTTACTTATGTTTACAGATTTTAACTTTTTGAGTAAGGAATCACTTTCGATAGCTGGAATTGTTAGGCACTGACTGTTGGTTAGTGACAAATTTATGGCAGGATAATCGCGTTGCAAGCTTTACCGCGGCAGTCTCCGAGTGCAACACGTCATTTTTTTATTTTTTTTAATTCTTTATTTGCATTAAACATGGTATACAGGTGTTACAAAATTTATAGAACATGAGCACATGTTTAGCTATACACTAAGTATCATTTGCATGCAACATAATTGTCAACATAAAAAGATGAATTACAATAAACATTTAAATTATACACGTATTAAGAGACAACATAATTATCAACGTAAAAAAAACTATACAGTAAACATTTAACTATACTCGTAATCAGAGAACATATACATTATATAATATATATATATATATGTTCTCTGATATATATATCAGATATATATACTAAACAATTTTCAAGTCTAAAAATTTCACTATGTACTTTCGTATCGACCAAACAAGGCGACGAACAGTTTCATTGGGTCTATACGTCAATTAATTCAAGAACTTTTATCTTCTCAATTTGACTTCCTTTTGTGCTTTACGTTGAAGGCAGCCTCTAATCCCGAAGTGATTTGTGATGGATCTGCTCCAACTACTGCTTTCGCTTAGTTGCTATAGTTTAAAGTTCATTGTTGATATTGAAATTTCTATATTGGCAATGAGTCCCAGGAAGAAAACAGAAAAGTGATCAAACTAAAAACACATCGTACGCACACACATTCTTGGCCCATACACATATTGGATGTCGGTGTCGTCTGTGCTGTATTGGTGTCGTGGAGAAACTCGTATCGGGAAATAACATGCAATTTCTTGGATGAAGCCAATGAATGGTCGTCTACCACTGTGAGTAACAGAAGAAACTCTAAGAACTATAATAAACGCGCACGATCACTCTGAGGAATCAATTAACAAACTGTAGATGTATTTCCGAACGGGTATGACATTGCAATTCTATAACAAACTTCCCAATGATATTAGAGAATTGTCTACGAATAAGTTTAAAAGAATTATTAAAGCCATATTGTGTAGCAAAATTTCTGATTATTTAAGTGATAAAAGTGCTTGGGATGCGTTGTTCTGAATTCACATGATTGTAATTAATCTTAAGTATATTTTATTTTAAAAAAGGATTCCTACTGAGTTTTCTGGCAGTGTTTCTCAGTAGCTGCCACGTCGTGCACTGCACGGTAAGGTAAAAAAAATATGACGATACCACATAAATGTAGATTTTTTACGGAATAAAGAATTTTTGATTTTGATTTTGAACGTTCAAGAAGTGAATTTATTCATTACTTAAAGGCCGACACTTGCGGCCCTTTCTGTGTTTCATGGGCGTCGGTGATCACTTAAATCACCATCAGATTATCGCTTGCTCTTTTGCTTAGCTTTTACAATAAAAGCTATATTCATTTGAGTAATTTTAGAAAATATTTCCAAATTCAATAACACGGTTTGTGGCAATCGTAAAAATATACTTTGAATTACCAATAGACCTCCCTATTGGAAAATTGAAGTACTTGGTGCTTAACTACCTACGTGCCGTTCAGGCGACGCGCGACTCACTTGTATGAAGAGTCAATTTTTTCCGTATTTCGCTAACTGATGTTCTGAGTACTTTCATTCTGTTCAAGTTATGGGTACATTGAACACTTTAAATATGACTATTTATTTTATATAGGGGTTTAGGTATTACCACCCAAATGAGTCAATATTCACAGCACAGTAGGTATATTTAAACGGAAAGGTTATAATCATGATAGATGGTTTGGGTTAAAACGTCAAAAAATATTCTATTTTGATTATATTATTGTGATTTAATAATGATTCTTAACAATCAACCTGGTTGGTGAAACCATAATGTACCTGTATATGTGACACTATTTGGGGCCAGCCTCACTGCCACGTTGATCTTCTACATATATTAAAAATTCAGTATGAAAATAGGGTCGTCAGTATGTATAATCTCTTCATAATGGTACCTTCAGTTTTTTCTATAGCTGCCCTCCGGTCCGGACTACCCTAAATGCCATACCCTGATTTTCACTTTGCACGATGTACAAACTCATTAAAATTTGATTGAGATCATCGTGATGACTACAAGATTTTGTCGGATGTATTTGCACATATAAGGGACCAATACGAGATTTATTATTGTATTACTTCAAATAATGTCCAATATGCACATGTTTTTAAGTACTGGTAAGCTGACTATTTAATTACCGAGCCACCTGTAAATCACCAATGTAACAGCATGTAGCACAATTACAACCAATAAAAAGGTTTCAGTGTTTTCTTATCTCCGGTTTGAGCTCATTTTCACCCACTTGCGACCTTTGCTGCTACATTATGCTTTTGTCCAATTCTATTTTTAGACGTAAAATTATCTTCGCAGACCTTGCCATCATCGTTAATATTTGCCGATAAAGGGCTGTTAAGAAGACGTCTATTAACGAAGGTACATCCTTGATAAGTATGCGGGGTCGTCGCCCGAGAGGCCTCGACTGATTTTATATTATTTAATTGGCATTCATTAGTCACACAATTCCAACAACAGAATCAGAGGTTTTTTTACGACGGCTAGTATTTGCAAACCACTCTTTGGTCTAGCGGTAGCGTATTCAACCGCAGATAATAAGGTCTTGGGCTCAAATCCCGGGTCGGGTCAAAAAGTGATTTTTCCGTAAAAATAATTTATTCAGTATCTGAAGTCTGGGAGTTGGCGGTATTACGTGCCTCGGAGAGCAATTAAAGCCGTCGGTCCTGTACCTGACCTCATTCCGGTCGTGTCGCAGGTCATCCCATCGGATCATGAGATTGATGGAATAGAAAGTGCCCCTGTGTTTGCGCACACAATTGTGAACTAAAATGTCATGCGCAATTGCGCGTGGCCGAAATTCGGTCGGGAGGACATTATTATTAATTTATAATTATTATTAATAGCACAGGGGTGAGATATGCAATAATTGAGGAACTGGTTTTCAAGATTTTACAATAGGAGCCGCTGCTTTTTTCGTAAACAAATACATATTATCATGATATTCGAGGCAAGTTGGAACCATTAACTAATTCCTTTTTATATTTGCTAAAAGTAATTTTGTTAGTATCGCTTGTGTTTAAAATGGCGTTATTACTCGAATTTTCTGATTGAGATCCCCGAAAACGTTTTCGATATGATTCCGAAAATTACCGTCGAAGGTGTCGGACAAGTGTCGACTAGTAATCGCTAGTTAAAGCCTTAAGAGGCAACTCTCGCCATTCCTTTACTTCTAATTAATAAATTCCGGCTCCTAACCGGCGAGATACCGTTTCTTTTTTGTCATATTTCCTTATAATAGGTAAGCGATTTACTGAAAATACAAGTAAAAGTGCGTAAACAAGCGGCACGCGGTGCTACAACACTGCTACTTTTTTGGCTTTACCTTCATTAAATAACAAATAAACTTCTTATCAACGATTATTTCATTAATAAAATCCAGTTATTATATACATCAAAACTCTTAAACAAATACAAAATCACTCACAAACACAAAAATAGATACAGAACACAGGATACAAAACTATCACATAATAGCAAAACTAATTCAATCTCAGCAGTAACCCTTTCCAATTCATAGCATTGCGGAGCGGAGAGGGGAAGTCAGTATAGACTGTATATAGGACGGATAAAAGCTGTAGTGGGGTCGTAACTAGGTTTAACCGGCTGGAACCTGTAGGTCTGGTCAAAGACTTGGTCTACCGGTAAACTAAACCTGCCGCAAGAGGCGTTTAAAAGGGTCCCATAAGAAAGGTGTTGGTAAAGCAATTGAAACACTATTGTGTGCATTTTGAGGCTATATGGGTGTATTGAGCGCCAGCTACGAGATTTGAGACCCCAGTTACAAGGGTTATAGATATATGATACTTACTAGCTGTGCCCCGCGGTTTCACCCCCGTTAAACTTTATAAATTATAGCCTATGTGTTATTCAGAATAAAAGCTATATTACTACCGAGTTTCATCAAAATCCGTTACGTAGTTTTGAAAGAGTAGCAGACATTATACATGCATACTCACAAACTTTCGCATTTATAATATCAGTAGAATGCGCGAGCTATACCACTTCATGTGCCATGTGCAAAAATTTAGAATAAAAGGACATAGTTAACAAATAAAATTGATTACTAAAGGAATAAGCAAACAAATATACAAGCGCATTCGGAACACTATTTTCTTTGATGTACAGACGCCAGCACATCCAGCTATCCCAATCTGTTAAATTTATTTTATAGATTTGCAACTTTATCACAAAATCATAAGGTTCACTTTCAATCGGGGAAATTTTACAGATTGGTGTAGCTTGATGTGCTGGCGTCTGTACCTACCATATCATAGGAGTTATTTTCTCGATGTCATCTTCCGACCAGACATGTTGTATAAGCAGTCCGATTTACACAGTTCTAGCCAAGGCTCGGCAAGAACTATGATCAACCATTTTTAACTAACCTTTCCCATATGACACTAGAATTTGGATTGTGTAATATTAATAATCTAAAGTGATTTTTTCATAATGATTTATTACAATGTTAATTTGGTATTCAAATGCACTCTTCAACGAAAACGTAAGTAATAAAACCAAATATTATTACAAACCGTCGTCCTATCACCTTATCTCGTACTCGCTTTCGTGTGTAAAAAACAAATTGCTCAATAATTTAGCCTGAAAGTATGTAAACAGCGATATATATGCTTGTTTACAATAGCTACCTACTTGTTTTATAAAAATAGGTGATACCAGGAAATCTTTTCATGTGAACCACAAAAGGTAAACAGAGCGAAAAACATATTCGTTTGACTTGTAAATTGAGACTATTGAGACAAACCGGAAATTATGGGAACGACACGTGACATGACAATATACCTCCTGTATTGAAATGCTTTTAACTGTATTTGACAGAACGAGAGATGAAGTTGTGCCGCATACGTTCAAGATTTTGTTTCTACGGACCTTTGAAGACCTCACAATTTCCCTATATTAAAATATAAGGTGTTTTGTGAGTCACGTAAACGGCTCTACTCATACCATATCTATGGAATTTGACTGCCTCGTTGGTCAAGCGGTAGCGTGTTCACCCGCAGAAAACGAGGTCCAGGGTTCATATCCCGGGTCAGGACAAGAGTGATTTTGGGACTTCTCTGTAAAAAGAAAAATTTCTCAGAATCAGCCCGAGGTCTGGGAGTTGGCGGTATTATACCCCCGTGCCTCGGAGAGCACGTAAAGCCGTCGGTCCTATACCTGACCTCTTTCCGGTCGCGTCGCTAGGCGTCCCATCGGATCATGAGAGTGATGTTTAAAAATGGCTCGTTTGTTTGCGCAGACACTTGTGCACTATATGTCCCGCGCAGATGGCTAATCTAGCTAGCAAGCTATTGAGACATGCCAAATTTAGGCTAGGACGACATCATTATTGTACCATTTAGTAGATATATATAGTATAGTAGTAATAGTAGCTTTGTATTGGAGATTAAATTCCAATTTTGAACCATAAGAAACGTTTCGCAGAAAAAGGATAAATTGATTAAAATTGTGATGATTGATCATGATATATCGTTTGGTGAACATTAGGTACTATGTATGTTTACTCTGGATGGTGGCTTAATGTTAACAAACCTGTATGTTTAAGTTATTCCAAAAAATTGGGTAGGGGTTAGTAAGACTTATATGCAACAACAGAAATCAAGAGTACCTATCTTTTGCAGTTTCAGACTGACTGACATTGGCCCCGATGCCACTAAATCAACCAAACTTAAACTTATTTTAAAATGGTATTTTTTTTATAAAAAGTACAGAGTGATTTAGTTCAATGAATTACGCTGCATACTTTCATAAAATGAATATTTAGGGCCTATGCACACCGCGTTTTTTAAGCGCGCCGTTGACGCGCGTTTTTATTGATACAGACGCGCGTTAGCATCGCGTTTGTATCGATACAAACAAAAACCAAACTGCTCTGTAGGATAAAAACGTGGTATACACAGGCTCTTAGAGAGCACTTTTGCAGTGGTAAATTCCTTATAACAAAATTCTTAGTAGCAGCCCTTAGATCCTGCGCCTAAACTCGCTTTATTTATCGCAGCTTATCGGGTTATGAAATTAAGGAAGTTGGAAGTGGACCCGTGTTGGCGCACACAGATGTGCACTATATAATATGCCTATTCTCTATTCTCGTAAAGGACCGACCGGCATGCGGCACTTGTTCAATGCAATATTACAAGTATATCCTCCAGTTTAGGAAACGAAGTGATGTTTTGTATGAAGACCGCGCAATGTTACTACGAATTATGCTAGGTGTTTGGCGATAAAAATACAAATGCCATATTTTTTTCGACTGAGTTATTCATCAGTAAACAAATAATTTTAATACCAATTTATGATACACAATTTAACTCTTAAACTTTATGTAAACACAACCAATACTAAACCTAGAATTCTGTTACAAATACCAATCTTACACTAAACCACTCATCAATATCGCATATATAAGTAGATTCTTATCCTGGACGTTTCCCGTTAGTATCATTCAGGTGAAAATACCAACCTTCGGTTATAATTATATGTTTTGTTTTAAAAAACACCTTTAATTCAAGCTGATTTGTAATATTGTAGAGTTTCATCATCTGATGTTTTACTGCGAGGTCCTTTCCTGAAACTATGCTTATGCTAAACTCCTATTTAGAACATAGTATGTATTCTTAAACTGAATAGAGCATATAACTCTTTAAAATCGTATCTAGTTCCTATATTACAGTCATTTCTACTGGGATCACAATTAATAGGAATTTATTGGCAGGTGGCCATTTTAAGTTCTTTTTTATAAATATCCTGGGACATTATTCGCTAACGGCCATCAGATTCCAAACTAAGTAGAGCTTGCACTATGTACACCACATAACTGATATATTACATTGGTATACTATTTTACTTTTGTGAATACATGCTTATATCGATAATTATACCCAGATTCGGGACAAACAGAGAGAAATATTTGTCCTGGGTGGGAATCGAACCCACGACCAGCGGCGTGAAATGCAAGCATTTACCAACCACGCTACCCGGCCTTCCAAAACGTTTCGAATAGTTAATCCGTCGCCATTTTGTACAGGAGTAAGATGTATCCAAGATGTATCCCGGTTGTATTCGTAAAGAACCATTATATTGTTGTTTAATGTAAAATAAAAATTTCATAAGGACTAGGAGAGAATAATGAAAAGATCGGAGCACAATGGAACAATAACGTTAGGTTAAAAGTCCTTATGAGCTTACAAGGATAATACTTTGTGTTGAACCTCTATTCTAGACGTCGTTATTGTTAGGTAAGCTGCTGTTTTCATTCATTTCAATCTGTTCTCCGTTGATATAATAATATTAGCTGTAAACAGTTGTACTAAAAAATATCATCATACACAATTATATTAGTTTAGGAAACTTAATCCTCCAAAGTGGAGAAAAATAAACAAAAATAATAACAGCCAATCACAATGTAAGTAAAATACAATACATTAAAAAAATCGTAAAGTAAAAGCAAAGCAAACAAAAAAGAAGACGAAAAAAGCAAGCCTGGAGTTTCTTTGTGGCTTTCTTCTCCGGGTCGTCCACCTGGGTAGCTAGAGAAAGCCGCAGGTTAGCTAGGGTAGGTTCCTCAGCGGCTAGGATCGCTTTGGCGCCTTAACGCGTGATAAGTGATCCCGTGCTTGTGATCACACCCTCATTTATAATGTAGTCTTTTGCTTCAGGGGCCCCCAGAGCTGTGGCCAAAATCCCCATAGGGTGCAATCAGTTATTAGTCGCTTTAATTAAGTTGCTGGTTAAGAGCCTTCTGCGCTAGTCAACCGCTTTGCCTTCAATTCTATAATTTTAATATAGTACAACTAAATTTCTTAGTAATGGATTAGTAACTTGTTATTTATTTAAGGATTTCAGAAAATATCTGCAATAAAACAGACCGCACGGCCGGACTAATTAAATATGTTTTTGTAACTTTTATACTGTCCACTATGTTTATGTACTGCATTGTGAGCTTGACAAGTACAAGTGTATGTCAATACCCAAGTGCTGAATAAATTTAATTATTTCAATATAATAAAATTTACAATCAAATAACTCCGAGAGCACATAGAACTGCAAAACGAAATTTATTGAGTTTGACAGTTGCATAATACTTCAATAGTCCCAATAGTCCTATTAAAGATACGTATAATCCCAAACACTCTTCATCGATCACTTGCCTTGTTAGATCTTCGACCATTAATGTATATACTAAAATATTGAATTTTTAAATAAATTGGATTGAACGCACCCAGGACGTAAGTTCCTCCAAAGTACTGAACGAAATTTCAAATTATTTTTCGAATATGAACCGTAGAATATAAAAAAAAATATAAAGATGTTTCTAGGTGAATTTGAGGAAATCGGAAGCCGTGGATGGAGTCCTTTAGATCGGCTGTATCAATACGAATAATGTGCAGTAGAAAAATTGTGTGTCCTACAACCAAGACTAGGTATAATTTTGTGTTTATTCGACCCATTCAGACTAAAACATACGGAACCCCTTGTTGAACTAGTACTAAATAGAAAGTGGGTAAACCTCTCACGTTTTGTAAAAAGTTTTAAACGATTTTCCGTTTCAAAAACTTCAGTCTCTCAATGCATTGCATCGACGAACGATCAAATAAAGAATAATCGGCTTTCATTAGAAGCCGGTACGACGGTACTGATTTCTCTGAGGAAGTGATCAAGTCCCGGCTTACAAAATTCGAAGGAGATTTACAACGCGGTTTGCCAGTTTTGCTTGGTGGGCGAAATAAAACGAGCGCTTTTTAGTTTTTTTACTTAAAGATGAAAGGCGTTATCTTAGTCTCTTGTGTTTGCTTTTACAGTAAAAAGCTTTTAAGTTATTTTTATAAGATGTACTTAACTTGTTATGTTACTTGTTGGGATTGCCTAGCGATAAAGGCAGACTGATTTTAAGAAACATGTACCTAAAGTAATGGTTAATGATGTCTGTCTGGCATCAAATATATTCAGAAGGATTAAACTCTACTTCATCTTATCCAATTATGGATGATGAGGCATTAGCTCACTCCCTGGTGGTTATTTGACGGGCCTGTTGGCTTGAATGGTAAATATTTTCCCAACCAAGACAGATATTTGATTCCCACCCAGAACAGATCTTTGTGTGCATGAATTTGTCCGTTTGGATGTAATTATCTATACAAGTATATATTTACAACAGGAAAATAGTAGGTATATGTAGCACATCAGTTGGTCTGGTACCATAGTACAAGCTCTGCTTAATTTAATATCGGCCGCGTGTGAATAATGTCCTTAGGATATATATTATATTATGAAATCGTGGCACTTTAGTGTGAAGAAACAATATTTAATCAGGCGCACTATTAGCGCACGAAAAAATTTATCGATTCTATTTTTTCCGACCTCAAAAAGGAGGAAGGTACCTAGGTACTCAATTCGGTTACTTTTTTTCGTGTATGAACACTACACTACTTCGGAATTTGAAAACAGCTTTACGAGTTGGTTTTTTAGTTGTGAAGAAGCTATTGAATAGTTCCCCATTATAGTCATGGACTTAGACGGAGTAGTTTTTCTTATATAAGTGGGCGACAAACGAGCAAGTCGGTCACCTGATGGTAAGTGATCACCGCCGCCCATGGACACACGCGCAACACCAGAAAAATCGCGGGTGCGTTGCCGGCCTTTATAAGAGTCAACAAACCAGTGTTGCCACCAGCCTTCCACCACCCCGATGGTAAGGTGAAGAGGTAATTTTGTAAACTAGCTCCAATAATATGAATATTTTTGTTCAAAAGCGCCTACTATTTTGTTAGCTATTATAATTGAACAATAACAATGGCAATCAAAATAGTAGGCGCTTCTCCGTGCTGCATATTTCATTGCTGTGCCCCGCGGTATTACCCGCGTTGAACTTTATAGATTATATGTGTTAATCCAGAGTATCAGCTAACTCTATTCCAAATTTTATTAAAATCGCTCCAGCTGTTTAGACGTGAAGAAGTAACAAACATGCACACTCACACACTCACAAACTTTCGCCATATTAGTGTGATTAAGGAGAAACTATTGAGGTAGTTCCGTAAATATTTAATTAATTAACTGGCCTGTTGGCCTAATAGTTAGTGAGACTAACTGTTAAGGCAGAGGTCGTGGGTTCGATCCCCACCCAGAGCAAATCTGTGTGTGATAAGCACGATTATTTCTTCCGTATCTAGGTGTAATTTATCTATAATAGCTATGTATTTAGAAATAAGTAGATTAGTGTATTTATTAGTTGTCTGGTTACCATAGTACAGGCTCTGCCTAGTTTGGGATCTGATGGCAGTGTGTTATTTGTCCCAAGATATTAATTTAATTATTAGTAGACAACGGACATGTGGTGGAAAAGTGTCCCGGAAAAATAAGCTCTATCATGCTCAAAAACTACTATCTGATGAAATGAATTCTTTCACTCGTATAATGCTACATTATTACTGAGTACTATAGACATTGTTGTTTATTGAATTAAATAACCAAAGCTACAGTAATAGAATATAAGTACCTACTTATCTATATTCTGTTACATAAAGTGCCAATACTTTAAACATAATACTCCCTACCCCGCATGCGCTCCGAAAACTATTGATGATAGAACAAAACATGCATTGCAACATTAAAAACATGTCAAAAACTTCGAGATACCATATACCACAGGCCGGTTGACGTAGTTGGCAGATTCCACCTGCCTTTCAAGCCGCAGGTCTTGAATTCGATTCCCACCCAAGACAGATATTTGTGGACATGAACATGTAATGTTTGGAATTACACCCAAACATCTATATGAGTCCACAAAAGAAAATTAGTATATGTAGGTAGTATATTAGTTGTCTGTTTTCCATAGCACAGGCGCTGCTTAGTTTGGGATCACATGGGCATCTGACCGATTTGTGTACCCACTCGACTTCAAAAATCATGAACAAAATATTGTTAATTTCTCCTTTACAGTTGCATGGATCTTTTGTACATGAGAACAGTTTGCACAGACTTTAGTAAGCTTCTTATTGGGAAGGCCTTATAGGCTCCTGGTTCTGAGTATGCTAATCTGCAGGTAGCCTATCCTATATTTTAGTGTGCGTTTTGGAACTTGTCTTCCTTAAATATGATTTACTAGCGGCCCGGTACGTGCTTCGCTACGTATAAGGCATAGTAATATAAACAAATATTATTAAGTTCATTTATTCAAACAAAAAAATATTTTAAATTGCTAAAAGATGTTAATTTTACACTTTATCAAGACTTTTTTTAAATTTTCTCTACGTACAAACCTTTCCTGGACTTCCACGAATAATTCAAGACTGTTGTTGAGTTATAACATTACAACGAAAAGTGGCATTGATTTTTATATATATAGATTTAATGTTATATAAACTGAACAAAGGGTAAATTTAATTCCTTTTATAAATACAACCATATCTACTTGATTCCAGCATATTCACTGGGGCAACACCCAATTGTAGCCAAAAATTACTGTTTTGATCACAATATGATGGATCGAGAATTTCACTGTACTTATATACAGAATGTGGTTATTAATATACAGAAATTCCAAACTCTTAACTAGTTTAGTTTTTGATATTTACTCCGGAATGTTATTTATTTTGACGGCCGTCCCTTTCTTTATGTGAATAATAAACTAAGCAAAAAAAAAATACCTAATTTTTCAAGAACGGTTCACGGAGGGTTCCGTATCATCTAGTTTCATCAAGAAAACGATCGAGTAAAAGCAAAATTTTACTATATTTATTAGCCCTTCATTTTTAACTAATTTAATTTTAACTTAGCTATCATAACAGGTGTGGTAGTTGTAAATATACGATTCAAGATTATTACGTAAGACATTATGAGAAGAAAGAAATGAAACAAGAACTTAATTTACTGTTTTATGTCAACTTTTTAAAACCTTGCCTTTTTAAGGGCAGGTCAGAAGTACCCTAAACCGGCGAGCATGTATAAAGAATATAATGACAGTAATCGAGGCAAAAGAAGTATGCAAAGATCGTGACAAATGGAAATCCGTTGTCTCTGCCTACCCCTCTGGGAAACAGGCGTGAGTCTATGTATGTATGTATTTTAAAACCTTCGTCTTTTCTTCCATCGCACACAAACAAACTTATACTTTTTCTGTTTAGCTGCAATTTTAGTTACTGCATGCAGAGCCTATTAGCTGGACTGAGATGCCCATTGTCATACATAACAGGTAGGTATGTCATGGTGGGAACGCGCCGATCCCGCTCGTAGACGGAGGAGATGTTGGGGCAGCGGCGGCAGCCGCTAGCCCAACTCCCCTCGGGGCTGCGGTGGTAGTGTGAGAAGTGTCCTCTACTGCCACTTGCAAGCAGCTCCAGGAAGACAGCGATCTGTTTGTGGCACAGTCGCTGTGCCGGACTGGCAGGAGTGGGTAATAGGGGAGGGTCCGACATACCCACCCGAAGACACTTTTTGCGGATGGCATGCATTGGCATTCCCCCTGCCATAACAAAAAAAACAAACAATGATATGGCACTTGTATCCAAGAAGGTGCACAGTTCATCGCTAAGATTTCCTTTATTTTACAATAATACTGCACCAAGCAGGTTATCGCGCTTAAGTTTGCTAGATAACTTACAAATTACCGCCTCAGGCTGTTTCGATGGTGGATTAAGTTTTAGGATTCTGGAGCAAGATAAGATGTCTTGTTCAGTAATAGGTTAGGTTAAGAAACAACGTTGCTTAGATTGTACCATAGTTTTAATTAGATTTTCCTGCTTGTGTTAGAGCAGACAATGCATTTCTAGATAACTAGTGACCTTCTTGGTCTAATCGTGACTGTCTAGATTCTGTTTCCTTCGCCTAGTTTTGCAGACATTTTATCACCACGTAAAACTTTAAGCTCTTCAGCATAAGTTTGCAATCCAGCCTTCATTATATTTTCTTCGGAACTCTAATCCTTAATATAGTAAAATTCTTCCTTATTACTGAAAATTCCTGACCAATGACTTCCTTCATAGTAGCGCGTGTCTCTGTTATAATAATATTAGTAATATCTGACCGAAGAAAGGTATTTTGAGAGGTCCGTAAGCTAAGTAGTGGAACGCCTGTCGGTAACATTAGTGCAATCCCTTGTCACGTCGCCAGATGCTGTTTGGTTGCGTTGTGATTGCGAGTCAATTTACTCATTATCGTAAACTGAAAGTGTAAAAGATTATCACACTAATATTATAAAGGCGAAGTTTGTAAGTGTGTATGTTTATTACTTCTTCACGTCTAAACGACTGGAGCGATTTTAAAAAAATTTGGTATGAAGTTAGCTGACACCCTGGATTAACACATAGGCTATAATTTATAAAGCTTGACGCGGGTAAAACCGCGGGCCACAGCTAGTTATGTTATAAGTTATAATTACTTACTGTGCGGATTTAGACGCAAAGACAGATGGTGTCGCTTACGCGTTATGCCGAGAGTAATCGGAAGGTGCAGTTTATGACGGTTATATTAATGTATTGACTATGTATTTTTAGTAGGTTTTTTTTTTATAAATAATACAGATTAAAAATATTCTTCCGAAGTTTTGCCATGGTTTATAAAACTGAAGCAGTAAGGTTTGACGTAAATACTTCGCAACCGTCCGAAGTATTATTATTTTCGCTGCATAGCATTTATATTTAATTTTTAGTCATTGGTGTTTCTTAGTCAGATATTTTTTTTTTATTCTGTACCGCAGTAAATTTTACAATAGTTCAAGTAAGGGACACAAAGTACCTACACCCAGACTCAGAACCTTCTGCGGACCACGCAAATAGTTGTCCTATATGGATGTCGAACCCGAAACACACGAGCGGAGCAGTAGTTAAGGTTACCTAGCTAATAGGTATTAGCTCATCCATTTCTATCTATTATGTGCATAAAAAGTGGTTCATCCAACTCATAGGTTGGATATTTTATGTTCGACTAGATGTGCCCCGTGGTTTTACTCGCGTTAAAATTATAAATTATAGCCTATGTGTTAATCCAGGGTGTCAGCTATCTCCATACCAAATTTTATTAAAATCGCTCCAGCCGTTTAGACGTGAAGAAGTAACAAACATACACACTCACAAACTTTCGCCTTTATAATATTATTATTAGTAGGATAAGGCTCTGATTAATATTATTGTTGCAAATTAGGTATATTAAAATTTTAATAAGGTGCTGGTATAGATCGCCGTCGACAGCTACCAGACTACCTACTCATATCTGTGTGCAGAAACATAATTACACTCTATCCATCACGGCCCGATAGAGATCAGGCGCAAGACCGATGGTCTTACTTATATTCTGAGGTACTAACATCCTGTCTTCCATCTGGTACACAGGTTTATATTTGCCAGAATAATCGCAGTAATGTATTATATTGCTAAGTTGATTATATTTTTTCAATCATCTTAGAAAAAACGTTCAGCTTTCGATATTATTAAATCTGGTATGTTGACTTCAAAAGACCTTTGTAGCACATATCTGTATAAAAAACTCTAGAGTAGTTTTCCTAATGGAACTTTAGGTTTCTACCGAAGTTTAATTCACAAAAGGTCAACGAACAAAGACACAAAGATACGTTCTACAAATACTCGGTTTTATCTGTAAATAGACTCTAAAGTAGAAACTTTTTGGTCAGATCTGGCAGACTTTTTCGTTTTCGCCAGCATCCGATGCACATTTTGTCGTCAAACTGTCTTTTTGTACGTTTCACGGAATATTGAGCTTCCGTATAGCGGCGGAGCTTCGCTCTTAGCTAAGAATCTTTTCATTAGGTAGGTACCTATTACTGGAGAATCTTTTATTAAATAATATTTAGCCCACGACTTTATTAAAACAGATTTTGTAGAGGTAAAAAGTTGCATAATATTATTATATTTATCAAGTTTAAACGTGCTAATGTTTCAAGAAATTTGTTCCGCATTAAGATGTGTGATTATGTGACTAACATACAAATAAACAAATTAATGTTTTTGTAATATTAATAATAATACGGTTCATTAATGATTTACAATATGATACCTTCAAAAATAACATTTTAAAATCAAATATTTGACAAACATCTAATGTTGCAAGCATATGGCTTTCTAAGTTATCATTTAACAAAATACAGCTTTTGCTAAAGTATTTCTTTGTAAATACCCATATCAAATGTTAAAACAGTGCTATTACTTTGTTGTTCAAATGTTATATTGCATATAACCTTCTTTTGCTCTTATAACATTTATGATAACGTTCATTTCATATAATTTGTATAATGCTCCATTTATATCACGTTCAACCAACAACCTTTTACCCTAATTTTCATTATTGTCTATTAAATCAGGGAACGTCACACTGTTATATCTAACCGAACCTAACTTAAATGTTTCAATAACATTAGAATAAGCTATATTATACTGTAATAAAAATTTGTAAATGATTACTTAATCAAGTAGTTCTTTTTTAATTTTATTTATGTGTACATTTTACGCTGCGTGTGATGACGGCGGCGAAAATCAGAATATCGTAACTCATCCCGTGGGGGGCGTAGAATTCGACCCGGGCCTTTGGGCCGGATTATTTGGGAGTTTGTCTAGCAATGGACTTCTTCCAACTGTAATGATGATGTTGACATTTAATCAAACGTTATTTATGCTTTGCATTGTTTTACCAAAAACATGATTATAAAAAGAATAATTAGAAAAAAAAAAGAATAGTTTTCCAAATGATAGTTTGATGTAATGAATGTTGTGAGAGAATGTTTTGTAGTGATAAGTTTATCGAGTATACATTTCACTAATGTAATTTTTTAAATAAAATTTCGGTTTACAAATAATATTCGTCACTCATTCATAACTCGGACGCCATAATAATATTCGTAACTGAGTTGAAGTCATTTAATTTTTCTCTATGGATACAAAAATAAAATGTATTCACTCTATTCCCTCACTCTTAAAGCCCCATGAGACAACAATCTGGATACGTAAGTAAGCCGGCGGTTTTATGTGCGGTCCGAGGCATGGAGGCATAACTCCGTCAACTTCTCGACTCGGGATTTCCAGCTGAGAGTAATTCTTAGTTCTTACCAGTCAAATCACTATAACTTCCCCCGACCCAGGAGTTGAAAGAAAAATTAAAACACAGCAGTTTTGCTTGGTTCAAACAATGTTCAGTTAATGCGCCGAGAAGTTAAACTTACTTAACTACTTACTTACCTCGAGCTTATTACTACTTACATCGCTTTGGGTAAATTAGATATGATAATTTAAGGTTCTTTTTATATAGGTATTGTACGTAATTCGTTTTGCTGTGTGGTGACGGCCTAAGAATATCACCACCCCCTCTCATCCCGTGGGGGGACGTAAAAGTCGTCCCGAGGGAAATATATACACCAGAGAACGGGCAGCAGCGTTCTCCTGAGTACCATGTCCACCTTACTGCGATCTCCAACCCGTCTGCCAAGCGTGGCGATTATGGCAAATCCCCTCAAATGATGGACACAACCAAACCGCGGCCCCCAGTCCCCGGCAGCCCTGCTATTCCCAGCCGTGGTAACAGCCGTGGTTACGGCAGGGCAGGGGGTGCTAAGAATCCCCGGCAGATTCCGCGTTACCAACACCGACGACCTCTGGCCCTGGCAACATATAACAGTGTACGTGACACTGCGGTCCAACGAGAAGATAACCGAACTGGAGGAAGAATTGAGCAGGTTACATTGGGTTATTGTAGGATTATCTGAAGTCCGAAGAGAGGGGGAGGACTCGATAATACTGAAATCCGGAAACCTGCTCTATTACCGGGAGGGTGACCAAATATCCCAAGGTGGTGTCGGGTTCATAGTCCACAAGTCCCTCGTGCACAACCTAGTGAAAATCGAGAGTGTGTCGACGAGGGTTGCGTACCTTATACTCAGAATCTCCAAGCGGTATTCGTTGAAGGTTATACAGGTATACGCACCCACTTCGACACACTCCGACGATGAAGTAGAGGTTATGTATGAGGACATATCCAGAGCCATACATACCTCTAACTCCTATTTCACTGTGGTCATGGGGGACTTTAACGCGAAGCTGGGCAAACGATTCGGTAATGAGCTGAAAGTGAGGCAATTTGGAACTGGAGACCGGAACCCCCGGGGCCAAATGTTGGCCGACTTCATGGAGAAGGAGGGACTCTTTATGATGAATTCCTTCTTCAGGAAGCCGGATCACCGCAAATGGACCTGGGTGAGCCCCGATGGTAAAACTAAAAATGAGATAGACTTTATCTTGTCGACGAGACGACAGATGTTCAATGATGTCTCCGTGATCAATGCGGTTAAAACCGGGAGCGATCACAGACTGGTCAGAGGCTCATTGAACCTTAATGTCAAACTCCAGAGGTCCCGACTGATAAAGTCTACGCTCCGACCCTTACCTATCCACGTCCAAAACCCCGAACCATTTCAGCTCGAACTGCAAAACCGTTTCGAATGCCTAGCAGACTGCGAGGAAGTGGACTCATACTATGACAGGCTCGTAGAAGCTGTCCATACGGCTGGGTCTAAGGTATTCAAGGCCCGTCGTACAAACAGAACTAAAAAGAGCTCTGACTTTACCCTGCAACTTATGGAAGATAGACGGAAAATGGTTCTGACATCCTCAGATGATGCTACCAGATATCGGCAGCTCAACAGACAGATCTCAAAGTCTTTGACTCGCGACACGCGGCAATTTAATACAATTAGTATTAAAGAGGCTATCGAGCGGAACAAAGGCTCTAAAGTGTTCGCAAGAGCTCTGTCTGTTGGACAGAGCCAACTGACGAAGCTGAAGACTGAGGATGGTAGAATCGTCACGTCTAAACCTGAGTTGCTGGGAGAGATCGAGAAGTTCTACGGACAGTTATATACGACAACACAGCCACCTGTCAAAAGTCATGCCTCAGATCCCAGAGCACGACTAACCCGACACTACACCGAAGACATCCCGGACGTCAGCCTGTATGAGATTAGAATGGCTTTCAAACAACTCAAGAACAATAAGGCGCCTGGTGATGATGGAGTTACAGCAGAGCTTCTGAAGGCGGGTGGTACACCAATCCTACGGGCCCTTCAGAAGTTATTTAACTCCGTCATACTAGATGGTCAAACGCCACAAGCATGGCACAGAAGTGTGGTGATGCTCTTCTTCAAAAAGGGCGACAAGACCCTATTGAAGAATTATAGACCCATCACACTGCTGAGCCATGTTTACAAGTTGTTTTCGAGGGTTGTTACGAACCGTCTCGCGAGCAGGTTTGACGACTTCCAGCCTCCCGAACAAGCCAGTTTTTGAAAAGGCTTTAGCACCATAGACCACATACATACGCTGCGGCAAGTTATACAGAAGACCGAAGAGTATAACAAGCCACTGTGCTTAGCGTTTGTGGACTATGAGAAAGCCTTTGATTCTATCGAAACATGGGCCGTGCTGAGGTCTCTCATAAGGTGCCAAATTGACTACCGGTATATCGAGGTGATAAAGTGTTTGTATGAAAACGCCACTATGTCAGTGCGACTCCAGGACCAGATCTCGAAACCTATCCACTTGCAGCGAGGCGTGAGACAGGGAGATGTTATATCTCCGAAACTGTTCACCGCTGCATTGGAAGACGTCTTCAAGCTTCTGGACTGGAAAGGCTTTGGCATCAATGTCAATGGCGAGTACATCACTCACCTTCGATTTGCCGATGATATCGTAGTCATGGCTGAGACCATGGAAGACCTCGGTACAATGCTCGATGACCTCAGCAGAGACTCTCAACAAGTGGGTCTGAAAATGAACATGGATAAGACGAAAATCATGTCAAACGTCCATGTTGCACCCACTCAATTGAAAGTTGGTGACTCTGCACTCGAAGTTGTAGAGAACTATATTTACCTAGGACAGACCATCCAACTAGGTAGGTCCAACTTCGAGAAGGAGGTCAATCGTAGAATCCAACTCGGCTGGGCAGCGTTCGGGAAGCTACGTAACATCTTCTCGTCCAAAATACCGCAGTGTCTCAAGTCGAAAGTCTTCGACCAGTGTGTGTTGCCAGTGATGACATACGGAACAGAGACGTGGTCGCTCACTATGGGCCTTATTAGAAGGCTCAAGGTCACCCAAAGAGCAATGGAGAGGGCTATGCTCGGAGTTTCCCTGCGGGATCGCATCAGAAATGTCGAAATCCGCAGGCGAACCAAAGTCAGCGACATAGCCCCAAGAATTGCCAAGTTGAAGTGGCAGTGGGCAGGGCACATAGCTCGTAGAGCCGACGGCCGTTGGGGCAGAAAGGTTCTCGAGTGGCGACCACGAACCGGAAGACGCAGCGTGGGCAGGCCCCCTACAAGATGGACCGATGATCTTGTGCGGGTCGCTGGAAAATGCTGGATGCGAATAGCACAAGACCGGCAATTGTGGAGATCTTTGGGGGAGGCCTTTGTCCAGCAGTGGACGTCTTTCGGCTGATATGATGATGATGATGATGACGTAATTCGTACAAATGCCATGGTGGCAATGAAGAAAGGATATTATGCGAGATTACTTTACAATTTTATTCTATTCTGTAAATGTTATTCTATTGTGTTTTCCTTTTTGATGAAACTAGAACATAATATAGTCGATGTATAAGCTAATCTATTAAATGAAAATAAGACGAAGTATTTTCATCAACATCTTCAATTCGATAGCAATAAGATCGCTCTTGCCGTAGCATCATCAGGTATTGCTGTCACATTACTTTCAGGCGGAAAGATTGCCCATACAATGTTTAAAATCGATTTATACAGATCTGAAACACCAACCAACTCTGAAATACGAAACTGTGATAAAGTGAGAGTGTTTCAGGATTGCTATCTAATCGTCTGGGATCAGTGTACTATGGCAAACAAAAAGGTAGTAGACGCTGATGACAGGGCAATGGGTAATCTTCAATATATCTCTTTAAACCGGGATCCAGCCCGTTAATGTTTTTCTGTTTTATTTCATTTGATAAGTCACAGTTACTCGGCGTAGATTTCTATGAGAAACGAAAAATATAATGTAAACAACTCCAATCCTTTACTTGCAATAGTTCCTCGTACATAATAATGTCACGTTGGAATATTGAACGGATTCGATGTTGTATTTGAAACACACTGATACCGTCTAGGGAGACAAATGTCGATGTTCTGTTTTCTTTCTAAACAAGAAAGGAAAAGGAAGAAATAATGGTGTCAAACATTGCAAATCGAAATTCATAATTCCCAGCTTTCTTACGGATTGTGCTCGCTTATCCTCTTATTTTTTTCTTTCACGTTTGGCTATTTGTCAGAGTTGTTCAAGTCTCTCAGTAGACCTCTACCATTGCTTGATCGTTGACTAGACATTTTATCATGTTACGCCAATTTCACTCGTATAAACGCCAACACCCGTATTGTGTATTTATACGAGTGGGAAGCAGCTGAATATGGGCAGCGCAAGACCGCCCATTGCGGAGACCCTTGGGGGAAGCCTTCGCCCAACAGTCACTGGATGTCTTTCGTTTAATATGAGGATGATGTATTGGTTACAATGATGCTTGTTGCGAGCAAGAGATCAATCCATCTGGCAACTAAAATTACAATCTAAGTAACCTGCACCTATGGACACTCAAATTTCACCTATGAAATCAATGAATTTAACCTCCTCCTTTTTTTGGTTTTGGTTTCTTTTTTTATTTATTTTTTATTTATTTATTTATGTACACACAAAAAATATACAAAATTTAACATAACGGAAACGAAGAGTACATAGGATCTGCTTATTTCGTAAGAAATTTCTTCCAGCAGACCCGCGACAGGAAATAAATAATTAAAGATAGTTTTTTGGTTTAAAAGGTCGAGCAAATCTTGGGAGGCATTATCAATGGAAGGTATCATACACGTACAAAAATCAGTTGGTTAGTTAATTGTCATAGAACACACGGCTGAATAAGACTGTCACATATTTTGAGGTGTCGGGAAAATATTATGTAACAAATGAAAACTTCATATTAAATTCACATACCATTTATTTTAATAAATGAATAATCTCTAAAAGACTTTGTCTTTTATTACGTAAGTATTACGTACAATTAAATGTAGGTCTAATCAGACCACAATTCTGTGGTTTGGTGCAGAGATAGCCATAGTATATCTGTTAAACACTTACTGGAAAATTATGATGTATAAAAGGCGAGAACATGTTACATTCTGAATAAAATACACAAAATCTTACATACTTCAAGTCTTAATACACCGAATAATTAACAATATCTAACAATAGCCGGTTCAGAACTATGCAATATTATTACTTAAGTTTGGTAAAATAATTCCAAAATCATTGACCGGTGAGAGATATGAGATGAGCTAATGCAAAAAAGAACAAAAGTATGATATAACAGAAATATAGTATTTTATTTACCACTCTGAATTTCATTTACCACTACGGTGTGATTAATGTAAGTTTGATAAATATAAAAGATAATACCAAAATCACTGACTTATATTCAGGTTAGCACTCATCAGGAGTAATGATACAATGCATAAAACAAAAGTATGATATAGCAGAAATGTAGTATTTTCATTTACCAGTCTGATTTTCATTTACGTTTTTTAATTACCACTGTGTTCACCCTTTATTTGGGATATTGGGTTATTTTCAGAAATCAACATTAGTACCCCGCAGGATATTCGCTAATGATTCTAAGACTGCTTTTCCAGATATACTCTAGAATAATAAAAAGCTATACCCACAAATATCAATGGCGTAGCAATGCTGATTTCCAGAAAAAATACCTGCAATCTCATCAGTGGATCAATCCGCTAGAGAATACAAGATTATACCCAAACGTGATGTTAATATCTGTAATGATCTTAATACGAGTATTCTAAATTATTTTACCACGATATTATAAGCAACGTCTACAATGTGAGTCCTGGGAAATTTTGTCCCGAGTACTTAGTTTGAATTTGCTACGAAAAATACACGTAGACGTTTAGTAAGAATATTACCATTGTGACTATGTGAGTATTGGGAAATCATATTATTATGCTGCAAGAAAGCTGCGGTTTTATTGGTAACTATTAACATTTAATTTATTATATAACATTAATTTATAGACAGGTTTTATACACTTTAGACTTTTAACAAAATGTATATAAACGGTTCGCATAGAATAGAAACTAAAAGAAAATGTAAGGATGTACCCAAACGTGGGCTGATAAATTTATAGCAACAAATTATCTCGCACGATTCTAACTTTGCGTAGACCTTCCCATTTCAGAACGCTATGCATTCTCAAACAGTTCTACATAAACATACAATAATGATATGTAGATATTTTATACTTATCTATATTGTTAATTAAACTGAAATATGGTGTGTTGTTATGAAACGGAAGTATTATGGGCATGCAAGTGACACTGTCAAAGATTTAAGGATTTTCTGAAACTAGTCTTTGTGCATAGATATTTGGTCTACTGCTCGAAGATTTCTGGCAACAGTTCATGCTGATCTATATTGGTTATTCTTTAGAAAGTGTATTAATTTAAATACAGTGTATTTTAAAAATGTTTTTCTTTTGTATTCCTTTTTTCATTAACACGTACTTACACCTTTTTAACAAGCCAGAGATACAGTCATATTGAGTAATTAAATAAATAGGTTTAACCTAAATTAAAAAATAATATAAAAATCTATAAATTCCTTTATTAATGCTCATCAAATCGCATCACAAAAATATATATTACACAGAAATAAAAAAGGTGATTTAATTTATGGACAGATTGTACATTAAAATCGATAATAACTCTTGTATCATTTTCTGTTATTATGTATATCTTTGATTTAGATCATTTAATAACTATTAAAACTACAACAAAACTTCAAACATTAACACTACAATCAAGTTTTTAATAAAGCTCTTCTGTTATAACTATGTAGTTGCCAGTAATTTAAAAGCTTAAAACATATTACGTATAAAGGTAGGAATAATATTCCCACAATATGCGTCGGACAATTTGTTATTAATACGGTAAACATAATGACTTCAGTTGTAATAACAAATCATTTTATGTTGGACCAGCCTAGCATTTATAATTAATTGTTGCATATCAAATATTCACTCGAACACAACCACTAAATAGCAATTATTTTTGTCATTAACAATAGTAGCATTGTGCTGTGCACATTATTAGCGGAAGGCATATTATTCTAGAGTTAGAAATAAGAACTTTTATATAACAGTCAGTTCAACGCCTTAACTATTAATTTTATAATCTTACGATATAATTATTTTAACTATACTAATATGTACACATTAATAAAATCTATACATTTACAGTAAACAAGGAATGACTCTAAACTCGTTAATGAAACAGTCAATATTTCATAAATAAGAGGTTGAAATATCTTCTATAATGTAACGCACAAATGTTGACTTGGTGACACTGTACATTCAATTTTAACGTGAAAATATTGTGGTGCTTACAGTTATTGTATTAATATTCTTCCATATTATTATTATTTCAAGAACAGAGTCAACAGAAGGTTTATGCGTGACCTACCCTACCCTTGGTATGATAGGTCTTCCCTAAACTACATCTCCGCTTACCATCAGATTAGATTAAGGTCAAGGGCAAGACTCCATGTTTAAAAATGGTTTCAAATTTAAAATCATTTTCTCAATATACCTACTTTACATACTATCGAATGTATGTATGTATTAACTTAAGTGAATTTTTATTCGGCTAAGTTAATACATACATTCGATAATATGTAAACTCCATGTCAACTTCTGAATTCATTTCAAGGGCAAGAATCCATATTTAATAAATGGTTTCAAATTTAAAACCATTTTTTCAATAGACTGTGCAAATATTAGAAGATCTTTTATAACATTATTTTAATCTCACATTGTAACCGTTAGACAAATTTGATTATACAGTGTTCGACCATGGCCACGTAAAAATGAAAATATTCCCTGTCTCTTTTCTTCCCTTTCCATTCTAAATTGCCTACTTACGTACTATCACAGGATGTTCTGAGCTTAATACAAAGACTGACATCCTAATAAATATTTTACTATTATCTATAGTATAACAATATAAATTATCCAATAAATATAATAGTTAAACAAATTTATTTATAATCATAATAATTTCATCGATTTCATATTAGATAAATTCAACAGAGAATGCATTTATATAATTTTTGAGCAATTTTATGAAAATTTTGCGTTAAGTCCTAAGGCTTCAAAGTTCATCGTTAATGTAAAAACAATATTTACCATGTGCTTTCGATATTATAATGAAAATTACTTCTATTTTATGAAAGTGTACATTCATATTATATATGGTGGTTACACAGTTGTGAACCATTTGTAAATGTCAAACCATATCATTGAAAACTTTTATAGGATATAGGGATTTTCGTTTGTAGAACCCTATACCTTTCCTCTATATTCACACAAATTGTTTCATATTATATTGTTTTAATTGGGTTTAACAGTATAAACATTATTTTCAACAATAAACTTTTTGCTGTAATTATATAAGTAAATTTAATCATGTTTTAAACGCGTAACCAACGCATTTTAACACAAAGGTTGGAACTAGTAATCATAACAAAGTACTGAAGTACACATAGCACATATTGATTTGACATTGGCCATATATAGGCTTCTTTGATTCTGTAAAAGCCGTAAACTATCTGATCTATTACTGATATACATAGATCTAAAAGAAGGTCTTTTTCCACACCATGTATCCATGCTTCTTCATCCGGCTCGAAATAGGAAAATAATCCTGTGCCTGGTTGCAATCGTTTAAAAGTAGAACAGATAATTTAAGGCTTCACGATTAAGTGTCTAAACATCCTGTATCTATCCATAAAATAGTAGAGTAATAATTAAAAATATGACTAAAATGTTTTACTACAATTATTTGGCAACAACGTAGTGAATTACTTTACATAAACACAAGTGCTCATAAGATTAATTCCACAATTTACAATGGACGACGAACAACGCGTAAAACAATGAGATTGTAATATACATGTCTACAATAAATAATATCTATCAGGTTTATAACCGAGGAACTGCAACATTCACTAGAAACCGCATATATTTTTCACAGTTCATTGATCATTGCATCAGTCATTATTGACAAACTGGCAATTGCACTTCCCACAGCGCGCAGCTGAGTTTGAATTTTTTAAGTACGTTAGTAAAAACTTACGTGGGCACTAGGTTGCCAGACGCAATAAATGTAACGAGGCTGGCAACACTTATCAAAAACACACTGTAAGGGATTTGCGTCGACTTGCCCGTCGAACCACACTCCTGCCCGTTGTACTCGAGGCAAAAATTCTGAAAATAAATACGATGGTTACAAATATTATAATGAGACAAGTGATCAGATTAGCTTAGTAAATATACCCATGTACCGGCTATATAAATACATCGAAATACGTTCTCAAGCATTTAATTTTTCCTATTGTTTAAATTTCTACTCTAGGTGTATATAATATATTTTCATATTCCACAATTACAAAAGTGTTTGCACTTCACAGGACATTTTCGTTCAATCTATGATAATCTCTGTTTCAAACAAAATACCATCACTACACAGCGTAGCAGGCATCATTTGCATTGAGAGTTCTGAAATGTCATAACGTCTTTGACATGTTATATTCTCTTCGCTTTGATGTTTTTATTATATTTTCATTACAAAAAGTATTCTTAGTTATTCTTTTACATTATTTCGAGGACAGTTGTGTCGTGATCCACGTGTTTGTCTTTAATTGGCATTGCGACTTTACATTGGTAATAGCATGTCAATAACGTGGATTATCATTAACTTAAATTTAAATAAATTTAAATTCATTAACATCTAATTTATTCCTAACATATACACGCAAAAGTTGAAAGCTAGCTCTCCCTATGTATGTACGAGTATTAATAATAATAATTTTTGGAGTTTTGCAAACACCAAAAATTCAGAAAAAAAAAACAATAAAAGTACCGCTACAATCGCAACAAATAAAACAAACTTGTGCTACAATGACACCCACTACAAATACCCACAAATTTAGAGTCACGAACGAAATCAGAAGAGTTTCACGTTACGACGTACTTCCTTCTGTTTGCCTCGTAATTTTGTGAAAGAAATAATAAAGTTTGGAGTTTGGAGAACACGGATCTTTGTCTTAGCTTCGCAGGATGTTGTAAAGCTTCCTACTTCGCGTGCGTTGGAATTAAGCCGTACTCAATTATTTACCACATCAAGAACTTCAAAGTGTAGGATATTCAAAGACATCACAAAGTTTTGCTCGTATCACTACAATTGGGTATAAAGAACAAACAGTGTAAGATAGCTGAGATATTCTCAAGTACATTCCAACATTTTACTGGCGAATATGAGCGCAGAACAGAGCACCTTAGTATACTTGGGGAATATTTATCATATAAGTATATTAGACTTAGTTGTGTTAAAATGTATGAGCATCTACAATTATTGTCTTTAATATGAGCGTTCTCACGGTGGTTACTACAACCGCATCCTCCTTATCTATCATGAGATATTTGGTATAAAAATATGCTTAGCCCTTAACTTGGCTTTGCCATTCTACGTCATTGTTTTCGGACCTTATTCCAAAGCGATGAGATTGAAATTTATGTGGTCTCGTATAGTACAAAAACTTTTTAAGGTTAATGAAAGGTATTATTTAAAGAGTTCTGATTAGCCCGTTGATATTTTCAGGATATTGACTTTCGACCTTCTGCATGATTTATTTTCTTCATGTTTGAAATATGGTTTATCCGAGTGAATAGATGCATAGAAACTTGATTTTGAAAAGCTACAAATATTTTATTTACACTAATAACTTCTCGAACAGTACTAATAACTAATTTTAAAGCATTAAGTGGGCATTCATAATATTAATACGAGAAGCAAAACCTTTGTACCCCTTTTTATGAAAATTGCGCGGACGGAGGAGTATGAAATTTAAAACAGTTAAAATTTATATGGAGAAGGAGTCCAGAAAGTTAATGGTTTTATATAATAAGCATAAGAAATAAATTATTTCAATAAAAATATATTACACAGACTACCATACTTTTGAGACCCTGACATGCTGAGAAGAGACGACTAACTGAGTGTCAAAACTGAGAACAGGTTAATATTATCTTTAATGTCTATAGTCTTTGACAATAGAACCTTACTTACCTTTATAATATTAGATGCCATGCGCTTAAGAAAAGCGCTTGTGAACAAAGCCGCTTCCTCACCACAGGACTGATACACCGTCATCTCTGAGCATGTCAAGTACTCTTGGAATGAACTGAAAAGAACACAACTTAATTAAACATCGCTCTTTAACAAATCCAACCTTAAAACTATGTACTTAAGGTTTAAAACTGAATAATGCTAGATTTCAAATTTCGCCCAATTTGCATAGAAGGATTCTAATGAATTTTCAGATCAAAATTGGCAGCAGTTATTAAAATTCAGCTCGTAAAACGGGGAAAAATGTGTCAATTGCCATTTCAATATAAACCATGACACTATTCCCTTAGAAATACAGTTTGCTAGAGTCTTAAGAACTAATGGAGATGTATCCATTCTTCAAATATCAACATTTAAATCTTCATCATCATCATCATATCAGCCGAAAGACGTCCACTGCTGGACAAAGGCCTCCCCCAAATATCTCCACAATTGCCGGTCTTGTGCTATTCGCATCCAGCATTTTAATTAATTAAAACTTATTTCAGTTTAATTTGCGTTCTAAACTATGGGTCTTTGATGCGTTCAAACTTCGATGATAAAACAGAAATTTTATAATCTAGGCAATTTTATAGTGACCCATTGTCTTATTTAAATTTAAATATGATAACGTTTATTTTTTAATGCAATACCTTTTTAATGAAATCGGGTCACCTCTGTAGCATACTTGATCGAATAACGAAAGTAAAACAATTACAGTCGAATTGAATGGCTTGAGAAAGCATCCTAGGCTAATTGTGAACGTCAAGTTTAAAAAAGTCGAATCAATTTTTAAAGGTGTTTAAAAAGATATCCTCATTTCTTAAGGCTTGTTACAAATTAATGTCCTTTTATTATTTCCCGTCGGCCTAGGACGAAGACTGTATCACCAAATATAACAACAAAAGGGCAAATAATTGAATGATAGGTCAAACCTAAAGCAAGCGACGCATAATGTAACCTAATTTATATCAATTGAATTTTACTGTGGAACTGAATGTGACGATAATGTGTTATCATATTAGTAGGGTAATTTTCCATATAAGAGACTATGTATTATTAGTGTCCACCGTCTAAATTAGCTGAACAGGACTTATATTAATGATCAAGGTAATCATAATAAAATTAAAAATCAAATATTTTTAAATAAAATAATTTGGGACACATGGTAGATGACAGAATATGGCAGTGTGTTAGATATAGGTAACACACTGCCGCCTGATTACAAACTAGACAGAACCTGTACTATGATAATCAGACAACTGATCTACATACTTATATATACATACATATAATTAATAAATGACCCAGTTATGACACAAGTAATCGTGTTCATCACACAAAGATTTGTCTTTTTGTTTATATCAGAGTGCGACAAACGTGCAAGTGGGTCACCTGATGGTAAGTGATCACCGCCGCCCATGGACACTCGCGACACCAGAGGAGTCGCGGGTGCGTTGCCGGCCTTTAAGAGTCAGCAAACAAGTGTTGCTGACCCTTCCCCCCACCACAATGAGCTCTGGCGACTTTACTCACACTCGGAAACACAACATTTAAATTATTAAAGTTATTGTTTAGGCATATCTTCTGTAAGGTGGAGGTACTACCCCAGTCGGGCTGCTCTTTGAACGAATGAACGCTATGCCCTACCTGTCTTGCGTGGGGATCAAAACCACGAACTCTGGCTAGCAGCCAGGGTCACTAACCACTAGACCAACAGGCTACTTAATAAAACCAAACCAATCTTTAATAAAAAATAATAAAATGTTATTTTTGTAAGCCTTGCCTATCAATTTATGTAAATCCACACGAAAGGATACCTACGTAAAGTACGTTATCTTATTTCGTTTTTTTAATTTTAATTCTATTTTGGGGGTTTGGTTTTCTTTTGTAGCAGTGTTAATTTATTTTAATCATTTTTATATATGGTTATACTATAACTTTGGTATAACTCTTCTTGCACACGTACTTCTATTAGTTAGTGTTCATCTAAGGTTTTCTAGAAGATTCCGTTTTATGCGCCCTTTGTACAACTTGTAAATATGTCATAATATGAATTCCCATAATGTAATATAATTCGTATTCAAGGACAGTGATAGAAAGTATATTACAATATAGCAAGTGACCCATATTTTTCATTTCTAACTAGTTTCATTGGGTCCATATTGGCTCACCTAAAGTTCTTTACCCGAAATTGTTCTTCCTAACGATTTGTAATCCGAATGGCTGAACTCTTTTTAAATCAAAGCGTAAAACAAACTGTACGTAACTTTAGTTTTAAATCCGTAACAAGTGATGATATTATAAAAGCTTTTAAGAGTATTAAAAGGAAAGGCACAGAAGATTTGTGGGGACTGTCTGTTAAAGCAATTGAATCAATCATACTAAACATTGCTACAATTCTTGCAGCCATCTTCAATGGCTGTATAAGTGATGGTGTCTTTCCCGATTTAATGAAAATAAGTAAGATAATACCCATTTTCAAGGCAGGTTGTTCAAAAAATGCCACGAATTATAGGCCTATCTCAATACTACCAGCTTTAAGTAAAATATTTGAAAAGCTGATGCTCAGCCAAATGTTGTCGCACTTTAACGTGAATGAAATATTGCATAACAAGCAGTTCGGGTTTACAAGGGGCCGCTCTACTCAGGATGCAGGTTGCACATTAATTAGGTCAATATTGGAGGCTTGGGAGGGATCAGAGGATGCGCTGGGAGTTTTCTGTGATCTCTCTAAGGCTTTCGATTGCGTTGATCATCGTACGCTCGTTGTTAAACTGAAGTACTATGGAATATCTGGCACATCTCTTGATCTTGTGATGTCCTATTTATCGGGGCGACAACAGATGGTTTCGATAGGCGGTGCCACTTCGGCACGTCATCCTGTGAAAATGGGGGTGCCCCAAGGATCTATATTGGGCCCATTTTTATTTCTAGTTTATATAAATGATCTCCCTTATCTGGTAGAGAAAGTATCAGACATAGTTTTGTTCGCTGATGATACTTCGCTCATATTTAAAGTAAATAGAAAGGATAAAGATCTTATTGAGCATAATAAAACACTCAGCTTTATATCAGAATGGTTTTCGGCAAATAATCTCTTGTTAAATGCAGGGAAAACTAAATGCATCAGGTTCTCATTGCCGAATGTGACTCAAATTGTACCAACAGTTGCACTTAATGCGAAAATATTAGATCTAGTCCCATCGACCGTATTTTTAGGATTGACACTTGATTCAAAATTGCAATGGGGTCCTCAGATTGAAAAGTTAGCAGGTAAATTAAGTTCGGCTTCCTATGCTGTCTGGAAAATAAGGCAATTGTCAGATGAACAAACTGCTAGATTAGTGTATTTCGCGTACTTTCATAGCATTATGTCGTATGGCATTCTGCTGTGGGGTTCGGCGGCTGACATAGGTACTATTTTTGTATTGCAGAAAAGAGCAGTCAGAGCCATTTATGGTTTAGGCAGTCGCGATTCTTTGCGAAATTTGTTTAAAGAAATAAATATACTTACTGTGCCATCGGAATATATATATCAGAATATAATGTTTGTTAGAAAAAATATTCATAATTATAAAAGGAAAAGTGAACTGCATAATATAAATACTAGAAATAAAAACAAACTAGCCATGCCAGGCTTTAGAGTAAGCAAAACTAATAAATCATTTTTAGGAAATTGTATTAGGTTTTATAACAAGCTTCCTACTCAAATTACTGATCTGCCTGACACAAGTTTTAAAACACATATTAAACGTGTACTTATGGCTAGGGGTTATTACACCACTAAAGAGTACATCGATGACAAAGACGTCTGGCTCTCACTTCCTACCTGCACATTGCTCGCTGGAGATCTTGTAGCCATATAGACATGACTGATCTGCTGTGTTACGTGAACTATCTGTAAATGATTGCTATCATATACTTAATTTAAAATTATTGACTCTGTCTCAAAATGAATAATGTTATTGTTTCGAAGTTTTTCTTTTGTATACCTAAATATAATCTAAAATAATAAGCATTCAGACAACCGATCGAGCATATATTGTGTTTGCCTACTAAATAATTACTCTAATTGGACCAAATCCCGTGTTCATGCCCGCTTGAGTATGTTTCGCCGGACCGTCTCAACTGGGTCGTGTTGAAACCGGTAGTAGATGAACCCACTGAGTTTGTTTCGCTGGGTCTTCTCAGTTGGGGCGCATTGGATCCGGTGGTAGCATTAAAGCGCGACCGTCGTTATTAACACAAGGTCCGTCATAATAATAATACCTTTAATATAGACAGAACCATTGACAATATGTAGTAAAAATATTAGACTTAAACTAGATAATTAAACATAATCTCTTGACAATAACTTGATACGAGCTAGCTAAATATCATTTCTGTAATAAAATAAATTTTATAAATGTTTTCATACAAGATGTACCTAAATATCTATGTTACTAGAAATAATATCTAATGTATACAACTATATTACTACAAACATGTTCTGACTATTTACAAGCGCTTTTTTAAAGTCTACGTGAATAAAAACCTTTTTTATTTTATTTTAATTATCACTCTTCCTAAAATTTTTCATCCTAAAGTTTTCATTCATACTATTTGTAGTGCTACCGGCGATGATCATAACACTCATGTTTTCGAAAATTGTAATCAATAATATCATTAATGTAAACATATTTAATCTCCTACTGTTTTTTATCATAACGATTTAATCCCTAAACATACTCACCATAATAATTTCACCGCGGAGGATTTAAATTAAACGTACATGCAATAACTATAGGACCAATTCGGTTCTGGCACTTCGCCGGCCGCTGCCGCGGCACGCTCGCTTCGCTCGCTCGGCTCGTGCGTTGGGGGGTCACCGTTCTAACCTAACCTAACCCAATAATTATGAATAGGACCGATTCGTTTCTGGAACTTGACTCAATGATTGGAGCGGGACTCAGGTTTTGCTCGCTCGGCTCTTGCGTTATAGTCACAGTTCCAACTAAACTTAAACTAATGACTATAAATAGTACCGTGGCTAAACAAAAAAGATATGACTTTGAATAATAGTATAAACGATGGTTATGTTGAGAAAATATAGGAAAACAAATAAAAGTATAATAGATGTTTAAGGCTACTGACATTATGAAGTTGAATGCTTCGGAATTATTAACATTAGAGACAAAGTAATTAGGAGTTTTGATGTTATGATGAAAAATGTTAAGAAGAACATTTTCGGATTTCCAATTATCGGAGTTGAAATTTTAGGTGAGCTTTGGCGCACCCAGTTTCATTCATTCCAAAATTGTCTTGAATATATTGCAACTACCGATAAGACAGCTCTTTATACATAGTTATTTATAATAAATCCTTAGTAATTAATTCACTATTTCTGGTGTAAACGAAGAGCCGATTTCACCGTTAAAATTAAACGCGAGCAATTGACGCTGAACTCTGTTCAGCATCCTGGAACTGAGTATAGCGTCCATTGATCGCGTTTAATTTAACCGTGAAATGGGCTCTTAAGAGTTTAAATTGTATTTTAGGTACAGTCCGCAATAAATGTAGACCTACGCAGTGCGTAGTTCGACACGCACTGAACCATATTTAATTTGTTCAAACAGACATATATCATTTCCTGTTATAAGTAATCTATTTGTATCAATCAACGTAATTTAATCAAACCGTTTACCTCACAACGATTTAGTCGAGATGTTCGATCTATCGATAGATAAAGATTGATAGAGATAATGGCCTAAACTGGAAGTAACTTAAATTGACCAACTTAAACATACATTTTGAAAACTTCGCACATCAAAATTAAAAATAAACCGGTGTATATAATACTGTTGTAGGTATTGTTAGCTGTGGCTTTTAGTGCCTTGCAGCGCAAAACTCAACGCATAGTTATACTTCATTTGGATCAATAGTTTAATATGAAAGCTTATATTAATACTTTATCATCATACAGAGGAAACATAAACAAAAGTTTGTTTAAATACGAAAATAACATACACATTTTTGTATTCGCTCGAAATAGTTAAATAACATTTTATCAAGGGTTTAATTCGGTCAGAGGCACAGTGGACACCATTCACGGTTGTTTGTTTTTTCCGTGTGGAAATAGCACTGTTTTTATTCATCTTTCCATTGTGTCAGAGCTTGGGCAGCGATGTATAAATCCTCTGATAGCGTACGAATATTTTATGTAGAAAAAACTGACCAAAAACACTAACGTTTACAATGCAAATGCAATTTTTGTATACGAAAATATTACTGTCGTGGGTTTCGTTTTGAACCAGGATTATAATGTTGCCTGTATAATTTTGCGGTACCGGTGAATATTTTATACTACACTACTATTAAAACTACCTATTCTAAGCTCATTCCCCATAGATTAAAAAAAAATATTATTAAAACATACATAAAAATAAAATACTACAGTGACCATAACATTGTGTTCATCATGAAGGCTCAGCAATTCGTGAAGAAGTGCCTATCGTCCATATCAGCCGAAAATCGTTCACTGCTGGACAATGGTCTCCCTCCCCCAAAGATAGAAGAACATTGGTTTACGATACCCGCTTCTAGCGGCTTCCAGCAACCTTCACAAGAATATAGGCCCACCTTGTGGGGGCCTGCCTTGGTTCATGGTCAGCACCTGTGCCCATAGGTACAGAACCATTTATCATAAAGCAGGCCAAACGCTGTATGGTAAGAGGGTAACTAGGCTACGGTAACCACTAACCATAAAGCGGGCCATACACTGGTCGATAACATGGTAGTATAAAAATACGGTAAGTACTCTTATCAGCTGTAAGAACCGGAAAAGTACGAAACTAACACTAAAGAAGAAAACGGTCGTATCGTATTCCCGGATTAACAAATGTTCTACAAATTACAGATTCAATTGCTTGGAATAGTGATAATAAAAGAATCATTAGCACTCCGAAAAGCTCTAACGTTGATAGGTAAGTATAAGTGTACCACTTAATCCACAAGGAATCTTAATCAGTGTTTAATGGTACGGCGAGGGGTGCAAAAAATGTCCTTTGAAAAAGCTCCTTACATCAGCTTACCCGGAAAATCTTAGAATTTACGTAAACCCGATAAAATTCTGAATGCCAGATAATTTAAATGAACATTATAAGAGAAAATATTGAAACTAGCAGCGCCTACGCAAAACCTGTGCCGTAAATTTACCTAAGTATAATTTAAGAAAATATTTGCTTTCTATTCAAAAAGTTCTTAAATAAAGTCTCTTTCAAAATATGAACCAGAAAAATTACAAAGTAGACATGGCGGCGGTTAGCGGTCGCAGTTAATTTACATGTAAATTGGTAGAGATAAGTATTATTATTATCAGTGGGAATCACGCCTCGGAGGAGTAATTAGTCGGTGTGGCTAGAGGGCGGGAACCAGTTCGATTTGTTGAATATTTTACTAACGCGGACTATTCAATATTCAGGACTCCGTCCGACTCTTTGAAGAGCCGACTCTCTTGATAACTTCCATGACACTTTAATTTGCGGGACTCCAAATTGAGTAACGCCGCGCCACCACAGTATTAATTCCTAACAGTAAGAAAACTGGGCAGCTTATGCTTTGCAATGAATAAATAAATAAATTTAAAAAGGTTTTTATATATGTAGACTATAAAAAGCGCTTGTAAATAATCTGAACGTGTTTGTATTAATATATTTAAGTAAACATAACATACATATATAAAAACACTATTTAAGTACACGGATTGTATGAAAACATTTAGATTATCGACAAGCTTATAATATATAGGTTTAATTATTGAAGTTTAAAGTTTAATATATAATAATAATAATTATTATTATTATAATTACAATATACAAAGGTTTGCTTTATAATGTAGTAACATATAAGATAACAAGAACCTCTAAAAGTTTACAGTGTAGATTTTTCACATAGTGAAGCTTTTAGCAGAATTTAAGAGACTTAAAACTCTTTAATATTATGTCCATAAATAATATTAAATGTTACGAACCCTATTGCTATCATGAATAGTTGCGTGTACTTAGTTTTATAATATTTATTTCCTATACAAAATTAAATTAATCTACGCACAACTAAGCATGCATAACTTAAATTTACATAACTGTCAAATTGGTTCTGCAGCATACCAGTTTCGGATAGATACATCGTATTTAAATGGCTTTGTTATAATCCGATATAACTGCACATACAAAATATTCACGTTAAAAATAGTTCTTATTGGTGCGCTGATCGCACGACGCCCATGCTTGCAATACTTTGTAATATTATCTAGGTATTGTCTCTTCTTGGTGTGGTTCGTTTATCTATGACGCCAGCCCACGTTATTCGCATTATGACAGTATATAACAAAACTTACCTATTTTCTACTGTGATATAATCACGTAGGTTTTATCGTGAAATAACAATGTATTAATGGAATCATGTCGATTCCCAACAGATAATATTGGCCTTGTCGTTTGCCAAAAAATACCTATATCTATTTCGCTGCTTTGACTCGCTTTAAACGAGTTCGTTACACGTTCCGTAGCTATGTGGACACGAGATTTTTAATACATATTAATTATTCTTGTTGGCCTTGATTTGAGCACTTAACAAGAACATACTTCATATTATTTTTTAGAACAGCTGGATAACCGCTGGATGCGAGACCGGCAGTTGTGAAGATCTTTGAGGGAGCCCTTTGTCCAGCAGTGGACGTCATTCGGATGATATGATAATGATGATGATTATTATTTTTTTAACATGGCGTTCACAGTAAGTCGACCGCTCGTAAGATTGGAGGGGGCACTTAATCGATACGAATGGTCGTTATATTTCTTGGTAGCCAGACTATAATATCCTGTGACATTATTTACACACGGTCATCTGATCCCAAACTAAGCAGAGCTAGTACTATGAAAACCAGATAACTGATATACAACTTTTTTTTTACAAATACATACTTATATAGATAATTACACCCAGACTCAGGACAAACAGACATGTTCATGCGGCGTGAAAATAAAGCATTTTGCCAACCACGCCAACAGGTAGACTGTTTGCCTGGGAAGTATCAACACCTTACAAAGTATTGCTGCTGCAACATTATTATAATAAAGATATCACTCCGCGAGTGCGGCGAAGTGTCGGGGAGGAGGGAAAGATTGGTAACGCGTGATTGTTGCCGTGATTGACGCCATGAGCTTAGGGTGTAAACTTGTTTGACGACTCGGTAGTTTATAAATAAACTTTTGTCTAGCTGCCACAAAGAACCATCAACGTTCTAACGATATACTACTATACAACGATATAATAAAATATAATACACCTCAAGCCTCCTCTCCTGTACGCACCGTTGTCCTAGGCACGTCTTAGACGATCCAGAAGATGAAATCACGGCTCATCGAGAACAAGATAAAGTTAATAAAAACTCTCGCGACAGCCGAGGTCGTGACAGCAACACTTCGCCCCCTCCTATCCTCTGGATGAACTCGACTTAATGGAGAGCGACAGTTGCACAAAACGTTCCTAAAAACCGACCCTCCCATGCATTAGTAATTGAGCAGAGCTACGAAGGCGGTACTCTGAAGCAGGTTTCGTAGTTCGTATTCTTTATTTACTAGTTGGCTTGAGCTCTCACTCGCTTCCATTGTCCAGTGAAGTCGAGAAAGCCTTATAATCTAACGGTTAACATTAGGCTATACATAAAAGAAACGACAAATGAGACAGATCAGAGAGAATGGCAGATCAACATCCTTTCCGAGACACGGAGGAATGGCCTCAAACTAGCCTAGACCACGAACAAGTCTTCGAATTTACCTAAAGTTATACGGGAAAGTATATACCACTCGCCACAAAAGGGCATCTGGTTGCTTATAAAAAGAGCGGGAAGGCAAGTGCCAATCAAATTAAAATTCAACTGAAACACGATCATGTACGTGAGCTTACTCAACAAAAGGTATACACACCTCTGCGGAGCTCTTATATCACCGTAAATCTACTGATATCAACATAAATCATCCGTAACACCCTTATCTTATTCGAACGTGATTTAATCTTTGCTTGAAGATGCATTACTCGAAAATGTCAACAAGATATATGTACATTCCATGGTGCAAAATTTGTAAAACTTGGAATTGGCATAAGGCCTGGGAAGCATTACAGATTACTGAGGTAATTGAGACTAATTCTTCATTAAACTAAGAATAATGGTTAGTCTCATTTTCTAGATGAGAAAGACAAAACATCTGTCTTAAATTTACTAAGAGTTTACAGAAATTTAACTTAATGATCACATGCACATCACAAGCTATAGCTATAGCATGCTTGCTAGCCGACAAAGTTGAATAAAAAAACGAGTCGATTACAGCTTAAAATAAAAATAAGAACATAAAATTGAGAACTATTTAAAAACCCGCATGACATCACAGGGCATTCCAGCTCTAAGATGTTTCAAAGCATTTAATGAAATCATACTATCCTACAAGATCCTCTATATAGCAAGTCAAACTACAGCCGCCTTGGCATACTCAGCAGAAAACTTACGCCAGAACTCATCTATGGACTTAACAGGCATCCCAACTCAAACAAGGTGGAAACTATTTAAAAGTTGAAGACTTGCGCATGTACTTGCTGCAGCCATGAAGATGCAATTATTGTTAATTACATTAATTTCTACCTGTAATTTACCTAAATTGTTATAGTCAATATTCTTGAATTACAAATCAAACAATATTATTTTTCGATTTGATTAAATTTTCAGATTCAATGACCCAAGCCATAATTTAAATATTTTTGCTGAATGCAAAAAATGCAACAAAACACAGACACAAACAATGCAGCTGTTTTATTTTGTAAATATTAAATTGCGATTCGTCTGGCGGCCATTTCCACGAAATCTACATGGGCCGAAAGAAACATCATCAACATATAGGTAGATAAAAAACAAAAGCAAATAAATCATAACTTCCATCGAAAGCCTCAGGTGGTCTCGACTTACCAGCAAACTGTCTTAAGATGATCTTCGTGACTGCCAACGCTGTGATCTGTCTGATACTGCTCCTTCTGATGATTGTTCAAAGTCATTAACGTGACCTCGTAGTTATTAGAACAAGTCTCATAATCCGACCTTACGGTCTTTACACAGTCTGCGTGTTTTAAATATTCTTCTTGATATTTTCCTCTGGTGCACAGATCTTGGACTACATCTGTGATGCCGGCGTAAATGCGACGAAAGACCACCTGCTCGTGTTTTTCCATGCAGAAGTTGGTGAAGTTATCTATGCATTTGATGCCCATGCGAAGTTCCCTGCAACAAAAATATTAATTTATTGTTATATCAGACTATATTAAATATCAAATCGAAAAACCCCGACTTAAGTCAAAGTATGGCATTCCTGTCAGCCAAATGACGTCCACTGCTGGATAAGAGCTTCACCCAAGAGTGATTCCCATATTCAGCAGTGGATCTTTACTTGACGCTTTCAATAGAATATTTAGTTGAAGTTGTAAAAAAGATGAATTTACTTATTATAGGCTATCTCATTTTCCCGTGGCTCAGTTATAAAATGAGAAGTTAGATCACGTGGCCAATAAAGAAATATGTGGCCTAACATATAATTTCTCAATTTTAATTACAAATTCTGAATAACAAAAGACCTGTGTAAATTGCGTACAGATAAAAACATAAGGCTAAATCATCACCTGACTGATAACAACGCAAAAGGAATTCCATCTTAATAACAGGTTTTGATTTTTAATTATAAATAGTTTTTAATTACATGAGACACCTGCATCATATTGCTTACACATAACTTAGATAGCATCCTTTCTAAAAACATTATTGTTTAAGAAACTATGGTAATATAAAATATATTAGGATATCTTAATAAAATTAACACACTGCTATCTGATCCCAGAGTAGGCAGTACCTGTCTATGACGACCAGACAACTGATAAACCTGCTTATATATTTTTAAATACATACATATTACAGATGGTTTACACCCAGACACAAACAATCATCCAAAACAAATATTGATTTGTCCTGGGTGAGAATGAAACCCATGACTTCTGGGGCTCTACCGGCTAAGTCGCCGAACATCGTTTTCATGAATGGCGTTCAAATAAATAAATGTTAAAAATGACTTAATAAATCGTTAAATCGGCTTCAACGTTGACAATCGATTCCGGACCATTTATGACATCACTTGTGGTCATGGAAGCCGATTTAATTATTGATTAAGTCATTTTTAACCTTTATTTATATGAACGCCATTCATGAAAACGATATTCGGCGACTTAGCCGGTAGAGGCCCAGACCTAGCAATCATGATCACTAACAATTAGAACAACAGACCAGTCAATTCAGGAGTGTAATCCCGATAGCTCCTAACATGCAAATGACAATTCGAAAACGATGTTTAGGAGCAATCGGGAGATATGCATATATCAGAAGATTTTAGGTAGCGGAAAAACGAAGACGCTCTAAGTTTTCAGAATAATTTTTGAATCAGAATTCCAAACGTCATTAGCTTTCAGCTTCACCTCTTGATTATTCGATAATCCGACGACATCGACCTGAAATTTACAGCGTCTCTTTTCCTCTTGATAGATAGATAACACTTTATTACACCGAATCGAAATATAACATTGAAACATAAGTTAACTTATATTATGAAGTACAAACGGCGCGGCGGTTTTGACTACAACTGTTGGATGAACCAAAGCAATGCAGGAAGACAAAGTGTTATTTGGCAGTGCATCTACTTGTTTAACTACAAAACCGATGTCACTGTTTATTTTTTTTCTTGACTATAGTTTTTTTTAAGACCGCGCCCGCACTAGTGGATCTAATCCCTGTGTCGCGGGGTACTTTACGAACATATAATAGACGGACACAAATTACATCCCGACTTAGAATAACTATTTATGGGTTCCACAAATAGTGGTCCGGCGTGGGAATCAAACCCGGAACACCAAGCGGCGAGGCAACTGTCTTAGCCGCTGCGCCACACGTTTTCTTCTTCCTGACCGCAAATTTTAACTATAATCCTTTTCCTATAAATCAATGTCGCTGGATGCGGATAGCGCAAGACCGGCAATTTTGGAGATCTTTGGGGAAAGCCTTTGTCCAGCAGTGGACGTCTTTCGGCTGATATGATGAATGTCTGGAACCATAGCCGTTTATATAATATCAAAGTAACTAAACATAGAAAAAAAGAGAATTTTCTAAAAGACAATCAATTTTATTTTTTACCTCATGAATCATTAAAACAAATGTGTACTTTAAGGATCCATAACCCAGAAAGCGGCTTTGGTTATCTCCGGAGGTCCTAA
Organism: Pseudoips prasinana; assembly: GCA_951640165.1. NCBI lineage: Eukaryota > Metazoa > Arthropoda > Insecta > Lepidoptera > Nolidae > Pseudoips > Pseudoips prasinana. The sequence continues at coordinate 21,613,915 of OX621240.1, forward strand.
ATTCATTAAATTAATGATACTATTCAAAGGACTTTATGCCGGTACCTATATACCTAAATAAGCTATGCTGTAAAATTTAAGGACTGAAGTAATTTCACGGACTTGCTTAATTCTTTGAAAGTGAATTGAGAATCTATTATAGTAATCGTTAGCAGCATAAAGGTTACTAACTAATATATATAGAGACACGGCTCGTTAAGCCGATTCGATGGTACAAGTCCGAAATTCTGCTGGTTTGAATTTTTGACAGCAATTACCATATATAAAAACGAAACTTTGTGTCTTTCCGTCCCTTACTAATTTCACAAATCACTTGACAACTTTTGGAAATTTCGCTCTATAGAATGTTAAGTCAACTGAGGGAATCAAACTTCATAGGATACTACGATTACAAAGTACACCAGCATAAAATATGTTTTATTTTGTTCTGTCTATATTAACAATACCAATCTTTCATGCGATCTTTTGCTCTCTAATTTAATTTTAACTACAGAACGTGTAACTTATACAGTAGAGGACATGTCGATTATCTGCGAGATCTAAAAATACGTGCAAGTTGACTCTAAGTAATAGGTTTTAGAACAATAAGCATTAGTTTCCATATAAATTTTATTATAAAGTATAACATTTTAGAAAACCAGACTGTTAATTGAGAATTTGAATATTTGTTGGTACCTTTTAGGGTTCTGTACCCAAAGCGTAAAACGGGACCCTATTACTAAGACTTCGCTGTCCGTCTGTAACCAGGCTGTATCTCATGAACCATGATAGTTAGACAGTTAAAATTTTCACAGATGATGTATTTCGGTTGCTGCTATAACAACAAATACTAAAAACGCAATAAAATAAATATTTAAGGGGGCTCCCATACAACAAACGTAAATTTTTTGCTCGTTTTTATAGATACTACGGAACACTTCGTGCGCGAGTCCGACTCGTACTTGGCCGGTTTTTTTATAGTTGATGTTTACAGTTAGCCTATGAGGCTTTTTAAGTCGTCTAGCAATACAGGGTCGGAGAGCACCCCAACCCGCGCCTTATAGCGCGCTGTAATATTACGTATAGCTAGGCCACAAGTCGCATGTATAGACGGAAGTGCATTAAGCTCCTAATAACTTAATTTGCCCTTCCAAATTAAAGTTCTTCTTAATAATCCTAATCCTTTAAATGACTGCACGTGTGGCGCAGCGGCTAAGACAGTCGCACTCGCAGTTTCGTGACGCGGGTTTGAGTCCCGCGCCGGACAACTATTTGTGTGACCCATAAATAGTTATGAGTCTCGATGTAATTTGTGTCCGTTTATTATATGTTTGTAAAGTACCCCGCGACACATAATTTAGATTCCAATGAGCGGGCGATGTCTGTTAAAAAAAAATATATATGAAATAAATTCTTAGTAGTTTCAAATATTAAGTAGACAGATTTGTTGAGCCACCTTTATCTTCAAAATGGTTGGTGATACCTGTAAATGGACAATCGCCACTCGTAATGTCCCAAGCTGTTCAGTGCTCTATAGATATCTGGACATAAATATCAAAAGAGGCCTATTAAAAGCATCTACAACGTTCATTATGATCTTAAAAACTTAGAACAAAAGAATTATGTAATTTGATATACCAATTCGCATGCACATATTAGATATTTTTTGTTTGCAGTTAGCTTAGGTGTGGTGTCTCAAGCCGTCTTACAAATAATACAACTAAGAAAACGGGCACGACCATTAGGGTTCGAACTCATTGCTCCTATACCCCCGGTAGACCCCGTCATAGATCTCTTGTCCAAATCCCTACACAATAAACCGGCTACCGAGTACCGACCACCTACTAATCCTGAATTTTTAGAATGGATGTATGATCTATATTTTCTTAATTTCTATGGAAGTAAGCAGTACTTAAACCTGACGTGGGGTGCTAAAATAATGAAAGATAGTAACGGGTAACTCACGTAATTAATTTTATGTTGGATTCGGCCAACCGTTTCAACTCCAACAACACAACAACTCAAGGTCGCCAGAGCTCATCGGGGTGGGGGGAAGGGTCAGCAACACTTGTTTGCTGACTCTTAAAGGCCGGCAACGCACCCGCGACGCCTCTGGTGTCGCGAGTGTCCATGGGCGGCGGTGATCACTTACCATCAGGTGACCCACATGCTCGTTTGTCGACCTCTGACATAAAAAAAAAAAAAAAAAAAAAACTTCTCCTGGAAGTGATCTTCAGGGCGAATGCGACCCGCGCGACACGTCGCGTTCCGTCTCGCACTAAGTACCTACCTGCCTAACACAATTTTATTCTAACAATTTCATCATCAAATTCGTTTATCTCGTATGTAAATGAATGATTAAATAAAGAAAGGTTCGCAAAGTCATGACACCTCAACAGTATAGCTACAGCAAAGTAACAACTCAAAATAAATAAAAGTATATTCCAATTCTAAATATCTGCAACAATATAAAAATACCGAACTTTTGTCCTAAACAAGTAAAGTTTATTAGTACCTACTTACTCTGTAATTTGATCGTATTTTATTCAATGGGATGGTTGCAAAAGGTCGTGGAATTATAAAAGTTTGAGAAAAACGGATACCGCGGAAAACCACAGGTTAATAAATATCAACGGAAGACAAATGTTCTCTAAGTTACGTCAAACAGAATTTGTAATGTTTTGAACAAATTAACATGACAAAATGAATACGGGTTGTCGGGCTGTTGGCGTGGTTGGTAAATGTTTGCCTTACACGCCACAGGTCGTGGGTTCGATTCCCACCTAGGACATATATTTTTGTGCATGAACATGTCTGTTTATTCTGAGTCTGGGTGTAATCTATACAAATAAATAAAATTGAAGTGTCTGTTTGTAATATTGAAATAACCGATTTTTACTACATGTATATGAATATATATACGGTACATACCACAAAATATTTTTTTTTACAATTTTTGTCTGTCTGTCTGTCTGTTTGTTCCGGCTAATCTCTGAAATGGCTGGACCGATTTTGACGGGACTTTTATTGGCAGGTAGCTGATATAATAAGGAGTAACTTAGGCTACGTTTATTTTAGAAAAATTGTTTATTTTAGTAAATTCAATAAAAAAACTTAATGAGCTAATTAACACGCGGACGAAGTCGCGGGCACAGCTAGTTATATATATATATATAAGTCTGTATTACTTAAAGAAAAGTAGTAGGTATATGTAATATATCAGTTATCTACATTCTAACATTATAATTCTAATAGAGCTTTAAAAATACCGACCCGTAATTAGACATCGTGAAGTTCAGTAACTATGAACACGTTTGATTTTCCAATTCAACATTATCATTTATGCGAAACTGTCCCCAAAATTTCCTTAGATAAATTTATACAATGAGAAATATTATTTATATCACTTTAAAATATAAATGTACTCACAATTTAATTAGGTGGTACTACAACTGGAAACTCACCTAGAATAGCTCATTTCACCTAACCTAAAAGACACTTCACCTAAAAGATTAAACACCGAAAATCATGATGATTTATTTACACAAACATGTGATACCCTGATATCTTGAGTTCTGAAAGCAGTGCTTCGATAATTATACATCTTATAAATGCGTTCGATGTGTTTAACTTTGTGTTACTATTTCTATGAATATGTGAAATGTAATTAACAACGCGACATATTGAAAATCAAAATCCTAAAATGTCAAGACTAGTCCAGATATCTGGTAACTCTCAACACGTCTCAATTTCAATAAATAACAGATTTACATAACATAAAAATCTCTTGAAAATTTTCCAAAAACATCCTTTACCCGGGCATTTTACGAGGAGCTAACAAACAAGTAGAATAGATAATTGCCAATTTAACTTCGAAGCCTAAACTATTTTCGATTGTACGTGAGTGATTGAAAGCAACAGGGTAGAGTAGAAAATTAAATTTTCTCAGTTTGTCGTAATTGACGTAGAATTTTATTATTGGCGATTACCTATTTAAGACGTCAGCATGGCCTAGATATTTCCATACATCTGGGTCCAACTACGACAATTTACAAGCTATCACTGTGACAATAATAGAAACCATTATCATATTTTCGCCTCCTTTGACTACAGGTGCCACAGTGTTAAGCTAGGCGCCTCGCTACTACCTCCCCCCCCCCATATTTAAATAAATAAATGAAAATAAATTTAATCAACACAGACACACAGGAATGAAAACATAAAATACAACAAACTTGAACATAAAAGATAGTAAGATTAAACAAGAAGAACCTACTACTTATTTTACTCCTGCATGCTCTGCCGAAAGGTCACCATCTCAGCATAAGCTAGGTGAGGGCACCTAGCGCTGGTTTTCAGTTGGCAACCGTGTGTGTAACACTCGGACGGATTATATTATATTTCGGGTTCCGTCCCCGCAGAGAGGTAGATAGAGGGAAATAAATCCTTCTACGGAATTCTAGCAAAGTCCCCGCTGATTAGCGGGGTTTTCGCAAGAATTCCGTTTACACAAACAAAGAACACCCAGATATCAGAACAACTATTTAGTTGTTTCATAAATATTTGTATATTTGTGTCTGTTCACGGATTTAATTCCGTAGATTTTAAATGATGTTTATTTTAATAAATATAAAAATCGGATCCTATATAACCTATACGAGGTTATGTTTTCTTGGATGCCATTAAATTTAATCTGATATCCAGATTGCGCCAAACAAAATGGTAAAAAGTGTACAATCGTTATCTACTCAACCCACTTAACGTGTTACTTAATTACATTTTCTGATTGTAAATATTTATTCTCAGTAATGAAAATAATGTGTACTTATCAGTGTTTCATTAAAAAGACAAGATTCTGTCATGTTTGTGCGGAATGATTATTTACGTAATAACAATTAAAACTATTTTAATCGTTAATTTCCTTATGCACCATAAAATTATTATTCTATTTAACAAAAATATTTATTTAAATAAAAAAGAATTATCAAATTCGCCGCACATACCTACAAATAAATAGAAATAAACAGTCGAATTGAGGCCCAGATATTCAATGCTAGAGTGATCTGGGTGCGATCCACGCTAGACTACAATTATTCCTTATAATAAGTGTTTTTTTTAAAGAAACTTCGTAAGAAGCCAGAGTTTGGGACCCACCTTATTTTTACAGGAAGTAAATTTCATAGCTTGGAACAGAAAAAGATCATAGCCGAGCAGCTTGAGACAGAAAAAGATTTATCAAAACAATATGTAGAGTGCACTTGTATATGTAGTTTTAATCTAAAAGGCTCACAAACGAATTAAACCGTTGCATCAAGTAAATAGAAGCTGTTAGATTTAACATTTTAGTTATCGTAAAAGACAAGTATCTACCAACCACGCCAACCGGCCCGTCAAATAACAACTAAATTAAATTAAAAAAATACAATAACAAGAATATCAACGCAATTTTGCTTGTAGAACATAAAATTCGGATCGTATAATACCTATATGAGGTTATGTTTTCTTGGGTGCTATAAGACTAAATCTGATATCCACATTGCGAAGGAAACTACGAGTACGTTTAATCCTAAAACTAAATCTAGAAGTATCTTTGTAGTTCATATAAAATTACTCGTTTCAAACGTAGGTGAGTAGGAACTCTCGTAATCTCTCTTTGTGTTAGGATAATGGGGTTTTGCCACCCACTCTTCTAAAGGCTCTCATGCTTTTATTTGTCCCGAAAATTAATATGACCATTTAATAGTCGCGCCGCGCCGGAATGATATTGTAGACAGCTTAACTGAACTTCATAAAAGTTAACTGCGTGTAATTCAACGTTATTGATTTTCATGTTATAAACTTCAATATAACGCTAGTGCAATTGCAATTAATCACACTAATATTATAAAGGCGATAGTTTGTGAGTGTGTATGTTTGTTACTTCTTCACCTCTAAACGGCTGGAGCGATTTTAATAAAATTTGGTATGGAGTTAGCTGACACCCTGGATTAACACATAGGCTATAATTTATAAAGTTTAACGCGGGTAAAACCGCAGGGCTAGTAAGAAGATATTTTAGAAGAAAACTATCTGATATTACAGTAATTCATCAGAATTAAATCGAAATGAGATTGTCGAGTGGCGACCACGGAAGACACAGCGTGGGCAGGCCTCCTACAAGATGGACCGATGATCTTGTGAGGGTCGCTGTATGCAGATCGCGCAAGACCGGTAATTGTGGAGGTATCTTTTGAGGAGGCCTTTGTCAAGCAGTGGACGTCTTTCGGCTGATATGATGATGATGAAGTTCCCAAATCAATTTTATAACTTTTTCTGATAAATGCATGATTTTACATATATACAATCGGTGCAATGGGCTCGCAGCTTTTTACTGCACATATCTGATTTAATTACGCACTAAATCTAAGAAAACATAGTATTTCACTTTTTTTTTCTATACCTTACGGAACCATATCTGTTGCAATATAACATTAGCAAAATTTTAGGTTTTTAATTTTTTATTTACTAAATATAATAGTTTTTTTAAAGCATATCAAAAACGCATACATACGTGTTTTGGCAAGCGCACCAACAACATGTTATTTTCAGTTTGTTGACACTAAGGTTTCTAAATTATATGATAACATACTAAAATAGAAAATGTAAGTAAACTACATCTTAAGTTATAGCAGACTGCTTGACGCCAGGAAGAGATTTTCCGTTATTTATCTGCTTATATACTACATAAAGACAAGAAAAGCATCAGGTATTTAATATTGTTCTATAAACGAATGCATCTGTCATATATCATTATTTATTCCTACAAAACAGGATGTAAGAGTCAGCATACTGATAACTGTGAATACGTACGACATGACAGTGGTGGATTTGCGCTGAAATTTCGTCCCTTCCTTAAAATATGTATTTTATTATTTCGTGGATAAAGAAACCTATAGCATGACTTCCTTAAGGCAACGATAGAATAAACCAAGTATACAGTAGAATTGATAGATGCTTTTGAAGTCGGTTTAGAAAGATAGAGTTCTAACAGTTTCAGCGTAATTCAATTCAAAATGAAAAATTTGAAGTCATATTCATTTTATACTTCCGACGTTCTAAATCACAATTTATTGATGACGGTCACGTGAATAACATTACCTACGGTTAGTTACGATAGGAAATACGAATTATTACCGGTGTTATTTTTTTAAGAGAACGCCCGCACTAGGGAAATTAATCGCTGTTTCGCAGGGTTCTTTAAAAACATTAGATAGACGTGCATTCAGACTCAGAACAACTATTGATGGGCCACACAAATAGCAGTCCTGCGCAGAAATGGAACCCGGGACACGAAGACGAGGCGCCTGTCTTAACCGCTGCGCCACACGTGCAGTATTATTTATTAATACTCGGGTATTACTTTTCGTTATGCAGTCCTTTATACCTTGTATAATACGTTATCGCTACGCACAACAAACAATTGGATTACCGCCAACATCTAAAACATGCTCTCAACAACATTGAACGAAAAAATACTCGACGAGACGATCCCAAACAGGATCATTAGACACGCTAACAGCGCATAATTTCGTATTTACTCGACCACTATACACTGAGAAAATTGCTATTCAGTGTAACATAAAAAAGCAAAAATACAGATAATAATAATGAGATGTAAATATTATTACCGATGCTATGTTATTGGATGTTTTCTATGTATATAAGTATTTATCTATCTATATAAGTATGTATATCGTCGCCTGGTACCCATAGTACAAGCTTTGCTTAGTTTGGGGCTAGGATGATCTGTGTGACATTGTCCCCAGATATTATTATTTTTATTATTATTATTATCTAACGGGCCTGTTGGCGTGGTTGGCTGCTTGCTTTTCACGCCGGAGGTCATGGGTTCGATTCCCACCCAGGACAGATATTTGCGTGCATGAACATGTGTTTGTCCTGAGTCTAGGTGTAATTATTTATATAAGTATGTATTTACAAAAGAAAAGTAGTATATGTAGTATATCAGTTATCTGGTTTCCATTGTACAAGCTCTGCTTAGTTTGGGATCAGATGGCCGTCATTTGGTAATAATGTCCCAGGATATTATTATTATCAATTCTTACGAGGAGACTTTAGAGGCAGGTATTAGCCAAGACTTACCATACCACACATTTCTCTGAGCAAAAGTGAACTGTTGAGTTGAGAAAATCATAATTTAAGTTTGGTTTGAAGCAATATAATATACGATAATACTTGTTCTGAATTACTCGACGCCTGTACTATCGATAATACGTATCTTTCTTAAACTTTATAACCTATATCATCTTTAAATTTCTTGTTTCTAGAAAGCCAGCTAGTAAACTTAAGTTTTTTTTTCTCTTCATCAGGGACAATGGATGTATGTCCCTGCATATACATAACCTGCTCTAAATTTTCTGTCCGGGAATAGGTAAAATAGCCAGTTACCCTGTGTAATTACAATGAAGCGTCCATTTGCTGTGGTGACCGATTACCATCAGATTGGTCGTGTGCTTATTTGATTTTACTATATCAATTCTATCTGCTAAATATATGCACAGTAAATGACCTTCTTCCCGTACAATTTACTATCATCATAATCACTGTCAGATAAAAGAAGTCCACAGATGGATAAAAGGGCATTTATGCTTCACATCATCAGCCTAATATCGTCCACTGCTGGAGATATGCCTCGCCCAAAGGTTTCTATAACGTTGCCATTTGTAGGGGTTTATCTTAGTCACCGCGCATGGTATGCGAGTTGCAGCCTAATATCGTCCACTGCTGGAGATATGCCTCGCCTGAAGGTTTCTATAACGTTGCCATTTGTAGGGGTTTGTCTTAGTCACCGCGCATGGTATGCGAGTTGCAGCCTAATATCGTCCACTGCTGGAGATATGCCTCGCCCAAAGGTTTCTATAACGTTGCCATTTGTAGGGGTTTGTCTTAGTCACCGCGCATGGTATGCGAGTTGCAGCCTAATATCGTCCACTGCTGGAGATATGCCTCGCCTGAAGGTTTCTATAACGTTGCCATTTGTAGGGGTTTGTCTTGGTATGCGAGTTGGCGACCGCAGTTAGGTGGTAGCTAGTACACAGGTGGCGCTGCTGCCCGACTACCTAGTGTATCCCTTAGGACCTATGGACACCACGTTTTTCAGTGCTCCGTTGACGCACGTTTGTAGCGATACAGACGCGTATTAGAATCGCGTTAGTATCGAATCAAACAAACACCAAACTGCTGTGTAGGATAAAAGCGCGCCTTTTTAAAAAAACGTGGTGTGCACAGGCTCTTAGTCGCCTTTTACGACGCCTTTTTGTTGTTAATTCCAGGCATTAATACTTAGGCAAAAGAAGTATGCAAAGATTGTGACAAATGGAAATCCGTTGTCTCTGCCTACCCCTCTGGGAAACAGGCGTGAGTCTATGTATGTATGTATTAATACTTAAATTACTAAATTAGCGTAAACTTACTATATTTCAAACGATTTCCAGTGTTAAATAAATTGCCTTATTGACTTTCAAACTCATGACTAGTTTCAAATTGGTATTTACTGCAAACAAGAGTACTAAATTAAGATGAGCTAAGAGCTAAACTACCGACGGAACCATCCCCATGTCGGGAAACAGGGAAGTTAGTTACGAAAGTTACTTACTTTCACAAGTTTTTGAACGTTATAACGTAAACGAGCCAACCAGCTTGGGATAGGAGGATGTATTGAAGTAGGTACAGTGAGCAATAGAAGTACTTTACTTAAAAGATTAAGCAAAACTAATCATAACAGCTGTAAGAAGTCCACTGCTGGACAAAAGCCTCCCACAAGAGTCATCTTGAGGGGATATGCCATAATCGCCACGCTTGACAGACGGGTTGGCGATCGCAGTATGATGGTCATAGTACTCAGAAAGAAGCCGCTGCCCGTTCTCTGGTAGATATTTTCTGGGATGAGATGGAGTGATGAAATTCTGGTATTCACCGCCGTCACCACACAGCCAGCAAAACTAATATCACGTCGTAACTTGAATCTCTAATATTACCTTTTTTGTTCAAACAGTGCAAGCTAGCCGGTCATTCTTAACACCCGAAAAGTCAAGAGTTTGATTATTTATGGACTTCGTATAAAGTGAATATTTGTTTGTTTGTGGTATGGCCGTTTGTAACTCCGACACCTGGTCTAACTATATTGGTAACCCATGAGTTTTGACACTCGTTCAATTCTGGTAGACACAAAAGGTTAGATTCAGAGCCAATCCCAACAGAATTGGGAAGGAGACAAGTATAAAAGACCGTTGTTGTTGCGTGGGAAGTCTAGATCTTTTAAAAATAGCATTTGCCGATGAAATAGTGGACGCCAATTCTATAGTTACACTTGGCCTACGAAAACCACACTTATTACCTACGTTATAAAGCGTCTGTCAATGTCTTAGGTATATATTGGAATCTGTACAATGCAAAGCATGAATATTGTAATAGAGGTTATCCTCTATTACAATAAATATCTCATTCAATTTTTATAAATATCTCAGCGTCTGTGCAGCTACTTCTAACACTGACCGTACCTGACAGACCAGAAGAAGCAAATATTTAGGCGTCAGTTTAATTGGCAAAGCTACTCCCTGAACGGCTTGAGTAATTAGATATTTACTATCCGTGATGGCACAGATAGTAAATAACGAATAAAAACAAACATTTTTTTACTAAAATATGTGCAAAATGCCATAGATAAAACATTATTAAAGTTTACATCGACAAATTCTGGTATTGGTGTCAAAGAAGAATTCGGAAGCATTAACTTTTTACAAAATTGCATGTTAGAAGACCTAAATTTTGTAGCTTCAAAATCATTGTTATTCTAAGCAAAGGCTTTTCTCATACACATACTAAGCAGTCACAAAGGACTAATAGAATTCTTATAATGGAATAAAGTGCACCAGAGTACGGAAACACTTCGCACTATAATATTAACCGCGCAGATGGCTAATCTTCAGTGAAAGGGGAAATAATTATTTTATACTATATTGGTTCATACAGGTACTTTATAAAGTCCAATGTGTGATTGAAGTGCAGCTAAGACATTTTATATGTTAATATCTTGTAAATACTTACACACAGGTCTTGTCTAGTTCTTCTTGGGTGAGTGCAAACGATATTTCTGGTGAACTTAGAACTGGTAGCGCCATCGAACATCTTTGCAGGAGATCCTCTTCGCGATTGCAATGCTCTTTGAGGGCCCCTGGTAATCAAAATAAAGGAATAAATAAGTATAATTTTATTATAAAAACTATAAAACTTTCCGCAATAAATGAAATCATACATTTAATGCAGAAATCAATTAACAGTCGATACGACTGCAAGTCTAATCTTTAAAAGAATAAAGTTGCAAATTAATCGATTTTCCTTATTTATTCATAAGGAAAATCAATTAATTAAACCTCAACTATTAAACGCAATATTTGTAAAATACCAGATTTTTATAAAGATTCAAATTCATAATTATTTGGTTACTTTATTTAAAAAAGTATATAAAACACGTGTTTCTCCTCGAATTCACCTTAATAATTATTAACCAGTATTTTATTAAGCCTTCAACAGTGTCATAGCTATATATATATTATTAATCCCCGAGACCTGGAACTTGACATTATTACTCTTCTGTGCCTTAGTGAGTCCCATCCCGGACCTTTACGACCTGGGTGTCTGGATTATAAGAACGAGCGAGTAATGAGTCTGAGCTCACATTTGTGGGCTAATGAAATTCAACCATGATTTAAACTTTATAATTATATCCTAGGTGTTATTCGGATATATAAGCTATATAACTACAAAGTTTCATCAAAATCCATCCGATAGTTTGTGCGTGGAAGAATAACAATGTTTGTTATTCTTCCACGCACACACACACACACACACACACACACACACACACACACACACACACACACACACACACACACACACACACACACACACACACACACACACACACACACACGCGCGCACACACACACACATTAACTTTCGCTTTTATAATATTATTGTGATTGGTGTTACATCATAAATAGTTTCACATATTCTGTCTTTATTGACGTGCATAATATATTTCAATTATTATTTAATACACAATATTAATTAAAAATTTAATTAGTATACAATTGAATCGTCATAATACTCGTTATTAAACCATTAGGTCAATATAATTGTTATTCATTTATTAATTCGTTGGGTCAATATTATTGCTATTTATTATTAATACAATTATTAATATAGTGCATATAATATTTCTTCGCAAACACAGGTGCACTTTGTATTCTCTCAGTGACGTGATCTGATAGATATTTATTTCTTTGCCATAAATGTTGGTACAAACAATTGAGGTCTTATATATAAAAACAAACCACAACACTTACTCATATACATAGTGACATGCAAAAATTTAAATTAATTTTTTTTTGACCCTATTAAAATGTCTGATGAGACAGTTAACTGACCTGGGGCTCTACCGGCTAAGTCACCGAACATCGATTTCTTGAATGGCTTTCAAATAAATAAAGGTTAAAAATAACTTCATCAATCTTTAAATCGGCTTCCATGATCACATTTGACGTCATAAATGGTCCGGAATCGATTATCAAAGTTGAAGCCGATTTACCGACTGATTAAGTAATTTTTAGCCTTTATTTATTTGAACGCCATTAAAGAAATCGATGTTCGGCGACTTAGCCGGTAGAGCCCCTGACCAGAAAGAGTTCAGGTACAAGGCGGCTTTAAAATGCTCTCCGCGGCTCGGGGGCGTATCGGGCTCCGGGCTGATATTGAAACATTTTCTTTGTAGAAAAATATCACTTCTGCTTTTTGGCCCTACCTGGGATTTGAACTTAGGACTATCTGCGGCCGAATTTGCTAAAACCAGACTAACGAGGTACTCCATGTAAATGTATAACACGTAGATGAGATTAGTGCCCTTGCCGTATTTCGGCACCATAATATGAAAAGGAAAATCAAGTGTGAAAAATTATGTACTCGAACCAGTCGTACACACACGAATTCAATTTACTTAAGTATACGGCTTTGGCTGTAATATGAAGGGAAGTAACGAACCCTACACGTATCCTGAACCTCAGACAGTAAAAGCGGGGTATTATTACGTGACATACTGAAACACTATATTATTATTTTGTATGTGTTTTTCAGCAATCACTAATAATTATTAAATCCACAGTATGACAGCAATCTAACTAAACTATGCCTAACAGTCATATTTGTGATTTCAAGTTACTAGATTTGTTAACCGGAGTTTGTGGCTGTTTTAAATAGGCTTTTATGTTTATATTGTTTATGGAAGAGACGTAACTTCTTTAATAATTTGTATATCCGCGGTAACGGTCGAGTCTTGTCGTAGCAGGTATATCAGACAGGTTTATCTATTCTATTTGTAAAAAAAAATATTTGTCTGTATGTCCATTATAGAATAGTAAATAATAATCATGTAATGATCTTCACCAAAGTCTTGTGCATGAGCCCACGAAGGTTCCTGAGTTGGTACGACCAATCTTCGACAAATAAACGCGGGTACACACGCGACAAATATATTACTCTGGTCTTAAAATCCAAGGTGGAAAATAAAGAATACGTTTGTAATGGCGGCTAGAAATCGCTGTATAAATTTGCCGAAAACGTTTTTTTTAACACATTCCAATTTTGAGCTTTACGCGAATATGACAGCTCGGCTTACCTTGTACAGACGCCAGCACATAAAGCTACCCTAATCTGTCAAATTGCCCCAATTGAAAGTGAACCTTATACCTTTGTGATAAAGTTGAAAATCTATAAAAGAAATTTGACAGATTGGGGTAGCTCGAGGTGCTGGCGTCTGTACAACATTTGATTACTAGATTTGCATAAAATAATTAAATACATTTTATATTTTAACACCAGGTTTTAAAACTAAATTTATTCATTACAACCTATATAAGCAATATTGGAAAACATCACTACACGCTGTTTATTTTCGTATATACTGTGACTTATGTATGGAGATTAATTTGCTTATGAAACGGAACAACATTAGCACAAAAAAGCCGCCTAATGGAAGGAGCCCCGGGAACGCGGGTATAATGCTCTGGTGCCCCATGTGCCATGTCCCAGATATTCTGGACACGTACCCTGGGAGGACTCTGGACTGCCGTAATTAGTACCTATATTCACTTTGTGGGACTCTCCTACATGTTGAAGAGTCCCATATTTATATTAAAACTGACGGGAGGAGCGAACATTTAGAAACTGCACGTGGCAACACCGCCTTTCGCACCCCGGTTTGGACACCTCTCAATGTGAGACTAAAAACGACGTTGTGCGGCTCACATTCATCCTGGAGAAAATCTTTGGAAGAGATCGAAACCTCAACTTACATTAATTACGCGAGTTACATGTTAAAGTTTTATAACAGAAGAGGTTCAACCAAATCTATTTAATATGAAAACTAAAAGACTAGATGTTTTATATTAAGTACTAGCTACGTTTCGTGGTGTTACCTGCGATTTAAAAAAACTGGAGGTTTTGTTTTTTGTTAAGGCAGGGGTAATGCCTATACGCATGCCACCCGCAAGTGCGGGTGGGTATGTCGGACTTAACCTGCCGTAGACTTCTCTTGGCGCCTGATGGGGGGAGACCCAGAAACATGCTCCGATGTCCCCCTTTTACGCCATGTCCCAGATAGTCGGGACACGTACCCTCGGAGGGCTTTGGACTGCGCCACAATAACCTACCTCGATTACAAATTTCATACAAATGCGATTAGCTGTTTTTGCGTGTCTGAGTAAGAAAACAACAATCTTTCACAATTGTATGATAGAAAAATTATTTAGGAACACTTGAAAAATACAAGCGTTACATTGGGTTAAGCGTGGTCGCGTCAAGGGCATTGATAATTTCGTTTACGTACAACAAAGGCCTACTTATTCAACTGATTTGGTGTGTAAACCATTTTACGGTGGGTGTGAGTCACGTCATATCGTATGATTCGTATACGATATGACGTAATGACGACGTACAAATAGAGTATTCTGTAAGCACGCGCGCTATTGTCACTAAATTTTACATAACATAACGGGCGACGCATATACTGCCGACATTTTAACAGCAATTGTCGTGTTAACTACCAAAATATTTAATTATATTGGAATATGAAATTGGGAGTTCATAATACTGTAATAAAATTGATTAAATTAAAGTAAATGATGGCTTTCTTTATGATCATCATCATATCATATCAGCCGAAAGACGTCAAGTAATGGACAACGGCTTCTCCCAAGAATCTCCACAAAGGTCGGTCTTGTGCTGTTCGCATCTAGCGGCTTCCGGCGACTCTTGTAAAATCGTCGGTCCACCTTGTATTTCCCACGCTGCGTCTTCCGGTTCGTCGTCACCACTCGAGAATCTTTCTGCCCCAGCGGCCCTCGGTTGTACGAGTTATGTGCCCTGCCCGAACAAAGTAAAGTGGTAGCACTTTACTTTGTTCGCCTGCCGATTTCGACGTTTCTGATTTTATTGTGCTGGGATACTCCGTGCATAGCCCTCTCCATTGCTCTTTGTGACCTTGAGCCTTCTTATGGGGCCTATAATAAACGACCACGTTTTTGTTCTAAAAGTCATCACTGGTAACACAACTGGTCGAAGACTTTCGACTTGAAACTCTGCGGTATTTGGGACGAGAAGATATTACGTAGCTTTCCGAACGCTGCCCAGCAGAGTTGGATTCTACAATCGTAGAATACAACTCTGTTGGGCAGCGTGACCTATTTCTAGAATCATTCATCATCTTTTATCACTTAGGCAGTAATGGTTGTCTTAGTACTAGTATATCCATCCACTGACGTTGTGACGAGTTACCTACTCCCTACTATAATTCTATTGTATCAAAATAAACGAATGTAACTAGATATAACATTCAAATTGCGCACAATCCTGAAACTCTCTATTAAGATGCCCAAACTAGAAAGGTACTTCAACTGGATATAATTTCACTTTACAGTTTTTATTTAGTTACAGAAAGTTATAATTAACTTTCCGTAAATTTCTCTTCGGGTTACGTAAAATTCGGCGTACAAAGGAAAGGACGCCTATTTGGTATTGCGTAGAGACATTTAAAATACCCTAGGTAATATAGTGATTACAAAACTTTACGAAAACATAATACAAGATACAAAAACAGTATTTCTATATTCATGTGTTATTCAGATAATTTAACGCTTAAATTGTATTTTGAATCCCTCAATAACTACTTCTAAACTAAAATTATAAATAGAAAAGAGGTGATTTTTTAAATGTTTGTTGTTAATGGTCTCAAACTTAACTTAAGTGATTAAAAATTTTTTACACCTAGGTACAGAAAACAGCATCTACATGCGAGTAACATGAGCTTTTTTATAAACGTATTTTTAAATACTTTAGAAATTCATTAGAATCATCATTACAGCTGATAAAAGTCCACTGCTCGACAAGCCTCCCTCAAGAATCATCTTGGGGAGATATGCCATAATCGCCACACTGGGCAGACGGGTTGGCGATCGCAGTAAGATAGTCATAGTGCTCAGAATGAGGCTGCTGTCCGTCCTCTGGTAGTTATTCCCTCAGGTCGACTTCTGCGGCCCCCACGGGAAGAGATGGGTTGATGATATTCTGATTTACGTCGTCGTCACCGCACAGCAAACAGAAAAGTAGCAATTTATCTTACACGGGGCGGGCCACTATTTTTACGGTAATAAATACAACGGTGTATTCTTTACATGGTACCACAGTCAAGTCAGTCCCGGGTATGACCTTAAACTGCCTCTATCGGGGGCTCTAGAATCAAAGGATTCAGCAGAGGCCTTCGATAGAATTGGCGAGATGGACGTCATAGCACTGGTCTGCAATCCATCTAGGAGAAGGAAAACTCCAAAATTAAACCCGGAAACGGTCACTCCGCAGGCGCAAGTAGGATGCAATCCGGAACGCGACAGTGACCAGCCGACGTATCTTGCGGAAACCTCCTGCATCGTCGATGAAGTCTAGCTCGGCTGAAAAGGCAGTCCATGCTGATAAGCACAGGAAATTGGCGGATCCGGCGGGCTAGCAAGGCAACGTTGACGGCCAAGGGCAGCAGTCGAGGTCAAGGTGACTGCTGGCCAGATACTGCATCTGAACCCTCCGCCAGTCGTAGCGGTCTCCGTTCCACTGGGCCACGGGGGGTGAGGACGAGAGAGGGCATCTGTGGTCGCGCGCCCACTTATGCACTAAAATACTCCTGCGCAAATGACTGCTTCATCAAATGGACTCCGATGTAGTTAAGTCCTGTGGCGATGGGCTGAGGTAGAGAGGCTTGATTTGATGCAGATCGGGCTTTGTCTGAGGCTTGCACATAGGCGGCTCTGGGGGTGCTCTTAGAGCATCGTGGTCGCTTTTTCTCTGCACTGGGGAGACAGAGAATTTTCGGCAGCACCCGGAGTGACAAAGCAGCCCTATTAAGGGAGGCACTGCTTTCCTCGCTCAGCCGGGGAGAGGGCTAGAAAAGGTGCCCTAAACAAATGCTCGCCCCAACCTTCGAGGAGGCTAGTAACCGCGGCTGCCTCCGCATCTTCTAATCGCGGTCGACGCCACAAAAACATAAAAACAAATAGATCATCTGACATGACCTTCGGTGCGTGGAACGTGCGAACCCTTCTCGATCGTGATGACAGCGCCTGTCCCGAACGGAAAACCGCCATTGTTTCTCGGGAACTCCTTCGCTATAATGTCGATGTGGCTGCCCTCAGTGAAACACATCTTGCGGAGGAGGGACAATTGGTGGAACACGGCGGGGGATACACTTTCTTTTGGAAAGGTCTTGCTGCCTCAGAACCAAGACGGTCGGGCGTTGGATTTGCGATCAAGAATCAACTTGTAAGGCAATTACAAGAGTGTCCGGTGCACATCTCGGACCGCGTGTCCACATTGCGCCTTCACCTGGACGATAACAATTTTCTTAATGTCATCAGTGTCTACGCCCCTACGCTTGACAAATCTGATGACATCAAGGAAAAATTCTACGAAGAATTGACATGCTGCATTGAGAGAGTACGTCCATCTGAACAGATACTTTTGCTTGGAGACTTTAACGCCAGAGTAGGTCAAGATCACGAAGCGTGGCCGAAAGTCTTGGGTAGACACGGTGTTGGCAGCATGAACCAAAATGGTCAGCTGCTGCTCAGTTTATGTGCACAGTACCAACTAGCGGTCATGAACACCATGTTCAGACTTCCCGCCAAGTACAAAACCACGTGGATGCACCCAAGGTCCAAGCATTGGCATCTGATAGACTACGCAATAGTGCGGCAAAAAGATATTTCCCAGGTCCTTTTCACCCGTGTCATGCGTGGTGCTCACTGCTGGACTGACCACCAGCTTGTTGTCGCTAAGCTGCGCCTCCGCCTCCGACGTCCTTACAGATCCGGTAGATCTAAGCCTGCGTGTCTGAACGTGGTAAGGCTGAACGATCGTAAGACGAGAGAGAGCTATGCCGAAGCTCTAAATACCGCTGTATTGTCTACGAGCATTGGGGGTGGTGATGTGGAAAGCGCATGGCTGACCCTATCTTCTCATATCTTAGACACCGCCAAAATTGCCTTGGGTCTAAAAATCCGTCACAACGAGGATTGGTTTGATGAGAATGATGGAGTCCTGGCTAGTGCAATCGACACACACCGCAAACTCCTTAGGCAATACAGTGGTACGCACAACAGCGCAGGTGTTGTGGAGATACGGCGAAGTGACCTGGAGCTGCGTCGAAAAACGAGGGAGATAAAAGATAAGTGGTGGCAAGAGAAAGCACGTCACATGCAGTGGCTCGCTGACACAAACCAGCTCGGGGAGTTTTATTGCGAGGTGAGAAAGTTGACAGGTACGACCTCTGTTGCAAAAGTGCCTCTAAAACCTGCAAATGGTGAAGGCCTTCTAAAAAGCAAGGAGGAAGTACTTGAGCGATGGGCAGAACACTTCAACACTCTGCTGAACGTGGCCCGTTCAACTGACTGGGAACACGTTTGTTCTCTTACTCAACTTCCTACAGCCATCGAGCTGGATGAGCCCCTGTCACTTGACGAGGTTGTTCTTGCTTTAAAACAACAACAAAATAACCGCATTGGCATTGATTTTATACCAGGAGAGCTACTTAAATATGGTGGTGAGGAATTGCATTCGGCTATATGGAAATTCTTTGTTCTTATGTGGGAGAAAGAACAGGTCCCTTCAACTTTTAAAGTTTCTCGCATTAGGGCTTTATATAAGAGCAAGGGAGATCGCTCTGACTGTGACTCCTACCGCGGTATTTCGCTTTTATCAGCCCCAGGAAAAGTTTTTGCCAGAGTTCTTTTAAACCGCCTTATAAATCTTTCGGAAAAGCTCCTGCCTGAAACACAGTTTGGATTTCGACCTGAACGAGGCACCTGTGAGGCCATCTTCTCACTGCGCCAACTCCAAGAAAAAAGCAGAGAACAGGGTCGCTCATTATATCTCTGTTTCGTAGACCTGGAGAAGGCGTTTGACAGCGTGCCTCGAGTAGCACTGTGGATGGTGTTGGAAAGATTGGGATGCACGGAGAAGTTTGTAAGACTACTTAGACTCCTGCACGACAACATGGAGTGTTGTGTCGCTCTCAACGACGAACAGTCTCACTTCTTTCCCGTTACCTGTGGGGTGAAGCAAGGGTGCGTATTGGCGCCCACACTGTTCGCGCTGTACTTTGCAGTTGTAGTCAATGATGTCTTACAAACTTCTTCAGAAGGTGTCCGAATTCGTTTCCGCACCGATGGCAACCTTTTCAATCTTGCGAGGCTCAGGGCCCGCACAAAGGTATCACACGCTGTAGTTACCGAGATCATGTACGCCGATGACTTATGTTTCGTAGCGGAATCCCCAGAAGGTCTGCAGAACCTTATGTCCGAATTCCACGAGTCTTGCCGAAAATTTGGTCTAAAAGTCAGCGTCAAAAAGACGGAAGTGATGTTACTAGATACTCACGGTCATGAGGCGCTGAACATAAAACTCGGGGAGGACGAGCTAAGGCAGGTCGATAAGTTTCGCTACCTGGGGAGCACTGTAACATCCAAGTGCGACCTTGATGCTGAGATAAACAGCAGAATCAATGCTGCAGCTGCAGCATTCGGTAAACTGGATACCAAGGTCTTTCGCTCACATGACCTAAAACTGGCGACCAAGATCTCGGTCTACATGGCAGTCGTGCTGCCTACCATTCTATACTCTGCCGAAACGTGGACTGTTTACCGCCAGCACATCCGAATGATCGACCGCTTCCACCTCAGATGTCTACGCAAGATCATGAACATCCGATGGTCTGATTATATACGGAACACAGAAGTGCTGCGAAGAGCCAATGTTAATGGAATTGAGGCTTATCTCATTCGGCGACAGCTTCGGTGGTGCGGACATGTGTCACGCATGGCAGAGCAGCGAGTGGCTAAGCGCATCTTCTACTCGGAACTTGAGGAGGGCAAGCGAAAGCATGGCGGACAACTCCTCAGGTATAAAGATGTGCTTAAGCGCCACATGAAGAACTGTAGCGTAGAGCCCTCGCAATGGGAACAGCGGGCAGACAAACGGTCAGAATGGCGGACTTTAGTCCAGGCCAAAGTCGACTGTTTCGAGTCTGGAAGGCGCGCTGAGCTGGATACCAAGCGGGATGAATTGAAAGCCAGACCACCTGCGGCGATCAATTATAATTATGACAATGGTGTGCTCACATGCCCGCAATGTGTGAGGATTTTTTCACATAAAATTGGCTACATAAGTCACATGCGAGCACACGAACGTCGGCTACAGTAGGAGAAGAAGCGGTCGCCGTGGCCGAAATCGGCCGGGACCACATCATCATCATCACCACAGTCAAAAATTAGAAGTGCATTAAAAAAATATTTGAGGGTACCCAAACTATTGTCGTATCTCGTACTAACTTACTATGCCGCAGTTGCTTAAATAACTTAAAGCAGGATGGTTGTTAAAGAAAATAATATTTTGATTTTGATATGTCTTATTTTTTGTATATTAAATAAAGTTATCCACATTATACAGTCCTTATAACCTATTTTACATATAGTCGTGAACATAAATTGCTTAATGAATATTAAATTTCTTAAATACTATAGACTACTGCTATTAATTTGAAACCCAAATTGTTATAACGGTTATATCAAACGTAACTCAAGTTTCAGTAATGGGGATATGCATAATTAAACAAATTATACCTACTTTAGTCTCTCTGGAGCTATTAATGACTATCTGTAGAATAATAATAAACAAGAATAATTGTTTAGGCTTTGAATGTATTAAAACGCAACATATACAATTTTTTGAAAGGAAAGGGATGAAAATGAATGTTGGTAAGACGAAAGTAATGGTATTTGAGAGGGATGAATACACGACAGCTTGTGATATTGTGGTTGGAGGAGAGAAAGTCGAACAGGTGAAAGAGTTTGTATATTTGGGAACTTTGTTTACGAGAGATGGGAAATATGAGAAAGATATTGTTAGAAGAGTAAATGCGGGGAACAGAGTGAATGGGGCACTACACGCCTTTATGAGTAGCCGACAAGTCTCAAAGAAGGCTCGACTGGCCGTGCACGATGGAGTTTTAGTGCCAACTTTAATGTATGGAAGTGAAAGTTGGGTATGGCAGAAAAAGAATGAAAGTAAAATAAATGCAGTGGAAATGAGAGCTCTGAGAAGTATGTGTGGTGTGACTTTGAGAGACAGAATTCGAAATACTGATATAAGAGAGCGTTGTGGTGTGAAAGAGGATGTAGTCACAAAGATTGAAAAAGGTATGCTGAGATGGTTTGGTCATTTAGAAAGGATGAATGAAAGAAGATTGACAAAAGAAGTATACCTGGCCTGTGTGAATGGGACAACCGGAAGGGGAAGACCACGTCGAACATTCTCTGACCAAATTGGAGATGTTCTCAAGAAAGGGCAGGTCAGAAGTACCCTAAACCGGCGAGCATGTATGAAGAATATAATGACAGTAATCGAGGCAAAAGAGGTGTGCAAGGATCGTGACAAATGGAAGTCCGTTGTCTCTGCCTACCCCTCTGGGAGACAGGCGTGAGTCTATGTATGTATGTATGTATATACAAATTCTACTATCAGCAAAGTGTTCATAAATATAAAAAGGGTAATGAATTATATATACAAAATATATAATTAGATTAAAAGCGCTTGTAAATAGTCGTAACATGCTAGTAGTAGTCGCGTGTCCCGGGTTTTATTCCCGCACAGAACAACTACCTATTTGAAGTAATTTTTCAATAATTAAATAAATCTAATATTTAATTGACCGATACGGCTAGTTCAGTATTGTTGTTTATAAAAAACTACTACTTCGTTCGTCTAGCGCAGGATTTCTTAAAGTGGGGTCCACGGACCGACGTATCAGGGGTCTACAGTTAGATAGTTAACCCTAACATATTTATTATTTAAGTACTAAACACAGCATTGCCCATCAAAGCCTTAGTGGCTTTAAATCAGGTAACGGCTTGTGCAATTTATGCTGAAACGTCGAGTCAACCAAAAGGTAATGATTTGCCTTAAATTGTAATCGCGATCGTGACCCGTGTCCATAATATATGATAATGTGTCAGATCGCGAAATATTAAAGTACCAATAAAATTCTCCTGCTATAATATTCTATTCTATATAATATTCTATAATAAATTGGTCTGTGACCACAAAAAGTTTAAGAAACCTAAAACCTAAAATGTCTAGCGGTAGCGCGTTCAACCGCAGGTAATGAGGATATGGATTCAAATTCCGGGCCAGGCCAAAAAGCGATCTTGTAATTTGTATCAGCCCGGAGTATGTATGGCATGTATTTACATCCCCGTGCCTCGGAAGCACTTAAAGCCGTCGGTCCTGTACCTATACCTCTTTCTGCTCGTGTCTCTAGTCGTCCTATCTGATCATTAGAGTGATATTACATAAAGTGACCCTGTGTTTGTGCGTACTTATGCAGTATTATACAGTCTAACGCAAATGGCTAGACTCAGGAAAGGATATTAATTATAGAAGGCGATCATAACATCGCAACTATATAACTATTTAATTCCAGAACGTACAATATAAAATATTTCGAACAAACATACCTTGTTCAAATCTTCACTTAATGATAAATGGAAATCGTCCGATTTTAAATACAAGTACTCTGTTATACTTTGTCATTCTGCTGATAAATGAGAGCCCACCTATTGGAAACCAATAATGAATAATGTTACTATAACGCAGTGTAAGTCAGCTGAATACTTAATAATTAACCAGGTCGTCTTAAATTTTTCATATGTCTACTATTCAATAATACGATATTGTTATAGAAGGCGATCATATTATCTAGATTGTATATGTATTTGTGCCACAAGTGAATGTGCAATATTCATACGGTTGCCATCTTTAAATTAGGCAACCGGGACTTATCCCCGGATTTGAGAGCCCTGAATCCGGACATGACAACAGTCATAACCATCTCACTGCGACTAACTACATGACCAGTTTCGGTTCGTCGGTTATACAGACCGCGGCGCGCGAGTCACAAGCTCAAGACTTAAAATTTTTAAACCCGGTCTACAAATAAAACCTCTACCTATCGTTCCCTAAACTCGGTAAAATCAGGGGAAACTCGGACGGATGGCAACCCTAAATAAACAACTATATAATAAAATAATTAAAACCATCGGACCGAATCGAAATCTTGTGATACATTTAAAAATACTTAAATCGAAACTGATCGATTTTAAAACAAGTGTTGTTTTATAGTTAGACTCTGCTGATAAACGACCAATTATGAATAGCAGCTGAATTCTTAACTTTACCAGATTGTCTATATTTACTATTCACTAATACGATTTGTTAAGAATCACTCACTCATGGACTCAGTTTTCATAGAAGGCGATTGTATTATCTGGATTGTATGAATATTTGGAACTGAATGAATATCTAATAAAATATTTCGAATCAGACCGTGTCGAAATTTCGCAATTCATTCGACTATAAATCGGTACCGATTTAAAAAGAAACATGCGGAGTACTCTTTTGGGACTGCCGATAGAAGTGAAAACATTTTTTTCATTTCTAATACTTGGAAAGTAGTGTTTTGCTGATCCGAGGAGCGAGTGGAAGATGCTACTTCCCACCTTTGGGCGGTAAAGATTCATAGTAATTCCCTGCCTACGGTGCGAATAATTTAAGAAAATAGACATTTTGATTAGGACTGCCTAATGAAAATGTCTATTTTCTTAAATTATTCGCACCGTAGGCAGGGAATTACTATGAATCTTTATAAAATCTAAAAAAAAAAGTACACCGCATCGCGTAAGAAGTTTTCATTTTAAAAACGCTGCGGTCATGTTAGTGTAACAACGGCCAGTATAAATTAAAAAAAGACTCTCCGTCTTGCGAACATTTGATCAGGTCACCTGTCCTGACGCGAGTTTAAAATTTTTAAACCCATCCCAAAAAGTGCACATCGCTGCTAAAGAAGTTTTCACTTGAAAAAAAGTGTTCTTTAATAGTTTATCACGTTGCTGATAAACGACACCTATTGGAAACCAATGATGAATAATGCTACTATTACACAGTGAAAGGCAGCTGAATACTTAACGAGTGGCCAGATCGTCTTCAAATTCTCATTAATCTTCATCGATAAATTCTTCAATAGCATTACGTTTTAAACCAATTCTTAAGAATGGGATCTCTTCTGTATACCTATTTGAATCATTCTTCGCGTTCCCATCCATTCTTATAATAGAAGAATAAGAATAATTTATTTCAATTCAACAATATAATACATACATATGAACAATATTACATGATTAAAGACAATATTTTGACAAATACAACTTCAATATATGTATAAAAACAATATCTTTCTCTGGTCCCCACACTAGGATCGGCCTGTGTCTTTATAAGTCATTAGGTGGTGATAATATATACTGGGTTCTAAATAATTAGGTGGTTATCCTTGGAATTGTTGATTATACTTTTATTTGCATAAACACGAGGTCTCGCTGACATGTTCGCTTTTTGCACCAACATTTAATTTCACCTTTTTTCTATACTTAGTCAAATAGTCATTTATTGGTAAGATTTGTTACATGTCATGAAAATGATTTTAAAATATTAAATGTCAATAAATCAAACTTAACTTAATTCAAATAAAATAGTTAGTACAAAAATAACAAATAGGTCTATACGATAATCGTCACAACATTAGTCAGCAAGTCAAAATTATAAATTCAATATTATTATGTCAAATTATTACATTTGAAATACATGAATTCATCAAAGGAATAGGACGATTGCTCGATAAGCCACCGTTTTAACAGAGTTTTAAAACTCATTAAGGTCGGGGTATTTGATATGCTCATTGGTAGTTTATTATACACTGTGCAGCCCATAACATGAGTAGTTTTGGACGTTTTAGTTAGTGTCCTCGGTACCGACGTCAGCTTATTGCTATGCCGTGTGCCATAGGTGTGTATCTCACTCCGCTTGGTATACAGCTCTAAGTTTACCCGAACGTACACAGCAACTTGGTATAGCACTATGGAAGGTAAAGTCATAATACCTAATTCTTTATAGTGAGGTCTTGCGGATACGTCGTGTGGTATACCAACTATCGCCCGGATGGTACGTTTCTGCATTCTGAATGCTCGCTCCCAGTCTGCAGCTTATAATTGTATTCAAATATCTTAAGATGTCTATTCTATCTTTTACACCACTAAACTAATATAAATGTCATTAAAAATAACAGGGTATACAAGCCTGGTGCCGTTTAGATTCCGGCCTTTTAAGAATAACAGGGCCACCCCATACCATGAAATGGGTGTCGTAAAAGGCGACTAAGGGATACAGCAGGTAATCGGGTAACAGCGCAACCTATGTGCTATAGCTATCACCTAACTGCGGTAGCTGACTCGCATACCAAGCGCAGTGACTTCGGCATACCCCTCCAAATGGCAACGTTGTAGAAATCTTTTGGGGAGGCCTATGTCCAGCAGTGGATGATATCAGGCTGATAATGTGGTACATGCAATTACCAAACAACTAAAACTGAGCACTTACACGCGCGCCCCGGGCTCATAATTAGTCCACAGGTCTCACATTACTACTGCCTTGCTCATCGTAGCGGCAATATGGTTACCCTGGTGACACAGTTATTCAAGCTACCCCGTAGAGTTCTGGCATGACAAATGACAACTCTTGGGACAACTACTTAACACAGTGCCAACACTTCCAAAACTAGTCAGAGCCTGTTCTATGGCAACCAGACAACTGCAACAATAGACCAACAATGAAACAATATCCATGCTAGAAGCTTTGCTTAGTTTGCGCTAGATAGCACAAACCGCTATCTAGCGCAAACTACACAAAGCTCATATATCCCGGATATATATTTTATTTGTTTACAATATTATCAACATTTATTTTTCTTCACATAAACAAACTTTAATCAAACACTTATAAAATCATTCAAGGAGAATATACAAGATTCGTAATTTCGTTGACCGAGATCTTGGTAGCGCGAACATAATATATGGAATTACTAAATGGCATTCGCAACCAATAATTTCATACACAAAGTTTGTAAAGGGCCCAACAATTATTACTGTGGGGCGCCGCCATCCATAATTTACGTTTGGCACCGACTTCAAAAGGCATATAGTAGATTGATGGGAACAAGCAATTATTCGTCGCTGTTAGGTAAGTACATTCAAGTTACGTTTTGGTAGTCTAGTGGTTAGACCGTTGGACTGTGGAGTCAGTTCAAGTTGTTCTGGGTCTGGGTGCACTTTGCGTCCGTTAATTATATGTTTGTTAAGTATCCCAAAAACCAAAGTAACCGACATAGCCCGAAGAATTGCCAAGCTGAAGTGGCAATGGGGAGGAAACTATATAACTCGTAGAGCCGACGGCCGCTGGGCTGCGGCAGAAAGGTTCTCGAGTGACTACCACGAACCGGAAGGCGAAGCGTGGGAAGGCCCCCAACAAGATGGATCGATGATCTTGTGAGGGTCGCTAGAAGTCGCTGGATACGGATAGCGCAAGGCCGGCAATTATGATCTTTGGAGAGGCCTTTGTCCAGCAGTGGGCGTCTTTCGGCTGATATGATGATGATGGTGAAAGTATCCCGCGACACCGGGATTAATTTTACTAGTGAGGGCGATGTAGGTATAAAAAAATTACAACATACTAAGAATTTATAATAAGGGTGTATAATAAGTTTAACACATTTAGTAATATAGTATGTAATAAGTAATTTAGTAGAGTAGTGTTGATCAGCAATTTCTTAAAAAGTTATTAAAAAATGTTTATTAATTATTAATTGTTAGGTTATTTAGGTTTATTATTCATTCATTTCTAGGATTTTTTTTCTTTATCTGTTTCAAGGGACTTTTACGCATAGCGTAGGAATGTAAGTCCAATCGCATCCTAATGAATTGAATTTTCACAAAACGTGTGCCATGAATTTGAACAAACCAATCGCAGAATTTATGTTTTTATAACTTGAGCATACATTAATGCTCCGCAGGTTGGAAAGTGTTTTTATCTTGCTTGTAATATGTACTACCATACGTCCGCGTCGATACGTTGTGCGCATGTGCGAGTCACCCACGCCCGATCGTGTTTCACGTGGCGTACACGCAATCAGCTGTTTGCTCACAACCGATAGAATCGGATTATTTTAGGGAATGTGTTCTATTCATTACTGATATTATAGCCCGGCTTTTATTTGCTCGTAGAAATTAAGTAAATTTTAGTATCTACGTCATCAAACTTTCTACTTTTAATACCTACTTACTTATCGTATGGGCATTGGTTACCCCCCTAGTGTCAGAGTTGTTCAACGACTATTGCCTAATGACTACAACTGGTACCTACTGACAGCTTAACGTGCCCTCCGAAGCACGGAGACGCTCAGCAACTAAACCATTGTGGGGATCACCCATCTATAGACTGACGCGATCCTAGTTGCTTGACCTCGCCGATCACTTACAAACCAGTGAGAGCATCTGGCTTTTAATGAGAGCTAATTTACTAAGACAGTTATTATTCTGCCTACCTATAAGGTATAGTCAATGGTGTGGCCTGTTTCGCAGAATGTATTAGTATAGACGCGAAGAAAAAGGATTTTTAAGACATATTGGCAATGGCCTCGTGCGTCATCTAACAACGTATTTACCCTGTCAGACAGGTAGTTATTTTTAACAGTGCCGTTCTTAGCAATATGCATTCCGATGGCATAGTGGGGAGCCGAGCCCACCACGCCGCTCTCTGTCATTGGTCCGTTCATATCGTACGATGTTTTGCATGTGTGCTCCTCGTGTATATTATATCACACAAACATACTTACGTTTGCACCACACGATCTCACTCAATCGAAGTATAACAAGGGACCAATTTAAGAAGTATAGGACGGGCGTCTGATTGAATTGCTCTGATACCATAGGAAGTCATTCTTGCCTTGACATGGTGACGTGCTCTTTATTTGTTTTGATTCGTCGTTAACCTCATAATATAGAGTAGTCAGCATTGTGAAGTATTGTTATTTAGCTGAGTAAGATAACATTGAATATTCAAGGTGCGTCATAAATAGTAGACATAACAGAACTGAATTTGTCTACTGAACAACAATTAGCAAATCATCGACATGAAAATGACATAAATAAGAATTTATTAGGCGGTCGTGTCGCTTATAAATACATAATAATAAAGGTTTAAATGTTGATTGATATCTTTGGTGAAACACTAACTACGAACATTCAAGAATAATTGACCCTTTTAATATGAGCGCTCCAACAAGTGAAAAAGATCTTGTCAATGTGTAACAAATATTTTTCTTAAATTGTTTTGATTAATTTTATTGTGTGCCTATACTGCCTTAAATTACCAATTGTTAATATAACTAGTATCAGTGAAAATTTATGATTGGCCTTAACTTAAACATACAACCTTATTACTGTTTAATTAGCTGTGAGTTTTCTTAATTTAAAAATTAAATTAAATAATGATTTAATTGTATTTCTGGGCTTAATCAAGACTAGCAACATTAGTATCTATATTTTACTTTAATGTGAACACAATAAACTCATATATTATTATTTTATTATAAATAATATTATATGAGTAAGTATATAAGTATTACAATTTTTTAGGGATGATCCTTTAAATTTACTTATATTTGATAATTGTTAGGTACTTATACTTAGTTAAGTAAGGAAATTATTTGTCTAAAATTTATATTTATTTTATAAACATGTTAGTATATGACTGTTTGTTTATAAATAAAATAAATAAATAAATAAGTACCTATGTTGAAAAGAATGAGATTATCAATTCGATTAACTTTTTTAAGTTTAAAAAATATAAAACTGATTTCAACTTGACTGCATGACAACCGATTTGGACAAATTTATAAAGATTTTTTTTTGTGGAGATCTTTGGGGGAGGTCCTTGTCCAGCAGTGGACGTCTTTCGGCTGATATGATGATGATGATGATATGGGACCAATCCAACAGCATAAAATAGTTTTTTTTATAGGTTAAAATCAAATTATATATAGTATATTCGATATAAGTAAATAAATTTATTCCAAATCGGTTGTCATGCTGATAAGTTGAAATCGGTTCTATGATTTTTTTAACAGTAAATATTTATGTTTACCTACTGCTGTTTGTTCTAGAAAATGCATGTTCAACCGCTTATAATAAGGTCCCGATTTCAAATGCCAGTTCAAGACAAAAAAGACATGAAGTTTAAGTAGCAGTACGCAATCCAGAAGTTGACTGTGTTACACCCCCGTACCTACGGACGACTATCCCGTAGGACCATGAGAGTGAGCCGTGAGGTATTTAAAAAACCGGCCAAGTGCGAGTCGGACTCGCCCATGAAGGGTTCCGTAGCAGCAAGTATTTCAGTTGATTAAATGAAAGCAAATTGCGGTTTACGATTTATGACGTATTAAAAAAAAACAACTTGCTAAATCTCGTTCAAACCAATTTTACATCATATATTTTTTTTAGTTTTATCATTCTCTTATTTTAGTAGTTACACGGGGGGACACTCATTTTACCACTTTGGAAGAGTCTCTCGCGCAAATTATTCATTAAAAAAAAAATGATATTAGAAACCTCAATATCATTTTTGAAGACCTATCCATGGATACCCCACATGTATGGGTACGACGAAAGAATTTTTTTTGAGTTTCAGTTGTATGTATGGGGACCCCCAAAATTATTGTACTTTTTCTATTTTTATGTAAAAATCTTAATGCGGTTTACAGAATACATCTACTTACCAAGTTTCAACAGTAGGTACAGCTCTTATAGAGTCGCAAAAAAGTGGCTGTGACATACGGACGGACAGACAGACAAACAGACATGACGAATCTATAAGGGTTACGAATTTTGCCATTTGGCTACGGAACCCTAAAAAATGCACCTGTGTTTTAGTCCACACTTGTGCACTATAAAATGACACAAACAGATAGATAGTCGACATTAGATAATATGCTCCGATTCATGAGTCGAAGACGAACTAGACTACACTTTATAATAATAAGGCATAAGGAACATAAACAGTACAATATGCATAGAACAATATTATGCAACTGTCGGCCTTATCACTGAAAGCGATCGTTTCTAGGCAACCGATTTGCGTTGAATGGACTAGAATTTATTATAAATGGAAATAAGTACTTAATAAAGTTTATTTATTATGATTTTCATCATCAGCGAGGGGCTCTACCAGCTAGGTCACCAAACATCAAACACCAAACATGTGAATGGTCCGGAATCGATCGATCGATTAATTAAGTCATTTTAAACCTTTATTTATTTGAATCGTTTAAGAAATCGATGTTCGGCAACTTAGCCGGTAGAGGCCCTGATATCGTCCTCTACTGGACATAGGCTTATCCCAAAAGATTCTAACGTTGCCATTTGAGAGTATTTGCCGTAGTCACCGCGCTTGGGATGCGGACAGGAGGCGCTTCTGCCCGACTAGCTGGTGTTTCCCTTAGTCGCCTTTTTATTACACCCACGGGTTGGTACGGGGCCCTATTATTCTTTCTGAACCGGAAATAATATTTATTATTGGGTTAATAATGCTCCTTGATACATTTCCCTATAATATATGTTACCACTTATATTATGTACAGACGCCAGCATATTCAGCTACCCCAATCTATCAAATTTCTTTTATAGATTTTCAACTATATCAAAAAAGTATAAGGTTTACTTTAAATTGGGGAAATTTGACAGATAGGGGGTAGCTTGATGTGCTGGCGTCTGTACAAGTGATGTCACGCGCTCAGTGCTAATTTAATTTCATTAACTCGTAACTTCATTAATAACGATAACGCCTAATTTATTGTAATAATTTTCTAGTTTGCGGGAGACCTAAAATAAGTGACCGAGCGTCTAAACAAAAGGATTCCATTGAGGTAATAATCTTGATTTGAATACAAAACAATAACTTGAATTAGGTAGATTTGAATAGAAAAGTAAGTTGTTACAAGCTTGTCATATTTAAGTTGATGAATAGTAAATAAGTTATAATAAAACCTCGATTAAAGGACAGTGTACAGCCAAATCTATTTAATATCGCTAGTTTATTTATATTACTAAAAAATATTGTTATACAATTCGGTTTACCACGTATTGCTAAAAAATATTGTCAATTAATATAATATTGCTTATAAATTTTAATATTTAACCACGATTGAACTACTTACTTAAAATCAATGCTTTATCAAAAATCTGTACTTACCTAGTGTGTTTATTCAGGATAAAATATTTTATTGTCTTAGTTCGGTCATAAAGTTTGTTTATTTTTTTATAATGCACTATTATCTGACCGGGACTTGTTAAGGGTAAAATTGGGTGCTGTTCTACTGCACGTGTGAGGTAACGGCTAAGACAGTCGCCTCGCCGCTTCTTGTCCCACGTTCGACACCCGCGCCGGACAACTATTTGTGTTTAATAGTTGTTCTGAGTCTGGATGTAATTTGTGTCCGTCTATTATATGTTGGTAAAATACCCCTGCGAGTTGCGACACAGGGATGAGATTCCCTAGTGCGGGCTATGTATTTTAAATAAGTCATTATGGATAATTGAGTAATGGGCAGTAATGCAACCACACATTAAGTACAAATAATGAAGATCGTTTTAACTTACCTACTCGGTTTTATAATATTTAATAAGGACCCAAGGCAGAATTCCACGGAGCAGTTTAGATAACGTTATAGGTACATCATTGAATTCAGAATGTTCAGATCTACAATTTTAATGACTTGCACTGTTTATTCTATAGGATTGTGATGAAAATTTTATGCATTAATTTAGGCACGAGCTAAATTATGCTTTCATAAATAGTAAATGAATATCATAAATGTTATCCGAGACCTCATTCGCTCCAAATGAATAAAGATGTGAAACTGTAAAACGTTCAATACTTAATTACTTGACAACCATTAAAATGTTGCCTACTACGAAAATATTATGTTTATTATAAAATATTAGTCGAATACAAATGTTTTTAAACGAGTTTTTCGATTTTCAGAACAAATTATCATATTTTCTTCTTTTCATTTTGATATTTTTTGTAATGACCACTAAATAGGGACAAAAGTCCTATATTTTGAAGCGAGTAAAAATCATACAAAGGTGAAAAACTTTTCTGAATATGTTGTTATAATAATGTCACAATATAGACGATGGACATCCATCGAAAGTACTGAAAATAATTTTTAATTGTACAGACGCCAGCACATACAGCTACCCCAATCTGTCAAATTTATTTTATAGATTTTCAACTTTATCACAAAAGCTTAAGGTTCACTTTCAATTGGGAAAACTTGACAGCTTGATGTGTGCAGTAGTTTGATGTGCTGGCGTGTCGCGTCTGTACAAAACCTCTAAACTCTCAATGCACGAGTGAGATAGTTGCACGCTAATTTCTAAGTCTTTAATGTTTCTTTCCTTTTTCTTTGTTCTTAAAATCAATTTAATTATGTTCTTTAAGGTTAGATCAAATATTAAAAACAGATTTTAGTTTAATAAACCTTTTACTGTAAGCTCAACGATCAGTAGTAAATTTTGAAAACATGGACGAAATTATATCAATATAATCAAGAGTCATGAAAATGTTTATCTTTATCTACCTACAAAGGTAATTTAATACCTTAATGTTAACATTAACGCGGCATTTATTGCACCAACTTACTACAAAGTGAGTGATAATGACATTGATAACAAATGTAAATACGCCTACCTACTTGAGGCATACTATTCACACCTAAAATACAGTGGGTTATGCGTACAAATTATATCTAGATAAGAAAATACTATGTTCAATCGTCGCGATGTTCGTGATTACATGTGCACTGCAAATATGGTCCTTACTGCATACGTATTAAAGATGTTGTCTTCATGTAAGTGCATCTTCACAGTTAGTGTTAACGCAGAAGAACCATGGAATATTTTATATATTATTTTACTTAGTATGGACGATAATGCTTAACAATGATTTACGTTCCCTATAGCTTAGAGCAGTATGCAAAGCTCCTCGACGACGTTCACTTTGGTATATTATTATAACACCCGTGACCCTTACAGAGTTGCCGGTGTACCGGGCCGCGGCGTTCGCGCGCGTCGCGGTCGTCTAGAAAAATCCAAGAAAATGAGTCACGTAATGGGCCCAACAGTCTTACAATAACCTATTACAACAATATTGTAGCAGGCTCGAATCTGGACTGTTTTAAAAATAGATTTAAAAAATGGCTTATCCAATACTCGTTACTAACTTCGATGAATTAAAAAACATAAACGTTTTTAAACGGTTTTATTTAGCTTACCCCGTTTGTTTTTACAATTTGCGTTTACAATATGATTTTAAGATTATGTTTTCAATCAATAGAGAATGGTTCTATAGATACGTTTTGTGCCAATCGGTTGAATGAGGCGCTCAAACCTAGATGCTGTCACCGGTCCGTAAGTGATAAGCGTGGTTAAGCAACTAGGCTTGCGGTCAGTCCATAGATAGGTAACCACAAAAGTGGTTTAATTTCTGAGCGTTTCCGTGCTTCGGAGGGCACGTTAAGCTGTCGGTCCCGGCTGTAGTAGTTAGATAACAGTCGTTAAGCCATGTCAGAGGCCTACTGGGCGGCTTGAACAACTCTGACACTAGGGTAACCACTGCCCATACGATTAGTAAGTATCGGTTGTCATATAGAAAAGTTGAAGTAAGTTTTTTAAACAGTTATTATTGGGTATATTTTGAACTAGCTTCTACTCACGGATAATATTAATTTATTTTAAGCTATGGACTAAACAAAAGCTTTCAAGCCACTCGAAAGTTTGACCCAACTGTATCGTACCAGCATTGTTCTTTCTACTTAAGTTTCTAATAATAACTAATTTTGTTATATTTAATATTGGACCCAGTTTCTTTACGCGGATTGGGGTAGGATTTGACTAGTAAAATTCGTCACGTAAGGAAAAATCGTTATTTCCCCACATGTGTTTAACTAGGCAACAGGAGTAGTTTATTTAATTGTGATCGTATATTGTAATATCATTGTTTTATAATATACTAGCTGTGACCCGCGGTTTTACCCGCGTTAAATTTTATAAATTATCACAGCTTTTCCCCCGTAGGTGATAGCGTGATAATATGTAGCCTATATGTTGACCCGGCCTCTTAGTAATATTCATGCAAAATTATAAGTAAATCCATGTAGTACTTTTTGAGTTTAGTCCGGACATACATACAGACAAACAGATAAAAAGACAAAAATTCTAAAAAATATATTTTTGGCTTCAATATCTATTGTAGTACACGCCACAAGTATCCTTTTAAAAAAATATTAAATGTACAGTTTGGACGTTCCTACGATTTTATTATATGTATAGATATCGCCCGAGTGAGTCTGACATAAGATAAACTATTACAGCATATTATTATAGACAAGTTATCTCTCGCGTGTAAGTACTCAATATATGAATAACAGTGATGAAATTTCTTTAAAGAAAGCAGAGGCATTTAAATACACGCCACGTGCAGACGCCAGCACATCAAGCTACCCCAATCTGTCAAATTTCCCCAATAGTAAGTGAACCTTATGCTTATGTGATAAAGTTGAAAATCTATAAAAGAACTTTCACAGATTGGGGTACGTGGATGTGCTGGCATCTGTACACAAAGCCCAGGGTATTGTGTCATCATCATTACACCTTAAATAAGTCCACTGCTGGACAAGCCTCCCTCAAGAATCATCTTGAGGGGATGCCATAATCGCCACGCTTGGCAGGCGGGTTGGCGATCGCAGTATGATGGTCGTAGTACTCAGAAGGAAGCTGCTTCCCGTCCTCTGGTAGATATTCCCTCGGGTCGACTTCTACGCCCCCCACGGGATGAGATGGGATGATGATATTCTGATTCTGATATTTGTCGCCGTCACCATTATTGGGTATTGTGTACATTTTGGTAACTATAATTAATTGCCTCAGTATTCCTGCGGTAGTGCGATTGGTTTCCTGGGACGGGTCTAAAGAGTTTTATTGAAAATACTCTAGTAGAAACCATGTTGTATTGTTTTATTGTTAAAAAATTGTGTTTGTTTTATTCTTATTTTATCATTGATTTGTCCGTGACATACTTGTATCTTAAGTATTTAAGTTAATGTTCCGTGACAGTCACTTGGCACCATCAGAATTACCAGCGCTAGAACAATAAAATGTTTTAGCTAATGCTGGGATGGTGCCATTTAAGGCTTGCACGGACAACTGGTGTCTGTTTTTATTTTATTTTTCGTTATGTTATTTTATATTCTTGTTGTCTGTGCAATTTTCTGAATAAATCTTTTTCTTTCTTTCTTTAGTAACACAAATTCTAAGCAGTAGTTCGAAAACAGGAAGTAGACCGCTGAGAGACAGGGCACAATGACACCCTATATAAGTGACATTCAGTTTTGGTTTGGAATAGATTAAGTTATTTGGAACCAGTTATTGATCTACAGGGAATGGCGCTTTTTAGGGTTTCGTAGCCAAATGGCAAAAAACGGAACCCTTATAGATTCGTCATGTCTGTCTATCTGTCCGCACTTTTTTCCGAAACTATAAGAGCTGTTCTGTTGAAATTTGTTAAGTAGATGTATTCTGTGAACCGCATTAAGATTTTTACAAAAAAATAGAAAAAGAACAATAATTTTGGGGGTTCCCCATATATAATATGTTAATATATGTAGGGACAATGTCACCCAGATCATCCTAGCCCCAAACTAAGCAAAGCTTGTACTATGGGTACCAGGCGACGATATACATACTTATATAGATAGATAAATACTTAAATACATAGAAAACATCCATGACTCAGAAACAAATATTCGTGCTCATCACACAAAAATTTGCACCTACCGGGATTCGAACCCAGGACCACCAGCTTCGTAGGCAGGAGCACTACCAACTAGGCTACCTAGAACTAGGCTACCTAGAACTGAAACTCAAATTTTTAAGCTATTGCATAGCTTCTATCGCGGGCCTTGAGCGTGGGGACCGAATCCAGAAATACCGTAACGAAAAAAACCTAAAAAAAACTCCGACCGCCATCTATCGATAAACACCAGAACTTTTAATGACTTTTTGAAATATCACACTTGTCTCTTTAGTTCAGCAACCCGCCTTTAGGTGGCATTGGTTGTATTGGAAAACTACCGTAATCAGCAGTTTGTGAGAAAGTATATAGGTGTATAGGTATTTATCATCTACGTACAACAGTGAATATCTGTACTCGTATAATTTATGTACAAAGTGTTTTAAATATGTATAAACAAAGTGCATGTATTAATGAAGAAAGTCACGAAAAAATAGTGAAAGAAAATGAGTTAGTACTCTATATACATTCATTTTATTATTATTATCACAAATGCAGTATTATAAAATAAATAAATAATTATAATTGCATAAGTTGATAAAAAATGCTATGCAATAGCTTTACCGCGGCAGTCTCCGAGTGCCACACGTCTTTTTTTTTTCATCGTACCCGGGTATCTATAGATACTCGTAGGTCTTCAAAAATGATATTGAGGTTGCTAATATTTTTTTTTTCTAAACTGAATAGTTTGCGCGAGAGACACCTCCAAAGTGGTAAAATGAGTGTCCCCCCATGTAACTTCTAAAATAAGAGAATGATAAAACAATAAAAAATATATGATGTACATTACCATGCAAACTAACAACGTAAATAGGTTGGAACGAGATCTAGCAAGTAGCATTAGCATTTATTATATCTTATTGGGATCTCCAACAAAGAATACACCTTTGCTATAAGCCAAAAGTAACAATCAACAAATAAAATGGCAACGACTCTCAGAACACCCCAGATCATTTACCATAAAGGTTAGCGGCATCGACAGCGGCCAAATATGGATGGTAAAAATCTTCTGCAAATAGACAGTATAACGTTTACATAAACGGTAATCTAGTCTAATCATTGACCTGGGTACACAAATGTACACACGCTAGCACATCCATCTACCCCAATATGTCAAATTTATTTTGTAGATCTTCAACTTTATCACATACGCATAAGGTTCACTTTAAATTGGGGAAATTTTACA
Source organism: Pseudoips prasinana (assembly GCA_951640165.1). Lineage (NCBI taxonomy): Eukaryota > Metazoa > Arthropoda > Insecta > Lepidoptera > Nolidae > Pseudoips > Pseudoips prasinana. Next base: position 21,651,587 of record OX621240.1, read on the forward strand.
GATTGGGGTAGCTTGATGTGCTGGCGTCTGTATATAAATAATAATCATATCTTAGAGAAGCTGCCTATTAATTAAGCTTACCAAATTCAAGTCAATACATCATACGAAGAGTTTTGTTTGATCGGGTTTTTAGAGTTAATTTTTTTTTATTATTCCATGAATCGCATCAAAAATCTCCAGAACTGGCCACTTTCATTAACAATATTAAAACAGTAATTATGAGGTTTTGAAAATTGAACTCGTAGTCTTTAAAATGTAGTTTTCCTCTATTTAGAGTCCACTTTGCCATGGACTTGACTTAGGAAAATTTCCGTAGTAAGATTGTATGTACGTTCTCGAAGTATTTTCCTCAACGGTGCTCGAAGAATTTCCCTCATCATAACATCAATATTTTTAATGAAAATAGTGAGTGGCGTAGCGGTTAAGACAGTCGCCTCGAACTTCGTGCCCCGAATTCGAATCCCACGGAGGACAGCTATTTGTGTGACCCATAAATAGTTGTTGTGAGTCTAGATGTACTTTGTGTCGTAAAGTACCATGCAACACAGTGACTACATTCCAAATGCGGCCGTTAACTTAAAAACCGGCCAAGTGCGAGTCGGAGTCGCCCATGAAGGGTTCCGCAGCAACAAGTATTTCAGTTGATTAAATGAAAGGTAAATTGCGGTTTACGATTTATGACGCATTAAAACAAAACTACTTACTAGATCTCGTTCAAACCAATTTTCGTTGTTAGTTTACATGGTAATGTACATCATATATTTTTCTTAGTTTTATCATTCTCTTGTTTTAGAAGTTACAGGGGTGGAGGACCATCATTTCTCCACTTTGGAAGTGTCTCTCGCGCAAACTATTCAGTTTAGAAAAAAATGTTTTTCTATTTTTGTGTGAAAATATTAATGCGGTTTACAGAATACATCTACTTACCAAGTTTCAACAGCACAGCTCTTATAGTTTCAGAAAAAAAGTGGCTGTGACATACGGACGGACAGACAGACAGACATGACGAATCTATAAGGGTTCCGTTTTTTGCCATTTGGCTACGGAACCCTAATAAATACATCTCTTGCTTAGTATCCCTCTACTTTCACTTCATTCGATATTTATTTCTAACACTCAATACGCCATACGCTTTCGTCCCTACGCAATTATTCTATTCAGTACATTTATACAAATAAATACGAGTATACTAAACTAACACAATTTTAATAATATTGAGTCATATATATACGTATACCTACGCTACGTAGACATGTATTATCTCCTATCTATTGATAACTAAAATGATACGGTTGTCGTACGTCTAGATAGGCAGACTGTTAATAAAGATATAGATACATTATGTCGCGATTTTTTATCGTCAATAACATCAATGAGGAATTTTCCTTTGCCAATTATAAGGAATGGCGATTGATTGATCGGAATCATTAAAGGCGCTCTTATCTCTGTCAAGGATTTTGCTTTCAATGTTCCGAATTACAATCTTTAAATCTCAGTCTTGGTATTTAGATAGTCAATAAGTAATATTATTTCTAAGGCGCATGATTTCGTGATAAAGCTCCGTGAAGGGGCGAAACACGTGTCAGGTATGGTTCCAGTGCAAGTAAGTAAAGGGTAAGTAGTAGTTAACCATTGTTATATAATTTATTATACCTACGTAATACCGCATATAAAATATTCTAATTCTTTTTTCTATAATGGCACTCCAATATCTAGGGAAGTTTGATTTTCCCGATGGTATTTTTACAGATATTTGGGAGAGCAAATATTGACTTGTATTTTAATTTTTAGGGTTCCATACCCATAGGGTAAAACGGCACCCTATTACTTAGACTTCGCGGTCTGTCTGTCCGTCCGTCTGTCACCAGGCTGTATCTCATGAACCGTGATAGTTAGACTGTTGAAGATGATGTATTTCTGTTGCCGCTATAACAACAAATACTAAAAAATAAAATAAATATTTATGGGGGCTCCGACACAAAAAACGTGAATTATTTGCTCGTTTTTATATATAATGGTACGGAACCCTTCATACGCGAGTCCGACTCGCACTTGACCGGTTTTTTTATTATTGTACCATCTCTTAATTTCTTTATTCTACCTAGAGCACCCATCTTGTTATTTCTACACCACCTCAAAATGAATGGTAGGAAATGCCTTTAGGAATAGGTGTTAAATACGTCAATACATAAAGTTTTAAATACGTAAATTCTTACTCTATGACGCCTCTTTACAATAATGAATGCAACGGAAAGTAATCAATGAAACTCCATTTTAAAAAACCTGTCAAATGCTCTACAATGGCCGCAATCTATCTTTTCCTACAATCGAAGCGAAGCAGGTAACTCTCCACATTATTATACAAACATATCAATGTCATAGTGCATAAAGAGCGAATGATCGCGAAGCAAATCGGCCATCCTACCGATGTCTCCACGCCAGCTCTGGTCATTTGTCATAACGCTTAGATGGGGTAACTTTTTCTTCACGCCAGTGACTTTATCCAACTTTTGAAAGGAAAACGAGCCTTATTATCACACCCCGACACTAATGTCCCCATTCTTACAGTTAATCGTCTCATTTGCGAATGATAAATTCGCAAAATAGCAATTACCACTGAAACATCATTTATCTTCATAGATAAACATGACGGAAACATGCACCATTATTAGCAGCGATGATTTGTTACTTTTTACCCGACCGGATGTAATGTAGGTAGGTAACCTTTTCTACTTTTTACACGCCACTACCTCAGTATAAAAATAGACAGTACAGAAACTACCTACAAACGGTCGAAACGGCACACACAAACATACGCATCGACAAACCCCTAAGCGGTTGTCGCGGTGCGGTCAGCGAGTGCCACGTCAAAACGAGTGGTCGGGTATAAGTTTATCTCCGCAATCTTTTAAAAAATCCACGTGCGTATTCCGTTGTATACGGCTGTTTGAACTCGACTTCATCAAAACGGAAGCTTTCGTATTTTTGCAGGTTTGGGGGTACACCTGACCCCCAAACATCAACTAACCAAATTAACCATTACTTTAGCCAAGTAGGAAACAAGTTAGCTAATAAGATACTCACTTCTACCTCTCAACCCTCTCCGTTTTCTCTTACCTCTTCAATACACAGCCCATTAAATTCAATGGTCATCTTAAACATAGCTGAAAGCGAAGTGGAAACCATCATCATGCAACTCCGCCCTGATTGTGCAGTGGGATAGGACGGAATTTCTTCACAGATCCTAATTCAATCACGGCAAGTATTGATTCCTCCCATAACCCACATTTGCAATCTAGCTGTAACCACTGGAACCTTCCCCGCAGTTTTTAAGAAAGCAATTATCCACCCAATTTACAAGGGTGGGGACAGGGACTGTGTCACTAACTATAGGCCTATTGCAATACTATCTGCATTGTCTAAAATTCTTGAAAAGATGCTGAACAACGCACTCAAAAACTTTCTCCACAATTTCAAAATTTTAGCAAATAATCAGTATGGTTTCCGCTCGGGTATCTCAACCGAAGATGCTATACTTGACTTAACAAGCTCAATCAGCTCAAAGCTCAAGCAAAGAGTCTTGATTCCAGAGCCAAATGCTTGTGTATTTTTCTTGACCTCTCGAAAGCCTTCGACACAGTCTCTGTTCCAATCCTACTAAATAAGCTCGACAAGGTAGGAGTACGAGGGACACCACACAAAATGTTTAAAGACTACCTCTCAAACCGTACACAATCTGTCAAGATAGACAACCACTTGAGGGAAGAGGCCAAAACCACCTACGGCGTGCCTCAAGGGAGTATTTTGGGTCCCACACTCTTCCAAATATACATTAACGACCTTTGCACAATCTCTCTTCCACCCACTAGCATCTTTACTTACGCTGATGACACAGCAGTTCTAGTTTCTGGCCCCAACTGGCAATCAGTCAAGGATAGAGCAGAATATTCTCTCAATAAAATCATGCATTGGCTTCGCAATAATCTACTGACCCTAAACTTGGCTAAAACACACTATTTTCCTTTTGCAATTTCAAAAATAAATAACCCCCCAAAAGATTTTACAATCACTGCTCATTCCTGCTCATCAACTAATTTTTGCAACTGCTCGAAGCTTAGTAAAGTAGAATCGGTTAAATACCTGGGCGTACAAATCGACAGTGGACTGAAGTGGAATACGCATATATATCTTATGACAACACGCGTGAGACGGTTGATACATTTATTCAAAGTACTAAGGGATACTATGCCACTAAATAAATTAATAAACGTTTATTTGGCGCTTTGTCAATCCGTAGTGCAATACTGCATCACAATTTGGGGTGGGGCAGCCAAAACTCATCTTATAAGCCTAGAGAGAGCACAAAGAGCGGTTCTGAAAGTGATACTTAGGAAACCCTACAGATATCCGACGGTAAACCTATATAATGAGTCCAACGTCTTAACGGTTCGACAGCTCTTTGTGCTCAGACTGATCCTCAGAAAACACTTGACTGTACCCGTACCCGATCCAAATAGACGTAAAATAAAGCCAGTCAACCATAGTGTTCCGTGCAAAACATCCTTTGGTAGACGACAATACCACAGTCTCAGCTCCAAAATATACAACCGCGTACACAAAGAATTAAATATTGCTGGATCCAACAAATACGACACAAAACTTATAGTTTCTAACTGGCTACATCAACTCGACTACAAGAAAACTGAAGACCTACTCATGAATGTTGAATAATGTTAACATTCCCAAACATACAGCCAAAAAACACACCCCCACACACGCAAACACACACACACACACACATACACTCACACACACACACACACATACACATACCACAGTTGGATGTATAATAATATAAATATTTACTAAGTAACTACCCATTCGTTGTGATTTACTTAATCTAATTTAAGCTGCTGAAGTACATTCAGTGTCGGCAACCAACAAGTCAGCACTCCGCGACTGAACACTGTTTCCCAAAATACAGGCCATTTGCCTAGTTTGGTAAGCAGTTTCAGTACCTTTAGCATAAAACAAAACTGTTGTGTCAACTAAACTTTACACCTGTGAATGTATTTTAACTAGTGTCAAATAAATACTTTTTACTTTTCTTTACTTTTATTTTAACCGTCCTGCTGATTCATAAAAACAAATATGTTTGAATAAAATGCATGAACATGTCTTTTATCTATAGAAGTATGTATTTACAAAAGAAAAGTAGTATATCAGTTATCTGGTTTCCATAGTACAAGCTCTGCTTAGTTTGGGATCAGATGGCCGTGTGTAAATACTGTCGCAGGATATTATTTATTTATTTAAAAAATAATAGGTACTACTTGAGAAGTACTCTATCGACCTAAATACATTAACACCGTATAATACTCGTAATGTAATAATTTTAGCATAATATTATTTTATCTTGATCCCACAGTCAAATAGTAGGTATATACTGTTTTGTGGGACACAGTTCTAGTTACCTTATAAATTAATAAACACAAAAAATAATAATAATAGGTATCTAAAACATTAAAAGTTACAACCCCAAAACTTCAATAGAGCGTAAGTAATTATTTCATCAACTAGGCTTAGCTACCTTACTGTTAATATTTATACTGTGCCACTACACTAATTTATTAACATTGCTGTAGTCTATCTTAAAACAGTAGCAGTTTCAGCCTACCCGGACTTCATTGAACACACAAACTAAAACTGTTCGCGATACTAGCTTTATAAAATCATGGCAGCTTAAGTACGTCCACTGCTTGACAAAAGCCTCCCCAAAGAATGGAGGATATGCCATAAGCGCCACGCTTGGCAGACGGGTTGGCGATCGCAGTTTGATGGTCATAGTTCACAGAAAACGCTGCTGCCCGTTCTCTGGTTCCCTCGGACGATTTCTACGCCCCCCATGGGATGAGATGGGGTGATGATATTCTGTGCCGTCATCACATGCGAATTATGTCAGTCCAATCAATGAATAAATATGTTCATTCCTTACTTGCATACGTTTTACCTGCAATGAATCATCATTAAAATTTGACTTAGGTTAAGTTAGAACTGTGTCCAATAGCAAAACCTAACTGTTCCTACAAAAATTATTCTATCTGTAGACTTTTTAATGTTTTAGTAATGCCGATTTTTATAAAGAGCAACAATTTACATAAATTTCAGACGCGATATTGATGACAGCTAGAATTGCAATGGCGTTTGGGGCAATCGTTTGCAACCGGCTAGATTTCAACGAGCCCACTAGTTAACATTGGTCCGAGAACCGGCCTAGACGTCCAATTGAATGGTCTAGTTTAACAGACTAGCCCTAACTAACCGGCTGACATTGTATTATTAGTAGAATAGGTGTTATTGAACGAAAAATTAAATATGTTTAACTTTACCTGAATTATTTATTGTCGAAGATAAAGGTGAGGGAAACATGCACCATTATTTACAGCGATGATTCGTTACTTTTAGACCAACCCGAGGTAAATAGGTAATTTTTCTAAGTATTTTTCTAGGCATTTTTATACATCTATTCTGCAAACACGCACATGGTAGGCGGTGAGACAATAGTGAGCGGTTACCGACGCTCGTGTTATGTACTTGACAGAACTCAACGTTTTCCTCATCTCCAATGATCTCTGCTGACTTTAATCACACCTAGGAAAACAATATGAACATATTACGAGGGGTCTTAAATAATGTAGACTGCCTTGTTGGTCTACTGGTAGCGCGTTCAACCGCAGGTAATGTGGCCCTGGGTTTAAACCTGAGTCGGGCCAAAACGTTATTTTGAGATTTTTCAATAAAGAAAAATTCTCAGTATCAGTCCGAAGCCTGGGAATTTGCGGCTTTATATCCCCGAGCAGCGGAAAACACGTAAAGCCATCGGTCCTATATCCCATCGCTTTCCGGTCCCGTCGCTAGTCGTTCCATCGGATCATGAGAGTGATGGAATAGAAAGGGTCAAGACTTGTGCAATATCAAATGTCCCGTGCCTAGTCTCCATTGAGATTGACCGCCGTGGCCGAGATTCGAACAAGAGGACATTATTATTATTCTGTTAGGTGGAGATACAAACCCAGTCCAGCTGCCTAGACAATTATAGAAATCTATACTCTAACTCACTTAAAATACTTTACGTAGTTTCATTTAAATATATCCGATTTCAGGTGAAATGTATAATCCAACCTCCTGTGGGTAATAAATTTAGATAAAACAATTTCATCTGACTGGAATCGCACCCCAAACTATACGGCTTACCTCATAAATCCTGATTAGCCTTCGGATGAAAGAACGAATCAATAGATTATCCTGCAATAATATTTATTCCCAAAACAATTGTACAGATATTTTCATAGGATATTATATTTTTAGGGCTTTGAACATTCATAAAGATCCAAGCAAACTATTTATAGTTTGCTGTTTTAGGTAGGTAATTAATTAGCCCGTTTAAATTGATAGTTTATATTTATAATATTTTATTAGAATGTAACGGCTGCACTATGGAAATACATCCCTGTATCGCGGGGGGCTTTACAAAAATGCAAATTACGGGCACATATTACATCCAGCCTCAGAACAACTACTTAGATTACACAAGTAATTGTCAATTGCGGGAATCGAACCCGAAGCGTGCCCAAGTCACCAAGTTGGTAGCGAGGCGACTGCCTATACCTCCGCGTCCTTCGTGGTGTCTACAATAGATATGAGTTACAAAAGATCTATGTTTGTAAATAAATCTTTTGTAACTAAAAGCATAAACAGAGTATGGAGTATGGAACCCTCATGTAAACCGATATACGTCTGAAAAGATCTATTAACAAGCATAGATACAAAAGATCTATGTTTGTTAATAGATCTTTTGTAACTAAAAGCAAAAACAGAGTATGGAGTATGGAACCCTCATGTCAACCGATATACGTCTGATTCTGCCTCCTTTAAAATGGAGGGATATTCCATAATCACCACGCTTGGCAGACGAGTTAGCGAGCGCAGTATGATGGTCATAGTGCACAGCACAGCGAGACGCTGGTAGGTATACCCTCGGAACGACCACTGCGCCTTCCACGGGATGAGATAGGGAGATGATATTCATCGCTGTCATTTTTTGGCATAGAATGGATTCAATGTCAATTGGCAACTAACTAGAAGAGATAGATTGGAGCCCAATGATGAGTAGCAACTCACCATTATTAAATTATTTCAAGGTTTTATTTCACTTTGAAGTTTTCGCTTCATCCGCAACGAAGTGGAAACAATTAAGTCAAACTTTATGAAGAGAAAAAATTACGGAGTCTTTACCGTCCTATTCACCCATTCATTTGTGATAAATGAATCTAGCAAGTTAGTGCGATAACTTTGTAATATCTTCAGTGTCAAAATACTTAGAAGGTACATATAATGAAATTAGATTATCATGTAGGTTTAGGTAATTAAACCACTTTTCAACTCAGTTCATTACTGTTATTACAACACGAAAACTACTTTAAAAAGATCTGGCGAAGTTCGAGTTGGACACGCGCACTAAGTAAGAGTTCCGTGCATGTACTAACAACCGTTATTGAGTTACTCATATTTAAAAGCTGGACCGCATTACAAAGCACTTAGCAAGGCAATTTTGATTATTTTCAAAAATGTTCTATGTATATTTTCTTCGTTTCTTATTCTTATTAACTTCATTATCTTTGCTACTTTTAATAAAGCGTTTTTATATTTTTAAAGTAAAAACAGTACGATCGATAAAGCAAATATGCTTTGGATGCATCATTTGAACTGTACCCGTACGTTGCGCTCATTTTGCGTATAATAAAAATGTTTGTTTTCTTATTGAATTAATTTGCAATAAGGTTAATAATTAAACTCTCCTTATTTTAATATATAGGTTAGCCGAGGAATTGTCATTCAAACGCAAAATTTAGATGCTTTATGTCATCATACAGAATCTAAATTTTGCGTTTGAATGAATGATTCCGAATCACCCCCATGTAGTATCTTTGTTCTACGAATTTGCGTAGTTTTCGAGATAGAATTTATTAATGGTTTTTATCGCATATTTCACCTAACATCAGTTTTCGATATTTTCTCGCTCTGTTGAACATTTCTGGTTCAGTTTTTTTTGTGATATCTAATTAGTATAGTTTAACCTAACACTCTAAAAAGTATGGTTTATCTTATCATTGCAGAACTGACTAAGAATTTATTCGAAAGTCCAAAATTAGGTTTTGTGGTCAATACATGGGGCTGATTCGTATACTCCTCATCATAAAGTATCTAAATTTTGCGATTGAACGTATACTCCTCGGCCATCGTGTATACAAAAAAGCTAGTATCAGTAGTTATTGGGATATATCCTTGTGACAGACGAACCAGAAGACGCACGTGGGCAGGCCCCCTACAAGGTGGACCGATGATTTTGTGAGGGTCGCTGGAAACCACTGGATGCAGATAGCGCAAAAACGGCAATTGTGAAGATGTTTGGGGGAGGCCTATAGGTATAACGTCTTTCAGTTAATATGATATGATGATGATGATGATGACGGTAGCCAGACGAACGCACCGTAAGGGGCACTAACCGTTTTTCGTAGCGTTTTGGTTCGGAGCCCTATAAATACAAAATGTCCAAAAATCTTATTTAGTTTGTTCGCCCAGTTACGCTCGCCGATTAGACGAACAAATTTATGATATGACCAAAAATTTGCTCATATGAGTTTGTGCCATACTGCGGAGCTAATATTTTCTTTACAGCCAAGATCTGTGCATTTAATTTTAAGTTAACATTCTAGGCTTTAACTTAATTCAATTGTGTTGTACGTTATGTAGTTTTTAAGATAAGCTAAACTTTCTCTAATCCTACCGGCTTTTCAGTCCTATCAGTAATATAAGAATGCTGGAATAGAGAGCCTACCTGTGCTACATCACACTTATGTAGTATAATGAAAAAAAGAATTGCCCAAAAATTCGAAAACAACACATTCCACATTATGATTGTAAGTAATATTATTATAAAGAATAAGAAAAGATATAAGAAAATAACTAAACCAGACAGAACATCTGTATGTAGCAACATTATCACGAAACGGTCTGGAACGACCCTTATGAATTGAAAAACTGACCCTCTAATGAGGTCGTACTTACGTGGACACTTCTGAACACGCAGATAAAAGAGGTCTTATGAAAGTCGTATGTTAGTCGTATAACTCTTTGCGAAACAAAAGGGGTGTTAACTTCTAAATGGCTAAATGGCTGGCTTAAATAATTTTAAAATATTCATAAGTCTGAGGTTAACGTTGAGTTACGGCGGTAGATGTATTTAATAGCTTTAAGCATTTTGGGGTAAATTAATTCAGACACTTTTTAAGATTGTGTTTTGTTGTTAATACAATTATTTAAAGAATGAAAGCGTTGATGAACATTATTCAGGCAAAAAGTGTAAACATTAAAATTTGTTGTTCTACAACGAGTAAAATAAATAAGTAGCATTATACTTAAGATGTGTCGTTACATCGTAGACATCGTTGTCCCACATGATATTAAATTAAGAATTCGGAATGGGTAAACAGTGAAATAAAAGATAACCCAGTACGTTCGGTGGTAGGATTGAGTAGTCCTACCGGCTGCTACAGATCGTATAATCTATACATATAATAAAATCGTAGGAAAATCAAAACTGTACATTTTATATTTTAAAAAAGGATACTTGGGGCGTGAACTACAATCGATATAGAAGCCAAAATATAGTTTTTAGAATTTTTGTCTGTGTGTCTGTTTGTCTGTATGTATGTCCGGGCTAAACTCAAAAAGTACTGCATGGATTTACTTCAAATTTTGCATGAAAATTACTAAGAGGTGGGGTCAACATATAGGCTACATATTATCACGCTATCACCTACAGGGGAGGAGCTGAGATAATTTATAAAATATAACGCGGGTAAAACCGCGGGGCACAGCTATAATATTATAAACGGTCATACTGTATTGCGTCGTAGGTGGAAACGAAATAATTGAAGTTTAAACTTGTTTGTGAACATATACTATACACAATTATAAAGTAGGTATTGGTAGGATTTGTCAACAGGCCGTATAGGCTACAACCTATGAGCGGAAGATTTCAGAGGTGCGAGTGCGACTTACTTACCAAAGGAAGCGCACGATTTCTTGGCTACTTGTAAGCGCTAATAAAAGTAAAAGAAATGTCTTGTTTAAAGACAGTTTTTTCTGTACAATTTAGGAAATACATAAAATCGACACTCATAGGTAACAGGTAAATCTAATACATATTTTGTAATGAATTACAATTATTTAGTGTAATGAAAGATATACTATTACATATTGTATAATGAACCGTCTGAGAGATATATGCCGTTGAATAATTTAACCAGGGCTAGATCAGGATTTACTGAAAGCGTAACTAATGAAATAATTTGAATTCTTCAGTCCGATCATATTACATCTCTGTGCATGGTTTGTAGGTTGTATTTCGCGAATTCAAGTTCCGTACCCAAATCTATGGCAATCGTTGCAGGAAGTCAGAAACCTAATAGAATGTGATACCAGGCCTAGCAATCTTAGTATAACCAGGCACTCCATGGGTTTCGAGATCAAACGGCAGTAGCTCAACCGGGAGAAAAGAAGTCTGATAATTTCAAACACTATTTAGACCATTTAATGCGATTGTAACGATTTTGTATCAAATATTCCAACTACATACACTATCGATTGAAAATTTTGTTTGATTACGTAAAGCCTTTAGGGCCGGCAAATGTCCAAATTCATGCTACAGGATTGGTGTAATTTTCCTTTTTGTGAGCGTCGTTCGTGTATTGATACGTATGCCTAACCAATTTTAACAATTCAATACACGAGGAGCATTTTATTTGCGATAATTTTCATAACGTATGTTTGTAACGTGATTTAATTTAGCAGATAATTTAATCGAATCTGATATTCAATTAAATTGAACTGGCTACCAAAACTAATATGTTAGCGTTTACCAAAACTAACTATCACTGTCTTAAATTACAAAAGAAGTGATGTTTAAATTCGAAAAAGAATATATTATCTATATGACTGACACTGAAATTTCCACAAACAGAATTTAAATAACTAAGTTATCATTTTAACATTTTGCGATGACGATGCCACTTTGCTCAGAACTCTCGTTTTTAGGTCCTTTACATGATAAAAATACGCCACCAAAAGATATGACGGGCCCCCGTAATAGATTCTATTTTTCTTCACTTCACTAGATCCCAGCTAGCTTTTTATATAGGTTTTAAAATCCAAATCACAGACTTTAAAACGAACTAAAATGTATTAAATGATTTCAGCTATACTTACACTAAATTGCAATTTATATATGTAATTATTGACATCAACTTTATATACTTTAATTTAGTGTACAGCAGAACACATTTCATACTTTTTGTTGGTTGTAAAGTTGATGTCTAAAACCATTTCTATTTTATTCTTTTTAGTGGCTATCTACTCGTATAAGGTCTAGGCCGCAAATTCCAACAATATCGTAAGTAATATTACAACGGCGAACAAATTTTTCAACTGGGCCATTCTCAATTTCTCTTTCTTGTATGTATAGGAAAAAATATCAAATCGCATTCAGAAGGTTAAGTAGTACAGAAATACTATTGACGGTCCGGATATTTGTGTGCATTAATATGTCTGCTTGTCCGGAGTCTGGTGTAATTATCTATACAGTAGTATATTATAAACTACATATACTATTGTATAGATACTGTATGCTTAGTTTGGGATATATTATGGATAGCTGTGCCCCGCGGTTTTGCTCGCGTTAAATTTTATAACTTATCACAGCTCCTTCCCCGTAGGTGATAGCGTGATAATATATAGCCTATATGTTGACCCGACCATTTAGTAATATTCATGCAAAATTTGAAGTAAATCCATGCCGTACTTTTTGAGTTTAGCCCGGACATACATATAGATAAACAGACAAAATTTCTAAAAACTATATTTTTGGCTTCGATATCGATTGCAGATCACGCCCCAAGTATCCTTTTTTAAAAATATTCAATGTAGTTTTGATTTTTTGTACGATTTTATTATATGTATAGATATATTGTCCCAGGATATACAATAAAATACACCCTTTAGTATATAATTCGCTAAGTCATTACTTTTTGCCATTATAGATTGCCGGTTCAATTCAAGATTAACAGTTATATTAAACGGTACCTAAATGGCCCACTATATTTAATTTCTTAGTCACTCGTATTTTTTTCCGGTTTAATATAGCTACTACCATTTCGAGCGTAAATATTCCATATTCCGGAATACAAATTCAATTTAAGCTATCTATGTACTTTATAATAAGACTAGCTTTGCCTCACGGTTGCCTGTGTTCGGATATATAAGCTATATTACTACAAAGTTTCATCAAAATCCGTTCGGATTTTTTGCGTGAAAGAGTAAACAAACATCCATACATCCATACTCACAAACTTTCGCATTTATAATACTAGTAGGATTAAAGCACTAAAAACTGTTACAATTGATGTTATTAACTGTTACCCATAAATTATGGAGATATCAATACCTAGTATTTTATTATACCGACTTTTACCACACATATAATTTATTCAGTCAATTAAAATATAATTATCCGTATATAAGTACAGACGCCAGCACATCAAGCTACCCCATCTGTCAAATTTCCCCAATTGAAAGTAAACCTTATGATATTGTGATAAAGTTGAAAATCTATAAAAGCAATTTGACAGATTGGGGTAGCTGGATGTGCTGGCGTCTGTACATACTTTCAGGTGTGATTTTAGCACCCGTTTGCAAGGTCATTAAACAATAATAAATTGTGAGTCTTTTTATAGTAACTAAACAATAGAGTCAGTTGAGGGGAAAAGTACACAATGATTACGTAAAAGACCAGTTACAATTATTACGTACCTAGATACCATATATGTACATCTTTCACCGCATTAAAGGAAACTACGTTTTACCCATACATACAGGCCTAAGTTTCGTTGACACTACAGTGCTGACTCAGACTTAAAAATACGAGTATAGCTGTGCCCCGCGGTTTTACCCGCATTAAACTTTATAAATTATAGCCTACGTGATTCGGATATATATATCCTATATTACTACAAAGTTTCATCAACATCCGTTCGGTAGTTTTTGCGTGAAACCGTAACACACATCCATACATCTTAGATACATCCATACTCACAAAATTTCATATTTATAATATAAGTAGGATATAATTTTAAAGCCTGTTCGTGTGTTGGTATGTGCCTTCATAACTGGCACTCGTTTAATGAGATTTTTCCATCTGGAAGCTAGTTTATATATACAATAGTTTAGCCATGTTTAAAAAAATCCGATACGCTGATCCAGTTGCAGCTCTTTCGGTAAATATAGTCGGGGATTTTTGACAGTTACTTTATGATTGTATGAACGTGTTTAAAAGAGCGTACAATAGGCAGTACATAGCAATCTTTAAATGGGTCATCATCGATATTCATGACGGGACTATTGAATCGAATAGAGTGTAATTGCGCGCCACTAGGGTTACCGATGACATGAAAATTTGCCAAGTTACTTCGCTACTTGGCGCTTCCTCCAGTGGCTCACGTCAATATCAATGATAAGTGTCAATGTATCTCACATGTCTTATTCCAGTTTATATTTATAGAAATGCACGTGGTTTTATATACTATTTTAAATTGAAATATATATTTGAAAAATCCCCAATACCGGCGGAAGAACAAAAGTTGAAAAGGGCAATCGTTAAAATACTCAGATATGACGATAGGCTTTTTTAAAATTTAATTCTATTATCAGAGAGAGCCAAACATGAATGCCCTACTGATCGAATTTCGGTTGTATGGCAGGTGCGAGTTTCAGCGGAAACTAAGAATTTGTGGATATACTTAGTAGAGCACAAGGGTGTCCGGAAACACAGCAAACAATTGCATTCACAAACCCCTCACTCTCAAAATCTGTTGAGACCAGACAACAGGAACACACAGATGCCCCCCAGGAATGAAGACTTTGCGTGCTCTTCAAAGCGTTCACGGGGCTATAACTTCTCCTGCTTTAATCCATAATCACAGCCTACGGTTCAGTACGCCTCAGACTCAGATGCAGACACTTCTTATTCAGATGTCACAGTAAGCCGTCACCAGCGAACATAGCTCAGTCACCAGAACTGTAACCACAGAATAAAAAGTACTGTGTAACCCTGGATGGCATGACATGCAATTTTCTGCAGTTCAACACGCTACCGCCAGGCAAACTAGGCAGTTAATATTTTCATTTCTACTACGTCGTTAATAATAAGGCCCTGGCCCGCCCTGTTAAATGAATAAAAAATGTTATTTGGAGTACTTCTGAGAAACGGTGTTGAACGCCTGTGCCTAATGCCGAGAACACCTAAAGCTGTCAGTACTGTGCTCTCCCCAGTCTCCTCCACAATAATGTCCTGCGTAGTTGGCTAGTTTCCGTCGAGATTGGCCGCCGTAATATAAATTCGGCCCTTAGCACTTTTTTAAATTTCAAATACGTTAGCAACCCTACATTCAGCGCAGTTACTGTAAAGCTCCGCGCATTTATTTATTACAGAATCGGGATTTTATAATACCACATTACATTGTAATTCAATATCATTGATTCAAGTTAGTAAAGCAATATATTTAAAATAAAAACTGACCAAATGCAAGTCAGACTCATACACAGAGGGTTCCGTACCTACATGCGTTATTTAGATCCGTTTTTTTACCATTTTGGTACGGGATCATAAAAAAAACTACGTCCGTATCGAGGAAATTAAATTCTTAATACCAAACAACTGTGAATTGAGAAGAAAATAATCATATTATTTCGGACTACACAATACTCTGAAATAGAAAAATGTTTCTTTTAATAATTTCCACCAAATACAAGAGGCACGTGAATATATATATATATATATATATATTCATTATAATTTTAAATGATTGAATTGAAATTCGCCTTTGACTTGAACTTTACAGCAAAGCCGTACTTTGAACAACTACCTGCTTAATAAATAAATTATTCAAAAAACCATAACACAGATATTACAATATCAAGTGGAACGATAATAGCTGCAGTAATGTTTCCACTTCGTTGCAGTCACTTGCAGTTACTATGGCTATCATAAAAAAACAAATTCTAATTTCAATATTACTTGCATATTTATTAATAACTAGCTGTGACCCGCGGTTTTACCCGCGTTAAATGTTATAAATTACCACAGCTCCTCCCCCGTAGGTGATAGCGTGATAATATGTAGCCTATATGGTGAGCCCACCTCTTAGTAATATTCATGCAAAATTTGAAGTTAATGCATGAAGTACTTTTTGAGTTTATCCCGGACATACATACAGACAAACAGACAATAATTCTAAAAACTATATTTATAATATAGTTAGCTTCGATATCGATTGTAGATCACGCCACAAGTATCCTTTTAAAAAAATATTCAATGTACAGTTTTCACTTTCCTACGATTTTATTATATGTATAGACTCGTGTAAGTTATATTAAATAATGATCTAGAATTAAAATTAAGTTAAAATGTAAAGGTAATAAAATTTTTGTCTTGTTCACGATCGAACCTGAAACAACTGCACCAAGAATCAAGTAAATATAGACCTATTTGAAAGACATGTACTCTATATTCCAGTAGAATTTGCAAGCGAAAAACTGAAGTTGCAGTTAATATTTTCATTTGTCCGTAATCATCATCACGCGACTTTTATACGCGTGTTTTGTTGCGCAAATATGAGCTACAGTAGTTCTAATAGCTGTACTGTAGCGCGTACAAACCAATTCATCCAGCAAATCAAATTGCGTGGAGTTATTTACAGATGATTAATTCTTTGTCATAGTGTTGATGTTGTTGCTTGTGTTATGAGCAAGGTCATGAATTAAAAACATATTTTTGTCTACATCGCAGTGTCTCCAGAATACAAAATCATATTACAGTAAAACCTGTTTAAATTACATCTATAGATGTGTGTCAGTCTTCCAATCCGAGACACTGCGAACTAGACAAAAATATGTTTTTAAAACATGACCTTGCTTATTAGTAATATCTCCAGAATAGCAAACCATAATATTATTGGTGTCACTACGTATTCTTCGAATGTAAGTAATTGTATTAATTATCTTCATAAATAGACAAACGGAATAGATATACCTATGATACATGTTCATATTAGTAAGAATATGATAAATGAGAATAGCATAGTATAATACATGAGACCGTCTCAACTGGGCCGTGTTGGAACCGGTAGTAGATGAACCCGCTGAGTTTGTTTCGCTGTGGCTTCTCAATTTGGGCGCATTGGATCCGGTGGTAGCATAAAGTGCGACCGTCGATATAAACACAAGGTCCGGCATAATAATAATATTGAATTAGTACCTTAATATCAGAACCATTCAGTCAATATGTAGTAAAATATAGCTTTACTATAAATTTCGATAGGTAATTAAACTTTATACAAGCTAGCTCAATATTATTACTATTATAAAATAAATTTTATAAATGTTTTAACAATCCGTGTGCCTAAATATCTACATATAACTATAAATACGTTTACGTGACTAAAACCTTTTTAATATTTTTAATATAAGGATGTACGTCAATAACTACGATATATATAATTATTTCATTAGTTTCCAATCACGAGTAACTGCATGTTTAGGTAGAGAACTAACTAAATAGTTCGATTAGTTTCTAGGACACCTAGATTCTTTTAGTTTATTTTAGAATTTATTGACATGGCTACGTGGGGAAATCAATAAGTGAATCACTTCTTCCAGTACAAATAAACTGTCTGTCTCCTGAATTTCTACTTATCCAGGTCTGATTGTACCTAAACGAGAATCAATGAAAACGGCATCGTCGTCATAGACCGTGGGAGTTTGGACGCGGGCCCAGAGACGCGATGCCACGCCTCAGCTCAAAACAGCAACAGAAAATAGCGCTCAGCTGTCAGTATACCTACCTACCTATTTGCGATTCCAATGAACTTGCTAAGCGCCACAATTTAGATTATATATACATATACTACATTTTACTTATATTCAACACGTGGATATATTTGCGATCTCTGCTCTAGAAAATTACTGAACGGATTTGAACCCAGTTTTTCAGTGAATAGATTGATCTTGATTTGGCTAATAATTACCTTAAAACCGCTCCGAACAGACTGTAAAAACGGAATTGGGTTTGATTTATGTCCGCAAATTGTAAAGATACACAAACACACACACACAGACACACACACGAATTTTCATAGTTAGGGAATGTCGACAAGCTGCCGTAACTTTTATGAAGTCGTGTGAACGGCGGCACCCGAGAAGCTTTGTAAGTGTCAAGCAATTATTGATAAGTTATTACAATTTTATAAGGTGTAATATATATATAGGTATACGTTTCGTCTTTTGATTTCGTGTATCTCAAAATGTAGATGAAGTCAATTTGGCAACACGTGGAGAAATATAATTAAGTATACCACTTACTTTCATTAAGCAAGTACCTACCCATTGATTACTTAACCACTTTCATTTACATTTAGCGCTTTTAATTAAGAATTATTTAACTTACTTTTAAACAAATGGCGATTACATTTTTCGTATATAATTACTGTTTAAATAACATAAAACCATCTTCAACCTTTCTTTTTAGATAGTACATTATATCTCAATATTTTTAGACAACCGATTGGAACAAAATTCATATGGGTGGTACCATATAAATTTTGTTCCAATCGATTGAATATGATATTATGTAATAATGTAGTGTTGATAATTTTTCGACATAAAAAAATTAAATTCCGAAAGCATTCCCTATCGTTGACTCAAAGAGTTTATTTTTTAAATCAGTTCACAAACGGAGTCATTAGATATCACACTAATATTATAAAGCCGTAAGTTTGTGAGTGTGTATGTTTGTTACTTCTTCACACAAAAACTACCGAACGGATTTTGATGAATCTTTGTAGAAATATAGCTTATACATCCGAATTCCGAATAACACATAGGCTATAATTTATAAAGTTTAGCGCGAGTAAACGCCCGGGGCACAGCTAGTCATACATACGTACGAAAAATAACAAATTACATTCAAACACAGAACAAATAACTATGCTCATCGCACAAAGAATTGTCCTGAGTGGACATCGAACCCACGACGCGACGCACAGGACAGTCCGACCTCCTTGTTTTGATGTCTGTTAATACAGTAATACCTAGTTTATTTAATTTATTATATATTTAAAATACTCTGCAGAAATCTAGAAATCATTGAAATTTTTTTTATTGATTTTAATTTAGGTTCTGGCTGCGGTGTTACGAGATTTGGTAATTTATTGTAGCCCGAGTTAAGGAGGGATTCTACAACTATAGAAGAAATGTTCTCTATTATTTGATAGTTTTTAAAAAAGCGGGTATAGCTATACCATAATTATGTCTAGGGTACTTATAAATACATACCTCTGAATCCGTACTTTTACAAACATCTATTTTACGTATACTCCTGTCCAAAATATGAAATAATGGGGTATGTGTAAAGGATTCTCAAAACGTTATGGTCTTTTTTATCATTGAATAATATTATTATCTACTATATAAAAATAAGTCAGGTTTTCCTTCCTGACGCTATAACTCCAGAACGCACGAACCGATTTCCACGGTTTTGCATTCGTTGGAAAGGTCTCGGGCTCCGTGAGGTTTATAGCAAAGAAAATTTTTAAAATTTAACGCAGGTAACACGGCGGGGCACAGCTAGTCTTAATTTAAAAATTCATTAAAATATAATATTAGTAAAAGATGGTTGTGGCGTACTGCCACTGGATAATCTGTGGAATATATTCTCTTTGGCAGATTTGTCAAAAAACTGTCACAAAACTACACGAGGCTCTCTCCCGCGTTTTTGGTCGTATATTAAATTAAGTCCATTTTTTGTGTGTGCTTATGTTATTTTGAATATACAAATAAATACTTGTTGTATCATTGACACGCATCCAAATGGTATTATCGCCCTTTATTTGTACAAACAGAATTGAAAAACACACTTTTATTAATTAAACATATTCAATTTATGTTTTGAAATAGGTGAACCATGTGGTTTTGTAAACGTTTGACATCTCGCCAATGGGCGTTTAGTAGACAGGCTGCATTTGTGTTAATCTTCGAATTTTTAGATTTTTTTTTTGAGGTTATACTTCTTTTAGCGCGATGGAGAAAAATGATGAGAGTGAATTTTTACGAAGCGCGCGCACACCGACACCAAAAAATTTAACAGCATGACGTTAGTTCTAGGTGGTATGAAAATTGATAACTATGTTCAAGTTGTATATTAAGAAGTATAACTTCTAACGCGTGTACATAAGTACACACAAGTTTTTTGGGATTTAGATGTAGATTTATTTGTATTATAATTAATAACAGCTCAATATAAAGAGGTCAATAACTTGAAACATTCATTAACCTGCAAATATCGTATTTCATCCATATTTCATCGATTTTTGTATTATTTTCTTTTTATTTACATTATTTTTTATTAGACAAAACAAACGGTGACATGTCTTTGCGATGCGAACGACGTGTGGATCAAAATTATGTTACATAAAACCTGTTTTGTAAACCACTATGTTACGTCATACTTGCCTTGCCAAAAATATTGACAAAATGGTCACAGCTTGGCGCCCCGTGCAGCGTGAATCTCTAATTGTTTTATTATTTAATAATAATATCCTGGGACAGGATATTATTACCCATTGGCCATCTGATCCCAAACTAAGTAGAGCTTTTACTATGGAAACTAGATAACTGATAACTACTACATATATTACTTTTCTTTTGTATATACATAAGACTCAGGACAAACAGACATGTTCATGCTCTTTGTGGAAATCGAACCTACGACCTGCCGCGTGAAAACTTCCGTTAAGTACCATAACCAACGCTTGCACATACACATGGCATCACTAACGATTAGCCGGCCCTTCCACACCTGAATCCTAGCATTAACAATTAATGCTATCACGTGGAGTCTGTAAGGTCGTAATGAAGTCCTTCCTCAAACAATCAATATAAGTCTAAGAGCTAGCAGACTAAAGCTACTGATTCGGCAGCATTCGACCCTATTTAGAATTCCTTATTTGAATTTTCTATAAATACAATTACAATAAAATTGAGCATTAACAGAAACTTTAGTCTGTTACTATTCCCGGACCTACGATAAGAACAGAAGAAGCATTTAAAAATAGAATATCACATTTTTTTGTTCTATTTAGTACACTAAACATTGTTCTTGGACCTAATCCAAAAGCGCCTTCTTCTGTCTTAACGTGCACACATAAAATGATATTAAATTCCCCCAACGCTCCGAATTGGGTGAAAATGTATTCTAAACGCACCAGCACGTGACTGTAATATCGTATAGACTTTGGTAATTATTTGGATATAAGCCGCTGTTAATTTTCCAGTTATTTATAGATATTATCGAATGGAAGTGATTATATTGGTACCTATAGTAAACTTTGTATTGGCTGTTAATAAGTAAATATACATCTTAAACAGAGCAGTAGACGGTAGGTGGTTCCGTTTAAACCAGGACATTATAAGTTTTGTTTAAAGTTCTTGTTTTATTATTTAAGTGACAAAAGTGTTTGGGATGGAGTTCTTCTAAGTCAACACACATATATCTTAAGTAGATTTTATTAAAAAAAATGATTCCTACGGAGTTTTCTCGCAATGTTTCTTAGAATGCACAGTTGCTTAAAAAATGACGATTCCACATAAAGGTATTTTTTTACAGAATAAATGAATTTTGCATTAAAATTGCTGCTGGAAAAGTGATCAGTTTACAAAAGTGATTGGTACATAATATTCCTGCTATCAATAATCATCCTAAAATCAATAGGATACGGTCACCGTAGCCTAGTTGGTAGTGCTCCTGCCTACGAAGCTGGTGGTCCTAGGTTCGAATCCCGGTAAGTGCAAATATTTGTGTGATGAGCACGAATATTTGTTTCTGAGTCATGGATGTTTTCTATGTATTTATCTATCTATATAAGTATGTATATCGTCGCCTGGTACCCATAGTACAAGCTTTGCTTAGTTTGGGGCTAGGATGATCTGTGTGACATTGTCCCCAGAAATATAAATCAACTATCTATGTAAATAAAAATGCATCACAGAAATGTTTGTACCTACACTCAGAGCTTCCAAACGACTGCACTAAATTGAATAAATCTTTCTTTTATGTGTTCGTGATTGTCAGGAGGATTGTATGAACTAAAAAAGTAAACAAAATAATAATAGCAAATATTTAAAAATCTCCGAATAGTGAGTGTGCGAATGAGACAGAAGACTGTGTTTTTTATTTGTTTGTCGTTGTTCCTTCAGCACTATGTATGTTTTTTCTCCGGAACACTTTAGACAGTATAGACGGCATAAAATATGGCGGTACGAAGTCCACCTAGACAAGTAGTTTCTAATAAAGCACAATTTTTCTATTGTTTACAATTTTAATAAATATTGCCGATTATGATAGAAAAAGAAAAATGTATTGTGAACACATTCAACCTATCCACAGCCTTTAACGCATGAACAGGTAACATACAAACAATCAAGCAGGTAGGCATTTTTCCAGAATTAGTCTTCCCGCGTAGAAATTAAAATTCCTGGTAGGAAAACTGAACACTTTTCCACGGTAACTATTGGTATCCTTCAAGACGGTTCTCAGGATTTAACTCTACTTAAAAAACTAACTATACAGATAGGTATATGTTATGAATTGTAATATTAGTCTGGAGTGGGTATAGATTTTATAACAGACTAGCGGTGCCCAGCGGTTTTACCCGCATTAAACTTTATAAATTATAGCCTATGTGTTATGCGTATATATAAGCTATACTACTACAAAGTTTCATCAAAATCCATTCGGTAATTTTTGCTTGAAATAGTAACAAAGATCCATACATCCATCCGTACTCACAAACTTTCGCATTTATAATATTACTAAGATAGTTGGGTGCAACTATGGAGGAGCTCAGTTTAAACACTCGCGTCAGCAAATAGTAGTAGGCTTAGAAATATCAACTTCAATATTGAATAGGTATATAAAGGAAGATATATTAGTTGGTAATTAGTGATACAACCATATCACTAGTAATAAATTAGACAGCGTATCTACCAAATCATTCAAGTACAAAAATAGGCCTGAACTAGAGTAGGTAAGCCACATATAGAATTCACGATAGAATGTCTATTTAAAATTTAGCAAAACCTTCAAACTGGTTGTTCAGAATTGTTACTTTTTTATCCTCTGCGCCACACGTGTAGGTTTTAAAATTTCAGAAGTATAATTATACGAAATGCCATATTCTTTTTTCAAATTGAATGTACATACACTGCTATGTGGTGACGGCGACAAATATCAGAATCAGAATATCATCACCCCATCTCATCCCGTGGGGGGCGTAGAACTCGACCCGAGGGAATATCTACCAGAGGACGGGCAGCAGCTTCCTTCTGATTACTATGACCATCTTACTGCGATCGCCAACCCGCCTGCCAAGCGTGACGATTATGGCATATCCCCCCAAGACGATTCTTGAGGGAGGCTTGTCCAGCAGTGGACTCATTTAGCTGTAATGATGTACATACACAAATTCCATGACGCAGCGATGGTGCACGTGTTAAAGCGAAAAAGTTTATTTCAATGTGAGCAACATCTCTTCATTTGGTGTCAAAATGATTATAAACAACCATTTTGGAAGTTCTGCGTTATATAAGTAAGTTGTATATGTTACCACATGATTTGATTACTAACAAGTTTCATAACTAGGTTACCTTACACTTTTTCCATAAGTAATTTAAGTGCTCAATATTTAATCAAACATTCCTTACGGCGCGGCGCGTAATTATCGGAGAGGGATTTTCCATTTATTCTTATAGGTTTAAAGCTATTTTTGTATATCTTTTAATTCAGTATGATCAGTTCTGTAGACCTAAAAATACAATAATTAGCTCTTATTTTCAAAAATTATATATAAAAGTTGTAAATAATGATGTAGTATATTTATATCCCCACTACTTGTGGGGATCGGGTTTATTGTAATACAGGCATATTATATATATCGCGAAAAGAGGACCTAATGAAAAATTTGTAATCTTATTTCACCTACCTAGATATTATTGTGAAACCGTCGCCATAAGCAAGTTAAATTCCGAAAAAAGTTATGTAAAATTTGTAATGTGAATGTACCTACCTACCTAAATATTATTGTGGGTGGACTGTGTATTTTTAGGATCTTTAACATATAATACATTAACCTTTGAGGTTTGTATGAAAATTCGTTTGAAAAGCAAACGTGTGGGACAGTTATATTTAATGTTGTGACACTGAAATAGATTAGTAAATAAGTGCGGATAATTCCTTGGCCTAGATTGAGACTACTGGTTTTTTTTTAAAGGACCCTTGTGAATAAATGCTTTTTTTATACACTAAAAGACAATATTTCTTTGGGCTTCAATAATGTGTACCTAGAGTTTATTTTCTAATATAAAACGTAGACCGAACTTGTCTTGTTTTATCGTGTACACGTACGTACTCATTATAATAATACACCGAATAATTAACTAAAGAGGAATTTAAATGTACAAAGTTTTATACAAACAGAACAGTATCGAATTAATGAGTGCAGTTACAAAGTCGTCTTACAAATCCTTCCTGCACTACAATTCACAATGGGACCTTGAATCGAATCAAAACAAACCTTTCGTAGAATTGTTGTTATGAATGAAAGTTACTCACAACCTGCTTGATAAGTGCTTTTAACGTATGCAAGCACTATATTATGTTAATTATTTTTTACGACAAAAGTTCAGTCTGTTCCTATATTTTCAAAGTTTAGAAATAAAAGTTTTATTATATATATATATATATATATATATATATATATATATATATATATATATATATATATATATATATATATATATATATATATATATATATATTGGTAAAACCTATAATTAGATTACAAATATAGCTAACATCTTACCTGTAGCACTCAAAGCGATGATAAAAAGGAAGCAGCTTAACACAATGTCTCTAGACATTTTGAACGCACGATTCACAAACTATAGTTAAATTTTAGTGTTAATTAATAACTTAACTGAACTTGTTTTATTCACTACCAGACCAAAAAACCGTAAAGTATTACTGTAAGTCTTTATTACATTACATTGAATCTCGAGCTCTATCAATAAAAACTTAGTTTAAGATTTTTCGTATTTAACTACGTAATTGAAAAGTTCTTTGAATGAGCACGTCTATCACCACGCACTTATTATTTCAAACTGTTCCAAAGAGTGAACAAATTCTACCGCGGGAAATGCAATGACATTAATATAGTTCAAGAATGAACTGTAGACAAATGAACATAGAATGACTAAGTGACCGAATTATCTCTTTGGTGTTGAGTCTATGAATATTATTTAGTATATTTTCAAATTTCATCTTACATTTGTGTTTAAATAACAAATACGATAAAAATAATAGTATACCATTTTTAACCATATGGATAGGTTAAAACTATTATGTATAGGTTATATCTTATGAATTAAAACGGGAATGAAAGCCTAAATGGCAAGACACACCGCTTTCAAAATCAATGCTGACAATTCAGTGCAGTTGAAAGGAGCATCCCGTAACTACTAATACTAAGAATTCTAAATTCTGACTACAATTTATTTTTTCTAGTGTCTATTTACATTACGTACATGCAACAAGGAAAATTATGACACAGTCAATGATCCTTTGTTAGAAAATTGCACACCGTCAATGGTTACACTGGCAAAAATGTCAAAGTCAACCAACTGTCAAGTGTCTGCTCGAAAATCTCGAAATATTTCTCTAATAATCAGTGGATAATATATTGGAAATTAAATTAAAGTTCAATATATCGGCAGCAATAATTAATTCTAAGAAGTCGGGGAACTGAAACTATTCAATAAATATTTCGCATCAACCTGGCTACCTGTCTCAAATAGTTGAAAACATAACCTGAAATGGCAAATAAAATCATAGCAAATATTTTAAGAACTAGACCTTCTATAATGCTGTTCAGGCGATGGGATAGTACAGAAAAGGGCGTAGCTGTGTATGATCCATTTGCAGCTTTGCCTAAAAAGGACAAAAAGGGCTATTTAGAGGTTATAAAATTATTTGAGGGCCGGGACACTAGAAGGAGAGGTCACGTCGAGTTTATTTACGCGGCTTTAGCGAGAATGAAGGAGTTTGGAGTACAAAAAGACCTTGAAGTGTATAAAGCACTCGTTGACGTGCTGCCCAAGGGGAAATTCATACCGAAAAATATATTTCAAGCGGAATTTTTGCACTATCCAAAGCAGCAGCAATGTGCAGTGGACTTACTGGAACAAATGGAAGATAATAGTACTTATCGTTTATGTATAAATAGTTGTTATTATAGTTATAACCTTAGTCAGGCTTCGGACTAGATAAGACCACATAAATTTCATCTATATCACTTTAAAACTAATAAAAACATATGAGAGACAAGCCTGGTTACGGGTTTAACCTAAATGGGTTTTTATATTACATATCCATGTTTAATCAGTTTAAAATGCTTGATATCATAAGTTTGATTCTGTGTAAAATTGGCTTTAACCTAACAATCCAATAATAATGAAATATAAAAAAACAGAAGTTATTTTACCAATTGTCTAGATCATTTATTATATACAGCTGATAATCAACCAGCCACATGTTTAGCTTGTTCTACAATGGTGGTAGCATTTGAAACTTGTTATTGATAACTTAGTCATTTAAATTATAAATAAAGCTGTGAATTGGACTGTTAAGCATCTTTACATGGTTGCATACCAACGTCTCGACAGAGGTCACCCTGGTGGTTGCCATCCTTCTAGACTGCAGTTGTGCAGTAGATAGATGGCAACCACCAGGGTAACCTCTTTTGGGACGTTGGTTTGAAACCATGTAGAAGATGCTTTAGTAGCAGTGAACTTTAGATTACGAAGGAGAGATGTGGTCCTACAATATGGGCTTTATGCAAAGGGTCACCCAAACAGCAATGGAAAAGGCTATGCTCGGACTTAAATTTTGAAACCCGGAGGCAAACCAAAGTAACCGACATAGCTTGAAAATAAAAAAGGGGATATATATATATTTTTTTTTTTTTAATTTTGGCTGTAAATTTCGTCTGTTCTGTCAACTGTGATAATGACTGACTCACACTGTGACTGCAACTTTGTAAGTGACTGGCTGCTACTTTAAATATGACTTTGATTGTAACTGAACTAATTTTGGCTAAAAATGTTGACTGCTGCTAGTCTTATAGCATTTTTATTGTGACTAAAGTATTGACTGCTCCTAACCATGATTTTGACTTCTAATTTGCAAACTAAAGACAATAAGATGTGTGAACAATATTTATAAGAGTAACCATCTAGTTTTTGATATTATGCATGACTATTTTGTACATCTATGTTGTTTCCTGAAAATTAACAATGTTTTTTTTTATGAAAGTGCAGAAGTAATGCCAGACTCGGAAATGGAACAGATGCTTTTGAATATATTTGGCAGAAGAGGAATCCCACTTCGCAAATTCTGGCGTATGATGTACTGGATGCCAAAGTTTAAGAACCTAAGCCCATGGTACTTACCTGAACAGCTGCCTGCCGATACATTGGAGCTGGCTAAACTTGCTATAGAAAGGATAACTTCAGTGGATCCAGATACTAAAGTTGATGTTTGGCAGGTGAAATTTTTTGGTTCTCTTAGTGTATCAAAGTTTAATACATAAATTATTATTATGTCTTCATTCCCATTTTACAAGCATAACCCATGACCAGTTCTGTCAAGAGGATCACTTTTCCCCTTACTGTTTTCCAGCTATGGCTTTTTTAAGAATGATATACTTTATATCAAATTATGTACATTATTAATATATAAAATTTTATTTTATTCTTTACTTTACTTAGAAGTTCTGGAAAGTTGGGAAAAAAGTGCTAGACTAGTTTGCTTGTACCAATTAAATAAAAAAAAATATATTAACACAAACAAAAGGATTGTACATATCAATGTACAATCCTTTGTACTTAATTTCTTTTTATATAGAGAGGTAAAATAAATATAATACATAAATTAGAATTGAATTATCCCTTCAACTGACAGTGTGCCAATTTTCAACTGTCAGAGATAGATGAAACTATTGTCTGAAGTCTGTGTTATTTGCTATATTATTTTATTTATTTTCTCATATTGGCACTTGTTATCCTAGTGTTAGAATTGTTCATACCACCCAGTAGGCTTTGACATTGCTTACTGGATGTTTCCTAAGGACAACAACCAGGACTGACAGCTTAACATCCTTCCAAAGCACTTTGGTGGTCATACATCTATAGACAGACCACATGCCTAGGTGGTTTACCTCTCCAATCACTTACCAGTAGGTAAGGACACTTGCTATGAGCACCTTGTATTATTACGGTCACCATAGCCTAGTTGGTAGTGCTCCTGCCTCCGAAGCTGGTGGTCCTGGGTTCGAATCCCGGTAAGTGCAAATATTTGTGTGATGAGCACGAATATTTGTTTCTGAGTCATGGATGTTTTCTATCTATATAAGTATTTATCTATCTATATAAGTATGTATATCGTCGCCTGGTACCCATAGTACAAGCTTTGCTTAGTGTGGGGCCAGGATGATCTGTGAGACATTGTCCCTAGATATTATTATATATTCTTATAGTTGGACTTCACTATTAGACAGTCATCTCATGGAGCGAAAAACGAAGTCTAAAGTTAAATTGCAGTTGAACTATGGATCAAGTAAACTCATTGGATGGTTTTCAACTAAACCAAGGATCAACTGTAGTTTAACTTTAGACTTCGTTTTTAAATAAGGGTGATAGTGTACTGTGAATGGAAGAATAATGTACAGTAATCCCATTACAAATAATACTAAATTTTGTCAGACAGAAGAAATAGAGGCATCTTTAGACAAGACTTGGGTAGTGAGTGCCCAGAGTGAAACTCAGAAGATACTTCTCTCAGAACAACCACCTGATGAACCACTAGTTGTGAAGGGGCCTTTTGATGTGTACCTGAAGGACCAGATTGTGACATATTTTGTGCTCATTGGCAAGACTAGGCCAGAAATCAAAGATGACAGAGACCCTGACGGTATTGTTTTGTATTAATTTATGCTTTATAAGATTTATACTTGTGGCATGGTTTCATTTTTATATGTCTGATTTAATAGGAATACTTTTCTTTATTAACATCAATCCAAAATCTGTATAAAATTTAGTATTGTTGAAAGACTTTTGAAATAAACTAGGCACATCATTTTTTTAGTTTGGAGACCTATTAAAAGAATTCATATGTTTTGTTTACTTTACACCATATATAATATATTGTCCTCCTAGCTGAATTTCGGCCACGGCCGCCATTCTCAATAGAGGTTAGCCATCTGCACGGGAAATATTACAGTGCTCAAGTATCTGTGCAAACACAGGAGCATCACTCTCATGATCCGATGGGATGCCTAGCAACACGACCGGAATGAGGTCAGGTACAGGACCGCCGGCTTTACGTGCTCTCCGAAGCACGGGGGTATAATACCGCCAACTCCCAGACCTCGGGCTGATGCTGAGATTTTTTTTAGTTCTACAGAAAAGTCCCAAAATCAATTAAGACCCGGCTCGGGATTTGAACCCAGGATCTCGTTCTCTGCAGATGAACACGCTACCGTTAGACCAAAGTGGCAGTCATATAAGATAGTAATATACAAGATGTAACATAAATAGTAGAGTGAACTTCAGGAGCACTATCTGCCCATGAAACTGACCAAATTAAACAAAAGCAGTAGTGATTGTGTCCTCACACAAAATGCATCAGAGGATCATTATTCTTGTATGGAAAGTTTATTTTTATTTTTGTGTATTTTGCATGTTAATGTGCTACACACTGTTCAGTTTCCTGGGCATTTTATGCTCCTTAAACTACCTCCACTATTTATCTTCCACTTTGTCTAAATTTTGATCATCATCATGTCAGCCAAAGGACGTCCACTGCTGATCAAAAGCCTCCCCGAATAATGGGGTTGGCGTTCGCCGTTTGATGGTCAGTTCACAGAAAAACGCTGCTGCCCGTTCTCTGGTAGGTGTTACCTCGGTCGATTTCTACGCCCCCCACGGGATGAGATGGGGTGATGATATTCTATGCCGTCACCACACAGCACATAAATTATGATAGTAAAAAAAATTTCACCCAATAAGATTATAATGTCTTTGTATGCAGGACAGAATAAGAAATTAAATTTAATCATGAAGTCATATATAACTGGGCTATAAATGAATTTGGTTAATACTTTAATATAATTTTACATTTTCAGATGTTACCAACATAGGAAAACCACTTGGCATCCCTGGAGTTATAGGTGCTACCAAATTACCGGCTGTGATGCAAACTGTACATGAACAAGATGATGGCACTATAGTTTCTGTTTGTGCCACAGGTACGATCTTTAGCTTAACCTAAACTTTAGTAACATGATTTTGTAGTCATACAAAGTAAGCACTTATTGTACCGAACTGTTCCCTCTTAAGAGTTCTAATTGGGATATTAGCAGTATTTAAAGACAACACTAGATGTGATGTAGAATTCCTACAGCCACCTAATCAGCACAATACCTTTTTCATGATCGGAGTGATTTTATGTATCTTCTAAATAGCGCATTGCTTTTAGATATAAGAACTAATCTGTTTTCTAAACAGCCACTATTTAGAGAATACCTCTGACAGCTAATCATTTGGTATCTTAGCTTTCTAAAAGGTATATAATATTTATTATTCTGTATAATCAACTGCAGGTATTTCTAGAAATATTGAAATTGTGCTGGCCATGGTACTCAATAGCGATGGGTAGTCAGGAATTTGGCGGTATAATACTCCCCTCCTTCCTATGCTGATCAGTCTAGGATCTGATCACCCATCAGACTTGTGTTAGATTAATCCCCATGGACTACTCCAATGAGTGGTATGCGTGACAGTCTTATGTTTTTAATTTTTACCATTGTACATTTTATAGTTTATCTCATTTAAATTTCAGGCACATCATCAAGAGACTCTTTACTGTCTTGGATTAGACTCCTAGAAAAATATGGCAACCCACAGTTATCAAGTTTGCCAGTCATATTCACTCTCACAGCACCTCCAAATGAAATGGTTGTGCCCGAGACACAACCTGCCATACAAGACGATAATATTAAGAATCATAGTAATATATAACTAGTATATACTTGTAAATACGTATTGCTTGTAGTCAATGTTGATGTGTAGTAAAATAACAATTGTCGTTTTAAAAACAAAGAGTTTTATTTAACATCTCATTAACTTATTGTTTTACATTTAGGTAGAAGAATAGTACATATATAGGGATTTATATAACTACTATTATTAGGATTACAAAATCACAAAAATTAACTTTGTAAAATCCTCGCATACAACGTGATAGTGTTTCAAAATAACCGTAAACAGTATTTTCCTGTAGCCCTGTATACTTTTCAAATGAGCGATCTATGCATGTTCGAATTTTTAAAGTTTAAGCTTTGAGTGGCATACATGAATGTCGCGAAACTATCGCATCTAATCGAACAAACCTGCATATTTAAATGACACGCCCACAAAAGTCGGGCGCACAGACAAGTAGACGTATGTATATGTACAGTACCTCATTAAAACTGCTTTGATTTATTGTACGTACTATAGTATACATAATTCCTCGATAGTACAGTCGAAAGCAAGTCGGTCGATACACTTTGCAATTAGTGAAAGTGTTGCCACGGGCGAGCCGGCGACTATGCCTGTAGAGATACATTCAAAACTACCGGCATGTATAAATATAAAAAAAAAACTCTAGCACTTTACGAAAAGGATATAAAAATGTATTATTTGGCTTATGCAGATCTAAAAATGTAACACTTATTTCTTCGGGATTAACATTACATGATTGGCAATATTCGAGGATATATTTTGTTAAAATTGGAACTATATATTGGTGCACCAATAAATTTATGAGAACTTCCAATAAACTTTTGGGTTCGCAATGATTGTAAGGAGTTCAATATGTCCAGGTATTTTAAGTACCCACAATTTTATTTGCAATCGATAACAAACATACTATTTCTTTTATTAATTAGCAGTTAAGATACAATAAAACCTATGTAAAGTCCAATGCCAATGTTAAGCCTTATAATAATCAGTGTATGGATTTGGTGACTGAATTTACATACTATTGTAGTATTTACAGGCAACTAAAATGTTTTATTATAAATATAGCTCATCGGAGGTTATTTCTTCAATAACTATATTTTTAATAAAACATCATATATTTATTATAGGTAAAAAACTAACTAATTATGGTACTAGTTTGAAATACTTAAGGAACTCATTTCATGTATAAATTGGTACTAGTCGATAATCGTTTATACGTAAATAAGCATAAAAATATTACCTTGTACTTCTTATGGTATATATAATTTTACGCGTATTTCGCAAGTCGGTATCGTATAAGATGTACAGACGCCAGCACATCCAGCTACCCCAATCTGTCAAATTTCTTATGTAGATTTTCAACTTTATCACAAAAGGATTTTCAATTGAGGAAATTAGACAGATTGGGTTAGCTTGATGTGCTGGCGTCTGTACATTAATTCCATAAAAGTGACTACAATATTATTCTTCTATAATAGATTGGAATAAATAATAAAAAAAACTTATCGTGTAATTAAACAAAAACATAATAAACCTTTATAAAAACAAGATCTTCATGTTACCTGAAATGTTCCTTATTATTTTCCTTATATTAACTTTTTTCTTTTGGATGTAATAACATAATATCAGGGGGTAATCACATAACAATATCCCCATCATTAAGTAAAGGGGCATCTTTGCTTTTGTGACTTTCTTGCAATGTTATATAAACTACATAAACTTAATACCTTACCACATCTACAGTCAAGATTGCTGATAAGGTTAAGGTATAACAATAAAGGAATGAACTGAATTTTACATGATTTGGGGCTGCTTATAATGGCTCATACATAAATAGAATGAAAAGCTATTTATGTATGAGCCATAAAATATACATTTTATATACATTTGCTTAGAACAAAATCCTAGGTACACACTAACATGATATTTGATTTGATAATATTTATACCCACTAATAAATTTTCTCTATTGCATATTCTTCATTTGTTAAAAAAAAAGAAATAGTAAAAGAGAAATCAAATGATGAGTTAAAAGATAGTATCAAATTAAAAGTTAGGTAGGTACACTAGTTATCACATATGAACAAGGTAGATTTATGTCCATTCATAATCATCATCAACTTCAAAAGAGATAATCCCCCACTGTCAAGTAATGTTGTGCCAGTCTTGTTGGGGAAGCAGGTAGGTTTCGTTGTCACTCCGTATGACAGTGACACCAGCTCCGTAGTAGGGTATTACATAGGCTGAACCATCAGAAGGTCCTACCACCTAAAAAATAAGAATAAGTCATTTAAACAATTGAATATTCTGAAACTCAACTATTTGGTCACTGAAATTAACCTAGAAATAATAATAATATCCTGGGACATTATTCACACACTGCAATCTGATCCCAAATTAAGCAGAGCTGTACTATGGAAATCAGATAACTGATATACTACATATAATACTTAATTTTTTTGTATATACATACTTATATAGATAATTACACCCAAACACAGGACAAACAGACATGTTCATGCAAACAAATATCTGTCCTGGGTGGGAGTCGAACCCACAACCATTGGTGGGAAGGCCAGCATTTGACTACCTATATTACTGACCCATCTGATCTCTGTAATAATAAGTTGCTCATTGATCAATATACTTAGGCTAATTAAGTTTGTAATTTTTTTTAAAGCTTTAGCTTTTTACATAATAACATGTACCTGAGCAGCAATGAGTATTATATCCAGTAACTGTCCCAGGAACATGAATCCCAATGTGCAGAGCTTGGCTAACCCTATACCAGGATAGCCCAGGTAAAACCTGTCCAGGCCAAACATGCCCAGAAACACTGATAGAAGCAGTGCTATTTCAAGAGAGTAGCCATTTCTGAAAAATAAGAAGTAAATATTAACCATACTCTGTTCAATACCAACATAAGTTAAGTCTAGTAAAGCCAATCTTTTTCTTCTAAATAAAAGTTAATTGTTGGTTATTTTTTACAATAAAGACATAAAATTGAAATTCATAGATACTTACGTCCATTTACATGGCATCTTCCTCACAAATGTGGAATTATTGGTTTCATTACATATTATACTATCTGCTGCTTGGCATATTACTGGAAATTAGAAAAAAGTACATTTGAAACAGATATAGCATATTCAGATTTCCTAAATTACCAATTTCCATTGTCATGCCATGTTTACTGAATTTAACATAAGTTTTAAGCAAAAATAACAACTAGGATTTAAATAAAAACCATGATTTAAATAAATAAAAAAGGTCTAGGACTTTAAAAAAGTGCTTGTAAATAGTCAGAACATGTTTGTAGTAATATATAATGAATTAATTAATTTATAATTATTTCTAGGTACATATAGATATTGAGGTACATGGATGTATAAAAAAATTACAATACGATTTATTTTATAATAGTAATGATATTTAGCTACCTTATATTAAGTTATTGTCAAGGATGTCAAGATGATAGAATATGGATGGAAGTCTACTGTAAGTAGGTTCTGGCTCACTGACCAATACAAATGTTAATCCAACTGTTTAAAGTGGGTGAAAAATGCGCCTAAAGAAATCGGTTACAAACAAACATACAAGTAGAGCTTATATAAAGCCTGTAAAAAAGAGCCCTTCCTTTCCTTTTGCTTATCAACAGTTTTCTAATGACTACAGCCAGTACCAATACATGGAGATACTCCGAAATCAAACCACCTTGGTGTTCATCCATCTACCTAAATAGAATAATCACATGCCTACAGACCAGTAATATCCCTTTTATCTTGAAAAGGCACTGAGTGTAAATTAATATTCAAGAGTCAAAGGCCTTCAAAAAGCCTACACTCCACATCCTATCTTAAGGTATTTAATGGCATTTCGCATTATCCACAGTTTTTCCAAAGGCTAGTGAGAATTAATATTCTGTATGGACTTTTTTATAAAATATGAATAAAATGCATGTAGATTATAACATAATTAGTCATAGCATAAATGCTGATCCTATATTGATCATAAAAAGTGAATAATGTTCAATTTACAGAATAATTACCTGATTATTGGCCAGATAATTGTATACATTTTCATGATAGGTATCTATTTTTAATACCTAGTATTCCTATAAAATAAACAGTCTCAAATCAAGAAGTATTGAAATTAATCTGAACAACTTCTGAATTTCAGACGGTTACTTAACAACTTCTTTCCTGGGACATTATTTATATATGGTTATCAGATCCCAAACTAAGCAGAGCTTGTACAATGGAAACCAGATAATTGATATTACATGTACTACTTTTCTTTCGTAAATTCATACTTATATAAAATGAACAGACATGTTCATGCACACAAATATCTCTGTTGGGTGGGAATTGAACCCACAACCTACACAGTGAAAGGCTAAATACCTTTTAATAAAATAAAAGTATTTACCAACCCTTATTTACAAACATTACAGATAATAAAGTTTGCATTGTTACTAAAGCAGTCTATTACTGTTGCAAGTGCAAGGGACTCCCCTTACAATGAGAGGGAAAGGCCATTACCACACAGACCTAGTGCGGGTAGGCAGACTACAAATGCCATCAAAAAATTTTTGGTGATCTCTCATGCATGTAGGTTTCCACATGATGTTTCTTTTACTATTTAACAAGAGATAATTAAATAAAGCTTACTATACAAAAACAGCTAAACAGACATGATTGCCATTTGCAATAAAGATAGCTTTAACCATTATTTAGTTCATAGGTTAATATAAATTGCTAAATCAAGAGTAACACTGTATGAACAGCTAGTATAATAAAAATAGTTTTTAATTTATATGATGCACACAACAAAAAAATAAGTGTATTTAATTATTTTAAGACTTCCTGTAACCTATTGTTCATATCCAGCTTTCCTTGTGAGTTGCTTACCTAATGAATATAGCCAGCCAGTAAAATGTACCTAGTAATATTACCACCACCATTTAAGGTAGAATGTGTACAGTTACATACCATCCGCTTCACCTTCCGAGGGTACATCTTTTCCTTTTACACATCCTTTCAGCTGCTGGGTGTCAGGGTCTATTTGGTCTTCAATATCAGGATGTGGGCATCTAAACTGGCCTAACCGCAGTGTACTACAGTCCACAAAAACTGTAGGCACCTTGGCTTCATCCGAAGCCCCAGCCCTTGTAAACAAGAGAAAAAAACAGACTGGCAGGAAGAGTATTTGGAACATTTTTTACTCCAGGCAAGGTAAGAAGAAGAAAGATGCACAGATATTTTAAATAGAAATTATTCCATGGCCGCGTTTAATCAATACTTTTTGCCGGTGGTCTAAAGTCTAAAAAGGTAAGAAGATATTCTTTTATTATGATTAGTACACCTTGTGTAAAACACTTCATTTCACAAATGTCAATTATGTGTCAATTTCAGTTTTTTTTTATTTATAGCTTGACCATGGATTTTAAGCCTTTCAGTCTTGTATATTTGTATGTTTTTTTTTTTGATGTGAAACATCTATAGCCGCACGTAAAACAGATTTCTGGCGTGGCGACGCATGCCCTGACGCATGCGCAATCGACTTTTTATTTTATCATTATGACATATTTAGTTCCTATCACAATATGTTCTTTTCTGCATATTACTTTTACAAAATAATGTCGATGTTTCACATCAGTGAACGCAAATAAACATGGAAGCATTCCTAGCTCGCGAAAATGACCCAACGCAGATTGTGCCGCGGTAGGCGGGGCTTAAAAATTGTGCCGCAGAGCGAGTGGGACCGAGTTTGCGCACTACAGGCATCAATGGCGGTCGTCTGTCAGTTATTAGTTTCAGCGTGTTTAATTTCCAAAAATGCCTTCCTGTGCAGTGAAGTGGTGAATTAATAAATCTCATTTGCATAACAAGAGTGTTGGAATTAGTTATTACGAGTAAGTACATCGCTATATATTTTAATTTTATTGAATATGAAGTCAATCAAATTGACACAAAATATATGGTGATGTTGTTATGCAAACGAATCAATTTATTTATCTACACAAAAATTATGACATATTTTTTATTGATTACAATTATTTTAATCTTAGATAAAATACTCAGCATCTTTAGGGTATGCACAAAGAATGGTAATGGTGGTATTAAAACAGCTTGGTTTCTTCAAATTTCCACTCGATCTTAAGCGAAGAGGACTATGGAAGAAAACGGTTCGTTTGGAAATTAATTCAATTCAATTTTATTTATATATTTACAGGGTAACTTGTAAAGCACCAATTACCTCACAGGACTAGATAGCTAAAACCATAAGCAACAACATTTATTTTACAACTTTTGATAATTTTTATTTTTTTTGTAAAAAGTCTGTATTAACTAATTTACCACTTGAATGTTTATAACTCTACGTGCATCGTAAATAATATGTACCCAGGCGGCTTGCGTAATCTTTGCGATGCCCGTAGTAAGTTGTTGCTTATGGTGTTAGCTTCCTAGTCCTGCGAGGTTGTTGGTATTTTACAAGTAACCCTGCATATCTAGATCACCTATAATTTCAAGTCGATTCATCCACGCGTTTTCAAGATAAAGGGTATTGACAGACAGACGGACGGATGGATAAAGAAGTAAAGGGGGCCCTTAAAAGTAGTACTTAAGTGTTATGTATACTAAAATAAAACGAAATTGTAAATAATAATTAGTGAATAATTGGTCACAAAGTTTTATTTACATATTATCATAGCAAATAAACGCATTACTCGCCAAATACTGCTCTATTTAAAGACCTTAGAAAAACTCTTGCCGTAAAGTTCAAGATACTGTATATTTTATCATAATTCTTTATTATTTTAATAATAGCAATGTCACGGTGAATTATTTTCGTTGCACTTTATAACATAAAACATCCCTCGGCGAATGTCATGAACATGGTAATTTAGACCCGAACATGACGTCATAAAGTCTACTTTTTAAAGGTGTATCTGAGCGGTAATATTTTGGCCAATCAGCGACGGTATTCCGTTGTGTCAGTTTGATTGGGATATTGGGTCAAAATTTGCGCTTAGTTTCCTTGAAGTAATGCTTCCATGTTTATTTGCGTTCACTGTTTCACATCTGCCAGGCGTCCCGTGACGGCTCACATTTTTTTTTTATATAAAAGAATGGCAAACGAGCAAGTGGGTCACCTGATGGTAAGTGATCACCGCCGCCCATGGACATTCGCAACACCTGAGGAACTGCAAGAGCAAGTGCGTTTAAGGCCTTTAAGAAAAGAATAGGCTCGCTTCTTGAAGATTGCTATGTCATACCGGATCGGAAATACCTCCGCAGCTAATTGATTCCACAGAGCGGTAGTGCGTGGCAAAAAGTTTCTTGTGAAACGCACAGTGGTAGATGACCATTCATCCAGGTGATAAGGATGAAATTTCCACTTTTGGCGAGAGGGTCTGTGGCGGAATGCGGCGGCAGGTATAAGCTCGAACAATTCCTCTGAACACTCTCCGTGATAAATGCGGTAAAGGACACATAGAGACGCCACGTCTCTCCGCAGGGTAAGAGGATCAAGCCAAATAGTGAGACTCCCGTCGTCAACGACCATTCGAGCTGCACGATGTTGTAAGCGATCAAAAGGAAGAAGTTGATACTGTGGTGCCCCGGCCCAGAGATAGCAGCAATATTCCATATGCGGCCGTACTTGCGCTTTATATAATTGGAGGCGATGGACCCATGTAAAGTATCGCCTAGCTCTGCGAAGGGCACCCAGCTTTTTGGAGGCCAATTTGGCCTTGTCCTCCAGATGACCGCAAAATTTGACGTCACTCTCGATGTCGACGCCGAGAATCCCTACTTTCAGCTTGATATCCAGGGGAGTGCCCTGAAATTGAGGAGGTATGGCATTGGGGGTTTTTTTGGCAGTAAACGCGCAAGCTTGTGTCTTTGTGGGTCAAGTGTTGTCTCAATTTTAGACACAAGATTGATCAGACTCTCAATGACGTGTGCCCGAGAAATATTGCAGTGACCAAAGTAAGAGGCATCCACCGTACTGTCATCTGCATAGCAATGTATGTCATGGAATTGTAACATATCATTGATATGCAGAAGAAACAGGGTTGGTGAAAGCACACAGCCTTGTGGGACACCAGCGTTCACGGGCTTGGAGTTTGAGCATGTACCGTCGACAACGACCTTGATGCTGCGCTCCGTGAGGAAGCTGGCAACCCATTTGCAGAGTTTCTCGGGCAGCCCATAGGATGAAGCTTCGAAAGTAGCGCCTTGTGCCACAACCTATCAAAGGCTTTTGCAATGTCCAGACTTACCGCCATAGCCTCCTCCTTGCTCTCAATCGCCAACGCCCAACGATGGGCCAGGTAGACAAGAAGATCACCAGCAGACCGACCCTGACGAAATCCGTATTGGCGGTCACTAATAAGGTGATGATCCTCAAGATACCGTAGAAGTTGGCGATTGATAATGGTTTCCATTATTTTTTAGAGCAAGGAAGTAATGGCAATAGGACGGTAGTTACCTGGATCAGAGCGATCGCCTTTTTTGGGAATGGGGTGTGTTATATACTCCTTCATAATACCATCGACAAACTGACATCATTACAAAAAAAGAAATGTTTTACGTATTGACATTGTCATATAATAAAAATGTTAATTTATGTGCAAAGTTTTATTATTCATTAAATTGGCGACGAAATGGACGCCGAACAATTCAAGCAATTCCTGAGCGTCCAACAGGCGCAACAGGACCAAATTAATAAACTATTTGCGACAGTACTTGAACTTGTTGCAACACGGACACCGGTAACGACTTCGGTAGAAGGCGACAGCGTGACGAGCGCTGGTACCACGCCTAAATCATCTAACAAGATGGCAGTAATCAAAGCATTTAACATGGAAAAATACAATCCAGATATTTACAGGGTGAGTGACTATATGGAGTACTTCGAAGCCAAGTGCTTGATACACGAGGTGGATATCAATAGCCACATTAAGAAAGACTTGCTTTTGAATTGTCTCACACCAAGCATATTCACAGAAATAAAAACAGCGCTTACCCCAAATTTCGAAACATGCACATACATAGACATACGCACAAAACTTCTGGATCTATATCGGGTTAAGAAGACAAGGTACCGAGCTCTTACAGAGTTTTGGAGCTGCATTAGAGACGACAACGAATTAATGGAGAACTATGCCAACCGTCTAAAAGACCTAAGCAAAGACTGCGGATACGATAACAGTTTATTAAAACGTCAACTCCGTGACAGGTTTGCAACCGGACTGAACCACACAGAACTGGAAACAGATTTAAAACAGAAATGGCCTAATTTAATGGAAACACACGAAGGTCAAAGCAAGGAAGTAACATTTTCTCAACTTTTTTCCATAGCACAATCACGTGAACAAGCTGAGCATGACACGCCATCTACGAGCATTAAGTATATTAAAAGAAAAACATCGTACAAGTCTAATGACCAACGCTCATCAAATTATAGAAACATTCGCAAAATACGAAATAATCAATGTCTTCGTTGCGGCAAGCACAACAAACATGACTTAAGTCAATGTACAGCTAAGAATCATACATGAATGTGAAGAATGTAAAACTGTTGGTCATTTTGAAAGTCGTTGCATCAAATCGGGTAGAGCTTATATTGCTAAGGAGATACAAGAAAAACCTAAATATAAACAAAAAAAAATAACAAACACTGTCAAGAGAGAGTCATCGGTATCGTCCGACACTTACGATCACTCGGATGAGAATGACACTGATAGTGAGTTTGTTTACAGCATCGAAAAGACAAAGAGTAAAGACTGCAAAAGGATCGATACGGTTATCAATGGAAAACACCATCCAGGGTCAGCTTACTCTATAATAAGCACACAGTTTTGGAGAAATATCGGAGCCCCGAGTCTTACTAAAGCACCCAAACTGAAAGCATACGGCAGTCATAAACTTAAATCAATGGGCCTTACAGACGTTACAGTTGAAGTGGCAGGGGTACAGAAAATAGTTCCAGTCGTTGTTATGAAACACGCTAGCCCAATGCTTTTTGGTTTACACTGGAGCGAAATCTTTGAAATGGAGTTTCCTGAACCAGTTTACTCAATTAGAAACGTGACTCCAACAACATTAAAGCAAGTTCTGGATAACCATAAACAGCTATTTGACGGCAAACTTGGCAAAGTAACCAACTACAAAGTCAATATCCATATCAAACCAGGAGCACAACCTGTACACATACCAGCACGGCCTATAAAATTCGGGATGAAAAGAAATATCGAAAAAGAAATAGATCGGCTTGTTTCTTTAGGGATCATACATCAAATAGATCCTAACATAACACCCGTCGAGTGGGCAACACCCACTGTCAACGTCGTGAAGCCAAACGGTGACATCAGAATCTGTGGAGATTACAGAAGCACGCTGAACCCTGTTTTAGTAAAACATTTGCATCCAGTACCGCTTTTTGACCAATTACGGCAGAATTTGGCTCACGGACATCTATTTTCGAAAATTGATTTAAAAGACGCGTATTTACAATTCGAAATAGCACCAGAATCAAAAAAATACCTAACAATATCAACCCACAAAGGTTATTTCCAGTACAATCGAATGCCATTTGGAATTTCTACTGCGCCATCTATCTTCCAACATTTTCTAGATGAACTCCTTAAAGACATACCTAATGTGGCTACTTATTTCGATGATATAGCGGTGGCGGGGAAAAGTATGGATGAACATTTACGCACATTATCTCTCATCTTCGAACGCTTATACAAAGCAGGCCTTAAGGTTAATCTAAAAAAATGTTCTTTTCTTGAGAAAGAAATAAAATATCTTGGGCATATAATTGATAAAAACGGTATCAGACCCACGGATAAAAAAATTGAAGCGATTTCAAACGCTACTGAATCTTCAAACTCAAAGGAACTGAGGTCATTTCTCGGACTTGTCAACTTTTATGAACGTTTTATTCCTCACTTACACGGACTTTGTGCAGATCTCCACGACCTAACCAGCGGAAAACGACCGTGGCATTGGACAAATCATGAGAGACAAGTCTTTGAGAAAACTAAAGAAAAAATTGCAGCCTCCAGCGGCCTTCGATGAAAATCGAGCAATCTTCCTCGCTTGTGACGCGTCGGAAAAGGGAGTAGGAGCTGTATTATACCATAAAAACGGAAACACTGAGCATCCTATAGCTTTCGCTTCAAGGAAGTTACGAACAGCTGAAACCAAATACTCAGTTATAGACCGTGAAGCTCTAGCTATCTTATTTGGCATAAAAAAATTTGACCAATATTTGCGTGGAATTAAGTTTACTTTAGTAACTGACCATAAACCTTTTATATACATACTGGGATCTCAACGAAATCTTCCCAAACTAGCCAATAATAGACTAGTTAGATGGGCACTAATTATTGGTAGTTACAATTACGAGATTTGCTACCAAAAGGGAGAGAACAATATACTTGCAGATTGCCTCTCCAGATTACCCAACTGTGAGACACCACTATCAAAAACGGAGCGTGTAGTCCACAGGATAGAATCGCACCTTCTAGGAGCCAGAATGGTTGATTTACATCTCTCGGAAGACTTTTTGAGAGAGAAAACCACTCAAGACGCTATACTATCACAGGTATTAATGTGCATGAAAACTGGCTGGAGAGTTGGAATACGCAAGTAACGTAAAACATTACTTCCGAAAGCGTAATGAACTTTCCATAGAAAATAATATCATTATGTGGCAAGGAAGGATGGTAATTCCGAGTGATCTTCACCAGAAAGTTATGATGTACCTTCATAGAGGTCATCCGGGAATTTCCGCAATGAAAGCCCTTGCTCGGTTCTATGTTTGGTGGCCATCGATTGATGAAGACATCGATAATTATGTTAAAAGGTGTTACAGATGCCAAGAAAATAGGTCTCAGAACCAGGAGCTTCCGGTTTACTCATGGAGTATTCCAGAACAAGTGTGGGAGCGGATACACATTGATTTTGCAGGTCCTTTTGAAAACACTTACTGGTTAGTTCTATGTGATGCATTG
Source organism: Pseudoips prasinana (assembly GCA_951640165.1). Classification (NCBI taxonomy): domain Eukaryota; kingdom Metazoa; phylum Arthropoda; class Insecta; order Lepidoptera; family Nolidae; genus Pseudoips; species Pseudoips prasinana. The sequence goes on from OX621240.1 coordinate 21,694,961, forward strand.
TCCAAATGGATAGAAGTTAGACCAATGAAGAATATGCTAACCGGGAATCCTTGTTCTATCTTAGATGAAATATTTTGTACCTTTGGCTATCCTCAGATGATCGTTTCTGACAATGGTCTACAGTTCACATCATCAGAGTTTAAGGAATATTGCAAAAGCCAAGGCATATTACATATAAGATCCTCACCTTAACATCCTAGGACAAATGGATTAGCGGAGAGACTAGTGAGAACTTTTAAATCTAGATTCTCATCTTCATCGGGCTCTTCCCAACAACAACGTTTACGAGAGTTCCTATTCACCTACAGAAATACCCCACACAATACTACGGGTAAATCACCAGCTGAAATCATGTTTGGCCGTCAACTAAACTGTTTACTGTCCAACATTCGGCCCAGTAAACGTAGAACATTACAGTACCAACAAGTGAACACCTGGTGATACAGTGTATCACAGGACCAAGTTAGAAAAAACTTGGAAACCTGGGGTCATAGCCAAGCGTAGGAGCCGATACGCATATATCATATCAACGCCTAAAGGAGACAGTATACGCCGACATGCTGATCATATTCGACCGAGACTTCGATCGCAGCTATCATCACCGCAAGTGCTACAACAACCACAATCAACTTCTAGAGCCATAGTAACACCATCACCTTCCACACCCATTATTACCCCTCCTTTATTAGGCAGTTTTCCTCAAGTTATGTCACCAGAGGCAAGGCAGTCACCACCGCTCCAAGGTGAGGGAAGGCAATCACCAATGCCATCACCAATGCCACGTGATGACGCAAGACAATCACCACCGCCGACACATAATACCACACCTGTGCGCCGTAGTCAGCGTAGGGTCAGGCGACCTCGCCGTCTCATTGAAGAGCTATGATAAGGGGGGACGAATGTTATATACTCCTTCATAATACCATCGACAAACTGACATCATTACAAAAAAAGAAATGTTTTACGTATTGACATTGTCATATAATAAAAATGTTAATTTATGTGCAAAGTTTTATTATTCATTAAAGGGTGCACTAAAGATTGATTTCGGGACTACGCCCTTTTCGTAGGAGAGTCGGAGAAGACGCGTTATGGCAGAAGCCAACTCCGCAGCACATGTCTTTAGCACAATAGGGGGGATAGCGTCGGGCCCACTGGACTTGTGATGTTAAGGGAGAGAAGTACACTTCGCACGGATTTCTGAGTGAACTGAATGTCCACTAAAGTGCTGTCACACCGTGGGATCGTTGGCGGTGGTTTCTCCCCGTCGTCCAAAGTGGAGTCCGACGCAAAACGAGAACCCAGAAGATCGGTTTTCTCCTTTTCGTCGTGAGCTAATGCATCGTTCCCCTTGCGCAGAGGTGGAAAAGAAGGCCAACAAAAATTCCCTTCAACAGCTTTGGCGAGAGACCAAAAGGCGCGTGTTCCTGAAGGTAAACAAGCAAGTCTCTCGCCAATTCTGCTGATGTGCTTTGCCTTTGCCATGGCCAGCGCTCTTTTGAGGGATCTGGAGGAAAAGTTGTACTCCTTTTTCAATTGACAAGCTTTCGCATCCTTAGTGGCTATTGCATCGGCCCAGGCTCGAAATTTTTCTTGCTTTTGGCTAGATGCCAGCTTGCAAGAGGAAGCAAACCAGGGCTGGGACTTGCCACCGATGGGCACTGAAGAGTTTTTGGAATGAAAAGTTCCATACCCTGCAGCACCACATCCGCGATGGAGTCAGCAATAGCACTAGGGTCTTCCAGCGAGAAGGAAACTTTTCCCCATGCTATGATGAAAAAAAGGCCCGCATTTCATCCCAATCTGCTGACCTGTAGTGACACGGCGACAGCCCGCAGTGCGAGTCCGCAGTCGGCGCGTGAGTGGCATCACACTTCGAATCAGGCAGTGATCCAACGAGCCGAGCTGAGCACCAACGGTAACTTGTAGGCCGTCTGGATGAGAGGTCAGCAGAAGATCCAACAGTGAAGGCATATGGTTTTCCACATCTGGCACACGTGTGAACAAGGGAACCATCTGTGTTAAACCATAGGCCATGGCAAGGGCATGAGTAGATCTACCCGCATGGTCAGTTCTCTGTGAACCAAGCCACTCAATGTGGTGTGCGTTGAAGTCACCGAGCACCACAATCGAGGCTGACGGAGTCTGTTCTAGCACGGAGTCGATGGCCATTTCGACGTGCTCAAAGAGTCGGTTTGTTTCTGCATCACCGCTGTGGGACCTATAGAGGCATGCATATATTGGGGGGTAGTCGTCGCAATCAACACGCAGCCAGATGGAGGAGAGGTCCCTGCCTTCAAGATTGCCTAGGCGGTGGACACAGATATCATCTCTCACGTATACGCATACACCAGCTCTAAACACAAACCTGTGCTCAATTTTGTAGCCTGGGTAGTCTAGGTATGATGTATCCGCAGAAGACGAGATCTGCCTGAGGCAGAATTTGAGAGCGGGATTTTGCCCTCCCCAGAATACACAGGGCAGCCTGAGCAAGAATGCTCAGGGAGGGATGCTCCATTACGTAGCGTACTGGTACCCTCCTGGGGTACTTTTTCTTTAAATTCCGCTGCCATGTTAGAAAAGGGGGGGGGGGGGGCTCCGGCCACAGTAATAAACGTACTTAATTCTATCTACACTAACTTATCACACTTTTTCTAACGCTCTCGTCACGCATTCGCCAGCTTGCTCTCCAAGTCAAGCGTGCGTAAAGAAGTTATACTTCAAAAAGTTCGTCGCAATCAAATCAAAGTCCTATCCCAGTAAGGTAGTGGAGACTTTCTAGAGACTTCTATGGTGTTTTCTTATCAACACGGAAAATCAAAATTCATGGCAATATGACACTTTCCTCCACTTGTGTACGTTGTTGAAGATGTTATGTCATTCACATAAAATTTTAATTTACAAATTTTTGGTATTGTAACTCAGTATGACCTATGAATAAAATAGAATACTCTTAATTGTACACACAAGCAGGATAAATAGGTAGGATAAAAAAAAAGAATACAATTTAGTACAATGGGCGGTCTTATCGCATTAAGCGATTTCTTCCAGACAACCTTTGGATGGATAGGAGCTGTAAGTAATTGTTTTAAAAAGCGGGTGTGCAAAAAATGAAGTAGTGGATAAATATATTTAAAAAATGTGTAAGTAAGTATATTATAGTGTAAATGGGCATACCAATGACCATATTAAAATATAAAGTCCACCCTCGCTGGTTTGAAACCTATGCTATGTATTCTTTTTCAAATTCAAATTTCAAATTCAAATTTATTTAATTCGCTAAAAATATGGTTACAGACAGATGGATGGAGAGTCTTAAAGTAAGTTCCACATATTTTGTCGTACTGACATGCAAAAAAATGGTTTACATAAGAAGCTTAATTAAAATATTTGGTACAACTATTACATACTACACACTACCTAATTTATTATATTCTATTTATATTATATATCTATTTATATTCAAAAAATTCCTTAATATTATAAAATACATTATGTACAAGCCATTTTTTCAACACCTTCTTCATTTGAAATAATGGTAGTTCTCTGATGCCTTTAGGGACATTGTTAAACACTTTTATACACATTACAAATGAATTTCTTTGAAGTAGCGTAGTTCTGCAATATGGCATTAGTATGCGTGTTGGATCTCTTTTGGCAATATTTGGATTATTGCGATGTGCAGTAATAAAAAGGCTTGAATTATTTCTGACGAACATGCATACTTGAAATATATAGATTCCGGTTGATGTTAATAACTTATTATTTTTAAATAAAAGTCTACAACTTTCAAGAGGACTAACGTTGTACAGAGCGCGAACACACTTTTTTTGACTTACAAAAGCTCTGTTAGCATCTGTTGAATTTCCCCATAGTAAAAGACCATAGCCAATAATAGATTCCACATATCCATGGTAAGCGGTTCGTGCGGCTTGTGGACTAGCTACATGTTGCAGTGTACGAAGTGCATAAACGAACCTATTTATTTTGCTACATACGTTTTTCACATGTTCTTTCCAATTAATGTGTTTGTCTATTGTTATACCTAAAAATTTTGTATTTGTTACCTCTGCCAATTTTTCTCCTCTACATAATATATTTACTGTTATTGGTTGAGTTTTATAATTACAAAAATTTATGTATTTTGTTTTTGTTTTATTTACTTATTAACTTAACTAAGGTTATTATCTTCTAGCCAGGACATGATGGACTCTATAGTAGTGTTAATTTCATGTTCATACACTTGTGACTTATCATTATGCGGTATAATGATTGATATGTCATCTGCAAACATTACTGATTGATGGTTCGTTATGCTTGGTAAATCATTTATATATAAAATAAATAGTAAAGGCCCCAGAACACTACCCTGAGGAACTCCATAATTATTTTGAATAAATGATGATCTGTAGTTTATTAACTCATATTTTTTGTTAACTCGTGATATTTCAACACACTGACTGCGATATGTCAAATAGCTCTTTATCCATTCCAATGCAGATCCTCTAATTCCATATTTTTCACACTTGTGTAATAAAATATTATGATCTACGCAATCAAAGGCCTTTGACATATCAAAGAAGATAGCAACTACTGGAACTTTATTGTTAACATACTCAGTAACTTGGCGAATCACTGAAAAACCTGCAAGAGTGGTGGATTTCGATTTTTGAAAACCATTCTGCTCATCTCGAATGATATGATGTTTGCTAATAAAATTATAGATTCTACTGTACATAGCTTTTTCGAAAATTTTTGACAATATAGGTATTAAAGTAATCGGTCTATAGTTGTTAAATTCATGACGGTTATCTTTTTTAAAAAGGGGTCTGACTATGGATGTCTTAAGTTTTTCAGGAAATGTTCCATGTACGAAAGAAAGGTTTATAAGAAATGTTAATATAGGAGCAACCTCCTGCACACAAGCTTTAAGTACAAGTGTGGAAATTGAGTCATAACCTACCGAGACAGTATTCTTTAGAGAATTGATTATTCGTGTAATTTCATTTTCAGAACATGGTTTTATAAAAATGGTTGAATCTGAAATAAAACTATGAATTGCCTGAAAACATTAATATAGGCTTTAATTGACTAAAATTGTTGACAACTGTGACATGAATATTTATCTATCAAACATCATCATAGAGAAGACTATAAAAGGAGGATTATCTAAATATTTAGGTAATGAGTTTCATATCATTCTCCACCGCTTTGCTTAGAAACTGTAGTCATGTAAATGAGCAGGTGGTCTTCTAATACGCCCAGATCTTCTAATATCAACCTCTGGCTGTAACGCAGGTTGTAGTGAGACGACTCCAGGTGAAAGAGTGAGTTCAGCAACAGGCGCAGTATTGAGTGATGAAGTTTCGCCATGATTAATGCTTGTTGCGGGTGACTCATCTTGAGGTATTAAAATCTCCTGATCAGAGCCGCCTGAACTCTCATCAGTTGCAAGCTCTCGAATTCTCTCTCCTTCATCTCCAATTGGAGCTAGGTGACGATTTGACACCGCTGTTACTCGGCCGTCCCTCAGTCTATTAATTGAATAATATAATAATAATAATAATATATCTGGGGACAATGTCAGACAGATCATCCTAGCCCCAAACTAAGCAAAGCTTGTACTATGGGTACCAGGCGACGATATACATACTTATATAGATAGATAAATACATATATACATAGAAAACATCCATGACTCAGAAACAAATATTCGTGCTCATCACACAAGGGCATGTACTTGTTGGGTCGAGCGCAGCGTTTGACAAGGACCCGTCCGGCACTTGTAAGCCATGTCGGAATGGAGGTGCCGTTTGGCGATTTCCGGGAGTGTTTAAACATCCTCTCGTGCGGTGAACAGTTTATGGTAGTACAAAGCAGTGATCGTATAGAATGAAGAGCGTTATCCAGAACTTTCTCCCAACTCTCTATGGGCAAATTGTGGGAACGTAAACCCAACTGTATGGCTTTCCACAGCGTTGAGTAAAGTTTTTCAACTTGTCCGTTTCCTTGCGGGTTGTATGCTGTTGTGTTGCTCGTGGCGATACCACGAGAGTGCAGATATTCTTTTACTTCAGCAGATAAAAAAACAGCCCCTCTGTCTGAATGTATATAGCCAGGCATACCAAACATCATAAACAGATTATTTAAATGTTTTATAACCGTCTTTGCACTCATATCTGAACATGGAAAAGCAAAAGGGAATCTGGAATATTCGTCTATAATGGTGAGTATATACCGATTCATAGTTTTGCTTGGGACAGGACCTTTAAAGTCAATACTTAAACGCTCGAAGGGCGCCATTGCCTTAACAAGCTTTGGAAGTGGGTCGGCATTTTTTAAAATAATAAATCTTGGTTTTATTTCTGCACATATCCGACAGTTGTTTGTCATCGTTCTAATTTCTTCAATAGAATAGGCCAAGTTCTTTGTTTTTAGCCAGTGATGCATTCTTGTGACTCCTGGGTGGCATAAGTTTTCATGTAATTTATAGAGTCGCGTGAGTCGTGATGAGTTGTCCATGCTGGCACACACTCTGGATAACGTGTCAGCAACGTGGTTTTCTCGTCCTGGTCTATAAATAATATCATAATTATAGGGTGCCAGCTCTAGACGCCACCGCTGTATTTTCTCGTTTTTAATTTTACTAGAGTATTTTGCGTTAAACATGAATGCTACCGATCTCTGGTCAGTGATCAACTTGAATGGTCTACCTATCAAAAAATGGCGCCACTTTTTGAGTGCTTCAACAATGGCATAGGCTTCCTTTTCGACGGCGGAATGATTTTGTTCGCTTTTATTTAGCGTTATAGAATAAAATGCTACTGGCCTGGAATCCTGTGAGAGTGATGCAGCAGTTGTATGTTCCGAAGCGTCAGTTTCTACTGTGAATGGCATTTTATCGTCGATTGCGTGTATAGAAGATTTTGCGATCATCGATTTCAAGTCTTCAAAAGATTTCATGGCTTCAATGCCCAATGGAAACGAAACCGTATGAGCAATGGAGTGTATTCTTTTGGAAAAGTTTGGCACCCACTTAGAATAATGTGCAAACATGCCTAGTACTCTTCTTAACGCGGGCATATCTTCTGGAGGAGGTAGGTTAAGTAATGGCTGTAGACGATCGCTGTCAGGTTTGACAATGTGATTTTCAATCGAGTACCCTAATATTTTGAGTGATTTCTGATTAAATTTGCTTTTCTCTTTATTTAACGTCAACCCGTACTTGTCGGCTGCCAACAGAAAACGGCGTAAATTCTGATCATGCTCATCTTGAGTATTTCCGCATATAGTTATGTCGTCTAGATACGCGAAGGTCCCGATTAAGGCGCCACCAGTTCACGTAAAAATTTCATGCGAGGGGGTGAAGCACGCGCATAGCCCGCCGCTGCTGCGGGGCGGGAGGGATGCTACGGCACTCGTTGATGCCACGCGCGTGCAGATTCTTGTTATTATTTTCGTTTCGGTGTGCACACAGTGTAAAAATAGTAGTAGTGCAACTTAAATTTTATGGTAATTAATTTTTTTTTGGGCATAGGAAGTGGTTGATGGGTAAGTTAAATAAATACAGTAATAACTTATGAAATGAAATGAAATTTATTCAACACTTGGGTATTAACATACACTTGTATTTGTCAAGCTCACAATGCAGTACATAAACATAGAGGATAGTATAAAAGTTACAAAAAAAAATATAAATTAGTCCGTCCGTGCGGTTTGTTGTATCACATATATATTCTGAAATTCTTAAATAAATAACAAGTTACTAATCTTTTATTTTGAAATTTAGTTCTACCATATTAAAATTAAAGAATGGAAGACTAAAGCAAAAAGACGGAATTCTAAATGAGGGGATTACCGATCATGCGTTAATGAGCCAAAGCGATCCTCGCCGCTGAAGAACCTACCCTAGCTAGCTTGCGGCTTTCTCTAGCTACCTAGGTGGACGACCCGGAGAAGAAAGCCACAAAGAAACTCCGGGTTTGCTTTTTTCGTCTTTTTTGCTTTCAGTTTACGATTTTTTTAATGTCTTTATTATTTTACTTACATTGTGATTGGTTGTTATGTAGGCTAATGCACGCACAGAACCGTTGTCATCCAGTGAATCATAATAAAATAAATAAGCAATACCATTAAATTTCACTCAAGCACTTAGAATATCCACTTGCTAGACGAAAAAACGGTGGGTGCATCCGCGAACATTTACAAAATTAACAAGTCACACGAAGTCTATCGGAGGCGAAAAAAATATGAGCCCCAACAGCATTTCGATCAGTTACCGCAAGCAGCACCCGTTCACGAGTATGACGTGTAGGCCAGCCATCGCCTCCTTCGCCAAATTAGAGGGAAGAAAACGACCCGACCCACAACGTAAACACCCACAATATATTTTATTAATATTAAATGGTATAACCTCTTTCAGGTTTTGCATACGCTTCATTTAATTTACAATGTTTGCAATTTTTTTACATTATACAACTGATCTAATATGTAATGTAAATTTAAGATTAACAATTACAAATAACCTAAGGGCTGCAACTTTCGAACGGCAAGACCAATTTTCATGAAAAGTCCTTCCCAATTAAACTAACTATCAGATGAAATAAATGCATTTTAAACGTTAGATCCCTTTAGAAGCTGCGATGCCCCAGACAGGCACACACAATACACGTTAAACTTATGATACCTTGTTTTGTGTTAGGAGTTAAAAAAATAGGTGGAAAATAAGTAAGTGATACAATCGTTTTACCGATCAATAATTTTTAAAACAGAAACTAATAGATAGGTTTGGTAAGTTTAACGTGTGTATCTGAGTGTATGTCTGTGGCGACGTAGCTCCTTAACGGATTTTTTAAAAAGTTAGTAAAAAAATATGTTTGAAATTCATAATTATTTAAAAATCTGCGAAATTAAGAACCGTTATCTCTTCTTCATCGTGTATTCTGATACCTGCACTGAAAGAGACATCCTTATTGCATGCTATATTATTTACGTCTTCTGTAATCTATAGTACATTATTAGACTGGTTGTTCTCCTTGTCTGTTTTATCGTCCCTAAATGGTTATTCCCTACTATAGCGTGAGTCAACCAGCTCAACAAAAATTTGATTTTTGTTAAAATAACCAGTTATTGCTCCATCTTATTTTTCCAAAACTGTTCGTCTTTATTTATTTTAATGACTTTTAATGGTGTTTTCTCACTTTCCCATATACCTAAACTACACTTTTCTCTGCCACTAATATTCAACTAAACTTGGGTTTGAAAATACCGATTACTGTTTAGATTTTTTATTGTATTTATAAATTTATATTATTTGTTTTTAAAGCTTCATCCATGCCAACTTTGGAAGGAGCTACTGGACATTTTATTTCAACCAATGTGTCATCACCTACTATTCCATCTGGACTTGCCCCAAGGAATGGATATACTTTATGAATAAATAGGCCACAAGGCTCAATTTTATAATTTCTTTTTTAGCCAACTGCACTAGAGCAATTTTTCCATGTGATACAGAAGCCACGTTAGAAATATTCTTTTCGTACAAAATATCTTTACTAAATTTCCAGGACCTTTTTACTTTTAACACCCCTTCCAAAATTTGAAGCGGTAAGTAAATTTTTCCTCAGCTCTAACCATTCACAGCGGTCTATCTGTAAAACTGTTTGTCTCTCCACCGCCTTTCTGTCTACTACAAGACCTTCTAAATTTTCTAAAAACTTTCAATTTATCCACGATGTATGGTTACCAAACAAGCTAGACCAACGATTCTGTCAATTGTTCTACTGTTCAATCCTATACACTATGTACTGCCGGCCACCTACTACCGCAGACTTCACTATTATGGACTTTATTACTAAAGAGTTTAAGTGCTATTAGAGAAAAATATTATCGGTCATTTCGTTGACGTGTTTGACGTTTCCTTGTCCCAGTTTAAATAAGTAATCTATGACGTTTATTTACCATTTTCACAAACAATTACTTCTAAAAATGTAAAAAACAGTTCACAAAAAATCTTAAAACCTACCTAATACTACAAAAAAATAATAACTACTTTGGATAAAGTAATTTCTGTCTTATATTTATTGAAATTTTTATTAAGTGGTTCGGCGATCAGAGCGACACAGAAACCACGTCCCGGGGCAGCGTCTAAACGCGAATTGAAAGTACAAGTCGTTCCGACATTTGTTCTTGTCACTCGGTTAATAAGGTCGAACTTTGCGTAACGAAGGGCGGTTGTCTGAAAATGCAGACGCTGAAGTCAATTTATATTTAAGGTTTTTATTTAATTTTGTAAAAAATAAAGAGCAAAATTATAAAATAAACGGTCCATTCTTTTAGAACCTATTTAAGGAACACACTTCTTAAAAAAAATATGCTGTTGTCGCTTAAAATATGGAGAAATAGAAGCAGAAAATTTTTAATCTTAGGTCACTTCACATTTTTTTTTTGCTTTAGACCTTTGTTGTTTTGGAAATCTACTCGGTTCATTATTTTATTCATATTCTTCGCTTCCTACTGTATTTTTCTTAGTTTGGTATCTATTTCGAGACGTGAGATTCGTAAGAAGAAAAAGGGGCTTCTTACTGAGTTTTCAACTACGACGTCGCCTTAAGCCTTCCTTTCTGATGATCCAGTCGATAGTTCTCTGGAAACTAGACACACCATTTGTCACTCCAATGGGAATCCGACAAAATTGATACAGGTTACCAGCCGCTTCAAAAGCCGTATATATACGTTCATGAGTGACAATTGGAATCTGATGATACGCACTCTGTAAGTCAATGGCACTGAAGATACTATATTTAGAAACTCTCGTGACTATTTCTTCAATATTTGGTAACGGATAGGCATCCAAGAGCGTATACTTGTTGATTGTCAATGAATAATCTATAACCATTCGCTTTTTATGACTGGCAGTCTTGGTTATCAGCACTTGTGCTCGCCAAGGTGATTTACTCTCCTCTATTATGTGCTGTTCCAGCAATTTCTTGATTTCACCTCTAATAAACTCCTGGTATTCACAACTGTACTTCCGGGATCGTATGGCAATCGGTTTGCAATCAGAAGTAACGTTGTTGAACAGCGATACGGCAGGAACTGATGCCTCGGCGACAGAACAAACCTTCAGAGTGTCCTTCGGTCCACCAAATTCAAGTTCCAATGAAGAATGTAGGCTGAGAAGATCGTGACCTATAATGACATCAGCGCACAAATCTTTGACTATAAGTAATTGAACATTGTCATATGTGTTTTCTCCTAATTTGATATTTTGGACCGTAGCTCCGGTGACTTGCAACGTTAGAGTAAGAGAGGCCATGGAGATCATCTGACGACAGGGAGTTTTCTTCAAATGTGCTAGGTTAGCAAAATTTTCATTAATGAAACTAATACTACTGCCTGTGTCTATTAGCGCCTCCGCTCTGATACTTTTAATGAAGGCAGGGATCATAGCTTTTCTTAGAGATGCTGGCGCTGCGGCCATGATACTTGCAGCGCAGTGGGCGCAATTCTCCGGAGGACTACTGGACACATTGTGTGGTTTGCTACGGCAGACAGACGCGTAATGACCTTTCTTACTACAGATTTGACAGGTGGCACCTGAGGCAGGGCAGTTTTTACGCCTGTGTAAGCGGTCTCCTCCACAAAAGAAACATTTCCAATGGGATTTTATGTTGCCCTTCGTCGCAGTAATAGCAGCCACTTGAGATGATTCATCTGTCTCAGCAGACTGCTCATTGTTGACTTGAACGATGCTCCTTCTTTCAGATATTGCATTGACGGCCGGTAGGTTAAAATTTTGCGAGTTGTTCTTCGCCATTTCCATCGATATTGCCTTACTATAGGCGTCATCCAGAGTAAGTGTAAGGTTTTCAAGAAGACGTTCTCGTATTTTAGGTGATGTTAGACCAGCGATGAAAGCACCTCTAATATTCTCGCTTTTATTTGTTTCGGCGTCCACTGCGGCAAAAGCGCATTCTCTTGCTAACAGTTTGAGGGCTTGTAGATACAGAGCAATAGATTCACCGGGATGTTGGCGCCTAGTAGCGAGAAGATGCCGAGCAGTAATAATGTTTGTGGGCTTGATGAATAAAGCATCTAGTGTAGCCAATGCCACGTTGTATGTGGTACAGTCACTGATTGTTTGGTATACGCGGGGCGATACATAGTTTATCAGCAACTGGAGTTTTAGGTCGTCTGAGAGCGCCGGAGTAACGGCAGCGGCACCAGCTCCATGAGACGCAGATGCGGCTTGTGCCGTCAGGAAATTGTTGAAGGTGCGTTTCCAGTGTTCCCATTCGGGGCCCGTGGAACTTAATGAATAATCACCATCAAAGCGATCCGGTCTCAAAAACTTTTCCATTTTAGTCAATTAAATTGAAATAAAACTATGAATTGCCTGAAAACATTAATATAGGCTTTAATTGACTAAAATTGTTAACAACTGTGACATGAATATTTATCTATCAAACATCATCATAGAGAAGACTATAAAAGGAGGATTATCTAAATATTTAGGTAATGAGTTTCATATCAGAATCTAAGCTGTCTATTGGTCTTATTGGTACATTATTTACTATTCTGTTGTTATGAACTATATTTACAAAATAATTATTGAATTTACTAGCTATATGCAAAGGTTCATTTGTTTTAGTACCATTATCATATATCCACTCAATTTATTTGGTTCCTGTATCATTATATTCTTTGTTCTTTATGATTTCCCACGTTGCTTTGTTTTTATTTTTTGATCTTTGTAAATGTTTATTGTTTATATTCTTTTTAGACCAAGTCACACAATTTTTAAGTTATTTAGAGTATTTATTGTAGTTTATTTTATTTTGCATATTTTTATTTTTGTAGCAGTTATATTTTAGTTTTCTTTTGTTTATATTTGCTATTCTTATACCTTTTGTGATCCATCTAGAGCCACAATAATTTATTCCAGTTTTACACTTTTGCACAGGGAAACAAAGTTCATATAACAGACAAAACAGTCGATAAAAGCTGTTAAACATTTCATTTTCACCTTCAATTTCTTTCTCCCATGCAATACTACTGACATAATCTTTAAATTTTTGGATATATTCTTTGCAATAGTTTCTTTTCATCACATACCAATATTTTACGGATGGTTTTTGTTTAGTAATGGGGAAGCTAATAGTCTGACAGGTATTATGATCTGATAAATAAAAATCATATAGCTTACTACTACATTCTTTGATATTGCTAGCTATGTGGTCAATGCAAGCATTTTGTCTTGTAGGTTTGTTTATGTGAAGCTTTAAATTATAATTTAAAGCTTCACATAAAGCTCTTAGTCAGATGCTCTCACCAGTCCGTAAGTGATTCCATTGATGGGTGACCGCCAAAGTGGTTTAATTTGTGAGCGTCTCCGTGCTTCGGAGGGCACGTTAAGCCGTCGGTCCCGGTTGTAGCCATTAGGCAACAGTCGTTAAGCCATGTCAGAGGCCTACTGGGCGGCTTGAACAACTCTGACACCAGGGTAACCACTGCCCATACGATAAGTAAGTAAGTATTATAATTGTTTAGTAAATTATTTAAATCCTCTGCTGTATTATTATCTTTAAGGGTATCAATATTTAAGTCACCACAGAGGATAATTTGTTGTTTATTTAATTTAAAAAATAAGTTGTGAAGCAGAAAATCTAATTTAGTAAAGAATATTGATAAAGGTGCATTGGGTGTTCTATATAAGCATAAAATTATACATTTGTAACCTGGGAATTCGACACCGCAACACTCAAAGGATTTATCTACCGACACTTCACTGCATAGTTTTACTATTTTATATTCTAGTGATTTTTTTAATAGAATACAAACCCCTCCTCGACGTTGTTTTGATCTGCTGTACGCAGCTGCTAATTTGTATTTTTTCAAATTTACGTTAGGTTCATCTCCTTTTTTAATGAATGTTTCACTGAAACACAGAAAGCTTAGATTGTGACCCTCTTCTATCAATTCTTCAATACACAATTCGACATATTCAGTTTTGTTTAAATACCCTGCTACATTTTGATGTAATAAGGTTATATTCTCTTTAGTTTTATTGTTGTTATTGACGAAAAAATGATGTAGTCGAGTTTAATCGGGGGGTAGATACAGAGTTTGTGTTATGAATTATTTTATTTAATTTCTTAAAATAGTAAGGAATGGTGCCTTTTTTGGTTCCTGCATCTGTTCTTCGCTGTAAAGTAACTTCCGGGGTTATAAGTAATTTCTTTGTAATGTGCATATCAGTGCTGGTTTTACAACGGTCTTTGACAATGGTTTTAATATTTTTTATAAATTTACAATAGTAATATTCAGAATCTAACAGTAAATTTATTTTTGCACAAGTGTTTGTTTGGTATTGAACCTTAGACCTACCTTGAGACTCAATATAGTTACAATTTGGAGCATTGTTACACAAATTCTTAAGCATACTATTAATTTTAAATTCATTTAAATATCTATTATGACATACATTTAATATTATGAAATTAGAGTTCTTTTTAATTTTCAGTATTGCACATACTTCTGCAAATATTTTTAAGGGATTCGTATCATTTTCCCCAACACAAAGGATAAAACAGTTATTTTTATTATCTTCAATTTCATAACAGTTACTTAAAATATCTTCAGTCTTTGCAAAAGGTTTCGTGCAGGAGAATACTGAGAAGTCTTCAAATTTACTATTAATTCTTGTTTGAATCAATGTTGATGCCAGATCCACACATTGTTGACCTCCTGATATAAATATAGTTCGCTTTTCCGGGGTATCTCTTACGTTATATCTGGCATTCTTATTATGTTTTTCAGTAGTTATAGAGCCTGGTGAATTCGTATCCACTGTGTTCTTATTACGTTGTGAAGAGGTTATATCATCCGAAATATTTTCCATATTTTTTGGGCTACGTATTGGAGAGTAGTATGTTTTATCAAGAGATTGGATGTTGTATTGTAGCGAGGTAACCTTTGCCTTGAGCTTATCATTTTCTGAAATAAGTTTAGTAATTTGGTCACTCGCAGTTTCTAACTGACGTTTCAGTGTATACACTTCTTCGCGTAGTTCTGTTAAAGTTTCATCACAACATGTTGATAAATCTGGCAAACTAGTTGCTCTTATATTTCTTGAGTTGGATGATATGAACGATTCTTCATCTGGAATGCTATTATCAGTCATAATTATTGATCTTTTATTAGGTACAGTGTTTTGCTGAATGTGACGTATTCTATATCCATTTATAATTCAAATATTTCAACAATGTTTATTTTTTCAAACCAATGATTTGATAGTTTCGATTTCCACACTAATATTAAATGCTCAAAAAGGTTTCCTGTAGTGAGGATCGATCGTACATACACAGCTCCGTCAACGCGTACACTTAACCACTAGGCTACGTTCTATCTAAGAAAGACGGTGAAAAAGTGCTATAATTTTTAACTAATAATTTGAAATTTTATGACGTAATCGACGTTTTTGAATTTGAATTTTTGTTGCAAATGTTTTATTGTTTACACTTTTTTCGTAATTAGCGAATTAAGTTGAACTATTTAAATTTATCCCACTCACTGTATTTTGAAAGATTTCTATTATTTACTGCAAAAGTTTCTTAAAGTTATAGCACATATTTTTGTATATTTTCAGGTTTTTTTTGGAGAAGGTTCGAAGTTCAAATTATTTTATAAAAAACACCATAAGTTGTGATAGTTGCATAAAGATAACGTTTCCACTTATTACTTGCACTTATTAATTCACTTTTAACAACATTACTAGTAAAACAATTTGAGATTTATATTTTTAAATGATTTAAATAGCGGAGCAAGATGTTTACGTGACGCCCAGCGACATCTATCCTATCATCTTTTCTTCTATCTTCTTCTATATCTAGGGTTGGCATTATTGTTGAGAACTGATACGGGGCTTATTAGTGACTAAAATTGAGACAACACTTGACAGAGTCTCAAACTGGGGGCATATCAACCTGGTTAAATTTAACCCCCTAAAGACACAGGCTTGCGCGTTTTGTGCCAAAAAAGCACCTAGTGCCATACCTCCTCAATTTCAGGGCACTCCCCTTGATATCAGGCCGAGTTCTGAGATTCCTGACGTCGACATCGAGAGCGACGTCAAATTTCACGGTCTTTCAAGACAAGGCCAAATTGGCCTCCGAAAAGCTGGGTGTCCTTCGCAGAGCTAGGTGATACTTCACAGGGGCCCATCGCCTTCCATATAAGGCGCAAGTACGGCCGCATATGGAATATTGCTGCCACCTCTGAGCCGGGGAACCACAGTACCAACTTCTTCCTTTTGAACGTATAGAACGTGGTGCAGCTCGAATGGCTACGGGATCCCATTATTTGGCTTGATCCTTTTACTCTGCGGAGAGACGTGGCGTTTCTATGTGTCCTCTACCGCATTTATCACGGGGAGTGTTCATAGGAATTGTTCGAGCTTATACCTGCCGCCACAGACACTCTCGTTAAAAGTGGAAATTTCATCCTTATGACCTGGATGAATGTCATCTATGTACCACCGTGCGTTTCACAAGATTTTTTTTGCCGCGCACTATCACTCTGTGGGATCAATTACCTGCGGAGGTATTTCCGATCCGGTATGACATGGCAACCTTCAAGAAGCGACCTTTTAAGAAAATAATTTCTCAAAGGCCGGCAACGCACTTGGGTCCTCTGCTGTTGCAAGTAGGTATACACGGGCGGCGGTGATCACTTTCCATCAGTGATCACTTGCTCGTTTGCCATCCTATTTTATAAAAAATAAACTGAAAACAACGGTAGGTAGTACTTAGGTATATATAGATTTATTAAAATAAAAAAATCAATAAAAAACAACGACCACAAAAACAACTCACTGCAATCATAAATTAATCGTAAACCAGTTCAATTATTGTTGAGAAGAACCACCAGAAAGAGATTCCTGTTTCTTCGCCCAGTCATATTTTGACGTAGATTTTACTTTAAGTATTTTGAAATATTGATAAACTGGACAAGTAACAAAACGGGACGAGATACTTAAATACTATATACTATATACTAATATCTAGTACTATCTATACATATAATAAATCTGTAGAAAAAAAAGCCAGGGGGGAGATAACCAACCGTAGACAGTAACCAGCAGAACCCATTTCCAGCATTTTTGAATTTTTTGTCTGTTTGTCTGTGCACGCATCACGTAAAAAGTACGAATCCAATGTATAATTGACTGATTGATAATATCTTTTGTACAGACGCCAGCACATCCAGCTACCCCAATCTGTCATATTCTTTTATAGATTTTCAACGTTATCACATAAGCATAAGGTTCACTTTAAATTGGGCAATTCTGATAGATTGGGGTAGTTTGATGTGCTGGCGTCTGTACATAAAATAATTAAAGAATTACCATTTAATTTTTTAATTCATTGAGTCCTACTTTTATAAAGCCCCGAAATTGCCCATTCTCCAAGGGTCATACCGTCACTGACAAGCCTAGCTTTTTAACCGTCTTCAAAAGGAGGAGGTTCTCAAGTTCACCGGTTATTTTTTTTTTTATGTATGTACACCGATTACTCGGAGATTTATGATCCGATTTACGTGATTCTTTTTTAGTTTGATGCGAAATAGTTGCCATTTGGTCCCATAAAAATTTTGTATAGTTTGGCCCAGTAGTTTTAATTTTATGGACACTTTTGTATGAAAATTTTTGTTTATGTGGACGATGTAATTGTCTTTGTCACTTTGTTTTAAATCTTAGCCAACCTAGCTAGACTCATACTGTTCAAATGTGCCCTGGCATGAACATAAAGAACAATTTCAGACGACTAGCATTTAATACGCGCGGCCAAGCTCGTTTTTGGAAGCGCATGTAGGCGCACCTTTTAGCACAAGCGCACTTTTTTACCCATTACGCTGAGATTTATGAACCGATTTACGTGATTCTTCTTTAGTTTGATGCGGAATATCTGCCATTTTTAGGGTTCTTTAGCCAAATGCCAAAAATCGGAAACCTTATGGATTTGTCATGTCTGTCTGTCAGTCCGTATGTCACAGCCACTTTTTTCCGAAACTATAAGAACTATACTGTCGAAACTTGGTAAGCAGATGTATTCCGTAAACCGCATTAAGATTTACACATTTACACACAAACATAGAAAAACAAACAATAAAATTTGGGGGTACCCCATACTTAGAACTGAATTAAAAAAAAACATCAAACCATAGGTACATGTGGGGATCTATGGATAGGTCTTCGAAAATGATATTGAGGTTTATAATATATTTTTGTCTTAACTGTATAGTTTGCGCGAGAGACACTTCCAAAGGCGTAAAATGTGCCCCCCCCCCCCCCCCCTGAGCATGATAAAAATAAAACAAATAGATGATGTACATTACCATGCAAACTTCCACCGAAAATTGTTGAACGAGATCTAGTAAGTTGTTTTTTTTTAATGCGTCATATATCGTAAACCGCAATTTACCTTCCATTCTATCAACTCAAATACTTGCTGCTACGGATAAAATCACTCCGCCTTTCACGGGCGAGTTCGACTCGAACTCTCTTGACTCGTTGTCTTGATCATCAATACGACCTAGTTTATGAGCATTCTGCTCAGTACACTAGATGGCTAATCGATCATGAATAAGACCTAGTCTAACAGCCCTCTGCTCAGCAGACTCATTAGCTGATCAATCATAGATAAGACCTAACTTATGAGCCCTTTGCTCAGTATACTCATTGGCTAATCGATCATTAATAAGACCTAGTCTTCATAGACTCATGCCCTCTGCTCAGCAGAGTTGATGGCTATTCGATCATTAATAAGACCTAATCTATAAGCCCTCAGCACACAGACTCGTTAGCTAGATGGTCATAAATACGGCCTAACCTATGCGCTTGCTGTTCAGACTTTCATGAATCTTACCGAGTCTAGACTCGTACTGTACAAGTTTTCTTAGAGTGAGCGTAATTCTATGTAGTTTGTTCATACTTTACAAACGGTCTTTTCGATCTTTCACTGTCTCATAAGAACGTGAAAAAGAGTTTCGAACAACATTTTTTCGGAGGATATTTCTTTTTCCCTTCTCGTTTGTTGGGAACTATAGTTTTGAGGCGCGCGGCACCTTTCGTAGTCCTACTCATAGCTAGATACTAATATGTAACAAATAAAAAAAAATCGTTTAAAAAAACCGACTTCAAAAACTAAAAAGTATAAAAAAAATATCTTAATAAAGATTTAATTTAATACATCTCTTATGCAAACGTAATACCTGTAATATTAATGAAATACTATAATTTGTATGTGCTACCTATTAATAAGGTTTGAAGTCGGTGCCAAGCCCTAAGCAAAATAAAAGTTAATATTACATACAGCTTTCATACTTTGTGATGAAATTCCTACACTAAAGATTAACCTACGTAAATAGACTTAAAGGACAATATGAATTAATATGGAACAGATGAAACCGTATCATAAAAAAATATTTAATATTAATACCTGAATGAGTTACTATAGTTATAATAAATCTATATTATGCGTTTATATGAATGTATTTGTGGCCCTGGAAAATAAACAGATAAATTATTAATTAGGAGACAACGCATCAAAATTTTACTATATTTCGAGACGACCGTCAACGACGTGTGTCCGCTTGGGTTGTTTGTGTAGAAATACGAAGCTATCCCGCTGAAAGTAACGCGCGGCGAGTGTGGTACCTACTATTACATTTGGCTTGGCACCGACATCAAACCTATTAATAGGTAGCACATACAAATTATAGTATTTCATTAATATTACAGGTATTACGTTTGCATAAGAGATGTATTAAATTAAATCTTTATTAAGATATTTTTTTTATACTTTTTAGTTTTTGAAGTCGGTTTTTTTATTGGCATTATATTACTTACTTTTTAGAATTTAGAAAAAGAAATATTCAAAATTGTTGAAATGAGTAGGTATGTTCAAGTCCGTATCTATGGACTTGGCTGTTGAACATACTCGACTACTAGGTACTACTTAGAAGATGATTTCATTTTATTTTTCTAATATAGATTAGAAAAATAAAATGAAATCATCTTCTAATATTCTTAAAACAACGTGGAATGTTATAAAAACGAAACAGGTAGTGCTACTAATATTAGAAAAGTGAAAGTTTGTGAGTAGGGATGTTTGTTACTCTTTCACGCAAAAACTACAAAACGGATTTTGATGAAATTTGTAGTAATAAAGCTTAGGTATACTTATATATACTATCCGAAAACCACAGGTTTTTAATTCATATCTAAAGTTAAACACGGGTGAAAACTAATATTTGCTTATTGGGAAAGAAGAGATATAAGTAAGAATAAGGTATAAAAGGTAAAAAAAAATAATTATATAAGTATGTATGTAATATAAAAGGTAAAAATATCATTTTCCGAATGCCACTCAAAGTTTAATGAAAAATGTGAAGATAGTATTAATTTAACATTATAGGAATAATTATACTTAAGTAATTAGGTAGGTACTACATAGATAAACTTTAATTATACTTATTGAATTTACTTCCGATTTACACATTTTTATGCAAAGCTTCAGCTCTTTCGGATATCGGGAAGTGGGTAAAATTTAACTTGTTAGATTTGATTGCCCAAAAGCAGATCCCGGGACAAGTAAAAGTAAATTAAACTTGTAAACAAATACGATATATAACGGTACAATATATATCAAGTAGTACAATTTTCCTCACCAATTAAGACGCAAAAAAGGAAATGCGAAGGGCCATTTCTACGTAATGACTCCAATCAAGGATCCGGAGAAGCTAATAGCGTCGAGGTAATTGCTGTCCACAACAAATGAGCATCGTCAAAAAATAAGAAAACATGCAATTGCACTTTCACTATGACAACGTCTTTATTCTGTAGACAACTAGCTTAAGAAGTGAATTCCACTAGCTTGGCAAACAGTTCCTACATAAACCCATGTTTTGCCATGGATTATTCGTGATGTTCCGATTAGGTAGGTGTCGAGTACTCGGTGTCGCGTGTGTCGTCGCGGCCATAATGAGACTGGGCCTTCGGGTAGCGCCTCACAAGACCGAGGCGCTATGATTCCACGGCTTACGCCGTAGGGAGGAACCACCCAGTATGTCGATGCGTGTAGGTGACGCAGAGGTCAGGGTGGGGCGGTACATGAAGTACCTGGGCCTCACCCTAGACAGCCGATGGGGCTTCGAGGAGCATTTCGAGCGTCTGCCCCCCCCAAGTGCGCCGGGTAACCGGTGCGTTACACCGGCTTTTGCCACACTTCGGGGGTCCCAGGGAAGAAGTTCGCCGCCTCTACGCAAGTGTCGTGCGATCCATGGCCCTTTATGGGGCGCCCGTCTGGTCCGAACGCCTGACGGGCGCCTCAGCTGCAGAGCTATTTTGAACAACCTGCAGCGTGTGGTGGCCATACGGATCGCACGAGGATACCGGACGGTATCCTTTGACGCGGCGACACTCCTGGCGCGCCTCCCGCCGTTTGATCTCCAGGCGGCAGTCGACGCGACGGTTTACACCGAGATCCGCGTCCGCCTAAAGAGCGGTGAGGCGCCAGAGCAGACGCTCATTGCCTATGCGCGGGATGCACACCGGCGCGTACTAACACAGTGGCGCAGCGCACGGCTGGAGTTGCGCCTAAATGCGTGCCAACGTGCCGTCGGTGCTATCCTGCCTCACCTCGAAGCCTGGGTGGGAAGGAAGGGCGGTTACGTCACCTACAGACTGACACAGATACTCACCGGACACAGGTGTTTCGGTGAGTATCTGTGCCGGATCGGCAGAGAAGCGACGACACATTGTCACCATTGCGGGTGCGACCTGGACTCTGCCCAGCATACGCTGGAGGAGTGCCCGGCCTCGGAGGCCGAGAGACGAGTCCTGATCGCTGAGATCGGACGGGATCTTTCGCCGCCAGCAGTCGTGTATGCGATGCTGGCTGGCGTCTCCACCAAATACTTAAGACGCCGTGGCCTCTTTCTGTGAGGCAGTTTTGCTGCAGAAGGAGGCCGCCGAACGGGATCGGGAACGAGACGATCCCGCTCGTAGGCGGAGGAGGCGTCGGGGTGGCGGCGGCAGTGTGAGAAGTGTCCTCTACTGCCGCCACGTACAAGCGGCTCCGGGATGACAGCGATCTGTTTGTGGCGCAGTCGCCGTGCCGTACTGGCAGGAGTCGGCAATAGGGGAGGGCAATCTCGAGCCCTCCCAGGGTACGTGTCCCAACCATCTGGGACATGGCGCAAAAGGGAGGCACCGGAGCAGCATACCTGCGTTCACGTGGCTCCTTCCGTGAGGAGCTAAGAGAAGTCCACGGCAGGTTAGGCTTAGTCGGTGCGAGTCCGACATATCCACCCGCAGACACTTTTTGCGGGTGGCATGCGAAGGCATTCCCCCTGCCTTATAAAAAAAAAAGAAGGTGTAGAGTACGATGAAGATAAGACCCTATGCTTGTATTTACGAGAGGTGTGGTGACGCCGGTGAATATCAGAATATCGCCAACCCGTCTCCTAAGAGTGACGATTATGGCATATCCCCCCACGATGATTCTTGGGGGAGGCTTGTCCAATAGTGGACTTCTTTCAGATGTAATGATTGAGTGTACACTCCTGTGCCTTGAATTGTACGTAAAGGGGCCTGTCTTGGGCTTTATCACTTTATTATCGGCTAGCCCGCCCCTTAAGTAAGGGTGATGGAATGGAGAGTGCCTCCTGTGTTTGCACATACACATGTTTTCTAGATGGTCTTTGTTTAAATTGTCCCCTATGATACTTTTTTCGTAAATATATTATTACGCACTCGTAGGTTCTGCACATTAAAACTCCGAGATATTTTCTACACACAATATTTAATCGAACAGAATAACGTTCTCATCTACCGTCGTACAAAGAATGCCCCTATAATAATTCTCCTACCCTATTTATATTTTTATCAGTGACAACCATTTGAAAGTCTACTATCGATTATTAATAGTTTGAAGATGTAAAATTATTGTAGAATTATTATAGTAATTAATAAAATGATAATCAGTAATCAAATAAATAATCACAGTGTAAAAATAGTATTATAACATAGCAGCTACGTCATAACCGTTGCGCGGCTATTGAGTACTTGATAACAATATACAATACACAAAAGACACCCTGACCAAGTCAAATAGATATGTTCCTTGATGCAATATTTTTCTTATGCGATGATTGAACCCGCAACCTTTGTATCGGAAGACTTGTTCAAAGCCCACCGTAGGCCCCTAATACGGCCAAATGACTGTTGTCAATGACAACAGTCGAGACCGATAACCAGCAATCGATTCCCTAGATCAATTATAACATCGATTCCCTAGACGATTGGTACCTACTCAAATCATTAAATCGTTCCCGTTTGTTCGCTCATTAGCGAAGTCTGTGAAGTAGGACATGCAAAAGTTTATCAGCCGGTAAAGTTTTTCTAAACTTAGTTTGAATTCATTTCATATTCAGAAAACTTGGTAACAAACGTTGAGATCGCGCGAGTCGCATCCGGACATCGAAGTTACACTAACGAATCAACTTTTACAAGTTCACTGGTTCATCTCGTTGGCGAATTAAAAATAACGAGTCGATTGTATGTTTGTTTAAATAAATAACATAAAAAAGGTTTTTATTCACGTAGACTTCAAAAAAGTGCTTGTATGACTAGTATAATAGTTGATTAAACGTAATTATTTCTAAGTACATAATAATGTATATATATATTTATATCACGAACCGGAAGACGCAGCGTGGGCAGGCCCCCTACAAGATGGACCGATGCGATGATCTTGTGCGGGTCGCTGGAAACTGCTGGATGCGAATAGCGCAAGACCGGTAATTGTGGTGATCTTTTGGGGAGGCCTTTGTCCAGCAGTGGACGTCTTTCGGCTTATATGATCATGATGAATATATATTATCTATAATATTTAAATATTTTCAAGTATGAACTAGGAACATTGCGATCTACGATATCAAAACGGTCTTTAACAAATATTTTTTGATTTAATAATCATAAATAATAGTGCTCATGGCCGAATATTGGCTACGGCAGCTTGCTTGCTTATCGTATGGGTAGTGGTAACTAATCGCAATAGTCTAGCCAACTAGGCAAAATGTTTAGCGGAAACTCCAATCACTCTTATAATCAGACTATACTACACGACTGGAAAGATCAGGCGCATAACTGATAACTTTTCGAGCTCGCCGAGTCATGGAAGAATAATACTTTGTGGCCACTGCTGGGTGTTTTCATGCCCAAAAAATCTCAATATTACGGTTCGTGATTATAACCCAAGGGAGTAGAAAAAATTCTAATCTAAGAAATAACTGGGAGGCGCATTTAACAAAGAACAGGGTCTAGTGTTTAGTAATTCTGACTCCTAAGCCTCTCTAAGAGAGAGAGAGAGAGAGAGAGAGAGAAGTTAAGTACCAGATAACTGATATATTACATATACTAGTTTTCTTTTGTAAATACATACTTATATAGATCATTTAGGTATAGGGAAGGTAGTACGAGATGATCCCCTTAAGCGCGAATCACTGATAAATACATAATTTTCAAAGTCAACCAAAAATAAAGACGATTACTAGGTACTAGTATATTTATCTATCTAACCTTTCTAATACTCAAAATTGGAAATTAAATGAGGTTTCATTAAAATAATTCATTTCTTTTTATACCTTACAAAGTAATCGTTTTGTACACCCCTATGGGTAAGATGATCCCCCAGGTAGAGGTAAGATGATTCCTATGATCATGTACCCCCATACCGAAAAAAACAATAAAATATGAAGAAAACGAGTTAAAAAACAAAAATACGCTGTAATGGAACATATTCTTTATTTAAAATAGTCAGCAAATTAACAAAATCAACAGTCAGATTGAAACAAACAGTGTCACTGTTTGTTGCAATCTGACTAGAAGTCACAAATTTAAAACAAAAATAAAACAGTCTTCTAGGTTACTTATTATTTTTTACTAGTTACATTAATCATAATGACATCAATTTAAATATTGTACCTATTCCTTTCAGAATACCTAACTAAGCGAACAAATCGTTCAAAAGTACCAAAACGAAACTATTTCTCCCTCCTTATAAATTTAAACACTTTTTGGCAGGTGCTGTGTTGCATATATCACAAATAAATTCACCAGCTTCATCATCTTCTAATCCAACACATGCTTCATGCCCCCATTTTCCATATGCACAACATTTTATCCATCCTTCACCATTGATATCGCATGAAAACCTCTCTGTGCAGCGTAGACACTCAGTATCATCTTCAGACTCCGATGTGTAGGTATATGAAGGTTTCTTTCTTTTAGTTGACTTCCCTGAACTTACTCCTTTGCCTTTCTGTGTTTTTTAGGTACACCGTTTTTATGATTTCTTTTATTCTATTTCTGTTTGTTTTTTGCGAGATGATCCCGAAGATCATCTCGTACATATAGAAAGGAATCATCTTGACCCAAGTCCCACTTTTTCATTAAATGTTTGCTAACATAACCTACAAGCACGCGGCTTTGTTTACGTGACCCAAACACTAAAATTAAGCATACTAGAAAGCCTCAAACACAACAGAAATAACATTTAACATCATTTAAATAAAAGTAACATAAGCTCAAAGTTATGCCCACCTTAGATTAGCCGTACACAATTTTGATTTTTTCTCGTCTAAATCGATATATCGCTCACGCCGCGATTACGATTAGACTGAGGCGGGGGGGTGTGCGGAGCTATGCTTTACCAGTGAAATCAACTAGATGGCATTAGTAGATTCAACACAATCGCAAAGGATCGTCTTACCCCAAGGGATCAACTCGTACTACTTTCCCCTAGTTTGTTTCAGGACAAACAGACATGTTCATGCACACAAATATTTGTCCCGGGTGGGAATCGAACCCACGACCTGCGGCGTGAAAGGCAGCGTATCTACCAACCACGCCAACCAAACCAAAACCAACCAAATATTTTTTTACTTTTAATAATCGTACCTACCAATAATGGTTTCAGATCACCATCAATTGAACTCCTCAAAATGGCTGACGTAGTACGCCCAAAATGGAGTTATAACTTGAACTCGTTTTGCCACGGGGGCCTACCGGCTAAGTCGCAGAATATCGATTTCTTAAATGGCGTTCAGATAAATAAAGGTTAAAAATGACATAATCAATCGTTTAATCGGCTTCCATGAGCACATGTGACGCCATAAATGGTCCGGAATCGATTGTCAACGATGAAGCCAATTTAACGATTGATTGAGTAATTTTAAACCTCTATTTTATTTGAACGCCATTTAAGAAATTGATGTTCGGTGACTTAGCCGGTAGAGCACCTGGGCCTCTACCGGCTAAGTCGCCGAACGTCTATTTTTTAATGGCGTTCAAATAAAAAAAAAACTTGTGTGTACTTATGTACACGCGTTAGAAGTTATACTTCTTTGGCGTATGGAAAAAAAATAACTAAAATGCAGTAGTGATTAACGATAAATATTAAAATTTATCAAAAAGATTTTATTTAAATAAAAATACTAGAATATACAACTTGAACATAGTTATCAATTTTCATACCACCTAGAACTAACTTCATGCTGTTAAATTTAGGTGTCGCCATGTCGGTGTGCGCGCGTGTGAGCTTAATATATTTGGAAGAGATAAAAATAATAAACGAACTAAGGGGTTAATAATTTATTTATTTAAAATTCTGATATTTGAATTGCTTATTTATTTTATAGACACAAGAATAGAATATAAAATATATTTTACATTATATTAGTTGTAGAATACACAAATCAAAGTTGAAGCATATATGTACGTAAATCATATAATAAAAATAAATTAAAAAGTATTTACCAAAAATATACATTAAGTTACTTAACTTAGGTCTGCTCGGCGTGGCTGCTCCGGAGCGAATGTGTCGAGGACAGCGGAGGGGCGGGTTTTTATAGCCAGTACGCCAGTGATAAACAAGTGACGTCACATCGTACGATTTTCATACAGACTCGTTAATACTTGCATTTTAACATAAAACCATGATAAAATTATAGAAAAATAGCGTAAATATGTTGTTATTAATTAGTTAAATTACATACTCGGTCTTACAATAGTATAATTAGTAAACAAATCACGTTAAACAGTTAAATATGATATTATTCAAATCAACAACAAAAGAACACAGTTTAAACTTATGTTATAGACTTATTTCGTAACAGTATTTATCTGATTTCGATATTAAACAGTTATAATGTTAGGTTTCACATGTAAACAAGGTTATAATTATTGTAGGGATGTTTTTATTTGTGTCCAATTAAAGAAAAAGATTGTAATAATCTATGACGGCCAGACTGACCTGTACTTCGCTCTCGAAGTACCCAACTTATAATTTTTTTTTTTCAAGAAGTCTCTGGCCTTGGCATATTAGTTCTATCACTTGCTGCACATGAATTTCAAACTAATATCAGGGCAGTGACCGACCAGCAATTCATACAATAGCCTCTGGCCTTGGCATACCAATCCTATCACCTGCTGCGAATGAATTTCAGATTGGTATCAGGGCAGTGACCGACCAGCAGTTCATACAATAGCCTTTGGCCTTGGCATATCAGTCCTATCACCTGCTGCGAGTGAGTTTCAGACTGGTATCAGGGCAGTGGCTGACCAGCAGTAATGTAAAAATTTATAAGCCTATATCACTCAATAATTTAAGTCAATCAATATTAATTGGACACAAATTATAAACAATTAATTTGCAATTATAACTAATACTTCATACATATATTTTTCTTAATCATAACTTAATCTAACATAAATAAAGAATTCACAAAAATGTAACAGCATGGTCCTGTAGCAAAAACAAAAAGAAATTGTAATATAATAACAAAAACAATAATCTATCATGGTTTATGATCCTGAAGCTATGGGGACTCCTCAAAAGAAGAATTTTGTTCAACCCATTCCCCCGGCCAAAGCCTTAACTTTTCTTTCGCCACAGTAAGATTTCTTAATGTATTAAGCCCCTTCAGAGAAATTCTATCATGCTCTAAAATATCAATTATTTCGTAAGGTCCTTTGAATTTAGGACTTAATTTGTCATGTCTTCTGTGGTTTTGGTTTACATAGACTATATCACCTATATTGAAGACCATATTATTTCTACGAGTACTATCAAATCGTTTTTTATATTTTTCTGCAGCATCTCTAAGACGTTGCCTAGCTAAGTCCCTATCAGCTTCAGCATCAGTGTCCCGAACGGATTCACTATCCTGTATTTCATCTAGACGAGCTTGAATTGGAGGCATATTTCCGTTACAACCAATTAATAACCTTGTTGGTGCAAAACCTGTTGTTTTTTGTACAGTAGTATTCAGAGACAATTGTATTTTCCACAAAACGCTTGGCCATTCTGAAGAATCGTTAACAGTAGTTGTTAACATATTAATGATGGTACCAACATATTTTTCAACTTGACCGTTGCTTCTAGGAGTACCTGTGGCTATCATATGGTGATTTATTTGCATATCTCTTAGTAATGATCGTACGTGATCAGAAGTAAAATTTGTGCCTCTGTCAGTTACTATCATGGTAGGTGTACCGAACAAAGTTAAGTTTTCTCGCAAGATTGGGACTAATTCTTGACCGTTAAGCGTCCTAAGTGGTTTGAGTAAACAGTATTTGGTAAAGCCATCGACTATTATTAAAACAATTGAATCCAAAATCCACAAGACCAAAAAACATAGTGGTCAAACTTTCAAGCCAAATTCTACGTGACAACTTTATTGCGGCTGCACGTCGCAAAAAAGGAATTACGTCTGATGAGCTGAAGCTGGATACGAATTCGAATAAGATCTATATAAATGAGCACCTTACATTGAACAACAAGATATTATTTCGTCAAACTAAAGAAGCCGCGAAACAAAACGGGCATCGATTTGTCTGGATCAAAAATGGTGTTATACTTGTTCGCGCTGATGTTGCTCAGGCAGCCTTTCCTATCCGTACCGAAGAAGACTTATGCAAAATTAAACCCTATAAAGCACCTGAATGATATATTTATGTGTATTAGCGTCAAAGTTTGGTTTCAGTGCAGTCTAACTTTTTATTACATGTTATCTTGTTTAGCCCGAAGTGCGACTTCTCTGACTCGTAGTCTACTCTGTGTTGTTTACGCCGTTTTTACTATTGAAGTTAGTACGAATAACCTACCGATGACCCTCATGCTTCAAAATAAATGTGCAATGAATTTAAAATATTATAACTTTCTTAATTATGTTTCGTTAATTAATAGTAAGAAGCAAGACCATGTTAGTGTAGTTAAACTTAATTATATATTAGTGTTTTTAAGAACAGATAGTAAATACTTATACTTTTGCAAAGATAGAACAATAGTTATACGATCGTGCTTAAAATATTATCGTTCCTATTTGCCGTTATTGATAACATTCTATATGTGTTGTAAAACTCATTTACTTGTTTCATATTTTAATTCGTTCAGATCTCTAATTGTAATGAACTTTAAGCCTTGTTTTGGTAACGTATTTTATATTTTTTCTTTTACCGATGGATAAGTACAATTTAAATATTTACTACCAAAACTGCAGAGGACTTCGTACTAAGCTCCACACCTTATTTATAAATATTTTATCATTTTCTTATGACGTAATAGTTCTCACGGAGACATGGCTAATACCCACCATACCTGACAGTGAATTCATTGACGATAGGTATCTGGTGTTTAGATGTGACCGTGACCGAAGTATTACGGGAAAACGAGATGGTAGCGGTGTGCTCATAGCCGTTTTGAAAACGTTACGACCTTCTAACGTTTTGATGCGCGCCTCGCATGCTGCTATTGAACACGTATTGGTGCAGCTGCCCGCGTCGCGGCCCTCTAAGCGCCATTTTATTAGTGCAGCCTATTTACCGCCGAATTCACCGGACCACTTGTATACATCACACTTAGATATTTTGCAAGACTTCATTAACGACACTAGTACTGACGCAGTTTTCGTATTAGGTGATTATAATTTACCAGGCCTAAACTGGTTGGACCGTAGTGGAATAAACTATGTGATTCCACAAGCGACAGATACAATAAGCAGTTTTTTCAGCAATTTTATTTCTTTTACTAATACTTTTCAATACAATACAATAAGGAATAATTTAGGACGCATACTTGACTTGTTTCTGTCAAACGTTGACTGCGAGGCCAAAACTTGTCTACCACTGTTACCTATGGATACTTACCACCCCGCCTTCTTGGTAGTAACGTCGCTAGATACAAAAGTTATACCAATGAAACGGCAATTATATACTAAACATAATTTTTATAAGGCCAAATATGATTTAATTAATAACGAGCTGTGCAAATTAGACTGGAATCAATTGTTATACGAGTCGTCAGCTCATCGAGCGGTTGAAATATTTTATGATAAAATTTATAGTATTATCAAAACACATGTTCCATTTACTCGCATAAAAAAATCACGTTTTCCAGTGTGGTTCTCTCCTGCCCTAATTCGCATTTTCAAAACCAAGGAAAAAGCTTGGCTAAAATGGAAAATTTATTCCAATGCATCGGATTATGAAAGTTTTTCAGTCCATCGTAAACGTTTTAAGTCTGAATGTGTTACATGTTTCGCAAGATACATGAAATCGGTTGAAGACAGCATCCCGCTTAGTATAAAACAGTTCTGGACTTACGTTTCTAATCGAAAAGGCAGAGTGGAGATTCCAGCGAGCATGTATCTTGAAAATCTTAATTCTAATAATCCGACTGATATATGTAATATGTTTTCAACCTATTTCACTTCTGTTTATGAACCCTCGACCTTAGATCCCATGACGTGGCAGTCACCTAGTGCATATGCAGATAATTCGCCTTGTATCTCTGACATCTACTTACCAGTCGATACAATACATAACGCGATAAAAAAACTTGACTCGACTAAAGGTTCAGGTCCTGATGGCATTCCACCTATCTTTATAAAGAAAATCGCAAATAACATAGTCCTTCCACTCCATATTTTATTTAATAAATGCTTGCGCGAGGGGACTTTTCCCGATATTTGGAAACGGGCTAATATCACACCGGTGTTTAAGAGTGGTGACAAATCAAGTATAAATAATTATCGTCCTATTTCGATACTCTCCACCTTGTCGAAACTTTTCGAGAGTCTTGTACATGGCGCATTATACTCACAGATTCACAACCTTATAGTTCGTGAACAGCATGGATTTGTGAAACGTCGTTCAACTAATACCAATCTAATGGTTTTTACAGATTACTTATTTAAAAATATGGATGGACAGATTCAGGTTGACGCTGTGTACACCGATTTTCGGAAGGCTTTCGACAAGGTGGACCATAAATTGCTACTAGATAAAATTGCTTATAATGGTATCCGTGGCAACCTATTGCGTTGGTTCATGGCTTACATATTTAATAGATCACAAAAGGTGGTTATTAATGGCTTCCAATCTAACCCAATTATCGTCACATCTGGTGTGCCCCAAGGCTCAATAATTGGGCCACTATTGTATACTTTATTCGTTAATGACATTAAAACATGTTTCATCCATTCCCAATTTCTAATGTACGCCGACGATATCAAAATTTACAAGACATGCAAAACCATACAAGATTGCCTACTTTTACAGGAAGACCTAGATAGACTTTCTCGATACTGTTTACAAAATAAACTTCAGCTCAGCTTACCCAAATGCAATATAATTACTTTCACAAAAAACAGAAACATTATAACATTCGATTATAATCTATGTGATATCAGTCTACAAAGAGTCGACCGTATTAGAGATCTTGGGGTCTTAATCGACTCAAAATTACACTTCGACTGTCACATAGATAATGTCATTAATAAAGCGTATCGTATGTTTGGATTTATAATGAGATCGTCATCTGACTTTAAAAGACCGTCGACATTTTTACTTTTATATAAAACCTTAGTACGTTCTCAATTGGAATACGCAGTCCCGATTTGGAGCCCTATTTTTGACGTTTACATAAAAAAACTAGAAATTGTTCAAAAAAAATTTCTACGATCTATGCACTATAGATGCACTAAGTCTAGAATACCATACACAGATTTATTGGAACGCTATAAACTTCAGAGCTTACAGTCCAGACGTAGTTTACTGATGGTCATGATGCTTCATGGTCTTTGTAATAACAAGTTTGATTGCACTGACATCACTAACAACTTATGTTATATTGTACCTAGAACTGTAATGCGTCGAGAGGCACGCGTGCCCCGGCTGTTCCACACCGCGCGGTGCAGAACTCACGCTGGCGCACGGGTGCCTCTCCGACGCATTGTGGAAACGTATAACACACACTTCCACGATTTGGACATTTTTGCACTATCGCACTTTAAGTTCAAAAAAATGGCTACTGAACTACTAAAATAGTTATAGTTAATACCTACTCACTAGTACCTACATAGGTACTTCTCTGCTTAATTAATGCACGCATTTATTACTACCTATTTTTAACATTAATTCGCGGACATTGGTGTGGGTTACACGTTTACCTATTCTTAAAATTTATATTTAAATAATTTAACTATACCTAATGTGTAACTGTTTTATGTCCCAATAAAGTAAAAATAAAATAAAAACATGTTTATAACCTTCGGAAGAAATTCTAAAAGGTCCTGTACAATCTAAATGTAACGTGTTAAATGGTATAGTTTTTTCTAAAGGGTGAAGAAGGCCTTGTTTTGGTCCCGAATGACCTTTACCCTCTACACACACTAAACAATGATGTATATATTTTTTTGTAAAGGCAGCAAGACCAGGAAACCAAAAGTTTTCGGATATTTTGTTTAAGGTTTTGTTATAACCAACGTGACAATTTTCATCATGGACCAACCGTAATAAACTGAGTCGATAACCTTTTGGTATGAAAAATTTAGGTGGATCCCCATCCTGGTTCTTATAAAGCAACAAGCTACCTCTGATCATGTACCGATTTGTATCGATATCACCGGTCCTAACCTTCTCTAAAAGATTTTGTGTCTCAGGGTCGTTATTTTGTGCCGAGTGTAGGCAAGATGGTGGAGAATCTGGTTCATGAATTATATTAATTACTTCTGACGATTCTGCAGATGTGATCACTGGATTACGACTAAGATAATCAACGTGAGTAATGAATTTACCCTTTTTATAAACGATATCAAAGGTAAAATCTTGCATATACGTCCACCATCTTGCTACACGAGGAGAAATATCTCTTTTATTCATGGTCGATTTAATGGAATTACAATCCGTAATAATAGTAAAATTTATACCTAGTAAATAAATTCGAAATTGTTTAAGAGCATTAAAAATTGCCAACGTTTCTAATTCGTATGAGGGGTATTTAGATTCAGCTGGAGAAGTACGTTTACTAAAATATGCTATGACGCGGCACTGGTTATCCTTTTTTTGTAAAAGTATGGCACCGTATCCAATGCTACTAGCATCTGTGTGTAGTTCAGTGGTTAACTCTGGGTTAAATATATTCAACAGTGGTTTGGAAACTAAATGTTTTATAACGTATTCTCGAGCCGCATCCTGTTCGGACCCCCATTGCCATTTCTGGTCCTTTTTTGTGAGTTTAGTAATACAAGCCGTACGATATGCAAATTCAGGTATAAATTTTCTGAAATAGCTCGGCAGCCCCATGAACTGGCGGACTTCTTTCACTGTACCTGGGACTGGGGAGTTGGTTAAAGCATTAACTTTATCGTTGCTCGGCCTTACACCGTCACTAGAAATATGCCTACCCAAGTAGTCTATTTCTTGAACAAAGAACTTACATTTTTTTAAATTAATGGTAAATCCTGACAAACATAAGGCCTCAATGGTTTGTTCGAGGTATTCTAAACCCTGCGCTATTTCGGAAAATGGAATCAGCAAGTCATCGATATATACTAACAAAAATTTCAGGTTTTTAACTGCCTTATTAATAGCCCGCTGAAAGACAGAGGGACCGTTGCAAATCCCAAATGGCATTTTGAGAAATTCAAAATGCCCATCAGGTGTAACAAAAGCAGTATATTTAATACATTCTTCTTTTATAGGGATTTGATGAAAGCCATTTTTCATGTCAATAGAAATGAAATATTTTGCTTTGCCCAATTTATCAATTTGATCTTCGATTAATGGCAGCGGGTATCTATCCTTTTCAATAATTTTATTAAGAGCCCTATAGTCAATACAAAGGCGATCGCTGCCATCTTTTTTCTTTACTAAAAGGACTGGGCTAGCGAATGGACTTTGACTTTCTCTAATTATATTCTTCTTAAGTAAATCAGAAATAATTTCCGGAACTTTTTCTTTTTCCGTAGATGCTAGCCTATATGGTCTATAATAAACAACATCATCCCTTTTTAACCTGATGGTCATTTCACCCGTTTTAACGGTACCGATATAGTTAGAATTTGGCATCACTTTAGGAAATTTATCAAAAATATTTCTTATTTTATGTTGTAGGCTTAAATCAAGATGACTTATTAACTCCACTAATTCCTGAGTATGGTTATCTATCGCGTTAGGAATACTTATAGTATTTACTAATTCTGTATAGTTTATTCGTTCTAATCTACAACCACTGGAATCTAAAACAATAGCTACGTTTGGATTTTGGACCGCATTTCTACCTATCAAGGAATCATAAGAGCAATCTGAATCATTAGCTACACAGAATTCGATTTCTAAACTGTCGTTACTAAAGCTGACAGGTAAACTAATCTTTGAGGAGATTAGAATCGTTCCATTTCCTATTCCTTTTAATGATGTGGAACAGGGTTCTAAACTACGACCAAAACTATTAGCAATTGACTCTTTCAATATACTACAACTAGCACCCGAATCTATTAGGGCTTTAATTGGTCTTTCACAAATTTCTACATCAGTAAGCGATAAGTTACCATTTGTAGAACAATTGACGTTACTCGAGTTACTACTTTTGGTCGCATCTCTTTTCTTAAAAAAACAAACAGACTCATCATGACCAATCTTTTTGCAGTAGGAACACTGAACCTTAGGTATTTCGGAATTTGGGGTATATTGGTTTTTATTTTTAAAGCACTGAGATCTAACATGACCAGTTAGTTACACTGAAAACAAGTAGGTGGCTTGAAAAAGTGTGAATTTTCAGACTTAAGACGCTTAGTAATTGAAGAATGAGGTTCGTTACTCGTTTCGGATGGGCGTTTTCTAGGGGTTTTAGTATAGGTGGTAAAAAGAGAAATAAGTTCCGATGTACTGTTAACACGACTGTTAAACGATGCCATTCTAATGTTAATATCAGATATACCTCCACAAACAAGCTCGACTAACTGTCCCTCAGAAAATGCTACTTTAGTATTACCTTAGCTTTTCCCTAGCATATTCACAATAGGTTCCTGCTACGTCCGAGGTATAAAGTACAGCTTTGGAAAGTTTTTCTGAAAGATTCTTTTTCTCGGGGTACAAATCTTTGATACTTGTCTTAAAGGTATCCCATGTTCTACCCTCATCTGGTTCCCAAGTCTCAAACCATAAAAGAGCAGAGCCCTTAAGGGCTTTACCTGCTTTGCTGACAGTAGTGATGCCGCTCCATCCACGGTCCTTGGCTACGGTGTCGATGTTTTTGCACCAGCCTTCCGCACCGTTGTCGTTATTTTCTGGATCAAACGGCGGCAACACGACGACATCTTCACTGCGATTACCGGCTACAGCATCACGGATGGCTTTCAGGAGACTCTCCAACACAGCAGGATCCATCTGTAACAGTTTTTCAAAAAAGTGTATAAAACGGGTTCTTATCCCACTTCTGATGTGAGCTTAATATATTTGGAAGAGATAAAAATAATAAACGAACTAAGGGGTTAATAATTTATTTATTTAAAATTCTGATATTTGAATTGGTTATTTATTTTATAGACACAAGAATAGAATATAAAATATATTTTACATTATATTAGTTGTAGAATACACAAATCAAAGTTGAAGCATATATGTACGTAAATCATATAATAAAAATAAATTAAAAAGTATTTACCAAAAATATACATTAAGTTACTTAACTTAGGTCTGCTCGGCGTGGCTGCTCCGGAGCGAATGTGTCGAGGACAGCGGAGGGGCGGGTTTTTATAGCCAGTACGCCAGTGATAAACAAGTGACGTCACATCGTACGATTTTCATACAGACTCGTTAATACTTGCATTTTAACATAAAACCATGATAAAATTATAGAAAAATAGCGTAAATATGTTGTTATTAATTAGTTAAATTACATACTCGGTCTTACAATAGTATAATTAGTAAACAAATCACGTTAAACAGTTAAATATGATATTATTCAAATCAACAACAAAAGAACACAGTTTAAACTTATGTTATAGACTTATTTCGTAATAGTATTTATCTGATTTCGATATTAAACAGTTATAATGTTAGGTTTCACATGTAAACAAGGTTATAATTATTGTAGGGATGTTTTTATTTGTGTCCAATTAAAGAAAAAGATTGCAATAATCTATCACGCGCATCGTAAAAAATCACTCTCATCTAGAACTAACTTCATGCTGTTAAATTTAGGTGTCGGTGTGCGCGCGCATCGTAAAAATTCACTCTCATCATTTTTCTCCATCGCGCCAAAAGAAGTATAACTTCTATAAAGGTTAAAAATTACTTAATCAATCGTAAAATCGGCTTCCATGAGCACATGTGACGTCATAAATGGTCTGGAATCGATTGTCAACGTTGAAGCAGATTTAACGATTGATTAAGTCATTTTTAACCTTTATTTATTTTAACGCCATTTAAGAAATCGATGTTCGGCAACTTAGCCGGTAGAGCCCCTGGCCTGTAAATGCGAAATTTTTCCTGTAATTGGTAGTGCTCCTGCCTACGAAGCTGGTGGTCCTGGGTTCGAATCCCGGTAAGTGCAAATATTTGTGTGATGAGCACGAATATTTGTTTCTGACTCATGGATGTTTTCTATGTATTTAAGTATTTATCTATCTATATAAGTATGTATGGCTGTGTGGTGACGGCCTAGAGAATATCGCCACCCCCTCTCATCCCGTGGGGGGACGTAGAAGTCGTCCCGAGGGAATATATACCAGAGAACGGGTAGCAGCGTTCTCCTGAGTACCATGTCTATCCTACTGCGATCGCCAACCCGCCTGCCAAGCGTGGCGATTATAGCATATCCTCCCAAATGATGGACACAACAAAACCGCGGCCCCCAGTCCCCGGCAGCCCTGCTATTCCCAGCCGTGGTAACAGCCGTGGTTACGGCAGGGCAGGGGGTGCTAAGAATCCCCGGCTGATTCCGCGTTACCAAAACCGACGACCTCTGGCCCTGGCAACATACAACACACGCACACTGCGGACCGACGAGAAGATGATCGAACTGGAGGAAGAATTGAGCAGGTTACATTGGGACATAATAGGATTATCTGAAGTCCGAAGAGAGGGGGAGGACACGATAATCCTGAAATCCGGGAATCTGCTCTATTTCCGGGAGGGCGACCAACTGTCCCAAGGTGGTGTTGGGTTCATAGTCCACAAGTCCCTCGTCCACAACATAGTGAAAATCGAGAGTGTGTCCACTAGGGTTGCGTACCTTATACTCAGAATTACCAAGCGGTATTCGTTGAAGGTCATACAGGTTTACGCGCCGACTTCGACGCACTCCGACGATGAGGTTGAGGTCATGTATGAGGATATTTCTAGAGCCATACATACCTCGAACTCTTATTTCACTGTGGTCATGGGGGACTTTAATGCGAAGCTGGGTAAACGATTCGGAAATGAGCTGAGAGTGGGGCAATTTGGAACTGGAGACCGGAATCCCCGGGGCCAAATGTTGGCCGACTTCATGGAGAAGGAGGGACTCTTTATGATGAACTCCTTTTTCAAGAAGCCGGAAAACCGCAAATGGACCTGGGTAAGCCCCGATGGTAAAACAAAAAACGAGATAGACTTTATCTTGTCGACGAGTAGACAGATGTTCAATGACGTCTCAGTGATCAATACGGTTAAAACCGGGAGCGATCACAGACTGGTGAGAGGCTCATTGAACCTAAATGTCAAGCTCCAGAGGTCCCGACTGATAAAGTCTACGCTCCGACCTTTACCCATCCACATCCAAAACCCTGAACCCTTTCAGCTCGAACTGCAAAACCGTTTCGAATGCCTAGCAGATTGCGAGGAAGTGGACTCATACCACGACAGGCTCGTAGAAGCTGTCCATACGGCTGGGTCTAAGGTCTTCAAGGCCCACCGTACAAACAGAACCAAAAAGATCTCCGTCTATACCCTGCAGCTTATGGACGAAAGACGGAAAATGGTTCTGACATCCTCTGATGATGCTACCAGATACCGGCAGCTCAACAGACAGATCTCAAAGTCTTTGACTCGCGACACGCGCCAATTTAATACAAATTGTATTTAAGAGGCCATTGAGCGGAACAAAGGCTCTAAAGTGTTTGCAAGAGAACTGTCTGTTGGACAGAGCCAACTGACGAAGCTGAAGACTGAGGATGGCAGAATCGTCACAGACCTGAGTTGCTGGGAGAGATCGAGAGGTTCTACGGACAGCTGTATACGAAAACCCAGCCACCTGTCGATAGTTGTGCCTCAGATCCCAGAGCACGACTAACCCAACACTTCACCGGCGAAATCCCGGACGTCAGCGAGATTAGAATGGCTCTCGAACAGCTTAAGAACAACAAGGCGCCTGGTGATGATCGGCAGAGCTTCTGAAGGCGGGTGGTACACCAATCCTACGGGCCCTTCAGAAGTTATTTAACTCCGTCATACTAGAAGGTCAAACGCCACAAGCATGGCACAGGGGTGTGGTGGTGCTCTTCTTCAAAAAGGGCGATAAAACCCTCTTGAAGAATTACAGACCCATCACTCTGCTGAGCCATGTTTACAAGTTGTTTTCCAGGGTCGTTACGAACCGTCTCGCGCGCAGGTTTGACGACTTCCAGCCTCCCGAACAAGCCGGTTTCCGTAAAGGCTTTAGTACCATAGACCACATACATACGCTGCGGCAGGTTATACAGAAGACCAGCCATTATGCTTAGCGTTTGTGGACTATGAGAAAGCCTTTGATTCGAAACTTGGGCCGTACTGAGGTCTCTCCAAAGGTGCCAAATCGACTACCGGTATATCGAGGTGTTAAAGTGTTTGTACGAAAACGCCACTATCTCAGTGCGACTCCAGGACCAGAACTCGAAACCTATCCACTTGCAGCGAGGTGTGAGACAGGGAGATGTTATATCTCCGAAACTGTTCACCGCTGCATTAGAAGATGTCTTCAAGCTTCTGGACTGGAAAGGCTTTGGCATCAATGTCAATGGCGAGTACATCACCCACCTTCGATTTGCCGACGATATAGTTGTCATGGCTGAGACCCTTGACGACCTCGGTACAATGCTCGATGGCCTCAGCAGAGTCTCTTAACAAGTGGGTCTGAAAATGGATAAGACGAAAATCATGTCGAACATCCATGTTGCACCCACTCTTGTTAAGGTTGGAGACTCTGCACTCGAAGTTGTAGAGAACTATATTTACCTAGGACAGACTATCCAACTAGGTAGGTCCAACTTCGAGAAGGAGGTCAATCGTAGAATCCAACTCGGCTGGGCAGCGTTCGGGAAGCTACGTAATATCTTCTCGTCCCAAATACCGCAGTGTCTCAAGTCGAAAGTCTTTGACCAGTGTGTGTTGCCAGTGATGACTTACGGAACGGAGACGTGGTCGCTCACTATGGGCCTTATCAGGCGGCTCAAGGTCACCCGAAGAGCAATGGAAAGGGCTATGCTTGGAGTTTCCCTGCGAGATCGAATCAGAAATGATGAGATCCGCAGGCGAACCAAAGTAACCGACATAGCCGTAAGAATTGCCAAGCTGAAGTGGCAGTGGGCAGGGCACATAGCTCGTAGAGCCGACGGCCGCTGGGGCAGAAAGGTTCTCGAGTGGCGACCACGAACCGGAAGACGCAGCGTGGGCAGGCCCCCTACAAGATGGACCGATGATCTTGTGCGGGTCGCTGGAAATCGCTGGATGCGGATAGCGCAAGACCGGCAATTGTGGAGATCTTTGGGGGAGGCCTTTGTCCAGCAGTGGACGTCTTTCGGCTGATATGATGATAAGTATGTATATCGTCGCCTGGTACCCATAGTACAAGCTTTGCTTAGTTTGGGGCTAGGATGATCTGTGTAACATTGTTCCTAGATATTATATGAGATATTATCATAAATACAGGGCAGCGGGACACAGATACGGGTTATTAAAAAAATAAAACTACAAATCGAAGTTGGTTACATGCTTGTTATAATAATCTCATACAATAAAACATTACACGGTTACGTTGATTACAGTAAAGTCACTCACAAAAGGATTACAACAATATTGGCACTAGTACAGTCAACACTTAACGCTTGCCCCTCAAGGCACGCTCCTTGTAGTACTGTCATCAGCCTCGCCAACCGGTGAATGACGGAGACCTGAACAAAAAAAAAACAGGATTTAGATATCTGGACCAGAAGTTACAAACATAGGGGTGGCAACACTTGATAGTCTCGGTAATGCGTGTGTTCATAGGCCATTTTTTTCCGATAATTATCTATACATATAATAAAATCGTAGGAAAGTCAAAACTGTACATTGAATATTTTTTAAAAAGGATACTTTTTACAGCTCACGTCTATGAATTAACGTTGTTTTTTTACGGAATAATGTGCTACATTAATGTCGTAGATTATTGACGAGTAACACTCACTTAGTAAAGAGTCTTGTGCGTAACAAACAACCACAAAATACAAAACAGGTCGCGAAATAAGATAAATCGATAATATAAAAAATTATTCTTCTAATGAATGGACTTTAAGTTCAAACCAAGATTAAAGAATAATAACACCGACTATACACGGCTTAGTGAAAGGTAATGGCCCATTTAGTATGAAAAATATACCTACGGCGTACAGAAATGAAATATGGGAGGAATCAAAGACAAATGATTATACTTTTCAATGGTAAGTGGTGCATTACTGTGGCCGATGGGGATCATGAAATAAAATATAATACATTGTATTATTGCGCGACCGCAACAAAGCTCGGGTGAGACCGAGACAGCAATATACGTGTTATTTATTACCTGACCGAACGAGTTTGCTTATTAAGTGACACGATGATATTTTTATTTAACAAAACAATGGCAAAGTAAGTCTGCTTGTTTCATTTTCAAGTCTAAACTACTGAACCGATTTTGGTTAAATTGCTTGCCCCGTAGTATACATGTAAAAAATGAGTATTTGTTTAATACCTTAGGTGCATAGCATAGATTAAGAAAATACATTATTTAATTATTTTTTATCTATCATGTCATGTCAAATTCCTATGAATAGACAAAAAAATATATCGTATATACCTACATATTAGATTTGTAGACGGACATAGTAAACTTTTTATCCCAGTGACATTTTTCCATGGGATAAAATAATTTAGAGACGGGCGAAACCGCTGGTGCAGCTAATTATAATCCAATTTTGATCGGTCTACTGCAAGATCTCTCCATTGAATTATTTTTTTCTTTTTACATATAATGAACAGTGGGTTATGCCTGCATTATTTACCATTATTTTCGTTTTTGTACAAAAACATTTTTGAACCGGGTCGGATTATGGGCCATGACCTTTAACTATAAATGATAATTAAAATGTAACTAAAGCTTAAATGAAGAGTTAGATTAAATTATACTTGGAAAATCACTTACCTAGCTACATACTATGCTACTGCGCTTATACGGTATATTATTTATATGTGTAAATATTTAAATTAAAATGATTTATTGTATATATAATCGCTTAGAGAAAATACACTTAAATACTAAATATATTAACCAATTAGCGTATCTAGTTGTAAGGTAGTTTTAAAAATTATTAATAACTTTTGAATTGAAATTAAATTGATTAATATTATTTTTTAAGTACAATATTGGCAACTAAATTAAGACCAATGTAATAGATCATAAAATTCAACAACGTAACCTTAACCGGCGGGCATAGCATATTATTTATTATTTCGTAATAAGAACTGCACATTTGCTATTTTTTTTACAATTACGATATATTTTTATTTTAATAATTATCAAATAAGGTCATTTTACAATTCACTATACTAGTTTCTGACATATGTCAATTTATTAAATTGGCCATATTATAATTCATTAATGTCGACCAGATATCGGATAATTAGATACATATTTACTTAAAACATGAATTCCATTGTTGGGTACCAAACCCCTCGTTGGAGTTGGAACATTTATTTATTTATTTATTGGACTCAACTTAATTCTACCATTACAGGGAACCGAATGCGATAGAAAAGTTACAATTCAATTGCGTATTATGTACATTTCTAAACAACTAATAACATACAATCAAATAAGCCGCCCTTGTGAAGTCGTTCAGTGAGCAAGCGAATAAGTCTACTATTCCAGCGACCTGGTTGAGCGTGCGCAGAGCGCGAGTCCTTGGCGCTTGTTGCAACAAGTTAGTGCGTGCAGTGGGTACCGTCATCAACGGCGGTCGTCGCCGCCGCCCCAAGTAACATCACAGACAACTATAAAAAGTGTTCAAAATAAGGGAGTTAATAAAATAGAACAAACGTGTTGAAGCTAGGCGCGGACTGCGGCGCTTGTCCGGATTGTTGCGCCAAGTTGCCGAACGTCAGAGTGTTCTGTGTCGCTAAGCTCTCGAACGTCGAGTTTGATTGTGGGGTACCGAAACCTGCTGTAAATAAAAAACATAATTAAATTACACGCCGTAAAAACTATGGACGGATTTCAAAACGTACACACGGCTACACATAAAGCTTTATTTCCAGTATAAGCTGATCCCACGTTGTATAAGATTTCCATACAATGAAAGGTCAGCTTATATTGGAAATGTAGAGCTTGATATGTAGCCGTGTGTACTATAAGTCGGTAGTCTTTGAACTCAAAAAGTGCCTTTGTACAAAAATTGTGAGTGATTTGATTGTTAGGCTGTATCAAAGAAAGATTTAATTACATTTAAATTTGTTTAGTTAAATTCTATCTTTGACGATCACCATAGCCAAGTTGCTAGTGCTCCTGCCTACGAAGCTGGTGGTCCTGGGTTCGAATCCCGGTAAGTGCAAATATTTGTGTGATAAGCACGAATATTTGTTTCTGAGTCATGGATGTTTTCTATGTATATAAGTATTTATCTATCTATATAAGTATGGATATCAATATATAGTACAAGCTTTGCTTAGTTTGGGGCTAGGATGATCTGTGTGGCATTGTCCCCAGATATTATTCATTTATTATTATTTATCTTTTATTTATCTTTCTTACCACTAATTTATAATGACATTACATTTGGTGACAGCCAAAGTGGTTTAATTTCTGAGAATCTGCATGCTTCGGAGTTCACGTTAAGCCGTCAGCCCCGGTTGTAGCCAATAGGCAAGAGTCATTAAGCCATGTTGGAGGCCTACTGTGCGCCTTGAATAACTCGGACACTAGGATAACCACTGTCCATATGATAAGTAAGTATAATCGGTTCACACGTATGGTGACGTAAAACTGTTTGCTTATTAACTTACTTGGCTGTGGAGAACCTCCAAAGGCTTGACTGGGTGATGTACTTCCGAACGCAGGTGCTCCTCCAAAGCTTGCGCCGGAACCGAATGCAGCGGGTGCTCCAAACCCACTGTTAGGGCTCTTGTTAAAACCTCCAAATGTCGAACCAAAACCACCGCTGGTGGGAGAGCCGAAGCCTGGTGGTTGACTGAAGGCGGGCTTAGCGCCGAAACTGGGCGCTCCACCGAATGCACCAGGAGCTGTACACAGATATCTATTAGTTTAGGAAATCGAATACGAAATTAACAGAAACCTAAGGAAATTAACAGAATCATACGAAAACTAACTGACAAAGTTATTATAAGATATTTATTTGACATTCAAGTAGTATTCCCGATAATGTAGGGAGTTTAATTTCAAAGGGAAAAATAAGCAATTGCCGAGAACTGTTGTGGTAAAGAAAATAATTTGATGTTAAAAAACATAAAACCTACCTAAACTTTTCTTTTTACAACCGATTCGAGCACAATTTACATCCAAAAGAATATCCTATCGATTATAAAAATAATCTTTATAATCGGTTCACACACAGCTAAGAAATCGGGTAAGTAAGATGCATATTAAAAGTACATCAACAACAGTCGACTTAAAACCTCCTTTCTTGAAGTAGGTTACGCGTTTGTGTGTAAACTCAGGTCTCTATCCCACACTCTGATACTGATAAGACGGCAAACGTCCACAACTGGGGACGTTTACGTGCTCTCCGATGTACGGTGTTTATGATACAGATATTAGCATAAAATTCCAAAACACTTTTTAGCGAGAACCAGGACCTCATTATATGCGTTTAAGTAAAATACTGTCATACCAACACGATGCACATCAAACAAAAATGAATTATATGAAAAAATAAACACATATCTGTTCGATTTATCGCTCTCATGATTATGAAGGATTTTTCGAACAAACTCAAATGGATATTGAAGCAGGCCCCTTTCTCACTCGGCCTTGCGTTTAGCGATAAGTACCCACACTTTCGCGCGGCTTCGCAGACGCGCCATGCGCCACCAGTTTGGTTGTCACCGCTCGCGGACAGCGTTCTCTAATATTATAAATCGTGACAAAAAATGTCTCACCAAAATATTGCTCATTTGACGGATGTGTGTCTAAAAAAGATGTAATTTTTTACATTACCTACAAATAAGTTCAAATTCACTTAAATACCGAAGTATGTACTTGATGATGATGTCTCTTTCCGGCCGAATTTCGGTCACGGCGGCCATTCTCAATGGAGATTAGCCAATTGCCCAGGACATATTA
The DNA here is from genome assembly GCA_951640165.1 of Pseudoips prasinana. Lineage (NCBI taxonomy): Eukaryota > Metazoa > Arthropoda > Insecta > Lepidoptera > Nolidae > Pseudoips > Pseudoips prasinana. Next base: position 21,739,918 of record OX621240.1, read on the forward strand.
TAGTGCACAAGTGTGTGCGCAAACACAGGGGCACTTTCTATTCCATCACTCTCATGATCCGATGGGACGACTAGCGACACGACCAGAAAGAGGTCAGGTACTGGACCGACGGTTTAACGTGTTCTCCGAGACACGGGCGTGAAATACCGCCAACTTCCAGACTTCGGGCTGATACTGAGAAATTTCTTTTTACGGCAAAATCCCAAAATCACTTTTTGGCCCGGCTCGGGATTTGAACCCAGGACCTCATTTTCTGCGGTTTAACACGCTACCGCTAGACCAACGAGGCAGTCAAGGTGTACTTAGTAGGTGTTGATTGTTTCTAGTTTTCAAATAAAGTATTTTACTCGTAATTATGTTTCATATCTCATTAGTATGTGCAGTCATATAGAATCCTAGTTTTAACGTTTAATAAGATAGTTTTTAAAAGAATTGTTACGTGTTTCAAACATATTACATAATTACGGCGGCAACTTGAAAATGTGATTTTTTATTTGTTCAGATATCTAAAATCATTTTATCCGTTTGAATAGTGTAAATGTCAAGTAGGTAGATAGACGATGAATAGGTAAAAAATGCGTGCGCGCCATCTTGTAAAGCGCAGCAAAAACAAGTCGTCTCCGTGTTTTTTATTCCGTAAAAATATAAATAATAGTTTTATAAAGTTAAAGTTATAGTAATTGTGAACATATTCACCCATTGCATCAAGACAAAAGTTATCTCTCCTAAATTCCAAGTGTAAAGTGCATAATATACAATAGTTTATATATAATCTATATAAATATATAGCCATTAAAACTTTTAATATCATTACATCAAAACATATTTAAGATAAATGAATTGAACCTGTGAATACCAAGTGAAGTGCATTATAATCCAATGCAAAGTTATATTTTTACCGTGAAATACAAATTTTTTTAAAATTATACATTTAGTGAAAAGTACATTACAAAAGGACGGTTACAGAATATAAAGTAAGGTAAGGTAAGGTTAGTAATTTACGAGACTTTAACTTGTAACGATGTTGACAATATTTTCATTAGCTGTTGCCGGCACCCCACATACTTCTAAGGTAGACGAAAGTAAGTTTTGTTCAATTTCTTGACATCTTTGCTCCATAGCCGAGATACGCAAGTCCCAACCTTTTGTTTTTATTGAGAAGTTCGGTATTTTTTTTCACCAGTGACATTATAGTAACAGCTTGTTCTTTGACGGTATCTTCAAGTTTACTTAGTTGATTATTCATGTAATCAACTGATGTTGTAAGACTCTCTAGCTCGTCTTTTACTACCTTTCTCATCTCATGCGTGATGTCACTTATGAGCTTTTTGGTATCTATGGCCATCATTTTCTCACTATCCCGGTCTTCTTCGTTATCGGAGTCCTCCGGTAGAGGAGGAGGATCGCTTGGACAGGTTGCGAATACATTCTTCACAGCTCCATTCCAGCCCTTCGGAGTTACGAAGCACAGTTAGTGGTTTGTTATTTAACTTATTTTTTTTTGTTTTCGGAGGTAGTTACTACTTAGTACTTTGCACACACGCTCTCTGTGCCGCGGTCTCAATAGAACTCTGCGGAGAGACGTGGCGTTTCTATGTGTCCTCTACCGCATTTATCACGGGCAGTGTTCAGAGGAATTGTTCCAGCTTATAACTGCCGCCACACTCCGCCACAGACCCTCTCGCCAAAAGTGGAAATGTCATCCTTATCACCTGGATGAATGTCATCTTAGTACCACCGTGCGTTTCACAAGAAATTTTTGCCGCGCACTATCACTCTGTGGAATCAATTAGCTGCGGAGATATTTCCGATCCGGTATGACATGGCAACCTTCAAGAAGCGAGCCTATTCTTTTCTTAAAGGCCGGCAACGCACTTGGCTCCTCTGCTGTTGCGAGTATACACGGGCGGCGGAGATCACTTTCCATCAGTTGACTCACTTGCTCGTTTGCCATCCTATTTTATAAAAAATAAACTGAAAACAAGGGTAGGTAGTACTTAGGTATATATCGATTAATTAAAATAAAAAAATCAATGAAAATCAACGACCACAAAAACAACTCACTGCAATCATAAATTAATCGAAAACCAGTTCAATTACTGTTGAGAAGAACCACCAGAAAGAGATTCCTGTTTCTTCGCCCAGTCATATTTTGACGTAGATTTTACTTTATATTGAAATATTGATCAAATATAATATCTTTGATATTGATAAACTGGACAAGTAACAAAACGGGACGAGATACTTAAATACGGTGACAGTTCCGTATATTCGGGACGTATGGCAACCCTATCTATATCTAGTACTATTTATACATACCTATAATAAATCTGTAGAAAAAAAAGCCAGGGGGGAGATAACCAACCGTAGACCAAAGATATTATAATATTATAATATCTTTGCCGTAGACAGTAACCAACAGAACCCATTTCCAGCATTTTAAAATTTTTTGCCTGTTTGTCTGTGCACGCATCACGTAAAAAGTACGAATCCAATGTATAATTGACTGATTGATAATATCTTTTGTACAGACGCCAGCACATCCAGCTACCCCAATCTGTCAAATTCTTTTATAGATTTTAACTTTATCACATAAGCATAAGGTTCACTTCAAATTGGTGAATTTTGATAGATTGGGGTAGTTTGATGTGCTGGCGTCTGTACATAAAATAACTAAAGAATTACCATTTAATTTTTTATTTCATTGAGTACTACTTTTATAAAGCCCCGAAATTGCCCATTCTCCAAGGGTCATACCATCACTGACAAGCCTAGCTTTTTGGCATTATACTTATTGCTTACTTTTTAGAATTTAGAAAATGAAATATTCAAAATTGTTGAAATGAGTAGTAGTACTACTACTTAGAAGATGATTTCATTTTATTTTTCTAATACCTATAGGTAGATTAGAAAAATAAAATGAAATCATCTTCTAATATTCTTAAAACAACGTGGAATGTCATAAAAACGAAACAGGTAGTGCTACTAATATTATGAAAGCGAAAGTTTGTGAGTAGGGATGTTTGTTATTCTTTCACGCAAAAACTACAAAACGGATTTTGATGAAACTTTGGTAATATAGCTTAGGTATACTTATATATACTATCCGAATAACACAGGTTTTTAATAATTCATATCTAAAGTTTAACACTGGTGAAAACGAATATTTGCTTATTGGGAAAGAAGAGATATAAGTAAGAATAAGTAAGTATAAAAACGAATAATCCATTCATCAAAACATTATGTAAACGCTGCTTTCGGAATTGAGTTCAGTTCTCGCCGCGAATTCTCCTTTATGTCTTGTACCGATTGAAAACGGGTACCACGAAGTGGTAATTTGAGTTAAGGAAAAAGAAAGAAGTCAGCTGGGGCCATATCTGGTGAATATGGTGGTTGCTGGATGGTATTTGTTGAGTGTTTGGTCAAAAATTTGTTCACAATGATGGCCTTGTGCGAAGGCGCATTATCGTGGTGCAAAATCCAAGAATTTTCTTTCCACTAATCTGGCCTTTTTCGTCGAATTTGCTCTCTTAAACGCCGCATGACGCTTAAATAATATTCTTTATTTACCGCGCAACACCGCGATAGTCAAAGAAAACAGTCAATTTGATCGACTTTGGCGTGGATTTTTCGGTTTCGGTTCAGTTGGAAGGCGCCACTCCGAAGCTTGTTGACTAGTTTGCATGTCAAACTCGTAAACCCACGTCTCGTCACCAGTAACAATGCGTTTCATGAATGTTGGGTCGGAATTGACTCGTTCTACCATGTCCTCAGCGACTTTCATGCGATTGAGTTTTTGGAGAAAATTCAGATCTTTTGGGACTAGCCGAGCGGCAACATGTTTCATACCCAAATGATTAGTTAAAATGGTACGAATCGACTCGTGAGATACAGAAAGTTCGGCGGCTATCTCTCTCAGAGTTGAATGAGGATTTTCAGTCACTATTTCCTTCACTTTTGCGATGTTAACTTCAGTTGCAGACACATCTCGACCGCTTTTGAACGCTTTGAACCACTCATAAGCACGACTTTTTGATAAAGTCGATTCACCGTAAGCCTTCTGTAACATTTTCAGTGATTCCGAACACGAAATTCCATTAGCGATGCAAAATTTAAGACAAACTCTTTGTTCGATATTTATGTCCAATTCGCAATACACACTACATATGATATTACTAAAACCAGCACTGTATTTAATATAAATAACAGATGCAACTCAAACTCCGCGCCAAAATGGAAAACAGTTGTGCAAATCTAACAGCAACAAAAAAACAAAAATTTGAATTTGGAACCATAAACAAATCATCCATTCCCGATACTTTTTGACTGAATGTAAAAGGTAAAAATATCATTTTCCGAATGCCACTCAAAGTTTAATGAAAAATGTGAAGATTGTATTAATTTGACATTATAGGTACTTAAGTAATTAGGTAGGTAGGTACTACATAGGTAAACTTTAATTATACTTATTGAATTTACTTCCGATTTACACATTTTTATGCAAAACTTCAGCTCTTTCGGAGATCGGGAAGTGGGTCAAAAACTTCTTAGATTTGATTGCCCAAAATCAGATCCCGGGACAACTAAAAGTAAATTGAACTTGTAAAAAAAAATACGATATATAACGGTACGATATATATCAAGCAGTACAATTTTCCTCACCAATTAAGACGCAAAAAAGGAAAGACGAAGGGCCATTTCTACGTAATGACTCCAATCAAGGATCCGGAGAAGCTAATAGCGTCGAGGTAATTGCTGTCCACAACAAATGAGCATCGTAAAAAAATAAGAAAACATGCACTTTCACTATGACGTCTTTATTCTGTAGACAACTAGCTTAAGAAGTGAATTCCACTAGCTTGGCAAACAGTTCCTACATAAACCCATGTTTTGCCATGGATTATTCGTGATGTTCCGATTAGGTAGGTGTCGAGTACGATGAAGATAAGACCCTATGTTTGTATTTAAAACTGAAACTCAGATCTGTGCCAGGTTCGATTCCCAGGTAAGTGTAAGGCCAACAATTTTGTGTTTATCGAATAAGTTAAAATTCTCAGCAGCAACACGAGAGGTGTGGTGACGGCGGTGAATATCAGTAAAGTAAAGTAGTCTTTATTGTTCTGATTGAGTAATAATACAGTTGTTACATGTTTCATGGTAGACACATCAATCAGTCCGTTTTGGGCATACAATATTTTTATTATAATCACCGCCGTCTTAAACTAAGTTGGGGCCCTTGGGCACACAAGAATTGGAGGCCCTTTTGGAAAGTAAAAAACGCGAATTAAACTAACATTTTTAAAATAAGTTTAATCATTTATTATAGGTAAATCAGGTACAGTATGATGTTATATGTCATTAATGATATTCGAATGCTGCTATTTTTTGGTTCTGATTACGCTAATGGTTTGTTTCGGGATTTTTGTTGAGCATAATCTTCTATTATATCATTCAAGTCAATGTTTTGAAGGATATCACTTTGAATGCACATAATCGACAAATTACTTAGTCGTTCTTGTAACATTGTTGTTCGCAATTCATTTTTTATTCTCTTAAGCTGCGAAAATGATCGCTCTCCACTACAATTGGTAACCATCAGGCAAAGGAATATTCTTGTAGCAATTTCTACGTTTGGAAAAGTTTCTTCCAATTTATCTGCTTTTATTAAGTTATGTAAGGTTGAGATATTTAAATCCGCCGATAGTTTTGCTACGTTTTTTAAATATTGACTTAAATGAAAACATTCTGTTTTGAACTCATCTTCATTTATGTCTTCATGATATTATTCTGCAAATTCTTTGCATTTTTTGGTCAACTCATCAGATTCTATTGTTGTTAACTGACGAAGAAAACTAAATCGACAATCAATGTCTTGGTATGCTGCCGAACGTTTTTTTAAATGTGTAATAAATGTGTCAATTATGGGAATGAAAGTATCTACACGAAACTTTTCCTTGCCTCTCAACTGTGCCGCCTCTGATGATCCTTCAAAAAAAGTGATGCGTGAGCTGCGAAATCTTTTTCTTTCAAATGTGTCTTTTTAGTCAGCATATGGATATTTTTCTTTAGCAGCCGTTTCGTACTGATCAAAATTATCGCGTGCGGTATTTAACTTATCAGAGACTCGTAAAGTTTCGTTACAACGTCCATGGCCATAGTGCTATTCTGTAAACTTAGACTTGTTTTATTTATGATTCCCAAAAGATCATTCCATATTTCCGTTAGAAGAGCAGTCTCAAATTTTTCCATTTTTTTTGCTAGGCTCTGGGCTTCCTTTCTATTGTCTCCTGGTTGATTAATGTCACTTGCGATTGAACACAATGCTTGAGAAATATTTGAATAACCATTTTTCAAAGCATTAATAGCATTGGCACGTGCAGACCATCTAGTTTCCGAAAGAGAGTTCAAGACTGTGTTTGCACCTAAATGCTCTGTCAAAATTTTTCATCGTTTTGTCGAAGCCGAAAAAAAGTTAAACAATTTTTGAACAAACTGAAAGAATATTACTGCTTCAGTAACACACTCAACAGCCTGAACACCCACTAAATTTAGCGAATGTGCCGCACATGGAACGTATATCGCAAATTCACAAACTTCTTTTATTCTTGACTGAACACCAGAGTACTTTCCAGACATATTTGATGCATTGTCGTAGCTCTGCCCGCGACAGCGATAGAAATGTCAAGGCTTTCAAAAACGTTTAAAATGGTATCTGCTATATATTGCGCATTAAGTTCATCCATAGGCAAAAATTGCAAAAATCTCTCAATAGGCTGTCCATCTTTTACGTATCTAACTATAAAACTCAGTTGGTCAACGTGGGACAGATCTGGTGTAGAATCTACGCTAATAGAGTAGTACTTTGCTGTTTTAAGTTCTTTGACAATGGTTTTCAAAACTTGCTGTCCCATTGAATTACTAAATTAATTACAAATATTTGCCGATAAATATGATGTATGTCCTTTTCCACGATTTCCGCAGTTTTGTATGTGATCAGCCAGAAAAGGATCAAACTCACTAATCAGTTCTAAGCATCCCAAATAATTTCCATTATTTTGCGATCCTAATGTCTCATTATCACCACGAAAGGCAAGACCTCTTCAAGCCAAAAATTTCACTACTGCAACAATCCTCTTAAGTACATTCTTCCAATAGTTAATTTCTGTATTATATTGGTACAGCAACTCAGTATCAATTCGTCCAGTACTTTTCATTCTTGCAACATAATTCATCATAAATTCCCTGTGCTGTAAACTGTTCTCATGCTCTATCAATAAGTTACTTATATGCTTCCAATCTTTATATCCATTAGGAGAACTTAAATTATGTCCAGCACCAGTAGTGGTATTAAATAGACGGCAGCAATAACAGTATACAGATTTCTTTGCTGGTGAATAAAGAAGCCATTTTCTTTCTAAAGACTCACCATTCGTCAATTTACGAATAAAAATATTTTTTGTCAAGCATCTTGTTTTTGTTTTACCATTTGAATCTGGAAAACTAGTAGAAGTTTCGGAGAAGTCACTATTTATGTATGTACACCCGATGTATACCCGACATCAAGTGAGGTACAATACAAAAATTATAATTATTTACATTGTTCTACTTTTTGTCTATTTTCTAAAAATTCGTTAATATTGTAGAAACATTTTTCTGTTAGCCATTTTTTAATTTTAAGTGGAATAGTTTTTGTGGTAGTTCTCGTAATGTTTGAGGTATTTTATTATACCTACACTTTAACACACATAAACATACAATTTCTATGGTGAAGTAGTTCGACATTTTGACATTACAATTTTGTAGGATCTCTTTGGCTAAACAGGCTTTTTAGGTCTACTCTTTCAAGTAATTGTGGATGCTTCCTGACAAACAGTCCAATTTCGAGGATATATAGAGCTAAGAGTTAGTATTTTCATTCTTTTAAAATGAGGTCTACACGAAGAAAGTGGATCAATATTGCAAATTGTTCTTATACATTTCTTTTGAGAAAGGAAACTTCGTGAATTAAAGTTGAGTTACCCCACAATAACAATCCATACCGCAAAACCGACCCAACATAGCCATGGTATGCTGTTATTGCTGTCCTTTGCGTGGATGTTGCGCGTAGAATTTTCAGAATATCATCAACCCATCTCACCACATGGAGGGGCGTAGAAGTCGACCCGAGGGAATATATGCCAGAGAACGGCCAGCAGCTTTCTTCTGTGTAGGTACTATGGCCATCTTTCTGCGATCGCCAACCCGTCTGCCAAGAGTGACGATTATGGCATATCCCCCCACGATGATTCTTGGGGGAGGCTTGTCCAATAGTGGACTTCATTCAGATGTAATGATTGGGTGTACACTCCTGTGCCTTGAATTGTACATAAAGGGGCCTGTCTTGGGCTTTATCACTTTATTATCGGCTAGCCCGTCACTTAAGTAAGGGTGATGGAATGGAGAGTGCCTCCTGTGTTTGCACATACACATGTGTTCTAGATGGTCTTTGTTTAGATTGTCCCCTATGATACTTTTTTCGTAAATATATACAATACACAAAAGGCACCCTGACCAAGTCAAATAGATGTGTTCCTTGATGCAATCTTTTTCTTATGCGATGATTGAACCCGTAACCGTTGTATCGGAAGACTTGTTCAAAGCCCACCGTAGGCCCCTAATATGGCCAAATGACTGTTGTCAATGACAACAGTCGAGACCGATAACCAGCAATCGATTCATTATAACATCGATTCCCTAGACAATTGGTACCTACTCAAATCATTAAATCGTTCCCGTTTGTTCGCTCATTAGCGAAGTCTGTGAAGTAGGACATGCAAAAGTTTATCAGCCGGTAAAGTTTTTCTAAACTTAGTTTGAATTCATTTTATATTCAGATAACTTGGTAACAAACGTTGAGATCGCGCGAATCGCATCCGGACATCGAAGTTACACTAACGAATCAACTTTAACAAGTCCACTGGTTCATCTCGTTGGCGAATTAAAAATAACGAGTCGATTGTATGTTTGTTTAAATAAATAAAATAAAAAAGGTTATTATTCACGTAGACTTCAAAAAAGTGCTTGTATGTAGTATTATAGTTGATTAAACGTAATTATTTCTAGGTAGGTACATAATAATATATATATACAGTCGTGGTCAACTGATTAGGGACAATCTCTAGTTAAGCCAAATTGTGAATTATTATTTTATTTTTCAACGAGTCTTAACAATATTCCATATTTTTTACATGTAAGTGTAATAACAATAACAAGTTATTAAACATTAAACCTCTTTACAGTATAGCTGATAGATTATCATAGTGCTTTTTGTTCAAAGAATGCTGGCTGGCCATTTAATTAGGGACACTGAGGTATTGCGTTCTAATTTCAAAATTGGAATTTTAATACTTTTTTGTTTCTTTTCTTATTGTTTCGTGGTCGTTTTGGCGGCAATCCAGATTTTTGATGTGAAACATCTATAGCCACGTAAAACAGATTTCTGGCGTGGCGACGCATGCCGTGACGCAATCGACTTTTTATTTTATCATTATGACATATTTAGTTCCTATCACAGTATGTTCTTTTCTGCATATTAGTTTTACAAAATAATGTCGATGTTTCACATCTGCCAGGCGTCCCGTGACGGCTCACATTTTTTTTTTATTTTAAGTTTTGAGAATTATTTTGAAGAAAAAGGGGCAAAAATAAAAGTTGCGATCCAACACTACGAAAAATTATCATAAAGTTTGTCGAGCGTGGTTGGTCATACCGAAGGATAGCACAACATTTATATTGTTCAAAAACTATGGTATGCAATGCAGTGCAACATTTCAAGCGCTATAACACAGCTTTAAATGTGTCCAAAACAAAAAGATCGAGAAAAACGACTCCGCAAGAAGATTGCTGAAGAAGAAATATCCGTTTCTAGGCTCTATTTTAATTAAACACGAAGTGTTTGGGGCAAATGAAAGAGTCGGTGTATCTGCGAGGATCGTTCGACGACGTTTAGTAGAAGCAGGGTTGTTCGGAAGAGTGGCTCGCAAAGTACCGTTGTTGAAGAAAGAACATAGAAATGCTCATTTGGCGTTTGCACGTAAATATGGACATTGGACCTACGCCCAATGGCAACATGTACTTTTCTCTGACGAGACCAAGGTAAATTTGATTTCTTCAAATGGAAGGCAATATGTACGGCGTCCTGTAAAAGCGGAAATGAAGCAAAGATTCACAAAAAAACAGGTGAAACATGGCGGTGGAAACATTAAAATGTGGGGTTCATTTTCTGGACGTGGAGTGGGACCTGTGAGGAAAGTTCAGGGTAACTTAGACCAACATCAATACAAGGCAATATTGGAAGAAACTATGTTTCCCTATGCTGAGGAGCATCTCCCTATTATATGGACGTTTCAGCAGGATAACGACCCGAAACATACCGCCCATTCGGTCAAGTCATTTCGTACCAGTCAGTCTGTATCGGTGCTAGATTGACCAGCAAATAGCCCGGACCTCAACCCAATTGAGCACCTTTGGCACGAAATGAAGAAAAAAGTTGCCACTTATCGTAATACAAATTTGGATGAACTTCATGAAGCTTTTTGTGAGGCATGGGCAAACATTCCTGTCGAAACATGTCAGAAACTGATAATGTCTATGCCAAATCGGTGTCAAGCGGTAATTACTAACAAAGGTTTTGCTACTGGGTACTGATTTTACACGTAATAAAATGGAGCTGTTAAAGATGCAGCATGTTAACAATGCAGGTTATAAGTTTTGTTAAAATGTATTTTTCATTATACTTTACTGTCCTTAAGTAAATGTCCACTACAGAATTGTACCTTAATATTGAATACATGTTTAATCTTTGATATTAAATACTTTTTCTATTTATTTAATCTTTTATTTACAGCCATTTATAGCATAATAATCGGACCACATTATGCAAATAATAGGTGCTGAGAAATCAATAGGGTTTTATATTTATATGTACATAACCGGTTATAGCCCTTCACAATCTTGAATGTCCCTAATTAGTTGACCACGACTGTATATTTATATCACGAACCGGAAGACGCAGCGTGGGCAGGCCCCCTACAAGATGGACCGATGATCATGTGCGGGTCGCTGGAAACTGCTGGATGCGAATAGCGCAAGACCGGCAATTGTGGAGATCTTTAGGGGAGGCCTTTGTCCAGCAGTGGACGTCTTTCGGCTGATATGATCATGATGATATATATAATCTATAATATTTAAATATTTTCAAGTATGAACTAGGAACATTGCGATCTACGATATCTTAACGGTCTTGAACAAATATTGTTTGATTTAATAATCAAAAATAATAGTGCTCATGGCCGAATATTGGCTACGGCAGCTTGCTTGCTTATCGTATGGGTAGTGGTAACCCTAGTGTCAAGAGTTGCTCAAGCCGCCCAGTAGGCCTCCGACAATACTTAACGACTGTTGTCTAATGACTACAACCGGAACCGACAGCTTAACGTGCCGTCCGAAAAACGAAGACGCTCAGAAATTAAACCACTTTGGTGGTCACCCATCTATGGACTGACCTCGAGTCTAGTTGCTTAACCTGGCCGATCGCTTACGGACCGGTGAGAGAATCTAGCTATGAGCGAGCTACGGCAGCTAATCGCAATAGTCTAGCCAACTAGGCAAAATGTTTATCGGAAACTCCAATCACTCTCTTATAATCAGACTATACCACACGATCGGGAAAGATGATGATAACTTTTCGAGCTCGCCGAGGAATGGAAGAATAATACTTTGTGGCCACTGCTGGGTCTTTTCATGCCCATAAAATCTCAATATTACGGCTCGTGATTATAACCCAAGGGAGTTGAAAAAATTGTAATCTAAGAAATAACTGGGAGGCGCATTTAACAAATAATAATAATATCTAGGGACAATGTCACACAGATCATCCTGGCCCCAAACTTAGCAAAGCTTGTTCTATGGGTACCAGGCGATGATATACATACTTATATAGATAGATAAATACTTAAATACATAGAAAACATCCATGACTCAGAAACAAATATTCGTGCTTATCACACAAATATTTGCACTTACCGGGTTCGAACCCAGGACCACCAGCTTCGTAGGCAGGAGCACTACCAACTAGGCTACGGCGATCGTCAACAAAGAACAGGGTCTAGTGTTTAGTAACTCTGACTCCTAAGCCAAAGGTTGGTTCCAACCCAGGACCAAATTTTGTGTGACGAGCACGATTATTGGTTCTGTAATAAACCCAGAGTTTATTTATAATATGTATGTATTTAGAAATACATACATAAAACTTGAGAGGTGTCAAGGGACACCCGGATGGAACGAAGTTATTTCTTATTATTTATTAAGTACAAAAAACCTGTATACACTCAACAAAAATAATTGTCGCGACACCACACTGTTCAATGCAAAATAGAAATGAAAATATCTAGCTTGCTTTCTATGAGAGAGAGAGAGAGAAACATGCGCACGCCTCACAGCTGCAAAAAGTGTCGTGACAACTTTTCGTAAGATTTTTTTCCGTCTAGCCCCCTTTCACAACGCGCGGTAAGGAACTTCGTTCCAAAAATTGTAACCTAAGAAATAACTGGGAGGCGCATTCAACAAAGAACAGGGACTAGTATTTAGTAACTCTGACTCCTAAGCCAAAGGTGGGTTCCAACCCACGACCAATTTTTGTGTGATGAGCACGATTATTGGTTCTGTAATAAACCCAGAGTTTATTTATAATATGTTTATTTATGTGTGTTGTTTATTTATTTAGAAATACATACATAATTATCAGACAGACACCTATATTTATCAGATGCCTGGTTACCATAGTACAGCCACTTCCTAGGTGCAGGTTGCATCGAGGGGCATCTTTGCCCCTCGGGGAGAGCTTCTTTAAGATGCATAGGTGAAATGATGGTGGTACCGGATGGAGATCGTCTCGAGTTACCGGAGCCATCACCCACAAAACCGAGAGGTTACGCTACCGTGGTGGTTTTAGTGGGTAACCCACGGGGATTCCCACATACCCCGTAGTCTCCCCAACTACGGGGACCTATGAAAGGTTTCCACCATGAAAAAAGTACAGCCACTTCCTAACTTAAGATGACATGGTAGGGTGTGTTACTTGTCCCATTATATTTTTTTACTTTTAATAATTGTACCAATAATGGTTTCAGATCACCATCAATTGAACTCCTCAAAATGGCTGACGCAGTACGCCCAAATTGGATGTGCGTGTCCCCAGCTTCCTCATTGTTATAATCGAAATTCTAAGTATGTCATATTTTAAAGCATAATTTGAGCAGTTTAAAGTTTCAGTCATAGAATTAGAGCAATCACAACTTCGTTTCTATGATTTGTTAAATGTGTGTAAGCTGGACAAACGTGTCTCCAGCTGACACATGCCGTTGGAGCAAAACCTGTGATGTTAGGGTTTTAAAATATAGTCAAAAACTTAGCTCATAATTGGAGCAATGAGAGCCAAAAAATCTAGCCATCGCACTCAAATATTATTTAAACTACGATCATAAAACCATGTGCGAGCTGGAGACACGTGTCCCTGGCTTACACATGTGTATCTTCGTAATTATTTAAGCTACGATTATGTATTATACCTCAAAATTCTGAGCAAAATTGCAGTATTAGGCTCCAAATTTTTCAAAACCTTAGCTCGAATAGTTTTTGAGCTACGAAGCAATAAGTATGTGTAAGCTGGGGATACGTCACACGGGCTTACACATGGTGAATTACGATAACTATATAAGTTGCAGTTTTCTTTTAAAGATCAAATAACATGTTATAATTGGAGCACACACGAGGCATAATTTCAAATCTCTAGGCCTTTTACTTTCAAAATTATAAGCCAAATACGCTTTTCCCGCCAAAATTTTCATAATCTTCGGTCGGGAGCGGTCAACCGCGACGTTGCCGTTCCGTGCATTATACAATTGCTATCGAGTCTGAACTTTAGCTCTAACATTATAAGAGTTATTTTAATTCGGTCTCGATAATTTAAGCTTTTGTACTGACGTAAGGAAAATATTCTTAGACTAGGAGCTGCTGTCTCTTAACATTTACATGTATGAGAAACATTTTGATTTTGACTTGTATGTACACTTATCAATTAACTATATGTATTTATTGTAAGCATGTGTACCTATACAAAGTATAGTTCCACCATAAATTAACAACTCAAAAATAAATTATCTACCCTACAATTTTGTTATAGCGTGCCGAAGTAAATAAAATATTTGTTGGGTTGAACTTCTTACAGAGCGCGCGCGCACGACTATAACAGTAATTTCTTAGTGCGCTAACAAATTACGTACACAATCACAGGTCAGTAGACGGTATAATAAAAGTTTCACTACCTAATAATCCTGCTTGTGCACCAGAGCTTTTTGCCTCAATCAGTTTCGACTTATTATAAATAGACTTAGAATTCAGAGACAAATATTTAAGGTATTACTTATTAAAACAACAGTGATAACGGTATATTTCATAAAACCGTACCGTACCGCGCGCTTCAATAGTTGCCAGCCGACGAGAGCCGATGATACTCGAACAAAAAATCAAACATTTTGTTAGCGCACTAAGAAATTACTGTTATAGTCGTGCGCGCGCGCTCTGTAAGTAGTTCAACCCAACAATTATTTTATTTACTTCGGCACGCTATAACAAAATTTTAGGGTAGATAATTTATTTTTGAGTTGTTAATTTATGGTGGAACTATACTTTGTATAGGTACACATGCTTACAATAAATACATATAGTTAATTGATAAGTGTACATACAAGTCAAAATCAAAATGTTTCTCATACATGTAAATGTTAAGAGACAGCAGCTCCTAGTCTAAGAATATTTTCCTTACGTCAGTACAAAAGCTTAAATGATCGAGACCGAATTAAAATAACTCTTATAATGTTAGAGCTAAAGTTCAGACTCGATAGCAATTGTATAATGCACGGAACGGCAACGTCGCGGTTGACCGCTCCCGACCGAATATTTTGAAAATTTTGGCGGGAAAAGCGTATTTGGCTTATAATTTTGAAAGTAAAAGGCCTAGAGATTTGAAATTATGCCTCGTGTGTGCTCCAATTATAACATGTTATTTGATCTTTAAAAGAAAACTGCAACTTATATAGTTATCGTAATTCACCATGTGTAAGCCCGTGTGACGTATCCCCAGCTTACACATACTTATTGCTTCGTAGCTCAAAAACTATTCGAGCTAAGGTTTTGAAAAATTTGGAGCCTAATACTGCAATTTTGCTCAGAATTTTGAGGTATAATACATAATCGTAGCTTAAATAATTACGAAGATACACATGTGTAAGCCAGGGACACGTGTCTCCAGCTCGCACATGGTTTTATGATCGTAGTTTAAATAATATTTGAGTGTGATGGGTAGATTTTTTGGCTCTCATTGCTCCAATTATGAGCTAAATTTTTGACTATATTTTAAAACCCTAACATCACAGGTTTTGCCCCAACGGCATGTGTCAGCTGGAGACACGTTTGTCCAGCTTACACACATTTAACAAATCATAGAAACGAAGTTGTGGTTGCTCTAATTCTATGACTGAAGCTTTAAACTGCTCAAATTATGCTTTAAAATATGGCATACTTAGAATTTCGATTATAACAATGAGGAAGCTGGGGACACGCACATCAAATTGGAGTTATAACTTGAACTCGTTTTGTAAAAACTGGCCTGTAATTGAGAAATACACCGTAGCCTAGTTGGTAGTGCTCCTGCCTACGAAGCTGGTGGTCCTGGGCTCGAATCCCGGTAAGTGCAAATATTTGTGTGATGAGCACGAATATTTGTTTCTGAGTCATGGATGTTTTCTATGTATTTAAGTATCTATCTATCTATATAAGTATGTATATCATCGCCTGGTACCCATAGTACAAGCTTTGCTTAGTTTGGGGCTAGGATGATCTGTGTAACATTGTTCCTAGATTATATTAGATATTATTATAAATACGGAAATACAGGGCAGTGGGACACAGACACGGGCTATTAAAAAAAAAAGACGTGTGGCACTCGGAGACTGCCGCGGTAAAGCTATGGATGGCATAGCATTTTTTATCAACTTATGCAATTATAATTATGTATTTATTTTATAATACTGCATTTGTGATAATAATAATAAAATGTATGTAGTATGTAGTACTAACTCATTTCCTTTCACTATTTTTTCGTGACTTTCTTCATTAATAAATGCACTTTGTTTATTCATATTTAAAACACTTTGTACACAAATTATACGAGTACAGATATTCACTGTTGTACGTAGATGATAAATACCTATACACCTTTAAACTTTCTCACAAATAGCTGATTACGGTAGTTTTCCAATACAACCAATGCCACCTAAAGGCGGGTTGCTGAACTAAAGAGACAAGCGTGATATTTCAAAAAGTCATTAAAAGTTCTGGTATTTATCGATAGATGGCGGTCGGAGTGGGGGGTGTTAGGTATTTTTCGTTACGGAATTTCTGGATTCGGTCCCCACGCCCAAGGCCCGCGATAGAAGCTATGCAATAGCTTAATAAAACTACAAATCGAAGTTGGTTACATGCTTGTTATAATAATTTCGTACAATAAAACATTACCTACACGGTTACATTGATTACAGTAAAGTCACTCACAAAAGGATTACAACAATATTGGCACAAGTACAGTCAACACTTAACGCTTGCCCCTCATGGCACGCTCCTTGTAGTACTGTCATCAGCCTCGCCAACCGGTGAATGACGGAGACCTGAACAAAAAAAACAGTATTTAGATATCTGGATCAGAAGTTACAAACATAGGGGTGGCAACACTTAATTGTCTCGGTAATGCGTGTGTTCATATGCCATTTTTTCCGATAATTATTATACATATTAATAATCAGATTTAACCCTAGATCACTCACATACTTCAGGCGGGCCTTTCCTTCACTACAATCGGCCGTCGTCGATTTGGAGTCGCCTTTCCCCACAAAGGCCCTTAACTAATGAATCATCTAATACTTTGTCCATTCGTTTATTTTCTTTTTTACAGCTCACGCCTATGAATTAACGTTTTTTTTTTCGGAATAATGTGCTACAGTAATGTCGTACTTTCTTGACGAGTAACGCTCACTTAGTAAGGAGTCCTGTGCGTAACAAACAACCACAAAATACAAAACAGGTCGCGAAATAAGATAAATCGATTATATAAAAAAATAATTCATCTAATGAATGGACTTTAAGTTCAAACCAAGATTAAAGAACAATAACACCGACTATACACGGCTTAGTGAAATTTAACTATAAATGATAATTAGAGTGTAACTAAAGTTTAAATGAAGAGTTAGATTAAATTATACTTGGAAAATCACTTACCTAGCTACATGGTACATACTATGCTACTGCGCTTAAACGGTATATTATTTATATGTACAATATTTAAATGATTTATTATTTTTAAATTTAACAAAATAAAACTTATTAATGACTAATTAATACTACTAAATTCGAACTGTCAAAAAGATATGTAGAAGATAAACGAATGGCCAGAGTAAAATAATACAAATCTAATTAATTACTATAATTATATTTCCTAATTGATTGTTATTATTTTTAAGTGCAATATTGGCAACTAAATTAGGGCCAATTTAATAGATCATAAAATACAACAACGTAACCTTAACCGGCGGGCATAGAATAATATTTATTATTTCGTGATAAGAACTGCACATTTGCTATTTTTTTTTACAATTACAATTTATTTTTATTGTAATAATTATCAAATAAGGTCCAATTCCAATTTGTCATCATGGCTCCATCGCGACAACGATGATTCTGCCAATGTCAAAAGTTAGGAGAACACAATGTCAAAAATATTTATATATAAAGGCGAGTAATAGACACGTTTACTAATGGAAAAGCAAAAGAGAATAAATAAAAGACAAATAAAGAAACGCTTGAGCAACTTAAAAAACAAAAGGGTGTAAGTTAGGTTTACTTAGAATAAATTAATAAATGAACATAAAACATACTATCAAATAAGGTCATTTTACAATTCACTATATTAGTTACTGACAGATGTCAAAGGTGATCTATTAAATTAGCCATATTATAATTCATTAATGTTGACCAGATATCGGATAATCGGATGCATATCTACTTTAAATATGCATTTCATTTTTGGGTACCAAACCTTAGTTGGATCCTCACAGACAACCATACAAAGGTTTCAAAATAAGGGAAATAATAAAATAGAACGAACGTGTTGAAGCTAGGCGCGGACTGCGGCGCTTGTCCGGATTGTTGCGCCAAGTTGCCGAACGTCAGAGTGTTCTGTGTCGCTAAGCTCTCGAACGTCGAGTTTGATTGTGGGGTACCGAAACCTGCTGTAAATAAAAAAAACGTAATTAAATTACACGCCGTAAAAACTAAGGACGGATTTCAAAACGTACACACGGCTACACATAAAGCTATAGATTTCCAGTATAAGCTGATCCCACGTTGTATAAGATTTCCATACCATGAAAGGTCAGCTTATATTGGAAATGTAGAGATTGATATGTGGCCGTGTGTACTAAAAGTCGGTAGTCTTTGAACTCAAAAAGTGCCTTTGTATAAAAATTGTGAGTGAATTAATTGTTAGGCTGTATCAAAGAAAGATTTAATTACATTTAAATTTGTTTAGTTAAATTCTATTTTTTTTTATCTTTCTTACCACTAATTCATCATAATGTCATTACATTTGGTGATAGCCAAAGTGGTTTAATTTCTGTGAATCTGCATGCTTCGGAGTGCACGTTAAGCTATCAGCCCCGGTTGTAGCCAATAGGCAAGAGTCATTAAGCCATGTCGGAGGTCTACTAGGCGGCTTGAACAACTCTGGGTTACCACTGCCCATACGATAAGTAAGTAAAATCGATTCACATGTATGGTAACGTAAAACTTTTTGCTTATTAACTTACTTGGCTGTGGAGAACCCCCAAAGGCTTGACTGGGTGATGTACTTCCGAACGCAGGTGCACCTCCAAAGCTGGCCCCGGAACCGAACGCAGCGGGTGCTCCAAACCCACTGTTAGGGCTCTTATTAAAACCTCCAAATGTGGAACCAAAACCACCGCTGGTGGGAGAGCCGAAGCCTGGTGGTTGACTGAAGGCGGGCTTAGCGCCGAAACTGGGCGCTCCACCGAATGCACCAGGAGCTGCATACATATATTTATTAGTTTAGAAAATCAAATACGAAATTAACAGAATCCTAAGGAAATTAACAGAATCATACGAAAACTAACTCACAAAGTTATTATAAGCTACTTATTTGACATTCAAGTAGTATTCACGATAATGTAGGGAGTTTAATTTCAAAGGGAAAAATAAGCAATTACCGAGAACTGTTGTGGTAAAGAAAATAATTTAGTGTTAAAAATCATAAAACCGAGCTAAACTTTTTACAACCGATTCGAGCACAATTTACATCCAAAAGAATATCCTTGGATTAAAAACAGAATAATCAAGATCGGTTAGCTAAGAAATCGGGTAAGTAAACAGCATATAAAAAAGTACATCAGCAACAGTAGACTTATAACCTCTATTTTTGACGTAGTTTATGCGCAATAATGCCCGGGGCGGTTGTGCGCAAACTCAGGCCTCCTTCACTCGGCCGTACCTACAGCGATAAGTACCCCAGTTGGTAGGCACCGCTCGCACGCAACGTTCTCTAATATTATAAATAGTGACAAAAAATGTCTCACCAAAGTATTGCTCATTTGACGGATGTGTGTCGAAAAAAGGAGACGACGAGTGTATATATAATACAAATTCATTTAAATACCAAAGTATGTGTAAGATTAAGAAGCAGATTTCGAACGATCGCTGTAGGTACGGCTGAGTAAAGAAGGCCTCCTTCAATATTTATTTGAGAGTGTTCGAAATCTGCTTCTTAATCTTACAGGTACTTTGGTAAACTTAGTAGGTGTTGATTATTTCTAATTAATTTCCAACGTTTACGTGCATAACGTGTTTCAAACATATTACATAATTACGACGGCAACTTGAAAATGTGATTTTTTATTTGTTCATATATCTAAAATCATTTTATCTGTTTGAATAGTGTAAATGTCAAGTAGGTAGATAGACGATGAATAGGTATTATATTAGCAGCGGCAAGCCGATAACCTTAGCCCCATAGCTGGAGCGGCACTTCGCGCCAGACAGCGACAATGTAACTGCGGCAACCTTCAGCGCTTATGCGAGCTGAATTGTACTTTATTGCTGAGTAGCAAAAGTCGCTATTTCTAAAAATTGTTGCTAAAAATCTTCTGTACGTTAGTAATATTAACTCAGAATTGACAAATCTAGTGTTGTACGCTTGTCAGTCTTACAACATATTTGTAAAATAAACTTTTACGTACATGCCCCGCCTTGTTGTTGAGGCGATCCAAATGCGCTTTGTTGAGGACTACCGAATGCTTGACCAGCGGGTGCGGGCGTGCTGAAGCTACCGCCTGTACTGCCGAAGATTGATGATGCTTGCGTGGTGGGCTGTTGGCCTGGGAATTATTATTTTATACATTGGTAAAGATGGGAATAATGAATTGCTATTGCCGAGTACATTCACGCACAGAATAGAATAGAATATCTTTATTTGCTTTGAATGTAGGTACAAACATTAGTTGTTAAAATACATTTTTAAGAATCCTTGTACATTCTGCCTTAATAAAGCATGCAAAAACAGTGTTGAACTAAAAAGACATGGATGCATTAATTTAAATTTGCTTATCATCTAGGAATTCTTGCAAGGTATAATAGCATTTTTCAGCTAGCAGAGCTGTGAGGTGTTTTTTGAACCTTTCCAATGGGAGATCTTTAATCCTGTTTGACAGCTTATTGAAGATAACAGGTGCCATATAAATAACACTTTTTTCAAAAGACTGGTTTTGTATGCACCTGTACATAACACATTCTGATATTGCGATCTCAGACCTGTATTTCGTTGTCTAGTTTGGTTGAATTATACAAATAAGTTTTTATTACATTTAACAAATAATGCTAACTCTAGGATGTACATGGACGGTAAGGTTAGTAATTTACGAGACATAAATATAGGTGCGCAGCTATCTGTTACTTTCAGATTAAACATAGCCCTGAGGCAGCGTTTTTGAGCTTTAAAAATGCTTTCTCGTTCAGTACAATTGTCCCAAAAAATTACACCAAATCTTAAAATGGAGAGTACTAGGCCATGATAAGCCACTAATAGTGTACGTAAATTAACTTTTTTGGATAGGTGGTACAGCATATATGCGGATGTATTGAGTCTTTTACAAATATTCTCCGCTTGGGTCTTCCATGTTAATTGGCTGTCAATTAAGATTCCCAAAAATGTTGTCTTGGTCAACCTGGGAAGACTAAAATAATACTCTTAAACAGCGATAACTAACTACCTGCTAGTTTTTATATTTTTTTAATTCTTATTCTCTAATACTATCACCTAATATACTATTGGGCTAGATTACTCTTTTCATCATTAATTAGCGTGTGACTCCTAAGCCGAATGCGGAATATTAAAACACAATAAGCATAATAATATGTGTGGCTCCCTCGCACTCCTGGCACTTAGGACTTTGTCTGTTTGTAACTACTTTGTTTCTAGTTTTAAAAAGACAACGTCCGCACTACGGCTATAAAACTATTTATCGCGGGTGACTTTAGTAAAGTAAATGCACTTTACTAAAGTCACCCGCGATAAATAGTTTCGGAATCGGAAAAAGCACACCTAATCAGAATCAGAACAATAATTTATGGGTCACACAAATAGTTGTCCAAGACGCCGCTGTGTAATGTGGTAGCGAGGCGACTGACTTAAGGCATTTAGTCGTTTTACATGCTATGAAATTTTTGCTAGTACTTTTGAAGAACGTTCATCGATCATTTTGTGAACTTAATACTCCGAAATATGCACAATAAGATTTTACTTGTCTATTTTATATGGTTTTTACTCACCAAAAGAAATAGGAAAAACGAATATCGAGTGGTCATTACAAAACATAACACAATGTAAACATGTTCTGAATATTTCGGAATATTAATCTCACATGATCGAACACATTTTTAGAATGCGCGAATCCTTCCCACTGAAATCTTGGTCGTAACAACTTTTTCAAGGTGAAGGTGTTAGTGTTTTATAAGTAACCTTTGTTAGATTTTATTTTCATTCAATAATAAGTATTAATTTAATATCTCGCTTGAATGTTTCTAACTCTAAGCGCATCACAAAGATTACGTAAATATGTCCTTGCGAGGGCGCGGTCAAGCGCCTTTGAACTTGACCCATTTCTCTAGTCACCAGTCGTTCGTGTAAAATATTTTTTTTTATGTATAGTGATTTCAGAACTCGTGGAACAAAAGTTTTGTTTATGATGTTAGCTATCTAGTTCAGTGAAGGTGTTAGTGTTTTATAAGTAACCCTGTATAGTCCCACGCTATTCCAAGAGACGAAGAATTTCCATTCATTAACGACCATAATTTAAACCCAGTTTCATAAAGATAATATTGTGTACCACATATAGTATAATAAGGTTATTTTTCATTATTAAGTACATAATGAAATCTATGAATCTAAGCCTATAATTAATATATTTAATTGACAAGTAACTACCGAAACCAGGTGATCCAAATCCGCTCTCTGCGTTTGCATTGCCGCCCGACCAAAAACTGGTAGCTGGCTTCTGCGACCCGAATGACGTTGCGCCGCCGCCACCGAAGATCGAGGCCGCTGTTGGATTCGGTTGGCCAAATGCCGCTTTGCCGCCGAAAACATTAGTGCCACCACCAAAAACTGAACCTGATGCACTGAGAAGAAAATTCAAATAGGTAAAAAATCCTTCAGACCGATATGAAATACCGA
This sequence comes from Pseudoips prasinana, assembly GCA_951640165.1. Classification (NCBI taxonomy): domain Eukaryota; kingdom Metazoa; phylum Arthropoda; class Insecta; order Lepidoptera; family Nolidae; genus Pseudoips; species Pseudoips prasinana. The sequence goes on from OX621240.1 coordinate 21,762,809, forward strand.
AGCTTATTGTAAAATTTCAGGATAAACATGAGGAATGTCGAATTTTTCAGTAAAACATACTATCTTAGCATATATATAAGTCTGATTTGTAGATTGTGTAGAAAGAAACAAGGAATTATTAATTTATGCAATGTCATTGGATTTTAAAGAATTTAAAGCTGAACTAGACTTAATGACGGTATATATACATAGATACTTACTTATATATCTATGTATACATAGATAGATTCTTTAAATCGTGGAATTCCACAAATCATTTTCATTTTACCTTCCTCCAAAAATACTGCCGCCACTTGTTTGAGAGGGAGCATTTGTAGTTGATATACTAGCAGAAGCAAACAGACTAGCTTCAGCTCCACCAAACAATGAACTGCTTTGTGTCGTGGTTGCCGGCGGAGAGCCAAACACTGTTGCAGGGGCACTGCCGAAGACCGACGTTTGCGTTGTAGGCACACTTCCGAAGATAGACGCTTGTGTTGTTGGCGTGGTCGCTCCGAATACCGAGGATTGAGTAGATGGTGTTGCCCCTCCGAATACTGATGCCTGTGTTGTGGATGTTGCCGCTCCAAATACAGATGCTTGTGTTGAGGGTGCTGCCGCTCCAAATATTGATGCTTGGGTTGTAGTTGTTACCGTTCCGAACACCGATGCTTGGGTTGTGGATGATGGTGTTCCAAATACTGAAGGCTGTGTAGATGATGCCGCTCCAAAAACGGATGATGGTGTTGAAGGAGTGGCTGCTCCAAATACAGATGCTTGGGTAGTAGGCGTTGACGCACCGAACACAGAAGCTTGTGTTGTTGGTGTTGTTGCTCCAAAAACAGACGATTGAGTGGTTGCTGCTGCATTACCAAATACAGAAGCTTGTGTCGAACTTCCAAATACAGACGACGGCGATTGATTACCTGCCGGAGTCCCAAATACGGATGAACCAGAACCACCAAAAGCAGGTTTTGTTGTTGCTGCTGCAGCAAAAATACTCTGTGCGGTAGAAGTCGCATTGCCAAATACTGGTGATTGAGTTGTCGTTGGGGTAAATGCGCTCGGCGTAATAGTTGTCTCACCGCCAAATATAGTCTTTGGACTCGTTGATGTTGCCGTCGCAAATATAGACTGAGTTGTAGTCGTGGACGCTCCAAATCCTGAAGAAGTAGTAGAAGGTACTTGTGAACCAAATATTGAAGACGTAGCTGAAGTTGTGGAGGTTGTTGCAAATAAGGAAGATTGTGTTGAACTGAAAGAACCAGCCTGATTGGTAGTTGGTGTTGCCAAACCGAATACTGAAGAAGGCGTCGATGATACAGGTGTAGATGGTGATGGAGGAGTTGGAGTACTAAATATTGAAGGTTTAGTCGTTTCCACACTAGTAGTAGTACCGAATACTGAAGAAGAGGAACCGAAAATGGATCCTTCTTTTGATCCGAATACCGATGACGGTGATGATGATACTGCTGCAGAGAAAATGGAGCTAGCTTGTGATGGCTGCGACGTGGTCTTTGGTTGTGAAGCAACAGCTGAACCAAATATTGAAGCAGCAGTTTCCAAAGCGGCACTCGATGCTGATGCGAATACAGATTTTGAACTTGCAACTGTTTTTTGTGAAGCTTCTGTCAATTGTGGAGTTTCTGTTTTTGATGTTGTCGTCTCTGATGTTGTAGATTTGGGGACTGGAAGAAATAATAATAATTTCATTATGATGTAACATAAATAAATAAAAAATTATGACTATTATTTTTTATTACCAGTAATAGGACTAGTAGAGGAAAACACTGACGAAGGAGTAGCTGTAGTTTCTGATTTTTCTAAGACTTTTGGTGATTCAACTTTTGCTTCTGTTTTTGCATCAACTGGTTTTGGTGTTTCACCTAGAAATCAACATTTTTATTCAATCTCTTAGCGTTCCTTGGAGCCTTGGTCCGAACCCCATAATCTTCAGATTTTTCGCCTATATTAACAATATAGTATGCAAGTCTACTAATATTATAAATGCGAAAGTTTGTGGTATGGATGTAAGGATATTTGTTACTCTTTCACGCAAACCTATTGAACGGAATTTGATGAAACTTCGTAGTAATATAGCTTATATATCCGAATAATACATTGGCTATAATTTATAATGTTTAACGCAGGTAAAATCACGGAGCACAGCTAGTTCAAAATAAAAAGAAGCATCAACAACATCTTGTTAATTATTGAAACACGGACGAGTTAGATTAAATCTAGTTACTTATAATGTCGGATGGTATTACACTTTTTTTTTTTATTACTTTATGCACAAAAAATTGTACAAAGGCGCACTTAATGCCCTGGGCATTTTCTGCCAGTCAACCTTAGGGTGGTGCAGAGAGAGCATGGTAGGTGCACATATCATAAGCTAAACATTAATAGTAAAAAAACAGGAATATACAATATTATAAAATACTATACAATGCAATACATACGATACTATACTATATAACACTATACTATATAATAATATAATACTATACTATACTATTGAAAATTGTTGTTGTTGAGATTCATTCAATTCATGTTGATAAACAAGTAAAAATAAATAAAATTTTATCATTGATTTCCCGTGCTGTAAAAATTAACATTTATGTATTTTTCCGAGACAATAGTTTTAGTTTGTTTCATTATGATAGTGATAGTTAACATTAAACATTTTAACTTGAAAACAAAAACATTTCGATCTCAATTCCAAAAAACTAATTTTGATACGGAATACTAAATATTTGCAACCCTGTGTAATGTTGCTGCTCGGGACTGTATTTAATAGAAAATACTTACTTGATGTTAAATTCGAAGTACTTGTAACAGTCGGTTGACTAAATACAGAAGTTTTATTAGTCACCTGTAAAGGTTTAGGTGTTTCTTTCTTTTCAGTAGTCTTTTGTACTACTTTAACTTCGACGTTATCTGGCACATTCTCTTTAGATTTTTCTTTATCTACTGGTTTAGGAGCAGGCTTAATATCAGTCTTCACTTCTTGCGTACTTTTTAGAACATCAGGTACTACTGTAGGGGTTGAGGGTTTCATGGCAAACAAATTAGTAATTTGTTCGCCAGTTTCACTTGATTTAGGGTTAGGTACTGTTGTTCCAAGTACCTTAACCTCCCCGAAACTAGTAATAGGCTTATTTTCTGTGCCAAAAGCCGGCTTGCTATCAAAAGCTTGGGGTTGGAACTTATTGAACATGTTATTTAGATCAGATATTGGTTTCGATGTAAATACGGCAGACGGAGCAGGAGTTAATGATGACATAGTGGTTGAAGCTGGAATATAATCATATCATTATTAACAAATCAATACCAGGCTTTTTCAAGGATATAATTGTGATCGTAACGATGTAGAAAATCAGCAATTGAAGTAAATAAGGCAAAAAAAATAGACAACTTACGTGCAAACGACGTAGGTGAACAAATAGTTTGTCCCATAAAAGTATTGGCCTCGTTTTTAATTTCTATATTTGCTTGTTTGCTTTGTAATAGATCTTTAAGAACACTCCGAGTTGTCGTTGAAGCTGGTTGGTTTGAAAATCCGAACGCCGGATGTGGTTTGGGTGGTGGCATTTGACCAGCTTGAGGCGTTGAGGTGGCCTTTGGTAGATCTGGGATTGGTTCTTGAAATTAATAAGACAAATTAAATAAGAGCAGTGCAGCTTTGTAATTGCAAAATAAACAGTAAGTTATCACCGAAATGAGCGCGAATCTGAGCGATGTGACAGGGCATCAATAGACGTGGGAATTAGTATTGTATACCCAGAGAAAAATAGAGCCTGAGCGATGCAGGACTTATATGAAGTTCGTTTCGTCGGAGTTCATCATGCTCCCAAAGGCCTTGTTCAAGGTGGCAAGTGTATAATCTCTATAATAAATGAACCAGGATGAACGTGTTCCACAACAAAAGGCACCAAGCATTGATGCTTAAGAAAGTACCGATACGAAACCTTACTGCCTTGGATCCCGCAAAAAATGAAATAAAAAAAGGATTAAAATATCCCTCATCCCTCCACAGCAAACGGGAATTGGCAATTTTACTTCTAACATTTGTAAGTCCTATTTTCGAATTTATCGTCTAATATTCAGAACATTGGTGATAAATTCGGGTCACAATACATAAGAAGTGAAGATAGATAACATAACTTGTACTTACTGTCTTCGAACAAAGTCCTAGCTACGTTGCTCAGCCCCGAAACAGTAGTTTTCAAGCCAGCAGTCTTTATGCCGCCAACTGGAGTGAACGTTGGCACGTTGATCGGGGATTGGTTTTTCAGATCCGGTATAGCCCCAAAATTCGGGGTCCCCTTGGCTTTGGGCATTTCTGGAACTATCACTAAAATAGAACAATACTTTGATTGAAAATATCAGTGAATAATAAAGGTTTCCTTTTCCTTTATGAATGCATAATGGACAGTGCCCAATCTTATGCCTTTAGAGTTTATACCATGACATCACATGTAATGGCAAAAAGTTACATATACCCTTTACCACTGATGTCCTCGAATATTATTGTAATTAAACTAGTGTTAGTCCAGTGGGAAGTATTGAATAAGTAGTACAGCTAGTAAGATAAATTATACCTAGACTCAGGACAAACAGATATGTTTATACACACAAATATCTGCCTAGAGTGGGAATCGAACCCACGACCTCCGGCGTGAGAAGCAAGCCAACCACGCCAACAGGCCCATCAAACTAAAAGCCTATACTCCGTTGTGGGGACGCCAATGTCGCGAAAAAACAGTACACTAATTCTAATAGATTTTTTTATTCGTGTATAATATTTTAGATATGCTTGATGCTGCTAGGTTTCGTTTATGTTACTTATAATAAGTAATTATCAATACAGGTTGAGTTATTAAGTATATAGGTAGATGGATATGGCTAAAGCTACAATACACAGGAAACACCCAGACCAAGATAAATAATAATGTTGTAATTTGTGCCAATGAATAGTATAAGTACTTACCAGGTTTCGATTCTGTTTTAACCACAGGCTCATTCTTAATAAGTTTCTCAGATTTTTCCTTCAAACTCTTTTCGTAATTCTTCTTCATGGTGGCCAAATGCTCACGTATTTCTACGTTCACAGGCTTTATTTTAACTGTCTTATGGTCTAGTAGCATGTCTCTTAGGGCGTCTAGCTTCTGTGAGGTTAGCAAGGGCTCTTTGGTCTTGGTCGGTTCTATGCTCATATTGAGAATATTCTTTGTTAATTTAGATAGGGGATCCCTGTAAAAAATAAGCAGTCAGCCATGTTGGATTTCATAATATTATATTAGCTGGTTTGTAATTATCCTTTCAAATGAGATGGCATGTTTCGATGTCTATCCCGAATGTAGTAATAAGCACCAATTTTGTTTTAAATAGATTACTATGGCTTCAAATATAGAAACATATATTATATTAATATATATTCTATTATGAGACGAACACGAATCGGAGGACGCAGCGTGGGCAGGCCCCCTACAAGATGGACAAATGGTCTTGTGCGGGTCGCTGGAAACTGCTGGATGCGAATAGCGCGAGACCGGCAATTGTGGAGATCTTTGGGGGAGACCTTTGTCCAGCAGTGGACGTCATTGGGCCCATTTGATGATGATATTATGAGACTATATCTTCTTTCCCCCTCTATTCGCTATAATACGTCACTTCCGTCACGTGAAACGACCTCTAGCGCTACCCGCGCCTAACTTTGGAACTAACTTAAACCAGTATAGAGCAAGCTCCATGCTTTTATCATTGAAGCGTCGTTTTTCATACGGCGCGGATATCGCTAGAATTTAAAACTAGTATATATATATATAGTCGAAAAATAATATGCGACTACTAGCAACACTATTTCACTTTGCTTGTGTTCCGAATGGCGTAAACAAGTGATTCACGACGATCCCCCACTACATAACCTATAAGTTCGGACGGAGTTCTCGAGCCGTCGCGTCGTACTGTGCACATTGCCGTGTGATACTGCTTGATCCTGAAATAAACGTTGTAAAACCTATCTTCTAGTTTTACTCTTACGTTGGACCAACAACCCTCGATGAAATAATCTCAGACACAATTTAGGTTCCCATCGACTGGCTACGAAGAAGACATGTATCTCCCATGTATCAAATGTGTGATATTCTCGTAGAACCTCAGTCAGAAGCTACAAATTAGCGAACGTAGTGGAAAATCCCCAATTCGAGCTCATCACTATCATTTTTTCAAAGTGTCAACTTACTTATTTTTAAACGGCGTGCTTCGTAGCAGTGAGGTGGACTTGAACATAGGTGTAATGTCACACTCGTTCAGCGCATTCCTCAGCGTCCGTAGTACTGCTTGTTGGCGACTCAAAATCTCTTGTTGTTTTACTAATGGCTGGTATACATCATCTAGGATTGGACGGATCATACGACCACGAGAGCTGGAAAATAAAGTATTTTAGGGTGCTGTTGAGACTGTCGTGGCGTTGTAGTGCCTAGGGGATTTTCGCAGAGGCTCGCACAGATGGTTTCTATGCCATTATGCGAAAGAAAGCGGCATCCCTACTACAACGCCTTCATGGTAGTAACAACAGCATTCTAAAAATGATCGCTGTCAGAATGGACTGTCTCTTTCAGGAATACTGGGGGGAGACAATCCTAGGTCTAAGTTAATAATTATTGTGTGAAAACTAACAATACTAACATATTTACATAAGCACCATTGTTACTAACACCAAAATACTGACAAACTTTAGACTTATCTTGTCTGAAATAAAGTTTTATTATTATTAAAGTAGATTTCTTTTCATTGCATATAACTGAAACATATTAGCGACATTAAAAAAAAATTGAATTGGAATTATAAAGTCACACAAGGCCAATCTCAAACACCAGTGCTGTGCGGTATTGTGGATCTTCTAATATGTATGCTGAAATAAATGTATTTTCTTTCCTTCTTCCTTAGATATTATATAAGTAGAAACTACATAAAATTATGTACAGTAACAGTAATATTGTGGGCTTTACTTCTATAAGGTAGACAGGTATAAATAAATAAAAGGCAATTTAGAAAGAACATGCAAAGTTCTTCTTCTAAAATAATTAAAACTTACTACTTTTTTTTGCTACCTTTTTAAACTGGCGTCCCTAGCTTCAGACCATTTGTAGTCCAAGGATTTCTGCGCTTGTTCCAACTGAGTTTGTACGTAGTACGCTAGATTTTTGACAGAGGCCACGCGTTTAGCTGTCAGAGGGTCTGCTTGAGTCCACTGGTGATAATCTTTTGCTCTGTAAAAATACGTGCGATACATTAACTTGGTTAAACATTGGTTCTGAAAAAATGGAGTAGTTTACAGCTCAGTAGAACTGCTGCAAACGTGCCATGACTTTCCATTTTCTATTATTTCGCTATTGAAACTTTGACTAACTTCAAAAAATAATTGTTCTGATATTGGCTCCATGGATAAAAAATCTGATTTCTCATCATCTATTCCGGGCTTCAGAAACCATTGCGTAGGTGCATACTAACTCCAATTTTGGCTGCACTATAGCGCCTTGCAACTCGTCTAAAGATCACCGATGAGCAGCTTCCAGCTATCAGTGGCGCATAGCATATAGATCTAAATTATTCGATCTTACTTATTATAATGGCGTACCTACGGTCGTGATGGACATTTATAAGATACTAGCTGTGCCCTGCAGTTTCACTCGCGTTAATCTTTATAAATAATGATAGCTCCTCCCCGTAGGTGATAGCGTGATAATAGGTAGCCTATATGTTGACCCGACCTCTTATAGTAATATTCATGCAAAATTTGAAGTAAATCCATGCAGTACTTTTTGAGTTTAGCCCGGACATACATACAGACAAAAATTCTGAAAACTATATTTTTGGCTTCGATATCGATCGTTGATTACGCCCCAAGTATCCTTTTTATAAAATATTCAATGTACAGTTTCGACCTTCCTACGATTTTATTATAGATAATTTTTCATTCATAATTGCCAAACCTTACTTTTTTTAATACAAAATAATTTGAATAATGGTCAATTTGGGGTTACAGTTCGATTTACCGAACAAAGTTCTAGTTGTAAAACCCTATACAATGGATTGGCGATAATTATTGAACTCTGTGGAACGGAATGACAATAACTGATCCTGAACACGACGAAATTTGTAACTATATCGCTTACACACCGGTCTCGTTTCCGATGGCCGAAATAAAAAGATGGAACTCTTTCTGCTAAGTAAGCTAAATTAAGGCTTGTTCACACTAAGCATTTAGTGTGAATAACTTTAACTTTCCATGAAGTTATCGCAGATAGCAGAGACCGTTGTTACGAGACCTTTTGAGAAATTATCACAGATAGGAAACATTTTGCATATCGTTTCGCTTGAACAAACTTACCGCATACATGCACATTTGGCTATTTATTAAAATATCTGGGACCAATTCAATTGTGTTACCAAGTATTTATGATTTTTGAGAACAAAAAGAAATAATTTTATCTTTAAAACATGTACGGAAAATATATAACAGTTTTAGTACACTTTTTTATAGATTTATAAGTTGTCTCTGCACTGGCCCGGTTTATTTGTTGAGATATAAGCAAATTACTACGTACCAGATTCTAATACAGTAGCAATACAAACTTACTCTGCATGTGTCCGTGCTTCGGCTACCACAGCACAAGCGCGAACCAACTCCAACTTTAGTTGCATTATAGCCCCACGTAGCTCGTCTAAAGAGCACTCTTTCTTCAACTGCTCTGCGGTCATCGAGTTAGACGTGAAGTTAGCATTGATAGATTCGATGTCCCGTTGTAGCTGCAAAACATTTAGACATAAAATATAAATATTTATGTACATTTATAGAAAGACATTGAGGTTGATGTGGTTGGTTAATGCTTGCCTTTCACGCCGTAGGTCTTGGGTTTTTCCTACCCAGGACTGTTATTTGTGGTGCATGAACAAGTCAGTTTGTCCTGAGTCGGTGTTACCACCGAATCAGGACTAACTGACACTGTATTTACAAAAGAAAAGTAGTATATAATATGTATTATATCAGTTATCTGGTTTCCATAGTACAAGCTCTGCTTAGTTTGGGATTAGATGGCCGTTTGTGAATTATAAAATTATATATTTTTTTTTATTTATTTATTCAGGAAACCATGACATATATAAGATCTAGCTGTGCCTCACAGCTTCGCCTGCGTCAAACTGTATAAATTATATCGTATGTGTTTTTGGGTATATTACTCACTCAGACAAAATGTAGTAAAATATAAATTTCAATAATTAAACCTAAACATATAATACAAGCTAGCTAAATATTACTACTATAATAAAATAAATTTAATAAATGTTTTAACCATCCGTGTACATTAATATCTATATATATAATAAATAAGTAACTAGAAATAATAAATATATTTATGTTCTGACTATTTACAAGCGCTTTTTTAAAGTCTACGTGAATAAAAACCTTTTTTATTTATTTATTTTAATTATTACTACAAAGTTTCATTAAAATCCATTCGGTAGCTTTTGTGTGAAAGAGTAACAAACATCCATATATCTACCCTCACAAACCTTCTTTGTACTAAGCAAATAAACTATTCTTTCTTTCTTCTTTTCGCATATATAATAATAGCAGAAAGTAGGATAGTAGGATTACATTAAGAAAAAGTTACAAACAGACCGAAATGTTCCATTAATAACCAGATTAAGAATTCTAAATAGTGGTCTAAAATATGTTAATAAATAAATATTTGTAGTATGATAATTGATATTAAATATTGGGGACGAGAGGAGGCCGATCTAGTTAATTTAAAGTACACTATGTCTAAAGAAAGTTTCGAGTAATTTTATACTATTTGAATAATTTTATAAAGATATGATGTATTTAAATAATAATGTCCATTCTCTAGAGAATGAACTTGACTAGAGTATTCATGATAATCTCAATTAACTTCGTGTGTTACGTAATATAATATCCTGGGACATTATTCACACATGGCATTGTGATCACAAACTAAGCAGAGCTTGTACTATGGAAACCAGAGAACTGTTATACTACACATACTACTTTTCTTTTGTAAATACATACTTATATATATGATTACACCCAGACTCAGGACAAACAAACATGTCTATGCACACAAATATCTGTCATGGGTGGGAATCAAACCTACGACCTGCCGGCGTGAAATGCAAGTATTTACCAACTACGCAAACCAGCACGTCCATTCTCTAGAGATTGAACTATAGTACACTCCACTTGACTATATTATTCATGATCTATACATATAATAAAATCGTAGGAAAGTCAAAACTGTACAATATTTTTTTTAAAGGACACTTGGGGCCCGATCTATATACGATACCGAAGCCAAAAATATAGTTTTTAGAATTTTTGTCTGTGTGTCTGTTTGTCTGTATGTATTTCCGGGCTAAACTCAAAAAGTACTGCATGGATTTACTTCAAATTTTGTATGAAAATTACTAAGAGGTCGGGTCAACATATAGGCTACATATTATCACGCTATCACTTACGGGGCAGGAGCTGTGATAATTTACAATATTTTAAGCGGGTAATACCGCGGGGCACAACTAGTACATATAATAAAATCGTAGGAAAGTCAAAACTGTACATTGAATATTTTTTGTGAAGGATACGTAGGGCGTGATCTACAATCGATATCAGAGACAAAAATATAGTTTTTAGAATTTTTGTCTGTTTGTCTGTATGTATGTCCGAGATAAACTCAAAAAGTACTGGATGGATTTACTTAAATTTTACATGAATATTACTAAGAAGTCGGGTCAACATATACAGTCTATTTTTCCTTACTTGTCTTATTTGGTAAACAAATATGGCGTACTGGTAACCAAAGACAATTGATAGAGTTGGGAAATTATCGAATGAAGGACTGAACGAATTCATACAGCTGTAACCGAATGATTTTCGTAATGTGGGATTTACTGACAAATAAATTTGTATTTTATCGATGTCCTTGAAGAATAGCCAAAGGTCGTCAGTCTAAAGAATAAAACCGTCCAAATCACAGAAAGAATCAGCAGAATCCAGTAGAAAGCAAAATCGTTACACTTCAAACAGAGAGCACCGGTAACGTACAACATAAAGCGAGGCGACGAGAAGAATGACAGGACGTTTCCCGTCAACTCAAAAAATTTCACTTTTCAAATAATACTTTTAGTCTATGACCAGTTACAACAAAAACTTTTTAAAAATAATGCCTTACATTACATATAACTTGATATATATATAAACATTCTGCTTTATTATTCAGTTTTTTTTTTCATTAAAATTATACAGTTCACACTGGTCAGAATCATTCATTCACTTTTCCCTTCTCTAAGTTCCAAAGACAAACTAGCATTTTGAAATGTCAAATTGCCAATATAATTTTTTATCTGTGTAAATGGATTCTGATATTATTTTGATTTTTTTTGGATGGTTAATTTGAAGCATTTTTTGGTTTTATTTATATAGTATGTGTTTCTTCCAACAATCAAGATGTTCATACCTAACTAAAAGTGCGTGATTGATGACGAAACTAGTGATTTTCGTACCGAGTAGTGTTTGTTTACCAAATAAGACAAGTAAGGAAAAATAGACTATAGGCTACATATTATCACGCTATCGCCTACTGGGAGGAGGTGTGATCTTTTATAAAATTTAACGCGGGTAAAACCGCGGGGCACAGCTATTCATGATAATTCCAATTAACTTCGTGCGTAACTTATTAAGATTGCAGGGCTGCGTTTCCATTGGATATGTTCAAAGAAGCGGAGCGATACGCGAGGAAAAGATCCCTGAGTGTACTTTGACTCGGTACGGCAAAGATTTGGTGAGGAAGAGTTAACGGTATGAGGAATTTGTATACAAAGATCATCATCATTATGTCACCTGAATGACGTCCACTGCTGGACAAAGGCCTCCCCAAAAGATTTCCACAATGGAGTTGTGTCCATAATATGGAAGGATATGCCATAATCGCCACGTTTGGCAAACGAGTTGGCGATCACAGTATGATGGTCATAGTACATAGAGACGCTGCTGCCCGTTCTCTTATACAACATGTAACGTAATTAACGCACACCATCAAACACCCCAATTAGAATATTATGTTGTTATCATAATACATACACTGAATTTTTTATTTAACATGTATATGCATCGTTTTTTACTAAATTAGTTTCTTGCAATAAAGTTTATTTTTCTTTATTTTGTATTGAATGATGGCATTTGCATGAATACAAATAAAACTGCGATTTTAAAGTCTTATTACTTTGACTTACGGTCCATTTCAATTGGTTTTGACTGTACAGGGTTAATATGACAATAATTTCCGTAGTATTAATTATTTTGGAAAAAAAATGACCTATATTAAAAATGATATAAATCGATTCAGTAAACGATTCTGAACAAACTATTTTTAGGATGTGCGTTAATACGTTCCCCACGGGATGAGATGGGGTGGCGATATTCTATGCCGTCAGCCATACAACAAACATATCGTAGTAACTTTATTCTACGGATAGGCCGATATATACAATGATAATTGGACTAAATCCCGTGTTCATGCCCGCTTGAGTATGTTTCGCCGGACCGTCTCAACTGGGTTGTGTTGAAACCGGTAGTAGATGAACCCACTGAGTTTGTTTCACTGGGTCTTCTCAGTTGGGGCGCATTGGATCCGGTGATAGCATTAAAGCGCGACCGTCGTTATTAACACAAGGTCCGTCATAATAATAATACCTTAATATAGACAGAACCATTGACAATATGTAGTAAAAATCATTGCTATTATAAAATAAATTTTATAAATGTTTTCATACAATCAATACAATGTGTACCTAAATATCTATGTTACTAGAAATAATAATGTGTACAACTATATTACTACAAACATGTTCTGACTATTTACAAGCGCTTTTTTAAAGTCTATGTGAATAAAAACCTTTTTTATTTTATTTATTTTAAAATGTGCAAGAAACCTAGAGGTGCTTTACCAGTCATGAGACTTTCTCACAAAGTCAGAAAAAAATACTTACTTTAGTCTGAGTCTGCCTAGTTTTAATCATGAAGTTGTACAACTCATTTTGAAAGTCATTAACTTCTTTGATGAGCATTTTCTTAAGTTCATCGTTGACTTTCATTTCGTTCTTCCTTTCTTGTTCTGCTTTCAGCGCGGCGTTTTCTTGAGCTTGTTGCGCGGTCGGGGTTACTGTCGCCTGCTGAGGAACTGGTTGTTGAAGAGCTGGGATCTGCTACAGGAAATACGGCCTTGATTAGTAGCATTCAGTATTAATCTATACATATAATAAAATCGTAGGAAAGTCAAAACTGTACATTAAATATTTATTTAATAGGATACTTGGGACGTGATCTACAATCGATATCGAAACTAAAAATATAGTTTTCAGAATTTTTGTCTGTTTGTCTGTATGTATGTCCGGGCTAAACTCAAAAAGTACGGCATGGATTGACTTAAAATTTTGCATGAATATTACTCAGAGGTCGGGTCAACATATAGGCTACATATTATCACGCTATCACCTACGGGGGAGGAACTGTGATAATTTATAAAATTTAATGCGTGTAAAACCGCGGGGCACAGCTAGTGTAAGATAAAGATGTCCACTACGAATTCTTCTTATACGAATTCCTTTTATATCACCAACTTTATAAGAGTGCGGTGAAGAAGTTACGTAGTCTTGCAGACATCTTACTTACTTATGGTAAGGGCAGTGGTTACTCTGGTGTCAGAGATATTCAAGGCGTCCAGTAGGCCTCTGACATGGCTTAATAAATGTTGCCTGGCTACAGCCCACAGCTTAACGTGCCCGAGCACGGAGATGCTCAGAAATTAAACCACTTTGGCGGACACCCATCTATAGACTGACCGCGAGCCTAGTTGCTTAACCTCGGCAATCGGTAGCCTAGTTGGTAGTGCTCCTGCCTACGAAGCTGGTGGTCCTGGGTTCGAATCCCGGTAATTGCAAATATTTGTGTGATGAGCACGAATATTTGTTTCTGAGTCATGGATGTTTTCTATGTATATAAGTATGTATATCGTCGCCTGGTACCCATAGTACAAGCTTTGCTTAGTTTGGGGCTAGGATGATCTGTGTCATATTGTCCCGAGATATTATTATTATTAATCAGTTCCGGACCGATGAGAGCATCTGGCTATGAGACATGCAACGATTATCTCTCTTTAACTTTAAACTATTACGCTATATAAAAGTAACCAACATACACTATGTTGGTTACTTTTATTCTTCTTACTTCTAAAGGTCATTCTGCAAAAGACATACAAGTAATAAACTTATTTAGAAATATTAACTGTTCTATATGACTTTGTATGAGTAAAAGTCTATAGAATCCTATATCCGAACTTAAAAAAAAAAACTTTAATATCTACATCTATAATTATATAATAATATCTAGGGACAATGTCACACAGATCATCCTAGCCCCAAATTAAGCAAAGCTTGTACTATGGGTACCAGGCGACGATATACATACTTATATAGATAGATAAATACTTAAATACATAGAAAACAATCATGACTCAGAAACAAATATTCGTGCCCATCACACAAATATTTGCACTTACCGGGATTCGAACCCAGGACCACCAGCTTCGTAGGCACGGCTACGGTGACCGTCGAACTCACAATGGGAACTGAACATTATGATTAGAAAAACTTATCACGACATCACAACAGTAATCCATAACATGCCTTTGCATGCTCGTCAAGGGCTTAAAGTTGTTTGTACGTTTTATTTATTGCAAACTCATACTAAAGCCTCAGGCCTGTGTCACTGTCACACTCAGCACATTCGATGTGACCGAACGAGTAAATCCCGGCAGACGCAGCTGACTAGATTACTTCAGCAAATGAAAAACAGACTCGCCATTGCGCTGTTCAGGAGTGCAAGAGCCGATCTCTCGCGTTATGATTCGGTAGATATTATTACGCACGCGTACATACTTTAGTTAAAAAAATTTAAGATATACGGCGTCCACGCTAGCCAAATTGAACCTGAGTATTTTAACTTATTTATGTATCTTAACGAAGAGACATGTTTGTTATAATAATATTTGTATCGTAATTTCTTTGGAAGTTGATAATTATTAACTTACCACAGGTCGTTGAGTTTGAGCAGGTGGTGTAGGTTTTATTTCTACCGTGGGCTTTTGTTCTGGTTGGATACGCTCTGAAACCAAGATCTCGTTAGAATTAATACGTCACGCAAAAAGATACTCGTACACCATAAAAACATACCAATACGTCCCATATATTTTTATTTTCCCTTACAATATGATATATTTTAATTATTTATCTACTACCACTAGTTGTTCTAATTTTAATTTATCCACTCATGATTTTTTCAATTGATAGGTACTTGGAATTATTTTTATGGGAGCCAGGATCAACAGTGGCACACAATGAATTGACACAGTTTTTTCTTATTTTTCATTCAGTTTTACGGCTCTGGCTTCTTCGGCCTTATGAGCCTTCCGTAAAATATATTATTATCTCATTTATTTTCGTCATGTCAAGTAAAGTCCGTCACAATCAAGTCATACATAGTCCTTGTCGTACCCCAGTAAAGCATTGACACAGAATTGGGAGGTATGTACCGGCGAATAACTTTTAACTCTCTTGAATTCCGCAACGAATTTATTTAGAAAGAAACAAGGAGTTAGGAAATAGTAACACTTCCCTTCAGAACAAAGTGGGAGACAGATGATATAACGAGACTGGAGCCTCATAAAACGAGAGAATTGCAGCTGCAAAAGCACCAAGGATCAATTTTAGGGGCCCGATCAATTGTGCTGTTATATTTGGTTCCAATGGATGGCAAAAGCGCTTAAACGCACTGAAGTTGTTCCTTGTTGCTATAAGATCTGTATAATATACTACTCCAGATATAGGTTGCAAGCTTATTAACATCATGTCCCGCTCGTTTTGCCAGAGATCACATTGCCTGCAAGTATGTGTTAGGCTCTTTGTTCATATTTGTTTTTTTTATATCAGAGGGCGACAAACGAGCAAGTGGGTCACCTGATGGTAAGTGATCACCGCCGCCGATGGACACTCGCAACACCAGATGTGGCGCGGGTGCGTTGCCGGCCTTTAAAAGTCAGCAAACATGTGTTGCTGACCCTTCCCCCACCCCGATGAGCTCTGGCGACCTTACTCACACTCGGAAACACATTAAAATTATTAATGTTACTATTAAGGAGTGTCTTCTGTAAGGTGGAGGTACTTCCCCAGTCGGGCTGCTCTTTGAGCGAATGGACGCTGTGCCCTACCTCTACTGTTATAGGAAGTTGAGCAAAGATAGTTTGGCAGAAGATACTAATGCAATAAACAATGGTCTATAATATAAAAATCCTGATATTACTTCAAAACACTTAAACACCTTACAGATTGCAGTAATAAACAATAACACAAAACTGGAACCAGAACACGAGTCAAAAATACAATCACGAAATGGCAAAAAATTATATAATTTAATAATGTTATAATTTTATTCATATTTCCGTGATAAGTATTCATAGAAATAAAATACTAAATACCTATACATTTTCACTTGAAATTGGAAAATAATCAAAATATTACCTCCAGTAAACCCTTGGTTTGGCTGTTGCGGTATATTAGGTTTTGGTATATTCAGTGCTGTATACTGAGGTGGTGGGGCAGCTTGCGGGTGTGCTGGTGGCGCTGGTTGTACATTCTGTGGCTAGAAGACAGTTTGATGCTATTAATTATAATTACGACTAGCTGTGCCCACGACTTCGTCCGCGTGTTAATTAGTTTATTTCGTTTTACTTGTAAAAAAAAAAGACTTTTTCTAAAATAAAAGTAGCCTAAGTTACTCCTTATTACATCAGCTACCTGCCAATAAAAGTCCCGTCAAAATCGGTCCAGCCATTACAGAGATTAGCCGGAACAAACAGACAGACAAAAATTGTAAAAAATGTCATTTTGGTGTATGTACCGTATATATATTCATATTAATGTAGTTAAAACCGGTTATTTCAATATTACAAACAGACACTCCAATTTTATTTATTTGTATGTATAGATTAACAACAGATTTATATGATATAGATATATATCATATATGTCACTTAGAATAATTAACTAGCTTTGTGAGAGCTGGTGCCTATTGCAGATTTAGAAGAAAACCTGTATTACAGGTCACCAGTGCCCACTCCCCAGTTTATACCTAGGGAAATTAAACTATATTTTAAGCTTAACGGTACATGACGTGAGACGGTATTTAAACAGATTAATACTTAAAACGAATAGAAAAAGAACATATTATATTACATAGAATAAAAAAAAAAGTAGGTAGAGAGTTTGTCGATGTGTTAGTGGGTGTCTGTTTATGTGATAAGTACTTGATGTGTATGAAAAAGTAATATTAAGAGTATATCACTCAAATGTCTGAGCCTTTTATAGTTGTTCCGAGCCTGGGTGCGCTTTGTGTACGAGAATTTCATGAATTTCCATGTTTGTAAAGATCCCGCGATACAGGGTTTAATTTCACTAGTGCAGTCTTAGTATAAAACACAATATTTTCTTAATTACGAATGACAAAAGAATGACATGATAAGTAGATAGAAATATAATAAGATAGAAACATTATACCACGAAATGGTTTTTTAAAATCGTATGATGAAAATTTACATCTGTATTGTAGTTTTTATTTATTTTGAGGAGAGTTTGAGCTGTTTTACATTCTAGATTACGTTTTGTTTTAAAAATGTGTTGATTAGTTGTTTGGGTAGGTTACCTTCGGCTGTGCGACAGGAACGGGGGCGGGAGCGGGTGCCGGCGCTGGTACAGGAGCAGCAGCGGGAGAGGGCGCTGGCGCGGGCGCGGCTTGCGGAGGAGCTTCTCCCGGAATATTGCTATAAACAATTTACACAAACTATGTGATCTATTACTAATATAAATTAGTCCTATTAAAAACTTACAAGATACACCCGAACCAGAAGCCAATGATAGTCTAGTCTAATAAAACAGCATTGTATTCTTATCAAGATTATGACGATTATCCTGACAAGTTTAAGAGCTGTAGAGCGCTTTATTTCGCTGTATGAGCATATCGACTGGGGATGTATCAATGAGAATACATTTCAAGTATTAAAGGGGGAAAGGTCGATAACGCGTGGGTGATACCATTTGTTTCGCTATATGTTAGGCAATCACCTACTTTTAGCCTTAGCTTTAGGTGGATTGTAAGCTTATTTGCGAACACGATAAAATTAAATCTCAAGAAATGTCAAAAATGGTGAACGCTACCCATCAGGTGGGACGAATACATATTGAGGACTTAATAGTACTTATAAAAACCCCAAGGATTCCGTACCATTATCTATAAAAACGACCAAAAACATCACGTTTGTTGTATGGCAGCCCCCTTAAATATTTATTGAAGTTGTACTTCTTTTGGCGCGATGGAGAAAAATGATGAGAGTGAATTTTTACGATGCGCGCGCACACCGACACCAAAAAATTTAACAGCATGAAGTTAGTTCTAGGTGGTATGAGAGTGAATTTTTACGATGCGCGCGCACGATGCGCGCGCATCGTAAAAATAACAGCATGAAGTTAGTTCTAGGTGGTATGAAAATGTATGAGAGTGAATTTTTACGATGCGGGCGCATCGTAAAAATAACAGCATGACGTTAGTTCTAGGTGGTATGAAAATTGATAACTATGTTCAAGTTGTATATTAAGAAGTATAACTTCTAACGCGTGTACATAAGTACACACAAGTTTTTTTTTATTTTGTTTTACAACAGAAATACATCACCTGTGAAAATTTCAAATGTCTAACTATCACGGTTCATGAGATATAGCCTGGTGACAGACGGACAGACAGACAGACAGACAGCGAAGTCTAAGGGTTCCGTTTTACCATTTGTGTACGGAACCCTAAAAAAGACTTACGACTTTTGGTTCTAATTTATAGGTTCGTCAGTTTACCTGGACAACGCTGCAGGCGGTAATATCAGCTGTTGCGGTGGCGAACATATTTGTGCACCAGCTTTGTTGATGATATTGAAGATGGTGAGCAACCCACTCTGTGATACCACATGAAGTAGCGGCATGAATGGCAATGTTGAATTCTCTCCTGCAATTACGGAGTTAGACATATATGTGGGGATCGGAATGACATCGAATTTACTACAGAGAACAGACTTCATAAAAAATAGACACAAATGTAATTAAAAAAAGCAAAAAATTTGTCATTAATAACAATACACAATACAATATAAAAACATTTTCTAACATTATGATCGTATGTTTCTGAACAGCACCTCTAAAACCTTAATAAAGGTGAAATTGAATTTTGGTCAAATTTCGAATACTGGGCGACACTAGTCACAGGAAATTGCTCTGTTGTTACACCTATCTACCAAATTTCTTTCTTCCTTCATCGTTTCACTTCTTATCTGGTTGTTTTTGTGCCAGGGTAAAAAAATTGGATGTTGCACGTTACAATGTTGTAATGGATCTTCTCTAAGTACTAATTCTAATCAATTATCTCAAGAAATTGGATATGTTACTTACCCCAAGGCAACTGATGTATTGCGCAAGTATCAATACATATTCCAACTGGAAAATTCTCAATTTTTTTGTCAGTTAAGGGCAGTTCCGGTCTAGCTTCATCAGTCTGAAAAATTAATCCATCCAAACAGAATTAAATGAGATGATAGGGGCTTTACAATAAGTTTGGTGGTAAGGAACTACTGGCTAACAACAATCTTCGCACTTAACTCAGGACTCCCGTAGGTTCTGATGTGTCGTGTGAATGTATGAGCCAGTGTCAGATAGACTATATACTACATTGTGTGTGCTCCATTTAAGGCCCTTTCTAGGCCAATAAAAATAGACTAGTGATATATAATCGAAATATGAAATATTCGCAAATAAAAGAAATTGAAAATGATTTATATCATTAAGTATTGACTAATTTAGGGCATACAAATTGCACAATCGAGCTTTTATGATTTGCGAACCATAATAAAAAATATATAAAATGTTAATTTGCAACTATTTCTAACACAATAAACTAAACACAAAAGGGCATTAAAACAAACCTGCGGAAAGTTACATTGATAAATTACACGAGAACAAGGCCGTAGAACATTGTTTTCTGCCATATACTGGCATGAAGCAGGAGTGTCAAGATTTGATTTTGATCGTACTATTATTGTGACTGGACAAAAGATACTAGTAGGTTGTAGGTTCTAGTAACTATGTACCGGATTATTCTTTGTGTAGTTGGGGCACATTCTTTAAGTTTTACTGCTATTAAACTGACTATAAATCAGAAACTGTCTCACTGTTATTCGCGTAGAACAAACTAGCTGGACAAAAACAACTCTTCAATTCCTAATAGTTAATTATTAAGATGAACTCATTAGCCCTATACATTAAGGAATACATCTATTAATTTTCGTAATTACCCTCATTAGGCCCGTCATTAAGGTAAGTATATAAAGTGTTGATAATTCAAAGTGCATTCATTTGCATTTTTACACCATATTGTTAACATTATTTTAAGTCACTAAAAGAAATTTGTGATAGTGTTTTTGTGATGGATTGTGTACATAAGGGTAAGTAGTTTTGTTTTAGTTAATTTTTATCACAGGATCTTCATTATTTAATTTTATTAAATTAAATGTTTCGATAAAAGTGGACTTTTTCACCCATATTTTTGAATTCAATAGTCAAAATATTACATGTCCACTCATGTCCACTCTGTAAAATCTATTTTATATGATTCTCACAAGTATCTAGTAGTAATTAGTAGAAAAAAATATTGCGAATTATTTGCACAACTAATTTTTTTCTTTTTTTTTCTTTAAACAGTTTTCACCGTCTCAAAAATGGACTTTTTTGAAGAATGGCTAAAACACCCGAAGGAAACGCGAAACGTGGAGCTCTTTCGGTTTATATCTTTGAGACATGACTTTGATGGTGTTACGGAGCAGTCCCTGAGAGACGTCAAGGTCATCATCTCAAAATATTCTTCAAAATTGGCTGAAAAGTGGAGCAGCTGTGTAAGAAACCGAGAGCGGTTCCTAGAGAAGAATTCAACGTGGCTGAAGGGAGTTGACATATCTTTCGCTGTGTCCGTTTATTTATGTATGCCAAGTACATCTACTGAACCGGGACCTGGAAGACCCTCTAAAGAGTTTGATGATTCTAGTCTCAAAACGAAAAGACGACGCATAGATGACCTCTTACAGTCCAGGAGTGCTAGTGAATTAATATACGCTGCTGAGGTGTCAGCGCGTTTGTCGGGTCAGAGAAGTGTAGCACGTCAAATTAAAGATGTAACTGGTGACCCTTCAATAGCCCATAAAGAGAGTGCAACAAGTGCCTCCAGGTGTCTGACAAGCGAGGAAGCTTTAGCATACTATGTTGATAGTAAATCAAGTAGCCATAGCTATATGCAGACTCGGAAGTGGAGCATCAAAGCCGGACATAAGGTATTTCCGTCATTATACAGTGTTAGAAGGGCAAAAGTAGCTTGCTATCCTCCAGATGAACAGATTACTGTTAACGAAACGCGTGCTGAAATCAAAGTTCAGGCAGTTCTTGATAAAACTGCGGAACGTTTAGTTTCAGCGCAACAAGAAGTTGTCAGTAGTCTGTTACCTTGCACATCATTCACATTAACCAGTAAGTGGGGTTTTATGTATCTGATATTAGATTTTATAGTTACATTTATAGTTAAATTTATTTATAAAATTGTTTAAAAAAATATTGTGTTTTTATTTCACTATACCTGCTCAAACGACCAATGGACCTCAAATAGTATTATGACCCTTATATCTTTGCTTAATAACCTCATTTATAAATAAAAATCGAAACAAATAATATTGTCCAGCTAGCTTGTTCTACACGAACCACTGTGTGTCTGGAAGAAATCACTCTTATGCGATAAGACCGCCAACTGTACATAAATTGAAACTATGTCTATATATCTAAATTTTTATTCTGTGATGTGCAACAAAGTGTACCTATCTAAACTGTTATGGGTTCTGTATTGGATTGAAACGGGTATACAGATGAGGTTAAAACCTTGTCTCATATAATCATTTTCTTTGCAGAGGATACTAAGCTAGTTGTGAACTTACCTGACACCATTGGTACCAGTTAGCACCATCTGATGAACCAAGGGTCGCTATTTCCATACCGTTTGAGGATGCCGACATAATCATGTTCCTGAAAATTTATTAAATCAATGGCAGTGGATGACGTGAGGAGTGAATATAGTGAAAACTGTAACGGGTAGCTCTCGTAAAAAATGTTATGTTTGATTCGGCAAATCGTTTCTATATCTTCAGTAGATCATCTTTAGGGCGAATGCGACGAGCACCACGCGTCGTACCGTCCCGTCCCGTCTCGTATGTCCTCTCTCTTCTGAAGAGATTGAAACGGATGGCCGATTATAACTAACTGCTAACATAACGAACAGTTTCTCAAATATGTCAGACTGTACATTATTAAAGTAAATACTCTACCATTGAGCCAATCCTTGCAGATAGTAATACCAAGGTCGGTTTGATCCCATACTATAACATATGTCTTCGTAATTTAAGCACGATGGTTGACCGCCCTTTGGAGTATTTATTATAGTTACAGCTGAAAACAAAACAAATACCTCAGTAAGTTACGAAACATGCGCATGGGGAAATCCAATTTACGAGTTTGCTTGCGGAGGATTGGTTCCATCAATCTGCTTTTGTTACTAGAAACATTGCCGACTGATATGTCAATCACTGGGGGACCATACAAATTATTATCGCTTTGCATTTCGAAAAAATCTATAAAAATTCAAATAAAAGAATTATTAATAGTAGTGCAAGTATATTAATTGAATCTGTTAAATTTCTATGTATTTATATAAATTTCTAAGTATGTGGTGTAATAAAGAGAAGAAGAGGAAGAAAGATGAAGAATATTTGGTGGGATAAAAGTGTACAAAAAGTTGTATGTGAAAAGAAGAAAGCGTGGTTAGACTGGCTAGCCACCAGAGCAAACGAACGAATGCATAAGGCGACGAATGAGGATATAGAAAGGGCCTGGAATGATTATAGGAAAATGAAAGGAATTGTAAAGGATGTGGTGAACGAAAAGAAAAATGAACAAAAGGATAATTTTGATAGGTTGTCTAAGGATTTTCAGACGAACATTAAGTTTTTCTGGAAATCCGTTAGATCAGTAAGAGGCATAACTCAAACCTCAGAACTGAAATCCATACGAGACCAAGATGGAAATGTAGTGAAAGGGGAAGAATGCGTGTTAAAACATTGGAAGGAGTATTTTGAAAGTTTGTATGAAAGAGGTGTAACAGAGAGTGAACGTAGTTCACTAAGTATAGACAAGAACAAATGTAAAGATGACATTGGTATGGATGAGATTGTGAAAGCTATTAAGGGTATGAAATCAGGTAAGTCACCAGGGTATGACAGGATAACTTCCGAGATGCTGAAGGCTGGACATGGCATCATAGCGAGTCAGCTGTGCAGCCTTTTCAATTTATGCTATACCACCGGCCAAGTGCCAAGTGATTGGTGCAAGGCTGTCATCGTACCTCTTTACAAAGGGAAAGGCTCACGGCAAGACTGTAAAAACTATAGGGGCATTAGTCTGCTCAGCGTCGTTGGTAAGTTGTATGCAAAAGTATTGGTTGAAAGAGTTGTGAAAGAAACCGATGCGAAAATATGGGATGCACAGGCGGGTTTTCGGCACGGATGCACGGATCAGGTCTTTTCTCTGCGAAGCATAGTAGAGAAGTTTTTGGGCAAAAACCAAAAGGTTTACTGTGCCTTCGTAGACTTAGAAAAAGCCTACGATAGAGTGTTGAGGAGTGAACTATGGTCGGTACTGTCCATGTATGGGTTGAACGACAACCTTGTTCAAGCACTGAAATCTCTTTATAGGGATTCCAGAGCTTACCTGAGGATTAACGGGTCATACACCGAGTGGTTTAGCATCCAAAAGGGTGTTAGACAGGGATGTGTAGCGTCAACGTGGTTGTTTAACCTATTCATGGATAGCTGTTTAAAAGATTTGAAAGAAAGTGAATGCGGTGTAAGGATGAATGAGGTACTCATCAAATGTCTGCTTTACGCTGATGATCAAGTTTTACTTGCATCATCGGCGGACGAGTTGCAGGTGATGGTAAGAAGTATGCATGAATCTTTTGAAAGGAAAAGGATGAAAATGAATGTAGGTAAGACGAAAGTAATGGTATTTGAGAGGGATGAATACACGACAGCGTGTGATATTGTGATTGGAGGAGAGAAAGTCGAACAGGTGAATGAGTTTGTATATTTGGGAACTTTGTTTACGAGAGATGGGAAATATGAAAAAGATATTGTTAGAAGAGTAAATGCGGGGAACAGAGTGAATGGGGCACTACACGCCTTTATGAGTAGCCGGCAAGTATCAAAGAAGGCTCGACTAGCCGTGCACGATGGAGTGTTAGTGCCAACTTTAATGTATGGAAGTGAAAGTTGGGTATGGCAGAAAAAGAATGAAAGTAAAATAAATGCAGTGGAAATGAGAGCTCTGAGAAGTATGTGTGGTGTGACTTTGAGAGACAGAATTCGAAATACTGATGTAAGAGAGCGTTGTGGTGTGAAAGAGGATGTAGTCACAAAGATTGAAAAAGGCATGCTGAGATGGTTTGGCCATTTAGAAAGGATGAATGAAAGAAGATTGACAAAAGAAGTATACCTGGCCTGTGTGAATGGGACAACCGGGGACAACAGGGGAAGACCACGTCGAACATTCTCTGACCAAATTGGAGATGTTCTCAAGAAAGGGCAGGTCAGAAGTACCCTAAACCGGCGAGCATGTATGAAGAATATAATGACAGTAATCGAGGCAAAAGAAGTTTGCAAAGATCGTGACAAATGGAAATCCGTTGTCTCTGCCTACCCCTCTGGGAAACAGGCGTGAGTCTATGTATGTATGTATGTATGCTAAATTTCTGAATACTGAATTTGCATGAGTTTAAAATGGGGAAAAAAGAATTGATTGAAATCAAAGCATTTGATTGCGTCGTAAGTAACGCAATTTTTAAATAATAATAATATCTAGGGATAATGTCACACAGATCATCCTAGCCCCAAACTAAGCAAAGCTTGTACTATGGGTACCAGGCGACGATATACATACTTATATAGATAGATAAATGATAAAAACTTATATACATAGAAAACATCCATGACTCAGAAACAAATATTCGTGCTCATCACACAAATAATTGCACTTATCGGGATTCGAACCCAGGACCACCAGCTTCGTAGGCAGGACCACTACCAACTAGGCTACGGTGACCACATAACGCATACGTATCGCCTTCTTCGTTCCTCTTAGGAGGAGTTAGTGAATATACAAACAGATTGACGCGGAAGGCGACTTTGTTTCATAGGTACAAACGCCAGCACATCCAGCTACCCCAATCTGTCAAATTTCTTTTATAGATTTTCAACTTTATCACAAAAGCATAAGGTTCACTTTCGATTTGAAAGATTGGGGTAGCTTGATATGCTGGCGTCTGTACTAAGAATAAGGCACCAAAATTTAGAGATGTAGGTACAATAGCATGAGTGGACTGTTTATTGAGGTGTATTTTATTACCACACTACAGATTCACGTTATCGTACAAGAACATAAAATGAAAGTTATGAATGCGCGAGCGCGGAATGTAGTGGCTAACAGCTGACTGCCGAGTAGTTTTACCTATACTATTTATTACCTCGCTTGTAATCAATTAGGCGATTCACACACTGCACCGCATCATGCAACATAGGGCGGGAGTCCGTGTTCTTACGTTGTTTGCAAGTATCTGTGATTCTATAGAAAACACGCGTAGTGCAACACACAGAAAATGCATTTACGCGTAGTTTTTTGTTTTTTTTTTTTTGTCGGGACTAGTCCCTCCCTCTTACCCACCACTGCAACTCCTGTAAGCCAGGATCAACAGTGGCACACAATGAAATGACACTGAGCGGTGAAGCTCAGGCATGTCCCGGGGAATCGCTTTAACTGTCTTGGATCCCGCAACGAATTTAATCAGAAACAGAAAAAAGGAGGAGTTAGAAAATGAATAGTTCCACTTCCCTCCAGAGCAAAGCGGGAGACAGAATGATGTAAAGAGGCTATAGCCTCATAAAATGAGAGATTTGCAACTAGAGAAGCCAGCTGCAAAAGCACCGAGGATCAATTTAAGGGTCCTAAGTGAGCTGTTATATTTGATTCCAATAGTAGGTATGGCAAAAACGCTTAAACGCACGGAAGTTGTTCCTTGTTGCTACAAGATCCGTATAATAAACTACTCCAGATATTGGTTGCAAGCTGTTTAACATAATATCACGCTGATTTTGCCAGAGATCACACTCCCACAGGATGTGGTGAGCAGTTTGTTCATATTCGTTACTGGATGTTGAGCACAGACAGATTGGTGAAGATACTAATTTGAAACTATACAATTTACTTTTAAAATTGCCGTGTCCGATAAGAAATTGTGCAACACAATGGTCTATGATTAGCCAAGTTTTATTTAACCGTTCGCGTACGTCCGGAAAGAACTGGTGCAGATGGCGACCCTTGGTTGACGTATTCCATCTACATTGCCATTCATTTAGTAGTTCGTTATTTAAGTCAGCTATTGGCATAAATAGCCTGGTTATTTTCGCACGGTCGCGTAATGATAAGAAATCATTTTCTAAATTATCGCGCGTAGAATAATACATTGCTGCTCGTCTTTGTACTTCAAGATCAACCGGTAGTACACCCGCTAGGACAGGTAGGGCCTCTGTGCTCACTGTTCTATAGGCTTTACACAGAAATAGCAACGCCAACCTCTGGCTTTGTAGTAATTTACGGCGAGCAGCTCCGATGGTAGCCCTATCAGCCCACACAGGCGAGCCGTAGCATATACACCCAAGATAGGTTGCCCCGTAAATGATTTTAAGAGTATTAAAAGAGAGGCCCCAGGTTGCCGTCGATATCCTTGTAAGTGCAAAAAAGTTTCGCTTAGCTTTTATCCCCAACTGATTTAATATGTTCTATAAACGAGAAATTCTTTTCTAAAACTAAACCCAAATAACAGGTTGATATTTTGCGTTTTACAGTAACATTATTAAGTTTTACGCCCGGGGGGGATTTTAGTTCACCTTAAAGAAGGAGTTGGTAGGTTTTATGAGGAGCAAATGTAAGGCGATTTCTTTTACCCCATTCACTTATCATACTTAAGCAAGTTTGAGCCAGATTTTCCAACTCTCTCCTGGAGTTACCCTGTATAAGTAAGAGGCCATCGTCAGCATATGCCGTTAGAGAGCAGCGTGATGGCAAGGGTAATGGCAAGAAGTCATCAAAACCCAAGTTCCAGAGATACGGCGCGAGCACTGAGCCCTGGGGGCAACCCATGGTTAACGATTTAGTGACTCTGAAGTGACCAAGCTTAAGAGTTGCAGAGCCATGTACGAAATAAGATGTGATTATCGAATATATATTACTGTAACAACCGCGTAACTTAAGTTTTTGTAACAAAATTGGCCACCAAGTATTATCAAACGCCCCTGAAATATCTAGGAATATGGCCAAAACGTATTTACATTCGGACGAGTTTACAGCTTTCCTCACTGAGATAGCTGCGTCCACTGTCGATTTACCCGCAGTAAAACCAAATTGATTTCCGTGAAATTTTGGTCCTCCCGGCAGCAATCGCGGTACAATAAGTCGTTCTAGAAGCTTGCCTAAGGAAGGCAGTAACGTTATTGGTCGGTATGACTTAGGGTCTTCAGGCAGTTTATCGCCATTTTTTGGTATAATACGAATAAAACCGCTGCGCCAAGAACGCGGAAAAGTCCCTTCAGATATGCAACGATTAAAAACTTGTAGTATTGAATCACCGGATTGTTTTGTGGCTTCTATTATCATTTTGTTGGATATTTTATCTTCACCTGAAGCTTTGTTAACAGGTAGCGATTTCACAGTATTCATAAACTCATTAATTGTAGGAAGACTAGACATATAGGTAGCGGGTGGATTGTTTGCCCACTGTCTAATCTGCTTATGGTAGTCATTATCGTTCAAGGAACTATCATCAGGTATGAGCGAATTAAGTAAGGATTCCGTGGTCTCCTCTATGCCACTGGTGTAGGTATTATTGATTTTTATGTTTTGAATATAAGCTAAATCTATAGAACTATTTGCTTTAAACTCATGGTATAGGGGCGACCACGGGCCTTCTTTATCTAATTTATCGACTATTTTTCTAATAAGATTGCCTTTGGATTTCTCTATTGACGAGCGGTAACGTGAACGAGCTATTTTGAGATTTATATATGCATTATTTAAAACATCGCCTACAATTTTACGTTTTTTTAGTTTATTATATTTTTTACGTGCTCTCCGAAATTAACATCGAACTTTAATTAAGTAGTTATTCCACCAATCGCATCATCGAATATTAGTGATAACGACGCGGCCTATGGCAATATCGGCACAGTAGGTAAAAGTGTCCGACATCATTACAGCACATTCCTCTGTTGTTAGTTCATCCCGGGTGAAATCCCTGACATGCGCGGCAAAAAGAGCTCTGAAAAAATCCCAATCGGCCCCTTTGAGCCGATATCTATAGTTACCGTAAATAGCCGTAGGTCTTTGTGCGTGTGATTAAGCGGTGATCACTGGATGAAGCGTCAGGCAAAACACGCCATCCATCTATTCGGACGTCTGAGCTTGAAAAAGTGACGTCAATAAAAGATTCGCCAGTAGGGCTACAATAAGTAGGCGGTGCATCAGGAGTGTTATGTATTGATAGATTCATCTCAGCGACGAAATCTTCGACGGCGTTCCGCCGTTCTGTATCGCTTGAACGGTATTTGCCATACCATAACGTAGAGGATGCGTTAACATCTGCGCCAATAATAATTTTGTCCTTTGAGGGACATCAAAACATGGCGCAAGTGATGTAAATGGGGACCGACAGGATCTGAATACTGAAAATAACAGCTCACTACGTAAACTTTCCAGGATGGGGATGATATTTCAGCGACAGCACAGTGTGACGTCATGAGGTTTCGCATAGCGCTTACCGTAAAATTAGTACGCGTTACGTAAATAGCAGCCCGTGATTTGTTGTCTAGCTGCACCAATTTATTTTTAAAACGCGCATATTGATATTGTTCTTGTACAAGCACTATATCTAAGTTGTATTCATTGACTAAAGTTTCCAACTCTGATGTCGCAACCCTATCGTTGTGAAGATTTAGCTGCCCTATTTTTAAGTAAGCCATATTAATATTTGGTATTTAGCACTAACTGCTCAAGTTTATGCTTAAATGTGGGGCAGTTGTCCGAGCCGCATTTGTGGTCGTGAGGTTTTTTATATGTTTTACACGATGCACAAACTGGTTTAAATTCTGGGTAATTGTGGTGCTTACATGATTTTGTGGGATGTGCTTCTGCGCATAAGGCACAGGTAGGTAATTTATTACTACAGTACTTGAAAACATGCCCATATTGCTGGCAGTTTAAACACCGAACTACCTCTAAATCATCAATAAAGCGGCATGTAGCCCAGTCGATGAAAAGTTTTTCTTTAGTGCTGACTAAATGTTTTCTAATCTCCGGTTCGAGCTCAATTCCCACCCATTTACGCGTAGTGTTGTAGATCACGCACCTACCTGCGGAGAAACGAGCATCCCCGCGCGTGGGTGCGGGACGAGACGCAACGTATGGTACAATAAGTCCCGCAGTGCCGTGCATGATTTTGAAAGGGCTTGACGTGTATTTGTCACCACAGCCAACAGCATGGAATGAAATGAGCCACAGCCGCCATGAATCTACAAAATGCAACATCGCGCGTGCGTCCGTAAAAAACCCGCACGATGATGCAGATCTACGCTCCCGCAAGTGCACGCGTAGATGCGTCGAAATGCAACATGAAGCGTGGTGCAGTGAGTTAATCGCCTTAAACTTGATTTAACCTGTTAGAATGGGTATCTATCTTATCGACAAATACTGAATAGACAAAAACAATAGAAACAAAAATACCTGGCCTACTATTGTCTGTAGCATTCTTATAGACAACAGCAAATTGGAATGTAGATATCCAGTACACAGCCATAGCCTCTACTGGTGAGTTTGCAAACAAATTGGGTGCAGGTATAGTCTTAGCCGGTGTCAGATCTGGTTTGTACTGACTCAGTGTACCATCACTGTTTCCAGTGACTAATTGTTTACCTTTAGGACTCCAACAAATACACCTGGAATAACAATTGGAAGAATTTAGATCATCATGTTCATTATATCAGCTGGAAGAGGCCCATTAAAGGCCTCCCCCAATGATCTCCAACATTGCTGGTTTTGCACTACCCACATATAGATGACAAACTCAATTCAGGTTTGTCAATTATGAAGGAATTATAATAATAAAAGTGGTATGGTCTAATTACAGCTACTATGGCTTATCTCAACCAACAGAGAGTAGCTATTAGAAAATTTTAAAGCATGGCCTATGCAAGGACCCATAAGACCTTGGATGGAATTACATATTTTTTTTGTAAATTTTTACTACAATACACAGAAAACACCCAAAGCCAGAAAGAGTTCAACATGTTCATAAACACAAATACATACTTGTCTTGTGCGAGAATTGAACCCACAACCTTTGTATCAGCGGACAGGTTTTAGTGTGTATTAGTATGAGGTAGTTTTCTTTACATTACACTGCAGCACTGTAGTATTTAATTTACACCTAAATAATATATCATACCTTGCTTTTGATGGGACTTTTTTAACCTGGGAGTTGCTAACTTGTGCCATGAGCAGGGTTCCATCAAAGAAGGCTATGGCAATAGTGTCAGGAATACAAGGATTCCATTGAAGACCCGACACAAAAGTAGATGGATTCACTTCACATCTGATTACTAAAGCTGGGGTACATTTCTGGGAACAAAGTTTTATATTATTTACTAGCTGCACCCGCAACTTAGTTCGTGTGGTTGTCGGAAACTAAACCTCGTAAAATGCATAATTTACGAATTTTGGCTACGCAGCTAAAGGTTTTTTTTTGTTAACACATTATTATTATTTGCTATGATACACTAGCAGCTTAAAGCTGATGCGTGTAGAAACAGCATCAACAAATATTTTCTACAGATTTTCTATGTGTAAAGATAACCGCATTTGAACACCAGAATACAAGTTGATCATCAAACTCTGCAAGGTTGGTAATGTCTAAAGTTCTACATGGCTAGTTTCCAAAAAAATATTGCATATAACCATAGCATAAAAAGCTTACCATATTAGCCAATTCAGTAATCTTGAAAATACAAAGCAATTGCCCTCCAGTAACAGCTAATAACTCATGATCACAACTTGTAGCTATATGTGTTGGTTTCTCTTGTAGCTGTATCATCAAATGTTGTGCTTCACAATCTTTGTCAATAAGATCTCTTAGATGGTATGCTGTAATTATAGAGATATTTTATATTCAAAGACATCAAATTCTAATTTATTTAATAGCAATCCATACCATGTGAGTATTGATATACTGGATATAGTGCAGTCATTGAAGCATTATTGCTCCGATTCTTTTTACTGTGAACCGAATTGCATACAATTTTGGAATTAGGTTCATCTTACCCTTAACTTCAAAAGTGAAAATGATTTGAACTCCGCAACCACCCTGGTGGTGGTTGCCATCCCTCCTCGGGGGTGAATTTTGTTTTTTTCAAAATAACCTCGGATATTGATAGAAGGCCTAATTTTAAGCACAAAATCATCTATAAAGTTTTTAAAAAAATCCAATACTTTTCAAGTTATTGGCAATTGAAAATTCGGATTTTTTTCACGTTTTTCATCGGTTTTTTGCAAATATCTCCAAAAATATGCGTTATATCGAAAATTTTATAAAGAACAAAATTGTAGCAGGTAAAACAATGAACAATTTGGTTTTTTATAAAGTATTCTAAGTGCATTATTAAGCTAGATATTAAAGATCAAAGCCGTTTTTTATTATGTCTGAAATTGAATCCATGTGGTCAATGCCATCTAGCGGCGAGCACATGCGTTTTATGCATTTTAATATAAAAGGGTTTTGTAGTGCTTGAAATAACCTTTAAAATGAGTACTATTAAAAGTCTTTTGCACGTAAAATAAGTGAGCTGTATTGCAAATAAGGGGAGCATCTCTTGTTTTTTCTTTTTAAATCCATGGGTTTCATAAGTGCCATTTCCACCAACATTAAAATTAATCGTATTCCGCCTAGAATTAACTTTATTATGAAGAGTTTCATAGATAGTATCAGTTTGGCTGCTTCAGGACACATATTTTTCAAAAAAGTAATAAAAAACAAAACAAAATTTCAAATTTTTTAAAAACCTACTTTGTTTTCATAATATCTCAAAAATGACCACAGATACGTATAAAAGTATTCAAATAAAAAATTTAGGTATTTTTCTGACAATAAATTTGGTTTTTTTGTTTTTTTCTGTCAAACAAAAATTGACGGAGATATGATTGTTTAAAGAGCGCGTGGCAGCGCAATCACAGCCTCTCTTAAGCCCTTTAACCCTTCACCGTTTTAGAAAAAGGCTTTTTACTATATATTGCAATAAAGGATGTTGTAGCTCTCTTAATTACCTTTACAATGGTTTTTTATAAATTGTGATATCATCAAAATTGAAGGAGTTATGGTCCAAAAACTTATCATATTTTTTTCTACTTAGTTACTGAAAATTTCGGAGTTTGAATATTTGGAGCAATGTGAAAGTACGCAGTATAATAGAGACCCACAACTATTGTAATGTGTACAACTTTTGTGTACCCGCACCACAAGAACTGCTGAAAATGATTTTATGCAACTGCAAAAAAGGATGTGGTTGTAGAAAAGTTGGTCTGTTTTGTAATAGTACCTGTGGAACGTGCAGTGGAGATAACTGTCAAAATAGCCCTCCAATTCAGCCAGAAGATGTAGAATGTGACAGCGACTCCGATATTGAGTCATGACTGACATGAATATGATAATAATTTTCGAGAGTGTGGAATAATATTTAAATCCCTTTCATTTTATCAAAAAAAAATTAACAACTTTTTATCAAGGGGTAGTTTTCAAGGGTTGAAAGGGGGTTAAAAATTTGATAATTATTATAGAGAATATAAAATATTACTTACTCTATACTTACATCTTTTTATGTAATACCAAAGTATTTTTTTGTGATTTTTTTCAATTTAGGGGTTGTTTGCAAGGGTTGTAAGAATTTCAAGGGGTTGAAAGTGATTTTAATATGAGGTAATTATGTTAGAAAATACTTTACAATTTCACCACTTACTACTAGACATGTTTTCTAGCGATAAAATGGCTCAATGTCAATTTTTCCATTAAGGGGTTATTTACACCCCTTAAAAATAATAGGCGGAGTTCAGATCATTTTCACTTTTGAAGTTAAGGGTAAGATGAGCTTAATTCCAAAATTTCATGCAAATCGGTTCACAGTAAAAAAATTCGGAGGTAAGACCGTATTTTTGCTTCAATGACTGCACAAATAGTATTTTTAATGATATATGGGATAAATAAATATTTGTGACAATTAACACACTGCCATCTAATCCCTAACTAGGCATGCGGTTTCTAGCAACCCAAAAGTACATTATTGTAATTTAAATAAAGTGAATCTTTCAAAGTGGGTAATCAATAATTCCTAGTCCAAGCATGTTATAAATAAAATAATTTTATATATAATAATAATAAGAGGTTACAAGAAACGCTTCAAGGAAGCTCAAAAACTACCAATGATATTATATGATTTGTATGGAGCTCCCAAACTACAATTTTTTTTAATTTCCTGGTTTTTTTAATGTAAGCAATACTGCTATGTTATTATCTAAATGCTGAAAAACCGTGATGCAGTATGACAAATTAAAATGAGATTTGTTAAGAAATCTTTTTTAATAACTTAATAATATTAATAAATCTTGTTGAGAACTTGTAGAGAAGATTATAGCATAATATAGCACAAAAGTTAATGTAATTCATATCATACCACTCAAGACACCATCAGGTGATGCTACAAACACAATAGCATATTTGCTGCTACTAGCAACCAAATTGTAACCTCTGTTGCTCAGGGGACTGGTAGTGTTAAATACTTTGATTTTGCGCTGTAGCTTGTACAGGAGATTCTGAAAAAATAAATAAGTAAGATATCATATGTGAGCTATTAGTTGTAACTAATACTAGTTTAGTCTAAGTTTCCTTTGTAGTAAGTTACTCCTGAAGAGATCTCTTGCTTAGGAATTTAGACAACCCACTGTCAGGGCCTTTTTATGACAGGTAGCAAATCTTTTGTAACTGTTATTGAGGATAGGGTTTTTTAGGGTTAGAGGAATTAGATTTCTTTGAATTGTTACTACTCAGAATAGATTTAATGTCTTGTTTTCAGAATCAATTTAATGAAGTTGATCTTTAGAATGTAATGTTTCTGTGAGGTTTTTATAAGCCATGGGCTTTGTGTGACTGTACTATGTTCAAGTTTGAACTGATAAAATTGAATCATCTTATTGTTAAGAAGACATGCACATTCTAAGAATGATACTGAAGGTATCAATATAGCAGTATCAGTGCTTGGAAATAACCTATTAAGTACTGGTAATATGTAAAACATTTCTTGTAACAAAGATACATTTAATTTTATTTTTAAAATATTGCAGTTATGAACGAATTTTTTTAATAGTTTTGATAAAATTTAAACTAAAAGCTAGGTATCTTCGTTACGTACCGGTTCGTCGACCGAATTCGGTCCAAACGCCACTTCCATTGCGAACGGTTGTTATGTTGTGGCGCCTTTATGTAATTAATATAATTTTTTTACGCTTTTCACATTTATTTTTTAAATAGAAGCAAAATTGGATTGTGTTTCTTAAAATTATTGTATTTGCAAGTATTTAATTCATCGCTTCCAATCACAAGTTGAAATGTCAAATATATCAATGTCAAATTGACAGCAGACTCCAGGTATACCATTTAAATAAATCAATTTCCCAAGCTATTACGTTATTACCCCACTATGAGTATTTCTCTGTCAGTTATCCTAGGGCGAAGAATCATGCGTCAACTACAGAACTTTTGGAAGCCAAAAATAAATCATCATTGACAGGGCACGGTCAGTTAGTTATATTCTTGCAGCTTTTACAAGTTTTTGAGGACCCCCAGGGGACTCTAGGGCCTTGTCAATGACATATAGCCCTGTGACACTAAGCATTTCAATTCTTATCCCATGTACAGAATAGAATAGAATAGAATAGTTTATTTGCTCGAGACATGGTTACAGAGATGGTTACAGATACATGGAGATTTAGTTATAACATGGTGTTCTACTTCTTTTGCTGAGATTCACTTACAATGTTGACTTATTCAAGAATATAAGTAAGCGCGGTTGATGTGATCACTGATCACACATCTAGACTTTCTATCCAGCGAGTTTGTAAGCAACTGCAAACCCCTTACACTAAAACTGGGATAGGAACTAAATAAACTATTATAGGAACTATAATATGGATATTATATATGCCGGGCCGGCTGTTGTGGTTGGTTGATAAATATGTGTCCTGGGTGGGAATCGAACCCACCACAAATGTGTGCATGAACATATCTGTTTGTCCTGTGTCTGGGTGCAATTATCTATTATAAGTATGTAAAAAATTAAAAGTAGTATATCAGCTACGTGATTTCCACAGAACAAGCTCTGCTGAATTTGGGGTCGGATGGTTATGTCTGAATAATCTCCCAAGATATTTTTATTAATAAAGTTATGCATCGCATCGTCATATACATACACATATGAATGTAATCAACACAAAACTTTGCAGAATATCTATATAGTTTTTTTTGCTTGAGTGTATATGATACTTTTTATTATGTTTTTGTGTGTAAGTAAGGTTGCTAAAGCTCATCGGGGATCGGCATGGTTTCACGAAGTGCAATTATAGCTCTTATAGGCTACGATAACTGTTGTATGTTGCTGATTGTGCTGAGTGTAAACATAGCTCTTGCTTAGACTCGTTTAGTATGTTCCTGATCGTACTCCTTCTGAATGTCTGAACCGATCTTCTCCAAATTTGTCACAGTAGTCGTGACTATATTGATGAGTGTATAATAGGTCTTTACCTATGAAATTGCCGTTTTGTATGAAAAAATTTAAACGAATTTTTTTCATGAATTTTTTTATTTGTATTAATCGAAGTAATCACCCATGCAATCAATGCATCTTTGCCATCGCAGTGGCAGTTTATTGATGCCCTTCTTAAAGAAATCAGCTGGACGGGAGGCAACAAATTCTTCAAAGGCATTTTGTACTGCCTCTCGGGTATTGAATTTTTTTCCCGCCAAGAAGTTATCCAAATTCTGGAAAAAGTAGTAGTCTGTAGGCGCAAGGTCTGGTGAGTAGGGCGGATGACGGAGAGCTTCCAACCCCAGTTCTTGCAACTTGGAGACCGTCTGCTGTGCAGTATGAGGTCGCGCGTTGTCGTGCAGGAGCAGCGGAGACGAGCGATTGACCAATGCTGGTTGGAGATGCGCCAGCTTCTCCATCATTGTGCTCAGTTCTTCACAGTACACATCTGCAGTAATGCTCACCCCGTTTGGTAAGAAGCTGTGATGAATCACACCGGCGCTAGACCACCAAACAGTGACCATCACTTTTCTAGGGGTAAGTTTTCGTTTAGGGCATTGTTTAGGTGCTGAACCAGGATCCAACCAACTTGCTGAGCGCTTGCGGTTATCAAACAGAATCCATTTTTCATCGCAGGTAACAATGCGGTTCAAAATTCCTTCATTTGTGTGTCTGTTGAGCAGTGCAAGGCACGTCTCGACGCGTACTTCGCGCTGGCGATCATTGAGTTCGTGGGGCACCCATTTGTCAAGCTTTTTTACCTTGCCAATTTGACGCAAATGGACCAATATTGTTTTGACGCTAACGTCGAAAGCTGCTGCTAATTCAGCCGTAGATTGTGTATCATCAGCTTCCACAACCGCCTTTAATTCGTCATTGTCGACCAAAGTCTTCGGACGACCGCGAGGTTCATTTTTCAGGTCGAAATTTCCAGAACGGAAGCGAGCAAACCAATAACAGGTGGTGCGTTGGTTTGTAGTGTTAGCTCCGTAAACGTCGTTGATGTTGCGTGCCGCTTGTGCCGCGTTGCTGCCACGACGGTACTCATATTCCATAATTACTCGAATTTTTAACGTATCCATGATGACGAAAAAGATTGAAATGCGATGAAAATGTAACACTAATCAATAAAGAAATGACTACTTTTGGAAAAAAGAATTCATGTTTTTAAAATAAAATTAATTTGAAATTAGAATTATTAGCCAAACAAAAATTATTTT
Organism: Pseudoips prasinana; assembly: GCA_951640165.1. Taxonomy (NCBI): domain Eukaryota; kingdom Metazoa; phylum Arthropoda; class Insecta; order Lepidoptera; family Nolidae; genus Pseudoips; species Pseudoips prasinana. Next base: position 21,800,271 of record OX621240.1, read on the forward strand.
GATTTGAAATGGCCAGTACTGCAGAACGGCAATTTCATAGGTAAAGACCTAATATATCTGATTTCATAAAAATCTGACAAGCCACTGAGGAATAATAACCGAAAAAACAAATGTCTCTGAGAAATAAATGTAAAAGTATTTACATCTGCTTAACTACACTCATCTGTATATTTACATATCTGGCAGATCTAGTTTAGTAGCATCACAACATACACCGACTTTATTAGTTATGTTTAGATAATTTTACAAATAAATGTCAAATATCGTAAAAAACTGAGAGAGGGCAAAATATTTGCTATGGATACGCCATACTGTGCATTATCTAGTACCCTAGTATTCAGGGAAATCTTGGAGAGTTTGCAGCTCTTTCGATTACATTTGCGGTGACGTTGTAAATAATCTTTTACATGCTCTTTGGTTGGGAGTTTTGGCACAGAATAAAAAGTACTGTTTTGGCGCCAACGCGGAAAAGGACGCATCGAGGCTATGTTTTATTTTCAAAAACTGGTGTAAATACGAGTTTTTATGTGTAAATATGGTGGATTTTTAGACATAACATCTTCGACAACGTACACAAGTGGAGGAAAGTGCAATATTGCTGTGAATTGTGATTTTCTGTGTTGAAACCAAAACTCCATAGAAGCCTCTAGTAAAGTCTCCACTGCTTTACTGGGGTAGGACTATGACTTGACTGTGACGGACGTGACGGACATGACTGTGACGGACGTGACGGACATGACTGTGACGGACGTGACTGACTGACTTTGAAATTTATATATTACAACTGAAGACGAGGCGGTATGGTCACAGACCTTAGCCTGCCCAAAGAGGGCAAAACAAAAATAAAAAAAAGTTCTTTGGTGGGAGTTTTGGCGCCAACGCGGAAAAGGACGCATCGAGGCTATGTTTTATTTACAAAAACTGGTGTAAATTCGAGTTTTTATGTGTAAATATGGTGGATTTTTAGACATAACATCTTCGACAACGTACACAAGTGGAGGAAAGTGCGATATTGCCGTGAATTGTGATTTTCCGTGTTGAAACCAAAACTCCATAGAAGCCTCTAGAAAAGTCTCCACTGCTTTACTGGGGTAGGACTATGACTTGACTGTGACGGACGTGATGGACATGACTGTGACGGACGTGACGGACATGACAGACTGACTTTGAAACAGAAATATTATAACTGAGGACGAGGCGGTATGGTCACAGACCTTAGCCTGCCCAAAGAGGGCAAAAAATGCATAAAAAAATAAAAGCTCTTTGGTTGTAAACGAAAAAGCTGATGTGTGATGTGTGGGATACACGTCGGCTTCAGGGGCCGGCTTAAATGGTTGTTTAACATTGTGCATGACGACAGACTTACCTATAGGTAAACGGACGGAAACCATAGGTTATTTTCTCCTACAACGTTACCGCGCTCAGGTCTCAACTTATATTCAAGCATATACCTTTTATTGAAGAATACCTTCTTTACGCACGTTTGGCTTGCGGAGTAAGCTGCTAAATGCGTGACGAGGGCGTTACGAAATTTTGATCGGATGAGGCGTACGGAAGTTGAGAGGGAGATATAAGTTAGTGGAGATAGAAAGAGAGAGAGTTACATATACTATAACTCAAGGGGCAAGAGAGAGAGGTGCGAGCACACATTTTGTTGCTCTCTATCTCTCATGGCCAGTTACGTTTGAAGTTTGACAACAGTTATGTGGTCTAAAGCTCACACGTTTTTCTTATGCTCAAAAGGTTAAAAGTAAAAGATACGGTCTCCCACGAAAAACAAACGTGAACGACAAAAAATAAAAGGTATTGGTTCGATTTTGGCGGAGGAATTGGATACACTGACATACTAAACCTTATTTTTTTCGACTTTGGTTTTATTTTATAATTTTAATAGTGAGCGAGACAGTTTCGGTCCCCCAGTGCAACTGCAAGCAACCTTCTGGTGCGGGTTAGTTAATTTGCAGTGGTTTTGCTAGATGAACTCTCCTTAAACCCCTATCTCCTCTAATGTCTAGTGAAGCAGTGAATTCTCCTAGGCTAACTGTAAATGTTATGTACAATTAAGTATGTCTCGACTGGCGACACTAGGGATTCCTCTTAACGATGGTAAAAGAAATGTTTCAGGAAAAGCTATCTTTCAGGAAAAGATTTTGTTCCCATTGCCTCGTAGGAGCACATAATTTGACGACAGCCCGATTCGTTTCATCTGAAAAACAATAAAACTTATAACATCACACCAGACTGTCAGTGTATGCCTCATCAAATTCGGTCCAGCTATTTTGGACATTAGCCGGAATAAACAGATATATAGACACATATTTTAACAATTGTTTTTTTTTGTCATAAGCACCTAAAGCACCGTACATACTTACATATAAAACGCTGTTATTTTGTAATTACTAACAGATACTTCATATTTATTTATTTGTCGTGTAGACTACTAGCTGTATCCGGCGTTAGTTGCAATTCATAATAAAGAAAAAAAATGTGTAAAATTTATTGGTCAACAAGCTTTGTATACAAAAGCAACTGACCAAAGATTCCATTACCATTAAATGAACGGTTTAGGAACTTGTAATGGACAAACTTACGCACATTGGTTGTTATTAATATAGATTTAAAGTTAACTTAAGTTCTATATAAATAACTACCAATGTGCGTATGTTTGTCCATTATAAGTTTCTAAACCGTTAATATTAATTTATATATATAAGTAGGTGTTAATTATAACAATAAGTCCGCTATGTTTTGCAACTAACTATTACACTAAAATATATATGCCACAATTTAAAAATTGAAAAACATTTGTTAACATCTATATAAGAGTTATTTAATTCACACATTATATTTAATTGCAAAGAAAATAAACAAAGAAGAAATGGAGAAAATATAAAATAATCATATTAATACATGTATGTTAAACAAATTCAGTCCATAATAACTAGATATCCATTAGATGTCATAAGTAGGTATACCTAACTTAACGATGGGACGGCTGGCGTGATTTGTAAATTCTTGCCTTTCACGCCGCAGGTCGTGGGTTCGATTCGCACCCAGTACACATATTTGTGTATGAACATGTTTGTTTGTCCTGAGTCTGGGTGTAATTTTATATATAAGAATGTATTTACGATTCGTAAATACATATTTATATATGAAAGGAAAACTAGTTTCATGTATATGTAACGTATCAGTTATCTGGGTTCCATAGTACAAGCTAAGCTTATCCCAAGATAAGAGAGCCGCGTGTGAATAATGTCCCATATTATTATTGACGGGCCTGTTGGCGTGGTTGGTAGATACGCTGCCTTTCACGCCGGAGGTCGTGGGTTCGATTCCCACCCGGGACAGATATTTGTGTGCATGAACATGTCTGTTTGTCCTGAGTCTGGGTGTAAATTATCTATTTAAGTATGTATTTACAAAAAAAAAAAAAATAGTATATGTAGTATATCCGTTATCTGGTTTCCATAGTACAAGCTCTGCTTAGTTTGGGATCAGATGGTCGTGTGTGAATAATGTCCCAGGATATTATTATTATTATTATACTTAATAATAAGGACCTTTATAACATTGCTTATCTTTGATGAAGTCTGTGATTGAAAAGTAATACCCCAGCACTAAAAACTCAAACATTTTTAAATTAATGGTATTTTGATTTTTTATTATATATGTACATACCTCTATTTTCGATTCATCCTCATTGTGACGTATTGTGGGCTGTACTATGTAGGTATCTAACACCTTATAGTTGTAAGTTTTCCCTTATGTATATCTTACAGAAATAAAAATCTACCTTCACAAACCTACTGAATTTACAAAAGCAAAACGACTATCAAGTTTGCGAACAAAATATTTATTCAAGTATATATATAATATATAATAACTTATTCACTTTCAGGAAAATTCAGGAACTTTTTTACAAGCCATCTGTGAGCGACTTCTGGGAGTGGCAACTTAAATAGTTTATAATATAACATGTATCTCCATGATTCCACTTTATAAAGTTCCTTAGGATTGTCGTGAGTCAAAGCTTTGACGAATGTCTCTATGATGTTCTCGTCCTTCAAAGAGTCGTATCTGGCCTCGTGAGCCGTCGCCGCCTGCAGATAATTAGTAAGAGTAGTGATTCGCTTCTCGTAAAAAGCTTTTTGCTCGTCGTTCAAATGTTCTAGCATCGCGTACCCTTGTTTTGCTTGGCTTGAGATAAGGTTGCTGTTACCAACGAATCCACCTGTAAATATTAGTAAACTTATGTGTATATTATATAGTTGAGTACCTAGTTACTTAGTTTTTAATGAAGAAATACCTACATTAAAAAAGGTGCAAATATTAGGTCTTTTGTACATGGATTTAGGTTTTGTGGATGCAATACTTGAATCCATAAGGACACGTAGGCAAATTATTAATCTGACACAATTACCAGACTTTTAATTTTTCAATTGTTTAGAAAACGTGCGTTTCCACTTGTATTTAAATTTATAATCTTTCAATCTTCTAATGTCAACTGGCACGTAGAACATGTAAATGAGGGTTAGAAATGATCCAAAGACGCCGAATTGTTTCATAATCTTCTAGGTTACAAAGAGGCACCGAAACCACTCTAGTGCGTAGGTATTTTGAGTCCAGTGTGAGACAATCAAAGTTTAAAGGCAACAGTTCCAGAACCCTAATGAGAACTTACCAGGTACAAAAGCCACAGCACTGAGCCCGTGTTTCGCATGCTCCAATCTCAAAGCCTTGGTCAACGCTAAGACCCCGGCTTTGCTTGCGCTGTATGCTGTAAAACCAGGCAGTGGCTGCAAACCGCAGTGACTCGCCACGTTGATTATACGAGGTTTCATACCCGCTTTCTGTAATATGAAATGTGCAAGTGTAATTTTCGCAATGTCGGGAACAAAAAATAAACGAGAACGGAAAAGTTTTTATCTCAAAGTTTAATTATACTTGAGCCATTTCAGCGCTAATGTGTGGAAAATAAAATAGGGTGTATCAGCTGCTTGTTTACAAACTCTCGCAAATGTTAATGTGTTTTACAAAGTTTATGTGTAGAATCTGGTAATTTATGACATGGAGAATTTTGAGACTTCATAGAATGATTTCATTATGGACCAAACGCTCGAACAAATTAGACTACCAAATAGACGTGAAACCAAACGCGGTGTTGTTCTCTAGGCACAGTAGGTATAGAGAATGATAGCTACTCAATATTATACCAAATAATATGTTAAATGATAATATATCTGTACCGACAGCACCCGATTGTTTGTATTGTCCATGTGCTCAATTACGTAGTTTCTATTTTTAGAGAGATGCCAATTTTTATTAAAAAATAATTGGAAAAGGTTTCTTATTAGTATACGGAAAAAGAGCAGTTGAATTCGGTTCTATGACCTTAAAAATGTGTAACATCGAATTGATGGCTAGTAAAGGAATTCATAATTGAACAACACCAATTTTAATGATAACATAACATATGCAAACTAATAATTAAAATAGATATGATAGTTTTAAGTTCTTGATTTGGTTTTTAAATGTTAGAAATATTTTATTTAGTTAATATTTTAATTTTTTACTACCTGTAATTTATATTTGGAGGAACTGGCCGAGTGTAGAGCCACAAATTAATTTATATGATAAACATCCTAAGGCGTATATTTTTATAAAGAGGGTGTGATTGCTCCTACAAGATCACAGGTCATAGGGCCAAAATATAGGTTAGGATACTCGGCAGCGAGTATACTAACCTATACCTATAAACTGTAGCTCTCAAGATACAATTTCTTCTCTTATAAGGCATACAAAATATATGGATAATATGTATATTACCAATACATTTTTATTACTTTTTTACCTTAAACCTGTCCTGATTTTGTGTGCAATAAAATCCATTTAGTAGAATCGGTCTGAGGATCAAACATTCAAAACGATATACACATAATTAAACAAACAACTGAAAACGTATATGTAGGCTAGGCTGTGGTGCAATTATTTATTATACAAACAGATTCTCTGTAATCTAAAGAAAGTCATGCTTACATTTTCAATTAAACAATTTAAACAAAGAAAGATTGACGTTTTCCCTATGGGCTAATATCATTTTCTGGGTTTACGATGTCCCACGCTCCACACCGATGTTTACGAAGTCAATTTCATTTCCAATTTTCCACGAAGATTCTTATTTCATTGCTTACGTTGAGAAATCACAAGATTATTTCGGCGATATCAAATTTTCTATCGTTCGTTTATTATTACAATACCTGTTTTCCGGGAGGCCGTAATAATAAGAATAAAATTTTAAGATGATGCCACGGCCACCATTGTATTGTTTAGATTGATAGAACAAGGATCTCGACGGAAAAAATATGCGTTATGTAAATGATATTATTGTGATATGTACAAATAATATAGATAGTGCTTGATAAAGACGGCGATGTGTTTGGAAGTGTGTGTCAGATGTCTCAACCGGACATATCATGTCCATCGCCGGAGCATTATGCTGAGTGCCAACCATTTTTTGCTCAAATGCGACCAATACACTATATGTCTCAATTAAGGCCTACGCAGACTGGGACGCCATGGCAAGGGATTTATATTTTTACTAATGGACATTCAAACGTATCGATACTGAAATACGGCTTTAATTGCTATGCTTTAAAATGATGCCGCGAGTAGGTGGTAATTGGGGTTCCTGGATCAAAAGAGATCCAGAAACACCCAATTACTCCCATTATTCAGTCTATTCAAAATGTATGTTCTAAAATATTTTAAAGTTTGTCTTAGAGTGATTGAATTGTCGTGCTGTACCTTCATACAATCTGAAGTTGGCTGCTAACATTTCTTTCTTATATATTTATGTAAGGTAAAGGATCTAAGTAGATCCAGAAACACCCAATTACTCCCATTATTCAGTATATTCAAATTCAAAAGTCTTGTTCTAATAAATGTATAAATCTATTTCTTAGAATAACTAAATTGTCGTGATGGCCTTTTTACACAAACTAAAATTTGTTGCTAGCATTTGTTTCTTATATATTTGTATGAGGAAATATACTCATTATTCAGTCTATTCAAGATAGATCTAATTCAAAAATTATTATCGAATAATTCTATATAATTTTACGGAATATTCCTCTTGCCTGCAGCATTTTCAATAGCAATATCTCTCGTAATAGATTTAGATTTCTTCTATTAGGTCTAAAAGACTGTTATCAATTCTTATTATTCGAGCCCATAACGTGAACCCCTCATAGTGAATTCTGGGGTATACACCATCTCCTCGTTTGCAGGGTAATAATATACCACTATATTGTTCATGATTTATAATATTTACAATATGAAGTCCACACAGTCGCTTTTCTACTATTATTATCTGCACCCGGTCTCCAATATTCAATGTCATGGTAACTAACTAGCACAGTACATTTATTTTATTTGTTCCTCATATTTATACTGACTGACTGAGACTTCTGAGTTAGATGAAATGGGGGAAGGAAATATGAAAAATAAAAAAGGGGATATTTATTTAAAAAATTTATTATCATAGCACCATTTCTTTAAACACAAAACATTTTTTAAAGCACATATTGAATCATGATACATGCAGCTGTACAAATCATCAGAATTTAAATAGCGATCATATAGACTTAACAAATTAGGACAATTTTTATCTTCTAAATTAATTACATTATTAGACCTTAAAATACCTTTCAACCACAACACTTTTTCACAACCCTTAGCATAAACACACTTATCTCTTAAGATATCTAAGATTAAATGTTGATAATTAGGGTAAGGTATAAATCCTTCAGACCAGTATATTTTTCTGTTGCGCTCAATCCAGCTGACTTGTCGTCTTTCTGATTTTGTTAAATCATAAAAAGGGAATGGCTCTCTAATTAGAAATACTTGCAAATTTTTACCAAACCATACAGCAATTTCTTTCACTATAAATTCATTTGCTTCTGTTTTAAAGCCTTGGACGTCAACAATAGCAGTCATGATAACCTGCGTACTATATTACTTAGAGGTTTGTATTCCACAACCCGATCATTTATGATCAGACAATAAGCCGCAGTATTATCTGGTATTGGTGAGGAACATTCGATTTCTAACCGAACATCTACTGGACCTGTTTTAAGAGTATCGTTTTGTCTTGAACAATCAAGTATAAACAGGGGAGCCTTCTCTTTAAAGTTCTTTAGACAAAGCAAGGGGTCTGATGGACAGTTATAATATGACTGACGAAATTTGGCATACATTTCATATAATATATTATACTTGTTTTCAGAAAACTTTAAATTCAAAGGTTCATACGGGTAATATTGTGAGTTTAGAAATAAGGTTACGTTGGTTACTTCACAATGATCAAAGAGTGAACTATCTTTTAGGCTATTATTTTTTCTATCTGTTTGTAAACAGAAGATTACATATCTAGGTTTTTCTAATTGCGATGCCGTTTTAACTGACCATGTGTGTTTTGTGGTTTTTGGTAGTAAAGGGTACTCATACAAATCCCAATTCCGAAATGCCATTTGAATAGCTTTATCTTTTTCCAAATATTTTAATAGTACTAACCGTTCACGATCAGAAACTTTAATATGTGGTACCCTCCACTGTACTCTTTCTACATCAATACGAAAATGTACATTATTATCAGGCAGAATAACGCTGTTTAGGTTAGAATTACTTCTATTCAATATAAGTTCATGTTTACAATTTATCACAATTCTATTGTAATCTTCTGCAAAACCTAGAATCTTATTTAATGGTATTACAGCACTAAAATAGCCATCACTTTTAAATCCATTCAATTTCCACCCCCACAGAGCTGCCACTTTATTTTCAGCTTCATTGAATGAAATATATGATTTTATTGTTGACGTGATTCCAGAATTTTTTATGCGATCTATTTCAATACCATTTATTTCGTATCTGATGTCTTGGAACAAAAACATTATAGGGTTATTACTAAATGTAACAGCTTTCTCAACTGGCTTCCCATCTTTATCGAAGATCCTCACTCGACCCTCAATGTAAATTGAACTGGCTGATGGTAACACGTATATATCTTGCTGATGTATAGGAATTCTGATTTCATCATTTTCTCTAAAGCTGTTACCGTAGGGATTGTAAGAATGCACTTCATAACTTTCGATCGATGTATCGAACTGTGGTAAATCATTAATATGTAGTATATTCATATTTTAAAACCTAAGGCTTTAAGAAATCGTATGTTCGATTTAGTCAACTTGTTCACTTTTTTCTTACGTCTTTGCACCTTAGTGGATGTATTAGAAGTAAGATGTTTTATTTTGAGTTTAGGGTTTATATTATACAAAATCATTTTACTTTTCTTATATGAAGTCTCAGCTGAATATGTTCTATAAAATTGATACTGTGACCAAATTGATCAACAACTTTAATACAAACAGATGAAATTGTAGTTTTGTTCACAGGGAAGTAAATAACATTTTGGGGCTTTTCTAAGTAATAGTTGCCTGCAGAAATATTAGCTACAAATTCGTGAATTATATGATTTGGTATTCCATTATTGTAGGAATTGTATATTAAATCACATTCGATTCTTATTACTGGAAGAGTTTTATTATTATTAGGATGTGAATTTGCTTTCGAGTTTAATACTGAATAATACAGCAAACCGCACTCATACTTTCCATTTAAACTTAGGGATGGTTGAAAATATGATTCTAATTCTGATTTATTACCAGAGATCGTTACTGTTATAGACATACTTGTATAATGAATATTTTTGATCAGTCATGTTTATTTTATGCTGTGTTGACACCAAAACTTGTTCAAAAACTTTAAGCAAAGATGTCCGCAGTTAAAAGGATGACTGCCCTGTATGTTTTCATGATTGTAGTGAACTTTTGACCCTAAGTATTTTATAAATTCCTTGAATGGTTTAAGATTTCCGTAACTATCAAAATATTCGATATAATCATTGTGTTTTGCATAGGCTACCCAATGAGAACCAGGATTGTCCGAGCTGTCTAAATTAATAACTCCACATTCTTTTTGGTAAGGGTATTTAGGAAGCTCGTCCCTCATAAAAACACCTCTGAAATAGGGAATCTCATTCCCATATTTTAAAATGTCAAAGTTAGTTAAAGCTCGTTTGGGTAGCCTATATTTTAGTTTTTTTTTTGCTTTGAAACGAAAATTCCAAGTCCATTTTTATGAGGTTTAAGATGTAGCCCTTTTCCAATGCAAAGAGCCTCCATCTTTTCATTATGTCTCTTGGATTCGTTATACAGCTTTTTTGCCATCTTTAGTTCATTTATGGTTTTTGCAATACCAGCTGCACCGCCTGCAAGAGCTACTGCTGCAGATAATCCCGCAAAGATAGGAATCAGTGGTAATACTCCGCCTGTTTTAGGTATTGGTATAACACGAGGAACTTGAATGCTTGAATTGGAACCTAATTCTCTGGCAGCGGCCATGGCTAACTCTATAGCCGTTTTATTGCATTTAGGTTTAATTTTTTTGAAGCATGTTTTTGTAACAGAAATTACTTTTTTAAATTTATGTTTTAGTCCTTTTATAGATGAACTTTTTTTTCTCAGTTTTTGACTACGAGTTCCAACACCTGCGCCTATTTTAATTTTCGCCAACATAGCATTGCTTACCAAACGTGCTGCTAATTTTTCTCCTACACTTGCATCGGGGGCAATAGTTCGTTTTTTCGCCATTTTAAATAATGTTAAATCTGCTTTATGTCGTTCCTCTAAATTTGATGACTTGTGATATGCAATATCGTGTTCTTTACAATATTCGTCTAATTTATTTATACCTTTATCTCTACGTGCAAGTCGTTTAATTAAGTTTGTGCCAGGTCCGCAATACTTGTACCCTGGTAAATGAATTTCAAATGGTAAATGATTTATTAACCAATTAACGAGACTACTCTCTCCAATACACATTATAAGAATGATCAATGGAATATTAAACACATAATAATATATTGATCCAAAAATTGATATACAAACTTTATTATTCACAAAACGTTTGACTTATCAATCCAGCTATTTTCAGTAGAAGAAAAACCTAACCATTTCACGAAAACCTTATTCCCTTTCTTTCTAAGCACTTTTTCAACTAAATATACATCAGGATTTTTTGTCTTTTGGAGCTCCTGTTCATAAAATGCTCCCAAAATTGGCTGACCCCTGAGGGTATCGTCAATTAAGTATGTAACAGGAATTGTATTCTGTTTACGTCTAATTTTAAATATTTCTGCTGACCAATTAGGAGTATATCCTTTTTCAAATGTTCCTTTATACTTACTGATACGGACATAATCACCTACTTTTAACTTACTTTTCAAAGTACTTATTTTAATCAAGCTATTATATCTCTCTAATATATGTTTTTTATTTATGTTATTCACATTTGCCGGTATTTCTTGAATTGTGCGATGGATAGTGTGATTATATTTATACATTATATTATTGAGGGTATTATTTGTCCAATTATAATTACCCTTTAAACTAAATTCTTTATATAATTTAGATTTCAATGTTCTGATAAATCTCTCAACTATGGAAGCTTTCTTTGATGAGAATGTTGAATAATGATTAATATTATATGATTGCATAAGATTTTTAAATTTATTATTATAAAATTCTGTACCATTATCTGTTTGTAAATTTTTAGGGACACGCTTCTCATCTAATAAATTCTTAAAGGTCTTAAATATCTCATCTTTGTTCTTATTTTTCAGGGGAAATGCCCAAGCGTATTTTGAAAAAGTATCGATAATGGCGAGAATAAACCTAAACTTATAATTTTCTCCAGAAACGGATTGCATATCGATTAGATCTGCTTGCCATAAGTCATCTATATCTTTCATAATAACATGTCTTCTTGGAAAATTGACCCTTGCATTCTTATGAATTTCATTTACCACATCGGCTTTGTACTGCATTATTTTTATAGACTTTTAAAAGAGATTTATGCACATATATTCGAACACTATTTGTTTATAAAAACATACATTAATAAGGAATGACTTTATAATACTGAATCACTATATTTTTAGCAATTAGTATTTATGCTTTTATTATGTTTGCTTCCTTTAATTCTTCTATTATTGATAAAATTTCATTGTCGTGATTGGTGTTGCCAGCTTCTTTTGAAGCTACTAATAATTTTAGTCTTTCTACCAATTCATTGGGATCGTCCCAATATACAAAATCTGTATTTTTTTTATATTTTTTTAGTTTTGGCAAGCTACCACCGAGTTTTATGTTATTTTCTTCCTTTAATGTCTCAAGAAATAATGGCTTGATTATTTCTCGATATTTTAAACCTTTATCACCTCTCATTTGACCATCAGGATTATAATCTCTCTTATGAGCGTTAGTAGAATTTAGCATATCTTTATAGACAAGCTTATCGACTTTTGTTATTAACTTCATATCAGGTTTCCTCCGAAGTAAAAGTTCTTTTAGTCCAGGGGTTAGATCGTAAGTTCTGTTTCCGATTTTAATCAAAATTGTATCTAAACTTCCAGATTTAGAAAATGATACTGAGGAGTTACCCATCATTAAGGACTTATTTTCAGTTCTTACTCCAAATGGAACATTTAAGCCATCGTAAATGCCATACATGTCTTCATTGTCAAGTGAAATATCTAATTTATTTATTAATTCGGTTTTAGGAGAACTTGCAGAATTTATATCAGCATCGTAAAAATCATCAAGTTTAGCAGAAGAGCTATTACTATTTTCGTTCGAATCTGTTTCTATGGAATTTTCAAATGATATATTATTTTCATCATTTTTAGTATTTTCTAGAAATCTTTGTGAATTAGCTAGGATTTTTAGTGGTTCGGAAACAGGTTTAAACATTTTATCAAGAGTTAGATTAACTGCATGCTCTTGATTTTTGATTTCCTTTAGTTTATTTTTTATGGAATTGACTGACTTCATTAATTCTATTTTAACAGCTTTCTCCATCTTATTTCGGACACCGTATACCATCAAGTTAACAATAATACTAAATGTATTTATGAACTACACTAATTTATAAGTTCATTCAAATCTAAAATATACATCCAAGTTTTTCCTGTATCTTCCATTGTTTAATAATGAATCTTTATTTATGCTAATAAAATTATAAGGTTCATTCCAAACTGTATCACAAATATTTTTAAATTGTTTCCATGACATATCAGAGCTCACATGTTCTTCATAAATGTGTTTTAAATTGACATCATCTTGTTTAAATATTACAAGAAAATTAGCATTGTCACGTAGTAACTGTTTTGGAATTTTTGAATAGGTTTGAGATAAATAAAAACAATCGATTTGTTTATGTCTACCCATTGAGAAATAATTTCGAATGTTTATTTGTTTCTCACAAGCAACATCATCAAAAATAAATACAGAATTGTTTAGAGCTTTATCTGGAGCAACAACATCTTTATCATCATTGAACTGATAAAATTTAATCTGTGGTACTCTTTTAACTACTTCTCGCAAGAATTGATACTTTGGTTGAAAAGTAGTCTTAGAGTAAAGGTATAGATTCCGAAATTTGAGCCCATTTTCATGTAATAACAAACTAATTATAACATTGGTTTTACCACAACTTGATGGACCACATATTATACAGCGAATTGTATTAGGTAATAGAACACTATGTCTGATTTGATGAGAATAATCATCGAGGCTGATATTACTAACGTTCAGTGATACGGGCTGTTTGATCAACTTCATCTTGCAATTTAATTTAATACCTTGTTTCTACTCTTAATATATACATGTAAATGACATGTATATATCATTATTGAACGGTAAAATAAAGGTGAGAAAGTAAGGAGCGGTTCCATATATCAGAAATAAAATAAAAATAATATAATTTAAACATATTATATACTTTATTCAATTACTTTAACACAATTATAAATACTAACAAACTGTAAATACAACTACATACTATTTAACAATTTACAATACCATATCAGAATGCCCCCAAGGTAATGTATTTATTTGATTTGATTGTATATGTATTTTATCATCAACTCTTTTTAATATTACTTTTTTAAGTTCTTGTGAATAGAGGACATGCCCCATTGATTTGATCATATTCATCTTGCACTTTAACTCAATATTATTAAATAATACTTTTTTATAACTAGATGTATTTAATTTCCTTGTAATTGCCTTTGACACTCCTTTAGCTTTATTAATTTGCGTCTTTAGTGATTTAATACAGTAAAGTTTCGGTCTTAGTCCAATAAATTCTGTAATTATATCACCACCCAGTTCATCTTTAAACAAACCGGGTACTTTTTCGTTAATTTTAGGTATACCATAAGGATTATGAGAATCAAAATTACTAGTATCAAATTCTTGTATATTATCTCGCATGTCTTTGTAAATATCAGGTGTATGTATTAGGTATAATAAACTATCAGTATCGGTATAACATAGCTTGACATTTTCACCATATTTATTCTTTATGAAATTGTAATGAAAATCATACATATGTTGTTTTGAATATTCAAGCACAGTAAATCCAATATATATTGGTCTATCTAAAATAAGCTTTTCATGACTCAGTTGTACTGCAATAAAATTTTCATTAAATATAGAGATGCTTTTCAAATTTGGTTTTGCAATCCATTTCTCTGCACCTATTAATTTATTTGTTTTATTACATTTATCATTCCATTTAGTAACTAATTTGACGTTGACTCGTTTACGTTTATTTTCAATTGTTTTACCAAATACAGAATTATTCAAAAGTTTGAAAAAATCTTTTTCAAACGGTGTCGAAGCTGCTTGACGTAATTTAGTATTTAAGTCAATATATTTCTTTAAAAAGTTCTCTTGCCTGAATTTAAGGATTCTATGAATTCTTTTTAATACAAGACCATTTCTTAGACATTTTTTCAGGTGAACAAAATGTATTATGTAATTATATTTATCATACAAATTGGCAATTAATTTTGGTGTCTTCCCTCCAATAGGTATAAATTTTTCTGGAGCAAACGGTAAGTCACTGTGTAAATTATGTAAATGATCCGGATACATCATATCAACTTCTAAAATGTAACCGTGACTACCATCATCAGGAACATCAAGCACATTGAATGTCACAATCTCATCATGTTTCATAAATTTAAAATCTGATATGGGCAATTTTTTTGTCATAGCATAACCATAAAGATTGTTACAGTCAAGATATATTAAATATGTTGATGGTTTGGAAGCATCAAAATTAGGTAAATAACAATTATTAGCTTTAGCATATCGATGAGTGCACTGTGCTAGCCCTCCACGTATGCCTTTTTCTATTATTTGATAAATTTCCAAATCGTTAATTAGCTCTAATTGAACACCTGTATAAAATAGCATGGCATCCCAACTTAAACTTGGTGAAGTAACATAATAGGCAGGATCAAGATTATAATTTTTTAAAGATATTTTTCTAAAATTTTCGAATACATCACATAGCAAAAGTACATCGGATTTTAAATATAAATCCGTGTATTCACCAATAGAGCTAATATTAAAACATTTCCAAACGTTTTGAGCATGTTCATATTCAAGATTTGTTATATTTTTCATTTGCAAGCTGTTATAGAAACAATCTTTACTTGGGATTTCGGTTTCATTATATTTCTGCCATGAGTTAACGTATTCATATGGATATATACCTTTTATTCTTATTAAGTCGAATTGTTCTTTGTGAGGGTAATGGGATGATAAGTGAATGAAATCTTCGTCATTCAAACTTTTAGTTAAAGTATCAACGCTTGAACTTAAGAACTGAAAAGAATCTATAAATTTAATTTGTACAGGCTTTCTATCAATATCTGATTTAATCAGTTTTGTTATAGATAAATATTTTTCTTTTGTTTGAGGTATGATTTTTATTTCACCATCGTGTTTAGAAAGTTCTGTAATAAATATATGAGCATCATAGCCGGATAAGTTATGAAATATAACAGGTATGAATGAACATACTTGAAACGATATATTACAATGTGAATGAGCTGCGCCTCTATATTCAGAAGTAATATGATCATGATCACACACTTTGTCATCAAATAATAATTGCTTGCAAATGTGACATATTGTTGCATTACAGTAATCATCAATTTGTTCTTTAGTCATTGGTTTCATGGGCTTTTTTGAAATTAAAATCTTGTGAAGTGTCTGTGCGTCTTTTATCAATCTATTAACAAATACTTGTACACAGTCTTTTCCTCTATACGTAACAAATTTATTCAAGCTTCTGTCATGGGAACAACATATATAATAGGCAAAACATGATGGCTGGTGACATTTATTTCTTACTGTATTTTTATCTGAATTCGGTTCTTTAAACTCAGATAAAAGACATTCAAAATCTGCATATATAACAAAGTTAATTTTATTCTGTCGCTCATAATGATTAAATTTTAAAAAACTATTTTTTTCTGGTAATACGGTGATAATCTTAGAACAGCAATGCGAAGTGTATTTTTTTTCAGTAGTAAAAAATTGTAGACATAATTCACATAAATACATTTGACCTTTATGATGTGAGATTTGACGTCTGACTAGACGCATTAGATTTTTTATCAAACAATAATGACCTTTGTTGTCGGTTTCAAAATACAGCAAGTTTACGTGGTCCATCCTCTTAGTACTAGTAACATATAGAGGACCAGTAACTTTATGGTGCCTGTCTAATCCATAAACATTTACACTTATTCCACAATTATTTTTTTCAAACAACTCAATATCTTTATATGAGGGTGGAAATGACATCCCCTCAATATTAAATATTGAGTTTAAATTCGGATATGAGCTTGGTCTACAGACATTATTTTTCTTGGGGAATAATGCTGCAGCTATACTCCACAAAAAACAATAATTATCATTATTCTGTATATTTATGCAACTTTTTGTATTCTTAATTTTCTCAGGTAAGTCGATATAAGATCCTCCCCGCATGGGAGAGTACTTATTAATATTTATTTCCAAGTGACAAAAAGACATCAATGACCATCCAGATTGACAATGCTCGAATTCCGTCAATTTCATTTTATATGTCTCCTTTACACGGGAAAACAATTCATCATAATCAGTATTTTGGTATACGGTTTCATATTTAGTATTAAATGACTTCAATTGCTTTTCACCTGTTGCGGGTAGCATAAAATAGGCAAACAACTCGAAGTTCACTTTAATACTGATATGTTTCAGTATAGTTAATTCAATTAGTTTTAATATATCGACTCGCTTTCCATCTAAGAACGCCTCTATAAAAAGGTACTCGTCTTCTTGAGATGGATGTAAGCGATATGTCATGATTCTGTTTTTGAATGCTGTGGCAACAATATCAACATTTTCAAACTTTGTCTTTATTAAACTATTTGATTTATGAATATTAGTTCTCTTATGATATCTGTATTCATGTTCTGGAATCTCAATATTGCATTTATCACAATTAATATAAGTGCTTGATTGTGAATTAGAAGACGGTTGAACTGCAAAGGAAAAATGCGATTGAATGGCTTTGAATATTTATTTAGAAAGATTAAACAATGGATAACATAAGTATATTAAATTATATAATGATTATAATTTTAATATTACCGATTAATAGAAATAAATTTTACAACTGTTTGTAGTATAATGACAGTTATAATAATATTTATTATTATTGATAGGAGCTAATAAATGTAGGAGGGCAGTTCAAAAACTCTTTTTTAACGCACTTAATATACGTATTTAAATGACTCCAAGACTCGGATTCTGTTTCACACTTATTTTTTATAGTAATAATCGAGTGCCGCCATCTATTAACCGGTGGCACTCGTTCAATATCTTTACAATTATAGATTTTCATCTCAACATAAAAACCGCCTTTCTTATTATCATAAACTTGTCTGGAAAAACCGTTCGCAAGTCTACGAGTAACATATGAAGAGATCGGGTGATGTTTTTTACCAGTTGCCTCCAGTTGTTCGTCTCCAGAGTCACTTCCAAACAAGTCACTGCACGTTGGTCGCGTCGCTGACTTCAATCTTTTGCTGGTGGAGGGCTGACACTCAGTGCTTCTCTGCGGGGACTTGCGCTTCCTTTTTTCTGTCTTGGTTTTTATTGAAGTTTCTGGTCCTGATTCATCTTCAGACGGGAAAAGTTGGTCTGCATTATGTTTGGACCTAAAGACAAAAAAAAAACATATTTAGTATATTATCTTAAAAATTATTAGAAAACTGGATAGTTCCCAATTTATAATTATTAAAAACACATTAAAATAGCTACATAATATTCAATTCAATAATAAAAATAAAGTGAAAACTTTGATGGATTGAAATGAAAGATAGAAACGAATGACTAAACAGGTGAATTATCGAATAGTTTGAATAATAAATGGAAAGTGTAAACTTTGAACAGGTGAGTAATTAAAATGAATAATTGAAACGAATGATTAAATAATTGAATTATTCAATAGTCGAATAACAAAAAGAAAGTGAGAATTTTTAAACAGTTGAATGATTGAAATTAATGAAAAAAAATAAAAAAATCAAAAAAAAAACAAAAAAAAAAATCAAAAAAATTGGATATACTTACATTTTTATGTTTGTAGATTGCTGCTGTGAAGATCTGGTATACTTTTTGTGAACTTGTAGGATGATCTCGCTGGCTCTCCAAGAAGTGATTTGTGGTCGAACTTTCGCATCCCGGCTTTTAAATAGCTCAAAATACACGTCATATTATCCCGAATATGGAATAGGACACGTGTAAGATGTTAAAACGCTGAGTAGATTGCCCCACACACACACACACACACATAAATTGTACATTGTCAGCAATATTGAAATATGTATCTACATTGCACTAGTACATTATAATACGCGACTGTGTCAAACAAAAGAGGATAATGTGTTTTTTAACTTTATAGATGAAAGTTTTTTCGAAATATTCTGGTAGTATTATTTATTTTACAATCATGTCAATATTATAATAGTGAAAATTTGTATGTTTGTTACTCATGTACGCAAAACTGCGCAATATGAATGAAATTGAGCTCACACATAAGTTATCTATCTAATCTGTATTAACCTAGGGATACGTATTATCCCCCCCTTTAATAGACAGGCAAAGCCGTAGTAACTATTTTTTGTGTAATTACAAGTTTATATATGTCTATGTCTTTAGAAGTTAAGTGGATGGA
Organism: Pseudoips prasinana; assembly: GCA_951640165.1. Classification (NCBI taxonomy): domain Eukaryota; kingdom Metazoa; phylum Arthropoda; class Insecta; order Lepidoptera; family Nolidae; genus Pseudoips; species Pseudoips prasinana. Next base: position 21,819,477 of record OX621240.1, read on the forward strand.
AAGAAAAAAAACATTATTTGAAATGAAGCATAAATAGCAGGCTAAAACCGGGTGCATAAACTAGTACGTTAATTCTGTCTATCTTAATGTCACTCCTAATAAAGAATTACTTGCGTTGCAGATTTATTCTCAATCATACACTAGTTACATGCAATGACGTTGCTTGTTGAATATTTTTAATAATACACATACAATGAACAAATGAAGTAGTTTTAATTTTATGTAGCTAATATTATAAATATGAATGTGCGTATGTTTAGATGCTAGAATGTTTGTTATTAATCATAGCTGAAATAGTTTTGAATTAATTTGATCAATCAAATAATTAAAAACATGGCTTAGCATATAGGAATAAAAAAAAAAAAAAAAACACACACACACACACACACACACACACACACACACAGAGACTCACACACAGATACATACAGATATATCATGCATAGACACATGTATAATTGAATAAAATCCATTATTTTAATAATTTTTAAATAATGCATAAATAGAAGGCTGAAGCCGGGTGTATAAACTAGTATGTCAATATACCTCTTTGTTTTGATTGTCTCCTTATAAAGAATTACTTAAGTTGCAAAAATATCCTCAATGATATACTAGTTACATACAATGACTTCACTTGTCAATCTTCTCAATAAAATGTATGAACAATTTTACAATGAACAAATGCACAGTAATATTTATTTTATTCATAATGATTATAGTAAACAATAAAGTCTTCGGCACCAGTCTGTCGCGATTATCAGGTTTCAATTTCTTTCACGCATACCTTACCATATTTGTTCTTAGCAACGTGTAACTAAAAAATATGTTTTGGATTTTGAACTCTATAGATTTAAAAAAAAATTATATAAAAGGGGAACAGTAATATCAAAAAATTCATTATTTTTCTTGCATTTGAGGCTCATACGAGGTAGATCGTTAATCACATTATGTCGGTAAGTCTTAACACCTTGTTATTAAAATACATTTTATTTAATAATTTTATATATTTATTTTAATTGATAATATAGGATATAATTTAGCAAGTAAATAACTGAATATCTGATGTTTCTATTTTATCTATTATACTTAATTATATGTTTTATCTAAAATATATAAATAGGAAAAAAAATGGTGTATTAATTTGTAATTATTTTACTTTTTCTAGGACGTGGAAGAACAACTATTTAATTTCATACCTATGGAAGACCCAATAGCTCAAAAAAAACCTGGACAGAAGTCGCTTGGTCTTTCTCGTAAGAGGCAGAGAACCGATCAAACATTTTTCCAATATATAAAGAAACCGGTCACCCGAGGAACAAAAATAATAAAAATCGAAATATATGATGCAGAAAATTTTCCCAAATCCGAACAGCCGATGTGCAATTGTGAAGCTGATGTCTGTGTTCAGCATGTTGTTAAAGCAATATTATTCGATGATATATACTCCACCACAAGAGAATTAATAGCAAAAATTCAAGATGACATCGAACCAAAAGCATAGGAATTATATTAAGCTTCGTGTGGTTATTTCAATTTTGTATTTTTGTTTTCCTTTATTTCTTTTTTGTTTTGTATGTATATATTTACCATAAGTTTTTTTTTTATTTTTTATTTTCACTAATATAATATTTAAGTTAGTAGATATAGATATAGATAGTTTATGTGTACTGAGCTACTACATTCATTAATATTAATAAATTAAATAAATAATAATTCGATGATTTATTTTTCGTTCTGTAGAAGTAATTCTAACCTAAACAGCGTTATTCTGCCTGATAATAATGTACATTTTCGTTTACTACTGAAAAAAAATACACTTCGCATTGCTGTTCTAAGATTATCACCGTATTACCAGTAACGCCTCTACCTACACCATCGAGGTAAAAATGTGAGTTTGTGTATTTAATATTCATAGTTAGTACAGTGGACTCTCATTATAGCGCTCTTCATTTTATCAAAACTCCGATTCGATTGGTGTTACTGAAAATTGAATTTTATTATTATTATATCGAGTAACATTATATTACTTAAATATAGTTTTATAATAAATACATGACATTCAGTAAATAATGTTTATTTAGAAAATGTTACTATATCGGGCACTCACTGTATAATGTACGAAATCCCCTGCACTATAAATGTAACGCAGCGGTGAGCACAAATGCATTCCTTTATCATCAGGTTACCAGGTTGAATAGATTGTATCTAATTATATTCAATTGTACCTACTCATTAGTATTTGAATAGTTGAATGATAAAAATTACATGAGAGATGAAGATACTCATTTATACTGAACACTGAAATGAATAAGAAATAAATAAAAAGCTAAAGTTTGTGTGAAGATTCAATCCGATAATTCAATCATTCTAAGAAAAGGTTCAAATAATTAAAAACATGGCTTAGCATATAGTTTCATGTAATATAGTTAGTTTAATACAGAACAAGAATGTGAATAGGCTAAATAATGAGAGTAATTGAGTGTTTCTGGATCTACTTAGATCCTTTACCTTACATAAATATATAAGAAAGAAATGTTAGCAGCCAACTTCAGATTGTATGAAGGTACAGCACGACAATTCAATCACTCTAAGACAAACTTTAAAATATTTTAGAACATACATTTTGAATAGACTGAATAATGGGAGTAATTGGGTGTTTCTGGATCTCTTTTGATCCAGGAACCCCAATTACCACCTACTGCCGCGGTATCGAAAGGGATTTTCATTGCACGGCATTAAAAGACGCGCCACAGGCTCCCGTAGCGGGATGCCGTGGCGTACTGTGGCAAGCAACGGGATGCCACGGACTCCGGCGCTCGTTGTGACTTACCGCGGGGTGCAGTGGCGGGGGTAGCACACTATTTGCGCCCGCGTCTTTACTTGATTCACTGAGGTACATCAACACTCCATCAAACCCAATTGAATACTAAAAGTGTATCGGGCAGCAGGAGTTGCGGAGGCGATGCCGTGGCAAGGCGCTGGAATGCCTCGGTATCTAAGCGGCTAGTGTGCGCTGACTTACGGCAAAATCCCTTGCCATGCCGTCCCAGTCTGCGTAGGCCTTTAGAAAGTTCTTACCTACTTTATTGTAATATTTTATTTTATATTTAATTATGTTTCTCTGTAAGAAGCCTAGATAATTTCTATCTGTAATATGTCGTTTTAGTGCAGAAATAAATGATATTTCTTTTCTTTCTTTCGATGTATACCACCAGCTCATCTTATCCCTTGGGGCGAGTAGAACCGAGAGAGTGGGCAACAGCGTCTCTATGAGTACATTGATCATCATAATGAGGTCATTAACGCATCTGCCAGGCATGACGATCAGCGCATATACCCCAAATAAATTATAGTGAGGCCTTTTTACATACAAAAATTATATAAATATAATATAATTAAGTAACGCCCAATAAGGAATCCTCGGTGTACTAATCCGATTAAAACTTGGACGTTTTTAATTCAGCCGAAAATTGTTGTTATGTTTACTTTAACTGGAGTTTAATCAATGAACGAAAAATTAAATATATTCAGATTTATCTAATTACGTCAGAAAGTTTATAATAAAGCAGTTTCCATCCACCTTAATGATAATAAATCTAAATATATTTTTATGATATGATTATTCCAACTAAATTAAAACATTAAATTAATTTATATTGATTTTTCTTTTTGCCTAGAGCAAATTTTCATCCAGGTAGCGAAAATATTATGTAGCCGAACTCCATCACTGAGGCTTAAAATTAGGTACCAAATCTCTGGTATTATTTTGAAACGCCGCCGCCATTCCTTACAGGCTTGCTTACTTCTCTTAAATTCCGGAAGCCTGTATCACGACGTGAGTTAATATGCATTATGCAAAAGTTTCAATAATAAGAGTGCTTGATTTTAAATTCATTCTTTCCATGTATCCATAATTTCGCGATAAAAAGTTACAGCACTATGCTTCGTCGGCCGTCTGAGTTCCATCAGTATTATACAGTATAATCAGTTTCGTATACATGTATTACTAAACTTGTTCAGCAGATCTTGGTTAGGCTTTCGTATAATATAATCCTTACTAATATTATAAATGCGAAAGTACCTCTGTCTGTCTGTCTGTCGCCCTTTCATGCCAAAACTACTTGATCGATATGAATGAAATTTGGTACGCAGATAGTCTAGGACAAGAGAAAAGACATTTGACTTGACTTTTTAATGCAAAAAAAGGGTTCTAATCGGTTGAAAAGTTCTAGTTCAGTATCGTCATTTTTTGAGCTTAGATGCTTGAAACTTATTTTTTTATGCTGTTGTTGTCTGTTGATTCGATGTAAATAAATAAGTCAATGCAAAAATTTATATATGCGTAAGTGTTATTACCTGAATGGGCAGACCACTAAGCCACACGCATGCGAATACTCGAAATTTTCGAAAGCTACCCAAAGACACTATACCACGCGGACGAAGTCGCGGGTACAGCTCGAATTGTAATACGTGGTATTATAATATAAGGGGCATATTATTACGGAACAGGTCCATGGTTTTATTTAGTTCAGTACTAGTCTATTGAACGGTTTATCAGTTACATAACTTGTCGAATAATAGACTAAGTGAAAGACAGAATTGAGGTGCAACCAAACTACCAGGTAGGACTCTAGCAGAAGCTGCCAAGCGGGTTTATCAGGGAAACTGGCATGTTTCACTGGAATTTAGAGATTTTGTACATATACCGTAGAACCTGACAACTCAAATCGCAATTAACCGGAAAAGGAAAATATGTGTAAGTTTTGTTTCATATAATCATAACATATATTAAAGTTTTTTACAATTTGTTATTTATTTTCATGCAGTAGACGGTGTCATAAACAGTGCAAAAAAATAAAAAAATAAAGGGTAAATATGGTAGTAGTAATCCTGCTAATATTATAAAGGTAAATGTTTGTTACTTCTTCACGTCTAAACGGCTGGATCGATTTTAATAAAATTTAGTATGGACTATGCTTAGCTGACACCTTGGATTAACACATAGGCTATAATTTATAAAGTTTAACGCGGGTAAAACCGCGGGGCATAGCTAGTCGAGTATAAAATTATAACGTATCAGGTCTCGGATGCTTGTAATGATTGCTTACCACAATAGCACTTTTCCTAAGATCTGGCAAGAACGCAGTAATAACTCTGAGGGTGCCCAACAAGTTGATGTTGACGGCGTTGTCAATCATGGCAGGTGTTTGCCACTCGTAATCCCCGATAGTCATCACACCAGCGTTGTTCACAATTGCGTGTAATCCTAGATTTGAAATAAATCTTATTAATTTTACTCATATTGTTTTGAACCAATGAGACATTAGACTCAAAATCGATTTTGAGTCTAATGTCTCATTTTGTTCATTTTGATTGTGTCATGGCGCAGTTTCAATTTTTTTGTTTTAATTGGTGTTCAATTTTAAACTCTAATTAAAGTTTTCTGCCGATGTTTTGTCAGAGTATCTATCTATTTAGGTACAATTTGTAGAATAGCATAGATTAATACCTATTCAAATTATTATTCAAATTGTAAAAACAAGCGCATAACACTTGCAAACTTATGTTTGCAAGTGTTATGCGCTTGTGCAATGTGTTAGTAGGTACAATAAAGTAGAATAACACATCTACACAATAATAAATTTCATGCACAGGTATTTTTGTCCTTCTATTATAGCCTTAAGCTATATTATATTCAAGTATAGAGTATTATATATTAGATTAGATTTGGATTTATATTTGCATATATTTGGTATTACCACATTGTAAAAGATAATTTATTAATTTCTATAAATTTCAATTTCAATTAAATTCGAAAACAACTTGTTAAAAAAACTCGTCTGTTATACATGACTTTTTATTGCAAAATTTAACTTATGCACCTACTTAAACTTATGTGTCTGTCTACAATAAAGAATAAAAAAAAATCAAAAAATGTTGCACTCAAAACTGAAAAATTCAGCACTTGACTATTCTAAAATTATGTTCGTGGCCGAATTTCTATACTGTCCCGTAAACCAGTGACATTTTAGGCTAACTGTAAACGTCAAGATAACAAACAGTCATAACAGCAATGGTGTCCTATGTCTACAACATATTATATTATAGTGCACAGTTAGTGTGATGTATTTACACACTAAATAATAATAAAATAAGCTAGATGCACTATATATTTACTCAGTATATCAGTACTCATAAAGTAAAAAGTATCATAATTGGATGAGTTGGCAATTCGATACAAGCAAGGAGAAATAAGATACATGATCGACGACACATAATCTCAAAGTTTCCACTGCTTCACACAAGTAGATCATATGGATTAAGGCTGAGATACGCGAATAAGTTCATTGAATAATGGAGTATGCCCGTATAATGAAAACATAATAGGATTGAAAATATGTGTGTGTAATAAATCCAGTCAATAATAAACAAAAGAGAATTTATAAGTAATAAGATGAGAAAAAAAAATCAAAACAATAGAAATAGGAACTTACTGTAATTAGAGTTGTCGATCAACAAACTCTTCACATAATCCCGAAATTCTGTGATGCTTTGTGGATTAGTGACATCTAGAGAACATGGATGCACACAGAGCTTTCTTAGACCTTCTGCTGCTTTAGTATCTATTCCTCCATACATCCCTGCCACTGTGATTAGACCCTCACGAGCTGATCTAGCCGCTATAGCCCAACCTAACCCACTATCACACCCTGTTATAGCTACTACTCGAGTTATAGACATTTTCAAAAGTAAATGGAAGTAATAATTAGGAAAAATACACCAGGGAATAACAACGGTATCTTGACATATAAAAAGGCCTGAAAAAATGTTGCGGAAAAGCAATATACTGGCTATTAACAAAGATGAATAATAAAAGGTCTAATTAACTTATGAAAAAGCAAAATTAAACTTTTTTCACTGAATTTATGGCGTGTAATAATAGTCCAGATAAAGACAATGCTAAAGAAGGACTGGCCCTGAACACGATCTTCGGCCGACTTGATGCATATGAAACGGGTTTCGGATTTCGTTGCATATTTACAATGAATATTATTATATTCTCTTAGCCAAGATTGTAAAGGCAAGAAAATATTTTAAGAGTTTAGATTCTTGTAGAAAGACATACTAGTGACATATTTGCTGTGTGGTGACGGCATAGAATATCATCACCCCATCTCACCCCGCGGGGGGCATAGAAATCGTCCGAGGGAATACCTACCAGAGAACGGGCAGCAGCGTTGTTCTGTGAAATATGAGCATTAAACTGCGATCGCCAACCCGTCTTCTTTGGGGAGGCTTTTGTCCAGCAGTGGACGCACTTTGGCTGACATGATGATGACGATGATGATTTGTATCAAATTATAGAACCTACGATCGTGAGAGGCAAATTTTCCAAAAGCAATCAGAAGACCCAAAGTACCTACCTACCGACTCACCCCACCAAGTATTCTCCCAAGTGCCAACGTTTGTATTTTGTTCTGAAGGTGGAATAAAATGCAAAATAATTTGTAGGTGTGTCAATTTAGTTTTGGCGCACAATACTTAGGAAAAATATACGACATGTTAGAAATTGTAGACTTATTATGGGCGCAGTGCACATACATAATTGGTAAGCGTAATTTTTTTTCTGGTAGTTTGTCAGGTGTGTGAATGCCTTCTGTGTACAGAAGGCATTCACACACCTGACATTACCTGACCGTTCTTTTCATACGAGCTATATTAGAGAAAGATGTATATGTGGTATTATATACACTGAATGTGTGCAAAACATATTATTATTTTTGTTCCAACATCGCCAATAAAACATAGCTAGTGGCTACATTTTGCTAACAAGTAGCCATTTCTATTAGGTTTTATAAAAATGAAAAGCCAACAAAAGTACTGTTGTTCAACTCTATTGCACAACTTTTATATTATTTACGATTTTAATTAATAAGATAATTATATAAAAGATATAAGATAATAGAGAATAATGTGTTTATTCTCTTCGTACTAAAACACATAAACCTTTATTTTTATATTATGCAAAACATATAATATATTTTGAAATATAGAATCGCCATCATTATCTATCCCTTATATTTTATTACTCAACATAAACCATTGTTTTATAACAGTTTTAATTATCTTCACGAGTCTCTGTGCATTTCAACATAAGTTAAAAAGCTTTAACAAATGACGTCATCATCCAGTCAGTTTAATATAACCTCCTTACATTATATGGACTGGATAATATTTGAACTGATCTGTCTGGATAAAGCTGAGTGTAATATATCTGAGGCTTCTGTTTCTTTTTTATTTATGAAGTTAAGTCGTTGGAAAGATTAAACAGCCGTAGTACAGTCTCAGACGGGTTTTCTTGAATACTTATTTACGTTTGTAAGTCTGTTGTTAGGCGGAGAATAATCAAGGCCATGTCCAGTTGCTAAGTAAAATGATATAATGCATGCTATCCCACTCTGTCATACGGAGAACCACTTCGAGTAGCCTAGAGTTATATGTTACATGAGAGAAGCTAGATCTAACCTAGTAATAAGGATAATATTATTGAATGGCATTAATATTTATTTCAGTAATTATGACTTATATAAGGCTAGTAAAACCGATGCCATAGTACAGGTTCGGCCTAGTTTGGGATCATATTGCAGTTGTCGTGAGATATTATTTTTTATTTACTTAAGCCATGCGAGACGGCTAAAGAAATAGGAGTAGCACCTACAAGAGTATTGCAGTCCTACTTGCAACTATGTTTGAGCTAGCCTGTACCCTATGAACGAGAGAATCGCATCGAATTTCGGGCAGAGAGCATTCACCCTGTGGGATGGTAGGGGGTGTGGTATCTCCATCGTCCAAAGTCAAATTTGTGGCAAAGGTTTGGCATAGAAGATTTGCCTTCTATTTTACAGAAGGGGCGAGACTACCATCTTGTTCATGGAGTGGTGGGGAATTTGAATGGCAGAAGTTGCGTTGTGCAGCTTTGGCCAGCGCTCAGAAAGCACGACTCCCGGAGGAATACTTTTCTAGTCGCTCGCCAACTCTGGCAACATATTTTGCCTTGGTCTTTGCAATAGCTCCCTTTTGAGACCTAGAAGCGGCATTAAAAGATTTTTCTGGGAATTATCCTACACCAAGCATGCAGAATACTTGGCGCGCGGCTGCCCTACTGGCTTTGTTGAACCAGGGGTGACTGCGGTTGCCAAGGCGAATTTCGCAACAAGGTGTGAAAATTTTCATCACCTGTAGCACTGTAGGTGTCTGTAATGCAGTCAGCACACGGGTCAGAATCTTCGGTGGAGGAGCAGAGCCGCTTCCAAGGGTAGGGCGCGAAGTCCATCCCAATGAAGTGTAGTCAGAATGCGCAACAGGGGCGGAACTTCGCAAAAGGAACTGGTCAGACGATCCTAAGGGAGCGTCAACCACCACCCTGTAACGGTGTGTGGATGAGTTGTCAACAGAAGATCTGACAAGGAAAGCCCGTGATTCTCTACGTCTGGAATACGGGTGGGCTATATTTTCAGTTGGGAGAGACCAAAGGTCGAGGCCATATTGTGACAGTGCGAACAGGGAGGTCAGAGGTCCAACATCCCAGCCACTCCTTGTGGTGGACGTTGAAATTTTCAAGGACGGGCAGTGTTCCAGTATTTGATTAATCCCATATTGGACGTTTTCGATGAGTTGAATGGACCCTGGAACGCTGCCAAGGGACCTGGCGTAGTAGTATAGTCTACGCGTAGCCCTAAAACGGATAGGTCACCCTGTTTGAAGCCCCGAAGCGAACAAATACGACATCAAACGTATGAAGACTCACACCCCGGATTTTGGAATGAACGCGTATTCAGGCCGGCCAATCAGGTGCAACGGCCACATGACGCAATTTTCGCCAGATAGCGGGACAGCCTCCTCGATGGGATATACCATGGTTCATGTACTGTCCGTCAGGTGGCCGACGGAATCCAGTTCACTTCAACGGCTTAGATTGCGCATTGTACATATTTCTATTGCTCCAGTATCTAGTAATTCAGTAACTGGCATTTGAGGAAAGATTTGCTTATAATAAAGTGTAATATGGGCTCTGTGCTATTACCACTGTCCCTATTGTATGCAGTAGGAAGTAGTTAGTTACTGGCTCCTAGTTCTTTCATTTAGATATTTCTAAAAGGTAGGTAGGTATAAAGACCGCATATTTATCGTTTCAAAGTGCGCTCAACCTTATATTTGAATTTCGAATCTTGCTCCAGTATCATTTTGGGTTGCTAAATACTTTGCAAATAACTTAGCTTCGGAGTCGATACCTCACTACTCGTAAGGTTAAGGGGCCAGATAACGATTCTGAATTTCATCACCATTTCGTATTTACGTTTTCCTTAATCCCGTTTGATATGATAAACATTCTCGCTCTTATTCATGTTCTACAGTTACTGTTTACGCGTTTTCCTTTTTATATCTTCACATTACTAAGACCAAATGTTATCAATAAAGTCTGAAACGACAGCACTTTAACACTCGTAGCGATGAACTGAAAGGTTGGATTTATAGATAGTAATACCGTTTGATACCCGACAAGTTATTACGTGCAAGGTTTTATTTGTTTCTAGAACAAACAGTGGACGATGAACATCCTATGAATATTCAGAAGGGTCGTTTTGTAGACCAAAATATTGTTACAATAAAGATCAAAAGGCTTTTCTCATTGTGATAGAATTTGTAGGCGTTACTAGGGACTTTTCTTTAACCTAACTTGTCGCGGAATCATGATATGGACCCATCTGACGATATGCGCCTATAGTCATTTGGAATTTGACTGCCTCGTTGGTCTAGCGGTAGCGTGTTTAACCGCAGAAACTGAGGTTCTGGGTTCAAATCCCGGGTCGGGCCATAAAGTGATTTTGGGATTTTTCCGTAAAAAGAAATTTCTCAGTATTAGCCCGAAGTCTGGGAGTTGGCGGTATTACACCCCCGTGCCTCGGAGAGCACGTGAAGCCGTCGGTCCTGTACCTGACCTCTTTCCGGTCGTGTCGCTAGTCGTCGCATCAGATCATGAGAGTGATGGAATAGAAAGTACCCCTGTGTCTGCTCACATACTTGTGCACTATAATATGTCTTGCGCAATCGGCTAATCTCCATTGAGAATGGCCACCGTGACTGAAATTCGGCCGGGAGGACATCGTCATCATCATAGTCATTTTAAATATATCATCCATCTATCACTAACGCGTTTTTAGTTTCTCTTATCCCAGATGAGTTTTGACAACCTTATTAGGTACCACACAGCGATACAACATATTATTATGTCTGGAGGATTATGGGTACTTCTAGTGGGACTACCCCTTCAAACTGCTTAGTAGCAGACTGTTTATGTATGTACTATGTGGTGTGTACAATTGAATGTATATAAAATAATAACTAATAATAATAATATCCTGGGACATTAGTTACACAAGGCCATCTGATCCCAAGCTAAGCAGAGCTTGTACTATGGAAACAAGATAACTGATATACTACATACCTATATTATTTTTCTTTTGTAAATACATACTTATATAGATAATTACACCCAGACTCAGGACAAACAGACATGTTCATGCACACAAATATTTGTCCTGGGTGGGAATCGAACCCACGACCTGCGCCCTCCCACCCAGGACAGATATTTGTGTGCATGAACATGTCTGTTGGTCCTGAGTCTGGGTCTAATTATCTATCAGATCAGATGGCCGTGTGTGAATAATGTCCCAGGATATTATGACTTAAAAGCGAGCTGGAGCTTTGAAATCATCGGTCTCAAAACCAACAAGATTAAAATTGATTTAAATGTTCAGTAAAGCATTAAAATCGTTTGGGTGTCATGATACCAGAAACACTCATATTATGTTTGTGTCGAGGAGGAAAAATAGTACTTTTAATTTATGATTCAGATATTTGGTGCTTGTGATGTCTTTTGGTGATACCTCATTAAAGTCGGTCGTTACGTTACCGACTTGTATTGTCACTGTAGTTTGTGACAATGATGAGTAACAGCCCGGACGTTATTAATTTATTTATAACTTATTGCGCAAGATTTTCCAGACGTCTTTAGGGTGATGCAGAAATAATACATGCACTAGAATTATAGAATATTGTATAAACAATATAACATAAACTTTTATTACTGGCGATGCTTATACTTTACTTTATTGATAGTGGCCCAGCAGACCTGCTGAAATAGCTTGTTGGCTATGACTTTAACATGACTATCAGCGCGTGCCCGCAGAAGCAGGCAAATTAAATATATTAATTCACTTTGGTGGTCACCCGTGTATAGACTGATCACGTGACTAGGTTAGGATTAACCTCACTGGTCAGTGACCATATAGTTGCCAACACATTTTTAACTCTATTAGCTTGTGATAAAGTTCAAAAACCAATAAATTAGAAAGATTCGTAATTGTCTGTCTTAAGGGTTTAAGGATCGTTGAGAGCACCTCGAAAAACGCCTCCGAGTCGCAAAAATCTAAGAAAACTTTAAATGTTCATCTGTTTGTTTTGTATAGTACTTATTAATTAATTCAAGTTACACGTCACAGGTCGTGAAAAATGAAATTTGTACTTAATCAGTTGTGAAGCAAATTAGCAGTGACAGATCACACGCGAGTGATACCATAATGGTTCCGTTTTCTCTATACGGATATATAGAAAGGTATGGAACATTATCTTTCAATTTGGTACATATTCAACCGCACAAACAATGTTTTATGTTTAGTAGGTAGTTTTGTTTTCTAGACCTCTCTCAGACTTGTCTGAGACGTTTCTCAAAACTAAATTTCGTATAAAGTAACAAATGAAAATGTCGAATACTTCGACAAAGAGACGCCAATAAAAGAAGATCGTTTCAGCACGAATACCCATCTGAGAGATTAGACCTATTGAACGAAAACAATCTTGTATTTCTGCTTGACTTAATTCAGGATCCGATCTGTTGAACGCCTAAAAGTGTTGCGGCAAATATTTTTACCACAGATATTATCCTTTTAACCCACTACTTAGGATAAACGCCTCGTTAGTCTAACGGTAGCGTGTTCTATCAAAGATAATGAGGTTCTTGGTTCAAAGCTCTGGTTGGGTTAAAAAGTGTCATTGCGATGTTTCTGGCAACAATAACATCTCGAACATGAATCTGGAAGTCAGCGAAGTTAGAAAGCACATAAATTTAAGAACACACATCTTTTAGGTCCTTCAACAGATATCGCCCTCCTCTTTCCTCAAAAATTAAGCAAACATATTGTGTGCTTTGCAATCTAAGTATAACCGTCGCGATAGGGTGGAGTGTCAAGTGTTTGGAACCATATTCAACTTTGATTTCTTTTATCTCAAAAATGGGGAATCATAATTTAATGGTCCAGCGGGTAACGAACCAACCCCTCAGCTAATCTGGGGTAGGCTCTCTGCACAGACACACTCGACAGATTCAATTTAGGATTCCCTTGCTAACACCTTTTGGAAAGGAATGGCTATGTTTCTAGAACACAAAGCCCATGGATAACACCTACATCCTCCGAAAGGGTGTCAGGAAGGGATTTCTAAATTTGATCGGCCCGTGTGTATTGTTCGTAGCTCAACGCAGAATGTCTACCTAGAATTGGTAGAAAGAGGGTGCTGGGTATGATTTAACCTGGGCCGTATGGCTGTTTGTAGCTATTGGGACTCCTTTAGTCGTCTCTTACTGTACACCTACTGTAGCAAAATCCTTTGCCCGGGAAAGGATTTTGCTTTTGAAAGAGAAAGTATGTGTAATTACCTAAACTATAATTTTCGATGTGAAACAGATTTCTGGCGTGGCGACGCATGCCGTGGCGACGCGTCCCCACGCTATACGATAGTAGTGTGTACGGGGGGGCGACGCGTCGCCATGCGCAATCGACTTTTTATTTTATCATTATGACATATTTAGTTCCTATCACAATATGTTTTTTTCTGCATATTACTTTTACAAAATAATGTCGATGTTTCACATCTGCCAGGCTTCCCGTGACGGCTCATTTTTTTACTATAATGTATACCTGATACTTCAAAGTTTTTATACCCAAATTGTCGTTGAAACATAAAACGTTTCCGTTTACACGATAACATTTCACTAAACATTTTTAATATAATTAATAAATATTTCAAAATGGCGCTCAGTTGTAAGGGAAATCGCGAAAACAGAAAAGTGAGACTGGGGGTATAAATTTAATATACTCGTATAAATCGTTTTGGTGGCATATCGGGGATGTGAATAGATTGGCAAATAACAAAATGTGTTCGACCCAGCGGGATGCGCGCTAATTGTGACGTGGTGCGTATATTTACCGTCCGCTGTTCTTTATTTGTTACATTGATTTTACATAAATTTGCCACCCGACGGGAGGATCGACATAGATTGTGAATGTACCACGATATTGGGATTCAGGGATCAGAGACGAAGTCGCTGATAAATGGTGTTCCCTTTTTTGTCACACTTTTTGCTCGGCAAACTAAAAGAGGGTTATGCTTTTGACTGTTTTTTTATGTAGGTTTATGTTCCACCTAGCGCTTAAACTATTTATTGTGACATAACAAATAAGTGAAGTAATACTCCTAATGATGGGAGTGTTATAGTCAAGAAGGTACGGAATACAAATAAAAAAATATGTTTACACTTGTCAGACTTATTAGAAAACCTTTATCATTTCACTAAGGAATCGGTTGTATTTGTTGGTTAACTAAGAGGTTAAATTACTTCTTTGAGCAATTGAAAATTTAATAATCAGAGAAGATATTCGTGGCCTCAATTACTATAAAAATAACAAAAGAAAAAAATCCGGCTGAAAATACAGAACAGGTCAAAACAAAACATATTTTTTATATACGTACGGCCGTATATTATGAAAAAGGACATCAAAAATTAATAAAATAGGTTTAAGAATACCAAAAAATCGCATAACATAATTTTAGCCAGATAATTTTGGCTGGGGAGTCTGCATTTTGTATATTTATTATTTAGAAACTATTAAATATACAAAAATGCAGACTCTTTATTTAAAAGACTTTAGTAGCAAAAGAAATATGACTTGGATTAAAACGAAGACTTGTCTATGATGCATTATAAACCTTGTCATACTTTAATTTTAACTTTTATTTACTTACACATGAATAATCACATAGCATTTCCGTTCCGAGAACACCACAGCGACATGCTCTACTATCGATACTTAGCGTTCCCACAAATCTGCGTTCTAGAAAGCCGTTCAAGAGTAAGTCGGGCAAGAACATAAACTATTATATGCCATAAGTTTGTTAGTCATACAAGATTAAATACTGTACTGCACTACTTAGCTACTGAGTAAAGAACAATGAATGATTTAAAAAAGCTTTGATCTAAAATCAAACCATCACTTTGAATTTGTACGTATAGGCATTTTTAAGTAAAAACAGTCACGTGCGGTGAATAGCGGTCACTCGACCGGTACTTTTAAGGAGAAGGGCACTCAGGGGAAATCTGTTCACCCTCGCCACAGCCCTGATAATAGTGTTTGCTCATTTGAGTATTCTTCTGTTGGATTGTGTTCCTTAAGGCTCAAGAGCTGGGGGTATTTGGCAGTGGCGGAGGCTCCATAGAACACGTCTAGGGCTCGACTTGTTTTTAAATGTATGTAATAAAAAAATGCGTGCGGTCAGAGACCCGGACCTTGTGAGAACTGAAGTACACACATAAAAATGTCTAGGAATATATAGACTTTTTACTATTATTATCCAATTAATACTTTACCAAATCTAGTCTTACAGACAGCGACAGCTTCTTACATTAATTCTTAAATTTTGTTTTTATGGGTTGTGAAAAAGACAAGTGGAAGGCGGTTTTAAGCTTTTTTAAGAGTAATGAAAGGAAATCCGTAATTAAGTATATTCAATAAAAACTTGAGAGGTGTCAAGGGACATCCGGAAGGAACGAAAGTGGAAGTTCAAACCTGTATACACTCAACAAAAATAATCGTCGCGACACCACACTGTTCAATGCGAAATAGAAAGACGAAACGAAAATATCTGGCTGGCTTTCTATAAGAGAGAGAGAGAGAGAAACAGACAGAGAAACATGCGCACGCCACACGGCTTACAATAGCTCATTATATCAAAAAGAGTCGTTACAACTTTTCGTCTTAATTTTTTCCGTCTAGCCCCCTTTCGGAACGCGCCATAAGGAACATCGTTCCAATATAAATATATATATTTTAACAGAAAACTAGTCCGTAAAATACATTTACTTGTTTCCAATTATACATATTAGTAATACTGAGAGACCGCCAAAGTGACAAAAATTTATTAAGAGTTTTTCTACTTAAAGAAGAAGAAGTACACTTTATTGCTAAAATAAGTAATACAAAACAATGGATACAACAAGAGAATTAGCTTATTTTAATGCAATTGGCGTCCTTATCGCTAATCTCTTCCAGGCAACCGATTTACTTTGACTGGACCAAAATTGAAAGGATCTAATGAAGGTAGCAGAAGGTGTACTAATTGCAATTGAAAAGTTATGAAAATTATTCTAATACTACGTACATATACCTACATATGTACTTACGTAATAAGATACATATGACTATACATGTACAAATAAATACATAGATATAAATATATATATATATATATATATATATATATATATATATATATATATATATATACAAATACATATATAGGTATAATACATAAATGAATGTAAGGATATTATTTCACAAACGGAAGGCATTAGATTTATTGCCGAGTAGATAAAGTGAGATAGTGCTGTTTAAACATATTTTCAAATACGTTTTGTGATTGAGCGCGCCTAATCTGTATTAGCAGCGCATTCCATAAGCGAACACCTTGTTCACTGAAGGAAATCAAAGAAAATCAAATAGCAGTTTTTGTTAAATCCAGGCAAAATAAGCCTGAGGTCATCCTTATGGGGGTAAGGACCACGACTTAAGCACGTTAAGGGGAAAAGAGAGATTTACTTGTAATGTCTGTTTCTTATGCTCTAATCTTTGCATGGTCGGTCTGTTATATAATATAGAACACGCGCCGATGTAGGTACTTATATCTTTGCGCCTTAAGTGTGGAGTCCGTCAGGTCTATCAACGTTATATATTAGTAGGATTTAGTGCAAAAAATAGAAATGCAATTTACAGCATTCTCGCTTTTTTCTAAATCTTTATTTGCAATCAGAATGTCAGTGTGATGTCCCCTACAAGCTACGGTAGTATATTAATCGGCAGCATGCACAAACATGCTCTAATAGTAAATTGATCAAAGCAAATTGACGGAAATCCTAAGAATTGATAATCAATATCTTTTTTTTAGGGAGACTCGTCATAAAAAAAAAAATTGACGACGGCCGTACTAGGTAAAATATTTCCTGTGTCGCGGGGTACTTTACAAACATATAACCGACGGACACAAAATATATCAAGACTCAGAACAACTATTTATAGGTCACTCAAATAGTTGTCCGGTGCGGGATTCGCACCCGCAACACGAAGCGGCGAGGCGACTGTCTTAGCCGCTGCGCTACACGTGCAGTTAAAAATTTATTGCTTGGGGAAAACGACGAGTGATGTTGGACTCGTACTCAAACCCCACGGAAGTCTCTTCAACAAATATGGAAAGGCACCTGTAACTCAAGTGGAACCACTATACCTTGCCTTTCCTGCCCTAGAACTACATTGGCAGCACCACTAAATACAACTACTACTCGCCCGCCTACTTGCCTAAATACCCTGGCGCTTTACCGCTTTAAATTTGCCTACAGACAATTATACATTAAATAATAAATGAACACCATACCAGCATGGCTTCCACAAGTTCATGTAGTTTACCTCCTCGATGATACTTGCAGTTTTTTGCAATACATTATTTAACCTAGCAGAAATTTCAATGTACAGACGCCAGCACATTAAGCTATCCCAATCTGTCAACTTTCTCCAATTGAAAGTGAACCTTATTTATTTTTAAGAAATTTGACAGATTGGAGTAGCTGGATGTGCTGGCGTCTGTACTTAAATTGTGTATACTAAAAAACGGTAAGTTTCACACAAGTATATGGAGTCGTGGTATAGGTAGGTACTGAAGAAAAAGGGATAGTTCCAATACTACAACTAAAAAGGGTAAATACAGCAGCAGCCTAATAGCAGCTGGAGGCCATTTTGCGTCGAATTTGTTGTTATTGTGGTCTCCGATTGTAAACTTTATTTTGGGTATTATATTTTGGCTTTTAGTCGACGGGTTTTTTTTATTATATCTTAATTTTGATAAAAAGTAGCTGTTGGTATGCTTTAGGGGTAACCTCTAGGGTACCTACTTACTTTCTGAAGCCTTTATGAAAGTGAGATTTGGTACACAAGCCGAGACTAATTCTGCCATCAAATTTCATCTACCAAAACTGCACTCAAAATCTAAGAAATATAGTACTTTCCCGCTCAACGCCCACTTTACAATAGTTTTGTATTTTTTTAAAATTTGTAACAAAGTTATTTAAAAGTCTAAGAATGTTGATTTTTTAAAATTCCATCTTCCATAATAAATGAAATTAAGTTACTTAATTATTAGCCTAATTATTTTTACAAAGTCATGAAATTGGCTTCTAACATTACCGTTAATCCAATTTATCGTTATGTTAAAAATATTACCATATTATTATGTCACTTGGCAAACATTTTGTTAGACACGTAAGTTAGATAGAAATAACGTTTCACTAGGGAAGTAACTCAACCTTACTTCTTGTGTGTGTAATACAACATGTAACGCAATTAACGCACACCCTCAAACACCCCCACTAGAATATTATATTGTAATCATAATACATACATTAAATTTTTAATTTAACATGTATATTCATTTTTATTTACTAAATTAGTTTCTTGGAATAAAGTTTATTTTTCTTTATTTTGTATTGAACGATGGAATTTGTATGAATAGAAATAAAACTTCGATTTAAAAAGTCTTTTTACTTTGAATTACGGTCCATTTCAGTTAGTTTTGACTGTACAGGGTTTATATGATAATAATTTCTAATTTTCGAATAAAAAAATTACCTATACCTACTGAAAATGATAAAAATCGATTCAGTAAACGATTCTGAACAACTATTTTCAGGATGTGCGTTAATTAAGTTACATGTTGTATATACACACAATTATGAATGTGAAAATGTTATCCCCTCAAATAAAGTCATACTCTCGAGTAAAGCAGAAGCCATTGTTTCACTCTTGACTGGAATGTGTCAGTAAATTACCCACTTCATTGATTTACCTAACTGGTATAAACAATACATATTGTGTTTCGTAATTTAGTTTGTATTCCGATTAACAAATTCCTATTCAATTATGAAAAACAATACCTTTGTTTTTCTTACATTCATGTTTATAGTTCCCAATTTTCCATCATCCATCATCATTCGTCATGCGCCATGCCTGCCTAAACACACTCTGATAATAATGAGGCCATAACAGTATGAAGGAATTAGGTTTATAAAGATTAATAATAGGTCTTTACCTATGAAATTGCCGTTTTGTATGAAATAATTTAAACGAATTTTTTTCATGATTTTTTTTATTTGTATTAATCGAAGTAATCACCCATGCAATCAATGCATCTTTGCCATCGCAGTGGCAGTTTATTGATGCCCTTCTTAAAGAAATCAGCTGGACGGGAGGCAACAAATTCTTCAAAGGCATTTTGTACTGCCTCTCGGGTATTGAATTATTTCCCGCCAAGAAGTTATCCAAATTCTGGAAAAAGTAGTAGTCTGTAGGCGCAAGGTCCGGTGAGTAGGGCGGATGACGGAGAGCTTCCAACCCCAGTTCTTGCAACTTGGAGACCGTCTGCTGTGCAGTATGAGGTCGCGCGTTGTCGTGCAGGAGCAGCGGAGACGAGCGATTGACCAATGCTGGTTGGAGATGCGCCAGCTTCTCCATCATTGTGCTCAGTTCTTCACAGTACACATCTGCAGTAATGCTCACCCCGTTTGGTAAGAAGCTGTGATGAATCACACCGGCGCTAGACCACCAAACAGTGACCATCACTTTTCTAGGGGTAAGTTTTCGTTTAGGGCATTGTTTAGGTGCTGAACCAGGATCCAACCAACTTGCTGAGCGCTTGCGGTTATCAAACAGAATCCATTTTTCATCGCAGGTAACAATGCGGTTCAAAATTCCTTCATTTGTGTGTCTGTTGAGCAGTGCAAGGCACGTCTCGACGCGTACTTCGCGCTGGCGATCATTGAGTTCGTGGGGCACCCATTTGTCAAGCTTTTTTACCTTGCCAATTTGACGCAAATGGACCAATATTGTTTTGACGCTAACGTCGAAAGCTGCTGCTAATTCAGCCGTAGATTGTGTATCATCAGCTTCCACAACCGCCTTTAATTCGTCATTGTCGACCAAAGTCTTCGGACGACCGCGAGGTTCATTTTTCAGGTCGAAATTTCCAGAACGGAAGCGAGCAAACCAATAACAGGTGGTGCGTTGGTTTGTAGTGTTAGCTCCGTAAACGTCGTTGATGTTGCGTGCCGCTTGTGCCGCGTTGCTGCCACGACGGTACTCATATTCCATAATTACTCGAATTTTTAACGTATCCATGATGACGAAAAAGATTGAAATGCGATGAAAATGTAACACTAATCAATAAAGAAATGACTACTTTTGGAAAAAAGAATCCATGTTTTTAAAATAAAATTAATTTGAAATTAGAATTCTTAGCCAAACAAAAATTATTTTGATTTGAAATGGCCAGTACTGCAGAACGGCAATTTCATAGGTAAAGACCTAATATAAGAACTTGCCAGTCTGTTGCCTCTACAAGTGGTGAATTAGTTTGAGAAGTCGCTGTTACGGGTTCAGCCCCGCATATTATTATGACAACTATTTGCGTTTAATTGTGTAGTGAGTAGCCCTAGTGTTCAATTTGTCAAAGACCGCGAATTTTAGAATAGAATATCCTCTTCCAGAAAAAAATAATACAGGACGAAATTAGGAAGAGTTGTTATATACGAGCAGATGTATGTTTCTTTATGTACAGACGCTAGCACGTCGAGCAACCCCAATTTGTCGAATTTCCCAATTGAAAGTGAAACTTATGCTTATGTGATAACGTTGAAAATCTATACAAGAAATTTGACAGATTGGGGTAGCTGTGCTGGCGTCTGTACTTTTCTTGATTAATTATGAAAGGTCAGAAACCTCGTAAACCACGCCTTGTTCAATACTTTTCGTCAAACCTCGCTGCTCGTTATTATTTCTTGACGTTATTAACCCCCCTGCTCATTAACGTACAGGTGACGGTCTTACTTACAGGTGCCTGGTAAATTCTGTACAAGATTTATATTAGAAATCTTTGCAAGGTGTTTATTGCAAACAAGCGAGGCATACGCTTGTTTTCCGTTTTGTAAGCCATTGCTTACAAAAGGGAATTCTTAACTCTTATGAGGTAAGTAATATAGTTGAGCAGAACAATAACCGACCTTTTTATGACGGCGTTACATATTTTATGTAAATAAACAATCTACCCACTTCTTAATTAAGTCTATGGTATTTTGTCTATTAGGCTGGTAGTGCTGTGACAAAGTTGTATCGTACTTAATTGTTTGACTGTAGTAATATTTCTTTTTTAACTTGACGTAGGTATAAAGTTAGACTAAGAGGCTTTTACTGCTTCACGAAAGCCATCTAGCACTAAAATATCTATAAATATAAATATTTTGGAAAACAATAACATGGCAACCAGACAACTGATAAACATGCTCTAATCACACAAAGATTTGTCCTGTGTGGGGATCGGGACCTCTGGGGCAGCAGTTGTCGCAACAGCATTTATGCCAGTCGTTGCATGTAATCAAAATCCTCAATCTGAAACCTGACTTTACTTATCTTGTTTACTAACTATAACTAGCTTGTTTTCCTAGTCAGATAGCAGTCGCTCGCCAAAACTTTTAGTCTACTGTAATAATTAAGCTGGAGGCTAACCCTTATACGAATGGAACAAAGAAAAGGAAGGAAAAATTAGGCATTAAATTTTAGGTTTAGGTTTAAGAACTTTATTTTCTCAAAAAGAAATACATACATTTCACTTATATGAGAAAACAACATTTCTAAATAAGTTAAGTTAGGGCGACGAGACAGTTCATGTGGAAATTATAGAAAGAAAAAGTTTTACTATTTTAAATCCTCAAAAATGTGTTTTTTTAAAGCTTTTTTAAAGGTATATATGGACTTCTGGTTTTTTACATATTTAGGCAATTTATTGTAAAGCTGTGCTCCTTCATACAGTATAGTACTTTTCCTATATTATTTGCTTGTCTAGTTCTGTACCTTTTTTGAGTGCACGATTTTTTGGAAAACGTGATTTGTGTATGTATGTTTTTATTTAATATTTTGTGTACAAGTAAACATGTATTATATCTATATATTTGTGAAATATTCATTATCTTTGTGTCTTTGTAAACTTTTAGTGTAGGCGTGCGATACTTATATTTAAAAAGGACTTTAATAATTTTATTTTGAGCTCTTTGCAAGATGCTTAGGTTAGATTTGTAAGTAGAACCATATATCTCTATAAGGTATTCTAAATGGGGTTTCACCATGGAGTTATAGATTACATAGCAAACTTTTGGGGGAAGACAACGTACAATGCCACGCAATGCGCCTGTTAAGGCTGAGAGCTTATTTTTAATTTTTTCTATATGTGACTTCCATGATAAGTCACTATCCAAAATGAGTCCTAGGTATTTTTCAGCTTTGGATTTTTGTAATATTTGACCGTTTATGTTAAGGGTATGTTGTGTTTGAATTTTTTTATTTTTAGCAGCAAATATTATATATTTTGTTTTATTAGTATTAACTGTCAATAGATTATACTGAAACCAATCAAATAAACGATTTAGATCATCTTGTGCCTGTTCAATAAGCGTTTCAACTTTACTACCAAAATAAAATAGACATGTATCGTCGGCATAAAGTGAGATATTACCCCGTACTCCTATGTCTGTAATATTATTTATATAAATTAAGAACATCAAAGGACCCAAAATAGAACCTTGGGGAACTCCACATGTTATTTTTTGTGGGCTACTTTGACAGTCAGCGATTTTCACTACTTGAAACCTTTCCGTCAGGTAAGACTTGAACATATTGTATGCCACCCCAGTAATACCAATCGCTTTCAGTTTTTTTAGTAGCAATTCATGGCTAACAGTATCGAAGGCTTTTTTTAAATGTATGAATAAACCTAAAGCCACCTGTTTTTGGTCTATGCTAGTCTTTATTTTTGTGATAAGATCAACTGTAGCTGACAAAGTGTTCGATTTAGGACGAAAACCATATTATTTATCGGTAAGGAAATTTATAGAAACTAAGTGTTTATGTAATCTACTATATAAGATTTTTTCAAAAATTTTTTAAATGATAGGTAATACAGAAATTGGACGATAGTTTTCTACGTTACCTTTACTGCCAGCTTTGTGTATTGGTGTCACCTTCGCAAGTTTCAAGCTATCAGGGAAAATTCCATCTTGGAGGCAAGAGTTTATACTTTTAGTTAAATTATCTTTGATAATGTCTTTTACATATTTGATCGTTTTTGCATTAAGACCATCTACTCCAGCACTAGTATTCGTTTTAAGGTTTTCTATAATTTTCTCTATTTCACTAGCGGTAGTAGGTGTGAATTCTGCTAATTGCCTATTATTTTGATTTTTAGGAAGCGTGTTTGTCAAATTATTGTGGTACTTGCTAGGAATATCATTTGCTAATTTTGAGCCTATTGTCGAAAAGAAAGTGTTAAAATGTTCACATGCTTGTTTTTTGTCGATTGCAAGTCCATCAAGTATTTCCGGTGCACAGCTTATCTTGGTTTCATTACAGTTAAGGTTATTTATAAGTTTCCACATTTTTAGAGGATTTTTACAACAATTTGTGAATTCTTTTAGGTAATAATTTCTTTTAGTTGCTTGAATTTTTACAGAGACTTTATTTCGTATGTCGATAAAAGATTTTTTATTACTTCATCTTTAGGATTTTCTTTCATTTTTTTCCATTCTTCATTTCTTTTATTAATATCTGAGAGTAGGTCCTTGTTAATCCAATCTATTTTTGCTGCGTTGAGTATTTTATTTTTGGTTACCTTGCTTCTTTTTACGTTCCATAGTAAATGTTTTTCAAATAAAGTATAGTCATTGTTTTCATTTTCATATTTACTTTCTTTTAGGGTTTTGTGTAGTAGTGTGTAGTTGATTGATTCGTACTGGATTTTCCTTGGAGGCTCAGGTTTACATTGTTTCATTTCAAATACAATTTGTTTGTGGTCCGACATTGTAGATTCAACAATGGCCAAACGCATTTCATTTGTTTTGTCTTTTTTTAAGTTTGTTGAAACATGGTCTAATATTGTTTTACTGGTAGATCCTTCTCGAGTGCAATACTTTTCATTAATTTTATTCAAGATAGTATAACCTTCTTCTTTTAGTACGCTTAAGTATTCTTTTGTGTTTTTCTCACTTTTTAGAATATTGAAATTGAAATCGCCAAAAATAATACATCGGTTTTTATTTTGTAAATACGTAGTATATTCTTCAAAAAATTTCGTAACGTTAGATCTTTCTGGCTTATATATAGCGCCGATGTTCAATGAAAATTTTTTAACATAAACCCAAAGAAAGTGGTTGTCGTCATCACACTTTTCTTCAATTAAGTTATGGCTTAAATTATTGTGAATAAATATAGACACTCCCCCACCTCTTGAGTAAGATCTGTAGCTGTAATAATGTGAGTAATTCAATAATTGTATTCTTTTCGCTTCATCAGTTGATTTGATCCACGTTTCGGTGAGAATTATTATATGTATTGTATGATGCAGAGATTCAATGACACATTTGAGCTCGTCTAGTTTTCCAGGCTTTACTATGCTGCGAACGTTTGCGTAGAAAATTTTGAGTGACTTTGTACTTGAGAATAAGTTATTGTAGTTGTCTGTAATTTGGTATGTTATGTTTCCGCAGGTTTCGACCGTATCACTATTAGGGGTGTTATTTGTTATTGGTAGTTTTTTGATTGATTTTTTATTATCTTAGGAATGCCTTTGATGTATTTTATGATTAAATCAGATTCGCCGTTTATGGTTTGTGTTTGTAATTCCTCTTTGAGACTTTTCATGTAGTTTTGTTGTTGCACCGTCTGATCAGAGTAAATTTTGAATACAGGTGTTTCTAGTTTAGCTTTGCTTCGAAGCAAAGCTTTGCTTGTAATTCCTGACTGAAAGTGAACTTTTATTGGTCGAGATTTTTCCAGAGAGTATTTTCCCAATCTCCTGGTTTCAATAGGTGTAGGGCAATCTGGAGAAAGCAGTTTTATTATTTTGATTACCTCTTTCATATCGTAATTACGTCTTTCATCTGTATTTTGAGTTTGTAACTCAGGTATACCAACAATTATAATGTTCTTTTCTCTAATTTGCCGTTCTTGAATTTCAGTTAGAATACTTTCATGCATAAGAGTCGTCGGAGTTGCATCAGTGGTATAATTTGTAGTAGTTTTTAGTTGTTGTAACTCTGTTTCCAATCGTTTTATATGTTTTTCATTCGCAATGTTAGATTCCTTTAATTGTGTTATTTCTGATCGCATTTCGGCTTGTTGTTGCACTAAAAATTCATTTGTGTTTTTAATCTCGGTTAACTGTTCCTTTATGCTCGATATCTCGTGAAAAATTTTTTCCGAGGTTTCTTTTTGAGACGTAGTAAATTCCTTCAACATTGCCACAATATTATCATTTTGCGACACGACAGATTCGGTAAGTAGCTCAGGAGAATTTAGCTGCTTCCTTTTATAGCTACGTTGAGTTACATGCTGCTGGTCAGCATCATATGTCTTAGGCAAATCCGGCAGTGAACCGCCTTTCACATCAATCTTACTGCCAGCTGCAGTAGGTGATCGCATTAAACTCATAATCACTTGCAAATAATAGTAGTCTACGCCCAAATAGGTAATCTTGTACTCACAGTTGTATGTAAATAACACAGGTCTCCAGTATAGTGCCGCCTCCGATGCTTGGTAAAAATCTTTAGTCTTGTAATGTCCTCTTTGTTTCTAACAGAACTTATGTTTACTTTCTCTTCGTATTCTCGAAGTCAAGAACTAGTTTAATATTATTATTATTTTTTTTTTTTTTAGCTGTTATTTGTATACGAAACCATTTAAATTCTTCAAATTTTCTTAAATATCTAAATCAGTACAGAAATATTCACAAAAAGACATTTTAATCTTCTATGGGTTCGAACTCAGGTGCTAGATTATTTCAATCCATCATAGGTTCCACAGAGCCACCAGTCAGATTGAATGTGTGGTTGAAATTTCGCTTTACGTATTTAGGGATGTGACGTCAATTTACCGTGTATATTTTGCAAGTCACTAGCAGGGTTCAAAGTCCAATCAACGAACTGAGTTTATGTGGTGTTGTAAATTTATTTATATGCATTAATTTAAAGTTTCACTCACTTTAGTTCATGTTTTTCTTCACGTGTGTTTATTAGTCACTTAATCAGTCCTTTATTAGTCACTAGGCAGTAATGTTTCATTGGTTTTGTCGTTTTTCAACACATTTCACATAGTTTATGTTATGTCGTATTTACGTATATAAATATATCATATTTGGTTTCACAAACATTACACGGTGCAGATATTAATTCACTTTATGATGTTTTATGGCGATACTTTCGGCAAAATACTGTTTACTATTTATTATTTAATTTTGTTTACGGAGCTGTTGTTTACTGTGGCTCGAGCGCCATGACACTATAAATTCAAGTACTATTTCACATCGACATTACTTTTTTGTAACATGATAGCAAGGCAAACGAGTACGCAGATCACTTGATGGTAAGTGATCACCCGCCGCCCATTGACACACGCAACACCAGAAGGGAAAGAGCGTTAAGAAAGGAATAGGGTCGCTTATATTTTATTAAAGTGACTGTAATTTGAAAGCTGCCGATGAAAGATTAAGCACATAGTATACAGGTAAACGTAATGTACATAAGCATTTTGTAAATAAAATTACTCATTAACCTGCCCGCATTACGTTTATCAATAATATTATTTTTTCCTTTCAATGCACAATTCTGCAATCGGCTCGTGAATACGCGGGCAATTTACGCGGCAACAAAGCAGACCTGCCAACGACACAGCAAAACAGCTACAAAATATTGCCACCTCGATTTTCCAACACTCTATTTTTCAGTTCATGAATGTTTATTTACGCTCAATAGGATGCAAAACCTAGCTCTTGTGAAAGTCAGACCTTGCGTAGCCCGCAATCATTCCGCAATCTTATGGTACATTTAACTCACTCACTGCTACTGGTATGAGAGGGATTCGGTCACATGAAAGCCTTTTACTAAATCTATTCTATGGATATGAATTTAAAAGCGGGTTTGGGTTCGGTTTTAATATTCTTTTATTAGGGTAAGCACGAGTAGTTCTATGCAGCTACAATTCAAACACATTTGAACGCTACCTTTCAAGTCGGGTAGTCTATTAGCAAAGACGACGTAATTAATTTTTCATGTTGCTTCGTATCCAGTCGAGGTAGTGGTATACGTTTGTGTACAGCGACGGGACTGAGGTCCCACAGGGCGAGTCGGCCCTCTTCCCACTTACTACACCGACTACTTCATATTTCCCACGGTATAGTGTCATGAGGGGACCACCTGAGTCCCCTTTGCAGGTATCTTCTCCTGTGTATCCCGCGGCGCAAAGAGACCGCCGAGATAAAGTAGGATAGTATTTTTTACATTTCTCTTGAGGCATTAAATTGACGATTGTCGATTGTTTTATATCGGACCTGTAGCGGCCATTACGACCCCAGCCGGCGACTGCTAAACGAATATTAGCTAAGTCTGGGTCGTCGATGTCGATTGATGGCAAGCAAATAGGTCTTATAAAATCTGAAAAAAAAGTTAAAATATTATCATTTCACAAACATACAAGGGTTCAAATCATCAAGTGAGCTAATCTACAAGAACATATTGAAATTTAAAAAGTGTAATAAAAAGTCAATATGTTGCGCTACAAAATGTAGTTACAGAAACGATTCGCTTCTAAACCGATTTCGAGTCTTGTATGCCCTACTCCCAGAGTGTAACGAAGCCTGCGAAGGCGCTCAAGGGGGGGCGGCCTGGTCCGGCTGCTGAGGAGCAGGTTGCTTAACGCTCACCTTCGCAGCCTCAGCCACGGCGGTGAGCCTTCAAACTAGCTACGACGAGCATCGGAGCCGTGAAATATAATATTCCGAAAAAATATTATTTTGGCTAAATGTAACTTCGGTAAAAAGTTTTTCGCCCAAAATGTAACGTCAGAGTGACGAAAAATGGATAATAGGTCAACTGATACAGTGGCACACGTGACTTCGATGAAAAAATTTAAATAAAACGCATCAACGATCATAGTTTAAAAGTTTTAGGTGAAATGATATTCTGTTAAATATTTTTCGAAGTTATGGTAGGTAGGTAACCCTGTCAGCCTATACAGTGTCTGAATGTTTTTATAAGTAAGGGTTATACCTTTCTGCGTTAACGTTATACATAGTGCTGTAGAATTGACCTGATATAGGCATGGTGGCAGCCGAATCGTTATTAAGACTTATGTGTTCTTTGCTTTTTGAAATAGTTGATTTGTAACATGGTGTGTGTATAATGCCTAATAGTGATGTGACGTAATTGGCTGATCGGTATTATTAAATTAATGGACGTCACCGCCTATTTTTACTGAGGTGTTAAAGATTCTAATAGTTTGATTCCTGATTTTATTAATCCCAAATGAATTATAATGGACGTATGTAATTAAATTACACTGTATTGTATAATATAATTTAGAGTTCAGCTCACAAGTTGCCATAATTATAATGATATTATTGCAAAAGTCAACCACTGCGTTTGCCGGAACGGAAATAGTTAATTAGAACAGTAATCTGAGATACTCAGTATTCTTTAACCGAACTTACTAATTCTAAGTGTAACTTAGTTTCCACTTCCTCACCTCACGTTTATATTACTTTGTTGATACCAACAGTAGTGGCCGACCAGATAAACCCATCAGTAACTCAACCAAGAAATCCTATTACGGTGTCGTTAAATCTCGTAAGCCATAGTTTTTGATTGGCCCTTTTCTTAAGGATTACCCTTAAGCACATCTCTCTCGGAAAAAATGCCTTTGTGACACACAAACACGACTAGAAATGGCTACTTTTTTTTTGCTGAATAAACGAAATACGACGATTTGGAAGTTACAGAGAAGGATTGTTTGCGGAAATTGAGACGTGTACATATGTTCAGCGGTGCGGTGGTGGAATGAAATAGGATAGTATGTATTAATTAAGAAAGATACATATTTTTCTTTCCGCAACCATATTTCTTTTAGTAATAATTAAAAGGGCTTAGAATAATTCCCGTGAATGTGGGTTTTAAATCCTTGTGATGCTTTCTTATGGATCGAACCACTGTCCTACCTGTTTCGATCTATGCATCATATTGATAGCATTCAATAAAATATGTTGGGTGTTGTGTGTTCCAACTTCAAAAAACAGATGGTTATGGACAAAAGATTTTAATTTTTAAACGAATTGATTTACTGAAATGAGCCTTTGAGCTTGATTAAGAACTTGATTCGGTTCCCTGGAAGAGATCGTTTTAAGCGATAAGGAAAAGCGTATTAATAAGTTAATTTTTGTTTGTATCCATTGTCTTGTTTTACTTATTTTTTCAATAAAGTGTAATTTTCTTCTTCTTGATTTCTGTGAGCAAGGTATGGTGTGTGTGTATATATTTCATAACAAATGTATTAGCTTTTACATCTAGTTAAGTGTGTGGCCCATAGAATATTTTGTCTGCCGTCGTAGATAGTAGTAAATATGTAGAGTACGTACTATTGTGTGTATAAACCTTTAAATCTCTAAAGGGCTTACCAGTATAAGGCGCATTTCCTCGTAGTCGTATCAAAGCGATATCATTGAGTAAGATATCGTCGTCGTACTCCGGATGTAAGAGCACATTCTCAGCTTCCATCACAACGTTATCGATACATTTCTGGCCTTGACCCAAAACAAATTTGCAATCTTTAGGGAATGTTCGCTTGTCATATTCAGCTAAGTACACTTCAGCACTGGAAATATAAATATTGCATATTTAGACATTTAACATAGCAACCAAACACTCTTTTTGGGCTATTATAATAAGTACGTATTGCGCCTATTTATAAGAGTAGTATTTATTACTAGGTATAAACAATCGAGTAGAGGACGGTAGGGCACAGCATTCATTCGCTCAATGAGCAGCCCGTCTGGGGAAGTACTTCCACCTTACAGAAGACATTCCTTAATAATTATATTAATAATTTAATGTTGTATTTCTGAGTGAGAGTAAGGTCGCCAGAGTTCATAGGGGTGGGGGTGGGGAGGGCCAGCTACAATTGTTTGCGTACTTTTTTCATGACCGGCAACGCACCCGCGACTCCTTGGTATTGGGAGTGTCCATGGGCGGCGGTCATCACTTACCATCAGGTGACCCATTTGCTCGTTAGTCACCCTCTTATATAAAAATATCTAAAGTATCTAGATCTAAGCCTCAGCTATACGGAAAAACGATCAGTTATACGCAACAGTCTGGAACGCAGCATTCAACTAAATCTTTATACGTAGTTACATTTGGGTAGGTAGTTGTTAGGTCATTAATTCTATGTAATACAAATTATACTCATTTTTAATATGATTGCATTTTGTGTGGCTGATGGCATATGTAATAATATATCACCCCCCCATCACCACCACAGAGAAATGCTGCTGCCCGGTCACTGGTTATATTCGCTCGGACAACTTTTACTCTCCCACGTGATGAGATGCATTTCTCTGTGCAATATAACCATCATACTGCGATCACCAACCCATCTACCAAGCATGGCAGTTATGGTATATCCCCTCAAATGATGGACACAATCAAACCGCGGCCTCCAGCCCCCGGCAGCTCTACTATTCCCAGCCTTGGTAACAACTGCGGTAATGGCGGGGCAGTGGGTGCTAAGAACTCCAGGCAGATTAAGTTTTACCAATACCGACGACCTCTGGCCCTGGCAACGTATAACACTGCAGACCAACGAGAAGATCTTTGAACTGGAGGAGGAACTGAGCAGGCTACACTAGGATATCATAGGATTATTTAAAGTATGACGGCGTACCTCATACGCTTATACAGCGTTACGCAACGACAAGGGCACAATCTGATGATGAGGTCGAGGTCATGTATTAGACAACAGTCGTTAATCCATGTCAGAGGCCTACTGGGCGGCTTGAACAAATCTGAAACTATACCCTAGTGTCAGAGTTGTTCAAGCCGCCCAGTAGGCCTCTGACAAGACCACTGCCCATACGACAAGGAAGTAAGTAACGTTTGCGAGCTTCGCGTATTTAAAACCTTAAATGTCTCAAATGTGTTATTATGAATAACACATTTGAGACATTTACCCAGAAGAAGAGACAGATACGGGATGAAATAAAAAAATACATACCTAATCATCTTTCCACCAGCATCGTAAACGCAATGTCCAGCAGTGAGTACATATTTGGCGCTGATGAGGGACCCACCGCAGTTGAATGCAGATCTCTTGTCTCCATAATCGAAGGTCGTCTTCAGTAGTGCAGTCCACGGGAATTGAGTGAAATCAGTTTCATACCCACCTTAAACCATTTTCGTTAAATATAATTAACTAATGTTTAAATAAATTAAAGAATATAAAAGAGTCCAGTGTCCCCGGATGTTTCTGTTTTTCGTTTGGCAAAAATTAATTCTTCAACATATTCTTACAAACTTTGAATCATTTATTTGTAATATACATATAAAAAGTCTGTCCAAAAATTCAGTTTTCAACATCGAAAATAATTTAATAGAAATATCCAGGGTGTTAAAGGATAAACAGTAAAACCCATTTCCAGCATTTTATCTTTTTGTTTGTGCACGAATCATATTGTAATACGTATTGACACAAACTGACCAGGCCGTTTGATGTACTCGTACGGTCGCATTGAAAGTAGCTACTGACTTAGGCATGGTAAAACTGTTAATGTTAAGTATCGTAATTAGCAATCATATCATTATAATATATTACGCATCGGTATAATATATCGGGATATTCCAGACATTAGAGGTATTATGTAAATTAGTCTATGATCATTTATGTACTACAATTGTATTTTGTCACGGGGTTAAATTAGATTATTGAGCGACTATTGCCTCCCATGAAGAACCGACCTGAGTCGAGGTTCGAACCCAACTTTACGAAGAAACTTCTGTGGATGGTGGTTCGCACAAATATTTTTAAATTTAATTACATTTAATTTTTATGTTTTTTTTTAAATTTAGTAAGTGTCTAATGCTTGGTATGTTACACGCCGACGAATGTTAAAAAATTACATTTTACATTAAATACGTACCTGCAATACGATTTCCAATTTCGATGTCTACATCTTCTCCATCAGCAGAACGTTTTGCTCTATTATAACCATCACCATAGTCAGGATAGTCAGACCAAGATGGATTGTCATAAGTATTGGAAACTCCTGGTGGCCCTCTGACAGTATTGTCATTGTGCCGCTGTACGGAACGATTCCTTGATGGGTTATGTTTCCCTGTGCAAGGAAAATATAAGCTGTGCAAAAGAATGCAATAGAGTGCAGCGGTGAAAAAGAAAATAAAATGGAAAATAGTCTATTAGAGTTTAAAATGACTGAATAGATAAGTTATATTGGCCAAGCGAAAGTGATACATATGGTCTTTGATTATATGTTTGGATGACTTAAGCAACTCGTCGAGGACTGTACAATCCAATTGACACCGCGTTATTTATCTGTCCCTTTGGCGAATAAGAAACTGTTATCATTTTTTGTATTGATTTATAAAACTAAATGGTCCACAGTCTGTAAATTATCGTTCTGGTTAAGTCTCTAGGCTTGCAGTCGGTCTGTAGATGGGTAATCATAATAGTGGTTTTTATTCAGAACATGGGAAATGGGAAGCACATGGGACAAAATTAATATTGCAAACCAAAAGCTGAGGCGATGACGAGCCATATAGCTCTCGTGATTTACTATGAGATAATAATAATAACGATGGCCGTGTGTGAATAATGTCCCAGTTTATTATTATTATTTTTTGACAAATGTATATTATCGTCGGAGAGGGTAAGTGATAGAAACGTATATGTGGGCCTGGACCAAGCATATAAGGTTGTCAATTATGTATATATAAAACGCTGAGGAATTAGTTGAAGATTGAAAAAAATTACGGGTAATGCGACATGTGTTCAATATAGCCGCATTTTGACGCAGATGTAAAGTGTTAAGACTCTGTATAAGAGATATTGGTATGATTCCAGTAGTCTATAATACAATAGGGACAATATGTACAGTTTGAGCTTTATTATTATGACAGTAATTATTTTTGGTATCATGTTTAAGAATATAGTTTGTGCTACTATTTCTATAGCATAATGCGTATAGATACGATTCAAATACAGTTAAGTCCAATGTATGCATAACCTTGTGATGAGGTACGCTTTGTAATTAGAATTGATTAGTAGTAGAATCACTAAATAAATAGACGGCCAAGCTCTTCCAATACCAGTATAAAGTAATACAGAAAGTGTGGTGCTGACAACTTTAATTAATTCAGAAACATCCAACACCTTATACATAGCTTACAATAAAAGTACTGTTCGCTTCACCTTTCACGTTATAAGCACGGATAACAGTCTACAACTTACCGGCAATCCTGTCAGAATCAGTCGCCTCTCGCCCGCAACAACCTGACTCAGGCTTTGGAGGAAAGCCGTTTAGAACACACTGCCCACCTTGATCGAAATTGCCTCCATTACCACCACGATTAAATCCGTTTCCATAGTAACCATCATTACCCCGAGCATTTCTACTAGGTCTGTTGTTTCCATAATTATAGTTATGACTATTAGGGTAATTATAACCGCCGTCATAATTATTGTTATAACCTCCGAATCTGTTATCAATGCTTTGGGTGGGTGCTTCAGTATCTGTGCTTGGCCATAAATTATCGGAACAACAGATCTGAAAGAGTAATTTATGTAAAAACATATTGTTTTGATAATGATCCACGGATTCAACTTCGAAGCCATGAGAAAAATATATCGCATTACTACCTACAAACAATTTCATGAAACAACATATTTCTTATCATTTACAGTTAAATATATTCAAAATTATTTGCTTACGTAGAGAACACAAAGTTACAGTATATTTATACATTTCAGGTGTAGGTCTATGAGTTTCAATGCGAGATTGCATTATAAGTATCGCAATCCGCAGGCGAACCAAAGTAACCGAATTGCAAAGCTGAAGCGGCAGCCGACGCGCGGCGGTGGACATCGTTTGAACTGAAGAACCGACGCCCATTGGACAGATTGGTTCGCGTGCGGTGACCATGAAGATACACAGTCGGCAGTACAGGGGTGTTATACCGCTAACTCCCAGCTGACTGATACTGGGATTTTTTGAATAAGAAAGTCCCAATATCACTTTTAACGTGTCAGCAACTTGTGAGTTAGCTTATAAGTTTAAGCGCTAAAGTGGGGCGTATGCTTGTTTATATGATTGATTGGCCGTATGATTCAGTAGATAAAATTACGGGGTTAATTCCACTTGGTATTCCACAAATAATTAATGAATTTCCGTATAATTTGTAATAATTCCAATGTTTAATTATTAACTCCATAATGCAAACGAGCAATAGATTGAAAGGAGTTATAATTGCTAAATGATTTGGTAAAACCTATTTTATAGCATTATTTTACGCTTCGAGTATTGTTAATGACATTGGGGATTAATAATCCAACCAAAAACCCAAATGTGAAGTGAGAGCCAAGTTATGCGTCCGTTGTTGACTTTAACGACAAAATAACTGAGATCTAAATGAGTGCCAAATTCAATGGTCAGTCTAGAAATTTATTAATAACAAGATACAATATTTTATAATAAGTTAAAATATAATTTCTTCTTACAATTTAATATAATGTATTTCAAGCCTATGGTCTGACGTGACTGGATTTTCATGGATTATAGCCTATGGAAGTTCTAAAGCTGGAAGTTCTCATTTTATTCTTCCGAAAATTCGGCTTGCTGGTAGAAACTAGCCATCAAACATAGTTCTCTTTCATGACCGTTTTTATAGGTACTTAATAATAATTTGTATTCATAATACAATTAATACTAAATGGTTTTTGTTAATCTAATGTATTTTTCCTACATTTACGGGGTATAATTGCCTCTTTTGTGTTATTTTCAATATTTTAATGTACCTTTGAAAAGTTCAAGTGAATTGCCCATTTAATATCCGTAACTTTTTAATGCGTTTTCTGTTTATATTTAATTTGGCAAAGTATAAATTAATTATTTTCCTAGGTTGGTGTGCTATTATAGACGATTAAATATTCCCATATACGACATACATATTCTACTATAGTTTCACGCAACAACAAAAATACAATAAGCAGCTTCCATCGGAAGGCATTGGATTAATTCGGTGTAAGGTAAGTGGGTCACCTACCAGTAATTCTATTGTATGACTCATTGAACAAGATGCGTGGTAAAAAGATAATTATTGAAGATGCGTAACGAATTCCTTGTTATCGATTGACTTCTCAAGAAAAATATAGGTTATTAAGTTGACTATCTGTTAGCAATCAGATTTAAGTTCTGTAAATATAATACTGCATTAGAATTATTATATTATTATTATCTTTTAATTTAAACTGTTGCAAAAAACATTTCCACATACTAAAAGAATTGTATAAATATTTTTGGACGATAATATCTAAATAACCGTTTGAGGTGTGTTTATGAAAATTGGGGCACATATGTATCTCGCAATGTATGTATGAGCAAAATTTTACATATTTATGTGACATAGTTTTTGAGTTATTAAAAGTGGCTCCAAATGGATTGTCTACTCTACTATGTCTGTGCTTGAACTTGGCTTGACGCGCTCCCACATGTCAAGATACTCTCCAAATGAATTATGTGTTGTTTATATTAACAACTAGCTGTGCCCCGCGGTTTTACCCGCGTTAAACTCTATAAATTATAGCCTATGTGTTAATCCAGGGTGTTAGCTAACACCATACCAAATTTTATTAAGATCGCTCCAGCTAGGCAGCTGTTTGAAGAAGTAACAAAACATACTAACTCCCACACTCAAGAACTTTCGCCTTTATAATATTAGTGTGATATACGTACTCTTATTTATGTATAATTCTTGACTTAAAAAGCAAGGTAAAATAATGCAAAATTGAACACAAAGTTCAATCATACTCAGAACAAATATTAATGAGTCACACAAATTTGTTAATTTTTTTTTACCCATGACAGTAGAACTTCCCATCTGTCTGTGGCATCGTCAAATGTGTATGCCCTTTTTGGCATAGACGCGATGATGCTCATCCGATTGAGGAACGGAGAAGGTATTTTATCAATAGAAATGTAAACTAAGGACCATAATGGGCCTTAGTAGCTGTATTCGTGGCCGGCGAATATGATATTTTACATTGTTGACCGTGTCATGAAATATTCTAATAGCTTCGAGTTGCACAAACGTTGGATCGTCAAGGATGCTGCTGTAACAGCTTTGCTTACGGCAGAGGTCTTTTGGTGGAAGGTTTTAGTGAAATCTAGGAAATTTGGTGAGTGTAACAGTGCTTAAAGATTTCTAACTTCTTATGCCATTGTTTGTTTTATGAAAAATGTGGTATTTACATAATCTCCTTTGGCGATGGGGTCAAATCCCATAACTTTGCTACGTACGTTGACATCATCAGGAGGATCACAGGAATGCACCTGAATCCACTCATCTTGATCTTGTTTGCTTAAGTTTCCGAATTGAGTGCATTTTTCTTTTGATATACACTTGTCACATGCTGAAACCAAATGTTACGATATTATATGGTTCCAGAAAGACACATAATATAAGTAGAGGAACTATAAATAAACAACATAATAAGAGCCCCATGCATACACGAAATAAAAGAGATCTGAGCTTTAGGCAGGCTATTTTCCACATTCAAACATGTGAATCAGCTGACGTAGTTTGATGACAGGCAAAAATATTTTTTGAAGGCTGTTTAATTTACAAGTTATCAGCTATGCATATGCAAGAAGGACAATATAAACAAGCAATTACATGCGCCAGTATGATATCCAACACGTGTTTCACGTGTGAGGACACGTGAAACACGTGTTGGACGGACCATTCTCAAGGGATGCTAACTCGACGAGTACACTCAACGCATACTGGCGCATGTAATTTGCTCGTTTATATTAAAGTTGTCAGTTTTAGAAGGAGCTTTCGAATTACCCTACACTAAGACGAAGACAATACATACAGTATTACATTGAATATTTACAAAATTACTATTTTATTTACATTACCGACACTACACAACAAAGAAATAAACTTGCGATGTCGAGGTCATCACTCACGCGTTAATTAACATACGACAAGCTTTTCCAAATTTACCAAACACAGAAATACACAGAAAATTTAACCGATACTTTAGGTTTTAAAAATCTTTGCGGAGTTGTGTTATTTCCGCAGTAGTTAAACAATCTTTACTTTAGCATTAAGTGAAAACATGATTTCCAAACTCTCGCAATAAAAGTTAGCACATGAATAATTGAGAGCAATAAAGTTCGTAACTTGTAAAATTCATAAGATAAGATAACAAACAGTTGAATAAAATTTACCCTTAGAGGCAGCGGTGGTTAGTGATATTGCAATGAAATATATACAAAACTTCTTCATTGTTAGTCTTTTATCATTGGCTGTATCTGGCACAATGTGTTCTCATGATCACTTCCTGACTACTGCGACAAAGTTAGTATAACGTCTATTCAAGTACTTAACTAATTGCTGTCATCGAGGGAATCTGGTATTACTACTTAATTGCTTGTCGCATCAATGATCGGACTAATAGCATAGCTTAATTATAAAGATCGTTGTTAAACTGGGCACCCCCAATGACGCGATTAAGCCTGGACGGGACGCGGACAATATACCATTTTATCATGTCACGGCACGCGAGTAAACGCCCTGACTCCAGGTTCGGACCCCAAAGTTTTATTTTGACTTGACTTGAGCCCTCGCTTGCCTCTACCCTCCAACCCTGAATCAAAAAAGACTCCTAGACTGAATGTAAACGCCATGAAGAAATCTAGTAATGTCTGTATCGCGGGGTACTTTAGAAATAGAAAATCACGGACACAAAATACATCGGCCTCAGCTTAACAATTTATGGGTACCACGAATAGTTTCCCTGTGTGCGAATCGAACAAGCCAGGACACGAAAGTGCTAGTCGACTGTCTTAACCTTAACGTCACACGTGCAGTTGTCGTGAAAAATACTCGTTTTCTGTTTTCTCACTCTAGTGATCTAATAGGCTAGCCTTAACGACCTAGAGATATATATCTTAGGTGGTCTCCGAGGAATGTGGGTGTAGTGCCTCCAACTTTCTTATTATGTGGGCTTCTAAGCTATTTTGTCAGAAACAAAAAGAAAAATCCCATGGATCGATCTGGGATCATAATGCAGGACCTCTTTATATGCGTTTAAACACACTAGGTACCACGAGGTTAGCGGGAAAGTCTTAATCAATATTAGTTTGGCAGTACGTTGATATCTGGTACTTCATGCAATCTGATATCTCTTCATAGTTCAAACTAATTGCGAACTATCGAGATATATTTAAAAAAAACAACTATTTGCGCAAAACATGCATTCTTTATTCATATTTTATCAAATGAAGGCTCTATGTCTTGGTATACACGGCTACATATCAAGCTATTAATTTCGAATATTAGCTGATCCCGCGTTGTATAGGCTTTCAATACAATGAGAGGTCAGCTTATATAGGAAATGTATAGCTTGATATGCAGCCGTGTGTACGAGAGTGTAACACCGCAAATATTTATTTAGTCTATTAGTCTATTAGAAATTTGAAAATGCTAGAAAAACTACTATTAATGCTTCATACTATACCAACAATTTTTTTGTTGCTTACAATGAATAGTCCACCGATTATGAAATTATTATCTTCTAAGAACAAAATAATACTTTCGTATGATTGTGTTTGTTAAAATTGGTGCGTCATGAGGAAAATTTTCTAGTTTCGTTTGACCCTTTCATCGGTAAGTTAACTGCACAGTTAAATAATTGTAGTATTCGTCTATAAGTAAGTAAGTATGTAACTCTTTATTGTACACCAAAAAGTAATACATAAAAAGAAGTTGAGTATGTTAAGATTGTTCAAATGGCGGCCTTATCGCTAGGTGCGATCTCTTCCAGGCAACCGTTGAATGGACCAGGAGTAAAGAAAATGCATTTGGGTATTTGTTGGCGTAATTAGCAGAAAGGATTTCTTTATTTTTTATTTATATTTTTTTATATATAGATTTATTTCTAGAAATTTACATGAAAAATAATGATCGGTTGAAGTGGAGTGATAATGGTCACTCGTTTTTTTATGTAGGAATTTATATAAATTAATCACATATTTTAAATATGGTGCCTTTTTGTGTATGTGTAAAGAATTACTACAGGGTACATTGATAGAACAAGTAATATTGTAATTTGTAAGTTTCTATCCATTATAGGTATGTATGTATGTATATAGTTTGTATGTATGTATATAGTACGTATGTATTTAGTATATATAGTAGGCTCTTGTACTGAGTACCAATGGGTACTGTTAACAAAGTATAAGTACACCGTCA
The DNA here is from genome assembly GCA_951640165.1 of Pseudoips prasinana. NCBI lineage: Eukaryota > Metazoa > Arthropoda > Insecta > Lepidoptera > Nolidae > Pseudoips > Pseudoips prasinana. Next base: position 21,859,330 of record OX621240.1, read on the forward strand.
ACTGCCCTCTTAAATAATCCCTATTGTTGTCCATTCCTTGGTTGTTTGGAAGAGATCACATTTTAGTGATAAGACCGCCAATTGTATACTTTTTAATTGCATGCTCCTGTACTGTATGATTTGAATATTGGTGTACAATAAAGAGTTAATCTATCTATCTATACTGAGACCTTCAAAATCTTGTTATTACTACCCCGCAGCCAGCTATCTGTGACCTGATTCTTTAAATCATTATAATAAAATAACTTTTAAAAAATAACAATTAAAATTAAATACGTTCGACAATCTCCATTGACTGCCATGCAAATCGTTTAAAACTTACAAAGGAACCGAGTTTGAACGATCGAGCAGGACGCCGTGGAATTTCTGAAATTCGTAAACTGAATTGAAAAGCAGTAACTAATTGGTCAGCCGAGTCCAACGGCGAAAACGGAATCGCAGCACCGGAGCGGTGCCGAGTGACGGAAATTCAATTAGCAGAAATACACACGGTCTTTAACATACGAAATCAAACGGTTGAATATTTGCCGTGTACGGGGCACTTATCAAATAAACAAAACCAACGTGTGGTGTAAACGTAGAATTTTATATTATCGTGTAATTAAGGTTGGTTTTATGGGGCTATGGTGAGCTTTGGGTTTTCTTTTATCCTCATGATATGTATTAGAAGTAGCGTGTTCAACCGGAGATTATGAGGTGCTGGGTTTAAATCCCAGGCCTAGCGAAAAAATGTTGTTACGATGTTTTTATCAAGAATTGCCTCGTTGGTCTAGCAGTAGCGTGTTCATGCGCAGAGAACGAGGTCCTGGGTTCAAATCCCGGGTCGAACCGAAAGTCATTTTGGGGCTTTTCTGTAAAAAGAAAAATTTCTCAACATCAGCCCGAAGTCTGGGAGTTGGCGGTATTATAGGTACCCTCGGAGAGCACGTAAATCCGTCGGTCCTGTACCTGACCTCTTTCCGGTCGTGTCCCATCGGATCATGAAAGTGATGGAATAGAAAGTGCTCCTGTGTTCGTGCACACACTTGAGAACTTTAATATGTCCCGCGCAGATGGCTAATCTCTGTTGAGACTGGCCGCCGTGGCCGAAATTCGGCTAGGAAGACATTATTATCAAGAATTTAATCAATGGTCTTATGCCGTTAGTTCTGCACCTAAGCTTTGTCTAGTCATGTTCCATTGGTTTATGAGGTTGAGGGAAAGGTGGTGGGACGAAAAACACAGATGAATTCTCTATTAACGCATCTGTGTTATTATTCGTCTACAGCTCTCCACTATAATATATCTCTTTAAGAAAGCTTTTTCCGGTTGAGACAGGCCGCCATGTCCAAAAATTAATCTAAAATAATATAAAAATTTATCTCGTAAATATACCACAGAATCCGAGTTCCGATGGTGAGAGTTTAACTTTTTATTATATATAAATTTTTACAGATTGTATCTTTCTATACTCGATTTAGAATACAAATCTAACGTCTTCTCGGTTCCTATTACGTAACTAAAACTACAAATAAAAGTAACTTTATGTTAGTTATATTCGCTCCGAGAATTTCAACTGTGTACCTATTATACGGTTAATGAGATACATCCCGCAAACAGACACACGGCGGACAACGGTAGCTTAGTAATAAGTTTCCATTGTCAACCTTTGGGAGCTGGAACCCTAAAAACTTCAACCGTGAAGTTACATTTATCTAATACAAATTAATACTATGCGTTCAGACGCCTAGACGCCAGCACATCAAGCTACCCCAATCTGTCGAATTTCCCCAATTGAAAGTGAACCTTATGCTAATTTGATAAAGTTGAAAATCTATAAAAGAAATTTGACAGATTGAGGTAGCTGGATGTGCTGGCGTATGTACATACGAGTATAATACATAAGGTGTCATTATGTTTAATGACATCAACAGAGATTAATGTTTATCAGAACAATTAAAGGCATTATCAGCCTCGTTTATAACCAATTATACGGTAGTTAGTGGTTAAAAACGTAATTTGCCTACGAAGTATAATCTAGATAATTTAGCTAAGAGACGGTTAAAACAAAATAAACAGTTATTAATTATGTTTGACTTTTTAACCGTCCTTAAAATAAGGCAGTTGTCAATCTCAATTCGATATCTATAAGTTTATTTGTATGTATGTTACGCGGTTTCTCCATTGTAAGTGAAAAGGATAGATTAGAGTTATATAAAATCTTTGCCATTAAATTTGTACAATCATACGTATATACGATATGTATGATTAATAAATTATTCGCATGCCCTCTAAGGGTAGATATGTCGGGAACCAATATTATGTACCTAACACCTTATGTAACCATATCTTTAGCGAATAAAGTTCTTATCTTATCTTATCTTAAAAAGGTTTTTATAATCTTTTAAATCTCTTCCTCCACTCCATTCATTCTTGCCATCGTTTCTACCGCCAGTGTTGCCCATCTATCCGTTTGATTCCTCTTAACGCATATTTATTATATCGACTATGGAGTAATCGACAAAACGAGTGTAAGTCTGTTTTCTAAAATAATTCTTATAAATAATTAATCTCATAGCTAAATAAATAATCTTCATATCGAAGTTTACGTAACCTACCTATATATAATTATACAGTACCTATATATAATTGTGATACCATTAAGAAAATGAATTATAACAGCCAAAATCAGTTATCTGCATTAAAATGCAATACTAGTGAATTTGGGTAACACGAGTTCGCAAAGTAATTTCATATATCATCATCATCATATCAGCCGAAAGACGTCCACTGCTGGACAAAGGCCTCCCCCAAAAAATCTTCACAATTGCCGGTCTTGCGCTATTCGCATCCAGCAGTTTCCAGCGACCCGCACAAGGTCATCGGTCCATCTTGTAGAGGGCCTGCCCACGCTGCGTCTTCCGGTTCGTGGTCGCCACTCAAGAACCTTTCTGCCCCAACGGCCATCGGTTTTACGAGCTATGCCCCCCCACTGCCACTTCAGTTTTGCAATTCTTAATTTCATATATAATAACGCTCAAATCGCACACAGGGTTATGCTCTTTCATAATCTACTAAGGGACTTAACTTAACTTAGAATTATTGATTACGAACTTAACTTAAGATTATAGTCGACCTAATTAAGATAAGATAAAAAATTGTTATAACATGTTAATTTGCATGCACGGTATTAAAACTTATCATGCATGTTGCCTCATCCAGAGGAGTACAAATTTTATTTATATTAATGTCACAAAAATATCAAAATAACAATACATAAATTAGTGTCAAATACAATTTAGTCACAAATTCATGTCATTTAAATAATCTGCTACGTATTATTATGTCGTAGATTTTTAGTTTTAAGTAAATCTTTAGTAAGCTGTCTCCAACTTTGTCGCAGACAACACTTTTTCTGCATAAGTGTAGTTTTAGCAGGATGAAGACATAACCTGCTGTAATCGCGCCGATTCCGTGTGACTTTATCTTCGAGCCGCAAATATAAATTAGGATTAGACTACAAATATTAGCATTTTTATATATCTAATATATAAATATTATATACGAATCCATTACATGACGTTATAAATAAATAGTTAAAAAGTTTCATTAAATATTTTGAACAGTCATTTAATAGTCTGGTAATAAATATCAAAATACTAGTCCTTCTTGCATGTGCACATTTTTGCGGGCGGGAGGGCGGTGCAAATTGCATCCCGGCATGATTAAACTGACAATTAGCTGAATTAACACTACATATTGATTTTGTATTATGATTGTTATGGATTTCCGCAAAGTGACGCCTGATTCCATTACTTGGTAATAAATACCTTAAGCTTTTTATGCTACTATGAAAACAAACTGTAGGTACGTGAAAACGCTGCTCACTGTCTCCAACAAAATTATACATTTATATAAGTTCTCGAAATAAATTATAGTCTTACTTCCTTTAAATCTTTATTTATGTTCTAAGTATAATTAAAGCTCAGCTAAGTCTCAAAAAGCGGCAAAACTTCGGCGCTCGCTTTAAAGGACTGCCAGTACAAGCCAATTTAATTTAGACTCTAAACACCTTGGAAACAGTCCAACAGCTACAGTATTACCAAGATAAATAGTGTATAATTTGAAGAAATTAGTTCATTGGCTTAACTCTACTCATTTCTATTGAGGTCAGCTCTCAGTCTAATCTTTGTGGCTAGATACCAGATTTAATTAGGTAGCTGCCATTTGATATAGAAGTTTTCACAGTTAATAGTTTAAGACAGTGCCATCTAGTGGAATGGATGGCGCTATGCGTTATCATAGGCTTAGACTAGATGAAATGATTTTCATCGATGTTCTCAAGTCAATGAATTAAGGAGTGTGGCCCTTTAAATACACTACCGAAGCTAATATTTGTTTAAAAAATATTATTCGGTGCAGAAATACACCCCGCGACCCCCAAATAACACCGCTCGCATCAGCTCGGTAACAGGTGCTCGGTGCTTTTCTGTTCGAACTCCCTGGTTGTGGAATGCTCTGCCAGAGTCTGGAAGACGCATATTTACACTTGATATTTTTAATAAAATGGCACAGAGTTATCTTACACTTTAACTACTTTCTTCGACGTTGCCTTTAAATCGACGCACATATAGCATGTATACATGTTAAGAACAACCGGCCCAAAAACATCCAACTCCACTACTTATAGCACCTATCATTCCGGCAGTGCCTTGGAGACCAGGAAAAGCTTTGGGTTCTGTGCCGCATCGGTTAGCCATCCAATCGGTTAATGAGAGTAACATACTCCTGCACTATTATATGTCCTGCGATGTTGGCTAGTCTTCGCATTCTTAGTTTTAGTATGCCCTATAGAAATGTGTAGGTATATCCTAAGCGTCAGAAAATCACGGAAGCCAACTAAAAATAAAGTGCTGAATTTCATTTTCATGAAACAGCTCATTATTATAGGTACTAAAATAACTTACTTCCTAACGAAAAACATGTAATATCTGTGGGTATATCGATCTGTTTGTCTATCTAGCAGAAATATTAATGTAACAATATTGAGGTTTCTGTTTCAAAATATTTTTACCAGACTGCTAAGTTATAAGCTGCTTAGTTATCTTTTTAATAATAACATATATTTCTCGTACATGTATATATGTATGTAATGGTCTTAACAATCTAGAGATAACCTTGTGAGAGCTGGAGTCTTTACAACATTAATTAATATAGTTTGGAGATTTGTTTTGTGTTAAGACATATTTATTCAAATTTACAACAAAATAACTTAAAAATCTAAATAAACTAATGGATATTCTTAACTAACTACATTAGAGAGAAAAAATTAAATTACAATATTAATTATACACATAGATAATTGATAAGTAATTACAGATTGCGTCGTAGTATTCCTCCGAATCGAGACCATGAGAAAACGTACCCAGAAGGCTGACCGCATTACCACGTTGAATTGCCAAACTGATTCTTTTTTATTCTTAACTTATTTATTATTTACCAAAAAATACAATCAAAAAGTTTAAACTTATAACAAAGTTAATGAGTAGGATTTTTTTATTTAAAAACGCAATTTTTTCAATTCCATAGATCTCAGATCTCACATCTGAGCAAATTCCTTTTCGTGAGTCACGAGGAAATCGAGCGGTCCTTTGTCGCTCTGGTGCCTTGTTCTAGAGAAGGAAAATTAACAAAAAAGGATTAGGAAAAAAGCGGACAAGTTCGAGCTAGACTTACGTGGAGTGGGCCGTTTCCTCACGTCAATTGCATATGAAGTTCATACGCACAAATATTGAGATTTTTTCATATGTCTCTAAATCCTATAATCGATAGGCATATAATACCTTTTTGGTATAATGGTAAGCTTACTAAATTTTCTTAAATAACGTTAAATATATTTTAAATCTATAAAAATATACATTTGAGAACTCATTCAAAATGTTACGTTAGGTAGGTAAGTATATAGTTTTCAAAAGATTTTAAAATTTTCTATTATACCCAAAAAATGTAAAATAAAAATATATATATTTTTTCATTTGTCTTTGGGTCACCCAAAGACAAATTGTGTACGAAATTTAAAAAAAATCGGTCAAGAATATTCGGAAAACATTATCTGTGACGGACAGATGCGCAATACATCTTATACGGGTTCTGTTTTTTCCTTTCGAGGTACGGGCTCTAAGATGGTGGTAATATTTTATGTTGCTCTCGTATATGAGTGGTCGCTGAATCGACTCGTTTCTAGCTGATATAGCACTGAACCGTACATCATCATTAAGTACTTTTTCCACGGAAAGTTTTCTCTTTAAAGCTGCAGAGCTCTCAGCTGTGACACATAGCGCTAAGTACCCAAGGACCTAGTAAACTAGAAACACTGTTATCGCATCAAGGTTATATTTCATTCGAGGTGAAATTTTCTGCAATTAATATCTATTTATGTTAACTGTGTGAAGTTTTCTGTAAAGTTTAACATTTTCTCTTTGATGGATTGATACCCGCCTTCTTTGACGTTTATAGTATGTCTCGGCGGCTTTCACAGCTTCACTGGGCAATAGAGGCGAGCGTGAGCTGAAGCAGTATAGTAATAAAGACTATAGACTAAGTACGGGTGCCCTTCGGTGCGAGTACTTAGTTTGGCGTTCAAGTCTCGACTCTGGACGGTTGCTGACTTAGGGATGCATGATATGTTCAGTTGTTTGTTTTATTTTATGTCAACGCTTGCTTTAGTGAATGTAATCCATGTGTCGCGGGGTACTTTACAAACTAATTACATGCAGACTCGGAGCAACTATTTATGGGTCACACAAATTATCCGGCGCGGGACTCGAACTCTAGACACGAAGCGGCGTGTCGACTGTCTTAGCCGCTGCGGCACACGTGCAGTCAAATGCCTTTATAGGGATGTCTTGTGCAACTGTCGTTCTACGTTAATATTTTAAGACGTAGGCTGGTTCTGACCATCACAGAGGATATTACATGGATACGAATGCAAACAAAGGGTCATGGATGACGCTTGTGGTGGCGGCGTAGCTATTATCGAAAATTACCATTTTTGCAAATCTGTATGCCTATGATACTGTACTAATTAATGAACAGAACAGTGAGGCGCTCATAGCCAGATGCTCTCATCGGTTATTCAGTGATTGGCGAGGTTAAGCAACTAGGCTCGCGGTCAGTCCGTAGATGGGTGATTGCTAAAGTGATTTAATTTCTGAACATCTCCGATCTTCGGAGGACACGTTAAGCTGTCGGTCCCGGTTGTAGTCATTAGACAATAGTCGTTAAGCCATGTCAGAGGCCCACTGGGCGGCTTGAACAATTCTGACACTAGGATAGCCACTGTCCATACGATGAGTAAGTGAGTTATGAAACCCAGTTTCAAAATAGGAAAAACTGTATTAGATAGGGTGTGCTGAACGCCTTGTTTTGATGTCCTAGACTCTTAGACATCATTGTGTTTCATAGCCGAATTAAGCTCCTTAAGTTTCAACAACTATTTATGTAACAACTTTTATAATTAAAAACTAATCCCATGCCGAGCTAAATTTGAAATATATAAATGGAAACAGTTTTTACTGAAGTAGAATTCTACCTCCTCTATGTTTGCAATATGCAAATGAAACTTAATCTTATCTTATCTTAAAATAAATGCAAGTCTATCGGATTTCATCAGTTTGTACTGAATCATTTAGAATTAATAAAACCGGCCAAGTGCGAGTCGAAATCGCCCATGAAGGGTTCCGCAGCAGCGAGTATTTAAGTTGATTAAATGAAAGGTAAATTGCAGTTTACGATTTATGACGCATTAAAAAAAAACTACTAACTAGATCTCGTTCAAACCAATTTTCGTTGTTAGTTTACATGGTAATGTACAGACGCCAGCACTTCCAGCTACCACAATCTGTCGAATTTCTTTTATAGTTTTTCAACTTTATCACAAAAGTATAAGGTTGGGGAAATTTGACAGATTGGGGTAGCTTGATGTGCTGGCGTCTGTACATCATATATTTTTTTTAGTCTTATCATTCTCTTATTTTAGAAGTTACAGGGGGTGGGGGGGGGGGGGCACTTTTCCACTTTGGAAGTGTCTCTCGCGCAAACTATTCAGTTTAGACAAAAATGATATTAGGAACCTCAATATCATTTTTGAAGACCTATCCATAAATAACCCATATGTATGGGTAAGATGACAAGTTTCAGTTCTATGTATGGGGAACCCCCAAAATTATTATTGTCTTTCTATTTTTGTGTATAAATGTTAATGCGGTTCACACAATACATCTACTTACCAAGTTTAAACAGTACAGCTCTTATAATTTCGGAAAAAAGTGGCTGTGACATACGGACGGACAGACAGACAGACAGACAGACATGACGACTCTATAAGGGTTCCGTTTTTTGCCATTTGGTTACGGAACCCTAAAAATAGAAATGCAACATTGGAATTTATAGCTAGAATAGGAAACTAACGACTGCCTCGTTGGTCTAGCGGTATAATAGAACGAGGTCGTGGGTTAAAATCCCGTGTCAGTCCAAAAAGTAAGTTTTCTGTAAAAAGAAAATTTCTCACCATCAGCCCGAAGTCTGGCGTTGGCGGTATGATACCCCCGTGCCTCGGAGAACACGTAAAGCGTCGGTCCCGTACCTGACCTCTTTCCGGTCGTGTCGCTAGGCGTCCCATCGAATCGTGAGAGTGATGGAATGGAAAGTGCTCCTGTGTTTGGGCACACACTTGTGCACTATAATATGTCCCGCGCAGACGGTTAATCTCTATTGAGACTGGCCGCCGTGGCCGGGAAGCGGCTAGGAGGACACCTTATATAGGAAACTAAGTAAATCCTTCTATAACTACGGTTCGATTTATGGTCACCTTCAAATTTTAAACGTCCAACTGTCTAACGCAATCGTCTGTAGGTGGTTTTTGAAGGTCTTAAGCTAATAAGCCAATGGAAAAACAATAATCAATGTGGTGCAATGACAGCTGAAACATTCTTATTATCATTACGGTAACCTAAAAATATGCAACTAAGCGTCATGAAACAGTTTCTAATAACAAATAAAGTTTCTAGTCAATCTTCCAGACTGACTTACCGATATTTATTTTCCACCCCAGGAATAGATTTTTCTTATAATGTGCGAGTTTGACTGCACTCAACAAATATCTGGTTTCAATTTAGTCTCAATTAACTTCAGGTTGTGTTGAAATCGACGAGTGGTCCTTAGTTGTAATGGCTCCGTGTGAGGGGCGCGCCTTTCTAGAGGGTTTCTTCTAGAGATGTACGATCGATCATTTAAGTAGTTGTATCGATAAGAAACTTAACGATTAATACCTTACTTACGTATCGTATAGGCAGCGGTTACCCTAGTTTTAAAGTTGTTCAAGGGGCCGTAGGGGCAGTAGGCCTCTAACATGGCTTAACGAATGTTGTCGAATGACTACAACCGGGATCGACAGCTTAACGTGCCCTCCGAAGCACGGAGACGCTCAGAAATTAAACTGCTTTGGCAGTCACCTATCTATGAGCTGACCACGAGCCTAGCTGCTTAACCTCGCCGATCACTTACAGACCGGTGAGAGCATTTAGCTATGAGCGCCTCGTGATTAATTTGCGATTAATACCAATAAACAAACAGATTGTGTGGACACTTTTATATTATTTAAAAATTATAATCTTTGATGTAAATAATGTTTCCTTTTTTCTATTTATCTATTTTATTCAGCACTAAAATATTTAGATTTAAGTTTCTACGAAAAATAACAATTCTCTGCATAAGTATATTGAAATAGGAAAATGTTATATTCCTTTAATTTTCAAAAATACTTCACTAGGCATAGAACATGTTGAAAAAGGGTTACAGAGAGTTCCAGTATACTCGTACATATAAAATAGCCCTTTTAATAATCAGACAAAACAAAATGATCGGCACATCGTTGGCTGTATCCGACTATAGTTTCGAAGCTGGTCCAGTCCTTTTGAAGATACGCGGCAAGTCACAATATTGATTCTTACATTGACCATTAAATTATGTATATTGCAGAAGCAAAAGACAGCAAGATTTGCGCATTAAATGTTGTTCAGTCAAAACATATTGACATTTTTTTTATCACTTAGGGTAACTTTAGGTACAATTGTCTTCATATCATATACATTTAAATAGGTATTATAATAAGTTTAAATTACAACTACTACGGGGTACAAGTAGTATATTTGAGAGCATATTCGGTTCCTGTATAAATTTAAAATTGCAGTGCCATGGTGCCGAATTCAGTTATTTAGCTCCGAATTAATTATTAAAAATATCGATATTATTAATATCGATAAGCAAAAATCTCTACAAGCCATAGTTTGGGACACATTGGAAGGGTTGCCTTAAGTTCTATTGTGTCGGCGTTACTGTCGCTGAATTTTCTGAACTTAACTATCCGCTGTCAAGTTAGTGGAAAGGATACATTGTGCGGCTGTCGTTTGTGTGGCTTATTACTTTTAATAGATACGTGGCAAGTTTAGGGTCGGCACCAGTGAGTGTTAGATTAGTTCTATTGCGCATTAATATAGATAAGTCTTTACAGAGCACAAGAAACTCATATAATAAGTAAGACTCATTTTAAGTAATTTATTAATACTCATAGCAAATAATAGTGATTTTACCATATTTTATTTTGCATGCATCATCAGCCTGATATTATCAACTGCTGGAGATAGAACTCTCCCAAAGTTTTACACAACGTTGCCATTTGGAGAGGTTTGCCATAGTCACCGCGCTTGGTTTGCGAGTTGGCGACCGCAGTTAGGTCGTAGTTAGTACACCGAAGGCGCTGCTGCGCGACCAACTGCTGTATACCTAAGTCACCTTTTACGAAGCCCACGGGATGATATGGGGTAGCCCTGTTATTCCCTCGGGGCCGGGAACTTCAAAATAAATAAAATAAAAAAGGTTTTTATTCACGTAGACTTTAAAAAAGCGCTTGTAAATAGTCAGAACATGTTCGTAGTAATATATAATTAATTTATAATTATTTCTAGGTACACATAGATATTTAGGTACACGGATTGTAGGAAATAATTTACAATAAGATTTATTTTATAACAGTAACGATATTTAGCTAACTTAAATTAAGTTATTGTGTAGGATCATGTGTAGGTTTAATTATCTAAATTTTAAATTTGCATATTCTGCTTCATTTATTTTGCATATTTATCTGTAATTATACAAATTCAAATATGGTATACTAGTGCCCGCTCGGGTAGATATCGATGAAAATAAATTAGTAACCAATGAATGACTTTTATAGGCATATTTATGGCATTTTAATACTAAAAGACAGCCCATGTTACTCTTCAATAATGTAGATTTTTATAGGTGAAAGATATTATGTACAGTACTATAGTTTTTGATTTTACGTATTAGAAAATAGCATTTAGATAAATAAGATACAGACCTCGATACTGGAACGCAGCATACAATTTAAACTAGCTAGCAGTTCAAATAGGAAACACTTTCGATATGTAGAGGATGCGACAAAGTGTCTCTATTACGGAAGTAGTACTGGCAGTTATCGTAGTGCAAATCATTGTAGTGCAAGTGTATCTATAGACGCAGCGTTAACTGGAGTATCAGGTATCCCAGGGAATCAATTATTACCGCACCAAATCAGACCGTAAAAGTCCATACTCAGGAATCGTATGTATTAGAATATACAATCGACCTCAACTTTCCGTATAACAACATTATCAACGGATTTGAACAAAATCAGCTGTCTTTCCTATACTTAACCTCTTTCCTGGGGCTCTACGGGCTAAGTCACCGAAAATAGATTTCTTAAAAACAAGTAAAGGTTAAAAATGACTTATTCAATCGTTAAATCGGCTTCCATGAACACATGTGACGTCATAAATGGTCCGGAATCGATTGACAACGTTGAAGCCGATTTAACAATTGATTAAGTCATTTATAACCTAAATATTTGAACGCCATTTAAGAAATCGATGTTCGGCGACTTAGCCGGTAGTGGCCCTGGGTGTCGCTAGTCGTCTTATCGGATCATGTAACTGCTGGAATTGGAAGTGCGCCTGTGTTTGCGCACATACTTGTGCACAACAATATATCCCGAGTAGATGGCTAGTCTCCATTGAGACTGACCGCCTTGGCTGAAATTCGATAAGGAGAACATAATTATAAAAAAAAACCTTACGAGACCATTACAAAAGCATTTTCTATTGAATTAATAATCGGTTCAGATACAACGTAGAAATCGCGTACCATACGTACAGACGCCAGCACATCCAGTTACCCCAATCTGTCAAATTACTTTTATTGATTTTTAACTTTATCACAAAAGCATAATGATCACTTTCAATTGGGGAAATTTGACAGATTGGGGTTGCTTAATGTGCTGGCGTCTGTACAATAATAAACCAACGGTCGAATTGAGAACCTCCTTCTTTTCGAAGTCAGTTGAAAACCCATTGACTAATGTTGCACAAATACTTTATGAAAACCGAAGATTCTGTTATTCAAATATTTTCGCAAAGTTTCAATGTAGTTTCTCTAAACAGATTGACAAACGACGATGACAAATTATTTTTCAATATAATATCCACCCACGACTAACTAAAAACACACTCAGGTTTTTCAATCGAACGTCGAATCGAATCGAAAATGTATTTTTTTCTAGGTAATTAAAATGAGTAAAATACATTTTTCTAGCGTTTACTTTTTACCGCGCTGGACATGAACGTCAAGGTTAGTACATAAATACTTTTGATATAATTCATTTCAGGCAAGTTTAACAAAAGCTAGAAGAATATATTTCAATATTATAGTAACTCCTTTTTATTTTTCGGCCATGAAAGAATAAAAAGGAGTCAAATAGGTGAATAGTCACATAGGCTATAATAACAAAATGTTAATTTCTTGGCAGCCTTCTTACAATATTTGAGCACTACTCCATAGTTTATCCTCTCGCAACAAAATTCGTTCAGTTTTTATGTTGACTTCCAAACTTGGTTTTCCCATAAAACTTGCATTGTTGTACTCGGTTAATGGACTTAGTTCATACATAATACAAAGTTAGTCGTGAACCCCTTTTTTGCCGTAAAATCGGGTGTGCAGCTAGTTCCGATAGTAATAAAATGACAAAGTTATGAATGATATAAATTTGCACAGAAAGTGTCTATTGTAGTTTGTATAGAAAAGGATATCATATACTTTTTAGGGAGCAAGGAGAGATAGTTTTTGAATGGATGGTGGCCATGTTTTAACGGAGACTCGCTATCTGCGCGGGATATGAATAGTTAACATATGTGCTCTCTCCATTTCCACAATATCATACTTGGAATGGCCAAGCCGACATGACGGGAAAGAGTTGAGGCGGATCACTGTGGGCTTTTTTTATAGGTACTCTGCGAGGCATAGGAGTAAAACTCCACCAACCTTATAATTTCGGCAATATTATATTATTTAACTGGCCTGACGAATAGATTGTTTTGTACAGAGTACGTAACTTTATTCTGTAGTTAGACATTCCATATTATGTTTCAAATTGTAGGCAATAGAGTTTCGCAAGTTCAAATCGAAAATTAAGGTTAGTATAATTCTTTAATGCCTTTTGAATTTTGCATTTCATACCTGTATAATACTTAATTACAGTTCTGTTTGATAATATATGCACTTGAAAAATATAGTACCTATATAGTGGTTTTAATACTTATTTTACTTTTGCCCTCCTAAATTTCGTTTCACATACTTTGTTTATCAAGGATTTTTCCAACAAGTAGATTTCAGATAAACATTACAAAATAGTGGAAGGCGAAGAGGAACACGAGTCATAAATAATCATAGTTTTCTACGCACATGCATTCAAGATCAATCTTGTTATGTGCTCTTATTACTGTATTAGGTTAAATGTCCTTGAGATGTTGATCGTGTTTATACTGTTCATAGCTTAGGGGAAAGTATCTACATAATTACAACACAATAACAAAAACAACGGGAAATGAAGTTAACTTAAAAAAAGCTACCCGATTGAGCCACCGCTGTCATCGTCTTAATAGAAACCCACTAACATTAATTCAGTCGTCATAAAATAAATCAAATAACGCAATGCTATATTTTTGTTTACGCCAAAAGCAAAAGTTAATAAATGGAGGAATCACCCCCACTGCACGTGTCGGAACATCGATCACGGCTCTTAGACATCAACTGGGGTTGTTACCCTAAGCCAAACATTCTCTATTATATTGCATGAGTCTTGCTTAACAATTTAGGCTCTCTGAAAAGTTTTATTTGGGCTTTGTTTACAGATTGCTATAAAAGAACGGAAATGAACGTCGAAGTATGTAAAAAAACTACTTTTCTCGAATTGAAAATGAGTAGCTGAAGGTTGAAACGCCAATCTGAACAAATTAAATGCTTAGCAAAAATATTTCGATTTTTGGCTACTCTTAGGCTGTGTTCCCAGTAGGCAAACTGTTAGGGGCCGACTAAGTTTGCGGTGTATTGGTTTATCTTCCATATATTTGAAATGGAGTGTCCACACTTTGTTAGTTTTGTGCTCACTGTACGCAGTTTTCAGAGTACGCCGACTGTCTCAGTTAGTGGCCGACTCACAGCAAACTTGGTTCCAGTTTGCGGCGGTCGGACGTGTTCATACTTGCATCGTTTGTACCCGAACTAATCTCTACGCACACACACACACACCACAGAAAATAACAACAACCACAGCCACTCCCTTCGTACAACAATAGTAAAGTGAAAATTCAGTCGGTCGACCTAAATAAGCGTCTAACTCATAACAGTTTGCTTTCGATGCACGAAAATTGATCTGAGTTTGCAGCTAAGTCAAATTTCAGTTCGCTACAAATTTGTGGCTCACTCAGTAGGTTGCTAATAGTTTGCCTACTGTGGACATAGCCTTAGTTTCAATGAGGCGTTCAGGTTTTGTTTAGTACTACCAATTTGACAAAGAAGCATTTCACCTGATGGTACGCGATTACCTTACGCGTTTTCGCTTCGAACTCTAATTATCTGACCACATCTAGGACCACAATATTAATACAATGTGTATCATAAATAGAAGTTAGCAACTTATGAGCTTAATTTGCATATGAAACTAAGTGTAATAAATCAACATGCAAAATACACGGAAACAAAGATTAACTTCCCCCACAAAAAAATACGAGTATCTTAATTTATATGATTATTATGTACGGGTCCCCAATCAAATATTTTAATATTTCATAAAATAGTTTTATTTCATATGTTTTGTTTCATGGGTAAACCATGGATCTATGGGGCCCAGAAACATGGTCCTTTGTCAGGGTGCTGTCCAGACAGCTTGTGGAACACTGGCGATCAGAGAGCTGGCATGTACCTCAGCCAACACATAAATAAGCCTTGCCATCCAAAGAGTAACGTCGCTAGCTTTTTGGCAACTTACCCGCAAATGGTGAAAGCAGTTTCTTTTATTTGTATGCTGTAATTTTATTTTTAACTAGCTGTGCCCGCGACTTCGTCCGCGTGTTAATTAGTTTATTACGTTTTTTTGTAAAATAAAAGACTTTTTCTAAAATAAAATTAGCCTAAGTTACTCCTTATTACATCAGCTACCTGCCAATAAAAGTCCCGTCAAAATCGGTCCAGCCGTTTCAGAGATTAGCCGGAACAAACAGACAGACAAAAATTGTAAAAAATGTTATTTTGGTGTATGTACCGTATATGTATTCATATTTATGTAGTAAAAACCGGTTATTTCAATATTACAAACAGACACTCCAATTTTATTTATTTGTATAGATTTTGTAGTTTGATTTGAAATGTATAATGATAGTATCAGTTTCAATGACAATATAATCATTTCTTATATCAATATTATCTATACATATAATAAAATCGTAGGAAAGTCAAAACTGTACAATGAATATGTTTTGCGTGCGGGCGTGATCTTCAATCGATATCGAAGCCAAAAATATAGTTTTAGAACTTTTGTCTGTTTGTCTGAATGTATGTCCGGGCTAAACTCAAAATGTACTGCATGGATTTACTTCAAATCTTGCATGAATATTACTAAGAGGTCGGGTCAACATATAGGCTGAGCTGTGATAATATATAAAATTTAACGCGGGTACAACCGCGGGGCACAGCTATTATTCAATAATTAATTAAATACGAATTATTATGATGTTATTTTATAAGATACTAGCTGGTGCCCGCGACTTCGTCCGCGACAATTTTGAATGATTACCAATGTAACTACTTACTTCTAGCTTAATCTAAAAAATATAACTTTTAAAAGAAATAAGCAATATAAATTTAAGAAAACCTAACCTAGCTAAAAAATAAACTAAAGACTACTTTGCTACTGTTATTTAAAAAAAAGACCCGATATCATAAACCCAAAAACATCAAAGAATACATATCAATTGTCCTTAAGTAAAGTCAGTAAGTCCAATAAAGTAATATAATAATCAACGATGCATTAATCACAAAGGTAACTCCCATTAGCTTAGGTTGCGACCACGGCATTGATAGGTCTAATATACATCACATTTTGTGAACGAAACCATAGCGCGATCTAAAACGATGATTACACCATCTACTAACAAAAATATAAACTTGTAAAGCGGTAAAATGTGGGCATATATTTTGGGTGAGATTTAGGGGATTATCTTTTGATTCAGTTTTGGACTACCTTTTACTTCAAGCATTTATTTATTTTAACCGATATGCCAAATGAGTTCTGCGATCTGAAACGATATAAACACCATCTAGTTCCAAAATTGTGAACTTGTAGATCAGTAAAATTAAGATGATATTTTTTGGGTGCGATCATCTCGACACGAACAATTTATACTAGGCTAACTCGAATTTTGGGTAAATTACTTTTTTATCCCAATTATATTAAATTGACATTTTCTTAATATGTTATAAAAAATACCAAAAAAAAGAAGTTACAAATCTTAACGCTAAATCTTTACTTAGACGACAACAAACACGATGTTTTAAGCAATAAGAAACGAATTTCTTAAGTTGGTGTAAATTTTTGGTGTTGACCTATTGAATCAGTTATGGATTACCTTTTAACAACAAATTATTCCCTTGATTGCTTTATTTTTAACTGAAATACCAATTTTCATACGTTTAACTTAAAACTTGTTGGCATTTTTTTCGTATAAATTACATCCCCAATTTTACGCCATTGGGGGTGAATTTTCAAAAATCCTGAAATATATATTATAATTTTTAACTTCAAGTCTATATACATGCCTTTAACATCATAATTAAGGACTTTCATAAAATATTTTATCCCTTATTTTACTCCTTTAGGGGTGGTATTTTCAAAAACCCTTCTTCGGTGGATGCTTACGTCATACTACCTACTAACAAAATATATATATATATAAGGTAACTACTGTCAAAATTCAAGTCCCTAACTCCAGCCGTTTAGACTGTGCGTTAATATGGCAGTCAGGCAGTATAAAATTATATCCCCTATTTTCCGCCCTTGGGTGTGTAATTTCCAAAAATCCTGAAATAAATGCTATATATATTTAACATAAAGGCCAAATACTCATTTTCATGCGTTTAACTTAAAAAATATCGCATTTTTCATACAAACTTACATCCCCTATTTTATGACCTTCGGGGAGGAATTTTTAGAAATCCTGAAATATATATTATTTTTTATTTTTAACTAAAAAGCCAAATGCTAATTTTCATGCGTTTAACTTAAAAATGGAAACTTTTTTCGTACAAACTTACATCCCCTATTTTTCGCCCTTGGGGGTGTACTTTCCAAAAATCCTGAAACACATATTTTTTATTTTTAACTGCAAGGCCAAATACCAACTTTCATGCCTCTAACTTCAAAAATGGCAAAGTTTCACACTAACTTGGCACCCCCGTTTTACCCCCGTAGGGGTTGAATTTCGAAAAATCCATCCTTATTCCTTGTCTACATTATAAAGAAAACATCTGTGCAAAATTTCAGCTTTCTAGGGCCAAGGGTTTGGGCTGGGCGTTGATGAGTCAGTCAGTCAGTCAGGACTTGTCTTTTTATTTATATAGATTCTCTAAGGTGAAAGTACTATTCTAGTCGAGGTGCACGTAGAGCGAAATTACGCTATGATCTTCACTCTTCACTCAAATACTGCTACCAGGGCTACTAGAACTAACAGCTATGCGGTTGTAGTATATGATACCCAAAAACTAGATATGCCCAACCCAAAAGGTATATCGGGTCATATCATCGTCGCTATTCTGATACTCAATACAATAAAACTTTACTCTTCAGCGGATTCGAAAATTGATAAAATTTGTACAGAATACTAGTGTATGAATTGATGTCTCGTCGACAACCACCGTGCGTTTCACAAGAAAAAATTACTGCGTGCTACAACTCTATGGAATCAATTAAATGCGGAGGTACTTTCAATCCAATATGACATGGGAACCTTCAAGAAGCGACCCTCCAATCTTAAAGGCTGGTAACGCACTTGCGGCTCCTATGGTGTTGCGAGTGTCCATTGGTGGCGGTGATCACTTACCATCGGGTGACCGTCTTGCTCGTTTCTCTTGCTATCATATATAAACAATATATTATAATTACCTAAGTTAGTATTATATAATACATGTATTCAATTAGTCGTAGTACTACTATAAAGGAAATAACACTTATAGTGTAAAGTAATTATCTCCTAAATTACTTACACCATACACTACCCCTACACCTAATTACTTATAATATATAGTCCAACTGAAGGTTCTCTGGAGGAGCTGTTAGCGATAAGAACGCTAATGTAACTTTTTAAATTATTCAATGAATCTTGTAAAGTATGCCCTGTAAATGTTAGGTAATAAACTGCATTTATCATATTTTTATCTTATACCATTGTAGTTAGTAGCTACCAAACAATTAGTTACAAAATCAATAAATTTTCGAATTTCTCCATAGAATTTTCGCGGCAGTTTATGTGATTGGCCGATAGCCAAAAGGGTCATAATTCAGTTATGGCCGCGTACATAGTTGATCACTGCGGTAAAACAGCGCGGCCAGTAGATAGATTAATGGTCAATTAAAAACGTACTACTTTATTGGGTTGGAATTTAGTTGTAAGGGTTTTACAATATTTTAGATTGACAAAAACTTTTGACCAGTTTTCAAAATTGCTCGTCTATCTATACCATGGCCCATAAAGTATTGGTTATGGTAAACAGTAAGTATTTTTTTATTATAAACTAAAATAACATACAATAAAATAGATTGTACGGCCTTATCATTAGGTGCGTATTCGTCCAGGCAACCGTTGTATGGACCAGAATTGAATATATAAGAAACATGATAGGAGAAGATATGAGTTAAAGAGTAATAACACTTAACAATTTTCTTAATAATTTCCAGTAATATTAGTTAGATAATCGACGCTAAAGCTTTTGAGCGTTTCCATACTTCAAAGGGCAGGTAGGTTCTCTAAAATAAGAATGTTGTTTATTTTCCTAATACCCACTTTCTACATGCCGGTACCAATAAAAATTATAATGTCTAAAATGTTTGTATGAATCCAAACAAAATAAAGACAAAGTTAACGATGAGCACAAACAATGCCACAAGTAGGTACTGCAAATTTACACAGATAAAGAAATATATAAATAAAACCAATAGAGATATAAACTCAGGTGATGCTGTAACAAAAGAGCAGTACACAGTATAATGATTTGAATATTAGCGAACTTTAGCAAAATCACACATATAAAACCCGGCCAAGTGCGAGTCGCATTCGCCCACGAAGGGTTTCTTACCATTATCTATATAAACGAGCAAATAATCCACGTTTGCTGTATGGGAGCCCCCTTAAATATTTATTTTATTTTGTTTTTTAGCGGCATCAGAAATCCATCATCTGTGAAAATTTCAACCGTCTAACAGACAGTCAGAAGGACAGACAAACAGACGGCAAAGTCTTAGTAATAGGGTCCCATTTTACCCTTTGAGTACGGAACCCTAAAAATGAATTTGCTAAAATCTGTGATGAGGGACAAATTGCTAGTGCAGTGCTGTAAAAATAAAGGACAGCTAGCTCCAAATGGTATGTAACAATTTGTGCCTCTAAAGTGTTGACAGCTCGGTCTAACAAGCAGCACAAGTCAGGAAACCGGCACTTCCTTTGGCTTTCCAACAATGCCGTTCCGCAAACTTCTGGTAGAAAACTGAACTATTTTCATTAAAAATCACTTTTCTATCTCCGCCCTTCCCAAAAACAAAAACGTTTGTTTGGTCTGAATTTTGTCTTAAATGTGTAAACACTTTGGAAAAAGTCCATAGGTATAAAATATGAATCCATAATCCGTATTTAAGAATAATTTTATAATTTTTGTGGGTCTTTTAGACAGGATGTAGTAAAATACATCTTAAACTATGAATTTTGTCAATTAGTATTTAAAAACCTTAAATAACCATTTTTTACATAATTATTTAAATAAATTAGCTGTTTAACTCAGCCTTTATTATTATTAATTTCACTGTAATGCAATATAAATCAGAGATCGCTTAATGTATCTGTACTTATCATTAAAAGTATATAGTAAACAACAAATATAATATACAAAAAGCAACTTATTCTGAAAATTTATAAGGGCTTTTTATTAACTACTAGCTGTGCCCCGCGATTTTACCCGAGTTAAACTTTATAAATTATAGCCTATGTGTTAATCCTGGGTGTCAGCTTACTCCATACCAATTTTATTAAAATCGCTGCAGACGTGAAGAAGTAACAAACATACACACTGACACACTCACAAACTTTCGCCTTTAAAATATTAGTGTGATTTAGTCATGACTAGTGTTGAAAATGACTAAAGTGACTGAATTAGACTGACTGTCATTTACGGTCAAATTGGTCAAAAATGGTCATTAACTGTCAAAAATGGTCATTTTCAGTCAATTTGACTTCAGTTATATATTAGTACCTTTTAAGTTTGTGTGGTTGATAAAAGTCTACAACTTCTAATTAAAAACAAAAAGTGGTTTTATGACTTATAGTATTATTATATATACTTATAGTATTAATCATTTTACGTTTCTAATCATGCGTGCATTTAAGACAAAATGGCAACGTCGCATCGCCTCGCGCATCGACTTTGATGTCGTCTTATCCTCTCATAATATAATACAAAATAAAACTTTGTTTCATTTAAACTTGCATATAAATTAAGTACCTAAATAAATAAATAATTGGGTGGTAGTCGAGAATAGACAATAATATTTGAGTCAAATTTACTGAATTTGACAGTAAATGACCGGTCATTTAAGGTTTATGACAATTGTGACTAGTCATATTCAGTCATTTTACATCTCTAGTCATGACCTTCGTATCTTATCAAGCTCTTGAAACCGGTTCTAGCAAGCATTGGGTGTTACGTTACAAATAATGCATGAAAACACCCAGCTATGCTGCTATATATGTAATTTAGACAAGATTTTTGTTTGATATGGTCTTTCCGCGCCATAAAGGCGCAGCTTATTCACAAAGATCACAATTACGCCAGTTACTTGTGTTTTATTCCATTCTCAAGCGTATCTGAGAGATCCTTTGTATTCTTTGACACTGAATAAAAACTTCACATTTTCAGGCTCAGAAAAAATAATTACTCGGGGCGCTGTGGGGAAACTGCCTAGACAGGAAAAATTACGAAAGGGAAAGACTTGGGAGCTTAAATTCGAAAAGGACGCGGCGAAGCGAAAAATTTAGTTCACAACGGAACCATATTTTTTCAGGTCTAAGCAATGTTCCCTTAACTTCGAAAATGTGCTTGTGAAATTATCCAGTTTCTCAAGAATAATTGTACCAACATAAAGTCATATTAGATTGGCGTGGTTGGCAGATACTTGCCTATCACCCCGTAGGTCGTGGGTTCGATTTCCACACAGGACAGATATTTGTGTGCATGAACATGTCTGTTTGAATGAATAGTGAGTAGTATATGTTACTACATATACTACTTTTCTTTTGTAAATATCATATATCAGTGATCTGGTTTCCATAGTACAAGTTCTGCTTAGTTTGGGATCAGATGGCCGTGTGTAAATAATGTCCCGAATTTAGGCATTAGAATTATAACATATAGGTAACTAATATTATTAAGTATGAGAGTAGAATAGAAATAAAGAATTTTCATTTAATTAAATTACTTACATATACATAATAACTCATCCGGCTGGTTTAAGGGCTGTGTGGTGACGGCGATGAATATCAGAATATCATCACCCTTGGGGGTGTGTAGAAGTCGACCCGAGGGTATATCTACCAGAGGACGGGTAGCAGCTTCCTACTGATTACTATGACCATCTTACTGCGATCGCCAACCCGTCTGCCAAGCGAGGCGATTACGTCATTTTCCCCAAGATGATTCTTGGGAGAGGCTTGTCCAGCAGTGGACTTCTTTCAGCTGTAATGATGATGATAAGTTCACACATTCCATATCCATATGACACTATTCCTAAAAGATAAGGATATCTTTTCTAAATAAGCTTTTTTATAAGAATACACCCAACGCCAGACTTCTGCCTATCAGGTATTTGGAAGTACCACAACGGCTTTTATTTAATTAAATTAAAAGTACTTACCTATAAATAAAATATATCACTTTTGCGAACTCGTATGTTTGTCCAAATAATTATTGCCTCCGCTTTGTTAAATTCTTACAAGGGTTTTTGGCTCTTGCTTTATTGTAGGCGATATTTCGACGTAAAATATATCTGCAGGGCATATTAACGTACGTGTGAACAAATACAAACTAAATGCTCTATACGGTAGGAGGGAAATAGGTACAGAATCGAGTAGTTCACTTGGTCACGGCATAGTGCTATTTCGCTTTATCTGTAGTATTAAACCAGAGCTCAGCTCAAGTACGGGACGGGTTGGCAACGTATACCTGATGCCATGTATGTTGAAAGTGACATAGGCCACGGGACACCGTGGCCTATGTCGTTTACCATAACAGTGATCGTTCGTTTATTCGTGTAGACGGTAGTATAAAAATATAAACTTCCCAACTTCCCGGGCTGCTGAAGAAAATATAAGTAACTCTTACTTACTTCGAACTGCTACCAAAAATGGTCTCGGGCTTTGGTACTGTCTTAAAGATTCGATGAATGTAGTGTATCTTAACTATTGGTTAGTCATTTGAAAATACAAGTCAAATTTAATTATAATGTTTCATTCTAACTAATGAATTCTGAAAATGAGTAACGTTTTTATTTACTATTTTTTTAAATTTTCGTTAAAAATACGTAAACAACATGTAACCTAATTAACGCAACTCAACGCAACACAAACACTCCAATTAGAATATTATGTTGTAATTATAATACATACACCGGATCTTTTTTAACATGTATATGCATTGTTATTTACCGAATTAGTTTCTTGGAATAAAGTTTATTTTTCTTTGTTTTGTATTGAATGATGGAATTTGTATGAATACAATTAAACTGCAATTTTAAAAGTCTTATTTCTTTGACTTACGTTTCATTTCAATTTGTTTTGACCGTACAGGGTTAATAAGACAATAATTTCCGTAGTTTTAATTATTATGGAATAAAAAATTACCTCTATTAAAAATTATATGAATCGATTCAGTAAACGATTCTGAACGAACTATTTTCAGGATTAGAACGCAAAAATTATGTTACATGTTGTATATGAAGTCTTCTAATTATAAAATACAATATGGGTACAAAAACAAACCATATAAAAGGGCAATTCCTAAATTCAGTTTGCGGCGCGTCTCCGCCACATCCGTCACCACAGTAAGCCGATTTGTCTTAATTCGGAAACAGGCACTGTGTTCATTTCCCCCGGCAAACTCCATTTTGTAACGTATTTGGCATATTTGAGTGATTGCCAGTTTAGATTTATTTGTGACGTAAGCTTTTTTGGCAAATTAGCTAGGCCAAGATTTTGCAAATGTAAATAAGTTGTTGTTGGAAATATAAAAAAAAATGTTTAATCAGTCAATGTGACATTTTGTGGCAAACTCCTTTTGAATAGGCGCTCATAGCTAGTTGATTTTGATGAGTGACCGTCGTTTTTTTTAAGGCATTGATTATGAAGGGATAGGTTGCATGCGTATAAAACACATTTTGTTTTTCAAGACAAAATCAGCAACATTAATGAAAAAAATAAACAATGGAATAGTTGCGCAATAAAATTTCTGGGCCTGACTGTAATAAGCTGAGATATGGTTTTAAAAAAAAGCGTTATATTTTTTTATTTCAAACAGTAAAAAAATTACCCAATTTACAATCTGGAAAACGAGAAATGTCAAAATAAGACTCACAGATTGACAAAATCCATGGATTTTTTAGTGATTGGCTGATAATTTATAGACCCATTAATTGACACCACTTTCATCTTTTTACATCCGGCCCAATATTGTATGAAAACGTATCTGTCTCCTTTGCACGACTTTACTAAACGACGGGCATACAGTTTACAGCCTTTAGTATGTATCTTCATTAGTTAAAACAAGGAACTAGAAACATCAAAGGTTGTGATGTTGATTTGCACAACTTTGATGATTTTAGTTATTTTTTTTAATGAATGAATAAGGCTACAATCTATTGCACTAATTTTATACTGCTTACATTTTTGATTGATTTGCTGATATTAGTAGAAAAAGATAAATGTGTTTTGCACCCATTCAACGTTCCCGTAACCTAGCCTTTCATATCTTACCGTTTCCACGCAAAGTTCGGAGGGCAAGTTGCTAAACTTGTCAAGTTGCCGATAGCGAGTGAAGCCACTAGACAATAGTTTTTATGCTGTCTGTCTGTAACCACCATCCACCACCTGTATCCACTGCCCATAAAATAAAGTAAAGAATCTCATATTTTAACAGAAAATGTGTTTTTTAAGAGTTTGAAACATATTTTTTTTATCTGTGGTATTGTACCCCTAAAATGAGTAAACCAAATTACAATGAGGTTTAGAAAATAAAGTGACTTGTTGGTGGCATGCGTGTATATTTTTTAATTTAATCCATATTGCGAACACACTAAATGTACGCGATCCTCGATTTTAAAATGTGAATTCACCGAATACGGTTTTTTTTAAAATACACTCACCGGCTCAATTAGTGAAATTATAAAAGGCTGTGTATAACATAATAAAGAGTATACCTACTTACAGAAAAAATAAATTGGCATGAAGTGACAAACGGTTAGACATATGTTAACGACTTTACAAAATCTATATTCTTTTATTAAAAATAATCGCAATTAAATCTAAGTGTACTTTTTCTCTATATTGTGATAACCTCAGATCAATCAATCTTTGGCCCCTTAACGCGTGATCGGTGATCCCGTGCATGTGATCACACCCTCATTTAGAATTACGTCTTTTTGCTCAGGGGGCCCCCTGAGCTGTAGCCCAAACCTCAAAAGGGTGCAGTCAGGTATTAGTCGCTTAAATTAAGCTACTGGTTGAGAGCCTTCTGCGCTAGCCAACTGCTTTGCCTCCCATTCTTTTTATTTTTAATATACCTAGTAGATCTAAATTTCAAAATAATAGATTAGTAACTTGTTATTTATTTAAGGATCTCAGAAAATATATGCGATAAAATAAACCACACGGATGGACAATTTTTTTTTGTAACTTTTATACTGTCCACTATGTCTATGTACTGCATTGTAAGCTTGACAAGTACAAGTGCATGTTAATACCCAAGTGCTGAATAAATTTCATTTCAAGTGAGGTGATAACACAAATACTCTAAAATTTAACAATAGTGAGATTTTAAAGTGACTGTCGCCTTATACTCGATTTTTAAACGAGACTTCTATATAGAAAAGTAACGTAAGCGGCCAGTCTTATATTAAATATCACGATAATTCATACTTGTTTCTGATCCGTTGTTTATGTCGGTATGAAGTATTACTGTATTAATAATGTATGTGTTTTATAAATAATAAATAAATATCCTGGGACATTATTTACACACGGTCATCTCATCCCGAAATAAGCAGAGCTTGTACTATGGAAACCAGATAACTGATATACTATATATACTACTTTGTTTTTGTAAATACATAGGTACTTATATCGATATACACACCTAGACTCAGGACAAACATGTTCATGCACACAAATATCTGTCCTGGTGGGTATCGAACCCACGACCTCCGGCGTGAAAAGCAAGCATTTGCCAACCACGCCAACAGGCCCGTCAAATTTATCCTATTATATAATGTTTAAATTAAAATTTTTATTGATAGGGTCAAACTCCTACTTCTATATTTACGTAACAGTCAATCTATTTGAAACGCACCCATACTTTTTATCAAACTCTAAAATTATGCTAACACCGTATCCTGATTTGTAAACAAGAATGTTTTAATGAAATCAAATTGGGTCCTTTTATGCGCATATTTATGGGACGCATTTAAAATATAAATTCTGCTCTCTGCAGCAGCTGGAGTGCGTCGCCGACATATTGCGCCCAAAACGTATGATACGAGCAAAAAACTCGGAAAAAGTAACTTTTATTCTCACTTCATAATGCGTATTTGGTTCGAGTCGTGTGTTTTATACAGATAGTGTATTGTTGCAATTTTATTGAGGGTTCGTACTTGTTTGGGAATATTTGGCAGGAAATGTTTGTTATCTGTAGTTTTATCGATACATATTTAAACACATATTTTAAAACACGAAATATGTTATTTATCGCATTACACACGCATATTTGGTTTTTTAACGAATTTAGTTTTATAAAGAACAACTCATATGTACACAATATAACAAATTACAACAACACATATTTCGAGTTATACGAGCCAAAGTTTCCAGTTTCAATATTTATTTATTTCTATAACATAAATTTATATACAGAAAAATAAGGTAAGAAATTGTATTGTTGCAGTTTTGTTAAAAATTCCATTTATATATATATATGTTAATATTCTAGGGTCCTTTTTCGTTATAGGTCTAAACACATCAGAGTAACTAATTGAATAGCCAATTGCTCTTAACTATCCGGAAGTGATTGGAGAAATAAAGCATCTATGTCAGTCTGTTGCTTGAACAACTCCGACACTATGGTTACTGGCTCATACTATAGATTAAAAACATGAATACCTATTCAAAGCCCGGATTGACTGTCCGTGCCACCCGAAGTTTAATGCTTGGGGTGGCACGGACCATCAACGCATTTCTTCTCATGCCCGGTCGCATGAGAAGAAACGGGATGGCAGGTTGCGGATAGCCTAGCCCTGGTTGTGGGGCCGACCTGGAGTCGGTCCCACATCCAGGGTGCCCAAATTTTTCAATGGGACCCGGAAAGGAGAAGTTCCCGAAAGCCAAATCCCAGGCCTAGGGAACCCAAACCCATTTTCCCGTGCTTCCAACGTTTCCAAACTCCCTCCCTCCTTATTCCTTTTTCACGTCGGTCCAGAGGAGTGGTAACCTTGATTCCAAAAAAGCCCACCAACGACAAAATGAAGCAGATAGTAAAAACAATTCCCTAGGTGGGTCCCGGCCGAGCCGGGGAGTTCCACACCGATTCGTCGGTCAGCTCCCATCGTATCCTGGGGGGGGGGGGGGGGAGCACCTAGCTGCAAATTTTAATGCCACGCCTCCAGCGCGGTCGGCTGCTTTAGTGCCCCAGACACTGGCTGCGACTCATGCGCCACACGACACAACCTGGGCAGCGACACATGCGCCACTTGACACCCAAACGGCTGCGGCCAACGCGCCATCGACACAGACACAGAATGAGCTGCCCACGAGCACCTGGCAACAGAGCATCGTTAGGAACAGTGTCATGAATAACCCGGACAACGACAAAGACGACGCCCGACTCTCAAGTCTTGGTGGTGAACTTCGCGCGCTGGCACTCCAGCGCGAGAAGATCGACACCAGACTGACAGAACTCGCCCTGAAAGAGACGGGATCTGAAGTGGGACCCGGTGGTTCCTCCTCTGCAGATGAAGTACGCCTGTTGACACACAAGCGCGGAAAAATCACAACCAGGGAGAGGAAACTCAACAACCGTATGCGCGAAATACGCGAAGGCGATAGCCAGCGCGACGCGCAAGCGGCGGTTGAAAGATCAGTACGCGACCAGTTGCAAGTACGCGATGGGAACAACCAGCGCGAAAAGCAACCGGACGCGGAAACGCGCGGACAGGTACCTCTACGCGAAGGGGAAACTCAGCGCGAGATCTCCCTGCCCGTCATCAAACCCACCGGACCCACCGATCAGGCCCGGGACGACACGACACGACCAAGAGACAGGCCCCGAAATAGGAAGAGAGGTAAGCGGGCTGGACTCTCACGCAATGCCACCTTGACAGAAATCCTGTCAAGCACCTCTGACCCGCAACCAGGCACGAGTGGTCTGGGTGCGGCGAAAAGAGTGCGCCCGGACGACTCGGCTTCACCGAGTGGTCTACAGAGAGGCCCCAAACGCGTCAGAGTCCAATCCGCTCAAGGGGAGCGGAGAACCTACGCGCAAGCGACAAAGGACATACCGGCGGAGCTGGCCGTAGCAATCTGCTTCTCTCCTCCTTCCAGAGACATGACCATTGAAGAAGCGACCCACGTACAGAACACTCTAGAAAACCTCGTCATGGACACTGACCCCACATGCCCACTCCCCGCCTTCCGCGGATATCCTCGGATAGCGGATGGTACCGTGCAGATGTGGTGTGAGGATAGACATGCCCTGACCTGGTTGTCTCTGAACGTTCCCAAAATTAAGATGCCACACACTGATTTGACACTGACCGTGATGAAACAGGCCGACATAGCTACCCGTGTCCGAGTCGCGATCATCGTACCTAGGTACAACGGAGACATAGCGTGGCTACAGAGCGTTCTGAAACGTCATAATATCTGGTACCACATTGGTAGGTGGACTCTGTACAGGGCGACAGCAGTCGGTGGTGATAACTACGGGACTTATTTGACCCTGGGTATCCCACCGGAAGAAGCCGAAAAGGTCTTGGCGCGGGAGCGGCGGGTAGCGCACCTATTAGGATCGATATACGTCCGCTTCTACCCCAAGACCCAACCCTCAGAGACCAAGACTGTAACCACTTACCCGATAGAGCAGACACCGACACCGACACAGACACAGACAGAACCCACGACCGACGACATGACACAGCTAGAAGAGGAGATGGCGAGGGCCGCGATGGCTGACATTGCACCACCCGAGTCACCGGGGTGGACCGAGAAACGACGAGAGATGGCTGACCTGGTAAACTACTGTGAGGTCACAAGTCTGAATCTATTCATCTGCACAGAATCAAATGCTCACCACCCACTTTGGGGCAGCGACAAGCCAAACCATAGAGGAGAGGTATTATGCACATACTTATTCTCTACTAACCTTAACATTATAAATCGCGGCTCTGAACCCACTTGGGTCACAGTCCGAGAACAACGCTGGCCACAATAGGCGCGACGAACCTCATAACTGACTGGCACGTATCAATTTACTCTCTTAACCATTCCAAAAAAACCCGAACCAAAGCGCAATCCGCGACGAACAAATATACCCAGATACAAAAAACTTCTAGCTGCACTTCTAGCTAAGCATAAAACACCCACAAACCTAACAGACCCCACACACCTTGAAGACACTGTAACAAAACTATCAAATTACACAACTGAAGCATACCACGCATGTTGCAAACTTAATGAAGCTCCTGGTGGAATGCTGAACTTGGCGAACTTAGGACAGCATTGCGCAAACAATTCAACAAAGCTAAAAACTCAAGATCCCCAGAAGACTGGGAGACATACAAAACAACACAGAACAACTTCAAAAAGGAAATCAGAAGGGCCAGAAGAACAGCCTGGCGCCAATTCTGTGAAAACATAGAATCAAATGATGAAGCAGCACGTGTAAGCAAGATCCTATCAACTGATAGAGATCGTAGCCTTAGCACGTTGAAAAAGCCAGACCACACATATACTACAACAGACCACGAAACTAGCAAGGTACTTTTAGAAACACACTTTCCAGACTGTAAACTCTCAGAGAACAGATCATGGATTAATGAATCAATATGGACACCAACGGACCAAGACTGGTCCAACTCCCGGAGCATAGTAACAGAGTAAAGGATAAAATGGGCAATTAGGACCTTCCAACCATGTAAGTCAGCAGGCCTGGATGGCATATTCCCGGTTCTGCTGCAATGGGGAATGGACCACCTTCTACCATGGTTAGTAGAGATCTACCGAACCTACATAGCGCATAGATATGTGCCGCTGGCATGGCGCGAGGTAAAAGTTATCTTTATACCGAAACCCGGAAAAACTGACTACACAGAACCGAAAGCATACAGACCCATAAGTCTGACATCTTTCCTACTAAAAACCCTTGAGAGGCTCTGTGACAGATACATTCGAGACGGAGCTCTCCGGGTAAAAACACTCTACAAACATCAACACGCCTACTCTACAGGCAAATCTACAGAATCTGCTCTGCACAGCGTAGTTGCTAAGATTGAATGTGCAGTAGATCACAAATGTTCCTCGCTGGCTGCCTTCCTAGACATTGAAGGCGCGTTTGATAAAACCGTCTTCCATAGCATCAGGATGGCCCTCGAGAAAAATGGCGTCAACTAAACCCTAACTGGCTGGATAAACAACCTGCTGAGTTTGAGGACTGTACAAGTAACAGTGAACGACACCACAAGGGCCATTGTGGCAAAGGGATGTCCATAAGGTAGTGTTCTATCGCCACTTCTGTGGAACCTTGTAGCAAATGAACTAATCGAACGACTAAACAATAAAGACTACTTTACCATAGGCTATGCTGACGATATCACCATAATAATAAACGGAAAACATGAAAACACCTTATGCAATCTCATCCGCCAAGCCCTAAAGATAGTCGAGCAATGGTGCACGGATTACCAACTATCGGTAAACCCCACAAAAACACAATTAATTCTCTTCACAAAAAAAAGGAAGCTGGCAACGCTACCGCTACCAACATTTTTCGGCACAACCCTGTGCCTCTCATCCGACACCAAATATCTGGGCATATATTTGGACAAGCAATTGAACTGGGCAAAACATACTCAATACATCACCACCAAAGCCAGCATATCGATGTGGCAGTGCAAGCAACTGCTTGGAAAAAACTGGGGCATTAGCCCTAGGGTCACCTACTGGTGACCCTAGGGCTATACACCTCCGTTATTAGACCAATAATAACATACGGCTCAGTAGTCTGGTGGCCCAGGACCAACTTGAGCTCAAATCAAAAAGAACTCGAAAAGCTGCAGCGACTGGCATGTGTAGCAATCACCGGCAGCATGAGAACAACACCCACCGCCGCTCTACAAGCAATGCTGGGACTGCCACCCCTACATCTTACTGTACAGGAGGAGGCAACCATAGCAATCTTTAGACTTAGTATGAACGACATCTTAAGCAAAGACCCTAGAATAAAGCACACACGAATTCACGAAGATGCGATTAAACGACAACCCATGATGGCATCACCTAGTGATAAAATCCTAAAAACACACCATTTCCAGAAGCACTACAATATACAACTCACAAAAGAACTGTGTGATCATCCGAACCCAACGGAGATAAGAATCTACACTGATGGGTGAAAAACCAACTCCGGAATAGGGGTAGGAGTTTTCTCCAATGACCTGAACATAAAAATATCCAGGCCCCTAGGGACGCTCAACACTATATACCAGGCTGAGTGTGTAGGAATCATCCTTGCAGCACACGCAATAAAGGCCAGAAAAATCACAAACACTTGCATACGTATACTCTCTGACAGCGCATCAGTACTCCAATCCTTGGAAAGATATCAATTTGCCTCAGGATTAATACTGGAATGCCATAATGCACTGGAACATGTTGCGGAATACCACAACAACACAATAACACTACAATGGATCAAAGGACACAGCGGGTCGCTAGGCAATGACGCTGCTGACGAGCTAGCCAGAAGGGGCTCGAATACGGCAGCCATTGGCCCCGAACCAACTGTGCCCATACCTTTCACTCAAATATGTAGATGGTTACAAAATCACACACACACACACAGTCCGAGAACTGGTGGTCCTCAGCATCAGGTTGTAGACAATCCAAAGAAGCAATGCCATGCCTGGATGGTAAGCTGACGAGGCGGCTACTACGACTTAGCAGGAAAAGCCTGCGCGTTGTGGTGGGGACCATCACTGGACATTGCTCACTCAACAAACACTTTCACACTATTGGCATAACTGACAGCCCTCTGTGCAGAGCGTGCATGGATGCTGACGAAACGGTTGAGCATGTGCTCCTCGAGTGCACAGGCATCACGAAAATCCGGAGAGAAACCCTGGGTTCACCAAGAACTCTTACGGAGGCCCTGAGAAGTTTGGGAGATCTAATATGCTTCTGGAAGGAGGTTGGCTGGTTGGAGTGAAGGCCGCCATGGCCCACGTACAATGGTCCACATCGGGACTAAGTGCGGAAACCATACCCACAAAATCATGATGATGACCTATTCAAAGTCAAAGTCAAAAATTATTTATTCCGTAAAATGTTACATTTATGTGGAATCGTAATTTTTTTTAACCTACCGTGTAGTGCATGACGTGGCAGCTACTGAGAAACACTGCCAGAAAACTCAGTAGGAATCCTTTTTTAAAATAAAATATACTTAAGATTAATTACAATCGTGTGTCGACTCAGAACAACACAAGCCCAACTTTTGTCACTTAAATAATCAGAAATTTTGTAATATGCCCTGCTACACAATTTGGCTTTAATAATTCTTTTAAACTTATTCGTAGACAATTCTCTAATATCATTGGGAAGTTTGTTATAGGATCTTATACATTGACCCATAAAAGAGTTACTTATTTTGTGGAGACGCGTAGTATGCAATATGAGATTATTCTTATATCTAGTATTCACATTATGTGTATCGCTCCTTTTACAAAAGGAATCGATGTTTTTATGCACATACATACATTATATATACTGAGATGGTACAGTTAGAATGTTAACCTCTTTGAACTTTTCTCTTAGAGACACTCTCGGGCTAAGATTATAGATAGCTCTCACAGCTCTTTTTTGCAATATCAATATGGTGTTAATGTCAGCGGAGCTACCCCAGAGAAGAATTCCATAGGACATTACACTATGAAAATAACTGAAATAAACCATTCTAGCTGTGTCAACATCAGTCCGCCGTCTAATGGTTTTCACTGCATATGCTGCAGAACTTAATTTGCCGGACAGTTTTTCTATTTGTGGGCTCCATTGTAGCTTTGATTCAATAGTGATACCCAAGAACACAGTTGATTCAACAGGGTCCAACCTAGCGCCATTAAGTTGTACATTGGTTGTCGCCTGTTTTACATTCAGTGTAGTGAATTTTATGACTTTAGTTTTCTTATCATTAAGCACAAGATTATTGGCATTAAACCAATGAACAACTTTAGAGATTGCGTCATTAACATCGTCAAAATTGCTTAATTGTCGGTTTATTTTTAACGTCAAGGAAGTATCATCTGCATTCAACACAATCTCATGCTTATCCCTTACATAGTAATGTAAGTTATTTATATAAATTAAAAACATGAAATGGGCAAAGAATTGACCCCCTTTACCACTGGAGATTTTTTTTGGCAACATCAATTGACTAACATTATTTTTCTACTTTGATCTGCAACAAGAAACAAATTGCAGATCTCAATTTTTACAGGTACAGAGTATGAATAATGTATCATTTTCATCCATATAATAATAATAACATCATCGATGATGATACATTTATAATCATCGATGATGTTATTTTATTATTATGAAACTCTTTACACCAAAGAATTAATCAGCACAAGAACAATGCACATTAGAGAGATGATGATGTCGTATCATCATCAAAAGTGCTTTTTAAAAGTCTTTGTGAAGATAAATAAGTTGTATTTATTTTATTAACAAAATTAATAATTGTCATTCAGTTCATGTAACGAAACTAATGCACATACAACCCAATTATGAATTTACGTCACCCTTTTTCATCTTTCTCATCTAAATATTGGTAGTGAAATACGGTTACTCCTGCTAAGTTATAAACTTGATAAAAATTACTTTCTTTAAACCCGCAGTAACCTCCATAACTCACATAAGTACGCCACCTCTTAAACGATAATTTTCCACATTAAACTCGACTATTTTAAAAATAAATCCTTTGTCAAGACCTCATTTTCACACGTCATAAAGCGCGAGGTCGTAATTTTGAAACGCTCTGCGCTTCGTCTGGGTTTAAAAGGCCTCCTTCACAAGTCATACTGTAGAGTTAACACCTTGTTAGTGGATACAAACGTATTACGAAACCTGCCCTTATTACCTACGTAATAAAGACGCTCTCAAAGTCAAAGTGATTCTCCCAACATGGTGTCGACTGTAGAATTTTCCCAGCTTTTTCGTTTCAAGTACGTTTGTCACAGTAGGTACGTAACAATGATCTTTTGACTGAGGCAGCCAGGTGCGAACTTGAAAACTATGCGCGCTTTAAAAGTGCCCGTTTAAAAACTGCAGAAAATTAGACTGTGAAATAATGCAGACCTGGCGTGAATGCTGAGAAAATTTCCCTTTCCCGGCGTTTATGTTTCTGTCTTAAGTATAAACTTGGCGTTTTCATAACACGAAATATTTTTGTACCAGCAAAAATAGGGTGAGCAACTTCGCGGCAAAATCTGAGTTGAAGTGTTTTTGTAGTTCTTTATTAACGGGATACGAACACATTGTATAGTTGTATAGCCAGTAAAAATGCGTTCTAACAATATTACTTTTACTAAATAGTTTTTCCTGGAGTGTTGTACGGCAACATGAATGCAAATAATATTATTATTAATAGTAAACCAATATATAATAGAAATAAACAAGGTCACCCAGAGAGGAAATTGAGGGAGGTGCTCGGAGTTTTCCTGCGAGATCGTATCAGAAATGTTGAAATCCGCAGGCAAACTAAAGTAACTAACATAGCCCGCATGGTTGACAAGTTGAAGTGAAAGTGGGCAGGGCGCAAAGCTCGTGGAACGACGGCCGCTGGAGTAGAAAATCTGGAGTGGTGACCAAGAACCAGATGACGCAGCGTACCATCTTGTAAGGCACTCTCCTTACAAGATGGATCGATGATCTTTGATAATGATTGATGAACTGACGCACTCGTACAAAAACTTACTTCTTCAACTGAATTTATTTTTCCATCTTATATTTTTTATTCCAAATCGCGCTTATAAAATGCGTCTGTGATCATATTGTGCCTTTTACCGGGAGTGTTGGTTGTGCTATACGATTGATATATAGATGGCTAACAGTTTGTGTCTTTCTATTTAACTACTATATGACCCGTGCACACTAGAACGTTATAGGTGATATAATTATTATATACACCATGTTTTTTTTATATATTGTGTTATCACACAGTCTTGAGATTTGTAAAAAAAATAACGGTCTATCAAGTTGAAATCCATAAATGTCTGTTTTAAATATACAGTGGTTTAAAAACAGAAATTTAAAACAGACATTAAAAATTAAGTGTAATTATTATTATACCTATATAAAAATAAGAAATATCCGGGCTACACGAACATATTCTCCTTACAATTACGCTTATTATAATTACGTTTTGAAGCCGACGAAATTTTCTCGTTACCGATACTTACTGAAAATATTGAATTGCGCTTTCCAATACTAAACACCAGCAAAACGTTTTGTTTTACCGTCTACCTTATACATACATATTTCAATACCATAACAATCCATTTCCCTTGCACTCTTCAGTAAATAAAGGAGATTACAGTCTTCGCGCAATTCTAAAACAGGAGTAATAAAACATTATGCGTCCCTACCGTAGCAGGAAGTACGGCGATTATTTGTGGGTGCACTCAGCAATGAGCTACGAACACACCGGTGTCGCCATTATGTTCCACTATGTCACAGAATTATGATGTGATGGATACTTATACCTACGGTTATTTTTGAGTCACTTCATGTAAGGATGGTGATCAAAAATAATAGCTTTATATGGCTCACTTGACAAACTGTTGCTCGTCTGGGAAGACAGCGTGTACATTGACTCTCCATCTTGATAGATCCTTATTTTTGGGCTTGTTGTCACGTGTATGTTGTGTATTGTGTTTTAAAGTCTTCTTTGGCTAACGCGTCTCCTAGCTTGTTCGTGATGGCCAACTCTTCTAAAGCTTTCAGTTTAGTTAAGATTCCTTTTAAGATTTCCGGAGGGATTTTAATTGATCTGTTAGGAAAACGTGGGTAGTTATTGATATTCAATGCGTTTGGGCAGGTATGAATGCATTGGCCTTCGAAGGAATATTACATGCCTTCAAACTTCAACTTTTCGTAGATTTTGTATTGTAAGTTCCAGATTAATGTTGGACGCAAATAGTTTGGTCTCTGTAAAGGTATTAAGTAAAGGTTTTGAATTTAGTTGTAATATTTTTGGGTTAAGTTGTTTAAATCTTAGCTTTTTAGGGTTCCGTAGCCAAATGACAAAAAACGGAACCCTTATAGATTCGTCATGTCTGTCTGTCTGTCTGTCCGTCCGTATGTCAGAGCCACTTTTACTAACTAAACTACAAGAGCTGTGCTGCTGAAACTTGGTAAGTAGGTGTATTCTGTGAACCGCATTAAGATTTTTACACAAAAATAAAAAAAGAATAATAATTTTGGGGGGTCGCCATACATAGAACTGAAACTCAAATTTTTTTTTTTGATCGTACCCATACATGTATGTCAATGGATAGGTCTTCAAAAATCATATTGAGGTTTTTAATATCATTTTTGGCTAAACTGAATAGTTTGCGTGAGAGTCACTTCCAAAGTGGTAAAATGAATGTCCCCCCCCTGTAACTTCTAAAATAAGAGAATGATAAAACTAAAAAAATACATGATGTACATTACCATAGAAACTAACAACGAAAATTGGTTTGAACGAGATCTAGCAAGTAGTTTCTTTTTAATACGTTATAAACCGCAATGTACTTTCATTTAATCAACTGAAATACTTGCTGCTACGGAACCCTTCATGTGCGAGTCCGACTCGCACTTGGCCGGTTTTTTTGACTTGCATTTTCTCTCTTTTGCATCTTGAATACGCAAGCATCACATAGTTGTTACGGCCAATAGATTTAATTTAAGTATCAAGTCGTTTCGTATCGGCTTCACTTGTGTGATAATTCACTCGTCCTCCCTGTTTCCTACTTGTAGTTAGGTAGACGCGGGTAACAAGGATTGTGTACTCGGCTTTTGCAAGGGGAAAGCAAATGAACTCTCTGAACTGAGTATGGTATTTGCAAATCTTTAATATTAAATGCACAGGGGTGGCTAAATGTTGTTATCTGTGCCTCACAGCACAGTATTAATGCTAAGTCGGCGCTATAGTTTTAAGTTTGAATTATTGCTTTAACAACTATCCAGTTAATCAGGTAAGTATATCTAATAGGTTCCGAGTAGGATTTAGATATCATATTAAGGAAACAACAAGCTACTGTTATACAAATATTGGTCTAAATAGATTTAGATGATTTAAAATAACCTTGAGACTATTTTTTTAATGAGTTTGTTGTAAACTACCTTCTTAGTTCACATCTTTCATTGTATTTGGTTTTTTTTGCCTTAGCCATACGAATCATTATGATATCTTTTATAAAAAGTTCCCGTCTTCTCCGAAGATTAGTAGTAGTATCAATACAAGTAGCCATGATCCTTGTTTTACAGAAAATAAACAATATTATTTTAGTTGAGTTATTACTCAACTAAAATAATATTGTTTATTGCCGCTTCGCCACACGTTATATTTAACGTGTGGCGAAGCGGCTAAGACAGTCGCACCGTGTCCCGGGTTCGTATCCGCGCCGGACACTATTTGTCTGACCCATAAATAGTTGTACGGAGTCTGGATGTGATTATTATCCGACTATTATATGTTTGTAAAGTACCCCGTGACACAGGGATTAGATTCTCTTGTGCGGGTGTTACCTTTTCAAATAAAAAAAGAATAAAAGTAGGTTAATATCTAAATTGAGATACAATAAAATGCTTAAAATACTTTTTTTTCAAATTCATTGCTAAAATATTGCGGATAAAATGAATTCCGCGTTAATATTTACTTGGATGTATTTTAAATTATAGACTGACAATACAACTACATCATGACCATGACTATGATCTCAACTCTGATGTCAAACTACAATAACCAAATCTAAACAATTGACTGATTTTTATGAATCTTGTATGGAGAATTCTCCACCCTAGACTAAACAAAGGTGTGGCACTTTGTTTAGTCTAGGGTGGAATTCTACA
Source organism: Pseudoips prasinana (assembly GCA_951640165.1). Classification (NCBI taxonomy): domain Eukaryota; kingdom Metazoa; phylum Arthropoda; class Insecta; order Lepidoptera; family Nolidae; genus Pseudoips; species Pseudoips prasinana. The sequence goes on from OX621240.1 coordinate 21,897,666, forward strand.
TTTAACACTATCTTGTTTTTTGTGAACAGACGCCAGCACATTCAGCTACCCCAATCTGTCAACTTTTATATAGATTTTCAACTTTATCACATAATCATAAGGTTCACTTTCAATTGGGGAAATTTGACAGATTGGGGTAGCTTGATGTGCTGGCGTCTGTACATACATAACTTAAGTTACTTTATCTTATCTTTATGAGAAAAGAAGGAATTCGGAACACGTTTATATCAACAACCGGGAGTTAATATGTCACAGACGACGTCTTTCAACAAAACAAAGCTCCAAACGGGTGTGAACCAATTATCTTAACAAAGCTTACAATTTTATACCTACCTACTTCAGCAAATAAAAAAAATCGTAACCCAATTACTTATATCCACCTAAGTTGGTAGGCTTACGGTTGACGCCTAGCCTGCGGTTCACCGCAATCAAAGTGTGCCCACAACCGCTTGCAGCGATGTAGAGAAAATAGAAATGGCGCTGAGAAATTAATGGTTACATAATTGGTCAACCGTTTCTGTTAGCTTGTCAAACGATGGTTAAAATTATTTCCACAATTTTTCTTTATGTTGTATGTCTTGTTGATGTCTTAGTGTTGGACTTAGTTGTAGAGACCATTCGAAATACGCTACAGATCACGAATATAGGGTTCAACATCATGTGTACGTCAAGGCCACCCAGCTACTCGATATTACAGAGCTAGTGAGACGATTAAAAAGAACAAAACCCTAAGAGCTACTGTCGTGATTAGTGAATACAATTTGTAATGTCTTCCCTTTAACAAAAATGACTAAGGCAAGTCGGTGCACTGATTCTTAGAATGAATAATGTTTATGTAGGTACCTAGAAGTGTACTAGGTTAATATAAAATTACTTATTAACACTAGTCGGGACCCTACGTGCGTAGTATGGCTCGGTGCATTCCACGAAAATTGCGGCACACCATCTACAACTGTCTTGTAAAGCCACATCTACTATACCTAATTGAAATTTGGGGCAGTGCTGCTAAAACGAAACTATTAGAACTCCAAGTCACTCAAAACAAACTCTTAAAAATTCTTTTCAACTATCCATATTTAACACCAACTAGTACAATTTATAACAACACAAAAATAATGAATATCAAACAATTATATATTTATAACACTTGTATTTTCATCAAAAAAGTCCTTAACAATAGTATTCATACAAAAATAAAACTAACACAATTTAAACAAATTAGCCAACGTAGTACACGACGAGCTAGCTTACTAGTCTTACCGAAAATTAGAACTAACTATGGCAAAAAAATGCTAACTTTTGAAGGAGCACAACTTTACAATAAAATACCCTCACATATTAGAAATGTACACTCACTCAATGCATTCAAAACTCAACTTAGCCGGTATCTAATCGCAGATCAAAAACTGTTGGAGAAATGAACGCATTGAATGAGTAACTAAAGATGGTGAACTTTATTAAAACTTATTTTAATTAGTATTGTTCTCAAGTAAGTGACATGTAATGTTTTTATTGAGAATAAAAGTTCTCTAAAGCTAAACCTATTAGTTTCAAGACAAGATTGTAATTCATATAAAGTACTATACTTGGTACTTTTATAAATAATAAAAACAATCTTTGATTAGAATGATATGTAGATCTACTGGTTTAGAACAAGTCTGCATAACCTGAAAGGTCCAGTATTCGTCGCGCAGATATTACGCTCGCGGTAACTGATTGGTAAAAAATTCATGTGGCTCTATTTTGAAAGCTTTCCTCTATCGTTTGAAAAAATAATTATCAAAATATTCACAAATAACGCAGTAATCGGACGATCGAATAAGGCGTAATCGAATACATACAAAAAAGAAAAGAAAAATAATTCATTCATGGACCAGGTACGTTTTGTTTTTGGTAATCGCGTACCGAACCAGCTGGAATAATAATTACAGGAAAGAATCGAGTCGTCCCATCGTATCATGAGAGTGATGGAATTGGAACTGTGCCTGTGTTTGCGCACGCACTTATGCACTAAATATGTCCCGCGCACTTGGCTAATCTCTATTGAAAATGAACACCGCTGGCCAAATTGGACCAGGAGGGCATTATTAGTTGCTTGCATCATTGGCCTAGCAGTAGCGTATAAACCGCAGATAAGGATATCCTGAGTACAAATCCTGAGTCAGATTAAATAGTTTTTTTTCCCTTAATAAAAATTCTTATTATCAGTTCAGGTGCGGATGATACAATTAACTAACAGAGTTAATTGTATCATCCGCACCTCCGAGAGCACCTGCTTGCTCTCTTTTCGTTCGTGTCGGGTAACTAATGCCAACGGATCATGAGAAGGAGACAATAAAGAAATAAAGAGCACATCTGTGGTTTCGCACACACTTGTGCACTATGTTATGCCCCATGCAGATGGCTGATATTCATTGAGATCGGCCGCTATAACCTAAATTTGACCAGGAGGAAATTAATAGTTACCTAATTCAACTTGTTTATGAAAAGAAACCCCAAAAGTCACATTTCTAAATAGTGTAAGCCTGTAAAACACTTACGAGCATCAAAATGCTGTTAGCTGGCGTCGTAAAAGCCATTAACGCCACTTTTATTTCGATGTATTTATCGGAAAACACAAGTCACATTACGCCACCATAAAGTTACATTAAGTTATTAATAAGTGATAAAACAAATATTGTGATACAAATGTTTAATATTAGAAGGGCAACTTACGTAGGTGAATCTAATAAAATTCTCTGATTTGTTTTGTTTTAGCCGTATGAAAAATCTTATTATAAAATTGTTTGCGATTGGTTGAATGTATGAAACTTGATCAACATTAAAATATATATTAAGTTCTGATATTAAATTAATGTTTTAATATAGCATAGATTAATGAACTCGATTGCCGTCGGCTGAAAAAGTGGTTTTCTGTTTGATTTTTGTACAGATAAAAGCTTTTAGTGTAACAACTCGAGGATAACGAATAACAATTTTACATATTAATCCCCGATCAGAGTACCTACTAGTCATAATGTGAGTGGTATTATACTGGCGTCCTCAAGCTTAAATGCCGTTAAATACTAATACAAATTTTTTAGTTATGCGGCAAGAGTGGCAAATTATTAAAAAAAATTGCTACTTAAGAACTAGAAGTCATATTTGTGACTTTGAGATGAGAGACTGATTAATAGATCTCACGAGGTACTTTAAAATTGTGAATCTTTAAATTTAAAATAAGGCCTTCTATTTAATTGAAAGTCCAATTTTATATTCTTTATTATTTTTCTAATTATCTTTAAAAAGGTTTACAAAATCATTGTTATAATGCCGCATATCATAACGGCATTTTAGTGTTTGGTTTTAGTTTAATTTTATTACAATTAACGATACTTAAAAAATATTTATTATTTCTAACAAAGAAAGCCGTTAACGACTTTAAAGTTGATATGAGTTAGCGTCATGTTTTCTAAAATAACAATTTGCTTGATTAAATTTCGGTAAAAGTAATTAAGCCCAGTGAATTATAGTAATTTATGAAACATTGTATTTTCAGTAAATTTTAGATACAATAAAATTTTAAAAGCAGATAACTACAAAATCTATAACTTTGACGGAGTTCTAGCAAAGTATTCTTTTCGTTCTACTTTTTGTAGGTAATTATAATCTTGCCATAAATATATAGGTAACTAAAATCAATGTTTTTACTTATACTAAGGGCTTACATTTTTATGTATTATATCTTAACGTATTAAATGAATTTATATATTTACCTAAAAATAGTAATCTCTTGGTTAAGGTCCCGGGAGTATCGTGAGTATCAGAGATCTCCTTCGACGATTTAATTTTTCTTTGTCAACTGGGTCTTTGACCGCACAAACTGAACAAAATGCCCAGAACGAAATCGTTGGAACACAAAACGTACCGTGCTATATTTTACAGTATGGGTCATAATTACAACACATATATAATTTCTCCTTAGAACTGTTTCAGCAGCGCTGGCGCCACGATGGAACTCATATTCGTAAATAACGCGATATTACTATTTTTATATTTTGTGAACAGAAAGATATCAAAGAAAAAACAAATGGAGCCAACACCAATGAATGACTAAATTCGAAACAGAGATACATCAGTCCAAATATAAAATATATTAGAATTTGGAATTCGTAATCTAACGCCAGATATTTGAGTTCGAAGTTGCTAGTTCGACAAAACACTAATTACCTAATTACATGTAATTGAAACACTTGCATTATTGAATTATCTTACATAATTATAAACTAATATCATAAAGAAAAAAGATTACCTTTTTTTGAAATGTTTGTTTGTGTGCGTAGTCTATAGACTGATCGATAAATTGACTGATGAGTTGATTTTTTAAATGATTTCAGTTTTCATCTATAGAACGCTACACTATCAGGGAGTACCATAAAATGTTTATTAAAAAGAAAATAAGAATCTCTTTTTAAATTACAATAATGTAACAAAAGGTTTATATTTTTAATATCTGTGTTTGTTTGTAATTAATAAACGCAAAATCAGTTAAATTTAATTTTATTCACAGGTAAGTTGCTCCATTAGTAATTTTTATCTATAAGCTATAATAATATTTTATTTAATCAGAGACTCCTACAAAACTTACAATAATAATGATATTCCATGTTTCTGAACTGTAAAAATTGTATTTAATTTATAACGTCCCACATATTCAAATGTCCTTATTAAAAATTTATGACAATAATAAAAATATCCTGGGTCATTATTTACACACTGCCATCGGATGCCAAACTAAGCAAAGCTAGTACCTACTATGGAAACCAGATAACCGATATACTACTTTATTATACTACTTTCTTTTGTAAATACATACTTATATAGGTAATTACACCCAGACTCAGGACAAACAGACATGTATATAAACACAAATATTTGTCCTGGGTGGAAATCGAACCCACGACCTCCGGCGTGAAAAGCAAGCATTTGCCAACTACGCCAACGGTCCCGCCAAACAATGTAATGAGAGTCAGAACTGCCCATCTAGCAGCTTGAGAAGCTAAACTGTTAGCTTTAGTTTTATTTTATTTATATATTAATCTATTCATAATAATATAATAAAGTCGTAGAAAAGTCAAAACTGTACATTGAACATTTTTTTAAAAAGGATACTTGGGGCGTGATCTACAACCGATATCAAAGCCAAAAATATAGTTTTTGGATTTTTTTCTGTTTATCTGTTTGTCTGTATGTATGTTCGGGCTAAACTCATAAAGTACTGCATGGATTTACTTCAATATTTGCATTAATATTACTAAGAGGTCGGGTCAACATATAGGCTACATATTATCACGCTATCACCTACGGGGGAGGAGCTGTGATAATTTATAAAGTTTAACGCGGGTAAAACCGCGGGCCACCGCTAGTATTATATAAAGTTGTTTACTTCTAATTTCAGGCATGATTGATAAAAACTGGATCGCAAAAAGAAATATTGATAAATTATGAGGTCGCATTGTTACAAGTGTAGGTATATCCTCTTATTGAACTCACAGATTATAAGGACATCACGCGCTTTGCTTTTGCTTGTCTACTATATTTTATAAAGTACAGACGCCAGCACATCAAGCTACCCTAATCTGTCAAATTTCCCCAATTGAAAGTGAACCTTATATTTTTGTGATAAAGTTGAAAATCTATTAAAGAGATTTGACAGATTGGGGTAGCTGGATGTGCTGGCGGCTGTACAACAAGTAATAAGCGGCTTAAACTGACGACGTGCCAGTATATAAACTCCACCATAGTTTCCCTATTGTGTATGTAAGTTGTTATAATGGCTGTAGTACGGCACTGTGTTACAGCTATTATACCAACTACTCTCAAGTGCTAATATTGTTAAGGGCATTAAATTTCAAATAATTAAGCGATGTTATAAATTAAATGTAAACAGTAGCCGAGGTCAACATTTGACCCGCGTTTATCTTTATAACGGAGTATAACGTGAATGTTTTGGAAGTGAGGGTCCTCAAGACCTCCTAGAAGTCTCCAGGAGATTTATGTGGTGACCCTCGCAATAAACAACGCCCAGTGAGACCTATGTTTAGTGGAAGGAGCACAAATCTTTGTACGCGCGTCTCAGATTGTGCCGGAAACAGTAGTTTAGTTAAATTATTGTAAACATTACTGGGGACATTAATTAGGGAAGTGAATGTTTGAATATGTGATTAGATTGTTTCGTTTCTTTCTTTGAAGTTTATAACTGTTACAAAAGGGTGACGAATGATTTGATTCCCTGTGTGAATGCGGAGTAGAATATAATACTACACTACAGTACCCTCAAGTCCAGTGTAGCTAGTATGGATTGTCATACAGTATAATAACTGCCTCGTTGGTCTAGCGGTAGCGTGTTCACCCGCAGAGAACGAGGTTATGAGTACAAATCCCGGGTCGAGCCAAAAGGTGATTTTGGAACTTTTCTTTAAAAAGTAAAATTTTTCAGCATCAGCCCGAAGTCTGGGAGTTGACGGTATTATACCCCCGTGCCTTGGAGACCACGTAAAGCCGTCGGTCTTGAACCTAACCTCAATCTGGTCGTGTCGCCCAGGCGTCCCATCGGATCATGAGAGTGATGGAATAGAAAGTGCTCCTGTGTTTGCGCACACACTTGAGCACTATAATATGTCCCGCACAAATGGCTAATATCTGTTGAGACTGGCCGCCGTGGCCGAAATTCGGCTAGGAGGACATTCTTATTTATTAATATGCTATTGCCAAACTACTTAATAATATTAGGGCTAAAGTTTAAATAACATATGAATAAGTATATAAATTTATACAGCGAAACTTATTGCCCAAGCTATGTATGGATGGATCGAGTGCAATGCAATTCACACGATGTTCAGTATCTCATAACATACAATACAAACCCAAGGGACTGTACCAAAGATATCATCCCTCATATTCCACGACATTCTGGAGAAATATTCAAATAAGGACATAAAAACAATAGTTTGTATTGATGTAGTTAAATGAGAAATAGTTTGCGCCCGCGCTATTTTTCTTCAGGATAATAATTGCTTTTTCTTTTTAAAGAGAACTGCACACGGGATAATAATACATAATATAATAATAAACATGCAATTTACGGACACACAGCATAGTTCCAAATACCGCAGTGTGTCAAGTCGAAAGTCTTCGACCAGTGTGTGTTGCTAGTAATGACTTATGGAGCAGCGACGTGTTCGTTTACTATGAGCCTCATAAGAAAGCCCAAGGTCACGCTATGCTCGGAGCATTCCTGCGTGATTGTATCGGAAAGAATTTCCAAACTGTAGTGGTAGTGGTCGGGGCAAATAGCTCGTAAAACCAACGGCCGCCGGGCAGAAAGGTTCTCGAGTGTCGACCACAAACCGGAAGACGCAGCGTGGGTAGGCCACGATCCAAGGCGGACCGACGATCTTGCAAGAGTCGCGGGAAGCGGCAGGATTCGGGCAGTTCAAGCCGGCCCTTGTGGAGTTCCTTGGGGAGGCCTTGTCCAGGACGTGGACGTCTTTCGACTGAGATGATGATGATGATGTAATGGTTTAATTTATACATTACTTTAGTTTTTTATATACATTTTTACTTGGCAAAGTCACAATCTAGAAAGAAATTGATTCTAATCATTACATTAAATTACATAAGCTTACGTAATATCATTATTTGTGTTATCGGATAACTTAATTCGTCGATCAGTCTCGTAACATATATTATAATAATAATATCTAGGGACAATGTCACACAGATCATCCTAGCTCGAAACTAAGCAAAGCTTGTACCTACTATGGGTACCAGGCGACGATAAACATACTTATGTAGATAGATATATACTTATATACATAGAAAACATCCATGACTTGGAAACAAATATTCGTGCTCATCACACAAATATTTGCACTTACCGGGATTCGAACCCAGGACCACCAGCTTCGTAGGCAGGAGCAGTACCAACTAGGCTACGGTGACCGTCGAAATTTGATTCATAACTTTTGTACTCATAACTACGAAATTATACTTCGTCCCACAAATTGTTGCCCGGCGCGGGACTCGACCCCGCGATACGAAGCGGCGAGGCGACTGTCTTAGCCGCTGCGCCACACGTGCTTATATTTTAGGACAATGAAATATTTTTATCAGAAAAAAAATCATTTCTAATAAACTATTAGGCCATTAGAGATTTTATTTAATTATTTGTGAAATAATAAAACTTCTTGGGCAATGTTGTTTCATATACTGAGTAATTAAAGCGGTTTAGTATCGGACTCTAACTTGAATTAAATAAAATAGGAGAGGGTTTAATAATAACTGTTTCAGGAGTAAAATGATTGGCAAAAGAATAATATAGTATGCAAAATCAAATAAAAAACGCATCATAATCAAAAACTTTAGTTAAGTTTATAAATTATAAACTCATTTTACTTAAACAATACCAGACTATTAAACAACAGTGTAAAAAATAATTCATAACAGCAACCATCAGACAAAGTTACCGACACAGCGGGTGTGAAATTTCAAAGTTGGCTCCATCTGTCAGTATTAGATCCTTAACTATGCGCCGTGATGCACAGTTTCGAATAGTTGTGTACACATGAATACTCGTACACCTCCACTTTTAGCTTTAATAATAACTTTTACTTATATTGGAGGTGCTTCAAACATTTCATGTTGTTTACTTCGCAATTAATTTTACACTAGAATTTGAGTTCGAAACTGTTGAGGGACTAATTTGGTGGTTTTATTTCTGTTTTAGAGACGGATCTCGTTCTGCAAAATGAATATATCTAAGAATGCGATGACCTTATAATTAGAGGAATGGGTCTCTGAAGACACGTTATGGAAAACAATTTGTAGAGCTGTCACAACGGTATTACAAAGAGTAATGCTGTAGGTATAGTATATGTTAACGGTCTTGTTAGTCCAGCTGTAGTGTGTTGAACTTTAGTTAATACGGTTCCTTTCCATTCGTTCGTTTTTCAAATCAAGGGTTGGGCCAAAAATCCCAATAACACATTGAATTTTATCTGGCAAGAAAATTACTCATTAGCAGCCCGAAGCCTGAAAGATGGCGGAGTGTTAAACACGTGAAGCTGTCAGTCTTGGGCATGATTTCTCCTCGGTTGTGTTGGATAGCCGTCCCATCTAAATATACGTGTAACTCAGGAAGGCTGGAATAGAGAGTGCACCTATTTTTTAACCACCCACAGAAACCTGGTTGAAATTAGATATAATATATCTGTGTTTCTTTTATGGGTTAAATTTCAGAGCTTTTTGTAACTAAATGGTAATTAAGTCGAAATTTTACTAAGCTACAGCCAAACATGCAGTTTTGACTAGAAGAACTTGGAGGTTTTTGACCTTTAGGTTATTATTTTATATACAGCAGCGTATTGTGGTTCAACACACTTCTGTATATTTGAATATCAATCTAAATTTACCTAATAAGTTAGTGTCCTCAGCCTCTCCATTCCATTTATCTCCGGAACTGCGTACAATACCTTCATTATTTAGGGATTATGCGGTTCTTAATAGGTGAACTGAACGTAAACAAAGTAACAGGCCAACTAAATCACCCGCACTTACAACTACGCAGTTAATTTTGTAGCAAAGCTAGTGGGAACTTTATTGTCTCCGGAGATAATATTTCTAGTTACATTCTCAGAAGGGTACTCCTTATTGTTGGAGGCTTGGAATGTATGTAATGGAACATCTTGCTAGATAGCTAGCTGTATCTAGAAAATATGGCTTAGTTTAAGAACGTCCGCTTGATTTCGAGGGCAAGTTAAACTCGGCACCAGTGTTCTAATGAATATAGTTGGAACAATATGTTAGAAAACGATTGCATGGTGCAGTGATTAAGGTACTCGCCTTGCTACTACCTCAGTATCTTCGTGGTTTGGGTTTGACGACCGCAGAGGACTAACATTTATGATAAGATTTTATGATCTGTGCACCCACCATGCTCACTCTGCACCACCCTAAGGTTGACTGGCAGAAAATGCCTAGGGCATTAAGTCCGCCTTTGTACAATTTTATGTGCATAAAGTGATAAATAAATAAATAAAATAAACATTTGTGTTACCCATAAAATGTAACGAAATTGATTCAGCACGTCAGTATTAACACTTACTTATCACGCTCACAATAAAGCAGTAAAGTCCAATACAATATTAAGCTTACTTTATAAGATTTTAGTTACTTACTTATAAAACCGTCTGCACAGACGGCTTAGGCCTAAAATCTTACAAATTAAGCTTAATAATATATATGAAATTGTTGAGAAATCCATAAATAAATATTATTAGTACATATTTTTTTAATTTAATACTATTTAATCGACTATAACTTAAGGCACAACACTGTTCAGCCCAAGTATTTTGCCACTCCAAGACAGAAGACCATCGTGAATCTTGTTGAACGGTAAAGATTCTCATATAAAATGTTGACGCCTACCTAATATTAAAGAAGTCATAAATACCTAAGTTGTTCAATTTCGTGGGTGGTATGACCATTATAGACTATTTTAAAATACGTTTCCTACACTATGTTACACGTTGTAATCGTATACAAGTATAATATATAATTGTATATTTACAAGCGCCCTTAATGGGTATAGTGAATGTTTTTTGTTTAATCTTATTTTATAAGTATTCCCCGTTTAATAGAAAATAGGATTCGTATTAAATGACTATTGATAACAGCACGAATATTGAGTTTTGTTTTTATTTAATGTCGAGGATACATGAAAATAGTGTGATGATATATTTTGTCTCTATATCTATCTAATAATATAATTTATTGCCACTAATTGGTTGAACCTTTAATTTATATGCGAAAATGTTTCGAGATTTGAATTGAAATTCAACTGTGGCGGTCACTTCCCTAGTGCTTATACACAAGTGTGTGCTCAATCACACACAGAAGATATTTCTGTCCTCTTACTCTCATGAGTTTAATAGTCTTGAGGCCCCGATCGCTCCTATTGGCCGGTGAAGCCGCCCAAACTAACCGTAAACGTCATGATAAAAAATCACTTTCAAAATATGTCGGGACTGTCTTTTATTTTTCTAAAGGGTTTTAACTTTCTATAAAAGAGCAAGAACACATAAGACATTGAATCATTTAATTACGAGTATATGCTTTAGTTTTGAGAAAGGCGCAGGCCCTAACAATCAGTTCTCCAAAATTGTAAGGTATCTTGTGGTTTTGTCGTAAATTAAAATTAAGCAAGTCCATAGCAAAGCTACTAGCAAATTGCCTTCAGAGACAATATTTCCTGCTGCATTCAAAGCTAAAGGAAGTGCCCGATCATTTACAAGTTGCCCGCCAGCCGAGGCTTAACGACCAGATTGACTTGGGGAACTTAAACCTTGAGGGAAAATACCCAAGTCGTACTTAGACCGAGATCCCTCGAGAAAGAACTACATTTACAAAATGTCACTGAGAAATATATTATATTACGTATAGAAATACTGAGAAATACATTATATTACGGAACATGATGAAATAACACAGTTGCTTTGAGAATAAAGATTTAATAATAGAAATTTGTGAGTCGCTCTGGTATTTCATCTGACTTGTTCAAAGTAAAGTAATGAGTGGTACTTGGTTACAACTTATCGAAAAGTACATAATAGGCCAAGATCTCCGAAGCAAATAATTAATCAAAATGTTTATGTTATATAACATAAATATATTATATATATTTGTGTAAAAAAATGTAGTTACATAACTACATTAATAATATTAATAATTGTTGATTAGGCTGTCATTGTTCATCATTGGCATTGTTGTTGATAGTGGTTTCAGGCAATGCAAAGAGCCTCGAAAAGTACCTAAAGAGACTTACTCGAGGTTGACTTTACTTGGGGCAATAATCAGATTCAAAAAGCAGTCCTTTTGGACACGGCTCGCAGTATCGAGACGTTAATGTCTATAACCTCATACCTTCAGTAGTGCGTTTATTCAATGGTAATACTCTTAGCTCAGGAGGTAATGCAGTTATGCCATATGAACATTTCTATTATATAAATTTATTCTATGATTAAGTACTATCAATGTTGTGTAGTATGTGTAGTTTAAATTTTAACTAACTGAACTTATATATCACACACACAATGAATTGAAGTTTTGTGTAAAAAACTATTAGATTTTTGAACAAAAGTTAATTTATATGAAACTAAAAAGGGTATGAAATATTTGCAGAGAAATAATTTTAACTGGTGCGGAAATTATGAATGAAACTATATTAAAGAGTATTGAAATTTTTACAGACCAACTGAGATGGTAAATTTATTTAATTTATGAGCATAATTATATTTGTAAACTACAAATTATATGTTCATTAAGACAAATAATCAGAAATGGTGAGAGTTATTTGGAATTTAGTTCTGACTAATTATTCATACAAGGCTAAGGTAAAAATTAAAACGGTTCAGCTGAATAGTTTATATCACAACCTTTCGTCTCTCTTGGAACCTGTGATACTCAAAGAATTATTTAAATTCATTTTATGTTAAACTACAGTAGCTTTTCATCGCAGAACCTTAGCCTATAAATACTAGGGAAAATACTCAAGTCTAAACTAGTAGCGTCAGTGTACCAGATGTTCGGTGGATAAATGCTGTTTAATGATTGGGATTCGTTTAGAGTCTTTAGATTGGTTTGCTTAAGATCGATATTTTGCGAAAGTTAAAGTAGGTATGTACCTACCATTCATACCATTATTACGGGTGTAATAATGGCATGGCGTGGTGGGTAGATACTTTTGCCTTTTACGCAAATATGCTGAAGCGTCTTATAAGACCAGGACAATCCATACCCGGAAGAGTCACATGCTGCCAGATGAGACTAAATTGGACATGCTATATCATAATATCATTTTGGAGTTAAAAGTAATTAATTAAAATTGTATGTGCTGCGTGAGAGTTCATTACCAGAATTAATTAATATTCTGCTTTTTTCCTCTACGCTCTTTGAAAATACTTATTTACGTGGGGATATCCTAAGTGAGGGAAGAATGTCTACAGACAATTTTGGAATCAGAATACCCAGGTATCATAATTCTTAACAGTCAAAAACAATTTTTTTTGACATGAATTGTGGGCGTTCCCCATATTTTTTCTATTTATAGATTACGAACTTGATTTATGAGTATCTTAAATTCATTTTTAAATCTACTATATAAAAATAAGTCGGGTTTTCCTTCCTGACGCTTTAACTCCAGAACGCACGAACCGATTTCCACGGTTTTGCATTCGTTGGAAAGGTCTCGGGCTCCGTGAGGTTTATAGCAAAGAAAATTTATAAAATTTAACGCGGGTAACACCGCGGGGCACAGCTAGTTACTTATATAGAAAAGACATACTAGACACTAGTGATTACCTTTTTTCTAATTATCGCCATATAGTTACGAAGCAGTTAAATTAATTATTTAAGCATATCTACTTTTAATTGTGTATTACCACAAGCATTATTTAAATTAAAGGAATACAAATAATAAGTGAAACATGAAATGTTAACACATAATTATTTTAACGAATTCGTAGTTTATATTTAGAAAAATGACTACATGAATATTTATTTTCACTCGCTTTTTGTTTAGCTCCGTTTTATATATGTGGTATTTTTAGAAGTGTTATAAAAAGGCATAACTTGTCGATGTATCTATGAACGCGCGATGACAAACCATCTTAAATGTGCCACTATTTGCTCATGGAGATTCCTCTTCATTATATGGTTCGTCAACTATCCATAGATTGAATGGCAATCGTGGTCGGTGTGGAACCGTTAACTCATTGACGGCTCGTTGACGCATGTTGAAGTTTACGTTTATTTCGACTTTAATTTTGCTGCAACTGTACAAATAAATTCCTTTAAACAAATAGTTTCTAATAATTAAAAATAACTTCATAAGAATACGTTTAAAAAAATTTAAAATAACTTCATCATAATTAGTTTCAATTAATTATTGATTCGTAAATATTTATTGGAAAGCTATAGATTAGATATTATAACTTATATACTGTTGTTTAAAAATACTCTTATTGTATGGCCATTCGAATTTACAATAAATTGTCAAATTATTTGAAAAGCCTTCATTTAAATATGTTATAACGCAAATTATGTGAAATTTTAATTAATAAATGTTATTATTCTACAAAAGAGTATTTAGATGATAAGTAATTTTAAATTGTTCATAGATTTTTTTGTTATAAGATAATATTTGTACACCAGAAATGGTAGATAGTAATATGAGACTCTCGCATTTGTAACACCTAGGTATATTCCTTTATTGTACTATATTCTTACAAATAAACTATATTTTATTCTATATCACCGTTTGTATAAAAAAATTACTCTTCATAAAATAATGTTATTCTGTGTGGTGAATATATTCCTGCTATTAGATAATTTCTCCTGTAATTCGCTACATCGTTATCCCCTATTCACATAGGGCCTATGCACACCACGTGCTTTAAACGCGCCGTCAACGCGCTCTAAGTGGCACGCTGTTGAATACTTCTCTTTATGACTATTATAAAATAATATGTTGTCCGCGATATATTGAATTAGGTAGAACTATTTTATAGCGAAAATGGTTATTTAATTTCTATTAATTCTAAATTCCTCACAGAAACGGCTTTGTTTTGTGTAATATTTTTGTAATGAAGGGATTTTAATATTTAAACTGTATATGCTGGATGCTAGGGGTGTCAGGGGAGAAACCATGACGACTTAAAACAGAGTCGATACTGTTAAAAAGCCAAGGATCTCGTTATACGAAGAACATTCCTATAAAAAGAAAATGGTTATAGGGGAAGAATTAAAGAAATTGGAGCTAGTAAAATAGAGCCCTAAAGGATAAAATGCTGTAAAAATTACACCCCAATCGCATAAGAGGGTCTGCAATGTGTGTAAATCGTTTTTTTTTGCTTTTCAAATCAAAAAAATCATTAAGCGTTATGGTTTTACTTAAAATAAGACTTTTATAATTGACTCTCTATTGACATATTGTAGTGTTTAATAAGCACAAGTGTACTCTTTCTTCCATTATTTTATAATCCTAGTTAGCGTGGTTGGTAAATGCTTGCCTTTCACGCCGCAGGTCGTGGATTCGATTCCCACCCGGGACAGATATTTGCGTCCTGAGTCTGCGTGTAATAATGTATATAAGTATGTATTAACTGAAGAAAAGTAGTATATCAGTTATCTGGTTTCCATACATGTTCTGCTTAGTTTGGGGTCAGAGATTGTAAATAATGTCCCAGAATTTTATTATTATAATTATATCAGGCGCAGTAATTAAAAACAGTTTTACCATAGTCCTTACATCGTAGCATGTTTTTACCTAGTTTTCAAATGTCTTGAAATAGGACACCCTGCCGCTATGGATAATGTAGACGTTTAAAATTAATCATAAACTAATTAGATTATGCTATGTAATTTGAATAAAACCTCATTTAACAAAAAAGCTGTTGAAAAAAAAAGGAAGATGTTCTGCAAATATAGAGTACACTTATCTGTAAGAGATATCAATCGTCGTTCGGCAAAATATTGACACAAACCTCAAAAGGCAGCAAAATAAGATCTCGCTCAAACGCAACCAAAGACCTTTGATAAATTATGTACCTCCTGTTCCTTCTATTTAGGAATTTGAGCGCAAATCGCATCGTATAAATTTCCACTAAATTCTGAATGCTTATCAAATACGTACGAATTTCGATGTCAAAGAGTTGTTCGATGGTATATGGCTGAAGGGACGAAGGGCGAAGGGTTAGAATTTCGCAGTTTGCTTGGAATTCCTGTGATGTCACAAACAGAGCGTGCCACTAAAACTATCATCTAGAATTCTATTAAGAAATTCTTACGTCTACGACTCACATGTTAGATAACCGATGCGCAATTTCACGGGCGTGTGTTCAGGAACAACAGTCAGATAAAATAGCTTCTGTGTAAATTTTTTTATTATTATTTAGCTACCTTAGTCGCCATATTCAATATATATACAATATATCTTGTCTTGAAAATAAATTATTATCTATGACAGCTAGAGTAATTTCAATATGTTAATATTGAAATTTATAATGTCTTTATAATCCGCACGTAATATTGAGATTACAAAAAAGAAAATCGAAAAGAATTAAATAGTTTTACACTTTTAAATTAGTATAGAAAATATTTTTCATATTAACGATAAATACTGGATGCTAATCCCCTTTATATAGTTTTCAAATGAGAGACAAAATTAAGACAAAAACATTATATCGATGTTTTTATTGCTGATTAGGTTCAATTTCAATTTACTTATCTCCTTAACTTTACTTTATCTCCTTACAACACAGGTACCATCAAAATAAAATCTAGGGGACCAAATATGTCAAACTCCATAATATAAATAAAATAATTTAATATAAAATAATTATACAAATGATGACAGAAATTCGTCGGACTACTGTAGCCAAAAGTCACTGCTAAATGCCAAATGCTAAATGGCCCCTGGGGCAGTAAGGTTCTCGATTGGCGAACCCGAACCGGGAGACGCAGCGTGGTCCCCTACTAGATGGACCGATGATCTTGTGAGGGTCGCAGCAAGCCGCTGGATGCGGGTAGTACAAGACCGGCAACTGTGGAGATCTTTGGGGGAGTCCTTTGTCCAGCAGTGGGTGTCTCTCGACTCATATGATGATGACAATGCTAAGACAAAAATTACAATTTTTGCGATTAAAAAATATTGAATAACTCTGCAATGTTTACTTCCTATACAATTTTATTTCTTTGAAAGCTCATTTAACAGGAAATAGTGAGGCTGTAGCCGGGAAATTAGCTGCGTAATCTCCTTAGTAGGTAATTTCCTGTCTCGAGCTTTTGCTATGAATACGATTTCGTTCATAAAAACATATTGTATTGGAGATATTCTCTTGATGTAGGTATGTTCTTGAGAGAATTTGTTTATTGAAATTCAGACTACGCTTGTCGTCTTGATGAAATTCACTAGATTTTAAGTTAATCGTCTGTTAAAAAAGAAACGGATCTCGAAAAGTAAGAATCATTACGTTGTCACAATTTGAAGCGTTTTTTTTATAGAACTGTTGAGTTTATAAATACTACTGTAGCAAATTTTACGTTTGAAGTAGGTAACTTAGTAAGTTAAAGTAGCATTAAAAAGTCACCGTATTATCTACCACAATCTTGGCGTAGTTTTGTAAATTTCAGTCACTACTAATTTAATTATGGGGCAAGATAGACTTACTGTAGAATCCCGTAGTCAAGGGATCACTGCAAAATTATCGTAGCAGTTACTTTATAATGAGTTTACGTAGCATTGGGAAATAACAGCAGCTAAGTTGTAACTTCTCAATGCTATGCAATTATGTGCATATGTACTTTACACTGCGGAGTTACTGAGGCACTAACGAGTTAATGGCACATTGCGTATGATTACACTTTATTTACTTGTTGTTCAAGTAGTGTTAATTGAATAGTATTCGGCAATAAAAAACATTAGTATCTTGTTATAAATATTGAAAGGATATCTAAAATATTTTCGGGAATCAGCATAAAGTTGATAAAGTAATTGAGTTAAAGGGTATGAAAACGTTGAATCTGTTATGACTTCAGAAGAATATTCATTCTAACACTGGTAGTAACATTTTTTATCGGAGCCACTGAGTTTTATATTATAACCATAGATAGAGCGCTTAGTAGGTAGATCGATTTTTGGTCCTTGCGACATATTTTAATAGTATTGACATGGGATCCGAGTATTCACCAGGATCTACATTATATACTTATTGTTAACGTTGGTAATGATTGTTAGAGACCCTCATACGAATGTGTGCATACATGATGAACTGAGATTTGACCGCATAAAATTATATTATGCCTAAAGTTACGTGAAAAAAGTGGATAAGTTATATAATATTTTTACATTGATGCGATCTTTATTTAGTGACAAATTAGGTACTACTTTAATTAAGGATTCCTGGAATACCGGTGTCATGTCCATATTAATATATACATTTGAAGCCTTAAATACCTAATCCGATCATTAATTATAACTTATTTTTTTAACTGCAGTGTTTACTTACGTAAAAACAATCTATTTTGCTACTTATTTTAGTACCAGGGATATAATAATAGTGCTTGCCTAATGGGGTCAGGTCCAACCCGAGGTATGGGAAACTTCCATCTGCGGGCTTGGGAAATTTACTTGCCGGAAAAATCGGAAATCGGGATAACACATTTTGACCTGACCCGGGACGAATAATAATAAACATATTATAATAATATCCTGGGACATTATTTACAGACGGCCATCTGATCCCAAAATAAGCGGAGCTTGTACTATGGAAACCAGATAACTGATATACCACTGTATACACTTCTTTTATTTTTGTAAATACATACTTATATAGATAATAACACCCAGACATGTTCATGCACACAATAATTTGTCCTGGGTGGGAATCGGACCCACGTCCTCCGGCGTGAAAAGCAAATAAATCCGTGCTGAAAGAACTGAAGATCACTCACTCGTACAGCCAAAATACCAAGCTGATTACAGGCGGAGTTTGCTGATCAAATCTATTTACCATAAGTATTAATATTCACAAGTTCAGCTATTGGTTCATTAGTGCATTTCGCACGTTCGTAACGTTGCACTTCTCCGCGTCCTGTGTCAGCCGAGGGCAATTCCTCTAATTAGATAACGAATTAACGTCTTCACAGCGCTGCTTGTTTTCCTCATCAGGGGTGCCTTTGCAGAGTATGTTTAGAAAGCATTTTGAAAGCTGATCCGACGGGGTATGTTGACTCTGTCGTTTTAATTACGCTGTAGTGTAAGCATAGGAATCTCGAGATGTTTTTGTGGATAATAGTAGCAATTCTGTATTCTACACTATTAAATGCGCCATCTATGCCCCCTATCTTATTCAATACTAATTATGCTGTAGATGCTACTTCAAGCGTATATTAGTAGTTTCTCGTTCAACTTACTAGTTGAGAGTCGATTTTTATGTATGTACTATCTCTTTTTGACTTGGTGATTTTGTCTATCCTAAGGTTGTCTGAAAGAGATCTCAGTTAGCGAAACGATACGTTGTACTTACGATATCTAATGTTACTATTTACTCTCATATGTAAATCTTGGTATCCGTTAAAGAGTGTTTGTTTTGCTAATTTTAATATAAAGCATTTTTTTCAAATTTATATCTATCTAATGAAAAGAACAGGAAAACTTTATTTGTGTTAATTTAGTTTATTAAAGTTAAGCGATATGTTACTGTCGAGAATGGCCCTGATATTCTTTTTATGCTATAAGTAAGTAAAAAAACCAAAATATTACTTTACATTTTGACATTTTAAAATAAGCTTTCGGAGGCTTTTTATGTGACATCGGGTTCCATAAAGTAATAATTTTGCGACTGTGTGCAAACCGATCCCAATAGACATGGGAACAAAACCAGGAACAACAATTGGAATAATAATTACGGTTTAAAGAAACATTCAACCGAAATAATAATATACTTTTTTGACAACCCATTGAAACTAAAATTATATCGACCATTAAAAAAAACCGTACGAAAACAAAATTCAAAGGAAAACATCATATTGCTGAGTTAATCTTTTTAACAGAATTGGAACTCGTATGTATTTCATTAACTAAGGGGCTGACAACAGCTTAATAGGTCTATTCTCAAGCTTTTTGCCAGTACAGGGTCAACTTGTTAGAACGCATATAATTTGTTAAATTGGCACAAATGTATGGATCTCAATAGAATATACAGATAAATATTCAAAGGAATTCATCGTTAATTTAACAAAATCATGAATAAATTTCATCATCATATCAGCCGAAAAACGTCCACTGCTGGACAAAGGTCTCCCCCAAAGATCTCCACAATTGCCGGTCTTGCGCTATCCGCATCCAGCGATTTCCAGCGACCCGCACAAGATCATAGGTCCATCTTGTAGGGGGCCTGCCCACCCTGCGTCTTCCGGTTCGTGGTCGCCACTCGAGAACCTTTCTGCCCCAGCGGCCGTGGGTTCTACGAGCTATGTGCCCTGCCCACTGCCACTTCAGCTTGGCAATTCTTACGGCTATGTCGGTTACTTTGGTTCGCCTGCGAATCTCAACATTTCTGATTCGATCTCGCAGGGAAACTCCAAGCATAGCCCTTTTTATTGCGATTTGGGTGACCTTGAGCCGCCTGATAAGGCCCATAGTGAGCGACCACGTCTCTGTTCCATAAGTCATCACTGGCAACACACACTGGTCGAAGACTTTCGCCTTGAGACACTGCGGTATTTGGGACGAGAAGATATTACGTAGCTTCCCGCCGTCGCCGAACGCCGCCCAGCCGAGTTGGATTCTACGATTGACCTCCTTCTCAAAGTTGGACCTACCTAGTTGGATGGTCTGTCCTAGGTAAATATAGTTCTCTACAACTTCGAGTGCAGAATCTCCAACCTTAACTAGAGTGGGTGCAACATGGATGTTGGACATGATTTTCGTCTTATCCATGTTCATTTTCAGACCCACTTGGTGAACCCAGAGTAAAACTATCCAAACACTGTATGGTACGAATGTATATTTTTGATTAAACTTAGCCTACTTATATCTACATTTCTCATAGTACAAGAGGTATGCGTTTAAGGAGATCATATTTAATAATTTATCGAAGACAGGTATATCTAAAATATTTTTGCTATAACGCGGGCAAGGCCCGCGCGGTACAGCGCGTGCGCCTCATATAAAAACATGTGGCATGAACTCAGTAGTGTCAGTTCCCGGTCGGCACCGCGGTGTTCGGACGTCTATGCTTTCACATATTATGTATTGCAGCTACAGTGGTCCCCCCTTAGCGAAGCGTACTGGAGGCTTGACAGCTCTGCCGGATCTCGTCCTGTAGTGCTGATCTTGGGATGTTAACGTTGCCGCTGCAGGTGTAGAAGGGATATCCGTGGTAGGTGCACCGTCGCTGACATCAGTATTTTGCTCAGTACTCAGAATATACGCCGGCTTCAAGCGATCGATGGATACGTTGATAGTACGAGTCGGTAATCTAATCTTAAAGTATTTCTCGCTTCTCTCCAGAACTGGATACGGCCCCTCGTAGGGACGTTGCAGCGGTTTACGTACGGCATCAATACGTAGAAATACGGATTCACAGGTACGGAGATCTCGGTGCACAAAAATGTTTTTGTTGTTGCTATGCGGTACGTAGGCTGGTGTCAGCTGAGTGATAACGCGGTGTAGTTTGTCGACGTAGGTATAGTCCATCTTCGTACTTGCAGGTGATGGTGTGAGAAAATCTCCTGGCAAGCGTAATGCTTGCCCGTAGGTCAGCTGCGCTGCGCTTGTGTTTGTGTCCATGCGGGTGGCGGCACGAAGTCCCATGAGTACTGTAGGTAGTTCCTCGAACCACTTGCTACATGTTGATAGCCTTGCCATCAGTGCAGCTTTCAGCGAGCGGTGCCACTGTTCTATAATCCCGTTACTCTGCGGGTGATAGGCAGTAGTACGGGCTTTCTCGGCACCGACCAAACGCGTTAATTCGAGAAACAACAGACTCTCAAATTGTCTTCCTTGGTCTGTTGTTATGGTGACGGGTGAACCGAACCGTGTTATCCATGCTTCGTAGACGGTCTTCGCTACTGTCTCAGCCGATATTTCTTGTATGGGGATAGCTTCGGGCCAGCGAGTCGCGCGATCTATCATGGTAACTAGGTACCGATGTCCGTTCGCCGATGGTGGTAGCGGGCCAACTATATCTATGTGTAGGCATTGGAATCGTGTGCTTTGCGGCAACGATGCGATATTGCTGTAGGTATGTCGTTGTACTTTGGATTGTTGACACGCAGTACATCCTTTAGCCCAACGTCCGATGTCCGTGTTCATCGAAGGCCAGAAGAACCTTTCTTGTATGAGTTTTCGCGTTGTACGGATACCGGGATGACTCACGTTATGTACAGCGTTGAACGCGGCTCGTCGCAAATCAGCTGTTATATACGGGCGTATGTTGCTCGTAGATACTTCGCAGTAGACTCGTTGGTTTGTCGTAGGTATAGCGATACTTTTAAGTGCGATGTTCGTTTGTTTGAGCAGTTCGGGTAGTGACATATCTTTTTGTTGAGCGGCCGCTAGCTGCGTATAGTCGATCGAAGTAGGTATTTCTATCGCCTCAATTCTCGACAGGGCATCGGCAACTGCGTTGTTTATACCGCTCACGTGACGTATGTCCGTAGTAAATTCGCTTATGAATGACAGTTGGCGGGCTCGGCGTTGTGTGTCATTGTCCGATGGCGGCTTGAGAATTGCGTAAGTCAGTGGTTTGTGGTCCGTGTAGATAGTGAGTTCTCTTCCCTCGAACATTTTTCTGAAATGTTTTATTGCCATGTAGATTGATGTTAGCTCTCGATCGAATGTACTGTATCGTTGTTGCGCGTCGGAGAATTTCTTGGAGAAGTAGCCGAGAGGTACCCATTTGTTATTTATGCGTTGTTGAAGTACCGAGCCTGCAGACTTGTTTGAGGCATCGCACATGATTGACATCGGATGGTCGACGGATGGTGATGGATGAGCGAGTAAAGTTGCGTTCTGCATGCTAGCTTTACAGGCTTCGAATGCTTGCAGGGCTTCAGTAAACCAGTTGATTTTTGATTTGTCACGTCTCTTTGAGTTGTGTAGGAAGGCGTTGAGTGGGGCTTGAATGAGAGCGGCGTTCGGTGTGTTGTCACGGTAAAAGTTGACCATACCGAGAAACCGTCGGAGTTCTTCGATGGTCTCCGGTTTCGGGTAATCCGCAATTACCTTGACTTTCTCGTACGGCGGCTTGATTCCTTCACTCGACACGTCGTAACCGAGGAATTTCACGTTCTCTTGGGCAAATACGCATTTTGATGGATTGATCGTAATTCCGAATTCGTCTAGTCGTTGTAGGACGATCCGTAGGTCTTGATACGCCGTGTCTAGGCTGTCTGAAGCTATGATGACGTCATCGACGAATGAGAACACAAACTCGAGTCCGCTGAGTACTTGGTGTATGAATCGTTGGAATGTTTGACCAGCTCCTTTCAGGCCTGGACACATCCTTGGAAATTCAAATAATCCGAACGGAGTGGTGATAGCGGTTTTCTCAATGTCAGGCTCGTGCACGGGTAACTGCTGGTAAGCCCTGTTCAGGTCCAGTACCGTAAAGATATTCTTGCCATGTAGCAGGTACGTGAAGTCCTTTAGTCGAGGCACAGGGTAGCGGTCGGGCTTGGTCACTGCGTTGAGACGTCTGTAGTCGCCACACACTCGTATATCACCATTTTTCTTGGGCACGACATGAAGCGGGCTTGACCAAGGGCTTTTGCTTGGGCGGCATATGCCCTGCTGCATCATGGTTTCGAATTCTTTCTTAGCGGCCCAGTAGCGGTGCGGCGGTAACGGTCGTGTTCTACTGTGCAGCGGCGGGCCGGTAGTTTCGATGTGATGTTCGACGCGATGTTTAGGTATTTGCTTCATTGAGGACGGTCGGATGATGTCCGGGTACTCGGCGAGGATTTGATGAAAGCGTTGTTGATCATCAATGCTTCTCACGGTTGGCTCGGTGGAATATGAAACTGATGTTCTGACAGATAAATTCGTGACTTTATCAATAAGACAACGTCCGCGTATGTCAACTAGCAGGTTGTGGTGTTTCAAAAAATCTGCACCGATGATGGGTTTCGTGACTGCAGCGATGACGAACTTCCAGGTGTATGGTCTTCTTAGTTTCAGATCCAGCACCAGGGTTTTCTCTCCATATGTAGGTATTGTAGTGTTGTTAGCGGCGTACAATTGAAATGATGTCGGAGCTGTCTTCATCCCTCTTTGTCTCGGTACGACGGATATGTTTGCGCCAGTGTCGATGAGAAAAGATAGACGTGAATTTCTATCTGTCACGAATAGACGGTGTGATGCGTGGTTCGCGTCGGTTGCCGCCTCAGCCAACGCGGCGGTTAGTTTTCCGAAGCGGGCGTCGAATCTTGGAACTTGCACGGGCGCGTGCAACGGTAAGCTTGTTTACCAAACTTGCGGTGGTAATAACATATGTTTGGTGTATCGGGGCGCTGCGGCGTAATACTGCGTGGATGACGTTGATTACTGAGTGATCTTGATTTACTACGATGTTGGTTCCAACATCGTCTTGGTTGATAGGCTCGCCGTGATTTCAACTCCTCTATTTCACGCGTCAGATGTCGCGCTTTTAGTTCCGCTAATTCACTCGTGAGCATGTCAATCTTCTCATGTAATGCGCGTAAGTCGCTCGATGTAAGCCCGGAGCGACTCGGCTCGGTCTGCGAAGTACTGGCAATGGCGGCGACTTCGGGGTGGGTAGTTTCTAGAATCTTGTCAGCCATTGAATTCAGGTCAGAAATTTTGATTAAAGAAGTATCTTATCCCTGGATCACCACCACTATTAAAGATATGATGCAAATAAGGGACAAACAGCACACTAAGTCTAGGCGGACCAAATCAGACATTCATTTAGAATTCTATAAGAAACTTAAATATGAAGTAAGGGCAGCCATAGACAGAGAAAAGACTGCTTACTTTAAGACTCATATTAACAGCAAAATAAAACAACCTAAAATATTATGGAAGTCCATTAAGAAAAATTTAACAAAGCACAAAACCCAAAGCCAAGATTTACCACAGCACTGCAACAATCCTGAACTTTTAAACATTCACTTTTTAAATATACCTAGTAGTGATGAAGTAACTATATCCCATCTTACACAGTTTGAATTCAACAGGTTTGGTTGTGGTAGTTTTCAAATTCAGTTAGTCAATGAGGAGCAGGTATCAAAGATTATCCATAACCTTAGGTCTAATGCCATGGGAATAGATGACATATCACTAGACATGTTAACACTGACACTGCCACAAACACTGACAACCCTCACGAGAATCATAAACAGGTCAGTGTCAACATCAACTTTCCCCGACATATGGAAGACTGCTATTGTAAGACCAATACCTAAAAAAGATAGTCCCAATGATATTAAGGATCTTCGCCCAATTAGCTTATTGCCATGTATATCCAAAATTTTGGAGAGGGTGGTATGTGACCAATTAAGCAAATATGTAGAACAATTTGGTATTTTACCTTCCAGGCAATCAGGCTTCCGTAAAGGCCACAGCACTACTACAGCTTTAATTGATGTAGTGGATAATATACTCCAGGCCAGGGACCAGGGCATGGGAACGATATTAATTTTACTAGACTTCTCTCGTGCATTCGACTGTATAAATATTTCCCTTCTATTGTCCAAACTGACATACTATGGGTGCAGTGTGGAGACAGTTAAGTGGTTTCATAGTTACCTTACAAAAAGATACCAATTAGTACGGATTAGTGGTGACAAAAATAATCATGAAGCTTCATCCTCGCTTCGTCAAGTAAACAGGGGCGTACCACAAGGCTCAATACTTGGGCCTCTGCTGTTCTTGATTTACAGTGCAGACATTGTCCATTCCATAACTTATTGCAAATTCCATCAATATGCAGATGATCTGCAACTGTATCTCTCATGCCATCCCAAAGACTGTCTTGACTCTGTAACAAAAATAAATTATGATTTAAGTAAAGTATCTAAGTGGGCATGTGAAAATTCACTAGTCCTAAACCCATCAAAATCAAAGTTTATGGTTATGGGGTCGAAAAACACCATAAGTCAAATGGAGCAGTATCGCCCTACTATTAAAATTGATGGAGACTCTATAGAGCAGGTATATGAGGCTCGCAACCTGGGTGTTATTTTCGATCCACTATTACAGTTTGAAAAGCATGTAGCAAGTGCAGTTCAAAATTGCTTTTATCGCCTCAAACTATTGTATCGAATAAGACCTTACATAAACACCGATATACGCATATTACTATGTGAGTCACTTATCCTCTCTCGCCTAAATTATGCAGACACTGTGTATGGAGCCTGTCTACTGGCTAGAACACAACGGCTAGTCCAGCGGATACAAAATGCCTGTGCCCGTTTCTGTTTTAATGTACCACCACGAACACATGTAACATCGTACATAAATAGTGGCAACATGTTAAAAATGTCAGCTCGTAGACTACTCCACTTGGCAACTCTTGTATTTGGTGTGATTGCCAACAAAAGGCCTGAGTATCTGTACAAGAAATTAACTTGGTCAACAGATGTCAATAGTTATAAAACCAGGTCTTCAGCTCACCTGATCCTAATTCCGAGACATAGGACTGCAGCTTTTCGTGGATCTTTTAAATATGCCGCCGCAAAGGTCTGGTGCAATATACCTCCTCCGTTGAAGTGCCTGCGAACAGTATATACATTTAATGCCAATTATAAAAATGAATTGTTGACGCGACAAAAACTCAGTTCAAATACTATTTAATACTTTTTCAAGGCTGAACTTACCCATCTCTTTGCACACTTTTGTGGGAAGGAGTACCGCAAGACACACTATTAATGAGCTCAACACAACAATGCCCAGACGCTCATGCAGTGAAGAACTCCGTCACAATAGCATCACCATTACTCGATCAATATTGTTTTCATACATATTTCACTTTTATATCGAAAATTCACAATTACCACTTTTACTTATACATCAAACATATTTACGCTATAAACTTAGTATTAAGAAGCATAATAATTTACTGTTCATATTAGATTTTTCAAGTAATTCAATTTCCGCGTCCCTTTTTTCTTGACATCTGTCTGACAGTCAATCCAAGAGCATATAATTGACCGACTCAGCTAAAAAATATGGATTAAATAAATGTAATGTCATTTTTTATTGGTGCACTTATGTATTGTTATGGACGAATTATGAGCAGAATGTCGACATTATAACAATTATTTTATATACTGTCTGTGTTATGCATCTCCAAATTGGTGTTAATTTATTAATATTTATTTATTAAGTTCGTTCTTGCATACATTTATTGTTTAAATTAGCTATAAGTTATATTTTGGTGTCCAGGTACTGTAAAATTCTAACTGCGACCTGTACACTAATTGTTCGTGAGTTATTTTACGTGGTTCCATCATAAAACCAGCGCTGCAACTGTTAATGTTGCAGCTAGTGCTGAGATGGGACCAATTCGGACTCACACAGATAAGAATTAAGGACTTCTGTTTGTATACATTTATATATATTGTTATTATTATCTGTGTCAGTTTACTGAATAAATGGATTTTCTTTCTTTCTTTCTTCTTTCTTTCTTTCATTGATGCGAGGTCGTTGAGATCCGATTTCTGGGCAATATTTACACTCACGGCGAGGACGGCGCGAATCGATTGTGGAAGATGGTTAGTCCACATAATACGCAGCGTCGATTCTGATATATTTTCGCCGGCAAGGCTCTTCATTCGCCGGAGAAGTTGTGAGGGCTTCATCTCTCCCAGTTCCATCTCGGAGAGTAACCGTTGTACTTGCCGCTGCTCCGATTCCTCGTATACTTGCAAGAGGCGGGTCTTGATGGCATTATACTTGTTGCTGTCGGGAGGCCGTAGAATGATGTCGGCGATCTCGTCGATGTCTTGCCGTTCCAGCTGTCCAATGACAAGCTCATACATCGCCTTGTCGCTCTTTTTGTGCGGTGAAACGATGGCTTCAAACTGGGCGAACCATAATCGTAATCGATCGCGCCATATAGGTGGAATACGGAGATGAGTAGACACACCGGAGAGTTCTTGATCGGAGACTGGGTTGCTTTCTGTTGCCATGATTTATTCTGGCAGTCGGGGTCACCAATGTAAGGCAGGGAGTTCTGTAGCTGTAGAACCCAGAGTAAAACTATCCAAACACTGTATGGTACGAATGTATATTTTTGATTAAACTTAGCCTACTTATATCTACATTTCTCATAGTACAAGAGGTATGCGTTTAAGGAGATCATATTTAATAATTTATCGAAGACAGGTATATCTAAAATATTTTTGCTATAACGCGGGCAAGGCCCGCGCGGTACAGCGCGTGCGCCTCATATAAAAACATGTGGCATGAACTCAGTAGTGTCAGTTCCCGGTCGGCACCGCGGTGTTCGGACGTCTATGCTTTCACATATTATGTATTGCAGCTACAAGACTCTGCTGAGGTCATCGAGTTTTTTGACATTGTACCGAGGTCTTTTAGGGTCTCAGTCATGACTACTATATCGTCGGCAAATCGAAGGTGGGTGATGTACTCGCCATTGACATTGATGCCAAAGCCTTTCCAGTCCAGAAGCTTGAAGACATCTTCCAATGCAGCGGTGAACAGTTTCGGAGATATAACATCTCCCTGTCTCACACCTCGCTGCAAGCGGATAGGTTTCGAGTTCTGGTCCTAGAGTCGCACTGACATAGTGGCATTTTCATACAAACACTTTAACACCTCGATATACCGGTAGTCGATTTGGCACCTTTGGAGAGACCTCAGTACAGCCCAAGTTTCGATCGAATCAAAGGCTTTCTCATAGTCCACAAACGCTAAACGTAATGGCTGGTTATACTCTTCGGTCTTCTGTATAACCTGCCGCAGCGTATGTATGTAGTCTATGGTACTAAAGCCTTTACGGAAACTGGCTTGATCGGGAGGCTGGAAGTCGTCAAAACTGCGTGCGAGACGATTCGTAATGACCCTCGAAAACAACTTGTATACATGGCTCAGCAGTGTGATGGGTCTGTAATTCTTCAACAGGGTTTTATCGCCCTTTTTGAAGAAGAGCACCACCACACCCCTGTGCCATGCTTGTGGCGTTTGGCCTTCAAGTATGACGGAGTTAAATAACTTCTGAATATAGGATTGGTGTACCACCCGCCTTCAGAAGCTTTGCCGTAACTCCATCATCACCAGGCGCCTTGTTGTTCTTAAGCTGTTCGAGAGCTATTCTAATCTCGCACAGGCTGACGTCCGGGATGTCTTCGGTGAAGTGTTGGGTTAGTCGTGCTCTGGGATCTGAGGCACAACTATCGACATGTGACTGGGTTTTCGTATACAGCTGTCCGAAGAACCTCTCGATCTCTCCCAGCAACTCAGATCTAGACGTGACGATTCTGCCATCCTCAGTCTTCAGCTTTGTCAGTTGGCTCTGTCCAACAGACAGTTCTCTTGCAAACACTTTAGAGTCTTTGTTCCGCTCAATGGCTTCTTTAATACAATTTGTTTTAAATTGGCGTATGTCGCGAGTCAAAGACTTTGAGATCTGTCTGTTGAGCTGCCGGTATCTGGTAGCATCATCAGAGGATGTCAGAACCATTTTCCGTCTTTCATCCATAAGCTGCAGGGTATAGTCAGAGATCTTTTTGGTTCTGTTTGTACGGTGGGCCTTGAAGACCTTAGAACCAGCCGTATGGATAGCTTCTACGAGCCTGTCGTGGTATGAGTCCACTTCCTCGCAATCTGCTAGGCATTCGAAACGGTTTTGTAGTTCCAGCTGAAAGGGTTCAGGGTTTTGGATGTGGATGGGTAAAGGTCGGAGCGTAGACTTTAACAGTCGGGACCTCTGGAGCTTGACATTTAGGTTCAATGAGCCTCTCACCAGTCTGTGATCGCTCCCGGTTTTAACCGTATTGATCACTGAGACGTCATTGAACATCTGTCGTCTCGTCGACAAGATAAAGTCTATCTCGTTTTTTGTTTTACCACCGGGGCTTACCCTGGTCCATTTGCGGTTTTCCGACTTCTTGAAAAAGGAGTTCATCATAAAGAGTCCCTCCTTCTCCATGAAGTCGGCTAACATTTGGCCCCGAGGATTCCGGTCTCCAGTTCCAAGTTGCCCCACTCTCAGCTCATTCCCGAATCGTTTACCCAGCTTCGCGTTAAAGTCCCCCATGACCACAGTGAAATAAGTGTTAGAGGTATGTATGGCTCTAGAAATATCCTCATACATGACCTCAACCTCACCGTCGGAGTGCGTCGAAGTCGGTGCGTAAACCTGTATGACCTTCAACGAATACCGCTTGGTAATTCTGAGTATAAGGTACGCAACCCGACACACTCTCGATTTTCACTATGTTGTGGACGAGGGACTTGTGGACTATGAACCCAACACCACCTTGGAACAGTTGGTCGCCCTCCCGGAAATAGAGCAGATTCCTGGATTTCAGGATTATCATGTCCTCCTCTTCTCTTCGGACTTCAGATGATCCTATTATGTCCCAATTTAACCTGCTCAATTCTTCCTCCAGTTCGACCATCTTCTCGTTGGTCCGCAGTGTGTTGTACGTTGCCCGGGCCAGAGGTCGTCGGTTTTGGTAACGCGGAATCTGCCGGGGATTCTTAGCACCCCCTGCCCTGCCATAACCCCGGCTGTTACCACGGCTGGGAACAGCAGGGCTGCCGGGGACTGGGGGCCGCGGTTTAGTTGTGTCCTTCATTTGAGGGGATCTGCCACAATCGCCACGCTTGGCAAACGGGTTGGCGATCGCAGTAAGGTAGACATTGGTACTCATGAGAACGCTGCTGCCCATTCTCTGGTATATATTCCCTCGGGACGACTTCTAAGTCACCCCACGGGATGAGAGGGGGTGGCGATATTCTCTAGGCCGTCACCACACAGCCAATGAATAAATTTAAAAGAATTATATTATTTAAACTTAATTATTAAATTTTGATATTCGTTTACAGTTAGCATAGGAGGCTTCCACTGCTTCACCGGACAATAAAGGCAAGTGGGAGCTCAAGCCATATAGCGAATAAATGAAATCAAACTAATTAACCAGCGCCTGAGGGCCCTACTTTGAAACATCGGGTCAGGGCGGTTACTGAAGCGGAGATGCATAAGGGTCAGTTTTTGGGAACATTTTGTACAACAGTCGTTTTAAGTTAGTAAGAGAAGTAATATTTCGCTGTTTATTATATTTCATCATCATCATCATCATCACATCACACGAAAGACGTCCATTGCTGGGCAAAGGACTTCCCCAAAGACAGACAAAGACAATTGCCTAGCAAATGTCTTGCGCTAGCATCCAGTTGTTTTCATAGTGAACTTCATAAAATCAACGATACGTCGTGTCAGGGGCCGGCCCACGCTGCGTATTCCCATTCGTGGTTGCCATTCGGTAAACCTTCCTGCTCCAGCGTCAGTCGTCCACGTCACCCACTGCCTCTTCAGCTTAGCAATTCTTCGGGCTATATCAGGGAAATTGCGAGGAATATTGCCCTCCCCATTGTTCTTTACGTGACTCTGAGCGTTCTAGTGAGCGACCATATTACAGCATTATATTTAGCCAAAGACTGCACCAAGCGGGATATGGCCGCTTTTAAAATTGACCATTGTAGCTAGGAAAAGCTCGCTGAAAATAGAGTTGAATGGCGCAAACGTGTAGTGGAGGGTCGTAAGATCTGTGATGAAGCTTGGTTCGGAGTACTTGCTGATAAGAGACAGAAGCGACATGAAAGCGGCTCGGCACCTACAACCGCAAACTTCTCTTGTCAGGCCTGCGGCAGGCTATGTCGCACTCGCATCGGTTTGTTTAGCCACCATAAGAAATGTCTCTCAGACAGTGCAGGGGCCATATATATAAAAAAAATTGCCATTTACAAAGTAGCTTAAGTATATGGATGGGACGTGAATTAAGTGTTGTCAGCCTCTTAATGAGACTTCTGCCCCAGTACTTTTTTCTAGCAAATGAAGCCGTTAAAGGATGTCCAAGTTTAAATTAAATTTGTTCAGGAGAGCTACAGGTAATGAGTGTAATGACAAAGTGACCCGGTGTTTGTTTAGGTTAATTTAACAGAG
The DNA here is from genome assembly GCA_951640165.1 of Pseudoips prasinana. Classification (NCBI taxonomy): domain Eukaryota; kingdom Metazoa; phylum Arthropoda; class Insecta; order Lepidoptera; family Nolidae; genus Pseudoips; species Pseudoips prasinana. The sequence goes on from OX621240.1 coordinate 21,929,423, forward strand.
TACACAATGTTTATAAGTATCTACATATTTTAGGGAAGGTAATCCCAGGGTCCTTTAAGTACCTACTTCAGGATATAATGGCACGTTAGGGTTAACATTAAATAAACTCATGTACAAGATACGAGATAGCATAGTAGTTAGACCGTTGAATTGTGAGGTCAGTTATCTCGAGTCAAGGGTTCAAGTTCATGTGGGCATTAGAAATCAATTAGTAGTAGTGCTCGTACTTCAAAGGGCATAAGAAAACTTTGTGAGGCACCCTGTATGCGTTAGAGTTCTCCGTAAATGTTCTTGAGGGCATGTGAAGTCTACCTATCCCCTCTTATTTAAGGCCTTTGCCCTGCATAGGCCAGTAATGCGTTTCATCGTCATCAAAATCATCAAGGCATATAGCATTATATTGTTATTACGTTCGTAGGTTCTAGCTCTAGTTACCTTTGGGTAGCGCTAGCATATAGCGTATTTCCACTATGAACAGCTCACTTGGGCACGATAACCGCTTAACTTCAGTTGGCCTGTAAGCTAGTTTGCGCAATAACAGATAATACTTAAAGATAAGATCAGCACATGTTATATATGTTGATGTATCTGATATTAGAAGCCCAGGATTCCAGACGTGATAAAACTTAATTGAGCTCGTCAAGAATTTACACACACACTATTACACTTTTTAAATTCGAGTCTAGCGAATAACTACATGTTTCAATACCAATCAAGAAATTATTCAAACTGGCACTATGAACCAATGCGAAACTATTTCATCGATGTAATAAAATGTCATTTATCCACGTTTGTATCGCTCGCAATGTAGAAATTTAAATTAAGCACTGCAAGGTACTGGTTCACATAATCAAAATATATATCTTAACGAAAAACCTCGTATGCATCCCTCAGATAGAAAACATAGTTTGTGAATATTTTTTTTAATAAGTTTATTTCAATTACATACAAACCGTATTTTCAAATATAAGTCAGACACGTCCAAAGGCCCTTTTAGGGTACGAATAATGAATCGGGGTGCCGCTGAAGTGAAGAGACAGATTAAAATTGAGAGATTATAATCTTTGGCACGGGAAAGGGGACCAACACAGTCCTCGCCGGTGAAGAGCCTATTTTAAGAAACTTATGAGTATTTCATCAATGGTTTGAACTAGGCTCAGCATTTATTATAGCCATAAGAGTCAAGCGTACTATAGTGATATAATGGTAAAGACATAAGTATTTGGTTTTATCGTTTAAATACTGTTCATAGTTTACCGTGTTCTAATACCCTGAAGAAATACTTTAAAGGTTTCACACTAAATAAAGCCTCCTATATTTTTGCCGTGTACATGTAAATACTAGGTTTCACGCAATATTCTTTGAACAAGATTATTGAAGCCCACACATATATCTTCTAGATTAAATTTCTATATACTCATGTAGGTACTTATTTACATTTGGAAATAATCTCAATAAGATTGGCACGTACCTATAATACACGTAACCACGAAAATAAATGTAATGTGCGATTATTCTCCCTTTCAAAATTGAAAGAAACCTTTCTAAAGGTAATAAAGATTTATTATAAAGCTATGTCTAGACGGTCTGAGGCGTACGTGGTTTTGTTATGGGGATTTGTGTACACTGCTCCTTAGTGCCCTCCGCGACGTGTAATCTTTGGTTGAAACCATGTAGGTCTATAGGCACTGCCTTGTCCATATTTAATTTAATACTGTGGCTACAATGGGTAGTACTTTATTGAAATAGGGTTCATATTGGCATGTTTTTAATTCTTCTTTTCGTATAGCTATTTTCCCGTTAATATAAGTTACAATTTTATATCTATAATTACAATTTTATATCTAGATTCAGTAGCCAGTCCCTTGCCTCGGTTGTAAGCGCAAGCAGGCCCTCAAGTCCCCCTGAGAAATGTCTTATGGGGCACTCTTCGACAATGTGCGCAATGGTCTGGTCTGGTGCTCCACAGTCACAGGCTGCTGATGGTATGAAACCCCACTTTTGAAGGTTGTGGTTGCATCGACCCACCCCCGTTCGTATTCGATTGAGAGTGACCCATATCTTTCGGCTTTCTTTAAAACCAGTGGGGGTTTAGGTGGGGTCTATGTTAGAGATGCACCCCTGGTCATGCCAGTATTTTTTCCACTCGGTATCGACATCGAAGGTTTTGTTACTTTGTAGGTAGGGGTCGGACCAGATAGGTCTGCGAGATTGGAGGCGCATACGTGGGAGGTTAACCAGCGTCTTTCGTATGGGAAGCATCTGAGCTGCAGCCTTATTCCATTCAAGTGAAGCGGCGAGTGTTCTCCTAATCGGTGGAGGAGCGATGTTTGATAAAACCGGGAGCCATTGTGTTGGTGTTGGTTTCAAGCTGCCACTTACAGTTCGCATTGCCCGGTTGAGTTGGACGTCAACTCTATCAGTATGTGCACTTCTGTACCATACGGGTGCACAGTATTCTGCTGCGGAGTACACGAGAGCTATTGATGAAATACGCAGAACGTCAGCACGGGCGCCCCATATCGTACCTGCGAGCCTGTTGATGAGGTTGACACGTATCTTAAGTTTTTGACCCAGATCTTCTAAGTGGCTTTTATAGGTTAATGAGCGGTCCAGTTTTACTCCTAGATATTTAGGGCTGAAATTATGACGTAGTTTCTGACCGCAAAATTCGACATCAATCTCTCTACGTGCAAGGCTGTTTGATAGGTGGAATGCTGCTACTTCGGTTTTGGAAGGATTAGGGCAGAGTCGCCACTTTGTGTAGTAGTCCTTCAAGGTTTGAAGATCCCGAGTAAGTGCAGCTTCACCGGTTCCAAAGTTCTTCGATTGTGTAGTGAGTGCGAGGTCATCGGCGTACAGAAATTTATCGCACTCGGTTGCAGGCATGTCGCAAGTGTAAATGTTAAACAGCAGAGGCGCTAAGACCGATCACTGGAGTAGGCCGTCTAAACTTGCTTTCTCTATCACCCAGTAACACTTTAATTTGGCGCGGTCCTAGTATACTACCCAGTAAACGAAGAATCTTTGCAGATGGTATAATTTTGCCAGCCTTGTGCAGTAGCCCTTCTATCCATACGGTATCATATGCCGCTCTTAGATCTACGAAAGCGGCAAGAGTTTTCTGCCCACGCTGGAAACCGGCCTCAATGTGGCTAGTGAGTGCGAGAACTTGGTCTCCGCAACTTCTACCCGCACGGAATCCCGCCTGCTCAGCTGGGATATGTTGGTCAACTGTTGGCTTAAGGCGGTTGTATATAATGCGTTCCAGCAACTTAAATGTGACGCTCAGCAGTGATATCGGTCTGAAGTTGGCTGGGTCATCGGACGCTTTCCCTGGCTTGAGAATAGCTATCACTTTGGACTTCATAAACGTAGTATAGCAGTCTCGAAGATGTTATTATAGAAGTCGGTCAGCCAGCGGAGAGATTTGTTACCAAGGTGGATAAGAAATTCAGGATATAGGTCGTCAAACCCAGCGGCTTTCCCACACTTTATTTTCTTCAGAGCCAGATGCACCTCATTTTCTGAGAAGGGCTTATCAAGTATGTCGTTAGGTTGTTGGGAACGAAGTAGAGCCCGGTTTTCATGTCGTATATCTTTAGCGAAAGCTTTGTCAACGGTGGCACTTTTCGAGATGATTTTTAACCGTTCTGCAATTTGGTCAGGGTGTGTTGTGACTTCTGTTCTAACAGGTGGGGCAGCTCCACCCAATTTCCGCAACAGTGCCCAGCTTTTTCTACTTGAGTGTGCAAAGTTCATGCTCTCAACACTATTGGTCCACTTTTGCCTGCGCGATTCGGTGAGTAAAGCCATTAATTCCTCAGCTGAGTTGGAGTCACTGGTAGCAACATACCTTTGGTATGCTTCCTCGGTGTCCGGAGACCATCCAGGGATGTATTCTTTCCGGAAACCTCTAGGTATGGATTTCTTAGCTGCACTGATTACCATTTTGCAGAACCTCCCGTAATTGGATGCATTAGGTTTCAACCACCTGATATCTGACTCCATTTGATGTTTATATGAATCCCAATTGGCCTTTTGGAAATTCCACCGAGGTTTCGGTAGTGATTTTATAATGGGCACCTCTAGGCCGATCTTAACAAGTGCAGGTCGGTGTTGACTGCGAGGGAAGTCGCCTAATATTGTGCGTACGGTAGGCAAGACATTTCCATGAATATCCTCAGTAACAAAACAGAGATCTGGGTTTGAGTCACTCTGCCACCGCGCTGATCGGAAAGAGCCCCGCTGCTTCGCGTCGAAGACCAGATGGAAATTTTCCTCTACACTCCATTCGTAAAGCGCCTCACCACTAGTGTTGTTAGATGTATAACCCCATGCTCCATGTCGACTATTAAAATCCCCTAGATAAACAGCCGGGTGGTTGTGTGTCCTGAGCGGGGGGTTGGAAAGTCGCTATTGGGTGGTTTATACACAGATGTGAGGGTGACATTGGAAACCCTGACGGTTATAGTCTCCAAGTTTTTATCATTGCTGATGTTTAATATATGGACGTTTGAAACAGCAGACTTCACATAAACGGCCGAGCCATAAATCGGCGAAAGGGTAAAGGCTACTAGGTCAAAGCCTGCAATTGAAGCGCGGCTGTCAAAATTATTATAATCATTTATGTGGTGTTCCTGGATGGCAATCACGTCTACATTATGATCATGAGCCAGTCGAGCTAGGTACTCTCCTTTAGATTGGGACATACCTTCAACATTAATTTGCAGTATTAGGACAGAAGGTCCCAAACTTTTTGTCGAAAGGCCCTTAGAAGGGCCGTTTTTTCGAAGCATTACTTTAAAAATTTCGGGAATAACTGGGAGACTCAAGCGAGAGCAAGTCCAGTTTGCCAGGAACAGTCGGAATCTTTTGGCCGGATTCGAGATGAAGCCGTTGCCCAGGGTGGACCACGAGGAGGTAGATTCTGACCAATTACCACCCCATATCAATTACCACCCCAGTGAGTAAGATTTTTAAAAAAGATAAACTATGTTTAGCAGTAAGTTAGAAGAAGCATACAGAACCATAACCACATTACCATTTTCAGACGTTACATTTGAGACATATCGATTTAAAGAAAATCTGCCGAGCAATAAGACGGTTCAAAATATCGGCTATTTTATTATAATGACAAAACATATTTTGTTTTAAACTGTAAACGGCTTTTTACAATTTTTTAATATTTAAGGTGGATTTCTTAAAATATTACAACTTTGTTACTAGTTTAAATAATGTTTTGTAAATGTAGCCAAACATTTTAAAAAATAAACTTTGGTGGCGATTAGCAGTTTCTAGAATATAAATAAAAATATACTGGACCGTGAATCTTCCTTGTTCTAGTCTTATTCAAAACAGACGAAAACAGAATATGATCTGAGCCTCTAGCACGAGTTCCTGCAGTTTACTTACTCGATCACACGTACAGTTTCGTCCCATAGATTGAGCACCAGAGTATTAGTTCTTAATAGTTTCCGCGAGAGGCGCTGGTGCTCAATGTATGGAAGGAAACTGTACGTGTGATCGAGTAAGTAAACTGGAGGAACTCATGCTAGAGGCACTGAATATATAGGCATCGTTTTACTACGTAAAATGGTTTTTCATAAGTTTTATATTTAAACTATTTTACGATTTTTAATCAATTGTGTGTTACAAATAAAACTTATCTAGCATTTTTTTTTATGTTCAAAGAAATCTAAAGTAAAAAAACATTTAAAAATAAAAAAAATCATTTATTGAAAGTAACATATATATATAACTATTCATTTTAAAGTAAAAAATCGCGTAAGTTTTAAATAAAGCGTTATAGTAATAAATCAGCTCCATAAAAATTCATAAATTTATGTAGACGATTAATTGGGCTCACTGCGCTCATCAGTGTTTGTAATTAATTATTCGATTACTAATTCACATTTTATTTTATACACTAATAAATTTGTAATTATTGTATAAATTTAACGCGTTCCCTGAATTAGGATGTGCCATCCACGGTACTCTAAATAGTGAAAATTGTATGGCCGAGTTATAAAAATGAATATTTCATCACAATTGGGTTGCAAACAAACATTTTTATCTAGCGGAAGTCCTCGGTATTAGGACTTGTTGATACTCCATTCGAACGTTTTGATATTTTTCATCCTACCCTCACCGTCAGGTGTGTCTGACGATGATTTATGTCCCCACTGAAATGGGAGAATTGAATGAGTTTTGGCTTGATAACGTAAAATTTATTTCTCCGTGTTAATATATCATGACAGATTTATTCTATTCCGAAGGTTTCCTTTAGGAAAAATTGTGAGTAATTTTGTTTCCAGGGATATAAAGACATGTATGATTTCCATAAGATGATAAATCATGTAGATAGAGGCGTTATGAATCTGTAATATGGGCATTAGAATAAGTATACTAATAGTAGTGTTATCTACAATGGAGAAAAGAAGGATTCATCTCATTTCGACTTATTTAAGCCATTTATTTTTGGGTCGTGCAAATACATATGTACTAGTTTACCCGATAAAATTACCTTTTGGTTGCATTTGTTATTGGCAGGCAGTTTCAACGGTAATTACTGTGCGGTACAAAATATGATACACTGGTACACGAACATAGGTGTAGTTTTATGTCCTTACTATCATATCCGATAGAAAGAGCAAGCTGAAGAAACATCAGAAGCTTGACTGAGAAGGCTTTAAGTAAAAAAATCTCAATCAAAATAAATATAAATAAACGATACAAAATCAATAAAAAAATATAAGTCACACATTATCCAAGACGTAACAAGGTATTGGAAGTCTAGATCCCATTTTATAGGGTTGAACATACTATCGTTTGACTAAGGATGTGTAGTTGCTTTTTTAATGCGGTAAAGACAATTCTTCCAAGATTTTCTTCTAACTTTCCTGATTATAAAAAATATACCTATTAAAAACGAACTGCATTCCCGTCTCGAATTAAGAGAGAGAATGGAATTTTAAATCGTTCTTTTGTGTTAAAGGAGATGAAAAGCATGTCGTTATGGAGGATTCAAATAGCTAATTACGTTGAGAAAAACCCGACGGAGGACACTCAAAAGTTCTTGGCGTGCCTTTTACTGTCTCCATTAAAACTTAAGCACCTAGTATCTGAGCCACAATGGCTTGATACATTATATATTTAAGACAATTAATAAGTTTTAAGGGGAAATGAAATATTTATGGTATAAATTCTTAATTGGCACTGAAAACTTTTGACAACGAATTCGGTAAGTTTGCTTGTATTTAATTAATCATGTAAATCACGATGTCGTTTTGGGAGACGCATACACATATTGCTGGTGGCCAATATTAGAATATCTTCACCCAATCTCAAGCCGTGGAGGACAAAGAAGTCGGCCCGAAGGAATATCTACAAGAGCACGGACATCAGCTTCTTTTTTTATAATAATAATAATATCCTGGTACATCATTCTTTCTGAGTACTATGAACATATATTGCCATTGCCAACCCGTCTGCCGAGTGGTGATTATAGCATATCCCTCAAGATGATTCTTGGGGAGGCTTTTCTCTAGTGAACTTCTTACAGCTATTATGATGTGACACAAAACACACTCAAAATTAGCACAACTTCGTATAGTCTTCATATAATCACACAAACAGGTGACTTTTGCGGGGATTCAAAGCTAAAGTCGTGGGTGTCGAAGTTATTAGTTCCATTGATACCAATATAAAATATCTATCTTTGCATCATCTATCTTTATTATATTTGGTTAATTGATCTGTTGCTAAGAAAATCCATTTCGAACTAGCAGACGCTTTTTTACTTAAATAGTCTGAAACAAAAATAGAAGTGGAAGTGGAAGTCTAATAAAAAAATAAGATTAGTACTGTTTCATATATTGATAATAAAACTGTCTTGATCATGAGTTATGCACCTGACTACCAGGTTAAATTATATCGTATTATGTATTTCAATACATTAGGTTTTATTGCAACGGTACTCGGATTGAAACTCAGGGATTTCGAAATAGACTGCAAAATCTTTAGATTCCAATATCTTTAGAATCCTGTTTGTGTTTGTTCGGACTCTGTGCAATATAGGTGCAAAGTTCTTTCACAATGGGATGTAATCAGGCAGTGTGTGCCCACAAACACAGTTTAAGCACTGCAATACTGTGGCAAGTCATGTAGCTTTCGTGTCAGACGGCTAGACAAAGGCCTCCCCAAAAGATTTCCACGATGGCGTCGTGTCTATCATTTGGAGCGACATGCCAGAAGCTCCACGCTTGCAGCTTGCACCTTACGCTGAGCAGGTAAATTAAGTTCACCTTGTTTTGCTGTTTGGAAAATGAGATAACCGTCAGATGAACAACCTGTATTTGGAATGATGATGTGCTACAAGTTGTTTAAAATAAAATAAAAAAAGGTTTTTATTCACGTAGACTTTAAAAAAGCGGTTGTAAATGGTCAGAACATCTTAGTAGTAATACAGCCAAGTATACATAATATTTCTAGTTACATATGTATTATAGATGTTTAGTTACACAGATTGTTAAAACATTTATGAAATTTATTTTATAATAGTAATGATATTTAGCTAGTTTGAATGAGGTTATTGTCAAGGAGATTATGTTTAGGTTTAATTACCGAAATTTATATTTTACTACATATTGTCTGAATGGTTCTGTCTGTGTGTTTGAGTTTCATAGACACATAAAGCACTTTAGTTACTACTATTTATGTTGTACCAGGAATATTTATATAATAAAAAATGGGTCCGTAACGTAATAGCGAGAGTCATATGTTCGATGAACCGAAAGTCAACTGAACGATTGTTCGAAGGGAATTTATTGAGAAACAATCTTTTTCGCCAAACGCTGCTTCGAAGAATCGTTCATGTTCGAAATTTTTTTAATCGATTGACTGTTCTTTCGAATATTGAATTGAGAATATCAAAGTGTGTTATAGAGATGAAAAAACTTTCCATCAATCTTCACCAGATGGTCGCAGTTCCAACCTAACCTAACCCAAATATCAATTTACCATTCAAGAGAGCAGTCCATCGATTAATACATTTTTAATATTTTTTGAACAATCGTTCAGTCAACTTTCCGTTTAATCCGAAAATACAGTCTAACTGAGAACCTCCTCCTTTTTTTTGTCTGTTTTTGTAACCGGCATATAGCCTGCAATCAGAGAAATAAATCTCTCTATCGCGGGTGACATTATAAATACGCAATTTGCATACACAAAGCACACCTAGACTAAGGACAAAAATGAGTCATGCAATAGTTGTCCCAGTGGACATCAAAACCGAAATACTAGGGAGCTGATGAAATAGCGAAGCCACCACCTTAACCACTTAACCATTTTTAATATAGTTTTGACTGGACGTGTACCATAACAGTAAAAAATATATTATACATTTTAATGTATGTTTAAGAGTGCAGAATACATATAACTAATTAATGAACTTTAATTGAATATCGACGACATCATAAAATAAAGGCTTATAACATACCTTTTACAAGCAATATCTTAATAACTTACATTTGTTACCAAAATTGTGTTTTTACGAGTGGATTCAGTTTTAAAGACAATCAGTGCCAACGTAAAAGTTTATTATAACGGATATAAACTGGTATTTAATGGGAATGGGTGCCAGGGCTGTCAGTAAACGCCCACAATGCATAGTTTTATTTTTACTGTAATGTAACCGTTGTTTATTTTTCATAAATTTCGCACCACATATTTCAAAGACATCGTCAGAAGGGCGGAGATACTGGTTGCTCAGTATGTAAAACTCTATTTTAGCAGTAGCGGGCATACCTGTAGAATCAACGGGTTTACCTATATATATACATTGTTTACCATTTCAGCTTCTTTTACAAGGCATAATAATTATTTAATTTAAATTTAATAAAAATAGAATCTAATTAACGAATCTTAGATAGTAAAGTTCTTGCTAATCATAAAGTGGACCTTTTATAAAAAAAAAACTGTTTAAATTGACCCTTATATTTCGGCATTCTTTAGTTTGGAGAATTTGTTTGGTGACTACGATTTTTTTCTAGCAAGAAAAGTAGTTGAATCGTGTTTTGGGGCCAATGAAGTTCTTAAAACACATTCATTTTTATGAAACGAAAAAAGTCCTATTTGGCAGTTGTCAGCCCTTATGTTATATAACTTTGTGAAAATTATAACATAATCAGGGCATTCAGGGCACATTTTAATAATTTGTTTCAGTGTAAATCACACGATGTAATAATGTTGCGTTCTTTAACTAAAGTTTAACCTGTACAGTGTGACCTACGCAGTTAGCGATAAAGTAGTTTTGAATTTAACGAGTCAAAAGCTTGCAAAGCAACCGGCACCATAGCTCTGGGAGTTAAATCAGCTTTGCGCATAGTCTGAACGGTCCGCCAGTATTTACATATCGAAACTACTCCGTGTGTCGGCTGCCGTTTCGCTACACCAGCTACCGTAGACACAATAGCGCAATTGATGAACCTTAGAACTGTCGTGACCATGACTCGATTTGTGACTTGGTCTTGACTCGAGTACCTACTAAGAGGGAGATTTAACCGTCTATGTGTGCATGGGGCTATGATTGTTTGTTTTCGCTTTATGGAACTACTAGCTGTGCCCCGCGTTAAACTTTATAAATTATAGCCTATGTGTTAATCCAGGGTGTCAGGTAACTCCATACCCAATTTTATTAAAATCGCTCCAGTCGTTTAGACGTGAAGAAGTAACCAATATACACACTTACACACTCACAAACATTGTTTAAAATTTTTGCACGACATATCTATGTCAAATTACTTAGATTGATACGAATTACTTAGACCTATGTAAGAAGTTCCACATTCAACCTCTAATAAATCGAAGGCGTTTGGGCGATTGCACGTTTTTATTAAAGCTATTATCTAATGAGATTGACTGTCCCCATATTTTACAACTGCACTTTAACGTTCCCCAAAAATCGTCTAGATTTAATACACCTATATCTATTCCATTTTCGTCGACTAATTATAATTCATATATTATTATTATTATTTGTAATCAGGCAGGCAGTTGAAACAACTGATAATTGCCTGTATCTAGTACATTGAGTTAGCTTGTCTTTTTTGTTGTTATTATGTGCTTGTCTAGTCTGTTCTTAAATATGTTGGTGTTTGGTGCTGACACTACATCTTGTGGTAGTTTGTTCCATTCTTTAACAACTCTGTTCGAAAGGAAATATAGTGCGAGTGAGCAAGGATTTTAATAACTTATGTAAAAAGTTTGAATTTGACCCATTTAATACCAAGAGCGAGGTGGCACGCAGGCAGCTGAACCTTAATTTTTTCCAATAACTTTTAACATAATAATATGTCTTCAGCTACTCTGATTAAGAGTAAAATCGGAAGCATTGTATGTACCTAACAACCCTGTACCTATATTTTAGCAAATAAATATTTCATTCATTCATTCATTCGCCTTTATAATATTCGTGTGATAGCAATTTTAAAATCATTTGGTGTGACTTCTTGTTGTTAAAGTGAATCTCATGAAATTGAATCCCATGGAAAAAAACGTAGGCTTCGCGCGCCCTACATTTAACGTAAATTTTGTATAATAAGTGGTTTTAATGTGAGTGTAAGCGTTTTTGATCTGGAGATTTCATTCAAGACTGTTAGGGCAATGGAGTTTCATTATTAATATAAATAAGTAATGACTTCTTGTGTATCAATAATAACTATATAAATTGATATTTATATTGTTTTATTTGATACATAAAGTATTAGATGACTTCAAATATATACACAATACAAAAGAATCGAGATCTATATGGGTGCCAATTTCTGTCTTCACTCGGGGTGTAATTCAACCTCAAGAATTCAGTTGGCGAATTTTTTACCAACAAACCATTATATAAGTTAAGTAAGTTAAGAACAAATAGGAATTAATTCAATTTGATATGTATAAAATAGCCTGTTCGTAAAAAATGGCTGAGTCAAATCTTGAGCCTGTAATTACATCACAAGTGAACACAGAACTTAGCACCCATATAGATGTCAATTCTTTTGTCGGAGAAGTCGAGAACGACGCATAATTGAAAACTGAACTTGGCTCTCATTTGTATATGTTTTTCCTTTTTGATGGGATTTAACTTGACGGCTACAGGAGCTTTTCACTCCTTCACTAAACCTTCGATGAGCACTCCATTATCCAGTGTTTCTGTCTTTACATGCAATTGTACACTTGGCAGCCCTGGTAGGTGCATTTAAAGGGTTAGTAGAGTCGCCAGGCCGGTCGTAAAACATAACGAGAGGCTCCACTCTCGGCTAATGACGTCCAAAGTGTTATGAGGGAGTTTTGTCAAACAAACACTGACAAAGAACGTGCAAGTATTAAGATGCAGCCTAATTGCCCTCAGAATGCTTTATTGCGCTATCAATTTGTGTATTAATGGAGTTTATGGGACTTTTAGTTGTATATTAAATTAATTTTATAAACCAAATATGGTGACCAGAAAGCATAGTGGTCACCTAATGGTTTGGTAAGTGAGTAACATTGTCTATGGACCAAGCATACTGGACACCTACTGGTTTTGTTAGTGATTGACTACTACTACAGACTCTAGTATTATTATTCGCACGTTACTGACTTTATAAGAGGACAAGATCAATTGTGTCTCTATGTGTTGGCAAAATATTAAATCCAAAAGTATGAAATAAACGAATATCCTTTCTACGCATAAAATTAGACTGAAGCCTGATATGAGTTGATATTTTTGTACCAAAATGTACACCGCTGCAATAAAATTAAAATTAATTATTCAGATGAATCTAAAAATAATGTTGTTATATGGCAAATTTGTTACTAAGATTAGGTATACAAGTTATATCATGACGATGGGTAGATGAAGGTATTTTCTATATCATATTTTTTTTTCTTTTAACATGACAACATCTGCATTAGGAAAATTAATCGCTGTGTCTGTACTTTATAAACATTATAACGGACACAAAGTTGATGGTTTACACAAATAGTTGTCCTGTGCGGGCGAACGCGGGGCACGAAGTGCCGAGACGACTGACCGCTGAACCACTGATTATTCTTTCATTCTTATTATGATCCATGCATGGATAATATACCTAATGGACAATGTAGTGTACAAATTATGCAAAGTTATATAAATTTCTATACCCGTGTGTACATGTGGCCTTGCTATTACTACCTATTTTGCATGTGTCGCGTGCGATCCCCGCATAAGACGACTAACTATTTGTGTGTGCCATACATTGTTTTTTTTTTTTTATTTTTTTTTTATATGATAGCAAGGCAAACGAGCAAGTGTTTTTTCTGAGACTGAGTGTAGTTTCTAACCGCTAACATAATATTCGTCAACTTCTCCGCGATACAGGATTTATTTTGTAGCCAGTGTAAATAAAATTAAATCGCAAGGATATTTCAAAGTCTAAGTGGTAATTTAAAGCATATTATTACTACTATGTAAGGACTATATTAATACTATCGGTTTCTCTGAGCTTTATGTGAATATAATTGTTTTTTTTTTATTATTAAGTTATAGGCTAAGTAACAGCAACCAAAGTATAATGCTTAACAAACGCCTTACACACGCAGAAGAAGCAAGTATATCTAGTTGTCGAAATAAATACAATTAAAATATAAATGTATGTTAGCTGTGTGGTTGACGGCCAAGAAAGAATATCTCACTCCATCTATCTCGTGGGGGGGGGGGGGGGGGGGGCATAAAAGTCTACGCGAGGGAATATATACCAGAGAACGGGCAGCAGCGTTTTCATGAGTACTGTGATCGCCAACCCGTCTGCCAAGCGTGGCGATTATGGCATAACCATTCAAATGATTGACACAACTCCATTGTGGAAATATTTTGGAGAGGCCTTTGTCCTACAGTGGACATCATTCGGCTGACATGATCATGATGTAAATGTCTGTTTCAAAATTCAAACAAAACGCATATACATATATGCCGTACTGCATTTATGTATTTAATACAAAATATATCTATCTATCTGCCTCTTCCTCTGTCACTCTATTTTCCTGTTTGTTCTGGCTAATCTCCGAAGCAGCGTCTAATAGTTATCATTACATCAAATAGTTATTTCAGTAAATATCTTGGGTTCCTTGGGAATAGTCATTTTTTTCTGGAAAGTTACCTTACTTTTATATTATAAAAGGTTACCCTAACCTTATTTAACTTTCTGTACCCCTGAAATAGTTTTTTGTTATACAAGAGTGCAAAGTTGCTTTTTGACCGCGTGCTCAATTTTGATAACCGTGCGTTTTATAAGCGAAGGATTCTAAAATCAAAATCTAAATCTAAAAATTAGAATCCTGAGCATTAGCGAGGAAATCAGAAGAGCACAAGGTGAAAAATCTTTGCACTCGAGTGCAACACGTAACTTTTCATCACACCTCATCGAGGAAATGGCTAAATGCGAAAAAAAATCTTATCATAAATACTTTTATCTCAGTTTAGGTATTAATTACTATATTATGATATGTAACTATTACAGGACAATCTTTCAATTATAACAAATAATACTTAGGTATAATTAAGGAAAACTAAAAGTAACGTTGCTACAGTTTGAGTGAATAGAAGAGTAATATTGAGCAAAACAATTTAAAAAAGTACACCAAGTCTCATTTAATAAATTAAAAAAGTTGTAATTTCGGCAGCATAGAGGTAGAAGTAAATAGGTTTACTGATATTTTGCATTCTCAAACTTGGTGTACACGATGTTCTAAATTCACATTTAATTTAACCTCTAGAGGATAAAAACGACTTTTCCACTCAGATATCGAAGAGAAAAAATGCTCTTTACGAGATGGGGTGATGAAAAAAATATTTGTAGTTAAGTACTATAATAATTATAAAAGAGGACTGGCCAATATTTTTGACAGCGTTTAAGCATTGGCATCAAGCGTTGCAATGCGATGCTCAAAGGCAGCGATGCCTAATTTTATATTGACGCCCTAATTCAATGTTTACCTTTGTTAGATTACTTTATATTTATACTTTTGTATTTACATTCTAAATATAATATGTATATATCGTGTCTATTTTAATAATTACTTGTTTCTTACATGTTCAACTTACTTCTAAATGTATAATAATCATTTACTTCAGGAGTAACGTGTTCTTTTAAAAATAAAGCTAAATAACTATAAATTCAAAACCAATATTTTCAGATGCAGATTTAATTAGTTGAAAACTCGACCATTCGTGTGCATTCATTGCTACTACTATTGACAAACTTTACCCTAGCATCCATTCTCTTACACAAAGTGACCAATGTAAAACGGGACTTAGTTTGCCAATCTTGTTACTAAGTGCTAGTTCCGTAACTCATTTAGTCAAGCAATGGCTACAAATGTCTGTTAGAGCACAAGTGCAAGTATGCTGAAGTGAAGGTAATTTGCTGTATTCAACTCGAATGAATTTCCATAACGGAGTGTAAAAATGTACGCTAAGTGAGTATATCTTTCCTACTTTAAATAAATGCTACATATGATTACGGGTTATTTTATTCACGATGTCAGGTACTTAATAATTTAAAAACGGAGTTTTGCGCTTAGTGGCGTTTTGTTTTGTTTTCAAAAACTACCCTTAATGATTGATTGATTAGATTAAGGATGGTTTTTGAATAAAACGCGTGAAACTCCGTTGCTGCATTAGAGTAGACGACTCGTCAGTGGATACAAGTGCACTAACACGCTACCACTACACCAAAGAGACAATGAAGACAAGAAGAAAACTAAAACCAATGAATTTGTTCTTTATTAATTCAATTTGTAACTTCACCTGTACCTGTTTAGATAGATGTAATAAGAAGAGTTGGCAAAAATCATCACTCTATCTTGAAGATAGACTAAAAGTGGTGAAAAACCAAAACTTAAATACTGAAATTTAAGTTAAAAACTGTTGTAGATTACGGCAGAATTACTTCGATCGTTTCGATTTATTTGGTGGGTACATTGCGCCATTAATAAACGCAGTAAAGAACATGTCGTTCACATGTTCTTCAATGCGTTTAATATTCTGTGTTCTTAATATTTTGTGGTGGGTAGTTTTAATACTTTGTTGCTATCGTTTAATAAAATCCATATTATGATAATAGTTTATCGTTCTGAACATAGAACTAAAAACTACCTAGAAAGTTTTGTTATCTCACAAGGTTGAAACGAAAAAAAACATGGTGACGTCAAAACTTTCTACTGTTCACATGAACAAATAGAATCTCATTCCAAATAATACGATCTTTCTACACCCTTTAGACACGAAGTTTCCTTAACGTTTTCCCAATCTTAGTACGAAACAGAAAAAGGTCACGCATGGCCTTCCGAAAAAAGAACCTCCGTATAAACTGAACATATATTTTACATTATTCTCTCCCACCACAGAAACAACGGGCTCTCAATACGCGGACACTTTTTTCCCGGAGGGGACTTGAAGTTTATTGACATTTACTTTCCGAGGGTAAACACGGCGACAGAGGCTGTCTGTCTCGGCGTCACTACCGCATAATGCCTCTTCCACACCGCCTACTTACAGACATGGGATATTATTTATTACCAATTCACTCCTTCAATATTCTCGGTCCCGTAAATTATGGCAAATTGTATTGGCCTGTATTGCGTTTTTGCATACTCAGCGTATAAAAGGGCTGTGTTATGAAGGAGTTGAGATTTTTGGGGCATGTATTGTAAGGATGGGCTTGTATGGTAAGTATATCTAAGATTGTACAGAAGAATTAAATTTAAGAAACAAGGTACTCGGACATTATTTAGCAAAACATTAACATCCATCAATTTTGGGTCGGAAACAAGAGGTTTCCAGATATCGTCGCGTCGTTATTAGATTTCCTTGAAAATGTCCATAGTTTGTGGACATTAAATTATTACTTTCCTAAAAAACAGGTGAATCAGTAATCACTTCAAATAAAAACACGTGGCAAAAACTCTCAATGTGTCTCAGAAATATGGAGGTAGATAAATGATTTCATTTTTTGTAATTTTCTGAAAATGTTTTTAGCAAAAGAAGTTTTATAATTATTTCCAACGAGTAGGTTATGTTTTTAGGCATTATTTAATAATTTTGCACCTATGTTCTTAATTTCTATAGATATATTTTTATATAAGCTTGCCACAAGATATCAGTTAAGAGTATCTGGAGAAATCTTTTATCGCTTATAGATAGCTTTGAGTAGTTAAACTTATGTATAGCAAAAGGATGGTAAAATCTAACATTCTAATGTACAATTTGCCACATTAAAACATCTATCTATCCAGACAATCGATGAATGGACTAGAGAACCTGATAAAAGTCTGAGTATTATTTTGTCAAATCATTTTTTTAATTTATTTTAACCCTTTAATACCTCTTATACCAAATAGAAAAATAAAGCTTAGGAACGGGCGAACAGATTAGCTTCTTGCGGACAAGGGGTTCTAAGGGGTTAGCTAACCATGAAAAAGAGATACATTTTAAGTAAATTGTAGATTTATTCTATGATTATTTGACGTCGCAAAAATAATAAACCACGCTAAACAATTACTTGGCTGTAAATTATATTGGTAAAATTTTTAATTAATTTGATAGAAAAAATTAACTACAACGTGTAAATTAAAATGTATACAATATTCCTATATTTTAAATCACTTTCTGCTTATTATTCAGTTTTTTATAAGCAAATGATTTGATTTTGGAATCAGTTTTTTTATATAATCAGTATTTAAATTAGACCATTTCGGTCGATTTATTGTTGTAATATCTTTACAAATAATAAAATCGTAAAAAAGTCAAAACTGTACATTGAATATTTTTTACAAGGATACTTGGGGCGTGATCTACAATCGATATGGAAGCCAATAATATAGTTTTTAGAATTTTTGTCTGTTTGTCTGTATGTATGTTCAGGCTAAACTCAAAAAGTACTGCATGGATTTACTTCAAATTTGCATGAATATTACTAAGAGGTCGGTCAACATATATGTTGGCTAGGCTAGACATATTATCACGCTATCACCTACGGGAGAGGAGCTGTGATAATTTATAAAGTTTAACGCGGGTAAATCCGCGGGGCACAGCAAGTTAATGATAAAACTACTCATACACCACAAAATTAAAGGCACATTAATATCGCAGGAAGTTTGTGATTTTATATTTTTCAACTTACCCACTAACTTTATTTTCATCACCCCATCTCGGAAAGAGTATTTTTGCTCTTCGATATCTGAGTGGAAAAGTCGTTTTTATCCTCTAGAGGTTAAAGTAAATTTGAATTTAGAACATCGTGTGCACTAAGTTTGTGAATGCAAAATATCATTAAACCTATTTATTTCTACCTCTATGGTGCCGAATTTGTCATACAACTTTTTTAATTAATTAAAAACTAAGACTCGGAACCTTCTTGGTGTACCTACTTTTTTTGATGCCGAAAACAGTTCTGTTGCGTCGGATCACGCATCTCTTTTTATCATACAGTGTTGCAGCTAGTGACATTTCGCTCCCTCAGCCCTTTGTTCCTCTATTCCGTAGGTATACTAACTTTATGAATTATACTTAAGTATTATATTTTTTTATAATTTAAAGATTGTCCTGCAATACTTACATATCATAATATAGTACTTAATTAATAACTAAACTGAAATGAAAGTATTTATAATAAGATTTTTTTCGCATTTAGTCATTTCCTCGCTGACGTGTGATGAAAAGTTACGTATTGCACTCGAGTGCAAAGATTTTTCACCATGTGCTCTTTTGATTTTCTAGCTAATGCTCAGGATTCTAATTTTAAAATCCTTCGCTCGCTCGTTTATCAAAATTGGGCACGCGGTTATACGCTTGTATAACAAATAACTATTCTATGCTTCAAAGAACTTATTGTCTCAATAAATGAGACATTAGTCAAAGTCCCTAGCTTTATGTCGGGATTAACTTCTTGTCAGTTTTCTTCACTTCAAGTCTTGTATAACACAGTTAATAAAAAATATATCACAGAATTTGTCTTCGTCTTATAAAATCTATCTCTCTACTAAAACAACACTTCGTTCCGCTAAAACTTTCTTATTTTTCCAGCAAACTGTGTCTTATGAAACTAATTAAAATTTCGCTTTACTTAAAACTTACCGCGGCCAGAGTTATCCTGATTCGCAACTTCCGTGGATTGATAAAAAAAAAACTTTTTGTTGATCCTTCGTATTAGAATGGCGGCGAAGACTTTCGCGTTGAGTTGGAAATTCTAGAGAAAAGAGGGCTAAAACAATGTGAGGATAAAACTAGCTCGAGACGGAGGCTAATGCAATATGTATTAACTCCTGAGTGCCGTCCAGAACTAGTCGAACACCATATACTTTAGAAAGTATCTTGCTTTTCAACCAAAAGGGTAAATAATGGACCCTTGTGTTCGATTCCGACTTTGACATCTGACACAGCGGGATGTAATTAAAATTCGCCATTTTTGTTTTAAACTGGTCACTATTATTATACAGTATTGTTACTATTTTATTTCACATGTGCTGTTTATTTGACTACCTCGTTAGCTCAGAGGTAGCGTGTTCAACTTAAATGAAATCCCGGGTCGAGCAAAAAAAAAAAAACAATCTGCCAAGAATAAATCTCAGTATCCGGATAGTCCGGAGTTTGGAATTTGGCACTGCTATACCCGTGCCCCGGAGAGCACATAAAGGTGTTGGTGATGTACCTGAACTATTTCCAGTCGTGTCGTTTAGCTATCCCATCGGACCTTGAAAGGGAGGGAATAGAAAGTGAACTAGTGATGTATACCACGCAGATGGTTAATCTCCAGTTAACACGACGTTAAAGTCAACACGATGCAGCTAGCTTAGTGGTAAGATCTGATCTAGCTTCCGGTTTCACATACAAGTCCGTCAGTTGTTATTGTGTTCTGACATTTACCTTTGTCTTGAGATCTTTGTCCAGTGGTGGACGTCTTTCGGCCGATATGATGATGATGATGATGAGAGGAATAGTACCATATGGTCCACACGCTACTAATAGATTCAATTTTTTTATGTATCTAACCATTTGGAATGTATAGACGCCAGCACATCCAGCTACCCCTATCTGTCAAATTTCTTTTATAGATTTTCAACTTTATCACTTAAGTATAAGGTTCACTTTCAATTGGGGAAATTTGACAGATTGGGGTAGCTTGACGTGCTGGCGTCTGTACTAACGATAAAAATAAGACGTGTCCATAAAACTAATATGGTCCCAGAATATTATTCAAGCATAGCTAGTTGCCGTTGGAACTGCTTCACTTCGGTCAAGTGGAAATCAATGCTCTATATAAGTTTATATACGAATGTACTTAGGATATTATTCATAATAGGTCTTTACCTATGAAATTGCCGTTTTGTATGAAAAAATTTAAACGAATTTTTTTCATGAATTTTTTTATTTGTATTAATCGAAGTAATCACCCATGCAATCAATGCATCTTTGCCATCGCAGTGGCAGTTTATTGATGCCCTTCTTAAAGAAATCAGCTGGACGGGAGGCAACAAATTCTTCAAAGGCATTTTGTACTGCCTCTCGGGTATTGAATTTTTTTCCCGCCAAGAAGTTATCCAAATTCTGGAAAAAGTAGTAGTCTGTAGGCGCAAGGTCTGGTGAGTAGGGCGGATGACGGAGAGCTTCCAACCCCAGTTCTTGCAACTTGGAGACCGTCTGCTGTGCAGTATGAGGTCGCGCGTTGTCGTGCAGGAGCAGCGGAGACGAGCGATTGACCAATGCTGGTTGGAGATGCGCCAGCTTCTCCATCATTGTGCTCAGTTCTTCACAGTACACATCTGCAGTAATGCTCACCCCGTTTGGTAAGAAGCTGTGATGAATCACACCGGCGCTAGACCACCAAACAGTGACCATCACTTTTCTAGGGGTAAGTTTTCGTTTAGGGCATTGTTTAGGTGCTGAACCAGGATCCAACCAACTTGCTGAGCGCTTGCGGTTATCAAACAGAATCCATTTTTCATCGCAGGTAACAATGCGGTTCAAAATTCCTTCATTTGTGTGTCTGTTGAGCAGTGCAAGGCACGTCTCGACGCGTACTTCGCGCTGGCGATCATTGAGTTCGTGGGGCACCCATTTGTCAAGCTTTTTTACCTTGCCAATTTGACGCAAATGGACCAATATTGTTTTGACGCTAACGTCGAAAGCTGCTGCTAATTCAGCCGTAGATTGTGTATCATCAGCTTCCACAACCGCCTTTAATTCGTCATTGTCGACCAAAGTCTTCGGACGACCGCGAGGTTCATTTTTCAGGTCGAAATTTCCAGAACGGAAGCGAGCAAACCAATAACAGGTGGTGCGTTGGTTTGTAGTGTTAGCTCCGTAAACGTCGTTGATGTTGCGTGCCGCTTGTGCCGCGTTGCTGCCACGACGGTACTCATATTCCATAATTACTCGAATTTTTAACGTATCCATGATGACGAAAAAGATTGAAATGCGATGAAAATGTAACACTAATCAATAAAGAAATGACTACTTTTGGAAAAAAGAATCCATGTTTTTAAAATAAAATTAATTTGAAATTAGAATTCTTAGCCAAACAAAAATTATTTTGATTTGAAATGGCCAGTACTGCAGAACGGCAATTTCATAGGTAAAGACCTAATATTTGTGTATGTGTCTATACCGTATTTAATGTATATGTATGTATGGATACAGTCTTGTATATAATGATTTATGTAGGAATCTTTAAAAACGTGTGGGTATACTCAATTTTCTTTCACCCTTGACATCGAGTGTATTGTTATTATATATGTATTCAGTGGCTGCTTTAATACGCAAACATATTGCTGCCGCTCCAACTGGTTATTACAATCAAACGGACATCTGTAGGGGATGTATACGTAATATTTCGTAGACATAATCTATGCGTATGTTAGCCTTAGGTCTGTAGAAACCATTATACAGGCTGTTAGTATACATCCTGGATCTTAAAATA
Organism: Pseudoips prasinana; assembly: GCA_951640165.1. NCBI lineage: Eukaryota > Metazoa > Arthropoda > Insecta > Lepidoptera > Nolidae > Pseudoips > Pseudoips prasinana. Next base: position 21,951,409 of record OX621240.1, read on the forward strand.
ATTTGTAACGGGCGCTTATAGACTGACTTTTTCGTTAGCTTTTTTAATTGACGGGATGGCATGGTTGATAAATGCTCGCCTTTAATGCCTAAGGTCGTGGGTTCGATTCCCACCCACGATGGATATTTGTGTGCATAAACATGTCCTGTTGTTGAAGTGGTGGTGTTGTTTCATTTTGATTAAATTCATTGCGGGAGCCAAGACAGTTAAAGTGATTCCCCGGGACATGCCTGAGCCTCACCTCTCCGTATCATTTCATTGTATGCCACTGTTGATCCTGGCTTACAGGAGTTGCAGTGTGGGTAAGAGTGAGGGACTAGTCCCGATAAAACAAAAAATGTCTGTCCAGAGTTTCGTTAATATTATCCATATAAGTATGTACTTACAAAAAGAAAAGTAGTACATGTAATATATCAGTTATCCGGTTTCCAGATTACAAGCTCCTTCTTAGTTTGGGATAAGATGGCCGTGTGTGAAAAATGTTCCAGGGTTTTATTATTATATTATACTTTCTATTGTGTTTTACTAACCTGTTCCAGCTAGCAACTAGAATCAATCGAGTGACGGCCATATGGTCTCAAAACCCATAGGGAATCTGTGACTTAAATAATAAGGTTAGGTGTCAGATTGTATTAGTCCACCAACCAAACAGACCCGGAATGTATAAATATTTTTATGAAAATAATGTACTGAAATCAAACCATTGGGGCGACCTACTGCAACGGCTTTCATCGCTCGGATCGGAGGTCACAAAGGTCACTCTGTTACCAACGAAAAAAATATAACGATTTTTCTAAATTATCCTCCAAAGATTAGTTGTTACTGAAGAGAATTTGCTACTGCCAAGACTGTTTCTCTATAATAGATTTGGAATTATCTATTCCGAAAACTTTTGTATGTAATTTGTAGTATATAGTTACCTTGTTTATACCATTTAATTAAAAGTTTATTTATATATATAAGGCCTTTGCGTCTGCTACAGTCGATTTACGGCGCATTTTCTGAGAGACATTTCTTTTGGTGCCTAAACAAACCGATGCGAGAGCGTCATAGCCTGACAAGAGAAGTTTGCGGTGATTGGTGCCGAGCCGCTTTCATGTCGCTTCTGTCTCTTATCAGCAAGTACTCCGAACCAGGCTTCATCACAGATCGTACGACCCTCCACTACACGTTATTTAAATGAGCAGTATTTAATATATTATTTTCTCTGTGCCAGCTATGTTAAACTATCTAGTTATACTGTATGACTAGCTGAAAAATAAAATATATTTATTAACAGGTCTTGAACAGGTGTTTTTCTATAATGTTTTGTTATTGCGAAGAAAAAAATAATTTCCTGCCTCCAATAACTTTAATGCGGTATGGGTGAGCACTCAGCACAGAGTAACATCCTGTATATTACGTTTGAGGTCCGTAATGTAAGGCATTGAGTTAACCGCTTGCATTGCTATTCGACGTCCTAGTACTACTTGGCTAACTGCCTTATTGATCTAGAGGTAGCATCTAACTGCAGTATTAAGGGGTTAAGGGTCTGAGTATAGAAAAAAAAATAGAAAATGAAACAGATATCTAACGAAGTTAATACCAACGCAGTCATATCATATATGTGATCGGGGAGGTAAAGCAACTAGGCTCGCGGTCAGTCCATAGATGGGTGACCACCAAAGTGGTTTAATTTCTGAGCGTCTCCTAGCTTCGGAGGGCACGTTAAGCTGTCGGCCCCGGTTGTAGTCATTAGACAACAGTCGTTAAGCCATGTCAGAGACCTTAGGTTATTAATGCATGCATATGTTTTTATCTCATCATCATCATTTCACTGAAAGTCGTCCACTGAATAATAATAATAATAAATTCTTTATTTCTCAGTATATGGTACATTGAGGTCTTACATTTATACATTGGATCACATATACTACCATTGCTGGCGTAGAAATAATAAAAAGATATGTCATGGAGGTATTAATACATTAAAAAAACTATTACAAGCATTACCACCATAAATTAAATAAATTCTTTAAAATGTCAATGAGAATAAAATAATAAATTATAGAAATACAATGTCATGATGAGATGAGAGTAATAAACTAAATAATAATATTTCGCATTCAATGTCAACATTTTATGATAATTTAAATTAAACTTTTTTTTTTTTTTTTTTTTTTTTTTTAATTTCCTTTTTATTGCAATCTATCATTTGCTTGATATTCAGCAATAGGTAAGTGTGTATGTATTATTGACTTGTTCGGTCCACATCCATCTATGTGTCCGTTAATATTTAAACCTTTATATGATCAGGTCTTGCGGAATTTTTCTTTTTAGCCTCCTGGTTACCAGCTGTGGATTCATAAGGTTGTTTGCCAACATGTTTGGATGCTTAATAATACGTTCCTTATATGCTTTTGCTGTTTCAGTTATTTCTTGTTTCACAGTTTTAATTTTTAGGTCATGGTGTATTCTATCATTAGTGATGTACCAAGGTGCATCTACAATTGTCCTTAGTATTTTGGATTGAAACCTCTGAATGATTTGTATATGTGACTTTGCTGCTGTTCCCCAAAGTTGTATCCCGTAAGTCCATATTGGTTTTATGATACATTTATAAATAAGAAGTTTGTTTTCTAGTGATAGTTTTGATTTTCTATTAAGTAGCCAGTTCAATTTTCGCACTTGCTGTCCCATTGCTAATCTCTTTGTTAAAATGTGTTTAGCCCAAGTTAGATGTCTGTCCAAGTATATGCCCAAATACTTGGCGTGATAATTTTGTGGTAATTGAACATCATTCAGTTTGACTGGTGGGCATAATCCTCGCCTAGTAGCGAATGTTACTTGGACAGACTTTGTCTCATTGGCTTTGATACGCCAGTCTTTGAGCCACTTTGATATGTGATTGAGGCTAGTTTGCAGTTTTAGCGTCGCAACTTCAGCTGATGAGTCTGTCGAAAGGATAGCCGTGTCGTCAGCAAATGTTCCTGTGACAACACCCTCTGTTGTTGGAAGATCTGCTGTATAGATTAGATATAGTGTTGGACCCATTACACTGCCCTGGGGAACACCTGCCCGTATTTCATATAAAGATGATGTAATTATCCCATGCTTCACAAAGAAATGTCTATCAAGTAGGTACGATTTTATTAGGTTGTAAAAATTTATTGGTAGGTGGGTTTTTATTTTAAATAAGAGCCCTTCATGCCATACACGGTCAAATGCTTGTGATATATCCAAGAAGGCGGCAGTACCGTATTTCTTTTGTTCAAAGGCTTTTGTTATATTTTCGGTAAGTCGGTGTACTTGTTCAATGGTGCTGTGTTTTTGGCGGAACCCAAATTGGTGTTCAGGCAGAAGCTTTCTTTCCGAGATAATTGGTAGCAGTCTTTTTAAAATGAGTATTTCCATAACCTTGGATGCAATGGGCAGTAGGCTGATAGGCCTGTATGATTTGACATCAACTGGACTCTTTCCTGGTTTGGGGATCATTTTAACTTGAGCTACTTTCCATTGGAGTGGGACCGAGCATCTCTGAAGAATTGCATTGTACAGAATTGTGAGAAACCTGAAGCCTTCTTCTGGCAGTTCTTTAAGTATTCTGCCTGTGATAAGGTCATAGCCTGGGGCTTTATTTGGATCTAAAGCCTTAATTACCATTTTAACCTCATTTTTTGTGATTTTAGCAATAGGAAGTTCAAGTTGGTGAGTTTGGTTAAGTAGATGCATAACTTCCTCAATTTTAGTAGATCCCATGTCTGGATTTGGCGTAAAAACCTTTCTCAGGTGTTTTGCGAAGGTATTCGCTTTATCTATGTCGCTTACCGCCCAGTCGTTGTCGTCTTTGCGTATAGGAGTGTTGGTAGTAACTGGGCATTTAAGTTTTTTTGTGGCTTTCCACAAAGAGTAGTCTGATGCGGGTGTGGAGTCTAAGTTTTGAAGAGATATCTGTATACTGTGGTTATTTTGTTCTTGAAGCAACAATTTTAATTTAGATTGAAGATAGTTCAGATGTTTTTTATCTGAGGGGTAACCTGTATCTTGCCACTTTTTTCGAGCTCTACGTTTCTGAGCTAATAGTTGTCTGACGGATACTGGGCATACATGTTTATTATTTTTGAGTTCTGGTTCTTCGGGGGTAGCGAGCCAAGCTGATTGTTGAACAGATTGTGTAAAATGTTCAACTGCCTCCAATATATCATCGTCTGTTTTTAATGGAATATGCATATCAAGCTGTTCTTTAACCAGATGTTTAAATAGTTCCCAGTCTGTTTTACGTGTATGCAATTTACATGGTTTCGGCGTCAAAGTGATTTTTCTTTTCAGGATTACTTCTACTGGCGAGTGGTCAGATGATAGGTCAAACGTTGTTCTACATGTAAGAAAGTTGTAAGCAATTCCCTTAATGATGCAGAAATCTAGTAAATCTGGTATTTTCTTCCTATCTGAAGGCCAGTGTGTTGGTTGTCCAGGAGAAACAATATTAAGTTTATGTTTTTCTATGCACCTCAGCAACTGACGGCCTTTTGGTGTTATGGTACGTGAGCCCCAGTGGTGGTGCTTAGCGTTATAATCTCCACCTGCAATGAATCTATGGCCAAGTGTGGTAAAGAATTGTTCATAATCATCCAATTTAAGGTTATGTTTAGGTGGACTATATACAGCAGAAATAGTGAAAGGCCTACATTGGTTGCTTGGATCTCTTCTTTACAATAATGGGTTGTTTCATGGTGCTTAATGTTATTTTTGATAAGTATAGCACTTCCTGCATGTGCACCACCATCTGGATGCATTGTGTGATATATCTTATAATTATCAATATGAAAGTGGCTCTTCTTAGTGAAGCGTGTTTCTGTGACAAGCAGAATGTCTATATTTTGTAACTGTAAGTAGGTTTTTACTTCAAGTGTATGTTGTGACAGCCCGTTGGCGTTCCATAAGGCAATTTTTAAGCAATCGAAGATGAAAGCTTAGTTGTGAGTGTCATTATTAAGTTTGTGAGTGTAGTTAACTGCTCCATCATTTGTTTCATTAGGCTCATAATCTCATGTACTTCATTTGAGTTAGGTTGTCTATTATAGTGTTCGGTTTCCTGTGGTATAGATTCTGTAGGGCGGTTGTTATGCCTTAAAATGTCGCTATATGTTTGATTAATGTTTTTTGGCTTTATGTTTTCTGTATTCAGCTGTTCCTTTGGCCTAATCTTACGCTCCTGTACCTTCGGGAATTTAATATTTTGTAGTTCCCTGTATATTTTACAACCTTTATAGTTTGCTGGATGGTTACCATCGCATAGGACACATTTTACATTATCTGATCGTTCTTTCCGTAGGCAGTTACTGGATAAGTGGTCTCCAGCGCATTTGATACATTTGGGGCTACGTCGACAGTACGTCTTGGTGTGGTGTCAGTAAATTAAACTGCAGATAAAAATTACAATGTTAAAATTTATAATTTAAAAATTCATTAACGGAATAAAAACACATGTCTAAAAACCAAGAAAATATTTTAGTTCTGAATTTATTTAATGGTAAATTTCTAAGTGCAGTTGGCAATTTATTAAAAATTTTAATTGCCATACAATGGACATTTCTACTATACAAATTTAATCTCTGAGCAGGTACAAGCAATTTACCATGATTTATATTATTTAGTCTCACGGAGACGTTTTGGCTTAATGGAAATCGCTCAGGATTCCTTTTTATAAATAAGCAGATTTCGAAAATATAAAGGCATGGGAGCGGGAGAATGTTTAATTCTTTAAACAAAGGTTTACAGTGGTCTAAATATTCAGCATATATAGCTCTGATACACTTTTTTTGTACAATAAACGCTCTTTCCACATCCACTGAATTTCCCCATATCACTAAGCCATACCGCAGCATCGATGAAACATACCCATGGTAAGCGCTGAGGGCTGTTTTTTTGCTAGATACTAATCTAAGTTTCCGAAGAGCGTACACAAATTTATCTAACTTGGTGTATACTCTTGCTACCTGTTCTTTCCAGTCAAGTTTTCTGTCTAATACTATTCCTAAAAATAATGTAGATTTTATTGGTTCTAAAATAGTATTAATATAATGTAATTTTAAATTAAATGAATTATATTGGATCAATTTAGTTTTGTCTATATTGACATGAAGATTGTTGTCTTTTAACCACCTTATGGCAATCGCTAACTCGTTTTTAGTGTCAGTTTCTACGTCCCTTTTGTTTAAACATTTTATAACCAATGTAGTATCGTCAGCAAATTGGATACATTCGTGCTTGAAATATTTTTTTAAGGTCATTTATATACAATATAAATAGCAATGGCCCTAGTACACTTCACTGCGGGACGCCAGAGTTGTTATTCCTTAGTTCTGAAGTATATGTATTCATAGAGTTATTTTCTATTCTAGAGATAACAGTTCTCTGTTTGCGGTTAGATAGATAACTTTTGAGCCAGTTATGTGCATTTCCCCTAATACCGTATCTCTCCAATTTTTATAGAAGACGTTTGTGTGACACAAAATCAAACGCCTTGCTCATATCTAAGAATACTGATAGAACATACATATTGTTATTTAGAGCTTCAGTAACTTGTTTAACTAATGAATAACAGGCTAGTGTCGTTGAGCTGAATTTTCTAAAGCCAAACTGACTTTCAATAATGATACTGTGTTTTGTTACAAATTTAATTAGTTTTTCATGCATTGCCTTTTCAAATATTTTTGCAAAAATTGGTATCAGTGTAATAGGCCTATAGTTATTCATATCAGTACGGCTACCTTTTTTGAATAGTGGCTTTATGATTGATTCTTTTAGCCGATTTGGATAAATGCCTTCCTCAAAAGAAAGGTTAATTTCAATTTCAATTTATTTATTGCAAATCATGTGTATACAATGTTGTTACAATGGTATTACTTATGTTTCAACATGATACCCTGTAAGGGCACAGCAACATTAGGTAGGTACATATTACAATAATACTTAATATTTATCATTTTAATTTTACACAATACAATCAATAGAATAAATATAAAATTACAGTATTACATAGTCAAATAATTAAATAATAAGAGAAAAAAAATATATAAACAAGTTTCATGCATGTCAATGATAATTAATTTTACATTCGATATATTAAATGTCATCTGGTACATCAAATAGTCAGGGAATACAAAGAGAATGTCATATTATTTGGTTCCAGGTTTTACCTTCTAGCATTAATTTTATATTACTATTTATTTATTTAGGCTGGCTGTCATTGTAGAATTCTTGTAGCGTATAGAAACTTTTCTGGATTAAATAGCCTTTGAGTTGTCTAATGAAACAATCACATAATTGTTCGTCTCGTATAACTTTTGGTAGTTTATTATATATATTAATGGCACTCGCGTATGGCCCCGATTTGTAAAGGCTTAGTTTCGTCTGGGGAACGGCCAGTCTGTTTTGGTGTCTTAAATTTAGAGGTCGTGAGTAGTTATCTTTCACTTGTTTAAATAGATGGTAGTTTTTCTTCACAAATTTGCAGATTTCCAGGATATATAACGATGTGACCGTCAATATATTTAAATCTATAAAATGTGGTTTACAGCTATCCCTTGCATCAATATTAGCAATAATTCTTATGCATTTTTTCTGTAAAATAAATATTTTTTGTACCTCACTACTATTTCCCCACAACATGATACCGTAGCAAAGCCATGCATGGGCGTAAGCATAGTAAGCAATTTTGGCTGTTTTTACGTCGGTGGTTTTTTTTAAAAGAGTTAATGCATACGTGAATCGTGATAATTTCGATGCCAAGTTCTGCATATGTTTTTTCCAATTCACATTTGTATCTATTTCTATTCCTAATAGTTTGAAATGATCCACACATTCTATCTCTACGTTATTGAATGAAAGGTTCATGTTTAACTGTTTTTTCTGATGCGGCCTAAACTGCATTATTTTTGTTTTTGAGTAGTTTAATACTAAATTATGGTCTTCAAGCCAGTGGCTTACAGAGGATAGTAAAAATTTTAGTTCATCTTGCGCTAAAGTTTCATTTGTACTAGGAAAAACTATCGACAATTCGTCAGCAAATAGGATACTAGTAGGTTTTAATATTTTTGGCAAATCATTTATATATATTATAAATAATATACACCCTAATACACTTCCTTGAGGGATTGACTTATTTACGTGGGCTGGTTGAGATCTAACACGTGTAATTCTGTTGCCCTCATCGTAGTACTCAATTTCTACATATTGAATGCGATTATTTAAGTATGATCTAAACCAGTCTAGGGCTATACCCCTTACCCCTATTCCATAAAGCTTATTTAATAAGATTCTATGAGAAACTCTGTCATAAGCTTTGCTCATATCTAGTAGGACACCAATTGCATATTCTTTATCATTGAGTATGTTCAAAATTTCCTGGATATATTTATAGGTTGCTAGTATCGTGGAACGATTTCTGCGGAAACCGTTTTGGCTATCGTAATTAGATATCTAAGTGGTAATGCTATGATTTTCGCACTTAACTTTATTATTCTCGTACTTATTGCGTCATGTCCGGTAGAATTCGTATTGTTCAAAGAATTAATTATATTTATTACGTCAGTCTCATTCACAGGAGTCAAAAATAAACTATGTATAGTACTTATAATTTCAATATTATTTATGCCATGTTTAGAATTTAAATGATTTTTATTATTAGTCAGATCAATGAAAAAGTTATTGAATTGGCCACATATGTCATTAGGTTTATTAATTTTTTTGTCATGGATTATTAATTCATTAATGGCATTAGTTTTTATATGATTATTGACATTACTTTTTATGATAGACCATGCCGCTTTGCATTTATTTTTGCAATTATAAAGGAAATTGTTGTTGTTTATTTGTTGTGATTTAGATATACATTTTTTTAATATTTTAGTGTAATTCATATATTTCTTTTTGTTGCAATTTTTGCTTATAGCATCGTGTTGGTATTCGTAATATAACAATCTCTGTTTAATGCAAGATATTTTTAAACCTTTACTAAGCCATTTATTTTTAATTGGTTTATTGCTTTTCCTAACGCGTATTTCCGGAAAACACAATTCGTAAAAGAGCAAGAATAGATCATGGAATATGTTGAAGGCCTTATTACAGTTTGACTCTTCGAACACCTCATTAAAACTCAGAGAGGCTATGCATTGTAGATTTTTTTTTAATTTTTCTTATTAAAGTCTCTTTTTATTTCATACTAAAATTCCATACTTTGCGATTTAGTGTTATTATGGCGGTGAATTTCAAGTGTTTGGCCAGTATCATGATCGGAAAGAGCTAAATTATATGTATTGCTTTTCAAATCTAATGTGGGTATATTACTGGCTATTTGATCTATGCTAGTATTTTTCCTTGTGGGCACTTTAACATGCGGTACGATGTTAAAATTGTTAAGGATTGATATTAATTCTTTTGAAAATTTATTGTCTTTTAATATATCTATATTCCAATCCCCGCAAATAATGACCAGTTTTGAGCTTTTGTGGGTTAGTTTGCGCAACAGTGACTCTAGTTTCTTGAAAAAAATAGATATGTCAGAATCTGGAGTTCTATAAATACAAGCTATGATTAGATTGTGGCTCATTATTTCTATACCACAGCACTCGAAACAAAAATCAGTGGCTAGTTCATTAGTTATAGGTAATGTATTATAAACCTAACCTTTTTTCAATATTATACATGTACCACCACGTTTCCTGTTGTTTCTGGTGTAGCTGGCAGCTAAACTATAGTTTGTAAGAACTAAATTATTTTCATGCCCCGATTTTATAAAAGTTTCACTTAGACGAATGAAATCGATAGGGCCAATTTCATTCATTAAGTTAGTAAGTGTTATTTCAAACAAGTCAAGTTTATTTAAGATACCAGCTATGTTTTGGTGTAGAAGTATATATTTTTGTTTTTTAAAATTGCTTTCACTGACCGTCTTGCGTAACGGAACGAAAAAAGATTTTTTTGGGATTTTCTGAAACATTTGCGATTAATTGAAGAACATAGTCCTAAAGATTTCCACAATTGCGCTACCCGCATCCAGCGGATTCCGGTGACGCTCACAAGATCATCGGTCCATATTATAGAGGACTTGTCCAGGCAGTGTTCTCCGGTTCTTAGTCGCCAATCGCGAACCTTATTGCCCCAGCGGCTGCGGTTCTATGAGCTAATACAAAATAAAATAAAATCGTCCGCGGATTTTGACATTTCTGATTCGATCTTGCAGGGAAAGTCCGAGCATAGCCCTCTCCATTGCTCTGTGACGCCCATAGTGAGCGAGTGCGTCTCCATTTCGGTTTGCGATTTTTCCTTTGCTGGAAACAGACTTTTCATGTGTTCTATTCGATAGGAAATTGCATTGCGCATCGCCCCGTATAAATTTTGTTCCAGTCGGTGGTGCCTAAGAAAATGAGTTAGTTGTAGCTTCAGTGAATAGCTGAAATCTTAAAGTGGTTGTTCATATGTCTATTTTGCAGTCCCATCGTAGTAATAAAAAATATGTCCATAAAAGGAACAGAGGGTGAATTTGCGCACTTACTTATGCCATGCTCGAGAGCGGTTGCGCACTACGTCTGGTCCGATTCCGTGAAAACTCGGTCCGAAGTAGTCTTAGAACTAATTGTATGGAAGTTTACACACTGGAGTCGGTCTAAATCACAGAGAATCACAGAGGTAGTAGCGACATAATGCAATATATAAATTATGGATTCGGATTGGACGTAGTGTGAAACCGTTCTTACACTATGTATTCGACTATTGCTATAGGGCAACCTTGCAATAGGAATTTTCAAATTTGTAATTGGTGAAAATTCAGCCGATAAATACAATGCATGTAAAGATATATTTATTTTATTGAAGTTATACTTCTTTTGGCGCGATGGAGAAAAATTATGAGAGTGAATTTTTACGATGCGCGCGCACACCGACACCAAAAAATTTAACAGCATGAAGTTAGTTCTAGGTGGTATGACAGTGAATTTTATCGCGCATCGTAAAAATAACAGCATGACGTTAGTTCTAGGTGGTATGAAAATTGATAACTATGTTCAAGTTGTATATTAAGAAGTATAACTTCTAACGCGTGTACATAAGTACACACAAGTTTTTTTTTTAAATATTTTCAGTTTCATAAAATAATTTATGGAAGTTGCCAGTGGTGACTATGAACCGGACGACGCAGCGTGGGCAGGCGAACAAGATGGACTGTTGATCTCGGTAAGGTAGCTGGTAGTCGCTGGATGTGGGTAGAGTAAGACCGGCATTTGTGTAGATATCTTTCGGTTCACATGATGATAAAGGTCAATAACAAAGTTTTCCTGTATAAAGAATGTTAAAACTACCGCAGTAAGCCATGTCTACAAACTGATATCCATGCAATTTATATACAGAAATGAATCTCATATTGCAGCATATCTTACCTTAGTACTTTAAAAGTTCATTCATAACCTATATACCCAGGTTTTGCTTTATATCCTTGGTAGTTCAAGTGGATAATGGCTTAAGATTAAGTACACACCCAGTATATAACTCCTTCATATCTTCCTTTGAGATTGTTGCATAGTCGAAATTTGCCCAGAGCACTTTAGTTAATTATTCGTATGGGTTGTGGTTACTCCAATATCAGAGTTGTTCAAACCACCTAGGACGCCTTTGGCACAAACTAGTGATAATAACTACATTCGAAGCTGAGAGATTAATGTGAACTCGAAAAATTAGCGTTCACCAATCTATTTTTTTTTAAAGACAACGCCCGCAAATGGCTATCTAATCCCTGTGTCGCGGGATACTTTACAAACATATAATAGATGGACACAATTTACATCCAGAGTCAGAAGAACTAATTATGGGTCACACAAATAGTTGTCCGGCGCGGGACTCGAACCCGCGACACGAAGCGGCGAGGCAACTATCTTAGCCGCTGCGCCACGCGCGCATTCTTAATCTCTATCTCTCTATATTATTATTTCATGGGTGTGTGGGCTACTAGCTGTAAGTGCGTCTATTGGTAAAGGAGCATTAGTATAAGGTGGCTGTTTGGAACTTATTTGGCTCCAGTAGATTTGTTTGGCTCGAGCACAACTGGGACAGTTTCAAACGGAGCCGTTATAAAGTGGCAATGTCAATTCCAACTTGTGCACTTTTTCACGAGTCTAGACACATTAAATTGCCATTGTGTTTCATTTTAACATAAATGTGTTGGATAGTTGAATGTACTGCAGTTTACGGAGATATCAGGTTATTAAAAAAAGTATGAAATGACGTGCTTTATTTTTAAAGCCATGTCCAAATTGAGGGTTTATATAAGTTATCTAGTTTATGCTCATTTTGCAACAGCAATGATTCTTTCTTCATGAACAACTTGACTGGAGAAGTAGCATTATCTTATAGAATATAAACGTTAGCATTACTTACTTACTTTATCGTATAGGCAGTGGTTACCCTAAAGTTAGAGTAGGCCTCTGACATGAGTTAACGGCTACAACCGGGACCGAAAGTGTAATATGCCCCGTTAAGCACGGAGACGGTTAGAAATTAAACCACTTTGGCAGTCACTCATATATGGATTTACCTTGAGCCTAGTTGCTTCGCTGATCACTTACGGATCGGTGAGACCATCTGGCTATGAGCACTTCCGCGGTTCCTTCTATGAGGTTAGTATTGTACAGCCTTATTTAAAAACGCTACTCAAATTTAAACCGGCCGCTTAACCATGGGTTATCAAAATTTTTATTTAAAAACACGATTTAAATTTGACCAGCGGTTAAGCCATATCAAAATTTAAACCGCCTCGGCCCCTGGGTTATACCTGGTTTAAATATGGCGGATTTTATTTCCACCAGCTGACGTTTTGTTTGACGTTTGTTTGTGAATGGAGGTTTTATGGAAATTATTAGCTGTTTTAAGTTTTAAAATAAATATTGAATTCCAGTTGGATTCTTCTCATAAACTTCAAATACCACCGAAGAAAATCAAAAGTCCTTGAAAATGCACTGTTTCGATCATATATCTATGATTCCATGTCTACCATAGAGGAAAAATCATAAAGTTTTGACACATAATCCGATTTAGTCAATTAATTATGGTCAAGCTCTATACCAGTCCCAGAAATGTTGACAGAGTAAAATAAAAATGACGTTACTTAGCTGAGAAACCTTTAAGTAGGGTTTTTAAATAAAGAAATAGTTGAGCGGGGTTTAAGTGGTTGAGCAGGGTTTAGCTGAGACATGGTTAAGCGGTGGATCACGGAATTATTTTAAATAAGAGTGTCAGAAATTAAACCACTTTGGCAGTCACTCATATATGGATTTACCATGAGCCTAGTTGCTTCGCTGATCACTTACGCATCGGTGAGACCATCTGGCTATGAGCGCTTCCGCGGTTTCTTCTATGAGGTTAGTATTGTACAGCCTTATTTAAAAACGCTACTCAAATTTAAACCGGCCGCTTAACCATGGGTTATCAAAACTTTCATTTAAAAACATGATTTAACTTTGACCCGTGGTTAAGCCATGTCAAAATTTAAACCACGTCGGCCCCTGGTTTAAACCTTGCTCAAATATGGCGGATTTTATTTGAATCAGCTGACGTTTTGTTTGTGAATGGAGGTTTTATTGAAGTTACTAACCATTTTAATTTTTAAATAAATACTAAATTCCAGTTGGAATCTTATCAGAAACTTCAAAATCCACAAAAGAAAATCAAAAGTCCTTGAAAATGCACTGTTTCGATCATATATCTATGATTCCATGTCTACTATAGAGGAAAAATCATAAAGTTTTGACACATAATCCGATTTAGTCGATTAGTTATGGTCAAGCTCTATACCAGTCCCAGAAATGTTGACAGAGTAAAATAAAATGACGTTACTTAGCTGAGATACCTTTAAGTAGGGTTTTTAAATAAAGAAATACATAGTTGAGCGGGGTTCAAGTGGTTGAGCAGGGTTTAGCTGAGACATGGTTAAGCGGCGGATCGCGGCATTATTTTAAATAAGAACGGTAGTGTTTATATTTGCGGTCGTATGTGTAAGCGAAGCCGCTAGACTTCATCGCGAATGGGGAAAGGATGAAAACGCGTAATAGACCAGGGTAGAAGCCTTTAAAAATAATAAAAAGTGAAAAAAAATAATAGTAGGATGAAACCCATTAGAAAAGGAGAGGAATAATAAAAAAATGAAAGGAAAAATAATTTACGGGCGATCTGAGGTCGGGAAGGGGATGGGGGTGAGGTTTTAAGGGTAAAAAACGGTTTTTCTCGATTTCCGGCAAAACTAAAAGTCCTATCGAAAAAAGTCAAATGGCAAAGTTGTAGGTAATAAAAAGATCTAAAACTTTTGTATTTACACTTTTTTCACATAACCTCAAAATTTATGCGAAAACTTCAAAAAACCAAGTTTTTGGTTTTTTATTTTTATCTTTTACATTTTTTTTTCTTTTTTAACGAAATTTGGTGAAAACTTGCCTTTTTATGTCCCAAATACGCTGTAATTTATTTGATTAAAAATATTTATTTTTCACCTTATTTTTTAATTAATATCGAAAAAACACCCTAATTTTCAATCGAAAAGTCACCCGTCAAGATATCAGCTTTTTTTAAAAAGTTGGTATGTTTTCTGTTCGTTGAAATCTCTACTTTCCGATGGTGAAAATAAATATATATGTTAGTATAGTAAATCTTCTCAGAAAATGCAAAAAATCGAAAACAACTCGAATTCGATTTTTTGTTTTAATTATTATAAAAAAAAAATTCATCTAAAAATGTGATTGCTGCGATTTGTTTCAATCAAAAAGTTGATTTGTTTAATGCTAATTACATTTATGTCATAGAAAATCTCATTATATACAAATATAAATGTAAATCGTACAATTAAATGTAGATACTTTATTCTGATTACGTTATTCATTACAATATTTTTAAACAAAAATATATTAAAGAAATCTATTTATAAATATATAGAAAATATGTATAGTAAATATATTTTTAATAACTAACTTTTGGCTGATTTTCATGTATATTTCATATATTTTGAATATATCTGAAATATATTTGAAATAAATAAATAAAATAAATAAAAAAGGTTTTTATTCACGTAGACTTTAAAAAAGCGCTTGTAAATAGTCAGAACATGTTTGTAGTATTATAGTTGTATACATTATTATTTCTTGTAACATAGATATTTAGGTACACATTGTATTGATAGTATTAAAACATTAATAAAATTTATTTTATAACAGCAATGACATTTAGCTAGCTCGTATCAAGTTATTGTCAAGAGATTATGTTTAAGTTTAATGATCTAGTTTAAGTCTAATTATCTAGTTTAAGTCTAATTATCTAGTTTAAGTCTAATATTTGTAATACATATTGGCAATGGTTCTGTCTATATTAAGGTGATATTATTATGACGGACCTTATGTTAATAACGACGGTCGCGCTTTAATGCTTCCACCGGATCCAATGAAGAAGACCCAGCGAAACAAACTCAGCGGGTGTCTCTACTACCGGTTTCAACACGGCCCAGTTGAGACGCTTCGGCGAAACATACTCAATGGGGCATATACACGAGATTTGGTCCACTTACTGTAATTATTTAGCAGGCAAACACAATATATGCTCGATCGGTTGTCTGATTAATTATTTATTTTAGGTTTAATATATTGGAAAGAGAAAATAAAAACGTCAAAATAAAAGTAACATTAATCGTTTTGAGACACAACCAACAGTTCTGAAATTCGTAGAATATTTAAATAATAGATAGTTTTATTACAGATAGTTCATGTAACATAAAAGATTACTCTTGTCTATATGGCTATAAGATCTCCAGCAGACTATGTGCAGGTAGATGCCGACCGCCAAATGTCTTTATCGTCAATGTAATCCTTAGTAGTGTAGTAACCCTTAGCCATAAGTTCACGTTTAATGTGTGACTTAAACTTATTATCAGGTAGTTTAGTTATATGAATAGGGAGCTTGTTATAAAACCTAATACAATTTCCCATGAATGACTTTTTAGTTTTGCTAACTCTAAAGGCTGGTAAATAGCTAGTTTGTCCTTATTTCTTGTATTGACATTGTGCAAGTCACTCCGTTTTTTATATTTATCAAAATTTTTCCGCACAAACATTATATTCTGATATATGTATTCAGATGGAACAGTAAGTATATTTACCTCTTTATATAAAAACGCTTCGTAGAGACTCGCGACTGCCTAGATTATAAATAGCTCGGACTGCTCTTTTTAGTAATACGAAAATAGCACTTATGTCAGCTGCTGAGCCCCACAGCAGAATACCATAGGACATAATGCTATGGAAATAAGCAAAAATACTAGTCTAGCAGTTGGTTCGTCTGACAATTGTCTGATTTTCCAAACTGCATATGAAGCTGAACTTAATTTGGCAGATAATTTTTCAATATGAGGACCCCATTGTAATTTTGAGTCCAGTGTTATTCCCAAAAATACGGTCGAAGGAACTAAATCTAAAACTTCCTCGTTAAGTGCAACCGTTGGTTTAATATGAGTCACATTCGGCAATGAGAATTTGATGCATTTGGTCTATCCTGCATTCAAAAGAAGATTATTTGCCGAAAACCAATTTGAAATGAGGCTGAGAGTTTTATTAGGTTCTATAAGATCCTTATCTTTCCTACTCACTTTAAATATGAGTGACGTATCAGCAGCAAATAGAATTATGTCTGATACTTATATGGGAGATCATTGATATAAACTAGAAAAAAAAATGGACCCAAAATCGATCCTTGGGGCACCCCCATTTTGACAGAATGTCGTGTTGAATTTACCCCGTCTATTGAAACCAGTTGTTCTCGACCTGATACATAGGACATTACAAGATCAAGAGATGTGCCAGAAATTCCATAGTATTTTAGTTTCACAATGAGCGTATGGTGGTGTACGCAAATGTATAAGATATATATGAAAATCAGCCAAACGTTTGTTATTAAAAATATATTTAGGATATAACTATATTTTATATACTTTTTATAGATTTTTAATATATTTTTATGTTTTTTGATTTTTTTTTTCGTGGGATTAACTAAATTTGTTTGTGCAAAATTAAGGAGATTATTATTAGTATGTATGTAGTAAGACCCAGACCCGCCTAGCCTCTTCCCCATTACTCCATGAAATACCTAGTAGTGACCTACGAAAAATAGTAGCCCACTATTTTTCGTAGGTCACTCAGGTATATAATTTATCTTAAAATATTAATAGACATGTATGCATATAATTTAAAGAAGATTCGACAACTTTCTCCAAATATTGTAGATGTCTTATTAAATATTAATTTTATTAACTTATTTGTTTGTTAATTATAGTAGTATATTTTTATTTGCAATTTTTTTTAAATGTAACATGTAATCAAATGTTTTTCGAGTATTTAAAGTGTTAATTTTAATAAATAGCTCAATTTTTTTTATAATACTTAATTCAATTTTTTTTTTTTTTTGCATTTTCTGAGAAGATTTACTATACTAACATATATATTTTTTTCACCATCGGAAAGTAGAGATTTCAACGAACAGAAAACATACCAACTTTTTGAAAAAAACTGTTATTTTGACGGGTGACTTTTCGATTGAAAATTAGGGTGATTTTTCGTTATTAATTAATAAATAAGGTGAAAATATAAATTTTTTTAATCAAATAAATTACAGCGTATTTGGGACATAAAAAGGTAAGTTTGCACCAAATTTCGTTAAAAAAGAAAAAAAAATGTAAAAGATAAAAATAAAAAACCAAAATCTTGGTTTTTTGAAGTTTTCACATAAATTTTGAGGTTATGTGAAAAAAGTGTAAATACAAAAGTTTTAGATCTTTTTATTACCTAGAACTTTGCGATTTGACTTTTTTCAATAGGACTTTTAGTTTTGCCGGAAATCGAGAAAAACCGTTTTTTTACCCTTAAAAACTCACCCCCATCCCCTTCCCGACCTCAGATCGCCCGTAAATTATTTTTCCTTTCATTTTTATGATATTCCCCTCCTTTTCTAATGGGTTTCATCCTACTATTATTTTTTTTGGTCTTAAAAATTATCGACCCTGGTCTATAAGTGATGTAATGCGTATCTTAAGCGTCATAAGTTACAGTAAAAGTTATTTGTCGACTCGATAGTACTGAAAACATTATATGAATGTATTATTCTATGTTAAAATTCAAACAGACGTGCCGCTGTCAATAACGTTTTATATATATATGGCCTTTGGGTCTGTTACAGACAATTTGCGGCGCATTGTCTGAGAGACATTTCTTTTGGTGGCTAAACAAACCGATGCGAGAGCGACATAGCCTGCCGCAGGCCTGACAAGAGAAGTTTGCGGTGGTTGGTGCCCAGCCGCTTTCATGTCACTTCTGTCTCTTATCAGCAAGTACTCCGAACCAGACTTCATCACAGATCTTACGAAACGTTTTACATTCCCCAGAATTATAGATCCTAGCACGTTTGCGATCGTACTGTAGGTTGGCGAGTGCGATGTTTTGGGTGGTTTCAATTTTCAGTTTTCATAATCCGGATCGTCTAAGATGTTCCTGGAACATTCCCATCATTCAGTAATATATTAGTAGATACCCCGCGATACAGGGATTAAATTAAATAAAACGAGTGTTGTCACGGTCACGGTCCAACTTTGTTATTCAATGTCGCTATTAAATCGAAAAATAGAAAAATAAGTCTTAGAAAAGGGCTTGGAAAAAGAATTACGTATATACCCTGAATATTTTAATCAAAGAATTTCATCATAGTAGTTTTATGTATCTATATAGTATTTATCGTGCTCAAATAAAAATTCTAAACATAGGTCTCCAAATTAGCAATAACTACATTAAACATGAATATGGTGTATAAATAAAGCATTAAAGCATTTAGAACGATGTAAAGGATCTGCTCGCAAAACATGATGTGTTAGATTGAAATCTACATTTAAAATTGTCGGTTGCCAATGTCTATTTGTCTGGTACACCAGGTGCGGGGATGATTGGGATCAAATCGAATGATAGGCACTATTGCAAACCTTATTTTTCGTTTTCCTATTTTAGCTTTTATTTTGATTGAATGGCGACAACTGCCATCATAATCATATAAGAGTTGAAAATAAAATATGACCATTTACTCATTTTCCATATTATTGTGTGGGCAGTGTCAGATGGGCCTGTTGGCGTGGTTGGCTAATGCTTGCTTTTAACGCCGGAGGTTGTGGGGTCGGTTCCCACCCAAGACATATATTTGTATGCATGAACGTATCTGTCCTGAGGCTGGGTGTAATTATCTATATAAGTATGTATTTACAAAAAAAAGTAGTGTAGGTATGTAGTATATCAACTATCTGATTTCTATAATATAAGCTCTGCTTAGTTTGAGAAGAGATAGCCGTGTGTAAATAACGTCATAGGATATTATTATAATATTTTTATTCATTCCGGGTCAGGTAAAAATAGGTTATTCCGATTTTTCCAGCAAGCAAATTTCTCAAGCCGGCAGGTGGAAATTTCCCCACGCCTCGGGTAGAACCTGAAGCCATTAGCCCAGTACTATTACTGATGACAGCATTATTATTTTTAATTCAATAGGTACCAAATTCAGGCCATATCGTCGTAATATAATGCGGCCGTTATATCTGAAAAACTGCCTGAAATTCAAATACCTGATGGGAGGAGCCCCGAGAACGCGGGTATGCTGCTCCGGTGCCCCCCTTTTACGCCATGTCCCTCCCCTATTTCCGGTTCCTGCCAGTCGGGCGATTTCGCCACAAACAGATCGCCGTCTTACCGGAGCTGCATTCACTTGGTGACAGTAGAGGACACTTCTCATACTACCATCGCAGCCCCGAGGGGATCCCATCCCATTAAGATTATTTTGCATTAATTTAAAGAATCTTGTACCAGCAATCATGTCCTTGATTTCTTGCGCAGTCACGTTAGATCCAGGTCTTCGGACGACGCACGCGACGTCCGATTGAATATTGTAATCCTATAAAATTTAACCGTCTATAGTTTCAGTGCGCTATCTAGGACAGAATACATGTATGAACCTTTCATTTAAACTTACAAATTAGGCCAACGAAACTAAAATATCGGCCTTTGTAGCTTATAGGCCGGCGCGGGTTGGCATCGAATGTGATAGTGGAAAACGGTGCCAAATTGCCCTGTCTGCTTATCAACTGGCTCACATAGCGTACATACACAGTAGCAAGTTACGTGTATAACCCACTTCTTACTAGATTACTCTATAAGGCTTTGACTGTGTTATATCATTCATTTTTTCCGCTTTGCTCAGGAAGGACCTACTTTTTTCTAATACGTCTTAGTTTCTTTCTGGTTGAACCCATTGCGGGACGTTAAAGCAATTTCCTAAGCCATGCCTGAGCCTCACCACTGAAAAATTTCAGTGTATGCCACTCTTAATTCTTGAAGCGGAGATGGTGGGTAGACCAAAAACAGCTAAAATAGATTTAGCTTGTCTGATGTCCTTTATAAGCACTCCCTAGCTAATCTGTGAGTTCCGGGTTTTTTTCCGGGCACAGAGATAAGTCTGTATAAATACAGGTTGTAGCTCAGTATAGACACTTAGAAGATCATTATAATAGGCTACATTAGAGCTCGTACTATTGCTCGTTATATCATTCATGTTTTTCCTCTTTGCTCTGGAGGGAAGATGACCTACTTTTTTGTAAATCCTCCTTATTTCTTTTGGGATACTCGTTGTGGGAACCTAGATAGTTAGCAATACCCAAAGTTGATTTTTGAAGTTGATAAGATGGTGGGTAGACCAAAAAAAACTAAAATAGATTTAGCTTGTGTGATGTCCTTTATAAGCACTCCCCAGCCAATTTGTGAGTTCTGGGTTACGCAACACAAAGATAAGTCGGTATTTATAGGTTGTAGCTCATTATAGATACTTAGCTTAACTCATCTCTTTCACAACTAAGGTATAGCAGACTAGCTAATGTGGAGGTCCTACTGTCTGTGTAGTTTCTGTAATTTTTTTAGTTAAACTAATTGAGCTAGGAAAGATCTTCGCAGATAACAAGGGTCTTGAACAGACAAAAGGACAAGTAAATCACTTTATAAAAACTTGCATTTTCGTTATTTATGGAGTACAGAACCTTTAATACTTCACAAATACTAATTACAAACATAACAACCACTCTATATATGTAAAAATAAACCTAAAATATGTCAATGTAACAAGCGGTAACCGCGAATATTTTTAATCCTAAAATGTTGATGTCAAAATTCTATTGCAAAGGGATTAAAACGAAATCCCCGATGCGGAAATGACGCATGCTTTTAAAAAGTCGTTGCATATTTTTTAACAAAATTGTGAATATTTCCAGGCCGCGTAGCTTAAGGGAGTCGATGACTTGGAAAGCATTGGTCTGCCCGCTCGATTGGCACCGCAAATTGATTTTTATGTGGGCCGTGGCTCTTCCTAGCTGTTTGTTATACTGAAGTTACTAGGAAAATACATACCTATATTGGATGTTAACGCTTGGACTTAAATAAAAGCTTTTAACAGACAGGCTGCCGGGAAATTGATGTTACATTGGACGAAATCATTGAAATTTTATGACTATTGGATGGAAGTGACGTCTTTAAATCAACTTAGACTAACTAATCCGATGTTAGTTGCATATGTATATAAAGCTAACATCGGAACACTTTGACTTCCTAACTTTTAAACAGCCAGTCCAATTATTGTGAAGTTATGACATCTTATTTCAATGATGATAATGACAATTATTTCTTTATGTTCGTGTAAGAACGATGTCAGTTTTGTGATAAATAAAGTGTAAGTTCACTTGAGGGCTCCGTTTTGTGTAAACACCTAGTTAGGGCCTAGCTATAGAATTATCAGCCACTTGTTTAAAAGAGCCAAATATCTGGATGCAAGTTATAATTAATAAACAAATTATTTTTATTAAATTGAGTAGTATTCATAATTTCTAGCAGAATTATATACTGAATTATTTTTCAATAAGTTTTCAGTCTGTAATAATATAGAATGTCTGGCTTATTTTATGCAATAATAAATTGAACAATGAATTGTCTTTTGTAATTATTATAATATAATATATTTTTTTATTCTATATCATTATCATGTCAGCTGAATGGAGTCCACTTGCTGAACAAGATCGTCCATCAAGAATGGGGGGATAAATAATCCTACTAATTATAATAATAATAATAACTAATTATATAATAATAATAAGTACCATACAGCCAAACATAAAAGTTTGGCTGTATGGTGCTTACTTAAACAGGCAAAATCAGTTACTTAAATTTGGATAGAAGTTTAAATGGAGATAGTATATAATATTTCACAATTTTCTATCTTAATTTACTAGACTAGTCTATTTCTATTTACTATTTCTTTCTTAAGTTGCTACACCCCTATCACTCATTTAATTATTCTTCTTGCTGATCTTGTCCATCCTAAGGTTGTCTGGAAGAGATAAGACCGCCAATTGTACTAGATTTATTACAACTTTATACTTTATATGTAAATCTTGGTGTACAATAAAGAGTATTTGTATTTGTATTGCATTGTATATACCCCAATATACAAAGTAAGAAATCCTTTTATTTATAATACATATTATAACCACCAACTGTAATAGCTGCTTAAAAAAATTGCTGTGTACCATAAATGGGTGCCAACAGAAATTATATGCATGGCAACGTCACTGGATCCAACTAGAATACCAGCGTTATAGCAATTTTTACTGTAGCTAATACCAAAGATAATACATATAATACTAACGTACTAATACTGAACTAGCTACAGCAACAATTGCTGTAGCGCGGGTATTCTAGTAGCCCCAGTGAATAGCCCCATATAATTTCTGTATAGGTATTACAAAACTAAAAAAGAAATGAAATACCCTACATACAGTTACGTAGACAAAACAAGTAACAACAACACCTAATACTCTAGAGCGCAGTTAGTATGTAACGCAATCTTTTACAATGTTTCTTTGTAGGAATGTAAATAATACAATAAAAATCATTATTGTATAAAAATATGATATATTTCTGTTTTAGACTATAAATATTTAACTGTACATATAACCTAGACGTTGTTCCTAATTTGCATTAATATTATCTGAATAATATAATTATATTACACACATATAAAAAATCTGGGCTGACGATGAACGATCATTTGTTAATTCTTTCCTTAACTTCACTGTAGCAAATTGATGAGGCCTGAGGAAGGATGTTAACTATTAGTTTTCTATAAATCACTTTTATATTTTTCCACGCGAGAGTAATAGATTTAAATGTGTACGATAATGATACCGAGATTGATTTTATATATTTGTTAAAAAAATCTGCTTGATATAATATATACAAATAATAAGCCGAAGATTTCATATTATTTTTAGTTAAAATACGGTTATCAGGAAATTTATTCGAATATTCTTGCGTTATTTGTAGATGAGAACACTTGTCTTTATAGCCACTATAACTATTTTATTACATCCCTAAGAAATACTACGACAAGAGTGAAAGTTACTCATTTACGCTAAATAATAACAATTCCCAAGAAACAAGACGCCAGATACACTGATCGCAAAAACGTTCGATTATTCATTTACTTACCTATTATTTACGTTAACAAAGATTCCACCTTTAAGTCTGGATTGCAGCGCTTTTGAGGCAAGTAGGGGTCGAGTCGAGCTTCCGTAGGAATATAATCGTAGTCGCTTTTTGCGCCTTACTCAGCTCGCTTACAAAGAAAAGCGTAAGCCGAGACTCTAAACGTAGGCGTTTTGTGTGCAACTCTTTTATACTTACAAACTTATAGGTACTTTTACATTATACCTAATAGTACCTGGTGTGCTTTGTATGTTGTACTTGTATGGTATATGTTTTATGGTTAAAACAGTAATTAGGTACGGGTAAGTAGTTGGCTGTGTATTTGCTGGTAGGTAATGCCGCATCTTATCCCGTGGGGGGCGTAGAAGAGCTTTGAGGAAGTATCTATCAGAGAACAGGCAGCAACGTTTCTCTGAGTTCTATGACCCTTGCGATCGCCAACTTATCTGCTAAGCGTGGATATTATGACGTATCTCCTCGATATGATCCTTGGGAGAGGCTTTTGTTCAGCTATGGATGCACGATGAAGATGTATCTAGGTGAGTAAGATCTAGCGTACAGAGTGCTGAGTTTATTATAATTAACTTTTACAATATACATATTTTCCTTGCGTGCGATGGTCAGAGCAAAAGAAGTTCCTGCAGCTTAATTGAGTTCATATTGGCTCGCACGTGTTTAGGTAAATATATCTTTTGTATAATAGCAAGCCAAACGAGCAAGGGAGGCTCCGCAATTCAAGAAAGGAATAAGCTCGCTTTTTGAAGGTCGCCATGTCATGTTTCAATAATATAAAACGCAGACATCGGTCACACTATATTGGACTTTCTTGCGTCGTTTCGGAAGTTGATATTAATCTAAGTATCTTGACGAATATAACTATCTCCACGAAGTATCAACCTATATTCTGTGGTATTGATAAAATGTAATTGTTGTCAATCAGTTTATTGTTGTGCAATTCCCCACTCATCAAAATTCTTAAGGTAGTATTTTTATGTTTTTTTCACAGTCTTACCTCGTATATCTTGTGGTCGCAATCTATTCATTTGTGTCGAATAGAGACCGCTTATCCAATAAACGATGCAGTGAAGCTGCATATTTAGATAAATCACACTAATAGTAATAAACTAATTTTGTGAGTGTGTGACTGTGTGAGTGTGTACGTTTGATACCTACTTCTTCACGTCTAAATGGCAGGAGCGATTTCAATAAAATTTGCTATGGAGTTAGCTGATACCATGGATTAACACATAGGCTATAATTTGTTAAGGTTAACGCGGGTAAAACCGCGGGGCACAGCTAGTAATAATATAAAACGTAGACACCGGCCACACTAGGTTAGATTATATTGGAAGGAGCTATTTATTAATCTAATTATCTTCGGGAATTATTGTGGTATTGATAGATATAACCGTAGTCAATTAATTATCTATTTCCTCATCCATCAAAAACTGTATAGGTAGTACTTTCAGTGTACAGTTTCTAAATACTATCTGTATTTCTCGTTTTTTCATAAACCTACCTCGTATTTCTCGTTGTAGCAATCTATTAATTTCTATCGTATAGAGACAGATTATCCCATCAACGCTGCCGTGAAGCTGCCGTGATTGATCTATGAAACTCAATCTCTAGCACTGCGCTACTAAATGAATCGTAGGTCAAGCTTATAGTATCTACTCACATTAATTTTACCGTGGTATTATTTTTATATACACTCATAATTCATATAGTTTATTTATTTATTTATTTATTTATTTATTTACGGCACTCCAACGACTTATTCACTAAAACATTTTAGGGGTACAATATCAAACTTAAACTCTAGAGTGAATTTGCCACTTAAAGGTGTGCACAGCACTTGCAATATTTCCAAGTTTTGTAATGTATATAAAAAAAAAAAAAACTACATGAAAAACAGATTTGTAACATAAGAGCAAAAGAACACACAAATCTACTTATTTACTTAAAAAAAAAAAGATAATAATTATTAATAATTGATAATAAGTAATATAAAAACTACAAGTAATAAAAGTAATAATACATGTATTAAATGTGGTCGCTGTGCGTCGAGAACAATTTTTTGCGAAATTGAGATAGCTTGTTGGCGAAGATGTCAATGCTATTAGAACGGTTATGGAGCTCATTGTACGTCCTCATCAACCTGTTCATTGGTGCCGAGTGTCCGAGATTAGTTCTTGTAGGGGATGGAGTGAAGACATCTAGAATACGTTTAGATCTGGGTGTGCTATGGCGAGGGACAGATATACTTATTTCGGCGAGAAGCTTCGGAACTTGTATATATCCGTTAATGATTTTATGGAGCAAAATCAAGTCATTGTTATGTCTACGCTGTTTTAGGGTTATCATTTTGAAATAACTTAGCCTTTGCGAGTAATCTGCGTCCGGAGGGCAGCTATGAGATTTATACCGCATATAGCGTGTAAAGCTTTTTTGGACCCGTTCTATACGATTAACGTGTGTGCCATAAATAGGATTCCAAACAGGTGATGCATATTCCAAAACAGTTCGTACAAATGAATTATAGAGTACTGTTAAGGGTTGGACGGTTTTGAAATCATAACAGATCCTCTTTATGAATCCCAGTGTTTTAGCAGCCCTAGAAACAATAGAGTCAATATGGGGTATGAACGTTAGCTTACTGTCAAGGAGAACACCTAAGTCGCGGATTTTGTCGACTTTTTGCAGTACCCTACCGTTGAGCGAATATGAAGAAGCAAGCTTAAGGTGTTTTTTTGTAAATGTTACATGGTAACACTTATCAGCATTAAGAAGCATGCGATTTTTAGTACACCAATTATGTACAGAGTCTAAATCTTCCTGGAGTAGGGCAACGTCTGCACTGGTATCAATGACCCGTTTAACTAAACGTAGTTTAACTAAAACCATTTAAAATTATGGAACTGACATCATCTTCAATATTTTTTTTACGTCTGAAATATAAAATTTTAAAAGAACAGATTACGCTGATAATCTAGTCTTTAAGATTTGATGATGATGATGATCGTTGAACTTTTAAGTTTAATGTCCCGCGGCAATGTGGACGAGGCCATCATTGACGTTCTTTACGGAGGTCACCTATGTACAGACGCCAGCACATCAAGCTACCCCTAAGCCTATGTAATAAAGTTGAAAATGTATAAAAGAAATTTTACAGATATAGCTAGATGTGTTAGCGTCTGTACACTAAATAAAAAACGTCCTATTTTGGATGCTTGTATAGGTGCATGGTAGTTAAAAATGCTGTACTCTTTCAATTAACTTTCCAATCAGTTTCACCCACTCAGAGGCTGTCGTGCACGTAATGTCGAAGGCAAGGTTATTGTTCAGTTAATTAAAAAAACTTCAATTCAGTTTACAGGGACACCATTATTGACGGAGGTAAATTTTGATGATTGAGGACCTATCTGTCCAAGCTCAGACTTGCCCACCAAACCTGCTTCTCAGAGACAATGGGACCAGCCGCTTTGCTCTAGTACGCAATGTCCTAATTAACACATCTACAAATTCAGCAGAGCAATTCAGCAGTGTGGGATGCAACATGCGTGGACACTCTGGGACCATCTCACCTTCCTGAAACCTCGGATTCTCCGGGCGTTGCTGCTGCATCAGCGGAGAACCTCAAACGGCACCTCCCGCCTAATTTGTAGTCTTGTTTTGAGCCATTTGGGGTTGATATGTATGGATATATTTTGAGCAGTTCGGTTTATATTAGCATTTTAAACAAACTACTATATTTTATTTCATTTTATATTATATTTTATAGATTTCCTATTAAAAAATAGTTTTTAGGATGGATACTTTTTTATTAATCTAAATGTAATTTTTAATTTATTCAATTATCTTAGTTATGTAAATATATGAAATGTTATATTCTTATAGTTGCCACTGCATCATTATAACTGTCTTATATAAGGGTCGTAGATGTTGCCAGATATTACTAATACTATCATTGGTTCGTAAAAAATCTTTATGTGGGTAATTGACGATCTCGAGTCCCCAGAAACATAACATATCGACAGAATATTTCTTGGCGGGACAACGCCGGCGTGTCATATCCGGCGATCCCCGCAGGAGCCGGAAACGCAATAAATCATCGGTCATTGCCGCGTGGGGCCAATTGAAGTTGATTTTTCTTTTATATCGTCCAATATATTTGTGAGATTTAATTTTTGTCGAGAATAAAATGTGTCTTTCATCTCGCACTTGGCACAAGAGAAACTGAATTAATGAAGAAGATGATTGAGAAAAAAACTACAATTATGTAATAAAAATTACTATTTGATAAATTATATTATACATACAGTACTTTACGTTTCGTTCAATAATTAAATACGAGACACAATCGAAAAAAAATTGTATCTATTTCGCAATTGAATTTTTCTAACTTGTTCTCTAGAAAGTAAAATAGAAAGGCTTTAAGAAAGTTACCATTGTCGATTATAGGAACCACTTAGTTTATTTTATATTGTTAGTAATATTTTAGATATTTATCTACAGTTTTCTTATATAATGTAGTTTATAAAAATCAAAAGTAATAACAGTACAATGAAGTATTTTTTTACCTATATAAATAGAATTAAAAAAATAGGTAATCACCAGTCTTACAAATATAATACTATCTAATGAAAATTGGTTAAAAATTTTACCACTAGGAGATACTACTTGAACTGGTTATGCAAAACAAAAGGGGCTTTTACGAAGTGAACATTTATTTATCTTGAGTTTTCCTTTTTCTATACAGTTGAGTAAGGAATACCTCAAACTGTTCTTAACTAAACTTTTAAGTAGTAGTAACTAACTAACTTTTAACTACCTAGATTTTGTGAAGTCATCAATGAAATGGACGAGAAAGTGTAAAAAGTTAAACAAGTGTGTATATTAAGTTTTGAGTCTATAATCAACCTTCTAGAATGACTTTAGTGTTATATAGACTAAAGTAATTTTAGAAGTTTGATTTCACCACGTCATGATGTAATTAGTTTTTTTTAGAAAAAACTAAGGTTATTTTAATGTTTTTTAAAGATGACGCACGCCATAGTGAATCTAATTCTTGTGTCACGGGGTACTTCACAAACATATAATAGACGGACACAAATTACATCCAGACACAGAACAACTATTTATGGGTCACACAAATAGTTATCGGGCGCGGGACTCGAATCCGCGACACGTAGCGGCGAGGCGACTGTCTTAGCCGCTCCACCACACGTGGAGTCTAGTCTGCAGTAAGGCTTAGATTGATTCCTTTCATTGCGAATTACTTATTGAAGTGTTACCCGTAGATGGTTGTGATAGATCTCATCTATCAAATGCATGCACCTTCAGATAATAACCGTATATAAAATTTCAGAACAGCTGCATCGTTATCTAAACCAGCTACGAAGACCCTAAATACATACATAGTAACGTGTGAACTTAAATAAAAGCTTTTAACAGAAGTTTTATAACGGTTGCAGGAAAGTGTCGTCTTCAACATCAACAAAAATCGAAATCAACTTATACATAGTGCTTCTATGTTAGTTTGTTATACATTCCTAAATTTTTAATGGCATTTTAAATATCAGTCCAATGTGAGACATCTTATCCAGAGATGACAAATATTTCTTTAAGTTCGTATAAAAACGGTGTTAGCTTAGGCTTTTTATGATAAATAAGGTGTAAGTTGACTTGAAGGCTCTATTTTGTTCCACCTAGTTAAAACCTAGTTATAAAAGTATCATGCGACCTGTTTAAAAGACCCGATAAACTGGACGCGATTTATGATTTATAAAGTTTATATAAGATTAATTTCAGTAGTTTCAGGATAAGTCGTATTATATATTACTTAAAAA
Organism: Pseudoips prasinana; assembly: GCA_951640165.1. Lineage (NCBI taxonomy): Eukaryota > Metazoa > Arthropoda > Insecta > Lepidoptera > Nolidae > Pseudoips > Pseudoips prasinana. Next base: position 21,980,876 of record OX621240.1, read on the forward strand.
CATGTTTTACGATTTTCATCGCTTCTAGGAAAGTTATACTTTGAATTACTTTTCAATGAGTTTTTAATCAGTCTGTATTAATATATGAAATCTGCTTTTAATAAAACAATCAAACGTGGGAGATTGTTTTATTAAAAGCAGATTTGAATTACAAGAAAGAATTTCAAGAATTGTAATAATATTATAACTGTAAAAGTTTCTATATTTGTTACTCAACCACGCAAAGGCAGTTTTGATCAAATTTAGAAAAGTTTAAATGGAGATATTTTGTTCGATAGCGTTGTTAGTATCTGGCATATTGTTTCTTAGTAGGAATGTAAATAAAACAAACATTTTAGATTATTGTAAAAAAATGTGATATATTTCTTTGTTAGACTATGAATATTTAACTGTACAAAATACATGGTGTTTCTAATTTACAATTAATATTAATTAACAAAATAATATTATTACATTATACGCATATAAAACATTACTCGATGGCTGGCGACGAACGATCATTTGTTAATGCTTTCCTTAACTTCACTGTAGCAAATTGTTGAGGCCTGAGGAAGAAAGTCAACTATTAGTTTTCTATAAATCACTTACTTCCACCCGAGATGAATTGGTTTAGTCCTGTATGATATTGATACTGAGATTAATCATGTAGAATTGTTTTAAAACATCTGCTTGATGTGATATATAAAAATAATAAGCCACAGTTTGTAGTTAAAGTACGGTTTTCCTCAAAACTTATTTGAGTATGTTTGGATTATTTTGGATAATTAAGTTTGATTAATACTCGTAGTTTTGATACCTTAATCAATGCTATTATAAATTAATAAATGAGCTAGCTAGAGTTGCCATCATACCTAGAATTAAAGAAAAGTAAGCAAATAAATAATTCTGATTCTGAAAAAATAATTTATTAGTAATAAATAAATAAAATAAAATAGAGAACAATTTACTCGACTTAAAGTGATAATATTCACTAACATTAGATAATTCAATGTCTTATTTTATAAAATAAAATATGTAACTTAATTCTGAATTATTTCAATAAATTTTAATGATAGGATAAGCGTACTTCTTATAATATTAGTTAAAACCTTAGTATTTGGATACGTTAAATGATTTCCGACAAAATTAGATTTTATAAAACGTGTCGATGGACAAAATATACGTAAGTAAATAAAAGTAGCAAATGAAAGGGGACTTTACGCTAATCTAACTACTGACAAAAGTTATACCAAAGGCCATCAGGAGTTACAAAAGACAAACCTTTTTCTTTACTTGTAGACCGCTGTCTCCCTTCCCCATAAATCGTACCAAGGCCCAAATGTATGACCATCTTCGGGTAATTCATTTCCATCAGCTGTCCTCTTCAGTAGTTTTGTTCTTGGGAGTAGTTGTGGTCTCTGTTGTTTTAATGCTTCATTGAACTTTTGGTCATCTGATTCACTGTATGGTCCCTCACTTCGCCTATCAATTAACCGCCTTGCTTCAAGCCTTGCCTCCTCCTGGCGAATTTTTGACTTTTCAGCTTTCTTTGAATCTGTTTCGTAATCATACCGAGATGATGCTCTTCTTTCCTGGTCACTGAAGTATGAAATATTTGATTCATAGTACCTTTCTTCCCTGCGTCCGTTATACGGTAAAGAGCTATCGTCGTAACTCCTGTTTGATTTTGTTTTTCTGTTTTCTCTGTTTCTCGTTTCAGTAAAGTCTTTCCTTGTTTGGCGCCTATCTAGCGAGTAATCAATTCTTGGCTCACGATTAGGCTCATACGTTCTGCCGTCTTTCTTTCTTTCCTGGTGTCTCATTTCAGCTTGTGGATATTCTTTCGTATGATTCTTCCCATTTTCAAAGTTAGTAGGTTGGTGATTCTTATTCTCTTCACCACTTGATCGTTTCTTATATTTCAGGGTACCTTCGTCATGTCCATTGTATATCTCCTCATTATTGTTACGCGTATCATTGTTGTTTCTCTCAGTGGGCATTCCATATCGATCAGTGTTTTGTTCATTGTCTTTGTGTTTAAGGGTCTCAGAAGATGCAGAAAACGTCTTTATTTCTTTGGAATTATCCTTGAATGTTTTAAATTCCATTGTTTTTGGGGGAGTCCGCTCGTGAGGTGGATGTTTTGTTTTATCTGAAGATATTGTAGCACGAACGTGCGGTTTAATTGGAGTCACCTCAATCTCTTCAAACTCTGGCATGTAAGCGTTTTCTTTACGTTTTTTAACTTCTTCGTCCATTGTCTGAGTTTGTCGACGTCTGTCTATTTCTTGTTGCTTCCGTGATGTCATATGATCATCTACTATTATACAGTCATATGGATCAGTACTCGAAGCAACAGAATTCACGTCGGAGCTACTATCATTGTCATACTTCTGCAATATTTCCCTTCGTTTAACAGTTTTCATGACAAAACCTTCACCATTTTCATCATTGTAGAAGCTATTCTCAAAGTTAGTTTTAATAGTACTGGTGTTAGTTAAATCTGAATGTCTCGATTCGTTTCGTGGTACAAAATCTTCATGTTTTTCTTCGATTATCGATTTTTCAGACATACTTTTTTTGTTCATAGTATGGTTTTGTTGGTAATTATCAACCAGTTTACGACCCTTCTCGTTTCTCTCTTCATTTTGAATGGAGCCTAAACTCTTAGCTTGTCGTATGCCATTGACGCCCTTTATCTCTTTTCTGTCAATAGTTTCTTTTGGACGTGGTGACTGACCATTTTCTGTGGGAACAGTTTTGTCTGAGTGTGCTGGTTTTCGTGCATCTGCAGGTATATCTGGGGCAGGCCTCAATTCCTTCTTCATCTTTTCAAAAAGCTTAATCTTATATTGCGGAACAGTATCTACAATATCACGATGTTGCCAGAGCGACATTCCTTCCATTATCTCTTCAGCGGTAGTACGTCCAAACTTCCAGAATGACTTCGTTCTCTTTACTTTCTGAGAATCTTTGTCCATGTCCAACATACTGCGCAACATTAGTTGCTGGTCATCAGTTAAGTATCCATTGGCAGTATTATTAGATTTAGGACCTCGTTTCAAGCTTTGAGTTTTGAGCAAGTATGCTTTGTTATCGTGAGCTTGTTGAGCCGATTTACTACAAAAATAAATGAAAATAAAGGTGAATGGGAGCTAACTACTAGCTTTACTACACAAAAGCAACAAAAAAGTCAAGCATACAAAAGACAAACGAAACAATAAATTATGAAACAAACAAGGTTTGTATGCATCTATACCTACCTGATGGGTACTCGTAGGCGTTGAGCTTCTTCATCACTGTAGTCAACATCAGGTTGTGGTGGAGGCTCGTTAGAGAACCCAGAATCATTGGAGCTATGCAGAGAAACATTCCCAACTGCACCCACAGCCGATACCACAGTCTTGGCTGGCCCAGCTTTGTTTTGGGCCACCTACAACAGACGCAAAATTATATGTTTGAATAGTAATTACATATAATTTTATTATTTTTTTTTTAGTTGAAATAATACTAGTGGCCATGGTGTTATTTTTAGTAAAATTTAGTACAGACCTGTGAGCGCATAGGTAATGTCTGCGGTCCAAAGCTTCTGGTTTCTATAACAGCGTGAGTGGTGAAGCTCGCAGACGATGTAGAGTTCTTTATAGGACCTGTGGGAGCGGCAACAGGAGTTGAAGCGTGGAATGTAGCACTTGCGGATGAACTGAGAGCACTGGGTGATGGTGCTGGTAGAGTCGGAGGTAGACCCGGTGACCCAATGCCAAGGCGACCCTGTGAATAAAATGAAATAAATAAGTATTGTAAAGTCAAGAAAAAAGACAGAATAACAATAGTATGTTTTATTTACTATCACGCAATATATGGATCGATTTGGATTCTTCTTTCATGTTTCAAAACTTGAAAACATATATAATTAGCTAATTAGACATTTATTTAAAGTGGTAGTTATGAAAATTTAAAACCGTAGAACTCAGCGACTGGTATATTACGTCTACTAAGATTGGCGTCAATGTTAAGCATTTGTTAGGTTCTTAACATATGATTGGTTAATTTGATTTGAAGACGAACATTGGATACCGTTACTGGTACCTCGGGATAAGTTATGTTTTTTATTCGTTTTCAATGTAGTGAACGTAATGGGGGGAGACCAATTGCGTATACGTAATTGGTCTCCCCCATTATATAAATAATGTGTTTCATTTTAGAAATGTGATGAATTTCATCACATTTCTAATATAATCTAATCTTATATACTTATAACTATTTAAGAAAATTTCGTCACATTTCTATAAATTGTAACTGTGGTTTTTGTTTCTTTATTTTTCTACTTTAGGTACCTGTTTCTCACTATTTTGTTTATTATAATTTATAAAGTTTTCCGTTAGGTTTGAATAACCGTGATACGATTGTAATTAAAATAATGTACCTTAGAAACATGATGAGCAGTGACGGTATCGCCGAACATACGAGCAGGCGGGTGTGAGTGGGTGTGTCCAGTAGCTGAAGGGGTAGTCTGTGCGTGGGCTACTGGCGCCGGCGGAGGAGCCTCACTGGGAGTTTGCACACAGCTCCAGCGGGCGGGAGAGCTGCTGTCAAAAACAAGGATACCATTTGATTGGCATAGAGGTGATCTTCACCAACATTTCTACAGTGATGCTTAAATAGTCATTTAAGCATCACTTTCCAAATATGAGAATAACCTTGAAAATGTATAAATAAATTGACAAAATGAAGCAAAAGTGGTGTGAACGAAGTAAGTAGAACTCCGTTGCCTCTGCCCATCCCTCTTAGAAATAAGCAAAGTCTATATATGTAACTAAATACATTATTTGGCAACAAGACGAATAATTTGATTGTTTCAATAGAAATGTCGTTTATGATTAAATATTCTCATTTTGGTTAGCAGACAGTAAAAAAAAAGTTTAACATTTCGAATATTTCATGAAATCGGTATCCTGTATCGGTAACTATATTCTAAAACAAATATACTCTAAGAAGCGTACCCAGTATCATCATTAACAATCGGCTCTGTATAAGCCAATGGGAACCATCCAGCTTGATGGGTGCGTAGATTCTCTCCATACTGCCATCCCTTAGTCCTCTCTCCCAGTAGGGCAAGTACATCCCCTTGTTGGAAAGACAGCTGGTTGTCTCCAGCGGCCGCGTATGCGTAAAGAGCGCGGGCTAGTGGTGGATCACGGGACGTGCATGTCGGTGGAGCCAGTGATGATGGACGGGTGGCTGTGCGTGAATCTGTTACTGTGAAAGATAATGAATTTGAATGTTGTTGTTGTGTATGTATACAAATAAAGAATAAACTATTATAAAATTGTATATTATTTGAAAATTGTATATGATTGATTTAATTACATTTAAATTTGTTTAGTTAAATTCTATCTTTGACGGTCACCGTAGCCTAGTTGGTAGTGCTCCTGCCTTCGAAGCTGGTGGTCCTGGGTTCGAATCCCGGTAATTGCAAATATTTGTGTGATGAGCACGAATATTTGTTTCTGAGTCATAGATGTTTTCTATGTATATAAGTATGTACTGTAACATCATTGCAAAATGATTTTGTCTTTAGTATAACCTTTTTAAATTTCATAAGTAACTTTGAACTTAGCTCATCAACTAATACTTTGTTAATCCATGAGGAAACTATAGGTCTTTAAGTATAAAATGAAATATTTAAGTTCTTCTGTATGACCGTTTGTTTCTAATCAAAATAAATAAATAAATATCGTCACCTGGTACCCATAGTACAAGCTTTGCTTAGTTTGGGGCTAGGACGATCTGTGTGTCATTGTCCCGAGAGATATGTGCATAAAACTGCAAGCATACTTGTGCCCTATAATATCTCGTGTGGAATTGTGTAGTGTACACAAGGCTACATATTAAGCTACTCATTCCCAGTATAAGCTGATCTCGCGTTGTATAGGATTTCCATATAATGGGAAGTCAGCTTATATTGGAAATGTATAGCTTGATATGAAGCCGTGTGTACGAGGAGATTTGTATTTATTATACTTTGTCTGTAGTGCACCTACTATATTGTCGCTACATCATCCAAAAATTGACTGGTAGAGAATGCTTTTTTGGCATTTAGTCCGCCTGCGTATAGTCAGCACATCAAGCTACCCCAATCTGTCAATTTTCCCCAATTGAAAGTTAACGTTATACTTTTGTGATAAAGTTGAAAATCTATATAATAAATTTGACAGATTGGGGTAGCTGGATGTGCTGGTACATCCTTTTTAGACTTTAGTTAAAAATGTATTTTCAATATTTACATTGAATACATACCATGGTCATCATTATTTGAGCTGGCTTGCAGGTTGAAGTCAGATTTAGCCCTCGATAGACCTTGAGCTGGTGATCCAAGATCTCCAATCGACCTTACGTCGAGACATGATGCATCCACTGATCTAGTTTTTCGCAGAGCAGATCCCACTGATGCTCGGTCATCATCATCGCCAGCGCGAGGACTGGCGTATACGTCTTCGTCAGCCCAAAATGATACTTGCTGCAGAAAAGGTTTGTAAAATCTAAGTCATTTTGAAGACGTTAGACTAAACTAGTCTTGATACTTTTACATCAAATAAAACTACGGTTCTAAATTTAATAATTACTAGATCTTTTTATTATTTGTTTATTCTTATTGTAAAATTATTGGTTCTCATTATTATTCTCTGAGCCTAAGGGAATACGGACTCGTCTAACTGACTGTTTTTCGTCTCCATTCGTCTGATACAGCTCGCCAGTAATAAGTTAAGTAGTCCACTAATAAAATGAGTTACAACTGTAAAAGCTTGATCCAAAAAATAATATTGGATAATGAATTTAGTTAAGTTAAATAAACACTAAGAGGTAAGAAAATCATATATTTTACATACTTAGGCATATGATGTTTATTATGCACTTATAGGTAACATTTTATTGGATGCTCAATAGTATGGCTGGTTTTATTTACATTTAAGACGCATATACAAATACGTTTCTCCATCTATTTATTTAGTATTATTCTATATAGCGAAAACCTTTCATATTTGAAAACAAAGAATGACAAATTTTTACAAAGAAATAATGTTCCTAAAAATATGTTATACTAGCTGTGTCAACGGTTTTATCCGCATTAAACTTTGTAAATTACAGCCTATGTGACACTATGTGTTATTCGGATATATACGCTATATTACTACAAAGTTTCATTAAAATCCGTTCGATACTTTTTGCATGAAAGAGTAACAAACTCACAAACTTTCGCATTTATAATAGTACCTATATTAGGAATTGGATTACATAACTTAGACTAATATAATCATTATACTCAAACATATTTGTTCAATGACAATTTACAATATTTTAAGATCAACATAGTCTCTAAATCAAACACGTGTGCATTTGAGATATCTAAATACGAAAATAAAATAGATATTTTATTATTTTACTTAAAGGTTTTAATATTTTTGTATAATAAAACTCGCCCAGCAGAATATAAGTTAGAGGAAAATCACAAGTTTACCCTTGTGCTCATTTACAAATAAGTTCATGTATGTATTATAAAGTAAGTAGCATAACGTTGACTCCGGTTCAGGGTTTATGAGTCTTATCGGAATCAGATAAGCCATCAAAAGTCTCATTGGCTACATTGCACTATTGATGTTACAACTCGTACGAACATTTCGTTATTTAACAGTTTTCTTTTCCGATCCTGCTGGTCGTTTTGACAAAATACGACCGTTTAATCGGCTTGTATAGGATGAAAGAGCCCATAAAATAATTTTACGTTAGTGGAGACAGATTCTTATGACATTACGCGAAATGTGCGGACTTTATAGTAAGTTTGTGAAAATATTTTAGCTTTTCGGTGGCACTTGTTTAAGTGCTCATTACTGTTTAGAGGATTTTGATTAACATAAACATTTGAAGGTGGGAGGGACAGCCAGATATTTCGATCCAATACTCAATATATTTTTAACCTCAACAAAGAGAGATTGTAATTAGTTTAAGTTCTTTGTAAAACAAATAAAATACGAATAGCACTCGTATCATGGTATACATTTTGATATGTCTTCCTCTTTGGAGGGTAGATTTAAAGATTATATAGATAGATTTTAAGCGTTATTAGAACCAATAATGTGTATACTCAAGTTCCTCATTAGTGAAATGATTAGTTAAATCCCTACAGTGAAATGCTGAATACATTTCAAAGTAGTCTGATATTGAAAATGTATGAAAAATTGAATTATACAATTATTAATTTATCATATTTCACACATAATTATACCTTATGCGTTTATTATTGTGATGACAAAGGAAAAAGGAATTGAGGAAAAAGTAGCGCTCAATTGCCTAGTTAGAAAATAATTTTCTAACTAGGTAATTGAGCGCTACTAGGTTGTTCTCTTTTGCCATGTTCCTACAAGGAATTAAAAGAAATATGTCGACGGCAAAATCATCTAAATTTTAGTTGCGTTCATCTGAAGGTGAGCGGTTTCAAACTCTGTATTTTGTTGTTTCTTTCACATTCAATAAAATGTTACATTACAAACTGTATATATCACTGAGGAAAAGTAAGTCATATTTAAATCTAATAAACATTAGAAACTTTCCCACAATTTGGTAACATTTAACCGAGCATCGAAATATCCAGGTTGTTCAAAAATACTTTCAGAGAGTGCCCGTAACAAAGACAGGTGAACATAAATATCCAATACTCGGAGTATCTTCGCGTCTCTAGTAATACTTTAGAATTTGTAGTTTCTGTAGAAATGTGATTTGTATTCCGTATAGGAAGCGCAAATAGAAAGGCATATTAACATAAATTCAAGTAGCTGTAGACGTTGGAAGACAAAACTCCAGATGATTACTTTTTGCACCTTAGTTCATACTAGCATTTTATGATGTGGTATTTTCGGTGTTGTATTGAAGGTGCCATGAATTAAGCGATATGCAAGGTTAAACAACTGGGCTTGTGGTATGTCCGCAGGTGGGTGACCACTAAAGTGGTTTAATTTCTGAGCGTCTCCGTGCTTCGGAGGGTACGTAAAGCTGTCGGTCCCGGTTGTAGTCGTTAAGCCATGTCAGAGGCCTTTTTTTTGTTAAGGCAGGAGAATGCCTACGCATGCCACCCACAAAAAGTGTCTGCGGCTGGGTATGTCGGACTCGCACTGACTAAACCTAACCTGCCGTGGACTTCTTCTGGCGCCTGATAGGGGGAGCCCCGGTAACGCGGGTATGCTGCTCCGGTGCATGTCAGAGGCCTACTGGGCGGCTTGAACAAATCTGACACTAGGGTAACCACTGCCCATACGATAAGTGACGTTCAAGTTTTACTTTAATATTACGTCATTTCTCCATATTCTAGAAAGCATAGACTTCACATTTGTGTGCTCGATCTACTAAGTCTCTTGCCATCATTTAACCACAATATAGACGTATGATACAGCCACGAAGTAGGAGCACTTTTGTTCAAATTGCGTTAAGTAATTTACACTTACAATCTCGAACCTTAACATTGAAGGGTCAGGGACACCCAACTTCTTGACACATCGCACAATTTGGCTGTGCAATTATTTTATAGATTGACTGCAACTGTGTGATCATGGTGGTGACTTATGAAACTAGAAGTAGTGACAGTTTTCATCAAGTTACGCAAATACCTTACACTTTTCTTATACATATATATTTCATTTGTATGCAGGAAGTTTTAAGTCGCTAGCCATTTTTTGCGTATTATTTGTTTTGCCACCACTCAACGATGTAATACATACTCAGCGTAAAAGTGGTGGCGGTTATGATCAAAGTTATGTTAACATTACGTCAAGTAGCTTACCCTCATCCTGCTCACGAACATAGCTTCAACATTGGGAGGCAGGTACTCCCGAGTCCTGGACACTTCAAGCCACTCGTCCAGACCAGCGTTATATGTCGCAGCGCCGGCAGTGTGGTACGCCAGCCAGTGTTTCGCGAGGGAACATTGACGCTCAAGTACGAAGCCGTAGCGACGCCGCTCTTGTGTCATAGCCTGTGGAAAATATTAGGATTAAAAAAAAAAGAAAACCCGTTGATTTGACGTTGGAGTCTCAATGTAAAACCCAAGAATAGAGGCACTCATAACCAGATGCTCCAACCAACCAGTTAAGCAACTAGGCTCGCCAAAGTAGTTTAATTTCTGAGCATTTACGTGCTTCGAAGACCACGGTCAGCTGTCGGTCCCGGTTGTAGCCATTAGGCAATAATCGTTTAGCCAAGTCAGAGGCCTATTGGTCGGCTTGAAAAACTTTTACACTAGTGTCAGTGTTGTTCAAGCCATCCATTAAGCCACTGCCCATACGATAAGTAAGTACCCAAGAATGGATAAATAAATGTAGGTACTGACTTCATGAAAACATGCTGCCATCTAATCCAAACTAAGCAGAGCCTGTGCTATGACAACCAGACATCTGATACACATTCTGACATATTATTCTAAATATATATCATCATCATATCAGCCGAAAGACGGCACTGCTGGACACAAAGGCCTCCCCCAAAGATTTCCACAATTGCCGGTCTTGCGCTACGTATACATAATACATATACTTAAATGAATTATATCCACACCTAGAAAACGTAATCGTGCCCATCAAAAAAAGATTTTTACTCGGCGGGGAATCTACGACCTCTAGCTTAGCAGTGAAGGTCACTAACAATTAGATCAACAAGTCAGGCAAATGTATTTATAAATCTTAGTCGATTTTCGGCCTCTCTAAAGCTCTACCCTGTAATGTTTATACAGACATTAATAACTCAGTTATACATTCAGTAGAATACTTTCATCAATTAGGAAGAATAGCAATGATTTCAAACTTAATTCAGGTACTGTTGATTAAAATTTGTGGACATTACCTAACAAAATGCGGTAATATGCTGACCGCAGCGCAATCCAACTCAACAATCCGTTCAAGTGGAAAAAAATTAGAAAGGGTAGTACTTTACTGTAAAATCCATTAGCAGATGGTGAATTATTTGCTATAAAATAAGAATTATAGAAAACTAGCTGTGCCCCGCAGTTTTACCCGTCTTAAACTTTATAAATTATAGCCTATGTGTTATTCGGATATAGGCTATATTACAACAAAGTTTCATCAAAATCCGTCTGGTAGTTTTTGCGAGAAAGAATAACAAACATACACACTCACACACTCACAAATTTTCGCCTTAATTTTAATTAAATTTAATTAGAATATTAGTGTGATAGTATTGTCCATTAACTAGTAGTCCAGTAACAATTACTTACTGTAACTGAAATTCGGCTAGGAGCACTACTATTATTCGTCATGTCAGATTTTAGGTATCTACTATCTACGCATGAAACTACCTTTCAAATATCCGTAGACATACATATAGAGGCTTTAGCAGCATCGGAATCGCATTCGGTGTACGATCACTACTTTAGGCCGCTCAATAGCCTACCCGCTTAGTGAATTTTCAAAAATAAGGTTTTATTCGATTTATGTCTCCAAGTATTCAAACGGCATGACCCAAGCTACGAATCTTACAATAAACGGCCTTAAAATAGTTTAGGATGAAGTTAAAAAATACTTACATTTTTCAAGCTTTGTTCACAAAATGCATCCAATTTGGTTTTTTCTTCTTCTAGTATCTGCATATTCTGAAAGATATTTATCCATATTATACAAATTAAGGGTCTAATTTGCTCAATAATATTGCTAAAACATACTCTAAATGAGCACTCTGTCTTATTTGGAGAATTTCATCATCATCATCACTTCAGCCAAAGTACGTCCGCTGCTGGATTAAAGCCTCCCCAAAGAATGGGGGGATATGCCATAATCGCCATACTTGGCAGACGGGTTGGAGATCGCAGTTTGATGGTCATAATTCAGAAAAAACGCTGCTGCACGTTCTCTGGTAGGTATTCCCTCGGACGATTTCTACGTCCCCCACGGGATGAGATGGGATGATGATATTCAATGCCGTCACCACACAGTAAAGAATTTAGTCCTACTTATTTATCTTATCTCTGTAAAGCCCTTTTCTGTCTAGGAAACTAATAAAATATATATATTTAAGCTACGATGGCCATTGAATTTTACATTTATATCATATTAAAGTTCAAACGAGCGGTACCTATTGTTATTTATACGATCTATTATAACTATTATACGTGAAATATGTTGCAGAGCTTATTGTGCAAATGTAGCGTCAATATTCGTTCTGTTTCTACTGTGCTCACATATGGGCTGAATAATGCATTCACTTCTAACGTGCTATTAGCATTCAATGAGATTATGCAATGAATTTCAATATGGTAGGTATTCTAAATATAGTCACGTTTTAGGGTCCTGTACTAAACAACATTATGGAGCCTTAAAAGAGTTTTTTTTATATAATTACGTTAGAAAACCAGTATACGTCCGAATTTGAAGTGGTTACCGTAGGCTATGACGCTTATAATAGACATGGCATCACACATTCTCTCGTCACCAATACTATTATCATCAAAATTACCTACCATAGAGCTGTTCATAATAAGAAAAGCGCTATGTATGCATGTCGGTAAGTGTGTTACTCGTATGTCTGTATGTATAATATTAAACAAAAACCGACTTGGTTTGGAAAAATACTTTTTTAATTTTCACTAGATCAAAGTTCAAAATATTTTTGAAGGAACCTCAGGTTCCTCTTTTTTTAGTTTGATGACCTGAGAACCGCTTAAAAACATTTTTAAAAAGGAACATGTTTTATTAGTTAAACAAGTGAATTGTTCTGTTTTAATCTTTGGTATATATTATATCACCAAGTTAGTTAAGAATTTTATATCTTCGTTGGTGTATATATATATATATATTTAATTATGTACAGTAAACTAGACTTAACCCTTAGGCAGACTATGGTATTTGTGAGACCATATCTCTTTTTTGATCTTATCACTATATATGTTATATAAAGTTAGATACCTATTATTATACTCAATACTATATTTTGTTCATTGGTTTTCGTCTAAGTTAATAAAATTAGCGCTAGGCCTGGTAAAAAGTTAAACAAAAAATATTTAAATGTCAATTCACAAATAATTATGTACGGAACCCTAGCAGAACAAAAGTGACTCAACGGCTGATTTTAATATAATTATGAAGTAACTATACGTTAAGTATCAAAGTATTTTAAGTATTTTAATTGATGTTGCCTAGTCTCAATGAGAGCTTTGTTTGAAGTTCACTAATCGACTGTATTTCATTTATGTTAAAAGCTCAAGGCTAGTAATCATTTGAATAATTACAGTCTTTAAAATGTTATTAACTTATTTATCTCCACTCTTTCTAAATTATTTTATGTCCTACCTACGCGAACTTTTTGAAAATTAAAGGGATTATATTAACAGCGGTGATTAAAAATACGTTTCGATCTCATAATTGGTAAAACCAGTAGTGTTAAACGTTGGAAGTAAATGAAACTTATGACAATAATAGGCTGGTAATGGGAGAAACTATGGTTTATTAATAGGCAAAACTATGAACTAACAATGACATATAAAATTTACAATAGCACAAGAATTTTGAATATAAAGTGTACCAAAAAAGGTTCGATTCGTAACTACTAGCTAGTCATATGAAAAGTAATGTTTCTTTTTTATATTATCTAATAATTCAGCGACACCTAGTATATTCCGATAGTTAGAATGGTTTATGCATTACATTTCCAGCAGTGAATGATAAAAACTACACTTACATCATGAAATAGATAGACAAAATTAATTTGTGAAAACTGTAACTCTTTTACCACTAAGATATTTAGCGCTAATTGCTTGTTTTGTGTACACCTACTCGTTTCTTGTCACGTGACTCTGCCGTATATTGTAACGGAAGAGTCACATGGCAAAAACGATTGTTATTTTTCTACATACCAGTAGTAAAAAATACTACGCCGCCATCTTGAAATTGATTTTAAACATTGAACTGAAAGAATTTGCTGCCCAGAATATTACCAGTTAAGATGCTCATCATATGAAGACTCTCTCTCTAGATAATTAGTGTCTCAATATTTTGTAAGTAATTTGCCTAACTCTTGTTAATTAGATAATATAATACCTTCATCTCTTTGTCCATAGCTGATCCAACTTTGGTGACGTTAGGTTTCTTTTTTCGTTGTTTCTTTATGGTAGCTGCAGCCTTACTGTAGCTCTCCGATCGAAGCTTGTGTTGTTGCAAAAACCTCTTTTGTTCCGACTGCAACAAAATCATTCATCGTATATTCATCCGTAATAACATTTCAGTTGTTTTCGTATTGTGTTCCCGGTATAGAAATTAAAGTACTGTTAACCTGATTCCCCATTTGTCTGTCAATACTTCATGTTTGTAAAAATAACAATATGCTTTATGTATTCATTCTGTTTTTATTTGAAGTTATGTTATACTTCGCGTTCCAATAGTTCAAGTTTTGAATGGTTTGATTGGACTACTTTTTCGTCTGGTACCTTTTTATTGAGCTACTAAAATTACTTAGATTTAATTTTCCGATTGTACTGAGACTATAACGGGTCTCAGTACGAAAAGGCTTTAACTAAAGTTCTAACGCTATGTTAAACCGTTATAGTCTATATTATGGCTTAGTTGTAAAAAAATAATTTGATCTACTACTGTATTATCAGTAATAGATCAAATTATTTTTTTACAACTAGAGCACAGGAGAATCAATTTTAGAATTAGGAAAAATACCTTGATCTTTATTTAAGATTAGACAAGATATATGTTTTATATGTAATGAATGACAGGGTTGGGCTCGGTTTAAATCTAGTTCCTTATAATTAAGTTTAATAACATTGTATTAAACTTTAAAGGTATTTGGAATGCGGAATGAATATTACATGTCACGTATTTTATTGTTTCAACAACCAACAAAAATGTTGTGAGTCCCATCGAATCCTATGTCTGTGTCTGTATGTTAGAAGCAAACTGCTGAATATTCTAGTTTAATCACTATTTATGTCATCAAACTTCTATGACTGTGTTTTTATATGCATCCCGAAGATATTTACCGCTATTACAGGGTGGAAAAAATCAGGAATAAGCAGGACCAATCTTAGCCAAAATACTGTAATTGTACTACAATATTAGGTATCATTTGAATTCTTTGTAATTACTCGTAGATAACGCCAACAATTGGAGTAGCCAATTTCATATATTAAATAGATAAACGATAATAGTAGCGGAAAAATTTGTCAAATGATTTTTGCAACCTGTTTTTATAGATAATATTATCTCACCGGTCGCGTGATAAGCTTCTTTTCCTTTATTCTGTCAACAATCCCTTGAAACTTGTAACTACGCACATAAAAGATTATGAAAGGGAAAAAACCTTATTGACTGACCTGTACTACTTTTGTATCCTTCTCCAGATTAGTTTCCAAGGGTACCAACAAATCCACGTAGAACGCCTTAAGCTGAAACAAACAAATAACTTGTGGATTATTGGATAGGCACTTGTAATAATTCGTACTATAACAAGAACAAACAGTTGGAACTTTCTTCTGTCTAGTTATATTGTCTTATAAAGGGAACTTACTATATTCATTTGTTGATCTTGTATTTCTCTGTACACCTCGACGACTTTCATTAGAGCAGTTCCTGAAAGCAAAATGTTGAAATATATAATTCAAATCGTTCAAGTTTTTCTGTTGCCCAGACAGTTTCTAAACACAAGTTTATTTTAAATCTAAATTTGTGTCGTAAAACTGTCTAACCAGTTTAAGGTTAAGTTAATGACCGCTGTGGAATTTTAAATACGGGGTGTTTATTTAGTAGTATAAATCGCTTAAATCCATATTCTTCCATATAGCATAAATAGTTCTATTATATAACGGGGCTTAGGTAATTAGTGGTCACGGTCAAAGTTAATTCAGAACAACAATTCCCCAATAGCAAAGTTAGCTTAGAAAACAAAGTCTGCATCCGGGTTTACCAAACAATAACTTTGGAACCTCCGTATTTGTGAATCTAGGCTTAAATCCGTAATAAGATCACGATAAAATTGAAATAGTTAAATCGATAAACAAACACGTTTGATTGAGGTAACAACATTGCCACCAATTGTATGACTAAATATAAAATATACTTCCAATGATTTACCTATTAACTATACTGAGTTACCCATTTGGGTGGTTGATCAATGCTATATATCGGGTTGACTACAACCTAGTCTGTGCAAAAATGTGGGCTATATTAGACGGTACTTAAACGTAACATGCTGTTTCCTGCTTTAGTCTTGAATAAGCCAATGTTACTACTGTGTAGAAACTCGTTGCCAGGGAGACTATTACTTACCTAGCTTTCATTAACTTAAGGAAAACCTTAATCCAGATATGACAAACCTGTCTTTTTCATTATCAGGATATACCCCCGTAACCCCGAACAAGTTGTTGTTCCTTATAAATGTATGTAGTATTATGCGGGCTAATGGCACATTTTAAAGTGACCACTTGTGTGTAAAGACATTTGCCTCGCTACTTCGAATCCCGACGATTCCCCGACAGGAAAACTATTTGCGTGACCCATAAGTAGTAGTTCTAAGTCTCGGTGTACTTTTGCCCGTCAATTAAATGTTTGTAAAGGACCCCGCGACACATGATTTCATTTCCTTAGTGCGGGCGTTGATATTTTTATTAATAATAAATCAGCTGGAGCATAGTGTCTTAAAGCAGCTTAACTGGGGAAATACATCCACCGTAGAAAACCAACCCATCCCTCCTCCGCGATAATCTCTCACAGCCATACTTACATTCAAAATTGTATTCATCGGGTAAGAGAGAAGGATTAGCAACGCGTCATTGATGCAACATGTAGACATCACAAGCGACATAGGCTACGGTAGCCTTTTGCCATCAGGTGATTGAAATTGTTAGTAGACTTAATAGTATAAGAAAAAGAAATATCTAATTGTAAACTATAGTTAGATGTTATTCATACCTTAGGTTTTAACCCTGTAAAAATGTGTGAATTTCGTTTTATACATTGGACGTTACCTATATCGGCGCATCCTCCCCACGTGCCTTGCTGTGCCTGTCTGCCAAGTTTTCCAACCGCATCCACGTACAGGCGGGATGCTGCAGCCGCACCTATCAAAACAAAACAAAAAATATAAACCCATTCCGAGCTCCATTGAACGAATATGATTTTTGAATAGTGTCGCTTGGCGATTGTATAGGGAATAGGAAATGAATATTTTTTAGATTATGCGTCGATTATATGGGAAATGGTTTTATTGTACAATAAACTGCAACGATATATAGGCAATTCTCATAAGATTCTTTCTTTTATTTTGAACCTTATAATATAAAACCTTATAATATAAAACTAAAGTTATTAGTTCGTGGGTATATACTTGTTCCTAGACCTAATTTTTCAAGTGTTATCGATTGTAGTATATTGTAAGTGTCATTTACAATGATGTCCTTCTGGTCAACTAACAGCTTTAGCGGGTAGAATCTACGGTGAAGCATTTTGAGGGGACATATTTTGATAGGTAAACACAGCAATGACGCAATACTAGTTGTTTATATTCTCTTTGATGATATATTATATTTAAAGTGGTTGGAGTCGCAACCAAACGCTACTACAGGTCGATACGCATGATAATTTTTTAATATAATTGAAAGATTTTTTTAAGCGCTACCGGAAGATCAGCGTTACAGTAATAGGTAATTATTATTTACTGTACCATTTGCTGAGGTAGACGCCTTTCCTAGCTAGTACTTTTAATGTTGCATGCTTCATAAGTATTATGTAAACTAAACGCAATTAGTTATATCGTCTTAGATGTAAACTATGTTAAGGATTCTGTGCTTGTTGGAAATAAACCTTTTTTATTTATTTATTTATAGTTCTTTATATTTGATATCATCATGCAAAGAATATCATCACGATCGCAGTATGATGGTCATTGTACACAGAGAGCTGTGTACTATAATCATCATATTGAGATCGCAAACCGTCTGGCAAGCGTGGTGATTATAGCACCCTTCAAAATCTTTTGGTCAGGCCTTTTTCCTCAGTGGACGTCATTCGGCTGACATGATGATATTACAGTGAATAAGTATGTGTATGGACACAGATGAATAAATATTCCTTAACTCCCTTTATCACATGGGATGAATAAGACAATAAGACCGTAGAGAGGTCAGATACAGGATTGTTGGCTTTACATGTTCTTCAAGGCATAGGGATGTAACAAAGGGAAAGAAAGGGAAGACCGCCCACTTCTTGAAGCTGGGTTGCCACTGAGACATATTGACAAAAATCTCAATTACACGTCATGGCCCGATCCGAGCAATTGTTTTTGAATCCAGGAGACTCTTTGCAGATATGCAATTAGCGTTAAGTACATGGTAACAGTGGATAACCTAAATCTTCAAACTATATACAATATTTTAAAAATTGGAAAAAAATATTCTATTCATATGACGTTCAATGTATTGCAGATATGCAATTAGCGTCAAGTACATGGTAACAGTGGATAACCTAAATCTTCAAACTATATACAATATTTTACAAATTGGAAAAAATTGTTCTATTCATATGACGTTCAATGTATGAGTCCATAAAACTCGTACTGATTTGTACCAGATTTGATTGGTACCAGACGGACAATCTACAAAAGCATATCTTATAAAATCATCCAACACTACCAATGGCTATCAGTGAAATTGTTGTTGTCAAAAATAACATAACACGTTTTATAAATATTCACAACCAGTTTAGTCATACATGTGTCAAAACAAGTTCGAAAAAATATTTTTAAGATAAGCGTAGTATAATCGTCAGCATGCCAGTGGATATACTTATGATACGAAAATTGCCCTTATTACCTGCGTTATAAAGACGCTGTCTAAGTCAAAATGTGTCTGCTGAGACAGCGTGGCGTTGACTATACGTAGCATCAGAGCAAAATATACCAGACTGTGATCGAAATTGGTTTACAAAGAATAATAACGAGAGAATTCACGTAACATACAGTGGAATTGATAACTAACATCTTTTGAAGTTGAAAATAAAAACGTCAGCATAGCATATTTTCTTGATGTCTGATTACTTAAAATCATTTCTAGTTTGGATGAGGAAATAGGAGAATGCAAACCTTCGATTTTCGTACAGCTTTTTCACAACGATGCGTGGAAAATTTTGATTTGTTGCAATAACGCCATAAGGCGGACACATTTTTAATATATGTTTTTGCCATCTATATTACTTTTCATACCGACAATATTAGGAGTGAAGGTATTCCCATAGAAATTATGTGGTTTGATTTAAGTATAAGGAGTAGAATTAAAAACGAAAACATGGAATACTCACTTATGAGTATACATTTTTACTATTATTCCTATGCACCTTTGTGTCTCGCATTCATATTATAATTTTTAAAGTACGCCAGTTTGCTATCCCTTTACGCCTAAAACTTATTCTCATTACTAATAGCGGCGTCGTTACAAGCTATCTTTAAAAGACAATGTCCTAAATGGCCCTGTGGCAATGAAGAGTATCAGAATATACGATAATTAATCGCCTATTTTATTATATAAGTTGCAAATACTTCTGTATCACGGACTAGCTGTATTCAAAAATGTATTTTTAATAGAATTTAAGCTACTAATAACATTAGATCGCCATCTTTGCCTAATGTCATGTCGTGTCGAAAGTGAAATAGGGATGTCCAATCAATTATAATCGATCGTGTTTTTTATTGTTTATGAATGCAGTCATACTCCAATTTAAATAGGTAGTATGAATAATATTATACAGTAATCAAAACTTCTTTATTTTTATCTATACAATCATTCAAACATCTAATTCATTATTTACAACAATTGCATAGGTACCTACCTAATTATCTAGGTAGGTATTATGATACTTTTCAGTTATGAAAAATCATAGGTAGGTACTAACATTTAATATTCGTTGTCATGGTTAGATTATAACCTCAAAATCTGATACTTCTTTTGAAATATATCTTTTCTGCAGCTAGTCCGCTATAAAAACAAGGTCTTCTAGGAGTCTACAAATGATAGAGAATACAATACATAATTATCCGATGCTCTTGCTCCAGGGCCAACAATGTATGGACGCAGAGCAATGTCCTTTGGAAGAAATTAAATTCAACCTTACAAATATTGACGTACGGTTTGAGAGCTACAATATCCTCTGTCCTGCCAAAAAAACAAAAATGTCGATTAAATGTTGAGCTTAGACCCGTTTATATAGAATAGCATTTATCCCGTATAAAATCGATTAGGATTCGTTAGGTATTTCTACAAGTCCAGAACTGCGGGCGGAAGCTAGTACGTAAGTAATTCACATTTAATTGGTAACAAAATTAGAAGTAATAGAATCAGCAAACTTTTTAAATCATCACAATGGCATGATGAATCGATATTAGATTATATTGATAACCAATTGATGTTTAAGATTACATCTACAAAATTGAGCAAGCCACTTCATATTCGGATCAGTGAAAGTAGTTAGATATGAAATGGTATTACGAGTACCTATGCATTATATGAACGAATACCTCTATACGGCATTTTTATTCTTATATTCTTACGTAAAGTTACTGAAGAGTGGCTGACTTTTAAATGATGTAAAGATGGCCAGTAATTGGTCAAATCTAGGTTAATGACCTACCAGTACTGTTGCGCAAATAAAACTGTATAATATTTACTTTTAATTAAGATATGTAATGAAGACACCAGTACATTTAATTGAAGGCTATTTATCAACTGTTATGAATATTAAGTTAATGTTCTGTGTGGTGGCGACGCGGCGGCAGCGGATATCAGAATATCATCACCCCATCTCATCCCGTGGGGGGTGTAGAAGTCGATTCAAGGGAATATCTACCAGAGGACGGGCAGCAGCTTCCTTCTGAGTACTATGACCATCTTATGGCTATCGCCAACCCGTCTGCCAAGCATGGCGATTATGTCATATCCCCACCAAGATGACTTTAGGGAGAGGCTTGTCCAGCTGTGGACTTCTTTTAGCTGAAATGATCATGATGATGATGATCAATGATCTAAGGGTAACAACCTCTGACTCGAAGTAGGAATATCCCTGAGTCAAACCAGAAATGAAACTATCACTACTAAAGAGATATACAGATTGTCATAAAACATACAAATTACCTTGATTAAACTTGGGAGTTATGACGCTACGAAGATACATACTTAGGCTTTAAGCTTACGGAACTTGACCCGATGGTTTATAATAGATTACATGTTTATCATCGAAGTTTAAAAGGTTTTGTATATTTAAGTATCACTTAATCAATATTTAAGTAGCTAAGAGGATTAGGAATAAGGCTTCTTGGATTTTTTTAAATGATTATTAACAGTTTTAACAGGTGTACGCGACATTGACTGAATAAATTAAAATAAATTGACATTCGTATATGTAATTTAGACAAACCTATAAACAAGGTTTAGTGTCATTTAAAACAAGTCCGTAAATAGATGTTTTAGACGTTAAAGTCACCTGGGTCAAATTAATTAACCATAAAATAAAAAAATTTACCTTATTCGAATGATTCGAAACGAGCATTATGTACCTACAGTATATGGTATAAGCTAAATACCTAAGTTGTTCTTAAACTACCAATCAAGTACCAGCAAAAACATTTGTACTTTAAAGTAAAAATATTAAGACCAAATAAAAAGGGCCAACGTTCTAAGAATCTCCAAAGCGTCATAAAAATGTTAAGTGCTTCGAGAAAATTTCCAATCGCTACTGTATTTGATGATATTAAATTTTAATATTCATTTCACTTAACTGCGATAAAAGCGACTTAATCAATTTTATTCAAATCGCTAACTCTTATAAAGTGGCGTTATCAAATATCCTCTCCAGTATAACAATTGTTGGTACATTTTAAAATTTACATTTAGTGAAAATTTTATTGTGGCCATTTGTTTGATTTACACACAAACTTTATCCAACGGGGAGGGAACGACGACGAGAAACTCGGGACGGGCTAATAAATAAACAGGTCACTCATTACGCCTATAAAATGCGAGATAAAACAAAATTAACCGCAAAACATCCAAACAAAATACACACATAGATGGCTCAAGAGCTATACATCGCGGAGAATGCGCAAGTTTATTGCTACTAGCACTGGCTATAATACTCTAGATAAGCCAACAGGGACTATTTGGCACAGACCACGCCCCAGTTCCGCAGCCAAGCAAGCAGGGAACACCGAGGTTTTGCATATAGATGCGCCCATTTGGCTTACACTACATAAATTAATTGTACGCGTTTCACTGAATACGCGTCAACAGCGATTTATGCATGTCGCGATGGAGATTTCACTTTCTTATTGATGTTACTAATTTCTGCACTGTCTTCGAGATGTACAATACGTAAACAGAGAAAGCATAGAAACACAATACACATTAACTACGCGTTGAAAGTGATTTGTAATGTATTTATTTTAATACACATATATATGTATTAAACGAGAAAATTTAAAATGTTCTTTATTGTAAATTCTTGTTTTGTGTTGATTCTCTAATATGAAATAAAGTATTTTTATTTTATTGCACGTCAAGGATAACAGGCGCTTACCACCCAAAAAGGCAAAAATTATGTTTATTTAAATTAAATGTTTGTCGGTAGTTTTAATGGTGTTCTTTAATTTTCCAAATCGATGCAACCGTTCCCCAATGATGCGACATCAGTTGAGAACGACTAGATTGATTTGGAAGATTAAATTTTGCTCATGTTTGTAATTAGTCAAAGTAAGATTTTTACGAAACAAAATTGAAAGTTGGCTGGTATTTCGAGATAAACTAAGTGATTATTTATGGGATTTGAAGTCCCGTTGATATATCTTTTTTTTATTGGAGTCGCAGTAATAACTAACACTGACAATTAATTTACAACTAAAAGAGTATTTATGTATGTTCTGCACAAACACAGGCTTTCTCTGTATTCCTCCACTCTTATGACCCGATGGAAAAAAATAATTAAACTTATGACGTATGTATTTAGTTATAATGTACCTACAGTAATTTTTTTTTTGGTGGTTTGTCTAATATTTACGTCTTTCTTTTGTCCCGCAACCCCTAAATAATTATCATTCACGAGTATAAATTTGGTAATAACTTCGATAACAAACAAATTTATCGAAATTTGTACAGAACAAAGCCAGTTGGGCTCGCTAGTTTATTAAATTATCTATGCTTGACATAGGTTCGAAAGTGTACTTACTCACAAATTTGATTTTCTAGTTATATATGATTTTACTAAAGTATATATATATATCTGTATATATCTGGGGACAATGTCACACAGATCATCCTAGCCCCAAACTAAGCAAAGCTTGTACTATGGGTACCAGGCGACGATATACATACTTATATAGATAGATAAATACTTATATACATAGAAAACATCCATGACTCAGAAACAAATATTCGTGCTCATCACACAAATATTTGCACTTACCGGGATTCGAACCCAGGACCACCAGCTTCGTAGGCAGGAGCACGACCAACTAGGCTACGGTGACCGTCAAAGTAAATTCATTGAGCAGTATTCCTATTAGGTCACGAGGAATAGCAAAAGTGATTTCTATTTCTTGAGTGCCGTGTTACCCTAGTGTCCGCCAGCCGCGAGGCCCATTACGCTTAAGGCGCTGACACCAGTTAAATTTGTGCCTTTCCGCAAGTTTCAGCCAATACCTATTACGTGGTGTATCTTATTAAAAACAAATAGGTACACCAAATATATTTTTTTATTATTTTGGAAAAGTTCATTGATATCGAAACACGATTTAACTACTTTCACTTGATAAGAAACACACACATAAAAATGCTTGAAACAAAGCAATCTCGAAAAACAAAACCTCAATTTAAATTCTTATACAAAAACATTGTTGTATTAGATTTGTCATAAATATATTTTCGAAGTTATACTTCTTTTGGCGCGATGGAGAAAAATGATGAGAGTGAATTTTTACGATGCGCGCGCACACCGACACCTAAATTTAACAGCATGAAGTTAGTTCTAGATGAGAGTGAATTTTTACGATGCGCGCGCACACTGACACCTAAATTTAACAGCATGAAGTTAGTTCTAGGTGGTATGAAAATTGATAACTATGTTCAAGTTGTATATTCTAGTATTTTTATTTAAATCAAATCTTTTTGATTAATTTTAATATTTATCGTTAATCACTACTGCATTGTAATTATTTTTTTTCCATACGCCAAAGAAGTATAACTTCTAACGCGTGTACACACAAGTACACACAGATTTTTTTTGGCGAGTTCAGCAGCATTTACGCTGGATGATGTTAGTTGTAACAACATCATCGACTTGGTGCTCCTAAGACCGACACTAGGAGCAATTTTGGAGTTTCTGAATGTATGTGAGACCTACACCGCTTCACATGGACTGTAACCTCATAGGTAAATAGATATTGAATACTTATTCATAATCGTGCTGACATAAAATACAGTTGATAATTTATGAACAACAAACTCACGTTTAACACCAACACAATTAAGGAGCAGATTTACACAAATTGTCAATCGGACTTAAGGTTAGGCGTGTGATAAATACAAAAGGGTACTTACCATGCAGGGCTTTTAAATATGCTTTGCCAGCCGTTATCATCTGTCGAGCACCTGGATTGAATTTATCCAGGATATTCTGAAACAAGTAGAATTAACATTTTATTATCTTTCTTCGACAGGCACATTACTAATGTATCTTATCTACTAAATAATGTGAACTAGTAAGTAATTCTCGTATATATACCAAGTGTAAGAAGAGAAGCATGCTTTTTACGGCAGAGTATGGACATGCTCTTCAATTTATATTAATACCTTCCATAAAAAAGACCAATGGCATAATGGTATGTCGTTGGTATGGACGCAATTATATCAGTAGTAGTAGATTACATGGCACTTGAGCCCTTTACATTCTAAGAAAATATCCAGTGTTATGTGATGTTTGGAAACTAAAGTTCGGAGGTTAAAATCTATTTAGCTAGGACTTACGAATAGGTATGGTAAAATGAATGTTCACGTACTATGCGCGAAACTATTCAAATTTATATCGTATCGATAAAATAGATATCGTAGATAAAGTTTATAAGGTTCCCAAGTTGTGGCGATATATATTCTATTTCATTCAAGACATTTTCACAATCTGATATGTTTACTTGTATAAACTTTACGTGTGTGTGGGAGTTGTAGTATGCAAAGTAGATTACAATTACAACAAACCAAATATACCTACACAGAGAGACTATTAAACTTTGAATACTCAAGGTTCAAATTCTTTTGTATATAGCACAATAGTTATTAGGCGAAAATAATTCGTTACTCAACTAAAGCGTTGAAAATCAATCAATAGTTACGCAAGACAAATTTGAATTTTCTTAGAAACAGTTGCTCAATGATGGTAATAGATACCTAAGGTCTTGGCCCATTCATATGCAATAGAAAAGAAGTTAGTTAGTAAATTTGCCGTAAATAGTGTTTGCTGGAATGTGGCCTTCAAGGATGCTGCACGGCCTCGCCGAGAGGTGTGGCGGTACAGCTCGTACCTGACGGCATTCCTTTACAAATATTGCTTTGCGCTACTTCTTCGTACGAATGTTTAACTGCGTACCTACCTGCTTATAAGTGCGTAGGTATGCACCTACTTACCAGTTAAGATTGAGTGGATATCATGTTGTGAGTACAGATTTCATCTTTAAAGAATATAAAGAACGAAACTAGGATATACCTTTATAAGAGACCATTTTTACGGGCCTGTTGGCGTGGTTGGCAAATGCTTGCTTTTCACTCCGAAGGTCGTGGGTAAATTCCCACCCAGGACCCAGGATATTTGTGTGCATGAACATGTCTGTTTGTCCTAAGTCGGGTGTAATTATCTATATAAGTATGTAATCACAAAATAAAAGTAGTATATTTATTATATCAGGTATTTGGTTTCCATAGTACAAGCTCTGCTTTGTTTGGGATCAGATGGTGGTATGTAAATAATGTCCTAGGATATTATTTACACACAACCATTCGATTTATTATACATTTATATATAAATAACATTATACATTTATAAGGCAATACATTTATTTACATTATTCTTATTATTTTTAATTCAGGCTCAAATAATGTAAAGAATACGGGTAGGTACACACGGCTACATATCAAGCTTTAAATTTCCAATATAACCTGACCTCTCATTGAATGGAAATCGTGTACAACCCGAGATCAGCTTATACTGGAAATTATTAGTTGATATGTAGCCGTGTGTACCTATTTGAATTATTAACATTATATGGTTGACATAGCATCGTCGTTTCTTGATTGCGCCTATCTCAACTTGTGCTACATTGCTGCAGTACTGATTAGTGAAATCACGGACAGTCTACATTAAAAGCAGGAAGTACAAGGTATCTACTTCAGTTAGATATGAACAAATATTTTGTTCACTATAAGTGTTGTCAAGCGTAGCTATGTGTGTCAGTACGCATAGTGGAAAAGTAGTGGATATAGATAGCTATGAAGGGCGTGAACCATAAAATTAATGCAAGAAGATGACGTCATATTGTACCGAGCCCAAAGATATTGGGATAAGTACAAGGAAGTATACTCATTATTTTTCATAATTTTTAATTCGATATTATTACTTAACGCTAATACCAAAACTTTTCAAATTTGTTAACAAAATAAGACAGTCGTCTCGCAGCTTCGTGTCGCGTCACCCCTAAATAGTTGTTCTGTGTCTGGATATAATTTGTGTCCATCTAATTATATGTTTGTAAAGTAGCCCGCGACACAGGGATTAGATTGCCTAGGGCGGCTGATGTCTTTAAAAAAATGAGCAACGAAAAAAAACATAAACAAAAAGTATAAAAAAAGGATCCAGAATTACTACTAGCCTATATTGAACCAATGTAGTAAGTCTGAAGCATAATACAATATCCCAAGGGTATTCCACTTTATTTAGTTTTGTCCTTCCAAATACATTATTCCCATAGTTTAATTCAGCAGAAAAAGTCAATTTCGTGCCGTATCTAAAGCGATAGGAAATACGAGGCGCGAAACAGGCCTGAGCTTTTATGTCCTACGGATCCCTCTAAGATAACCGACCCGGGCCATGTAGGATGAAACAAAACACTGCCTCCGTGTAGCTGTGACTGGGATATATCGTGGATATAACCCACTCAAGCAAATGCTTTCTCTCCGAATATTTGAGAAAGCTTACACAATCTTCGTACGATTCTGGAGCCCTGATATTTATGTAGGACGCTGTAGTTATTTGATTCAGTTTATAAATGAACCTGCGATATTAAGATATGGTAACTCCTGGCACTAAAGAGGGGTATTGCAAGTTGAAGTTGGTATAGATTAGAGCGATTTTATTATTGATTTTTTCAAAATACAAAATCGAGTGCTCGAAGGAGACTGAGACTGAGTCTCCTTCGAGCACTCAACGAGTTAGCAGCCCTTGAGAATTGTCCGTGGATGACCGAAAAACGTGTTGGGTATCGTACTGGCGTATGTAATTTGCTTTTTTATATTGTCCTTCTTAAATGTGCACATTTTTGCGGGCGGGAGGGCGGTGCAAATTGCATCCCGGCATGATTAAACTGACAATTAGCGTAATTAACACTACATATTGATTTTGTATTTTGATTGTTATGGATTTCCGCAAAGTAACGCCTGATTCCATTACTTATTGATATTTTGTTTGAAGCTTTATTTAATGTATCTCACATTATGTGGTTCTAAATTATGTTTATATTTATGGCAAGAGTAACAACTGGTATTAGTCTATTCTATTTTGTATCTGTGTATTGTATGTATAGCATAGAATTTACCACCTCCACACATGATGTTTTAGTGCACCTACCTTGTTTTTCTGCATCACCTAAAGTTTCATATTGACAGCAGGTCATGGTTTCGATCCCCATCCAGGTTAAATGTTTGTTTGATGAGCACGATTTCTGTGTCTGGGTGTAATTTACTTGTGATATGTATGTATTTAGAAATACACAAGTATGTTTATCAGTTGTCTGGTAGCCATCTCACAGCCTCTTTCTAACCTTTGATCAGATACACAGTACAGTAATTGTTCCTAACTAGAAGTACATTGTATAAACTTTGTAGAAATAAATAAAGTATTTTATTATAAAAAAAAAGAGATAGCAGTGTGTTGACTGACTATAGTTATTTATTTAGATGCTATTAAGTAAACTTAGTAAATATTTTTACTTTTTCGGTATCGGAAATTGGCGCATGCTTGTTTGAAATACGTATTATACGTATTAAAGCTGGTGTAAGGTAATATCTCAGTAACATTTCATATTGGTACTAGCATTTAGAAACGCGTTAGAGAAATCATGAGTAACATCAATGTAGCGTTTATCTATGTGCTAAATAATAAACTCAAGCTGCTACCAAGTTTCACTAGATAGTGTTAATTTGTTATATATGACTGTATTCTACTTTTCCGATGTTTATGCTTATTTTTTACCGAAATATTATATTGTCAATTGTTAAACTGCACGTGTGGCGCAGTGGTTAAGACAGTCGCTTCGCCTCTTCGTGTCGCGGGTTTGAGTCCCGCGCCGGACTACATAAATAGTTGTTCTGCGTCTGGATGTAATTTGTGTCCGTCTATTATATGTTTGTAAAGTACCCCACAACACAGGGATTAGATTCCTTAGTGCGGGCGTTGTCTTATAAAAAAAACTGATCCCGATCGAGTTTCAGCTCTGGCGGACCATATTATTTGCAGCATTCGAGTGCAAGCACAGCTGCACCCTAAATTTTCTTACTCTCATTATCCGATGGAATGGTAATCCGAAAGTTTAACGTATTCTTCAAGATGCAGGGTGTTAAATTGACTTCCAGACTCCAGGCTGCCCACTGAGTGTATTTTTTGGCAGAAATTCGCATATCGTATTTTGGCCTGACCTTATTATCTGCGGTAGAAGACGTGACACCTATGTACAGACGCCAGCACATCAAGCTACCCCAATCTGTCAATTTTCCCCAATTGAAAGTGAAACTTATGCTTTTGTGATAAAGTTGAAAATCTATAAAAGAAATTTGACAGATTCGGGTAGCTAGATGTGCTGGCGTCTGTACATCAACGAGGCAGTCAGAAAATGTTGGTCAAATGAATTTAGTGGATCGGATACTAAATTTCAAGACTAAATTACTGAAGAATACTAATACCGCACCGATTTCATAAATATATGTCTCTTTGTATATCCTAGGATATCCGATCTGAACTAAATAAATATTAAATAGATTTATAATCGCCGGAAACATAAGAAGTCGGCTTAGGCTTAGAATGGTAAGTGCCCTAAATATAAAACGTATGCTTTCCTCAGGATTTAACTTTCTCTATAAATTTAATATTCCAATACAATAATAATGTAGACGGTTCAATATAAAACCTATTATCCTTTCCCAAAGAACCCGTTAAAATGTACGTGTCATGTTCCATACTAATTTGAACGTACTCGTAGGTAAGCGTTCCCTAATATACGTTTAGATACGCATAGCATCGACCCCAACGTTAAAGATTCTACATTCGTCAGCATGTTAGGGTATAAGTAAGTGTGAGGAACACAAAATGGCCGAATATTCTCGCACAAACCGGCCTAATCTTCAAGTTATGGACACATTACAAAAAGCCGATGCATTTTCCCTTCCCTGATATCTGTTTTCTCGTAACTACGTGCTAATGCGTTTTATGATCGCACCGGCTAAAATTTTTTAGGTTGTGTGTTTGTTTCACATGCTTTATATTTAGTCCATAGTAGTCTTGTATGTGATTTGTTTATACATCGGTAAATTGTGATTGACCTAGACTCTAGATAAATTACAATTTATGCGGATACTCGATTTGCCGAGCGTTTTCTAGGTCTTAGAGTAAAGTAGGTAACTTTGTATACCTATATTGTAAGCATATAACTGAGAATATATAAAAAATAACAATCGACTTGACTAGCGGCTTCTAAACTAATATTATAAAGGGAACATATTTGATTTTGTATGTTGGTTTGTAATACTAAAACTTACGAATCGATCTAAATAATCTTTATCAGCATGATTATATTATATTTGAAAAATTAAAGATCTCTGTATGATGTACAATAATTTAGCCTAAAGTATCATCACTTTCGCTATATTATTATTTTTTTATTTATTTGGCGTGTGCTGCCAATACTAATAATGATACCTAAATAATGTACTACAAGTTGATTGTACTCATTTATACCAATAATATATCCATGCAGTTTAAATTAGTCAATTTATTTAAAAGGACGGAAAGGTTTAATTGCTACTTTAAAACAATTCAATTTTGTTCTAATTTCAAATGATTATGGATAAAAATAAAATATTGACTAGGAATTTTTTAGTAGTGTTTTAATAATATTTAATACACGGGTATGTATTACAGTGAACTAGGAAACTGATGAAAACCAATCATCAAGCCGATTATGAATAATAATTATTGCTAAATGCTTTGCACTTTTCAAACGTGTTCACTGAATCGTGCGCTGATGCAATATTATGTTTCAATAGTTGTAAAACGTTTTATAACTCAATCATAACAGTTAGATATCCATAAAATGTTAATCGTATTTGAACTTTCGTTTACAGTTTTCTAATAATATTTGTATCTTCCTTGCTTTCCGTAATATTTACCCGTGTGCGGGGCGAATCCTCGCAATGTATACTTTCACTCCTCGACTTACTTTTGTTATTGGAAGTTATTTCAACGGTAAAACCTGTCTCGAAATATCCTCTACGGCGGTATTTACTGTTTATAAGGGTAATATCGCCACTTAGTACCATCGTATTATCTGATAAATTATGACCTTTACAACCTCGTAATTCTTAAAAAGCGTACGCGATTTCTTCTTAATGAAAAAAGAAAATATTTGCTTGGAGCAAGATTCGGAGTTTAAGGCTTATGGTACAGCGACACCTTTTTTACGCGCCGTAACTGTGATGTGACGCTCCACTTAATTTAGATTTTAAGGAAATAAAGATTACGACAAAATTAAGTTAGCCACAGTTTTCACTGCGTTAGATACGCGTAGATGGTGCGCGTAACGATCTTAACCGTAGGGTTTTAAATAGCTTTCTCAATAAATTTGGGGTTTTATTATAAAATACCTATCATCTATGTATATTGAACAACAAATAAATATTAGTAAGATAAACAACGGATACAATTTGTGGGGAACTCGTTACTGTAATGCTACTAAAAAAAATGTATAAATAAAATTCATACTGTACGGCTGCCGTCGCTTGGAGCAGTACCAAAAAATATTACAATACAGTTTTTTTTAATTAAATCCATTTTAATGGTCTATCCCTCAAAGAGAGCTGCTGACACTTGTCGCCGATGAAAAATAAATAAATAAAAATTCGAATATACTTTCGCCACTTAATATTACACCTACATTTGTGAAATAAAAACCTAGAAGCATGTAGCATAAGGCACATACATACATATCTCTTTTTTGTTAAATGCCGTTACGATAGACATTGAATTTATTTTCACTACCTTAATCTTCACCAAAACCCCAAAATAATTAGTTATTTTATGTTTTTAAAGTGTTCCTTATAGGTATTTGATCAACGTTAATTTGTGAGGCGGCTATCGCAAAATAAACACTTAAGTTGTAAATAAGTTATCTGCCCCTATCTTCATGTTCGTTCAATACAGGACGATGTTTGAAATATATGGCTTCTCGGTTGGGGAGGATGGGAAGCAATTTTTCACCGGATTCAGATGTACCTTTTTAAAATACCGAACAGGCGCGTCGTAGGCGCGCTTATTGCTCGCGTCGAGAGCGTAAATCTTGAGGGAGATTCGCACAGCAGACGGCCAGGGGTGAAAAATAGATTCGCACTTAGAAAAATTAAGCAACTTCAGGAAGGGGAACCCGTACAAACGTTTTATAATGTATTATGGCTTAGCCTACCTTAAAAATTATAATGATAACAGGTTTAGTATTGCATCAAATATCATATTGTATATACCTACCATATTATTGCAATTTGGGACCGTGGATTGAGAATTTCATTTTTACATATCCAAACCTACTTAACAAAACGGACACTAAGTAACGAAAGCTTTTTCTACTACTTACGCAAACAATACTAGCTAAATAATTAATTAATTAAATTAGCTATACAACAAAAATAAATAAAATATTTTTAACAAAAAAATATAATATTTTTGTTGTATACATTACTGATTACAGGATAATTCTAAGCTTCTCAGGATTATTATCCTGTTCTGCATTTTGAGTAGTATTGTCATTATTTAAAAATATTTTTTATAAGTTTATTCCTTTCTTAAGTTCTTATTCCGGTAACAAATCTTTATTTGATTGAGATAAACTGAACAGTCTTAAGTAACTAAGGGGTCATTTATCAAAAGGCTTAAATCTCTTTTAAGGCACGTCACGTCACAAAAAGATGACGTTCCGCTTGACAAAGGTAAAATACGCATATGATATTGTATCGTAAGCTAGCTATTCTAATGTAATACTGTGACTTAATCCTATCCTCTTTATTTGTCAGGCACGTAGCACACGACATTTGGTACAAAATTGCTTGGGGTGGACTTCGTGAGGCTGCCGGCTTTCCTACCCTTTTCGGGCCTAATGTGCTACGCACACGTCCGGCATTTTTTTACTATCAACTGAGAGTATTGGCCATTGAAATTCATACTGAATTTTATGATAGTCGTAGTCGTATTGTGAACTATGCTTATGTATACCGCAATAAAATGGTTTGGAACGGAATGTTATCATGCATCTAAATATATTTTTATATATATAGTTTTTTAAATATTTAACTACCGCAAGAAACACACTAAAGAATATAATATAGGATGCATTATATTCTTTTCATGGTACGGGACTTTTCATGGTACGGGATATACTTGTTAGACAATCATAATATCAAAAACATCTTCTTGTATTGTGTGTGTTGTTTGAAATGGTGTTAAATGTTTTTACTTACATGGTGTTAAATATAGATGATGAATAAACTATAATAATCAAATTCAAATATCAATTACCTGACTAAGTATATAACACAAAAATTTTAAATATTTGTCTCAATTTCAAATTATACTGTTTATTCCAAACAATAGAATATAGTATTACGGATCCAAAACAACTCCACCTAGTCGCGGCGCGGGGAAGTGTTGGTTTGCAGAATTAGTTACATAATTAATAAATACATTTATCAAAGTGTTTACAAACATGACCGAATGAGATTGCTTAAATACTAATGTTTTATAAATATATATAAACCTAATTATTTTATATTAAGACCTTGTTAAGAGTAACAACTTAACAAGGTCTTAATATAAAATAATTAGGTTACCATAATTTTGTTATACCGCAGTCTCGTTTCAGTTAATGCTTCGAATATGTCCGAAAACAAATTGCATTAAAAATGTATACTACAAATATATTTAGCTGGTAGCTCCGCAAACAATTCCCCACAGATTTACATTAGTCATACATGCAGAAATTCAATTAAATTTCATAATTTACATGAGCAACGTTGTGGAATACTTTATGAATTTAATTACTAACTTTAATGACATAAGTCTCAACGGCATCTGATTTTTAATCGTTTTATGACATTGTAGTAAATATTTTGGACGTAAGTTTGTATTTCATCCAGTCATTATTTAAATGACTAGTCACAATTAAAGATATCGATACCGACATCCATATGTAAATTATTAATTTTGCGTGTTGTCTCTGTTGTCTCTAAATGTTCTATTTAGACACAACAGAGGACAATTACTTAATAAAAAAGGTGATGTGATTTTATGTAATAAAACTAAGTTTTATAGGCATAAAATGGGCTACATACATCATCAGCCTAATATCGTCCACTGCTGGACATAGGGCTCCCCCAAAGGTCTCTATAATATTGCCATTTGGTGACGGTCACCGTAGCCTAGTTGGTAGTGCTCTTGCCTACGAAGCTGGTGGTCCTGGGTTCGAATCCCGGTAAGTGCAAATACTTGTGTCATGAGCACGAATATTTGTTTCTGAGTCATGGATGTTTTCTATGTATTTAAGTATTTATCTATTTATATAAGTATGTATATCGTCGCCTGGTACCCATAGTACAAGCTTTGCTTAGTTTCGGGTTAGGATGATCTGTGTGACGTTGTCCCTATATAATTATAGGGACAACAATTATATACATATAATAAAATCGTAGGAAAGTCAAAATGTACATTGAATATTTTTTAAAAACGATACTTGGGGCGTGATCTACAATAGATATCAGAGCCAAAAATATAGTTTTTAGAATTTTTGTCTGCGTGTCTATTTATCTGTATGTATGTCCGGGCTAAACTCAAAAAGTACTACATGGATTTATGTACTTCAAATTTTGCATGAATATTACTAAGAGGTCGGGTCAACATATAGGCTACATTATTATCACGCTATCACCTACGGGGGAGGAGCTGTGATAATTTACAAATTGTAACGCGGGTAAAACCGCGGGGCGCAGGTAGTTATATATATTATTATTTGGAGGAGTTTGCTGTAGTCACCGCGCTTGGCATGCGTTTTGGCGACCACAGTTAGGGTGTAGTTATTACACAGGAGACGCTGCTGTCCAAGTACCTGATATATCTCTTAGTTGGCTTTTACAACACCCACGGCATCGTATGGGGTAACAGGGCCATCCCATACCATCCCGTGGGTGTCGTAAAGTGTCGGTAGTCTTTATGAGTCGGAAACCACACGACTTCATTATAATACAATTGAAAGCTTTAGTGTTGGTCCTATGGTTACAGATATAGGTATGTACAGACGCCAGCACATCCAGCTACCCCAATCTGTCAAATTTATTTTATAGATTTTCAACTTTATCACAAAAGCATAATGTGCACTTTCAATTGGGGAATTTTGACAGATTGGGGTAGCTTGATGTGCTGGCGTCTGTACATTGAAATAAGCATGGGTACTTCGAGAAATCACACTTGGCTAGTCGAAATGGAAATTAAATCACCGTAGCCTAGTTGGTAGTGCTCCTGCCTACGAAGCTGGTGGTCCTGGGTTCGAATTTCGGTAAGTGCAAATATTTGTGTGATGAGCACGAATATTTGTTTCTGAGTCATGGATGTCTTCTATGTATATAAGTATTTATCTATCTATATAAGTATGTATATCGTCGCCTGGTACCCATAGTACAAGCTTTGCTTAGTTTGGGGCTAGGATGATCTGTGTCATTGTCCCTACATATTATTATTATTATAATTATATAAGTTATAATATAAGTTGTCTTTACTAAACACCTAATTTAAGCAATTACTAACACAATACATTTAATTTTATATTATTATAGTTTTAGTATCCGTTCCTTATTACTTGTATTTCTCAATAATAAGTGAATTGTATTCTTTTTTGAGAAATAAATGTCTTAAACCGTAAATAAATCTCAAATAATTCAAATGACCACAAGTAGCAAAATAAACAAAAAGACTTGGTTGTTCCAACTACCAAAATACTGATAAATAAAAAAATAAAATAAAAAAGGTTTTTATTCACGTAGACTTTAAAAAAGCGCTTGTAAATAGTCAGAACATGTTTGTAGTAATATAGTTGTATACATTAGATATTATTTCTAGTAACATAGATATTTAGGTACATCTTGTATGAAAACATTTATAAAATTTATTTTATTACAGAAATGATTTATGATATGTTTAATTATCAAGTTTAAGTCTAATATTTTTACTACATATTGTCAATGGTTCTGTCTATATTAAAGGTATTATTATTATGACGGACCTTGTGTTAATAACGACGGTCGCGCTTTAATGCTACCACCGGATCCAATGCGCCCCAACTGAGAAGACCCAGCGAAACAAACTCAGTGGGATCATCTACTACCGGTTTCAACACGACCCAGTTGAGACGGTCCGGCGAAACATACTCAAGCGGGCATGAACACGGGATTTGGTCCAATTACAGTAATTATTTAGTAGGCAAACACAATATAAATGCTCGATCGGTTGTCTGAATGCTTATTATTTTAGATTATATTTAGGTATACAAAAGAAAAACTTCGAAACAATAACATTATTCATTTTGAGACAGAGTCAATAATTTTAAATTAAGTATATGATAGCAATCATTTATAGATAGTTCACGTAACACAGCAGATCAGTCATGTCTATATGGCTACAAGATCTCCAGCGAGCAATGTGCAGGTAGGAAGTGAGAGCCAGACGTCTTTGTCATCGATGTACTCTTTAGTGGTGTAATAACCCCTAGCCATAAGTATACGTTTAATATGTGTTTTAAAACGTGTGTCAGGCAGATCAGTAATTTGAGTAGCAAGCTTGTTATAAAACCTAATACAATTTCCTAAAAATGATTTATTAGTTTTGCTTACTCTAAAGCCTGGCATGGCTAGTTTGTTTTTATTCCTAGTATTTATATTATGCAGTTCACTTATCTTTTTTTTTTTCTCTTTGATCTGCTTAAACCACCTTTTAATAATGATTAATAAGTTAGTTATTTCTTATAATATAAACCAGTCACGATATATTAGTGGTCTCTAAATGTCATCAATTGTTAAATGGGCTTAAAATACCTTGAACTAAATGCTAGGTTCTAAATTTGAAGGTGTCTAATGAAATGGATTGATAACCAATGTACTACTAGATATTTAATATCTATATTAAAATGAAACTCATACATTTGAATTGTAACTCTTAATTCATGTCTTTGTTCATTAGACTTAGTGTTTTCTATAATTCATGTGCAAATTCTCTTTACCTAATCGAAAATAAGTCCCAAATACGACATTATCACGATGTCTGCGTACGACACTTCAAAAGGTAGGAAAATCATAGTCATATTTATAATTTTATTCCTTACACTTAATAGACAGATAAGAGCCGTAGAAGATCTGATTTGACTAGGTATGTAATATGAATATATATCTACTTACTTATCGTATGGGCAGTGGTTACCCTGGTGTCAGAGTTGTTCAAGCCGCCCAGAAGGCCTCTTGACATAAAGACTGTTGCTTAATGACTACAATTCGGACCGACAGTTAAACGTGCCTTGTGAAGCACGGATACGCTCAGAAATTATACTATTTTGGCGGTCACCCATCTATGGACTGACCGCAAGCCTAGATGCGTAACTTTGCCGATCGCTTACGGTCCGGTGAGAACTATGAACTATATATATCATTTACGCAAACACGTCTTGACTAAACAAATACAAATTTCTTACATTACCTTTCAAATACAAACCACTAATAAAAGGGCTCATACCAGTAATTTACGCTGTACTTTGGAAGGTAGTGAGTCAAGGCTTAAAACGGACGTGACTCGTCATTTTTGTCAACAAAGTATCTGACAATAAACATGAATGTATCTACAAGTGGCGTACTTACACAACCCATGTAATCTCAGGTCTTAAATCTCGTATGAAATGTTTGGGTAAACGAGATGCAAGTAGTACGGCACACTGGGTATTTTTGCCTGGAGCACTTGTTGCCACTAGACGACACATAACATGACTACCTTGTTTACAAAATCCGTAACTTTACCTTAAAAAAAATATATGTAGAACTTTTGTGCATCGTGAAGCTGGGTGGAAATAAGACTGCGACGAAACTTTGTACATGGATTTTTAAAGTTAAGCAATTCTAGATACTGTGCAGTTATTATTAGAGTACAATTATGCTTGCTAGTTTTTGTATGGTGAGTCGTCCCATGATCGGGATCAATGCAAATTGGTCTAAATGAGTACGGAAAATAGAATAGGGATTATTCGTCATAATTTTAACTAGGTTTCCTGAAAGATATCGCTCTTAGCGATTACGACGCCAGCACATCACCCTACCCCAAACTGTCAATTTTCTTTTATCGATTTTCAACTTTATCACATTAGTATAAGGTTCACTTTCAATTGGGGAAATTTGACAGATTGGAGTAGCTTGATGTGCTGGCGTCTGTACAAATATGTGAGAAGTTGTTCAACAAAATTAAAGCATTACTAACTTATATTTATAACAAACTTGTGAAAAAAAATTCTAACTTGTAATTTGCCTGAACAGTGATATGCCAAAATAATATCTATTTAGTATATAATGTTCAATTTAAAAGAAATAATAACTTGGGTTTTAAGTATCATGGTAAATAATATGTATAAGTTTTAGTTGGCAGGCTCGTATTAAAAAAAATAAAGACCGAAGAAGAATTTCATATATTCTATGGTAGAATAATGAAAAATCTTGGTAGCCTTATTTAAGCTAGTATTCATTTGCATGGTGCATCATAGTGCAGAAGAAAAAAGTGTGCGCCGAAATACAAGTGCACTATTCCGTAAAAGAGAAACACAAAGACGTTTATTGCACAAACTGTGTCGGTACATAGGTTCTAAATAAATATGGTTTCAACAGTCTACCCAATCGGGCATTGTAGTATTATATTCTTAGAGCTAAACATGTAATAGAAACAAGTGGTTAGGTATTATTGTCATAAGACTCAATACCTGTGACTACCTTTCCACTTTTAACGTAAGTTCATAATTCGAAATGTAAGTTGAAAGGAGCAAAGAACAATCAGGCTCATTCATGCTGAGCCTGATTGTTCACGTGTACCGCAGGGATACCTCCAATATTTATCTTGTCGGAATTATTCTTAATTTAATATGGGATACCGGATCTCCATTATCTACGATTGACATTGCTATTGACATTGACAACATGCAAAGGATAGATCAACTAAGCAATACAAGTAAGTATGATGTCATTTTTAATATAGGTATAATAGCGTAATTGCCGAAAGCATTTTAATTGAGAACAAAATTCTGTACAATTGAGAGAATAATTATTTTGTTTGCGAAGTCATTGCTAATTCCTTACAGGAGTTTTTAATTTATTGCGATCGAACTGATAACTGTTAAATTCCAATCTAAGCCTCACCCTCGACGGCAGAGTTCTTAACGTAATCACCGCCGTGCAATTTGTTACGGATTCAACAATGCTCCTCTTAAGTTCTCTGCTAGAGCAAAATAAAAGAGTTCCTTTAAGTTCGCTAAATGAAGTCTACTACAAAAGGCGGAGCTGAGCGTAATTCAAATGAACGCGAGCGGTCGCCGCTCCTAGCTTTGATTTTGAAAAGTAAAATTTTTACGAAGTTTCAGTTGCAGGACTTTGCAAA
Organism: Pseudoips prasinana; assembly: GCA_951640165.1. NCBI lineage: Eukaryota > Metazoa > Arthropoda > Insecta > Lepidoptera > Nolidae > Pseudoips > Pseudoips prasinana. Next base: position 22,020,133 of record OX621240.1, read on the forward strand.
TACTTTTAGATCTCGCTCGAACTTCAACATTTGACTCAATGGTTTTATTTAAAAGCTAGTACCTAGTCCTCGTCAATCATTACCCAGTTGATATTCAACTCGTTAACGACTAAGTTATTTGGGTGATAAAATACAATAGGGCAATTGTTTTGAAAGTTCCTGATTGCATAAAAAACACAATTGATCTGGCCGTCTGAAAATATTTTACGAAGTTTCTTTGTTTCTTGTTAATAGCTTAGCAAAAAATATAGAATAATCCGTCACGAATTACCAGATTCAAGTGTACAACAACAAGTGTACAACAAGTGTAGAGACATATAACACACACCTTGTACATTTAGACATTTTTGCACTTTCTATTTCAAAATTCAAAAAACTTGCCATTGATCATCTAAAATAACAATCGAGATTACCTTTTAACGCCTCAGTAAACTCGCGCGAGTTTAGATTAAGATTAACTTTTTTTTTTACCTATTATTTTGCGGACATTGGTGTGGGTTACTACACGTTTACTACGTTACTTGTTTACACTTATTATATTATACTGTAATGTGTAACTGTTTAATGTCCCAATAAAAGAAAATAAATAAAAAAATAAAAAAAATACAACAGTAAGACATGCGGTGAGATGACATCAATATTTGAATGAGTTCATTCATACTCTTTCAAGGAAGCCAGTTTCTCATGACAGTACAGCTGTCAGTCATGCATGCAAAAATAAAATATGCCAAATAGGTAAATCTATTAAATTTAAATCCGATATTAGTAATTAAAACTACTGGCAGTACTTTTGGTTAAAAACCCCAATGCATTCCCTCCTTGAAATCCTTACGCCAAATATTGAGAAAATATTAGTTTGTGATATTCGAAAAATGATTTTTTTTATTTTTTTTTTGTTTACAACAATCAAAGAAAATATTATTAAATACCGTCCTGTAGCCTTTTTTAATAATCAAATGAATAGACATATCGACTAACAAAAAGTTCTAATCTGCCAGAAAACTTCCAGCCTTGACGTATTTTAATATGCATATATTATTACCTACATTTTTATAATAGCATAGTTAACTACGGCATAGATATCACATACCCACAAGTGCGTGCAAGGTCAACTAGTTAGCAGTTAATATTTGTTATTAACTGTACAGTCGGGCACATACACGGTGATCTAATAGTAAGGTCTCTAATATACTTCCTAGCTGAAGCCTTTTCATGTGCTTTAATTAACGAGGCAGGATGCCAAAAAACGAAAAGAAGGTTATTTATTTAAATCCTACACGACATTTATACTGTATGAATGCATGAATTAATTTGTTTTCTACACGGAAAATTGTAACTTTTCAAACAGGTGGGTATAAAACCTTTGTGATAGACTTGAGAGTCTGTACTAAGAAATACTGTGATACAGACCACCAGGTTCTCCCACTTGCCATGTAGACATAGATTTGTAGAATCGACTTTAGATAAATTATAGAAGTGGAAATCATAATCATAATATCAAATTAATTAATTAATAATAATATAATACTGTCCTAGTCGAATGTCGGCCACGGCGGACAGTCTCAATAGAGATGAGCCACCTGCTCGGGACATATTATAGTGCATAAGTGTGTGCGCAAACACATGAGCGCTTTCTACTCCATCATTCTCATGATTCTATGGGCCGCCTAGCGATACGAACGCAAAGAGGTTAGATAAAAATAATATGGTAGTAAATACTGTTTTATTAATCAAAAATTATAGCGTCCCAGATAATATAGATAATATCGAGGATGTATCTGGTGGTCCACCAGATATGTCCTCGATAGTACGTATGTGTATCGTTAAGTTAAAGTCTATTGTCTGTCGTCATCATTATGTAGATCTATTTGTTACCATTCACCGCAGTTTAGTGTGACAATTAGAACAAACGCAAGGCCGGTTACTGCCAAATTGCCTTTTATTTAACCCATTCAGTTAACATTGTCTTGTCACGATTTGAACTTGAATTTAGAACTAATTTCAAAACTTGAGGATATTTGAGTGAAACAGTTTCATAATGGTTTGCAAGTTATGCAATAACATATTTTTATGACGACTCATGCAGTTTTAAGAGTTAAAATGCTTTGATTTTATATGGCTTTATATTTTAAGTAGGCGTAGGTACAATTATATTGTGTAGGTGAGAATACATTAAATAGATTTGTACCGTTTATCGATGTCTGCTTGCGACCAATCGTAGGTGGATACTATTAAGTAATAATTAAAACTTTAATCTGACAGTAATCTCACTAGTTTTATGTACCGTACTTTTTTTGTTTTGCCTTAGGACATTAGTTCACCATGCTAATAATACCGATTCTAAAATACGAGTTACGTCTATAGCATAACAAAAGTAAATAATATTAAAAGATACCTACCATTTAATATTCACGGTTATCTTAAAAACACAGCTTATGATTAAGATTATTTCCGTTGTCTTAAATTGGTAAGTCCTATAAAAATAAAATTATAAAGTGTGTGTTTTTATTGAACCCTGTTTTTATTATTATTTACAGTTTATTTTGTACCTGGGTTTTTTCTCAAATACTTACGGGAGGATTTGTTGAATTAAAATTGGGCATTGTCAGCCTCTTATTTTATTTATTTATTTATTTATTTATACTTATTGCACAAAACTGTACAAAGGCGGACTTAATGCCAAAGGCTCTTAGCCGATCATCAGTAACCCTGAGCTAGTACCAAAAAGAGGGGTATCTTTTGCACGGCTTAAAGTCTTTTTAACACAATTTTAAGTCGGTTGAAAATGGTTATTTATTATTTTCTACACCAAGGTAGAACGTGCGAAATTTTAATTGTATGTAAAGCGATGTTTCCGCTGAAAGTAAATCGATTTTTATAAAGAATAGTTGAAGTTCAGTCTAAGTATTTTACACAGATATTATCCATATGAATAAGTATCCATGCGTTTTTTTTTTATGAATCTAAATGTATTTCAAAAATTTTAAAGCTTGTCCATACGTATAGGAGCTAGGTCTACACATACATATGCTTCAAACTGCAGGTGAGGAGTGTAGGGGTTATGGGGTGAGATCGCCGCACAAGACAACTATTTGTATTCCCCATAGTTGTTTTAAAACTATGTGTACACTGAGACCGTGAATTTCATATTTAAAAAGTCTCCCGTTATACAATGGTTATTTCCTGCATTGAGGGCAGTAATAAGTAATCTACTATTATAAGTTTTTTTACAATTCAGAGATAAAGTATACATTCACATTGTAGTTTTTTGTACATACATATATGTAGAGTGTATATATGTAGCGCTAAGTTCGGACATGTTAATATTAACGCACTTAGAATACAACGTAAGGTAACTATACATGAAGGTGCGCATGAATAACCAAGGTTAAAATAACCGCCTTTATTGACACTACAAGCTGTTTGTCGCATATATATGTATATGTAGTATCTACGATCATACGTCAAATATCAAGCTGGTAATTGAACTCTTACATTGGCATTTACAGTGGGCGTTGCACAATCGTAGACAACCTACACTGAACATTTAACTGCATTTCTCAGTAGATTCTCACATAAAACTTGGAAGCTATTTTCTCATCTTGAACAAGCCTGCAAAATTGGCAATAGAAATTGTATCTGAATTTAAAATTGTAAAAAAAGCTATATATTAATAATATTTTCCTGTAAAATTATTTTTTCCTCTGGGCATACGAACTAAGTTTACATCGTCCATATGTCAATATGGCACATAAATAAAATATTTTTTATTTCGGAATAATGACGTTCATAGTGGGTTAGTAAAACAAAGAGATCTTATACCTAATGTTAGTAATTTTAAATATTGCTTCTGTTAAGTAGGTACTGCGCTTATCGTAATATGACTTGTATGACTTTGTTTTATTTCCAATTTCTTACCTTATACCTGATTTCCATTCAAACTTTGTAAAATTAATCATTTATAATTTATTTACATACATTCTAAACTTAACAAGTGTCAAATATATAATATAGTCACATTTATAAATGTCAGTTAATTTTAAGTAACATTATTTCTGTTAATGAACAATTCACATAATAAAACATCTCATAGAAGGGGTAACCTTATAGTGGTGGAAATTAAATGACTGTAATCTAGCCATTAAATTACCTAAGAATACTTTTTAATCCCCATACAAATAGCATTGGCTAATCAACATAATTGGCTAATCAATATAATTGATAAGTGTATTTTTGTCGGTGGATATTGTATATATAATAATGGAAATAAACATTTCTTTTTCTGTTTTTAAATGTGTAAAAAATATAAAAACTTGCACACTAGATTTACTATTTATGTAAGTTGCAAAAATAGCGCAATCTCTAGATAACTACTCAGTAAATACACGTGTACTTCGAAAACTACCTTTACTGCCGTCGTAATAAAAGCGACCGTTGACGCTAGGTAGGTTTTCAGTACATGGTATATATTCTGAAACTTGTTGTACTATTTGAGATTTCTCGGTGACAAATACAGATTCCAATCAAACAAGAAATTCTACTGCAAGTTATTTACGAGCCTTAATAACTTAATACGATTATAATACTGCGATAGATCTGAAAGTAGGCAAGCGATAAATGTTTGCTTCGTCCTACTACTTACTAGGGAAAACCGGCGAAGGCAAGCATTAATAAATTTCCGGTTAGGTACAAGAACAGCAAGTCCTCTACATTTATCAAATCGTATTCCCATTTAAACGTGTACAGTTAATATCCATTGACTTTATAATTAACCCCGACAAAAAAATGTGATCTAAGTTTGAAGTTTGTGTCTATGAGTTTGTATGCCGTAGACCCTAAATAGTGGCTCAGTGTAACCAATCTAGTTTTTGTCCATATTCGGAAAACTAGATTAGCTTAATTGTATGACTTTTCCATGTCAAAGTCGGGAGTTTATGATGGTTTAAATAAAATGTATAGTTTGCTCTATCACCAATCACAGTTCTAAATGAATTTTGTTGAAAAGTGATGAAGACGTCCAGAATAGTTGAGACATTTAAGAGTAAAAATATATATACTGATCTAAGAAGGCAAGTGGAACTGTTAACAGGGCCTAGTGTAACCTGATTCTATTGATTGAGCCCAGCCAACCAGTTCGATACAATTATTTATGCATGTTTCTCTAGTTAATACAGTATCAGTTTATCGTTGAATCGAAAGATATACATCATTCGTGTCGTCATTAGGAGCAAATATAGTGTACGAGTTAGCTACCGCATTCCGGCGTCTGCAACCTATGTTTGCGCAATGTGTAAGGAGTTGTTGAAGACGCGGAAATATAAAATATTCTGCATATATTTTTTAAATTTAATTGTATGGTCAATGCACGTGCAATACATCCAGTATTGCTCTTGGATCAACAAAGGAGGTTATTGCCTATCTAACTCAAGATCCGATATCCCAAGTAACACTCAAATGGTAATATGATTTTAGGTTATTTTTCTAATAAAATCTACTCAAAACTTAAAATACAAATACAAACCGTGAAATGAAACACAATAGTTTGATTTAAATATTAGTAGTAAATGACTGAATGATGATTGAAAAGATTTTCCACAGAACTCTATTCAACTAGAAGTCTAAGGAAAAGCAATTCGCTGTAATATCTTTGTGGGTTCTAAGAATATAGTATCCATTTGAAAGTATAAAGGGAGTTTCTTTCTAATAACAAGCCATTTTGAGTAAGGCAGACTATATTCCTTTATTTTTAAAAGATCAACTATTTATATGGGTCTACAGGTACCTGTAGATACTTGAAGGTGATTTACTACTTACTAAAAAGTTTGGAATAACAGCCAAAAATTAAATTCTAACTACAGAAAGACATTGAGTTACCGAATGTGTTGTAGGCAGAGCTTTAAAATATGTCTCAGTCTCACATTGACCGCAAATTTTGTAGTATGTAACTAGTCCAAAAAGACAGCAGTCTTTTGGTCTTTCACAAACACTTTACCCCACGGAAGCCATTGGGAGAAGGTTAAAAGTCTTTCTGTATAAGATGAAAGAGCAATATTGAAAATTTGGTTTTGCATACTCTGCAAACTTATTGGCCTCCTAAAGTAAAACCTTTATGTTTACGTTACGAAAAGTCGAATAGTAAGAAGAAATTTATAGACTGGTTAAGGGATGGCTGTAATTACAGAAAATTTGAGAATGCCACAAGTACGTGGCATTTAAATCATGGATAATGTAAGGTTATTAAGTTAATTTGCTAGTTTAATTAGCAACCTCTACAACACGACGTAATGGAAGAAATAAGGTAAAGAACACTTTATATAACCCTATGAAACTTGGTTGAAAGTACATTTTGGTTTAGTTTTAGTTACCAATACATATGAGCTTAGATTCGAGCACAAAACACTACAACTGTATATCTAACTTGTATAAGACCGGGACCCAGATATTATTACGATGTTTTGACTTGTGTATGTGAGAGCATGCCAGAGGAGGAGTGTACGAGAGGTTACGCATAGGCAAAGGCATTTGTGCACTCAAAGAGCAGCCCAAACAGAAAAGTACAATCCTAAAAGAATACCGAAGCTTTAAAAGTTCCAACAAGGAAATTTTGCGAGCGCAATCTATCGCTGAAACCTAACAAATTAAAGAAAACCAGTTTGAGAAATTCAAAATGCGTTACCTAAACGACATTTAAACTAAGGATTTTTTTAAAATCTTCTCTCGTCCAAATAGATATCCTACGAGTCTCTCAGTTTTGTAAGCGAATTAAGTATTATAACTTCCTTATAAAACTGAACGACGTTCACTATTTAGGTTCCTACACCTTATATTAAATTAATGATATATAATATATACATTTTATTGACGTTAGGTACTTCCAAAAATACCATGCGTCTTTTTGAAAAGATAAGACTATTAATAAGTTTGAGGAAAGTTATCTGAAATTTCTTTTCAAAATACTTTTTATATTAATAACTGTTCTAACTTCTGCCCGCGACTTCGTTCGCGGATCCTGTTGCTTATGCCAACGACCGACAACGGGGTCGTCAAAATCGAAGATCTGAAACGTCTGATGTCGAATTCGAAGAACCTGTATTGTTATAATATGTTTTTGCCTAAAAAGTAATCCACAGTCTGTGAAATTTCGAATGATTTTCTATTGGTATTTGAAATACATACATCCCGCTAAGAGGCAGACGCTAGACGGTCGGACGCATGAACGGACGGGCAGCCGCGCCACACGTTCCGTAACCAACGGTCGCCGATGGAATCCTATTAATAAGCCTCCTTATTAATAGGATTCCATCGGCGACCTTTGCTTACGGAACGTGTGGCGCAGCGGCTAAGAGAGACGCCTCACCGCTTCGTGTCGCGGGTTCGAGTCCCGTGCCGGACAACTATTTTTGTGACCTGTGTGATAAATAGTTGTTCTGAGTCTGAATGTAATTAGTGTCCATCTATTATATGTTTGTAAAGTACCCCGCGAACCAGGGATTAGATTCCCTAATGCGGGCGTTGTCTTTTTAAATAAAAAGATCTTGGTTGAAAATATTCTATATAAACTTTTCGTCAGATTCCAACTGGTTCCATAACCAAGTGCTAATGGCGATTGCAGATATGATAAATCGTATCAATTATCCACATTCCATCAGCCTACATGGTCGTAATAAGTAAACCAAATGATTCTGGATCAATTCATCGCTTGCGGTTCGTAATGAAATAGCCGCAGCGAATTTCAATGCGGTCGACAATAATTTGTGGTTCTTGTAACGGAATGCGCGCAGTTTTTTGCTATAAGCCGGATTGCAAATATATATGTATGTGTTTCATTTAGAATGATCAAATGATATTATTTATAGGCTTTTTGATAAGGTATGGTTTTTGGTTTTATGGTTGTATATGTTTCATGTATCTGAAAATAATAAGCCATAAAACTTAACTTAATATTCATCCAACATAAACTTCTGTATTTTTAATTTTATCGAAACAGAAACAGATAAAAGTTACAAAAATATTCGTACTAATTAACGAGCAATATTTTAATTTATAATAATTATATAAATTTCTGGAATAACAGCTAGTTCTAAAACATTTAAATGTCGGTTCTCTGGCCTTGGTAATAAATGATTTGATCCACGATTCAACACAATTATCATTATCAGAAGTGGTAATCGTAGATGATGTAACCTTACTTAATTGTTAGTTCGTGTGAAGCTTTTAATCATTCAACGTTCAATCCTTTTAGATTCAATGGCTGGAACGTGATTTGGTTTAAATATAGTCTGTACTAAACAATTTAAGCGACAATTATTTATAGTAACAAGTCTGACTGTTTATTTTGTTTTTATTGCACGACACCAAAAGGTTGTCTTGTTGTTATTTTCATTAAACGAGGCAACTAAGAAAATAATCCATGAACCGCTCATTTGTAACAGTTATATGATTTTATTTTATTTCATTGGTACAGAAACAGGTTACAGATTATTTATCGGTAAGTGCAAATATTTGTGTGATGAGCACGAATATTTGTTTCTGATTCATGGATGTTTTCTATGTATATAAGTATTTATCTATATTGTATGTATGTATATCGTCGCCTGGTACGCATAGTGCAAGCTTTGCTTAGTTAGGAGCTAGGATGATCTGTGTGACATTGTCCCTAGATATTATTATTATTTGGAGTTTTACATAGTTTCTGTTGTAAGCAAAGTTTAAACCTGAAGTCCAATTATAACTTTACACACCACTTAGAGTATTATACCTTCATATATATTTTTATTATACGAGACAATTGGTAAAATAAGAATACGCTGACAATAATTGGCATGCTGAAATTTACAGTTATCAAGAAAAGTAATTATGCTTTAATTACTTTTCATGATAACTGTACTACCTTTTTTTTCTATCAAGGATATCTTTTGAAGCGATTGTGTTTTCCTTTTTGACTATAATAGAGCAATATAGTAATGATGCATTACGTCATCATGATGTCAGCCAAATGACGTGCACTGCTAGACAAGAGACTGCTAAATATGCCATAATCGCCACGCATGACTATGGCAGTGTGGTGTTCACAGAGAGACGGGTAAATATTCCTTCGGGAAGATCTCTACGTCGCCGCCCCCAGGATGAGATGGAATGGGGATATTCGGGATATTCGTTCCTGACAGCCACACGGCAGAATTAAGGAGGAGGGGACGCGTTAGCATGTAGCGAGTAAGTCCCAGGTATTGTATTGTAACAGCTACGCATAGGCGGGCTTGATTTCTTGCTTGCTGACTTGGTAGCTACTATGAAAAAATAACCACATAAAACATGGTATAAAATAATATTTGCCCATATATTTAGTTCTGATATAAATTTGAATAAAAGTCCATATGCCATGTGTATCAAGGTCTATAATGCTCTACCGGAGCCTATAAAAAATCTGCCGCTAAATAAGTTTAAACAAAAACTTAAAATATGGCTTTTAGAAAAAACATACTATACAATAAAGGACTTTTTTTATGGACAAAGAAAGAAAAATTTACATTTAACTATATTTTATTTATTATATCTCTTGACATTGTTTAGGTCTAATTTTATGTCTTCTTTATTACTGTATTTTATGTCGTAATTTTTATTGTAGTAGTTTTTTTGTTAAGTTTTATTGTATTTTGTTGTTTAGTAATATTGAAATTAAAAAAGTGTCAATTTCACATGTCTTCTACTACAGACAAGATAGGCAGCATGCACTTTCTAGATTAAGACCTATATGTACCCTATTTTTGTGAAATAAATGATTCTGATTCTGATTCTATCTACTGATACACCTGAGTTATATAGCCATAACTCTTATGTTGTATCGGCGCCAAAAGGTGATCAAGATAAATATCCTCGTATATGTACCTATGTTAACTATATATTCCATGAGTACAAATCAAATACCTAACATATATGAAAATATGGTGAAAATACGCAAAATTGTCGATGTGTTCCTGGCCTTAAGCCGAGTCAGTTATTCCCTTAAGTCATCGCCAGACGGAAACTTTCAATAAAATATACCTAACTGTTTTTCTTTTCCTTACTCAAAGATCAAAACGAAGATCTATTGATGTCACTGTGCTGTGAGACTGTAACAAATTGGATACAAAGTTGGATAGTTAAATAACATCAATTACAGGCGTTATAGTGACAAAGTAAACTGAGTTATAGGCAATAAAATAAATACACAACATACATAAATTTATTATATTTCTAACAAGCAACCGAACTAAAACAAAAAACATGCTATGCAGTCTTTGAGGACTGCCGATAGAAGTGAAAACTATTTTTTCATTTCTCATACTCGGAAAGTAGTGTCTCTATTTGATCCGAGTAGCGAGTGGAAGATGGTATTTCCAACCTTTTGGCAGGAAAGACTCATAGTATAGTGCTACAAACTTATCTGGCCCGGTGGCCAAAAGTAGAACTAACGACGCCAGTTTGAAATGTCAATCGGCTGTTATTCCCTGACATTCCTGCCATTGATTGATTGTTGCGCGTATTTATTTTTCTTTTTGTGGTGTTTAATTGTGAAAAATGCCGAAAGCTTTAAAAATTGTTGCGAGGAACGTTATATTACAAGTATTGAATTATATGAATGAAGAAAAACACCTTCAGGCACCAATTATACCCTTCAATAACTTGTATGAACGCGTAGCTGCTGCTACAGATTAGTGTTGTCAGCTTCTGAAAAATACTTAACTCCCCCTCGCACTTTAAATTTAAATACATATTTTAAAATATTCATTATTTATTTAATTTTTGCTATATCCATTGTAGGTGACGGGGAGTGATTTGTAAGAAAACTTGTGAAAGAAAAAGAGCAAGCAGATAGGTACAAAAATTTATAGCACATCAAAATATTGGTAGGTCGAATTCTCGAAATGCCTACATTGTTTGCAGAAACTTTTGATAAAATAACAGTCAATGAATGGCAAAAGCATTGCAATCATGTAAAAAATATTGAAAATGAGTATTGAAAAGGGATGGATACTTAGACGAGCCTTTCATCAATCAATTACGTAGTGAAAGTGAAAGCAGTGATAATGATGATGATGACGAGACTTCTGCATTAAACAATTCCGGTGATATAATAATACCTGGAGTATCCCCGTTAGAGGACACTCAGCATACATTTTTTTGTAAATGCTCATAATTATTGTATAAAAATATAAAGATTTGTAATGACAGTATTTGTTTGCTTTTTAGTGAAGTAATATTTACGTTACAATGTGCATATTATTTTTACCCACTTTATTGCAAAAAATAGTTACTAGCAACACTAAATGCGATAACAGCGACGCTGCCAGCGGGCCAGATAAGTTTGCGGGACTGTAATAATTGATTCTCTCCATATGACGGGAATAAAAAAATAGAACTAAATTTGGTTAGGTAGTCGGGAAATAAATGGTGCGGTCATGTGAGTGTATAAACGGCCAGTGTGAATTATATTCGATCAGGTCACGTGCCGTGACGCGAGATTAACATATTGACTGTTCTCAAAAAGTGTACAACGCCGCTAAAGAAGTTTTCATTTCAATAAACGGGTATTTAAATGCAAATCAATAAATCCTGCTTTTGTCTTTCAAAATCCGTTTTATTTATTTTTTCACGAGGTGTTGCGATATACCGATACATCGTATATACCTTATTTATACCCTTAATAGTAACCTTTTAGTACTTAGCCTTTTTAACTTGATTTAGTGACACTTTATTTTAGTTTATAGCCGTTCTTGGACTTTCGACCTTGGGTCCGAAACCGGCTAGACACTTTTTTATTCCTCTTCAGTCACAGAATAATAAATATTGCAATGCGTTATTGACAAAGTACGAAACATCGTCACTTTTTTTGACGTTGTACAAATAACACAACTGACTTCAATTTTTATTTGTAAAACCAGATTTTGTAATTGGATTTGAATAAATATGTGACCATTATTTTATTATTTGTTAATTAAAATAAGTTTAAAAACAATATATACATTGCAGATTATAATTGTTATTTTATCATATATCAAACCATCTTTGATCATTTAGAAAGGATGAATGAAAGAAGATTGACAAAAGAAGTATACCTGGCCTGTGTGAATGGGACAACCGGAAGGGGAAGACCTCGTACAACAATCTCTGACCAAATCGGAAACGTTCTCAAGACAGACCAGGTCAGAAGTACCCTAAACCAGCGAGCATGTATGAGGAATATAATGACAGTAAACCAGGCAAAAGAGGGTGCAAAGGTCGTGATAAATGGAAATCTGTTGTCTCTGCCTGCCCCTCTGGGAAACAGGCCTGAGTATTAATATTATTTTAATATAAAACAAACAGAAAAATTAAATATACAAATATTTGTTTCTGAGTCATGGATGTTTTCTATGTATTTAAGTATTTATCTATCTATATAATCGTATATCGTCGCCTGGTACCCATAGTACAAGCTTTGCTTAGTTTGGGGCTAGTATGATCTGTGTGACATTGTCCCTATATATATTATTATTATTATAAATACCTCCTCTTTTAAAGTTTGTTAGAAAAATCATCCATCAATCTTCTTTTATTCCTTTTATGTCCACGTCAGCTTTAAACCGTTGCAATCGGTTACCACATTGATACGAGTGAAGGCCATCAGACCTGGTAGTCCTTAGAAATAAATAACTGAGTTGATTCGTTGAGATCGCAAATTGTGTAAATATTTTGATTACATGTAACCATTATCTTACAATGTTACAGCTTGGTAACTGGGAGCGGTGTATTATTTTATTAACTATGGCGACCACGAACCGGAAGACGCAGCGTGGGCAGGCCCCCTACAAGATGGACCGATGATCTTGTGCGGGTCGCTGGAAAACGCTGGATAAACTAATTTATAACCTTTTAATTAAAAAACATAAACTACTACACGTGTAGTACAAAGGTTACCACCCCGAACAAAACACGTGTAAAAACATGAATATGTTACGGGGTCTCGTTGGGTGAGGGATTACCATCCGTGCCTCGGAGAGCACGATCATCCGTAGTTACCAGTTGTCATGAGAACATGTATGACCATCGTTACCGAACACCAGTTGAAACCATCACGGTTATATAAATTGCCTTTTGTTGTAAAATGGCTTGATTAACTGGTCGCTAGGGCTTAGAAATGGGAAAAAATCAAGAAACAAGAGAGGGAGAGAAGTTTTGAATACACTTGTGGTACAGTGGTGAAGACAGTTGCCTCGCCACTTTATGTCCCGGGTTTGATTCCCGCACAGGACATCTATTTGTGTGGCTCACAATGGTTTTGAGTCTGAATGTACTTTGAGTCCGTCAATTAAATATGTCTAAAGTATCCGACGATACATGTCCATGTCAATAGTGCGGGCCTTGTCTTAAAAAAGTTACTTAAGTTCCATTTCTAGGTTTTTGAGGAACGCTATTGTAAGAATGATCGTTTTGCTTACGCAATAAAAACTACTGAAATCTATACCTATACATAATATACCTAAATGTCAGGATGAAAGTTAGATGCTATTTTATCATACACAATATTTCACCAGGTGACTGAATTTTCATCTTAAATAAATTCCACTGTATATTACGCTATTAATTTAAATGTGAATTTAATATTTGCGCCTGTCGTGCTATATTTATGTTTGCTTAGGACAGGTTGACTGACATTTTGATTTAAATCTCTGCGGACAAGTGAATTGCATTACCCTACATAATTTCTACATTTTCTATATTTAAAATGTTATTAATGGCTAAATATATACGCAGTTTTACAGTATTGCTTAAGACAGAAATTATACTTAGAACATAATAATGTACAATTACTTAGGTAAGTGGCAATGTTTATTACTAATTATTTGAAATGTTTATTGCATTTTACGGAATCATGAAAATTTCTACACAGAATCTTATTAATAAAACGTACCACGGTTACTTGCAAGCCCGTATTAATAGTATAAAATAATATAATATCCTGGGATAGTATGCAAACATGGCCATCTGATTTCATACTAAGAAGAGGTAGTGCTATGGAAACCAGATAACTGATATACTACATATATCTACTACTTTTCTTTCGTAAATACATACTTATATAGATAGTTACAACCAGATTCAGATCAAACAGACATGTTTGTGAACATACCTTGGGTGAGAATCGAACCAACAACGTGCGTGAAAGGCAAGATATCTACCAACCACGCCAAACAGCGCGCCAAAATATAAGTGTACCACAACGGATCCACCTCAAGAAATTGTGGAATTTCTCGCTCTGTGAGCAGTTTGAATGTGGAAGTAATTGAACTATACAAAACATCCTAACGCTATTGGCATTACTAAGTTCATATTGCTTTCTGCGCTTAAATAAGAACTCATCGGGAAGAGGAGTAAAGTTTCGAAGTGATTCCTTCTGTGTGGCATGCATCAGAGGCTACGGAAACCACATGTCATCATATAGGCGATATACCAAAGTAGATTTTTAGCCGGTCTGGATGCATGAAACATGTAGGTATATAATTTGTAAATTCTCAAAATACCTGGGCGTGTCCTAAATTAGTCATTTTACTGTCAACAAACATAGACAGACGCTTCTTTACACTAGAATTTAATCCTAAAAGTGAGACTTGATGTCATCGCAAATATTTTCCGTATATATAATTCAGTATGTAGATATTGCTTTAGGGTGCTTATCCACCAGACATGTGCAGCTACATATGCTGCGAGAATGTGAAAGCTAGCCTACGAAACTAAGTTACCGTTTCCATTGATGATAAGCTATGTAGCGGGGCGAGTAAGACATGCGAGATGTATAATAACTTTTAGTTTCCACGGTGGCATGTTTACTTTCGGTGATAAACGCACGCCTACTGTATGTACTCTAATCTGCACATATACCCTACTCGCAACCATCCAGAGCACGCATATATAGAAACTATCCATATGACAACGTAGCTTTAGCTAGTTTAATAGCTTAATGTAACTCATTTCTACCAGTTCTAAGCTATAAATGGAGCAATGAATATGATTGGTGGATATCAAACGAATCTACATATAGCTATGTACCATAATAATATGTCTCTATATATGCGCTTAAGACACAGCGGTTTGTGTCCGTCAATTATATGACAAAGTAAGGTAAGTAAAGTGAAGTACCCATACCCAAATATGGGTAAGACATTAGGGATTCATTTCCATAGTGCGGGCTTTGTCTTAAAAATATCTCATCTCTTGTGGAAAATCACCCTTAATCACCGTAGCTGCGCATTACGCAGACTAATCTATGTAGTCACGAATTCTGCGCTCGCAGCCGCATTCCACGCATACAGTGGCAATTTAGTACCCACACTTACATAGCTCGTAAACATGTTTTATAATAGTATATTAATTGAATAGTATAAAATTATCATGCAATAATTTTATGGGTACTTTAAAAGTCCGTTTTAAATTTTAAAAGTTAAATTAGAATTTTACGCAATAAGATACGATGACTGAGTTTTAAAATAAAGTTTAACTTAGTACGAACAATGCGACCGAAAGAAGCTGTAAAACTTTGTCTTTTAGATAATAAAACTAAAACTTCCAAAAATATTATATTCGTATTCTTAATGTAGTTTAATAGCGTCAACATGGGTAGATACTGATAACAAAAAACATTTGTGGAACAATTAACAAAACAATGTAGTCGAACAAGTAACTTTGGTCTGAGACCTGAGTCTCATCTTTACATGAAAATCGCTGAATAATAAAGAAAGTTTTCTTTTACAAAAACTTCAATATAATTCGAAGTGGGGTTTGGTCTGCATTTCAAACGGAATGAATTCCTACGCCCGTCTAGGAAGAGTTTCGCTATAATGAAATTCTTGAAATACCCCCTCACCCCATAAGGATTAAAATTCATGTAATTGCGCGTGCGGTTTTCTATGCGGGGCGAATACAATTTCAAGTATTTCGAAAAATATTAAACGGGAAACTTACAGCATTGTGAAAATGGGTTTAAGAGAATAAGCGGATTAAATGGTTTATTTTTCGTTTCGTTTGTGAGATCTGATAATTTTACGGTTTCCTTGTTCAAACGCTATCAACGCTCATTGGCGTTTGCTGTCAATACCTCACACAGTAAAACGGCAGATATATCATTGAGTGCGGGAAAAAATTCAATGATAAATATAACTGGATATATCGTTTTTAACCCTTAGTGTCAGTCAGCCCGTTAAAGCCTAATTACTTTATAAACGAATATTTACAATTAGGCAATATCCCAAAATAGACATAAAATTATAAAAAACATAAAAATAACAATCGAACGACATTATTTGCAGACGCAAGCTATTAATATGTCTGAAATATGTACATGTGCACCAAAAACATATCGCGTATTATTATTTGCAGATTCCCGAAAAGCTAGGATAAAATAACTGTTGGAAAACTTGTTTCAAATTAGCTTTGTCAAGATGTGCTTATAATTTTGAAATAAAGATAAACGGGGAAAAAGGGATCCTGTAATAAATATTTACTACTACCAAATTACAATTACATATGTATTAATATACTAGCTGTGATTTTCATTTAAATTTTGATGACGAGTATATGTGCCCTGCACGTACACACTATCAAATCATTAATTAAACAACTGCCATCGAAATTGGTACGGCGATTTTGGAGGAGTTAAGTTGCAGACATACGGAAGCTGATTTATATTAAAAGATTCCCATTCCCTATTAGGCCTCTTATTTCTACCGGTC
The DNA here is from genome assembly GCA_951640165.1 of Pseudoips prasinana. NCBI lineage: Eukaryota > Metazoa > Arthropoda > Insecta > Lepidoptera > Nolidae > Pseudoips > Pseudoips prasinana. The sequence continues at coordinate 22,036,878 of OX621240.1, forward strand.
CCATTTTAACATTAGCATAAAACATGCAAAGATACCCGTTGCAATTTTACTACACTTTTTTCCTTATCCTGTCCATTATTAACAGATCCCGTGTTGTAATATCTGGGTACAATTTAATAGAATCACAATTAATGTAGTGCGTTCAGTTTATTGAAATTTCAAACACACATAGCACGGTCGAGTAACAGTCCGGGGCTATTACAGCCCCGAGCACGTTCGGTTTACAACCTGTCGTGCAAATATTTATCCACATTGGATTTACGTGTTAACCGTCCGGAATTGTAATCAGCTTTGATTGGGAACGCGATGCCAATGCCGCCGTCGCATACACTAATGATAACGCTATTTACACCCGCCTGTATGCAAAACGGTATTCATAGGTCAAGTATATTTACCAAAATAAGTGTTTTTAGAGGACTATGCTATTTTATGTTTCGGTTAACAATTTCTACAAATAAACGAACCATGGAAAGGTGAAACTCGTATCTTGTTTTATTGTTTGATTTCAAAGGAAGTCTAAGTACTAATTTATTGTTTAAGCTCTCGGCAGTTCTTATTGCCGTTTGAGTACAGAATGAAAGGCACTTGCGCCAATTCGAAGATTTAGTAGAAAAACGAAGACTGAATAACCCGTCTTGCCAGGAAAACTTTTAGCTATGAATTTATAATTTATATTTCTTTAATTGCTAGAACACGAGCGAGACAGACTTGAAGAGGAAGTGGATAATTTAGAAAGAAATTGAGATTACCTTCGTCGCGCGTATTACTGATACTTTAAAAAAATATATCCTGCAAACTTGTTTAAGTGTCCTTTTAGTTTTCTCCTGAAATTGCACGTATTTCTCAGCAACGTATTAAACTTTTTCTTGGGTGGTAAAAAGTAGTGTGGAATTCGGACGGTGGCATTCAAACATTTGTCACGCCCGTTGCGGTCACCACAGCCACGGATGGAATAAATTTTGCGCTGCGCTAAAACAACGCGCACCGTTCCTATGGTCGCAATACTTTTGTATAATTAGGATTTCACGCCAATTACTCAGTTTCTGTTTGTTTCGTTAGAAAGTAAAATGAGACAATGGGTAAAGTGTAATTGTTACACAAGAGGGACATCGATAGTTGTCACTCTAGTGAAGGGTCTGACTACACTTTCGTTACGTCCTCATTTCAGAGCAAGCTAACGTTTCCGTATTTATACGGAGAGATGGGAATAATAAATAGCTTAAGCTGACTGACTGCTAAGTAAACGCTTCCCCCACAGTCACGTGACATCATAATCTATTTTAGTGGAACATTGTTGTTTTGTTTCCCGGAGCGCAATTACCCAAATATTTCGTGTACTTAGAGTAACTAATTTCTGATGGCTCCGAAATGCGGCACAAGCTGTGATGCTACAGAATGTTAAGCAATTAAATAAATGACAATCAACGGCACAAAGACATCTAGAAGGGAAAGTCGCGTAATGTAATTACATAGATATAGCGCGTTAACACCTCGTAGTAGGACGTTTTGCACGCTGCGGGTGGAACGCGCAGTTAACCGAATAATCACAACTTATTAAGCTCCGTTAAGATACATGGTTCTTACGCTTAAAAGTGGGTTCACCTTCGAACATTAGAACATTTTATCTGGTTATATTGCATGACGAGTGCAGATGAAATGAAATGTCTCAAGTGCAACACAGTTCCAGTAAAAATCATTATTTTATTTTGTAGGTATACTATGAACGGTTCCTCTATTAATTAAATTCCTACCTATTGAATCAGAATTTATTGAACATTGAAATTCAACTTTCTATTTAAGGAATATACTTAAAATGACAACGAACGGAATTTTCAACATCATCAGACAATTTGATAATAATTCAGTTTTCTTCAATAACCTAATTATTTCCTTCCGCCAAAGATAACGCAATTACGCATATTGGAGTGCTTGAAACGTCCTTTTGTGTTTCACAATGTCTCCGGTAGGTAATAAGCGTTAATGTAATTTGAGCAAATATGAAAACGCCAGAGTTTGCCCTTATTAGTTGTGCGACACAGTTGCGAGGATCATCTGGCACGACATCCCTTATACGAACAGACATAATTACATTGTATTTGAACGTATTGCCAGCTGTTCCGCGTCTGTTTGCAGATCTCGTAAAAGTCTGCTCCCTATGAAAAAAGGACCTACCTATCAAAGGATTGAGGTGGCAATGTAGATTAGCAGGCTTAACACAGCTTACAAAATGACAATCAAAGCTCCAAAATGTTCAGAAACAAATCGGTTTAATTTAGAATTTATAATGTTGGCGCAATTTTTAACAAGATTAAAAAGCCCTGAGTCGAAAGTTAAGCGGATTGGGAATCATAATTTACGTCTGTTTACAGGCGGGCGCAGTCGGTTCCCACTGATAAAATGAAGAACGAATCTGTCATGCCCGTGACAACTCCCCGTAGTGCTGATTCCGCATCTAATTTATACGACAATTAGCCGAGACGATATAATTTTTTCTATATAAACAAAAATATATTCTGCTGTTATTATAACGGACGCAAGGTGAGTGCTGATTGCAATTAATTCGTGTTATTAAGTTATGTTGCCAGAAGAATCAGACCAATTATTTTTCCCAATACGGTATTTGAACCCAGATCCTCATTATCTTAGATATAGTAAAGATCTGTACTTTTAATAACTTTAAAATTCATTATGTTTTTACATTTCTTTAGAAAGATTTGCAGTATCAAATGGATCTGCAGTATAAAGTGCATAGTTTACGCGATATCGCCCAAAAATATTTTGAAGTGAAAACTTCTTTGGGCACTTTTAGCACGTTTTCGGTGAACAAAAAGCGTAGAACTCGCGTCATTGTTACCGCGCGCTTCTCATGAGCTATATGTATACCGTGTATATATATATGCACATAAATCCTTCATGCGTTATCTATATATATAAAAATCAATGCCACTTTTCGTTGTAATGTTATAACTCAACAACGCCTTTACCGATTTGGCTAATTTTGGTCTTGAATTATTCGTGGGAGTCCAGCGATGGTTTGTACGTAGAGAAAATTAAAAAAAAAGTCTTGAAAAAGTGTAAATTCAACATTTTGTAGCAATTTAAAATATTTTTTTGTTTGAATAAATGAACTTAATAATAATATTTTTTATTTCTATGCCTTATACGTAGCGAAGCACGTACCGGGCCGCTAGTACATTATATAAGTATATACAAAGAGTATAATTATCACAATGTGAAGACAACTATATTTTGTAGATTATTTAGATTAGAAGTGTAAAAAAGTTTTAACTTCTATCGACAGTCCCCAAAGACAGTTCCCTAAGTGTTTTTTTTATTTCCCAATTTGACCTGGATACATTTTGAGTATACATCTCCTTCATCCTTTGTCATCCCTCTAAGAACTGTCCCATTGTACAAAACAGTGACGGGCTGACTACATAAAGGAATCTAAGATCTAATTTAGCAATATTACTATTTATAATAATATATCAGCAATAAAAGCGTCATAAAATGCTCATTAATTATAATTTCCTAATGGCTGCATTTTTGTATTATAAACGTAAGTTATGTATATGAGTTTTCTACTTCTTTTACGGAATCCTATTTAACCATTAAGGTGAGTTTCCACCCCAGAGATGGAAAAAAAAACAATGTGTATTTTTACACAACAAAAGAGAAAGCCGAGTGCGAGCAGGCGTTTATAAAATAAATTTTCATTGTATTTTGTTGGGGTGTTACCGTTAGCAGTGTTTCTTATCCATTCTTGTTTAATCTTCCAAAGCGACGTATCTGATCCCAGAACATCTGGTTGTTCCTAAGCTTTGACTACAATGACAATAATTTGTGACAAAAACTCACGATTGTTGTGCTGTTTTAACTTTATTTCCTCGTATAAAATAAATTGATGTAATGTTTTAGTTCAAACCTAAATCCAATATATAAACTTGGTTCTTTGCCAATACGATTAATATAGATATGTTATGTATTCTTTTTTATATATAGGCATGCTTACGCTTAAAATAATATTGAATTCGTATCTTAGTATAGACAGGACCATTCAGACAATATGTAGTAAATTATAGCTTAAACTATAAATTTAGATAATGACACCTAAACATAATATCTTCGAAAATAACTTAATACAAGGTATTAAAATATCGTGACTATTATGAAATAAATTTTAAAAATGTTTTAACAATCCGTGTACCTAAATATCTGTATGTAACTAGAAATAATTATGTATACTTAACTATATTACTACAAACATGTTCTGACTATTTACAAGCGCTTTTTTACGGGTGTTCCACATAATATAATTTTGATAACGCTGATATAAAAGTGTGAAAAACAGCATATTGTGTGCTGCTTAATAATTTCATGAGCTAATATCACCTCATTTTATTTTAAGATCTTTTTGCGGGAATCCTCTCCGCGGTGCTCGGCACTCCTAATAACTGTCATCCAGATTTAATATCATATCTTCCATTTTGTACGGGTTCTACCGGGAGGCAATTTCCTTCCTTAAATTGTATTTGGACGAATACGCGTAAACTTAATACATATGCGACCCGAAAGACAAATTTTATTTATATTTTCTCTCCGCGCCATAGATTCAGCGATCTGTTTCTGTGTTTTACGACATGTTTTATATTGATAGCTTTATGTAATACGTACTTACTCCTTGCTGGATCCTGGGTCACATAAAAATCTTGCTTCGTACGCGGGAAAACGAAGAATCAGCGGGAATATCATAATATTATACATACGTCAAGTACAAAGGATCAATTTTACGTATTAGATACTTCCCTAAATTTGTTTATATATTTGAGACTGATTATAACCTTCAAATCAAACAAATATTTCATGTTTTTGAAGTTATACTTCTTTTGGCGTGATGGAGAAAAATGATGAGAGTGAATTTTTACGATGCGCGCGCACACCGACACCAAAAAATTTAACAGCATGAAGTTAGTTCTAGGTGGTATGACAGTGAATTTTTACGATGCACGTAAAAATTCGTAAAATTTCGTAAAATATCACACGTAAAAATAACAACATGACGTTAGTTCTAGGTGGTATGAAAATTGATAACTATGTTCAAGTTGTATATTAAGAAGTATAACTTCTAACGCGTGTACATGAGTACACACAAGTTTTTTTTGAGTAATATATTCATTTTGTTAGCTCGAAAAAGAAATCTCATAAAGTGGCATCTTATATACAAATAATTTATGATTTGTAAGATACAGTTGGCAGTGTTATCGCTCATGATACGGATATAGAATAGGTTTGCATAAGAAGTTTTAATCTAATATATAATATATTAGACTAAAACTTCTTATGCAAACCTTTAAAAACTTATAAATCTAATAGTTACTCATACAACCGAGTTCAACGTTTCTTTGGAACAACCGATCGGAATACGATTTAGGGGACTATTCTAAAGCATACTCTATCGATATCGCAAGAAACGGGAAAAACCAGTAACATACATTTATATTAAACATAGAGTCGAATTTATAATTTCCTTTTTATCTTGTTGTCATATAATGTCTAAAATAATTTTGTAATATAAAAATGAAAGAAAAATCTTGGAATCTTTACTCAGATTTTATGAGCACATGGTTAAAAAACTAGATACGGAAATATGGGGACTATATGACTCGGTTAAGATAGTGTTTATTTAATTTCAAACATAATTCAAAAGACCGGAGATAGTTGTTCAGTGTGCTTATGTAGATGAAAAAGTAATTTTCTACAATTCATTTAAAATCCAAAAATATAGAGTTACTTTTTAGCCAACCTACAATTTAATAACTCGCCGAGAGAAATATTTTTGCAAAGGTAGAAGAGGATAGAGCTTCACAAAGGAATGGCTTTATGCTTTCCTTGTTACTGGAACCTACTAGTTGTATTCACAGATCTTTCTTTAGCGGTGGTTATAAAAGCTATATCATTAGTGTCCGACCGCAATAGACCGCTCTACAAATAACGATTTCTTCAAGGATAATCCTACATTATACCCATAAAAATACAGCGATCGAAATATTATTCGGATCACGATTTCCTTTGCGTTGAAGTGTGTAGTCGAATCCTATTTTGTCGATTAAATACTAATCTAGTTTTAACTACATTAAGATCTGATGTTGTGTTCACGATTATTGAAAAGGAAGTCACGTGTTTGTGATTAGCCGTTTCTATATTTAGTTGTTGCACAAGTATATACATCGGTATTGAGCCAGTCATTCGCTTTGCCAATTAATTCTACAATTCAACTCATGGTAGATAATAAACCTACTAGTACCTAAATCGATTAATTACGTTATGTATTAGGTACTGTAAAACATAATTATTAAAATGTCTAGTTACCACAAAAAAACTCAATTTGTTTTTTAGTTACATATATTTCCTTGTTGATTTAAATACTCGATTCAAACACTTTGTTTCCATGCTAAAGAAATCAAAAGTGCTTAAAAATAATCTCTAAAAATGACAATTAAAATTAAATTGTTATATTATAATTCAGAAAATTGTTTTGTTTATTTTGTTGTTTAAGATTTGACATATATCTAGTTTACTCAAGGACTGTATTACTTGTAATCTTATACGTCCGGACTGACGGGAGACGATAAAAATGGCTCCGGTTGGTTCTAATTTATAAAAATTCTACACTAACACATCACAATTTTCTCAGTTTCATTAATTTAAATCTTAGGTTAAATTCAAATTAATTAATTTGTTTAGATGGATAGTTTATAATCTGATATATCGTACTCGCCGGCTGAGAGTATAATTGCGAACGCGTCGCGATAACTAGCGTCCGCCATAACTCTTGGTTTGCATCAGAAGAAAGGCCTGCGTCTTCGTGTAATAACGTAGACCAAGAGTTGCACCAAACGTTCTTAAAGAACCGCTCCTCTAGTGCAAGTTGCATTTACCGCCTAGAGTCAAAGTTCGGACACCAAAAGGGGTACCCTCCGGCGCGGGTACTTAGTTTGTAATTATATTCGGTTAGACGTTTTTAGCCCACGCTCGCTTCGATTGTCCGGCGTAGCAGTGGAAGCTGCATAGGCTAACTGTAAACGTTATATCATAAAAAAATATTATTAATAAAAACATGACGGTCATCGTAGCCTAGTTGGTAGTGCTCCTGCCTACGAAGCTGGTGGTCCTGGGTTCGAATCCCGGTAAGTGCAAATATTTGTGCGATGAGCACGAATATTTGTTTCTGAGTCATGGATGTTTTCTATGTATATAAGTATTTATTCATCTATATAAGTATGTATATCGTCGCCTGGTACCCATAGTACAAGCTTTGCTTTGTTTGGGGCTAGGATGATCTGTGTGACATTGTCCCTAGATATTATTATTATTATATTATAAAAGAATAAGGGACAAAACACATTCCTACATGGTCCCAAAAATTACAATGTCGCTGAACAAATACTTGATACAATATATTTAAAAAAATATAGACTTATAAATGTTACAGAAAGGGCTGAAGATCTAACCAGGTGTTTCGGAAATTAATTTGTATAGGTCGTGTGCGTGATATAAAGTTCCCTTCACAAGGGGTGTCACGAGATGTAAGTTACTTAAGTATCCGGGCATCAGCGGGGTCGACGCGATTGCTTTTCCTAACAAATCGACCTCTTTACGAAAGGAGGCAACCGTCGTTACTCAATCTAACTTCGTTGGCCAATGTGAGGGAAACTCGCTAAACGTCTCTCTATATCGAGAGAGTGAAATGTTCAAGTTTTCGCCTTTCGTCTCGTCAGCCCATCAGTTTTGCGAGAGATAAAAATCGCAAGTCTATTTCGCACTCTTATGTGCGATGTGATTGCATATTTTTCACTGTGTCACCACGACATATCGTTGATATGTGTCACTGGAATGTATTTTTGAAAAAAAAATAGATTAAAAGAATAATGAATGACAGGAAACATAGCTAAAAGCTGTGGCTGAGAAATTTAGCTCTCCAATGGGGTTTGAAACCGCATGATGTCGCTGCACGTCGCTACACATTGCGGTTATTAAATTTCCATGACAGCTGTCAAATGCCACTAAGTACCAGCTGCATTGTGATTTTACTAGTGCTACCACATTGGAGATCCGACATTAATATTGACGTAACCGGAAATGTGTCGCACTTTAGCAATATCAATAGATCATACAATGTAATGACATTTTTAACAGTATATATATAGAAGGAAGTTATTAATTTGACTGTATATCTTTTATGATTTTTACACGATATCTCCAATGTTTGTAAATAGATATTGTCATTTTTATTACATAGGAAATGCTTTCGTGTTGGTCCCATATAAACTGTGTTCAAAACGGTTGTAATAAAGCAAAGGTGAAGTCTGTAGTATGTTTTCTTAATAGTAACTACGTAATAATAATATAACTAATAATTATTAAGTAAACTAATTTTATTTTACTAATACATATTGGATACGTAGGTATGTTAAGCTTTAATAATAATAAACCCATTTATTTCAGGTAAGCAAAACTCATCACAACACAATAATAAATAAAAAAAAATATTTCATATAAATATAACAATTAAAACATATAACAATAAATAAAATATAAGCAAAATAAAATAAATTATATTAAAACCTTTTTTCCGGCATTGCTACAGCAACATGCCTGCCGCAACAATGCCGGAAAGCTCCTTTAAAAGCTCCATGTAACGAGTATTGTATGTTTTTAAAGAAATTAATAGCAATTTACTGACTTTTGCATATATTATACCTATGGGCGCTAACACTAAGAAAAGCACTCTTACTACCCACGTTATACGATCTCAAAGTTTGAATGAACCACCTATTATTTATTTATGCCCTATTTTTTAAAATATTATTGATCAATGTTATATTTATATTAACACATAAATGGCAAAATATACGAAATTAAAATTGATTTGAAGTAACTTTTATTTAGTGAACATAAAAGTATGAACGTATGCGATTCTTAAATAAGCTATAGGCTTTAGTTTTGTAAAACTATTGATACGTTTCTGATGTGAAATAACTCGGTTCATAGAGACTAAATTTTAATGTCGTTATTTATGTTTATATAATTAGCCTACTTATTAACTTAATATTTTCAGTTAAATTACACTGAGTGTGTCAAGTATACCATGGTAAGTGGGCAGTCTGGCAGTTCTCTTGGGGCTTCCTAGCTATTCTTATTCAAATATGCGGAGGCAACGATTTTCCCTCGGGACCTATGACATGCAGAGCTTACAGGAGAACGTCCGTACAAATGTTTGTACAGAATAATGGTAATAAATTAGTATGGCTTCTGTAGTTGATTCGAAGTGCAATTTACGTGATGGAATAACTCGATATACTAGAACGTTATTTTATGTTTAGGTTATCTGCCAAATCTCTATCTCAACGCAGGACACGTTAGTGTGAAAAATGCGTGAGCAAACACAGTGCACACGCTATTCTCTTATTATCCGATTGGATGGATAATCTGACCCGTCTGACAGGTCAGACAACTATCATCTTTTCGCGCCAACCCCAAACCCCAACGATGCTTTATGGTCTGACCCGGGAGTTTCAAGTTATTTATGTATTTTGACATTTTTCTTTACAAAACATAATTCATGGAACCTCGCAAGTTAGCTCCAGAGAAAACCGAAAAAGTTAAATAAATAAATTCAGATAAAGTTGTGCTAATTCTACTAAAATAAAATTAAGGAAACCGTTTTGCTTCATAACACAAAAAATAAACAACTTCCTAATAACCTAGCCTAAATTATCACATCACGAACGCAAGATAGTTAAGAAAGGAAATAACGCTTATAATTAATATAAATATGGTACATAAAAACAAATGAATCTATTACGGAGGCCATTGTGTTCCTTATTACATTATCCGGAGTAAGGCGGTTCCATACGAAATCCTTACATTGACCCGGGGAGAATCACGCAATACATGAGAGCGCAGCTAACAAACAGACACAGTATAACGACGAAAATTTACATCAGGCCGGTTTAATGTCGCGAAGCAATCTCATTCTAGAGAGGAAACAGGGCAACACCCGACCAGTTAACTCTGATATCAGACAGTACTAGAATTCTTACTGCTTAAGACGTTGATGAGGGTCTTGTAAAGATGGACGCTATGATCAGTTACGATGATGCTCGCGATATGGCTACAGAGACAAATGCGTATCTCTAATGCGGCTTCTGTACTTATAACTTGCAGTTATACATTTTTTGTTACTCTTTATCATTTGGTGAAAAATATAACTCTTCCTGAAGATACAAATTTAATAAATTTAGTTTTTCCAGCATGATGCTATGACATAGCATGAAAATATCATCATATCAACCGAAAGACGTCCGCTGGTGGACAAAGGCCTCCCCAAAGTATCCACAATTGCTGATCTTGCGTTATTCGCATCCAGCGGTTTCCATTGCGCCAGCGGTTGACATGATACAATAATTTAAAATTGTTTCGAGGTATGAAATTGTTATATATTTGTCTGATGGTTTTAGTGCTAGGCGATTTTTAAAACTATCAAACAGGTTTCCATCAGAGGCAGCCTAACAGTCAGAGGAGCTTTCACCAGTCCGTAAATGATTGGCAATTAAGCACATATCATGCCTCTCAAGGAATCTTAAGCTGCAGGCGCTAACTGAAGTCATTAGACAGCAGTCGTTAAGTTAAGTGAACAACTTAAGCATCAAATAATAGTTCTGACACTTCGTATAAATTAATGAACCAACTTGTAGCTTAATTTTCGGAAAAGGTTTGTGAATCTTCCCAAGTCAATGAGACTACGGGCGATGGCTAGTATTTTATATACTACATACAAGCAATTACATTATACGAGTTTACTTAACACGTTATAGAAATTGCTATATGACTTGAACAATTTTATAGGTGTCATTTATATCTTTAAATGGTTTCAATGTTCATCAATTTACGTATATATTTATTTATTATGAAAATAAAACGTTTAGATGATTTTACTAATCTACTGAGAAAGCGGATGTTCTTCATCATCATCGTGTCAGCCAAAATACATCCACTGCTGCACAAAAGAATTGCGGGATATGCCATAACCACCACGCTTGGTAGTCGGCTTGGCGGATCTTGAAGCTGGCATATTAGTCACCAATTATGTAATAAGAATAAAAATTAGTTCTGCGAAGAACACAATTTTCTTTATATATAACATAGTCTTCATGTTTCAAAAATAAATTAATTCCACCATCACACATGCTGAAATTTCCTTCTACGTTCTGTTATTTCCTCTTATAAAGACAATATAAGCTATAACCCGACCTCGTTTTGTAAATAGGTAATATGATAGCGGTCGTATAGAGAAATTAAGGTCCAAATTGTAGATTTTTCCGGGACACAACACAGTAATTGAAAGCCTAAAATAAAAACTCCGGAACAAATTAATTTATAAGACCGAAAAGAGACAAGTACATTTACAAAGTCAAAGTTAAAGGCAAATCACCTATTCCTACCTTATTACCCTAATTATTTAAAAAGGTCTTCCGCTCTATGAAGCATAAATATCTTAAGTTAACGTTATTTCGGTGAAGGTTTTTTTTATAACAAGAATGTCACTCAGTGAAGTGATTCAAAGCCACGTAATTGTGGTGTAGAGGCAAAAAGTCCTAATTTTCCCCTTCGCAATTCCATTCGAGTAACAAAGAAGTGGGTAAAAAGTGGAAAATTTATAACAGTCACGTAGGGCTAATGTTGCCACAACTTAAATTAAATTATGTTTATTTGAAATTTATGGCGTTTGTATGTTTATTTGAAGTCTAAAAATTTTAAATCTTTCAAATTCTATTATATAGATATGTAGCATTAGTATGGTGTATTAATTTAAAATAACTGTCTGCTTGTTTTGGAATTGGCGGACTGAATTCCAAATCATAGCATATGAACATTATACCAAATATATACGATTTTTTTGTGTATTGGTTAACAGTACCCTCACAACGTTTTATGTATAATATATATTCTCTGAAGTGTGACTTACTTCGATTGGTACAATTGGTCAAAAAAACAGCTACTACGCCAAAAAGTATTAAATAAAATAAATAATTTAATTAAGTATGGACTGTGTGTTATATTTTTTATGATTATGTGAGTTACCTTATGAAAATAAGTCTTATAGATTTGCTAAGGAGTGTCCGTTAGTACTTAATCCACAATTTTATTATTTTTAATCAGAATGTTTGAAATTAGGCTTGTACTAGATCATTAATGCAATCCCTTTAATTTTTACAAAAAACACATTCAAACTCAAATCAACTATATAGAGGTTATACTAATAGTTGTACTATGCGGAAACCGAACCCAATATATCCCGTGACTGTAGTGTAGTGAACATTTATGAATGCGGCTTTCCGCTCTACATGGCGAGGTAAATAAGCTTACAAAATATGCTAATAAACTAAATAAAATAATTTAAAATCCTAGATTTATTCAATCACACTTTTTTTAAATTAGTTTTTTCTTCTGATGGTGATGATTAGATGCATATTTTAAATTAACCAACTCTTTTTTGTATTATAGAAAATATATTAATACAATCCGAAATTAATGTGCTTTGAGAATAAATATGTAAAAAAATTCAACAAAAATATACTCTTTAATGTCTTTTAATCACATACCTTAATTTTCTTAGTCTTATCGGCAAGATAGATTTTCTTTTTTTATCTTACCACTATTCATAAATTATCCGGTTAAATAGGATAATTAATAAACAATAATACGACAATGTATTAAAATAAATTGAATAAAAGTCTCAATTATTAAACTAATTAAAATAAGTGTACTATGTAAGAGTACAATATATGATAGCAATGTCGTATTTTTTAATACTAATTCTTCCGGATGCATATACCATTATGAAGTTACATTAACCAACTTATTACGCGAGAATCATCTCATCAGCATACATTTATTTAATAGACTGTATGTAAAAATAGTGTTTAGTATTCTGAAAAGTATCTTAAAATATTATTGCAATTACGTAAGTTTCTGCACACACAGTACAAGTTCTGAGCATATATTAACTGAAATAATACATTTTTATTCAAAATGTTTAAGCCTTACGAAATGTTGTTAAAAGAGCCTCCGACTTCCACTTAAATGAACTGCAGATTTTCACGCCACAAGATGTCAAAAAAATATTAAGAACTATCCGGATGGAATTGATTTTCAGCTAATAAACCGCAATAAAATCATATCCACATATAGTGATCCATCCAGACATCAACCTCGGTTATAACAATGATCCAAAATTTCTTGAGTCGTAAGTTGTACGTAAGTATCAACAATGAAACATCCTCGAGCCATGTTATATTCCATAAAAAGGATTTTCATAGGTCGTAACGAATTTAAACATTAACTGCCGATTATACCCATAGTCACCCTGTATAAATAATTTTATTCTATGTGCTATTAATAGCTTCACTATGTATACTTTGCTTTTGACCTTGCCAATAACCGGCAATATTATTTTATTAATTATAATTGTTAATATATCATACATAGGTACGTAATTTAACGACTCCTCAGTGGATATGCTTGCCCAACAAAAAACGGCCTTAATGCCAAAAGACGCTGCCAAAGACAAAGTGCTGCCGTTAATATGGCATCACATGGTCAAACCCGGGACACGAAGAGGCGATAGTCTTAGCCTCAAATTTTCCCTTAATATCGTCCAAAAACCTATACAATCTCTTTTTTTGCGTCAAGAATAAATGAGTTAAATAACTACGTGTCTTAAATATGCAGGTAAATAGAAAATGTGGCAATTTAAACTGCCACATACTTAACACGTCCGCGTTATATCTGACGTAACAAGTCTGGATCTACTGCCTTAAAGGAGAGAAAGTGAAAGCTTTCTATAGACGCGATTTCCTAACATAAAACATAATGCCATATCACTATATATTTTATAACGTAACAAAAATGTAAAAATCTGAAATTCTAAAACATTAATAACGCTTTCAGTTGTCTTGCAGAAATAATAAAATACGGTTATTAGAAGAGCGTCGTAAAAGATTGTGCGGATAAGATATACCCGTATATCACAAGTAGGTTTATGCATTAATAGGCATAATAATTATATTTTAAAATGATTTACAGGTAACCGACGGATTCTATGTTATGCAACGTGATCACTCATCTACAGTTAATTAATTCCAGTAGCCGTAAAACGTTGTCTAGGTGGTTGTTTTGTAGCTTTATTCATTATCGGATAATATTTTTCAGTTATGAGTTTTGTAGATTTTCGTTCATTCAATCTTTCAATATTTTGACTACACGTGTGACGCAGCGGCTAAGACAGCCGCCTCGCAGCTTCGTGTCACGAGTTCGATTCCCGCCCCGCACAACTATTTGTGTGACCCATGAATAGTTTTACTGAGTCTGGATGTACCTACTTTATGTTCGTCTATTATATGTTTGTCAAGTACCCCGCGACACAGGGGCATTCACTAATGCGGGCATTGTCTTTAAAAACCAAAAAAAAATGTGTATAGAGGAAGTAAGAAACAAGGCCCATATTGGAGGAAGTTAAAACTATAATTACAGCAATTTGACTTACAACATTGGGCCTAAATTCTAGATTGATTAATTCTGCATTATTTGATTACTTTGATTAAAATCCAACGGGCCCAAAAATACATATCAGGTGTTATTTGATACAATTCTCGAGCTTAATTAACGTGAGATAAAAATCATAACCAATCAATCAATCTACCCAATTCAATAAAAATTGTGCCTACTGTTAAGAAAAGGTTATAATCGATAACCAACTGAGCAGGACATATTATATAGTTCAGGAGTGTGTGCGGAAACTCGACTGCACTCTCTATTGTCTCACTCTCATAATCTGATGAGACGGCTCTCCAACATGACCGGGGGAATTCGGGCCAACAGACCAACAGACAGCTTTACGTGCTCCTCGGGCCACGGGTGTAAAACACTACGAACATCCAGACTCACGGGTGCTCGTGGATGTTTTACTTCCTAGAAAATCATAATTACACTTTTGGGCGCGATCTAGGATTTTAACCCAGAACCTCATGGTATGCGGTTTAACTCGTTACTGCTATAGCAGTTTGCCTTAACCAGTGTTGTTGTTGTTGTTAAATAGCAGTGTTGCTATTCAATCCTTTTCGTTTTTATTTGTAGAAATAATAATATCCTGGGACATTATTCACACACGGACATCTGATCCCGAACTAAGCAGAGCTGATATATTACATATACTATACTTTTCTTTGGTATGTATACTTATATGGATATTTACAGACTCAGGACAAACAGACATATTCATGCACACAAATATCTCTCCTGGGTGGAAATTGAACCCACGACCTGCGGCTTGAAAGGCAAGGATAAACCACGCCAACCGGCAAAGTAAGTTAAGACTTAGAAAGTAAGTTAAGTAATAGCGAAAAGTGTTGTTCAATAATTAAACAACAAATGTAATATGTCAATAATTGACAAAAGCGTATTATATATTGCTGATATGTCGTATATATTTGCGATAAATGAATTTGCGCAAATTTTGCTATCGCTTCGCTTCTGCAAGATATGTAATAATGTTGTAATAAGGAAGTTAATGATTTAGGGACGTCAGGATACTTTTATTTAGACATTATTTTGTTAAGTACCTTCTTTAGATAAAAGAAATATTGTATAAGTTATAATTAGTACAAAGACGTGTGATATTTGTAAAAATACCCAACGTAAACGCATAAATGAAAAAATAGTTGCCACAGATTTCACTTGTCGGATGATCGCTGGAAGCTATATTTAACATTTTTATAAAAATTCAAGTCATGTCATGCAATGTTTAAATCTACTTATCGAAACCTCGACAGCACACAATACTTATTAATTTCTATAAACTTTCTATGTAATTACTATTTTATTTAAATAAATGTTAATTTTGGTCAATCAATCAGTGATGTTTATGACTTTTTTTATTTATTAGCTAGCATTCAGCCCCCAGTTAAATTGAAAACTACTCGCTAATGGTCTGAATTCGCTAATGATGATCTAGAAATTATTCATGATTTTTTAAATTTATCGATACCGATTAATATTGTTTCTCATTAAGTTCTAGAAGAGCCTTCTAATCAGGGAGAAAATCGATATGGTTTTGTACCCAATTAATTATCTGTCAATCTGTCACAGACATAAATATTAATTATATACTAATTAGGTGAATAGAGCCCAGCCCAGGACCCATATAATAGAGTAGAAAATTAATAAATATACCTACTAAATTAAAATATTTAATTTTAAATCATTAGTACCTACAACAAAACACCGAAAATACAACTTGGAACAGCAATAACTATCTTGATCTTTTCCCGGTACCTTCTTGACAGAGTAGTATATGACTATATACCTAAATATATAAATGCATACATAGTAAAATGGTATTAGAATATATGGATATTCTAATACCATTTTACTATGTATGCATTTATATATTTAGGTATATGGTCATATAATATATGCATCATATAGGTATATGCACGAAATAGATTATATTACAAAGACTGATAAATTTAGAAATACAAAATTTGTCATCTATTAATATATCTTAAATATTTCTATATGTGAGTGTCTATGCATGAGACACTGCAGGTCCTACTCCTTGGTAGAAATAAAACCCGGAAATGTCTGGATAACTGTTTTACTGCATTTAATTTAAGTGAATTACAAAATTGCGTGTTGCTTGGCTGACGCCGATAGATTTGTGTAGACAATTATAAAAATAACATGTGGGTATAAGATATAAAAGTTGTCGATGAGTATAGTATTAAGTATTTTAACTAGGGTTTCTATTGGAGAGGTGTTCAGGCCGCGATAGTAAGATATATTAATAGATGACAAATTTTGTTAAAACAATAAAACAATAAAAATTTTATTAAAATTAAAACAGTCGTATTTTATTAAAACAATAGTTTGCGATGATTATTCTTAATCATTATAGAATAAAATAGAATAGAATACTCTTTATTGTACACTCTCAACTACGAAAAATTCATATGACACTAATACACAATCATGTACAATGAGCGGTCTTATCGCATCAAGCGATTTTTTCCAGATCCATCGTCATCATGTCAGCCAAAGTACGTCCACAGCTGGACAAAAGCCTCCCCAAAGAATGGTAGGATATGCCATAACCGCCAATCTTAGCGCGCAGGCTTAGCGATCAATGACATGACATATAGAATGCAACTAACAAAATAAAAAACATTGTTAAATAACTTTGCTTATTGCAACTTCAAGTATAATATGTTTCGTAAAATAAATATGAGATACAGATTGCTCACGGAGACTCTATTACATAATTCATTTTTATAATCTAGAAAATAAAATATTATTACAAAAAGATAGATTTGTGTTAGTAATACATTTCGCAGTTAAAGTTGTGTAATTTGGAATGTGCGAGAGACATATGTACCTATATTTTAGAAAATAACTCCAATGATTTAGACATAATCTAATTGCCGCATATTACGCCTGTAAATTATTACCATTAACTAAGGAACTAAATATGAAACTCGGGTAGTATTTATTATAATCGAATTAAAAAAACTTATTAATATAACCATCTTTGTAAATAATAAAGTTAAGGTAGCGACGTATCTATTTTACCGTAAAGACCCACTTCCACTTAATTGACCTGTATAGCTTGCCTTAGACATCAAACATATTTGTATAACGGTTCCACATTTTATTAATATCTATGAAATCCTACACAACAAAAAGCGGTATCCACGCCTACGCTTTTCATCACAATAAAAATTAATAGGAATCCTGTCACATTGCCGTACATAACTTCACCCAAACTGGTGCTATAAAAAAAAAGAAAAAAGCGAGGCTCGAAATTTCAAAACGAAAGTCTACACTCAACACATCTATGTGAAGAATGCGATAAATATACATATTTATACAATAAACTCGATAGAGAAATCGTGGAGGAATTTAATTCTATGTTCGGTTGAATAGTTGACCATTTGACCTTGGCATTTGAGACAGGTGAACCCGTCAATGACTTTAATGAAGTGGTATTTTCACCTTTAATTTTTTGTGCATATTACGGCGATACACTGTTTCATAATGATTATAATAACGACCATGAAGTGTATTACGCAGCTGCAGAATCAATTATTTTATATTTATTATAGAGTTTTGGATGAGTAGTTTGAAATGCGGAAGATGTTATTTTAATATTTTTGAAATGGAAGGTAAATCGACAGTTAAAACTAGGAAATCATACATTTTTTGCCTAGCATCTTTTGCTAACTCAGGGTTGATGCTCTAGCCGTTAAGTTAGATACGATATGTACACTGACTGATCAATTTCACGAATACACTTAAGGGTATTTATTTATCGGGGATGAAGGTGCTGTAATATCAGCCCCTCATCTTATCCCGTGGGGGGCGTATAATCTACCGAGTGAATACCTACCAGAGATCGGGCAGCAGCGTTTTTCTGTGAACGTTCTATGACCATCAAACTGCGATTGCCAACCCGTCTGCCAAACGTGGCGCTTATAGCAAATCCCCCCATTCTATGGGGAGGCTTTTGTCCAGCAGTGGACGCACTTTGGCTGACATGATGAAGGTGCCACCTACCGGCCTAGTTATAGGAAACATTACCGACTGACATGTTCACAATTGCATGTGCAATAGAATGTGTGTATTGATTAACTCTCTCAATAATACATTTTGCGTCAGCTTTTGACTGGTAGTACAGACAATTTCGATCCCTGCTGTACAGTACGATTTAATGTGTGATTTCACAGTTGTGGTTTATGGAAGATTGTTGGCTACCATATAATGGAATTTGCGATTAGCAAGGCATTAGGCTAAGTTACAAAACTTAATAAATTATGTAACATTAGAAATTATAACGCGTAGATGGCGCGATTAAATTAGCATGGTTAGGTAATAACATCCATTTTTATCTCCACAAGAAGAAAGTAAAAATCGAAATTTAAAGTGTTTAGAGAACTCAAGATGATTCAAATAATAAAAGTTTATTAAGTTATTTGACTTTAGAGTAAAGAACATAACATGAAAAATATCGAAATGCCAAAACGTGCAAACTAAATACAATCTAACAACGAAACTGAAAAACCTAGAGACCCGATGCCGACATTCCCTTTTCGATGTAAAAAAAATTCAACGATCTATCAGGGTTCAGCATAGTTTA
The DNA here is from genome assembly GCA_951640165.1 of Pseudoips prasinana. Lineage (NCBI taxonomy): Eukaryota > Metazoa > Arthropoda > Insecta > Lepidoptera > Nolidae > Pseudoips > Pseudoips prasinana. The sequence goes on from OX621240.1 coordinate 22,056,130, forward strand.
ATTAACAAATCAACATAGGAATAGGTACAGGTTCCTACAGATGCCGACATTTTCCGTTAAATATTAGAAAAATTGTAATATATTTCAACTAAGTATCAAGGTTCCCCATAGCTTAATCAGCAATCAATTACTACAACTGATGTATGAAGTAAATTATAAACAGAAAAAAATATAAATAAATAGTTTGCCATATATGCAAAAATATTTTCCCATACAAGATAATATTTATTTCGCATACACACCATCACAAACTGATAATATACAAGTTAAGTTTCATGGCTCTACATTACTTTAGTTATACGTTGTTGTTTGTACATATATTATGATTTAGAATTTATTTTAGACGCTTATGGTATTGATAAAATATACATCTCCAAAACAAACAAGAAAGAAATACTTAAAATGAAACGATTGAAAAGAACATATAAGATATATAAAGTTAAGCAACTTGAACTTGAGAATACAAGACAGATTAATTAAGCAGAAAGTGTAAAACAACAAAGCTGTGCAACATTTTAAATTATATATGTTTATTCGGGAAGATTTCGGTATCCTATTATGTAATAGTATTCTAAACAAGTATATACGTAAAAATAGAATCGGTTCGAGGGGCCAATAAATCAATATGGCAAGGAAAAATTGTCAGTTATAAGTAAAATTAGTGGAGTGCCCTAGTGAATTGTATTTTATTATATAAAATATATAAGAAAATATGATTATAAGCAGTAGGGCACTCCACTCATTTTACTATACAATCTTACATAAACAGACCTTTATGTCAACAAAAGCAACATGTAATAAACTTATGTATACATAGCATATCCTCATTCCATCGAATTACAAAGTTGCAACATACAACAAATTGTTCCTATCTAATAACGTGCAAAAACTTTTAAGTCGTTATTTTTACGAACACCTAAAGTAGGCAACCAAAAGTTTTAGAAAATCATCCTTACCTTGTAGATGCCATCCACAAGTTTCGTCAACTCCTCCGTCTCCATGTCGAAAGATTTTCAATAAACCAATTCCACGAACAGTTGTGACTACACGAGAAACTTCATCGGGATAACAACGCGCGAACAAAGTTCAATTTTAACACTATACACACAACATTCACATTTCAATGTACTCCAACAACTGTTTGCTCCTTTTCGGCTGTCGAATCACTTAGGCAAACAAACTCACTTTCGTAGACATCTGAAACAAAAGAAAACAACAATTAACATTCAAAGTACACAAAAAATCAAAGTATATTTTTTTATTATGTTCTAATTATGAAAAGTGGGCCGCAATTTTTTTCTTTTTTTGGTACCATAAATCTAAAGACTTTTCCACGAAATCGGAACAAAAAATAATTTTATAATTTTAGCGTAGCACCTGTTTGAGAAACGTAGGTTGTAGAAGCGAGGCGTGCGTTCTACTCGAAGCTCGCCAATGGAGTCACCTATCGCCTTCACCGGTAGGTATCTCACGAATGCCGATATTTAGAAACACGAAGTAAACTGACTGGTAGTAAGATCAGTATGAGTTCGATGTCTAAACCTCTCGCTGTGTTTACCGTATCACAGCTTGTTTAGAAACTACATACTTTTGTTGGGTCATTTCGAAATTGTTAGTTCAATGATCTTTCAATGGTTCTTTATGATCTATGTGTTAATCTTGCCTACGTAGATTTTACGTTATGTTATAATATCTAAGGCAAGATAAAGGTCATATTCAAGTTGCTGAGAAAATAAATGATACTAAATGTTATGAATAACATGCCAACATGAAGAAAAAATAGCCCGTAAGGTAGACAGGTGTACAAGTTCGTGATAAAAAATGTTATTAAGGTTATTACTACTCGTTACGAAACATTTGTCAATGCCATAAGAGCACCTTTATAAAATATCTACATGCTATGCGTGGTCGGTATTTTATTCATAATTCATAGACGCCTAATAACAATGCAATAGGCAACAATGTAAACTTTCGTTTTTGATTCCACCCACTGCTACCGAAAAAATTTAATTGCATTTCAGAATGTGAAGGTGACTTGGTTCCGTTACTAAATGATGTTTCCTTAACCGTAAAAGCCTTAGACCGTATAATTTACTGGTATACAGCTCTTCCCAGAAATGTACAGCCTTGAAATAATTTATTACGAATCTATATGATTGGTCCTATTTTATAGGAGAGTAGTCTTTGGTCGGTCATCAGATTACATCTTCTGCTTTGCGCTTAAAGAAAGTAGATCTACTTTTTCAACTATAAATTTTTGATTAAATTGGTTGCGGGATTCAAGGCCGTTAGGTTTCCTAAGACTTGACTATATCTCGCAGCTTTAAAACACTGTCAACTGTCCACGATCAAATAGGTTACTAAAGGTACGGATGTGGATGTGGGCCCGATCCCTCCTAGCTTGGGTCCCTACTATTCATAAAGAAAAAAAAAATAGGAATGCAATCTATATTCATAGTAAACCACATAGTTTGCGACTAGGTTACACCCTATAGACGCACCTTAACTTTTACTTTCAAGATTTATACGCATTTTATGCATATGCTGAGAGTCTTGTAAACATGTGTAATCAAATGAAAAGTTTGATATCAATTTACATAATTACGCAACTGCAGTAGATATTCATTCCATAGTTAATGATATGCAATACTCATCCCGTCGCCTAAGGTCGTTTAATGAAGCACATAACAACCTTACACGGAACTACCAAGTAGCCACTAGATACCGTGTAAATTCTTGTACCAGTTTATTGTTGTGAACCTGTTTATCTTGACAACTTTTTAATATAAATACTACTATTAAGCTGTTAGATATAGATAGATATACATTTATTTCACTGAGGCAAAATATGTTGGCGGTATCCATTACTCAGTGTTTATATACATATAATTAAATTTATTTTTTCCCAGTTTTGAGTTTATACTCAAAACTGGCAAATCATTAATTTAATCATTCGAATACAGGGTAGATCCTCAAGGCGTTTAATTTTGTTTCGTTAATTTGAAGCCAGCTCCAGACACCATCTTACTTTAATTAAATTATTTTTAAATCCAAATTACTAGTTATGAAAAAGAGCTAACTTACCTATGGTTTCGGACTTCTCCCTATTGTCCGAAAAAAAACAGACTTCGTATATTTGATCAAGTTTTTTACAAACTTTTAACCCCTTACGGTATGATCTTAATCAAACATGTCACAATTCAATGTTAATAATATAATTGGTTACCCTAAGGAACCGATGAGATACCGGGAGTTTTGGCGCCAACGCGGAAAAAGACGCATCGAGGTTATGTTTTATTTTCAAAAACTGGTGTAAATTCGAGTTTTTATGTGTAAATATGGTGGATTTTTAGACATAACATCTTCGACAACGTACACAAGTGGAGGAATGTGGGATATTGCCGTGAATTGTGATTTTCCGTGTTGTAACCAAAACTCCATAAAAGGTTCTAGTAAAGTCTCCACTGCTTTACTGGGGTTAGACTAGGACTATGTATGACTTGACTGTGACGGACTTTACTTGACAAAGATGCAAATAAATGATATAAAATATATTTACTCAAGGCTCATACGGCCAAAGAAGCCAGAGCCGTAAAACAGAATTTAAAAAAAAAGATGAGATACCGATTTCAAATTATATCGGATGAAATATATTTTTCAACTTTTCTCATTTTAGAGGTTGAATAGTGAAAATACGCTAAAATACGTGTTTAATTTATTTTTAAGAATATAAATGTCCTGTTTGAATTTGATCACCAAGAAAACACGTTGTTCCATGCAAACATTCCAAACCATTTTAAACACCTTAAGGGCTGAATTTTCAAAAATACTTTTTACACCTACGTTACTTATAAAATATTTGTGCAAAAATCATGGTTCACCGATCAGTCAGTCAGTTTGTATTTTTATAAATAAGAGGTACGCTTTTTAATACTAATATATTTTTGTATTCTCACTCCATAATTTAGGATCATCTTTTTGCGTAATCCTTAATCCTACTTGCCAATATATTTTTATTGTAAGATCTTGTCACGGTATAAAGAACATCGCTCATCACAAAAATTTGGCGAGTACCTCTTCTTATATAATCCAACTCCTGTGAAGTTCTCGCGATGAAATCATAATCATCTTCAGCTTAACTTCACAGATGTTAGCGACACTGAAGAAAGAAAATTTTTATTCAGCGAGTACACGAGCGAACGGGCGAAACCGACTAGAAAAGGTCTCCAAGTATGTGAAAGTTTTTTTTGCTTCAGATGCCGAGGAAAAATATAAAACACAATTTCTGAACGGATCCGTAACTTCATTTTGAACGAGAGATTTGCGCCCCGACCCCGCTCCACCCTTGCATATGCACCCGCACCGGGAAACTGCCAGCTTTCTACTTTTCTTTCTTTTCCCGTATCCCTGAGGCGCGATGGAACATGTGTGCAACGGCTGCTTATTTCAGTTCAAACTTGTTTAGTCCGCAACGTACTGTTGTATGCGAATTGGGGAGTTAGGAGCCTCGTAAGTAAGGACACAACACGTTGCAAAATCGTTAAGACGCCTAAAGTCCGACCGGGTATCGTATTTGCGAAGGTTTGTTATACTTTAGACTTTAACTGTAAGTCAAGTTGATCTTTTTGTAAAGTTTTTGTTTCGTTTTAGAATCGGATTTGGAATTCAATTTGCGGAATAAAGTGATAGCGATTTGTACTGCTGCCAAGACAAGTGTAAGGCCGGGTGCAGTCGAGTTAGCACAAATGGTTCGTATCCGACGTTCGCGTTCTGCTGACGAACCTTGTTATCGTGAATATAATGTGGAACTGCACGGCGCAATGTATTCATGTTCGTTTTCTTGTCTGGATTTACGAAACCCGCAGATGCATTGGATTTGTCAGGTACTAGATTGCACTGGAAACATTTTTAAATGGTGCTAGTGCATCTGTTTATCTTTAAAGAGAAAGTATATTACATGAACGTTAGGTTAACAAATGACTTTCTTGGCAATATTTTGTATTCTGGAATGTTTGGCAACCGGTATACAATGTCGATCAGTCAATGCGAAACGGTAGTCACCTGACATGAAATCTCAAACGAAGTTTTGTAATAAAAGTTCATTTATTCAGTAGCAATTCAGTAGCTTTTATAAAATTACAGAATGAAATGTTTGTAACGATGACACTGATTATAACCAACATCAGATCTAAATATTAGTGCATAACTTTTTATAGTAGTTCTTATTTAGTTCTCTTGATTTGATTTAATCAATTATTACTGCGGGAAATACGCTTGCAATTAGGACCTGTACTCTAATACGCATCTAATACGCAGTGTTAAAGTGCCCTAATCTCTAAATGCGATCTATAATTGAAAAGAAATGTTATGTAAGATACGAAATTACCTCAAATTATGTCGGTAATTTACTATTAGCATTCGCACGCGACTAAATCCGCGTGGATTTAGTTCGAGTAGCCTAAAGAGGAGTGAATGATAAATAATAATTTCTAAGAGATAATAATTTCAATCCACGCAATAACGATGTCTGCCCTCACCTGTCTCCCCTTCGGGTAACCATGCCTAACGATGTGAACCTAGCCTCGTCTGACTGTTCCCCAAGCTCCACAACGCAGCAACATGTAATATTAAATTAATTTTCCTTTTCAGTCAAATATAATAAATTGATCTATGCAAAAAGTCCTATTATTCCAGTAATTTATTTTACACTAGCTATGCCCCGCAGTTTTACCTGCGTTAAACTTTATAAATTATAGCCTATGTGTTAATCTTGGGTGTCAGCTCCATGCCAAATTTTATTGAAATCGCTCCAGCCGTTTAGACGTCAAGAAGTAACAAACATACACAGTTACACACTCACAAACTTTCGCCTTTATAATATTAGTGTGATTTAAAACCATTTTAACTTATGTTTCTTATAAACCTACGATAGCCTCCATTTGGCCTTGTCGTAAAATCCTAAGCAGACGTGTTCTGCCTATAAACTGTACAAACCTCATCATTACAGCTAATTAAGTCCACTACTGGACTAGCCTCCCTCAAAAATCGTCTTGGGGGGATATGCCATAATCGCCACGCTTGGCAGGCGGGTTGGCGATCGCAGTAAGATGGCCATAGTACTCAGAAGGAAGCTGCTGCCCATCCTCTGGTAGATATTCCCTCGGGTCGACTTCTACGCCCCCCACGGGATGAGATGGGGTGATGTTATTCTGATTCTGATATTTGTCGCCGTCACCACAAACCTAGTTATGTACAATTTTAATCAAATTTCTTTTATAGATTTTCAACTATATTAGAAAAGCATAAGGTCCACTTTCAATTGGGGAAATTTGACAGATAGGGGTAGCTTGATGTGCTGGCGTCTGTACGTGTCAAATTTCAACTTTATAAGTCAAATAGTTTTCGAGATTTCCTTTGTAGTTTAGTACGTTAACTTTCCGCTTTTCCATATTAAGAAAAAGCCTTCGTAAAATCCATTGATGAAAAAATGATTACTGGATTGTTACTTTTGTAGAAGCAGAAAAAGCACCGATCACTCTTACCCATCATTCACACGCGCTCCACCAAATTTCAGAAAAAGCAATAACCGCGTTGAACTATGATAGTGTACGGAATCATTCGTCTGTCAACCACACGTGGACCAAGTAATGAGATTCCCACTCACTCATGGGAAATTTCCCATAATGTGCTTCTGTGTTTGACGTTGGAGTGACATGATTCGGCTCAATCACTCATAGCTGTGTCTGTTAATGGGAAGAATAATTAATAAAAGATCTGGACACGAGTTAATTTGACTCTCGCAACTGTAATTGACAAACCAATATGATAATAATTAGTCTTTCACGGAAACCGAGTTTAGAATATAGTTAATATTTATATAAGTATGTATTTATAAAAGAAAAGTAGTATATCGTATATAATATATAGTAGTAGCTCTGCTTAGTTTGGAATCAGATGGCCGTGTGTGAATAATGTCCCAGGATATTATGAATATTATAAAAAAAAAAACAAATAAAAAATTGCGTGCCTTTTGCGTGTTTAGTAAATGCGTGCCTTTCACGCCGCAGGTCATGGGTTGTATTCTCAGCCAGAACAGATATTTGACAAATTTATGCATAAACATGTCTATTTGTCCTGAGTTTGGGTGTCATCATCTATATAAGTATGCATTTACAAAATAAAGTAGTATGAAATATACCAGTTATCTGGTTTCCATAGTACAAGCTCTGCATAGTTTGAGATCAGATGTTTGTGTGTGAATAATGTCCCAGGATATTATTATGAATAACGTGTGCGTATTTTTTTATTATTATTTTACCATAAAAAGAATTCGGTTTTTTACACATTATATACCTATTCTGGCAAACTGCAGTACAGTTTGTCCGCAGTATTCTCGCGGGTTTACAACTTAATTCCTTATACCTAAATAGGTCACACTTTGCAGCCGCGTATGTGTGTATGGAAATCGTCATCATCGTTATGTCAACCGTATGACGTCCACTGCTAGAAAAAGCTTCACCTATATTGATGCCATGCTTGGCAGACGGGTTGGCGAACACAGTATGATGACCATAGTACATAGAAAGACGGTGCTGCTCGATCTCTGGCGTGTATTCCCTCGGAACAACTTCAACATGTCAACGGTCAGATTGGTAGTCAATCTCAACAATGGCTACAAGAAATATTCAAGAAGAATCAACTATATTAATAACTAGCTGTGCCCCGCGGTTTTACCTGTGTTTAACTTTATAAATTATCTCTGCTCCTCCCCCGTAGGTGATAGCGTGATAATATGTACCCTATATGTTGAACCGACCTCTTAGTAATATTCATGCAAAATTTGAAGTAAATCCATGCAGTACTTTTTGAGTTTAGCCCGGACATACATACAGACAAACAGATAAACAGACAAAAATTCTAAAAACTATATTTTTGGCTTCGATATCTATTGTAGATCACGCCCAAAGCAACCTTTTTAAAAAATATTGAATGTACAGTTTTGACTTTTCTACGATTTTATTATATGTATAGATAAATATCCTATGACTTTTTATTTATTAAACGGTGGTACATAATTACAAGGTAAAGGCATCCTTGAATCATGGGCATGATCAGTGGAGTGAGTCATAGACTATTGTGGTATTTTTTAAAGCAAATCGTTTCATCATTTCCTCTAGTTGTCTAAAGATACGATTGGCGTGTTATACCTATCAGCTACTGAACACTGAATTACCTCATCCTAATGAAGACGTGACACGTAATTAAATCAACCAAGTACGTACCGCTTAGATCTAATCATTACTCGTACACACGGCTACATATCAAGCTATACGGTGTCAATATAAACTGACCTCACATTGTATGGAAATCATATTCAACGCGAGGTCAGCTTATACTGGAAATTATAGCTTGATATGTATCCGTGTGTACGACTACTAATATTTCGAAGAACCAACGGCACATGGGTGGAAACAGTTTGACATAGACATCGTCTTTATCACGTACGCAGTTCTGACAGTTTTTGTGTATCCAGTGTCGAGTGAACAAACGTTAATAATGACATTATTATTCCCTCCCAGAAGAATTTCGGCCACGGCCGCCAGTCTCAATGTAGACTAGCCAATTGCACAGGACAAATTATAGTGCACAAGTGTGTGCGCACATTCTATTCCATCACTCTCATTATCCGATGGGAGATCAAGTATAGGACCGATGGCTTTACGTGCTCTCCGAGGCACGGGGGTGTAATACCGCTAACTCCCATACTTCGAGCTGATACTACGAATTTGAATTTCTTTTTACGGAAATAACACAAAATAACTATTTGGCCCGACCCGGGAGTTGAACCCAGGACCTCATTATCTGCGTTTAAACACACTCGCGCTGGACCAAATTACTTAAATATTGAAAACATTGAACCGGCGAAATTTTTTCTACACCAACCAATTTGAATAAAATGTATGTGGACCCTTTTGGAAAGCATTCCTTATAGAATAAAAAAAGAAGCGGCTGTGATTTTCTGTTCTTTATTAAAATATAAGCGCAGCATAAGGAGAATCAATTTTTATATTGCCCCTCGCAGTACAATATTTCATCCCCGCAATGATTTTAACTTTATGTAGGTATTAAATTAACTTTATGTCTTTATAAAATAATGAATAAAAAGGTAAAAAGAATTTATTGCGTACTACATGGCCCATAATTGTTAGTATCAATTCGTACTTACGCGCTACGTTAATTAATTATGTATTATATAAAAAATACTTTACAAACATGCAATTCACAGATTTGTTCGTAAAATGAACCCGACACCTGAAAGCGCCGAGCTAGCGGCGATTCCACAAAATTTACTGCCTATCTTGAAAATGAAGGGTATGTTGCCGCGTTCAGAGTGGACCAATATAATAACTTTTTAATCGCGTGTTGTGAGATGGCGCAAATAGACTACGGATGTTAAATTATCGAATAGTGTAAAAAGCATAGTTCGAGCATATTTTACAACATTTTTGTAACTGTTATTCTGATTGTCAAGGTATTGTGTTTCCTTTCCGAAGATAATAAGGATATAATATATTATTTATAATAAATAGCAATAAATATTAATTTCAAATTGAGTTTCTGATCTATAGAAATAAATGTCATCACCATCATCATCATTACAGCTGAAAAAAGTCCACTACTGGACAAGCATCCCCCAAGAATCATCTTGGGGAGTATGCCATAATCCGTAATCGCCACGCTTGGCAGACGGGTTGGCGATCGCAGTAAGAAGGGCGTAGTACTCAGAAGGAAGCTGCTGCCTGTCCCCTGGTAGATATTCCCTCGGGTCGACTTCTATGCCCCCCGCAATGAGATGGGGTGATGGTATTCTCATATTCGCCGCAGTCACCACACAGCATAAGAAAGAAATAAACATAGTGGATAGAAAACCCGTTACTGTTACCTGTAACCTGTTACTACGGAAAAAGATAATGTATCAACAGCATATTAGCTGAAAGACGTCCACTGCTGGATATAGACCTCCCACAAGAGTGTCAACAATTACCGGTCTTGCCCTACCCGCATCCAGTGGCTTCCTCTGCACAAGATCATCGGTCCATTTTGTAGCCGCACACCGCATCTTCCGGTTATGATACTAATTTAGGAAATATTACTAGATTGTGAAAATTTATCTAGTATATAGTTATACCTAGTTAATGCCTTGAAAATCGTTGGAAGGAGGTAAAAAAGTATTTCTCCGTTGCAAAAGTAACTCAACGTACGGGAAATTATATAATGATGTCAGAATGAATAGCGCAGTATGTGGTAGCCGGCATAGCCACGGCCGGCCTGCGTTTGACAACTCGCTATATTGAATAATATTTCACTTTAATAAGTAAAGTTCAAACGTTATTATGGTGTGTAAGTTGAATACGTCACAAACACACACATACACAGGTTGTGTGTGTTTTTATTATGATGCTATTTTGCTTGAAATGAAGCAGGTTTTATGAAACAGCTTTTATTCGCTTATCAAAAGCGCTTGTTTGTAGACATTTTTTTTATATTAGCTAGTCGGCTAACTAACATAGGTACGCTCTACGACCGGTGGTAAGGGGTTACCGTCGCCTATGAACTAATGAGCTCTGGTGACTTACGTAGAGGTGCATGTGAGGGTCTGTTTTAGAGACGATAGGTTATATTATGTGAGGTGGACGAACTTCTAGTCGAGCTGCTCTTCGGTTACTATAATGTGACCCGTTATTTTAAGTTGCCTGAATATGTTATAATATGTATGGCGCTCGGTGCCCTCTGTAAACAACTATCTATCTGGAGATCATAGCCGTCATAGGAAAGATATCATCACTATTTTTTTTATATGTAGTTACTCGGCTTACATGCTGTAGATTTATGGATTTATATGTTGCGTAAGCAATATTTTGACTATTTTCAAGCGATTTAATGAGTTCACGTGAGTAATTTTATATTTTTATACTTTATATTTTTCATTGCAAATCGGAGACGTTCTCAAGAAAGGACAGGTCAGAAGTACCCTAAACCGGCGAGCATGTATGAAGGATATAATGACAGTAATCGAGGCAAAAGACGTGTGCTAAGATCGTGACAAATGGAAATCCGTTGTCTCTGCCTACCCCTCTGGGAAACAGGCGTGAGTCTATGTATGTATGTATGTATATTTTTATTTTCAATACTGAATTAAATCATGGTGCAAATAGGTATTTAAAACTTATATTGTAAATTTAGATAATTTAAAGTATTTTATTTGATGCAGGTAGCTCAATACCGTCGATTGTGGAGATCTTGGGGAGGCCTTTGTCCAGCAGTGGGCGTCTATCAGCTGATATGATGATTACGCATTTAGAACTGACGCCTTGTTTAAGATAGTGATTATTAGTTAAATAGCTAATAAATCAAATAACAAAATCCATTTCAAACAAACTTTTCTTCCAATATAAAATAGCAAAATAAACCTTTATTGTATAAACCATTTAGTTGTCACCAGTAGCCGACGACATGGTTTAAAGCTTTGACTAAACAAACAACGAGTATTTTAAAACCCTCCCCTACTGTCTCATCGCACCACTAATCCATTTAAAGCATAAATCAAATACATCGATGAGCTAGCTCTAACCTCAACGTTGCGTATTAGGTCCATCAGTGCGGCGCAGCGGAAAAATGACGTTTGAGTTGTTCAGCGTGGATTTGCACGGTCCCCGCCAGTCAACGTAAAATATTTGACCGTACACCCTAAAAATACATTCTTATACCAACTAATCACTCCAAATAAATGAAATGAAATGAAAAATATTTAATTCAGCACAACCCACAAGAAAATGAGGAGTACAATAAAAATTGCCACATTTTTTTGTTAATATATATGTTTATTATGTACAGAAAATGATGAATAACAATTCGAAATATTAATAATAGTTAACGCTAAATTAAAATCTAAACTAAAAATATTAAATTCAAAATTCGTGCCAGTGGGAAACGTTCCTAGAATGCTGGCAGCATTGCCATGTTGAATAGGAATGCTCAGTTGTTGAGCTAAATATAGGCCAGCATTTCGGGAACGTGTCGTTTGTACTAGTTGAGATGCCGTCTCTCTATAGATTTCTTTGGCCCCGGTCCCACGGCCCCAAAAATACGACCCCAAAAAGCGCAAATATATAACTGCTATCAAGTGTGCTATATTTGCGCCATATTTTTATGTCCAAAAAATATTATGTAGAAAAAAATCTTATATACAAAAGAAATTGAATATAATTTATAATTATAAAATGTGTTTTGTGTTTCGCAAGAAGCGTCCTATTGTGTTCGCGTATGGACAGATAGTCCTTACAAATTTGAAACGCTATTATTCCTGTGACAACAAAGCATATCATTGTTTGGTCTTCAGTTAGGTACAGTGTTCAATACATTTTTTGCTTTTGAGAAAACAGGCAACAAATAACGCCTACGTTACAATGACGTCCTTAGCGAACTGAAGATAAGATTTGACGCCATTGAGAATGAATTTTATAAAATAAATATTACCCAATACATAATGTGAATCTCTTTAGTTTAAAACTATGGAGGAGAGACGCATTGTTATATATAGTTAATATTTTTTTATAAAATTCAATCTCGACGACATACGATATACTGAGATCTGATACGCCAAATGGCGTGTATACATGGTGTAACACGAATAGTGGACACAACTTGAGGAGCTTAATTTGTTTAAGAACACATTTTTGTGTCAAAGTTAAGTTTTATTCTGGAGCCTGGTTAATTTTAGGACCATCATCCGTTTCTAAAAGTACCCATGACATGCGAACATTCAAATCTTCATTCAACTGCGATAATGCCAACGTAATTGTTTCGTCATTGTGTTTGTAATGGGTGCCACTTAAATTTATATGGTTCAATGTAGTCAAAAGCCTAATAAAATCGTGATTACTAATTTTATTTTGGTTTCAAATCTCCATTTTGCTGCGATAATAATAAAAAAAAAAATGTTTATTGTGTCTCAAAAATGATCCTTATACATAAATTGAGGCAGCTCCAGTAAGTTAAAAAATACTTGTGTTGGGGCTACCTCGCTTCTCCCCTTAGTTGCTAGTTACAAAGTGTCGAGACAAACAATAATAGTTAGAAACTATGTACTTAAATATAGAAGGTATTTAAATGCCAACGAAAGGTTTTGAAGTTTGTGTAGAAACACCACTGTTTTACTATTGTGTCTTTAATGTGTTCCGCTTAACGTAATATGATTAAAGAAAGTCAGATACCTAATAAAATTGTGATTATTAATTTAATATGGGTTTAAATGTTGGATGATACTCGTTTTTTGAATTCTAATAGAATAGATTATAGGTAAATAATACTAGAAATCGGAACATTTAGCAAAGTCTGTGAAAACATTTTTTAGACGAAGCTAGGGTTAATACCGTTCGATGGTACATCACCCCTCGAACCGATGCGATTGTTCAATTGGCGAGAAATTGCGACGCGACTAAGCTTGCGGAAAATTGGCGATATCGTTAATATTCACCCGAAACCAGCGGTTCACGTGGCGACTACAAATAACGAGCCGACAGCCCCCATAGATTTATGCTCTGTCGTTTTAAGTGATATATAGGTCTCAACCCACCCGGCCCGTCCATCTATCGAAGAATATCTCAAGTAACCTATTGCAAAGATTCCAATTTGAATATCAGCCATCCAAAAAGTTTTACTGTACACCGACAACTGCCCGTATCAATAACTCCGTTCTCCGATCTTTACTTTAGTTGTCTGGAAGAGATCACATTTTGTGATAAGACGATTCTTTATAACGTTGTATACTTTTAAGGTTTTAAGTGTTTATTATTTGTTATACCTTTGGTGTACAATAAAGAGTTTATCTATCTATCTGTATAACAGAAAGCATCACATTCCAACGCAATTTAGAAAAGATACATCCATTTGCAATTCCACGTATGCGCTATAGTTAGTAGTTTGCAAGAGCTACGATTCATTAGAAGCTGGAACTGTAAAGAACATAACTGGGGAGGTATTAGGCATAGTATCGATGTGGAAGCTTTAAGTACTCTCTGAAGAACACGAAACACAGCCGGAAAGCCGCCACTAACCGGGGTTGATATGCTACCGAGCAGTTAACTTAGTAAGCGTTTTTAGACGGCACTTTATAAAGTAAGTAGTAACTTAATTTAAAAAAAATTACGTTTATAGATGCAAAAACTTTTTAAACGAAATTTCAGACATTCAAGCTAATTTCATAAACTATGTTGACAGCGTGTGAAGTCTAAGATACACTATGTCTTAATGATTTTAAAGTAGTAACTAAATTCCGAATGGCAACGCTTATAGATGACAGAAGATATTTAAGAAATTCAAGTATATTCCATAAAATATGTTGACAGCGTATGAAGTCTCAGGTACACTATGTCTTGAGAATTTTTCCGAGGCGTTAAGCCGTTTGGTTGACGAATTTAGTGACAAAAATATTCCGGTCATGTAGAGGCTCCTTGTTAGCGCGCCCCGAAAATACAAGAAAATTCCCCCTCCTGATGCGGCCTTTTTGTTAAGATGAGTAGATGGTGTCTCTAAGTTTTTATGATACCTACACAAAAATGGCGGTAGTCTAAAATTTAATGTCAACACAAGATGCAGCTGCGTGCGTGTGTGAGCTATGTTTATATACATATGAGAGTTAGTGATGTGTACTTAAGGGGTCGACAGTAGTCAAATAGCTTTACTTGTGCAAGGTTTTAGCTACACTGCATAGTTTATCATGGTTTAGAAATACAGTTTTAACTTTTACTTAACAATAAACTTTATTTAAGTACTTTTATTTAATAGAAAATAATCCGTAAACTGTCTCTTAAAAATAGATAATTCGAATGGATCACGAAAAATAACCACTAAATTTAATTGACTATGTTAAAATGTAATACATACTTTGAATGGACAAAAGTATTTCGACTAAAAAATATATATATAAAAAACAAAACAATAATTGTGGGCAATAAATATTTTTAGGCCGTTTAATAACATTTTTGTTAACTCAATATTACCCGTACGTACAAGCTTATAAGAGTGCAATTTGAGTAAACCAATAAAGTGGGTTTTTGTCAGCCTCTTAAGGCACACATGATAGGTAGTATCGGCAGTGTTAACGTAATAACACTTTCGAAATTTTTATGCTTGTTAACCTCCTCTCGGTGTATCAGAAAATAGAATTATAAGCAAAAATGTCAACATCACACGCGAGGCTCGATTATGTTGGAAATATCATGTACCGAACATATCTGAAGTAAAACTGACCTGTGTCCAGTAAAAATTACACGCGGAATTTGAATGAGGCTCCCGCACGAAGGATTTGGATGTTTAACTTCAAAAATCAATTCATAAAAATTCTTAATCATTAACTCGGAGTTATATATTTTAATCATAGCTTTCTATTTCATTAAACAACATTCTTTATCTGACAAGAATGAATGTAAATAACGTCTTATCATGCTTTTCAACTAGAACTCCCATTTGGGTCGTGTTTACATAAAAAAAATACGTTTTTTTTCTTAACTACGGGGCGGATTTTGATGAAACTGTAGTAATCTTACTTATATCCGAATAACACATAGGCTACAATTTATAAAGTTTAACGCGGGTTAACGGGCTCAGCTATTATATTATAAAATGCATTATCTAGTAATTTAATATGAATAAAATTAACAATGAAACAAATCAAAATAATACCTGTGTAGTCGTTTACAGGTAATTTTTGTTATATATATTGATGATGATGTCTTCCCGGCCGAATTTCGACCACGGCGGCCATTCTCAATGGAGATTAGCCAATTGCGCAGGACATATTATAGGGCACAAGTGTGGGCGCAAACACAGGGGCACTTTCTATTCCATCACTCTCATGATCCGATGGGACGACTAGCGACACGACCGGAAAGAGGTCAGGTACAGGATCGACGGCTTTACGTGCTCTCCGACGCACGGGGGAGTAATACCGCCACCTTCCAGACTTCGGGCTGATAATGAGAAATTTCTTTTTACGGAAAAATCCCAAAATCAGAGGATTTGAACCCAGGACCTCATTTTCTGCGGTTGAACACGCTACCGCTAGACCAACGAGGCATATTATATATTACTAATAAATTCAAAGCAGCCAAAGTAATGTTTAAAACTGTTTCAGAAATTGTAAACACCCTAGTTGTTAATGAAGTTTGCACCACGATGACTCCGTTTCTATCGTTTTGTACAGAATACTAGAAACATGGCAATAAAATACGATTCAAAGCAAACAGCGCGTGCATTTTCCAGTACTAAAGCTTCATTGTAACTGGTTGCCATACCAAAATTTTGTCAAAGGCTTTCAACAAACACGAAAACGGCAGTTACTGCGAACATATCAAATGTAGCTTGATTTCAAGGTTCTGTATCAAAATAATAAAACCGGCCAAGTGCGAGTCGGACTCGCACATGAAGGGTTCCATAGCAGCAAGTATTTCAGTTGATTAAATGAATGCAAATTGCGGTTTATGACGTATTAAAAAAAACTACTTGCTAGATCTCGTTCAAACCAATTTTCGTTGTTAGTTTACATGGTAATAATGTACAGCATATATTTTTTTAGTTTTATTATTCTCTTATTTTAGAAGTTAGACACCCATTTTACCACTTTGGAAGTGTCTCCCGCGCAAACTATTCAGTTTAGAAAAAAATTATATTAGGAACCTCAATATCATTTTTGAAGACCTATCCATAGACACACCACATGTATGGGTACGAAGAAAAACAAATTGAGTTTCAGTTCTATGTATGGCGACCCTCCAAAATAATTGTTCTTTTTCTATTTTTGTGTAAAAATCTTAATGCGGTTCACAGAATACATCTACTTACCAAGTTTCAGTAGTACAGCTCTTATAGTTTCGGAAAAAAGTGGCAGTGACATACGGATGGACAGACAGACATGACGAATCTATAAGGGTTCCGTTTTTTGCCATTTGGCAACGGAACCCCAAAAAAAGAACCTCTCACTCAGTCTGAGATATAAAACAATGTTTTATATTACAGTCTTATTTAAAAACGTTACTTAAATTTAAGCCGGCCGCTCAACCATGGTTTATAAAATTTTTCATTTAAAAACACGATTTAACTTTGACCCGGGGCCGACGTGGTTTAAATTTTGATATGGCTCAATCAAAATTTAAACCACGTCGGCCCCTGGTTTAAAGCTTGCTCAAATATGGCGGATTTTATATGCATTAGCTGACGTTTTGTTTGACGTTTGTTTGTGAATGGAGGTTTTATTGAAGTTACTAACCGTTTTAATTTTTAAATAAATACTGAATTCCAATGGGAATCTTATCACAAACTTCAAAATCCACCGAAGAAAATCAATAGTCCTTGAAAATGCACTGTTACGATCATAAATCTATCATTCCATGTCTACCATAGAGCAAAAATCGTAAAGTTTTGATAAATAATCCGATTTAGTCGATTAATTTTGGTCAAGCTCTATACCAGTTTCAGAAATGTTGACAGTGTAAAATAAAATGACGTTACTTAGCTGAGAAACCTTTAAGTAGGGTTTTTAAATAAAGAAATAGTTGAGCGGGGTTTAAGTGGTTGAGCAAGGTTTAGCTGAGACATGGTTAAGCGGCGGATCAAGGAATTATTTTAAATAAGAGTGGTAACACTCTTATTTAATTAGATTAGATTTTGTTTAGCTGACCGTATGACAACTGGAAAAATAGATATTCTTTTTTTAATATATTAAAAACAAAAGCGAATCTAAATCTTCAACAGCTTGAAGTTGTTGTTACCTTTTGGACAAATAATCTCCCTGGTACTAGAGCTTTTAATTGAAAACCCGTTCTTAGATTATAAAGAATTAGCAATAAAGTGGCCCCCACTTTACAAAGTATCAAAGTACAGGTATGGTCAATAGGTATGAAAGGCCTTAATGTGTTTATTCCGAAACAATTTTTGGTCAATGTTTTAATTTATGATCGCGAATTTTAAAAATGATTTTATTACAAAACTAATTACAATTGATAGATGCAATACAATTTTATTGCTGGTATCGTACACGAGTAAGCGGATCCCGAAAAAAATAAAGCGTGAAAAAGGAGTGTACTGAACCTATATAAACATGTTACACAATCGTCTGTACTTTGCTTTGGCTATGATATAAATTGAGTGAAGTGAGGTTAGGCACGCACGTCCAATATTACTAAGTGCGAAGCGTGTGGTTATACCAAAATATAATAATGATGTAGTCAGTGGACTTCGTAAGACTACACAATAACAATATCTATAATTGACAAGGATGCAAAAAAAAATGGTTTTTATTAATTTAAAGTGACTTCACACTTGAACATCATTGCCATACGAGTAGAAGTTACTTATACTTGTTAAGTAAGTAAGTATTGTCTCAAATATTCTAATGGATCTTAAGAGAATAACTACAATTCTAAAATTCTATGTCTAAAATAGGGTATTTTTAATATTTTTTAGTTTAATTGCTTAATAATGGGAGAATAAACCGTAATGTTCGCAGCGGCCTATTCGATATGCTTTCCGGAAGTTTAATTAATCTGGTTTGGCACAACTAAAAACACAATTTTATAATTTTTTTTACAAAGTGTGAATAATATTTATTTACTAATTTCGGGGATACCATAGAATGGTCACTTAGTGTCCTTTGTCCACAGAAATTTAAAGAATAATATAAAAATATTTAATATAAATTACTTTAGGAGTAAGTAAACTGTATCTCGTGCACAATTACATGTTTGCACTGAGAGAACAAGCCTTAATATATAAAAAAAATATAGCTTAGAGAATTACTGATTTATTTTTTGTATCGTAACTTATTTTGAATTAAAGTTCATTGATTTCATTGTGACACGAGCCTACTTCCACTTTTACTTTGATTTGGCAATTGTAAAGTTATCCTCGGTTGGCCCGGTGACATGAGCGTATTTCTTAAATTGGATAGATATATTTCATAGCACTATCGCGAAACATTTACAAAAACAAAGGTAGCTCTTTGGCTCTTATATTTATGAGAATAAACTGGTATCTCAGTTTATCGAGTCCGCTTCGATGCCAGCGTCAATTATTGCTGGATTTCCCGTTAGCTTGATAGCTAGTCCAAGAGTATCTCTAGGAGCAGGACATTGCATTAATCTAGTTTCAATGGCTGCCTATCACTTTATGGTATTAAACTGATCAAATCTTTAATTAACCTCTTTACGAATTAAAAAATAATGTGGAAATTTTGGCTATCAATCGAACAAATAAACTATGTCGATTTATTTTGGCTTTTCCTTTTTAAAAAGGTTGTTTTTAGTCTCCTTGATGTATTTATTATTTACGAATTATGTATTCATCTAATTTTCTACGCTATCATTTTACAATACTTTATTCTTCCAGATCTATAAGAATTGAATGAAGAATTAAACTTATCGACTCTTATCAACTCTATCGATAGTAGTTGTTGCTTGTTCCACGTATATTTAATCTATTTTTTTCTCGTAAATGCCAGAAAAATACCCTCCAGCATACCAATAGATTGTCTTTGACATTCGAAAATTATGTATAATGTAATGTAGAATTATCAAACAACTAAAACTACGCACTTATACGCGCACCGCGCCCGTGTACAGATCCTAACACGTCGCTTATTTTTACTCATTATTTTACATTTTAGTTTTGGCGCGAACCAAAAGTAAAATGTCACAACTAAAGATTCCCTGTCCTTTTCATAAGAAAAATATTAGAAAGAAATGCAAACCGTTGAGCAAGAAAAATATCAGAAGTAAGTTACCATTCGATTTTTTTTATTGACTAGCCCATGATTTTATAAATTTAATGCACAATGTCGATTTATTTCATTGTCTGGTACATTCGTTGTTTTGTCGTATTGATTTCCGTTTTGAAGTCCCATCCCAAATATCGTTATAGAAGCTTCGCTACAAAGTAAACTACGTAAGTTTTATAGAAAAACAACAAACTGTAAAACAAGAGCAATAAATATTACCCGTTGAGTACCACTACGCTTATACAGAAGGAAATGAATCACAGAAAATCAAGAGTATCAAGCTAGTTAATTGCGCGAAAAACTTGCTCCAGAACAACCGAAGTTGTTTGGAGTATCGAGTTGTATCATTGAGAGGAAGGAACGTTTTTCCTCATTAGTGGACCTCGGCCTCTAATAACAGCCTAACGATGCATTGGCACAACAAACATTATGACATACCTATATGGCAATATGCAACAAACTTTATTTTGCGCATCCTGATATTTTACGAGAGACTTCGGAGTTTTTGTTTATTTTTTTGCTCTTCTTCTCTTCTCTTCTGTAGTTAGGGCGCTTTTATTTTAATTGAAATGTACAAAGTTACGCCCATAGTTGTCTATGGGATAACTTTGTACGTATATATCGTCCGTGTATTAATGGATAAAAAGTTTTAGGTGGAATATTTAAAAGTAAATTCGATAGTGTGTTTCACATACCCGGAATTAAACCACACACATACGATAGACGTCTGTCAATTTACAATTACGATTGCAATTACGTTGTGGTGAACTGTCTTCTGTTTAATACTCTTCCAACTACAGCACCATCGAGTGCGCGAGCCTTTAAACTTACAAAACATGTCTATAGATTTATGTCAAATTCAGACCCATAGTAGTTATGAGCTTCGCCTGTTCCTTTCACCCGCACTATTACATTAGTATTTTAGGATCTGTTTCCAGTATACCCTCATTTAACTGATTATTTATGTTGTCTATAGATACCTCGTTATTTTAAATCACTGGACTGGAATTCTATATATTATTGATCAACATATCAATTCGAGAAATGTACATTTGGAATCATTATTCTTTTTTTTCCGAAAACATTTGAAATTGATCAAAGAGCAAAATTTTACTTAGGCGATAAAACTTTTATTATTTTCATTTTACCCCGTTTATATATCGATTCTCCAATTTGTGTCGAGGATACTAAATTCCTAACATTTGCTGTATATAATGGATGCCATGCATAAACGGACCATTTATTTAGTCATAAACTCATCAACCCAATCAAATTAATGCCCAATCAGTAAGCAAATCAAATCAAATGCTGGCTTTTCCAATGAGCTGTGAAATAATTTTGTACCTTCTAGTTTTACTAAATGTTTTCGAACAGGATAAATCTGTAATTCAATTAAGTCTATATTTAATTTTACTTCGTTATTTGGGTTTGATTTTTGATGCGTAAGTTTATATTCAGAAAATCTACAACAAACATAAAAAATATTCTGTTCATTATAGCTACGTTTCTTTTGAACCGATTTCGATAATTCATTATATTTATTTTTGTATACAGAGAATTATTTACATGAGGCACTAATTCAAATAGGTCTTTATATATAAAAGCTGAAATCAGTTGTATGTTTTTTTTCAACAAAAGTCTATAAATTTGTCCAGAATCTGGGTGCAATTATTTGTATAAGTATGTATTTAGAAAAGAAAAGTAGTATATCAGTTATCTGGTTTCTATAGTAGCTCTGCTTAGTTTGTGATCAAAATACCGTATGTCAATGATGTCCCAAGATATTATTATTATTAGTCTGGACAATGAAAGTTCTTAACAACCGTTACCATTTATGTGTATATACCTATATAAACATAAATGATAGTGGAGTTATGTACACCATTTATAACTTCAGAATATAAGTATCGGAATAAAAAAATAATAGAAAGAAATTCAAATACATATAAAATAAATGCATCGAAATGAAATAAAACAACTGCCAAGATTGATGACCCAGAATGTACTAGAAATTTTTAAAACTATCCATAATTCTGTCACGTAAACAATAGCGAAATATTTGATTTTAAAAACCATAAATTGAGGTTACCGGTTGATTTGTTTGTTTTGTGCGACTGTTGTTAATAAATCTTATTGTGCGAGTATTATTATTAAAAATGCCTCGTTTAAGAAGATGTTATATTTCCCAACGAAGCCGTAATGCAATTAATCTTCATAACTTTGCAAATCGATCCATTGAAGGAGAACCAGTAATCGCACGAGATGAGCGCCGCGTTAGTATGGCCCGACATTGTACTTCTCAAACTGAAGAGAAAAGAGAGGCAGCCCTTGAAACGGCTCGGTTGGTAATCAGAAATCTTCGAGCTTATCACACAGATCAACAATGTGATAATCTTCGACGTGCAAGAAGAAATGAAAGTGAATAAAAATTGACTAAGCCGAGCCGATGCTTATGATCTTCGATTAGTTGGACCTATCGCCGCGCGCATCCGACTAGCGTCTATTATACGAATATTTTAATATTTATTATAAATATGTTGCATGTAACGAGTTTTAATACGAGTTTCTTTTTCAAGGTTTACTTTTTATGTTAACAATTACTGTTTTAAATAATATAAAACCAAACTTATTTTTATACCTATAGTAGGACCAATTTAATGGATCACATTTGACATACATACGTCAGTTACTAGTAAAATGAATTGTAAAATGACATTGTTTGGTAATTATTGCAATAAAAATATCGTAACTGAAAAAAAAATTGCGAAAGTGCAGTTCTGACTACGAAAAAATAAATAATATTCTATGCCGGCCGGTTTAGGTTACGTTGTTGAATTTTGATGAAATGTCAAATGGTAATTAAATTGGCCCTATTTTACCTACCGATATGTATAAAATTTTTGAAAAAACGTTTTGAAATCATTGACTATCGAAATAAAATATCAAGATTGGTTCACAAACAACGGGGAAATGGTGTAAAATACATAAAATAAAATCAATAAAAAATACATCCGAATTGATAACCTATTATATATTTTGGAGTCGGCATACCCTAGCGCCGCATCATTTAGTTTAGTTAGTCAACACATTTATTTTGTTATTTATTTGCGCCCGTAAACTTACCGTAGGCATGGGAACATGAATGTACTTACTACCTCACAAAAAGGGTCGTCGCTTTTACGATCTGGATTTTTCGCCATTAAACCGAACCAGCTGTAAAACACACCTACCACTTAACAAACTAAATTCCACATACAAGAATAATATTCTCGGACTCACTCGTAAAAAGCTACATCTATCTATCAAATTGACGTCAATAAAGCTCGTCAACTCGCCACGAATTTGTGAGTAGTCCCAATAAACCACCAATAATACGCTCGAATTGAGCGTACAAGGGCGTACAAAAACCGTCCAATATTTACCGGCCAGTTAAATACAACGTTTATATCCATTAAGGGTACTTCCGACACGTAACTGGTAATCATATTCCGAGCAGGCGCAGCATAAATCATGGAAGATACCCGGGGGGCAAAAAACAACGTGGCAGGACTCACGCACGCCCTAACCACTGTTTATTGTAGATTTTACATTCACTTTATTGTTCAACATATCTGATGTGGATTAAAGCATTATTTCAGGGGTTTTACTGCTCTAAAAGCTGTAACAATTTTTATTGGTGGTGTTTGTAAGGTCTGGATTCATTAAACAAAACTTGGGCATTGTCAAATTTCACTCCCGTATTTACGTGTTTAATCCTGTTTGGTATTTTTTTATATTAGTTTAAAACAAAGTGTGTGTTTGTGTGTGTCTTTTATAATATAAAGCGAAAAGATTGAACCGGGTTTTTAATCCGGTTTGAGGCTCTGTTTTTTTTTATAAATCAGTGTGAAACAAACTTTGAAAGCCACTTCTAAGAGGAGAGACTGGCATTCCAACATTATTATTTTAACCCTAACATACTAATAATTAGAATAATATCCTGGAACATTATTCACACACGGCCATCTGATCCCAAACTAAGCCGTGCATGTACTAAGGAACCGCATAACTGATATATTACATTTGCTACTTTTCTTTTGTAAATACATACTTAATAAGTATGTATTTACAAAAGAAAAGTTTGGTAAGTAAGCTTGGTATCAGATGGCCGTATGTGAATAATGTCCCAGGATATTATTATAATTAGAAATAATATAAATAATTACACCCAGACTCTATTAGACAAACAGACATATTCATGCGCACAAATATCTGTCCTGAGTGGGAACTAATAATATAATTAGTGAAATATTCAATAATAAAATGTTTCAGCTGCAATATATATGGGTGTAAGTGTTTATGTATAATAGTGATTATAATTTCACACTTATGCATATAACTTGTTTAAATTTTTCAACTGATGTATAACAAGTTTATATAGCTCGAAGTTTTTTTAAATAATACTAAGCTTGACATAAAATTTACGTTGTTTAAAGTAAACTCATAAAATGTTGACTACAGGTTTTAAATTTTAAATAAACTTATTAGCATAATTATTAAGGAATGAAAGGTACAGCCAGCGGCACGCCTGTAGAAACACTAACAGTACGAAAGTCATCCTTACCAATTAAGAAATAGGGTAGATGATAAAGCCATAGTGTAGCCAATGACATGACGTCCACTGTACATGAGTCGTTTAGTCGCCATATAATCCGGTGCGAGATGAAAATGTCACCACGTAAATGATTTAGTGCGGTTCAACCTTTAAACTATGCCGCAGCCGTAATACCCTTTTTGGTGGCCTATGTAATAATAATTTTCTTCTGATCGAATTTTAGATATGACGGCCAGTTTCAACGGAAACTAGCTACAAGCGCGGGATATATTATACTGTTCATGTGTAAAGCATATTCTGTGTGGTGAAGGCGGCGAATATCAGAATATCATCACCCATTCTCATCCCATGGGAATCTTCTTTTCTTTTTTTTTAAGACAACGCCCGCACTAGGGTATCTTATCCCTGGGCGCGGCTTACTTTACAAACATATAATAGACGGACACAAATTACACCCTCTCAGACTCAGAACAACTATTTATGGGTCACACAAATAGTTCCGCGACACGAAGAGACGAGGCAACTATCTTAGCCGCTGCGCCACACGTGCAGATGTAGAAGTCGATCCGTAGGAATGTCTACCAGAGGACAGGCAGCAGGTTCTTTGTGAGTACTATGCCCATCTTACTGCGATCGCCAACCCGTTTGCCAAGCGTGGTGATTATGGCATATCCATAAGATGATTCTTGGCGGAGGCTTTTGTCCAGCTGTGGAGTTCTTACAGCTGTTATGATGATGTGTCTGACTGGACTGGAAAAAGTTAGGCGAGGGATGGACAACTTTAGATCGGCTCGGGGTGTTCGAGAACTTCCTGATTCCGGGAACTTCTAATAACACTTTTTGGTAATCGATTTTGATTTAAAGTGAGTCTTTATGGTATATATAACTGCTAATCCCAATTTAAAGACATGTTAGGGATATCGGGACGGCTTGAACTATTCTCACACGGGGGAAACTTGTGTCTACATCAATAAATACATGAATACGTCCATCTCAGTACGAGCAATTACCCGATAGAATAACAGTGTATAAGTCTACTGCGTATGACTAATTAAATCGCAGCAAATAGGCTTTTTGATCACGTAATACATTAAATCCGTACGTTTATAGGTCGAAAGTTGTAAAGAGGTTTCAGTATATATATATATACTGCCCCTACCTATCGAAAAGGAATGCTGAGTATAAATAAGAGTATATTTAGTATTAAGATTGTCAAGTAAATACCTTATTCATCTATACAAATAAATAAAATTGAAGTGTCTGTTTGTAATATTGAAATAACTGATTTTTACAACATGTATATAAATATATATACGGTACATACCCCAAAATATTTTTTTTTACAATTTTTGTCTGTCTGTCTGTTTGTTCCGGCTAATCTCTGAAATGGCTGGACCGATTTGACGGGACTTTTTTTTGACAGGTAGCTGATGTAATAAGGAGTAACTTAGGCTACGTTTATTTTAAAAAAATGTTTTATTTTACAAAATCCAATAAAAAATACTTAATAAGCTAATTAACACGCGGACGAAGTCGCGGGCACAGCTAGTTTGTAATAAATCTATTACCTTTTGAAATGGATGGTTACAACATATAATAAATTTATTGGCGCTGAGGTCTTAGGTGGTAAGCTCATAGTGCAGAATGATAAATAGCTGTTACACGCATAAGTACAGTCAGATACACACATGTGCATATAGTTTCGATTATATCTATTAAACCGGATCCTGAAATAAAGTATCAGATAATAATTCAACTTAACGAAACAATGTGGCGCAGCGGCTAAGACAGTCGCCTCACCGCTTCGTGTCGCGGGTTCAAGTGCCGCACCGGATAACTATTTGTGTGACCCATAAATAGTTTTTCTGAGTCTGGAAGTAATTTTTGTCCGTCTATTATATATTTGTTAAGTAACCCGCGACACAGGGATTAATTTCTCTAAAGCGGTCTTTAGAAAAAATTGCAATGTTGATGTTATAAGCTAGTTGAGAATGTGCACACAATTCAAATTCATTTCATTCATTGACTGTTATTTTATCAAAAGATTCTGCAATCAATGTAGGCATTTCAGAATTCGATCTACCTACCAATATTCTGATCTGCTATAAATTTTTGCATCTGCTTGCTCTTTTTCTTTCAGTTTTCTTACAAATCACTCCCCGACACCTACACTGGAAATGGCAAAAATTAAATAAATAATGAATATTTTTACTATTGTGTGGAATCTTCAACATTTTTTTACCCTACCGTGCAGTGCATGACGTGGTAGCTATTTAGAAGAAGTGACAAGTTTATAACATAACATTGAGTATAAGTATCAAAATAATAAAAAATTCCATGGATTAGGAATGCCACAAGCATGGCAATCAGTGTGGTCACGTTCCGGGCGACAAAAAAATAATTAGTTTGTTGTCAACACGCTAAGAAGAAGAAGATAAGAAATTTGGAACATATGGTGGTATAGGGACGCCCTAAAACAGAAGATAATAACAAATTGCTTCGCTTCAAACATGTCATCTCGAAACATGTTTACACACATTGCATTAGTTAACGTTGTTAGTTTAGCTGACAGCTTGCTCAGCAAATGCTTATGCACTATTAACACGCAATTAGAAGCTACAGTGGATTAACCCATGCGGACTCACCGTTAATTACAATACCACTATTACGGCTGGTTTACTACATTGATATACTTAGTTTTAAGAAGGAAGAATGACGTAACATTATAGTGCACAAGTGTGTGCAAACACTAACTGACTTAGATAAATAAAAAGTGCACATGTTTATAGTGCCCCATAAAGCACGAAGTCGTTAACAAATACCACAGGAGGTCACAAGCCGCTACAATTAGCCCAGTTTTCACTGCTTCACTTGACAAAAGAGACAGGTGAGGTCATAAGCCTTTTGGTAAAATAAAATTACAAGCTAATTTATCCGCGCCTAAGGACAGCGCCTTCGGAGTTCGCACCTTAATATAGATAGAACCATTGAGCCCATAGTAAAATATATCTTAAACTATAAATTTCGATAATTATCCTAAACATATATTTGAATTGGTTATTTATTTTATAGTCACAAAAATAGAAATATAAAATGTATTTTACATAACACAAGTTGAAGCATATACGTAAATCATATAATAAAAATAAATTATAAAGTGAAGTATTATTTAAAATCAAATAGTTTTACAGAGCAAAAAATTTTACAAAAACAAGATATTTTATTAAAATATTATATTATATTATAATTAACAACTAAACATAGTCTCTTTGACAATAACTTAATACAAGCTAGTTAAATATCATTACTGTTATAAATTTAATTTTATACGAAATTTTACAATTCGTGCACCTAAATAATTATATGTAACTAGAAATCATTATGTATACTTAACTTAGTATATTACTACAAACATGTTCTGACTAACATAATAGACTAGTATAAAAACCTTTTAATTTTATTTAACCCCGCCTCATGGTTATTAATAGGGATGTTTCCTTTCAGTCTATAGATAATAATAGGTCTTTACCTATGAAATTGCCGTTTTGTATGAAAAAATTTAAACGAATTTTTTTCATGAATTTTTTTATTTGTATTAATCGAAGTAATCACCCATGCAATCAATGCATCTTTGCCATCGCAGTGGCAGTTTATTGATGCCCTTCTTAAAGAAATCAGCTGGACGGGAGGCAACAAATTCTTCAAAGGCATTTTGTACTGCCTCTCGGGTATTGAATTTTTTTCCCGCCAAGAAGTTATCCAAATTCTGGAAAAAGTAGTAGTCTGTAGGCGCAAGGTCTGGTGAGTAGGGCGGATGACGGAGAGCTTCCAACCCCAGTTCTTGCAACTTGGAGACCGTCTGCTGTGCAGTATGAGGTCGCGCGTTGTCGTGCAGGAGCAGCGGAGACGAGCGATTGACCAATGCTGGTTGGAGATGCGCCAGCTTCTCCATCATTGTGCTCAGTTCTTCACAGTACACATCTGCAGTAATGCTCACCCCGTTTGGTAAGAAGCTGTGATGAATCACACCGGCGCTAGACCACCAAACAGTGACCATCACTTTTCTAGGGGTAAGTTTTCGTTTAGGGCATTGTTTAGGTGCTGAACCAGGATCCAACCAACTTGCTGAGCGCTTGCGGTTATCAAACAGAATCCATTTTTCATCGCAGGTAACAATGCGGTTCAAAATTCCTTCATTTGTGTGTCTGTTGAGCAGTGCAAGGCACGTCTCGACGCGTACTTCGCGCTGGCGATCATTGAGTTCGTGGGGCACCCATTTGTCAAGCTTTTTTACCTTGCCAATTTGACGCAAATGGACCAATATTGTTTTGACGCTAACGTCGAAAGCTGCTGCTAATTCAGCCGTAGATTGTGTATCATCAGCTTCCACAACCGCCTTTAATTCGTCATTGTCGACCAAAGTCTTCGGACGACCACGAGGTTCATTTTTCAGGTCGAAATTTCCAGAACGGAAGCGAGCAAACCAATAACAGGTGGTGCGTTGGTTTGTAGTGTTAGCTCCGTAAACGTCGTTGATGTTGCGTGCCGCTTGTGCCGCGTTGCTGCCACGACGGTACTCATATTCCATAATTACTCGAATTTTTAACGTATCCATGATGACGAAAAAGATTGAAATGCGATGAAAATGTAACACTAATCAATAAAGAAATGACTACTTTTGGAAAAAAGAATCCATGTTTTTAAAATAAAATTAATTTGAAATTAGAATTCTTAGCCAAACAAAAATTATTTTGATTTGAAATGGCCAGTACTGCAGAACGGCAATTTCATAGGTAAAGACCTAATATGTATTTTGACGGTAGAGTAAAATAGCACAGTGGCATAACATAACTCTTCATTTTGACGTTCTAAGCTCAACATTTAAATGACATAAACTCACGGTGGTCGCTTTTTAGAGTTGGTTAAAATTATGCTAAGATTTATGACCAACATTTCGTATCTTTTTTATAGTCATTCGGCATATTTTCCGTTTAATTTAAAGAAATTCAGACCTCTTTAAAATAGCGAATTAGCGAAGGAAAATGAGGTCGTCGTTTCTTTTTATTTTTCAGGTTTAGACTTTTAGGAAATAACTTTGAGTCTATTGCGCCAGCTCATTTAGTTATTTTGTTACGAAAATTTTAGTAGTTAAGGATTTCATTTTATTAAAGTAGTTCAAGTTCTTTATTGCTTTCATGTGTACAAATAGGTGTCTAAATATAAAAGTAAGAAACAAACATGAACCCTGTCAGGGTGTTGCAAATACATCCATTTTTGTGATTCTAATTTACATTTTTGAGCATTTTATTAATAGTCAGCATTGAATTATTAAATTAAGTACACGAAGTATAGATTGTTTGGGACTTAAGAATACAATGGTGAAATGAATCTGGACATGTCCAAATCGGACATGGCTTTAACTATAAAGTTCCAAATCAATGTAATATTAAGGCCACGATTTCAGCGCGCGGCGATCTGAAATGTGGATATAGAATGTTCGCCTTCACTATAAAGAGAAGTGCTTAAGTCTTGTTTTCAGATTAATATTCTGAAATATACAGCACATAATTTTTTGATCTTTTTAATAATATAAGTAAATATGATAATTTAGGATACATGATTTCTAATTTATTTAGATCGATATGAAAAATATTAAGAATTGATCTCAATAATAATAATCACATAAAATAATAATGTATATATTTACCTTAATAATGTAATTTATCTTAATGTATATATTTAACATTTCGTTTTATAGCTTTGAATCGAAACTTTTGTAATAGTCTTCTTTTAAGGGTTATATTTTTTATTTTTCTAATCCTAAAACCGCGTACGTGAACATAATACTATCGTGGCAAATAAATTATTTTGTTTAACGCGGGAGACCGCTGGCCAATGTGAGAAGCAGCAATCGTTTAAACAAGAAATAGCTCTTAAAAACTACAAATAGAAACGCTTAGTGCGTACAAATTACTTTGCATAACTTAACGTTGCCGATAGCATAACTTAAAGCAAGATTACGTATCTGAAGTACTTAGTGGTAGTAAATTGCACATTCTACACGTCACCGCTTGCCGATACATTGACACTGGCTACAAAAATGTAGTCAGTCGTAATAATGTTTGAGTTTTCTTATAAATAAATAATAATCTTAGAACAATACACTGCCATCTAAATATGCCCAATAAAGTCTGTACTATTGAATCCAGACAACTGATAAATATACTTGTATCTTTCAAAATACATACATATCACACTAATATTATAAAAGCGAAAGTTTGTGAGTGTATGAGTGTGTATGTTTGTTACTTCTTCACGCCTAAACGGCTGGAGTGATTTTATTTTATTTTATTTATTAGAGAAAACAAACAGTAACACATTGAATAAAATTATGTAGTAAAGATAAACTAAAGTATACATTAATGTGCACTAACAAAGTTATCCACAAATTATAATTTGTATTATTTATAATTTGGGATGGATTTAGCTGACATCTTGGATTAACACATAGGCTATCATTTATTAAGTTTATAGCGAGTAAAACCGCGGGGCACAGCTAGTAATAAATATCTTAGAACAACTAACACACTGACATATAATTCAAAACAAGGCATAACCTGTACTATTGCAACCAAACAACTGATAAACATGCTTGTATATTTCTCAATACATACATATTATAGATATATTACACCCAGACACAAAACAAATAATCCTGCTCATCACACAAAGATATGTCTTGGGTGGGTATTGAACCCACGACCTCTGGCTTAGCAGTCAGGGTCACAAAGCATTAGCCCGAAATACAAGTCATTAATAATCATCTCTTATTTTTAAATATCGATTGTACTTTACGTTTTATTTGTATTTAATCGTAATGCCTCCGTTATTTGAGATTTTCGATAGGAAATGCTAAGAGATGGTCTTATAAACATTTTGTTCAATCTTTGGTAAATAAAACTTTGTTGTTTGGAATGTTTTTTTAAATCAATAATTACAATGGATCTGATATCGAGGAGTTTTTGACGCCTATGTCCATAGTTAGGAACTATTATACATTCATTACAATTTGTTTTTAAGATGTATTATAATATAATAAAATTTACTTTATTATTTTCTATACTTAATTTAAATTTATGTTTTTATGTTATTTAGGTTATTATCCTAATTATTTCATTAGTTATTAACCAATTATGTGATAAATGTATGACTTAATTTATTTATTTTGTTTGCATTTTATGATAAGAAAAAAATTTGTGATCTGTGATCTGTAATAAAAGTTATATTTTGTCTGTCCCAAAGGACTTAAAATATATAATCATTCAGATTTCAGTTTATCAGATTAGAGTAATTGTATACATTGTTATGCTGCACCGAATGTTAATTGATGTATTCTTCATCAATTAACATTCAATAGAATAAAAACAGACATTCCGTAGGACTGAAAGCAGAAAATATGGTATAAGCTAACGTTATTTTTAATAGTACCAAGTCAACAAACTAGCATACTGCCCCTTTAATAAAAGCAGTGACCGCAGTTTAAGAAGCGGACTCGGCGACACTCACACATTGTTGACGGCTCACGTGTACACTACATAAGCACTACTAGAGTTCAAGTCTTCAGACACAGTAGCATGCAATCCTTAAATTGTTGAAGGGCTTAATTGAGGCGTGGTCATACAGTAAGTAAGCTGAATGTAGCCTAAGCTTTGATCAACTGCACGTATGTCGCTTTGCTACTACCTCGGCGCCGTCGTGTTCTGGGTTCGATCCTCGTACAAAACAACAATTTGTGTCATCCATCTATTGTTATTCTGTGTGAGCTTTGTGTCCCTGAATAACATCTTTTTAAAGTCCTCGCTATTCAGAGACTTATCATCGGAGCTGGTGTTGTTTTATTAAAATACAAATTCAATTTCACCTGTTACTTTAGCACTGACAATAGACTTTTATGGAAATGTAAAAGTGTTCTTACAAACGAAGAATTTGCTTGTAGAACCGAATATAATGTTTCAAATATGGAGGTATTTATATAAGTATATTCTTGATAATACTTATGGTGCTTTACGTAATATTATCAATGGATAGCATCCGCAAAATAACATTTCTTCAAAACTCTTTCATTCAAAAACATAATCATTAGGCATAAACCACTAAAAGGCCACTAAGCATTAAGTACACAGATCATTAATTCCTCTCAACATATAACTTATCAGATAATGGAGACCCTTTCGGTCCCTACAGTAAGGTGCCTTCCAGAGAGGTCTACATCAACGGTTGAATACACAGGTCGTGAACTTCTCACCTGTCTGCTTTCACCCACTAAACCGCTTATACTTGAAGTGAACGTTGTTTACTGTAGGTGTATATAAAATGTTGCACTTATTGCAGTGAAGCAAGCACTGCAGTGAGCTTTACTTGCTGTCTATTCGTATCTCGAACCTAATGGATAAAATGAAATGAATGACCGGACGTTAAGTTACTGGGTATTTGCGATATACGTACGTGATTTCTGATGTTTTTGAATTTGGAAAATTTCAACGGTCTATGGAAACTATTTAGTTAAAACTATTTGTATTTTTAACTGCACGTGTGGCGCAGTGGTTAAGACAGTCGCCTCGCCTCTTCGTGTCGCGGGTTCGAGTCCTGCGAAATATATCCTATATATCCCATAAATTGTTGTTCTGAGTCCGAATGTAATTTGTGTCCGTCTATTATATGTTTGTAACTTTACAAACATATAATAGACGGACACAAATTACATTCGGACTCATACCCCGCGACACAGGGATTAGATTTACTAGAGCGGGCAATGTCTTTAAAAAAAGACTTAGAGTAATTAATATACCGTTATTAGTATTTTTATACTAGTAACGTACTTCTAGTTGAATGTGGGCTATGGTGGGCTGTTTGTACCGAGACAAGTACACTGTCCATAGCCTTACAATAATGATCACAGGTGACGAATTAACCGATATAAGCGGGAAGACAGATGCCGGACAGACGGCTTTAAGTGCTCCCTAAGAATATACAACTTTCTGATTTACAATTGAACCCACTACCGCTAGATCAAGGATAAATAAAACAGTATACTCATTAACATAATTTATGCGCGAACACAAGTATCAGTCAGTAATGTTATATTACTGTAATATCCTACCCATTTAGGCAGTTAACAAGCCCTTACGGAATACCTATCTTTGTGAAGTTACCAGCAACTATTGACTACTACTATTACTTTATATACTATTATTAAGGGCTCATTTATTGTCTTATGGACACAGGTAGTTGGTGCTCCGTAGAAGCATTGATAGACGAGAAAGTATCTATTTACTCAAATAAGTATTACGGTAAGTAATACGGGCATGACCAAGCTGCGTTTTTATGAATACAATCGTCTTGAAACATCAATAAATAAATCACAAGTCTAGTTATCTTATGAGATTTTCACTGCTTCACCGGACAATAGAGGCGAGCTGAGGTTCAAGCCACACAAGCCAGAGGGTACCCCCTTTGGGGTTCGAATCTCAGCTCAGGGCAGTTTCTAACATAGTTGCCTATGCACCTGCACCACGATTTTTTTACAATAATTTGACAGTTTATCCTGTCAGTTTATTGTATAAATTCATACGTTCAGATTTTACGTAATTTTCGTTCTAAACGTATTGGAATTATTTTAATATTTCCCTTTTTTAGTTGGATTTCAACCACTATAATCATACAAAACTAGTACAGCTTTTGGAAGTTCAGTGGAAGATAGTAGAAGTAATCTGATTATATTAAATATAATAAAAACACATTTATTTAACACGAACACACAAGAAAGTAATAGGTACAGGGTATCAGCATAATAAGATCGCATAAAATTATAAAATATTAAAAAAGAAACAAAAAAACAGTCGAATGAGTACCTTCTTTTTGATGCTGTTAAAAAAAAAGTACAATAGCATCTTTATGTTCAGTTGAAAGTTCACCATCTCAGCTAAAGCTAGATGAGGTGCACCTACCTTTAGTTATTGTTTAATATAAAAATACATTGATCCCAACTAATTCGTAAGACTTCTGTAACCACAGACATTTCCGCTACGTGGTCCTTAGCTAAGGATACTTCGCCTTTAGATAATGGTATCGTTACAGACGATTAAGTTTTTATGTACCAACCCCGAGGCATTCACTAGAGTACTGATAACGACACTGGCCCGAGATCTTCCATTGTGGGGTACTGAACGTTTATGACGGTAGCCATCGATTCGTGAATAAATTTCACATGGCGAGCGATTCTACCTATAATAAAAGATAACTTCGATGTAACATTAGGGTTCGATAAAATCGTCACAAAAGTATCAATTAAATTGGTTTAACTTTATTTTGACGGGCCGGTTGTATGGTTGGTAGCCTTCATGAACGTCAGAACTAAAATTCATGGACAAAAAGCATAGACCGGAAAACTATATATGGGTTATATTCTTTACTGAAATGGAACCCCAAACACCAAGCAGTGAGGTGATCACATGTAGCGCAGTTGTTAGCGCTACATGTGCAGTCTAATTTATGTGAACAATCTTATTCATATCTTTATTCTGAATTTAAAAATAACTACTACAAATAGAAAAGTACTACGTGTATAAAGGACAGGAATCTAGCCAATGAAAAAGCTTTCGCGGAATTTAAAAGCTTGTCGCGAGACTAAGTTCTATGAATAACAGATGTCAAGTTAGAACCCGCGATAAGGTTTTGAATAGCATGGAAACGTTTTAGTATTAGGTGACTTTTTCTGTTTAACACGTAATAATATAAGTGTAAGGTTTCAAGTATCATAGCGCTTCTAACATGATCGTCGAACACGTTTTTACGTTTTGATTTTTGTGATCTCATACTAAAGTCTCAGGTAAAAATTCGTTAAGCAGTTCAACAAATTATAATCAGCTATCTCAAGACCTCTATGGGGTTTTAAAAGATTAGTGTTCATCGTCCTGTTCACCATCGTTATAAAAGTATAGAGAAATTTGTCAAACAATTCCACGTTTAAAACAACAGGGAAACACGGGTAATTTTTTTTTTCCGTAATAACTTTGAGATCTATGTTTCAAAACTTTAGTACCTACAATCACTCCGTATTAAAGGATTGAAATGTGTATCTAAATCAGACTGGAACATGTTTTGTATACATGTTCACGTCTAAATAAGATGTACATTTAACTTGCTGGAATAAGAGAATGCTTACCAAAATTAAACTTAAATTAGCGCAACATACATATGTAATGTATATGCATTTTAAATACGATACCTACGCTTCAAGTTAAACGCTGCAACTGAAACCTGTTAAGGTAAACGCGAACACGTGTACTTACAAAAATGGAGTCTACGAGGTTCCCTATTAAAGTTGGAAGACAACGTAGCAAAACTCCGACAGAATGAAATTGCTTTATAATGTGGCTAGACGTGTATTATGCTAACTTGCAACGAGGATGTGATAACCCGTACCTAAAGTTTGCACCGGGTTATGCAATTTTGCGGTTTAGATTCGCTTCCAATCCTATAAGTTTGGAATTCTATCGGTGCTCTCACTGAGGATTCAGGTTTAGTGCATGTTATATGAGCAAATACGATGTGGGAAGTATTCCAAGCTCGTTGAAAGGTTTACCTTCGTATTAGTCGAGTTATGGTTTTGTCAGATGTTAAGAGCTATTAGAGAACCAAACTACATTTAAAAAAATAGTTTCCAATTGCATTGTAGCTTCTTAGCGTGATATCTATATTTATATTTTTCGCTAGAGTTATATGTATATGAAGTACATACTTTATATTAAATAAATCTAATGAAAACCTCTTAAATCTGTGGAGCAAACTTCAGACGCTATCTATGAAGGCTTCTCGTTTATTTCATCATCATCATGTTAGCTGAATGACGTCCACTACAGCCATCCAAAAGATTTCAAGTTTGTTAAAATTGTTAATTTTAAGTAAAAATTTGTTACTCACAAGTGGGCCTGGTAGCCTGTTAATAAATAAACCAACCTGGAGGACTCTTAATAGACTACGTACCCAGGGGCTCAACAGGCTAAGTCGCTGAACATCGATTTCTTAAATGGCGTTCAAATAAATGAAGGTTAAAAACGACTTAATCAATCGTTAAATCGGCTTCCATGAGCACATGTGACGTCATAAGTGGTCCGGAATAGATTCGGAAGAAATCGATGTTCGGCGACTAAGTTGGTAGATCCAAAGAAAACATGTGCAAATGGGGTTACATTCCCACATCACAAAACATCTGCGAGTGCGGCGTGTCACCCCAAAGTATGGCACATTTATCTGATTGTCCCTCTTGTCCAGTCTCTTGTTCCCTTCAGGACTTGTATGACGCTTCAGCCAAAGCGATCAGCGTTGCCCAATTTTGGGAAGATAAAATATAATTCTTACCATCGACACGATAAGAAGAAGAAGAATAAATAAATAATAATTATTACTTATATCCCTCCAAATGATGGACACATTCCATTGTTGCTACGCATGGCAGACGGGTTGATGACCGCAGTATGATGATTTTTCCCTCGGGTCGACTTCTGCGCCCTCAACGGGCTGAAATGGGGTGTTGATATGCTTTGCCGTCAATCACACCGCAGTTGTTTATTATCGTTTATTACATTTTTTATACAATTTTTTATAGAACTTAAAACGGAGAGCATGAGTACTTAATAAAAATACTCCCTTTTAGTTTATCCGAAGTCTCGGAAAAGCATTTAATTATTTGCCCAAGATTCGGTTTCTGATTAAAGTTTGATACCAAAAATATCGAGATTTCAGAACTGTAACTCAATCTATTTAAGCATCAGAAACACGTGACTTGCCAACAGCAGTCAGACAAAACATTAAAGCCTCATTTTTATGATTATTATTAGT
The DNA here is from genome assembly GCA_951640165.1 of Pseudoips prasinana. Classification (NCBI taxonomy): domain Eukaryota; kingdom Metazoa; phylum Arthropoda; class Insecta; order Lepidoptera; family Nolidae; genus Pseudoips; species Pseudoips prasinana. Next base: position 22,093,455 of record OX621240.1, read on the forward strand.
TTGCTAGTACTTGAATTCTTACTTAAATTTTTACACCTATTATAATTTTTTCACACCTCACTTATTTTTTTTACCCGTTTATAATTTCTCTTTTAATGCCTTCTACAACTACGCTGTAATGGGTGTTCAAAAAGAGTATTTAACTTATATGTCAATATGAGTAACATATGATTGTCATATAATTCATACAATCAAATCCGTTTAAGAAGTTTCTTTTTACATTCCAAATCACCTTAGAGTCAATAAATGTAATACTTTTAAACTATTATTAAACTATTATTAATACAATTATTGGATTTTATTTGGAGTCATGATTAATAAGATTATTTTGTATCTCTCTCAGCGTTACGATGTTCGAATGTCTATATACCTCACATGTACCTACAATGCTTATAATCATAAGTGCATAACTTATGCTAATGAGCACATGTTTGTTGAAGTGAGTATCAGTCATAGTACTGAAACTATTCATGCAGTTAACAAACCCTTACGGAATACCTACCATTCCGAAGTTACCAGCAATATTATTAGGGGTTCATTTATGATCTTAGCACCACATGTACTTAACATTTGATAGCCGAGGGAATCTACTTACTCGAATCGGTACAGTCAAATGTATTAATATGTGTACAATCAGCATCATTATCATCATGTCAGCCGAATGACGCCCACTGCTGGACTAAGGCCTCCCCAAACGATTTCCACATTGGAGTTGTGTCAATCATTTGGAGGGATATGCCATAATCGCCACGCTTGGCAGACGGGTTCGCGATTGCAGTATGAGGGCACTGCCTCGTTGTTCTAGCGGTAGCGTGTTCACCCGCAGTTAACGAGGTCCTGGGTTCAAATCCCGGGTCGGGCCAAAAGTGATTTTGGGACTTTTCTGTAAAAAGAAAATTTCACAGCATCAGCCCGAAGTCTGGGAGTTGGCGGTATACCCCCGTGCCTTGGAGAGCACGTAAAGCCGTCGGTCCTGTGCCTGACCTCTTTCCGGTCGTGTCGCTAAGGCGTCCCATCGGATCATGGGAGTGATGGAATAGAAAGTGCTCCTGTGTTTGCGCACACACTTGAGCACTATAATGTGTCCCGCGCAGATGGCCAATCTTAGTTGAGACTGGCCGCCGTGGCCGAATTCGGCTAGGAGGACATTATTATGAGGGTCATACTACACAAAGAGACGCTGCTGCCCATTCTCTGGCAGATATTCCCTCGGGACGACTTCTAAACCCCCACAAGATGAGATACTTCGGTATTTAAAATATATAGGCAAGTATACTTTCACCAGCAAATTGGCAAAAATCATACAGCTTATCTGACAGGAACTGTAGTAAGAAACAAGAATATAAGAAAACGTCGTATTTTGTAGAGGATCCTTATGGTAAAGAGACAATTTGTTAACAAATTAACCTCTATATAAATAATAATCATATATTTTTTCTTGGAATATCTATACCCAGTAAACCTACATTGTTATCTCTGCATCACCTTAAGGCTGACTGGGTGAAAGTGCCTTTAGCAGTAAGTCTACCTAAGTACATTTGTGTGCGTTAAGTTAAAAATCGCATCTTGTATGACGGAACACAACTTGAGAACAACTCGCCTACTTTGGCAGATTTTTTTTGTTGTGTACTTCATTGTTAGGTATATCTGGTATATTTTAGAAATAACTTGTATGACGCCAGGGTGGGTCAGTTATTACATAAATATAGGTACTCGTGGTATTGTTGGCGTGGTTGATAAATGCTTGCCTTTCACGCCGTGGGTCGTGTGTTCGATTCCCACCCAGGACAAATATTTGTGTGCATGAAAATGTCTGTATTAGTCCTGAGTCTGGGTGTAATTATCTATGTAAGTACATATGTACTTACGAAAGAAAAATAGAATATGTAACATATCGGTTATTTGGTTTCCATAGTAGGTACAAGCTCTGCTTGGTTTGGGATCAGATGGCCATGAGTGAATAATGTCCCAGAATATTATTGTTTTTAATTGTCGTTATCAGATTCTTAAACTGGCTTAATAGCGGTTTCGCCTTAATTTCGTTCGCCCGAATCGGGCAAATGAACATTACTAAATTTTACTGAACCTGATTCGCCCGCTATTAAATTTGTCTCGGGCGAAACCAGCCCTAAAATATTCAAAATCGAAAGTAGTTTATTCGCCCGATTCGGGCGAGCAAAATTAGGGCGAAACCGCTACTAAGCCCTTAAACTATGCGAATGCATCGTTCGTATACCAACTACATCTCAGAATTAATGCTTTTAAGTAATAAAAGATATCGTATCGTAGTAAAAGCTCATTAATCGATGCTTATGCAACCACATCGTCAATCCACCACAGATGACAATATACTCAACACTTAGCGTTCCCTCAATGGGTATAAAATTTACTGAATGTAATCATTTCACTATATTCACCCTCTATCTAAACTTGACGGTAACTGCTATACCTACGCTATTATAATGTGCTTATACAATCTAATGGGGATTTAAGTATTATTAATTATACTCTGATAATAGCTGTAAGCGAAGCGTCGTAAACGCTTCTAATAAAAAGTATAATTACACGTACGGTGCAATGGTTAAGGTTAACGCCTCAGTAGTAGTTGTCTTTCAGGTTCGATTCCCGAACCTAGGGCTCTACCGGCTAAGTCGCCGAACATCGATTTCTTAAATGGCGTTCAAATAAATAAAGGTTAAAAATGACTTAATCAATCGTTAAATTGGCTTACATGTGCATATGTGACGTCACAAATGGTCCGTAATCGATTATCAACGTTGAAACCGATTTAACGATTGAATAAGTCATTTTTAACCTTTATGTTTTTGAACGCCATTTAAGAAATCGATGTTCGGTGACTTAGCCGGTAGAGCCCCTGGTAACTATTTGAATGGCCCAATAACATAATTATTCTGAGTCTGCCTATGCTTGTGTCCGTGAATTTTACCGTGCAAGATGGTAAAGATGGTCTATGATATACATAGACGATTTTCAACTTTTTGCTGTCTTTAATGTGTACTAGGTACGACTAAACTATTTGCGTTATCAACATCTCTATATAGAAACAGATTATTTTTTTAATTTTAAAAGTAGAATTTCAATAGTAGAAAACCTAGACGAATCATTCCAATCAAATTAAAATATAAAACTTCTGAATTGAGACCCTTCCTTCTTTATACAATCACTTAATAGCTAATTGTAGCTAGTATCTGAACTGCTCTGTATGATTATGGTTAGACAAGGTGTCAAATTTATTTTTAATTTGGCTATTTGTAAAGATTAGCGTAGATATTCTCATGATAACTAGGTCTGCCTTAACATGCTCAGCCGAACAAAATCCCAAAAAAAATGTTCGCTGAGGGAATCGAACTCACAACTGGATGACTTAGACCACTCGGGCGTAAAGGTCATGGTACTAAATCGTACTAACTGCATTTATTTGTCATGGACTCAATGCCGATGATTTAAAGTGAGTAACTAATCGGATTGGAGGAACACTGCATGCCGATCGCAACCTAATGGAATTAAACACAATGCAATTACACACAATACTGTATGAGGTAACGTTGAGTATGTATTGAAACCGTAGAGATGCCACAGCGCAATTATACTATCAGAAGGAATGTACTAGAACGATTACCAAACATCAGTAGCCACAGGAACCCCTGCACGCCGTATCAGAGATATACCTATACGATGCACCATTTTTAGGCTCCGTAGCTTAAATAACATAATGGATTTTAATAATAATAATATCCGGGGACATTATTTACACACGGCCATCTGGTTCCAAACTAAGCAGAGCTTGTAATATGGAAACCAGATAACTGTAATACTGCATATACTACTTATCTTTTGTAAATTCTTACTTATGTAGATAAATTAACACCCAGACTCAGGACAAACAGACATGTTCATGCACACAACTATCTGTCCCGGGTGGGAATTGAACTCACGACCTCCGGCGTCAAAAGCATTTGCCAACCACGCCAACAGGCCCGTCGAACGAGATGTCTTTAGATGATTTTGATGGCGCAGACGAAATCTTATAATTTCATATCGCTGTTTAGGCTAAAGAGTGTCTCAAATAACTCAGCGGTGATTTATTGATTTTTTTTTATTTATTGTTTGGAAAACCAACAGCAATACATAAAAAATATTACTGCTATAATAGGTAACATAAAGCCAATTACAGATTTCCACGGATATCGACTGATACACACATACAATGCTTCCGGTTTTACTCTTAATCAGAGTAGCTGAAGACATATGTTAAAAGTAATTGGAAAAAAATAAGGTTCAGCTGCCTGCGTACCACCTCGCTCTTGGTATTAAAAGGGTAAAATCAAACTTTTTACATAATTTGTTAAAATCATGATACCGTATATATCACTCCGATACATTGTACATCGTATCCGATATATAGCTGACAGTAACACCGCGGAAGCACCGCGACCTCCGTTGCTGTTCAGGACCCTTAGTTAACATTCATATCGATAACTTGCTATCCCCGAGTCTTGGAGTATAAATTTGACTGACTGTAGCACCAAACATTATTAAAAACAAAAATTTTCGAACATGCCCCGAAACTGCAGGGTAGTATTTTGCTTGAAGTTTTGAGCCTTCACTGGCCTTTTTGTCCGGTGAAGTTGAACAAGACTCCTAGGCTGCTTTAGATAGATTATTTTCCCAGATTGTACCTACATTCGTAACCATATCTCGTGTCTGTGAACCTGTCGTTAGTTGCTACACATGTGTGCGTGGTCTACGAAATTGTAAGTTTGTATTGAGCTTTCATTCTGTGAGTAATTTGTTAGTGTGGAGATGTTAAGGATTATTCGCTAACTATTGTCTACGTACTAATGGAGGGTACATATTGAAAGTTGAGCGATATACACCACCGTAGATAGATGTTAACGTATGTTGAGTTGATACAATAATCATGTGATGATTCATTGAGTAATTAGGTTAATTGCTACATAAGATTTTATATTTAATAATATCCTAGGAATCTCTATTGCAGGAACGTCCTTGTGATCCGGCCAATCAAGTGACGGCTTACCTAGTACTAGTACAATCCGACGTATCGTACTCCCCGGCCAATATTATACCGCGAATGCAACCACCATAAAGCTCTATGACCCTTAGAGTTTTTTTGAATTTCGAAACGTTAAAATACTTTGTTAATAGAACGAGCGTCTTCGCTTATAGCGATAATTACAAGAAACTTACCTACAAAACGAGCCTCTTATACAACTTACTAGGTTTGTAGTTTTATGTTGTGCCCTCGCTTGCCTCTATTATGCGGGAAAGCAGTAAAAGCTTAGGAAGCTTTCTCTGATATACTATTATTAATTTGGAGTCATTGATTGATGGTAACTTCACTTTTTAACATATTTTAATTCATTACGTATGAACCATTGACTTATATGTATAACTAGACACGCTGTTTCAAATAAAAACTCTGTCCCAGTCCGGCTGTGCGCGAGGAGACGGGCGCGCGCGTGGCGGAAGCAATTGCTTACTGAGTTGCAGCGCCCGCGCTGCAACTCGGTGAGCAAATTCTCAATATGGGATTGCGCGCCTAGTAGAATACATATAGGTCAATGATATGAACAACCCTTTTTTAATGCTTTTTGAAGCAGACGAGCTAGCGGCCCACATGATGGTAAGTGGTAACCGTTACTCATGGACATTCGCAATGTTAGGAGGCACAGCAAATCGCTACCTACCGTGAGATTAATAATCATTTTATTTTATGACTATTTACTATAGGGGGAAGTCCCGTAACGCCGGACGGCATCTAACGTCGGACACTCGAACTATCCCGAGAAGTCGCAACGTGTTTGCTTAAAAAGCGGGTGACAGGGGCGCGGGGGAACGTACCAATACAGGATCGCCGGTCGCGGTTCGCCAGTGTCGGACAACGCCTAGGTGGGAATAGTTTATTGCTGCTTTTAGCGGAAATAAATTGCGTCACGTAAGATCAAAGTAAGTATAACTACAATGGTTTTTAGTTTATGTGGTTTTGATAATTGTTATTTTGTGTCATAGTTAATACATATCCAAAATTTGCAATATTTTTTGTCGAATTCCATAGTAGTTTTTGTATATGACAATTAATTTAAGGATTCTCTGTCCCCTAGTACCGGACACAATAGCTTCCCCTAATATCGGACAGTAAAAAAACAACTTTTTCATAAAATATTATACTTTTTGATCATTATTATCTATTGTTTTAGGAAAACAAAGATATATTGAAATGGAGAAGACGAAAAAGAAAGGAAAATGGGACCAAAGTGATTTACAAACTGCGATTGACAAAATTTTGTCCAAAGAAATGAGTTTGAGAGAAGCTTCATTGCGTTATAATATTCCAAAAAGCACCTGACATGATAAAACATCATCATTAAACCGTGGACAAGAAGTGTCATTTCAACCAAAGTTAGGTAGATTCCTTTACACCAGAATACGAAAAACTCTTAGTGGAGTTTTTCGTATTGCAGTTTGAGAGAATCTCCGGCTTCAAATGCACAGGAATTCAGCCATTCAATTGAGATATATTTTCTGATCTGGATTATTTACCTGCCGATTTGACCAACATTCCGCTAGAAGACCCACAAACATCCTCAAAGGCACCAGGTACTAGTAAAGAAGTTCCTGTTTCCTTCAGTGACTTAACTGATGCTGGCAGATCGTCGACGAACTGCGATTGAGAGCAGTCCAATAATATGGACACACAAGGATTCTCAGAGGCTTCAAAACAATCTACATTGGAAAAAAACAAAAACAGACCCAAGCCATTACCTAACCTTGATCCAGATGTAGTCCAGGTTATCCATAATTTGTCACCATTGCCGGAAGCTGCAAAAAAAACGATCGCTTGCTCGAAAGAGAAAATGCGAAAAAAGTGAAATTTTAACTTCATCACCGTACAAAATTCTTGTAGAGGAGAAAGAAAATGAAAAAAACGTTAACGAGAAAAAGAAAGCACTCGGAAATAAATTTAGGACAGCAATGAAAGAGAAAGGGAAACAGACCAAAGGAGTAAAAGCCAAAGGGAATAGCGGAAAAAAGCAAAGAAAAAGACATCGTTGGCTGAAACATCTGATACGAGAACTATTTGCGTAGTTTGCTTGGAGGATCATGATGAAGACAGGATACAGTGCTCCAGCTGCTGTGGATGGGCACATGAAACATGTGCAGATATCCCTGAATGTTCAGAATGCTACATTTGCGATTTATGTACGATGAGTTGAAGATGTCCGGTACTAAGGGTTTGAAGTAAAGTCCGTCCGGTACTAGGTGCCATTTGCTGATACTCATTTTTTTAATGTCCACGTGTGTTTTAAGATTTTTCTTATGTTTAAGCAGAGTTATAAGTTTTGTTAAATTAACTTGATTTCATATTTTGTTATTAAAATAATTTTTATTATTAAAGCTTAATTTGTCGAAACAGGTTTTTTTTTATTGTTTAAATAACTTAAGTGTCCGCCACTAGGGGACTTCCCCCTAATTACTTGGGAAATCACCCTGAATTTATCATTATCATGATCATATCAGCCGAAAGACAACCAGCCTGGGCAAGGGCCAACAAATATTCTCCTAGCATGTAAAGTATCCCTAAAGCACTTATGAACATTTTATTGCCTTAAGATAAGCTAAAATATAAGAAAGAATAAATTGGAAAAATAGCATGTATATTAAGTTGCTACGACATAAAGTAATAATACGATGTCCTAGGTCACCAAGGTATATAAAATATATACTTGAACTCGTTCAACAGATAAAAACAGTAAAAAAAGTGTGCGGAATAAATTGTATATGTTTATTCATTTCCTAAATTAAAAAAATCCTATTATGAAAGCAATATAGTCTTTATCAGTAGTAATATCACACCACTAAATGCTTAAGCACCGTTTGTTTACAATAATACGTTTGACCAAACTTTGTATAATTTAAATGTATATGAAAACGAGCACACAGCCGTAATACTTTTGTCGCATAATTTCTGAACTATTCTAATACTATTTTTATGCATTCTACAACAGATAAAAGAATATTGCAGCAAATGTTCAAATATTAAAACCTGGAGCGTTTAATATTGAATTTCTAATGTCTGTAATAAACTCAAGTGTTATCTGTTCAACGAGTGTGTATTACCGAGTAACCACAGAGTTTTCTATAATACTTGTTCAAATGTTAGTGGTGGTAAAATAGGATTTTACATGAATGACGTCACGTTTAATTCGCTGCCTATAATAAATTAGTAATGATTTATAACATGCATTATTAAACGAGTATAATAACATGTAAGTACCTATATATCATATCTCGCTACAGATACTATCGATCCCCAGCTTCCGCATTCTATGTCTGCCTTTGTATGTCATTAAGGCGAGGCATTGAATATATTTGCTATAAGTCTAAGTTGGTCAGGTGGATCGTTTTATCAGATGACCAGATGCCACAGTGTAGGCTCAACCTACACCTTCTGCCCAGTGAGTCCGAAAAAAAATGTTTTTAGTTTAGAACTGATTTTCTTTTCGGGGAATCACTCTTGTTTATGGTTTTACACTATTAAATTGATGGAAACTGCCTTGGCTATCCTGGAAGTCATTGAATAGGCTTCGAACCCAGGTTGGTCATACCAGGAGACAACTTGTTCAGGTGGGGATAAATCAATGATCGCAGCTTACAATGCAAATGTGGTGTAGTCCTACAGACAATCGGACAACTGCACTTTTAAAGAACTGATGGAAGCTACTCAAAATGCGATTCTCGTGGCCAAGTTCTGGGCGGACACAATTTAGATTGCCATCGACTCCCTAAGAAGAAGACTATTAGATTTTGAATTTTACAAGTTAACGAGATCAAATTAAGTTTCCAAATTTCCTAATAAATAATTCAAAATTCATACCTACTAAAATACGTTTAAAGAATTTTATAATTATTGAAAAAGTATTTACTTTAAAGTGTATTATAAGTATTTTAATACGAACAACCTTCGGTACGAAGTTCGTAGGTATGAATTCGTACTACGAACTAGATCGCGCGCGGATTGGTATGCAGTCTAAAGACTGTTTTACACCCGACACACTTCAAACAGGGGACGGTATTTCAGTAGTAGGTACTCCTTTTTCGATCGAGTCGTGAAGAATATAAATCGTTGATATGTAAACGTCCTAAAGCCGCTCAGTCTACGTTTATCTATATCGATGCGTCGTCTTAAACGAAACATATTTAGATGAAGCAATATGAGTTTTTTATTCAATATCAATCATTGCTCTATTATGATCTGATTGCTTTAGTTCGTCGTATTCAGTTCCTTTTTGTGAAATGAACATCGGTGCTAGATTGGAAACGTGACCTATTTCATTGCAGGCTTGGAAGTTTTATTATTGCTCATTTTTCTCTGTAGGTGCACGATCATTGTTAGACTTATGCCTGCATAAGTCTACATTATATTCTACACGTATAGTTACCTACTCAATCAATAGTAAATAATGTAACGTACTAAATCACTGTGCTATTACGCAAATTGCATGTTTATGTTCTTATTCGTCGAAGGAGGTCGAGAGAAACAAAATTGATAGGTAAGTCTGTATGTATTGTGTTTATCTATGTCTGTTATTATTTTATTCGCATTGAACATAGATTTACTAGAATAATAACATTTATTGTGTAGGTCGGACTCCGCCCGTTGTATTCTATTGGTGTGTGTGGTAAGTCTTTTATTTTCGACTTGTACGTTTTTTTTTAATTCTATAACCGAACAACGAAAACAATAGAACATGAAAAAAATAGAGCATGTATTTATTTAGTAATTTTGATTACGTTGAACTTTTATTTGTATTTTTTTTTTATTTGGCTCTTATAAAAGGCGGAAAGTAGGACGTAAAGCGCGACAAATCTAATAAAAAACTGTACAGAACTTCATACGCTTAATGTACTAGGTACCCATTACTTATAAATCTAGCGCAGTTTTTAGTATGTTCCATAGTAAGTATGCGAGACCCAAATAAGGGCTAAGGCATAGGATTTTATGTACAAAAAGTACTCTAGTACCAGCTAGTCTGCTGTCTCTTAATAAATAACCATTTACCATCACCAAATACTCGTTTGGTATACTACCACTAACTGTTCTGGGGTCTACAACGAGGTCAAAAATTGAAGTGTATTTCAAAATCTAGTCCCATTATTACAGCTTGTGACTTAGTGGTGAGTTTTTTATTTGAGGAATCAGAGACAGTTAGTAGTACAAATTGGTTTTGTATTCGGCGACTACATTTAGCCAGATGCTTTCAATGTTTCACCGGGCAAGAGAGGCGAGCGAGGGCTCAAGCTTGTGTTTTATTTATAAAATAGCAAGGCAAACGAAAAAGCAGGTCACTTGATGGTGAATGATCACCGCTGCAACTCACAACACCAGAGGGGCCATAAGTGCGTTGCTGGTCTTTAAGAAAGTAAAAGGTTTAAAAGTTGATGTTGTTTCTGGTTTGGACGAGAAGAATAGTCCTGTCGATACCAGCAGATGATGATGAGGCTGGGAAACATAATCTTCGAGAAGGATTCGAAATCAAAAGTTTTAAGAAAGTTATATATATTATTATTTTATTTACGGCCATGATTTATTAAACTGAAACGCGTCATAAGTGAGTTCACATTCGAATGAAAAAATAAAACAAAAATAAGATGATCACAAACCGAGAATCTGCTCAAACAAATAATATAGCTATCTTAGCACCTTTTAAATAATTATAAAATATTAAATCACTTAATATACTAACAAATCATAAATTCCTATGTAATTACCTCAACTTTTACTATGGAACTATAACTTGGATACCTATGTAATTTGGCCTATTTTTAATCTTTAACATATAATTGTTACCTAAACAATCACACATTCACACTTACACACACTCATTCGCCTTTTCATTCCCTGCATATATTTGTATTTTTCTTTGCTTGTATTTTTAACTTATATTATTACTGTCTTTAATCAATGTAGCTATAACAGCAATTGTGTTTTCTTTATATCAATATATTACCTATGGAGTGGGCTCTGGTGACCTGTAATACAGGTTTTTATTAAACCTACCACGGGCACCAGCTCTCATAAAGTAGATTTGACTTAATTATATCCTTTACTGTTGTTGCTAACCTACTTGTGTAAACTTTATGAGAGAAATAAATGATTTTATTATTATTATCATCATCACTACAATATCCATCAAGATTTATTTTCCAAAACGCTGTTGTATTATAATACGTTATCTAGTGATTGTACAGTATGCATTTTGCTCCATTTACATTCCATGTGCGGTGTTTCGTTCAAATATTGAAACCGATCAGAATGAAGGCCCTGCAAAGTGCAAACTAATCATCAAACTCGGATTGCAGTCGAAATCGGTTTCATTTCACATTGGATATACCAATGTAAATTAAACACGATATTTGATAGGAAGTGTGAGCCCGGCTTGAATTAGGTACACTACTAGCATATTGAGTATGTAGAATGTTTACTCAGCTTTACAGAATTGCACGTGATTAGAGATTTAACCATACCTATTATGTCTATAAAAGTATTACAATACTATTGGAGTAACTAAGCGATAATATACGTATTCGTAATTAGCATCTGATTAAACTAGACACATCACTAATCAATTACGAAGGCTAAATGAGGATGATAATTATTGCTGTTATGATCTCTACTAGACCTTTTTAGTCTTCCGTACCTAAAATGGGTAACATTTTTTCAGTCGGTCCTTCGAGACCTTTTTTCTCAGGAACGGGGAAAAATATCAGTTATTCGGGACAGGGACTTGGAGCTGTGAAAAAATCTGACTTTTAAGTAAACGCAATCAAATATACGTTCGTTTATTACATAAATTCCGATACTCGTAGGGAAGTCAAAACATTTAGGGTACTTCCCGTTATTCTAGATTCATAAAATTTGAGAAGGAGCAGTAGCATTTTGAAAGCAGTATGCTATAGTAAGTACAATACAAGTTTGTGCGGAATTCTAATTATATTATATACTATAGCCGCCTAAAATATTATGCTCACGCCTACTCCAAGAACTAAAATATAATTATGTTATAACTTTTTAGTCGACAATAAACATTTTATTTATTTATAACGATTGTTGGACAATCTAGTGGTGGAAGTAATGGAGGCGAGCAAGAACCGTAGCAAAGCAAGGTCCTTTGTCTCTGCTTACTCCTCTGGGAAACTGGCGCGGGACCTATGTATGTATATATTAATATTCAAATTTAAAGATTAAACTAGACTTAGACATTCGTTTTCGTTTGAATTTAACAGTACCTAATGCTTATGTTTTGTTATTAGCTCTAATGCACAGCGAATGATAATTATTACAGACAGCCAACTAATTTAAATATAATTTCATAACTTTTTTTTACAAATAGTTCACAAAAATTACGTCTTGTGATAATCAAAAGCGATGCAGATATCCAACAGTATTATGCGACATTGACAGAAATTAAGATGCTCAGTCATTACTATAAAACATTGGTCATCACAAACCGGAAGACGCAGCGTGGACAGGCCCCCTACAAGTTGGAATTGGACCGATGATTTGTGAGGGTGGCTGGAAGTCGCTAGATGCGAATAACACCAGACCGGTAATTGCGGAGATCTTTCGGGGAGGCCTTTGTCCAGCAGTGGACGTCTTTCGGCTGATATGATGAAGAACTTTTGTCGAATTTTGAAGAATGTTTCCTCAGAATAAATTCTACAATTAAATTAAAACAATTAAGAATGCAGTTCGTATCCGGCGAGTCGGTATTTCGTGTTTGCGACAGTATTATGCGAAATTGACAGAAATAAAGATGCTCAGTCTGTTCAATAAAATATTGGTCACAAATATTGGTGTTAAAATTAGTTAAATTAGTGGTGATTTGAATCGCGGTCATTCATTATATAGCCATTTGCCACTCTAGCCACTGCTTCGATCTATATAATTTCTTTATTTTACACCCAAAGATGTTTCCTTAGAATTAATTCTACAATTAAATTAAAACAATTAAGAATGCAGTGCGTGTCTAGGTATAGTTAAAAGCGGCAAGCCTGTATTTCGTGTTTGTAACTGTATTTTCACTGCGGGCGGTAATCGGCTTAGGAGACCAAGAGACGTGCTCGGCCTACGGGAGATAGGCTAGATAAGGTTCTACTAACATTTTACGATTTTTGAGAAGTTACGTCATTGGTTGCGAGAGCCAGTTTGTTTGTACATCTTCACCGTAGTTTATTAAGTTTCACTACCACGAATATTAATGAACATACGTATTATGCATATTGTCAGATTTTTACGACTTAATTGCGCATAAACTGAAACAGAGAAGTCATAAATTTAATGTTTCGTTAGATCAAATATAGGCACACCAACATATCGAATTTAACACACTTACTTAGACATATGACGTCAAAAGAGTGGCTATCCTGGATGGATAGAAGAAGCAAGTTTGAGGTCCACCGGAAAATGAATGTAATATTTCTAAGTTTTGATCATATTTTAGTATGCGTTGTGGAAAATAATATATGAGAGGAATGAGACTAAAAATAATATATTGCTTGTTTGGGCATACTTCTGCCAAAATTTTGTGTGTCGAACAATTTCAAGACTGTTCCAAGGCCTACTGCCGACGAACAGTGTGCGTAACAGTAAGCTCCCCAAAGTTATTTAATTCTAAAAGTCTACAGACAGTTTAAGAAAGTGGATTTTTGATCACTAAAGACTTTGTTGTTTATATTATCGAATGGTAGAAAAGTGAAATGTTTATTGTGTTTAAAACGTGTCAAAAAGTGGTTTAACTGTGAAAATAATTAACACCTTAATCATTAAATACCGTCCGAAATTATACAAGTGACAAGCTTTGTTAAAACGCGTAACCGACCCGTTCTGCACGGCGTTTATGACGTTCTTCTCGCGACATCGTTAGAACATCGATGACAAGTAACTTTGAAACGAAGCAAAAAACGCTAAAGTGATACCTACCTGATGACCTCGATAAACAATAAACTGATAAGTAGTAATTAATAAGTTTTCGAAATAATTACTTAATTTTTGTGCATTAATATTACATAAAAGACATTATATATTCCAAATATCGACGCCAAACAGTGCAACTGCTTGTTTGTGACTGCAGTAGTGGCCGCAATATCGCTGTCCTGAGAGGCTATTGTTTGACACCGAGTCTATATTTCATTACCAAGTTTCACTTTCATAAATTAATAATACTATGGCCCCAACAGCAGAATGTGCGGGCTGCCGTAACACTATAACATTATCAAAAAAAGAGTATCTTTGTTGTTCTACCTGTAAATGCAAGTACGACCTTGACTGTGCTAATGTGACATCAAAACTATTTGTCTTAATGGATATGAAAGCTAAATTACATTGGAAATGTCCGGAGTGTCGCAGTAAGGTACCAAAGAAAGATAACTCCAACACACCTCTGCGCTCGACAGCTTACATCGATACCGAAAATAAGGACAATGACGACAATGACATATATGACCACTCATCTAATGTTACACTGCGTTCAGGAAATACGAAGTTGACGCTGGAAGGGTGTGTGGACGGAGCTCAAAAGCTTAATGAACAGAGATTGCGTGAAATACTACAAGAAGAAATAAATCGGGCCCTAACTACCACCTTAAAGAAACTAGTAGAAGATCAATTCACGAATGTAAATAAGAAAATAGATGAGTTTCAATCGTCATTAAACTTTTACAACACTAAATATGAAGAAACGAAAATTAATATAGAAAAACAAAACGCAGAAGTAACACAACTTAAGAATGACAACAATCTTCTTAAATCAACCGTTACGAATTTAACAACTAGACTCAACATTGTCGAAACGCATATGCGTCAATCTAATATTGAAATTAATGGCCTACCCGAACACCGGTCGGAGATCTTAACAAATACGGTTATTCAACTCTCCAACATTGTTGAATATCCTCTTCAAACCGATGACATACAGCATGCTACTCGAGTGGCTAAGATCACAAACGATGACAATAGATCCCGTTCTGTGATTGTTAAGCTCCGTAGTCCTCGTCACCGAGACAATATTTTGGCAGCCATAATAAAATTTAATAAGAAAAATAAAGAAGATAAACTCAACACCCAACATCTCGGGATAGGAGGCCCTCAGAAGCCAGTGTATGTCTCGGAACATTTGACACCATTAACCAAATCCCTACTTGCTGCAACTAGGAAAAAGACAAAAGAAATGTCATACCGCTTTACATGGGTGCGCAACGGAAGAATCTTTGTACGTAGAAGTGACGAAGATCAAGCAATTATAATTAAAAACACTGACAGTCTTAAGCTCATCACCTAACGAACTAATTTATCATTCACAAAGTACTAATTTAGTGTATACATATTATTACTATGTTTGATGTATATTATCAAAATGTGCAAGGTCTTCGGACCAAAACTAATGAGTTTTATAAAAATGTTCAAATGTGTAACTTTAATGTAATCGCACTTACTGAGACATGGCTAAAACCCAGCATAACTAATAACGAACTATTTGATAGTAGATATATAGTTTACCGGAGAGACCGCCAGTGCAGTTCGAATACAAAAAAAGATGGCGGAGGAGTCCTGATCGCTGTGTCTAGGAATATTCATTCTACTAGAGTCCAAAGATGGGAAACGAAAGTAGAAGATCTTTGGATATCCTTAGAACTTAAAGTTGGAAATAAAGTCAGGAAACTGGCAATCTGCGTGGTTTATTTGCCACCACCTGTGAAACCAGAAACACTCCGATATTTTCTTATGAATGTTGAGGGCGTTCTACAACAATCTGATGACATTGTTATTTTGGGAGATTTTAATTTAGGATTTATCAAGTGGGACTCTAATGAACACAGCAGTCATATGACACCTTCCAACCATGATACTCTCCTCGGAAACTCTCTTGTAGACTTTATTTATATGAACAACCTTTTTCAAATCAACTGTGTTAGCAATGGCGATGGCAGATTCTTAGATTTAATTATGACTGATATTTTGAGAGCTTCTGTAACTGTACCGTTAAATCCCTTGAGCAAGTGTTACCATTATCACCCTACTTTATTATTAACTGTACCCTATGATAATATTATTTACCTCCGTCCAAATCGTACAGTAAAATATAGTTATTATAAGGCCGACTACCAAACAATTGTGCGCGATCTTAAAAGTATTGATTGGCAGGATAGATTCTCAAAATGCGAAAACGTGGATAGCATGGTATCTGAATTATATAAATTGCTTTATACAGTCATTGACAAGACCGTTCCAAAATTGAATCCGCGTAGATTAAAATTTCCAGTGGTGTAGTTCAGTGGATCACTCATAAAGCTTCTCGCAGAAAAAGAAAAGGTCAGAAAAAAGTATAACAAATTCGGTAACCCTCGTGATGAAATTGAGTATCATCTGTTACGCTCCCGGTGTCATAAATTGTACGACAAATGTTACTCTGCATACAAAAATAAACTAGAATCCAATGTTTTCAAGAACCCAAAAGTTTTCTGGAGCTATATTAAACACAAGCGCAGTGGACGGTCTGCAATACCAGCAACGGTCACATTAGAGAATAAGATTGCACATTCAGGACAAGACATAGCCAATTTATTCGCAGAACAATTCTCTTCAGTTTACTTAGCCAATAATGGAACTAGTACTTTACAACATAATAGTCAGCTTAATCAGCATTCACATAGATCATTCCAATTAGAAGAGGCACTTGTCCTGGAAAAAATCAAACGAATCGATCCAAAGAAAGGTACGGGCCCCGACGCTTTACCCCCAATTTTCATTAAAAGATGTGGACCAGCAATCGCCTTGCCCCTTACCATAATATTCAATCGCTCATTGAAGGAAGCTAAATTTCCTGAAGAGTGGAAAAAGGCTCGAATAGTGCCAGTCTTTAAGAAGGGAGACCAATCAGACACTCGTAATTATCGTCCAATTTCTATTCTCTCATGCTTTTCTAAGCTGTTTGAATCAGTTGTCTACGCCATATTGTACAAAGTAGTAGAAAGTCATTTATCAAATAATCAGCATGGGTTCAGGCCACGTCATTCAACGGAAACAAACTTGGTTCCGTACGTTTCTGAGCTATGCTATGAAGTTGATAAGGGTAGAGAAGTAGATGCAATATACACTGATTTCAGTAGTGCCTTCGATAAAGTGGATCACTTGATTTTAATAAAGAAGTTAAAAAGATATGAGATTGAGAGCACGTTGGTAAATTGGATAGCGTCGTATTTACAAAAAAGATCCCAATCCGTCGTCGTTAATGGTTTTGTATCCAAATCTTATTATGCAAGTTCCGGCGTCCCACAGGGATCGCACTTGGGGCCTCTACTTTTCCTAATTTTCATTAACGACATAGCAGATCACGTGAAATACTGCCAGGTCTCTATATTTGCAGATGATCTGAAGATATACAAAACCATTTTGTCTAGATCAGACTCAAACCTGTTGCAGGAAGACCTGAATAGCATAGTCACATGGTGCGAGGCCAATAATATGACTCTCAATCCCGCAAAATGCTTCCAAATAAAATTCACCAGGAAAAAAAATCCACTTGCCACAGTGTACAAGATTGGTGATGCACTATTGGAACAGGTAGATGACATTCGAGATCTTGGTGTAGTAATTGAGAGTCAGGTAAAGTTTACTACACATATTGATAAGGTAGTGAACAAAGCTGCGCAAATGCTTGGATTCTTGAAACGAAACCTTAAGGGATTTAAACAAGACCGAACAAAAATTGTCTTGTATAATTCTCTAGTTCGAAGTCACCTTGACTATGCAAGTACGGTTTGGAGCCCATATTACGCTAAGCATTCGCAGCGAGTTGAGAGCATACAGAGAGCATTCACAAGATATCTCGCGTATTCGTCACCAGGGTTCTCTCATAGAAATCCTTACAACGCACGTCTCGAAAAATTTGAATTGAATTCCCTACACGAGCGAAGACGTGTTAGAGATCAGTGTTTTTTGCACAAATTCATAAATGGGCATTTTTTTCAGTCCCTCCCTCTTACCCACCACTGCAACTCCTGTAAGCCAGGATCAACAGTAGCACACAATGAAATGACACTGAGCGGTGAAGCTCAGGCATGTCCCGGGGAATCGCTTTAACTGTCTTGGATCCCGCAACGAATTTAATCAGAAACAGAAAAAAGGAGGAGTTAGAAAATGAATAGTTCCACTTCCCTCCAGAGCAAAGCGGGAGACAGAATGATGTAAAGAGGCTATAGCCTCATAAAATGAGAGATTTGCAACTAGAGAAGCCAGCTGCAAAAGCACCGAGGATCAATTTAAGGGTCCTAAGTGAGCTGTTATATTTGATTCCAATAGTAGGTATGGCAAAAACGCTTAAACGCACGGAAGTTGTTCCTTGTTGCTACAAGATCCGTATAATAAACTACTCCAGATATTGGTTGCAAGCTGTTTAACATAATATCACGCTGATTTTGCCAGAGATCACACTCCCACAGGATGTGGTGAGCAGTTTGTTCATATTCGTTACTGGATGTTGAGCACAGACAGATTGGTGAAGATACTAATTTGAAACTATACAATTTACTTTTAAAATTGCCGTGTCCGGTAAGAAATTGTGCAACACAATGGTCTATGATTAGCCAAGTTTTATTTAACCGTTCGCGTACGTCCGGAAAGAACTGGTGCAGATGGCGACCCTTGGTTGACGTATTCCATCTACATTGCCATTCATTTAGTAGTTCGTTATTTAAGTCAGCTATTGGCATAAATAGCCTGGTTATTTTCGCACGGTCGCGTAATGATAAGAAATCATTTTCTAAATTATCGCGCGTAGAATAATACATTGCTGCTCGTCTTTGTACTTCAAGATCAACCGGTAGTACACCCGCTAGGACAGGTAGGGCCTCTGTGCTCACTGTTCTATAGGCTTTACACAGAAATATCAACGCCAACCTCTGGCTTTGTAGTAATTTACGGCGAGCAGCTCCGATGGTAGCCCTATCAGCCCACACAGGCGAGCCGTAGCATATGCACCCAAGATAGGTTGCCCCGTAAATGATTTTAAGAGTATTAAAAGAGAGGCCCCAGGTTGCCGTCGATATCCTTGTAAGTACAAAAAAGTTTCGCTTAGCTTTTTCCCCAACTGATTTAATATGTTCTATAAACGAGAAATTCTTTTCTAAAACTAAACCCAAATAACAGGTTGATATTTTGCGTTTTACAGTAACATTATTAAGTTTTACGCCCGGGGGGGATTTTAGTTCACCTTTAAGAAGGAGTTGGTAGGTTTTATGAGGAGCAAATGTAAGGCGATTTCTTTTACCCCATTCACTTATCATACTTAAGCAAGTTTGAGCCAGATTTTCCAACTCTCTCCTGGAGTTACCCTGTATAAGTAAGAGGCCATCGTCAGCATATGCCGTTAGAGAGCAGCGTGATGGCAAGGGTAATGTCAAGAAGTCATCAAAACCCAAGTTCCAGAGATACGGCGCGAGCACTGAGCCCTGGGGGCAACCCATGGTTAACGATTTAGTGACTCTGAAGTGACCAAGCTTAAGAGTTGCAGAGCCATGTACGAAATAAGATGTGATTATCGAATATATATTACTGTAACAACCGCGTAACTTAAGTTTTTGTAACAAAATTGGCCACCAAGTATTATCAAACGCCCCTGAAATATCTAGGAATATGGCCAAAACGTATTTACATTCGGACGAGTTTACAGCTTTCCTCACTGAGATAACTGCGTCCACTGTCGATTTACCCGCAGTAAAACCAAATTGATTTCCGTGAAATTTTGGTCCTCCCGGCAGCAATCGCGGTACAATAAGTCGTTCTAGAAGCTTGCCTAAGGAAGGCAGTAACGTTATTGGTCGGTATGACTTAGGGTCTTCAGGCAGTTTATCGCCATTTTTTGGTATAATACGAATAAAACCGCTGCGCCAAGAACGCGGAAAAGTCCCTTCAGATATGCAACGATTAAAAACTTTTAGTATTGAATCACCGGATTGTTTTGTGGCTTCTATTATCATTTTGTTGGATATTTTATCTTCACCTGAAGCTTTGTTAACAGGTAGCGATTTCACAGTATTCATAAACTCATTAATTGTAGGAAGACTAGACATATAGGTAGCGGGTGGATTGTTTGCCCACTGTCTAATCTGCTTATGGTAGTCATTATCGTTCAAGGAACTATCATCAGGTATGAGCGAATTAAGTAAGGATTCCGTGGTCTCCTCTATGCCACTGGTGTAGGTATTATTGATTTTTATGTTTTGAATATAAGCTAAATCTATAGACCTATTTGCTTTAAACTCATGGCATAGGGGCGACCACGGGCCTTCTTTATCTAATTTATCGACTATTTTTCTAATAAGATTGCCTTTGGATTTCTCTATTGACGAGCGGTAACGTGAACGAGCTATTTTGAGATTTATATATGCATTATTTAAAACATCGCCTACAATTTTACGTTTTTTTAGTTTATTATATTTTTTACGTGCTCTCCGAAATTCACATCGAACTTTAATTAAGTAGTTATTCCACCAATCGCATCTTCGAATATTAGTGATAGGGACGCGGCCTATGGCAATATCGGCACAGTAGGTAAAAGTGTCCGACATCATTACAGCACATTCCTCTGTTGTTAGTTCATCCCGGGTGAAATCCCTGGCATGCGCGGCAAAAAGAGCTCTGAAAAAATCCCAATCGGCCCCTTTGAGCCGATATCTATAGTTACCGTAAATAGCCGTAGGTCTTTGTGCCAACCGAGGAACAAACTCGTACACGATTAAGCGGTGATCACTGGATGAAGCGTCAGGCAAAACACGCCATCCATCTATTCGGACGTCTGAGCTTGAAAAAGTGACGTCAATAAAAGATTCGCCAGTAGGGCTACAATAAGTAGGCGGTGCATCAGGAGTGTTATGTATTGATAGATTCATCTCAGCGACGAAATCTTCGACGGCGTTCCGCCGTTCTGTATCGCTTGAACGGTATTTGCCATACCATAACGTAGAGGATGCGTTAACATCTGCGCCAATAATAATTTTGTGTCCTTTGAGGGACATCAAAACATGGCGCAAGTGATGTAAATGGGGACCGACAGGATCTGAATACTGAAAATAACAGCTCACTACGTAAACTTTCCAGGATGGGGATGATATTTCAGCGACAGCACAGTGTGACGTCATGAGGTTTCGCATACCGCTTACCGTAAAATTAGTACGCGTTACGTAAATAGCAGCCCGTGATTTGTTGTCTAGCTGCACCAATTTATTTTTTAAACGCGCATATTGATATTGTTCTTGTACAAGCACTATATCTAAGTTGTATTCATTGACTAAAGTTTCCAACTCTGATGTCGCAACCCTATCGTTGTGAAGATTTAGCTGCCCTATTTTTAAGTAAGCCATATTAATATTTGGTATTTAGCACTAACTGCTCAAGTTTATGCTTAAATGTGGGGCAGTTGTCCGAGCCGCATTTGTGGTCGTGAGATTTTTTATATGTTTTACACGATGCACAAACTGGTTTAAATTCTGGGTCATTGTGGTGCTTACATGATTTTGTGGGATGTGCTTCTGCGCATAAGGCACAGGTAGGTAATTTATTACTACAGTACTTGACAACATGCCCATATTGCTGGCAGTTTAAACACCGAACTACCTCTAAATCATCAATAAAGCGGCATGTAGCCCAGTCGATGAAAAGTTTTTCTTTAGTGCTGACTAAATGTTTTCTAATCTCCGGTTCGAGCTCAATTCCCACCCACTTGCGCCCATTAGCTACGTTACGCTTGCGCACAATTTTAGTTTTAGACGTAAAATCGTCTTCGCTGACTTTAAGATCACTATCTTTGATATTTTGCCTGTATAACGCCGTTAAAAAGACCTGGTCGTCCATTGACGACGGTATATCTTTTATAAGTATGCGCGGTCGTCGCCCGGATGGAGTTTGAAGTTTTAAACCCGCCGAACGAATGGCCTCGACAGAGCGAATTTTATTGAGTTGGGTTTCATTTGCCACTCGGAGTACAACGCCAGAATTGGAAGTTTTTTTAACGCCTACTATTTGAAAACCGTCGTCCGCGGGTTTTATAGCCTTCATAAGCGCTTCCTTGGTCGCCGACGAAGTCGCGAACTCCGCTGATCGCTCAGCGGTGGGATACGCAATAATTGAAGGAACCGGTTTTCGCGTCTGTACTATGGGGGCGGCGGTTTTTTTCGGTAAACGCAGTTTTAATTGTTCCGCGTACGTAGGAATCTCAGAATTGGTTTTATTTACCCAAAGATCTAACTGACGTTCTGCGTTCGCCAATTTAGTTTCATCATAAATGGGCATATTGAATGTCCCTCGTTGAACATATCTTTAAGAGTACCACGCACGTATCCACGCGGCAAAATTAGAAAGCTCTTTGACATTCCACCCGTCAAAACGAACCTGGCCTTACAGTCACCGATAGTCAGAATGATAAATGACTACCATACGCTTGCGTTACGGATCGTCGACTTGGACATCTTCAATGACAAGTTGAATAAGTTCAAAACTAAAATTAATTCTATTCTTTGATTATACTTTCATTCTTGTTTTGTTTATTATTAGTTACGCTTGGGTTAATCTAGTTAGTTATAGATATAATTTCTTTAATTTAACTACTATATCACATTGACTGTCATCATAATTTAATTTGTAAATGTAATATAAATTTAATTTATTATTTTAATGTTTAATTGTTATTTTGTACTTAGCTTAATCTTATATAACTGTTAAATGTGGCGATTATTATGTACGCCGTTATTGTCATAGGCATCAGTGACCATTGTTATAATATCTGCTAGTTATGTGAATTGTTAATGTTTATGATGTGGCTGTACTCAATAAATAAATAGATAAATAAATAAATTTGCTTAAAAAACGGGCAAAGTCGCGGATAAAAATATAAACAGTACCTTTGTGCAATCTTTTCCTTTTTGTTATTTATTGGTATTGTGTTTTTTGTGTGTACATAAATTATTAAATATAATAACATAAATAAATAAACGTTTAATTGATAGCAAACTTTAGAACCCTCTTGAATTTTCGAAGTCAAATGCTTTAGGCACGCTTGATTTGTGGGGTAAGCTGGTGAAGGCGTTACGCAAACATTAGTGGGAACGGAAGTTGGAAGGGAGTTAGTGAAGATAGTAAGAGAGAGTTAGGTTTCTAGGTATATTACTGTACGTGCAAGAGAGAGGTCCGAGCACAAATTTTCTCTCTCTCTTTCTCTCATAGCCAGCCAATGAACGTTTTTGACATCAAACAAGTATACAGACCATCTGATGTTAAGTGGTCATCGTAAGCTATTCCACCGTACCCTCATTGAGTGACCGATGCAAGCACGATAATAATTTCGTCTACTACCCAATCTGTCTTTATTGTACCCTGGTGTCAGAATTGTTCAAGCCTCGTCTCTGACATGACAAAACGACTGTTGTTTTACAACAATAACCAGGACCGACAGTGAGCAGTCTTCCGAAGTACGGGACGCTCAGCAATTAAACCACTTGGGCAATCACTCGTAGCTACTTAACCTCGACCTTTTTTTTTTTTTTGATGAGGTAGGTGTAATGCCTAGCATACCATTCAGACAATATGTAGTAAAATATAAATTTCAATAATTAAACCTGAACATAATCACCTTGACAATGACTTAATAAAAGCTAGCTAAATATCACTACCGTTATAAAATAAATTGTATAAATGTTTTAACATTCCGTGTACCTAAATATCTGTAATAAGTAACTATAAATAATAACTGTATTACTACAAACATGTTCTGACTATTTACAAGCGCTTTTTTAAAGTCTACGTGAATAAAAACCTTTTTTATTTTATTTATTTTATTCATACCACCCACAAAAAGTGTCAGCGACTGGGTATGTCGGACTTGCACCGACTAAACTACAGAAGGAGACCACGGCGTCCCATCGGCCACGGCCGTTGTTGTAGTCACCCCCGCCAGCATCGCGCCTACGATTGTTGGTGGGGACAGATCCCGTCCGAACTTTACCTCGATCTTACGAACTGATGAGTGCAATTGACAATAAACACTTCCAATAACTATCCAATCAATTGTTACAAAAATCTATTTTATTTCGCGTCTAATACTTAAAGTTCATTCACCTCTTTATCTGTAAAGCTATTAACATTCAAAATAGCTTGCGGTAGTCATAATTGCAACAGTTTTTAACTGTACTTAAATTTGCAACTTTTCTTTATTGCAGAGAGCTTTTAGGTGCAATTTCAATAAAAACTTTAGACCATTCAAGAATTTTAACAAAGCGTAAATGAGTTTAATTTAATATTTCTAGTCTAGCATTTCTCTATATATAGAAATATATGCGCTTATGAGTTAACAAATATATGGTAAAGATATTCATTGATAGGAATAGGCTAAATAAAGTAATGGGCGTTATACCTTTAAATATATATATATATATATATATATATATATATATATATATATATATATATATATATATATATATTTACTTTTTTACAGGCGCTATGTATAGTACCGGGTTCAAACTGATTTGCGTGAAATTTGGATCCTCCCGGTAGCAATCGCGGTACGATAAGTCGTTCTAGAAACTTGCCTAAGGAAGACAGTAACGTTATTGGTCGATATGACTTAGGGTCCTCAGGCAGTTTATCCCCATTTTTTTGTATAATACGAATAAAACCGCTGCGTCAAATACGCAAGGATATATGTTTGTCGTAGTGTACCACTACAAACTTATAACCTTGTGTATGTTATTTTATGTAGGTACAGATACCAGCACATCAAACTACCCCAATCTGTCAAACTGAAAGTGAACCTTAAGTTTTTGTGATAAAGTTGAGAATCTATAAAAGAAATTCGACAGATTGGGGTAGCTGGATGTGCAGGCGTCTCAAAAATTATCTGTATTTTTACAAAAGAATATTCATAATCTTTCTTATATTTTCCCCCTATATTGTGACTTGGTTCAATTTTGGTTTTTTGAGGTCTATATTAAGTTTTACGGGCGGGGTTGATGTGCAACACCACATTTGTATTTTTTATAAACTCAACGCCTACATTTAGGAATTATATTCTTATACTGCGGGGGACTTTTCATTACAAAAAATTATGGGTCACACAGGCAGTTGTCCTGTGTGGGACTCGATCGAAACCGAAGGACGTGGTGTTGGAGTAGCGAGATGACTAGTTAAACCACTGTACATTGCGTGTATCCATTATACATTTAAGTTTATGTTTCACGCCTCTTAGTATATATATATTATTAATAAAACTCAGCTGACAACTATAAATAACTAACTGTGCCCCGCGGTTTTACCCGCGTTAAACTTAATAAATTATAGCCTATGTGTTATTCGGATATATAAGCTACATTACTACAAAGTTTCATCGAAATCTGTTCGTTAGTTTTTGCGTGAAAAAGTAACAAACACACACTCACAAATGTAATAATTGTCTCTAAGTTGACGAAGATATTTACGACAAGTGACCAGCTATTGCGAGAAGGAACGCACTAAAGATCTAAAGTGCATCCGCGTAGAAAATGCCAAGTAGCTTGACAGCTTACTTTGCACAACACTCGCGAAGGAGCCCGTACTTATTTCATTTTATATTTGCTTTGGACTACGGCCTTCTTTATTGAATGTGCGTTGCTATTAAAATTAATGGCTGGGTAAACCGCAAGAAATTTTGTTTGTAATCATTAACACATTCACATGTGGTAAGTAAATGTTGAAATCGGTTAATTATTTATCTAACGTCATGCGTTAGGTACTATTGTAATATTTCTACAGTCAATTAGAAAAATGTGTCGAATATGTAATTATTTCTAAGGTGTATCTTTAAGTTAGGGACTACTAAGCAGGGACCGTCCGGATACTCGTTGAACGGGTTTTTGAACGGGTATTTTTAAGCGCTTAAAAAATAAACCCTATGATACGAGTTACACCTTCGAACGGGTGTAATGAACCGCTTCCGAAAGGGTTACCCTTTCATACCCTGTAACACTGTAACAGGGTAAGCCATTCCAGCCAAGACATTGTAATATGCACTCTTTCGCATCGAAATTGGTTTGGTAATTGCATAAACACCACCGCGTGACATCTAGTCGCAATAATTTGGAATTTATTATTTTAAAGTTCAATTTTGCTTGTCGCTAAACACTGTAATATTATTTTTTCGTGTCTGTTCTTGTTTATTGTCATAATTTCTTTTAATTTGGAACTCGGTAGGTACTACAGAATTAAGTAAAAGCAATTTAGCAGTTCTTTTTTTAAAGTATGTGTTACGCTTCGTTGGTCTACTGGTAGCGTCTTTAAACGTAGATAACGAGGTCCTGGGTTCAAATCCCGGGTGGGGCCAAAAGTGTCTATGGGATTTTTGCGTAAAAAGAAAAATTTCTTAGTGTCAGCCCGAAGTCTGGGAGTTGGCGGTATTATAGCCTCATGCCTCGGAGAGCACGTAAAGCCGTCGATCCTGTACGCTCTTTCCGCTAGTCGTCCCATCGTATAATGAGAGTGATGGAATAGATAGTGCCCCTGTGTTTGCACACACACTTGTGGTATGTCCCAATGGAGGCCAGTCTCAATGAAGACTGGCCGCTGGGGCCGAAATTCGGCTAGGAGGACATAATTATATTATAACAAAGAATTTGATTTTCAGTCTGTTAAAGTTAAACCGCGGAGACGTGGTGGCGTACACCGTTATTGAATAGATGCATCATCATCATAACCATCACCATTATCATCATATCAGCCGAAGATACTGCTGGGCAAAGTCCATTGCTTCACAAAGATACTCCACAACTGCAGATCCTGCCTTGCCCGCATCCAGCGGCTGTCATCGACCCTCGCAAGATCATCGGTCCATCTTGTTGGCGGCCCCACGCTGCGTTTTCCGGTTCATGGTCGCCACTTGAGAAACTTTCTGCCCCAGCGGCCGTAGATTCTGCAAGCTATGTACCCTGCCCACCGCCACGTTTGCTTGGCAATTATTCAAGCTATGTCGGTTTTTATGATTTGCCTCTCTTGGTTGGATCTTGAGATTTGTGATTTGATCTCGGAGGGAAACTCCGAACATGGCGTACTCCATTGCTCTTTGGGTGACCATGAGCCGTTTTATTAGCCCCGTAGTGAGCGGCTACGTCTTGGTTCCCTAATTCATCAGAGGCAACACATACTAATCGAAGACTTTTGATTGGTATTTGGGACCAGAAGCTTAGCTTTCCGAACGCTGCCCAGGCAAGTTAGATTCTACAATTGATCTCCTACTCAAAGTGGACCTCTTACCCTTTTTTTCATAAGGCAGGTCGAATGCCTACGTATGCCACCCGCAAAAATGTTTACGGATGGATGCGTCAGACTCGCACTGACTAAACCTACCTCCCGTGGGCTTCTCTTGGCGCCTGATGGGGGAGCCGCGGGAACGCGTGTATGTTGCTCCGGTGCACCCCTTATGCGAAAAGTTCCAGATGGTATGATGGTCCCACACGTACCCTAAGAGGGCTCTGGATTGTCCTCGCTATTTGCCGACTTCTGCCAGTCCAGATCCCCAACAATTAATGGTACGATGAAAAAAAAATTAGCATCAGTTCTATGTATGTTCTTTTGGGGAACCCCCAAAATTATTGTTCTTTGTCTATTTTTGTAAGAAAATCTTAATGCGGTTCACAGAATACATCTACCAAGTTTCAACAGTACAGCTCTTATAGTTTTGGAAAAAAGTGGCTGTGACATACGGACGGAGAGACAGACAGACATGACGAATCTATAAGGGTTCCGTTTTTTGCCATTTGGCTACGGAAGCCGTATAATTGATTGTCCTACTAGATTGTCATCCATTTGTCAAATTCTAAGGCCATTGGTTTCTGTAAAAGATATATGAGATAGCTAGTTTGTAATTTTTTCATGACTTCTTGGCACAAAAAACAGGCAGTTGCCTTAAGCCAATTAATGAGGCCACAGAAGCCGTATTATTATTTCAACTATATTTGCAAATAAATTAGTAACTAATATGAAATTATGGTAAAGAACTTTATTGAATACAGAATTAGTCTTGGAAAACTTATACCTAGGTGGTCGCCTAAATGTATTTTTATCAGACCAAGATTGCTGTCTATATATGAAATATATAGACAGTTACATAACCTAAGATTGCTTGACTCTGAAAATTCTTAAAGTAATAATATTCTTATGATAATGAACATTTTAGTCACGTCAATGATGTTTTAGAATACCCATAATATATCAGTTCATTTTATACAATAATTTTAATAATAATAATATCCAGGGACATTATTTATACACGGCCATCTGATCCCAAACTAAGCAGAGATTGTACTATGGAAACCAGATAACTGATATATCACATATACTACTCTTCTTTTGTGAATACATACTTATATAGATAATTACACCCAGACTCAGGACAAACAGACATGTTCATGCACACCAATATCTGTCCTAAATAGAATCGAACCCACGAGCTCCGGCGTGAAAAGCAAGCATTTGCCAACCACCCCCGTGGCGTATGCCAACACGCCCGTCAATTATTTCATCATCTTCATGTCAGCCAAAGTACGTCCACTGCTGGACAAAAACCTCCCCAAAGAATGGGAGCTTGGCAGACCCCCAGAGCCCCATAGCTTGGCAGACGGGTTGGCGAAAGAAAGTTTGATGGTCATAGATAAACTCTGCTGCCGGTTCTCTGGTAGGTATGCCCTCGGTCGATTTCTGCGCCCCCTACGTGATAAAATGGGGTGATGATATGCTATGCCATCACCACACAGCAAAATATTATAATACTTATTTAACAAAATATAATCACATCATACAGATTGTCACAAAATTAAGATTAAAGTAAGTCAGTTCTTTAAATAACACGTTAATTATTAGCTCGACTATTTGTCGTCACTAAACTTTCAAATTTAAAATATAAAAAGTCGTTCGTTCGTCAAATTTGTTGTACCTACCTAAAAGTAGTTCGGCAATGAGGCACCGCACGGGTGCGAGTATACCTACTCCCATCTACACGCGGCTAAGTTGATTGGGTAAGTCAGGTTAACTCGAATAAAACCTTTTCAAGAAGGTAAGCTATTCAAGGGCTTAAGTCATTGAAGGGGTTAACCCCTTCCCGGGGTTACCCTAAGAAACGTGTTAACCCTTTCACTGGGTTTCGAGGCTGTAAGTCAATCAAAGGGTAACACTGCGATACGAGTTACCCAATGAACGGGTTACCCTATCAAACGGCTTAACTCAGAAGCGGGGTTGTCCGGTCCCTGC
The DNA here is from genome assembly GCA_951640165.1 of Pseudoips prasinana. Taxonomy (NCBI): domain Eukaryota; kingdom Metazoa; phylum Arthropoda; class Insecta; order Lepidoptera; family Nolidae; genus Pseudoips; species Pseudoips prasinana. Next base: position 22,122,823 of record OX621240.1, read on the forward strand.
TACTAAGTTACATAAGGTAAAAAGTTTGTGAGTGTGTATGTTTGTTACTTCTTCAACGGCTGGAGTGATTTTAATAAAAATTACATATATTAATTAACACATAAGCTATAATTTATAAAGTTTAATTTGTAGATAATGAAAATATGGAGTAGATAAATATTAGTTCGTACCGTGAACTATCAATGTTTGGAATAGTGGGGGACAGCAGTCATGTAATGTATATCCAATCCCCCACCCTTCCCATTCCTCATTCCTTCCTCAAAGGCCGGCATTGTACTTGCAGTATCTTGCTTGTATCCTTCTTGCCCATCTGTACCTAAGTATAATGTTATATCAATACAGGATTTTTTTCTTAGCTTGTAAGTATGTTAATGTAAATTCATCTGGTATTACGCTTCCAGTACCTACATGCTGGCCCTATCGGAAGATCAGCACTACAGAAATGTAGTACTAGCTGAGATAGGGCCATTTCTCATACCAGTACGGATAAAATTAAAAATATTTAAAATGTATACCACAATTGAATCGATTTTCTGTATTTGTTATGAGAATAAAATTATCTCTTTCTTTCTTTCTTTCTCATTTGCCTTACTATTTTATATATAAAAACAATACGAGCAAAGGTCTTTGCATAAATATCCGGAAGTAGCAACTAAAGCGTAAAAATCTTCCAAATATGAGTGGAACAAATAAAACAAACAGAACATACAGAAGTAATCCACGTTAGGGCGATTTTATCGGCATCACAAATTCCGGACATCAAGCGAGTTCACACGGGCTGCATCGTAATCAAGAAGGATCGGTAGGCTGCACGCACAAGCATTTTGTTCTTATTATACTATCTAAACATTCTCATATATCGTTTTAATAATACTGCTTGTCTTGCGGTATTGTGTGCTTTGTTTATTTTATGTGCTGACGACGTATGGGTGCATAAAAGTTTATTTCGTGTGTCCACAGAAATTTGCTCACAATACCGTTAAAGTGTTTCTTGATATACGCTCTTATCACGTATCATGTGGCTCTGTGGACTTATTGTTAACTATTTTGTCCATGTAACTGAGTCAATAACAAATGATCTGTTGTAGATAACGATGCTGGTTGTGTGATTAACTAAGTCTTTTCTAAGAAATACTGTATTAGTATTAATCAACTTACGCAATTGTTTGTTGTCTCAAATAAAATTAAATTAAAAAATAATACTACAAGAAAAGTTTACGTAAAATCCCATCTGAAGTTAGACGTGTATAATGTTACTCATGTTATGCTGTGTTGTGACGGCGACAATTATCAGAATCAGAATATCATCACCCCCTCACATCCCGTGGGGGGCGTAGAAGTCGACCCGAGTATTTACCAGGGGACGGGCAGCAGCTTCCTTTCTGATTACTATGACCATCTTACTGCGATCGCCAACCCGCCTGCCAAGCGTGGCGATTATGGCATATCCCCCCAAGACGATTCTTGACGGAGGCTTGTCCAGCAGTGGACTTATTTAGCTGTAATGATGAATGTTACTCATAACAAACAACAAAATTCAACCCAAGGTCGTTCTATATCAAATCACTTTAAGATTTTCCAGAAATTATACATTATTGTGCAAGTCCTAAATGATTGGCTACACTACTGCGCGTGATTCGTGCCACACACTGTTTTTTTCAAATAACCTGCTGAGCCCTTTTCACAATAGCCAAGCACTTAAACTCGAAGAAAAGCATTACTTGATGGTTTAGTGTGAAAACGTATTTATATTCTTTGTTTATCCTTTGGTGGGCAGCGAAAAATATATTCATGCTTATAAACTATTTAAAAAAAGTGACTTGGACTATGTGACTTAGTGCTCGGTCACAGTGGAGAGGGCGCGAGTGAGCAGACGCGAGCGATCAAGCTTGAATCGTTCTTCATTTGTTCTCCCCAGAAATCTTTCATTTGTTTTCTTCAAGAATTTTGAGCTTTCCTGTGATGTCTAACTGGCCAAGCTCTGAGTCGTTATGGTTAAGACCATAGTCAGATTACTAAGCAAAATGAGATACTGTCTCAGTCAGGATTACTTGAACCAATCGCTAACGTATCATCGTAAACAATCCTAACTACATGTTTATGACTAAACTTACTAACAAACATGTTATTCAAAAACCTTCTATCATCAGCCGTGATTGGTTATTTCCCTATTACATTATAGTTCCAAACTATAAAGGAAGGGTGGAACGGATATGCGGTTATCACTCACCTTTATAGGCACTAATATTGACTTACGATCGTTGCCCTGAGACCATTCTCGATAGGTTCGATCTAATGATAATTGACGGCCGGGACATTAAAAAGATGGGTTGCCAAACTTAAGCCTTATCTCAGAACCATCGCGACGCCACGCCGCCGTCCCGCTGTTTTGTTCCACTTTTGAATAGGAATTTTTTCAGTCGTTCGATTTTTGTTCTCAATTGCTTTTACGAACTTTCTTTTGTCTTGAGGCTGGTTCTTACACAAAGTTTCTCTCAAAAAGTTTTTTTTTAGATTGTTGGTCTTTTGAAATGTTATCGGAATTTCAAAATAGACCGTTAATGAAATGGAACTCTAAAGGTTCAATTTGGAGCATTGCGACACAGGAATGATACGGACAGTGGAGACCAATGCAAATAGCGCTGAAAAATTTAACTACTCTGTTAGTTGACTGTTACTGTGAAGTTACTGCCATCAAAGGAAATAGTTATTTTTATTTCTACGTTTGAAATATCAGCATGTTGGTTTATCAGCTTGTTTGTGCAATAAAAAAGGCAATGAAAACCTATACAACATTCTGTTGAATGGTTTTATTTTTAATTTTCAACAAAAAGGAGCGGACTTGTACGTTCAAATATATCCTACGGCTGTGTGTCTGTAACATCGTAGTTTCCGAACGAATGAACCGATTTCAATGCAGTTTTATAATCTTAATGCTAGTTTAGTGTAAATTAGGCACTAAAAACTTTGTTTTATAAAAAAAAAATTGAGCCACTCTATGAGTACAATTTTTTTTCTAGTCAGCGATTTTTGACAATAAGGTCTTACATGTAATTAATTGTCGATACATATATTATTTCATAGTGTTATATATCTGCTTAACCTTTAAAACATAATTATATGCTCCAAACATAATACTATAGGCACTTACTTTGATATAGCGCAAAAATAACTAGTGAAATTAGGGCCACATCAATAAATTCGATTACATAAAAGCTCCAATAAAAGTGGAGGACTATTCAGGCAGCCACTAACCGAAAGTCATAGATTTCCTCCGAACAAACATGACAATACAATTGGCGACCACGACGACAAATTTTATTTTCCTGCTGGCAATTTTTCACGCAGCATATTTTTCGCGACAACACTTTGCTACGCCGACAAAACTTAGCCTGATTAATCCGATGTAAGATTTATTGCATAAATAAATCAATTCGAGGACAAACAAGTAAAACGAGTCCCGTTGGTCCCTGTTGATTTTTTTTTGTCTTCCCCGTTCATTTCACAGCACCCCAGTTCCGAACTCTTGATATCCAAATTAAATATTGATTTTTATACGCCTCTGGGCATGAAATTTTTGAAATTTTATAAGGAAAATTGAGTTCATTAATATTTAAGGTTCACTGGAGGAGAGAAAAATGATACATGTATTGTTAGATTAAATTTCATTATTCATTTATTTTCGATTGATTTTATCAGGGTTTCTGGATTTTGGTTGTTATATTTCTTACGGCAAATTTTTGAGAGCTGAAAATACTTGTGTTTTTGTCTTTGAAGTGTGTCTGGTGTACGTAATTTAATATCCTTTTGGATCGTAAATAACATATAATGGAACACAATAAAAGTACTTAACGAACTTAGATGCCAGGGTGTTACCATCCTAGTAAAATATATCGTAAACGTGCAAGGTTTTGTAGAATTTTACCATTTGAATCTTCTTCCAGCCGTCAAAGAAGAAATAATAGGTCTTTACCTATGAAATTGCCGTTTTGTATGAAAAAATTTAAACGAATTTTTTTCATGAATTTTTTTATTTGTATTAATCGAAGTAATCACCCATGCAATCAATGCATCTTTGCCATCGCAGTGGCAGTTTATTGATGCCCTTCTTAAAGAAATCAGCTGGACGGGAGGCAACAAATTCTTCAAAGGCATTTTGTACTGCCTCTCGGGTATTGAATTTTTTTCCCGCCAAGAAGTTATCCAAATTCTGGAAAAAGTAGTAGTCTGTAGGCGCAAGGTCTGGTGAGTAGGGCGGATGACGGAGAGCTTCCAACCCCAGTTCTTGCAACTTGGAGACCGTCTGCTGTGCAGTATGAGGTCGCGCGTTGTCGTGCAGGAGCAGCGGAGACGAGCGATTGACCAATGCTGGTTGGAGATGCGCCAGCTTCTCCATCATTGTGCTCAGTTCTTCACAGTACACATCTGCAGTAATGCTCACCCCGTTTGGTAAGAAGCTGTGATGAATCACACCGGCGCTAGACCACCAAACAGTGACCATCACTTTTCTAGGGGTAAGTTTTCGTTTAGGGCATTGTTTAGGTGCTGAACCAGGATCCAACCAACTTGCTGAGCGCTTGCGGTTATCAAACAGAATCCATTTTTCATCGCAGGTAACAATGCGGTTCAAAATTCCTTCATTTGTGTGTCTGTTGAGCAGTGCAAGGCACGTCTCGACGCGTACTTCGCGCTGGCGATCATTGAGTTCGTGGGGCACCCATTTGTCAAGCTTTTTTACCTTGCCAATTTGACGCAAATGGACCAATATTGTTTTGACGCTAACGTCGAAAGCTGCTGCTAATTCAGCCGTAGATTGTGTATCATCAGCTTCCACAACCGCCTTTAATTCGTCATTGTCGACCAAAGTCTTCGGACGACCGCGAGGTTCATTTTTCAGGTCGAAATTTCCAGAACGGAAGCGAGCAAACCAATAACAGGTGGTGCGTTGGTTTGTAGTGTTAGCTCCGTAAACGTCGTTGATGTTGCGTGCCGCTTGTGCCGCGTTGCTGCCACGACGGTACTCATATTCCATAATTACTCGAATTTTTAACGTATCCATGATGACGAAAAAGATTGAAATGCGATGAAAATGTAACACTAATCAATAAAGAAATGACTACTTTTGGAAAAAAGAATCCATGTTTTTAAAATAAAATTAATTTGAAATTAGAATTCTTAGCCAAACAAAAATTATTTTGATTTGAAATGGCCAGTACTGCAGAACGGCAATTTCATAGGTAAAGACCTAATATATTTGATCTCCTTCTAATAAAGGGAAAATCTACCAGTAACACGACCTGACAGACCCAATACAGATGAAATTTCATTCCATTCTAATTTCCTTTTTTTATAAAAACCGTAACCGTTTGTACTTGTCTGGACAAGCCAATTGTCCAGACAATTACGAACACAGCAATAAAAAAATTAAACGAGTCTGATAATTAAGATCTGTCCAATTTAAGGGCTATGCTCTTGTCAGTGGAGGGTTTTTTAATTCCTCTCTATCTTCGACAAGAGCTTTGTATTCTTGATGCGACCATGACGCGGCAATTTTCTCTTTGTATTGATCAATGTAACTTAGTATTGGTCTGCTCCGACTTACGCTTCCCTCTATTGACCCTTTTATGTTATTTTTTTATAAAATTGGCATGCTTCTGCTTACGTAACTCTCTATTTATTCATATGTATAAGGAGAGATTTAAACAAACACCTCTTCAAGATTGGCGTCACGGACAGCCCCCTGTGCAGAGGGTGCATTGAAAATGAAGAAACACCAGCACACGTACTGCTACACTGCAAGAGCGTCGCTTACCAACGGGCAAAGTTCCTGAATGATCCGAAGACACTGCAGGAGGCCCTCAAGCCAGGCTTTCGTGGTCTCCTGGACTTCTGGATGGAACTAGGATGGTTCGAGTAGCCAAACAAGTATCACGCACAATGGCCCAATTGGGAGGCTAAGTGCGGAAACCTATCGCCCAACTAACTAACTAACTAAGGAGAGATTTACTAACTACCTGATCCATGAATGCACGGTGTAAACCGGCTGTTACAAACCTGGAATTTTAACGGTAGTGACGTTTTATATTATATGCTACCGACGGCTTTCTGAAAATTCAACCCCAAAGGTAGTCATGTTGGGTTATAAAAGTCCGTCATTTTCAAAGTAAAATGTAGGAAATGGAATTATTAAGCTTCTGGTTATAAAGAAATGTAGATACAGCTGTAGCGACGTTTTAGGTAATTTCACCATACAAGGGTGAATTTCCGGGTGAAATAGGGATCGAATTGTTGTATGTATGTCCTTTAATTTTAGATTATAAATTTTGAAAGCATGAGATATAACACTAGGTTATACGGTTAAAATAAAAATTAAAGCACTTCATACGATGAAGTTTTGAGTAAAAAGTTAGTTAAGTTTGTTATCTAAGTAAGAAGCATTAAATTTGATATTCAATTATATAAATTAAAGCAACTGCAGTATTACATTTTTTACAATCCCTCACCAAATAGCGTAAAGTAAGTGTTGAAATTTTGTATGAAATGGCTAGGTAAGTCCGAAATATACGTTAATGAAGTCAAGGAAGAAATGCTTACATAGTTATGTTCATTACTACTCCAGTGACGTCATATCATTTTTTAAAGTAGCCGTAGTAAATTGCATCCCGGCATGATTAAACTGAAAATTAGTGGAATTAACACTACATATTAATTTTGTATTTTGATTGTTATGTATTTCCACAAAGTAACGCCTGATTTCATTACTTATTTCGTATCATGCAGAAGCCTAGCAATACTTAAAAACGCTCAACAATTGCTCTCAGACTTATTTGTCAGCGTTACATAAAACTATTTCAGATAAAACTATTATATATCTGAAATGGTACCGCACGTTATATCAAAGCAATTATTGTGCTAATTTGGCTGACACCAAGATTCTACTAAATACGTAACAAAATCATGGAGATGATTTTTTTTTTGGCACACCTAACTGAATACTATCAATACATGACAGAGAGGTATAATACATTAAGGTTTAGCACTAGACAATATTCCTAAACAAGTGTACACAGCATGACAATTTGAGTATAACTAAAAGTGACGCAGGACAGAAAGTAAAATTATCTGATAAGACAAATAGATTTTATTAATTACTAGCTGTGCCCGCGACTTCGTCCGCGTGTTAATTAGTTTATTTCGTTTTTTTGTTTTTATAGTTAAATAAAATACTTTTCCTAAAATAAAAGTAGCCTAAGTTACTCATTATTACATCATCTACCTGCCAATAAAAGTCCCGTCAAAATCGGACCAGCCGATTCAGAGATTAGCCGGAACAAACAGACAGACAAAAATGGTAAAAAATGTTATTTTGATGTATGTACCGTATATATATTCATATTTATGTAGTAAAACCTGGTTATTTCAATATTACAAACAGACACTCCAATTTTATTTATTTGTATAGATTAAGTCATAAGAGAACTTTATCACTGAATTTCGAGCATTTAGAGTTATCTACTCTAAAATCCGCAAAAGAAGGTAGACACCTACCCCATTACAAACTATCAACCTAAATGAAACAAAGTCGTTTATGTAATTTAATTTCACCACGACCCAGGAAAATAATTATAAAACCCACATACATTTCCACTGCACATTACACAGTCATTTAAAATAGATATCTATTTTATAGCTCCATTACCGTGTCCATAACAGGATGGAATTTTGCGTAGAAGCCAAATTGCGTTACCGCAAAGCAGTGTCTAACATTTTATTACTTGATAAAAAGACAGGGAGAAAATTTTGTCCCTTCTTCCTGAATTTTATGGCACTCGGTACTCGAAATGCAGCGAATATTCTGAATAATCAACTCACTTCAGTAGTGATGCTGTTTCCTTTGTATTTTTTCGTTGACTTTGTATATGTAAAATATGTATATTCGGGAGAAGTTTTAAAAGAAAATTTTGTTTAGGAATGGGTCGTTTCTGAAAAATTATGTGACTTTCAAATTGTCTGTACATTGGTAGGTTTCTTTTATCTAAGAGTTTTGTGTACGGCATATTTTTATACCATAACGTAGAACCATAACAAAAACTAATCAAAAGACTATCTATTTGAATGGCGCATGCTCGCTAGTACGTTGGCGTTTTTGTTTCGGGTGCGATCCTTGTATTGGACAACTACTTATATGATCCTTATATGATTGTTTACAGCCATAACCAAGTGCTTCGTATATTGCAAGTATGTATAATTTCCGCGAGAAAGAGATCTTCAAAATGCCATGGAGCATTTGCTGTTTTTATGCACATACGACGATATAGAATTATAGTTACAGGTAAAAAGTACAAACGTAACTATACTAACACACACTCCAATACAAACACAGCAGTTCTAAAGAAATATATCAATGACAATACACATATAATAAAAAATCTACACATAATAAAATCGTAGGAAAGTCAAAACTGTACTTTGAATATTTTTTTAAAAGGATACTTGGGGCGTGATCTACAATCGATATCAAAACCAAAAATATGTTTTTTAGATTTTTTGTCTGTTTATCTGTTTGTCTGTATGTATGTCCGGGATAAACTCAAAAACTATTGCATAGATTTACTTCAAATTTTGCATGTATATTACTAAGAGGTCGGGTCAACATATAGGCTACATATTATCACGCTATCACTTATGGGGGAGGAGCTATGATAATTTATAAAATTTAACAGCACACACAGGCACAGCTAGTCCTTTATAAGCACCAAAAAGTTTTACAAACTACTGCATCAAACAATTTATAAATAAAAAAATTGGGACAAGTAACATGATGCCATCTAATCCCAAAATAGGCAGAGAGCGATATTTAAGTTCCATCAAAAAAGAGAAACAAACATCCATACATCCATACTCACAAACTATAGTGAGATTTCACGTAAATGTATTTTAGATAAAGTTCACAGAATTGATTTTTCGGGACATTTAGTTTCGCTAGATCTCGTCTCTGGGAACACTCGTTTTGGCAAGATAGATAACATGCAAAAAGAAACGAATCTCCGTCGTCCAGGTCTTTTATATATATCCGAACTTCCATATTTTTTGTGTCTATTTTATTTAACTTCCTGTAAGTACAATAAGATAGTAAATTGCCGATAGAATGAGATCTTCTACATTAACGATCAGGATATTACTTTACGTTCTTACAAAAAAGAAAATATATCATGTTTCACAATATATTAAAGTAGAACGTCACTTGCACCCAAAGCTCCCCATCTCCAAATAACGCTGTGTCATCAATGTCTTTGGCCGAAAACTCCACTCATACCGATAATATCACTTCAACGAAAAAGAAAGTTTGAATTTCAGTTGTTTAAATGTTATATTTATTTTCATAGGTTAGTCTTCTTTTCTTAGATCATGCCCCGTAGGAACTCAAATGTGAGATAACATTTATTTATAAATCTGGAAGTTTTAGAGCCATTAACATTATTGAATTGAGTTGTAGTTAGTGAAGTATCTACTGTCAAAATTGTTATTATTTTGTTGTTACATAATAATCGAATTCTAAGCTACCCAATATGGCAAAAAATTACATAAATATTTTAATTTATGGTACTAATATAGGTACATAGTCATAGGTACGTCGGTATCGTCATAGGTACATAGTAGTAGCTTTTCGCAAATTACTGGAATACGATTTAGTGTGTACCTCGATTTGGACATCTTCCATCCATATCATTATATTTCGTGTATCTACTTTCCGATATTTTTTTACTGATATAATTAACTAACCATCTTTACATTTAAAAACAATCGGTATAATGGTAAGTGAAAATCTTTTACTTCGTCAAATTGAAATTGTGAATCACCACTTACTGTAGATTTTATTCAGTACATATATTTTGTTGTTTAACCATTAAAACCATTAAACATTAGAATCTATATCTGTATTAAAGAATAATGTGAGAATATTCATTGGGGCACTGGCACTCAAATGCCTAAAAAGGCCAGCGCAGACTGACGTCGCGTCACGGCACGGCGGGCTTTGGCAGCTTTTGGTATGACGCGGTATGTCGCGTCACGTCGTGGAATCCTCATTCGCCACAGTCACCGCCACACCCGTTTCAAACCTTATTTCAACTAATTTAGATGTCATAATACTTTGACTTGCGGGTAATTTCGGGCTGCCACGGACTGCATAGCGCGGCGTCCCGTGGGATGCCACGACATGCCGCGGTATAATTGTGTCGAAATAAAGTAAAGAATTCTAAGTTCAATGACTTAAGATTAAAAATAACTTGATCACATATAAAATACTTTGCCGTGCTGTGCCGTGCGACGTCAGTCTGCGCCGGCCTTTACACAACCTTTAAAAGCGCTTGAAACCTATAAAAGGAAAACGGAATTCTTAAAAACCCATTTTATCTGTAAATGAAGTTTATTGTAATATATATTTCCACATTTGCGTCTTTTATGAAGCTTCTGTTACATCGATGTTTTCCCAAGCTGGCCAACGTTTAAGATGGCTTTATTTAAGAAAAAACTAATTTCGTCGTTATTAGGCATCATTCGTCTCTCGCAATCCCTGGCCGGTCGTTTGTGGTAAATATTTCCTGCCGAGATTAACTCCTGACCTATCAGCGGCGGTCCTAAAACAACAATAAATACCGAGATACGACTGTGTGTGGAGGTAATTGTAATAACACGTTCATGCTATTTATATTTTAAGTAAATTTTGGGGATGGTTTAATCTCCACCGCTTTTTGGTTAATCTCCTGGGTGCGATTATGTAGGTAGGTCGCATCAGAGGTTGGTTTGTGAAAAATCAGATAAATGAAATATTTATCTCTGAAACGTGATAAAATTTATATTTTTGTATGTTTTAATGCAGATTTGAATGCGTTTACTCTTATGTTTCCTTATGCTAGGCAGCTCAGAAAATATTGACGTCACTTTTAAATTAAGGGAATCTTAACTAAGATGGTGCACTCTATTAGACTCTTTTTGCATCGCCTCAAATTGTTTCGTCCATCTATCGCATGTCGCATTATGGCGGCGCCCATGATTCGCATCAGATGACCGTGTAGCATTGTATTGATATAATGTGGATCCATTCGACCACTAGCACTCTGATGCCTATAACACTACAACTTTGCACAATCATTACGTTTTGAAATCCGTACAAAAATGTACCAAATGTTTTTAAGTACATATATTCTGTCCTATAAAATGATTAAAACATGAGGCTCTATACATATGTATATGATATAGAATAGGCCTTTATAAAATAAAGCACTTAGGGGATATCTCCATTAGGGTACTGGCACTTTCATGCCTATAATACAATACAGATATGTATGGCTAGTGACTAACATATAAGGTTGGCCTCTGGAAAATGAGTCCGCATGTAATTCAACCTTTATGATTTGATCACACAATGTTTCTTGTAATTATGAATTATATTTTCAAATAGAACAAGACACAAAATACCTACATAAAACCGTAAGAGTTCTTAGAAGAAAGATAATTAGTATACACTTACTGAAGCTACTTCTATTGCTGACCATATTCCAAGTTTATTCGCGTCAGCCAAGTTGCGATGAACCGTATTACAAATAAACAAATTTGTTTTCGGGTTGTGCTTTTACAAATAAACAAGATTTGTTTTCAGGTTGTGCTGTGATATAGAATACTGTTTATTGTAGACACTCAAATAAGATACATTCATAGCAGACAAAATAAATAGCACAATCATGTACAGACACCAGCACATCAAGCTACCACAATCTGACAAATTTCCCTAATTGAAAGTGAACCTTATGCTTATGTGATAAAGTTGAAAATCTATAAAAGGAATTTGACAGATTGGGGTAGCTGGGTGTGCTGGCGTCTGTGCAATTGGCGGTCTTATCTTATTTTTACTAACTCTAGTTTATAAGTTGTCATTGTAACTAACACATATGGAATTTATTCTGAATTAAATTATTATTATTATTACTAAGCGATTTCTTTCAGAGAACCTTTGGATGGATAGGAGCTCTAATTATTTAAAATAGTAGGTATGCAACAAATGAAGTATAGTTCCTACCTAACGATTTATATATGTACGATTTGGTGTGAAGACATTAATTAACTAACCCGGTATATGTGCCGCTTTACAATCAGAGTCGTTTGCTAAACATCCCGAAGGTATACTCGGAGAGCCAACTTCCCCATAGATTTTTCTATTGACAGGAGGAAACCACATTTCACCTTGTGGACCCAGCTAGGCAATGTATCACGCAAAGGTAAACCATCGCAACTGGGGGAGGTCAAATCTTTTAAGGAAAATCTGTTTGGAGATAAGGTAGGTTTAAAGATATATTATTTTTATAGTATTTCTTCTTTATGTTGTATGTTTACTGTATGATCTCGCGTTGTAACTTTTTTATTTTTTTATAACTCACGTGTAAGAAACACGTGATTTAGAGGAAAGTCATAACATATCAGCTTAGTAATATATAGTACAATAAGACGGTGATTATAATTATTGAAAATATGTTTAAATCATGATCATTTTAGTGTATTTATTTAGTATAATAGAATATTAATTTACTTTGAAGTATCATGACAAACATTGGACTTAAAATCTCTTTCTGGCCGTATCAAAAGTGGTCCCATTGGATCATGACAGTGATGATAGCAAATACCCCTGTGATTGGGCACACACTTGTGCATCATAATTTGATCCGTGTAGATGACTAGTCTCCATTCAGACTAGGAGGGGATTAGTACTGTTTTTAGGGCCTGTTTAATTATCAAAGAGAAAGTTTAACCATGGCTTTTGAAAGTGCCATAGTACCTTTTCTGCTACGAAGCAGTATCTATTGTTGGTGCCAAATATAAAATAGGTACCAGCTGCGTTGTAAATTTTGGCAGTACACCGCACACCTACGCCTACTGCAGGCTGCTACTGGTGATATAAAATGTTCATAATCTATATTCATAAAATAAAGTCAAGTTATTTACACCATTTATAACTCAAGAATGGCTATACCGATTTTTATGATGTCTGAGTTTTTGATCCGTCTCCTCTAAGATTAGCAGAGAAACTATTGAAATATTGAAATTCACATTTGTTTCATCCCATCACATTGTTATAGAATTTGTTTTCAAAATTTTAACATCAAAATGACAAAAAGCAACGGCCAAAATTTTTGGATTTCAAATTGGACCTGGCAAGTGGCTCCGCCATGATATACCAGGTTTTATTTATATTTGAAGGCAGTCCAACGTTTTCCGGGACAGCTAGTCTCTATATATATATTGATAGTTATAGATCATTTAAAGACAATGAGATCCGCAACTTGTCGCTCGGTGTATGGCAATACAAATGACATTGTTTATGAGTTCCCATTGATCTATAATAGATATCGGAGAACCCGACTTTTACCACTTATTGAAAGCAATTTTCCAGCATTTCTTCGACGCTCCAACAGTTTGACATATTTTCTATAGAAAATGGGTCGTAGTGTTTACGATCAATCCAAATATAATAAATATAAATACATAGGTTATTACAGTAAACCTTAACATAAAAAGTTAGAATATTATTTCCTGTATCAATAATATTGCAATAAAATCTTATCTCCCACAGAAAAAATCTCTTTTTTATCGTAAGTCGTCTAATTATTTACGTTTTCACTGTGTCACCTAGAAAACCAGCCGGTGTTAATTATTTTATTTATACAACTTGTTAGCAAACAACGCCCCCTGATGCCCACTTGATGGTAAGTGGTCACCGTGACCGTAGCCTATGAACGCTTGCCACACCAGGGGCATATTAGCGTGTTTCCGAATCAACGTCCGAATCTCCTTTATTGCGAATATTTGGGGGTAGTTAGAAATAATTGTCCATGCGGTTGGTAGTATATAAAAGAGCGCTCGCTTCGTTGACTTTTAGTCTCTTTCGAGTTAGCGGCCCTTGAGAATGGTCCGTGGAGGACTGAAACACGTGCTGGGTATCGTACTGGCGCATGTAATTTCCTTTTTTTTATATTGTCCTTCTTGCATGTGCACATTTTTGCGGGCAGAAGGGCGGTGCAAAATGCATCCCGGCATGATTAAACTGACAATTAGTGGAATTAACACTACATATTGATTTTGTATTTTGATTTTCATATCTCTTATATATCCCAAAATAAGGTAAAATATAGAACTTGAACTCGGAAAATTAATTAATAATTTTATTAAGTACCTAAATAATGGGAGTTTCTAAACACATTTTTAAATTAATTACTATCAGTTACATATAAAATCCACATTAACAATTAACTCAGACATTCCCTTCGTAACATAAAATTTGAATCTGAAATATCGAATAGACTTCGCAATTCTAATGTTACCTTCATACGTCCAACACGAGACAAGAGCTCCGAAAATTGTCTCTGAAATTACCCTCTAATGATTATAATGACTTATTTTCACTAAAGCCTTATAAATTGAGCCTTCTGCTCAGTATTAATTAACGTGCTTGTTAAAGATAATTGAACTCGAAATGAATTAAATTTATGTTGTACAGTCAACGCCACGTAGGTGGATTTACATAGGTTTTGGATTCGATCCCCACCCAGGACAAATCTTTATGTGATGAACACCATATTTTTTTCTGTATCTGGGTGTAATTTTTGTATAGTATAAATATATTTAGAAATATGTCAATAAGTTTATCAGGTGTCTGGTTGCCATAGTAGAGGCTCCGCCTAGTTTGGGATCAGGTAGCAGTGTCTTAGTTTTCCGAAGATACATAGACTCAAGCCTATTTCCCAGGCGGGTAGGCAGAGACAACGGTCTTCCATTTGTCCTCTTTCGCCCCGTTTACTGACATTATATTCTTCAAACATGCTCGCCGGTTTAGGGCACTTCTTACCTGGCCTTGAGAACGTCTCCGGTTTGGTCAGAAAATGTTTCCCTTCTGGTTGTACCATTCACACAGGCCAGGTAAGGCCAGGGTTTTGTCAATCTTCTTTCATTCATCTATTCTAAATGCCCAAACCATCTCAGCATTTTCTATCTTTGTGTAGTCACATCCTCTTTCACACCATAACGCTCTCTTGTATGAGTATTTCGTATTCTGTTTCTATTTCCGGAGATACGTATTATTATTTTTATTAAAGATGGGAATGGAAACAAAGAATACTAAGAAGGCGATGAAACTTAGATCAGTTAAGGAATCAATAAAAGCCCAAAAAATAGCTTTTTAAAATAGCTTCGCCGTTGATTTTGTCTCTTAAATTTTGAATGGGTGGAATATAACTCACGAAGATTAAAGTAAGGTTTAATTAAGTTCGCAATTACACATAATATGTAATTAGACTTCTTTAAATCTAATTACACTTCCAATTTTTCTTTCGATTCTACGCAATCATATTAAAAACGGGCATTTTATTTGAATTTTAAGAATATTCGCTCTTGTAAGATGTCTATCATAACTCAATCAGGCGTTACTTTGCGGAGATCCTTAACAATAATAATACAAAATCAATATGTAGTCTTAATTCCGCAAATTTTCACGTTTAATCAAGCTGGGACGCAATTTGCACCGCCCTCCAGTCTCTCAGCCTTCCTTCAGCCGCTGGATGTGGATAGCGCAAGACCGGCAATTGTTGAAATCTTTGGGGGAGGCCTTTGTCCAGCAGTGGGCGTCATTCGGCTGATGAAATGATGAGGAAGATCTTAGTGATGTTTTCTTTGAATAGTATTTATATCCAATACAACAACGCGTTCAGGCTGCTGTTGGGTCTGCCACGTTTCTGTAGCGCATCGGGCATGTTTGCTGAAGCCAGAGTGGACTGTTTCTACGCCACAATGCGCAAACGGTGTGCATTGTGGCACGCCGTTGGTGGCCACTCTAACAGCATTCTGGCCGTGATCGCAAGCAGATTTGACTGCCTATACATGAATCACTGCTGCACTGTTTCTCACGGAATGGGGCATCAGTGATTCATGTAGTCCACTAAACAAAATTTTTGCTATATTTTTACTAACATAGAATAAGTCTTATGTATTACTAACAATTTTGAGTCTCTGGTTACTTTAATAAATAACTTTATTATTATTATTACTACAATTTTATTGTTATATCTCACGTTTATGTCTTAGAGGCCAAGTCTATCATTTACATATTATATACTCTTTCAAACCAACCCAAGATATGAACCCAAAAATAAATCAAAAAGTAAATTGTTACTATTCAAACAAACCACAATCTCAGCAACTGATAGTTCGTTAACTCCACGAAAATTTAATATTCAATAAACAACCAACTTTATCGTGAAACTTTGTTGGCAATAGTTAACAATATCTTGCGGTACACCTGATCAATTATCTTACAAATACAAGAAGTGAGTGTATTTGCATATTCATTTTATTTTACGTTCATTTTCCAGTCGTGTTGTAAGATTTTGTGTAACAAATAATAGGGGAACTCGAAACCGATATGAAAAAAAATCTCTCAGCAAAATAATCTACTATATAAAAATAAGTCGGGTTTTCCTTCCTGACGCTATAACTCCAGAACGCACGAACCGATTTCCACGGTTTTGCATTCGATTGCAAAGAAAATTTATAAAATTTAACGCGGGTAACACCGCGGGGCACAGCTAGTGATTAATATTTTTTTCGTATGCCAGTTTGATAACTGTGTTGTGACAGTTAACAAACAACCATACGAGTTGCAAGCGGATCAAATTGTTCAGGCCTGTTGGCATGGTTGGCAAATGCTGGCTTTTCACGCCGTAGGTAGTGGGTTCGATTCCCACCCAGGACAAATATTTGTGTGCATAAACATGTCTGTTTTTCCTGAATCTGGGTGTAATTATCTATATAAGTATGTATTTACAAAAGAAAAGTAGTAAGTATATGTAGTATATCAGTTATCTGGTTTCCATAGTAAAAGCTCTGCTTAGTTTGGGATCAGATGGCCGTGTGTAAATAATACCAGGATATTATTATTATTATTATTCAGGCTCTGGTGCTTGAAACATAACTTAAAGCAGCTTGGCTTAACGGTAGTCGATTGCTATTCTAATGAAACCTCATAATAAGAGTCCTGATAACAAATCAATGCCATTGGTTTATACTTTATAGTCTAGAATATAGTATGACTGGCCAATCGCAACGTTTCGTTCCCATCGAGAGCTCAGACTCGCTCTAGCTTTCGTGTTCTGTAAACTCGTATTCAGCTTACTTACGTATCGTATGGTATTGTTACTCTAGTGTCAGGGTTGTACAAGCCGCCCAGGTAGGCCTCTGTTAGTGCCCTCCGAAGCACGGTGACGCATTTAGGCGGTCACCCATCTACCGCGAGCAGTTACTTAGCCTCACCAATCGCTTACGGATCGGTGAGAGCCTACTTATCATCAATTTTGGTTGATTATTAAAATGCAAAAGTTTTCTCACTATGCAATGCCTTAGCTTGACGGAATAAGACATCGACGTTTGACGTTAAGTAAGGCCAATCACGATAAGGGCGCATGCCGTGCATATGTACCCTTCATCAAGCTTGTATTAAAATATCTTAGGCCTCATAATTATTATATTAAAGTTTCCACTTCCTATATACCAGTATTTAGTCAGTTTACTCTATTGACGTATATTAAAAAAATGTGATGAATAACTCGAATTGTTCCGAGATATCATTTATCGTAGTCGAATTTCATGCATGTCAATAAATGAATGTTTGGTATGCGAAGGCTGTAGATCAGGAACATAATAATATACTCGCCGGGTAACTTTGCCTATTAAGTAGATACAAAGTAGTAGTTAGACCATAGTCTTTTTGTTTAACTTTTTGTTGATTAACTATTTGTAGGTCGGATAGGGTTGTCAAACTTAAAGATACAAATGCTGGACTCAGCGCTTCATTAAGCTCGACATTTACTTAACTGACGGGGGTCAACAACAAAACGGAGATAAATATTGTAAAGTTTTAATATATAAGACTACCTTAGCCCTCATATACATCTATTGTCAGATGAAGCAGTGGCATCCTCCTAGACTAACGTAAGGTTAAAAAAAACAAACGTTTAATATCAAGTCTATTATAGGGAGTTAAACAAAGCCTGTTACGTTTTTATTTATATAGCTGAACAGATGAATCACGTACAAGTTACTCTTAAAAGAGACCAGCCATATCATAGCAAAGTTAGCTATAGCTAACAAAAAGCAAAAGACCTAGACAGGCGGGACTAGTAAAGTTTAAGGCCAATATGGCCACAAAAAGCCATACATGTCTGGCCAAAACCGGATGGATACCTGACAACCCTAAATAAGCATATCCCGATGGCCATGGCCTTATTAAAATGAATGAGCTACTTCTCCGTATGTATAAAAGAACATAAGTAAAACATATTAATTGGAATATCAAAAATATACGTATTGTTTAGGTTAGGTTATCAAATAAAAGCATAATATATTAGAGTAATTAAGTTTTAGTTTCAACAGCATTATAGTTTCAAATTGAGTCAATTAACAACCAACTATTTAGGGCTAAGGACAACAGAATGAGGTCTAAAGTTAATACTCGTAATTCATTACCATGACTACTAATGACGGTCACCGTAGCCTCGTTGGTAGTGATCCTGCCTACGAAGCTGGTGGTCCTGGGGTTCGAATCCCGGTAAGTGCAAATATTTGTGTGATGAGCACGAATATTTGTTTCTGAGTCATGGATGTTTTCTATGTATATAAGTATTTATCTATCTATATAAGTACGTATATCGTCGCCTGGTACCCATAGACAAGCTTTGCTTAGTTTGGGGCTAGGATGATCTGTGTGACTGTGTGACATTGTCCCCAGATATTATTATTATTTAAAATTGTTAATGTGTTTACTTCACAAAGATTCAGCTTAATCAAATGACAGGCAATATGCACCACCCGCCCGGGAATATTCTTAATTAAATCATTTTGTATCTTAAAAATATGTTGGTATATAACTTCATAGGACATAGGTGGCATGTCGAATTGCAAATAACGTATCAAGCAGCTTCTTTATCAAACTCTACGTTTTAAATGTAGGTAATAAATAAACCTGCTAATAAAAGCGTTAGAAAGAGGTTACGTTCTCATACCTCCCAAAAAGTTTATATTCGAGATAGAACTTCATTAGATTGCGGAACGGTTATGAGCAAAGAAAATTCGTTGCATGTGCTAGTTTATTAATTAAGCTTGCTTATAACGTTATAATTCTCGTTTCATATATACATTGATCTCTAATCACCAACAATAGATGATATTTAAGTACGCCGACAGCACCGTGAATCATCAAGACTACGTCGATATTCAATACAATGGGTTAATACGTTTACAAATAGCAGCGCAATTGGTTACGACGTCTCGCATAACTGTACACACTATAATAGACGTTATATGAAAATAGTAAGGTTGAATATTGACTGATAATGTTTTAAATACTTCTACATAGAACACACAGCTGGAGACACCTTGAAGCTTTGATTGGAGTCTATTCCTAATAGTAGCAATAAACACAGAGCTAACACGCATGGACATCCCTAACAAAAGCACGCTAATGAGAAAATCGTGTACCTACGAACCCCGATCGAGACCTGAATGTACTTATTGAGTGAAAGTAGCCATAGTAAATACTGTTAAACCAGTAAGTATTGTAATAACAATGCGAGATACATAAACGTTGTGAACTTGAGAGAAAACTGGAGCGTGTTAGAATTTAATTTTACTGCGAAGTTTGAAGACTGTTTTCACTCTGTCTGATTTATGAGCGCAATATCCGAGTTTTCTGACAATCATTTTGTTATTATGTTACATCGTATGCTTTTTTATAAGATATTTGTGGAAAAACAGCCTTCTGAATTTTATTGCGTTTACATAATAGCGAGTGGTCTGTCCATATTAAATAAACACACTTGCTTACATATAATTTTATTATTTTGACGGCTTACTTATTCATATAAAGGTTATAAGTAAGCAGTATAACATAGTCTAAGAGCTGAAGTGGCCGTGAGCAGGGCACATAGCTCGTAGAACCGACGGCCACAGGCACAGAAATAATTATACCAATAATGTCCTGATGAAGGTAAAGTTAGAAATTGATAAGCACTTTTGAAGGTAGTTTTTAATAAATATCTATTAAGACAACATAGTCCTTTAATATAAATTTATTTTACTAACCAAATTTAGTACTTTGTACTACCTTTAACTGTCGCGATATGTCTCTACCGTGATCATGATAGTTGTGACTGTATTTCTCCAATATACAGGGCCAAATTTTCGCATGCTGCGACGCGACGTTTATCTATCTACCGTCATTTTAAATGGTATAATAGCGGAAATAAAACGACAAAAAAAATATATAGGTTACTTTGATACCTATTCTTAATCCAATTGGATTGTATTAATAAATTACCTTTACAATAATAACCCAGTCCCCCATTTACCTAAAACGCTAACAATGACTTAAACAATTTCGTTCGCATGTAACAGCATGTGAAAAGGCAATTGTCTCATTTGTTCCGCACGTACCATTCACACGGCTTTGCTCTTAATGCTCAGCTGTTGCACCCAATTACATAATATATTGCTATGTCTTGTTTTTAATATGAATACGTTTTCAATTAATTAAGAATTGTAATTGAGATGACTGGCGAATGTGAATACATGCGAAAATTTTGTGCAAATATTCAAGCTTTCCAGTGTAGTACTTATTTATTATTGAAGTATATATGAACTGCTCTACTGAGGGCTTCTTCCTTGCAGAATACACTCGAGGCAATAGCATTATAGTATCACTAGCTGTGACCCGCGCTTAAATCCCCGTCATACTTTATAAATTATAGCTCATGTATCGTTCAGATACATAAGCTATATACTACAAAGATTTATCAAAATCCGTTTGGTAGTTTTTGCGGTAAAGACTAACAAACTTCCTTACATCCATACATTCTACTCACAAACTTTCGCATTTATATAAATATTAGTAGAATAGTGAGCTTACCTATGTGCATCGGGAAACGGGAAAGGGTAGGCAATGAGTAGATAATGGCATGTACGTTGCAAGTGTTATTTTCGACAGTAACCTCTAACATCAGGTATGCCTATATGCCTGTTTATTGACTTAGCAGTACAAATAAACATATGAAATAATTTTACAAATGTCTAATAAAATAAATAGACTGTGTAATAAAAGAAAAAAGATTATCTACGATATTCAAGGTTTCGAGTAATTTATTCACCGCTAAAACATATTGTCATCTATGGCTTTTAAAATCATAGAAGTGGTAATAATATAAGGGAGGATAAAGATAATAAAATAGATTCTATAATAAGAAATACTTTCTGCCGCATCCAGAGGTTAAAAAATTAGTTGAAAACAGGACATAACAGATAATACTCCACCGATAAGGATATCTCTGAATCCGCTAAAATTATTTACGAAGGGTTGAGGTTAATTTTAAAAATAAGTATTTTATGGATAGTAAATCCTATATTCTAAAAAATAAGTTTAACCTGCCTTGTAAGATTTTTTAATATTATTGTTGGGTCAATTACAAAGTGTACAATGTTGACTTAACGTCCACTAAGCAAGGTTTAAAATCCAACTCATGGGTTTTACGCCGACACTTAAAACTTCTGTGATACTTCAAAAGTAATTACTTTAAACCACCATGTAGAATCATACAACTTAGGATCGCCGAATAGTTTACTTTTATTTATGTGTATAGCTAGCCGTGCCCCGTGGTTTTACCCGCGCTAAACTTTACAAATTATAGCCTTTGTGTTACTCGGACACATAAGCTAGATTACAACAATGTTTCATCAAAATCCGTTTGTCGGTTCCATAGTTTTTGCGTGAAAGTGTAACAAACATCTCAACATCCATACTCACAATCTTTCGGATTTATAATATTAGTACGATTATGTTCATTTTCACCATGAATTTCACCATCGGTTTTTTTTCAGTTCCATACCTAGTAATAGAAAGCAATTACATTTTAGATCCTGAAAAGCTTATTCAAAATTAAACTCTAGGTACCTAAATGTCGAACAGGCTCAGTTATAAGTGCTCGGTTACAC
The DNA here is from genome assembly GCA_951640165.1 of Pseudoips prasinana. NCBI lineage: Eukaryota > Metazoa > Arthropoda > Insecta > Lepidoptera > Nolidae > Pseudoips > Pseudoips prasinana. Next base: position 22,144,906 of record OX621240.1, read on the forward strand.
AGGAACACCGGCGAGCAGGTTTGCGAAGTTGGCTGGTAAAATTTTACGACGATAAAATATAATGTCTGCCACCTGCTCACAAACGAATTACTAATTGAGGTTAAGTAATACCGATAGGTTTCAGATCGAAAAAGAAACCATGTATTATCTGACGCAGCAGTGTCAATCTAGCTTCTTTCACAAAATGTATTGAACAAAACAATCACGCCACAAAAGCTTTGACAAGTCACGATACATTTATCGAATAACCATCGGAAATTCACGACCCAAATTTGGCAGTTATACTTTACCTCATATAAATTGGCTCATGATAGATATCAGTCGCTGACCGCACTGGCGCTCATAGACAGATGCTCTCACCTATCTGTAAGGGATTGGCGAGGTTAAGCAACTAGGCTCGTGGTCAGTCTATAGATGGATAACTGCCAAAGTGGTTTAATTTCTGCGCGTCTCTGTGCTCCGGAGGGTACGTTAATCTGTCGGTCCCGGTTGTAGCTACTAGGAAACAGTCGTTAAGCCATGTCAGAGGCCTAATGGACGGCTGAAACAACTCTGACATTAGGGTAACCACTGCCCATAAGATTAATAAGTAAGTATCCACTGACGCTTAGGCAATATATAAATGAAACCAAAGCTCGTTTCTTATGACGGAAACAACCATGTTCCTCCTCTCTACACAATTTTGCCACCATATTACTCACATGCTGTGTGGTGACGGCGACAAATATCAGAATCAGATTATCAACACCCCATCTCATCCCGTGGGGGGCGTAGAAGTCGACCCGAGGGAATATCTACCAGAGGACGGGCAGCAGCTTCCTTCTGATTACTATGACCATCTTACTGCGATCGCCAACCCGCCTGCCAAGCGTGGCGATTATGGCATATCCCCCCAAGACGATTCTTAAGGGAGACTTGTCCAGCAGTGGACTTATTTAGCTGTAATGATGATGATGATGATGATTACTCACTTACTTATCTTGTGGGCACTGGTTACTGTAGCATCAGGATTGGACTAGCCGCCCAGTAAGCCTACGACATGACTAAATGACTGTTGTCTAATGACTACAACCGGGCCAAAAGAAAAAAAGAAGAATTATATATGATGTATAATTTTATTTAGAGGCTGTGAAATTGATATTTGTTTTATATTTTAAACTCAACTTACCTAATAATTTAATTCCATAACACTGATCACCATTTTTTTATCTAAACCTATTAAAGTACAGAGAACAACAAATTAAATTAAATATTATTTTGACATCTTTATACTGGCGTTGATGTTTACGGCCAGATGAAAGTTAGTGTAGATTTTAAGATTAATGTATTTGTGGTGATTATTAAAATAAAAAAATACAAAATATTGTTAATGACACGAAAGTTTTGTGAATTAACACCTGACTTATTTCACGTCATACATTGACATGATCTCTTTCTGAAATCGAAAACCGCTTCAAACTACATCACGTCTCTTATTGAAATGGGGGTAAAAAAGAAAAACTAAAGGAAACATAGTAATCACAGTATAAGTAATAAATGTTCCTGCATCCTTATCGGCAAACCTCACCGTATTTGTTTCTTTATATTTATTTCCTTTGCGGTGATATTTCAATGTATGCTCTCTTGGTACAGTCGCCGTCACGTCAGTGGATAAAGTTCACTACGAATAATGTCCTTATTACCTACGTTATAAAGTCGATGTCAAGGTCAAAGCGTATCCATCAACATAGCGTCGACTGTACATTTATTACAACATGGTTGATTTAGTATTGTTCGTCGAGATTCGGGAACATTGACATGACTAATGATGTACATTTTTAGTGAGCTATTTTGCCTTGTTTGTATCAAACTGCTAGAAGGTGGGTTCTGATTCTGGCTATGTATTTATACTGTGTTCTTCTGTTTGCTCCTACAGCGTAAACTATTAAAGCACTATGGAACTATGGTACTATGGGTACGCAAGACGTCATGGAGGGTTAAAATAAAAATAAAATAAAAAAGGTTTTTATTCACGTCGACTTAAAAAAGCGCTTGTAAATAGTCAGAACATGTTTGTAGTAATTTAGTTGTATACATATATATTTAGTATTATTTCTAGTAACATAGATATTTAGGTACACATTGTATTGATTGTATGAAAACATTTATAAAAATTATTTTATAATAGCAATGATATTTAGCTAGCTCGTATCAAGTTGTTGTCAAGAGATTATGTTTAAGTTTAATTATCTAGTTTAAGAAGTTAAAGCCTCGAACTCAACGCGCAGTTATCTCGATGACCTTATGCAAAAAAATATCAACTAGTGTCCGTTTTGCAATTTTTTTCAATGAAAACCAGCGCAAAAAATAAGATAATGAAAACTTGTTGAAATATTTTGGGGATAATATTATAAGAAAAACCAGGCTTATTTTTCTGAATAGATTAAACACTACGGGCTTCGAGAATGCTCGAAGACTACGGGTTATGAATCAGAACAGATAAAATATAAAATAATACCGAATAAAAAAACATATATAATATTACAGAATACAAATTATTCTCTATAAATTTGTTCTAAACCTTAAACACTTCAACTATAAAACTATGCTTACTTTCTACGTAATAAAGACGCAATCACTGTCAAAATGTCAACCTGTCGAGGCATCGTTTGTACCAAGTATAAGGCTTTATACTACGTCACGCTAAAGTTGATATGGCGGATATTAGAAAAGCATTTATGACGTAAAAACCCGTCGATATAAGAACCTCTTCCGTTTTTAAAGTAATTTAAAAAGAAATAAGATAGTTACACGATATATTAATTGTTTATTTTTTGTATTATTCTTTTGTTTATGTAGGTAATTGTGATTAGTCTTTGAAGTTAGAATAATAGTCGACCTTGCGCTTGTTTCTCACGATAGTAGATGTACAATACTTTCTCGAATTGTAAATATTCGCACGTTCTAATAACGTATGTAGTAAAAAGTTCCATTTATAGTAAAAGTTCCATTTAAAGTAAAAGTCTACAGATTTTTGTTGAAAAATACTTTGATAAAGATTTTCTTGGCAACAGAAATTTATAAAACTAAAATGTATAAAAAAATAAACATTAGTTATTAATTTATTTGGGAATTAAGTTGTGTCGATTAAAAAGGACAAAAAATAAGAAATGAAACTTTGACAAATTATTTACTAATAATTATCATAATTACCCAATTATCATAATTATCTAAATTTGAACAGATAATTATCATAATTACCTAATTATGATAATTTTCACTTTAAATTTTGTCAAAGTTTTATTTCTTATGTTTGCTACTTTTTATTCAACACAACTATCGCCAATACCAAATAAAGAAATAATGTAAAAATATATCTTGGAAAATAAGTACGTACCTATACATTTCCCTCAAAATATTTCTTAGATAAGCCTTTATTGGCTCCCAAGAGTTAACGTAATTGTGCACGCAGTTACAATAAAACACACACAGTACAAGTATTTCAGTAAATGGCAACACTCTATAACATAATAGATATTTTGAGAGTAACAAAAAGACAGCGTATCTATCGAAAATTCTCCGCTTCGCATCGTAACTGCCGATGATAACTTATTCGTAAGCCCATTTTGGGCTAAATTTATGGTTGATTTAACTCGTTTATACGGAAAAAAACTTCCTGTACTTAACGATGAGATAGACCACGTATAGATATGAAAATACGAGACTTACTATAAATTCTAACCTAAGCTTTTCATCCTTCACACGGCAAGATTTTCAACTTTAATAAAGTAGATGAGATCCTTACAGACTAATGTTGATTCAACTCAAGATATATTCTAACCTAGAGTTATTACTTCTAACTTAATTAACTTGAACGTCTGTACTTTATGGAAAGAGTCAGGAATACCCAAAGTTAGGAACTCTAGCGGCAAGTAAGAATTATGAGTAGGTAAATGATTTACTACCTCACACGTCCGTATATTATTAACAGTAATGTTAAGTAAACTAACTTTTTTAAAGAAAATAATTAATTATATATCAGCACTGGAAAACGCCAGTGATATTTAAAATAGTGTTGCCAGTGCCTAGTTTTTATAGATGCCGATTAATATTCTAGATAACAAAAAGTTAATATATTATGTTCTGTATTGAACGTAAGTTGGGAAGTATAAGTAGAATATAAATGCGTATCATAAATTGCAAGTTGATGGCCGATAAGTGGAGCACGTGCCGATAATTGATTTCGCGCCTCTGATAACTATAATGTATTGAGTATCCGAGATAGGTTCGCGAACAAACACGTACCGGTTTGGACAACTCGAGTACGTGACGCGAATGTTGCAAACTTGATCCGTTACAATTACCAACGCGATCAATAGCACAAACAGTGCAAAGGTCTCGGTCAAAGTTTTCCTTCGACTGGCTTGTTTGTTATTCAGAACAATCAGGAGTTTAGTAGGCTGTCGCTAACCTGGTTAGATTTCTATCTGGGAACATTGGATTTCTTAATTAAAGGCTGCCATTCGAATTGGGAAGTTACGGACTACCGCAAGGGATTCTTTACGTATATTTTCTGCTCCCGAAAATCCGGTTCGCCTTAATGAATGTTAATAGCATTTCGCCGCAAATAGCAGCATTAATCTGCTACAATATCACGATTATATGGAGTACTAACAAGATAATCCTACCGCTATCGAATCAAATAAGGCCTTTTAATTAATTAGCAGCGTTCACTAAATCCGAGGAGTTGTGGGGCGATGCATTAAATCCCGCTCATCGCACTGGCCGCACTAGCTGCATAGAGCCTCGCCTTAATTGCAAAGAGCCGCGTCAGCTAAGATTTACCAATTAAGAGAACCGGGAGCGGAACCACTTGCCCATTCAGCGGCTCCGTGCACTCGAGCATGGTGAACTAAAGCCGGATCATATGAGTCCATTCTATCAGTACCGATATATCCACTGAGAATTGTCGTTCCACATGTTTGAGGAAATCTCACAAAACTCATTGTTGGAAATGAAATCTCCTGTTTATGAATGCTGCTTCTTCTCACTAACAAAACACACCTCGTAATAGTATCTTTCTATCGTTTCCTTACAAGGAAGGGCCTCCTCTAACAATGAGAGAGGAAAGGCCATAATCCACCGTTCAGCCCGAGTGCGGACTGCAAGCCATAAAAAACATTTTTTGGAGGACTCTCATGTATGTAGGTTTCCTCAATCCTCTCGATGACTAACGTTTTAAGTACGCCATAATTAATTTCAAATACACATATGAATCCGAAAGGTGCGCCTTGGGTTTGAACTCGAGGCCACTGTATCCACATTCCAATGCTTTAATCATGCTATTTTATGTTTAGACCAAAATTCATAGTATAGTATCTAAGTATTCACTTATTTAGGAAATTTGAAGTTAAGAATCTTTTTCTTTTAAAAAAAGATTCTTTACTTCAAATTTCCTAAATAAGTGAATACTTAGTAGTACTACCAGAATTACTCCCAGGCAGCAAATTATAATTAATATTGTAATTGGTTGTCTGGGAGTCATCGTTTTTACCGATTAAGCTACCATTACTGTTGTTCACTTTAGGTACTTAATTTAAATTATTTGACACAATAAAGTGTGCTTATTATTATTATTTCACATTATTCATTTAGTTTCTTATTTTTACACGTTTATAATTTTAAAATAGATATAAATAAGCAATAATAAATTAAAATACGTCCGGTTTACTTCAGTTCTTATTAGCCAGGAAAAGCCGCTTAGGCTTTTCACTTACTTAGACTTATGACCGTTGTCAACTATTGCGAAGTCACGTTGCATCCCACACTCAACACCAAGGAAATATCCCTTAAGAGTGCATCAATTATTATTATTATAGTTTTGGTATTTTATTTATATTTACTAACCCACAGATCTTTAGAATATCGCCAGAATATTAAATCCCAATCGTGCGTGAATAACGTGGAATGTTTACAAATGAATTGGGACACTTTATGTACAATTGTTCAATTGATAAATTTTATTGATATTTTATGACCAATTTCGACAAATTAGCAAAGCAGTCTTAGTAAAGTACAGACTCCAGCACATGAAGCTACACCAATCTCTCAAATATCCCCAATTGAAAGTGAACCTTATACTTTTGTGATAAAGTTGAAAATCTTTTAAAGAAATTTGACAGATTGAGGTAGCTGGATGTGCTGACGTCTGTACATTATCATTTAAAAGTATCACCTAATTTAAGGCGCTTTAGTAATTATCACCTCATTGTGAGAAAGAAAGATATGTAATTCTCATCTTCTCACGCAATTTGTAAGAGTCAACTGTGGGAAACGAATTACTTAATGTGTAGTTTCGGTACTGGTCAACCAGGCAATGGCATAATGTTCAAACATATCTAATTATACCCTAGGTCATAGTCCAGTCCTACTGCAGGTCAATCAAGAACATTTTACAGAACTCTCAGGCATCCAGTTTTCTTCAAGATGTTATCCTGTTCCCATTTGAGTACGAGATAATTAATTTCTAATACACACATGAATTCAAAAAGTCAGTGGTGCACTGACTTTTTGAATTTTTACATTTTTTCTTATGTTAGATTTTTTACAGCCTAGCCAAATTAAGTTCTATTTTTAATTATTATTCCCACTATATTAACAATTACTATGAGTCTTTACCGCTCAGAGGTGGGAAGTAGCATCTTGCACTTGCTACTCGGATCAAATAAACGCTGCTTTTTGAGCATGAGAAATGAAAAAATAGTTTTATCTTCTATCGGCAGTCCCCAAAGACTGCCTCGCATGTTTCTTATCTCTTCAAGGCTTTACAATTAACCGATTTGCCTGAATTTGGAACGAAGATGTATCTTAGTCCTGAGGAATATGTAGGATGGTAATTATTCCGTTATTATTTTTTCCCCTGCTGGAACTTTCCAGCAGGCATAGCTAGAAACGCAAACTAGTTCGTTAAAATAATCCAATCAGACACTTAACAATATTTTCTTTTACAAAATCGTAAAAACTTATGAGCCTTTAGCAAAGTCGACCTAAGGCCCCTTTAATAGTTAGAACAGAATATTAACACAAGAAATTGTAGAGAAACTTTGGGACAAATCGATATCGTTATCTCAATTGAGATAAAGACGTTACATGAAATCTCTTTGTTCAGCTTACTATAACACTTTTTATTCTAACTGGCGATAAAAGAGATTTTATAGCATATCTATGTAGTTAATTTGTTGTATGAAAATTTTGTAGCAAATGGAAAAGACAATTCCGTGCGTTACAAAATAAATCCGAATTGGTATGATTATATTTCATTTTAATTTTATGATATTGTATTCTGGACGTTATCGCACCAAATTTACTTTTGTTATAATATTAAAAACCTTATGGAGGTTTACTCAACATGGAGATCGGGCGCGCTGTATACAAACATACAAACAATAAAGTCAATATGATACTATTATCAATGTATTTACCCCCTTTTTTAAGTTTTAAATTTCAATGCGTGTTTCGATGTTAAAGAATTAAATTTAGCATAATTCATGTAATAGACATAAGTAACTATAAAAAAAAGTTATATGTACATATGTATTATAGGCAGGCCCCCTACAAGATGGACCGATGATCTTGTGCGGGTCGCTGGAAACTGCTGGATGCGAATAGTGCAAGACCGGCAAGTGTGGAGATCTTTGGGGAAGGCCTTTGTCCAGCAGTAGACGTCTTTCGGCTGATACGATGATGATATGTATTACGTACATACATATAAATGCACATGTTTAATAAGATTGTACAAACGCTAGGCATCTCTTCTAGGCAACTTAATTCACTGGCATATTAAGTGAAAGGACGTTTTTTCCTCTTGTTATAGTGAAAAAGTTAAAGCTTATAATAAGAATCACGTGGCCAAAGCTCAACTACATAACAAATTTTGGAAATTAGGAAAAGATTCGTTTTCAAGCCTACTCTAACAAGATAAAAATCTACATTTCGCAGTAGGCGTAGTTTGCATACATTTCTCTCGAATACCAAGTAATGGTAAATAGAACAAAGAATATTGTGCCAATAATAATATCCTGCGGATCCAAAAGCCCAAAGTTAGAGCGTTGAACAATAATGAGATTAAAGAAATTATTTATTTTAAACTTATCTGTATTACAAGTAAGCCCTCGAGCCGGTGTGCAATAAAAAGACAATAGAAGGGGAGAAAAACAAAGGTAGAATAAATTAAACGAGAAAAATAGGCGACACGTTTGAACGTGATTTCTTGAATTCGGGGAACATTGGCTGTATTTCATGGGAAAATGCGTTTTTACCCCCATCTCACCGGGGGTATACGTTTGAGTAAATAACGTACTCTAGTAATATACATTTGTATGCCACGAGGGCCAGGCAGTCCCATGGCAATAAGGGTGTAGATTAATGTATATCTAAAATACATACACACGATGGTGAAAAAACAAATTAAAACAGTATATTGTGAACTGTAAAAATATAGTACGTACTTATTTACGTGTTGTTTTAAGTTTTATTTCGAATTTAGGAATAAATAATAATATATACTTTTACATATAAATAGTTTAGTTATGTATAATACAAACAATATACCACTGTAAAATAAAATTAAAAAGTTAACAAGAAAATATATATTTTCACTTTATATACAAAAACCTAAAAGTTCCGCATCGCTTCCATTGAACGTTTGAACTGTTTTTTTTTTGGTTTCAACTAAATATTTTATAAACTATCTAAAGCTAAAGACTTTTATAAATCTTTAGAACATAAATAAAGAACATCTAACGTTAAAACTAGAAATAGCAAATAGTAAATCTTACACAAAACGCCTATTTTTTTTTTTTTTTTTTATTAGCCTGTATTGTCCCACTGCTGGGCAAAGGCCTCCCTCCATTCTTTCCAACGCTCACGACTGTGTGCCATCTCTTTCCAATTCTCAAGGAAGACATCCAGTTCGTCCCGCCATCTCCTTCGTGGTCTGCCGCGACCCCGTGTCACTGTTTCAGGGTACCAATCATGAGCTTTGCGTGCCCACAGCTCGTCCGGCATGCGACAGACATGTCCTGCCCAGTCCCATTTAAGCTGAGCAGCCTTTTGAGCCACGTCAATAATTTGTGTTCTGGAGCGCAATGTAGTGTTTCGAACGTGATCTGTTAATTTAACACCTAAGATACTGCGCTCCATTGCACGTTGGCAAACCTTGAGTTTGGACTTTTGGATGTTTGTCAAAGACCAAGTTTGTGCGCCGTAGGTCAAGATGGGGAGAATACACATGTCCATTAATTTCTTCTTTAGAGACATGGGCAGAGTGCCTTTGAAAAGTTCCTTCATGGACCAGTAACTCTTCCAGGCATTTTCAGTTCGTCTTGCGATCTCTTTGTCTTGTCTTGCCTGGAAAGAGATTACTTGGCCCAAGTAGATATAGTCTTGGACATATTGTATTTTCTCCCCGCCTACATGTATGCTCCTTTTGGAGCTGTTAGTCATGATTTTGGTCTTCGACATGTTCATCTTCAGTCTCGCTGAGGTCTTGCAACATATGTTCTAGTCCTGTGGCTGTGGGAGAGAAAAGAACAATATCATCAGCGAAGCGAAGATTAGTTAATTTCGCCTCGCCAACGACAATCCCCCTCTCTTCCCATCTGGCTGTCAGCGTCTGAAAGACTTCTTCCAGGGTGCTGGTGAACAATTTTGGAGACAGCGGGTCGCCCTGTTTGACTCCCTTGAGAATATCGAACTTTGGACCTGACCTCTCTAATTTGATGGCAGCTGTGCTATGGGTATATATATTACGCAATAGATGAATATAAGTGGGTTCTATGTTTTGCTTTAGAAGGGCATTAAATATGGCAAAATGTGTGATACTGTCAAAAGCTTTTGAATAGTCGACAAATGCAAGATACAAAGGAATTCTGTATTCTTGGTATTTCTCGACTATTTGGTTGATTGTATGTAAATGGTCGGTGGTGGATAATCCTCGACGGAAACCTGCTTGTTCTGGTGGTTGTTTTAGATCTAATTGGTCAGCTATACGTTTTTCAATAACTTTAATGAAGGTTTTGTAAATGTGAGATATAAGACTTATTGGCCTGTAGTTGTTGATCAAATCAAATCAAATCAAAGTAACTTTATTCCGTAAAAATTTTACATTTATGTGGAATCGTCATATTTTTTTTACCCTACCGTGCAGTGCATGACGTGGCAGCTACTGAGAAACACTGCCAGAAAACTCAGTAGGAATCCTTTTTTAAAATAAAATATACTTAAGATTAATTACAATCATGTGTGTTGACTCAGAACAACTCCATCCCAAGCACTTTTATCACTTAAATAATCAGAAATTTTGTAATATGCCCTGCTACACAATTTGGCTTTAATAATTCTTTTAAACTTATTCGTAGACAATTCTCTAATATCATTGGGAAGTTTGTTATAGAATCTTATACATTGCCCCATAAAAGAGTTACTTATTTTGTGGAGACGGGTAGTATGCAGTATGAGATTATTCTTATATCTAGTATTTACATTATGTGTATCGCTCCTTTTACAGAAGGAATCGATATTTTTATGCACATATAGTAAGTTTTCATATATATACTGAGATGGTACAGTTAGAATGTTGACCTCTTTGAATTTTTCTCTTAGAGACACTCTAGGGCCAAGATTATAGATAGCTCTTACAGCTCTTTTTTGCAATATAAATATGGTGTCAATGTCAGCAGAGCTACCCCAGAGAAGAATTCCATAGGACATTACACTATGAAAATAACTGAAATAAACCATTCTAGCTGTGTCAACATCAGTCAGCCGTCTAATAGTTTTCACTGCATATGCTGCAGAACTTAATTTGCCGGACAGTTTTTCTATTTGTGGGCTCCATTGTAGCTTTGAGTCAATAGTGATACCCAAGAACACAGTTGATTCAACAGGGTCCAACCTAGCTCCATTAAGTTGTACATTGGTTGTCGCCTGTTTCACATTCGGTGTAGTGAATTTAATGACTTTAGTTTTCTTATCATTAAGCACAAGATTATTGGCATTAAACCAATGAACAACTTTAGAGATTGCATCATTAACATCGTCAAAATTGCTTAATTGTCGGTTTATTTTGAACGTCAGGGAAGTATCATCTGCAAACAACACAATCTCATGCTTATCCCTTACGTAGTAAGGTAAGTCATTTATATAAATTAAAAACAAAAATGGGCCCAGAATTGACCCCTGTGGGACGCCCATTACCACTGGAGATCCCGGAGATATTTTACCGTTTATTTCGACCTTCTGAATTCTATTGCCCAAGTAAGAAGTCAGAAGTTCGAGAGCCTTGTTCCTAATACCGTAGTGGTGGTATTTTCTGACCAGAGTATCATGATGAACGCAATCGAACGCTTTGGACAAATCGCAAAAGATACCTAATGCATCTTGCGAGTCTTCCCACGCCGCGAATATACTTTTTAATAAGTTGACCCCTGCATCTATGGTTGAACAACCCTTTGTGAATCCAAACTGTTTCCGGTGTAGTAAATTATGTATATTAAAGTGTCTGAGCAGCTGGCTAAGCATAAGCTTTTCAAATATTTTACTAAGAGTGGGCAGCGCGGAAACAGGTCGAAAATTTGAAGGGTCTGAAGTATCACCAGCTTTAAACAAAGGAATGATTTTACTATACTTCATCAAGTCAGGAAATACACCTGATGCAACACAGCAATTGAACACAGTAGCTAAGTGTGGGGCGATTATAGTAATAATTGATGAAACAGTCTTAACAGATAGACCCCACAGATCCTTTGTGTTTTTCATATTAATACTCTTGAAAGCATTTGAAATATCTTTAGGGCTAACCACCGAAAATTCAAAAACTGTGTCACACGACTCTACGCTTTGCTTGAGTATCTGCTCAGCAGATGTAGAAGAACATGAAAGAGAGTTAGTAAGTATGACTGGAATATTCGAAAAATATTTTTCAAACTCAGTCGCAATCTCCAAATCGCCTTTAATATCTATGTTGTTTATTACTAAGTTAAAATCACGACTACGTATTTTTGTTTTACCTGTCTCAGCATTAATTATCTTCCAAGTAGTTTTGATTATATTTGTAGAAGATTGAAGTATATTTTTTATGTGCAAAGATTTAGCAGCGGTACAGGCTCGTCTAAATGTTTTGGCATATTGTTTCACATATTCTTGAAACTCTGTATGTCGGACTTATCGCCTTTCTTATGGAGTAGAATAATATTGGAATGGCAAAAATTTTAAGGAAGGTTACCGGTACGAAGAATATCGTTGAACAATCGTGTAAGGTGAAACAGAAGCGATGGTTCACCCATTCGAAGGGCTTCGGTGCTGACACCATCTTCTCCGCAGGATCTGTTATATTTCAATGTGCTTAATGCATCTCGAACCTACCTTATTTAAATAAATATAATCAAAGCATTAAATTTGTTTCAAATTTTGATAGATGATGTACACACTAACTTTACCAATTACATTAATGAAACAAAATAGTCTACCTGACAAAATAAATTTTCCTGAGGCTACCTCATAAACCAAATGTTCTCTTACTTAATACTTAACAATGTGAATAAATCATTAAAATAACTTTCCTAACACCATAACGTATAAATAACCTCTCTTATTGATGTAACTTCCCGAGCCTTTTAACATGGCGACCTTTTGTGAGAGCCACAGGAAGTGATAGGGGAACCACTCTATGATTTATTCGTCACTACGTCTAAGGAGGTATGAGATATATATAAGAAGGTGTAAGATTGTGAGAGAAAGCGCTCAATTTACCCATAAAAATAATCAATTTGAATTTCGAACACGGAAAACAAAAGGTGGTTCTTATTAAGAAAATGTGTCAACTGATCAGTCAACGGAAAAAAAGGTTTTTATTTATGTATTTTAAAACATTGTTCTACAAGTTTTTTTATTGAAAGAAAGCCAAGAGTCTCTGTGTGTGAGTAAGATAGAAGAAACATTTAACATACATGTGGTATAGTGAAACATTTATTTAGTAAGTGGTTTTGCTCCAATTTAATTGAAGTAATTTATTTGTATTTTTTATGCAATTTACAACTAGGAATCGTGTGTAATTGTACTGCAGTTATTATAAAGAGAGTCCAGTAATAACGTTTACAATTATATTTTATCCCTTCATACAGACTTGGTATGAAGTCAATCATCTTTTACAGAGCAGACAAATAAAAATATCCCAACTTTTATATATAGTTAGGATATAGTTGACTAGAAAGATTGACTATACTAGTACTTTTCTTGTCAATACACTTATTAACACTGAATGAAACAGGAAGTCTATGGTCATCATAAATTTCATCATTATTTCTTTTGCTATATATCTAATTGCTATTTAAAAAGTAAAAAAAAACTAAGATTTACCTTTGATCCTCATTTAAGCAGATCAGTTTAGCGATAGAGATTTTAAGAAGTAACGAATCAACAAACAATTACAACATTAGTATAATAATATCTAGGGACAATGTCACACAGATCATCCTAGCCCCAAACTAAGCAAAGCTTGTACTATGGGTACCAGGCGACGATATACATACTTAAATAAATAGATAACATCCATGACCCAGAAACAAATAGTCGTGCTCATCACACAAATATTTGCACTTACCGGGATTCGAACCCAGGACCACCAGCTTCGTAGGCAGGAGCACTACCAACTAGGCTACGGTGACCGTATGTCTGGAGTAGTATAAGTTTAATACGACGGGCCTGTTGGCGTGGGTGGTAATCCTTGCTTGCCACGCCGTAGGTCGTGGATTCGATTCCCACCCAGGAAAAATATTTATGTGCATGAACATGTCTGTTTGTCTTGAGTCTGGGTGTAATTATCTATATAAGTATGTATTTCCAAAAGAAAAGTAGTATTTGTTGTATAACGGGTATAAGCTCTGCTTAGTTTGGGATCAGATAGCCGTGTGTTAATAATGTCCCAATAACTAAGTGTTCATATCCATACCGTAAACATTTTGGGTACAATTCATATTTCAAAATGTCTTCTATTCATAATTTTCTCAGCCACATCAAGGGGTGGAAATGCAGTAATGTGAGAAAAGCGACAGTTCATGTTATGATTAAACCACGTCTTTAGCATCAAAACTTAATTAAAAACCTCACACGTTTTACTTCCTAAAGTAAATTAACGTAAGCTTTATGGAAATTAAAATGTAATAATGTCGAGAAATCTCTGATAAGGCCCATCAACTGTAATTTTACAACTATAGCCGGGACCGAGAGTTTAATGAGCACTGGGAACCACGGAGACACTCCAAAAATAAACCACTTTTACAACAACTATCAACCACGCGTGAAGTCGCTTAATCTCTCGATCCTTTTCAGATCGCCGACGACAACTTACTGGGTATGAACTGGAATAATCGCTACTCATACGTTTCTTCGGATTATATTATATTATTATCTACACTATCACAAAAACATAAGGTTCAGTTTAAATTGGGGAAATATGATAGATTTTAAAGGACACCGAGACATATTTCTTATATACGTATGTCGAGGTTATTAATAAACTTTCTAGTGATTTTTATCGATATTGTTTTCATTTAATAACGTCCTGGGGCTCTTCCGGCTAATTAGTCGAACATCGGTTTCGTGAATGGCGTTCAAATAAAAAAATGTTAAAAAAATCGTTAAATCGACTTCCATGATCAGATGTAACGTCATAAATGGTCCGGAATCGATTGTCCACGTTGAGGCCGATTTAACGATTGATTAAGTAATTTTTTGCCTTTATTTATTTGAACGCCATTCACGATAACGATGTTCGGCTACTTAGCCGGTAGAGCCCCTGTTAAACAAATACATCTCAGCTCTAGGCTGCTGAGCCGTAGGTGCTGTTCGTGGACACAAATGTAAAAATAAATTTCTAGCCATGAATAGCACCTGCCGCAAATGTTAATGGGTGCCCTTCGTGGACTAGGCTTGGTGCTTGGTGGTGATTCGGATGGTTGCTCTAAGTAGACTACGCCTAACTTAGACTAAGATCTCCATTTTTCCCCAATTTAAGCAGATTAGATCTAGGTATAGCTGGGGTCTAAGTGGTACTAAGCAAACATACAAGAAACCAGACGTACATATTCGAATATTATAGTATTAATATTGATAATATAACTATAGGTAAAAATAGAAACCTTTTTAGGCAAACTTCTGTACCCACCTCCTGAGCGTTGTGATTTATTGAGACATTATCAAAGTTTATCTGTGAATTATATCAATAAACTTGAGCGTTGTTTGAAATTCTTGAAGCGTGTCGAGTTTAAGGCGACAGTGGATATTGAATCAAAATCCAATTAATATAATGAAGGAAGCAAAAGGGCTGCCCGGCATCCGTATCAACCTTATAATAGGTACTGGTACTAGAATTTTTTGTCAAGTTGTCGACCGATTGAAAACAGTTAAATGATTCGTAAACATGTATGAATCAACAGCGTCAAGCGCGGTTCTTCTGTAGAAAAGGTTTTATATAACAAAAAGAATATTGCATTTTTTTTAAACTTAGTGTTCTCGCTTGATTCCAGATATGTACTTCTATTCAATAGTTAATAATCATAATTCATACCAAACTACTGCGCACGCAGCTTAAATAACTAGCCAGAGGAAAGAAAGGAAAGAAATCTAATGAAACGCTACGGTAGTCTAGCGATATCGTAGAGTACTCAACCGTCGATACTGAGGTCCTGGTAGTCAAATCCTAAGTCGGTTAAAGAAGAGTTACTGAGAATCACGTCAGTAAAAGCTCTCCAGTCCAGAGTCAGAAAATAAGCAGTGTTACAAGCTTAGAGAGCATGTGATGCCATCGAACCAGCACCTCTCTCCAGTCGTGTCGGCTAGGCCATCTCATCGGATCATAATAGTGGGGGATTGGAAAGTGCACCTGGGATTGCGCTCACACTTATTCATATGCCCTGCGCAGATGCCTAGTTTGTTCTAAGATAAGTCACCACGGTGAAAATTTGACTATAGTTGAAATAATAATACATGACCAAATAAATAAACAACAACTACAGAAACGTATTTATATATAGGTATGCTGCAATGGTATCCGGAATGAACAGCGTGAACAGACAGCGCTGACGGGAACTTTATTTCATAAAAGTAATTAAGTTTCCACACAAACAGTATCGGCGCGTTTACTTTGTGACTTTCATGGTTTAGGTAAATACGACGAGTATTTATATAGCTTTATTTGCTCTAAAACTAGCGTCCATTTGTTATCAAAATAATGACCAATCTCTAGTACTTTTAATAGAATGAATATTCATTTTATACATTCCATTCTATTTGACCAATTAAAAGGTAATTTATGAAATTGAAAACTTATTCTCCCTTTTTAGGGTTCCGTACCCAGAGAGTAAAACGGGACCCTATTACTAAGACTTCGCTGTCTGTCTGTCCTTCTGTCACCAGGGTGTATCTCATGAACCGTGATAGTTAGACAGTTGAAGTTTTCACAGATGATGTATTTCCGTTCCCGCTATAAGAAAAAATACTAAAAAACAAAAAAAATATATTTAAGGGGGCTCCCATACAACAAACGGGAATCTTTTGCTCGTTTTTACATGGTCGTTTTTAATGGTACAGAACCCTTCGTGCGCGAGTCCGGCTCACACTTGGCCCTTTTTTATACATTGCATTATAATCGACTCATTAAAAGTTAATTTATGAAATTGAAAACTTATTCTCCCTTTTATTGTTTTTTTTTTTAGTAAATTTACTTAACATTTTCATAAGGGCAGTGGTTAACTGAGTGTCAACGTTTTTCAATCCGCCCATTAGCAATGCCTTAAGAATAGTTGTTTAACGATTACAACGAGGACTGACAGTTTGTGTGGCGGGTCTATTTCTGAGAATCTTGTGCTTTGCACGGCAAGCTACCTCCGAGGTTCATAGAAACTCAAACATTAAAAAAAAACATAACAGTTACCCATTTATAGCCTGTGCCGCGTGACTGGGTGTCTAGGTGTTTAACCACACTGATCATATACACTACGATCAGGGCACCTGACTTTTAGCACCATTTATATTGTTTTGAGCCTCTTGGCAACCACGTTGTACCGTCGGTACTGCTTTGCTTTTTGTGGCTGATGGGATAGAATACCGCCACCCTATCTCATCCCGTGGGTGGTGGGGGGAGGGCGTAGAAGTCAACCCGAGGGAATATCTACCAGAGAACGGGCAGCAGAGTCTCTTTTCTGCCAAGCGCGGTGATTATGGCATATCCCTCCAAATGAATGACACAACTTCATTGTGGAAATCTTTTGACATGGTGATGATAATGACAGCTTTTCATAAGAACTTCGATAATAATAGGATGTTAGTTACTTAACCCTGGTTTATGGCTCCTTTTGGATTTCAAGTTCAGCTCCAACTTGTTTCAACAGACTAAACTAATTTGACCTCTATAGAAATGTACAAAAAGTAGATAAGTAGAATTGAAAATCGTTGAGATTGGCTTTAAAAAAAATAATTAAATTACCGAATTAATGAAATCAAATGCAAGTATAATGTAGTGAGAATGAGACTGGTAAGAAACTGCTGCATGCTAGATACGGAAAGACCTCTTTGTTCAAGCGATGTATGCCTAGGTCGCGGGCTCAATTCTCACCTCTTCGAAACAATAGATCTTCTCATAAGAACCGGGACCGGGTTCTTATGAGAAGATCTATTGTTTCAGGCAACCATTACGATGAGTTCTCTAAAGGTTTCGAGGCCTACTGGCAAACGCTGTTTTAATACTCGTAGCTAGTTAAACTGATTAGATTGGGAGCCGACTCCAATAGAAATGGGAATAAGGCAAATAAGAAGAATATTTAGTACTATTTAATATCATCCGTATTCGATTTTATTTCGGGTTTATTATTCGATATCATATTATTGCTGCAGTCGGCAGCGATTTGACGATATAACATATTCCCGGATCAGCTAATTTCCTGACCCGGAGGCAAAAGATTTTCCCTTGCGCTGACTTCTACTTCTCCACCCCACGGGAGTATTAATATTTTTAAACAATCAATCAATCAATCAATATTATTTATTTCTCTCCACAATATTATAACATGGTACATAGTGTTATGGTTACAGACATAGAAAATTTTACAACATTAAACAAAAATATTGTGGAAGACTGATGCCCAAACTAGGCTCTAATAGGCCTGTATTTCAGGTCACCAGGTCCCCCACCCCATTGGAGTATTGACCATATTAACAATTGAGAAAAAAAAAACATATATAAAAGTTTGAGCAAAAGTGTGTGTGTGTGCGTGTGTGTATGAGTGTATGTGTATTAGTGTGTGTGTGTGGTATGTGAGTGCGTGAGGTGTTTTGTGGATACACGTATGAGTATTTTTTTATTATTTTTACTTTTTGCGCAAGGATACCAGGTAAATTTTATTTATAAATGTTTTTGTTACATTAACGTTTATGTCAGATTGTTCAAAAGCTTCTCAGTTAGGTCATAGGTCAGTGCCTGGAGCCAAGTTGTTATTTCATTATTGCATTTTTTGGCAGTTAGATGGTACATAGGCAGTTTTTTATTAATTTGATTGTACAAGAAGCCCCCAAGATGACAGAAGAACCTCTTTGCTACCACAGTTTTTAGGTGAGTACATGGTCTATCAACATGGTTGAATCGTCGTTTTCCTCTACAGAGCGACGGATCAAAATAAAGCTGAGAGTGTTGCTAAGCCCCCCTTAACGCGGACGGGGGGCCGCGTCATGTCATTAACGTAGAGCGAAAGTTGCACAAAACTCCCTAAAATGATGATCTCTGCCCTCTCCCCGCCAGTAATCGCTCAGAATCGAGGTTCGAACCCCACAGGGGGTGCCCTCCGGCGCGGGTTACTTAATTTCTAGACGGCTCGAGCTCTCTGCTCGCCTCTATAGTCCGGTGAAGCAGTGAAAGCCTCCTAGGCTAACTGTAACGTCATACAAAAAAAAAAAAAAAAATCAGTAATATGTTTTTTATAAATAGTTGACGAACAGTTAGAACCTTTGCCTCTTTTTATATAACAGAGTAGTGGGGTGTCGGTATGGTAGAGAATATGATACCTTTAGAATGGCCCTTTTTTTTAAGCTTATCATAAATGTTAATATAAATTTCAAACTGCTATATGTAGGTATGTATTATTATATGTATATGATAATTATGCAATAATAATAATAATCATGTCTAGGGACAATGTCACACAGATCATCCTAGCCCAAAACTCAGCAAAGCTTGTACTATGGGTACCAGGCGACGATATACATACTTATATAGATAGATAAATACTTAAATACATAGAAAACATTCATGACTCAGAAACAAATATTCGTGCTCATTACACAAATATTTGCACTTACCGGGATTCGAACCCAGGACCACCAGCTTCGTAGGCAGGAGCACTACCAACTAGGCTAAGGTGACCGTTGATAAATATAACTTTCGAATTCAATTAATTCAACTTTATACATTTCCACAGAAAATCACAAGTAGATCCGACTTTATTAATGGGGACTGGCGGACTATATACAAATACTACAATAGGAAGCCAATAGCTGTTTTTGACATGTGAAGTATACGGAGAATTGATTAATTTCCCAAACGTTATACACACACTCACATTTGAATTTCAATAGCCGCAAAGGCGTGTTGTGCGTGTATACAATGAGAGTAATATCGTGACGTCGGCCCGGTCTGCGGCGTCAGATACAGGTGTCGCAATGTGCAATGTTATAGCACAGTTCGCTGAGGCAATGCAATAACCCTGTGTCGTGTGCAGTCGGGGACGATTTGCCTCATACTATTTGTGATACAAAGTTAGGAATGAACGTATGCAGTCAAACAATGTTACAGCTGGATTTTTTGGCCAAAGGACTGTCTTTTCTCGTATGTAGTTAAAATACCTACATTTTTAAAGTAATTGGGGGACAAATAAGGAACGCTTGCGTTTTAAGAATTGTAGGTTTTTTCACCCCTGATAGATAGATGTGAGGCGTCACCGTCAACTTCCACTGTTGGCCGTACCACAAGGGCGGACAAAAATTGACTTGTTTTCATGTTCTATGAATGATTTCACTAAGATAGCCTTAATTGTATTAAGCTACACATTGTATCGGGTTAACACCTGTAGAAATAGTTGTAAGGGAAGATAAATAAAAATTTGCTTTGAACATTTTACATTTTTAAATCCTTACAACAATACAAATATTTACTCTCTTAAAAAGAAATCCATAGGAAGTATTCAGTCCTATTAGGCGAATTTTAAAGGAAATTGGATTGTATTTAAGTGATTGAATGAAATCTAATGGTCTCGAGAGACGAAATCAAGTCCCGTTTGACCCAATCAATAAGTAACCAGAACAAGTAGTAGAGAGTAGAGTTAACGAGTTATATTCCACCAGCTTTGCCCCGCGGTTTTACCTGCGTTAAACTTTATATCTTATAGTGGTTATCCAGAGCGTCAGCTAACTCCATACAAAATTTTATTAAAATCGCTCTAGCCGTTTAGACGTGAAGAAGTAACAATATACACACTCACAAACTTTCGCCTTAATAATATTAGAGTGATTTACTTCCTTGGCGAGTATCCAAGACAACTAAATAAAATAAAATAAAATGCTCCTTATTGTACGCATTCAAAAGGAAAAAAGTACAAAAAACATTGGATATAAAAAACATAATGTACAAGGGGCGGTCCTAGCGCTTTAAGCGGTCTCTTCCAGACAACTATTGAATGTATAGGAACTGTAAGTAGTAATAAAAAGAAGCAAGAGTTACAAATAAATTATACTAAGGAAATGTATTATAAATACATTCCATAACTAATACTTAGTATGACTTCACAAATAATAATAAGTTAATAAACGTACCATACTCTAATTAAATACATATAGTATATTGGTTACATGTTTGCTTTATAAACGACGAACCAAATAGCATAATTAATCTTCTTCTTTCTACTTTTTCATCTATTTCAATTAAAATTCGTATAAAACCTTTATAATACTGTCAATATAGTTTTAAATTGCGCTTGACAGTCGAGTTTCCAACGTAAAGCATACTTACCCTCACCGGAGGGGCAACTTACGATCTGTTAGATGAAAAAATTCCCTGCCTTGACTTGCACAGTATTATCAGAGAATATTATTTGTCCTTGTAATGATAGGTGTACATATAAAGTATATTTACTTCTTTATTTAAATAAAATAACATTGAAGGTTACCCACGTACCGCTATTTTCTAAAGTTTAATTCCTATCGGACCTAAAGTTGTCTGGAAGAGATCACTTTATGCAATAAAGCCGCCCATTGTACAGACGCCAGCACATCCAGCTACCCCAATCTATCAAATTTATTTGATAGATTTTCAACTTTATCACAAAAGCATAAGGTGCACTTTCAATTGGGTAAATTTGACAGATCGGGGTAGCTTGCTGTGCTTGGCGCTGGTGTACAGTGAACAGCATAAGTAGATGATCAAAATCGGACCTGAGTTTTGAGTTTATGATGCTATTGGGCGGCAGTTTTCACTAGTTAATATTTTTTACACTTAACACTCACGCACACCTTCAACTAGATACTCTCCACCGTCACACTATTTTGTCGCAATTTATGATAATTAGTATTGAATATCCGACTTTGCTCATCTACTTTTGCTGTTGACTGTACAACTTGTCTGCGAAATATGTTACTAAATATTCGTATGGTGTACATTAAAAATATTTTATTCAATTCTACACCGACAAAAATGTCATGTTATAAAAACTAGTTTAGAGATAGAGAAGTCAGAATTGGGCCCAATATTCATTTAGTTACAACTAGCTAACATTCCAAAAGGGATTCCCTCAATAAATAAAATAATCTTAATTAAATTAATTTGCATTTATTACGGGACACACCCGATAAGTTTTTATTACATTTGGACCCAAAAATTTAACCTAACACACGTTTACTAATTTGATGTGCGAGTTACAGGCGTTTGTTCCAACTGTTTAGCGAACTGCTTTTAGTAACAGGGTTGTCACATGTCCCGACTTCGCCTCAAATTTTATTTAAATGTCTTACTGAAAAAGGGGACGAGGCATTTCGCTAACAATGAGGGTAGGTACGGCATTCTTAGTACGAACTAAAGAGGTGCACATTTAAAACGGTGAGTCAAAATGTGATAAGGTTCAATATGTTGTTCGGTTTTCTGAGTGGAGTTATGCGGCAGGCGTGTGTGAAATACCAGCAAACGTACCGGCGATAAAGGGTTTGGTTGAAACTTATGGGCGCGCACCGGTTGAATGAATAGTGCTCTTAATTGCCAACCGGCCCAGTCAATGGCTTTTCACTTTTATAACGTCATTTCCGGACCTTGGAAACGGGAATTCAAATGGTATGAAGTAGGTATTCAGATCGAAATTAAATTAACATGAAAAAATGTGCGCATTTTCATTGCAATCATTGTATTTTCATCGGATAACTGCATTGCACTAGGATTTGTAACATTTTTATATTAAGTACTAGAATCTATAAATATCACTCGCAAGAGGATTGGACTTGGAGTCGTGGACGTTGGTATGGGATGCTACATGCATAGATACACTGGCTCCTTCGCACGTCCAGACTACTTCAAGGGTAGCGGATTCTGAAGCAGATCTAGCAGAGGAGCTCAAGCGGAAAAAGTACGCTTCTATCGGTGACGGGTATATGTTTCTTCCGTTTGGGTTGGAAACTATGGGCCCATGGGGTTCAGACACGCGATAATTTGTAAAGAGCTTGACTTAAATGCAAGTTAAATTGTAAATTATTTTCTTTTTAAGTAGAATAGTACCTAAAATTAAATATATATGTTACTAAATGAAAAACATATTAAAAATGTAATAATATAAAGTATTTAATATAGTAAAAAAACATGTTCATTTTGGTAAATAACCGTTGTTACAGTTGTTTTCTTAATTAATAAATTTTATAAGAATTTATTTGAATGTGCGTACCTACTTTTTGTGTTACATAGTATATTGGCGATGCAATAAAAATCTGATTCTATTTTAATATTTCATGTATAGCGCGGAGGTTCCTGATTCGCTACTCCCTCTGTGCCTTCTTGTTTCGAGATCAATCCCCTTCCAGGACAACTATTTAGTTATGGATGTACTGAGTCTAGATGTGCTTTTCGTCCGTGCATGTTTGTATGGTCCCTCACGATTGACACCCCTATGAAACAGATTATTAAAAATAGCGCGGGCGCATAATAAATCGCAATCATGTAGTATGTTTCATAAAAGGAAAGGTATTTTCAATGTAAATGAATTCATAAGTGGGAGATAATCTGACCATCAAATAATATATTATATACAAAAAGCAAAATGCCTAATTACTAAGGGATATCTGCAGATTTACTAACACCTTCTAGTTCTATGGAGACTTACACCACCGATGGCAAAGATTTAAGGCATAGTTACTTAAAATCCTCGAAATTTTATTTTAGACTTCGTTAATCACAATTGAAGTTTAATAGAGCGTAAAATACTTTCAAGCTAGGGAACCAACTAGGTACGTGACAAATTGTGAACAAAAAGTTATATTAGCAGAAAATTAAACAAGTATTATATTGAGCTGCGAAACAGGTGCTGTAGACGTGACAGATAGAAAATAAACTGAAAATAAGTTAAACGGATTATCTACTTATGCAATAGAAGCAAACGTTTAGAAAAAAAGAAAAGATACCAATTTAAAGAAGCAAGTTACCGTAGAAATATATAAACGATGAGTAGTGTATTATATAGTGAAGGTTATACCGGCAAGGGTTAGGACCTCGTTGAGTTCGTTCCCCAGGATCACTAACCTTATCCTTAAATAACCTGACGGACCGACGATCTTGCAAGGGTGGCGGGAACCCCGCTGGATGCGGGTAGCGCAAGATCGGCTATTGTGAAGATCTTTGAGGGTAGGCCTTTGTCCAACAGTGGGCGTCTTTTGGCTGATATGATGATGATGGTCACCAAAGTTATCATTGTGACCAAAGAGAAGATCTGGCCAAATGGCAAACAATTCAGGTGATATGATGAAAAAAGTTATTGGTCCAATGATTTCATATAAATAACGTTATTATCAGTTCAATCTACTAAACAGCTTACTATTTGGCCTCAAACAATGATAAAATTCCCAGTTTCAAAAAAGAGAAAATATTTTGTGTTATTCCAATTTTCTTCCGCTATAAAAAAAGTTTCACATTTAAGGAATATCCTTGGATTTGCTATCTAAAGAAATCACACCGAATTAAAGAAAACTTTCCAGATTTCTGCTGAAACATTTTTGAAAGTGTGTCAAGAAAAAGCTATAATGCAAACAGCTCTTTCAACGGAACACCTCAAACAGTGTTTGTTTCTATTTGCCATGAAATCCTTGCACGGGAAGTCGTTGCTATGGGTACAGAAAAGTTCTATTTAGTTTTACATGAGAGTAACCGGAATTGCTTCGCATTTTCAACCTTTTTCGATTGTAAAGCTAAATCTGGTTTATTTGAGCTTTTTTTGCAAGAACAGCGTTTATGCAACCTTTACAAAATGAGCATATGGAATTTAGTAAAAAGAATCAACAAAATGGCCGGTTTCAAGTAAAACCAGTTCAAATATGCCTAGTTGTAAAATATTTTGGATTATATTAGATTCCTCTGCTTGACTTTAGATTGGCATGTTGCTCTAGTGTTAAGTGACTCTGACTGCTAAGCACGAGGTCGTGGGTTCAATCCCCAACTAGGACATATATTTGTGTAATGATCACGATAATTTTTTCTGTGTCTTGGTGTAATTGATTTATAACAATTATGAATTTAGAAATATATAAGTGTAGCATATGTTTATCACTGTTTTGGATACCACAGTAACGGTTCTGCCTAGTATCAAATTAGGTGGCAGTGTTTGGTTGTTTTGTGTTTGGTTGTCCCAAGATATATATTTAATATAATAATAACTAAGCATAATTTTACGTTAAACATTAAATAAATAACTTTAACCT
Source organism: Pseudoips prasinana (assembly GCA_951640165.1). Classification (NCBI taxonomy): domain Eukaryota; kingdom Metazoa; phylum Arthropoda; class Insecta; order Lepidoptera; family Nolidae; genus Pseudoips; species Pseudoips prasinana. Next base: position 22,169,932 of record OX621240.1, read on the forward strand.
CTTAACTATTAACCGTATTCTACTTTTCCTGGGCTGACTAATTATTATTCAGTTTTAGACGAATATGCCGTCAACAAACACTGGTAAATCCAATCTGAGATAGTATCCTAGTCTAGTACAAACTGGAGGTTACGGGTGCTTTTTCGTCTGTCATTCAGCTTAAATTGCTAATACCTAAAAAATCCCATCATGTGCAAGTCAAACATAGTAAAAATATACCAAGATCGAAAATTAGACAGCGTAACTTATGTTTGTGAAGATTTTACGATGATGTAAAATAATCCTCTGCTAGTTAAAAATTTTGCTCAATGTTTCCTTGTTGGAATTTTTATGCCAACTTTATATGTTATTGTAATTATTTCATATGGCGTAAATTATATGGAGATAAATTGCGTTTGCTCTAAAAAGATTTTGTGTTTATATTTGATATTTTTAATCATAAGGCAAAAACAACGTATTCTGAAATAACGAGTATTTTATTTGCACATTAAGCCCTTTGCAATAGAATCCCACATTAGTATACAGTTTTCAAGCTTTATAAAAATGTATATTCATTGGAAAATGTTTTTAAATTTGCCATTCGTAATAAACTAGTTAGCATATGTTACAGCGGTAATATTCACTGTTGAAGTTCCTTTTACCATGTTTTATGTGACCCAAAATTTGGTAAATACCTAAACTTTAAAAATATCTAAGCACAATCAACCTCCTTTGTCAGTAATGTTACGTCCCTACTGCCTCCATTGTATACAATACAACAATGACATAATGGAATATAAGGAAATACCAAATCACGAGCCGGCATTCAGAAGCAATCCATAGTCAAATGCGTAACTATCCGACTTTTCGAAATAGCCCATCCCTAGTCAGCTCACTGTTTCAGTAGCTGCCTTTATAGTTGGTAGTTTGATTCGTTTTATTTGTTGGCGGCTATTTTCCGATCCCCATTCACATATATCAAACCGTGCGCACTCATTTATTTGATAGGGACTCCGTACACCCCTACCCAACTATAAATTCGTACGGGAGACAAACTAATACCGGAGTTAATAAAATAAACTGAGATTATCTTAATTAATCATCTCTCTATTGCTTCCTTTGCCTTTGTATTGGATTGTTAGAGGACTGATATCTCAGTTGTGCTAAATTAATAGATAATAATAATGTCAACTAATTCATTTATATTGTATCCTGTTAATTTTCACTGTCGTCACTTCAGTACCTTATATAAATAATTAACCTAGAAGTCAAATACTTAACAAATTTCTAATGTTCATGTTTTATTGGAAAGAGTTAATAAATAAATAATTAACAAAAAAAAAATTTATGGATGCACGTACATATATTACAGAAGTTTATTGATAAACAAAAGATGCGAAATAATTGCTCTTTATATTTAAGCATGCCTCCGTGATGAAATTGCAATTTAAGGTGTATTTTTATATCGCTAAACTTCTTTAAGAAATGTGATCAAAAAGCCATTTAAATAAGACCATAGATAAATTAAACCACATAATAACGCTGCAGGCAGACCATCATCATCATGATGTCAGTTGAAATACGTCCATACCTGTACAAAGGCCGTCCTCAAGGATTACCACAATGACCGGTCTTGCGCTGCACTGCCCACATCCAGCGGCTTCACGGACGTAGAGAAAACGGTAATGATTGCGTAAGTAGACAACGTTGGGCAAAAATACAAATTTTATATGATATGTATAAAATATTAGCATAGATTCGTGATTCAAGTAACATTTCTAAATAAATACTGATTAATTTTAAAATCATGTTACCACTCTATTGAGTAAGATTAAATAAATGAACGAAATTTATACAAATGCTGAGCATCGTGGATAAATCACGCAAGGAAAATTAAAAAATAAAGTAAAACATAATACAGTAAATTTATTTTGGTTGTCTCCTCGGTCACCTCATTTTCTTACTGATGGCATTCAGATTCTTACAAAATTAATCCTAAGAAGCTACAGCAGAATAAATTAGATTTGGCTTTATTATTTCAATGAATCCATAGCAACCGTCTAAAGTATTTTCTTCATTTCCGCCTTATTTGATAAAAGATATCTTATTTCATTAAGTTAATGAAGAGCGTTGAAGTAATCTAATCTTGTTTTCTAATTAATAAAGTTTTTCATTCAGAGTAGAAACCACAATAAATACGGTTGTGAAAGACAAATCATTTTTTGTCTGAGATAGGGTTAGTATACATTCTCACCCAATGAATAGGTAAGTAATGAAAAGTTTTTCGGTATTCTGTTGTTTTGTTTTGATATTTGTACTGCTGCTTGGTTATTATTATAGCTTATTGGTCAATATCTTGAAGATATTCTTACGAGTTGCCATAAATGCAGTCATGGCTCGATAAAAAAACAGCAAAATTTGTTGCGTTTGGCATATCTCTCCGTCAGAGATTGTTCTAGTAAATTATAAAGAAAAAGACCCAACATTTCTACTGACTTAATACGTTAAGTAAGTGGCACATATTAGACAAAATAATTAAATTATGGCGTCTGCATATTATTGCCATGATCGCAGCTCAAGGTTAAGCTGGAATTGTTTTTCGATTGTATGTCATCCTAAAACGGCTTTACAACCTAAAATATGATAGCGGATGGGGTTTCATGTACGAGTAGTATTATATTTTCTAGTGTTTCAACACAGAGGGCATTAATTTAAGCTATTTTTAGTTTTAGGCTCGAAATAATCGAAATATATTGATATCGCAGGGTGTAATAAAATACATGAGGATATTTAGTAAACTTCCTATGTTGACATATGACAATTATATAATTATTCCAAATCTAAAATTGAGCGTGAAGAATATTTCTCATTGGATTAAGTTAATATTAAATAAGGAAATTTTTGTAAATAAACCAGCAGGACCGGGAAAAATCAACGTTATTGTAAAAAATAAAAAAAATCTGTGTAAGTTTCTTCATCTATTCATATTAAACTTGGATCATGAAAACTTAATAAGACCAAGAATCCATAATTAATTAATTAACAGGTAGGTAAAAATATTCAAAATAAAAACATTTTCGTTTAAAATTTCATATTTATTAAAATACCTAATAATTTGTATCTGCAAATTAGTCCAAAAACCAACTACTTTTTACTATACAAAATCGAATTAAAGCCAGCGCAGTTTGGATGTAATTAGCGGATGATTTTCCAAAATTAATTAAAAGTCACCATTGACCGGGCTTCGGGCGTACGATGGACGTACGTGCTCAAAATACTTTCCGAATCCCCTTTTGTTTTATTTTAGTTTGTACAGTCCAACGTGTTTTTACCATTTTTTGTAACATGTACCTCTATCTGACAGTAAAATGTTTCAAGACAATTTAAAAGCTTTTTAAATTAAAAAGGGAATTAATTTAAGAAAGATTGTTTTTCCTTAAACATTAGCATTTTTTCTATGTTTGTAAATAACCTTTTGAATACAAAAATGCCCAAAGACTGCTATACATAATAATTTGGTTGGATGCTTTACTTTTTAGGGACAAACTTGGACCTTATTGAGTCTCTCCAAATGTTTGCAACCGGTTTAACCGGTATTAACATTGTAGGTAGTGTATTATTAGTAGTTATAATATTAAGTTAGGCAGTCTTAGTATTTTAGGGCAATAAACATTAAAGAGCGAGTAAGAAGTTTACACTAAGAAACATTTTTCCGTACTTCATTTGTAAGATTCCATTTTTGAAAATACAAAAAGTACTTGAATTCAAATATTTTTTACATTTTCAAATGTACAGATGCCAGCACATAAAGCTACACCAATCTGTCAAATTTTCCCAATTGAAAGTGAACCTTATACTTACGTGATAAAGTTGAAAATCCATAATTGAAATTCGGCAGATTGGGGTAGGTGGATGAGCTGGCGTCTGTACGTAATGTACGTTTGTTCCCAACAAACGGTAAACAAAGTTTTCCATTTTTTATTATTCTATTCAAAAATTTTACTTATAGTTAAGAGCATGAATTACTGTACAACAAAAATACTGAAGTCCAAAAAGACTGCACAAAAAATAAACGATTAATACCGAAATTGTAAATTGAAAGCGTAGCCAAATGGAATGCGATTTGGTTAATTGAAATGGCAATTATTTGTATAAGATTAACTTTAAACAGCATAACATTTTTGTGATGGCATATGGACGAGACGATATTGTCTTTTCAATCAACCGAATTACTTGCCATTTGTCAAGTTTTCTGTAACCTATATAGAGTTTCAGGTATAATAAAATTTCACTGTCTTAAACGGAGGTTCAGAATAAGATGTCATAATGTATTAAATCTTTTGCATATCTAAATGATATTTAGGTCCGATTCGGTGTGCAACGTGGTCGTCTAGCTAACTTCTTCATGCAACCTGCAAGGTTACAAGTACTTCATGCTTCTCTTTTTTATATATATATGTCCCGTGCAGATGGCTAGTGTCTATTAGAGACTCTGCCATGGTTGAAATTCGACCAGGAAGACATTATTATTATTTGGCAACTAGGCTGAACTAAGCGGACTTACGTGGCTGAATTTATAACGACATTATGTATTCTTTGGCTTTAGTTTTGTGTACCGTGTACGGCGGGACTTGCGCACAGTGCTCGCCGCGGGGACTCTGTACGTGCGCCGCGTGTGAACTCTCACTCAGTGCTTGTCGCCGGGACTCTAAGTACGTGTGTTCCGTGATCATAGTGTTGCACCAACTGTCACTGTCGACGCCAATAAAGGTTCCGTTTGCAAACTAGTTTTCATTTTAATCTGCTGATCACAATATTATTAATTTAGTATTGTCTTTATGAATTCATACCCACATAAAGTAACTTACCATAATAGGCTTTTATCTTCCACAGCAAGTCACTTCTTGTCTCATCAAGATTGTGAAATACCTGCAACAAGTAAAATTGATAAGTTAGTCATAATAGCAAAAATTGCTTCTGACCATATTAGGTTATTTAACGCGGAGACGCCTGAAAGGGTCGATTTTCAAGGACGTTTTGCGCAGCTGTCGTCCTACTTAACTCAAAGATGGGGGGCCGTTCATGGGATTCGGCATTCGAGTGGTATTTTATCGAAAAGAATATATTATGATACTAAAGAAAATAAAAGAACACTCTTAAACGCCTTTAAGAAGTCTGGCTAAATTCGTAAAAAAAATCATGTTCTTGAGCATAAAATGTAAAGTCAGTTACAAAAAATTTCTTTTCTAAATACTTATGTATAGATATTTACACCCAGAACACCCAGACAAACAGATATGTTCATGCACACAAAAATCTGTCCTGGGTGGAAATCGAACCCACGATCTGTGGCATGAAAGGCAAGTATCTACCAAACACGCCAACCGGACCGTCTAATATCAAGAACTTATGTAAAATAAATATTTGGAAGGAACGGAAGGATAAAAGAGACAGTACCTACAACGTGAGTATGATGAGTGTGGTCCAGTTAATTTTCTGACTCCGTGCTAGACTAGAAAAAACTCACCATAAATAAACACCCTACCTACGGTTAGTAAGTTCAATCAACGCTACTCTCACGTTACGGAAATCACTCTTATTGCTTATATTATAAAGACGTTCTTAAACTAAAATTGTACACACCGATATGGTGTGGACTGTACATACACCAGTAAACACTAATCAAGTAATATAATATCCTTACTTTCAGTTCAAATCTAAGTTCATGTTTGCATTTCCACGGCTGTAGTATCAATCACTAAATAGCTTGAAACATATATTTACTTAGTGAAGCATGATGAGGTAGTGCCGAGCTGATTTTGTACATATTTATTTATTTTCACAAAAAAAAAAAAAAAAAAAAAACGTACATGTTACATTTAGCAATGATCTCTGCACATATGTATATCTAATTTCAGGAGCGAGTTTGTACAAATTCTTGCTATTTGGACTAAGATCGCTAAGCATAGTTGAATTTAGTTCACGAAGGAAATTTATATATCTTGAAAAATTAAACTAGATAGGTAGGTCTCTTGAGCTTTGTGTTCAGAAATCACTAGTTCGGTCAAAAAATTCAGAGCAATTTTTTTTTACTAATTTATCCCCTAGCAATTTGCTAATAATTATTTAGTTACTTTCTAATTTAGGTAAAACATTCAAACACACAAATGTGAAAAATAAAACAAAACTTTTTCGGTCGGTATACCCGAACTAGGTACGAAGATCCTGTACGCAGTCCTTGCTAAATTGCAATGATGATTTAGTCAAACTCACAGAAAGGGATAATTTAGGTACTGCACGCATTCTGAACTTGACTTTAACGATTTAGACACTATACAAGGTGATCACTAACCATACTAAAACTCGTATAAAACACAAAGTGCCAGAGGGAGAGATTGAAAATTCGCATGGCGGGAGCAGTATTTTTCCTTACCGCTTAAACCGCGTGAGGAAACTTAGTTCCATAACGAATTTCCTAACAAAACAATCTTTACCATCTTAACAATATTTACCACTTTACTGTGTATTCCTAAATTTGTTTTCTTCTGTTTTGTTAATTTAATTTATTCGTGTAAATGGTAAAGCTTTTATAGTTGTTCATTTAGATTAAAATATTATTAATTATTATATTTTGTCCATCATAAATAAAATGAAGAAGAAAGTGACAAGTAGCACAGGACCTGCAAGTTAATAAAACCATAAAAGGTACCTATGCCTTCGGCCTAGTCTGGGAGTATAAAGTATACCTTTGTTTGCTTGGTCACTATAATATGTCTCATGTAGATGGCTGGTCTGATAATCGGCCAAAAGGACATTATTATGGTACGAGACAGCTTATTTGTTGGACCTTTTAACTGTGAAGTCGGTAGTCTTGAGTTTAAGCCTAGTCTACTCAGTCTTTTCGAATTTATTTGTAAAACACCAACAACCTCGCAGGAATATATAGTTAATACCGTAAGCAACAAATTTTGTTCTACAACTTTTGATAGATTGTTAGATTTTATTTTAATAGAATAATTAAAAAAAGGGTATTCATTTAATTTCTCACTTGAATGTTTATAACTCTACGCGCATCGCCGAGATTCCTGCCGCCAATATGCAACAAGGATTCCAAATTTGCCTACACCGAGCCGTGAAATTATCTAGAAAGTGTTATTATTATTACCAGCGCAGCGCGCGCGAGCCAAGCGTCGCCGCGTCGTATGAATGAAACATAGACTTACAAATTACACGACAGTACAAACTAGTAATTCTTTTTTTTTTGTGTTGAGTTATATCCGAAGTCGTATAACAAAAGTGGTTACCTATGATCTTAGCAATCCAGTGCTGCAAGGTTGTTGGTGTTTTACAAATAACTCAATATAGGTGAAGATCAAAAATGTGAAGTCTGCCAACCTGTACTAGGACAACGTGTAAGACTATGTCTTCTCTACCCTCATTGTGTGAGGACACCTTTGCAATGGGCTATCCAATGGGCTGCATTATTGTTAATTGAAATCCTGATTTAAGCTTAAAATGGCTAACAATGTAAACTCGATTTTCAACCGCACCTACGAGTAGCTATGACTGTACACTTTGTACACTTCAATAATTTAATTTCTAATTATTGCTATTATTCACTGTTAACAAATTGTTTGGAAAATGAACACATAGAGACGTATGGATGCGAACAGCGTTTTCATCGTTAATCAGTTTAAGCTGAAATTACCAGTCATACGTTTCATCAACCAACCGAACGTAATATTCTGTTTAACGCTGCTAATGAATTTGCAAGCACGGTATTTAATTATAACTCACAGATGATACGAGATCGTTCATTTCCATTATTTTTTAAAAACGAATTATACACAAATATAGATAAATTAAAGTAGGTATGTCCGAGGATATTATAATATAAAGATTTATATTATAATATCCTCGGACATACACACGGCCATTTGATCCCAAACTAAACAGAGAGGTCAAAGCTCAAGTGGTTGCCAATCCGCCTTCGTCGGAATGCTCATGTTCTTTCTTTATTATATAACACTCTCTTTAATCCCACTACACCTAACATATCTTAAAAACCTGTTCTCTGTGACACACATTCCAGATTCCTAAGATCATCACACAACCTAAAGCTGCATACTCCTATGCATTCTACCACATTTATGAACAAATCATTTTCTGTTCAAGCAGTACTATTATGGAATGCCTTACCAATTGATATCAGACGTGCACAAACTCTTGCCACGTTTAATAAAGCTGTTAAAGAACACTACCTACTTTCGTAAAGTCACCTAATGTCTAATATAATATTTATGTTATATATTATATACTGTATTTATACATATTTTGCTATATACACATGCTATTTGGTATGCCACCTTACATTGTTATAAACCTCATTATATATTTATATATAATTATATATATACTTACAATGTTTCTATACTTTTCTACTTCATTTGTTGCACACCTACTACTTTAAATATTTAGAGCTCCTATCCATCCAAAGGTTGTCTGGAAGAAATCGCTTAATGCGATAAGACCGCCCATTGTACATTATTGTGTTATTTATTTTGTCTTCCATATAATTATTTTGTTTGAGTGTGTACAATAAAGAGTATTTTATTCTATTCTATTCTAAACAGAGCTTGAATTATGGAAACCAGATAACTGCATATACTACTTTTGTTTTAGACAACGCCTGCACTAGGTAAGCTAATCCCTGTGTCGCGGGGTACTTTACAAACATATAATAGATGGACGCAAATTACATCCAGACTCAGAACAACTATTTATGGGTCACACAAATAATTGTCTGGCGCGGAAATCAAACCCGGCATACGTGGTGAGACGACTGTCTTAGCCGCTGCGCAACACGTATAGTCGATAATTATACCCAGACTCTGGCAAAACTGAGATGTTCATCTGTTCTGTGCGGCAATCGAACCCACGACTGGAAGGAGGCAAACATTTACCAACCACGCCAACCGGCCATTATATTAAAAAGGTTGCTGGTTGACTGCCTTTTTAGTCCAGTGGTAGCGTATTAACCGTAAATAATTAGGTCCGGGGTTCAAATCCAGCCCAGGGCAAAGAAGTGACATTGACATTCTGTTACGAAATTTTTCCAGTATCAGCCCGAAGTCTGGGACCCCTGTGCCTCGAACAGCATGTAAAGCCGTTGGTCCTATATCACAACCTCTTTTCGATCGTGTCGCTAGTCGCCCCAAATATTGTAAACATGGGCCGCTTGTACAAGGCGCTCATAGCCAGTTGCTCTCACCAGTCTCTAAGTGACCGGCGAGGCTCGTCATCTAGGCAACGTGATCAGTCTAACCCTAGATAACCCTAAAAATCCATTGACTGAAAAGTTGCAAGTAGCTATCCATGAAATCCCATATAATATTACGTACCCACTTCATTCTAACGTTTTTCTACGTTGTTAAGTAAAGTGAAAGTATTTGTTAGGACAAATACAGCACCACGAAATTATGTATAGTCAATATATACCGATTAGTATATAGCGCTCTGCGAGTCCAGTATAACAACGCATTCAGGGTGATGACCCGCCGGTGTTCAGGGCGACAGAGAGTGAGGAACCTCCTCTCTATGCGTGCCGTTCCCATTATTATTATAGTCTCAAATCAAACGATGTATATGATAGTGTTAAACTTAAACTCGTTTTGTACAAAGAGTATTTGAAAATTCAAAATGGTCTACTAATAAATGATTGTCCGTGATGATCACGGCTCAATAATGCAGTGCTCGTGAAACAAAATAAAATACTCAAACAAAATGACAACCTATTCGAATCGAAAGGTTCCGCCACCCAACTTTATGCGTCCATCCAACAGTTTCGTGCATTCATTAATATCAATAAAACATGTACAGCGTCCGTCGCACGTTTTAATTCCGCTAAAAGCGTCCATCTCATTGCGGTTGAACCGATGATTTGGAATTACCGTGACCCCTCTGTGGGTAGGTAGCCACCTGGGTACCGGGATACCCGGGAACCCGCCCAACTTGTCCCAGGTGACTTCTAACGACTATTGTTGCTTAAAACTCCAGTCATCCTAGAAATCGCGAACAGTCTTTTGTAATCTCTTTCACTGTGTTGGTTGATTCGGTTAGGGGATACAAAATAGGTTCACTTATTTTGTCAAAGGAATCTTTCGAAGTAAGAACCACTTTATCTCTCATTTTGAAGTTTCTTTCCTTGTAATTTATCTAGGTATACTCTTGCTAGCTTTGACCTTTGTCGAATTAACTCTTACTTTATTTTAAAGGAACACGATTTTTATTCCTTAGTTGAAGTTATACAAGTAAGTAATAGCTCCTTGTGGGTTTCTTTCGACAATGCTATGTATGTTTATTTTTGTTCTTAGTAACATTATGTTAAATTTGCTTTAGTATTGTACCATTGCTTACGTTCCGTTTACCTCATTCTTTCTAAGTAAATATACCTGCTTATTATTGTTAAACTACGCAATATTATAAATATAAAATACTGCCTCATGTGTTTACTTACCTTGTATTAAGATAATATTGACGTAAAACTTTCATCAGGAGAAAACGGCTGTTATAATACAGGGATTTCAACTGTTATAATATTTAATACTGAACTTTATGCAAAGTTTGTAGGCCAAACCTGAGTGTTATTCTGTTAAGGCTATGTATTAAAATGGGTGTAAAGATTGATTATGATCATTATGGAAAGTTTGTAGGCCAAACCTTAGTAATATTATTTTAAGAATATGAATTAAAATTGGATTATAATCATTATGCAAAGTTTGTAGGCCAAACCTGAGTGTTATTATTTTAAGAATATGAATTAAAATTGGTATAAAATTGGATTATAATCAATATGCAAAGTTTATAGGCCAAACCTAAGTGTTATTATTTTGAAGCCAATGAATTCCAAATGGTATAATATTGAATCCCGAACTTATAGCAAAGTTTGTAGGTCAAGCCTAAATCTTATTATTTTAAGCCTGAATGTCAGATTATATAATATTTAATTCTGAACTTTATGCAAGCCAAACCTAAGGCATATCTTTTGAGCGTATTGAGGGCTATGCCTTAATTATTTTTAACTAACTTCAAAATGGAGGAGATCCTTACTTTTTTTACTTTATTGTTTTAAAATCGCTCCAGCCGTTTAGACGTGAAGAAATAACAAACATACACACTCACACAGTTACGCTATATAATACCTACCTAGATGTTGTGAATTGTAATGTTAAGTACCTTAGGTAAGAATATAAGTCGAACCTAGTAATAAGAATATCTGGGGACAATGTCACACAGATCATCCTAGCCAACTAAGCAAAGCTTGTACTATGGGTACCAGGCGACGATATACATACTTATATAGATAGATAAATACTTAAATACATAGAAAACATCCATGACTCAGAAACAAGTATTCGTGCTCATCACATAAATATTTGCACTTACCGGGATTCGAACCCAGGACCACCAGCTTCGTAGGCAGGAGCACTACCAACTAGGCTACGGTGACCGTAATATTATGTTTGTAAGCTACACAACGTGCTAGAAAAGTAGCACTCACAAACCCAACAGGTTTTTATGTTACTATTATTGTTTCTATTTATAATATGTATCTTTTTTGTTTGGTAAATAAATAAATAAAAAAAAACACACTCACAAACTTTCGCCTTTATAATATTAGTGTGATTAATATCGGCAGTTGTTAAGGATAGTTGAAATCGGTTGTATGTTTTTCAAAGTTAAGTGGTTTCTTATTGATATTAAATTGATGATTAATTGTGGATACAAAAAATAAATAGAATCGCCGTCTACTTTTATACCATATAAAATATTTATAATTTATTTGTAGGTAGCACCGCTTTTTTGGCATACCGCCTTTCCGATTTCGGGGTACTATTAAAAAAGTTTCTGTCTGAAAAATGTCCAATTATTTTTGACCTAGCCCAAAACTTCAAATTTTGTTCCTAAACATACTATCACCAGTCCGACGAGGTAGTCATTAATATAAATTAGATGACAAATACATGAATTTAAATTATGCTAGTCCCTTATCTCATCACAAAGGATTGTGTAAACTTTTGACATTAGGAGCCTGATAACAAGAGAAAACAAAAACAACTGTCCATATAAATTACTACACAACAGTGTTTAACTTACTCCCTTCCCTCCATATTTAATATCTAATATTATGATATATTTTTATTGCTCGTCCATTTGTACATTTTCTACAGGTACGGGCCGCACATAAAAGTTGGCAGATGTCTACTAAATTATTGTAAATGTCTTCCAATTTAAGCCCTACAGTTACCTAGACAAAGCCTTGAATGCTAGGGACTGAATACCTAAATATGGCGCGCTTTTTGTGTATATTTTTAGTGGAAATGTTCAGATTTAGACACATATTTTTGGTTGTTTAGTGTGGAATACTGTTGTTTATTGCAAGGCTGTTGAAATTATTTTATGGAAAAAGAAATATTGGATGGCTTGTTTACTTGATGTTATATCGAATTATTTACTACCCTTTATTTGTTCCGATAGATTTGTGAAAGGACAAATATATAAAACTGTTATGATATTTTATGGAAGGATAGATGTTTGTCATAGTATTGTTTATGAGCCATAGGCGTGCAATGAATGCTTATATGTGCTCTGGATCCAAATAGTCCAATATGCCAGTCTCAAAGATCGACGGAGTTATAATGACATGCTCTCCGAGCATAACGCCGTAATTTTACAGCACAGTTTGACCTGAACTGGAATTTGTATCCTAAACCTCATAAACTATCAACCTATTATCCTAATAGATTATAACTAAGGTTAATATAATTACGGTTATTTTTATTTATATCGGTTTTATATGCTTACAGGATAATTTTAAATCAATGCATTTAACTCTAATCACATCTAATATTGTTAACGCCAAACATTTCTGACCCTAAGGTAGAAATGAAGATCGTTACATTTTAATAAATATATACATCTCTTTAAAAATTTTGGCATGTAAACCAAATAATTTTAAATTTAAGTTTATTCTCTATGGTGCTGAAATAATCCGATGAGCGAGTTTTAATCCAATTAGGTGCTTAATATGCCGTTACAGACGGGAATGCGCCAGTTTCAAATGGGAAAACAATTTAGCCAACTGCTATTCTAGAACTAAAAGGAGATATGGCGTCACAATTTCTACCTTCATGTCACAATGACTATCTATTTAATTCTACTTAATTATTAACAAAGGAAATTATTTATGTCATCAATTTCCTACATTAAAACACAAGTACGTAATATTACATTTATAGTGATTCTTTTTCTTTACTTAGCGCAAATTTCTTGAAAAATTATTAAATTATAGGGATTACACTTACTTTTATTACAATTACTGTTACGATTACAATTACTGATTATTGAGCAAGCTCTTATTTTTTACCGGATACTTTGAACGTGGGGTCGTTCAAAGTATCCGGTAAAAAATAAGAGCTTGCTCAATAATCAGTAATTGAAACATATATTATGAGTTTCTAGCTTCATGAACAAATACTCTGAAAGTAAATGTAATTTTATTTTAGACTACTTATATTATTACTTCTTAAATCTGGAACTACTAATAAACGAAAAACATGCATTTTAAGCTAAAAATCAATACTGCAATAAGTCTTCAATTAGTTATAACATTATTTCAATAATACTCCCATTTAAAACCTAAATAGATAACTTTGTACCTTAAATCACACATATAAAACTTCCCTATATTAATTGAACCTTCACAAATAATATTATACGATATTGGCATGCCTTGCCACTTTGTACAAATCGTAAAAAAGTTGTATTCTCATACTCAACATAAACGTGTAATTTAAAGTTTCATAAAAGCTGACGGCGACCTCGCCTCATCACGTCGGGCGTATAACTAATACTGTGGAAATATCTACCAGAGAACGGGCAACACATAAAAATAAAGATGGATGTCTACTAAATTATTGTAAATTTCTTCCAATTTAAGCCCTACAGTTACCTAGGCAAAACCTTGAATGCTAGGGAATGCTAGGGCAGCAGCGTCTCTCTGACTATAGGACCATAATACTACTTCGCCAACCCATCTTTCAAACGAAACATATCCGTAATCATAAAAACATAACCGTTATCCAACATCGGACCTCATTTGGGTGAATTAATAAAAAATCATTTTGAATAAACAAAAAAGAAATTTAATTTTAAGTTTGGACGTCGTATTTTTGACATCGGATCTTGTACTCGACACGTTGCAAACATGCACCTTCTATGAAGCCACATTTACACTCGTACATAACCTTGTCTAAACGGTTCATTCAGTACAGTAAAAACTAATTTTAAATTACTTGTAATATTCTTTGTTAGTTGTGCACTTAATTGAAAATCTGTTCAAAGGCGTGAGTTCCCGGAGGATGTAGTAGATTTGTTTCCTCGCTCCCCAACAAATATTTAACCGGATAGTCGAACATATTGGATTTTATTCGCGATGTTTAGTGCGTCGTGTGTAACGACGCAATGCGCAAAACGTTTTATCTCTAACTAGCTGTGCCCCGCGGTTTTACCCGCGTTAAACTTTAAAAATTATTACAGCTCCTCCCCCGTAAGTGATAGCGTGATAATATGTTGACCCGACTTCTTCGTAATATTCATGCAAAATTTGAAGCAAATCCATACAGTACTTTTTGAGTTTAGCCCGGACATACATACAGACAAACAGATAAACAGACAAAAATTCTAAAAAGTGTATTTTTGGCCTTTTAAAAAAATATTATTGCGCAAGACCGGCAATTGTGGAGATCTTTGAGGGAGGCCTTTGTCCAGCAGTGGACGTCTTTCGGCTGATATGATGATGATGATGATGATGAAAAAAATATTCAATGTACAGTTTTGACTTTCCTACGATTTTATTATATGTATAGATTTAACACGATTTTGGGTAATATAGGTTTTTAAAGTTTTTGTTTCGTAATAATATTACAAATTACACAGAACTTGTATTTAAACATGATATGTGATGATATATAATAACGATACAAATTGTTAAGAGGCTTTGTGAACTGTCGGTGGTGTATCATTAATAAATAAATAAACGTTTAAACAACATGTACCTACTTAAAATTATTAAATGTAAAATTTTGTGGTATATCAGTCTCACACGCATATTCGAAATCAATAACGGTCACTGGTTAGTTTGGCTTTTTCCTGCTTCACCAATATTATCACAATTAAATATTGTGATATTATTTGTAAAGCGTGGTAAATATTGTTACTAATAAACAAAGATATATTTATTACTGTAAACGTAATGAAGTCATATTGACATGACAGTACAATTAATTAACAAATTAAAACAGTCTAATTAAAGGTGCTAACAGACTTGCGTGCCCATTTAAATTTATTTGCGTTTTTATTATTACTTTTAATATATATATTACAGGGCGACAAACTAGCAAGTGGGTCACCTGATGGTAAGTGATCACCGCCGCCCATGGACACTCACAACACTAGAGGGGTCGCGGGTGCGTTGCCGGCCTTTAAGAGTCAGCAAAAATGTGTCGCTCACCCTTCCTCCCACTCCAATGAGCTCTGGCGACCTTAATCACACGCAGAAACACAACAATAATATTATTAATGTTATTATTAGGTAAGGAATGATTGAAAGTTTGTATCATTCGTAGTTTAGCGACACAACTTTTTATACAGAAATTACTAAGACACACCATCTCTCAGCCATATACTTATTGGAATTCATAGACACGTTCTAAAGGTTTATCTCCGTATTATGAAACTGGGTTCCTTACGCATAAAATTTTACGCGTGTCTCTATGCCTACATACATACAGCGAAACTTATAGTGTACGGATCACCAAAGCCCAATATTGCGTTAGGTCAGACAAATTGGGATCAGACAGTGAATATATTACGGTCCCCGTACTCCGCCGCTCTGTTAATCGTTCCCTGTTATTTATGAACGTTTTAACTGTTGGCATAAGCTTATTACCTACTGTTAATATCATTATGCAACTTTTTTGTGGGTACCTGTCTGATCTGGTTTTGTTATTGTAGGCACAAATACAAGATACAGACACGCCCATTGGAACAGTAGCAGTTCAACGAAGCAATAGGTTGATGTTTCTTTTAATATTTCAATATCTATAGTGGTTAGCGGATTCATAAGTGCTCGTAGTTTTTAAATAAGATCTAGGTCATGGCGACGTTATATCTTGAATGTTTCGTAATTAAGTTAGAAAACACTAATGTTCGGGAATATTTTATTAACCATTATCCTACTAATATTATAAATAAGAAAGTTTGTAAGTATGGATGGATGGATGTTTGTTACTCTTTCACATAAAAACTACCCAATGGATTTAAATATAAATTAACAATACTATAGCTTGTACATCAGAATAACATATAGGCTATAATTTTAAAGTTTAACGCGGGGAAAACCGCGGGGCATTACTAGTATTTATGTATATATATTAAAGATTAATAAATAACTGAGCTAACCAATACTAGGTAAATATTAGTAATCGAATAGTTGATAGTCAAGTATTAAAATTTTCCCAAAGAAGAAAATTTATTAAATGAGTTTTATTGCATAGAGACAATTCTAATAACGATTCTCCCAAAGATAGGAGAGTCGTAATTAGAATTGTCTCTACGCAAAAAAACTCATTTAAATACCGAAGTTTTAGTTTAATAAATTATACACACTACAACTTGCATACGTAGGACGGAGCGCTTTCGTACGTCGATGCTGTAAAACAATTCCTCATATTTATTTCTAAGAGATTACAACTCCGGGTTCAACAATATTAGGAAACAGAAGGTCGGCAACATTCGAGCAACATCACGAGTGTTGCAGGCTATAGGAGTACTGATAGCACAAACTCATCGCTTGCTATCAGCCGGGCAAATGTAATGAACATGTAATACGAAGAATCCCACTCAGAGCATCCGAAATTGATCCGCGCAAAGAGGTCAAAAATGTTAATTTTGTACTTTTATCCATATGTGTCTGTCTATCAACTAATTAATTTAAAGAGAGCTTAACAAGTTACATAATAAAGTCTTTTTCAACTTATAAGGTTATTTGCTGACTTAGCAGTATGAAAAATGAAATAGAAAAAGAACAACGATTTAATAAAGTTCATTGCTCCTAAATAAAATATCAGAAGTCGAGAGAAGGTTACCAAAAATCTTCTCCAGTAGCACATACAATTAACATAATCTAAATTTTAAATATACATTATAGTGACACGTTTAGATTTGTATTATACTTAATTATATACCTTTATTAGATTTATTTATGGTCGGCATCGTTAATATAATCATGTTTTGTTCCGTTTTTTTTCAATGACTACGCCTGCAATATAAAACTTTAGTTGCGGGGTACTTCACAAACATGAATTCACGGACACAAATCCCCGCCTCTGAACGAGTACATATGGGTCACATAGCTGCTCTGTGCAGGGATCGACACTTTTTTACCTGACGTTACAGTTTTTATCTTATCTTGTTTTGGGGTGTACTTGTGTACAGCACTTCGACCCTTCAGGATCTTTTGTACTATCCCCTACTGGTTTTATTCTATCCCTAGAGCCCTGAATGAGGTATGCACATAATCCAGTACGCTTCTTAGAGGTAGATCCTTGTAGTCACCTGGTTCTGGATATGCCAGCCCCAGGATTGCTATTCTGTGTCTCGCCAATGCATCGCATTTGCATATTATATGCAGCATTGTTTCATTCTCTTCCCCACAGGTCCTGCAGATCGGGCTATTCGACAGTCCCAGTTTGTGTAGGTGGTAGTTGGTGCCGTAGTGGCCCGTGAATACTGCTACTATTAGTCGTAGCTGGTTTCTGCTGTACGACGTTACAGTTAGTCTTTCACTGCTTCACCGGACAATTAAGGCGAGCGTGGGCTCAAGCCGTTTAGTAAATAAAACTACATACTAGTACCCACCCGGGGGGCACCCTCTTTGGGGTTCGAACGTCGACTCTGGGCGGCTACTGACGAGGAGATGCATGTGTTCGTACCCAAACGAACCTAAGTTGTTAATCAATTTATTCAGTCAGCCACTCTTGTATTTTAGCGCGGTTCACATGTGTTTTTTATAAGTTTTGCATTTTTATCCCTAGAATACTGCCCATTTAAACCAATGTGTGTAGTTTCATTTCAAGATTAATAGGACCAGGCTGCACAGCATGTTAGAGTTATAACTATTTAGGGTTGTTTTGTGCAACTGTTGCTCTACGTTTATAAGTGAAGACGCGGGCCTTTTGCCGGCTCTAAGTTCGGAGAGGGTGTTTCGTCGATATGAATGCTAACAAAAGGAATCGAACTCGTAACACGAAAGTTTCAAAACTATATGATTCTATATTTGCACGACCTCAGGTCAGAATATGTTGGATATAACCTTTTGATTAACATTTTATGTACCATATTTGAGCAAATAAAGATTTGATTTGATTTTGATTTGAATGCACTATGCAAATCATAGCATAGTCGATCATAGATTAAGTACGATATTTTCAGTATGTTAAATTTTCTGCATGAAACTCACACTTGTGCTCAAACAAAGTTTAGATAGGTACCGGAGTATTAAATTTAGGTAAGTCTAGGATGAAGAACGGTCTACCTACCCGGTTTACTACACTATAATATTATTTTAGTCTGGCTTTTACACCTTCAAGAATATTACGTTTCCCAGCTAAATTGAGAATTATCTCACACACTCGACGAAAACAAGCCCCGTTTATGAAGAACTTATGAACTGAAACGTTATGAAATTTTCTTGTTTATCTTACTTATCGCTCGGCTGAACTAGTCAATATACTTAATTAAAACTAGCGTCCGAAAGCGGATTTACCAGGGTAATTTAGATGGCTGACTAAATTATGCAGGTGAAGCTGCGGGTAGAAGTTATATTGCCGTACTCCTTATAACATGAACTATTTGCCACTTAAAGTCTCGTCGAAACCAGTCTAGCCGTTTTAGAGAATAAGCGAAACAAACAGACTGACAAAAATATTAAAAATAGGTTTTTGTGCGAGAGATGGTAGAGTAACGTATATACTTTCATTTGCATTTACTATAAGCTGTTATTTTCATATTACAGACAGACAGTTCTAATTTATTTATTTGTATATATATGCAGTATGTGTATGTAAGTGTATATTGTGCTTTGCATAATCTGTGGAAAGTGATTAATGATTTAATGTTGGAGATGGATAGGGAAATTCCCTGTATTACATTATTTTGTTGCGGTAATTAAATTAATTAATGACGTGATATCGTTTTTAACCAATTTCAAAAAAGGAGGAGGAGGTCATCAAATGATTTTTTAAATGTCAATGTAAAACGACAATATAGGATTGCTTCGGGTTTGAAAACCGATTTTCATAAATATATTTTGAATAGATAGGAAATGCAATCAAAGTATATTTTAAAATGGACTAATACATCACGCATCTTTTTGGGGAAATCAAATCGAAAAAGACAAATAATATCAACATTAAAGTCATCAGAATAATAGATGTTATGTTTCAACATCTATTATTCTGATGACTTTAATGTTGATATTATTTGTCTTTTTCGATTTGATTTCCCCAAAAAGATGCGTGATGTATTATTATAAATTACATACATACTGACGGGCCGTTTGGCGTGGTTGGTAGATTCTTGTCTTTCACGACCTATCCATGCACATACTCGTAAAAATATGTTTGTTTGTCCTGAGTCTGGGTGTATTTACAAAGGAAACAGTACAGTAGTATATCAGTTATCTGGTTTCCATAGTACAAGCTCTGCTTAGTTTGGGATCAGATGGCGTATGTGAACAATGCCCCAGGATATTATTATAACAGTTTATACAAATTGACTATAATATCGTCGCATATATTCATTACGCGAAATGGGCAAGTTTGTGTTCTTTTTCGGCACTTCCTTTGCATAAATGGGGTTGTACTCATAAATTGTAGGGTAGGGACAAATTGCGTTCCGCCAGTAATGTATTCCGCTCCGTATTGCCTCGCACACGTATGTAACGGGTGAATTCAACATAATGAAACTTTTCAAGTGCTACTCACTCTTATTTTATTTTAATCAGTTCGAATTAAGATCCAATTTGTCACAGCCAACAGATACGAAAGGAGCCTTTAAAGAAATAATGTAATTTAAATAGAAAATAAATGATACTCTTCAGTATTCCAAATTAGTGATTAACTTTCTGTTAGAAAGCTATATAGAACGAAAAACCGTTCTCTATAAAAATATAGAGCTGTACCGTATGAAGTCACAAAAAGAACCAAAAGGTAAGAAGGCATAATCGAAATTTGTATGCAAGCAAATGTGCATCAACTCATCAAGCTTTATCAAAACGTGCACATACAGAAACTAATAAATGATTCAACTATGGGAACATCGAAGTCCTCATAGTTGAATAACTTTATGGTTTTGTTTGCATACATTTTTATAAGAACTATTCTAGAACATGTGAGTGGGTACACGCATTATTCCCACATCTCAACACAAGAGACACTATATAAGTATATTGTTATCATTTCTATTAATCCTACTAATATTATAAAGGCGAAAGTTTGTGAGTGTGTGAGTGTGTTTTTTTGTTACTTCTTCAAGTCAAAACGGCTGGTGCGATTTAAATATAATTTGGTATGGAGTTAGCTGACACCCTGGAATAACGCATGGGCTATAAATTATAAATTTTAATGCGGGTAAACCCGCGGGGCACAGCTAGTTATTTATAAATTACTAGTGATTAGACTGTTGGAAGGTGGAGTCAGTGGTTTCGAGTTCAAACGTACATGAGTATTAGAAATTGGTTATTTCGTACTTAAAACCATTTCTTTTCTTAATTATGATAGTTTGGTGTAAAAAAATCATCATTATCTAGGTATTAAATAAGTTTTAAGCATTTGAAGCACCAGTTACCAATGCCACATGGGCAGTCAAATATATAATATAATAATACATAATAATTATAATAATACATACAATTCAATATATTTTATTATAAGCATAAAATTATATAAAAATAGTAGTCCCGGCTTATTAATTTTGCACCTCATAACTGATGGTCTTTGATGTGCTTCGGCTTTTCTGTGATCAAATAAGTGTAAGGGATCTAATATTTATTAGCATCTAAATTTGAATAACTTTATCAGAAAACTTCGTTCAATCTCTAAAGCTATTTTATGATTGAAAGCTAAAATTAGAAATGTTTACGGAACGTGCTTATTTTCTGTTATAAAATATAAAAAGCTTGGGAAAGTGTATTGGGTTTAAACTTCCAATCTTCTCCGATCCGTCCCTTAGATAGTAAAATATTCCTATAGGTACTTAATTCATAAGACTAAATAAAATAACGTAAGTGGTTCAGAATATAAAACAGACTCTTGAAAATTGAGTTGAGTTTTGAAAAATGTTTGTTATAAAATAATACTCTTTAATTAAATTTTAATTCTACAAAATTTTCGCAACGCTAAGCGTAAGCGCAAAACTGGGAAGTTCCCTGCATTTCATGCAGCGGGATCGAACCTGCAATTTGCAAAACCAATTGTTTTCTTTCATTGTAAATTCGTATTATGAATACACTGTATAAGAAATTGCAATTTGGGTTCTTTAAGATACTGGTTTAGTATTTTACTTCGTTGTAGTCTTATTTACTAGACTGCTTACGGTAAACGTCACTGTAAAAATATAAATAATACTGACGTTCGGTAACTTTTCTTTCAGCAACCGATATTCTACTAGCGTAATATTCTGGATTATCAAGAATACGAGTATAATATCGGCTTTCCTAGTTTTAGTCTAAAATGGTACTTAAACAGTCTATAAATCAAAGCGATATGTCAAGGTAATGCCCCGTTTCATCGAGGCTCAGCGTCTGAAATATGACCAGAATAAAGGTTCAAGCACATAATATGCAGAGGCAAGGTATCATGTATTCCAAATAATTTAAACTACTATCTTGTTTCGCATTAAATTTCTCATCTAATATATATAACGGGAAATTTACCCCAACTGAGCGCCCAGAAAGGGTGACGTCAACCCCGCTGACGTTGCCATTATCATTATTTTAGCTCATGATGTCTACGATAAAAAAAAACACAAATTGATAATAAAAAAACACTTAATTATTAAGATTCTTACTACAGTAATCTAATAATAATAATCCTTAAAATTAGCACCCACAAGACAGCCGTTCGGTCCAAGTTCGAAAATTGAAATCGATTTCGTGCACCGAAACATTTCAAGACAACCGCCCGGTCCAAGCGCCAAAATCAAATTGCCAGGTGCCTCACTGATCGAAACATCATGGCGCGACCGAACGTCATGACGGTAACTTAACGTTACCGGAATTTTTAAATAACACGTGTTTACTTTTTAATTATAACAATGCAAATTGATCTTTCATAATTCATAAAATGATTTTAAAGTAATAGTCGAATAATTCAATCACTGTACAGAACAGTATTATCAAAACGGATATTCAAAAGGCAATAATAAACAATGCATGTGCGGTGCCCTCTGTTGGCTCGAACAAATCAAACGGGTAAAACATCAACGGGTAGAAATCATAACAACTACTAATATTACAAATCTTATTGTTGCTTTTGGAATATTGTAATTGATCAAAATATTCTTACGTAATTTGTATAGTATTACTTAATCAATTAATTGATCAAAACAGAAGTAATGATATTAATTGAAAGCAATCATAATCCGAATGTAATAAAGAGTATATTAAAATATACAGTAAACCTCAATGCACATGTGTCGACATATATATAAAGTCATATTAGTCAACGACTGGACAGAGTTACACAATATTTGATTTGTTGTATCTAGGAGAAACGTACAATAAATATTATTTAAAACAATTATAACGCTATAACTAATGAAGATGATTCCGTTTCTCATAATTTTTTATGTAACTCCTTTTTTGAATAGAATACCTCGAGAATGCTTGATAAATTTTTAGGTGTGGGTCCCTCGAAGGTTTAGGTTCACAATAGGCCCAAAAGGTGGCTTTCTATGTTTCTTCCGATATATTTTAATTGAAAAGATCCGCTGTTATCGGATTCCAGGTGCTTTTTTATTTTCTTATATAATATACACCAACCATATAGGAGTTGAAATCACCCACAGGTGTTACATGAATTTGTTGGTATAAAAAGTTATTCAGTTAACTAGACCACAAGAAAGGTAGAGAGAGTTCGTAGGTAAAGATATTATTATGTTTTCAAAAATTGCTACGATAGGTGCATTGTTCTGTAGAAACGAGTATGTACAATTGTACATATGTATATCCTTACGTATGCTAAAAGCAGTGTATTCGAGTGAAAGACGCCCAACTGCACAATTAGGAACTACAAGATCACTCACAACGACCACACAATACATTGTTAGTTCACCGTGAATTTACCTCGGCAAACCCGTAACAATGTGTTTGTCACAGATATTAATAGTTATAAATAATAGTAACAATAATAATATACTTTGACCAGTGGATACAGATTGGCCCTAACGGCGTCTTTATTACGTAGCTAAAATCGGTGGGGAAATTAATAAATAGAAAATTAAAATAATATAGTACATATCAAGAATGATCTGTAATTAAAAAGTAAAAATAAAGTAGTATTGGTAACGACGCGTTTAAAGCCCGCTATGGGACCTTTGAGGTCAAGTATCCAAGCATGCGATCCGTCTATAGATGGAAGACCGCAACAGTGGTATGAATGCTTTAAGCTGTCCATCCTGGCATCCAGCATTAGACACCTATGGTTAAGCCAAACAAGCCGGCTTGATGAACAACACTGGCACTGGGGAAACTAATACACAATGACATGCTGATAAATAAAATGAATCGTTAATATTGAGGTCTCTACCATAATTACAACCATACATAACTAGTTGTCATTTTATTTATGTATAAATTAACATTACATACAATTTCCCATACAAACTTATTACGATTGATGGGATCCAAATTTAGAGATAAAGACTTGTAGCGTATACATATTAGAATTTCATGAATAGAGTTCCATTTTGCAGTCGAATACAACTTTATTAACATCAAATTAGACATAAATAGGGACGATGATATAAGACCATAACGAACTAAAAGGACATTTAACTCAGAAACAGTGGGATATCGATGTAAAATCTTATATAACAAAGGTGATATCACAATTTTTCAGTTAAATCACGAATATATTGTTATTGTCTTTGTTAAAATGAAATATATGGGTTTTATATTATCACCTGATTTAGTTGTTATTTGAAATTAATCTCTTAGAACGCCCACAATCCCAACTTAGTAGCCAAAGCACTTAATTAGAACCGAGCAACACGATGCCTTTTGGAAACATTGGTTCTTTTGTAAAGTTATAGAAACCCAGATCCGCCTTTTCATGATAAGACCGACGAATATTCAAATAATAATTAAATTTGAACAGGAATACACTCAAGTCAAAATGCAAACACCAGACAAGAAATTTAAAGTGTCTGCTAATGAAAGAGAAAAACTATTAACCATTCAATGTGAATGGGTTTTATTGTTCGGCAAGGACCGTCCGCCGGACTTTTAATTAAAGGCCCCCTCACATTCTCTATTATAAAGGGGCCTATTTTTACAGCTCCTGCTACATACTGCGACTACCAAAACTATAATCCTATATCACAATATGTATAACGATTTTCCCTCGTTGGGCAAATGGCTGAAAACTGTTATGGGAATTTTGTCTACAGCCTGGATCCTGTCCATGTTTTCCCAACGGCGGTCATTCTCTATAGACACTAGCAATTTACATGCTGTTATAGGAATGTAGCAACACCATATTATAGATTTCAAACGGCCAGATTCTCAGGTACATGGTGTTTTTCATGACAGAATAAAAGCACTTTTGTCTGCAGTTCAACACGATTCCGCTAGACCAACGATTCATACAACTTTATATCCTATTATAAGGTTTTCAGTCTAGGCTAAAAATCTAAAGAGCTTTTTTAACTTTACGTATTGTTAGCCTAGGAGGCATTCATTGCCTAAATGGAGAATAGGATAGGTCCAAAAAGTGATATTAAAATTTCTTCAGCAATAAAATTACAAAATCAGCTCGGAGTCGCTAAGTTGGGGTGACACATTCCCATGTGTCAAGTTAGTTTTATATTTATTTGGCAGCGGTTATCCTAGTTGCAGTTATTTAATCCACCCAGAAAGCTTTTACTGTTGTCTAATGATGCCAGGACCGACTTAACATGCTCTTAAGAGAGCATGTTACGTACGAAGGAGCTCGAGTAATTTATCGGTCACATTAGCTGTCGACGGTCTATGCACGTCAAAAGCTTACAAAGCAGTGGGTGCTACTAGCTATTGGCGCGTGAAGGCTTAATTTTAAAAGTTAAAATACCTTTTGAAAGTAGGTATTGTTAGGAAATATAGACTAACGTTATTGCGTGCAACGTCGAAGTTTGATATTCATGTAAGCATTGGCTATACAGGAAATTACCTTTTCCGACGTCCTAAATAGCGATAATGGCCCCGACTTTAACTTACGGTAACAAAACTTATTTTAATATCACTTTTTTATTAAAATTATTGAGTTAAGTACAGGTATCCGAGAAGACAATTTAGTTTAGTCCGTAAGGGAGTATAAGCGAAATATTAACCTAGCTACTAAATATACACCGGGAAAATTTAATCCGGGTATATACACATATATAATAGACAATAGATCAGCAATTTATTTATATTAGTCAATAACGTATACTGCAGCTGAAGGCTCGAAAAATACTAAAGTTACTACACTTATAATAATTTTTAATGAAACCTATTCGATGTTAGAATATGGAATAATCGAAATAACGCATTATGCTAATTATTTACTATAACTAAATCGCTGTGTCGGTGACTAGTGCTGACTCCATGTGAGTACAGAAATAAAGCGTGGACTTTTCGTGCCAGACCGGACGTCTTCCATACAATTTTATATTCAGGTTGTGAAAACTAAATAAAATGTTATGTTGGCGATATGCATTAGGATTCCTTACTTAACAAGTTTCACATCACTGTTTAATTAGTGATTAAAAAAAACATACTATTGGTACTATTTTGCAATAACTGTGTTGGTTTATCAAGTGTAATTTTATAGTTAAGCATAATCTATATATATCTCTATCTCATTTTCGTTGTCTTATTGTTTCTCATATTAAGCAAACAAGCTTTTTTTGTATTCATTTGTAAAAACATATAACTGGTTATTAGTTGATATAACCTGTTTCTTATCATAAGTTGTTAATACTGTTTGTTTTCCTAACAAAATAAAATAAATAAATAAATTTATAAAAACTACCAATGATTGGTATTATTATTAATTTTTATTACTATGAATCAATAAAACAAAATAATCCCAATAATAAAACGTTTTAAATAATGCCATGCCTTTCCATTTTTTTTCCGGCAATTAGTAACGGCGTATGCCATTGACAGGTCCTGTCTACGCTTCGACTGAATCAGGCTGCCCTGATTGAAAACCTGTGAACATACAGTTGCTATATGCTTTCGTATCAAAAGGACAACACTGAAAGGAATTGCTATTATTTTGCTGCCTGTCGGCTCTTATATCACAGGTATCCAGATCGTTATCAGCATGAATAATAACTTAATGGAAATTGACACATTTAGTGTTATTCTATACTAACCCAAACAATAAAATATAATGTTTTGAGTATATCGTTCGTGGAAATGAGCTAATCTTGACAATATTTTAGGCTTCTTTCTGTATGTAATATACATGAATCCTTGGCCTGTAATTTTTTCCTGTAACTATAACTAGTGGGGAACTTGGAACTTCAGTATTATGTACCAATAAAATATTATAAGATAAGATAAGATATTTTATTTCGCAAATATGGGTACAATACATGGTGTTATACATTATACAGTTCAGCCATATTTTACCATAAGGCATGCGAAAGGTGCAAGACCAATAACAATCGCCTAAAAACAAAGACGAACGACTTTACATATTCAATATACGTACATATATCACGTAATTACATTACAAAAAATAAACAACCATAATCAAACAAATGCATTATTTTGTTCTGAAAAGTATTCAGAGATATTGTAATAAGTTTTTTTTTACTAAGAAGTTACTTAATTTTTTCTTAAATAAAGGTACGCTTAATGCCTTCCAAGATATCGGTAACTTGTTGTAAATGCATGGGGCCATGCAGAAAACACTCTTGCGCATGAGTGCTGTATTTGCTGTCTGCAGACATAGCTTGCTATTGTCGCGTCTGTTTCGTGGAACTACCTCTGCGCGACGTGTAAAGCGATCAGGATTAGTTTTGACAAACACAGCCACTTCAAGGATATACAAACAAGGTAGAGTCAGTATATTACATTTTTTGAAATATGGCACACAGCTGTCAGTAGATTTTAGTTTAAACATAGACCGACAGCATCTTTTTTGGGCTTTAAATGCTGATTCTTTCTCGGTCGAATTGCCCCAAAATGTGTTTTCCAGTTCAAATTTTTATCAATTTGGAGTCCTAAAAATTTTGTGTTTTCTGTTTCATGTATAATATTATTATCGTGGTGAATATTAAATTTACTTTTTAAAGGATTTCGTTGATTGAAATAAATTATTTTAGTTTTATTTAAATTGATATTTAAATTGTTATCATCTAACCATCCCACTATTGAAGTTAAAGTTTTATTGATATCATGTTCGTATGTTTCTACATTTTTGCAGTCTATAGTTATAGTACTATCGTCAGCAAACAGTGTAAGTGGATAGTATGTACATTTGGGAAGATCATTTATATACAGAATGAATAAGAGCGGCCCCAATACGCTGCCCTGTGGGACGCCAAATACGACTTCGCGTTCTAAGGACCGGTAAATTTCTTCTGTTTTAGTTGTAAAATTAATTGTTCTAATTTCTGTAATTTGTTGGCGTTTGGTTAAATAAGATTCTATGAGTTTTAAGACATTACCTCTGATGCCGTAAGCTTCTAATTTTGTCAAAAGAGTAGGAAAATGCACATAATCAAAAGCCTGCGTCATATCGCAAAATATGCCACAAACAGGCGTCCGTCTATCCACGTTTTTTGAAATGTTGTATAAAAAATCGTATATAGCCATATTGATTGTTTTGTGTTTTCTAAAACCCTTCTGTTCCTCGCATAGTATACGATTATTTTCAACATAATTGTATATTGCCTGGTAGATATATTTTTCAAATATTTTAGAAATTATTGGGATTAATGCGATGGGACGATATGATTGCAAAAGATATCTATTGTCTTTTTTAAATATGGGCTTTATGATAGATGTTTTCAAAGCATCTGGGTAAATACCCGTGCTGATACTAAGATTTATTATATGGCTGAGGTGCCCGCAAATCTGCAATGATACGTATTTAAGTATCTTGGTATTAAAACCGTCATAGCCCACGCTGTTAGTGTTTTTTAAAGATTGTATGTGTTTATGTATGTCATTTGGTAGACAAGGAGACATAAACATTGAGTTACTACAGCTGCTTGTCACATATGATTTAGGTTTGCTATTGGCAGGAAGTTTAGGTTGAATTTTATCAATGAAATAATTATTAAAAGCTTCAGCAATTCTTAGAGGGTTTGTTTCAATTTTATTATTCAATTTAATTCTATTAATAGTACATTTCGGTATGTTGTACTTTGAACGGTTTATAATCTGCCAAGTTGTTTTGGATTTATTACAAGATGCTTTAATATTAAAATTATTTTGTGATTTTTGAGTAAAATGAATAATTTTGTTATACAGCTTCGCATAGTTTCTGAAAATTATTTTATTTGATTTATTAGGGTGTAGTCTAAACTGCCACAATAGTTTTCGTTTTTTTTTATTGCATAGTTTAAGACCTTTAGAAACCCACTTTATTCTTCTAGTAGTACTTATTTTAATTCGTTTGTTAGGAAAACACAAATCGTATATGAGTTTAAAATCAGAAATAAATTCGTTGTATGCTAAATTAGGGTCATCTGTATTATATATATATGAGAAAGAAAGGACGTTCAAGTACTTTTTAAATTTTATAATATTTTCCTTATTGTAATCTCTTGTAACTGCAAACCAGTAGCTAATATTGCATATTTTCTTGACCGGGCAGCGTATTAATTGAGCTGTGTGATCAGACAATGCAAACTCGAGCACATCAGTCTGACATTGTTTATTAAAATTATGCGCGAAGTTATCAATACACGTTTGGCTGGCCAAGCGGGTCGGTTGTTTTAAAGCTAGTTTCAAATTATAGCTCATGAGAAGATATTCAAATGCATTTGTTTGACTATTCTGCTTTAGCATGTCTATATTAAAATCTCCAGCAATTACAATATTCTGACTTTTAGTAGGTCTTAATAGTTGCATAAGAGATTCAAGTTTATCGAGACAGTCATTGAGATTGTTAACATTCGGCACCCTATAGATACAAACAATAATTAAATCGTAATGAATAAGCTCTATACCGCAGCATTCGAAAACACCTAGTACTGATAATTTCGATATTTTAGGCATTTCTTTCCATTGTAATTCTTTATGAACAAGTATACACGCTCCTCCCCGTTTTTTATTTTGTCGGCAATAACAAGCCGCTAGACTGTAATTAGGTATGTACAATTGATTTTGATAACCTTCCATAATGAAGTGCTCGGTTATGCACAACACGTCTACATTAATTGATTTATTCCTTAAATCGTCTAAACAAATAGTAAGGTCATTAGATTTGTGTATTAGGCCTGCAATGTTTTGATGTAATACATTGATACATTTATTAGAGAAAAAACTGTTCAGTAACGTCTTTTGTGCATTCTGAAGAAGATGATAAATTGAATGCCGCGTTAGGAGAGTCGTGAGTAGAAGGATACATAAATTCATTGATCATTAGTTTAAGGTTTACAAATATACTCGCAATGCCGTTATTATTAACTGTGCCACTTTTGTATCGAAACATTTCATAATCATAGGTCAGATAAAAGTTAGAGTCGAACAGAGACGCGTAGTTATGAGTACATGCATCCAAATATAACAGGCTATTAAAAGTTTCTATTCTTCTGTTGAATACCATAGAATAATTATCCATTCTAAACGTAGGGGCACATATTATAACATTCGTATGTTGTATTTTTAGCAAAGTCTCGCGTATATTTACAATTAGGTCGACGTGGTTGTTTGTTCGTCTAAAATCCTCTTCACCGACGAAAATTAGGCAGTAATCATCCAATGTGTAATGCTTTAATTTTGCTTCAATGTTGCCAATAAGACACGCCAATCCGCAACCCGGTGTTAAAAAGTGACATACTTGATAGTCAGCGAAAGTGTTCTCTGCTATCGATAGTATTTTGTTCTTGTTATTGCTGCTAATTATACATATTTTATGTTTGTTTTTGTCCTGAACTTTTGGAAGTTTGGTTTGTTTGTCCTTAGATACATTTAGTTGTGTTGTGCCGCTGTTATTCTTCTTTGTGATACTTGGTGTGGCTACGGATTTGGTTACTTTTTTCCTTGGTGTCATGCTGCGCTCCTGAATAATATCCGTACTTGTAACTTTTTTGTACATGCTAACAATCTTATCATATTCATTTATTTTCATTTTTAATGAAATGTTTTCTTCATTAAGAGAAGCCACTTCAGAGTGAGCTATCTCAAGCTGGCCTTTTAACTCTTCAATTTGCTGCTGTAGATCCATGAGTACAGATTTATCGCATAGGCCCGTATTTGGCATGCTTGACCCAGAGAGGTCATTGTAAGTAGTGGAGTTAAATAAGTTATCTTGTGTTGCAGATAGGTCACATAAATTTTCGTCAGATTTGGAGCGCTATTTCAAATCATTTCTTGGTTTCCTTTGTGTAACATTATATGAAAGCATTTTTGTAAATTACGTTTTTTTTTTTTTTTTTTTATGTTTTTTGATGCTCAGTGATCACATTTTAATGCTTAAGTGTTGTCCGGCAGTTGAACAACCACAAAAAGTGATTCAATTAGGTGAGGTTTGAACTCGAGTTAACAGCTTCGCAGTCGATGTCTTTCCAAAGTCGCCACGGCTACTGTTGTTGAAGTTGGCCAATTTGTTGAGTTGTTTCTATTTATTGACTACTCTGATAGTGTAAAATAGTTCCGATTCGCGGCACCAGTCCGCAGCACCGTTCCCTGTACTTGGATACGGTTACTAGCCGGCTAGCTAGTTTGCTGGTTTATGGATTGTCTAATAGATGTCGCTGTACGTAATCGACCGAAGGGAGTGATACATTACTTTTTATTTACAAAATGCAAATTCACTGATATTGTTATTTCACTGTTTTATATCACAAAAGGTTTGGTGGGTTTGTTATAATTTGTCCATATAATTCCTGTAGAAGCACTTTATTTCACAAATCTTAGATGTATGTTTAGACGTTAAACGTTATTTTTTGTTATTTAAAAATATACTGTATTATACGCACAGCTTTGTGTGTACTTTACTTTTTCTATGTTTATTGTTCACTTTTATACACTTTTAGACACAGACTCAGTTATTTTAATCACTTTTAATATTTTTAAAACACAATATTACGGGAGCTCTATGTTAGCCGTGACAAGCACGTCTACCCTCTTATATTAAAATGGTATATAACTATTCTATTAATCAGCGGTTGCCCTTACTCGAAATGCTGAACTTATACTGGCTTTTTTTCTACAAGACAAAAATACCGTTCACTCTTAATTGCAACCAAAATTAGATTTTTATTGTTTAAAGCTATAGTTAACCACATATAATATATTACAGATTTTAAGGATTTGAATTTTTGTAAAAAACGCTGATATGGTTGATGATTTGTAAAAAATATAATTTTAAAATACTTAATCAACTTAATATTCATATATTAATTTTAAAGCTATTTAAAAAGCTAACATATTATTATATATCAACACATTCAAGCTCCACAGCTATACTTCCTTGTTGAGCGCCATTTTTACATATCTACAGGACCATCCACATTGCTCTATATACATTTTAGAGAGGAATTATTACAGGTCTAAACCTCAGCAAGAATTACAGACAATATGTTGATATGTAGCAGTTGTTACTTAAACCCTTAGCAATTGATTATTACAAGCATATAATATTTTTGTAGTCCGTCTGCTACTGACGCCCAACGTGGGGCTCCAGATATACGTAGCCAAAATTAATTAGTACATTTGTCAACTTTGAAGTCGCTAATAAAATCCTAGTTTATGTAGAGGTTGAAATTGGTGGCTTAATCGTCTTAAATAGACAATTAGGCTCCCAATTTCAACCAGTACAATATTAAAATAATATTGTTTTAAACAAAATAATATTGCACTACTTAGTCATACACATATTATATTTTATTACATCAAATTAAACACCTGTATTAGTTGAGTTATTCAACTTCATTTGAAGATTAAACTCATTTCATTTTAGTCATTCATATTATTTTCACTTCATACACACAAAAACACAGTATATGTTACTGTGTTTTTGTAGAGGCCGTAAAGTTACCTATGTGACAATTAGTAACTGAGTGTGCTATTGACAGCGCCTGTCCACCCCTCGGCGGGAGTACGCTTTGATTGAATGAGTTCTGATCGAAAAAACTTGACTCGGATTTTCTAGGTGATGAGTAGCACACTTCCTCACTGATGTTCATTTTAATGACAAGACCTTTTGCCGAGGAGTGAAAGTGAGTACTAGCCCTGAGCTGTATTTAAAAGGTTACCAAAAACATTTGCATATTTTCGTGGCGAGGTACCTCCATAAAATTATTTAAATTACAAGCACGTAAATTCACGAGAATTTTCTGACTTGAATAATTTCACGGACATTCTTTCTTTTAAATATCTAAAATAAAAAGTAGACACAGTATCTACTTCCATTTTTATTGTCATTTGTCTAATAAACCCTATCTTCGGAAAGGTACCTTAGGTAAAGCTATATACGTATATTTATAGCCTAAAGATTTCGTGAAAAATGGTTGGATAATTCAAAATCCTATCCGTTACGCTCTCACGGTTTTCACTGACTAAGGATTAGTATAAATTGAGTAAGGTTGCGAAGACCTGAGGACACCCAAAACTACCCTTTTTAGTCATTACTATCTACCATCTTTCCGCCTCGATACTCTGCTCGAGAAAAAAGCTTGGGGTTTTAGACAATTCGACCTCTATATTATGATGAAAAGGGTTCCGTTGAACAACGTTTTTCTGACAACTGCGAATAATTCCAGAATTTCATGAGCGATGCCCGCTATCTATAGGAGATTTGGGTTCTTTGATTCCAAAAAAATACAATATACGAATTCCCTTGAATTATTTTTCGTTTTCCCGGAAAAAGTATGGCCAGATTTATAACTTATCGGATTAGATATGATATCAAAAAAGGGTAAATGTAAGTCAGCCTGTTATAAATTTTGAATACAAATAATTCATTGATCTTTGGAGCAGATAAAATAAAGGGACCGTAATCATACTAAAAGTAAAATAACTATAAATTTAAATCAATAGGCTTAGTCTGAAGAAAGTTGAAGAAAAAAAAATTAAAAAGTAATTCCAGTAGGCACTGTTATCGCTCCGGAAAACCAGGACACTTCTCTCCGTCGACAAATTGAGCATTACACCGAATGCCTCCGGTAATTTTGAGCTTCACTCCAAATTTACTACGTAAGCTGCTAAGAAATTTAATCTTGAAATTATTTAGAAATTCGCTAGAAACAATGTCTCGGTATCTGTTCTATATCGGAGATGAAACCACTAGGCGTGAGATAAAAATGGGTAATCTGCTTTAAATTCTGTGCAAGTGCTGAATTTGCTTATAATATTACAAAATGTCGTTATGTAAATGGTATATTTGGCTTCTTTGCATAGAATAGGTAATATCAGTAATTGTGATTACCCGTTCTATATAAGTTTATTGTTCTATAAAAGCCAAATTAAGTAACTTGGATAAATGCCCTTGTACTTAAGTAGATTAATTAAAACGTAACTAATAAAAACTAAAATATTATTAGCGGGCCTGTTGGTGTGGTTGGCAAATGCTTGCTTTTGACGCCGGAGGTCGTGGGTTCGATTCCCATCTAGGACAGATATTTGTGTGCATGAACATGTGGTGTAATTTATCTAATTATCTAGTATGTATTTACAAAAGAAAAGTAGTATATCAGTTATCTGGTTTCCATAGTTCAAGATCTGCTTAGTTTGGGTTCAGATGGCTGTGTATGTATAATGTCCCAGGATATTATCACTGAGCAAACCAAAATGTTTTGTTATTCTAGCTTTAGTATATATATATGTATGTACTTATAGGCATATCTTCTTAGTGTGTTGATGATAATCCAATTTGAGTCCAGACTAGTAACAATATAGGCTAGGAAGGAATACATTAGCGTTTTCTATTTGGTTTTGTAACATACAGAGTATGTATGTATTATTGTGTGTATTATTCTACGCGCGATAATTTAGAAAATGATTTCTTATCATTACGCGACCGTGCGAAAATAACCAGGCTATTTATGCCAATAGCTGACTTAAATAACGAACTACTAAATGAATGGCAATGTAGATGGAATACGTCAACCAAGGGTCGCCATCTGCACCAGTTCTTTCCGGACGTACGCGAACGGTTAAATAAAACTTGGCTAATCATAGACCATTGTGTTGCACAATTTCTTACCGGACACGGCAATTTTAAAAGTAAATTGTATAGTTTCAAATTAGTATCTTCACCAATCTGTCTGTGCTCAACATCCAGTAACGAATATGAACAAACTGCTCACCACATCCTGTGGGAGTGTGATCTCTGGCAAAATCAGCGTGATATTATGTTAAACAGCTTGCAACCAATATCTGGAGTAGTTTATTATACGGATCTTGTAGCAACAAGGAACAACTTCCGTGCGTTTAAGCGTTTCTGCCATACCTACTATTGGAATCAAATATAACAGCTCACTTAGGACCCTTAAATTGATCCTCGGTGCTTTTGCAGCTGACTTCTCTAGTTGCAAATCTCTCATTTTATGAGGCTATAGCCTCTTTACATCATTCTGTCTCCCGCTTTGCTCTGGAGGGAAGTGGAACTATTCATTTTCTAACTCCTCCTTTTTTCTGTTTCTGATTAAATTCGTTGCGGGATCCAAGACAGTTAAAGCGATTCCCCGGGACATGCCTGAGCTTCACCGCTCAGTGTCATTTCATTGTGTGCCACTGTTGATCCTGGCTTACAGGAGTTGCAGTGGTGGGTAAGAGGGAGGGACTAGTCCCGAAAAAAAAAAATACAGAGTATGAGATCAATCCTAATTGAATCCAATCCGAATTGCACAATTCTAGGGACAATGTCACACAGATCATCCTGGCCCCAAACTAAGCAAAGCTTGTACTACGGGTACCAGGCGACGATATAAAAGATATAGAAAACATCCATGACTCGGAAACAAATATTCGTGCTCATCACACAAATATTTGCACTTACTGGGATTCGAACCCAGGACCACCAGCTTCGTAGGCAGGAGCACTACCAACTAGGCTACGGTGACCATCAATTGATTTATACCTTTGGTGTTTTTTTAATTCGGCCTGGATCTAGTGTAGGTAAACATTCCTACACCTAATACTTTCAAATTAGCTACTATCCACGTGATACAAGACTTGAGTTCGAAGGACTATTTTCTGCTGGGATGACGAACGCAATATTATTTTAGTTTAGTTCGCCCTGTGGATTCGGCTCATAAAGAATAACAAGGCTACCCTATACTATATTTCTTTTTTCCTTCATCTTTAACATGTTTTATTCCAATTCTGAAAGTGTACCTATCCATATGCTGGTTGCTTGTTTTAGAACTTTTCGCCATTATTGTCGGCGGCCAAGGCGAAAAATATGTAAGGTATATTTGTTTAGATTAAACCGCTGTTGCCCGCAATTTAAACCGTGGAAGGTACTCGACTCGATAAGAAAAAAGACAGCATTTATCATTACTACCCTAATTAATTGAAACATTACATTTACTCCAAGATTGACAACACGTTAATAATGACGTTTAATTACCATTTGCGTTCAAATCGCGATCTACATTAATATAATCACATGAATTATAATTACCTTGAGCTTGTAATGTTACAAATGTCTAATTTTCAACTAACGGGATGCGGTGGAACGTTTTAATGAGCTTTAGGCCCGGTTCACACCGAAGTGGAGCGGGCGGTATTAGGTGGCCTATTCTATTAAAAGTCAAATTTTAAATGGGCAAGGTATTTTTAAATAATGCTTATTATTTCAAGGGAAAAGGTTGAAGCACACTTCCATTCCCGTAATGTTGTAATCGGCATAAATCTTTTACTTTTAGACTGCACGTGTGGCGCCGCGGTTAAGACAATCGCCTCGCTACTTGGAGCGGGACACCAAGTAGCGAGGCGACTGTCTTAACCGGTGTCCCGAGTTCAATTCCCGCCCAGGACAACTATTTGTGAGACCCATAAATAGTTGTACAAACACGGAGACACTCAGAAATTTTTCCACTTTGGTGGTTACCCATCTATGGACTGGGCGCGAGCTTTGTATTTGCTTAACCTCGCCGATCAGCGACGGACCAGTGAGAGTATCCACCTAGCTAGCCTCTGATAGTGAGATGTAAGCCCCATTTTTGCAAAACCCAACTACGAGTATTCACAATCATTCACAATTATTAGAGTACAATAGGTATTTTGCAAATCATCGACAGTACGTGTGTCTTAGGCTAAAAAAATATAAAAATAAATTTTTAGTATAATACTTACTAGATGTCATATCTATATTAAGCAAGGTCTCTCGGTACATAGTCCGTAGAATCAATAATCCAGCTTGGGAAAATATGGGACGACACTAAATTTCTTATCTAGTTAATTTATATTGTGGTATTATAACTGACAACGGTTACATAATATACCAATATATTTGTACAAGGATAAGTTCACATTTCTCCGAAGTTCAAAAGCACACACAATACTTACTAGATGGCATACCTATATTAGGCAAAGTTTCTCGGTCCGTAGTCCGTAAAATCAATAAGCCAGATTGTGAAAATATGCTAATTTTCTTATCTAGTTCATTTATAAAGTGGGATTATGGCTGACAACGGTTACATAATATACCAATATATTTGTACAAGGATAAGTTCACATTCCTCCGAAGTTCAAAAGCACACACAACAATTACTAGATGGCATACCTATATTAGGCAAAGTTTCTCGGTCCGTAGTCCGTAAAATCAATAAACCAGATTGTGAAAATATGAGACGTGGCTAATTTTCTTATCTAGTTCATTTATAAAGTGGGATTATGGCTGACGCCGGTTACATAATATACCAATATATTTGTACAAGGATAAGTTCACATTCCTCCGAAGTTCAAAAGCACACACAACAATTACTAGATGGCATACCTATATTAGGCAAAGTTTCTCGGTCCGTAGTCCGTAAAATCAATAAACCAGATTGTGAAAATATGAGATGAAGCTAATTTTCTTATCTAGTATTATGGCTGACAACGGTTACATAATATACTAATATATTTGTACAAGGATAAGTTCACATTTCTCTGAAGTTTAAAAGTTAAACTATTTACGCATATTGTCTTGCTTTACCGATTCAATGCGGATGGCGCCAGTGAGGCCCCATGGAAATCTTTTACGCATGGTTTACGTTCAATATCTGCCCGCATCTGATTTTAAAAAACGTGGCAAAAAAGAACGCAGCCAGTTACAATTCATGGTGGATGGCGGTTTAAAGGCGCCATCGCATACCCTGGCGCTTGGCTCCTCAAAGGCGCCACGAAATATTTGGTGGTCTACCGCACTGAACCGGTTAACTCCGGTGGAAACAGAGCCTTATATTTAGTTTATTATCATTTGCAACTAGTAGGTATGTAGTCCAAAACTTCAATACCCGTGGGTTAGATACGTTAGTTAGGAATCAGTGCATGATGTGTTGAGGTTACGATGCTAATAAACCAATTCATTTGCATATTAAAAACCTACTTGTTTCTGAATTATTTATTTAGTTTTTTCTTCATTATGAAGTCATTAACCTGTCATGACTTACCAATATTGTTTTGTATTTTTTAATCACAATGTTTAATGAATCATTGTCGGCTTATTTGCCGATCGCAAACTCTTGCACATTCAGTTTAACAACATTTAAGTCATAATTTTATTTTTCAGTAACTAATCTAAATTCAGAATCTGAACAGGCAGTGGGCGGGGCATATAGCTCGTAGAACCGACGCCCGTTGGGGCAGAAAGGTTCTTGAGTTGCGACCACGAACCAGAAGACGCAGCGTGGGCAGGCCCACTACAAGATGGACCGATGGTCTTGTGCGGGTCGATGGTAAGCGAATAGCGCAAGACCGGCAATTGTAATCTCTGGGGGAGGCCTTAGTCCAGCAGTGGACGTCTTTTGGCTGATACGTTGATGATGATGATGTATCTAAATTTCAACCAATAAAGAACAGAAACATTATTATCCTTGCTTAACCAATAAACTACAATAGACAACAAACGACGACAACCTCGTTGCTGTTGCTTAGTTCCGTTGTGATAAAAACCAAGCTTAATACAACTTGAGTAAACCTCAAACTTCTTACTTAACAAAATACCTACATCGTTACTCTTCCGCCAAGTCCATACACTTTAGTGCATCGTAGGGTAATTTGAAATTTCACTTAACTCTTGTCGAAGAATAGTGAATTTATGAATGGCAAAAGTTTGATAACGTGCTCTTATGAACTTTCAACTTTGGACTTAGCCATATGAGCAATATACTGCTTGGTGCTTCTAATAATGGTGGGTTTTACGCTTTCAGTACTTTGGCTACATTACGGAGTGCATTATGATAGAGAAGGTAATTATGTATACTTATTTACAATACGAAATATTTTATTATAAATTTATTATTAAATGAACTGTACTGACGTATGTTATGATTAGAAGTTATTTTCGCAATAGCCCACATAGGTGTAAAACTTTGTACAACTTCCATATATGCATACCTACACTTTATTCTAAGTGAGGCAGTGCATAGAATTCTTTTACTCTATGAGCTGCTAGACCGGAGAACTACTTTACAAAATATAATGCATTATTGAGGTAACATGAATGTTGTCCTGGGTGTAAGAAAATTCGCGCTTATTGTGAGGAAGGAAAGGCTAGCAACGCGCCAAAGATGTAATAATAATAATTTCCTGGGACATTATTCCCACACGGCCATCGAATCCCAAACTAAGTAGAGATTGTATTATGGAAACCATATAACTTATATACTCCTCGTATATATACTACTTTTCATATGTAAATACATACTTATATAGATAATGTGTAACGCATGTATCTAGTCCACTAATCTCTTAATCCCAGGTAGGCCGTATGCTTATTTGTCTACTAAATCTTATTAAAAATATATACAATATAATTTACTGTTAAAAATGAGCTCCGTCTAAAAAAGATTTTCATGGAACATAGTTAAACCACTCCGATCAGCCTAAATATCTGATACAGGTATCAGTACAATTACAATTAGCGGAATTATCACTAGATATGTCTTTGTATTTTAAATGTTATGGATTTTCGCAAAGTAACGGCTGATTCCTTTACTTACAATAAATTGTATTTGTATTGTTTCATGTATATATGCATTTTAAATAGAGGCACACATTATTTAAAAGCCTAAAGCTGTGTCTTAGGCGCTCAAAGTATGAAGCAACATTTTTTTTGTGCCATATGTTAGAAAAGATAATGATACTTTTTACTTTATTATAATCCTTATATGTTAATAATTTATATTAAAATAAATGCATATTTTTAAATTGTAATACAAGCAAATTTAAATTATATAGTAGAAAACATACCTCACGGTATGTTGTCTACTATATAATTTAAATATTAGCAAGTATACCTACATTTTAAACACGTTTCCGTGAAAGAAAACGTCCAGATATAAAATAAATTATTTAACGTATAAATACTATGGGTGAGGTTTAAATTTGCACCGCTGTTGGTTCTCAGGGGAATTGCATTGGTGGATACTAAATCATTCACAGAATATAGTACATCACAGAGCAACTTAACATGCGACCTTACAGTACCTGACCATTACGCGATGGCGGGATTTTGCAGGTGTCATTGTGGTTTAATTTAACCTACATTATGTTATACTGTGCGTACTCACATAGTATATTAATAAAGATTAACTTAACCGTAATATGTAAATCTCGGTGCTAAAATTCAGTGACTGAGATATTATATTTTATAAGAAAATACTATAACCCACATTCTACGACGTGTAATACACACATCAACAAAGTCTAGGGATACGTTATTTTGAAATCAAACATGGCTTTATTGTTTAAAACCTATTTAGTTTCCTTAAAAAGTTTATTTACAGATTTAAACCTTGTCTATTCTTTATTCAAAATTTAAAAATTAAAATGAGAAACAAATGAAAACACGCAAAGCACAGCGCAATCTTGAGTTGTATCTAATTTCAAGAAGTTGCATTAAAATTTTTTTTGCGTGTTAATTGAAGAAAACCTGATAAATTGTTTTATTTTCTTTTCTCAATTGGTTGTGTAAGCTTTTTAGCGTCATGCCACGCCATCATTTGAGTCGAGATGAAATGTTACGGGCAGTTGGCATGTTACAAAACGGTGCTATTCAACGCGTCGTTGCTGAGTCTCTGGGCACAAGCCAAAATGTGGTATCCAGGCTGTGGTCACGTTATCGCGCTACTGGAGATGTGGCAGAACGGCACACAGGTAGATATCGTGTTACCACTCAGAGACAGGATCGATTTCTCCAAATGACCGCCAGAAGACTACCCAATATCACAGCGATGCAACTAGTGCAAAGGCTCCAGGAGGGTCAGCAGCTGCTGGTGAGCGACCAAACCGTGCGAAGGAGGCTGCATGAAGTTGGTCTTCATGCTCGCAGACCGCTACGAGTCCCAGCGCTGCGACGTGGCAATCGCGGTAGGCGACTTTTATGGGCTCAAGAACATTTGACATGGAGTGATCAACAATGGTCATTGGTGCTGTTCACTGATGAGTCCCGCTATGGATTTCATCCAGATTCGAGACGAACACGCGTTTGGAGAACTCCAGGCAGGGTCAGCCGTCTCCGACATCCACAGGAGGTCCACTCTTACCAAGGCGGGACAATTATGGTGTGGGCAGGAATACGAATCGGCGGACGAACCCAACTCATTTGGATTCAGGGCAGCGTGACTGCCCATAGATACCGTGAGGAGGTAGTAGAACGTGTCATTGTCCCGCTCAGGGCCCTAACGGGGCAAGAATTTCAGCTCATGCATGACAATGCACCTTCCCATACAGCGCGGCTGGTGAGGGCCGCCCTTCGAGAACACGATGTTCAGGTATTAGATTGGCCTCCACAGTCGCCAGACTTAAACCCAATTGAACACGCCTGGGACATGTTACAGCGAAGAGCATTGAGGGATTTTCCGCCCAACTTGACAACAGAAGAACAACTTTTCGAACATTTAAAAAGAACTTGGGACTGCATACCCCAGCAAGACATTGACACCTTAATTTTAAGTATGGAAAATCGTTGCCGCTGTGTGATTAATGTTAGAGGAGGAAATACCGATTACTGATTATCAGATTTGGTAAGATTTTTATTCATTTAATTCGATTGAATAATTTTATAAGAATAAAATGTTTTTGTTCACTCAGTAATTTTCTATGGCTTAATTAATTTAAGACTTTTATTAATTAGAAAAACAAAATCGCATCGTGTTGTTAATGTTTAAATATCGGCCATGAAATTATCTTTAATTCTTCCATTTACAGTCATAACAAAATGTTTATAGTTTTCTAGATAATCAATGAAATGTTCAATATCCCTAGATTGTGTTGATGTGTGTACGGTAACTACAATAACAACAGTAATTAAAGCACCTTATTTAAGGCATTTTTTACTGTCGCTTTGATTATAATAACCATTTGAGTAAAAGAGAGTTATGTTTTAAGAATTATTCGCCACTAGTTATCTTATTTTATTTAGAGAAACAAACAGGTATACTATCTTTTATTTCAGTAAGTGATCAGATCTTACAAGTTCTCCCTGATGTACTTTTTGGTGTTCAACTGGAGCACGAGCAATTGTTCCTTGGTGTCCTTGGTTTGGTTTAACTCAAGGACAAATTTACTATAGGAATTTTAACATATGAAAAAATCTGCTCCTTTGATTGACAACTGACTTTATGGCAAGTGATATGGATATGGAAATGATCGTATTACGGATGCATCCATGACATGCTAAATAAAGTTACTATGGTCTTTAATGGGTTTTAA
Source organism: Pseudoips prasinana (assembly GCA_951640165.1). NCBI lineage: Eukaryota > Metazoa > Arthropoda > Insecta > Lepidoptera > Nolidae > Pseudoips > Pseudoips prasinana. The sequence continues at coordinate 22,212,323 of OX621240.1, forward strand.
ATTTACGCATGTGAGAAATTGTACATTTAGGAAATATGGTTTCAAATATTTTTTAACAAGATTTACTAGCTAAATGTGAGATCTATTCTTAAACACGGTAGGTGTTTCACCCAACAAAATAGTAGTGAGAACACTTCAAAATAGTAGTGAGAATCTACGACTATTAAATGTGCTTTATTATTTATTTTGGACTAATTATAATTCCTAACATATTCAAAATGTTTAGTGTCGTTTATTTTCATGAAATTATGATTGACCCAATCTTAATTACAGTAAGGGGTGGAAAAATATCCATAAATGTAATTACCAATAATAAATGAGATAAGAATACTCAATAAATATCTTAAATTATTATATATTAATTTTTAACATCTCATAAATATTTTATCATTAGTATACATTTGACACTAAAATAATATAAAAGCAGGCTCCTTATGATATCTAAAGTTCGTGAATATAAACAAACTGAGGCGCAATTTACATTCTACAAATAATTTACCAGTAAATCTAATTGGCTTCAAATTGTGTTAAGAGATATTATTTCAGCTCGGAATTCCTACCTGGTCTCAGACAGAACAGATCGGTACTTACTAGTCAATTGATATTCAGTAAGCCCAATTGAATAATGTCGATGGAGCTGAGGGTAACCTTATAATTTAATTCGTCGGTTCACTTACTACTACCGAGACAGTAAGATTGCTTACATAACTGAATTTGGGTCGGATACTACCGTCGTGGAAGTTAGATAACATTAAGTGGATTTCAATATACATGGTTTTGATGTACCCATAACCCTTCCAAGAGAGATAAAATATTATTATAGATTCGAACTTACCTATTAAGTAGAGGTAGAAAACGATTTGAACGCTGACTTGGAAAATACAACGACGTATACTCTAAGCGAAACTATACTACGAATATAACGCGACAAAGCCTACCTCCAAAACTTTGTTAAGTTTGAGCTGTGTGGAAAGATATCATTACTTTAAACTTTATGATGGCGTTTATATGATGCAGATGTGCGAACCAACAAAACATTTTCTTACATATAAATAAATCATAAAATATATTACAAATTAAAATAATGCTTTTTAATTCATAAATATGATACAAAATTCTTACAAATTCTTTAAAACAATTTTTATTAATTAAATCATATTAATGACCAAAAAGGAAGTAATTGCAGCCCACTCAACATTTTTCTTCTATGATACACAAGAATAGTTTAGGCAATAAATAGAACAAAGTAACGTCTTAGTCGCAAAGTATTCTTTGGTGGTGCATATAATGTCCGTGAGCTCAATGTGTTTTTATACAATTTATTTAGTTTTAGTAGGTTCTTACAATGTACTTTGCATATCCTATAATATTATAATTCGAGATTATGAATGTGAGTTTGTTTTGACAACTCAACTGATTAACATGAAAATATATAATAGTATTAAAAGTAATTAATATCCTCCTGATCGAATTTCGGCCACGGTGGCCAGTCTCAATGGAGACTAGCCATCTGCGCGTGACATATAATAATAATAATAATTTAATTCGGAATAAATTCCATATGTGTTAGTTACAATTATAGTGCACAAGTGTGTACGCAAAAACAGGGGCACGTGTTGCCTAGTCTATAGTCTCATTTGCTAGGCTTAAGCTCCCTCTTGCTTCTATTCTCCGAAGAAGCCATGTAAAAGAACTCACGTAGAAAATCGATTGAACTACTCAAGACATAACCAATTTGAGTACATACATATGTAATATGAAAAGATATATACAATCTCTATCATGTAATAAGTAATCACATCACATACAAATCTAGTGCATGAATGCCCTTATGTATAAGAAAAATCAAATTTACCACTCATCGAAATACATATCCAGGAAAACATACTTTATCTGAAATTGTCAGTAGCTAAGTGACATCAAAGAGCATCCGAGAAAAGTGGGTGCGAAAGCGTCTCCATCACCGGTTTGAACGTCAATACTGCTACACCTCAGGACATAATTTGTAATGAAATTAACTGTAAATATGTTATCCTGGTGTGGCGAAAACGAACCAGACTTAATTTTATGACGAATATGTAAGGGGTAATTATGTGTTTTGGATCACGATTAGGTTAGGTTTTCCTTTGAGGATTCTTTTTTCTGATTTGTTCAGCCACTAATATATATTTTCAACTATATGGAGAGCATCGTCAACATTTTCAGTGTTGAATTTGAAATGTAACCAGTAGATTACTTTGATCCGTCCATGATAATATTTTTTTCTAAAATACATTTGGTTTCTTGTTAATATAAAGTGTTAAGTTGGCGAAAATTTGAATACTTTTGCATTTTAAAAGCATTTATTTGATAGCTGTCTGTTTTCTTCGTGGTCCATGTCTTAGCGTACTCGTGAGTTTTATCTTGGTAATCTGACCAATATTTCAGTATATTCAGGTTGTTATTCAAGAACGTTATTATATAGAATCTAATAAAATTAACTTCCAATTTTGTTATACAGTTATTTACGCAAAGGTGTGCCAAAATAAATCAAATTTACATTTGTGTACTAAGATGTGAGTAAACGTGGTAGGCACACACAAATGGAGGCAGTTCGCCGAAGGCCAACTTGTTCAGCTACAATCTCTTTGATAAACTTGTTCTAGGAAACTTGGCGAGAACGCACGGTTGTTTGCAAACTTGCACTTAACGTCCAACTTAATTGAATCATCCAGAAGTCAATTTGATTCCTTAAAGTTTCTTTACGATTTCAAATATGTTACCCTATTATACGTTGTAGGTGCACGATGAAATTTTAAGCCATAAAATAAAAGGCGGCGGTGATCACTTACCATCAGGTGACCCACTTGCTCATTTACCATCCTATTTTATATATAAAAAAAATCATCGATGTAACAAATCACGTCTACTATTGTAACTATCGTCATCTAGAAGAAAGGTTGAATCCGTTTTATGATTTATCCATTGATTGAAACAAAATTTATATAGGACCATTCCGACCTCATTTTATAACGTATAAGAAACATCAAAATCTGTTCACAAACAACGAAGATTTAAAAATATTCGTGACGTCAGAAGTCTTAATAACTCAGAAGTTAGCAAAACTGTAATTTTAGAGCAAGTTGTTCTATGCCATTAATTTAATCGTGTGTGGAGATATAACGCGATGGTATAATGTAGGGGGAAATGATCGGCGATTAGAACGCGTTGTGCTGTAATACGAGTATGCCGTGATCCACTTCAATTACACTTGTCTTGTTAAGATCCTATCGTTGGATTAATGTAATTAACAAGTTGCCGCTCAAATTACTAGCTGCTGATATGAAGAGCCATTTATTTTATAGCAAAAGACTTGTTGTCCGTAATTGGACCAAGATAGAAGGCCGCGTGGGACCCATCCTTGATATAATTCCATACCAACTTTTTTTTTTGTCCGGTCTCAGGACTGCTGGATGTATAGTTACAATATTTTCAGCCACTCTAGCACCGGTTCCTTGGTTATTTCAGACCATCGGTGTTATGGCTGGAATATATTTTTTAGGGTTCCGTAGCCAAATGGCAAAAAACGGATAAGGGTTCCGTTTTTTGCCATTTGGCTACGGAACCCTAAAAATTGGAGATTCGTCATGTCTGTCTGTCTGTCCGTCCGTATGTCACAGCCATTTTTTTCCGAAACTATAAGAGCTGTACTGTTGAAACTTGGTAAGTAGATGTATTCTGTGAACCGCATTAAGATTTTTACACAAAAATAGAAAAATAATAATAATTTTGGGGGTTCCCATACATAGAACTGAAAGTCATTTTTTTTTTCATCATCCATAGATACCGCACATGAAAACGACGATGGGCGTCGTTTTCATGTGCGGTATCTATGGATAGGTCTTCAAAAATGATATTGAGGTTCCTAATATAATTGTTTTCTAAACTGAATAGTTTGCGCGAGAGACACTTCCAAAGTGGAAAAATGAGTGTCCCCCCCCCCCCCCTGTAACTTCTAAAATAAGAGAATAATAAAACTAAAAAAAATATATGATGTACCTTATCATGTTAACTAACAACGAAAATTGGTTTGAACGAAATCTAATAAGTAGTTTTTTTTTAATCCGTCATAAATCGTAAACCGCAATTTTCCTTTCATTTAATCAACCATCCGACTCGCACTTGGCCGGTTTTATTTTTGCTTCGGAGCTTTCGGATGCTTTAATGCTTCGGAGGGCATGTTAAGCTATCGGTCCCGATTGTAGCTAGTAGGCAACAGTCGTTAGCCATGTCAGAGGCTTGAACAACTCTGACACTAGGGTAACTACTGCTTATACGATAAGTAAGTAAGTTAATGAGACTCTTCCACACACAAAAATCTTTCGAATATCCAAATTGTAGTACTATAGCTTTAAGTGGCTGTGTTAGATATACAGACCCTTCAATAAGTATAGACGCCAGCACATCAAGCTACCCCAATCTGACAAATTTCCCCAAATTAAAGTGAACCTTATGCTTTTGTGATGCAGTTGAAAATCTATTAAAGAAATTTGACAGATTGTGGTAGCTGGATGTGCTGGCGTCTGTACTTAACGTACAGTACAGTTAATTGCCGTTCTACAGTTCGTTGTGATTAGAAACCTCGATTGTTATCCAACACCCACGTAAAGTTTACACTCTGTAATAAACTAATAACTGCAATTTTCTCTCAAGCTCACAGTAGAGAAAGTATCACTTCTTACAAAAGCATTGAAGCAAAACTCCCAATTCGTATAATCAATAATACACAAATTTCTCTTATATTACGTCTTTTATTCTTGGATTTGATTTGAACGGCCAATTTTGAGAGTGGACACTACAGAGTCCATTCTCCAAAGTTCATATTCGTAGGAATGAGATTTATTTATGTTTGTCTTGAAATTGTAACCATTACGGCGAACATGAAAAATTAAAAATATAGGTACCTATGGTAAGTTTGTTAAAATCTAACCAAACAATATCCAAATCCTTTTGTAACGATTTTTTTATTCTTAATATGTGAATGAACCACTAGAGCTAATATTGCAGATATTGCGCGGATCCGATTTAGTCCAACTCCACAAAATAGACCCCTCTCTTATATGTACTTCATGTCGATACACTGCACGTGTATCGACAGACGCCTTGCCACTTCGTACCTATCTCGGGTTGGATTCCTGCTAACATCAGGCAGGACAACTATTTGTGTGACCCATAAGTCGTTGTTCCGAGTCTGGATGTAGGTACTTTCTAACCACCAATTATATGTTTGTAAAGTACCCCGCGACATAGGGGCTGATTTCGCTAATGCGGGCGCTGACTTTTGAAAAAATATAGACACTAAAACTATATACGAGGGGGCGTTTTTAAGTTCGCGGAATGGAGGGTAAGAAGTGTAAATAAAAATACAAAATTATTTTTCTTTTTTAATATATTCACCTGCTACCCTTATACATTTTTCAGATCTTTCAATTAGCTTATGTATACCTTCATAAAAAAATGTTTTGTCTTTGTCCGAAAAATAGGCTGAAACCGCGTCCTTCACTTCTTCATCAGTAGAAAATTTCTTCCCACGAAGTTCTTTTTTGAGTTTTGGAAAGAGGTAGTAATCACTGGGAGCCAGGTCTAGGCTGTAGGGTGGATGATCTAAAATATCGAAGCCCACGTTATGCAGGGCAGTCAAAGCAACACGGCTCTTGTGAACTGGCGCGTTGTCGTGTAGAAGAAGGACACCTTTGGTTAATTTTCCCCTCCTTTTTTCTTTAATGCTTTCTTTTAACCTCTCGAGGATGGAAGCGTAGTATTGTCCGGTTATAGAAACGCCTTTATCTTTATAATCGATCAACAGGATCCCTTTCGAATCCCAAAACACTGTTGCCATGATTTTTCCAGCCGATTGTGACAGTTTAAACTTCTTGGGTGGTGGTGTGCCTTTTTTGTGCCACTGCATAGAGTCCTGTTTCGACTTAGGTTCATAATGATGAACCCAAGTTTCATCTCCAGTAACAATTCGACTTAAAAGTCCATCCTTATCTTCGTTACAGAGGTCCAAAAACGTGCGAGAACACTCCACGCGGCGTTGTTTTTGAGGCGGCGTGAGTATTCTTGGCACCCATCTTCCACTGACCTTTGTCATGCCAAGATGATCATGTAGAATTTTGAAAATTGTCGTATCCGATACTCCAACCATTTCTGCAAGCTGTTTCTGCTTTAGTCTGGCATCTTCCAATATAATTTTTTCGACTTTTTTAATGATTTCCGGAGTAGTCACCTCGGGCGACCGTCCGGGCCGAGGGTCGTCTTCAAGTGAGGTCCTGCCTTGTTTAAAGAGACTGTGCCACTTGTAAACCGTGGTTTTACCCGGGCAAGAGTCCCCGTAAACGGATTCCATCTCTTCCAGTATGTTTTGAACTGACTTTCCTTGCTTGGTAAGGAACTTTATTACGGCACGGTACTCGATTTTTTACATAATTCACACTTTCTTCCCGATTGAGTTGTTTGCTTGACGATAGTTCAGAGACTAATGATCCAATTAAGATAAAACTTGGTATTTATACTAATATTGAGTGGCTGAAGTCGTGGCCATCCCGATAATGACCTATTATTATCCCCTCCCCCCCCATTCCGCGAACTTAAAAACGCACCCTCGCTTTTGAAACTCCCAAATATTTTATTGAATTTGTGATTGTATATTAGGTACTAGCTGTGCCCGTTACCCGCGTTAAACTTAATAAATTATAGCCTATGTGTTAATCCAGGGTGTCAGCTAACTCCATGCAAAATTGTATTAAAATCGCTCTAGCCGTTTAGACGTGAAGAAGTAACAAACATACACACTCACAAAATTTCACCTTTATAATATTAGTGTGATTATTAATGTCCTGTATAACTTATTCAATAACACACAAAACGTCAATATACATAGTTTGTGACTTGCGCCGTTAGCACTTGGCAGCGTTTCAATCGTCATCGCACTAAAACATATCATTCTATTAATATTCACGGAGGCTGCCAAATGACTCATCCATCTCGTATTGAATACCCTTGATCAAGAAACGGGCATAAACAAATTGGTCCATGATAAAATGATCATTAATTTCCTGATGAAGTTATTGACTTATTCATGTACTTAATATATTTTTACTACCTCGTTGGTCTAGCGGTAGCGTGTTCACCCGTAGAGAACGAGGTTCTGGGTTCGAATGCCGGGTCGGGCCATAAGTTTTTTGGGACATTTCTGTAAAAAGAAAAATTCTCAGCATCAGCCCGAAGTCTGGGAGTTGGCGGTATCATACCCCCTTGCCTCGGAGAGCACGTAAAGCCGTCGGTCTTGTACCTGACCTCTTTCCTGCCGTGTCGCTAGGCGTCCCATCGGATCATGAGACTGATAGAAAGTGCTGCTGTTATTGCATACACACTTGAGCACTATAATATGTCCCGCGCAGATGGCTAATCTCTATTGAGACTGGCCGCCGTGGCCAAAATTCGGCTAGGAGGACATTATATTTTGTAAGTACCTATTTATAATTTTAAGCAAACTAGATCGTGTACTAGGCTCTTATGGCCCTTAAATCCCTACTTAAAAAGCATGGATCGCAGAGATAATGTAAGTGCTAGTTTAGATTATGGTTTTATGAATTGCAATGAAATTATAAGTAAACTAGATTTTTTCCAGTTTTAAGAGCGATTCGTGAATGGGAAAAGTGGTGGTCATGAGGTGGGATTTAGGTACTAATCACGAGTCGTATCAAAAATACAAATGAGGTAAAGTCATCAAACATAAAATTGGTATAAATTATGAAAGTACCAAGTAAGAGATGACAAAGTAAATAACTTCATAAGAGCTCTCAAAATTAAGTCACATTTATTTCGTCTAAATTACAATAATAAGTGTTGTTATGGGATCTATTAAAGTCACATATTTTATCTGCATAGATAGAGTATCAAATATGTATACTTAGTACAGTTTCAGCTAATTCGTGATCACAGTCTAAAGGAACCACCGTGGGACCACTTGGGCGACTCCGCTGGCGACTCAGCATGAGCTAAGGGTAGCTGAGACCACCTTCTACGATGGAGGTCTATGATGCCCTTCGATTAAAGCTGCAGGCAGAAAACGCGTCAATGCCACGGGAGCTGACTGCTCTAAGCGCAGGTTTCACACCACGTCATTTTGTTCGTGAGCTGAAATAAAATACACTCCAGTGCTAGCGTCTTCTTACAAGTGTTTTTTTTTAATAATATTCGAACCATGGTTTCATAATTTAAACGTACAAAACTGGCCAGATTTTTTATTCAACGAGATGTAAGTTCTTAAAGATACTTAGGACTTGTGTTCAAGTTCATTCTGCACATACATATGTAAGCCGGATTAGGAAATGAGTTCACTACAATACCATTAACTTAATAAAAGTTCTAAGAACTACAAAAAACAAGACGTTCACCTAATTCGCTGCGAAAGGTCAAAATAGTCATAACCATTCATAACTCGGGTCTTATTAAACACAACGGGAACTTCGCCCCTGACATTTGTTAAACAAAGAAGAAAAAACAAATAAAAAACTTTAGATCTATTAGACAAAATTGTTGGCATCTATCACAGATTCATTTCATCGTCAAAAGTTCAGTATTTACCCGACCTTTGTCGATTTGGGCGATTTCCTTTCCTGTCTTTCCTCAAATAGTTAGATGTTCTTACGATTCCCGTTGGATCTCTTTATAGTACGGTTTGTTTATCGCCAATCTGAGGAAGGAATGAACAAAGAGCAGTTGTCTCTATTGTACGATAGAGGACGATTTGAACGTCCCAAATCAATTTGGCTAAGGCTCGCAGAAGGTCCAGATTCAATGGCAATAACGTGGATTGACTTTAATTTGAAAACGCTGATTTTTAATTAAAAATGTTCCGCACTAGTACTAATTGAGTGGAATGTGAATTGGTGCCATTTGGGGAAATTACTTTAACTAATTAAAAAGACTTTATAAACGAGGTTTTAATTAAAAAGCTAGTATAATTCCAAATCGTAATTTACCGAACTAAGGGTTTTAACTATTTACTGTCAGTGATTATCATCATCATCATGTCAGTCAAAAGAAGTTCACATCTGGACAAAGGCCTACCCCTAAAGATCTCTACAATTGTCAGTCTTGCGGTACTAGCATCCGGTGGTTTCTGGCGCCCCTTTTGAGATTATCGGTTTACCTTGGTCTCTCCCGGTTCCTTCTACTAACAATCAAGTCCAGGTTCATACTCAGATTTCCAGCTTGTTTCAAACATTCACAAACACCTCTTTTTCAGTTTCTAGCTGTTTCTATTAGGATAGTGATCTACATATTAAAATATTCTACTAATGGCATATTGGATTTGCTTGGACAGACGCCAGCACATCTAGCTACCCCAATCTGTTAAATTTATTTTAAAGATTTTCAACTTTAACACATATGCATAAGATTCACTTTCAATTGGGGAAGTTTGACGGATAGGGGTAGCTTGATTTGCTGGCGCCTGTACACAATTGTGATATCTTATATAATACCACCAGTGGTCGTCAATCTCCGTTCAATTTCTTCATACTTAAACAAGACAAATTATCCCAGACGCAATAATCAAACTGATCAACCATCGTTCTATTTTGTGCTCGAAACCGTTTAGACTGTTTATCAAAATCATTTGAATCGTTTTCTATAACAGCACAAAATTGCATTTTAATGAAGATGTATAACTAAAAAAATAACTACAATCGCATAAACTTACTGAACATAACAAAACAAAAGACGCTTGATTTACAAAAACACTTGTGACGCATGAAAGGGTTAACAAGCCGCGCTACAAATTAAATCGAACTAATTACTCCGTTCAACCCTCCAATGCGCAACAAAGCGTTCCCAGCGACAACGCACGCCACAAAAGTTGTTTTAAGGGAGCAATAAATCTCTGAGACGTTAACCCAAATAGCTATAAACCATGAGATTTTGGCAGATATATGTAATATCAAGACAAGAGTACGTCTGTGTGTGACATTTATACTGTGAATGATATTTTGCTATTGTTATTATTCTTTTGGTTACACTATAAGCTAATAAGTCCTATATTTATATTCTTTCTAGATAAGTTAATATAAAGCTAAATATATCTTATTACTTATCCTACGTTTTTCGTGATAATTACAGATAATTCTCTGATAGCTGTAAACCTGGCATCAGAACTAGCACCAATTCTTGAGTTAACATGTGACAGATGAATTTAAAACTTACTACGCGGGTGACTCATTGAATTGTTCAGTACTTTACAAGGTACACAAATAGACAGACGTGGCATGCGAATCTATTAATGTATAAAAATACCCCAGCAGAAGACTGTTAACGCATTTCGAACAAAAAAAAATCGCAGACGTCAGTGCAAAAAGAAAAGTACAATTTAGCTTGAGATTGGATCTGCAGCAATATAGCACAATGCGTGCAAAAGTATAAAAAATGCTTTACCGGATAGAACGATGTCTTTCTATGAAGAACTACGGTTGGCAATAGCCTCTTGAAGGAAAAACTCCGCAGCGAAAATGTATCACGTACTAGATGTATTTTTATAAACTGCTAACGTTTGCGTTTAATGGTGTACACTGTACCGAATGTGGGTCTTATCCTGACAGCAGGAAAATTAGAAAAAGAGTCAGCCACGGATAAGGTTTTCCACCCACACATTTTACAGAGATGTAAAATATTTGTACCTTGGTGACCGAACGTCGCTTGTTTTAATCTAAAAACCATCATATCAGTATTTCCTCACTATCTTTTGTGCTGTTTTCAGACCTCATACATAAATTAATACGTAAGTATATGAAAATAAATATTTCAGCATACATAAGGTACAGCATATATAAATATTAATTCTTTAATTAACTTTTTGAAACTAAATAATGAAAATTTTGTTTGATTCACTTCCGTTCTGCTCTGTCTGAATTATTATGGTGTTTTCTAAATAATAAATAAATATCTTGGGACAACTAACACACTGCCATCTGATCCTAAACTAGACACAGGCTGTAATATGGCAACCAGACTACTGATAAACATACTTATATATTTCTAAATACATACATATTATAGATTAACTACAACAGAACAAACAATCTAGTTCCTCATACAAAGGTTTGTCCCAGGTGGGAATCAAACCCGCGACCTTTGGCTTACACAGGGTTACTAACCACTGAACCAACAGGCCAATCATCTGTAGTTATCTGAAATATGTGGAGTGTAAATCTAGTCGTGTAAAAGCTTTTAAACTTTTTAATTAACTATCGATATTGAACAGCACTGCATAGGAATTTTAAATTTAACATTCTCATCGTATTCCCAATTGTGAAACAATTTGAATGCCTCATACCAGAGCATATAATGATACTCCGGCATGTGGTATTAAAATTTATTCGATGGAATTTTGGACCCACTATACAGAGACACAGATAAAAAAAGAATTGTATTTAATATTAGTAATTCCAATGTAGGACTGTTCTATATCAGCAGTACATAGCATAGTTTAATGCTTTTATATGACTAAGTACTCATCTTTTATAAAACCCAGATAGGACTATTTTTGAATATTTAAAATCTGTATAAAAATAACAAACATAAATCTGACAAACTGCATAAGAGTTTGTTGGCAGATCGTCCTCTTGAGTATGTTACGCCGGACCGTCTCAACTGAACCGTTAATAAATGAGCCCGCTGTGTTTGTTTCACTGGGTCATCTCAGTTAGGGCACATTGGATCTGGTGGCAGCATTAAAGCGCGACCTTTGTTGTAAACACAAGTATGCTAGAGTACCTACGAGTAGCATGATAATGAAGATTTATGTATCTCTACGAGTTCGACCAATGAAATGACAGGAAAAGACACGTGTCTGACTTCGAGCATGGGGATTGGTGGAGCACTGTTCAGACTAGTAAAAGGACTTTGTCACCATTCTAGCTACGCTGCTATTACACAATTAAGAAGACATGAAGGATTCCACTGCGAAGATTATTATAGATATTGTCTTGACCCTTATTTTTAATCTATACCTATAATAAAATCGTAGGAATGTCAAAACTGTACATTAAATATTTTTAAAGAAGGATACATGGGGCGTGATCTACAATCGATATCGAGGCCAAAAATATAGTTTTTAGATTTTTTGTCTGTTTATCTGTTTGTCTGTATGTATGTCCGGGCTAAAATCAAAAAGTACTGCAGGGATTTACTTAAAATTTTGCATGTATAACGAAAAGGTGGGCTCAACATATAGGCTACATATTATCACGCTATCACCTACGGGGGAGGAGCTGTGATAATTTATAAAGTTTAACGCGGGTAAAACCGCGGGGCACAGCTAGTAATAAATATATCGTGCTTCATACATTTCCATTAATATGTAAATAGTTCGGCAAACAGCTTACATACTCAGTAAGATTAAGCAGCAATAATCATCAAGCTGATGTCGTCACTGCTCGACATACATCTTCCCCAAAGACTTCCATAATGTTTCCATTTCAAGGGGTCTGCCGTAGTCAACGCGCTTGGCATTCGAGTTAGCGACCGGACTTAGTTGGTAGGTAATACACAGGCGGTACTAGCTACCAACTAAGTGCATTCAAGGGCGACAGCAACTAAGTGCAGGCGCCAACTCGCATGCCAAGCACGTTAACTACGGCAAATCTCTCAAAATGGCAACGTTGTTTAAGTTTTTGGGGAAGATGTTTCTTATAGACATTACTTATATCTATACTTGGCAGCAATATATAAGTTAAATTTAATTTGTTAGTGAAACATCACAGTTAAGGTAAGTGTCAAATATAATATTTTTCCCATAAACCTGGCACATAGGTTTGAAAACTTTATAAATAAATATTTTTCCCTATACGCAGGAATGCGACGATGATTCGTACACTTATAAAATCTAAGCTTACATACATACCTATGTAACTATCTTTTAACCTTCAAAGGTTTAGAAGATATTAGAAGAACAATTTTTATCTTGGCTCTACCAAAATATTTAATGTATAAATTAAATATTTACGTACGTTCCAAAGCTTCTTTCACTTTAGCATTTGAATTTAATCTCGCCGAACTCAGATCTTATTACACTACATAAAAAGAATTTCACATTGAGGCCAAACGTCTTACAAAATGTATCAAATACAGTCCCTTTGGATAAAGATAAACTGGCGGTAGGCAGGATTTTGTCCGGATTTAGAATTTAAATTGTTTCTATGTAACCTATTCTTTAGATACAGTACTGGCAACATTCGAAGAAGGTTCTAATGATTTTTTAAAATTATAATACAAGCTTTTTACGGGGGTAAACGATCTAGTTAGAGAAGTATATCTAGAAAAAGATTTCGACGAAAAAAGGATTTCCAGGCACTTGTAATAAATAAACCACGAACAACATCTAGCTCACTAAAATTAAGTATAAAATGTATATATACATTACATATTAATTAAATCTAATAATTTGTACCAGTGACTTTCAGTAAGTCCATAACACTGCGATCATATTGATTTTTTTATATAAAACAGAACACTTTCGACATATACACATATACGAGGCAAGGTTGTCCATAGCTCAGTGCCGAGAGGTTGACGTTACCAGTCTTATGAACTATGTCACTTTACTTTGCACCGTGCTAAGATATAAATATTTATAATTAATATCTTGGGATAACTAACACACTGCCATCTAATCCCAAACCAGGTAGTGCCTATACTATGACAACCAGACGAAATGAAAGAAAACATATTCATATACTTATTTCTAAATACTTACTCATTGTAGATAAACTACACATAACAAATAATCGTGCTCATCTCATAAAGATTTGTCCTGGGTGGCGTTTGAACCCACGACCTATGGCTTAGTAGTCAGGGTTATTAAAAGGGTTTGTTTTCGTAATATATGTGGTTTCTTATATAAATGCAATATAGTTTTACACCATACTCTACCCCTACTCCTAATTCCATACTATATAGTCCAACTTAAGGTTGTCTGGAAGAGATCGCTTTAAGCGATAAGACCGCCCATTGTACCTTTTTTATAATTATTTGAGATCGTGTAACTTTTATATATAATGGTGTACAATAAAGTGTATTTATCTTATGCAATTCACCCATTATAAAATAAATGTACAGACACCAGCACATTCAGCTACCCCAATCTGTCAAATTAATTTTATAGATTTTCAACTTTATCACATTTGCATAAGGTTCATTGTCAATAGGGGAAATTTGACAGATTAGGGTTGCTTGATGTGCTGGCGTCTGTATTAATTAAAGCTGGAATACCTACCTACAATCGTCAAACATTAACTCAGTAAATACACATAATTTACTGGTTTTAAAACTACGAATATGAAGGAAAATTTACTGCCTTATCTTCGCTTTTCAGTGATTTAAATTATTTAAATTAAATGAAGTACGAGTCATAAACTCATAATGATTGCGAGTAGACAAGATTTAATCGCAACGTACTACATACGGACCTCGTTTTTGCTTTTAATTACGAAAATTGCATTATTTCACATTGCGTTACGACAGTGGCAGCCCTGAGCATTCTTGTGTCATTATTTCAGTTTTTATTGTTGTATTGCTGTTTAAAAAGTTAGAAATTAATTGTGAAAAATTCGGAAACCTATTATGGGGACGACGAACTGTGAATCGTCACGGCCGGGCCGGGAGTAGTGTTAAGAAACGAAAGTTCGGATTTTGTAATTGACTTAGCAGCGCTTATTGTTTCATAGTGTTCTATTAATAACATTTCAATAAAATGCAAGTAATGAACACACATCATGTCAGATGATGACTGCTGCTAGAAAAAGCCATAATCATCCCCTTGGATGATGGGTTTTCAATGATGGTCGTAGTTCACACAAACGCACAGCTGCCCATTCTTAGGTTGGTATTCTCTCGGGACGAAATCTATGTCTTGCACGGGACCTGCCTTGTGGTGATAATTAAATTAATGAACTTACCTTACTACCAAACAACAAATGCGCAAACGACAATATAATTCTTACATTCATTATTATTTAAGATTAAAATAACAACAAACGTCCTGGTTGGTATAATATATCTAGAAGAATCTGTAAGATAGATTAATAGATATAGATGTAAACTAATATCGACGACATGGTGTACAGATAAAATTCTAATGAGTTTATGTTACGCCTAGTTTAAGACCCATATGTTTTTCTATACCTGTTGAAATAAAAAAATAAATAAGAAAAAATAATTATAAATAATATATTTTATTTATATGGACAATATCATTATTAGTTATAGTAGCAAAAATATTAATAATATAATCGTTTTCGTTGTGAAGAAGTACAATAAGTGAGTTTTAACTCACCTCTTGTATTTGTTAACTTTCATTTAAAATGGGACTAGTTCAAGAATACATTTTAGGTCTTTTCCATAAATAATATTCAGACTGATAAAATGCATTTAAACATTTAGCGAATCGAAAGTGCAAAGACATTAATAATTCATGATCTAGTTTTGTATTAAAGTTTTTTAGGCGGTTTTTAAAATGTGCAATATATCTTTAAGACCGTTAAGTTCCTGTCTACCATTATGATAATACCACTATGATAATTTACGAGCAACTCATTGGTGCATAGATTCCACTTGTTACGCAATTTTAAATGAACGACAGGAAATACTAAGAATAATAACATTAATTACACGGCTCTCCCAATTAAAATATTTATCATCAATGAATGCAATGTTAAACTTCTATGCAAGCCAGGCTAGTCACCCTTGACATATACTTGGAACATGCCAATGTTAAACTACTTCATAATTAAAGTAAACTGAGTCTTATTAGTTTGAATACAAGCTTTATATCTATTTGCCAGCTTGATAAGTTGGCTTGTTGCCACTTCTGCCAACGTTGACAGGTACTTAAAAGCACTGCCACGCTACATCAAATATGCATAAGGCCGCCTGCATCGGTTATGAAAAACGCCTTCGAGTCGCGTGCGAGAAACTCGTTAATGAACTCGACTCAATTTATCGCAATAAATGCTAGCTCGGTGTAAAGTTTCATAATTCATGTTGATTCGCTACACTTCAGTTGGTCTACAATTGTGAGGTCAAAATTAGGCCGACTGTTAAGCGCTTGACTTATATTTATTATAAGAACATCCATAGTTTAAAAAGGGTATAAGTATGTATTATTTCAATATTAAATGAATTTCAAATTGTAGACCTATTGATTTTTAGTTTTCTGCCGCGTCAAAAACCAAGTGGTACCTAATAATAAGTTCCAACTCATATTTGTTTTATCAAAAAGATAATAAAGCAGAATACTAAAAGCAAATTGCTTACACTCTATGCTTGAAACGGTGAATATTAATTTGACGTTATTTATTCTTGTTATTGTGTTGCTTTAAATTTAAACAATTCTAAGAAATTCATATCATATTTACCAGTTAGCATTTCTATACAAAATAAATAAACATGACTCCCTCAAGAATTTCGTTCACAACAAGTTGAAACTTTTAGTTCACAACAAGACATTAACATTCTGACAATGTCGATGACCAAATTTTGGAGTTTGCAAATAAACAACAGATGTATTCGAGACAACTCATAAATATGTATAGGTACCTTAGTAATTACAATATCGTGAATAACATATCTTGCAAAGTTTGAAGTCACGTCGCAATCCGTGAGGAGTTGCAGGGGAATTAACTAAGCGACCTTAGTACCTGATGTTAAATGCCACATGTTCTGGACTTGAATTTTATTCGCTTTCATTTTGTTTATTTAAACTTGCTGTTATCCTTTAAGCTGACCTTAAGTTAAAAATAGAACGACCAAATAACAGATATACTTATCTTTGATCAGACTTAATCGTACTTAAACCGTTGCACCAGCTATCTTAAAAGTATATTAATGATGACCTTAGCCAAGTCAAGTTAATTAAAACCTACTTAATTTTAAGAAAATTACTGTATGTTTTATTCCCCATTCTTCCATAAAAACACTAAGTGGCACATTGAAACTTTGCCCATCTGCAGTGATCCATTCAATATTCCTTTTCTCAAGGCATGCGGTGGATCTCCCTGCCGGCCCTAGTGCTCCCGGACACTTATAACTTGCAAACATTCAAGGCCTGAGTGTATGAGCGTCTTAAGCTCGAGTATGGTCAACCCAAGACAACATCTACAATTTTCATACCATTTTCAAGGCGCAATACTGCTTCGTTCCTTCACTAACGCGGTTAACTCCTATATTGGTGTAGGTGGTCAACAATATAGGAGTTAACCGCGTTCTTAATTAGAGAATTAAATAGGGTACATTTCTGAGTGCCGCCGTATATAGGTGAGTACGTTAAGCGGTGAGTCCCGGCTATAGCCATAACACGATATCATAGGAGCACTTATAGACTTAAAATATTCTGATACAGGTCCATACGACTAAATAAATAAAAATCAGTTGATATTGTAATAAGTAAAAAGAATGACCTACGTACATTTAACTCGTTCCTCCAGTACAACTTGAGATCTCACATTTTGACGCACAATCAGTTGCAATTTAAAACGTCTTGCCTTCGGCAAAAGTAAAATTTGCAATTTGCTAAATTGCAGTAGCGTGGAGCCTTGGTAATTGTTGCCTCTGATGGTATCGAAAGCGATAAATAAATATACGGAGGATTTCTCCCGGCTCATGTAGGTAAGCGCATTTGATACACGCGAATCCCGACAAACGTTTAGTGGGTAAATATCGGCATATTATATGGAAACTGGAATTACATTATTTATTTATTTTGGAGCTGAGAGTATTTCGTGCTGTTGTGTGTAGTTTTTACTTGAATAGAGATGATATTCGTAACATTCCAATATATGTTTTATTCCAAGAAATAATCAATTTATACCACCGACATAATTTGAACTTGTCTTACCTGGGTTGCTTTGCTATTTAAACCTGTTCATTGAAAAGTATTGAACTCTCAGAATTCAAGTTTAAATCCTTCTTGTTGACTAATTACTTTTTTTTTAAATATCATTAATTGACAATTGAAATTTCAATAATGTGTAATTACATTACGTACATGATCAATGATTATATTACAACATTAATCATGTGAAATGAATGAGCAATTTCATCTGAAAAACCTAATTATTACTTAAATCGAAATTAAAAAAAATAAAAGCAAAATTCTAAATTTTAGTACAATGTTTCAGATGAAATAGCGCATTAATTACACATGATTAATGATGGAAAATAATCATTAATCACGTGAAATTAATACGAGATTTCCTCTGAAACATCTTACATCACAATGTGGTCTAGTTTCAAGACATTATGAATAGATCTCAGTCTCTTGTTACATTAGAAGCTCTTAGCGCTAAACCAATTCCAGGTACCGTGCGTACGGCATTTCTCCCAATTTAATCTAAACATAACACGTTGCTTTTAAAACGATCCCATAAGATTGATAAGAAACCAAATACCAAGAAAGAATTTGAATTCAATATTAATTACTTTACCCAAGTTGATTGATCCAAAGATCACGAGCGGAAATTGTGCAACGTTTTACCGCAAACTATAGCCCAGTTATCTGTTTGGCTCTCCTATCCATACTCTTCCTCCCTTTAGGAAAAGTATGAGGCTCAACCGAACTGGTCGGCGTTGCTCATTTTGAGCAGCTAAAATTTAATTCTTACCATCGACACGAAAAGAAGGAATAGAAGTATGAAACAGTTCCGTAGCCTGCGTAGCTATCATGGCGAAAAAGATTCATGACTCACTACTGCAATCGGTATAATAAATATTAATTTGCAGTTAAATACTACCCTACCCTATTAAAGTGATAAATAATATAATAAACTAAATATTCGGTCAGAAATTCGACTAATGTGTCACGCGTTTAGAAAACTTCGCGGGCATGCTCTGCGCTGCGTTCCGCCATATGTGCCCCGGCCCTTACACTGCAAGAAATCTATTAAAGTATGTAGGTAGTTATTGGATAAATTTGATATATAAAACAGAAAATTATTGTTCAATTTTCAACCTAAAAACATGTAACAGAATTAACATACAAAATAGTTGCATGTAAACAAAATCAATTCCACGCATTATTTAGTGGCTGTCCAAACAAAACTTTGAATTTTAGACCACAACACCTGTATATGACATTCTGAACGAGGGACCGTACCGTAGTCCTTTAAAGTTACTAGTCACGGGTCGCAAAATTGAGTCCCACATTGTGGGAATAACCCAATTTGGTTGACAGTAATGTATCCGAGCGTTCCCAGATGTAAGTGTTGGGTTGGGGAAATCACGACAGAGTAAAGAAAAGTAAATTATGTTAATTACGTAACAGCTAAAAGTGAGGTAAGTGCAATGAAACTGGCCGTCCGCAATAACCTCATTTGGTTCAAACGTGAAATGTATTGTTGAAAATAAAGATGATTTAGAAAATATGTTGTTGTTAGATGACATAGGTAACTAACTAAGATAATGTTCAGAGGCATGAAAATCGTTAATGTAATAATAATACTCTTTTTTATTCATTCTAAGAATAAACTAAGTTTACCAACTGTAATTGAACTAGAACGTTCTCCAGGTTAACGCCTAACACTGCCAACAACTGCAAAGGTTTAGGAGATTTAGCCTAAAGAATCGTGTTGGTGACCCTAATTTATTATTCTTGGATTTTAATTTGGAAATTGTCTAAAACAATAATAATAGCCAGGTAAGATGTATCCCATGAAGTTAGCCGCCTTTACTTTTTGGTGCGCCTGAGCATACGCTTGAGTATTATAATATTATTATGTCTTACTGTGTTAGTATTACGGTAACGTGTTGAACCACAGATAACCTGGTCCTGGTCAGGTCTAAAAGTTTTGTTGCGATATTTTTGACGATAAAAATTCTTACAGGTTTTAAGTTCCAGGACAAATCTTGGTGTAATGAGCACGCTTATTTGTTCAGTGTCTGGGTGGAATTTATCTATAATATGTATGTATTTAAAAATTTATAAGTATGTTCATCAGTTGTCTGGTTACCTAAGTACAGCTTCAGCCTAGTTTGGAATCAGATGGCAGTGTGTTAGCTATCCTACACGAAAAATTTTAAACCCCGGTGTCAGAGGCAAATAAATTTTAATTATACTAATTTGTATGCTAATATGACTACCGTTCGTAACATTAGATATGAATAATACGACGTTTATTTAGTAAATGATGCCATTAATAATAAATAGGTTTTATTTATTTGTCTGCGATGTAGTTTACTCGTTCTGTATAGTTGTGATCATAACACAAGATTATATAATTATTATTAGGTACAAGTATTCTGCTACAGGTGTGATGTGTATGAAATATTTTTAGACCTCATGTTACGAAGAAAATTAGAAGCATAAACTGAGAACTTTATATACAAAAGAGTTAACACATGCATAATACCTAGGAAGTTCTTTGGCTTTCGATCAGTGGGAAAGAGAAGGTCAGTAAAATAATTTATATTTTAAGTAAACCAAGTAGCCAGCGGGCATGAAATAGCATTCTGCTATTTCATGTAATGCTATTTTAGAATTGCATGAAATAGCAGAATGATAAGAAGACATTATGTTTAATATTGACTGCACGTTTGGCGCAGCAGTTAAGACAGTCGCCTCGCCACTTCGAGACCCAGGTTCGATTCCCGCGCAGAACAACTATTTGTGTGACCCATAAATAGTTGTTCTGGGTCTGGATGTACTTTGTGTCCATCTATTATATGTTTGTAAAGTACCCCGAGAAACTGGGATTAATTTACCTAATGCAAAAAATAATGATATTAAAATTAATCCTAGTAAGCTAGATTTGCAGGTGCACACGGCTACATATCAAGCTATAATAATAATAATAAAGCCTTTTAATTTCCTATAAACCTTAAATAAGTAGTTACAAAATATTTTTATGTTTTCCTAATTCTATGTTAGTACCTAACTCTTAAGTCTAAATGATTCTAGAGTTAGTTATCCCTAGATAGGGTATAGGCCTCTTCTAAATTCTTCCATTTTGTTCTGTCCTGTGCTATTTGTGTCCATTTTTTCCCCGCCACCGATACTATGTCGTCCGCCCATCTTCTTTGTGGTCGGCCCACGCTTCACGCTCAAGCTATACATTTCCAAAATAAGCTGACCTCTCATTGTATGGAAATCCTATACAATGCGGGATCAGCTTATACTGGAAATATATAGCTTGATATGTAGCCGTGTGTACTAAAAATCTTATCACACTTATTCTAGTGAAATAATTTATGTTGTTTCTAAAATCTCTGCGTTGATAATTTTGTCTCCTTCCAAATTCACAAAAGAGTCTTAGTAAAAATAGTATAACACATATTTTTGACCGACTTCAAAAGAAGGAGGTTATCAAATCGACTGTATGTTTGTTTTCTGTTTTGTGTACATGTTATACCGATGGAATACTTTCAGAATGGACGAGTATCAATTTGAGGCCGATTTTTTATATAATTATAATGATTTAAATCAA
This sequence comes from Pseudoips prasinana, assembly GCA_951640165.1. Classification (NCBI taxonomy): domain Eukaryota; kingdom Metazoa; phylum Arthropoda; class Insecta; order Lepidoptera; family Nolidae; genus Pseudoips; species Pseudoips prasinana. The sequence goes on from OX621240.1 coordinate 22,233,841, forward strand.
AACGTTTTGAAAAAAACAATGGAATACACAATAGCAGGTAAATAAAAATATCGTTTCTTAAAAAGTAATGGATGAGATAATATTACAGAAAAACATCTAAAGCTTTATAATATATAAGTTTCCGGGGCCCAAAATCAGTTTAGCTAAATTTCATTTATAACAGAGATTGGATCCTACTGGATAAGTCCATACATACATGTTATGCTTTTGCAATAGGTAATGTTAAGGTATTAGGAAAATGAAGTATATCCTATCTTATGGTATCTTAGAAATACGAAACCTAATATTGATAGCTAACCGAGTTGCAAACGGCGGTTGTCAATTCGACTCTTAGTTTTTTGTTATTATGTGTATTACGCGACGTCTTCATTTTTTTGTGAAATAATTATAAGATTTTATGTATGTGTGTCACACGACGTATTTGACATATTCTGTATGGTCATACACATTTGAAATATACATTTTGTTCGAATCGGTTGGTATAAAACCGTAATGTTTTACAAAATAGTTAAGTATTAACAGTTGGTACAAATATCCGTCATATTATACACGTAGCCCAGTTATTCTATCTGTTACTGCAGTATATTTTAGTATCCATAAATACAGCGATAGAAATTTACTTTTAGATTATTATTTAATTTACTAAAGAGGCCAAAGTAGGCGTCAATATTTAAAGGTACATCAGTATTATGTCCTATGGCCGTATAAAAAATCTTCATTTGCAGTCTAAAAAGCAGAATTTTGCTCATTATTAATAAAAACTGTCTAAAAACATAAAACCAACTATAAAATTTGAAATGCATGACAAAATGTATGAAAAAAAATGGACTCCTTGCCAAAGTTGTTACAGCCGCCCCCGTAGGTCTCTGATATAACTTGTCAACTGTCGCCGAAAGACTATAGCTGGGCTCAAATAATTAACGTGCCCTCCAAAGAACCGAACCGTTATTAAACCCCATTTATGGTCACCCGTCTATAACTTGCCCCTGTGCCTAATTACTTACCCTCATCGATTGTTATCGGTGACTGGCTAGTTGCGCTAGCCTAGGATAGAAGTTTAACTGTCTCAACTTAAAAAAGAAAATTCGTCAAAAACTTAACAGTTGAAACATCAAACAGTTCACAATAATAATACTGAATTCTTTTTTTGAAACATCACTAAAACAATAAAAAAGTAAATTAAATAAACTCAAACAACTGAAGCATTCAAATTCGAAACATGATTACTGTTAATAAAACGTCAGACAGGTAAGTAAACATGGGCGATATTGTGTTTCCAACCAACAATGTGACAATAATTGGATCCGAGAATTTGTAGGCAGGTACCTCATCAGCCCCTCTTTGTGACGAAATCAAATTCACCAGAAATTATTAAAAACGATACGAAATATTGTAACAAGCTTATTAGCTACATTTAACATGTAATTGGGTTATTCAGTTATTGAAAGGGGATTTATCATAGGATTCGTTATCTTGCAATGAACCATGGGATGTTTTCAGAAGTGACATTTCTGCCACAGATTTTCCTGATGCTTGGCTATTTTTTTATAAATACATCTCCCGCACTAGGGAAATTAGACCCAGTGTCGCGGGATACATTTTCAATCATATAAATGATTGATTGATGAGGATTTATGGGTCACACATATACTTGTCCTGTGCGGGAATCGAACCAGGAACACGAAATGGCGAGATGACTGTCTTAAACGCTACGCCATACACGCAGCCACCGTAGCCTAGTTGGTAGTGCTCCTGCCTACGAAGCTGGTGGTTCTGGGTTCAAATCCCGGTAAGTGCAAATCTTTGTGTGATGAGCACGAATATTTTTTTCTGAGTCATGGATGTTTTCTATGTAGGTATATAAGTATTTATCTATCTATATAAGTATGTATATCGTCGCCTGGTACCCATAGTACAAGCTTTGCTTAGTTTGGGGCTAGGGTGATCTGTGTGACATTGTCCCTATATATATTATATTATATATATTAATATATTATATTGAATGGGCATTTGCAGGGTGGTCGTTCTTTGGGGGCTAGGCTTTAGGGTCAAGTTATTTAAATGAGGGCGTTTTCTATAATACCACTTGAACTACTAGTTCCAATTTGATGTTGTGGCTACTTCTGAAAAATATGTTTTCAATTACCGATAAAGTGGGGTAGTTAAACAATATGGTCTTAAAATATCCCGCGGTGATAGACGGACGATTCTTTTTATTTTTTTTATTCATGTATAAAGATGGCGATATTATTGTTTTGGACATATTCTTCAATAAAATTCCTAAATCTTCTAGCATAATACACAAATGTAATACAGGATATAATGATGATTAAAAATAAGTGTTATTATTTTTTATACGTCATGTAAACTTTAACTAACCTGTTTAGTGTTTATTACTGGATTACTTTATGAGGGACAGTAATCTATCAAAGTCAGAGATGATATTGTCCATAACATCTGGCTTACGTAACATGGAGCTGTCTTAAAATGAGTAGGTACAGACGCCAGCACATCAAGCTACCCCAATCTACCAAATTTGCCCAATTGAAAGCGAACTTTATTCTTTTGTGATATAGTTGAAAATCTATAAAAGATATTTGACAGCTTGGGGTAGCTGGATGTGATAGCGTCTGTACATGTATACATTTTGGTTTTTCCAATATCTATTACTTTATTCTCAATACAGTGGAATATTTTTTAGGCATAAAATAAAACAACAGTTTTACCCATCTTCTGTGGTCATTTCTGAATATTTTAGGATATTAATCTCACTTGATGAAATTTAGAAATGAAATCACTATTGACTGTAGTCAATTGTATAACAACTGAGCCATGTCAGAGCCCTAATTAGTGGCTTTAACAACTGTCAGTTGGGTAACCACTTTCCAAACGAATAAACAATAAAAAAATCTAATCAGTTATGGATTATTAACGCTCTTCGGGTCGGCCCCCAGTACAGCTTGCTGCTGTAAGGTACCAACCTTACAGCAGCAAGCTGTACTGGGGGCCGACCCCAATAATATTGGCAAAAATCAAGGCAGATTATATAAGGTTAATGTAAATCTAATTTATGCATTGATTGTTTCAGTTATCTTAATGTGGAAAACCGGGGGACGCAGTGTGGCCTACATGGTGGACTACCGATCTGCAAGGGTCACGAGAAGCTGGTGGATGCCGGCAGCACAAGACCAATCATTTTGGAGATCCTAGGAGGCGGTCTTTGTCTAGCAGTGTGCGTTTTTCGGCTGACACGATGATGATGAATGTGAATTTAAAACTCACTCAAGTTTAAATAATACATATGCATGCTGTCTACAGCGTTCAAAAATCCCGATATACACAGTCATAAACTCGTACGATTTTATGTGTTCCCATCTGTTCAACGCTTTATGGACACATGAGTTTTCTTCACCAAATTACACATTCTTCAAGTCCACATATTTATGTATTTGCTAGTGCGGACATTGCTTTTTTAAAAAAAATGTAGGTAGCTATATTACATTTTAGGATAAATAATAGTTCCCGTAGATATGCCTAAATATAGCCCAGAATATATATATATGTATATATATATTTTTTTTATACAACTGAGGGCGACAAACGAGCAAGTGGGTCACCTGATGGTAAGTGATCACCGCCGCCCATGGACACTCGCAACACCTGAGGAATCGCGGGTGCGTTGCCGGCCTTTAAAAGTCACCAAACAAGTGTTGCTGACCCTAGTTGCTAGCCCAGAATACATGTGCGTACAAGATGTAGCGTAGTGCGTGAATGCGTGTTCTAATGTTGCTTGTAGAAACACGTACAGTCCAACACACAGAAAATGCATCCACGTGCGTTCATGCAGATGCATGTCCTGTGTGTTGGACTGTGCGTGTTTTCTATACAAACGGAGATACTTACAAGCAACTTTGGAACACGCGTTCACGCACTACGCTGCATCATGCGGGGCAGTGTGTCAACCGCCCACGGCCCTATTGGCCCTAGTAATCAATTCTTTAATTCGCTATATTTACTCTCGTCATTTTTTAACTTTAAAAATTACATTCGGACGTAATCAATGTTCTCAATCATAAATGTATGAAACTTTTATTTCCCATACCCACAGTTACTAATAAGGTATTCCATTCCAAGTAGTGTTTTTTTTTACCAACTACAAGTACCGCAAAATATCCTGTTTTGTTGTTATATTCTAAACTGGTTCTAAACTAAAATTACTAATTCATTTATTCGAGAAGCTTGTTTTCATGGCCACAAGGGAATGGTAAGTATTATCATAGGAATATCTATTTTAAAATCTAGAAATTGTAATTACCTTAATTTGTCGTTTGTTTTGTCTGAGCTGAGGTTCTGTGCTTAGTAATCTGTAGTCTGGGTAGATATTATTACTGAGGAGCGAATTTTGTCTGAGCTGAGGTTCTGTGCTTAGTAATCTGTAGTCTGGGTAGATATTATTACTGAGGAGCGAATGAATACCAAATTAAAGGAGAGGTATGTATACTATCTTATCATTTGGTATAGAAAACAGTTAGATATTTCTTTACTATGTTAAACTAACTACTATGGTGTACTATGCAAAGCTGAGCTATTCCATTCCTGGTCTTCGGTAATATTAGAAAAAACAATGAACTATAAACGAACGAATAAACAATAAAAAAATCTAATCAGTTATGGATTATTAACGCTCTTTAAAGTTCGGCCCCCAGTACAGCTTGCTGCTGTAAGGTACCAACCTTACAGCAGCAAGCTGTACTGGGGGCCGACCCCAATAATATTGGCAAAAATCAAGGCAGATTATATAAGGTTAATGTAAATCTAATTTATGCATTGATTGTTTCAGTTATCTTAATGTGGAAAACCGGGGGACGCAGTGTGGCCTACATGGTGGACTACCGATCTGCAAGGGTCACGAGAAGCTGGTGGATGCCGGCAGCACAAGACCAATCATTTTGGAGATCCTAGGAGGCGGTCTTTGTCTAGCAGTGTGCGTTTTTCGGCTGACACGATGATGATGAATGTGAATTTAAAACTCACTCAAGTTTAAATAATACATATGCATGCTGTCTACAGCGTTCAAAAATCCCGATATACACAGTCATAAACTCGTACGATTTTATGTGTTCCCATCTGTTCAACGCTTTATGGACACAGGAGTTTTCTTCACCAAATTACACATTCTTCAAGTCCATATATTTATGTATTTGCTAGTGCGGACATTGCTTTTTTAAAAAAAATGTAGGTAGCTATATTACATTTTAGGATAAATAATAGTTCCCGTAGATATGCCTAAATATAGCCCAGAATATATATATATATGTATATATATATTTTTTTTATACAACTGAGGGCGACAAACGAGCAAGTGGGTCACCTGATGGTAAGTGATCACCGCCGCCCATGGACACTCGCAACACCTGAGGAATCGCGGGTGCGTTGCCGGCCTTTAAAAGTCACCAAACAAGTGTTGCTGACCCTAGTTGCTAGCCCAGAATACATGTGCGTACAAGATGTAGCGTAGTGCGTGAATGCGTGTTCTAATGTTGCTTGTAGAAACACGTACAGTCCAACACACAGAAAATGCATCCACGTGCGTTCATGCAGATGCATGTCCTGTGTGTTGGACTGTGCGTGTTTCCTATACAAACGGAGATACTTACAAGCAACGTTAGAACACGCGTTCACGCACTACGCTGCATCATGCGGGGCAGTGTGTCAACCGCCCACGGCCCTATTGGCCCCAGTAATCAATTCGTTAATTCACTATATTTACTCTCGTCAATTTTTTACTTTAAAAATGACATTCGGACCTAATCAAAGTTCATCTCCTTCTCCTTCATCTATGAAACATTTATTTCCCATACCCACAGTTCCTAATAAGGTATTCCATTCCAAGTAGTGTTTTTTTTACCAACTACAAGTACCGCATAATATCCTGTTTTGTTGTTATTTTCGAAACTGGTTCTAAACTAAAATTACTAATTCATTTATTTGAGAAGCTTGTTTTCATGGCCACAAGGGAAAGGTACGTATTATCATAGGAATATCTGTTTTAAAATCTAGAAATAGTAATTACCTTAATTTGTCGTTTGTTTTGTCTGAGCTGAGGTTCTGTGCTTAGTTATAACGTCTGGGTAGATATTATTACTGAGGAGCGAATGAATACCAAATTAAAGGAGAGGTATGTATACTATCTTATCATTTGGTATAGAAAACAGTTAGATATTTATTTACTATGTTAAACTAACTACTATGTTGTACTATGCAAAGCTGTGCTCTCCTGTTTCATTCCTGGTCTTCGGTAATATTAGAAAAAACAATGAACTACAAACAACGATTATTATTTTTCTCGGAATCCGTCACTGTGTTAAATGAACAGAACTATATAATATGTGTGTATGTGGAGAAATCTAAAGAGACCCGAAAACCTAATAAAATTGTGTTATATTAACCAATCATGTTTAATTTATATTAGTTTTGCTTTTTGCATCGGCTTAGTAATTATTCTTGTCATCATCATCACATCAGCCGCAGCAGAAATCTGGTCCCTCACAAGATCTACACCTTGTATATTATAAAAAAAAACTTGTGAGTACTTATTATATACACGCGTTAGAAGTTATACTTCTTAATATACAACTTGAACATAGTTATCAATTTTCATACCACCTAGAACTAACTTCATGCTGTTATTTTAACGATGCGCGCGCAGATGCGCAAAAATTCACTGTCATACCACCTAGAACTAACTTCATGCTGTTAAATTTTTTGGTGTCGGTGTGCGCGCGCATCGTAAAAATTCACTCTCATCATTTTTCTCCATCGCGCCAAAAGAAGTATAACTTCAATTACCTAAAATTAATAATAAAAGGTAGTAATAGTAGTTTCACCATGGAGATCACTTATTCATTTGATTGCATGTGTGTCATGAACGACCGTTATTTTATTAAAACTAAATAAAACAAAATTACGAAAAGAATGCGTACGCAATATTCCTAACGTCAGCGTTTATTTTTCGATTTTATTTTGTTATGTTATAAAAATACCAAAAAAACAATATAGATTGTGTAGTTAAGTGTCAAAAACTATGTGCAGTCTAAATTGATTGTTTTAACAAAATTAAATAAATATTTTTGATGAAATATAGCCCTTTAGTAACAGTTGTGATGCGATATATTATCGGTATAAATAACAACAGACTATGATCAAATTTAAATATTCTAAATTCGAATGCAAGCGTTCCATGATCATAGGATACGGGCAAGCTAGTGCATTGGTTTTGGTACTCCGCAATATAACAGAGCATCCAATATCTGAATTCAAATTTAAAATTCGAAAACGATTAGAATCGCCGTCTTTTTGCGCCTTGATCAATATATTTATGAGGTACTGGTCCCAGTTATGAATGCTCTGACTCGCCTTATTCTACATATTTTGTAAACTTCCACTAATGAGTACCAATGTTTCTTTATAACAAAACCATAAACCGTAATGTCATTAATCATTTTAATGAATTAATTAAGCTTTATTTAAGAAATGTGATTGTTACGTTAACTTCAAAGTGGCATGGAAAGGACAATTGCCTTTACCTTAGTACTTACCTGCTTGACATCAAACGATGCTTTGTCATTTAAAAGGAGTTGTTTGATTTTAAAAGCTAATTAACTAACATGAAAGTCAGAGCATTAAAGACACGTTGTCGTCAATTTAAATGGTTAAAGAAAAGCCTATTCGGTACAATTAGATCGTAAAAGGTACACACGGCCACACATCAAGCTATACATTTCCAGTATAAGCTGATTCCGTGTTGTATAGGATTTCCATACAATGAGAGGTCAGCTTATAGTGGAAATGTGTAGCTTGATATGCAGCTGTGTGTACTACCTACGTATTGAATAATTTTAAGTGGTCGTTGACTTTAATTGCGTCTCGCCAACATTAGAACCGCCGGATACACTTTTACTGGTCAAGTACATAATGTCTTGATTAACGAACCGTAAATGCCGCATTTTTTGCTTTGTATCACGCCAATGCACAAGGGAATGAAAACGAAATTTACTGGCAATACCATGAAAAGTTTAATTTTATAGGAGAGCCTCACGAATCGTGCTCTTTCATGAAATAGATTTACGAGCGTCTCAAGACCTTAAGTCTCTGTTCTTATTGCAGTAATATTAATTCATCTCATGTGTATTACACTCCGGGTGAAAATATTCCAAAGATTTTAAATAAAATATGCTTAATTATAAAGTTTGGACCGTTATGGCGCGTTACCCGGATAAGATTTTAGCTATCGCTTGTCTGCCTTGTTAGGGGTAATTCTTCGAGAAATTTAAAAGTATAATAAAGTAACTCGAAAGTTTCTCTCATTTACAAACTGTTTCCTCCCCAACATTTCTGTATGTATAGCAAAAAGTCTTTCCAAAGTTATCAAATCTCATGAAAATCAAGTCGGTGATGAGTAAATAATATTACGATTCGCTTCAATCTAAGCACCTTCACTTAAAAGTTTAAATCGTCCGTCGTGTAAGCCAATAAATTAATTCGAATCTCTCCTCAACTTCATAATTACCTATAACAAATGATGCCCGAAATACGATGAAGTGTATTTAAAGCATTTTGTTTTATTTGTCGATTTTCGTGTAAATGCTCCTGGCGTCTATCAAAAGGGTTTAAGGAATATATTTATGAAAATTTATGCGAAACAGAACAGAGAAATTAAGCATTAATTTGCTATCCTTCCAGCAGAAATTTACATATTTATCGAACCGTAAATTCATTATTTGTGATCTACATGGGAACCGCACGGCGCTGGCTTCGCGACCTCTTTTCGCTTCCAACATGTTTACATATTTTGATTGCGATCTTCACACAACTAAAATAAACTTTTAGTTAGTTATTGCTTTAATAATAATAATAATAATAATTTATTTCCAGATAATTAAAATCCATATTTGTTAGTAAATAATTTATGAACTTAAACACTATTGTTAGTTACTTAAAGCCTATACCTTAAAGCTAAACATTCAAAAAACACCCCATTGGGGTATGTTTGCGCATCCAATGTTCCAGTATTGGGCTGTCCCACCGGTCCACGATCGTGTTTAATATGCTATTGGGACTGCCTCGTACCCTGCTCATAATAGAGGCGCATCGCTTGCGCATGATGGCGTGGAATCCATCCGTGTGTGCTTCGGCGAACATTTTTGATGCGCTACAATGTCTTGGCAGTCCCATCAGCATCCTAAACGTGTTATTGTATTGGACGCGCAGAGCGTTATATGCCTTCTGCGTATAGCTAATCCATAGATTGCACGTGTAAAACGACTGACAGTACGCTCTAAAAAGGGTCGTCTTTACCTGTTTCGTACATCGTGCAAATCTACGAGCCAGCATATTGCATCGGACAGCCAACGCCCTGCGCTCCCGCTCGATGTCCATATTGTCTTTGAGGTCTTCGGAGAGCCAGTGACCCAGATACTTGAAACTTGTGACTCTATTCAAGGGTACCCCGCTAAGTTTAACTTGTGGTAGATTATCGTAGTATTTATTGCCCGCCTTGAATACAAGTAATTCACTTTTCTTAGCATTGTATCTGCTTTAGTTACACCCTTTATTATTCATTAAAAAACTAGAAATAACGGAATTAAATAATTTCTTATATAACTTGACTGTACTTGTGGCGCGTGTGTTCAATACCCTCATGATTCAGGTTCGATTTCCACAACTATTTGTGTGAATAAACAATAAATAAATTTCTGTGTACAGAAAAAAGCTCGATAAATGGGTACCTCACGAGCTCATTGAAAGATACCTAATGAACCGTGTACTCATTTGTGATTCTTTATTACGAAACAAAGAATCACCAATGAGTACACGGTTCGTTAGGTATCTTTCAATGAGCTCGTGAGGTACCCATTTATCGAGCTTTTTTCTGTACACAGTTTTTTTTCAAATGCGCCAAAACCGTTTTGTGGTCTATTCCCAGTTCCTCAGCTACGTCGTAACTACTGAAATGCCGATCTTGCTCCACTTTTCCAAAAATGACATTAATTGAATGAATTGATTTTATCCGTAATAGCGTGCATCTTTGACATCAAAATTTCCGTATTGAAAACGCTTAAACCAAATTTCATCCAGGGTTCATAAACATCGCAGTTTATGGACCCTGTATGTTTTTTCGCGGATTGCGTTGCGTTGCATTTTTACCTTTTTTGTAGTAAAATTTTAAAATGTATTGAATATCTTCATTACATTCAGTCATCTTAACAGTACGAAAAACAAATGAAAATCACACATTTGCCTAATGTGAATTTGAAATTATTTTCTTTAAAATTTAAACTGTCAATGATACCAAAACCAGCCAGATCCAAATAGTATAGCCAAAGAGATTCTATGATAAGTTCATACATACTATAATGCGAAAATTTTCCCCAACCCAATATTACATATACTACTTTTCTTTTATAAATACACACTTATATAGATAAATACACCTTGACTCAGGACAAAAGAGACATGTTCATGCACACAAATATCTGCCGTGGGTGGGAATCGCACACACTACCTGCGGCGTGAATGGCAAGCATTTACCAAACACGCCAACTGGCCAGTCATCGTATAACAAAGTGCTAAATTTATATCCATTACTTTTATTATACCGTGTGTCCTGTTTACGAGCATATCGTCGCGGTACATGCAATAGGCCGAATGTGAAAAAAATTCAATTATTCCTTTTTGGCATGAAATTATATAAAACATGCTTCTGCAGCGTTTGCAAAGACTCCTATGCCTAACCGACCAATCAGAAGCGAGTATTTGAACTAGTTGCAATATGACCAATGACAGACGTCTTTGTTTTGGTTACTTTAGTAATTGGTAATTAATTTGACATTCGACCTATTGCATGTACCGCGACGATATAGTTAAAGTTACCGTTACAGTGAGCTTTCATCCTACCCAGGCTCTCCGTAGACTGTTTTAAATGAATTCTGCAAGTTTGCCAAAATAGAACACTTGAGTATATTCGAGTCCAGTCCAAGAAAATTCGGAGTAACTGTGTCTGAATTTTGCTTACATGTTTTGATTTTCGGTTGAACATTATACTTGCGTATCATGCATAAATATTTTCAAAGTTAGTTTGACCCTTCAGGTAGGTCGAGTGGATGGAGGCAGAGCGTATTTATACAAATTAATGTTGTATGTTGAAATGTAATGGAATGTAATTTTACACTACATAGTAATAATGAAAATGACATTTTGTCATAGTATGTCTTATAAAGAATTAAATAATATGTCTAACTGTACGCTCAAATATTAAGACACGCACTAAGTAGGTACTACTTGTAACACACTGGAAGATAATAAGGAAATATTTTTCATTTATTGTTTCTGTAGGAAATTAATATAATTGTATAGATTGTCACACAAAATACTTTAAATTATCACCCTTCCTTTAACACTTCAAGCAAATTGATTTTTTTTTCAATAAAATATTGTGTAAATGAAGTTTATTTTATTTTTAACAATCGAAATATTATCAAATCACCCGTAATGAAATTCACAGTTTCTTAAGGTGACATAACATACGCAGATTCTTGACACTCGTGAAGTCAATTAAAAACAAAAACTTTAACTAAATATAAAAAAAACGTACTTTATACACTAAAAATAACATTTAGGAAATATAAAACAAACAGAAAAAAGTGAATACCTACTAATGACTAAAATAATTAAAATTACTTCATAATAATTTTAATTAATAAAAGTATCAAAATTATCTAATTTAAATTATTACACATACAAATTTTATGGGATAAACAGACGACCGCGATATTTATCCAATAAGTAAATGTATTTATTCCACACATATATAACTATTTATAATATGTATTATATTATACCTTAACTGTACATATCAAATAAAACGCTAAGTTGTTAATTCCATCACCAAGTTGAGCGAGCACTGTTTTTTTGACAATTGAACGATCGTTCTGCCGACTCGTCGAGACCAACTTCCTCCCAGGCACACCTTTTAATTAAGTCTTTTAACTTACGTATCGGTCGATTATTTCTAATGAAGCCGGAACTTACCTGAAAGGACGATAAGGTTCATTAGCAAGTTATTCATCATTACATTAAAATTTTTAAATAGCATCCGCTCATCATTACTGCCCACAATGAAACACGCAGAACAGGGACTTTTTATAGACCTTTCGTTATAATAACGGGACTTATCTTGCTATTATTATATTACAAATAAGTTGTGAAGTAATTACATTGTTGATTATATAAATATGAAAGTAACACTGTCTAAGTGAGAGTCGGGCGATGCTGTCTTAGGTTCGCAGCATCTTAAAAAATAATATCCAGGGTCATTATTCACACACGGCCATCTGATCCCAAATGCAGAGCTTGTACTATTGAAATCAGATAACTGATTTACTAAATATACTACTTTTCTTTTTTCACACACAGGACATGACATGACAGGACAAACAGACATGTTCATACACACAATTATCTATCCTGGGTGAGAAGAGCTAAGAGGTAGAAGGCAAGCATTTACCAGCCAAGCCAACTGGCCCGCAAAAGAAGTTAGTTTATAAGAACATACCAGTGTAGGTGTTTTTCCTTAAAAGACGTTCAGGAGACTTAAACGATCAAACTCGTGGTTTCTATTAGCCAATTAATTGTGATTACATCCACTTTTTGCCTCTATCATTAGATTAGCTCGATGTTACCTTATAATTGCATTGTCGTCCGGGTTACATAAACTTCCAAAGTTAAAATACGATATCAATTAGAAGAAGGCTAATATTGGCTTAAAACATTTGATTTCATTGTTACTTGATACACTGTAAGTTAGGTACTTAAATTAAGTGTATCAAAATGATTATTTTCTTCGATAACTAATTCATTAATTAGTAATACCTAACTCTTAATTTAAATTACGAGATAGATTTTTGTAGAAAATATCTAGAATTTGCAATTGGACCTCGCATTTTTTTGATATACAAAGATTTTTGTGCCCTAGTAAATAAACTTTATAAAACGATAGAAATATTTGTTTTACTAATTTTGTTGAATTTCTTTCCCAAAATAAATATATCGGCTTTAGATCAACATTCTACACAAACGTATCCAAATTTAAATTTTGTAGATGATTCGATTTACTATCTTTTCTTGCTAAATACCAACTAAGAAGTAACCCATGGGTTACCTACTTCGCATGTGGATCTAATGGGTCATGACCCGTTAGATCCACATACGAACGAATCAACAGGCAGACAGTAAAGTAACAGCAATATAGGCACCGTTTGTCCCTTTGGGTACGGAACCCTAATACCAAATAAAAACTCCTCCTTTTTACTACAATATCTCAATTGCGTTGACCAGGTCAGCAGACACGAGCCACATACAACATCGCCCCAATTTACGAGCGCATAAAAACTATTCTATTAGTACTGCCTAATAGCAAAGTTACACCAAGTTTCCTGCAAGACGGCGAATGTTTTTGTTGTGGTTGCTGCTATTAACATAGTTATTCGAGCATAAAATCGTTTATTGACTCCCACAATGTCGACTGAGGCTTCGACAAACAAACACTGTGTATCAAGTCTACTGTATGGAGCTTTGCAACTGTAAGCGAATACGTGCTCGTAGTTGAGGTGCCTGGTGTAATATATATTTGTATTTTATGTAACTTAAAGTTCATGTTTGACACTTTATAATTATAGTGAGTATTTTTTTACAATCTGCAGGCACAAATTTTAAATTTGATATTTTTAGAGTTTAGATTTTAATTTAGCGTTAATTATTTTATATATTATAGTTGTATATGTCAAATATTGTCCGTAATCAAATACCTTTAACTAATACAATTTCATCACTCTCTATTACACAAATGTATGTTATCTCATTATAATAATCTGCTTTTTAGGTCTCCGTGTCCAAAAGGGTGCTAATGTAATTCTTACACTAAGCTAGCTAAGATCTTCACAATTTTCGGTCTGGCGCTAACCGCATCCAGCGATTTCCAGCGACCCTCACAAGATCATCGGTCCATCTTCTACGGGTTCTGCCCACGCTGCGTCTTCCAGCGAGTAGTCTGTCAGCGATTATGACAGTCGTATCAGATAATAAATGAAAATATCTAAGTTTACCAAAAGTTTAACTAAGTTATGTTTCAAGTTTTACAAGTACAGATTACATATTATTTTCGCAGTATAGCAATATCAGATCAATTTATAACGTAATTAAATCATAAAAAAGAATCTTGTATTGTACTTTAAAAGTCATTAATACTTACATTATTATTTAAATAAAAAATATTACACGAATCGAGATTTTAGGGAAACAATTTGTTAGATTGCAAACGCTCCCGACAGCACAGACTCGTCCTAAACTAGGATAAACTTTTACAATAAAACGTTCAGCATTTTTAATTTCCGTCTCAAGTTCGCGACGTTTTACGAGATTTAAATGAAATCTGGCAACAAGTTCTCCTAACATTTAATTAGAGATGCCAAGAGCTACGGAAATGAAACAGGGTACAAACCGAGCCCTCACACCTCCGTGCGTGGCTCTTAACTCACAATACAACTAAAGGCCTATGCTCACCACGTTTTATGAACGCGACGTAGACGCACGTTTCAGAAACGCGCGTCGATGGTGCGCTTTTATCCTACAGAGTAGTTTGGTTCAATACAAACGCAATGCTAACGCGCGTGTGTATCGCTACAAACGCGCGTCAACGGCGCGTTTAAAAAATAGCCTCTTAACGTCTCTATTCGGTGAACAGATTTTCTTTATTAAATTCGGCAGAGGGGAAAATGAAAATCCTTTTCTCAAGCTTTTAGAAACGAGAACCCAAAACTGTGAAGTGAAAAATAAAATAGCACTTTAGATTCACAAAAGAAAAACTTTAAACAAAACGGACGCTTTCTCTATGCAAACGAGGCGTCCGTGGGCGAAAGTTTCCGCGGCTCACCGCGCTGTGGACCGAGTTGATGGAATTACTGTGAAGCCAGTGAAGCCGCAAAGACACACACCATAGCCCAAGGTAAAACTCTGATTTTTAACCAATAGATATTCTAGAATCTATTTAACCCTTAACCTGACCCTGTCTGTGTGAAAAAAGACACGACATTAATAAAATAAGACCCTTTATTTCCATCCCATACAGTAATTTCAGTATTGTAATGCTTATGAAATGCGAATAAGTACATAGATGTCTATTTCTGAAAAGAATTTAGAATACACGCACAGAATAATAATATGTGGAGTTTTTAATATAACGCATATTAAGAAAAGTCGCCGCCGCATCGTCGATTTACGCTGTATGATTAAAATTCAAGTATGTTGGCAGTCTTTCCAGATCTAAATGTAATGGCTTTAGCTAGTCACGGAGACCAATATCACTAAACAGAGTCTTATGTATTACTAACAATTTTGAGTCTTTGGTTACTTTAATAAATAACTTTATTATATTATTATTATTAATACTTTACCGTCTATATTGATCGTTCATAGTTGTATTTGATTATGAATAGTTATCTTGGTTTTACATGTGCTATGAGATCAGCCTGATTAATTTGGAGGTTTTATGTTGCGTTCGTAACGTTCATAAAAAATGCACGGTATATTTTATGCTACTTTTGCTAAGCAAGGGTGGGTTGCTAGTTTAATTTATTCGGA
This sequence comes from Pseudoips prasinana, assembly GCA_951640165.1. NCBI lineage: Eukaryota > Metazoa > Arthropoda > Insecta > Lepidoptera > Nolidae > Pseudoips > Pseudoips prasinana. The sequence goes on from OX621240.1 coordinate 22,249,537, forward strand.
ATGTACTAATAGAGGAATGGGGTAGCACCAATTCTATTACTTGCCATTTTCAATGGAGGAAAAAGTATTTTGAGCGTCAATGCAAGCAATGTTCGACAAGCATGTATGCTTGTCGAACGTCACTTCTTATAGGGCTACACAAAAAGGTAGTGTAGGCGGTCCATCAAGCGCATTACACAATGCTTCTACTAACAGATCACGTAGCGCTTTATATTCTGCATAAAATCAATACATTACAAAGGAGTATTGCAGTTTTGTATAAAAGATTTTTCTAACAAAACATTATTCCCCGGCGTGCAACTCACGACGTGCGCTTATCATTTTCACTTATCAAACAAAAAGTGAGCTGTCTGCGCTCTCAAAGTTGACCGAACAATTTTTTACAATTTGTTTGCCCCCTATGGAGTTTTGTCCCCGTGACCTATATGTATTTGTGAACCAAGCAAAAAATACCTACAACAAAGAAGTGATTGCTCCTTTGATATAAAATTTTGTTCTTTGAAAAATACGTCGCCTGAGGTGGTTTTCACGGAGAATTCAAGCATAATTACGGTACCTACTGTAAAATACTCTATAGTAAAAGTAAAAAGGTTATGAATTCATTTCTGATTAAAGCTAAGAAGAAACTGAAGTTACACACTCATACACAAACACATGCACGTGTATAGCAGGCGTATGTGTATATTGTTGTATGTTAATTTAGTCCCTTGTTATTGTAAATTTAGTATATACATATGTCAGATAGCGTTTTAATATCATCAGTTTAAGTAGATTTGTACCTAATTATTAAGTAACCTCGGACTGTGCTCTGTGGCTGACCGCAAAGAATATCACCACTGCAATTCATCCCGTGGGGGCGTAGAGGTGGCTTGAGCAAATATCTCCAAGAGAAGGGCAGCAGCGTTTCTGTGTGTACTATGACCATCACACTGCAATCGCCAACCCATTGCCGTGGCGATTATGACATATTCATTGTAATCATGGGGACAGCTCCATTGTGGAAATATTTTGAGAAGGCCTCTGCCAGCAGTGGATGTCATTAGGCTGATATGGTGATCATCGGAGAATAGCGCGATTTGCGCAGGAGTTCGACAAGGTCCCCGCTCCTGTTCTCACTTGTCACCAGTTACATCCCCATCCCCAAGAAGGCCCAATTAGCCTTCTTCGCAGACGTTACCGCTCTGTTCTGCTAAAATATGAGCCCGATATCAATTTTTCAAAAATATTTTAGTGCAAGTAAGCTATTCTGTAAGTGTCCAACTCAGTTGTCTTATCCTTTTCAGGTATTAGGACTAATTTTGACACCAAATTCGCGCATCGATAATAACGGAAGACGTTGTTTATTATACGAGTACTATATATATAAATAGATAATAAATACCGGATAAAAATTGTTTATACCGGAATAAATAGACAATAATTACACAGACATACACACAGTGCCATCGATCCCAAATTAAGCAAAGCTATGGATTGAAAAACTTGAACTTTTTGAAAACATATAATTATGTATATATTTTCAAAAAAGTATTTCAATCCGTGTTTTCTACAAACAAGAGACCCAGACCAAGAAAATGTTTATGAACACAAATATTTGGGAGGATCAAAACCGCAACCATTTGTCCAGCAAATAGGTTCACTTGTAGACTCTAGTTAGCTAAGTGAGCTATAAAATAGGTTTCATTAGCTTCTGACGAGATACGCCTAAATTGCGGACAGCATTAAGTACCGTGATGCATTAGATAAGTTAAAGAGGAGACATGTAATCTACCCCTCGTTTATTAAGCATCTCAGTGTAAAGTTTGTTGCCGTATGATATTACAGTAATATCATTAGGCAAGTTGAAACTACTAACTTTGTATCTCACACACCAAGAACATTAATAGCTCGTAGCCACGCTTCTACTCTTTGACAAAGAACATATAGTTTGTTGCTTATACTTCTGTACGATGAATAGTTTACAAACAAAATGTTTTATAACTATTATAGTTATTGTTCCTGTTAAAATTAAATCCTTTGACACAGTTCCTGTAACAGTTATTTGTTCTATATACGAAGTCTACTGAGAAAAATAACGGTTACGGGAAATGCGTTAAAGAAACAATAGAGTAAAAGAAGAAGAGATAAAAAGCAACAAAAATAATATTTAATATTAACACGAAAAAAAACTATAAGTAATTTAAATGTCAAATAATTTAGTCTTCATTGTTCATCATGCAAGAAGGTTAAAAAGTCTAGAAAACACGCGATCAAAACGATTCTCATGTGTTTCTATAGCCTTTTTTAAACATTAATGGTATTTTAAAAATAAAGGGTATACAAATATAACGGTAAGCCTTCTCATTGTTTTTTAATGTCCAACAAAATGGAGGCTACGGTTGAATATTAATCGATACAGGGAATAAACTGGATAAAACTTCCACAAGACGATTAAAACAAATTGATTGACAAGCATTACCAACGCCCGGAATGGAAAACAAAAGCGCTCATCAATTTTCGATAGGAGCTTAGCGAAACTCGTTGAACAAATGCCCACTTGGAGCGAAATGTATGGAACTTTAGATTGAGGTCGTAATTGTTAGCGCTAACTCAAGTACTCAAGTTTCTCCACCGTATACTAGCGCTCGTAATAGTGGACGAATCGATAATTATAGCCAGCATTTTGTTAGTAAATTGAATTTTAAGATAAGGATTACCTTGAGTCCTTACAAAATTGTTATAATTATTCTATTAGATTTAGAATTCAATGTGAAATTAAGTAAAGATAAAGCCACAATATAAGAGCATTGTAGTCAAAACACAATCTAATTATTTGAATTTTGTTGACAAATACCGCTTAAATAATTAAAACAAATAACACTTGAACAAAAATATCACATAGAACATATCAGTCGACCATGTTTCTCGAAAACTAAGCCAATTGATACCACCAACATCCTCCAAAAGAGTGTTAGCAAGGGAATCCTAAATTTGATCCACCAGTATGTATGGACATAGCTTAATGCAGAGCGTCTACCCCGAATTGGTGCTGGTTCGAGACCCGCCAGGCAATTAAATTTATAATTTTCCATTTTTGTTAATTCTAATCTAAGCTGACTCTTTGGACATACACAAACAGCCGCCTTTGGTCTTTCGTACGTCTTTCTAAATTTTGTAATTGTTCCTGCCACTAAGTACAAGAAAAGGTATTTAATTCATCTCTCATCTCCATTTAGGTCGACCGCAGTCTGTGTTAGTTTTCCTCAATAGCTTTGAAGTGAAAACATTTTATGTGCAGAACAATAAATTGGATACACATAACACATGGACATCAAGTGCAATGTGCCGCATCAGTAGCTAACAGACCCGAAGTAAAGCGTGGCCTCAACGAACATGACAGAGAAGTAAACGAGACGATCAGACAAAGATTAATAAAAATAAAATGCTAACTATACAGATTCCTAAGTGTGTGCCCCATAAGTAATTATTTAAAGAATATTTGACTCCGATCTATCTTTCATTAGTCTCTACTATCTCAGAAATGCATTCCTGTGGCGGGTGAGTAATTTGATAAACATAGAAAGTAAGAAATTCCATTTTGATGTTGTTAATACGAAACTAGAAACGGTGAGACGGCAGCGTAGTCAAGACTTATTCTCCAAATATAGTGTTATTGTATAGTCAGTTTATTTTTGCACTTTTAGTTATTTAATTAGTATAAATAATCATTTCTTTGGTCCTTATACGACTCACATGTATATTAGTAGATTTGTGGAGACCTATAAATGGCTAAATGTTATATTATATATAATATTGAATCAGTTATCGTAAGCTTTCTAAGAATGTAAAAATAAAATAAATAATACCCTAGTGCTTCCAATGCCATATTAAGCTGAAGTTCTTGGTTATAGTCATAAGACAATAGTCTACTGGATGACTTGAGCAAATCTAATAAACAGCTACCATACGCATAAACTACTAAATAAGAAAATAAAATGCACGTATGTGCATTAATTGTTTTAAAAGTGAGATGGAGAAATCACTTACAACATTAGTAGACATTGGATTTCTCCATCTCACTCATTTCTTTTTTTATTTTATTCCATGACAATAGTAAACTTATAAAATATATTACTTAATAAAGTATGAGGATAAAATTAAAAAAAACTAAATTCTCTACTAGTATAACTGTCCTTTTTTGTCAAAAACCAGATTTGAATCGCTACTATAATACATAGGTTAATACTTCAACTCAGTCAAGCAATAACTCATTTTGATACCCAAAACTTTAAGCGAAAACTATCTTAAGTTAGTATCTATTACGTTCACAATATAAATTGGAAGCCATACTTCAAGCCAATATCCCTTTCGAGGAAAGGCTTCGTCATACTCTTATTGAAGCGTTTAGCTGTAATATTAGAGCTCTAATATATCTGTTCAGAAGACGTACTAGTGAGATCAGGAGATTTAGTGATCTAAACTTCTCGGTCACAAAAAAATATGTAATTGATGAAATAAAATATTTATGAGTACTTTAGTATCAACGACTTATTGTTAAGATATTTTGGTGCCCAAGATACAGCCTTGACCCAGTTTGGGACCACGGGTACTACATACATGTATTCTTAAAGGTCCGTTGTCAATAAACAATTTTAATTTTGATTTAAATACCGTACTACTTATAGGAATATTTACTAGTAAACATTACGTAACTCATATAAGTACATCTAATTGAGACTGCGTCGTTGTTCTATAGGACCGATTCGGACCGTAGAAACCCGAAGTCTGGAAGTTGGCGGTGTTCGCCCGACCCTCGAAAACCACGTGAAGCGGCCGGACTTTCAACTGACTTTTCTCAGGGCGTGTCAAGTTGCCGACCCTTCGGATTAAGAGGGTGAGGCAATAGAGACTGCATTTGTGTTTACGCACACACTGTTGCACTATAATATGTCCTGCGTAGCTGGATAGTCTATTGGTAGTTAGTAATATTAGTTTTTAAGCAGAAATTCATCCGAATTGGAGTAACTGACTTTCTATGCACGATACAATAATATTATACAAACATAAACCCAGTATAATTTACTTTTAATTGCCTACAGTCTATAAATCTAATTGAAAATAACTGTTCCCTATAAGCAGGTTATGGTGTGGTAAGCAATAAATTACTGTGAACTTTGAACAATTAACGTTAATCATTATCCCATTAATTATATTCTAATATATCATATAATATTTAATTCATAAGTGGTACTATACCTTAAAGTTAGTAAAGAATTTCTCAAATCCAGATAGTTGTACTTCATATGCAAGTTTGTGTTTTTGTACCCCTAATTTAGAAACGGATTTTACCTAATTAACAACAAAACTTGTATCTACAAGTTCTTTTGTTAATTAGGTAAAATTATCTCCTTAAATCATCGCATGATTTTCAAGCCCACACAATAGTTTCTATACATGTAATTCATGGTAAAAAAATGGGTCAGACAAATAGTTTCCATGCCACTACCTTCACTACTCTGGAATCGCGTGTCATTAGTTAATATATAGCTAAATAAATGTATTATTTATAAGAAAGGTTCATGAAATTCAGTTGGTTATCGACGTGTTTTCTGATATTGGTTACATGCAAAGTATAAACAATTGATATTCTCAACTCTCACTCATAACTGCGCTACAGAGAAATAAGATCAAAACTAGAAAACTATAACAATATAGACGTAAAGTAAGATAGCAACCATTTAAACTTGACTTCCCACACAATCCCGAAGGGTTTCACTGTCGAGACAAACTTCAACAATAATATAGGGTACACTTAAATCTTTCTTCGAGTTTTATACGTTAGAACTGATATGAAAACTATCGAAGGTATAGTTGGTTTCAAAAAGTTCTGTAATACGCAAACTATTTTTACTTATTTTTGTGTTCATAATAAATAAGCATTTTTTGGACGAATTTCCTTAGCGCGGATAGTGGTAGGATATCACTGGTAGAAGTCGTCAAATAATAAAAATCGTATATTATATATACCTGTGTGTGTGTGCGTGCAAGAATATAGATTCGAGTAGACGAACATTGTACCTAACCCGTAGTATTACCTCAATACTGAACACGTTAAAACTTATTTACTTTTTGCTTTCGTTCTAAATCGGTTAAATAGATATCGGAAAATTACGTACATTTGTTATATTGCTTTATTATTGCAAATTTTGTAACGATTTGGTACAAAACCTTCGTTCCTATAGTCCTGACCTAACTTTTGATTCAGAAAAGTATTTGACTTATTTTACTGTACAGGATATGACTCGTTCTGCAAAAATATTTTTAATGAAAATGACTCTCGCACTGGGGAATACCCCGTGTCGTGGGAAATTTTACAAATATGTGATTAATGGACAGTTATAGAACAACTAGGGTTATAGGTCATACGAATAAAGTTTCTGAGTAGAGAATGAACTAGGAACTCGTGCGTACTGAAGGAGTAGCAAGGAGTTGTTAACCTTAACCATTACCCCATACACGCATAGAAACTATTTCTACCTACATATCTTGCTTTATAATCAGAATAATTTAACATAGAGGTCATACTTAGTATCAAACATTATTCTTGTGTATAAATATGTCGCCTGATAGCTATTCATTCAAATAGACGTAATACTAATATAGTTGCCAGTTAGTATAAATAGAGAATACTCAGTAGACGTCTGCGTATTTCTGGTATAGTCTACGCTACATACGTCAGTTGATAGTTCTTTGACAGCAATTTTATTGCAGTGGTAGGATGGGTGATTTTCGTAATGCAAGCGTATCCACTGGAATGGTATTATAGTCACAAGCTGCACCTACTTGACATAGATTCTTAATAAGAAAGAATTAAGTGAGCGTATTACATACAGTCAATGCCACTGTTCAGAGGCTACACAACATTGATTAGACTTTATATAATCAATACAAGTTTAATATCTCCATTATAAGTAAATAGAAGCGAACAATAAGCCATTTTCATTTCCAATTCCATTTAAAAACATCAGCTATTTTGCTGCAAATAGTTGTGTCGTTACAATACAGTACACGTCTATTTCATCCATATTTAGTATCCCAAATATCTAAAAGAACACCGTCCAGAATATTAATTCTCACTTGACATTGGCAAAAACGTGCTTGCAAACGTGGAATTCTATTACATAATTAATAGACTTGCGAAAGATTGAAAAAAGGTATCGGCATTTAGATGAAATGAAATGATGAAAAATAAAAGAAGATTGACAAAATAAGTATATCTAGCCTCTGTGAATGTTACAACCGGCAGTGGAAGGCCTCGTAGAACATTCCCTTACCAAATTGGCAACGTTCTCAAGAAAGGCCATGTCAGAAGTACCCTAAACCAGCGAGCATGTATGAAGCCTATAATGACAGTAAATGAGGCGAAAGAGGTGTGCAAGGATCGTGACAAATGGAAGCCCGTTGTCTCTGCCTACCCCTCTGGGAAACAGGCGTGAGTCTATGTATATATGTATGTAGACTTGCAAATTCACAATTGGAAAGATTCACGATTCTATATGTCCCTATTCTAAGCGCCTTTACCCCTTGGTTATATGCCAAGAGATAAAAAAGACGTACAAAATTAGCGATTTTACTATCCCTATCAAAGTTCCTCTTATTAAATAGAAAATACTTATATATACCTACATATCTTTATCTCCAGTATTCGTGTAGTCTGATAAACTATACAAATTACTAGACACAAAGTCCTTGAACCCAGTCGATCGGTGGCGCACCAAGATTATCGCTCAGTTCACTGCTTAGTAGAAGTCAACAAATCCATGAACTTGGTAGTTAATGTGATACTGATAGCAATATGATTATTGCTATCTGTATCAGACTGCATCGGTGGTATGGATCTAGTAGTTTACATTGTGGGTGCTCTTGATATTATTTTTAAATAACAAACGTAGGTAACCAAATCATTAAAAAAACCCGATCTAGCTGTACAACTGAACAACTTTTAGAAAATTATTTATCAAAACAATTTGTTGTTTCTACAAATTGCGTCGCTTTATAGAGATATTTTATTTATTTTCGATTGTAAGATTGTACGTTACCCTTTTTCTCCGTTGACTGTGAACCGATTTTGGTATTTTTCTTAAACTATTATACATACTCTTAGAATTGTCGGATACAGTCCTAAACTTGAACTTGTCGGTTTTATGTTTTTGCACGGTATAAATATTTGAATAAACATAAAAAATTCAAGTCGGTAAACAAGCATTGGACCTGGTGATTAGCGGTCACCGGATGTGACACATGACACCACTTACGTCATCACGTCAGCCAAATTACGTCCCCTGCTGGACAAAATCCTCCCTAAAGAATTGGGGGATATGCCAAAATTGCCACGCTTAGCAGGCGGGTTGAAGATTGCAATTTGATGGTCATAGTTCACAGATAAACGCTTCTATCCGCTTTCTGGTAGGTATTCCCTCGGGACGATTGCTATTGGATGAGGTAGGGTGATGATATCCTTCACCGTCACCACACAGCAAAATGTAACTAACGTCAACACTAACGTCAACCACCTTGCAAATAATTTTGTGAAACTATAACTCTCATTTTGTACTAATGATATAAATTATTTTTAGAATTCCAATTTAATCTGTAAGCTTTGAATAAACATGATAAACGCAAAATCAATTTGAACAAAGTCAACCAATCGTATTTTATGTCGACTTAACGGCTTCGTCGGGTGATTAACCACTAATCGGTTTAGGCTTAGCGTTTATTTGGTACATCTCAGAAGCACATCATTCATTGCATTCGGTAAACACCGATTAATTAACAACAATCAATCCGTCAAAGATTTTAAGGACATTTCCAAATAAAATATATTTGTTGAGCATGACTTGAAATAGTTAAACATTTGAGGTATTTGTTGTTAAGAATTAAATTGCGTTTCTCGTTAGCATGACACATTTACACTCAGACGTCTGAAGAAATATCTAATACTTGAGCTCCACCCCAGACTCTTGCAAAATTGATTTAAAAAAACGGCAGTTTGCCATTCATTAAAAAAACAAGACTTGAGCATGAGCAGGGACAGATTGTGAACTTTATTATTGCTATGAGGACAGTAAGTGTTAATGAGGACAGCACAATATGTTAAAGCTGGATACAGTGTCACCAGTAGTTTTAATACTACAAGGTTGAGTTAGTGTGGTTAAACATGATTAAGAAAAAGAACCTGGAACTTTGAGGGCATAAAATCCTTTTTATTTCAATAATAAAAAGGTTCCTTTTGTACGCTGTATACTACCAGGATGCTGCAGAGCAATATAGAATTTATTTTCAAATATAAACTGGTAGACTTTCAGTGGTTCAACTTGATCAAGCGATAAGCTACACACCTGGGCATAATGTCACCGGGAAAAGAGAGTCATAAAGTTCAGTTTGTATGATGAATAGAGATTGCAAACTGGGCCCAGCTGAGCCTGGTAGCCCCAACTTGTAGAAAATTGGCATGGCAAGCGCTGCGCACCGCGATGTTAGTAATTAACTTTAAGCAAGCAGGTCTTTCTCTTTACTCTGTATAGTATTAGTGATTGAATTGCCGGCGACTTCTTCAATAATCTGACTACTTTCAAACTTTTTCTCAAAATCCAGGCATCAGCACGTGGAAGATGATTTCTATCCTAAACTTAATTACCTACTGAATACTAATACTTGCTTAAAATTAATTATTAACTAATGTTATGTTACGTTCATAAGTGAAACTAATTCTTTCTTAAAAATTCGTGATTATCAGACTGATTAAGTTGATTTGCTGGTTGGAAATAGATATTATTCCGTAACCTTGAATCATGGTACTTTTCCTCCATTGAATTAAAGGAAATTTTGATAAAATACTTTAAAGATTTCATCCTAACACATCCCCCGGCCTGGCCAGGTTGAAAAACATACCGAGTTGCAATCTCTAGTGATGAATCATTTTCAAGCAATGACTACTGCAAACTAATCAATGAGACTGCCTTAACAGGTAGCGTCAGTTTTAATTAAACCTACCTATAAATTTTATGAACTTCGCCTGATTTTGTGTGATAAAACATGATCAAGTAAGTGTCAAGAAACTTGATCTATCTGGTTAGTATGTAGGACTCAATGTCCTACATACTAACCAGACAGTCTTAACACATGGCGTCAATTTTAATGAACACTATTATATAGTTACACGTATTTCGCTTATAACTTCTAACTTACATTTGATAACTAGTTAGTGTGAAGTTTCACCAACTTCATATTGTTACGGGACATAATACACCGCCAGAACTGGTTCGAGAATACGGACTACATGTTGGGTACCTATAGAATTCGTTACTGCGCCTCATAATAATATGATCACATATTGTCTCAGCTACTAAAATATAATCGATTTAACGGAAAACGCTTACAAAGAGTATATTTGACGCTTACAACCTTAACCCTGCCTTATCTACGGAATACTACGCATCTACCCTGGAATGGTGTTCCTATTCTTCGTCCTCAATATTAAATACGTATAACTCCAGCTGGAAACTACTGACACTTACTACAGTGTCAGTTAAACGTCATGTCATGTACAGACGCCAGCACATCCAGCTACCCCAATCTGTCTAATTTCTTTTATAACTTTATCACATAAACATAAGGTTCACTTTCTATTGGGGAAATTTGACAGATTGGGGTAGCTTGATGTGCTGACGTCTGTACATGTCTGTTTGTCCTATGTCTGGGTGTAATTATCTAAGTATATATTTACAAAATAAAAAGTATATACTACATATGCTACTTTTTATTTTGTTAATATATACCTACTTCATAGATAATTACACCCAAACACAGGACAAACAGACATGTCAGTTATCTGATTTCCATAGTACAAGCTCTACATAATTTGGGATCAGGTGGCCGTGTGTGAATAATGTCCCAGGATATTATTATCATTATTATTGCTGTCACTGTTCACTTTATTGAAGCTTCTATGGCGGAATTTCTGGTCATTGGTTAAATTTTGATAGAATTTTTAACCCTGAATGATTCATCAGTTTTATTTATATAGATGCTAGCACATCAGGCTACCCCAATCTGTAAAATTTCCCCAGTTGAAAGTGAACCTTATGCTTATGTGACAAAGTTGAAAATCTATAAAATATATTTGACAGATTGGGGTAGCTGGATGTGCTGGCGTCTGGGCGTTGTACATAGCTTAAATTGATAATTCTGGAAACATGTTATTTCACTAGATGTTTATATACGGGAAACCAATTAACACTAGTGTAAACTAGTATTAATAGAGTATTCTCCGTAAATCTAGTAGATTAGAATCGTTATTAGGTCTCTATCAAAATCAACAGAAATGGAATTATCAACTAAATGAATCACTCTAATGGTTAGCGGCATTATGAAATCTTCTGTTGGCGGCTCTTTGCAGTCTCCAGTCAGATACTGCGAACTGTATTAAGCTATTGAGCTCACCGCTCCAAATTTTTTATAAAGACACACAGGTGAATGACAGAATGTGATTTACGGTTGTCATTTACAAATACCAACAGTTAACGTACTATGTTTATAACTTCTCAAGTATCATTTAATCAAGGAGCAAGCAAAAAGTTTTACCAAAAAATATCAACAATGACCGGAAAACAATCAACGACGCTAAACTCAAAAAACCGGACAATATTTTGTGGGGCTCACACAATTATGGTTCCGTAGCATTTTTTTCCCATCGCTATAAAAAATAAAAATTAAATAAATCTTCTATTTCTGACAAATTAGTCCATATCGAAACTTCAATTGAATATAATATTAAAATTATTGGCAAGCTATGACTTGTAAACAGCGACCAGGGCAATTAAAGTATTCGTCCATTGGTATCGTCAGTCGAATACAACCTGTCCTACCTCTCCTGTACAGCATCGTCATCTTAGAACAGTCCTTGATGGCCCGATCCACAAGATCACGCCGCTAACCTAGAGTATATCAAAAAAGACTATTAGACAATCTCGTGACACACTATACCTACCATCCGAAGTATTACCAGTCGAGAGAGCGAACGCCACTACCATATCCCTTTATTTGCAGAGATCCAGTTACACAAAATGCTCCGAAAAATCCACCCTCTCATGCATTTTCTTGTCAGTAATTACCCCGTTTAACCAAATTTAACCCAAATATCGGGAAGTTACGTAATATCTTCTTGTCCCAAATACCGCAGTGTCTCAAGTCGAAAGTCTTTAACCAGTGTGTTGCCAGTGATGACTTACGGAACAGAGACGTGGTCGGTCACTATGGGCCTTATCAGGTGGCTCAAGGTCACCCAAAGATCACCCAAAGGGCTATGCTTGGAGTTTCCCTGCGAGATTGAATCAGTAATGCAAAAAGAGAACCGCAGGCGAACCAAAGTAGCCGACATAGCCCAAAGAATTGCCAAACTGAAGTGGCAGTGGGCAGGGCACATAGCTCGTAGAACCGACGGCCGATGGGGCATAAAGGTTCTCGAGTGGCGACCACGAACCGGAAGACGCAGCGTGGGCAGGCCCCTACAAGGTCACCGATGATCTTGTGCTGGTTGCGGGGAAGCCGCTGGATTCGGGCAGCGCAGCACCATTTATTGTGGAGATGCTTGGAGGACGCCTTTGTCCAGCAGTGGACGTCTTTCGGCTGATATGATGATGATGATGAACCCAAATATTATAATGATGAGACGTTTTAAGCTCTCACTTGCCTTTTTTGGCCGGTGGAGCAGGAAAAGCCATCCTACCATCATAAAAAAAGGTTAGGTTCCGGTTACATAGATAATGTGAAAGAAGTCTGTGACAACAAACAAGCATGATCATTGCAGGATTACGTTTTTATAATAGATGTACGGAACCCAGAAATTATAAGAATGAGACAAGGACCTTGAAAAATTACCATCTTCAACTTTGCACATAGTACCTATATGTTAATATACAGATAGTTATTGTGTGAAATAAAAACTAATTATCTGTGTTTACAATCCTATTGTTCTTCTTTTGAGATAACTTACTACGCAGTATTATTCATACAATTAAGAGGTTCGAGCTATGATGATGACAGAATGATTAACTAGGTTCTATTGCAATTCTGACGAAAACATTCAAAATGTTTAGGTTTTATGTTATATCTTTGCAATTAAATTAATATTATCTGACGTATTCTATGCTTAATAAGTAAGTTAATATCTAACTTACGGATCGGTGAGAGTAGATGCTTTCACCGATCCGTAAGTGATCGGTGAGGTTAAGTAACTAGGCTCCTGGTCAGTCATAGATGGGTGACCGCCAAATTGGATTAATTTCTGAGCACCTCCGTGCTTCGGAGGGCATGTAAAGCTGTTTGTGCCGGTTGTAGCCATTAGGCAACAGCCGTAAGGCAATTCGGGGGCCCGTTGGTCCTCCCTTAAACAAGGAAAAAGAACTAGAAATTGGCTGTAACGTATTATTACACACTCTTGCACTTGAAATATAAATGCGTTTCGTTTCAGTGATTCTTTCGTCCTTTATGAAGACATAAATCATTTAAGTCAGTAGTTTAGCATACTAATTCGAAATTTGCCATTTAAATGAACTATGAATTTCGTTCACTGCATAAATAGGATCCGCTGTAAATACTTCCAAGCACACCGAAAAAGAATTCAACAATAAAAATGTAGGATTCATGCGAAATCGAAATGAAATTATAAAAGCATCAAAGGAAAGGGATCTATTTCCGTTTTTCACGAAGGCAATTTAATAAATCCGTCCTGTTAGTTATTACATGATTTATATTGCAAAATGGAAGCACACATGTGCTGCAAACCTTAATAAAGTGCTGAGAGTTGAACGGATTGCATCGTATAATTGCTTCGGATTAATTTGTACATTTATTTAAATATAGCTTTTTCCATTTAAATTAAAAGAATAAAGTGCAGTTTTTAAAGGGGTCCACTATGAAGTCAGATATAATAAACTACGTGAGTAATTTCTTTCATTTGTTGTGGACAAGAGTGGGTGGAAAGTTTATATTTTTACAAGATTTTATTTGATCGTTTGCTTGTTTAATCAACGTAATTGGTGTGGTTGGTAAATGCTTGCCTTTCACGCTGCAGGTCGTGGATTCGATTCCAACTCAGGACAGATATTTGTTTGCAAGTATATGTCTGTTTGCCCTGAGTCTGGCTATCTTAACATTTATTTTACAAATATATTTTTAACATTTTATTCATATGTCCTACAAAACCGTGTTAACGAGTTGACTGTAGGATCCGACTGAGGTCCGTACCTCAACAGCTATTCTAGGATTTTATCTTTACAACAAAATATTGTCTAGATAAGTATGTATTTACAAAAGAGAAGTAGCACATGTAATACATCAGTTATCTGATTTTCATAGTCCAAGCTCTGCTTAGTTTCGGATCAGATGGCCGTGTTTGACTAATGTCCCAAAATATGGTAATATTATTATTATAATTTGAAAATTAAAACAGGTTAAACAATCATTAACAATTTAAAAGCTGTCAATGACCATAGATTGTATTTCTAGAGTGTAATATAGAGTTTTAATAATAAATTAAAATAATCATAAAATTTAATATGGTGTACGTGCGATCTGAGCGCTATGATATAATCAGTTCATGAATGCGTGTCGTGAGATGGTTTTACTGCGCACGGGTGCACAATAACATGAAACCCATTTATAAAAATAAACTACAATACTTACAAAAATTATTCTTTTGATAAAGCTAAATATGATAATTTTCTATGAGTACACTAAAGCTCATTATTTCAACTACTTAATTCGTAGCAATAATAATGTCCTCATAGCCAAATTCCGACCACGGCGATGAACTAGCGCGTGACATATTATAGTGCACAAGTGTGTGCGCAAACACAAGAGCACTACCTATTCCATCACTCTCATGATCCGATGAAACGTCCAGCGACACGGCCGGAAAAAGGTCAGGTACAGGACCAATGGCTTTACGTGCTCTCCGAGACACGGGGGTAGAATACTTTGAGCTGATATTGAGAAATTTTTCTTTTTCCAGAAAACTCCTAAAAATCAGTTTTGGCCCGACCCGGTATTTGTACCCAGGACCTCGTTATCTGCGGTTGACACACTACCACTGACCCAACGAGGTAGTCAAAGTCGTAGCAATATTGTGGCGACAATATTAGAGGAAATAATTAGAGCACCGTGTGTGAATTATGTCCCAGGATACTTATGTATTTTTATTTATTTATCTATACATATAATAAAATCGTAGGAAAGTCATAACTGTATATTGAATATTTTTTTTAAAGTATACTTGGAGCGTGATCTACTATTGACATCGAAGCCAAAAATATAGTTTTAAGAATTTTTCTCTGTGTGTCTGTTTGTCTGTATGTATGTCCGGGCAAAACTCAAAATGTACTGCATGGATTTACTTCAAATTCTGCATGAATATTACTAAGAGGTCGGGTCAACATATAGGCTATTATATTATACTATATACTTAGACTACTATATTATCACGCTATCACCTACGGGGGAGGGGCTAAGATAATTTATAAAATTAAAACCGCTGGGCACAGCTAGTTGTTGAATAAGACCACCACTAAAGTTCAAGAAAATGATGATTGGTAAATTTCGTCTCGTCAAGTTCATTTCTAGGCCCGTCACGTACTGTTTATGCTAATATTTAAAAACAAATGATTATACACATCCTCCCAAGGAGTTTTATATTGGAAATTTAAATACTTTTCACACTGGCATTTTTCATTGATGACCAGTTCTAGTGACCTACATTTTCTAGGTCACCAGAAAGCAATGTAAATATTTTATTGAAAAAGTTCACATGCAACATCCTTATAGGCAATTGCCTATTTATAAGATTAATCAATCTACTTATAGCCGGGCAGAGATTGGTTCTAGCGATAAAGCTGCCAATAAAGATATTGTGAAAAGTATTAATGTGAAATTATAACCCTTCCACCTCGCTGACTCCGATTCACAACAGTAACATAACAATGCTGAACTGATGAATGAAATAGATTCTTCACCAATCGAACTGCTCTCTCCCTCAATACGTATACACATTACAAAACAAACAAACTATAACCACTTTTGAGGGACTCAGAATCCCAAAAAAACCGTCTTATGTACTAAACTCATTTGCATTTAATAACTCACTAGAGATAAGTTCAGTAATCCCTATCTTATAGTTCACTTACGAAAGTTTGGAGTAATAAAGATCCAGAAGTGAATTGCCTACGTGTCCCTATTCTGTGTGATACCACTAGTTCAGCTCACGGGAGTTGTATTTACACATACTGTGTTATTCATGAACGTTGTTTGAATAAAGATGAACTATCCATTGCGTCGAACAGTACTTTCGAAACCTTTAAACGCGGTATCAACTTTGAAATCAGTTTCTGATTTTGTAAGCTCCCGACGGTATAGGATTACTCCGGTTCCGTACGTTTATAACTTGTGTCAGTAATTATAAAGTTAAATCCCTAATCAGACTTCACCCTTTTCCTTCGCAGCTTTTTGGAAATATGTATTTCATAATTACAAATTTAAGGCATAACATTATTATTTATTATGATTTTTACGCTACGCTTGCTGAGCCTAAAAGCGTTAATACATACGCTTAGCCTGGAACAGCAACTTAGGAAACCAACCTAACCTTCTAAATGGCGTTATCGTAGGTAAATAGTAATGGAAACAAAAATTATTTACTGGCAAATTATGCTATCAGAGTCTTGAATAATCTGTGCTATGAGGATTTTGGTAAAAATTACTTTTCCATGTGTAAGAAAATAACATTTCACACAACAATTCCATGCAAAAGAAAATAACATCTACCAAAATTCATACATAACCCTGTGCGAAAACAGTCTACAAATCCCATACTATGTTATTTATATACTAAAAAAAAATTTTTACAAATTTTATTTTGTGCAAATAAAAATTCACCACTATGAAAATAAAAAGTTCTGGTTCTAGCGTGTTGTAGCAGTGACCAAGAGCAGAGTCCTATCAGTAGAAAAATTTTCGTCTTAATTTCAATTCCGTATTATTCGTTCATATAGAATATCTAACAACAATAAAATTTATTTAACTACCTTACTTAATTGTATTTCCAAATAAACAGCGCTGATGCTGCATTATTATAAGATACAAGTGGTTTATTCCATTCAGTAAAAATTATTATCAGATACAATAAATCTATTCTTTGTGTTCTGAGATAAAATTACCTCCATAATCTGAAGCAGTGCGTGAGAAATGAAATGACTCTTTAGGGCGTGCTAAGCGAGAAATTATTACCCCCCAAGTATTTTAAGGAAAATAGGATACAAAACCCTTCTGAGAGCTTCCACTCCCTTCTATCGATAAGTTTTCTTTTAAGTTTTCTTATAAGACTCAGATGGGTAATGAAGTGAAAAATTTATGGATGCGCTATCAACAACCTAGCCAGACTACTAAGAAGATCTTAGTTTTAATAGGTCTTTACCTATGAAATTGCCGTTTTGTATGAAAAAATTTAAACGAATTTTTTTCATGAATTTTTTTATTTGTATTAATCGAAGTAATCACCCATGCAATCAATGCATCTTTGCCATCGCAGTGGCAGTTTATTGATGCCCTTCTTAAAGAAATCAGCTGGACGGGAGGCAACAAATTCTTCAAAGGCATTTTGTACTGCCTCTCGGGTATTGAATTTTTTTCCCGCCAAGAAGTTATCCAAATTCTGGAAAAAGTAGTAGTCTGTAGGCGCAAGGTCTGGTGAGTAGGGCGGATGACGGAGAGCTTCCAACCCCAGTTCTTGCAACTTGGAGACCGTCTGCTGTGCAGTATGAGGTCGCGCGTTGTCGTGCAGGAGCAGCGGAGACGAGCGATTGACCAATGCTGGTTGGAGATGCGCCAGCTTCTCCATCATTGTGCTCAGTTCTTCACAGTACACATCTGCAGTAATGCTCACCCCGTTTGGTAAGAAGCTGTGATGAATCACACCGGCGCTAGACCACCAAACAGTGACCATCACTTTTCTACTTTGAACCAGGATCCAACCAACTTACTGAGCGCTTGCGGTTATCAAACAGAATCCATTTTTCATCGCAGGTAACAATGCGGTTCAAAATTCCTTCACTTGTGTGTCTGTTGAGCAGTGCAAGGCACGTCTCGACGCGTACTTCGCGCTGGCGATCATTGAGTTCGTGGGGCACCCATTTGTCAAGCTTTTTTACCTTGCCAATTTGACGCAAATGGACCAATATTGTTTTGACGCTAACGTCGAAAGCTGCTGCTAATTCAGCCGTAGATTGTGTATCATCAGCTTCCACAACCGCCTTTAATTCGTCATTGTCGACCAAAGTCTTCGGACGACCGCGAGGTTCATTTTTCAGGTCGAAATTTCCAGAACGGAAGCGAGCAAACCAATAACAGGTGGTGCGTTGGTTTGTAGTGTTAGCTCCGTAAACGTCGTTGATGTTGCGTGCCGCTTGTGCCGCGTTGCTGCCACGACGGTACTCATATTCCATAATTACTCGAATTTTTAACGTATCCATGATGACGAAAAAGATTGAAATGCGATGAAAATGTAACACTAATCAATAAAGAAATGACTACTTTTGGAAAAAAGAATCCATGTTTTTAAAATAAAATTAATTTGAAATTAGAATTCTTAGCCAAACAAAAATTATTTTGATTTGAAATGGCCAGTACTGCAGAACGGCAATTTCATAGGTAAAGACCTAATATTAACGTCCAGAAATAGAAAAGTCTATCCTTTTGTTAATATAAATATTGTGTACCTATACTGGGCATTTAAGACTCCTTTTAGTTATTTTTGAGTCATTTAGTAGCTATCAAAAATTACAATTTCAAATCGCCGTAATATTTCACTATCGAAAGTCTATTATGATGCAACTTTTATTGTATTTTACGTATAAATTTATGCATTACTAATATTATAATAATGCTAATTACTTTTCTTTTACTATTGGCCTCAAAGAAGCTAATGACATTTTTAAATATTATTGTTTAAAACAATTGGCAGTGTACACCGCCACCCTACAATATATGTACTACTGTGTCAATATATGTACTAAATACCATGTAAAGCGATTAAACTTTATCTTAAGATTTATTACAAAAAAACCTTTACTGATTCATTGTTAAAATAATAGAATACAATAATGTATTTTAAACTATATGTATATAGGTAGGTGATTATGCAACATTTTAGCAATACTAACATTTCTATAACATTTTATTTATAAACCAAATTAATAAAACTCAATTTAAGAAACTACTTTCATGATATTATAAACATAGTTAATCAGGCGATTGTTTTCCACACTTAACCTCTTTTTTTTTTTTTTTTTTTTTTTTTAAATGAATAAATCATTTATTTGGAACAAAAACCATTACATTACATTTTAACCCACCAAACTGTGTAACAGTTTGTCGGCGGGATTAGCGCTCGTTACATAATAGTGTTCCTTAGATTAGGTACATAAACATAACATTCTACGTATCCGCAAAGAACTATTGCACAACTATGACTACTTTTAGTTGGTTAAATGGTGATGTTCGTTGACAGTTGTATTGTATCACGCTTCTAAGGTATCAGCGAACTCGGTAAGCAATATTTGTCTTAACTTTTTTTTAAGTGAACATTTACTAATTGTACCATGGTCTCTTCTGAGCCAGGGAATTTGATTAAATATTGTTGGGATCAAATATTTGTTGGTTCTTTGGCCGTAATAATTATTAGCTGATGGTCGAACTAGTTTACGCTCTCTGACTCTCCTAGTATTATAAATATTTTCCACTGGTTGTTTGATCTCATCATTGTAGAATTGCTCCAAAACCACCAAATATTTGATCTTTTCATGTATTGGCAGTACTTTACAAATAACAAAAAGTTTCTCATAATTTTCTTTGCAATCATTTTTTGTTTTGAAATCCACAAGGTATTTCGTGAAGCGAATTTGAAGGGATCTAATACTGTCCAAATAAGTTTTAAAAGTGCGGCCATACGTACTCAACCCATAGCTCAGCAATGACTCGGCGAGAGCGAAATAAATAATACGTATAGTTTTCCTATTTATTGTTTCTTTCAATGAATAAAATTTACTTAAAATTGCCCTTAGCTTAGTACATACAATGTCAACCTGCGATCTCCAGCTCATATTCCTATCTACCCAGAGACCTAAGTACCTGAATTTATTGACATACTCCAAGTTTTGGCAAACACAGTTTACCTTCCCCACATGCAAGCAGCCATACGAGTGACCAACGATACTTATATCTGTAGTTTTTACACACTTCGCTAACAAATTATGAGGCGAGTGTATATGCATAACTTTAGTTTTGCTAAGGTTGAGAATGATGCCGTTATCATGAGCCCACATCGTGATATTGTCAAAGTCTGATTGTAACACAGCTCTAGCCTCCTGTATGTTCCTAGATGAGTACAGAACGCACATATCGTCGGCATACATGTAAACACGGCACTTACTGATTATGTTACTCACACTATTGACGTGCATGATGTAGCCGACAGGCCCATATACTGAACCAGTCGGCACGCCTAGGTTCACGGCGGCTTCTCGACCAACCACGCCTGCTATTCGTGTCTGCAGAGTTCTACCACTCAGATAGTTCCGAAACCATTCCTTCGTTAGCCCTCTAATGCCGCACTCATCCATGGCCTGGAGCAATAGGTCATGGTCCAGTGTGTCAAAAGCTTTTTTGTAATCGACGAATAGCGCTAAGACCTGCTGACCCTGATCCAGACTCTCGTTCACATCTCCCGAAAAATGTGACAATGCTGTGGTAGTGCTACGGCACCTCCTAAACCCATGTTGCGTGTCTGACAATATCTTGTGGTGCTCTAGGAATTCGCCAACCTGTCCAACAACTAGTTTTTCTACGATTTTATTAACTACTGATAAGATAGCAATCGGTCTGTAGTTAGCGTAATCCGAGTGCACACCTTGCTTGAAGATAGGCCTAATTATAGCTTTCTTAAGAAGATTAGGATATTTTCCTGTAGATAAACACAAGTTGACAAAGTGAGCCAAAACTGGGGAAATTTCTTTTTTAATTATTTTTAAATCCATAACACGAATATTATCAATGCCCGGCGCCTTATCACTACTCAGCCGAGCTATAACTTTACATACAGTGTTACTAGAAACGGGTTGATAACGAAACGTTACATTACTGTCTATGACATACTTACTTCGATCTAATAATTTTATACCGCAATTATGTTTTATGCTAATAATCTCCTTAGTAAATACATCAGTGAAATTGTTACATATATTCTGCACAGTGTCTTTTTTCCCGAAATATCTTAGAATCATGTCATCAATACTTGTTTTCTTTTTACCTATCCAACTATTAATTGTATCCCATATCCTTTTTGGATCCCCATTACATTTTCGTATTTCTTCTTGTCTGTATTTGTTTTTAGCTTTAAGTATTTGTTTATTCACTTTGTTTCTGAACTGCGTGTATATTAATCTATTTGTGTTATTTTTGGGAGTTTCCTTCCATTCTCTAAATAACTGATCCCTACGTAATAACATCCTAAATAGAGATTTACCTATCCATGGTTGAGATATTCTTTTTTTAGTCTTAGACACTAATATTTTATTACAATTATAAATATTACTAAAAGTACAACATAAGTTATCGTATAAAGTTAACGGACAGTCAATAGATAATAGTTGTGACCAATTGTACTCAGAGAGTTTTTTGTTTACTAGTTTATTATTAAGCACATACCGTTTTTCCATGTCCTTACTGTCACTCAACGCTCGTATCACATTCACATCCAAGGGTATGGAGACTCCAACCATGTGATGGTCCGACAAAGAACACTCGATAACATATGACGAACAATCCTGTAAACACTTTGCACGCACCCACACGTGATCAATGCACGAGACTTCTTTTACACCTGCAACGATAGCTTCTCGCGTTACCGCAGTGGCCGGGATTACGCACTGAAGGCCTAGTTCACACAGGCAATCTTTATATTTTGAAACATGATGACTGTCATATAATCCCAAAAGATTTAAGTTCATGTCCCCCAAAAAAACAATTTCTTCGTTTTTTGGGACTTTCTTTATTATCTGCTCAATCTCAGATAAAAATAATAATTTATTATTATTAGGGGGCCTATAAACAGCGATGATATTTATATTCACGCGGTCCAATATTAACTTGCCATATAGCGCTTCCATTGAAACTGATTGCATCTTTTCTGCACAAAAGTTCAGGTTTTGCTTAGCATAAATTAGTACTCCCCCTCCTCTTGAGTTCTCTCTAGTGTTAAAAAATAAATGGTATCCATCTATATTGTACAACGATAGCTCCATTTCCTTTACATTCACTTCAGATAAAACTATGAAATCTAATTCCGGAGAATGCTTCAATAGTATCATAAATCCATCAAAATTCTTTCTTAATGATCGGATATTTAGGTGAACAATATTCAAAAATTGACTATTCCTGGTTAGGTTTTGTTTCCAAGCTGTTACACTTTTAAAACTATTAAATTGTCACTCAAATGAATTAATTGCATCGAGTCGATCCACTTGTCTATATTATTGGAATTACGCAGTGTGTACACGGCACTATGAGTGCGCTTAGTATGACCTACCTATGACTCATTAGTCACTGGGGCCGCTGCAATTCCGTTCACGAATCGCTCAATATCACGTTCACTTCTAATAGAAAATATTTTTTTATCCTCATCACTTCTCCTTATCAATATTTTTCCATCTTGCACCCAAATATATTTGTAGGTTTGTTTAAGCTCGTTTTTAGTAGCCCATAAAAGATTTCTTTTGTATCTAGTAAGGTTTTCATTGATATAAATACGATTGTCATTATTAGTGCCGAATACTTTGCCATTTGTTAAGTATTTTTTGCGGCTTCCGACCCATTTGTTACGGGCTTCCTTTGTTTTAAGTGTTATCACCACCGGCAGTGGTCTTTTGGATTCCGGTTTTTCACGCCCTACCCTCTCTGCACACTCAATTTGACTGGGGTCCAACTCGAGAATTTTGGCAATTTGGGCCACTACTACACCAATGACTTCGTTTTCTTTTCTCTCTAGTCCGGCTAACTCCACCAGCTTCCCCTTGTCTTTTTCTTCTAGCTCATTCACACGTTCTTCTAATGACTTACTGTATTTTTCTAAGTATGTGTTCTTATTTTCTAAGGCTTTTATCTTTTTTTCTGTCGATTTGTGAAGTATACACATCTCATCATACTTCGCCGATACGAAGTCAACCAGTTCAGTCAGCTCACCAAGCTTTTTCTCCATCTTGAAGACTACCTCCAGCTTTCTGTTCATATCCGCCAAGGTTGCAGCAATATTAGACTCATCGGGATTTGGCGAGGTAACTGGGGAGATGTGATTGCAATCCTCACATTTTTCGTCCTTGAATGTTTTTTTCGTGACACATTTCTTATGGAATATCCCATCACATGATCCTTTACATTTAACTATTTCGTCTTTTGCTATCGCAACAAACTTGTTACATTTTTTACACTGCACCATTTTTATATTTAATCAACAATATAATAATATAAGCAATAGTTTATACTTTAACGACGCGGAACGTAGATGGTAAAAAAGAAAGTAATGCACGGGTAACTGCACGGCCATACGCCAGGCGCGCACGCAGGCAACTCTTGAGAAGGCCATTAAATCGGAAACATTAAGCAGGCCTAAAAGTGCCATAAAAGTAAACTTAACCCTATCATTTTTCCCTGATGTTCCACCAATAGTACCAGAATAAATACCAGAAGCAGGCACCCAGTAATATTCACGAGGCCAGGAATACAGATGAAGCCATTAAAGTAGGGGAAAAGCCGACAGGCGAAGCAACACACTCGTGTTGACTTTGAGTTGCGGAAAATGAAAAGGAAAGGCACCTTGTTTTGTGTGGAAATACGATTCGTTAGTCGATTCTTTTATGTAAATATTATTGTTGGAACGCGCTTTAGTTCCGTGCTGATACCTGTTTATATACCCAAGAGGAGCTGGTAATTCAAGTATAAGAATAGGTTTTTTGCTGAGTTTTTTGGAGAAAATAAATATTTTATTGACAGGATATCATAGGTACTCAATATTACTTTGTATGCCATATAACTTTTCTTCAGTTATTCTTTATTTAAAAAAATATTTCTATTTTTATATTATTAATAAAATTCTATTTAATTCTACAGAAACATACTACAGTTTATTATTAGGTTATTAAACTGTCAATAAAATATGTACAGTTGGTCAGTTTACAAATAAGATTATTTTTTAATCTAAATGTTATTCTCTATGCAAAAGTAAGTAAATACCATAATTACTTCAGTTGATCAACGCACAAGTATTTTGAAGCATTAATAATGTATGATGTGATTATTCAAAGCGAAAGAGAACATGCTACCCTCCGATACTTGGTTAGACGTGTAAGCGTATTCACGTATCTCTACGTTAGTAACCTTCTCGAGTTGACGTTAAAACCCAAAGGGGATGCCCTCTGGCACAGTTTACTTAGTGTGTAGTCAGTAAATGCCCTGTAGTATCCTGTAAATAAGTGAGTATACGTATATGTCACTTATGATAATTAAAGAAGATTACCTAAGAATAGCCGCAAGGTCCGGCCAAGAAAGAACAAAAGGGCCACCCCATACCACCCCGTGGGTGTCGTAAAAGGTGACTAAGGGATACACCAGGTAGTCAGTAGCGGCACCTGTGTACCAGCTACCACCTAACTACGATCGCCAACTCGCACGCCAAGCGCGGTGACTACAGCTAACCCTCCAAATGGCAACGTTATAGAAACATTTGGGGAGGCCTATGTCCATCAGTGGACAATATCAGGCTGACGATGACCTAAGAATTCCCCGCGTATTCGCTCCGCTCCAATCTTCGACTCTTTATAGCTATACTATGACCTATAGCAATAAAAACTACTTGTGACAAAATATTGTATCCATGTCTTGGCTTCTGTACTAAAGTACCAAATGTTTACGCTCTACCTCTTCGTAGTTAGTATATTAGTAGCGCGACCGTAACGTGCAGGCGGCGCTCTAGAACTTCGCCAACACTCATTTATCATGAGAGATGAGAAGCATAAGTAGCTGTAAAACTGTTGCCGGTATACCATCTTGTTTTTTCATAAACGACGATCGAATGCAGGTGGTGCGCTTATATTTGTAGGTCATGAGTTTAGACTTAAATGTATGTGACTAAGTTAAATCATAATAAAACAATCATTTCCTTCTGAAAAAATGGTGGCCATGGCAGGCAGTGTCAATGGAGAGTAGCCACCTACGTAGAACATAATATAGTACACAAGAGTGTGCATATGCACAGTTTTACTCTCTATATCCTCGCTCTCATGATCTGATGTAGCGCGCTAGCCGACACGACTGAAAAGAAATCGATGCAAGACCCACGGCTTTAAGTACGCTCCGAAGCCGAGGAACTGAAATTAACAGAAAAGTTCCAATATCGCTTCAGAATCAGAATTATTTATTTCATAAAAATAGGGTACATATAGGTACTTATAGGTATTTTTCTAGGAAATGCATGCTGCCTACCTTGTCTACGCACGGTAGAAGACATGTGAATTTATTTATATTATTATTTAGTATAAAATTAAAGTATCAATGTCGAGCTTGGGTCCGACCTGGCAATTAAAACCAAGACTTCATTTTATCCACGGTTTAATACACTATTGATAGACCAACGACCATAGGCAGCATATAATACACGCCTTTACTGTGAACAATAAAAATACATCACTACTGGCTGATAAACAACGCTCTGCAAATAAAAAATAAAAAACTTGACATAACTAACATTGAATGAAAAAGATGAATCATTAGCTTCTTCCCTATACAAGGGAAGAAAAAAAATATCAACACTCTCCGCAAGTTTATATGTACCACCAGAGACGAACCAGGTAAGGAATATCCTGGTGATTATTATTGTTCAGCTGATCCCAGGAAGGAAGATAGATAGAAAAGTTGAAGCCATTGCCATGTTTTGAATCAGTAATTAAATGTATACTTATATGATAACCAAGGTAGAAAAACGCTGTGCCGTTACAGCTCCATACATATTACTGAAATTGATACTTTTTGGATTTATTCGTTAATAATAATCTGATATGGTTTGATATAATACACTTTACAACATTAACGAGGTCTTACCAAGTTTCACCGTCCATCGAATAACATGTATATTCTTCAGAAAAATCATTGTATGGAAATTCAATTATACATTTGTTTGTTGTTGTTGTTGGCGTGGTTGGCAAATGCTTGCTTTTCACTAATTAATATCTTCTTTTTCACTAATTTATATATTCTAATTTACTTATATCTTTTTCAGTCCACTTTTGATGTACAAAGATAACAATTTTTCTAGTCTTTGCTATCGATTATTAAAAATTAATACATTCAAAGCAAATAATGTCATTATTTTATTTATTTAACCAACATCAAGAAGAAGGAGGTTATGAACTATTTTATTTTATTATTTATTTATTTTAATTTATGATATGCAGCATCACCGTTGTTTGTAAACCGATTTTTATAATTACATTCGATGTAAAATACTTTCTGCACGATCCCATATAAATTTTATTCAAATTGGTTATTATATCGAAAGGATAAAGTCTGTTCTATGTTTTTAAGAACAGTTCTGTGTGTTTTATTTGAGTACTTTTACCGTCCCGTCCAATCTCCCAGATTTCCATGAATGGTGAAACAAATGATAACAGTTTTAAGTCGTAATTCCAGTTTCATTGCAGCATCTGCTTTTATATACCCTCTATAGCGAGTGACTAATTAGAACTCGACGCAATCACATTTTGTTTTTCTTTATTTTCAACAAAGCAGTCACGTCGTCGGCCTGACTGTTTTCTCTAAATTTATTTTTAGCTTTCGTATTAAAAGCACCTGAAATTATTTGATGTCTGTTTTAATACAATTCTATGAGTAATTGAAAAAAATATATTTATTATATTCAGTTGTTTATAGAGCTCAAATGTAGTGCAGGGTGTGGGTAGACGTGTATAGAATTGTTTTAGTTGATTAATAAATACATATAATATGCATTGTTATAATTAGTTGTTCATAATCTAATAAGACCCCTTAGTCTCATTGAACAACCAATTTGTGTAATTGGTTGTTCTCATTTAAATACCTCATGTATCATTTATACATATTTAACCAATTATACATCGCTTTTATTACGTATACCCTTAAACTTAACGTGGCATTATATGACGGCATTAACTAACAACAGATTGATAATTTTTCAGACATCATGCTAATTCTTTTCTATCATTTTATTTTTTTCATATATCTTTTTTTTTATTTTACATCTACACGCCGACGCGACGTGCAAGGGCGCCCAGCTGAATAGGTTTGCTCGGTGTATTTTGTATTTGTAATATTGCATTTTTACAAGAATCACATCAATATAGGTAAAACAAATCTATCTCTAAATTCATAATTTAATCGAAAACGTTGGAGCCGCGAGATTCGCTAGATACGTTTTTATATTGTTATTTATGCACAAAATTTATTACGCCACAATCGTCGTTTCTGATGATTTTTATGACTTAAATGTATATTGCAAGTCACTTGGTGACATTATACTCAATGGAAAACTTCTCCACGTACAGTAGTATAAAGGTATCCAAGTTTATAAAAACTGGCTAAAAACTAGGTCTTCCGAGCCTCGAGATGAGTTCTCCCCACGCAGTAAAACATTAAACTTTTGGCGTGGTTGTAGTAAGTATTAAGTTTCCCTGCACCGCACCGGTTTAATTTATAATAATTTATAGTGCTTTACAACGGTAACATGGAAAATACTCCTTTTATCAAAAAATTTCTTGTTCGCAAGTTATTTGTGATAACCCAAGGCCTTCGCTTTTGTAAAGTTTTAGAAGATTATTCGATACATGCGCTCATAGCTAGTTAGATGGTGTCACTGGGACATAGTTGATGTATGAATGTATACATGGCTGACCGCCATAGTGACTAAATATAGACTTATATTTTGAGCATCTCTGTGCTTTTGGGCCCGTAACTTGTTTTCCTTCTGGTCCTAGCTGTAGTAATTAGGCAACAGTCATAACATAACAGCCAGGCCTTTTATGTGTTTTTTGTTACCTATATACTTTTAATTCCTCCTACAGGATTGGAGCTTTTTATAATCTATTTTTTTATTTACATACTTAGTTCTATAAAAATAAAAAGGTTATATTCCCAACAAGCACAGATAATCCTTAACTTAGTTTAGGTACATCTAAGACGATATAACTAATTGCGTATAGTTTACATAATACTTATGAAGCATGCAACATTATAAGTACTAGCTAGGAAAGGCGTCTCCCTCAGCAAATGTTTACAGTAAATAGTAATTATTACTGTAACGCTGATCTTCCGATAGCGCTTAAAACACTACTTTTAATTAATTTACATAATTATTACGCGTACCGTTCTAATTGTACAGTTAATAAGTAAAATGTTTTCTTAGGGCATATTAAAATATTATTTATGTATCTAGTTACTTGTTTAACATGGTATTGATTGTTTGAATAAGCCCACACGTTAAAGTAAAATAAACGATAATTGGGACTAGTTAACGCTGTGTCAAAACATAGCATAATAAACCTATACATTTTGATGGCCCACAGCGATAATTTCACCGTTGTTTTCCCGCGTAAAATAAAATAACGTGGTCAACATATTATTTTTCCCATTAATATGTATGACTATTAACCCCCAACAACATTAGCCCCCTGTCGGCGTTTTCCTTGGTCAGACTTAATATTTTCATCTTTATTCAAAGATGCCTATGAATAAAACAGGGCACACTTGTGGGGACCGATACGCCGACGCGGCGACATCGCAAGATGTTTCTCACCCCTAACTTATTCATTATGTTGTTAAACTTAATTAAAATGAACCACGTTTAAAGTACAACGTCTAACAAATATAGGTATCCATATAAAGCTTAACAAGGATATTTTTTTCACTTACAAGTAAGCAAATTCATTCGGCGACATCAGAATTACCAGCGCTAAAACAATAAAATGTTCTAGCAAATGCTGAGGTGGTGCCATTTCAAGCTCGCACGGATAACAAGTGTCTTTGTTTTTATATTATTTTTCGTTTAATTATTTTATATGTTTGTTGTCTTTATCTATTTTCTTTCTTTCTTTCAAATAATCATACGGCTAATCTGATGGTAAATTAAGAAAACCCATCGTATCACTTACCCCTTTCGGACCCTTCCATGGTGATCTTCGACAAGAGCACTGAGACACCCATATCATCATTATTATGCGATTATTTTCAGCGTATCTTTGCCGAAAATGAGCTGTTCCGTGGTGAGCCTCGACAACCTGACTCATGCCCAAGAGCACTCAGTCACAGATACAACATTATTTTGCGATTATTTGCAGGGTATTTTTGCTGAGTTTGAGGTGCTCCGTGGTGAGTCGCCAACCTGACTCACACTCAAGACCACTCAGACACAGAAACAGCATGCGATTATCGGCAGCGTATTTTTGAGTTTGAGCTGCTCATGTAGCGATGAATAGATGTAGGCTACCTCAATTCTCTATCAACAGTAACATAATGCCGTCTATGTAGCATAAGCAATAGACTCAACTGATGAACAGTTGTGACATACAAGTGGCTTGGTGATCGTTTCCTCACAGCAACCTACAGGCTTATATATCAAACGCAAAATAATAAATATGCGCTCACAGCCATTAAACGGTACTTATGTGAAGGGTGAGATTAGGCACCTAGTTGCTAAATTGGTTTAACATTTGAGCACACCTATAACACATGTTAAGCATTACAAGTGATTGATATTGACCATTTGTGATTTTGCAGGTAACGAGCTGAATTGGACTCATATTATGTCAAATACAGTCAAAAGCTTTATGGATGAGAATGTAAGCAGACTACATTTTAGATAGCGACTTAAGTTAGCGCTAATCATTTTTGTATCCGTAAAAATAATAATATATATAACTATTTAAAGCTTTATTTTTATACTAGGTACTTAGTTGGCAAACAAGCATACGGCCCACCTGATTGTAAGTGGAGACCGTAGCCTATGAACGCTTGCAACACCAGGGGCATCATTTGCGCGTTGCGGACCCTTTAGAAAATTTATAATACCGTTTTTGAAGGACCCCATGCTGTAGTCTCTTGGGAAAACCGTAACAGGGAGTTCATTCTACAACTTCTACGTACGTTGGCGTATTTTTGCTGAAAGCGAACCGTAAGATATCGAAAAGGAATAAATATCTCTTATCCCTCAAATAAATCGGTAAATACCTTAAGTCATAACATTCCACCTCATTTACGAGTAGGAGGTATACCTACGCTTAAATAAACCCTTGAAAAAATCTATCTCATTTGTTGGTCCTATTAAAGTCTTTTATATGAAGTTTGATGACAGAAAACAGGGAGCGAATCTGACAACTTTCCTTATCGTAAGTACATAAGATCCTTCTTATAAGGAAAACGGCAGCCAATGAACTTTGACATGTTTCCATATAAGCATTTACGTATTTTATCTGGAGACGACATGAAATGACGTCAAATAAGGAAATTTCTCAAACATTACCCGCCGTATGAGCCGATAGCGACTGTTCTGTTGTACATTTGTTGAAGTGTACCCCGAGGTAATAAGTCTATTAAAATAGGGTGAAGAAGTGAAATGTAATTCAATAATAAAACTTCATAGATGGTAAATAATAGGGGCACTTAAAGGAAATGCATTCAAAATTGGGTTTAGTGATGACAAAGGGCGCGTTGACTTTATTATTAGCGGGTATTGTAGACGTGTGATGCCGCGGGCGTCAATACTCCACCCCAATATGACAAGTGGCTGAGTTGCGAACACAATTTAACTTTAAATAAAATTTTGTTTTCCTCCACCCCTCACAATGAATAGCTAGTATATGTATTGGAACAGAGCGCCTTTTCCTATCTCACAATATATCGCTTTGGGTACACCTCGTTAGTTTCCGATTCTCCGACTTCTTTGTGTTTATGTGCCTAATGATATGAGTGAAGTTACGAATGGGATTAAAGTTAAATGGAGTTTGACTGTTGCGAACCTTATTGTGTGTGTTCCGCTATTTCGCTCGGAAAAATTGGGGATATCAAGCGTATGATTACAATCTTGCTTCCTGTAATAACAGTTTCATTTGTTTTTTTAATTTTTTGACATTCATAAGTTAATTGCTACATATAAAAATTAGAATTTGTTGCCGGTTTTAGCCTTTGATCGCTATGTATCACGGAAAATAAATATAAAATCTATTAAAATGAACACCATGGCCTGTGAAATGTTTTCATCGCAATTGGAAATGTATTATCCGACGGACAGGTTTAACTCGGGTCCTATTAATTATACATATAATACACCATAGAAATATATACATAAAATCTGGTCAACGGCTATCTTCGATTTTCCATCGTAACATGTAACAATATTGGTGTGAAATATCTTTAGGGATAGTTTATTAGACTATGATTATGGACTTTATTCTATTTCGTAGTGCAAATAAATAATAGCCATCTCATATCTGCCCTAAAATTCGTTAATGTTTTTGATTGACCTGTAACACACGATAAATTTCGATTGATTGATTTAAATATCGTTAGGTAGTATAATACGATAGATATTTTAATAAAATGACATCAATATTTTACCTACATGTGTATACAACGCTCTATATATGCTAAAGAACCTCAATAAAAGTGACCTCGACAATACCAAAAGCTTCAAAAAGTTTGGACAAAAATATAAATTTGTTCGAGACCCTATCACGATTGTAATAACGATTTACTATGAACAAACATCGGATCATATGTAAGCCTGATATCAATTTCACGCGACTTTGCGAGCGCCTTGTACAAACAATGCAAGCTCTTTCCACGGTGGGAATAAACAGCAGTGATACCTCCAATGTTTTGTTTTCATCGACGCTACACATTTCCTTGTTCATTTCGGGCATTTCGTTTACTACAATTACGAACACTTCTGAAAGTATTTTATGTTTTTGTTAGTATCTTCCAGCTTTTTTGCTGGATCGACTAATTGTGAGTGCCAGCTAACATTTGCACCCTTTTTCTATCATCATGTCAGCCAAAGTACGTCCACTGCTGGACAAAAGTCTCTTCAAAGAATGGGGGCATATGCCATATTCGCCACGCTTGGCGATCATGGCCATCGTAGTTTGATGGTCATAGTTCACAGAATAACGCTGCTTTCCGTTCTCTGGTAGGTATTCCCCTGAAAGATTTGTAAGCCCCCACGGGATGAGATGGGGTGATGATATTTTATGCCGTCACCAAAAACCTTTTCTATTGGGGCATATAAACAAAATCAAAATCAGTGTTAAATTTTGTTAGTAAACAAAGTCAATACCGTTTTGTTCACGCATTTTATCTGTCATCCATTTTTTATGAGACAATCTCAATAATATATTTTTATATTGTATTGGATACATAACTGGGGAGCGCATATTCCGGTTATGGGCGATATTCCTATAGAATGAATAAACTTAAACAAAAGATACAGAACCACGGGTTCCAATGAATTTTTATATCAAATCGAATTCACTTGAATGCAAATCGCATCGGTGTAAATTTTTGTCGGATTCCGCCCTATATTTTATAGCTCTTCTATAAAATTTGTATATTTTATGTCGCAGCGCTCTACGAATGCTACTTATGACAAATATTTTCAAGAAATATAAATATAAGCCTGTTTTTTTTTATATAAGAGGGCCACAAACGAGCATGTCGGTCACCTGATGGTATGTGATCACCACCGCCCATGTACACTCGCAACGTACCAGAAGCGTCGCGGGTACGTTGCCGGCCTTTAATAGAGTCAGCAAAACAGTGTTGATGACCCTCCAAATTTAAATAATAATTCAAATAATTTTATTTTCCATTCACAAAATTTGTACTACAGCTAGTGTTTGAAGTGACCTTTTAGGCAAAAATTGCCTGTGTTAGGGCACTTCGCTCTTCCAAAACTTAAAATTAAGCGATGAACCCACTAACAATTTAAATAAAAGCTTAATAGTTACTTAAAAGTTTTAATAATTTACATAAGAAAAGATAAATATGCAAGATTAATGATGACAAAAATTTACAAAGCAAAAATGATAATAAAAAAAAAATTTGACGATAAAGTAAAAAATAAAAATAACGTCTTATATTATAGTTTATAAAGAGCAAAAGAAATTGGGTGAAAATAGGATGCGTGTTTCGGATGCGAGTGGGTGTGGGGTGTATGAGTGACGTGTGTTAGTGAGTGATTAGGTGTGGGGTGTAAGCGTGATGTATGTGAGTGAATATGGAGAATATGGAGTGTATGTTTTTGTGAGTGAGTGTTAGTGTGGATGACCGGGTCAAATTGGGTGTTGGTTCAGTGTCCTCATATGTTAGTCCTTTAATCCAGTTAGTTATAAGTTTTTTACATTCGTAAAATTTGAAGTTATTGTTAAGATAATTATTTAAGGTTTAATACTCATTATCGAAAAGTATATAATTAGATATATTTGAATACATCTTGTCGGAATGGTCCTGCCAGAAAGAATTCAAACAACACACCAACAAAAAATTTGTAACATAAACTATATAAGTATATTATGTACGGTAATCGATCAGTTACCAATAGAATTCAGTAGGATAATATTAACATACCAATAGCATTACCAAATAATATTGCGTTATAAGCAAGGGAGGTTATTCTTCTTCATCGTCCGGACGGTAACCGGACAACATGTTTATTTTGAGCGCGATGCCTAATGAAGTGAAAGGGAATGATGGATGGTATGGGAACAGAACGACAGCCGCGTTATACGCAATATTTCTATACATCATCTTTTATTTACCAACAATTGTAACGATATATTCAGTAGGGCCAATTGTATAGGGTTTCTAAGACTAATTGAGCGTTATGTAGACTCAAATTACAGGATACCTACGCTCTGGAAATGGATTGACCTTTCTATGTTCATATCAAAGTACTTCAAAGATCAAAGAATACCTATACTTGGCGTTCCCTATATTGTTTTTTTTTTTTTTTTTAAATAATATCTCGGGACAATGTCACACAGATCATCCTAGCCCCAAACTAAGCATAGCTTATACTATGGGTACCAGGCGACGATATACATACTTATATAGATAGATAAATACTTATATACATAGAAAACATCCATGACTCAGAAACAAATAATCGTGCTCATCACACAAATATTTGCACTTACCGGGATTCGAACCCAGGACCACCAGCTTCGTAGTCAGGAGCACTACCAACTAGGCTATGGTGACCGTCAAAAACCGTTTAAAACCCGACCGTCCTTGTTTAAAAGCTTTTGGTTGGAAGGGTTGGTTGATCTGACTTGCCCTTGATGCCGCAGGTCTTGGTTCGATGCCCACCCAAGACAAATGCTTGTGTGTATGAACATGTCTGTTTGTCCTCAGTGTGGGTGCAATTATCTATATAAATAGGAATTAACAAAAAAGAAAAGTAGGTATATGTATTATATCAGTTATCTGTTTCCATATTAGCTGTGTGTGTGAATAATGTTCCAGTAGATTATTATTATTCATTTTCATTAGGATCTGTCGTCATCAAACGTGGAAGATAGGACCATTACCTGATCAATGGCCGTCGGTACGGCCAACAGACGAGTGCGAGTTCATATGTGGTTTAGTGCTCGAGCATTCTATAGGAATTGCACAGAAACTTTTTAAGAGATTATATAAAACAGAGCCATAAAGAAGGTAGATGTTGGTCCAATAGCTTGAAAACAGAATCCAGCGTTCTGCAGAACTTCATACAGTCTCCAACGCTGTTCGCTGCATATTGATGATATGTTGTCCATTAGAAACATTTTATTGCTTTAAAATTAGTAAAGTCGAAAAGTTTGTGTCTAGATAAGACAACGTTTTCAATACGTCTAAATGTAGTCACGGACGGTCACCGTAGCCTAGTTGGTAGTGATCCTGCCTACGAAGCTGGTGGTCCTGGGTTCGAATCCCGGTAAGTGCAAATATTTGTGTGATGAGCACGAATATTTGTTTCTGAGTCATGGATGTTTTCTATGTATATTAGTATTTATCTATCTATATAAAAATAAGTCGGGTTTTTCTTCCTGACGCTATAACTCGAGAACGCACGAACCGATTTCCACGGTTTTGCACTCGTTGGAAAGAAAATTTATAAAATTTAACGCGGGTAACACCGCGGGGCACAGCTAGTCTATCTATATAAGTTTGTATATCGTCGCCTGGTACCCATAGTACAAGCTTTGCTTAGTTTGGGACTAGGATGATCTGTGTGACATTGTCCCCAGATATTATTATTATTATAGTCTACGTTACTACGTTAATTACTGGAAAAGACCCATTTGCTATGACACAAGAACTCGAGATAGATTTCATTTGTAAGAGCCGTGAGGGTCTTAGCAACAATATCTTCAAGGACACACAGTACTGAAATCTATTCAAAATTTTTGACAAGTTAGTAACAAAAGAAGGTACATGGGTCGACATAGCCTCACCGTCAAAAGTCTCCGACTCCAGCTGGAGGCAAAACTGTGACTCTAAACTTAGTGCTAATGCTCAGTGGGTATGGTAAATATTAAGCAGACTGTACTTCTGCTAATCACCCTTGCTGCCTTTGTAGTAGAGACGCCATTAAGGTAAACTCGTATCCACCGATATACCATAAAATTCCTTGTATATTATGTAATCTTAATTTTTTTTAAGGCAGGTGCTAAGCTGTTGTATTTTCTTACGCTTTATAATGGAAGGTATATCTTTATATATGGGTATATGTATATGACAGTGTTCATATCCAAATGCTCCCACCGGTCCGTAAGTAATCGGCCAGATCAAGAAACTAGGCTCGCGGTCAATCCATTGATGGGTGATCGCCAAAGCGGTTTAATTTCTGAGCGTCTCCGTGCTTTGGAGGGCACATTAAGCTGTCGGATCCGGTTGTGGCCATTAGGCAACAGTCGTTAAGCCATGTCAGAAGTAGGCCTCTGACATGGCTTAACGACTGTGGGGTGGCTTGATCAACTTTGACACTAGGGTAACCACTGCTCATACGATAAGTAAGTGTAATAAATATCTTAAGTATTGATACACCTATTATTGTTACAATTGTCATGATCAATACTTTCATGCTGACGTAACAAACAGTCCGTAAAAAAATAGATTTATGCCGTTCGGGAACTCAAATTATTATGCAAGTGGGACAAATTTTTGTCGATTCATTGTCCATTCGGTTCGGTTCAGATTTCAAAACGCAACGTTGTGCCAAATGACGTTTGTTTACTATATTTTTCCTCAAAGCTAAAAGTTCTGGGTTGTTATAAAAGAATTTGCGATATAGTCAGTAACACGGAAATGTTTATTTTTTAAGACATTCGCCCATTTTCGAGGGTGGAAGTTTAAAAGATGACGTCTTTATTTAAATTCTCTGACATACATTCTCCTTTACGACGTTATATTTTCGCGTAATGTTCCTTGTGATTATACTTAAAATAAAAGTATCTTACCTATCAGTTGTGATGGCCCTATATAACATGATTCCTCTCGGATTTTTATATAAAACACGTGAATCCATTATACTCTCATGTTCAATAAAATAAATGTTTTTTTCAAAGAAGTCAGCCAACATGGATTATACCTAATAGGCTGCAGATACTGCTTGCCACTCGGTGGTGACATTCCTATCCAGTTAGTTTGGACATAAGTCTCTCTTGTCTCTTGTGTTGTAGTTTTGGGTAAAAATACTTGAAATTAAACTAAAACATATGACGCTTAAGGGTCATATGGCTTAACCCTCAGTGTTTAACTCTGTCGACCACATTATGAACAACCCCCACCCCATTTCTTTACGATGGTGGATCTGCCTCAGTTGAGTTGTTCATAAACCTTACTGTTGCCCGCTCGATACAGGTACCTAACTGTTCATACTCAAAATTGTAGGTATACCATTTACAACCATGTACACAGTTTGAGCAATACAGAAATCTTTGTCTTTGTTCATCGATTGAAAGAACGCTCTACTCTTCCTTTCTTGTTGTCGGTGGTGTAGCCGGTCATCATCAGTTAAAAAGAAGGAGGTTATCAATTCGACTGATTTTTTATTTTTGTATGTATTTTCCATACTTTATTTTCATCTTCAGCTGTTTGTGAAAAACGAGTAATAAAGTCACATGATGGTATATAAGTAATCACCGCCGCCCATGTATATGACCAGAGGAGTCGCGGGTACATTGCCGAGCTTTAAAAAGGTCAGAAAACACGTGTTGCTGGCCGTTCCTTCTACTCCGAGGAACTGTGGCGACTTATAATGTGTACTGCGCCGTTGGCTAATCTTCGTCGAGTATTTAACTATGGCCGTCGCAGCAATAATTTGAACAGGTGCACAATTACTGACTCTCGATTTACTTAATAATATTATTCGCATTGGGTGTAAACCTATAAAGATAATGTTAAGTAATTTAAATAAATAAATTATTATTAAAAGGTGCCAGTTTTCGTTAGGTTGTCCCTTGTACCTAGTAGTAGTAGTGTTCAAACATGTAGGCATTACTTAAAACTATACCTATTAAAGTGGCATTCGTTGTCATTAAAGCGAAACCTGAGGAGCTCAAAGTCTCACATTCGGTGAATCGTTGTTGGTTTAATTAACGTTTCCTACAATGTCACCATTAAGTCGGCGTTGTCTGGTCGCGGCTGTAACAATGCCAGCAATGAGCCTTTGTTTGCACAAGTCCGTTGTTTAGAATCTCCTCTGCGTTACTGCGAATACCCTACGCGAAGTTTCACATTACGGAACGATGTACAATCTACATTGCGCCCCAAGTATAACTACGTAACTGAATATTAAATAAACGTCTACTGGGAAACGACGGTGGAACGCAACTCGACGATGTATCTTCGTTTTTCGTTCGATGTTGTATCCCGCTTGACTTAATTTCGCGATGATAATTGGTATCACACCGATATTCCCGTGTGCCGTTCGCCTTTTGTTATCTGTGAATTATTACTTTATAGCCAATTATGAGTAAAATAACAAACGCAGAGTGTATTAACAGTTACCAAATGACGTTTCATTATGATGTTCTTGTTTTAGTGCTTCGGAACGTAACGTTGAAGTTGCAAATTGAAATAATTAATGTTTGTAAGGACGTAAAGCGCAGCGCTGACATGTATATAACATATATATGTAGGTAGGTATACTCACGTTAATAATACATTCTTGCATGACTGATTTTTCAGGTATAATATTTCAATTAAAATATCAGTTCTACTAATGCTTTACGGAACATACTCGTATATCGATGCCAGTTCGTACAAAACGTTATTACTCAAAAAAGGCAATATTTATTCTAAAATAAAATACGAGATAGGTATTTATTTTATTTTAGAATATCTACTAGGGGTTAAAAGTGGTCTCCAGTACAACTTTTAGAATAAATGTGCGCATTACAAATTAATTACGATATACTTAAAGTGACGAAGGAAGGATCGTGAGGAAACCTGCATGCTGGAAAGTTCCCTAAAATGTTCTGGATGGCATGTGAAGTCCGCCAACCCGTACTAGTCC
The DNA here is from genome assembly GCA_951640165.1 of Pseudoips prasinana. Lineage (NCBI taxonomy): Eukaryota > Metazoa > Arthropoda > Insecta > Lepidoptera > Nolidae > Pseudoips > Pseudoips prasinana. Next base: position 22,288,253 of record OX621240.1, read on the forward strand.
CCCGTGGTGGACTACAGCTTACTTATGCTCTTTTTATTTTGAAAGGAGACCCTTGGACTGCACCGGGTTAATATGCTGTTTTATATTGTACTAGAGGTGCCCTGCTGGGTAAAGACCCGCGTTAAACTTTATAAATTATAGCCTATGTGTTATTCGGATATATAAGCCATATTACTACAAAGTTTCATCAAAACATGCTCGGTAGTTTTTGCATGAAGAAGTAACAAACATACACACTCACACACACAAACTTTCGCTTTTATAATATTAGTGTGATAATCTGAGAAATAACCTCTATACCCCATTGTGGCATATATTGACAGTCCTCACTTTTAGGCTACATGCTTATAAAACTGGCTAAGTGTGAGTTGGAATTGATTTATGCATTGAGAGTAATACACCCTACTTATTAGTATCACGTTATTTAGTTTTCCATTTATACCTAAATACATATGAAAACAATTGATTCGATGATAAATGCTTGCATGACTGATTTTATATGCAAAAGTATCAATCCAATTTCACACTAAAACTAACATATTCATGCCCCTTGGTGGCATGTATTGCTTGATTATATACATATGTAAATAATCAACTAGCTCTAATGCAAACACTACGTCGGTCAGTGTTAAAAAACCTGGTTAAATGCTATTTGGAGTCTGATTACCTAAATCTAGACCAGCCATATATTATGTTGGTTTTTCAAAAGAAAAATAGAATTCTATTTTCAAATGGACAACAAGCCCCTTTGTATAATCGAGGAGCTGAGACAAATTTATATAGATCATTCATCGTCTAGGTCGTCTTATCAAGATTTGAAAATATTTGGCCTTTTTATCGTATATGAGATAAGTCTGATTGAAGGACAAGCTTAACTTTGAGTGTTATTCTGGTTGATGACTCAAAAGCTTGAATGGATCTTGGATACCTACGTTCTTTTTTGAGAAAGGTTCTAAATAAATATATCATCATCCATTTTCTAAAAGAACAACAATGTCACGGAATCTTAAAACCGGCCAAGTGCGAGTCGGGCTTACCAACTAACCCTAAACATTATATAATAAATATATACTTACTATAGAAAATACTTCTCAACATAATTTGTATTCAACAGAAATAAATAAATAAATATCTTAAGACATCGCCATCTGATTACAAACTAGACAGAGTCTGTGCTGTGATATTCAAGCAACTGACAAACATACTTATATATTTCTAAATACATATATATTTAAGATAAATTTCACCCAGACACTAAACAAATCACCGTGCTCATTACGCAAACATTTTTTTCATTTTTTTTTCTTAGGTGGGGATCGAGCATACGACCTCTGACTTATCTATCAGAGTAACTAACCTCTAGACTCTCAAACAACGCATTTAAAGTATATATATATATATATATATATATATATATATATATATATATATATATATATATATATATATATATATATATATATATATAATAATAACAATATCCTGGGACATTATTCACACACGGCCATATGATCCCAAACTAAGCAGTTCTACACACGGGTACATATCAAGCTATACATTTCCAGTATAAGCTGATCTCGCGTTGAATAGGATTTTAATACAATGAGACGCCAGCTTATATCGGAAATGTATAGCTTGATATGTAGCCGTGTGTACTATGGAAACCAGACAAATAAAAGTATGTATTTACATAGGAAAGTAGTATATGTAATATATGAGTATTACATATACTACTTTCCTATGTAAATACATACTTTTATAGATAATTACACTCAGACTCAGAAATTACACTCACACAAACAGACATGTTCATGCACTCAAATATCTGTCCACGACCTGCGGTGTGAAAGGCAAGTATCATATCAACCACGCCCAGTGACTTTCAAATTATTTTGAATACCTAGTAACCAACTATAAAATGCATAAAGGGTTATGCCACGATTCCCATTCGAATCGATGATTCATTTGAATCGATGAAGTGCCCTCTCCGGACCGGCCGCAAGAGCGGCCCGCATCGCGTATTAACGTAGAGCGAAAGTTGCACAAAACATCCCTAAAACGATACGTCCTCTCGCATCTCCCCGCCAGTAACCACCTAGAGTCGAGGTTAGAACCCCAAAGGGGGTGCCCTCCGGCGCGAGTACTTAGTTTGTCGTTTTCAGTTGCTAGACATAAATCGATAACAGTATACGTCATGTTAAAAAAAATGCCACGATTCCACCATTTTAACAGTAAACACTACGAGTTATGGCAAAGCAGTGCGCCGAGTAATTCGGTCTTAGAGTACAATAACAGCACAAATCAATTGCACAAGGCATTTGAATCTTGAAAGGATTCTTTCAAAAGAATTGCTTAACTGTCGCAGATAGTAGGCACTTAAGTAAGGAAGTACCCTCATTGTTTGGTGTACAAAGAATGATACTTTAAAAGCACATGTCACTCCGTTTCGCCATAACAATGGTTAGGTACAGAAAAATGCTTTAGCGATATTGCATTTGGAAATCGAAACTAAACTATGCACTTTAGCAAAGTGCAAACTAACAGTTAGAAAAGTACATTTTAAGTACTATTTGTTCTTAAGGGTACTAAATAAACATTGCATCATTATCAGTTGAAACTTTATTAGATAGATTAGATAGATAGATAGATTAAATCTTTATTGTACACCAATATTAAAATCATACAGTACAGGAGCATGCAATTAAAAAGTATACAATTGGCGGTCTTATCACTAAAATGTGATCTCTTCCAGACAACCAAAGAATGGACAATAATAGGGATTATGTAAGAGGGCAGTTGTCGGTGTACATATACTTTGTTAACAGAACCCATTGGTACTCAGTACAAGAGCCTACTATATATACTAAATACATACATACAAACTATATACATACATACATACCTATAATAGATAGAAACTTGAATTTTTTTATTAATTATAGCCTATGTGTTAATCGAGGGTATCAGCTAACCCCATGCCAAATTTTAGTAAAATCACTCCAGCCGTTTAGACGTGAAGAAGTAACAAACACACACTCACAAACTTTTGCCTTTATAATATTAGTGTGAGTAGTGTGATATTACATTTACAGCTTTACACCAAACATCAATATTTGAAACTTATAGAGTATTTTCGCGACCTATCTCACTCTCAAAAAATCCTCAGTACAACAATTGATTAACCCAAGAATATTTAAAATGCTGCGTGCCTGCTAGGAGTTTTTATTAATCACTAAACCTCTCAATATATACGCCACAAAGCATAAAGTTAGGACTAAAGCAGAACTATAACTAGGTTAAATAAATTCATTGGTTACCCTACTTCAAAATAATTTTAATAATTATAAATTTATGACCCTCGACAAGGTTCGAACTCGATTTTTCGAAACATTAGGAGTTTTAGTCTGTTTAAAATATACCACATAAAGTTCGATGAATCGGTGGGAGCAGTATTGACCATACTTCCTTATACCTTAATCCAGTTGGAAAGGCGATCAAACTATTTAAATACATCTCCATAATATCTCTTAAACTCCGATAATATTAATCATCCCTTGATCCCTAAATCTTGGTTAGAGATAGATCTTATGATAGTTGTTATAATCTCTAATGGCTTTAAGGCAGGTAATATCAGTCAGTAGTAATTAAAATCATATTACGAAAGTTGGGTTTGCCTATCTAAACTTTAAAACTATTATCATTAATAATTTCAAAGTAATAGAAAATAGATCTTGATATAATCTAGCAGGTAATTGAATTAATAAAAAGCGTAATATAATATCTATATATATAAAAATCAATGCCACTTTTCGTTGTAATGTTATAAATCAACAACGCCTTTACCGATTTGGCTAATTTTGGTCTTGAATTATTCGTGGAAGTCCAGGGAAGGTTTGTACGAAGAGAAAATTTTAAAAAAAGTCTTGTTAAAGTGTAAATATATCTTTTGGCAATTTAAAATATTTTTTGTTTGAACTTAAAAATCATTTTTTTATTACTTTGCCTTATACGTAGCGAAGCACGTACCGGGCCGCTAGTATTCTATAATTGTTTATCAGCGATTCTTCTATCCTAATCTATAAACAGGTTGTTTGTACATCATAATCATCATCACCATCATTATATCAGTCGAAAGTCGTCCAATGGACAAAGGCACTAAGATATAGATCTCAGTGCCTTTGTCCATTGGACGACTTTTTATCAAAGGTCATCTGCATAACATAATTATGGTAGGTGTTTCCATTTTCTTTCATTCAACATATTGGAACTTAAGTAATCCTTAAATAAATCTTTGCGGCATAAGGATATTGAGACTATGGCTAGTAAACTTTGTTTTAAAAAATATATTAGTTCCCGTGCAAGACCCTAAATACAGTATCTAAAATTAAATTGACCTTGTTTCAAGTTAATAGTTAAAAATAAATAAGTAAAACATACTTATTTCAGTTTTCTGCTTGCCATTGTACAGTATCTTCCTAATTTGGGATCAAGATTTATTACTATTATATTATTTATACGTTACTCTTTAGAAACGTGGGACTTTGACTGTAAGGTTATGTAACTATTTTTATTTTTTTATTAAAAATGGTTTCAACACCGTGTATCATCAGAATGGCTACTCATTGTGGTGGTGGCCCGGCAGTCGTTTGGAGTGAGTCCAAATTACTAGTACGAGTATTAATTCCTTTTTGGACAACATACTGTTATCTAAAATTTTTCCCTGAATCATCCAACATATATAGAAGTAAATGTAAAAAACAGTCCAATTTGTGCCAAATGTTTGAAATTGTTTTGTCTAATTTCTATAACATGAGATTTCAAGGGCTCCTTATAATCTCACTACGCATACAAAACACTCAAAGAGTAATTTATAATTAATCCTTCTATCCTACTTTTGTTATTCATTCACATAAAAGCGGTTGAAAGGAGTTGGTTGAATTTTGGAATGGAGATAGTTTATAATATAAATTAACACACCTAGTCAGACTTGTCTAGGTTACATTATTCAGCAGAAACGATATGATTGACTACAAAAATATAAAGTAAAAGTATATATGTAGTATATTCCTTTTATTTATGCCTGTTTTAACACTTTTAAAAAAAGGTAATAGAATTATGTACCATGAGTATTATGGGATTAGTGCCACTAACCTTTATTATTATATTTCCGACATCGGACATGTCGCATTGATCGTGGTCTCGGGCTGGCACGGAGTCGGGCCGAATAAATATAAAGGTTAGTCGCGGCAATACCCGTATATATTTTGTAGAATTAGTTCCCCAATTAGCAATTTTAGAGAAATTCGATACAAGTTGATGCACCTCAGAGGGCGTTTTTCAGGTTAAATCACATAAAAAATCGTAGGTACCATCTTTTTGTATAACTTGAACAAAACATGTCTAAAAGTGTTATCAGAATAAAATAAATCATAGAGGCTCTCCTTCGCAATCTGATAGAAAACTTGTTCGTTCAGATTTGCTCACAGTTTTATTACTTGGGCAGTTTACCTTCCAATTTCATTTATATATAAGTATACAGGTTTATTCTATTTTTGAAACTTTGACTTATATGATATCGTGATTTACTTTTCATTTTTACATAATATTTAGTTTTGTCGTACATACAATACATACATAGACTCACGACTGTTTCCCAGAGGGGTAGGCAGAGACAACGGATTTCCATTTGTCACGATCTTTGCACACCTCTTTTGCCTCGTTTACTGTCATTATATTCTTCATACATGCTCGCCGGTTTAGGGTACTTCTGACCTGGCCTTTCTTGAGAACGTCTACTATATGATCAGAGAATGTTCTAGTTTTCTCGTATCTGATTTATATTGTTGACTATGGCTTGATTAATTACTTTGAATATGACATGATAATAAAGAGACTCGCTTAAATTGAATAATTTGTAGAACAATTAATCGAGGTATATTCAAATAGATTAGATGATTTATCATGAATAGTCAATGTGCGAAAAGCCAATTAACTGAATATTACATAGTAATTAGCCGCAATGTCCTACAAATTGAGTCTGCTCATATTTTTGCGCATATTTCGTTGTCTCCTACTTAAAAGTTGAAGGAAATCATTGTGAGGAAACCTGCATGCCTGAGAGTTCTCCAAAAATGTTTTTGATGGCATGTGAAGTCTCCAACCCGCACTTAGTCAGACTATAGTCTCATTGTTTTTTTTTTACTTTTATTTTATTTTTCAGACAACGCCGTCGCTGTGTCGCGGGGTACTTTACAAATATATAATATACGGACACAAATTACATCCAGATATCCATGTCAGCTTATGATGTCTACTGCTGGACAAAGGCCTCGTCAAAAGATTTCCACAATACAGTTGTGTCCATTATTTGAGGGATATGCCATAATTGCCACACTTGGCAGACGGGTTGGCGATCGCAGTATGATGGTCATAGTACTCAGAAAGACACTGCTGCCCGTTCTCTGATAGATATTCCTCGGGATGACTTTTACGCTCCCCCACGGGATGAGATGGGGTGGCGATATTCTATGCCGTCAGAGTATAGTCTATTCCGTCACATTTGAGAGGAGGCTTGCATCACCATCATCGTTAAAGCACCATTAAAGCATGCCCCGGCAGTGGGCAGTCATGGTCTACATAATCATTAGCAATTCAGAGGCTTTAACTAATTAAATCAATAAATAAACATCTTGAGACAACTGACACACTGCTATCTGATCACAAACTAGACAAAACCTGTACTATACTCGTAGCAACCAATCAACTGATAAACATACTTCTTTTTCTATATTTACAACTAGCTGTGCCCCGCGATATTACCCGCGTTAAACTTTATAAATTACTAGCTGTGCTCCGCAGTATTACCCGCGTAAAATTTTATAAACTATCACTGCGACTCCCACGTACATGATAGCGTGATAATATGTAGCCTATATGTTGACCCGACCTCTTAGTAATATTCATGCAAAATTTGAAGTAAATCCATCCAGTACTTTTTGAGTTTAGCCCGGACATACATACAGACAAAAATTCTAAAACTATATTTTTGGTTTAGATATCGATTGGAGATCGCGCCCCAAGTATCCTTTTAAAAAAATATTCAGTGTACAGTTATGACTATTCTACGATTTTATTATTATATATAAATATAAATTATTAGCCTATGTGTTATTCTAGAATGTCAGCTAACTCCATACTAAATTTTAATAAAATCCCTCCAGCCGTTTAGACGTGAAGAAGTAACAAACATACACACTCACAAACTTTCGCCTTTATAATATTAGTGTGATTACATATATTATATAGATAAATTACAACCATACACAGAACCAATAATCGTGCTCATCATACAAATATTTTCTAGGATGGGAATCGAAGCCACGACCTCTGGTTTCGCATTCAGGGCCACTAATCACTAAACCAACAGTCAGTTATATAGCCTGAAACCAAAACAAACCTTAAATAACGTAATACTCGCCAGCAATTACACAGAGGTATTCAAAAGAACATAAATTAAATTCCAGCTCCTTAAATTGGCCTAATTTTTTTACTCCCTTCAAATAGATAATGTTTAAAATAAAAGGGATGGGTTGAGGGGTGCTAAAGTGAGTTGAAAAGGCTTATCTGTACCCGAGTGCGGTATCGGCTCGCCAACAAACCTCGCTTATATTCAACATAAATATGTCTGGAAAGACATTTACAATTTAAGTTATTATCCAAAGATTCCATTTTCTTATCCACCGCCCATAGCTTTTAGACGGGTATAGTTAAAGGTAATATTGATTTAAGATAAATAAATCAATAATAATAAAAATGGCGCTGATAGCCTTTATCTGCACTGCCCGGTTAGGCTATAGATGGGTGACCGTTTAGTTTCTGAGAATCTCCGTACTTTGGAGGGCACGTTTAGCTGGCGCTCGTGGATGTTCTCATTAGACAACAGTCTTTAAGTCATGTCAGGACTACAGGCTACAGGCATACGATAAAGAAGAAGGATATAGACAATTACAACCAACCTCAGGGCAAACAGACATATTCATTCATGCACACAAATATCTATCCTGGGTGGGAATCGAACCCACAACCTGTGGCTTGAAAGGCAAGTATTAACCAACCAAGCCAACCGGCTCGTCAAATCTGGCATTCTTAAATAATTTCTTAAACCCACATAATAATAAAGCTCTGACGAAATGAAATCGTTTACCCCGAAGATATTTTTATCTTTCAACATATTAAGCGACCCTTTGCTGGTTTTAAATGAGGCTCAATTTGTCTCATCTTAATTGAAAGCAAAATAACATACATTGGTATTTTCAGAGTGGTCTTCATTTTAGTAATTCCTGCTCTTGGGTATTCCCAATGCGGTGACAAGGGGATTACTATAGTAAGCCACATAGCAACTGTTAGAGGTTGCGCCCTACATTTCGTAATAGACGTGCAGAGATCAACTGAACTCATATCAAGGATTAAGTACTACGGATCTTGAGATCGATTTCGCCCCAAATGGCCCTTAAATCATTAAGTCAAAAGCTTAAATTAAACTGAGATTAGAGAATAATATCTTCGGGTTTCACGATTATATCATGTCAGCCAGATATTTTGCGATTCTAGAGGGTTTTCAATTTATGGTGATTCATATAAATATATTAATACCGACTCGTATGTAACGAAAACTGTGTACTTCCTAAAAACTTAAATAATATATGCAGATAATTCGTTTATTTATTATTCAAATATTATTGACGGAGGTCTTTGTCCAACAGTGGAGGCATTTTGGCTAATGTCAGCCGAAAGACGTCGACTGCAATAAATCGTAAAAACATATGCTGATGATAATTGGTTTAAATATGCATATTTTACTCCATGTTTCTTCATGAGTTTTCTTCGATTAAAATTTCTTTTAGTTACTATCTATTTCGAATTTACGTCAATTATCCGTGCATCGACGCCCCATTTTTTTTCCAAACACTAGTTTACGTTTTCGATTTTCCTTGTTGGCGAAGAATTTTCAATTTTCATCCAGTTGACCAACACATATCACAGCTAAGTTTTATTTAATAACACAGTATAAACTTTTTAATTTGTCATTTTTTTTCTCCAAGAAACTCACAGGCTAATTAAGCGAGGTAGAAAACTGTATTTCATAAATATCTTCCTCAGTTACCAGCCCAGATAATAAGTAACTCGAGTAAACACCATTACTGCTTCTTTAGACTCGTATAAATCGTGAGTAATTGGATAAGTTTATGCGAAACGAGGACCAAGCACAATAGTCGTTTGGTGGCATGCGGCATTGCGTTATCACATATATTCGCAATAATTCCGGGCGGCGGCGTAGCCCCACCCTCAACAATCTAGAGGAGTGGAGATGTTCAGCATTTTCCTTGAGATAAAATCTTGTTGGATCAGGTTCGTTGTGTTTGATACGCAATTAGGCATACAATAAATGTATAGGACTAATGTTGCTTATAGCATCAAGTGGCACAAACCTTAAAACGTTTTGTCCTTTCAATATTCGAATTAAATCGTCACTTGAAAATGGATGTCATATGATCGATTAGCACATGCTCGAAAAGTGCATTATTATAATGCGACATTAATGGCCAAGATTCCTGTCTTAACATCTCTAACTATGACGTATACAATGAGATGATATTTATTTGAGATGTATGTACATACATACTGAACCGGTTGGCGTGGTTGGTAGATAATTTACACGCCGCAGGTCGTGGGTTCGATTTCCATCTAAGCCAGATATTTGTGTGCATGAACATGTCTATTGGTCCTGTGTCTAGGTGTAAGTATCTATATAACTATGTATTTACAAAAGAAAAGAGTTTATCAGTTATCTGGTATCCATAGTACAAGCTGTGCTTACTTTGGAATCAGATGGCCGTGTGTTAATAACATCCCGGAATGTTATTATTATTATGTTTTGTAGAAATATAAATCTCAAGTAATAAGATTCGATTTCAAGCAATAACCCAGTCTAAAAGTAACGAAAGGTTGAAAATTACTTTCACTTACTAAGTAAATTTATATTACCAAGTCAGACAGCTAGATACGACTTCCTAAGATCATATATACCATAACGTGATATTACATATTTTCTCATGCAGAAATGAAAAAAATGTTTGAAGTTATATGTTCAAAGTCAGTACGAGAATCGCAAACTCGTGAGGCGTAATACTTACCTACTGTTTCAGGACGAAATGAGAATACCAACACACCACGATACGTGTCACATACTTCAAAGCTCTTAAAATATATACCAATATATTTTTGTAACTCACCTAAAAACTAAACCGGTAGGTAATTTGTTTTTCAAAGGGAAAAGTAATGGAATCTCTTTCAAATTCTGTTTTTTCTCAATATGTGTCGAGAAACACAAATTCATTGGATCGAAACATATTGTTGGAAGCCATTCAAAATCTTTATAAAAGAAACATAAAAATTGTAAAGAATAATAAAGTAGAACGTCAAGTTCCATTCGTTAATAATCATGTCAGGAGCTGTGCAGATTCTTTTGGCACAATAATAAATCTAATGATAGATGATCACTCGGCTCCTATACACTTTTTTATTATAACTCATATTATTGTTTATCCAGTCGGCGTTTTCCGTCGCCGCTTCAATTGTGGCTGTGGGGGAAGATAAGGCTTCCAGTTACATTATTTCACCTCGGGTGACACTTCTGAAATAGCAAGGCAAGCACTCAGTATACATATATATACTACCTCACGCACCTGAGATAAGTTAATATCGCGGAATTACTCGCGACCGCCTCATCGCTTCGCCGCCTCTGTCCCCTCATATATTTCCGAGTAATTGTTCTACAAGACCCTACTCACTGTTATTCTATGAAGTGTAAAGGGTACTAGATTTATAGACTAAGTTAAAGCCACTCAAACCTACTTACAACACTAACAGCCATGATAAAATCTGCTTAATTACTTCTAACAAAGTAACGAGGACCGTCCCGATAAAGCACTGATTAGAAATTCTTTGGATGCTCTCATAATTTTTGTTTTAAAATTCAGCTCTTTACGGGCGTCGTTGCGTGACGAGGTTTTGAGTAAGGGCCACGGATGGGTTGAAAACTTGGTCAATCTCTCGATTTCGTGCATAATGTAATGATTTATATAATAATCACGAACCGTACTGCTTTAATTGTTTAGGTCTGCTGGGTTTTTAACACGTTCACTTACCTGAAATAAAGAATAAAACAACATTAATTTATGTTAGAAAAAAATGTGACGATGTAAATTATGTAAAATAGGTACATTAAAAATATAGATGATAATAATACGAGACTGAATTAAACAAGTAAGCAACTATTTAAAACAAGTGTCATATCATCGATCCCGATTTTATATCTAACGGATTTTATATAATCCTTTTATATACTGTTTTTAGTGTTGTGGTTTTACTAATTACAGCGTGTTTCTCTACAGCTCTTTAGTGTACTCATCCCGCTTATAATAGATCCGCGAGATTAGGTAACTGATCCCATTTCATAACTATTCGTATTGGACATCGGACCACGAGAAAAGTGTTGACATTAATATCGCCAAGACATTACTAAGAAGCCGCAGACACATTTCATTCAAGTCAAGTACAGAAGCCAGCACATCAAGCCACCCCAATCTGACAAATTTCCCCAATTGAAAGTGAGCCTTATTCTTTTGTGATAAAGTTGAAAATCTATATAAGAAATTTGACTGATTGGGGTAGCTGGAAGTGCTGGCGTTTGTACATTTCAAGGTCAAGTAGTCCCATTATAATATAATAATTCTTTGTTACAAAAATATACTTGTTTAATTTAGTTTACATTGTAAGAATACGAATGCTCTAATTCCGCTAATCAATTTTAAAGACCTTATCAGTACCTTTAGGAGGAGATGAGTGCATGTGCATTATTCGTTCATAATCATAATAATCTTTATTCACAGAATACAGGTTAAAAGTACAAGTTGTTACGTTGTTGGTATAGTGCTCTATATTCTACCTTAAAATAAGGCATGCGAACAGTATTTTTTATTTTTACATCATCTTAAATAGTATGCATGTAGTGAAAATAATTAGTATTTAAGAATCAGTATATACATTATAACCATGCATTGCATTGCATTGAAATAACAATTCATTAAATTAAACAGTAAACAGTAAAATAATGTCAAAAGTAACAAAATACCCTTGATATTAAATAAAAATTAAAATTAAAAAATGTATTTCTATTTATTTAGAGACAGTGAAGTATAAGTGAAGTGAAAATTTTGTAAAAAGTTCAGTGGGTGAGAAAATTATTTCAGATCACTTTGATGGATTTTGTAAATGAGAGAATAGAGAATGCACTTATGTTTACGTACACACTTTTACAGAATAAAGTAGCCGCCCAGTTGGTTAGTCTTCATTGAGATTAGCGTGCCAGTAAATTTTCGCTCATGAATTTAATTTATCCCCCCAGTGTTTATAAGACACACCACACGACAATACATTATATGGAGAACTATATGCAAATTAAACGGACAAATAAGAAGACATTAGTTATGGTACAGCGAGACATTCAAAATAAACAGACATTCTAGAACAATGATACTGGGATTAGAAGATTCGTTACAATGAAAACATCACACAAAGAAACCACACTCTGCTAAAGAAAGTTACACCTTTCAATGTTGTAAAAAAATAGTTATAATAGAGACACAGAAGTACCTTCAAATGAAATGCATTATCAACATTACAATCATTTTAAAAATGTCTCAAACTAGATTACAATCATTCTCAACAGACATACAGTCTAAATTTAAACAACACCATCTGATAAAACTCTAGGCCTACATTATTCCCCTGGGCGACCAGTCTCATTCCGCAACTTCGGCCCATAAAAGTTAAAGGGCACATTAAGCCAAGTAATAAGCGAACAACGTACCCCTAAATTGGCCAGAGAAGTCCGACTCCTGATCTATTCACTATTCTCTACATAAAGGTGAACCCTTTAATTGCCTGCCTACATGTTGTATAAGTACATTCTATTGTTTGGTGAGCCAGGTGTAAAGTGTAAACATAGGAGTAACTAACTAGACAATGCTAGGTCGAGGGCCTCCGCAAAAAAATAAAGAAGGTTTTATAAACCCAACTTGTAAAACACTGTCGTTGACTGTTTTAATGCAGGTGCTTTAAGACTCTAGCAGTACAAAAGTACCGTATGCGTTAATAAAACCCTGCAATCTTATTGATAGGATCTATTGATCTGACTGAATACCGTAAGCCGGCGCTAAACAGTTTTATTTTTTTCGAGAGTTCTTACGATTCAAGGATGTTCAGAAAAGACACTTGAAAAGGTGCAATATTAATCCCCGGAAACGGGAGGAAAAGAGTTACCGCCCTGAGTGGAGGCGCTTGGTACACGAAAAGGTTCATGACTTTGAAGAGCAGAGAATATCCGAGCTGGATGCAAAACGCGATGCTCTTAAGACTAAACCACCAGCAGTGATATCTTATAACTATGTGAACGGTGCCCTCACTTGCAGCCAATGTTTGCGTACGTTTACAAACAGGATTACACATTAAAGTCACAGTTTTATGTTGTTCGAGAGATCCAGTGACAAAAAGGAGATTCAGTTTTACATGAGTAACGCCCCAGAGTTTGTAACCATTGACTCGGCTAAAAACCATTAAAAGGACTTTTATATATAACGACGCGTCTGGGGTACACGGAGGCATGCCTGGAACACTATTTTCCTAATTTATCATTTATTATTAGGTGAGATTATGCAGGCAGTTAATTTAAAAATATAGGCGGACTTCACTTCCTTAACAATTAATTATTCAGCAAAATCAATCAACTGCGCTTAATGCGTCACCAAATCACTAATTAAGTTAGCTTTTAATTTCAATTACGGCGATCCGTCGATAATATGCGTCCACTATAACGTCTCCAAGCAATAGTGACGTCACGAGTGACACCGACCTATCACTCTTATCTATGCAGTTCTGTTGGTAGCGCCACGGCTGCGCCGTCATATACATACACTATACAAATTAACTTTTTTTAAGAAGAAACTCATGGTAAAAGTCTAAAAATTAACACTCCAAATCCGTATTCCTAGGGTTTGTTAATGAAGTCTCAAAGTAATTTAGATTAAAACTTGAGGCAAGTTATTTCCCTCTAAATAGCGTCGTCAGTATTCGCCTTGTGCTTTTATATATTTGTTAGCTGTCTTAAATATCTAATTATATAAATTCTAGTCACAGAATGTTTGTAACCCAACTCCATAATTACTTATTTAAACAGAGACTATCACCATCCAAAAATGGTAATGTTTCTCTAGCAGGAACACTTAGTAAAAGTACAAAAACTAAATCTCGACATCTGTCTTTTTATAAAGGCTTTGATAATAAAGTCTGGAAGATTTACATTAAAACTTGTACCAGATTATTTATTTTTAAATTAAGTGCCTTTTATATCCATCTTGGGTTTTTATCTCTTAGTTGGCGTTTGTCGCGAATCATACCTAATGTTTATTTAGAAGAAACAAAGAGAAAAAGTTCAAAAACGAAAACTCCAAATTTGCCTTCCTAGAGTTTGTTAATGAAGTCTAAAAGTAATTTAGACTAAACCTTATTGCAGGTTGTATCTTTTTAAATGTACACCTCTTATATCCGCCTTATGACTTTATCTCTTCGTTAGCGGTTGTCCCGAATATTTTTTGTAAGAACATAATAAAGTCTCTCGCGTAATAAAATACGTGTCGTTATGTACAGGGACGTGTTCAGATTAGCCATGCGTCCGTAGAAGTAATACTCGTAAACTTCTCAATTTAACGTGTTTCAACTTTCGTTGTTAAGATGTTTGCTATATTATATTAGTATATCTGTCTATTTTCAAAAAGGATAATATAGTGATGAGATGTAGGTTGAGATTATCTTGCAATATATTCCGTATTCTACGTATATTAATTTCGTTATAAATAAATAGGTAATTTCATATGGATCACATGTACAACATAATTATGTACAAAGATCCTTCGATTTATAAAAATATTTTTTATAACATAATAAAAATATGAGCTATAAATTATCAGTGGCACTAAGCTCTTGACTTGCATTGTAAAGAATTTTTTACAGCTTAGGATTTGTAAGTTTGATGTCAGGAATATTCCTTTAAATTATTAAATTTTAAAATAAATAAATAATCTTAAAATAAACCTTCTTAGCTGTAGTTTTATTTAATTTTAGTGTAAAAAATTCCCTTATGCTAATATCATGAAGATAAATGCGTGTAAGCTGTTAATTTTGATGCGCATACAAATACATAGTTACATTTATTGTAATGTATGTTATTTTATAATAGTTTAAACAGAATGGAACTAAATCACCGTCACAAATCCAGCACCTCTACCTGTCCGAGGTAGGCGCACTGACCTTAAACTACGGACGATACACTAGACTGTCAAAATTCGATGGCATACCAAAGTAAGCAATATAGAACGAAGTATTGCCAAACTAAAATGGTAGTGCGGAGGTCACTAATCTCGTAGAACCAACCGCTGCGCTGCTGGGCCAAAAAAGTTCTCGTGTGGTGACTAAGAAACGGAAATCGTAGCGTGAGCAGAGCCCCTACATGATGGACCGATGTTCTTGTGAAGAGGAGGAATGAATTGTGGAGATCTTTGGTTAGGTCTATATCCAGCAGTGGAAGTGTTTCGGCTGATTTCATGGTTATGACGAAACTTTATCTTTAAACAACTAACAATATTGATCATATCTGTTAGAATTCAGGCCAGCATTATCCATCTACCTGAAACCACAAAGTCGGTATTACTACCGAAAGGCTATCAACGAAATTGCCGTTTCGACGCAAAATTAACGGCCCTTCGATATTATTAATTTACCTGAGAGAAACATTAATCTTGTTCAAATTTCCGCATTATCTCTGCTTAAAGACAGGGGTGTTGACTCAAAATGATGACGGTCAACAAACTCCATTTAAACATCTTTTGTAAAATTGGGAAAGTTATGGTTGCGAACATACTTTTTAATTCGAATCATTTCAAGAATTTGGGTTGCTTTGGATTCATACATTTTATGATATCTAAGTGTTTTAAAATTACTTATTATAATTAATTATTGAATACATACTGCAAACCCAAACACACTCTTAGAATTTCGCGAAATCATCGACGCTTCCCATGACTGCTGGTCGGCCTGTTCTTGTTTCAGAGGACCAGCAGTGTCATTCAGCGCGGCGACGCGGCCAGCCTTCTAACCACATTACCCATCTGCGATGCGGAGGGATCGTTCGGCGCCTATTAGTGTAAAGAGGGTTTCTCTATATAGGTTCTAGGTTTATCTGATTATTATTATTTAGCTTATACAGTGCAAATCATTGCATACAATGTTTTAGGATATACAAAGTCTAACATAAATTAATATACTTCTACCACCGTGTAGAGAGTCGATTTGCGAAAACTCTATTAAGATTCCCATACAAAAATGATGATCACCTAACGCCTGATGCATTTGAACAACTATAACACATTTTTCTATTTACATTTTATCAGACTACTTCAATTCACTATACTATTTGTTACATCTTGTGGAATATGAAGCTGGCCTAGTCGTTTTTCGTCGCTACTGCCTCTACACCCACGTGCTTCGTGTACCTATTGGTAACCAAATAAAAAAGTAAATGAAAACATAAATCTTATGATGACATTCTATAAAGCGCGATTGCATGGGAGGATTTTATAATAAATTTCTTTTTTAATATACACATTCTTTATTAATCTAATATTACTATAACCGCGGAAGCAAAGAATTACACAGAGGGTCTGGCAAAAGCATCAAACTCAACACTATCTTCTGGCGGTAGGCCTCCCAGCCAGCAAAAGTATTGGCTGATCAAATTTACGATTTCCATTTCTTATACTGTTAGGAGTATATCTAATTTTCTCCATAAATGAACCACAAAAAATAACACAGCTCTCACTAAAACTAGCTTCTAGTGCTAGAAAAAGACTAGGCTCGTAATTGTCCAGCTAATCCTTCTCTATATTCTCGATTCTTCCGTATACTCAAATTTTACATGTGAGCAGACACGGTTGAGTACCAAGTCTTACAGATCGCCGTAAATCTTACTTATTGCATTATAGTCTTACATGCAATGCGAGGACGCAATAATAACGAACGTTCTCATAGATACGAGTACACTCAGCCTTTACGACGCCATCTTGTTACCTAATACCCTCTTTACGTAGTGGCCCTAGGTAATTTTTCATCATTATATATTACAATTAAAAACATAAATGATTTCAAATATAACACAAGAATTTGTTTTAAAAGAAATTGTATTTTGTTTGTGTTTGTGTGTGTGTTTACAACGACAAGACGCCACTTCTTTTCAGTTATTAATTTGACGTGATATATCAGTCACATAACATGTATTTCAAGCTTCATTACTGATAAGCTGACAAACTGGCGTTACAATCATCATCATGTCAGCCAAAGTACGTCCACTGCTGGACAAGAGCCTCCCCAAAGAATGGGGGGATATGCCATAGTCGCCACGCTTGGAAGACGGGTTGGCGATCGCAGTTTGCTGGTCATAGGTATTCCCTCGGTCGATTTCTACGCCCCCCCCCCCCCCCCCCACGGTGATATTGGTGATATTCTATGCCGTCACCACACAGCATTTCAACACGCTTTACAATTTATTAGCTTTACAAGTAGATAGCTAATTAAAAATCCAAGCATCCTATCTAAAATTTTATGACGGTCACCGTAGCCTAGTTTGTAGTGCTCCTGCCTACGAAGCTGGTGGTCCTGTGTTCGAATCCCGGTAAGTGCAAATATTTGTGTGATGAGCACGAATATTTGTTTCTGAGTCATGGATGTTTTCTATGTATATAAGTATTTATCTATCTATATAAGTATGTATATCGTCGCCTGGTACCCATAGTACAAGCTTTGCTTAGTTTGGGGCTAGGATGATCTGTGTGTCATTGTCCCGAGATATTACTACAAAAAAAAACCATTTAAATTTGATAGAAGTTAAACTATTCGATAAGGGCGTACTTTAATTTAAGGTTCAGAGAATATAAAGCTTTGTTATCTTCATACAAGTTATATTTTTCCTTGCACCTGTGTAGGTATGCGCCTAGACCACCAGCGTCCTAGATCTCGTGCACTTTGAATGCAAGTGTCGAAACTGCATAGCTGCGGTTGTACGCAGACTACTGTAGGTACTTATTACCGCAAGACACTGCGATTGTGTGTAAAGGTATGTTTACAATACTGCTTGTGGTTGTTGGTTAGTAATATAATATAACGTTGGACCAGTGTCAAAGTAAGAAACAAATACTATATTAGAGCACAAATTGCCAAAATTCTAAATACCCATTTTTTTTAAAGACAACGCCCGCACTATTGAATCTAGTCCCATTATCGCGGGATACTT